>CM060904.1:437262525-442812525 GCA_030737815.1 Allium fistulosum | reverse complement strand
GTAAATATCACTCAAACGAGGATTACTCATGTTTGTGATAATACTCGTTGAGCTGAGTATATTACAGTCACGTGGTGACTTATGGGTATTGCCGTGTGTAGGCTTACGTCTAGAGCCAAGGGTAGATATAGGATATGAGTACTATACGTCGTCCACTTATGTCCAACTCCCTTTATGGTTCGAGAGTGAACCAGATTGGCCAGTGTCCACCCTAGCGGTCTGATCGTGGGGTCGCCCCCCAGATCCGCGACACCATTGTTTGATATTTTGGATGCACATCATAGGATTGGTAGCTGGTAGGGTAGGTGCCATACAGCCCCTTGTGTCCTATAGGCCAGTAGTCTGGTGCATATAAAGGAAAACTAGGATCGTGACCGGGGCTATGCGTAGATGGGCCACTGGTGGATGGGGTCATGATGTCCGTCGAGGTAACTGAAGACTGTAGGGATTGACGGTACTCTGCGGGAGGCGAGTAGTCTTGGGTCCCTGGAGCATGCAGTGTGCTATCAGTCTCCTTTTTTGGTTCACGGTTGTGAGTGTGTTGTTAGTAACTTTTTTCGGTTATGCATCGGACTTGTTATATAGAGATATCTAGTGTGAATTGAGTGTAGTTTATGAGCATTGAATAATTATCCGGGTAACATGCGATGGTATGGGAAGTCATTTATGTTATTTGTTTGATAATTATTTGCAAGTAAATATCACTCAAACAGGGATTACTCATGTTTGTGATAATACTCGTTGAGTTGAGTATATTATAGTCACGTGGTGACTAATGGGTATTGCCGTGTGTAGGCTTACGTCTAGAGCCAAGGGTAGATATAGGATATGAGTACTATACGTCGTCCACTTATGTCCAATTCCCTTTTATGGTTCGAGAGTGAACCAGATTGGCCAGTGTCCACCCTAACGGTTTGATCGTGGGGTCGCCCCCAGATCCGCGACACCATTGTTGGATATTTTGGATGCACATCATAGGATTGGTAGCTGGTAGGGTAGGTGCCTTACAGCCCCTTGTGTCCCATAGGCCAGTAGTATGTTACGTATAAAGGAAACAGGAAAATAGGCACAGGGAAGAAGTTGCAAAAAAATTTATTCTCAAGGACAACAAGTTTGCTTTTTAGTCTGAAGGACACTTTTTAGTGTAAACAGAAAATGATAGTTACAACTATCATTCTGCGATTTACACTAAAAAGTGTCCTTTAGCCTAAAAAGCAAAGTTCTTGTCCCTAAAACTAATTTTTTCTTCAACTTTTTCCCTGAGCCTAAAAACACCTAAAGGAAAAGTAGGGTCGTGACCGGAGCTAAGCATAGACGAGCCACTGGTGGATGGGGTCATGATGTCCATCGAGGTAACTGAAGACTGTAGGGATTGATGGTACTTTGCGGAAGGCGAGTAGTCCTGGGTCCCAGGAGCATGCAGTGTGCTATCAGTCTCCGTTTCTGGTTCAAGGTTGTGAGTGTGTTGTGGATTGACATATATTATTCACTATCCTATGAGTTGGCTATACTAGGGACTGGACGAGTCTAAAGTGTAGTCAGTCCCCGTTATATCCATACTGTTAGATGATTTCATATTTTTAGATAACCTATAGTATTAATTGTGATTTGGATTGTGTTGGATTATCTGTGTGGTTTGTATAGTATTGGGTATCATTTGGATGATTTGACGGGCTATCTTATATTATCTATTGATAAATGATTTTAGGATATTATATTAGGATTTTGATATATGTTAACCCTTTTCACTTGATGATTACATTTTTATATGATAAGGTTGTATTGTATGGATGATTCACCTATTGGAGACAGTCTTCTTGATTTTTATTAAAATGTTTTATATGGATGATGACATCTTTTGATATCAGATTTAATTGATTCATATGAATTTGAGATATTTGTTTTTGAACAGTAGAATATACTATATACTATATTTTATGTTATCATTCGAGTAACTCTGCATTCTCTACTATTTATTATTATGTATTGTTCTATCCTGAAGGCGCATGTGTTTACCGTTTTGTATAGAACCTATGTATGTATAAATAATTTACTTATTTAACGTTTTAATACATGCTAGTGTCAGTTCAAGGATTTACACATGTGTGTACCTCATACAGCCCCATTCACCGTATTATCTAACAGTATTACTCTGTAATACTCTTGGATAGTATAAGTATAGAGGTGAGGCGTTACAAATGGTATCAGAGCAAGGTTCAGAACAATACATTATATATATATATATATTATTAGGATGGTACCGGGGAGTAATCATGGGGAGGCATATTAGATGTTTTAAAGTTACATAAGTACTTCTCATTTATTTCTTTGAGTCGTGATACAATGATTAGAGTAGCAAGGACGAAAGGTATAGTCCAAATATTAGAATTTGTATTTATGACATGGGTTAATTTATAGGGATCATTCCCTATATTTTCGTTTTGACTTGGCTTTGGTTTGAGATTTTCAATGGATTATTTATACGTTGATTTTTGATCTAACGATTTCTGAAACTTGACTTGTTCAACATTAATATATATTTGAAATTGTTTCTGAGGTACTTGAATATATTTCGAATATATCATTGTTTCTCTGGGTTCGGCTTTACTTGATCAATCTCACTACTTTGGTTGTATTATTGTTTCCTGCTTGCGGCCTTGAGCACTTTGCTTCTACTTGAGTATATGTATGCCTATGGATTCAATTTGTATTCCTGCTCCAATAGTGATGCATCCCTTCATGTCGTAAGCATGATGCATGAAAGACTTTGGTATCCTAGCTTAGTTGATCACTGCTAGTTTGAATCTATTATTTGCGTGTCCCCTTCTTTATGTAGTTTGCCAGTGTGTGCATTTGCGTTGCTTTGTGTTGTTTTGCCTGATGCTTGACACTGAGTGATATAGTTGTTGCCATCACTGGTATGTGATGTAATTACTTGTATGTTGTTTACTGCATTTACATTTGCTTATGCTGGCACTTGCACTTGTTGCTCTAACCTTGTGAGAAACTACCCCTTTCTGGTTTGTGCTGTTTAGTTAAAATGCTCTACTTATCCTTCCCGAAACCCCGGTCTTATATTCTTAAGTGATGTTGTTTTAGTTCAACATGCTGTGGTTGAATTCCTCTTGTTAATTTCCTATGTTCATGCCTTCCTTGTACACGCCTGAGTTGTACTTGCCTAGACTAATCTATGTGCACTACCTTTATGTGTGTATTGACTATACACACTTTAACTTGATCTTCTTGTTTCTTTATGCACTTGTTCTTGCAGGTACCATTATACATCTTTCATATTTGCAATTTCTGGTGTGATGGTTCCATAGTATTGATGGTTAAATATTTTTGTTAGGATGTTGTCTGGCCATGGTAACCTGACTTGTAGTTACTGGTTTGCTTTGAATTGCTGAAACTTGACTACCCTGTTTGAATTATTGCTTGGTATTGGTTTTTGCTTCCTTGAGTCTTTGGTTTTAGTCCATGTATATCCTGGGTGATTGGTGCAATAGTATGACCTTGTTTCTTGTGTTGCATCCCTTGTTACCGCTACGCAATGGTTTGTCTGATCTGGTTTGATTTGCTTGTGCATGTGTTTCCCTGTGTGCGTGTATTGTGTGCACATGTTTGATGTACTTGATCGTTAAGCCCGAGCTTGCTTTAGCTTGACCTCGTGCACACTTGCACTGTGATGAGCTTTCGGGCTTGACCTTTGCATTTAACCCCATAATTTAATTGATGTAAGTATACTTTGAGCTATATTAAAAACTAGTGGTTTGAAAATGATTATATTAAATATTTATAAGTATGGAGCTATTAGTCTTGTTATATAGCCCTCCTATGGAAATTGCGAGGATGCAATTTCGTTAAGAGGGGAAGTCTGTAACAACTCGGTTTTAAGCGGTAAATAAGCAATTAATTAAAGTTCAATTTTTTATTTAAAATGAATGAATTAGAATTTATTCTATGAATATTGGATTTTATAATAAAGTAACTAGTGTAGAAATTAAATAGTCTTGAGAATTGGAAGATAAATTAATTTTGAAATTTATTTAGTATGTGGGTCTGAAATGTGAATATTGATTATTTAGAATTTAAATAAATATGGATTTTATTATGTAATTTAAATTAAATTTGTATTATACTTAAATGAAAAGGAAATATTATACACTCATATATTTACTAAAGCACAAACCCAAGCAAATCAAGCCCAACAACAACTCAAACTCTAAAATTACGTTAACTGTCTCCAGATTTCCATCTCCAAATGATTCATTTTCCTTTATAAATACCAGTATTCATTGCACGTCCGATGGACGTATGCGTAGAAAATTTTGACATAGATGTGAATGAATTTTAAAACTGGAATGTTGTTGCCATATCTCTTGTTTATTGGTTATAGTTCAGTCAAAATTTAGTATATGCATAGATGTATAAATAGTTTATTTAAATAGTAAAAAAGAGAGTACATAGATGGCTTCTACAATTGTAATGTACCGTGTACCTTCCATGTTTCATGCATATTGACAAATGGCCTATATTAGTGTTGTAGTTTGGCCCAAATATAGAATACTTTGGAACCTAGTGCTTGTGAGTGAACAGAGAACTATATTTTTATCTGTGTACAATTAAAGTTTTTATTACCACCGAACAATATACAAACAGTAAAGTAAAACCATATGATTCACTTCTCATGTTGATCAAATTATTTTATTTCATTTATGCAATTTCTAAGAGAACATAGAACCATGCATATTTCGTTATTTCAGTTTACAGCATATCTTGTCTATCTATGGTTGGATTTCCACCTCTGAATGTTGTACAAACATAAAATTAGGCATGTTTCATGTCTTCAAGTTAGGAAGTTATATAACTAATGTCCATGCAAGAAGCCTATATATTAAGCATATAACAATGAGTTAAGAGTACGAAATTGGAAATGGAATTGACTAAAATCTTTTATGATCTCTTTGGAAAAAACTCTTATACGATAGTGTCTTATGATAATTAGATTATAAAACATGATGGTTAATACATAATGTCTTGTGTAATTATGCACATATAAATATCAGTTTGTTATGCCAGTAGAATAATACTAAAAGAGGACCTATTTTGCTTAATTAGTGAAGAACTTGAGCCCGTTACATATGAAGATTTCCTTCTACCCAATATTTTTCTTATCTTTGACAGATCTTTGATAGGTGGATAAGTCACAAAGTTTATGCAATTACTTTCACACAGATCTCCAAAACACTCAAGAACTGCAAATAAAACTATAAAAATGTTGAACACAAACAAATATCCCAATTTTCGTTACATATTTATCGTCTTTTTTAATACTGATGGAACTAAGATAGATGGAGCTAACGGCTTGTTAAAGTACAGTGGAATGAATCATCCGTAGAAGAAGTAAAGAGGAAATAAAATACACATCCTAAATTATTGAAGCACAAACAGTACCATGAAATTTTACAGGGAGAATTTCAAGATGTCAGTGTTATTCAAGGGAAAATATCTGGTAGACGCTAACTTTCAATGTCCGATGTTATCATCATGATCATTATCATCTTAAACTTTTTAAAAGTGATCAAATACATGCATTCGTCCAGGTTCAGGACATGGTAAAAAAAGCGTTAACCTATCAGGCATAAACAATATAAGAACCCTACTAATTAGGTACCTTTATTTTGGTGCTGAAATATGAAAATTATTACTTGCTATATTAAAATATTGACTATGCTATTTGCTTTACTTGCGGATGGAAATATCATGGAATCCTTGGATGTAATGGACAATTTGGTCTGACAATATTTTATAAGCAAGTAAGTTTGGTAGTTGCAATAGTAATATACTACTAAACAATATGAATTTATAGTGCTAATGTATTCTTAAATTCATGTTTTGTTGCGTACTACATGAGAAGTTTGAATCATGGAGTAGTAGATTTTAAAGATAGAGCGTAGTGTATTTTTATTCCACCAACCTTAACTTTCAAATATAAGCACACAACTATAAGAGTACAACAGTATAAGCATATTGAGTGATAGGTGGAACTGTTATATGTTCATTTTACAACAAACATCAAAACAAATTCATGAGACAGCATATGTCAAACCATCATAAAAAAAATCATTAGGATTCAAGAAAATTAAACAATGACACTTTCTAATAGGTTATACCATTCATGTGTGATCTCTGTATATGACTTATGTAGTAAAAAAAAAGTAATGGAAAGTTAAAAGATTAATTAGCATTCAAAATTTTTGGCAGCATGTTGAACGCATTTCACAGTTTTATCGGTTGTTCCACCAAACTCAAGCATCTTTTTGAGGCCCGAGAGCAACATGTCCCACCAGCATTTGCTTTTTTAGCGTATTTTATTTGCCACCATTTTTATTACCATCCACTAAGCTAAAATTAATTACAGGAAACAAAAAAGAATATGAAGAAGAAAGAGAAGAAGCTGAGGAGGCCCTATCCGAAGTTGGTAGGCGTGGGAGACCAAATAGGATTCGTGTATGTAAATAAACAGCGAAATAAACCAAACTAAAAGGATAAAAGATGTACCTCGTTTAATTTACCATGCAGCATCAACTCACCATGATTGTTCATAATTTCAACCCTTAATCGCGTATACTTTTTAAACTGGAACCATTTGAAGACTCCATATTGTCATCTACACCGGAAAGAAGAAGAATAATTCATCTCACACGATCAATTGAAAATCGTGCAACCGTCACTATTTCAAAATAGGAAAAAGGGTACAGAAAGAAAGAGGTGGAAGAAAACGTGTGTTGCAGCCGTATTTTTATAATGGAGTAACTGTTCTCCCTTCCTTTCAATGACAAAATTAGCCCTGACAAGTATTTCGTTTAGTAATAAATAACAGCCATGTACTGACATTTTAGGAAGTGTCAAAAAGGCTTCATTTTGACCTTTTGACTTATTTTGGTTTACGAGTAGATTGGCACGTGCGATGCACGTGCGTAGAATGAGCTGGTGTTAAGAAACAATATCTATGAGAGTTGTTGAATGCGACAAAATGACTGTGACGTACATGTAATGTTGAATATTTTGGATATTGACATGCAGAATGAATCTATAGCAGATGGATGCACTACACAAAACAATCCATTTTGTAACACTTTTCCGCTTTCAATTTACAACGCTAATAACCGTTACAAATTTCTAACGGTTATATCCGTTACAACCGTTTACCACGGTTATAACCGTTAGTAAATATGGTAATTTCGTAAATAATTAAAAGCACCGTGGATAAGATTGTAAATTTATTTCTGTCAATCGTTATCTCATTTGTCACGATAATTTTTCATTTCTCACTCTTTCACGTTTTACATCTCTTTCGTTCGTACCGCCTCCACCATTCTGCCACCGCCTTCGTCTTCTGCCACCGCCCCCGTCTTCTGCCACCGCCTCCTTTCTTTACCCTATCAAATCGACAAAGATGAAGGCAGAACTGGACTGCGAACTGCAAATCTAGGGTTTCACTTTTCCACCTCCGTCTACTCAGGTATGAACATTTTTTTCAAATTCATATCAATTTCTTACATACGAATTCGAATTTAAGCTTAGCAACAAGTACCCTAATATAAGAGTGTATAGTTACTGCAATTTAATAACAAAAATTATGATGTCTGCAAGTTGTAAATCCATGTTATTTTATTATAAAAGATGAACAGTGAACTAATAAATACATTTATTAATAGCTAGAAGGGCAAGAATTTATGGTGTAATCTGGACCTAATATATCCATCTGTTAATAGCTAGAAGCCTGTAAGTGCAAGAACCTTAGGGTACAATCTTTTTGAAGTGCATGGGCAGTGCCTGTAAGTGCAAGAAATGCAGCGTAGAAGAACCTCATTCACCTTATCTTAAAAATGTTCAAATCTCATAATATGATAGAGCTATTTCACTTTTGGTAAATAGCAAAATTATTTTTGCATATAGTTTTAGGTATTGAACACTTCAAAAAAGAAGAGTTAGGGCATCTTGGTTAGACTTTCTGTTATCTTCAAATGAACTGTATTATACTTCTATTTATGTATTCGACTGAATTCCTGATTTGATTAGCCATAACTTAACATGTGGGGCATTGTGATAAAGACATATGGTTTTCTACAAGAGAAAAACAAAGACAAACAGATATCCTAAAGATACTACTAATGTCACTTCTGATTTCTTATTTGTAGTAGATTTATATTCAGTGATGGTTTTATACAACTTCGTATTATTGAAGGAAAAAACTTTTAGGATCATAACTGCCACCACAAATTAGGTATTCTCTTCAAAGATTTCTGAGTATTCATTCAAATTTCATTAAAAAAATTCAAATGTTCATTACAGACTCCAGGACTGAACATAAACACAGAGTATATAATGGGATATCAGTTTCGTTATCTTCGAAAATGGAATATGAAGAAAATATGTCATCATCATTTGGGAATGAGGTGCTGAAGGCAATGGTTGTGCAGTTTAATGTGGATCAACTGCTGACTGAGAGGACACATGTGTCTTTGGCCACATGTGTCTACACTAGTGAGGGAGAGCTTGATCAAGAAGGTTGTGAATTTCAGTATTGTCCTGGATGATAAGGCCATTACTCATTTGAGCTATGGTATTGAAATTAGCATTGCAGATAATATGAAACATGTTGCGTAGCAGGAGGAAGAGGTAATCCTTTTGTGATGAATGACTTTTTCTTTTCTTTTCTTTGGGGCGAGAATTTACAGGTTTGGGTTGGGTGTGTGTGAATGATATTGGGAATTTTAGAAGCTGGCTGATAATGCTTTTTTTTATATATTTATGTATTTTAAAATTGCAGATAGAGGAGAAATCAGTTGTAAGAACACTATAATGGATAAGCAACGATATAAAAAGTACCTTTTTAGTGTCAGTTTGTTTGTAATTTTCTTCATAGAAAAGGAATATAAAAAGTCAAAGTGTAAGTTTGTAACCCAAAATTGTAGAAAAGACTATCATTTGTAGTTGAGTGGAATCCCAATTTCGAACTCCAAATAAAACTATAAAACATTACAGTTTGAAAAAATAAAAATTTATTCTCTTTTTAATATATTTTGGTAACATAAGATCAATAATAAATACTGCTGCACCAAAAAAAGTATGACATATAACTGCAAATGCACTGCCAAAACCGAATTAAACAAAAATTAGAAAAAAAATTCACATATATAAGTCAGGAAATAAGTTACATTTCATCAAATTGAAGGATTAAGGAAGTCATATTTCTCCACAACCATCACGAACTAAGCGACTGCATACATCTTGTCTATAGTGAACAATAAATTTACGAAACAAACCCCAAGCTAATCTAGGCATTTGATTTATAGATTAAAATTTGCTTGCCCATTAAATTAGATTAGAAGGTGGATTGCTATGAAGATGAAGGCTGAAGTTGCAGATCCTAGAGAATCAATAATTGAATTGAGATTTAATAAGTGCATTGAATTGAGTTAGAACATGAAATTGAGAGAAGAATAGAATCAAAAAATGAAAGTAAGTACAACTGCAATCTCATATGTTAACAGTCATCTTTAGTCTTCACACCCTTGGTCAAATTTGAATAAAAATTGTAAAAGTTATTCTTCTAAATCATGGTTTATAATCTGAGTATTTGTAAGTCAGGATCTGTAGACTGATCAGGGGTAGGAATAACTGATGTCTTGAATGAGAAAATGGGGAAAAAAGAACCGTCGGCAATTTGGAAAATGAGAATAGGAGAGTCTGCATGAGCTGTGGATCAGAAATGCATGGGTATGTGCATGTGCACTGGCGTGAGTGAGTTTGAGGGTGTGCTGGCGAGTACCGCAGGGGAAGGCGGCCGATGGTGCTCAGGTAGATGGTGGTCGCGCGGGAAGTGATGGAGTGTGGCCTTTGGATGTTTTCATGGTGATAGACATACATCACAGTGGAGGAATGAGGGGGAGAGGCCACTGTGTAGGTTTAGCATGGAAAAGAGATTCAGGTGGCACATGAAAGTAAGCTTGCTTTCATATTTTTTGTTTCAGACTTACTGTCACATGTTTTATGGATGTGACCAAGCATTGCCATCCCATTTTCATGTTAGCACATATATTTATTTATCCTGCCTTTGATACTTGCGTGTGTGCCTATATATGCTTATTTACATTTGTTGCTGCTACTTTATATTTTATAGTGTTTTTGCATGTGTTGGTAGTAAGTGAAGTAACCAGACATTTAATAATTTATACAAAGTTAGTTTCCAATCTAAGTAAACTGTCAAATTAAGTAAATATATTTTATGAATATAAGTGTAGCGTGTGTGTCCTATGCATATAACTATTTATACAAAGTTATTTATATTTACATCAGCTTAAGTCCATTATCATGGATTAAATAAATCGTTTATACAAAGTATAAACGCTTCCTGTACCATGTTTAATTTGTTTCCAATGAATTTGAGACCGGTTAAAATTAACGGGTTCGTACTATTAAAATACATGATTATTGAATTTAATCTATAACATGCATTTAAATATTAAATTTACCTTTTGGGTAGGAATGTGCATTTGTTGATCGGACAGAACACGAAAATCCATCAAGCAATATGGTCAATAAATCATGGAAAGTTCCCTTGTTTTCAAGCAATATGGTCAATAAATCATGGAAAGTTCTCAGAGCTTTCAAATCCTTTTATTTTGATTATTGTGGGTCCTTTGATTGCGTCCTTATAGTTCTAATACTTGTAAGCCTGAATTTTATTTGTGTCTCCACATAGACATTTCTGCATAAAAAAATAGAATTTTTATCACGTTGTTGCAGCCATCATATTTTACTTTATTGTCGGAGCAGCTCCTGCTGCCCTTGTCAATGCTGGTTTAACTGTATGCTGATATTGCACATGTAGTCAAAACATCTTCATTTTCTGGATTTTTGTCACTTTACATAAAGGCTGCATCGAAATCATCCTATAATTTAGCAGTTGGGTTTTCTCTAGCTCTTAGTCTATTCCAGGCCTTCAGATTTTGTTTAACAGTCTTCAACTTGTGCATAAGTTTATGTGTTGATGTACCCCATGTATCCGACTTATGCCCCTTATTAATGCATTGGTTGTATTCGTGCATATGATGCCAATTATTCACATATCTAAATGGTGTATCCTTTTCAAGTGGTTTTTTTTACAAAAACTTATCAGAATAGGTGGATGGTCGCTGACGGATAAAAGGATAGTGATGTTGGAAAATTGTGGGAACATAGATAGAAAATCATAATTCACCAGCACCTTATCTAGGTTTGTTGCTATATCCTTTCGTCTCGATGTATATTTGCATCCCGTATATAAGATTCAACCAGTCCACGTATTAGAAGACGGTTTTTAAAGCTAGTTAAATAGGTAAAAGGGATAGACAAATCTCCTTTTTTATCTTTTGGACCAAGAGCATTATTAAAATCCCCCATAACAATCCACGGCATGTCTATAGTTAAGGAGTCGAGACATAAGGAATCCCATAACTTCTGCCTTTCAGCAAATGAGTTACTAGCATAAACGAAAGTGCAAATACATTATATATGTAATCTTAATGGTAATGCATAATTTACAAATGAATTCATATATAATTTCATAGAAAAAGACCTATTACATGTTAATATATTAATTAACAAAGTTCATATTCTATATAGAAAAGATGAAAGATTACCGACATGTACTCCAAGATCATAAAATGTCATAAGAAAGAAAGAAAAAAAAAGACAAACTTTGACTAATTTGTTAGCTGGAACTTTCATATATTTCACTTACCCAATTAATACAAATATCCGAGTTTTAGGGCAAAGCACTGAACTGTTGCAAGTCATTCCAAGCAGAAACGCCATTACTCCAATTCACATTAGCATTAACACTGCAAAGCACTGAACTGTTGCTGGAAGAAGGTTGAGCTGGTAATTAGCGAGATCGTTGGAAACGTTGCTGGAAGAAGAAGAGTGGGATTTGGACTTATTGGTTGCTGCGGAGAGCATTTATGGTGAAAAACGTGTATCTATGCAGGTACTTATTGGTTGCTTTTAGGTTTTTTATTCACCTTAGCCGTGTCATTTGCCTCTGAATTGCAATGAACACATGATTTGTATGTTGGGGTATTGTATAATGTGTGTAGCATGATTTAATAGTTCTTATGTTAGCTTGTACTAGTGTTTAGGGGACACAACGTGTGTTTTTTATTTACTTTGGATTTGCAGAATGAGGATGGAACAAAGATTGAATATAGGGTTTGGAATCCGTTTAGATCAAAGCTGGATGCAGCTATTTTAGGTGGTGTTGACAGGATTTATATTGTAAGGTTCTTCCTTCTCCAAATATAGAGTCTATCCTTAGTTTTCTGTAACAATCATATGCACTGGATCCTCACAGAGTTATTGATACCTATCTTTTGATTTGACTCTTGTTTAGATGCTTGTTGTTTATTTAAGTATGCTTGTCTTGTAATGCTTATTCTGAGTTCTATGTCCGTCGATTAGAAACCTGGTGCACGTTTGCTTTATCTTGCAACTGCATCAGAAACCATGGTGTCTCATGTATCTGACATTGTTGGATCAGTAAGTTATTTTTTCTTTCATAGTGGGTAATGATTAGTGATGCATTGGTTTTTTCTATGGTGATGCAGGGTAAAATTGGTGATGTTTTGGATGGTGGAGATGGCAAAAGTTGATGGTTGATGCCAAGAGAATGATGTACAGTGAATGTTGATGTGTACAATCATAGTGTATATGTGCACGATCATAAGGAATGTTAATGGAATGTTTGATTGAGGTTGTGTGTGGGTATTCGTTGGTGGAGTAGTAGAGGCAATGGGTAGTGATGAATTGTGGTAGATAGTTTGTAACAGTGTGTTGGTGATGTAGATGAGCAAGAAGAGGTGGTAGTTGCACAATTGATCAGGGTGTAGATGAGCAAGATAGTTTGTAGCAGTTGATGATGTAGATGTATATGAGGATGGTTGACACTGGTGAGTGTGTGGGGTTGGATGTGTAACTGGGAAGGCAGCAGGGGTGGAGTTGCAGAGGGGTGATGAACTATGAATTGATGAGGATTATGGAGAGAATGAAGTATGAACTGGTATAGCAGAGGCAATGTGTTTGGCAGGATATATGAAGTATGTTTGACAGTGCTAGTTTGTTCAGGAAGTGAAGAGTGGAGGTGGTGGAGATATATTATGGTTAGAGGGGTTGAAGTTGTGCACTTTTTTTTAATGCACAAAAGTGCACAGTACCAGAGGCAATGATATGTAACAGTGACAGGGAATAAAATGCAATGTAAATTGTAAATTTGTGAAAAAAATATGAAATGCAAATTGAAAAGGAAATAAAATATTTTGTTTTGAAATTGTGTATGTTTTTTAATAGAAACGCAAATGCGAAGTAGAACCGTTGGCAATTTTGGAACTTGCCAACGGTTATAACCGTTTGGAACAACCGTAATTCCCAACGGTTATAACCGTTGGGATTTTGGGTTATTCCCAACGGTTATAACCGTTGGGAATTACGGTTGTTACCAATGGTTATAACCGTTGGGATTCTGGGTTATTCCCAACGGTTATAACTGTTGGCAAGTTCCAAAATTCCCAACGGTTATAACCGTTGGGAATAACCCAAAATCCCAACGGTTATAACCGTTACAAAATATGTAAAAAAAATTGTAACGTACCTGCTACCAACGGTTATAACCGTTGGGAATTTGATTGCCAACGGTTATAACCGTTACAAAATGATAGTTCTGGTGTAGTGATGTGGACGTAGAAAATTTGTATCGAAAATGGGAAGAAGCGTTAGATCAGTTTGACATTGGGTGGGTAGGAAGAAATGTAATATACATATGGTGTAACAAATTATTAATGCATGTTCATGCGAACCGTAGAGAATAACTTTGATTTGTAATGGAAGTAGAATATGGTCTTCGTTACGTATAGTAGGTGATCAGAGGTAGATATGAAAGCATTTTGTGGGGATAGGAAAACAAAATGAGTTGTTGCACCTGAGAAACTATTTGATAGTAAATTGTAGGTAGATAGTAAATTGTAGGTAGTTACTTTGAATAATATTTATCAGTGCAACCTAGTGCCAGTTATTATTTTGCATTGGCAAGCACTCATATTTCATTTTCTTTTACTTCCAACCGGCTCGCAAGTTGAGGTGGAAATTAGTGAAACTTTGTAATATTAGTAGGTATAAATAATAATTATAGGAGCCAAACTTTCAGAAATACGTCCATCCCAAACATGTAATTTACAGTAAATTGAAGAATCAAACATGTACACATACAGGGTAAATACAAATCAACTGCAGTACATATAGTTACAAATGTTTTTCGACCAAGAGTGGACTTGTAGACCGTCAGTACTCTTAACTGCCTCCTTGACATCTTCCACAATCATGCTTGTCGAAGGGCAAATGACTGCACTCTTCCAATAAGAATTCAACCTGCATTTCAGTTTATAATTATCATAAAGTTCTAACCCTGGTAAAAGTTATGACAGTGAACAGAGTTAAAATAGTAAAAAGATGGTACAGATTGTAGGTGACATCATTCAAACACAAATATTATCTGAAAGACATAATATTATGGGGGAGGTTTTTATTTTACGGGTAAAAAATAAATTGAAAATACATGCATGTTGCAGATTTAATTGGAGAAATATTCAGAAGCAAAACGTGCAACATAGCAAGCATGAGCTTTTACAAAAGAAAACTCAACACCCATGAATTCACAAAGTAGAAAGCACACTTCACAAATGACCATCTGCATGCTCTGTAAATACGTAATCTGCATCGTCAGCAAAAATATTGGCTGAAATAGGATGTGGGAGGGCAGACGAAAGGGTGAAGTTGAAGCCAAGTCAAGAAGAGTACATATATTAGTGTTCAATTTTATTTTATCAGCGTTCAATTTTATCTTATTTATAAGAAAGAAGCGAAAGTAGTATGGTAATAAACCCATATTTGGTATTTAATGTGTTGATATAAGCTCACGCATAATAAATAGTAGGTCAGATCTTAATATGTTCATTCAAATTGGACAGTTTTAGCAAGTAAAAACCATGATATGACGTATTGCAACAAATTGTATAAAGATGGCACTCTCTTACCTCTGTGGGTCTATGTCTTCATCCCGATTGATAATGGAATTTCAATGCCACACAATCAGTAAAAGTAGAATTGGCCTACATATTATTTTTTTAACTGACACTTGTATTCCCAAAAGACAAATCGTTTTCTAGGATAAAATAAGTATAACCGCTAACATTCTCTAGATTTCACCCATTTCTGTTTTTCCCCTTCTCCCATTTTTCTCTTAAATATCTTGTTAATTAAAAAAAAATTGTTAAGGTTACAGTTGTAGGTAGAAGATAGATGGCATGAACTTAACAGTTATGTTACAATTTCAGGGTCATAAGTAAGTGATTGTTAAACAATAATATCATAGCGTTTGACTGCTGTATTAATCATCACATACCCATTTTCTTTGTACAAATTTTTACTGTGAGGGATATGTAGTTTAAGATACTTTAATTTACAATCCTAAGCTCCTATACTATACAAATGAATTTATGCAATCAGGGCCAAATTAAAACTAAACATTAGAAATCATTGATTTTGCTAGTTTAAAAATAGGAAGTAAAATATTTAGGTAATAAGAAAATAAAGTATTTGGCTTGAAAGGAACTAATTCATTGCTAATCGAAACAGCGAAGGTGAGGACTGTAGACAAAGTTATGTAAAGCACAGAATGATTTGTGAATATAGGGAACTTTTTTATGATAAATGAAGTTTTTAAATGCAACAACTATAATAAAAAACTAATCACCACAAATCCAGCGAACAAAAACTAACCCTCCATGTCGGTATAAAGTGAAGACCTCTAAGTTTGTTGTTGCTGTACAGGCACACCAAAATAGCTTGCTGCAAAACAAACATGTAGAATGATTTACATAAATGTAAATTTCAGCAGCATGCTACTGGAAGCGATGTGGTAATCGGTATAGAAAATGGAGACTGCAGCAAGTCTAAGGAAAGTTAAACTTGATGCAATGGATGGATGGTGAAAAAGTGAAAATATTGAAGCATGCAAATTTGTATGTATGTGTGTGTAATTCCAATAGAGTGAGCGTAAATTTGAAGCACGCAAATTGGTTCAATTGATTACACTGTAAGTTTCCATAACAATCTTTTTATGTATGCGTTACTCAGGAAACAAAACAAACAAATATTTCAATTATTAATATTTATATAGAATAAGAAACCATATTCATTATCCGAAAGAAGAATTAAAAATGATATTTCTGGGTTATATTTTTGTTAGGAACTCCATGTATCAATATACTTCACTAAAAGTTTTCTTAGCTTGTTGTATACGTGTATATGTTTTTGAATTCCCAAGCAGACTGAGCATTATTTTTAAATAGATCTTGTTTAATACATCTTAATTGAAATAAAGAGTGAAAACAAAGAATGAGGTCCAATATCAAACTAAAATTAGGATTCAATTGGTAGTGATAAAAGTTATAACTTTGCGCTTGATCTAAAGGAGTGATCAGCTATACATGGCAGCATCTGTATATTTGCTGCTGCAACCAAGTACAGTCGATTTTAATTATTTATTTTAGGTCAAGGTTCAGGTACATACATGGAAATAAAGTGTACTTAAAATTACAACACAGACTTCCCGTTTTCTCTTGAGATTTTCAAATGCACAGACATTTATTTAAGGAACAGACATGAGAAATGTGCACTTAGTTACTTTTGTTTAGGAAATTCAACTCAACTAAGCATCGTTTTTAGTAAAATATATAGTTAACATATGAAAGGAGACAAATGCTTATTTCATTATCAAATCCAAAAAAAAGAACAAAAGCTAGAAAATAAAAGAGCTTACTCCAGGTTGTCAGAGTTTTCACTCAACCACACTTCTTGAAGCAAAACATCTCCAATAGTACACAGTTTGAACCATAAATCAAAAGGCCTAAAGGTAAAAGTGGTTAGTATTTACATTAAGTTAAAAAGAACTCTAAAAACTATATAACTCTAAATATCTTACTTCAGTTATATTGCAAACTGGTAATCATACATGACAATAGTGGTAGATTACTTCCCAAGCATACTGCAAATCTTAACTTCAGTTAACACAAAGATATAATTCAGCAGATGAAAATTTTGTCTGCGTATGTCAATTTATGCAAGAGTACATGTAACTTCTTTAAAGGTATTTTATGACAATTTCAGTCATTTATTCATGAATTTAAAAGGAAGAGATTTTGCTTTTCTTCTAGAGTGTGAAATCTTCAGGTGGAAGACAACTTAATAGAGAGAAGAAGGTTTGTGTGACTAACCAGGTGAAGATAGAGAAGTCCAGAGACAAATCAGTTATGAATGGGTAAAAAAAATTCAAAAATATCACTACAAACATGATACCAATTTTAACACACTTTAATAATGAGAAAAGCATGAATAAGAACACAGGCAAAGCTTGAATAAGAGAATAACAAATTCTTACTAAATAAACATAGAGGTCTATAATATCAATTTTGTGCAAATATAAAGAAGCAAACTTTTACCTCCAAACATTTCTACCTCCGAATAGCATTGTAGGTCATCTGTTTAACTTATGTCGACCACGTTTTCATTTTATTCTATTTCAGCCAAATAACATTTCTTATTTCTTATGCAAATAACTTACTACATTTATTATATTCAAATATAAAAGCAGTGCCAAAGTGGAACTATATTAAAAAAACCAAAATAATATCCACTATCCATATGTATCCACTAACAATCACCTTCCCATTTGCCTGCACATGTATCCTCTATACTCAAATCAACATTAGACATAAATCCAAGTTTATATAAACACTCCAGTTTTTCCTAACCTTTTTTAGTTTCAGTCATTGATCATTATTAACTTTCGGAACTTACAAAACTTCGGACAAGATTGGTTCAAAAATTAGATTATGTAACAAATTACATAATTGCCCTTAGGGCATACCCTTTAAATATGCAAAAGGTTAGTATCATCGTAATCAATAGTCAACTTAAAGCCAAAATCTCTAGCCAGAGTAAATTGATTAATCGGTAAAATGTTATCAGACTGAACCAAATACTTCAAAGTAGTCAATGCAATTAACTACAGATATTGTTAAAGTTTTTGACCATTGACCAAATTCTAGGTACCTCAGTGATATAGTGACGATGAAAAGAAAATATACACGAAAGATCATTACAAGATATTGCCTAAAAAAGATTAGAAATTTATTTTACCTAAATGATCTATATGGGACTTAACTAGTGTTCTTTATTGTACTTCAGTAAAGTTTGTACATGCTTCAGTATTTAAATGTTTGAATATTGACTATGGACTGTGTTCTCAGCAGAGAGTCAAACACAACTGTGTTGCTAGCTAATTTCTGAGTTCAACCAATTTAAAATTAATCTATAAGTGTTAAATTAATAGTAAATTAATATAGATTTTGTATTGGATTTTATGTGCCATTTTAATTATTTATTTTAAGCCATAAAATTAAATAAAATGATTTGTAATTGTTATATATTGATTTAATTATAATATGGTGTTGCTTGGATTTCTTACAAAAGAAAATAGGCCCATTAGTTATAGACACGGCAATACAAGCCCACACCATGCGGCCAGATCAAGGACAGATTCGACCCAAATTTTCTGCATACTTCCAATGGCTCAGCACTCAAGACAGGACTGCCTGCTATTTCTTGGATCTGGACACTGGCCTGGCAAATCGTCCCTATTGATAAACCTTAAGCCTTATGGACAACTCTACCTTGTCCTATTATTAGACAACTGGGTCATAGTAAGGGAATATCCCCTTTCGCATCTCCGTCCTCACCCTTGTCTTTCCTTGCCTGTCACTCACTAGGTCCTGCAATCAATATGTCCATCTTTGTCACGACTCAGTAGGAACCTGATAAAAATGTTTGGTCGTCCCTACATATAGAAATGATGACCCCGTACTATTCTACTGAAAAGGTCAACATAAAATAACATTGTTCATCTAACAAAAGCATCATTGTGCAATAACTACCCTCTATACTTTGAAGTCCACATGTCAGCGGCGTCATGGTCCATCAACAACCCTCTGTCTTATGCCGCCTTTTTGATATAAGCACGCCATGGTATGGACCATTAGTCGACCTTCATCTGTACACTTTCCCCACCTGGCATCCTAATTGGCCGATTTTTGAACAGTATATCATCAACAATAGTCACAAGAAAACCCAGGGTCCAGAGCTTCAATCTAAGATCTCTGAAGCACAATCTCAATTGCTATAAAAAGAGACTCACATGCACTTGTTCAAGGATCGAATTTTTCAATCTTACATGAAATATAACTTATCTCAAAGCTCTTATAATAATTTTCTTGTAATTAAAGATACCAAGCAATAAAATAGCAACCAAAGTGGGAATAGATCTTTGCCAAGACCGAACCACTCTATATCTTATGTAATTTCCGTTTAAGCATTAGATAATAATTCACAACTCATATTTCTATATTTATTACTACGATCTTAGTAAATTACCTTTGACAATACCTACCTCTAACCATAATTCTGAGGTTGGCTAGAAATCTAGTCAATCTTTTGGTGCTAGAAGGAGCATATTTTCTAAAAGCTCTCAATTTTCATCATCTCTCCTACTCAAAACATCTTTCCACTCAAAATTTTACCCTGCAACTAATAGTGGAAACAAGACCGATAACTCAAACGGTCACAACACTAATAGTGGTACTGGCCCTGACATGAACAATGATATGTGACTCAATTTAGTAAATGGGCTCACGAGCATCGGGAAAATGGCCCACGACTTGAATGAACTCCATGCTCGAGTGGATGCCCAAGAAACCGTCAACTATGGTCCAAGAGTCCCTACTGCAATAGAAGAAACCTTTGTCCATCCTACATTCCTAGTGCTTTTGACATTATGCATGATGCCCACAAAAGGTTTGCATGGGAAACCCTAGTTTGGACTGTTCCCAACAGCAAAGGAGATGCACTTGTTGTGAACACTCAAGACTTTGCCTATGACATTCCCATACCCAAAACTGTCCACTCCAAGGAACTCATGCTGCTCGCTGTTCCCCCTCCCATCAAAGATTTCTATCTTTGCAAGCCTTCGGGATGAAGATGGAGTCAAGATCTACGCTTCGATCGACTGAGCGGTGAAGGGTGAGCAAGAAACAACGAGTATCGAGAATTTTCTATGCACTCCTAACCCCACAGAATCCCTAGACCTAAGATTGAAGGGGCTTTGTTTGTTTTTTTTTGAAAATGAGGTGAATTTGAAATGGAAGGCGAGTAGGTTGAGGGCTTATATAATAATGATTTTGGCTTATGTTAAACCTTTATTACTTAATCTTATTCATTAATTTCCCAAAATGAAAATATTCCCATTCGAATATTCAAATTTATTACCTTATACATGTATGGTCGAGTTTATTACCTAGTCTTATTTATTAATTTCCCTAAATGCAAATATTCTCCATTCAGATATTCAAATTCATTACCTTATGCATGTATGATCAAGAATATTATGTAATCTTATTCATTAATTTCCCTAAATGAATATTCTCCATTCAAATATTCAAATTCATTACCTTATACATATATGATCGAGTCTTTTACCAGCTAAATGCAAATATTCTCCATCCAAATATTCAAATTCATTACCTTATACATGTACGTTCAAGTTTATTACCTAATCTTATTCATTAATTTCCCTAAATGCAAATATTCATTCAAATATTCAAAATCATTATCTTATACATGTGTGATCGAGTTTATTAATTTCCCTTAATAAAAATGTTCAAACACACAAATTCATTACCTTATGCATGTATGATCAAGTTCATTACTCTGATTACCCTTATTTCGTTGAATTACTTACATATAAGGTGTCCCATATTTATTCATTCAAATCTTCTTTTGTTAATCTTTTAATTAAATCCTCTTAATTATTTCTTAACAAATTATATTATTAATTATCTCCTTATATTATGACTATCCAAAATAAGGGGTAATTGTCTCCTTTCATTTTAGGAATTTCACCCTCGAAATTCAAACAAGGCAGTATACTGACCATCATTAACAACTCAATGTACATGCAAGTACAATAATTACACTAGTTCTTTACTAATCTAAGTCATAATCAATAATTTTAATGTATTAGTGCCACTGCTAACACATAATAATATCATATAAAAAATCATACTAGTGTCACTGCTATTTTATATAACAAAACATACATGTCAAAACAACTTGGGATAGATATTCCTAATCTTATCCTCTACCTCCCATTTACAGTCATCTACATCGTCACTCCGCTAGATGCAAACAAGTCTAATGTTCTTATTTCTTAACTCTTTCATACCATGACCTACTACCCTTTTGGTCGTCTAATATAAGTTTAATTTGGTTATACAGATAAGTTGTCAATCGCCCTCCATTTACCTTACTAGGGTCATGCACATATTTCCTTAAATGCGATATATGAAAAACATTGTGCATGCTCTCCAAACTACTTGGTAACTCGACTCTATACGTGAGTTTACGATCCTCTCAATCATTGGAAACAGACTATATATCTAGGTCCCAATTTCCCTGCATTCACGAAGCACATAACACCTTGCATCAGAGAGACCTTCACAATCATGCGATCACCTATTACGAACTCTAGCTGTTTTCTCCTCTTGTCGGTATAGCTTTTCAGCCTCTATTGCGCAACCTTCATTTTAGTGTGAATCAAATCTATCTTTTTGGTAGCATTTCTAACCAAGTCGAGTCCTAACACGAGTCTATCTCATGTCCAACCAATAAATAGGTGACTCACATGGTCTTCCATAAAGCGCCTCAAATGATATTTCCAAGACCCTTCAAAATCTAAAACACATGCCTGCAACTAATCTTCTGGCACATAATTCACCCTTTCCGTTTAACAATCGGTTTGTCGGTGGTAAGCCATACTCAAATTCAACTTGGTACCCGGTGCACTCTGCAAACTTGTCTAGAAATCACCGATGAACGATTGGTCTCTATCACTAACAGTAATGCTAGGAACCCAAAGTAGTCTTACAATCTCCATGTATAGCTTCACTAAGCTAGTTGCCGTCCTTATACACTTAACCGGTATAAAATGGGGGCTCTTAGTTAATCTATCACTATTACCCAAGTGCTATCATTTCCAGTTCTCGGCCTTGGCAATCCATTTACAAAATCCATAGACACCAAATCCCATTCCATGTCGGAATTTCCAAGGGTTGAAGTAAACCCTTAGCTTTTGATCCCCAGTTTTCACTTGTTGACATGTAATACATTTCTTCACACATTCTCTGACGTCTCTTTTTATCCCTTTCCAAAAGAAGACTCTCTTCAAGTCACGTTACATCTTTGTTCCTTTGGGATGAATCATAAACTTGGACCAATGACTTTCCTTTAAGACCTCTTTTCGAAGGTCCCCTACATTCGAAACACATAGTCTTCCTTTATTTTGAATCCATCCCTTTGAATCTATCTCAAATTCCTTTAAATCCTTAACATCAACCTCCATCTTTAGTCGCCTAATTCTCACGGCTAATAATGGGTCCTATTTCGCCTCTCAAAAATCATACAAGGGGTGGACGCGGGTCGGTTTGGTGCGGTTTAAAGCCCAAACCACTTCCACTCTGTATCAAACGGTTAATAAAAAATACAAACCATTATATTAATCTTTTAAACAGTTCGGTTTAATATAATACGGTCGAGTTTTGGTCTGGTCCGGTTTGAACTCATATTAAATATGAAATAAGAGAATTACTTCCATCAATAATCAATTTATGAAGGCAACTATGTAAAGCTTTTACGCTTAAAGGTTAAAACACATGATGTTATACTGAAATGAAAGATTAGTTTTTAATTGTATGAATATTTCAATTTAACATTAAGCTACAAGTGATAATTTTTTTAGTAGATTAACCAATCATCAACATTAATCAATGCATAATCATTATATAAAGTGACTATAGTAAGATTATAATTATAATTTATCCAAAAAATTGATGAAAGATATCATACTAAAACTATAACTTCTTCCTTTATAACATGGATTATTATTAATATAAGCTGAAAATAACATAACATCGTTAGAATATACAATGAGATAGCGGTTGCTTATATTTTTATTATAAGATTACTAGTGTAACTATTCGGTTTGGTCCAATTTTATATGGTCGGTTCAATCGTCAAAACCGCAAATAAACCGTATCGATGTGAGTCAGTCCGATTTGGGGTATTTGTTTTGGTTAGAATATTTGGTGCAGGTTTCCGCAGCGTTTTTGTGGTCCAGTGCGGGCGTTTTCCATATAGCGGTGTGGTTTATGGCCACCCCTAATTCATACCCACTAATATTGGGTGTACTTCCAGACTTGCCAAGACACCCAGTGTCAACTAGATCGTGCATTCATTTTATAATGCACACCATAAGATGCCAATATCTCCGATGTCTTCCAGACTTTAATCATGATTAATACTCCATTATGTTTCTTTCTACTTAAAGCATCATTAAAATTGTTCCCCTTTCCAGGCCTATGCTCAAGTCATATGCCGCCAAGAATTTTAACCACCTCTACTTCCTTATATTCAACTCTTTCTGAGAGAATAAATACATAAGAGTCTTATGGTCTATATATAACTCGAATCGTTCTCTGAAATGACCCACTTAAATTTTTTTTATTAAAAAACATTCAGTGGCCATTTAATCAAGAAAAATATTTAATTCAATTTTTCTTCTATCCAGGACCTTTCTGCCAATATAAAAATATTGGTTTATTCATTTTATCTTAAACTTATATATATGAAGATATATAAGTCATCTTCTACCTAAATCAGAGTACAGAAATTTTGAAGGTAGAAATCTGTTTGAGTATTGCTAAAAAAAATACTCTCTTCATAGCAATAGTGTTTTTCAAAACCAGGTTTTTCCAAGTGACTTGGGTTAATGCATTACTATTGATTTTATGTCTCAAGGCTCCTTATTTTACATAAATTCTTCCGATTTTATTACTGGGTAAACTGTGCTTTTACTTGTGCATGTGTGTGTGCATGTTTCTGTGCATGTGTGTGTCAGTGAGCAGTTCAGTGCCTTATTTTTTCTTATTAACAAAATTGTCTGAATCTATTTTATACTTTGGGCTATGAAACAGATCTGAAAATTTAATTTAAACCCTTGGTTGCTGGCTTGACCCAGGCTCAAGAAAAATGGCTATGTTAGCCCTGTTCTGGTTTGCACTATTTTGTTACAAAATACCTGCTATTTTATTTTCTTTTCAAAGCAACTCAAACCCTTTCTTTCAGATTTTATTTTTGACTTAAACATGGATTTTCTTATGCCAGTTCTTTAGATATACATACAAACCACAAATTCTTTCAATCTCATATTTTCTACCATTATAGCCTAACTGTTCTTGAAGCTTAAAATCCATTTTTCCTTAGCAAAGCATTTGGAAAAACAAAGCACATAGTTCAGTTGAGACATATAAGTTCAACAACTACAAAACAGCAATTAACCATACATTGGTTTCTCAAAGTAACTTTAAACAATAGGTCTTAATCTAGTTCATCATGAAGGTGTGGTTTACTCCAGCAAAGTCTTTTAAAACATAGCATCCAAATCTTAAGCAGTTAAACATCCAAAGCCTGATCAAAGCAATTCCTATTATCCTGCAAAATCACCATGAGCTGCCCCATATGAATATGAGACACCCAATGGTGCATAAACACAAAAGGGTCAGACTATTTGTCTGGTATGAATAATCCAACTGAAAACATGATCTCATTCAATTCTCTTTATATACAAAACTTTGCATGAATAAGAAACTCAGCATCTTCCTTGTGCTTGTTTTTGTGAAGCATGTTCCTTCATCTCAGTGTTAACGGATTATTTATATATATAATCACCATGACTTGATTCATAGAAAACAATCATAAGATTCATCAATAAAAAGCATCAAAACAACCAAATGCAAACATCAATTCAGTTATCATGCCCTTTTCAACTTTACTGGCCATCAGGGATTTTGCCCAGGCCTCTCCTGAATCTATTCCTAGAATTCATTATCAAATATAATAGGGTCTTTAGCTACTTTCTCCTTTTTAAACACACACTGCCTGGGACATCTCTCTGTTAACCCAGCACACTCAGGCCCCTGGGTATAAACATACCATGTGTGAACTTGCAATGTTCCCCTTGCCAAGCTATACTTTGGTAGCCCTAAGATCCCAAGTCCTTAGTTAAATTACTAAGTGTTATTATTGTTTTTCATAGCAGTGCTAATCCCTTCTGCATCTCACTTCTTAATCAGAGAAATATAAATAATGCAAGCAACATGTATTCATCCAGAGTTTGGTAAGTTATATTCTCAGAAGCAAACATTTAATCATGAAAAAGGGAGGTGACTTCTTAGCACATTATTTTGCCTATGGGTTTCACTAGATCAAAATGTAAGCATATGGTCCTGAGTAATTTACTAGACATATATATTTTTTCTCTTACCTCTGGTTCAATCAGATTCATGATCTGGCTAAACCACAAGTATATTTGATTTGGGTATTTCATAAAACATAGAAGCTCAGCACATGTACAACATTGCACTTCTACATTTTCTTTTGTTTTAATTAATATGAGACATAAGCAACAACACAATGTTACAGCCCCATATTTCTTTCTACCTTCAGACCATATACCCACCACTTGAATCCGGGGATTTTTATAAACAACTTTATAAAGAAAACTTATAAAAGAAATCACTCAATCTCAAAGCTAACCCATATCACAGACAAACATTTTAGATCATGAATCCATGACTCTTATTTTTCTGGGTAAATCAGATAGAGGTTTTACACTTAAACAAATCATTAACAAACAAAAGTCATCCAATCATAAAACATAACTTGTAAAAGAAAATTAGTTCAAACAGGCTGCCTCAATATTCAGGTCTTAATGCCAAAGTTTTCAGTGAGGTTACTCACTTTAATCCTTCTTCTTCCTATGCCTTATGAACCCCCTTTTAGTCTTCTGCCTTCTCCTATTTTCTCTGGTTTATGTCTTGTATATTTTTTTTAGGTTAATGAAGAACAAAAATATATGGTCTTACTATACTAGGCCTTTTATATAAATCTTGGTTGTTACTAGGGTTTATGGATTTACCCAATGTCAGTTCTACCCCATCCCAAACATAGCCTGCCTCTGGTTTGATTCAAGAAAATAAAAGGGTATGTGGTCCTTGTCTTCCTTTCCAGAAATCAGTTCCTCTCTTTTAATTTTCCCTGGTCATGTCATATGCATGACTTATTATTATTATTATTATTATTTTTCTTAATAAAAGAAATTACTGAGAATAGATAAAGTGCTTGTTTAGGGACTCATGCCATTTTCATGCAACTTCTGTTTTCTTCCAGAAATTGATTGACTGTATACATGTATAACCTATGTATACCTAAGCCTTTTATTTTTCTTTCTTTCTTTAAATAATTTTAAGTTTATTTCAGCCTAGCTCTTATTTTCCTTGTACTATATTTTATTTAAAGACAAAATTCTATCTTTATGCATATGTATTTCTAAATCAGTTATTTTATTTTATCTATTAATTTCTGCCAAATTTTGTTACACAGAAATCTGTGTGCATGTGTACACTGTCTTGTGCACATGTACATGTTTTATACTTTATATCTGCAAATCAATTTCCTATTCCTATTTTTCCCAATGCAATTTCAAACAAATACAAACTAAATTAAATCATGAAATTACTCACAAAAATCAGGGTTATCACATTCTCCTAAAAGATAACGTCTCCAAATCTTTAGCGTAAAGGTTACCGCTGCAAACTCCAAGTCATGAGTCAGATATCTAACTTAATGTACTCTCAAATACCTTGATGCGTAAGCTTTCACTCACCCTTTTTGCATCAGTATCTCACCCAGTCCAATTCCACAAGCATCAGTATACGCCACCAAATCTTTAATCCCTGTAGGTATGATCAAGACATAAGCATTTTTCAGTAACCTCTTTAACTTCTGAAATGACTCTTCATACCTATTGGTCCACATGGACTTCTCATTCTTCCTGGTCAACTTAGTCAAGGTCGCTTCTATACGTGAGAAGTCCTAAATGAATATGTGGTAATAACAGGCTAATCCTAAGAAACTTCTTATCTCCGTGACCATATTCGGTTTCTTCCAACTGTTAATGGTTTCTACCTTTGATAGATCCCTCACCAATCCATTCTCTGGTACAACATGACCAAGAAACTTAACTTCTTGCTTCGAAAAATGACACTTGGAAAACTTTGCCTTCAATTTTTGCTATCTCAATGTCTCCAACACTAATATAAGATAGTCCTTATGGTCTCTCTCATCCTTAGAATACACCAAAATTTCATCGGCGAAGACAATTAGAAACCTATCCACCTAATCGTGAAAGATTCAATCAATAAGATCAATAGAAAATGTTGGGTCATTGGTCAGTCCAATGGGCATGACTAACCATTTATATGAACCGTATCTTGTTCTAAACATGGTAAATGAAATACCATCCTCAGCTACTCTTAGTTGATGGAATCCTATTTCCAAATCTAGTTGTGATAATATTCTAGCTCCACTCAAATGGTCCAATAAGTCATTTATCCTGGGCAATGGATAGCGATTCTTCACTAACCGATACATATTAGAAGAGATCCATCTGCTTTCTTCATAAATATCACAGAAGCTCCCTACGGTAAACTGCTCGGCCTAATGAAATTTTGGGCTTAAGTTTCACCAACTTCTTTTACAATTCTACCACCTTTTTAGGTGTCATATCGCTTAGTGATCTACTAATAGGTTGTGCCCCTGGTATGAAGTCTATGTCTAATTTAATCGGCCTTCTTGGCGATAATCCTGTTACTAGTGTGAAGACGTCTGAAATACCTGAACTACTAGTACTATACTAATCTTAACCTCCTGATCCACCATTGCACACAACATTAATTTTGATTTCTCTTTTATTACGTCTAATGCTACCATGATCCTTGGAACATTCGGGGCATGCGGTGGTACTTGCTGTTGCGCCAAGTTTGTTAAAAACTATTGAAAGAGGACATCCATATATATATATGTTTCCCACAATCAGGGTAGGCATCCCGATACAGGCTTTAACACGAACTTCTAGGGCTGCCTGTCTTTATAGGCCATTCGTTTGTGTGCTATCGATTCCTCTACTAACATTAGCTTTTACATCTCCCATAGTTAAATGTCCGCTTTTCATTTCCATTCTTACTTTTCGCGTAATCAAGTGATCATGAGAAATGGAAGTAAAGAGAGTGAGAGAAATAGTGAAGGGATTGATATATATATATATATATATATATATATATATCGAAATAAAAGTATGTTATATATAGCATATACCTTCACCATTTCAACTATCTAGTTTCTACCTAGAATTCCAGTTAGCTCCTTTTTACCAAAGTGATACCTAACTTAAGATCCAATACCAAGTTGTACCACCCCCATTTCAAACCCAAAAATGAACATCGAAGATTCTGCAGTCAGCACCAAAATTATTTTCAAATGATAAAACATGATCATTTTTTCACAACATAAATGGAGCACAAAACTTTCATTACATAAAATTGTCTTACACCAATGTTATTACATTTCCACTAACCTAATTCATGTCCATGTAGGATAAAATATAATAAAACCTAAACAGTTGTGTTATGCTCGACATATGAAGATTCCAGCATAAACACTTAACCAACCGTACAATTTGGTTTAGAACGATGAAAATTTGAAACTACTTTTGTTAGAAAATAAGACTCCTTCTTTATCTCTAGCCTTTTTGTAAGCAACCTTTCTAAGCCATAAACTCAGCCTGCTTGAATAAGTATCTGTGAGTATATATGAATAATAAAAACACGGGTTGAACATAAAGTAAATTAAACTTTAGCCTAAACAGTTCAACCATATAATAAGACCACATACCCCTTACTATTAAAAATAAAAATATCAAGAAGAGTGAACATCTTCACATAGATATAGTCATAATCATCGTTACATATCTAAGTCCCTTACTTACTTACCATATCCTGAATTAAATCATTAGTCAAGGTGTTCGGTTTGCTCTTCGGGGAAACTCAACTAATTAGGAATCATATTGTGAGGATAATTTTGGTTGCCACTTATGGCCTTACACCACTTAATTCGTTCTCATAATAGAAATAATCGTTCGTATGCCACTTATGTCCCTATACCAAAGCTCTCATCATTACTTTTCATCATTTTTTGTAAATAGACATTCGAGTGCCACTTATGGCCTCATACCAAAGTTCTCGACATTTGTTGTGAATAGACATTCAGATACCACTTATGACCTCAAACCAAAGTTATCGTATTTTATCGTGAATAGACATTCTATGCCATATATGGCCTAAAACCAGAATTTCTTGTCATTAGTTCTCGTCATTTGTCATGAAAAGATATTCAGATTCTACTTATGGCCTTACGTCAAAGTTGTAACAACATGAATCTGGTAGTTTTATAATTTGATGGTTAAATTTTTTTTGGAAGTAATTTGAAATTTGATTATGAAAACAAAAGATAATTTGGGATTTCAATTTTGTTTCCTCAAATGTTAATAAATTAAGAAGGCTATTATTTTTTTTGCCTGAATGAGGATAATTACTTCTTAGAAATTAAGAAAAGAAATTTTCTAATAAAACAAAAAAGTATTATTAACCTTTCCTAATAAAAAAATAGCATAATGAATGGCCCAATAATACAATAACATAAAACAAAATAATATAATGACTAGCCTAATAAAAAAATAGTATAATGACCAGCCTAATAAAAATAATAGTATAAACAGAATATATAATTACTTGCATGTAACGTCTCCCATTTAGAGGCCCAAAACTAACTGCTACGGATGTTGCAGCCATTCATAGTTATTTATTCTCAGTGACAAAATGTGGTAATGTTAGATACATTAATATACCAAAAACATATGGATATGAAAAATTTTAAACTCAATTTTAAAAAAAATTCCTCATTCCACTTCTATTCACATTTCAAATTCATTACAAAATCCCAATTCATAAACCACATTCAAAAAAATATAATTATTACAAAATACGCCAAGAGCGACATATGAAGATGCCCTCTTGGTATATCAGAGTCTAAATATAGTCAATTAAACAACTTTGCCATTACATCCAATTAAACAACGGAATCAAACAGAAAGAACTCCTAATAGCTAGCTTGCCTCCTGGACATCTCCGGAAGCTTATTCGTCTAAAGGAGAACCTGAAAACCTTAACTCCAAACTACTCAAAATCAATTGAGCTGCCGAGAGTTTGAGGAGAAAACATAAACTTTGAGTCAGAGAAAAAGTCTAGTGTGAATACTAACCTACCATCTCGAACCATATAGATATCTAGTGAGACAACGTCGCTTAGCGGAATAGGTTTTCCCCTCATTAGTATCTTAACCCAATTAATAATAAACATATACTGTGCACTTGCATCCACAATGGTTAAGACCTAACAAAATAAAATGTATCATGATGATATGCAAACATGCAATATGCTCTGGGTTTCCCATCCCCATTTACCTGACTATCTGTCTCAAGTTATAGTTCCTAGGGTTACTATTAACCTTTTAGTTTTCATGGGCTGACTAATAACCTATTTCAAGCTTACGGACTGTCTGTCCAGTTTCATAGTTTTCATAAGATCACTAAGAACCTATTGGTGTCTACCAACAACCTTATCCAATCATAGCTTTCTTGGGCTTACTATGAACCTATTGGATTGTCCAATAATATCTCTCATGCCATAGTTTTCATGGGTTGACTATGTACCTATTGATCTCTATCAATAACTTATTCAGGACATAGTTTTCATAGGATCACTAAGAACTTATTAGCCCCCTGTCAATAACAATTTCCATACATCTTTTTCATGGGCTTACTAAAAACCTATTTAAACCAATGATCTTTGATTAGCTTTTGTCATCCAATATTCTGGTCCATCTGACCTCCTGGATGCAATTCTACTCACACATGAGTCAATTCAATGTATACTTACTACCGGGTCAACCTAGCCGGTTATTCTGCCCTTAACACCCCAAAATGCAATTATGGGTTTATTATGATGTGAATTTGATTACAGAAGCATACACATTAACTAATCAAAACATAACAATATAAACATCCATGGTTTAATTTCTTGCAATCATTTTCTACTAATAAACATGGTTAATACCCTTAGCCCACTTTCCTTGTCAAGGAAAACTTCCTTTATGATTTAAATTTGAAATGACATTTCAAAACTCTTTTACATTGCCATGTGTTTACCTTTTAAAAATGAGATTCGGTTTTCTTATTCGAAAGCTAAGGCATTCGACTAGATTCTTCAGATCATTATGACATCAGTTGCCCTCCGTCGCTCTCACTTTTGAAAGCATTACTTAAAATATTACACATTCTCTTTTGAAACCATTAAAAACATACCCTTCGAAAGCATTAGAAACCTTCCTTTCAAAACACTGAAAAATATACATTTCGAAACACTTAAAACATTCCTTTCGAAACATTTAAAACATTCCTTCCAAAGGCATTTAATTCAAGTAAGAATTTATAGTGGGATTGCTCGAAACCATTTGAAAGTACCTCTGTCGAAATCATTGTTTTTAACATTAAATATAACTACTGGGTCAAAGAGTACAGAAGCGATATTATTCCTTTCGAAAGCATTGATCTCAAGTAAAAGAATTAGGGAAGATGATAACTTCGAAACCAACCTTTTGAAACCAATGCCTTCGAAACTCTTATTAAAAGTGGCTAACACAACCCTTTTGAAAGCATTGGGAAGCAGCTTTAAAATTTAAAAGGACGTAAGCTTCTCTTTCGAACACTATAACGAAAAGCGGTCTCTAACTGATTCGAAAGGTATGAATGCGGCAGCTAGGTCTCCAATGAGTTCAAAATGCGGCAACTCTTTCGAAAGCTTCTTTAAAAACAAAGGCAAGTTGGATTGATTCGAAAGCTTATAAAAATGGCTTCAACTCCTTTAAAAGCATGCCTTCGACACAGTCCCTTCCGCCTTTCTCCAATACACTACATATCAGTTGCTTAATACCGTGTGCATTGGTTTCGAATGGGTGCGAAAGGTCATTAGCGGAAGAATGGTGACATAAGCAAGAAAATGGAAGTTCGAAGTTGTGATTCGGAACAAAACTGATTTTTATGCCTTTTAAAGTAATTACTTTTTACCTAACTTGCCTAATTTGTCAAAATATGATCGGTTACCAATTCTTTATAAAAATTCTTTTCTAAAGGCTACCAAATTCAACAATTAACAAATGAAATCATTTTAATAAATAAACCCTTCCCCTAAACAAAACATTTAAAACATTTATGTCCTCTAACTTAAATAATTTAATATCCAAAGTAAAATACTTAGAAAAAATCCTCAAAAATCACAAGTATTCACTTTTAATATGTTTTCTAACATATATAAAGTTTAGACCCGAAAATAATACTTGATTGCCTTAAATAATTTAAACCTAAAATCAAATATTTCTTCCATTCAAAATTATAATAAATTATCCAGCTTGGAATATTATGAGAACTTAAAGCCATCTCCAAAATAAAGTGTTACATAACATATTCAAACATTATGGCATTCGAAAATAAATTTGCACAATTTTAACCTTAAAATTGAATTATATTATCCTACAAAAATCCTTGGTTAAATTATAACATGGCATATAAATCGAAGCATATCATCATTCATCCAATCATATGGTTTTAAACCTTAAACCTGAATTAAAACGTTCAAGAAGACTTATATGAGATGGTTTAGATCATTATTCACCTTATTTGGATAAGGAACTTGAGATTTTTCTTGCTTTAATTTTACTAGCTTGAATCTTAGCTTCTAATTGGATTTTTCTCTTCTTCTTCTTACTGTTATGGCCGGCCTTGTTTTCTTTTGTTTATGTTTTTGGTTTTTCTAAGAATGTAATAGAATGAAAAGGTTGTAAGACTTTTAGGGGTTATTGGGTTCGGCTATTCCCATATTACCCTTACCCTATTCTCTTAAGCCTTTAACTTGTAAACCATTCTTATAAATTCATTTAGTTAAGGCACGACCCTAATTAGATCTCAAATCCCGGTTCCCTTGTCACTCTAGTCTCTATATTATTCTATTTAATTTATCTAATTAAATCTCCTGAATAATGCTATTTAAAACTAAGGGTGTTACATTGCATAATAAAACAAAATAACATAATTATTTTCCTAATAAAATAAAATAGTATAATTACTTGCCTAATAAAACAACATGGTATAATTACTTGCGTAATTAAACAAAATAGAATGATTGCACCTTGCTTATATATAAACCCCTACCTCTCCTCTCATTTCATTCATTCACTCATCTCCACCATATTATTCCATACCTTCATTGAAACCTCCACCTAGAGACCAAGCAGAATCTTCAATTAGGAGAGTAAACTTCTCTCATCTCTATTGTTTACTTCCTTCCTTATTTCTTTTCCTGCGTAAATTAAAATACAAAATTTCTGCATAATTGAAATCAAAGCATAAACCATAGAATTGTGTAGAAATCAAGGGTGCGTCCCTTATTGTTTTGGTCTGCTATTATTGATGCTGTTATTTTATTTTTGCAAGGGTAGACTCTGCCACCACTGCACTTTATTATATTATTTTTGCAAGGTTCGGCCTGCTACCATCGCACTTTGTTATTTTATTTTTGCAAGGGTAGGCTCTGCCACCACTGCATTTAGTTATCTTATTTTTGCAATGGTAGACTCTACCACCACCGCATTCAGTTATTTTATTTTACAAAGGAAGACTCTGTCACCACCGTATTCTATTATTTTAATTTTTTGCAAGGGTTGGCTCTGCCACCATCGCATTCGGTTATTTTATTTTTTCAAAGGTAAGCTGTCCCACCATCACATATTTAAATATGTTATTAAATGTTTGATTATTTACATATATTATTATGAATGGTTGATCTTGTATGTTATTTGCATAAGTAAGAATATTGCTCAAACTTGTAACCAGCAGCAACATTGGGTATGCGATAGTTAGGTGGAAAGCACCATCGTATATAAAAAGGTAGACTGTGATAAACCCCTTAGTGACCGGGTTAATGACAGTTAGGTGGGATTACTATCATATTGTAATTTGAATATATTAAACCCCTTAGTGATCCCTTAGTGACATTAGGTTAACGAAAGTTAGGTGGGAATACTGTAGTATATACACATGTGAACACTATTAAATATTGCAAATTGATCAATGTGTGTTCTACCAGATAGAGCTAGCATCCATCCTAGCTAGATTGACTAAGGGTAGCACGCTGAGTGTGGTCTCCTTGCCCTAAATGTCACTTGTCCGACGATCTCTTGTACGGGCATTAATTTTTGTGGCTACATGACTTAGATGAGATGATGGATAGAGGAGTGTTGTCATGTAGGCTAAAGTAGACTAGGGAAGGTCATGTATAGTATTGTAGATTGTGTGCGTGCACCCACAATGCAAATTCATAGGTGATATTCATTATCGGTGGGTGTTGATTCATTTTCTGGTATATTGAGTCATAGTTGGTACTAGGTATCACTTAGCGTGGATTTAATTTTTGGCAGTTGATCAAATTTACCACCGTATGATTATATGATGTGGTATTAATAAATTATGATTAGGGATAATCACAATTGAATAGATTGCGATTGTAGTTAGATCAAATAGGAATAGAACATCTGTAATATGATTTATATATGATATCTACACGGGGGTTAGGTAATTGACATATTAATATGATGATTTTGTTCTATTCACTTTTATTATTTGATATTTGAGTTTACTCACAGCTAGTTTCTAGCCTACCGGGTTGTTATTTGTTTTAACAAACTTGGGTCAGACCGAGGTTGTATTTCAAGATGTACTTTCACGATATTATTTCTATCTTGTGCTTTTTAGAGAGGAATGAATATGTTCTAGATATAATATTCCATTTTTTATTTTTTTCCGTACTAGCAGTAGAAAATGATGTGATCTTCGACCAGATCATTCGAAACTTTAGGATAGTACTCTAGTATATAAGGGGGATGGCGACCATGTGCATACATATGTATGTATCTTTCTGATAGTGCCCATAACTGAATGTTGGCATCTGTTGTGTGTGTGTATATATGTATATATATGTATCGGTATATGTGTGTATGTGTGACCTTTTGACCATACTATGTTGTTGTTGATGTTTTATTTTTGTAATCCTATCTCTATATTTTTCATCCTGGGAAACTCGTGTATATTGCTTTGTGCCGAGAAGAGATACATGCTTTGCAGAGATTTAGGTATATTATATTATGTATTTGTGTTGACATAAGGGAGTATATATGAGAGATCACCCCTACCATGTCCTTTACTCCATGCTTTCGGATGGTCACCTCTCTCTGATAGTATGGGTATTGGATCGGGCCTATACAAAGTGGTATCTGAGCCTGGGTTAAAATAATTCAAAGATAGAAACATAAGTTGGCCTTAGAGGAGTGAGACTTAGGTGGTTTAGCCGAGTCTTGATAAGTCGTATATTGGATACATAAGTGGGAAGATCCGCTTTTGGATTTTAAGTGACCGTATGATTGGTTGTCGGTGTATAGTATAATTATATATATGAAAATTTTTCTTATTCATTTGTGATTTCTATCTATACTTCTCCTATATTTCTAATAAAATTTTCTTTCACCTCCCTGATACAGAAAATATGAATAGACCTAGAGGTGATCATGTTGGTGCCTAAATCGGATTCCATAATGGTCAATCTAGTGGCACCGGCACTTTTGATGTAATGATAACCATGGATCAGTGGAAGGAATTTATGAGAGGCATACATGATACGTTAGTGGTCAGAACACCAAATCCAGCTCCTTGCTCGAACTTTGCTCGATAGTGTAGTGATTATGCCAGTCTAGGCGGTAAGCTATTATTTGGGAATGAAGGTCCCATAGGTGTCCCTACCTAGCTGAGGAACTATGAGAGATCTTCAATGATATGGTTCTCGTAGATCCATAGAAGAGGAAGCTCGTATCTAGACAACTACAAGTAGGATCATTAGATTAGTATAGTGTTATGACATTAGAGATTCTTGAAGAAGCGATTTCATGGGAGCGATTAAAGGACATGATTAGAGCTCATTTTTTTCCTGAAGCATCCAAGGCAACCCTGTTTAGGATGTTCATTGATCAAAAGCAAGATAATATGACAGTGCAAGAGTATGTGAATCACTTCAATGCTCTATCGAAATATGGACCAACATTAATTAGTACACCCCTAGAGAAAAATGAGAAGTTTGTCCAAGGACCGAGGAAAGACCTCAAGGATAGACTTTTAGCTCAGTTGCATAGTTCATTTGAGGATATTATGGATATAGCGCTTCATCATTAGAGCATCATAAGGAAGATAAGGAAGCAAGAACTCTAGATGAACAGTACGGCCAAGGTGCAAAGTGGAAATTCTTTTATCCTAAGAAGGAAAAAAGATTCAAGAAGAAGCAAGTTAGACCCAATCCTAGATCTTGGCAAAAGAAGAAAATTGATAAATCCCAGATTGCGCATTACGTTTGTAGAGTCATGGGACACTTCGTAAATGAATGTCAGAAAGCTCAAAATAGTAATACTATGAAATGCTTCAACTACAATGAGATTGGCCATATCATAAAGGATTGTCCAAAGTCAATGAAGTAGAAATAAGGGAAGCTGTTTGTTATTGAATCTGTAAGCCCATCAGATCAGGTGAAGAGATAAGCAGCTATAGTTCTTGAAGGTATGATTATGATATCTAATATATTTGTACGAGTACTTTTTGATATGGGCGCTTCACATTCATTTATATCAAAAGAGCTAGTAGAGAAATTACAGTTGGATTATACGTTGCTAGTAACATCGCTTAGGGTAGTAAATCCTATAGGTGGTTACACTACTTTAGGGATGAAATGCTATGATTTGATTGTTGATCTATATGGATACTCCTTTGTATGCAATTTACATATTATTAGTCACTTGGTTTTGGAATTATTTTGGGAATGGAATGGCTTAAGCATTATGATGCTCGCCTATTTTGTGCTGATAGAGTTATCACTCTAAAGCATCCTAATCATAAAAATCATATTGCATTTGCCCTTGATGCTTCGAAAGCCAGTCTTGCATTTCACTTTATGCTATGAAATCTTAAGATAACGAAGTCGAGAAGATTCCAATCATTAGAGAATTTGCATATGTGTTTGATTTCGTAGAAAGATTATGGGCTGTAGAATTCCCAATAGATTTAATTCCAGGTTCTCATCCCATTAGTAGACCTCCTGGTCGAATTTGCCCTATCGAGATGGAAGAATTATGAACTTAATTAGAGGATTCGAGCAAAAGAACTTTATTAGATCAAGTAATTCACCATGGGGTGCAACGACGGTATTCATAAAGAAGATGGACAGGTCGCTAAGGGTGTACATTGATTGTAGGAAGTTGAATGAGATGATGTATTAAAACCATTATCCATTGCCGCGAATTGATGATCTTTTTGACCAGTTAAATGACGCAAAAGTTTTCTCACAACTTGACTTAGCTACTGGTTTTCACCAATTACGAGTAGCTGATGATAGTATTCCTCTTACACCATTAAGAACTTGATAAGGAACCTACGAGTGGCTGGTTATGCCTTTGGGGTTATCGAATGCATCTGCTTATTTTGTTGACTTGACGAATAAGGTTTTCCACAGTTATCTGTATAAATTTGTGTTAGTATTCATTGATGATACCTTGATCTATTCAATGACCAAGGAAGAACATGCAAAACATCTAAGAATTGGCCTAGAAACTTTGAGATTGCATCAATTCGAAGCTAAATTCATGAAATGTCACTTTGGAAGAAAAAGTGAAATTTCTTGGACATATTATCTTCGATCAAGATATTTTTTTGATTCGAAAAGATTGAAACTATTCAGAAGTAAAAGAGACTGGATTCAGTTATAGAGATTCGCAGTTTCTTGAGATTGGCTGGATATTTTAGACGCTTTATTTAAGACCCTTCAAAAATTTCAACTCCACTAACCTATTTGATGAACAAAGGAGTAAAGTATAACTGGTCAGAGAGGTGTGAAACAACATTTCAAAAGCTAAAAGAATTATTATCCTATGGACCTATTCTAATAGTGCCCAATGGTAATAAAGATCTGGTAGTATCTACAGATGCTTGCGGACCGATCTTGGAGCTGTGTTGATGCAACGCGATAGGGTCGTAGCATATGCACCGAATGAAACCATATATGCTACTCATGATCTGGAGCTAGCAACAATAGTATTTGCTTTAAAATTACAGAGACATTAAGCTGGTTAACATTTTCCCCCAAAAGTATATCTTGTGTTAACAAGATATGCTTTAGATTAAAATGGATCATTGACTTCGAACTCTATTCCAAAAAAATTCCTTCGATTGTCCAAATCATAAAGAAGTACGTCTATTTTGGATCATTATGACATTTTGAACAGTCTTAGATTCATATCTCTCAGATAGTATAAGAATTGAAGCATATTGTTCGAGTTCGCCATTTAGATACCCGAAAGTGTTCAACAATCTTTTCTTTGGATTATCCAAATAGGATTTTATTGTTTAAGACTCCATTTGGTTTTGCATTGCACTTTACATTTTTTTTTCTTATATCCATTTTACCTATTATTTTATTTTATTTTTTTTCTTTCTAAATTCATCATTCGATATGGACTTGAAGGAAACAGATCGGTACCTTGTTTGTAGGTATATTTTCTGCCTACTTTCTTGGTTTTCATGTACTTAAAGGATTAAGCCCCTTCTAATTTTTTACTTTCTCATTCTCTTGTCTAAGTATTTTAGAACTGATGCCCTCCATTGTTGAACCCTTTCATTACTTCAACTTGCTCCTATGCCACCCTCACCGCTTCAAAAAACTATCGCTAGTTATCATAATAACTATCTCGCCGCCTTCAAATCTAACATATGTGAACTCAATCCTTAGCATGAATTTAGTTTTAGGCCGCTCTCAAATAGATTCAATCTTTGAATTCGAATTTCTTCAATCTAACAAAGTTAGGTGGCGGCGTTGCTTTGAGTTTGCTGGTGTTAGCCGCTGACCATCTTCGATCGCCTCGTGAACTTCATGTCTCCCTTTTTGGATTGATGGCCAACCCCAGACTTAGAAATTTTTGAAAATTTCTTAACATGAGCTTGGACCTGGGGTTGTTTTGTTTGACTCGAAGTATATGCATGATTTTCCTAGGAATGACTCGAGTCATTTCCTCGCATGATCCACTTCGAGTTGACTTGGTGTTGAACCTTAGTCGAGCATGAATCTTTTGCATGGCCACTAAACCTTAGAGATTCTAAAGAATTATTTTATAATTTTGACAAGGGGAGGGAGGATGGAGTTACCAAATGATTTTGATGTTCGATTGATAATTATGATTCACTAGGATGGTTTCTGACAATGATCACTTTGAACGTGTTCTGGGATTCGAACAGTATGTTTGCTAAACTCTTTATGTTAGAAACTTCACTCTAATTTCCTTGCAAAAACAGCTCCCATATCGCTCTAGACAATGGTTCTGTTATTATAAATCATACGACAGTAGGTAAAACCCGACGCACGGTTTCCTAGCAGGATGGTATTAATTTGCCAGCACAAGTGAGCTTTGTATGCAGAGCTTTCACATTTATAGTGCTTCGGACATCATACACATGCGCTAAATAGTTTGAATTGATGTTATTACCTACCGTCGATGTATATGATCTGGTTGGCCAATACACGTTGGTATCCATTGGATCATATACGTTGACTGCACATGGCTTTAATCCAATATGAAGGTTAAAGCTTTTATTTTTCCTAACCCTCATTATGTATGAATTTTTTAGTTGTTATGGATCATAGATGCTCTTTGTATCTCTCCACGATGGTAGTTGGTCCATCAACTTCTGAATATGTTGAGTCGGATACAGAATCTAGTTCGTCGACAGTGCCTATCATAAAGTCTGCTTCTACACCTTCTCAGTTTCACTCGACTAATCACCAAACAGGGCATCCATTAGAGATAGTCCCTTTTCTGTTGGTCGAAGAAGCTTCAATAGGGGTTGCCTTCAAAATTGACATAGGCGATACCATTATTTTGACAAATCCCTAAGATTCTCCGACTTCCAAAATGGATGAGGGGTCTCTCAGACAAATATATGGGAGACATGGAATTCCTTTTGAAGCTATATTAGTTCTTATACCCTATCAATAGGCACATCTTCCATCCGAGGGATATATAGCTTGCAATCGATATATGTATATGGCTGGTTGTTTTCTGCCTTTCAATCACTTCACTCGTACCATTATCCAATTCATGAAGCTTGCACTGGCCTAATTGCATCCAAGTAACTATGCCTCCCTGAACAGCATTTACAAGATATTCTTTCATTATCCAAACAAGGTGCTTACTATTAAGGACATCCGCTACTTATATAGCTTCAAGCGCCAAAAGGGTTCCCCTTCGCTCACTTTCTTAAAACCTTCCAAAGGCTATCGGATAGTGCTAGGAATTTGGAACAAATTGAACTACTTTAAGGATGAGTTTTTCTTTATGTGTTATCTGCCCGACTTTGCACAAAAGAGGTTAACTAAATGTAAGTCTTGTGCTCACTCTTTCTACTAACGCTGATATCATAGTTTTGGTTATTAACCTTGTTATTTCTTGTATTTGTACATGACTTGAGAAGACCCATCATTGCGTCACTATCATGCACCCTTGCATCTGTTTAAAAGACTCCACTTGAAGAAAAGGATATGAGATTCCTCCTTACTGATGAGAACCTATGGGCCTATAATATTTTGGAGGAACGTTGTAGTGTAGGCCATATGCCTGAGGTTTAAAAGGACATTCAGCTTGCATAGGAGCCTAAGGCTGAAGTTAATGTCGATAAAAGTTAGGAAGTGCCCCCTATACAAGATCCTGTTATCGATCCCGGGAAGGTGCAGGAGGTAGGAGACATCGACGGAGAGAAAGATATTGATGGTGATGGCGATGAGGATGCATATTTTAGCCTTGAGTCCTCTAGTGATGAGAGTGGTGATGTGCCGCTTATTCCACTATAGCCAAAAATAAAAATCATTTCATCTTGAACATCTTTGTAGCCTCCACTAGCTTCTACACTAGAGGAGACACTCATTCTTCCATCTAGGCATATTTATGGGTCCTTCAGGAGCATCCCGGATGAAATCGATTCTTTTGGTCATGGCAACATTAGTATTAGTGTTATCCGATCTCCTAAACATCTATCAACTGATGTGCCTGCAACTGGAGTAGGGAAATGTAATGACCCTAATTTTTAGTAACATTATTTAGGAGATTTAATTAGTTAAATTAAATAAAATAATGTAATGATTAGGGGATTGAGATTTGTGTAACAAGGGGTAGCCATGCCATGTATACAAATGAACTAAGAATTAAAATGAAATAAGATGTTAGGGTAAGTAGAGAAGGGAAATATAGGAATAAGGTATATCCTTATACCCTAGACCCTTAACCCCAATCATTCTCATGTTCATTTTATACATTCACAAAATAAAAACATAAGCTAGAGGCTGACCACCATTAAACAAGAGCAAGAGGAAGATAAGCTTAAGGAAGAGGCAAATTAACTTAATCTATTCTCGAATATCAAATCCTTAATCTCAAAGCTAAGGTGAATAATGACTACATCTCATATTTTTCTTGTTTTTAGTTTTATGATAAAATCCGAATTATTTTGCAAAGTTATTAACCATGTTTTTTATTGTAGAAATGGAGATATATGCTTGTTGATGATTTATGATAATTCATATAGGTTTTATGATAAGTTTTAGGTTGAAAAATCAATTATATATATGACATCCAAATGCCTAGCGATTTTAGATTTAGGTCAGAAATGATATTTTAGAGATGGGTTTAAATTTTCTAAATTGGGGTTTAAAATTATTTACGGCTAAATAATATATGTCTTGGGTCTGAAATTTATATATGTTGGAAAAAATATTAAAAATGATTTACATGAATTTTTGTAGAATTTTCCTAAGTGTTTTAATGAATATATAAAATTATTTAAGGTATGGGACTTAAATGTTTTATATATTTATAAAAGGAGAAGGGGGTATTTTCTAAACAAATTAAATTGTTTATTTCTACAATATTGACAGCACTTTTAGAAAAGAAATTAACAACCAATAATATTTTGACAAACAAGGCAGGTTAGTCGAAAAGATTACTTTAAAAAGCTAAAAATCAGTTTAAACATGCTTTTTACATGTTTCACCACTTTCGGCACCCTCCTTCGGATGTCTTACTTCCACCTCCTTCTTTGTCGAAACCACTACTTCAATAATTGGTACGTAGCGAATTGGACTAAGGAGGAAGGTATGAAGTTGAAGTATGGGGTTCTGAAAGGGTCAAAGTGTGTCTTCGTTTTTAAAAGAGAATGCGCATGCTTTACTTTCGACTTAATTAGCTTTCGACTTGGTTAGTTTTTGACTGGGCTAAATTGCTTTAAAGAAATAGTTGCACCATTGTTTTAAGAAATTGCTTTCGCCTGGGTCGAAACCCCTTGCTGTCGCCTTTTTCATTTCGATGCAGGGCGTTCGAAAGGTCCCTTTGTTTTATAATCCAAGTCGCTTCTCCATTGCTTTCGAAGGGAATGGTTGCGACACCATCACTTATTTTACTTAGGAAATAGCTTTCAAAAGTGTTGCTTTCGACCCGGGTCTTTTATGACCCTTTTGAGATTTTTAAAGATAAACCCAAAGGTTTCGAATGACATAGTTTTGAATGGTTTTGAAAGGTTTCCACCTGTTTTACTTGAACCCAAATGCCATCGAAAGGTTTGATGGATTTAATGCTTTCAAAAGGTTTTGAAAGAAAGGTTTCGAAGGGTTGGTTCCCCAATGATTTCGAAAGGTTAAATGGAAGGCTTCCAAAGGTTTTGAAAGGCATATTTAAAGTGTTTGAAAAAAGGATGTTTAAGGTTTGTAAAGCTTTCGAAAGAGATGGTTTTAAAGTTTTCGAAAGGACTATGCTATTGGTTTGAAAGGTATGTTTTGGCCTTTCGGCCTAAGGTTTTACTTGATCGAAAGAGGTACTTTCAAGGGTTCGAAAGGGGTACTTTCTATGGTTTTAAATGATATTGTTTAAAGGTTTAAACAATGGTTTAATGATTTCATCAACAATATTTTTGGGAGAAGCATATATAACATAGCAAAGTGATTTGAGTAAAGCATAGTATATTTTCCTTGTTTAAGTATGATTTAAAAGGATTAAATCATTTTTATAAGAAAAGGTTTTCAAGGAAAATTTTGGGTAGATGACCCTAAGTAAAATGTCTCAGATATTGAAATACCAGATGGGACTGGTATAGGGTCATGCCCTATACATTAACTATTAGCCTCTAGCTAATTTAGTCCAAAATTCCAGTGTGTAGGGCTTTGTCACAGGTAAGACTAAAATGATGTTATATACAGAAAGGAATATATATGTACATATATAGGTTATTGGTGAGCCCGCAAAACCATTAGGATCAGTTGACCCTGGAGAAGTAAGTTAGGGACAGACCGTCCAGAAGAGAAGTATCTGACAAAAGTTAGATTATTTGTTTATTTTGTCTTGTAGGCCCGAGTCAGCCAAAGGTTAGTAGTTAGCCAAACAAAACTATAGTGTTGGGACAGATAGTCCATTTATTACCTGATTTATATGCTTTCATGATATGATATTATTGTTTTAACCAATTTTGGTTGTAGGTTTAAGATTTGCAAAAGATATGTTTTAAAAGGATATTAGTGAGGGGAAACCTATTCCGCTAAGTGGCGTGGTCTCACTTAATATCATATAACCAAGATGTATAGTATTATTCACACCAAGCTTTATGTCTGACTCGAATTTTATGTTTTCCCTTAAATCTTGGGTGCTCAAAATTGATTTGAGTAGGTTGAGGGTTGAGGATTTTCAGGTTTTAGTAGGAGGACGAATAAAGCTTCCTGAGACAAGCAAGAGGCTGAAGTTAGCTATTTTGATGTTGTTTTGTTTGTTTTATTCCGCTGTGCTGTATTTAGTCAGATATGACTATTTAGTTCTCTGGTTAACCAAGGGGGCATCTTCACATGTCACTCTTGGCGTATTTATGCAATAATTATATTTGATCTCAGCCTGAGAAACGTTGGGATTATTTAATGGAACATGAAACATGTTTTATGAAATGTAATCAGAAAAGTTGTTTTTGAAATCTGTGATTTTGTTTCATATTCATGTGCTTCTTGTTAACAAGATTTCTTGTTAACATCCCCAATGCTTTGTATAAGATTGTTTTACATGGGCTCAACTCTATGGTTGAGTGACTTCATGTCTTTTTGAATAAAATGACTAAGTCAGAAGGTTTTAAGACCTTAGTTATAACCTTAGCGTAGGATGGACAATATCGAAAGGTTTTAAGGAATTTTTTACCCCATCTATGAAATTGAGTGGAAAACTAGCTTGCTTTTAACCATATCGAAGGGTTGACGTTCCGTTCAAACCTTACAGTTTGACTAGAATGATTGAATTATTAAACCTTCAACCCTGGCCGGAGGGTTTAAGAAATCATCTAAACCATTTGATTAGATTACTATGATTATACAGCTTTCGACCTTGTCACTTCATCGTATTCCATCTTCCTTGGAAACCGAAAGCAATAGATCAACGATCTACATCTCCTTTCGACCTTGTCGGAAGGTAGTCAACCTTTCGATGTCGTTGAAAGGAGTAGTCACTCTGTTTTACATTCTTCTAATGCTTTCGGCCTCCTAGGTTGATATTATTCTTGTAAAACCCTTCGAAAAGAATGCATCATCCAAACATGTTTATAAATAAGAGCTGATTTAATATGCCATGGAACCGTATTAAGGACTGGTTTTAAGTCGTATTCCCCTTTTTGTTGCCGGAAACAAGAAAAAGGGTACAAGACTCATGAAATATCTAATGACAGTTCCGTGGCATATACTCGAAATAAACATAAAAGATAAGAAATAAATCATATATGATTAGCCGTTAATATTAAATTAACGCCTGATCATGATCATTCCCAAATTCCAAGTCCATCACAAGCCACAATTCTCTTTATTTCCTCATGATGAAGTTTGATACAAAATTCAAGAATCTAATCCCTAAATCAATTTCTAAATTAGGGTACAATGTAGAGAGCAAAAGCAATAGTAGTTGAGTAAGAGTAGAATGAGAAGAAAATCGGATCCCAAAACTGGACCCCTTGGGTCTTATTTATAGATGCAGACGCCCTTCCCTTCGGCTTCATGCCTTCGACTAGGTCGAAAGGTTACCTTTTATATGCAGTTGTAAACCTTTCGACCTCGTCAAAAGGTTTGTCCACTGTACATCATTACGGACCTTCGACTGTTGTCGAAGGGTTTGTATTCATGAACCTTTCGTCTTTTCCGAAGGGTCTTTTTATATGGTATTGTGAACCCTTCGACCTTGTCGGAGGTTGCTTCCTTACTTGATTACTGCCGAGAGCCGTGCTTTTCTTGAATATTGTCGGAAGGTTGTCCTTCATTCTTTGTTGACCTACGAATGTTGCATTTATCTTAAACCTTTCGACACTGTCGAATGGTACCAAGTATGTGTTCCAACCGGTCCAGAAGGCTTATTGTGCTTTCGAAAAGGTTATTATAAGTCGCATGCATGTGCCTTGACCTCTCCATCCTTTTCGGAAGGTAATGGTTCTTTGGATACCGAGAGATGAAACCCTTCGTTCCCTCCGAAAGGTTTGGAACTACTACAAACTATTAGCCGTATTCCTTCGATTCTTTCAAAAAGGTTTATCATGAACTTCCTTTCTTTAGTCTTTGTTTTATGTTGAATGGTTTAGTAACCATTTCTGTAACGACCCGACTTTCCAGACCCGGAAAATCGAACCATTTTAGTTAAGAAGAAGAGGTAGAAGAAGAAAAATAGAAACAACATCAGAATCTAACCATCGCAGCGGAATAAAATATAATATATATCAACAGATCTTTACACAAATCAAAAACTATATCTGTTTATACAGTACATCATCAGAGTACATCAACATCCATAACATACAACTGAATACACAGCGGAAAAATAATAGCAAGTACGGGAGTACGTATCGTCATCCAGCTCGTCTCCTGAGCTCCACAGCATCATATCCTGAACCTGTTTATCTCGGTCTGACCCGAGCATCATATAAAACAATACCCGAGTCAGTCTGGAATACCAGCGTGAGAAAATCACACTCAATTGATTATTAAAGTTTCAAAAATCCTTTTGAAAATAAAAGCATCTCGTAAGACCACGCCACAAATAAACATGTCGGGTTTTTACCTTACGATAGCTAAAACACTTTTTATAAAAATCCTCTGATATTATAATAGTGTCTATTTACAAATACTTATTCAAATAGCTGAAATTGTTACATGATTAAATTCCAGCATACTAGGTATACAAACAAAACTCGTACAAGGCACGTAGGAAGAATGGATTTCCAACGAATGACTAGGCACTGGGGTACCACCTATCACAGTACGTGGCCTAGATCACAGTACCGAGGAGTACGCCCGCTCCCCTGCAACACAAGGCCGGAACCATCCCTTACTGGATAATTCCGAATAAACTCACCCCACGGTTGGGATCAGCAACCGCACCACTAAGCCGAAATAAAAGGGACATCTAGACAGGGATGACCTTACTCTCCAGTGGGGGCTACCCACGAAGCCTTGCTGCATAACCCCTGATTTTCAGTCATTCCCGGTTGATGAGGCTCGAGGCTAAACGATACCTTTATAGCACATATCCCTTAGAATGCCCATCGTCCACCTGACGATGTCACGAAAGCATTCGTCCATACAAGTCCGTCCCGGGTCCGAACGGAACCGAAGGCACTACTCCTACTACATCCATTTTGGAAATATCCTCAAGATTAGTAGCGACTAGCCCTTGCACTTCACTGCTCCATCTTCGACTCCGAACACGTTACACGAAACGTACAAACCGGATCGAAGTGGTATTCGAGTCTCCAGACCTAGAATCCCGGTATACGGAAACCCGATCCCGGTCTCTTCGAAACGATCAACGCATTTGGCCAATATTGATAGTCGGTTATTTAACTATCAATTAACATCCACAAGCAACCATCACACAATAAATAATTTCCCACATTATTTATTTGCCCAAATATCTTTCCAAGATATATTTCCAAATTTTCAAAGCTCATTTGAAAACAATTTCAAAACAGTTTCCGCTTACGGAATACCTTTCCCAAATAATTATTTCTACTGAATCACCAAGTACAAAATACTTTTAATTTTAAAATAATTTAAAACACTTTATTTAAATATACTTTATAACATTGAAATCAAACTACTTTAATACTTTATTAAAAATATATACTTTAAAATAAACCACTTTATAAATATAAACTAAATTTCCTCTTTAAAACATAATACCAAATCACTTTTATATAATTACTACAATAATAGATTTTTGAAAATACTTACTTTGGAAATTAACCTTTAGAAATAATCAATTTCCTAAAACATGCCCTTTTAAACAAATTAGAACTTTTAACTTATATTTAAAATTGCTTTGAAAAACGTACTTGGTAATTCAAGGAAATACACTTCTCTTCACATCCTTTAAAAATAAATCAACATTTATTTTTAAACCAATTCATATTCTTTTATAAATTCCCACCTTGAATTTATATTCTCAAATATCCCCTGATATTTTATTTCACTTTATAAACCCAGTTTATCTCTCCAAAATCTCATTTCTCTTCAAATTTCAAATCCCAAAGTATTTAAATCAATTAACAATTGATTTCCCAATTTATTTTACTTTGAAATAAATTTCCTTACTTAATCCATTTATTTCCAAATTCATTAACTTCCAGATTTTATTTCTCATTATGATTAAAAATCTTTAAACTGAAACACAAGTTTCAGATTTTACCAAATTCCTTCTTTCTTTTTAATTACATTTAAACACTGAATTAAAATAAATTATTTATTCCTTTAAATAATATCACATAAGTTTTTAAATTCAATATTTCTCGGTTTATTCAAAATTCTTCTTTTCCATATTTATTAGAATTTTGGGAATCACTTTTATTCTTAATCAGATTCATTCTCAAATTTATTCCAAACTCTTTATAATTATTTTACTTAAAATTTACTCTTTTATTTCTTTTCAAAAATTCCATTCTAGAGATTTTGATAATTCAGCACATCCAAATCGATCCAACCAAACCATAACATCCAATTATCCATATAATTCATCACAGGATATCAAAAATCATATCACAGAATATTTAACAAAATTGAATATTTTGAGGAATCCAGTTGGATCCCTCCAACCTGTTTCCCTGCATCCACAGATGTTAGCACAATACCAATTCCACTTCAAGGTGGAATATCGCGGTATATGGGTTTTATATAAAATCATCCGCTATTATGCGGCGCATAGGGTCTCATCCGCTATATAAATGCGGGAATATCAACAACTCCAATATATACATATGCCAATATATATATATTGGTATATACTACTATATACCATATCAATCAAATCAATCAATTCAATCATCCATCAATATTTAAATTTAACCAATTAGATTTAAATTATAATTTAACTGAGTGAGATTAACTCACCTTATTCCATTTGCATTCCACTTCCAATATTGTCTTGGTTTCTTGATTTTTGACCTTGAATAATATTATATAACTTGTCAATATTCGAAATAGTCAAACAGTTAATTACCATTTAACTAGTTACCCTAAACAATCAATTACTATCAAATTAATTCAGTGTACTAATAATCTAATTTAACTAACAATTTAATTTTAAACTAACTTTCTAAAAAAAATATTTCTAGAGATTAAAATAATTAAATTAGTTATTTAAACGAATTAATCACCATAATACATTATTTAAAATAGGCTAGTGAATTTAAAATGCGTATCTGATATTTATTTATTTTCAAATTGAAACTACATATATATTTATATTTAAAAATAATCCATAAAGATTTAAAGCCCAAATTTTATCAACTCTTCATCACTTTAAAACCCCTATATTTCTTTTCTGTTTGCCTAAGAATTTATCACGGTAAACTTCTTTTCTTATATATATTTAAAAAAAATAAAACTTGACTTTCAGTAAAATCTTTTTCCTAAAGCATATATTTATATATGTATTTATTAATTAACTTTAGATTAAAAGAAATAGATTTCGATACCTCACAGCTCGGCCTACAATCATTTCGAACTAAACGAATGCTCTAGCACTTCCAGCTGATGCCTCGTCCTCGTTCACGTCCCACACAGATCGCCTCCACCCTGAGAACACTGCCATCGAAAACGTGAAATCGCGAAGCCCCCACTTGCCCTTCTCCGCACTCGAATTGAATTCGAGCATCGTGCCACCATCGCGACGTCGGTGCCACACGAGTCGCTCCGCCTCCCATCGCCTAATCGTTCGCGAATCCTTGCGAATGAACTCGCGATTCCCTCCTTCGAGCGAGCATCGCCATGTCGCGAGACCCTCAAGGCCGCCGTCTCGCATACCCTACCTCCTGTTGCAGTTTAAACTTCGTGAATCTCGAACTCGATTAATAGAAGGATCGCGATTTTGAATTGAATAGAGGAGAGAAGGAATGATTTTTGTTCTCGTTTATATCTCGTTCATCAAATTCTTTGTTCTGCCATTTACGATTGAATTTGGGGAAAAAGAAATGAAGGCTGGAACTCGTTCCTCTCTGATTTGGTTTGATTGTTCAAAAAGAAAAGGAACGCGAGACTTCGAAGTATAAAATTTTCACAGATATTTTAGTTCGATAGCTTCTTAGAGAAGAGAAGGGTACGAAGGAAACAATTTGGGTGCGGGATGTACGTTTTGTCGGTTTAAAAGAGTGGATATATTTTATTTAAATTCAATTGGTCTCAGTAAATTATATACGTTTATATATCGTACGGTCACACAACTACTCCAATTACTACGAAACTTGAAATCTGGTAATAATACAATATTATGGATCCAATGGAACTGGTTTCGTCGAATTCCGAGACTGTGCCTCGGAAGGCTATATTTTAAATATCAATTTAAACAGTATATTTTTAAAACTGAACAAAACACTTCCAAATTCAATTTTAAAAGTTCTATCACCTTCAGTATTATAAATATGAATTTTACGAGCTTTCAAAATATTTTTAATTAGCTTAGAATGGCAGATTTACTATTTTATCCAACTTCAAATAATTTAATTTAATAATTAAATCACCCAATAAACAGTGATATTTGAAATTTAAGTTAATAATTAATATTTGAATATTTAAAATTGATTAAATATTCCAATTTCAAATGCTCAAAAATTCCGGGTCGTCACATTCCTCCCTCCTTAAAAGAATTTCGTCCCCGAAATTACTAGTTAGGAAGAATGATCCATAACCCACTAACTATCTTCTCAAATTCAAATAGGTTCTAACAACTTGCCAAACAAATCTTTTTATCACAGTCACACTAACCGTTTTCTAATTTTTCAACTTATCCATAAGTTCCCAACAACATAACTTACTTATAAATTCAAATTTAAATTTGAATTCAAATTTTAAATTATCAAAATTTCTCAAAATTTTCTAACTCCTTACATTCCCGAAAAATTTCGCCAGCGTCTCCTTTGCGCGGCTAGCTCGGTACAACTACAAAATGGCTCTACGGCCTTCCAATCTCAAAAAGAAAACAAAAGGCCAAGTGGCTGGATCAAAAACCCAATCAAATTTCATACAGAAATTCAAATACTTACCTTTTTGTTGGGCCATTAAATTTTATCTTCAAAAATCAAAATTCCCAATTTATCCATTGCTTTTATACACCTGTATATCCTACTAAGCAATAATATTCAATCACAATTCCAAAGTCATTTTATACTTTTCTTTACAAATTCAATATTTGTTTTACTTAAGCCCGTACGATGCACATATATCATCCGTACGCAATATCAAATTCGATCGCTTACTCGATCACACAATTTCACCTCCGAACTAGTATCGTCCACCTGACTTCCTAGTGCGGACTCAGATCTGGTTTCTTGATCAGAAACCGTCATTCTCCTTGCATAGCCACAAACTATGATAGAGAATATCCAGAATCAATCAACAATCCATATCCAGGTTCACCGTCGAAAATCGAGTGAAAAATCCCAACTCGGATCGGTATAATTACCTCGAAATTCTGTGCTCGAATCCGGATCAAATCATTATGCGAATAAAATAATATACGTACATCCTACGTATAAATTCCAATTGATTATCAATTATATCAATTTCCTTTTTATTCACATTCATTTGATTGTTATTCACTTATCACACTTATCCCATTCACATCTTCAAATTTTAATCGTCATTCAATTATTCACCTAGAATAATTTTCCTCCATACCAAATTTACTTAAGAATTCACCATTCATTACTTAAGTCCAATATAAACATTTTATATACTTCTTGAATTTGTTTTACTTCATTTTTGAAGTTTATATTTATTTTCACTTCCCCATTGAAGTTTATTTTCATTACTATTTACTGAGCCCTTACAATTTCATTTAAACTCAAATTGGCTTCCATTTTGAATATGGATTAGTTTCACTTACTATTTAATTTAAACCTCAAATAACAGTTTATTTACGAACTTTACTTTCTTTAGTTCCTTTGATTTCACTTCACCTTACATTCACATTTGAAATAGATTTCAATATCCAGTTTTAATTTCATTTGCTTAACAAATTTAAATCATTTATCGTAAATGAAAATTTTCAAAAATTTTCTAACTCCCAAAATTTATGGAAAATTTTGGCAGAGTCTCCTTTGTACGGAGGGACTTCTGCGATATCGCAGGATGCACAAATATATATATATACATCGGCCTCAGGCCGGAAATCATAATATATATCAATATAAGCAGTTCATATCTCCTATTTTAAATTTTTGCGTAAGTGTACCTTATTTTAGAAATTTTTAAACAAGTGGCTATTTATTTAAGCAATTACCGCAGTCAAATCTAGCCAAACGGCCTCCAAACACCTGTACTTACTCCATTTAAACAGGTTAGTGACAAATATTCAAAGTTTATTCAATAGCTAACATTTTTATAACATAAGCAATATCCACTAAACACTTCCATAAGTAAGTTTATAAGGTTCCAATCCAAATTTAAATACTTTCAATCCATTTACACACCATCTCACTCAATTCATTTTATTTCGTCCCACTTAAATGGTTTACACTTTATTGCTTACATTCAATTCATTTTAATCCAAACGAACTCATATTCATCTCAATTGATTCAAAAATCAATTTTATTGTTTATACTGACTCATAAATTTTATACAATCCCATTTGTCAACGACGACCATCTCCAATTGATTCCGTTCAATTTATTTTGCATTCCATAATCGTATTCAATTTGTTTAATTCATTTATTAATCTTGGAACATTCCATAATATTTACATCGAATATTCATTCCATAATTCATTTACAAACCTAACATTTGTCACATCAATTTGTATTCAGCTTGCATTTCATTTCATACAACTCGACACAACCATCACACACTTTACTTAAGTTGTTTATTTTTCGCCAAGTTATTTCAACTTCCATTTAACCAATTCCAAGCTCCATTTCCATATTTCATTAACTAGTTAATTATCAATTTGTTTATTCAAATATTATACCCAATATTTGATTTTTATCTCTAAACCACTTTAACTATTTTACTGGAGTTCAATCTATTTTAAATAATTCAAGTTTTGGATTTCATTCATTTTTCCCAAAATATAAACAATTTTATTTGGCTTATCTATTTTACTTCCAAATTTTATAAGTCACAAACTTATTTACATTTTGCTTTTAACTTGGAATTTCACATTTTATTTAGCCAATATATTTTTATTATTCCATAAACAACTTTAAATAAGATTCCAGAGTTTAAACAATTTCAAAATTTCAAAATCATTTTTGAAATCAACTATACCCAAAACCCTTTTCAATTTCAAAACCAAACTCAGTTTTGCAAACAAACACCAGCCCAAAACATCCAGGTAGCAATTCCTCTTTTGGAAACTCGAAAATGAACATCGATGATGCTGCAGTCATCACCGAAGTTATTTTCCAGCGACCCAAAGAGAATTTAATGCTTTTATCTCTTTAAAAACACTTTCAAATATTTTTAATTTCCAAATCTCACAAGATTTCAAATTCAACTCAAAAATATTCCTGAAATAATACTATTATTTCTCCAAAACCTTTTTGAAACCATTTCCAAACTCAAAGGAATTTTAAACTTCACAAAATTCCAAATTTGAAATCCATCTCGATTTATTTTCAAATGTTCCTCTGGAATCCTATTCCCAATTATAAATCATATTTATAATTCACAGTTACAAATTTCACTTTATTATCTGAATTTATTTTCTTAACTTAGGTTATGATTCCAATTTCCTATTCAATTTGATATTTAAATGATACTAATTTAATATTATCACTTCCTAACAATCAAACATCCATATATAAGCTAAATAGCTTGCAAAAACTTTTCTTTTTATATACAAAAATAATTTGGGTAAAATTATTTCATTTACCCCATTTTAAAACAATATTGTGTCGGTTTATCTTGTTTAAGAGTTTAGAAACCCTATCGATATTGTGGCGTCCCACACATCGACCAGTATCCATAAACACTCAACCGATAAGTCAACACAATATAAAACCATTTTATATTCACTAACAAATACGCGCTCATATCTATCAATACTCTCAAAATTCCCACCAGAGCCAAGGTTATCGCTAGCCTAAGCTCTGATACCACTGTAACGACCCGACTTTCCAGACCCGGAAAATCGAACCATTTTAGTTAAGAAGAAGAGGTAGAAGAAGAAAAATAGAAACAACATCAGAATCTAACCATCGCAGCGGAATAAAATATAATATATATCAACAGATCTTTACACAAATCAAAAACTATATCTGTTTATACAATACATCATCAGAGTACATCAACATCCATAACATACAACTGAATACACAGCGGAAAAATAATAGCAAGTACGGGAGTACGTATCGTCATCCAGCTCGTCTCTTGAGCTCCACAGCATCATATCCTGAACCTGTTTATCTCGGTCTGACCCGAGCATCATATAAAACAATACCCGAGTCAGTCTGGAATACCAGCGTGAGAAAATCACACTCAATTGATTATTAAAGTTTCAAAAATCCTTTTGAAAATAAAAGCATCTCGTAAGACCACGCCACAAATAAACATGTCGGGTTTTTACCTTACGATAGCTAAAACACTTTTTATAAAAATCCTCTGATATTATAATAGTGTCTATTTACAAATACTTATTCAAATAGCTGAAATTGTTACATGATTAAATTCCAGCATACTAGGTATACAAACAAAACTCGTACAAGGCACGTAGGAAGAATGGATTTCCAACGAATGACTAGGCACTGGGGTACCACCTATCACAGTACGTGGCCTAGATCACAGTACCGAGGAGTACACCCACTCCCCTGCAACACAAGGCCGGAACCATCCCTTACTGGATAATTCCGAATAAAATCACCCCACGGTTGGGATCAGCAACCGCACCACTAAGCCGAAATAAAAGGGACATCTAGACAGGGATGACCTTACTCTCCAGTGGGGGCTACCCACGAAGCCTTGCTGCATAACCCCTGATTTTCAGTCATTCTCGGTTGATGAGGCTCGAGGCTAAACGATACCTTTATAGCACATATCCCTTAGAATGCCCATCGTCCACCTGACGATGTCACGAAAGCATTCGTCCATACAAGTCCGTCCCGGGTCCGAACGGAACCGAAGGCACTACTCCTACTACATCCATTTTGGAAATATCCTCAGGATTAGTAGCGACTAGCCCTTGCACTTCACTGCTCCATCTTCGACTCCGAACACGTTACACGAAACGTACAAACCGGATCGAAGTGGTATTCGAGTCTCCAGACCTAGAATCCCGGTATACGGAAACCCGATCCCGGTCTCTTCGAAACGATCAACACATTTGGCCAATATTGATAGTCGGTTATTTAACTATCAATTAACATCCACAAGCAACCATCACACAATAAATAATTTCCCACATTATTTATTTGCCCAAATATCTTTCCAAGATATATTTCCAAATTTTCAAAGCTCATTTGAAAACAATTTCAAAACAGTTTCCGCTTACGGAATACCTTTCCCAAATAATTATTTCTACTGAATCACCAAGTACAAAATACTTTTAATTTTAAAATAATTTAAAACACTTTATTTAAATATACTTTATAACATTGAAATCAAACTACTTTAATACTTTATTAAAAATATATACTTTAAAATAAACCACTTTATAAATATAAACTAAATTTCCTCTTTAAAACATAATACCAAATCACTTTTATATAATTACTACAACAATAGATTTTTGAAAATACTTACTTTGGAAATTAACCTTTAGAAATAATCAATTTCCTAAAACATGCCCTTTTAAACAAATTAGAACTTTTAACTTATATTTAAAATTGCTTTGAAAAACGTACTTGGCAATTCAAGGAAATACACTTCTCTTCACATCCTTTAAAAATAAATCAACATTTATTTTTAAACCAATTCATATTCTTTTATAAATTCCCACCTTGAATTTATATTCTCAAATATCCCCTGATATTTTATTTCACTTTATAAACCCAGTTTATCTCTCCAAAATCTCATTTCTCTTCAAATTTCAAATCCCAAAGTATTTAAATCAATTAACAATTGATTTCCCAATTTATTTTACTTTGAAATAAATTTCCTTACTTAATCCATTTATTTCCAAATTCATTAACTTCCAGATTTTATTTCTCATTATGATTTAAAATCTTTAAACTGAAACACAAGTTTCAGATTTTACCAAATTCCTTCTTTCTTTTTAATTACATTTAAACATTGAATTAAAATAAATTATTTATTCCTTTAAATAATATCACATAAGTTTTTAAATTCAATATTTCTCGGTTTATTCAAAATTCTTCTTTTCCATATTTATTAGAATTTTGGGAATCACTTTTATTCTTAATCAGATTCATTCTCAAATTTATTCCAAACTCTTTATAATTATTTTACTTAAAATTTACTCTTTTATTTCTTTTCAAAAATTCCATTCTAGAGATTTTGATAATTCAGCACATCCAAATCGATCCAACCAAACCATAACATCCAATTATCCATATAATTCATCACAGGATATCAAAAATCATATCACAGAATATTTAACAAAATTGAATATTTTGAGGAATCCAGTTGGATCCCTCCAACCTGTTTCCATGCATCCACAGATGTTAGCACAATACCAATTCCACTTCAAGGTGGAATATCGCGGTATATGGGTTTTATATAAAATCATCCGATATTATGCGGCGCATAGGGTCATCCGCTATATAAATGCGGGAATATCAACAACTCTAATATATACATATGCCAATATATATATATTGGTATATACTACTATATACCATATCAATCAAATCAATCAATTCAATCATCCATCAATATTTAAATTTAACCAATTAGATTTAAATTATAATTTAACTGAGTGAGATTAACTCACCTTATTCCATTTGCATTCCACTTCCAATATTGTCTTGGTTTCTTGATTTTTGACCTTGAATAATATTATATAACTTGTCAATATTCGAAATAGTCAAACAGTTAATTACCATTTAACTAGTTACCCTAAACAATCAATTACTATCAAATTAATTCAATGTACTAATAATCTAATTTAACTAACAATTTAATTTTAAACTAACTTTCTAAAAAAAATATTTCTAGAGACTAAAATAATTAAATTAGTTATTTAAACGAATTAATCACCATAATACATTATTTAAAATAGGCTAGTGAATTTAAAATGCGTATCTGATATTTATTTATTTTCAAATTGAAACTACATATATATTTATATTTAAAAATAATCCATAAAGATTTAAAGCCCAAATTTTATCAACTCTTCATCACTTTAAAACCCCTATATTTCTTTTCTGTTTGCCTAAGAATTTATCACGGTAAACTTCTTTTCTTATATATATTTAAAAAACATAAAACTTGACTTCAAGTAAAATCTTTTTCCTAAAGCATATATTTATATATGTATTTATTAATTAACTTTAGATTAAAAGAAATAGATTTCGATACCTCACAGCTCGGCCTACAATCATTTCGAACTAAACGAATGCTCTAGCACTTCCAGCTGATGCCTCGTCCTCGTTCACGTCCCACACAGATCGCCTCCACCCTGAGAACACTGCCATCGAAAACGTGAAATCGCGAAGCCCCCACTTGCCCTTCTCCGCACTCGAATTGAATTCGAGCATCGTGCCACCATTGCGACGTCGGTGCCACACGAGTCGCTCCGCCTCCCATCGCCTAATCGTTCGCGAATCCTTGCGAATGAACTCGCGATTCCCTCCTTCGAGCGAGCATCGCCATGTCGCGAGACCCTCAAGGCCGCCGTCTCGCATACCCTACCTCCTGTTGCAGTTTAAACTTCGTGAATCTCGAACTCGATTAATAGAAGGATCGCGATTTTGAATTGAATAGAGGAGAGAAGGAATGATTTTTGTTCTCGTTTATATCTCGTTCATCAAATTCTTTGTTCTGCCATTTACGATTGAATTTGGGGAAAAAGAAATGAAGGCTGGAACTCGTTCCTCTCTGATTTGGTTTGATTGTTCAAAAAGAAAAGGAACGCGAGACTTCGAAGTATAAAATTTTCACAGATATTTTAGTTCGATAGCTTCTTAGAGAAGAGAAGGGTACGAAGGAAACAATTTGGGTGCGGGATGTACGTATTGTCGGTTTAAAAGAGTGGATATATTTTATTTAAATTCAATTGGTCTCAGTAAATTCTATACGTTTATATATCGTACGGTCACACAACTACTCCAATTACTACGAAACTTGAAATCCGGTAATAATACAATATTATGGACCCAATGGAACTGGTTTCGTTGAATTCCGAGACTATGCCTCGGAAGGCTATATTTTAAATATCAATTTAAACAGTATATTTTTAAAACTGAACAAAACACTTCCAAATTCAATTTTAAAAGTTCTATCACCTTCAGTATTATAAATATGAATTTTACGAGCTTTCAAAATATTTTTAATTAGCTTAGAATGGCAGATTTACTATTTTATCCAACTTCAAATAATTTAATTTAATAATTAAATCACCCAATAAACAGTGATATTTGAAATTTAAGTTAATAATTAATATTTGAATATTTAAAATTGATTAAATATTCCAATTTCAAATGCTCAAAAATTCCGGGTCGTCACAATTTCCCTATTTTGTCTGGGAGGTGCTTAGCGGTTCTTTCCTTCATGTTTGCGAAAGCTTCATTCTGAAGTTATCATGTGCTTCTTCTTTACTAGCATTGTATAATCCTTTTGACATCTTCGAAAGGTGACTTCTCTTGATGTTCTTTTTCTATGCGGAAGGTTTCCGGAATGCCTTCTTTATCTTTATTTACATTTTATGGTTAACACTTCTAATATTATGGATACCATTAACATTACCGTGTTTGGTCACCAAAAGTTAATACTATGAATGACTACAGTATCTGTAGCGCTTAGCTCGGGCCTCCAAATATGGTATGTTACAACTTGGTATCAGAGCATAGGTTTATGAAAACCTTTGAACTAAAATGATTTTTGTAAACATAATCCTAAGGAATTAGATATAAGATTGGAGTATGGTATAATGCTATAGTAACGTACTTGTATTTGCTATATATAAGTATATACTATATCTCTATTCTCCTATCTCTCTTAGGCTATTCTTCTGTATCTCACGAGGCTTGAATACAAATATGGATGCTAGAGTGGAAGAGTTAACCTTAGAGGAAGCACCACAACAAATGGAAATGCCAGACCAAATACTAGGAGAAACCCAGGTCAGGCACAAGCTGGAAATGTGGGTGCTGAAGTCCCGCAAGTTGACATGGGAGCTATGTATCAGTTCTTTGTCAAAATGATGCAGGCGGGTGTTGCTGCTGGAGTAGTTAGAGGAGGAGTTCAAGAAGCTCCAATGGTCAAGAACTACGCTATTCTGAGTAGGGATTATGCTCGGTTGGGAGGAAAGCCATTTATCGGGACTGAAGACGCCATTGAAGTAGAGAACTAGTTACTGCACTATAAGAGAATCTTTGCAGATTTGGGGCTCAATGATGAGAAGAAGAGAAGGCTTGCTTTGAGACAGCTTGTAGGAGCATCTTTATACTGGTGGAATAGTGTGATGGTAAGAGTTAATGAGGAGACGATGACATGGGTCGAGTTTAAAAGGAGATTTGAGGAAAGGTTTATGTCGGAGATTGCTAAGTCTGTTCTGCTTAGGAAGTTTGTTGAGTTGGAGTAGGGAGACATGAATGTACTTGAGTATGCGAGGAGGTTTGAGGAGCTAGCAAGATATGGCTATGCTACGGTTGATACTAATATTAAGAGAAATGAGAAGTTCATCAAGGGGTTGAAGCCTGAGCTTCCAAGGGCAATGTTACCGCATATCGGAGACCCTTGTGATGTTGTAGTGGAAATGGTGTTAACGCTGAAAATTGAACGCTAACACCCTGGTGTGTGTAGTAGTAATGTGAAAGCACCACCCGTGATACGGGAACAAGAAATAAGCAGAAAAGTAGCAGAAAACAGTAAAAGACAACGATTTTATAGTGGTTCGGCTTAAGATCAAGCCTACGTCCACTTTAAATTCCTTTATTGCTGATTTGGTTACAAGTTGATATAATGCACTTCAAAATACAATACACTTCGATTCCAAAACACTTCAGACTAGTAGCTCAAACTTCGATGTGATAAGGCTCTTTGGATCGATGTCGGATGTGCAAGATCTCTTTCGAAGCTTGTTGTAGTGTCTTGAATGTTTGGAATGCTTGATGTGTTGGATGAGTTAAGAATTCAGCAGAGTATCGGCGTTCCAGAAATGAGCCCAAAAGTCCTCTTGCCGTTGGAGTAGCTCTAGTATTTATAGGGAAAAAATCTGGGCAAGATTCAATCTCTAAGTCTTAGGTTGTGAACGACCTAAGTTAGGTCGTAGGTCAGCAGCGACCTAGGGGATATAATCTGGCTCATCTCGTTTGATCTTGATTTCTTCTGAGCGGGTTAATAGGTCGCGCGCGACCTAATATAGGTCGTAGGTCGGTGGCGACCTAGGAGATCCATTGAGACCTAATTTAGGTCGCTAAGACCACTTCGTTCTTAGGTCGTTAGGTGTAGGATCCCTTAAGTCGCTAACTTATTAGGTCGGTAGGTCGTGGCATTGCTTAGGTTGCATATGCTTTAGGTCGTTCAGCAATCTACATCTTTAGGTCGCTAGGACCGTTCCATGGTTAGGTCGCTTCACCCCATAGGTCGTTAGGTCGCTGCTCTCCTTCCGAAGTTAGGTCGCTTGCTTGCTTATCTTGTTAGGTCGCTAGCCTCCTTAGGTTGCTTAGTCCTTTCTGTAGTTAGGTCGCGGAATACTTGAGTCATTATATACCTTAAGTCGCTTCGCACCTTAAGTCGCTTTACTCCTTAAGTCGCTAATGAAGAGGAGTTAACAAATGGTTTCGAGGAATAAGGAGGTGCTTGCTTTTCTGGAGCAAAATAAGGCAAAGAAAGTCGAGGTTGGGCAGAGTCAGAAAAGGAAGTTCTTCCATAAGAAAGGAGCTTAGAAGGGTGGAGCTACTAAGAAGGGAATGTCAGAAGTTGTCTGCTTTAAGTGTGATAAGAAAGGGCATTTTGCTAATGAATGTCGCTCAAGAGATGGAAAGAAGGTGATTGGGAAGAAGAATATCAGATGCTTCAACTGCGATCAAATTAGACATTATAAGTACTAGTGCATGGAGCATGCTAAAGGTGGGAAAGGAAAGGGGTTTGCATTGGAGCCCGCTACCTCGAGGACAACAGCAGAGGAAAAAGGAAAAGCTGTGTTGGAAGGTACGCTTTAGATTCATGGTATGTCAGTTAGCGTTTTGTTTGATATCAGTGCATCGCATTCTTTTATATATCATTATTTGGTAGATAAGCTTAACCTAGAACCCTCATATTTAGTTACTTCCTTAAGGGTTGCAAATCCAATAGGAAGGTACACGACACTTGGAATGAAGTGTGACCACCTAGAGTTTGATTTGTCAAGTTATACCTTTGTTTGCAGTTTGCATGTGTTTGATTTCCTAGGGTTCAGAATTATTTTGGGTATGGATTGGTTAAGTAAGTATGATGCTCAAATATTCTACCAAGATTGGAAAATATCACTTAGACAACCTGAATGTAGTGATCTGATTATATATACCGTTGAAAACCATAGTTGTGAGGTGAATGCTTTGTTGGGTGTTGTGGAGGTAGAAGACGAGTTGAATCGCGTTTTTGTTGTTAGAGAATTCGCAGATGTTTTTGAACCTGTAGTAGGATTGCTGCCGAAACGAGCCATTGAGTTTCAGATAGATTTGGTGCCTGGAGCAGAATCGGTGAGTAAACCGGCAAGCAGGATGACACTTACCGAGATGAGGGAGTTAAAGCTGCAGTTGGTATATTTGGAAGGCAAGGATTTTATTAGGCCAAGTAGTTCACCTTGGGGAGCAGCCGCAGTGTTTTCCAAGAAGCCGGATGGATCGTTAAGATTATGTATCAATTATCGTATGTTGAATGAGAAGATGATAAAGAATCGATATCCGTTGCTTAGAATTGACGATTTGTTTGATCAGTTGAGTGGAACCAAGGTGTTTTATAAGTTAGATTTGGCAATAGGTTTCCATCAGCTTAGAGTAACAGAGATAGTATTCCTTTGACGACATTTAGAATTAGATATGGATCGTACGAATGGTTAGTGATGCCGTTCGGATTAACTAATGCGCCATCATTCTTTGTGGATTTGATAAACCGAATTTTCCGAGAGCACTTGGATAGGTTCGTGTTGGTTTTCATAGATGATATTTCGATATACTCTAAGGATGAAAGAGAGCATGAAGTTCATCTTAGAGTAGTGCTTGAGACATTGAGGCAACATCAACTGAAGGCGAAGTTTTCGAAGTTTCATTTCTGGAAGAAGGAAGTGAAGTTTCTTGGTCATGTATTCTCAGAGAAAGGGTTGTCTATAGATCTGACTAAGATTGAAGCCATGAATAATTAGAAGAGACCTGAGACAGTGACTGAGATAAAGAGTTTTCTTTGATTGGCTAGATATTATAGGAGGTTCATTAAGGATTTTACGCGGATAGTAGCATCGATGACTAAGCTAACATGAAAGGATGTGAAGTTTGTTTGAACTGATAAGTGTGAGGAGGCATTCCAGAAGTTGAAACACTTATTGACTAATGCACCTACACTAGTTGTTCCAGAAGGGAATCAGGATTTAGTAGTATCTACAGATTCATGTGGAACTGGATTAGGAGCTGTGTTAATGAAGAGAGGTAAAGTGATTGCCTATGCTTCTCGACAGCTTAGATCACATGAGGTTACATATCCAATGCATGATTTGGAATTAGCTGTGGTGATTTTTGCATTGAAGGTGTGGAGACATTACCTTTTAGGAGAAAGATTTGAGTTATATACGGATCATAAGTCATTGAAGGATTTATTCTCTCAAAAGGAGCTGAATATGAGACAGTAGAGATGGTTGGAATTTATAGCTTCTTATGACTTTGGAATTGAGTACACACTGGGAAAAGGCAATAAAGATGCAGACGCACTTACCAGAAAACATCATAATGCAGTATTGGCGATGATAGCCGAGTGGAAAGATTTGGAAGCGTTGATGACATGCAGAGTGCAGTAGAGATCTGAGGTCGGGTCTAGTGGAGAATCTATTGTGTTTTCATGTTTAGAAGTTCGACCAGTTATGATTGAAAGGGTTGCTACTAAGCAAGGAGAGGATCCAATATTAGTTGAACGGATCAAGAAGTTAAGGGATGGAATGGAGAGCGATGACTTGAAGGATTTCAGACTTGACCAGAACGGGTGGTTGAGAAAGAAAGGAAGATTGTGTGTTCCGAGTGTAGGAAGCATTAGGAAGGAAGTTTTGGAGGAATGCCAACGTTCGAAGTTCAATATTCATTCGGGAGGAACTAAGATGTATCAGGACATGAAGAGGATTTTCTTCTGGTAAGGTATAAAGAGGGACATAGGCTAATGGGTGAAGCAGTGTTTGAACTGCCAACAGGTAAGGGCCGAACATCAGAAGCCAAGTTGGTTGGTTCAGCCATTATAGTATGGAAGTGGGATTCTATTTCTATGGATTTTATAGACAAGTTCCAAAGGTCAAATAGAGGAAATGAAAGTATATGGGTCATAGTGGGGAGGTTCACCAAGAGTGCCCATTTCATTCCAGTTAAGTCAACTAGGACGACACCTGTTTTAGCTAAGTTATTTATGAAAAATATATAGTAGACTTCATGAAATTCCTAGTAGCATAGTAAGTGATAGAGATTCTTTGTTCACTAGCGGTTATGGAAGAGTCCACAAGATACTTTAGGTACCAAGCTCAAGATGATTACCGCTTACTATCCACAGACCGATGGGAAAATGGAAAGAGTTAACAAAGTCTTGGAGGATTTGTTACGAGCTTGTGTGTTAGATTTTGGAGGATCAAGGGAAGACCATCTACACTTAGTCAAGTTTTTGTATAACAACAGTTATCATGTTAGTATAGGGATGGCACCATTTGAAGCTTTGTATAAAAGGCCATGCAAATCTCTAGTTTGTTGGTTAGAGACCAGGGATAGGTTGGTTCTTGGTCCGGATTTAGTTAGAGAAGCTGCAGAAAAGATTGGGTTAATTTGGGATAGAATGAAGGAAGCTCGGTCTAGGTAGAAGAGTTATGCAAATAGAAGATGGAAAGACTTAGAGTTCTCTGTTGGAAATCATGTTTTTATTAAGGTGTCACCGATGAAAGGTGTAATTCGATTTGGAAAATTAGGGAAGTTGGCACTGAGATTCGTAGGACCATTTCCTATTGTAGAGAGGATCGAAAAACTCGCATATAGAGTAGAGTTACCACCAAACAATTTGGCAAGAGTCCACGATGTTTTCCATATTTCTCATCTAAGGAAGTGTATTAGAGACTCAAAGACTACTATAGCACCGACTATGTTAGAGGACTTAGTAGTAGATCCAAATTTGACTATAGTTAGAAAGCCAGTTCGTATAGTCGCGGGAGATGAGAAGAGGCTAAGGAATAAGACAGTCTGATTAGTTAGAGTCCAGTAGGGCGATGATGAGAAAGTCTCTACTTGGGAGACTGAGAGCAGGATTAGAGATGCTTATCTTGATTTGTTTGATGGTATGTTTTACCTTTTTGATTGATTTGTTGAGTACCTTATCGTAATTTTGAGGACGGAATTCTTTAAGTGGGGAGTCTGTAATGACCCTAATTTTTAGTAACATTATTTAGGAGATTTAATTAGTTAAATAAAATAAAATAATATAACAATTAGGGGATTTATATTTGTGTAACAAGGGGTAGCCGTGCAATGTATACAAATGAACTAAAGAATTAAAATGAAATAAGATATTAGGGTAAGTAGACAAGGGCGATATAGGAATAAGGTATATCCTTATACCCTAAACCCTTAACCCCACGTTCATTTTATACATTCACAAAACAAAAAAAAAGCTAGAGGCCAGCCACCATTAAACAAGAGCAAGAGGAAGATAAGCTAAAGGAAGAAGCAAATTAACTTAATCTATTTTCAAATTTCAAATCCTTAATCTCAAAGCTATGGTGAATAATGACTACTTCTCATATTTTTCTTGTTTTCGGTTTTATGATGAAATGAAAATTATTTTGCAAAGTTATTTGCCATGTTTTTTATTCTATAAATAGAGATATATGCTTGTTGATGATTTATGATAATTCATATAGGTTTTATGATAAGTTTTAGGTTGAAAAATCAATTATATTACATCCAAATGCCTAGTGATTTTAGATTTAGATCAAAAATGATATTTTAGAGATGGGTTTTAATTTTCATAATTTTCTGAATTAATGTGGGTTTAATATTAATTTTCTACTAAAGAAAATGATTATTGGGGTTTAAAATTATTTACGGCTAAATAATATATGTCTTGGATCCGAAATTTATATATGTTGGAAAACATATTATAAATGATTTATAGGAATTTTTGTAGAATTTTCCTAAGTGTTTTAATGAATATATAAAATTATTTAAGGTATAGGACTTAAATGTTTTATATATTTATAAAAGGAGAAGTGGTATTTTGTAAATAAATTAAATTGTTTATTTCTGAAATATTGGTAGCACTTTTAGAAAAGAAATTAGCAACCAATAAAATTTTGACAAACAAGGCAGATTAGTTGAAAAGATTACTTTAAAAAGCTAAAAATTAGTTTAAACATACTTTTTACATGTTTCACCACTTTCGGCACCCTCCTTCCGACGCTTTACTTTCGCTTCCATCTCAGTCGAAACCAATGTGCCTGTAACAATACTTGGTATGTAGCGAATTGGACTAAGGCAGAAGGTATGAAGTCAAAGTATGGGGTTTCAAAGAGGTCGAAGCGTGTCTTCGTTTTTAAAAGAGAATGCGCCTGCTTTGCTTTCGACTTAATTAGCTTTCGACTTGGTTAGCTTTCGACTAGACTAAATTGTTTTAAAGAAATGGTTGCGCCTTTCTTTTAAGAAATTGCTTTCGCCTGGGTCAAAACTCCTTGCTGTCGCCTTTTTCTTTCGATGCAGTGCGTTCAAAAGGTCCCTTTGTTCTAAAATCCAAGCCGCTTCTCCATTGCTTTCAAAGGGAATTGTTTCGACACCATTACTTCTTTTACTTAGGAAATAGCTTTCGAAAGTGTTGCTTTCGACCCTGTTCTTTTATGAACCTTTTGAGATTTTTAAAGATAAACCCAAAGGTTTCGAATGACATAGTTTTTAATGGTTTCGAAAGGTGTCCACATGTTTTACTTGAACCCAAATGCATTCGAAAGGTTTTAAAAGAAAGGTTTCGAAGGGGTGGTTCCCCAATGATTTCGAAAGGATAAATGGAATGTTTCCAAAGGTTTTGAGAGGCATATTTAAAGTGTTTGAAAAAAAGGATGTTTAAGGTTTGTAAAGCTTTCGAAAGAGATGGTTTTAATGTTTTTGAAAGGAATATGTGATTGGTTTCGAAAGGTATGTTTTGGTCTTTCGGCCTAAGGTTTTACCTGATTGAAAGGGGTACTTTCAAGGGATTGAAAAAGTACTTTCTATGGTTTTAAATGATATTGTTTAAAGGTTTAAACAAAGGTTTAATGGTTTCATCAACATTATTTTTGGGAGAAGCGTATATAACATGGCAAAGTGATTTGAGTAAAGCATAGTATATTTTCCTTATTTAAGTATGATTTAAAAGCATTAAATCATTTTGATAAGAAAAGGTTTTCAAGGAAAATTTTGGGTAGATGACCCTAAATAAAATGATTCAGATATTAGAATACCAGATGGGACTGGTATAGGGTCGCGCCCTATACATTAGCTATTAGCCCCTAGCTAATTTAGTCCAAAGTTCCAATGTGTAGGGCTTTATTACAGGTAAGACTAAAATGATGCTACACACAGAAAGGAATATATATATATATATATATATATATATGTACAGAGACAGGTTATTGGTGAGCTGGCAAAAGCATTAGGATCATTTGACCCTAGAGAAGTAAGTTAGGGACAGACCGTCCAGAAGAGGAGTATCTAACATAAGTTTGATTATTTGTTTATTTTTTCTGGTAGGCTCGAGTCAACCAAAGGTTAGTAGTTAGCCAAACAAAACTATAATGTTCGGACAGATGGTCCGTTTGTTACCTGATTTATATGCGTTCATGATATGATATTATTGTTTTAACTAGTATTGGTTGCAGGATTAAGATTTGCAAATGATATGTTTTAAAAGGATATTAGTGAGGGAAATCCTATTCCGCTAATCGGCGTGGTCTCACTTAATATCAAATAACCATGATGTATAGTATTAATCATACCAGGCTTTATGTCTGACTCGAAGTTTATGTCTATCCCCTTAAACTCTCGGGTGCTCAAAATTGATTTGAGTAGGCTGAAGGTTGAGGATTTTTAGGTTTTAGTAGGAGGACGAATAAAACTTCCGGAGACGAGCAGGAGGCTGAAGTTAGTTATTTAGTAGTTGTTTTGTTTGTTTTATTTTGCTGTGTTGTATTAAGTCAGGTATGACTATTTAGTACTCTGGTCAACCAAGGGGGCCTTTTCATATGTCGCTCTTGGCGTATTTATGTAATAATTATATTTGATCTGAACCTGGGAAACATTGGGATTATGTAATGGAATATGAAACATGTTTTGTGAAATGTAATCAGAAAAGTTGTTTTTGAAATTTATGATTTTGTTTCATATTCATGTGCTTCTGGTATTACGGATACCATTAACATTATGTATTTGGTCACCAGAAGTTAATACTATGGATGACTGCAGCATCTATAGCGCTTAGCTTTGGGCCTTCAGATAGGGGATGTTACAGGAAAATAACCCATGTTTTCATACTTTAAATCCAATGTAATAACCCGTATTCTACATAATAAAGGATCGTAAAATATTAAAATTATTGTTATTTAGGGTGGTATGATTCTATATCTTTGGAAAATGAATACTAGAGATATTTTCCATCATTAAAATTTTTATCGAACGATTTTGATCTTGAAAATCTTATATGTCCTATAGCTTTTGATAGGAGCCAAATTGCAGTTGTAACCACTTCTATTAGATCAGAATGATGATTTCTCTTTTCGTAGAGTGGTCGTAATAGGAAAACGGACTTACTGTTAGGAAGATATGGCTGTTTGAAATTTCACTTGATTTCGAACAGCCTAACGGGTAATCAGTGAGTTAATGGTTAGGCCCAAAACCTATTTTGAGATTAGCATGATGATAGAGCTGATGGGACTTCTCTCCATCATTTTACATTTCCCAAAAATAGAGAGAGAATCTCCATTAATCACTTCTTAGCCAAAAAGCCTCTCCAAACCTTACTTCAGTTAGTCAAAACTTGTCATTAGAAGGGGATTAGCATAATTAGCACTTGGAGTTAAAGAGTTGCTATTGAAGATCACTTGGAGCTATTGTTCATCTTCGGTTTTATGCATTCTTGGATTGCTTGGATTGTTGGAGAGTGGTTCTAAGCCTCTACTCACCAATTAGCCACTATACGATGTTCAATGATGTTTTTAAATGATTTTTAAACTCTAAAATATGTTTTGAATCCTCTTTAATCACATACATAAATTTCAAATGATTTAGAAAACATTTGTAAAATTCCTGTTCTTATGGATCTCCCATGTTCTTATCTATATACCTTTAGATTTAGTCATTACTTTGATATGTATGGATGTATTCTTGTTACGATATATTATATATGATGATTGGTTGAATGTATGATGCTTGTTTGGTTGAAAACACTGATTGAATGACAATTTAGTTTTAGGAATATGTTATGGATCGGTGATTACCCGTAAAGGTCGCATAGTCCACATGACATGCGATCCATAGGGTAGGTCAAGAAGGACCCCTTAAAGCAACATTTTAAGTTTTAAGTTGTTGGGAGTTTGTTTGCTCGAGTTATGGCCAATTGAAGATGGATCAGTGGTAATATGGAGGCTATGGATCAGTGGAAGATTACTTTGGGGCGTACTCGTGTTTTGGGATGGTTCGCTACGAGTCTTGAAGGGGTCTACTTCGGGTCACTTGTGTAAGTGTATGGATCGTTAGGACTATGTAAAGAGATTTGAAGTGTGGGATCGACATAGACTTACCCGAGTCATGCTTCGAGTCTCTTGGAGGATGGTCTGGAGCTTGTTGTGAGCTAGGAGAGTGTTTGCTTAAGGTAAGAGTTGGTGGTGCAAAGAAGGAGAAATTTGGCTAAGGGATGGATCAGTGGCAATGGATCAGTACTGATCCATGGGGTATTGATCGATAATGGGGATGGATCGCTGAAGGGGAGTTTCACGTTGAAGAGCATGGCTTGTTGCATTGAAGTTTGGGATCAGTGGCTATGAATGGCTATGGTTCGTTAGTAGGAATAGTTGGAGCTACTTCAAGTCATTTCCATGTTTTCTTCGAGTCGTGATGATGTTTCTTTGAGCCTTAGGTGTGTTCACTCCAAGCTCGTGCCAAACCAAATGCTTAGCCAAATATGTCTATGGGTAGGGTCGGTATCGAACCATAGGGTTCGATGATGATTTTTGAGGACGATGACGCTTGGTCCGACAATGATGATTCTGTGATGGGAAGTGATTTCTTCGATGATGGATAGATGTACTTTGAGAAGCAGAATAGAGGACTATGAGTCAGATTGAAGTGACTGTTGGAGGTAGGCTATGGGATGAATGACGATATTCTACGATTGACGATGATTGTAGAGAATCATCCTAACTGTGGTGACTCGGTGATGGGAGTCATAAGATTAGTTCTTAGATGTGCTCTTGTAACGACCCGGAAATTTATAAATATAAACTAGAGATATAATTGAATAGAATATTCAATTATTGAATTTATTGGAATATACTAGTCAATTAATTTCATAGCGAGTTAAATAAATGTTTAATTAATATAAAATAACGAAAATATTATTTATAAACTCAGGTTACATAATTATATTGAGAAAAATATAATAAGAAATATAACTGATTTATGAAATTTAAATACACTACTGAATATCGTGTAGAAGTTGTTAAACTTCATTGGAACGTTGTTGTAACCGGTATACTTACATGAGACATATGTATGTAATCACACACAAACAAACAAATAATAAAACAAGTATATATATATATATATATATGTGTATAATGTAGGGTATAGATGCATATGAATACATATATATTATATATACATAAGAAAAGAATAAACAAAAGAGTATGGAAAACATCACATCAACTCACCCTCTCATTTAATGCGAGCATGGCATGGACAAGGACGGGGGTACACACGCATGGAAAGTTAGGTGGTGGAGGCTACACACACGGCAAAGAGTGGGGTGTAGGCAGGTACATGAGGGTATGGAGTGAAGTGATGTGGTATGGTGTTGATTTGATGATAAGAAGTGACATATACCTATAGTTTATTCCAAAGACTAATCCTATATAAACCCTCCCTCTCATTCTCTGCTCTCCTTTATCATTTTTTCATCTTCTTCTTCATAAATCGTCTCAAGCTCAAGAAACTATTAATGGCTTCCATGGTGAGAAACCATAGCTAAATAACTCAAAACTCTTCGTTATATACATCAATCTTTCTCCTCTCCTCATTCTAAGAATAACCATCCAAGAATCATCCACTCAAACTCACTCTAGCTCCAAATACCACCCTGGGACGAACCATTTGGTTGTTAGGAAGGTCATTTCACTTGCTTCAAGACATCGGACGGTGGAACTTTGACCTTAGGAACATCCGGTGAAAGTTAGGAAAGCTTTTGGTGAGAAAACTCCGCGAAATCTAACTTTAAATAGCTTTGTATGCTAATGAATGTTAGAGATGTATTATTAAGTTAAAAACATGTTTGGATGGTTGAGCATGATGATTGGTTAATGATTTGGATAGTTAATTAACATACATGAAAATTTAGTTAAGCAAAAAGTTAGTAAACAAGTATATATAGGTTCATATTCATTTACAAGTTAGTTAATGATTGTTAATGATATATGATATGCTTGAATGACTTGTTTGGATGTGATGATGTGTTTAAAAGTATACTGAGAAGTCACGACACACTTACCCTTACATGTGTATACAGAAAAGTTAAGCCTCGTATAAAAGAAATCGGTGGGGAAATAATAACTAAAAGTTATGAAAATTTTGATAAGTGTTTATAATAACTTGTATTCACTTATAAGTGTTTTGGAATTGTTCCAAGGAAAGTCCGGAACAATTTACCAAATGATCAAATTTGGGCATTTTCCGGAGTGACAGTTCACGGTTACGCGATTTGTAATTTCGAACGAAAGTGAAAATGCGTTTCAAGTCGGAATGACTTGAAATAGGAAACATTTTGTCCGTAAAGTTAAAAGCTTTCAAATGGATCCAAAAGGTTAAGTTTTAGATTTGAAAATCTCAAGTTATGAGTAAAACAGTTTTCGAAAAGGTTGTTGTAAGAGCGGTTAAATCCAGATTTTTATAAGTAGAGTTTTATAATTTTGAAAATTATGAAAAAAATTTCTAAATTAATTATTAATATAATAATGAGGTTTTGGAAGATAAAGATGAGTTTATACTTAATCAAAAGTATAATTATGGAAAATGACCTAGTTAATAACTATTCACTAGCGATTAAGGAATTGGATTTTGAAATTAAGGAACCGGAATGAGTTTTTGACCCAAATATTTTATGAATGATTTCATAATAATTAATTATGATTTTTAAGAATTATTTGGGAATTTTCTAAAGACTTAGAAAAATAGTCAAATGAATTGTTTAAATAATAAACAATATTTGGAAATAAGTTCGGAAGTGGCATTAGACTTCGAGGTATGGAAGCGACTGTTATTTAAAGGATAAAGAATGTGATCAAACCACTGAGAGGACATAGTTCCTAACTTGGAAGGCCTCACTGTTTGCTGATAAATAACTGAGTTTGAAATCGAAGACTTAAGTTATGAATGCCGTATTATCTCTGAATGAGAATTAAAGTATATAGCAGAAAGGGGTATGCAGTAATACCTAAGAGTACATCTTGTCCCGCCTGTTAGATCTGAGAAAGCAAACAAGGAAGTTAACAGGATGAGAAATCCATCAAACCTTGTTTATTTCTTAGACGAGCGGTGGAACAGATCGAAAGGTATATTCGGGTACTTGTCAAAGATCATGTAAAAGTTTTGACAAGATAAAGAAAATGGAACTGGATAAGCGAAAAGGAATTGGAACTCGATTGTTGTGATGTTAAGTTGAGTAGTATTCTGGGTGTCGATCTGATGTTGGTTTAGGCCTTCGGGGTTTGCACTTGGGAAATTATTCTCTTAATGTTTTACAATCAGGAACTAATTCTAATTTGGAAAAAGGGTTAGGCAATTAAATTAAATGAGGCTTAACGATTCTGTATACACATATAAACATTTTATTTCAATAATTGATATCAGAGGAACTGGGGTCGGATTTAGGTAAAGTCCCTATCCGAAGACCACTCCGAATCAATAAACGACGTTCCAGAAATGGACAAATGATTGAAGAAACCAAAATGGAAAATCTCTATGATGTTGAAGATCGGTGATCTTCTACGGCAAGCGAGTTGCTTGTTGATAATGTCGGAGTTGCTCCCGAGGTAAATGAATAGCAGTGATTCCTTGTTGTGGGATCTGCAATGATGCAAGGGCTACGGCTACTACGATTAGGGATGCAGTAGGGTGGTGGTTCCTTCGGTTTATCCTTTACCTGGATGACTTGCACGGGAGAATGTTTGACAAAGCATTTCCAATGATTACGAACGCTGACTTTTACAAACATACATCTGTTTGGTGGTGGAGAAGGCAACTTCTCTTAGCTTAACACCCTTTTCTGAGACGTACGAACTCGGAGGTTGTATTTTTGTGGGAGTCAATTAGTAACTGGTAGATCTGGCAACATGGCATTTAGAGTGGATGAGCTAGAATGAAAAGGTAATGCGTTACCTCGAGCCTCATCAAATGGGGAGTGACTGAAACAGGGCATGCAGCAAGATGAGTCATGGTTTAGCACCCATGAGAATGCCCGTGGTTTCCTTTCTGGATATAACTGATCTCCCACTATATTTCGGGTTTGAAGGTTGTGATGAGAGCGCTCTCGGAAGGTCGGAAACGATCGAGTAAATGGCGTATTTGGTCTATCGGTTGGGTAGACAGTCTTGTTTAGGCATTAGGTGGGAAACTCACACTGACGTGCATCCCTCTAGAGGTGTACTGTACGAAAGGTAGTTCCTTACCTTGGTTGCTAGTATGGAATTCAATATCCAATAAGAACCCGTAAGAGTTTGATTGTAGACCAAGATGCTGGAATTTAATGAATGTAACAATTTCGGCTAAGATTCATAAGTTTACTTGAAAAGCATTTTCAAAAAGCACAATGTCATTAAAAATAATATCCTGTTATTTTGGCGTAATCACTTTTGGTTATCATAAGGTAAAAATCTGTTCCATGTTTTTATCCGGCGTGTCTTATAAGATACCCTTTGTTTTCAAAAGCGTATTTTGAGTTTCTCACACCGGTCCCATGACTGACTCGGAGTGTTTTCCCTTTCCTTAAACTCTGAGTGCCCTACTTTTTCGGGTTGCCTAGTATTTAGATTAGTATGGAGCATTTTGGAAGTTGGAGCCATGAAGCCGAAGCCTTGGAAAATGGAGGTTGGAGATGGATCATTAAAAGACATTATCTATCGTTATTTCTGCTGCAATGCTTATGTGTTATTGATTTATGTATTTTGTACCGGCACATGTAGAGGTAGGTAGTTATAACCATCCCTGGCTGGGTTAGTATCTATCTTATTTCATGTGGAACACTATTTAAGTTAACTCTAATGTATAATTATATTTGATCCACGCGTATGTGAAAATCTACTGTTTCTATTATCTATCTTTATTTCTTTAAACCATGATTATTCAATTTTCTGGCACTCGAATTTGTGACATGGTTGTGTTGATGTCAATTTTTGGAAGTCATAATTTTGGGTCGTCACAGCTCTACTAGATGACATTTGCAAAGTGATAGTTGAGGTTTGAGGGTTCGGATGGTATTCATAAAGTGGGGTATATACTAGGAACATGAAGGTTCCTAGGGGTGATGACTCTTTATTCTAGATGGAAGATTTGGTTACCCTGGATAGACATGGTGGCGTGAGTCAGTGGAATTGAGATCCTAAGGCTAAATTAACACCAAAGGAGGGGGTGAATAGTGTTTAATTGATTATATTAATATTTTTCAAATTCTTTAACATCGAATGATGTAATTAACATTCATAAAAACAATCACATAATCAAAGTACAGATAAAAGTAAATGCAGTAAAAGTAAAAAAGGAAAGAACACACCGGGATTTAATAGTTGTTCGGAGTTACCTTACATCCAGTCCCACACAATTCCTTGTATGAATTTCTTTTCAACTAGTAAATGCAAATACAATCTCGATTTCAAGGCTATGGAACACACCCTCCAAAATTCCGACCTCTGGGTAGAGTCACTTGATTTCCGAGCTACAAGCACACCTACTAGATTTATGGGCTACTGATGTAGCTCAGGCCAGGAATGAAGGCATAAGTCGTACACGACTTATGGAAGGGGCTATGAGACGTGACCGACTCAAGGAAGCAAATGAAGGCATAAGTCGTACGCGACTTATGGAAGGAACTATGAGTCGTGACCGACTCAAGGAAGCTGCAAATGAAGGCATAAGTCGTACGCGACTTATGGAAGGGACTATGAGTTGTCACCGACTTAAGGAAACAGGTATGAGTCGTTCACGACTCAACGAAGACAAAGAGGTAAGTCAACCACGAGTTATGGAAGAAGCTGACATAAGTCGTCCACGACTTAAAGACAGAGCTATAAGTCGTCTACGACTTAAGAAGAAGGATCCAGGAAGAGCAACACGAGTTGAGAACAAACAAGGGATAAGTCGTCTACGACTTAAGAGAAGGGATGAGTCGCTGCCGAGTTATGACTTAAGATGAGTCGTCTGGTTTCCATAAAACAAGAACTGGGTGAAGTCGTTTGTTGTATAAGTCGTAACTCGTATACTGGGTAAATTGGCATATATGATAAGTCGGAGGATATCTGAGTCGGAGCCGAGTTAAGGATTGTGTGTTGTAACGTGTTGTAGTGTTTCTTTGTTAATTGTTAAGTCGTCATCTGTTAACTCGTGTCATTGATGAGTCGTTGTCTCATAAGTCGTATGTCGTCTGTATTCATGAGTCGTTCTATTTGTTAAGACGTTGAAGGCAAGTGCTGTAACTGTTGTGCCTTAAGTCGTCACCGAGTTAGTCTGAGGCGTAGGTCTTAAGTCGGTTGCCGACTTAGGAGTTGGTGAAATTTTTGTTTTTTTTTGTGTGAGTTGTAAAACGCCTATAAATAGGCCGGGTTTCTCATTTGTAAAAGGTTGTTGAAAATTGAATAAAATTCTCTTTTGTTAGCTTTGTGCTTTCAATTTCAATTGGTAGTCGAGTGTATCTCCTATCTCCACTTACGTCATTCGAGTGCGCTCGAATCATCGTTTGTTGAAGCCGATTCACGGTATCTTGTGCGCAAGATCAACGTCGAAGAATCGTAGATCTCTTTCCCGGTATCTTCGGATCAACGAGACAGAGATAGCTAAGAATTCGGTATCTTCGGATCAACGAATTCGGGCATTTCAGTATCCATCAATCCATCGATTGCTACTTACACCGATTGAAGATCGTTTTGTAATATCCGCTGCGTCAGTTTTGGTATCAGAGCTTGTTCTAACCAATCATAGTTAGATCGAGACTTGGAGCCTAATCATTTGAAGAATTTGAAGTTTGAAGAGAAGCCGAGTGCTTGAAGTGTTGAGCCGTGGCCGAGAAGAAGAAGTTGTTCGCATTTGTTTGAAGATTGAAGTTTGGATTTGCATTGGAGGCCGAAACTTTGTCCATCGTGTTCATCGCGATTTGCTACAAAGTGGAAGTTTTCGATCCGTTTCATTTTGGATCAAAGTCCGAATTGTGTTGAAATTTGAAGTGTTGGAAGATTTTCAAGTATGCCGCCAAGAAGAGCTAATCGCCACCAAAACGTAGAAGCTTTGTATCGAAGAGAAGAAGCTGATGAGATGGAACAAAGAATCAATGAGAATTTTAGTGAAAAGCTTAACGAAGGAATTGGCCGGTTAGAGAGGCTTATGACGGAGATGAATCAAAATCGGAGAAGGGTTTCACCAGAATCTAACCATGGGGGTAGTAGAGTCTCGCCACATTCCAATCGAGACAGAAGTGTTGAAAATGATCAAGGACGTGGGAGGAACGTGAATGATCGTGAACGGAGGAATGTCGATAGAAGGGATGAAGGTGGAAGACGTAATGGTAGTAGAGATGTTGGTGGTCAGAATCGACATCGTTATGCATCTGATTTTGAAGAGGAGTATGATGGTGGTAGTGTTCAAGGAAGAGGTCAAGGCAGAAACTATTCTGAGTATGATCACAAATGGGAGTCGGGGATGAAGACAGAAATTCCTGAATTCAAGGGTGGTATGCAAGCGGAGGAGTTTCTAGATTGGGTAGCTAATGTTGAAGAGATTTTTGACTTTAAAGAAGTTCCAGAACATCGTAGAGTGAAGTTGGTTGCTACGAGGCTGAGGGGTAGAGCTTTGGCATGGTGGCAGCAAACCAAACTTACACGTGAACGAATGGGGAAGTCAAAAGTTGAATCTTGGGAGAAGATGAAGAAATTGATGAAAGCAACGTTCTTACCTTACAATTATCAATCTTTGATGTATCAACGTTTGCAGAACTTGAGGCAGGGCACAAAGACTGTTAATGATTATGCGGATGAGTTTTACCAGCTTATTGCGAGGAATGATATTATGGAAACGGAAGAGCAGCTGACATCTAGATTCATTGGGGGATTGAGAATGCAGATTCAGGATATGGTTAATATGTTCGATCCAAGATCTGTGACAGAAGCACATCAGAAAGCGTTGGCTTGGGAAAAACAAGGGAGACAAGGAAGTGGTGTGTTTACTAATTCTAACAATCAAGCGAAGGGTGTTGGAGGAAGTTCTAATGTTTCTAAACCTATCAGTAGACCAGTGGTGAAGGAGGTTGAGAAGGCGAAAGTTAACAATAGTTTCAAATGTTACAATTGTCAAGAACTGGGTCATAAAAGCAGTGAGTGTCCAAAGCCAAAGAAGAGAACCATGATTGCAGAAGTTGAGGATGAGGATGGTGATGGGGATTGTTCTAGTCCAGTTGAGGAGGATGAGCAGGATATTGCGTCAGGAGATGAAGGTTGTAATCTAATGCTGAGGAGATCGTGTTTAACACCGAAGCAGGAGGAAGATAGTTGGTTGAGGAGTAATATCTTTCAGTCAACGTGTACTATTCTGGGAAAGGTGTGTAAGTTTGTGATCGACGCAGGAAGCTGTGACAATATTGTTTCAACCGAAGCTGTGACAAAGTTGAAATTGAAGACAGAAAGACATCCAAATCCATACAAGTTAGCATGGTTGAGAAAAGGAGGAGAAGTGAAAGTGGATAGACGAGTTCGTGTTCCATTCTCTATCGGGAAGAAATACAAAGACGAGATCTGGTGTGATGTCGTAGAGATGGATGTTTGCCACTTATTATTGGGAAGACCATGGCAGTATGATCGAGCAGTACAACATGACGGTCGGACCAATAGCTATAGTTTTATGTTCAAAGGCACGAAGATTATCTTGGTTCCAAAGAAGAGACACCCAGGAGAAAGTAAGTCAGAAGAGATTGAAGAACTGAAAACTTTGTTGTCTTTAAAGGAGTTTGTTAAGGAGGTTGAGGAGGAGCCTGAAGTGTTTTTGTTAATTGGGCGAGAGAGCAGTGAAGAAGTTGAAATTCCAGAAGAAGTTAAACCAGTTTTGAAAGAATTTGACGATATATTTCCAGTGGAATTACCAACGGAGTTGCCACCGTTGAGGGATATACAACATCAGATAGATCTTGTTCCTGGTGCTGTGTTGCCACACAGACCACATTATTGAATGAGTCCGAAGGAACATGAAGAATTGCGGAGGCAGGTAGAGGAATTGCTTGAACAGGGGCGTGTGCAGGAGAGTTTAAGTCCTTGTGCTGTACCAGCTTTATTGGTACCCAAAAAGGATGGGACGTGGAGGATGTGCCTCGACAGTAGAGCATTGAATAAGATCACAGTGAGATATAGATTTCCAATGCCGAGGTTGGATGACTTGTTAGATCAAATAAGCGGAGCTACTATCTTTTCGAAGATTGATTTGAAGAGCGGGTATTATCAAATTCGTATTAGACCAGGCGATGAATGGAAAACTGCTTTTAAAACCAGGGAGGGTCTATACGAATGGTTGGTTATGCCATTTGGCTTATCCAATGCACCGAGTACTTTTATGAGGGTGATGAATTAGATTTTTCGACCATTCATTGGGAAGTTCGTAGTGGTATATTTTGATGATATTTTGATTTACAGTGGGAGTCCAGAGGAACATTTGAATCATCTTAGAGAAGTGCTGATGGTATTGCGACAAGAACAATTTTATGCTGCAACGAAGAAATGCGTGTTCATGACGCATAGTGTTTTATTTTTGGGGTATGTTGTGTCGGAAGAAGGAATACAGGTTGACCAAAGTAAAATCGAAGCTATCAAAGATTGGCCGCAGCCCAAGACGATAACGGAAGTTCGTAGTTTTCACGGGTTGGCTTCATTTTACAGAAGATTCATTCCACACTTTAGTAGTGTGATGGCACCTGTTACAGATTGCATGAAAGGAAAGCAGTTTGCATGGACAGAGGAAGCAGGGATGCTTTTGGGAAGATCAAGAAGTTGTTGACATCTGCACCAATCCTAGTGTTACCAGATTTTCAGTTAGTATTTGAGCTACACACTGATGCGTCAAAGGTTGGGATCGGAGGGGTGTTAAGTCAGAAAGGGCGTCCTATTGCATACTTTAGCGAGAAGTTGTCAGGAGCAAAAATGAGATACAGTACATACGATGTGGAATTTTATGCTGTTGTGCAATTAATCAAACACTGGAGACATTACTTATTTCAGAAGGAGTTTGTACTCTACACTGATCATGAAGCATTGAAGCACTTACAAGGACAAGACAAGATTTCAGCGAGACATGCATCATGGATTGCATATCTGCAACAATTTACATTTGTTGTGAAACACAAGTCGGGAGTGACGAATCGTGTTGCGGATGCGTTGAGCAGAAGAAATCACTTGTTAACTACATTGAAGGTTGAAGTGATGGGATTTGAAATATTGCCAGAATTATTTACCGATGATCCTTACTTTGCAAAATTTGTTGATAAAGTCAAGGAGGGAGAGACGGATGAGTTCGTAATGATAGATGGTTTTCTTTTTAAAGGAAGTCAATTATGCATACCGGAGGGTAGTTTGAGAATGAAGATTATCAAGAAGTTACACGAAGAGGGACATGTTGGGAGAGATCGAACCTTACAGTTGATTTCACAGTCCTACTTTTGGCCATCAATGAGGAAAGAGGTGGAAAGGTTTGTGGAGCGTTGTCATATTTGTCAGGTTTCGAAAGGAACTGCGACTAATGCTGGTTTATATATGCCATTACCTGTACCGATTAAACCATGGGTTGATGTGAGTATGGACTTCGTGTTGGGATTGCCAAGAACACAGCGAGGAAACGATTCCATCTATGTGGTAGTGGATCGATTTTCAAAAATGGCACATTTTATTGCTTGTAAGAAGACGGCGGATGCTGTTCATGTTGCTCAGTTGTTTTTCAAAGAGATATATCGACTTCATGGGTTGCCAGAATCTATTGTGTCGGATAGAGATACTCGTTTTCTGAGTCATTTTTGGCTAAGTTTGTGGAAGATGGTAGGAACGAAGCTGAAGTTTAGTAGTGCTTATCATCCGCAAACTGATGGACAAACAGAGGTGGTTAATAGATCATTGGGAAATTTGTTGAGGTGTCTTGTTCAAGATAATCTGAAGAGTTGGGATGTGAAGTTATGCCAAGCAGAATTTGCTCATAATCATGCAGTGAATCGTAGTACAAGGTTCAGTCCATTTCAGATAGTATATTCAAGCTTACCGAAGGGTCCGTTGGATTTAACGGTAGTGCCACAATCAAAGAAGACAGTCAAGAAAGCTGCTGATTTTGTTGAAGGGTTGACGGAATGTCATAAAGTCGTTCAGGAACGATTGGAGAAAGCAAATGAGAAGTATAAACAATCTGCAGATATGAAACGACGGAATGTTGAGTTTAATGAAGGAGATCTGGTTTACGCAGTGTTAACGAAAGATCGATTTCCAGTGGGCGCTTATAACAAGTTGAAGGCCAGGAAAATTGGTCCTGTGGAAGTTGTAAAACGAATTAATGAAAATGCTTATAAATTGAAACTATCGGATGATGTGTATACTTCTGATGTATTCAATGTTAAGCATCTCGTACCATATCATGGGGATGAATTTGTTGGGGATAAAGAGTGTGCAAATTCGAGGTCGAATTTCTCTCAACCTGGGGAGGATGATGTAGCTCAGGCCAGGAATGAAGGCATAAGTCGTACACGACTTATGGAAGGGGCTATGAGACGTGACCGACTCAAGGAAGCAAATGAAGGCATAAGTCGTACGCGACTTATGGAAGGAACTATGAGTCGTGACCGACTCAAGGAAGCTGCAAATGAAGGCATAAGTCGTACGCGACTTATGGAAGGGACTATGAGTCGTCACCGACTTAAGGAAACAGGTATGAGTCGTCCACGACTCAACGAAGACAAAGAGGTAAGTCAACCACGAGTTATGGAAGAAGCTGACATAAGTCGTCCACGACTTAAAGACAGAGCTATAAGTCGTCTACGACTTAAGAAGAAGGATCCAGGAAGAGCAACACGAGTTGAGAACAAACAAGGGATAAGTCGTCTACGACTTAAGAGAAGGGATGAGTCGCTGCCGAGTTATGACTTAAGATGAGTCGTCTGGTTTCCATAAAACGAGAACTGGGTGAAGTCGTTTGTTGTATAAGTCGTAACTCGTATACTGGGTAAATTGGCATATATGATAAGTCGGAGGATATCTGAGTCGGAGCCGAGTTAAGGATTGTGTGTTGTAACGTGTTGTAGTGTTTCTTTGTTAATTGTTAAGTCGTCATCTGTTAACTCGTATCATTGATGAGTCGTTGTCTCATAAGTCGTATGTCGTCTGTATTCATGAGTCGTTCTATTTGTTAAGACGTTGAAGGCAAGTGCTGTAACTGTTGTGCCTTAAGTCGTCACCGAGTTAGTCCGAGGCGTAGGTCTTAAGTCGGTTGCCGACTTAGGAGTTGGTGAATTTTGTGTTTTTTTTTGTGTGAGTTGTAAAACGCCTATAAATAGGCCGGGTTTCTCATTTGTAAAAGGTTGTTGAAAATTGAATAAAATTCTCTTCTGTTAGCTTTGTGCTTTCAATTTCAATTGGTAGTCGAGTGTATCTCCTATCTCCACTTACGTCATTCGAGTGCGCTCGAATCATCGTTTGTTGAAGCCGATTCACGGTATCTTGTGCGCAAGATCAACGTCGAAGAATCGTAGATCTCTTTCCCGGTATCTTCGGATCAACGAGACAGAGATAGCTAAGAATTCGGTATCTTCGGATCAACGAATTCGGGCATTCCAGTATCCATCAATCCATCGATTGCTACTTACACTGATTGAAGATCGTTTTGTAATATCCGCTGCGTCAGCTACGAAGCACACCGAATTGTTTTTAAAAGGCTAAATCACACTTGCTTGGATTTCAGAGGTACCAAGCACACCACAGTGTATAAGAGTATGATTTGATAGAGTTTACTAACTCAGATCTTCGATCTTGATTACAATTGGTCCTATAACTCTTGAATAGCACTTCGATCATGAGAAAGATGAGAGAAATCAGAGAGTATATGAAAGAGAATCAAACTAGTAATGATTGAATTTGATTTTGGTTGAATTTTGACAGAATTATGATAGAAATTGAATTAGAAATCAAAAGAGTGAAAAGAGAACAGAAAAATAAGAAAGTAGTTAATAAAAATTCTTTTGGAAGTGTGGTATATATAGGGAAACAACGGTCATGTCCATTCACGAAGAGATACGATGAAAAGCCACTTCCTTTCAAATTTGAATTTTAAAAAGTACGCCCACTATGTCAAAATACATGGATAGGATATGTCGACATATCCCTTTGTATTTTGAAAAACATTTTAATAATATTATTCTGAAAATCCGCTGCCTTGTAAAATAATTTGATACTTTGTAGAATTATTTAAATATAGTTTATACACATTTTAATCAAAATATAACTTAATAAAACTTTATGAAATAATTTTGAAAGATTTAATAATAGTATTCAATAATATATATAGAAATCAATATAGTTATAACTTATTAAAATATAAACAAAAATTATATATATATATAAACGTAAAAACACTAAAATGATAACTTTATAAGTAAGAGATTGAAAATCGTTTTGGGAAATATTTTAAAAATATTATTTTAAAACCAGAATATTTGAAAAAACAATTTAAAATAAAATTAGAGAAGGCGAGAGACATAAAGATAGCGCTATCAAGGTTTCAAGATAAATTCTTTGACTCTGTAACTTGTCTGGAATATCTTGAACTCTTCAATACTCATGAGTCTTCACTCTTGAACTCTTGAAACTTTATACCAACATTTGGAACCTAATATTGATATCGGCATCTTGATACTGTACCATCTTTTTAATCAGCACCTGTCTAATATCCTGCACTATATACTATATATATCTTGTTAAAGCATTAGTATCTATATTTTTTATAATGTCCTATAGTTGTTATCATCAAAACCAATACCTAAGGTACTAACAATCTTCCCCTTTTTGACGATGGCAACTCCGTATATAAAATATAATATAACTCCCCGGAGTTACAAAACTCCCCCTTAATCTATGCCTAGATCTTACACATTTCTCTCCCTTTGTTATCAACAAAAATAAACTTACTATAACTCCCCCTAACTAAGATACTTATAGTAATAATGATAAGAATGATATATAAGAAATGATGAGTGATAACACAAATCATTTATAGTAACCATACCAAACTATATATTCATTCAATATCATAATACAAAGTAATCATAATCCAGTCAAATTTTAAAATATACATATAAGTTTGAAGTAAACTTGTCAAATCAAATCAAATATACATACCACACATTCAAGGCAAATCAAATATTATCTAACGTGAATTTCGAATAAATGGTGATTTGTGAATGGGACAATGAGGACAATGAAGGGAAAAGTTCCCTTTTTGTTCGAGGAGATTTCCGTCTCGATCGAAACATACTTCTCCGACGCATCAAACTTCGTCATCTTCCTCCATGTGTTCTTCCTCTTCTTCCTCACTATCGCTGCCTTGAATGGGATTATGAATAGCCAAATTTGGAGAATCATCTTCAATAGCTATTGGATTTGTAGGATTATCCAATAGATATTTTTGTAAATTGCGAAAAATTCTGCTTTTCTTCTCTTGTTCTTTGGTCTTACAAAGTTGCACCACTTGAATTTTAGTGAGCATTTGCAGACTATTCTTCATTTCACCCTCCATTTTAGTGATCTTGGCCATAGTAGTGCTTTGGAAGGGGCCTTGGATAGGAGAAGAGGAGGAAAACGATGGAATTTCTTCTCTAGAACTTTTGGGATTAGAGGAGGCTATGACTTATTTTTTTTAGAATTTTAAAATAGTGAGAATACAAAAAAGTGAAGAGGAAAATCGAAATTTGGTTATTATATAACCAACCATTTGAATTTTAGAGGGAAATAAAAAATATATGTCGCCATATAAGGTTAGGGTATGTTGATATACATATTATTTTTATTATTTTGTTTTTCTTTATATTTTGTAGTTTTTACTTCATTATTTTTATATTTATGATAGAGAACTAATTCCTAACTCTCTTCTTAAATTAGTAAAGGAGGTTTGATTCAATGGTTTTGTTAATATATCAGCTATTTGATTTTCAGGGTTTATAAATTCAAGTAATATTATTTCTTTGTTTACATTATCTCTTAAAAAATGTGTCTTATATTAATATATTTAGTTCTAGCATGATGAGTTCGATTTTTAGGTAGATTGATCGCACTTGTATTATCATAATATATTGGCGATTTAGTAAAATTTAAACCAAAATCTTTTAACGTTTGTTGCATATAGGTAACCTATGAATAGGCTAATGCTGCTGAAATATATTCTGCTTCTGTCGTAGACAGAGATACAGAGTTTTGCTTCTTACTAAATTAGGAAACCGGTGAGTGTCCCAAAAAGTGACAAGTTCCGCTTATACTTTTTCGATATGATTGACAACAAGCATAGTCAGCATCACTATATGAAATTAATTCAAAGGAGTCTTTTTTTGAGTAAAAGAGTCCATAGTCTAATGTGTGATTTACATATCTCAAAATTTGTTTTATGGATTTTAAATGAGTTTCTTTAGGTTGAGATTGATATCTTGCATAGAGACAAACACCATGCATTATATCAGGTCTAGTAGCAGTTATATAGAGTAGTAATCCAATCATTCCTCTATATAATATTTAATCTACATTTTTTGAATTTTCTTTTATATTTAATTTTTCATTGTAGCCATAGGAGTTGCTTTACCGCTGGTATTTGACATACCAAATTTCTTAACTAAATCTTTAGCATATTTTTCTTGACTAATAAAAATTCCATTGCTTAGTTGTTTTATTTGTAATCCTAGAAAATAATTTAGTTCTCCCATATGACTCATTTCAAATTCCTTAGTCATTATTTTTGAAAACTCTTTATTTAGTTTATCATTGGTAGATCCAAAAATGATATCATCTATAAATATTTGTATCATCGGAATATCATTTTTATTTCTTTTAATAAAAAGTGTACTATTTACTTTGCTTTTTTCAAAATTTGATTGTAATAGATAGGATTTAAGTTTGTTATACCAAGCTCTTGGAGTCTATTTTAGACCATACAAAACCTTCTTTAACTTGTAAACATGATTAGGTTTTTCATCTTCAAAATGTGGGGGTTGTTCTACATATACATCTTTTTTTTAATATAACCATTTAAAAGCGCACTTTTAACATCCATTTGATATAACTTAATATTATTATGATTAGTGAAATCAAGTAAAATTCGTATAGCTTCTATTCTTGCTATGGGTGGAAAGGTTCCATCAAAATCTATTCATTCTTCTTGACAATAACCTTATGCAACTAATCGAGCTTTATTTCTCACAACCTCTCATTGTTCTTTCATTTTGTTTTTATATACACATTTAGTTTCTATTATCGATTTATCCTCAGATCTTGGGACTAATTCCCATACATCATTTCTTGTAAATTGGTTCAATTCCTCTTGCATAGCAAGAATCCATGAATCATCAGTTGATGATTCCTTTGAATTTTTAGGTTCAATAGTTGAAATAAAAGCAACGTTGCTCATTTTATTTATTTATGTCTAGTTTTAACAACAGATTCAATATTTCCAAGTATAATTTCTATAGGATGATCTTTCAAGTATTTTGTTCTTTTATTTGGATGTGAATTTTCTGAATTATTATTATTTTCCTATTCGGTAATCTCATTATTACTAATTTCGTTTGCGTTATCAATGTTTTCTTCTTCGTCAATATATGGATTATAATCTTTAAATTTTTTATCAAATAAGACATGTAATGTCTCTTCAATAGTATTAGTTCTAGTATTGAAAACTCTATAAGCTTTACTTCTATTTGAATATCCAATAAAGAGTTCTTTATCCGATTTAGCATCAAATTTATCCAAATTATCATTAGTATTTAAAATAAAACATTTATGTAATGACCCGCTATTTCGTGCCATTCGCATCCGCACATGACAGACTTGAATTGCTTAAAATATCAGATTGTTATTTTATATTTGGAAAAACTCAACATATACAATAAATCAATCAATCACAGAATCACAAACACAGAGAAATATAACAATAAACAGCGAAAACAAATGAATAGTAGTTCATGAAGCTACTATATATATATATAACAAAGTTAAAACAAGATACAACAAAAGTCTCGAATACATAGAAGTCTCAGTACAATAGTCAAATAACAAAAATCTGAATATATCACTGGAGTCAACTGAATAACTGAATGCTGAATAGATATAGATGGATCTCCAAGCGACGCTCCAACTCCAAAGGTGAGTCTCAAAAGCTGTGACACTCAGTCTGACCCGAGCGTAAAGCAAAACACAAAACACTTGAGTTAGGATTAACATTCTTATATTAATAAATTCAACTTAAGTGAAATGTCAACTGAAATACAAGTAACTTAAAGGATGTTTGGGATTTCCATCCTCTAAGGATCCGTGGAACTATCTACTATGTAGTAATATATGCTATTATAATATGTCTATAGTAAAGTAAAAGTATTAAAATAGAGTTAAGGCATTACCCATATCCCCCTTAACACATTTTTATATATTCCCATAGTCTATACAGTACCGTAATTCCTCCGTAAACTGAAGGGCTATCAGAGGGCACTCCATAGGTATGTTACAAACCAAACTCGTAGAAGGCGCGATAGGGCATGCAACAAGGCACTCAAGGCAATGCCAGGGTAGATTTACCGTTTGTAGATCCCGATTGGTGGTAACGCATAGCAGCTACTACCGCCCACCTCGTGACACACTCCCAAATCAAAGGGTGCACCTAATCAAATCACAAATGCAATAGAATGGTACTGATGAAATGTGTCCAATAGGAGGAATGACCTCACTTGGCCCAGCGTAGCTCCTGTTTTAGCCGCATCAAGTTGACTCACGGGAGTCGGGGCTACGTAAATACCATATAGAATTGCCACCAAACCATCCTACTTCATTCTGGAATCTCCACCACATACACAGTCGTTAAAGTGGTTTTCGGTATTGGCAGAGAGTATGACAATATCTGATCCCGGTCTCTTTAACAACCAACCATTATTATAACATCGGGGTCATTTCATTTCAAATCATATTTCAAAACTAGAATATCATATCTATTTCAAAACCATATCAATACGATATCATTATTCACTTAAAATAATATTCATTTCCAAAATCATAACACTTTTGAAATTATAACATTTTTTAAACCATAACAATTCAGAAATCATAACAGTTGGAAATCATAACACTTTGAAATCATAATACTTTGAAATCATAATACTTTCCACTCAAACAGTTTAAATATAGAAAATAGTATATGTAATAAAATAGATTATAAAATAAAAATAGTTTATATAATAAAATAGTTGTGTATTAAAATAGTTATAAATTAAAAATAGTTTATATTAAAATAATTAGTATATTAAAATAGTTTTATATTAAAAATAGTTCATATTAAAAATTATTCATAAAGTAAAATATTTTTATATATTAAAATACTTTATACAAAATAAAAATAGTTTCCTCAAATTTCACAAATCGATTTAGATCAACTCAAATTCCAAAATTCAATTTAATTTAATTTCAATTCACCAATTTCAATTCAGTTCAAAACCATTTAAAATTTATATCGATATCAAATACTGATATAAACTACAATTTAAACCATCTCAATTTCAATGGATTTCAAAGCTAGAATTCATTTATATTTCCAATTCAACTTTACCATTATTTAATATTGAAAAATTCACTTAGTCAATCCAATATCATTTAAATAAAACCTTAAATTACAATTTATATAAACTAAATATTCCCTTTAATTTATTTACTTGAAATATTCATTTAATCACTTTAAATCAAAATCAAGTTATAAATCATATCTTTAAAATCTCAAATTTAATAAGTTTCAAATCGGTTTTATTTAAGTAAAATTCTTAAACAAATTAATTTCAAATTAATTTCTATTTCTCTTTCCAACTTAATTTATTAAAATCATTATAAAATCTATATTAAAAATATAATATCTTAAAATCAATATTTATTAAAACCACACATATTTCTTTTCAAAACCTTGGAAATCATTTTCAATATATATATATATATAGAGACCAACGATGTCTGTATATAATTTTCTATCCTATGGTCAAGTGATACAGATATTTATCATTTCAATCCACAATTTAAATATTTATGGGTATATATCTTTTCAACCCGCAATCCCAAATTCAATTCAATGAAAATCGCTTGGGTTTATCATTTCAACCCATAATGATTTTCTCCTATTCTATAATATCGTTCGGGTATGTATCATTTCAACCCATAGGGAATTCTAACTTAACATGGAACTTGAAGAGTGAGAACAATTATGATAATATTATAACATATCAACAACATGCATATATCATCAGTGGTAAATTAAATAAAATATAAACAATAGGATATGGTGTCATATCCCACAGGTGAACAGATATAGATAATGGCATATCATATATAACAATTAACTAATCAACGGTTCAATTTAGCAACATATTTCAATTGTCATTTCAAACGAAATCAAATTTAATAAATATAAGAACGTTAATCATGAGTGATTGCTCACCTTCCGAGGCTAGAGATGAATGAGAATGAGATTAGTTACGAATCCAAGCATGAATTCCACAGCAAAGTAAGATTGGCACGAATTTGACGGACAAGCTGATAGATAAGGAATCGATGAAACAATTAGAATCGGTTTGATAGAAACAACAATTATATATATATATATATATTATTATTATTATTTCCATGAAATCAATATTTAAGTTAAAACAAATATTAAAATAACATATATATATATATAATTAAAAATCATTATTTTAATTAAGCACATATATATATATAAACTTTTATATACAACAACATGTTATGTAGTACTAATATAAACTTATATACACCTATATATATATAATGTAACTTAAATAAACTCGTTTATATACCTACAGTAACTTTTATATACATAAAAGCAACTAGATCCTATACAAAACTAATATAAAATATATATACAAACAACTTCCAATGCTTACCAATATAAACAGCAGCTTGTACAATCTGTATATAACTCATATTAATATAATACTAATTTATATTACTATAATATGTCTACAAATTTATTAATAAAATAGTACTAATAAAACCAATATACTTATATAAACAGACAAGTAAACAGACAGTTGTATATCACTTTATAAAACCAATATAATACTAATATATAACTTATACACTTTTAAACAATGTAATATAATACTTTCAATAATATAATATACGGAAATTATATATATACTGCACACGCACATATGTATAACAAGCATATACATTAATCTGACATGATATATAACAGCATATGCAACCAAATGTATACTTACATAAACTATATATATATATATATATATATATGCACATCCCCAAATATATGCGGCTGTTGGCACAGGTGGGTCAGGGAGGAGAGGCACGGTGGTGATGAGAGCGAGGTGGAGCTCAGCTGCGCGAGGCGAATGAGGAGAGGCTGGGCGTTCACGTGGAGGAGCTCGACAAACGAAAAGGGAAAGAGGAAGGTGGTGGGTTTGGCGCCGGGGTGTTTGCTACAGGGGATGGGTGACTTGTTTGCTGGCGGGCGAGTGGGTGAGATCTGGGTGGAGAAGGCGAAGCGCAAGGGGTGTACAGGTTCGAGTTGGGGTTGCCATGGGAAAGCATGCGGGCAAGTTGAAGGTGGAGGGAAGATGGAAGGCTGAGTGTTTGTAGTGTGGTCTCGGGTTGGAGATGGGAAGAGGGGAGGACGAGCGATGGAGGGGTTGTCCGATAGAGGGTTTTGATGGTCTATTGAAGAGGGAGAGGTGGTCGTTCAAAAATAACAAGGCGAGCATAGATCTCAATGCAATTATAGAAACCAATATATAAACTTATATTTATATTAATAAAATTAATATAGAGAAGACGAATGAAAAAGAAGGAGGACGGCATGAATAGATTTGAAAAACAGAGCTCAACAAAAGAAGAAAAAATGAAGGAAGATACATAGCCAGTACCACCCAATGAACAGTCGTTTGCAATATATAAGAAAATAATGAAATAGCAACGGTCAGAGGCTTTGATTCGGGGAAAGTAATTAATGCAATAAATTTGATTTCTTGGACTGCACGTTCAAAATTTGAAAAGGCACGGGAAGTTAAAAGTCACAATTTCGGTACCGATACGACGCACAGTTTTATTGTTTCTGTTGCTTACCGGACCTCAAAATACAGAAATAAATATACTGCGAAGATCAACATGACGAGATGTACAGAATGGTACACAGATATCAGCGGTACGATTATCCTATCAAAAGTTGATATTCGGTACCGAAAATGTTGCTAAAACGCCGAAAATAAGATAAACGGAGCAATAGCAGTCCAAATTTGACGAAATGAAATATGACGTCTCACTTAGAAGATAATTTACAAATTTATTATAAAAATATTCAGGTTTTGAAAATATTTTATTTCATCAATTTTTTTACTGATTTGTATGAAATAAAATTACACAACAAAATAAACTTGCCTATTATCTGATGAAAATTTACCACTTACTATGTTTAAGTTGACGTATTCCAAATATTAAACTTTCATTTCCAAATTTAATAATTTAAAATTCCTCAAAATTCCAGTTAATTACGTTATTAAAACCATTAAAATTTATGGGTCGTTACAATTTACTACCCAAAATTCTAAAGTATGATACATTAGGCTTTTTATTATAGAATAATTCATATGGTTTTTTCTTAGTTAATGGTCATATTAAAATTCTATTTAATATATAACATGCAGTACCAACTGCTTCAACCCAAATTGTTTTAGGTAAATTACTATCATTTAGCATAGTTCTAGCATACTCTTGAATCGTCCTATTTTTACGTTCTATTACTCCATTTTGTTGTGATTTTCTTGGAAATGGAAAATTATGAGTTATACCTTTCTTATTGCAGAAATTGTCAAATATTTCATTTTTGAATTCTCCACCGTGATTACTTCGAATAGTTTTAATTTTACTAGTCATTTGATTTTGAATTCGTTTAACAAAGATTTTAAATATTTCAAAAGCATCACTTTTAAGTTTTAAGAAAATCATCCAGGAAAACCTAGAATAATCATCTATGATTACAAATACATATCTATTATGATTAATAGATTGTACCTGTGAGGGACGAAAAAGATCTAAGTGAAGAAATTTAAGGGGTTGAGAGGTAGAAATCATATCTTTTGATTTAAAAGAACTTTTTCTAAGTTTTCCTAATTGACATGCATCATATAAATTATTAACTTTAAAATTCATTTTGGGAAGACCTCTAACTAGATCATTTTTAGCAATTTTAGATATTAGTTTGAAATTCAAATGACCAAATCTTTTGTGCTAAATCCAAGAGTCACTTGATTCAGCCAAAAGTCATAAGTTATTATTTGAGATTCTCATACTTAATATATAGATGTTTCGTTTCCTAATGCCTTCAAAGATAATGTTTGACTCATTATCTTCAATATGACATTTATCTTTTATGAATTTAATTTTGAAACCCTTATAACACAATTGACTAATACTCAATAGATTTATGCTTTAAATTCCTATCTAACAAAGCATTAGAAATAGTAGGAGTTTTAGAATTACCGACATTGCCGATGCCAATCACATATCCTTTAAAGTTATATCCAAAATTTACCGATCCACCATCTTTGTAAACTCAATCTTTCAAAATCTCTGGATTTCCAGTCATGCGTCTTGAGTAACCACTATCCAATATCCATTTTTCCTTTTTGATCTGGAGCGTTTGATCATCAGTTGTTTGTTCATCAAAAGCCATGTAACACATCTGTTCTTGCAATTCATACCTTTTTAACAGATCAAGTGATTTTTTATTTGAATAGATGCAAATTTATGAGATGACATTATGATGATTTTGCAAATTATCATTTTGAAAATAGTGTTAAAAATATTATCAAAAATTTCCATTGAAACTTTTTTAAAAATCAGATAATGAATACTCTGAAAAACAACGCTCTGATACCAAATGGGAGTTAGCAAAATAGGGGTCTTAAGGCTAAATTAACACTAGAGGGAGGGGTGGTGAATAGTGTTTGATTGATTATATGAATATTTTCAAATTCTTTAGGATTTTACCCGGAATGATGTAATTAACAACCAAAGGGATAATCACAAACTCAAAGTACAGTTAAAAGTAAATGCAGTAAATGTAAAAAGGAAAGAATACATCAGGATTTTATACTGGTTCGGGGTTACCCAACATTTAGTCCCACACAATTCCTTGTACGGATTTCTTTTCAATTAGTAAATGCAAATACAATCTCGATTTCGAGGCTACGAGACACATCCTCCAGAATCCCCACCTCTAGTTAGAGTCACTTGATTCCGGGTTACAAGCACACCCACTAGATTTACAGGCTACTAAGCACACCCAATTGGTTTTAACAGGCTACAATCACACCTCCTTCAAGGATACCAAGCATACCATAGAGTATAAGAGTATGATTTGGTAGTGTTTATAGACTCAGATTTTTGGTCTTGATTACAATTAATCCTATAACTCTTGAATAGTACTTTGATCTTGAGAGAGATGAGAGAAATTAGAGAGAATATGAAAGAGAATCAAACTAGTAATGATTGAAATTGATTCTGGTTGAATTTCGGTAGAGTTTCGATAGAAATTGATTTAGAAATAAAGAGAGCAAAGAAGGAGAGAAAAATAAGAAATAGTTAATAAAAATTCATTTGGAAGTCTTGGGATATACAGGGAAACAACGGTCATGTCCATTCGCAAAGAGATACGTTGAAAAGACACTTCCATTCAAATTTGAATTTTGAAAAGTACGACCACTATGTCACATACACGGATAGGATATGTCGACATATCCTTTTGTATTTTGAAAAACACTTTAGAAATATTATTTTAAAAGTCCATTGCTTTGTAAAATAATTTGATACTTTGTAGAATTGTTTAAATATAGTTTATACGCATTTTAATCAAAATATAACTCAATAAAACTTTATAAAATAATTTTGAAAGATATAAAAAGAGTATTCAATAATATATATGAAAAGCAGTATAATTATAACTTATTAAAATATAAACAAAAATTCAATATATAAACTTAAAAACACTAAAATGATATCTTTATAAGTAAGAGATTGAAAATCATTTTGGGAAATATTTTGAATAGTTTATTTTAAAACCAGAACATTTGAAAATACAATTTAAAACAAAATTAGAGAAGGCAAGAGAGATTAGGAAAGTGCTATCAAGGTTTTAACATAAATTCTATGACTTTATAACTATCTAGAATATCTTGAAATCTTGGACTCTTCAATACACATGAGTCTTTATTCTTGAACTCTTGAAGCTTTATATCAGCATCTAGAATCTACTCTTGATATCAACATCTTGATACTGTACATTCTTCTTAATCAATACCTGTCTAATATCCTGCACTATGCACTATATATCTTGATAAAATATTAGTATCTATATTTTATATAATGTCCTATAGTTGTTATCATCAAAACCAATACCTAAGGTACTAAGAGTGGTTAGTACAGTTTCTGGCCTACTGAATGGAATGGATTCAGGTACTAAGAAACCAGGACGCAGACTATTATGATGGATAGTCTTGTCTTTGATCGTGATGGGTCAAGTGAGTGATCAAATATCCAACGTACTGAGTGAGTTAATGTGATTGGATGCCATGTTTGGTTTGATTGCTTATCGTCTTGGGGATGTCACATGATGTTGATGTTGTTGATATATACACTTAGACACCCTTAGTGCTTTGTTGTATAGTACAACCATGATGACTATGATGTAGAGTAACGTATATCTTGTGTATGTGCTGTTAGTCGCTATACACAGGATCAAGGATGGCCAACAGTTGTAAACAATGTAAATGCAGTGGAAATAAAATAGTAGATAACACAGTCGATCTTATACTGGTTCGGAGCACCTCTCCTACGTCCAGTCCCTAAGCACCTCTTAGGAATTTCACTATCAACACCCACACTTTACCCGAAGGAACAGGTTTACAGACTCTGCCTGAACAACCAAACAGGACTTCAACAGCAGTTACAAGTAGTGTAACAAATGTTACCTTCAGACACAACGTATCTTGATATACAGAATGTCACTTTGATGTACAATAACTCATATAACCAGATCAAACTATATTGAGTGGAGGTGTAAAGGCTAAGGAGTTTATTCGACTAGAATATGGGATGCGGAGATGAAGCAAACTAGTCGAAATCTTTGAATCACATGAATTTCGTGGAATTTGGAGTATTGCATAGGAATTGAGAGTTTGAGGCCTAGAATTCAAAGCATAGGGTTTTGTTTCAATGTCTATTGATTCAGGAATGCTTAGGGGATTATATAGTTGTCGTAGGGATGCCAATGTAGGGTTGCAACCTTCCAAATTCTCCATTGATGAAGAGAGTGGCTGTAGAAGCGAAGAGGTGCAACTTCTGGAGTGAAGAGACACGAAGGCACCAATTCAAAAAAATAGCCATTTTTGTACTAGCTTAGTTGACTGAGGATCAAATTCAGTCGACTGAAAGTGGCCAATTTTGGTCCAGAACTTCGAGCTTCATTCAGTCGGCTATTTTTTATAAGTTAGTCAACTTAGGCTAGTTCAGTCGATTGAGCAAGGATTTAATTCGACTGAATAAGCATAATTTCCAAAAGCTTGCTTAGTTTAGTGGTAAAAGCATGCGCTCATCTCTCAGCCCACCCGGGTTCGAGTCCTAGCTTCGTATATTTTTATCCAATTTATTTTCACCTTTTCCACCATCGTTTTGACCTGAAATAACTTAATAAACATATTAGTAGCATTGTTGTATGGTTGTTATCATCAAAACACCATATATATGGTTCTAACAATCTCCCCCTTTTTGATGATGACAACCACACAACTTTATAATGTAAAATAGGAGCTCCCCCTATATATATGTTATATATAATAAGTTTATTTTCCTCAACTTATATAGATGCTAATATAAAATATTTAAAGAACGCATTCTTCTCCCCCTTTGTCATCAACAAAAAGGGATAATAGCATTGGTGCACTATATGATAAAAAAAACTCCCCCTAAATATAATGTTTCTCTTTAACTTTTAACTATGTACTCCCCTTATCAATATGCTCATTATTTCTCCCTATTTGTAATTAACAAAAAGTATGAGAAAACTAAAAAAATAAATGGAGAATATCATAGAGAAGTCATAAATAATAATTTTTTTTAACATTATTGTAAAGGGATGAGTATCCAATAAATATGTCAAATGTAAGCAAAATGATACTCATTTTGCAATAGATATAAGGTTTACGACTTAGGAAACCATATCTAGTTGGATGTGGTTGATCTCTTAAAAATATAATTTCTACTATTAATCACAGTGTCGTAATAATTGCCAATGTATGATTATATATTATAATCAGTTAGATTAGTAGGAACCAATATATCAACATTAATTGTCATTGATTTAGTATTCAAAAGATTTTTTCCATTCTTAAGCATAATACTATCATGACATGGATTAATTTTAGAACTATCTCTACTTTTAGTACTAGTATTAAAATGTGTATACAGGAATGCATATCTAGTACTTTTTCTACAATTTTCTTGTTTATAGTCTGAACAAGTTCTATTATTTTGAGCTTTGCTATTAGTAGTTAAGGAAGACAAATCATCTTTTTCACTATTAAAATTTATGATTTTCTCATTTAATTTATCAAAAACAGCTTTGGAATCACAAATTTCTTTTTGCAAAACAATATTTTTTTTAAATTTACATTCTTTAATTATTTCTAGATTCTTATCAATTAAAGTCCTATTCTCTTTTTCAAGAGACAAAAGTTTAGAATTAGAATCATTTAAAGAATTTTCCAAAAATATATTTTTATTTTGCAAAACTTTAATTTCCTTTAAAAGATCAGTATGTTTATCGTTTAAGCGCTCATATTCTTCTAATAGAAAATCTTTTTGCAAAACAAGTTCTTCTAATGTATTTTCAAAAACTTCAGTTTGTTTTACTAAAAACTTATTTTCTTCCATTAAAATACTAATTTTACGCTCACAGTCATCCAATTTAGCTAAAGCAATAGAATTGACCTTTTGTGATGTTTTAAAATCTTTTAATAAATTCTCATGTATTTGTAAAAGATCATTATATATAGAATTTAAGCGTATCGATTTTGATCTGAGATTAGCCATACAACACATGTACCTTGATTCTATTAATAGTTGCTCGATTCCAAAAATTTCTTTTTCTCGACTGTCTTTGAGCTCCGACTGGATCTTCTCTTTTTAGCCATTATTCTACGATGTTGTGACGATCGATAAAATTCTGGGCTCTAATACCACTTGTTAGTCGCTATGCACAGGATCAAAGATGGCCAACAGTTGTAAACAATGTAAATGCAGCAGAAATAAAATAGTAGATAACACAGTCGATCTTATACTAGTTCAGAGCACCTCTCCTACGTCCAGTCCCTAAGCGCCTCCTAGGAATTTCACTATCAACACCCTCACTTCACCCAGAGGAACAAGTTTATAGACTCCACCTGAACAACCAAACAGGACTTCAACAACAGTTACAAGTAGTGTAACAAATGTTACTTTCTAACACAGCGTATCTTGATATACAGAATGTCACTTTGATGTACAATAACTCCTATAAACAGATCAAACTATATTGAGTGGAGATGTAGAAGCTACAAGTTTATTCGACTAGAATATGGGATGTGAAGATGAAGCACATTAGTCGAAATCTTTGAATCACATGAATTTCGTGGAATTCGGAGTATTGCTTAGGATTGAGAGTTTGAGGCCTAGAATTCAAAGCATAGAGTTTTGTTTCAATGTCTATTGATTCAGGAATGGTTAGGGGATTATATAGTTGTTTTAGGGATGCCAATGTAGGGGTGCAACCTTCCAAATTTTCCATTGATGAAGAGAAGTGGCTGTAGGAGCGAAGAGGTGCAACTCCTAGAGCGAAGATACACGAAGGCACCAATTCAAAAAAATAGCCATTTTTGTACTAGCTCAATCGACTGAGGATCAAATTCAGTCGATTGAAAGTGGCCAATTTTGGTCCAGAACTTCGAGCTTCATTCAGTCGGCTATTTTTTATAAGTTAGTCAACTTAGGCTAGTTCATTCGACTGAGCAAGGATTTAAGTTGATTGAATAAGCATAATTTCCAAAAGCTTGCTTAGTTCAGTGGTAAAAGCATGCGCTCATCTCTCAGCCCACCAAGGTTCAAGTCCCAACTTCGCATATTATTAGCCAATTAATTTTTCACCTTTACCACCATCGTTTTGACCTGAAATAACTTAATAAACATATTAGTAGCATTGTTGTATGATTGTTATCATTAAAACACCATATATATGGTTCTAACATGTGCTAACTCTGTGGACGCATGGACATGTCAAGTATGATTTTCATACCATTGTCCTATTCTAGTGGATTATAGTATTTAGAGATTTTCTACCGCTCACACCAGACTGATGTATGACTCAGAGTTTTATGCTTTTCTTCCTATTACTCTGGATACTCTTAAATGAGTAGATTAAGTGTATCAGGTCTATTTAGCACGTGGAGCTAGATAGAGGATGGGTAGGAGGTCATACTCTCGTATTAACACAATTACTTATCATAATTTGCTATTCCGCTACGCAGTGCTATAGAGCTCGCCAGTGCCTTTACTATCTAGGGACATGTAGTTAAAGCCTCGCTAAAACCCTGCTAAATCTTCGCTATAGCGCATAGTGCTCTTCGACCGCTATGCTATTAACCAGTTGATCCACTTTATGCCCTGCTATTTTCCGCTACACTTGTTAAATCAATGCTTTTTAGCACTCGCTTTAGCAATATTAATATACAAAGGTTGATTTGACTAGTTCTCTTTTAGACAAATAAACAAAGTTATGGTAAAGACCTAATTTTAAGGTATAAGAGCTTAATACAAGTTAGAAATCTATCGTGGTCACCAAATCTAGTCTACATAAATCATGACATTCTTCAATTTTGTTAAATAAGATTCAACAATATTCCTTTTTCCTAAAAAAATATGTAAGAATAAGAGTAAATTAACTTTAAATACTTGGTTTTATATCTAATGAAGTTTTTTGCGCCCTGCTACTTTCCGCTATATCCTTGCTTTATCCCCACACTAATTTTTGCACCCCCACTACTAAAAAACTGCTAAGCGCTTTATACTCATAGCTAGAGACAGTTTATTTTTATTATTGATGTATAACTCTATCACTTATGTTGTGTACTGTATGGATTTGTGTACTTTGATTCCTGTGATTCATTCAGCTATTACTGCCTTGCTTGTTTTATATCTGAGATGTTTATTATTATATTTGATTTGATGCGCTTTGAGATATACGATAGGTTCTGTGATGTTTTATTTACTGTACAACCTTGATGGTCATCCTAGATCTTCTGGGCACCATTACAGCACAATATATAGATATTGTTAGGTGCCGGTGGTGTAGGGCAGTCGTCGTCAGATTTGGTATTAGAGCTTAGGTTGCGTAGTTTAACCTAAGGGATATCGTGGTCTAATATAGATCGATAGTGTTTATATATATGAGAGCATGTATTTGTTATATATTTTGGTTTTCAAAGCTATTATTAGTATATATAAAGCATATAAGTTGCACTGCATGCACGATTACTACTTAAGCAGAATTCTCTATAAAGAGACTGATCGTTCTTATTACAGACTGAAGGATGAGTCATCAAATGAGGAATGTTGCTAGGAACTCTGTCTTTTGAGTTGAAGAAGGGCCTGACTCAGGAGCTGCTAATCCCGACTTGCTGACGATGTCCAATACTATGATGCGGAACATGCTTCATAATGGTTAAGTAGCCGCTTTGAATTTTTTTGATGGTCGTGCTCTGGTGCAGGCTCCCAGAGCCCATTTCGCTAAGCTGAATAATGACCTTGCTAGTCTTAGTGGAAAACCGTTCCAAGGAATGGAGTCGGCAATAGAAGTACAAGATTGGCTTGACACTTGTGAAAGGATTTTCGATGACTTTGAGCGGGATGATGCTAGAAAAGGTGATTGGCTTCCCGATAGCTTCAAGGGTGAGCCATGAACCATTGGAACATTGTGAAGGTCGTCACTCCTGAAGACTAGTTCACATGGGACCAGTTTAAATCCTGATTCAAAGAGAACTTTATTCTTCCAGCTCAAAAGTTAGTCTTGTTCCATAAGTTTGCAGATCTGAAGTAAGGAGATATGACCATCTTTGAATATGTTATTGAGTTTGACACCTTGTCAAAATATAGGATGTCCTTTATTGGTGCTCCATCAAAGGACATGCAGTTCATCACTGGCTTGGATGATTACTTGGGAGAGAACTCGTGGGCAACATTAACAAACCTTTTGAGATGATAGTTGAAAAGTCCTTGAGGCATGAGAGTCTTTATCTGAAGCCAGGGACTATTGTTCCGAAAGATGAGCCAAAGCCACAGTTGGGCAGGGAAGGCAAGAAGAAGTGGAACAATAAGAGGCATCAGTTTCAAAACAAAGGCGACCAAAAGAAGAGTAAGACCTTGCTAATTTGTTACAACTATGGTGATAAGGGCCATTATAGTAAAGACTGCAAGGCTGAGAGGAAGATGTGCTACAATTGCAACAATCTTGGGCATATTTAGAACGATTATTCAGAGCCACTGAAGCAAAAGCAAGTGGAGGAAGCATATGCTATCAATGTCATTCCAACTTTATCTAGTGCTCTATTGGCGAAAGAGAAGGGAAAGGGACATCATTATTCAAGGTATGCTTTCCATATATGATGTTCCTATATGAGTTTTGTTTGATACCGGGGCTTCACATTTCTTCATATCTAGTGACTTGGTAAATAGATTGGGATTAAAACCCAAAATTATTGACTGACTTTTGATTATGATGAACCCTATTAGAGGCTCCACTATTACGACAAGGGTTCATTTGTAGGAGTACTTCTGAGTAGGTAGCGCTCATAGTATTAACCAAGAAGGTGGATGGTTCCCTTAGATTATGTGTTGATTACCATAAGCTGAATAAAGTAATGATAAAGAAAAAGTATCCACTCCCAACTATTGATGACTTGTTCGATCAGCTTCATGATTGTTGCACCCTCACCTCTATACCTATACTACCTATGAGAATTACAAAGTAGTAATGTCGAGCAATACAAAGAATGATGCGATATGTTGTACATGCGTAAATATACCCTTGGGCTAACACTGGTACGTACTTATACATCGAATAAATAACTTACCTATACGTATGCAGTATCGGCAAAAAACAACATTTGTGCTACCACGATAGAACAATACATAATATACAATAAATGTCAAAGATCACAGATTCAATCGCATCAATAATATATAATACATACGATGTACAAAATGTGTCCAGTACACATCACCATGATATATACACAAGAGACTATACAATACATGATGATAATCTACAATACCAAATATATAGTCTCCTCTAAGCCTAGAAAATGCAAGCTAGTCTCATCGTCTCTGAACCTAAAATGTCTCGGACTGACTCGAGTATTATATAAATAATAAACAGATCAGATTATATCTAAATCCAAGATCAATAAACATATAAAACATAGTATATACTCAGTGTAAAATATGATAATGGTATCTCAAACAATCCGAATTATCATATAACGTAGAACTCTAGGAAACCCAACATAAAATGTCATCACCTATATAAAAAATTTCAAATCAGAAATCATGAAATAACATCAAATGGGTGAATCATCCATATCCAGAAATCATCATCTAAATGCAGAAAACATCTATAAAGGGGATATCACTATGTATAATAAAGCTATACAAAGCTTAGCCTAAATATATCACTTATTCTCAATAACAAAATATCCTCATTATCAATATGAAAAATCAACTACAAACAAAATCATAGAAATGGCGACAGACGCCGGCTAAGGATATAATTAGTAACACACAGCTATAATGAATAATCGATGGCACACGACTGAGAAAGATAAATAGGCAACACAAAAGATAAATAGATAACACGTCTATACGAGAAAGATATTCGACGACACATGCCCAGAAAGGATACGGTGATTGATCATACTCTGGACATAGTCATAGATATAATCGTAGCTCATCATCTCAAATATATATAAGTATATTTTTATATCACACATGCCAGAACCAAACGAAAGACTAACAGACACACTGTCTTCAGGAAACTACACACGTAACTGGCAAACACGACACACGTATTCCACCAACATGGCTCCTACAGTCTTGGTTACCTCGACGAACATCGTGATTCATATCCATCACAAGTCATAAACTTGCTGCAAGACTATGTATACATTGGTCATGACCCTACACATTCCCCCAAATGGTAATAGACTGCTGGCCTAGGTGACACAAAAGGGCTTTACACTGCCGATACACGACAATATATGCTATTGACACACGGCTATTTAGATTGTCAACACATGACTATAGTGTCATAGATCCAGAGCACGACCATTGCGATCAAGCCGCTAGGATGAATACTAGCCAATTTGGTTCAAATTCCACAATATAAAGGTAGTCGGACAGTGAATATACAAATACTATATATATATAATATAATAGCTGACACATAGCTACATACCCGTGCTGACACACAACATGACATATATACCGACACATGGATAAATACATGACTCACTGCAGCAAGCCTATCACATAATAAATCCCTATATGAGTGTCGTTAACGAACAAAAGATCACCAAATAAATAACACAACAACATCCCATAACACCGTGTGTTACTAGTCCGTTAATTTATAGCTCATATATCACACTCCCTCCTTCAATATTCTATATAACGAGTCCAAGGAATAGCTGAAGAAATATTACCAAATGCCCCATCCCAAACGGTATTATAACTCCGTTTATTCTTATTTCTCGTCACACAAAATGAATTATCACAAAATCAAATAGAAGGATGTCATCACCGTATAAAATCACATCAAATCTATTAATCAAAATAAATATGGTGAATCGCTCATAATAACAAAAATAATATGGAAGGAATAATGAATTGGAAAAATTGTTGTAAAGCGTAATTAAACAATTACATAGAAGAAACTATGTAATTTCAAAATTTTATGAACTCTTAAATAATTATTTAAAACAAATTATAGATATCTTTCGAATAAATTAATAAATTTATATAAATTTCTTAATTCAATTTTTGTATTTTGAAATCAATAAAAATCTTTATAATATATATTATATATTGAATAGTACTTGACTCTATTTATATAATTCCAAAATTAAGACATAAATACCAAAATTCATTTTCAAATCTTTACTTATATATTTTAAAACTTTCTAAACCATTTAGTAAATCAAATTACGCTTATAGAAATTTTTCCATAAATGACGCTTAATTAAATATATAAACTTTGAATTAGATTTATTTTTATTTCAAAATATAGATTACCATTTATAACTACACTTTATACTCAAATCATCTACGGCTAATATTAAATCACTTGACAATATTTAAAAATCATTTCACAATCTTCCGTAATTACAAAAAATCTTATAATAAATTTATAATTTGCAAAAACAGATCTTTATTTATACCAACTATAAAATATTATTCAAAAAAATTTCATCCAAAACTATTAATAATACACTTTAAAATCAATTAAATGCGCTTTAAAAATCATTTCATATTTTCTAGATAATATATAAATTTCTAGATATTGATTTGAAAACTATTTCTTAGATTTAAAATATTAAAATATATAAATAAAATAGTGATTTTTAAAAAGATTTATAATCCAAAGAAAACTATATTTATAAATTAAATAGTGTTATCCATAAAATATTCTCAAAAGTGGAAGTATGAAAGAAGGATCAAAAGCATTGATGAAGACCAGAAGAAATTGGGATGATCTATTTAAACATTAGATAAAGCTTTCAACAAGAAAATGAAGGCACCGACAGCACCTTTCTAATAAGTCAAAAGGACGTTATGATAGAGCTTTGGATAAGCAAATGGCATTCGACAAGGTCGAAAGCTACCTTCCAAAGGCAACGAATAACACACTTTCTGCACATGCACCAAATCATTCGAAACGATTAGTTTCGTCTCCATTTTGCTCCACCAAAAGAATGAATAGCCAAGTCAACCCTTTCGAAAGCATATATAAGCCTTTCAAATTGGTTAAAGCCATTCTCACCTATGAAGGAAGTGATAAGGTTCTGCATCAGTCGAATGGAAGGCTTTCGAATGGAGTCCGGAAGCTGATCTCTCAACAATGTTTCGACTCATTCGAAACCCACAAAGGACATGTTTTGACAGTATTGAAGGCCAACACCTATGCTAACTTACATAGCATACAAACATCAGAAGGAAGAGTGCGGTTATACACCTTTCGATGGAGTCGAGAGTGGCCAAGCAATGACTTTCGATAAAGTCAGAAGCAATAAAGCAATAAGCCTTCCGACGACGTCCAAAGGAATAAAACAAAATAGGAGGAAGCCCAGTCTTCAGCGGCAGCGAAAGGAAAGCCATACAACCCTTTCAACCTTTCGACTAGGTTGAAAGCTATGACTCAAGAGTTGCGCACGAAATCAGGAAAGAAAACCTTCCGACCGTTTCGAAAGCATTTGGTCGAAAGGTGTTGACCCACACCTACAAATAAGATCCCAAGAGTCATGTTTAGGGGATCCAATTTCTTTCTCTTCTCACTTGTATTCAAAAAGAGTTTGTAAACCCTAATTTCTAAATCAAATTGGGGATTTGGTCAGTTTGTACAATCTAGTTCAATAAAATAGAGATATGATAATTTTGGATTATGCAGCTGTGAAAGATTACTATAACTTATGTCCTGATCCTCTGCTATGAATCTAGGTCGAAAGAATACCTTTCGATCGATTCGAAACCCCAAGCGAACACATTTCCTTAGAGTTTTAGCTCAAATCCACAAAATCACAAGTACATATCCTTTCGACCGAAAACGATACCCTTTTAGATCAACTAATTCAAGAAACCATAAGGTACCCAACTTAAGTCACTTTGTTTGCCTTGAAAGGTGGTTCCAACAGAATCATAATCCGATCAATTTAAAAGGAATTTCCGAAGGATGAGTAAGCCTTTCGACTGCGCCGAAAGGTACTAAAGACGTGATTTTGACCATCTCTGCTAGCCTAAAAAGTATTAACAACCCTCACTTCTTTGAAAGGAGGTTTCGTGTGATAACCCGGATTTTTGGGACATTTGATAATTGGATAATTAACTGTTTTAATCAATTGAACAGATAAAATTCTGATAATAAAATATATCTGGATATGTAAATGAATTTGGAAATATAATAAAATTGAATTATAAATATCTGGATAGATATGTATTTGATAATCTCCTTTATAATTATTTAAATTGGTAAAAATTGTTGTTTCCAAAACAATAATAATGTATTATTTTTATTTATATAAATGGATTTTTAATAGAATTATTATTTACAAATTTAATTTTTGTTGTTTAAAATATATATATTTATATGAGTGATTTTAAGGTGAATTAGAATTTGAATTTGGAATTCTAAAGATAAATATTTTTAAAGTAAATTGGATAAAAAAATGTGATAACCCGGATTTTTGGGACATTTGATAATTGGATAATTAACTTTTAATCAATTGAACAGATAAAATTCTGATAATAAAAGATATCTGGATATGTAAATGAATTTGGAAATATAATAAAATTGAATTATAAATATCTGGATAGATATGTATTTGATAATCTCCTTTATAATTATTTAAATTGGTAAAAATTGTTGTTTCCAAAACAATAATAATGTATTATTTTTATTTATATAAATGGATTTTTAATAGAATTATTATTTACAAATTTAATTTGTGTTGTTTAAAATATATATATTTATATGAGTGATTTTAAGTTGAATTAGAATTTGAATTTGGAATTCTAAAGATAAATATTTTTAAAGTAAATTGGATAAATAAAATATATATACATATGATTTTATTAGCATAAAATTAATTTTTAAAAAGATTTACTAACTATAAATTAAGTAAGGTATTAACTAAATAGAAATTAAATATAAAGTTTTATAAAATCATTTAAAAATTAATTAACACATGCATAATTACAAATGTAAGTTAATTAACATACAAATGACAAATGTAAGCCATTTTTTACAAGTGTCACCATTTTCTTTTATTTTTAAAAATCAATAAAACAAGCTATAAATATATCTGTACATCCTCTTTCAATTCTTTTATCTTCATTTTCAAACTAAGAAAAACAAAAGTCTGTAAACAAACTAAACACCAGATTTCAATTTTCAACTCTGAGATAAAAAGCTTCAACCAGTTTGAAAGTTTTCAACCTGGGAACTAAACAAATGCAAGTTCAAAGTGACTCAACCAAATTCGAGTATAGATCAATTCATCAGAGTAAATCAAAGGTTCAAGCATTAATTTCAAAGTAACAGATTAGCAAAATTAAAATTAAGTTCCAGATTCGAATTTAAAAGCATTTCCAGTCCTCTGTTTTCATTCCAGGTGAGTAAGCTACATTTTTTTATATATAGCTAAAAATATGTTTTATCTTGTTGCATGTGATAGATATATGAAATAATGTTGAGATAGTTGTTTGCATGAATGTAAATTATGCTGCATGTATGTAAATATGAAATTGTTGAAGTGTGCATGTCTGTGTATATAGATATGAGCCTCTGTTTTGAACTTATAGACTAGGAATAAATTCAAAAACTAAAATCTTTTACCTCATTCACTTTTTAGTTATTCTGTACAAAGTAAACTTGTTTAAAATAACAAGATCTAAGATTTTAAAAAATATTGTAAGGATAATCAGTTGAGTATTTTCTAGAAAATAGGAAAATACAGTGGAAACTCTGAAACATGTTAAATTCGAACATCTTGATTCTTTGATTCACATATGTAATCTAAATTCTCCTTGAAAACCATGAATTTTAAGAATAAAATTAAGATTTTTAGTTTATTAAATTGTGGGAAATCGTGAGTTGAACGGGATCGGATTTGCTACAGTACAGCATGATAGGGGGTTCTCGCTTCGCGGTTTGGTGGCGAACGGGAGACTCTTACCCCTACATGTCCCTTTTGGGTAGGAAGGCCCTGGGTTGGTTGCGAGTCGAGAGGCTGGCCGTAAAAGCAAATTCGAGGTATCACTGTATGCCACGGTGGGTCTGGGATGGTTGCAAAGCCTACCAGTCGCCACTCGCTTGTCCCGTTACATTTGGTATCAGAGCGAGGTTAAGCGAGAACCTTGGCTCTGGTGGGATTACTCATTAAGGATAGGGTCAATGGTACCCTAAGATGAGATGAGTGTATATATATATATATATGAGAGCGTACTTGTTATTTTCTTATATAAAGATTTTAAAATGGTTTTAAAATTTAATGATATTTATATAAGTTATCTTTTGATATATATAAAAATAATTTTCTAATTATTAAATATTAAAGAAATTGGTTGTTGAATTAATTGGAATTAAATAAAATAATGAGAATTAAGGGGTAATAGTAATACAACCAAATTGAAATTGAATGAAGATAAGTTTGAAAAGGATCCAAACTGAAATTAAAAATCCAATTGGAATTGAAGATAATTTAAAATTGTGAAGTTTTTAAATCTAAGTCCAGAAAACTTGAGATTGTTTTAAAGGATTTTGTTTTGAAATTAAAAACCAAGAATGGTTTAAAATTTAAAGTATGACTTGAAGTGCAAATGAAATAAATATGTATATATGTTGGATATACATAAGGTCAAAGTTGATTGGAAGTAAACACTAAGTGTTGAGTTTTGAATTTTCCGGAAATATGATAAGTTTTTAAAACTTAAGTGGGAAAGTTTATTAATATAAAGTTTAAATTTTGAAATGGGAATTCAAATTGGATAAAGTTGACTGGATTAAATTGAATTTAACTTAAGGAAAGTAAAATGAGTTAGAATGAACAACTTGAATTAGAAATTTCAAGATGAAATTAAAATTTAACTTGGGAAGTTAAATGGTTGATTTGAAATGGGAATTATGAGTGATCTCAAAATGGGTTTGAGATGTGGAAATTGAAAATGGATAATAAATTAGAATCTGAAGATTAAATTGTTTTTGAATTCTTATTTGAACTTTGTTATAAGTTAAGTAAAGATAATTTTAAAATGGAATTTTGGAATTTGAATTCAGAATTAAATGGTTTAAAGATTTAAGTTGTTAAATTAAAATAAAGGTTGATTTGATTTTAAAATAAGGGTTAATTTGACTTAAGGGATTAAATCAACATTTAAAATATTTAACTCAAATTTATATAATTCGAGATAGTTTTAAATTGAGATTTGAATGGAATTAGTTCAAATTGAATTTGATTTGAATTAATTAGAATTGTGATTGAAGATGGATAAGCATAAGTTTAAATGGAAAATTTGAATTAAAATAATTTGAAACAAAATTGAAGTTGAATGAGTTTAAATTCAAAAGGGAAATTGGGATTAATTCATATAGAAATTAAAATAATTTGAAATTTGAAGAGGATTCAATTTGAAATTAGTCTAAATTAATTTGAATAAGTTGGAATTGTAATTAAAGTGAATAAGTTTAAAATCAAATGGATTTTGATTTGAATTTGGAAAGAAATTGTGGATAATTCAACTTGAATTGAGACTAGATCAATTTAATGGGAAATTGATTAAAATGGAGATTGGGAAGTTGAACAGTTTGACTCTGGACTATTTTCAAAATAAACTGTTTTAATATAAATTTATTTTTCCAAACTATTTACTACACAACTTTTCCTTTTAAACCTAAAACTATCTTATACTTGTTTTACAATTATTTTTGGAACTATTTAACAATTTTTCAACTGTTTTATAAACTAATTACTGTTTTTAACTACTTTATAACTAATTACTATTTTACAACTATTTTGCAATTATTTAAGATTTCTATAACTATTTAACTATTTTCCAACTATTTTATACCTACTTAATTATTTTACAGCTATTTTACAAACTAATAACTATTTTTCAACTACTTATCTATTTTAAACTTTTCCAAACTATTTTTAAATTTAAATAGGTCAGAGTTCAAACTGTTTGTAATTGAAGTAATAACTCAATTGGAAATGGAAGCAATTGAGAATAAGTGAATGGAATTAAAGGAATTGTGAATAGAAAAGAGAATTGATTTGGCTAATAACTAATAAAGATAAATACGTAGGATATACGTATATTATTCTATTCGCATAGTGATTTGATCCAGATTCGAGCACAGAATTTCGAGATAGTATTATCGATCCAAGTTAGGATTTTTTCCGCTCGATTTCGACGGCGAACCTGGATATGGATTTTTTGATTGGTTCTGGATATTCTCTATCCTAGTTGTGACTATGCAAGGAGAATGGCGGTTTCTGATCAGGAAACCAGATCTGAGTCCGCACTAGGAAGTCGGGTGGACGATACTAGTTCGGAAGAGAAATTGTGTGATCGAGTGAGCGATCAGATTGATATTGCGTACGGATGATATGTGTACATCGTACGGATTTGAATAAAATTGATATTAAAATTTGTGGATAAGAACTGTAAAATGGTTTTTGGAAATGAAAAGTAATATGGTTAATAACTTTATAAAAGAATAATCAAATTTGAATATTTGATTTGGAATAAACAAAGTTATGTATATATAAGATAAATCTTCCCTTGTTGGATCTATTGCTAGAAGAAAAGGGTTTTGAAAATATTTAAAGTATCAAAGAGGTTTTATCCAAGTTTGAAATGATCCAAAGATTTTCAAAGTTATATATATCTCTCTCTCTATATATATATATATATATAAAGGATTTTACGAGAATGATTTTGGAAAAGGTTTTGGAACTTATGGATTTTGGAAAGGCTTTTGATTTTTCAGAAAAATCAGTTTTGGGAATTTGGAAAGCCAAATTTGGAAATATCGATTTTGGATATCGATTTTGTGTAAAAGAGATTTTGATATAAATCATAAAGGGTATGATTTAAAGATACTATAAGTGTATAGTATAAAGTATTTTGAGACTGGCTCTGGGGAAAAAGGCGCTCCCTTAAAATGAACTTCTCAGGAGTGCCACAAGGTGGTACTGCCTTGAACCCCAAGGGGGGATTCTAAAGTTGATCCTGTGAGGAGTCCGGACAAAACTAGTTCCTGAGGATTATTTGTGTAGCGAAAGTCGAGGGGCTGGTGCCCATAGAGGCATTTGGGTTATGCTGTGACGACAGTTTAACTCAATGTCACTACGATCTACTACAGACCATAGCGAAAGTCGTGTGAGCCGCTGAGAGCCAACAGTCTGCGTTTGATTTTATATCGGTAGACTACGACACTATGGTAACATAGCGAAAGTCATTTGTGCCGCTGAGAGCCAACAGTCTGCGTTTGATTTTATATCGGTAGACTGAGACCTATGTAGGAGTGGAGAAGTTTCATTTTGACAGCGAAAATCGTTTGTGCCGCTGAGAGCCAACAGTTACATGGACTTTTGCTGCGACGACAACATAACCCTGGAATGTAACTGCGATCTGTTGTGGGTTCCATGGTGTAATCAGTTACATGGACTTTTGCTGCGATGGCAACGTAACCCAGGATGTAACTGTGACTATAGATGGGGGTGATGATTTCCAGAGCATTCTTACCAAAGATATTTCCTCGATTTCAAAAATGTTTTCTATATTTTCATAAATTATTTTCCAAGTATTTTCACTGGGTGTTGAAAACGGGTCTACCCAGTACTTATAGATTTTCAGTCCTACGCTTGATCAACGTATGACCGAATTTCTGTAAAAACGAGGATGGACTTGTTGAACCATCGAGTTATAAAAGTATTTTATAAAAACTATTTTTGTAATACTATATAGATTTTAAAGTGTTTTATAAATGATCAAAAGATAATTTATCTGATTTTAAGTATTAAGTAAATTCTAGCCTCGTTCCTTTCGAGGACGAAAAGATTCTAAGGGGGGAGGAATGTGATAACCCGGATTTTTGGGACATTTGATAATTGGATAATTAACTGTTATAATCAATTGAACAGATAAAATTCTGATAATAAAAGATATCTGGATATGTAAATGAATTTGGAAATATAATAAAATTGAATTATAAATATCTGGATAGATATGTATTTGATAATCTCCTTTATAATTATTTAAATTGGTAAAAATTGTTGTTTCCAAAACAATAATAATGTATTATTTTTATTTATATAAATGGATTTTTAATAGAATTATTATTTACAAATTTAATTTGTGTTGTTTAAAATATATATATTTATATGAGTAATTTTAAGTTGAATTAGAATTAGAATTTGGAATTCTAAAGATAAATATTTTTAAAGTAAATTGGATAAAAAAAATATATACATATGATTTTATTAGTATAAAATTAATTTTTAAAAAGATTTACTAAGTATAAATTAAGTAAGGTATTAACTAAATAGAAATTAAATATAAAGTTTTATAAAATCATTTAAAAATTAATTAACACATGCATAATTACAAATGTAAGTAAATTAACATACAAATGACAAATGTAAGCCATTTTTTTACAAGTGTCACCATTTTCTTTTATTTTCTTTTATTTTTAAAAATCATTAAAACAAGCTATAAATATATCTATACATCCTCTTTCAATTCTTTTTATCTTCATTTTCAAACTAAGAAAAACAAAAGTCTGTAAACAAACTAAACACCAGATTTCAATTTTCAACTCTGAGATAAAAAGCTTCAACCAGTTTGAAAGTTTTCAACCTGGGAACTAAACAAATGCAAGTTCAAAGCGACTCAACCAAATTCGAGTATAGATCAATTCATCAGAGTAAATCAAAGGTTCAAGCATTAATTTCAAAGTAACAGATTAGCAAAATTAAAATTAAGTTCCAGATTCGAATTTAAAAGCATTTCCAGTCCTTTGTTTTCATTCCAGGTGAGTAAGCTACATTTTTTTTATATATAGCTAAAAATATGTTTTATCTTGTTGCATGTGATAGATGTATGAAATAATATTGAGATAGTTGTTTGCATGAATGTAAATTATGCTGCATGTATGTAAATATGAAATTGTTGAAGTGTGCATGTCTGTGTATATAGATATGAGCCTCTGTTTTGAACTTATAGACTAGGAATAAATTCAAAAACTAAAATCTTTTACCTCATTCACTTTTAGTTATTCTGTACAAAGGAAACTTGTTTAAAATAACAAGATCTAAGATTTAAAAAAATATTGTAAGGATAATCAGTTGAGTATTTTCTAGAAAATAGGAAAATACAGTGGAAACTCTGAAACATGTTAAATTCGAACATCATGATTCTTTGATTCACATATGTAATCTAAATTCTCTTTGAAAACCATGAATTTTAAGAATAAAATTAAGATTTTTAGTTTATTAAATTGTGGGAAATCGCGAGTTGAACGGGATCGAAATTTTGCTCGATCTCTGGCGATCGACGAATGGTGGAATCTCGTATTCATTTCTGGAGGTAGCTTTAGAGTAAGGGGTCTTAGGAAAAATAGTCGCTGACTTTCTAGTTCGTCGTGGAGGATGAACGTGGGCGAAGTAGGGTTTAAAGACTCATTTTTGTCGACATCGTAGTCGAGCCATTTACGTCATCTAGGGAGCATCGGACATGACCGGACCAGAGGAAAAAGGAGCCTGGGACAGCAACACAGCTATGGTCGTGATGGCGAGGTTGTTGGTGGCCGGATTCGTTGGCACGAGGAGTTTTTGGGTGATTGATTGTAACGCCCCACTCTAAGACCCACTGTAACAAAGAGTATTACGGGAGTAATACTGTCTGTTAAAGCGGAGAATAGAGTATAGTGGAAGCGACCATTTGTAATCAAGCTATAACTATCTACTGAATACGTCGAAAGGATGGTATCTATATATTTTTTTCAAGTGGTTCGACATATTCGGTAAATACTTATAACGAAATTAAAAATGGCTAAAGATCTATCAGGACAAAGCATAATATTAAATGATAAAACATCATAGAACAGAATCACATAACAGATATAAAATCCCAGAACAATACATCGTCAATACAGATCCAAATACAATAAGTGGGTACAAAGCCACTGCCCACACATGTGGGTTAAAAATATGTACATATCAAAGTCTGAATAATAACAGAGTAGCGGAATAGTGGACAAATAAAAGCGCTATCTATTAGCATAGCAGATAATGTCCAAGCGGAAGCACAAAATAGCTAAGTCCAGAGACCTAACCTGAAACAACTCGGTCTGACCCGAGTGAAAAGAACACTCGGGTCAGGCTAGCTAAACAAATCAGTTAGATAGACTGAGAGATAAAAATGCGATAACATAGAAGGTAAGGAATTTCTCCCTAGAGAAGAGCAATGAATACCACATAATATATTGGACGATAACATAATCATCAATCAATAATAAAATCTTCAAAGAGAAAATCAACCCCAAAGTGTCAAGTAAATAATACGCCTCATATCATCGGCGTAGTCAGAGCTATATAAAGTTGCCCATAGGCAATAATCCCAAGAGTGACCAGAGTCTGTAATCAATGCCCAAGCAAAGATCGATGCTCCAAAGAGCAATGGGGATATACTGAAAAGTCAATGAAATCTAACACTGAAAAGCAGTGTCCAGAGACACTGTGAATCCACAAGGTAATCGCACTTACATCGTATGGTTCCATAGAACCAACACCGAATGGCGGTACTCGAATGGATATAAAAATCATCAGATAATACAAATATTGCACGTGCACCGACCAGAGTCGTTGTTGCCAAGTACTGTAGAGTTGTGATCGATCACTCGCACAGATGCGGAACGCGCGAGACGGCGAGATCCTTCCCAGAAGGATAAAGGCCCAGAGGCACACGCCGAAAAATAAACTGCTCCATAGAGCAGGTGTCCAGAGACGGTTGCCCAGAGGCGTGGTGACCCAGAGGTCTAGTACTGGCCGCCCAGAGGCTAATGTGTCACTAACTTCTTGGAGAGGAACCCGTAAAGTGTTAACAATGAGTCCCATACCCCACGTTCGCACTAAACGGTTTCCTAACCAATAGCAAGCTCACACTCCAAACAATAAAAAGTCCACCTCGTATCATCGGTAAACTAGACCCAAAGGTCAAATCGAATAGGTCGGGGATTAACCGGAAAGAAAATACACACGGTTCCATAGGCCGGAGATTTCCTAACCGTTTAAGCACCTTTCCACTTCGCTCGACGTGCTAAAAAGTGAGTGTGAGGTTTTTATTTTAGAAAATAATGGTGCAAAACGGATTTATAATTGATTTTTGAAATCACTTTAAAACAGCTTTTGAAAAATCTCCTATTATGGAGTAATTAATTTAATAATTAAAAATAATATTATATAATAATTTCAAAAGCCATTTAGGATTGAAAAATCTTTTGAAAATGATTCATAAAACCCGTGTACGAAATCTAGAGACAAATCTCAATGAAATCAATAAAACCAGAAAATCACTGAAAAATATTCTAAGTGTTTGTAAACATTCAAAAAAAAACTGACGCGAACCAAAGTTCGGCAATTTATTTGGACCAGCAAACTGTGTCCAAATGTCATGAAAATTTGCAGGCATGTAGTCCAACATCCCTACTTTAAGATGCAAAAAGAATCGGGAAATTCCGACTTGAAACGAAGAAACGGCGTCTTCTCAAAGTCGGATAAAAATCATAAAACTTTACTGTGTCAAAACAGTGTAAAGGTCCCACTTCGACGACATGGTCGAAGGGTCACATGAACTCAGATCTTGATGAAAATTTGCATGAGCGTAGAAAAGTACTCCTACTTTGATATGCAACAAGAATCGTTCGGTTTTGACTTGAAACGAAGAAACGACAATGTTTCGAAGTTGGTCCGACGATAACTGAAAATGATCACTATTGTAAAACAGTTTCTGGGTGCTACTTCGGCAATAGAAACGAAGTACCTAATGCACCCAGATCTAAACCAAACTTTGCATGGTTAAAGATCTCGATCTCATCTTTTTAACGAGACCAAAAACGATGAAATCCGACAAAGGACGAGCCCGGGATGGCGTCGCAAAGTCGGGGTTCTACGTTGAAAATAACGGGAGAAAAGAGATAATGCCTATAGCTATGCACTAACTGGCCAGAGATGAAAAACCACAATTTTGGCATAGTAAACTTCAAATTCTGGCAAAATGAATAAAATGAAAGTTGTAGCTTAGTTTCTAAGCTTTCCGGAATGACCAAGATCGTCAAATTCCGACTAGAGATGAAAATTCTTTGATTAAAACAATTCTCAGATCTAAATTTTATATCACTGTCGTTGTGCTCTCGGGACAGTGGTAAGAATGTACAATTTTGACCAAATTAACTTCGAAATTTCATGAAACTCAAAACATGAAAGTTTTAACACTAAATCTAAGCTTTCCAGAACATCCAAAATTATTAGATTTGGATAAGAATCGAGGGAGATACATGCAAAACAATATCAGATTGAAACTCAAGATAACTTGTTAAAGACAGAATTGGTCTTCTATCTTTGAACGCATTTCAGGTCATCTAAATGGCAATATTACAGAAAACTCACTGAACAAAAATTGTAGCATATGTTTTAAGCTTTCCGGAACATCCAAAATTATCTAATTCGGATCAAAACCGAGTAACTTATGGCCAAATCAATTTCAGGGTTTTATTTTATCAACCCTGTAGTTTGTTGTCAGGTCAGCGACAAACAAACGTGATTTCGACCATTCAAACCACAAAATTAGGCAAAGCTCAAAACATAAAAGTTATAGGCTACAGAATAAGCTTTCCAGAACTTCAAGAAAATCTTAATTCCGATTTAAGATGAATGAGATATGCCTAATTTACTAACAGCAATAAACTAATTATAATTTCAGCTAGCATATATTACAAGTACCTTATGTGCACACCCCAAAATGAAAACAAAGATGATCAAAGAGCTATGATTCACATGTTACATAATAAAACATGTGTTACTAACTGATTACCAAAATCAAAAGATGATTAAACACGTATTAGAAGAGGTTTTTAGCAATATACCTCTCTTGAAAGCAACAAAGACTATTATAGCATCAACCCAAGTTAGCAAAAGATGATTAGGAGGCTATAAGATCAAAAAAACACATAAAACATGTGTTACCAAATACATTTCAGAAATGAGAAAGATATAAAAATGGATTTGAGATGGGTATTTGCATTACCTTTGCATAGAATGACTTGCATAAGCTAAAACTAGAAGGAGATGAAGATAGAGGCCATTTTTGTTATGAAAGTTTTAGGAAATGATTAGGGTTTTGATTAGAGATGAATGAATGAGGTTAGGAGAGTTTGAGATAATTTATAGAGGAGGTTTAGGGTGGGTTATTGGGCTAGGTTTAGTAACCTAATAAGAAGAGAGTTATTTACATGTTTCCAACAATTAGTCTAAGTGTTCATATATCTTTATAAAACTCATTTTTCTTATCCAAACCCGTTTTAAAATCTCTCCTAAAATATTTAACTTTCCAAAAATAACATTTTATCCTCATTTTAAATCTCATATTTCCTATTTAATTAAAATAGCCTTTTTCAAATAAATTTTTGTTATTCCAAATCCTTTTATGCTTCATTAAAATAAATAAAAATCCTAACTTTTATTTATTAATTGGTAATGCAAATCCCGGGTTGTTACATTGATTGTTCCAGGTGGAAGTCGAGGTTGCTCGAATTTGAAGTTCGTGATCGATTCGAAGGTCTGGGTGATCGTGGTGGATGAGGGTGTAGTCATCGTCATGTTGGAGGTTGCAGCATCGATCGGAGTGGCTCCGGCACCTCGTGCACGTGCACGCGTGTAGGTTGTTGTCTGGGTTAGTTGGTTTTGGGGAAGAAGGGATTGGCTCGGGGGTTTACTCGGGGAGATAGCGCGTTTGACTCGAAGCAGAAGACGAGAGCGAGTGGCACGGGTTAGGGATCGGGTAAATTAGAGTTTGTCTCGGAGTGATCTCGAGTGTGTAGGTGGGAGCGATTTTAACTTAACAGTTTTTTTTAAATTTAAACAAGTTTTAAAAAGAAGAGGAGGAAGCTCGGAAAAAAAAGGGTGAGAAAACTCGGGTTTTGGTTCGAGTAATCCTAAGATTTTCTCGGTAAAATGATTATGTTTTCAAATATTAAAGATAACATAATTAAGCTTTTAATAATTCCCTTGATCATTCCTTTAAATAAAAAAATTGTTTATTTAAATGTTGATTAATTAAGATGTATAATTTATTTTAACTTAGTAAGTTAATTCTTAAAGTTATTTAAAACTTAATAAAAGATATAATTAAATTAAGAAGATTAAATGTGTTTAATCATTAATTAAACTTAAGGGTTTAAATTAAGATATAGGTTAATGATAATTATTTCTATGATTTATTAAATAAGATCTTAATGATGATTAAGAAATAAATAAGAATAAATGGTTTATCTTAAAATTTATGAAGATCTTGAGTAAGTAAGGATAAATAAATTAGTAATTAAAAGATAATTACTTAATGGAAGTAATTAAAAGATTGATCACTTAAAGTAAGTAATTAAAGAGAAATTAATTTATTAATGATTAAGAATTTATTAATTTATAATTAAAGGTTATAATTAATTAATTAGAGACTAATTAATTGATAATTAGGGATTAATTAATGTAAGTAATTAGAGATAAATCATTTAAATGATAATTACTTAATGTAAGTAATTAAAGGATAAAATTGGGTAAGGGTTAATTAATTTGATTAACAATTAAAGGTTAAATTAATTAATAATTAAAAGTTAATTAATTTGAGGATAATTAAACAGTGGGATAATTTCTTCATGAAAGTAATCATGGATGATTTATTGGTTTGTAATTAATTATGTTAAGTATGCAGGATTTAAAGGTAATTAAAGTAATTAATTTAATTCAATTGGTAGTTAATTAAATTAATTAGAGATGGGGTGGTAGATTAATCTTGCTTACGTATGATTGAATGATATTGAATGCTTTGGACTATGTGATATCTCTGATATGTGATATGTGCTGCTTTGTGATATGAGATGAATGGTTGTATATATTATATTTAAACTTTTGGTTAATGAATAATATTGGATTCGAAGAGACCGGGGTCGGGTACCAGTAAATACCCGAAACCACTTCGATTTGAAATCTTTTATAATTCTTTATAGATTGATATGTGAAATCAATGGGCTGGATTGGGATAATATGGACCATTTAAACTAAGTTGGATACTTAGATATTGTTTTGTGAAAATAAGTGGTGACTATATAAGTTGTTTACGTGTAGCAAGTACGAGTTACCCCGGGTTTAAATAAGTTCTATGGATTGGAATTTCTTGTTAAATGAGTTTACTCACGCTGGTTTCCAACCTGACCCGGGTGTTACTTTGATGTAATGCTCGGGTCAGACCGAGTATTACAGATTTTCAGGTAAGAACGTTCGGAAGCTCAGGAGGCGAGCTGGATGACAGGAACGTATGGAGTATTCCGCTGTGTATATGAGACTGTGTAGTCTGTATAGATTGTAGTCTGGAACAAGTTGTATAACTGTCCAGTTCATGTATAAATGGTTGTAACTCTGATGTATTAAAAATGTAATTGACAAATACAGTTTTCTTTGTATAACTGATATTATTATTTGATATTGTATTTTGATCCGTTGCGAATGTGAGAATCTATGTCTTGTTCTGTTTCTTTCTTCTATCTCTTTTCTTTTCTCCTAACTATTTGGAATTTTCGGGTTCGAAAATTCCGGGTCGTTACATTTCGATTGCATTACTCATACTTCATACTTCAATTTAAGGCATTAACAAGTTTTCTTGTCAACATTTTTGGCACTAGAGGGAGGGGTCTAACCTCTGATCTCCGGTAACTTTCATCTCAGATTAATCGCATAAAGCCTGTCATTCAAAAGAAGAAAATGGTAAGAGCAAGAAACAGTAATAACAAATCAAGCAAAGAAGCTGCTTCACTATCAACTTTGGAAAATAACATAGTCCCAAACTTTAACCTAGGGAATACGGAAATTGGGTGACCGTTAACTCTAACAAGATTGGAAAACAATGTGACCAATTCCTGAATCCACAACAACGAGTGATAGCAATGCAAGAATTCCTTGAAGTAGCTCCAACTCAAGAATCGTTAAGGATAATGGAGGTGGAGGATGAAGCGCAACCTCCAAACGAGGTAGAGGATCAAGAGTTAAACCAAGAAAGTCAAGCAAAAAGGTCCCTCGAGCAATCAAATAGTCCAATCCAAAGAAAAAATAAAGGTTTCCTCAGAAATGAAGTCGACCAAGAAGACATCCTACACCAAATAATGATGGATACGCTTAAGGAAAAGGGAATTTCTAACCTAGAAGAATATGTTATCCTGTAAAAGACTCCCTTTTCAGAAGAAATAATGGCAGCTAGTCTCCCCCTTCACATCCAAATTCCTTTACTAAAATATGATGGGAAAACTGATCTAGATGATCACCTTATAGCTTTTGAAAACTTAATGAACTTATACAATGTTCCTAAGGCAGTCCGCTGCAAACTTTTTCCTGTTACTTTTCAGGTGCAGCTATCAAATGGTACAGGGGTTACAAAATGGAAAACAAATATTCTTAGGTACAATTTACTTGCGACTTCATGACCCATTGTATATTCAGAGATACAACTATGGGTTTTAGTTTGTTGGCAACAATTAGAAAAAAACCCGGAGAACTACTTGGAGAATACTTGAACAGATTCAGCGCAGAAGCATTAAAAGCAGAAAGTACAACCGATAGAGAAAAGCTTATGGCAGTTCGATCGGGGTTAATCAAACAAACCCTAATCTGGAAAAACCTTTAGGATGCAAAGATCTACAACATTTCTTTCTCCGAGCTGAAAAGTTTATTCCAATGGACGAAAGGCATCATGCTATGAAAGAATTCCATTGGGAATGTAGAGAAGAGAAATCCGACCCTAAGCACCACGACAAGAGACCAAGAAAAAGTGGAAACCAGAAGGGGAGTCGAAAAGAGATTGCTGAATCCAATTGTGTAGCCCTGAACAAGCCCCTCTCCCACATATTCTCCATGGTATAGGGCAACAAACATTTTTCTATTCCTTGTAAGGTCTGGAACGCTCTAGTGCTAAATAGAGGAGGAAGTTACTACGATTACCATAAAACAAATGGACATGAAACCGACAAATGCCGTATTTTAGCAGAAGCAATTCAAGGCATGATTAAGTTAGGATTCTTAAAGGAGTTCGTTAAAGAAACTTAAAGGACATCTTATTCAAGCTAAAAGGAAAGTAGCTTGGCAACTTTAGAATGTGGAACCCTATCAAATCATAAAGTCTTGCAGCACTAGTTCAACTATGAACTCTCTCTTTTCATATCTTTTTAACTGAATTTGTACCTTGATTTGTACTTAAATTTGTATTGAAAATTGGCCATGTACTGATTCAAAATTCGAGTGACATTACAAGTAAAACAAAACCAGTCCATGGCATTCAACATACTCTTATAGCACAACAAAATTCTAGCTACTTAAGAAAGACAGCTCAAATGCCCGATACAAAATGATTACCGATGTTCAAGCCAGTGCAATACAAAGATCCGCTCTCAGGAAACCTCTGATTACTATCAGTCCTTCACCAATTTTAGAGAAAAAAAACTTACAAATAGACCATTCTGTTGCAGAGCAATACTCACCATGGTATGGTAATCTATCTAAAGGAGGGAACGGTGAACTTCAGCTCAATCTTTGACAAATTATTTTACTAAAAAGAAATTTCCCAAACATATTTTCAATGAAAAACTTTCTTCATCCAGGACTTCTTGCAGATATCCCCTCAGATATAGGATTCTGCTATCTTCGTTATGGAGTACTTTTTCAGGATGTTCTATTTCTCCAGTTTGGCACTCCTTCTTCTTTTTCAGAGCATTCAGAGTGGTCTCCTATTTCTGCAGATCCTCTTCAGAGCAGATGCTTTTTCACTTCTTCTGGTTTTGACCTTTGGAGCTTTCTTTTTTGTTTAGCCTTTTTGGTATTTCTAACATCTTAATATCGGGTGGTGGCCATGCCGAAACTTGATATTGAGGTGCGATGGGTGGTGGCCTTGCCGGAACTCATCTTAGGAGTACCTGAGATTAGCTATCTTTATTTATTTTTTGCTCTTGTTACCTGCCAGGCATGTTGGAAGCTCCTTATATTCGTGTTATATATATATTCGCATGTGTGCTCTCCTCTATGCATAGAGGATCACACATTTTTCTCAAAAAAATATATTTTCAAAGAAAAACTATTTTCGATTACCCCACAACCTGGGAAAAAATAAGTATCTATCTATTCCAAGAACTGATTTAAGCAATCCTCCAAAGATACTATGTAGCATTAGTAAATGCACACAAAGGATTTCTAGCTAAGCAATCTCAATATTTCAAAGTTTTCTAAAACCATTGGCGAGGGGAAGCCTATTCATACTTATTAAAGAATAGTTTTAAAGTTATCAAGAGTTTATCAATAAAAAATCGGATTAGAGAATCCTATTCTCGACCAAAAGAATATTGGTTCATGAATCATGACCTCTCAGTCTCCTATTTGAGATTCATGACTCTATTATGAGAAAAACAAGAGAACCCTGGCAAAAAGCAACATCGAGAAAAGATTCTTTTTTCAGAAGGATTCATATATCAGAATCATTTTTCAAAAGAAAATCCCTTGATATATTAGAAGGGTTCAATTACAAAACCTCTCTCTCTTGAGAAACTTTATTTGAATTGGCCAAAAAATGGTTTTCATATAAAAATGGTTTTCGTATACAACTACATAGGCCTACGACGCTATTTCGTAGCACTTCCTAGGGGGAGGGACAAAACCCCTAATGTTCATATCACCTATTGGGGGATGGGTCAAGATAAGCACCCATCATCAACCTTCTGCAGGAAGGACAACCTAACATAGACTACATCCCTTAGAACCAAGGAAAGCCCGAAAGAGGCACTAAAAAGATGAAGAAGGACAAAGATGTCTACATGTAACGACCCTGAATTTTTGACATTTGAAATGTGAATATTTAATTGAGTTTAAATATTCGAATGATAGTTTAATTTGAAATTCAATATAAGAATGAATTTGACAATTTAAATTTTTGAATTTAAATCGTAAAATCTGGGTAAAAATTTGTATCTTCAATTTTAAGCCAGTTAAAAATATTTCAAAGGCTTAGAAAATTCATATAGATTATACTGAAGGTAATAAAAGCTTTAGAATCGAATTTGGAACTGTTTTGTTCAGTTTTGAAATTTAGTTGTTTAAATTGAATTTAAAAATAGTGTTCCGGGACATAGTCTCAAAATTCGACGAAACCTGTTCCATTGGATCCGTAATATTGTATTATTATCGGATTTCAAATTTCATAGTAATCGGAGTGGTTGTGTGAGCGTACGATAGGTAAACGCGCCGAAAATTATATTAAATTTATATATATATATATATATTAGTTGATTAAAATATATACTCACATCAGCCACCCTACTCCTGGGCAAGTCGACCTCCTCTGTTTAATCACGTTCTCTTGTCCCCTCTTTTCTTTTTAAATTCCACGCAACCTTTCTCTCTTCCCTCAGTTAAAACATTTCAAAAAGAAGTATCTCGCTCAAAGAAAAATAGAATCAATGGCCGAAGCCTTCTCCTCAAAAAATAAAATGGCAGCTGAAATCGATGTCAACAGTTGCTCTCTTCTCTTCTTGCATTATCGAACTGTTTTCTTCAGCCAAAATTTCAAGCTACAAAACCGAGCCTTCTCTTATTCGAAAAAAATTCAATTTCGAAAACAGAAAAAAATAATACGAACGAACGAAAACAAAATCAAAGAAATTTATGGCTGCTCTCCTCTACTGTTTGGAGCCTCATTCGAGAATTTTTCCAAATCGCGATTCGATTTTGGGATTGGTGATGGACGCGATGACGGCGGCGAAGTGGGTTATCGTGGGGGAATTGGCGACTCGCTGGCTTTCGGCGGTGCTTAGGGGAGCTCGAGTTCTGGATCCTCGCGCGTGCGATGTTGGGGTAGCGTTGACCTAGGTGGGAGGTCGCGAATGGGAATATGACAGGATCGAGTTCGACTCGAGTGGGTCTCGATGGATGGCGATGCCGTGTGGGGATGCACTGTGATGGGTTTGGGTCGCGTGCCCGTAGCTGTTTCGCGATGATGTCGTCTTCCTGTTCGAGCAAGGTTGTAGCAGTAAGGTATATCAACCAAAATTTTAAACTATTGATTTCAAAAACAGTAAATTTTAAATGTTCCTTAAGCTTAAACTTCTAAATGAATTTTTGATCTGATCGGAACTAACAGATTTGTTTTAAAAATGGAATCACCTGTATATATATATATAGGACAGTAAAGAAAATTCTTATTTTTGTCAATTACTGAAAAGAAGAAAATAATAATATGTACATTTTTTTAACTCACCATTTAATTTTGAAATGATGTATAAGATGATTAACTAGTTAATTTTCTTATTTAATTATTTTAGCTACTAAAAATATTTATTTTAGGAAAATCAGCTTTAAACTAAATCACTAGTTAATTAAATTTTAAAACGGTTAGTTTAAAAATAAATTGTTAGTTAAGTTAATTTATCAAATGGAATTCGTTTTACAGTAAACATGCTACTGTTAATTTCAGACAGAGACAAATTTAATTTTTGAGTTAAATTGAATCATTGGAAATTAAATTTAGTAAATGGAAAATTTATTTGTTCAATTGATTCAAATATTAATAAAATTATATAATTGTTATACAAGGTTTGAAATATGAAGAAATGATCAAAACGGAAATGGATTGCAAAATTAAGGCAAAGGTGAGATCTTCTCACTCAAACAAAGGGATTGTTTAATTTTAAATAGTTATATTTAAAATTATTGAATGTGTTGATTGATTGCTGTTTGGATGTGATATTAAATATAGTAGGATATATCTATATATAGCAATATATATATATATATATATTGGCATATGTATATATTGGTGATTGATTTTCCGGCATTATATAGCGGATGAGACCCTATTGCGCCGCATAATAGCGGATGATATTTTATAAATCCCATATACCGCGATATTCCACCTCGAAGTGGAATTGGTATTGTGCTAACATTTGTGGATGCAGGGAAACAGGTTGGAGGGATCCAACAGGATTCCTCAAAACATTTGAATTGGTTTCATATGTTGTGTGATTATTTATTTATAATCTGTGAATGATTATATCTGTGATTGAATTTGTTAAAGGCTAAAATTTAGCCGAATGTATTTTTGGTATCGTTGGATACCAGAAATAAATGAAATTGGATTTTTGAAATCAAAGTTGAAATTTTAAGTAAATTCTTTTGAAAGAGTTGGTTGAATTTCAAAGAAGGATTTTAAAAGCGTAAGGTGGTTTTTTGAAATCTTATTGAATAAATTCCAAAATTTGGGAAAAGATTTTTATAAATGGATTCTGAATAGTATTATTCGAAAGTTGGAAAATTTATTGAAAATGGAATTTTAAAGGGTTTGGAAAGATTAAGGAATTTATTTTTAAAAGTGATAAATTTCTAGAAATCCAATTGATAATTGATTTGGTATTGGAAAATAAATCTTTGGGAAATCGATATAAAAATTTATTTGATGTTGAATGAAAATTGATTTGTGTTGAAATAAAGTGTTGAAATAAATTTGGAAATCGATTTGTAAAATGATTTGGCATTTGGAAATAAATTTATAAATCAATTTGTAATTGATTTGGTGTTAAAATAAATTTGGAAATCAATTTGGAAATCGATTTGGAGTTGAAAGTAAATATTTGGAAATCGATTTGAAAATCGTATAAAAAGTGAATATTTGGGAATGTAAATTCCGAATAGAATTTGTAAAGGAAAGGGAAATTTGTTTTAAAAATAAACATTGATTTATTTTTAAAGTGTGGAAATCAATTTACAGATTTGGAATTTAAATTTGAAATAAATCGATAAAGATTTATTTAATTGGTTTAAATGGACCATTTTGTGATTTGAAATTGGTTTTCAAATGTGAAGTGTGGAAAATATATATCTTGTAAAGATATTTTGAAAATAAATAATTTGGGAAAAATTATTTAAATTGGATGTTTGTTGTGAATGTTGTTGATAGTTAAATAACCGACTATCAATATTTGCCTTTGGAATGGCACTTGATTTGTTTTTAAACAAACGCTCACTATTCGGGTTAGCCAGGAAAAGACCTTTGTGTCATTTAACCCATTCCGAATTAGTGATACGACGATATGGATCGTATTGAAGACTGGTGGTTAAGATCGGATATTTTCAAAAATGAAAGGACAACCTATCGAATGTCTCTGCACCGAGTTGCTCCGATATAGAGATTTATATCACTCTTTTTGTGATGGGAAGTCCGGACGTGATTAGTGAATATCTGGATTGCAAAGGCTTCTTTGGAAGTGCCTTCGGTTTTGTTCGATCCCGGAACGGACTTGTATGGATGTGTGTCTGACATTACACTTTGAGATGTAAAGCTGGTTTCTATCAAATACATTTCTGTTGGCGGCAGAGAATTTATTCTCTTAGCTTAACACCCCTCTCTGAGACGTACGAGCTCAGAGGTTATGTAGTTGATGGTTACTAGTGATACATTCCCAATTTGGTAATGTGGCATATGAAGTGCTGTTGATCAATTGTTGATCAAAGCGTGGCTTTGTGAATAAGCGTGGCTTTGTGAAAAAGCGTGGCTTTGTGAAAAAGCGTGGCTTTGTGAAAAAGCGTGGCTTTGTGAAAAAGCGTGGCTTTGTGAAAAAGCGTGGCTTTGTGAAAAAGCGTGGCTTTGTGAAAAAGCGTGGCTTTATGAAAAAGCGTGGCTTTGTGAAAAAGCGTGGCTTTGTGAAAAAGCGTAGCTTTGTGGACGAGACTTCGTCGAGCCTCACAATCCGGTAATGGTTGAAACAGGAATGTTGCGGCAAAGGTTTGTAGGGGTAGCGCCCCTAGGGTATGTCATTTCCTTCTGGATAAAAGGTGATATCATGGTATGGAGCCCAGATATTTTACCTATGTTGATTATACTTTGTGATTGTTGCGTTGTGATTGAGGATCCTCGAATAAAGGTCGGTGACGACCGGGGGATGACATAGCTCGTGTGTTAGTTACCTAGTTACAGCTTGGTTAAAGCGTAAGGTAGCGTCGGCCTGGTGTTTGCAGAGATCCGGTTAGGTTCTCGGGACGTCTTTCCAGAGGCGTTTCTATTTCGGTGTAAGGAAGTTCCTTTGCCTGACCATTGTTGGAAATCCAAAGAAACAATACGAACCCTGTACGGTTTTAGTTTGTATTACCTGCTATGGAATGTGGCGGTAACCTGCTACTGAACGTAGTAGCTATAGTAGACATACAATAATGGTTGTATGTTGGCTAAGATTGATATTATACTTTCGAAATGTTTTCCACACTAGACATTAATAATAATATCAACTGATTTTGCGTAATAAGCATTTTTGACTATCTTAAGGAGAAATCTCCTCCAATTCTGCGTTTTCATTGTGTGTGTGGCAGGAGGCCTTATGGTAGTTTCATTTTCCAAAAGCATTGCGAAATTTATTTATTTTCTTTGTTGAAATAACTGTTTTACGATCTCACACCAGTCACCATGACTGACTCGGAGTTTATCGTTCCCTTTATAAACTCTGGGTGCCCATAATTTTCCACACGGGCAGTCTAGAGTTATGTTATCAGGATATTCTGGATATTCTGGAGGTTTGGAGATGCGTTGGATGACGAGACGTACACTCATACTTGTTTATTTATTCCATTGTGTATTCTGTATAAGGACAAGTTTATATAACTGTCCATTGTTGTATTGTGTTGTATATTGACTCTGATTGAGTGTGTATAAACTGATATAGTCTTTTGTTTTTTAAAGACTAGTGATTATCTATTATATATTGTTCCGCTGCGAATGTGAGATTCTGATATTGTTTCTGTTTCTGTTTTTCTGTTCTTTCTTTTCTTCTGTCTTCTTCTACCTCTTCTTTTAACCCTAATGGTTCGGTTTTTCAGCATTCGATTAAGCGGCATTTGATACAGTGGACGTATTAATGTCGACTTTCGAGCATCGAAAAATCGTATCGTTACAAGTGGTATCAGAGCAGTCGGTTAAGCGATAACCCTGGCTCTGTTGGGTGTTACTCATTAGAGATAGAGTCAGTAGTACTCTAGAATGAGTGTGAGTGTAATAATAGATATGAGCACGTATTTGTTAGTGAATACAAAATTTGTTTTGTATTTTGTTGACTTATCAGTTGATTGTTTATAGATTCTGGTCGGTGCAGTCTGGCCAACTGTAATCGATAGGAGTTTCTAAACTCTTAAACAAGATAAACTGACACAGTACTGTTTTAAATGGGGTGAATGAAATAATTTTGCCCAAAACTATTTTTGTATAGAAAAGAAATAATTTTCTATGAATTATCATAGTATATGGATGATTGGTTGTTAGGAAGAGATAATACTGAAATATTATCACTATTATATGGAATTGAATAAGAAATAATGGTATAAAAGAAAATTTGAAGATAAATTCATTTGACAAATGAAATTTATAAATATGAATTGAAAAATATAAGGAAATAAAATTCATATACGAATGAAATTTGTAAATATAAATTGTAAATGAGATTTATAATTGGAAATAGAATTCCAGGAAAATTATTTGAGAATAAAATTCATTAATGAAATGAAATTGGTAATGTGAATTTATAAATGAATTCTCTAAATTAAAATATAGTGCCAGAGTAATTGTTTGACTCTGGAATTTCTTTAAAACGTTATGGAATGTAAATAAGTTTGATAACTTATAAAATATTTGAAATTGGATTGGAATAAGATTCAAATTGAAAATGTATGAATTTATGAATGAACAAATGAAGCTACACTTGTAAATAAATGAATTGGAATTGAAATATGAAATGAGATTGATTTGAATCAAGTTGAATAAAAATCCAAACTTGGAGGAATAAAATAAAATGGATTGAATTCAAGTAAACTAACTTGATAAATTATTAATTCATGAAATAGTGAATTGGAAGTTGAGTTAGTAAATCAAAATTGAATTGTGAGTTGAATGAAATGGTTTGAATCTGTATATAAATTCAAGTAAGTAAGAAAGAAAAATAAATTGAAATTTCCTTGTTATTGATAAAATAAATTCGACATGAATTGAATATGGAAATTTGAAATTTAAAATGGATGAGTGAATATACTAATTAAATTAGTGGAAGGAATAGATTTGAATGGTTTTTAAGGAGATTTGTTTGATTAATGGAATGCCAATTAAAATTGAATGGAATCAATTGGATATGCAGTACTATACATATATGACATATTATGTTTTCTAAACTAAGGATATGGAAAAGTACCTTCCATTGAAAAATTGTGAAGGTGTTAGAACTTGGTATGAAGGTCCATTTGAGTTGAAATCCCTCGTGATGGGATCATGTTGACGGGATCATGTTGATTGATCACGATGTATGCTAGCGTAATTCGAGGGGTGTGATGCCCAAAGTTACAAGCGATTCCACTGGGATAGTGGCGCAACCGCCGTGTAAACTGCGATCTAGATGCCATAGCGAAATTCGAGGGGCGAGATGCCTACGGTTACAAGCGATTCCACTGGGATAGTGGTGTAACCGCCGTGTGAACTACGATCTATGGCAACAACCATGGCGAAATTCAAGAGATGTGAAATCTATAGTTACAAGTGATTCTACTGGGATAGTAGCGAAACCGCCGAGTAACTGTGACCCGGGGGGAACGTGCTTTCCATATCCATTTTTTAAAAGGATTTTTAAGTGTTTTCACTGGGAGTTAGAAGAAAAAATTTGGAAAATTTTATTAACGGAAAAATTGATTTTCAAATTGTAATGGAAACGTAGGAATTGGATTAGAAAATGAAATCCATTGTTTTGGTCGAAGTTAAAAGTTCTATAAAAAGTGAACATCGAGTTTCACTAAAATGAATTTTTGGGTTTTGAAGATAAAATGAATTCAAATAGAATTGAAGTAGTAAATTGAATTCAAATGGAATTGAAAATGCAAAGTTGAATGGAAATGAATATATAACTTTGTTAGTAAAGTGAAAATAAATATAAAAAGCATGTAAATACTTGTATTGAACTTAAGAAATAAAGAGCAGAATTCTTAAGAAAATGGGTATTTGGAATCCAATAAGTAAATTTGGACATTGTTGTTAAATAAAGCATACAGGGGTTGTAAAGGCTAAGGAAAATGGAATTGGATTTTTATTTCGAAGATGAATTTGAATTTCTCAATAAGAGGTATGTATTTAAATTTCAGTATGAAATTTGACTGAGTTTCTGATTTTGCCACTTGGCATTTTGTTTTCTTTTGGGATTTGAGAGTCCGTAAGGACGTTTTGTAGTCGTACCGTATTAGCCGCGCAAAGGAGACGCTGGCGAAATTTTTCGAATATTTCGGGAGTCAGAAAATTTTTGAGAAAATTTTGAATTCAAAATTTGAATTTGAATTTAAATTTAAATTGTTAAGACAACCATATTATTTGGAACTTATGGTTGATTTTGTAAAGTTAGTTAAAGTGATAACTAATCTTTAATAAAAAGATTTGGGTTTGAAAATTTGATAAAACTGTTTGGTTTTTGGAAAATGATAAACGGGTATTGGAGCATTCTTCTTAACTTGTAATTTCGGGACGAAATTCTTTTAAGGGGGGAAGATTGTAACGACCCTGAATTTTTGACATTTGAAATGTGAATATTTAATTGAGTTTAAATATTCGAATGATAGTTTAATTTGAAATTCAATATCAGAATGAATTTGACAATTTAAATTTTTGAATTTAAATCGTTAAATCTGGGTAAAAATTTGTATCTTCAATTTTAAGCCAGTTAAAAATATTTCAAAGGCTTAGAAAATTCATATAGATTATACTGAAGGTAATAAAAGCTTTAGAATCGAATTTGGAACTGTTTTGTTCAGTTTTGAAATTTAGTTGTTTAAATTGAATTTAAAAATAGCGTTCCGGGACACAGTCTCGGAATTCGACGAAACCTGTTCCATTGGATCCGTAATATTGTATTATTATCGGATTTCAAATTTCATAGTAATCGGAGTGGTTGTGTGAGCGTACGATAGGTAAACGCGCCGGAAATTATATTAAATTTATATATATATATATTAGTTGATTAAAATATATACTCACATCAGCCACCCTACTCCTGGGCAAGTCGACCTCCTCTGTTTAATCACGTTCTCTTGTCCCCTCTTTTCTTTTTAAATTCCACGCAACCTTTCTCTCTTCCCTCAGTTAAAACATTTCAAAAAGAAGTATCTCGCTCAATGAAAAACAGAATCAATGGCCGAAGCCTTCTCCTCAAAAAATAAAATGGCAACTGAAATCGATGTCAACAGTTGCTCTCTTCTCTTCTTGCATTATCGAACCGTCTTCTTCAGCCGTTAAAATTTCAAGCTACAAAACCGAGCCTTCTCTTATTCGAAAAAAATTCAATTTCGAAAACAGAAAAAAATAATACGAACGAACGAAAACAAAATCAAAGAAATTTATGGCTGCTCTCCTCTACTGTTTGGAGCCTCGTTCGAGAATTTTTCCAAATTGCGATTCGATTTTGGGATTGGTGATGGACGCAATGACGGCGGCGAAGTGGGTTATCGTGGGGGCAGTGGCGACTAGCTGGCTTTCGGCGGTGCTTAGGGGAGCTCGAGTTCTAGATCCTCGCACGTGCGAGGTAGGGGTAGCGTTGACCTAGGTGGGAGGTCGCGAATGGGTCTCGATGGATGGCGATGCCGTGTGGGGATGCACTGCGATGGGTTTGGGTCGCGTGCCCGCAGCTGTTTCGCGATGATGTCGTCTTCCTGTTCGAGCAAGGTTGTAGCAGTAAGGTATATCAACCTAAATTTTAAACTGTTGATTTCAAAAACAGTAAATTTTAAATGTTCCTTAAGCTTAAACTTCTAAATGAATTTTTGATCTGATCGGAACTAACAGATTTGTTTTAAAAATGGAATCACATATATATATAGGACAATAAAGAAAATTCTTATTTTTGTCAATTACTGAAAAGAAGAAAATAATAATATGTACATTTTTTTAACTCACCATTTAATTTTGAAATGATGTATAAGATGATTAACTAGTTAATTTGCTTATTTAATTATTTTAGCTACTAAAAATATTTATTTTAGGAAAATCAGCTTTAAACTAAATCACTAGTTAATTAAATTTTAAAACGGTTAGTTTAAAAATAAATTGTTAGTTAAGTTAATTTATCAAATGGAATTCGTTTTACAGTAAACAGGCTACTGTTAATTTCAGACAGAGAAAAATTTAATTTTTGAGTTAAATTGAATCATTGGAAATTAAATTTAGTAAATGGAAAATTTATTTGTTCAATTGATTCGAATATTAATAAAATTATATAATTGTTATACAAGGTTTGAAATATGAAGAAATGATCAAAACGGAAATGGATTGCAAAATTAAGGCATAGGTGAGATCTTCTCACTCAAACAAAGGGATTGTTTAATTTTAAATAGTTATATTTAAAATTATTGAATGTGTTGATTGATTGCTGTTTGGATGTGATATTAGATATAGTAGGATATATCTATATATAGCAATATATATATATTGGCATATGTATATATTGGCGATTGATTTTCCCACATTATATTGCAGATGAGACCCTATTGCGCCGCATAATAGCGGATGATATTTTATAAATCCCATATACCGCGATATTCCACCTCGAAGTGGAATTGGTATTGTGCTAACATCTATGGATGCATGGAAATAGGTTGGAGGGATCCAACAGGATTCCTCAAAACTTTTGAATTGGTTTCATATGTTGTGTGATTATTTATTTATAATCTGTGAATGATTATATCTGTGATTGAATTTGTTGAACGCTAAAATTTAGCCGAATGTATTTTTGGTATCGTTGGATACCAGAAATAAATGAAATTGGATTTTTGAAATTAAAGTTGAAATTTTAAGTAAATTCTTTTGAAAGAATTGGTTGAATTTCAAAGAAGGAATTTTAAAAGCATAAGGTTGATTTTTGAAATCTTATTGAATAAATTCCAAAATATGGGAAAAGATTTTTATAAATGGATTCTGAATAGTATTATTCGAAAGTTGGAAAATTTATTGAAAATGGAATTTTAAAGGGTTTGGAAAGATTAAGGAATTTATTTTTAAAAGTGATAAATTTCTAGAAATCCAATTGATAATTGATTTGGTATTGGAAAATAAATCTTTGGGAAATCGATATAAAAATTTATTTGATGTTGAATGAAAATTGATTTGTGTTGAAATAAAGTGTTGAAATAAATTTGGAAATCGATTTGTAAAATGATTTGGCATTTGGAAATAAATTTAGAAATCAATTTGTAATTGATTTGGTGTTAAAATAAATTTGGAAATCAATTTGGAAATTGATTTGGAGTTGAAAGTAAATATTTGGAAATCGATTTGAAAATCGTATAAAAAGTGAATATTTGGGAATGTAAATTCCAAATAGAATTTGTAAAGGAAAGGGAAATTTGTTTTAAAAATAAACATTGATTTATTTTTAAAGTGTGGAAATCAATTTACAGATTTGGAATGTAAATTTGAAATAAATCGATAAAGATTTATTTAATTGGTTTAAATGGACCATTTTGTGATTTGAAATTGGTTTTCAAATGTGAAGTGTGGAAAATATATATCTTGTAAAGATATTTTGAAAATAAATAATTTGGGAAAAATTATTTAAATTGGATGTTTGTTGTGAATGTTGTTGATAGTTAAATAACCGACTATCAATATTTGCCTTTGGAATGGCACTTGATTTGTTTTTAAACAAACGCTCACTATTCGGGTTAGCCGGGAAAAGACCTTTGTGTCATATAGCCCATTCCGAATTAGTGATACGACGATATGGATCGTATTGAAGACCGGTGGTGAAGACCGAATATTTTCGAAAATGAAAGGACAACCTGTCGAATGTCTCTGCACCGAGTTGCTCCGGTATAGAGATTTATATCACTCTTTTTGTGATGGGAAGTCCGGACGTGATTAGTGAATATCCGGATTGCAAGGGCTTCTTTGGAAGTGCCTTCGGTTCCGTTCGATCCCGGAACGGACTTGTATGGATGTGTGTCTGACATTACACTTTGAGATGTAAAGCTGGTTTCTATCAAATACATTTCTGTTGGTGGCGGAGAATTTATTCTCTTAGCTTAACACCCCTCTCTAAGACGTACAAGCTCAGAGGTTATGTAGTTGATGGTTACTAGTGATACATTCCCAATTTGGTAATGTGGCATACGAAGTGCTGTTGATCAATTGTTGATCAAAGCGTTGCTTTGTGAAAAAGCGTGGCTTTGTGAAAAAGCGTAGATTTGTGGACGAGACTTCGTCGAGCCTCACAACCCGGTAATGGTCGAAACAAGAATGTTGCGGCAAAGGTTTGTAGGGGTAGCGCCCCTAGGGTATGTCATTTCCTTCTGGATAAAAGGTGATATCATGGTATGGAGCCCAGATATTTTACCTATGTTGATTATACTTTGTGATTGTTGCGTTGTGATTGAGGATCCTCGAATAAAGGTCGGTGACGACCGGGGGATGACATAGCTCGTGTGTTAGTTACCTAGTTACAGCTTGGTTAAAGCGTGAGGTAGCGTCGGCCTTGTGTTTGCAGAGATCCGGTTAGGTTCTCGGGACGTCTTTCTAGAGGCGTTTCTATTTCGGTGTAAGGAATTTCCTTTGCCTAACCATTGTTGGAAATCCAAAGGAACAATACGAACCCCGTACGGTTTTAGTTTGTATTACATGCTATGAAATGTGGCGGTAACCTGCTACTGAACGTAGTAGCTATAGTAGACATACAATAATGGTTGTATGTTGGCTAAGATTGATATTATACTTTCGAAATGTTTTCCACACTAGACATTAATAATAATATCAACTGATTTTGCGTAATAAGCATTTTTGACTATCATAAGGAGAAATCTCCTCCAATTCTGCGTTTGCATTGTGTGTGTGGCGGGAGGCCTTATGGTAATTTCATTTTCCAAAAGCATTGCGAAATTGTTTTATTTTCTTTGTGGAAATAACTGTTTTACGATCTCACACCAGTCACCATGACTGACTCAGAGTTTATTGTTCCCTTTCTAAACTCTGGGCGCCCATAATTTTCCACACGGGCAGCCTAGAGTTATGTTATCAGAATATTCTGGATATTCTGGAGCTTTGGAGATGCGCTGGATGACGAGACGTACACTCGTACTTGTTTATTTATTCCGCTGTGAATTCTGTATGAGGACAAGTTTATATAACTGTCCATTGTTGTATTGTGTTGTATATTGACTATGATTGATGTATGTATAAACTGATATAGTCTTTTGTTTTTTAAAGACTAGTGATTATCTATTATATATTGTTCCGCTGCGAATGTGAGATTCTAATATTGTTTCTGTTTCTGTTTTTCTGTTCTTTCTTTTCTTCTGTCTTCTTCTACCTCTTCTTTTAACCCTAATGGTTCGGTTTTCCGGAATTCGATTGCGCGGCATTTGATACAGTGGACGTATTAATGTCGACTTTCGAGCGTCGAAAAATCGTATCGTTACACTACAACTCAAATCAAAATTCAGAACCCAAAAGAACAGTAGGTTGAAAGAAGAAATCTATCCACCATCTAAGACAAAGATGGAACCCAAGGAATGGGCAAAAACAAAGGAAAAAGGATGAAGATGTCCAACGCCATAATCGAAAAAAGACAAGAAATCCAAAATCACAACCTGGAAGGACCAAATTGAGGTAGCAAATTTTAGTATGTCCAAAACCTGAAAGGTAATTCTCACATCAAGAAGATAAGAACTTGCATTCAGAAAGTAGACGCAAGACAAGAAAATGGATAAAGAAATCCTTAGCATAAGATGGAAAGTAAAGATCTATACAAAAGCTAAGGGGATGGAATAGATAACAAGTTTTTACTACAAAGATAAAAGTGACTCCATTCGAAGAATAGATTGAGTAAACCACTCTTGAATCCCCAGAAATAAACTGATCCCTTAGGATAGAAGAGTCTATATATCATATGTATATGATTATAAGTTATTTGGGCCATTGCACTACTGGACAACCAAGCAATGATATGGAATCACTATTCCGAATAGTTGCATGGCTTTACGGAACTACTCGGCTCCAATATAACAATAATATTATTAACTTATAGGTCTAGGAATCTTTTGCTTAAGTCCACCAAATTTACTATTACTAGACAAATTTCTGATTTTGTGCTTATATTGAACGAATTTCTGAATAGTCTATTCATCAAATGGGATCCCGACAAGAGTTTGGTTGAATTATCGATTCCATGAACTTACAGTTTCCTAATTTCTTTTCATGAAGATTTCTTATCGGGTTTGTGAACCAAAATTTCCATATTGACTTTATGATTTATAGGTTTTGTATTCCGAGTTTCCTTGTTGAATTTTCTTGGTAATTTCCTACCGAATTTTTGATTTTTGTGAATTCTAAGTTTCCTCATTGACATTTGCAATGATTTGTGGATTTCATATATTTCATTCCCCCATTGAATTTTCATAATGATTTCTTTTCGATTTCCGGTTTTTGTGAATTCTTGATGGCGTGACTTCTTTATTGAATTTCCATGATGATCTACAGATTTCTTATTGAATTTATGACTTTGTGCAAGAGAAAGTTTTAGGCAGTATATTTGGCAGATAAGATTCTAACAAATTTCTTACATTCACGAATTTATAAATTTTTGGTTTCTTTTCATGATGATTTTCTAATGTAGTGAATAATGCATTTCCTTGTTGATTTTATATTGATTTGAAAATTTTATATTCTTGATCTCTTGATTGGATTTTTGATGAAATCTCATAGAGTTACTGATTTAGTGAATTCTGAATTTCCTTATTGATTTTTATGATAATCTATGAACTTCATATTCTTGGATTTTTATGATGATCTCTTATTAGATTTCTGTCTTTGTAAATTCTAAGTTTCCTTGTCAATTTTTATGGTGATTTATGGGTCTCACATTCTTGGATTGCTATATGGATTTTTGTGATGAAATCTTATTGGACTTTAGTTTCGTGAATTCTAAATCTTTTCATTAGCTTTTATGATGATTTGGTGTCATTATTTGGTTTTCATAATGGTTTCTTGTTGAACTTCTGGTTTATGAATTTTTGATCCATTTATTAAATTTCCATGGCGATATGCGAACTTCTCATTGAATTTATGATTTGAATTCTATTGAAGGTTTTTTAACATTACATGGGATGCCATTAGAAAATAGGATAAAAGGGAAAGAGAGCCTCCGAATCTTTATGTTATCGAACAACATCAGTGCCAAACTGTTTACCAATTTATCACTGAATAGAAATTACTAACAAACAGTACAAGAATGAAACTAAAATTATGTTAGAGGGACAAGATAAAGCCACCAAAAGCATGAAATTAATACCTATAGGTTGAAGGAAACTTAACCCAAGAAAGGGATATCTAGAGTGCATGATTAATTTCTCTAAAGGTTCATTTACTTAATCTAATGTCTGCTAACCAGGTGATATTGTTTCACATCTCCAATATTAGTAATAAGAAGGGGTTTAATCATGTATTATTCAGAGTGCTTTATCTAAAAATATTATCAAATAGAATCTTGAACATTAGCTTTGTAAGATTGAAGCCATTAATCAAGGTCTTATAACAAAGTGATGATTCTAACAGAGGTAATTATCTATTTTGCAGAAAATAAAAGGGAGGAAATTCTTTGGAGTTTTTGTCCTAAAGAACAAAAGCTTCTTTCATACTAGGGTGGGGGCTAAATGTTATCCATAAAATATTCTCAAAAGTGGAAGTATGAAAGAAGGAGCAAAAGCATTGATGAATATCAGAAGACAATGGGATGGTCTATTTAAACATTAGATAAATCTTTCAAAAAGAAAATGAAGGCTCCAGCAGCACCTTTCGAATAAGTCAAAAGGACGTTATGATAGAGCTTTGGATAAGCAAAGGGCTTTCAACAAGGTCGAAAGCTACCTTCCAAAGGCAATGAATAGCACACTTTCTGCACATGCCCTAAATCATTCGAAACGATTGTTTTCATCTCCATTTACTTCCACTAGAAGAATGAATAGCCAAGTCAACCCTTTGAAAAACATATATAAGCCTTTCGAATTGGTTAAAGCCATTCTCACCTATGAAGGAAGAGATAAGGTTCTGCACCAGTCGAATGGAAGGTTTTCGAATGGAGTTTCCGGAAGCTGATCTCTCAATAACGTTTTGACTCATTCGAAACCCATAAAGCACATGTTTCGAGAGTAATGAAGGCCGACACCCGTGCTAACTTACATAGCATACAAACAACAAAAGGAAGAGCGTGGTTATACACGTTTTGATGGAGTCGAGAGTGACCAAGTAGTGCCATTCGATGAAGTCGGAAGCAATAAAGCAATAAGCCTTCCGACGAAGTCGAGAGGAATAAAAAAAATAGGAGAAAGCCAGTCTTCAGCAGCAGTGAAAGGACAGCCATACAACCCTTTCAACCTTTCGACTAGGTCGAAAGCTATGACTCAAGTGATGCACACGAAAGCAGGAAAGCAAACCTTTCGACGGTTTTGAAAGCATCTGGTCGAAAGGTGCTGACCCGCACCTATAAATAAAACCCCAAGGGTCATGTTTAGAGGATCCGATTTCTTTCTCTTCTCACTTGTATTCAAATAGAGTCTGTAAACCCTAATTTCTAAACCAAATTGGGGATTTTGTCAGTTTGTACAATCTAGTTCAATAAAATAGAGATATGATAATTTTGGATTATGCAGCTATGAAAGATTACTATAGCTTATGTTCATGATCCTCTTATATCAATCTAGGTCGAAAGAATACCTTTCGACCGAATCGAAATCCCAAGCGAACATATTTCCTTAGAGTTTTAGCTCAAATCCACAAAATCACAAGTATATACCCCCTTCGACCAAAACGATACCTTTCTAGATCAACTAATTCAAGAAACCATAAGGTCCCCAATTTGAGTCACCTTGTTTACGTCGAAAGGCGGTTTTGACAGAATCATAATCCGATCAATTTAAAATGAATTTCCATTGGATGAGTTAGCCTTTCGACTGTGACGAAAGGCACTAAAGACGTGATTTTGACCATCTCTACCAGCCTTAAAATTATTAACCACCCTCACTTCTTCGAAAGGAGGTTTCGATAGCATCACTCATACTTCATACTTCAATTTGAGGTGTTGACAAGTTTTCTTATCAACAAATAGATCTCTAAATACGAAAAATATACTAACTTAAGTAATTATTTAGTAAATCATTTATAAAATACTTTTAATATGAATTTAAACCCTTGAAATTATTTTTCCAAAACCTTTGAATAATCATATAGACTGGTAAAATAAATAAATCATCCGTTGAAAGCACACATATCAATATCAAATATATGAAGTTCAATTCGCGTCAGTACAAAGTTCCGTTTGCAAATCAATACTTCCAAACAATACATTCAACCAATTTCTAAGAAGATGACTAAGAAGATGACTCCAACCTTCTGCAACCCCAAATCGCCATCCTTCACAAATGCAGCTCCTCGTTGACGTTGCCTTGAACCACGCTGTCCCTCTTCATAATGCCTGTGGCAACTTCTCCATTGCCGAAGACAATCTCCCAAGCGACGTTCATCCTTTTTTTTCTCGTTCGAAGTTATCTGTGAGGATTTAGGGCTAATAATCAAAGTGATAGGGTATGGGCCGATTGAAGAAAATAACGGAGAGGGGAAAAAGAATGACGGGCTTATTTCTAATGGGATTATTTTTAATTAAATGATTTTTGCCTATTTATTTTCTTTCTTTTCTTTTAATAACTCTTTTAAATTTATTTGTGAATTTATTTCAATCTAATATAAATTAATTCGCAGCACACAATATTTAATATTAATCAAAACATTTTATTCAAATTCAATAAATTATTCGAAAATAAGTTATTAATTTATTTCAACTTACTAAATCAAAAATATTATATTAAATAGAATTTACTTAATTAAAATTTATCAAATATCGAATTTAAATATTTTATTTTAATTATATTTATTTATATGGCGTAAAAAGCAGGGTTGTACAAACTTCCTCTTACAAAAATTGCATCCTCAAAATTTCTTATAGGGAGACGTCAAACAATTCATACCCTGACTTTCTTCGTATCCACGATCTTCTATCAAACTTAAAATACTCAATCCTCTATGTGGCTCTTTCTCCAATTTCTCTTATCGTATGCTACAATTTAAATAGATTCAATTCAACGACTTTCTATTTTTGCACATGATAAAAATGCGAAAATTTTCTAAGTATTAGATTTTTTGGAAACTTTTTGCAGAGTCTCCCTTTTACGGAGAGCGTTTTGAAAAATCAAAGCACAATATAACAAAAATATATTCATCCTAATCAGGCATCCCAAAAAACGGGAAAACAATATAATATCACATTATATATCTGTAACAACCCTAGTCGAGATTACCTGGTATTAAATCTAAATTATGATTTAATTAATCATAACTTAATTTTATTGATAAATATGGGGAATTTATATTTATAGTTGTTCTTATCTCCAAAATTTAAAAGGGGTTCGGATTGAAATAAGTAAGGAAATTTATAAAAGGATTTCCAAGTAATGATGGATGAATTGAGAATTTAAAGAAATAACAAATTATGTACTTTAATTCTTATATTAACAATATAAGAACAAGCTTGGAGAAAATGAGTAAATAAATTATATGAATTTTATTATTATTTGTAATATGATTTTTCCAAGGGTTAATTTCTTATTTATTTTAATAGGAGATTTATGACAAATATCCTTCAATTCTAAAATTATCACAACAAGTGTTGTAAATTTAAATATATGGTAATATTGTGATTAATCGTTAAAAATTAGTTTTTTCAATTAATAGTCTATTTTATTAAAAATATTGCGAATAGCTTTTTATTTTCAAAAGTTGTATTTAATTTTTATAAGCTATTTCAATATCAATAGAAACGAGAATTTTAGGCATGCTATTTGTTTTGGGAAAATTAAAGGAATCAATGTTTGTTAAATAAAACATTTTTTATGCTTAAATTGGTATTTTATAAGTGGTAAAACAAAATAAGATTAGTAACACTTCTCCTAAAATTTATAACACCTTGCTATTGGGTTCATACCCAAACCCTCTTGGCCCATGGAGGAACTAAGAAACAAGTACATACCTGTTTCTCATTTCTCATTTCAGCTCTAAAACCCGAAAAAAATCCTCTTTATTTCTAAACCCTAGAAACTAAAATTTTCCTCAAACTCAAGTTAAATCAAAGGGTAATTGGCTAATTATTGAAGATAATCAACTCAGGTAATCTCTTTTATCCTATATCGCATCTATTGGAGTTTTAATTTCAGTTTTATCTTGGATTACTAATCTTGTTTTTTCAATTTCTAAGAATCAAACCTAGGATTTGTGGCTGAAAGGTGATAGTCTAGGTGAATCCGGATTCTAAGCACTAATTCAAGTTTAAATTCGGTTGGTAATCCTCACACTTCTAGACTACATTGGATGATTGTGGCTATTGTTGTGTTGCTTGAACATATGATGAATTTATTTGGATCCAATTTTTGTATGATATCTCTAGATATATGAAACTTCCTTCTAAACTTGCTAGAAACCCTTGCCAAATGATATTATAAATCATCAATTTGAAGTTTTTTGATTGCTTGCATGTTAGCTAATTCAGTGAAGTAGAAGTCTAGACTCCAACGAAGAAATCACCGCCAATGGGCAATCGAAGCACCACCGGTGATGCTTGGGGCTTAGCCTAGGTGTTCCAACTAGTGCACCAGTCATGATGACTGGTGGACCTGTCATGACCTAGGCTAAGACCCAGGTCACGCCGTTTTGGGCTCCATTTGCTCCTTCGTTCGTCCGTTTGATTGCTTGAACCCAATTGTTGATTTTGGTGTTGTTTTCTATGTCGATTTCGACGTTATATATGGATTTTGATTACGAACTTGAGAATTCATTTTGAAGTTATTATACCATAGAAATGTTCTGTGGATCTTGAGAGTAAGGCACACTTTTTATGCACGTTTTCAAATCGAATTTATAAAAGGCTGATTTCAAAATCAAACCATTTTATAAAAATCATTTTAAGTACAAATCTAATTTCTATATATATAGTTTAGGAATATATATAGTATCATTGCCTTTGAATATGGTTTTAAAATTGATTTAAAGCAATGATTTGAAAAGTGTACATATATATATATTTCTACTATGAATCAATGTTTTAGTAAAAATGATTTTTAAAGTGAATAATTTTATAAAAACTGCATGACATCGATCGAATGAGGAATTGATTTAAATGGTTAAATAAAACGAATGGTATGGAATGCTCGCGTTTGTTTTACCTATTAATTCTCGGACTTGCTTGACCAAACCATCGCTACACATAAGTGGAGTTTACTATTGTATAGTAAACGTTTGGGTAAATCCGTGTGGTATAGGATACATGGTCGTTATCTATTTAGTTGCTATATGAAAGTATTTAACACTTTTATCGACGAGTTTATGACTTGCCTTCGGAAAGACTTGTTCCTATCTTGGAGTTTATAGGTCTTGTACTTATCTTGATGTTTATAGGACTTGTTTCTATCCTGATGTTTATAGGTCTTGTACCTATCTTGATGTTTATAGGTCTCGTGCCTATTTCGAAGATTATAGGACTTATTCCTATCTTGATGTTTATACGTCTATCTTGGAGTTACATACATGTAGGCGAATTTATTTCACCAATCTTGGAGTTTGGTCGCTTCCCCTTTTTTATGAGATTTCTGGATTTCTATTTGTGATTTCTAGATTTGATGTTATATGTGCCAACACCAAATAGTTTCGGGGATTAGCTTGTAGAAGCTATCTGGAGTTTGATATTTGGTGATTTTATTCTTAAAGTTTTGAAGAATAGTTGATATTTATCGATACATGACTTGATGACTATACTTGAGTTCTAGTTCACTTTATCTATCATTTATCTTGCTAACACATTCATTATAGTCTAGACTGACTCATTTATTGTTTTATAATATTTGTGTCAGACCGAGATATTTCAGGTTCTCTAGTGTGATAGTTTTAGAGAGGATTCACTCCAGTTATCTAGTTATCATTCATCTTATCTTTATCTCGTATATGTGTACATATTTATATAGTGTTGTATCTAGTATTGAGCCTAGCTTCTTTTGTGTACATATTCATTTCAGGAGATGTAGTACAGATGTATTATATGGGTCATTTTGTTCACAATCTTGTATTTGGCATTATGTATCTATTCGATTTGATCAGCTTGTATCTATTTGTATTCCGCTGTGTATATTCTATGATCTATGATTTGTATTTATCATATACTATTCTGGATTATTATTATAGTCACCGTAGTTTTGTTATAAGCCTGGATTTCATATGTTGATTTCACTTGAGGAAAATAAATTTATTTATAGCATACTAATCAACATATCAATGTTCGCTTAAAGCAAAATTCGTAGATGGTCGCTCCTAACTAGCCCTATTCTCTACAATAATAGACAGTATTACTCAGTAATACCTTTGTTAGTGTAGGTCTCAGGGTGGGGTATCATAGCTTTGTATCAAAGCAAGGTTTAGAACAAAACTATTACAGACACAAATCTTGGCCTAGATGAGTCTTAGAGACCGTACCCATTAGGAGTTCTTGGGGTATCTAGTAGGAATCATCCCTTTTTTGAATAGGAAATTGATTTTTGGGATTCTAAAAACGTTTTCCTTCATTTCCACTCTTTGATGTTCCTATTATCGAATCATGTGATTCCTAAGCAATCTTTGATCCAATCTAATCCATAACAGTAGTGTAATTGGCTAGTGGTTTAGTCACTCGTTCTAGTATTGGGCAATCCAGTGAGCCAGTTGAGACGTGGTACTTTGTCCGTCCAGCACACCATGAAGTTTTTTGTTGATCTTTTTATGATCAGATTCGCATAACGGAAGCATACAGATGTTTCCGCTAGGCACATTATCCAATGATTTGGGATTGATTTGATTGGTTGAGTGAATGTACGTTTGCATAAGATTCCTACTGATAATTCTAATTTGATTAAGAAATATTCCTTGATAATTAGAATTTTATTTGAAGCTTAATAATTGAATCTTGCGGTATCTTCATATTGGAAATCACTACAAGAGAAATTGAATTCCTTGGGTATAAAATAAACAAGGATCAAATCTTGTGGTTATAAAAAATAATCAATTGAAAATGGAGGTATGTTTTGGTACTTGATTACCAATTAACAAAAAATAATAATTGATTTATTATTTACTCTAGAACAAGAGTTAGATTAAGAATTGTTTTGATGAAACCATCGCCTAATTAGGAAACACCATCCTATGGGTTTTCTATAAGATGTTAAATGGTGATGATTATAAGCTTGTTATTATATGCATAAACTAGGGTATATAAAGATATAAATATTCTTCATTTTAAAAGAGGATTTCTTTTAAAGTGTGTATGTTTATTTATAGATGTTAAATTTCCCATTGGGTTCTTTAAGGATTCCAGTCGAGACGTCTGGCCAACGTACTCGATAGAGATTTCTAAACTTCAGACAAGACAATTGGACATACACTTTTATTAAAATAAGTGTTTAGAAAATCAATTTTTTAGAAATATGTTAATTCAAGAAGGACTAAAAACATTTTGAAACTAATGTGGTTTAAAATAAAATAATATTTGGATATGCATACAAAGGTACATATAAGGTTTTGGAAATATAAGGGTATTTCTATAATATAGAAAGAATAAAAATATCAATAAAGATAAATAATATTTAGAAATCATTTTCTATATGAAAGAATATATTATTGGATTTCCAAATAATAATCTTATAAGGAAAATGTTTTGAGAACCTTAGTTCTATAACATGGGGAAGTACTAATAACTAACTTAGTGTTACCAATTGGTTTAAATGCTCTCGAGTAACGCTTCATCGAATATAGTATAACTCATTGAATAGAATGTTTGAGTGGAACTTACTAGCCCATTAGTGAATACTCGAATATCACGAGGTAGTTTGGGATGCCTTGGTTAAATTCTTGTAATTAATATTAGGAAGTATTTAACACTTTAGGATTGTATTCTCTTTTGGTTTTCGGTGGGACCGGTAGATCCTTAAGAGAATCTAGTTCAAGTTTTCCAGTGGTATTCATAACAAGTGAGAATTACTAGCTTCTAGTAAATACTTGAATTTCACCAAGCGAATGGGATGTTTTTGTAAAATTCTAGTGATTACTGAAAGTGATAATATTTGGCATTTTAGAGTATATTTCCTTTTGGTGTTCGAAGGAGGGCCGATAGATCCTTAAGAGATATGCTTTGGATAGGCTTTAAAAGGCCATTATAATCTAAGTATAAACACATAAGTGTAAAAACTTAAATAGCTAAATCACTAAAAGCTAAAGAGAAGCCTGATTCTTTTATTTAAAATCTATTGGAAAAAATGTTTAAGCTTAGGTTAAATGATATGTGAGTTAAGATGCCATCTCTAATTATATTTGAAATAACAATTTGTGGAAATTACTTTATAGATTTATTTATCTCTTGGATATTAATTAATATATTAAGAGGAAATGGAATACCCTCCTAAGAAGAGGTTAGTGTTGGATCTGTAGTGTGTGTGTGTGTATATATATATATTGTGTGTGTGTATTGATTCAACCTTAAATTAGGTAGCGTCTAAAGTTTCAAATTTGCACTAAGGAAAGGATTTAATTCAAAAATAAAAATAATCTAGGGTTTGGAAATTTCAAAAGATGAGAAATTTTAAATGATTCTGGATGGGAAAATGAATTTTTAGATACTTGATTTTTAATTTCTTGGGAAGCTAATTCTTTTATTTTATCAATAAAAGAAAATGGAAAATTTTATTGGTAAATTCTTGAATAGGATAAGATCTAATTGGAGGATCCATTGATTTATATACATGCTATGCAATAAAGGCGAAGTGCCTAGGTAAAAGATAATGGTTGAATTTTAAGAACTTTAACCACAAAAAAGACCTCTTTTGGAAAAATTTCAAGTTTTCAAACTTAACACTAAGTTTGGAAATAAACAGAGGAAATTTCTTTATTTGGGAAATAAATATTTAGCAAAGAATAATAATTGAGATTTCTTCGATAAAAAGTAATCTTCACTTTGAAAAGAAATTTGTAGTGTAAGACTATAAAAGAAACTTAATTAAATAACATGAATACTTTAGAATGGGTTATATAATTTGAGTCTTTCAAGTCAAAAACCAATTGAGAGTTTATTCAATATAGTAATGAGTGGGATGAAAATTTAAAAAAATATAATTATAATTGGGGTTTTTTGTACATTTTAAAATTTAGAAAGTACCCCTTTGGTAAAGAATTTCATGATGATATAAATTTATATTAAGAATCTTGAATTTTAAATAAAAATCCTAGAATTAATCTACAACTCTTGAAATGATTAATTTAGCAAGTCTCTTAGAACATAAGAATGTTAAGTATTTTGAATAGAGAAAATACTTTTAATGAATTGAGATGTGAAATCTAAGTTCAAAACTTATTCAGAAATTTACAACTAAATACCTTTGTAAGGAGGGACTCTGTAACAAATTTTGTAAGGAAACTGCGGGGACACAAATTTAATGAATTGAGATGTGAAATCTAAGTTCAATACTTTTATTGACTTTTCCCTTAAGGAAACTGCGGGGACACAAATTTTGTAAGGAGGGACTCTGTAATAACCCTGGTCGAGATAACATAGAATGAAATCTAAAATATAATCTAATTAATCATAACTAAATTTTATTGACAAATTTGGGGAATTTATATTTATAATTGTTTTTATCTCCAAATTTAAAAGGGGTCGGGAAAGAAATAAATAAGGAAATTTATAAAAGGATTTCCATGTAATGATGGATGAATTGAGAATTTATAGAAACAACAAATTATGTAATTTAATTATTATATAAATAATCTAAGAACAATCTTGGAGAAAATGAGTAAATAAATTATATGGAAATAATTTTATTATTTGAAATATGATTTTTCCAAGGGTTATTTGCTTATTTATTTCAATAAGATATTTATGACAAATATCTTTTAATTCGAAAATTATCACAAGTGTTGTAAATTTAAATAAATGATAATAATGTGATTCATTGTTAAAAATGATATTCTTCAATTAACAGTGTATTTTATTAAAACTATTGCGAATAACTTCTACTTTCAAAATTTGTATTTAATTTTTGTAAGATGTTTCAATATCAAAAGAAATGAGAACTTTAGGCATGTTATTTGTTTTGGGAAAATTAAAGGAATCGATGTTTGTTAAATAAAATATTGTTTATGCTTAAATTGGTATTTTATAAGCGATAAAACAAAATAAGATTAGTAACACTTCTTCTAAAATTTGTAATACCTTGCTATTGGGTTCATACCCGATCCCTCTTGGACCATGGAGGAAATAATAAATCAAGTACGTACACTTGTTTCTCATTTCTCATTTCAATTGTAAAACCTGAATACCAAATCCTCTTTATTTCTAAACCCTAGAAACTAAAATCCTCCTCAAATTCAAGTTAAATCAAAGAGAAATTAGCCAATTATTGAAGATAATCAACTCAGGTAATCTCTTCTATCCTATATCGCATGTACCGGGGATTTAATTTCAGTTTTATCTTGGATTAGTAATCTTGTTTTTGCAATTTCTAAGAATCAAACCTAGGTTTTGTAGCTAAGAGGTGATAGCTTATGTGAATCCGGATTCTAAGCACTAATTCATGTTCAAATTCATTGAGTAATCCTAACACTTTAAGACTAAATTGGATGGTTGTGACTGTTGTTGTGTTGCTTTAACATATAATGAATTTTGATCCAATTTTTCTATGATATCTCTGCTATATGAAACTTCCTTCTCAGCTTGCTAGATACCCTATTCAAATGATCTTATAAATCATCAATTTGAAGTTGTTTGATTGCTTGCATGGTAGCTAATTCTGTCATGATCCAAATTTCAGCGTTCGAAAATCGACAACCGTACTTCACTTGTACTCGTATGCCGCAGATTCAATCGTTGAAATTCGACTCATGCTGGAGCTTATAACACGTTAAGTATAACAACATAGCGGAAGAAAGAAATGAATAATATCATATACATCACAGATGATACAATATCCAGAATATGATATACTACAATGATATCTATATGATACAAGAATATCAGAGACAAATAATAATGTCATAGCGGAAAAAACAGAAGTGATAACTCCAAATGATCTTTAAAAGAGATTGAGTCCAACAACTTCAACATCAAGCTCGAACCACCATCATGTCTCACAAAGATAAGCAACTCCGATGAATCAACTCCAATAACCGAACTAGCTCCACATAATCTACTAAACCTGACTATCTGAAAAAACCCAACTCTAGACTGCCCGTGTGGGAAATTGTGGGCACCCAGAGTTTAGGAAGGGAACAATAAACTCCGGGTCAGTCATGGGACTGGTATAAGTAACAAAACAGTTGTTTAAAATAAAAACAGTTCATAAGAGAAATCCGATATGCTTTTTGGAAAATGAAACTACCATAAGGCCTCCCGGCACACACACAATGCAATCGCACACATGGGGGAGATTTCTCCTTATGATAGTTAGATATGCTTAATACGAGAAAACTCTTTGATATTATTACTAGTGCATAGCTGAAAACATTTCGAAAGTATAATATTAATCCTAGCCAGCATATGTACCATGATACTATGCCTAATATAGCTGCCATGTTGAATAGCAGGTTCTACAACTAAAACCGTAGTGGGTTCGTATTGGGAACTGGATTTCCAACAAATGGTCAGGCTAAGGAACCTCCTACTGCCACATGGGTACGCCTCTGGAGTGACGTCCCGAGAACTAACTAGCTCTCTGCCAACACAAGGCCGGGTTACCTCTTACTAGGTAACTACTACTCGAATATGCCATCCCCCAGTCCTTTTCGACCTTTATCCGAGGCGCCTCAAAAAAGCAACAACCACACAGAAATGAGATTGCAGCAACCACATAGGTTAAATATCAGGGCTCCATACCTGATACCACCTTTTTCCAGAAGGAAATGACATACCCTAAAGGGCGCGACCCTCATAACCTTGTCGCATCTTTCCTGTTTCGACCATTTCCGTGGTGTGTGGTCCTGATGCAGTCTCGTCCACAAAGCTATGCTTTACACGAAAGCCATGCTTTGATCACGAATGATCAACGAATGATCAGCAACACATAGCAGCACTCAGCATGCCACATTACCAAATTGGGAGTATATCACTGATAACCTTCAACTACATAACCTCTGAGCTTGTACGTCTCAGAGAAAGGTGTTAAGCTAAGAGAATAAATCTCCGCCACCAAATAGAAATGTATTTGAAAGAAATCTGCTTTATATTTCAAAGTGTAATGTCAGACATACAACCATACAAATCTGTTCCGGGTTCAAACAGAACCGAAGGCACTTCCAAAGAAACCCTTGCAATCCGGGTATTCACAATCCCGATCGGACTTCCCATCACATATGGAGGTCTCTATACTGGAGCCACTCAGTGCAGAGACGATCGATAGGTTATCCTATCGTTCTCGCAAACACCCGGTCTTCAAATGCTATCCATTTAAGTCGTATCACTATTCGGAATGGGTTATCTGACACAAAGTCCTCTCCCGGTTAAACCGAATAGTGAGGGATTTCAGTTAAGTCACAACTTATTACCCAAAACTTTTCTTCAAATGGTTTAAACAAATTACCATTTTCAATCTTTTAAACAAAAAGATTTATTTCACAAAGTTCACCAATCTTTCACACAGATTCATTCACAGATTTCAAACCAATTTCTATTTCAAATCTTTTATAGAAAGGATACACTTTTAAGACCCCTTTTCAATTTGAAAACAAAGTATACCAATATTTAACAAAGATTTATACATATTCTTTTCAACACAATTTCCCTTTCAAATTGGATTAACTCATCAACTCTTTAAATCAAGATTTAATTCATAGCTTTCAAAAAGATTCATTCATAACTTGGAAAACCATTTTTCATTTCAAATCTTTTATATATAAAAGATACACCATTTAAAATCCTCTTCAATTTCAAAACAAGGTTCAACCATTTTAAATTTCAAAACTTTATGGAGTTATCCAAAATAACTTTCTCCTCAAAACTCCTTTTCCAAAGCTTTTCACATTTAACCCGATTCCATGTCCAAACCATTGGAATTCAAATTTAATTTAAAATCATTTCAAAAATCTGTAACTCAATCGATTCCCTCGTGAAGTCCATATTTGTGTGTGTATGGTGTGGTCCAGGGGTTTAACACAATAGTGCAACATCATCACAGATTCAAATACAGCAATATATTTGATAAGCGGTTAAACTATAACGCTTATCCTTATTCACAGATCCACAGATAAATCACAGATAAAATAAATTACATTCATCACAGCTTGAATTAAAACAATTCATATCACACAGCATCACATAGTAGGGATATTGAACAATTCACAGTCAATAGAATACAGTCATCCATAAGTAATGATTTATTAATCATCATTCTCTAATTAATTTAAAATAAATTAAATTAATTACTTTCATCATTCTAAATCTTGCTTACTTAACCATTAATTAATTACAAATTAATTAATCATCCTCTAAGTACTAATTAATCACCCTTGATTAATTATACTCTAATTACATTAAGTAATTATCCTTAATTAATTACACAAATTAATTATTTTTAACCAATTACAGTAATTAACCTTTAATTACTTCATTAATTAATTAACTAAAATTAATTACATTAATCCTTAATTAATTACATTAATTAATTACTTCATAATCACTTATCATTGATTAATTAATTTTAATTAATCAACCCTTAATTACATCATTAATTATATTAATTAATGATCTCTAATTACTTCTTTAATTAATTACTCTATTTACATTAATTACATTAAGTAATTAATCTTTAATTAAACCCCATTTATTAATCACTCTTGATTAATCTTATCCAGTAATTAACTATTCTTAATTACTCATTAAATAAATAAATTACTCCTTAATTAATTATCTTAATTAATCCCTTGATTAATTACATAAAGTAATTTAAACCAAATTACTTCCATATTTAAATCATCTTCAATTAATTACATCCAGTAATTACCATTAATTACTTCACTAAGTAATTACACTTCATTTATTACATTAAGTAATTACTTATCAAATCATCCAGTGATTATCTTAAACTAACTAAACTTAATTAATTAACTTAAACTAATCACATTAAACTCAATTAATTACATTGAGTAATTAATTCCTTAATTACTTCCATTAAGTAATTACACATAATTAATTTCATAAATGATTATCTTTAATTAATTAATCTAATTGATTATTAAAACTAATCACATTAATTAATTATTAAATAATCTCAAGTTAATGACCTTCATTTATTATTTACCATTCTTTAATTACTTCTCTTAAGTAATTCAACTTAAATTAATTATTATTAATTACAAATTAATTAATCTTTAATAACCCACTAATTAATCCTAATTATTTAATTAATTAAGTTCTTAACTGTAACTTAATTAATCTTAAATTACTTGATTAATTAATCCCTAATCATTTTATAAAATACTTTAACAATTTTAAGTTGTTAAAAACATTTCATTTTTAAAAACTTATTTATCTAAAACTAGGATTCAAATTCATTTTGAATCCATACTTTAAAATGGATTTAAAACCTGTTTAAAATTTTGCTTCACATTTTTATATTCATTTTAAAATTTTAAAAACACTTACATGTTTTAAACCTGTAACCATCAATTACCCGAGCCCATCCCTAAAAACACTTCGAGTCAAACTCAGAAAAACTTCGGGCAACACATGAAATCGACTCGAGAAAACTCGAGTACCCCTCTGTTGCTACAACCCAAACTTCACCAGAAAAAGAAATGCACCGTGCACATGCACAGTTCCGATGACCACCTCTGGTCGTCGCCAATACATCGAGCAAGTTGAAGCCCCACCACGAATCAATCTCCGATCGCCAGAATACACCCATCATCTCGAAATCAAAATTGAGTACAAACTCGATACCTGGAAACAACAGTTTGGAACCACCCCCAAACCTGGGAAACAGCCTCGTCTTCGATCCTCCGACCCCGGCCAACCCTTCGTCGACACTTCCTCTTTCACCTCCCAAAACCTCGCAACACTCGATCAACTCCAGATGACGAACGAATCGAAATACCATACCTAGATAAAACTAGATTTCCATACTTCCAAAGCTTGTCGTCGCCACCACGACCATCTACACCCCCATCCACTATTTTTCCTACAACCCCTGATCACTCCTCCACCTCCAGGAGGAAACTCGATCACCACGAACTAGAGGATCACCAGAAATTGACGATATAATGAAATTTGAACAAACTCGAACTGCTCTCAAATCCTAACTCAAAAAATTATGATTTAAGCTTTAAAAATCATGTTTTAGTATGAGAATTCAGTTTATATACCTGAATTCGTTAATTAAGAAACTTAAATTTGACTTATATGAAGTTGGGTTCAGATATCTTGATTTCCAGAGTCATTAATAAGTTGTTTACATTTAAATTGATTTTTAAAACTTAGTTCATGATCAAACAAGCAACATTTGTTTTAACGCTAAGTCCAAACATCAAGTAGAACAAGCGGAAATGATTTTTGAATCAAAAATTTGGTGTTTATGAACTCAGAACAAAGACAGATTCAAACATCAGCCTGTACAATATATCCATCATTCACAGAGAATTCATATATAGATTCAAACATACTTATCACAGATTCAACTTACAACAGATCCATATTTTTTTTAGATTTTAAGAAAATGTTACTCACCTGATTTCAGAAAAATGAACAGAGTCTCATTTATGTTGAAACAGGCTGTGAAAGTTGCAAGCTGAAATCTTTCTCTTTAATTCTCTGATTTGAGTTGAGCTGGAGTGTTGTTTAGGTTAAATTATTGTTTAAGTTTGAAATGATATTTATTTCAGATTTACACAGCTTTGAATAAACGAAACTGAGATGAGGAAGTTGATATATAGAAATTGAGTTTACTGGGTGATGATATGTTTTTGTACAATACATCAGAGATATTTTTTTCTTTTGTATGTTGACTATGCAGATTTTTTTCCTACTTGGCGGCTGATCGATTGTATTGTGATGGCTTGCATTAATTACCATTGTCTTGTTTTATAAGCTTATACTTATCCATTGTTTTTTTCACTTTTTTTTCATATTTATCCTTTATATATTTGAATGTACATAGATATTTATATTTTTCTTTTCAATCTTGAATATATGTTAGTGTCTTCTTTTGCAAGCTAATACATATATACATTTACTTGTTTCATACTATCATTCACATCCAATTTGATTTGTTTACATACTTGAATATATTTTATTTTCTTTAGTCTTATTATTTTATAATATAATTAAATTTCTATTTTTAATATGTTGTGAAAATTTATCTATGTGTTTAATTTGTATTTTATAATTTATCTTATATATATCTATTTATAAATTCAAATTATTTTTAAACCATTTACTTAAATTTAAATTAAAATGATTTAACACATATTTTATTTGAATTTGGAAAAACTCAAATCGATTTACCAATTAATTTCATAATTTTTATTCAAAAATTAAATTAATTATCAATTTAAACTTAGTTAAAATCCGGGATCGTTACAGATTCCCCTCCTTAAGAAATTTCATCCTCGAAATTTGAAAGTAGGGAGTCAACAAAAGAATAGATGAAGAATGTTTCATCAAATCAAACTAAGCATCTATTCTGCATTTGGCTTACCAAATCAGAATATCAATAATAGATACGAGAACGAATCTTTTAAAAAAAAATTTCACAAGATACTCGGGTTATCCGGATCTACGAAATATGCAGGGGCATTGGTCAGTTCGAAGGGATAACTAACCATTCGTAGAACATATCCGAACCCAAAAATAGACAGATATATGGATACAATTCCAAAACTTTTTAATTTAGAAACCAAATTATACCTATCAACCATAACAACCAAAGCAACCATTTCATCCAAACAAACAATTCTGACCTATTTGGAGTTTATGTCCCATGCAAATATATCAAATCTTCTTCCTGGATCTACCAGGAACAATCAGAGAATTGAGAAAAGATTATTTCCTTGTTTCCTTGTTGTTACAAGGAATTGACCATTTATAGTCGTATTCCCCTGTCCCTTATCTCATCCTCTTCTTGCACTAATACTTACTATCAGTGGATTGTAAGAGAATTTACTGAGGTATACGGACAGATATCTTAGGGATTACTCATTCTAGGGTATACTTCACCCTATCTCTAATGAGCTACTTAATGTGTTATACTCCTGAGCTAAAGTTCAACCTTAGCTCTGATACCAAAATGTCACGATCCAAATTTCAGCATTCGAAAATCGACACCCGTACTTCACTTGTACTCATATGCCGCAGATTCTGTAACGACCCGTATTTTTACGGATCGAAACATCGTAAAACAGTTGTCATTAGGTCGTAACGTTGTTAAGTCATTCAGAATTTAGAACGACTAGAGCTTGAGTCATCTAGAAGTTAAGCCGTGTTGTAGCTTAGGTCGTATGGAAGTTGGGTCGTGTGGTAGCTTAGGTCGTGGGGTAGGTTAGGTCGGGTGAGCGACCTAAGGATTTGAGCGACCTATAGGAAGTTGGCGACCTAAGGATTGGAGCGACCTATAGGAAGTTGGCGACCTAAAGATTTGAGCGACCTATAGGAAGTTGGCGACTTAAGGATTGGAGCGACCTATAGGAAGTTGGCGACTTAAGGTAGTGGACGACCTAAGAGTTAGCAACCTATAGGAATTGGTGACTTAAGGAGTAGACGACCTAAGGTTTGAGCGATTTAAGGAAAGACAGCGACCTAAGGGAGTTAGCGAGTTAACGACCTAAGGAACTAAGCGAGTTAACGACCTAAGAAGGTTAGGTCGTGGACGAGTTAAGGAGATTAGTGGGATGGGTCGTTAGGTCGCGTGGATGTTAGGTCGTATCCTAGTTAAGTTGTTAGGTCGTGTAGCGTTAAGTCGCTAAGGGTTAAGTCGTAGGGTGTTAAGTCGCGCAAGGGCTTAAGTCGTAGGTCGTGCATTAGTGTTGAGTCTTAGGTCGTGACATTTTTAGGTCGTGGAAGCGCATATGTCGCTAGGTCGTGCGCATGTGTGTGTGGTTAAGTCGTGTGAAGGCTTAAGGGGTTAGGTCGCTGAGTGTTAGGTCGTGAGCGACCTGGGAGCGAGCTAAAGTTAGGTCATGGCTTCCGTTAAGTCGTTGAGTCGAGTGTTTGCTAAGTCGTAAGTCGTAGGTCGTGCGTATGTGTTAAGTCGCGCAAGTGTTAGGTCAGAGAATTTGTTAGGTCGTAGGTCGTGGACGACCTAAGGAAATCAGCCTATAAATAGGCGGGTTCTTCTTCATTTTTGGGATTCGGATTTTGAAGTGACGAAGTGCTACTATTTTGAGAGCTCAAGTTCTATACTTCTTCACTTCTTTTCTCCACTCTAATCTTGTGATTCCTTCCATTCAAATCGAAGATCAAATCGAAGATCCAAGAGCTTAGATTGAAGATCTTCATCCATCGAAGAGAGATTTCATCGTTTGAAGCGGAGTTTTGATAGATCGAGTTAGATTCTTCGCTTTCCAGATCTGAAGTGTGTTGCTTTTGAGGTGTTTAGGTGATTTGGTGAGTGGTGGTTATCTCTCACACGGATCCAAAGGAGTATATCGGATTGTCGGCTTGATTTGGTGTTAAAATAGTGATTTCCATGCATTTTCTTAAACTTAAGTATAGATCTATTGTTCATGATGATTTGGCATTCATTTTACTACATGTTAACCTATGCAAGTTCATTCATTAAGTTGTAGAGATATTTGCTCATAATTCATGCTTGTTAGATTTGGACTCTTTATTTACAGAATTGCCATTATTGTTATAATTGTTTATTTGATCATGTTTGAATGCTTGATTACTTGGATTAATGGTTGACTTGATTGATTATTATGTATTAGTTGATTGATGATTTGATTTAGACAAGATGGTCGAAGGTGATTCAAAAGCTAAGGGAAAGGCTCTTGAATTGGAAAAGCTGCTCGTGGCATATGTAGCGGATGATGAAGCTCATATGGATAGATTTGATGATGATGATGTTGAGATGAGGCTTTGCTATGATGAGATAAAGCGAGGCATGATATGAGATAGCCTTGGTTTAATCCAGACGGGATCACTCCAAGCATGTTGATGACTCGGTGAAATGGTTCGAGTTAGAGGATAATGGTTTGCTCGAGAGGCGCTTGAGCTAGTATGGAAATAGTCGTCGAGGAGGATGACTAGAAGGTTGAGATTTCATCGTTGTTGAAGGTTCTAGCAGGCTCAAAGCAAGAGTACGTTGGGCAGATTCGATAGTCCCTAAAGACTATGATTGTAGTCGAGTACTCTGGGCAGATTCGATAGTCCTAGGCACGGGCTGCGACGACGTGCAGAGTTATGTTTAGAACCGTGGTTGCCATTAACCCTTGACGGACGGCTGAAAGAATGTGCCGGTCATTCAATTAATGGTGGTATCGAAGCAATAATAACAGTGATAGCCAGAGTCATGGATGTTTGGTTGTATTGTCATTCGGTCTCAAGAGCGATGTTTTCTGGGTGCTTATCTGATCTTGGTTTAGGCCTTGGGGGTTTGTACTTGGAAAACACCGACCTTGACTCGAGTGATAATTGCTTTACTTTAAATGTCTGCTTTGCTATGTTTATTTCTGCTTAGTGTGTCTGGGGGCTATCACTGTAGAAAGAGGTGGAGTGGGAGGGTTGGATTCCTATTCCTTTTACCTTTATGCTCTTTTGGTATGTTGTTAGTTAATTTACCGCTCACTAAGACTGTTGTCTGACTCAAGGTTTTATGTTCTACTCTTATTACCTTGGGCTGTTCATCCGCTTTGGGATGGGCAGACTAGGTAGCAGGTGACAGGTGCTGTTCTTAGTTTCCGACGATGCTGATGACGAAGACGAGCTAGAGGCTTGCATATTATTTCCTTACTATATGTACTGGATGTTCCGTTGATTGTATATTCTCTGAGTGATATGTAGTGAGGCTTGATGTATTGACTATTCAGATGTTGTACCAAACTATTATGAGGTTTAATAGAGATTCTGTTCTGTAAAGCTTCGCTATATATACTTTCTATTGTATTTTATCCATGCGTTGTGAGTTATACGATAGATTCTGCTGTTTTAACTTAACCTTAGCAATCGTCCATGGCTGCCTGGCACACTTTACAGCGCACTATTTCTATGTTCAGTGCAGGGGTCATGGGCGGTCGTCACATTTGGTATCAGAGCTTTGGTTAATCGATTTTACCCAACGCTCGCTGACGTAACTACGTATGAGAGACGTAATTGTATTTTGATGGATGATTACTATATATAATATAGTAGCTTAGAAGTGTGTGAGTCCTTATGCAGTTGTTCTCAAGGTGCATTAATCATTCCTTTTTATAGATATTAAGAATGAGTCGAAGAGGGAGACCAGCTGCTAGGGAAGGCCATGCTACTAAGGGGGCTGCTGATTATGTTGCTATGTTCGAAGCTATGATGACTGCGATCATGAGAAGGATGCCAGCTCCGGGGCCATCAGTAGATGTTGGAGTTCAAGTACAAACTCCAAAACCGGTGGATTTTGCTAAGCTGTGTAAAGACTACACTGCTCTTGGAGGAAAGGTTTTCTTGGGAACGGAGTCAACTATTGAAGTTCAGAGATGGATAGATGCTTGTAGAAGGATCTTTGGTGACTTGGGAATCGAGGATGCAACTAAAAGGAAGCTAGCATCAAGACAGCTTCAAGGAAGAGCTTCTGATTGGTGGAACTCTATCACCATTGATACTCCAGAGGAAGTAATTACTTGGGTGCAATTCCAAACCAGATTTGAAGCTAAGTTCATTTCTACAGCTCAGAAGTCTGTTCTATTCAAGAAGTTTGTGGAGCTTAAGCAAGGAGGAAGACCAGTTCTTGAGTATGTTTCTGAGTTTGAAGCCTTGTCCAAGTATGCCCGGTCGTATATTGAATCTTCATATCAGAAGAATGAGAAGTTTGTGACAGGCTTGGACAGTTATCTTAGGAGGCAGTTAGTGGATCATTTGGACGATTCATTTGAGAAGCTTGTAGAGAAGGCTCTCAGGCATGAGAATCTGTTTCCTAAGGAAAGGTCTGTTGTTGCTGTGACCAAGGAAGAGTCTAGACCACAGCAGGGTGGAAACAAGAAGAGAAAGCAGCAACAGCAAAAGGGTAAGGATGGCCAGAAGAAGCCGAAGGGCGAAGTAACCTGCTACAATTGTCAGCAGAAGGGTCATTTCTCTAGAGATTGCAAGAATCCGAAGGTGCCGGTGAAGTGCCACAACTGTGACAAACCGGGGCATATTAGGAAGAATTGTCCAGAACCGCGAAGGGACAAGCAGATTGTGCAAGCTTATGCTTTGGGGGTTGTTCCATCATCTTCAAAAGCTCCTACCGTTGAAGAGAAAGGAAAGAGTGTGGTGGTTCAAGGTACTCTTTCCATATGTGGTGTTCCAGTTAGAGTGTTATTTGATACTGGGGCGTCGCATTCTTTTGTTTGTAATGAACTTGTAGGCCGGTTGGGTTTAGAACCGGAATTGTTGATAGGCCATTGGTTGTGACTAATCCAGTTGGGGGTTCGTCTTGTTTGTGTATGCTATGCCGTGGTCTGATTGTATCGAGTCATGATTGCTCTTTTGTTTGTGATTGTTTTGTTCTGAACTTTGCGGGGTTCGGAATTATTTTGGGTATGGACTGGCTTAGGAAGTATGCGGCAAAGGTTGATTGTGAAAGGTTGGAGGTGATAGTCGAGAAAGTGGATGGGCGAAAGGTTGTGATACGATGTAAGCATGAGGAAGGCGTCTTCATGAGCTTCATGTATTCGCTGGTTGTTCCACGGGATGGACTGTCATCGGTGCCAATCGCTAATGGATTTGAGGATGTCTTTGATGAGTTCAAAGGGTTACCGCCGCATAGGGAGATCGAGTTTCGTATCGATCTAGTTGAAGGAGCCAGACCTGTTGTGATGCCTCTTAGGCGGATGGCGCCTAGGGAACAACAAGAGTTGAGGGTGCAAGTTGATGATCTTTTACAGAAAGGATTCATTCGGCGTAGTGTGTCCGAATGGGGTGCACCAGTTGTGTTCGCAACCAAAGCGGATGGATCGTTGAGGTTGTGTGTGGATTATCATGAGATGAATAAAGTGACTAAGAAGAACAAATATCCATTGCCGAGAATAGACAACTTGTTTGATCAGCTTCATGAAGCTAAGGTGTTTTCTCAGATGGATTTGGCAACGGGATTTCACCAGTAAAGAGTGGCTAAGGATAGTGTGCAGAAGACTGCTTTCAGGACACCATCCGGTTTCTCTAAGTGGCTGGTAATGCTGTTTGGATTGACCAATGCACCAGCATATTTTGTGGATCTTATGAATAGAGTGTTCAGAGTTCAGTTGAACAAGTTCGTACTAGTATTCGTGGATGATATTTTGATTTATTCCAGAACTGAAGAAGAGCACAAGACGCACTTGCGTATTGTTTTGGAAATCTTACGGAAACATCAGCTGAAGGCTAAGTTTTCGAAGTGTCACTTCTGGAAGAACGAAGTGAGGTTCTTAGGCCATATTATCTCTGGAAGCGGAATAGCGGTTGATCCCGCCAAGATAGCAGCAATCCAGGATTGGGGTAGACCTAAGAATGCATCTGATGTGAGAAGTTTTCTTGGATTAGCAGGATACTATCGTCGATTTATCAAAGACTTTTCCAAGGTAGCTGCACCATTAACCGGTTTGACGAAAAAGAATCAAGTATTCAGATGGGATGCTAAGTGTGAGCAAGCTTTCAGAATCCAGAAAGAGCAATTGACAAGTGCTCTTGTTTTTACTATTCCAAGTGGAAATGATGAGATGGTGGTTTACACCGATGCATGTGGTACCGGACTTGGAGCAGTGCTGATGCAGAAGGGTAAAGTTGTTGCGTATGCAAGTCGACAACTGAAGCCGCATGAAAGGAATTATCTGACTCATGATTTGGAGTTAGCGGCGATTGTTTTTGCTCTGAAGATATGGAGACATTATCTATTGGGAGTTCGATTCGAGTTGTTTACAGATCATAAGTCATTGAAGTATCTTTTCTCCCAAAAGGATTTGAATATTAGGCAACAACGATGGCTAGAGTTTTTAGCATCATATGATTTTGGTATAGCCTATACTCCGGGAAAGGGTAACGCAGTGGCAGATGCGTTGAGTCGAAGACATGCAGGATTGGGAGCCATGTTTTCAGAATGGAAGAGTCTCGAGTATTTAGCTGGATTTGACTTCAGGCCTAGATGTGAATTGGAACCTGAGATGTTGGCAAACTTATCAATAAGACCTACTCTTGTGGAAAGAATTGGCGAGAGCCAAAAGCGAGACGATAAGCTTGTCAAGATTATCCGTGATTTGAAATCTGGATTAGACCCAGAAAAGGATAAAGGATTCGAGGTCGATCGAGAGGGTTGGCTTCGGAAGCAAGGACGACTAGTTGTTCCCGATATAGATGAATTGAGAAATGAAGTTCTGAAGGAAAGTCATCACTCGAAGTTGACAATTCATCCAGGTGGAAATAAGATGTATCAGGATATGAAGAGAACCTATTACTGGGAAGGTATGAAGAAGGATGTTGGAAATTTTATTTCCAAGTGCATGAACTGCCAGTTGGTAAAAGCCGAACAGAAGAAGCCAAGTGGATTGCTTCAGCCATTAGAAGTTCCTACATGGAAGTGAGAGCAAGTATCGATGGATTTTATTGATGGGCTACCTAGAACAAGAGCGGGAAATGAAGGGATTTGGGTCATCGTAGATCGTCTGACTAAGAGTGCAAGATTCATTCCTGTTCGATCAACTAGGACTGTATCAAAGTTGGCTGAGCTGTATGTTAAGTGGATAGTTTGATTCCATGGTATTTCGAAGAGTATAGTGAGCGATCGAGACCCATTGTTCACTAGTGGATTTTGGAAGAGCTTCCAAGAAGTTTTGGGAACAGAGTTGTGTTTGAGTACAGCTTATCACCCCCAATCAGATGGTCAGACCGAGAGAGTCAATCGAGTTTTGGAAGATCTCCTTAGAGCTTGTGTTTTGGATTTCGGAGGATCATGGGAAGATCATCTTCATTTGGTGGAATTTTCGTACAATAATAGTTACCAGTCAAGCATTGGTATGGCACCGTATGAAGCATTGTATGGAAGACCGTGTAACTCTCCGATATGTTGGTTAGAAACAGGAGAAAAGCTAGTACTTGGGCCAGAAATGATTCGACAGACTTCGGATTGCATAGAGATCATTCGGCAACGAATGAAGGCAGCCCAAGACCGTCAGAAAAGTTATGCCGATAAGCGTCGTAACGATTTGGAATTCGACGTAGGTGATATGGTTTTTGTGAAGATTTCTCCAGTGAAGAATGTTATTCGATTCGGGAAGAAAGGAAAATTGACTCCAAGATTTGTTGGACCATTCCCTATTATCGAACGAATTGGAAAGCTCGCCTACAAATTGGAGTTACCAGAAAAGATGTCGGGTGTGCACAATGTTTTTCATGTATCGTATCTACGGAAGTATGTGCACGACTCGAATACAATAGTTTCTGCCGACAGCTGTGAAGATTTTGAGGTAGATCCAGTTGTTGAGAGACCTCGTAAGCCGCTTCGTGTTGTGGAAACTGACACGAAACAGCTTAGGAGGAAGGTAGTTAGGTTGCTCAAGATACAATGGAGTGATGATGTTAACGACTATACATGGGAGGTGGAAGAGAGAATGAAGGCAGCTCATCCTGAAATCTTCGAGGTATGGCCATAAAGTGTCGTGTCATCTCACGATATTGTAACTTGTTCTAGTTTTAGAATTCTGCATGCTAGGCTAGTAATTGGATGCATGGTTTGTTGATTGCTATGGATGGTAGACATGCATAATAGTTTTTGATTGCTCTTGTTTGATTGGAATTTCGGGGGCGAATTTCCTAAGGGGGAGAGAATGTAACGACCCGTATTTTTACGGATCGAAACATCGTAAAACAGTTGTCATTAGGTCGTAACGTTGTTAAGTCGTTCAGAATTTAGAACGACTAGAGCTTGAGTCGTCTAGAAGTTAAGCCGTGTTGTAGCTTAGGTCGTATGGAAGTTGGGTCGTGTGGTAGCTTAGGTCGTGGGGTAGGTTAGGTCGGGTGAGCGACCTAAGGATTTGAGCGACCTATAGGAAGTTGGCGACCTAAGGATTGGAGCGACCTATAGGAAGTTGGCGACCTAAAGATTTGAGCGACCTATAGGAAGTTGGCGACTTAAGGATTGGAGCGACCTATAGGAAGTTGGCGACTTAAGGTAGTGGACGACCTAAGAGTTAGCAACCTACAGGAATTGGCAACTTAAGGAGTAGACGACCTAAGGTTTGAGCGACTTAAGGAAAGACAGCGACCTAAGGGAGTTAGCGAGTTAACGACCTAAGGAACTAAGCGAGTTAACGACCTAAGAAGGTTAGGTCATGGACGAGTTAAGGAGATTAGTGGGATGAGTCGTTAGGTCGCGTGGATGTTAGGTCGTATCCTAGTTAAGTTGTTAGGTCGTGTAGCGTTAAGTCGCTAAGGGTTAAGTCGTAGGGTGTTAAGTCGCGCAAGGGCTTAAGTCGTAGGTCGCGCATTAGTGTTGAGTCTTAGGTCGTGACATTTTTAGGACGTGGAAGCGCATATGTCGCTAGGTCGTGCGCATGTGTGTGTGGTTAAGTCGTGTGAAGGCTTAAGGGGTTAAGTCGCTGAGTGTTAGGTCGTGAGCGACCTGGGAGCGAGCTAAAGTTAGGTCATGGCTTCCGTTAAGTCGTTGAGTCGAGTGTCTGCTAAGTCGTAAGTCGTAGGTCGCGCGCATGTGTTAAGTCGCGCAAGTGTTAGGTCGGAGAATTTGTTAGGTCGTAGGTCGCGATAGTTAGGTCGTGGACGACCTAAGGGGGCGGACGACCTAAGGAAATCAGCCTATAAATAGGCGGGTTCTTCTTCATTTTTGGGATCCGGATTTTAAAGCGACGAAGTGCTGCTATTTTGAGAGCTCGAGTTCTATACTTCTTCACTTCTTTTCTCCACTCTAATCTTGTGATTCCTTCCATCCAAATCGAAGATCAAATCGAAGATCCAAGAGCTTAGATTGAAGATCTTCATCCATCGAAGAGAGATTTCATCGTTTGAAGTGGAGTTTTGATAGATCGAGTTAGATTCTTCGCTGTCCAGATCTGAAGTGTGTTGCTTTTGAGGTGTTTAGGTGATTTGGTGAGTGGTGGTTATCTCTCACACGGATCCAAAGGAGTATATCGGATTGTCGGCTTGATTTGGTGTTAAAATAGTGATTTCCATGCATTTTCTTAAACTTAAGTATAGATCTATTGTTCATGATGATTTGGCATTCATTTTACTACATGTTAACCTATGCAAGTTCATTCATCAAGTTGTAGAGATATTTGCTCATAATTCATGCTTGTTAGATTTGGACTCTTTATTTACAGAATTGCCATTATTGTTAGAATTGTTTATTTGATCATGTTTGAATGCTTGATTACTTGGATTAATGGTTGATTTGATTGATTATTATGTATTAGTTGATTGATGATTTGATTTAGACAAGATGGTCGAAGGTGATTCAAAAGCTAAGGGAAAGGCTCTTGAATTGGAAAAGCTGCTCGTGGCATATATAGCGGATGATGAAGCTCATATGGATAGATTTGATGATGATGATGATGATGTTGAGATGAGGCTTTGCTATGATGAGATAAAGTGAGGCATGATATGAGATAGCCTTGGTTTAATCTAGACGGGATCACTCCAAGCATGTTGATGACTCGGTGAAATGGTTCGAGTTAGAGGATAATGGTTTGCTCGAGAGGCGCTTGAGCTAGTATGGAAATAGTCGTCGAGGAGGATGACTAGAAGGTTGAGATTTCATCGTTATTGAAGGTTCTAGCAGGCTCAAAGCAAGAGTACGTTGGGCAGATTCGATAGTCCCTAAAGACTATGATTGTAGTCGAGTACTCTGGGCAGATTCGATAGTCCTAGGCACGGGCTGCGACGACGTGCGGAGTTATGTCTAGAACCGGGGTTGCCATTAACCCTTGACGGACGGCTGAAAGAATGTGCCGGTCATTCAATTAACGGTGGTATCGAAGCAATGATAACAGTGATAGCCAGAGTCATAGATGTTTGGTTGTATCGTCATTCGGTCTCAAGAGCGATGTTTTCTGGGTGCTTATCTGATCTTGGTTTAGGCCTTGGGGTTTGTACTTGGAAAACACCGACCTTGACTCGAGTGATAATTGCTTTACTTTAAATGCCTCCTTTGCTATGTTTGTTTCTGCTTAGTGTGTCTGGCGGCTATCACTGTAGAAAGAGGTGGAGTGGGAGGGTTGGATTCCTATTCCTTTTACCTTTATGCTCTTTTGGTATGTTGTTAGTTAATTTACCGCTCACTAAGACTGTTGTCTGACTCAAGGTTTTATGTTCTACTCTTATTACCTTGGGCTGTTCATCCGCTTTGGGATGGGCAGACTAGGTAGCAGGTGACAGGTGATGTTCTTAGTTTCCGACGATGCTGATGACGAAGACGAGCTGGAGGCTTGCATATTATTTTCTTACTATATGTACTGGATGTTCCGCTGCTTGTATATTCTCTGAGTGATATGTAGTGAGGCTTGATGTATTGACTATTCAGATGTTGTACCAAACTATTATGAGGTTTAATAGAGATTCTGTTCTGTAAAGCTTCGCTATATATACTTTCTATTGTATTTTATCCATGCGCTGTGAGTTATACGATAGATTCTGCTGTTTTAACTTAACCTTGGCAATCGTCCATGGCTGCCTGGCACACTTTACATCGCACTATTTCTATGTTCAGTGCAGGGGTCATGGGCGGTTGTCACAGATTCAATCATTGAAATTCGACTCGTGCCGGAGCTTATAACACGTTAAGTATAACAACACAGCGGAAGAAAGAATGAATGATATCATATACATCACAAATGATACAATATCCAGAATATGATATACAACAATGATATCTATATGATACAAGAATATCAGAGACAAATAATAATGTTACAGCGGAAACAACAAAAGTGATAACTCCAAATGATCTTTAAAAGAGATTGAGTCCAACAACTTCAACATCAAGCTCGAACCACCATCATGTCTCACAAAGATAAGCAACTCCGATGAATCAACTCCAATAACTGAACTAGCTCTAGATAATCTACTAAACCTGACTATTTGAAAAAACCCAACTCTAGACTGCCTGTGTGGGAAATTGTGGGCACCTAGATATTAGGAAGGGAACAATAAACTCCGGGTCAGTCATGTGACTGGTATGAGTAACAAAACAGTTGTTTAAAATAAAAACAGTTCATAAGAGAAATCCGATATGCTTTTTGGAAAATGAAACTACCATAAGGCCTCCCGGACACACAATGCAATCGCACACATGGGGGAGATTTCTCCTTATGATAGTCAGATATGCTTAATACGAGAAAACTCTTTGATATTATTACTAGTGCATAGTGGAAAACATTTCGAAAGTATAATATTAATCCTAACCAGCATAGGTACCATGATACTATGCCTACTATAGCTGCCATGTTAAATAGCAGGTTCTACAACTAAAACCATACTGGGTTCGTATTGGAAATTGGATTTCCAACAAATGGTCAGGCTAAGAAACCTCCTACTACCACATGGGTATGCCTCTGGAGTGACGTCCCGAGACTAACTAGCTCTCTGCCAATACAGGGCCGGGTTACCTCTTACTAGGTAACTACTACTCGAATATGCCATCCCCCGGTCGTTTGCGACCTTTATCCGAGGCGCCTCAACAAAGCAACAACCACACAGAAATGAGATTGCAGCAACTACATAAGTAAGATATCAGGGCTCCATACCTGATACCACCTTTTTCCAGAAGGAAATGACATACCCTAAAGGGCGCGACCCTTATAACCTTGCCGCATCTTTCTTGTTTCGACCATTTCCGGCGTGTGAGATCCTGATGCAGTCTCGTCCACAAAGCTACGCTTTACACGAAAGCCATGCTTTGATCACGAATAAGCAACAAATGATCAGCAACACACAACAACACTCAGCATGCCACATTACCAAATTGGTAGTATATCACTGATAACCTTCAACTACATAACCTATGAGCTCGTACGTCTCAGAGAAGGGTGTTAAGCTAAGAGAATAAATCTTCGCCACCAAACAGAAATGTATTTGAAAGAAATCTTCTTTATATCTCAAAGTGTAATGTCAGACATACAACCATACAAATCTGTTCCAGGTTCGAACAGAACCGAAGGCACTTCCAAAGAAGCCCTTGCAATCTGGGTATTCACAATCCCGATCGGACTTCCCATCACATATGGAGGTCTCTATACCGGAGCCACTCAGTGCAGAGACAATCGATAGGTTATCCTATCGTTTTCGCAAACACCCGATCTTCAACACCGGTCTTAAAATGCTATCCATTTACGTTGTATCACTATTTGGAATGGGTTATATGACACAAAGTCCTCTTCGGGCTAAACTGAATAGTGAGCGCAATATTATAAAACATATGGATATTGGGATTTCAGTTAAGTCACAACTTATTACCCAAAACTTTTCTTCAAATGGTTTAAACAAATTACCATTTTCAATCTTTTAAACAAAAAGATTCATTTCACAAAGTTCACCAATCTTTCACACAGATTCATTCACAGATTTCAAACCAATTTCCGTTTCAAATCTTTTATAGAAAGGATACACTTTTAAGACCCCTTTTCAATTTGAAAACAAAGTATACCAATCTTTAACAAAGATTTATACATATTCTTTTCAACACAATTTCCCTTTCAAATTGGATTAACTCATCAACTCTTTAAATCAAGATTTAATTCATAACTTTCAAAAAGATTCATTCATAACTTGGAAAACCATTTTTCATTTCAAATCTTTTATATATAAAAGATACACCATTTAAAATCCTCTTCAATTTCAAAACAAGGTTCAACCATTTTAAATTTCAAAACTTTATGGAGTTATCCAAAATAACTTTCTCCTCAAAACTCCTTTTCCAAAGCTTTTCACATTTAACCCGATTCCATGTCCAAACCATTGGAATTCAAATTTAATTTAAAATCATTTCAAAAATTTGTGACTCAATCGATTCCCTCGTGAAGTCCATATTTGTGTGTGTATGGTGTGGTCCAGGGGTTTAACACAATAGTGCAACATCATCACAGATTCAAATACAGCAATATATTTGATAAGCGGTTAAACTATAACGCTTATCCTTATTCACAGATCCACAGATAAATCACAGATAAAATAAATTACATTCATCACAGCTTGAATTAAAACAATTCATATCACACAGCATCACATAGTAGGGATATCGAACAATTCACAGTCAATAGAATACAGTCATCCATAAGTAATGATTTATTAATCATCATTCTCTAATTAATTTAAAATAAATTAAATTAATTACTTTCATCATTCTAAATCTTGCTTACTTAACCATTAATTAATTACAAATTAATTAATCATCCTCTAAGTACTAATTAATCACCCTTGATTAATTATACTCTAATTACATTAAGTAATTATCCTTAATTAATTACACAAATTAATTATTTTTAACCAATTACAGTAATTAACCTTTAATTACTTCATTAATTAATTAACTAAAATTAATTACATTAATCCTTAATTAATTACATTAATTAATTACTTCATAATCACTTATCATTGATTAATTAATTTTAATTAATCAACCCTTAATTACATCATTAATTATATTAATTAATGATCTCTAATTACTTCTTTAATTAATTACTCTATTTACATTAATTACATTAAGTAATTAATCTTTAATTAAACCCCATTTATTAATCACTCTTGATTAATCTTATCCAGTAATTAACTATTCTTAATTACTCATTAAATAAATAAATTACTCCTTAATTAATTATCTTAATTAATCCCTTGATTAATTACATAAAGTAATTTAAACCAAATTACTTCCATATTTAAATCATCTTCAATTAATTACATCCAGTAATTACCATTAATTACTTCACTAAGTAATTACACTTCATTTATTACATTAAGTAATTACTTATCAAATCATCCAGTGATTATCTTAAACTAACTAAACTTAATTAATTAACTTAAACTAATCACATTAAACTCAATTAATTACATTGAGTAATTAATTCCTTAATTACTTCCATTAAGTAATTACACATAATTAATTTCATAAATGATTATCTTTAATTAATTAATCTAATTGATTATTAAAACTAATCACATTAATTAATTATTAAATAATCTCAAGTTAATGACCTTCATTTATTATTTACCATTCTTTAATTACTTCTCTTAAGTAATTCAACTTAAATTAATTATTATTAATTACAAATTAATTAATCTTTAATAACCCACTAATTAATCCTAATTATTTAATTAATTAAGTTCTTAACTGTAACTTAATTAATCTTAAATTACTTGATTAATTAATCCCTAATCATTTTATAAAATACTTTAACAATCTTAAGTTGTTAAAAACATTTCATTTTTAAAAACTTATTTATCTAAAACTAGGATTCAAATTCATTTTGAATCCATACTTTAAACTGGATTTAAAACCTGTTTAAAATTTTGCTTCACATTTTTATATTCATTTTAAAATTTTAAAAACACTTACATGTTTTAAACCTGTAACCATCAATTACCCGAGCCCATCCCTAAAAACACTTCGAGTCAAACTCAGAAAAACTTCGGGCAACACATGAAATCGACTCGAGAAAACTCGAGTACCCCTCTGTTGCTACAACCCAAACTTCACCAAAAAAAGAAATGCACCGTGCACATGCACAGTTCCGATGACCACCTCTGGTCGTCGCCAATACATCGAGCAAGTTGAAGCCCCACCACGAATCAATCTCCGATCGCCAGAATACACCCATCATCTCGAAATCAAAATTGAGTACAAACTCGATACCTGGAAACAACAGTTTGGAACCACCCCCAAACCTGGGAAACAGCCTCGTCTTCGATCCTCCGACCACCAGAAAATCTGGAACCCCGGCCAACCCTTCGTCGACACTTCCTCTTTCACCTCCCAAAACTTCGCAACACTCGATCAACTCCAGACGACGAACGAATCGAAATACCATACCTAGATAAAACTAGGTTTCCAGACTTCCAAAGCTTGCCGCCGCCACCACGACCATCTACAGCCCCATCCACTATTTTTCCTGCAACCCTTGATCACTCCTCCACCTCCAGGAGGAAACTCGATCACCACAAACCAGAGGACCACCAGAAATCGACGATATGATGAAATTTGAACAAACTCGAACTGCTCTCAAATCCTAACTCAAAAAATTAGGATTTAAGCTTTAAAAATCATGTTTTAGTATGGGAATTCAGTTTATATACCTGAATTCGTTAATTAAGAAACTTAAATTTTGACTTATATGAAGTTGGGTTTAGATATCTTGATTTCCAGAGTCACTAATAAGTTGTTTAAATTTAAATTGATTTTTAAAACTTAGTTTATGATCAAACAAGCAACATTTGTTTTAACGCTAAGTCCAAACATCAAGTAGAACAAGAGGAAATGATTTCTGAATCAAAAAATCTGGTGTTTATGTACTCAGAACAAAGACAGATACAAACATCAGCCTGTACAATATATCCATCATTCACAGAGAATTCATATATAGATTCAAACATACTTATCACAGATTCAACTTGCAACAGATCCTTATTTTTTTTAGATTTTAAGAAAATGTTACTCACCTGATTCCAGAAAAATGAACAGAGTCTCATTTATGTTGAAACAGGCTGTGAAAGTTGCAAGCTGAAATCTTTCTCTTTAATTCTCTGATTTGAGTTGAGCTGGAGTGTTGTTTAGGTTGAATTATTGTTTAAGTTTGAAATGATATTTACTTCAGATTTACACAGCTTTGAATAAACGAAACTGAGATGAGGAAGTTGATATATAGAAATTGAGTTTACTGGGTGATGATATGTTTTTGTACAATACATCAGAGATATTTTTTTCTTTTGTATGTTGACTATGCAGATTTTTTTCCTACTTGGTGGCTGATAGATAGTATTGTGATGGCTTGCATTAATTACCATTGTCTTGTTTTATAAGCTTATACTTATTCATTGTTTTTTCACTTTTTTTTTCATATTTATCCTTTATATATTTGAATGTACATAGATATTTATATTTTTCTTTTCAATCTTGAATATATATATTAGTGTCTTCTTTTGCAAGCTAATACATATATACATTTACTTGTTTCATACTATCATTCACATCCAATTTGATTTGTTTACATACTTGAATATATTTTATTTTCTTTAGTTTTATTATTTTATAATATAATTAAATTTCTATTTTTAATATGTTGTTAGATTTTATCTGTGTTTACTTTGTATTTTATAATTTATCTTATATATATCTATTTATAAATTCAAATTATTTTTAAACCATTTACTTAAATTTTAAATTCAAATGATTTAACACATTTTATTTGAATTTGGAAAAACTCAAATCAATTTACCAATTAATTTCACAATTTTTATTCAAAAAATAAATTAATTATCAATTTAAACTTAGTAAAAATCCGAGATCATTACAAATTCAGTGTAGTAGAAGTCTAGATTAAATTCAGCTAAGAAATCACTACCAAAGGCCAATCGGAGGACCACCGGCGATGCTTGGGGCTCAACCCAGGTGTGCCAACCTTTCACAAATCATGATGATCGATGAACTTGTCATTACATGGGTTGAGACCCAGGTCATGCCGTTTTAGGCTCCGTTTGCTCCTTCGTTCGCTCGTTTGATTGCTTGAATCCAACTGTTGATTTTAGTGTTATTTTCTATGCCGATTTCGGTGCTATTTATGGATTTTGTCTTATGAATTTGAAATTCATTTTGAAGTTATTATATGATAGAAATGTTCTATAGATCTTGGAAGCAAGACACGCTTTTGATGCACGTTTTCAAATCAAATTTATGAAAGGATGATTTCTAAATCAAACCATTTTATAAAAATCGTTTTAAGTACAAATCAAATTTCTATATAAATAGTTTCATATATATATATATATAGTGTCATTCTCTTTGAAAATGGTTTTAAAAATGATTTGAAAAGTGTACTTATATATATCCGCTATAAATCAATGTTTTACTCAAAATGATCTTTTAAGAGAATAATTTTTTAAACAATGCACAAAATCGATCGAATGAGGAATTGATTTAAATGGTTAAATAAAACGAGTGGTATGGAACGCTCGCGTCTGTTTTACCAGTTAATTCTCGGACTTACTCAACCGAACCATTGCTACACATAAGTGGAGTTTACTATTGTATATTAAACATTTGGGTAAACCCATGTGGTATAGGACATATAGTAGTTATCAATTCGATTGCTATATGAAAGTATTTAACACTTTTATCGACGAGTTTATGACTCACCTTTGGAGTTTATAGGACTTGTTCCTATCTTGGAATTTATAGGTCTTGTACCTATCTTGATGTTTATAAGACTTGTTCCTATCCTGATGTTTATAGGACTCGTATCTGTCTTGATGTTTATAGGTCTTGTACCTATTTCGGAGATTATATGTAACATCCCATACCTTGTGGCCCAAAGCTAAGCACTACAGATGCTATAGTCATCTATAGTATTAACTTCCTACGACAAAATACGGTGATGTTAATGGTATCCACAATATTAGAAGCATGTGAATATGAAACAAAATCCCAAACTCAAAAACAACTTTGTTGATTACATTTCACAAAACATGTATCATATTCAATTACATAATCCCAAACATTTCCCTAGGTTCAGATCAAATATAATTATTACATAAATACGCCAATAGCGACATATGAAGATGCCCCCTTGGTTCATCAGAGCACTAAATAGACATATTAGACTTAATACAACACGGCAGAAACAAAATGAAGCATCTCCTAAATATAGCTAGCATCAGCCTCCTGCTCGTCTCCGGAAGCTTATTTGTCCACCTACTAAACCTGTAAACCCAAACTCTCAATCTACTCAAATTAATTTTGAGCACCCGAGAGTTTAAGGAGGAAAACATAAAATTCGAGTCAGACATAAAGCCTGGTATGAATAATACTATCACATCTCTATTTACTGATATTAAGTGAGACCACGCCGCTTAGTGAAACGGGTTTCCCCTCACTAATATCCCTTTAAAACATATCTTTTTGCAAATCAAAACCCTCCAACCTAACTGGTTAATCAAACTACTTATATCAATAATAGCAAATACCATATATGCTCAAAAACAGGTAATAAATGGACCATCCATCCGAAACAATGTAGTTTTGTTTGGCTAACTACAATCCTTTGGCTCACTCGGGCCTACCAGACAAACTAAATAAATTATCTAACAGCTGTTAGACATGCTTCTAGACGGTCTGTCCTTAACTTACTTCTCCAAGGGTCACCTGATCCTAATGGTTTTTCGGGCTTACCAATAACCAATCCTCCTTTCCTGCACATATATATTCCTTTCTATGTGTAACCATCAGTTAAGTCTTACCTGTGACTAAGCCCCACACACTGGAATTTTGGACTAAATTAGCTAAGGGCTAATAGCTAATGTATAGGGCGCGACCCGATATCAATCCCATCTGGTATACAAATATCTGAGTCATTTTACTTAGGGTTAACTACCCTTTAAATTTTCCTTGAAAACCTTTTCAAATTGATTTAACTCTTTAAATCATCTTAAACAAGGAAAACATACTATTTGCTTTACTCAAATCTCTTTGCCATGATATATGATTTACTCAAAATATTGTTGATGAAAACATTCGAAACCTTTATTTAAACCTTTAAACAACCTCTTTCGAAACCATTGAAAGTACCCATTTCGACACAAGTAAACTACTTTACTTTGTAACCTTAGGCCAAAAGGCCAAAACATACCTTTCAAAACCATTGACAATAGTCCTTTTGAAACCATTGACAATAGTCCTTTCGAAAACATTGAAAACATCTTCTTCGAAAGCTTTATAAACCCTAGACATCCTCTTTTAAAACATTTTAAATATGCCTCTCAAAACCATTGGAAACCTTCCATTTAAACACCAAGGTAAACCTTTCAAAAACAATGGGGAATCACCCCTTCGAAACCTTATATATACATACCTTTCGAAAATACTAGGGAACCTCCCCTTCGAAACCTTTACTTGATACCTTTCGAAAGCATAAAAGTATACTACTTGAAACAAACCTTTCCAAAGCATTGGGCTCAAGTTAAATTATGTGGAGCAACCTTTCGAAACCAATCAAAACTATTCCTTTCAATACCATTTGGGTTTAACTTTCAATAGCACAAAGGGTCGTAAAACAACTAAGTCGAAAGTACTCTTTCGAAAGCAATTTCCTAAGTAGAGAAGTGGATGGTGTCGAAACCAATCCCTTCGAAAGCATTGGAGAAGCGGCTCTAATTTTTAAAACAAAGGGACCCTTTCAGAGGCACTGCTTCGAAAGGTAAAAAGGTAGCGGGTAAGGGCTTCGACCCCTTCGAAAGCATTTACTTAAAACAAAAGTGCAACCTATTTCGAAAGCCTCTTTCTTTAAAACAATTAGACCAAGTCGAAAGTTGACCGAGTCAAAAGCCATCTTATTCGAAAGCAAAGCAGGCGCGTTTCCTGTAGAAAGCAAAGCAAGGCTTCGACCCCTTCGAAACCCCTTGTTTCGACCCAATACCTTTCGCCTTTGTCTAATTCACTACGTACCAAGCCTGTGATACCATGTGCATTGGTTTCGATGGAGACGGAAGTATATGATCGAAAGCTAGGTGCCGAAAGTGGCGAAACAGTAGAAATAAAGTAAAATGATTTTTATCTTTTAAAGATAATTCTTTTCAACTAACATGCTTTGTTTGTCAACATATGATTGGTTGTTAATTTCTTTTCTAAATGTGCTGCCAAAATTTCAGAGATAAGTAATTTAAAATATTTACAAAATGTCATTCTCCTTTTATAAATATATAAAACATTTAAGTCACATACCTTAAATAATTTTATATACTTATTAAAACACTTAGGAAAATTCTATAAAAATTCCCGTAAATCACTTTTAATATGTTTTCTAACATATATTAATTTCTGACCCAAAAACAATATAATTTAGCCGTAATTAATTTTAAACCCAATCAACCCATTTTCTTCACTAGAAAATTAATAATAAATCCACATTAATTCAGAAAATTATGAAACTTGAAACCCTTCTCTAAAATATTGTTTCTAGCCATATATTAAAATCACAAGGCATTTGGATGTAATTTGATAGGTTTTTCAATTCAAAACATGTCATAAAATCAATATGAATAAGCATAATTCATCAATCAGCATATATATATACACACACACACAGACATACCTATCTAACATTCAAAACATGGCAATATACTTGCAAAAACATTTGGATCTGATTCTAGAAACTGAAACTTCAAATATAGGAGATGTAACAATTATTCACCTTTAGCTTTGTTAAGGAGTTGAGATTTGATCTTGAATAAGTTTGATTAAGCTTTCTTCTTTTGATTTTTAGCTTCTCTTCTTCTTGCTTCCCTTAATAGTGGCTGGCCTCTCTAGGTTTGGATTTTAATTTGTGAACATGAGAATGATATGGTATGAGGGTTTAGGGTATAAGAATATAGATTATTCCTATATTTCCCTTATCTGGTTTTCCTTCCTATTTCATTTTAATTCCATTTCTTCGTTAGTTTAACTAAGAACGGCTACCCTTTATTATACAAATCTCAATCCCTTAACTATTTACATTATTTCATTTAATTTATCTAATTAAATGTCCTAAATAATGTTAATCAAAATTAGGATCGTTACATTATAGGACTTGTTCCTATCTTGATGATTATAAACTTATACATCTATCTTGGAGTTACATGCATGTAGGTGAATTTATTTCACCAATCTTGGAGTTTGGTGTCTTCTCCTTTGTTATGAGATTTCTGGATTTCTATTTGTGATTTCTGGATTTGATGTTATGTGTGTTATCACAAAATAGTTTTGGGGATTAGCTTGTAGAAGCTATCTAGATTTAGGTATTAGGTGATTTCATTCTTGAAGTTTTGAAGAATATTTGATATTTATCGATACATGACTTGATGACTATACTTGAGTTATAGTTCACTTTATCTATTATTTATCTTGATAACTCATTCGTTATAGTCTAAACTGACCCATTTACTATTTTATAATACTCGGGTTAGACCGTTATATTTCAGCTGCTCCAGTTTGATAGTTCTAGAGAGGATTCACCGCAGTTATCTAGTTATCATTCATCTTATCTTCATCTCATATATGTGTACATATTCATGTAGTGTTGTATTTAGTATTAAGCCTAGACTCTTTTTTTGTACATACTCATTTAATAGATGTAGTACAGATGTATTATATGGGTCATTTTGACTATGGTCTTGTATTTGATATTGTGTATCTATTCGATTTGATCGGCTTGTATCTATTTGTATTCCGCTATGTATATTCTATGATCTATGATTCTATGATTTGTATTTATCATATATTGTTCTGGATTACTATTATAGCCACCATAGTTTTGTTTTAAGCCTGGATTGCATACGTTGATTTCACTTGAGGAAAAGAAAAAAAATTATAGCATATTAATCGACGTATCAATGTTCGCTTAAACCAAATTCACAAATGGTCGCTCCTATCCAGCCCTATTCTCTATACTAATAAATAGTATTACTCAGTAGTACCCTTTGTAGTGTGGGCCTAGAGTAGGGCTTCACGATATCGGTATACCATAAAAACATACCTTATATTTGCATTTTTAAGCATGTTTGCTTAGCTTTTATGTGTATATAAGCGAACATGCACCAAAATCATTCCACAACATCTTCATATACCTATGCTAGGCTCAAAGAAACAATATGAGATCATATTTTATAAACGTAAGGTAGTTATGCATTCACATATCCATTAACCACTATAGCATTATAAGTTTAGTCATTTTTCTAATAAGTTTAAGATGTTAAAACACATATTTAGACAATAGTTTCAAAAATAAAGTTGTAACATGATGAAATATGATTCCAAAACATTTTGGGAAGTTGAAATATGAAATATAATGAAATTTATGGTGATTTTACTTAACAACACTAATTATGTGATGAGGATAAAATGCAGGTCCACATTCTAAAAAGCAGTTTTTCAACTAGCTAATTTTAAAATTTCACAAAACTCTCTAGATAAAAGTTGTTTCTTAGGTTTTTAGCTTTCCATAATGGGCAAGATCGTTGAAATTAGACAAACCGTTCAAAAGTTATGATTAAAACAATTCGGCGTAGTTTTGGAATAGTGTAACATCCCATATCTAGAGGCCCAAAGTTAAACGCTATAGATGCTGCAGTCATCCATAGTATTAACTTCCGACGACTGAATACAGCTATGTTAATGGTATCCACAATATCAGAAGCACTTGAATCTGAAACAAAATCACAGATTCCAAAAACAACATTTTACTAATTACATTTCAAAACACATGTTTCACATTCAAATTACATAATCCCATAATGGTTTCCCAGGTTCAGATAAAATAATTATTACAAAATACGCCAAGAGCGACATATGAAGATGCCCCATAGTTGATCAGAGTACTTTATAGTCATATCTGACTTAATACAACACAGCGAAATCAAACAAAATAAAACAACAACTCCTCAATAGCTATCCATCAGCCACCTGCTCGTTTCCGGAAGCTTTATTCGTCAACCTACTAAAAACTGTAAAACCTCAACCCTCAGCCTACTCAAATCAATTTTTAGCACCCGAGAGTTGGGGAAAAAATATACTTCGAGTCAGACATAAAACCTAGTGTGAATAATATTATACATCTCGGTTATTTGATTTTAAGTGAGACCACACAGCTTAGTGGAACGGGTTTCCCCTCACTAATATCCTTTTAAAACATATCTTTTGCAAACCTTTATCCTGAAACCAAACTGTTTAAAACTGTAAAGCAATATCATGTAAACTTACATGTCAGGTAATAAATGAACTATATGTCTGAACACTATAGTTTTGTTTGGCTAACTACTAACCTTTAGCTGACTCGGGCCTACCAGACAATATAATCAAAATAATCTAACAGTTGTTAGACACTCCTCTTCTAGACGGTCTGTCCTAACTATCTATTAAATACTCCTCTTCTGGACGGCCTGTCCCTAACTTAACATCTCCCAGGGTCACCTGATCCTAATGGTTTTGTGGGCTCACCAATAACCTATATGTATACAAATATGTATTCCCTTCTATGTGTAATCGTAATTTTAGTCTTACCTGTGACAGAGCCCACACACTGGAATTATGGACTAAATTAACTGGGGCTAATAGCTAATGTATAGGGCGCGACCCTATACCAGTCACATCTAGTATTATAATATCTAAGTCATTTTACTTAGGATAATCTTCCCCTAAATTTTCTTTGAAAACCTTTTTATCTCAAATTGATTTAAAACCTTTAAACCAAACTTAAACAAGGAAAATATATACTCTATGCTTTACTCAAAATCACCTTGCCATGTTACATATACTTTACTCAAATCTTTGTTGATGAAAACATTTAAACCTTTGAAAGTACCCCTTTCAAATCCATTATAAGTACCCCTTTCGAAACCAAGTAAAACCCTTCTTTCACCTAGGCCGAAAGGCCAAAACATTCCTTTCGAAACCATTCATAATCTTCCTATCAAAACGTTGAAAAACCATTCCTTTGAAAGCATTAAAACCTTAGACATCCTTCTTTAAAACCTTTAAACATTACCTTTCGAATACATTTATAAACCTTTCCTTTCCAACCTTTCAAAACCATTGGGGAACCACCCCTTCGAAACCATTTTTTAAAACCTTTCGAAAGCAATAAAACATCAAACCTTTCGAAAGCCTTTGGGTTCAAGTAAAACATGTGGAAACACCTTTCGAAACCATTTGGGCTCTACCTTCAACAGAGCAAAAGGGTCATAAAACATTTAAGTCGAAAGCACTCTTTCGAAAGCAATTCCTAAGCAAAGAAGTGATGGTGTCGAAACCAACCTTCCGAAAGCATTGGTGAAGCGGCTAAGTTTTAAAAGCAAAGTATAACTTCCGAAACCATTAGCGTCAAAAGTTAGAAAAGCGACAGCTAAGGGCTTCGACCTAGTCGAAAGTAGTTACTTAAAAAAAAGCGCCACCTCTTTGAAACCATTGACCTAGTCGAAAGCAAACCAAATCGAAAGCTGTACAGTCGAAAGCAAAGCAAGCACATTTTTATTTAAAAAAAGCAGCGCTTCGGCCCCTTTGAAACCCCTAGTTTTGACCTCATACCATCCGCCTTCTTTCCAATTCGTTGCGCAACAAGTCTTTGATGCCTTGCGCATTGGTATCGATGTTGATGGAGGCGGAGGAACTAAGATGAAAGCCATCTAAGTAAAAAGCAGGGTGCCAAAAGTGGCGAAACATACATTTTGTATGTAAAACTGAATTTTAACCTTTTTAAGTAATATTTTTAACTAACCTGCCTTGTTTGTCAAAATCTTATTAGTTGCAAAAATTTATTTTCTAAAAGCACTGACAAAATTTCAAAAATAAACAATTTAATTTATTTACAAAATACCCCTTCTACTTTTATAAATATACAAAACATTTTAGTCCCATACCTTAAATAATTTTATATATTTATCAAAACACTTGGGAAATTCTACAAAAATTCTAGAAAATCATTTTTAACATGATTTCTAACATATATAAATTTCAGACCCAAAATATTAATTATTTAGCCGTAAATAATTTAAAACCCAAATAATTATTTTCTACGCTAGAAAATTAATATAAAATCCACATTAATTCAGAAAATTATGAAAATTGAAACCCATCTCTAAAATATCATTTCTGATCTATATCTAAAATCGCAAGGCATTTGGATGTCATTGAATAGGGTTTTCACATTAAAACATACCATAAAACCTATATGATTAAGCATAAATCATCAACAAGCATATATAAATAATTAATCATTCAAAAAAATGGCATTATCATGCAAAATACTTCGGATTCATCTTAACACCGAAAACAATTAGAAAAATGAGATGCAGTCATTATTCACCTTAGCTTTTGAGATTAGGGATTTGAGATTTGATCTTGACTAAGTTGCTTAAGCTTTTCATCTTAAAGTCTTCTCTTTGCTTTTCCTAATGGTGGCCGGCCTTAGTTTAAATTTTTGTTTGTGAATTACGACTGAACGTGAGAATGAGGGCTTAATGGGTTTAGGGTATAGGAATGTATCTATTCCTATATTGCCCCTCATCTATTATACTTAACCATTTTATTTTAGTTCATTTGTTATCATGACACGGCTACCCCTTATTAATTATAAATCTCAATCCCATAATTATCACATTATTTTATTTAATTTAGCTAATTAAATATCCTAATAATGTAACTAAAAATATGGGGTGTTACAATCTCCCCTCCTTAAAGAATTTCGTCCTCAAAATTACGATAAGGTACACAACAAATCAAACATAAAGGTAAAACATACCATTTGTACAAATCAGGTTAAGCATCTGAAATCCTGCTCTCAGTCTCCCAAGTACAGTCTCTCTCATCGTCGCTCCACTGGACTTTCACTATTCTGACTGTCTTGTTCCTTAGCCTCTTCTCATCTCTCATGACTGTACGAATCAGCTTTCTAACTATAGTCAAGTCTGGTTCTACTACTAAGTCATGTAACACAGTCGGTGCTATAATAGACTACGGATCTCTAACACACTTCCTTAGATGAGAAACATGGAAACCATCGTGGATTCCTGCCAAACTGCTCGGTAACTCTACACTATATGCGAGTTTTCCAATCCTCTCTACAATAGGAAATGGTCCTACGAATCTCGGTGCCAACTTCTCTGATTTCCCGAATCTAATCACACCCTTCATCGGTGATACCTTAATAAAAACCAGATCTCCAACAAAGAACTCTAAGTCTTTCCGTCTTCTGTCTGCATAACTCTTCTGCCTAGACCGAGCTTCCCTCATCCTAGCTTGAATCAACTCAATCTTCACTGCAACTTCTGTAACATCCCCCTACTTGGAGGCCCAAAACTAACGGTTACGGATGCTGCAATCATCCATAGTTATTAATCTTCGGTGACCAAATACGGCGGTGCTAGATACATTATACACAGATCATAGAAATATGGAAAAAATTTAACAATTCAAAAACACATTTCCACAATTTATTTAAAACCTTTGATATTCATTACATAACCCCAAAACGTTAACCACGTTCAGCAAAATATAATTATTACAAATACGCTAAGAGCGACATATGAAGATGCCCACTTGGTAGATCAGAGTATGTAGTAAGGCTCATAAATCTGCCTTTGCAAACATATACACAGCGGAAAAAAACACTAAATAACTATCTACATCCGGCACGCCTCCGGAAGCTTTATTCGTCTAAGAAGAGAACCTGAAATCCCTAAACCTCAAACTACTCAAAATCAATTGAGTACCCGATAGTTTAAGGGGAAAACAAAAAACTTTGAGTCAGACATAAAGCTTGGTATGAATAATAATCTAACATCTCAATCCTTTTAGATATCTAGTGAGACCACGCCTTAGCGGAACGGGTTTTTTTCCTCACTAGTATCCTAAAACTTTTATAAAACCATATTCTGTATTCCTGCATCCACAATGGTTAAAACATACATTTTCAAAATATTATGATGATATGCATACTTACAAACATTTAGTATTTCCCCATCCCCTGTTAGATTTTAATTTGCCTAAAGGAGGGACTATCCATCCCATTTTCATTTTTCTTAATTGGATGTGGATTATCCATCTCACATCTTAAAGTTTTCCTAGGATGACTATATACCCTTCATCTAACATATGATGACTATCCATCCCCAACATGATGTTGACTATCCATCAACCATCCCATAGTTTTCCCAGGATTTCTATGAACCCTTCTTCAATCATATGGAGACTATCCATCTCCAATTTGATGTTGACTATCCATTATACATCCCATATTTTTCCTAGGATAACTATAAACCCAGCACTTGACCATTTAACTCATGCTATCCAAATGAATCTAATTATCTCATGCTACCCACATGATTAACCTATTGCCATTAGTGTCCCTAATTTAGGTTATATCCATTTATAATTTACATTAGTATACCCAACGATTGTCAAAACATATAAGTGTTGATATCCCCAACTATTGTGTTAAATTCATTAAACCCACCTCGGTATCCCCAAGGTTAAACAACATTTATTTTATGAGGTTAAATGAAAACAATTTTTCAACCCCTTCGAAAGCAACCTTTCGACCCCTTCGAAAGCATAAACCATAATTGTAGAACAGTAGGTTCCAACCTTTATAATACTTTAAAATCCCACCTTTGAAACCTTTCGACTTAGTTAAAGTATCATTAAGTAAGAGTGGAAGCCTAACTTCCAAACCATTTGGAAGTAAACCTTTCGAAAGCATTGGAAATCAAACCTTTCGAAACCATTAGAAAGCAAACCTTTTGAAACCATTGGAAAGCAAACCTTTCGAAAGAAATCAACCTTTTAGACATAAACCTTTCGAAAGCTTATTGAGTTCAATTTAAAACATGTGGAAAATCTTCTTTCAAAACCTTTCGACTTCATTGGAAGCTACCTTTCGACTTTGTCGAAAGCTCTGCTTCGAAAGCTTTGGGCATACTTCAATTAGAAAACAAGGGTAAATCACTTAAGTCGAAGGATCTCTTCCGAAAGCATGGAGAAGCGGCTAAGTTTAAAACAAGTAAACCTTTCGACTTTGTCGGAAGGTTCAAATCAAAACAAAACAAAAGCGGTAGTAACCTATCGACCATGTCAAAAAGGTTTCAAAACAAAATAGTGATAAAACATCAGTAACCTTTTGACTGTGTCGAAAGGTTTAAAACCTTTATTTTAAACATTTGACCTGGTCGAAAGGAACCAAGTCGAAAGCTCTTATTCGAAAGCAAAGCAAACTATCTTTGGTTTATAAAACGAACACACTTCAACCTCTTTAGCAACCAACCTTTCGACTTAGAACCCTTCGACTCTGTCTAATTTATTACGTACTAAGTAACTTGATACCATATGCATTGATTTGACCTTATCGAAAGCTATGAACCTCTCGACCTTGTCGAATGGTATGAGTCGGAAGGTCTGATACTAAAATGGCTGAAACATGCTAAAAGCATGATTTTCTTGTTTTGAACTTAAAAAGGATAACTTTTCAACTAACCTGCCTTTGTTTGTCAAAATCTTATTGGTTAACAAATGTTTTTCAGAAAAGTGCTGCACTATTTTTAGAATTAAATAATCATTTTATTTTATAAAATGCCCCTTCTCCTTAATTAAATATATAAAACATTTAAGTCCCATACCTTAAATAATTTTATATATTCATCAAATCACTTAGGAAAAACCTGGAAAAATCCCAGAAATCTATTTTAGTATGTTTCCCAACATATAAAAATTTCGAACCCAAATAATTGTTATTTTAGCCGTAATTAATTTATAACCCAATAAATCATTTTCTTCACTAAAAAATTAATATAAAATCCACATAAATTCAGAAAATTATGAAAATTGAAACCCATCTCCAAAATCATGTTTTCTGTAACATAAAATTTTCCCATGGCATTTAAAAATCATTTCATCTTGGTTTTACCCTAAAACCGTAAATATCTCCTTTTTAGCAAACTTGTTTAATCCATATAAATCATGATTCAATCATATCATCATTCAATATATCATAAAAACAGATTTACCCTAAAATCTGAAACCATATGCTCATAAAACTAAAATAGAGATGTAGAAAATTATAATTCACCTTAGATTGGATAAGGAAATTGAAGTTTGGTTGAGATTGGTTCCTTCAAACTTGAATCCTAGCTTTAATCTTCTCTTGGGAACAATAATGGTGGTTGGCCTTAGATGTTTTAGTTTTCTAAAATGAAAAATGAACGTGAGTTCTATTTCCTAAGGGTTTAGGGTATAAGCCTTCCCTATTTCCCATTTTTCCCTTACTCATTCCTAATACATTAGTTCAAATTGTTTTATTTGATTTATAATTAACATGGCACGACTACCCTTAATTTAATCAAGTCCTAACCCATTAATCTCCACATTATTTTATTTAATTTACCCCATTAATTATTCTTAATAATGTTATATGTTTGCACAAAAAATGGACAAACACCTCAAAGTCGTATGATTTAATAGATTTTATGTTGTTCTTAGTGATTTGGGTGATTTATGCAAATATATGAAAAGCAGGGGCTAAACTGTAAAAGACACGCAGATTTATAGTGGTTCAGCCAGAATGTGCCTACGTCCACTTTATATGTTATTTCTCTTTTCTTGTTTAGATTACAAGTACAAAGTTTTGATACCAGTAAAAGAAAGTTGTTTGAAAGTTCTCTCCGTGCTTGAGCTCTCAAACGTCCCCCATTGTTGTACCCCTGCCCCTCTATTTATAGAGTGAGGCTGGGGGTAGGGGTCTTGGATGTATATAGCTGCTGGTGGGCCTGGGCTGACGCGATCTGTCCTAGTATTGTTGGTCCGGAAGGAGCTTGGTTTGGAACGTCTCGGTTCGGTGGTAGGTGCTCCGGTAGGAGCTTGGTTCAGAATGTCTTGGTCCGATGGTAGGTGGTCTGGTAGGAGCATGGTTCGGTAGTTGGTGTTGTTGGTCCGGTTCGAGATGATTCGGTGGGAGCTTGGAGCTTGTTGGCTCGGTACCGAATGGTCCGGTAGGAGCATGGTTCGATGGGAGCTTGGAGCTTGTTGGCTCGGTACCGAATGGTCCGGTAGGAGCATGGTTCGGTGGTGGTATAAACGTACCCAACATTTGCCCCCCAAAGTAGGGCATACGCTTAGCGTATGTCGTGCTTTGTTCCAGTTTGGACGACCACATTCGGCCCGAGAACCGAACCGGCTGGTCCGGCTATCAACCCTCCTCTATAAGTAGGAGCCATATGCCTTCGTCATACCTTACCGAACGAAAATAGCCGAGTCAAATTCTGAACTGCCGAATCAATCTTAGCTGCCGGACCAGGTAATTCTTTTTTTTTTGCCGAACCAGTTTTTAAGATTGAGTCTCTTTGTTCTACCGAATGAACCTAAGGACTTTTAATGCCGAACGAACTCAATACCGAACGAACTTGAAAATTTTCTGTATCGAATGGACCTTATACTGAGGAAGCCGAATGAATCTTATACTGAGAATGCCGAATGAATCTATGCCGAATGAATCTATACCGAGTGAATCTATGCCGAGTGAATCTATGCCGAGTGAATCTATGCCGAGTGAATCTATACTGAGAATGCCGAATGAATCTTTAGTTGAGCTTTACTGAATGAATTCGGGGATTCCGAGTGTTGAATGAACCCTTTACCGGATGGACCTTTGTACCTGAATCACCAGTGAAACACTAGATTACATAGTTTATGTGTCTTAACGATATACTTTCTTGTGTCTGCAGATAAATGTCTCAAAGAGTGGAAACCCGATCAGAGAAGAAAAGATCTCAGGATAGAGAAGAGCCTTCCTCAGTGCCCCCGGCTCAGCCAGGATCTGCCCGTCATGGGCCCACCCCGAGATCATTGGTGGATGGATACGGTCCTCAGGAACTTCTTAACTTGCCTCCTGATTGCTTCCCTAGCTCACTAAGGGCGAGAAACTTGATGTTATATCTCGCTCTTTCGGGATCGACCGAGAGCGCATGTTATTGCCGGATGCGGGAGTGATACCGTATGATCCTCCCGAAGGACATTTTGCCTACAGCAGATACCATTGCATGTGTGGTGCCATCCCGCCTCTCAACGCCTGGGTAGTCAGCTTTCTCACATATCTAAAGGTAGCTCCATTCCAGCTTCAGCCCAACTCCTATGCCATTCTAGTGAGTCTCTTCATCATCTTCCAGAGGAGATATGGGCGTCCTCCTTCCAACCGGGAGATCCGGTATTTGTACAACTTGAGAGGCTATAAGAAGGGGTCTCCCTACATTAGCTTGGAATCGGCCTTATCCTTTAAGCCGGTCCTGGATTTATACTCCAAGTACAGCATGTTCAAGAAGGAATGGTTTTTTGTCAGGGATGATTCCGTTTCTATTCGGCGCTTCAGCTCCGGATGTAAGTCAAAGCTTTATTTTTAATTCCCTTTCTGTTTGCAATGCTCCTTCTTATGTGTTTTTATTTTTTTGAATGTTTTCTCTATTTTGACATGTTGTATGAGAAATATAGCTATGCATATTCTTGTAATTAAATTGTGTTTGATGTCAGGTTCTTGTTTAAAACATAATTTCATGACTTGCAATGTTAGCGTGAGGTGTGAATAAATTATAGTCACGTGTTTACACATGAAAGAAGGAAATACCGCCCTTTATATTTTGCTTGTAGATGGCAGCTTTGAATGTCTTGTGTGACCGAGTATGGAATGCGGTCCAGTATCTTGCTGTGAGTATCCGCTTCCATTAGCGAATGTCTCTTGTTCGGTGTCCTGTACTTCAGGGATTGTTACAGAGGATAGGGGAAAAGTTTCTTAAATAAAGTTGAAATATGTGAAATAGTAAAACTTCCAATCATGGAAGGCCTTCGATGTGCTTAAGTTCGTGGCAAACGGGCTTTGTAGTCACTTTCCCTAGCTGTGGGTCTTGGAGACATTTGTCACCCATCTTACGCCTCCGCGGGGAGTTAATTCTTTTTTACCACAGCCGCACTTAAGACACATCGGAGCCGAGATCGCGCACAGTAACTACCCGGGCCATTATGGCCCGTAATCGTGGGTATTATTTGATTTACTGTGGCCGGCTAGCGTGGGTGCCGATCGTCAACCGTGAACTGCCCCTGGCTGGCCACATCTTATGTTGGGGCTTATAGTCGGTTCACAGTTGCCGGCGAGCCAAACGCCGTAATGAGCTGCCTCGGCTATAGTCGGCCTTCTCGGTGGCTTATAATCGGCTCATTACAGTTGGCTTTAAGGGCCGTCGCGAGCATTGAGTTAACCCGCAGCAGAGGGATGCCGGAGCAAAAGTGTCTCATTGGCGAGGGTATAGATTCGCATAGTACCTGTTAGGTCTTGTCCAGGTGAAGTTGCGTTGTGGAGTGCTTTGAATGGAATTGCTATACGCATAAGATTTTGTTCAACAGAAAAGGATAAAGTTAACAAGCAGCCAAGATATAAAGGAACAAGTTAAAAAAGAGACAAGGTTTTTTAAAGTGGTTCGGCACGAAAATGCCTACATCCACTGATTCTCTTTGTTAATTCACTTCATATGGGCAGTACAAGTTAAGAAAAGTATCGACGGAGGTGTTGGATGTTCCATGCCCTCTGGAACACCTCTCCGTCCACTGTTGACAAAATATAAGCTCCATTGTGGAGATCTTTATGAATTACATATGGTCCATCCCAGATTGGATCTAGTGCTCCGGGGCGAGGGAAGATTCGCTTGAGGACAAGATCCCCTTCTTGTAAGGTACGATGCTTGACTTTGGAGTTGTATTGTGCTGCCACTTTTTGCTTGTGGACTGCTGCTTTAAGGACTGCATCATTTCTTCTCTCCTCAACTAGATCCAAAGACATGTGAAGGAGTTCTTCGTTCTCTTCTGGGTTATAGTGGATCCTACGGTGGGAAGGCACGATGGTTTCAACTGGGAGCATAGCCTCCGATCCGTATGCCAAAGAGAAAGGAGTATGCCCTGTCGAGGTTATGAAAGATGTGCGATAGGCCCATAGTGCTGTAGGGAGTTCATCCACCCAAGCGCCCTTTGACTTTTCGAGTTTCTTTTTCATTAGAGTTTTCAGAATTTTGTTGATGGCTTCGACTTGTCTGTTTGCCTGGGGATACGCTACGGATGAGAAGCTTTTGTGAATTCCGTGCTCTCGGCACCAGTTGGCGAATTCTTCGCTGTCAAACAGAAGTCCATTGTCTGATATGATTTTGAATGGGACTCCGTACCTGCACAGAACATTTTTGATCAAGAAGTTAATAACTTTTGCTGAAGATACTTTATTCAGAGGTTCTGCTTCCACCCATTTGGTGAAATAGTCGACTGCCACTATAGCATATTTGGCCCCGCCTCGGTCCATTGGTAGTTCGCCGATTAAGTCAATTCCCCATACTGCAAAGGGCCAAGGGCTGGTCATTTCAGTAATCTCAGTTGTTGGTAGTCGCAGAATCTTAGCAAACTTCTAGCATCTGTCACATTTTTTGACGAAATCTAAGGCGTCCTTTCTCAAGGTGGGCCAGAAATATCCATATCGGAGTATCTTTTTTGCTAAAGTTTGCCCTCCGGTGTGATCTCCGCAGCTTCCTTGATGAATGTTGGATAAGATTTCCTTGGCTTCCCTTCCAGCGACACACCTTAATAAGGGGTTAGAGAACCCGCGCCGATAGAGGATGTCCTCTTGTATGGTGTAGCGGGAAGCTTTCCTCAAGATTTTCTTGACTTCGTTACGCCTGTTGGGTAGTGTGCCGCTTTGTAAGTAGTCTCGGATGGGAGTCATCCAAGTCGCTTCTTCGGTTGCAGCTATCAGATTCACTTGCTCAAAACTTGGGGTCAGTTGCTTTGAGATGGCTACTGCTCCAGAAATGGCGCCGTCTCTCACGCTTGCTAGCTTCGCCAATTCATTGGCCTCTCGGTTCTCTTCCCGAGGGATGTGTTTGACTAAGTAGTGGTCCAATCGATTGAGAAGTAACTTGGTCTTCTTTAAATATGCTATGAGTCGTTCTTCTCGAGCTTGGAATTATCCTAGTATTTGATTAACAATAAGTTGAGAATCGCTATGAAGACACAAAGAATTGGCTCTGATTTCTAAGGCAAGTTCTAATCCAGCTATCACTGCTTCATACTCTGCATCGTTGTTGGTGGCAGCGAACTCCAACCTTATAGCATAGTGTAGCTTATTTCCCCTAGGGGTGATTATTACCACACCTGCCCCCGAGCCTTGGTCGTTTGATGCCCCATCCACGAAGAGATTCCACTTAATGTCTTTTGCTATTTCCGATTTCTCCTTACCTTCATTGGTGGTGAATTCTGCAATGAAATCGGCCATGGCTTGTCCCTTGATGGCGGTGCGAGGGTGATAGGTTATATCATACTGACTTAGTTCAATGCACCATTTAAGTAGTCGCCCGGAAGTGTCGGGACGATGGAGTACCTGCCTCAGTGGTTGATCGGTCAGAACTTTGATGGAATGGGATTGGAAGTAGTGACGCAGTTTCCGTGACGTGATCAGTAAACAGTATGCTAGCTTCTCAAGTTTAGGATATCTGACTTCTGCCCCCGTAAACCTCTTACTTACAAAGTAAACTGGCCGCTGCGTGCGGTTGTCTTCCCTTACCAACGCAGCGCTTAGGGCGTGAGATGACACAGCAAGGTATAGGTATAACTCTTCGCCTTCGCTTGGAGTCGAGAGTACCGGTGGTTTATGGAGGTGTTCGATTAAGTTAAGGAAAGCGGTTAAGCATTCGTCAGTCCATTCGAACTTTCCTTTGTCTTTCTTCAGAGCTTCGAAGAAGGGGACACACTTGTCCGTTTCTTTGGAGATGAATCGGCTTAGGGCGGCCACTTTCCCATTCAGGCTTTGCATTTCCTTTCGAGTGGAGGGTAACTTGATATCCTTTAGCGCTCGGACTTGTTCAGGGTTTGCTTCAATCTCTCTGGCATGGACGATGAATCCCAAGAACTTTCCTGATGATACTACGAAGGAGCATTTTAGAGGATTGAGTTTCATTCCATATTGGCGAAGTACTTGAAACATCTCGCCCAGATGGCTTATGTGACCGTCGGCTTTCCTTGACTTTACCAGCATATCATCCACATACACTTCCATAGTTTGTCCTATTAGCCCTGGAAACATCTTGTTGACGAGGCGCTGGTAGGTGGCTCCTGCGTTTTTAAGTCCGAAAGGCATTACCTTATAGCAGTATAAACCCCGGTCAGTGATGAAACTAGTGTGGTTTTGATCGGGAGCATGCATAGGAATTTGGTTATATCCTGAGTATGCGTCCATAAAAGATAATAGTTCGTGCCCGGCTGTGCTGTCTACAAGTTGGTCGATTCGGGGAAGTGGGAAGCAATCCTTTATGCAGGCGTCATTTAACTTGGAGAAGTCAATGCATGTTCGCCACTTCCCATCAGCCTTCTTTACTAGTACCGGGTTGGCGATCCATTCTGGGTAGATGGCTTCTCGTATGAAGTCATTGGCAAGTAGATTCTTTACTTCTTCATCGAGGGCTGCTGATCGTTCTGCCCCCATACTTCTCTTTCTTTGTTTTACGGGCGCCTTGGTAGGATCAATGTTTAGTACATGGCATGCTACGTCGGGGGAGATTCCGGTCATGTCAGCGTGTGACCATGCGAATACATCCAAGTTGTGGCGGAGAAAGTCGATGAGTTGCTCCTTCAACTCTGCTTTTAGTTGGGACCCGATTTTCAATAGTCTACTCGAGTCGTGCTTGTCTACAGATACAAATTCCATAGCCTCCGCAGGCTCGGCGGTGGCCTCCTCCTCTTTGTCCCTGGGGTCTAATTCATTGAAAGGGTCGCTGGTATATCGAAGAGGAGGGGCTTTCTTTAGTTGCTATGCTTCCAAACTCTTTGTGCAGAGGGCAACCTCTACACTTTTCCCTTTACCCTTCCTGTGGTTGTTGCGAAGTTCAGTCACATAGCAGTCTCGAGCAACGTCCTGGTCTCCTTCTACTTCCCCTACTCCATTGTCCGTTGGAAATTTCATCTTTAGGCACCATGGGGCTAGGACAATTTGGAAGTCAGACAAGGCTGGCCTTCCTAAGAAGGCGTTGTAAGCCGAGTGGTTTTCTATTAGCACAAACGTCTGTTTCCATACAACGGAGCGGGGATGGCTTCCAATTTCAACAAAGAGGTCCAGTTGCCCGAGGGTCATCTTCGCATCTCTAGTGAAACCGTGTAGTGGTTTATTGCAGGGAGATACATCCTTCATTGATAGTTTCATTTTGTCGAATGCATGTCTGAATAGGATATTTACTGAGCTTCCAGTGTCTACTAGAATTCGAAAAACTTCGGCTGGACCGAGCCGGGCAGAGATAACCTTGGGATCCATGTGAGGGTATTGCCTTCCTTCTAGGTCACGCCTACCGAATGTGATGTCATGATTCTCTTTCCGCTTCGGGTGTCGCTCTTCTATAACAGAATTAACACAGTCTTCATTGTTTCTAAGCGACTTTCCATATCTTTCCATCTCTGCCCAGCTTCTGTCGGCGATGTGCGGTCCTCCCGAGATGGTATGGACCACTATCTTCTCTTGACTAGAGCCGCTAGTGTTGCGGTTTCCTCTGCCGATCTCCGGTGAGGGTAGCCTTGGGTTCTCATTGGCAGGAGCTGGAGTCCTGTCCTGACCTTTTACATAACATTCCAGTTTCTTCCTTCTGATGTGTTCTTCAATCATGTCCCGGAGATGATGGCACTCATTGGTATCATGCCCATGAGATTCGTGGAAGCGGCAGAACTTTCCAGACTTCTGCGCATTATCTGATTCCTTCTTGTATGGTGGGCGTTTGTATCTAACTTCGCCTTGGGTGGCAAGGAAGATGTTTTCGACGGTTTCGTTCAAAGGAGTATAAGTGTCGAATCTCGGTCCTGGTCGATATAAGCGCTTTTCTCCCTTCTTGCCCCCGACATTGTCTCTAGAATCATTTATTCGAACGTCCCTTGCCACAGCAGGCGCGTTGCTATGAGTTGCCTTATTTTGTTGTCCTGGCTGCCCCTCAACGGCAGCATCCTCAAGCCTCATATATTTCCCGGCTTCATGGAAGAAATCGGGTAAAGTAGCTGGTTTTTCTTTTGTCAACCTTCTAGCAAATTTAGTGTCCGGATGCACACCACTACAGAGGGCCATTAGGATAAGCTTTTCATCGGCATTGAATCGGGTTAGTTATTGCTGCAGTTTCTCTCCAGGTTTCTGTTTGATGTTGGATAAGGAATAAGCGTCCTTAGGTTGTTCCACATGAATGCAGAACTGACTAATAAACTTTTCTTTCAACATTTCCCATGAGCTGATGGATCCCTGTGGTAAATGACAGAACCAGGAGGTAGCGAGATCTACTAAGAATAGTGGAAAGCATTTGCACAGTACTCCCTCTGTTGCTCCACTCATGAGCATATGTTGTGTGTATCTCTGTAAGTGTACAACGGGGTCGGAGGTTCCTTTGTAAGGTTCCATTGTTGGCATCTTCCATTCTCGGGGGATGATAGCAATTTCGATATTGCGGGCGAAAGGGCTGGTTACCCTAGCGCCTATCCCTCGATCCCTTTGCTCCCATTGGACCCATTCTCTGAACAAGCATGCCATCCTTTCATCAGAATTTGAAGCAGATAGAAACGAGTTCGGTTCTGTTCTGTGGGATTGATTCCGTCCAGATGACCTGTAGGGATGGTATCGTCTATCATTCCTCATATTCTCCAGTGGCTGTCTTCGGTCTTCTGGGAGCATGCTAGGGTCAGCTACAGTTGGCCCTTGCCTTGATCTTCCCCTACTGGGTTCTGATCTAAGCACTTCCTCGGGTCCAACTTCGGGCTGGACTCTAGCTCGGCCCCTTTCACTGGCGTTTCCGTGGTTAGGCAGTATAACCGGCTCAGCTACAGTTGACATCCGCCCGGTACCTCCCCCGTTGGGTTCGGTTCCAAGCGTTTCTTCAGGCCTAACTTCGGGCTGTGCTCGATTTCGGCTCCTACCATGGTTGCTTATGCCGTTAGCTCCTTCGAAGAAGGAAGATCTTTGTTGTCTCTGAGATCCTCCAGACTGGGACTCACCCCATGATTCAGTATTGCGGTTGGACTCTTCAGCATCCCTTAAGCGTGACATGAGATGGTCCACCAAGGCTTCCTGCTGGGACGTGAAGCGGTTAGTCACTTCAGCCATAACCCTGTCTAGATCAGCCCTAGTAATTGCTGCCGGCTGTTCTGCGGCAGGAGTGGTCGGATTAGCCTGTCCTTCGTTTGGTACTGCTACTGGAGGGGGACGATTTACTTGATCTGTGACCACTGGATCTGGAAGACTGCTGGTTGCGATGTTTTTTCCTTTGTTAACATCTTTCTTCTGTTTGGGAGGCATGTTTTCCAAGCAATGAACGATGCTGTTAGGAAGAAGGTTAAGTGGAAGAAGCTGAAGCTCCTGAGTTCAACTCTCAATGAAAGCACCAAAAATGTTTGCACAAAAAATGGACAAACACCTCAAAGTCGTATGATTTAATAGATTTTATGTTGTTCTTAGTGATTTGGGTGATTTATGCAAATATATGAAAAGTAGGGGCTAAACTGTAAAAGACACGCAGATTTATAGTGGTTCAGCCAGAATGTGCCTACGTCCACTTTATATGTTATTTCTTTTTTCTTGTTTAGATCACAAGTACAAAGTTTTGATACCAGTAAAAGAAAGTTGTTTGAAAGTTCTCTCCGTGCTTGAGCTCTCAAACTTGTCCCCCATTGTTGTACCCCTGCCCCTCTATTTATAGAGTGAGGCTGGGGGTAGGGGTCTTGGATGTATATAGCTGCTGGTGGGCATGGGCTGACGCGATCTGGCCTGGTATTGTTGGTCCGGAAGGAGCTTGGTTTGGAACGTCTCGGTCCGGTGGTAGGTGGTCCGGTAGGAGCTTGGTTCGGAATGTCTTGGTCCGGTGGTAGGTGGTCCGGTAGGAGCATGGTTCGGTAGTTGGTGTTGTTGGTCCGGTTCGAGATGATTCGGTGGGAGCTTGGAGCTTGTTGGCTCGGTACCGAATGGTCCGGTAGGAGCATGATTCGGTGGGAGTTGGAGCTTGTTGGCTCGGTACCGAATGGTCCGGTAGGAGCATGGTTCGGTGGGAGCTTGGAGCTTGTTGGCTCGGTACCGAATGGTCCGGTAGGAGCATGGTTCGGTGGGAGCTTGGAGCTTGTTGGCTCGGTACCGAATGGTCCGGTAGGAGCATGGTTCGGTGGTGGTATAAACGTACCCAACATTATAAAAATATGGGTTGTTACAGACTTCCTACCTTTAAGAATTTCATCTTCGAAATTACTATAAGATACACAATCAAAACAACCAAAGGTAAAACATACCATCAAACAACTCTGGATAAGCATCTCCAATCCTGCTCTCAATCTCCCAAGTACAGTCTCTAACATCGTCACTCTACTGGACCTTTACTAATTTGACTGTCTTGTTCCTCAACTTCTTCTCATCTCTAGCCACAATCTGAATTGGCTTTCTAACTATAGTCAAGTCCAGCTCTACTACTAAATCCTCTAATACTGTAGGTGCTATAGTAGTCTCCGAGTCTTTAATATATTTTCTAAGATGATAAATATGGAATACATCATGGACTCCAGCCAAACTGCTCGGTAACTCTACTCTATAAGCGAGTTTCCCGATCCTCTCAACAATACAGAAAGGTTCAATGAATCTAGATACTAACATTCTTGATTTTCCAAATCTAATCACACCTTTCATCGGTGAAACCTTAATAAACACATAATCTCCAGTAGAAAACTCCAAGTCCTTCCTTCTTCTATCAGCATAACTTTTCTGCCTAGACTGAGCTTCCTTCATCCTAGCTCGGATAAACTTAATCTTTTCTACAGCCTCTTTCACCAAATCCGGACCAAGAACCAGTCTATCCCCGATCTCCAACCAACATATGGGAGACCTGCATGGTCTTCCACACAAAGCTTCAAATGGAGCCATTCCAATACTAGTCTGATAACTATTGTTATATGAGAACTCGACTAAATGGAGATGGTCTTTCCATGATGCCCCGAAATCCAATACATAAGCTCTCAACAAATCCTCTAAAACTTTGTTAACTCTTTCCGTTTGCCCATCAGTCTGTGGATGGTAAGCGGTACTCATATTGAGTTGGGTTCCTAATGCTTCCTGAAGACTCTTCCAGAACTCACTAGTAAACAATGAATTTCTATTATTGACAATAGTACTAGGAATCCCGTGCAGTCTAACCACGTTCTTCATAAAACAACTTTGCCAAAATAGGTGCCGTCCTAGTTGACTTTACTGGAATGAAATGATCACTCTTTGTTAGTCTATCTACTATGACCCATATGCTTTCATTCCCTCTACTAGATTTTGGCAACCCATCAATGGAATCCATAGAGATAGAACCCACTTCCACAATGGAACTTCCAACGGTTGAAGCAATCCACTTGGCTTCTGGTGTTCAACCTTTGCTTGTTGGCAATTCAAGCACCGCTTAACACATACACTAATGTCCCGTTTTATACCTTCCCAGAAGAAACTTCTCTTCATATCCAGATACATCTTCATTCCTCCTTGATGGATAGTGAACTTCGAATGATGGCATTCATCCAAAACTTCCTTCCTCGTGCCTCCTACATTCAGAACACACAACCTTCCTTTCTTTCTCAACCACCCATTTTTGTCAAGACTGAAATCCTTTAAGTCATCGCCCTCTATTCCTTCCCTTAACCTTCTGATCCATTCAACCAAAACTGGATCCTCCTCCTGTTTAGAAGCTACCTTCTCAATCATTACCGGTCTAACTTCTAAACAAAAAAATACAACACTTCCTGCACTAGAACTCCTCGGATCTAAACTGTACTCTACAAGCTGATAATGCTTCTAAATCTTTCCATTCAGCAACCATAGCCAATAATGCATTCTGATGTTTCCTGCTAAGTGCATCCGCTACCTTATTTCCTTTCTTGGGTGTGTATTCAATTCCAAAATCATAGCAGCAATAAACTCCAACCATCTCTGTTGTCTCATGTTCAGCTCCTTATGAGAGAACAAGTATTTCAACGACTTATGATCTGTATAAAGCTCAAATGCTCTCCCAAAAGATAATGCCTCCATACCTTTAAAGCAAATATAACGGCAGCTAACTCTAAATCATGCGTAGGATACCTCACTTCATGTGGTATAAGCTGTCTAGAAGCATAAGCAATCACTTTACCTCTTTGCATCAATACAGCCCCCAATCCAGTTCCACATGCATCAGTATAAACAACCAAATCTTGATTCCCCTCCGGAACCACTAACACCGGTGCCTGGGTCAGTAAGTTATTCAAGCTCTGGAGTGCTTCCTCACACTATCAATCCATACGAACTTCACATCCTTTCGCGTAAGCTTAGTCATCGGTGCAGCTATTCGCGAAAAATCCTTTATAAACCTTCGATAATATCCGGCTAATCCACGAAAACTTTTTATCTCAGTCACCATCTCGGGTCTCTTCCAATTATTCACCGCCTCAATCTTAGTTGGATCTACAGACAACCCGTTCTCTGAGACTACATGATCAAGGAACTTCACTTCCTTCTTCCAAAAATGACACTTCGAAAACTTAGCCTTTGTTGGGTACGTTTATACCACCACCGAACCATGCTCCTACCGGACCATTCGGTACCGAGCCAATAAGCTCCAAGCTCCCACCGAATCATCTCGAACCGGACCAACAACACCAACTACCGAACCATGCTCCTACCGGACCACCTACCACCGGACCAAGACATTCCGAACCAAGCTCCTACTGGACCACCTACCACCAGACCGAGATGTTCCAAACCAAGCTCCTTCCGGACCAACAATACCAGGCCAGATCGCGTCAGCCCAGGCCCACCAACAGCTATATACATCCAAGACCCCTACCCCCAGCCTCACTCTATAAATAGAGGGGCAGGGGTACAACAATGGGGGACAAGTTTGAGAGCTCAAGCACGGAGAGAACTTTCGAACAACTTTCTTTTACTGGTATCAAAACTTTGTACTTGTAATCTAAACAAGAAAAGACAAATAACATATAAAGTGGACGTAGGCACATTCTGGCTGAACCACTATAAATCTGCGTGTCTTTTACAGTTTAGCCCCTGCTTTTCATATATTTGCATAAATCACCCAAATCACTAAGAACAACATAAAATCTATTAAATCATACGACTTTGAGGTGTTTGTCCATTTTTTGTGCAAACATTTTTGGTGCTTTCACTGAGAATTGAACTCAGGAGCTTCAGCTTCTTCCACTTAACCTTCTTCCTAACAGCATCGTTCATTGCTTGGAAAACATGCCTCCCAAACAGAAGAAAGATGTTAACAAAGGAAAAAACATCGCAACCAGCAGTCTTCCAGATCCAGTGGTCACAGATCAAGTAAATCGTCCCCCTCTAGTAGTAGTACCAAATGAAGGACAGGCTAATCTGACCACTCCTGCCGCAGAACAGCTGGCAGCAATTACTAGGGCAGATCTAGACAGGGTTGTGGCTGAAGTGACTAACCGCTTCACGTCCCAGCAGGAAGCCTTGGTAGACCATCTCATGTCACGCTTAAGGGATGCTGAAGAGTCCAACCGCAACACTGAATCATGGGGTGAGTCCCAGTCTGGAGGATCTCAGAGACAACAAAGATCTTCCTTCTTCGAAGGAGCTAACGGCATAAGCAGCCATAGTAGGAGCCGAAATCGAGCACAGCCCAAAGTTAGGCCTGAAGAAACGCTTGGAACCGAACCCAACGGGGGAGGTACCGGGCAGAGGTCAATTGTAGCTGAGCCGGTTATACTGCCTAACCACGGAAACGCCAGCGAAAGGGGCCGAGCTAGAGTCCAGCCCGAAGTTGGACCCGAGGAAGTGCTTAGATCAGACCCAGTAGGGGAAGATCAAGGCAAGGGCCAACTGTAGCTGACCCTAGCATGCTCCCAGAAGACCGAAGGCAGCCACTGGAGAATATGAGGAATGATAGACGATACCATCCCTACAGGTCATCTGGACGGAATCAATCCCACAGAATAGAACCGAACTCGTTTCTATCTGCTCCAAATTCTGATGAAAGGATGGCACGCTTGTTCAGAGAATGCGTCCAACGGGAGCAAAGGGATCGAGGGATATGCGCTAGGTTAACCATCCCTTTCGCCCGCAATATCGAAATTGCTATCACCCCCCGAGAATGGAAGATGCCAACAATGGAACCTTACAAAGGAACCTCCGACCCCGTTGTACACTTACAGAGATACACACAACATATGCTCATGAGTGGAGCAACAGAGGGAGTACTGTGCAAATGCTTTCCACTATTCTTAGCAGATCTCGCTACCTCCTGGTTCTGTCATTTACCCCAGGGATCCATCAGCTCGTGGGAAATGTTGAAAGAAAAGTTTACTAGTCAGTTCTGCATTCATGTGGAACAACCTAAGGACGCTTATTCCTTATCTAGCATCAAACAGAAACCTGGAGAGAAACTGCAGCAATACCTAACCCGATTCAATGCCGCAGCGGCCGCAGTCCAAGATGCCGATGAAAAGCTTATCCTAATGGCCCTCTGTAGTGGTGTGCATCCGGACACTAAATTTGCTAGAAGGTTAACAAAAGAAAAACCAACTACTTTACCCGATTTCTTCCATGAAGCCGAGAAATATATGAGGGTTGAGGATGCTGCTGTTGAGGGGCAGTCAGGACAACAAAATAAGGCAACTCACAGCAATGCGCCTGCTGTGGCAAGGGACGTTCGAAGAAATGATTCCAGAGACAATGCTGGGGGCAAGAAGGGAGAAAAGCGCTTATATCGGCCAGGACCGAGATTCGACACTTATACTCCTTTGAACGAAACCGTCGAAAACATCTTCCTTGCCACCCAAGGCGAAGTTAGATACAAACGTCCGCCATACAAGAAGGAATCAGATAACGCGCAGAAGTCTGGAAAGTTCTGCCGCTTCCACGAATCTCATGGGCATGATACCAATGAGTTCCATCATCTCCGGGACTTGATTGAAGAACACATCAGAAGGAAGAAACTGGAACGCTATGTAAAAGGTCAGGATAGGACTCCAGCTCCTGCCAATGAGAACCCAAGGCTACCCTCACCGGAGATCGGCAGAGGAAACCGCAACACTAGCGGCTCTAGTCATGAGAAGATAGTGGTCCATACCATCTCGGGAGGACCGCACATCGCCGACAGAAGCTGGGCAGAGATGGAAAGATATGGAAAGTCGCTTAGAAACAATGAAGACTGTGTTAATTCTGTTATAGAAGAGCGCCACCCGAAGCGGAAAGAGAATCATAACATCACATTCGGTAGGCGTGACCTAGAAGGAAGGCAATACCCTCACATGGATCCCATGGTTATCTCTGCCCGGCTCGGTCCAGCCGAAGTTTTCCGAATTCTAGTAGACACTGGAAGCTCAATAAATATCCTATTCAGACATGCATTCGACAAAATGAAACTATCAATGAAGGATGTATCTCCCTGCAATAAACCACTACATGGTTTCACTGGAGATGCGAAGATGCCCCTCGGGCAACTGGACCTCTTTGTTGAAATTGGAAGCCATCCCCGCTCCGTTGTACGGAAACAGACATTTGTGCTAATAGAAAACCACTCGGCCTACAACGCCTTCTTAGGAAGGCCAGCCTTGTCTGACTTCCAAATTGTCCTAGCCCCATGGTGCCTAAAGATGAAATTTCCAACGGTCAATGGAGTAGGGGAAGTAGAAGGAGACCAGGACATTTCTCGAGACTGTTGTGTGACTGAACTTTGCAACAACCACAGGAAGGGTAAAGGGAAAAGTGTAGAGGTTGCCCTCTGCACAAAGAGTTTGGAAGCATAGCAACTAAAGAAAGCCCTTCCTCTTCGATATACCAGCGACCCTTTCAATGAATTATACCCCAGGGACAAAGAGGAGGAGGCCACCGCCGAGCCTGCGGAGGCTATGGAATTTGTATCTGTAGACAAGCACGACTCGAGTAGACTATTGAAAATCGGGTCCCAACTAAAAGCAGAGTTGAAGGAGCAACTCATCGACTTTCTCCGCCACAACTTGGATGTATTCGCATGGTCACACGTTGACATGACCGGAATCTCCCCCGACGTAGCATGCCATGTACTAAACATTGATAATACCAAGGCGCCCATAAAACAAAGAAAGAGAAGTATGGGGGCAGAACGATCAGCAGCCCTCGATGAAGAAGTAAAGAATCTACTTGCCAATGACTTCATACGAGAAGCCATCTACCCAGAATGGATCGCCAACCCGGTACTAGTAAAGAAGGCTAATGGGAAGTGGCGAACATGCATTGACTTCTCCAACTTAAACGACGCCTGCCCAAAGGATTGCTTCCCACTTCCCCGAATCGACCAACTTGTAGACAGCACAGCCGGGCACGAACTCTTATCTTTTATGGACGCATACTCAGGATATAACCAAATTCCTATGCATGCTCCCGATCAATACCGCACTAGTTTCATCACTGACCGGAGTTTATACTGCTATAAGGTAATGCCTTTCGGACTTAAAAACGCAGGAGCCACCTACCAGCGCCTCGTCAACAAGATGTTTGCAGGGCTAATAGGACAAACTATGGAAGTGTATGTGGATGACATGCTGGTAAAGTCAAGGAAAGCCGACGGTCATGTAAGCCATCTGGGCGAGATGTTTCTAGTACTTCGCCAATATGGAATGAAACTCAATCCTCTAAAATGCTCCTTCGGAGTATCATCAGGAAAGTTCTTGGGATTCATCGTCCATGCCAGAGGGATTGAAGCAAACCCTGAACAAGTCCGAGCGCTAAAGGATATCAAGATACCCTCCACTCGAAAGGAAATGCAAAGTCTGAATGGGAAAGTGGCCGCCCTAAGCCGATTCATCTCCAAAGCAACGGACAAGTGTGTTCCCTTCTTCGAAGCTCTGAAGAAAGACAAAGGAAAGTTCGAATGGACTGACGAATGCTTAACCGCTTTCCTTAACTTAATCGAACACCTCCAGAAACCACCGGTACTCTCGACTCCAAGCGAAGGCGAAGAATTATACCTATACCTTGCTATGTCATCTCACGCCCTAAGCGCTGCGTTGGTAAGGGAAGACAACCGCACGCAGCGGCCAGTTTACTTTGTAAGTAAGAGGTTTACGGGGGCAGAAGTCAGATATCCTAAACTTGAGAAGCTAGCATACTGTTTACTGATCATGTCACGGAAACTGCGTCACTACTTCCAGTCCCATTCCATCAAAGTTCTGACCGATCAACCATTGAGGCAGGTATTCCATCGTCCCGACACTTCCGGGCGACTACTTAAATGGTGCATTGAACTATGTCAGTATGATATCACCTATCACACTCGCACCGCCATCAAGGGACAAGCCATGGCCGATTTCATTGCAGAATTCACCACCAACGAATGTAAGGAGCAATCGGAAATAGCAGAAGACATTAAGTGGAATCTCTTCGTGGATGGGGCGTAAAACGACCAAGGCTCGGGGGCAGGTGTGGTAATAATCACCCCTAGGGGAAATAAGCTGCACTATGCTATAAGGTTGGAGTTCGCTGCTACCAACAACGATGCAGAGTATGAATCAGTGATAGCTGGATTAGAACTTGCCTTAGAAATCGGAGCCAATTCTTTGTGTCTTCATAGCGATTCTCAACTTATTGTTAATCAAATACTAGGAGAATTCCAAGCTCGAGAAGAACGACTCATAGCATATCTAAAGAAGACCAAGTTACTTCTCAATCGATTGGAACACTACTTAGTCAAACACATCCCTCGGGAAGAGAACGAGAGGCCGACGAATTGGCGAAGCAAGCAAGCGTGAGAGACGGCGCCATTTCTGGAGCAGTAGCCATCTCAAAGCAACTGACCCCAAGTTTTGAGCAAGTGAATCTGATAGCTGCAACCGAAGAAGCGACTTGGATGACTCCCATCCGAGACTACTTACAAAGCGGCACACTACCCAACGGGCGTAACGAAGTCAAGAAAATCTTGAGGAAAGCTTCCCGCTACACCATACAAGAGGACATCCTCTATCGGCGCGGGTTCTCTAACCCCTTATTAAGGTGTGTCGCTGGAAGGGAAGCCAAGGAAATCTTATCCAACATTCATCAAGGAAGCTGCGGAGATCACACCGGAGGGCAAACTTTAGCAAAAAAGATACTCCGATATGGATATTTCTGGCCCACCTTGAGCAAGGACGCCTTAGATTTTGTCAAAAAATGTGACAGATGCCAGAAGTTTGCTAAGATTCCGCGGCTACCAACAACTGAGATTACTCAAATGACCAGCCCTTGGCCCTTTGCAGTATGGGGAATTGACTTAATCGGTGAACTACCAATGGGCCGAAGCGGGGCCAAATATGCTATAGTGGCAGTCGACTATTTCACCAAATGGGTGGAAGCAGAACCTCTGAATAAAGTATCTTCAGCAAAAGTTATTAACTTCTTGATCAAAAATGTTCTGTGCAGGTACAGAGTCCCATTCAAAATCATATCAGACAATGAACTTCAGTTTGACAGCGAAGAATTCGCCAACTGGTGCCGAGAGCACGGAATTCACAAAAGCTTCTCATCCGTAGCGTATCCCCAGGCAAACGGACAAGTCGAAGCCATCAACAAAATTTTGAAAACTCTAATGAAAAAGAAACTCGAAAAGTCAAAGGGCGCTTGGGTGGATGAACTCCCTACAGCACTGTGGGCCTATCGCACATCTTTCAGAACCTCGACAGGGCATACTCCTTTCTCTTTGGCATACGGATCGGAGGCTATGCTCCCAGTTGAAACCATCGTGCCTTCCCACCGTAGGATCCACTATAACCCAGAAGAGAACGAAGAACTCCTTCACATGTCTTTGGATCTAGTTGAGGAGAGAAGAAATGATGCAGTCCTTAAAGTAGCAGCCCATAAGCAAAATGTGGCAGCACAATACAACTCCAAAGTCAAGCATCGTACCTTACAAGAAGGGGATCTTGTCCTCAAGCGAATCTTCCCTCACCCTGGAGCACTAGATCCAATTTGGGTTGGACCATATGTAATTCATAAAGATCTCCACAATGGAGCTTATATTTTGTCAACAGTGGACGGAGAGGTGTTCCAGAGGGCATGGAACATCCAACACCTCCGTCGATACTTTTCTTAACTTGTACTGCCCATATGAAGTGAATTAACCAAGAGAATCAGTGGACGTAGGCATTTTCGTGCCGAACCACTTTAAAAAAACTTGTCTCTTTTTTAACTTGTTCCTTTATATCTTGGCTGCTTGTTAACTTTATCCTTTTATGTTGAACAAAATCTTATGCGTATAGCATTTCCATTCAAAGCACTCCACAGCGCAACTTCACCTGGACAAGACCTAACAAGTACTATGCGAATCTATGCCCTCGCCAATGAGAAACTTTTGCTCCGGCATCCCTCTGCTGCGGGTTAACTCATTGCTCGCGATGGCCCTTAAAGCCAACTGTAATGAGCCGATTATAAGCCACCGAGAAGGCCGAATATAGCCGAGGCAGCTCATTACGGCGTTCGGCTCGCCGGCAACTGTGAACCGACTATAAGCCCCAACATAAGGTGTGGCCAGCCAGGGGCAGTTCACGGTTGACGATCGGCACCTACGCTAGCCGGCCACAGTAAATCGAATAATACCCACGATTACGGACCATAATGGCCCGGGTAGTAACTGTGCGCGATCTCGGCTCCGATGTGTCTTAAGTGCGGCTGTGTTAAAAAAGAATTAACTCCCCGCGGAGGCGTAAGATGGGTGACAAATGTCTCCAAGACCCACAGCTAGGGATAGTGACTACAAAGCCCGTTTGCCACGAACTTAAGCACATCGAAGGCCTTCCGTGATTGGAAGTTTTACTATTTCACATATTTCAACTTTATTAAAGAAACTTTTCCCCTATCCTCTGTAACAATCCCTAAAGTACGGGACACAGAACAAGAGACATTCGCTAATGGAAGCGGATACTCACAGCAAGTTACTGGACCGCATTCCATACTCGGTCACACAAGACATTCAAAGCTGCCATCTACAAGCAAAATATAAAGGGCGGTATTTCCTTCTTTCATGTGTAAACACATGACTATAATTTATTCACACCTCACGCTAACATTGCAAGTCATGAAATTATGTTTTAAACAAGAACCTGACATCAAACACAATTTAATTACAAGAATATGCATAGCTATATTTCTCATACAACATGTCAAAATAGCGAAAACATTCAAAAAAATAAAAACACATAAGAAGGAGCATTGCAACCAGAAAGGGAATTAAAAATAAAGCTTTGACTTACATCCGGAAGTGAAGCGCCGAATAGAAACGGAATCATCCCTGACAAAAAACCATTCCTTCTTGAACATGCTGTACTTGGAGTATAAATCCAGGACCGGCTTAAAGGATACGGCCGATTCCAAGCTAATGTAGGGAGACCCCTTCTTATAGCCTCTCAAGTTGTACAAATACCGGATCTCCCGGTTGGAAGGAGGACGCCCATATCTCCTCTGGAAGATGACGAAGAGATTCACCAGAATGGCATAGGAGTTGGGCTGAAGCTGGAATGGAGCTACCTTTAGATATGTGAGAAAGCTGACTACCCAGGCGTTGAGAGGCGGGATGGCACCACACATGCAATGGTATCTGCTGTAGGCAAAATGTCCTTCGGGAGGATCATACGGTATCACTCCCGCATCCGACAATAACATGCACGCTCGGTCGATCCCGAAAGAGCGAGATATAACATCAAGTTGCTCGCCCTTGAGTGAGCTAGGGAAGCAATCAGGAGGCAAGTTAAGAAGTTCCTGAGGACCGTATCCATCCACCAATGATCTCGGGGTGGGCCCATGACGGGCAGATCCTGGCTGAGCCGGGGGCACTGAGGAAGGCTCTTCTCTATCCTGAGATCTTTTCTTCTCTGATCGGGTTTCCACTCTTTGAGACATTTATCTGCAGACACAAGAAAGTATATCGTTAAGACACATAAACTATGTAATCTAGAGTTTCACTGGTGATTCAGGTACAAAGGTCCATCCGGTAAAGGGTTCATTCAACACTCGGAATCCCCGAATTCATTCAGTAAAGCTCAACTAAAGATTCATTCGGCATTCTCAGTATAGATTCACTCGGCATAGATTCATTCGGCATAGATTCATTCGGCATTCTCAGTATAAGATTCATTCGGCTTCCTCAGTATAAGGTCCATTCGATACAGAAAATTTTCAAGTTCGTTCGGTATCGAGTTCGTTCGGCATTAAAAGTCCTTAGGTTCATTCGGTAGAACAAAGAGACTCAATCTTAAAAACTGGTTCGGCAAAAAAAAAAATTACCTGGTCCGGCAGCTAAGATTGATTCGGCAGTTTAGAATTTGACTCGGCTATTTTCGTTCGGTAAGGTATGACGAAGGCATATGGCTCCTACTTATAGAGGAGGGTTGATAGCTGGACCAGCCGGTTCGGTTCTCGGGCCGAATGTGGTCGTCCAAACTGGAACAAAGCACGACATACGCTAAGCGTATGCCCTACTTTGGGGGGCAAATGTTGGGTACGTTTATACCACCACCGAACCATGCTCCTACCGGACCATTCGGTACCGAGCCAACAAGCTCCAAGCTCCCACCGAACCATGCTCCTACCGGACCATTCGGTACCGAGCAAACAAGCTCCAAGCTCCCACCGAATCATCTCGAACCGGACCAACAACACCAACTACCAAACCATGCTCCTACCGGACCACCTACCACCGGACCAAGACATTCCGAACCAAGCTCCTACCGGACCACCTACCACCGGACCGAGACGTTCCAAACCAAGCTCCTTCCGGACCAACAATACCAGGCCAGATCGCGTCAGCCCAGGCCCATCAGCAACTATATACATCCAAGACCCCTACCCCCAGCCTCACTCTATAAATAGAGGGGCAGGGGTACAACAATGGGGGACAAGTTTGAGAGCTCAAGCACGGAGAGAACTTTCAAACAACTTTCTTTTACTGGTATCAAAACTTTGTACTTGTAATCTAAACAAGAAAAGAGAAATAACATATAAAGTGGACGTAGGCACTTTCTGGCTGAACCACTATAAATCTGCGTGTCTTTTACAGTTTAGCCCCTGCTTTTCATATATTTGCATAAATTACCCAAATCACTAAGAACAACATAAAATCTATTAAATCATACGACTTTGAGGTGTTTGTCCATTTTTTGTGCAAACAGCCTTCAACCGATGTTCCCTTAACGTCTCAAGCACAACTATAAGATGAACTTCATGCTCCTTCTCATCTTTAGAGTATATCAAAATATCATCTATGAAGACCAACACAAATCTATCCAGGTGCTCTCGGAAAATTCGGTTCATCAAGTCCACAAAGAATGCTAGCGCATTAGTTAGTCTGAATGGCATAACTAACCATTCGTACGATCTATACCTTGTCTTAACCGCTGTCAAAGGAATACTATCCTTGCCACTCCAAGCTGATGAAATCCAGTCGCTAAATCCAACTGAGAGAATACCTAGGCTCCACTTAACTAATCGAACAAATCGTCAATTCTCGGCAATGGATATCGGTTCTTTATCGTCTTCTCATTCAACTTACAATAATCGATACATAGCCTTAACGATTCGTCCGGCTTCTTAGCAAACACGCGGCAGCTCCCTATGGCGAACTACTCGGTCGAATAAAATTCTTGCCTTCTAAATCCACCAACTGCATCTTCAACTCTCTCATCTTCATAGGTGTCATCTTGCTTGGTGGCCTACTCACTGGTTCTGCTCCATGCATCAGATCAATCCGAAACTCAATGGCTCGTTTAGGTGGTAATCCAACTACCAGCTCAAACACATCAGAAAACTCTCTAACCACAAAGGCTCGATGCAACTCATCCTCCAACTCCATGATACCCACTAAAGCATTTACCTTGCAACTAGGGTTCTCTACGGTATAAACTATCCGATCACTACGATCTTGATGTCTAAGTGATTTTTCCTATCATGGCAAAATATCCTATCATCATATTTGCATAACCAATCCATCCCAAGGATAATCCCTAATCCCACAAAATCGAACACATACTGCATGCAAATGTCTAACAATTCAAGTTCTAACTGGTCACATCTCATCCCAAGAGTTGCATACCCTCCTATTGGATTCGCAACCCTTAAGGAAGTAACAAGGTATGTGGGTTCTATACATAAACTATCAACCAAATACCGAGATATAAATTAATGCGATGCTCCGGTATCATACAATCACCTAACTGGTATGCTATGAATCAAAAGCGTACCTTTTATCATAGACTTTCCTTTCTCAGTAGCAGTTGGTTTAGAAGATGATGGTTCCAAAGCAAAGACCATTCCTTTTCCTGCCTTGGCAGCTTCAGGACACTTGCTCTTGTAATGCCTCATCCGGTGGCAATTATAGCATTGCACATTCTGCTTCCCCACAACCAACCTTCTATCTCCTGAACGACACTCATTTGCATAGTGACCCTTCTTATCACACTTGTAGCAAACTATATCTGCTTTCCCTTTCTTGGCTGCTCCTCCTTTTTGAGTGCCCTTCTTCTTGAAAAACTTCCTCTTCTTCCCCTGAGGACCCTGGGATTCAATAGGCTTCTCTCTAGCAGAAATAGCAAGCATTTCCTCATGGCAAATAGCCATCTCCACCACCACATTAGAAGGATCTCGGATATGGGGCCATAGTCATTCTTCCTTGCTATGGCCTTAATCCTTTAATGAATCTTTCATTCCTTCTAACATATGTGTCTACCAAAGCATAACCATATCGAAATAGCTCATCAAACTTAGCAGCATACTCGATCATAGACATATCTCCTTAGACAAGATCCATAAACTTCCTCATCAATGCCGACTTGGTAATCTCAGACAAGAACCTCTGCTCAAACCTCCTCCTGAAGTCAACCCAAGTCAACTCTTCCTTCGGTACTCCAGCCGTCACATTGTTCCACCGATGAAGAGCCAATCCCTGCAACTGTCTAGAGGCTAGTCTTCTCTTTTCTCCATCATTCAAGCCTAAATCTGCAAAGATCCTCTCACAGTTCAACAGCCAGTTCTCTACTTCAACAGCATCTTCCGTTCCAACAAATGGCTTTCCTCCCAGACTGATATAGTCTCTACTCAGCTTAGCATAATTATATCCAACTGGAACTACCAGATTAGCTCCTCCAACATTACCAGAAGCTCCTGCATGCAAAAGATTAGCCAACAACTGATACATCATCCCTGCATCTACCGGCGGATTTCCAGCACCTACATTGGCCTCAACATTTTGGTCAGAATTAGCCTATCGACCTTGGTTTCTCCGAGTATTAGGTTGAGCATTTCCATTAATAGTGGTGCAGCCTCTACCTAGATTTCCTCTTCCATTTCCTACCTCCATACCCTCTTTCTCGTATATCAGCATACGAGCCTTAGTAAGATACAGAAGAATGGTCTAAAAGAGAGGGGAATACGTACTTAGATATACACCTATACATCAAATACAAGTACGTTACTATAGCGTTAACCCAAACCCCGATCTTATTTTTAAATTTATTGGATTATGTTTGAAAAATCTTTTAGGTTTTACTTTTCTTTTAAAGTTTCATAAACCTATGCTCTGATACCAACTTGTAACATCCCCCTACTTGGAGGCCCAAAACTAACGACTATGGATGTTGTAGTCATCCATAGTTATTAATCTTCGGCGACCAAATACGGCGTTGCTAGATACATTGATACACAGATCACAGAAATATGAAAAAAATTTAACAATTCAAAAACACATTTCCACATTTTATTTAAAACCTTTAATGTTCATTACATAACCCCAAAACGTTAACAATATTCAGCAAAATATAATTATTACAAATACGCCAAGAGCGACATATGAAGATGCCCCCTTGGTAGATCAGAGTATGTAGTAAGGCTCATAAATCTGCCTTTGCAAACAAATACAAAGTGGAAAAGAAAGCACTAAATAACTATTTGCCTCCTGCACGCCTTTGGAAGCTTTATTCGTCCAAGAAGAGAACCTGAAAACCGTAAACCTCAAACTACTCAAAATCAATTGAGTACCCGAGAGTTTAAGGGGAAAACAAAAACTTCAAGTCAGACATAAAGCCTGGTATGAATCATAATTTAACATCTCAATCCTTTTAGATATCTAGTGAGACCATGCCACTTAGCAGAACGGGTTTTCCCCTCATTAGTATCATAAAACTTTTATAAAACAATATTCTCTATTGCTGCATCCACAATGGTTAAAACATACATTTTCAAAATATTATGATGATATGCATACTTACAAACATTTAGGATTTCCCTATCCCCTATTAGATTTTAATTTTCCTCAAAGAATGACTATCCATCCCATTTTCATTTTTCTTAAGTGGATGTGGACTATCCATCTCACATCTCATAGTTTTCCTAGGATGACTATAAACCCTTCATCTAACATATAAAGACTATCCATCCCCAACATGATGTTGACTATCCATCAACCATCCCATAGTTTTCCTAGGATTTCTATGAACCCTTCTTCAATCATATGGAGACTATCCATCTCCAACTTGATGTTGACTATCCATCATACATCCCATAATTTTCCTAGGATAACTATGAACCCATCACTTGACCATTTAACTCATGTTATCCACATGAATCTAATTATCTCATGTTATCCATATGATTAACCTATTGCCATTAGTGTCCCTAATTTAGGTCATATCCATTTATAATTTACATTAGCATCCATTGTTTCATCTCAGTTGTACCCTAAAACCATATATATCTCCATTTTAGCAAACTTGTTTAATCCACACAAATCATGTTTCAAGCATATCATCATTCAATATATCGTAAAAACATATTTACCCTAAAATCTGAAACCATATGATCATAAAACTAAAATAGAGATGTAGAAAATTATTATTCACCTTAGATTGGATTAGGAAATTGAAGTTTGGTTGAGATTGATTCCTTCTAACTTGAATCCTAGCTTTAATCTTCTCTTGAGAACAATAATGGTGGCCGGCCTTAGATGTTTTAGTTTGCAAAAATGAAAAATGAACGTGAGTTCTATTTCCTAAGGGTTTAGGGTATAAGCCTTCCCTATTTCTCATTTTTCCCTTACTCATTCCTAACACATTAGTTCAAAATTTTTTATTTGATTTATAATTAACATGGCACGGCTACCCTTGATTTAATCAAGTCTCAACCCATCAATTTCCACATTATTTTATTTAATTTACCCAATTAATTATTCTAAATAATGTTATAAAAAATATGAGGTGTTACAGCTTCTCTAGCCAAATCTGTACCAAGAACTAACCTATCCCCGATCCCTAACCAACAAACTAGTGATTTGCATGGCCTACCAAACAAAGCTTCAAACGGTACCATCCCTATACTAGTCTGATAACTATTGTTATACGAAAACTCGACTAAGTGTAGATGGTCTTCCCATGATCCTCCAAAATCTAACACACAAGCTCTTAACAAATCCTCTAAGACTTGGTTAACTCTTTCCGTTTGCCCATCGATCTGTGGATGGTAAGCGGTGCTCATCTTGAGCTTGGTTCCTAAAATCTCCTGTAGACTCTTCTAGAACTCACTAGTGAAAAAGGAATCTCTATCATCCATGAAGTCTAACTATATTCTTCATAAATAACTTTGCTAAAATAAGTGTCGTCCTAGTTGACTTAACTAGAATGAAATGGGCACGCTTGGTCTATCTATCCACTATGATCCATATACTTTCATTTCCTCTACTAGATCTTGGCAACCGTCAATAAAATCCATAAAAATAGAATCCCACTTCCACTCCAGAATATCCAATAGCTGTAGCAACCCACTTGGCTTTTGATGTTCGGCTTTTAGCTGTTGACAGTTCAAACACTGCTTCACCCATAAGCCTACATTCCTCTTCATACATTCCCAGAAGAAACTCCGCTTCATACCGTGATACATCTTAGTTCCTCCTGGATGAATAGTGAACTTTGAACGATGGCATTCCTCCAAAACTTCCTTTCTTATATCTCCTACATTCGGAACACATAACCTACCTTTCTTTCTCTACCACCCATTCTTGTCAAGACTAAAATCCTTCAAGTCATCACTCTCTGTTCCATCCTTCAACTTCTTGATCCGTTCAGCCAACACTGGATCCTCCTCCTGTTTAGAAGCAATCCTTTCAATCATAACGGGTCGAACTTCTCAACAAGATAACATAGTAGTTCCTTCACTAGATCCAACTTCAGATCTCCACTGCACTCTGCAAGTCGACAACGCTTCCAAGTCTTTCCGCTCTACTATCATTGCCAACACTGCATTCTGATGCTTTCTGCCAAGTGCGTCCACAACCTTATTACCTTTCCCTGGTGTGTCTCTAACCACCTCTGATGTCTCATATTCAGCTACTTCTGAGAGAACAAATACTTCAATGACATGATCCATATAAAGCTCAAACCTCTTTCCCAAAAGGTAATGTCTCCACACCTTCAAAGCAAAAATCACTGCAGCCGACTCCAAATCATGTGTTGGATATTTAACCTCATGCGGTCTAAGCTGTCGAGAAGCATATGCAATCATTTTACCTCTCTGGATCAACACAACTCCTAATCCAGTTCCATATGCATCTGTATAAATTACCAAATCTTGATTCCCCTCCGAAAAACTAATATAGGTGCAAGGGTCAATAAGTGTTTTAAGCTCTGGAATGCTTCCTCACACTTATCGGTCCACACAAACTTCACATCCTTTCGCGTTAGCTTGCTCATCGGCGCTGCTATCCGCGAAAAATCCTTGATGAACCTCCGATAATATCCAGCCAATCCAAGAAAACTTCTAATCTCAGTCACCATCTCTGGTCTCTTGCAATTATTAACAGCTTTGATCTTATCTGGATCGACTGACAACCCCTTCTCTGAAACCACATGATCAAGAAACTTCACTTCCTTCTTCCAGAAATGACACTTCGAAAACTTCGCCTTCAGCTGATTCTGCCTCAGCGTCTCAAGCACAATTCTAAGATGAACTTCATGCCCCCTTTCATCCTTAGAGTATATCAAAATATCATATATAAAAACCAACCACAAACCTATCCAAGTACTCTCGAAAAATTCGGTTCATCAAATCCACAAAGAATGCTGGCGCTTAGCGAACGACATCAGTAACCATTCGTACGATCCATATCGTGTCCTAAATGCCATCAAAAGAATACTATCCACTGCTACTCTAAGCTGATGAAAACCTGTTGCCAAATCTAACTGAGAAAATACCTTGGCTCCACTCAACCGATCAAACAAATCGTTAATTCTAGGCAACAGATATCGATTCTTTATCGTCTTCTCATTCAACTTACGATAATTGATACTTAACCTCAACGATCCATCCGGCTTCTTAGCAAACACTGCGGCTGCTCCTCAAGGAGAACTACTTGGCCTAATAAAACTCTTGCTTTCCAAATCAACCAACTACACCTTCAGCTCTCTCATCTCTGTAGGTGTCATCCTACTTGGCGGTCTACTCACCGGTTCTGCTTCAGGCACCAAATCTATCCGATTTTGGTGGCAATCCTACTACAGGCTCGAAGACATCCGCGAATTCTCTAACCACGAAAATGCAGTTCAACTCATCTTCCAACTCCACTACACCAACAAAGCGTTCACCTCACAATTAGGGCTTTCTACGGTATATACAATCCAATCACTACAGTCAGAGTGTCTAAGCGATATCTTCCTATCATGGAAAAATATTCTAGCATCGTACTTACTTGACCAATCCATACCTAATATAATTCCGAACCCTAGAAAGTCAAACACATGCAAACTGCAAACAAAGGTATGACATAGCAAATCAAACTCTAAGTGGTAACACTTCACCCTAAGTGTCGCATACCCTCCTATCAGATTTGCAACCCTTAAGGAAGTAACTAAGTATGTGGGTTCTAGGTTAAGCGTATCCACCAAACAACGAGATATAAAAGAATGAATGCACCAGTATCAAACAGAATGCTAACTGACATACCATGAATCTGAAGCGTACCTCCCAACACTGCCTTTCCTTTCTCCTGCGCTACTGGTCCTGATGTATATGCTCCAATGCAAATACCTTGCCTCTTCCATCCTTAGCGGGCTCTTTGCATTGATTCTTATAATGGCCAATCTGATCGCAGTTAAAACATCTGATGTTCTTCTTCCCGATCACTTCCTTCACCTTCCCAGCACGACACTCATTCACAAAATGTCCCTTCTTGTTGCACTTTATGCATACAACCTCAGACTTTCCCTTCTTTGCTGCTCCACATTTCTGAGCACCCTTCTTATGAAAGAACTTCCTCTTCTAGCCTTGCCCAACCTGGACATCCTTCGCCTTACTCTTCTCTAGACAACCAAGCATCTCCTCGTGTCTCAAAGCCATCTCTACAACCACATTACAAGGGTCTCTGATATGAGTTAATATAGCCCTCGCCAACTCAGGCTTCAACCCCTAATGAACTTCTCATTCATCTTCAACACAGTATCCACAGTAGCATACCCATACCTAGCCAACTCCTTAAATCTTCTAGCATACTCCTAAACAAACATCTCTCCCTGCTCCAACTCAGCAAACTTCCTGAGCAAAGCAGATTGCGCCATCATAGGCATGAACCTCCCCTAAAACCTTCTCCTAAATTCAGCCCATGTCATCTCCTCTTCATTTACTCCAACTGTCACACTATTCCACCAAAATAAAGATGCTTCCTGAAGCTGTCTCAAAGCAAGCCTCCTCTTCTGCTCATCATTGAGCCCCATGTCTATAAAGATCCTCTAACAATGCAGCAACCAGTTCTCCACTTCTATAGCATCCTTAGTTCCAACAAAGGGCTTCTCTCCAAGCCTAGCATAATCTCTGCTCAAGTTAGCATGATGGTTGACCACTGGACCTCCTGAACTCCTACTCCAGCATTTCCTCCAACCATTCCAGCAGCAACACCCGACAACATCATATGCACGAAAAACTGATACATAGCCCCCATATCCACTTGTGGGACTCCAGCACCAACATTCCCTGCTTGTGCCTGACCTTGGTTTCTCCTAGTATTCAGTCTGGCATTTTCATTTATGGTGGTGCTTCCTCCAAGATTCACTCTTCCACTTCTAGCATCCATATCTGTATTCAAGCCTCATGAGATACAGAAGAGTAGCCTAAGAGAGATAGGAAATTAAAGATGTAGCATATACTTATATATAGAAAGTACAAGTACGTTACTATATCGTTATCCCATACCCTAATCTTACTCTATTTCCTTAGAATTATGTTTTCAAAAATCATTTTTAGTTAAAGTTTTTCATAAACCTATGCTCTGATACCAAGTTGTAACATCCCTTATCTAGAGGCCCAAAGCTAAGCGCTACAGTTGCTACAATCATCCATAGTATTAACTTCCGGTGACTAAATGCGACTATGTTGATGGTATCCATAATACAGAAGCACTTTAATATGAAACATAATCACAAATTTCAAAAACAACATTTTACCGATTACATTTCAAAACACATGTTTCACATTCAAATTACATAATCCCATAATCGTTTCCCAGGTTCAGATAAAATATAATTATTACAAAATACACCAAGAGCGACATATGAAGATGCCCCCTTGGTTGATCAGAGTACTTTATAGTCATATCTGACTTAATACAACACAGTGGAATCAAACAAAATAAAACAACAACTCCTAAATAGCTATCTGTCAGCCACCTGCTCTTCTCTGGAAATTTCATTCATCAACCTACTAAAACCTGTAAAACCTCAACCCTTGGGCTACTCAAATCAATTTTGATTACCCGAGAGTTTAAGGGGAAAATGTAAACTTCGAGTCAGACATAAAGCCTGGTGTGAATAATACTATACTCTCGGTTATTTGATATTAAGTGAGACCACGCCGCTTAGCGAAACGGGTTTCCCCTCACTAGTATCCATTTAAAACATATATTTGCAAACCTTTATCCTGCAACCAAAACTGGTTAAAACTGTAAAGTAATATTATGTACACTTACATGTCAGGTAATAAATGAACTATCTGTCCGAACACTATAGTTTTGTTTGGCTAACTACTAACCTTTGGCTGACTCGGGCCTACCAGACAATATAATCAAAATAATCTAACACTTGTTAGACACTCCTCTTCTGGACGACCTGCCCTTAACTATTTGTTAAATACTCCTCTTCTGGACGGTCTGTCCTTAACTATTTGTTAAATACTCCTCTTCTGGACGGTCTCTCCCTAACTTAACATCTCCCAGGGTCACCTGATCCTAATGGTTTTGTGGGTTTACCAATAACCTATCTATATACAAATATATATTCCCTTCTGTGTGTAATCATAATTTTAGTCTTACTTGTGACAATTCCCTACACACTTGAATTTTGGACTAAATTAGCTGGGGCTAATAGCAAATGTATAGGGCGTAACCCTATACCAGTCCCATCTGGTATACTAATATCTGAGTCATTTTACTTAGGGTAATCTTCCCTTAAATTTTCCTTGAAAACCTTTTCATCTCAAATTGATTTAAAACCTTTAAACCAAGCTTAAACAAGGAAAATATATACTCTATGCTTTACTCAAAATCACTTTTCCATGTTATATATACTTTACTCAAATCTTTGTTGATGAAAACATTTAAACCTTTGAAAGTACCCCTTTCATGTAGGATCGATTTCACTCTAGAGGGAGGGTGAATAGGGTGATACTATTAATTATAAAAATTATTGCGGAAGTTTATATAAAATAATTGCAGCACTGATCACAGCAGAATAATAGCAGTACAAATAATGACAGAATATAAAAAGCAAAAAATAGAACACACACATTTACCCAGCTTCGGCAAAACCCTACTTACGTGTTGCCCACAAGATTTCTACTAGAAATTAAGTAGTCAAACGCTTACACACGTAAACTTGTGACATCCGCTATCGACTAACCTAACTCTACGATCAAAACCCTTCCACAACTCAGCCACTGAGTTGCGAATTCTCGAACTACACCACCGTAGTTCGTCCCCTAGTCACACGACTAGAAATTACAAAAGTTTAAATTAAATAGCAAATATAAAAAATTTAAAACACAAAAACCCTAATTTTAAATATTAAAGCCCAATTGAATTTCCGGCCCAAAAATCAAAAATAGAAGTGATTCCCTTATTCCTTTTGAATTATATCGGCCTGTATTCTTTCCTAAAAGAAAATGGCTGCTTTGTTTTGGTCATTCGTTCCTCTCTGAGAAAATTTAGGGCTTTTGATAAATTGAAGATGCCGACTTCAATTGCTCGATTGAATGATGATTCAGCGTCCCTTGCTTTGTCGATCGATGGTCTCTTCACTTTGCACACGGCTGCTCCAATTTTGATCGAGTTCGACTAAAGTGGTATGTGATTTATTCTCTTTGCTTTACTGGTTAGCTTGCTTGAACTCGATACACTTGAGGCCAATGATGCTAATGGTTTATATAGGATTTTAATTCCTATAATTTCTTTCGTATTTTATCGTCTGATGATTTTTCTCGACCACTTGATTTTGCTTAAATGCTTAAGATGATTACCGACTTGTTCAAAATCGTATATTTTGTTTACTTGATTAACACGGTTTTGATTTGCTTTGTTCCACTCCTTGGCCACCACGTCTCTGACTTTGGTTTGAAACAGTTACATTTTACTTTGTAAAAGCCTGCTATGTGAATTTCTTTTGTTCGAACTCTACTTTGATGACCCATGGCTTTGACTTTGTTATTTGGTATTGTTTGATAGAAGTTCGATTCTTTTCTGGTTCTACTTGAGTTTGGTCAACTGCTCACGGCTTCATGTGAATTTTACTGTTGGTCTGTTGCATTTGATCTAAGCATTTCGACTTGTATTCAGTTGCATGCTGTTTTGAACTACTGTACTATTCTGTCCACTGCCATGTTGATGTTACACTTGTTTTTCTGGTTTGTAGCTAAAACTATGAACTGTTACACATATATGCACTTGATCATTTCAATAATTTGAGTTTCTGAATTGCATTCACTATAAACTGTATTGTGCTAGCATTCTAACTATTTGGTGTACCACTTCTTATGTGCATGTTGCATATTCACTTGGTTGAACATGTGCACTTAGTTGGTTCATTGAGCTAGCTCAAGTTGCTTTGAATCTGGTACCCTTTGTAGCTTGATACACTGTATATTGATTCTTATGCAGTCTGCATTTGCTTGTATACTTCACTTGATCCTCTGGCTGTTGAGTTGTATGCATGTCTGAAGTCTTGTATCAATTTATGGTGCACTTTGTTGTTTGAATCTGGCCATTGGTTCATGTTGTAGCTAGACTTGATTACTTGTTCCTCTGACGAGTCTAGGTTCAAGTGTACATTCGAATTTTTGGTCGAGGCTATGTTGTATTTATCTTGACCCATAGTTTTGTATTGCACCTGAGTTGAATCCAGCTTAAAGCTCGGGTTTGACGTTGTGCTCAATAACGTTACTTAATATTTATTTCACTTGAGTTGAACCTGGCTTTTGATTTGGGTTTGACCTTGAGCTCACATGTCCCTGCATTTTTATCAAGTGTATATCGGTGTGCACGGCCTTTTGGCATGTACAGTGATACACTGTGCATGTCATAAGCTGTTCGTGTATGATGAATTCAAAATAAATGATGACGAATAACCTAAATAACTGGGGCAAATAATATTTTCAAAATACATTTTATTTTACACTGCAAAAATATTTCTTTTTTCAATTTTACTGCGTCGGTGTTTTCTTTTTAGATAGCTCAGATGCTGGATTCAATCTGGAATGGAGTTGAAGATAAATACGAGTGAATGAGTGCTATGTAGTGAGGTGCAAATGTAAATTGAAAATTGTGATGTAATCAAATTTGTATTGTAATCGAAATTGTATATATATAGTGAGAGCTCAATTTTGTACTATTCAAAATTGTAATAAAATATTTGTTTGAAAAAATATCTGTTTGAATTTGAATTCTGTGTTATTTATTTTATTCAGCAAATATTTTTTTAATTCTGTGAAAATAAAATAGTACATTAACAAATACATTTAAATGAATATATATATATATGTTTATTATCATCAAACAAAAATCATATACTAGCATATTCAATAATCTCCTCCTTTTGATGATAACAAACATATATTTAATATTTTGAATTTATTAAATGTATTTGATCATTCAATTTGCTCCCCCTATTTGAATGCTCCCTCTCTACACAAAGCTCCCCCTTCATATATGCATGAAAATAAATAAAAATATGCAAATGAGCCTAGATGCAAATAGAAAGTACAAATTAAAAATATTTGACCTTTATTTGCCAAAATCTTAACTTTTCTTTCCCCCTTTTGTTATCAGCAAAAGAGTAACAGTGTTTGAAAAATAGAGATAAAGTGATAGACATTAATGCAATATTAATACTCAATCGGGTATAAATATTAAATTTCAACAAAAAATCAAACAAAAATCATAAATACTCTGTTTGACGCATATTCCACTTTAGAATGATAGGGATGATGTCATCATATGGAACCATATAGTTGTGTCTATTTTTGGTATATTTATATTAGGAATTTGAATATCTACTAACCATGCATAACCATTAGGACTTTTAAATGAGATTAGTAGTATTCCAAATAAAAATAAATGAATTCAAGTATCTTCTAACCATGCATAACCGTGAGGACTTTTAAATGGGATTAGAATCAACTCGTCTATTTAATCAATCAATTTTGATATGCGTTCCATACAAGCACAACCGTGAGGACTTTTAAATGAGCATGGAAGCACATAATCAAAGATTCCAAGTAATTCACCCATGCATAACCGTGGGGACTTTTAAACGAGAGTGAATACTTTGAATGTTTTTATTGCTAAAAATATAATAAATTGAAAAACGAATGATTTCCCGTTTAAAATACCACATATTGACATACTATATTGGATTTTGATGAGTGATAGTCGTTAGAATATGATAGAATTAGAGATGGTCATGGAATTTTTACCAACAAAAAGTTTTTATAACTATTGTTTAAATTTCTAAAGAAATTTATTAAATATACTGTCTAAAGAAATTTATTAAATATACTGACTCAAGTTATAATATATGATTAATATCAACACTCTTCACTTTTTCAATCACTATTTTTCTTTTTGATAATCAGCAGGAAGTGTGATAAGTTAATGTAGGCATTTAAGGCCATAATCAAAAATATAGAATCAAATTTCTAAAATGCCTAAATGGAGACGAAGTCGACAAAAACAATTTTCTGGAAGGGGTTTTGTAAAAATGTCTGCCTGTTGAGAATCGGTTGAAATGAAATTTATGCAGATATTTTCTTTGGAAATATGATCTCTAATAAAATGATGTCTAACATCTATATGTTTTGTCCGTGAATAATGTACATGATTATTTGTGAGATCAATTGCACTTTTGCTATCACACATTAGTGGTACACGTTTATAATTTAGACCATAGTCTTGCAAAGTTTGTATCATCCATAAAATTTGAGCAGAGCAACCACTTAGAGCAATATACTCTGCCTCTGTGGAGGATAATGCAATACAATTCTATTTTTTGCTTGACCATGCAACTAACGAATGTCCTAACATAAAACACATGCCACTTGTACTTTTTCTATCAACTAGACTTCCAGCATAATCTGCATCTGAATATCCTTTTAATTCAAAGTTATCATTAGTTGGATACCAAAGACCAAAACGTAGGGTGTGCAACAAATATCTTATAATTCTTTTAACAGCTTTTAAATGAGATTCTTTTGGATTAGATTGAAATTGTGCACACAAGTAGACAGAAAACATGATATCAGGTCTAGAAGCGGTAAGATAAAGAAGCAATCCAATCATATCTCAATATTGCTTTTGATCAACTGCCTTACCTTTTTTATCCTTGTCAAGTTTAATTGTTGCGCTCATAAGAGTTTTTGCTGGTTTAGCATCTTTCAATCCAAATTTGTTGACAAGTTCCCTAATATATTTCGTTTGTGAGATGAATGTACCTTTTCGCTTTGTTTGATTTGAAATCCTAAAAAGAATTTTAACTCTCCAACCAAACTCATTTCAAACTTTTCCTGCATAACTTTTTCAAATTTCTAATACAACACATGGTTAGTGGCACCATAAATAATATCATCAACATATATTTGAACAATCAAAAGATCATCATTTTCATGCAATAGGAACAGTGTGGTGTCTACACAACCCTTTTTGAACCCATTTTCAAGGACATAAGTGCTAAGACATTCATACCAAGCTCTAGGAGCTTGTTTTAATCCATATAATGCTTTCTTAAGTTTATATACATGATTAGGGTATTCATGACTTTCAAAACCTTCTAGTTGTTCAACAAATACATCTTCTTTCAAAATTCCGTTAATAAAAGCACTTTTAATATTCATTTGTCTTAGTTTAAATCCTTTATAGCAAGCAAAAGCTAACAATATCCTAATGGACTCTAGTCTTGCTACTGGTGCAAAAGTTTCATCAAAGTCAATTCCTTCAACTTTATTATAACCTTTAACAACTAACCTAGCTTTATTCTTAATCACATTTCCAGATTCATTATCTTTTTAAAAAAAAGTCCATTTTGTTCCTACAACTGGATAATCATTAGGTTTAGGTGCTAGAGTCCAAACATCATTTCGCTTAAATTGATTTAGCTCTTCTTGCATAGTCATAAACCAATTTTCATCATTAAGATCTATATCTATGTCTTTGGGTTCAATTTCTGATATAAATCCACTATATAGACACCAATGACACAAATTTCTAAAGGAGGAACGATTTTTAATACCTACGATAGGATTTCCTATTACCAACTCTGGAGGATGATCTGCTTTGAATTTCAATTTCTCTAGATCCAGATTTCTTTGGACTTCTTTTGTGGTTGTGGTTTCTTTTGGTTTTTCATTTTCATTTTTTTCGTTCTCCTCTTCTACATTGCTTTTGATTGTTTCCTTGTTTTGATCATCAATTCCTTCATTAAATTTCACATTGATTGACTCCATGATTGTTCTCGTCCTTTTGTTGTATACTCTATAGGCTTTGCTTCTAGATGAGTATCCCATGAACATCCCTTCGTCCGCTTTTGCCTCAAAATTTCCAAGTTGATCACCTGTATTAAGAATAAAACAAGGACAACCAAAAACCTCGAAATATGCAATGTTTGGCTTTTTGCCGAACCATAGTTTATATGGTGTTCTCTTAAGAATTGGCCTAATCATGACTCTATTCATTACGTAACAGGCTGTATTTACTGCCTATGCCCAAAAAGACAAGGGTAGTTTATACTCGTTTATCATAGATCTAGCCAACACATGTAAGGTTCGATTTTTTCTCTCGACTACTCCATTTTGTTGTGGAGTACGTGGGGTAGAGAATTCATCTTTAAATCTATTTTCATCACAATAATTTTCAAATTCTCCACCATGATCACTTCTTAGTGAAATAATAGAAACTAATTTTTCATTTTGAACTAATTTTGTGAATTTGGTGAAGTAGGAAAAAGTTTTTGATTTTTTAGCTAAGAAGTATACCCATGTGTATCTAGAGTAATCATCAACCAATACAAAACAATATTTCTTACCACCTAGACTTGCAATATCGTTAGGTCCAAACAAATCCATATGAACTAGTTCAAGAACTCTTGAAGTGCTTACATTGTTCTTGGCATGAAACGATGATTTTTAAGTTTTCCCATAGTACACGCATTACATAAAATTTCTGTTTTGAAATCATGTGATTTCAAACCTCTTACCAAATATTTTCTTTTCAATTGGTTTAACGGATTCATGCTAGCATGCCCTAATCGTCCATGCCATAAATTTACTTCTACATCTTTAGCTACCAAACATTTTGATAGAGTGAGATCATCAAAAGATAGAGAGCATATATTAACTTTCCTCTTACCTGAAAATAAGATTTCTTTTGATGATTGATCAACAATTTTGCACAGGTCAAAATCAAAAACAACATTCATACCTTTATCACATAACTGACTAATTGAAATCAGATTATGGTGTAGATTTTCAACATATAAAACGTCATTTAAGTAAACTTACCATTACCTATTTTACCTTTACCAATAATCTTGCATTTCTCGTTGTTGCCCATAGTGACTCTCCCACCTTTGTGTTTTTCTAGGCTAAGAAACTTTGACTTGTCACCTATCATGTGTCTGGAGAAACCCAAATCTAGATACCATTCTTGTTGTTCCTTAGCCTGCCAACACACCTCATTTGGTTCTTCACTTTCACTGTCATTTGTTTCTTTGGAGAAACACTGATTATATCATTACTAAGTCCTTCAAGACGAGATTGGGAGGTTCCTTCATGAACTGCTTCAAGTGTGTGTCAGATTTCCTACGCAGTTAAACAATGTGAAACACAATTAAATTAAATTTGGTCTAAAGAACAAATAATAGCATTCATAGCCTTGATATTTTCCGTTAGTAGTTTAATTTCAGAATTTGTCCATTGATTCATAGGTTTTTCTATTTCTTGATTATCTATCATAATTGTTGGTGTCCTATAACATGTTTCAACAATATTCCAATCATCAATGGATTTCAGAAAAAAATTCATTTTTAATTTCCAATTTAAAAAATCCGTTCCATCAAATATAGGAGGAATAGTACGGGACCGACCCTCAGCAAAAACATTATTAACAGAAGCCATTTTAAAATTTTAAATTTGTAAAACAAAAATTGGTTTTTTGAAAAAATAATTTTTTAAAACAAAAACGGCTTTTGTTCCTAGCTCTGATACCACTTGTAGGATCGATTTCACCCTAGAGGGGGGTGAATAGGGTGATACTATTAATTATAAAAATTATTGCGGAAGTTTATATAATATAATTGCAGCACTGATCACAGCAGAATAATAGCAGCACGGATAATGGTAAAATATAAAAAGCAGAAAATAGAACACACAGATTTACCCACCTTCGGCAAAACCCTACCTACCGCTGCCCCTAAGGTTTCTACTAGAAATTAAGTAGTCAGACACTTACACACGTAAACTCGCACCACCTGCTATCGACTAACCTAACTCTACGCTCGAAACCCTGCCACAACTCAGCCACTGAGTTGCGAATTCTCGAACTACACCACCGTAGTTCGTCCCCTAGTCACACGACTAGAAATTACAAAAGTTTAAAAGTAAATAGCAAATTAAAACACAAAAACCCTAATTTTAAATATTAAAGCCCAATTGAATTTCCGGCTCAAAAATAAAATAGAAGTGATTCCCTTTTTCCTTTTGAATTATATCGGCCTGTATTCTTTCCTGAAAGAAAATGGCTGCTTTGTTTTGGTCGTTCGTTCCTCTCTGAGAAAATTTAGGGCTATTAATAAATTGAAGATGCCGACTTCAATTGCTCGATCAAATGATGATTCAGCATCCCTTTCTTTGTCGATCGATAGTCTCTTCACTTTGCACACGGCTGCTCCAATTTTGATCGAGTTCGACTAAAGTGGTATGTGATTTATTCTCTTTGCTTACTGGTTAGCTTGCTTGAACTCGATACACTTAAGGCCGATGATGTTAATGGTTTATATAGGATTTTAATTCCTATAAATTCTTTCGTATTTTATTGTTTGATGATTTTTCTCGGCCACTTGATTTTGCTTGAATGCTTGAGATGATTACTGACTTGTTCAAAATCGTATATTTTGTTTACTTGATTAACACGGTTTTGATTTGCTTTGTTCGACTCCTTGGCCACCACGTCTCTGACTTTGGTTTGAAACAGTTACATTTTACTTTGTAAAAGCCTGCTATGTGAATTTCTTTTGTTCGAACTCTACTTTGATGACTCACGGCTTTGACTTTGTTATTTGGTATTGTTAGATAGAAGTTCGATTATTTTCTGGTTCAACTTGAGTTTGGTCAACTGCTCACGGCTTCATGTGAATTTTACTGTTGGTCTGTTGCATTTGATATGAGCATTTCGACTTGTATTCAGTTGCATGCAGTTTTGAACTATTGTACTATTCTATCCACTGCCGTGTTGATGTTACACTTGTTTTTCTGGTTTATAGCTAAAACTATGAACTGTTACACATATATGCACTTGATCATTTCAACAATTTGAGTTTCTGAATTGCATTCACTATAAACTGTATTGTGCTAGCATTCTAACTGTTTGGTGCACCACTTCTTATGTGCATGTTGCATATTCACTTGGTTGAACATGTGCACTTAGTTGGTTTATTGAGATAGCTCAAGTTGCTTTGAATCTGGTACCTTTTGAAGCTTGATACACTGTATATTGATTCTTACGCAGTCTGCATTTGCTTGTATACTTCACTTGATCCTCTGGCTGTTGAGTTGTATGCATGTATGAAGTCTTGTATCAATTTATGGTGCACTTTGTTGTTTGAATCTGGCAATTGGTTCATGTTGTAGCTTGACTTGATTACTTGTTCCTCTGACCAGTCTGGCTTCAAGTGTACATTCGAATTTTTGGTCGAGGCTGTGTTGTATGTATCTTGACCCATAGTTTTGTATTGCACCTGAGTTGAATCCAGCTTAAAGCTCGGGTTTGACCTTGTGCTCAATATCGTGACTTAATATTTATTTCACTTGAGTTGAACCCGGCTTTTGATTTTGGTTTGACCTTGTTCTCACCTGTCTTTGCATTTTTATCAAGTGTATATCGGTGTGCATGGCCTTATGGCATGTACAGTGATACACTGTGCATGTCACAAGCTGTTCGTGTATGACAAATTCAAAATAAATGATGACGAACAACCCAAATAACTGAGGCAAATAATATTTTCAAAATACATTTTATTTTAAATGCAAAAATATTTCTTTTTTCAATTTTACTGCGTCGATGTTTTCTTTTCAGATAGCTCAGATGCTGGATTCAATCTGGAATGGATTTGAAGTTAAATACGAGTGAATGAGTGCTATGTAGTGAGGTGCAAATGTAAATTGAAAATTGTGATGTAATCAAATTTGTATTGTAATCGAAATTGTGTATATATAGTGAGAGCTCAATTTTTACTATTCAAAATTGTAATAAAATATTTGTTTGAATAAAATATCCGTTTGAATTTAAATTCTATGTTATTTATTTTATTCAGTAAATATTTATTTAATTCCATGAAAATAAAATAGTACATTAACAAATACATTTAAATGAATATATACGTACATGTTTAGTATCATCAAACAAAAATCATATACTAGCATATTCAATATTTCGAACCCATTGAAAGTACCCCCTTTGAAACCAAGTAAAACCCTTCTTTCACCTAGGCCGAAAGGCCAAAACATTCCATTCGAAACCATTCATAATCTTCCTTTCGAAAACGTTGAAAAACCTTTCCTTCAAAAGCATTAAAACCTTAAACATCCTTCTTCAAAACCTTTAAACATTACCTTTGGAATACATTGGAAAACCTTTCCATTCAAACCTTTTGAAACCATTGGGAAACCACTCCTTCGAAACCATTCTTTAAAACCTTTCGAAATCAATAAAACATCAAACCTTTCGAAAGCCTTTGGGTTCAAGTAAAACATGTGGAAGCACCTTTCGAAACCATTAAAAATTAACTCCTGAGAAACCATTTGGGTTCTACCTTCAACAGAGAAAAAGGGTCATAAAACATTTATGTTGAAAGCACTCTTTCAAAAGCATTTCCTATGCAAAGAAGTGATGGTGTCGAAACCAACCTTTTGAAAGCATTGGAGAAGTGGCTAAGTTTTAAAAGCGGTATACCTTCCGAAACCATTGGCGTCGAAAGGTAGAAAAGCCGCAGCTAAGGGCTTTGACCTAGTTGAAAGCAGTTACTTATAAACAAAGGCACTACCTCTTTAAAACCATTTACCTATTCGAATGCAAACCAAGTCGAAAGCTATACCATCGAAAGAAAAGCAGGCACATTTTTATTAAAAACAAAGCAGCGCTATGGCCCCTTTGGAACGCCTGGTTTGGACCTCATACCTTTCGCCTTCTTTCCAATTCACTACGCATCAAGTCTGTGATGCCATGCGCATTGGTTTCGATGGTGATGGAGGTGGAGGAACTAAGTTGGAAGTAGGGTGCCGAAAGTGGGGAAACATACATTTTGCATGTAAAACTGATTTTTAATCATTTTTAGTAATCTTTTTAACTAACCTGCCTTGTTTGCCAAAATCTTATTGGTTGCAAATTTTTCTTTTCTAAAAGCACTGCCAAAATTTCAAAAATAAACAATTTAATTTATTTACAAAATAACCCATCTCCTTTTATAAATATATAAAACATTTTGGTCCCATACCTTAAATAATTTTATATATTCATCAAAACACTTAGTAAAATTCTACAGAAATTCCAAAAAATCCCTTTTGATATGTTTTCTAACATATATAAATTTAAGACCCAAAATATTAATTATTTAGCCGTAAATAATTTAAAACCCAAATAATCATTTTCTACACTAGAAAATTTATATAAAATCCACATTAATTCAGAAAATTATGAAAATTGAAACCCATCCCTAAAATATCATTTCTGATCTATATCTAAAAAGGCATTTGGACGTCATTAAATAGGGTTTCCACATTAAAACATATCATAAAACCTATATGATTAAGCTTAAATCATCAACATGCATATATAAATAATTAATCATTCAAAAACATGGCATAATCATGCAAAATACTTCGGATTCATCTTAAAACCATAAATAATTAGAAAAATGAGATGTAGTCATTATCAAGGTTTCAAATCTCGGATTTTGGCCAATATTTCGGGCAAATATCTCGGCTGTCTCGGGCGATATTTAAAACACTTATAACTAACCAAGCTGCCAAATCTCGGATTTTGGCTAATATCTCGGATTTTCATCTCGGCTGATCTCGGGGAGATTTAAAACCTTGGTCATTATTCACTTTAGCTTTTGAAATTAAGGATTGGAGATTTGATCTTGACTAAGTTGCTTAAGCTTTTCCTATTAAAGTCTTCTCTTTGTTTTTCCTAATAGTGGTCGGCCTTAGTTTATATTTTTGTTTGTGAATTATGACTAAATGTGAGAATGAGGGCTTAAGGGGTTTAGGGTATAAGAATGTATCTATTCCTATATTGCCCCTTATCTATTATACTTAACCATTTTTATTTTAGTTCATTTGTTATCATTGCCATGACTACCCCTTATTAATTACAAATCTCAATCCCCTAATCATCACATTACTTTATTTAATTTAGCTAATTAAATATCCTAAGAATGTTACTAAAAATATGGGGTGTTACAAATAGTTCACATTTCGCGACAACGATTTGATCCAATTTAAAAATAGATGCTTACTATTAACAAACTTCAAAATTGGACGGTGATAAACAAAGAAGTTGTTACTCATGCAAATGCCTTACGAATGAAAGAAGAATTGACAACATCGAATCAAAACTTCACAAGTTATGACCAGATTAGTAAGAACTATAAATTATTTTCAATTGCAAATATACCTTCATTATTTCAAAATTTTCTAATTCTTTGAAACTAGATCTTTTTTTATATACATTTTTCGATTGTGTAGGTTATTTGTATACTGAATCTCCATTCACTAGTTACATTCCAATTTGGAAAATGATTTTGTTGAGGTGTTTGGAGCCTATTTTGAGAAAATTGGTACAAAATCTTTTGTTGTTTACTTAACTAATGTAGATATAGAATAAGACATGGGTTGTGGAAAGAAGGTACATAGTCATATAAATCAACATAGCAATATTTTTGAGTTTGTATCTTACTATTATCATCATCAATTTGCGCCATATATTGCTTTTACGTCAATGCCTTTGTTGTTAGAATGTCATAAATCAAAAAGCACAAATCTGTATAAGTCAAAATTTAAAATTTAGCCAACATTTACAAATAATTATAGTAATAACCTCATTTGAGCATCAAGGAACTGAAATGAGCATACCATACTTATAATCATGGAAAAATCAAATTATACATAGATAGATAGATATCAGTAACCATTATACCACGGTAAGCTTGAAATGATTTCAAAATATTTTCTCATAATACTTTTTATTTTATTTTTCTCTTTAGAAAATTTATTTTTAACTCAAAACAAGTTTATTATACATCCATATATATATATATATATATATATTTCATTAGATAATTCTTCTATTTCAATCTTTAAAAAAATATTTCTCTATATACTATAATTCATAAACTAATTTATATTAAAAATATATAACATTGTCGCACCACAAAATTTAGTGATTCATTTCGTTAATTGTTAGCAATGTTGACTACCTAGGATTAAATATCAACATTGCCTTGCCAGTGATCTCAACTTCACAATAGTATCCCGTGGTTGAATACGTTAACCTAAAATATTTAAATTTAGAAAAATAATATTCCCCATTTTCTAAAATTATATTACTTCATAAAAAATGCACCATTTCAAATAAAATATTTCTTTCATCGTTTCCAAAATACTGTATTAGACCGCCTCATATAAACATTTAGGAATCCCTATCGATAAGGCTGATTAGACATATTGACCAGAATTTTTAAACCACTCTACGAACAAATTAACACAAAAACAAACTACTAAAATATTTCCAATCATTTTATAAGACAATTGTTATCCGGGTTTTTAACCCATCAGGATCCAGGAGAATATGGAATGACTTGATAGAGTCAGAACGGCTCAGAACTCAACCAAAAAGGGCTAAAGAACCGACTGAGTATGACTAAACCAAGAGACCACCGTTCGTCCAGTCCAATCAGCAGTTGAGCGCAAACAGCTAGTAAATTGTCATCAGAATGGGACGACGTGCGACGAGACTACGCAAACAATGACGACACAAGACTATGGAAACATCCCAAACTCCAAATTCCAAGAAAAATCCTAAGTGCTTGGATCGCTAGCGACCCATACCCTATGGATCGCTAGCGATCCATGCAAAATGAAGGGTCTCTCTGTTTCATGGAAGAAGAGAAGAAAGGAAGAAGGATGTTAAAAATATATGCTAAGTGTATGGGTCGCTAGCGACCCATACACCATGGATCGCTAGCGACCCATGCTTCTCCATGAGTCTCCAATGAGTCAGCTGAGCAATGCAATGGCCAAGTTATTAGCTCGCGTATGAGCCAACTCTATGGGTCGCTAGCGACCTATGGACCATGGGTCACTAGTGACCCATGGTTTTGGCTCATATCGCGAGCTAAACCCCTCCTGGGTCGTTCCCTTCTACCTACGAGCAGTTGATGAAGTAGTCTGGCCCAGAAGCTCTCCGATCCCGATAAATACCATCCTACCTGCAACATAAACTGGATCTTCTTCGAACTGGTAGCTGAAGCTCTATTGGAATTGTTCTTCACTCTCTACCTCCCTCACAACAATCTCAAAAGGAATTCACTGTGATTCTCCAGTGGATTCCAATTCTGGGGATTCAATCTAGCTGAAGATAATCAAAGCCTTGTAATCAAATATCTCTTGTAACAGTAATCAGTCTATAATAAAACTATAAAATTGAAATGACCCTCCTATTTCCACCCTAATTTCATAAGGATTTTTTTTTTGAGATGATATATAGATATATCATTCATTACAAATATATTTTCCAAGGTCATTTTCTTTCTCCAATAAACAAAATATATCCAGGATCAAAATAACTTACCAATATAAATATATCAGTGTATATCTAATAACATACACATACATATGAAGATGTATGTGTTCCTCTTGTTTAAATTCAGAGTATATACTTTATTTTTTTTTGTACAAGAACATTCTGTTTGATTTAGATTTTTAGCAATTCAGATTAATTATTGTATCCTGATTTTTGACCATAGAATCCACTGGAAACATGTACTTTAGTCTGTTATTCTAATTAAGGAATGATCAAGTAATAATCAGTGGAAAGCAAGCTTTTAATATGGATGATTGTGTTAAAGTCTGGATAGTATCAAACTCAGGATAAAAGAAAGTGGATCATAAGTGAACACAAGCAACATCTAGGCGTAATGGAAACGCGCCTAACTTATACATGAGAGGTCACGAGTTCGAGTGCTATGCTGGTCGGTTCAAACCCAATTTTTTTTTTCTCCTGTATGGTTTGAAAACTGATATCTACCTATATCAGCACATATATACTTAATTTCATCCTATAATCTAACATACAAAACAAAATTTCTTACTTTATTATTTTTGAAACCCATTCCTACAACTGTTCTAGGAATTTATATTTATATTTTTACCCAAATATCAACATGTACACAGATATACATGTACATGTCAATATCTTTGCTCAGTTTCCAGAAAACTGAGTGAAACAATTGCTAAATGTACTAAGCTTTTGAAATGCATTTTTATTTTCAAAATACAATCTATCATGATCAACCAATACTTCATTTATTTGAAGCTGGTTAACTCATGAATCCTGTATCTGCTACACACTAGTTCAAAACAATGGAGATACCATTCTTTGCATTCTGTCTGAAGCTTTTAAAAACATTTTACTTTTCTCAATACAATTCAGAAATGAATTCAAACTTATTTACAAAGCATTTCAGTAAAAAGGAAACTAAAATCCTTATAAGTTTACTTCTAGCTAAATCTAGATTTTATTCTAAAACTCAGTGCTCTGTTATGTCTCAAGATTAACTAATACATAATATAAGTTGTGCAAAACAGTAGCTCACCTACATATGCATATTTCTTTTCCAAACATCCATATCATTAATTAAGATCATTTCCTTGTTTCCCACTCAGATATTTCTTTTAGATTTTAAACCTTAGTGCATAACAATATATTTAACATGATACAACTAGTCCATCTAACCATAATAGAATTCATTACATGACTGGAAATCTTAGAAACATAAAAATTTTCCTGAATACATGCAGATATAATCAATTTAAGCTCTTATGGAATCTAGCTAGCATGTTCATTCACTCCTCCATAATAGCCATAACTTCATTTTTACTTAGTGCCTGGGTTACCTGAAAGAGCATGAGTGGCTGCCTCATTTCAAAATGAGACACCCCATATGCCATGAGCAAACAAGGGTCAGATCTATGATCTGGTATGAGTAACATCAATACATTCATGATATTAAGCAATAGAGAATATAAGAGTACCAATTAGTTATTTAAGTAAATTTCTGCATCTAATTACTTTAACATAGTATAATTAAGTTGGTTCAGGTATGATATATTCATTTATCATTCTTACACTTGCATACATAATCATGCAAACATAATTATCTATTTGCAACAATTGCATTCACTGGAACCATCTTGGTTCCATACCATTCAACCTAAGAAATATCCATATTCCTATTTCTTCATTTACAGGTTGTATAATTCAATTTAAATCCCTGCCTCATCTGCTATTAAGGAATCACTGGGACACATTGCAATGAACTAATTCACATCATTGCACAAAGATCTCAGGGCTTAAACAAACCATGTGCCAACTTGCATACTTCAAATATGACAAGCATTCCAGCAGCTTTCTTGGCCTTCCCTTCCCTAGTTTATTTACTAGTGTATTGTCTTAAATCCTATCATCAAATATGCTAAGTGAACATGTCACTGCAAACATGGAAACATCCATAATCTTTCCTAGCATAATTCTCCTCAGAAATAAGCAGACAGTTATTTCCTAAATGGGGTCAATATGTCTTGATCTTAGTAAAATATAAGAATATTTTCAACTGTAAAAAAAAGAGGCATGGCATGTTCTTATTATATTGATCTGCAAGCCTTTATGATTGATTCAGATTCAGGATCTGGTTCAATCATAATTTTAGCTTGTGAGTTTCTTCTTTTTTTTTTGATTTGATTAAGGGCTCAGCACTTAGAAAATTTCTATTGCACCCTTAACATTTTTCTTCTCAAGCCTCAGCACTTATACCAAGTATAATGCAGCTCCCAACATTTTTGTAAAGTTTCCATGCCATAGATCTATAACAGTTGAGAGTATTCTCTATATAATTTTAAGATCCTAGACTTTAACATTTATGAGTATAAATAAAACAGTAATGATATACATCCAAAGACAAATGTCTCAGCAAATCAAAGATCACCAAAATCATCCATGTTAAATCATATCAGATTTAAAATAAGACATCCAAAAGCATTGATGAAATCATATACATCAAAACCAGAAATATATATAAATGGCAATATAAAAAGTGGCTGCCTCATCTCAGGTCTTAATGCCATGAACTCAGTGAGGTTACTCACCTAAATATTTCTTCTTACTAATCCAGAAAATCCTTGTATGAGTGTTTTCTCCTTCCTTCCAATATTTTTCTTCCTTTCTTATTTTTGTGCAGCTTGGGGTAAAGATAATTCTACTGGCTAATACTGCCTATTTATATGCATTTTTCCCACTAGGGTTTTGTTAAAACAGAATTCCATTTCTGTCCTGGCTAGCATCATGCATTTTTCATTCATAATACCCCGGCCATATTAACCAATTTAAAGGCTGCATTTTCTTTCTTTTACTTTTCAGAAAATGGCCACTCACCTAGTCATGTTAAAAGTGTGACTATCCTATCTTATATTTTAATTATTCCTGAGAATCCCCTTTGCTATTTTTGCCTACACAAGCATATTGACTTGTATCACATTTCATGTCATTTTAATGTTATAGTTTCACTTGCTTATATATATATATGTATACTTTTCAGTAAAAATGTATATTTGTATACATATCTTATCTAGGCTTATTTAATTCCTCTTTAATTTCAGAAACATATGCACCTACAGGTTTACAAATCCTTATAACATATACATATGTAAAATTTTCTTTTCTGGGTTTTAAATAAAATCTGTTTACTGATTTAAAGTAAAACTTACTTTTCTTATTTTCTAAGATGATCCATATAATTCCAGAAATCAAATATCCATGTTGCAAAATCATGTTTGTATTGCTTTTTAATTCTTGTTTTAAATCCAAGAAATCTGGAGTTCTTCCTTGTGCCATTTCAGTGTGCACGTGCACACATATACTTGCACACTATTTATTCCAGAAATTTCACCATATTTAAATCTAAATATTTCAAAAATTAAATCATTTTACAAAAATGATTTTTCACAAAATTTTGGGGTATTACATTCACCCCTCCTTTTAGGAATTGTGTCCTCACAATTTTTCTAACATTTATAACAAGCATCATTTTCTTTTCTGAAAACTTATCAAACATATGCATAAGCAAACAAATTCAACCATATCAACCATGCATAACAAAAATTTTCCAGAAAAAGAAAAAAAAATTACCTTTTAATTTGCAAAAAGCTTAGGATAATCCATTCTAATCTTATCCTCTAACTCCCATGTGCAGTCATTAGGATCACTACTCCACTGGATCTTAACTAGTTTCAAGGTTTTGCTCCTTAATTTCTTTTCTTCCTTGGCTATAATCCCCACTGGTTCTTTTTCATAAACCAAGTCAGGATTTATTTGAATTTTGGTAGGCTCTTCCAAAATGTCTTCTTTATCATGTACCCATCTTCTAAGTTGGGACACATGAAAAACATTATGCATTGCTTTCATTTCCTCTGGAAGTTCTAATTTGTAAGCCAATGAACCAATTCTTTCCAGAATTTTATAGGGTCCAACATACCTTGGTGTGAGCTTACCTTGCTTGCCAAATCTCAAGACTTTCTTCATAGGTGAAATCTTGATGAAAACAAAGTCTCCCACTTCATATTCCACTTGCTTTCTCTTCCTATCTGCAAATTTCTTTTGCCTATCTTGAGCTGCTGCTATTCTTTTTCTTATTAACCCAATTTTCTCTGTAGTTTCTTTAACATATTCAGGTCCAAGAACAGCCCTTTCTCCAGTCTCTACCCAGCATATAGGTGATAAACATGGCTTGCCATATAAGGCTTCAAATGGTGCCATCCCTATGGTGCTTTGGTAACTGTTATTGTATGTGAATTCAGCTAGATGGAGGTGGTCTTCCCAGTTGCCTCCAAAGTCCAATGTGCATGCTCTCAACAAATCCTCTAAGACTTTGTTCACCACCTCAGTTTGACCATCTGATTGTGGATGGTAGGCAGTGCTTAAGCACAATTCACTCCCCATGGCCTCTTGAAAACTTTTCCAAAACCTTGAGGTGAAGATGGTATCCCTATCACTCACAATGGTTTTGGGTATGCCATGCAACCTTACTACCTCTTTCATGAATATTTGAGCCAATTTTGGAGCATTTCTTTCTGTTTTAACTGGGATAAAATGTGCTACTTTAGTTAGCCTATCCACTATTACCCATATACTTGTGTTTCCCTTCTTAGATCTAGGCAGACCATCTATGAAATCCATAGATATGTCCTCCCACTTCCACTGTGGTATACTAAGGGGTTGCAATAGTCCTGATGGCCTTTGTGTCTCTGCCTTGACTTGTTGGCAATTCATGCACCTTGCAACATATCTGGCCACATCTGACTTCATCCCCTTCCACCAAAAATTTCTTTTCAAATTTTGATACATCTTGGTGCTACCTGGGTGTATGGAGTACTTACTCCTATGGTACTCATTTAATATTTCCTCCTTCAATTCTATATTTTCTGGAACACATATCCTATTTTTATTCCTTAAATAACCATTTTTATCAACTTGATAATTTATTACTTCCTCCCCTTTTGATATGAGCATTTTCTTTTCCACCATGTTTAGGTCTTGTTCCTGCATTTTCCCAATCTTAAGAAGTAAATCTGATTGCAGAGATATCATACTTAATTTCCCTTTACCTTCACCTTCTTCAATGGGCATCATTTGTACCTTACTGTTGTCCTCAATTTCCAAATCAGTAAGTATAGACAAATCCCTAAACTCTTCCATCATTAACATGGCTACCTTGGCATGTTGTCTACTCAAGGCATCTGCAACTTTATTTGCCTTGCCTGGTGTATACAGTATATCTAGATCATAGGCAGCTAGGAACTCTACCCATCTATGTTGCCTCATGTTCAAATCTTTTTGTGAGAATAAATATTTCAGTGCCTTATGATCAGTGTACAAAATGAATTTGGCACCTAACAAATAATGTCTCCAAAGTTTCAAAGCATACACAACTGCTGCTAGTTCAAGATCATGGGTTGCATATCTGGTTTCATGTGGCTTTAATTGCCTAGATGCATAGGCTACCACCTGGTCTTGCTGCATCAACACAGCCCCTAACCCAGAGCCACTTGCATCAGTGTACACAACCAAATTTTCATTTCCTTCTGGCACTCTCAATACTGGTGCATTAATCAGGGCTTCTTTTATTTTGATAAAAGCTTGCTCACATTTTTCTGTCCATACAAAGGCTTGGTTCTTTCTAGTTAAATTGGTAAGTGGTGATGATATTTTTGAGAAATCTTTTATAAATCTCCTATAATATCCTGCCATCCCCATAAATGATCTAATCTCACTGATGGTGCTAGGCCTTTTCCATGCTTGGATTGCCACTACCTTATTAGGGTTTACTGATATTCCTTTGGCAGAGATGACATGCCCAAGAAAATGCACTTCTTCTTTCCAAAATGCACATTTTGAAAATTTTGCCTTTAAATCATTTTCCCTTAGCCTTGACAAAACTAAATGCAAATGATTTTTATGCTCTTTCACTGTCTTAGAATAAATCAAAATGTCATCAATAAAAATCAGTACAAACTTGTCTAAATAATCTCTAAATATTCTATTCATCAAATCAACAAAATATGAAGGAGCATTTGTCAAACCAAATGGCATAACCAAAAATTCATATAAGCCATATCTTGTGTTAAATGCAGTATACTTAACACTTGAGTCTTCAACCTTCATTTGATGGAATCCTGATGCTAAGTCTAGTCTAGAAAATATTTTAGCTTCACTGAGTTGGTCAAAGAGATCATCTATTCTAGGCAATGGGTATTTATTCTTGATGGTTACTTTATTTAGTTCCCTGTAATCTATGCACATTCTCAGGGTACCATCATGTTTTCTTACAAACACTACTGGAGAACCACAGCAGGAATTGCTTGGCCTTATAAATCCCTTGCCTTCTAATTCTTCCAACTGATTTTTCAATTCTTTCAGTTCACTTGGCCCCATTCTATAAGGTTTCTTAATTATTGGACTTGCTCCTGGAATGAGATTAATTTGGAACTCAACTGGTCTGTGGTGTGGAACACCCTTAACTTCCCCAAACACATCCAAGTATTCATTAACTATGGGAATTTCTTCAATGGTTAGTTCACTCAGATCTTTTTCTAAGTCAACTAAATGATACAATTTCCCTTCCTTAGCTACTTCACATAAAACTGTGATCCTCTGGCCTCTAGAATTTTGCAATGATATGGTGGATGAGTCTAAATTAATTATGGCTTTAAATTGCCTTAACCAATCTACCCCCAATATAACTCCTATATTTGGGTAATTTAAAACATATAAATTGGAAATAAAAATATTTCCTCCTATGTTTAACTCCACATCCACACAATTCATGTTCAAAACACTAGAACTCCCTAGGGGACTTTGTACAAGCAATGGGGTTTCAACCAATATGCAGTTTAATTTTAACACTTTAACTACTTCATAGGAAATCAAAGAGTGTGTTGCTCCAGTATCATATACTACTGGTATGGGTATGGCACAAATGAGTAATGTACCTTCCACTTGGCCATGATTTTCAGCATCAATTTTCACTGCAGATTTGCCTTTACCTTCCAAAGTTGCCAATTTCCCTTGCTGTTTATTCTCAGGACAGTTCCTCTTCATATGCCCCTCTTTCCCACATAGGTAGCATTTGAAGGCTCCTCCTTTTAACTCTGGGCACCTTGGTTTGATGTGTCCTTCTTTTCCACAATGATGGCAAACCAATTTCTTCTTAGTATCATTGGCTTTTGTGTCTTTACTCTTCCTGTTGTCTGCCTCCTCCTTCTTTTTATCATAAGGGTGATATCTTCCCTTATCCTTCTTGTTGTTGCTCTTAAAATTCCTATATTTCTCTCTTTCTTTGTCATGTTGTTCCAGTTTCAAGGCCAGATCAATTACTTGATCAAATGTTCTATCTGCATATGGTAGCATAGCTCTGCTAAGTCCTAGGTTCAGTCCTTTTATATACCTATCATTTTTGGATGCTTCATCTGCCACTAGCATTGCTCCATAATTGGATAGCCCCTCAAACTTTTGAGTGTATTCAGTGACATTCAAAGTTCCCTGCCTAAGTTTGATAAATTCTTCAAACAAAATGGTCTTGGCTGATGCTGGTACAAATCTTGCCTCCAACATCTCCTTGAACTGATTCCAAGTGATTTCATTTTCATTTCTTCCAGCTATGATCACCTCCCACCAGCTTAAAGCTACCCCTTTCAGTTGTCTAGAAGCTACTTGCCTCTTCCTTTGGTCATCCAACTGCATGTCATTGAAAATCCTATCAAGTGTTCTCAACCATGCTTGAATTTCCATCACACTCTCAGTTCCTTCAAAACTCTTGCCTCCCAAATTGGAATAAGTCTTCAGTAGTTTTGAAAGCTCTTCATGTGGGTTCTCAGGCCTATGCCCAATTCCATCTCTTAAAACCCTCACAAATTCTTGCATATCAAGCATTTGAGGTGCACTGGGTCCTGCATTGTGATGAGATCCTCTTCCTACCATGGTCTGCTAACTAAATTCTGGGCAAATGGTATTAGTATATTATGAGTACTTCTATAATTTCTATTTTCTTATCTAAATTATTTCATCCAAAACAAACAGACATAATACATTTCTATAATACTTAACAATCAATGCAACCAAGTGCTCTGATACCAACTGAAATGACCCTCCTATTTCCACCCTAATTTCATAAGGATTTTTTTTTTGAGATGATATATAGATATATCATTCATTACAAATTTATTTTCCAAGGTCATTTTCTTTCTCCAATAAACAAAATATATCCAGGATCAAAATAACTTACCAATATAAATATATCAGTGTATATCTAATAACGTACACATACATATGAAGATGTATGTGTTCCTCTTGTTTAAATTCAGAGTATATACTTTATTTATTTTTGTACAAGAACATTCTGTTTGATTTAGATTTTTAGCAATTCAGATTAATTATTGTATCCTGATTTTTGACCATAGAATCCACTGGAAACATGTACTTTAGTCTGTTATTCTAATTAAGGAATGATCAAGTAATAATCAGTGGAAAGCAAGCTTTTAATATGGATGATTGTGTTAAAGTCTGTATAGTATCAAACTCAGGATAAAAGAAAGTGGATCATAAGTGAACACAAGCAACATCTAGGCGTAATGGAAACGTGCCTAACTTATACATGAGAGGTCACGAGTTCGAGTGCTATGCTGGTCGGTTCAAACCCAATTTTTTTTTTCTCCTGTATGGTTTGAAAACTGATATCTACCTATATCAGCACATATATACTTAATTTCATCCTATAATCTAACATACAAAACAAAATTTCTTACTTTATTATTTTTGAAACCCATTCCTACAACTGTTCTAGGAATTTATATTTATATTTTTACCCAAATATCAACATGTACACAGATATACATGTACATGTCAATATCTTTGCTCAGTTTCCAGAAAACTGAGTGAAACAATTGCTAAATGTACTAAGCTTTTGAAATGCATTTTTATTTTCAAAATACAATCTATCATGATCAACCAATACTTCATTTATTTGAAGCTGGTTAACTCATGAATCCTGTATCTGCTACACACTAGTTCAAAACAATGGAGATACCATTCTTTGCATTCTGTCTGAAGCTTTTAAAAACATTTTACTTTTCTCAATACAATTCAGAAATGAATTCAAACTTATTTACAAAGCATTTCAGTAAAAAGGAAACTAAAATCCTTATAAGTTTACTTCTAGCTAAATCTAGATTTTATTCTAAAACTCAGTGCTCTGTTATGTCTCAAGATTAACTAATACATAATATAAGTTGTGCAAAACAGTAGCTCACCTACATATGCATATTTCTTTTCCAAACATCCATATCATTAATTAAGATCATTTCCTTGTTTCCCACTCAGATATTTCTTTTAGATTTTAAACCTTTGTTATCCCGCCTTTTGGCAAGGCCAGGACACCAAGGAGCCGACTAGAGAACAAGGATAACACGCCATGGACATCACTGAATTTTGTCCGAGCCCAGAATGAGCTACAATTGATAGGACATGACAAGAAAGGCCATAAAGATCAGCACCTCAAATTTCAAGTCAATCCGGACTCGTACGCTCAAGTTATGATCGAGTCAAATTGGAGGGAAAAGCCCAGATTTCATATCCATCACTCTGGGCAATTTCGTATCCATCACCGAAGCCCTAGTTCGAATCCATCAAGCTTCGTACCAATCAGCTCCGAATCCATCGAGGTACCCAGGCTTGACTCGACTTCCTTCGTATCCATCGAGCTCGTATCGATGGACTTCATACACGCCAGCAATTGAAGGACCTCGTATCCTTCAGCCAACGTCTGCTTCGTATCCATCATTCAGTACTTGCTTCGTTTCCATCAGTCAGTGTTTACTTCGCAACCATCATTCAGCGTCTACTTCGTATCCATCACTCGGTGCTTGCTTCGTATCCATCGGACCAGTGCTCTTCGTATCCATCAAAGGACCTCACTTCGAATCCATGCCTAATGACTTGTTCGTATCCAACGAGTCAACTGACCAGGGATGATGTGTCTTCCATCAAAGTAAAACAAGGCAAGATATGTGGAGTCGAAACAGTCAATGCGGCACAAAGACCGGATCGAGACGAAGCGCGCGCGCCACCTCACTTCAAGAGCACGTGCAGCCAGCGAGGCGAATGGATGGAGTCGAATTCATGGATACGAACCAGACAGCCTATAAGGAATTCCAGTTCGTATCGACCATATCTCGTAATCCACTGATCCAAATCCAGTAAAATTTTCAGAGAAGCTTGCATGCATGCTGAGGGATGTCCACGCCAAATTCCAGCTCGATTGGAGCATTTTCTGATCGATACGAAGTCGTTTCGAATCGATCCCAGATGGAGTTGAAATTTGGTGGGACCGGGCGCGTGGACCCACTCACGTGCCTGAAAGAATCTCCCGAAGTTTGGGCGCGATCTCAGCCTCCTACGCCTATAAATAGCCCCCTGAAGCCTACGGAAAAAGGATCTTTTTTCTCTGAAGCGTCCAGACTCTGCCGGATTGAGATTTGCATCCTACTTTGCTGTCAATTTCGAATTCTAAACTGTAATCCGCTGTTCATTGCTGTAAACGCTTGTAATCGTTGAAAGAGAATCAATAAAATCATCAAAACTTCATAGTGGACGTAGGCTATACGCCGAACCACTCTAAACTGCTTGTCTGTGCACTTTATATTCCTATTTGTTGGAGTTTTTGTTAGATAATCTCTGTTTTACATTTATAATCTTCATTTTATCTCTTCAAACAACTCCCGAAGAGTGTTGTGCCCATTTTTGGTACAAACACTTTGGTGCTTTCACTGAGAAAAACCAGCTTTTTCTCCTGCTCGTTGGATCTGCCGTCGATACCGGATTGCACAAATCCAAGAGGAAGATCCAGATATTCAGTCCGGAATCCTTCCATTCTATTCAGATTTGCTCAAAATCTAGGAAAGGACTCCACCACCGACAATGGTCAGCACAAGAACTGGCGCCACCGCTGCAGAGCAAGAAGGCAGAGACAGGCAAAATCCCACACAGCCGCCTTCTTCCAATCAAGACAATGCCACTCATTCAGACTCAACGGGGCTAGTCATCCGACAGGAGTTTCAAGTATTGCTCCAGGAGCTGACCCAAAGCCGTCAGCAGTTGGCAGAACAGTTACGCGCCAATATCGAGCTGACCAACCAGCTAAACCGCCGGGGGCACAGAAGGTCCAGGAGAGATGATGTCTCCAGAGCGTCTACCGAAAGCTCAGCTTCATCTGATTACCACCACCGAACTACCCGTCCTCGACTAGAGGGGAGTCGCGCTCAAGCTGCTGAATATCAGCCCGCCTTAACTGTTGGGCAACTGAGGGTAGGACCGTCGACCAGTTTCCAAACCGGTCCCTCAACACGAGGAGGTACTGCCCCACAGTACACCATGGATAACCGCGCCACAACCGCCGCAGCAGAGACAAGGGTCGATACCCGAAATCAATCTGAGCCGATCAATCAACGGCGAGGACATACTCCTGAACCTTATGTCCCAGAAGACGTTGAGCCAAGGAGGCGAGATACGGATCGTCGATAGCGCCCGATCCCTACTCGCGCCGTGGAACCCGACCACGCCTTAGCTCATCACGCTCCGAATCTGCCTGTTTCGGATATATCAACCATGATACGTCAAATGATCCGCGAGAGTCAGGGGCTCACTAATGATGACTGGGGGATTTCCCGTAGTCATACCCCTTTCACAGACGAAGTGTTACATGCCGAACCCCCTAGGCGATTCAGAATGCCGACTCTCCCGATGTATGAAGGGAATAGTGACCCCAACCAGCATATTCTGAAGTATGAATGGTCGATGAGCGCTGCGAGGGCCGACGACGCAGTGAAGTGTCGGAGTTTCCCCATCTCTCTGGGGGGAATCGCGACAATGTGGTTTACCCGCCTACCACCTAGATCAATTTCTTCGTTCGATCAATTGGCCAAGAGGTTTGTGGAACAATTCCGGATGCATGTTGCCAGGCCAAAAGACGTCAACACCTTGTCCAGCGTCACTCAAGCTCCTGGAGAGACACTCAGGCGTTACCTGGAGAGGTTCCACGCAGCATGCGTCGAGATCACCAATCCCAACAATAATTCAATTTTAATGGCTCTGACCAAGGGGATTGATCCTGATTCCGAATTCGGAAACTGGCTAGCTGGAAAACCGCCCGCGTCGTTGGACCGTTTCTACTCCAAGGCCGCTCAATTCCTGCGGCAGGAGGATGCAAAACAGTCTAGGAAGCAGGACGATGCGAAACCCAGCGTTGAGGGAATACAGAGCAATGTGGCAGTTAAACAGTCCGGCGAGAGTTCCGGGAAAGTTCAGCTGAATATACAAAACAAGAAAACCCAGCAGAGAGGAAACAATGGCCAGAATAAGAAGAGAGACGAAAACCGAGGTCCACGACGTAGAGCTCAGATGTTTGACAGTTATACACCGCTAAACACGTCATTGGAAAACGTATACTTACAGACTTGCAACACTGTACAGTATAAGAAGCCTGCTCCGAAGCCCTCATCGGAGAGGCAGATTCAGACAGGGAAATTCTGTAGGTTCCATGAGAGCTATGGACATAATACCAATGAGTGTCGGCACTTACAGGACCTCATCGAAAAGTTGATTAGAGAGAGGAAGCTAGATCAGTTTGTACGGGCGCCGCAGCCTGGCGGAGCGGGCCCCTCGAATCAAAATCGTTCACAAAATCAGGAAAGAGAGGATGAACCCGCTCGTGCGGGCGGGAGATTAGTTATCAACACAATAAGTGGTGGCCCCCATCCGGCAGACAGAAGCTGGGGGGAAATGGAGTCGTATGCCAGTTCTATCAGGCATGCGGACTTCGAGTGTTATAGTAATTGCGAGGATGGGACCCCGGCAAAGCAACAAAAGATAATGTCCGATGATATCGTGTTCAGGAGCCGAGACGCCGATAAAGTCGAAGCCCCTACTATCGACCCACTAGTCATATCTGCCCAGGTAGGTCCTGCTTGGATGAAGAGGATCCAGGTTGATAGTGGGAGCTCTGTAAACATCTTGCTCAAACGGGCTTACGATCTAATGAAGATGGAGACAAAGGATTTGAAACCCTGTTTATCCAGAATCCATGGTTTCAACGGAAGTGCCACGATACCCATCGGAATAACTGAACTCCCAGTCGAGTTAGGCGTTGGAGAACGCCGGAGGGTCCGCATGTTACAATTTGTTGTGCTGGAAATAGATTCGCCATACAATGCGTTTCTGGGTCGACCAGCTTTAGCCGAGTTCAGGGCGGCAATCGCCCCATGGTGTCTGACTCTGAAATTTCCCACTGATCATGGGATTGGAGTTGTTCAAGGAGATCAGGCCTCAGGAAGGGCCTGTTATGTTGCTGAGCTGCGTGGGGCGCAACGTAAAGAGAAGGGGAAGGGCGTAGAGGAATCTCTCTACGTCCGTTCTATCGATAATTGACAATTGATGCCTGGGCCTCGGCCCGGGCACCACGACCAATTCCTGAAAGACCTGGACCCCAGGGACAACGAGGATAAAGACGAATCAACGGAGAGTCAAGCCTCTCTAGCCGAACTGACTGTGGACGTCCCAATCAGTGAGGATGATGATTCAAAGATGCTGAAAGTTGGGTCCCAACTAAACAAGCAGACACAGCAGGAGTTGGTCGAATTTCTTCGGGCGAATCTCGACGTCTTCGCCTGGACACACTCTGACATGTGCGGGATCTCGCCGGGCATTGCAAGTCACTCCCTAAATATAGATCTGCGACATGTCCCAGTGAAACAGAAAAGGCGCGGTATGGATCCAGAGAGATCTGCCGCCCTTAAGGAGGAAGTTGATAAACTACAATCGAATGGGTTCATTCGAGATGCCTTGTATCCAGAATGGGTGTCCAACCCTGTACTAGTTCGGAAACCAAACGGGAAGTGGAGAACCTGTGTTGATTACTCTGACCTAAACAAGGCCTGTCCAAAAGATAGCTTCCCACTTCCACGAATCGATCAGCTCGTAGATTCGACGGCCGGACATGAACTACTATCCTTTATGGACGCTTATTCCGGCTACAATCAGATACCCATGCATTTGCCTGATCAGGAACATACCAGCTTCGTGACCGACCTGGGACTCTATTGTTACAAAGTCATGCCGTTTGGTCTAAAGAACGCTGGAGCAACATACCAACGCTTAGTCAACCGAATGTTCGCTGATCAGATTGGGAAGACCATGGAGGTTTACGTGGATGACATGCTGGTGAAGTCCCGATTCTCCACCGATCACGTCAGAGATTTGGATTCAATGTTCAGCATCCTCCGGGAGTACGGAATGAAGCTCAACCCACTCAAATGTCACTTTGGCGTTGCATCCGGAAAATTCCTTGGGTTCATTGTCAACGCTCGAGGAATAGAGGCGAATCCTGAGAAGATCTGGGCTATTAGAAATTTACAAACCCCTAGAACTATAAAACAAGTCCAGAGTCTTAACGGGAAGGTCGCAGCATTGAGCAGGTTCATTTCAAAGTCCACCGACAAATGCATTCCTTTCTTCGACCTGATCCGGAAGGGCAAATGAAACTTTGAATGGACCACGGAGTGTGAAGGCGCGTTCCGATCATTAGTTCAACATCTCTCCACACCTCCGATCTTGTCAAAACCGGTTGACCACGAGCAACTATATCTCTACCTGGCAGTATCAGAACATGCGATCAGTGCTGCTCTAGTCCGGGAAGAAGACAAAGTGCAAAACCCGGTCTACTATGTTAGTAAGCGACTAACAGGAGCTGAAAGAAATTATCCAAGGCTGGAGAAACTGGCTTATTGTTTGGTTATTGCCTCAAGGAAGCTCCGTCCTTACTTCCAAGCTCATCCGCTTACTGTGTACACCGACCAGCCGTTACGACAGGTCCTCACGCGGCCTGAGACGTCCGGTAGGTTACTCAAGTGTAACATTGAGCTAAGCCAATTTGATATCGCATACGCTCCGCGGAGGGCCATTCAAGGACAAATCCTGGCTGATTTCATAGCCGAATTCACCGTTCCGGAAGACTTACCCGAAACCAGTGAATCTCCCGAATACATCTGGAAGCTGTATACTGATGGTGCGTCAAATGATCGGTGTTTGGGCGCTGGGGTTGTACTTGAGACTCCCGAGGGCCGATCCATATGTTATGCTCTTAAATTCGACTTTCGTGCAACTAATAATGAAGCCGAATATGAAGCCCTCCTAACCGGCCTAAGGCTGGCCAGAGATTTGAGAATTATCGCTGTAGAAATTTATTGCGATTCGCAGTTAGTGGTATGCCAGGTGCGAGGAGAATACCAGGCAAGAGACCGAAGACTGGCCGCTTACTTGGCACGAGTTCAGGAAATCCTAAACCAGTTTGATTATTATGCCATCTATTATGTGCCTCGGGAACGCAATCAGAAAGCCGATTCACTGGCGAAGTTAGCCAGCACAGGCGAAGCGCAACAAATGGGACTTGTCCCCATTGAAACTTTGGCCACTCCGAGCATCGATCGGATAGAAATGAACTCTGTATTTGAAACCGCTCCCAGTAGAGAATCTTGGATGACTCTGTATCGGAATTACATTGAGAATGGGGTGCTACCTGAACCTAGAAATGAGAAGAGACAAATTCAGCGAAAAGCCTCGCGGTTCGTCGTCCAAAACGGAGTCATGTACAGGAGAGGTTATTCCGTTCCTCTCCTCAGATGTATCGCCCACGAGGAAATCAAGCGAGTGCTACATGACGTGCACGAAGGAGAGTGCGGCGATCATACCGGGGGGCAAGCTCTCGCTAAAAAGATACTCCGATATGGATACTACTGGCCGGCGGTGAACGAGATGCGGCAAACTATGCCCGGAAGTGCGATAAATGCCAGATACATGCCCGAATTCCGAGAGCTCCGCCAACTGAAATAACCCAAATGGTCAGTCCCTGGCCATTCGCAATGTGGGGCATTGACATCATCGGCGCTTTACCTTTGGCAAAAGGCGGTGCGAAATACGCCATCGTCGCCGTTGATTACTTCACAAAGTGGGCTGAGGCCGAAGCCCTAGCAACCATTACGACAAAGAAAGTGATAAATTTCGTGGTTCGCAACATCATCTGTCGATTTGGACTCCCGCATACTATCATCACTGATAACGGAGCCCAATTCGAGAGTGCGGAATTCAAGAATTTCTGTCAACGGTTTCATATCCGCAAAAAGTTCTCGGCTGTCGCACACCCCCAAGCGAATGGACAGGTTGAAGCTGTCAACAAAGTTATAAAATCGATCCTGAAGAAACGATTAGAGAAGGCTGGGGGCAAGTGGGTCGATGAACTTCCTATGGCGTTATGGGCCTATCGAACGACCCACAAAACCGCGACCGGACGCACTCCGTTTTCCCTATCTTATGGCTCAGAGGCCGTTATTCCGGTCGAGACAGAAGTGCTCTCTCATCGCGTGACTTATTATGATCCAAAAACAAACGCTATACTCCTAGCCGAGTCTTTAGATCTATTGGATGAAAAACGGGAAGAGGCTGATTTGAGAGCAGCCGCACATCGAAGCCAGGTCGCCCGATTGTACAACACCAGAGTTCGACCTCGAACCTTTGAACTCGGCGACCTCGTGCTCAAGAGAATCTACCCAGTTCCTTCACACATGAAACCGAACTGGGGAGGGCCGTATGTAATTACACGAAAGCTCGGAGATGGTACATTCAAGCTGTCGACTGTTGACGGCCTCGATTTACCGAGGGCTTGGAACAGCGAAAGTCTCCGCCGCTACTACATATGACAGGCTTTATTTATTTCATTCTATTTAGCAATTTGTTTCTGCATTTCGAAATTTGAATTTTGTAATAAGGCAACTGACTTTGCCGCATTTTCTTATTTCAGCAATAAAATGCCACTTCTTCGAGCCAGAGCTGTGATTCATTATGTACGATATACAACATCACGATGCACGAAGAGCTAAATCCCATCACGCAATGGGACTTATTCAAATGGAGAGTGGCTGTGATACGACCGGCCACTCACTAGGTGAAACCCGAGCTCGGGGACAAGCCATGACACCGATATTAATAGGGTTGACACACGACAATCCTACAATTAACTCCACATTCCCAGAGTGCGAAGTGGAGTATAAACATTCGACTCCGTCCTCCCAGAGCACGAGACGGAGTATAAACATTTAACTCCATATTCCCGGAGTGCGAAGTGGAGTATAAACATTCAACTTCGTATTCCCAGAGTGCGAAGCGGAGTATAAACACTTAACTCCATATTCCCAGAGTGCGAAGTGGAGTATAAACATTCAACTCCGCATTCCCAGAGTGCGATGCGGAGTATAAACAGTCGACTCCATATTCCCAGAGTGCGAAATGGAGTATAAACATCCAACTCCGTATTCCCAGAGTGCGAAACGGAATATAAACATTCAACTCCATATTCCCAGAGTGCGAAATGGAGTATAAACATTCAACTCCATATTCCCAGAGTGCGAAATGGAGTATAAACATTCGACCCCGCATTCCCAGAGTGCGAAGCGGAGTATAAACAGTCGACTCCGCATTCCCAGAGTGCGAAGTGGAGTATAAACATTTGACTCCATCCTCCCAGAGCGCGAGACGGAGTATAAACATTTAACTCCGCATTCCCAGAGTGCGAAGCGGAGTATAAATATTCAACTCCGCATTCCCAGAGTACGATGCAGAATACAAACGTCAGTCAACTCCATGTTCCCAAAGTACGAACAACCGCTTACGAGATGACGCATATCCCCGGAGTGTGGATGGAACGATTCATAAGAGAACAAGCGTAGTTCGACCACTCGGTCCTCGCTTGGTGCCATCACGAGCTGATCATCACAACTTGACCCCGGAACTGGGGGCAGAGGCAAATGTTAATCATTACCCGAAACTATGCGATGCTCAGCTCCGATGCGATTCCCTATCACAACTCAAGTCTGAGATTCCCATACTTTACAAGTAAAATGAGCTATTCTTGAAGCAATCAAATAATGCAAGTACACTGGACCGAAGTCCGAACATTGCAATATTCAAGCATAGAAAAGAACACAAGCTGAAGCCAAAAAACAAAATTTTATTCCAACTAACTCAAGAACAATGGTTTATACATGAGTTTTTTCCAAAATATTCCTACTAGCAGGGGCCGAACCTGCATCTAAACACGGCCTACAAAAGGGAAAAAGCAGAAAAAATAACAAAAGTCCCTAACCGCCTATGAAAAGAACGTTTAATCCTTCTGTTTCCTCAGCTTCTTCTTCCTCGAGGAGCTACTGGAGCCACCAGTACCCTTTCGCTTGGAGCCTTTCTCCTTAGGCAAGCTCCCTTCGGGTGGAGGCATAATGTCAACATCCTCGTCTGAGCTGGACTCTATAGGGATACTTCCCGAAGGAGGAGTGGGAGGAACAGACTCGGTAGCTGGAGGAGGGGCTGGCACATTAGTATCAGTAAGTGTGCCCCCAGGAGACACAGTCATAAGAGGAGTAGGGCACTGTGCTGCTGCTCCGCCGTCTACTTCACCACCATGCGCCGCGGCCGCCATCTCGGCATTAATCTCGGCCAACATCGCCGCTTCCCGCCGTGCCCTGGCCTCGCTAGGAGCCGTAGTAGTCTGGGACAAGGTGTCAGAAGTAGCCGTGAATCCACCCAAGCTAAATGGCAAGTCCGCAAAAGGATCACTTTGACGGCCAAGGAGCTCGTTTATCATCTGCTCGTCGAAAGAAAGTGAGCTCCCCTCCGTCACTCCAACTGGTGCCATTGCTGCGACGGAGGTCGCCTCAGAGATGATGGCTCCTGGCGCTTGACCTGATTCTTGGGTGGTAAGAGGCGCGGCTGGTGCAACTCCTGTCACTGATCAAAGGAAAAGACATGTCATTAGCAACATTTCAACGTGGGTTCTTCAATCCAAACATACTAGAAGTTAGTTCAAAGTACCTTCCTCGGTTTGGCTCGAGGTCATCTGAACTACTTCAGAAGGATGTTCCTTAATAGGAGATAAATGCGGTTGATCTGGGTCATACGCCGGGATAGGCTGGGAGTAGATCATCGGAGTTGGTTCAGACTGAGATGACACGACTATCTCAGAACTCGTAACATGGTGTTCTGCACCAAAGCTCTCTCCGACTTCCTGGATCTGGGCACCAAGCCTCACCTTGTCATGGAAAATCATGGAGTCATGAAGAACCTTCTTTTCGTCATCATTAAGGATGCGGTTCTCTAGCTCGAACTCATCAACGGCTTCATCAGGGTGCCCAGATCTCTCCTCATCAACCAGTAAGTTCCAGGCGTTATAGAGATGTGTAGGGTAATCGTCAAGCCATGTCAAGTCTCGGTGCCTTAGCACATTGGCGTTATAAGTGACAAGTAGCTCCTTCACCTCGGCCTCAATCCTGGCCTCCGCCTGCCGTACCTTCTCGTCAACCCCAGCCTCAGCTACATGGGCTTGTTGTATAGCCGCTTCCTTCTCCTTTCGGAGTGTCACTGCCTGGTCACAGGCTTCCTGCGCAGAGACATTAGCTGCGTCTTTTTCCTTCGCCATCTCTGAAAACTTTGATTTTAGCTCATTAAGCTCCTTCAGAGCGGCATCCCTCTCGGCGGTAATGGAAGTGTTCCTGTGACCCATGTCCTCGATGGCAGTATAGTGCTCTTGCTTCATCCTGGCCATGACAGCGTTCACTTCATCGACTTTCTTTAAAGCCTCCATTTCAGACTTATGGGAGGACTCAGCCTCCGAGTTGAGCGCTTTTATGATTTGGTCGTTGCGACCCAGCTCCTTCTCGAGCTTCTCGATGGTGACGCCCCGCTCGAATGCCACTTTAGACGCCTTCCTCGCGGCCCGTCCCCACTCCCTATACTGGAAAAAGATGTCCGCAACATAATCATGGATCGTGGTTTCCGCGGTTGGCGGGATTCTCTTCAGGTGCGGAGGGAAGACATACCCATCAAAACAGATGTCAGGAAATTCCTTCCTCATCTGTGCCAATTTAAGCGCTCCTTCGCTAGACGCCTCGGTCGGGACCGGCACAGTAGCCGAAGAGGTGGCTATTTCGGTCCTGCGTGGAGGATCGGACCTCAAAGCTTGAGAAGGCGGCCTAGGCCGTGAAGTTTCGGGAGGACAAGTTACCGCGGCCGTAAGAGGTGCATAAGTCCTGGGGGGAGGAGAGCGAGATCGGGATCGACGGACGTATCCCCTATCTCTGTCGGACTTCTCCTGGCCCGAATGTCCTGAGTCGTAATCCCTCTCCCCCTCTCTCCTGCGTGGCTCGCGATAACGGCGCTTATTGCGCAAACTACCAAGCACAGAACCTTGCCCAGACATCGTACCTGAAAAGAAAACCACGAAGAATCAGTAACCGTTTGCGATGTGTTGTTTACGGGTAGAAAAGTGTGTTGTGCCGTGAAGAGTGTGTGAATGTGTAACCCCCCGGACCAACCAGAAGTGTCAATCGCACTGGCAGGATCAGGCTCGCTAACGTCGACGATATGTCGCGGTCCACCCGATCCAACGTCGTGTTGCTCCGGCTCGATGTCCGGGAGTGGAGGGTCAGCAGGCCCTTCGAATTGATCTCCAGCTTGCGGGGAGGACGCCTCCGTAATCTTAACTCCTGGCGAAGGACGGTGCAAAACCACAGACTTCCGCCTCCCAGACTTAGGCTGTTTCGAGGCCACTGCTTTGCCTTTCCTCTTTGCATCGGACTCCGGGGTTGCATTAGCAGGTCCAACCAACGGTTCCTCGTCAGTATGAGTTTTCTCGGAATCGGGTTCCTCGATTATCACAACCCTGGGCTTCATCCGCTTGACCTTTTTCCTGGAGACGGTCTTTAATGCACCATCGAGTCTTATGCTCTGCCTCCGGCCGATCAGCCCAAGGGTTCTAAGATTCCGATCTGTCAATAACAGTTCAATATTCCTTTCTTCGCTAGGAATCTCTTGGAGGACCCGAACAATCTCTTTATAGTAGCCACCCTCAGGCCGCTGGATGATAGCTGAAAGAAAAAGAGAAGAAGACGTAAGTTTAATTTCACTCTGAAAATTGCCCTGTCAATTAATTGAAAAAGAAAAGACAATGCTCACGTCTGAACAGCCATCTTCTGGCAAACCCTGGAGGACATCGGACATAGAACCACTCCGACTTAAAATAGCTTAGCCTAGTCCACGACCCCGCGACAACTTGGCAGTTCCTTACAGACTCCAAGAACGTATAAGATGGGCTGTCAGTCCGACTCTTGAAATTAAACAAGTATCTTATGTCGGTCATACGGGGAGGGCGATGGAGGTACTCCATGAATACAATGAACAAGCTGTTGAGTGAGGCATATCCGTTTGGATGCAATTGAGACGGAGCGATGTCCAGATAAGCCAACACTTCTCTTATATAGTCGTTGAATGGAGGAAGTGTGCCGGCTGCGCACGCATGCCGGTTAAAAGCAGTATACCCCTCCGGGGGATTATGTGGCCTATCATTCGGTCCGGGCAACAATACCTCATCCAAAGACAGACCATGCCTTAAGCATATTCTCCCTAGCATATCTTCAGAAATATTGGATGGGACGGAATCAGGCGGACTGTTAATGAAGGACGCATCGGGCAACTCGTCCGGAGCTGGGCCAATAGCTTCGGTCTCGATGACCGGAATCTCAATTCTAGGAAGGGTATGGTTCTGAGTTTCTTGCTGCTGCAAACTTGGCGGTTCCATCACTAGCTAACTCACGAGAAACCATCATTAGATGACAAAAAGCCCGTGCATTCCCCAGTGTAAAGTGCATGAGTGTGTTGTGTAGTGCGAGTGTTGTGCGTGACTTAAGCAAATTCTGCAGAATTAAAGAAAACACGCTAGCGACGAAACTCTGGAAGTCAGACCGACAATGACTGTCATCGCTGACCGTCACGATCGCGCGACCCAGATATCAGATGGCTGATTCAAGTGTAAGTCCGTTATATGTTCGTTAAGTTATAGTTCCATCGACGAGCTTCGAAAGTCAGTCAAATATGCAATCCTGTAATCAAGTCCAATTATGCAAGGCAGAAGCTCGTCGGAGTCAAGTATTTGGATATTAAAAGTTTCTTTAAGTCCGTCCAAATTTAGGTTGGAATCGATCGTTGCATTTCATTTCGTATCGAGTCATGAAGATCATGCATCGCAACCCGGCTGTGTTCGAATCGATACGTTCGTATCGATCGTCTCAGAATGAAAGATGTGTTCGTGTCGATCACACTGGAATAAAGGTACTTCGTATCGATCGAGTTCGACTCAATACATTCGCATCGGTCAGGCAGGGGTGAGAGCGCTTCGTATCAATCAGGTTCGAATCGATACGAATCGTATCGATCGGAGGCAGATCAATTTGAACCGATCGAATTCGCCAATTTCACATCGATCTGAAAGCAATGGCTTCGCAACAATTGCCGCTTTCATCTCCCTACCGATACGAACGTATGCTGACTGGATCGATTCGAATATTCCAATTTCAGATCGACACGAGACGAAGATAGGGCGATTTCCTCCATATCTTCTTCTTCCCCAAGGGATCTCAGCTCCATGGCCACGAGTCATTCCCCAATATCGATTTCTCTCGTCCAGATCTGAAAATTCGTGAAGACTGGACGAAAGAGCAGGAAAGATGAATGCGCAGACTCGTGATTCGACGTTGTTAACATGACTCTATCCATTCATTACCTGATTTCAGCGATTTTTAAACAAGGAAACGAAGGTTTGCTTCGACTCGAAAACGCACACTTGTCCCTCAGTTTATCGATACGAAAGTAAAAGAAGGAATGGAGAGCAACAGTAAAAAGTAGAAAGGTAAAAAAGTGAGAATGGGCTAAGTCCCAGGTATTTATATGAAGGGTAAAGGAAGACCGGGCCGTTTCGTCTCCCAGTCATTTTGACCGGTCACGACCAGTCCAACGAATGCCGATTTCGAATCCAAGGGACGATGCGAATACCAGTTTCGAATCCTGGGGACTCTGCCTCCTTCGAAGCCAAATCGACAACAGGATCCATCGATACGAGGCGTTGTGATACTAATCGATTCAAAAATAACAATTTTTCAAACAATCGACCCTTGAACAATGCAGACCTATCGATACGAACAATCAATTTGTATCCATCAGATGTCGCCAATTCGAAACAGAATCCACCATGGCTTGCGACCATCGATACGAATCCATTTCGTATCGATCAAGATGACCCGCATCGATGCGAAGAGAAGCTTTCCAACTTTTAGCATCAATTCATGAGAGGACCGATACAAAAGGATGGTTAAAGAGTACGGCTTTCAAATTATTCAAAGAAGACATACAACTTTTCAAAGCACGTCATGTTTTCACAAGACGTACTTTGGGGGGCAAATGTTATCCCGCCTTTTGGCAAGGCCAGGACACAAAGGAGCCGACTAGAGAACAAGGATAACACGCCATGGACATCACTGAATTTTGTCCGAGCCCAGAATGAGCTACAATTGATAGGACATGACAAGAAAGGCCATAAAGATCAGCACCTCAAATTTCAAGTCAATCCGGACTCGTACGCTCAAGTTATGATCGAGTCAAATTGGAGGGAAAAGCCCAGATTTCATATCCATCACTCTGGGCAATTTCGTATCCATCACCGAAGCCCTAGTTCGAATCCATCAAGCTTCGTACCAATCAGCTCCGAATCCATCGAGGTACCCAGGCTTGACTCGACTTCCTTCGTATCCATCGAGCTCGTATCGATGGACTTCATACATGCCAGCAATTGAAGGACCTCGTATCCTTCAGCCAACGTCTGCTTCGTATCCATCATTCAGTACTTGCTTCGTTTCCATCGGTCAGTGTTTACTTCGCAACCATCATTCAGCGTCTACTTCGTATCCATCACTCGGTGCTTGCTTCGTATCCATCGGACCAGTGCTCTTCGTATCCATCAGAGGACCTCACTTCGAATCCATGCCTAATGACTTGTTCGTATCCAACGAGTCAACTGACCAGGGATGACGTGTCTTCCATCAAAGTAAAACAAGGCAAGATATGTGGAGTCGAAACAGTCAATGCGGCACAAAGACCGGATCGAGACGAAGCGCGCGCGCCACCTCACTTCAAGAGCACGTGCAGCCAGCGAGGCGAATGGATGGAGTCAAATTCATGGATACGAACCAGACAGCCTATAAGGAATTCCAGTTCGTATCAACCATATCTCGTAATCCACTGATCCAAATCCAGTAAAATTTTCAGAGAAGCTTGCATGCATGCTGAGGGATGTCAACACCAAATTCCAGCTCGATTGGAGCATTTTCTGATCGATACGAAGTCGTTTCGAATCGATCCCAGATGGAGTTGAAATTTGGTGGGACCGGGCGCGTGGACCCACTCACGTGCCTGAAAGAATCTCCCGAAGTTTGGGCACGATCTCAGCCTCCTACGCCTATAAATAGCCCCCTGAAGCCTACGGAAAAAGGATCTTTTTTCTCTGAAGCGTCCAGACTCTGCCGGATTGAGATTTGCATCCTACTTTTCTGTCAATTTCGAATTCTAAACTGTAATCCGCTGTTCATTGCTGTAAACGCTTGTAATCGTTGAAAGAGAATCAATAAAATCATCAAAACTTCATAGTGGACGTAGGCTATACGCCGAACCACTCTAAACTGCTTGTCTGTGCGCTTTATATTCCTATTTGTTGGAGTTTTTGTTAGATAATCTCTGTTTTACATTTATAATCTTCATTTTATCTCTTCAAACAACTCCCGAAGAGTGTTGTGCCCATTTTTGGTACAAACAACCTTAGTGCATAACAATATATTTAACATGATACAACTAGTCCATCTAACCATAATAGAATTCATTACATGACTGGAAATCTTAGAAACATAAAAATTTTCCTGAATACATGCAGATATAATCAATTTAAGCTCTTATGGAATCTAGCTAGCATGTTCAGTCACTCCTCCATAATAGCCATAACTTCATTTTTACTTAGTGCCTGGGTTACCTGAAAGAGCATAAGTGGCTGCCTCATTTCAAAATGAGACACCCCATATGCCATGAGCAAACAAGGGTCAGATCTATGATCTGGTATGAGTAACATCAATACATTCATGATATTAAGCAATAGAGAATATAAGAGTACCAATTAGTTATTTAAGTAAATTTCTGCATCTAATTACTTTAACATAGTATAATTAAGTTGGTTCAGGTATGATATATTCATTTATCATTCTTACACTTGCATACATAATCATGCAAACATAATTATCTATTTGCAACAATTGCATTCACTGGAACCATCTTGGTTCCATACCATTCAACCTAAGAAATATCCATATTCCTATTTCTTCATTTACAGGTTGTATAATTCAATTTAAATCCCTGCCTCATCTGCTATTAAGGAATCACTGGGACACATTGCAATGAACTAATTCACATCATTGCACAAAGATCTCAGGGCTTAAACAAACCATGTGCCAACTTGCATACTTCAAATATGACAAGCATTCCAGCAGCTTTCTTGGCCTTCCCTTCCCTAGTTTATTTACTAGTGTATTGTCTTAAATCCTATCATCAAATATGCTAAGTGAACATGTCACTGCAAACATGGAAACATCCATAATCTTTCCTAGCATAATTCTCCTCAGAAATAAGCAGACAGTTATTTCCTAAATGGGGTCAATATGTCTTGATCTTAGTAAAATATAAGAATATTTTCAACTGTAAAAAAAAGAGGCATGGCATGTTCTTATTATATTGATCTGCAAGCCTTTATGATTGATTCAGATTCAGGATCTGGTTCAATCATAATTTTAGCTTGTGAGTTTCTTCTTTTTTTTTTGATTTGATTAAGGGCTCAGCACTTAGAAAATTTCTATTGCACCCTTAACATTTTTCTTCTCAAGCCTCAGCACTTATACCAAGTATAATGCAGCTCCCAACATTTTTGTAAAGTTTCCATGCCATAGATCTATAACAGTTGAGAGTATTCTCTATATAATTTTAAGATCCTAGACTTTAACATTTATGAGTATAAATAAAACAGTAATGATATACATCCAAAGACAAATGTCTCAGCAAATCAAAGATCACCAAAATCATCCATGTTAAATCATATCAGATTTAAAATAAGACATCCAAAAGCATTGATGAAATCATATACATCAAAACCAGAAATATATATAAATGGCAATATAAAAAGTGGCTGCCTCATCTCAGGTCTTAATGCCATGAACTCAGTGAGGTTACTCACCTAAATATTTCTTCTTACTAATCCAGAAAATCCTTGTATGAGTGTTTTCTCCTTCCTTCCAATATTTTTCTTCCTTTCTTATTTTTGTGCAGCTCGGGGTAAAGATAATTCTACTGGCTAATACTGCCTATTTATATGCATTTTTCCCACTAGGGTTCTGTTAAAACAGAATTCCATTTCTGTCCTGGCTAGCATCATGCATTTTTCATTCATAATACCCCGGCCATATTAACCAATTTAAAGGCTGCATTTTCTTTCTTTTACTTTTCAGAAAATGGCCACTCACCTAGTCATGTTAAAAGTGTGACTATCCTATCTTATATTTTAATTATTCCTGAGAATCCCCTTTGCTATTTTTGCCTACACAAGCATATTGACTTGTATCACATTTCATGTCATTTTAATGTTATAGTTTCACTTGCTTATATATATATATATATGTATACTTTTCAGTAAAAATGTATATTTGTATACATATCTTATCTAGGCTTATTTAATTCCTCTTTAATTTCAGAAACATATGCACCTACAGGTTTACAAATCCTTATAACATATACATATGTAAAATTTTCTTTTCTGGGTTTTAAATAAAATCTGTTTACTGATTTAAAGTAAAACTTACTTTTCTTATTTTCTAAGATGATCCATATAATTCCAGAAATCAAATATCCATGTTGCAAAATCATGTTTGTATTGCTTTTTAATTCTTGTTTTAAATCCAAGAAATTTGGAGTTCTTCCTTGTGCCATTTCAGTGTGCACGTGCACACATATACTTGCACACTATTTATTCCAGAAATTTCACCATATTTAAATCTAAATATTTCAAAAATTAAATCATTTTACAAAAATGATTTTTCACAAAATTTTGGGGTATTACAAAAATGGACGTAGGCTTCGTTAACTGCCGAACTGCTATAAAAATTCCTTGTCTTCTTCCTTTTACTATCTTTTTCTATACCTATTATTTGTGATATTGCTCGGTCAGAACAGGGCCGGTGCTTTCAAACTCAAACCAGGATGTTGATCCATTTTTTGGGTTAACATTTTGGTGCTTTCACTGAGAACTCCAACTCAGTGTTCAGATCTAGCTATCTACGTTGGATCTCATAGGTCTAGAAGTTAGATCCTCAACCTCTGCTTAGAAGGTTTGTTGTTGGGAACAGAAGAACCAACCAAGAAGGATCGGAGAAAAAGCAAGAAAACATATGCTAAGGTGATGGGCCACTAGCGATCCATCTCCTATGGATCGCTAGCGATCCATGATGTTCGCTCGTGGGTCAAATAACTTTCTCGCATCATGATCCAATAGGCACCCAGTAGACAAAGTACTGAAACCAGTTAAGTACATGGATCGCTTGCGATCCAAGCACTATGGATCGCCAGCGATCCATACTATGGACCGCCAGAAGCTATGGATCACCAAAAACTATGGATCGCTAGAAGCTATGGATCGCTAGCGATCCATAGCCTATGGACCGCTAGCGAGACCCTTGTTTTGGTCGTTCAAAGGGGATATAGTCGAAAGGAAGCAATGTTAGAGCTTTAAGAATCATGACGGAAGAAAACGTTAACACTCCACCTACTGCAAAAGCACCGGCTACAAACCCGAACTTAGGGGGGGAAACCCCACGGAAGGATACAACGATGACTCTCTTCGGCTCCGAAGGTGACAAACAATTTGAGGAAGATAAATTGGATGAAAATGCCAACGTGAAAAACGCTAGAGTAAGCTCTAAAACCCACGCCGTAGCACAATGCTAAGCAATGGATGAGGAACTGCTACTCAAATGGTACTCCTAGAGGTAGGAGAACCTAGAAGATATGATATAAACCGAGATCAATTATAATGCCAAGCTCCCATGGTATATTGTGACCACTCTCGACTTACCAGCTTCTAATCCTATCATGGAGCTCCCACCGTCAAATCACGAATGGTCATCGTCGAAAATCATTAAAAATCATCAAAATGGACGTTGAAAAACTCACTTCAGTCCTGACTCGAAGTCGAACTCGGGTAATCACCCATTTGACTCGAAGCCAACCTAGGAAATTCTGGCCCGAAATCAGACTCGGGTAAAACCAAGTTTTTCTCGAAGCAAATAGGTAAATGGCTCCAAGCGATGTTTGTCACCAACCCAACACTTCAAATTCTGTGACTCCAAGCGAATCATGTGCTGACTCCAAGCAAATGGCAAATTTTCTTGGGTCGGACTCCAAGTAAAATACCACCAATCCATCAATGCCGATCCATCTCCAAATACCTTGAAATTTGGAATGCAACCTTATGGGGCCTTCTCTGTCACCCCCGACCGATCTCACCTAGTTTGAAAATTTTTGGGGATCGTTACCGATCTATGAGCCCATCATAAGTGATTCGCCATTCAGTCGACATTTCCAATCATTTAAGCATAGACAATCATGCATATATCATTCTCTATCATTATAAACAGCCGTAACTTGAAAACGGACCGATCGGACAACGATTAGAGCATCCTCCCTAATCGAAAACCATTCACTGAAGCCGCTCAACATGCAGCATATCCAAAGAAGTTTATCATGCCAACTATACCTTTTACACAACTGCAAAACTGATTCAAAATTGCTTCTTTATAGGTATGACTAGCATATGGATGAAGCGAGGGAGACGGATGCAGTCTACTGCAAGGCCCTCAGGAATCATTAAAGGATGAAACAACCTGCTACCCGAAAAGAATTCTATGGGAAGGAAAACTGGTTCTAAAGACTAGAAGTAGTGTGATTAGAAGAAGGCAAACCCGTCAATGTTCCAAGAACATACCAAACGGCAAAGGAGCTACAGGACCTCAGGGACCTTCTGCCCAAGCAAGGCTACTAAGACCCAGTAGAAAAGCGCCCCAGCTAACTGACGAAATCAGACAAAAAGATTATTATCAAATAACATTCTAGCTAGCTAGCAATTAAGGAATGGGACAACAACCCAAAGTGATGCCTTCTCATCCATCCTTGTCTACTCTCCCTTTCCAAATGAGCCGTAATAGGACATTAGGGGCATTGCAGACAGCACAGCGAAGAAATGCTTCTATGCCATCAATGAGTCATGTCAATCCCCCTTCTGAGAACTGGCATTCCTGGTGGCGTCAAGAAGTCTTGTCCAAAGAATCGTCGAACAAACAGATCCAATGTCGTAGCCTACAGGAACCGATAAAATTCTGTTCCCTCGAGCTGAATCCAAAAAATTCCTCTTAAAGTCGATGAATCATTGCTTTAAGACCGCCGGGCCATCGGACACATGACCCAAAACCCCTATCAGAATCGATAAATTATCAATCCAAGGCCGTCTGGTCGCTGGACATCCGACCACAAAAAAGCCTTTGCGAACATAAAGGTCTTTCACGAACTAAAGTGTCGTAAAGGTGAACTGGTAGATCAGCGGTCATCTGATCCTAAAAAGAAAAAACCCTTCGCGAACGTGAAGGTCTTTCACGAACTAAAGCGTCGTAAAGGTGAACCGGTAGATCAGCAGTCATCTAATCCAAAAACCCTTCGCGAACGCTAAGGTCTTTCACGAACTAAAGCGTCATGAAGGTGAACCGGTAGATCAGCGGTCATCTGATCCAAAAAAACCTTTCGCGAACGTGAAGGTCTTACACGAACTTAAACATCGTGAAGGTGAACCAGTAGATCAACGGTCATCTGATCCAAAAAACCCTTCGCGAATGTGAAGGTCTTTCACGAACCAAAGCGTTGTGAAGGTGAACTGGTAGATCAATGGTCATCTGATCCAAAAAACCCTTTGCGAATGCAAAAGTATTTCACGAACCAAAGCTTCGTGAAGGCGAACCGGTAAATAATCAAAATTTATGTATGACTGATATCCACGAAGGTGAATTGGAAGATCAGCAGTCATCTGATCTAAAGCTCCCCGAAGTCAACGAAGTCATGCTCCAGGGCTACAAATCGACAATCATACCAGTCACTCCGCAAAATTTATGGAATCACTACCAACGACCAATGAGACAAACAATGCTAAATTCTAGAGCTTCAAAGTCGCTCAGAGAAACTAAGCCAAAACTGAACTGACCTTGTGATCAATCAAAGGCCAACTCGAATCAAGCCAAGATTCCGCAACTGGGAAAACTACACCCATTGGACCGGGGGAAACCAAACGAATTGTGGAGAGACCATGGATACAGTTCAAACGCGCCAATAGCCCTATGGCATGGGTGGCACCACACATACTTGAATAGCCTTAAGAAAGGCTGAGACTAATCATACCATAGTTCTTTTATGCTCGATCAAAAATTCTACCATCCTGACAACCGAGGACTTAATGACCTAGCTAGTGCAACAAATGAAATACTAGCATAATACTTGCCCATTTCTTTCCAACTACTATTTTACCGCTCTAAGTGACCAGTCCCTCTTTCTCTTAGACTGTATGCCAATCAAAGACCCATTCTCTAAAGGAAGTTTGGACCAAGAGCTAAGAGTCATGCCCTGAACTCCTATATGCCCTTTCTTCAATCCATCTTCATGCGGTCAGCTATAGATCTCTCCATCATGGCAGCCTGATCTATTTGGACGTGTACATCTTCCAGGAACACTGAAGGATCATTCAAGCCATGGTCCCCAAACCAAAAGCTGTTTAGCTTCTTGAACCAATAAAACTGTGTTCATGTAAGTAACCTGCCGAGTCGACGAGGTCAAACCGACTTAAACTGCTGGATCGGCGGAACCCGATCCTTGCCTTCTAAAAACTGGTGTTGCTCCGGCAACATCGGGAAGGCCCAAAATTACACTCCTCATGTTGCCCGAAGATAGGCAACACCGAGGAGTACCAAAAGCCGTGCATTTCATAAGCTATGCACTAAAATCATAACTCCTCATGTTTCCCGAAGATAGGCAACACTGAGGAAAACCAGAAGCCGTGCACCTCCTAAGCCGCGCACTAAAATAATAACTCCTCACGTTGCCCGAAGATAGGCAACACTGAGGAAAACCAAAAGCCGCACACCTTATAAGTCGCGCACTAAAATAATAACTCCTCACATTGCCTGGAGATAGGCAACACTGAGGAAAACCAAAAGCCGCGCATCTTATAAGCCGCGCACTAAAATAATAACTCCTCACGTTGCCGAAGAAAGGCAACACTGAGGAAAATAAAAAGCCGCGCACCTCATAAGCTACACACTTAAATAATAACTCCTCATGCTGCCCAAAGATAGGCATCGTTGAGGAAAATGAAAAGTTGTGCACTTCATAAGCCACGCACTAAATTCCAAAACACTGGCTCCTCACATTGCCCGAAGATAGGCAACGCCGAGGGGCACCAAAAACTGTGCATCTCATAACCAGCGCCAACCACTTCTACGACTGGGAATAATGGGCACAACTACAACAAAATTGGAGTGCTACAAACCAATAGAAAAGTTTCAACTGACGACACTTAGTGATTAAAACTACCCTAAGTTAACCCATGCAACGTGTTCCTCTCAAACACGCATGTATTGCATACTTACCAGAATATCACAAGAAACTAGGATTACATGCTAAAGTTCCAAAACTTCTGAAAGAAGGAAATCTAGCTACGACATTGCTAAATTTCAAGTCTAATACGAAAATTATCTAAACTATAAGTTACCGGTCATTAGAAGTAAACAACCCTCTGAACTGGGGGCATGCACTGGTACTTAGATAAAAACAATTGAAAACAATAAGTTCACAAGTTCTATTACTCCAAATAATTTTTTTTGGCGGCAATCACAAATTGGTAAGTGTAAACAAAACAAGCACAAGTGCACAGAACATATATGAACAGACATATAAGAGTACCGTCAAAATGTCAATGTATTGCTTATAATTTTCTTTACATAGGGTCAAAATGTGGAGGCTGTACCCACACAACACCGGCCAACAAAAAGAAAATGCAGACTCCACGACAAGAACACTAAGTGTAGACTCTGCACTTGAACAAAATGACTCAACAAGAACCAAAATCAGACTAGTCCCACACAAGCTCATTATCGCTTCCTTCCACCATTCCCCTTTCTGCCCTTTGTTTGCAGTTTCTGCCTCGTCTCGGGAGTGGTGTCGCTGTCGGTAATATTAACAAACTCCTCGGCGGTAATGTCCTCCTCTTGCTCCACCACCTTCTCAGAAGATTCTCCCTTTGCTTTGCGCTTCCGTGATTTGCGGGAGCTCTTTGAGGCTTTGATCGCTTCAACCTTCTCCTTCTTGATAGTGACCAATTCATGTTGAGTCTTACGAGGCTGCTTCGCTTGAACTTCCTGCTCCTCAACTTCTACCGCTGTTACGTCACCCTCCAAAGACACGGAAGGGTCATCCAAGCCATGAAGCGCGGCTATCTTTTCGGACGCCGGCTGCAAGCCAAACACGAACATGGAAACAGGAACAAAAACGAGTGCGAAGGCTGTGGAAATAGAAACAGGTCTGGGCACTGAGGAAGCTGGCACATCAACAGGAAATCTCGATCCTTGCCTTCTAAAAACTGGTGTGGCTCCGGCAACATCGGGAAGGCCCAAACCCTCGCGCATCACTTCTTGAGCCGTGGAACCATGCTCTTGAAGCATGAACTCCTCACGTTACCCAAAGATTGGCAACATCGAGAAGTTCCAAACTATTTCAAATCAATGGGTCATATCGATCCCATAAGCTTCGCATTTCATAAGCCATGCACCCCCAAAAGCCGTGCATCCCACAAGTCGCACTCTCATTAAGCCACACACTCTTATAAACCATGCGTCTCATAAGCTGCGCGGACACTGCCCAATGTTGCTCCGGGATCATCACCGGACCATCAAAATTCTCTAAGTATCGGTGTTGTCTTGACAACACCGGGAAACTTGTTTATTTCAGGATTAACAGGAACCAATCCCTACCACCCAAAAGGACGACATTGCTTCGGCAATGCCACAAATCCCCAAACCAAGATTTCAACAAAGAATTCCGATCTTTGACCAAAAATGTCTAAAGTTAAGACATTCAAATCACGAGCTCCCAAAGATAGGAGCTGCGACACAACTTTGACTAGGGGCATCCAGAGAGCCACCCAGAACATCAAGTCTCGCATCAAGTGTTCAGAGTAATCAGCCCCGTGGACCGGCGACACAGAACACACTAACACTTGGTTGGAACCAAAAATCACTCCATGGTTCTGTTATGCCGAACAAATTTCGGCAATCGCAACAAAACTAAGCAGTATAGTAGGCTGGACGAATGCGAAATTAAAAAAGAAACTTCTCCAACCCGCTAGACATCGATATTGCCTCAGCAACATCGAGAACTCCAGACCGTCATATCAACAAGAAAATCGAACTCCTTAAAGTTCACCATCACTCGGAAATAGGGATAAAAGGAGGAACTTACCGACGACCAGAGATAGATAATGATGGAAGACGTTCCAAGAATCAAGTCATCGACCCAGCGGCTTCCAAAGACAGAAGTAGGTGCTCGAATAATATCTCAAACCCTAACTTGTAAAAAACCAGCTGTTATCCGAAGACAGATAATAACAAGGAGAGAACGCTCAAAATCGAGTAGTTAAACCATTGATTCCCGAAGATTGGAACCAACGAATAAGGTCGATATCCGCAACAATGCTATTAGTCCAGCATAATGCATATAGCCTAGAACAAGCAAGGTTAGGTGTCAGGGATTCAAGACAAACACTACCAAACTCTACCGTTCCATGATCAGTATAGTAATGAACGCGGTCGTACCATAGGAAATGTGATGACTTGCCCTATAATTGCAAATTTTCTATAAGAACCTGGAGTTTGAGACCTAGAAATGAAGGGTTCCGCTAATAGTCGTCAGATCATAACAAAAACCGGTTGGAGGAAGTTCAATTTTTCGTGAATAAGAATAATTATGGATTTAGTTAAGCAACAGCCTTGTATCTCCAAGGGTAATACTTGATGGTTATAAACAAAGCTAGGCAGTAGAAACACCTGGGACTCTCACCCTTCCAGAACATGGCATCTCCTAGATTTAAGCACATTGAGAAAACAGCCACATTGGGTTAAAAGGAATCTACTCAACTCTACAGGATCAGATGAATGATTCAATCCTCACCAACGTGACTTTAACACTGCCCGAAGATAGGCAACACTAAGAAAATACTTCTACAATCCAATCATCGAAGTGTTGGTTTCTAAAGACCGAAATTAGTACCCAACTGGACTAAAAGTACTGCCGAATCGATGGGGAAAATCGATCCCAAACTCCTGAGTGTCGGTGTTGCCTCGGCAACGCCAAGGCCTTCTTTTATCCTTTAAGTACCGGTGTTGCCCTGGCAACGCCAGGAAAATTTTCTATTTCCTAAGTACCAGTGTTGCACCGACAATGCTAGGAAACTTTCTATTTCATAAGTACCGGTGTTGCACGAACAACTCCGGGAAACATTCTACTCACTAAGTACCGGTATTGCTCCGGCAATGCCAGGAAAAATTTAATCTACAGAGCTGATGAGAAACACTCATCTCAGCGAACCATTGACGTACTAGCTTCCGGAGATAGAAGTTGGTCCTCAACTGAGTTTCTACCTTCTCTTCAGGAAACTACTGTTGCCCAATGATAGGCAACGACCGAAAGACGTATCCTTTCATGGGTCAGCCGGATGGTTCGACCTTTCATCACAGGAATTAGCCGCTACACAGGAATAAAACAGCGTCGAAAGGAACTACCAGGATTGAATTGCCTATGTACTAATTTTTAGGGATGAAAGCTGGTGCACAACCGAATTTCCTAAATTCAACTTAGAAAGAATTTAGACACATCCGGAAGATAGGTAGCCTCGAGGAAATGTTGCTTGGAACCAAGCGGCTAGGTTATCAAATCTCAAAGGCAGGAGTTGACATATGAACAAAACTTCCGTGACAACGTCAGCAACCAAGAAGAGCATGCATGGAAGAGGATAAGCGGGTGTAATCATGGAAGGTCGGAAATAAAATCCTCGATCTCAATTCCAGAATGGGATTGAGAGCCAGACAAGGGCAATTGAGCAATTCATCCCACAGATTTCCATCTCTCACAATCGCCCAAATATAGGCATTTGAAATAGCTAGCACTACAACAGTTTATGGGTGTCATAGCGTTTGAAAAACGCTATAACAAGCTACCATAGCATTTCAGAGAACGCCGTGGAACCACAAGCTATGGTAGGCCGGCATCATTACATAGCAGGAAGGAAAACGCTATAATAGCTAATAGCGTTTACAAAAGGGCATAGCGTTTGCAACCTACCATAGCGTTTTTTCTCTGTTAGTAAACTTAAACGCTATAGGGAATATAATCCTTCATTTAACTTCTATAGCGTTTTCGAGCACATTTTATAGCGTTTCATCAAACCATGTTATAGCGTTACAATGTTTTTCGATAGCATTTCTTGTCATGCTTGTATAGCGTTTTTATTTTCTACTATAGATTTTTGATTCTATTATAGCGTTTTTGATGCATAAGTCTTACATCTCATATAGAGTTGCGGTAGCGTTTGATGAATCAATAGCGTTTTTCAAATGCTATTCTATATAATATTAATTTTCAACATTTGTTTCAATTTTCTTTTTATTATATTATATTATATATATATATATATACGCACACAGATAGATATATGTATACACATTACACACATATATATATATATTAAAATGTGGATCCCAAAAATAACAAATCGAGAAGATGACAACAACTATATGTAACAATGATAACGTTGCACTGAATTCTAATTTGGAAACACATAATCAAAGCAGTGGAAAAGTTTCAAATATTCTGCTAATATTTCAAATACTACAAGACATGGTCGCATAATAATAGTTCAAAATAGTCTAACAAATGAACACAAATACTACAAGACATGGTCACATGATAATAGCTCAAAATAGTCTAACAAATGGACACAAATACTCAGTTATGGAGACGATGATACGGAAATGGCTGCTACAGAAGATTCTTGCAAGGATTTAAACATTGCTCCATGTTGCTTCAGTATAGTTTTACATGCCAAACTTCCAAAAGAACGCATACTTTATTTTGAAATTATAATGAATGAAGATTAAAATCTGCAATTCTTTTTCATAGTAAGAAAGCATAATAGATCTATATGTATTCATAAGCATCGACAACCAGTATTGGAAGTCACCTTTTTATACAAATCATATATCAAACTCTGATTTTTCCCATTACTATGTTAAAATATGGTTTTTATTGAAACTCTTCGAATTAGCAAAAGAATACTTCACTATTTGATAGAAGCATTGTTCAGTAACTTGTAAATACACCAGTCTGACCTGATAGAGGATATCAATTTTTTATCTTCTTTCACAGCTTCTTGCATGGAATATACAGACATTTTCTTTACCTGCATACAAAATATAGAATAGCTGTCAGGTTAGTTTCTACATCATGTGAAGCTAACTAATCCGTGCATAGAGTTATAAACCAAGAAAAATAATAAGATCTTTAGTTCATAAGTATACATGATCATAGAGAGAAATGCAGACGAAGTTGCTAACTTAAGCGAGAAATGATTTTCTTTTCTTTTTTTTCTAAATACATTAACTGAAAACAATATGTACCTCTAATTTGTCTTCCTTTGACCTATGAGTTTTTGGAAGCAGTCGAAACTCTTCAGTTAAACTGACACATTGAATGAGACTCTCAGGAGAAACAAAGTCCATGGCTACTCTAATGCAAGACTGAAAAATTACAATAACAAAAGTTTAGACTCATAACTGAATACACACACACACAGAGATTTTATACACGCGCGCGCGCTACCACGCAAAAGGAAAAATGAGAAAAATATTATATAAGTGAATACATATATAATGACTATACTTATATTTTTAGTGACATTTTTCTAGGATTAAATGAAATTAGTTTCTAGTTATTTTTCTTTGGTTTGAGACTATCTAGTTTTTCTCCAGTAAGTCTCTCAAATTTATCAAGGGTGAAAATCATCAGTTGAGACAAATAGATCAAATTATTTATATAAAGTACAGTATAAACATCCTATAATATCTAAGAAAATCAATAAATGTACCATCTTAAATAAAAAGCAAAATAATCTGATGTATAATTATGATAAAAAAAACGAAAATATGAATTCATTACACCGTTGCTAAAATCCTCTATATCAATCAATAATAGAGTATAGAGAACACTAACCTTTCTATTTGTTACTTGATGAGGGCATCCTGCTGGAATAAAAACTGCTTCGCCAAGATGTTGCTCAAACGTCCAGGGCTCTATTCCTGATAATTATTAAGAGAGGAGCAAAAGAAATGTTAAGACCTGCAATACTAAAAAGGTAGAAATAACAAACAATCAATTCTAAGCTGGACTAATAGTGGGGTAGCACTCCATGTCCTAACAAATTATCCCATTATCACATGTCCAACGATGTGCTGCAAAGGCATAACAAGCAAAATAAGGTGACATGGTGTGAATGATGGATAGCGAGGTGAGCCAGCAAGGTGGTGGTGGAAAATGATATAGTGCAACAAACAAATCGTGTGGAAGCACCTACAATTCTGAATCGAGAGGAAGCTGAATCTTTTAGTGTCGACTCACCTTTGGTATAATGAAATTATAAACCAGAAGTGACCTAGTTTCAAATATTATCGATTAATTAAAATAATCAAGTGCTTAAAATAAAGGTTGTAACCAATAAATTGTGATCAAGCATGAATCTACATTTATTAGAGTTGCGAATATGAGTCACTATGAATAGAGACCTGACATGGGTGGTATAACATTGTATGTGTGATGAGATGTTGGGTAGTTAGCGAGTGAGTGACAATTACCCTTATAAAGACCTGCTATTTATTGTTCTCTATTTTTGTATGCTACAACACTCACAACTAGATGTAGCAAGACCTAAGGATTGTTATTTTTATTAGAACTCTTGGGTTAGACAAAGAATTATTGTAGGTTTATATCTGTGCATGAATCTTTATGGTTTCTATTGAAAGACATGCAAGAGAAATGATAAATCAAAAGTTTCCAAGTTACAGTAAGAGATTTTAAAAGGTTTTCTAAGCTTATTCTTACATTATATATTCAAACAATCAATATATCATCCAAGATCAACCAAAAATTGCAAACAGCCACATAATATCAACATGCAATTAGAATTAGGGATAGTAGTGAGAATTACTCATCTTGTTCTTCCAATTAAGCAGCAAAATAAGTATTGTTGCTAAGTTCTTCAACTAGCAAGCCCTAAATCCATACTCAACCAACTAGCAACAAAGAAAAACCAAACATACATACTGTAAACCAAAATACAGAGCCTTAATAAGACGTAGATGAGTTTGAGATTTTTAATTGAAATTGTTAGCTTCTAAAGGTAATTAATTTAGCCTAAATTTAAGAGTTTTGGGGACTTTGATTTAGGTTTTAAAAGAGAAAGAAGAGTTCTGTCTGTTTTCTTTCTATGGTTTTGAGATAACTGGACGTACAGACTTAAGTTTTATTAATAACTTCCTTTGGTTATGGTCTTATGGGCTTTGGGTTGGTTACTACCCATACTCAAATAGCATAGATCCTTACCGAATCCAAAGGAGCTTGAAAGATATGCCTTAATTCGCCTTCAACTGATCAACTACCTACATATAAAAATACAAAATACAAATATAATATCTCTCACATTTAAGTCCATAAGGACTGAAAATGAAATGGCAAAACATAATATAAATTCTAGTGCATGTAAGTTGCAAACATGAGCATAACAGATAATTATAAATATAGCAATGTAGTATAAAACCACATTATGTTCAACAGAAATATAAAAATATTACCTTTGTGAACATATCCGCCATTTTAATGATCAAATTACAACATGAGTGTCCAACATTTCAACCCTAAATACAAGTATCTATCGTGAGATAAAGAAAATGACTAACTTTATGTTTCTAATGGGATAACATCCACCAATAGAAGTAGACAAAATGAAAATTACAGGGAAAAAATGTACTAGAAAACAGAATTTTTTTCACTATATGCATGAAAAAGAAATAGCAAAGAATTTTACTTCGAGACATGGCATGCCTTATGCCATGAAGTTGACTGATTTAACTTGTATGGATTATTTCAACATTCTTCTTGTTTGCAGAGAAACATGCACAAACTGGATATATGATGTGATTCCTGACACTTTCACATATGTTAGTCTACACTTAGTTGATGTATTTCTTGTTGTCACGAACGAAGTTTTAACTTGCAAAGTGTTTCCAATATATAATTAAAGTTTTCTGGATTTAGAAATCACAAATAAGAAGTTTTCCATGAATTTAAACATATACTATGATATCTTCTATGAATTTGTACGAAGTCTAAATTGATAATAGCATAATACCTTTTATGTTGATATACTTTGTGTTTGCTTCCTGACTTTTTATGAGTATATAATTTATTTACTTTTCAAGTCTTAGATTTGAGCTCACATGATTGTAAAGAAAATGAAATCATGAAAATGATGTCGGCTACAAGTTCTACTTAGTCAATGCTGCTGAATAAATAATATACTGAATGCACCAGAATAAAAAAAATAGATTTTGACATTTCCTTAAAACAGGTATTGAAGTTATTATTTATATAAGTCCGCACTCAACTTCCACTTTCCCACAAAATTATAGATAAAATAAATTTTCATTGGCATATTGTATATTACGGATATTGAGGACTATGGACATATTGTATATTACTGATCAAGCATCAAATCAAACTTTATAAAAATTCTTTTTGATAGAATATGGCTTAACAAATATTACTAATCATTGGCATCATTGTATATTGATTTTGGAAACAGTCTTCTGATCCACTGAAATGCATATTAGTGATTTAAACTGTAGCACATCATGTACTATACATGTATTCTTATCTTTCTATCTTACACGTTATTAATGCTTTTATGAAAAAAAACAACAAAATAGTTTTAAATACTAATTGATAATATATAAACTATCAGTGATAAGTAAATGAGAAACCACAGGAGGCATACTTCCAAGTCCATGATTTTTGTTAATGCCATCCGAACTATGTCCAATAAATTGAATTATTTAACTATAAATTTTAATGATCAAAGGTTAGTTCATTAGAGCAGATAGACTCCCTGATTTCATGTTGAATTATTTAACTATAAATTTTGATAATCAAAGATTAGTTCTTCAGGGTTTGCATAGCAGCTGCAACAAACCATACATTTCAGGAATTAAAGATCCCTACATGAATATGTAAGAATATTACCCTACCAATATATACTTGCACATTTTTTTACCTGTAATTATATTTCCAGTACTCAATATATCAACCCTTGGTCAATAAAGTATAAGTTACATATTACAAAAAAGGAATAAGAATAAAAGATTAAAAAGGAACCTGGTGAGAGAAATGGAATAGAGAAACTCAGGCATTGTAGGACCAGCACTACGTGGCATAAGGCAGACAAGCTTCTTTGTCTTGTTAGTGATTTCCATTACAGTATACTGCATTCTCACTTAATTACAATTGCAAACATCACAGCAACTTGAAAAAACAGCAAAAATGAGATATAAGAAGGGAGTTGGGCAGCATAATAACATGTAGGATTTTATGTGGTCATCTGAATTCATTGCTTTCATGGTGCTCTTTATATTGCCATAGGTGTATAAAATGCAGAAATATTTGTGGAGATAAATAATGAGACAACATTGGTTTACTGTTTTACAATCATTTTTTCTTTCCAAAATCTATCTATATAGTAGTTACATTGCCTATGAGAGTAGTTCATCTTGAAACAACACGGATATTGTGTTACGCCTTTTTTAGACCTTACACTTGTTTAATATGAGTGGATAAATAATAGAAATTTTTCATCAGAACCTACACGTTTACTATGGTATAATGTACATGTGAACAAACTCTAGTGACATTCATCCATATGAGCAAGCAAAAAACTTTGCAGGGGAGAGGGGCAAAAAAAACAAGGAGAGAAGTAAATACCAAGTTTTAGCCTGAATACTTATGAAAACTATATTAATCATTCATCGATAAATACACCTCATCTACAAAAAATTATACAAATCTGAAATATGAAGGCCAAGAAAACTAAGGAGGAATTATATGGCAGGGAATTGGATCCTTTGTTTATGTGTGTCTGTGTGTGTACACACACATGAAATAAGAAAATAATAAATATAATAAAACAAAATAAAGTAAATTAAAGAAAGACCAACATTTTCAGAAAAAAGTCTAAATATAACACTGTAAAGTCAAAATCCAAACAACCAGATTCACATCATACAACATAAACAACACCACAAACACTAAAATAAACCATAAAGTTTTAGATATTGAATGATAGATTGACGCTGAGTGATGGAATTTCAAATTTCAAGATGCCAATTCTAGATTTGTTACTTTTTTATATCAACCCAGCAAGTATCTTCTATTTCCTTGTAAAATGAAATCAAAGTTGTGTTGCCAAAAAATTATTAAATAACGATAAAACTAAGCAATTGAGTTCTTGACAACCAAACTATACATTGATAAGTAACCACGCTGAAACATGTTAATTCAAAGTGGAGAAAAATATCATGAAATTAAGGTTTTCGGTTAAATAATACGTTAATGCAGATTAGTTAACTAATAATTTTTTAGTGAAAAACATATAATAAAGTTTGCAGTACCTCTCATGCCCGTTCAAGTTGGACAGATGCGGGATCGGCTGCTATGACAGGGTAGATTCGGCGATTCACGATTTTGCGGGTTAGGGGTTTTGTGATTCGATGTTGAGATTAGGGATTTTGTGATTCGATGTTGAGATTATGGATTTTGTGATTCTGCCATTAGGGATGTTGAGATTATGGACTAGGGATTTCTGTTGACTCCTGGAGGCGATGAAGTGAAAATAGAAGGGCTGTTTTCTGAAGAAAAGGGCAACAAGCGCTCATTTTTAGTTCCCGCACAATAGATTTTTATTACCCGCCTTTTTGCTTGTATAGCATTGAGTACACGGGATATATTTCTCAAATAGCGTTAAGACCCTACATTTCAGAGGATTTTGAAGAGAAAAGGGGGAAATGCTATTTGTTATTGCTATCAAAGCCCAATTTTGTTGTAGTGTAGTCCCTCGAGAGGAGATAGAAGCACAGATACATGATCGAAAGAAATGTTTCAAAAGTCCAAACACAAATAACCGCGAGGTTGGTTAGATAATGGTTCTGTGTCACAAAACAGAGCATTCTGGCAACAAAATTGCAAACAAAGGAAATGAGGGATTTAACATTCCGAAATTAATTGTCGCTCATAGTCTGGTGATGACGAGAAGGATCAGTGACCTACCTACGGTCTGACTAGATCATTTGGTTCCAACTGGTAGGAATATGCCATTACCTGAAGTTTGGCGATGCTAGGAAGAAAGCCCTAAATGAAACTATCGATACATCGACTTTCAGAAACAGAAGCAAGAGTTTGATTGAATCTTCAGCCCTACCTTCTGGCATCTCATGCTATCTGAAGGTTCACAAAATCATGGAAAAGTCCATAGAGTTGAGTCATCCGTGTATGAGTTTTCAAAGATAGAAACCAAAACATGATTAGGATCTCAACGTCGGACTTGAAAGAATTGACTTTAGCAAAAAATGTCAGAAACACATCTTTCTAATACATACCTACATCATTACAAAACTCATATCTTGGGATCAAGCGACAAAGTCCCTAATTCCCGAAGGTAGGAGCTATCACATCAATCAAACTAGGGCAATGAACTTATTTCTTAGGAGACCTAGTCTCCCAAAACATGTTGGTTGGATAGTCAAAGTAATAAACCCTATGGACTAAGGCATTTACACCAACACTTTGTCGAAACGAACTCAATTAAGCATAAGTATAGAACTGGCTAGATCAAGCTACCTCTTAGTTCAATAAAAAGCAATTCTTGAAGCCGAGGAAGTAAGCCAATAGTCCCCTGAGACAAAAGCTAGCGTGCATATCGAATTCCAAAAACCACAAAGGAAGGATATTCGCGATCGAATAACTCATACACTAGTTTCCGAAGACTGAAGTTGTGCCTGATCGAACTTCAACTACAACTCTATAAGAGCAACTCTGCCTTGTAGTTTAATTGTAATCAATCATCCCAATATGAAAGGGATAATAAGCGAAGCCTAAGTTGTGAAGGACCCAGCTTCTAGAGGAGTGGGAGTACCTCCGCCAGACTAAAGGTTGGATGACCGAAAAGTCATTTTCAATGACAAAACTTGGCATTCAATCCTGTCAGGTATGTTTTACTTTAAATAATATCCTTTTATAACCAACGCCCAAAATCTAAGGGAAGTCGGTGTATGTTGACTAGTCGGGTTCTGAGCGTTAACCAAGGCAGATATAATGTGTTATCTACATGGGAAGTGTCCAGTATCCTGAATACTGCAAACAAACAATCTAGGGTAGATAGCTTGCTTACATTTGAAAAAAAATCCTTATCGTTTTTTGAAATTATCTCTTCCACACTTACCCATCATCGATCAATGATCGATAACGGGGCCGCTGTCCGAAGCGACGCGGGAAGCTTTTCTTTTCAGGATCACTGGAATATAGAAATAGGAAGATTTTGGAATAAATCATCGCATTGAAATTCAAAAACATCGATGAGAACTTAACCAAATTCTCAAAAAGAAGAAGTTAAAGACCAAGAGCAAGACTTCGCTCTAGAACGGTGTACAATCGTTCGAGACAAAACATAGCTTCACCACCGGTCGAATTAAAACTATATAGGACAACTCCAAACCAACATCATGCACCCACTTACCGACCTAAACCCTTGCGTAAACTACCGAGCAAAGATTGCATCATCAATAATAAGAATTGAAATTCAAATTGAAATAAAAAAATGAACGGCTGTCAGAAGTCAGTCAATTGAGAACAACATCTTGAGGTGGATGCTGACGATTCACATCGAAAATTCAATAGTCAAAGCCAAATTTGCTTCATAACCTCGACACGATTGACTAGAATTCACAAAATGAAGACTCAAAAAGAAGTTACATCCACAGCATGCATTGTTTTCAATGAAGGCATACTTTGGGGGGGCAAATGTTATTCAGGTTTTTAACCCATCAGGATCCAAGAGAATATGGAATGACTTGATGGAGTCAGAACGGCTCAGAACTCAACCAAAAAGGGCTAAAGTAATGACTGAGTATGACTAAATCAAGAGACCATCGTTCGTCTGGTCCAATCAGCAGCTGAGCGTAAACAGCTAGTAAATTATCATTAGAACGGAACGACGTGCGATGAGACTACGCAAACAACGACAACACATGACCATGGAAATATCCCAAACTCCAAATTCCAAGAAATATCCTAAGTGCTTGGATCGCCAGCGACCCATACCCTATGTATCGCTAGCGATCCATGCAAAATAAAGGGACTTTTTGTAGCATGGAAGAAGAGAAGGAAGGAAGAAGGATGTTAAAAATATATGCTAAGGGTATGGGTCACTGCAACCCATACACCATGGATCGCTAGCGACCCATGCTTCTCCACGAGTCTCCAATGAGTCAGCTAAGCAATGCAATGGCCAAGTTATTAGCTCGCGTACGAGCTAACTCTACGGGTCGCTAGCGACCCATGGTTTTGGCTCGGATCGCAATCTAAACCCCCCCTCCCGTGTCATTCCCTACCTACCTACCTACAAGCAGTTGATGAAGTAGTCTGGCCAAGAAGCTCTTCGGTCCCTATAAATACTGTCCTACCTGCAACATAAACTGGATCTTCTCCGGACTGGTGGCTGAAGCTCTGTTGGAATTGTTCTTCACTCTCTACCTCCCTCACAACAATCTCCAAAGGTATTCACTGTGATTCTCCAGTGGATTCCAATTCTGGGGATTCAATCTAGCTGAAGATAATCAAAGCCTTGTAATCAAACATCTCTTGTAACAACAATCAGTATATAATAAAACTATAAAGTGGATGTACGCTTCGTTAACAGCTGAACCACTATAAAATTTCCTTGTCTTCTTTCTTTTAGTGTCTTTTTCTATACCTGTTATCTGTGATATTGCTCTATCAAAACAGGGTTGGTGTTTTCAAACTCAAAACAGGGTGTTGATCCATTTTTTGGGTTAACAACAATCTTTATATTTTATTAAATCATTTGCTCATTTAAAATAAAATATTAAATTTCAAAATTCATATATATATATTCAACTCAACAACCACTAACAACAATACAAGTCATTACACATCTATAATAACAATCAACCATTCTATTAATTTAATCTAATTTCTCTTTTCAAATCTTTAGTTATATTTTATGATTATTATTAAGTCTTAAATAGATTTTTTTACTATCCCATAGCAGTTTAGATTTGGATAAACCACTGAATTCTATTAATATTTGGCTCTGTCCAGATTCGTGGGTTTTTGAATATTTGAGTGATAACTCGTACTCAATTTCCACATTCTAGTCTAGCTCAATTGAAAACATTAATTAACACAGTCAAACACAAATCATAAAATCAAACAAGCAAACGCATTTAGCTGAAAGCTATTTATCAGCATCCACTGCACAACTCTGATCACTACATGTTCCTTCTACTCAATTTACCACATAGAGGTTTATTCACCTTCCCAATGCCGACACTACTAGTCTGGCTAGCAACTCATTATTTCACTACCTCCATCAGCAACTTAAATTCCACATGGAGTCAAACACACAAATATGGTGATTACCCCAGTAATCATCGTATACTCATACCATCCCTTTAATATATGGTAACTATCCAACACATCTAAGGCGACAGGGACTCTAAGCCTCTCTAAGGTCAACACTCGTGTCTTTTATATATAATGTATTGTTATGTTCCGATACCAACTTGTAGCACCCCCACCTCTATACTTATACTACCCAAGAGTATTAGAAAGTAATACTGTCGATTAACAAAGAGTATGAGGCGATATGGTGTACATACGTGAATATTCCTTTGGGCTAACACTGGTACGTATTTAAGAATAGAATAAATAAACTTACCTATATGTACACAATACTGGCATAAAACAATAAACATGCATGTTACCACGATAGAACAATATATAATATACAATAAATACCAAAGATCACAAAGTCAACCACAGCGATAACATATAATATATACGATATACAAAATGTGTCCAATACACATCACCATGATATATACACAAGAGACTATACAATACAAGATGATAATCTACAATACCAAATATATAGTCTCCTCTAAGACCAGAAAATACAAACCAGTCTTATTATATCTGAACTTGAAATGTCTCGGACTATCTCGAGTATTGTATAAATAATAAACAGGTCAGACTATATCTAAATCCATGGTCAATAAACATATAGTACATAGTATATGCTGGGTGTAAATATAATAATGTCAAACAATCCCAATTATCATATAATGTAGAACACCAAAAAACCCAACTTAAAATTTCATCACCCATATAAAAATCATTAAATCGGAAATCATGAAATAACATCAAATGGATGAATCATCCATATCCAAAAATCATCATCTAAATCCAAAAAACATCTATAAAGGAGGTACCACCATGTATAATCAGGCTACACATAGCTTAGCCCAAATATATCACTCAATCTCAATAATAAAATATCCTCAATATCATTATGAATAATCAACCATGAACAAAATCGCAGAAATGGCGACACACGTCAGTGAAGGATACAATTGGCGACACATGCCTATAAGGAATAGTAGACGACACACGACCAAGAAAGATAATTAGGCAACATAAAAGATAAATAGAAAACATATGTAAATGAGAAAGATATTCGGTGACACATGCTTAGGAAAGATATGGGGATTTATTATACTCTGGACATAGTTATAAATATAATCATAGCTCATCGTCTCAAATAATATAAGTATATGTTTATATCACAAACACACAGCAGAACCAGACGAGAGACTGACATACACAGTTGCTACAGGAGACTGCACACGTAATTGGCAAACACGATACACGTATTCCACCAACACGGCTCTTACAGTCTTGGTTACCTTGGCAGACATTGTGACTCATATCCATCACATGTCATAAACACGCTGCAAGACTACACCATGCATTAACCACGACCCTACGCACTATAACGACCCGTATTTTTTAACAATTAAAAATAATAAATTGAATAAGAAATTTTAGAATAACAATGGTTAGAAATGAAAATTTATGATGGATTAATGTGAATTCTAATTAGAATATAAATTGTGATCTTAAAAAAATTCTAAAATAATAAACTATAATAACATAGACATGTAATTAGTAAGTAATGTATAATTTTGCTGTATACAATAAATCTTATAACTACGGTTGAATTACTGTAACAAGAAAACAATTGTTATTAGTAGAATTTGTTTTGAAATCTAATGTTAAAGTTAATTGTAATCAGATTGGTTGGAATCTTTCAATTGAAGAAGGAAAGCGAAATTAATTGCCAATAATGAATTAATGTAAATGATGGTTCAATTAGATTGTACATCACTTTGGAAATATAAATTTAATATACGAATGAATTTAATAGTAATGGAGTGCAACTAATGAATAAGCAAATCACTGAAATTAATTGCAATTAAATATATTGAAATCTTGCAGTTAAAAAGGGAAAGATAAATAAGTTATAAGTAATTAATTTAATATAAGCAACATATATTTGTGTTAAAAGTAGAATGTACAATTTAAATGAAATTGACTGTATACTTTGCGAATAATGAAATGAATGTATCCATTTTTGAATATAGTTATGAATGTATATAAATAGAAAGATTGAATTTTAAATAAATTTGTCTTGTCATTAAATGACAGTAATAGACCGTAGCGAAGTGATTACAAAGTTGAATTTAAAATTTCAATGAATTAAAGTTGTACGATTTTTAACGTGTTTAAATAAATTAATCTAATATAAGAGAAATTAATTATATGTGAAGATGGAAATCTTTTATCTGTTTCGAAATCGATTAGAAAATGGTAAAACTGTAATGGTAATATTACTTTCAAAATGTATATGTGTTCACATGAAATTGCTCTAGAGAAGGTTATTAATATTTAACAACACAAAATGTAACGTATAACGGTTATAATTAAATATTGGAGTTAATCGGTGATTTAAATCTTGGATTTAATGGAAGATTAAAAAAGAGTTTGTAACGTTTTCATTTAGTAAATCATGTCATAGTTAAACATCATAATTAAATGCCTGATATTTTCCTTTCTTTCTATCCCTTACATTACCTTTTCTTTTATATATATAATAACGCACGCATCTCTCTAATTTACGTTACTATTCTCCTTTTAATTTCACTGTAGACATTATAAATTTTAATGTGTCATTTTTATCTCTTTGCTCTTTCCATATTTACATATACGTTACTACGATTGTTTCTTTCAATCTTCCTCTCTCATTTATTTACTTACCACTCTTCTTATTTATTTCTCAATTCTTTTACTCCATTTTCTTTATTTCCTTCATTTCCCTTTAATTCATTTATTTCTGGTCGTCTTCCCATATTTCTACTCATACGTTTCATTCCTTAATAAACCTCATACCTCATCATTATCCATTTACGTTGTTCACTTTCTCCTTTCTTCCTAAAGCATTCTTCACATGAAATTTATTTCATCTTTTCTTTTCCCCTTCACCTCTCTTTTCCTTCTTTCTTCTTCTTCTTTAAACCAACTCCAAATCTAATCATTCTTTTTCTTAAACTGAAGAGAATTGAATAAGAAAGAACCTTCATGTTTATTAATTTTCAAAATTTGAGAATAGTCATGCCAAATGCAATTTTTTTTAACCTATATCATTTTTTGTCCCAAACATTGATTCTGAAAATGCTTCCTCTTTATCAAGCCATAACTTTCTCAAAGAAAATCCAAATTCGACGATTCATTTTTCAAACCATATAGAATTGAATAAGGAAGAACTTTCCTTTAGACCACCTTTTCAAATTCATGATCCAATCTGGTCAAAAATCCATGAGAAGTCGATCTATTTATTGATCCAGGTTGATTGAAAGGGCGGTTGTTTTAACTTCGAGGTTAAGGTGAGTTTTTACAATTCACGACTTATATATATTCTTACGCAATTAAATTTCAATTCTAGTTGATTGAATTGAATGTTAATTGAATGTCAATTAAATGATTGCTATCATATTTAGGTAATTAAATCGAATTTGAATCGAATTGAATCACATTTAGTTGAATTCCGTATTGAATTGAATTTATGTTAATTAAATTGAATTTCGTATTGAACTGGAAAGGATTTATTTGAATATTGTTGTCATACTCGATAATTAAATTGACATTGGAATATGAAATAGAAGTGTATAAACTAAAGATTTATTGATTGGAATCTGAACTAAAAGAAGTTGATTGATAATTGGAAATTTTAAATTGATATTGAAATTGATTATCATCGCTAGTCAAACACCCATTATGAGATAACTAATGACTGTTGTGATATACATTGACTTGAATCTTAATGTTATGTGTGACCCTATTGATTGTTATAATGGATGATATTTTGATTGATATTGTTGATTATTGATTGTGATTTATTCTGATGTTTAGTTGTCATATATCATAATTGTAATTGAACACCAGAACTAAGAAATAGGTTGAAATAATATATACCTATGGCATTAAATATAGGTTGAAATGATATATACCTAGTAATTGAAATTATAAAACGTATACTTGGACTAAGATAGAAAATTAACTAACGAGCACCGAACTTGTTTAAATAAAGTTGTTTTAATAATATAATTTGGATATATAAATTTTAAATTACAAAGGTGAAATTGAAGTATAGTTGAATCTATTTAAGTTGAATTATTTCAAGGCTTAAAATTTGAAATTAAAGATCTGAAAGTGTTTAAAATAAGATTGGGAATTAAACTTATTTTATTGAATTCGAAATTTATAATTGTTCTAATTAAAGTTATTGTACATTTATGGCATGATTTGGATTTACTTACATAACAGTATATAGTCCTGACTTGAGTGTATTGTTTTCTTTACGCTCGGGTCAGCCTAAGTATTTCAGTGTTTTGAAGATATTATTCCTTAAAGATGAAGATGGAGTCTGAAGATTGTATTTACTACTATTATTCCACTGTAGTTTTGGTATGTCTATTGATTGTATAACTTTGATATTAGTGTAAATGGAAATCATATATATTTTAAAACAGCTTCATGAAGTGTTTATTTTGCTATTATGTTTTATTCCTTCCGCTACAAGATTTTGTTTTCTTTTTATTTTCTTTTCTTTTAAACCCCATTGATAATCTGTCCTTTTGGGCTGTTTGAGTCAGATATGTGTGGTTTATTATCGACTTGGATCGTTCGAAATGGAGGGTCGTCACACGCACGCCCCTAAATGGTAACAGATTGCTGGCCTAGGTGACACATGGGGACTTTACATTGTCGATACATGGCAATATATGTTGCCGACACACGACTATTTAGATTGCCGACACACAACTATGGTATCACAGATCTGCAGTGCGACCACTATGATCAGGCCGCTAGGATGGATACTTGCCAATTTGGTTCAACTACCATAATATAAAGGGAGTCGAACGGTGAATAGACAAATACTAAATATATATACTATAATAGCTAACACACTGCTATGTACTCGTGCCGACACGCAACATGATACATATGCCGACACGCGGCTAAATACGTGACTCACTATAGCGGGCCTATCATACATAATAAATCCCCGTATGAGTGTCATTAACGATCAAAATATAACCAAATAAATAACACAATGGTGTCTCATACCACCACATGTTAATAGTCTATTTATTTATAGCTCATATATCACACTCGCTCGTTCAATATTATATATAACGAGCCCAAAGAATAAGTGAGGAATTATTACCGAATGCCTCATCTCAAATGGTAGTATAACTCTGTTTATTTATATTTCTCAACATAGAAAATGAAATATCACAAAATCAAACAAAAGGATGTCATCACCGTATGAAATCACATCAACATCTACTAATCGAAATAAGTACGATGAATCACTCATAATAACAAAATTAATATGGAAGGAATAAGAAATTAGAAAAATTATTGTATAGCTTCATTAAACAATTACATAGAATAAACTACTTAATTTAAGAAATTTATAAACTCTTAAATAATAATTTAAAACAAATTATAGATATCTTACCGACAAATTAAATTTACATAAATTTATTAATTCAATTTTATTCTGAATTCAATTAAAATCTTTAAAATATATTATACATTGAATAGTACTAAATTTTATTTATATAATTCCAAAAATAAGACCTAAATACCAAAATTCATTTTCAAATCTTTACTTATATATTTTAAAACATTCTAAATCACTTAGTAAATCAAATTACCCTTAAAGAAATATTTCCATAAACTACGTTTAGTTAAATATATTATTGTTAAATAAATATCTAAACTTCAAATTAGATTTCTTTTTATTCAAAAATAGATTACCATTTAAAACTTCACTTTTTACTCAAATCATCGACAACTAATATTAAATATCTTAACAACATTTAAAAATCATTTCACAATCTTCCGTAATCATAGAATATCTTCAAATAAATTTATCGTTTGCAAAATAAGTTTTATTTATGAAAAATAAGTTTTTATTTATGCAAACTATAAATATTATTTGAATTTTTTCATCCAAAACAATTGATAATTCTCATTAAAATCAATTAAACGTTCTTTAGAAATCATTTCATATTATCTGGATAATGTATAAAAAATTTAGATACTGATTTGAAAATCATTTCTTAGATTTAAAATTTTAATATATATATATAGTAGTGATTTTTAAAAGGGTTTATAATCCAAAGAAAACTGTATTTATAAATTAAATATATCTCCATATACGAAAATAAATTGAATTAAGTAATACTATAGTAAATTATTTATAAAATACTTTTAATATGATTTTAAACCCTCAAAATAATTTTTCCATAACTTTTTCATAATCATGTAGATTGGTAAAATAAATAAATCATCCATAGAAAGCACACATATCAATATCAAATATATGAAGTTCAATTCGCAATCGGATAGAGTTCAGTTTGCAAATCAATACTTCCAGCAAATACATTCGACAAATATTAAGTCCCCGCTTGCAATAATCAGCCACCACATCACCTTCCTCGCTTACGGAATTAACCACCATCGAATTCGTTGCCAATTCTGAGCCTCCTTGCATTGCCATCATCACAGCTTCGTCCATCATCATCACAAAAGAACGCAACTCTAGCTTTCCACAATCCTAAATCGCCATCCCTCACAAACACATCTCCTCATTGACGTTGCCTTGAACCATGACACAACCATGTTGTCCCCTCCATAACACCTACGGTAACATCACCGTTGTCAAAGACAATCTCATGAGCGACGTTTGTCCTTTTCTCCTTTTCTTTTTCTTCTCATTTGAGAGTTATCTACGAGGATTTAGGGCTAATAATCGAAGTGGTAGGTATAGGCCGGTTGGAAAAAAATAAAGGAGAAGGGGAAAAGAATGGTGGGCTTGTTGCTAATGGGCTTATTTTTAATTAAATGGTTTTTGCCTATTTATTTTTCTTTATTTTCTTTTAATAACTCTTTCAAATTTATTTGTGAGTTTATTTCAATATAATCTAAATTAATTCACATCATATAATGTTTAATACTAATTAAAACATTTTATTCAATTTCAATAAATTATCCAAAAAGAATTTATTAATTTATTTCAATTTAGTAAATCAAAATTTTATATTAAATAAAATTTATTAACTAAAATTTAAATAAAATTTATCAAATATTGAATTTAAATATTTTATTTTAATTAAATTTATTTGTTTATATGGCGTAAGACGCAGGGTTGTTACAATGATGCTAGAGTGTTCTCTCAATTGGATCTTCCAACGGGGTTTCACCGATTGAGAGTAGCGAAGGATAGTGTGCCGATTATTGCATTTCGTACGTTGTCAGGTTTCTATGGGTGGTTGTTTGTGCCATTCAAGCTAACCAATGCATCAGCATACTTTATTGATTTCATGAACTGTGACTTCAGAGGTCAACTATATAAACTCATTCCTATGTTCATTGATGATATTCTCGTCTACTCATGAACAGAAGAAAAACACAAGACACGTTTGAGGATCTTGCTTATGGTGTTGACAGAGCATCATCTAAAAGTAAATTTTTTGAAGTGTCGCTTCTGGAGGAGGGAAGTGCGAGTCTTAGGTTGTGTTGTTTCTGAGCCAAGCATTGCCATGAATCTTGCAAAAGTCGCAGCAGTTCAAGATTGGACTAGATCCAAAAAAGTATACAAATGTAAAAAGTTTCTTGGGGTTAGCTGGATATTATAGACGATTCATCCAGGAGTTCTCCAAAGTAGCCACATCATTGACTCGGTTGAGGATAAAGAACTAGACTTTTACTTGGGATGCAAAATGCGAACATGCATTCGTGAGTCTGAAAGAAAAGTTGACGAGTGCAACAGTATTGAACAGTTCCAGTAGGAATGAAGAGACGACGGTATGAACTGATGCTTACGGTACTAGATTAGGCATGTAGAGGAGCAAAGTTGCATATGCTAGTCGACAACTGAAGCCACATGAGAAGAAATACCCAACCCATGATTTTAAGTTAGTAGCGATTATGTGTGCACTAAAGATCTTGAGGCACTATCTTTTAGGAGAGAGGTTCGAGCTATTCACCAACCATAAATCATTAAAGTACCTCTTTTTGTAGAAGGATATTAAACTTTGCCAACAATAATGATTAGAGTCTCTAGCCTCCTATGACTTCGATATTTGCAATACACCAGGTAAAGGTAGTATAGGAATGCATTAAGTAGAAGACATGCCAGCTTGGGAGCTATTATCCTAGAGTGGATCCAGTGAGAGTATATTGGTAGTTATGATTTTCGATCGAGATGCGAGCTAGAGTTAGAGATATTGGTGAGCTTGACTATCAAGCCTACTATGATTGAGTGGATCGGTACTAGTCTAAGGTATGATGCATAATTAGCTGAGATCGTTTCTAATATTGAAGCTGAAGTAAATTCGGAAGAGATGAGAAAGTACGAACTCGGCCCTAATGGTTGGCTTCGTAAAGATAGGAGACTATTTGTTCCTAACGTTGATGGGTTGAGGGATGATGTGCTACGAGAGTGCCATTATTCGAGATTGACTATCTATCCCGATGGAAATAAGATGTACCATGATATGAAAATAGCCAATTATTAGGAAGGGATGAAGAAAGACATTGGGACCTTCATTTCGAAATGCATGAACTGCTAGTTAGTTAAGTCAGAGAAAAAGAAGCCTAGTAGTTTGATGCAATGTTAGAAGTTCCACAATGAAAGTGGGAACAAGTTTCGATGGATTTCATCGATGGATTGTTGATGACATTAGTAAGGTATGACAAAATTTGGGTCATAGTCAATCGATTGACCAAAAGCGCTAGATTTATACATGTTAAGTCAAGTGGAACGACATCCAAACTGGACGAATTGTATGTGAAGTGGATAGTATGAATTGTTGTTCATTAGTGGGTTTTGAAAGAGCTTATAGAAGGCGTTACGACAGAGATGTACCTCAGCACAATTTATCACCCTCAAATTGACGGCCAGACTGAAAGATGAATTGTATCTTAGAGGATCTCTTTTGGGCTTGTATTGGAGGTTCGTAGAATGATCACTTACATCTCGTTGAATTTGCATACAACAACAATTATTAGTCCAGCATCGGTATGGCTCAATTCAAAGCATTATAAGACTGACTGTGCAATGCTCGATACTTGGACCAAATATGATTAGAGAAACCTCGAAGAAGATCGAGATCATTTTGGAATAGATGAAAGCTGCTAAAGACAGACATAAGAGCTATGCTGATAAGAGACGTAGAGTTCTCTGTCAAAGATATCGTATTTGTCAAGATCTCACCATTGAAGAATTTAATTCGGTTCGGTAGTAAAGAAAAGTTGGCACCGAGATTCGTAGGTCATTTTTTGGTACTAGAAAGGATTGGCAACCTTGCTTATAAAGTTGACTTGCCTCGAAGAATAGCAGGAGTGTTCAATGTTTTTCACATTTCTCACTTGTATAAATTTGTGCACGACTCAGGCATAACCATCGCACCAGATCAACTAGATGATAGCAAGATTGAACCAGAGACTTCGAGACCTCGCAGGCCTATCCGTATATTTAGACATGATACGAAGCAGCTTAGGAGGAAAACAGTAAAGTTGGTGAAGGTACAGTGGACTAAAAACGAAGGCGATTGCAGTTGGGAGATCGAGAATAGCACGAGGACAACTTATCCAGAGCACTTTACTTGGTAAGACTTTCTATTTATTGCTTTTTACATTCACTTATAATATCATGAAGAGTTCCTTAGTATAGTATCCTACATGCTAGGATAAACTTGGACGTTACCTTTTTCATATGTTGTTATGTATTCATGTTTGATGTGTGATGGTTGTCCATGCTTGTATATGGTTATTAGGCATGGGGGATAAACTTATTGAATTTTTTTTTGGAATTTTAGGGGTGAAATTCCTCAAGTGAGGAAGAATGTAACGACCTGTATTCTACATATGGAAGGATCGTAGAATATTATTATTATTATTTGTATTTAGAGCCATATGATTTATAACTTTAGGAAATGACTACAAAAGACATTTTCCATCCTCTGAACTTTTATCGAACGATTTTGACCCTAAAAATATTGTATGGCCTATAACTTTTGATAGGTCTCAAATTGGGGTCTGAAACCACTTCCATTAGATTAGAGTGATGGTATCTCTTTCTATAGAGTGGTCATAATAGAAAAACAGACTTACTGTTAGGAAGATATGCGTAATTGAAGTTTCACTTCATTTTGAACAGCTTAATGGTTAATTAATGAGTTAATGGTTAGGCCCAAAGCCCATTTCGAGATTAGCATGATGATGGGGCTGATGGGACTTCTTTCCATCATTTCACACTTGCCACAAATAGAGAGAAAACTTCCATTAACCACTTCTTAGCTAAAAAGCCTCTTTAAACCTTATTTAATTAGCCAAAACTTGTTAGTAGAAGGGTATTAGTATAATTAGCACTTGGATTTGAAGAGTTACTATTGGAGATCACTTGGAGCTATTGTTTATCTTAGGTTTCATGCATTCTTGGATTTGTTTGGATTGCTTGGGTTGTTATTGAGTGGTTCAAAGCCTCTACTCACTAATTTGCCATTGTATGATGTTTAATGATGTTTTCAAACGATTATTAAGCTCTAAAATACGTTTTAAAACCTCTTTAATCACATATGTAAATTTCAAATGATTGGGAGATTTGCAAAATTCATGTTCTTATGGATCTCCCTCGTTCTTATGGATATACCTTTACATTTAGGCTTTACTTTGAAATGTACGGACATATGCTTGTTAGGGTATCTTATATATGATTAATATTTAAATGTATGATATTTGTTTGGTTGAAAACGCAGTTTGAATTGCGATTTAGTTTATGGATCGGTGTTGATGGATCGGTGATGACCTATAAAGGTCATGCTGTCCAAACGACATGCGATCCATAGGGTAGTTCAAGAAGGACCCCTTAAAGCCACCTTTTAAGTTTCAAGTCATTTGGAGTTCGTTTGCTCGAGTTATTGCCAATTGATGATGGATCGATTGTGATATGGTGGCTATGGATCGGTGGAAGGTTGCTATGAGGTGTGCTTATGTGTTGGGATGGTTCGCTTTGAGTCTTGGAGGAGTCTACTTCGGGTCTCTTGTGTAAGTGTGTGGATTGCGATGAGTGGGTGGAGAGAGTTTGAAGTGTCGGTCGACATAGACTCACTTGAGTCATGCTTCAAGTCGCTTGGGCGATGGTTCGGAACTTGCTTCAAGCTAGGAGAGTGTATGCTTGGTGTAAGAATTGGCGGAGCAAAGAAGGAGAAATTTGGCTAAGGGATGGATCTATGGCCGTGTTATAGTACTGATCCATGGAGTATCGGTCGGTGATGGTGATGCATCGGTGGAGGGGTGTTTCGCGTTGAGCGTGCCTTGTTGCGTTGAAATATAGGATCGATGGCTATGGATCAGTGGCTATGGTTCGGTGGTAGGGAGAGTTGGAGCTACTCCGAGTCATTTGCATGCTTGCTTCGAGATGTGATGGTGTTGCTTCGAGCCTTGAGTGTGTTCACTTCAAGCTCATGCCAAACCAAATGCTTAGCCAAATATGGCTATGGGTAGGATTGTTACCAAACCATAGGGTTCGATGATGATTTCCGACGATGATGATGCATGGTCCGAAGATGATGATTTCGCGATAGGAAGTGACAGCTTTGATGATGGATAGATGTATTTTGAGATGCAGAGTAGAGGACTATATATGAGTCGGATTGAGGGGACAGTTGGATGAAGGTTACAGGACGAATGATAATATTCTATGGCTGATGATGATTGTTAAGAATTGTCCTAACCGCATCGACTTATACTCCGGGAGTCGCAAGATAAGTTCTAGGATATCCTACTATATATGATGTTTACAAGGGAATAGTTCAGACTCGAGGGTTCGGAGGGTACTCGTAAAGTGGGGTATATACTAGGAATGTGATGGTTCCCATGTAACAACCCACACCTTAATGGGCCTGAATTTTTGCTAAATCGAAACCCTAAGTCCATTTGGGTACAGATCATTGGTGATGATATACTATAAATAACAAAATTATAGCAAAGCAACATCGATATATACTCATAACGGAATAATAGAATATAATAAACATATAATTACTGACCAAGGCAATACCTCTGATATCTAGTGCCCGTGTCCATGTCGAGCATGCATGTTCTTCCACTTATCTTACCTTGTACCAGTACATGTTCGTCTAAATATATCCAGTGGATTGTAATAAGGAGGGGGTCAGCACAATGTTCTGGTGACTGGTAAATCATACTTTATACATAGCATAGTTTATGCCGATTGCTTTCCATTACATGTTATGTCCACTTTTTAAACTTAGTAGTCTAGACTTCATATATGCGTACGATATGCTCCACCTACTCGAGGTATATAATAACTATACACACACACGTATATATATATATATATATAAGTACCAAAATCCTACTTTTGACCAGGAATCCCCGCTAGTATCTATAACTCGGCACCTCGTCAGGATCCAGCGTCAATGTAATATCATGTCCTCGCTGTCGTGCATGCCAAGGAACTCCCGCAGTGCCTAATCGCATTACAACTATTTAACCGTATTTTATCTCATTTTGAAAGAACTCCATTAAGGGTTATCTAGCCTTGCCTCCTAACAATAAACAAGCTAACAAACAACTGTTAGGCAGTGCATGCCAAGGAACTCCCGTAGTGCCTAACGACATTACAACTATTTAGTCGTATTCTATCTCATTTTGACAGAACTCCATTAAGGGTTATCTAGTCTCGCCTCCTAACAACAAATAAGCTAACAAACAACTGTTAGCCAGTGCATGCCCTGAACATAATCTATGCCAGTAGGAGGTGTAGCCCATTTAGGCGTAACCCTTGTATTTCCGCTAACTGCTTAGGACCGATGACGATCTCGAGCTATGTGTACAGCTCTTACTCCTCACATGTATGGTACCAACCTTACTGACTTAGCATCGAGCCTATGCTTACCATCCTATTTAGATTGCCTAATGCAATCAATGAAATGCCTACCTGGTTACTTAACATGTGTCCCCTAAAAGGTTGAAGTAGACTCTACTTGGCCCTTTGACATTTCGACCGGGGCGAACCATCCTACTTTGGTATATTCCTTTACGCGAACGTATAATCCCATGGGTCCTATAGTTGGATATGTCAGACATTAGTATAATGTATACACAACTGCTGGTAGCTCATTACGGTGGGCAAACTTCTGTTGTGTAACACTACTGACCTTGCATTATAACCCATATTAATGACTATGTAATTTGTAATTAATCTAAGTTATTGACTAGATTAAATAATTCACATTTGCCATAAATACATACTTGAGGCTATATTTATTTATTTACTAAGCCTCCTATGTTTAATTATTAATATTCATTTACTTTTACACAACTTACTTTTTGTTTCATTTACGCTGTTTAAATGTTATTTACTATTTACTTCTAATTTTAATAGATTAAATATCTTTTATTGCTTAACTTCCACTTAACACTATTAAATATATAGCTTACTGTCCCTTTTCAAATGTCAACTACTTTTCTTTGATTATTAAATCTTCTTAATTACCCATCTCATTAGTTTACATATGTTTCATCGCTTATTTGTTCATTTTCTAACTTGTTGCACATATTAGATTTATAATTGGATTATTGTTGTTATATCCACTTATAATATTTTGGTTTATACTTGGGGATTTCTGCATTTTAATACGTTGGAATTACATATTTCCATAAGAAAATGTTAATACTGTAATTTTTCATAAATTATCCAAAAAAGGACTTGCGTTGCGTTTGGAATTACAAGGAATTGTCTTTTCTATATTTTTTGAAATGGACTGTACAAAATATTGTAGACGTCCCTATTTTATACAACTCTTTCTTTTTGGCACATTCCTTGTTATTTCAAATGGTAAATATTTATTCATATTTATAAAAATAGATAATTTATAGAAATTTACATTGCACACACTTCATTCCAATGAATTAAAATACTACTTAAACCCCAATTCAATTTATAACAACTTCTAATTCTTGTTTATTAACATCTATCATTCAACCAACAAACCTGTAATTATTATACAATATTATAAATTTAGGATCTACTTTCACCCTTAGTTTCCGGATTCAAGTATATGCAGTATTTAATCAAAGTTAACAATTCACAGAATATGCATGCATGGTTTTCAAATACATTACATGATGTATTTAAGCCCATAACCCCAAAATTATATCAAAACGTATAAGAAATAGATTTACAATGATATAAATCCAATATTATATAAAAATATATATTTTTCCACTCATCTTTAAGCTTCCAAATCTCTAGATCTAAATCCGATTATTCCTATTTGACTCTATTGTTCCTTTATTGAAATATGTACGCTTATACATATTTATTAGAAATTTAGATCCGAGAAGAAATTTAGATTTGGATTCAGGCCTACAATTTACCATAGCTGGCGATTTGATTCGATACCATTCTGCTTCTCCTATTACACTCCGCTATTCTCCACACACGCACATCTATATTATAGTGTATATATTATAGTTTAAATATAGACTTTAGAATTTGTGGATAAAAGAAAATGGCAGAGCTTCATTGTAGCTTCAAAAAATATGAGGCGTATAGTGAGGGGTTAGTCCTGTATTTATAGGATTTCGAATCAACGCCAGCCGTTAGATTTAATTATATTAAATTTGGACTATTCGGCCTAGGTTCAATATGGCCATCCGCTTGCCATCGGTCGACTGCTATTCTTCCATCAGTCGACCAGTCCCAATTAAGGGTCGACCGGTTGTGTTATTTTGTTAAACATTCTCCTATTTCCCTATTTACATTATTTAATACCATCTCCCCCTTTATCCGATTATGTTGATTAACTTTAAATTTTCTTCGTCATTATGTATACTTTAATTGTAGTTAACATCAATCAATTACATTTATTTCCTTAATTACGTATATAATTGTTTTTGGTTTGAATTCTTTAGACATTAATAACTTTTTTGTTTGAACTCCAATCGCAAACTTTATATATGAAATTGATTAAAAAAATCGCCACGAACACAACGGTGGAAGTTTCATTATCAAATTATGATGTTTGTGAAACTCAATTTTTGGCTTTATTATTTCTTTATATTAATTTCTTCTTAACTAACTACGCTCAATTTACGGGGTGTTACATTCTCTCCCATTAAAAGAATTTCGTCCCTAAAATTCCTTAAGGTTTGAATCATGTAACATAACGCGCAACCATTCTAAGCTAACCAACCAATTAGTATGCAATCAATTTTATAGGAAATCGTGTACCAGTGCATAGTGTATCACAATACATATGATATGTATACTGAATAATACTAAATCGGTATCTCCTATATCAATGCATTCTTTAAAACAAATTTGAAAATATGGTACAAACAACCTATACATACTGGAGGTTCTATATGTATTCAAGTTTTTGGAAACCAAAATCTTTTTTCTTTTTGCACACCAAATTTCCCCTACTTCTATGAATAGAAGTATAGTTCAACAAATTTTGCATCCAAATCCAAAATCCTAGCACACAATTTATAACATCCTAAAATTTGAAAATTATGTTCTCTAAACCTATATTCTTGTGTTGGAAAATGGTTTAGATGGAGAATTACATATTTTCATCCTTCTCTTGTGTACCCCTTTTCACTGTACTTTGGCATCTTCTCTTATGCCCCCAATTCTTTTCCATCTTTTTCAAGTATTGTCCATATAAGGAAATTTACTTTTAAAATTTTACAATTTTAAAACAGAGATATTTCAAAATAAGTTTAGTTCGCCTATTGTTAAGGTATGGAAAAATAATTCCCAAAGCTAAAATAGCATTTTACCTCATCACTAACTATATTTCACATACTATCACTTCTGCTGCATAGTAAAATTCATTTTCTAACCCGTCAACTTTTTCCTATGCTAAACATGTGGCATTTCAAATGGAAAAAATATCCTTTCTGTTCAATTTTATTTCTAATTAAAATTTTTAAATAGTTGGGAAGTTTTAAAATGAAACTTACTTTTCAAAACCTTTACAAAATATATTATATTTTAAAAATCAAAGATTTTTTTGAGCAAAATTTTCTAAAGTATTTGTTTTTAATATTTCAAAATACAAGTCACGTCCAACGCAACCAGGATTTAGTCAATGGGCTAATACTTATTTTTTTCTACTACATGGTAAATTCTCAAATTTCTAAAATGTTTTCTTTTATTTTAGAACAATAATCAACACACAAGTTCATTTATATTTCAGCTTTTAAGGCGTAGGGATAGTGACCTGTGGTTCTGCAACAACCTTTCCCTGTCCTTAGCTTGTTAAAATTTATCTTCACAAAATTTGAAGGCTTTTGGGACTTAACATTATTTACTTTTAATAGCTAATAAATTTCCTAATTTATTTTATAAACTTTCAATCTCACTTTGCATTAGTTAAGTGTATACATGAGATTTCCTTATTTATTCTACTTTCCAAAGTATAGCGATTAATTCACAAAATCAACGCATTAATAAAAAGGAAAATTTCTCACAAAATACCGTACGTGTTTTTACACAAACAGTGACAAGAAATGCTTGCCGCCTAACTAACCTGAAAGAAACAATTGCTGGAAGCTGCCCTTCAACATCAATTAACATTAATGATGTTGTGGCCTTACTACTTCTTACTTAAATTAAGTGGACCATTTTAACAAGCTATTCTACTATAACCCACATATCTTAACTTTCCTATTTTTTGGCTTCTAATAAACAAGGTCCATCCATTACTTCCATTATCACAACAAATTGTATTGCTATCTTATTTTAATCCAAATCATTTGACAGTATTCTCAAATTTTGGTATATGCTTTCTTTACTTTTAATCTTTCATGCGGGTATACTCTAGAACTCGTAGAAATGTACTTTTATACCATTTTCCATTTCCTTATGGGTTCTTCTTTATGGTATTCACACATGTTTAATGAAACAGTTCTAAGCTCTAATCAATATTCCTTATATCCAATGGGGATTCATTATTTCTATTTTACATGCATTCATCGCTATCTTATTCATAGCCTTAACTTCTACCCCATCTTACCTAGATAGTCATCCTTATCTATTCCCTTAAAAATTTTGTTTGGTTTTCACCACTGTTACTAAAATTAAAACTTTGCAGTCATGAAGTACGTAATCATAAAACTTTTATCTTTAAAAATATAAACTTAAAAACTTTTTAAAACTATATTTCAAGACTTACGAAGCGAGTTTATTTATCAAGTCCCAAAAGTTATCGTTAGCAATTTAATTTAAAAAGGTCCTTTACTTTAATGTCTTTTCACCATAAAGATTTTGCTTCTCAAAAAATAAGGATTTCAACCCAAATCATTAATTAATTTTTGTATTCTAAAAACTCGATTTTTACACCAAACCCTTTTTTTCAAAAATGCACTTTAAAATGTTTCTAAAACATCCTTTATAAATTTAAACAATAGAAAATGGAGTAAATAAGGACAAGTTCCATTATATTATCTTTTAATCACTTATGTTATTTCTACTTTCAACCTTAGTGGAGACTCTGATAGTATATGAGGGGGATTCTAAAACTGTGTGTGCAGTTACTGCATATATTTGTGGAAAGTATTCAATTTTTTCTTTTAGTTTCCTATATTGTTTCTAGTTACAACACTACTTCTATTTATATTTCATAATGTCTCCTTTTCATTCTTTTTACCCACTTAAGACAAATACCACTTCCTATTGTCCACCCATTTTAAAAGAATTTCAAAACTTAAAATTTTCCATAACTAGAAAATCGACGAGCTATATATACGCTCTATTTTCTTTTTTATTTCAAAAGAAATATCTCCTTATTAAAACCCTTTTTTCTAACTGTTTTTAATTCCAACTAAAAATTCTATTTAAAATATAAAATGATATTTTATATTGCGAACAACTTTTATTATTTACTTATTTTCAAAAATAGAGTTTTCTGCTTCTAAATAAATCCTTTGAAATTCATTTTCAAATAAATATATTTTCAAAGCTTTTATTAAATTCTTCCATATAGGGTCGGACTCAGAGTGGGTTTTATTTATCCCTTCTTTTGAACTTTTCTTCTTTTCCACTTACTTTTTGACTTATCTTCCTTCATAATATATTAAAAATCTGGCTATCATCATAGAATGATTACCACATACCTTCCTTTGATAACTAGCTCAATTCTTGCTTTTGGATATCTACAACATATAGGTTTTTCACTTCCTATTTATCATGACCTAATGTACATCATCAATTGGCTATCCTATGGGGATCTACAACCATAAGGCAATCTGTACTCTATAAGGGAGTCAAGTACTATCCAGCTTCAGTGACTCTTCCATATGTCGCATTCATGCTCTTCTTAAGTCAACGTCTTCCAACACAACCTACATCTCATGGGGTAATCGGGATACCTATATATCTTCAAGTTCATATATTGTTCCAACTTATAGTCGCATTGTCCATTGTTCAAAATATGGTTGCAACTACTTCTATATTTGGAATTTGTAGATTTGGCATATAATATATATATATATATATATGTATATGTATAATTATAGTAAAAATACAAATACATTCACTCAATGTATCCTATTTTTAAAATAAACTAACATATGCTCTGATACCAAGTGTAACAATCCGCACCTTAATAGTGATGAATTTTCGCTAAATCGAAAACCCAAGTCCATTATGGTATAAATCGTTGTGATGGTATCCTATAAATAATAAAAGTATATCAGAGCACTATCGATATAAAATCACAGCATAATAATAGAATATAATAAACATATAATTACTGACCAAGGCTAATACCTCTAATATCTCATGCCCTTGTTAGATCGAGCATCCTTGTTCTTCCACTATTCCCGCCTTATACCAGTACATGTATCTTTAAATCTATCATTTGGGTTGTAATGAGGTGAGAGGTCAGAACAAAGTTGTGATAACCCGAAATTTCAAGCAATTTAAATGTGATGATTTTAAATAGATTTTTTTTAATAGAATGATTATCTTTACAAATTTAATTTGGTTGTTTTATAAATAGATCTTTATGTAAACTTATTATTTTCAAAATTAATATATGTGTTGGTTTAAATTAATATATGTGTTTAAGTTGATTTTAAATTAGACTTTTAAAATTTGAATTCAAATTTAATATTTGGATTTAAATTTGAATTTAAAGGATAATTATTTTGAAATAATTTGGATATAAAAATATATAAATAAAGTTTTCAATAAAATATAATTTGTTTTATATTGTTTTTACTTATAGAATTTATTTATATAAATTATGAAAGTATTTATTTACATAGTAACAAATACAAAAGTTTATATTATCATTTAAAATGAATATATATACATGTGTTAATTTATAAACCTCCTTAGGGACAAGTGTTAATTATGAAAGCTTAATGTTAACATGTGTTAAGTGATTGAGTGTGGTAAATAACAAGTGTCATTCCTTGTATTTTTCTTTTTCTAAATTTTTATAAAATCTTAAATTAGTTTATATAAACATACATCTTCCATTTTTATTTCTTTTTCTCATTTCTAAAAAAAGAAAACAAATCAAATCTTGTAAAGCAAACCTCAGATCAAAACTGAAAACCTGTAAAACACTTTCAAGAATCAAAACACTGCATACATCTCTCAAGTTCAAAAATCAAAATCTTGTAATCATTTTCCAAAATTAAAAGCAAGGCCTGTAACATCTCCATAATGCATCCGAAGCAAGATCAGGGAGGAAAATTGAAGTAAAACAAAGATCATCTCAGTTTAAATTAAAAGCAACAGTTAAAATAAGAACAGGAAGCAATTCAAATTTTCAGAGAAGACCCAGGCTTCTCTGATTTTTCCAGAATAGTGAGTAAACTCTACTTGTAACGACCCGTAAATTTTAACCGTTTTAATAATATGATTAATTGAATTTTCATGAAATTGCAAACAATAAAATTTTGAAATAAAAACTTAATATTTGAAATGCATCTAATTAAACATAGTAAACTGTAAATTTTCATCCAAAAATATGGATGTTATTTCGTGTGTAATTTTATTTCAATTTAATCAGTTAGGAATTGATGAAAATAAAATGTTTTTGAAACCTAAATATTTTTACATAGAAAAATTCTAAATCATCTTCTGAGCAAGACGTCATTTTTCCTTTTTCCAAATTCGGACTTCTTTAGCTCCGTCGATCTTATTTTCTGCGTTTTTGCTGCATTTTTCCGCTAGCAAAATTTCGAATTTTTAAAATTCAATCGTACCACTGATATCCGTATACCGTTTTAATCGTTTCGTCGTGCCAATCTCTATGGTATATTTATTTCTCTATTTCGAAGCCATTGTGCGGTGCAATCCGCGAAACGTTTACCGTATCGGTAAGTTTTGATCCTTTTTAAATTTCTCTGCCCATTCAATTACCCAAAGATTGAATGGTGAACTGTCATTTCCTTTATTTCGAATTTTGTGATATAATTTTTTTTTATGCCCTGCTTTATATTTATTCCAGTACGTTTTCAATCTTTACTTTTCCCAACGTTCCAATTTTGTCGGGTCGTTTCATTTCTCAATGTATACATATTACAATCTACTGCACTGTTCATCCCACTCCTCTTCTTTTCTTTAGTTTATTTATAGAAGAAACTTTCCATCCTTCACCTCTTGTATTTATAAATAAACCTACCTCACCTTGACAGCACCACAAACAGATCCGCAACCTCCCTTCCCCACTGCCGCACCGACCCGCGCAAGCCTCGCCATCTACACGTTCACCGCTCCATTTCTTCCACTTCCCCTCTCCGCGTGTGACACCTCCACTCTCGGCCTCCACCTTGCTTGGTCATTCCTCCATCCGCCTTCCACTTCATCATTACCTACTGAACATCATCTCCAGCCACCGTCTCTTCCGAGCCACCCGCCTTTCTCCTCTCCTTCCTCCGGCCTTCAGCCGCATGTGCATAGAACCCTTCGCATATTCTTCCTCCTCTTCGTGTTTATATATGGTATGCATAGTTTCAGTTTCGTTTACATTTATATGTATTGTTAGCTGTATATTATCTATATATTTATCTATATAACTTATGGTTGTATATATATAAGTAAAATAAGATATTTGTAAGATATATGTATGTTAGTTTACATACAACTATGTATATATTGTTCGTATATAAGACTGTTTTAAGAATATGTACATGTTGTTTCATATTTTATAATATAGTAATGTAGCCTGTTATATGAACTGGTTTATATATATATATATATATATATATTAGCTCTTATATATTAGTTATATACTCAGTTGGGTTTAAAGCTATGTAATATATCACAGAGATATTGTTCATTTCAGCATATATATGTTATAGTATTAGGTATAGTTATATAATAAACTTATGTACATGCCGAGAGTTTCGTATGAAGTCATATATATTAGTTTATATATGTATATTTCAGTTGGGCTTAAAGTTTTAAAACTTAAAGTTATACATTTATATCCTAACGTAAGTATGCATGATACTAGTTTATATATATTGGTAATGTGAGTTTTGACAGTGTAGTTTATATATGTATAAGCATACTAGAATTTGATTAAAAATGGATACATGTATGTATTTATTTAATATAGTATTATATATGTAGGATAGTAAGATTTCACATATCTCTTGTACTAGAGTTATAATTTATAGTTGCTTAAATATAATATTCTTCCAATCCTTTTCTTCGACCTGACAATGTTTACGTAGTTGCCTATATGTACAGAGGGTACTATTATAATATAAGAAATAAATTAATGGTTTTGTTAAAGTTGTTTATTTATATATTTATATCATATACAATGATATGTTTTAGCTATTATACATATTATAAAAGTCAAGGCTGCATATAGGAGTGTGATGTTTATACTATTAGTGTAATGGCTATAAAGGTTACTTTATGTATACTTGTGTTGGGTCTGAGTGTTGTGATGCATGTCTTACTGGGAGCGTTATTAAGTAATAAGATATAGACTTATAGTTATCCAAGTTGTTTATATCTTGAATCTTAATTTGTTTTAAATATAATAAGTTTGAATTATATATACATTTATTTTAATATTCGTTCTATTGATTTTTATAAAGTAAGAATAATAATATAATATACATTTTTGTTTCTGTTATATCAAAACTGATTCTGATTCTTGATTTCCAATTTATCAGCTGTCCGTCGAATTCGTGCCAATCTTACTTTGCTTCGAAATCCGCGTTTGGATTCGTAACTCATCTCATTCTCGTTCATCTCTTGCCTCGAAAGGTGAGTAATCACTCACGATTAATGTTCTTTTATTTATTAAATTTGATTTCAATTGAAACGACAATTGAAATATGCTACTGTTAATTATGTCCACTGTATATATGTTATTACCTGTATCAGTTCACCTGTGACATCTGACACCATTATCTGTTACTTATACGATGATAATCAAGTTTGTTTGTTAAATGATTGATTGTTTGATGTTGACATTGGACGTTAAATTGTTAATGTATGAAGTGATAAATAATTTGAATTTGAAGTTGACGTAGGATAGTTAGCAACTTGAAATTGATAAATATGTTAAATTCCATTAGACAAATTTGTATAATATGACCTTTTAAGTGTTTAATTTATTGACACGTAGAAAAATAGTTAATTACCCTTAAACCATTTGAATTTATGTTGTATGAATTGATGTAGAATGAAATTGAATAATAGATATCAAGTGAAGAACCGCATAAAATATTAGTGTAATAATATTTAATCTACATGAAATGATAGTGTAGATTCTAGAAATAATTATATTAATTTGCACAAACAATAATGTAAATTAATACGATTATTTTGGGATTATTTGAATTGATTACTGGATTGTTATTGATTGTTGTTATTGCTTGTTTATTTACTTTGACACCATCCCAGTTACCACACTGCAAGTTCCCTTTGCTATGCTTTGATTCTTGAATTGAGATGGAATCGGGTTGAAATGATAAATACCCAAATAAAATTTGACTTAGGATAGAGAATTAAATAAAACCCGATTGGTCAATAATTTGATTTAAAAATAAAATGAAGATTTTATTTGGATAAATAATAAGGTTTTGAAATGAAGTTGGAATTTGAATTTTAATGGAAGGAAACCGTTAATAATTTAAAAATATGAAGCAAAATATTAACAATGTAATTGATGGAAGAACATTGTTTAAATTAAGAAATGATTGAATTAAGTTTTGAAATTATTTTATAATTAAGTTTTGAAATTATTTAATAATTAAATAAAATTGAATTCTTTGATAAGTAAAATTGAACTTCTTGAATAAGTGAAATTAAGTTTCTTTATTAACTGAGTTTTGAAATTTGTAACTAATAAATAAATAAGTGAAATTGAATTTCTTTAAGAAAAAAAAATGTGATTTATTGAAATTAATGTAAGACTTGTAATTAAAAGAATTGATTTGACGAATTTAATTTAATTCAAATTTGTAAGTTTTGATACCATGAAGTTGAACTTAAGTAATTGATTTAGTGAATTGGAAATTAAAAATTGTTTTGAATGATAAATTAACTTAACGAGTATTGAATAAAATCGATTAATGAATTTAAATTGATTTGAATGTTAAATTAAATTAATTTAAATAGTTTCGGAATGAAACTTATATGCGAACCTGAATCAATATTGTATTGTTTAAATAAAAATGGAAATTATATTATAAGATTTTGAAATGGTAATTTGGAAGTTTTGAAACGTAAATTTTGGAAATTGGTTTAGAAAGACAAATGAAATGTTGGTTTACAAATTCTAATTGAGATTGAAATTGATTTGGTTTTGAAATAAATAAACGACCAATCGGTGTAATAATCACGGAAGTTATTAAAGAGATCGGAATCGGTTAGGGACATACTCACTGTCTAAACGGAAAACCACTTTAATAACTACACGCGGAGTGTGATCCAAAATGAAGTGGTTGGAATGATGTACGTGATGACTGAAGAAAGAGAACGATAATGGATAGCCTTGACACTTGTGAAATGACTAAAACAGGAGCCGTGCCGGGCCAAATGGGGTTAGCTACGTCGAGCGAACACACTTCTTCGAAAACTACTCATTACTTGTTATCGATTGGTGCACCCTCGAAATTTTGGGAGTGTTGTTTCGCGGTGTTGCGATCGTTGCGACGATGCGTTCTCACTAGTCCGGATCAGGCAAACGGTAGTTTCACTACCTTGGGTATTGCCTCATGTGCCTTGTCATACTTGTATCCTTATACGCGACCACTACGATTTGTTTTGTATTATACCTATGGAGTACTCCCTGATATCCCACTAGTTTACGGTGGAGTATACAGTGCTGTATAGACTATAACGCTTATATAAAATGTATTAAGGGGGATAATGGTAACGCCTTAACACTATTTTGATACTTTCTATTACTGATAGGCATTATCTCTTTACCGTACACTACTACATAGTAGATAGTTTAACGGATCCTTAAAGGATGGTTATTCCAAACATCCTTTGAGTTACTTGTATTTCAGTTGTTATGTCACTTGAGTTGGATTTATTAATATAAGAATGTTAATCCTGACTAGAGTGTTTTGTGTTTTGCTTTACGCTCGGGTCAGACTGAGTGTACCAGTATTCGAGACTCACCTTTGGATTTGGAGCTTCGCTTGGAGATCCAGCTATCTATCCAGCTTTCAGATATTCAGTTGATTCCAGTGATGTATTCTGATATTGTATTTGACTATTGTATTCGAGACTTCTATTGTACCTTATTTTACTCTGATATGTATATAGTAGCTTCATGAACTACTATCTTATGTTTCCGCTGCATTTATTACTCTGTGTCTGTGATCTGTGATTATTTATTTACTGTATATGCTGAGTTTTGCCAAATTTAAATTAACAATTCGGTATTTTGAATTATTCAAGTCCGACATGTGCGGATGCGAATAGTCCAAAATAGTGGGTCGTTACAGTTGGTATCTGTTAGCACCAAAATTGGTCACTAACCTCGTAGAGAAAGATTGTGTAGAGATATAAGTGATGAAGATAAATTAAACAAGGAAGAAAATGCTAATTTAAATGCAGAAAGTAAGAACACCAAATTTATAATGGTTCAGCGTAATTGCCTACGTCCACTTTGAGGTTAAACTTTATTGATCTTCTTAATGATTGATTACAAATACAATTCGTAGATCAAGTGCTTGAATGTAGTTGCTAAGTAAAGAAGATGAGTCTGAAAAATGGCAGAGTCTCCCCAGTGTTCTCCAAAAAAGGTCCCTTTTTTCACTGTGCCCCTGCCCCTCTATTTATAGACAAAGATGGGTTGGACTTCCCAGGTGGGCTCGGCAGCCGAAAACTCTGGCCCAAATACAGTGGTCGCCGTATGCCGAACCAAATAGGCCGAACACAATGATGCCGAACCACCCTCTCTCTGCCGAACGATATGCTCGCTGCGTGGGAAGAGTGGAACGAACGTCAGTCGAAGCTGAACGTGCCTTTGGCCGAACGAAGCGCTTGATCGAACGTTGTTTCTGGCCGAACGTTGGTGCTGGCCGAACGATAGCTTTTACCAAACAATGCTTCTGGCCGAACGATGCCCCTGGCCGAACGATGACTCTGGCCGAACGATGACTCTGGCCGAACGTTTGCCTTTAGCTGAATGATGTCTCTGGCCGAACGATGGTTCTGGCCGAGCGATAGCTTTTGACGAACAATACAGCCATGCCGAGCAGTCGTATACGCCGAACGCCTTCTGATGCCGAATGCTCCTGGATGCCGAGTACTCCTGGACGCCGAGTACCCCTGGATGCCGAGTACCCATGGATGCCGAGTACTCCTGGAAGCCGAGTTCTACTGAATGCCGAGTAGTCCTGGAAGCCGAGTACTACCCAACGCCGAGCACTTAGTTGCCCGGTCAAATCTCCAGGAAACACTTGCCCCCCAAAGTGTATTACGTGACTGAACGTGATACGCTTTGAATTTTATAACCTTCGCGTTTCGTTTTAAACCCTTGATTAATTTCGAATGGAGATCCCCTTTTGATTATACTAGTGGTTGTGTTGTGTGCTATGGGATGAATGCCGAACAGTACGCTCGAAGTCGGACGTTCCTTACGCGCCGAACAATCCTACGTTTTGAAGCCGAACGATACAGCTTTGACCGGTTCTACCGGATATAGCCCCTTCGACTTCCACCTTTTTCCCCTATAAAACAAGGTCCTTCCCCTCTTCTTCTCCTTTACTCTTTTACTTCAGCCACTCTTCCAAAATTTGCAATTCTCGCCAGCCGATCAGATTCAAAACCTAACTACTTCTTCCTAAGCTCCAATCTGCAAACTAGGTATTATTCCTTGTACGATTCGAATAGGTTTCAAACGAGATGGCCGAGTGTGTCATACAGAAAACTTTCAAGTAGGTCGTCTTTATTGCCGAGTGATGATGCGTGGCGAGGAGGAATGATGCAGATTGTTTACACATACGACCATCGGACTTATCTTCTTTGTGTCGAACCGAAATTAAAGAAGAATGAAAGTGTTGGAGGTGGTAAGGGTGTCGGATGGCATAGCTCTGGTTCGGCGTATGTTGTCATGCGCCGGACGGTGAAAATGGAGGGCTACCGAACAGTATTTTGGCCGAACAAACCAAATCTGAACACTCATTAATAATGCCGAACAACCACTTAGCCGAACACACCAAAGCCGAACACTCATTAAGATGCCGAACAACAACTTAGCCGAACACACCAAAGCCGAACACTCATTAAGATGCCGAACAACAACTTAGCCAAACAAACCAAAGCCGAACACTCATTAAAATGCCGAACAACAACTTAGCCGAACAATACAGAGCTGAACACTTATTAAAAATGCCGAACAATAACTTTGCCGAACAGAACCACGATCGAACACATTTAAATGCCGAACCAAACTTAAGCTGAGCAAACATAAACGCCGACCAATTGTAAATGCCAAAGTGTATAAGTGCCGAACCATTCTAAGGCCGACCAATACAAATCCTGAACTATACTTGACAAAACAGGGACAACGACTCAGGCGTGCCAGCATATGAGACTGACCTGGATCATTAACTCTCTGGGTTTTACAGACATAAATCTGAACTTAGATTAACACACGTTTTCTGAATCCGGAACTGTAATTACCACAAGGCGAGCTTTTTGAGATGGTCAGCGATGACGGTCTTCGAAGGCGACGATTCGAAACTCGTTTTCGTATCTTCATAATCTCTAGATTCTCATTGCTTATACACGATTTCTTGCACTAGTTTACACACCACGTGGGGGGAACACTCGTATTGTTAATTCTAACATTCAATGTTTTTCAAGTATAGTTTTCACAGGAACTTAGACAGATTCATTATTTATTGGGGATGTCTAAAAAGTCTAGCTCCGCCACTATATCTGATAGGCCTGGGCCGTCATTAAGGCAAGAAGCTGCTGATACTTCAAATCCGTCGACTTCCCCTGCCCATAACTTGGCTCCTGATGCCTTGGAGGCAACAATTCTCTTAGACAATCCGATCGACTCACAGGCTTCGAAGATCAATGAAGTCGCACTTCGACGAATATGCTCCGTCCATGGGATTCCTTTCGCCGATGTGTTAGTCCCGTCGCGACACGATCGTCCTCACCTACCCCCAGTCGGATATACCACCTGTAACAAGTTCATGTGCTGGATGGGCAACGTACCTCCATTCAATTTATTTCTTCGGGACGTGTTGCAGTACATAGACATTGCCCATCGCAGCTGCATCCAAATGGTCACGCGTTTATATACGGGACCTACCTACTTTTCATGGCTGTCTTCTCTAGGCCTCCAACTTCTGGCGACATCAGATACATTTATATGATCAAGAAGCGGAAAGATAGTCCCTCCTTCATGTTCCTCGAGCCGTACCACAAATGCCAAATCTTGACAGGAGCATGTAGCAAATTCGCCCTGTACAAACAGGAATGGTTTTATGTGCGTTGTCCTCCTGGTTTTGCGAGGAGATGGGTCGAAGGCAGTAAGTCTCTCTGTCGAATCATCATTCGTGTTTAATTGGAGTTATGCTTTTCCTAACTCCTCGTTTCATCTTTTCAAGTATTAACCCGCGTCCGAAGGGCCGAGGATATTCTGAGGCCGTTGAAGCCATTAGAGCTCTTCCTAACGAGGAACGAGACATTCGAACCATCATTTCAAGTGAATCATTGTCAAGGTTCGGCTTGCTAGCCCCTGGTCGTCGGATTAGCCTCCCGGAGGGCGTTTCCATTCCCAGGCCGGCATCCGGTAAAGGGAAAAAACAAGCTGGGTCGTCGTCACGCCACACTCTCGAGGCGCACGAAGAGGGTGAGCACAAGGAGGATGAAGCTCCTGAGACTCAAGGCGAGAATGTGGGTCCCGCTTGGAATCCGGCGGTCGAAGTTCACGATATTGAGACGTCATCCTCGCCTCCGAAGGGAAAGAAGAAGTTAAAATACAAGATACGGAAGGAGAAAGTTGGCGGAACTTCAAAAGTTACGCTCATCCCGCTAGAGAAAGAGGCTTCCTCACAACATATGGAAAGTTCTCTAAGGGGTCTGTCGAATCTTTCCATCCCTGACGATATACTTAATTATGGATTCGACGATCCTGAAGCTTTCAAGTTTTCTTCGCCCGCTAGAGGCAATGTGGGAGTTCAACTCCTAGCCCAGGGAGACAATACTCCGATCAGTAAAGATAAAAGAACTGGTCCGTCGGGGGGAGCACTAGGACACACACGCACATACGCATTCCATCATACACTTCAAGTTTTTTCTTATTTCCCGGATTTTTCTTAACTCGTGGCTATTTTTATTCTTTGTAGGTGATATGGGACGCTCTCACGGACTTGATCGCCTTCACGGCTCTTCCATATTTCATCATCCCGGACGGGACTCAGGTTCGGGTAGGCGCAGGGACAGAGATGATTACGAGGATAGAGACAACCGTCCCCGCGATTCATCTTATCGTAAGAAGGCATATTCCCAATCTTCACAGTCCCGTGATCCTCTTCCTCCAACTGAGTCGGATAGAGAGAAGTCTTCACAGAAGGGGTCCCAACCCTATGCTTCTCGAGAACAACACTCCGGTTCGTCGAGTACAAGGCAAATTCGGGAGCAACGAAAAAGAGCAGAACTTCCAAGGCCTCCTCCCGCTACTCCCGCGGTTGACCCAACTGTGGCAGAGAAGATGGTCGATCTTAAGGCCAAATTTCCAAAGATTTGCTTTGATGGTCTGAAATTCCTCCCAGCCATTCATCATATCCCTGGGCATGTGAAGCAGAGTGCCATTGCCTGTAACAACAGCGTCTATGTTCAACATGACGCGTTTGTACACTTGGTCGAAAAGATCTCAGAGGTGTCTGTTGAGCGACAATATGAAATTGATCGTCTGAAATTGGAGGCTGGCTGTGACAAGAACATCATCAAGCATCAAGACGAAAAGCTCGCTTCGTATAAGTTGAAGCTGGATGCCGCTGAGCAAAGTGCAAAAGATACTGCTGAGGCAGTCACTCGTTTGGAGATGGCTCACAAGAAGGAACTTGATGAAGCGGTCCAGCGTAGCGGTGCTCTTGCCTTAGAAAAAGATTCTATCTAAAAAGAAAGGGACGCGCTCGCCATACAAGTCAAAGAGTTGAAAGAATTACTCTCCAAGGAGAAAGAAGACAAAGTAGCCGCTCAGGAAGAGTCACAACGATACTGTGATGAAATCGTTGCTACTCGGCTCTTGAAAGCGAAACTCGATGACGAACTTGCTGGGGTTGAAAAAATGAAAGACGCAGCACGTGAGGAGGGCAAAAGAAAAGCCGCGGAGGAAATTGACTCTCGCCTCGAGGTAGCCGCAGAGGCCGGCAGGGAAGATGTCAAGTGCATGTTTGACCCGTTGATTGTTGAGTATGGAGCCCGCATCCTTATGCATCGCGACTTGACATTCTTGGGCGAGGGCTATCTCGAATCCCTAGCTGAGGCCTGGGAAACTTTAGTGAAGATCAGGAAAATCGAGTCGGGCTCTGAAGAAGTCGATGAGGATGCCTTGGTGAAGGAGTTCCTTAGAGGGAACGAGCCAGCGGACTTATCAGCGGCCTTGGTGCTTTATAGCAACAACTCTCCCCTTCCAAAAGAGAAAAGTGATGAAGCTGGCCCATCTGGGGCTGAGACTATGGCTTCTCATATTGCTGCTCCTCCTGCTGCTCAACCGGCCGGTCGGCCGGCACTTGACCCATTCGAGCAGCATGCCGGCTACGATCCTGAAGATCCCAGGCTCGGCGCTCATGTGTTATCTCCTCTTCTGGAGGGTGAAACCCCACACGCAACCGATAGCCAACCAGAACCCGGTAGGAAACTCTTCTTTTTTTAGAAGTTGAAAGATCTGTCATTTTCCAGCAGTAGTTATTCGTTCTAATATTCATTCTTTATGTTTTCATGCAGGCTGTTCCGACCCCGAGCCAACTCCGAGGAGCGGTGACGCCAAGGAGGAGGCAGAGAAAACAAGCGATGTTGCTCGTGCGGGAGTAACTCCTGGCCCCGACGCTCAAGTGATCGGGGCGCTAGATGATGATAAGCTTGACACTTCATCTCCTGCCGAAGGGAGTGATGAAATCGAAATCACTGGCGCCTCTGAGCATACCTCAAAGATGAGCATGAAAGAACGCCTCGCCGAAGAGGAGAAGAAAAAAGTCGAGGTCAAAGTTGAACCTGAAATACTGGAACTTACCGACCCGCGAAACAGACCTTTGAAAATCATTCTCCCGGGCAGGTCCAAACCACTGGATGTTCCGTCTCCTACCCCTGACTCTGCTTCTTTAGCAAGCAAGAAATCCAAGAAAAAGCGTGAGGGAGAGGAGTCATCGGAAAAAACAAAAGAAGACAAGAAGAAGAAACCGAAGAAATAATCGCTATACTCGTTCAACGAGTTCCTTGCTTAAGTCTTGTAATTACTTTTATCTTTTGTCTCTGTAGTTTGTATAGATAGGTTCTTGACTCCAAGTTTCGGAGGGATAACTGTGTAACCTCATTTTGGAATGTTGAATAAAGTTCAGTTACTTAGCCATTTGGACGATTCTTTTACTTTTTAGCTTTTCTGAATAACTGTTGTCAAAACTCAAGCACCTATGAGTTGTATATTTCTTGAGCACTTAGAATTTTTTCTAAATTCACGTTTCAGGGTCTTGGAGTACTCCGATCCACGCTCTGGGGATTCGGAGACTTGAAATCGTTTACACTCTAGTCCGCACTCTGGGGACTTAGAGTGCTCCGGTCCGCGCTCTGGGATTTGGGGATTTGAAATCGTTTATACTCTATTCCGCGCTCCGGGGACTTAGAGTACTCTGGTCCGCGCTCTGGGGATTCAGAGATTTGAAATCGTTTATACTCTAGTCCGCGCTCCGGGGACTTAGAGTACTCCGGTCTGCGCTCTGGGGATTCGGAGATTTGAAATCGTTTATACTCTAGTCCGCGCTCCGGGGACTTAGAGTACTCTGGTCCACGCTCTGGGGATTCGGAGATTTGGGATCGTTTATACTCTAGTCCGCGCTCTGGGGACTTAGAGTACTCCGGTCCGCGCTCTGGGGATTCGGAGATTTGGAATCATTTATACTCTAGTCCGCGCTCCGGGGACTTAGAGTACTACGGTCCGCGCTCTGGGGATTCGGAGATTTGGAATCGTTTATACTCTAGTCCACGCTCCGGGGACTTAGAGTACTCCGGTCCGCGCTCTGGGGATTCAGAGATTTGGGATCTTTTATACTCTAGTCCGCGCTCCGGGGACTTAGAGTACTCCGGTCCGCGCTCTGAGGATTCGGAGATTTGGAATCGTTTATACTCTAGTCCGCGCTCCGGGGACTTAGAGTACTCCGGTCCGCGCTCTGGGGATTCGGAGATTTGGAATCGTTTATACTGTAGTCCGCGCTCCGGGGACTTAGAGTACTCCGTTCCGCGCTCTGGGGATTCGGAGATTTGAAATCGTTTATACTCTAGTCCATGCTCTAGGGACTTAGAGTACTCTGGTCCGCGCTTTGGGGATTCGGAGATTTGGAATCGTTTATACGAGTTCGTACATCGTACAGGATAATGTAGTTCTAGTAATTCATCACCCGACTATGGGGTATAGAGACATTAGTAATTCACGGAAAACACGGCTTCAAGCCTTTATTAATGAAAAACAACTAAGCTGCTTGATTACATGGCTAAAAAGAAACTAAGCTACGATTGAATGAAAACATACAGGAAATAACTGTGCCTAAAACAGGAAAGAAACATACTAAATGTAATAATGTCGCAAATGTTCACTGTTCCACGCTCGGGGGAGTGTCGCGCCATCAATGGTCGCTAGCTTGAATGTTCCCTCTCCAAGCTTTCGTTCAATGACATACGGACCTTCCTAGCTAGGATTCATACGTGATGGTACCGGGAAGACTCGTTTCAGAACGAGATCACCCACATCAAAAATCCTTGGGCGGACTCTACCGTCGTAGTAACGCTTGACTCGGTGCCTATGCGCTGCCGCCCTTAATTCGGCCTCTTCACGTTTTTCATCAATGCAGTCCAGCGATTCCAACAAGAGGTCCTGGTTCGTCTTGGGATCATAGTATGTCACTCGGTGTGATGGAACTTTAAGTTCCACGGGTATAACGGCTTCCGAGCCATATTCCAAGGCGAATGGAGTGTGGCCGGTCGCGGACTTGTGGGTAGTTCTATAAGCCCATAATGCTGCCGGGAGTTCATCTACCCACTTGCCTCCGACCTTCTCCAGTCGCTTCTTCAGTATGGACTTGTTTATTTTGTTAACAGCCTCGACTTGCCAGTTAGCTTTTGGGTGTGCAACGGCGGCGAACTTCTTCTCGATGCCATACTTTAAACAGAACTCTTTGAACTCTCTGCTTTCAAATTGCGTCCCATTGTCCGTAATGATGGTGCGAGGAAGGCCAAAGCGGCATATAATGCTTCGTACAACGAAGTTAATGACCTTCTTAGAGGTCATTGTGGCCAAGGGTTCTGCCACAGCCCATTTTGTGAAATAGTCGACTGCCACTATCGCGTATTTCGCACCACCTTTGGATATAGGCAAAGAGCCGATTATGTCGATTCCCCAGATTGCAAATGGCCAGGGACTAACCATTTGTGTGAGTTCCGTTGATGGAGTCCTCGGGATTTTCGCATATCTTTGACACTTGTCACATTTCCTTGCGTAGTCTTCAGCGTCCCGATTTATGGTCGGCCAGTAATATCTATAGCGGAGGATCTTTTTTGCTAGCGTTTGCCCCCCAATATGGTCGCCACATTCCCCTTCGTGAACCTCTTTCAAGACCTGCTTTGTCTCATCATGAGCGATGCACCGTAATAAGGGGACTGAGAATCCTTTTTGATACATTAATCTGTCTTGCATCACGTATCGCGCGGCCTTTCGAAGGACCTGTCGTCTTTCGCTCCTTTTTTCTGGTAAAGTCTCGGTCGTCAGGTACAGTTTGAATGGGGTTATCCACGACTCCTTCTCGATTTCCATTTCCAACACACGATCAACTTTCATCTTGTCTATGCTCGGGGCACGCAATGCCTCAACGGGATACAATCCCATTTGCTGCGCATCGCCCGTGCTTGCAAACTTAGCCAACGAGTCGGCTTCTTTATTCTGTTCGCGCGGGACATGCGAAATATCATAACGCTCAAGATTCGACAGTAGTTCTTGAACTAGAACAAGGTACAGAGCAAGCTTCTGTCCCTTTGCTTGGTAATCTCCCCGCACTTGGTAAACCACCAACTGTGAGTCACAAAAGATTTCAACTGATTTGATCCCGAGTTCTCCGATGAGCTTCAAGCCAGCAATCAGTGCTTCATATTCTGCTTCGTTATTTGTAGCTGGGAAATCGAGCCTCAAAGCGTAACAAATTGATCGATTTTTCAGAGTTACAAGAACTACACCCGCGCCGGAGCAACGGTCGTTTGATGCTCCATCAGTGTATAATTTCCATCGAACGGGGGGAATGACGTCGTGATTATCTGGTTCGACGGGTATGGTAAACTCAGCGATGAAATCTGCTAATGCTTGCCCTTGTATAGCTCTTCGTGGCAAGTAGGCGATATCGAACTGGCTCAACTTGATGTTCCATTTTAACACTTCCAGAAGTTTCTGGTCGTTGGAGTACCTGCCGTAGGGGTTGACCGGTATAAACACTGATTGAGTGCGCTTGAAAGTATGGGCGCAGCTTACGTGATGCAATCACCAAGCAATAGGCCAATTTCTCGATTTTAGGGTAATTTCTTTCTGCCCCCGTCAAACGCTTGCTAACGTAATACACCGGCTTTTGGATTCGGTCCTCCTCGCGAACCAGAGCCGCACTTATAACATGTGGGGATACGGCCAAGTACAAGTACATCATCTCATGGTCCACTGGTTTTGACAGCACTGGTGGACTCTCCAGATGCCTCACCAGATCCCGGAATGCTTCCTCACAATCGGATGTCCACTCGAAATTCCTCTTCCCTTTCTTTATTATATCAAAGAAAGGGATGCACTTGTCTGTTGCCCTGGATATGAATCGACTCAGCACAGCTACTTTTCCATTCAGGCTCTGTACCTGTTTTATAGTCCTGGGCACTTGCACATCTCGAATAGCTTAGATCTTTTCTGGGTTAGCTTCGATTCCCCTAGCATTGACGATGAACCCCAAAAACTTCCCCGACGCAACGACGAAGGAACACTTCAGAGGGTTGACCTTCATCCCATAATACCTGAGTATGTCGAACATTTCAGCCAAGTCTCGAATGTGGTCGTTTGACTGTCGTGACTTCACAAGCATGTCATCCACATAGACTTCCATCGTCCTACCAAGCTGGTCTTTGAACATTCGATTCACCAAACGCTGATAAGTCGCTCCTGCTTTCTTCAGTCTGAAGGGCATTACTACATAGCAATATAGCCCGACATCTGTAACGAAGCTGGTGTGTTCTTGGTCCGGAATATGCATCGGGATTTGATTGTAACCCGAGTATGCATCCATGAATGATAACAGCTCATGTCCTGCAGTGGAGTCGACCAACTGATCAATCCTAGGCAACGGGAAACTGTCCTTAGGGCATGCTTTGTTCAAGTCGGAATAATCTACGCAAGTTCTCCACTTCCCATTCGCCTTTTTTACCAGCATGGGATTCGATACCCATTCGGGGTAGAGGGCGTCGCGGATGAACCCATTGGCTTTGAGTTTGTCCACTTCCTCTCTGAGAGCAGCGGACCTCTCTGGGTCCATTCCTCTCCTCTTTTGTTTAACTGGGACGTATTTCGGGTCTATGTTCAACATATGACTCGTAATGGCGGGAGAAATCCCGCACATATCAGAATGCACCCAGGCGAAAACATCAAGATTTGCCTGGAGGAAATCACTAAGGTCTTCAGTCATTGCGGGGCCGAGTTGTGATCCGATCTTCAGCACTCGCGATGGATCGTCTCGGCTGACTGAAATGTCAATTGTTAATTCAGCCGGCGCTGCCTTTTCTTCCCTGGGTTTCTCATCGTCATCTCTCGGATCTATGTCTCTGAAGATCCGAGAATTATGCCCGAGCCAGGGCTCGGGCACTACTTGCCAATCATCATTATTAAGGATGCGGACCGGAATGTCCGCAACCTTTCCTTTCTTCCTCCGATGGGCTTCTCTGAGCTCTGCCACATAACATGCACGACCGGTCGCCTGGTCGCTATAAACAACTCCTACTCCTTTGTCAGTTGGGAATTTTAAAGTTAGGCACCATAGGGCTAATGCTGCTCTAAACTCAGCCAGGGCCGGTCGGCCCAGGAATACATTATACGGAGAATCCACATCCAAAACTACGAAGGGCAGGATTCACACCCTGCGACGTTCGCCTTGTCCCAGTTCAACTAGTAACTCAACATATCCTACCGCATCGGTCGCTGCACCATTAAAACCGTGTATACGAGCTTTGGACGGTTTCAAGTCCTTTGTTTCCATTTTCATCTGGTCATAAGCCTTCTTGAAGATGATGTTGACAGAACTTCCAAAATCAATCAGAATTCTCTTCACATAAGCCGGTCCGATCGTCGCAGATATGACCATCGGGTCGATGGTTGGAGCCTCTACCTAGTCAGCATCTCTGTTTCTGAACACTATATCGTCTGTCATTACGCGCTGCTGCTTAGCAGGGGTCCCATCCTCCACGTTCGAACAACACTCAAAATCTGCATGCTTCAGGGAACTTGCATACCGCTCCATCACTTGCCAATTCTTATCCGCGGGGTGAGGTCCGCCGATGATTTTGTTTATGACTAGTCTACCCACAGTTCGGGCAGGCTCCTCGGGATGACGCGAAGCTGGTGCACGACCTGGGTTGGATGTTCCTTGTCCTCCCTCCTGTGGATCCTTCATAAACTCTTGTAACTTCTTCTGCCTGATCAACTTCTCTATGGCATCGTGTAGGTGTCGGCAGTCTTCCGTATTGTGCCCGTAGGTCTCATGGAAGCGGCAGTATTTTCCAGTCCGTTTCTGTTCCTCGGTTGACTCTTTTGGACATGGCTTTCTGTACTGAAAGGTATTGCAGGTTGATAGGTAAATATTCTCAAGAGACGCGTTCAGCGGGGTATACTCGTTGTAGCTCGGAATTCTCGGCTTCCACTTCCCTGCTTCTCTCTTCTTCCCTTGATTTCTTCCTTCGGATTCCTTAGGCTGGCCGGGCTTGTTCTGGACATTAACTTGGACTTTTCCTGAGTTGTCTCCGGACTTTTTCACAGCGATGTGGCTTTTTATGGATTCCTGAACAGGTCCCGGGGCCTTATCTCGCCTTACCCACCTGGCTTCCTCTCGTCTTATGAACTGGTGTGCTTTTGAATAAAAACGCTCTAGCGTAGTTGGAGGTTTTCCTGCCAACTAGTCTCCAAATTCAGAATCTGGATCCACACCTCTCATTACAGCCATTAGAATTGCATGATCATTGGGATTACTGACTTCAGTTGCCGCAACATGGAATCTTTGTAAATATTCCTTCAATGACTCCCCAGGACTTTGGATTACACTTGACAGAGACATTACGTCCTTTGGACGAGTAGTGTGTATTCTGAACTGCTCAATAAACTTCTTTGCCAACTCCTCGAAATTGGATACGGATCGCGGAGGAAGTCGGGTGAACCACATAGTAGCAATCCCAGACAGAGTAATCGAAAAGCATCTACACTTGGTTGCATCATTTGCTCTAGCTGAATCCATCATCCACTCGTACCTCATGACATGTTGTCTGGGGTCAGTCTTTCCCTCATACGCAGGGATAGTTGGCATACTAAACTTTCTGGGGTACGCCGCCTGTAGCACAATATCTGTGAATGGAGTATGACTCCTTGATACTCCCCAATCGTCATTCGATAAGCCTTGATTTTCTTTCATCAATTGCCTGACCATGGCTGTCAGATCTGGTGTCTGTATGGAAGGTGGAAGGTTAGAGTCTGTTCTACGCGACTGTCCATGCTGATGCCTCCTCTCCTGGTGATCTGCCAAACGTGAATCTTGAGGTTCAACATCGTTAGCGTTTTGATGGTCTGGGCCTCCAGCCTCCATCCGCACTCCGATCTCGAAGTTTCCAGCTCCTGCTTGAACGGCAGCACCTGCCCGCGCAGCTTCAGTCTTACGGCGTCTGCGCCTGGGTGGTTCATCAGAGGAAGTTGAACTGTCGGATGAGGAATAAGGAGCGGGATTGCCCCCAGCATTCTGTTGCTGCTGTTGAGTGAGTTGTGCCATCAGGTTGGCGTTAGCTTGCATCTGCTCTCCTAGTTGTCTCCTGCTTTCCCTGAGTTCTCTCATCAAGTCGTTGAACTCTATTCTGGTGACAACTGGAGTTTGGTCCTGGGCGGCGATTCCTACGCCCGGAATTGCTGGCTGATTGCTAGGTCTTGCTTGCTGCACGCTAGCAGTCACATGGGCATCCGCATTATGAGAAGCTGACCTGGTACGTGGTCTTGCCATTGTATAGTATTGGTAGGAACTCTGAGTAGAATCAACGGATGTCCTATCAATGAGTCGGATCTTCTTTAGGGGATTTGTTCAATCCAGTAGCTTCAAAGCAGATCCTTAAGGCCTGAGTTCAATTCTCAGTGAAAGCACTAAAGTGTTAGCACCAAAGTTGGTCACTAACCTCGTAGAGAATGATTGTGTAGAGATATAAGTGATGAAGATAAATTAAACAAGGAAGAAAATGCTAATTTAAATGCAGAAAGTAAGAACACCAGATTAATAGTGGTTCAGTGTAATTGCCTACGTCCACTTTGAGGTTAAACTTTATTGATCTTCTTAATGATTGATTACAAATACAATTCGTAGATCAAGTGCTTGAATGTAGTTGCTAAGTAAAGAAGATGAGTCTGAAAAGTGGCAGAGTCTCCCCAGTGTTCTCCAAAAAAGGTCCTTTTTTCACTGTGCCCCTGCCCCTCTATTTATAGACAAAGATGGGTTGGACTTCCCAGGTGGGCTCGGCAGCCGAACACTCTGGCCCAAATACAGTGGTCTCCATATGCCGAACCAAATAGGCCGAACACAATGATGACGAACCACCCTCTCTATGCCGAACGATATGCTCGCTGCGTGGGAAGGGTGGAACGAACGTCAGTCGAAGCCGAACGTGCCTTTGGCCGAACGAAGCGCTTGATCGAACGTTGTTTCTAGCCGAACGTTAGTGCTGGCCGAACGATAGCTTTTACCAAACAATGCTTCTGGCCGAACGATGACTCTGACCGAACGTTTGCCTTTAGCTGAACGATGTCTCTGGCCGAACGATGGTTCTGGCCGAGCGATAGCTTTTGACGAACAATACAGCCATGCCGAGCAGTCGTATACGCCGAACGCCTTCTGATGCCGAATGCTCCTGGATGCCGAGTACTCCTAGACGCCGAGTACCCCTGGATGCCGAGTACCTCTAGATGCCGAGTACTCCTGGATGTCAAGTGCTACTAGATGCCGAGTAGTCCTGGTCGTCGAGTGCTACTGAATGCCGAGTACTCCTGGAAGCCGAGTTCTACTGAATGCCGAGTAGTCCTAGAAGCCGAGTACTACCCAACGCCGAGCACTCAGTTGCCCGGTCAAATCTATAGGAAACAGTATCAGAGTTTTGGTAGCTCTAGGCAAAACTTAGCATATAGGGTAAATGTATTTACAGAATCACTTTCGTTTGTGCTTGAATCTTTCATCTTTGATTTGAATTTCCTTTGAATTTTCGGAACGTCCATCGGTTTCGAAATTCATTCTTGTCCCTCAATATTCGTATTCTTCTGAATTCTGGAGCATCCCAAAGCTCCACGATATGATTTGTAAAAGGGTGAAACTCCTTTACAATAGGCATTGATTTACCGGAGATTTCTGTATCCTCGGTTTACGATGCTATCTATTTCCTGCTATACCTGAATTCTATTTCTTGAGATCGAATGTAGATTTGCCTCAAAATTCTGCATTGATCTTATTCTTGAAGTCACGGTCGACCCAGTTAAGGTTGCCCGCGATTTATATAAACTTATCAATCTTCCTACTCTGTTATTTAATCATCATATCTTTGTTTCGAACTTATCTTCGAATCAAAATTCTCTTTGATTTGAGTCCATCAAATTTGAAACCCTATCCTTATTTTGAAAATTCATTCCCGTATCGTCGAGCAAAGAAATGTATATGTAAACTAATATATAAATGTTTTAATATATGCTGTGTTGTTTGAGTTGTTGATGTTGATTTGGGTTTCCGATCAATTCGTCTGATCAACGCTATCGATAGGATTTTCAAAACACTTGAGTAGAGCAAGCTGACACAATATTGTTTTCAAATTTGGAAAATAAAATAAGCTTGTATGATTTTACTATATATTGAAGTATGAATTTTCTTTAACCAAACTGTTAATAAATTGATTGTTGGAATAATAATATTTGATTATCATTTATTGTTTTGTAAACAATTGACTATTACAATATCAATAAATGAATTTATAAACTTGGCTATAATTTGATTTGAAATTTGAAATGTATTTAAATCAAGAATTTGAGAAATTAAATTTTCGATGTTTTCAACTTGGTTTTTTTAAGTTTTAGAAGGTATATTATTTTCGAATAGAAATCATTTCAAAGAAATTTTAAAGTTTTAAACTAGTGCTCTCTTGTTTTGTCGCTGGAAAATAATTTCGGTGATGACAACCGCATCATCGACATTCATTTTCGAGTTTCAAAGTGGAGAGACCAATTCGTAGATTTACTACAATTTTGTTTTGGAAATTAAATCAATTTAAATTTCTTAAGTATGATTTGATTTATATATATATAGGTATATTATTTTAAATTTAATTTGATTTGATATATATAGTATATACATAATTATCTCTAAATTGTGTGAAGTTAATCGGAAATTTAATTCTTAAAATTTGGGTAAAAGACGATTTCAATTATAAATAAAACCAAAACTTTGAATTAATATTTAAACTTGGGAGAATTGAATTAGAAATTTACTTGTATAATACTCAATTGCATTCAAACTAACTTACCTAAATTGCTCAAAAAGTTAAAATGTAATTGGATAATATACAATATAAAATGATTTTGTAAATAAATTTTGAGTGTTTATAATAAATATTATACACAGATTTTAATTATAAAAAAAATGCTAATAAAGATGATAGAATAATAAGTTAATTGAATGAGATGAATATAATAAATTTTGTTTTGAAAGAATTAACAAATTGAAATTAGATCAACTTATGGAAATACCTTAAATGTAAACCGATTATTGAATATAAATTAATTTAAATTGAAATTTATATGGTTTAAATTAATTTATATGGTTTAAATATATGTAATAAGATATATTAAGTGGAATAAACTTAATAATAATTTGGAATAAAAGAATTAAATTTGTTGAATAAAATATGAGTACAATAAATGATTATACAAATTGATGATTTAGAAATTGTTAATTGAGGATGACTAGATAATAAGATAATGAATTTAGAAATAGATAGATTAATTTAACTTAAGTGAACTCAAAGGGATTTAACCAAATTGTTAAATATTAATTTAAATTGAAATTTATATGGTTTAAATTAATTGTTTTACTTGTATTCCAATCTATTTTCTTTTTGCTTGTTTCTATTCTCCTACCTCCTTCTTTTTCGGGGACGAAAAGTTTTGAGTGGGGGAGAGTGTAACGACCCATAAATTTTAACCATTTTAATAATATGATTAATTGAATTTTCGTGAAATTGCAAACAATAAAATTTTGAAATAAAAACTTAATATTTGAAATGCGTCTAATTAAACATAGTAAACTGTAAATTTTCATCCAAAAATATGGATGTTATTTCGTATGTAATTTTATTTCAATTTAATCAGTTAGGAATTGATGAAAATAAAATGTTTTCGAAACCTAAATATTTTTACATAGAAAAATTCTAAATCATCTTCTGAGCAAGACGTCATTTTTCGTTTTTCCAAATTCGGACTTCTTTAGCTCCGTCAATCTTATTTTCTGCATTTTTGCTGCATTTTTCCGCTAGCAAAATTTCGAATTTTTAAAATTCAATCGTACCACTGATATCCGTATACCGTTTTAATCGTTTCGTCATGCCGATCTTTATGGTATATTTATTTCTCTATTTCGAAGCCATTGTGCGGTGCAATCCGCGAAATGTTTACCGTATCGGTAAGTTTTGATCCTTTTTAAATTTTTCTGCCCATTCAATTACCCAAAGATTGAATGGTGAACTATCATTTCCTTTATTTCGAATTTTGTGATATAATTTTTTTTACGCCCTGCTTTATATTTATTCCAGTACGTTTTCAATCTTTACTTTTCCCAACGTTCCAATTTTGTCGGGTCGTTTCATTTCTCAATGTATACATATTACAATCTACTGCACTGTTCATCCCACTCCTCTTCTTTTCTTTAGTTTATTTACAGAAGAAACTGTAACATCCCGAAAATTTTCGACTTTTGAAAATTCAACATCGATACTCACTTTATCGACTGCTGAGCCATCGAATGCCGGAAACCCGAAAAGTTATGGTTTTAAGAAAGAAGAAAAAGGTAGAAGAAGAAGAAAGAAGAAAAAGAAAGAAGGACAACAACAGAACAAGAGCAGAAACAGAAACAGAAAACAATATCAGAATCTCACATATCGCAGCGGAACAATATATAATAGATAAATGAATAATCTTTAAACACAGAACTATATCATTTTATACATACATCAATCATCAGAGTCAATATACAACTCAATACAACAATGGACAGTTATATAAACTTGTCCTCATATAGAATACACAGCGGAATAAATAATATCAGATACAAATACTACGTCTCATCCTCCAGCTTATCTCCAAAGCTCCAGAATATCCAGAATATCCTGATAATATAACTCTAGGCTGCCCGTGTGGAAATTGGTGGGCACCCAGAGTTTAGAAGGGAACAATAAACTCCGAGTCAGTCATGGTGACTGGTGTGAGATCGTAAAACAGTTTATCTTTAAAATAAACAACAGGAAAACTTTAATGTCAATTCGCAATGCTTTTGGAAAATGAAACTACCATAAGACCTCCCACCACACACACAATGCAAACGCAGACTTGGAGGAGATTTCTTCTTATGTTAGTCAAAGATGCTTACTACGCAAAAATCAAAACCTTTTTGATATTATTATTAGTGCATAGTGGAAAACATTTCGAAAGTATAATATAAATCTTAGCCAGCATAGGTACCATTATATTATGCCTGCTATAGCTGCCTCCTGAGGAGACAGGTTATACAATTGAAATCGTAAAGGCTCGTATTGTTTCTTTGGATTTCCAACAAATGGTCAGGCTAAGGAACTTCCTATCCACGATGGGTACGTCCCTGGAATAGACGACCCGAGAACCTAACCGGATCTCTGCTAACACAAGGCCGGGTTACCTCTGCAAAAATAGGTAACTACTGACACGCGTATGCCATCCCCCGATCGTCACCGATCTTCCCGAGGATCCCCGATTTCCAACAAACCACATAGATAATAATAATGCAGTAACCACAGAGGTTAAGTATCTGGGCTCCATACCATGATACCACCTTTATCCAGAAGGAATGACATACACTAAGGGGCGCTACTCCCTAGAACCTTGCTGCATCCTTCCTGTTTCGACCATTTTCGGGGTGTGAGGCTCGACGAAGTCTCGTCCACAAAGCTACGCTTTCTACAAAAAGCCCTGCTTCGGGTCAAACAAAATGATCAACCTATGATCACAAAGATATAAGATCAAACAAATGATCATATCGCAAATGATCAAACACTGATCATTTCACAGCAACACTCAGTATGCCACGTTACCAAATTGGGATATATCGCTGATAAATTTCAACTACATAACCTCTGAGCTCGTACGTCTCAGAGAAGGGTGTTAAGCTAAGAGAATAAATTCTCCGCCACCAACAGAAATGTATTTGAAAGAAATCAGCTTTATATCTCAAATTGTAACGTCAGACACACAATCCATACAAGTCTGTTCCGGGATCGAACAGAACCGAAGGCACTTCTCACGAAGCCCTTGCATATCCGGATAATTTCAATCACGTCAGGACTTCCCGTCACTAAGGGTGATAAAAACCTCTAAATCGGAGATCAGCCGATGTAGAGTAACTCGACGGTAATCCTTCCGTTTTCAAAAATATCCGGTCTTCAACACCGGTCTTCAAATGCGATTCATAACGACGTATCACATATTCGGAATGGGTTATACGACCCCATGGTCCTTTCCCGGCTAACCCGAATAGTGAGCGATTATTCAAAAATAAGTGTGGCATTCAAATTCATCCAATCACAACAAATACCTACTCAAGGTAATTATTGATAGTCAGTTATTTAACTATCAATAAAGATGCGCAACATCATCAGATTCCAAATAATTTTCCCAAATTATTTTATCTTCCAAAATATCTTTTACTAGATATAAAATTTCCACACTTAACCGTTTGAAAACAAATTTCAAATATTCAATTTCCACATTTCATTTTATCTTTAAAAGATAAAATCTCAAAACAGTTCTTTTCATATTGGAAAACATTCCATACTTATTTAATAATAAGTGTTTCACAAATCTTTTATTTTCAACATTTGAAAATATTCGATATACTTAAATCAATATTAAGTATATATTCATTCTTTAAGGAAATCATTCTCTTTAAACACATTTATTTGAGTCAAAACAAATGTTACGTAAAACATCGTTACGACGACTCAAAATCACTAGTATAGGGATTCGGATTTAAGATGGATATATAAATCCCAATACTACATCAAACATTTTCTTTCGAAAATCATTTACTATAACAACAGTGTTATAGTCCATCATTTCCTTATTTCTCGAAACGTCTATTTCAACAATAAATGTTGAAATCTATGATTTCGGTAATTCACACGTTTTAAAACATCTTTTAAAACAATCACTTCATTTCAAATATCGCTTTCCCGAAACATATCCATTTTATTTAATAATATATTCACTGTCCAAAATTGTGAATATACTTCAATAATTACATTTCAATCTTTTCTACACGTTTTATTCCAAGAATTTATCCACTATCCAAAATCATGGATAAAATTCCCTTAATAACCTTCTATATTCAATTCATCAAATTTGATTGATTTCAAATTCATAAAACAACGTTTATAAATTCACCTTTATATTTTCTAACAACTTCGATTTATAAAATTCTCCTTTTATTAACTTCTAAAATTACTTATCAAAATAAGTGATTTCAGATTTATAAACAACGTTTATAAATCACATTTATACTTCATAACAATTTCAACTTATGAAATCATTTCATTTAGCAATTTCTATTTATATCCCAATTAAGTGCAAAAATCTAGTTTATAAGTAAATTACTTATAAATCGTTTATTCTACAACATCTATTCACTTTATAACTTCACGTTATAAATCTATTAATTTCATTCACTTATGAAATCCTTTTATACTTCTTTTTAACACTTATAAAAATTCGTTTTATAAGTCCAATATTTTGATTTACAACATATCAATTTTATAAATCTTTCTATACAAATCGTTTATAGTTATTCAAAATCCCAACTTAAACCATTTTATAAATAAATCGACTTTTATTTCAAAAAAACGACACTTCGGTTATATTTCACTAAAAATTATAACTTTTATAACTTTAAAATTTTACGTTTATAAATCGATTCAAAAATTCCATAAAACGTATATTTTCAAAAATCACTTTAAAAATCCTTTTTAAAGTAAAAGTCGTTATTTTTACATTTCAAAACTGAATCCGATGATGCAACAACACCAATCAGTCCATCACAACAGTCAATATCATATATCAATATGATAACAGAATATATCAAAATATCTGTAAATAAATAACTACTGGTGAGGAATCTAGTTGGATCCCTCCAACCTGTTTTCCTGCATCCACAGACGTTAGCACAATACCAATTCCGCTCCAGTACGGAATTATCGCGGTATATGGGTTTTATAAAAATCCGCTTACTAACGGCACAATAGGGTCTCATCCGCTATACGAGGCGGGAAATCATCAATCCAATATATACATATGCCAATATGTATATATTGCTATATATAATAGATATATCCTACTATATCTAATAGCACATCCAAATAACAATCATCAATCAATAACTGTAAAAATTCCACATTCAATTTGAGTGAGAAAAATCTCACCTTGATTTCAATTCCGATTTCAGCATTTATTTCGAATAAAATTAAACGGACGTTTAATTTTACCCGAAATTCAAACTAGCTCCAAACGACTCCAAATCAGTTGCATCGCGAAGTGCTCGAGAAAACGAAGCCAACGCCGCTCGTTTCGTAATTTTTCAATCTCGTATGAAAGAGATATCACATTTCAAAGTTTACTCGATTTTAAATAAAAATTAAATTACAATTTCTATCTTTAATTTTATACCAACAAATCAGAGCCGTTCGTTTTGAAATCTGCAGATCCATGCCGTGTAGCTACTTCTCCCTCTCACTCACGCTTGCTCCCAGGCATCACGTACGTGATTAAACCCAACGAAGCCGCCACCTAGGGTTTAGAACCGCTCCACCTACAGACGTCGAGAGTCCATCAACCCTCCACCATTCGAACGCCTCTGCCGCCACCTACTACCGCCCCCAGACCGGCCCCACTCGGTCACGCCCCCAGCACGCAATACGAGATCGAACGCGACGACTTCACACTCGATTTCTGGCCACCACGTCACGATCCAGGCGATCATCGCCGTATGAATCGATAGAACTCACTTCGCTCTTCATCTTGTTAGTTGAGAGTTTGTCGAATTGATGAACGGATTTGAAGATTTTGAGGGAGAAAGGAAATTGCTTTCTGGCCGTTCAGCAATGTTGGTGGCGGCTGGCCATTAGAACTAGGGTTTGTTTTTCTTGTTTGCAAATGAGAAAATGTAGGTGCTTTTATAGAAAATGGCCAAATTTACTATTCATCGAAATTTTCCGAACTCCGAATCGAACGTGCCGGCTGACGTTTCTAAGGTTTACCCCGCGTTCCGGACGCAATGGAACAGGTTTCGAAAGCTAATTCGATCATCTGTGTAAGATATGGCATTAAACGATCAATTTAAATTAAACCGATTTAAATCGATTTCGAGGCGTTTTAATTTGTACCGGACAAATGGTAAATCCAAAAATTACAAAATTTGAAATCTTACAATAATATCACATTACGGATCCGATGAAACTGGTTTCGTCGAAATCCGAGACTGTTCGAAAAATGACTATTTTAACTCGACGATTTAAAATTAAAACGATATCGATGCGTTTCGAGCTGCCACGGTCAAACGATAACTTCGATTGCTACGAAAATTGAAATCCGATAATAACTAACTATTACGGATCCAATGGAACTGGTCTCGTTCAATTCTGAGACTGTTCGAAAATTGGCTATTTTTACAGTCGATAATTAAATATTAAAATATTCAATTTTCATAGATTAACTCCAAATTCGGTTCTGAAAGTTCTATAACCTTTCTATAACTCCAGTATGATTTAATATAACTTTACAAATCATTTTCAATCATTTAAACTCGATATTCAATTATTTCTGAAATTTCACTATTTAATTTATCAACTTAATTCTCAAATAAAACCCAATATTCGAAAAATAAATCATTCGACTTCTAAATTCCATTTATTAATATTTTAAAATCAATTAAATATTCGAATTTTAATTATCAAAAATTCTGGGTCTTTACAAACTTCCCCCCTTAAAAGAATTTCGTCCTCGAAATTACAAGTTAGGAAAAGTGGTCCTTAACTCGTCTACTATTTTTCACAATCCAATAGTTTTTTTCAAATTTTCAAAACAAATCTCTCTACTAGAGCTTCGTTATTAGTTCAACCAAATTTCAACTTCAATTATAAGTTTAAAACAACATTGTTTACTTTCAATTCAAATTCAAGTTTAAATTCAAATTTTAACTTTCAAAATTTTCTAACACTCAAAATTTTCGAAAAATTTCGCCAGCGTCTCCTTTGCGCGGTTAACATGGCACGACTACAAAATGTCCCTACGGACTCTCAGTTTTCAAAAAGAAAAAGAAAACGCCAAGCGGCTAGAGAAATAAGTCATCAAATCTCATATTCGAATTCAAATACTTACCTTTTGTCGAGCCATTCAAATTTATCTTCGAAATTAAATTCCAATTCCTTTATAACACCTGTATATCCTACTAGCCATAATGTCTAGTTGCATATATTCAAACCATTTTGCAAATTCTATTACAAAATTTTCAATATAAACTGCTTATACATTTCTAATTCACTATTGAAGTTACACATATTTTTCATTCAATTTCACATTTCAAATTCTCATTTGAATTCAATTTCACAATTTCAATTCAATTTAACTTCTGAATATTGAATTTATCAATTATCTTTAGTTTATTCGGATTCAATCCATTTCAGTTTTCTCAGGTTTGGATTTTATTTCACTTGATTCAAGTCTCATTTCATTAACGACTTTTAATTTCAATTATCTTCTTGGAATTCCATTCCAAATCATAAATTCATTTACAATTTATGTTCACAATTTTATTCATATATGAATTCATCTCTTTAAGTTAGATTTTTATTTAAACTTTACAAGTTATCAACTTCATAATATTTCACAATTATTTTTATATAGTATTCCAGAGTCTTTTCAACATTTCAAAGCCATTTTGAAAACAATTCAAATTATCCTTTGAATTCCCAAAACAAAAATCCAAATTTTCAAACAACTTCCATTTAAAATGATTTGGCAGCAATTCCTCTTTTGGAAACCCGAAAATGAACACCGGTGATGCCGCGGTCATCATCGAAGTTATTTTCCAGCGACCGAAAAGAGTTTAGAGCTTTCATCTCTCTAAAATACTTTTCAAAACCTTTGAAATTCATTTTCCAATCAAAAAGGAATTAAACTTTCCAAATCTCCAAAATTTTCAAATTCTTCTCAAAACATTTCCAAAAACTTCTCTGGAATTCCGTTTCAAATTACAAATTACATTTATAATTTACATTCTCAAATTTCATTTGTATATGGATTTATCTCTTAACTTTGGAGTTATGATTTCAATTTCTTATCCGATTTCATATAATAATGATAACATTTCAATATTATCACTTTCCTAACATCCATGCAACCATATACTATAGTACTTTATAGAAAACATTTCTTTTCTATACAAAAATAGTTTTGGGCAAAATTATCTCATTTACCCTATTTAAAACAATATTGTGCCGAATTGTTCTATATAAGTGTTTAGAGATCCCTATCGATAGAGTTGTACGGACAATACGGACCAGAATCCATATACCACTCAACAAACCAATCATCACAATATAAAACAATTTTATATTCAAATAACAAATACGCATTCGTAGCTATTATTACACTCAACTCATTCTAGAGTACTACTGACTCTATCTCTAATGAGTAACACCCAACAGAGCAGGGTTGTCGCTTAACCATATGCTCTGATACCAAATGTAACATCCCGAAAATTTTCGACTTTCGAAAATTCAACATCGATACTCACTTTATCGACTGCTGAGCCATCGAATGCCGGAAACCCGAAAAGTTATGGTTTTAAGAAAGAAGAAAAAGGTAGAAGAAGAAGAAAGAAGAAAAAGAAAGAAGGACAACAACAGAACAAGAGCAGAAACAGAAACAGAAAACAATATCAGAATCTCACATATCGCAGCGGAACAATATATAATAGATAAATGAATAATCTTTAAACACAGAACTATATCATTTTATACATACATCAATCATCAGAGTCAATATACAACTCAATACAACAATGGACAGTTATATAAACTTGTCCTCATACAGAATACACAACGGAATAAATAATATCAGATACAAATACTACGTCTCATCCTCCAGCTTATCTCCAAATCTCCAGAATATCCAGAATATCCTGATAATATAACTCTAGGCTGCCCGTGTGGAAATTGGTGGGCACCCAGAGTTTAGAAGGGAACAATAAACTCCGAGTCAGTCATGGTGACTGGTGTGAGATCGTAAAACAGTTTATCTTTAAAATAAACAACAGGAAAACTTTATGTCAATTCGCAATGCTTTTGGAAAATGAAACTACCATAAGACCTCCCACCACACACACAATGCAAACGCAGACTTGGAGGAGATTTCTTCTTATGTTAGTCAAAGATGCTTACTACGCAAAAATCAAAACCTTTTTGATATTATTATTAGTGCATAGTGGAAAACATTTCGAAAGTATAATATAAATCTTAGCCAGCATAGGTACCATTATATTATGCCTGCTATAGCTGCCTCCTGAGGAGACAGGTTATACAATTGAAATCGTAAAGGCTCGTATTGTTTCTTTGGATTTCCAACAAATGGTCAGGCTAAGGAACTTCCTATCCACGATGGGTACGTCCCTGGAATAGACGACCCGAGAACCTAACCGGATCTCTGCCAACACAAGGCCGGGTTACCTCTGCAAAAATAGGTAACTACTGACACGCGTATGCCATCCCCCGATCGTCACCGATCTTCCCGAGGATCCCCGATTTCCAACAAACCACATAGATAATAATAATGCAGTAACCACAGAGGTTAAGTATCTGGGCTCCATACCATGATACCACCTTTATCCAGAAGGAATGACATACACTAAGGGGCGCTACTCCCTAGAACCTTGCTGCATCCTTCCTGTTTCGACCATTTCCGGGGTGTGAGGCTCGACGAAGTCTCGTCCACAAAGCTACGCTTTCTACAAAAAGCCCTGCTTCGGGTCAAACAAAATGATCAACCTATGATCACAAAGATATAAGATCAAACAAATGATCATATCGCAAATGATCAAACACTGATCATTTCACAGCAACACTCAGTATGCCACGTTACCAAATTGGGATATATCGCTGATAAATTTCAACTACATAACCTCTGAGCTCGTACGTCTCAGAGAAGGGTGTTAAGCTAAGAGAATAAATTCTCCGCCACCAACAGAAATGTATTTGAAAGAAATCAGCTTTATATCTCAAATTGTAACGTCAGACACACAATCCATACAAGTCTGTTCCGGGATCGAACAGAACCGAAGGCACTTCTCACGAAGCCCTTGCATATCCGGATAATTTCAATCACGTCAGGACTTCCCGTCACTAAGGGTGATAAAAACCTCTAAATCGGAGATCAGCCGATGTAGAGTAACTCGACGGTAATCCTTCCGTTTTCAAAAATATCCGGTCTTCAACACCGGTCTTCAAATGCGATTCATAACGACGTATCACATATTCGGAATGGGTTATACGACCCCATGGTCCTTTCCCGGCTAACCCGAATAGTGAGCGATTATTCAAAAATAAGTGTGGCATTCAAATTCATCCAATCACAACAAATACCTACTCAAGGTAATTATTGATAGTCGGTTATTTAACTATCAATAAAGATGCGCAACATCATCAGATTCCAAATAATTTTCCCAAATTATTTTATCTTCCAAAATATCTTTTACTAGATATAAAATTTCCACACTTAACCGTTTGAAAACAAATTTCAAATATTCAATTTCCACATTTCATTTTATCTTTAAAAGATAAAATCTCAAAACAGTTCTTTTCATATTGGAAAACATTCCATACTTATTTAATAATAAGTGTTTCACAAATCTTTTATTTTCAACATTTGAAAATATTCGATATACTTAAATCAATATTAAGTATATATTCATTCTTTAAGGAAATCATTCTCTTTAAACACATTTATTTGAGTCAAAACAAATGTTACGTAAAACATCGTTACGACGACTCAAAATCACTAGTATAGGGATTCGGATTTAAGATGGATATATAAATCCCAATACTACATCAAACATTTTCTTTCGAAAATCATTTACTATAACAACAGTGTTATAGTCCATCATTTCCTTATTTCTCGAAACGTCTATTTCAACAATAATTGTTGAAATCTATGATTTCGGTAATTCACACGTTTTAAAACATCTTTTAAAACAATCACTTCATTTCAAATATCGCTTTCCCGAAACATATCCATTTTATTTAATAATATATTCACTGTCCAAAATTGTGAATATACTTCAATAATTACATTTCAATCTTTTCTACACGTTTTATTCCAAGAATTTATCCACTATCCAAAATCGTGGATAAAATTCCCTTAATAACCTTCTATATTCAATTCATCAAATTTGATTGATTTCAAATTCATAAAACAACGTTTATAAATTCACCTTTATATTTTCTAACAACTTCGATTTATAAAATTCTCCTTTTATTAACTTCTAAAATTACTTATCAAAATAAGTGATTTCAGATTTATAAACAACGTTTATAAATCACATTTATACTTCATAACAATTTCAACTTATGAAATCATTTCATTTAGCAATTTCTATTTATATCCCAATTAAGTGCAAAAATCTAGTTTATAAGTAAATTACTTATAAATCGTTTATTCTACAACATCTATTCACTTTATAACTTCACGTTATAAATCTATTAATTTCATTCACTTATGAAATCCTTTTATACTTCTTTTTAACACTTATAAAAATTCGTTTTATAAGTCCAATATTTTGATTTACAACATATCAATTTTATAAATCTTTCTATACAAATCGTTTATAGTTATTCAAAATCCCAACTTAAACCATTTTATAAATAAATCGACTTTTATTTCAAAAAAACGACACTTCGGTTATATTTCACTAAAAATTATAACTTTTATAACTTTAAAATTTTACGTTTATAAATCGATTCAAAAATTCCATAAAACGTATATTTTCAAAAATCACTTTAAAAATCCTTTTTAAAGTAAAAGTCGTTATTTTTACATTTCAAAACTGAATCCGATGATGCAACAACACCAATCAGTCCATCACAACAATCAATATCATATATCAATATGATAACAGAATATATCAAAATATCTGTAAATAAATAACTACTGGTGAGGAATCCAGTTGGATCCCTCCAACCTGTTTCCCTGCATCCACAGACGTTAGCACAATACCAATTCCGCTCCAGTACGGAATTATCGCGGTATATGGGTTTTATAAAAATCCGCTTACTAACGGCGCAATAGGGTCTCATCCGCTATACGAGGCGGGAAATCATCAATCCAATATATACATATGCCAATATGTATATATTGCTATATATAATAGATATATCCTACTATATCTAATAGCACATCCAAATAACAATCATCAATCAATAACTGTAAAAATTCCACATTCAATTTGAGTGAGAAAAATCTCACCTTGATTGCAATTCCGATTTCAGCATTTATTTCGAATAAAATTAAACGGACGTTTAATTTTACCCGAAATTCAAACTAGCTCCAAACGACTCCAAATCAGTTGCATCGCGAAGTGCTCGAGAAAACGAAGCCAACGCCGCTCGTTTCGTAATTTTTCAATCTCGTATGAAAGAGATATCACATTTCAAAGTTTACTCGATTTTAAATAAAAATTAAATTACAATTTCTATCTTTAATTTTATACCAACAAATCAGAGCCGTTCGTTTTGAAATCTGCAGATCCATGCCATGTAGCTACTTCTCCCTCTCACTCACGCTTGCTCCCAGGCATCACGTACATGATTAAACCCAACGAAGCCGCCACCTAGGGTTTAGAACCGCTCCACCTACAGACGTCGAGAGTCCATCAACCCTCCACCATTCGAACGCCTCTGCCGCCACCTACTACCGCCCCCAGACCGGCCCCACTCGGTCACGCCCCCAGCACGCAATACGAGATCGAACGCGACGACTTCACACTCGATTTCTGGCCACCACGTCACGATCCAGGCGATCATCGCCGTATGGATCGATAGAACTCACTTCGCTCTTCATCTTGTTAGTTGAGAGTTTGTCGAATTGATGAATGGATTTGAAGATTTTGAGGGAGAAAGGAAATTGCTTTCTGGCCGTTCAGCAATGTTGGTGGCGGCTGGCCATTAGAACTAGGGTTTGTTTTTCTTGTTTGCAAATGAGAAAATGTAGGTGCTTTTATAGAAAATGGCCAAATTTACTATTTATCTAAATTTTCCGAACTCCGAATCGAACGTGCCGGCTGATGTTTCTAAGGTTTACCCCGCGTTCCGGACGCAATGGAACAGGTTTCGAAAGCTAATTCGATCATCTGTGTAAGATATGGCATTAAACGATCAATTTAAATTAAACCGATTTAAATCGATTTCGAGGCGTTTTAATTTGTACCGGACAAATGGTAAATCCAAAAATTACAAAATTTGAAATCTTACAATAATATCACATTACGGATCCGATGAAACTGGTTTCGTCGAAATCCGAGACTGTTCGAAAAATGACTATTTTAACTCGACGATTTAAAATTAAAACGATATCGATGCGTTTCGAGCTGCCACGGTCAAACGATAACTTCGATTGCTACGAAAATTGAAATCCGATAATAACTAACTATTACGGATCCAATGGAACTGGTCTCGTTCAATTCTGAGACTGTTCGAAAATTGGCTATTTTTACAGTCGATAATTAAATATTAAAATATTCAATTTTCATAGATTAACTCCAAATTCGATTCTGAAAGTTCTATAACCTTTCTATAACTCCAGTATGATTTAATATAACTTTACAAATCATTTTCAATCATTTAAACTCGATATTCAATTATTTCTGAAATTTCACTATTTAATTTATCAACTTAATTCTCAAATAAAACCCAATATTCGAAAAATAAATCATTCGACTTCTAAATTCCATTTATTAATATTTTAAAATCAATTAAATATTCGAATTTTAATTATCAAAAATTCTGGGTCGTTACAGAAACTTTCCATCCTTCACCTCTTGTATTTATAAATAAACCTACCTCACCTTGACAGCACCACAAACAGATCCGCAACCTCCCTTCCCCACTGCCGCACCGACCTGCGCAAGCCTCGCCATCCACACGTTCACCACTCCATTTCTTCCACTTCCCCACTCCGCGTGTGACACCTCCACTCTCGGCCTCCACCTTTCTTGGTCATTCCTCCATCCGCCTTCCACTTCATCATTGCCTACTGAACATCATCTCCAGCCACCGTCTCTTCCAAGCCACCCGCCTTTCTCCTCTCCTTCCTCTGGCCTTCAGCCGCAGGTGCATAGAACCCTTCACATATTCTTCCTCCTCTTCGTGTTTATATATGGTACGCATAGTTTCAGTTTCGTTTACATTTATATGTATTGTTAGCTGTATATTATCTATATATTTATCTATATAACTTATGGTTGTATATATATAAGTAAAATAAGATATTTGTAAGATATACGTATGGTAGTTTACATACAACTGTGTATATATTGTTCGTATATAAGACTGTTTTAAGAATATGTACATGTTGTTTCATATTTTATAATATAGTAATGTAGCCTGTTATATGAACTTGTTTATATATATATATATATATATATATTAGCTCTTATATATTAGTTATATACTCAGTTGGGTTTAAAGCTATGTAATATATCACAGAGATATTGTTCATTTCAGCATATATATGTTATAGTATTAGGTATAGTTATATAATAAACTTATATACATGCCGAGAGTTTCGTATGAAGTCATATATATTAGTTTATATATCTATATTTTAGTTGGGCTTAAAGTTTTAAAACTTAAAGTTATACATTTATATCCTAACGTAAGTATGCATGATACTATTTTATATATATTGGTAATGTGAGTTTTGACAGTGCAGTTTATATATGTATAAGCATACTAGAATTTGATTAAAAATGGATACATGTATATATTTATTTCATATAGTATTATATATGTAGGATAGTAAGATTTCACATATCTCTTGTACTGTAGTTATAATTTATAGCTTCTTAAATATAATATTCTTCCAACCTTTTTCTTCGACCTGACAATGTTTACATAGTTGCATATATGTACAGAAGGTACTATTATAATATAAGAAATAAATTAATGGTTTTGTTAAAGTTGTTTATTTATATATTTATATCATATACAATGATATGTTTTAGCTAGTATACATATTATAAAAGTCAAGGCTGCATATAGGAGTGCTATGTTTATACTATTAGTGTAATGGCTATAAAGGTTACTTTATGTATACTTGTGTTGGGTCTGAGTGTTGTGATGCATGTCTTACTGAGAGCGTTATTAAGAAATAAGATATAGACTTATAGTTATCCAAGTTTTTTATATCTTGAATCTTAATTTGTTTTAAATATAATAAGTTTGAATTATATATACATTTATTTTAATATTCGTTCTATTAATTTTTATAAAGTAAGAATAATAATATAATATACATTTTTGTTTCTATTATATCAAAACTGATTTTGATTCTTGATTTCCAATTTATCAGCTGTCCGTCGAATTCGTGCCAATCTTACTTTGCTTCGAAATCCACGTTTGGATTCGTAACTCATCTCATTCTCGTTCATCTCTTGCCTCGAAAGGTGAGTAATCACTCACGATTAATGTTCTTTTATTTATTAAATTTGATTTCAATTGAAACGACAATTGAAATATGCTGCTGTTAATTATGTCCACTGTATATATGCTATTACCTGTATCAGTTCACCTGTGACATCTGACACCATTTTCTGTTACTTATACGATGATAATCAAGTTTGTTTGTTAAATGATTGATTGTTTGATGTTGACATTGGACGTTAAATTGTTAATGTATGAAGTGATAAATAATTTGAATTTGAAGTTGACGTAGGATAGTTAGCAACTTGAAACTGATAAATATGTTAAATTTCATTAGACAAATTTGTATAATATGACCTTTTATGTGTTTAATTTATTGACACGTAGAAAAATAGTTAATTACCCTTAAACCATTTGAATTTATGTTGTATGAATTGATGTAGAATGAAATTGAATAATAGATATCAAGTGAAGAACCGTATAAAATATTAGTGTAATAATCTTTAATCTACATGAAATGATAGTGTAGATTCTAGAAATAATTATATTAATTTGCACAAACAACAATGTAAATTAATATGATTATTTCGGGATTATTTGAATTGATTATTGGATTGTTATTGATTGTTGTTATTGCTTGTTTATTTACTTTGACACCATCCCAGTTACCACACTGCAAGTTCCCTTTGCTATGCTTTGATTCTTGAATTGAGATGGAATCGGGTTGAAATGATAAATACCCAAATAAACTTTGACTTAGGATAGAAAATTAAATAAAACCCGATTGGTAAATAATTTGATTTAAAAATAAAATGAAGATTTTATTTGGATAAATAATAAGGTTTTGAAATGAAGTTGGAATTTGAATTTTAATGAAAGGAAACCGTTAATAATATAAAAATCTGAAGCAAAATATTAACAATGTAATTGATGGAAGAACATTGTTTAAATTAAGAAATGATTGAATTAAGTTTTGAAATTATTTTATAATTAAGTTTTGAAGTTATTTGATAATTAAATAAAATTGAATTCTTTGATAAGTAAAATTGAACTTCTTGAATAAGTGAAATTAAGTTTCTTTATTAACTGAGTTTTGAAATTTGTAACTAAGTAAATAAATAAGTGAAATTGAATTTCTTTAAGAAGGAAAAAAATGTGATTTATTGAAATTAATGTAAGACTTGTAATTGAAAGAATTGATTTGACGAATTTAATTTAATTCAAATTTGTAAGTTTTGATACCATGAAGTTGAACTTAAGTAATTGATTTAGTAAATTGGAAATTAGAAATTGTTTTGAATGATAAATTAACTTAACGAGTATTGAATAAAATCGATTAATGAATTTAAATTGATTTGAATGTTAAATTAAATTAATTTAAATAATTTTGGAATGAAACTTATATGCGAACCTGAATCAATATTGTATTGTTTAAATAAAAATGGAAATTGTATTATAAGATTTTGAAATGGTAATTTGGAAGTTTTGAAACGTAAATTTGGGAAATTGGTTTAGAAAGACAAATGAAATGTTGGTTTACAAATTCTAATTGAGATTGAAATTGATTTGGTTTTGAAATAAATAAACGACCAATCGGTGTAATAATCACGGAAGTTATTAAAGAGACCGGAATCGGTTAGGGACATACTAACTGTCTAAACCGAAAACCACTTTAATAACTACACGCGGAGTGTGATCTAGAATAAAGTGGTTGGAATGATGTACGTGATGACTGAAGAAAGAGAACGATAATGGATAGCCTTGACACTTGTGTCAAATTGGAAATGACTAAAACAGGAGCCGTGCCGGGCCAAATGGGGTTAGCTACCTCAAGCGAACACACTTCTTCGAAAACTACTCATTACTTGTTATCGATTGGTGCACCCTCGAAATTTTGGGAGTGTTGTTTCGCGGTGTTGCGATCGTTGCGACGATGCGTTCTCACCAGTCCGGATCAGGAAAACGGTAGTTTCACTACCTTGGGTATTGCCTCATGTGCCTTGTCATACTTGTATCCCTATACGCGACCACTACGATTTGTTTTGTGTTATACCTATAGAGTACTCCCTGATATCCCACTAGTTTACGGTGGAGTTTACAGTGCTGTATAGACTATAACGCTTATATAAAATGTGTTAAGGGGGATAATGGTAACGCCTTAACACTATTTTGATACTTTATATTACTGATAGGAATTATCTATTTACCATACACTACTACATAGTAGATAGTTTAACGGATCCTTAAAGGATGGTTATTCCAAACATCCTTTGAGTTACTTGTATTTCGGTTGTTATGTCACTTGAGTTGGATTTATTAATATAAGAATGTTAATCCTGACTCGAGTGTTTTGTGTTTTGCTTTACGCTCGGGTCAGACTGAGTGTACCAGTATTCGAGACTCACCTTTGGAGTTGGAGCTTCGCTTGGAGATCCAGCTATCTATCTAGCTTTCAGATATTCAGTTGATTCCAGTGATGTATTCTGATATTGTATTTGACTATTGTATTCGAGACTTCTATTGTACCTTATTTTACTCTGATATGTATATAGTAGCTTCAAGAACTACTATCTTTTGTTTCCGCTGCATTTATTACTCTGTGTCTGTGATCTGTGATTATTTATTTACTGTATATGTTGAGTTTTGCCAAATTTAAATTAACAATTCGGTATTTTGAATTATTCAAGTCCGACATGTGCGGATGCGAATAGTCCAAAATAGCGGGTCGTTACACTACTTGTTTAATTTAATCTGGATGCATGAATAGAAGTTAGTAGCTTGATGAAATTTGTTTGCATGCTTTTGTTTTGAATGTATCTGAATGAAAATCTGTGTGCATGTGTTGATATATCAAAGTTCATCTCTATTTAAAAAGTACATAGTACAAATTTAAGAAAAAAATTTCAATTCCTCTTATTCTAATCTTTGTTAGGCTAGTGTATTTAAACAAAATATGTTTGTTTAAGGTTAAACTAAGATTTAAAAATATTTTTAAGTTTAATAAATAAAAATATTTCCTGGAAAAATATAAAGAACAGAGGAACTTTAGTTTTTGTTAAAAATCAAGTACATTGATTTCTTAATTCACATATATAATCTGAATCATCTTTGTAAATCATGAGTTTTAAAAGTGAAATCTCGATTTTTAGCTTGGGATCGAGTGAGTATTTCGAAGTTGATCAGAAATGGAACTTTGAGCTATTTCTGGTGGACGGAGGACTCGGGGTGGTCGGGGTCTCTGCTGGAGGTTGCTGGGGAGTTGTCGAGTTAGGGGAAAATGCTGGAAAAATTTTCAGATCGCTGTGGTAGTTGGTCGATGGCAAACTAGGGTTTATAGCATGTTTTTGTCTATGGTGAAGTTGAGGCAATGGCGTCGTCGTGGTCGCATCAGGTTGAACCAGTGGTGGGGGGATCGAAGCATAGAGCTCAGGCGGAGGTTCTGGTGGAACGACGAGTTCACCAGTGGACGGTGGCATTGGGGCGTAGGAGATTTGTTGATCAGGTTGTGTTTCTAGGTTATGTCGAATAACTTGATTTTGATTTATGACGTCGTTGGTTGTTCTGGGTGATCGGGATCGTTTCCGGGGTCGTAGGTGACTTGTTGGCATCGGCGATGATGATCGGAACGATGGCGATCATCGGTGCATGTGCACGCGTCCACGTTTGGGTATGAGTGTTGTTGTGGAGTTTGGGGAAGAAAGGTGTTCTCGGGTTTTGACTCGGGGAAGATGTTGATTTACTCGAAGTCGAGTTGATGCAGGGAATACTCGAGGGTTAGCTCGGGAAAAGTGGAAGGTTTACTCGGGTTTTCTTTTGAAGCTAATAAATATTAAAAAGCTTTTAAAACAAGTTTATCTTAAATTTAATTAAGATATAAATGAATTGAGTTTGGATAAATTAGTAAGGTAATTAAAGAGTCATTAATTGATTTAATTAATAAATGATTATGGATTATTAAATAAGTAATTAAGGAATTGTTAATAGTTAATGAAGATCATTAACTAGGAATTTTGAATGATTAATAAATGTAATTAATTTAAGATACTTAATTATATTAATTAAGGATAATCATTTGTGAAAATTGTTTAGGTATAATTAATTAATGAGAGTAATTAGAGGAATTAATTATTCAATGTAACTAATTAAATTAATGTGATTAGTTCAAGTTAATTAATTTGTTAAATTAATCTAGAATAATCATGGGAAGATGGGTTAAGTATAATTACTTAATGTATAATTACTTAGTGAAGTAATTAGTGATGGTAATTACAGGATGTAATAAATTGAAGTTTGAAGTAGTCTTTGGTTAAATTGCTTAGTGTAGTTAATAAAGGTGAATAATTTCTTAAAGGAAGTAATTAATAATTAATTACTTAGGTAATTAATTTAAGAATTAATGAATAAAGATATTTGAAGATAACTAAGTGTTGTAATTAATTAAAAGTAATTAATTACTAATTGTGATTAATCAAGGATTAGAAGTAATTAAAATAATTAATTTAATTAAATGGTGGTTAATTAAATTAATTAGAGATGGTATGGTTAATTTATCTTGCTTATGAAGGATTGAATGATATTGAATGCCTTGGACTATTTAATGTTTCTGATATGAAATGTTTTGTTATATGATTGGATTGAATAGTGATAATGTGGTTATCTATTGAGATAAATTGCTGTGTAAAGTGACATCCTGTATTTAAAATTTGAATTGGATTTCACTTGAATAACTTGGTTTTTAAGATGAAATTGGATTGGGAGAGACCGAGGTCGGGTACCGATAAGTACCCGAAACCACTTCGATTTGTAATCTACTATGATTCATTATAGATTGGTAAGGAAATCAATAGGATGGAATGGGATTTATTTAAATGACTGGACCATTTAAACTAAGTAAAGGTACTTAGGGATTGATTTGTGAATTTAAATGTTGACCATAACAAGTTGTGAACTTGTAGAGAAGTACGAGTTACCCTGGGTTTTAAATAGGTTTTATACAATAGTATTTCATGTTAGACGAGTTTACTCACGCTGGTTTCCAGCCTAACCCAGGTGTTACTTTGATGTAATGCTCGGGTCAGACCGAGTATTAAAGATTTTCAAGTAAGGACGTTCTGGAGCTCAGGAGGCGAGCTGGATGGCAGGAACGTATGGAGTGTTTCCGATGTGATATATTTCTGTTTATCTAAGACATGTTGATTTGTATATGTCCAGTGTTTGAGTATGTGTGTAACTCTGGTGTATAAAAATGTAATCAACTGATACAGTATTCTTTTGTAAACTGTTATTATTTGATATTATATTTTGATCCGCTGCGAATGTGAGAATCTGTGTTGTGTTTCTGTTTCTTCTTCTTCTATCTCTTTCTTCTTTTCCTAACTATCTGGAATTTTCGGGATCGAAAATTTCGGGTTTACATTTGGTATCAGAGCTGAAGATTAAGCGAGAACCTTGGCTTTGTTGGGTTTACTCATTAAGGATAGGGTCAATGTTACCCTAGAATGATTTGAGTGTGTATATATATATGAGAGCGTACTTGTTATTTTCTTATATAAAGATTTTAAATGATTTTATATAAGAATATATTTTGATACATAGAGCAATATTTCCTTCTAATAAATATTAAGGTAATTGGTTGTTAAATTATTGAATTAAATATAAGTGGTAATAGTAATACAACTAAATTTAAATTGAATAAAGATAAGTTTGAAATGGATTCAAACTGGAATTAAAATCTTGAATTTGGAGAAGAGTTTCAAAATAAGATAATAATGAATTGGTTTCAAGATATGAGAATCTTGGTTATTATCATAAATGATTGTTGTGTTTAATAATAAATGTGTATTAATGAGTAAGCAAAATGAAATGTTTTAGGGAAGTAAAACATTTAGGCAAGTATGACTTATAAATTGGAATTGAAGATAATTTAAAATTGTGAAGTTTTAAATCTAAATCTAGAAAACTTGAAATTGTTTTGAATTAAACCAAAGGTGGTTTGAAAATTTAAGGTATAACTTGGTGTGTAAAGGAAATAAATATGTATAGATGAGGGATATACATAGTATCAAAGATAATTTGAAATAAACTCTAGAGTGATGAGTTTTAATTTTCCCTAAAGTGTGATGTAAAAACTTAAAATGAAATAAGTTTAGAACTTTTAAGAAAGAATATTGATAGAAATTTAAGATTTGAAATGGGGATTCAAATTGAGTAAGGTTAATGGGATTAAATTGAATTTAACTTAGAAGAAGTTAAATAAGTTTGGAATGAATAACCTGATTTGGAAATTTCAAGATGAAAATTGAGATTTAACTTGGGAAGTTAAATAGTTGATTTGAATGGGAGTTATGAGTGATCTCAAAATGGGTTTGAGATCTGGAAATTGAAAATTTGTGGATAAAAACTGTAAAATGATTTTGAAATAGAAGGGTATATTTTGAAAAATAAATGATGAAATAAAATGGGAGTTGAATATTTTTGTGATTAGAACTCATTTCATAGAAATGTGATATGGTTAATAACTTTATAAAAGAGTAATCAAATTTGAATATTAGATTTGGAATAAACAAAGTTATATATCTTTGTTATATATGATAAACTCCCCTTGTTGAATCTATAGCCAAAAGAAAACGGTTTTTGAAAGTATTTGAAGTATAAAAAGGGAATTTATACAAGTTTGAAGTGATCCAAAGATTTTCGAAGTTTTATATATTTATATATAAAGGATCTTGTGAGAATGATTTTGGAAAAGGTTTTGGAAACCTATGAATTTGGAAAGGCTTTTGATTTTTGGGAAAATCAATTTTGGAATTTGGAAAGCCTAGTTTGAGAATTATCGATTTTGGGAATCGATTTTGTGTAAAGGAGATTTGGATGAAAATCATAAAGGGTATGATTTGAAAGGTACTATAAGAGTATAGTATAAAGTGTTTTGAGATTGGCTTTGGGGAAAAATGCGCTCGCTTGAAATGAACTTCTCAAGAGTGCCACAGGGTGGTACTGCCTTGAACCCTAAGGGGTGTTCTAAAGTTGATCCTGTGAGGAGTCCGGACAAACTAGTTCCTGAGGATTGTTAGGTAGCGAAAGTCGAGGGCGTTGATGCCTACAGGGGCATTTGGGTTATGCTGTGACAACAGTGTAACTCGATGTCGCTGCGATCTATTGTGTGGACCATAGAGAAAATCGTGTGGAGGATGAGTGCCAACGGTCTACATTTGATCTTGCCGGGACGGCAACGTAACATCGGTAGGCTGCGATCTATGGTCGAGTGGAGGAGTTTCATTCTTTTGGCAGCGAAATTCGAGGGCGCTGATGCCTACGGTTATATGGGTTTTTGCTGTGATAGCAACGTAAAGCCCGGGTATAACTACGATCTATAGCGGGTTCCATGGTGCAATCGAGGGGCGCGAAGGCCTATAGTTATCTATGGATTTTGCCAAGACGGCAACGTAACCATCAGGTTAACTGCGACCGTGGATGGGGGTGATGATTTCCAGAGCATTCTCACCAAAGATATTTCCTCTATCAAAAATGTTTTCGATATTTCCAATAAATTATTTTCCAAGTATTTTTCACTAGGTGTTGAAAACGGGTCTGCTAAGTACTTATAGATTTTCAGTTCTACGCCTGATCAACCTATGATCGAATTTCTATGAGAACGAGGATGGACTTGTTGAAACATCAAGTTATAAAAAGTATTTTTTATAAAAACTATTTTTGTAATACCTTATATATTTTAAAGTGTTTTAAAAATGATCAAAAGATAATTTATCTGATTTTAAGTATTAAGTAAACTCTGGCTTCAGTCCTTTTCGGGGACGAAAAGATTCTAAGGGGGGAGGAATGTGATAACCCGGAATTTCAAGCAATTTAAATGTGATGATTTTAAATAGATTTTTTTAATAGAATGATTATCTTTACAAATTTAATTTGGTTGTTTTATAAATAGATCTTTATGTAAACTTATTATTTTCAAAATTAATATATGTGTTGGTTTAAATTAATATATGTGTTTAAGTTGATTTTAAATTAGACTTTTAAAATTTGAATTCAAATTTAATATTTGGATTTAAATTTGAATTTAAAGGATAATTATTTTGAAATAATTTGGATATAAAAATATATGAATAAAGTTTTCATTAAAATATAATTTGTTTTATATTGTTTTTACTTAAAGAATTTATTTATATAAATTATGAAAATATTTATTTACATAGTAACAAATACAGAAGTTTATATTATCATTTAAAATGAATATATATACATGTGTTAATTTATAACCCTCCTTAGGGACAAGTGTTAATTATGAAAGCTTAATGTTAACATGTGTTAAGTGATTGAGTGTGGTAAATAACATGGGTCATTCCTTGTATTTTTCTTTTTCTAAATTTTTATAAAATCTTAAATTAGTTTATATAAACATACATCTTCCATTTTTATTTCTTTTTCTCATTTCTAAAAAAAGAAAACAAATCAAATCTTGTAAAGCATACCTCAGATCAAAACTAAAAACCTGTAAAACACTTTCAAGAATCAAAACACTGCATACATCTCTCAAGTTCAAAAATCAAAATCTTGTAATCATTTTCCAAAATTAATAGCAAGGCCTGTAACATCTTCATAATGCATCTGAAGCAAGATCAGGGGGGAAAATTGAAGTAAAACAAAGATCATCTCAGTTTAAATTAAAAGCAGCAGTTAAAATAAGAACAGGAAGCAATTCAAATTTCTAGAGAAGACCCAGGCTTCTCTGATTTTTCCAGAATAGTGAGTAAACTCTACTTGTTTAATTTAATTTGGATGCATGAATAGAAGTTAGTAGCTTGATGAAATTTGTTTGCATGCTGTTGTTCTGAATGTATCTGAATGAAAATCTATGTGCATGTGTTGATATATCAAAGTTCATCTCTGTTTAAAAAGTACATACAAATTTAAGAAAAAAATTTCAATTCCTCTTATTCTAATCTTTGTTAGGCTAGGGTATTTAAACAAAATATGTTTTTTAAGGTTAAACTAAGATTTAAAAATATTTTTAAGTTTAATAAATAAAAATATTGCCTGGAATAATATAAAGAACAGAGGAACTTTAATTTTTGTTAAAAATCAAGTACATTGATTTGTTAATTCACATATATAATCTGAATCGTCTTTGTAAATCATGAATTTTAAAAGTAAAATCTCGATTTTTAGTTTGGGATCTAGTGAGTAATTCGAAGTTGATCAGAAATGGAACTTTGAGCTATTTCTGGTGGCCGGAGGACTCGGGGTGGTCGGGGTCTCTGTTCGAGGTTGCTGGGGAGTTGTCGAGTTAGGGAAAAATGTTGGGAAAATTTTCAGATCGTCGTGGTAGCTAGTCGATGGCAAACTAGGGTTTATAGCATGTTTTTGTCTATGGTGAAGTTGAGGCAATAGTGTCGTCGTGGTCGCATCGGGTTGAACCGGTGGTAGGGGGATCGAAGCATGGAGCTCAGGTGGAGGTTTTGGTGGAACGACGAGTTCACCAGTGGACGGTGGCGTCGGGGCGCAGGAGATTTGTTGATCAGGTTGTGTTTCCAGGTTGTGTCGAACAACTTGATTTAGATTTACGACGTCGTTGGTTGTTCTTGGTGATCGGGATCGTTTCCGAGGTCGTAGGTGACTTGTTGGCATCGACGATGATGATCGAAACGATGGCGATCATCGGTGCATGTGCACGCGTCCACGTTTGGGTATGAGTGTTGTTGTGGAGTTTGGGGAAGAAAGGTGTTCTCGGGTTTTGACTCGGGGAAGATGTTGATTTACTCGAAGTCGAGATGATGCGGGGAATACTCGGGGGTTAGCTCGGGAAAAGTGGAAGGTTTGCTCGAGTTTTCTTTTGAAGCTAATAAATATTAAAAAGCTTTTAAAACAAGTTTATCTTAAATTTAATTAAGATTTAAATGAATTGAGTTTGGATAAATTAGTAAGGTAATTAAAGAGTCATTAATTGATTTAATTAATAAATGATTATGGATTATTAAATAAGTAATTAAGGAATTGTTAATAGTTAATGAAGATCATTAACTAGGAATTTTGAATGATTAATTAATGTAATTAATTTAAGATAATTAATTATATTAATTAAGGATAATCATTTGTGAAAATTGTTTAGGTATAATTACTTAATGAGAGTAATTAGAGGAATTAACTATTCAATGTAACTAATTAAATTAATGTGATTAGTTCAAGTTAATTAATTTGTTAAATTAATCTAGAATAATCATGGGAAGATGGGTTAAGTATAATTACTTAATGTATAATTACTTAGTGAAGTAATTAGTGATGGTAATTACAGGATGTAATAAATTGAAGATTGAAGTAGTCTTTGGTTAAATTTCTTAGTGTAGTTAATAAAGGTGAATAATTTCTTAAAGGATGTAATTAATAATTAATTACTTAGGTAATTAATTTAAGAATTAATGAATAAAGATATTTGAAGATAACTAAGTGTTGTAATTAATTAAAAGTAATTAATTACTAATTGTGATTAATCAAGGATGTAACAACCCGCATATTTTACGATTGTATATTTAAATATTTTATTTAAATATAGCGTCGTTAGTCGGATTAAAATCCAAAAAGCTACTTTTTGCAAACAGTCGAATTGGGACTCGAGACCACTTCCATTGAGCCCAAAATGGCATTTGCAACTTTTTTGAGTATAAGCTTCGATATGTTTGGAGTAAGTTGAATTTTGCTATTTTCTAAGTGGGCTTTTGGGTTTGGGTTTCACCCAACTCATTCTATTACCCTAACTCAGCCCCTTCCTCTCCCTTCACTCTCATTTTTCCTAACACTCTCAAGCTCAACTGATAATAGGGGAAAAAGATTGGAAATAGAAATTCAAAACCCTAGTTTCCTTTAGCAAGCTTCAATTCTTGCTCCAAAATCAAGGCAAAGCTTTGGTAAGTAGCTCCTTCTTCTTCTCCAACTCATTCTCTCTTTGATTTCAGAAATTTCCTAAACCTAACTAAGGAAATGTTCTTCTTTTGAGCTTAGATTAAAGCTTCTATAGTTGAAGTGGTTGATTGGTTGATCTTCCTTTGCTTTCAAGCTTCTCATTCATTGTTTTTGGGATTAAAGGTGAGATTTTTATCTCACATCTATGTCTATACTACCTTTGATTGTTAGGTATGAATTCCTAACATCTTTACATGTTCATTTGATTTTGATTTGGATTGATTTGGTGAATATTCCAATTTTTGGTTTTAAAGTCCAATTTTGGGGAAAATCCTTTTACAGATGTTTGATCATGTTTTCGGTGAAGCATCGAAGAGCCTATAGGGCTGGGTTGCCGATTGGCGTAAACCCTTAGCGCCCGTTGCTCGTCCGATCGCCATTTGTTGGATTTTTGCCCTACAAGGGGGGGCTAGACTGAATGTGCTTCAGAAGCAGGTTCAGCCGACTGAACCAGATGGCATAAAATGCCTTAGAAGCAGGTTCAGTCGACTGAACCAGTGGTTCAGTCGACTGAACCAGACCCAGGAAATTGCCTGGGTCTGTATCAGTCGACTGCATTCTGGGTCAGTCGACTGACCCTGGGGATACACAATTCGTATCCCTGTGTCAGTCGACTGACCACCTGGTTCAGTCGACTGACCTGCTTCCTTCAGTCCCATTTGATCATTTTGCTTGAGATTCCAAATGTTAATCGATTCATGATTCTCCGTTTTGTTGTTATCATTTGTTATCGATTTTGATGACTTCTATTTCGGGATTTTTGGGTATATCCATTTTGATGGATTCGACATCGATTTCTATGGATTTGATTCACGTCTTCGTATGTGGATTTTGGTGATTGATTGTTCCTACAATCATTTTTGTGACTTGTCACTTCTAAATACAAAGGTTTCTATACTAGTAGTAAATATTCAAACTCTTTCACAAAGATGATTTCAACTCTATTTTTAATACAAAGCTCGTTTATAAAATCGTTTTCCAATCTATTAGTATATACAAACCTTTACCTCATTCGTACAAGAAAATCTAATTAAACGGCTTAGCAAAACAAGTGGTATGAAACGCTTGCGTTTACTTCGTCGGTTAATTTATGGACTTGTTTGATTGAAACTCTTATGACCATTTTCGAGTGGAAATCTACAATCTGTTCGTAAATATTTGAGTTAAGCAAGTGGTTATGGGACATGAAGCTAAACTCTTATATTTACTAACTTAGTGTAATCGACACTTCTTGATGATCGATGATGATCATTTTGTGATTTAGACTAGCATTGTGCGATGTCTCTTTGTCCACGTGGGGGACTATACCCCGTTCTTTTGAGCTTCGTCTCATTTTTATAGGCTTGCGTCCTATAGTTTTATGGAATTCGTTCCATCGGGCGTAACGCTGTACTACGTTGTTGTTTCGGTTTATTGGATCTCGGTTCATCGGGCGTTCGCTGTACTACGTCATTGTTCCATACTATTTGTGTTAAGGTTCATCGAGCGTAACGCTGTACTACGTCGTTGTTCCTTATTGTTTGAGTTTGGTTCCTCGGGTGTTCGCTGTACTACGTCATGGCACCGGCTCTATGATTAGCGACCATGGGATTAACAACCCGTTTATGATACACGTGTTGGGAGTTTTCATGCTTCCGTTTGTGATAGGCCTCCCCCTTTTGTGATTTCTGGATTTCTCTTTGTGATTTCTAGAATTTGTGTTTCACCAACTTTTGCGTTTAGCATTTATATGTTTGTCAATATTTGTAGTTTGGTGATTAAAATAAAGAATATGAAATTCTTTTTGGTGTTTTGAGATGATTGGAGATATTGGATGATTTTTGTTGTTATTTGATGTATACTTGACACAGTATGGCATTTCTTTGTTATCATACGTTTTTGGTCACATCTCATATCCTATCTCATTTTATCTGATAATTATAGCTAGACTGATCCGTTTATTATTTTCTTCTTAAATAATACTCGGGTCATACCGAGATATTTCAGGTGCTCCTGCTTGACTTCTTATCAGGGATTATCATCTGATTCTTTTGGCTAACTACTTTAGATCTGTAGTTTTTGTTATTATACATTTGAGATATGGACTCCTTGATGTATAATTATTCTTTTGTCTCGCACTTGTATCTATTCATTGTGATATAGTGGATCTTATATGACCACTATTTTGATGTACACTTTCATGTGATATATTCCTATCTTATTCCGCCTTTGTGATATGAATGTTTGTGACTGATTATGTTATGCTTATTTCTATATTTGTTTCCGAGGTCCACTTAGCCACTATGTAGTAGCTTTGAGGTTGTATCGGTTTGTCAGATTTCCTCTTGAAATGAAATGTAAGTTATATTTTCTGACATATCGGTGCTCGCACAAGGCAATTGCACAGATGGTCACTCCTCAACAGCCTTATTCTTCGCGTTAATCGATAGCATTACCCAGTAGTGTTCTTGGCTAATGTGAGTATAGAGGTGGGGAGTCACAGCATGGTATCAGAGCCAAACTTCGGAACAATGTAGAATAATCTAGCAAGGATCATTGTCCTAAGTCTTTCTTAGGAATCGTGCCATAGGATTTAATTCGGGTCTTCGTACCGTTCTATCCTATTTTCTTTTGTGATGCCTTGTTTTATCAATCAAGGTTGTTTGATCTTCATTTTGAGAATAACCTTTTTCCTCTTCTTTCTTTCTTTCTTTCTTAGAGAAGAGAAATGGTTAGACCTGGCCGTCCCAGCGCCGGTCAATCTAGTGCTACTCGCCAGGATGGAGTATTTATGTCTGCTCGACAACTTCTAGATCTTGTGAACAATGCCCGAGCTGCCGGACCCGTTCCAGCGCCTACTCACCCTAAATCCGGGTTTGCACGCTTGTGCAGGGATTATACCGCTTTGGGTGGAAGGCCATTCAAGGGTTCCGAAACCGTTATAGAAATCCAAGCTTGGCTTAGATCATGCGATCGCATCTTTTCCCGCATGGATCTTATTGATTCACTTTGAGTCCAAGTGGCATCTAACATGCTCCAAAAAAGAGCATTAGATTGGTATGAGCTTTTGATTTCTGAAATTATCGAAGTGGATCTTACTTGGGAGCAATTCCGGGAAAGATTCGAATTGAAGTTTGTGCCGGAGGCTGAAAAAGTAACTTTAGCCCGACGCTTTATTGACCTTGTTCAAAGTGAATCTTCTATGGCAAATTATGTCGCATCTTTTGAATCTCTCTCTAAATATGGGGTTGAGTATATTAATACCGCATTGAAGAAAAATCAGAGATTTGTCTATGGGTTGAATAAGAACCTTAAGAAGCCTTTACTTCTGAAACTAGAAGTTTCTTTCGATCAGCTTATTGATATCGCTCTTCGACTTAAAGAGGCCGATAATGAATGTAATGTTGAAGTTGTGGGTGCCAAACAGAACTTCAACAATAACATGAAGAGGCCTATTAAATTCAAAGGCCCCTATCCCGACAAGAAAGGGAAGCAAGAAACTTCTATAGCAAAGACTCCTACCTCTAGTCGTGGACGATGCTACAATTGTGGTCTTACGGACCACTATGCTAATGAGTGCCTGAAACCATTTTTTTGTCGTTATTGCAAGAGTTCAGGCCATCTTATATCTACATGTCCCATACTCCAAAGTAGGAGAGAGGGAGAGTTGAATGTCGTGCAAGCTTCTAGTGACACTTCTCTTGGTCAAGGTAATTCTCATTCTATCCTTGACGATATTTGTTTTGTGATTATCTTATTCGAGTTCTTTTTGATTTGGGTTCATCTCATTATTTTATATCAAAAGAACTTGATGATTCTTTCTCTTTTAAATTTTTATGGGCTTGATGACTTCATTAAGAATTGCGAATTCGATTGATGGATCCGCAACACTCAATTTACTTTGTAAAAATGTCGAGATTATTTTATGTGATTATTCTTTTCGAGCCGATTTGCATGTTATGCGATTACTTAGGCTTCGAGATTGATTTTTAGGAAAGGATTGGCTTAATCATTATGAAGCCCATATCCTATGTCCAATGCGGACTATTTATCTTCGACATTCTCAATCTGTTAAGAAGATTTCTATTATTTTTAATGATTTTGATTTCCAAATTCAGTGATATCATTTTAATTCTTTAAACTCACTTGATGAGGAAAGTGTTATTTCTCTCATCCAAGTAGGTTGTGAATTTTTCGGTATATTTGAGCTTGTCTTAGGATTATCACCTAAGCAATCTTTTGAGTGGTGCTAAGGTCTTTTCAGCTCGACCTTGCCACCGGTTTTCATCAGCTATGAGTTGCGGAAGGTAGCATCCTCTTACCGTATTCCGTGCTCATTGTGATTTTTGTGTTTGGTTTGTTATGTCATTCGGTATGACGAACCTTATACCTTATTTCATCCATCTTATGAATTGAGTATTCTACGAATATCTCGATTAGTTTATTCTTATATTTATTGATTATGGATGAAAACAACAATTTAAAATTTGCAAATCTTTTTAATAAAATATTTATAAGTAAGATTGGATTTTTGTTCTTAAAACGAGCAAAGAATATTTGTAAATTTATAAGAGTCATGGTTATCATATAGAAAATGATTTTGTGTTATTTTTCCCATTTAGTGCTTTAAGAATTCTGGTCGATGCGCTTGATCAATGTTATCGATAGGAATCTCCTTAATGCTATGATGAGACAGTTAGACACAGTAAATTGACTTGTAAAATGTAAATTTTTCTAAAAAGATTATTACATAAAGATAATTGTAATTTTGAAAGTTTTAGCTTTTCGGGAAAGAAGATTATTTAAAAGAACTCTTTTTCGATATTTTTATTCTTGTGATTCCCGAAGGGAATCAAGACTTCATTGTTTTTACCAATACTAGTCGTATTGGTTTGGGTGTCATTCTCTTGCAAAGGGAATGTGTTATCGCATTTGCTTCTTGACAATTAAAGCTTATCAGGACTAGATATGCCGCTCATGATCTAGAGCTCGCGGCTATTGTTTTCGCTCTTAGAATTTGGCTCATTATCTTTTGGGAGAGAAATTATTCTCTACTCCGATCATAAGTTTTTGAAGTATTTATTTTCTCAAAAGGAACATAATTTGCGTCAACAATGTTGGCTCGAGTTCCTTGCATCTTATGATCTTGATCATCTTTGTACTCCGGAAAAGGGTAATCGAGATTGTCGATGCCCTTAGTTGAAAGCAACAAGCGGTTGTTTTCATGATGATATCCTAATGGAATGATCTCGAGACTTATTCACTAGTGAGATTCGATATCGTGAATCCAATTTATGTTCATCTCTTGTTTTATGTAGCCTAGAGGCTCATCCTTCTTTTGGACCGTACCTCTTTTGGCTAAGCTCTATGTCAAACTAAATTGCATGGAGTTCCTACTTCTATTGTTAGCAATCGTGATCCATTATTTTACTAGTGGATTTTGGTAAGGTCTTCAAAAGCTTTGGGAACAAAGCTTAAATTTTTGCACTGCTTATCATCCTTAGTCCGATGGACAAACCGAGCGTGTGAAACCGAATTCTTGAAGATCTCTTTCATGCATGTATTCTTGATTTTGGTGGAAGTTGGGAAAATCATATTTCTCTTGTTGAGATTTCTTTCTATAATAGCTTCCAATCTTGTATTTGTATGGTACCTTTCGAGGCACTCTACGGAAGGCCATGCCGATTCTCTTTGTGTTGGCTTGAAGCCAGTGAGAAGCTAGTTTTAGGTCCAGATCTTATTGGTGTTCATTCATGTTTCACCTTTGATGGGTGATGTGCGTTTCAGTCGATCGGGAAAGTTAGCACCTCGATATGTTGGTCCATTTCCCATCACCGAACGTATTTGTTCCGTGGCTTATCGCCTTTTTATTACCGGCTCAATCTTTTTCTATTTATGACGTTTTCCACATCTCTTTACTGCGGAAATACCTTGGAATTCCGATTTTTATTCTTGAGCCCGGTGTTGTTGAAGAAATTCAAGTTTCACCAAATTTGACTTATGAGCAACCTTCTATTCGTATCATTACTTCGGAGATTAAACGCCTTCGAAATAAAGATATTCTTCTTGTGAAAGTTCAATGGTCCTCAAATCCTAAGAATTTCTCTTGGGAATCTTGAGAATTCATCGAGCAAACACATCCAGACTTACTCTTTCATGCTCTTTATGGTGAACTTCTTATTTCAAATTTTCTTTTGTGTTGATATGCTTTTATGGTTGTTACTTTTATTTTCCTCTTAATTATTGCGAGGACATAATTTCTTTAAGGAGGGGAGTCTGTAACAACCTTCATATTTTACGATTGTATATTTAAATATTTTATTTAAATATAGCATCGTTAGTCGGATTAAAGTCCGAAAAGCTACTTTTTGCAAACAGTCGAATTGGGACTCGAGACCACTTCCATTGAGTCCAAAATGGCGTTTGCAACTTTTTTGAGTATAAGCTTCGATATGTTTGGAGTAAGTTGAATTTTGCTATTTTCTAAGTGGGCTTTTGGGTTTGGGTTTCACCCAACTCATTCTATTACCCTAACTCAGCCCCCTCCTCTCCATTCACTCTCATTTTTCCTAACACTCTCAAGCTCAACTGATAATGGGGGAAAAAGATTGGAAATAGAAATTCAAAACCCTAGTTTCCTTTTGCAATCTTCAATTCTTGCTCCAAAATCAAGGCAAAGCTTTGGTAAGTAGCTCCTTCTTCTTCTCCAACTAATTCTCTCTTTGATTTTAGAAATTTCCTAAACCTAACTAAGGAAATGTTCTTCTTTTGAGCTTAGATTCAAGCTTCTAGAGTTGAAGTGGTTGATTGGTTGATCTTAATTTGCTTTCAAGCTTCTCATTCATTGTTTTTGGGATTAAAGGTGAGATTTTTATCTCACATCTATGTCTATACTACCTTTGATTGTTAGGTATGAATTCCTAACATCTTTACATGTTCATTTGATTTTAATTTGGATTGATTTGGTGAATATTCCAATTTTTGGTTTTAAAGTCCAATTTTGGGGAAAATCCTTTTACGGATGTTTGATCATGTTTTCGGTGAAGCATCGAAGAGCCTATAGGGCTGGGTTGCCGATTGGCGTAAACCCTTAGCGCTCGTTGCTCGTCCGATCGCCGTTTGTTGGATTTTTGCCCCACAAGGGGGGCTAGACTGAATGTGCTTCAGAAGCAGGTTCAGTCGACTGAACCAGTGGTTCAGTCGACTGAACCAGAAGGCATAAAATGCGTTAGAAGCAGGTTCAGTCGACTGAACCAGACCCAGGAAATTGCCAGGGTCTGTATCAGTCGACTGACCATTTGGGTCAGTCGACTGACCCTGGGGATACACAATTCATATCCTTGTGTCAGTCGACTGACCACCTGGGTCAGTCGACTGACCTGCTTGCTTCAGTCCCATTTGATTATTTTGCTTGAGATTCCAAATGTTAATCGATTCGTGATTCTCCGTTTTGTTGTTATCATTTGTTATCGATTTTGATGACTTCTATTTCGGGATTTTTGGGTATATCCATTTTGATGGATTCGACATCGATTTCTATGGATTTGATTCACGTCTTCGTATGTGGATTTTGGTGATTGATTGTTCCTACAATCATTTTTGTGACTTATCACTCTATACTAGTAGTAAATATTCAAACTCTTTCACAAAGATGATTTCAACTCTATTTTTAATACAAAGCTCGTTTATAAAACCGTTTTCCAATCTATTAGTATATACAAACCTTTACCTCATTCGTACAAGAAAATCTAATTAAACGGCGTAGCAAAACAAGTGGTATGAAACACTTGCGTTTACTTCGTCGGTTAATTTATGGACTTGTTTGATTGAAACTCTTGTGACAATTTTCGAGTGGAAATCTACAATCTGTTCGTAAATATTTGAGTTAAGCAAGTGGTTATGGGACATGAAGCTAAACTCTTAAATTTACTAACTTAGTGTAATCGACACTTCTTGATGATCGATGATGATCATTTTGTGATTTAGACTAGTATTGTGCGATGTCTCTTTGTCCACGTGGGGGACTATACCCCGTTCTTTTGAGCTTCGTCTCATTTTTATAGGCTTGCGTCCTATAGTTTTATGGAATTCGGTCCATCGGGCGTAACGCTGTACTACGTTGTTGTTCCGGTTTATTGGAGCTCGGTTCATTGGGCGTTTGCTGTACTACGTCGTTGTTCCATACTATTTGTGTTAAGGTTCATCGGGCGTAACGTTGTACTACGTCGTTGTTCCTTATTGTTTGAGTTTGGTTCCTCGGGCGTTCGTTATACTACGTCGTGGCACCGGCTCTATGGTTAGCGACCATGGGATTAACAACCCGTGTGTGATACACGTGTTGGGAGTTTTCATGCTTCCGTTTGTGATAGGCCTCCCCCTTTTGTGATTTCTGGATTTCTCGTTGTGATTTCTAGAATTTGTGTTTCACCAACTTTTGCGTTTGGCATGTATATGTTTGTCAATATTTGTAGTTTGGTGAATAAATTAAAGAATATGACATTCTTTTTGGTGTTTTGAGATGATTGGAGATATTGTATGATTTTTGTTGTTATTTGATGTATACTTGACACAGTATGGCATTTCTTTGTTATCATACGTTTTTGGTCACATCTCATATCCTATCTCATTTTATCTGATAATTATAGCTATACTGATCCGTTTATTATTTTCTTCTTAAATAATACTCGGGTCAGACCGAGATATTTCAGGTGCTCCTGCTTGACTTCTTATCAGGGATTATCATCTGATTCTTTTGGCTAACTACTTTAGATCTGTAGTTTTTGTTATTATACATTTGAGATATGGACTCCTTGATGCATAATTATTCTTTTGTCTCGCACTTCTTTCTATTCATTGTGATATAGTGGATCTTATATGACCACTATTTTGATGTACACTTTCATGTGATATATTCATATCTTATTCCGCCTTTGTGATATGAATGTTTGTGACTGATTATGTTATGCTTATTTCTATATTTGTTTCCGAGGTCCACTTAGCCACTGTGTAGTAGCTTTGAGGTTGTATCGGTATGTCGGATTTCCTCTTGAAATGAAATGTAAGTTATATTTTCTGACATATCGGTGCTCGCACAAGGCAATTGCACAGATGGTCGCTCCTCAACAGCCTTATTCTTCGCGCTAGTCGATAGCATTACCCAGTAGTGTTCTTGGCTAGCGTGAGTATAGAGTTGGGGCGTTACAAAGGAGGATTAATTTAGATGGATGATTATTGGGAGATTAATTAATTGGTTTGTAATTAATTATAAGCAGGATTAGAAGTAATTAAAATAATTAATTTAATTAAATAGTGGTTAATTAAATTAATTAGAGATGGTATGGTTAATTTATCTTGCTTATGAAGGATTAAATGATATTGAATGCCTTGGACTATTTAATGTTTCTGATATGAAATGTTTTGTTATATGATTGGATTGAACAGTGATAATGTGGTTATCTATTGAGATAAATTGCTGTGTAAAGTGACATCCTGTATTTAAAATTTGAATCGGATTTCACTTGAATAACTTGGTTTTTAAGATGAAATTGGATTGGGAGAGACTGGGGTCGGGTACCGGTAAGTACCTGAAACCACTTCGATTTGTAATCTACTATGATTCTTTATAGATTGGTATGGAAATCAATAGGCTGGAATGGGATTAATTTAAATGACTGGACCATTTAAACTAAGTAAAGGTACATAGGGATTGATTTGTGAATTTAAATGTTGACCATAACAAGTTGTGAACTTGTAGAGAAGTACGAGTTACCCCGGGTTTCAAATAGGTTTTATACATTAGTATTTCATGTTAGACGGGTTTACTCACACTGGTTTCCAGCCTGACCCGGGTGTTACTTTGATTTAATGCTCGGGTCATACCGAGTATTAAAGATTTTCAGGTAAGGACGTTCTGGAGCTCAGGAGGCGAGCTGGATGGCAGGAACGTATGGAGTGTTTCCGCTGTGATATATTTCTGTTTATCTGAGACATGTTGATTTGTATATGTCCAGTGTTTGAGTATGTGTGTAACTCTGGTGTATAAAAATGTAATCAACTGATACAGTATTCTTTTGTAAACTGTTATTATTTGATATTATATTTTGATCCGCTGCGAATGTGAGAATCTGTGTTGTGTTTCTGTTTCTTCTTCTACTATCTCTTTCTTCTTTTCCTAACTATCTGGAATTTTCGGGATCGAAAATTTCGGGTCGTTACAAAGTTCTGGTGACGAGTAAATTACATACTTTATACATAACACTAGTTTATGCCAATTGCTTTGCATTACATGTTATGTCCACGTTTTAAACTTAGCCATGTTAACTTCATATACATGTATGGTATGCCCGACCTACATGAGGTATACAATAATCACATACATATGTCTGTGTATAAGTAACACAGTCCCTTTTAGACCATGATACTTTACCCACTAGTATATATAACTCTGCACCTTGTCAGGGTCCATCATCAAAGCAGTATTATGTCCTCATCGCCATGCATACCAAGGAACACCTGTAGTGCCTAAGGATGGCATCACAACTATTAACCATATTCTATCTCATTTTGAAAGACCTCCACTAGGGGTTGGCCTTTCCTTCTAGTAACAAACAAACTAATAAACAACTAAGTGGTGGTGCATGTCCTAAACATGATCTACACTAGTAGATGGTGTAGACCGTTTAAGTGTAACTCTTGTCTTTCCACTGACCGCTAAGGAACAATGACGATCTTGATTAATGTATACAGCTCTTACTCCTCACATATATGGTTCCAACCTTGCTGACATAGCATCGAGCCTATGCTCATCATCCCATTTAGATTGCCTAAAGCAATCAAGAAAATGCCCACTTGATTACTTAACTCATAACCTCTAAAAGGTTGAAGCAGACTCTACTTGGCCTTTTAACACTTCGATAGGGGCAAACCATTCTACCTTAGTATATTTCCTTCACCTATATGTGAATGTATAATTCTACAAGTCCTATAGTTGGATATGTCCCAAATTAGTATACTGTATACACAACTGCTGGTAACCCTTTGCGGTGGGAAGACTTATATTATGTAACACTACTGACCTCATATTCTAACCCATATAAATGACTATGTCATTTTAAATTAATCGGAATTATTACTAAATTTGTAACACCACGTAATTTTTATGAAAATTAATTAAAAAGAAAATAATTAATAAACAGGAACGTCAAAATATAGAGTTTTCACAAATATTAAAATTTGGCTAAGAAATTTGAAAAAACAACGGTTTTCGTTTAAAGTTTCCAAACGTATTCATGTATATTTTATTTCCGCTGCATTAGTTGTTTATATTTATCTGTATTTGTGAGGATAAATTGTTATAACTATCTAGGCCGATGATAGATTGGTGTACTCTGATTTGATATATGTATATTATAATTTTTCTTCTGTAAAGATCTGTTGTATGTTATATTTTACTTGTCAAAATATGACATTACGTTATGTCTATTCTTTCTTTTCCGCTAACCATCTGGTTTTTCGGCACTTGGATGCTTGGCACATGAATATCGTGGATGTATTAGTGTCAAATTTTAAGGGTTGAAAAGGTGGGTCATTATAGTTTGTACCATATTAAGGAGTAAGAGCTATACGTTTGTCAAGAACGCTATCGGTTTTGAGCGATCAGCGAAAAGACGAGGGTTACACATAATGGGCTACATACAACTCCTACTAATGTACGTCACGTTAGGTCATGCATCGCCATTGTTGTTTGGTAGTTTGTTTGTTATGAGGAAAGGCTAGATAACCCTTAAGAGAGGTCTTTCAAAATGAATGTGGTAGTCCGTGGAGCTGAGTCCACAGTAATCTGTGGAGCTGAGTCCGTAGTCTGAGGAGCTGAGTCCACTATGGTCACTAGAGCTGAGTCCACAATAGTTTGAGGAGCTAAGTCCTTTATAATTCGTGGAGATGAGTCCACAATAGGAAGCAGACAAGTAGAAAATCCCCAGGCAAAATAGAATATGGTGAAACTATTGTAATGCCGTTATTAGGCACTATGAGGAGTTCCTTGGTATGCACGACGACGATGACGTAATATTGTGTTGGTGATGGATCCTGATGAGGTGTTGGGTTACAGATACTAGTGAGGATAGTATCTTGGTCCAAAGGGGGACGGTGGTGCTTATATATCATATATATATATATATATATATACGTATATAGTTATGGTCTACTTCGAGTAGATGAGCTGTATTGTACGCATACATGGAGTCGAGACGACTAAGTAAAAATAAAATGACATAACATGTGATGGAAGGCAATCGACATAAACTAGTGTTATGTGTAAAACGTATGATTTACCATTCACTAGAATGTGGTTCCGAGTCCCTCCTCATTACAACCAACATGATAGCTTTACAAGGATATGTACTGGTGTAAGGCTGAAATGTTGGAAGAGCAGGTTTCCTTATACATGCTTGGCCCTAAAAAGGATATTAGTTATTAGAAGTGTCAATTTGTACTATTTGATTTATTATACTTTACTATTCAGTTGTGTGTCATATCGATAGTGCTCTGATATGCATTTATTTGTTTATTTATAGGATACCAAACCAACGATTCGTACTTAGGTGGACTTGGGTTTTCGATTTAATGAAAATTCAGGCCACATTTGGTATCAGAGCACAGGTTAGCCAACCTTAAAAAATTAGGAAGCATTGAGTGAACGTATTTGAATTTTGCCTATAAATATAAATATTATACACTATATCTTATAAATTCCGACCATAGTGTAGTTGCAACCATATTCTAAACAGATGGGTAAGTTGATTATGATTTGGAACGATTGATGAAGTTGAAGATGTACACCTACCCCGATTACCCCATTGGAAATAGGCTATATAGAAAGGCGTTGACTTAACAAGAGCACGAAGGCAACATATGGAAGGTCCTTAAAGCTAGATAGTATGTGACTCCTTAGTTGGGCCCCCGATAGCCTAATGCTTGTAGACCCCATGGGATTGCTGATTGATAACGTATAGTAGGTCCAGATAAATGGAAAGTAAGGGTCCGTATGTTATGGATATCCGGAGGCAAGAATTAATTAAGTTCCAAAAGGATGGTGTGTAGCAGTCACTCCAGGATGGTAGCCGAATTTTAATATTTGAAAGAAGATAAGTCAATAAGTAAGTTGGAAAAAAAGTTCCAAAAAAAGGGACAAATAAAAATCCACTTTGAGTTTGACCCCGTATGAAAGAATTTAGTATAAAAGTTGAAAAGTTTGAGAAAAATATATAAATAATATATTGAAAATGATTCTTAACGGACTTATTTAAAAGTTTGAAAAAGAAATGGTATTTGAAATGATTTTCAAAGGAATTAATTAAAGGTAGAAAAACTATTTTTTTGAAAAGTAAGTAAATATAAATTTTCAAAAAAGAATAAAATATCCACATTTTATTAAATATATGTTGGAATTAAAATTAGTTAAATTGGAAATTTTAGTAAATGGGGTTTTATAAAAAAGGTTAATTCTTTTGAAAAAAAAGTAGAGCATATGTAGCTCGTTGATTCTCTAAGATGAAAATTTTTAAGTTGTAAAATTATTTTTGGGGTTGGACAATAGGAAGTGGTACTAGTTTAAATGGGGTAAATAACATAGGGAAAGAAGATTAGAGCCCTGAAATAAAAGTAGTAGGGGAATGCACTACAATGATTCAATTAGAAGACAGTTAAATAGTGGTAACATTATGAAATATAAATATAAACAATAATAGAAATTTATATAAAATAATGTTAGTAATATAATTAGAAGCAACATACAAAATTAAAGGCAAAACATACAAATGGGTATTTTCAATTGTTATGTGTATTGATTGCATGCGTTTTTTAAAAAGTCACCCTCACATGATGTTAGAGACTCCACTAAGGATTGGAAGTGGAGAGAGAATGGGTTATAGGAAAATAATAGGATGGAAGTGTCCGTGTCTACTCCAGTTTTCATTATTAAAAATTGTAAAGGATTTTTTGGGACATTGTAAAATGTATTTTTAAAGAGATGGTTTGGTATAAGAATAGAGTTTTAAAAGAAAAAATTAATGAATTGTTTAATTGAAAAATCCCAATTTTTAAGAAGTAAAATCCTTATTGTTGAAAGGGGCTTTAAAAGGAAAAGTTTATTTGAGAAAAAGGAAATAAACTTTTTACAATTAAACTGTTAACATTTTCTTTTGGATTTGATTAATAAGCTAAATTCAAAAATCCTATATTATAGTTTTAAAAGTTAAGACACCAAGTTATTTTTATTTAATAAAAAGTATCTAAGTTGTACTTTTAAAGATAAAAGTCTTGGGATTAAGTACTTCATAATTTTGAAGTTTTAAATTTTGAAAAAAGTGATGAAAACCAAACCAAAATTTTGTATGGAGCCGATAAAGATGACTGCCTAGGAAAGACGGGGTAAAAGATAAGGCTATAAAGAAGATAACAATGACTGCTCATACAGTAGCAATAAGGAATCCCCTAGAGTGTAAGAAATATTAGTGAGAACCTAGGAATATCTGTTTAGACGTGTGTGCGAGTCATAAGAACCTACAAATGATGATGAATGGTGTCAAAGTACACTTTTGCGAGTTCTAGAACAAGCTCACAAGAAAGGTCAAGGATAAAGAAAGTAAATACCAAGATTTGAGAATACTATCAAGAGATTTGGATTAAAGAAGATGATAACAGAGGAATATGACATGGCAAACACACATAGTGGACGTTGGTAGACTCAAGGTTAAGGAAGGCAAGATAGATGGTGGAAAAGTTATTATGCCAAGTCAGTTTGCCAATAAGTTATTCTAAATGTCTATAGTTTATAATTCTTACCAACTACGGTGTGGGGATGCATGGTTTGTCCTATAATTGGCTGTGATAATGGAAGTAATGGATGAATCTTAATTGTTAGAAGCCAAAAAGAAGTTAAGATACATGGGTTATAGTGGAATGGTATGTCAGAAAGGTCCATTTAATTTTAGTAGAGTGTTGGAGCCACAACATCATTAATGTCAGTTGATGTTGAAGAGCAGCTTCTAGCATTTGTTTCTTTTAGGTTTGGGTTGTAAGCATTATTTGTTTCTGTTGCATAAAATGCATACGATATGATGAAAAATATTCCTTTTGAAAAATTGTTTTTCTGGATGGGCCGCTATATTAATTGGAAATCGTGGAAGAAAGGAAATCTCAGGTAGACGCTTAACTAATGTAAAATAATAAATAAAAGGGTGAATGTTTATAAAATAAATTAGGAAATTTATTAGCTACTAAAATGTTAAGTCCCAAAACTTAAAGTTTTGGGAAGATAATTTTGACAAGCAAAGGATAGAGAGAAAGTTTATTATGGAGCCATGAGTCAATGTCCATGTGCCTTAAAAGCTAAAATTTAAGAATGAACTTGTGTGCAGGTTGTTATTTTAAAATAAAAGAAAGATATTTGAAATTTAAACATTTACCACGTAGTAAGATAGAGTCCACTATAGACATTAAATTATTGACTAAATCCACAACTGCATGTGATGTGGCATGATTTGTTTTTAATACACACACACTTTTGAAATTTTTGTTTAAAACTCTGGGTTTTGGAGCATAAAATGGTTTTGTGAAATGTTTTGAAAAAAAAATTTGCGATGAAACTTGTAAATTTTAAATTTTTTTCTATATATTTCAAAAGTTATATTCAAAAGATTTTTGAGCATAAAAGAAGAAATTATTTGTTTTTTTTAAACTGCAACATGGTTATCATCGGGATAAAGTCGACTGCTAGCAAGTATGAATTTTACTGTGCAGCAGAAGTGATAGTAAAATAAAAGTACTTAGTGACGTGGGATTTTTTTTTAATTGTGGGGTTCTTTTTTTTCATACATTGCCGATTTGTGAACCAAACTTCTTTTAAAATAATCCTATTTTAAATTTTAAAATTTTAAAAGTAAATTTCCTTATGTGGACTGCACTTGCAAAAGTTAGAATAGGATTGGCAAAAAAAGAGAAGGTTACAACGTATAGTGGAACAGGTTACGCAAGAGAAGGATGGAAATATAGAATTCTCCATCTAAACCATTTTTTGACATAATAATAGTGGTTTAGAAAATCGACTTTTTCTAAAATTTGGATGTTAGCAATAGTGTGATAGGATTTTTTATGGTAGGGAAGTAATGCAAAATTGATTGAATTATGCTTCTACTCATAGGAGTGGGAAAATTTGGATGCGATTGAGCCCATGTGGGAAAACTAGTAGAATGGTTGCACGTTATGTTACATGATTAAGCCCTTAAGGTTTTTCTGGGATGAAATTCTTTTAAGGGGAAGAATGTAGCAACCCATAATATTTACGACAATTAATTAAAAAGAAATTAATTAATACATAGTAATGTCAAAAAATAGAGTTTTCAGAAACAATAGAATTTGGCTACGAAGCCTGCACCGTTGGGTATGACCCTATTTTCTGATCAATTTTCATTTATATAGTTTTCCAGTTGGAATTCAAACGAAAAATTTATTAATGTTTGAATTTTTTGTGTCGGAAATAATTATATATCTAATTAATAAAAATAATTAATTGACATTAATTACCGTCAGTTAGAGTTAACTGATAATTAATGTTACTTAAACATTAAGCAAGATTAGGTGGGAAGAAATTATATCGATCTAATTAATAAGGAATTAAATAAACAAATAAACAATGCATGAAGTAATTTACAAAATAAAGGTCGACCGATCGACCACAATTAATAGCTAGTCGACCGCTAGTGTAACAACCCGCATATTTTACGATTCGAATATTTAAATGTTTAATTTAAATATAGCATCGTTAGTCAGATTTTAGTCCGAAAAAGTCACTATTCGAAGAAGAACAGTCGAATTAGTGAAAAGTCTATGTGGATAGTGTTATTTGGAAGCGCCAATGTGAAAACACCTTCAAGCACAGATTCAGATGTCTGAACTGGGTCATTCAGACGTCTGAAATTGTTTGAATCAAACCAGAGAGGAAACATGCTAAAATAGCCATTTTCAGACGTCTGAAATCCCCGAGTCAGACGTCTGAATATTGTTCTAAGACAACATTTATTTCTCCAGATTCAGACGTCTGAATCATCCACTTCAGACGTCTGAATGAAGTTTGAGAATTCTCATTTTTCCAGATTCAGACGTCTGGTTTGGACATTTCAGACGTCTGAATCAAGAATGAAGTTGAGAATCAATAATATGGACTTGAGACCATTTCCATTGAGTTCAAAATGTTGTTTGCGACTTTTTTTAGTATAAGCTTCGCTATGTTTTGAGTAAGTTGATTTTTGCTATTTTCTACTTGGGTTTTTGGGTTTGGGTTTCACCCAACTCATTCTATAACCTAACTTAGCCCCCTCTCCTCTCCATTCACTCATCCCATTTCCTAAACACTCAAGCCCAACTGAAAATGGGGGAAGAGAATAGGAATTAGAAATTCCAAGCCCTAGCTTCCATTTGCAAACTCAAGTCTAGCTCCAAACTCTTGGAAAAACTTTGGTAAGCATCCTCTCCTTCTTCTCCAACTCATTCTCTCTTTAATTTCAGAAATTTCCTAAACATAACTTAGGAAATGTTCTTCTTTTGAGCTTAGATTCAAGCTTCTAGAGTTGAAGTTGAAGAGTAGTCGATCTTCCTTTGCTTTCAAGCTTCTCCTTCATCGTTTTTGGGTTTAAAGGTGAGATTTTTATCTCACATCTAAGTCTATATCTATCTTTGATGTTAGGTATGAATTCCTAACACTTATTTATGTTCATTGCTTTCCATTTGAATTGATTTGGTGAACATTCCAATTTTGGTGTTTTGAAGTCGAAATCTATCAAAATTCTTATATGGTCGTTTGGACATGTTGGTTGGAGTGTATTGGTGAGTCTCTAAGATTGGGTAGTCATTAGGCATAATTCCCTAGCTATCATCACTCATCCAATTGCTTCCGATATGATTTGGCCATTTTTGGCCTAGGCAAAGTATTGCCTAAACACCAGTTTCAGACGTCTGAAGTAGACAATTCAGACATCTGAATCTGCTTGTTTCAGTCCAATTTGCCTATTTTGTGTGGGATTCCAATTTTTATCGATTCGTGATTATCTGATTTGAGGTTATCATTTATTGTCAACTTTGGTGACTTCTCTCTTTGGATTTTTGGGAATATCCATTTTGATGGATTTGGTATCGATTTCTTTGGATTTAATTCACGTCTTCGAATGTGGATTTTTGTGATTGATTGTTTCTACAATCATTTTGTGATTTGTCACTTCTAAATACAATGGTTTCTATACTAGTAGTAAACATCCAAACACTTTTACAAAGATGATTTTAACTCTATTTTTAATACAAAGCTCGTTTATAAAACCATTTTCTAATCTATTAGTATATACAAACCTTTACCTCATTCGTATGAGAAAATCTAATTAAACGGCTTAGCAAAACAAGTGGTATGAAACGCTTGCGTTTACTTCGTCGGTTAATTTTTGGACTTGTTCGATTGAAATTTTTGTGACATTCGAGTGGGAATCTACAATTTGTTCGTAAATATTTAAGTTAAGCTATTGGTTATGGGACATGAAGCTAAACTCATATATTTACTAGCTTAGTGTAATCGACACTTTTATTTGATCGATGATGATCATTTTGAGATTTAGACTAGCGATGTGCGATGTCTATTTGTTTGTGTGGGGATTACAATCCCCATTTGTGGAACTTCGGTTCAATTTGGCGGGGTAGCGACCCGTGGTCTTCGGGCCATTTGTGGAGCTTCGGCTCAAAATTTATGGTTAGCGACCATGGAATAGCGTTCCGTTTTTGATACACGTGTTGGTGAGTTTTCATGCTCCCGTTTGTGATAGGCCTCCCTCTTTGTGATTTCTGGATTTCTAATTGATGATTTCCAGAATTTGTGTTTCACCAACTTTCACGATTGGCATTAATATGTTTGTCAATATTTGTAGTTTGGTGAATAAAAATTAAGAATATGATATTCTTTTTGGTGCTTTGAGATTCTTGAGATATTGTATGATTTTGTTGTTGTTTAAATCATATTTGTCCTTGTTTGACATTATTGTTATCATACGTTCTTATTATATCTCTGCTTATATCTCATTTCTTTAATGATAATTATAGCTCTGTGCAGTTAATGCCCCGCTATATCCCCGCTATAACTCCGATATATCTTATAGCGGATTCCTACCGCTACGATTTTTCCATATATCCCCAACATATAGCCTTTCCGCTTTAATCCCCGCTATTTCCGCTATATCCCGTTATTTCCGCTGTATTCCGCTATATCTTCTATAAAAAATTAGATTGAAAAATGATATTTATACGCTAGAGAAATTATGAAATTAATTAATTTCATTGAATTTTTTATATATGTTTAGAAATGATAATACTATAATATTCTACTAAATTAAATTAAGTTATATAACAGTTTTACGTTCATTTACAATACATTTGCACATATTTTTATTTAAAATTATTTTTGTATTAATTATAATTCAATTGAATGTTAATTTTTCACATAATTACTATCTATATATTTGTAAAAACAACAAGTATGGGATTTATATGCTATTTTAGAGTAATCCGATATATCCCGCTATATCTTCGCTACATCCCTGCTATGACTTTTTGCACCTCTACCGCATTGAATCCACCGAGAGCTTTAACTACACAGTTATAGCTAGACTGATCCGATTTTTATTTTCTTATTAAACAATACTCGGGTCATACCAAGATGTTACAGGTGCTTCTGCTTGACTCCTTACCCGGGATCATCTTCTGACTTTTGACTAACTACGAAGTTTGGTAGTTTTTGTTATTATACATCAAAGATAGAGACTCCTTGATGTATAATTATTCTTTTGTCTAGCACTTGTATCTTTTCTTTTGTGATATTGTGGATCTTATTTGACCACTAATCTGATGTACACTTTTATGTGTTATATTCATATATGTTTCCGCCTTTGAGATATGAACATCTGTGACTGATTTGTGTTATGTTTATTTCTATATTTGTTTCCGAAGGCCTCATAGCCACTGTGTGGTAGCTTCGAGTTTGTATTTGATATGTTGGATTTCCTCTTGAAATGAAATGTAAGTTATTTTATCCGACGTATCGGTACTCGCCCAAAGCAATTACACAGATGGTCGCTCCTCAACAGCCTTATTCTTCGTGCTAGTCGACAGCATTACCCAGTAGTGTTCTTAGCTAGCGTGAGCATAAAGGTGGGGCGTAACAGCTAGCGGTCGACCGGGGACAGGTAGGGCATAGCAGTCGACCGATTGAGCTGTTAATTCGAGAATTAGACGTGGCCCAATGGTCCGCATTTAAGATAATTTAATCTAATGGTTGACATTGATTCAGACGCCTATAAATATGGGCCCAACCCCACACTTTTCTTCTAATATTTTTTGATTGACGCCGGAGCTCTACCATTTTCTCTTCTCCACAAAATTCTTGATTCTTAAAATAATTATAGTTTATACGTATATACAAGTGGAGAATAGTAAAAGATGATTTATAGGCCAAGGTAAGTTGTAAAAGCCAAGGTAAGTTGTAAATCCAAATCTAAAATGTAAATTAAATCCAAATCACTTTTCTAATCTAGATTTCTGATAAATGTGTGTATGCCTCCGGTGTATATATCCAAATAGGGAGAAAAAGGAGTCAAACGGGAATAACATGGGTTAGATCTGGAGATTTAGAAAGCTAAAAATGTGAGTGGGAAATTATATATTTTAATATAATATTGGATTTATATCATTGTAAATTTATTCTTGTATGCCTGAAATGTAAATTGGAGTTCTAGACTAAATTTTGAATACATATAATGAAATTATAAACCATGCATATATATTCTTGATTGATAAATTGAATCATATATTGTATGTATGTAAATTTAGAAAATGTTGGGTATTAGTAGTCCTTGAATTTAGTATTGGGTAGTAGTAGACCCCAATAGTTATAAATTATGTGATAATTCCATATTTGTAGATTAGAATAGCTATTGCAAGTAAGATTGTAAACTAAGTTATCATAATAAATTATGAGGGTTTAAGTTGCATTTTAATTCATTGGAAAATAGGGTATTGCAATGCGAATTTCTATAGATTATCAAATTTGATTTATAAATAAAAGTGTATCATTTGAAATAATAAGGAATACACCTAGAAGGAAAGAGATGTATAAAATAGGGATATTTACCGTATTTTATGATGTCTGTTTCAATAACAAGAAAGATAATTCTTTATAGTTCCAAACGTAACACAAATTCTCCTTTTGGATAAGATATAGAAATTAACAGGTTTAACCTTTCCAAACGTAATTTCAAAGAATTAAAATACAGAAATCCTCAAGGAATAATTGAAGAAACATAAATGTGATAATAATAATAATAACAGTCTATGAGAAGGATTAATAAATTGCAATATATGCAAGATAGAAATTAAATAAAAGTGATGGAATGGTAGGCAAGTAATAATTTAAAATAAAAAGGTATGGGAAGTCCACTTAGTAAGGGTGGGAAATAAAGGTTAAAAAGAAAATAGAGATGGAAAATTAAATATAGAGTAAAGGGAATTAAATGGGAAAAGATATTTAGATCTTCTAAATGAAAGCTGTAAATGACCTTAAATTAAATAAGATGTAAATCCACAAGGAAGTAGGGAAATGTTATTAAAAGTAAAACAACGGAGGCACGATAATTAAACAAGTATGAATGAATACACACACATACATATATATACATAGCCTTAAGTATGCGTTTATGAAGGGTGTGAATTATTAATGTTAGTAAATAACTTAAGTGGATAAGAATGAAATAATCATTAGAATGGATTGGAATGCGAGGTCAGTAGTGTTACACGATAGAAGTTTGCCCACCACAAGTGTAGCGACCCGCAGTTTCGTACCCCTTGAGTTGATAATATTTCTTCCTCGTTCAACCCAAAGCGTACGAAAGAGCGAATAACTAGGGTAAAAGAAGAAGGAAGAGGTAGAAGAAGAAAGTAAAACAACATCAGAATCTCACAAACGCAGCGGAACAATATAATAGATAAATGACTAATCTTTAAAACAAAAGAATTATATCTATTTATACATTATATAATCAGAGTACAACACAATTCATAACACACAACTGGACAGTTATCATCACATGTCCTCACAAAACTGAATACATAGCGGAATAATAATCAAGTACGGAAGTACGTCTCGCTATCCAGCTCGTCTCCTGAGCTCCACAGCATCGTATCTTGTATTCTATAATACTCGGTCTGACCCGAGCATTATAGTTAAATAACACCCGAGCCAGTCTGGAAAACCAGCGTGAGAAAACACAGTCAATTGGATTATTAAAGTTTTCCAAACCCTTTGAAATCAAAAGCATCTCGTAAGACCACGCCACAAATAAACATGTCGGGTTTTTACCTTACGATAACCAAAACACTTTTTATCAAATCCGTCTAATATTATAATAGTGTCTATATACAAATACTTATTCAAATAGCTGAAATTGTTACATGATTAAATTCCAGCATACTAGCCACAGAGTGGGTTCTACAAACAAAAACCGTAAAAGGCACGTAGGGAGAATGGATTTCCAACTAATGACCAGGCACTTGGGTACCACCTGTCATAGTACGTGGTCTAGATCAGCGTACCGAGGACCACGCCCGATCCCCTGCAACACAAGACCGGAACCATCCCTTACTGGATAATTCCGAATAAGATCACCCATCGGTTGGGATCAGCAACCGCACCACTAAGCCGAATATAAAAAGGAACATCTAGACAGGGATGACCTCACCCTAATGGGTGCTACCCACATAGCCATGCTGCATAACCCATGATTTTCAGTCATTCCCGGTTGATGAGGCTCGAGGCTAAGCGTTACCTTTTTAGAACGTATCCTTTGGAATGCTCATCGTCCACCTGACGATGTTCTGAAAGCATCCATCCATACAAGTCCGTTCCGAGTTCGAACGGAACCAAAGGCACTATTCCTACTACATCCATTTTGGAATCACCCCCAGGATTAGTAGCGATTAGCCCTTGCACTTCACTGTACCATCTTCGATTCAAACTCTTTTTCCCTACGAAAACGTACAAACCGGATCGAAGTGGTTTTCGGGAAATAAATCTTGATCCCGATCTCTTCGAAATGATCAGCGCATTGGCCAATATTGATAGTCGGTTATTTAACTATCAAATAACATTCACAACAATCATCAAGCCATAATAATTTCTCCCAAATTATTTATTAATCTCAAAATATCTTCTCAAGATATATTTCCACTTTTCAATCCTTTGAAAACAGTTTCAAACCATCTTTCTCTCACGGAATAAATTCCCCAAATATTTTATATTTCCACTGAAATCACCAAGTACAATTACTTTAGATTTTTAAAATAATTTAAAAACACTTTATCATAAAATACACTTTAAAACATTTAAATTAAAAACTACTTTAATACTTTATTCAAAAATATATACTTTAAGAATATTTAAAATAAAGCTAATTATAAAATATAAAACTAAATTTTTCTCTTTTTAAAACATAATACCAAGTCACCTTTAAATAATTATTACTAAGATAAATTTGAAAAATACTTACTTTAAAATTTAAACATTTAAAAATAATAAATTCTTTAAAACATGCTTTTAAAACAACTTTAAAACTTTTAACTTATACCTAAAAATTTGCTTTGAAAACGTACTTGGCTGTCCAGGGAAATACGCTTCTTTTCCACATCTTTTAAAAATAAATCACTATTTATTTTTAAACAACTTTACCCATTCCTTTAATAAATTTCCACCATGAATTTATCCTTCCAAATATCCATTGATATATTACTTCACTTTTATAAACCCAATTTATAAATTTGATGGTCTCATCCATCTTTTAAACACAGTTTCAAACACTTTATCAAATTTCAAATCGATTTCCAAATCAACTCCATTTTTAAAATAAATTCTTTTATTTACCCAATTTATTTTAAAATCCCATTAATTCTAGATTTGACTTCTTATTATGATTTAAAATCTTATTTAAACTGAAATAAAATTTTCTTTTATTTCTTTCAAATTCCTTCTTTATCCTTTTAAATAAATTTAAACCTTGAATTTTAGAATAAATTCTTTATTCCCTTAAATAATATCACTTAAGTTTTAAAATTCATCATTTTCCCTTTTATTCAAAATCTGCTTTCCCATACTCGGAATTTATTTAATAGAATTTAAAATCACTTTTCCTTTCCCAATTCATTCTTTAAATTATTTAAATTCTCTATACTTATTCTGCTTAAAAATTCCCTCTTTTATTTTCTCATCAAAAAAATCTCATCTATATTTTTTTTTGGTATCTCAGTATACCCAAATATATTCAACCAAACACAGCACCCAACATTCCCAATTACCAATGTAATATCTATCACAGATCATCAAATAAATCATATCACAGAATATTAAACAATCTAAATATTTTGAGGAATCTAGTTGGATCCCTCCAATTTGTTTCCCTGCATCCACAGATGTTAGCACAATACCAATTCCACTTCGAGGTGGAATATCGCGGTATATAGGATTAATATAATATCATCCGCTATTATGCGGCGCATAGGGTCTAATCCGCTATATAATGCGGGAAATCAATCACTCCAATATATACTATATATTACTATATAATATACCACATCCAATCAACTCAATCATTCAACCAAAATTTAAATTTAACCATTTAAATTTAAATAAAACCCAGATGAGTGAGATTAACTCACCTTTGATTTTTGTTTTGCAATCTGACCCAATCCAGATTGTTTCTTCACAATTTTAGACCTTGTACAAACATTTGTATGGTTTATTAATATTTGAATTAATCGAAAAATCAATTACTATTTATTAATTTTATTCAAACTAATGATTAAATTATTAAACAAATCTTCCTACAATAAATAATTTTTAGTAACTAAAATAATTGAATAAATTAATAAAATACGTTAATCACCAAAATCCCTTATTTAAAATAAACTAGTAAGTGAAAATATTATATATATTTCTATATAAATTATTTATATTTATACATATATTTTCCTTTGAAACCCATACACTTATCAAGAATTTATTTATATGGATTCAAAAATCAAATTCCATATAAACTCTTCAACCTTTAAAATTTCTATATATATATATATATATTTTAAACATAAATTTTCTCTACTGTATATATACATATATACAAAATCAAAACTAGAATAGGCTTACCCTACTGACTCGATCAATTCGGAGACGACCAAGCCCTCATCACCGTGCCATGACCACCACCCCGAGCTTCGTCGCCGCTCACCACTTCGACACCCCAGGATCGAGCATTCACCCAACATCGCGAAACCCTCTTCTGCTTGCTTGCGAACGCGCCGACCACCACTGCCCTCCAAAATCGCCTCGTCATATCTGCAGACATCGCAACTCCAACTCGCAATCTTGCCGACCCATCTTGACAGCGGCCACGACATCTAGCGTACGCGAACCACTCGAGCCACCATCTCAAACTTTGTTCGCCACCCAAGGTCGCGAGGTCTTGAATAGGAATGATCGCAAACCCTAGTTCAAACGGCGCTGTCGAAACAGAGAGTAGGAGTGTTGATTAGATGAATTGAAAAGGAGGGGGAGACTCGCGATTTTGATTCGATGCATCGGCCATTGATTTTATTTTCTTTTCTCGTATTCGAGCATTTGGAATTTTTACTGAAAAGGGAATGGGTTTCGTTTTAAAAGGAAGAAAAATAAGGGATCGTGTGTTCAAGAAGGCAAAGGAAGCGTGTTGAAAAATCTAGCTACAGTAAGTTGATGGTAAAGCAAGCAGCTTATATGAGTATATATGTCAATCAACCATTAATATATATATATTTATAAAGTTCAAATTTAAATTCAAATGCAACTTAAAATTTCAAACTCCTATCGAGGCGTGCTGCTAGGCGTTTATAATGTTATATCCCTATTCTGAACGCAATGGAAAAGGTTTCGAGTCCTAATTCGATCGTATGGAGAAGATAGCTTTTGGACTTAGTTATAATATTAAATTTTCGATATAAATTTCAGCGCGTTTATATATCGTATGCTCATACAACAACTCCAAACTCTACGAAAATTCAAATCTGATAATATTACACTATTACGGATCCAATGGGACTGGTTTCGTTAAATTCCGAGACTGCCCCGGAAGGCTATTTTTAAATATCAATTTAAACGATAAAATTTCAAAACTTAACAAAACACTTCCAAATTCAAGTTTAACACTGTTACTATCTTCGGTACTATTAATATAAATTCTACAAGCCTTCAAATTATTTTTAACAAGCTTAAAATTCCAGATTCAACCATTTACCCAATTTCCAATTATTTAATTAAATAATTAAATCACTCAATAAATGGTGGTATTTGAAATTCAAGTTAGAAATTAACTTTTAAATATTTAAAATTAATTAAATATCCCAATTTCAAATATCCAAAAATTACGGGTCGTCACAACAAGGGGCTATCAGCAGTTGTGTATACATTATACTGATGTAGGACACCTCCACTTTAGGGCCCTATGCTTAGGTATAAACGAAGAATACCATAGTTGGATTTGCTTCAATCATTTTAAAGGGTATTGCCTTGATTTCTTTAGGCAATTTAAATTGGATGGTGAGCACAGATCAACGCTATATCAATGTGTTGGTACTATATTAGGGAGTAGGAGCTCTACATAGGTCAAGAACGTCATCGGTCTTAAGTGGTTAGTGGAAAGACAAGGGTTACACCTAATGGGCTACACCTCATACTAGTGTAGGTCATGTTAGGTCATGCACCGCCATAGTTTTTTTACTAGTTTCCTTGTTATGAGGAATGGCTACATAACCCTTAAGAGAGGTCTTAAAAAATGAAGGGGGTAATCCGTGGAGCTGAGTCCACATTAGTCCATGGAGCTGAGTCCATAGTCCGAGGAGCTTAGTCCTCTATAGTCCGTGGTGCTGATTCCACTATAGTCCGTGGAGTTGAGTCCTCTATAGTTTATGGAGTTGAGTCCATAATAGGAAGCAGATAAGTAGAAAATCCCAAAGGCGAGATAGAATATGGCTAAATTATTGTGACGCCGTTATTAGGCACTACGAGGAGTTCCTTGGTATGCAGGACAACGAGGATGTGATACAGCATTGATTGTGGATCCTGACGAGGTGCTGGGTTATGGATACTGGTGGGGATAGTATCCTGGTCCAAAGGGGGATTGTTGTACCTATATATATTATATATATGTATATGTATATGTATATAGTTATGTTCTACTTAGGGTAGATGGGGCATATCATACACGTACGTAGAGTCGAGACGACTAAGTAAAAATAAAAAGACATAACACGTGATAGGAGGCAATCAACATAAACTAGTGTTATGTGTAAAATGTATAATTTACCAGTCACTAGAACGTTGTTCTGAAGCCCTCCTCATTACAACCCACATGATAGCTTAAAGGGACATGTAATGGTGTAAGTTGGGAATAGTGGAAGGACAGTTTACTTATGCATGCTCGGTACTGACAAGGACACTAGTAATGGGAATTGTCAATCTTGGTCAGTACTATTTGATTTATTATACTTTACTATTCCACTATGAGTTATATCAATAATGCTTTGATATGCATTTATTTGTTTATTTGCAGGATACCAAACCAACGATCAGTACTTTTGTTACGACCCGCCTTTTCGAACCCCAGAAGTCGACAGTAATACATCCACGGTATTCACATGCCGAACAACTAAGTGCCAGAAAGACAGATTGTTAGGGGAAAGAAAAGAGGTAGAAGATAAGAAGAAACTAAACAATTAGAGAATCTCACAACGCAATGGAATAACATATATTAATCAACATGATACTTTACAAAATCATTTCAAAAATGAAAAATCAGAGTCATACTATTACAATTCTACTCTTGGACAATCATAACAGCCTGTCCCTACCTAACTGATACAAGTTACATATTATACAACGGAACAAGATGATAACTAGCTACCGATGAAGCCTCATGCTTCAAACTCCTCCAAAATGCATCCGTGGGAAACCTGAACTACTTGGCTGCCCATAAAAATTTGAGAACCCAAGAGTTTTAGGGAAAGAAAATAAAACTCTGGGTCATACATGGGTCTGGTGTGAGTAAACTCAAATAACTAAATTATTTTGTTTAAAACCCTTTCAAAATCAAAGATATCTCATAAGACCACGTCGCACATAAACACGAACGGTTTTTTACCTTACGATAACCAAACCATTTCAGACGAAATTCTCTGATACTATATTAGTCTCTAAGATACAAATACTTATTAATCATAGCCGAAATTGTTACATTAATTAAATTCCAGCATAATAGGTATACAACTAAAATTGTAATGGCACGTATTGGGGAATGGATTCCATACAATGACTAGGCTACTGGGGTACCGCCCGCCATAGTGCATATCTAGATGAACACACCGAGAACCCCGCCTGGATTCCCTACCGACACAGGACTGGCCTACCCTTTGCTGGATAGTACCAAATACATCAACACCACAGTTGGGATCATCAACCGTACCTAAGCATACAAAAATGGGTCAAATATCGATTCTAGATTTAGTGAAGACATACCATAATAAGGACTAACCGAAGGCACTACTTCTACTGCATCCATTTTTTAATAATTCTCAGGATAAATAGCATGCAGCCCTTGCACTTTAATGGCCCTATCTTCAGTTCCAAACTCTTCAAGATGTCTTCATTTCTAAACGCTTAAAACCATTCGTTAGGAAATAAGCAGATAAAAGATAAGAGCGGAGTTCAACTTCAAACCGTTTGTGGATGGATTTCCATATTATTTACCGTAGGAGAACGAAACAAAATGTTTATGCATAGTACAACATCATTGGGGATGAATGTGTCATATAACTCACGTGTTTCTCCTAGATATTTTCAAAGTTACGTTTTGGTCCAGATTTGATAGTCGGTTATTTAACTACCAAATAAACAATCATTTAACATTGATTTAATTCCATATGGGATCCACTAAGCCTTTATTAATTAATATTTCATTAATTAAAATCACATTATAAACATTCGATTAAAATATCTTTTACAAAACACTATTTCCAAAACCCCTTACATCCCTTTTATACTTGGAAAACATTCATTTACTTAACTCAATGATATAAGTATATTATCAAACTTTATAAGAGATTTCCTCTCTTCACATTCCATATTAAATGACCAAACAAATTCCATTTAAAAACATTTCTTCTTATAAAACTAACCTACTTAACATTCATAAAAAGTTTCCTTTCTTAAAAGTTCACTTCGTAAATAAGAATACCTTTACAACCTATAGAATCATTTATACATCATTTTCCTATTTTAAAATGCTTTTATTAAACCTTCTTAAAGGAAAATCTTTACAAATAGCATTTCCAAGACATCTTTTGAAAATCACTTTAAATAAACCCTTTTATTTGGTAAAGCCCCTTTTATAAACAAGTTATTATTTATAAATACATTTATTACATAGTTATATAACTTAAAAATCATTTATAAACTTTAAACCCTAAAATTGATCAAAGGATTGAAGTTAATTTAAAATCATACTTTATAAATTCAAAAAGAGGCTTAGCAATCCTAATGGTACCGGTTAAAGTTACCATTTAATTTCAATTTGACTTTCAAGTCATTGAATAATTTATTTACATTAGTCAACATATATGTAAATACTCTTCATATCCAAAATCAAAAATTAATATGTCAATATAAACTAACTGGCATATACATGTCCAAATAGCACAATAGCAGGATGGTGATTTGTCCTGCTAAATAAATGTCTAATAATCAAACAATTAACCTATTGGAGAACGAGGATTTATTATGTTAATACATATGTCCATACAATCAAACAACCAACCTATAGCAGAATGGAGATCTATTCTACTAATCTATTCCACAACAATCAACTATTTACATAACTCATTCATAGAGGTTGGCTACTTATTGGTATTGACAATTGAATCACTTATGTTCAACACTATCCTTTGTAAAAGAAAGTTCCCTATTAAACAAATTGATTCTTGAAAAAACAAAGCGATTTTAAACTTGAACCTCTTTTAAAATAATTAATTACAAGTTAACCCCTTTATTAAACCATTATTAATCTTTACTAAATCATTATTACATTTGAAATTAATTTAATTATATTAATAAATAATTAAACCTTTAATAACTAATTAAAAATTTACAATTATATAAATAATTTAAACCCTTGTTTATCCTTAATTAATTATTAAATAATAATTTAAACCTTCATTAATAATTAAATATTAATTAATCTCATTTGATTAATTAGATAATCTTTAATTAAACTTAAATTTTAAATTTACATTAAATTAAGCCTTAATTAATTAAAAATAATTAAATAATTGATTTATTTATATAATTAACCTTATACTTAATTAATAATTAATTAAAAATAAATCATATACTAAAATTATATTTAATTAAAAATTAATCATACTTAATTAATAATTGATTAAAATTAATCTTATCTTTAAAAGGTAAGTAACTAATAACTAATCCTTACTTAATTATAATTAATAAACATGTTTAATCGTAATTAATTATCAATTATTTAAACTTAATTAATAAAAACTTAATCATTGAAAACTTAATTAACTTTATAAAACATCATTATTAAGTTTATAAAACAATTTCAAAACACTTTAAGTTAATAAAATCAAATTTTGCTAAAATCGGATTTTTAAGCGAAACTACATCCATAGCGACTATCGCTATGGGTACCCATAATCTAGAACTTGTTTTACAATCCACCTCTCTTTGATCCCTTTACCTTTAATTTTCCAAACAGTTTATAACCAAAAATTGGAAACTAAATCAAAATTCAAAACTCAATAAAAACTTTCAGAATCCTTTTTAAGTATACTAGTTTTTAACTCATAGAATTCTAGGTCGCACACATACAAATTCAAGTGCTGAACTTCCCTTAACCTATATTCATGTTTTACTCATTACAACATACTCAAAGTTGCATGCCACATAATATCCAAGTTACATAAAACATCATACTCAAAGCCACAGACAATATCATACTCACATCCAAAATTTCCAAACAATGTTACTACAATAACACCTTATATGAACAATACTATAAACAACCAAGACATATAATAATCCACACAATTGAACACATATCTTTTCACAGTATATTCAACATATAAAATTTTAAAACTTTTAAATCTAGAAAAAATAGTTTACTCACCAAAACATTTTAGAACTTGAAATGCTTTAGACTTGCAAAGCTTGGAAACCACAAAAATCCACGCGAAAATATGTCATCTTCTCACTAATTTTTAGTCATGTTACTCTCGAAATTTGAACAAGTAGTAAAAAGAAAAGTTTTAGGAAATTCTTTTCTCTATAATTTCAAAAAAATAATCACTCAATTTTGATTTGTATTGAGAGAGATATCGTTAATAGAAGGAGTGGTATTCTCGGACTAGAAAACCTGAGTCCAAAAATGGGTCTGAAAGAAATGCATTTTTGACATAGATAAGTAAAAATTTTGATGAAGTGATTGTAGCCACTAAAATTTTACACGGTTTGAAAAATGGAAAAGCTCTATTTGAATCGGATATGAGGAAAATATTATAGGAGGAAGAGGAGGAAAAATGAATGAATGGAAGGCTATTTATAAACAAGAGAAAAAGGAGAATTATCTATCTACCCTTGTACTTCTACCCTCCACATTGTCTTGCCACCTCAACAACCTCCACCAAACATGCCATTTTAGTCCACCACCTTTTCCCCCCTCATCATGTCAAAGAAAACATGTTTGTACTTCTATCGTCGAAGTGTCACATCATGTCTCCCAAGGCATCTTTTAGTATATACAAGTATATACTTAAGTATATATACCCATGTATATACTAATATATACTAACTAATTTACATTCTTAATCATTTAAATGTTGTTTCAAATATAAATATAAGGCTCACAACATTTGAAACAACTTTTATACGATGAAACGTCGAAAATTCGAAAAACGGTTTTTGGTAAAAAAATTGTTTTTCATCAAACTAAATATTTTTATAAACAAATTTGAAAAACTATTTCACCATTATTATTTTTTTATTTAAAATATTTTTGTTTTCATTAAAAAATAAATATATTTAATATTTAAAATTAATTAAATATTCACAAATCAAAGCAGTGAAATTCCGGGTCGTTACATTCTTCTCCCTTAAAATAATTTCGTCCTCGAAATTACACCTCAACCCATTCTAGAAAACACTTAACGCTATATACCAATTCACATGATGTACATAGATCATTATTATACAATATCTGATTCGACCTCTACTCAAATACATTACTTTATTTTTGAACTAGTATCGCTCACCCGATTCTCTAGTGCAGACTATGATCAGGTTCCTTGATTAGGAACCTATGTTCTCCTTACATAGTCATATACTATGATAGAAAACTTTAGTCCCATATCAAAAATCCTCATCAAGTGCTCACCGTCAAAAATCGAGTAATAGAACCTTATCCGAAATGGTGTGAAACACCTCAAAGTCATGTACCCGAATCTTAGATCAAACTGTATGGAAACGAGAGATGATCTACGTCCAACCTACGTACTTCTTTAATTGGTTTCCCCTAATACCAACTTTATTCCCACTAAGTTATTTATGAAAATATTTCATAAAACTAAACTTAGGTTCAACTTGGATACTACTCCACTACATCCTAAGAGTACATACCCCTATTTGATTTAACTATTCCATTTTTCATTTATCTCCCTAAGAATACTCAAGATCCAAATACCTGGGTTTTATTTCAAAAACTTTTTGAAATGATATTATAATTTTAATTCTTAGGAAATTTACATATAGCCAGAGTAACTCCAAAATGATATAAGGAACTAGGTAATACCAAACAGTATTTGTAACGACCCTGGATTTTATACATATTTAAATTGATAATTAAATTAGTTTTTGAATACAAATTGTGAAATTAATCGATAAATTGATGCGAGTTTCCCCGAGTTCAAATAAATTCTATGTTAAATAATATAAAAATTTAAATGTTGTATATATGTGTAAATATGTGGATATATATGTATATGGGCATATATGAGTAAATTTGAACTTATATATATATATATATATATTGAAATTGAATTTAAATCTTAAATAAATGGGTTAGAAATAAATATAAAAATATAGACTTTGGACACAAGGAAATAAATAATAATTTTTAAATTTAGAATTGATGGTTAATAATAATTTAAATTTATAAAATAATATATATAGAGAAATACAAGACAATAAATATTAAAGTAAAATTTATAATAATAATTTAAGCTAGAAATAAATATATAAAAAGGGTAAACTATAAAATCCAAAGTAACACATTTGCTAAAATTAACAACATATGAAATATAGAAATTATCTTATTATAAAATAATAAGACTAAAGAAAATAAAAATAGAAATAAATAAAAGAAAAAATACAAATTAGTTAGAATATAACAACATATTAAAAATAAAAATTCATTTATATTACTAAATAATAAGATTAAAGAAAAAAATAAAATACATTCAAATAATAAATATATATATGAAACAAATGAAGTATAAAAATATACACTTATAAAAAGAAAAAATATAAATATCTATATACAAATGTGGATAAGTATGAACAAAAGAAGAAAGATATGTATTAGCTTAAAGGATAAGCCACCACAACAAAAATCACGTCAGCCCCAAGAGAAAACAAATCTCTGATATATAGTACAAGGCATTAATATCACTTTGTACAAAATAATATCATCACCATGTACAAAAAATTTCACCTGTAAACTCATTTTTTATCAAGCTTTTCATTTTAGTTCGTCCATTCCAAAATGGAAACAAAAATCTGAAGTAAATAATATCATTCAAACTTAAACAAAACTTCAATATAAACAACAGTATAATCAAAATAAATCAGAGATCAAAAGAAAGGTTTCAACTTGCAAATTTCAAAGGCCTGTTTCAAAAAGGAAACTCTGTTCATTCTGGAATCAGGTGAGCAAACTCTTCAACCTTTACATATATATATATGATCTGGTTTGCATGTGATTTATATTGGATATATGTTATGGAATAATGTTGTATAGAATGAAATTATATTTGTATGTCTATATATCTATATATGTATATCTGTAAACTTAAATATGTAGATACAGGTGTATGTGCCTGTCTCTCTGTTACAGGCTAAACAAATTCAAAATAAAAAATTTCATATCACCCAAACCAATCAATATTAGGCTTTGATTTCAAAATTAAAAGTGATTGTAATGTTGTAATACCAATTTTAAAAATGATCACAAGTATAATTATTGAATAAATATTTTGAAAATTGGAAATTACATAAATGAGCATTTCAAATCAGAAAAACCAAGTTTTATAATTTCAAGTTTTGTTTATATTTTCAGATTCGAGTCTAAAAACTATGATTTTTGAGATAAATATTGTAACATCCCACCTTTTTGTATGCTTAAGCAGACACACGTGCCAACTTAAACCATACAGAAGGGTGGATTGTTATGGGGTAAATAAGAAAAAGTGGGGAAATAAAAGAAAAAAAATAGAATCTTGCAGCGGGACTGTAACGCCTCGGGTTTTGCCCGCTCGAAAATCAACATCTGTACTTCACATTGAACTAGAATGCCGCAGATTCGACCGTTCAAATCCGATTCGCCGGAGCTATAGCACAATTAAGTAAATAACACAGCGGAAGAAAAGAATAATACATTGATATATAATATCTGATACAACAGAGTGATACAATGAATATCAATATACATCAGAGATATGATACAAGAAATAGCAGCGGAAAAGAAAAGATAACAACAGCAGCGGAACAATATCAATAGAAGTGATAACTCCAAAATGATCTTCAGACAAGAATGAATCCACAACTCCAAGATAAGCAACTCCGATGAATGAACTAGCTCCAGATAATCCACTAAACCTGAATATCTGAAAAGAAACCCAACTCTAGACTGCTCGTGTGGAAAATTATGAGCACCCAGAGTTTAGGAAGGGAACAATAAACTTCGGATCAGTCATGGGACTGGTGTGAGCAACAAAAACAGTTTATCTTTAAAACAAACACAAAATAATTTTAAACATTGAAATCCGCAATGCTTTTGGAAAATGAAACTACCATAAGACCTCCCACCACACACACAATGCAAACGCATAATTGGAGGAGATTTCTTCTTATGATAGTCAAAGATGCTTACTACGCAAATCATTGGATATTATCATTAGTGCATAGTGTAGAAAACATTTCGAAAGTATAATATTAATCTTAGCCAGCATAGGCATTCCGCACTTATGCCTACTATAGCTACTATGTTCAATAGCAGGTTACCGCCACATTCCGTAGCAGGTAATACAACTAAAACCGTACAAGTCACGTATTGTTTCTTTGGATTTCCAACAAATGGTCAGGCTAAGGAACTTCCTATGCCACGATGGGTACGTCCCTGGAATAGACGACCCGAGAAGTAACCTAACATTACGGTTAGATCTCTGCCAACACAAGGCCGGGTTACCTCTGCAAAAATAGGTAACTACTGACACGCGTATGTCATCCCCCGATCATAACCGATCTTCCCGAGGATTCTCGATTTCCAACAAACCACATAGTAATAATGCAGCAACCACATAGGTTAAGTATCTGGGCTCCATACCATGATACCACCTCTATCCAGAAGGAATGACATACACTAAGGGGCGCTACTCCCTAGAACCTTGCCGCATCCTTCCTGTTTTGACCATTTCCAGGGTGTGAGGCTCGACGAAGTCTCGTCCACAAAGCTACGCTTTCTACAAAGCCATGCTTCGGGTCAAACAAATGATCAACCTATGATCACAAAGATATAAGATCAAACAAATGATCATATCGCAAATGATCAATCAACGATCATTTCACAGCAACACTCAGCATGTCACATTACCAAATTGGGATATATCGCTGATAAATTTCAACTACATAACCTCTGAGCTCGTACGTCTCAGAGAAGGGTGTTAAGCTAAGAGAATAAATTCTCCGCCACCAACAGAGATGTATTTGAAAGAAATCGGCTTTATATCTCAAAGTGTAATGTCAGACATGTATCCATACAAGTCTGTTCCGGGTTCGAACAGAACCGAAGGCACTTCTCACGAAGCCCTTGCAAATCCGGATAATTTCCAATCACGTCCGGACTTCCCATCACTAAGGGTGATAAAACCTCTATACCGGGGATCAGCCGATGCAGAGTAACTCGACGGTAATCCTTCCGTTTTCAAAAATATCCGGTCTTCAACACCGGTCTTCAAATGCTATCCATATACGACGTATCACATATTCGGAATGGGTTATACGACCCAAAGGTCCTTTCCCGGCTAACCCGAATAGTGAGCGCAATTTAAAATCATATGGATATGGGATTTCAATTAAGTCACAACTTATTAATTCAACTTCTTTTTTCCAAATGGTTTAACAAATTACCATTTTCAAATCTTTAGACAAAAAGATTCATTTTAAACGACCTCCAATGGTTTAAACAATTTCCACATTTAAATCTTTTAAATAAAAGATTCATTCACAGATTTTCTAAATCAATTTCCATTTCAGTTTAACTCGTTAAATCTTTAAATCAAAGATTTAACTTATAGCTTTCAAAACAATCCCATTTCGAATGGTTTAAACAAAACATCATTTTAAATCTGTTAAAATAAACCGATTTAATTCATAGCTTTCCAAAAAGAATTCATTCATAACTTGGAAAACCATTTTTCAATTCAATCTTGAAATTCCTTTAATTAAACTGGAATTTCATTTCTTATCTGAAAGCTTTTATCATTTGAAAACAAACAGTTTTTATTTCGGAAAATCTGATTCATCCATACGAGTTGAAATCCTTGGGTTAAGTTCAAATTCTCAATCCAATATCTTTAAAATGGTTTAAATTCATATAACTTGTACAGCATCTTAAATCCCTAGTTTTGAATCATAGAATTTAATTTCGAATCTTGAATTTAAGTTTAAATCAAATTATTTAAACTTCAAAACTTTATCAAGTTATTCAAAATAACTTTTATCTTTGAAATTCCGTTTCAAAAGATTTTCACTTTAAACCCCAATTTCCAATTTCAAAATCAATTGAAATTAAAATTCCAATTTCAAAAATATCAAATTTAAATTATCTGTGACTTAACCGATTTCCACGTGAAATCCATATTTGTGTGTGTAAAAGTGTAGTCCAGGGGTTGAACACAATAGTGCAACACGATGAATCATCACATATCAGAATACAGAAATATAATTCGATAAGCGGTATAAGAACAACGCTTATCGTTCATTCACAGATCATAGATATATAAAGGTCACAGATAAGTAAACTACAGATCACAACATAAATCAGGATGTATCACAAAGCATCATATATCAGGGATATCAAACAATCAAGTCATTCAATAGAATCCAAACATCCATAAGTAAGATAATTTAATTATCTGATAAATTTAAATCGGATGTATCAATTACTAATCCGGTTAATTATCATAATTTAATTACAAATTATTTGAAAATCTTTCTTTCAAATTTATTAGTTAACCCTTTATTATTAACTAATCACTTCTTAAATCAATTAATCTTTAATTATTAAATTAATCTTAATTAATTGCCATTATTAATTAATCCTTTGATTAATTAACAAATAATTAATTCACATTTTAAATTATCATTTAATTAATTACATTCAGTAATTATTTGTTCATTACTTCTCTAAGTAATTTTTATTTTCCAAATCGTCAAGTGATTATTAATTTAAACCTTAGTTAATCCATTTAAACTTATAATTACAAATTATCAATTATCATCCTAATTATCTTAAATAGTTAATGAATTTAAATCTTAATCTTCATTACTTAAAAGAAAACCCATTTCCATTTATTTATTTAAGTTTCACTTAAATATGTTTGGAAACATTTATTTCAAATTTTCTTTGAAATTTCGTTTCAAATTTCAAGTTACTTTCTATACATCTAATTATATTTCTAAGTCATTTGAAACAAATTGAATTTCAAAACTTTATTTATATTCAATAGTAAATTCCAATTCAATTTGAAATATATTTGCGTTTTGATTTAAAATTTGAATTTAGTTTTAATTTCCAGACAACAGACTCAGGTTTAACTTGTTTCAAAATCTTTTGTTTTAAACTCCTTTTACACTTTAAATTTATTTAAGTTTAAAAGCTTAAAAACTGACAGGTTTAAACAGAAACTCAAAACAACAATTCATTCGAGTCAGACAGAATGACTTCGGGTAATTCGTTTTAAAACTTCGAGTAGAATGTCAGATTACCCGAGCCAAATTCGCGAACAATCTGAAACACCCAAACGAAACAGCCCAAATCCAACCAACGTGCTCGTGCACGTGTACACCTCCGTTCAACGCGACATCGATGAGCAAATCGACGCTGACCCACTAACCAAGCTCCGACCATCCTACGTCATAAATTTGCTTCCAAACAAAATCGAGCATAGCTCGAGTAACTTCCACCCAGACTACCAACCCAAAACGCTTCGCAATCACAACTCCGGCCACTAGAGTACCACCACCTCCGGCTACTGCTTCGCCAACCTTCCCTCTACCGATCCCCAAACCCTCGTTGAACACGATCACCTCTGGTCACCGAACGAGACCAAAATACCACCATAACAAAAACTAGGTTTATAGGAGAAAATTCGCCACCGCTGCCTTTTCGACGAAGTTTAACACTACTCGCCATTTTTGCCTTCAACACTGATCACTCCTCCACCATCACTGAGAATCCCAGACCTCCCAGGCAACTAGATCACCAGAAAAACCCATTTTTGCGTTTTTAGTTCAACAATGAACTGCTCCCTGCCTACTCAACTAAAATACACCATTTTAGTTTTAAAAATCATATTTTGTGTTGAGGATTCAATTTACATCCCTGAATTTAAAATTTTAGAAATTCAAAATTTTAACAATTTCAAGGTGATATTGAGTTTCTTGAGTTCCCGAGCCAGTGCTAACTTATTTTGGCTGAAATGAAATTGTGTACTCTAGTATATGCTATAACAAACAATTCTTGTTTTAATACTAACTCCAATCATCAAGTAGATCAGGTGAGAAGAATTTTGAATCAAAGCCTGGCATCTAAAATTTCCAGAGCAGAGGATGTATACAAGCAAATACACATACTTCCAGTTTTTCTTAAATGTATTCAGAGAATCCATGTATATCTAAACGAGTTTATTCACAGAGATACATATATGTGAACAACAGATTTATACCCTTAAAAGTTAAGAAAAATATGTCACTCACCTTATTTCCAGGAAAGAACAGAGTTGCTCCTCTTCTTTGATTTTAAATCTGTTGAAGCTTTGGTTTTGTTGAACTTTGATTTCTTTAAACTGAAGTTTTTGTTTATGTTCAAGATGATACACTTTAGTTTTTCTCAGTTTGAAATGGAACGAAGCAAAAATGAATTGAGGAGTTTGATAAAAAGAACGAGTTTGCTGGTTATAATATTTGGTATAAGGTGATGATATTTGTTTAGTACAACCAACAGAGATGTTTTCTTGTTTATTGACTGTGCATATCTCTTTGGTGGCTGATATCTTGTTTTGGTGGCTAAAGATGATCTTGCATTAATTGTTTTGTACAACTTTGCTTATTTTATTTTCTAAAGTCTTTGTTCAACTTTTGCAATCTTCACTTGATTTCGGCAGAGATGTTATACTTTGTACTTGTTTTATTTGTTTAACTTAAATGCTAGAGATGTGGCATTAATTGCCTTGGTACATATTTTTTCTTTACTCGGCTGAAGATGATGTATTGGTGTACTTTATGTTTCTATTTTATACATATCTCATTCTTCTTATATTTGCCTGGCTTAACTTACAAGCTACAAACAATATTGTATTTTGACTTTGTCTTGTTTTATTTCGGCTATGCAGATTCATTTCTTTTGTATGCTTAGGTTTCCATTTTTTTTATGAACATGAATCATTTCATTTGATTTATTTATTTGGGTGCAGATTTCTACTGCTTATGCCTATGTTCATTTACTTATTTGTATATACATGAGTGTATTGAGCTGAGTGGTTGTTGTATTGTTATTTTTAGTCAATGTTATAAAATTTTGTTTAGTTATTGGTTATAGTTTTTAACTTATGTAAAAATATATTTTATTTTGTTTCTTTCTTTTGTTTTATATTTTGAAATATGCATGAGTTCTACATTGTTAGACTTGAGTTAATACTTGAATCCGGGGAAACTCGCTCCATTTTATCGATTTATTCCACAAATATTAATTCAAAATTAATAAATTATTATTTTAAATTTATATAAAATCCGGGGTCGTTACAAACTTCCCCCTTTAAAAGAATTTCGTCCTCGAAATTGCGAAGGAGGCAAAAAGATAGATGAAGAATATTTCATCAACTGAACATCTATTCTGCATTTGGCTTACTAAATCAGAACATCAATAACATATACAAGAACGAATCTGTTTAGCACTTCACAAGATACTCGGGTTATCCAGATCTACGAAGTATGCAGTGGCATCGATTAGTTCGAAAGGATAACTAACCATCCGTAGAATAAATCGGAATCCCAAAGAATAGACAGATATATGGATACGATTTCAAATTTTTAGTTTAAACTAAAGTATACCTATTAACCATAACAATCAAAGCAAACAATTCATCCAAACAAACAAGTCTGGCCTATCTGGAGTTTATGTTCCATATTAATATATCGAATCTCCTTCCTGGATCTACCAGGAACTATCGAAGGATTCAGAAAAGATGACGAACAAAAGAGATTGATAGAGAAAAGATTGCTTCCTTATTGTTACAGGGTATTGACCATTTATAATCGTATTCCCCTGTCCCCTATCTCATCCTCTTCTTGCACTCATACTCACTATCAGTGGATAGTAAGAGAATTTACTGAGACGTTCGAACGGATATCTGAGAATTACATATTCTAGGGTATACTTCACCCTATCTCTAATGAGCTACTTAACGTGTTATACTCCTGAGCTAAAGTTCAACCTTAGCTCTGATACCAAATGTAACGCCTCGGGTTTTGCCCGCTCGAAAATCAACATCCATACTTCACATTGTACTAGAATGCCGCAGATTCGACCGTTCAAATCCGATTCGCCGGAGCTATAGCACAATTAAGTAAATAACACAGCGGAAGAAAAGAATAATACATTGATATATAATATCTGATACAACAGAGTGATACAATGAATATCAATATACATCAGAGATATGATACAAGAAATAGCAGCGGAAAAGAAAAGATAACAACAACAACGGAACAATATCAATAGAAGTGATAACTCCAAAATGATCTTCAGACAAGAATGAATCCACAACTCCAAGATAAGCAACTCCGATGAATGAACTAGCTCCAGATAATCCACTAAACCTGAATATCTGAAAAGAAACCCAACTCTAGACTGCTCGTGTGGAAAATTATGAGCACCCAGAGTTTAGGAAGGGAACAATAAACTCCGGATCAGTCATGGGACTGGTGTGAGCAACAAAAACAGTTTATCTTTAAAACAAACACAAAATAATTTTAAACATTGAAATCCGCAATGCTTTTGGAAAATGAAACTACCATAAGACCTCCCACCACACACACAATGCAAACGCAGAATTGGAGGAGATTTCTTCTTATGATAGTCAAAGATGCTTACTACGCAAATCATTGGATATTATCATTAGTGCATAGTGTAGAAAACATTTCGAAAGTATAATATTAATCTTAGCCAGCATAGGCATTCCGCACTTATGCCTACTATAGCTACTATGTTCAATAGCAGGTTACCGCCACATTCAGTAGCAGGTAATACAACTAAAACCGTACAAGTCACGTATTGTTTCTTTGGATTTCCAACAAAGGTCAGGCTAAGGAACTTCCTATGCCACGATGGGTACGTCCCTGGAATAGACGACCCGAGAAGTAACCTAACATTACGGTTAGATCTCTGCCAACACAAGGCCGGGTTACCTCTGCAAAAATAGGTAACTACTGACACGCGTATGTCATCCCCCGATCGTAACCGATCTTCCCGAGGATCCTCGATTTCCAACAAACCACATAGTAATAAAGCAGCAACCACATAGGTTAAGTATCTGGGCTCCATACCATGATACCACCTCTATCCAGAAGGAATGACATACACTAAGGGGCGCTACTCCCTAGAACCTTGCCGCATCCTTCCTGTTTTGACCATTTCCGGGGTGTGAGGCTCGACGAAGTCTCGTCCACAAAGCTACGCTTTCTACAAAGCCATGCTTCGGGTCAAACAAATGATCAACCTATGATCACAAAGATATAAGATCAAACAAATGATCATATCGCAAATGATCAATCAACGATCATTTCACAGCAACACTCAGCATGTCACATTACAAAATTGGGATATATCGCTGATAAATTTCAACTACATAACCTCTGAGCTCGTACGTCTCAGAGAAGGGTGTTAAGCTAAGAGAATAAATTCTCCGCCACCAACAGAGATGTATTTGAAAGAAATCGGCTTTATATCTCAAAGTGTAATGTCAGACATGTATCCATACAAGTCTGTTCCGGGTTCGAACAGAACCGAAGGCACTTCTCACGAAGCCCTTGCAAATCCGGATAATTTCCAATCACGTCCGGACTTCCCGTCACTAAGGGTGATAAAACCTCTATATCGGGGATCAGCCGATGCAGAGTAACTCGACGGTAATCCTTCCGTTTTCAAAAATATCCGGTCTTCAACACCGGTCTTCAAATGCTATCCATATACGACTCATCACATATTCGGAATGGTTTATACGACCCAAAGGTCCTTTCCCGGCTAACCCAAATAGTGAGCGCAATTTAAAATCATATGGATATGGGATTTCAATTAAGTCACAACTTATTAATTCAACTTCTTTTTTCCAAATGGTTTAACAAATTACCATTTTCAAATCTTTAGACAAAAAGATTCATTTTAAACAACCTCCAATGGTTTAAACAATTTCCACATTTAAATCTTTTAAATAAAAGATTCATTCACAGATTTTCTAAATCAATTTCCATTTCAGTTTAACTCGTTAAATCTTTAAATCAAAGATTTAACTTATAGCTTTCAAAACAATCCCATTTCGAATGGTTTAAACAAAACATCATTTTAAATCTGTTAAAATAAACCGATTTAATTCATAGCTTTCCAAAAAGAATTCATTCATAACTTGGAAAACCATTTTTCAATTCAATCTTGAAATTCCTTTAATTAAACTGGAATTTCATTTCTTATCTGAAAGCTTTTATCATTTGAAAACAAACAGTTTTTATTTCGGAAAATCTGATTCATCCATACGAGTTGAAATCCTTGGGTTAAGTTCAAATTCTCAATCCAATATCTTTAAAATGGTTTAAATTCATATAACTTGTACAGCATCTTAAATCCCTAGTTTTGAATCATAGAATTTAATTTCGAATCTTGAATTTAAGTTTAAATCAAATTATTTAAACTTCAAAACTTTATCAAGTTATTCAAATTAACTTTTATCTTTGAAATTCCGTTTCAAAAGCTTTTCACTTTAAACCCCAATTTCCAATTTCAAAATCAATTGAAATTAAAATTCCAATTTCAAAAATATCAAATTTAAATTATCTGTGACTTAACCGATTTCCACATGAAATCCATATTTGTGTGTGTAAAAGTGTAGTCCAGGGGTTGAACACAATAGTGCAACACGATGAATCATCACATATCAGAATACCGAAATATAATTCGATAAGCGGTATAAGAACAACGCTTATCGTTCATTCACAGATCATAGATATATAAAGGTCACAGATAAGTAAACTACAGATCACAACATAAATCAGGATGTATCACAAAGCATCATATATCAGGGATATCAAACAATCAAGTCATTCAATAGAATCCAAACATCCATAAGTAAGATAATTTAATTATCTGATAAATTTAAATCGGATGTATCAATTACTAATCCGGTTAATTATCATAATTTAATTACAAATTATTTGAAAATATTTCTTTCAAATTTATTAGTTAACCCTTAATTATTAACTAATCACTTCTTAAATCAATTAATCTTTAATTATTAAATTAATCTTAATTAATTGCCATTATTAATTAATCCTTTGATTAATTAACAAATAATTAATTCACATTTTAAATTATCATTTAACTAATTACATTCAGTAATTATTTGTTCATTACTTCTCTAAGTAATTTTTATTTTCCAAATCGTCAAGTGATTATTAATTTAAACCTTAGTTAATCCATTTAAACTTATAATTACAAATTATCAATTATCATCCTAATTATCTTAAATAGTTAATGAATTTAAATCTTAATCTTCATTACTTAAAAGAAAACCCATTTCCATTTATTTATTTAAGTTTCACTTAAATATGTTTGGAAACATTTATTTCAAATTTTCTTTGAAATTTCGTTTCAAATTTCAAGTTACTTTCTATACATCTAATTATATTTCCTAGTCATTTGAAACAAATTGAATTTCAAAACTTTATTTATATTCAATAGTAAATTCCAATTCAATTTGAAATATATTTGCGTTTTGATTTAAAATTTGAATTTAGTTTTAATTTCCAGACAACAGACTAAGGTTTAACTTGTTTCAAAATCTTTTGTTTTAAACTCCTTTTACACTTTAAATTTATTTAAGTTTAAAAGCTTAAACACTGACAGGTTTAAACAGAAACTCAAAACAACAATTCATTCGAGTCAGATAGAATGACTTCGGGTAATTCGTTTTAAAACTTCGAGTAGAATGTCAGATTACCCGAGCCAAATTCGCGAACAATCTGAAACACCCAAACGAAACAGCCCAAATCCAACCAACGTGCTCGTGCACGTGTACACCTCCGTTCGCCACCTCCGTTCAACGCGACATCGACGAGCAAATCGACGCTGACCCACTAACCAAGCTCCGACCATCCTACGTCATAAATTTGCTTCCAAACAAAATCGAGCATAGCTCGAGTAACTTCCACCCAGACTACCAACCCAAAACGCTTCGCGATCACAACTCCGGCCACCAGAGTACCACCACCTCCGGCTACTGCTTCGCCAACCTTCCCTCTACCGATCCCCAAACCCTCGTTGAACACGATCACCTCTGGTCACCGAACGAGACCAAAATACCACCATAACAAAAACTAGGTTTACAGGAGAAAATTCGCCACCGCTGCCTTTTCGACGAAGTTTAACACTACTCACCATTTTTGCCTTCAACACTGATCACTCCTCCACCATCACTGAGAATCCCAGACCTCCCAGGCAACTAGATCACCAGAAAAACCCATTTTTGCGTTTTTAGTTCAACAATGAACTGCTCCCTGCCTACTCAACTAAAATACACCATTTTAGTTTTAAAAATCATATTTTGTGTTGAGGATTCAATTTACATCCCTGAATTTAAAAATTTAGAAATTCAAAATTTTAACAATTTCAAGGTGATATTGAGTTTCTTGAGTTCCCGAGCCAGTGCTAACTTATTTTGGCTGAAATGAAATTGTGTACTCTAGTATATGCTATAACAAACAATTCTTGTTTTAACACTAACTCCAATCATCAAGTAGATCAGGTGAGAAGAATTTTGAATCAAAGCCTGGCATCTAAAATTTCCAGAGCAGAGGATGTATACAAGCAAATACACATACTTCCAGTTTTTCTTAAATGTATTCAGAGAATCCATGTATATCTAAACGAGTTTATTCACAGAGATACGTATATGTGAACAACAGATTTATACCCTTAAAAGTTAAGAAAAATATGTCACTCACCTTATTTCCAGGAAAGAACAGAGTTGCTCCTCTTCTTTGATTTTAAATCTGTTGAAGCTTTGGTTTTGTTGAACTTTGATTTCTTTAAACTGAAGTTTTTGTTTATGTTCAAGATGATACACTTTAGTTTTTCTCAGTTTGAAATGGAACGAAGCAAAAATGAATTGAGGAGTTTGATAAAAAGAACGAGTTTGCTGGTTATAATATTTGGTATAAGGTGATGATATTTGTTTAGTACAACCAACAGAGATGTTTTCTTGTTTATTGACTGTGCATATCTCTTTGGTGGCTGATATCTTGTTTTGGTGGCTAAAGATGATCTTGCATTAATTGTTTTGTACAACTTTGCTTATTTTATTTTCTAAAGTCTTTGTTCAACTTTTGCAATCTTAACTTGATTTCGGCAGAGATGTTATACTTTGTACTTGTTTTATTTGTTTAACTTAAATGCTAGAGATGTGGCATTAATTGCCTTGGTACATATTTTTTCTTTACTCGGCTGAAGATGATGTATTGGTGTACTTTATGTTTCTATTTTATACATATCTCATTCTTCTTATATTTGCCTGGCTTAACTTACAAGCTACAAACAATATTGTATTTTGACTTTGTCTTGTTTTATTTCGGCTATGCAGATTCATTTCTTTTGTATGCTTAGGTTTCCATTTTTTTTTATGAACATGAATCATTTCATTTGATTTATTTATTTGGGTGCAGATTTCTACTGCTTATGCCTATGTTCATTTACTTATTTGTATATACATGAGTGTATTGAGCTGAGTGGTTGTTGTATTGTTATTTTTAGTCAATGTTATAAAATTTTGTTTAGTTATTGGTTATAGTTTTTAACTTATGTAAAAATATATTTTATTTTGTTTCTTTCTTTTGTTTTATATTTTGAAATATGCATGAGTTCTACATTGTTAGACTTGAGTTAATACTTGAATCCGGGGAAACTCGCTCCATTTTATCGATTTATTCCACAAATATTAATTCAAAATTAATAAATTATTATTTTAAATTTATATAAAATCCGGGGTCGTTATAGGGACGATAAAATATAATAATCAAATAACAGTTCATGAAGTTGTTTTACAAAACATTTGATTATACTTATACAATACATATCAGAGTTACACATACCAGAGAATGATAATTATGCAGCGGAATACAATGGTGTAGTAGAATATATAACAAATAGCAATAATAAAATCTTCGTCTTCGTCCTTCAGAAATAGGGCCTTCAAATCCTGAAATGCTCAGGCTGACCCGAGCGAATTGAAAAGACAAAACACTCGAGTCAGAACTAAAAGATCTTATGTAAGTTAAATCAATGAAATAAATATGAGTGTAAACGGCGTCAGAGATGTTTACGGGGTTTGACATCTCCTATCCAGTGTCTAACGTGGGTGCAGTAACTTAAGAAATGTTCGGGATTCACATCTCTTAAGGATCCGTTAAACTATCTACTATGTAGTAATATTCGCTATATATAGTAGTGTCTAATCGGTAAAGTATAATCATATAGAAAATAGCGTTAAGGGGATGGAGAACCTTAACGCGGTCGGATCTTAAAATCATAATCGTAGTAAAGCTCGATATGGTAGGTGACACGGCACACAAGGCAATGCCAGGGTAGATATACCAATTACGCACACGGAATGATGGAGCGGATAGCAGCCACTACCGTCCACCTTGAACAACACTCCCAAATCGAAGGGTGGCCACCAAAAATCAAAAAGTAATAGAATGGAATCGAAGAAGTGCGTCCGATAAGAGGTGCTACCTCACTGGTCCGAGATCGCTCCTGTTTTAGCCACCTTATGCCAACTCACGGGAGTTGGGTCCACGTATATACCTTAGGATCGTCGCCACCATCCTACTTCATTCTGGAAACTCCACCGCGTACACAGTTGTCAAAGTGGTTTTCGGTATCGACAGAGAGTATGTCCATATCCGATCCCGGTCTCTTTAACAACCAATCGTTATTATAACACCGTGGTCATTTTAAAAAACATATATATATACTTTTAAAAACACAATCATTGCCCTTTCAAAACATATTCTTTATTTCAAAATAGTATATACATCAAAAACCAAAATATTATTGCCATTTCAAACCATATCCTTTACTTCAAAATAGTATATACTTTAAAACCAAATTATTATTGCTATTTCAAAACATATCATTTACTTCAAATTAGTATATACTTAAAAACAAAATTCAATAATATATCATTTAAATAAAATCCAAATTTTCAATCACTAATCTTTCTTAAATTTAGATAACTTGAAATATTCTTTTAAATCATCTTAAACCCAAAACCACATTTTGAAGTCATATTTCTAAATTTTCAATTTCAATAGGTTTCAAATCCATATATTCACAGATAAATCTTAAATAAATTCTATTTCAAATAAATTCATTTTTCAAACCATATTACTTTCAAAGTTATAACAATTTCGAAAACTAATACTTTGAAAACAATAATACCTTAATTTCAATAAACATTTCAATTTTGATATATTTCAAGACTTAAATATTCCAAAATTCCCAACCAAATCTGATAATCTTATATATACCTTAATTCAAGTTACAATTATTTTGTTTAGAAATATTTATTTAATAAATTCAAGATCACTTAAATAAAGCTCAAACTTGATATATTCGTAAATCGAACTCAAAACATCATCAAGTTACACATAGCTTAAATTTTAGAATTTAACTATATATAAAATAATATTTATATAATATCAAAATTTAATATTTATTAAACCTTATATTTCTTTCCAAACCATAGAAAATCACTTTAAAATATTTTATATATAGACCACGGTGCCTGTATATAATTTTCTATCCTATGGTCAAGTGATACGGATATCTATCATTTCAATCCGCAAATTTAAAATAAAATTACGGTTATATATCATTTCAAACCGCAATCCCGAATAAAAATAAAAATGCATAATAACTTGCAGTTTATACAATATAAAATATAGCATCCATTCATCCAAATATCAATAAACAACCATTCATTACAATCATCATCCAATTTAAACAAAACATCAATACAAAGCATATATAAAATACAGCAGGCATCAACGAATAGTTTATATTCAATAAAAATTAATAACTATTCAACTGACAGTTTATATGCAATAATAATAAATTTAACTGGCAAATTATATGCAATAATAAAATTAAATAACAATTTAATTTAACTAAATGATATCTAACCGAGATGATGATTAAATATATACCCAAACAATCATAGATAAATTTTAAATCACATCAAAATTTAATTTAACAAACATAAGAAATCTTAGAAGTTGTGAGTGGGTTAAAACACTCACCTTTTGAATTTAAATTGAATTTAAATTCAATTTAAATTCAATTTAAACCCAAAAATTTGACCGTCTCGGAATTCGTCCAAACCAGCGTCATCAAGTCCGAAATTTCAATACGATCCTAACAAAAGAAACCGCGCGTAAATCGGAGTTCGTATGAGGAAGTTATGATGAAAATTGCGATTGAATTTCAATTTAAAATAAAATGAAAAAGAGAACACATTACCCCTCTCCTTTGCCACGTCAGCATCAACAAGTTGCGCACGTTTCTTCCTCCAGGCCACCGAATGCGCAAGCAACGAACACACTCATCTTTGATCGAGCTTTGCCGCCAATCCGACCATCAATTCGCCTCCAAACTTCGCCGATGAACAACGCGCTAGCCTCTCTACAAAACCCAGAAAGGATTTTCCGATCAGATGCACCAGTCAAAAACGCTCAATTCAATTTTGACCGCGATTTCTGGTCAAACGATGCATCGAATTGAAAAACGAATTACACCATTGAATTACGCTCGTCGAGAGCTTCAACATATATTAATTTGAGATTTTTCTGAGGATTTTGAATTTTTGACTTTGATTTTAAAATGGATCTGTATCTGAAATTTTGTCTATCATTGAGGAGGAGAAGGAGCTGATGAAATTTTATGCGCAGACAAATGAGAATAGGCGGAGGCTAGGGTTTAGCGGGGATATTTATAGAGAAGGTTGAAAATAGAATAGATGGATAAAACAGGTGTACGCGCTAACGCCAACGTGGTCCAAAAAGCCTGTTCTGACCCCGGAACGAAATTGGGTAAACCCATATATAAAAATAGGTATTTTAAAATATTTTAAACTCAATGGAAAAGGTTTCAGGTTCAAATTCCATCGTATGAAGAAGTTATGCTAAAAACAATATTTTCCAAATTGATTTCAATTGATTTCAATTGCATAAATTTCAAGGCATTTCGAGTTCGTACGATCAAACGCCAAGTCCGATCGCTACGAAATTTGAAACACTATTATAATTCACCGTTACAGATCCGATGAAACTGGTTTCGTCGAAATCCGAGTCAATGGCCAAAATGTTATTTTTCCATTTAGTAAATAAATTTAAAATAAATTAATTAAATCAAATTTCCTATTTAAATTCTGAAATTGACAATCTTTAACACTTTTATTTTCTTAATCATTCACAATGATTTTAAACAAATTTAGATGTCAAATTAAATGTTAATACATTAACAATTTCAGCGTTAAATTACAGTTTTGTTAAATTTAGAAATTATAAATTAAATTTTAATAATTTCTTTGAATTAAATTTTTATTCATATTATTCAAATTCATTATTACAAACAGATGAAATAAATATTGGGATCAAAACCCATTATATTAACATTCTCATTTTTCACCTAAATTTTCATTTGTGTAATGTTTTAAAATTATATTCCACTTATTTGCAATTAATCCACTTATTAAGTTTCAAATTATAAATAAATTAATAAATCTTGGTTTTCACTCCTTAAATCAACCAATCTTCATATCATAAATAAAATTAACATTTTACATCTTATGTAATTTACTATCTTTAATGACAAATCAAACCTACCCTAACTGCACAAGTTAGGACAATAAATGGCAATTGATTTCACCTTAAACGTTACAAATTATAAATTGAAATATAAATAAATTCGTTTATTGATTTAAAATCTTGCTATCTAATAAATTGACATTGTATGGGTATAATTAACAATGTATTATATTACACATCATTAATGTTATAATTTATTTATTTCCCATTTAACGTGCTACTTAATCTCCTTTGATTGCAAACAAGTTTCCAAATTTTATGCAACATACTAAAGAAATAAATACATATCTTAATTGATTCATTTTTCCCATTCATTAAAAATAAATGCACCCATACAAATTTAGATCCTAAATCCAATTTATCAATTCATCTTGGTTCCATTCTTTTTTTTTCATCAACTATCACTTTCTGAATAAATTAGCATTTCCTATTCATTTTGTTACCTTCACTTATTCTCACTTTATGAATAAATTGGTATTCTATCAAATCCATTAGTTATTAACTTAAATTATTGCCAATTCATTATCTAATATAAACCTTGAATCTATTTCCTAATTTTCAAATTTCAATAAATTAAGCCTTACAATTGTTTATAAATAAAAATGGGGATTGTACTACATATATTATTTATTGTCCTACATTACTTTACTTGTATTTAACTTATTACCCAAATACAACAATTATTACTTAAAATAAATTTACGCTTTTATTACTTTACATTCACACTTCTGTTACTATATTAATAATCACCAAGTAACGTTTATTATCAAAACAACATTAATTAAAATTTCTTATCTACATTGATTTGCATATGTTTTCCATTAATCGCGTATTACTTAATACGTTACTATAACATTGAATTCATTAGATTATCACAAATTTCGTCATGGCATTAGTATATACAATATTCCCATTACTTCAATGCATCGTAATTTCTCTTTTTATATGATTAAGTACTTAGCTAAAATTTCAAATGTTGCATTTTCTTTCTATATTTACTTCAATATGAGTTAGAAATTTTTTCTTTCTAAATTAAATTACAATAATCAAATTAAATTAACAAATTAAATGGTCTAAATTTACGGGTCGTTACACTCTCCCCCACTCAAAACTTTTCATCCCCGAAAAGGAAAGAATGTGAAAGAAGACTTTAAGAAATCTATATATCTTATTCAAACATTTCTTTATAAACAATTAAATTTTCAACATTTGTTACTTATATTAGAATATACAAATTTACAATCATTATATCTTTTTATACTTAAATTATTGAAGTTTGGAAAAACATTTCAAAATAATTTCTAAGTCCAAAATTTTACGGAAAATTTCGACAGAGTCTCCTTTGTACGGAGAGGCTCGGAAGAAAATATAATATAAATATAACAATATATAACATATATTTTCCAAAATAATATCTAACCCAACACGGGAAAACAATATAATAGCGCTATAAACTGTAATCCGAAAACGTACCTATTTGCCGGGCAATTAACGCTTATTTATGGAACCAAAAGCATTAGCAATTGCTTCCATAACCTGTATTTTACTTATATAATCTAAAAGGGTTAACAATTATATAAGATGAAATATTTAAGGTTGTTTCAATCACAACAATAATCAATACAACAAACACTTGCAACAAGGCATACAACCATAAAATCAATCATTTATTCATATCAAACAAAAGAAATAGTTGTTCAGGTTCATAACTTTAAATTGTACAGAATGAAGAATAAACTACTAAGTGTACCCTTCACTCAGCAGTCTTAGGTGAAACTAAATAGATTATTCCTACATCCAAACAATACTAAAGTATCCTTGCCCAAACAACCATAAGCCAAACAAACAACAAATTCAACAATAGATCAAGTTCATTATTATTAATTTCATTCCATATATTGTTGTTTGATTTTCTCTTTATTCATTATTTTTATACATTAAATCAAATTCCTTAGTAGGTAAATTTATTAACTTAAGTTTACAGTCATTTTCCAGTATTCATTTTTCATTCTTTTTTTTCTGAGGTAACTTCAACTTATTACTTAAGTTTATTATTATTATTTTATAATACTAAAATCCATAACAACTAGAACATCAATACTTATTAATTTCATTTATTCATTTCTTAAAAATATTCATGTTCAATTTTAGTTACTTGGCATAACAGTTATACCTTAATTCTTATTAATAAAAGAAATTCACTGAATATTTTCATTACATAAGTTTATTTGTACAATTTCCTATACATTTTCTTATTAACATTTTCAACTTTTATATCTTTTGGTAAGTTATATTTATGCTTTTAAAGACTGAAATTGAAAGTTATACAAGTTTTCTCATTTCTTTTAATTATTTTAATGTTCAATAATTATTTCCTTTATTTCATAGGTTACAATTTCAACTTTCATTTAATACCATTTATATCCTAGCATTAAATCTCTTATTTCCTTTAGAGGTTTCAATTTATTAATTACCTACATTCCAATTCACTTCAGTAATTAGGACTATTTATTAATGGAAACTTAAGAATTAAATACCGGGTTTTATTCAAAAATCATTTTAAGATAATAGATAATATATATACTTATAATTTATATATCCAATTATATTTAAAACAATTTAAAATAAAATAATCTTGTAGTAAAACTACTACAGTGGCCTTCCCACTTTGAAACTCGAAAATGAATGTCGATGATGCGGCCGCCATCACCGAAATTATTTTCCAGCGACAAAAAGGGGAGTACAACTTATTTCTTTGCGGAATTTCTTTAAAACATTTCTTTCAAATTCTATTGAAATATTTATATCAGAAAATACTTCTAACGATATTATTATTATATTCCAAAATCAATTGAAAGAAATCTTTAAAAACCCCGGAACTTAAGCTCTAAATTTCCAGTTTTCATTTATTTTATTTTCAACTTAGTTTCAACTATTATTTATATTTTCATTACCTAACACCCAATCTTTAGCAACCAAATATATATCTTTATAAAATATTTTTTATATATGGAAAATATAATAGGCAAAGTTATTTCATTCACCTATATTAAAACAAATATTATGTCGGTCTGTCCTATTAAGTGTTTAGGAATCCCTATTGATGTCATAGCGTCCCATGCACCAACCAGGATTTATAAATACAAAACGGAACCGATTAACACAATATTAAAACCTTTTTATAACACTAACAAATACGCTCTCTCATATATATACACTCAGCGACTCCCCATAAGGTATTACTACCCTATTAGTAAAGAGTCAGACCCCACAAAGCTAAGGTTTATCGCTAAACCAAAGCTCTGATACCAGATGTAACGGACCGCGTCAGTGGGGTAACGCCCACCGTAGCATACAGTAGTACCTGTGTTCTACCTTTACAGCCAGCCTCTCGACTGCACCAACCCCACAAGGACATGTAGGAGTAAGAGTCATCCGCTCGCTACCAAACCAAATGCGAGAACCCCCTATCATGCTGCACCCACCAAGTGCATAGGCAGACACACATGTCAACTTAAACCATATAGAAGGGTGGATTGTTATGGGGTAAATAAGAAAAAGTGGGGAAATAAAAGAAACAAAATAGAATCTTGCAGCGGGACGATAAATATAATAATCAAATAACAGTTCATGAAGCTGTTTTACAAAACATTTGATTATACTTATACAATACATATCAGAGTTACACATACCAGAGAATGATAATTATGCAGCGGAATACAATGGTGTAGTAGAATATATAACAAATAGCAATAATAAAATCTTCGTCTTCGTCCTTCAAAAATAGGGCCTTCAAATCCTGAAATGCTCAGGCTGACCCGAGCGAATTGAAAAGACAAAACACTCGAGTCAGAACTAAAAGATCTTATGTAAGTTAAATCAATGAAATAAATATGAGTGTAAACGGCGTCAGAGATGTTTACGGGGTTTGACATCTCCTATCCAGTGTCTAACGTGGGTGCAGTAACTTAAGAAATGTTCGGGATTCACATCTCTTAAGGATCCGTTAAACTATCTACTATGTAGTAATATTCGCTATATATAGTAGTGTCTAATCAGTAAAGTATAATCATATAGAAAATAGCGTTAAGGGGATGGAGAACCTTAACGCGGTCGGATCTTAAAATCATAATCGTAGTAAAGCTCGATATGGTAGGTAACACGGCACACAAGGCAATGCCAGGGTAGATATACCAATTACGCACACGGACTGATGGAGCGGATAGCAACCACTACCGGCCACCTCGAACAACACTCCCAAATCGAAGGGTGGCCACCAAAAATCAAAAAGTAATAGAATGGAATCGAAGAAGTGCGTCCGATAAGAGGTGCTACCTCACTGGTCCGAGATCGCTCCTGTTTTAGCCACCTTATGCCAACTCACGGGAGTTGGGTCCACGTATATACCTTAGGATCGTCGCCACCATCCTACTTCATTCTGGAAACTCCACCGCGTACACAGTTGTCAAAGTGGTTTTCGGTATCGATAGAGAGTATGTCCATATCCGATCCTGGTCTCTTTAACAACCAATCGTTATTATAACACCGTGGTCATTTAAAAAAAATATATATATACTTTTAAAAACACAATCATTGCCCTTTCAAAACATATTCTTTATTTCAAAATAGTATATACATCAAAAACCAAAATATTATTGCCATTTCAAACCATATCCTTTACTTCAAAATAGTATATACTTTAAAACCAAATTATTATTGCTATTTCAAAACATATCATTTACTTCTAATTAGTATATACTTAAAAACCAAATTCAATAATATATCATTTAAATAAAATCCAAATTTTCAATCACTAATCTTTCTTAAATTTAGATAACTTGAAATATTCTTTTAAATCATCTTAAACCCAAAACCACATTTTGAAGTCATATTTATAAATTTTCAATTTCAATAGGTTTCAAATCCATATATTCACAGATAAATCTTAAATAAATTCTATTTCAAATAAATTCATTTTTCAAACCATATTACTTTCAAAGTTATAACAATTTCGAAAACCAATACTTTGAAAACAATAATACCTTAATTTCAATAAACATTTCAATTTTGATATATTTCAAGACTTAAATATTCCAAAATTCCCAACCAAATCTGATAATCTTATATATACCTTAATTCAATTTACAATTATTTTATTTAGAAATATTTATTTAATAAATTCAAGATCACTTAAATAAAGCTCAAACTTGAAATATTCGTAAATCGAACTCAAAACATCATCAAGTTACACAGCTTAAATTTTAGAATTTAATTATATATAAAATAATATTTATATAATATCAAAATTTAATATTTATTAAACCGTATATTTCTTTCCAAACCATAGAAAATCACTTTAAAATATTTTATATATAGACCACGGTGCCTGTATATAATTTTCTATCCTATGGTCAAGTGATACGGATATCTATCATTTCAATCCGCAAATTTAAAATAAAATTACGGTTATATATCATTTCAAACCGCAATCCCGAATAAAAATAAAAATGCATAATAACTTGCAGTTTATACAATATAAAATATAGCATCCATTCATCCAAATATCAATAAACAACCATTCATTACAATCATCATCCAATTTAAACAAAACATCAATATAAAGCATATATAAAATATAACAGGCATCAACGAATAGTTTATATTCAATAAAAATTAATAACTATTCAACTGGCAGTTTATATGCAATAATAATAAATTTAACTGGCAAATTATATGCAATAATAAAATTAAATAAAAATTTAATTTAACTAAATGATATCTAACCGAGATGATGATTAAATATATGCCCAAACAATCATAGATAAATTTTAAATCACATCAAAATTTAATTTAACAAACATAAGAAATCTTAGAAGTTGTGAGTGGGTTAAAACACTCACCTTTTGAATTTAAATTGAATTTAAATTCAATTTAAATTCAATTTAAACCCAAAAATTTGATCATCTCAGAATTCGTCCAAACCAGTGTCATCAAGTCCGGAATTTCAATACGATCCTAACAAAAGAAACCGCGCGTAAATCGGAGTTCGTATGAGGAAGTTATGACGAAAATTGCGATTGAATTTCAATTTAAAATAAAATGAAAAAGAGAACACATTACCCCCTCCCCTTTGCCACGTCAGCATCAACAAGTTGCGCACGTTTCTTCCTCCAGGCCACGGAATGCGCAAGCAACGAACACACTCATCTTTGACCGAGCTTTGCCGCCAATCCGACCGTCAATTCGCCTCCAAACTTCGCCGATGAACAACGCGCTAGCCTCTCTACAAAACCCAGAAAGGATTTTCCGATCAGATGCACCAGTCAAAAATGTCCAATTCAATTTTGACCGCGATTTCCGGTCAAACGATGCATCGAATTGAAAAACGAATTACACCATTGAATTACGCTCGTCGAGAGCTTCAACATATATTAATTTGAGATTTTTCTGAGGATTTTGAATTTTTGACTTTGATTTTAAAATGGACCTGGATCTGAAATTTTGTCTGCCATTGAGGAGGAGAAGGAGCTGATGAAATTTTATGCGCAGACAAATAAGAATAGACGGAGGCTAGGGTTTAGCGGGGATATTTATAGAGAAGGTTGAAAATAGAATAGATGGATAAAACAGGTGTACGCGCTAACGCCAACGTGGTCCAAAAAGCCTGTTCTGACCCGGAACGAAATTGGGTAAACCCATATATCAAAATAGGTGTTTTAAAATATTTTAAACTCAATGGAAAAGGTTTCAGGTTCAAATTCCATCGTAAGAAGAAGTTATGCTAAAAACAATATTTTCCAAATTGATTTCAATTGCATAAATTTCAAGGCGTTTCGAGTTCGTACGATCAAACGCCAAGTCAGATTGCTACGAAACTTGAAACACTATTATAATTCACCGTTACGGATCCGATGAAACTGGTTTCGTCGAAATCCGAGTCAGTGGCCAAAATGCTATTTTTCCATTTAGTAAATAAATTTAAAATAAATTAATTAAATCAAATTTCCTATTTAAATTCTGAAATTGACAATCTTTAACACTTTTATTTTCTTAATCATTCACAATGATTTTAAAAAATTTAGATGTCAAATTAAATGTTAATACATTAACAATTTCAGCGTTAAATTACAGTTTTGTTAAATTTAGAAATTATAAATTAAATTTTAATAATTTCTTTGAATTAAATTTTTATTCATATTATTCAAATTCATTATTACAAACAGATGAAATAAATATTGGGATCAAAACCCATTATATTAACATTCTCATTTTTCACCTAAATTTTCATTTGTGTAATGTTTTAAAATTATATTCCACTTATTTGCAATTAATCCACTTATTAAGTTTCAAATTATAAATAAATTAATAAATCTTGGTTTTCACTCCTTAAATCAACCAATCTTCATATCATAAATAAAATTAACATTTTACATCTTATGTAATTTACTATCTTTAATGACAAATCAAACCTACCCTAACCGCACAAGTTAGGACAATAAATGGCAATTGATTTCACCTTAAACGTTATAAATTATAAATTGAAATCTAAATAAATTCGTTTATTGATTTAAAATCTTGCTATCTAATAAATTGACATTGTATGGGTATAATTAACAATGAATTATATTACACATCATTAATGTTATAATTTATTTATTTCCCATTTAATGTGCTACTTAATCTCCTTTGATTGTAAACAAGTTTCCAAATTTTATGCAACATACTAAAGAAATAGATACATATCTTAATTGATTCATTTTTCCCATTCATTAAAAATAAATGCACCCATACAAATTTAGATCCTAAATCCAATTTATCAATTCATCTTGGTTCCATTCTTTTTTTTTTCATCAACTATCACTTTCTGAATAAATTAGCATTTCCTATTCATTTTGTTACCTTCACTTATTCTCACTTTATGAATAAATTGGTATTCTATCAAATCCATTAGTAATTAACTTAAATTATTGCCAATTCATTATCTAATATAAACCTTGAATCTATTTCCTAATTTTCAAATTTCAATAAATTAAACCTTACAATTGTTTATAAATAAAAATGGGGATTGTACTACATATATTATTTATTGTCCTGCATTACTTTACTTGTATTTAACTTATTACCCAAATACAACAATTATTACTTAAAATAAATTTACGCTTTTATTACTTTACATTCACACTTCTGTTACTATATTAATAATCACCAAGTAACGTTTATTATCAAAACAACATTAATTAAAATTTCTTATCTACATTGATTTGCATATGTTTTCCATTAATCGTGTATTACTTAATACGTTACTATAACATTGAATTCATTAGATTATCACAAATTTCATCATGGCATTAGTATATACAATATTCCCATTACTTCAATGCATCGTAATTTCTCTTTTTATATGATTAAGTACTTAGCCAAAATTTCAAATGTTGCATTTTCTTTCTATATTTACTTCAATATGAGTTAGAAAATTTTTCTTTCTAAATTAAATTACAAAAATCAAATTAAATTAACAAATTAAATGGTCTAAATTTATGGGTCGTTACAAATATCATGATCTTTAACAGTGTAAATCACGGGATATTGGAAGTTGATCAGAATCGAAGATTTGTTCGATTTTTGATGATCGCATAGTCGAGTGGCTTCAGGATTCTAGCTGAAGCTTGCTGCATGATCAGTGGTCGGGGGAAAAATGCTTGGCGATTTTTTGGTTCGCCGTGGATGCGTGGCGAAGCCCTTTTAGGGTTTAAGTCAGGTTTGGGGTTGGCTGGGTTTCAATGGACGCTGCATCATTAGGGATTGATCGGAGTCAATCGGACCTGGGGGAAAAGGTTAGTGGATCATCAGAGCAACTGTGGCCGGAGTTTCGACATTTCTGATGGCCTGAGGCGATGGGATGTGGCATTTGTAGGTGATCGAATTGGTTCTAGAAGGTAGTCGAATAGCTCGATTTTGAGTTTATCGGTGATTCATCAGTCTGGGTGGCCGGAAGTCTAGGCGAGGTGGTCGGCGACTTACTGACGATCTGGATGTTGATCGGAAGGGGTTGGATTGGGTGTGCATGTGCACGGCACCAAAGTGTGTCAGCTGTTTGTTTTGTGGAAGAAGGTGTTCGACTCGAAGTACCACTCGGGGTTCAGGGATGATGACTCGAAGCTAGGGGCGAGTAATTCTAGCTATACATCGGGTTGCTTTTTTTTAAAACAAAATAAAAAACTGAAGCTATCGAGTTGATTTTGGGGAAAACTCAAAGCAAGTTAGAAAAGGTCTCGGGTGTTACTCGAAGCAGCTCTAGGGTGATAACATTTTTCAGTTTTAAACTTTAAAATCTAAGTCAAAATTGATTTTTAAAACTATTCTTTTCAAATGAATGATTGTTGATAAGTTGAAAATGGTAATCAAAGGTTTTAAAATAAAATAATTTAAATTATTTAAGTTGAGAGTATTTTAAACTTATATTTTCAGAAGTTATTTTAAACAAAATTTAACAAAGTAATTAAGGAGATGATTAAATATTTTACATTTTTAACTTAACTTAAAAGTAATTCAATTAATGTATTGTTAATGTTGATTAAATAATTGATGAATTATAATTACTTAATAGTTACAGAATAATTAATTTAAGAGTAATTAATTATTAATTTAAGTTAATTAATTTATAATCAAAGATAAATTAATTAAGGTAATTAATTAAGAAATAATTAATCTATGAAGGTGATTAAGATTTAATTAATTAATAATTAAGGATTAATTAATTAAAAATTAAGGATAATTAATCATTAATTAAAGAAAAAAATAATATATATATAATTATGTGATAGATTGATTATAATCACACTGTTAATTCATCTAATTGTTAGATGATTGATTATTATTGAAATGCTTTGAGCAGTTTGATATCCCTGTTCGTGATATAAATTACTTTGTGCTGAGCTGTGATTTTTGTTTTTGTGATATATATTTCTGTGTGAATATGAAAATCCTTTTACCCATAAAACGGCACTTGAATTTCGATGCGACAAGGAGTCGGATTCCAGTTTGTTATCCGAAATCCACATCGAATCGTAATGGTGAATCTTTGTGATTGATAAATTATCTTTATCTGTGAATCTGGGAATGAAGATAAGCGTTTTAAATCATACCGCTTATCGATATTGACATGATTGAATCTGTAATGACTGATGATGTTGCACTATTGTGTAAAACCCCTGGACCACACTTTTACACACACAAATATGGATTTCACGAGGAAATCGGTTAAGTCATAGATGATTTAAATTTAATATTTTTGAAATTGAAATTTTAATTTCAATTGATTTTGGAAATGGATTTGGGTTAAATATTAAAGCTTTTGAAAAGAAGTTTTAAAGAGAAAAGTTATTTTGAATAATTTGGTAAAGTTTCCAATTTAAATAATTTAATTTGAATTTGAATTCAAAATTTTGAATTGAATTCCATGTTTGGAAATTATGGTTAAAGATGTTATAAATGTGTTTATATGAATTTAAACCATTTTAAAGTATGGTTTTGAGAATTTGAATTTAACCCAAAGACTTTAGCTCGTATAAATGGATCAGATTTTCCGAAATGAAAACTATTTGTTTTCAGATAATAGAAGCTTTCATATAAGAAATGAATCTCTAATTTGTGTCAAAAGAATTTTATGTTTGAAAGGAAAATGGTTTTCCGAGTTATGAATAAATCTTTGTGAAAGATTGTTGAACTTTGTTTTGAAATTGGAAAGGTGTACCTTTTGTATAAAAGGTCAAAATGGAATTGTTTTGAAAGCTATCAATTAAATCTTTGATTTAAAGATTTAATGAGTTAATCCAATTGAAATGGAAATTGATTTGGAAAATCTATGAATAGATCTTTGTGAAACTGAGTGAACTTTGTGAGATGAATCTTTTTATGTAAAAGATTAAAATGGTAATGGGTTTAAACCATTTGAAGAAAAGTTTTGGGTAATAAGTTGTGACTTAGCTGAAATCCCAATATCCATATATTTTAAAATATTGCGCTCACTATTCGGTTTAGCCGGGAGAGGACTTTGTGTCATATAACCCATTCCGAATAGTGATACGATGTGAATGGATAGCATTTGAAGACCGGTGTTGAAGACCGGGTGTTTGCGAGAACGATAGGATAACCTATCGATTGTCTCTGCACTTTGTAGCTATGGTATAGAGATTTCCTAAGTGATGGGAAGTCCGATCGGGATTGTGAATACCCGGATTGCAAGGGTTTCTTTGGAAGTGCCTTCGGTTCTGTTCGAACCCGGAACAGACTTGTATGGTTGTATGTCTGACACTACACTTTGAGATATTAAGCTGATTTCTTTCAAATACATTTCTGTTTGGTGGCGGAGATTTATTCTCTTAGCTTAACACCCTTCTCTGAGACGTACGAGCTCAGAGGTTATGTAATTGAAGGTTATCAGTGATACAATTCCAATTTGGTAGTGTGGCATGCTAAGTGTTGCTGTGTGATGCTGATCATTTGTTGATCATTTGTTGATCAAAGCATGGCTTTCGTGTAAAGCGTAGCTTTGTGGACGAGACCTCATCGAGCCTCAAAGACCGATAATGGTCGAAACAGGAAAGTGCATCAAGGTTTCAGGGGTAGCTCCCCTAGGGTATGTCCATTCCTTCTGGAAAAGGGTGGTATCATGGTATGGAGCCCAGATACTTACTCATGTGTGCACTGTAGTATCTTTATTACTGTGTGATGTTTTTGGTGTTGAGAGCTCTCGGATAAAGGTCGCAAACGACCGGGGGTGGCATATCTCAGGTTTACTACCCGGGAAGGGGGTAACCGGCCTTGTATTGGCATAGAGCAGTTGTCTCTCGGGGCGTCCCTTCAGAGGCGTTCCTAGGTGGCATAGGAAGTTCCTTAGCCTGACCATTTGTTGGAAAATCCAAAGAAACAATACGAGCCTTGTACGGTTTTGGTTGTATAACCTGCCATTTAAAATGGTAGCTATAGTAGGCATAGTATAATGGTACCTGTGCTGGCTAAGATTAATATTATATTTTCGAAATGTTTCCTACACTATGCACTAGTAATAATATCAAAGAGTTTTCTCGTATTAAGCATGTTTGACTATCATAAGGAGAAATCTCCTCCAATTCTGCGTTTGCATTGTGTGTGTGGCAGGAGGCCTTATGGTAGTTTCATTTTCCGAAAAGCATTGCGGATTTCAATGTTTAAAAATCTTTTGTTGTTTGTTTTAAAGATAAACTGTTTTGTTTGCTCATACCAGTCCCACGACTGACTTGGAGTTTATTGTTCCCTTCCTAAACTCTGGGTGCCCACAATTTTCCACACGGGCAGTCTAGAGTTGGGTTTTTCAGATAGTCAGGTTTAGTAGATTATCAGGAGCTAGTTCAGTTTTTGGAAGTTCACGGACGACTGCACTTGCATATTTTTGTGCATCGTGATGGAGATTCGTGCCTGGAGTTTAGAGCTTTAGCCTTGGAGTCTTAGATGAGGGTTGCAGTATTAGATACTGTGAAGACTCATCTCATATTGTGTCGAGTTCCACTATATTTTTATTGTATTTTCTCTGATGTTGATGATTATCGTTGTACCAAATTGATGTATCAGATATTGTATTCATGTTGTATCAATGATATCATCTTTTATTTCTGTTGTGTTATCTATCATCTAATGTTGTTGCAAGCTCCCGTGATACGAATTTGTTGTTGTTTGTCGGGCATCGAGTTCGGGTCGTGACAAAGTGGTATCAGAGCTAAGGTTAAACTTTAGCTACGGAGTGTAACACATTAGATTGCTCATTAGAGATAGGGTGAAGTATACCCTAGAATGAGTATGACCAGTGGAATTGAAACCCAAATTACTTAGTCTATTCTCTTTATCTGTTGTTATTCCCTAAGATATTTCGTCCGAATGCCTGAATCAGTTTTCTTACTATTTACAGATAGTAAGAATGAGTGGAAGAAGAGGACGAGGTAGGGGACAGGGAAGTACCACTTCAGCTGGTCAAAGCCCTGCAACGACAGATATTCCCATTCAATCTCAACCGAATCTGGTTGATCAATATCGAAGCTTTTCTAAACTGGGTGGAAAGCCATTCACAGGCAAGGAAACCGTTATCGAAGCACAAGCCTGGATTTGATCGTGCAAAAGGATTTTCAAAGGACTAAAATTGGAGGATGATCAGATGCGATTGATAGCTTCCTGGCAACTCCAGGAAAAGGCTTTGGCTTGGTGGGGAACAGTTATATTGGTTGAGTCGGCGGATGAATTTACTTGGAGTCATTTCAAGGAAGTGTTTGAGCAGCGATATATGCCGTCTGCTGGTATCTCTAGTATGTACCAGGAGTTCATGGATTTGAAGCAAGGAAGTTTATCATTTGAGGAATACTTGAACAAAACGAGTTATCTCGGTTTGGTCCAGAATTGGTGAATATACCTTTAAAGAAGAATGAAAAATTTATTCGGGGAATGAACAAGGAGTTTCAGGAAAGGATGACCACTCACGTTAAGGAATCTTTTTCTGAATTGATTGATATGGGTTATAGATACGATACTCTGGATAAGCAGGGAATTCTAGAGGAAAAAGGGAATAATAGTAATCTGAATTGGAGGAGAAAGAAGTTTGGTGGAAAGAAACCGAGGAAACATAAAAGAAAGAAGAATATATAGAAGAAAAAGGTGAAAGAAGTTATTTGTCTCAATTATTTGAAGAAAGGCCACTACTCGGATAAATGTAAGAATCCTTGGAAGCTAGGAATGAGAGAGCCATTTATGAGGCCAGAGCAGGAATCTAGGAAATGCTATCAATGTCGCAAGTCGGGACATGTGATCGAGGAGTGCCCAGCATTGAAGCAAGCTCTAGTAGCGAAAGTATATAAAATCAAAAGTGATTCTTCAACCTCAAAAGCTGATTGGGGAAAAGAAAATTTAAAAGGCAACCTTCTCGTTTACAATTAAATTGGTCGAATTTTGTTCGACACAGGAACTACACATAGTTTTTTTCCTCAGCAAATCGTAATTGAGTTAAATCTTGAATCTGAGATCGTAATCGAATCTATTGTTGTCTATTTCATTGGGTGTCGAAAAAAATCTACGAACGGTTAGTTATCCCTTCGATCTGCCACTACACATTTCGTAGATCTGGATAACCCGAGTATCTTGTAAAACATTAAAAAAAATTCGTTCTCGTATCTATTATTGATATTCTGATTTGGTAAGCCAAATGCAGAATAGATGTTCAGTTAATTTGATGAAACATTTTTCATCTATTTTTGTCGTCTCCCTACTTTCAAATTTCGAGGACGAAATTCTTTTAAGGGGGGAAGGTTGTAACAACCCCGTATTTTATACATATTTAAATTGATAATTAAATTAGTTTTTGAATAAAAATTGTGAAATTAATCGATAAATTGATGCGAGTTTCCCCGAGTTCAAATAAATTCTATGTTAAATCATCTAAAAATTTAAATGTTGTATATATATGTAAATATGTGGATATATATGTATATGGGCATATATGAGTAAATTTGAACTTATATATATATATATATTGAAATTGAATTTAAATCTTAAATAAATGGGTTAGAAATAAATATAAAAATATAGACTTTGGACACAAGGAAATAAATAATAATTTTTAAATTTAGAATTGATGGTTAATAATAATTTGAATTTATAAAATAAATATATATAGAGAAATATAAGACAATAAATATTAAAGTAAAATTTATAATAATAATTTAAGCTAGAAATAAATATATAAAAAGGGTAAACTATAAAATCCAAAGTAACACATTTGCTAAAATTAACAACATATGAAATATAGAAATTATCTTATTATAAAATAATAAGACTAAAGAAAATAAATATAGAAATAAATAAAAGCAAAAATACAAATTAGTTAGAATATAGCAACATATTAAAAATAAAAATTCATTTATATTACTAAATAATAAGATTAAAGAAAAAAATAAAATACATTCAAATAATAAATATATATAAAACAAATGAAGTATAAAAATTTACACTTATAAAATGAAAAATATAAATATCTATGTACAAATGTGGATAAGTATGAACAAAAGAAGAAAGATATGTATTAGCTTATAGGATAAGCCACCACAACAAAAATCACGTCAGCCCTAAGAGAAAAAAAATCTCTGATATATGGTACAAGGCATTAATATCACTTTGTACAAAATAATATCATCACCCTGTACAAAAAATTTCACCTGTAAACTCATTTTTTTATCAAGCTTTTCATTTTAGTTCGTCCATTCCAAAATGGAAACAAAAATCTGAAGCAAATAATATCATTCAAACTTAAACAAAACTTCAATATAAACAACAATATAATCAATATAAATCAGAGATCAAAAGAAAGGTTTCAACTTGCAAATTTCAAAGGCCTGTTTCAAAAAGGAAACTCTGTTCATTCTGGAATCAGGTGAGCAAACTCTTCAACCTTTACATATATATATATATATATATATATATGATCTGGTTTGCATGTGATCTATATTGGATATATGTTATGGAATAATGTTGTATAGAATGAAATTATATTCGTATGTCTATATATCTATATATGTATATCTGTAAACTTAAATATGTAGATACATGTATATGTGCCTGTCTCTCTGTTACAGGCTAAACAAATTCAAAATAAAAAAATTCATATCACCCAAACCAATCAGTATTAGGCTTTGATTTCAAAATTAAAAGTGATTGTAATGTTGTAATACCAATTTTAAAAATGATCACAAGTATAATTATTGAATAAATATTTTGAAAATTGGAAATTACATAAATGAGCATTTCAAATCAGAAAAACCAAGTTTTATAATTTCAAGTTTTGTTTATATTTTCAGATTCGAGTCTAAAAACTATGATTTTTGAGATAAATATCATGACCTTTAACTGTGTAAATCATGGGATATTGGAAGTTGATCAGAATCGAAGATTTGTTCGATTTCTGATGATCGCATAGTCGAGTGGCTTCGGGATTCTAGCTGAAGCTCGCTGTAAGATCAGTGGTCGGGGGAAAAATGCTTGGCGATTTTCTGGTTCGCCGTGGATGCATGGCGAAGCCCTTTTAGGGTTTAAGTCAGGTTTGGGGTTGGCTGGGTTTTAATGGACGCTGTGTCGTCAGGGATTGATCGGAGTCAATCGGACCTGGGGGAAAAGGTTAGTGGATCATCAGAGCAGCTGTGGCCGGAGTTTCGACATTTCTGATGGCCTGAGGCGATGGTATGTGGCGTTTGTAGGTGATCGAATTGGTTCTAGAATGTAACGACCCTGAATTTTTGACATTTGAAATGTGAATATTTAATTGAGTTTAAATATTCGAATGATTTTTTAATTTGAAATTCAAATATTGGAATTCGACGAAACCAGTTCCATTGGATCCGTAATATTGTATTATTATCGGATTTCAATTTTCGTAGAGTTTGGAGTGATCGTTTGGCCGCACGATAAGAAAACGCGCTGAAATTAAATTGAAAATTTAATATTATAAGTGGTCCAAAAAGCTATCTTCTCCATACGATCGAATTTGGATTCGAAACCTTTTCCATTGCATTCGGAATAGGGATATAATCTTATGAACGCCTAGCGGCACGCCTCGATTAGAGATCGAGATTTTAGGCTTCGTTTTCTAAGCGATTTAAATTTATATTTAATATTTAATATTGTTTTCACAAGATAAATTATATACGTTTCCCCTCTTCAAACACGTAGCGCATGTTTAAACACTTGTCCTTCCTATCGACACGCGTCTCTTTCTTCATTTTTATCGTAGCCGTGTATATATATATTTTTTAAGAAAATCGAATTCTTTTGCAAACGAAAAACCATATTTTTTTTGTTCTTTCAAAATACAATACCACTGCTTCAAATCTTCTTCCGTTCAAAATCAAATGTCCTCTTCAATTAAATTCAAAGTGAAATCAAATTCAAGGCCGAGCCTTTAATCGTTCAAAGAAGAAATTTAAAAGGCGATCGCGATTCACTGTTCGTGGATGAAGGCGACGTAGGCAAGCTAGGGCACGAGACGAAGGGGCGCGCGATTGATGGCATCGCGAACGACATCTGGGTTCGCGATTTCTGTAGGTCGAGGCAGCAAGGCAACTCGAGGGTGAGCGTGGCATCGCGGCAAAGGGAGGGCTTACGTACGCGAGTATTTGCGGCATCGTAGCTAGGGTTCACTAGCATGGCAGCCAGAGTCGAGCTCGAGATCTGGGTCACGACAATGAACGGCGGCTGGAGGCATTCGCGAAGTCGAGCCTGGGTTGTTCAACAATAGTAAGGTATGCAGATTTAAAATTTCTGAAATAATAAGAAAAAGGTTTGATAATCCTATTATGACAGTTAACAAAAATATATGTTAAGTTTAAAACAGGAAAATTTATAACGGTAAGGTTAAACATTGTACAGTAAGATATATAAGTAATTCTGTTTTCATTTAATAAAGGGTTTGAAAAGAAGAATTTTGTTTCGAATATATTTATGTATTAGAAAATGATTTTCACATTGAGAAATTTGATTTTTATTTGATATGAATATGCAGAAAATAAAATCTTTACAATAAAAGGAAAATTATGTATTGCCATTTTAAAATTTCAACAGTGAAGTTTAAGCCTGTCTAATCTCATTCTATATATGTATGAATAAGCTTTTGGAAAATAAAAGGGAATTTAGTTTAAAACCAAATGATAGTATAAATTAAATTATAGATCAATTTAATTTAATGAATGAAAGATTATTGTATATTATCTCAGATATTAATAAATTGTATAAATTATTTATACAAGGTTTGAAACCGTGAAGGAATGGTCAAATTGGAAAATGGGATTGCAAATTAAAAGCAAAGTGAGATCTTCTCACTCAGATTTAAAATTTAATTGCAGTTATTGACTGTGTTGATTGATGTTTGGATTGTGATATTAGATATAGTAGGATATATCTATATATAGCAATATATATATATATATATATTGGCATATGTATATATTGCAGTTGTTGATTTCCCGCATTGTATAGCGGATGAGACCCTATTGCGCCATTAGTAAGCGGATGATATTTTATAAAATCCCATATACCGCGATATTCCACCTCGAAGTGGAATTGGTATTGTGCTAACATCTGTGGATGCAGGGAAACAGGTTGGAGGGATCCAATAGGATTCCTCAAAACATTTGAATTTGGTTTCATATGTTCTGTGATTGATTATTTATAATCTGTGTATGATTATATCTGTGATTGAATGTGTTGAAGGCTATAATTTAGCCGAATGTATTTTTGGTATCGTTGGATACCAGAAATGAATATAAATTGTATTTTAAAATTAAAGTGGAAAATTTTAAGTGAATTTATTTTTTAGAATTGAATTTATTTGAAAGAAAGAATTTTAAAGTATAAAAATGGATTGTCGAAATCTTATTGAATAAATTCCAAGATATGGGAAAAGATTTTTATAAATGAATTTTGAATAGTATTATTCGGAAGATTGGAAAATTTATTTGAAATGGAATTTTAAATGGTTTGGAAAATATAAAGGAATTTATTTTAAAGGCGATAAATTTGTTGAAATCCAATTGATAATTGATTTTGTATTGAAGAAATAAATCTTTGGGAAATCGATATAAAAATCTATTTGGTGTTTGAATGAAAATCGATTTTTGGTATTGAGAATAAATTTATAAATCGATTTGTCAAATGATTTGGTATTTGGGATTAAAATTAGAATCAATTTGAAATTTGATTCGGTGTTAAAATAAATTTAGGAATCAATTTGGAATTTGATTTGGAGTTTGAAATAAAATTGAGAAATCAATTTGAAAGTCGATTTGGTGTTGAAAGTGAATATTTGAGAATGTAAATTCCGAATAGAATTTATAAAGGAAAGGGAAATTTGTTTTAAAAATAAATGTTGATTTATTTTTAAAGTGTGAGAAATATGATTTGGAATCGGTTTTCAAAGTAATGAAGTGTGGAAATAAATTTACAGATTTGAAATGTAAATTTATAATAAATCGATAAGGATTTATTTAATTGGTTTAAATGGACCGTTTTCAAGTGAAAGTGTATTTTCATTATAAAGCCGAGTATATTTTCCAAAGTGGCTTTTAAAAATATAAATTAAAAGTTCTAAGTGGGTTTTTAAAAAGACATATTTGGAAATGTATTCCGTGTAAGGAAATTGATTTGAAATTTATTTTCAAAAGTTGAAAGGTGAAAAGTAATTTGAAATTGATTTTCAAATATGAAGTGTGGGAAAGGAAAATATATATATCTCGTGAAGATATTTTGAAATTAAATAATTTGGGAAAATTATTTGAATCTGATGATTGTTGTGAATATTATTGATAGTTAAATCACCGACTATCAATATTGCCTTTGAAATGGCATTTGAATTTGTTTTAAAACAAACGCTTATTATTCGGTTTAGCCGGGAAAGGACCTTTGTGTCAAATAACCCATTCCGAATAATGATACGACGATATGGATCGTATTGAAGACCAGTGGTGAAGATCGGGTATTTGTGAAAACGATAGGATGACCTATCGATTGTCTCTGCACCGTTAGCTACGGTATTGAGATTTCCTTTGTGATGGGAAGTTTTATCGAGATTGTGAATATTCGGATTGCAAGGGCTTCTTCGGAAGTGCCTTCGGTTCTGTTCGAACCCGGAACAGACTTGTATGGTTACGTGTCTGACATTACGTTTTGAGATATAAAGCCGATTTCTTTCAAATACCTTTCTGTTGGAGGCGGAGAATTTATTCTCTTAGCTTAACACCCTTCTCTGAGACGTACGAGCTCAGAGGTTATGTAGTTGAAATTTATCAGCGATATATTCCCAATTTGGTAATGTGACATGCTGAGTGTTGCTGTAATGATGATCATTTATTGATCATTTGTGATCAAAGTGTGGCTTTGTGAAAAAGCGTAGCTTTGTGGACGAGACTTCATCAGGGCCTCAACAACCCGGAAATGGTCGAAACAGGAATGTTGCGGCAAGGTTATGAGGGTCGTGCCCTTTAGGGTATGTCATTTCCTTCTGGAAAGGGGTGGTATCATGGTATGGAGCCCAGATACTTACTCATGTGGACACACTCTATTTATTATGTGTGATGATGCTACCGAGCGCTCGGATAAAGGTCCCAAAGGACCGGGTGATGACATATTCGTGAGTTACCTAGTTACAGGGGTAACCCGGCCTTGTTTGGCAGAGAGCCGTTTGTCTCTCGGGACGTCCAGCCAGAGGCGATCCCATTCGGCAGTAGGAAAGGAAGTTCCTTAGCCTAACCATTTGTTGGAAAATCCAAAGAAACAATACGAACCTTTACGATTGCAATTGTATTACCTGCTATGGAATGTGGCGGTAACCTGCTATTGAACATAGTAGCTATAGTAGGCATAAGTGTGGAATGCCTATGCTGGCTAAGATTAATATTATACTTTCGAAATGTTTTCTACACTAGACATTAATAATAATATCCAATGATTGGCGTAGTAAGCATCTTTGACTATCATAAGAAGAAATCTCCTCCAATTCTGCGTTTGCATTGTGTGTGTGGCGGGAGGTTTTATGGTAGTTTCATTTTCCAAAAAGCATTGCGAATCTGTTTTATTTTCTTTGTGAAAATAACTGTTTTACGATCTCACACCAGTCACCATGACTGACTCGGAGTTTATTGTTCCCTTCTAAACTCTGGGTGCCCATAATTTTCCACACGGGCAGCCTAGAGTTATTTTTATCAGGATATTCTGGATATTCTGGAGCTTTGGGGATAAGCTGGATGGCGAAGCGTACTACCGTACTTGTTATTTATTTCCGCTGTGTATTCTGTATGAGGACAGATTTATATAACTGTCTATGATTGTATCGAGTTGTATATTGACTCTGATGATGTATTGTATAACTGATATAGTTCTTTGTTTAAAAGACTAGTGATTATCTATTATATTTTGTTCCGCTGCGAAATGTGAGATTCTGATATTGTTTCTGCTTCTGTGTTTCTGTTCTTTCTTTTCTTCTGTCTTCTTCTACCTCTTCTTTTAACCCTAATGGTTCGGTTTTACGGCATTCTATTACGCGGCATTTGATATAGTGGACGTATTAATGTCGATTTTTGAGCGTCGAAAAGTCGAAACGTTACACAGAAGGTAGTCGAATAGCTCGATTTTGAGTTTATCGATGATTCATCAGTCTGGGTGGCCGGAAGTCTAGGCGAGGTGGTCGGCGACTTACTGACGATCTGGATGTTGATCGGAAGGGGTTGGATTGGGTGTGCATGTGCACGACACCAAAGTGTGTCAGCTGTTTGTTTTGCGGAAGAAGGTGTTCGACTCGAAGTACCACTCGGGGTTCAGGGATGATGACTCGAAGCTATGGGCGAGTAATTCTAGCTATACATCAGGTTGCTTTTTTTAAAACAAAATAAAAAAAAACTGAAGCTATCGAGTTGATTTTGGGGAAAACTCGAAGCAAGTTAGAAAAGGTCTCGGGTGTTACTCGAAGCAGCTTTAGGGTGATAACATTTTTTAGTTTTAAACTTTAAAATCTAAGTCAAAATTGATTTTTAAAACTATTCTTTTCAAATGAATGATTGTTGATAAGTTGAAAATGGTAATCAAAGGTTTTAAAATAAAATAATTTAAATTATTTAAGTTGAGAGTATTTTAAACTTATATTTTCAGAAGTTATTTTAAACAAAATTTAACAAAGTAATTAAGGAGATTATTAAATATTTTACATTTTTAACTTAACTTAAAAGTAATTCAATTAATGTATTGTTAATGTTGATTAAATAATTGATGAATTATAATTACTTAATAGTTACAGAATAATTAATTTAAGAGTAATTAATTATTAATTTAAGTTAATTAATTTATAATCAAAGATAAATTAATTAAGGTAATTAATTAAGAAATAATTAATCTATTGGGACTATCGCTATAGGAACCCGTAATCTATAACTTGTTTTACAATCCAACACTCTTTAAACCCTTTACCTTTAATTTTCCACAAGGTTTATAACCAAAAATTGGAAACTAAATCAAAGTTCAAAACTTGAAAAAAGACTTTCAAAATCCTTTTTATGTAAACTAGTTTTTAACTCATGAAATTCTAGGTCGCACACATACAAATTCAAGTGCTAAACTTCCCCTAACCTATATTCATGTTTTACACATTAAAACATACTCAAAGTTGCATGCCACATAATATCCAAGTTACATACAACATCATACTCAAAACCACATATAATATTGTACTCACATCCAAAATTTCCAAACAATGTTACTACAACATCACCTCATATCAACAATACTATAAACAACCAAGGCATATAATAATCCACACAATTCAATACTTATCTTTTCACAATATATTCAACAGATAAAAGTTTAAAACTTTTAAATTTAGAAAAAATAGGTTACTCACCAAAAAAAATTTAGAACTTGAAATGCTTTAGACTTGCAAAGCTTGGAAACCACAAAAATCCACTCGAAAATAGGTCATCTTCTCACTGATTTTTGATCATGTTACTGTCGAAATTTGGACAAGTGGTAAAAGGAATTTTTTTTGGAAATTCTTTTCTCTGCAATTTTAAAAATCTAATCACTCAATTTTTATTTATTTTGAGGGAGATATGGTCAATAGAAGGAGTGGTATTCTTGGACTAGAAAACCTGAGTCCAAAAATGTGTCTGAAAGAAATGCATTTTTTAACATAGATAAGTTCAAAATTTGATGAGGTGATACAAATAAAAGTTGTAGCCACTTAAATTTTGCACAGTTTGAAAAAAGGAAATGCTGTATTTGAATCAGATATGAGGAAAATATGATAGGAGGAAGAGGAGGAAAAATGAAGGAATGGAAGACTGTTTATAAACAAGAGAAAAAAGAGAATTACCTATCTACCCTTGTACTTCTACCCTTCACATTGACTTTCCACCTCAACAACCTCCAACACACATGTCATTTCAACCCACCCCCTTCCCCCCTCATCATGTCAAATAAAACATGTTTAAAATGTTTGTACTTCGTTCATCGAAGTGTCACATCATGTCTCTTAAGGCATCTTTTAGTATATACAAGTATATACTTAAGTGTATATACCTATGTATATACCAGTATATACTAACTAATTTATATTCTTAACCATTTAAATGCTGTTTCAAATATAAATAAGGCTCACATGTTTCAAAAAACTTTTATACGATGAAACATTGAAAATTCGAAAAACAGTTTCCGGTCACAATTTTTATTTTTCATCGAACTAAATATTTTTGTAAACAAATTTGAAAAACTATTTCACTATCATTATTTATTGTTTGAAAGAGTTTTATTTTAATTATAAAACCTATATATTGAATATTTAAAATTAATTAAATATTCACAAATCAAACCGGTGAAATTCCGGGTCGTTACAACTTTGGTGGATTTGGTTTTTTGATTTAGCAAAAATTCAGACCCATTGGTATGTAGGTTGTTACAAGATTCAATAACTCATACCTGCTGTTAATACGTACTTGAAGCTATATTAATTTATTTATTTACTAAGCTTCCTATGTTTAACTGTTAATGTTTGGTTACTTTTACATAACTTACATCTTGTTACCTTTATGTTGTTTAAATATCATTTACCACTTTCGTCTAATTTTAATAGATTAAATATCTTTTATTGCTTATTCCGCCTAACACTATTAAATATATCTAACTGTCCATTTTTCAAATGTTAAATACCTTACTTTGATTATTAAATCTTCTTGATTACTCATTTCATCGCTTTACATATATTTCATCATTTATTTGTTCATTTTATAACTTGCCGAATATATTAGATTTGTAATTGAATTATTGTTATTTTTTCCACTTCAATACATTGGTTTATACTTAGGGATTCTGCATTTTAATACACTGGAACTACACCTTTCCAAAACAAAACATTAACACTGTAATTTTCCATAAATTATCCAAAAGAGGACATGTGTTACGTTTGGAATTACAAGGAATTATCTTTTCTGCTTTTGTTGAAATAGATGGTACACTTTCCTTTGGGCATATTCCTTGTTATTTCTAATGATACACTTTTATTCATATTTATAAAACTGGATAATTCATAGAAATTTGCATTAAAATACTACTTAAACCCCCAAATAAATTTATAATAACTTCTAATTCATGTTTACTAACATCTATCATTTAACCAACATACCTGGAATACAATATTATAAATTTAAGGACTACTTTCACCCTTACTTTCTAGATTCAAGTATATGCAGCATTTAATCAAAGTTAACAATACACGGGTTTTCAAATTCATTGCATTTATATATATTTAAGCCTACGACTCCAAAATTATATCCAGGCAATTAAGGAAAAGATTTACAATGATATAAATCCAATATTATATAAAAATATATAATCATCTACTCACATTTCTCTAGATCTAAATCCTAGTATTCTTGTTTGATTCCTTTTTTCTCCCTATCGAAATATGTATCATAGGCATATGCATATTTGTTAGAAATTTAGATCTGAGAAGAAATTTGAAATTAATTTAGATTTGAATTCAGACTTATAATTTACCTTGGCTGGCGATTTGGTTCAACACTATTCCTTTTCTCCTATTACACTCTGTTATTCTCCATATATATATGTGTATATATGGATTATTGTTTGCATAGATTTTAGATTTGCGGAGAAAAGAAAATGGAAGAGCTATGCCATATCTTCAGAAAATATGAGGAGAATAGTGAGGGATTAGGTTTGTATTTATAGGGGTTCGAATCAACATCAGCCGTTAGATTAATTATATTAAATTCTAACAGTTTAGCCCAGATTCAATATGCGCCATCTTCTCACCACCGACCAGTTTCTATTCTAGCATCGGTCGATCGGTGCGATCAATCGGTCCAACTTGGGGTCGATCGGTTGTGTTATTTTGTTAAACGTTCATATCTTTCCTTATTTACGTTATTTAATACAATTTTCCTTTTTTCTGATTACATTGATTAACTGTGATTTTTCTTCGTCATTAGGTAAACTTTAATTGTGGTTAATGTCAATCAAGTAAATTTATTTTTTTAATTACATATATAATTGTTCCAAATTTGAAATCTTCAAACTTTAATAATTTTTTCATTTGAGCTCCGACCGCAAAACTTTTTATATGAAAATTGAGTAGAAAATTGCCACAAACACAACAGTTCATGTTTCATAGCAAATTATGTGTTTGTGAAATTTTCATCTTTGGCTTTTTCAATTTTTAATTAATTTCTTCTTAATTAACTACGTTCAATTTACGTGGTGTTACATCCTAGAGCGTGGTGGCTCTTAATTCTAAATAGGGAGATTTGTTTACCCTAAATTGATGTGATGGTTAATCTAGTTCTTGGCCTATTGAGTGACATGGATTCGAGTACCAAGGAAGCAGGATGTGGACTATCATGATGGATAGTCTGGTCTTTGACCAAGATGGATTGAATGAGTGATTAAATATCCAACACATAGAGTGAGTGGATGTGAGGATGGATGATAGATGCCATGTTTTCTTTGATTGCTTATTGTTAGTAACTTAGGCATTGGTTTTGACGACAACAACAATATGATATTATATAAAATATATATACTAATGTTTTTATTAAGTTACATATAGTATATAGTGCAAGATATTAGATAGGTGTTAATTAAGAAGACGGTACAATAACAAGAGCAGATTCAAGAGGCTGATATAAAGATTTAAGTGTTAGAGGTTGAAGACTCGTGAATATTGAAGATTCGAGATATCAAGATAGGTTATAGAGCCATAAATTATTTTGTTAAAACCCTAGTAGCACTTCTTTGATCTCTCTTCTATTTATCAAAAAGGTTTATAAATCTATTCTCTGATTTTAAACGATTTCCAAATATCCTGGTTTTCAAAAGTGATTTTTAAAGAATCCATGTTTTCAAACATCTTTTCAAAATTGTTTTCAAATGATTTTTATGCTTATTATTAATGACACGTTTATTATATTTCAAGTAATTAACTTTTAAGCATTTTATATTAATATACTTTTAATTTATTATATTTTGATATAGTTTTAGTTTTATTCTTTATAAATGTTTACAGTATTTAAAATTATATTTTGACATTTATTAATACTTTGATTTTAAATATATATTCACTTATACTTTATATATACTATTTTCAAAAGAAATTCATATTTAAACACTTTATATATTAAAATATTTCAAAATAGTTTTGTAAAGTTTTCTTAAGTTTTATTACAATTAAAATGTGTATAAACTATGCTTGAATCATTTTGCAAAGTATCAAAATATTTTACAAAACTTAACATTTTCAAAAAAAATTTATTTAATGGTTTTTCAAAATTACAAAGGATATGTCGACATATCCCCATTATGTATGTCAACATATTGGCTGGGAATTTCAAAATTCAAATTTGAATGGAAGTGTCTTTTCATCGTATCTCTTTACGAATGGACATGATTGTTGTTTCTTTATAAATAGGGGTTTTCCAAATGAATTTTTGTTGACTGCTTTCTTGTATTTTCTCTCCTCTTTCACTCTCTTAATTTCTAAAAGAAAGTCTACTCAAAATATTCTCAAATTCAACTAGAATTAAATTCAAACTCTATGAGTTTGATTCTCTACTATTTCCTTTCTGATCTCATTCATCTCTCTCACTCAAATCAAAATCAAAATGATATTAAAGAGGTTATAGGAACATTTGTATTCAAGATCAAGAAATTGACTCTGTAAACTCAATCAAATCATACTCTTATATTCTTGGGTGTGCTTGCTGTCCTTGGAATCCAAGTGGGTGTGCTTGTGTCCCGTCTAAATCAGATAGGCGTGCTTGGTTTCCCGTTTGAATCCACGTGGGTATGCCGGTGTCCCATCCGAATCCAATAAGTATACCCAGAGCTCGGAAAAATCTGGAGGGTGTGTCTTATAGCCTTGAAATCGAGATTGTATAAACTTTGATATTTGAAAAGAAATATGTACAAGAAATTCTATGGGACTAGATGTAGGGTAACATCGAACCAGTATAATATACTGGTGTGATCTCCCCAACTCTTTACTTTTTACTTTTACTGGATTTATATCTGTCTGTGTTTGCATCTGTGATTGTCAATTTGTCTTGTTTAAACTATAATCTTAAAAGAATTCCAAAGGATTTATAAAAGTTATTAAACATTATTCACCCCCTTCTAGTGTTAAATTAGCATAAAGATCCTTACTACCGCAAACTAACATTTGGTATCAGAGCATTGGTTTTCAAAATTTCATAATTTGATTTTTGAAAAGTTTTAATGGAAAAAGTTAATGATAATAATTGTAACACTATTTTTGAAAAGAAATTTTGCTAAATCAACATGCAATTGTTTCATAAATATTCATCCATTAATTATGAAAACTCACATTATCTTTTGAAAATGTATAAATTGTAGGAACGGATGTGTTACATGGCTTTTGATGAACTGACACCTCATGATCAAACTTTACAAATCAAAAAGGATAAGTGGATACTAGATAGTGGATGCTTAAGGCACATGACTAGAAATCTAGAGATCTTGAAAGATATCGTCTACAAAGTTGGTGGATCGGTCAACTTTGGAGACAATTCTAAAGGATATGTGATTGGCATCGGCAATGTCGGTAATTCTAAAACACCCACTATTTCTAATGTTTTGTTAGCTAGGAATTTAAAACATAACCTGTTAAGTATTAGTCAATTATGTGATAAGGGCTTTAAAATTAAATTTGAAAAAGATAAGTGTTATATTGAAGATAATGAGTTAAACATTATCTTTGAAGGCATTAGGAAAAGAAATATCTATATATTAAGTATGAAAGTGTCAAATGATAATTAATGTCTTTTGGCTGAATCAAGTGACCCTTGGATTTGGCACAAAGATTTGGTCATTTGAAGTCCTAACTCCTATCTAAAGTTGCCCAATATGATTTAGTTAGGGGTCTTTCTAAAATTGGTTTTGATGTTAAGAATCTATGTGATGCATGCCAATTAGGAAAACTTAGAAAAATTTCCTTTAAGTCAAAAGATATGATTCTACCTCTCAACCCCTTGAACTTCTTCATTTAGATCTTTTTGGTCCTTCGCAGATAAAATCTATAAATCATACAGATATATCTTTGTAATCGTAGATGATTTTTCTAGGTTTATGTGGATAATTTTCCTAAAACTTAAAATTTATTCTTTTGAAAAGTTTAAAATCTTTGTGTGACGACCGCCCATGACCCCTACACCGAACCTAGAGATAGTGCGCTGTAAAGTGGGCCAGGCGACCATGGACGATTGCCAGGGTAAATTTAAACAACAGAATCTATCGTATTACTCACAGCGCATGGACAAAATACAATAGAATATATATGTAGTGAAGCTTCACAGAATAGAATCTCATCAATAAAACTTCATAATAGTTGAATACAAACATCTGAACAGTCAATACATCAAGCCTCACTACATAACACTCAGAGAATATACAAGCAGCGGAACATCCAGTACATATAGTAAGAAGATAATAAGCAATCCTCCAACTCGTCTTCGATATCAGCATCGTGGAAAGCAAGAACAGCACCTGTCACCTGCTACCTAGTCTGCCCGTCCCAAAATGGACGAACAGCCCAAGGCAATAAGAGTTAAAAACATAAAGCCTTGAGTCAGACAACAGTCTTAGTGAGCGGTAAATTAACTAACAACATACCAAAAGAGCATAAAGAAAAAAAAAGAAAAAAGAATAGGAATCCAACCCTCCCACTCCACCTCTTTCTACAGTGATAGCCCCCAGACACACACTAAGCAGAAGCAAACATAGCAAAGCATACAATTTAAAATAAAGCAATTATCACTCGAGTCAAGAGCGATGTTTTCCAAGTACAAACCCCCAAGGCCTAAACCAAGATCAGATAAGCACCCGAAAAATACCGCTCTTGAGACTGAATGATGATACAACCAAACATCCATGACTCTGGCTATCACTGTTATCATTGCTTCAATATCATCGTTAATTGAATGACCGGCTCTTTATTTCATCCGTCCGTCAAGGGCTAATGGAAACCCCGGTTCTAGACATAACTCCGCACGTCATCGTGACCCGTGCCTAGGACTATCGAATCTGCCCAGAGTACTTGACTACCAATCAGTAGCCTTCAGGGACTATCGAATCTGCCCAACGTACTCTTGCTTTGAGCATGCTAGAACCTTCAACAACGATGAGATCTCAGCCTTCCAGTCATCCTCCTCGACGACTATTTCCATACTAGCTCAAGCGCCTCTCGAGCAAACCATTATCCTCAAACTCGAACCATATCACCGAGTTATCAATCTGCTTGGAATGATCCCGTCTGGATTAGACCAAGGCTATCACATATCATACTTCGCCTCATCATCATCAAAGCAAAGCTTCATCTCAACATCATCATCAAATCTATCCATATGAGCTTCATCATCCGCTACATATGCCACGAGCAGCTTTTCCAATTCAAGAGCCTTTCCCTTAGCTTTTGAATCATCTTTGACCATCTTGTCTAAATCAAATCATCAATCATCTAATTCATAGCAATCAATCAAATCAAACATTAATCGAAGTAAACAAGCATTCAAATATGATCTAAATAGACAATTATAACAATAATGGCAATTTCGTAATTAAAGAGTCAAAAGTCTAACAAGCATGAAAACATGAGCAATATCTCTATAATCTTGATGAATGAACTTGCATAGGTTAACATGTAGTAAAATGGATGCCAAATCATTATGAACAATGGATCTATATGGATCTATACTTAGGATTAGGAAAATGTATGGAAATCACTACTTTAGCACAAAATCAAGCCAACGATCCGATATACTCCTTTGGATCCGTGTGAGAGATAATCACCGCTCACCAAATCACCTAAACACCTTAAAAGAAACCCACTTCAGATCTGGACAGCGAAGGATCTAACTCGATCTATCACCAATCCGCTTCAAACGATGAAATCTCTCTTCAAAGGATGTAGATCTTCAATCTAAGCTCTTGAATCTTCAATTTGATCTTCGATTTGGATGGAAGGAATCACAAGATTAGAGTGGAGAAAAGAAGTGAAGAAGTGTAGAGGTCGAGCTTTCAAAATGGCAGCACTTCGTCGCTTCGAAATCCGGATCCCAAAAATGGAGAAAAACCCTCCTATTTATAGGCTGAAATCACTTTAGGTCGCTCACTCGGAGTTAGTTCGTCCACGACCTAAAAACCTACGACCTAAAACCCTTCGACCTAAAACCCTACGACCTAACAGATCCACCTGTCTACGACTTAACGACTCAATACGATAAGTCTTCACGCGACCTAACAGCTTACGACCTAAGACAATGCGCACCCATGCGACCTAACAGATCCAACGACCTACGCGCATCCGCGACCTATGACCTAACGAGGATGTAGCCTAGCGACCTAACACAGACCGCTTCTACGACCTAACACTCCTGCGACCTAACACAGACACGCTTCCTCGCGACCTAACAATGCCACGACCTAACGACCTAACAAACCTACGACTTAACACACACACGCGACCTAACACTTAGCCAGGATACGACCTAACTCCTTAGGTCGTCTAACGACCTAACCATGCTAACTCGCTCACCACTAGGTCGCTCAACACTGTAGGTTACTAACCCTTAGGTCGCTAACTCCTATAGGTCGCTAACTCCTATAGGTCGCTAACTCACTAGCTCTCTTAGGTCGCTGCAAACCCTTAAGTCGCTCAAAACCTTAGATCGCCAACATCCTATAGGTCGCTCCAACCGACCTAACCTACCCCACGACCTAAGCCACCACATGACCTATCTTCTAAACGACCTAACTATCACACGACCTAACTCCTTAGGTCGTTCCAATCCTTAGGTCGCTCCATTCCACTAGGTCGTCTACTCCTTAACTCGCCATCTTCCTTAGGTCGCTCCAAACCCTCATACGACCTAAGACTTAGACTCTGGACGACTTATCAACAATGCGACCAAATGTCAACTGTTTTACGATGTTTTGATCCGTAAAAATACGGGTCGTTACATTCTCTCCCCCTTAGGAATTTCGCCCCCGAAATTCCAAACAAACAGAGCAATCAAAGACTATTCTGCATGCCTACCATCCATAGCAATCAACAAACCATGCATCCAATTCTAGCTTAGCATGTAGAATTCTAAAACTAGAACAAGTTACAATGTCGTTAGATGACACGACACTTTAGGGCCATACCTTGAAGTGTTCAGGATGAGCTGCTTTCATCCTCTCTTCCACCTCCCATGTACAGTCGTTATCATCATCACTCCATTGTATCTTGAGCAACTTAACTACCTTCCTCCTAAGCTGTCTCGTGTCAGTTTCCACAACACGAAGCGGCTTACGAGGTCTCTTATCGACTGGATCAACTTCGAAATCTTCACAGCTATCAGCAGAAATCACTGTATTCGAGTCGTGCACATACTTCCGTAGATATGATACATGAAAAAAATTGTGCACACCTGACATCTTTTCTGGTAACTCCAATCTATAGGCGAGCTTTCCAATTCGCTCGGTGATTGGGAATGGTCCAACAAATCTCGGAGTCAATTTTCCTTTCTTCCCGAATCGAATAACATTCTTTAGTGGAGAAATCTTCACAAAAACCATATCACCTACGTCGAATTCCAAATCCTTACGACGCTTATCGGCATAACTTTTCTGACGGTCTTGGGCTGCCTTCATTCATTTCCGAATGATCTCTATACAATCCGAGGTCTGTCGAATCATCTCTGGCCCAAGTATCAGCTTTTCTCCTATCTCTAACCAACATGTCGGAGAGTTACACGGTCTTCCATACAATGCCTCATACGGTGCCATACCAATGCTTGACTGGTAACTGTTGTTATATGAAAATTCCACCAAATGAAGGTGATCTTCCCATGATCCTCCGAAATCCAAAACACAAGCTCTAAGGAGATCTTCCAAAACTCGGTTGACTCTCTCAGTCTGACCATCTGTTTGAGGGTGATAAGCTGTACTCAAACACAACTCGGTTCCCAAAACTTCCTGGAAGCTCTTCCAAAATCCACTAGTGAACAATGGGTCTCGATCGCTCACTATACTCTTCGGAATACCATGGAATCGAACTATCCACTTAACATATAACTCAGCCAACTTTGATGCAGTCCTAGTCGATCGAACAGGAATGAATCTTGCACTCTTAGTCAAAGAATCTACAATGACCCAAATCCCTTCATTTCCCGTTCTTGTTATAGGTAGCCCATCAATAAAATCCATCGATATTTGCTCCCACTTCCATGTAGGAACTTCTAACGGCTGAAGCAATCCACTTGGCTTCTTCTGTTCGGCTTTTACCAACTGGCAGTTCATGCACTTGGAAATAAAATTTCCAACATCCTTCTTCATACCTTCCCAGTAATAGGTTCTCTTCATATCCCGATACATCTTATTTCCACCTGGATGAATTGTCAGCTTCGAGTGATGACTTTCCCTCAGAACTTCATTCCTCAATTCATTGATATCGGGAACAACTAGTCGTCCTTGCTTCCGAAGCCAACCCACTCGATCGACCTCGAATCCTTTATCCTTTTCTGGGTCCAACCCAGATTCCAAATCACGGATAATCCTGACAAGCTTATCGTCTCGCTTTTGGCTCTCGCCAATACTTTCCACAAGTGTCGGTCTTATCGATAAGTTTGCCAACATTTCAGGTTCCAATTCACATCTAGGCCTGAAGTCAAATCTAGCTAAATACTCGAGATTCTTCCATTCTGAAAACATGGCTCCCAATCCTGCATGTCTTCGACTTAACGCATCTGCCACTGCGTTACCCTTTCCCGGAGTATAAGCTATACCAAAATCATATGATGCCAAAAACTCTAGCCATCGTTGCTGCCGAAGATTCAAATCCTTTTGGGAGAAAAGATACTTCAACGACTTATGATCTGTAAACAACTCAAATCGAACTCCCAATAGATAATGTCTCCACATCTTCAGAGCAAATACAATTGCCGCCAACTCCAAATCATGAGTCGGATAATTCCTTTCATGCGGCTTCAGTTGTCGACTTGCATACGCAACAACTTTATCCCTCTGCATCAGCACTGCTCCGAGTCCAGTACCACATGCGTCGGTGTAAACCACCATCTCATCATTCCCACTAGGAATAGTCAAAACATGAGCGCTTGTCAATCGCTCTTTCAGGATTCTGAAAGCTTGCTCACACTTAGCATCCCATCTGAATACTTGGTTCTTTTTCGTCAATCCTGTCAATGGTGCAGCTACCTTGGAGAAGTCTTTGATAAACCGTCGATAATATCCTGCTAATCCAAGAAAACTTCTCACATCAGATGCATTCTTAGGTCTACCCCAATCCTGGATTGCTGCCACCTTAGCGGGATCAATCGCTATTCCATTTCCAGAAATAATATGGCCTAAGAACCTCACTTCATTCTTCCAGAAGTGACACTTTGAAAACTTAGCCTTCAGCTGATGTTTCCGCAAGATTTCCAAAACAATACGCAAGTGCGTCTTGTGCTCTTCTTCAGTTCTAGAATAAATCAGAATATCATCCACGAACACTAGCACGAACTTGCCCAACTGATCTCTGAACACTCTATTCATAAGATCCACAAAATATGCTGGTGCATTAGTCAATCCAAACGGCATTACCAGCCACTCAAAGAAACCGGATGGTGTCCTAAAAGCAGTCTTCGGCACACTATCCTTAGCTACTCTTAACTGGTGAAATCCCGTAGCCAAATCCATCTGAGAAAACACCTTAGCTTCGTGAAGCTGATCAAACAAGTCATCTATTCTCGGCAATGGATACTTTTTCTTCTTAGTTACCTTATTCAGCTCACGATAATCCACACACAACCTCAACGATCCATCCGCTTTGGTTGCAAACACAACTGGTGCACCCCATTCGGACACACTACGCCGAATGAATCCTTTCTGTAAAAGATTATCAACCTGCACCTTCAACTCCTGTTGTTCCCTAGGCGCCATCCGCCTAAGAGGCATCACAACAGGTCTGGCTCCTTCAACTAGATCTATACGAAACTCGATCTCTTTATGCGGCGGTAACCCTTTGACCTCGTCAAAGACATCCTCAAATCCATTAGCGATTGGCACAGATGACAGTCCATACCGTGGAACAACCAGCGAATACATGAAGCTCATGAAGACGCCTTCTTCATGCTTACATCGTATCACAATCTTTCGCCCCTCCACATTCTCGACTGTCACCTCCAACCTTTCACAATCAACCTTTGCCGCATATCTCCTAAGCCAGTCCATACCCAAAATAATTCCGAACCCCGCAAAGTTCAGAACAAAATAATCACAAACAAAAGAGCAATCATGACTCGATACAATCAGACCACGGCATAGCATACATAAACAAGACGAACCCTCAACTGGATTAGTCACAATCAATGGCCTATCAACAATATCCGGTTCTAAACCCAACCGGCCTACAAGTTCGTTACAAATAAACGAATGCGACGCCCCAGTATCAAATAGAACTCTAACTGGAACACCACATAGGAAAAGAGTACCTTGAACCACTACACTCTTTCCTTTCTCACCAACGGTAGAGGCTTTCGAAGATGATGGAACAGCTCCCAAAGCATAAGCTTGCATAATCTGCTTGTCCCTCCTCGGTTCTGGACAATTCCTCTTAACATGCCCTAGCTTGTCACAGTTGTGGCACTTCACTGGCACCTTCGGATTCTTGCAATCCCTGGAGAAATGGCCCTTCTGCTGACAATTGAAGCAGGTCACTTCGCCCTTCGACTTCTTCTGGCCATCCCTACCCTTTTGCTGCTGATGCTTCCTCTTCTTGTTTCCACCCTGCTGTGGTTTAACCTCTTCCTTGGTCACAGCAACAACAGATCCCTCTTTAGGAAACAGATTCTCGTGCCTGAGAGCATTCTCCACAAGCTTCTCAAATGGATCGTCCAAATGATCCACCAACTGCCTCCCAAGATAACTGTCCAAGCCTGTCACAAACTTCTCATTCTTCTGATATGCAGATTCAATATACGACCGGGCATACTTGGACAAAGCTTCAAACTCAGAAACATACTCAAGAACTGGTCTTCCACCTTGCTTGAGCTCCACAAACTTCTTGAACAGAACAGACTTCTGAGCTGTAGAAATGAACTTAGCTTCAAATCTGACTTGGAATTGCTCCCAAGTAATCTCTTCCTCCGGAGTATCAATGGTGATAGAGTTCCACCAATCAGAAGCTCTCCCTTGAAGCTGTCTTGATGCTAACTTCCTCTTAGTTGCATCCTCAATTTCCAAATCACCAAAGATCCTTCTACAAGCAACTATCCATCTCTGGACTTCAATGGTTGGTTCTGTCCCCAAGAAAACCTTCCCTCCAAGAGCAGTATAATCCTTACACAACTTAGCAAAATCCACCGGATTTGGAGTTTGAACTTGAACTCCAACATCCACCGATGGCCCTGGAGCCGGCATCCTTCTCATGATCGAAGTCATCATAGCTTCGAACATAGCAGCATAATCAGCAGCCCCTTCAGTAGCACGGCCTTCCCTAGCAGTTGGTCTCCCTCTTCGACTCATCCTTAATATCTATAAAGAGGAATGATTAGCACACCTTGAGAAACAACTGCATAAAGGACTCACTTACTTCTAAGCTACTATATTATATATAGTAATCATCCATCAAAATACAATTACGTCTCTCATACGTAGTTACGTCAGCGAGCGTTGGGTAAAATCGATTAACCAATGCTCTGATACCAAATGTGACGACTGCCCAAGACCCCTGCACCGAACCTAGAGATAGTGCGCTGTAAAGTGTGCCAGGCGACCATGGACGATTGACAGGGTAAATTTAAACAACAGAATCTATCGTATTACTCACAGTGCATGGACAAAATACAATAGAATATATATGTAGTGAACCTTCACAGAATAGAATCACATCAATAAAACTTCATAATAGTTGAATACAAACATCTGAACAGTCAATACATCAAGCCTCACTACATAACACTTAGAGAATATACAAGCAACGGAACATCCAGTACATATAGTAAGAAGATAATAAGCAATCCTCCAACTCGTCTTCGATATCAGCACCGTGGAAAGCAAGAACAGCACCTGTCACCTGCTACCTATTCTGCCCGTCCCAAAATGGACGAATAGCCCAAGGCAATAAGAGTTAAAAACATAAAGCCTTGAGTCAGACAACAGTCTTAGTGAGCGGTAAATTAACTAACAACATACCAAAAGAGCATAAAGAAAAAAAAAGAATAGGAATCCAACCCTCCCACTCCACCTCTTTCTACAGTGATAGCCCCCAGACACACACTAAGCAGAAGCAAACATAGCAAACATAGCAAAGCATACAATTTAAAATAAAGCAATTATCACTCGAGTCAAGAGCGATGTTTTCCAAGTACAAACCCCCAAGGCCTAAACCAAGATCAGATAAGCACCCGGAAAATACCGCTCTTGAGACCGAATGATGATACAACCAAACATCCATGACTCTGGCTATCACTGTTATCATTGCTTCGATATCATCGTTAATTGAATGACCGGCTCTTTATTTCATCCGTCCGTCAAGGGCTAATGGAAACCCCGGTTCTAGACATAACTCCGCACGTCATCGTGACCCGTGCCTAGGACTATCGAATCTGCCCAGAGTACTTGACTACCAATCAGTAGCCTTCAGGGACTATCGAATCTGCCCAACGTACTCTTGCTTTGAGCATGCTAGAACCTTCAACAACGATGAGATCTCATCCTTCCAGTCATCCTCCTCGACGACTATTTCCATACTAGCTCAAGCGCCTCTCGAGCAAACCATTATCCTCAAACTCGAATCATATCACCGAGTTATCAATCTGCTTGGAATGATCCCGTCTGGATTAGACCAAGGCTATCACATATCATACTTCGCCTCATCATCATCAAAGCAAAGCTTCATCTCAACATCATCATCAAATCTATCCATATGAGCTTCATCATCCGCTACATATGCCACGAGCAGCTTTTCCAATTCAAGAGCCTTTCCCTTAGCTTTTGAATCATCTTTGACCATCTTGTCTAAATCAAATCATCAATCATCTAATTCATAGCAATCAATCAAATCAAACATTAATCGAAGTAAACAAGCATTCAAATATGATCTAAATAGACAATTATAACAATAATGGCAATTTCGTAATTAAAGAGTCAAAAGTCTAACAAGCATGAAAACATGAGCAATATCTCTATAATCTTGATGAATGAACTTGCATAGGTTAACATGTAGTAAAATGGATGCCAAATCATTATGAACAATGGATCTATATGGATCTATACTTAGGATTAGGAAAATGTATGGAAATCACTACTTTAGCACAAAATCAAGCCAACGATCCGATATACTCCTTTGGATCCGTGTGAGAGATAATCACCGCTCACCAAATCACCTAAACACCTTAAAAGAAACCCACTTCAGATCTGGACAGCGAAGGATCTAACTCGATCTATCACCAATCCGCTTCAAACGATGAAATCTCTCTTCAAAGGATGTAGATCTTCAATCTAAGCTCTTGAATCTTCAATTTGATCTTCGATTTGGATGGAAGGAATCACAAGATTAGAGTGGAGAAAAGAAGTGAAGAAGTGTAGAGGTCAAGCTTTCAAAATGGCAGCACTTCGTCGCTTCGAAATCCGGATCCCAAAAATGGAGAAAAACCCTCCTATTTATAGGCTGAAATCACTTTAGGTCGCTCACTCGGAGTTAGTTCGTCCACGACCTAAAAACCTACGACCTAAAACCCTTCGACCTAAAACCCTACGACCTAACAGATCCACCTGTCTATGACTTAACGACTCAATACGATAAGTCTTCACGCGACCTAACAGCTTACGACCTAAGACAATGCGCACCCATGCGACCTAACAGATCCAACGACCTACGCGCATCCGCGACCTATGACCTAACGAGGATGTAGCCTAGCGACCTAACACAGACCGCTTCTACGACCTAACACTCCTGCGACCTAACACAGACACGCTTCCTCGCGACCTAACAATGCCACGACCTAACGACCTAACAAACCTACGACTTAACACACACACGCGACCTAACACTTAGCCAGGATACGACCTAACTCCTTAGGTCGTCTAACGACCTAACCATGCTAACTCGCTCACCACTAGGTCGCTCACCACTGTAGGTTACTAACCCTTAGGTCGCTAACTCCTATAGGTCGCTAACTCCTATAGGTCGCTAACTCACTAGCTCTCTTAGGTCGCTGCAAACCCTTAAGTCGCTCAAAACATTAGGTCGCCAACATCCTATAGGTCGCTCCAACCGACCTAACCTACTCCACGACCTAAGCCACCACACGACCTATCTTCTAAACGACCTAACTATCACACAACCTAACTCCTTAGGTCGTTCCAATCCTTAGGTCGCTCCATTCCACTAGGTCGTCTACTCCTTAACTCGCCATCTTCCTTAGGTCGCTCCAAACCCTCATACGACCTAAGACTTAGACTCTGGACGACTTATCAACAATGCGACCAAATGTCAACTGTTTTACGATGTTTCGATCCGTAAAAATACGGGTCGTTACACTTTGCTAAAAGAATTTAAAATCAAATGTCTATTACAATTCGAAGTGATCATGGTGGAGAATTCAAAAAAGAAAATTTTGAAACTTTTTGTAATAAGAAAAATAAGAAAGGTATTACACATAACTTTTCATTTCCAAGAACACCTTAACAAAATGGAGCAGTAGAACATAAAAATAGAACAATTCAAAAGTGCGCTAGAACTATGTTATATGATAGAAATCTACCTAAAAACTTTTAGGCTGAAGTAGTTGCTACAGCATATGAAATAGAATTTTAATAAGACATTTGACTAAGAAAGCACCATACGAATTATTTTATAATAAAAAACCTAAAGTATCATATTTTAAATTTTTTGGTAGTAAATGCTTTATACTGAATACTAAAGAAAATATAGATAAATTTGATACCAAAATAGATAAAGGAATTTTTATTGGATATTCAAACAGAAGTAAAGCTTATAGAGTTTTCAATACTAGAAATAATACTATTGAAGAGACTTACATGTTTCATTCGATGAAAATGTTAAAATCAATAATAACAACTGCGATGAAGAAGAAAATGACAATAATGAAGTCCCAAATAATGAAACTAATAATGATGATAATAATACTGAAAATACATATCCAAATAAGAGAGCCAAAATATTAAAAGAACATCCTATAGAAAATATTTTAGGAAATATAGAATCTATAGTAAGAACAAGAAATCAATTAAATAAAATGGGTAATGTAGCATTTTTCTCAACTAATGAACCTAAAAATCAAAAAGAGGCATCATTAGATGATTCATGGATTCTTTCTATGTAAGAAGAACTAAATCAATTCACTAGAAATGATGTTTGGGAACTTGTTCCTAGACTAGAAGATAAATCTATAATTGGAACAAAATGGGTATATAGAAATAAATTAAATGAACAAGAAGAGGTCATTAGAAATAAAGCTCGCTTAGTAGCTCAATGATATAGTCAAGAAGAGACATAGACTTTGATGAAATTTTTGCACCGTAGCCAGATTAGAAGCAATAAGAATCTTACTTGCCTTTGCAAATCATAATAGTTTTAAATTATTTCAAATGGATGTTAAAAGTGCTTTTCTAAATGGTTTTATAGAAGAAAATGCTTATGTAGGCAACCCACTCAATTTGAAGATGAAATTTTTTCCAAATCATGTTTATAAATTAAAGAGAGCTCTATATGGTTTAAAACAAGCTCTTAGAGCATGGTATGATAGACTTAAATCATATCTATTACAATCTAATTTTAAAATCGGGGAAAGTAGATGGTACACTATTCATTAAAAGAAATAACAATTATATTCAATTAATATATGTAGATGATATTATATTTGGATCTAAAAATAAACAAGTAAACAAGGAATTTTTTGATATCATGACAAAAGAATTTGAAACGAGTCATAAGAGAGAACTAACCATCTTTTTAGGGTTACAAATAAGACAATTAAATAATGGAATTTTCATAGGTCAAGAATTATTAACCAAAGAATTAGTTAATATATATGGTATGTCTAAAACCAAGTAAACCAACTCTTATGACAACTAATGAAAAATTAAATAAAGAAGACGACTCAAAGAATGTAGATCAAAAACTTTATAGAGGTATAATAGGATCTTTACTCTATATCATTGCTAGCAGACCTGATATAATGCATAGTGTTTGTCTTCATGCAAAATATTAATCTCAACCTAAAGAAACCCATCTAAATCCATAAAAGGAATTTTAAGATATTTAATTTACATACTAGACTATGGACTTTTCTACCCAAAAGAGGATTCCTTGGTTTTAATTTCATATAGTGATGCTGATTATGTTGGTTGCAAATCAAACCGAAAAAGTACGAATGGAACTTATCACTTTTTAGGACACTCTCTAGTTTCCTGGTTTAGCAAAAAGCAAAATTCTGTATACCTGTCCACAACAGAAGCAGAATATATTTTAGCAGCATTAGCCTGTTCTTAGTTTATTTATATGCCACAAACATTAAAAGATTTTTATTTAAATTTTTACTAAATAACCAATATACTACGACAATACTAGTGTGATTAGTTTATCTAAAAATTCCACTCATCATGGTAGAACTAAACATATAGATATATGACATCACTTTCTAAGAGATAATGTAAATAAAGGAATAATCTCACTCGACTTTATAAATACTGAAAATCAAATAGCTGATATATTAACAAAACCATTAAATCAAACATCGTCTACTAAGCTAAGAAGAGAGTTAGGAATATGTTCGTTCTCAGAAATATAAAAATAATAAGAAAAACAAATCATGAAAAATACACAAGACATGTTGTAACAACCCTATATTTTTGCAATTATTTTTAAATTATTTTAAATTAAATGTTATGTCAATATTTTATTTTTAAAACATTTTAGAAGTATAGTTATAATTTTTCCAAAGTTAATTTTATTTTTGGTTGCAATTTTTAATCTAGTTTCAATATTATAAGCTATTTACTTTTATTTTCTTTTTATTTTTCCTATGAATAATTATTTATTTTCATGTTCACTTTATTTTGTTTGTCTTTTATTTTTATTTTACGGATTTTATTTGTTTATATTGAATTAAAAAGAAAGTGGAAATTTGAAGAGACTAAAGCTTTAAAACATTTGACTTTTCACTTTCTAGACCTTTCATATTTTTAGCTGTTCTTCTCCTTAATTTTTGCCGTGTGTTTTAACTTCATTTTCACATGAAAGACTTCTCATTCCATCACAAAATTTCGGCCACAAACATTTCTGAAAATATATGGTAATGGCTTCTTCCATTTCTACTTTTTCTTTTCATTTTTTCTATTGATTTTTCAATGTTTTGCCTTGATTCTTCCATAGCTTTGCTCGACCTATACCCTCCACCATCTCCTCCACCGACCCCACCACTTCCTGCACATCATCATCCATGACCTAACCACCATCCCCTCTGATTTGTTCAGACCGTGACCACCTAGATGAAGCAACTCCACAAAAACAATGCAAAACTCCAAAATACACTACATAGCCGAGCACTTGTTCACAACCCCTTCCTTTTTGACCACGTCCACCACCTCTAGCCTCCACTACCAGCAAGTTCCATCACCTAGATGATGCAACAAACCTTCTCTTTTGGCCGTGCCTTTTTCCTTCCTTGCTTTGTAACTCCAAACCCCTTCACATTCTTACCTAAACATGCCTTTGGGTTGCCAAACCTGAACCATTTCCATCATGAAAACATCCATGGCCGAGCCTAAAGCATGTTATGGTCGAGCAAATGTTGAGTTATGGTCAAGCAAATTCAATTCAAAAGCTTGGTGATGTCATTGTTGCTTCTATTTTCAATTTGTTTCAATAAACTTTTGTATTGTATTTATATTTATATTTTGCTTTGTTTATTTTGTGAATACAAGATTTACATCTTGGCTCTCTCTCCATTCAAATCTAGTCGTGCTATCGTGCTTTCTGGATTTTCATTTGTGTGTTTTATTTGCAAACTCCAGCGCAAAAAGGTGAGTATTCACACATGACATTTATACTTATATAAATCGTGAAGTGACAACAAGTGAATGTGTATAAACTATTATATCATGTTATACCTACCTGTGATGAAAATTATAAGATGTTAAACTCTGTTATAAACTTGTCACATCATCTATTATGTTATATTTTATTATACTGTTTATTTATTTCTGTTAAATCACAGTGCAAGTTCCCTGTAGAATAGAATCACTATGGGTTGAAATGATACATACCCGAACGGACTTTAGAATAGGGAAAGATCGTTATGGGCTGAAATGATAAGCCTGAGCGATTTTTATTTAATTTTATTTACTTGGGATTACGGGTTTGAAATGATAAAACCCGGATTTTCTTTGTAAATTACGGATTGAAATGATATATTATCCGTATCACTTGACTTAGGCTAGAAAATATTATACAGACTCGTGGTTATTTTATATAATTTTTTGGAAATTTTTAAGTATTTTTAAAATGTAAAATATGTTAATTTGATTTTAATTGAATTTAAAATGATTAAATAAAGTAATAATGATTTTTCTATGTATTAAAAATGTTAAATAAATGAATGGAAAAATTGTGATTTAAAACATAACTTAATTGGAAAATTTGTGATTTGACTTTTAAATGGAAGTTTGAGTTAATTAAATAAATGAAAATTAAGTTTTATTTATGGAATGGAAATTTAAATTTAAGTGTTATAGTAAATTGTTAAAAATGAAAAGAATGGGAAAATGGTACACTTGAATTTAATAAGTGAAACTTTGGAAAATTGAATTTTATTGTAAAAATTTACTTTATAAAACTCATAAGTTAAAGGGTATTTAAATGACATTTTTGATGTGGAAAAAATGTGATTTTTATAAGTTAAAATGATTTAAATAAAAGTTTATTTGTGGCTGGAATTTTATTTAAAATCTGGAAATTCTTTTAGTAACACTTCAGAAATGCTATCGTTTCTGGAATTCAACTTAAAATCTAAGTAAATGATGCTGCAGCACTTTGTAAGTGCTGTGGTTGATGCAAATGAACTAAAGGCTAAAATGAAGTAAGGGCTACTGCAGCACTTGGTAAGTGCTGTGGTTGCTGAATTAAAACTTGAACCTGAAACTAATGAAAGAGCTATTGTAGCACTTGTTAAGTGCTGTAGTTGGCTGAAATGAGATTTTTTGAATATAATTGAACTACTGCAGCAGTTTGAAATGCTGTCTTTTCTGAACTGAACTATTTTTCCAAATTGAACCCTGAACTACTACAGCAGTTTTTAAATGCTGTCTTTGCTGAAATGAGTTGTTTTCAAATATAATTTACCGCAGCATTTTCTAAGTGCTGCGAAAGCTGAAATTTTAATGTTTTAAAGTATTTAAGTGAATAAATGAACTCAGAAAAGGCTAAATTTTTGGGAATTGAGTATTTGATTTAAAGGTATAATGACTTGACTTTTAAATGGTTTAAATGATGTATTTTGATTTGAAATATAAACTGTTTTGAAATTTATAACCACAGGTTATAATAATGATTGGTTGTTAAAGAGAGCTGGATCGGATATGGACATATTCTCTGTCGATACCGAAAACCACTTTAACAACTATGTATGCGGTGGAGATTCCAGAATGAAGTAGGATGGTGGCGATGATCCTAAAGGTATATTTGCTTGGACCCAACTCCCGTGAGTTGGCATAAGGTGGCTAAAACAGGAGCGATTGACGGGCCAATGAGGTAGCACCTCTGATCGGACACACTTCTTCGATACAATTCTATTACTTTTGTGATCGATTGGGTGCACCCCTTGATTTGGGAGTGTTGTTCGAGGTGGGCGATAGTGGCTGCTATGCGTTTCCACCAGCCCGGATGCGTAATTGGTATATCTACCCTGGCATTGCCTTGTCGTGCCGTGTCACCTACCATAGCGAGCTTTACTACGAGTCGTGATTTCTCTCGTAGCCTGTGGAGTATTGAGGGTATCCCCCGTTTGGGAGTATGCTAATACTGGATAGACTACTGGGACTATTACGTGTTAAGGACTATATGGATAACCCCTTGATGCTATTAAAAAGTATGTTTATTTTATTATTAGACATTATTATAATAGCGAATATTACTACATTGTAGATAGTTTAACGGATCCTTAAAGAATGGGTGATCCCAAGCATTCTTTAAGTTACTTGTACCTTTTATTACAGTTCACTTGAGTTGGTTTACATTGTATAAGTATGTATGTCCCGACTCGAGTGTTTTGTGTTTTGCTTTACGCTCGGGTCAGCCTTAGTATCAGCTTTGGATTTCACCTTTGGAGCTAGGACTGCTGGAGATCATCTTTTATCTTGTTGCTATCTATTTCCTTTCAGTATTTCTATGTCAGCCCTGTATTAGAGACATATGTATTTGGGTTTTCTACTGTACTTGTTTCAAAACTGTATTTGTTTTCAGACTATGTATTTTGTATTTATTTTGAGACTTTGTATTGTAGTGGCTTCATGAACCACTATTTATTTTATTTTCCGCTGCGAGTTATTCTGATATTTCTGTGTCTGTGATTCTGTGAATGATTTTATTTGCTCCAAATTTTATTACAACCTGTTATTTTGCATTATTCAAGTCGGACATGTATGGATTATTGTCGATTTGAATGGTCCAAAATAGTGGGTCGTTACACATGTCAACATATCTACTTCCTATATGATGACATATGCAGTTATTTTCATATTTCAAATTTCCCTCCTTAATTTAAAACTTGAAATGGTTATATATAACCACTTTATTTTGAAAAAAAAACCATTTTACAATCTTCTTCTTTCTGTAAATCACAAATAAAAATCAATTAATGGATCCTACTAATTCTAAATGTCCAAGATGAATCCTCATTGTTTTCATTCGATTCTCCAACTTCGAGCCCCCAACAAACATCTACGTTAGCCAAAGTGACCAAGGTTGAGAGTGATCTAAAGCATACTCTCAATATGCTCTCTGAAATTTAAGCCATTCAATTGAGAATGATGAAGGAACAAGAGAAACAAGGCTAAATTCTATGAAATATTCAGAAGTATCGATTGGATAATCCAACAAATCCAAAAATGATTGAAGAAGATGAACCTAATCTTACAAATGAAGAAGGGCAAGAAGAGAAAGAAGAGGAGGAGGATGAGGAAGAAAAAGAAGACGATGATGAAGTAACGATTTCGCCTTTTCGACCCCCGAATGTCGACACTAATATATCCACGGTATTCACGTGCTAAGCACCAAAGTACTTGTAACGACCCGATATTTTGAACCATTCGCATCCATTATAAGTGTGTAGGTAGACACTCATGCCGGAGTTGAATTGCTCAAAATACCGCGTTGTTAATTTAAATTTGGAAAAACTGAACATATACAGTAAATAATCACAGATCACAGACACAGAGTAATAAGTGCAGCAGAAATAAAAGAAATAGTAGTTCATGAAGCTACTATATAAATGTATAAGATACATAAGAGTTTACAACAGAAGAGTAATACGATACATCAGATACAAATCAGAATACATCATTGGAATCATCGAATACTGGAAGCAGAATAGATGGCTGGATCTTCAAGCAAAGCTCCAAATTCAAAGGTGAGTCTCGAATACTGGTACACTCAGTCTGACCCGAGCGTAAAGCAAAACACAAAACTCTCGAGTCAGGATTAACATTCTTATATTTATAAATCCAACTCAAGTGAAATAGCAATTGAAATACAAGTAACTCAAAGGATGTTTGGAATAACCATCCTTTAAGGATCCGTTAAACTATCTACTAGGTAGTAATGTACGCTAAGTAGATAATGTCTATCAGTAATATGTAAAGATATCAAAATAGCGTTAAGTCATGGCCCATTCCACCCTTAACGCATTTTTATTCCCAAAAGCATATACAAGACCGTAGTTTCCCCAAAACCGGAAGTCACCAGAGGGCAATCCATATACTAAAGGTACAAATCAAAATCGTAGTGGTCGCGTATAAATGGAATACAAGTATGACAAGGCACATGAGGCAATACCCAAGGTAGTGATACTACCGTTCGCCTGATCCGGACTGGTGAGAACGCAACGCCGCAGAGCCCGCAACACCGTGAAACAACACTCCCAAAATCAAGGGTGCACCAATCGACAACAAGTATAAGTAGTTCGAAGAAGTGTGTCCACTTGAGGTAGCTAATCCTCCATTGGCCCGGCACAGCTCCTGTTTTAGTCATTTCCAATTTGACACAAGTGTCAAGGCTATCCATTATCGTTCTCTTTCTTCAGTCAACACGTACATCATTCCAACCACTTCATTCTGGATCATCACTCCGCGTATAGTTATTAAAGTGGTTTCGGTTCAGATAGAGAGTATATCCATTACCGATCCCGGTCTCTTTAATAACTTCTGTAATTATTTCACCGATTGGTCATTTAATAAATTTCAAAACCAAATCAAATTCAATTTCAATTTCAATTCGTAAACCAACATTTCATTTGTCTTTCTAAATCAATTTCCAATATTTACGTTTCAAAACTTTCAAATTACCATTTCAAAATCTTATAATACCAATTTCAATTTCTATTTATACAATTCAAATATTGATTCAAGTTCGTATATAAGTTTCATTCCGAAATCATTTGAATTAATATACTTTAACATTCAAATCAATTTAAATTCATTTATCTATTCATTCAATATTCCTTAAGTAAATTTATCATTCAAAACAATTTCTATTTAATTTCTTATTCATTAAATCAATTACTTAAGTTCAACTTCATTAAATTAACTTACACTTTGAAATAAATTAAATTCGTCAAATCAATTCTTTCAATTACAAGTCTTACATTGATTCCAAAAATATCACATTTTCATTTCTTGTTAAAGAAATTCAATTTCACTTATTTACTTTCTTAAATAATTTTCCAAAAACTTAATTAATAAAGAAACTCAATTTCAATCATTTACGAAGAAAAATTCACTTATTCAAAAGTTCAAATTTACTTATTAAAGAATTCAATTCAATTAATCATTAAATAATTCAATCTTATTTAATTATTAAATAATTCAAAACTTAATTATTAAATCATTTCAAAGTTTAATAATTTCCAACTTAATCATAATTTCATCTTGATTATTAAATCATTTCAAACTTAATTCAATCATTTCTCAAATTTAACAACATTCTTTCATCAATTACATTTGTTAATATTTTGTTTCATATTATTGAATATTAACATTTTCCTTTCGTTAAAATTTAAATTTCAACTTCATTTCAAAACCATATTATTTATTCAAATAAAATCTTTGTTTATTTTTAAATCAAATTATTGACCAATCGGGTTTTATTTAATTCTCTATCCTAGGTCAAAGTTCAATTTGGGTATTTATCATTTCAACCCGATTCCAATTCAATTCAAAATCAAAACATACAAAGGGAACTTGCAGTGTGATAACTGGGATGGTGTCAAAGTAAATAAACAAGCAATAACAACAATCAATAACAATCCAATAATCAATTCAAATAATCCCGAAATAACCGTATAAATTCGCATTGTTATTTGTACGAATTAATATAATTATTTCTAGAATCTACACTATCATTTCATGTAGATTAAAGATTATTACATTACGGTTTTTCACTTGTCATCTATTTACAATTTCATACATCATCAATTTAACAACATACATTCAGCGGTTCAAGGTGTAATTAAATCATACGTGTTAATAAATTTAACAGTTAAAGGGGTCATATTATATAATGTCATTAAATCAAATTTAACATTTAACTATCCTATATCAAGTTCAATTGCATACTATTTATCATTTTAACATTAACAATTTAACGTCCAATATAAACATAAACAATCAATAAATTATCAGCCAAACTGTATTATCATCGCATTAATAATTAACAGATAATGGTGTCAGATGTCACAGGTGAACTGATACAGGTAATAGCATATATAACAGTGTAATTAACTAACAGCAGTATATTTCAATTGTCGTTTCGATTGAAATCAAATTTAATAAATAAAAGAACGTTAATCGTGAGTGAGTGCTCACCTTTCGAGGCTAGAGGTGAACGAGAATGAGATGAGTTACGGATCCCAGCACGAATTCCAAAACGAAATGAGATGGGCACGATTTTGACGAACAAAGCTGATATATAAATATTGATGAGAACCAATCAGAATCAACTTAATAGAAGCAACGATGAATTATATATTTATGTATAGTAATGTTACTTCCGTTGAATTAATATTTAATTTAAAAAATATATTAAAATAACGCATAAAATTTAAGATCTGGTTTTCCCAATTTCCATATTATATGAAATAGAACATATCACCATAAAATAAAATAAAATAAAATAAAAACAAAAACAAAAAAAACAGCACTTACGTACACATCACTTCATTTCAGATCTGGTATATAACAACATATATAAACAAATGGCTCGTCACCTATTATATACCATAACTAAATAATATAACAAATATATACAACTGTAATATCACTATATGTATACGCCTTATATAATAAACTAAAATAAATATACAACCAAATAACAAACTAATATAGTTGAAACCCAAATAACTTGTACAAAGATTCAAAATAGCGTATATGTAAACAAATGTGTGCACTGGCTAAAATGTATATCCACGCAGATCTCTACCCAATCAAAGTAGGCGAATAGGTTACATGAAATGTATGCGGTCTTTACATATATAGATTAAAACCCAAATATATCTAGAACCACTCTATCTGCTTTATAACCAAATGCCAAATAACAGCAACCTCAAAATATATAGAATATATAATATATTTTTTTCAAACTCTAATATCTTATCAAACTAACCCATATATAATAATCTCTGCAATTAACATATATTGTATGAGTGAGGCGAACAACACACGCAACTTAAATTTATAAACAAAACTTAACATGTATGTATAACTTCATGATTCTTCAAAAGCTTGCATATGTTCAAAGTTTTCTGTACATTCAAAATCTGCTATATGCAAAACCATTTATATTTAAAGTTAAAACAGAACTAAGTTTATTTTGAAAATCTCTGATACACTATATATATAGTATAAAACTTTTAGTATAAAATATATACAGTATATGAACTTATATAAACTTGGTATATATACAACTTACTTATAAACAGAAAGGCTGAGTTTGCTTAGGAGGGTAGGCTGCACGAGTGGTCAAGTGGGACGGTGGTTTGATAGGAGGTGAGGCCAAGTGGTAGAAGCCAGAAGGTGGGGTCGGTTGAGCTTGGTTCCGGCGGCTGCTGGCCAGGATGGCTCTAGTCTCGGGCCGTGGGCGATGGGCTCAGTTGCGGAGGGGTGTACACGACGGGCTGTTCACGCGGAGGAGGAACGAGGGCAGGGTGCAGGTCGTGCTTACGGAGAGGAGGCGGATGCGGTGGTTGGCGATGTCAGTGGATGGGGTCCAAAGCCGAGGGCTGTGATGCTGAGGAGGGGTGTGGTGGCGGGGTCGCTGGTCGGAGAGGTCGTGGTGGTCGAAGGCTGGACTGGAGGCGAACGGGTGGTGAAGTATTGGATGGTGGGGGAATTGATGAACGTGAGTCGCAGCTGCCATTAGAAGGGATGAAATATTTTGGAACCGAGACAAGCAGTGCAAAGTGGAGGAAGATAAGCAGGTGAAACCAAGAAAAATGAAGGCTACGTAAACGTACTGTTATATAAAAAAAAAATTTCAAAACAGAACGCCGGGCCAGATGGAAAATGAACAATCAATATAATAAACCAACCGGTGGGAACAGTGAAAGTCACATTTAAATTTTGGGAATATCAATGGCTGGCTGGTATTGATTTGCACGGTAGGAATAAAGGGTATAGGAGACCAATGGACACGCTGGTTACCGATACGGTCCGACGTTTTACAGATTTCGTCGAGTTTCGAATTCCGAAACGAACAACCGAATCTACTGCAGAGATCAGCGCGACGAAACGATCAAAACGATATACAGATATCAGTGGTATGATTGAATTATAAAAATTCGAATTTTCTAATAGCGGAAAATGCAAGAAAAACACTGAAAAATAAGATCGACGGAGCCAAAGATGTCCGAATTTGGAAAAACGACAAACTGACATCTTGCTCAGAAGATGGTTTAGGATTTTTCTATGTAAAAATATTTAGGTTTCGGAAACATTTTATTTTCATCGCTTTTATAACTGATTAAATTGAAGTGAATCTGCGCGCGAAATAAACTTTCATATTTTCGGACGAAAATTTACCAGTTGCTATGTTTAACTAGACGTATTCCAAATATTAAATTTTATTTCAAAATTTTATCGTTTAAAATTTCACAAAATTTCCACTAATTACGTTATTAAAACATTTGAAATTTACGGGTCGTTACACTCTCCCCCACTCAAAACTTTTCGTCCCCGAAAAGGAACGAGGTAGGAGAATAGAAACAACCAGAAAGATAAACAGATTTGAAATACAAAATAACAATTAATTTAAACCATATAAATTCAAATTTAAATTAATTGATATTCAATAATTGATTTAATCCATTTGATTTCACTAAAATCAATCCCACTATTTCTAAATTCATTATCTTACTATCCAATTATCCTCAATTTATAATTTCTAAAACCATAAATTTGAATAATCCTTTATTATAATCATATTTTATTTTCAACAGATTAAATTCTTCTTTATTCCACATTATTGTAAATTTTATTCTACTTAATATATCTTATCACGTATATTTAACCCATATAAATTAATTTAAACCATAAAATTTCGATTTAAATTAGTTTAGATTTACTAATTTCTTTTAAATTCAAGGTATTTTCATATGTTGATCAAATTTCAATTTATTAACTAACCATCAAAACAAAATTCATTTTCAATTATCTTATTGTTCTATTTATCTTTATTAGCATAATTAAAATTCAAGTGTATAACAATTGTTATAACCACTCAAATTTTATTTATAAATTCAATTATATTATATATATTATCCAATTACATATTCAACTTCTGAATAATTTAGGTAAGTTGTATTAGAATGCAGTTGAACAATATACAAATAAAATTTTCCAAATTCGATTTTCAAGTTTAAATATTTATTCCAAATTTTGGTTTTTATTTGTAATTAAAATCATCCTTTAACATGATTTTTAAGAATTAAATTTCCGTTTAATTTCAAACCCTTTAGAATAATTATTTATATATTATATATAATAAATCAAATTAAATTTAAAATAATATACCCATATATATATAAATCAAATTATACTGAAGAAATTCAAATCAAAATATTTTTTTCTTTTCTCAAAACAAAACCATAGCAAAGCTACAGAATGGTTTCTTCACTTCGAAACTCGAAAATGAATGTCGATGATGCGGCCGCCATCACCGAAATTATTTTCCAGCGACAAAGAGAAGAGCACTGATTTCAACATTTTAAAATTTTTTGGAAACGATTTCCATTCGAAAATACTTCCAATAATATATCCTTTAAAATTTTTAAAACCAAAGTTCGAAATCACCGGAAACTAAATTCTCAAATTTCTGAATTAAATTCATTTCAAATACCAAATCAATTTATAAACCATATTTATAAATTTATTTAGAACAATAAATGATAATCAAATATTATCATTTCAAACAACAATTTAATTAACCTATTGAATTCCAGAAAATTTTACTTATATTTTCACAATATAATCAAACAAATTTATTTCATTTACCAAATTTGAAAATAATATTGTGTCAGTTTGCTCTGTTCAAGTGTTTTGGAGATCCTATCGATTGCGTTGATCAGACATATCGATCGGAAACCCAAATCAACATCAACAACTCAAACAACACCATATATAAAACATTTTAATATTGATTTACAAATACACTTCCTCGCTCGACTATACAAGAATGAATTTCAAAGCATGTATAGCGATTCAAATTTGATGGAAATCAAATCAAAGAGAATTCTGATTCGAAGACAAATTCGAAAGAAAAGATAAGATGATTCAATAATAGAATCGGGAGATGATAAGTTTATTTAATTCACGGGCAACCTTAACCGGGTCGTCCGTAACTTCAAGAATAAAATCGATGCTGAATTCCGAGGTAAATCAACACTCGATCTCAAGAGATGAAATTCAAGTATAGTAGGGAATAGATAGCATCGTAAACCGAGGATACAGAAATCTCCGGTAAATCGACGCATATTATAAAGGAGTTTCACCCCTTTACAAATCATTCGAAGTTTGGCGAGACCGCCGATTCACTATAAGGGTCATTCGAAGTGGAGTTATGTGATGCTCCAGAATTGAAAGGAGACGAATAGTGAGGGACACGAATGAAATTTGGAACCGTAAGGAACGTTCCAAAATCCAAAGGAATTGAGTCAAAAGGAAGAGATTGAAACTCGAATGAGAGCGATTCAGTAAATACATTTACCCTATATGTTAAGTTTTGCCTAGAGCTACCAAAGCTCCGATACCAACTGTAACGACCCGATATTTTGAACCATTCGCATCCATTATAAGTGTGTAGGTAGACACTCATGCCGGAGTTGAATTGCTCAAAATACCACGTCGTTAATTTAAATTTGGCAAAACTGAACATATACAGTAAATAATCACAGATCACAGACACAGAGTAATAAGTGCAGCGGAAATAAAAGAAATAGTAGTTCATGAAGCTACTATATAAATGTATAAGATACATAAGAGTTTACAACAGAAGAGTAATACGATACATCAGATACAAATCAGAATACATCATTGGAATCATCGAATACTGGAAGCAGAATAGATGGCTGGATCTTCAAGCAAAGCTCCAACTTCAAAGGTGAGTCTCGAATACTGGTACACTCAGTCTGATCCGAGCGTAAAGCAAAACACAAAACACTCGAGTCAGGATTAACATTTTTATATTTATAAATCCAACTCAAGTGAAATAGCAATTGAAATACAAGTAACTCAAAGGATGTTTGGAATAACCATCCTTTAATGATCCGTTAAACTATCTACTAGGTCGTAATGTACGCTAAGTAGATAATGTCTATCAGTAATATGTAAAGATATCAAAATAGCGTTAAGTCATGGCCCATTCCACCCCTAACACATTTTTATTCCCAAAAGCATATACAAGACCGTAGTTTCCCCAAAACCGGAAGTCACCAGAGGGCAATCCATATACTAAAGGTACAAATCAAAATCGTAGTGGTCGCGTATAAATGGAATACAAGTATGACAAGGCACATGAGGCAATACCCAAGGTAGTGATACTACCGTTCGCCTGATCCAGACTGGTGAGAACGCAACGCCGCAGCGCCCGCAACACCGTGAAACAACACTCCCAAAATCAAGGGTGCACCAATCGACAACAAGTATAAGTAGTTCGAAGAAGTGTGTCCACTTGAGGTAGCTAATCCTCCATTGGCCCGGCACAGCTCCTGTTTTAGTCATTTCCAATTTGACACAAGTGTCAAGGCTATCCATTATCGTTCTCTTTCTTCAGTCAACACGTACATCATTTGTAACATCCGCAAATTTTCGACTTTCGAAAATTCAACATCGATACTCACTTTATCGACTGCTGAGCCATCGAATGCCGAAAACCCGAAAAGTTATGGTTTTAAGAAAAAGAAAAAGTAGAAGAAGAAGAAAAAGAAGAAAGAAGAACAACCGAACACATCAGAACAGAAAACAATATTCAGAATCTTACACATCGCAGCGGAACAATATATATTAGATAAATCAGTAATCTTTAAAACAAAGAATTTTATCAGTTTTTATACATACATCAATCAGAGTCAATATACAACAATGGACAGTTTTATAAACTCGTCCTCATACAGAATACACAGCGGAATAAATACTATCAGATACAAATACTACGTCTCGCCATCCAGCTTATCTCCAAAGCTCCAGAATATCCAGAATATCCTGATAACATAACTCTAGACTGCCCGTGTGGAAATTGGTGGGCACCCAGAGTTTAGAAGGGAACAATAAACTTCGAGTCAGTCATGGTGACTGGTGTGAGATCGTAAAACAGTTATTCTTTAAAATAAACAACAGGATAATTTTAAAGTCAATTCGAAATGCTTTTGGAAAATGAAACTACCATAAGACCTCCCACCACACACACAATGCAAACGCAGAATTGGAGGAGATTTCTTCTTATGATAGTCAAAGATGCTTACTACGCAAAATCAAATCCTTTTTGATATTATTATTAGTGCATAGTGTAGAAATCATTTCGAAAGTATAATATAAATCTTAGCCAGCATAGACATTTCGAACTATGCCTACTATAGCTACCATCCAAACAGTGGGGCGCCACCATAAGTGAATGATAGGTTCTACAACTAAAACCGTACAAGTGTCGTATTGTTTCTTTGGATTTCCAACAAATGGTCAGGCTAAGGAACTTCCTATCCACGATGGGTACGTCCCTGGAATAGACGACCCGAGAAATAACCTAACATTACGGTTAGATCTCTGCCAACACAAGGCCGGGTTACCTCTGCAAAAATAGGTAACTACTGACACGCGTATGCCATCCCCCGATCGTCACCGATCTTCCCGAGGATCCCCGATTCGCAACAAACCACATAGAAATAATAATGCAGTAACCACAGAGGTTAAGTATCTGGGCTCCATACCATGATACCACCTTTATCCAGAAGGAATGACATACACTAAGGGGCGCTACTCCCTAGAACCTTGCCGCATCCTTCCTGTTTCGACCATTTCCGGGGTGTGAGGCTCGACGAAGTCTCGTCCACAAAGCTACGCTTTCTCAAAAAGCCCTGCTTCGGGTCAAACAAAATGATCAACCTATGATCACAAAGATATAAGATCAAATAAATGATCATATCACAAATGATCAAACACTGATCATTTCACAGCAACACTCAGTATGCCACGTTACCAAATTGGGATATATCGCTGATAAATTTCAACTACATAACCTCTGAGCTCGTACGTCTCAGAGAAGGGTGTTAAGCTAAGAGAATAAATTCTCCGCCACCAACAGAAATGTATTTGAAAGAAATCAGCTTTATATCTCAAATTGTAACGTCAGACACACAATCCATACAAGTCTGTTCCGGGATCGAACAGAACCGAAGGCACTTCTCACGAAGCCCTTGCATTTCCGGATAATTTTCAATCACGTCAGGACTTCCCGTCACTAAGGGTGATAAAACCTCTAAATCGAAGATCAGTCGATGTAGAGTAACTCGACGGTAATCCTTCTGTTTTCAAAAATATCCGGTCTTCAACACCGGTCTTCGAATGCGATTCATAACGACGTATCACATATTCGGAATGGGTTATACGACCCCATGGTCCTTTCCCGGCTAACCCGAATAGTGAGCGATTATTCAAAAACAAGTGTGGCATTCAAATTCATCCAATTCACAACGAATACCTACTCAAGGTAATTATTGATAGTCGGTTATTTAACTATCAATAAAGATGCGCAACATCATCAGATTCCAATAATTTTCCCAAATTATTTTATCTTCAAAAATATCTTTACTAGATATAAAATTTCCACACTTTAAAAATAAATCAACGTTTATTTTTAAAACAATTTCACATTCCATTTATAAATCCCATAGTGAATTTATATCTTCAAAATATCTACTGATATACGATTCTCAATTCGATTTCACATATATTCAATTTCAATTTACCTTTACAAAGGTAAATTCTCAAACGTTCACTTCATATTGGAAAAGCAATTCCATACTTATTTAAAAATAAGTGTTTCACAAATTTATTTATTTTCAACGTTTGAAAATATTCGATATACTTAAAATCAAAATTAAGTATATATCTCATTCTTTAAGGAAATCATTCTTAAATCACATTTATTTGAGTCAAAACGAATGTTGCGTAAAACATCGTTACGACGACTCGAAATCACTAGTATAGGGATTCGGAATTAAGATAGATATATAAATCCCAATACTATATAAAATATTTCCTTTCGGAAATCATTTACTATAACAACAGTGTTATAGTCCACCATTTCCTTATTTTTCGAAAACGTCTATTTCAACAATAAATGTTGAAATCTATGATTTCGATATTCAATATAATTTAAAACATCGTTTTAAAACAATTAACTTCATTTCAGATATCACTTTCCCAAAACCATATCTATTTTACTTAACAATATATTCACTGTCCAAAATCGTGAATATAATTTACTTAACCCAATTTCAATCTTTTCCACATTTTTTATTTCAATAAAAATTTGCTATCCAAAATCGTGAATATATCTTCTCAAACAATCTTCTATATTAGATTTATCACATTCAATCTATTTCGAATTTATAAGCACGTTTATAAATTCTATTCCTCTTTTTAATAACAACTTCGGCTTATAAACCTTCTTTTATCAACTTCTATATTTAACTTATTAAAATAAGTGACTTTGGGTTTATAACAACTTTTATAAATTTCAATTCTATTTATAAAAACTTCAATATCAATTCACTTTCAATATTGATTTCTGAATTTATTTTCAACGTTAAATAAAAGATCCCATACTAATTTCTCAAAAATTCATTTCCAATATCAAATCAATTACAGATTGATTTCTAATTTTATTTATCACTACTAAAATAAATTCCTTATTTTTCTTTCAAATTATTCAATATCCTGTTTTTAAATGGATTCTTCAAATTGAAATCATTTTACATTGATTTCACAACTTATTTCAATTTACCAATTAAATTTTAAACTGAATTTCCAACTTATCTTCTTTTAAATAAATTCCTTTTTTAAGAAAATAAATTTCAATTGTTTTTCTTTCAATCTATTTAAAAATCCAAATTTTAAATTAAATTCTTCAATTTATAATCACTACTATACGAAATCCATTTATTTAATATTTTCACTTGATTCTGGAATTAATTCAATACGATTATAAAAATTCACTTTTTATACTTTAAAAATTCCTTTCTTAAAAATTTCTTCAATTTCACAAATTTGATTCACTTAGAAATTTTCTACTTTGATTTCAAAAATTCAATTTCGTTTATTTTTGGAATCCAATGATGTCAAAACATCCATTCAGCTAAATTTTAGCTTTCAAACAATTTCCAGATATCAATATGATTAATAGCATCACTATAATCATTCACAGATTCATATCACAATAGAAATAAATTCAATCAATGTGAGGGGTCCAGTTGGATCCCTCCAACCTGTTTCCCTGCATCCAAAGACGTCAGCACAATACCAATTCCGCTCCAGTACGAAATTATCGCGGTATATAGGTTTTTATAAATCCGCTTACTAACGGCGCAATAGGGTCTCATCCGCTATACGAGGCGGGAAATCAACAATCCAGTATATACATATGCCAATATGTATATACTGCTATATATATAGATATATCCTATCATATCTAATAGCACATCCAATAGCAATCAACACAATCAATAACTGCAATTCAAAATTTAATCTGAGTGAGAAGATCTCACCTTAGCTATTTATTTTGCCATCCAATCCAATCCTCCTTTTTATTTCTCGATTTATAGACCTTGAATAAATAATTTTATACAATCAATAAATATTCAAAAGACTGAACAATTAATTTCTTTTCAATTGTTTTAGATTAACAAATTTATTCAACTAAAGTTTTTAGTTTAAAAATAAAAAATTAAATTTTCTTCTTAAATAAAATACTTGAACTAACTAATTGAGAAATCATGGACCATTAAATAACTAAATTAACTAATTCGTTGGTTTTAAACTAATTTCTCTTTAACCATCTCTAAATAATTAAATAAATTTATCTCCCTTTTTAAAAAGTATATATATATATATAATTTGTAAAGAATAATCTATACAGGTTTTTATAAATCCTTATATCTTTCAAATATATAATAATTCCTGTTACAGTTTATTTACTAACCCATAAAATTAAAACGAACACATTTTTTTTTTTTACAGCTATTTAAATTTAAATTAACTTTACTATAAATTTAATTTCATCTAAAAATGTTTACTTTTACTAAATTAAATCAAGATAATGCTAATACCTACTGGAATGCAGATTTCCAACCCAGCATCTACTCCTTCGCTGACCAACTTCGCGACGACATGCTGCATCCACGGTCTGTCGCCGCCACGTGGCATCGGTCGCCACAGTCGCACTGCCGCGAGCTTCGTTCGATCGTCGAGCTTCCCATTCGATCGAAGTCGCCGCAATCCCCTCGAGTTAAAACCCTATCGCCTTATCATCCAGGCTACGACGCTTTCCCCTACCTCACGCTCGACATCGCTTCCTCACGACACCACGTCTTCCTTCAAAAATAGTTGCGGCTACCCACTGTCGAAAGCCTGAGCGATTTGATCGTCTGCCGTTCGATTTGTCGCCCCTAAATCGCGATGGTTGTTGAATGAATTGATCGATGGATCGAAAAAGTGGAGATGTAGGGAAGCGCGATTAAATTTGAAAAGAGGGGAAAGGACCTGCGACTTTGTTTGAGCTGAAGCTTGATATAATCGCTCGTTCGATTATTTTTCTTTTTATCTGGGAGGCTTCGGCCATTTTTTCGTTCGATTGTTCCTCAGATGAAAGGGAAACGCGACCATTTTTATTACCTTTATTTTCGTTCGTTTTGATTTTAAACTGAAAAGTGGCAAAGGAAGAAGGTATTTAAAAAATGGAAGATGACATGCCTGCACGATTTCTCCCATGATCTCTGCGTGATTTTAGACGTGAATTTAGGCGTGGTTAGAGGGAAGTAAACGTGTGATATTAATTTATATAAATATAAATTTTAAATTTGAATTCATCTTAAAATTTTAACGCGTTTATTCATCGTACGGTTACATAACAACTCTGATCAATACGAAATTTGAAATCCGACAATAATTCAATATTACGGACCCAATGGAACTGGTTTCGTCGAATTCCGAGACTGTTTGAAAATTGACTATTTTATAAATATCGGTTCGACGATATAAATTTCAAAACTGAATAAACAGTTTTCAAATTCAATTATGAAGCTTCGATTATCTTCGGTATTATTAATACGAATTTTAAAAGCTTTCGAAATATTTTTCTTCGACTTAAAATCGTAGATTCAAATTTTTATTCAGCATTCAATCGATTAAATTTTAAAGTTTAATCGCAAATTTCAAAGTTGAATCGGGGATTCAAATTAAATTATCGTTCAAATATTTAAAATTAATTAAATATTCTCAATTTAATTCGTTCAAAATTCTGGGTCGTTACAAACTTCCCTCCTTAAAAGAATTTCGTCCTCGAAATTACAAGTTAGGAAAAAATGGTCCTTAACTCGTCTACTATCTTTCACAATCTAATAGTTTTATCAATTTATCAAAACAAATCTTTCTATTAAAGATTCGTTATCATTTAACTCGGTTTCCAACTTCAATTATAGTTCAAAACAACATTGTTTACTTCCAAATTCAAATTCGAGTTTAAATTCAAATTTAACTTCAAAATTTTCTCAAAAATTTTCTAACACCCTAAATTTCCGAAAAATTTCGCCAGCGTCTCCTTTGCGCGGCTGATACGGTACGACTACAAAACGTCCCTACGGACTCTCAGATTTCAAAAAGAAAAAGAAAAAGCCAAGCGGCTAGAGAGAAATCATCAAAAACTCATATTAAAACTCAAATACGTACCTTTTTCGAGCAATTCAAATTTGTCTGTGGAATAAATTTTCCAATCCCTTTATACCTGTATATCCTACTAGCCATAATATCTAGTTACAGCATTCAAACTATTCTGCAAATTTAATTACAAAATTTTCAATGTAAACTGCATATACATTTTTAGCTTACTTCATTGTTGAAGTTACATATTCATATCCATTCAAATTTACATTTCAAATTCATTGAATTCACTTTACCATTTTAATTCAAATTTGGATTCTATTTATCTCCTGAATATTGAATTTTATCGATTAGCTTTCATTTACAACTGCTTATTTCAAATTAGTTTCAATTACTAATTCATTTCTAATTCTAATCCACTTACAAATTCAAATCTGTTTTCAATTTTCAGTTTCTTTAAAACAATTTGACAGCAATTTCTCTTTTGGAAACCCGAAAATGAACACCGGTGATGTCGCGATCATCATCGAAGTTATTTTTCAGCGACCGAAAAGAGTTTAGAGCTCCCATCTCTCCCAAAATACTTTTCAAATCCTTTGAAATCCATTTCCAAATCAAAAAGATTTAAACTTTCCAAATTTCCAAAATTTTCAAATTCTTTTCAAAGCGTTTCCCAAAAACTTCTCTGGAATCCCGTTTTAAATTATAAGTTACAATTATAATTTACATTCTTAAATTTCATTCGTATATGAATTTTATTTCTTAACTTGGGAGTTACGATTTGAATTTCTCATTCAATTTCAACATAACAATGATAATATTTCAATGTCATTACTTTCTAACATCCAAACATTCATATACTATGATAATTCATAGAAAACCATTTCTTTTCTATACAAAAATAGTTTTGGGTAAAATTATTTCATTTACCCTATTTTAAAACAATACTATGTCGTCTTGCCTCGTTTAAGTGTTCAGAAATATCTATCGATAATATGGCGTCCCACATACCGACCAAAATTCATAAACATCTCAACGGATAAGCAAACACAATATAAAACAATTTTATATTCACTAACAAATACGCGCTCATATCTATTATTACACTCAACTCATTCTAGAGTACTACTGACTCTATCTCTAATGAGTAACACCCAACAGAGCAGGGTTGTCGCTTAACCATAAGCTCTGATACCAAATGTAACATCCGCAAATTTTCGACTTTCGAAAATTCAACATCGATACTCACTTTATCGACTGCTGAGCCATCGAATGCCGAAAACCCGAAAAGTTATGGTTTTAAGAAAAAGAAAAAGTAGAAGAAGAAGAAAAAGAAGAAAGAAGAACAACCGAACACATCAGAACAGAAAACAATATTCAGAATCTTACACATCGCAGCGGAACAATATATATTAGATAAATCAGTAATCTTTAAAACAAAGAATTTTATCAGTTTTTATACATACATCAATCAGAGTCAATATACAACAATGGACAGTTTTATAAACTCGTCCTCATACAGAATACACAGCGGAATAAATACTATCAGATACAAATACTACGTCTCGCCATCCAGCTTATCTCCAAAGCTCCAGAATATCCAGAATATCCTGATAACATAACTCTAGACTGCCCGTGTGGAAATTGGTGGGCACCCAGAGTTTAGAAGGGAACAATAAACTCCGAGTCAGTCATGGTGACTGGTGTGAGATCGTAAAACAGTTATTCTTTAAAATAAACAACAGGATAATTTTAAAGTCAATTCGAAATGCTTTTGGAAAATGAAACTACCATAAGACCTCCCACCACACACACAATGCAAACGCAGAATTGGAGGAGATTTCTTCTTATGATAGTCAAAGATGCTTACTACGCAAAATCAAATCCTTTTTGATATTATTATTAGTGCATAGTGTAGAAATCATTTCGAAAGTATAATATAAATCTTAGCCAGCATAGACATTTCGAACTATGCCTACTATAGCTACCATCCAAACAGTGGGGCGCCACCATAAGTGAATGATAGGTTCTACAACTAAAACCGTACAAGTGTCGTATTGTTTCTTTGGATTTCCAACAAATGGTCAGGCTAAGGAACTTCCTATCCACGATGGGTACGTCCCTGGAATAGACGACCCGAGAAATAACCTAACATTACGGTTAGATCTCTGCCAACACAAGGCCGGGTTACCTCTGCAAAAATAGGTAACTACTGACACGCGTATGCCATCCCCCGATCGTCACCGATCTTCCCGAGGATCCCCGATTCGCAACAAACCACATAGAAATAATAATGCAGTAACCACAGAGGTTAAGTATCTGGGCTCCATACCATGATACCACCTTTATCCAGAAGGAATGACATACACTAAGGGGCGCTACTCCCTAGAACCTTGCCGCATCCTTCCTGTTTCGACCATTTCCGGGGTGTGAGGCTCGACGAAGTCTCGTCCACAAAGCTACGCTTTCTCAAAAAGCCCTGCTTCGGGTCAAACAAAATGATCAACCTATGATCACAAAGATATAAGATCAAATAAATGATCATATCACAAATGATCAAACACTGATCATTTCACAGCAACACTCAGTATGCCACGTTACCAAATTGGGATATATCGCTGATAAATTTCAACTACATAACCTCTGAGCTCGTACGTCTCAGAGAAGGGTGTTAAGCTAAGAGAATAAATTCTCCGCCACCAACAGAAATGTATTTGAAAGAAATCAGCTTTATATCTCAAATTGTAACGTCAGACACACAATCCATACAAGTCTGTTCCGGGATCGAACAGAACCGAAGGCACTTCTCACGAAGCCCTTGCATTTCCGGATAATTTTCAATCACGTCAGGACTTCCCGTCACTAAGGGTGATAAAACCTCTAAATCGAAGATCAGTCGATGTAGAGTAACTCGACGGTAATCCTTCTGTTTTCAAAAATATCCGGTCTTCAACACCGGTCTTCGAATGCGATTCATAACGACGTATCACATATTCGGAATGGGTTATACGACCCCATGGTCCTTTCCCGGCTAACCCGAATAGTGAGCGATTATTCAAAAACAAGTGTGGCATTCAAATTCATCCAATTCACAACGAATACCTACTCAAGGTAATTATTGATAGTCGGTTATTTAACTATCAATAAAGATGCGCAACATCATCAGATTCCAATAATTTTCCCAAATTATTTTATCTTCAAAAATATCTTTACTAGATATAAAATTTCCACACTTTAAAAATAAATCAACGTTTATTTTTAAAACAATTTCACATTCCATTTATAAATCCCATAGTGAATTTATATCTTCAAAATATCTACTGATATACGATTCTCAATTCGATTTCACATATATTCAATTTCAATTTACCTTTACAAAGGTAAATTCTCAAACGTTCACTTCATATTGGAAAAGCAATTCCATACTTATTTAAAAATAAGTGTTTCACAAATTTATTTATTTTCAACGTTTGAAAATATTCGATATACTTAAAATCAAAATTAAGTATATATCTCATTCTTTAAGGAAATCATTCTTAAATCACATTTATTTGAGTCAAAACGAATGTTGCGTAAAACATCGTTACGACGACTCGAAATCACTAGTATAGGGATTCGGAATTAAGATAGATATATAAATCCCAATACTATATAAAATATTTCCTTTCGGAAATCATTTACTATAACAACAGTGTTATAGTCCACCATTTCCTTATTTTTCGAAAACGTCTATTTCAACAATAAATGTTGAAATCTATGATTTCGATATTCAATATAATTTAAAACATCGTTTTAAAACAATTAACTTCATTTCAGATATCACTTTCCCAAAACCATATCTATTTTACTTAACAATATATTCACTGTCCAAAATCGTGAATATAATTTACTTAACCCAATTTCAATCTTTTCCACATTTTTTATTTCAATAAAAATTTGCTATCCAAAATCGTGAATATATCTTCTCAAACAATCTTCTATATTAGATTTATCACATTCAATCTATTTCGAATTTATAAGCACGTTTATAAATTCTATTCCTCTTTTTAATAACAACTTCGGCTTATAAACCTTCTTTTATCAACTTCTATATTTAACTTATTAAAATAAGTGACTTTGGGTTTATAACAACTTTTATAAATTTCAATTCTATTTATAAAAACTTCAATATCAATTCACTTTCAATATTGATTTCTGAATTTATTTTCAACGTTAAATAAAAGATCCCATACTAATTTCTCAAAAATTCATTTCCAATATCAAATCAATTACAGATTGATTTCTAATTTTATTTATCACTACTAAAATAAATTCCTTATTTTTCTTTCAAATTATTCAATATCCTGTTTTTAAATGGATTCTTCAAATTGAAATCATTTTACATTGATTTCACAACTTATTTCAATTTACCAATTAAATTTTAAACTGAATTTCCAACTTATCTTCTTTTAAATAAATTCCTTTTTTAAGAAAATAAATTTCAATTGTTTTTCTTTCAATCTATTTAAAAATCCAAATTTTAAATTAAATTCTTCAATTTATAATCACTACTATACGAAATCCATTTATTTAATATTTTCACTTGATTCTGGAATTAATTCAATACGATTATAAAAATTCACTTTTTATACTTTAAAAATTCCTTTCTTAAAAATTTCTTCAATTTCACAAATTTGATTCACTTAGAAATTTTCTACTTTGATTTCAAAAATTCAATTTCGTTTATTTTTGGAATCCAATGATGTCAAAACATCCATTCAGCTAAATTTTAGCTTTCAAACAATTTCCAGATATCAATATGATTAATAGCATCACTATAATCATTCACAGATTCATATCACAATAGAAATAAATTCAATCAATGTGAGGGGTCCAGTTGGATCCCTCCAACCTGTTTCCCTGCATCCAAAGACGTCAGCACAATACCAATTCCGCTCCAGTACGAAATTATCGCGGTATATAGGTTTTTATAAATCCGCTTACTAACGGCGCAATAGGGTCTCATCCGCTATACGAGGCGGGAAATCAACAATCCAGTATATACATATGCCAATATGTATATACTGCTATATATATAGATATATCCTATCATATCTAATAGCACATCCAATAGCAATCAACACAATCAATAACTGCAATTCAAAATTTAATCTGAGTGAGAAGATCTCACCTTAGCTATTTATTTTGCCATCCAATCCAATCCTCCTTTTTATTTCTCGATTTATAGACCTTGAATAAATAATTTTATACAATCAATAAATATTCAAAAGACTGAACAATTAATTTCTTTTCAATTGTTTTAGATTAACAAAATTATTCAACTAAAGTTTTTAGTTTAAAAATAAAAAATTAAATTTTCTTCTTAAATAAAATACTTGAACTAACTAATTGAGAAATCATGGACCATTAAATAACTAAATTAACTAATTCGTTGGTTTTAAACTAATTTCTCTTTAACCATCTCTAAATAATTAAATAAATTTATCTCCCTTTTTAAAAAGTATATATATATATATAATTTGTAAAGAATAATCTATACAGGTTTTTATAAATCCTTATATCTTTCAAATATATAATAATTCCTGTTACAGTTTATTTACTAACCCATAAAATTAAAACGAACACATTTTTTTTTTTTACAGCTATTTAAATTTAAATTAACTTTACTATAAATTTAATTTCATCTAAAAATGTTTACTTTTACTAAATTAAATCAAGATAATGCTAATACCTACTGGAATGCAGATTTCCAACCCAGCATCTACTCCTTCGCTGACCAACTTCGCGACGACATGCTGCATCCACGGTCTGTCGCCGCCACGTGGCATCGGTCGCCACAGTCGCACTGCCGCGAGCTTCGTTCGATCGTCGAGCTTCCCATTCGATCGAAGTCGCCGCAATCCCCTCGAGTTAAAACCCTATCGCCTTATCATCCAGGCTACGACGCTTTCCCCTACCTCACGCTCGACATCGCTTCCTCACGACACCACGTCTTCCTTCAAAAATAGTTGCGGCTACCCACTGTCGAAAGCCTGAGCGATTTGATCGTCTGCCGTTCGATTTGTCGCCCCTAAATCGCGATGGTTGTTGAATGAATTGATCGATGGATCGAAAAAGTGGAGATGTAGGGAAGCGCGATTAAATTTGAAAAGAGGGGAAAGGACCTGCGACTTTGTTTGAGCTGAAGCTTGATATAATCGCTCGTTCGATTATTTTTCTTTTTATCTGGGAGGCTTCGGCCATTTTTTCGTTCGATTGTTCCTCAGATGAAAGGGAAACGCGACCATTTTTATTACCTTTATTTTCGTTCGTTTTGATTTTAAACTGAAAAGTGGCAAAGGAAGAAGGTATTTAAAAAATGGAAGATGACATGCCTGCACGATTTCTCCCATGATCTCTGCGTGATTTTAGACGTGAATTTAGGCGTGGTTAGAGGGAAGTAAACGTGTGATATTAATTTATATAAATATAAATTTTAAATTTGAATTCATCTTAAAATTTTAACGCGTTTATTCATCGTACGGTTACATAACAACTCTGATCAATACGAAATTTGAAATCCGACAATAATTCAATATTACGGACCCAATGGAACTGGTTTCGTCGAATTCCGAGACTGTTTGAAAATTGACTATTTTATAAATATCGGTTCGACGATATAAATTTCAAAACTGAATAAACAGTTTTCAAATTCAATTATGAAGCTTCGATTATCTTCGGTATTATTAATACGAATTTTAAAAGCTTTCGAAATATTTTTCTTCGACTTAAAATCGTAGATTCAAATTTTTATTCAGCATTCAATCGATTAAATTTTAAAGTTTAATCGCAAATTTCAAAGTTGAATCGGGGATTCAAATTAAATTATCGTTCAAATATTTAAAATTAATTAAATATTCTCAATTTAATTCGTTCAAAATTCTGGGTCGTTACATCATTCCAACCACTTCATTCTGGATCATCACTCCGCGTATAGTTATTAAAGTGGTTTCAGTTCAGATAGAGAGTATATCCATTACCGATCCCGGTCTCTTTAATAACTTCTGTAATTATTTCACCGATTGGTCATTTAATAAATTTCAAAACCAAATCAAATTCAATTTCAATTTCAATTCGTAAACCAACATTTCATTTGTCTTTCTAAATCAATTTCCAATATTTACGTTTCAAAACTTTCAAATTACCATTTCAAAATCTTATAATACCAATTTCAATTTCTATTTATACAATTCAAATATTGATTCAAGTTCGTATATAAGTTTCATTCCGAAATCATTTGAATTAATATACTTTAACATTCAAATCAATTTAAATTCATTTATCTATTCATTCAATATTCCTTAAGTAAATTTATCATTCAAAACAATTTCTATTTAATTTCTTATTCATTAAATCAATTACTTAAGTTCAACTTCATTAAATTAACTTACACTTTGAATTAAATTAAATTCGTCAAATCAATTCTTTCAATTACAAGTCTTACATTGATTCCAAAAATATCACATTTTCATTTCTTGTTAAAGAAATTCAATTTCACTTATTTACTTTCTTAAATAATTTTATAAAAACTTAATTAATAAAGAAACTCAATTTCAATCATTTACGAAGAAAAATTCACTTATTCAAAAGTTCAAATTTACTTATTAAAGAATTCAATTCAATTAATCATTAAATAATTCAATCTTATTTAATTATTAAATAATTCAAAACTTAATTATTAAATCATTTCAAAGTTTAATAATTTCCAACTTAATCATAATTTCATCTTGATTATTAAATCATTTCAAACTTAATTCAATCATTTCTCAAATTTAACAACATTCTTTCATCAATTACATTTGTTAATATTTTGTTTCATATTATTGAATATTAACATTTTCCTTTCGTTAAAATTTAAATTTCAACTTCATTTCAAAACCATATTATTTATTCAAATAAAATCTTTGTTTATTTTTAAATCAAATTATTGACCAATCGGGTTTTATTTAATTCTCTATCCTAGGTCAAAGTTCAATTTGGGTATTTATCATTTCAACCCGATTCCAATTCAATTCAAAATCAAAACATACAAAGGGAACTTGCAGTGTGATAACTGGGATGGTGTCAAAGTAAATAAACAAGCAATAACAACAATCAATAACAATCCAATAATCAATTCAAATAATCCTGAAATAACCGTATAAATTCGCATTGTTATTTGTACGAATTAATATAATTATTTCTAGAATCTACACTATCATTTCATGTAGATTAAAGATTATCACATTACGGTTTTTCACTTGTCATCTATTTACAATTTCATACATCATCAATTTAACAACATACATTCAGCGGTTCAAGGTGTAATTAAATCATACGTGTCAATAAATTTAACAGTTAAAGGGGTCATATTATACAATGTCATTAAATCAAATTTAACATTTAACTATCCTATATCAAGTTCAATTGCATACTATTTATCATTTTAACATTAACAATTTAACGTCCAATATAAACATCAACAATCAATAAATTATCAGCCAAACTGTATTATCATCGCATTAATAATTAACAGATAATGGTGTCAGATGTCACAGGTGAACTGATACAGGTAATAGCATATATAACAGTGTAATTAACTAACAGCAGTATATTTCAATTGTCGTTTCGATTGAAATCAAATTTAATAAATAAAAGAACGTTAATCGTGTGTGAGTGCTCACCTTTCGAGGCTAGAGATGAACGAGAATGAGATGAGTTACGGATCCCAGCACGAATTCCAAAACGAAATGAGATGGGCACGATTTCGACGAACAAAGCTGATATATAAATATTGATGAGAACCAATCAGAATCAACTTAATAGAAGCAACGATGAATTATATATTTATGTATAGTAATGTTACTTCCGTTGAATTAATATTTAATTTAAAACAAATATTATAATAACGCATAAAATTTAAGATCTGGTTTTCCCAATTCCATATTATATGAAATAGAACATATCACCATAAAATAAAATAAAAACAAAAAAAACAGCACTTACGTACACATCACTTCATTTCAGATCTGGTATATAACAACATATATAAACAAATGGCTCGTCACCTATTATATACCATAACTAAATAATATAACAAATATATACAACTGTAATATCACTATATGTATACGCCTTATATAATAAACTAAAATAAATATACAACCAAATAACAAACTAATATAGTTGAAACCCAAATAACTTGTACAAAGATTCAAAATAGCGTATATGTAAACAAATGTGTGCACTGGCTAAAATGTATATCCACGCAGATCTCTACCCAATCAAAGTAGGCGAATAGGTTACATGAAATGTATGCGGTCTTTACATATATAGATTAAAACCCAAATATATCTAGAACCACTCTATCTGCTTTATAACCAAATGCCAAATAACAGCAACCTCAAAATATATAGAATATATAATTTTTTTTTCAAACTCTAATATCTTATCAAACTAACCCATATATAATAATCTCTACAATTAACATATATTGTATGAGTGAGGCGAACAACACACGCAACTTAAATTTATAAACAAAACTTAACATGTATGTATAACTTCATGATTCTTCAAAAGCTTGCATATGTTCAAAGTTTTCTGTACATTCAAAATCTGCTATATGCAAAACCATTTATATTTAAAGTTAAAACAGAACTAAGTTTATTTTGAAAATCTCTAATACACTATATATATAGTATAAAACTTTTAGTATAAAATATATACAGTATATGAACTTATATAAACTTGGTATATATACAACTTACTTATAAACAGAAAGGCTGAGTTTGCTTAGGAGGGTAGGCTGCACGAGTGGTCAAGTGGGACGGTGGTTTGGGAGGAGGTGAGGCCAAGTGGTAGAAGCCGGAAGGTGGGGTCGGTTGATCTTGGTTCCGGCGGCTGCTGGCCAGGATGGCTCTAGTCTCGGGCCGTGGGCGATGGGCTCAGTTGCGGAGGGGTGTACACGACGGGCTGTTCACGTGGTGGAGGAACGAGGGCAGGGTGCAGGTCGTGCTTACGGAGAGGAGGCGGATGTGGTGGTTGGCGATGTCAGTGGATGGGGTCCAAAGCCGAGGGCTGTGATGCTGAGGAGGGGTGTGGTGGCGGGGTCGCTGGTCGGAGAGGTCGTGGTGGTCGGAGGCTGGACTGGAGGCGAACGGGTGGTGAAGTATTGGATGGTGGGGGAATTGATGAACGTGAGTCGCAGTTGCCATTAGAAGGGATGAAATATTTTGGAACCGAGACAAGCAGTGCAAAGTGGAGGAAGATAAGCAGGTGAAACCAAGAAAAATGAAGGCTACGTAAACGTACTGTTATATAAAAAAAATTAAAAACAGAACGCCGGGCCAGATGGAAAATGAACAATCAATATAATAAACCAACCGGTGGGAACAGTGAAAGTCACATTTAAATTTTGGGAATATCAATGGCTGGCTGGTATTGATTTGCACGGTAGGAATAAAGGGTATAGGAGACCAATGGACACGCTGGTTACCGATACGGTCCGACGTTTTACAGATTTCGTCGAGTTTCGAATTCCGAAACGGACAACCGAATCTACTGCAGAGATCAGCGCGACGAAACGATCAAAACGATATACAGATATCAGTGGTATGATTGAATTATAAAAATTCGAATTTTCTAATAGCGGAAAATGCAAGAAAAACACTGAAAAATAAGATCGACGGAGCCAAAGATGTCCGAATTTGGAAAAACGACAAACTGACATCTTGCTCAGAAGATGGTTTAGGATTTTTCTATGTAAAAATATTTAGGTTTCGGAAATATTTTATTTTCATCGCTTTTTTAACTGATTAAATTGAAGTGAATCTGCACGCGAAATAAACTTTCATATTTTCGGACGAAAATTTACCAGTTGCTATGTTTAACTAGACGTATTCCAAATATTAAATTTTATTTCAAAATTTTATCGTTTAAAATTTCACAAAATTTCCACTAATTACGTTATTAAAACAGTTGAAATTTACGGGTCGTTACAGTACTGGAAAGACGAAATGTTAGGGTAAAAAAAAGAAATAGAACAAGGAAGAAGTGAACACAATATCAGAATATCACATCGAAATGACAATATATAAAATCAAAAGAACAATACAAAGGGTTACTTCGATGCAGAAATTTCAGAGTTATCAAAACCTAAGCACTATCATCAGCTTGGACAGTAACAACAACCTGTCCTCAAAAATTTTGATACATCAAATAATAATGCAACGGAAATAGGAACACTACAGTATGTAAAACATCCAGCTCACCTTCTCGAGCTCCAAAGAACATCAACGAAAACCTGCCTTTCTCAAACTACTCGAAAGAGCATACGAGGAATTTAAGGAAAACAAAAACCAAGCACCAGACATAATTCTGGTATGAGAAACTTAAAAAATATGTGATCCACAAATAATAGTACTTTTAAGATAGTATGAAATACCATAACAATTATCCCCTCAAAAGAACCACTATCAATAGGTACATAAGGCGATATATTAGATAACGTCTAGGGTGTAGAATATAAATATTATAACATAGCTGGAATGGTTACATTGGTTACATTCAACATCATATTAGGAGTACAATCAAATCCAATAGGGAACATTTGCATAATGAATTTTTCGTAGAGATCTCTCCGGTGGAGTTGGATCCGAGCTCCATTTACAAGGATCAGAAAACACCTTAGTGTCGTATATCTCTAGATAAATGTACCATAAGGTAAACACAAAGGCCCATGCCCAAACATAAATATGAACCATGTGGAACCAAATATCATCAGCTCCCGCATAACATTATAAACATACTCTAGATAATGGAGATGACAATACCCTATCGTGGGACTGCAATACCCCAGATTGTGCATTATACTCTGTCTTTAGCCATTTCCGATGTCGAGGTTACATTCGGAATCTTTCACATGAGTCTACGTCACTTGAATAGAACACGAATCCCAAATTGGATCCCCACATCTCGAACAGATCATGAAACCACATATGAATTCCCATATCTCAACAGATCTCGAAATCACACATGAATTCCCACATCCTGAATAGGTCATGAACAACTACATGTGTTCAAGCATTTTAAACAGATCTGGAATCTTTATATATATCCCTGTATCTCGAACAGATCCATTTCCAATAGATAGAACACATATCTCAGCCTTGAAGTGGTTTTTGGTAAGTAAAACACTTACTAGTCTTGGTCTCTCCCAGACTGAATCGATGAATTTGGTCATTGAATGATAATGAGAATAATCACATATGAAAACCAAGTCTCATATACTTATCACGTTTCCAGTATTTTCCTCTCACACTATCCGTGGAACAAGAGTGAAGCTGGTAGGTTAGAGCTCTATTGCTTATATCCCTAAAAGAACATCAATCTTAATTCCCACGGATAGACAAGCCTACTTCATTGACTTTTAGTGCTAAGTATACGATTAAATGTTTTCCGAAAATGAGAAAACATATGAAGCACGATCAAGTCATACAAAGCACGATCAAGTCACATATGCGAATTCTAATCCCCATTTTGTTTAACTAATCTTTTATTAAATAAAACCTACTTTATTAGTAAAACTTCTTTTACTTAATAAAACATCATTTATGAATTTCTACTATTCATTTGTACTCTTTCAATACTTCAAAAGGTATTCATATACTTATCTCAAATGGTATAAGTATATTCACGAATCACTAACAAGGTTTCTTAATTTAAACCTTTGCTTTTCCTATACCGCAAAAGTATTTGTATACTTATCTCAAATGGTATAAGTATATTTACAAATTATTAACAAGATTTCTTACTTTAAAATTTTCTTTTTTCTATCTTTTTCAAAAAGATTCCTTACTTATAATTTCCTTCAAAATATCCATTTTAAGGATCTAAGTATTTTCACAAATCCATTCAAAAGGTTTAAGACTAATGTAACTCAAACATTTTCACTACAAACCCTAAACAATTTCGCTTTTGCTTATCTTTATAACATTCCTTTAAGATCTACTTACATTCATAAGTATAATAAAGAAGCTTAAAGACGAATGTGATTAACACATTGTCACAACAAACCCAAAACCAATTCATACTTGTAATTCTCCTTAAAATCCCATTATTAAAGATATAGGTATTTTTCCAAACTCATTTACAATATTTTACCACTTTAAAATATTACCAATTGGTTTAAAAGTAAATGTTGCTAAAACATTGTATGACAAACCCCAAAACACTTTACTATTCCATTATCTTGAAAACTCCAGTTTAAAGATCTAATTACTTTTCAGAAGTATAGTTAAATGGATTAAAATAGATGCTACACAAACATTGATACTATAAACCCAAAATCAATTTTATACTTGCCATTTACTTTGAAACATCCATTTTAAAGATCTATGTCTAGTAATAGGTTAGTTCGATAGTCGACTAATCGATTATCAAGTTAAAACAATTGCTTATACAAATCAATGTTCGTATACTTAACTCATTTTTGACATTCCCGACTTAATTATTCCTCGTTCAAGATGGACGCCCGGTAGATTAGAGCTATATTACTCCGTCCCTACTCGATATCAATCTTAACTCCCAAAAATAGAGAAGCCTACTTCGTCGGCTTTTAGTGTTAATTATAATATTAATGATTTTCATAAAAAAGTAACAAACAACCTTATTAACCCATTTTCAACATTCTTGACTTAACTATTCCTCATTCAAAAGGGAAACCGGTAGGTTAGAGCTCTATTGCTTCGTCCTTACTCGACATTAATATTTAACTCTTAGAAATAGATAAGCCTATTCGTCGGCTTTTAGCGTTGAGAAAATTTAATCACCTTTTTAAAAAGGTAAGTAAACAACAAAATTAACATGTTTCCAACATTTCAACTTATATTGTTCCTCGTTTAAGAGTGAAGTTAGGTAAACTCGGGCACTGGTTGCTCCAAGCGTTGCCTAGATACCTCATTCTTGAATCTATTAAAGATAAACAAGTTTACTCATCGACTTTTAGTGTTAAACTTTGTAAATCACCTCTGTCAAAATTTATATATAAAATAGTAGGTTTTAAATATCTATGCAAAATATTACTTGAAAATAACTAATTTAGAAGTTTGATTAAAAACACGTACATTTTGCAGCACTTTACTTTCAAAATTCATAGATAACCATTGAAACAATATTTTACTTCTATTTTTTTCACACTCAAATACATTTAATAAGAACTTGCATAAAAAGATTTTATAATGAAAAGAATTTAGAAACCATTTAAATTACAGAAAACTACTCAAAATGTCGCATTTTAAACACTTGCAACAATTAGCGACTTACTACAACATTCATAAATGTTGTTAAAAGTCCTTGTTAAAACAACATTGAAAAGCACAATCGTTTGCGACAAGTTTTAACCACTTAAAAAAATAATTTAAGACTTGAAAATTTTATAGTAAGTGCTGCCATTAGGGTACTTATAAACCATGGAAAGAAATCCCTAAGAATATCTTTCCATTTATTTAAATAAATTCCCAAAAAGAAGGGATTCTAAAGTGCACTTATAACGACTATTCTCGTTTCAAACACTTTCAAACTTTCTTCAATTTAACATACAAGTTAAACGACAATTTAAACATCAAGTTAAGGCCACGTCAAATGTTTAAGAGGGTAATATAAGTGATGTTACATAATATGAAGTTGTCATTTTCTTTCAAAAGAAAGAGGGGTCCAAAGTTTATAACTTTACTTAGTTAATGCCACTTTAACTTTATAATTCAAACACAACATATATATACACAATATATACTTATAAGATAGTGAGATAACTTACTTAGATCTATGCCAAACCCAAGCACAAAACCATAAGAACCAAAGAACCACCTCCTTCCATCAACACAAGCCTAAAGGTCTAACCTTTAGCACTTCCAAATCCAGTCACACCTCCTCCTCCTCTTCCCAAGCTCATGGCCTATCCAAGCTCCCCCTCCTCCTCTCACCTTCTCCCACTTACTACTTACGAATCATGCCTCCCATGATGTCTTAGGCTTGAAGCCAAAGTTTAGATGAGATTTGAAAATATTTGGTTAACTTTTGAAAAAGTTAGAGAGTAATAAATTGATTAGTGCATAAGCACTTCTACCATTTTCAACCCTCCTACTTCATCTCAGGCTTTGAGAATTATTTGTGATTATTTCCTAAGGATGCACCCCTCCTTATATAGGTTTAGGAATGTAATGGGAAAAGACCAAAACTCCCTCAAAACACCTATGACATTAGTTACAAATATCACTTCTCCTTTATCCTTTACTTAAATTTTAAGACCATCCATTTATGCTCATTTCCTAAGTATCTTCCCTTACCTCATGCATGACATCATCCATAAAGTTTGTTTCCATAAATGGAAAAATATTTTTATTTCGTTTTCTTTAATTCCTAAGCAAATAAGTGTATGTAAAAAAAATATGAACAACTTTTGACGGTTAAAAGCTATTTATCAATAAAACGATTTTCGGCACATTATTGATATTTAAAAAAAAAATATTTCTGTAAACATATTTTCAAAACAAGTTTAACATCATTGCTTATGATTTAAAAGGAGGATAAAAAGCTTATTAAATCATTTTAATAACATTTAATCTAAGATTCGAATATTCAAATAATTTAGATATTTAAATACCAAGTGTCCGAAATTCCGGGTCCTTACATTCTACCGCACTTAGAATATTTCGTCCTTGAAATTCTAACACGAGCAACAAAATAAACTATCACATGGAAATACTTAATGGTATTTAGAATAAGTAGCAAACAATACTAATGGTTTTCTTAAGTTCAGATCCTCTCATCGCACAAGGATGACAAACAACCTAATAAGCGTGCCTTACGCTTAATAGCCTCAAGTTATTACTTGGTCGATAATTCATGCTACCTCATAACAAGTCGAAGATTCATCACCTAAACTCCATAAGCCAACAAAACAAAGTATGCAAATACTAAAAGTTGTACGATGCACATGGACCATCCGTATGCAATATCAATTTCAATCACTTGCTCGATCACATAAATTTCACTTCCTAACTAGTATAAATCACTTGACCTCTCTAGTGTGGGCTCCGATCAGGTTCCTTGATTAGAAAACTTCGTTCTCCTTACATGTCTATATACTATGATAAAAAACTTTAGGATCTTATCAAGAAATCTTATCAGGTGTACACCACCTCGAAATCATGTATTCGAATACTAGATCAAGAACAATTATGAGAATAAAACGATCTACATATAACTTACGTACTTATCCTATTGGTTTCTTAACTGTACCCACATCTTTTATCATATTCTTCTATACAAATAGTATGTCATTCAATACTAAAATCATTTATGAAACATTTTATAAATCATATCTTCAACCTTATAAATCTTTATAACTTAAGTTCATACTCTTATAATACTCCATGACTTCCTAAGAGTATATACAAAACATTAAATTCATTTTACTTAACAAGTATGTTCAACAAATTAAACTATTTTAACTTACTACCTTCTCAGTTCAAGTGTTATATTAACTCATCTTTTATATTTTCACAAAACACTTAGTTTCAAATTCTATAACGTTTCAGAAATTTCCGAGTGTTCAAAATCGTCGAAAACTCTTTTTCATTTTTAACGAATAAAATCTACCAAACAACATATCATAACATGATGCACTTACCATACAATTCTAATGCATAGGCTACACATGTCCATAAAATAACTTAACAGAGTTCAATAATTTATTAAACACTCTTCACCCAAAAGGGAAACTTGAAAAGGTTTCATCATTTACTACGGGCCATGCCACTACCACTCAGGCACCCTACATATAAAACTTGTCTGCACAAAAATTTCATATCAAACTTCTTTTCAAAGGAAAACTTTAGAACTAAATGCCGATTTTATTTAAAATCATTTTGAAATAATAATATATGCAATCATGCTTTCAAAATCAAATCGAAATCCATTTTAATAAAACAATCCTATAGTATCCCTTACTTAGAAACCCGAAAATGAACGCCATGACGTTGAAGCTATCACCATAATTATTTTCAAGTAGCAAGAGTGAGTTTAGTACATCCAATTCATGCCTCTTGGAATTAACCAAAATCATTTCAAAATGGTATCAAATACTTCGTAAATATTACTAAGTACCGTGATCCCAATTTCATAAACCAATTTTCCAAATACGTACTTTTATATAATACTACTATTATTTTCTCTAAAATATTAAGAAACATTTTTAAAGACAGCGGGATTTAAGTTCTCAAAATATTGGTTAAATTCTTTTTGTTTATAAATCGTGTTTTATAAACCATACTTATATAAAATCACTTCCTTATATAAAATCTTTTCACAAATGTATATTTACTAAATATCTTATCTTTCTCAGATTAAAATAAACATCTTTTACTAAAGTTAACCGTTAATCCAACATTGCCACCGAACGCCTTATAGTCAAACTGTGAAACTTAATTCGCAAGGTGTTCGTTTCAATGAGTCTGCAATTACTGTCTATCCAGCCCATGCGTAAAAAGGTAAAACTGCTCACAAACTGGTTGATCATAAATCAACAATCCATAAATGATAGTTAATGCCTATAAAATGGCCGAGCATGACTAGGCTACTAAATCTACAAATGATAATAATGCTCATAAATTGGTCGAGCATGTCAAATCATTATATAAAGGATAACATTGCTCATAAACTGGCCGAGCTTGGTTAAACTAATTAATGAGGGGTAACAAATGAACATCATTAATTCCCACATTAATTCAACTATATTTTGACAATTCACTTATATAAGTTACCTTATATAAGATCTTTAATTTTCACTATTATAAAACCATTAAGGTATACGTTTATAACAATTACAAATACGCTCTCATATATAATATACTCGACTCATGCTAGGGAATTCCATTACCCTATTTCTTGATGAGTCATACCCACCAAAGCCAAGATTCTCGCTTAACCTTCAGCTCTGATACCAACTTTAATGATTTCGCCTTTTCAACCCCGAATGTCGACCCTAATATATCCACATTATTCATGTGCCAAGCACCCAAGTGCTGGAAAGACAAAAGATTAGGGTTAAAAAAAGAAAAAGAAATGGAACAAGAAGAGAACACGATATTAGAATCTTACATCGGAATGATAATATTAAATATTAAAGGAAGTGTACAAAGGGTTACTCCGATACATAAATTTCGAAGTTATCAAAACCTCAGTACTATCATTAGCCTGGACAGTTATAACAACATGTCCTCACAAATGTTGATACTTCAAATAGTAATGCAACGAAAATAGGAATACTACGGTAGGTGAAACATCTAGCTCGCTTTCTCAAGCTCCAAAGAACATCAATGAAAACTTGCCTTTCTTAGAGTACTGGAAAGAGCATGCGAGGAATTTAGAGAAAACAAAAACCAAGCGCCAGACATAAGTCTGGTATGAGAAACTCAAGAAATATATGATCAAAATATAACAGTACTTTTGAGACCGCATGAAATGCTATAACAATTATCCCCTTAAAAGAACCACCATCTAATAGGTTCATAAGGTGATATAATAAATAATGTCTAGGGTGTAGAATATAAATATTATTACATATCTAGAATGGTTACATTAGTTACATTGAATAGCATATTAGGAGTACAATAAAATCCGATAAGGAACGTTTGCATAAAGGAATTTTCGTAGAGATCTCTTCAGTAAAGCAGGATCCAAGTTCCATGCACAAGGATTAGAAAACACCTTCTCCGTATATCCCTAGATAAAATATACCATAAGGTAAATACAAAGGCCCACTCCCAAACATAAACATGAACCACGTGGAATAAAATATCATCGACTCCAACGCAACATCGATAAGCATACTCTAGATAATGGAGTTGACAGTACCCAGTCATGGGACTACAAAACCCCAGATTGTGCAGTCTACTCTATCTTTAGCCATTTCCAATGTCGAGGTTACGTTCAGCATCTTTTGCACAAGTCTTCTTCACTCGAATATTACACGAATCCCAAATTGGATTCCCACGTCTAGAACAGATCACGAAACCACACATGGATTCCCATATCTCAACAGACCTTGGAATCACACATGGATTCCCATATCCTGACTAGATCACGAACATCTACATGTGTTCTAGCATCTTAAACAAATCTCGAATCTCCTCATAGTTCCATGTATCTCGAACTGATCCACTTCTAATAGATAGAACATATATCTCATTCTTGAAGTAGTTTTTGGTAAGTATAACCCTTACCGATCCTGGTCTCCCTAAGAATGAATCAATGAATTTGGTCATTCAATGATAATGAGAGCTATACCATATGGAAACCAAGTCTCGTATACTTATCATGTTTCCGATAATTTCCTTTTACACTATCCCTCGATCAAGAGTGAAGCCGGTAGGTTAGAGCTCTATTGCTCATATCCCTACACGAACATCAGTCTTAATTCCCACAGATAGACAAGCCTACTTCATCGGTTTTTAGTGCTAACTATATGACTAAATGTTATCCATAAATGAGTAAACATACAAAGCACGATCAAGTCATACAAGGCATGATCAAGTCAAATAAGCGACTTCTAATCCCTCTTTTGTTTAACTAATCTTTTATTAATTAAAACATGCTTTATTAGTAAAACTTCTTTTACATAATAAAACATCATCTATGAATTTCTACTATTCATTTGTACTTTTTCAATACTTTAAAAAGTATTCATATACTTATCTTAAATGGTATAAGTTCATTAACAAATCATTAAAAATATTTCTTACTTTAAACTTTTTCTTTCCCTATACCCCAAAAAGTATTTATATACTTATCCCAAATGGTATAAGTATATCATTAACAATATTTCTTACTTTAAACCTTTTCTTTTTCTATCTTTTTTAGAAAATATTCCTTACTTATAATTTACTTCACATATCCATTTTAAGGGTCTAAGTACTTTCAAAAATCCATTCAAAAGGTTTAAGACTAATGTTACTCAAACATTGCAACTACAAACCCAAAACCATTTCGCTTTTTCTTATCTTTAAAACATTCTTTTAAAGATCTATTTGCATTCATATGTATAATAAAAAGGGTTAAAGACGAATGTGATTAACACATTGTCACAACAAACCCAAAACCAACTCATTCTTGTTATTCTCCTTAAAATGCCATTATTAAGGATATAAGTATTTTCCCAAACTCATTTACAATATTTTACCACTTTAAAATATTACCCAAGGGTTTAAAAACAAATGTTGCTAAAACACCGTTTATGACAAACCCCAAAACACCTTACTATTCTGTTTTCTTAAAAACTCCACTTCAAAATCCAATTACTTTTCAAAAGTATAGTTAAATGAGTTAAAACAGATGTTGCCCAAACATTGATAATGTAAACCCAAAATCACTTTTATACTTTATATTTATTTTGAAACATTCATTTTAAAGATCTAAGTTTAATAATAGGTTAATTTCGATAGTCGACTAATCGGTTATCTAGTTAAAACGGTACTTATACAAATCAATGTTCGTATACTTAACTCGTTTTCGACATTCTCGACTTAACTATTCCTTGTTCAGAGGAAAGACTGGTAGGTTAGAACTCCATTGCTATGTCCCTACTTGACATCAATCTTAACTCCTAAAAATAGAGAAGTCTACTTCGTTGGATTTTAGTGTTAAGTGTAATATTAATGATTTCCATAAACAAGTATCAGACAACCTTGTTAACCTGTTTTCTACATTCTTGACTAAACCATTCCTCGTCCAAAAGGAAAACGGTAGGTTAGAGCTTTATTGCTCTGTCCCTAATTGACATCAATCTTTAACCCTCAGAAATAGATAAGCCTACTTCGTCGGCTTTTAGCGTTAAGCAAAGTTAATTACCTTTTTAAACAAGCAAGTAAACACAAGATTAACACATTTTCCACATTTCAACTTATATTGTTCCTCGTTCAAGAGTGAAGCTAGGTAAGTTTGGGCACTAGTTGCTCCAAGCCTTGTGTAGACACCTCATTCTTGAATCTCACAAATAAACAAATTTACACGTCGGCTTTTAGTGTTAAGCCTAGTCAATCACCTATGTCAAAACTTATATATATATAAAATAATACTTTAGAAATACTTGTAAATAGGTTTTAAATATGTATGTAAAATATTACTTGAAAATAACTAATATAGAATTTGATTAAAAACATGTTTTACATTTTGCTGCACTTTACTTTCAAAATTCGTAGAAAATCGTTAAAATAATATTTATACTTCTATTCTTTCTCAAATACATTTTATAAGAACTTCCATATAAAGATTTTATAAAGAAAATAATTTAGAAACCATTTAACTTATGAAAAACTAGTCGAAACGTCGCATTTTAAACTTAAAACAATAAGCGAATTGCTATCGCATTTATAAATGCTGTTAAACATCCTTGTTAAAACAATATTGAAAAGCACAATCTTTGCGTCTAGTTTTAACCACTTAAACAAATGATTTAAGACTTGAAATTTTTATAGTAAGAACTACCATTAGGGTATTTAAAAACATGTAAAGAAATCCCTAAGAATATCTTTCCATTTATTTATAAAAATCCCGAAAAGAAGGGATTTCAAAGTGCACTTATAATGACTATTCTCGTTTCAAACACTTTCAAGCCTTCTACAATTTAACATATAAGTCAAACAGCCATTTAAACATCAAGTCAAGGCCATGCTACATGTTTAAGAGGGTATTGGTAGTGATGTTATATAATATAAAGTTATCGTTTGCTTTCAAAAGCAAGAGGGGTCCAAAGTTTATAACTATACTTAGTTAATGTCACATTAACTTTATAATTCAAATACAACACATATACACACAATATATGCTTAAAAGTTAGTGAGATAACTCACTAGATCCATGCCAAACCCAAGCACAAAGCTATAAGAACCAAAGAACCAACTTCTACCATCAACACAAGCTAAAGATCCAACCTTTAACACTTCTAAACCAAGTCACACCTCATTCTCCTCTTCCCAAGCTCACGGCCCATCCAAGCTCCCCCTCTTCCTCTAACCTTCTCCCACTTACTCTTGCTAATCATGCCTAGCATGATGTCTTAGGCATAAAACCAAAGCTTAGAAGAGATTTGAGAAGATTTGGTTAACTTTTGAAAAAGTTAGGGAGTAATAAGTGGATTAGTGCTTAAGCATTTCCACAATTTTCAACCCTCCTACTCCATCTCAAGATTTGAGAATTATTAGTGATTATTTCCTAAGGGTGCATGCCTCTTTATATAGGCTTGGGAATGTGATGGGAAAAGATAAAAACCCCTCAAAACCCTTATGATATTAATTACAAACAACACTTCTCCTTTATCATTTACTCAACTTTTAAGACTTTCCATTTATGCTCATTTTTTAAGTATCTTCCCTTACCTCATGCATGACATCATCCATAAAGTTTATTTCCATAAATGGCAGAATATTTTTATTTCATTTTCTTTTCCTAAGAAAATAAGTGTATGAAAAAATATGAACTTCTGCTGACGGTTAAAAAGCTGTTTATTGATATAAAAAAAATCGATCACATTACCCATATTTTATAAAAATATTTATTTTTGTAAACATTTTTCCAAAACAAGTTTGCCATCATTACTTATGATTTAAAAGGAGGTTAAAAAGCTTATTAAATCATTTTATAACATTTAATCCAAGATTCAGATATTTAAATAATTCAGATATTTAAATATGAAGTGTTCGAAATTCCAGGTTGTTACAATGAAATTAGATACATCGGTGAAGTATGCTTCAATCGAGATGGAATCTCGTCGAACAAAAAGGGAATTTCTATCTTCACTAACCTTCCTATCCCATCCATAAGCCCCTCATTATTAAGAAAAAACCTTATGAATTAGTTTTAGTACGCTATAGTTTGATTTGTTAGGATTTGGATTTGATTTCGTGTGTATGCTTGGTTTTTATTTGTGTGTTTGGTTTGAATTTGGATTTGAATATATGGCTTGGATTTGTTAATAAAATTTGTTTTCTTATTCATTAACATATCACTTTTACATATCATATAGTACCTTAGTTGGGGTAGTTTTAGTTATATTTTTTTGATGATAAAGGAGGAGAAATATATAAAATATATGGGCATAGATTAAGGGAGAGTTGTGTAACTCAAGGGGAGTTATATCATATTTTATAAACATGGTCATCATCATTAAAAAGGGGGAGATTGTTAGTACCTTAGGAATTGGTTTTGATGACAACAATCATATGACATTATATAAAATATAGACACTAATGTTTTTATCTAGTTATATATAATATATAGTGTAGGATATTAGACAAGTGATGATTAAGAAGACTGTACAGTATCAAGAGTAGATTCAAGATGCTGATATAGAGAATCTAGAGCTAAAGATTGAAGACATGGGTATTTAAGATTCAAGGTATCAAGATAAGTTATAGAGTCATAAATTATATTGTTAAAACCCTAGTAGAACTTCTTTGGTCTCTCTACCATTTTTCAAAAAAATTTAAATATATTCTCTGATTTTAAATGATTTTCAAATATCCTGGTTTTCAAAAATGATTTTAGAGAATCCATGTTTTCAAAATGATTTTTCAAACATCCTTTCAAAATTGTTTTCAAATGATTTTTATACTTATTTTTATTAACAAGTTTATTATATTTTGAGTAATTATGTTTTTAAGCATTTTATATTTCAATATACTTTTAATCTATTATATTTTGATATAGTTTTAGTTTTATGCTTTATAAATGTTTACAATATTTAAAAGTATATTTTGACATTTATTAATACTTTGATTTTTAATATATATTCACTTATACTTTATATATGTTATTTTCAAAAGAAATTAATATTTAAATACTTTATATCAAAGTATTTCAAAATACTTTTATAAAGTTTTCTTATGTTTTATTATGATAAAAATGTGTATAAACTATGCTAAAATGATTTTGCAAAGTGTCAAAATATTTTACAGAACTTAAGGTTGTCAAAATAATTTTATTTAGAGGTTTTCCAAAATTACAAAGGATATGTTGGCACATCCCCATCATGTATGTCAACATATAGACCGAGAATTTCAAAATTCAAATTTGAATGGAAGAGTCTTTTCATCGTATCTCTTCATTAATGGACATAGCTGTTGTTTCTCTATAAACAGGGTTTTTCCAAATGAATTTTTGTTAAGTACTTTCTTATATTTTCTCTCCACTTTCACTCTCTTGATTTCTAAAAGAAATTATACTAAAAATCATCTCAAAATCAACTAGAATCAAAATCAAACTCTATTGGTTTGATTCTCTACTATTTCCTCTTTGATTTCTCTCACTCAAATCAAGATCAAAGTGCTATTCAAGAGGTTATAGGAAAATTTGTATTCAAGATCACGAAATTGAGTCTGTAAACTCTATCAAATCATACTGTTATACTCTTGGGTGTGCTTGGTGTCCTTGAAATCCAAGTTGGTGTGTTTGCGTCCTATCTAAATCAATTGGGTGTGCCTAGTGTCCCGTTTAAATCAAAGTGGGTGTGCTAGCGTCCCATCTGAATCCAGTAAGTATACCCAAAGCTCAGAAAATCTAGAGGGTGTGTCTCATAGCCTTGAAATCGAGATTGTATAAACTTTGATAATTGAAAAAAAATCTATACAAGAAATTGTACGGGACTGGATGTAAGGTAACTTCGATCCAATATAAAAATCCTAGTGTGATCTCTCTACCTCTTTAATTTTTACTTTTATTGAATATATATCTATTTGTATTTGCTTCTGTGATTGTCAATTTCCATTATTTTAAACTATAATCTAAAAATAATTCAAAAAGATTTATAAAATTTGCTAAACACTATTCACCCCCCTCTAGTGGTAAATTAGCCTTAGGATCCTTACTTCCACAAACTAACATTTATCACCTTAGGGATGTCATATGATGTCGATGTTGTTGATATAGACACTTAGACATCTTGTGTACTTTTACGTATAATACACCCATGGTGACTATGATGTAGGGTAGCGTATATCTTATGTATGTGCTAACTCTATAGATGAAGGAACAGATCATGTATGATTTTTCATAACATTTGGCATGTTCTAGTGGTTTACTAATGTTTAGAAATTTCCTACCGCTCTTCGCTTCCTATTACTCTGGGTACTCTTAATAAGTAGATTAGGGATATTAGGTTTGATGAGCACGTGGAGTTGGACAGAGGATAGGCAGGAGGTCGTACTCTCGTATTACTACATTTTCTTGTTATGATTTGCTATTATGTCATAAAGCATTATGGAGCTTGACAATGCCTTTACTATCTAGAGATAGTTTTTTTATGAGTTATTATTTGATGTATAACTCTACCAATTATGTTGTATACCGCATGGATCCGTGTACTCTAATTCCTGCGATTCATTCGGCTATTACTGCCTCAGTTGTTTTAAATCTGAGATGTTTATTACTATATTTTATTCGAAGTGCTATGAGATATACGATAGGTTATGTGATGTTTTATTTAACTTACAACCTTTATGGTTGTCCTACATCGGTCGAGTACTGTTGTAGCACACTATACAGGTATTACTGGGTGCCGATGGTGTAGGGCGGTCATCACATCCACAATCCGTGAAGGGCACTAGGATACATCAACACTTACACCACATCACATTTTTGCACCGTATGCAACAAATCTTCATTTTACTAGTACTAACTCATTTGTGTTTTATTTTCAAATTTCATGGAACACAAGTGTATGTTCAATGATCTCAAGAGCCATGGAGGTAAGTATAAAAGCTCGATTCCTTCGATCATCCTCATGAATCTTCCTACGAGTCAAATTCGGGTAGACCCTAAAGGCGAGATTACAGTAGAAAGGACAAGGACTTTAGGTCTCTTATTGAGCGTTATAGGGAATCGGATAGAATTCCATCTCCCCACCATAGGTCTCGTTCTCCGCTTTTTCATAGCATGGAAAGGTTTTCCATGAGGCCTGACCTCATCCCATTTATCGATGTACCAATTGCTCAGTTTTAGTTCCTCCTGTAACACAACCAATAATGTCTTCCCACATGCCATGACGGTCTGAATAGTTATCTAGGTTGGTATCTCCTGACAGTCTTAAATGAAGGTCTTGGAAAAGGCAGCTTCATGCCCCTACTACCATCGTCGAAATCGAAATTATCACAAACCCGCATTTGGCTGCTATGTAGAGTTCTTTTACAAAAGTTTACTTTGATGTCGTTACATTTGTTCCTTACCTATAGGAAATTCCTTAAAGGGTTGGTTCTGACGTTGTGGCTTTGTATCGGGTATGATCAATATTGTAAGTGTAAGAGGACTGCCGAAGCTATTTCAAAAGTATCTCATAAGAGAAAGACAGAACTTGAAGGGATGAAGCATCTTGAACAAGACGATAAATGTATCATCAGAACCCTTGATAAAGAAGTTGAAGGGATCAAGCCTTCACTGGCTGAAGCTGAAACTAAGTTGGAGGAAAAGACTAGTCTTTTGAAGAAGACCGTCAGAGCTAGTAGAGGCAAATTGAGTTTGTTGACCATAAGATACACACTCTTTTGCTAGAGAATGAAAAACTCCAAAAGACTGTGGAAGAGCAGGCCTCGGAGATAATGAGATTGATAGAACTGCTAGAGGTCGAGAGGAAATATGAAGTTCATATTACAATAAGCTATAGGATATTGTCAGATAAGAGATGATGCTGAGGCCCAAGCAAAAAAGGGGATGAGCCGGTCAAGGCCGTTGAATACCAATTTAAGTCTGAAATCGAACCTACTCTCATGTAGTTTTACACGAATGTTGTCAAGTTTGGAAACATGAGATGGTTAGAGGAGGGTTATCCCTAGGCTTTGGCCATGGCTTAGGAAGAGATTTTGAAGCACAAGAGAGAGCATTCTGATGGAGTTGAGATTAATGAGGAAGGTTTAAAGCTTGATCTCCTTAAAGAGGAAGACATAGAGGCACTCGAGACCGATAGGCTCTTCTTACATCCTGAAGTTATTTGCCTATCTGGTGTATCTACTGGTGCCTAGTCCAAACTTGGTTTAAAGGATTTAGTCGAGAGTTCTGGTTCTGTCCTGCAAGGAACCATGGCTAAAACCTTAATGCCAACCACTAAGACTATTATTCCTCTTCCTAGTTCCACTACTATTCCTACTGCCAGGATGACTTCCAGCATGTCATTGCTCTAGCATCCTCATTAGATGTCCATTATAATCCCGAAGAGCCTAGCTTTGTGGGTATTGAATCGTTTCCAAAGTTAACCATCTTATTTCCTATCTTAGAGGGAGGCTCTGCTGGTATCCCAGTTCATAGGGCATCCACATCTCCCGGAGGTATACCATTGACCTCACTTGTATTCGAGATAGCTCATAGGACACCGATTGATGTCTCTAACCTCTACTTTTCCATTTTTTAAGTTTTAGTTCAACCTTCTATTGTTCCTTTGCCTGAAGGAGGCTTATCTTTGGATAAGCAAGATACATTGAATGAATCAATCATTGTGTCTACTCCAATCCCGCCTCCAGCCTTCCTAGCTGGTACCACTCCAGGTCCTGATGCTGAAATGATCCATGCTTTGGAAGAGCAGGTCACGGGCGATCTTCATGGGATTCAAGGAGATGAAGACATTGCTATTACTGAGGTCATCGAACACTCATCGGGAGCATCGATGCTGGAGATGCAATGATCACAAGCTATGTTACTTAAGGACATCAGAATGGAAAATTTTGATAATATTCCTCCTCCTATATCATTTTCATTGCCTACGATGCCAATTATCGGTCCCACTTCTAGCCCTGCCTTTGTGGCACTTAAGGTAAAACCTTTAATTATCTGATGAGTGACTATAACTGTGATATCGGTCCCAAAGGTTATTTTTCAAAGGGATGCAAGGTAGGAATCCACACAAGAGGCATAGTTCAAATTCTTTTGGAGAAGTGAAGAAAGGGGGGAAGAGAAAGAATGCTTAGCTGTTGTTATTCTTTTTTTCTATCGTTTTTTGCTTAGATTTAAATTTTTGTACATAGGCTGATGTTGTGTGAGTGCATCCCTCACTTTTGTTGAAAAGATTTGTTAATAAAGAATAAAGTAGTTTCTTTTCAAAATTTGCATTTATTTGCTTATGTATGTTTCTTTATTTAGCTCTTTATGCTACCTGATAATGCACTTATATCATAGCACATTAACTATCCATTATGAGTATATGTGGGGGGGAAATTTCTTATTGTTACTTAGTTGGATTAACAGTTTCCTTATATTATCGCCAGTTAGGTGCTGCTTGACTAGTGATAAAATAGAATTTTCATATTACTCCTTATTATTGTGGAGTGATGCTTTGGACATCTAACTCTGTATATCCATGTTCGATCCTGCCTATCTCTGGGCATTGACCTTGACTATCTACCTCAAGCGGTGGCTCAAATATCTATCTTCGGATGTTTGCATTTGATCTCTCCTAACTCTGGGCGTTGATCGTATAAACCCTATCTTTAGGGTTAATCAAGGATGATACCTGTCTCTGGGCATCGCACATTGGCCTTGCCAGTCTCTGGGAAATGGTTCTATTCATTGCCTATCTTCAGGCAAAGGTGTTAGGGCATACTGTGTCATTCGAACCCTATATGTTTATACTTCGACACTCAAATCATGGATCAAATGAGTTAGTTGGCATCTTTCTTTGGATACCTGAAACAGTCATGTTTCTTAAGTCCAACCAAGGATTAAAAAATTCGAATGGTACCTGTCTCCAAGAAACTATATACCTGCATTTTAGAAATGCATGATATTTAATAATACTGTTATTCATAGCGCATGGTAATGATAATAGGAATACAAGTTCATCAATTCCCTAAAGCCAATTCATTTAATATTCACAGGAATGGCAGACTCTGTCTGGTTACAACAGAGCCTAGCTAAATATTTACAAAGACATATCCTAAGTGAAATAGCATTGTAGATTTTTGCTATTACACGCTCTCGAAAGTGAGATTCCATCAATAGTTGCTATCTTGAATGTTCCATCTCCAAGCTTATGTTCGATAGCATACGGACCTTTCTAGCTCGAGCCTATATAAACTGGACTAAGGAAGATTCACTAAAGGACGAGATTGGTGATCTCGAAGGTCTGATTCCTGATCTTTATGTTATAATGTCGAGCTACTCGTTTCTGGTGAGCAACAGCTCTTAAATCAGCTTCATCGCGTTTTTCATCGATCATATCGAGGGACTTGAGAAGGAGCTCCTCGTTCTTTTTGGGATCATAATGATTCTTCCGATGAGAAGGCACTTCTAATTCAATTGGAATCATGACCTCTGATCCATAGGCCAAGGCGAATAGAGTATGACCAGCTACGGACTTGTGGGTCATTCGATAAGCCTAAACCGCTTGAGGTAATTCATCGACCCACTTGCCCTTAGCCTTCATCAATTGTTTCTTTAGGATGGACTTGATGATTTTGTTCACCGCCTCCACCTATCCATTCGCTTGCGGGTATGCTAACGCTGCAAATATTTTCTATATTAGATATTTGCTACAAAAGTTCTTGAATTTAGCATTATCGAATTGGATTCCGTTATCGAATACGATTGTTTATGGAATCCCAAAATCGATAGATGATGTTTGTGACTATGAAATTGATCACCTTCTTTATGGTGATTGTGCCAAGAGGTTCTACTTTGGCTCATTTCATGAAATAGTCAACTGCAACAATGGCATACTTTAGTCCGCCTTTTGACATTGGTAGCACATTGATAATGTCAATCCCCCATATCACAAATGGCTATAAACTTACCTTTTGTGTAATTTCTATCGATAGTGCTTTAGGAATCTTTGCATGGCATAAATCGCATCTCCTGGTGTAATCAGCCTATAACACGCCGCAATTTTAACGATCGAATATTTAAATGGTTAATTTAAATATTTAACCATTAAGTAATAGAACGTCTCTTGTACTTGACTTTTACAAATGAGCGAATTGGGACTCAATACACCTGTAGTTGAGTTTGCATTTTCGACGCAAGTAAAATGATTATAAACTTGACTATGTATGGAGTCGATGATTTTCATGGATGAATGGTGTCGGATGAAGAGAATTGAGCTAAGCCCACTAGCTTACCCTCACTTAGCTTACATGTGGCTAAGCTCTTCACTATTTTCGTTTCACTTTTCATTTCAGGTTTCATTCTTCTCCTATTCCTCTAATCTTTTTCTAATAACCTCTTGATAATCTTGCCCTTGGTTAACCAAATTATGCCTAAATAAAATTCCTAAATTCAAACTAAAATCACTACAATTCCTCTCTACCTATTCAGCACAAAACCCATCAAGGAATTAGCTCGAATCAAAGTTAGGATGTTCATCTAAGATTTTAAAAGAGTTTGGAGTGGATTTTGGTGATTAAAGATTGGTTTAAAGAAAAGCAAGGTGAGTGGGATGATTCTCCTTACTAATTTATATGTTATACTTCATAATTTCATTTATAGATAATTATAGAACTATATGAAGTGATTTGGAGACTGTTTGAGTTGATTTGGGCTTATGTTTGCGTTATAAACATGATCATATTAACTCATTATTTTTTAAGACCATTATAACTATTTTTGAAAATAGTTAGTAACATAAGAATTTGATTTTTAGGTTAATTGAATGATTATAGGTGATGTAGTGATAGATTAGAGATTAATAACATGATATAACTAAGAGCATGTGATTAGTTAGCTATAATTAAAATAAGTAAAATGGTTTTAGAAAAGTTAGTAAGCTAATTAAGCAAGTTTAGAATTCTACACTTATTATTAAAGTGATTAGAAAAGTTAGTATTTATAAATATTGTTTAAGTAGATAAATGGTCTTTATAAGCAAAGAAGGGATTTTATAATATGATATGCTATTTTATAAAATATCAAATGAAGCTTAATTAGTGTTTATAAAATGGTTATATAATTTTATAATTGAAGTATATATTTTAAAATGGAAATGAGATTTTATAAAATAGTAATATGAAGTATACTTAATTTCAAAGGAGATAAATAAGTATTTAAAGGTTTAAATGATTTATGCGCTAATGATATATTTTATGAAATAGATATAGGATTTTATAAAATAGTATGAAACCATATTCAACTTTTGTTGAAAAGATTTAGTAAATAAAAGTAAGATTTGATTAAGTAATAAATGAATTACTTATTTAAATATATGTGTATGTATATGAGTATAGGCAAGTATATGTATACGTGTATTTAAAGAATATAACAATAAAAAAGATGTGTGAATTGTACTCAGAATTGTTGTATGTGTGTTTGTTTATATATGTATGCAATTGTTTGATCGTATAAGTATGTTATTGGATACAAGTTGGTTGCGCTAGTTTTACGTAGCCATAGTGACTATCGGGTGCGCAAAGTTGCGGTAGAGTACATTGAGTCGAGTAATCGCACAGTTGATGTTTAAAATGTGACTTCTATAGTTAATATGTGATTGTATGAACATGTGTGCATAGGTGTGCACGAATGAGTGTATCGACATATGTATAAGCTACACAAGGAAAGGAGGCCGTGAATGTCGTTTTGGCATGTTAGAGGAGGTTGGGTCACTATAATCGCCGTTGAACTAAACTAAAGAGTGGATTTGTGTATCGATATAAGTTTTCATATGTTAAGGAATCACTTCCAAAATATCAACAAATAAACCCCGATAGAGGTCCGATGGGGTAGAGGCAGGCTTTGGAAGCAAGGCGGCTTGTCGGGCGAAGCATCGAAGGAAACAACATGCGAATTAGTGAACATTTGGAAGATTCCTCCCTGCCCCAGGCTCATTGCCTGGAACCTAACAACTTCAGTCGACTGAAGATGAAATTCAATTAATTGAATATGAATGAAATTAGTCCCCAAGGGGGAAGCCTAAAATAAAAGGCTAGGGTAATTGGGTTCAGTCGACCACGCTCAATCGACTAAATGACAACGCTCGACTAAATCCCTGGGTAGGAAATGACTTTGGGGGATTTTTTCCATTCTATTGCGGTTCTTCATGGGGTCTAGGCATGACTTCGGAGAGGCTCTGGGCTACTCGGGGAGGTGAAATGCAAGGCGCAGTTCCGATTCGGATGTGAACGTTAAGTGATTCCTTTCGAACCAATAACAATCGAGCATGGGGTCGGTACGACGATTGGTCATACGATTACGTCCGACGAGGATATACGATCGAATGGAGTGATACCATACCTTCATGGGTAGACCTTGGGGTATGTATAGTTTGATAAATTTTATCTGCCTTATATTGGTGATCGTACATAGCCTTGATCTTATATTAATTATCATACAACGTATTGGCCTTGTATTAATGGCCATACCTATTATTAGCCATATAGTATAGGCCATCCCTATTAATAGACGACGAGGAGATATCGATCTTCGTTTGTAAGAGACGTATTTGATTACGTGATGTGTGTATATGTATGTGTGTGTATCTGTGCATGGCATCAGTTTTTCTTTGTGGTCCAAATGACATATTATAAGGAATATGCCTATCATTCTCTTTTATAGAGGCATTATGCGAGTTTATTAAGAAATCCATGATGGACGAGAAGGAGATGACGACGATCATTTTCAAGTGGAATATATAACACTTATGCACACTTTGGGGTACGGTGAGATCCACATAGGTTTCAAGTAAATAGAGTAGATTATATATCAATTATGCTTACTGAGGGGTATGGTGAGATCTACACGAGACCCATCATTTAGAATGTGGCTTGGGGTCTATGGTACACTGAGGTAACGAATCTATTTATTTTGGACCTTCAATGGGAATCATTGGATTGCGATCGATGTCTAATGCAAACTCAAGTTTTAGGTATATAGAGTAGGTCATATATTACCTATGCTCACTGAGGGTATGGTGAGACCTACACGAGTTCGACCAGACTAGATCCGACTCGAGGGCTATGGTACACTAACATGCCGACTCTATTTGTCTTGGGTATGAGTCTACCGCAGACTCCATTCGTCAGTAATGACGATTATCAATTTGTATTATTTGGTTTCCTTCCATTCTATATTGTGTGTATTGTTAGTTGGCTGATGTTATTATTGTTACAATTACTATTATTATGTACTTCGAGCTAGAGTTATACTATGACAACCGTACTTTTGGATGTTGGGTTACCTTTATTATAATATGATTGTTACATTTCAGTCACATTGTATTAGTTGTGTTGACTCTTTCATTACAAGAGAAGAGCATGTTGTGGTACAATTTCATATCTTTTGATTAGGTTTACTTTACTTGCCGGATTACCATTGAGCCACGATTGTGGAGAGGACCGATTATGCCTTATCAATTTCTATTTATTTGTATATAGTTTTCATATACGATATTTTTAGATAGTTTCCCTCACACAAGCCTTTATGTCTGACCCATGTTTTGTCTTTGTCTATTTATGTCAAGACAACTCTCGGGTACTCGATTGAGTAGTTTAGAAGTTAGATGCTTTTGGGGATACACTATCAGAGCGGTGCAGTCGGAGCTTTGGAGGCGAAGACAGTACTTAGTTATTTATCTACTTGATATCGTAGTAGCACATGACATATGTTATTTGTATATAAGACTTATTATATTAGATATTTTATTTCGACTCTCTATATTGATATTTATTTATCGACTACTTCCATTAGTATAGTCTTGTGTGTATTGTTCATCCAATTATGTTCATGTATATCAGTATATTATATTTTATCATTCCGATATGAGATTGCATCATTGTGCCTAGATATTTTGTTTTGTTTCTTCTTTTTTCTTTATTTCCTATCAAAGTTGTCTTTTATAGTATTTGAAAGTTAGGCCTTAATATGAGGTGCTAATTTTTGGGAAGAACGAAGCGCGGGTTGTTACAATTAGTATTAGAGCTTAGGCTCAACACTTAGACCAATTAGACCAGTTTGAGTTAATCAGTCTTATGAAAGGAAAGAGTGTACTTGTATTTTTCTATTATATTATATTGCATACACCACTTGTCTTCTAGACTTTGATTTATTTCTATCACTATTTGCTAAGGTATCTTTGTCAGGCTATTGGTATAAGCAGATGGAGTGTATGGGTGACTACAAATAGGCATTGTGAGATGCCTGATTAGCTTAGAGGCCATTTAGCTACCACAAGAGATGGTCTATCGCCCATGAACATTTCCAACAAATGTGGTTGACATCATAAGTGTTGTGGCCCTTAGGGCACCGGTATTTCTAGCTCCACTTGCTTTGGACTCTTCGAAGCAGTGCCGAAATTTCCATAGCCTTGGAAGGAAGCCATATCTGAGACTTGAGACTGTTGTCAAGACATGGCCTTGGACACATGCATGAGAGGGATTCCATCGATATAGGTTTGGAGAATGTTCTCATGAGGAAGATTGCTTTTTAGAATTTGGGGAAGGGATACTTTGGTTGGGTAGGATGCAGTGTTTGTATGACCGATGAGCAAGCTTGTGATATGGAATTAATTCAGATGTCGCTTTGGTTCTTAGTTCATTTCTGAGATCAAGAAGGGCAGGTAGTTTGAGCATTCCATCCATCTTGAGCAGGGCAACTTGTTAGTGAAAGATTGTTGACCAATTCAACCTTTTGTTTTTGGGGTTTTAGATGGTCGATATCCGTTGTTGTGGGAAAATAAATTTGCCTTGGGTCTTTAAGAATTAGTCGAGAATTCATTGCTTAGCCTTATCCCTTTTAGAGGCCACTTTGGGAAGTCTCGTTGGGAAGGTTCTCCTCCCTGAGAATGCCCATGAGATACCGTTTGAGGTAGAGAAAGTAACCAAAACTCCAATCGAAGCATAAAGACCATGATACAAGGAAGATCAAACTTATGCGAAAAAGAAAGCTGGCCTACTACGTCACTCCCACGGCATATGGGGGCATTTCTCTTTGAAACGTCATCTAGTTAAAGCGAAGCATGAGTGCTTCAATTGTGATTGGCTTGATCACATGAAGAAGGACCGTCTTACATTTTTGAAGGGTGAGTAAGTGATGATGACTTATGCCTTACAGGAATTGGTGGATCCTAGTAGGCCTACGGCTCAGGAGAATCGAAATGAGCTTATGTAGTGAAGTATGGTCTACTTTTGGGGAACTCACTATTCCTTCTGACACTTGAGTGGATATTTTATAATGTTTCTAGGTACTTAGTAGATAATCTAAACTTGACACCTTTCATAGTGGTTAAACTCATGAAGATAAACCTTGTATGAGTAACCTTATTTGTAAAGCTAGGATGAAGCGACCGGGAGTACAACCATTCAAACTTTACGCACAGGCTTTCTAGTCAAGTAGGGTTGATTGATGAAGTGTAACTTGGATTTATATCCAAATAGGATTTGATGGATGCCCAGTAATGAGCAAAGAGCTAGCGGGTGACTTATAGGAATTTTCCTAGAGCCATTTGTATTAAAATTGTTTTTCTTTGCATTAGTAAAACCTCAGGTGATGGGAGTAATCCCATGTGCTGAAAGGGACATTTTCTAAAGATTGGTCCATTCACATGCTGGTTCTTAACCTATAGTTTGATCATAGAGTTTCTAGAAGATTTGCACCAGTTAGGAAAGGGTTTTTCACTTGATTCTGATCGACGAGCACTTGTGTCGGATTCTTGGCATGACTAAGATATTTCCAAAGCATGACCTTAGTTGTGCAAGGAGATTTCAGTAGCGGACCAAGGAACCAGATCGGAGTTCACATGGAAGGAGTTAAGCGGCTGACCCTAATTTAACAATGAAATCTTATAAGCAAATGAAAGGTTGGAATAGGCATCGTGTCATTTGGGATAATCTTTAGTATTGTAAAAATTTAGTGTAGTGAAGTTATTGTTATGTGGGATGGTTTGGAAAAGGATTTCTTGACTAGTTTTGTTTCGATTGGGATAATCTTCTAAGTGACGAGGTGATACTTTCCTAGGCGCGAATCGTAGTGCACTTAGTACATTATCCTTATTAACATTGTGCAGTCGAGGCAAGAATAATTCAAGTGCTTGGATCGCTAGAGATCCATACTCTATGGATCGCCAACGACCCATGCAATATGGTGGTTCGCTGAGAGAAATAGGAGCTAAGGGGCCTAGAAGACGGAGTACAAAATAAACTAAGTGTATGGATCGGATCGCCAACGATCCATATGGAGCCACGATACTTGTGAGTTAGCATGGATATTGAGGTCGACCAAAAAATGGATAGCAGTCAAAAGGCTTTAATGGATAAGCTTAATGCTCTTTTAACCCTACGGTCAAACCCTGCTCCAAGGACTATGCCTGAACCCACGGCTGTTATAGAACAAGAGAATTCCTTTGTTTCTGGTCTACATAGAAGAAACGGAAAACATCCACAAAAAAGGGTGACAACAGAACACATTGTGGAAGAGAATGCGAATACTCCACCCGCCGCAAGGCAACTAATTCTGAACTTGAATCAGGGGGCTAAGACCCCATAAGAAGATATAGCCATGGATCTCTCCGATTCAATAGATGGAGAGCAAGGCCACCAATTGGAGGAGAATGTCAATGCATTCGATGATGCTATGAATGTCCAAGCTGCCCCAATCAGGTCAACTGCAAGCCAATGGGGTTCCGCGAGAGTGGCTCTCCTAAAGATAGGAGAGCCTAGGCTTCAACCCACGCTCAAAGACCGTTTGCAAAGCCAAACACTTGGTGAAGTGATTGATTACCAACCCTAGGATTACCGAACATCAGAGGAATACATAGCAGACATGGTCAAGCGGTTGATGGACGAGAGAAAAAACCGAAGAGATGATGAATGGGAGACTGCTCCAAGTCGGACTCCCTTTAATGATGAAATCTTAAATGAAAGATATCCAGACAAATTCACAATGCCAGCCATCCCGTCCTATGATGGGACGAAGGACCCAAAACCCCATTTATACAAGTATAGCTAGTATATGGATGGAGCCAACGCTCCAGAGGCCGTTCGTTGCTGATGCTTCCCTATCTTTCTAGAAGGGGTCGCGTCTATGTTGTTCACTAGACTTCCCCCGAGATCTATCTCTACCTTTGACCAACTTGCAACAAAATTCCTTGACCAATTCAGGCTCCATACTACACATCCAAAGGATGTCATGTCCCTATCGGGATTGTTTTAAGGACGCAATGAGTCGCTGAAATCTTTCATGAACTGGTTCAATATCGTGGTGACGGAAGTAAGCAAGCGGAATGAGGACATGGTTTTTATGGCGTTAGTCCGTGCCATTCACCGGAGACTGAATTTGGGAAATGGATTAAAATGAAGCAGCCTACCACAAGGAATGACTTCAATTGTAAAGCGAGTCAGTACTTAAGATTGGAGGAAGCGCAGGAGATAGAAAGAAAGTCTACCGGTGTGCAACCGATGAACATCGGACAGGGCGATGTGGCAATGAATCAAAATGCGCACGGTTCTGGAACTGCTCAAGGAGTCACGGCGAAAGAGGGGAATCAAAAGAGGAAGAATCAGAACTCCAATAAAAGAAATAGCAATGGAAGCAACAAAATATTTAAAGAGTTTAAATAGGAAGATTATACCCCTCTAAATGACACTCCGGAAAATATTTATCTCGCAACACAGGAAATCGAAGAATATAAGAAGCCCCCTAGGAAGAAGGCAACTAAGCAGCAAAAGTGCTCAAGGAAATTCTGCCGATTCCATGAGACACAAGGCTACAATACAAACGAATGCCGCCACCTAAAGAATCTCATTGAAAAGTTAATCTGAGACAATAAGCTCTGGTAATAAATAAAAAAGCCACAAAACCCCAATCAACCTGTAGCCCTTCAGCCTCCTATAGAATGAACAAATCAAGCTGGAACTTGCGATGAAGGGTCGAAACGAACCGACCAAAGGATTTTTATTGGAACAATATCTGGGGTATCACACCCCACGCAAAGGATTTATGGAGAAATGGAACAGTACGCGAGTTCGTTGAAACATGCTCCGAAAGACTCATGTCTCATAATAGATGATGAAACTCTGGTCAAGCTGCAAAAGGTTTTGAGTACAATATAGTGTTCTGCAATCGGGACACTGAAGGAATCAAAGCTCCAACTCTCGATCCGATGGTGGTGATAGTAGGAATCGGACCCTCCGTAGTTCGACGAGTGTTAGTTGATAGTGGCAGTTCTACTAACATACTTTTCAAACGTACTTTTGACCAAATAAAAATCGGCATGAAAATTGTGTCTGCATGCCAAACAAAGATCCAAGGGTTCACTAGCGAGCCCAAGCAACCTGTGGGAAAAATCGACCTGCTAGTGGAGCTGGGAGAAGGTGATCGAAGAGTCACCCTCATTCAAACTTTTGTAATTGTGGATGAAATGTCAGCATATAACGCCTTCTAAGGGTGGCTCGCTCTAGCAGATTTTAATTTAGCTCTGCCACAATGGTGTCTAACCATGAAGTTCTCTACTGTAAATGGAATCGGAGTGGTGAAAGGAGATTAGTGTGCTACCAGAAAATGTTACATTGCAGAATTACGTGAATCCAGAAGAAAGGAAAACGGGACGGATGTGGGGAGAACTCTCCACATCCGTGAGCCCTCCGAATAGCAACTACAGAGTCGCCCTGGCTTGGGGACCACTAGCCGATTTGATAAGGCTTTGGACCCTAGAAAGAAGAGCTCAGGGGAGGAGCGGGCGGCGCTGGCAGAATTGACGGTGTCTGTCCCTGTTGACATGGACGACCCAACTAAAGATTTGAAAATCAGATCGCACCATGGAAACAAGGTGCGTATGGAGCTTACCAAATTTCTCCATGCCGACTTGGATGTGTTCGCATGGACGCGTTCCGACATGTGTGGGGTGTCTCCAGAAACCGCATATTACACGCTCAACATAGACCGCAAGTTCACACCAATAAAGCAAAAAAAAGTGTAGCTTAGGTCTCGAACGATCCAAGGCACTAAGAGAAGAAGTGGACAAGTTAATGGCCAACGGTTTTATCCGTGATGCAACCTATCCGGAGTGGGTATCCAATCCGATTTTAGTAAAAAAGTTCAATAGGAAGTGGCGAACCTGTATCGACTACTCAGACTTAAACAAAGCTTGCCCAAAAGACAGCTTCCCTCTCCATATAATAGACCAACTTGTGGATGGAACGGCAGGACACGAGCTGCTATCATTCATGGACGCATACTCTGGGTACAACCAAATCTCGATGCACAAACTCGATCAAGAAAACACCAGCTTCGTCACCGACCTGGGCCTATACTACTACAGAGTAATGCCATTTGGTTGGAAGAACATAGGGGCAACTTATCAAAGGTTGCTAAATACCATCTTCAAGCGTAAGATCAGGAAAACGATGGAGGTTTATGTGGACGACATGCTAGTTAAATCGCGAGCAGCCGTTAACCACCTGGATAACCTCGTTGAAATGTTTGAAATACTCCGAAAGTACAGGATGAAACTCAATCCACTCAAGTGTCACTTCGGAGTGGCCTCCGAGAAATTCCTAGGATTCATCATAAGTGCCATGGGCATCGAAGAAAATGCTGAAAAAATAACGGCACTACGAGAAGTCCAAGCCCCAGAGAATAAGAAGGAACTGCATAGTTTGAATGGAAAGGTTGCAGCTAAGTCAATTTATCTCAAAAGCTACCGACAAGTGTATACCGTTCTGTGATGCGCTGAAGAAAGGAAAGAAGAACTTCGAATGGGGTGAAGCTTGTCAAACAGCATTCGAAGAACTGTTGTGGCACATGGAGGCTCCGCCAATCCTATCAAAGCCTGTGGATGGAGAAGACCAGTTCATTTACTTAGCGGTCTTACCCCATGCATTGAGCGCCGCTCTAGTGCATGAAGAAGCAAAAATCCAGCGACCCGTGTATTACATTAGCAAGGGGTTTCCTGGAGCAGAGAAAAACTACCCAAAACTGGAAAAGCTAGCGTATTGCCTCTTAATTGCATCTAGGAAGTTACGGCCGTACTTTTAGGCTCATCCAATTAAGGTGTTGACTGACCAACCCCTGAAGCAAGTGTTATACCGACCCAAAACTTCCGGATGACTACTCAAGTGGAATATTGAATTGAGTCAATATGATATCACAAACCACCCAAGGAAAGCCATCAATGGGCAAGCGTTAGCCAACTTCATCGCCAAATTTACTATACGAGATGAAAAGGAAGAAGTTTAGTTGGAAGTAGACATGCAATGGAAGCTCTTTGTCGACGGCGCATCTAACAACCTCTGTTCGGGAGCAGGAGTAGTGCTTAAAACCCCAGAAGGGCAATCCATTAGCTATGCTTTACGCTTTGAATTTCTTGCTACAAACAACAAAGCGGAATATGAAGCACTAATTGCTGGACTGAAAGTTGTGTATGAACTCAAGATAAAATCTATTCACATATACAGCGACTCCCAGCTGGTCGTCTGTCAAGTAAAAGGGGAGTACCAGGCCCGTGGGGAGAATCTTGCCCCATACCTATCCAAAGTACAAGAACTACTAAGAGACATCAAACACTACACTATAACTCACATCGCAGGAGCTAAACACCAAGGCCGATTATTTGGCTAAATTGGCGAGTTCCGGAGAAGCTCAGTCATTGGGGCTAGTCCTAGTTGAAACTCTAACCAACCCAAGCATAGAAGAAATGGGCGTCGGCTGAATCCTCGAGGCCACTGTCGAACCAGATACGTGGATGACACCAATAAAGGAATATTTACTTGCGGGGACTCTTCCGACAGACCGGAATCAACGGAAAACGCTTCTTCGAAAGGCACCGCGATTCATGATACAAGATGGAGTACTCTATCGAAGAGGATTCTCGACCCCACTCCTAAGGTGAATGTTCGATAACGAAGCTCGACGAATCCTAAAGGAAGTGCACGAAGGCAAATGTGGAGACCACACTGGGAGGCAAACCCTGGCAAAGAAAGTCCTCCGGTACGGATACTTCTGGCAAACAATAAACCGCGATGCTGAAGACTAGGCCAGAAGATGTGAGCGCTGCCAAAGATTTAGAAAAATTAAAAGAACTCCTTCAACAGAGTTAACGCAGAAGGTCAGCCCATGGCCATTCGCAATAAGGGAATAGACTTGATTGGCATCCTACCGATAGCAAAAGGAGGAGCCTATAGTTGCCATAGATTATTTCACAAAATGGGCCGAAGCGGAACCGCTGGCCACCATAACCACAAAAATAGTCATTAACTTTGTTACTAAAAACATTATTTGTAGGTTTGCTGTGCCATAGAAAATTATCACTGACAATGGAACCCAATTCGAAAGCGCCAAGTTCAAGGACTTCTGCAAACACTTCCGGATTGAGAAAAGCTTCTCGGTAGTTTCTCATCCGCAAGCAAACGGGCAAGTGGAAGCAATAAACAAGATCATCAAATCTACCATCAAAAAGTGACTAACTAAAGCCAAGGGAAACTAGGTAGATGAACTTCCACTCACACAATGGGCTTACCGAACCACCCATAAAGTGGCAACCGGCCACACTCCATTTGCTCTGGCGTACGGCTAAGAAGTAATGATCCCTATTGAATTGGAAGTCCCCTCGCACCGAAGGAAAATTTTCAACCAAAAGAAAAACGAGCATCTCCTACTCAAATCGCTAGATATGATCGATGAAAGAAGGGAAGAAGCCGGGCTGAGAACCGCTGCCCACCAAAAAAGGATCACACGATACTTCAACTCCAAAGTCCACAACCAAACCTTTGAAGTAGGAGATCTTGTGCTCAAGCGAGTCTACCCCGTTCTGGGGGACTTTGGATCAAACTGGGAAGGAGCATACATCATCAGTCAAAAGCTAAGAGACGGAACTTTCAAGCTAACAACCGTCGACGGAATTCAAATTCCCAGGGCATGGAATAGCGAATCACTCCGCCGTTACTTCATTTGAAAACTACTTTATGTACTCTCTATTTTTTAGCACATAAGCCATCCCTGAATGCCAAGGGCATTGTAAATAGAAATTTTTTTGCCCTGCTTTCCTTAATAAATCTGATTCGCTCTTAGAACCGACAAAACTGTGTTCATAATAACTACCCGCTGGGTCGACGGAAGCAAATCGACTCAAACCGCTGGATCGGCGGAACCCGATCCTTGCCTTCTAAAAACTAATGTTGCTCTGGCAACAACGGGAAGGCCCAAAATTACACTGCTCGCGTTGCCCGAAGATAGGCAACGCCGAGGAGTACCAAAAGCCGCACATTTCATAAGCCGAGCCAAAACATACGCTCTTCGCGTTGCCCGACGATAGGCAACAACGAGGAGTACCAAAAGCCGCACATTCCATAAGCCGTGCAATAACTCTTGAAAAACTTAAACTCCTCACATTGCCCAAAGATAGGCAACACTGAGGAAAAACTAAAAGCCGCGCATTCCATAAGCCGCATCAAAACATAAGCTCCTTACATTGCCCGAAGATAGGCAACGCCGAGGAGTACCTAAAATTGCGCATTTCGTAAGCCGCTGTAACAACTCGAAATTTAACCCGTAATAATTAATTTGTTAATTAATTAAATAATAAAATAACTTTGTGAAGTTATCAGAATTAAGCCACGGAAGTTGCACCATTATGGCCATGGTAATTTTCTGGTTAATTTCCATATATAGAACGTCAGAAACCGAGCTAATATGACCAAGTTATAAAATAAACAAAATAAGCAGAAATATAACGAATATATATATGTGTGTGTGTGTGTGTGTGTGGTCAGGTCGACCGGCCGGTCGACCTGGGAAAAAGGGCGGTAGACCGCCCGGTCGACCCGCCTTGTATTTCGGTTGGTGAACGAACGTTAATTCGTTCGAACGAATTAGAGGCCTCGGAACACTTCATTTGCATCCTTTAGTTTAATCTGATCCCTCCATTTCTGCATCTGATGGCTCCTATTCAGTCTATAACGTGGTTGCATCTTATTCAATCTCCAAATACAACGGTCCTAGATCCACTTCTACACATATAAATAGACCCCTAGACCTAACACTTTTTCTCATTCTAGATTTTCTCTGCTTGGGTTCACCTTTTCAGGAAGGACCCTAAAAGGAATAATTTTCCAATGTGAGAATCTTTTTAATAAAAATTATTTTACAACTCCAAGTGGATCTGGAAAGACCAAAGGAAAAGCTTAGGACCGGAGGTGAGTGATTGTAATTATTTTAAGATTTCTTTAAGTAATTTAAAATAATAGGGTTTTTAGTAGTTGTAGTTTTACTATGATTTTTGGAATAGCCTTTTTCAGTAATTATTTATAGTTTTGTTATTTTCAGTCTATTCAGCTATTCCTTTCAGTAATTTTAGTATTATTTCTATTAATTAAAAATTATTACTGTTAAGCATAGCTTTTTATTAATTTACAGTCTATTTAAAGTATTTAAGTTTATTTACTGTTATTTATTTCTTATGTACATCTTTTTCGACGTTTTGGATTTTATGCAAGCGTCTATTCTCTTCATCCCCCTTTTCTTCGCGTATGGATTAGAATAAATTAAACGCGAATATGGGTTTTATAAGTAAGAATATTGAATGAAGAATATAAGATGTAAATTATAAAGACTGTAGTAAATAATGGAATCGGACTGTAATAAATAATGGAATTGGACTGAAATTACGCCTAATTAGAATTGGACTAATTAAAGATAACTGGCATAGTTATAACTTAGAATTATAAATAAATGAAGTAAAAGATGAAAGAAGCTTATTTTCACACTTATACCTTGGGTTAATTAATAAGCATGATTATAACGTAGGTTATAATAAGAAAAAGAACATAATATGGCTTATTTTAAGGCTTGGGATAAATTAATAAGCGTAGAAAGTAAAAATGATAATAATGGCTTATTTAAATAATTTATCTAAGTTAATAAGCAAAGATGAAAGTAGGACCTGTACCAAATAGCATTCCCTAGGGCACGCTTATGCTAAGAATGGTATTAATTGGTCAGATAGAAGTCCAAATCATGGGGATTTAGATAAGGGGCGCAATTAGATATTATTTGGATGAAGGGTCGGTACCAACAGCATTTCCCCTATTTTTCTATGTACACACGATGATCTCGCATTAGCCTGAAGTGAGATGAGGGGCACGCTATGCTGGACGTTGGAGGTAATAAGAAGACCCAATAGGTGGAGCAAAAGGTAGCATGGGCATAGTGGCAGTTACACATGCGACTTCCATTCGGGTGCTCAGTAATAGCTATGAGTTCCAAGCGCTTAGTATGGTGTCTTAGTAGACACCATTGCCTTATGTGTAGGGAGCTATATATGTCGTCCGGATCCACAGTAGTTGCTCTGTGCATCTTCCGTAGATACCATTGGTTGCTGTGTAGGGAGTTATATAGCGGCTGGTCCATAGAAAGGTCTATGGAGTAGCAGGACGATCAAAAAAGGGTAGAATTAGGGTCACATCCTAGTTACAGGATTAGGAATTCAGCCTAATTAAATCAGACCAAGTGCAAGCAATCAAAGTTAACTCATCTTGAGCAATATTTAATCGTATTTATTTCCAGTTTATCTCTTTCCTATTTCCTTTGTTATCCTTATTTATGCTAGAACTGTTGTAGAGTGTATTACTTTTATCTTGCTTAAAGACACTAGTAATTACTATCATTCACCAGACTTTTAGTTTGACCCACTCCTCTATTTCCCCCTTTCCCCCTTTAGGCAATCAAGGAAGAAGCTAGTAGATTACTGCAGCTTGGAGTTCTTCTTGGAGGAGACTTCTTCTATGTACTTCTTTTATTTTCAGCTGTTGTTCCTGTATGCACTGGTTTATTTATGAGGGATATTACATACTCTGATTTTGAGACAATGAGTTTTCATTTCATAAGACATGATGGGTTTTGAATGTTATATTTGGCATTTGACTTATTTATGAATTAATTCTGAAGCTTTGTTTTAATTAAATATACTCATTTAGTTTCCGCTGTTTTTACCTATTTTTGTCTTGTGAATCTTAGTCTCTGTTAGTTTTAGTTATACCTACGACGCACCACGCCTTTTAATGTGTCCTTTTGGGTATATTAAGGGGTGTAGGGTGTTTCAACCGCGCACTAACTCTTAAAAAACTTAAACTCCTCACATTGCTCGAAGATAGCCAACACTAAGGAAAAACCAAAAGCCGCGCATTCCATAAGCCGTGCCAACACCTACGCTCCTCATGTTGCTCGAAGATAGGAAACCCCGAGGAGTACCAAAAGCCACGCATTCCGTAAGCCACGCACTAACTCTTAAAAAACTTAAACTCCTCACGTTGCCTGAAGATAGGCAACACTAAGGAAAAACTAAAGGCCACACATCAAATAAGCCGTGCACTAACTTTCAAAACACCGACCCCTCGCGTTGCCTGAAGATAGGTAACGAAGTGGGATAACAAAAGCCGTGCGCCCGTAAGCCGTGCACCAACTCCTCGACATTGCCCAAAGATAGGCAACATTGAGGAACATCACCAAAAAATCACACTCCTAAAGCGTAAACTCCTCACGCTACCCGAAGATAGGCAGTGCTGAGGAGCATCAGAACCAGATCGACATGCCATATCGATCCCGAACACCGCGCATCTCATAACCAGCACCAACCACTTCTATGATTAGGAGAAATGGGCACAACTCCAGCAAAAGTGGAGTGCTACAAACCAAAAGAAAAGTTTCAACTTACAACACTTAATGATTAAAACTGCCCTCAGTCAACCCATGCAATGTGCTCCTCTCAAACACGCATATATTGCATACTTACCAGAATATCACAAGAAACTTGGATTACGTGCCAAAGTTGCAAAACTTCTGAAAAAAGGAAAACCAAGCTACAACTTAGCCAAATTTTGAGTTTAATACGAAAATTATCTAAACTATAAGTTACTGGTCATTTGAAGTAACAACCCTGTGAACTAGGGGGCATGCACTGGTACTTAAATAAAAATAACTGAAGACAATAAGTTCACAAGTTCTGTTACTCCAAACAAAGAAGTGTTGCTCCAAATAAAAATTTTGGCGGCAATTACAAAAATCAGGTAAGTGTAAACAAAATAAGCACATGTGCACATAACACATATGAACAGACAGATAAGAATACAGTCAAAATATCAATGTATTGCTTATAATTTTCTTTACACATGGTCAAAACATGGGAGCGGTACCCACACAACACCGGCCAACAAAAAGAACATACAGACTCCATGAAAAAAACAATAAGTGCTGACTTTGCACTTGAACAAAATGATGCAAAAAGAACTAAATTCGGATCAGTCTCCACACAAGCTCATCCGTGCTTTCTTCCACTGCTCCCCTTTCCTCCCTTTTGTTGTAGTTTCTACCTCGTCTTGGGAGTGGTGTCGCTACCGGTAATATCGACAAACTTCTCGGTGGTAATGTTCTCCTCTTACTCCGATGCCTTCTCAAAAGACTCTCCCTTTGCTTTGCGCTTCCGTGATTTGCGGGAGCTCTTCGAGGCTTTGATCACTTCAACCTTCTCCTTCTTGATAGCGATCAATTCATGCCGAGTCTTACGAGGCTGCTCCATTTAAACTTCCTGCTCCTTAGCCTCTGCTACTGTCACATCACCTTCCAAAACCTGTGAAGGGTCATCTAAGACATGAAGTGTGGCTATCTTTTCGGACTCCGGCCCCGGTTGCGAGCTAGACACGGAGGCTGTGGAAACAGGAACAAGAACGGAAACGAGAACGGAGGCTGTGGAAATAGCAGCAGGTCTGGGCATCGAAGAAGCTGGCACGTCAATAGGAAAGGTAGATGGACCTATAAGATAAAAAATGAAAGCATTAAACTCTTTATGCTCTTGCAACATAAAATGGAAGATCTCAAACTCAGAGGAAACGAGAACATTACTTGCACCGGAGGAATGGTCAAGAATGTCGACTTCATACTCACTACCTTTGCATTCTTTCGACGGTTCAACTAACTGAGGAAAAGTCTTTAGCCTTGAACTTGTTGGCAGGTCGTGGGGCTGCTCCAATGGTCCGCCAGCACCAGAAATGAAAGGCTCAGTAAGTGCTCCGGCAGCAGCTGTCACGGTAGCATCAGCGGCTTCTTTCTCTCTCTCTCGGCTCGTAAAATTTCCCCACTCTCAAGCAACGCTTTCTTTGATTCTTCATTAAGGTAAGCGTCCTCCAACTCCCACTCGGTGTAAATGTTACCCCTATCAGAAAAGCAGGACAAGACTTCTTCCCATACCAAAGAAAGAGTGCGCGGGAATTTCGGGCCCAAGTAGCTGAGACTCCCCTGGTGCAACAAGGAGTTAACATAGAAATTCAGGATGGTCGCGTCCATCTTTTCCATCTTCCTCTCGAAAGCGTTTTGATGCTCCAGATAATCCGCCGTAATGGATGCCTTTTCGACCTCAATGCAAGATTTGTTTTTGCTAAGCTTTGCAACTTGGTCCTGCGGTCGGGTGGTCGTCGCGGCCTGATCAGAGATAGTCTTTTTATGCCCTTTGACGATAAGGTCATGGTCCGAGATAGTTTTCTTCTGGGCTTCAATCGTTGTGTTACAAGCAGCCACTTCTCCTTTTAGTTTTGCCTCCTCAGCATGAGCCTTTTTTATCTCGTTCCTATAGAGAATCTCAATTCTGGCATGAGCCTCTTTCACTTCTTTTAGCAAGTCGACGCTCCTCTTGCCCTCTTGTAGTGTCGTTGCTTTCTCCTCCTCCAGTAGTTTAATTTTGGCGTCGTGTTTTGACAATGCTTTTTCAAAATCATCCTCTCTAACTTGAAAGAGAGGATGTCCTAGTAGTTATTGAGATTGGTGCCTGCCAGTTGCTTACATAATTTTTTCCACCCTTCAGCTTAGTCTAAATCGTGTTGAATAGCGTGAAGGTGTGGCATGTACGAATCTTTGCGAACCGGGTGCAGATTGCGGTCAAACTTAACTCCCCTCAAGAACCATCCGTGGAGAGCTGCCTCGAGCTTAGGAGGTCCCGGAGGAAGAATATAGGCAGGTCTCTGGTGGGGATACGAAGCACTAGAGGCGAGCATAATTGGAGATGGTAGGATGCAAGTTGAAGGCGGAGCAGGAGCAGAAGTGACGAGGATTTCTTGACCCGTTGAGGAGTGCATCAAAGCGGAATCCTGTTGTTCCGAAGAATGTGATCGATGGTCAAACTTTGATCTCTTCGATGGCTCCTCCCTCTCATCAAAAGACCTCCTTTTCTCATACCCGTCTTTGTATGACTGGCTCCAATCTCTTTCGTCTTCGCGATGGGCTTTGGCCTCTAGTTCCTTCCTCCTTCTGTACTCCTCCTCTATTTCTCGGGGCTGATAACGGCCGGAAGGATGCTTAGACCAGCGCTGGGAGTCAGTGAATTCTTTGAAGTCATCATAATGGCCACGTCCTCTCATCATACCTGGCACAAAGCATAAATAAAAGGTCTTAGAAACAAAAAAAATAGATATCGAAAGAATGTAAGAAAGTGAGTGTAATCCTAAGGAGATGTGTAGCGTGTTTCGTGGAAAGGCCTAAAGCGTCGTCACGAACCGGATCGGGAGGCCGTCGTGGGCAAAAATAAACTAACTTCGGGCGTAGTCCTACCCGAATGCTGGGAGGGCACATCCTCAAATTTAAAATCTTCCCCCAGAAGCACGTCAAAATCGACTTAGACGTTGCTCAAATCTCCAAACTCTACGCCAACATCTTTACCCAAGGAATCCTGACGCTCTCTGATCTCTAGGGCATTGTCTTTATCGCTTGCATCTGGAGGAGGAGAGCTCAGAAGGACGGGACTCATGCCTGGAGTCTCATCGCATGATTCTGAATCCCCATCATCAGATTCCGCGTAGAAGTCATCACTGGAAGTGGAATCATCGCTACTACTCTCGAGTTCCCCCTTCTCTTTATCTGAGCCCACTACGGCCTTTTCTTCCCTCTATTGGAACTCTTCTTCTTCCTCTTTCAGGATCGGAGGCATTCTGACCGAGCTGCTAACTGCAGTCGAAGTAACATCTCCTCCTTCATGGGCCTCTTCGGTTGATTCTCCGGACAAGCCCTCTCTCTCTTAAGAAGCGCCTTCTTTGAAATCGCAAGAAGAAGAAGTAGAACATGTGCGAACCTGGACCGAGAAGGGGAGAGGACTTCAACTTGAACAGCGGATCTCCCTGGATGCAATAATCCATATCAATGCAAGTTCTCATCGGTCAGCAAAACTTTGATGGACCTTTTTTCAGCATTAATAGCCTTTAGGGTCCGAAAAACTTCATCAAGAGACACGTCTCTATTTGGCCTTGGGATAACTGCAAGAAGTATACAGCTTGTTAGAAACTCCATAGCAACGCGCCAGAACTCGATAAGTATGAAAAGGAACTTACCCCCTGTCGTCCAAAGAAGGTTAAACCCCTTGGGGCATCTAACGAAGAAATACCGCATCTTGAACTGGGACAAATTTCTCTGTAGATGAAAAACAATTTTTCGGTTCCTCTAAGCTTCAATTACGATCAAGGATGGACATTCATCCCTTCTTTTGAACGATAGAAAGTGCCGCAACTCATCAAAGCTTGGAGCATGGTTGAACGTCTGCATGAAAAGAACATGCAAGCAAGTCAAGATGGCATATCCATTGGGATGAATCTGGAACAGGGAAATGCCTAAGTTTGAAAGAGTCTCGTGCGGAAAGTTGATAAAAGGAGGCACAGCTCCATTCAGGCACATATACCGATGGCAAGCAGAATATCCCTGGGAGGCATGTGTGCAAACTCGTTCTTCTCTGGTAGACGTACGTCCTGCTCTAGTATACCATGTTGTACGTAGATATTGTGCAGAACTTTAGCGGAAACCACCGAAGAAGCTCTCTCTGACGGGTTGAGTAGAACTCTAAAGCTAGGAGGCGTTCGATCCAAGACCGGACCAACCGGGACCAACAGACCGTATTCTTCCTGTCAAGTGGTGGGAGGAAGAGTGACGAATGATGACTCGGCCGCCGAAAGTGCCGGACTTCTTCCACTCGATTTGCGGCACGAAGATGGGTGCTTCATTCTAAAACAACGAAATTCACATTCAAAACGGTCGGGTGATTGTATTCTAAATTAATAATTTCCCCCTACAACACTTGAATTCCGGAGAGATATCGATTTATGCCTACGCAACGGATTTCAAGTGTGTACCGAGGCAAGTGCAACGTGCTGTCTATTAGGGGTGAGCTCGGTGTTAAAAACACTACAAACACTCTGTCCCGTGTAGATAGTTCGTTCGTAGTGGAAAAGGAAAAGAGGTTCCCGCATTGTTTCCATTTGTTTTTACTTCCTCTACACTTACCTGTTATCGATCAACGATCAATAACGATTTGTTGTCCGAAGCGACGTGAAAAATTGTTCTCACTATAGGGACAACGAGTGTGCAACAAGAAAGCAAGATAAGTCCAAATCCTCCGGAAGAGTCGGGACCAAGTAGCGATGTGTCGTGCAGCATCAGCTATGGAACTTGGCAAAAGTCAATTCTGGCCTAATGGACGAAGATAGAAAAACGTGTCAAGACCCGAATGTCGTTCTGGGAGAAACTCAAGACTCGATTTACTATCTTCCTCCATTAGGCCGCAATCAACTCAAACTTCTCACAATCAACATCACAAATGCAACCTCGCCAACAAATTGTTAAACGAACACTATGAGAGCATACCCACCTTGGATTAAACTCTAAACAGGAAAATGGTCGAAGACTTAAGTCAGTAATCCAAAGACAAGCTGGTGGTAAGCTAGGAATCAGGTCGGCAGCGATCTAATGATAGGTCGGAGGCGATTCAAGGCCACTACAAGAAAATGCGCTTTTCACTGCAATAATAGACAGCGTTTCCATTATGAATGCTGATAAAAGTATTTAGTGAAGTAAATTTTGGAATCCGAAACGCTGTTTAAATTAACCCGCTTTATTTTTAGATTCTTTTCATTACGCGGTTACCTAGCCGCCTTAATTTCTTCTCTCCCGCATAAAGCAAGAAAACAGTCGACTACCAATCTTCCCCAAAATTATTTTAAACCTAATTAAAACCCCAAATATATGTGAAATTTCGTATGAAATTTCGTTCGTTCTCTAGTTTCGCCTACAACATCCAATTTTCTCTAGCCCGAACACCTTGAATCCATCCTTGGAATAAATAAGAAAATGAATCCAATTATGAATTCACTCAATAACTAGGAACGCCATTCGCTTCAAAATTATCGATTGATTCTTTTTAGAAGCTCGATTTGAGGTAATTTTCTAATCTTTAGATTCAACATTTAAAATTAATTATTTTTGTTACTACTATTTATATATTGCAAGTTATGTTTACAACCTCTGGCAAACGAAGAAGATATGTCTTTGTATGGTAGGGTTAATCAATAATGGGTTTGTTTTAATGGGGAAGAGTGTGTTAAGCCTGATATGGTTCCTCCAGTTTTAGGTTGAGAGGAAGTGGTGTTGCGGTGTTTGGTTTTGTTTTGGCTGTGGTTGTGGTTGCTTTTGGTTTTTTATACTATATGGTATGATGATGATTCATTTTCATTTAGTGTTTACAGTGCAGTTCTTTATTCAATTGCAAATTGAATTTTTGCCATCAAATCATCAACGATTATTGTACCAAATTCACCACCAAAGCGGGACCTGATAGTTATGGTATTTTGACATATGATTTAATGCTACACAAGCGAAAAAAAATATTTGTGGTGTAACAGTGAAAATAGTTATTTTTTGTTTACAAAAATAGTTGCTTCTGTAATGAAATGCTACATGTCCTATAAAGTAACTTTAAATTCAAAGATTTGAACCAAAATATAGTGTAGGTCATTTTCATGCTTGGTTGTCTGTAAAGTTATTGGTTTCATTATTTCTGCGGTTCTATTTGAAGATAGGTACATCCAAATATGGACCAACATGCAAGTTTAGTCATCCATGTGGATATGAAAAAGGTCATCCTCCTCTGAATACCTTTGGTTTGCCAATACGTCAGGTTTGATAGTTTGTTATATTCAGTTCTTTACATTAGCTAGTAATTCAGTTATGAAGCCTTCATGAAATGGAACTGGAAAAGAAAAGAACTTTTCATCAATAGGTAAAGGGATTAAACGCCACTGATTTCATTTTCCAAGTTATAATTCCAACTATATCTATGTGCAAAGCTCCATTAATACTAAAGAAAATAAAGTTATGTGAGATGGTGTACATGTCTAAAAATGACCAAATAAAGTAATGTGCATGTGCACTTGACAGTTAGTATCTGCAGATGCACTTGCGATTTAACATATTTTACTATAGAAAGTGCTCCTTAATTTCCAATCTGCTCTCCCTTTGCCTATTGATGAACAGGTCTAGATGCACTTTGTTTGGGCTCTATAACAACATACATATGGATTGATTGCTTCATTAACTAGAGGAAGATTGCTAGACAATACATACAATGGTAACATTTTGTTTTTTTGACTTTACAAGATTCCTAAATGAAGACAATACCATAGTTATGTTTGTATCTCTGCAGTCATCTAACGTCATCTGCTAATTTTTTTAATTATATTTTCTTTCAATAGTTTCAAGGAAGATAAAAGATTCCAAAGCAGTAGAGCACTTATGCTTAATGTCGTTGTCTGTCTTCTTTACAATCATAGGGAATCTCTGGACTCTTTGCAAGTCCTGAGGTATATATATGCTTTGGAAAAACTTCAAAATATTTTCTATAATTAGTATTGATCTTGTAACATGTACAGTACTTTGTTATATATATTGTGATTGAAGTGTTACTGAACTAGGAAAGTTAAAGTAAGGGAGTGGTCCACATCATCAGCCCTAATTAGTGAAGGATTCTTTTGATTGAACTGGATGCTAGGTACTCAACAGAATGATGATGTTAATTTCATTTAACTATAGGTTTAATAGAATTGTGTTTTAGCTTTGCATGTTCTAAACATTACTTCCTTTAGTGGATGAAGGCGCTTCATTTTGTCTCAGTACATTATAATCTGATAGTAGCTTGTTTAGCATTGATGGTTCAAACAGCAGCTTAATAGGCAAGTAATGATCTATCTAGCTGCCTTCTTCACTACTTTTGATTATTGATTTAAGTGTCACATTTCAATTTTTAGAAGGATTATATAATTATGAATTCATAAGCATGTTATTACACTGTAATTTTGAATTCATAAAAATAAATATAGAACTAAAGAATCCATAGAATATTGGTGTGGAAACATGTATATATGGTTGGGCCTTCTTATTTGGAGCCTTGTAAAGAAAGGAAATAAGAAAGCATTCTTTTTTTCTGTTTTGCCCCCCTCTTTTCATTATTGCAAAGTGAAATAAAATAACCTCAACTGTCTCATCTTTTTTAGTAAAAAGAACATTAACATACTCCAAAGTCTTTAGCCTGACAAATGTGCCCTCATCCCTATTACAAACCAAAATATGCTCACTCCTATTTGATCTGAAATTGTAATCTAAGTTATGTTCATCTTTATAGTTGTACCTTTTCAAAATGTTGAATATCAGATAAAATTGCAAGAGTAATTAGATTGTGTGATACTCTATTACTATACATGTAATAGAAATTGTTAAATGATTATGTAGTACACATGCATAGAGATATGAAACTTTATTAATCTATGATTTTTCTTACATTTTCCATTAGAAAAGTTTTGCTTTACAAGCTAATTCTTCCGATGATCATCAACAAATAGATAATGTTTTTCTTTTCTTTTTTTCCTTTTGCTTTTATATAAGACCATTAACAACATACGAAAGCTATAATTTTTTAAAAGGTTTTTATACCTTATAAAGAAATCCAAATCTTGATTGGTTTAATTTAGAAATGGATCGCATCCCTATTTTTGTTTCATTGGAAGCACAACCCATCAACTATATGCACTCTAGAATGACTGAGATTTGTCGGGTTTTCCATCAAATAAGAATATCCAAGCTAATGGGTATATGCTTTAGAGATTGACAATTGTTTTATATTATTTTAAAGATGTTAACTGCAATTTGTGCTTATTCCAGCTTGGTGATGCTGGAACCTTAAATGTGCATGATCAAGAACAAGAACTCGGAGTTGATGTTTTGAGTGCTGCTGCTGCTACTCCTCCTCAAAACTTGGAAAGAGAACACAAAAGGAACTCCTCAGTTTTTCCAAATGCTCCAGCTACCAGTAGTTTTTCATCACCTTTTTACCATCTTTACTGTGTTCCATTTGTTCCCTACTATCCATCCTTTGGCAGCTTTGACCGTGAACTTGCTGCACCAATTCCTATAAGTATCAACATTGCACCTTCTATTGTGAAACCAACCGCAGTTCATTGCACATCATCATCTAATTTGAATGGGAATGTTGGTATAACTAAACTGAACCTCTTTTAAAAAGGGAATGAGTCATCTACTTCAGCACCTATGGACATTGTTCCAAATTCAAACAGGCGTTCTGCATTCCATAGCAGAAGTAATTCACCTGTGTGTGTGTATATGTAAAATTTCATTCGCATCTAATTCGTTTCTGTCCTAGAAACTGTCTCCAGAGATGCCACTTCAGCTTGCCTCGGATGTTATCATGAAAATGTTGAGAGCTTGTGCTCATCATTATCACCAAGGACATGTAACAAGTTATGAATGTTATTTTTGAGATCATTTTATGCTCTTTTTTCTTCTATTAATCGTTGAATCCTGTAGCCAAATATAGTGGCACGTTATATTTAATATTATGGCTTAACAATTGAAACAGAACTTTGCATGCACTAAACATTACCCAATTACTATTTCTGTCATATTTTTATTATTTGTTTGCTTATTAAACTGCACATATATATGTATATATAACCGTTCCATTTTAATAATATGTACATCAAATTACAACTACCATAATAAAATATAAAAAATAAAACCACTACCTAATATTATAAAATTTAACTAAGTTAATTTTGTATTACGAAAATTAAATTAAATTATAAAAATTAAAAGAGTCTAAAATAATATTAATAAATTAACCAAGTTTATAAAAATCAACTAAGTTTTATAAAAATTAAATAAGTTATAAAAATTAACTAAGTAGTATAAAAATATAACTAAATCTTCTATAATAATAATAATAATGTAGTTAACTAAGATTTATAAATACTAATAAGTTTATAAAAATTAACTAAGTATTATAAAAATGTAAATAATAATAATAAGTTAACTAAGGTATATAAATATTAAATAAGTTTATAAAAAGTAACTAAGTATTATAAAAATATAACTAAGTTGATTAAGTTTTATAAAAATTAACAAGTTTAGTTTATAAAAATTAACTAAGTATATAAAAATATAAATATAACTAAATCTTCTGCAGTAATTATAATTATAATAATTAACTAAGATTTATAATAATAATACTAAGTTAACTAAGATTTAAAAATATTAAATAATTTTATAAAAAATAACTAAGTATTATAAAAATTTAAATAAGTAAGTTTTATAAAAATTAAATAAGTATATAAAAATATAAAATATAACTAAATCTTCTATAATAACAATAATAATTAACTAAGATTTATAATAATAATATAATAAGTTAGCTAAGATGTATAAATATTAAATAAGTTTATAAAGATGAACTAAGTATTATAAAATATAACCAAGTTAACTAAGTTTTATAAAAATTGACAAGTTTAGTTTATAAAAATTAAATAAGTATATAAAAATGTAAAATATAACTAAATCTTATATAATAGTACTAGTAATAGTAACAACAACAACAACAATAATAATAATTATTATTACTATTGTTGTTGTTATTATTAACCTAGATTTATAATAATAATAAGTTAACTAAGGTTTATAAATATTAAATAAGTATATAAATTTTTTAAAGAAGTTAACTAAGTTTAATAAAAATTAACAAGTTTAGTTTATACAAATTAACTAAGTATATAAAAATATAAAATATAACTAAATCTTCTATAATAATAATAATAACAACTAAGATTTATAATAATAATAAATTAACCAAGATTTATAAATATTAAATAAGTGTATCCTACAACAAGGCTTTTGACTCTGGAAACCATTCTACAGCAAGATTTATAAATAATAATAATAACTTGATTATGTCGTTATGGCCCAAGAAACCATCTCGCACTGTCATTCTCAAACAATATCTTGTGTTATCTTCAAACTTGACAACAACAAGGCGTTTGACTTTGTCATTCTCAAAGGATATATTATTGCTGCTATTGCTGCATATTTGGGTGTTATCGGCCGCCAGGTCCTAGTTCTTGCTGCTTCTTATTCGCCTTTGTCCTTATTCCTAGTATTCTCAGCACAAATCTTGTAAGCTTGCTATATAACATGCCTGAATGATCAAATAGTTGCTCCATACCATGCATTTTGGAATTAGGTCTCGTTTACCATTTTCATATATACAATCAAGTTTTTGACTTGCACACATTGGTTCACTTTCAATCAAAACAAGTCTGAGTGAGATGGAAAATAGTTACTTGTAGAAAGGCGAACATAGACATGTGAAAAGCGTGCGTGTTCTGATCGATAAGAACTAAAATTTAACCAAAGAAATTTACAACCCCGCGCATCTGTTAAGAAGTTTTGAGAAACTATTTTAGAATATGCAACTACAACAAAATTCTACAAGCTTCTGAACAGTCTTTGAACTCTTATGAATTTCAGTGTCGTTGTTGTATTCCTATATGGCATCCTTCATCCATCATAAATCAATACATGTATCTAGTTTAGCATCATAGGTTATCACCTTTAGAGCACCGTAACATTGAAGTAATAATTGTCTCATGAATACGATGTTAGATATCAGTATTCAAAGTGCACCTTGCCGATTGTGTCTAAAATAATGGTTAATTTCCAACTTTTGACGTGATACAAAATTGAACATGGTATATACAAATACTGATTTTTTTGGGCAGGGTTTTACTGATATAAAAAAGAGATCATTGCTACCATATATGGACAATTATGTAACTGTGTTTCATAGACAGATAGACCAATTTATTCTACACAATAAAAACATTGCCTTATGTATTCCACTCTTATCTCTTTGCCATTGTATATTGTTGCTTATCGTTTCTTTTTTGATGTTTTAATAGGTGTTTTTTAACATGCTGAAGCGGTATGTGCCAGAACTAAAGGTTGAATGGATAAAAAGTCTTTCATTTACGATTGATGGATCAGGTACTGTATTCGATGTACTTGTTGAGGGCGTGAGCTTATTTACTGATGGTATGTTATGCATATCTACAAAGCAATTTAAATCTGGATATATACAGACTTCATGATGATAAATTTGATGACTAATGTGTGCCTTCTACCATATGTCAGTCTGAAGTATCTGCAGTTGCATTTGTTGTCATGGTTGCCGGTGCAGTTACTGTGCTTTTGTCCATTGTTGTATGAAATTTGTTTATAAATATTATCGTTGTTTATGAATTTATGTAAACTTTGTTTATGGATATTGTATTTAACTTAATTTATGGAAATAGTTAATTGTTATGTTTTTATATGATATTTTTTAGTTTGATTTGTATATGTTATCTATATTATCCGGTTGAAATATAATAAAATGCAATTTAGATTAATGATACATGTGTGTAAATATTGCAATGGTGCAACGCTGTAAAAATAGTAGGAACAAACAACAGCGTTCAAACCGTGTTGTCAATTCTATGAAAAGATAATGCACATTGCTCCAACAACATAACAAAAATGCTGTGAAAAATTAAAATCAGCGTTTATTAACTACTGATAAAAAACACTATTAATGTTTTTGAAAGCAAATAATAAACGTTGTAGAAAATTATATACTGCGGTAAAAGAATGCTATCTAATATAGTTTTCAACAACGTTTATTTTTTGCTATTATTAATTTCGTATCTATGACCGCATGTCGTTATACATCATTTCTAACAACACTGTTATATCCTATTACAGCATTTTTAAAACGCTGTTAAAAGCTTATTTTGGTGTAGTGGTGCAAGCTAGCTAGGGTTTCGGTCAGAGATGAACTGAGGAGGTGGCAATGCTCAGATGACGGTGGCGCAAAAGGAAATCATGGTAGAAGTGGAAGGACCGGATCGCTGGAAGCACTAGGGTTTGGATCGCACAGAGGCTCGGGTCATGAAAATGAAGTAGAATGGCTCAGCTCGAATAACTATTTAGCTCAGCTCGAACAACGTATATAGGCAAATAGAAATGAGGCAGAAAAATTAGCTAAGTCATTAAGTCGCCTACGATCCATCATGGATCGCTAGCGACCCATCTTCTCGAAGTCAAATTTTTTCTCAACTGATCAGGTCGGTTGCGATCCATCGTACATGGATTGCTAGCGACCCATAAGGTTCTCGGACTCGTGCTCCGATATCTGCCAACTATTTCAAATGTACCGAGAAGCTATGGAGAGAAATTCGATCTGTTACGACACATGGCAGCAGTTGAGACCAAAGCTAGGTGATCAGCAGCATGACCTGCTACGTATCCGCAAAACCCTAATACGATTACTTGGAATTCGACGAACAGATATTAAAAGCGATAACTTCCAGAGCACGCCTTGTCTCCAACGAAGATGTACTCTTGGGGGCAAATGTTATCCGGGTTTTTAACCCATCAGGACCCAATAGAGGCCAGAACAGTTTATGTCGTTGGAATGGCTCAGAAGTTGACCAAAAAGGCTAAAGCAGTAGGTTAAAGAGAACCAAGCCATATTGCAAAAGCAACGACTGAGTTTGACTAATCCAAGGGACCAGCATCCGTTCAGCCAAATCAGCAGTCAAAGCACAACTAGCTAGTAGATCGTCATCGAAACGGAGCAACGTGCAACGAGACTACACAAACAACAACAATACAAGGTCATGACAACATTCCAAACTTCAAACTCCAAGAATAATTCAAGTGCTTGGATCTCTAGCGATCCATTCTCTATGGATCTCCAGCGACCCATGCAATATGGTGGTTCGCTGAGAGAAACATGAGCTAAGGGGTCTAGAATACGGAGTACAAAATAAACTAAGTGTAGCGATCCATACACAATGGATCGCCAATGATCCATATGGAGCCACGATACTTGTGAGTTAGCATGGTGAGATGATGGAGACAGCAGCTAAGTCATTAGCTTGCGAGCGAGCTAAATCTGTGGATCTCCAGGGATCCATAGACCATGGATCGCTATCGATATATGGTTTTGGTTCGGATCGCGAGCTAGACTCCTCTAGGTCATCTTGTGTCCATCTGCAAGTACTGATAAGTGAGTTTGGCCCATTTGCTCTCTGATCTCTATAAATACCGTCTTGCCTGCAACATAAACGGGATCTTCTCTGGACTGGTTGCTGAAGCTTTGCTGGAAACTTTCTTCACTCTCTACCTCCCTCAGTACAATCTCCAAAGGGATTCACTGTGATTCCAACTCTGGGGACTCAATTTAGCTAAGGATAATCAAAAGCCTTGTAACCAAACACTACTTGTAACAGCAATCAGTCTATAATAAAACTATAAAGTGGACGTGGGCTTCATTAACAGCCGAACCACTATAAAAATTCTTTGTCTTCTTTCTTTTACTATCTTTTTCTATACCTATTATCTGTGTTATTGCTCTGTCAGAACAGGGTTGATGCTTTCATACTCAAACCAGCGTGTTAATCCATTTTTTGGGTTAACATTTTGGTGCTTTCATACTCAAAATAGGGTGTTGATCCATTTTTCAGGTTAACAAGTTTGAAGAGAGCTTTGGAGTGATTTTGGTGATTAGAGATTGGTTTAGGGAAAAGCAAGGTGAGTGGGATGATTCTATTTACTAATTTATATGTTATACTTCATAATTTCGTTTATTGGTAATTATAAAACTATATGAAGTGATTTAGAGACTGCTTGAGTTGATTTAGGCTTATGTTTTTTGTAATAAACATGATTATATTAACTCATTATTTGTTTAAGACCATAATAACTATTTTTGAAAATAGTTAGTAACCTAAGAATTTGATTTTTAGGTTAATTGAATGATTATAGGTGATGTTGTGATAGATTAGAGCCAATAACATGATATAACTAAGAGTATGTCATTAGTTAGCTATAATTAAACTAATTGATATAGTTTTAGAAAAGTTAGTAAGCTAATTAAGTAAGTTTAGAATTCTCCACTAGTTATTAAAGTGATTAGAGGGTTAATGAAGCTTAATTAGTATTTATAAATATTGCTTAAGTAGAGGAATGGTTTTTGTAAGTAAAGAAGGTATTTTATAAAATGATGTGCTATTTTATAAAATAGCAAATGAAGCTTAATTAGTATTTATAAAATGGTTATATGATTTTATAAATGAAGTTTTGATTTTATAAAATGGAAATGAGATTTTATAAATGAAATTTTGATTTTATAAAATGGAAATGAGATTTTTATAAAATAGCAATATGAAGTATACGTAATTTCAAGTGAAATAATTAAGTATTTAAAGGTTTAAAATGATTTATGGGCTAATGATATATTTTATAAAATAGATGTAAGATTTTATAAAATAGTATGAAACCATATTAGACTTTTATTGAAAAGATTTAGTAAATAAAAATAAGATTTGATTAAGTAATAAATGAATTACATATTTAAATATATGTGTATCTATATGAGTATGGGGAAGTATAAATATTTGTGTGTTTAAAGAATATAATAACAAAAAAGATGTGTGAATTGCAGTAAGAACTATTGTATGTGTGTTTGTTTATATATGTATGCAATTGTTGATTATATAAATATATTATTTCATACAAGTGCGCTAAGTTGTGTGGGAGTACACCGGGTCGAGTAATAGCTCTAGTGAAGTCCGAAATCTAACATGTGTAGTTAATGTGTGTTTGCATAATCGTCTATGCATAGGCATGCATGAATGAGTGTATTATCACACATACAAGCTATGCACAAGGCAAAGAGGCTGGGTATGTCGTTTTGGCATGTTAGAGGAGGTCGGTTCACTATAATCACTATTGAACTCTACTTGTGTAAAGAATGGATTTTGGTATCGATATCGTTTTTTATTTTTGTTGAGACTAGTAGACTTTCAAAATTTTCAATTTAATAACCAAAAGCGTATACTTATCCTATCATGTTTCTTCAAAAGTAAATTAATATGCTAAAAAGAAAATTTTGTTTTGGAAAGAAAATGCAAAAAAAAAACCATGAAAAATCAAACTAAACATGAGACTCCCCCCATACTTGATTTTGACCATGTCCCCACAGTAAATGCATGATATAATGAGTGTAACGGAGAAAAATATGTACATATTTACAAGAAAGGGTCAAAAAAAATTACTAGACGTAGTGTGGCTCATGAAGAATCCTGAGCTCCTCCTCTCGATCAACTTCAAGTAAGGTTTTAAATGATGACCATTGACTTTAAAAATCGATCCATCCCTAGGGTTTTCTATTTTTATGGCACCGTGTGGAAAAACAGTACATACCACATATGGTCCTGTCCACCTTGATTTTAATTTCCCAGGGAACAAATGAAGTCGAGAGTCATACAAAAGAACCATTTGATTTGGCGGAAATGTTTTTCTTAGGATTGACTTGTTGTGAAAAAATTTTGTTCTTTCTTTGTAAATTTTCTCATTTTCATACGCATCATTCCTAATCTCCTCTAATTCATTGTTGCAATTTTTTATTTTCGCTAGTCTTTTCATGATCAAAGTATATGTTCTAAATTGCCCACAATGCTTTATGTTCAAGTACGACAGGTAAATGGCATGCTTTACCATATACTAGCCTAAAAGGAGACATCCCAAGATTGGTTATATATGCAGTTTTGTAAGCCCAAAGCGCATTTATCAAACTTTATGACCAATCTTTTCAGTTTTTATTTACAGTTTTCTCCAAAATCTGCTTGATTTGGCAATTTGAAACTTCAACTTGACCATAAGTTTTAGGATCATAAGGAGTGGATAACTTGTGGGTTATCGAGTATTTCTTCATTAGAGTTTCAAATGATCGATTATAGAAATGGGTTCCATTATCGCTTATTATTGTGCAAGGTGTTCCAAACCTCTAAAATATGTTTCCTTTTATGAATTTCACAACAACTTTATGGTCATTTATTTTACAGGGAATGGATTCAACCCATTTAGAGACGTAATCAACAGCAAGAAAAATGTACAGATTTTCGAAATAGTTGGGAAACGGTCCCATAAAGTCAATACCCCAAGCGCTAAAGATTTTGATCGTAAGAATGGGGTTCGAAGGCATCATGTTTTGTCAAGAGATTTTTCCTAATATTTGGCAGCGATCACAAGTTTTATAGAACTCAAATGCATATTTGGAAAGCATAGGCTAGTAAAAACCACATTGAAGCACCATTTTCGTTGTTTTCTTAGGACCAAAGTGACCACCACAAGCTTGGTCATGACAAAACGAAAGGACACTCTTGATTTTGTAATCCGAGATGTAACGTCGAATGATTTGGTCAGAACAATACTTAAAAAAGTATGGGTCATCCCAATAGAAGTACTTGACTTGGGAAAGAAACCTATATTTATCTTGTTTCGACCAAATTGAAGGAGTTTCCTTAGTGACTAAATAGTTCACTATATCGACATACCATGGATCGACGGAAATGGAAAGGAGTTGTTCATCAGGAAAGTTCTTGTTGATCAGTAAAGAAGGTGGTGCATTTGGAAGATGCGATAGATGATCAGCAATGACATTGTCGGATTCTTTTTTTACTTTGATCGTAAGGCCAAATTCTTATAGTAAAAGGATCCAGCAGATCAAATGAGACTTAGCATCTTTTTTAGTGAAAAGGTACCTAAGAGCGGAGTGGTCAGTGTAAATCGTAATGTGTGAGCCAATCAAATAAGGTCGGAACTTTTCGAGCGCAAAGACAATCGCTAGAAGCTCTTTTATAACGGTCTTGTGATTGAGTTGAGCATCGTTTAGAGTCATACTAGCGTAGTAGATGACGTGAAGAATTTCGTTAACGCGTTGTCCTAAGACAGCACCAACTGCAAAGTTAGAGGCATCGCACATTATTTCAAAAGGAAGATCCCAATTGGGTGAGCAAATGATGGAAGTGGAAATGAGTTCATTTTTGAGACGTTCGAAAGCAGAAACACAGTCAGAATCAAAGTCAAATGGAACGTCTTTTGCAAGAAGAGTCTTCAGAGGTCGAGCAATTTTACTAAAGTCTTTCACAAAGCGTCGATAGAAACCAGCGTGCCCAAGAAATGAACAAATGTTATTGACAGATTTGGGAATGTGTAGATTCGCAATTACATCAACTTTTGCTTTATTTACTCAATGCCTTCGTTTGAAATGACATGCCTAAGGACAAGGCCATGTTTGACATGAAATGGCATTTTCCCAATTTGATGTTAAGTGTTTGTCCTTGCATCGATTCAGAACCATCTCGAGATGTTGAAGCACTCGAAAAAAGAACTTCCAAAGATGGAGAAATCATTCGTAAACACTTCTAAAAAGCGTTCGATCATGTCGGAAAAGATGCTGATCATGCATCTTTGGAAAGTAGCAGGAGGATTGCAAAGGCCAAATGGCATACGTTGATACACAAAAGTGTGAAAGGGACATGTGAAAGTCATTTTCTCTTGATCTTCGAGTGCGATCGGAATTTGGTTATAACCGGAATAACCATCAAGAAAGCAATAGAATTCGTGGCTGGCTAATCATTCAAGCGTTTGGTCGTGAAAGGAAAAGGGAAATGATCTTTACGTGTTGCAGCATTTAATTTTCGATGATCAATGCACACACGCCAACCTGTTTGAGTACGAGTTGGAATGAGTTCATTAGGGTCGTTCTTGATAATGGTAGGTCCAGACTTCTTAAGCAAGACATGAGTTGGGCTAACCCTTGAACTATCAGAAATGGGGTATATGATTCCATTATCGAGGAGTTTAAGAATTTCATCTCGAACCACATCCTTCATTTTTGGGTTAAGCCTTTGTTGCGCATCATGAGGCTTCGTCAACTAAATGGATGCGATGTTTACAAGAGTGGGACTAATTCCCTTTATATCGGTAATCGATCTGAAAGTGTGTATGGATCGTGCGTTTATATCTATTATGCAAGTGTAATAAAAAGCTAACTTATAACTAGCAGAGTAAAGTAAATAAAAGTAAAGAAACAATCGCACCAGAGTTTTTGTACTGGTTCGAACCTCCCATCCTACGTCCAATCCCGAAGCTCCTCTACGGCCTTAACTAGTAAACAACCCTCGCTTTGCCCGGAGGAATATGCTTGATACAACAAATCTTTCTTAGATAAGTATGTGTTCTGAGAAACACTGATTTTGACTGCACGTACAAATCTTCCTATAATCTCCTTTGAGTACTATGTGTATGTGAAGCTTTGCTTTTAGGAAGTGATAAAACTGATATATTATTTGCTTCTAGAAATCAGAGTATGCAAAGAGTATTGATATGAGATTCAGAAAATTCAAGTAAATTGTTTCTTAGAATCTTTACATATTTATAGATGTTGAAGAGTTTTCTTGAAGAGTAGCATCCATTAGTGTGTTCTATTTCAGTCCAAAGGCTGCAATCATTGAGGAGGAAGAGGTGCGTTGAAGAGATATGGATGCAACCATTAGAATGAAGTAAGTGAATGTTCATTGATTTTGCCCGTTACCTAACATAGACGTCTGTCCATAATATTCAGACATCTGTTTATATCTATTTTTTAAACAGCGGCCAAAGTCAGACGTCTGATATGTATTGACCGACGTCTGATTCATATTAATTTTTTAAACAGAAACCATAGTCAGACGTCTGATATGTATTGTCAGATGTACGATACATATTATTTTCTACAGTAACTGTCACGACCCGACTTTCTATGCCCAGAAAGACGTATCGTGAATTAAGAAAGAAAGGGATAGAAGAAGAAAAGAAAGAAAAGAAGATAGAACAACAACATCAGAAACTCACAGCGGAACGAATGAAATATAATATATCATATAAAATATTACATAGTATCATATACATCAGAGTTACACAACTTATACAACACATATTAGACAGTTATAAACATCTGTCTAATTCATACAACTCAAGTATCACAGATACAGACACAACATATACACAACGGAATCATCATATATCTACACGGTGAAGCCTCCTGCTCCAAATCTCCTCCAGAATTCGTCAAAACTAACCTGAATCCCTCGACTACTCAATACAATATTGAGTACCCAAGAGTTTAATAAAACAGAAAATAAACACTTGGGTCAGACATGGGTCTGGTGTGAGTAAACGGTTAGATTGCTTAACTTTGAAAACTTTTGAAAACAAAAGTATCACGTAAGACTCCCCACAAATAAACATGGGTAAGTTTTTACCTTACGCTAACTAAAACGTTTGATAGGAAATCTGATTGTATTATAATAGGGTCTAGGGTTTTCAAGTAAAATACAGAAATAGCTGAAATGCTTACATCTCACATTCCAACATAGTTGGGCACAACTAATACGTACGACACTTATTGGAGTTTGGATTCCATACAATGGCAGGGCTACTGGGGTACCGCCCGTCACAGTACGTGGCCTAGATCACCGTACCGAGGAGTACGCCCGCTCCCCTGCAACACAAAGCCGGAACCATCCCTTACTGGATAATTCCGAACAAGATAATCCCGTAGTTGGCGCGACCAACCACACACTAAGCCGAATAAAAGAAAAGGGACCTCTAGACAGGGATCTATCTTGCTCTCAGTGGGTGCTACCCACGAAGCCTTGCTGCACCTCCCCTGTTTTAGCCATTCCCGTTTGATGAGGCTTGAGGTTACGATTACCTTTAATCAGAACATATCACTTAGAATGCTCATCGTCCGCCTGACGATGTGCTGAAAGCATTCAGTCCATACAAGTTCGTTCCGGGTTCGAACGAAACCGAAGGCATTATCTCGTTACACTCGTTTTGGAATCACCCTCAGAGTTAACGACAATAACCCTTGCACTCTGAATCTTCATCTTCACTTGAGATTCACGACCTATCGTTAATTTGGATCGATGTGGTATTCGGGTCTCCAGACCTGGAATACCGGTATACGGAAACCCGATCCCGGTCTCATCGAAATCCAAAACGTATCTTTTAAGGCCAAGTTGTTTTAAAGTTAAAACAATTCAATTCTATTATCTATTTACACACAGATAGATAATTCACAATATCACAATATATAATCTACATTATCATCACAAGTCAACCAAAACATCCATATCACAGATCAGCACATATCTCATCAGAGATATCAAACAATGCAAAGCATTCAATATTATTCAACCATCCACGAGTAATGATTTATACCATCTCTAATTAATTTAACATAAATTAAATTAATTACTTCATTCTATAAATCCTGCTTACTTAACCATTAATTAATTATAAATAAATTAATTAATTATCCTCTAATTATTCATTTCAATTAATCATCCTTGATTAATTATCTTTTAATTACATTCAAGTAATTAGCCTTTAATTAATTTCACAAATTAATTATTCTTAACCATTTATAGTAATTAACCTTTAATTACTCTATAAACTAATTAACTATAATTAATTACATTAATCCTTAATTAATTACATTAATTAATTACTCTATAATCACTTAATCATTCCTTAATTACATCATTAATTATATTAATTAATGATCCCTAATTACTCTTAATTAATTATCCTATTTAAATTAAATACATTAAGTAATTATCCTTTAATTAATTACAGAAATCAATTAACTATTAATCACTTACCTTTAATTAATTAAACCTTAATTAATTAATTAATTAATTAATTATACTAAGTAATTATTCCTTAATTACTCCCATTAATTAACCTCAAATCATTTCCATTAAGTAATTATCCACAAATTACTTTATTAATTATCCACTAATTACTTTTAAATTAAGTAATTATTAATCACCTTCAATAATTATCCATTAATTAATCACATTAATTAATTTTAACCCTAATTAATCACATTAATTAACCTTAATTAATGATCTAAGTAATTAATCCTAATTACCTTTCATTAATTACTTCCCAAAGTAATTATTCTTTTTAATTAATTACATTTAGTAATTACACCTTAATTACTTATACTAAGTAATTCACTTAATTAATTATATTAATTAATTATATTAAGTAATTAACACTTAATCAAATTCAAAGTTAATTTTAATTAATTACCTTAATTAATTAACTTAATTTAATTACCTAAATTAATCACTTCTTAATCACTAGTTAATGTTCCATTATTAACTACCCACTAATTACTTACTCTAAGTAATATCTTTAATTAATCTCATCTTTAATTAATTATACTAATAAATTTTATTAAGTGATAAATATTTTAATTAATTCACTAATTAATTATTCTTAATTAATCATAACTTAAATAATTTAAAGACAAATTCATTATCTTTATTCAAAACTTAGTTATATCTTTATACTTCCATTTGAAAATGTTTTGCAAATCAATTATATAATAGAAGATATAAAATTTCATTTAAACAAAATAAACCTTAAAAATTAGTAAGTCCTTGAAACTTATTCAAATTTCTTTAATAATTTCCTATGCTTAAATTAAACATTTCTTTAAAACATTTTAAATATACTTTTAAACTTGGCTAAACATTCTTTTGAAAACTAATCATTTTAAAAACTTTAATAACTTTAAAACTCGTTTAAACATTTTCCTTTAAACTTGAACATTCTTATACCTTTACCTGATTATAAATATTGAAAACTTGATTAACAAATTTTACCTTTGCTTTAAAACCTGGTACAAGTTCCCTTTTAAAAACAGATAACTTGAAAACCGAAGCCCATCACTAGAAAACTCGACCAAGCACCCGAGCAAAACACGAGTCACTCGCGTACCATCACTACTTCGAGACAAACACGCTTCGACTTCGAGTCACGATCCGAGCTCATCGCTTCTTCCCAAAAACTATCATCGCCAGACACATACGTGCACACGTGCACGTGCACGGTGAACTGGACATCACCGACTCCTCACCGACCATGCTCGCAAGTCGACGATGATCTCTACTAGCTTCTCGACCACCCAGCTTCGACAATAGCGACCCAAATCGAAAACGAACACATTAACCCAAACTGGAACTCAAACCAGTTACGACATATTCCCTCGCCGACGACCATCCTGACCACCAGAAATCCTACCACCTCGTCCACAGCCGTGTCTCAAACCCCAACATCGTTTCTCCCTCACACGATCAGACCCGATCCAACCCCAATGTCGCAAATGCCCCTGAAACAACATCGATAAAAACTGGGTATGAAACCCTACATCGCCAATGTACGGCCACCACAACCATTAATAGAACCTATCACTATTTTTCTATCAACCACCATCCTTCCAGCTATCCCTGACATCAACCCCGATCTTCAAATTGTCATCGATCGACGGCACTTGACGAAATTACGAATTCCGTTCAACTTAAGATAACTCGATAATCTTAAACTTAAAAATCTAGATATTCATATCAAAATTCATGACTTGTAAATACGAATTATAATATATAATCCAAACTTGAATTTATAACAATCGAACTTTGACTTATTTTAGATTTTTACTGTAATTTACCCTTTTTGAATTAATCACTTAATATAAATTCTTGAAAATATTTTTAGAAACAATATTACATATCCACAATCATTTTCTATTTAGGGATCGAGACCTAAATCTGAATGTATAAGGGAAATGGAATTAAATTTGAATGGGTTTAATTCTGACATAGAACAGAAAAATATATATTCATACACACAAACTTTTGTACAGGCATCTCATTTATACAAACATGCATTCACATGTATTAACATATGCAAACCATATTAGTACAAAAATCCATCATAAGCATCTAAGTATAATCATAGATTTAAAACTGTTTTTAAAGAAAAAGTTTACTCACCATTTTAATCCCAGAGACCAAAACAGAGCAGAGGCATTTTCTTTTGATTTCCTGGAAACTGGATTTTTTTGAATTTGCTTCATTGTTGAAATCTGAAGCCTTTGCATTTGAATTACAGTTGAACTTCAATTTAGTTGCAGGTTGATTCAGTGTTTGATTTAGTTGCTTCCATTTGATCTCCTTTTGAATTGCAGAAGATTTGAATTGCAGGTTGATTTGAAGTAGGTTAAGTTGCTAGTTTGATCCCAGGTTGAAACAGTTTGATTTACATTTAGTTTTCTGCTTTGATTTATTTATTTCTTTGTTTCAGTTTTTGGAAAGATGAGGAGAGAAAGAATTGAAGAAAAATTTATCTGTAAAAATGAAAACAGACCTTTCTCTCTATTATTTATAAATCAAATTTTTAAAAGAAGTTGCCACTTGTTATTATGCATGTATATACAATATTAAAGTTATTATCATTATCTTACAAGTGTCTTTAACATGTTAATATGTTTACACATGTTACTTAAGTATTTTAATAAACCTTTATTTAATTTAAATGTAGATATAAACTTACATTTTTAATTTACTTTATTAAAGAAATACTCTAAAGCTAGTTATAATATAAATATACATCCTATACATGTATTTAAAATCTAAAACATTTATATATATACATTTATAACCATTTTATTTTGAGCATTTTTAAAACAAAGCTTGTTTAAATCCTAATTCATACATATATAAATTATCAATAGATTAAATTAAATTCAAAACAATCCAAATTATAACATATACATACATATATATTATAATCTGAAAACACATCTTTTATTTAAACAAAAGATTCTCTATTCATAATATATATATCAATATATACATTATAAATAGAATCTATTTTATTTAGCTTTTAAAAGATTAAATTTATCAATTTATATTAAAATTAGAAAGGAAAATTATCAAATCAATTAAATTATCAATACAGATTATTAAATTTAAATTGCCCAAAAACCCGGGATATCACATTCCTCCCCCCTTAAAATAATTTCGTCCCCGAAATTAAAAGCAAAGTTAATTTAATAATCCAACAAATATTTTAATTTCAAACACAAACCTATCATCCAATTTCTAACAACCAAAGCAACCAATCAAACAATCTAATCTAACTAACTATTCTGATATAAATCAGAATAGACTTCATAATACTATCTCGAGTTTCCCCGAGTATAAATCACTGGGAGACTCGCTCTACAGAAACTAAACAAACAACACCACTATGATCCAGAGCTCCTCTCTTCTCTAGATCTACAAATATGAACAGAATATCAGACCACACTCAAGTCCAGCTCAACTTCCAAATCCATCTGAACTGCAGATTCCACAACCAGCGATGAATCATACACGTACTCCCTCAGAGATACGTGAAATATAATGAATTCCATATATCCAAATTGGCCATTCGATCCTGTAGATCAAAGAACTAATCCTCACAAGTTCACTAGAAAACCCAAAATACTTCAGAGTTTGCTTTCCAAAATTACCAAATCTTATAGCTCTTTAATCGGAGAAAACTTAAACAACTTCCAATTTCCAACTCCGAATTCCAAACTCCGTCTTATATCTGCCTAACTCATCAGACGATCCCGAGCTACCTCATCTCTTCCCGATCAGCTCAACCTTCGCTGATGCTTCTTGAAACAAATATGAACCAAGCACAAAATGATCTTCAAATCTGCTGAAATCCACAAACTCTACTCCACAAGAAATAGAAGACTGAACTTCCTTCTCCCAGATTCTAGAAAATTCTATACACACTTAGAAATTCACATAAACTTCTTGTAGAAATCTGAGGTTACTTCCTTTCTTGCACAGCTACTACCTTTGCTTTCGCTGCACAACTCTGATTTGAAATAGATGAGAATGTCGATGAACTCGAGCACAAACTAGATCCACAAACAAGCAGAAACATTGGTTATCTTAAAGACATAACCAACTTCTCAAAGAATAGACGAGTCCTCGGTCAAGGGTACTGTCTTCAGCTATCCTTGGCTAGAGGAAACTCGAAACTAGAAGCAGAAGAGAAAACACAGATACTCCATAAAATTCTAAGATACTTCACCAAATCCTTCTCTAGGAACCAAATCGATATAAACTAAATCTTTGACCTCTTCGATAACTTTTACTTCCTCTTGAGATGTCTCAATTTCATACAAAAGATTACTCAAGATGAACTCTCAAAATAATCGCAATTCACTTTTGCGATCCTACCTAGTTCGGATTCCAAAGAAACTGTTCTCTCTTTACTAATTAAAACAGCCTTAAACTTTTCCAAACAAGGTTAACCCTTCAAGAAAAAATTCACCATCTTCCCGGACTGCTGATAGAAGAATCACAAAGATTCCGGTACCATCGAAGAAACGAACCACACTGCTGCTTCCAAACTCTATCTCGACAGCACACCGAACACTCCGAGCTGCACTGCTATCACAGCTAACCAAGAACTTCTAATCCAAAGGCTTCTCAAAACTAAAACCATCAACAAACCTCTCAACGAATCTCCGAGATGGCAGACATCCAAAAGAAACTCGGGCTCCAAACCAATCGCCAATAACTTACTCTTCTTAAGGGAACAATGAGACCATGTCCGAAGAACAACTAATCGACCTTAGTCCCATACTTCAAAATAGACAAAACTCTCTTACTTGATATCAGAGAATTCCTATACAGTCGAGTCTTTCCTGCGGTAGACATCAACTGTTCCTCCAATACCTTCTTAATCTTGTTCCAAAAGAAAATCTCCTTCGGGAACATCCATAGATACCGCGTCTTATCACACAACTGCTCCTTCTTGAAGTCACCAAGCTACCATCACTTACTTCTGCACAACTGATAGATTCAACTCTAGAAAATCTGCTCACCCGAGCTCAACCAATTTTACATTCCAATAATGGACTCCGAATCTTGAAAAGGATTTTCTTCAGAGATCCGAGACATCCTTACTCCATACTGTCAACTTACTCGAGACGATATTGGGTTTACAGTCTCGATATATACTTCCAACCTCAAACATTCAAACTCCAACTATTGGTAATTGTGTTACACACACTACCACCTTATCTACCTTTATAACTTATATTGGAAAACCCGAACAGGTAACCCAATAAATAGGTAGAAATACATAAATATATATATTTAAAATGATATTTTTTTTTATAGAAATTATTTCTGGGTAAAATTATTTCATCTACCTCTTTAAAACAATATTGTGTCTGTTGGCCTGGTTCAAGTGTTTAGAGATCCCTATCAATAACGTTAGCTACTCGTATTGACCAGAATCCATATACCACTCAACCGATCAATTAACACAATATAAAACCATTTTTATATAACTAACAATTACGCGCTCTCAAGATAGACACCACTTCAGAGCCTAGGTATTCACTCAACCTAATGTTCTGATATTCTCTTAACCAAAAGTTTAGGCATTCGCTCAACCTATGCTCTGATACCAACTGTCACGACCCGACTTTCTATGCCCAGAAAGACGTATCGTGAATTAAGAAAGAAAGGGATAGAAGAAGAAAAGAAAGAAAAGAAGATAGAACAACAACATCAGAAACTCACAGCGGAACGAATGAAATATAATATATCATATAAAATATTACATAGTATCATATACATCAGAGTTACACAACTTATACAACACATATTAGACAGTTATAAACATCTGTCTAATTCATACAACTCAAGTATCACAGATACAGACACAACATATACACAGCGGAATCATCATATATCTACACGGTGAAGCCTCCTGCTCCAAATCTCCTCCAGAATTCGTCAAAACTAACCTGAATCCCTCGACTACTCAATACAATATTGAGTACCCAAGAGTTTAATAAAACAGAAAATAAACACTTGGGTCAGACATGGGTCTGGTGTGAGTAAACGGTTAGATTGCTTAACTTTGAAAACTTTTGAAAACAAAAGTATCACGTAAGACTCCCCACAAATAAACATGGGTAAGTTTTTACCTTACGCTAACTAAAACGTTTGATAGGAAATCTGATTGTATTATAATAGGGTCTAGGGTTTTCAAGTAAAATACAGAAATAGCTGAAATGCTTACATCTCACATTCCAACATAGTTAGGCACAACTAATACGTACGGCACTTATTGGAGTTTGGATTCCATACAATGGCAGGGCTACTGGGGTACCGCCCGTCACAGTACGTGGCCTAGATCACCGTACCGAGGAGTACGCCCGCTCCCCTGCAACACAAAGCCGGAACCATCCCTTACTGGATAATTCCGAACAAGATAATCCCGTAGTTGGCGCGACCAACCACACACTAAGCCGAATAAAAGAAAAGGGACCTCTAGACAGGGATCTATCTTGCTCTCAGTGGGTGCTACCCACGAAGCCTTGCTGCACCTCCCCTGTTTTAGCCATTCCCGGTTGATGAGGCTTGAGGTTACGATTACCTTTAATCAGAACATATCACTTAGAATGCTCATCGTCCGCCTGACGATGTGCTGAAAGCATTCAGTCCATACAAGTTCGTTCCGGGTTCGAACGAAACCGAAGGCATTATCTCGTTACACTCGTTTTGGAATCACCCTCAGAGTTAACGACAATAACCCTTGCACTCTGAATCTTCATCTTCACTTGAGATTCACGACCTATCGTTAATTTGGATCGATGTGGTATTCGGGTCTCCAGACCTGGAATACCGGTATACGGAAACCCGATCCCGGTCTCATCGAAATCCAAAACGTATCTTTTAAGGCCAAGTTGTTTTAAAGTTAAAACAATTCAATTCTATTATCTATTTACACACAGATAGATAATTCACAATATCACAATATATAATCTACATTATCATCACAAGTCAACCAAAACATCCATATCACAGATCAGCACATATCTCATCAGAGATATCAAACAATGCAAAGCATTCAATATTATTCAACCATCCACGAGTAATGATTTATACCATCTCTAATTAATTTAACATAAATTAAATTAATTACTTCATTCTATAAATCCTGCTTACTTAACCATTAATTAATTATAAATAAATTAATTAATTATCCTCTAATTATTCATTTCAATTAATCATCCTTGATTAATTATCTTTTAATTACATTCAAGTAATTAGCCTTTAATTAATTTCACAAATTAATTATTCTTAACCATTTATAGTAATTAACCTTTAATTACTCTATAAACTAATTAACTATAATTAATTACATTAATCCTTAATTAATTACATTAATTAATTACTCTATAATCACTTAATCATTCCTTAATTACATCATTAATTATATTAATTAATGATCCCTAATTACTCTTAATTAATTATCCTATTTAAATTAAATACATTAAGTAATTATCCTTTAATTAATTACAGAAATCAATTAACTATTAATCACTTACCTTTAATTAATTAAACCTTAATTAATTAATTAATTATACTAAGTAATTATTCCTTAATTACTCCCATTAATTAACCTCAAATCATTTCCATTAAGTAATTATCCACAAATTACTTTATTAATTATCCACTAATTACTTTTAAATTAAGTAATTATTAATCACCTTCAATAATTATCCATTAATTAATCACATTAATTAATTTTAACCCTAATTAATCACATTAATTAACCTTAATTAATGATCTAAGTAATTAATCCTAATTACCTTTCATTAATTACTTCCCAAAGTAATTATTCTTTTTAATTAATTACATTTAGTAATTACACCTTAATTACTTATACTAAGTAATTCACTTAATTAATTATATTAATTAATTATATTAAGTAATTAACACTTAATCAAATTCAAAGTTAATTTTAATTAATTACCTTAATTAATTAACTTAATTTAATTACCTAAATTAATCACTTCTTAATCACTAGTTAATGTTCCATTATTAACTACCCACTAATTACTTACTCTAAGTAATATCTTTAATTAATCTCATCTTTAATTAATTATACTAATAAATTTTATTAAGTGATAAATATTTTAATTAATTCACTAATTAATTATTCTTAATTAATCATAACTTAAATAATTTAAAGACAAATTCATTATCTTTATTCAAAACTTAGTTATATCTTTATACTTCCATTTGAAAATGTTTTGCAAATCAATTATATAATAGAAGATATAAAATTTCATTTAAACAAAATAAACCTTAAAAATTAGTAAGTCCTTGAAACTTATTCAAATTTCTTTAATAATTTCCTATGCTTAAATTAAACATTTCTTTAAAACATTTTAAATATACTTTTAAACTTGGCTAAACATTCTTTTGAAAACTAATCATTTTAAAAACTTTAATAACTTTAAAACTCGTTTAAACATTTTCCTTTAAACTTGAACATTCTTATACCTTTACCTGATTATAAATATTGAAAACTTGATTAACAAATTTTACCTTTGCTTTAAAACCTGGTACAAGTTCCCTTTTAAAAACAGATAACTTGAAAACCGAAGCCCATCACTAGAAAACTCGACCAAGCACCCGAGCAAAACACGAGTCACTCGCGTACCATCACTACTTCGAGACAAACACGCTTCGACTTCGAGTCACGATCCGAGCTCATCGCTTCTTCCCAAAAACTATCATCGCCAGACACATACGTGCACACGTGCACGTGCACGGTGAACTGGACATCACCGACTCCTCACCGACCATGCTCGCAAGTCGACGATGATCTCTACTAGCTTCTCGACCACCCAGCTTCGACAATAGCGACCCAAATCGAAAACGAACACATTAACCCAAACTGGAACTCAAACCAGTTACGACATATTCCCTCGCCGACGACCATCCTGACCACCAGAAATCCTACCACCTCGTCCACAGCCGTGTCTCAAACCCCAACATCGTTTCTCCCTCACACGATCAGACCCGATCCAACCCCAATGTCGCAAATGCCCCTGAAACAACATCGATAAAAACTGGGTATGAAACCCTACATCGCCAACGTACGGCCACCACAACCATTAATAGAACCTATCACTATTTTTCTATCAACCACCATCCTTCCAGCTATCCCTGACATCAACCCCGATCTTCAAATTGTCATCGATCGACGGCACTTGACGAAATTACGAATTCCGTTCAACTTAAGATAACTCGATAATCTTAAACTTAAAAATCTAGATATTCATATCAAAATTCATGACTTGTAAATACGAATTATAATATATAATCCAAACTTGAATTTATAACAATCGAACTTTGACTTATTTTAGATTTTTACTGTAATTTACCCTTTTTGAATTAATCACTTAATATAAATTCTTGAAAATATTTTTAGAAACAATATTACATATCCACAATCATTTTCTATTTAGGGATCGAGACCTAAATCTGAATGTATAAGGGAAATGGAATTAAATTTGAATGGGTTTAATTCTGACATAGAACAGAAAAATATATATTCATACACACAAACTTTTGTACAGGCATCTCATTTATACAAACATGCATTCACATGTATTAACATATGCAAACCATATTAGTACAAAAATCCATCATAAGCATCTAAGTATAATCATAGATTTAAAACTGTTTTTAAAGAAAAAGTTTACTCACCATTTTAATCCCAGAGACCAAAACAGAGCAGAGGCATTTTCTTTTGATTTCCTGGAAACTGGATTTTTTTGAATTTGCTTCATTGTTGAAATCTGAAGCCTTTGCATTTGAATTACAGTTGAACTTCAATTTAGTTGCAGGTTGATTCAGTGTTTGATTTAGTTGCTTCCATTTGATCTCCTTTTGAATTGCAGAAGATTTGAATTGCAGGTTGATTTGAAGTAGGTTAAGTTGCTAGTTTGATCCCAGGTTGAAACAGTTTGATTTACATTTAGTTTTCTGCTTTGATTTATTTATTTCTTTGTTTCAGTTTTTGGAAAGATGAGGAGAGAAAGAATTGAAGAAAAATTTATCTGTAAAAATGAAAACAGACCTTTCTCTCTATTATTTATGAATCAAATTTTTAAAAGAAGTTGCCACTTGTTATTATGCATGTATATACAATATTAAAGTTATTATCATTATCTTACAAGTGTCTTTAACATGTTAATATGTTTACACATGTTACTTAAGTATTTTAATAAACCTTTATTTAATTTAAATGTAGATATAAACTTACATTTTTAATTTACTTTATTAAAGAAATACTCTAAAGCTAGTTATAATATAAATATACATCCTATACATGTATTTAAAATCTAAAACATTTATATATATACATTTATAACCATTTTATTTTGAGCATTTTTAAAACAAAGCTTGTTTAAATCCTAATTCATACATATATAAATTATCAATAGATTAAATTAAATTCAAAACAATCCAAATTATAACATATACATACATATATATTATAATCTGAAAACACATCTTTTATTTAAACAAAAGATTCTCTATTCACAATATATATATCAATATATACATTATAAATAGAATCTATTTTATTTAGCTTTTAAAAGATTAAATTTATCGATTTATATTAAAATTAGAAAGGAAAATTATCAAATCAATTAAATTATCAATACAGATTATTAAATTTAAATTGCCCAAAAACCCGGGATATCACAGTAACCCTGTTTGAGATAATGAAGACTTATAAAAGTTTTTTTGTGCAATGTTTGTGTTAAAAAACTACTAAAGGAGATTTTACAAGCTATATATCTATGACTATAACACACTATAATAGCTTTTCTAATATCAATGATTCTTCTCCTCTGCTGGTCATTTTCAAGTCGATATATTGTGAATTCTGAAAGCTTTTACCTGCAAATAGATGGAATATATTATATGTGCATGATTGTATAGTTGTTGTCATCGAAATCATAGAATAGAGGTTCTAACATTCTTCCCCTTTTTGATGATGACAACTATACAATCATTTATCGAATAAACATATAACTCTCCTTGAATGTGATTCCTCCCCCTATATATATGTAATATGATATGTCTCCCCCTTTGGCATTATCAAAAAGAGATACAGAATGAATGAAATGTGGAAAATATAAAAAGCATAAGTTTTCACAAAATCGTAGATAACATTTGTCATAGTTATGTAGAAACATTGTTTGGAAGAAATCAAACAAAGGATACATAAAACCTACATGATTAAAAAAATAACAGAAAATTTACTAATAGTTTTAATAACCCCAAAAATTAGATGAGTCTTCATTATATCCGCTATATTGCCACTGAGACTAATCATTGAACTCCTCATCCTCTCGAATAGGCCCTGAAATGATGCGTAATGAGTGTAATGCGAAGGGTCTTGTAGAGACCAAGTGATATCTTCGCTTTCTTCAGTGTCAACATTGATTGGTGTTGTATCAGGACGAGAGTGTGGTGCCGGATTAGCTGATGGACCTACATCTAAAAAATGTCATGGTTGAAATACCTGTGGCGGTGACGGTGGTGTCGGGGATGGAGAAGACAAAGACCGAGATGAGGAATGACCATGTACCTTTCTAAGGACCTTTCCCAAAGTGGAAACGACTTTTTCTAATGTCTTCTCTACTTTGGTATTGTGAGTAGAAAAAGATCATTCCATACGATACATCTTTTGATCTAATACTTTTTGGTTTAAGGAGAGGAGACGTTGGTTTTGAAGTGCAACATCTCGATAGTTTTCTCCTGGTCCCACTGCAATTCTGGCTTCTTGTATTTTGGAATCAGAGTAATACTTTGTAGGTTCTGAAGCTCTGGTTGATTGAGTTGGAGGTGTTTGTTGTTGTTGTTGAGGTTGTTGGTACTGGAAAAAGGGGGTTATGCTTGGCGGTGTTTCTGGAAGATGCATCAGAGAGAGAAATCTAATGCCACTATCTTTAACGGAGATTTCTTCATATTGGGAGAGATATGAAGGAATTCCAAATGACCGTAGAATTCTCATTATATATGGAGCGTAGACGATGCTATGACATGTAGGAGTCCAAAAGCTTTTAATTTGGTCGAAAACATATTGTGCCCAATTAACTTCAATGTGACCAAATATAGCATACAAAGCTTTATGATCGTCTTCGTATACTTGTTCATGACTACCTAACCTAGGGATGACTATGTTTATGAACATATGGTAAGTAGTCGGGCTTTTGGATGGAAACTAGATGTTTTTAATTTCTGCATATCATCGTCCCAAATAAGGTGAGTAATAGAATCTATTGGTGCATATCGTGTATCGGGAACTTCTTGCAATCAAATTCCCATATAAGAACAATTAAGAATTTGACCAAGCATTTCAACATTAAATTTTATTATGTTGTCATAAACACTGGTGCAAATCTAGTTATCCTCATCTGAAGGATTCCAAAGTTTTAAGGAGCAAAGATTAATTAAAAAGAGGAATACCGCTAGTTGATCTATCTTTCCAGCATTGTCGTCATAGTTAACTAGGTGGTAGATATGAGCATCTTTAGTTAGATGATAGCATTATAGTGAATGAAACGGCGAATAGGATAGAATGGACCCAAGTGAAGAGGCTTCTTCTCTAATTCCTGTAATTTTTGTTTTCCATTTTCTTTTTCAACAATCTACTCCTCAATGTGATGGTTCGTGACAAATTGTTGAGAAGGAGGTTGTGAACTTCGGCCTGTAGTAGCTTTCCTACGTTTAGGAACCGGAGTTTTATCTTTTGGAGCCATTTATTGGGGAGTTGAAAAGAGTAACTGGATTTGGAAATTAGGGTTTTGAGGTTTTGCAAGAATGAGAATGATGAAAAATGAAATATGAGGAAAAGATGATATATAGTTATTTGAAAAGGTGTGGGCTCAGACGTAGACAGACGTCTATATTTTGAGATCATATGTCTGAACGGGGATGGTTTTTGAGACAGAAAGGTCAACCAGACGTCTGAGTGTAAATCCAGACGTCTGTCGGTGGAAAAATTATTTTTCCCAAATAGTTTTGTCAGACGTCTGGATATTCCCTCAAACGTCTGTGCTAAAGCTTTTTATTTTTTTTATTTGACAGAACGAATACACAGACGTCTGGTATTATTTTCAGACGTCCGTGGTGAAGAACAAATTTTTGTTCATGAATTTAGACGACTGATGGTATTTTGGGCGTCTGTGCTAAAACAGTAATATTCCCGGACCTGTTACCAAATGTCTGGTAATTTATTCAAACGTCTGATCGTGTATAATATTTCTGATTTTATTTCTGTTTTCTTTGATAAATATAAAAAAATTATTAAAGAGAAGGAATTACAAATGATTATGAATAAACATGTTTATTTAATATATATTATCCATCCGTCGTTTACGAAAAATTTCTTTAGTCAGCAGGCGAATCAGGAGAATGATAGTTTTGTTTCTCCTATGAATTCGGTTCAATTTTGGTCTGCTCGGATGACGGCTTAAGATGAGACCAGTAAGGACGAACAGGACTGTGTTCTATGTGTGATGTCCCTTCTCCCCATAGCTTTCGTGGAGTGATCTTGTGTGCTCTTGGAGGAGTTTCTCGTAAACGTGGAGACCTCTGATGTATGCAGTCTTTCGTTGGTGAATGACCACATATTGCAAGGATACATTTTAAAAGAAAGTTTAAATGTGCTCCTTGACGGCGTTGTTCATAATACATTTCTCTTTGAACTCTTATCATTTCTTATTGATAATGATGAATGTCATCGACTTTGTCGGAGAGAGAGGATGATTGTGGGTTGATTCTATGTTTAGCTTTCTTACCTTTCAAAGAGAAGCTAGTATGGTAAGTCGGTGAAGGGATGATGTGGAGAGATGGAGATGATGCAGTAGTGGCTTTTGTAGGAGAAACGTAGGTGCTGCCGGAAGATAGGGAGGCGTAGTCAATTACGGAATAAGTGGAATCATGATCAGAAGACATTTTTTGATATGTTCATTTAGAAATTTGATTCTTTGTTTAATTATTAAAAGTTTGTATACAAATTTTTTGATTAGGTACATATATATACTCTGTTTATAGGCTATGTTAGAAATTAAGTTAAGGTTAATAACTCATAGAGAATTTCAGCCATGGAAAAACAGATGAAATATTAAGAGGTTAATAATTATTAGAAAATTTCAGCCAGGAAAATAAATGAAAGGTTTAAAAAATATGGCTGCCAGTAAAATTAAGATATGCATTATAAAAAAATTTATATTTTAAGATTGCATTATAAATCATGTAACGACATAATACCTAGTTCACGTCTTAACTTAATAAAAAGTTGTTCGCTTAGTGGTTTTGTAAAAATGTCGGCTATTTGATTTTCGGTATTTACAAATTCTAGAGTTATTATTTCTTTTTCAACATTATCTCTTAAAAATTGGTGACGAATATCTATATGTTTTGTTCGAGAATGATTTATTGGATTTTTAGATAGGTTTATAGCACTAGTGTTATCACAATATATTGGAGACTTGTTTATTATTTTTCCAAAATCTTTAAGTGTCTGTTGCATGCATATTACTTGAGCGTAAGCTAATGCAGATGCAATGTACTCTGCTTCATAGGTTGAAAGTGATACACAATTCTGTTTTTACTAAACCAAGAGACTAGAGATCGATCGATAAAGTGGCAAGTGCCACTTGTACTTTTCCTATTTCACATAATAATGAATCATTTTGAATAGATATATTTTTATATTTTTCCTGTGTAGTTTCTAATTCTTCTTCTAAAATGGTTTTCTCATCTTTTAATAATCCTATTTCAAGTTCCATTCGATTAATTTTAGAAACATATTCTTTATTTAACTTTTTAGTTTCTCTATATTTGTCATCTAATTCCATGCTGAGTTCTAAAATTTCATTATAAGTAAGATCAGGACATACCTCCTCGGTGTTTGCCATGAAGCATATATTGGCTTGTTCAGAATCACTATCACTGTCATTTTCTGATGATGAAGATGAATCCGAGTCATCGCAGGTTACTTGACAAGCTCGTTTTATTTTCCTAAATTTTTCGAACTTGCTTTTCTTTCTGTTGTTATTGAGTTTCGGGCAATGTTTTTTCATGTGTTCGAATTTGTCACATCCAAAGCACTTAATTGAAGTTTGACCGGATGAATTTGAATTTCCTCCATTTTGAGATTTCGTCATATTTTTGAACTTCTTGAACTTTTTGTATTTTTTGGCTATGAATACAAACTCATCTTCACCTAAGTCTGAATCATTATCGTTGGCTTGAAAAGCTATTATTTTCTTTTCATGATTTTGTTCTTTCCTTGCCTGCAAATTTGCTTCGTACGACATCAAATTTCCTATCAATTCTTCAAATTTTAGTTGAGATAAGTCATTCACCTCTTCGATGGTCAACACTTTTCATTCCCATTCATTAGTTAAGGAATTTAAAATATGTGCAACTAAATCAAAATGTGTAAATTTGAGTCCAAGTGCCATGAGATCATGTTGGATAGTTTGAAATCTTGCATACATATCACCAATAGATTCATTTGCTTTCATTTTAAATGAGGAAAACTGATTTTGTAAAATGGAAATCTTTGTTTGTTTAACTTTTTTAGTGCCTTCATGAGTGATTTGTAGTGTACGCCATATATCATGTGCAGTAGTGCACAACATGACACGTGAAAATTCATTTTCGTCAAGTACACAGAATAAACATTCATGGCTTTAGCATTTTTTGTTGCTGTGTTCTTTTGAGCATCTTTCCAAGTGCTTATATCTGTTTCTAATGCTAAATATCTAACTTGTGTTGCTTGCCAAATTTCTAGACCATTTGCTTCCATAAAAATATGCATATGTGTAGACTAGTAAGTATAATTAGATCCATTGAATAGTGGAGGACGTGCAGTTGATTGTCCTTCTTGAAATGTAGTTGCCATATTGAATAAGTTTCAATTACGTGTTACTGTGAATTGAGATAACCATGATCTGATACCAAACGAAAGTGTGTATGCATCGTGTGTTTATATCTAATATGCAAGTGTAATAAAAAGCTAACTTATAACAGTAGAGTATAGAAAATAAAAGTAAAAAACAATCACACCAGAGTTTTTATACTGGTTCGAACCTCCCGTCCTACATCCAGTCCTGGAGCTCCTCTTTGGCCTTAACTAGTAAACAACCCTCGCTTTGCCTGGAGGAATAGACTTGATACAACAAATCTTTCTTAGACAATTATGTGTTCTGAGAAACATTGATTTTGACTGCACGGTACAAATCTTCCTATAATCTCCTCTGAGTAGTATGCGTATGTGAAGCCTTGTTTTTAGGAAGTGATAAAACTGATATATTGTTTGCTTTTAGAAATCAGAGTATGCAAAGAGTATAGAGATGAGATTCATAAAATTCAAGTAAATTGTTTTTTAGAATCTTTACATATTTATAGACGTTGAAGAGTTTTCTTGAAGAGTAGCATCCGCTACTGTGTTCTATTTCAGTCTAAAGGTTGCAATCATTGAGGAGGAAGAGGTGTGATGAAGAGATATGGATGCAACCATTAGAATGAAGTAAGTGACTGTTCATTGATTTTGCCTATTACCCTGCACAGACGTCTGTCCATAATATTCAAAAGTCTATTTATATATATATATTTAAACAACGGCCAGAGTCAGACGTCTGATATGTATTGACAGACGTCTCATACATACTAATTTTTTAAACAGAAACCATAGTCAAACGTCTAATATGTATTGACAGACGTTTGATACATATTATTTTCTGCAGTTACCCTGTTTGAGATAATGAAGGCTTATAAAAGTTTTGTCGTGCAATGTTTGTGTTAAAAAACTACTAAAGGAGATTTTACAAGCTATATATCTATGACTATAACACACTATAATAGCTTTTCAAATATCAATGATTCTTCTCCTCTGCTGGTTGTCTTCAAGTCGATATATTGTGAATTCTGAAAGCTTTTACCTACAAATAGGTGGAATATACTATATGTGCATGATTGTATAGTTGTTGTCATCGAAATAATAGAATAGAGGTTCTAACACGACCGTCCCATTGCCTCTTTATTTTTTGACAGAATTGAAAGGAAGGAAGCTTCTTGATCAAGAGAAAGATTTGAAGAGATTATGACAGGAAACATTTCGTTGTCACCTAAGTTTGCATACTTAAGGTGATTAGGAAGAGCTTTGAGTTCCAACCTAGGGGTTGCTCAATCAAAGAATTTGGTTGAAGTTCTGACTCAACCATGAGGGGTTCAAACTGAAGCGCGTTTTCAATCTCGTTATGTTCATCTTGAAACATTTATTCATATTTGGTCTCGCGTTCGTGGTTAAGGTAAACTATTTCATTGTCAAAATTTTCTTGAATGGAGCTGACTTCCAATGTTTGGTCAAGTGGTTCGTTCGATTGATTATCGAGATTGAAGATGTTAAGATCCAAAGTCATGTTTCGAAAAGAAATTTTCATTTGAACCATTTCGACAATTGATTAGGGCATTTGAAGTGGCTAAGAAGGTCATCCTAAAATCAATGGAATTTGACTCATTGGATTATTCACAGGTTGTTTTTCAAGGATAATGAAATCGATAGGAATATGAATTGATCGATTTTGATGGGTACGTCCTCAATTTCTCCCACGGGTTTCTTTATTGAACGATCGACAAATTGAAGAGCTACTTTCTTCAGTTTTAGTTCACCCAAATCAAGTTGCTGGTAAACTGAATAAGGAATCAAATTGACACTCGCACCGAAGTCTAGTAAGCACTTATTAATTGTCTTGTCTCCTATCGTACACGAGATCGTTAGACTTCCAGGATCTTTGTATTTTACGGGAATTGATTGAGATAGGACTTCGCTAAGACCGGCAACTAAGGAAACTTTCTTGGTTACATGAGTGTGTCATTTTTGAGTACACAAGTCTTTCAAGAATTTACAATAAGTTGGGACTTACTAAACGATATCAAGGAGAGGAATGTTCACTTTGACTTGTTTGAAAATTTCCAACGTATTTTCCATTTTATTGAAATGTTTTTTTAGGTCGGAGTCGATGTGGAAATGGAATTCGATACTCAGTAGGTCGGTCTACTTGAGTAGAAGAAGAATTTGGATTGGAATTTGATTCGGTAATTGGCTCGATTTTTTGTGTAAAATCGCTTGTCATTTTTGAAGTGTCAAGAGGAGCTTCCAGTAAATCGTTTGGATTGACCACTTGGTTATTGATTTGTTTACCGAAACGCAAAGTCGTGATAGCATTCATTTGGTTCACATTGCTATCTTGAACAATATGTGCTTGATTCGAATTCTGTTTTGATTTCTGGGGTTCGGAATTGGCTGACTTGGAAAAGTGCCTCGTTCACGTTCGCTGATAGAAGTGGCTAATTGACTCATTTGCATTTCAAGTTTAGCAATCAGTTGACTCGTATTCTACATGTATGATGTTAACAAATTTTGTAAATTGCTATTTGATTGGAGGTTTTGAGTGGTTTCTTTAGCCAAAGTTTCAAGGCTTTTCTCAAGTGAAGTCAATTGTTTATTGTCTTGGGCAGCAAAAGATTGTTGCAGTTGATTTTGAGACGAAGGCACAAAATTTTGTTGAAAGTGGTTAGGCTGAAAAGGAGAATTCGAAGCATTATTCGGAAATGCTTGAAAATTGCGACGAACCAAATTCGTATTAGAATTATTTTGGTCCATGCAAAGTTAGGTTGATTTCTCCAATCGGGATTGTACATTGGAGAAAACGGATCATTCATAACCTTGTTAAAAGCATTGGGTTATTCTATCAAATGAGGGCACTGATCATTGATGTGATTCAGATCATTGCATTTATAACACAATGATTAGGAAGCTTGGTTCATTTGGTTGGATGAGAAAATGTTGTCGAATTTATTAATCGTTGCATTGATTTTAGCTTCACAAGCCAACAATGATCCTATCGAATGTGCGCTCGATTATGGGTAAATGGATTTTTCGTTTGAACGTTCTCATTAGGATGATTTTTCGGCTGAGTTTTCAAGGAATTGCCAAGCATCATCGTTATAATGGGCGAGAAAATTTCCTTGACACATCAATTCAGGCATGGTTCGTGAGCTATTTTCAAGTCCATCATATAAGATTTGGCAAAGAGTCCATTTTTCAGAATTATGGTGTGGACATTTTATCATAAGCTCTTTAAATCTTTCAAAGTATTTTCCAAAAGGTTCACCCTTGAATTGATGAAAATTCACAATTTCATTTCGGATTTTAGTTGTTTTTTCCGAGGGGTAGAATTTTTTTAAGAAAACTTTAATGAATTCATCCCATGTTTTGATCGAGTTCAAAGGTAAGCTTTATAACCATTTTTTAGCATAATTGGTAAGGGTGAATGGAATTAGCTGAAGTTTGATTCCATCATCACATAATTGTTGGAGTTTAATGGTTGCACAAACTTGTTCGAATTTTTTTGGGAAGATGTAGGTTCATCGTGTTCAAAATTGCCAAATTTCGGGAGTGTGACAATATGATTGGAATGAATTATGAAGTGATTACTCGTTGGGGCGGGTAATGTCATACAAGAAGGGATAGAAACTCGACCGAGAAATATTCTATCTATAAGAGTTCGCGGAGCGTTTTCGCTTGCCATCATTGGAGGATTTTTCATTCGAGTTAAACGATTCGTTGTTATGTCACGAGGCCAGGTACTCATGTACAAGGGAAAATGATGCAGCGCGATCTACTTCAGATTTAAGTCGTCCCAGAATTTTAGGTCGTTCACGACCTAGTGAAGTTTTAGGTCGTTCACGACCTAAGGAACTTATAGGTCGCTCACGAGTCAACTGCAAAGTTAAGGCATGCAAACGAGTCGACGAGTTAAAGGAACATGCGCATGAACGACCTAACGAAGAACGAGTTCACGAGTTAAAGGGAAAGACGCTGGAACGACCTAACTTACTGTTAAGTCGTATGCAACCTAACAAGAGGGATAAACAGATGGACCAACCTAGCGACTTACGAGCTAACGAGTTGAAGAACAAGGTGCTACGATCTAACGAGTTAAGATCTATGTTAGGTCGCAGAGAAAAGGAACGACCTAAGTTAGGTCGCAAGAAGTTAGGTCATAGAAATATGATTCGACCTACGATAGGTCGTAGGAAAATGTTCCGACCTAAGTTAGGTCGCGGGGAGATTTGGAGAGATAAGTCGCTCACTATAAGTCGTGAGGCCTTAGGTCGTGAATACTTAGGTCGCGAAGATTTTCTGAAGCCGCTTCTTTTAGGTCGCTGATGGGGATGCCGTTCATTCTTAAGTCGCTCGCTCCGGAAGCCATTCATTTTTAGGTCGTTTATTTGTTGTAACTCGTATGATAAGTCGTCAACGACCTATACTAAGTCGTGATGGTTTGTAACGTGTTGTGTTGTAATCTGTTAAGTCGTGAACGACTTAAAGTAGGTTGTAAATCGTCTGATGTTTTAGGTCGTGCTGTTTTAGGTTGTGATGTTTTAGGTCGTGATGTTTTAGGTCGAGATGTTTGTTAGGTCGTGGCCGACCTAAGTGTTTGTGTTCTGTTTGATGTGTTGAGTTGTAGCCTATAAATAGGCAAGTGTGGTCATTTGTAATAGTTTAGTTGATTTGAATAAAATTTCGTTTTGTTAGCTTTGTGCTTTCATCCAAATTATTAGTCGAGTGTAATCTCCTATCTCCACCTTCGACATTCGAGTGCGCTCGAATCTTCGATCGTTGAAGCCAATTCGCGGAATCAAGTGCGCTTGATCAACGCTCGAAGAATTGTAGATATCTCCTCACGGTATCGTGCGCGATCAACGTGTCAGAGATAGCTAGAATTCGGTATCTTCGGATCAACGAATTCAGACATTTCAGTATTCATCAATCCATCAATTGCTACTTTCATCGATCTACCTTGTTTTTGTTTAATCCGCTGCGTCAGTTTGGTATCAGAGCTTGTTTTAGCCAATCATAGCTAAATCGAGTCTTGGAGCCGAGAATTTTGAAGTTGAAGTGTTAGCCGAGCTTGAAGTGTTGAGCCGTGCAATTTTGTTTGAAGTGTTGAAGTTGGGTTCATCGTGTTCATCATATTTTTGCAACAAAGTGGGAGTTTTCGATCCATTTCATTTTGGATCTAAGTTCGAAAGGTGTTTGGAATTTGGAGTGGAGCCGAAAGTCAAAGTTTTGAAGAATCAACCATGCCGTCGAAAAGAGCTAATCGTCACCAAAACGTAGAAGCTTTGTATAGAAGAGAAGAAGCTGATGAGATGGAGCAAAGAATTAATGAAAACTTTAGTGAGAAACTTAATGAAGGGATTGGACGATTAGAGAAGATGATGTTAGAGATGAATCAAAACCGGAGAAGGGTTTCACCTGAATCTAACCATGGGGGAAGTAGAGTCTCACCACATTCCAATCGGGAGAGAAGTGTTGATAATGATCATAGAAGTGCGAGTCGAGATTGTAAAAGGAATGATGATGATCGAAGGCGTGATAGGAATGTGAATGTTCGAGAATGGAGGAATGTAGATAGAAGGGATGTTGGTGGTAGACGTGATGGTAGTAGAGATGTTGGTGGTCAGGATCGACATCGATATACATCTGATTTTAAAGAGGAGTTTGATGGAGGTAGTGTTCATGGACGAGGCCAAGGCAGAAATCATCGGAGTATGATCACAAGTGGGAATCTGGGATGAAGACTGAAAATCTAGAATTCAAAGGAGGTATGCAAGCTGAAGAGTTTTTGGATTGGTTGTCTAATGTGGAGGAGATTTTTGACTTCAAAGAAGTTCCAGAACATCGTAGAGTAAAGTTGGTTGCTACAAGGCTGAGGGGGAGAGCTTTGGCATGGTGGCAGCAAACCAAACTTACACGTGAACGGATGGGGAAGTCAAAGGTTGAATCATGGGAAAAGATGGGGAAAATGATGAAAGCCACATTCTTACCTTATAACTATCAGTCGCTTATGTATCAGAGGTTGCAAAACTTGAGACAGGGGACGAAATCTGTGAATGACTATGCTGATGAATTTTATCAACTGATTGCAAGGAATGATATTATGGAGACAGAAGAACAATTGACAGCGAGATTTGTTGGGGGGTTGCGAATGAAGATACAGGATATGGTTAACATGTTTGATCCCAGATCAGTTGCTGAAGCACACCAGAAGGCGTTGGCTTGGGAGAAGCAGGGAAGACGAGGAGGTGGTGTGTTTACAAATTCCAACAATCCAGTGAAGGGTGTTAGTGGAAGTTCTAATGTTTCAAAAACTGTTGCAAAACCAGTTGTGAATGAGATTGGGAAGGAGAAAGTCAATAACAGTTTCAAGTGCTACAATTGCCAAGAAATGGGCCACAAAAGTAATGAATGTCCTAAGCCGAAGAAGAGAGCTATGATAGCATAGGTTGAGGATGAGGATGAAGAAGCTGAATGTTTCAATTCACCACCTGATAAGGAGGAGGAAGAAGTGTCGGGAGACGAAGGTTGTAATCTGATGATGAGGAGGTCTCGTTTGACACCAAAGCAAGAGGAGGATTGTAGTTGGTTGAGGAGCAATATCTTTCAGTCTACATGTACTATTCTGGGGAAGGTTTGCAAATTTGTTATTGATGCTGGAAGCTGTGATAATATAATTTCTTCAGAGGCTGTGAGGAAGTTGGCATTGAAGACTGAGAAACATCTGAAACCATACAAGCTGGCTTGGTTGAGAAAAGGCGGGGAGGTGAAGGTTGGACGAAGGGCTTGTGTGAATTTTTCAATTGGAAAGAAATACAAAGACGAAATCTGGTGCGATGTGGTAGATATGGATGTCTGTCATTTGTTGCTGGGGAGACCGTGGCAATATGATAGGGCGGTGCAACATGATGGGCGAAACAACAGTTATAGTTTCATGTTTGAAGGTACTAAAATCACTTTGGTTCCTAAGAAGCGACAACAAGAAGAAAACAAACTGGAGGAGATTGAAGAGCTGAAAACTTTATTATCTTTGAAGGAGTTTGTTAAGGAGGTTGAGGAAGAGCCGGAAGTATTCTTGTTAATTGGGCGTGAGAGCAGTGAAGAGGTTGAAATTCCAGAAAAAGTGAAACCAATATTGAAAGAATTTGAGGATGTATTTCCAGAGGAGTTACCAAAGGAGTTACCGCCACTAAGAGATATTCAACATCAAATTGATCTTGTTCCGGGAGCAATGTTGCCACATAGACCACATTATCGAATGAGTCCAAAGGAACATGAAGAATTAAGGAGGCAGGTGGAAGAGTTGCTTGAGCAGGGTCATGTGCAGGAAAGTTTGAGTCCATGTGCTGTGCCAGCTTTGTTAGTACCGAAGAAGGACGGGACGTGGAGGATGTGCACAGACAGTAGAGCATTGAATAAGATTACAGTGAGGTATAGATTTCCAATGCCAAGGTTGGATAACTTGCTAGATCAGTTGAGTGGAGCTACTATCTTTTCGAAGATTGATTTGAAGAGCGGATATCATCAAATTCGTATCAGGACAGGTGATGAGTGGAAGACTGCTTTTAAAACCAGGGAGGGTCTATACGAATGGTTGGTAATGCCATTTGGCTTATCAAATGCGCCAAGTACATTTATGCGGGTAATGAATCAGATTTTTAGACCATTCATTGGGAAGTTTGTGGTGGTGTATTTCGATGATATTCTGATATATAGTGGAAGTCCAGAAGAACATTTGAATCATCTGAGAAAAGTGCTAATGGTACCGCGACAAGAACAATTTTATGCTGCAACGAAGAAATGCGTGTTCATGACGCATAGTGTTTTATTTCTGGGGTATGTTGTATCAGAGGAAGGGATACAGGTGGATCGGAGTAAAGTAGAGGCGATTAGAGATTGGCCACAGCCCAAGACGATAACAGAGGTTCTGAGTTTTCATGGGTTGGCTTCATTTTATAGAAGATTTATTCCACACTTTAGTAGTGTGATGGCGCCTGTTACAGATTGTATGAAGGGTAAACAGTTTTCATGGTCAGAGGAAGCAGGGGATGCTTTTGGGAAGATCAAGGAGTTGCTGACATCTGCACCAATTCTAGTTTTACCAGATTTTCAGTTGTTGTTTGAGTTACATACTGATGCATCCAAGGTTGGAATTGGGGGAGTCTTGAGTCAGAGGGGTCGTCCGATTGCATATTTCAGTGAGAAGTTATCAGGAGCGAAGATGAGATATAGTACGTATGATGTGGAATTTTATGCTGTGGTGCAAGCTATCAAACATTGGAGACACTATCTATTTCAGAAAGAGTTTGTTCTTTACACTGATCATGAGGCGTTGAAGCATTTACAAGGGCAAGACAAGATTTCAGCGAGACATGCATCATGGATTGCATATCTGCAACAGTTTACGTTTGTTGTGAAACACAAATCGGGAGTGACAAATCGTGTTGCGGATGCGTTGTGCAGAAGGAATCATTTGTTGACTACAATGAAGGTCGAAGTGATAGGGTTTGATGTGCTACCAGAATTATTTGTTTAAGATCCTTACTTTATGAAGTTTGTCGATAAAGTCAAGAATGGGGAGACGGATGAGTTTATGATGGTGGATGGTTTTCTGTTCAAGGGAAATAGATTATGTATACCTGACTGTAGTTTGAGAATGAAGATTGTGAAAGAGCTACATGAAGAAGGTCACGTGGGTAGAGACCGTACATTACAGTTGATTTCACAATTTTATTTTTGGCCATCGATGAGAAAAGAGGTTAAGAGATTTGTGGAACGATGTCATATCTGTCAAATGTCAAAGGGAACCGCTACAAATGCTGGATTATATATGCCGTTACCTGTACCAAGTAAGCCTTGGGTTGATGTGAGTATGGATTTTGTTCTGGGGTTACCGCGAACTCAAAGGGGAAACGATTCCATTTATGTGGTGGTTGACCGATTTTCGAAAATGGCACATTTTATTGCTTGTAAGAAGACGGCGGATGTTGTTCATGTTGCTCAGTTATTTTTCAAAGAAATTTATCGACTTCATGGATTGCCAGAATCTATTGTGTCGGATAGGGATACTCGTTTTCTGAGTCACTTTTGGCTAAGTTTGTGGAAGATGGTCGGAACGAAGCTGAATTTTAGTAGCGCTTACCATCCGCAAACTGATGGGCAAACAGAGGTGGTTAACAGATCGCTGGGAAATTTATTGCGATGTCTGGTGAAAAGATAATCTGAAGAGTTGGGACATAAAGTTATGTCAGGAAGAGTTTGCTCATAATCATGCAATGAATCGTAGTACGGGATTTAGTCCATTTCAGATTGTATTTTCTAGTATGCCAAAAGGACCGTTGGACTTAACAGTATTACCACAGCCAAAGGGGACGGTTAAACGAGCTATTGATTTTGTTGATGGGTTGACTGAATGTCATAAAATCGTTCAGGAATGATTGGAGAAGGAAAATGAGAAGTATAAACGCTCTGCAAATATGAAGCGAAGAAGTGTTGAATTTAATGAAGGAGATTTGGTTTATGCAGTATTAACAAAAGATCGTTTTCCGGTGGGAACATACAATAAATTGAAAGCGCGGAAGATTGGTCCAGTGGAAATTTTGAAGAAAATCAACGACAATGCATATCAGTTGAGATTGCCGAATGATGTTCATACGTCTGATGTTTTCAATGTCAAATATTTGATTCTGTATCATAGAGATGAGACTGTTGTGGATACAGAAAGTGCAAATTACCTCGAATTTTTGTCAATAGGGGGAGGATGATGCAACGCGATCTACTTCAGATTTAAGTCGTCCTAGAATTTTAGGTCGTTCACGACCTAGTGAAGTTTTAGATCGTTCACGACCTAAGGAACTTATAGGTCGCTCACGAGTCAACTGCAAAGTTAAGGCATGCAAACGAGTCGACGAGTTAAAGGAACATGCGCATGAACGACCTAACGAAGAACGAGTTCACGAGTTAAAGGGAAAGACGCTGGAACGACCTAACTTACTGTTAAGTCGTATGCGACCTAACAAGAGGGATAAACAGATGGACCAACCTAGCGACTTACGAGCTAACGAGTTGAAGAACAAGGTGCTACGACCTAACGAGTTAAGATCTATGTTAGGTCGCAGAGAAAAGGAACGACCTAAGTTAGGTCGCAAGAAGTTAGGTCGCAGAAATATGATTCGACCTACGATAGGTCGTAGGAAAATGTTCCGACCTAAGTTAGGTCACGGGGAGATGTGGAGATATAAGTCGCTCACTATAAGTCGTGAGGCCTTAGGTCGTGAAGACTTAGGTCGCGAAGATTTTCTGAAGCCGCTTCTTTTAGGTCGCTGATGGGGATGCCGTTCATTCTTAAGTCGCTCGCTCCGGAAGCCGTTCATTTTTAGGTCGTTTATTTGTTGTAACTCGTATGATAAGTCGTCAACGACCTATACTAAGTCGTGATGGTTTGTAACGTGTTGTGTTGTAATCTGTTAAGTCGTGAACGACTTAAAGTAGGTTGTAAATCGTCTGATGTTTTAGGTCGTGCTGTTTTAGGTTGTGATGTTTTAGGTCGTGATGTTTTAGGTCGAGATGTTTGTTAGGTCGTGGCCGACCTAAGTGTTTGTGTTCTGTTTGATGTGTTGAGTTGTAGCCTATAAATAGGCAAGTGTGGTCATTTGTAATAGTTTAGTTGATTTGAATAAAATTTTGTTTTGTTAGCTTTGTGCTTTCATCCAAATTATTAGTCGAGTGTAATCTCCTATCTCCACCTTCGACATTCGAGTGCGCTCGAATCTTCGATCGTTGAAGCCAATTCGCGGAATCAAGTGCGCTTGATCAACGCTCGAAGAATTGTAGATCTCTCCTCACGGTATCGTGCACGATCAACGTGTCAGAGATAGCTAGAATTCGGTATCTTCGGATCAACGAATTCGGGCATTTCAGTATTCATTAATCCATCAATTGCTACTTTCATCGATCTACCTTGTTTTTGTTTAATCCGCTGCGTCAGAAAAGATCAAGGAGAGAAAGACGTGAAAATTAGAGTTAAGAGAATGAAACAAGGTTTAGAGAATGAAATGAAGTGAAATTTTTTTTGTCTTGTTTTCTTTTAAAAGGAAAAATATTTCCCAAAAAGAATTTATTTTTCAAAAGGGAGATCTGATTTTTGTTTTTTTTATTTTTTCTTTCTTTTTTTTCAAAGGAAAAGGTTTGAAAAGATTTTTTTGGATTTTTGTCTTAAAAAAAACCATGTTAAAAAAATGTGATTTTTTTTTGTTTTTTTTATATATGCATGAACTAATACAACTAATTGAATACAAAGACTTAATTACAAATTTTCTGTCCTTAGGAGCTCCTAACCCAAAATTGTATAATCACACTTTGACTTAATCCAATAAAATAGTTTCTTAGCTAGGTAACGGACAGGAGTTATCAGTGCACCACGAATCACCGTAGCAATGCAGCCGAAAGTTTAAGTACCTTCAGAGAAACAATCACTATAATATTTACAAATCACCGTAATATTTAAAAATGATTATTGCCCTGCCGTAGCCTAGACACTAAGAAATTAGATTGTTGAAAGAAGACAACTTGTCAAGATACAATTTAGCCCTAGATGAGCTTGCGACTCCCTTAAGTCCAACGTCTAACCGTTATTATTAGTCAAACTTTACAATGAAATGCAATTTGTGGGCCAAGGAAGGGGTGATGAAATCCCCCACCTTATGTGAAGTTGGGTATTGCCCTTAGAAAATAAAAATATGATGAAATGAATGCAAAACAGAAATTAAACATGTATTAACAATGCAACTACGAATGAAATTTTATTTTATTTTTGTTTTTGAATTTTTAAATGCAAGTAACCAACAATGCAAAGAAAATAAAAACAATATATATGTACACGATACCAGAGCGTGCAGAATTATTAGCAATTTATTTATTTTTTAAGCAGCGATTTTTTTAGCAAGCAATTTATTTCAGCAAGCAAAGTGAAGCAAACAATTCCTCCTTTTTGATATTCTACAACTTGAAATTTGCACATGAAAGAGGATTGAACAATATTATTGTTATTATTATTAATTTTTTATTTTTTTAGAAAGCTAAGAATACGAAAAAAATGAATTCACACTAAAAAAAATTGTAACAAAAACTAAGAAAAATAAAACTTAAAACTTACAACCAATTAAAATTCAACACAATACACCACGCTCACGGTCTAATACCCATTACCCAACCCAACACGGTATTTTTTACCAAGCAAAAACTCATTCTTTCTTTCAAAACAGAAAATGAAAAAAGTAAAAAAAAATATTTAAGAAACGTAAAATAAAAAAAGTGGAAATTAGGGAGGCATCCCTATCATACTTTCATATTGTAAAGCGGGTCCCTGTCAGAGTTTCATTGTAAAGCGGGTCCCTGTTTTCTGAAAACGAAGAAAAAATATTGCTGAAATGTCAGCAACTTTTATAAATAAGTGCTGATATTTCAGCAACTATCTGTGTCAAAGTTTTATTGTAAAAACAAAGAAAAATTATTGCTGAAATGTCAGCAACTTTTATAAATAAGTGCTGATATTTCAGCAACTTTCATAAACTGTGTTCACAGTGTACATAAATGTTGCTGAAATATCAGCAACTTTTATAAATAAGTGTTGATATTTCAGCAACTTTCATACACTATGTTCACAGTGTACAGAAATGTTGCGGAAATGTCAGCAACTTTTATGAAATGTTGCATCATGCTCTGCAATAATAGTGAATAAAAAACAAGGACCTAATTTACACTGAAATTTAGTGAAGGACTTTTCGTAAATTTTGAAACTTAATAAGGACTTGTGCCAAAAGTACCCATAAAAAAAGGGAAATCGCCAAATCACAATTGCTAAAATTCACAACTTGTAATTTTGGCTTTCAGATTTTTAGGTACAGGAGGAGGTCGTGATTCGATCTGGAAGTGTTGATTTGTTCGGGTTTTTAAGGTGTTTGATTTTGGTTGAAATTGAGGTGTTTCAGGTGGAGTTGTAGTGTGGTGGATGGAGGATATGTGGTCTTAAGTTGTACGGTGTTCGACATGGAGTTTGATGGTAGCAGTTTCGAGTTCGAAGAAGTAGTAGTTGTGATGTGTTGTCTGTTGAGGTGGGTTGCAGTGATTGGAGAATTGGTGGTCGGTTGAATGTGTTTTTTTCAGGTTGGAAAATGGAGGGGGTGGATGGATGGAGTTGGGTGGATGTGCTATAGCAGAGAAGTGTGTTGATGGATGCAGTGAAGGTTGGCAGCAGTTTTTGGATGTGGTGTTGGAGATGGGTGGTGGAGTGTTGAAGGAGAGAGGTTTGATTTCCACTTGTTCAAGTAGGTAAAGTGACAGTACTGAAATGCTGCAATTTGTTGATGCTGAAGTAGAGAACAAGGGATTTGGTGGTTGGTTATTGCTGCTGATGAGGTTGATGGGAAATGGGTTCACTGTTATGGTTGTTGTTGTATATTGTTGCTGTGGTGGATGAAGTTGTAGTGGTGAAAGGAGAATGTGGCAAGTGTGGTGATTAGTGGATAGTAGAGGATGGTTGGAAGTCAGTGGTAGCTAGTCGTGCAGTGAGAATGTTGAGGATTGGTGATTCTCTGATGCAATGGTGCAGTGGGAGGAGTGATGGTTTGGATTGCACTGATGATGTTGTTGAAGGCAATGGGAAGGTGATTGATGCAAAGTTGAAGGAGTTTGAGTGAGTTTGTGGGTTTGGTATTTGATAATGAAGTATGCAAGGTTAGGAGTTGATGCTGTTGTGATGGTTTGCGTATAGCAGAAGGTTGTTTATGGTTTGTACAGGAGTTGATGTAAGGAGCAGAGAGTTGTGGTGGATACAGTGATGAAGGTGGTTTTGCAATGGTGAGGAAGAAGTGAAGTGGTCAGTTGATGAGGAGGCAAAGGAAAGTGAGTGATGTAGTTGCCGATGGTGAAGTTGATGTATGGTTGAAGGTTGTATGCAGTTTTGGTTATAGTTTAATATGTGGGTGGTTTGTTTGGTGGGATTGTTTGTAGTGAATTTGCTTGGCTGGTTGAGGTAGTGATTGAAGTGTGGCCGTTTTCTGTAGGCAGAGGAAGAGAAAACTATAGCTGGGGATTGAAGAGAGAGCAAGAAATTGGTGATAGAAGTGTAGTTTGTGCAAGATGTACGGGTAATCACTTGATGAGGCAGTGGCAGTAGATGGTGATGGTTAGGAGGAGAGGGAGGTGCTGGTGTTTGGTGATAGTTGGTTATAGCTGAAATGTGGAGTTGCAGGTTTGGGATGCAGGGTGATGGAGAATGTATTGGTTGATGGATTGATATGGTGGCTATTTGTTTGCATGTTTGCCTTGTAAAGGATTTTTGGTTGAGGAAGGTTGTTGTAGTGGCAGGGATGGAGCAGTTTGTGGTTGTCGCCAGGGGTATGGTGATCGGGTGAAGGGTAATGAAGTTCTGGAGATGTATGGTAAGGGTGATGAAGATGGGTTGGTGAAGGATGGTTTGAATTTGTAATATAGGAACAACAGAAAAAATACAAGTGAACCACAGAGGTTATGTACTGCCGATTTGTAACAAACTAGTGTGAACCCGTGCTTCGCACACGGGTTGGTGAAAGTAGTCGTATACAAATATTAAGTCGGAAATAGTTGGAAAACCACTTTAAGCAACTGATTTTTCAATTTATTAACAACAACAAAATTTGAGCAGTAATGTAGTTTTGTAGGTATTCACCTTTTGAAACTTGTAAAATAAGGTATGTTTGCGATATTAGGATTATATATTTGATTTGAGAAATGGGTAGAAACGAACATCTATTTCAAGGCGGAAAAGTTGGCTACGTTTTACAATAGCAGTGTTATTTGCAAAGAAATTCAATCCATGCAGGTATGTTGTACATTATTTGGCTAGTTTAAACAATGATGTTAATAAGTAGTAGAGAGTTGATATGGTATGAAAATGCTTATAACTATACTGTAAATAATTGATACGGTAAAACACACATGCATGCATGAATATATATTGTTGTAATTTGTCTACTACTTCACTGTTAATCGAGAACCAAAGAAATATCAATTTGTTACAGCTTGACTATGCGTGTTCATAGTGGAATTAAAAGGCAATTGCACTCTATCCGGTATTTTGGTGAAGTGAAAAACTTGTACATGAAGTTGAAACATGATCTGCTCCAATTGAACTTCTGTAGGTGAAAGTTCTCATAGCTATTATGATCATTGAATAGAAAATTATCTTAAACATCAAATTTAATAACTCATTCACACTTTTCACATTGGATTCCAGCTATTAACTGTCTGACGGCAGAAAATCCTGCAATTCATTCCAGTCCCAGTAAACAACACCTTGTGCAGGTCTGCATTCTTCAACCATTGCAGCACTCTCTTTCTTACAACTTAGCATCTAGAATTCTTTGATCTTGTCCACTGCAGTCATGTTGGTCAGAATAATCTCAACATAACTCAATGGACAGCATACTCAGTGGCCTTCACCGGTAGTGGTATAATTCATGTAGCGGCATCAATCAACTTCAGAATTATTATGGTAGCAGTTAGATCGAGCATTATTGTTTGCGGTAGTCTATTAGGAAATACCGATCAGGCAGATCAGTTTCAATGCACATATTTGCCTTGTGTTGTTTTCTGCCTACTATTGTATATTCAATAGCAGCACCAACTGATGAAGATATGCCTATGCTTTGTACAGGCTATCGTCGTATGCTCAGCCCAACACTCATTCTCATTTTTGTTAGTGTAGTTCATAGCTTATGCAAGATAATATTAATTAGTTTATCTTCACATCTTACTCCATTCACACAGTACACACCTGCAGCCATTAATGTTTTAGATTTTGGATTAACCATTATCAATACCAATCTTATATGTAGCTTCATTCTATACACATTCATCATAGAGCCCATTATGTACTTCCAGTCACCACCCATCTTATCTAAGTTCTGCCTCTTTCCTTCATTGCTATAGTTTTAGAACTTAAGCTTCATATCTATGCTACAGCCAGTTTCCTCAAGTCCACGAAGTTGATATTCAGCTTTAGTTTTACTTCAATTTTTCTTATGGTAGCACCTCAGTTTTGATGCAAGTTCTGGCAAGATAATATGCAACTACAAAGCTGAACATGTATAGACAGTGATACATGCAACAATGATACGCTTCAGCTCTCCGTTCATCATAGCATTCGAACTCGCTTGCACCTAATATAATCCTCACTATACCTATGAAGTAATGTGAAGTCCTGAAATGTCCACCTCAGATGTAAATGTAGAGCCTCAATTGCTTTAGCTATATCATTTAAATCCATGCAGTATTGTGCTTTGCTGAATTGAGCTACAATTTGATGCTTAATCCTACATTGCTTCAGATGTGTTACACTTAGGTCGAACATAGGTCAGATATGCTCCACCATAATTCGATGCTTAAATCGATATAGTATTGTGTTTCCGTCAGGCCGAACATACTTCAGATCTGCTCCTATGAAATAGCAGATCATATAAGCATCATTTTGTTACATAAGTTTAAGTTAAGTTCTTGTTTGCTTTAATATTTAATTATATGTAATGCATTGATTAGCATAAACTATCCATTTAGTTTATCGTCGATGTAATGATTTTTATTTTAACTATTTTGTATCGTCGGCCAGTAGACTTGTTGATGGCACTTACGCAATTCAAATGAACCCAAGAGAGTTAAATGATAAACAAAATGTCTATAGACTGTTAAAAAATAAAAATAAAAAGTGAGGTGAATCTTTTTTCAAGCTGTAAAATTTGGAAAGTGTATTAAAAACCAAACTAAATTATAACTCCATTTGTTTCCAATTCAAAAAATATCAGTATGTAACAATTTCATTTTCATTGTGTTGGATATAAATTAAAGTAAGAAAATCAAAATTTTACATAATAATGTAGTAAAAGAATGGTAGGAAACGTATAGAGTTTCCATAAAAATTTAAAATGTATATCAAATGGTGTACATATTATTTAGAAAAGTCCAAGATCATAAAATTCCATTTTCAAAGGCTAAAGTTAGAATTGAATAGGAAGCAAACAAATTTTGCTGTTGTACACTGAAGATAAAAGGAACTAATGTACTTAAAGTTTATAGCATAAACAAACAAATTCAAAATGAATTAGGTGAAGAAAGAACATAAAACTCATAACCACGATAATGGTAAGAAGAAGAATCTACTATTTTGAAACCCAAAATTAACTAAAATCACAAATTATGAACATGAAAATTTAAGTACTACCATGTAGGAAAAATTCTAGATACAGACCACAATCACTATGTTGAATGACTAATTGTAGAAAAGGTAATTTTTTAAATAAAAAATTCAACCTCCAACTATAATGAACCATTCCTTGACCCTCTAAGTTTCAAACAACTCGTGCTACGCACACAGAGTATAGTAATAAGTTATTGTTTAATGATGAATAACTTTTACTTTAATATCTGTAGTTGCCAAATATGAATTACTTAAGTGATAATTTGAATCTTTATAAGTATATATGCTATTTACCACAGAATAACATGATAATTCAATTTTGTTCAAGCAAATTAGCACACCTGTAACAACCCGCATATTTTACGATTGTATATTTAAATATTTTATTTAAATATAGAATCGTTTGCCGGATTTTAGTCCGAAAAAGCTACTTTTTGCAAACGGTCGAGTTACGACTCGAGACCACTTCCATTGAGTTCAAAATGTCATTTGCGATCTTTTTGAGTATAAGCTTCGATATGTTTGGAGATATAGAAAAGGGATATAGAAAAGGGATATGTGAAAGTATCGCCCAATATAAATAATCAACACCAAACTATCTTACTTTGGAAAAAGAAAATCAAATGAGCATAAATACGCATGACTGGATGTAACACATACTTAATCCTTGAATCACTTTATTAGATAATGCTAAAAGACTATTAATATCAATGTGTGACTCATAATTACAGGAGTTTTATTTATGAAGATTACTTCCCCTCTGCGTGCATAAATAAATGTGTACGTAACATACATAGAAGAAGAAAAACTAATTACTAACCATTATAAATTGCCAATAAATAGGTCATTAATATGATAATATTGTTTAACATGCATTTGCCTCATTGCATGATTTTTCCCGGCATCATAATACTACACACAAAAAAGAAGCATTTAACATGCTTTAAAGGATGGAGTATTCATCTTATCTTATCATGTATTAAAGAAGAAAATTTCCCTCACAACACATACACCAAGACCAAACCATTGAAACACCTTTCCACCATCAGTTTTCCTCCATTCATTGCAACTGCAGATGTATAATGGATTGCTTAAATCAGTAGTTCATAGTTTGGCTAATGATTCATTTGTAAAAATATCCTTGCAACCAAAAAAGCACATCCCGTGACTCAAAAGAATAGATTAACCAAAAAAGAATTGAAAAGTTAAGTTAGTGACAGCAAACCGGAAACGGTATATAATATAGTTTGAACGTGAACCTTGTATATCCATATTGGAGGGAATTTATAAAAGAGGAGCATGCGTCTAAAATATAATATATATCAGGATTGCAAACATTTGTGCACATTGTGCTTCATTTTGTGTACGAAACATGAATAAATTAAATTTTTAAGCCAAACTAAAAAGTAAATAAAAGGTGGATGTTTACTATTTTCCATTGCATGAACTGAACAATCAACAATTGAAAATTTAAAAAAACAAAGTAAATATGATATTGTAGGAATGCGAGTACATCAATGAATGATACATGCATTCAAAACAAATTTCGAACATAAAAGAGTTTTTGTATAGATTTTCATAGGATTAGAGAACGGTAATATGGAATGTAAGGTACGTCAGCAAAAAAATAATAAAATATTTGAACAGATATCATGCATATGCACATATAGTAGTAAAATCTTCATTCAATTAAACTTCAAACTGGTGGTTAATGCTCTATATTGAGTTTTAGGGAAAAATTTGTAAGCAGCTTGTAGTCCTAGAAGAAAGGCCAGAGTTTAGAAAGCTGATGCTCGAATAAATTCCCAGGTATAAGTACAACCGACTGAAGAAATAATTATATTCCTCTTATTAGTTTATTACCATAAGAGGTATTGCACAGTCTATAACGCAAAATATTTCAAATTTACACAGTTAATTCAGGAAGTTAACATCGATAATGCCTGTAAATGTAGAGTTATTTCTATATTACTTAAACAAAGGCAGCTAATTTAGTCGATAAATTGGATATTGATATATTCTTCTCAGTATTAGTATAAATTTATATAGGAATATTTACATATTCCTATAGTAGTATAAATTGATATAGGAATATTAATATACTCCTATATTATAAATACTGATTGATTGATTTACTCACTTAATACTTCCAGTTAAGCAATCAATTTATTGAGTTAGTTTGTATACAAACCATATTCTTAAAAAGCAATTATTGTATCCCTATAAACATTATTTAATGGTCAAAACATATCAGGTCAGTATTTACCAATGACATTATATAAAAAAGTCAAAAACTATACGCTGTTTGAATGCAAGCAATAGACTCACTGAATATCAATAAGCATGTTTTGAAAATAGATTATAGATAATATATTGTCCTAATTATGCTGGTATGTCCTAATTCATTTATTCCAATAAAGTGCATAAAGGCTATAAAAGCATAAAATATAAATAAAAAAATCTATTCAAATAGGTCTCAAAAGTGACAATAAAATTAAGACAATTAAGCATACCATCTTAGCTTTCCATCTATATTCCAACAAAACTAAGACAAAAAAATCAACAAAATAACAATTAGCTAAATAGTGGAAAAATAATACAGTTGGTCTCTAATTTTAGTCGGCATAAAATTTAGATAAAAAAGTAAACTATACCACGTTTAAGATTTACCATGACATCAGATCCAAAAGGTTTTCAGATAAATTTTATTGATGTTCTCCTTCCCATCACATCTCGAAATGAATTAATCGTCAAAAATGAATCCACAATGGACAAAAATCGTGGAATTGGCGATTTCCGTTTCCTAAATTAGAGAGGAAAACAACTAAAGCGGGATTTTTTCGTTTAAGCGATGAGAGCAATTAATCTAAGATTAGGCTTCGGATTTCTATTTATTGATAGTTGGCCATGATTTTGGAGTCGGGTGGGCATAGCTTTCCGAAGTAAAGAACAAAGGAGAAGGCAAAACTGAATTAAGGAGAGGAAACAACGCAGAGAGAAGTGATAGGGTAAAAGAGAAAAATGTAAATTTTATATCATTTTGGTCTGGGAAATGGAAGAACGGAGAAGGCATGACTGAAGAGGAGGAAAACCAAAGTGTACAGCCTGGGAAAAAGGAGGAAAGGAGTAGTGACATTTGAGTTTAATATTCACGAAAAAGGCCTGTGTGTTCTGTAAATACGACTCGGTAACAATAGTATCTAGGAGACTGTTCGGTTGCCAAAATTCAAGGAGGCTTCTGTGAGCTTGAAACTGAACTTACTAATAATATAATAGTATAGATGCATTGGCTTTTATTTTTTAATGAAAAATAATTCAATATAAAAGGAGAACACATAATAAATGTAAATGCTCAGAGGTGCAAACTGAAATGCACGCAAAAACAGTGAAGAAGGAAAAGAACAGTGAATAGTTTTGAAATGCACGCTTGAAATGAACAGTAAAGGAAACACAAAATGATTGGTTTTTTATAAAGAAAAATGAAAACACAAACCAAAAATTCACAAATGCACAAACCACAACAAGTGAAGAAAACAAGAGATGCACACAAACAAAATGAAAATAAAAATGACACACAAACCCACAATAATAATTTTTTATGCAAATCAACACACGAAATGAACACACAATAAAATCAAATAAAAATAATTCGAAGAGTAGAATTAAAATCAAATTGCTATCCCCGACAACGGCGCCAAAAACTTGTTTGTTTGGTGATGAATTTTTTATCGATTAGAAAACCGTCGAAAAATAAAATTGTTATAAAAACCGCAAGCGCACAGCGTACAATCTAGTATGTATGCGAGTACGGGTCGATCCACATGGAAAAAATTAAATTATAATATAATTCAATCAAATTAGCCCAAAGTTTTTCAAATTGTTTTAAACTAGAAAATTGTAGAAAATAAACAAGAGCAAAAGTGAATAAAACTATGAGATTAAAGAGCAATTTAGAGGAAAATCAACTTCCAATCATTCATATAAATATACACAAAATTCATTTATAATCTCTCATTAAAATATTAAGTATAAATGATTGATGTGTTTATTATAAGTATGGTTTATTTGTGCTAATAATTAGCACAACTTAAACCATTAAACTCTAACACACTATTCAAACCGACTTGTCAATTCTCATGGAAAATGACATGAAATTAATAATAAAATCTATTTTAAGCATGATCTATTTACTATGAATTAGTAACATAGACCATAAAATTTTGATTCTAGTTTGACTTTCATCATCAGAATCACTTAGACAAATGATCAAATAATTTATGTTATATTGGATTAAGCATAGCCTATTTGAGATGTCAACATAGACTATCAAATTCACTAAAAAACACAAACCATCATCATTCATAATTTCCATTAAGCATAAAAGAGAGATGACAAATGAAATCATTATGTTAATTTAATATGTTTCACGAGAGCTTCATTACCCCTAAATTGAAGGGATTTAGCTTCTTATATTTGAATACATGTTAACATGAAATGATTTCAACATAAAATGAAAAACTAATTAAAGAGAGATAAAACTACTTGCATAAAATAATTCTAAACTAATTGCATGAATTAAGTTTATGCTATTAACATTAAGTAAAAGAGACATAAACTAACATAAAAGAGCATGAAATAAGATAGCATAAGAGAAAAGAGTATGTAAATAAAGTAAATAAGAAGGAGGCTAAGAATCCATTAAAAAGACATTTTATTTATCTTTGATTTTATGGCTACAACATGCATCAAAAGAAGACGATGGTTACATGAAACATAAGAGGTATTTATACATGCTTAAAACCCTAATTCATTTTTAGAGGACTATCAAAAATACCCTTGGGATAGTGTAACCTACAAGTAATCATTAGGGAATTAATTAATCCCCACTAATATGTCTTTAAGTCCTATTAACATGTGCATGTGATTTTAATTAGAGACGATTAGTTAGTGGGCATGTGGGCTCCTCCATGTTGCATGAATTCTTTTATTTTCTACATTCTCTTGGCCTTGAATATTTGTGCATGCATATATCCATGAAGCTCCATCCAATTTGCACTCAATTTCCTACAAATAAAATACGCAAATAAATTTTCTTAAAATTAAATCGTACATAAAATTACCATTTTGCCCCTAAATGAAGATAAATGAATGGCGATTTGAAAACAATTTTGATTTTGGTTTAAACATGTAAAATACCCTAATATGCTCATTTATTTTTATAAAAGAAGATTAAATATAGAAGTAAAAATATACACTTTTACATGCATATCAGTAGGCTCTAGAAGCAAGGCAGCTCATTGGGAGAAGCGTCAAGCGTCGAAGAAAACGACATGCGAATCGACTATCGTTTAGGATATTCCTCCCGGCCTCAGGCTCATTGCCTGGAACCCAACAATTTCATTCGACTAAAAATGTAATTCAGTCGATTGAATGTATGTGAGAAGTAATGCCGAGGGGAAATCCCAAAATAGAGGACTAGAGGAATTGGGTTCAGTCAATTGGGCTAAGTCGACTGAATGACAACCCCAGTTGACTGAATCCCTCGGTAGCAAATGACTTCGGGGGATTTTTTTCCTCGTTCGATTGTGGTTCTTCATAGGGTCTTGGCATGGCTTCGGAGAGACTCTAGGCTACTCAGGGAGGTGGAACGCAATGCAAAGCTCGAGATTCGGATGTGAATGTTAAGTGATTCCAAACAACGATCGGGTATGGGGATGGTACGACAATGGTTATACAATTATGTCTGATGATCATGTAGGATCAAATGGAGTGAATCCATACCTTCGGGGGTTGACCTTATGGTATATATAGTTTAATATATTGTATGGTCTTGTATTAGTGATCATACACAACATTGATCTTATATTAGTGATCATATAACGTACTGGCTTATATTAGTGGCCTATGCCTATTATTGGCCTTATAATATATGCCATCCGTATTGATAGAGGATGATGAGATATCGATCTTCGTTTGTAAAAGACTTATTTGATTACGAGATGTTATATTTGATATATATATATATGTCTGTATGTATGTATGGCATCTGTGTTCCATTGTGGTCCTGATGGCATATTATACGGGATATGCCTGTTGTTCTCTTTTATAGAGACTTTATACGAGTTTATTAAGATATCCATGATGATCGAAAGGGAGATGATGATGGCCATCTATGAGTAGGTCATATATCAGTTATGTTTATTGAGGGGTACAGTGAGATCCACATAGGTTTCAAATAAATAGAGTAGATCATATCTCACTTATGCTCACTAAGGGTAGAATGAGATCTATATAAGACCTATCACTCAGGATGTGGCTTGGGGTATGCGGTACACTGAGGTATGGACTTTATTTATTTCGGACCCTCAACAGGAATCATTAGATTGTGATTGATGTCTAATGCAGACTCAAGTTTTAGGTATATGGAGTAGGTCATATATCACTTATGCTCACTGAAGGGTATGATGAGACCTACACAAGTTCGACCACACTAGATACGACTTAGGGTCTATGGGACACTGAAGTACTGACTCTATTTATCTTAGGCACAAGTCTACCTGGGACTCCATTCATCGGTAATGATGAGCATCAATTTGTATTCTTTGTTTTTCTTCCCTTTCTGTATTGTGTATATTGTTAGTTGGCTGACGTTATTGTTGTTAAATTTACTATAATTATGTGCTTTGAGATAGACTTATATTATAATCAACCTACTTTTGGATGTTGGGTTACCTTTATCATAGTATGATTGTTATGTTTTAGTCACATTATATTAGTTGTGTTGACTCGTTGATTAAAGAAAAAGAGTGGGTTAAGGTATGATTTCCTATCTTTTGGATAGGTTTACTTTACATGTTTATGGATAGTCTGGATTATCCCTGAGCCACGATTGTGGAGAGGACCGGTTGTGCCTTGGCAACTCCTGCTTATTTGTATATAGTTTTCATAAATAGTATTTTGAGATAATTCCCCTCACATCGAGCTTTATGTCTAACCCGTGTTTCATCTATTTATGTTATGACAACTCTTAGGTAATTGATTGTGTAATTTGTGAGTAAGGTGCTTTTGGGGATATGCTACTAGAGTGGTGTAGTCGGAGCTTTAGAGGTAAAGACGATACTTGGTTATTTATCTACTTGATATTGTAATAGTATATGACAGATGTTAATTGTATATGAGAATTATTGTAAAAGATATTTTATTCTGACTCTCTATATTAATATTTATTTATCAGTTACTTCCACCAGTATAGTCTCTTATATATTGTTCGTCCAATTATGTTCATGTATATTATGTATATTATATTATATATTATCATTCTGATGTGAGATTACATCGTTGTGCCTAGATATTGTGTTTTGTATCTTCTTCTTTCTTTCTTTTCTCGACAAGCCTTCTTTTGTGGTATTCGAAAGTTAGGTGTTGATGTGAGGCGCTGATTTTTAGGTATTATGAAGGATAGGTTGTTACACAACCGCATCTTGGTTGATGGTCGGCCAAAAATATCTATAGCAAAGAATTTTTCTTCCTAATGTCTACCCCTGGTGTGATCGCCAAAGGCTTTTTCATGCACATCTACAAGGATCCTTTTAGCATCTTCATTGCGACACACCGTAGCAGGGGAGCTAAGAACACACTATATAGTATTCCCTCTTTTACAACAAACCATGGAGCTTTGCATAGGAGTTTTCTTCATTTGTTCCTTCCGTCCGGAAGAGTTCCTTTCACTAAGTACTCCATGATCGGTATCATGTATGATTCTTTCTCAACTTCAGCCTCTAAGATCCAATCAACATCTATCCGGTCAATGCTCCAAATTGACAATACCTCCACTGGAACTAAACCTATGAGTTGTGCATCGCTAGAGCTAGCCAGCTTGGTTATCAAATCATCCTTTGTGTTCTCTTCTATAGGGATATGTGTTATCATGTAATATTCAATATCATTGAGTAGTTTCAAAAACTTTGTCAAATAAGGGGTTGGTCTTGATCCTTTAGCTACTCAATAGACCACCAATTGAGAGTCATTGTATACATGCAAGGTTTTGACTCCCAACTTCTTCTCCAGCTTGAGCCCTATGATCAACATTTCATATTCTGCTTCATTTTTTGTTGCGGGAAACTCAAGTTTCAGGGCATAATAGATTGATTGCTCTTCAGGGGTTACCAGAACCACTCGTGTCCCCGTACAATGTTCGTTGGATGCTCCAACTATTTTTACTTCCATTTGGTGCTTCACTTAATGCCCTCTTCTTTCTCCTCATCCTAAGTGGTAAATTTAACAATGAAATTGACCAACACTTATCCTTGAATCACTCTACTGGGACGATAAGATATATCGTACCAATTTAAATTGATGTTCCACTTCAACAACCTTCCCAAATTCTTGGATCGATGCAGTACCTTTCTTAGAGGTTGGTCAGTTAGTACCTAGATTGGATAAGCTTGAAGGTAGGGATGTAGCTTCCTTGAGGCAATCAACAAGTAATAGGCTAGTTTTTCCAACTTAAGATAATTCCTTTCTGCTCCCATTAACCACTTGCTGATGTAGTACACCAGCCTTTGGACCCTGGCTTCCCCGTGTACTAGGGCATCACTTAAAGTATGAACATATACTGCCAAATAGATGAATAAATCCTTTCCTTCCAAAGGCTTTGACAAGACATGGTCTTTCCAGATGATCAATCAGGGCCTGAAAAGCGTCCTTACGCACTTGCATCCAAGTGAAATTTCTTTTCCTATTTTTGAGGGTGTCGAAGAACGTTATAGACTTGACTGTAGCCTTTGAGGTAAATCGACTCAGTGCGGCTACTTTTTCGTTCAGGCTCTACACCTCCTTTATCGTCTTTGAGGCTTCGACATTCCGCAAGGCCTTAATCTACTCTGGATTGGATTCTATGCCCCTCGGGTTTACTATAAAACCTAAGAATATCCCTAAACGTGACTTTGAATTAGCATTTCAACGGGTTGAGTTTCATCCCATATTTTTAGAGCACACCAAACATTTCTGACAGGTCATTCAATTGGTTCGCCAATTACCATGACTTCACTAGCATATCGTCCATATTGACCTTCACCGTATGTCCAATCTTATTCTTGAACATCTAATTTACCAATCTCTGGTAAGTTTCTCATGCATTCTTCAGACCGAGTGGCATAACAAGGTAACAATACAATCCCAGATTGGTTATAAAGGTGGTGTGTTCTTAATCTGGAATATGCATTGGGATTTGATTATAACCGGAATAATCGTCCATAAATGATAGCAGTTCACGGCTGACTGTAGAGCACACCAGCTGGTCAATCTTTGGCAACAGAAAGCTATCTTTTGGGCATGTCTTATTCAAGTCCGAATATTTGATGCAAGTCTGCCATTTCCATTAGGCTTCTTGACCAGGACTGGATTGGATACCCATTTAGGGTATAGAGCATCATGGATAAAGCCGTCGGCTTTTAGCTTATCCACTTCTTCCTTTAGCACAGCGGATTTCTCCTGGCCCAGGCTTTGCCGTTTCTTCTCTACATGATGACATTTGGGGTTCACATTCAATACGTGGCATGTTATCTCTAGTGATATTCCATACATATTGGAATGTGTCCAGGCCAACACATCAAGGTTTTCCTAGAAGAACCCTGCCAACTCCTATTTCATCTTCATGCTAAGTTGAGATCCAATCTTCAGGACCCAAGTAGGACCATCTTAATAGACCGGGATGTTGATCTTCAATTCAGTTGGGGCCGCCCTGTAACGACCCATATTATACATATTGGTGGATCGTAATATATTTTTATTTTATTCATATAAGGTCGTATGGTTCTATAATTTTAGGATATGACTCTTACACACCTATGATTCTTTTTTGAATTTTTAGGTGACCATTTGATCTTGGAAATCTTGTTTGGGATAGAAATTTTAATTGAAGTCGAATGAGAGTCTCAAACTAGTTTTATTGCTTTAGGATGGCGATTTTCCATTTCGTAGAGGGGTTATAATAGAAAAATGGACTTACGGTTAGAATGTTATCACTGTTTTAAGTTTAGACAGCTACTGGCCAAAATTAATGTGTAATTAATTAAGCTTATGATTAGGTCCATTAATCTAATTTGAGATTACTATAAATTAGGGCTGTATGAGTTAAATTAAAAAAATCCCTCTCTTTCAAATCAGATCTAAACCCCCATTAACCCTAGATCCATTTAAAATCACCAAATTACTCTCCAAATCAAATCAAATTGAAGATTAGTGAATACGTCATTGATTAGAAGATAGAGATCATCATTTTTGTTGATTTGAATTGATTTTCATTGCTGTCCACTTTTGATTGAGACTCAAATCAGTTGAATTTGGTAATTGGTGAGTGGTTTATGCCTTCTCTCTATCCTATTCATGTTTATATGGTAGAATTATAAAGTTTTACATGAATTTTGATCTAAAAATCCTTTTCTAACTTTAGTCATGTGATAACATATGTTTATGTCCTAAATTGAGAAATTCTAATATGATTTGTAGTAATAGCCTTGAACTTGACCTTGTTCATATTCATTTTTTCATTGATTGCTTAGATTTGGATTAGAATTTGTTTGATTACTATAATTCTATGTATTGCTTGTTTGAATGGATGTAATTGTATGTTATTTCATGATTGTATGTTGTGCTTTGATGTTGTTTGCTAGTGTTTTGGATGTTCAGGAAGATAGGTCGGTGAATTTGGAAAATTGGAAGCAAAGATGATTAGAATTGGATGAAACTTGGAGGGGAGGCTCTAGAGAATGGGAAGAGCTTGGGGTTCAAGTTGCACGTCCAATGTCATTAAGTAGACAAATCGGTATTGACTTGATCATGTCAGTATCGAATTGTTCCTATTGGTCAGATAGCTCAGTGGTTGTGGGGGAACTCAAGAGCAAGGCTTGTAAAGGGTACCCAAGGCAAGAGATACGAGATTGGCTAAATAATGGAGGCTATATTGACTTGTTTCTAGAATTTGAAAGTGGAAGTCTTTGATATAGGATCGAGTTGTTGATGAAAAGGTCGGGGTCCAAAGAACTTGGAGATGGAACTAGAAGCAAGGAAGCAGAGTTAGCCATGGATTGGCTAAGTAAACAACTCAGTGTCAACTTGTTCAAGTCGGTACCGAGTTGTTTAGGTTAGTCCACTGATGGTGGAACTTCTGAGGAATGGAGTAAAGGTTCTGCAGATCATGCTGGAGGTGTTGGCTCATTCGAATTAGGTTGGATGGCAATGTAGCAACATGATGGAAGCTATATATCTTTGGTTTGTGACTCGTGGGGGGAGTAGGTACCGAAGATAGCAGCGCATAAAGAAGAGAGCTGTATAATTGGGAATGCGGGAGGTTCCTGGATAATGGAAATTGGATGGAGAAAGTGAAGGGCTCGGATCTGAATAGTGCAAAGGAGAGCTTGGATGTATATGTGCTAAGGAATCGCTGATACTCGAAGTGTTTCTGTTATACTTGAAGTAGGGGTATTGTAAGTTGGAGCGCCTGTGGGTCAATTAAGGGACCTGTATACCCTGGACTAGTGGTTTTGGGTCTAATGTCTAGCTTTGGGATACGTGACATGTATCAAGATTTAGTCTGTGTGACACGAGAGTACAACAAAAACCGGGATTTCCGTTAGTCCCTAGAATGGGGCCATACGTGTTATCATATATTTAGGGCATAAGGATGTGTGATAGTAATTATTGCTTGATGGATGCTATGGTTGCTTTGGTTGCTTTCTTTAGTGAGCTATCACTCGTAGGTATTATTGGGAGTAGGTACTGGAGATAGGGATATCTAGATATCCACCATTCTATTCTGTATGGTACCTTTATGATATTGTAGAGTAGCGTATCATATTGTTATGGGTTTAATCTTTGGTTGCAGGGACAAGTCAAGTATGATTCATGTACCTCTGTTCCTTACTATATTTACTTGTATAGTATTTCGAGATTCATTTACCGCTCACACAAGACTGTTATTTGGGCTAAGATATTATGCTTTTCTTCTTATTATCTTGGGTACTTTTAAATGAGTAGACTAGATAAAAGGTCTAGGTGTCGCAGTAGTTGTGCGGAGGATGAGCTGGATGGAGCTATCTCGTATTATATACCTATATAGAGTACTACGCTTATTCTAATGTGCAGCACTGGGAAACCTTAGCAGTGACTGTGTTTTTGAGACAATTGTTAGGTTTATTTCCATTGTATAAACTATATGACTATTGATTTATAACTCTGTGGATCTTATACTCTGATGATTAGTTCACATTTTCATTATTGTCTCCTTTGTTATATCTACGATATTACATATTGTTCATGCACTATGAGATATATGACAGGTTATATGCTTTTGTTTTGTTTTCAACCCCGATGATCATCCTATATCAACCTGACACGGCAGCAGTGCACTACTTGTGTACTATTGGTGCTGAGGTATAGGGCGGTCATCACACGCCCTCTCAGCCTCTGGCTCTTTGCTCGGATCCATAGCTTTGTGGAATTTATATGCCAACTGAGCTAGGGCTTAGGCGATGGTGTTATGCATCAATCGACTCGACGCAGAGAGTCTTCTCCACGTCCTTTCCTTTTTTACGTTGCTTCGCTTCTCTCGACTCCACAATGTAGCATTCACGCCCCATATTTTGGTCACCTTGGATGACCACTACCCAATTATCTGTAGGTAATTTCACTATCATACACCACGGGGCTAGGGCCACCTAGAAGCTAGCGAGGGTCGGTCAACCCAAAAAGGCATTATATGCAGAAAACGTGTCCATCACAACGAAGGTCACAACCATACTCTCCTATGGTTATGTTCATCTAAAACCATCGGTCTCTCCACATAACTAATAGGCTCTACAGCCTCTTCAGTAAATCCCAAATCCAAGACTTATATGGCTTCAGATCCTATCCACCCATCGACATCTAGTCATAAGCTTTTTTGAACAAAATATTAATAGAACTTCCACAGTCAATAAGAACTTTTCCCACGATTGTTGGCCCAATCATAGCTATTATCACCAAAGTGTCGAGCTTAGGTACTTCGACCTCATCTACCTCGTAGTTTCTAAATAGAATATCATCCACCATGGTCTTTAATTGCATTCCCAGAGCTCCATCTTCGATGGCAAGTCACTCTCCTGCACAACATGCTTTAAAGAACTCCCAAACCTTTCCATCTCATCCCATCTCTTCTCAACTGGACGAGGTCCATCGGTGATCATGTTAGTGACAAGCCTTTTACCAAGCTGCCTAGGTTCATCCTCACTAGGACCAACCTATATTCTTTAGAGCCATTGCCCCTAGGGTTGAACTTTTACTTGCCCACCATCCTATGAGGCTTTCACATACTGTTGGAGTTTCTTTTTTCGGATTAAATCTTCAATCGCGTCTCTCAAATGCCTACATTCATTCGTATTATAGCTATGTCACTCATAGAAATGACAGTACTTCCCAGACCTTTTCTCTCTCTTAATCGAATCCCTTGGAGCTGGGTTTTTATAATGTTCAATACCCTACATCGCAAGGTAGATATTTTTGAGTGTATCGTTTAGTGGCTTATAATTCTCATACTTCAGAAACCTTGGTCGTTGCTTGAAGTCCGGCTTTCCACCTCCATTACCTTGGTTATTTGTCTTCTGATTGTTTTTTTTGTTTCCTACATTAACAGCCACATTCCCAGAACTATCAGCGGTTTGTTTTAGAACCACATTACTCTAAATCACCTCAGTTGAATACCCACTATTGATTTTCCCTATATTCCTATTTTCCTCTTCTATGCGCAAATACCGAGTTGCTTTATTTGTAAAACTCTTCCATGGTCGATGGGGGTTTCATTTTCAATCATCTGCCCAAATCCATATTAGGATGTATCCCTCTAATCAAAGCCATCAAAACAATGTCCTCCTTGGCACTACTTATCTATGTCATAACCATGTTATAGCTACTAAAAAAAATCTTTTAGAGATTCTCCAGAATTCTAGAGAAGGTTGGACAATGACTTTACATCTTTTGAGTGAGTAGCATACAACCTGAACTGCTCCACAAATTTTCTAGCTAGCTGATCAAATGAAGATATGGACCTCGGAGGCAGCCAAGTAAACTACATCATAGAAATTCCTTCCAGAAATATAGGGAAACATCTATAGCACACAACATCGGTAGCCCTGGAACTATCCATTTGCCATTCATGCTTTAACAAATGCTATTTGGGATCAGTAGTTCCATTATAAGATGTCATTGTGCGCATGGTAAATCATATAGGTTTCTCCTCTCATGATATCTCTTCGGTGAATGGGTTTCTATTAGGAGAAGACCCCCAATCATCGTTACTTCAATGTTGGTTCTCATTCACCAATTTCTTTACCATATCTACTAAAAATTCTGGTTCTATAGGATCTACTGGACGATGATAATCATGGCTTGCTCTGAGTATTTGGCTCCACAAACGATCTCGTTTGGTTCCATAATTCCTAGGCTCTTTTGTCTCTAGGAGAGTCATTCGTCCAGTGGATCGATTTCTATGATTCTTACGCGATAGGTCAACAACGGTCACTTGAACTCTAGCATTTTAGCCATCAACAGCAGGGCCATCTCCATTATCTTCATCATCTGGCAAATCAACAACATCCCCAACATTCATTACCTGAGGTCTTAGTTTGGTACCAACCTGAAGGGGTGATGGGGTACCTATCTGAGTATCGTTGTTTTGAGCTCTCCCCAAGCCATTTCTCGAAGTTCTGGCTTTCTTTCTTTTCATCCTTTGTTTCCCTTCTCTGTAATTTTCATTTGATGAAGAGGAACTATCTTCTTCTAAATTGGAGGGTGATAATTCCCTCCTATTTCTTCTATGACCTTGAGACATCTAGGTCACCAAGTCCAAGTTTTTTCTATCTCTTTCATTATTGCATTCTAGCTTTCAAGTAGCGTATCGTTCAATTCTTTCATTAATTTATCCATCTCGGCCCTAGTGATTATGTCCGAAGCACTTTGAATTTCAACCGTGTTAGGCTGAGTGGTTTCTTCCATGTATTGAGAGCCAGTATTAACAACATAATTAGTAGGTCAGGAGGCGGTTAATTTTCCTTAGCATTTCTTGGAGCCATTACTCCGGTAGATACAGTGATCGACTTTAGCAAAATCTAGATAATAACAGACTTTAGGAATTAAATTTGTAGATCTACTTTGTGGACTAAAGCAATTCAAAAATTAAATATAGATCTAAACAGCAAGAGATTAAAATGCTCTTAGTGAAAGCACCAAAATGTCTACACCAAAATTTGGCACAAACACCCTTGAGATTTGGAGAAGAGAATAAAATAAAGAAATTAGATGAAAAATAATAAAAAAACAACACACAACAATATATAGTGGTTCTACTAATCACTAGCATACATCCACTTAAGATTTGTTAATGATTCTGCAAAGTATTTACAAACATGATCTAATGGATCGGTGATGATCCAAGAAATTACAATAATAGTAGAGATATTCAAAATGCAGAAAAAAGGATCTCAAAATAGTGCCTATCATCCCCTATTTATAGATGTAGATCAACAAATTTATCTCTACCGTGTTCTTTCCACGTTCTCCCCGTTCTAAAGAAGGTGGTCTAAAAAATTCGTGGCCAAATCAGCAATTTTCAGGGATCGGCACTAACTTGAAGGCTTTGGATCGGTAGCGATCCATACTAGTGGTTCACTATGATTTAATTGATTCCTTGATGTTGTTTAATGGTTCGATGATCACTACACAAGAAAAGATCTTTTGTAGCGCTGAAAAAACGCTACCAAAACTTTTAGTAGCATGTCGATAAACGATGCGATACGACATGCAACTAATAGTCTGAAACTTTTGTAGCGTTGTAGAAAATGCTACCAAAACTTGACTTATTGTAGCGTTTTAGAAACGCTACAAAAAGTTTCAGACTTTTAGTTGCATGTTGTATCACAGCGTTGATCAAAACACTACTAAAAGTTTTTGTAGCCTTTTTTCAATGCTTCAAAAGTCGCATTGCATCTATTTACAGTTATTTTAGTAGCGTTTTTTAAACGCTACTAAAAGTTATTAACTGTTTTGTAGCATACTGTGCACGCCACTATTTCATGTTAATGGCTTGTACCATTTCCAGCCATTGCTCTCATAACAGTCTTATTACAACCAACAATCAATCACATAATCTTCGTATTCAAACTATCAAACAATCAATGACATAATCATCGTATTCAAACACGTTAATCACTAAATCAAATATAATTTCCACAACCATTTCGATAATAGTTTTTCGACAAACCAAGCAAATTCACATAAAAGCCATAACCATTCATAAACAAGTTTACACAGGTACAAACAAAATGTTATAGTATATATAACAATTAAAGACATGTTCATTACTTGATTACCCACAATTCTTTGCTGCAGCTGGGTCTTTACTCCTAAAAAGCTAATTACCTTTAGACAAGTTTAACAATCAACAAATGATTATGAAACTGTTTCATATTTAAAGTATATCAAACATCCTTAGTTGAAGTTTTCTTAAATTTAAATAATTTTAATAAAACTTAGTTAAATTTTTATAAAACTTGGTTAATTTTTACAGTAAACTTATTTAATTTTTAAAAACTTATCTACGTAGTTAAATTCTAATAAAACTTAATTAATTTTATAAATTTATTTAATTTTTATAAAACGTTGTCAAATTATATAACTCTTAGTTAAATTACTAAACTTGTAGTGTGATAACAGAAAAAGGAAGAGTACCAGTTGAGTTTTCAAACAAGCCCATGTCGGTTGGTGTTCCATAACTGACATATATAGCTCCGTGTACATAATATAATGTAGGTTGGATTCCTAGCAATCAACCATCCTCTTGAAGACACGTTGTCGGCACTGTGTACACAGATTGGCGTATTACAAGGTTCTTTTTCTCTTTCACCACTTTAAATTTTAGTACTTGTAGTTTATAATGTCTATAATTAATTACAAGATTCTCTAGCAATCAACTACACTAAATATATGAATCTGTTGTTGGTGTTGAAACTTCGTGTTTACGGTATTTCGTAAATACGATATTTTGACTATGACAACTATACAATCATTTATATACTAACTTGTTTTTGCAGGGATTAATCTATGACAAGATTCGACTATGTATAATTTTATATTTAAGGTTGTTTCGAGTCCTTGTCTAGAAGTTAAAATATGTTAAAATCTCTCCTATATGATATATACTCACCTCATTATCATTTCATATGCATATTTTTGGTTTAAAGGCAAAATCTCATTTTTATGTTACATTCAGACGTCTGAATGATCCAATCCAGACGTTTGAATCTGGAAATATGAATGTTGTAAAATACAATATTCAGACGTCTGAATTGGATAGTTCAGACGTCTGAATCTGGCAATTTTTGCCTATTTTCTTTCTGGTTTGACTTCGTTGCATTTCATAAGTCTGAATTTTTAATTTCAGAAGTCTAAATATTTACAACAGCTAGTTTTCTGAAAAGGCACTTCCATTCATGAAGAGATGCGTTCTTCATTTCAATAGATATGACCATATCTCTTCATGATAACTCTTCACGAACATATGCGCCTATTTATAATCTATATAAACACATTAGAATCAAGTTTCCATAACTTAATTGAACCTAATCGATCTAACTCTTTCTATTCTTAATCTACTTTAATTCTAACACACTCCTGTGCATCTGTAACGACCCCGGATTTTAATTTAATTTAAATTGATAATTAATTTGATTTTTAAATAAAAATTGTGAAATTAATTGGTAAATTGATTCGAGTTTCCCTGAATTCAAATAAAATTGTGTTAAATCAAATGAATTTAAATCTTAAATAAATGGTTTAAAAATAATTATAAAATATAGAATGTCATTTATATTACAAAGCAAAGAAAAGAAGACAATAAAATATATTCAAGTATGTAAACAAATCAAATTGGATGTGAATAATAAAATGAAACAAGTAAATGTACGTGTGCTAGCTTGCAAAAGAAAGGAAATAAATATACATTCAAGTATATATTGTATAAGTAGAAAACACTAGTACACTCAAGAATGAAACCAGACAACACAAAGGAAAAAAAGAAAAAAAAGATAAGTTGGCTTGCAAAGGAAGATATAGATAATTATATGTAGATTGTACAAGATAATTAATGCATGAAGCATTAGTACACCGCAATATTATCTTCAGCCACCAAAGTAATAAATATCAACTTAGTCAAACAGCAAACAAGAAAAAAAATCTCTGAACTAATTTGTACAAAATAATATTACCTTGTACCAATAATATCACCTTGTAACTTCTCTTTTTATATATCAACCACCTTCATTTCTTTTCGTTCATCACAACTTAGAAAATTGAAGCAAGCATCACCTCAACTTAAACACCAATACAACTTGAACAACAATTTAAATCAAAACTCAAATCTCAAAACCAAAAGAATAACCTTAGTTTTCAAGCTTTCAAGCCTAGAAATCAATGTCAGGATCGAGAACAAGGTTTCAATTATTAAGTGTGAAATCAAGATCAGACATGTCGTAGATAATTCAGATCCAAACTCAATGAAGTCCAGAAAAAAAAAACTACCAAATTTTCATATTCATTTTCAAGCTTGTTCTCTGTTCATCATGACAGGCTTTGCTCTCTGCTTCTTCCCATCAAGGTGAGCAGACTACCTTTCAAATGCTTGAATCTGTTTATATATTGGATGTTCATGATGAATACTTCAAGTTTGTTGTGAAAAATGTTTGTACAGATAATCAATGTGCCTGCATGTCTATATATATATATAGTATATATGCCTGTATATAGAAACCATCCCTATGTTCATAGTTTACAGGTTTCAAAACCTGTTTATAAATCCCTATTTCCTTATGCAATAAGATTCAGCCTAGGATCTTTAAATGAAAAGTGATGAAAATTATATATTAAAAATTTAAAAAACAAAAACAAGTAACATTATTAAGCAAATTATCTGGAAATTGGAAATTTACAGTAAAAGCTTTTGAAAACAGAAAAATCTATAGTTTTAAAATCATGATTTGATTACATAACTAGATTTGGATTGTAAAATGATGAATTTTAATAAAAATTTCCAAATTTTTAGATTCGTATATATTGGGTATTTTCGTGATGAACGGGAAATTTGTTTTCGTGGATTCTCGTTGACCCACGACGAGTTGAACGTCGTGATCAACGGTGGAGGAGGCCTGAATGGTGGCGAACCCAGGAAAAATGCTAGCAGAATTTTTTATCAATCATGGTGGTCGGGTGGATTGATTCTAGGGTTTAAAACCCAGTTTTACTCGACGAAGTTTCAGAGGCGATTCTGTCGCCAATGGCGAATCGGACAAGGCCGGGGCAGGTGGAAACAAAGTATGGGTTGTCGACGAAGAACTGATCGTGATGGCGAGGCTTCAAGTGGTCTTGATCGGCGAGGCGAATCGATTTTTGTGACCGAAGTTTGGTTCCAGGTTTGGTCAAATTGCTCGTTTTCGATTTGCTGTTGGATTCGTTGATCTGGGAGGTTGAGGAGGACGGTGGGGTTGTCGACGACTTGGCGAGGGTCGAGGCGTTGATCTATGGTGGTCGAAACGACCGTGCACGTTCACGTGTGCATTTTCGTTGATCTGGGTTGTTTTTGTTGGGTTGGGGAAGAAGGAGGAAGCTCGGGGACATGCTCGAGAAAACGAGGGTTGGTCTCGAAGTAAAGTGAAACGCGAGTTGCTCGGGAAAATTTGATTTTGGCTCGGGTATCACTTTGTTTTCAGGTTTTACAAACCTGTTTGAGTTTTCTGAAGAAAAAAAATTAATTTAAATTTTATAAATCAGGGTTTAAAATGAATCTTAAATCCAAGTGTAAATATAAGTTCAAGTTGATTTGGAATTTAGTTGAAACAAATAAAGTTTTAAAATTCAAATTGTTTAATAACTTAAAAATGTTAAGTAGTGAAAAGAAATTTGAATTTAAAAGGAATTTGATTTAACTCTCTAAGTTTCTTTGATAACCAAAAGGATTACCTTAACATGAGAAAAATAAATTTGGATTTTTAAACTTTATCAAAAAAATAAATTGGTATTTATTCTAAAGCTTGAAATTCAATTTGAAATTTAAAAGAAATTTGAAATCAATGTTCCAAATATATTAAATCATAAGTACAAATGAGTTTTACTTTAAGAAATGATGATTTAGAATTCATAAATTAGTAAGTTAATTATAATGGATAATTTAATTATTTAATTTATTAATGATTTGGATTAATGAAGTAAGTAATTAAAGGGTTAAAATCATTAATAAAGAATTATTAATTAAATATTAATTAATGATTAAAATTGATTAATCAAGTGATTAATCAATATTTAATCAGGTAATTAATTTGAGATTAATTAATTTAAGTTAAAGGTTAATTAACTAATGGAAATGATTAAAGATAATTATTTAGTTAAAAGAAATTGATTTATGGTTAGAGTTAACTAAGTAGTTAGGGAAAATTAATTATTATGATTAATTAAGGATAATCAAATAAATGGAGATTAATTTAATTAATATGATTAATTAAGTATAATTGAATTAATTAAAGTAATTAATTAAATTATTTATATCAAATGATTTGTCATCAATTAATCAAGATTGGATAACTAATTCATAAGAAATTAAATTAATTAGAAATAAATTTAATTAATTAGGATTAAATAATTAATTAATCCTATCTATGAGTAATTTTTGAATGCTTGACCTCACTTATGAATGATTATATTGTATCGGATGCCTTGAATTGCTTGTGATATATCCTGATTTGTGTGTGATTTGTAATGTAGTTTATTTATCTGGGATGAATGTAATTTTATTATCTGCAATATATATATCTGTGATCTGTGAATGAAAGATAAGTGTTATAGTTATACCGCTTATCAACTATATTTCTGTATTCAGATCTATGATGATTGAATGATGTTGCACTACTGTGTGAAACCCCTGGACTACACCTTACACACACAAATATGGATTTCACGAGGAAATCGGTTAAGTCACAGATGATTTAAATTTAATGTTTTTGAAATTGAAATTTTAATTTCAATTGATTTTGGAAATGAATTTGGGTTAAATGTTAAAGCTTTTGGAAAGGAGTTTTTAAGATAAAAGTTATTTTGAGTAACTTGGTAAAGTTTCCAATTTAAATAATTTAATTTGAATTTGAATTCAAAATTTGGAATTGAATTCCATGAATGGAAATTATGGTTAAAGATGTTATGAATGTGTTTATATGAATTTAAACCATTTTAAAAGTATAATTTTGAGAATTTGAATTTAACCCAAAGACTTTAACTCGTATAAATAAATCAGATTTTCCGAAATGAAAACTGTTTGTTTTCAAATGATAAAAGCTTTCATATATAAGAAATGAAATTCCAATTTAAGTTAAAGGGATTTCAAGTTTGAATTGAAAAATGGTTTTCCAAATTATGAGTGAATTCTTTTTGAAAGCTATGAATTAAATCTTGATTTAAAGATTTAATGAGTTAATCCAATTGAAATGGAAATTGATTTGGAAAATCTGTGAATAGATCTTTGTGAAATTGGGTGAACTTTGTGAATTGAATCTTTTTATGTAAAAGATTAAAATGGTAATGTAAGAGAAGTTTTGGGTAATAAGTTGTGACTTAATTGAAATCCAATATCCATATGTGTTTTAAATATTACGCTCATTATTTGGTTTAGCCGGGAAAGGACTATTATGTCATATAACCCATTTTGAATAATGATACGTCGTATATGGATTGCATTTGAAGACCGGTAGTGAAGACCGAGTATTTGTGAAAACGATAGGATAACCTATCGATTGTCTCTGCACTAAGTTGCTCCGGTATAGAGATTTCCTAAGTGATGGGAAGTCCGATCGAGATTGTGAATACCCGGATTGCAAGGGCTTCTTTGGAAGTGCCTTCGGTTCTGTTCGAACCCGGAACAGACTTGTATGGTTGTATGTCTGACATTACACTTTGAGATATAAAGCTGATTTCTTTCAAATACATTTCTGTTTGGTGGTGGAGATTTATTCTCTTAGCTTAACACCCTTCTCTGAGACGTACGAGCTCAGAGGTTATGTAGTTGAAGGTTATCAGTGATATACTCCCAATTTGGTAGTGTGGCATGCTGAGTGTTGCTGATCATTTGTTGATCAAAGCATGGCTTTGTGAAAAAGCGTAGCTTTGTGGATGAGACCTCATCGAACCTCACAAACCGAAAATGGTCGAAACAGGAAAGATGCGGCAAGGTTATGAGGGTCGCTCCCTTTAGGGTATGTCATTTCCTTTTGGAAAAAGGTGATATTATGGTATGGAGCCTAGATATTTACCTGTGTGGTTGCTCCAATCTCATTTACTGTGTGATTGTTGTTGTGTGATCGAGGCCTTGGATAAAGGTCCCAAAGGACCGGGGGTGGCATATTCGTGTAGTAGTTACCTAGTGATAGAGGTAACCCGGCCTTGTGTTGGCAGAGAGCTAGTTAGTTCTCGGGACGTCCATCAAGAGGCGTACCCATGTGGCAGTAGGAAGTTCCTTAGCCTGACCATTTATTGGAAAATCCAAAGAAACAATACGAGCCTTGTACGGTTTTAGTTGTATAACCTGCTATGGAATGTGGCGGTAACCTGCTATTGAACATAGTAGTTATAGTAGGCATACAATAATGGTTGTATGCTGGCTAAGATTAATATTATATTTTCGAAATGTTTCCTACACTATGCACTAGTAATAATATCAAAAGGGTTTCTTTTGCGTAGTAAGCATGTTTGACTATCATAAGAAGAAATCTCCTCTAATTCTGCGATTGCATTGTGTGTGTGGCGGGAGGTCTTATGGTAGTTTCATTTTCCAAAAAGCATTGTGGATTTCAATGTTTAAAATTCTTTTGTTGTATGTTTTAAAGATTAACTGTTTTTGTTGCTCACACCAGTCCCATGACTGACCCAGAGTTTATTGTTCCCTTCCTAAACTCTGGGTGCCCACAATTTTCCACACGGGCAGACTAGAGTTGGGTTTCTCAGATATTCAGGTTTAGTAGATTATCGGGAGACAGTTCAGTTTTTGGAGTTCACAGAGATGACTGCACTTGCTTATCTTAGTGAGATGTGTTGGTGGTTCGAGCTGACGTTGGAGTTATTGATCTTATTCTCTTTGTCGAATCACTTGGAGTATCACTTTTGTTTTCCGCTGTATCATTATTTATCTCTGATATTCTTGTATCATATTGATATCATTATTGTATGTCATTCTGGATATTCTATTCATTGGAGTTGTATATGATATCATTGATTCTTTATTCCGCTATGTTGTTATACTTACTGTGTTATAAGCTCCGGTGAGCCAGATTCGGCGTTTGAATCTGTGGCATTTTGAGTACAAGTGAAGTACGGGTGCCGATTTTCGAAGGCCGAGTTCAGGATCATCACAGCATTCAAGTTCGTACAAAATCATTCATTTACTTCCATATTCTTCACATACACACATATATATATCAAAAGGAGAAGATTATAGGAAGGTTGTACTATCAAGAGACAAATCCGTGTTATCAAGAACACACTGTGTCAAATACTCTCTGTATAAGTTGAAGTCCTGTTCTGCTGCTCAGGCATGTGAAGTCCTCTTCGGCCGTTGAGACGAAATCCGGTTCTGTTGCTCAAGTCCCCGTTCGGCTGCTCAGGGGTTGTATAGACCTATTCCTCCGGGTTAAGTGAGAGTTGTTGTTTTAGTGAAATTCCAGAAGGAGTCTGGGACTGGACGTAGAACGGGAAGTTCGAACCAGTATAAAAATTCCTGATGTGCTTGTTTTATTTTACTTATTCACATTGCTATAGTATCTTAGTTTATTTCCGCACTAGTATTGTATAATTCCATATAGCACGATCCGCACCATCTTTTCATTTGGTATCAGAGCAAGGCATCTTATAACCATTACAAAGTTATCTGATACTTTGCTAATATGGAAAATAATACCAGCACTAGCACTAGCACTAGCACTAGCACTAACACCAGTTTTATTGAAGGTCAATCTATTGCACGACCTCCACTATTCAATGGCATGAATTACAACTATTGGGCTACACAAATGTGTATTTATATGCAAGCAAATAGTTTTGATTCATGGAATGTTACACAAACAAAATACACTACACCCACTACTGCTTATGCAGAATGGACTACTGCTCAAAAGACAGAAGCCACTACTAATGCTAAAGCCATGAACATGCTATTTTGTGCCTTAGATAGAAATGAATTTAATAGAGTTAGTATGTACACAACTTCTTATGAAATTTGGAGAACTCTTAAAGTCACACATGAAGGCACTAACAAAGTCAAGCAAAGTAAAATATCCATGCTCAAAAGTCGGTTTCAAAATTTCAGAATGAAGCAAGATGAGTCCATAAATGATATGTACTCTAGATTTCAAGATATTTATCATTCATTACTAGGACTAGGACAAACATTTACGGATTTTGATATTGTTTCAAAACTATTAAACTCTTTAACTGATGATTGGGAAAGAAAGGTCTTAGCTATTGAAGAAGCCAATGATCTTTCCACCATGAAACCAGAAGAGTTAATAGGAAATTTAATGTCCTATGAAGTTAATATGCAGGCTAAAAGAGTACAGGCTCAAGACAAAAAGAATGTGGCTTTCCATGCTGAAAAGGAAGAAGAATCAGACTCAGATGAAGAAGACTTAGCTTTTATAGCCAAAAACTTTAAAAAGTTTTTGAAATACAGAAAAGGGAACAAGAATAATAACAAATGGTTTTTCAACAAGCCGTCAACTTCTGTATTAGAATGCTATAACTGCCATAAGAAGGGTCACATTCAGAAAGATTGTCCAGATCAGAAAAAATCATACAATAGCAAAAATAAGAAGGACAAATTCAAGAAAAGGGCTTTCTCAGTTACATGGGATGATTCAGATTCTTCATCTTCTGATAGTAGCAGTGACAGTGAGAATGAGCAAGCAAATGTATGCTTTATGGCAAAGGAGAATGAGGTTAGTAATCTACCTTTTGATGATATGATTGAAATTAATTCTGAACTTCTTGACACTTTAAAAAATCTCAAAAGAAAATATAAAGAAGCTTTAGAAAATCAAAATAGAGCAGAATTTGAAAGAGATATGTTAAAAGATGAAAAGAAAATATTAGAAGAAGAACTTGAGAAAATTCAAGAATCATCTTCTGATAATTCTCAATTTGCTCTATTAAGTCAAGAAATAGAAACTCAGAAAGTTAAGAATGATACTCTAGCCTCTGAAAATCATGAGCTTAAAACAAAATCAAAATGATAGAGTTAGAGAACACCAGTCTTAGAACTAAGCTAGACAATATCACCAAGAATGTTTCAAATTTCAATAAAGGTAGAGAAAACTTGTCTAAGATTATTGAAAGTTCTCAACCGGCATCTAATAAAAATGGATTAGGTTATGTTAAGAAATCACGAGCTCCAGCTACAAAGGAAAATAAAAGGAGAAATGTTTCTAAAACTATACCTTCCATGGAACATTCAAAGAGGAAAACCAACGTAAAAACCATAAAAATATGGATTCCTAAAACAAACAATAGTTTGATTAGGAAGAGATATATAAATTCCTTCTTTGAATCTGTGCATAAAAATAAAATTATATTTATAAAGGGAATACTGAACCCTCTTGGGTTTGGTTTCCAAAAACCTAACTCTTAGGACCCTAATAAAAAGGTGGGTACCAATGTCTTCACTTATATTTTTTGCAGGTACCACCAAACAAAGAGGAAAATGGATACTAGACAGTGGATGCTCAAAACATATGACAGGAAACAAGGAAATGCTAACAAATATCATCTACTCAAATGGAGGTTCTGTCACCTTTGGAGATAATTCTAAGGGATACATCATTGGCATAGGTGATGTGAGCAATGTCAACACATCTAATTTACTTCTTATTTCTAATGTTTTATTAGTTAAGAATTTAAAACATAATCTATTAAGTATTAGCCAATTGTGTGACAAGGGATTTAAAATCAAATTTTCTAAAGATAAATGTAACATTTCTGATCACAATAACAATCTTATTTTTGAAGGTTTTAGAGATAAAAATATTTATGTTTTAAACATGAATATAAATTATAATTAAAATATGTGCTTATTAGCCAAAATGCACTGTTGGTTCTTTGCTCTCCTATTCTTGTTTATATTTTGTTACATCTATGATATGCATGATATTTTAACTCTCCTTTTTGTCGATGTCAAAGGGGGAGATATATTTTTGAAATATTTCCTATCGACAGGGGGTGTTTATATTAAGGGGGAGTATTTGTATTTCCTGCTTCTATATGATCATGTTGTATACTATAATTTTATATAGTTGTCATCGTCAAAAAGGGGGAGAATGTTGAAACTTCGTGTTTACGGTATTTCATAAATACAATATTTTGACTATGACAACTATATAATCATTTATATACTAACTTGTTTTTGTAGGGATTAATCTATGACAAGATTCGACTATGTATAATTTTATATTTAAGGTTGTTTCGAGTCCTTGTCTAGAAGTTAAAATATGTTAAAATCTCTCCTATATGATATATACTCACCTCATTATCATTTCATATGCATATTTTTGGTTTAAAGGCAAAATCTCATTTTTATGTTACATTCAGACGTCTGAATGATCCAATCCAGACGTCTGAATCTGGAAATTTGAATGTTGTAAAATACAATATTCAGACGTCTGAATTGGATAGTTCAGACGTCTGAATCTGGCAATTTTTTGCCTATTTTCTTTCTGGTTTGACTTTGTTGCATTTCAGAAGTCTGAATATTTACAACGGCTAGTTTTTTGAAAAGGCACTTCCATTCATGAAGAGATGCGTTCTTCATTTCAATAGATATGACCATATCTCTTCATGATAACTCTTCACGAACATATGCGCCTATTTATAATCTATATAAACACATTAGAATCAAGTTTCCATAACTTAATTGAACCTAATCGATCTAACTCTTACTATTCTTAATCTACTTTGATTCTAACACACTCTTGTGCATTCAAGTTCGTACAAAATCATTCATTTACTTCCATATTCTTCACATACACACATATATATCAAAAGGAGAAGATTATAGGAAGGTTGTACTATCAAGAGACAAATCTGTGTTATCAAGAACACACTGTGTCAAATACTCTCTGTATAAGTTGAAGTCTTGTTCTGTTGCTCAGGCGTGTGAAGTCCTCTTCGGCCGTTGAGGCGAAATCCTGTTCTAATGCTCAGGTCCCCGTTCGGCTGCTCAGGGGTTGTATAGACCTGTTCCTCCAGGTTAAGTGAGGGTTGTTGTTTTAGTGAAATTCCAGAAGGAGTCTGGGACTGGACGTAGAACGGGAAGTTCGAACCAGTATAAAAATTCCTGGTGTGCTTGTTTTATTTTACTTATTCACATTGCTATAGTATCTTAGTTTATGTCCGCACTAGTATTGTATAATTCCATATAGCACGATCCGCACCATCTTTTCAGTTGGTGATCATTCGTTGTTATAAGTCTTCAAGTTAAACTTTATGTGACAGAAATAATTTGTTAATGTTGAATTAATAGATAGACTGAAATGATTTTGTTGCAAATGAATCAAGGTGCACAGGGTAGACTCTGTCCATATATTTGATTAATGTAAGGTCGGGTACTATTCAGAATTAGTTTATGAAGACAGGGACACTGATATTAATCACATTCGATTTTTTATTTTACTTGGTTCACAATTCCACAAAATAAAATTATAAATAAAAATAACTCTAAAGTATGTGAGAAGATGATAATACCGATGAATACAATTTTTTCCATATAACTGTATGCATACTGAAAGAAAAAAACATAACATTATTCATATTTAGAAATTATGAGGTGGGTCTTGTTTTGTTGTTTGGTTGTTTGGTTGTAGTTAATTAAATTATTAATTGCAAGTAAAAATAGATTAGATAATTATGATTAAAATATGTGGCAAAAGCAACCTGGTTGAGTTTCGGTCAGGTCCATGTTCTTTCGCTGGACACATTTCAGATTCAACAAGCCTCTCTTTCCCATTTTCTATTTTAGCTTCGACACTTGATACATGTTTTAGTTTTTAGACGCATTGGTCATTGTATCTCCAACCACTGGTTCAACCTGGATCCTCCAACGCGGTCTGTTGCATTCTCTTTTCAGTCACAAGTCACAAATGTTCTTGTTCAGCCTGGATGCAATGTGCATTAACCCTCATTTCATCTTTTACTTTAACCGATCTCTAGTCTACTAACAGTGAACTGTTTCATGAATTCATGAAACAAAGAGATTTCTAGCTTCCAGATTATGACACAATAACACTTACCCATCGAACATGACAAGAATGACAGGTAGGCATCTCTCATCTCACCGTGTTATGTTTCCTTATGTTGCTTATGCTCCTTTAATAAATGCTCAAGCTTGTCTTGCATCTGCTAATGATGTGCAAACATTTTATGATGTTGCTCATAAGGGCTCAGACCCAGTACTTACTCTACCTGCACATCTGCATAGTCCTCTAAGTGCCTGCAATCAACGAAGTTGATCACTCCAGTCAGGTACGAGCTAGCTGCTATCTAGCTGCAATTGCTCCTACTACTCAAGCTTATATGTATTTTTGTGAAAATATGCTTCAATTTATATATGAACCAAAACATAGGAAAACAAATTACCTCAAACTGTGACTGCCATAAGAAACATTGCTATCACAAAATAACAAACAACAGCTTACCTTGTTGCTTGGTGAACAAGATAATGAAGTTGCCTTTCCAATTTATAAGCAGATACGTGCACCTGTATGCAAAAGCATAGATAAGTAGTTAGATAGATGCAAAAAGCTATGATATGATGCATAGACCTGGAAAAGAAAACATACCATGGCTTCTTAACTTGTGCAAATGCTTAATTTGATCTCTTCCTGCTTTTGTTTTCTTCCTTTTGAAACCTTTACTAAATTTGTGAAATTTATCTGAACCTTAATAATGATGATTTGATAACATCCTTTTGGTATGCGTTGATGCAAATAAGTGGTTGAACCACATAAAAACAAGCGAATAATATTTGCCTTTATTGCTTTATTTGACTGTTGTGCACCGGTATTACATGAATATGTGATTTTTTTTAAATTGTTTGACATGTATTTTCCATTAATGATTAGTGAGTAGATATGATGCTTTTATTTGTGTTTATGATTCATTTAAAACTTTTATTTTGACTATTCTTCTATCAAAATTGGTGATTGATGCCATATGTTGTGTTCAAGTCAACTGTTACTACTGGGGCATTTGAAATCAAAGTAGAAAATATAAGAAGATGGGTGATCGTTGGATTTGCAGTTTGATAGTTAAGATATTACACTTTTAAGTGCATATTTAGGGTGGTGCTAAATGTACCCTAATATGTGCTATATTTTATGAAAAAACTAAAATAATAGAACTTATCATTTGGGAAAAAATGCTTTCAATTTCTAAAATCCATGACCATAACTGTGTTATCAGAGAAGCAAGCGGCTATCTTGTTGCCCTCCTTGTTCCAACAAACTTCAAAAATTCCACCTCCTCCACTATATGTTTTATAAGCTTCCCTTCTTTCACAGACTATATGTTGAGGCCTTGATCCAGTGATCCACTTGCTAAATGTTGCCCATTTAGGCTAAATGCAACAGCATAGACTGGTTGCCTGCATTTGAAGGACGTAAATTTAAAATTCATCGTCAATAACATGTTACTATGGAAAGTATTTAATCAAACTAGGATATGTAATATCTAGTGAATTTTTATCATCACTTTTCAACACTTATAACTCAGTCAAAAATAGATCACTTTGTTGTTTGAAACCACTCCAGTATTTATGTTATTGTACCAACACTTTTTCAAAAAACAGTTGTACAAAAGTTCACTTTCTACCATAGTCATTTTTATAAATAGCTTCAAAAGAGGTCTACGTGTGTAATTAGTTTCGAAAAGTGAGGTAAACGAGTAAATTACTCACACTATCCTAACATATAATATCATTGTCAATTGGTTTGAATTAATATGATAATATCAACGTATTATGCATATTAAAATGCCTACAGAACAGATGGCAAAAATAATTTTAGATTCCATTCGAATGGCATAAACTGGGTACCAAATGCCTTATCAGATCTGTAGTTGTCGTGAATTGGGACTAGTTAAGTTTCCGAGTAATGGACTCTTAAATCTCAAGCAAGACATTAATCAGTACTTGTTTTTACCGAGAAATATGTATTGACAAACCAAGAAAAGCACACATCTATTGATAGTGTCATTTGATACTTGTGACCATTTAGGCTGTGGTTAGATCTTCCCTGCTCACGTTCCCATAGATTGATAGTAGATTCAAAAGAAGCACTGAAATTATGCCATAATAAGTAATTAACTACTTGTGAAAAGTACAATTTAAAAATAGAACGAAAATGTACCATAACTATTAGATAACAATAGTAAGTTTCCGGTTGATTCTGATTTTCGGATTTAAATTCCTCAAGTATGGAACAATATTTTTAAGTTGCATAATTATTATGCAAAAAAAAATGTGGTCATACTTGTAATTCTCATATATCATATCTTGTTCTTCTAGACACATAGCTCAATCTATTGATCCACCTTTTTGGATTATCTTTCTATTCTTGAAATTGCAATTCAGAATAAAAGATGCAAATCTAGATATATATGTGCAGTTTGCAAACTTTTTTAGATATATATGTATAAATCTTACAGCTACTACCTATGTTCCAAAGTTTGATAGCAGATACAGGGGTGGCTCTAGCTTATGGCAAGAAATCACCGTGGCTGGATTTGTGAAATATTATTGAAAATATATTCATATCGAGCAATAGGCCATACCAAAATAGCTTATCGCCATACTTGACTTAACAGATTAAGACTGTAAAAGCCACATTAACCAACAACAATTTCCACCACTCATTTTAGTACTGTTAAATTTTATTCACTCCCTCAATCTTGGAAAGTGGGACTAAACGTTTTACTTAACTTCTATATATTATCATTTAATTTACATTTTAAAGGCATGCTGTGGAATAAGTTGTGAACTGGTTTTATTATCTTTAACTATACAGCATTACAACTATTATTATATTCATGCTCATTTCCTTCTATTACATTTATTCATCCAACAGCTATCAATCATAATTGACTTATTTCAATGGTTTTTTTGATTCGTTTAAAATCATTTTACATGGACGCAAGCCTTAAATGCATCAACAAATGGCATTCTTTTTGCAGTTAAATATTGACCATGCCAAATATTTGCCATTAGATGTGTATTTTAATATAATCATGTTCCACTATGTGGAAATTAGATATCATTTATGTGAAGCAAGCAAAAAATGTTAATCCTTTGTGCACACAATGTAAAAAAGCCAAAACAGTTGCGACTTGCTAAATAAATTAACAGTATGATAAATGAAAATTTCATGGTATGATTAGTATATTATAACAAGCTACCTAAATAAGAAGACACAAACTTCAAAAGGTAATTGGTCTATATACATTATCATATCTTCCTTATCATAAAATTTTATGAATTTCAGAATACCCTGTTTTTTCTTTAGGACACCTTGCCTTCATAGGACCTCAAATAATAACAAAACCAAGGATGCTCTCAACCAAGGTTATCAAAATGGGATATAAATCGTAAATCGTAAAGTTCAAACTTTAAATCGAAATGGGATTCAGATCGTAAATCGTACATTCAAACAATCCATATTTTAAGGTTTGTTTAATGTTTGAACTTATACAATTAAACTTAAAAGTTAATTTTCTCACGTACTACATTTTTATTTTAGTTTGAAAACATTATAATTAGAATTGTGAATCCAAATGAGTATATTGAGTATGTTGATCGGAGTTGAATGTTTTCATAATTGTGACTTTAGCTAAGTTTGAATCGGAATATAAATCGAATCGTAAAAGGAGAGATCCGATCCGAATCGGGATTTAAATCGTAAGATTTTAAGATTTTTTACAACAATGCTCTCAACTTCTAATTTTATGGATGAATGAAATAGGAGGAAAACAAGTTTCAAATATATATCTAGATACAAAATGGTTATGTTCATGATCTAGAGGGAGTGGACTTTAATCATACAATTTTTGACTGAAATATATTCATATTTTATTGGTGGGGAAAGAGAATATGTAACATGACCTTATACTTTTACTCTCATTCAGTCGCCTTAGTATTCATTTTAATCTTCATAGTTGAAATTTTTATTCTATAAAAAAAATTAATTTCCCTTATATCCAAAGCTAAAAAGTATAATTTCTAAAAAGCCATATGATACAAAAGAAATAAGATTGTTGCAGAAGGCATACATAAAAGCAGTATTTATGATTGTAGAATGAATATAATGAAGAAGGTTTTTATCTTATGATCAATATTTTTATTTATAACCATTTGCATTATTAATTAGTTTCCAATAATATGTATTGACAACCCATCATCCACAAGTTTTTTTCAAGAATATGAATTCTCCTAGTATTGGAAATTGGAGGAAGTGGTAAGTTATTCTTGAGTATTTTCAAATATTTCATCACACCTTTTAATGTGTATGTATACGATGATAAAACCATACTATTTTTATGTATGCTAAAATTTATTAGGCATGTTTGAATATAGTAGTAATATAGACAAAACTAATATGTTACGTATTAATATTGATATAATTTGTGCATGTTGAAACTTTTTAGGCATGTTTGGATATAGTATTAACATTAGCATAACTTACGTTGTAACAACCATATGTATATAATCTAGGGGGAATTAATTTAAAGGACAAAGATTTGTATATTTTTTGCCTCAAGGACACAACCTCAATATTTTTACCATAAGGACAAACATTCTTCTAAAAATTATTCATAAGGACAAATATTTTCCAAAATTATTCATAAGGACAACAAAACTGCTACCAAGCTAAAAACTGATACCTAAAAACTGCTACCGATAACTACAAACTGATACTATCAATGACTAAAAACTGATACCTAAAGAAAGTTGTCTTTCAGGATAAAATATTGAAGGCATGTCCTTGAGGCAAAAACGCTGAAATTTTTTGTCCTTGACAATAATTTCCTGTATAATCAATAACTTTAATATTAGGAACTGTAAGTCATGGCCTCAATTTCAGCTAGAAAAAAAGGTAAAATACTAAAATGTTGAATTGTTTTACATTCCTTATATTGATTGTTTTACATTCCTTATATTTTAGATTTGAGATAAAAGTACATTTCTATCATTCTGATTTTATGATCAGTTAGATTTTATTTCATTTATATTCAGGTACTTTTATAACTGATTATGAATGAGATTGCCAAATTGATTCATCTGCAATTAAAAAACTAAAATGATGACCATTTATTAAGTAATTTATTAATAAATTGTTATGTGAGTTTTTGTCTGATTTTAAATCTAAATTTTTTTAGTTACTTAGGTTATATCTTTCTTTAGACTTCCTGTCTTATATGAGGAAGGCATCATGGTAACTATCTATTTTAGGGTATATTCCTGGTGTAGCAAAACTATTATTGTAGGTCACTTAAGTACTTTTTTCTAATTCTTGATCACTTAATAAAAAATTGTATGTCAGGAAGAGCACATCTTGAAGCTATTTCTGTTGTTACTGAAGGTAAGTTGTTTTCAAAAATGAACAAGTAACATAAGAGGAAAAATATATTCATGCTATTTTGATATTTCATTGTTATCAAATATTTTCGATTGAAAGCAAATATTTGTCACTCATTTGGATATAAAAGCATTCTAAAAGTAAAGAATCATATTCGCCTTGAAGCAACACGAACACCGTATTCCTTGCCATGATGGTAAAACTCAGTAAGACCCTAGTCTATTAGACGCGGTTTGCAAAGCTCGTGATCAATCATAACATTATGATGTTTGACATCTCTATGCATGATTCCTTGTGAGTGGCGGTAACCTAATGCCTACAAAATAAAACACATAAGAGCGATGGATCATCAAATTGAAGAAAATAAGATTAAATAAATGTCGACACTCATAGAAAAAGTCAAATTACAAGCATGACATTATGCAAAAATAAAAATAAGAACATAGCCAAGGATCATATATTGTTGAAGAAACAGACATAGAAACACTATAATTAACATGTATTATAGCTTGGTTAAAACTTGCCATAATTGCCATAACCGTTTAATGCATCAAGCAAGATATCCACTTGGAAAAAAATCAACAATGCCTGACAGAATCGATTAAATAGTTTATTTTGAACTATTTGGATGCACCAAAGCAAAATTTGTGTATCCATATTCTCGACTTATTTCACATATAAAACTAACAAGTTATATATGCATGTATAGCATAAAGGCATCGAGCTGCATAAATAATGAAACGGAAGAATGAAAAATACCTTGAGAAGCTCATAAATGTAGTAGCAGATGTCATAATCTGTTAAAGTTGGATATAAAATTTTAAAATTCGCGATGTTCACATATTTAAATATAAAGCTAGGAGTTTTAAATGTTGATACCGGACAATATCGAGAAGCTTCACAATATGTGCCTCTATAAAGTTTTTGCAGTATTTTAATCTCCCTCTTTATCTATGTAAGTAGCAGAGGATAACATTGCATGTAAGAAATATTTGATAAGAGTAAATAATGAAGATACATGGCATATCAGCCTAACAAAAACTCAAGTACTCAAACTTATGAATTAACCCATTAGTAACATAAAGTTCTTTTTATTGTTAGTTGTGCATGAATGGGATAAGTCAATTAGCTTAAAAATAAGTTTATGCAAGATAAAAAACAAAGGTAATTATTGGGAAATATCTTCAACATTAACTAGTGTGTGGTAGTAGTGGTACTAGAACAGATGCCTCCTCCAACCACCTAAAGAAAAAAAACCATAGGAAAAAAGAAGCCTCGCCGCACAAATTTTGAAAATAAAAATAAAACTAAATTGGTTCAATAAATAAACCAGATGATTAGTTGGCAAAGTACGTCAAGTTTGGCGTTTGGAAATGTTTTATGTATTGTGATCTAGTTACATTTAAGGGGATGTCTGATAGTAAATGGCTTTAGAGGAGACAAATGTGATCTATTGCATGTCAAGGATGAAAGAAATGACAAACCAAAAAGTACATACTCAAATAACAACCATTTACAATATGGATCAAGTAGTATAACTTCATTTGACTTTTGCCTCATCGGTTCCATATTCTTATACATGTGGAAACAAAAATCTTGATATCAATAACATGATTCCAACCTTTTAGTTCTTTACAGACTTGAGTATCTTAATTATGCACCACTCCTTATTTGTTATGTTTATGCCTTCAAAGACTTCACCGTATTACCCTCTTCCAACTTTTCGAACAACTTTGTAATCATCTTGGTCCTTAGTAACAAAAGCAAAACATAGCATAATGACAAGCATGTAGTCGCAAATCACATCTTGTAGTTTAAAAAACGTATGGATAAAATGGTTGAAGTAAAAATAAAATAAAAATCCACTGTGTTCCAGGTTATAAGTGATATGATATTCAAAATCATAAACGATGGTAATCAAATTTTTGCAAGTCATTATATCAATGAACACATGTATAGTACTACGATACACAAGCTCAACAATGACTAAGATGTATGATTATGTCTTTGGCAATAGTACTTAAGACAGTAAGACTTAAAACCACATTTCAGCCCTGGTAAAATTGTCAACTAAACCACTAACTGCTTATATCATAATCTGTGATATGAAGCATGTGTTTTCATCCATAATTAAAGAGGGAGTAAAATAATATGCAATAAAGCCTTCAAACATAAAAGCAAATAAACATATTTTGTTATTCAGTTAAAGCCTAAGTTGTTGCTTGTATTACAATTATCTGAGCTTAAAGCCACAATTTCACCCCAAAAATGTTTAACTGCATATAATAGAAGTTTCAAATTACAAGTTTACTGTACGTAGCAGAAAACAACATTCACTGGCCTTATTCTTACAACAGCCTACATAAAGATAAAACTACTTCCAAATTAGCTAAAACTAGTTATTGATTCCACATCTTGCCTAATGTCACATTAAATCTAAGTTGATTGGCTTCTTCCTTTAGAATCCCAAATCGATTTAGGGTTTTATTTGAGTTGGGTTAAAAAAAGAATAATCTGCATTTAATGGATATTCATTTTGTATAATTTAGTAAAATTATTGAAAAATATTGTCAATATCAAGTGTTAATTCATTTCATTAAATTCATTCAAAATTCACTTCATTGATTCACCATAATCCTATGCCCAGGATTAAGTGTTGATACATCACTTTAGGATCCACTTCAAGGGTTATTGAATAAGTTTAGATAGTATGAAAACCCAAAACCAAAATCATGATTTTCCTTACCCATGACAACCAGTATCAACAGACCAGCAGCGACGATGGAGGACAAGGTGAGGCACGGTGCGAGAATAGGCTAGGTAATGCACCAGTGCTAGTTCCAAGGTTTCAAAATTTAAGATTCAGTCGAGAAGGACATTTTAGGTCACATGATCTCGCCTCTAACTCCAAGCCTAACGTAACTACGCTTAGGGTTTTGCATGTGCCGTTGAGATCCATAGGGCTTGGATAGTGTGGAGATTCTGATTGAGTGATGTGGAGATTACAAGAAGAATGATGAAGAGGGGTTATTTTCAGGTAAAGATGAAAAATGGAGACAATTTGAGAAGATGAATGAAACAAAATTAAGGCCTAGAAAAGTCACGGGATGAATAAGAAAAATTTAGCCTACCGCGAAAACATTTTCAATCACCGCCTCTTTATTTTGCAGTGTTTCTAGTTCTTTTTATCTTATTATCTTCACTTATACTTGCATATAGGATATAAACGCTGCCACTAAGTGCTGCGAATAATAGCTTTTCTTGTAGTGTGATCATTGGCCCTTAGCTACTTGGTTTAACATTTGCTTTAGGCTTTGGACTAGGTTAGGAAGGGTTCAAATTTGCTAGGCGCGTTTGGCTCGGTAATGACCCCGGAATGTTCAATATAATTGCCATGAAGTTCACACCTGTCTACTGAAGTTTGGCTCATAGGTCGATGGCGAACCATGCCATTGCATGTTTTGATTAAAATATTCCTTAAATTCAAAAGACATGAAGTTGGTTGCCATTCTAAGTAACTTTTTTGGATCAGTACCGAACCAAGGGATTCAGATCTGTACCGAACCAAGAACTCTTTGTTTTTAGCACCTTAGCTTTGGCCATTAGGAGCTCCTTGACATGTAGGCTATCTTCGTAGGTTCTTGGCATGTTGATAGCTTTATCTTTTAACATCCCTAAGAATTGAAATCTGGGAGTTATTGTTTTGGATTTTTGCTCTGCTATCTGGTTATTTGATCGATGTGCTTCTTCCAAGTATGGCTTGGTCATAAAGCAGGATAACAGTTGGGTTGTGGTGTATAGAAATTAGCATTGTCTAAACCTGATTGATCACCTTTTCCTTTTTGTTGCACTTATATCTATAAAAACTTTGCACATGAAAGCAAAGGAGGGAGATTTGGTTGCATGCCACACTTACAGGTTGTACACTCAAGAAATCACTCTTTTATTATTGTTGCATTGTCGATAAATTTGATAATGGCTAATGTATAGAGAACTATAGATATTGCATTTGGCATTAGGCCATATACATTATTTATGGATGAGATATATGTATACCGTTGTTTAATTTCGTTGTGAGGTTTTCCCTTTCATTTTCATAATTTTTTATTTTAAGTTATACAACCAATGGTTTACTGTTTTTAGTATTTGAGATTAGATGCTCATATTCTAATGGTGTTTGTAACTAATTTTATATGTTAAAAATAGTCGGTGTTACAGAGTTCGACTCTTTGTCGAAGTATGGGACGTCGTTCGTCGACACTCCACTAAAGAAGAATGAGAAGTTTATATTGGCTTGAATAACTATCTCGAAACGCTTAGTGAATCATATTTGATAAGCACTTCGAGAAGATTGTGAAGAAGGTTTTGAGGCATAAGAGCTTGTAGCCAAAGCCAAATCTAGTTGTTTCTCCTAAGGAGGAAGCAAAATTGCAAGTAGGCAAAGGAAAGAAGAAGTTCCCGAACTAGGATGGTAAGAAGAAAGGCAAATTGGAGCCGACTTGCTTTAACTATAGAGAGAAAGCACATCTCAATAAGAATTACAAGAGTGAAGAAAGGAAGTGCTTCAACTGTAACAAACCTAGGCATATTAAGAATGATTGTCCAGAATCACTGAAGATTAAGCAGGTTGTGAAGGATTATGCATTGAATGTTATTCTAACCTCATCAAGAGCTCTATTGGTGAAGAAGAAGGGAATGGAAAACTATCAAAAATATGCTTTCCATTTATGATATAATATTCATATTTTATTTAATATAGGAGCATCACATTTATTTATATATAGTGACTCGATAGATGTGTTAGAATTGAGACCCAACCTAGTAAACAGACCCTTGGTTGTGTTGAATCGTATGAGTGTTTTGACTTATTTGACTATGGTTTGTCATGACGGTATTCCATTGAGTCATGGATGAATGTTTTCCTACGATTTCTTTATGCTAATAGAGTTAAGGGTGTCTAATAGTAATTATGCAACTTATTATATAACTTAACTCTTATAAAAGAGTCTTGTTTAAAATGATGCATGCATCTGGTTTATTTTATTTATTTATGTTGTTTTATAGAGATTTAAATAATCAATGAACTGCATTAAACACGTATAAGTAAAATATCCTTAAGAGAAGTATTTTATCAATTGTGGTTATGATCGCGTTTATAACCACGAGTTTTGAATATATATTTATACATATACATACATACATACATATATACATAGATATATACATATGTATGTGTGTATGTATGTATAGTTAAGAGTGTGTCCTAAGGGTAATTATGCAGCTTATTATATAACTTAACTCTTATAAAAGAACCTTGTTCAAAATGATGCATACATCTGGTTTATTTTTCTTTTATTTATGTTGTTTTACAGAGATTCAAATAATCAACGAACTGCATTAAACGTATATAAGTAAAAAATCCTTAAGAGAAGCATTTTATCAATTGTGGTTATGATCGTGTTTGTAGCCATGAGTTTTGAATATATATACATATGTAAATATATGTATATATATGTGTGTGTGTATGCATGTATATGTATACGTACTCCTTAAATGTTCCTAGTCAAGATGTATCGAGAAAAGGATAGCTATACATCCATTGAGACTAGTGCACGTAGCTCTTTCCATATGATGGATGGTGATTTACTCATGACCATTGGGGGTACTAGTTGGTTATGTACATGTGGTTATTTGAAACAATCACAGAACGAACCAACAAGAGTCTTCTATAGGTTAATATAATTAATTCAAAATAAGCTCATCTGATCCAATAATTTAATAAAAGGAAAGAAAATTATATTTACCCGTTTTACCTTATTGCTAGTGCATCTAATCTAATACTAGTGTTAGAGCCCGCATTGTGCTAGTGTGAATAATTAACCAGCACATAAGGCGCTATTTTTAGAAAAGTCAAAGTAGATGGGTATTTAAGGAAAAGGTGCTTAAACTAAGGAGAATGTTACTCTAATTATAGACCACTCTTGAGTGGAAAACCTCTTGATCTCCTGGTCTTTACCTTGCTTGTCGAAATGATTTGTTTCTTGGGTATGACCTTGTGGAAGCCTCAGAAGTGTTTTTGAGTCTTAGGTTAATTTGTATAGCATATTTAAATATTATAAAATTAATTTAACTTTTTTGAAATAAATAATTACATAATTTAGAAAGATTTATTAAATGCGAAATTTAAAATTGTTTTAGTTTTAAATAAATACTAATGTTATATTATAAATAAATTAAATTGTTTAATAAATGAAATACATATGAATATATGTATATGTATCTTAATAAATTATAGATTTTATAATTATATATGTATGTATGTATGTATATGTATGTATATTATTGTATAAGGAGAATCGAAGGTTAAATAATAAATAAAACCCACGAGATAGAAGGAGTATACATTGGATGTATATAAATGGTATGTTATACCGTAAGTTATAACACTTATACTCATCTCCTTTAAATAGTTGATACTATTATACATAATTATTTTAAATTATGAATTTAAAATAATAATGATATGCGTCATTTATAATATAAATACAATATGTTACATATCTATGGTTGTTAAGAACCCTAAAGCCATAGAATATCTAAGGTGACATTCATATTGTTTATAAATAAGTAAGAATGTTATAGTAGCTTAGTTGAGCACCCTCAAGGGTAACATAACTCCCTTTGATATCTCGAAATGCTGGGTTTAAGGTATCTAATGTATTTCATGATTTGTTGAGCATTCTCCGGGTTATGAAAATAATTAGAAGCATATTCTAAAGTATGTTAGGAGTTATATGCAAGGTATATATAGTAAAGTGCTGCATACAGTTTGTGGAGACTACAATTTATTGAGCACCCTCAAGGTTGTAGTAAATGATAACGGGTCCTAACACCCATGAAGGAATTTATGAAATTCCCGTATCCCTTTTAGGTATTTCTAAGAGTTGCAAAATTCAATGGGAGCCTTACTAGAAAAATATAATAAACTAATCAAATAAGTATAAGAAAATATGTTATATTATAAAAACTACATAAACTAAATTTGTGTAGTTAATGTAATTTGTAAAACTGCTTATCGATTTATATATACCGAATGAAATGAATTAAAGATTGACAAAAAAGGTAAAATATACTAACCAATAATCTTTTCATATGTTTTCGCTTCAAGACCCATGCAAATAACTATTAAAAACATTCGTACCTTGGTGTAACGACCCATAGATTTGACACACTAATTATTAATTTTTAAATAATTATTTAAATTAAAATTTGGTGGAAATGATGAATTTGAGTAGAATTGTATCTTTATTTTTTAATAGTTCCATTGGGTTTAGAAATACCGAAAACGTATATTCCGATATATGACATGATATATTTTCCTTCGAGGGCCAAAACGGGTCTTTTGGACCTTTATGATTGCTTTGGCCCAACATATCTTCTTTTTTCCTATAAATATATTATTATGGTGAAACCCTAGCAGCCACCATTCCATTTTCTTCCCCAATCCCGAAATTTCTTAATTGCTGCTAATGGTGAAAATTATCGCTAATTACAAATTGACTTAAAAATTAAAATGTCCAAACCCTATTGAATTATATATCGTTGGAAAGCTCTCAACGAGTAGAGGATATGGCAAGTTTTCGTTTTTCAAGATAAAGCTCATGGTGGTCGGAAATCACAATCGAAGATGGCCCCGGTGAAGTCAAAGGAGAACAAATTGGGGGGTTTATTGATTTGGCAAACATTTGATGCAATTGAAGGTGCAAAGTCGTAGGACTCGACGAGAGGAACTCAGACCTGGTTTCATTTTTGAGAATGGAGAAACAAAGCGGTAGGAATTTGAATTTAAAGTTAATGGTAGCCCCGACTTTGACCAACGATTGGCGGTAATAGCGACACCTAGGCGAGTCGACGGCTGTCCTATTTGGTAGAGGAGGTCAATAGCTTTCAGATGCAAGTAGTTTCATGGAAAATGGAGCTCCGAGGAAACAGCAAATCATGGTCAAAATTGACCAGGTGGAGGTAGTTTCGATGTTGACCATGGATGACTTGTGCATTTTTTATTTTAGATCTTGAACTTTTACAAATTGCGTTTTAGACCCAGAAACTTATAGCCTTCATAACTTTCACATACGAATTCCGATTTACGCACGGTTTCTTCCTTTGGACTCATGGTGAAATTCTGGATATTTTGGCATCAGTTTTGCTAGGTTTAGAAAATGTTGGAAAAGCCCGTCAATATGATTTATTTATTTAAATTAATTGAATTTTAAAATATTAAATGCATATTCATTGATGGAAAATTATAATTATTGATACTTATTGTGATAAATTGGTGATTGTTTAATATTGTGACTATTTGTATATGTTGTGCCTTGAATGGGTAATTTACCATTTATTGTAGCATTTTTGGGTGTTTAACTATAATTAATTGTTGATTTGAATTAGAAAATAATTAACTGGAACTAAAAGTATATTTTAAATTGAGATTTGGATAGTTTATTATTATTTATAAATAAAATGGGATTTCAAATGATGATAACATGAATTTTAGTGAAAAGAGTATTGTTTGTGTAAATGACAAATTTTATAGTATTGATATGAAATATTGTTGTTGTTGTTTGAGTATTAAACAAGAAGATATACTCTGAATAATAATGATAAAGGAATGTTTTCCAAAAGTGTCTTTGGATAAAATAATTATTACATTAGGATGAATAGATATAAAAAGGAGTTTTGACAATTTAAAACAAAATATTATTATTTCTAATATAAATAAAGTAGATTGGTTTGTGAATGACCTTAGTTCTTATTTGGCATAAAATAGTGATGATATTACTTTGAAAAGTAATTTGATGTAAATTACTATTTTGATGGAAAATACGACATTTTGAGGGAATCAAAGAAATAAAATTATTATAAAGTATTTCTTAAGTATTTTACCATTTCAAAAGGTTATTTTTGTTTATAAATAAATAAAGGAGTTTTGTATAATAAACAATGGGGAGATGACTTTTGTACTTAAGGTGATAAATGTTGTAAGTGCAATGTTTGAATGGATGTGATATATGATATGGTTATTTTCTGATGATAATGAGATCACATTAGGACAATATTCGATGTTTTATCATTATTGCTACTAGGTGATGTGTAATTAATTATGGTTACTTTATGGTTGATGTTGTGTTACTAATGTTGGTTATATTAGTACACATTTGTTGGTTGATATTGTTGTTAGGAAATCAAATCTACAGTTTCGATGACAACAACTATACAATGGAAATCAAATATGCATATATATTTCTATATGCAGGTACTTGCTAGAATAACATCACTAGAAAGACAAGAACAAGGGTCAAAGAACACTACAAGAGACTACAAGTTGATAGGTACAAAGAAGCAACATAAAAGATGCACAAAACAGACATGCATAAGTTTCAGACGTCTGGGTGCACAAGCCAGACGTCTGGAAAAGTCCTCTGGAACAACAAATAGACTAAACCAGACGTCGGTAGTAGCACTCAAACGTCTGAAAATCTACTATATACAAAAAATATATAGTATCAAACGTCTAATACAAATACCAAACGTCTGATTTCGAACTCAGATTTTAAATTTAAACTTCAACTGCCACTTTCGAATAGACATCTCTTCTTCTCTTCGCTGCAACTCTTCATCATCAACAGAAGCAACTGTAGAGCACTTGTTAATGGATGCAACTACTCAAGGAACCTCTCTACAACTATATATATCATCAAGAATCAAGAGAACAGATTACCTTACTTACTTACGCTCTCTAATTATATACTCTATCATATACTCTTGAAATCTAGCAATCTATACTTGTATTTTATTCTTCCAAATATTCAGTTCTTCATAGACAATACTCTCTAGATATATATTGGAAGCATTTGTACTAATTAGTCAATATCCATGTTATAGAACACACATTTGACAAGAACAAATTATTGTAACCAAGCCTATTCCTCCGGGCGAAGCGAGGGTGTTTGATAGTCAAATTCTGAAGGGGAGCTTCGAGACTGGACGTAGGATGGGAGGTCCGAACTAGTATAAAATCCTGGTGTGCTTATTTTATATTTATTTAGATTAATATTATTTTAGTTACATTATATACTTTATCGCATATACTTGCATATACACTACACGATCCACCCTGTAGACTTATAATTGGTATCAGAGCAAGGTTTGATCAAAGTACAGTAACACGTTTTTGAATCACCTTAATATGGAAAGTATTTTTCAAGAAGGTCAATTCACAGCACATCCCCCACTTTTTAATGGTTCTAATTATGCATATTGGTCAACGCGTATGAGAATTTTTATGGAAGCTAATGGATTAGAAATTTGGTCAGCTACTCAAAATAAATATGAAGCACCTGCTACTGCTATGAACACATGGAATGATGCACAAAAAACCGTAGCTTCTAATAATGCCAAAGCTATGAATGTTTTATTTTGTTCATTATATAAAAATGAATTTTCACGTGTCATGTTATGTAACACTGCATATGATATTTGGCGTACCTTACAAGTTACACATGAAGGCACGAACAAAGTTAAACAAACTAAAGATCTCAATTTTGCAAAATCAATTCTCTTCATTTAAAATGAAACAAAATGAGTCTATAGTGGACATGTACTCTAGATTCCAAACTATTCAACACGATTTAATGGCACTAGGAGTTAAATTCACAAATTTTGACTTAGTATCTAGAATACTCAATTCTTTAACTCCAGAGTGGGAAAGAAAAGTATTAGCTATCGAAGAAGCTAATGACCTCTCAACACTCTTAGTTAAAGAATTGATAGGAAATTTAATGTCCTATGAAGCTAATTTGCAAGCAAGAAAAGAACAAAATTCGGAGAAGAAAAACATAGCATTCCCAGCAACAAATGAAGACTCCGAATTAGACGAAGAGGAAATCGTATTTATTGCCAAAAATTACAACAAACTCAAGAAGTTTAGAAAAATGACCAAATTTCAGAAAGGAGGAAAATCAAGCTCAACAAATCAAACATCAATCAAATGCTATGAATGTGATCAATTTGGACATATGAAGAAGGATTGTCCCAAGCTCAACAATGATAAAAAGAAGAACAAATTTGGAAAATTCAAAAAGAAGAAAGCTTTCAAGGTAACATGGGATGACTCATATTCTTCATCATCATCAATAGTGACAGCGATAGTGACGGAGAACAAGCTAATTTATGTTTTATGGCACAAACTGATAAGGTATGTCCCGAACTTAGCTATGATGAATTATTAGAGCTTAGCATGGAATTAGATGATAAATTTAGACAAATTAAAAAATTGAATAAAGATCACATAGCTAAAATAAATCGATTGGAACTTGAAATAGGAATGTTAAAAGATGAAAAAATTATTTTAGAAGAGGAATTAGAATTATCTCAAAAAAAATTAAAAGCAGTTTGGTTGAATATGAGACTATATCTATTGATTTTGGAAAAGTTAAACTAGAAAAGAATAACTTGTTAAAAGAAAATATCAACTTGAAGAGTAATGTAGAAACATTGAAAATTTAGAATTAAAAGAAAAATTAGATAAAATTACAAATAATGTTTCAAAATTTAATAAAGGAAAACAAGATTTGGAAAATCTTATCAAAACTTCAAAACCGTCAAGTAATAGAAATGGAATAGGATTTAAAAATATTCCTAAACAAAAAGGTAATAATATTAAGAAATATAGTTGTATTTATCAAAAGACTAAAAGATCACCTAAGTCTAATATGAATACCAAAAATATAAAATTTTGGATTCCTAAGACAAATAATAATTTGATTAGACAAAAATATATTAATAATTTTTTAGAGAATGTAGTTATAATAAAAATTATGTTCATAAAGGTACCAAACCTTCTTAGGTATGGCTACCTACTCTTCCTAACATCTAGGACCCTAACAAAGTAGATGGGTACCAATTAAATCATCTTTTATTTTGCAGGTACCCAAAATAAAAAATAAGGAGAAATGGATACTTGATAGTGGATGCTCCAAGCATATGACCGGAAACTCAAAAATGTTATCAAATATAACATACATCGATGGTGGAATGGTAACTTTTGGAGATAACTCAAAAGGATACGTCGTGGGCACTGGAGAAGTCATCAACTCTGGTATTTCTAACTCTCCTATTATTACAAATGTTTTGTTAGTAGAAAATTTAAAACACAACTTACTTGGTATTAGTCAATTATGCGATAAAGGTTTTCAAATCAATTTCGAAAAAGATAGGTGTAATATTTTCGACAATAACAAACAACTCATCTTTAAGGGTTTAGAAACAAAAATATTTATGTCTTAAATATGAATATAAATGAAACTCAAATTTATGTTTAACCGCCAAACATGACGATTCATGGTTGTGGCATAAACGATTTTGTCATATTAATTTTAAATATATTAATAAATTAGCAAAATATGAGCTAGTTAGAGGTTTACCTAAAATAAATTATAAAGTAGAAAATTTATGTGACGATTATCAAATTGGAAAACTAAAGAAAAGCTCTTTTAAATCTAAAAATAATATTTCTACAAAACAACCATTAGAATTATAAATTATTACATTTAGATTTATTTGGTCCAACCCAAATACGATCTATAAATCACAACAAATATGTTTTCATAATAGTTGATGATTTTTCAAGATATACATAGACTTTATTTTTAAAACATAAAAGTGACACCTTTGGTATGTTTAAAATCTTTGCTAAAAGAATTAAAACCCAAATGGACTTAAAAATTAAGAATATTCGAAGTGATCACGGTGGAGAATTCGAAAATGATCTTTTTACTAATTTTTGTAATAAAAAAGGTATAAGTCATAATTTATCTTTTCCCCGCACACCTCAACAAAATGGTGTAGTAGAAAGAAAAAATCAAACGTTACAAGAATGTGCACGAACACTATTAAATGGTAGTGGTCTACCAAAACATTTTTGGGCTGAAGCTATTGCTACGGCTTGTTATGTTTTGAATCGAGTAACCATACAACCTATGACTAAACATACTTGTTTTGAAATATTTTTTGGAAGAAAACCTAAAGTATCATACTTTAAAACTTTCGGATCAAAATGTTTTGTACTAAATACAAAAGATAATTTAGGAAAATTAGACCCGAAGGCCGATGAAGGAATCTTTGTTGGATATTCGGATCGTAGCAAGGAATATAGGATTTTTAATAAACGAACTAACATAATTGAAGAAATTTTACATGTTTCATTTGATGAAAATTTTCTTAACCATCATACTAATGATGAAGAAGAAATAATTCCAATAACAAATCCTTATAATAATGAGACAAATGCACAAAATAATACTTTAGTGTCGTCTACTAGAATTCGAAAAGATCATCCAAAAGATAACATCATTGCAGATCTTAACTCCAGAGTAACTAGAAAACAACTTAACCAAATAAGTTGTAACATCCCGGTATTTCGTGCCATTCGCATCCGCACATGTCGGACTTGAATTGCTCAAAATATCAGATTGTTAATTTATATTTGGCAAAACTCAGCATATACAGTAAATAAAATAATCACAGAATCACAGACATAGAGTATTATAACAGAATGCAGCGGAATAGATAAATAGTAGTTCATGAAGCTACTATATAAACAACAGAGTTTGAAATAAAATACAACGGAATATCTCAAATACAGACTGATGACCTCTTTGAACAAATCAACTGGAAAAGCTGAAAGCTGAATAGATGGTTGGATCTCCAAGCGAAGCTCCAAACTCCAAAGGTGAGTCTCAAATGTTGTATCACTCAGTCTGACCCGAGCGTAAAGCAAAAACAAAACACTCGAGTCAGGATTAACATTCTTATATCAATCAATCCAACTCAAGTGAAATATCCACTAAAATACACGTAACTTAAAGGATGTTTGGGATAACCATCCTCTAAGGATCCATGGAACTATCTACTATGTAGAATTATACGCTATTAACAACCAAACGTCATTATAACATCATGGTCATTTCAAAATAATTTATACTTCAAAACCAAAATATCATTTCCATTTCAATATATATATATTTCCAAATTATAGCACTTTCAAAACTAAACTGATAATTTCATATATATCTTATTTTAACTTCATTATTATTTAGTTTGAAATATTCACTTAATAAATCCATTATCATTTAAATAACCTTAAATTACATTAAACTAAATATTTCCTTCGATTTATTTAAAACTTGAAATATCCATTTATTCACTTTAAATCAAAACCAAGTTATAAAATCATATCTTAAAACCCTCAAATTCAATAAGTTTCAAATCAATTTAATTAAACAAAATTCTTAATTAAATACAATTCCGAATAAATTCAAATTTATCTTTCCAACCTTAACTTATAGAAATCATTATGAAATCTATTTTAAAATATAGTTTAAATAAATACTTAAACGTATTGTATTTTACTAAAATCAAACTTTACAAAATTTAAAGTTTATTATTAAATTTATTTTATATTAAAACTTATTCATATACATAATACTTTCAAATTTAAATAAAACCATATATATTTCCTTTCAAAACCATAGAAATCATTTCATAATATTTATGTATAGACCAACGGTGTCTGTATATAATTTTCTATCTTATGGTCAAGTGATACGGATTTTTATCATTTAAATCCGCAATTTAAAAATATATATACGGGTATATATTATTTCAACCCGCAATCCCAAATTCAATTCAATTTGAAAATCACTTGGGTTTATCATTTCAACCCATAATGATTTTCTCCTATTCTACAGATCGTTCGGGTATGTATCATTTCAACCCATAGGGAATTCTATACTAACTGGGAACTTGCAGAGTGATAACAGATATGATAATAACATAATAGGCATATATCATCAATAACAATATAATATAAACAATAGGATATGGTGTCATTGTAGGGAATTTTTTTTTAATTTGAGCGGAAGCGAATTATTATCAGGGTCTAGTATTGTCTATTTAGATGCCAATGGAACTTAAAAGAAAAAAAATCAATTATGCAGTCTCGCAGAAACAATAGCAGAAATAAGAGACATGGAAGATTTAACATGGTTCGAATATGAATATCCTACGTCCACGGATACCCAACAACTTCTTTTATTTCATTGAAGAAAAGATTACAAAAGAGAGGAAAGAATAATGGTGGATGCTCTCATACACTCACTTGCACTTGCATACATATGAAGATGAACTTCCTTCATTTAAATAGACTTAATGAAGGAGTTACTTAGAGATTAAGAAAATTAATTTACAAATTATGTTTGAAACCTTTCCGAATATCCATGATTTGGTTTCTATGTAAATGGATAATGGTAATCTTGGTTTCCATAATTTTCCTTGTTTGAATCAATCTCCATCAGCAATCTTTTCTTTTTTCATATAACAAATTCTTTGACTAATTAATTGGTTGACTAATTAATTAGTTTCCTTCAAAATATCCTTCCATATACCAGCCAAATTAATTGATTTGAGTGAATCAATTAATCAATTTCTTTTCTCTTTAACAAATATTTGAATCATCCAAATTTAACACTCCACCTTGATTCAAATATAACAATCTCTCTTCATCACCTTATCATCAAGCAATCAACATAGAAGTTGTTGGGTCTAGCACCCCATGGCGTTCAAGTAACAGGAATCAAACTGATCAAGTTTGAGCAATGCTCAAACTTGTCCTTTAGAAGTGACTTTGTCATCATATCTGAAGGATTATCTAAAGTACTCACCTTCAACAATTTGATCTTGCTTCGTTCTTCCTCAAGCATAAGAAAGAAACCTCTAACATCAATGTGCTTCGTCCGTGAACTATAAGCTTGATTCTCTACAGGATGAATCGCACTCTGACTGTCTGAAAATATCTCTACTGTCCGCTACACCATTGAAAGGTCATCCAACAACTGAAGTAAGTATAATCCTTCCTTTGTTGATTCCACAATAGATATTAACTCTGCTTTGGTAGTCGATAAAGCTACGATAGATTGCATCTTTGATCTCCATGAAATCAAGCCTATGCCAAGTGTAAAACCATAGCCCGACACTGACTTCCAAGCATCTCTATCCCCAGCATAATCAGAATCACAGTATCCTCTAAGAAAGATGTCACCATCCACTCCATTATATAACAAGCCTACCAAAGAAGTGCCTCGAAGATATCTAAGAATCCACTTCCCAGCTTGCCAATGCTCTTTGCTTGGGTTAGACATATATCGACTCACAACACCCACTGCATGGGCCAAATCTGGTCTTGTGCACACCATCGCATACATAAGACTACCAACAGCACTAGAATAAGGTATATCAGCCATATACCTTTTGTCTTCTTCCGATGTGGGAGATAAGTCTTTTGACAACTTAAAATGAGAGCCTACTGGAGTGCCAACTGGTTTGGCTTTCTCCATTCCAAATCGAGCGAGGACCTTCTCGATGTATTGTGCTTGAGTGAGCCTTAACTCTCTCTGCTTCCGATCCCTGCTTATCTCCATACCCAATATTATTTGTGCCTTTCCCAAATCCTTCATGTCAAACTTTCTACTGAGCTCCGCTTTGACCTACTTAATTCTGACCATACTCCGAGATGCAATCAGCATATCATCAACATATAACAACAAATAAATCATATCACCATCACATCTTTTGAAATAAACACACTGGTCTTTGAAACTTCTGGAGTATCCCTGTGAAAGCATAAACTTATCAAACCTCTTATACCATAGTCTAGGAGACTGCTTCAGTCCATATAGAGATTTGTTGAGTTTTCAAACATAGTCTGGTCTGCTACTATCAATGAACCCTTCCGGCTGGTTTAAATAAATCTCCTCATCCAGATCACCGTGCAAGAATGCAGTTTTGACATCTAGTTGCTCTAATTCCATATCATAATGAGCAACTAATGCCAAAAGAATATGAATATAAGTATGCCTAACCACTGGAGCAAAGATATCATGATACTCCACCCCCTGCTTCTGAACATACCCCTTTGCGACTAACCTTGCCTTGTATATGAGATTACCATTTTCACTGTCTTTCACTCTATAGATCCACTTGCATCCAATAGCTCTCTTGTCGGTGGGAAGAGGCATCAAATCCCAAGTATGATTTCTCTGTAATGATTCAATCTCCTCCTCCATAGCAACTAACCAACTGGAACTGTTAACTGATGCGATAGCTTCTCTATAATCACAGGGCTCATCATGGACAACATTCAAAGCATATGTTGCCATATCATCGAAGTTAATGTCTTCGATGCTCAATCCAACAAACTCATCAAGTCACTTAGGATTTCTTCTTTGTCTGACAGACCTAGGTTCTGAATGAACTCCACCTTGAGTTTGATTCTCTGTACCAACATCGATATTATCCTCATTAACCACGGTGTCATTGGAAACACCATCTGAACGTCTATGGAAAGAATCAACACATGACTTGCTTTGTGTTTGGTATTCTTCACATGTCCTCTCATTGCCATCCTATGAGGAAGGTTCCACCTTCAACATAACCTTCTCATCAAAAGTCACATGCCTGCTCATAACGATATTCTTGCTAATAGGACACCACAACCTATATCCCTTCACTCCTCTCCTATAATCTAGAAAGATACACTTGCGAGCTCTAGGTTCCAGCTTCCCTTTACTCTCATGCACATAAGCTGGGCAACCAAACACTCTGAGAAATGAATAGCTAACAGGCTCTCCTTTCCATACTTCTTCAGGGATTTTCATATCTATGGCAGTAGAAGGTGTGCGGTTGATGAGGAAAGCCGCCATAGATAAAGCTTCAGCCCAAAATCCCTTCTTCAATTTAGCAGTCAGTCTGAGGCATCTTGTTCTCTCCAATAATGTCTGATTCATCCTTTTTGCAACTCCATTAGACCGGGGGTCTCCTGGTGTAGTGTAATGCCTCTTAATGCCTTCAGACTCACAATAATCGATGAATTCCTATGATACAAATTCACCGCCATTATCTGAATGGAGAACTTTCAATTTCTTCCCTAACTACTTCTCAACCATAGATTTCCACTTTCAAAACTTTGCAAAGGTTTCACTCTTTGACTGAAGAAAGTATACCCATACTTTACAAGAGAAATCATCTATAAATGAAACGAAATACCTGGCTCCACCTAAAGACTGACAAGGGGAGGGACCCCAGACATCAGTATGAACATACTCCAAGGCAGCTTTTGCTTTATGCTCTCCTATACCAAAAGAAATCTTCGTCTGCTTTCCAAGGACACACTCTTCACAAAAACCAAGTTTTGAATGATGAACTCCATCAATCAATCCTCGTTTTCTTAACTCATCCATGCTGCGCTCACCGATGTGACCCATCCGTAAGTGCCATAATCTGGAAGGATCTGAATCAACAGATGTAACAGAAGCTGATTCACCAATTACAGTAGTGCCCTTTAATAGATAAAGATTTCCTTCCCTCACACCTCTCATAACAATCATGGAACCCTTCGATATCTTCATTTTCTCTCCTTCCACTACAATCTTCAAGCCAACTCTACTCAATGCCCCAACAGAAATCAAGCTCCTCCTCAAATCAGGTACATGTCTAAAAGTGGTAATCGTACGAATAACACCATCAAACATCCTAATCATCATGCTACCAACACCAACCATACGGCAAGAAGCATCATTACCCATCAGAACTTCTCCTCCATCAATTTCACGGTAAGTGGAAAAGCAGTTCCTATCAGGTGTCATATGATAGGATGCGCCAGAATCAATTAGCCATAAGTTGCTCTTCCCAGAAGAGCCAGAAGCTGTAAATACATCGGTGTCACTTTCTGTATCCGATTTCTCTGCTATAGAAGTTGAGGCTTGCTTTGGATCTTTTTTTCTACCTTCAAGCTTGGGACATTGTGCTATGAAGTGCCATGGTTTCTTACAATAATGACAAGTCAAATTCTTAGGCCCCCTAGTCTGAGACCGTGAAGAATTCCGTCCTCCACCTTTCTTCGACCTGCTTTGGCCTCTACCTCTTTGAACAGATAAGCCTTCGGTATCATTATCCAAGCTAGTGCTCGCCAATCTACCTCTTAATACTTCATTATGAAGACCAGCATTTACATCATACAGGCTAATTTTACTGCGGCCATAAATCATGGAATTAACAAAAGCAGTATACTCCTTAGGCAAGGAACATAAGAGGATCACAGCTTGAGCCTCATCGGTAATATCAACTTCCGCTGCCTTCAGGTTCATAATCAAAGTCGTCAAAGAATCTACATGCTCCTTGAGATCAGCTCCAGGCTTCATCTTGAACGAATAGAGTTGTTGCTGAAGAATAATCCGGTTAGTGAGAGACTTGTCTTGATATGCATCTGATAATGCATCCCATAGTTCCTTCTCCGTCTTCTTTTGAGAGAATTCTCTAAGAACTTCATTTGAAAGACTCAATTGAATTATTGTGAGAGCTTCATCTTCCATCTCTTCCAAATTAGCTGCATCAATATCTTTCAATTTCTCAGGTGTAGAAACAACTTTATAAGTCTTCTCCTTCTTTAATACAGCCTCCATCTTCATCTTCCAAGTACCAAAATCTCCCTTTCCGTCAAAACGTGTTACTCCATAATTGACATCAGATCTACCAACAGACTTACTAGAAGTAGCCATTAATATCCAAACAGGAACAATAACACTAGCTCTGATACCATGTTGAAATTGTTTCATCACCCCCTTGCATCTTTCGCTATGCGCGCACTTCATTTAGTGTAGAAGAGGCAAGACCACTGAACGAAGCTCATTTGGTGCCAGCGTCATGATTGGATATCCCTACATCCCCCAGAGCACATATATTTTCATGGAAACATTTATTTGTAACAAAAGGAATTCCTTGTTGTTACATGCTACCAATCCCATATATATGTTGATCTCTTTTTAGAATATCTTGCGATGTGGGACTAATCATAATCCAATATACGCACCCACTCTAATACAATGCGAGCCACACCTAACAGATCTCCACCTTGGCGAGCATTTTCTCAATTCAACTTGAAGTTATATAGAGTCCACAAACACTTGGATAAGGTCGCTAACACCTCCAGCAGTTTAGATTAGTTCGCTAGCACCTCCAGCATTTTGGCCAAGCTGTTTCACAAAGAGTTCTCTTTTCCACAGTTAGAGCAGACCGCGTTTTAACTTATAACTCCACCTTAATGAGAATCCCGAACTCAAACCACATATTGAAGCATACTTAGGTCAATGCTGCATCATATTGGTCCCATCGAACCATCGGCTCTGATACCAAACTGTAGTGAAATTTGTTTTAATTTGAGCGGAAGCGAATTATTTGATCAGGATCTAGTATTGTCTATTTAGATACCAATGGAACTTAAAAGAAAAAAAATCAATTATGCAGTCTCACAGAAATAATAGCAGAAATAAGAGACACGGAAGATTTAACGTGGTTCGGATATGAATATCCTACGTCCATGGAGACCCAACAACTTCTTTTATTTCATTAAAGAAAAGATTACAAAAGAGAGGAAAGAATAATGGTGGATGCTCTCATACACTCACTTGCACTTGCACACATATGAAGATGAACTTCCTTCATTTAAATAGACTTAATGAAGGAGTTACTTAGAGATTAAGAAAATTAATTTACAGATTATGTTTGAAACCTTTCCGAATATCCATGATTTGATTTCTATGTAAATGGATAATGGTAATCTTGGTTTCCATAATTTTCCTTGTTTGAATCAATCTCCATCAGTAATCTTTTCTTTCTTCATATAACAAATTCTTTGACTAATTAATTGGTTGACTAATTAATTAGTTTCCTTCAAAATATCCTCCCATATACCAGCCAAATTAATTGATTTGAGTGAATCAATTAATCAATTCTTTCCTCTTTAACAAATATTTGAATCATCCAAATTTAACAGTCATATCCCATAGGTGAACAGTTACAGATAATAGCATGTATAACAATTTAAATAACTACAGCAGCATATTTCAATTGTTGTTTCAACTGAAATCAAATTTAATAAATACAAGAACGTTAACCGTGAGTGATTGCTCACCTTTCGAGGCTAGAGACGAACGGGAATGAGATGAGTTACAAATCCAAGCACGAATTCCAAATCAAAGCAAGATTGGCATGGATAAAGCTGATAACAAGGGATCAATGAAAACAAATCAGACTCAACTTGATATATATACAAATATATATATATATATATATTTCAAAATCCATTTCAATATATATATATTTCAAATCAAAATTTATGTCAAATTCACACACAATATATATATATATATATATATAATTTCCATATATATTTGAAATCAACTCATAAATACTTATATATAGACAAATACATAAACGCGTGTATAAACGTACATACTTATTGGAATCAAAAATTACAAAATCAATATAACTTAACTCATTATAATATATTAACTCACCGATAATAAATAAACCTATATTTATATAAACAGCAAACTGTAACAGCACATTATAAATATAAACTATTATAACTTCTCAACATCATACATATATATAAACAAACATACATTTGTTTATTATAACTAAATAAAATATATATATATAAAAATGAAACTATTACATAATATGTATACTAACATATATTTGCTTTACTGTAAATTTCTAAAAATCTGGACATAGTATATATATAAAATACTCTTGACACACATACATATAAACTTATATACCTATTTTATAGGCAACCCTTACCTTTAAACTTATTATATATATATATATACAAAACCCTACTTGGATATGATTTATACAATATACCAGTAATATATAAACTGACTCCTGTAAACATTTTAAACAAACCCATATCTCTACCAAAAGCAAATAAATAAACCCACAAAGTAAAAAAACAGATACTATATATGTATATACCTATATCATCAAGTATATATAAATATGAGAATAGGTATAAGAAAGAAATTAGATTACAACAAATATTTTACTCATGTTATATTCCATTGTGCAGCATATATATATATATATATATATATATACTACCATAAATCTATATGTATATAGAACTGTTTAATAAATTATATGTATATGTAAACTTGCCTTATACAATATTAACTAACATTTGTATATTACATATAACTTTTAAGACAATATATATATATATATAATACAACTCATATTATAAACATACGCACCTCATATTTGTAAACCCAACAACGTACGTATATTATTATTATAATAAAAGAATAAACTAACATTTATACAACATCATACAGACTATAGAATATAATATAACCCTTTTATATAAATTTGAAAAATATCAAACAGATTTTTTTTATAAGCTAACCTATGAAATTTTTTATATAAGCCTCATACGCAAACTGACATATCACAACTAACAGAAAAACAAAGCTTATAAATATGTGCTGCAACATAGAAAATGCATTTTCCAAAATTATATATATATACTTAAATTTTATACAGGTTTTATATAAAATATATACTCAACAACTTATAACATATATATCAATAAATATATATTACCTATATAAAAAAATAAGAGGAACAGCCGAACTCGAGTGGGTGACGGGTCGGAGATGTGATGTCAAAGGAAAGATGGGAGAGGCGGAGGCAAAGTGCTGGCGAGGTGGATGCGTTGTGGCGATCGGTCCTGTTGTGGAAGGAGCTTCAGCTAGTTGATGGAGGATCTGGGCGGTGGCCGAGCACTGGAGAGGAGAAAGGTACCGCCGCGCTCGGTTGCTTGGGTGGAAGGGATGCGGAGGCTTGCGTTTGGGAAGAGGGGCTAAAGTTTTTGGTGGGCCGAGCATAAGGAAGGAAGGAGAAAAGAAAAAGAAAAGGAGGAAGAAGCAGGTTGGCAATAGGAATGGAAGAGGTATGTGAGGAGTATGGTACAGGCAATAGTGAAAAAGTAGGGATGGAAGAGAAAGGACGTGCTTGAATATGCATATCAACAGTGATAATGTGAACGGTCCCAAAGAAATGAACGCAACGGAAAAATATTTGAATAGGCAATGGCTATAACAAGAAATATTTAATTCTGAAAATTAAATGGAGCAGGTGGCTTTTGATTGAGACGGCAGATAGTAGAAAATGCGTTGGAAACCCAAAAGCCCACGTACAAAACCGGTTTGGCAAACCGTTTGTCATTTTCCACTGCGTACCGAACACTGAATTACGGAAATGAATATATTAAAGAGATCAGCACGACGAGACTATCAAAACGGTAGACAGATATCAGTGGTACGATCATCCAATCAAAAGTCGATATTGGTATGCTGCTATTTCGTCGAAAATAAGATCGACGGAGCAATAACAGTTCAAATTTTGAGAAATGCAATATGACATCTTGCTCAGAAGATGATTTACAAATTTTCTATATAAAAATATTCAGGTTTGGAAAATATTTTGTTACTATCAATGTTTAACTGATTGAAATTGAAATAGAATTACACAATAAAATTTACTTGCATATTTTCTACTGAAAATTTACCATTTGCTATATTAAAATAGACGTATTCCAAATATCAAATTTTCATTTAATTACGTTATAAAAATATTAAAATTTCCAGGTTGTTACACTGACACTAATATATGTTGCTATCCCATACGGAAAAATCCAAACGGAGCTAGAAACGTCTGAATTTCGCGAAACGGGTTACACAGTCTTATTCAGAGTATTCTAAATAAATTTTCTCATGTTGACATATTTAGATTTCGGAACACTTTTAAATTCAACTGTTATTAACTGATTTAAACTGAATTTCTAGCGACTGATAGAACATCTATATTATTCGATGAAAATTTTCCATTTGCTATGTCTAGATGGACGCATAGAAAATATCAAATTTCTGTCATAATATTCTATTGTTTGTTTTAAATGGTAGATTTCAGTTTATTATATTCAATAAAATTTACCTTTATTTAATTTCAAAATAAACTATATTAACTAATGCAGTATTAAATTCTCAATTTCTCAATTTTTTAGCTAATTAAGTCCTATTAAATTAAAAATTTGTATTTCTATCCTTTTATGTAAAATCCAATTGTACTAAATTTTATTAACAAATTAATTTCAACAGGTTGATATGTAAGATGAGCAAAACCCAAGACTAAAGTTTAAATAAGTTTGAATACCTAATTATACATTTATTGTTTACAAATAGATTAGAAGTTAATTTACAATTAAAACCAAATTCCAGTTAATCATAAATTTATTTCATGCTTTACACAATATTAAATCTATCCAATTAAACTTTTATTATACCATACGTTTGAAATCACATAAAATAGTTGTCACTTTATTAAAATCAAAATCAGATGTTATGATTCAAAGTAAATTTTATTTAAAATCATAAATTTTTAATTTCTTACCGTATTAAATTCTAAAATTTGAAATTTCTCTTTTTCGAAAAAATACGGGTCGTTACACTCTTACCCACTCAAAACTTTTCGTCCTCAAAAAGGAACGAAGACAAGGGAAAAAAGGGTAAAGCAGAGTAGATAAAGCCGAGCAGATAAAGTAGATTCAAAAGAATAGTATCAGGCACGCACGATTAATTTAAAACCACAAAATTTCAATTTCAAATGTTAACACAAAATTTCTTTGTTGAAAATACTTTTATAATAAAATACCTTTATATCGAAACAAATTTTCCTTTCGAAAATACTTTTATAACTCGATGTCTCAACAGGTTTATCCTCATTCTTGCAGGCTCTGGCCATGCGTTGATCAGGCGCAGAGCTAGATTTATCCAAGTATTTAGTAGACCTGTTTCAACACCCAGTGAAAATACTCGAAAAACCTTCAAAACCGATATGGAAAGTACAATCCAAACAAATCAACCAAATCGAATCATGGATCGCAGATACACAATGGTTATGCCTGGATCCCCTAGGAAACATCTGTACCTTTTAAGCAATCACTGCCTTGCGAATTTGGCCATGATAACAAAAAAAACCGTAGACCGCGGATACACAATGGTTACGCCTGGATCCCTTAGGAAACATCCGTACCCTTTAAGTAATCTCTGCCTTGCGGATTACGCTACTAAAACGACCATAGATCGTAGATACACAATGGTTATGCCTGGATCCCCCAGGAAACATTCGTACCCATAAGCCGTCACGGCCCTGCGAATTACGCTATGCAGTCCAGTTCGTAAGACCATGGGTAACGCCATGGAATTCAAAGGACACTCGAGTATCATATCCGGAAAACCTAAATTACAGAGAATAATATCGATAGAACGAATCCAAAATGTGGCCACAAAAAGGATATCAAGTAGAAGACACTTTCCATATCTTTACTTCGAAAATATGTATCATATAGTACCCTTTCAAATCAATTTCAAATATCATACTTATATAAATTCCATTATATATAAGATTTCATTTTTCAATCGAATACTTTCCAAAATCAATAGTATATCAAATCACACTTATATAGACTTTGATTATATAAGATTTCGCTTTACAAATTGAGTACCTTTCCAAATCAATAGTTTCGAATCAACTTCATACTTGTACAAATCAGTTTTATATAAGTTCGATAACTCCCAGATCAAGTATTTAGTAAAATAAGGTTCTTAATAATTTCTAAAATCCCATTTTTAATCAAACTTCAATTATTAAGTTAAATCAAATTTTAAATTACAATTTAAACCATTTATCAACTTATAAAATTTCAACTTATAGAAAATGACTATTTAAATCATTTAAATCCAATTTGAGTCAAAATTTCACATTTTCTCATTTAAAAATACTTAATAATTTCTAAAGTCCCATTTTTAATCAAACTTCAATTATTAATTGGGTCGGAAATTCAGGGTCGTTACACTCTCCCCCACTCAAAACTTTTCGTCCTCGAAAAGGAACGAGATGAGAGAAGTAGGAAAGGAATAAGCAGAAAAGTCAAGATAGTTTTAAGAAATTGAGTTATACCTGAAATTAGTAACTCGGCGTTTGAATCCCGAATACTATCCTCAGTTTCCCATGTGTAATCTCGGTCATCTGCACTCCACTGGACTTTGACCAGATTGACCGACTTCCTTCTAAGTTGCTTTGTCTCTCGATCGACTATCCGAAGTGGCTTTCGCTCAATAGTCAAGTCAGGCTCAATAACTATCTCTTCCAACTGTGTGGTGGGAATGGTCATGGATGGATCGCGCACAACTTTGCGGAGATGTGAGACTTGGAACACATTGTGCACACCGGCAAACTTTTCTGGCAATGCAATTCTATAGGCCAAAGTTCCAACCCTTTCCGTAATCTCAAACGGGCCAACAAATCTGGGAGCAAGCTTTCCCTTCCTTCCAAATCGAATAACATTCTTCAAAGGCGACACTTTCAAAAATACTTCGTCTCCTACACTGAATTCGAGATCCCTCCTCCTTCGGTCAGCGTAGAACTTCTGTCTATCTTGTGCCGTCTTAATCTTTTTCCTGATTTCTTCAACTTTCTCAGAAGCTTCCATAATCATTTCTGGACCAAGCACCAATCGGGCTCCAGACTTAATCCAACAAGCTGGCGATTTGCATGGTCGTCCATATAAGGCTTCGAACGGTGCCATACCAATGCTTGCCTGATTAAATTAAGATAATAAATTCCAATTCAAATATATTTATTCAAATTTGAAATTCGATTTCTTTACCTGATAACTATTATTATAAGTGAATTCAACCAAATGGAGATGGTCTTCCCAAGATCCACCAAAGTCTATAATACAAGCTCGGAGCAGGTCTTCCAAAATTTGATTCACCCTCTCAGTTTGGCCATCTGTCTGAGGATGATAAGCTGTGCTCAGATTCAGTTTGGTGCCCAAAGTATCCTGAAATGCTTTCCAGAATTTACTAGTGAGAATAGGATCTCTATCGCATACGATATTGGATGGTACACCATGAAGTTTAACTACTTCTATCATGTATATCTCATCCAAACTCGAAGCAGTACGAATGGTCTTGATTGGAATAAAGTGGGCGGATTTCGTCAGTCTATCAACAATCACCCAAATGCTTTCGTTACCTTTCCTAGTCCTTGGTAGCCCATCAATAAAGTCCATAGAAATCTGCTCCCACTTCCAACCTGGAATCTCTAGTGGTTGGAGCAAACCTGCTGTCTTTCTGTAATCAGCTTTAACTTGTTGGCAAGTTGTGCACCTGCTAACATAGGTAGAAATATCGCGCTTCATCCCACTCCACCAATATAGCTTCTTCATATTTTGATACATCTTTGTGACACCGGGATGAAATGAAAGCGAAGATTTATGGTTTTCTCTCAGCACTTCCTGTCTTAGACCTTCAACATTAGGAACACAAATACGATTATCAATCCTCAACACTCCATTACTATCGACTTGTGCACCCACTTTATTATCAGCATTTCTAACTCCTCCAAGAACTAATTCTTTGATGCGATAAAGCAAAGTGTCCTCGTATTGCTTGGCAATAATACGATCCATAAGAACTGGGGAGACGGAAAGCTGGAATAACATTCCTTCAACAAGATTACAACATGTCATTGCTTGGTTTCTGCTCAAATCATCGGCTACGGCATTTGCTTTCCCCAGAGTGTAGTTAATATCAAGATCATATGCAGCTAGAAATTTGAGCCATCGAACTTGTCTCTGATTCAAATCCTTTTGCGAGAAGATATATCTCAATGACTTATGGTCAGTGAATAACTCGAATTTTGTTCCCAATAAATAGTGCCTCCATAGCTTAAGAGCAAATACAACCGCAAGAAGCTCTAAATCGTGCGTTTCGTAATTTGCTTCATGTTTCTTTAATTGGCGACCAGCATAAGCAATGACCTTTCCATTCTGCATTAAAACTGCTCCTAACCCATCCCGATAGGCATCAGTATAGACAGTCAATCCTTCGCTACCGTCAATAACAGTAAGAACTGGGGCAAAGGTCAACTTCCGCTTCATCTCTTTAAAAGCTGCTTCACACTTTTCACTCCAGATAAATTTTACATTCATTCTGGTCAGTGAGGTAAGTGGTGTGGCAATACGAGCAAAGTTTTCTATAAATCTGCGATAATAGCCAGCCAAGCCCAAGAAACTGCGAATATCTGTAGGAGTTTTGGGAGTCTCCCAATCCTGCGAATGCAAAGGATTCGAATTTAGATAGAGATAAGATGTTCGGATAGAAATGACAAGTAAGGATAGAACTTACATTGATTACGGCGATCTTAGCTGGATCGACCGAAATCCCATTCTCCGAGACAATATGGCCAAGAAATCGAACTTCATCTTTCCAAAAGTGGCATTTTGAAAACTTGGCTTTAAGCTGATGACTGCGAAGAGTTTCAAGAACAAAAGCCAAATGTGACCTATGCTCTTTCTCATCCTTAGAGAAGACGAGAATATCATCGATGAAAACAAGAACGAACTTGTTAAGAACATCCCAGAAAACTCTATTCATTAAGTCGACGAAATAAGCTGGAGCATTAGTAAGACCGAACGACATAACCAGCCATTCAAAGAAACCATTTTTAGTGCGGAATGCTGTTTTAGGAATACTCTCCTCAGTAATTCTGAGTTGGTGAAAGCCAGTAGCCTGATCGAGTTGAGAGAATACTTTAGCTCCATGGAGCTGGTCGAATAGATCGTTAATGCGGGGCATTGGATATCTGTTCTTGTGTGTGAGCTTGTTTAGCTCTCTATAGTCCACACACATTCTGAGAGAACCATCCGATTTTGTGACGAATACAACTACAGCACCCCATTCTAAATGACTTCGCCGAATCAAGCCTTTAGCAAATAAATCTTCAATTTGAGCATTCAGTTCAGCCTTCTCTTTAGGAGCCATTTTCCGGGGAGGGAGAACTACTGGTCGGGCACCAGGAATAAGATCAATGCGGAATTCGATTTCCCGTGGAGGTGGTAGAGAATTTACTTCTCCAAACACATCAGAAAAGAATTGAACAACTGGAGTAGAGCTTAGTTCATTTGGATGATAGTCAAGAGAGAATATAAAACTTCCAGCACATTCTTGAGGTGATTTACCTTTAATAACTAAAGGTATACTCTTGTCGTCAACTAGAGAGATGGTTCAAGCTTTGCAAGAGATAACGGCTTCGAATTTTTGTAGCCAGTCAACACCTAATAGGATATCGAATGCCTCGAATCCAAGAACATAAAAATCCCAAGTGAAACGGTGCATGCCATACATAAGCGTGACATATTTGCATACCCTTTTGAGGTTAGCGGGTCCTCCAATGGGATTTGATACACATAAGAAAGTAGATGCAAGGATGGGTTCCAAACCAAGTTTATTGCACAAATCAATAGATATGAAACTTTGTGTTGCTCCGGTATCAAATAGAACTTTAACGTGTAAAGTATGCAACATAAAAGTACTTTGTAATGTACCTTGGTTATCACTCGGAGCAGGTGGGGTAGGAGGATCACGAGTGGAAGAAGTCATAGCAAATACTCCAGCCGTCTTTCCCTTTTGATACAAGGGACAATCCTTCTTGAAATGGCCCGGCTGTAAACAGACGTGGCAGAGGTTGTTCCTGGTATCCTGAGGTGGCGGAATGGCGGCACTGGCAGGAGTTGGACAACTGTTGGCATAGTGACCCTTCTGGTCGCACTTGAAACAAGTGATGGAGGATAAGTCAATGGGCTTTTCTGAGAATAGCCAAGCCCGGTTGTCTTCTGCCAGTTCTTCTTCTGTTGTTCAAAGTTTGGCTTCCTCTTCCCAGTCTGACTAGAAGATGGCTAAGTAACTGGAGCCTTGGTGGCTGATGTTCCCTTCGGCTTTCCCTCATACCTAAGAGCAAAATCCATCAACTCGGTGAAAGTGCCATGGACATGAGCTGTGAGGAGATCGTAATACTCTGGACGTGCTCCATGGATGAACTTCTCATTTTTCAGCAGTGGTGTATCAATCAAGCCAGGTCCGAACTTGGAGAGTTCGTTAAACTTTCTTTCATACTCGGAGAAAGTCATGTTGCCCTGCTTGAGGTCCATAAATGATCGATAAAGCTAGGCCTTTCCGGCAGCTGGCATCCACTGAGCCATAAAGGAATCCCTATTTACAAGCGATATAAGATGAGTCAAAATTTGACGAGATAGAAGGAATAAATTTGGATGTAATTCTGATAGATTTCTACCTAAACTGAGCCCAGGTGATAGTTTCCTCGTCAGTACGGGAGGTGACTGACTCCCACCAATCCTGTGCCGCATCCTGAAGCTGCCAAGCGGCCAATTGACGCTTCTACGCGTCAGTAATCTCAAGACCAGTGAAGATCCTTTCCAGGCTCTTCAGCCACCGTTGCGCTCCTATGATGCTCTCGGAACTAGAGAATTTGATGCTTCCAAGCTGGGTGTATTCCTTGCTAAGAGTAGAAAACCTGACTGCAAGAGCTGGGGCACATGGTTCGGGAGCATTTCCTCTACCCCCACCTCTAGTGTTCCTTTTGGTACTCATCCTGGAATACCACAAGTGATTTAGAATCAAAGATAGCAATTTATAGAACTTAAGGAAATCCTAATCAAGCGAATTCAATAAGAAGAATGGAATCAAGGGATATGGATTCTACAATGATTCTCCTCATCCTAGGGTTTGGTTACCCTATCTCTAATGAGCTTCAAAACTCCACAGACTAAGGTTTTCGGGAACCAAAGCTCTGATACCAATTGTAACAGCCCGTATATTTGGACCATTTAAATTGACAATAATCCACACATGTCAACTTAAATAGTACAAAACACGAATCATTAATGGAGTATATGTATATAAATGAGAATCATCACAGAATCATAGAAAATATAACATCATAGAATAGTGCAGCGGAATTACAACATAGTCATAAGAGTAGTTCATGAAGCTACCCATAAATACAACAATGTCTCAAATAAAATGAAATAGAATAACATAGATGTCCAATAGTGTCCAAATAGAAAGAGCAATACTGATAAGATAAATATGATGATAGTCTTCAGTCTTCGGCTCCAGATAGAACAGCAACAGCAATCCTCAGTCTGATTCGAGCATAAGCACAAACAAACACTCGAATCAGGACAAATATTCTTATACAGATAATATGATTCAGAATTGGAAATAACAATAACTCAAAGATGAATGGAATAAACATCTTTCAGGATCCGTTAAATTACTTATACATAATATTGTATGACAAATAGATAATGTCCAACAAGAAAGTAAAATATCAAAATAGTGTTAAGGCGTCACACTTATTCCCCTTAACACATTTTTATATAGCATTACAGCCTATACAGCACTGTAAACTCCACCGTAAACTAGTGGGATATCAGGGAGTACTCCATAGGTATAATACAAAACAAATTCGTAGTGGTCGCGTATATAGGAATACAAGTATGACAAGGCACATGAGGCAATACCCAAGGTAGTGAAACTACCGCTTGCCTGATCCGGGCTGGTGAGAACGCATCGTCACAACGATCGCAACACCACGAAACAGCACTCCCAAATCAAGGGTGCACACCAATCAATCACAAAGTAATGAGTAGTTTACGAAGAAGTGTGTTCGCTCGAGGTAGCTAACCCCATTTGGCCCGGCACGGCTCCTGTTTCAGTCATTTCCAATTTGACACAAGTGTCAAGGCTATCCATTATCGTTCACTTTCTTCAATCATCAACGTACGTCAATCCAACCACTTCATTCTGGATCACTCTCCGCGTATAGTTATTAAAGTGGTATTCGGTTTAGACAGTGAGTATGTCCCTAACCGATTCTGGTCTCTTTAATAACCTTCGTAATTATTTCACTGGTTGGTCGCTTAATAAATTTCAAAACCAAATCAAATTCAATTTCCAATAAAAATTTGTAAATCAACATTTCATTTGTCTTTTCAACAATTTCCAAATTTTACGTTTCATAACTTTAAAATTTCCATTTCAAAACTCTATAATTCAATTCCAAAATTTGTTTTAAAACAATTCAATTATTCATTTGAATTCGAATACACGTTTCGTTCCATAATCATTTAAAATAAATTTAAACTCATTTATCATTTACGTTCAATGCTCGTTAAGTTAATTTATCTTTTTAAAACAATTTCCATTTAACCTCTAATTCATTAAATCAATTACTTACGTTCAACTTATTTTATCAAAGCTTACAAATTTAATTAAGTTACATTTTTTCAAATCAAATTCTTTTAAGTTACAAGTCTTACATTTGTTTCAATAAAACACATTTTATTTCTTGTTAAAGAAATTCAATTCCACTTATTCATTTACTTAATTACAAATTTCAAAACTCAATTAATAAAGGAACTTAATTCCACTTATTTAAGAAGTTCAATTTGACTTGTTAAAGAATTCAATTTAGTTTAACTTATCAAATAATTCAATCTTATTCAATTATCAAGTAATTTCAAAACTTAATCATTAATAATTTCAAACTTAATTCTTAACAATTCCAAATTTAATTTTTAATCATTCCAAATTTAATTATTAATTAATAAATTTTTACACAACGTTCTTTCATCAAAATTTAAATTCCAGTTTTATTTCAAAACTTTATTTTCATTCAAATTATTGACCAATCAGGTTTTATTAAATTTCTATTTAAAGTCAAGTTTATTTGGGTATTTATCATTTCAACCCGGTTCCATTTCAATTCAAAAATCAAAGCATAGCAAAGGGAACTTACAGTGTGATAGCTGGGATGGTGTCAAAGTAAATAAACAAGCAATAACAACCATACATAACAATCCAACAATTTATTTAAATAATCCCGAAATAATCGTATTAATTTACATTTGTTATTTATGCAAATTAATATAATTATTCCTAGAATCTACACTATCATTTCATGTAGATTAAAGATTATTATATTACGGTTTTTCACTTGTCGTTTGATTCCAAAAAATTTATACTACAACAATTTATCCAATATACGATCAATGGTTCAAAGTGTAATTATCACTTCCTACGTGTCAATCAACTTAACAATTAAAGGGGGTCATATTTAACAAATCAAATTTAACATATGAAGGGGTCAAGTTTAACTAATCCATTTTTACATATATAATCCATTTTTAATTTGTTGACTATCCTATATCAACTTCAACTTGCATATTATTTATCGCTTAACAATAACAATTAACATCCAATTTTATCATCACATAGAAAATATTCATCAACCAAACTTGTATAAGAATATAGTCGTGAAAATAAATTCACCTTCCGTGGATAAAGAAATTGACGGCGAAGCGGGAAAAAGCACGAATAGAGTCGGTACAATACGAACAACGGACACTGCAAATATCGACAAAAGAAAGACGATATTAATTCAATGAACGTTCACATATAATTTATGAAATTATATAGGTGCGCTTACCAATGACGAAGAGAAGATCGAAAACTAAGAAATTTGACGTTGCTGCAAATGAAACTCAACCGGTTGCTGCAACGACAAGGAGAAAGATGGTTACTATTAATCGGCAACCAGATATATGCACATATCTTTCCACTTTTATTATGCATACTACAAATTCACTCACGCACGCACACTCACCACAACGCACACTCCAACATACACGCATACACCCATATACACACGCATTGATATGCACACACACACCGGGGCGGAGGCGAGAATGGCTGGAATGGAAGCGTGGTCTAGGTCAGGGCAGTGGGCTGGGTTCGGCGGGAGGCGAACGGAGGTTGGGAACGGTTGTTCGGCCAGTGGGAAAGGGAGGGCGAGGCTGTGTAGACTGGAGTGGACGGAGTTGGGGTTCGTGCAAGCGGGGTTTAGGAGACGGGTGACTGGCGTGGGGTGGTGGGGCGAAGTGCAGGCGGGTCTGGGAGGCGGCGACTGGCGTGTGGTGATGGGGTTCTTGTAGGCGGGGTCTTGGAGGCGGGTGACTGGCGTGGGGTGGTGGGGCGAAGTGCAGGCGGGTAGGGATTGGAGCTGTGGGCCGTTGGTGAGATGTAAGGCGGAGCTAATGGTGGCAGTTGCTGGTGGAGAGAAGTGTGTATGCTTCTGGATGGAAGTGGTGAAGATTAGTGGCTACAGGGAAAATATAAACTTTAGTATTATTTAGGGGAGGCCAAAGCATGGGTGTGTTCACGCAAGGAGTAAAAAGAAAAAGTAGCACAGTGGAAAAGGAAGGAAGAGGCTACAGGATCTTTTTCTTTAGGCAGAGAGAGGGAGATTACCTGTAGAGAATAGAAGTGAATGAATGGAATGATACGTTCTTTCCTTTTGTTATATTTTTGTATTTGGCAGAGGCAACGTTGTCAGTGAATTATATTTGTGAGTTACGAAACGTCTTCATGTTTTCCCAAGCGCCACTCAATTTCCAAGCTCCAGCTACCAACTACCAACCACTGTCATTAATTTCTTTAGTTCAAAGGTAAATTTTCAAATTTCAAATGGATACGGGTTTAAGATCTGGGCTGAGAATTGTTTAATCGGTCCATCCGAAACGGTTAAATTAACGTGACGATTTCCGTCGGACTCTGATTCGTATGAGTAAATATACCATTTTGATCAGCGCGATGAGGCGCTTCCAACGGTACACAGATAATTGTGGTACGATTGAATCACAAAATTTTGAATTTTATATTAGTGGGAAAATGCAGGAAAAACGTCGAAAAATAAGATCGACGGATCTAAAGAAGTCCGAATTTTGGAAAACGAAAAATGGCGCCTTGCTCAGAAGATGATTTAGAATTTTTCTATGTAAAAATATTCAAGTTCGGAAGATAAAAATTTTCGCACTTTAAAATGAACTGATATATAATAAAACGCGAACGAAATTTACTATGATATTTTACGACGAAACTTTATCCATATCTATACTAACTAGGCGCATTTTATAAACAAAGTTTGAACATTAATTAAGATCGTATGTAATTTTCACATTTTATATTAAAATAATGGATTTAAAATTTTTAAAATTGGGTCGGAAATTCAGGGTCGTTACAATTGGATTGGGCAAATCCCCCGAAGGAGATCAGTAGCTATCTTCATAAACTTACTTACACTACTCAGATTTGCAAAAATCTAAAGAAGGAGATTGACAATGGTGAGAAATACCAGATCCACTTCTCAGAATGTTGATGGAAATGAGACTGCTAGTATTCAACAAGGAGGCCCAAGCAACCAACCTGCAAATTTGAATGTCAACCCGGTTGAAGTTCAGAACCCTGCTGATTCTATGACCCAAGCTGAATTTCATAATCTGACGAGAGAGTTGATGGAAAGTCGTCGACAACTAAATGAGTAGATTCAGACCAATATAGCCTAATGAACAAGATTACCCAACAACAGTGTGGGAAGGCCAGGAGGGATCCCACTCCCTACTTGGCATTAGAAAGTTCAAGCTCATCGGATGAATACCAGAGGCTTAGGCGTTGCAGGCTTGAAGGGGATCACACAGAAACATCGGATCACCACATGGCAGACTAATATGGTTTGCTAAGACCGATCAGTGCCGATCTCTCCCTATGGATCGATACCGATCCCTCCTTCAGAGGAGGGATTCCCTCCTACACTTAGGGAATCGCACTGGAGTTCTTCCCGGAAGCTTGGATGCTAGAGCTCGATCAAATGCTGACCAGATACCCCACCGGAATGACAACGAGATAAATGTTCAAAGTGCACACCAAGAGGATGGTGAACCAAGAAGGCATGAAATGACCCGTAGACATCGACCGGACCATTCACATGAGGTGGAGCGCGACCACCGCTTGGCAGCACCCATTCAGATGTTGAATTTATCAACAAAGGTCAGATAGTTGGTGAGAGAGAACCAAGGCTTGACTAATGATGACTAGGAATCTCGAGAAGCCATACCCCATTTACTGACAACGTTCTGCATGCAGAATACCCGAGAAGGTTCAACATGCCATCAATGCTAGCTTACGAGTAAGTAACTGACCCCAGGCAGCATATCATGAGATACGAATGGTTGATGGATCCTGCGAGAGCTAACAACACAACCAAGTGCAGATGCTTTCCCATAACCCTTTCCGAGATAGCAACGATGTGGTTCATGAGACTACCTCCGTGGTCATTTTCAAGATTCGATGAGTCGGCAACCAAGTTTGTAGAGCAATTTCGAATGCACACTGTTCATCCTAAAGACATGATGTCCCTTTCCAGTGTGATCCAGGCCCCTAGGGAATCATTGAGAGATTACTTGGAGAGATTTCATATCGCCACCACGGAGGTTAGTAACCCGAATGATCATGTTATACTCATGGTTGTGATGAGAGGAATTGATCCGGAATCTGAGTTTGGCGACTAGCTAGCTGAAAAACCGCCTGCCACGTAGGAGCGCTTTTATTCAAAGGCAGCTCGATTTTTGAAGAAGGAGGAGGCCAGGTCCTCTTGGAAAAAGAACGTTGCAGGACTGAGTGGAGAAGAAGTACAAAGTAATATTGCAAAAAAAACAGTCTGATGACAGTTCCATCAAATTTCAGGTGAATGTTCAGAATATATAAGCCGAATCAACTAAACAAAGATGGAGATAGAAATTGAGAGCGGAAGAGGGATTTTGAGAGACTAAAGCATAGGATTCTAATGTATGAAAATTACACGCCGCTAAACACGTCCCTGGAGAACATTTATCTATCCACTTGCAATACCATGCAGTACAAGAGCCGCAACCAAAAGAGTGTCAGAGAGACAGAAGCAGGCAGGGAAATATTGTCGTTTTCACGAATGTTATGGGCACAATACGAATGAATGTAGACACCTCCAGGATGTCATAGAAAAATATATTTGGGAAAAAAGTTTCAACAGTTTGTGAAAACTCCATAGGATGGCGGACAAGGGACATCTGACCCCAATCGAGGACAAGCTCCGCATAGGGCTGAGGAGCCTGCACGGACTGGTGGAAGACTGGTGATTAATACGATAGTTGGGGGATCGACCTATGGACAGGAGTTGGCAAGAGATGGAACGTTATGCTAGCGCGATAAGGCATGTAGATTTTGAATGTTGTTCGAATACAGAAGATGGAACTCCAGCAAAACAGCAACGCACCATGGCAGAAGATATTATGTTTAGAAACAGGGATGCAGACAAAGTAGAGGCTCCAACAATTGACCCGATGGTCATTTCAGCTATGATTGGTCCTGCGTTGGTAAAAAGGATTTTGATTGATTGTGGAAGTTCAGTGAATATAATCTTCAAAAAGGCGTATGATCAGATGAGAATGGAGGCTAAAGACTTGAAACCATCTAAAGCTCGTATTCATGGTTTTTTTAATGGAGTTGCAGCTGAGGCTGTAGGATACATGAAATTACCTGTCGAATTGGGAGAAGGTGAACGAAGGAGAGTGCGAACCTTACCGTTTATTGTTTTGGATGTTGACTCTTCGTATAATGTTTTTCATGGCCGACCGGCCCTGGCTGAATTCCGGGCAGCTCTTGCCCCATGGTGTTTAACTCTGAAGTTTCCAACAGATTATGATATAGGAGTTGTTCATGGCGATCAGACGACTGAACGTGCCTGATATGTAGCTGAGTTGAGGGAAGCTCAGCGTAAGGAGAACGGAAAGGGTGTGGACAAAGCTGTCTGCATCCAAACAACTGAAGATTGACAACTAGCGTATGGGCCTTGGCTCGGGCACCACAGTCGGTTCTGTAGAGATATAAATCCGAGAGATGATGAAGAGGAGCCCAACGAGACCAAGGTTGCACCGGCTGAGCTGACGATTGATATCATGATCAACCATGATGACCCATTACGAGTCTTGAAGATTGGGTCACAGCTCAGCCCCCCGATGATGAAAGAACTTGCTGGTTTTCTCCGAGCGAATCTAGATGTATTCGCTTGGACTCACTCGGACATGTGTGGAATCTTGCCTACCATTGCGAGCCATTCATTGAATATTGATTCGAAGTATGTCCCGGTGAAGCAAAAAAGACGAGGCATGGATCTAGAGATATCTTCCACTCTTAAAGAAGAGGTGGTTAAACTAAAAGTTAATGGGTTTATCCACGACGCCCTCTATCCTAAATGGGTATCTAATCCCGTACTTGTGAAAAAGGCAAATGGAAAATGGAGAACATGCATTGATTATTCAGATCTAAACAAAGCATGTCCAAAAGACAGTTTTCCTCTTCCCAGTATTGATCAGCTAGTTAATTCAAGTACAGGACACGAATTGCTATCATTTATGGATGCGTATTCGGGATATAACAAAATTCCGATGCATATCCTCGACTAGGAGCACACCAGTTTTGTTACAGATGTTGGGTTGTATTTTTACGTAGTAATGCCGTTTGGATTGAAGAATGCCGGAGCAACCTATCAATGCTTGGTTAACAGGATGTTTAGGGATCGGATTTGAAAGACAACGGAAGTGTACGTGTATGATATGCTCGTAAAGTCACGACGATCAAGCGACCACATCAGAGACTTGGCAGAAATGTTTGACATCCTCTGGTATTACAAGATGAAATCAATCCTTTGAAATGTTCGTTCAGTGTTGCATCAGGAAAGTTTCTGGGCTTTATTGTCAATGCTTGTGGAATAGAAGCTAATCCAGCGAAGATTCAGGCTATCCGTGATATCCAGGCGCTAAGGACCATTAAACAAGTGCATGGGAAGGTTGTTGCTTTAAGTCGATTTATCTCCAGAGCTACAGAAAAATGCATTCCTTTCTTCGATCTAATTAAAAAGGGAAAAAGAAACTTCGAATGGACGCAGGATTGTAAAGACGCATTCCTAGCTCTGGTGAATCATTTAGAGATACCCCCTATCTTGTCAAAGTCAGTAGATCATGAGGAGTTTTTCATTTATTTGGCTGTATCAGGACATGCTATAAGTGCCGCCTTGGTTCGTGAGGAAAATCGGATCCAGAGGCTGGTATATTACATCAGTAAACGATTGACAGGAGCAGAAAGGAATTATTTGAAAATAGAGAAACTGGCGTATTGCTTGCTAATTGCATCACAGAAGCTTTGTCCGTACTTTCAGTCACATACGATCAATATTTACACCGACCAGCCGTTACGACAGGTCCTACAGCGACCTGAGATGTTTGGGAGGTTACTCAAATGAAACATTGGGCTCAACCAATTTGACATTACTTATCTCCCTCGAAGAGTTATCCAGGGACAGGCTTTGGTATACTTTACAGTAAAGTTGACTGTGCAGGATGATCTTCCAGAAGGAAGTAAAATCCCTACTGTATGATGGAAGTTATATACTGATGGAGCATTTAATAATCATTGCTCTGGAGCTGGGTTGTGCTTGTAACTCCTGAAAATCGGTCGATTTGTTATGCTTTAAAGCATGATTTCCCAGCGACAAACAATGAGGCTGAGTATGAAGCTCTGATTATTGGACTTCAACTCGCTAAAGAACTTGGGGTTAAATCTCTTGGAATCTTTTGTGATTCGCGATTGGTGATGTATCAAGTTGGAGGAGACTACCAGGCTAAGGGGCAATGGCTTGCACCTTATTATACCCGAGTTCAGGATTTGTTGACAGAATTTGAACACTATGACATTTCACATATTCCACGCGATCAAAATAGAGAGGTTGTTTCATTAGAAAAGTTCGCTAGTATCGGTGATACACGGCATATGGGTTTGGTACTGGTCGAAGTATTAGATATCCCAAGTATAAACATGATGGAAATCGATCAAGTACTGGAGGCAGAATCTGAAAGGGAATCGTGGATGACTCCAATTAAAGACTATTTTCTGCGTGGAGTCCTGCCTGATAAAAGAAATGAAAGGTGATGGGTCCTTCGCAAAGCTTCACGATATATTATGCAAGAAGGAGTCATGTATAGGAGAGGTTTCTCGGTCCCTCTACTTTGGTGTATCGCTCATGATGAGATAAAACGTGTTTTGAAAGAAGTTCGTGAAGGAGAATGTGGCGATCACACTAGGGGAGGCAAACTCTAGCAAAGTAGACACTTCGATATAGGAATTATTGGCCAACTATAAATCGAGACGTAGCTGATTATGTAAGACGATGTGATAAATGCCAGATATATGCAAAAGTCTCGAGGGCTCCGCCAATAAAAATCACGCAAATGGTCAGTCGATGGCCATTCGCTATGTGGGGTATAGATATTATTGGTTCATTACCAATATCTAAAGGTGGCATGAAGTACGCTATTGTGGTAGTTGATTACTTCACCAAGTGGGCCGAGGCAGAACCTTTAGCTATAATCACAACCAAGAAAGTAATCAACTTTGTCGTCTGAAACATCATATGGCACTTTAGTCTTCCATGGACTATTGTAACAGATAATAGGACTCAATTCGATAGTACCGAATTTAAAGACTTCCGTCGAAGGTACCACATTGAAAAGAGATTTGCAGCAGTCTCTCACCCTCGGGAAAATGGACAGGTTGAAGCTATAAATAAAATCATCAAGTCAATTCTGAAGAAGCGTTTGGAGAAGGCTAGAGGCAGGTGGGTGGATGAACTCCCTACAACACTTTGGTCTTACATAACCACTCACAAGTCCGCGACGGGCCATACTCCATTCGCCCTCGCTTATGGTTCAGAAGCTGTTATTCCTGTCGAGCTCGAAGTCCATTCTCATCGAGTGACTTACTATGATCCCAAAACAAATCAAGATGTCCTCTTGGAATCTTTGGACTTTATAGACAATAAGCGCAAGGAAGTTGATCTGAGGGCAGCTGCACAGCGACATCGAGTTGCTCAGTATTACAACACTAAAGTTTGCCCGAGAACCTTCAAAATTGACGATCTCGTCCTGAAACGGGTTTTTCCTACCTCGTCACACATGAATCCAATTTGGAAAGGACCATATGTCATTGAACAAAGGCTTGGAGAAGGAACTTTCAAGCTAGCGACTATCGATGTCATTACACTTCTAAGAGCATGGAATAGCGAACATCTACAATGCTATTTCACTTAGCTTATTTCCTTTACATTCAGTTGTATTTATTTTCAGAATTTGCTTTAGCATTTGATTTTCCGAATATGTAATAAGACAGTTTATGTTGTTCCCTTCCATTTAATGAATAAAGTTCAAGGCTTCCTTTGTATATATGTTTGCTATTGCACTGCATGATAATTACATAGTGAAACTGATTGATATCGATGTGTATGAACAGGCTCCTAGAGTTTGGAATCGATCAATCCTGCTAACACCCGCTAGGATTAAACAAGATCAAATTAGTCAACTTGTTCGTTTACTAATTCCTGCCCGGACTGTGGGACTAAAACAGAATTCAAAGCGACCGAGATTCGACCGATCGCTCGCTAAATCAAAACCCCAAATTCTGGGGGGCAAATTAATCAACCAAAAAGAGTGCGACTTGACTAATCTCCGAAACAACTCTAAGTCCCTAGAGTGTAGACTGGAGTATAAACATAAATCGAGTGGATACCGACTGCCCGTGAAACAACTCTAAGTCCCTAGAGTGTAGACTGGAGTATAAACATAAATCGGGTGGATACCGACTGCCCGTGAAATAACTCTAAGTCCCCAGAGTGCTGGAGTATAAACATGAATCGGGTGGATACCAACTGCCCGCGAAACAACTTTAAGTCCCTAGAGTGTGGACTAGAGTATAAACATAAATTGGGTGGATACCGACTGCCCATGAAACAACTCTAAGTCCTTAGAGCACGGATTGAAGTATAAATATAAATCGGGCAGATACCGACTGCCCACAAAACAAATCTAAGTCCCTAGAGTGCGTATTGGAGTATAAAAATGAATGAATAGGTGAGTGGATTTCGACAAATCTCTATTCTGCAAAATAACTCTAATTCCCCAGAGTGTTGACTAGAGTATAAACATGGATGAATAGATGAGTGGATTTTGACCGTTCTCTATTCCATAAAATAACTCTAAGTCCCCAGAGTGCGGACTGAAGTATGAACATGGATGAATAGATGAGTGGATTTCGACCATTCTCTATTCCGCAAAATAACTCTAAGTCCCCATAGTACGGATTGGAGTATAAACATGAACGAATAGATGAGTGGATTTCGACTGTTCCCTATTCCAACTCCGACTTGAAATCGACAGGAGGAGTATAAACTCGCTAAGGATGGAGTTCGACCATTCGACTTATGGCCTCGCCAAATCAATGTCGGAGGCAGGAGTATAGTTATTCAAAAAACCACTGAGTCCAACAGCACAACACTAAGGCCTGAGCCTGGTGCTTAATACGACTCGATGCCACGACTACATGGAGGCCTCAGGATGGAGATGGTGGATTGTTAACAGAACTCACAAGCAACGAATTGCAAGTACATTGAATGGAAAGTAATCGTTCAACTACTTAAATAACATTCACACGAAGCATAGTAAAAAATAAAAGCTTTTATTTTCATAACAGGCGTCGAAGTTTCAGTACAAGTTATTTCAAAAGATCGGGATTCATACCCGTACAACTACAATTAGTAAAAGAGACGATTATAAAAACTATGTACATTAAGCTGGAGCAGTAACTACTTCTTTGAATTTCTTTCTCTTTTGGATTTCTCAAGGGTAGAGTTGCGTGTGCTTCTCTTCAGTGACCCTTTGCCGCCTTTGGTCGGAGAGCTTGAGGAGGTAGGAGGAAGTTCATCAGGGATCGACCCACCCGGTGGAATAATTTGCAATGGCACGAGATGAGGATCATCGACGTCCACCTCGACGGATTCAATTTTAAACCTTCTTTTCAACAATTCCTTCTTTTCGATCTGCTCCCTCATGTTGGTCTTATCAGTGTGTTCTGAGGCACCGAGAATTATCATGTCATCAGATTCGTCGATCGGGAGTGGATTCTCAATCTTATCTTCATCAAGGGAACCGATGACTTGGGCATCGGGTCCTGGAACAGTAGCACCAGCCGAGTCTTCAACCATTTTCTCGTGTTGTTCTACAACGCTGCTACTTATGGGAGTTTGATTGGGACCCGAAAGACCTACAAAATTTGATAAAACAGAGAGATTGGCTCAAAGCCATTGCGCGTGAAGAACGAAAACTTTTCATATACTAAGGAGTAAAGTAAAATACCAGCATCTGGCAGACTCTCTGTCGTCGCCGAGGTGCCTCCTTCTAAAATGAGGGATAGCATCTTGGGCTCGAAATCGGCCCTGTCCAAATCATAACCGAGATCATGCTCCATATTAAGAGAATTTGATGTTCCAGCTACTTAGGATGAAGAAGTATCTTTAGGATCAGTCCCTGAAGATCCGGCAATATTCTCTCCTCCTTCAATATATGCAGAAGCCTTGAAAAATCAAAGTTTTGGGGCTGCTAGATCTGAAGGCTCGTTCCCACGAAGAATTTCCCTCACTAATTCTTCCTCGTTGACATCTGCTTCACCCAGATCATTCTTCTTCATTTCGACGATGTGTTCCCAAGCTTCAGCAAGTGTTTCAAGGTAACCCTCACCGAGAAAGCTTAAGTCGTAATGGATCAGGACTTTGGCATTGTATTCAATAACCAGTGGATCAAATAATTCCTTAATCTCATTTCTGGTGGACTCCATGGCAGCTTCCACTTGGGAGTTAACTCATTCGGTCATCTCTCTTCAGCCCTCCTCTCAAGCTTTTTCTTAAGAACTTCGATTTTGGCGAGTTGCTCGTCAAGTTTAGCCTTTAAAATTCTAGCCTCAACAAATTCCTCGTAGTATTTCTACGATTCCTCTCGAGCTTTAATTTTTTCCCCCCTTTCTTTCTTTAAAAGTTCTTCAAGTTCCTCGACGCGGCGAGCAAGAGTCCTTCTCTTTATGCAAGGAATCCTTTTCTAAAGCAAGTGCCCCACTACGATAGAGTGCCGTGTCGAGTTCCTTTTTGTGAGTAGCTTCCAGATGGCTTACTGCCTCTGCCGTTTCCTTGGCGTTCTTCTCCGCTTCAGCAAGTTGGGTTTTAAATTCTAGCAATTCGACGTCACGATGCTTGCTTATATCTTTGTCGTGTATAGGCAGTCTATTTCATGTTGTCGCTCAATAGAAACTTTAGAGACTTTCTCTGCCAAGTGTATAAATGATTCGTGCTGCACAAATACATCATTCACGCACGCGAAAGAACTTTCCTTGGCATGCCTTGGGATTATATGAATAGAAGGAAGGTATTTGAGGCCATCGAAGCAAATCTTTGGAAAAGTGGCTTTGAGCTTGGCCAACTTCTCTGTTGTGGAAACATCAGGAGCAGTGGTTGGCAAAGGCGGTTCAGAGGTAGCAACAGGATGTTTGCTAGACCGGCGCTCACGAGATTGCCTGAAGCTTGAAGAGCCAAAATCTGGCTCGTAAGATGCGACGATATGAGGACCACGACAGGAAGGCTGGTCTCTACTTTGGGCAGGAAAGTCGGACTGTTCTCCTTGTCAAGATGTTTGGGATTGGTATTTGCATTTGGAAGAGGAAGAAGATTCCCTTGAATGATAATTCTTATCTCGTCCCTTGTCCTTCTCCCTACGCTGAGTAGACTCTGAATCCCGACTTGATTGATGGTATGCAGAAGAACTTCTAAGGTGATCGAATGCTCTTAATTGAGACATTGCACCTGTAAAGACCAAAAGGGAGCTTATTAATAATTATCACACGGAAGATCAACAAAAGGTGTATAGTGAAGTATGTGTGGTTATGAATGTCCTAGTGTTCCCCCCAACAGACCGGTAACGGTAGCTTTGCTCATCGGATTTTTATCTCCTTTGTCAGAAGGTCGGATGCCTTTGCCACTTCTGATGGGAGAGTTGAGTCCTTCAATGTTAATGTTTGGAAAGTCATAGGTCATTATGTCATCCAAAATTTGGAGATTAGAAAATCCCTTTAACGAGCTTTCCAAGTGCTGAGAGGACGATTCCTCTTCAACCGGAGTAATAACAAGCTCTGGGTCTGAGGCGGTTTTTCTTATACGAAGCCCGTACGCCAACCTCTTCTTTCTCTTTGTAGGTGTTTGGGATTGTCCAGCTTGTGATGGTTCAACCATTGGCGCTTTTTCGAGGCCTGCATCGACATCTCCCAACTTCTCGGCTTGACAATCCTTAATCTCTCCCTCCTCAGTATCATCCTGAGTCCCTTCGGCAGGGGGTACGATGGGGTTGGCAGTATTCCTCTTTTGTTCTACAACATTCCTTAATAATTCCGTACTCCCAGGAAGTCCAATGCTATGGCCATTTTCCAATAGCCCAAACAAGGATAGCAGTTCATCGGTTACGAGAAGTTTGATGTCCCTATCCTCAACGGGAGTAGCGCAGATAGCAGCAACGACTCTTGAAAAATCAACGCCTTTAAAACGTGGGCGAACACCTGAAAGAACTCCGGATGTTAGTGGATTCAAAGGAAAAGTTATGAGTTGGATCAGTGAACTTGAGAGAAAAGTGAAATTAATACTTATGTCCTTCTAGCCATCATCTTACAAATTCAGGAGGGCGGTGTACATAGAACCATTCATGCTTAAATAGTGAGAGTTTGTTCCAAGCGCCCGTCAGAACTTGAAAATTTGGTGAAGGCTCAAGAAAGACATAAGAGGGGCTTCTTGATCGTCGTTTGAAGTTATAGATGAATCTTATGTCTGCGAGAGTAGGCGGACGGAATAGAACGTTCATGAACATCAAGAAGGTTCCATGAATAAAAAAATAACTATTGGGATGAAGTTGTGTAGCGGCGATCCTAAGATATCTCAACATCTCTCGGACAAACGAATTGAAGGGCTGTACGCATCCAGCCCAACACACAATCTTATTACAAGTTGTATACCCTACTAAGGGCAAGTGAGGTCTATCTTGTCTTGAGGGAACCAAGACGCCCCCAAATGGAATTCTATGGATAGAGCATAACTGACGAAGAGCAGCTTCGCCAATTTGAGAGGCCTGTGAATCCATTGGATTATCGAGAAGAATAGCACCCTCTATGGCATCAGGGGCAGGGCTTATGTCCTCCATTGGAAGGACCGGGATATCAAAGAAAAGATTAGCTTGTGGATTAGAAACTTCTATTTTCTCCGCATGATGGCTTGGAGACGGTCTGCCCGATACAGTTGCGGAACTTGACTTCGCTTCAAAACCAATGTGTCATGTCGCCGAATAAGAAGACATTCAACTGAATACTTCGAGCGTCGGGGATCTATATCAGCTATACTCAATAGATAATCGAGATTAGAAAAATAACCAGCTCCCCCTATGCTAAGTGTGAACTAGTGTAGTGCAGTGTAGTATGTAATAGACATAAATAGTTTAAAATTAGAAAAGTGAAATAAAACGACGGGACTTGGGAGTTTTGTCCAGAGAGACCGTCATTGCTGACCGTCTCAACTGGTAAGAAAATTGATCGGCAACAAAGGCTTTGGGATCGACTATCGGCACATCGAATTATGAAGTATGTTACTTAAATTCATTAGCAAGTTTATCGCTTAGTCCATATAGAAAATTTCGGAAGTTTGTTGATCGATCTCATGTTCAACAGTTCAAGTATGCATGTTATATTGTTCATTGTCATCTTATGTTCAAGGTCAGCAACGCAAACTAGCATTGATTGCTCGAATGAATTGAGTTGGATTAGTTTATAAGGCATATGTCGATCCCTAGTGCTCACTGCCGATCCCTTTCCTAAGAACTCCCTACCGATCCCTCTACTTGACCACAGCCACCGATCCCTCTATCAAAAGCTCTTTGTACCGATCCCTATCCTATACAGCCACCATCTACCAATCCCTCTCCAAACTTTCCTTTCTTATCTCTTTCCTCAACCCTCCTTCATTCCATCGTCTCCTTAACTAAAAATAACTAAAAAACCAAACCCTCATCCGTCGATCCCCGCCACAGCTATATTATAACATACCGACCCATATGTTCCTCCACTATTGGCCTCTCCTCCATTAGGATCTCTAGCCAAACCCTTCTCCTTCTTCTTCTTTCTCTCCGTCTCCCGTATCCTAACACAACCCAACAGGTTATCTACCTAAAGATGCTCGAAAAACGCTCGTCGTCGCTACCTCAAACAATCACTAACAACTCAGGGCTAAGGACTTTATCAAGCAATTAGAAGGAGAATCGTAAATTTGTACCTATATGAAGACGTGGAGATGCAAGTTTAAATAAGGATAAGTGTTTGAGGATTATCGAATCACAAGCAAAAGGAAGGCAAGTTTGTGGGATGGCTTGAATTGAAGTTGGATGTGAGGTCAAAAGTTCAGGGAGCCTGGGTTCGGAAGGGAAGTTTTGTGCAAAGGCAAGTAGAATGAAAAATTAAGTAAGGAAGAAAAGAATAGCTTGTATATACGAATGTATGGGAGAGGAATCAGCCACGGGAGAATTAAACGAGTCAAGGGCAGAGAGTGGTCGACATTGGAACCTGCCGATCCCTATTTGCGTAGCTCCAACAATGGATCGGCATGATGAATGCCGATCCCTATAGATATAAAAAAATGAATGAGTGAAAAATAAATGATGATAGTGATCATGAAGGTTTGACTGTAAACGCGAACATACAAAATACTATAAAAGCTGGCAACGATTCGTGAGCGTTCGAACACGTCTGAGAGCCAACGACAGAAACATGTATATGAATATACAAGGGAGTGATTTAGAAGTTCAACCTTTTTGAAATCAACAGAAATTGAAATTAAACCTGAAACCTTCAAGTTCAAGGCCGGATTAGATAATAAAAGTTTATAAGTCTCGCATGACCGGATTTGTATATGCTGACAGAATATGGCATTGGACTTATATTATTAGAAGTCGACCAAGCGTCATAGCAATCAATAGACGATTCAATGCCTTTGAAAACTATCCGACAAAGGAATAGAAATCAATCAGGAAGCTAATGGACTTCTTTCCGGCAGTTCAAACCTGTTTTGATTCAAAGCACGTCATGTTACTCAACAGACGTACTTTGGAGGGCAAGTGTTGCTCGGTATCCTGACCCGGCTATATTGGACTGATTGCGCAAGATAGATTCGACTGTTATCAAGAAGGATGACCATGGAGCAACGGCTGAAGGACCCGGAAGTAGAGTTCAGATGGTTATATGAAGCTGGGATTGAATGGAGTTGGTATATAGACGATGCAAGATGCTAGAAATATGGAAATTAGATCGGACAAGCAAGAGATCAGAATAATTAGTAGTATTAGAGGGATCGAATAACATGGTGGAACTCCATGGATCGACATGACATGTGGAACACCAGGGATCGACATGAATGAAGGTGTATGGATCGGCATGGTCAGTTAGACGAGGGTCGGCATGGAAGAAGCAATGGAGGGTTAGGCATAGGTGTTGGTGCATGGATCGGTATAGTTTATTGGTTCGAGAAGCTATGTTTCAACTCCTAAGCCAAGGATCGGCAAAGCATAAGAGGGCTTGGAAAAGGTTGATAGTTAATAATGGGTCGACATATCTGAGTAAATCGAGGAGGGATCGGCACATGTTATAAACCAAGAGCATTCTAGCATTCAACAATCAATACCTTGAGATCCCACAGTCCAAAGCAAATGGAATTTGGAGAGCAGGGTATATGGACCCTAGGGATCATACCCTAGGGATTGCATGTTAAAATGGCTAAAGGATGAGGGATCGGCATAATCCAATTGGAGGGTTCGACTGAAGGTAACTTATAACTGGAGTCAAATCAAAGGTTCATTAGTTGCATGAGCTCTATTAATCCAATCAACATGATATTTGAAGAGCCAATATATTTAAGTTTGAGGAAGCCACCATGGGGATCGCTGCCCCAGAATCGACCAATGAAGGGATCGGTACCGATCCCTATTCATTGGGATTTGGGCCTAGTGACCCCTATGGTGGGCCCATATGAATAAGAAGATCCTATAGCCGAAGCCTCAGAGAGATTGGTTGTCACCTTCACCTATAAATACTGGCCTATGGGGTCATTCTGAGGATCTTTACGCTGCTGGTTACATTAGTCTTTATAGTAATCAAGTTTTCTCTTAATTTCTTGCTGTTTGCTATTGTAATCAAACTATTTGTAAATCAATAAAGAGAATCTTCAAAGTGGACATAGGCATACAATGTCGAACCACTATAAATTCTTGTGTTCTTGGTTATTGCTTTGATTTGCTTGTTATTGTATTATATTCCTCTGTTTTAATTTTATTTTCTTCATTTCTTTCTCTACATAAATCTATTCTAAGGTGTTTGTGACCAATTTGGTTGCAAACAGATATAAATTATGGTTATTATAAAGAAATTTTAGTCTATTTACTCATCAAAACTTCCAACAAAAATTAAGTTATCATCACAATTGGACTCTAGATTGGCGAGTTGTTTCGGTTGATAACATACGCAACTATAAAATGAATCCTTTAGTTGATTATCGATGTTTTGCAAAGTGGCATTTTTATTTCTTTTGAATAACAAGTCAAATCAATTAAGTGAAAATAGTGCTTGTTTCAATTGCTTACTCTTCTATTTTGAAAAATATTAACATTATTATTGTTTACACACCTAACTTAGATATACTGAGGCCAAATATACCGATCATACACTGCCTTTTAGGCTTACGTGAGAAGAGTACATAGCGTGGCGAGTGTACACACTTTTGAATAAACACATGACTCTAGTTGTTTATTAATATTATTTTAATTTTATTTATATACACCTAACTTGGATATACCGAGGCCAGATATATCGATCATGCACTACCTTTCGGGCTTACATGAGAAGGGTACAAAGCATGGCGAGTGTACACACTTATGTGTTAACACATAACTCTAGGTGTTTCTTCTTATTATTATTATTAAGAAAAGAGAGAGTTATGCAAAATCATTTTAGCACCACTTAACTTAGAAGATCAAAAATGTTATCGCATTTACTTTAAATCAACCACAATTTTAAACAAAGATTACAATTACGATATACTTCATAATTATCACGTATGAACCCTCCTATATACTAGTTACAGCATAGTTACTTATAATCAAACTTTGCATTTTATTTTTGTTAAGACAAGTAATTTTTCAAAAATTTCAATTTAATAACCAAAAACGTATACTTATTCTACCGTGTCTCTTCAAAAGTAAATCAATATGCTAAAAAAATTGTATTGGATTTTATTTTATTTTTTTGGGAAAGAAAATGCAAAATATAAACCATGAAAAATAAAAATAAAAATGAGATTCCCCCCGCACTTGATTTTGACTGTGTCCCCACAGTCAATGCAAGATATAATGAGTGCAACGGAGAAAAATATAAGCATATTTACAAGAGAGGGTTAAAATTTCTTACTAGATTAGTGTAGCTTATAAAGAATCATAAGCTCCTCCTCTCGATCACTCGCCAACTCCAAGTAAGGTTTTAAACGATGACCATTGACTTTAAAAATCGATCCATCCATAGGGTTCTCTATTCATATGGCACCATGTGGAAAAAAAGTACGTATCACGTATGGTCCTGTCAACCTTGATTTTAGTTCCCCAAGGAACAAATGAAGTCGAGAGTCATACAATAGAACTCTTTGATTTGGCGAAAATGCTTTTCTTAGGATTGACTTGTCATGAAAAATATATGTTCTTTCTTTGTAAATTTTCTCATTTTCATATGCATCGTTCCTAATCTCCTCTAATTCATTGAGTTGCGATTTTCTGTTTTTGCCAGCTTTTTCAAGATCAAAATTTACGTTCTTAATCGCCCACACTGCTTTATGTTCTAGTTTGATAGGTAAAAGGTACACTTTACCATATACTAACCTAAAAGGAGACATCTCTAGATTAGTTTTATATACGGTTCTGCAAGCCCAAAGCGCATCTGTCAATTTTTGTGACCAATCTTTTCGATTTTTACTTATAGTTTTCTCCAAAATTTGCTTGATTTGGTGATTTGAAACTTCAACTTGACCACAAGTTTGAGGATGATAAAGAGTTGATAACTTGTAGGTTATCGATTATTTCTTCATTAGAGTTTCAAATGACCTACTATAGAAATGGGTTCCATAATCGCTTATTATTATGCGAGGTGTTCCAAACCTTGAAAAGATGTTTTCTTTTATGAATTTTACAACCACTTTTGTGATCATTTGTTTTACATGGAATGGCATCAACCCATTTAGAGACGTAATCAGCAGTAAGAAGAATGTGCAAATTTTCGAAAGAATTGGGAAACGGTCCCATAAAGTCAATACCAAACGTCAAAGATTTCGATTGTAAGAATGGGATTCAAAGGCATCATGTTTCATCGAGAGATTTTTCCTAACACTTGGCAGCGATCACAAATTTTACAGAACTCAAATGCGTCTTTGAAAAGCATAGGCCAGTAAAAACCACATTGAAGCACCTTGTCCGCTGTTTTTTTAGGACCAAAGTAGCCACCATAAGCTTGGTCATGGCAAAACGAAACGATGCTCTTAATTTCGCAATTTGGGATGCAACGTCGAATGATTTGATTGGCACAATACTTAAACAAGTATGGATCATCCCAATAGAAATATTTCACTTGGGAAAGAAATTTGCATTTGTCTTATTTCAACCAAAATGAAGGTGTTTCCTTAGTGACTAAATAGTTCACTATATCGGCATACCATGGATCGATGGAAATAGAAAGGATTTGTTCATCAGGAAAGTTCTCGTTGATCGGTAAAGAAGATGGTGTGTTTGGTAGACGCGATAGATGATCAACAATGACTTTGTCGGATCCTTTTTTATCTTTGATCATAGGATCAAATTCTTGGAGTAAAAGGATCCAACGGATCAAACGAGACTTGCCATCCTTTTTAGTGAAATAGTACGTAAGAGAGGAGTGGTCAGTGTAAATCGTGTGAGCCAATCAAATAAGGTCGGAACTTTTTGAGAGCAAAGACTACCCCTAGAAGCTCTTTTTCCGTGGTCGAGTAATTAAGTAGAGCATCGTTTAAAGTCATACAAGCGTAATAAATGGCATGAAGAATTTTACTGATGCGTTGTCCTAAGACAGCACCAATTGCGAAGTTAAAGACATCACACATTATTTCAAAAGGAAGATCCTAGTTGGGTGAGCAAATGATGGAAGCGGAAATGAGTTCATTTTTAAGACGTTCGAAAGCAAAAACACGGTAAGATTTAAATTCAAATGAAACATCTTTTCCAAGAACAATCGTCAGAGGTCGAGCAATTTTACTAAAGTATTTCACAAAGCGTCGATAAAAACCAGCGTGTCCTAGAAATGAACGAATGTTCTTGACAGATTTGGGTATGGGGAGATTTGCAATTACGTCAACTTTCGCTTTATCCACCTCAATGCCTTTGTTTGAAATGACATGCCCAAGGACAATTCTATGTTTGACCATAAAATGGCATTTTTCTCAATTTAATGTTAAGTTTTTGTCCTTGCATCGATTCAGAACCATCTCAAGATGGTGTAAGCACTCGGAAAAAGAATTACCAAAGATGGAAAAATCGTCCATAAATACTTCTAAAAAGTGGTCGATCATGTCGGAAAATATTCTAACCACGCATCTTTGGAAAGTAACAGGAGCGTTGTAAAGGCCAAATGGCATACGTCGATAAGCAAAAGGTGCCAAAGGGACACGTGAAAGTCATTTTCTCTTGATCTTCAGAAGCAATCGGAATTTGGTTATAACTAGAATAACCATCAAGAACGGCTAAACGTTCGAGCAGTTGGTCAATGAAAGAAGGGGAAAGTGATATTTACATGCTGTAGCATTTAATTTTCGATAATCAATGCAAACACGCCAACCCGTTTGAGTATGGTTGGAACGAGTTCGTTAGCGTCGTCTGTGATAACGGTAAGTCCAGACTTTTTAGGCGAATTAGGCTAACCTATGAACTACCAGAGATGGGATATATGATTCAATTATTGAGGAGCTTAAGAATTTTGTCTCAAACTGCATCCTTCATTTTGGAGTTAAGCCTTCATTGAGCGTCACGAATAGGCTTGGCTTAGTCAACTAAGTGGATGTGATGTTGAACAAGAGTGGGATTAATTCCCTTTATATCGGTAATCGACCATCCAATTGCATTTTTGTTTTTCGACAGAATTGAAAGAAGGGAAGCTTCTTGATCAAGAGAAAGATTTGAAGAGATTATGACAGGAAACGTTTCGTTGTCACCTAAGTATGCGTACTTAAGGTGATCAGGAAGAGGTTTGAGTTCCAACCTAGAAGGTTGCTTAGTCAAAGAATTCGGTTGAAGGTCTAACTCAACCATGAGGGGTTCAAACGGAAGCACATTTTCAATCTCGTTAGGCTCGTCTTGAAACAGCTATTCTATTCGGTCTCGCGTTCATTGTTAAGGTCAACTATTTCGTTGTCAAAATTTTCTTGAATGGAGCTAACTTCCAATATTTGATCAAGTGGTTCGTTTGATTGGTTTTCAAGATTGAAGATGTTAAGACCCAAAGTCATGTTACCAAAAGAAACTTTCATCGAACCATTTCGACAGTTGATTAGGGCATTTGAATTGGCTAAGAAGGTCGTCTTAGAATAAGTGGAATTTGACTTATCGAATTATTCACAGGTTGTTTCTCTAGGACGATGAAATCGACAGGTAATATGAATTGACCGATTTTGATGAGTACGTCCTAGATTTCTCCTACGGGTTTTTTTATCGAACGATCGGCAAATCGAAGGGTTACTTTCATCGGTTTTAGTTCACACAAGCTAAGTTGTTGGTAAACTGAATAAGGTATCAAATTGACACTCGCATCCAAGTCTAGTATGCACTTATTAATCGTCTTGTCTCTTACCGTGCACGAGATCATCGGACTTCCAAGATCTTTGTATTTTACGGGAATTGATCGAGACAAGACTTCGCTAAGACAGTCAGTTAAGAAAACTTTCTTGAATACATGAGTGTGTCGTTTTTGAGTACACTAGTCCTTTAAGAACTTAGCGTAAGTTGGGACTTGCTGAACTATATCAAAGAGAGGGATGTTCACTTTGACTTGTTTGAAAATTTCCAACATCTTTTCCATTTGATCGAAATGTTTCTTAGGTCGAAGTCGATGTGGAAATGGAATTCGATACTTAGTAGGTCGGTATATTTGAGTAAAAGAAGAATTTGGATTGGAATTTGATTCAATATTTGACTCGATGTTTTGTTCAGAATCGCTTGTCGTTTTCAAAGTGTCAAAAGGAGCTTTCGGTAAATCGTTTGGATTGCCAACTTGGTTATCGATTAGTTTACCGGAATGCAAAGTCGTGATAGCATTCATTTGGTTCACATTGCTATCTTGAACAACATGAGCTTGATTCGAGTTCGTGTTTTGATTTCTAGAGTTCGGAACTGGCTGACTTGGGAACGTGCCTCGTTCACGTTCACTCGCAGAAGTGGCTAATTGACTCATTTGCATTTCTATTTTAGCAATTGATTGACTCATATTTTGCATGTACGAGCTTAACAAATTTTGCAAGTTGCTATTTGATTGGAGGTTTCGAGTGGTCGCTTTAGCCAAAGTTTCAAACAAAATCTCAAGTGAAGTCATTCATTTATCGTCTTGGGGAGCGAAAGATTGTTGCGGTTGATTTTGAGATGGAGGCGCAAAATTTTATTGAAAGTGGTTGGGCTGAAAAGGAGGGTTTGAAGCATTGTTTGGAAATGCTTGAAAATTGAGTCGAACCAAATTTGTGTTAGAATTATTTTGGTTCCATGAAAAGTTAGGATGATTTCTCTAACCGGGATTGTACGTTGGAGAAAATGGGTCATTCTTAACCTTGTTAAAAGCATTGAGTTGTTCTAACGAATAAAAGTATTGAGTTATTCTAACGAATGGGGACACTTATCAACGACGTGGTTCGGATTGTTTCATTTATAACACAATGGTTGGGAATCTTGGTTCATTTGATTGGATGAGAAAACGTTGTCGAATTTATTGATCGTCGCATCAATTTTCGCTTCCAAAGCCAAAGATAATCGTACCGAGTGTGCGCTCGATCGTGAATAAATGGATTTCTCCTTAGAACGTTTCCATTGGGATGATTTTTCGGCCAAGTTTTCAAGAAATTGCCAAGCATCATCGTGAGAGTTCGGAGAGCGTGGCAATATAATTTGAACGAATTTCAAAGTGATTACCCATTAGGGCGGGTAATGTGATACAAGAAGGGATAGAAACTCGATCAGGAAAGATTCTATCCATGAAAGTTCAGGGAGCATTTTCATTAGCCATCGTTGGAGAATCGTTCGTTCGAGTAAACCGATTTGTCATTGTGTCACGAGTCCAGTTACTCATGCACAAGTGAAAATATCAAGCAGAGAAAGACATGAAAATCAGGGTTAAGAGAATGAAACAAGGATTAGAAAGTGAAAAATTATTTTCTTTTGTTTTTTTGTTTTAAAGAAAAATATTTACCAAAAAGAAATTATTTTCAAAAGAAAATTTTATTTTTGTTTTATTTTCTGGATTTTAAACTTTGTTCTTTTCTTAAATTGTTTTTTTTAGTTATTGTTTTTTAAAAGATTTTTTTTCATTGGATTTTTGTTTAAAAACTAAATTAAGGAAAATGTGATTTTTTTTGTTTTTTCTATATATGCATGAACTAATGCAAATAAATGAAAGCAAGGACTTAACTACAAATTTTCTGTCCTTAGTAACTCCTAACCTAAAACTGTATAATCACACTTTGACTTAATTCAACAAAGTAGTTCTTAGCCAAGTAACGAACATGGGCTATAGGCGCACCACGAATCACCGTAGTAGTGCAACCGAAGGTTTAACTACCTTAAGAGAAACAATCACTATAATATTTATGAAACACCATAATATTTATGAATGATTATTACTCTGCCATAGCCTAGACACAAAGAAATAAGTTGTAAAAAGAAATCAACTTGTCAAGATACAATTTTGCCCTAGATGAGCTCGTGACTCCCTTAAGTCCAATGTTTAACTGTTATTACTAGTCAAATTATAAAACGATATGCAATTTGTCGGTCAAAGAAAGGGTGATGAAATCCCTCACCTTACATAAAGTTGGATGTTGCCTTTAGAAAATAAAAATAAATATAAAATGATGCAAAACTGAAATTTAACGTTATTTAACAATGCAATTACAAATAAATTTTTGTTCTGTTTTTTTTAAATTCAATAACCAACAGTGCAAGAAAAATAAAAACAAAAGATAAGAACATGATACTAGAGCGTGCAGAATTATTTATTTAAAAGCAGTGATTTTTTAGCACGAATTTTTTTTTTTGCAAAGCAGAGCAGTTTTTAGCAAGCAATTCATCTACTTTTGGTTTTCCTTATATTCGCAACCTGTAAAAGAGTTGTAATTGGATTTTTTGCAAAAGGCAAGTGAAAATATATTTTATTTAAAAAAAATGGGATAAAACAAAAACAAAGGTAAACGAAAGAAAATTTGAATATATATTTTTTTTAAAGTGAAACGTTTTTTTCTAAATAGAATTTGTCTTATATACAAATTCTTAAAATAATTTTTTTTAAACAAACGAAAGCAATTTTTACTAAACAAATGAATTTACAAAATAAAATAAAATAAAATAAAAATAGCCCAAAACAAAACCCACTACCCAACAGCCCAAAATGATTTTATAATCAATTTTTCTTTCTTCGTTTTTTTCTTCTTCTTTTTTTGAACAAAGCAAAACAAAAAAAAGGAAAAAAAATTGAATTTACAAAAAATTAAACTTAGCCAACAAAAGCCTAATACCCTCAAAACCGAATACCCTCAAAACCCAACTTCCCTGTTAAATAAGAAATCAAAACCACAATTTCTGATTTATGAAGTTAATCAAATTAGTAAACTAGAAAATCGGTAGAAATCTGTTAAATCGATTTCTTATAAACAATTTGATTTCTATAATTTCTATGAATCGCAAGTCGCGATTTGCTGAATATGGTTGTGATCGACGTTGGGTTGGTGATTGAGGTTGTGGTGGTTAGTTGGTGGTCCAGGTGTGGGTGATTGAGACTGGATGGAGGTAAACCGAACTAGGGTAGCTTATTTTGAGTGAGGTTGGATTGTGTCACAGTTCGTGTTAGGAGGTCGAAGTGAATGGTTATGGTCGCAATTTTGGGGGTGAGGCGTTGCAATTTGGGGCAGGTCTGTCTTTGGGTGTAGGAGGTTGTTGGGGTGATGGTATTGGGTTATTTTAGGCGTTGGTGGTCAATTGTTGGTTTTGGGTTTGTGGTCGATTGCAGTTTTGTGGGTGAGCTCTGGGGTTGGGCCGAGGTTAAGGTTTAATGGTGGTAGTGGCGAGTTTGGATTTTGGTGGTAAAGGGTGCAAGGGAGATGAAATCGTAGACTGTTGATGGTGTTCGGAATTGGCAGAGGTAGTGTGTTGTGGATTGCAGAGGCAGTGGGGGTATTTCAGGTGTGGTAGGGGAAGGGAGGTGATGAGGTGATGGGTTGTGATTGGAAGGTCGTGGATTGTTGTGTAGGAGTGTGACAGGTTATGTTTGTGTTTGGTGGTGATTGATTGATGGTGTTGTGTGAATGGTTGGGTTTGATAAAGGCGCAGGTTGTTTTGAAGTTGAGATGGTTGTGGTGAAGGGGATGTTGGTTGGTGAAGGAAGTGGGATGTGTTTTTGAGATCAGTTGAAGGAGTTTGAGAAGTATGCAGGGAGATGTTGTTCATTCAGATTTGGTGAAGTGGAATTGAAGTGGTTGCTAGGTGAAGTTCAAGTGATAGTGGTTATATATGCAGGTCGAAGTGGTGATTGATGTGGTTCGGGTGAAAGGTTAAAGTTGCGGCGGCTTATTGAATTGAGAGTGGTTGATTAAGGAGCGGTTGTGATGGAGGAGGTGAAGTTGTTGGAGGCAGGCAGTTCGGTTTCTGGTTTGGAAGTGAGGGGTGCGAGAGGTTGGTGAAGAAGACAGTGCTAGTACGAGTGTGTAACAGGGAACATAAACAACACAAAACATAAATGCAATATACAAAAAAAAGGAACAGATTTGAACTGCAGAAATGAAATGAAATGCAAGAGTTTTTGTGTTTGTAACAGTTTTGTAAATGAAGTGCAACTCAATAAGCAAACTGAAGTGAAACCGATTTTTTTTCCTTTTGAAATGAAATTAAACTCTAATGCAAACTAAAATGAAACGCAAACTCAAACTAAAATGAAATGCAATAGTAACAGAAATGAAAATGTAAATGAATCAAACCACAAATGCAAATGAAACCTGAAAATTATGTAACAAAATGAATCTTGAAACGAAGGTTGTTTTTGAACAACACAGTAACAAAAATGAATGCAATGCAAATGATTTTTTTTTATCACATGCAAATTTTTTTACGAAATGCACAAAGAATAAATACAAAATGAAATGCACACAGCACAAATGAAACAAAGCCAATGCGATTTTTTTAAGAAAAAGATAACATAAAATAAAATAAATAAATGGAAAAGAAAAATAAAAAATAATTCAAAGAGTAAAATTAAAATTAAATTGCTTTTCCCGGTAACGGCGCCAAAAACTTGTTGAAACGGATATTTTATCAATTAGAATACCATTGAAAATGTAACAATAACCGCAAGCGCACGACGTACAATCATAGTATGTAAGCGAGTACGGATCGATCCACGGAGAAAGCAAAAATTCTAATATTACTCAATCAAAGTAGGCCAAAGTTGAAAGGAGATTGTTAACTAAAAATTATTAAAAAACAACTAAAACTAGAATGAAAATTAGAATAAATTTATGAGATTAAGAAGCAATTTAGAGATAAATCCACTTTGAATCATTCATATAAATCAACACAAAATTTAAAATATAATCTCTCATTTAAATTCAAGTAGAAATGCTTGATGTGTTTATTACAAGCATGACCTATTTGTGTTATTAATTAGCACAACTTAAACCATCAAACTCTACCACACCATTCAAACACACTTCTAGAATCTCATGAAAACGATCATGAAACTAAAAATAAAATCTATTTTAAGCATGATATATTTACTATGAACTAGTAACATACATCATCAAATTTTGATTCTAGTTTGACTTTCATTATCAAAATCATATTTGTTAGATGGTGATGTAACTTGTGTTTATATTTGATTAAGCATAGCCTATTTGTTATGAACAACATAGGCTGTCAAATTTACTAATAAACTTACATCAACATCTAAATTTCCATTAAGCACAAAATAAGATATTATAAATGAAATCATTCTATGTTAATTCAATATGATTCATGAGAGCTTCATTGCCCCTAAATTGAAGGAGTTTAACTTCTTATAATTGAATTCATGTCAACATAAAATGGTTTAAACATAAAAAGTAAGGAAAATGAGAGCTAATTAAAAGAAAAGAGAACTAACTACTTATAAAAAATAAATATAAGAGAAAATAAGGGACACAACCCTAAAATCAAACTTAATACATAAAACATCCTCCTAAGAAAAAGATATAACATCCTTATTTTCAAATACTACTATTTTCTTCCCTACAATACCCCTCTCCTTTATTGCAGCAATGTTGATTCTTCATATGTGAATGTTATTCTCGCATCCATAATTAAAATTTGCACCCCATTAATTATCAATCTTTAAAATGTAATAACTTTTTTGTAGAAACGACGGATTAACAAACCGTTTCACCATTAAATCACAGATTTTATTATCTTTCTAACGAGTGGCATTGTGCATATATAAAAACAACGGCAGGATAAGCTATTCGCGGATCCAACCCCGCGTTGAGTTGGCTAAGGGTTTACAGGAGGCAGCGCGCTCTTGTCCGAAGGCGGGGTTCGGGACGGAGCGCCGGAAAAAAAAATTAAATTGATGTTTTTCAAATTTTTCTGCAAATATATAGTATGGTTGCAGACAATTCAGTAATTATATGCAACTATTCAGAAATGTCTGCAATTATACCATATAATTGCAGAAATATCTGCAATTATATGCAATAGTTGCAGACAATTCAGCAACCATACACAATAATTGCAGAAATGTCTACAATTATATGCAATAGTTGCAGACAAGTCTGCAATTATATGGTATAGCTGCACATTTGAAGAAAAATCGATGATATTCAAAATTTGCAGAATTCTTTGCAAATATATGGAATAATTGCACCCTTACTGCAAATATGATTATTTTTTTAATATCAACAATAGATCTCATTTTAAAGATCATAATTTTTTTGATTTTTTGGTGAAAACGGTATGCTGATCCGATGTTTCTACAGAAAGTTATACGCGTTTGAAATGTTAAAAACGTAAAGGGTATTTGGGTCTTTTTGCGCACGTGAATTTGAAAACAGAGACCGGAAACTTATTTTAAAAAAAAGGATGTTTTGTGTATTTGCAAACCTTATCAGGGATGTATGTCAAATGCACCCTAAATATAAACTAATTGCATGAATTAGAAGAGAGCATAAAATAAAATAACAATAAAAGAAAGCATGAAATGAAAGTGCATGAAAGTAAAGAATAAGGCTAAGAAGCCAATAAAAAGATATTTTATTTAACATTGATTTTGTGCTACAACTTTGCAATAAAAAAAGATTAAGAACCTCCATTATTTGAAACATAAGGGGTATTTATATATGTCTAAAACGCTAATTCCACTTTTAGGGGACCCACCAAAAATGCCCTTGAGATTGTGTAGCCTTCAAGTCATCATTAGCACTGAATTAATCCTCCACTAACATGTGCTTTTGCTTTTAATTATGGTCCATTAGTTAGTGGGTAGTTGGCTCCTCCATGTTGCATGAATTCTTTTATTTCCTTTCTTCTTTTGCTTTCAACATATGTGCATGCATACATCCATGAAGACTCTTCATATTTGCACTCCAAATTTCTATAAAATAAAATAAAATGTGCAAGTAAATTTTCTTCAAATTTATTTACGCACAAAAATTACCATTTTGCCCACATGTAAATGCATGAATGATGATTTGAAAATCCCTTTGTATTTGGATTTAAACATGTAAAAACACCCTAATATGTCATTATTTTAATAAAAGAATATTAAATATGGAGTATAAATATACATTTTTACATGCACATCACCCTCTAATAATAATAAGTTAATAGACATAACCATTATATTAATTTCTCCATAATAATATTTTACAACTTTTATAAATTATTTCAATAAGTTATTTTCGATCTTTTGACTCCTAGATGTAAACCCGGTCCTCGGTAATATTTAAACAATTTAATATCAAAACATGTACGGACTTTGTTGATGCACAGTAGTGGACATGAGTTCAATTGCTTACAAATTATCTAGGTGAAATTCAATTTTCAATCTTGTAAAGCGACATCCTTAAGCAACGATATATTGTGCATGTTTTCTCTTCCTCGTCACTATATCGCTTAGATTTCTAGAACTCAATCAATTATCAATACTCTAATAATATCTGTATTTAACTACGAAGTCCAACACTAAAGTCTATGGTTCAATCTGATAATGATTATCAATTAACGATTGTTTTGGCCAAAGACTTGTAATTTACGTTGGTTACCACTTATGGTGATACTAACCTTCTTTTCAAAGAAGACGAATTCTCTCTTGGTTAGTGTTTTACTTCAAGTGGTTCAACTCTGTACAATTAAAGTGCTTTAGGGTTTTATTGCGCTGGAAGTACAAAAGGCTATAGCAGGGATAAAGCGGTGATATATCTAAAAATAGCAAAGGTGTAAAAATCTTTATGAAGATAAAATCAAGTCTTCAAAATGGATTTATACCCATTCCAACATCACACTACACCATAAAAGCAATTTCGCAACATAGCTGTGCGGCAATTTTGCAACGGCTTTGAGTCATTGCAATGTTACGACGGCTTTGGACTATTGTTATTTGTTTTGTAACCGCTTGTTTATTGGTTAGCAACGGCTTTTGGTTGTTACCATATTACAACGGACTCAGGGCTGTTGCAAAACTTACTCATACATTGAAACTTAAACATGGGGGTAACAGATTTTCTTTGGCCGCTCAATTTCTAATTAAATTCACATAAAAATGGCATCGGCGAAATCCTATTCTGCCCTAATTTCCTCTTATCGCCTCCCTCCTCTCCTTTCCCGCTCTTCCAATCCAGCCACTTGCCCTCCCATTTCGTCCACTTGTTTTCGCAACCGCCTCCTTCCTAATTCGGCCTAATTACACGGCCATCTCTCATTTTGTTCGCTCCCGAGTGTCGAACTGTACATTGATAGCTTCTTCTATTATTCTGAGTTGTATAATAATAGCGGGGATGATATCATGATGACGAACGAGGCAAGGTTGCTCTAGTGTTTGCATTGGTGCTGCGTGGGCAGGATTGCAGGGTAGGTGGTAGTGGATGCGGGTGCGTAAAGTTGGAGAAGGCTGATGGGTTATGCAATTTTTGGTTGATGGTGTTCATGACTTTCTTACTTACTACTTCATAACCTTGGATTGAAATTAAAGTTCCAAGGATCTTATTTTAGTCATATTATTCCTGCGTAGTTCGCATTTTGTCATGAAACTGCTATCTTGGTGTCTGTTAATATCAACTGACCTTTACATATAATTTTTTTGTTATACTGTAGGATGATTATCGACTAATTAGAGATTGTATATGTGGACAAGTATTTGATGTTAAATTTTGGTGATACAAAATCACAAATAGAAGAAAACAAATATGCAAAAAGAAAAGTAATCACGTGTGTTCATTATGGAAATGCATAAATTATTGAATCGCATTTGCATGAGATGGCAAGAAAATAAATACATGGACACGTTATGGAATAATATATATGCAAAAGGATATGCATATTATTTCTTTCTCAGTAATCACATTGTTTTGGGATTATTTTCTTCCACCTTTGCTAATTAAAGGAATGAGTGAATTAATTGTTATATTTGCATCATTTGTTACCAATGTAACTTGCCTTCATTATCTTGGTAATTTAATCATTTACACTGGTTATATATTGAGGGTGGACTTCATTGTAAACCTATCATGGCATTCAACCAGCGATCCTCAAATAGAGTGTCTCTTCTTGTCAACCCTGATTTACGGTTTGCTTATGTAAACTCTTATCATACACTATCTTGATGATAGTGGAACCAGTATAAATATTTTGCGTCTCTTTTCTTCTTTATAGTTATTTATTATATATTTGGAGTAATAGAATAATTGTTCCTAGGCTAAGTGGTGTTCAAATTGGTAAATCTAGATCTTGTTTATTATTTTTTCCGCATTTGTGCAATTTTTGCATAAAATTTGATTCATCTCTTATAGACTTTACAAGTGATTTGGTCACTCAATTTGTTCTTCATCCTACCCTGATTAAAATGTCAAAACCCCCGAATGTGGCTATATAGATAGCAAAAGCCGTTACTTCTGGACTCAATTCAATGGTCATCAATAGTTTTGAAACACAACGAGCTGAATATTGGAAAACTTTACACTCCTCAGTTGTAAGTCTCTTCTTTATTCATATACCAATACCCATTTTTCAAAGCTGCCACCCTTATCGACTAATAGTTAGCAAAACCTAACTTATAAGAGAAATATTGTCATGTGAACCGTGCATTTGGTTTCAGAATGTCGATCCAATACTCATATTTTTTGTAGAAGATGATGAACCTGGTCCATACCAAACCGTTTCAAATTTCTCCAATCGTCTAAGAACTTACAAGGTGGTATCATTTGGTGTGTGTGCGGCGGTTATGTTTCTTAACCCAACAAATACCTGAAATAAATGCCTTTGAAAAATCCTTGATGAACCTGATGTTGTTGAAATTGCTTAAGATGTCAACGGAAACTTCTATATTAAGTTTTCTATTCATGTTATGTTCTGCTTGGATAGCGAGTTTTGGACAACCATTAGTTCTTGTTTTATGCTATTGCAGTACTACTGTTTGTTTTGAATGTTATTTTTGCTTGTTGGCACTATTATTTTGCCACAAATTTGTCTTCTGCTTTGAATCTAGTTATACCATTATTATTAAAGATAATTTTTACTTCATTTTCACTTTGCTTCATATGCTTATATGTTTGGTGCATTATTTCTCACTTTCAAAAATGTAGTACCTAGAGAAGTTTTTTTCCCACACACAAAAGAGAGTTCGACCAAGCACTAGTGTAGAACCACTGGAATGACAAAAGCAAGGATATCGATTTAGCATTATTTACTTTAATCATATTGCAAATCTTATATAATGACCTTAATATTATTTTAGTTTGTTTATTGCACGAAGAAGCAATTGTAGCTGCCAGTGGGAAGCAACTACTACTCAAGTCATTGTAGTTAAGACTGTTAAGATTCTTAACTTAAGAATAGGATAAACAATGATTTCTTTTGCCATATACATATTTAACTTGATTTTTCTTCTGTAATTGTTTTGGCCTATTTTATTACACATTTCATATGTTTTCTAAGGCTTAAAAATGTCGAGGCAGTCAAATAGATAATGGAGAATATTGAGGATTGAGATTTTATTTAAATGACCCTTGAGCTAATTACTATTATTTGACCGATGTTATTGGTTATTTATGTATATTACAGTAATAATGGAATAGGAAAATAGGCATAGGGAAGAAGTTGCAAAGAAAATTAGTCTCAGGAACAACAAGTTTGTTTTTTAGTCTGAAGGACACTTTATAGTGTAAACAGAAAATGATAGTTGCATCTATCATTCTGTGATTTACACTAAAAATTGTCTTTCAGCCAAAAAAACAAACTTTTTGTCCTTAAAACTAAATTTTTCTCCAACTTTTTCCCTGAGCCTAAATGTTATGGCGGATTTCAATCGAGACCACTCAAATTCAAATCCCCAAACGCAGCGGAAAAGCTAGATCGTGATAAATAATGCAAAAACAACCAACCAATAACTCAATTGTAATCTCAACCAATCCAGAGACAATCACAATCTCAAATAAGCAATAGAGAATAATAAGCAATAACGAAAAATAAATCACACATGGTTCCACTAACGTCGTGTTAGTGTACATCCACTTTAAGAGAGAGCTTTATTATTATTGATGAGAAGAGTACAAGAGATTGATTACAATGATTAAATTCTAATTAGAAATTGATTTGTGGAGAAGAGAATTGAAGAAAATTAGGTTTTGATTAAACCCTAATTAGTGGAGGCTAATCTCTTGCAGTCGCTTGCGTCTATCGATCTGGAACCTGAAGCTGGCTTATATAGGTGAAGAGAAACCCTAGGCAATGTTCCCAAATTACCCCTGCAGTTGACACAAATCTTCACGCTGAGTCCACAGAACAAAACAGGCGAAAGACGCCTCAAACGTCTGACCAAAATGGTCAGACGTCTGACCAAAGTCTCGGGAAACAAAACTGCACAGACTCAGACGTCTGACCCGTTTGGTCATACGTCTGAGCTCATCCTCGGGAATAGATTTCCTGAGGGGTCAGACGTCTGGCTATTTTCCTCAGATGTCTGACCCTGCCCAAAACAGCCTACTCCACCTTTTTCCATATAACTTTCACCTCCGAACTCCGATTTGTGAACCGTTTTCTCCGTTGCGAAGCTACTTCCGACCTCTACAATTCTCCATATAGTGTCGCCAAAATTTAACACTCCACCTCGACACTATATCCATCTCCAACTCTAATGGTAACATACCATCAACAACAGCCGATAGCACCAACTATCACTTCTTCTACCTTTAACCAAACATGAATGCTTTCCCAATGAGCTCCGGCAAAGCCACCACCCATTGCATTCCACCAACGAGCTCAGGCAAAGCCCCCGCCCGCTAATGAAATGTTGAAAACATCCAAATCCTAAGCTATCTCACCAAAGACTAGCACTTACCAAGAAGATAGAATCTCAATCTCTTACTCATCTACCACCAAGCTCCTCCCTTAACCGTGTCACCCCGTGGCACCTAGCACTTCTCCAAGTGAATCAAGTTCGAGCGATGCTCGAACTTTCCAACCGGCAATGCCTTAGTGAACATGTCCACCGCGTTATCCTTTGTGTGCACTTTTCAAAGATATACTTGCTTATCATCATCCATGGCTACTAGAAATGACTCTCTCACCTCAATATGCTTAGTCCGTGAGCTAAACGTCAAATTCTCTGCCAAGTGAATAGCACTCTGGCTATCACATCGAACATCAATACTATCATGCCCGAATCCCAAGTCACACAACAATCGCTTCAAATAGAGTGCCTCCTTTGCCGCCTCCACTGCGGCTATCAACTCCGCCTTCGTAGTGGATAAAGCAACTACGGTCTGCAATCTAGATCTCCAACTTATGGCTGTACCCCCAAGTGTGAAGACATATCCGGAAGTTGATTTTCTTCGATCCCTATCACCAGCGTAGTCCGAATCACAATAACCAACCAACTTGCAATCCATCGCCTTACTACCGCCAAAAACAAGACCATGAGATGATGTGCCTCTAAGGTATCTCAATATAAGCTTCACAACTTCCCAATGTGATTTCCCCGGATTAGCCATGTATCGACTAACCATCCCGACGGCATTTGCTATATCGGGCCTTGTACACACCATAGCATACATCAAGCTTCCAACCGCACTTGCATATGGCACCTTTGCCATATAAGCCTTGTCTTCCTCCAAGATAGGTGATCCTTTACTCGAAAGCTTCATATGCGAAGGTAAAGGTGTATTTGACGCCTTTGCATTCTCCATGCTAAACCGGCAAAGCACTTTCTCAATGTATTCCTTTTAAGTTAGTTTCAACTCAAAATGCTTTCGATCCCTTACAATTTCCATGCCCAATATCCTTCTTGCTTCTCCAAGATCCTTCATTTCGAACTCCGATTTCAAACTCATTTTTAACTTGTTGATTTCATTCTTGTCCTTCGAAGCAATGAGCATGTCGTCCACATACAAGAGTAAATACACCCAACAATCATTTTCCAACTTCTTGAAATAAACACAAGCATCCTTGATGCTTCTATCAAAAACATTTTCAAGCATAAAATGATCAAACCTCTTGTACCATTGTCTAGGTGATTGCTTTAGTCCATATAGTGATTTCTTCAGCTTGCAAACCAAATTTGACTTACCATCCACAACAAAACCTTCCGGTTGCTCCATGTAGATGTCTTCATCCAAGTCACCATGCAAGAAGGCGGTTTTCACATCAAGATCCTCCAACTCCAAGTCGTGAATAGCAACTATGGCAAGTAATACCCGGATAGAAGTATGGCGCACAATCGGTGCGAATATCTCATCATACTCCTTCCCCTTCCTTTGTGCAAACCCCTTAGCCACTAGCCTAGCTTTGTATCTTCCATCGTCCTTCACCTTGTATATCCATTTGCACCCAATAGCACGGTTTCCTTTAGGAAGCGGAACCAAATCGCAAGTTTGATTCTTCAACAATGATTGCATCTCTTCCTCCATGGCACAAATCCATTTCGAGCTATCACTCGACTTCATGACATCATCAAGGTCCATCGGCTCATCTTGGACTACATGAAGAGCATAGTCTAAATTTTCACAAAAACTAAGATAGTTCCAATCACCATATCTTTCGGGTGGTCTTATAGTACGACGACCAACCCAAGTAGCAATACCATCACCCAAACTTCCTTCAGCTCCACCTTAAACCGAATCTTCTCTAGAATCATGCACATCACCAACACTACTAGAGGTACCCTATGGACTATGTGATGTAACATCAACCGCCACTTCCTCGCAAGCATCTCCAACTACTCTACTCTCTCTACTCCTTGGACAAAATGTGGAAATAATTTCCTTCTCCTTTGATTCATCATGAGCCGAATTTGGAACATCCGATGAGCTTCCATTCTCCTTGAACATCGCCGACTCATCAAAAGTAACATGACGAGAATTCACTACCTTCTTTGTTTTCGGATTCCAAATCTAATAGCCTTTTACTCCATCCGTATAACCAAGCAAAATCTCCTTGAAAGCTCTAGGTTCAAGCTTATCATTTCCCGGATCATGCACATAAATTGGACTTCCAAAGACAAGAAGGTAACTCAAGTCAATGCTTTTTCCCTTCCACACTTCCTCCGGAATTTTGTTATCAATAGCTGAGCACGGAATTCGATTAATAATATGCACTGCAGTTGACAAAGCTTCAGCCCAAAATCCCTTCGCAAAACCCGATGTCAATCTCAAGCATCGAGCTTTCTCAAGTAGAGTACGATTCATCCTTTCCGCAACACCATTCGACTGTGGATCTCCAGGTGTAGTAACATGCCTCTGAATACCATGATGCTTGCAAAACTCTAAAAATTCTCCAGAAACATACTCTCCGCCATTATCAGACCTTAGAACCTTCAAAGACTTACCACTCTCATTCTCAACAAGAGCCTTCCATGCTTTGAACTTTGCAAATGCCTCCGACTTGGCCTTCATTACATACACCCAAACTTTCCGAGAAAAGTCATCTATAAAGGAAATATAATAGCGAGCTCCACCTAAAGAAGCTACTGGTGCCGATCCCCAAACATCTGTGTGAACATACTCAAGAACCCTTCTCGAATCATGCTTTCCTTCACCGAATGAAACTTTTATTTACTTCCCCATGACGCATTCTTCGCAAAACTCTAACTTGTTGAAACTTTCTCCATCGATCATCTTACTCTTTCGAAGAATGTCCAAACTCCTCTCTGAGACATGACCTAACCTCAAATGTCACAACCTAGTCGCATCCAAACCACGAGAACTATCAACTCCTATACAAGTTTCGCCTTCCACGGTCACTCCTTGAAGCAAATAAATACCATGAGCTCTAGCACCTTTCATGACCACAAGCGCCCCCTTCGAAACCCGCAAGCTATCACTCTCAATAGTAATCTTACAACCTAAAGAATCTAGCTGCCCCAAAGAGATAAGCGACTTCCGAAGTCCCGGAACATAGCGTACATTAGTGAGAGTACGAACCACTCCGTCAAACATCCGAATTTGCACGGAACCAATGCCTTTCGACTTGCAAATAGCACCATTTCCCATAACAATTGAATTTCCTTCTTTGTCGATGTAAGAAGAAAAACAATTCCTATTTGGCATTATATGATAAGACGCCCCCGAATCGAGCACCCAATTGCTACCCGAAACATCCGATGCTACCGCCAACAGAACATCTACATCTCCCTCACCAACTCCACTCTCCATCGCTACAGATGAAGATGCTACTTCCTTCTTTGCCTTCTCCTTGTCCGGACACTCATTCATCCAATGACCGGGCTTCTTGCAAATATAGCACTTGCCTTTTCTTTCCTTCGACTTTCCTCTCCAATCGGGGTTCCTTGATTTAGAATGCCCCCGGTTCTCCTTCTTCACATACCTCTCCTTCTCCATAAACAAACCATGACCATTACTAGCACCACTACCTCCATCACCTAACTCCTTCATTTGATCCCGCAACTTCTCGCTAAGAAGACCCATCTTGACATCATCAAGAGTCAATGTATCTCGGCTATAGATCAAACTATTTGAGAAACCTATATAGCGATCTGGCAACGAACACAACAATATCATCGCCTTTTGCTCTTCCTTAATCTTCAAATCTACCGCCTTCATCTTCATTAGCAAATCATCAAATATATTCAAGTGCGCCTTAAGCGAAGTACCTTCCTTCATCTTATAGGTGAAGAACATTCGCAATAAGATCAAACGATTTGTCAGTGACTTCTTCATATATAACTCCTCCAACTTGTCCCAAATACCCTTAGCGGTTGTCTCACAACTAATTTCAGAGATAACATTCTCTCCCATAGCAAGTTAAAGTGTAGTGAATGCCCACTCTTCCATCTCCTCTCTCTCAACATCCGAGATGTCTGCTGGCAACAAATGTGTGTCAAACACTACCCGATGTACCCGATTCCTCCTTAGAACCGCTTTCATCTTCCATTGCCATTTTTCAAAATCATTATCGCCATTCCATTTGTCTATTACCAATTGTGATCCTGAAGTTGCATACGATCCACGTACATAAGGCGCTACACCACTTGGATTACCTATTGAGGAACTACTTGAGGTATTATATGTTTCTGGCATTTCTACAACCACCTACCAACTCCAAAGCTTTGATACCAAATGTTATGGCGGATTTCAATCGAGACCACTCAAATTCAAATCCCCAAACGCAGCAGAAAAGCTAGATCGTGATAAATAGTGCAAAAACAACCAACCAATAACTCAATTGTAATCTCAACCAATCCAGAGACAATCACAATCCCAAATAAGCAATAGAGAATAATAAGCAATAACGAAAAATAAATCACACAGCGATTTATAGTGGTTCCACTAAGGTCGTGTTAGTGTACATCCACTTTAAGAGAGAGCTTTATTATTATTGATGAGAAGAGTACAAGAGATTGATTACAATGATCAAATTCTAATTAGAAATTGATTTGTGGAGAAGAGAATTGAAGAAAATTAGGTTTTGATTAAACCCTCATTAGTGGAGGCTAATCTCTTGCAGTCGCTTGCGTCTATCGATCTGGAACCTGAAGCTAGCTTATATAGGAGAAGAGAAACCATAGGCAATGTTCCCAAATTGCCCCTGCAGTTGACACAAATCTTCACGCTGAGTCCATAGAACAAAACAGGCGAAAGACGCCTCAGACGTCTGACCAAAATGGTCAGATGTCTGACCAAAGTCTCGAGATACAAAACTACACAGACTCAGACGTTTGACCCGTTTGGTAAGACGTCTAAGCTCATGTAACAACCCATAAATTTTAAACGGTTTTTAATAACGTATTTGTGATATCCCGGATTTTCGGGCATAAGATAATTGGATAGTTATCTGATTTAATTTTTAAAAATACTAATTTAAAAATCGAACAAATTCAAATGTGATAATCTTCATTTTAAAAATTTGGTAAGATTGTTAATTTCAAATCAATAATAATAATATGTTGTATATATTCATGTATAGAGAATTATTATATACAAATTTAATTTGTGTTTGTTTAAAAATATATGATATATATACATCAAATTGATTTTTAAATTGAAGTTGAATTTAAATCTAGATTTAAATTTGGAAATTCAAAGGGTAGATATTTTAAAATAATATATAAGCTTTATTTATAAATATAATTGGTTTTATTTTCTTTAAAGTAATTTTTTTTATATAGATAAGTATTTGTAAATTAATAAATTAAGTATAAAGCTTTTATTAATATTTAAAAATAAGTAAAGATTACTTAAATTACAAGTGTTAATTATGAAAACATATAAATACATGTGTAAGCTAATTTCACACAAATTACAAGTGGAGGTAAGTTTGTAACATAATTAACAAGTGTTAACATGATATAATTGGATGTTACAAGTGGCATACTTATTCTTTTTCAAGATTTAATTATATCAATAAGAATGAATTAAGAAACCAGGCTTCACTTCCCAATTTCTTTTATCTTCTCAAAAAAAAAACCTGTAAACTGAAAATAAAATAAATCAAAGGAAGATCAAACCTGGAGATGAAACAAAATCATACAGTAAAGTCTGGCCAGCAAATTCAAGTTCAAATACAACTCTAATGCCAGAATCAACTCAACAGCAAAAGTTCTAAATCATCTCAACAATCAAGATAAACCAGAAGCATTTTAAAACCTGGAAGCTGTCAATTTTAATTCTTCAACCTCTGCTAATCATCAAGTTTCAACCTGATGTAAATCAAAGCACATTTCCAGTTTTCAAATCTCAAGTTACATCTCTGTTTATTATTGCAAGGTGAGTAAACAAAATGTTAAAAACAGTAATATGGTTGTTATTTTTTTTATTTGCATGTGACAGTCCTATATGAAAAGTTGATTGAATGATTGAATTTATCTAGTTATATATGAATTGCCATGATCCTAGGAGAATATACCTGTATATGTATAAAATCTGCCTCTGTTCAAATGTCCAGTAAGCAAAACAAACCTTAGATCTACCATATCATCTTGAGACTATATAAATTGTTGTTGTATGAATATAAATAGGCCTGCATGTATATATTTATTAGTGTAGATCTGTTTATTGTTTTGTTTGAATTATGCAAGTCTGTTTCTAGTTACAGAGTTAAAAATGAATCAAGAAATCAAATTTCTCCTTATCTATTCTTTGTTAATCTTTTGTTTTCAAATAAGATAGGATTGTTTAAACATAATTTAACTTTTAAAACTATAGTTAAGTATCTCAGGTTTGAGATCTGCCTGGAGTTAAGAAATACAGTATGAATCTTGGAAAATATGTTTGAAACCAAGTGTTATTATCTGTTGATTAAATTATATAATGAGAATCCACTAAAGAAAATAAGATTTTTAAAATGAATCTGGTAATTTTTAATTTAGTGAATTGAGAGCAGTTTGGTGTTGAACGTGGAAGGTGTTTTCACCATTTTCTGTCGATCGAATGACAATTGGTACTCGAGGTTCTTGTCGTAGCTTGGTTGATGGTCAGAGATGTCGAGAAAATTGCCTGATGATTTTATCATCCTTTGTGGCATTGGCGATTGAACGAAATAGGGTTTAGGCATTTTGAATGTCGTGGTTGGAATCGTGACGATTGGAGCACCTATGATGGATCGAGCTTCATGGGAGTGATGGGGTTGGATGCGTGAAGGGCTTGGGAAGTTGTTGCCGGAGTTTCAAGTGGAATGGTGGTCGGAGACGTGGTGGCGAGACGTTCGTTCCAGGCAATGTCGAACTGCTGTTCGAAGTGAATATCTCGTTTTCGTTTTAGGCCTAATGGTTTCGATCTGAAGTTCGAAATCGAATGTAGTGGTGATTTACGACTTGCCGGAGATGGGCGAGTTCGTCAGAGATGGCTGGGATCGTCGTGCACGTGCACAACGTTGATGGATGTGTCAGACCGAGTATTACAGATTTCAGGTAAGGACGTTCTGGAGTTCAGGAGGCGAGCTGGATGGCAGGAACGTATGGAGTGTATTCCGCTGTGTATATGAGACTGTGTAGTCTGTATAGATTGTAGTCTGGAACAAGTTGTATAACTGTCCAGTCATTTGTAAATGTATAACTCTGATGTATAATGTATAAGTGTATTGATACAGTTCTTTTTGTAAAACTGTTGTTTATGTGATATTATATTTTGATCCGCTGCGAATGTGAGGTTTCTGTGTCTTGTTCCTGTTTCTTCTTCTTTCTCTTTCTTTTCTTTTCTAACTATCTGGAATTTTCGGGATCGAAATTTCCGGGTCGTTACAGTATTTAATTGAATTTTAGAGAAATTCTAAATAATAATATTTTGAAATAAAAAAATTTATGTTTGGATTACGTATAATTAAATATAAGTAGTAAATAAATAAGAAAACATATAAATTTAGATTACGTTACTGGTTAATTAATTTGGGCGTACGTTCGTTTTAATTATTGCACCTATTGTACGCACTCTTTTATTTCATATCTTAGCTGTTAAAAATCAAATCAGCACGTGCATTTAAAAAAAAAGAATTTAATTATAATTGTTAATTGTAAATATTGATCTATTGAACAAAATTTAAGAGGAAACAATAGTTTAATTGTATTGTTGTAATTCAAATAAGTTAACCTCTAACAAATGAACTAAAATTGGTAACTAATGGATATGTTGAGTTATGTGTAATTATTAAATAATGTTTGATTTATTGTTAATAAAAAGAAGAAAAAAAAGGAAAAATATTATGTTCTGTTTATACATCAAATGGTGGTTTTGAAATTTAGTTTTGGTCATAATATACATATATACACGGAAAGTTTAATTTGGGTATAGGGTCCATTAAATTTTGTGTGAGTTCTAGTAGGTATGTATATATAGGTTATGTTAGTATTTTCAAATATATTACTCATTTCCTTGAAGTTTTGAAACACACTATCCAATCAACCCATCAATTGCTCTAATAATTTATTTTGGGAAATTCAAGGCACAGCTGTTTTATTTGCCATCATTTTTTTCCAAACGGTTCATTTTGCCTTTATAACGTATCCTTCCATTCCATACTTACCATTTTCCTTTACGTTTCAAATATGGAACGTGTTGTCCAATCAGCGATTTATTGCTTTAATTTCTCAACTAAATCTTAGGGTAACTGTTTCCATCCTATAATTATTTTGAATATCAAAACATATAAATTGTATACGTTTACGTTCATGTTTGGTCAGTTCTTCTGTTTTAAAGTAATATATTTATTTCTTAAAAACGGTTGCATTGTGAAACACATCTCTTCCAAATCTTCACCGTGCAGCCCAAGCAATATAATAAATTGCTTTAATAACGTTGCTGAATCAACGGTCATTTCAATTTATCATTTGTTGTACATTTCCTTTTTGCTTAAAATTTGGCTACGTAAACATTAATTCAAAAATAGGAACAAATCATTCGTTTCCTGTAGCCACTTCATTTGTTTTAATTATTTCACGTGATTTAAGCAGGTGACCGTTTCCATTCACTCAACCTTTATCTATATTTTTGTTTTAAATTTCTTTCCTCTGTTCACTAGGGTAATTATGGTATGATTCTTAGCCTATTGGTCTGCCTTTCCTTCTTTCCTTCGGCAATCAAAAATAAAGAGAGAAAAAATAAGAAAAAAATAAGAAAAAAAACCTTTAATTATTATCTCATTTCTTGCTTGCACGGTTACAAATAATCAATTAGTTAATTGCATGTTGTAGTCTGTACATGCCTATTTGGTTCATAAAAATTATTAAGCATTTTACCCAGAGCATCCAACTCACCTACATCGTTCTCTATCTATTTATTTGCGTACAAGTTCAAACTTTTCCATTTTCTTTGATTGATAGATTTGTTGCCTTTATCTATTCTTTCTCTCCCTGTCTTTATTGCTTAAAGGAAAGCAATCTATCAAAACATGAATATTTGATTGTAACCAGCCGTTACCTATACCCAAATTTCCACTTTTATGACCGTCATTCGAATATCAAACTTATATACTTTTTGCATTCATTTTTCTCATTTAATTTTACGTTTCTTATTCCAGCTTTTAAATATTGAGCTCCTCCCTTATATTTCTCTGTGGCCTTTACTTCACTTCTCTGTTTCTTTTTTCCCCCTCTATTAGCTTCTCAAAACCATCACTCCGCAGCTCCTCCCTGATCTTCCACCCCTCGTGCTCCTCCGTAGCCACTTGGACCGTGTACTCCTTCTTTTGCGTAAGTATATTTTTTTTTATATACCTATGGTATATTATAATATATACTGTGCACGTTAGTTTATATGCTTATATATATACATTGTTGTATGTTTATGAAAGAAAATATGTATATATTACACACTATATTCTCTGTTTTGTTTTAAAATATATAAGTGTTATAGGGTATAAGGTACACATATATAAAGTTATATGTTGTATAAGAATATAAGTGGATTTGTACAGATAAAGCATGGGTTTATTGATATTATAATTACGTAAATACTGATTTTATATAAACAATTATATGATCTATTTTTATATATTATAGAAATTGGAAAATCTAGTTCGACAATGAATATATGTTATATTGTTTATATATTTACAGTAATATATATTGATTTTGTTTTAGTATGATATAGACAGTGTTTATAAGTTTTTTAAAAAAAAAATATTTTATATTAGTTTGGATTTTACCTGTTGGGTTAGATAGGGTCACTGAGTATACATATGTATATATTTATACCTTATATACGTTTGTATATCTATAGTTGTTAATTATATTTTAAGTTATATGTTAGTTATAATATATTATGGTTTGTAGTATTCCTAATATTTTAAAACGGAAAATATATATTGTTGGAAACTTGTAATACAATCGCGTTGTATATTTTCTATTTAAGTTTATATAACTTTATATATATGTGTATATATATAATATAAAATTTTGTTCGCAAATGTCTGTATGAGTATACATTAATTGGTTTTAAAAGATATAAATATATGGAGACTTTGTTCGAAGTGTTGAATTAAATTTTAATTTGAGATATATGATTAAATTGATTTTTAATAATAAACAATAAAATTATATACATCATTTTCTGTCATATCAAGATGGTTCTAATTCATTTTCACCAAAATTCTTATCTCTCAGCTTTGTTGAATTCGTGCCAATCTAGCGTTGTTTTGAAATTCGTAGCTTGTTGTGTTGTCTATCTTCTCTAGCCTTGAAAGGTGAGCAATCACTCACGATTAATGTCCTTATATTTATTAAATTCGATTTCAATTGAAACGACAATTGAAATATGCTGCTGTAGTTATTTAAATTGTTATATATGCTATTATCTGTAATTGTTCACATGTGAGATATGACACCATATCCTGTTGTTTATATTATATTGTTATTGATGATATATGCCTGTTGTTGTATTTTATATTATCTGTTATCACTCTGCAAGTTCCCTGTTAGTATAGAATTCACTATGGGTTGAAATGATACATACCCGAATGGACTTTAGAATAGGAGAAAATCGTTATGGGTTGAAATGATAGACCCAAGCGATTTTCATTTAAATTGAATTTGGGATTACGAGTCGAAATGATATCTATCCGTATGTATTTAAATTTACGGATTGAAATGATAAATATCTGTATCACTTGACCATAGATAGGAAATTATATACAGACACCGTTGGTCCATATATAAATATTTTGAAAATAAATTCTATGGTATTGGAGAGAAATATATGGTTTTAATAAATGTTGATTCTTAAATTTTTATATATAAATGGTAATGATATATATAGATTTAATAATGATATTTAATTTAATTAAGATGGATTTAATACATATAATATGTTGAGAATAAAATTTATATTTCAAAATAGATTTTGGTAATAATTTGAATAAGTTAAGGTTGGAAAGATAATTTGAATTTAGTTGAAATTGTATTCGTTAAAGAATTTTATTTAATTAAACCGATTTGAAACTTATTGAAATTGAGATTTAAGATATGATTTATAACTTGGGTTTGATTTAAGTAATTTAATGAATATTTCTTGTTTAAATAAATTTAAGGAAATATTTAGTAAAAATGTAATTTAAGGCTAGTTAAATGACATTGAATTTATTAAGTGAATATTCCTGATTAAATAATAATGAAATTAAATCAAGAGCTATATGAAACGGTTAAATTTAACTTTGAAAATGTTGAATATTAAAGCTTTGAAATATACTGAAATTTAAATGGTCTATTGAGAACTGAATTGAATTGATGAATTGAGCTTTGAATGAATTTGAATTTGGAATTTGAGTTGATTTGAATCAATTTGTGAAATTTGAGGAAATTATAAATACTTTACTTTATAAAATATTAATATATATATACTATTTTGGAAAAATAAATATATTTGAAATGAAAATGATATTTTGGTTTTGAAGCATAAATTAATTTGAAATGATCACGGTGTTATAGTGTATATTTCTACATTGTAGATAGTTCCATGGATCCTTAGAGGATGGTTATCCCAAACATCCTTTAAGTTACTTGTATTTCAGTTGATATTTCACTTGAGTTGGATTTATTGATATAAGAATGTTAATCCTGACTCGAGTGTTTTGTGTTTTGCTTTACGCTCGGGTCAGACTGAGTGGTACAACATTTGAGACTCACCCTTGGAGTTTGGAGCTTCATTTGGAGATCCAACTATCGATTCAGCTTTCAACTTTTCTAGTTGATTTGTTCAGCGAGGTCATCTGTTGTTAGAAGACTTCACTGCATTTGAGATATTCTGTCTAACTCTGATGTTTACATAGTAGCTTCTTGAACTACTATTTATTTATTCCGCTGCGTATTATTGTATTACTCTGTGTCTGTGATTCTGTGATTGATGTATTTACTATATATGCTGAGTTTTGACAAATTTAAGTTAACAATCTGATATTTTGAATTATTCAAGTCCGACATGTGTGGATTTATTGTCGATTTGAATGGTCCAAAATATCGGGTCGTTACAGTTGGTATCAGAGCTTTGGCTCTAGGCAAAACTTAGCATATCTGGTAAATTTATTTACAGAATCACTTTCGTTCGAGTTTGAATCTCTTCCTTTCGACTCGATTTCCCTTGAACTTTGGAACATTCCCTACAGTCCAAAATTCATTCTTGTCTCTCCCTATTTGTATTCTTTTGATTCTGGAGTATCCCATAACTCCACTTCGAATGATCTCTATAAGAATAGGCGATCTCGTCGATCTTTGAATGTTTTGTAAAGGGGTGAAACTCCTTTACAATTGGCATTGATTCACCGAAGATTTATATATCACTCGGTTTAGATGCTGCTATCTTTTGCTATGCCGAATTCTATCTCTGGCGATCGAATGTCAATTTGCCTCAGAATTCTGCACTGATCTTATTTTGAAGTCACGGTTGACCCTAGGGTCATCCGCGATTTATAAAAATATATCTATCTTGTATTTTGTAATTTAGTTATCTCATCTTCGTTCGAGCTTATCTTCGAATCAGAATTTTATTTGATTAGAGCCCCTCTAATTTGAATCTCTATCTTCATTTTAAAATATATTCTTATATCATCCTTTGAAAAATCGGGTTTGTTTGTATTTTGAAATTGTTTCATATATCAAAATTATTATTTTGATAAGTATGATTTTATTCCATATATATATATAAAAGTGAAATGTTTTCGATAAAGATTATATACCCTTTTTAAATTGAGAATTTGAGATTTCGAAAGGATTTGTAATTTTGAAAAATTATATAAGAAATTTGATTTATCTAAAAATGATTTATAACTGAAGGATTTTAAATTTGAAATTCGAGAATTGAACCCCGGTGTTTTGAAATTGGTTTTAAGATTTTGAAATATATAATAATAATATGATTTAAAAGTATTTTTCCGAATAAGTAATGTTTCAAATGATTTTAATGAGTTTCGAATGATTTTGAAGAAATTTCAAAAGAAGTTTAAGAAAACAGAAGTCCAGAACCCACTGATGTCGTTGGAAAATAATTTTGGTGATGAGTGCACGCATCATCGACATTGATTTTCGAGTTTCAGAGTGGAGGATAGGCCACTTTAGTAGCATTGCTACACGAGTGATTTTGTGAAACCAATTTTGATTTCAAATTCCGAAGTATGATTTGATTTTCGAAAGATATATGTATATATATTTGAAATGATTTGAAGTGAGCCGGTGTTCAGTCCTTGAGTTTTGGATTTGATATAACCCTATCTATTAAAATTGATTTACTGATTTGTTGCTGATTTCCAACTCTTGAATTTGAAAATGATTTCTTCAACTATTTTGAAGGTTCGAGCACTTCCAAATCAAGGTTAACTTTTCAAAGCTAAGAAATTTTGAAAAGTATAAAGTATATAAGTTTGGTATGTATGTTAAAGTATGTAGTAATATGATTTAAATAAGTTGAAACTATTTTGTTAAGTAACTGAATAAGGCAATTTTAAATTTTTATAATATGAAATTTAGATTTGAAATGTTTTGAAAAGAATTTGGTCTTCAAAATATTTTGAATAAAGTTTAGTTAAATGTTTTAACTTAGTAACATCTTTATGAAACTATATATTTAACAAGTTGGAATAAATATATAAGTTGTACGTATGTTGTTTTATTCGCATAATTAATTTGATCCTGGTTTGAGTACACAAGTTCGAGGTGAATTACACCATTTCGTGTTAGGATTTTTCATTCGATTCTTGATGGCGAATATTTGATATGGATTGTGGGCTTGATTCTAGAATTCTCTATCATAGTATATGGCAATGCAAGGAGACTGATGACTTCTAGTCGAGAAACCATATCGAAATCCGCATTAGGGAAGTCGAATGGACAATACTAGTTCGAAAGCGAACTTGTGTGATCGAGCGAGCGATACAATGTGATTTTGCGAAATGATGACATATGTACATCTTATATTCTAATATCAGTGATATATTTTGACGCTGAAATTGAAAGCTGTCGGGTTAGAATACCTTTGCTTACTAAAAGAAAATTTCCAATTTAAATTACAAAGATATATAACCCATAAAAGCAAAGATATTCAAATCCCATATGGCTCTTCATACAGCGAAATTTATTTTGTAAAATTTGATCCTTATATAAGATGGACCTTATGTAAGTATAAGATGATTTTGAAAACAATTGATTTTGGAAATGAATTGGTTGACTTAAATTATATTGATTTGAAAATTTGGATTTATTTTCTAAATTTATTATGTTGGAAACTTTAAAACTAATGATATTTAAATTGAGAAGAAATAATTTGGTGGGATTGTATATGATTTTGAAACTCAACTGATATTGAAACAAATTGAAATTTGAGAACCTTATTTTTTTACTAAATACCTGATTTGGGAGTTATCGAACTTATATAAAAAAAATTTGGTTTATATAAGTATGAGGTTGATTTGAAAACTATAGATTTGAAAAGATACTCAATTTGAAAAGTGAAATCTTATATAATTGAAGTCTATATAAGTGTGATTTGATATACTATTGATTTTGGAAAGTATTTGATTTGAAAATGAAATCTTATATATAATGGACTTTATATAAGTATGATATTTGAAAGTGATTTGAAAAGGTACTATATGATATATATATATTTTTCGAAGTAAAGATATGGAAAGTGCCTTCTGCTTGATATCCGCTTTGTGGCCACATTGTGGATTCATTCTATCGATATTTCTCTGATTTTTGGTTTTCCGGATATGATACTCGAGTTTCCATCGAATTCCATGGAAATCTCCATGGTCTTACGAGCGCGACTTCATAGCATAATCGCAAGGTTGGGGGGCGGCCTAAGGGTACGGATGTTTCCTGGGAGATCCAGGCGTAACCATTGTGTATCTGCGATCTATTGGGTTGCTTGGTAGCGTAATCAGCAGGGGCTGCGAGAGCCTAGGGTACAGATGTTTCCTGGGAGATCCAGGCGTAACCATTGTGTATCTGCAATACTACCAGTCTTCGTGGCGTAATCGCAAGGTTGGGGGCGGCCTAAGGGTACGGATGTTTCCTGGGAGATCCAGGCGTAACCATTGTGTATCCGCGATCCATGATCGACATGTTTTGTTTTTTTTGGATTGTACTTTCCATATCTGTTTTTAAAAGTTTTTCCAGTATTTTCACTGGGTGTTGAAACAAGTCTACTAAGTACTTGGAGAATTCTAGCTTTGCGCCTGATCAACGCACTGCCAGAGTCTGCAGGAACGAGGATTAACTTGTTGAAACATCGAGTTATAAAAGTATTTTCGAAATGAAATTTGTTTCGTTATAAAAATAATTTATTATAAAAGTATTTCCAACAAAGAAATTTTGTATTAATATTTGAAATTAAAATTCTAATGGTTTGAATTAATTATTCGTGCTCGATACTATTCCTTGAATCTACCTATCTGCTCAGTAGTTATTCACCTTGATTCTGTTTTTCGAATCTACCTTCTTTCCTTCTGGATATATCCTTTTTAAATATTGTTTGTTTATATACTACATGGTATAATAGAAAATTTTTAGTGTTTCATAGGTTATTAATTTATCTATAATGTTGGAAGTATCTTAAGATAAATAAAAAAAATTATAAATTTTGGATTTAATATTTTCAATAGCTTCTTTGTAAATATAAATAATAATGTAAATAATTGTTATCAAAGGAGTTTGAAAAGTATTAAAGTATTAAAGAAAATTAAATTTCAAATGAAGTTTATAAATGAATATTTCAAGTAAAATTTGTATAGTTTTAAATTAATTGTTTATCTTGTACTTCAATCTATTTTTTTTCTTTCTGTTTGTTGTTATTCTCCTACCTCCTTCCTTTTCGAGGACGAAAAGTTTTGAGTGGGGGAGAGTGTAACAACCCATAAACTTTAAATGGTTTTTAATAACGTATTTAATTGAATTTTAGAAAAATTCTAAATAATAATATTTTGAAATAAAAAAATTTATGTTTATATTACGTATAATTAAATATAAGTAGTCAATAAATAAGAAAACATATAAATTTAGATTATGTTACTGGTTAATTAATTTAGGCGTACGTTCGTTTTAATTATTGCACCTATTGTACGCACTCTTTTATTTCATATCTTAGCTGTTAAAAATCAAATCAGTACGTGCATTTAAAAAAAAAAGAATTTAATAATAATTGTTAATTGTAAGTATTGATCTATTGAATAAAATTTAAGAGGAAACAATAGTTTAATTGTATTGTTGTAATTCAAATAAGTTAACCTCTAACAAATGAACTAAAATTGGTAACTAATGGATATGTTGAGTTATGTGTAATTATTAAATAATGTTTAATTTATTGTTAATAAAAAGAAGAAAAAAAAGGAAAAATATTATGTTATGTTTATACATCAAATGGTGGTTTTGAAATTTAGTTTTGGTCATAATATACATATATACACGGAAAGTTTAATTTAGGTATAGGGTCCATTAAATTTTGTGTGAGTTCTAATAGGTATGTATATATAGGTTATGTTAGTATTTTCAAATATATTACTCATTTCCTTGAAGTTTTGATTTATTGCTTTAATTTCTCAACTAAATCTTAGGGTGACTGTTGCCATCCTATAATTATTTTGAATATCAAAACATATAAATTGTATACGTTTACGTTCATTTTTGGTCAGTTCTTCTGTTTTAAAGTAATATATTTATTTCTTAAAAACGGTTGCATTGTGTAACACGTCTCTTCCAAATCTTCACCGTGCAGCCCAAGCAATATAATAAATTGCTTTAATAACGTTGCTGAATCAACGGTCATTTCAATTTATCATTTGTTGTATGTTTCCTTTTTGCTTAAAATTTGGCTACGTAAACATTAATTCAAAAAAATAGGAAGAAATCATTCGTTTCCTGTAGCCACTTCATTTGCTTTAATTATTTCACGTGATTTAAGCAGGTGACTGTTTCCATTCACTCAACCTTTATCTATATTTTTGTTTTAAATTTCTTTCCTCTGTTCACTATGGTAATTAAGGTATGATTCTCAGCCTATTGGTCTGCCTTTCCTTCTTTCCTTTGGCAATCAAAAATAAAGAGAATAAAAATAAGAAAAAAAAACCTTTAATTATTATCTCATTTCTTGCTTGCACGGTTACAAATAATCAATTAGTTAATTGCATGTTGTAGTCTGTTCATGCCTATTTGGTTCATAAAAATTATTAAGCATTTTACCCAGAGCAGCCAACTCATCTACATCGTTCTCTATCTATTTATTTGCGTACAAGTTCAAACTTTTCCATTTTCTTTGATTGATAGATTTGTTGCCTTTATCTATTCTTTCTCTCCCTGTCTTTATTGCTTAAAGGAAAGCAATCTATCAAAACATGAATATTTGATTGTAGCCAGCCGTTACCTATACTCAAATTTCCACTTTTATGACCGTCATTCGAATATCAAACTTATATACTTTTTGCATTCATTTTTCTCATTTAATTTTACGTTTCTTATTCCAGCTTTTAAATATTGAGCTCCTCCCTTATATTTCTCTGTGGCCTTTACTTCTCTTCTCTGTTTCTTTTTTCCCCCTCTATTAGCTTCTCAAAACCATCACTCCGCAGCTCCTCCCTGATCTTCCACCCCCCGTGCTCCTCCGTAGCCACTTAGACCGTGTACTCCGTCTTTTGCGTAAGTATTTTTTTTATATACCTATGGTATATTATAATATATACTGTATACGTTAGTTTATATGCTTATATATATACGTTGCTGTATGTTTATGAATGAAAATATGTATATATTACACACTATATTCTCTGTTTTGTTTTAAAATATATAAGTGTTATAGGGTATAAGGTACACATATATAAAGTTATATGTTGTATAAGAATATAAGTGGATTTGTACAGATAAAGCATGGGTTTATTGATATTATAATTACGTAAATACCGATTTTATATAAACAATTATATGATCTATTTTTATATATTATAGAAATTGGAAAATCTGGTTCGACAATGAATATATGTTATACTGTTTATATATTTACAGTAATATATATTGATTTTGTTTTAGTATGATATAGACAGTGTTTATAAGTTTTTTTTTAAAAAAAAATATTTTTTATATTAGTTTGGATTTTACCTGTTGGGTTAGATAGGGTCACTGAGTATACATATGTATATATTTATACCTTATATACGTTTGTATATATATATTTGTTAATTATATTTTAAGTTATATGTTAGTTATAATATATTATTATGGTTTGTAGTATTCCTAATATTTTAAAACGGAAAATATATATTGTTGGAAACTTGTAATACAATCGCGTTGTATATTTTCTATTTAAGTTTATATAACTTTATATATATGTGTATATATATAATATAAAATTTTGTTCGCAAATGTCTATATGAGTATACATTAATTGGTTTTAAAAGATATAAATATATGGAGACTTTGTTCGAAGTGTTGAATTAAATTTTAATTTGAGATATATGATTAAATTGATTTTTAATAATAAATAATAAAATTATATACATCATTTTCTGTCATATCAAGATGGTTCTAATTCATTTTCACCAAAATTCTTATCTCTCAGCTTTGTTGAATTCGTGCCAATCCAGCGTTGCTTTGAAATTCGTAGCTTGTTGTGTTGTCTATCTTCTATAGCCTCGAAAGGTGAACAATCACTCACGATTAATGTCCTTATATTTATTAAATTCGATTTCAATTGAAACGACAATTGAAATATGCTGCTGTAGTTATTTAAATTGTTATATATGCTATTATCTGTAACTATTCACATGTGAGATATGACACCATATCCTGTTGTTTATATTATATTGTTATTGATGATATATGCCTGTTGTTGTATTTTATATTATCTGTTATCACCCTGCAAATTCCCTGTTAGTATAGAATTCACTATGGGTTGAAATGATACATACCCGAACGGACTTTAGAACAGGAGAAAATCGTTATGGGTTGAAATGATAGACCCAAGCGATTTTCATTTGAATTGAATTTGGGATTACGGGTCGAAATGATATATACCCGTATGTATTTAAATTTACGGATTGAAATGATAAATATCCGTATCACTTGACCATAGATAGGAAATTATATACAGACACCGTTGGTCCATATATAAATATTTTGAAAATAAATTCTTTGGTATTGGAGAGAAATATATGGTTTTAATAAATGTTGATTCTTAAATTTTTATATATAAATGGTAATGATATATATAGATTTAATAATGATATTTAATTTAATTAAGATGGATTTAATACATATAATATGTTGAGAATAAAATTTATATTTCAAAATAGATTTTGGTAATAATTTGAATAAGTTAAGGTTGGAAAGATAATTTGAATTTAGTTGAAATTGTATTCGTTAAAGAATTTTATTTAATTAAACCGATTTGAAACTTATTGAAATTGAGATTTAAGATATGATTTATAACTTGGGTTTGATTTAAGTAATTTAATGAATATTTCTTGTTTAAATAAATTTAAGGAAATATTTAGTAAAAATGTAATTTAAGGCTAGTTAAATGACATTGAATTTATTAAGTGAATATTCCTGATTAAATAATAATGAAATTAAATCAAGAGCTATATGAAACGGTTAAATTTAACTTTGAAAATGTTGAATATTAAAGCTTTGAAATATACTGAAATTTAAATGGTCTATTGAGAACTGAATTGAATTGATGAATTGAGCTTTGAATGAATTTGAATTTGGAATTTGAGTTGATTTGAATCAATTTGTGAAATTTGAGGAAATTATAAATACTTTACTTTATAAAATATTAATATATATATATACTATTTTGGAAAAATAAATATATTTGAAATGAAAATGATATTTGTAACGCCCCACCTCTATACCCATGCTAACCAAGAACACTACGATGTAGTGCTGTCAATTAGCACGGAGAATAAGGCTGTGGAGGAGCGACCATCCGTGTAACTTCTTTGTGCGAGCACCGATATGTCAGATAGAATAGAATGCATATCTTTTAAGGAGGAAATCCGACATACCGATACAAACACCAAGCTATCACACGGTGGCTATATATAATCTTCAGAAACAAACATAGAAGTAATCATAACATAAATCAGTCACAGACATCCATATCACAAAGGCGGAAGAAGATATGAATAAATATATATAACACATGAAAGTGTACATCAGAGTAGTGGTCGGAAAGATCCGCGATAATACAAAAGAATAGCAACACATGCTATACAAAAGAATAAGTACACAACATAGAGTCTATATCTCAAATGTGTACATCCAAAAACTACTAATCTAAGTAGTTAGCCAAAAGCCAGAATAATCCTGAAGGGAAGTCAAGCAGAAGCACTTGCAACATCTCGGTCTGACCCGAGTATTATTTATAAGAAAATAATAAACGGATCAGTCTAGCTATAAATATCAGATGATAAGGTATAGGATAAATAATATGGCATGAACATGAAACAACCATAACGGCATACTACTATAAGTAGGTAAATGATAATCAACAAAAAATCAATCAATATCACAAGAATCTCCTCAAAGATAAAATAGGGTATCATACCCTAAACTTGTATTCATAACAAGTCAATAACACATAAATTCACCAATGCACAAAAGCTGATATCATATCAATGAAAATCATGAAAATTGGTGAAGCATAAATTCCAGAAATCATCACAAGAAATCCAGAAAACACATAAAAAGGGGGGAGGCCTAACACATGAATGGGAGCATGAAAACTCACCTACGCGTAAAACACATGACGAGAAGCTATCTCATGGAAGCTATTGTGATATCCCGGAATTTTGGCAATATCAATTTAATAATCTTTATAAATAATTAAATTGATTGTTGATTTTATTTTGTAAATTGACAAGTTTAATTCTTTTAAAAGTTAATAATATTTTAAATTGGCAATACTTATTAATATCTTTTCTAAACAATTTAAAATTGGTAAGATTTATCTTCCAAAGCTTATATAAATGTTTTCTATTTATAATGTATATATATTGATGTATATATTATAAATAGGGAGTCTTTAATTTAATAAAGGATATGTTTTCAAATTATAATATATATGTATATATATTGTGATTGGAGTTATGTTATAAAATTCAAACATAAGATAAATTGATTTGTAAAAATATATATAAAGTTAAAATAAGTTTCTCAAGCATATAAAAATATATTATAAATATTTGATCAAAGCATAAGTTATTTTAAATAATTGTTTCTCACATTTGTATATTTATTAGAAATCTTAAAGCTTATTTATAAATGGATAAATACATTTTTATACATATAGATATTTTTTTTTATATACATGTAGGATTTAAATATATCAAAATAAAAAGGAATTAATACTTGTAAATTAATTAAAACAAGATTAACACTTGTAAACATTTTAATACTTGGTAAAAACATTTGTAAATTTAATAGCATATGTGTAAGCAAAGTAGAGTATTAAGGGGACAAGTGTCAATTCTCTTGATAATTTAATTTAAAATTATTATAAATAAAAGAAGAAAAATCTGTTTTTCTCTTTTCAGATTTAAGATTATCTTTTCTTCTTTTCTCAACCAAAAGAAATTCGAATCTAAAAATGCAAAGAAGGATGAAACCTGAAATCAAATTGCAAAGAAGAAATGTAAAAACTGGAAATTCTAATGCAAACTTAAAGGAGATCAAAGGCAATTCAGTAGCAGTTCTAAATCAATCAACAAGCAATTAAATTCAAAGATCAACATCAAGATTCAAATTCAACTAAAGAAAGGGAGTTCAAAATCAAGTTTAAAATCTGGGACAAGTCTGGAAACCATCAGCCTGTAGTGTTTTCTGCTCTCTGTTCCTTGGTGAGTAAATGGATTTTTAAAAACAGTTTTAATCTTGGATTTCTACTTGTTCTTGTGAATGAACATCTTCCTGTTATCTGAATACTTGAGTTAAATTGGATGCATGTTTGAATTATACATTTTTTGAATGTCTGTAGTTTACATAAGCCTCTGTTTTAAATAACAGTGATTAAACTTAAGTTTAAAAAAAAAACAGTTTTAAAATCTTGTCTCCACTTTGTTATGTGAATATAATTCATGTGATAGCCTTAATATTTGAATTGAAATGGATGCATGCATGTATATAAGTATTTACTGCCTGTGAAAAATTAATATATGAACTCTGAATATTTTACAGAGTTTGATTTTCTTTTTAAATCTATATCTCATCATCTAATCACTGTTAGCCATTTAGTTGTAAATGAGAAATGTTTAAAATCATAAAATATCGCTACTGGAAATAAGATATGGAATTTTCTATAAATTATTTGCCTGGAAATCTTATGAATAACAGTGAATACATTTTTATGTCAGGAATCAACTAATTAAATTACAGATTTGGTTTGCATAAATGAATTCGAGGATGAAAACTATGAATTTTAGTGTTTATATCAAGATTTTTAGATTGGTAATTGAAGAGGATTTTGGGATTTTCTGTTTTGGGCATTTTGGTCGATTCATGGCGAACGACGATGAGATGGCCATCGAGGGTGAGCATGAAGGTGAATGGGACAATGACAATCATCAGAAAAATAGTTTGGTATTTTATTGATGATCGTGGTGGCTGAAATTGATCAAGTTAGGGTTTAAGACCCTGCTTTTCTCGTGATGTTCATATGGATTTCACGGCAACGAAGGACAACCAGAGTTGATCGCACTTGGGACGTAGGTTCTGGAGGTTGTGGCGCAGCTACGATGGGAATCGTGGGTGGTCTCGAAGCTTGGGTTGCCGTGGCGAGTTGATTGCCTGATGGTGATTGTTTTAACTGTTGGGTTCGAAATGGTCGAAGTTGAATCTCGATCGAATCGAGAAGTTTGGAATTGTCGAACGTGATGAGGTGATGAAGTCTGACTTGCCGGAGCACTGAATGAAGTTCGTCGACGTCCAGCTGTAGCGTGCACGTGCACGAGCAAGTCTGTGCATCTGGGAACGAGGGGTTGGGGAAGAAAGCTGGTGCTCGGGTGTTCGTTCGTGATTTATCGAGTTTTTCTCGAAGCAGGGTGAAGTAGGTTTTGACGCGAGAGAACCTTCGGGTTTCTGAAGTTTTTGCTCGAGTGTTACTTCGAGTTTGCTAAACTTTTACTCGGGTTGTTAGTAAAGGCAGATTTTAAGAAAATCCAAGAAATGTTTTTAAATTTGAAACAAAAGAAATTTTGTTTCGTAATATTTTCTGAGTTTAAACAAAAGTTAAACAAGTTTATATATTTTATAATATTAAGTTTCAAAATAAAATAAGTAGATTTTGAAATAAATTTGTATTTAATTATATTTAATAACTTTGGAAAAATTTAAAGATTTAAAGGTTTAATCTGAAATGTGTTGATTATTAATTGATTTCTAAAATCTTATATTTTAAATTAATTAAGGTTTATTGATTAAGATTTAGTAATCAATTTAAATAAGGATTTGTCTTAAGTATTTAGAATGTTGATTTAATTAAAGTTAATTAAATTTGAAAAGGAAATTTAGATAATTAAATTATTTTAATTATCAAGTGTTATTGGTAAATAATTGATTAAATTAGGATAATAGTTCTTAATTAAGAATCTTTAATATAGTAAGTTAAGAATCATTTAATTAAATTAAATGATTAAGTTAAGTTAATTAATTTGTGATTTATTAGAGATAATCATTTATAAATAAATTTAGTATAATTACTTGATGAAGTAATTAAGGAATAATTACTGAATGTAATTAAGTAAAAGGGAAGTTATTTAATAAAATAATTAGAGGATAATTATTTTATGAAAATAATTAAATAAGAAGTAATTAAAGGATTACCTAGTGTTATTAATTAAATAATTTATTTAATTAAGTTAATTAAAGGATTAATATTAATTATAAAGTAATTAATTATTTGTTAAGGTAATTAATAAAAAGGTAATTAATTAATGGAAGTAATTAAAGGAAGTTAATTACTGAGTTAGATTAATCAAAGATGATTAATAAATTATGGTTTAATTAAAGGTTAATTACTTAATGTAATTAATAAATAATTAAAGATATAATTAAGGATCATTAGTTTATAATTAATGATGTGATTAAGAGTTGATTAATTAAGATTAATTAATCAAATGATAAGTGATTAATTGTAATTAATTAAGAGATGAGGTAATTAATTAATTAATTAATGAAGTGATTAAAAGTTAATTACTGTATTGGATTAAGAATAATTAATTTGTGAAATTAATTAAGGATAATTACTTAAATGTAATTAAAGTATAATTAATCAGGGTGATTAATTAAAGTGGAAATTTAGAGAAAGATTAATTAATTTAAATTAATTAATGATTATATAAGTAAGATTTATAATGATAAGAAATTAATTTAATTCACTTAAATTAATTTAAAGATAGAGATAGTTAATTTAATTCATTTTAAATTAATTATGTTATGATTAAGTAAATCATTGCTTATATAAGAATGAACGACATAGATTGTCTTGAATGGATGTAATCTCAGAAATGAGATAAGTAATGTTGTGTGGTATGAATGCTTGGTTGTATTATGATGGTAATATTGATTAACTATTGTGATGTTGATATGGATTACCAATTTGGTTATGAATCATCTATTTAAATGATAATGGATTATCAATTGTGACTTGTGAATTATCTATCTGTATAGATAAGTTAAATTGTTTAAACCTTTAAAACAACTTGGCCCTTAAAAGATACGTTTTGGATTTCGATGAGACCGGGATCGGGTTTCCGTATACCGGTATTCCAGGTCTGGAGACCCGAATACCACATCGATCCAAATTAACGATAGGTCGTGAATCTCAAGTGAAGATGAAGATTCAGAGTGCAAGGGTTATTGTCGTTAACTCTGAGGGTGATTCCAAAACGAGTGTAACGAGATAATGCCTTCGGTTTCGTTCGAACCCGGAACGAACTTGTATGGATTGAATGCTTTCAGCACATCGTCAGGCGGACGATGAGCATTCTAAGTGATATGTTCTGATTAAAGGTAATCGTAACCTCAAGCCTCATCAACCGGGAATGGCTAAAACAGGGGAGGTGCAGCAAGGCTTCGTGGGTAGCACCCACTGAGAGCAAGATAGATCCCTGTCTAGAGGTCCCTTTTCTTTTATTCGGCTTAGTGTGTGGTTGGTCGCGCCAACTACGGGATTGTCTTGTTCGGGATTATCCAGTAAGGGATGGTTCCGGCTTTGTGTTGCAGGGGAGCGGGCGTACTCCTCGGTACGGTGATCTAGGCCACGTACTGTGACGGGCGGTACCCCAGTAGCCCTGCCATTGTATGGAATCCAAACTCCAATAAGTGCCGTACGTATTAGTTGTGCCCAACTATGTTGGAATGTGAGATGTAAGCATTTCAGCTATTTCTGTATTTTACTTGAAAACCCTAGACCCTATTATAATACAATCGGATTTCCTATCAAATGTTTTAGTTAGCGTAAGGTAAAAACTTACCCATATTTATTTGTGGGAAGTCTTACGTGATACTTTTGTTTTCAAAGGTTTTCAAAGTTAAGCAATCTAACCGTTTACTCACACCAGACCCATGTCTGACCCAAGTGTTTATTTTCTGTTTTATTAAACTCTTGGGTACTCAAATTTGTATGAGTAGTCAAGGGAATTCAGGTTAGTCTTGACGAATTCTGGAGGAGCTGTGGAGCAGGAGGCTTCAGCGAATAGATATATAGAGTTTCCGCTGTGTATGATAGATGTACTTGTGTTGTATAATAGACAGAAGTTTATAACTGTCTATTCTGTGATGTATAAATTGTGTACTCTGATGTATATGATACTATGTAATATCTTATGTGATATAATATATTTCTCGTTCCGCTGTGAGATTTCTGATGTGTTGTTGTTCTTTCTTCTTTTCTTTTCTTCTTCTATCCCTTTCTTTCTTCATAACGATGCGTTTTCCTGGGCATAGGAAGTCGGGTCGTTACAGTTGGTATCAGAGCAGTTGGTTGAGTGAATGCCTAGGCTCTGAAGTGGTGTCTATCTTGAGAGCGCGTAATTGTTAGTTATATAAAAATGGTTTTATATTGTGTTAATTGATCGGTTGAGTGGTATATGGATTCTGGTCAATACGAGTAGCTAACGTTATTGATAGGGATCTCTAAACACTTGAACCAGGCCAACGGACACAATATTGTTTTAAAGAGGTAGATGAAATAATTCTACCCAGAAATAATTTCTATATAAAAAGTATCATTTTATATATTTATGTATTTCTACCTATTTGTTGAGTTACCTGTTCGGGTTTTCCAATATAAGTTAAAAGGGTAGATAGGATGGTAGTGTGTGTAACACAATTACCAATAGTTAGAGTTTGAATGTTGAGGTTGGAAGTGTATCTGACGAGACTGTAGACCAAATACTGTCTCGAGTAAACTTTGTTGTGGTGTAAGGATTTCATCGATCTCCGAAGGAAACTGTTTAAGTTCAGAGTTTATCTTTGAAGTTGGATGAATAGAGTAGATCTATTGGATGAGCTGAAGAGAGTGATGGTATTTTGGTAACCTCAGGAAGTAGTAGCTGTGTGATGAGACACGATGGCTATGAACGCTTCTGAAGATGTTTCTTCTGGAGCAAGTTTGAAGAAGTAGGTCTGCTTCGGTGTTATGGCTGAGTCCAGCGGGGTGTTTCTGTTTGCTTTGAAGTCCGAGTTTCTCGAGGAGTTTTGGAGTAAGAAGTCTTTGGTCTATGGCAGCAGTGCGGCTCGGAGTGTTCTGTGTTGGCAGGAAGTTTCTGTCTGAGCAGTTTTTCTGGAGATGAAGTTCCGAAGCAGCAGAGTGAATCCATTTCTTCGATGAATTGGTAAGTAAGGCATAAGCTGTTCTGATTTGATAAGAGAGAACAGTATCTTTGGAAATTAGGCCGGGCTGATCGCAAAAGTGACTTGCGATTGTTTGAGTGTTCTCTTGAGATTATTGGAGATTGAGATTCCGTATCGACTTGATTCATGAAGTTACCGGAAGTTCAGCTTAGTAGAAGGATGTCTTCGAGAGAAGAATTTGGTGAAGCAGCTCAGAATTCTTTGGAAAGGGATTGATCACACCGAGTTTTTCTGGAGAAGTTTCTGCGAGATGTTTCTGACCAAATGGAATGGAGTCGCTAAGATTTTATGGTCTGATGAACTTTGGATGATCAAGTTTGTGCTCGAGTTTCTCCGATGGCATTCTCATCTATTCCAGATCAGAGTTGTACAGCGAAAGCAAGATAGCAGCTATTCTAGAGTGGGAGCAACCGGGAGTTGTAATTTTCTTGGAGTAAAGGATTCCTATAGGAAATTCAAGTGTATCTCTAAGTGTGAAGAAATTTTCAGGATTTGGAGATAAGGTTGTCAAGTGCAACTGTTTTGGCTATTCCAGATAGGAGAAGTAGTTCATAGTTCTCTAATGTTTGTGGAGTAGAATTGTGTTCTGGATTTCGGTGATTTTTGGGAAACCATTTTGTTGAGAAGGATCCGGAAATTGGTTTGATGTTGGTCTAGATTGTTCCAGGAAGCATCAGCAAGGGCTAAGCTGATCAGGAAGGATGAAGTTGAAATTGGATATTGTTTAAGTTTTCTTCAATTAAAGGAGATACAAGATTTGGTAAGATTGGAGAGCTAGCTCTAGAAGTATTTTGAGATTTTCTTGTGTTCTCAAGAGAATTAGTTCTTTGATATATAGGATTGAGTTGCCAGTTCGGATAACTGGAATTCATTTTATTTCACGTATCTCTGAGGGAATACGTGTTTGATCTGTCATTGGTTGTGGGATCAGCAGTTCAGAAGGATTTGGTAGTTGAGATGGTTTTGAGTTTAGTCTGATATTTTGTTTAGATTTGTAATCTAGATGGGAAGGAGTTCTAGACTATTGTAGATAGTTAGTTAAGATCCTGTAGAACGAGTATCCCGGTATATATATATACTTGGGGAAACTCGAGGAAATTCTATCCAGAATTTGTCTGGATAGTTAAATTTGTTTGATTAAATTGTTTGCTATGATTGTTAGAGTATGATTGATATGTATGGTTGTTGTTTGAAATTAAAATTTGCTGGGTTATTAAATTATCTTTGCTTTTAAATTTCGGGGACGAAATTATTTTAAGGGGGGAGGAATGTGATATCCCGGAATTTTGGCAATATCAATTTAATAATCTTTATAAATAATTAAATTGATTGTTGATTTTATTTTGTAAATTGACAAGTTTAATTCTTTTAAAAGTTAATAATATTTTAAATTGGCAATACTTATTAATATCTTTTCTAAACAATTTAAAATTGGTAAGATTTATCTTCCAAAGCTTATATAAATGTTTTCTATTTATAATGTATATATATTGATGTATATATTATAAATAGGGAGTCTTTAATTTAATAAAGGATATGTTTTCAAATTAAAATATATATGTATATATATTGTGATTGGAGTTATGTTATAAAATTCAAACATAAGATAAATTGATTTGTAAAAATATATATAAAGTTAAAATAAGTTTCTCAAGCATATAAAAATATATTATAAATATTTGATCAAAGCATAAGTTATTTTAAATAATTGTTTCTCACATTTGTATATTTATTAGAAATCTTAAAGCTTATTTATAAATGGATAAATACATTTTTATACATATAGATATTTTTTTATATATACATGTAGGATTTAAATATATCAAAATAAAAAGGAATTAATACTTGTAAATTAATTAAAACAAGATTAACACTTGTAAACATTTTAATACTTGGTAAAAACATTTGTAAATTTAATAGCATATGTGTAAGCAAAGTAGAGTATTAAGGGGACAAGTGTCAATTCTCTTGATAATTTAATTTAAAATTATTATAAATAAAAGAAGAAAAATCTGTTTTTCTCTTTTCAGTTTTAAGATTATCTTTTCTTCTTTTCTCAACCAAAAGAAATTCGAATCTAAAAATGCAAAGAAGGATGAAACCTGAAATCAAATTGCAAAGAAGAAATGTAAAAACTGGAAATTCTAATGCAAACTTAAAGGAGATCAAAGGCAATTCATTAGCAGTTCTAAATCAATCAACAAGCAATTAAATTCAAAGATCAACATCAAGATTCAAATTCAACTAAAGAAAGGGAGTTCAAAATCAAGTTTAAAATCTGGGACAAGTCTGGAAACCATCAGCCTGTAGTGTTTTCTGCTCTCTGTTCCTTGGTGAGTAAATGGATTTTTAAAAACAGTTTTAATCTTGGATTTCTACTTGTTCTTGTGAATGAACATCTTCCTGTTATCTGAATACTTGAGTTAAATTGGATGCATGTTTGAATTATACATTTTTTGAATGTCTGTAGTTTACATAAGCCTCTGTTTTAAATAACAGTGATTAAACTTAAGTTTAAAAAAAACAGTTTTAAAATCTTGTCTCCACTTTGTTATGTGAATATAATTCATGTGATAGCCTTAATATTTGAATTGAAATGGATGCATGCATGTATATAAGTATTTACTGCCTGTGAAAAATTAATATATGAACTCTGAATATTTTACAGAGTTTGATTTTCTTTTTAAATCTATATCTCATCATCTAATCACTGTTAGCCATTTAGTTGTAAATGAGAAATGTTTAAAATCATAAAATATCGCTACTGGAAATAAGATATGGAATTTTCTATAAATTATTTGCCTGGAAATCTTATGAATAACAGTGAATACATTTTTATGTCAGGAATCAACTAATTAAATTACAGATTTGGTTTGCATAAATGAATTCGAGGATGAAAACTATGAATTTTAGTGTTTATATCAAGATTTTTAGATTGGTAATTGAAGAGGATTTTGGGATTTTCTGTTTTGGGCATTTTGGTCGATTCATGGCGAACGACGATGAGATGGCCATCGAGGGTGAGCATGAAGGTGAATGGGACAATGACAATCATCAGAAAAATAGTTTGGTATTTTATTGATGATCGTGGTGGCTGAAATTGATCAAGTTAGGGTTTAAGACCCTGCTTTTCTCGTGATGTTCATATGGATTTCACGGCAACGAAGGACAACCAGAGTTGATCGCACTTGGGACGTAGGTTCTGGAGGTTGTGGCGCAGCTACGATGGGAATCGTGGGTGGTCTCGAAGCTTGGGTTGCCGTGGCGAGTTGATTGCCTGATGGTGATTGTTTTAACTGTTGGGTTCGAAATGGTCGAAGTTGAATCTCGATCGAATCGAGAAGTTTGGAATTGTCGAACGTGATGAGGTGATGAAGTCTGACTTGCCGGAGCACTGAATGAAGTTCGTCGACGTCCAGCTGTAGCGTGCACGTGCACGAGCAAGTCTGTGCATCTGGGAACGAGGGGTTGGGGAAGAAAGCTGGTGCTCGGGTGTTCGTTCGTGATTTATCGAGTTTTTCTCGAAGCAGGGTGAAGTAGGTTTTGACGCGAGAGAACCTTCGGGTTTCTGAAGTTTTTGCTCGAGTGTTACTTCGAGTTTGCTAAACTTTTACTCGGGTTGTTAGTAAAGGCAGATTTTAAGAAAATCCAAGAAATGTTTTTAAATTTGAAACAAAAGAAATTTTGTTTCGTAATATTTTCTGAGTTTAAACAAAAGTTAAACAAGTTTATATATTTTATAATATTAAGTTTCAAAATAAAATAAGTAGATTTTGAAATAAATTTGTATTTAATTATATTTAATAACTTTGGAAAAATTTAAAGATTTAAAGGTTTAATCTGAAATGTGTTGATTATTAATTGATTTCTAAAATCTTATATTTTAAATTAATTAAGGTTTATTGATTAAGATTTAGTAATCAATTTAAATAAGGATTTGTCTTAAGTATTTAGAATGTTGATTTAATTAAAGTTAATTAAATTTGAAAAGGAAATTTAGATAATTAAATTATTTTAATTATCAAGTGTTATTGGTAAATAATTGATTAAATTAGGATAATAGTTCTTAATTAAGAATCTTTAATATAGTAAGTTAAGAATCATTTAATTAAATTAAATGATTAAGTTAAGTTAATTAATTTGTGATTTATTAGAGATAATCATTTATAAATAAATTTAGTATAATTACTTGATGAAGTAATTAAGGAATAATTACTGAATGTAATTAAGTAAAAGGGAAGTTATTTAATAAAATAATTAGAGGATAATTATTTTATGAAAATAATTAAATAAGAAGTAATTAAAGGATTACCTAGTGTTATTAATTAAATAATTTATTTAATTAAGTTAATTAAAGGATTAATATTAATTATAAAGTAATTAATTATTTGTTAAGGTAATTAATAAAAAGGTAATTAATTAATGGAAGTAATTAAAGGAAGTTAATTACTGAGTTAGATTAATCAAAGATGATTAATAAATTATGGTTTAATTAAAGGTTAATTACTTAATGTAATTAATAAATAATTAAAGATATAATTAAGGATCATTAGTTTATAATTAATGATGTGATTAAGAGTTGATTAATTAAGATTAATTAATCAAATGATAAGTGATTAATTGTAATTAATTAAGAGATGAGGTAATTAATTAATTAATTAATGAAGTGATTAAAAGTTAATTACTGTATTGGATTAAGAATAATTAATTTGTGAAATTAATTAAGGATAATTACTTAAATGTAATTAAAGTATAATTAATCAGGGTGATTAATTAAAGTGGAAATTTAGAGAAAGATTAATTAATTTAAATTAATTAATGATTATATAAGTAAGATTTATAATGATAAGAAATTAATTTAATTCACTTAAATTAATTTAAAGATAGAGATAGTTAATTTAATTCATTTTAAATTAATTATGTTATGATTAAGTAAATCATTGCTTATATAAGAATGAACGACATAGATTGTCTTGAATGGATGTAATCTCAGAAATGAGATAAGTAATGTTGTGTGGTATGAATGCTTGGTTGTATTATGATGGTAATATTGATTAACTATTGTGATGTTGATATGGATTACCAATTTGGTTATGAATCATCTATTTAAATGATAATGGATTATCAATTGTGACTTGTGAATTATCTATCTGTATAGATAAGTTAAATTGTTTAAACCTTTAAAACAACTTGGCCCTTAAAAGATACGTTTTGGATTTCGATGAGACCGGGATCGGGTTTCCGTATACCGGTATTCCAGGTCTGGAGACCCGAATACCACATCGATCCAAATTAACGATAGGTCGTGAATCTCAAGTGAAGATGAAGATTCAGAGTGCAAGGGTTATTGTCGTTAACTCTGAGGGTGATTCCAAAACGAGTGTAACGAGATAATGCCTTCGGTTTCGTTCGAACCCGGAACGAACTTGTATGGATTGAATGCTTTCAGCACATCGTCAGGCGGACGATGAGCATTCTAAGTGATATGTTCTGATTAAAGGTAATCGTAACCTCAAGCCTCATCAACCGGGAATGGCTAAAACAGGGGAGGTGCAGCAAGGCTTCGTGGGTAGCACCCACTGAGAGCAAGATAGATCCCTGTCTAGAGGTCCCTTTTCTTTTATTCGGCTTAGTGTGTGGTTGGTCGCGCCAACTACGGGATTGTCTTGTTCGGGATTATCCAGTAAGGGATGGTTCCGGCTTTGTGTTGCAGGGGAGCGGGCGTACTCCTCGGTACGGTGATCTAGGCCACGTACTGTGACGGGCGGTACCCCAGTAGCCCTGCCATTGTATGGAATCCAAACTCCAATAAGTGCCGTACGTATTAGTTGTGCCCAACTATGTTGGAATGTGAGATGTAAGCATTTCAGCTATTTCTGTATTTTACTTGAAAACCCTAGACCCTATTATAATACAATCGGATTTCCTATCAAATGTTTTAGTTAGCGTAAGGTAAAAACTTACCCATATTTATTTGTGGGAAGTCTTACGTGATACTTTTGTTTTCAAAGGTTTTCAAAGTTAAGCAATCTAACCGTTTACTCACACCAGACCCATGTCTGACCCAAGTGTTTATTTTCTGTTTTATTAAACTCTTGGGTACTCAAATTTGTATGAGTAGTCAAGGGAATTCAGGTTAGTTTTGACGAATTCTGGAGGAGCTGTGGAGCAGGAGGCTTCAGCGAATAGATATATAGAGTTTCCGTTGTGTATGATAGATGTACTTGTGTTGTATAATAGACAGAAGTTTATAACTGTCTATTCTGTGATGTATAAATTGTGTACTCTGATGTATATGATACTATGTAATATCTTATGTGATATAATATATTTCTCGTTCCGCTGTGAGATTTCTGATGTGTTGTTGTTCTTTCTTCTTTTCTTTTCTTCTTCTATCCCTTTCTTTCTTCATAACGATGCGTTTTCCTGGGCATAGGAAGTCGGGTCGTTACAGCTATCCATTAAATTTTCACACAGGAATGGCCCGAAGACCGTAGGGTGCTACCCTACATATGTGATGGCGAAACATCACACAAACGGGGTATAGTCTCCCTCGCAGACAAAGAGACATCACTCAATCGCTAGTCTAAATCACAAAAATGATCGTCATGATCATCAGGAAGTGTCAATCACACCAAGCTAGTAAATATATGAGTTTAGCTTCATGTCCCATAACCACTTGCTTAATTTAAATATTTACGAACAAACTGTAGATCTTCACTAGAAAATTGTCACAAAAAGGGTTCAATCGAACAAGTCCAAGAGCTAACCGACGAAGTGAATGCAAGCGTTTCATACCACTCGTTTTACTAAGTCGTTTAAGTCGATTTCTCATTCGAGTGAAGTAAAGGCTTGTATATACTAGTAGATTGGAAATCGGTTTGAGAAAACGAACTTTTGATATTTAAAATAGTGTTGAAATCGCTTTGATGAAAGAGTTTTGATATTTACTACTAGTATTGAAACCTTCATATATCTTTAAAGTGACAAGTCATAAAGCGATTGTTGAAACAATCTATCACAAAAATTCACATTCGAAGAAATGAACAAAATCCAAGGAAACCAGCTCAAAATGCATCAAAGTGGAAGTTATGTTGAATGCTTTTCAGATAAGATTGCCTACGCAGAGGTATACGGGGTTCGACCTAGTGAAGGCAAGCTGGTGAAGCGACCTAAGGAAAAGTAGGTCATACGACCTAAGGGTTCACGCGAACTAACAAGACCAAGGGTAAGGTCGGAGACGACCTACGACTTAACAGAGTCCTGCGGCCTAAGTGGGATGCGCGACCTAAGAAGGTGAGCGACCTAAGTGATCGAGCGACTTAGTAGGGCATAGGTCGGAGACGACCTACGACTTAAGGTCAAGCGACCTAGTGAAATAGCAGGGGAAATATTAGGTCGGAGACGACCTACGACTTAAGGTTTAACTCGCGAACGACTTAGCACTTGCTTATCTCGCGAACGACTTACGACTTAAGAGGGTGTACGACCCAACGACTTAAAGTCGATACGACTTAACGACTTAAGCTCAAATATGAGCTACGAGCTAAGGTCTATACGACCTAACGACTTATCCCAGTACGACCTAAGCCAGGACGAGGTAGCAAAAGGCAACGACTTAACTCTTAACTCGCGCACGACTTAGCACTTAACTCGCGAACGACTTAGCACACCCAGAACGACTTAAGGCCTGGAACGACTTATGCTCCGTGTGACTTTTCAACGCGAACGACCTACGACTTAGGCTTAACTCGTGAACGACCTAGCACTTCCAGAACGACTTAAGTGCAGGAATTTTCCAAAAACGCTGAAAATTGGAGTTTTTTGCCAATCCAATCCAAACCAAATGCAGATATTCATACAAATGCAATAGGGGATCATTCCCAACAGTCCAATGACATCTTTAGGTAAGATGTGAGATCAAAAATCTCACCTTTTCATGGAATTTAATGAAGATGGAGATTGAAAGCAAGGAGAAGCAATCCAAAGCTTGAATCCACTATCTTCTACTTGAATTTGGAGTTGAATCTCGGATTTGCAATAGAATTTGAGTTTGGAGTTTTAATTTCCACTTCCCACCACCATTTTTGATGAAGCTTGAATGTTAAAACAAATGGTGAATGAAGTGAGGAAGAGGGTTGGGCTGAACTAAGGAAGGTGCAGTCCAAACCAAAGTCACAAGCGGGAAAAGTGACGAAAATTTCACTATCTCCAAACATATCGAAGTTTACACTCAAAAAGATTGCAAACGTCATTTTGAACTCAATGGGGGTGGTCTCGAGTCCTAATTTGACCGTATGCAAAAAGTAGCTTTTCGGACTAACATCCGACTAACGATAAAATATTTAAATATAAAATCGATAGATATGCGGGTTGTTACATTTTGGTTTTGAAGCATAAATTAATTTGAAATGATCACGGTGTTATAGTGTATATTTCTACATTGTAGATAGTTCCATGGATCCTTAGAGGATGGTTATCCTAAACATCCTTTAAGTTACTTGTATTTCAGTTGATATTTCACTTGAGTTGGATTTATTGATATAAGAATGTTAATCCTGACTCGAGTGTTTTGTGTTTTGTTTTACGCTCGGGTCAGACTGAGTGGTACAACATTTGAGACTCACCCTTGGAGTTTGGAGCTTCATTTGGAGATCCAACTATCGATTCAGCTTTCGGCTTTTCTAATTGATTTGTTCAGAGAGGTCATCTGTTGTACTGAAGACTTCACTGCATTTGAGATATTCTGTTGTATTTTATTTCTAACTCTGATGTTTATATAGTAGCTTCATGAACTACTATTTATTTATTCCGCTGCGTATTATTGTATTACTCTGTGTCTGTGATTCTGTGATTGATGTATTTACTATATATGCTGAGTTGCCAAATTTAAATTAACAATATGATATTTTGAATTATTCAAGTCCGACATGTGTGGATTTATTATCGATTTGAATGGTCCAAAATACCGGATCGTTATAGCTCATCCTCGGGAACAGATTTTCTGAGGGGTCAGATGTCTGGCCATTTTCCTCAGACGTCTGACCCTGCCCAAAACAGCCTACTCCACCTTTTTCCATATAACTTTTACCTTCGAACTCCGATTTGCGAACCGTTTTCTCCGTTGTGAAGCTACTTCCGACCTCTACAATTCTCCATATAGTGTCGCCAAAATTTAACACTAAAAACCCTATAATGGAATATGTTGATATTATTATATATGCAGAGCGAGATGGTTGTTACAAAGAAAAAATTGGAACATCTTTCTCTTCTTTGTAAACCAAGGTTGATCATTATAAAGAGAGAAAGAAGTGAATGACTAGACCTGTCAATGGATACCCGAAAAATTCAAGATCCGTCTTCATCCATATCTGAAAAACGCATAAATATTCGATATCCAAAAAAATGAATACGGATGTGGATATGAAGGTATCCGCATCCGAAAATTATCTGTCTGGTTTTTGTCGAGTTTATAATTTATATTTTGTGTATTTTAATACAATGATAGCATGTGTTTATTTTTTAATAGTAGTTTGTATTATATGCATATTAATTGCTCAAAACCATTTATTATCATCATATTTGTTTATTTTACACACTTTTATAGTCTATGGGATTGAAGAAAAAAATTATGTTAAATCAAAATTTTCTATTTATTTTTCTCAATTTATCGATCGTTAGCGGATAGGATAATTATCTAATATCCGTTTGTTTTCGCGGATGTGAATATCCGATATCTAAAAATAATTTCAGTAGTGGAAATTATATTGAAGGGCTTCTATTTTCAGGGTAATAAGTTTTAAGGACAACACTTCTAAATAATTAGTTTTAAGGACAATTTACAGGATAATGATAAATTCATTTATCTTTTTAAGTTATACAGGAAAATGATAAATCTTTTTATCATTATTTCTGTATAACTGAAAATGATAAAATCTTTTATCTTTTTCCTGTAAAATGTCCTTAAAACTAATTTTTTAAAAATAGTGTCCTTAAAACTTATTACCTGCACAAATAAGCCCTTAAAGTGAAAATCCTCTTTCAGATACTGATGTGGATATGACAATTTCCATATTCGAAAGTATCCGTTGACAAACTAATGAATCACAACTACTAGGTAATATTCAAGTTTAAGCAACTTTTAACATGAATGAGCGTAGAATATTATCTATCAAATCATTGTACGACAACATAATAAAGTAAAAAAAATACACCAATATAATACAATAAAAGACAGTAATAACTTTAAATTGGGACATGCTCCCATATATGATTTCCATGCATTTCAAGAAAATAAAATGACTGCATGCTTATTTACTTTTTCGTTATCTCGTATAATGTTTAAATTGCATATAAATTTACTTATCAGCGTATCATGATATTTACTACATATATACCATACTATTTTGCAGAAGGGAGAGGTAGATTATGAAGCTGGGGAAGGGGAAGTTGAGGAGCAAGGAAACGCTGACATGGAAAGTGTAAAAGATTTGAGAAGAATATGAAGTTTTTATTGAAACTGAATTGCTACAGAATGAATACAGTTTTCGTATGTATTCTCAATACACCAGAATGTTGCTTTACATTGTGTATATATATAGCAGCAGTGTTGTTTTGGGCTTCAATACGGCCCATGTTCAACCCGTATGTTTGTATCCGCCTTCTCTTGATATATTCAGCAGCCGACTTAAACTATTCGCATACTTTCATTGAAAGTGAAGGAGAAGCAGAAGAGATGGATTTTATAGATTGCAAGAGTGAGAAAGTTCATAGTTTCACAGGAAAAGAAGTTGAAGAACAATGTGTGGTGAGTGGAAATGGAGATGTGGAAAGTGAGGATGAGTATGAGCAGCAGGCAGTCATGAGCAGGAGACGTGAAGTAATTTCTAGTGAGTCTGAGGGATCAGGAGGTGATCACTGTGTTGATGAGGATGAAGGTTTTGATTAGCATAATAAGCAAAGGTATGAAAACATTTTTACTTGTATGTATTTATGTAGATACATCAACGAGTCTAATTTACTAGGATGTATATCCATTTGAATATTTGAGTGCTTGGAAATTTTGGTACACTATGATTGTTCATCGGATTCAAAAGTTTCAGGATTTTGACAATTATTTAATTACTTAACAGCAGACTATTTTTCCAGTTCGTTAGCATATCCCAGATAATTTAGATCAATACAGACTGTTGAAGGTGATGTTGTTTCTCCGTTTTATGCATTTACTTTCATTATCATCATAATATCACCTCAATACTTATATCATGTACTTTATAAAATGCTAACAAACTGTACCTACATTGTACAATTGCATTCCTAACAAATAAAACTTTATACAGCGGATGAAATATATACTAAGATTTTTTTAATTTTTTTTCTACATATAGCTTTGAAGAGGAAAAACATACGAAATATGCATATTCAGGTCATTAAACGTATATTTTTCTATCCTACATTATTCATTGCCTAATAAATATCCACATACAGCAAATATGTTAACTTACGTACAAAGTAACATGGATGCAATATCTACAACTATATGAGTTGGTAGGATCAAAGTCCAAAGCATTTTAATTATACTTTCAGCATTTTGCAGGTTCTCCTTGTACTTTTAAATTTGACATTGTTAGTATTTCTCCTTACATAGGATACATTATTAAGAGTATGTTGTGCAATGTTGAAACTAGTTCGAAAATGCTTGCTTGCTGGGGATTTCACCTCAAACCTGAAGCTTCTGCGGTACTACCCATCTACAAACATAAGTCGTTTTCTTTATGTTGCTAACAAATTACAAAATCCAAAATGAATTGATTCACAAAGTTAGTCCTTGTAACATTGTGTTTGTTAATTACTTTTTATATATGCAAATATGTATATCTTTATTGTACTGTCATTTTCTGCAAGAAATTTGTGGCAGTTTGGGTGATGTTGTATTCTCTGATATTTCTCAATAACTAAACTTATGAATTACTAAATAAATATAATATACATCTGGGACCAATTCCTTTTTCCTTTCATAGATTTTGTGTTTATGTCATAATCAAAGTTATTAACAAGAAAGTGCTAAAGCTACATTGATTAGTCTTCTTCTCACAAAAGTCATCATTGAATACAATTTTGTGTGACCAAACAGTAGAATATTAACAAGCATACATGTTTGAGTGTCCATCGAATTTCAGATTAGCAACAGCCAAAATCCTGCTAAATGTAAAGTAGCAACGGCCAAAGCCATTGCTAAATGAAAATTAGCAACTGTTTTGGGCCGTTGCTAAATTTTAGCCACTTTCATTTTGCAACGGCTTTGAACCGTTGCAAAATCCTTTAGCAACAGCTCAAAGTCGTTATGGAATAGCTTTTCTAGTGTAATGTTACTTCAGTATAAAAATGGAGCATTGTTCACTTTTATATAACAAAACTGAAGAATATCATGATCCATATTGTTTAGACTTAGTGAATAGAATAAAGTTATAATTTATGTTTAGCGCTTTAAAAATCATACGACTTGCATCAAAAATCACGATTCCCAACTACGAATCCGACTGGTGCTAAAAACCGCCGGTTTAGTGAGAGTGGCGGACAATAACAGGCTTTAATCGGATTTACTATTTAATAGCGCTTAATGAAAAAAGTATAACGGTCAAAGTGCAGTAAGCGCTTTAACAGAGCTTTAACCATATTGATTCAACTTATAATCAACTATGACCTTAACATAGTCATTGTTGCCATGTGATTGACCATAATCAAAGTATAGTTTATATCCTTAAGATTCACAATATTCTCAGGGCAAAGACTGCTACACATCTTCATGTGAGATCTTCTATTTGACTTTTAACATATAGAAGACTCTCGTTGAGTCTTTGAAATTTTTTCAAACAACTACACGTACGTAACCTCTTAGTGCCCTAACGGTTATGAGTAATTCACCATCCATCATATGGGAAGTTACGTAAACTAGTCTCAATAAATTTGTTGGTAGCCTGTTCTTGATATATCTTAACTAAAAACATTTAAGAACAAGTATTTAGTTTATAAAATTTAGTAACCACTGTTACGAACACATTCGTAACTACAATTGACTAAATACTTTTCCTAGATATTTTCTACTTGCATATATTTAAATCATTATTCATATCCCAATATAAAAATGTAAACAATAGAAAAAGACCCAAAAACTTACGTTATTTCGAACAAGGTTTGCTATAAGAGTTAAGTATATAATCAAATTACATAATTGGCCCTAAGGTGCACGTTTAACACTATCAATCTCCCACTTGCACTTTGGGCTAAACATGGTGGATCATAACCATACTCTCGATCAATTTCCTAGACTAAACTGAGAAAGGGCCTTCGTGAGTAGATTTGTAATATTATTAATTTGTATTTACTTTTCGATTATACTTCTATATCACAAATAAACTATTTTATCACATGGTAATTATATAGAACATATCTTAACCTCTCTCAAGTTGTCGGTTCCTATTGCAATCTATATTGCATCATTATTATCAGAATATATTATTGGATTCTCAAAATAATAAGAACCACCCCTAACTTTCTTATAAATTTGCGCACATTTACTGCTTTTAATGCAACTACAACAACGCACTTTTTCGATTCCTAGAACTCGACACTAACGCATTCACGGTATTCACGTGCCGAACATCCAACTGTCAAAAGGACAGATTGTTGGGGTGAAAAGAAAAGAAAAGATAGGACCGGAATATCCCTTGTTAGATAGTAACCGAATATTTTATCACCCTAGTTGCTTTGCAACATTTTCCCGAGAGCTCTCATGCACAACCAAATTCATAAAACATAATCTAGAAGGGTGATGACAATACCCTAATGGGTGCGACCCACATAGCCCTACGACATTCCCCGTTTTAGTCATTCTCTATTGGTGAGGCTTGAGGCTGCGTTTTACTTTTGTATAGCAATCTTTCTTAGAATGCTAACACTGCCCTTTAGGCGATAATGCAATGCTAGCATTCATCCATGCAAGTTGTTCAAGATATGAACAAACCGAAGACACTACTTCTACTACATCCTTTTTGGAATCATTCTCGGAATTATTAGCAAGTAGCCTTGCACTTTAAAGTCTTCAATTCCATCATCTTCAAGATGCTTCCAGTTTGAACGCTTGAGTCCATTTGAAGTGATTTTCGAATAATTCATACTTATATTGGATCGCGGTCTCTTCGAACCAATATTCTATAGTTTCCGGTAAACTCAACTCTGGTTTTTTTAGAAATAAACAGACAATGCATAAGAGTGAGGATCACCCCCTAACTGTTTAAGTGGATGGATTTCCTTGTCATTTGTCCTAGAAGAACACAGGAGTTTATACATACAGTACATCATCACCGAAGGTAATTATACCATATAATTCATGTGTTTCTTCTAGATATTTCCAAAGTAAAAAAAATTGGTCCAGATTTAACAGTCGGTTATTTAACTATCAAATAAACAAATAATCAAACATGGATGTAATTCCATATGGGATCCACTAAGTCTCTTAGATAAATCTTCGTTAACTAAATCTCTTCAATTATTTTTAGAAATATGCCTACACTTATCTCACCGGTATAAGTATATCCTCAAACCATTTTACTTTCTATACTTGGAAGAATTTACCGTATGCTTACACAATGGTATAAGAATATTCATAAAGCATTTAAGAAAGGTTTTTTATTTAAATCATATTAAATGGATCAAAACAATGTCGTTCAAAACATTGTTTACTATATATCCAAACCATTAATCCTTCTGTGTTAAGTATGGAGAATGTTTTCATACGACCAAAATTAAGAAGGATTGTTTATTTCATAAAATTTATTTTTATAAGTGATCCAATTCATACAGAATCAAAGTTCTATAAACTCAAACCTCCTTTTCCAAAATCCAAGATCTCTATCTAATTTATAACTTTAACAACCCTTCATACAAAATAATACTCTTTATAAAACAATTTATTATTTTTAAACACATTTTATAAACAATATTATTAAAACACATTAATAAAAATATTAAATTAACTTGAACACCGATATAAATTAATTAGCTTAAAATACTATTAGAAAAATGATTAATTAATACTAAAATCATCATTAAACAATTAATTAACTAAAAATATCATTAAAAAAATAATTTATTAACTTTAAATATCACTAACAAAATAACTAGCTAATTTTAAATATCATTAAAAATATATAACTAATTAACTTTAAATAGCATTAATAACATAACTAATTAACTTTAAATATCAAAACAAATACAGATAACACTTTACGTCAAAAATATTATAAAGTTAAAATAAATTTAAATCTATTTCTTTTAAAATTTGGAAAGAGGCTTAGTGACCTCAAATGGCACTTAAACAAGTTGTCACTCATTTTCAATTCAACAATCAGATCATATCACTGATATTTACATAAGCAACATATGTGTAAATAAAATTCATAATTAACAAACGACGGATAACACATCATCTATCCAAGTCAAGTGACGTATAACTAAATGTCCAAATTAATAAAATTGCAGAACGGGGATTTATTCTGCTAAATAGATGTTCAAAAATCTATTTAACTTAAATATAGCAAAACGGTGTTTTATTCTGCTAACAGAATCTCGGTGATAAAATATAATTACCAATTGACATAATTATTTTCTATGACTATTAATTTATCAATATTTTATACTTCAACAAATCTGTCGAATAATTTTATAAATGTGTTCTATTCGATTATACAAACCAGGTGTCGAAATCCCCAGGTCAAACAGACTTTGTAAGGGCGTGTTATAATTTGTTAAAGTTTAACCCTTTTATAATTTAAAATTTTAATTAGCAAATTTCTTAAACAAAACCCTTGGCCCAAGGCCCACACCCAAACCAAAACTCAACCTAACCCTTCTTTCCCAAAATCAACTTCCAAATCCAAATTTCGAAAACAAAACCTGAAACCCAAACTCATAGTGCACCACCATCATCTCGTGTACATGCACCACCACCCCCAACCTCCAATCGATGCCTTGACCCCACCCGCAAAATCCACCGGCCACGCGCAATCCACCTCCACCCTCGTCGTCACCTCTCGTCGCCTCCTCCTTAATCCAACACCACAGCCTAATTTTTTTATTAAAAAAAGGCGCGCGCTACAGGTTCGTAAACCCCTCAACCACCGTCGTCATCTTCGGCCCACGCCGTCCCCACCATTGTGACGCTATCCTCTGCCTCACCACCCAGCCAACTCCGACCCGACTAGGTGGTCACCTCCACTGCCTGCAACCCCAAGACGCATGCAAAAAAAGACAGTCCACAAAACCCTAACCTTAGCTCGACCTAACAACCCCAACAACCATCGACCACATGACCATCACCACACCTCCACCTCAACCCTAGGCTACTCCAGAACCCATCACTCCACCCAAACTCCCCTTGGACCGTCGAAATTAAATATTTGATCCAAATTTGATCATATATCCCCTACGACACCACCACACCCCTAAAAATCATACGACTTGCTTTCAAAAATCACGATTCTCAACTACGATCCTATTGTAAAATCCGTTCGATGGATCGAGCTCACCGAAATCTAACAAATCTTGACCATTTACTGTTTCTGACCAATAACTCGCACAACCCTTGATGAAACAACCCCCGATTATTTTTAAAAAAAAACTAGAGACTAATATGGATGACTTCCTAGTTGGTTGTCTAGGCTAATTTGACTTGAGTGCTATAGATTTTTGAATGAGAGGGAAGGGGTTTGTTTTCATCTAAACAGAGAATAGGGGGAAGAAATAAGAAGAGACGGTAAGCCTATTTCTCATTTTTAAATTAAATATCAAATAAAATATGATTTTTAAACAATTATATAATCATGAGTATCATATCAAAACCAATATCAATATTATTAACTATTTATAGAACATCCAAAATATTCAAACAAGGAGTAGCGATCTCACCTTGCACCTTATTTTCAAATGAAAAATCCAAATCCAAGCTTAGTTTAAAGTTTTGATTTTTGAGTTTAAAAAGACGAGATTTTTCGAAAATAAATAAAAGTAAAGAAGCGGAAAAGAAATGAAGCTAATATGTATGAAGGTAGAAATGAAAAATGAAAATGGAAAGAGTGTACATATAAAAGGATAAATAAATAAATTAAAATATAGAGGGTTAAGGACCAAAATGTCCCTAAATCAAGTTTTCAACTTTCCCATCATTTCTTAAACCATCAAAGTGTCAAACACTAGAAAACATGTTGAATATCAGAGTGGCTCTTGTACCTTTTGTTCACTTGTTTACTTAAGGCATTATGAAATGTAAACTCAATTTCAAATCCATCCTTTCATTATTTAAATTTAAATATATTTTCATTTATACATCCATATTATTTATTATTTTATTTATACATTTCAAAATAAAGATATTAAAAACATTTAAGTGTTGTTTTAAAGTTTATACAAGGGTATTACAATTTTCAATAACTTGTCGTTCGATAAAAGGATGAAAATCTGAAAAACGTGTTTCGGTCACATTTTCAGTATTTCATCAAACTACCTATTATGTAAACAGAATTCAAAAATGAATTTCTATCATTAGTTATTAATTAAAAAGGTGTTATTTAATATTTTAAACCATCAATTTGAATATTTAAAATGAATTAAATATTCATAAATCAAAACGATAAAATTCCAAGTCGTTATAATGACACTATGCATGGCGATGCACTTAGCCTTTACATTTGAATCTACCACAACCTCTTATTTTGGAATATTTCCAACTTAAAGCCCCTTTTATCAAGGGTAAACACGAATTTAAGATTGACTTACTATATTTGATGTTACTATGAAGTTCATGTCAAACATTCCTTCATAAGGAATTCGTTATTTCCATAAATAATTTTTTGAATTTCGTAAATATTCGAAAACACTCTTAACCACTATTCAATGATTTTAATTTGGATTTGATATATGCCCAGTGCACTGAGTGCACAAGAAAATTTAAATCGATCTAATGCATAACATAGGATAACATATATGATAATTCCTATATTCGATGCATAAGAAATCTATCTCGCATGCTCTGTATTAAACATTTTAAATGGTATATGTGTATATCGATTGGGACAATCCCGACATTCTCTTATATCGAGTATAAAGGACACATTTTTCAAATTCTACATCGAGAATTAAACAACCAAACTTTACCTCATTTTAAAACGAGTACGTCTTTACCAATCAATATCATGTTATTTACTTATAGTTTAGTACCTTCAATTTTCTTTCTTACAGACACATGTATCCTCTACATATATACTAAAATCAAACTATTTGACTTCTCTATCAGACTACTTGCTCAACCTTTAAGTGCTTATTTAAAATCATGTATCGATCTTAGAAATTACATAAGTTTTATTGTCATTTCCAGTAACTTTGTGATATTTTGGCTATGGTGTGCAAATAGTCTCCTTTAAACTATTACAAAATGCTCTATTCGGTGTCAATATGCCAAAATTCGCAGTTATATTATACGATAATTTGCAAGTAGAATCCGAATGGATTTAAGCATATTGACTAATGAAATTGCTTCACTAATTTCAACATTTGAAATCAACGTTGTCATTTCCCATCAACCTTGCTTTCTATAATTTCAACCGCACTAATCTTCTTATCGAAGACTCGCTTGTTGTTGATGGACTATATCCTTCCGGTTAAACTTCCAAAATTAAATTTTATCAATGTACTTAGAATCCATTTCAAATTTAAAGCATTTCTCCATATGATAGAGTCTATACTCACCATGGTTAGTCAAAAACTAAGGAGATTGTTATTACGAACAGTCCAATTTTCCAAAATCGATTAAAAAAACTCATAGTTCCTTTTCAATGTACAAGATTTTCAATTAGACATTCTAATGAACTGTCTTTTTAAGTTTGGTTCAGTTTGTATCTGTTGGAATACCTAAAATGAATGAACATTACAAAGTCCCACATCGCCAAATTTGCAAAGCTATTCTAGTATATTAAGCTTTGCAATGAAGGGGTTGGGGGCCTGGGGCACCCAAATGTTTGCTTCGTTGTGAGGAGGGAGATCATGCATCACCTCCACACGCACACGCGTGCGCCGCCGCCGCCGTCCGTCCGACCGGGCCGGGCTCGGGTTTGGGTCTAATATGATCCTATTTTTACAGCAAAACTGGGCCGGGTTTTCTGACAGTTGCAGGCTATACGAACAGGAGTGAATCTGTTCAAAAGCGGACGCGGATTGACTGAGGGGGTGCGACTTCTGAAGCGGGTGTGGGTTTTTTGGCGAACAGACGCATCCATTAGCAGACGGAAGCGGGTGCGACCCGTTAGACGCGAGCGGGTGCGACTTATGGCAGCAGCAGGTGCGAATGCAGAACCAGTAGCGAACGGGTGCAGCCCGTTAACGAACAGCAGCAATGAAAGGCAACGGGTGCAACCCGTCAGGCGGACGCGACTGTTCGAAGGGGTGAAGACGAAATTATAAATAGAAGAGAATACTGATCACATTCTCATTCAATTCAAGTTCTAATTTCTTCTGCTTCTTCTTCTCTACTGCTCTATACAATATATTACAGAGTTGACATACTCATTACAATCTCGTGTAGATTATGTCTGTTGTATCTTGGGAGACTTTAAACAAAGTCTTAAGGAAATTGTTACGACAAGCCTCAGATGGAATTTCCTTCTTCAATCGGTTAGGTTTATAGTTAATTTATATATTTATATATATATATATCTATCATTTTCGTTTTCTACGTTGTGCTATTTCTGTAAAATAGTATTACGTTTGATCTATCGCTATAGTTATTGCTATAGTTGTTAGTTTGTTGTTGTAATTTAATTATGACATAACTATTGCTTAAATTAGCTAATACAGACTTACAGAATAGTGGAAATCTGATTGATAAACTTATGAGACGAGTTTATAATTGATTATTCTCTGTTTTGGTATACTAGACGTATAACATCTTAAGACTTTCCTATTTTAACTAAAACAGAGATGGTACCAGTTGAACTATCAACAAAGGCTACTACACACAACAAGCCCGATCCTTTTAAAGGAAATGGTGACGACTTTCTAACATGGCAGAATCAGATGTTATTTTATCTCACCACACTCGGTCTGCAACGGTATCTCGAGGAGGAGGAACCGATTCCTACACCAGGCAAGGAATCAGATGTTTATGTGTGGAAGCATTTCGATTTCTTATGCAGAAACTATATTTTGAATTGTTTGGATAAGGTACTATACAAAGTATATCAACCTCTAAAGACAACAAAAGCACTCTGGAATGCACTTGCCACGAAGTACAAGACGCAGAATATCAGTCTTAAGAAATTCATTATAGACAAATACATGGACTGCAAGATGGTTGATTACAAACCGGTGACTGCTCAACTACATGAACTGCAAATCATCATTCATGAACTCGAAGTGGAAGGTCATAAGGTTGGAGAATCATTTTTGGTTGAAGCCATCACGAGAAAACTGCCACCGTCATGGAGAGACTACCGCAACTATCTAAAGCATAAAAAGAAAGAGATTTCTTTGCAGGACCTCATCGTACGATTAAAGATTGAGGCAGATAACCGCGAAATTACCAAACAAAGCGAGGAGGTGTTGGTAACAGAAGGGTCGAAGAACAAGAATAAAGGCCACTTCAACAAAAAGAAGAACTTCTCAAAGAAGAGGAAAGCTCTTGAAAACAAACCCAAAGATAATAAAACCAAGAAGTTTAATGGCGAATGTTGGGTTTGTGGAAAAATGGGACACGCCGCTAGAGATTGCAGACACAAGAAGGAACGCAACTCAGAGGCAAATATAGTTGACAACATGGAATTGGACGAGTCCAATTTTTCAGCAGTTATATCTGAATGCAATTTGGTTCAGAATCCTAACCAATGGTGGGTGGACACAGGAGCTACTCGTCATGTCTGCTCTGATAAATCCATGTTTTCTACATATCAAAAATTCGATCAAAAAGAAAAACTCTACATGGGTAATTCTGCTGTTTCCATGATCGAAGGCAGTGACACAGTAATCCTCAAGTTTACTTTTGGAAAAACTGTCAAGTTGAATGACGTGCTCCACATTCCAGACATACGCAAGAATCTGATCTCTGGCTCGGTACTATCAAAGAAAGGATTCAAAATGGTGTTCGAGTCAGACAAGATGGTTCTGTCCAAAGCTGGAATGTATATCGGAAGGGGATATTTATGTGATGGCCTATTTAAGGCAAATGTAGCCGTTATCGGCAATAAAACTATGTATTCTGATTGTGCTATTAATAAAAATGAAGTTTCTTACTTGCTTGAGCACGAAATTTTATTATGGCATGATAGATTGGGACACAAATTTCCGAATAATGAAAACATTATCAAATTTGGAATTAATTCCGAAATTCCAGGTAGATAAAAACTACAAATGTGAGACATGTGTAGAAACAAAAATGGTTAAAAAACCATTTCAATCTGTTGATAGAAGCACTGAACCACTAGGTTTGGTTCATACATACTTATGTGATTTTAAATCGTTACCTACAAAAGGTGGGAAAAAGTACTTTATCACGAATTGACGATTATACGCGATATTGCTATGTCTATCTTTTGAAGAGTAAAGATGAAGCAATTACATCATTTATAAAGTACAAAGCTGAGGTAGGAAATCAGTTAAATAAAAAAGATCAAGATATTGAGATCTGATCGAGGTGGAGAATATGAATCACCATTCGAACAGTTCTGTGCCGAAAATGGTATAATTCATCAAACAACAGCTCCATATTCATCATAACAAAATGGTGTAGCCGAGAGGAAGAACAGAACGTTAAAAGACATGATTAATGCCATGCTTTTAACCTCTGGTCTACCGACGAACTTGTGGGGGGAAGCCTTAAATATGTCTAATCACATATTAAACAACGTCCCTCACAATAAAACATGAACAATTCCATATGAGTTATGGAAAGGACACAAACCAAGTTTTAAATACCTCAAAGTGTGGGGGTGCTTGGCAGAACTTCTAGTTCCGCCTCCCAAGAAAGTCAAACTTGGACCAAAAACAGTAGATTGTTACTATTTAGGGCCAGCCCAAAATAGTAGTGCCTATAGATTTTTGGTATTCAAGTCTGATATAGTTGATATTCATGTAAATACAATCATGGAATCTAGAGATGCCTCATTCTTTGAAGACGTGTTTCCGCACAAAAGGAATTAAGGGAATAATGTCCCTAAAAGGACAAGAGAAGAATCAAGCAATTCACATGAAGATGAAACTCATCATGAGATTGAGGAAGTTGAACCAAGAAGAAGCGTAAGGGCTAGGACTTCCAAGACATTTGGTTCGGATTTTTTCACATATGTGTTAGAACACGAACCTCAAACGTACAAGGAAGCAATGTCATCTTCTGAATCCTCATGTTGGAAAGAAGCAATCCAAAGTGAGATTGATTCAATTCTAAGTAATAAAACTTGGGAAATTGTTGATATTCCACCTGGAATAAAACCTATTGGCTGTAAATGGATTTTTAAGAAGAAAATGAAAGCAGATGGCTCTATCGACAAGTATAAAGCCAGATTAGTAGCCAAAGGATATCGTCAAAAAGAAGGAGTAGACTTCTTTGATACATATTCGCCGGTAACACGAATAACCTCTATAAGAATGCTAATAGCAATTGCATCAATCTATAATCTAGAAATTCATCAAATGGATGTAAAGACAGCATTCTTAAATGGAGATCTCGATGAAGAGATCTACATGGAGCAACCTGAAGGTTTTGTTTTCAAAGGAAATGAAAACAAAGTCTGTAGATTAGTAAAATCATTATACGGACTAAAACAAGCTTCAAAACAATGGCACGTAAAATTTGATAGTGTCATGATGAGAAATGGTTTTCGTATAAATGAATGCGATAAGTGTGTTTATTATAAACAAATTGGACAATCATATGTGATGATTTGCTTATATGTCGACGATATGTTAATATTTGGTCCAAATACTCAGGTAATAGAGACCATAAAGAAGATGTTAATTAGCAATTTTGATATGAAAGACTTAGGAGTTGCAGACGTTATTTTGGGAATCAAAATAATAAGAACACCTAATGGAATTGAATTGTCTCAATCGCACTATGTAGACAAAGTGATTGAAAAATTCCAAGACTATGGAATTAAAGGAGTGAGAACACCTTTTAATCCATCAGAAATACTGCATAAAAACACTAATGAAAGTGTAATGCAACTGGAATACTCTCGTGTAATAGGATGCTTAATGTATCTCATGAATTGCACTAGACTAGATATCGCTTACGCGGTAAGTCGACTAAGCAGATATACAAGTAATCCAGGAAAGGAACACTGGAAAGCACTAATGAGAGTGCTTGGATATTTAAAAAATACCACAAATTATTCCTTTCATTATGGAAAATATCCTGTCTTCTTAGAAGGATATAGTGATGCAAACTAGATTGCTGATTCAGAGGAATCAAAATCAACAAGTGGTTATGTCTTTACCTTAGCAGGTGCAGCAGTGTCATGGAAATCTACTAAACAAACATGCATAGCTCGATCCACTATGGAATCAGAGTTCATCGCTTTAGATAAAGCAGGCGAAGAAGCAGAATGGCTTCGTCATTTTTTAGAAGATATTCCATTTTGGCCTAAACCTGTACCGGCCATATGCATACACTGTGATAACCAAGCTGCGTTAAGCAGAGCGTACAACTTTGTGTATAATGGAAAGTCATGACACATTCGTCGATGCCATAACACAGTTAGGCAGTTTACGACACATTCGTCGACGCCATAACACAGTTAGGAAGTTACTCTCAAATGGAACTATTTCCATAGATTATGTGAGAACAAATGATAACCTAGCGGATCCATTTACTAAAGGTTTATCAAGAGAGAAAATTGACTGCGCATCGAGGAGAATGAGTTTAAAAGCCTAAACCACCAAAAGTTACCTTATACAGAAACTTATCCTAGCGACTGGAGATCCCAAGGACAAGGATCAATAGGCAAACCAGTTCTGAGTAACTCAAGACGTAATGCATTTGCTTGGACATAGTCCAACTCCATTCCTATGGTGCACAATATAAATGCATGCCTACAGAAGTATTTAAAGGTTAAAACTATGTTTTTTAATGATGACCATATCTTGAATATAACAAGTGGAGTATATGTAGGATACTCTTAATGGTTGCGATCACTTATGTTAGTGTGAGCTGGGTCGGCTCTATGAGAATATTAAAGGCTTATATTTTCTATAAACACTCGCAGAACCAAACAAATTTGTCCAGGACCAAAATGAACACAACCAAGAGATTGGATGAGAAGGGAATCAATGCTTCGTAAAGCTTATTTTCTGGATATACAATAAAGGCTGACGATTCAAGATGAAATAATTCACCGATTAGCCAAGTACATCCGATAAGTTTTAACTAAGGAAAGTTCAAAGTGAAATATCTACTTATCCACGATAAAGCATTATTCCATATGTACTCTGTGATATTTCGCTTTGTGTGGGGGATATGTATATTATCATTCATGTGGGGGATTGTTGGAATACCTAAAATGAATGAAAATTACAAAGTCCCACATCTCCAAATTTGCAAAGTTATTCTAGTATATTAATAGCTTTGCAATGAAGGGGTTGGGGTCCTGGGGTATCCAAATGTTTGCTTCGTTGTGAGGAGAGAGATCATGCATCACCACCACACACGCGCTCGCGCGCCGCCGTCGCCGTCCGTCCGACCGGGCCAGGTTCCGGTTCGGGTTTGGGTCTAATATGATCCTATTTTTACTGTAAAACTGGGCCGGGTTTTCTGACAGTTGCAGGCTATACGAACAGGAGCGAATTTGTTCAAAAGAGGATGCAGATTGACTGAGGGGGTGCGACTTCTGAAGCGAGCGCAGGTTTTTTGGCGAACAGACGCATCCATTAGCAGACGGAAGCGGGTGCGACCTGTTAGACGCGAGCGGATGCGACTTATGGTAGCAGCAGGTGCGAATGCAGAACCAGTAGCAAACGTGTGAGGCCCATTAACGAACAGCAGCAATGAAAGGCAACGGGTGCAACCCGTCAGGCGGACGCGACTGTTCGAAGGGGTGAAGACGAAATTATAAATAGAAGAGAATACTGATCACATTCTCATTCAATTCAAGTTCTAATTTCTTCTGCTTCTTCTTCTCTACTGCTCTATACAATATATTACAGAGTTGACATACTCATTACAATCTCGTGCAGATTACGTCTGTTGTATCTTGGGAGACTTTAAATAAAGTCTTAAGGAAATTGTTACGACAAGCCTTCGATGGAATTTCCTTCTTCAATCGGTTAGGTTTATAGTTGATTTATATATTTATATATATCTATCATTTTCGTTTTCTATGTTGTGCTATTTCTGTAAATAGTATTACGTTTGATCTATCGCTATAGTTATTGCTATAGTTGTTAGTTTGTTGTTGTAATTTAATTACGACATAACTAATGCTTAAATTAGCTAATACAGACTTCCAAAGTAGTGGAAATCTGATTGATAAACTTGTGAGACGAGTTTATAATTGATTATTCTCTATTTTGGTATACTAGACGTATAACAGTATCATCTACGCAATCAGTTTCTATGTTTAAATCTTGGATCGCATCCAAGTCCGTCGCACTACCACTAATTTCTGAAGAAAAAAGTTCTTCGGTAAGAAAATGGTGTGTTTTGAAACAATAATTTGTTTCTCGGTGCGATGGAACAGACATTCAAAAATATTTTTTAACTTACCTATGGACTTACATAAAATAGCATTAGTCTTGAGTTCGCAAAACTTACGTTCATAATGTTGGTCGAACAACAACGTATCTTAAACTATTTAAGATGGGTTCTCTTCCCAATTCATATCTACATGGAATCGTAGTCTCAGCTTTAGATGAAACCATATTCAACATATTTGCTTACTCTTAAGTATATATACATAAAGAAAGGTGTATGATTTACTCTTTTATGATTAATCACACATATGTATATGTAATGAAAATGTAGAAGGATGCTTACGATTATTGATCCATTTATAATATTTTTGTGGGCAGTGGGTCTGTGGACGTAGGTGTATTGCAACATTGTACTAGCATGATTTATTTGACATTGTTGGTTGGCCTAAGGTAGGAAACCCTTGACACCACAACCTTGGAGTGTAGCATTCCCCCGACACTCGTGTACTTTATTTACAGTAGCATAGTTATTAATATCATCTATCGATCTGTTGTAGTAGCACTATATCTTATTGTGCTGACTTGTTAATGCAGACGAGATGTGAGATTTATTTTGTATCTTACCCATGTTGTATATATGTATATAGGTTAATGTATACAGTATTTTGGGATATTTCCCATCAAAACAAACTTATGTTGAACTCGCATTTTATGTTTGTTTATTTCTTTCTTTGACAACTCATGGGTACTTTCATGAGTAAACTAAGAATTAGATGTACGGGGATACGCTAGTAGGTTGTTGGATCTTTTGGAGTCATGGAGGCTGTTACTTTTATATATTGGTTATTTAGTTTATACATGTCAAGTTCTAGCATTTTATATATGAGCCCAAGCATTGTACTTGATCTATCACTTAGTACTTTATTTATATGGAGATAATGTACCCTACTCATTACCTTATATTATTAAATCAATTTGGTCATATCTTTCACGTATTTTTGTGTGATTACATATATTATTTTGGACAATTTTCCAAATCAAGACCGAACAAAAAACATATTTCAATTTTAGACCTGAATTGAAACTTATTATAAAAATAGGTCTTATTTTGCACAAATATGAATTGCGCAAGTGTATTTTTGCTCAAAAAAATTATACATGCGCAAATTTGGATTGTGCAAATGTTATTTTCTAAAAAATAAAAAATAAAAAAATTATACATGCGCAAATTTGGATTATACTGATATACCGACTTTACTTTAAAATGATAACCGATTGACTCATAATGGTGTGGTAATGATAAATTTACCATTACCATAACAACCCTAAATAAAATGCATGATGGTAGAAAATATGACAAAACAAATAAAAACCCGATGACCTCGAACTGTAGTATAAGAGAACATATAATCGGTTATTTATCAAAACAATACAATTTTACATCAAAAGCAATGCACTCATCTCCAGAAATATTTAACTTGGAAAGATAATAGGTAACATTGGGTACTGGAATCAATGAAACTCAAACTGTTGGTCGATATATATCACATGTCATTCATTACCTACAAGGTTCCTCAAAACTAACGGTAAGCTTGTTCAACTGTGGTTGGTGTCGCCTTATCTGTGTATACAAGATCACTTAAAGTATACATCAAAAAAGGTTAATTGACGCAAAGTAATAGCTAGATCACCTTGACATTAGCCATTGATAACAATTTATGGGAGGCGGCATATTTTGGATCTGAACTTCCAATCATTTTGTCTATAAAGTAGATAACTTCTGACACACCAGCCTGTACAAACAATAACAGGAAAAATAATAATAAGGTGCCTTGAAGTTGATGATGACGGTTTAACATGATTGTGAAATGGTAACATATGTCATAAAGATACATATTAAGGTTGTTAAATTACCTAAGTTGCACCCTGAATTCCAACTTTTTTTTTGAAATACTCATTTTATTAATGCACAAAAGTTAATCGGTGGAATTCAAAGGGCGGCTTAACACGTGTATGGCACATGGTAACACTTCCAATCATGTTAAACCGTTGTCATTAGAATCCATTTTATCCTTAAACAAGTTTTAAGTTTTATTTACAGTAACAACAAAATTCGTACACTTCTACATTCCAATTTTCAAAATTTTAATGGAGAATTTATAGATCTATTAGCAGACATAAGACGTGCAAATATATGTATCCATGCATGTACAATGATGATTAATTACTCTATAAAGATTACTATATGATTGCTTATCCGACTTCAAGAACAATAGCACTTGTATACCAATTGTCATAACAGTTGCCAAATTAAACATAAACGTATATAATGCATCCATCAAAATATTGGCAATGCAAATGAGGGAACCCATTTGACAAATTAGCAATGTCAATTGAGTTGTCAAAAACTGACAACTCAATTGCTCACTCAATTACTGGGCTCTAAGGTTTCAAATCTCGGATTTTGAATAAAATTTCAAACTAATATCTCGGCTGAAATGAAAGAGATTTAAAACTCTAACTAACCAAGCTATCAAATCTCGGATTTCGGAGAAAATCTCGAGTTGATATCTTGGGTAAGATGAAAGAGATTTAAAACCTTGCTGGGCTGCATATTAATTCGTCAGATTTTTAACACTTATACATCTAATTTTGGGTGCAACTGCTCTAATAGAAAGATATATTCCGTGGGTTCCTTATATTAAGACAACAATTAATGGAGAAGAATTACTCATTGAATACATTTTTATGGTTTGGAAATTATATCGACACCATGATGCATTGATGACTGGTCAGTTCAAGGAATAATCAGTTTAAAATCAATAAACTGGTTTGCATTTGACTTTTGAAAATGAATGTGATAGCTCATAGTATCCCATAGGATAAATTTAAAATCCACTAAATTTCGAAAAGCTCGAAAGTACGGGGGCTTAGTAATGTTTAAGAGCTATGTATGATAAGGAACTTCTAAAACATCCTTTTTAAACTTCAAAACACGTAGCCGTCTCTTTTAAAAAATCTGATTGTAAAAACATGAATAGTTTCAATCATACTACAAATATTTGCAGTTTCTAGAACTACAAATATTTGTGGTTTCTAAAACAGCAAATATTTATATGCAGTAAAATCTGCAAATATTTGTAGTGTTGCCACACACAAAAAAAAATCAAAGCAGAAAAAATACATTTGTGATAATAAAAATGTGAGATTAAGTGCAAATTTAATTTTTTGAAAAAAATGAAAACAAAATTTATCAAATATTATTTTATGAATGTATTTTAAAACATGTTTTTGAGAAAAAGTTTTTGTGTACCAGGTGGATCCGAATTTCCACAATATAATATTTACTGTAGATGCTTAACGGCATGTAAGGTACAAATTTTCAGTATATCCACGCAACCTGAATGATGACCTTGGCACATTCATTGCAAGGGAACATTGTGACATATAATCTCTGCAAATGAGGAAAAAAGCTATTAGCACAAGATCTCAAGAATTTGAATCAAAAACACCTGAATGTCTGTAAGAGACGAGCTCACGTCCTAGGAGTTTACAAGCAAGGCTAAGTTTCAAATATATGCCTGTTCATTGGCACGGTATGGTCTATAAACAAAACTAAACAGGTAAAGCAAAATATTGTATGACCAATGTCACTTATGGTGAAAACAATACTAGGTCTATGCAGTTAAAAGCACTCAGTGGTTCTATAGCGATGGAGATGCAAAAAGTTATAGCGGGAATATAACAGAAAATAGTAAAGGTGTGAAAAGCTTCATTATATATAGAATCAAATATTTAAAATTAATTTATTCTCGTTCCCGCATTATTTGTGTAGGAAAAAGAAATATTTTTTTAATCTTATACAACAAAACTGAAGAATATCATGATTTATGCAGATTTGGTGATTACAATATATTTCTAACTTATGTTGAGCATTTATGTCTTAAAATTAGGTCTTTAACCTAATTTTGTTGATTTAATTTAAACGAAAACCACTCAAATCAACCTTTGTATATTAAGGTTGCTAAAACATGTGCTAAAAGGCCTTGATTTGTCGGGTGTAATAGAAAATAGCGGGACTTAGAGTGAATCTACTGTTTAATAGCGCTAAATTGAAATAGCGTAGCGGTTGGGGAACGCTATGCGATATAGCAGGGATTCTATGAAACTTTAGCGGGGCACTAGGCAAATTATACACTCTATTGTTCCTTCAACTGAGATTTGGATTGGATTTACCTGCCCAGCTGCAGAAGCATGATTTGTGTTTAGAATAGCATTGACTTCAGCATGCACAACATAACTACAGAAGTATTACACCAAAAGTTAGTTTACCGTTTATGAAAATTGATCAGAGTTTCAAATTAGTACAAGAGCGCCAATGTATGAAATATAAAATTGCTTCAATTTCATATGACACACTTACCAAAAAATTGTAAGATTGTTATTTGGGGTCTCTAAGTAATGAGCTGGTAGACAAATTCAATTCAATATTCCGATAAAAGAAAATGGTTTTCTTACCGGTTAGAGAGCCTCGGAAACACGTAAATATTTTAAAGCAATTGAGCTCATTGTTCTTGCATGCTTCTTGTTGAACATTGAAAATATGCAATACAATGTGTTGACATATGTCCAACAGTTCAACTGTCGTTGTTCTGACAGATTTGGCAAATTGTTTGAAGGGTTCTGATGATCCAAATTGCTCCACATTTAGACCAAAAGGCCCATATCAATATGTATGTATATGTATGTGTGTGTGACTTGACGAACAAAATTAGGATTCTGAGCTGATTTACTTGATGATGGCTTCATTGATAAAGAGCGATTAATGTTTGTGTGTCATTAAGAATAGGAAATCAGCATCAAGTAATCCAAAATAGAACCATAATTTTGTTCATCAAATCAAATTAGAGCTTGGTCAAATTAGGAGTCTACACTTCAATATGGTTGATCAAAAAAGTTCATAGGTTATTTGCTCCACATTGAAGATTTTAATCTTGTATTTTGATTTGTATCTCTCTTGTTCTCTCATATTTATTGACATAATTAAAGAAATTGTTAGACTTATTATTTTATCACCGTTGATTGGTTATCATTAATGTCACTGTTTAAGTTGATATTGATAAATAACACGTGAATATAGATCCTAGTGAATAATAGATATGTATTACAGTTGACACTAGAGCTGTTAATTTTCTTTGGGATTATTTATCAATGGCTGGATCATCTAAGAGTAATGTGAGCAATTATAGTGCCATCCGTTTTAACAGTAAAGAAGATTTTTGGATACAAAAATTGACGATAGAGCTGCACCCAAAAAAAGGGAAATTTTCCAAAGTACGTTCGAAAATTTGAAAGACATGGATGCTCCTGAGCTAAAGGAATTATAGGAAGAAGCTCTCACTATTATTAGTTTATTATTGGTTTGAAATTCATAGAGAAATTTCATAGATGAAGACAGCAAATGAACTGCTGAATGAACTACAAAAAGTTTATTAAGACAAGTTTCTAATCTACCACATCATTCTTCAACAACAATTGTACACCTTCAAACTGAAATGTGGCACTATGAGTGAGCTGACATCCTGAACACTTTAATAAAGATTGTTGATGAAGCTAAAGCAATGATTCATATATGTTCACTTAGAGGAGTTTACCATGTACATAAATTATATGATTAATGGGCAAAGCAAAATTATCTTGGCAAATGTGAAGGTATGCTTGCACAACTAAGTTTTGAAAGGGAAGTTGGCTAGTGAGATTGGATTCTAACATCGGACGGTATAGAACATTTGAATGTTAGTGATCTATCTATACTACACCGAGTAGGCTAGTGATTGATCGTATATAACCTCAGATAAGGATATACTGAATATGAGTAGTGAAATCACACAAGCTACACAAGTAAAGGAGGTGATTCCATGATGTATGTGTACAAAGGAAAACAGCAAAAGACCGAGTGAGTCAGTTTGATTCTGTTGGATTTTATATTAGTTTGGATATTCACGTGTTGAGATAGTGAGTCTGTTGGACTTACCATATATGCAAATGTTATGGATGATGTGTTCACATGCTAATGATTTCATGGGCCTTACATTTAAGGACATATATTTTGATGACATAGAGCTTATGCACTCAACGTTATTTATTATGAACTGAAAGATCTCACAAAGGCCAAGCCTTCAGTTGATTTTGCTAATCGAAAATTGGCTTTGAAAGAAAATATCCAGTCTTTGCACAAAAAACGTTAAGATACAAGATCAATGATGGCGATGATGGAGACTTGATATAAGACAAGATTGATTGCTAAGAGGTATGCTCAAAGGAAATAAGAGGAGTTTCATGATATATTCTCTCCTGAGTTGCGACATACTTCTATTTGCTTCTTTTTTTGGTCATTTGTTGCTCATTTTGACATGGGGTTTAAGCAACTAAATGTCAAAATGGCTTCTTGCATGAAGGATCCTGAGAAAGATGTTGTATTCATCAACCAAAGAGGTTCAAGGATTTGAGTGGTTGTATCATATTTGTAATTTTAGAAAATATCCTTAAAACCTTCCCTACATAATAGTACAAACGATTTTATTATTTGTGATCTCTCAAGGATTTGTCAAAAGCTACAAGGGTTGTGACAGTGATATGATGTATTAGAAGTTGTATTTTTGTGATATGTTGATTGCATCCTGGAGTATGGCTAAATTATTAGAGTTAAAGGCAGAGTTCAATAGTGAGTTTGATATAAAGGATTTGGAAATGACACGAGATATTTGGAATGACGATAGTCATAGATGGGCAACAAAGAAAGTTGAGGCTCTTTCAAACACAAATATTGAGAAAGCCCTCTCTCAATATGGAATAATGAAGGCAAAACCAATTAGTATCCAAAAAAGCATTACATCAGTAGAAGAGAAGAGAATTAAGATTGATATATCATATGCTAGTGCAATTAGTTGTTGATGTACGAGATGGTGTGTACAAAGCTAGATTTAGCTTATGTAGTTGGTGTCGTGAGCAGATATTTGTCTAATCCAAGCAAGAAACATTTGTAGATAGTGAAGTGGACTCTTCAATATTTAAAGAGCATTCTGATGTTGGCATGTTATATGGTGAAGTTGATACTGACATTGTTATTTAAGGTTATTGTGCTCAGCTCATGCCGAAGAGACGGAGATAGCCGGTAGTCAATATCAAGCGATGTTTATGCATTTGGCATAGCTGTGATATTATGCAGGTCAAAATTGTCGTCCATAGTGTTTGTCAACTATCATGGTAGAATTGATTGTGATTTTGGAGGCAATTAAGAAGGGATTATATCTGATGCGTTTGTAAAGGATCTTGCAGTGATCTAAAAAACATTTGAAGTATTTTCAGCCAGTCAGAGCATGATTTCTTGATAGAGAATCAAGCTTACGCTATCACACTAAGCATATGCATATGATGTGTATGGGTCATTTCTCGTGCTTGAAAAAAAAAAGTTACAAGATAAAGCTGACAAAGATACACAAAAGAGATTATCATATCATATGATGATCATATTATATGGTGACAAAGTCGAATCCCAAAAATACGTTTGAGCATTGTTCAAACTTAATTAGCTTGATTAGACAAAAGAACATGACAATCTAGAGTGTGTGCGCACTTTTGTGTGTGTGTGTTCAGCTCTCTTCATCACCGTTAAGAAAAGGAAAAACATCAAGTAAATCAAATCAAAAGCCTGATTTTGTTTATTAAGTCAAAATGAGGTTTTTTTTTCAAATTAACCCTTCAAAATGGTTAATCGGGACAAACTTATACATAATTTTTAACATGATCATTCGTAAGTTTATAGATTATTTGCTTCACATATAAGACTATTATCTTGTATTTTGATTTGTATCTCTCCTGTACTTTTATACTTATTGGAGCAATAAAAGAAAATTATTGGGTTGAAGGTGTATCAATTTTAACCAAATCACATTGTTATTATTTATTATTTTATCATTGTTGGTTTATTTTGGTATTGTTTATTGCCCTTAAGTTGATACGTGAAAGTGATACACTTCTAGCCTATGCAATTAGTCATTTTCCAATAAAATGACAAGGGAGAATCGGTTTCAACTTGTTTGAAACTTTGAACATGATTTTACAACATATATTAAATTCAAAATATTTTAGAAAATCCAGAAATATGGTAAGTGGCCAGGAAAGACAAATTTTATTTATAGATCCAAGAAAAAAACTTATTTCAACTTTAGGCCTCATTCAAAACTTATTACAAAAATTAATCTCTTTTTCATTATGTCAACGTTTTATATTTGCGCAATTTAAAATTGCGCAAGCACAAGAAATAATTAAAAAAATTATATTTGCGCAAATTCAATGTGCGCAAGTACAAACGGTAAATTTGTGCTTGCACGCTTTAAACTTGTGCAATTATAAATCCGGACCTGGTGAAAACCATGCATATTTCTGTAATAAGTTTGTAAGGAGATCTAAAGTTAAAATAGATATTTTTGCTCTGGGCCTATAAATAAGATTCGTCCGGCCAGGAATAGACAATTTATAGACTTCTGAAATCACTCTCATTACTCAATCAATCTGTGTGACATGAACTGGACAAAACTAGTCAAAAAATGAACTTACGGAAACTTTGTTTCCAGCGGATCTCCTTTAATAGATTTCTGCAGGATGAGGAGAGGAAAAATAAATTGTGTAAGCTTAATTAACTGAATTTTACCATGTGAATGGTGAACAAGTAATCATATAGCTATGAAATTAACAGTAGGAAGCTTCTTGATTGTGTGTGTTCAAATTTAGAACTTTATTATCTGCTGTATGAAAGTGACTGTAAGATAATCATGATTAACTTCAACCTTTGCCCAAGGAAGTTTCTCATCGGAACAGCCTCTTGGAAATCCATTGTACCCGATACCTGAAATAAAATAACATGAATAAATATTTAATTTCTACGAAGAAAGATTCTGATTTCTGTGCATATGACAAATAAAAAATGCAAACATTGCTATCAAGTGACGTTATCAAGTCACCATGTAATTATTGTTGCAAAGATGAGCATTATTATTTCATCCAGTGACCTTTGTGGCAGATAGTACGGAGAGATAAGTTTATGTGTAGTTTTGGAAATCTCTAGAATGGAAATAAAAATGAACTCACCTGTAATTATGACAGATACTTATGATAGGTAATAAGAAATTTCAATACATGAAACTTATCTTCCTCTCAAACTATTTTTTTTAAATGAACTTGTGTTAGTTTGAAATCAGATTATATTGAATATATGCTATATCAAAGTTTCCCGTACCAAGAATGACTCCATTTTCACTGACCAAGCAAGCTCCAACCTACAATTGTTAGTTCCATAATGATCAGGTTAAGTACAACATTACGATATTATTGGTTATTTAAAAGAAATTAAGAAAGCTGTTTATGACAAAGAAACATGGACAACAATTGAAGAAACATAAAGTTAGCCAAGTGCTTAGTGGATCGAAATTATGACTGCTTGACCTGTTATCCTCCACTTCCATTATACATCTAACCTTCTTATGGAATGTGTTGTATAAGGTGTAGTAAACATTAAGGCATTAAGCTTACAAAGATGATGTGGCATACATAACTGGAAAATAATGTTAATGCATGCATAGTCAACATACGAATGGAACGACAAAGGCTTAGCCAAACATTTAAGGTCCCGTTGGTTTCATTTTGAGTTTTGCGTTTTCAAAATTCATTAAAATGGGAAGAGCGGACGATGACGAAGGAAGAACACAGGAGATGGCAAAGGGGATGGAGGAACGGCGGAGGGATGAATCGTTTCTTGTGCTTTTGTTATTTTTCAAAACATGGAAAACAAAATAAATTTGTTTTTCATTTTGTATGTTAATTTCCTTTTCAAATTGGTTATTTTTCAAAAAAATACATGCGTCGTGCGCTTTTTTGTTTAGACAAAACCCCAAAACTAAAAATTACAAATCAAACAGGGCCTTAGTATATATTTTTTCAAGGTTGTAAAAATCATTTGACGCGACTACAGTTTCAAAATTGGATTTAAAACGTAAAGTTCAAACTTTAAATTGTATATCGTAAATTCAAAGGATCTATATTTTAAGGTTTGTACATACTTTTATATTGATTTTAATGTTTGAACCTCTACATATAAACCAAAAACTCAATTTTCCCTCTTATTTCGTATTCATTTTGTTTGGAAGACATTAGAGTACGAATTATGGATCAAAATAAGTATATTGAAGATATCAGGATGGATCTAATGGTTTTCCCAATAGTGGATTTAATTAAGTTTAAATCGGATGTAAATCGAACCGTAAAAGGAGAGATTCGATTTAAAATGAGATATAAATCGTATGGTTTTAAGATTTTTTTTTTATTACAATGGACGGTGGATTTGGACTACAGATTAATCGTTCAAGTATGAATTAATCGAATACTAAGTTAGGTGTTTTGACAAACTCGTATGCTTTCAATACAAGCACGTATTAATCAGCCAAAATTAGAAATTTGGTGGTTTTGACGGGCTCGGAACCAACATGAGGGAAGATTGCCTAAAACAAATACTTGGACAAGACATCAAGTCTCACTAAGTGCCAAAGCAGCGCCTGGACAGCAATCTAAATGCAATTAAACGAGGCAGTATGCATAGGCAGGCTGCGGTGTGTGTCGGGGGTGGGATTGGGGAATGGATATGCGTACGGGTAGGCAGTTTCCTCAGTTGGCATCTAGATGGCGCTTACGCGAACATCTAGAAAGCTTTTTACAAGTGTGTTTATCCTGTGTGCAGTGTATGAATGAGGAAAAAGCTAACAGGACAAAAGTGAAAACTTTTTACAAGTGTGTGTGCAGTGTATGAATGAGGAAAAAGTTAACAAGATAAAAGTGACGACTCACTATTTTTCATAATGATTTAAAACAGATTCATTTACATAATTAAAGTCCAAAGAAAGGATCTATTTTTACATTTTTTGGTTAAAGTTTGTCATCGCGTATTTTTTCATCAATAGTAGGGTTGTTTATAATAACGGTTACTGTTATATTTTGCCAAAAAAAAAAAGGTTAACGTGTTATTTCTACTGAACAAAAATATGCATTTTAAACTGCACACATTTGCAGTTGGAACTGCAAATATTTGCAATTTAAAATGCAAATATGTACAGTTTAAAATGCACGTATTTGTAAAATAAATATTTGTACTGTGGACTGCAAATATTTAAAGTGTAGAATGCACGTTATTGCAATATATACTGCAAATTTTCATTTTACAAAAACATAAAGTTAGAATTGCAAATATTTGTAGTGTATAACGCAAATATATGCAATTTAAATGTAGATTTTCGCTGAAAACAATGACATGAGTTTTTCATAAAACTTGTTTTGACAAGGGAGGAAAGTGAATTTTGAAACTTTTGAAGGGCATTTGAAAAGGCTTGTTATCGTATTATTGGTACACCAAAGATTAATATAGCGATCGATTGATAATCGTTATGTTGTAATTGTAAGTTACCGTTTTGTTTGAAAAATCAAACTGCTTAGTATGTTTATAAAGTAATGTTGTTTCATCATACATTTCAACTTGTTGGTCGGTAAAAGACTTCATCTGAACTGAACTTAAAATGAAAACTTATTCTTAGTACAAAAAAATACAATCAAACATCACTTGAACTGAATTTCAAAACTACATCTGATCACATGTTCGCTTCACTTTTAAAAAATGTATAAAAAGATAAGAAAATAAAATATATGAATATGTCGACAAATTACCATTATCGCTAATTTTCAAAAAATACTATCGATGTTTTACTATTACATATGGTAAATTTACAGCTGCTGTAATGAGCAAGTGCAGTGGTACACCGACATTGCTCAAAAATGTAACCAGTGGATCCATAATGGTATAGTAACTGGAAATTTATGTTTACCATAACAGTCCTAATCAATATTACGAAAATGTCATTGATTCGCATTTTCCATTAAAATTGCACTAAAAGTACATACGGTATGCATTATCTTATTTTAAATTTATTTTTATCTTTTTTATAATAAAGATTATATTTTACGTTTTTTATGTATGTAATATGTGATTGTTAGTTACATTACAAATTTCTGCACATATTTTTCATACTTAAATAATATTTATATTTTTGAAAACCTCAAAGGTTTCACTTTTACAAATATGTGCTTATTTTGCATGAAAAGAGTTTGAATTTACATATAATAGCTAAATATGCAACTGCATACGCTGCAGAGTTTGATTTCATATTTTATATGAAATTTTGAAAACTGCATGATATATGCATGCACTTTTCCAAACAGAATTTTTTTTAACCGAATATATATTATTCAACTTCTGGTTATGTTCCAAGTTTTTGTACATAATTTGCACTTTTGCATAATTTTATATACACTTTTCAAAAACGTGTGAAATTTGTTTATTTTGCATGAGAAGTGTTTGAATTTCATATTATAATTAATTTTGCAAACTTCATATGTTCTGCACTTAGATTTCCTTTTTTTTTATGCACTTTCAAAAAAATCAAGTATTTTTCAAAACATGATTATTATCTTTTGCATTTGTATGTTTTTAACATATAGATGATGCAACTTTTAGTTATATTCAATGTTTATTGGATAATTTGCAAAAACAAATTGTTATTTTTCATACTTTTTTAAGGGTAGAAAAATATGTATTTTGATCATTTTATGTTTTATGTGCGTGTAGGATGAAATTTATAGTTCTTCCAATTCAAAGCAGAAAACCTGCACTTTTACATAATATTATTTATTTCCAAAAGTGTATAAAAATTAAACTTCTTCCAGACATGTCCAAAAAATGTTTATTATGTAAAGTTATACTGAAAAATGTTTGATATTTGTAATCTAGAATCATTTTTTTAAAGTTAGTTTTAGATCTGCGGTTTTATTTCATAGTTTACACGTACTAAAAAAGTGTAAAATATTTGCATTTTCTTAAAATATTTTTTATTTCATATTTTCTAACATAAAAGGACAACTTATTTAAATTCCAAGTTTCTGTAGATAATTTGCGTTTTTACATATTTTATTGTTATTTTGGATAATGCATAGCAAATGCATTTTTCATTTTCAAAACTGCAGTAATTACGATGGTATTCTTCATAATTATGTGTGCAATGTTCAATTATGCTCTTTTGAAATTAATTTCATTTAAAAATAATGCTTTATGACCAACTTACTTATAAAAGAAGATCTATACCATGCAGTATTTGAAAAATAGAGAATCGCAGTGTTCTAATCATGACGAGAAACCAACTGTGTATAATTATCAAAAACAAGTTAGTGATCCCAAAAGAAAAAGTTCTAGACATGTTGGTTTGGTCTAAAAGCCCTAAAAGATTGATGATCAGTGATTTGGATGGATTGATAATTTGATCAAAATTGATTGAGAAGGTTCGTTTTTGTTGTCAATCAAAACCATGCCTTTGTATCATATAATCAAAGCATTGTTGATTTTTAAAGTTGTTGCTTTATCAAAACCTAAAAATACTTTTTGTGGACTTTGCCGTATGAAAGAGAGCATGATGCCTCTAATAAAGCACAATGTAGAAAATTATCTTTCCTGGTAGCTCTCTCTCTCACCATATATAGATAGAGAGAGAAATAATCACATACATGAGAAGGCTCCAGATATCCATCTTTATAAATTAGACCTTCGTCTTTTAGTGCAAAATAAATAAAAAATTGTAGATGTATTGTATTCATTAGCAATATTATGTGTGCAAAATTTTGAGTCATTTCGAAACCTTTTCACACATTTAAAATTACATTTCAAAATGACGTTTAATATAAATATTTTCAACGCTTCATATTGACCTATGGTTTGTAAAAACTTTAAAGTTTCGAAATGATTCAAAATTTTGTATAGATGGTCTCGTTAATTAATATAATATCGCTACAAAATTTACTACGTTTTCAAGTTTTTTAGGCTAAAAAAGAAGGGATGAAGAAGAAAAATTATATGGAATCTAGAAACCTCCTGTACATGTATATGTGTGTAGGTATAGTTGTAGTTATACTCTCGAAACTGGATAAGAAATAAAATACAGCATGATAAAATGAGGAAGCACAAAGGGTGCATACACCGAAAACAGTTTAAGGCGCCTTTAGAAAAGATGACAAACCACACATGTATGTGTGTATGTATCTACATGCATATATTGTACAGTCCAAGTGTGATAACTCCTGATCTAGTGCCTTATTTTGATACTATTTGTCTAGTGAACGAAATGCAATGAGTAACAATGGGATGCATGCCTACGTATGTAACATGACTTCCAGAATCTACCTTGCACAAACTGTAGTTATCAACTTTGCAGAACTACCATAACCCCATCCTTGCGAGAATAACATTTATAATGTTAAAGTCTTTTACAACATTTTTGTAACTTTCTTTCCTGGTTGACTAGAGCTCAATATTCAAGTTAGGTATGTTGTAATGGTATGAGTTGCACAATGTAAGACGTAGTGGTTAGTTTCCATCATTTAGAAATCAAACTGAATTAACAGGACATGAAAAAACAATTCGCACATACAATCTTTGACCCCCATCCTCAATTCAGTAGATGTGTAAGTCTATAGTTTTTATAAATATAGTTTTCATAAATGTTAAAGTCTTTTACAACATTTATGTAACTTTCTTCCCCGGTTGACTAGAGCTCAATATTCAAGTTAGATATGTTGTAATGGTATGAGTTGCACAAATGTAAGACAGTTGTTAGTTTCAGTCATTTAGAAATCAAACTGAATTAACAGGACATGAAAAAACAGTTCACACATACAATCTTTGACCCCTATCCTCAATTCAGTAGAAGATCTAAGTTTAGCTACCATTCTAAATAGTGTATGTTAATTTGTTTTGAAATTTTCCCGCTTAAAACAACATAGTAACTTTAACCATGAAACTGCATTTTAAAAAGAGAGGTGGTCTTTATGAATCATCAGCATTTTCTAGGGGAACCGGTAATTTACTACCATCACACTTCTTTTTAAACATCTGTTCTCTCGCAGTTTACCACCATAGAAAAACTAGGTTTGATGACCTATCAGTTTTGATTGATAGACCATTATGAAAGATCTAAATTGATCTATGCTTACCTGTGAGGTAGCTAGGGACCATAAAATGTTGCTATCACGTTGTATAATGTAGTCATTCACTGTAAGGTTTTCAAAATTAGACTCAAATCTAATAAAATTCAAACTTTAAATAAAAGCAAGATTTTCGTAAACTACAGATTCAAAAGCAAGATTGTCAAAATCGCTAGGCGGTAAGCATGGATTAGGAATTAATCAAGGATTAATCGGAGCTGGGCGTTTTTGATAACTAATGTATTTTGGATAAATTTTAGTATTTTGTTCAGTGTCAACTGCTATAAATTTAAAATTTAAAATTTTGGATGTGCTTAGGCAAGACCGCCCAAAACAAACACATTGAAGTTTATATGTGACGTTGAACCTTTAATAATATCTAACCAACCATATATGTTTAGATTCTTATATGAGACGATAAACTTTTGTCTAGGCAGACTTAGATGAATTGCTAGGTGGTAAACCTCACATAAAGCCTAGGCAGGACCTAGACAGCCTAGAAAAAATTTTACAACAGTGTTCAAAAGATCCATACTTAAAGATATCGACATGCTTTGAAATTGATTTTTGATGTTTGAATGTATACATCTAAACCTAAAACTCAATTTTCTTTTTTGTTGCATTTTTATTTTATTTAGAAAATATTAGAATTTGAACTATGGATTTAAATATGTATGGATTGAATGATTTTGTTCAATTGTGATGTTAACCGAGTTTGAATTGGAATGTAAGTCGAATGTAAAGGACGAGACTGGGAAACGGGATTAAATCGTAAAATTTTACTTTAGTTTATTTTTCTTTTCATTTTTTTACTTTGGATAACAATGGCCATTACCAGTTATAATAAATCCACCAACCTATCCACAACAGATGTATTAATATATCAGCAATAGATAACTGCGGAAAATCTTTGATGTACATTAGAAAAAGAGTTTTTTTTCACCAATACATGATTTTAAGGAATTAGTGGAAGTCTTGCATCAAAATTCAATGGCATATAATTTCATGATAAATTGAATAAATAAATTACCTAACATACATAGGTGTGAAAGGTGCCTTAGGACATGGCATGGCACGGTAATAGGAACTTTTGTTAGGCATGGCGCATACAAAAAGACACATCAAATGGCGTAAATAGGGAATAGGTTGCACATGGCAAAAAAGGCCCCTTTTATTTTCGGCTTTTTTTTTCATTTTGTCCATTTATATTTCAAGATACAAAAAATGCCTAAAATGTAGTATCCATTACATCATTTTGTTCTGATTTGTTTTTTCATTCTTAATCTAATTTATTTATCTCTTTTTTTAGAAATGACTTTTGTATTTGTTAGTGCATGTTTATAACGTTAGGCAATAAACAAACTTTATTGAATATCTTTTAGAAAAAGAATTCATATTTGTTCTGTTTTATTAGTTTAAAATGTAATATATATATATATATATATATATATATATATATTAAACATAGTATTTGAAAGGGGCATGCGCGGTGCACAGAGGTTCAAAAAGGTTTGTGTCTTTGTGCTAAATGCATGATAATAACATTGTTAACATATGCAAGCATGAAGTGTAATCTTTTAAAAAAAAAATCAATAGGCATGTCGAATTTCTGGTGTCCATTTATCAGCAACCATTTTCTACCATGCTTACCTGAAAAATGGTATTTATTAAGACAGCCCTTCATCACTTATTGCTTATCATACTTCATTCTACACTTTAACACACTTCAACTCAACCTTTAAAATTACTTAACAACTATCTTCGACGCACTTCAACTAATTTCATAAATAGAAAAACAATGTCACAGAAACAATAAAGTAGTAGCAAAATTACTTCAGATGTCTACAATAAACTATTTAAATATCACAAACTAAAGTAGACAAATCTAAAGAATTAAGTGATGAGCATTTAGCCGCGCTTAATCGGTGCTTATTTTGTTAATCCAATCTGGCTAAAACATGTTCTCTACACTTTCATATGAACATGTATTCTAAAGGCGGAAGCATAAAATAAGATCGGTTTACATACCTCCAGCCATTGCTATCAAAATCGTGAAGAATCAGATTTCCAGAGGTGCAAAATTTACTGCTATTTCCAGATCTAGGTTCCAAACCTTGGCACTCTTTATCGATGGTGTATTACTTTTGAGAGCAGGTTTAGTGACCTCTTAATCTCGAAAAACTGACTCAAGTTCCTCTTTATATGTTGTTCTTTCCATCAAAGAACAAATGCAAAACGTTGAGAAAAACATGGGTGGTTACCAAAACGTGGAGAGAGTAATACGGTTACTTACCTTGATCATTGGTAAGTTCCCTAATTAAATGGACCATAATTATTTCAGAAATTGACCAAGTTTAAAACGTATTATTTCCTGGAAAAGACTTACATTCTCCCACTTGGTCCATTTAACTAGAGAGACTTCATATATGAATCATAGCGACTAATCCTCTTAGAGCGAGAATTAATCTTTCATGCATCACATTATACTCGGTCTCTCACCACTCACGCTATAACTTAATGAGTAAACCTTATGTTTACTCTAGGTCCAAACATAATAATATTTCTCAACAATAATCAACAAAAAATATATATTTGTACATACATAAATTCAAATGAGAAATATCCAAACTGAATGAAAACTTTCAATACAACATAAATAAATGTATCACATGACGGAACCACGTCCCATACTCACTACGTGACCCTTGAAACTCTTAATTTGCATGTCTTTAGTCAAGGGATCAGCAATCATAAGTTCAGTGCTGATGTGTTCAATGATCACTTTATTTTCCTGAACACGTTCCTTTATGGCTCGAAACTTTATGTCGATATGTTTGCTTCGACTTCCACTCTTGTTGTTCTTAGCCATGAAAACAGCAGCGGAATTATCACAATACATTCTTATCGGGCGACAAATAGAGTCTACGACTCGCAACCCAGATATGAAACTTTTCAACCATACACCATGCGAGGTAGCCTCAAAACAAGAAACGAACTCAGCCTCCATAGTAGAAGTGGTCGTCAAGGTCTGCTTCGCACTTCTCCATGAAACGGCACCTTCAGCTAGCATAAACACATATCCTGAAGTGGATTTTCGTGAATCAATGCAGCCATCGTAGTCGGAGTCGGAGTAGCCTACCACTTCAAGGCTGTCTGTCCGTCTATACATAAGCATGTAATCCTTAGTACCCTGAAGATACCTTAACACCTTCTTTGCAGCCTTCCAGTGATCAAGCCATGGGTTACTCTGATATCTTCCCAATACTCCAATAGCATATGCAATGTCAGGTCTAGTACAAACCTGAGCATACATAATACTTCCAACAGCTGAAGCATAAGGAACATTTTTCATTTGTTCCCTTTCAATGTCATTCCTGGGGCACTGGTCTAAACTGAACCGGTCACCTTTCACTATGGGTGCTACACTTGGCGAACAATCTTTCATACGGAATCGTTCAAGTATTTTGTTGATATAAGCCTCTTGAGACAAACCTAAAATGCCTCGAGATCTATCTCTAAGGATCTTAATGCCAATGACATAAGATGCCACACCCATATCCTTCATGTCAAAATTACTTGAAAGAAATTGTTTCACCTCATATAAAAACTCTTTATCATTGGTTGCAAGCAAAATATCATCCACATATAACACAAGGAAACAAACTTTACTCTCACTAACCTTATGGTATATACATTGATCCATGACATTTTCTTCGAAACCGAATGAAGTTATCACTTTATGGAACTTCATATACCACTGGCGAGAAGCTTGTTTCAAACCGTATATAGATTTATTAAGCTTACAAACCAAATGCTCACCATCTTTAGAGGATAATCCTTCAGGTTGCTTCATATAGACCTCTTCCTCTAAATCACCATTGAGAAAAGCCGTTTTCACATCCATCTGATGTAGCTCGAAGTCAAAATGGGCTACTAATGCCATGATCACTCGAAAAGAATCTTTCTTTGATACAAGAGAGAAAGTCTCTGTGTAGTCGATTCCTTCCATTTGAGTGAACCCTTTGGCAACGAGTCTGGCCTTATGTCTCTCGATGTTGCCTAGTGAGTCTTTCTTTGTCTTAAAGACCCATTTGCATCCAATGGTCTTTACACCATCGGGCAACTTGACGAGATCCCAAACTCGATTAGACGCCATAGAGTCCATTTCATCTTTCATGGCACTCATCCACAAGTCAGAATCCTTAGAACTTGTGGCTTGTGAAAACGTAGTTGGATCATTGTCGGCTCCAATATTATAATCCGTTTCTTGCAGATACGTTACATAATCATCAGAAACTGCTGATCTTCTCATTCTAATAGATCTCCTCAAAGGAACTTGTTCATCCTGTTCCTCGTTTACAACATGATCTATTGGATCATCATCACCAATTTGTGGATTTTCTGGCAATGGTTGCCTAACGCCCGATTGAACCTGAGGGGCGTGAACGACAACTAGTCTGTCACTTGAATCAGAGGGTGGAACTTCATGATGATCCGTTTCAGAAACAACGTCCTGAAATTGATCACTCCCACTGATCAAGTCATTCTTAAGAAATTTTGCGTTTCTTGATTCCACAATTCTGATGCTATGAGAAGGACAATAGAATCTATAACCTTTAGACTTTTCAGCATATCCAATGAAATACCCACTAATAGTCCTCGGGTCAAGCTTCTTTTCTTGTGGATTGTAAATTCTCACTTCCGACGGGCATCCCCAAACGCGTACATGTCGCAAACTCGGTTTCCAGCCTTTGAATAACTCAAAAGGCGTCTTGGAGACGACCTTGGAAGGAACCCGGTTTAATATGTATGCTGCCGTCTTAAGAGCTTCAATCCACAAAAATGGTGGAAGTTTAACATTACTCCTCATGCTTCTCACCATGTCCATTAATGTTCGATTTCTTCTTTCTGCCACACCATTCTGGTCTGGAGAACCAGGCATAGTGTATTGGGCAACAATCCCATGCTCTAGAAGAAATTTCACAAATGGACCACATGCTTGTCCGTTCTCAGTGTATCTGCCATAGTACTCACCACCTCTATATGATCTTACAATTTTAATGTGCTTACCACATTGATTCTCTACTTCAGCCTTAAACAATTTGAAGACTTCTAAAGCTTCGTCTTTGGAACGAAGTAAATAGAGATACATATATCGTGAATAATCGTCTGTGAAGGTGATGAAGTATTTCGAATCATTAGCGTTCATGTCCGGACAACAAATATCTGTATGTATGATTTCCAATAGGTCAGAACTCCTCTTTGCACCTTTCTTATGTATGTTAGTTTGCTTGCCCTTAATGCAACTAATACAAGTCTCAAAATCAGTAAAGTCTAGAGTAGAAAGTACTCCGTCCTTTACCAATCTTTTAACTCTCTCAATGGAGATGTGTCCCAATCTCCGATGCCACAGCATAGAGGATTCCTCATTCATAATATTTCTCTTTAAACCAGTATTAACATGCATTGAACTATGAGCAATATCATTTTGCAATTCAAGACGATATAATCCATCAGGCAAAATACCATAAGCAATTATTTTAGAATTTCTAGATAAACTGAAACCAAAATCTGAAAAATTAAAGGAAAATCCCAAAGGTACAAGTCTTGAAACTGAAATCAAATTTCTAGCGAAATTTGGTACATAAAACGTCTTATCTAAATGCAAAACAAAACCACTACTTAAAGATAAACTGCATGTCCCAACGGCTTCCACATGTGAACTCATCTGGCTACCAGAATAGATGTAATGTTCACTGCCCACCGGTTTCCTTAGGTTTGTCATACCCTGCAAAGGTATTCGAAACATGTATTGTAATACCAGAATCAATCCACCAAGTATTATGATTAACATTAACCATATTAGATTCATAACACACAAACGCAAGAAAATTACCTTTCTTCGCAAGCCAGATTTTGAACTTAGCACAGCCTTTCTTTATGTGTCCCTTCTTCTTACAGAAGAAACACCCATCCTTCTTAATGACTTTCTTAGCCGACAGCTTTCCCTTATCCTTAGTGTCCTTAGTGTGATCCTTCTTATTATCAAAAGTAGTAAGGTTCACATTTTCACCTTCTTCCATCATCAATCTTCCCTCCTCTTGAACACACATGGTCATGAGTTCATTAATTGACCACTTATCCTTATGTGTGTTGTAAGATACTTTAAAAGGGCCATATTGATGAGGAAGAATGCACAAAATGAAATGCACTAGGAAAGAGTCGGACATAGTAACTTCTAAGTTCTTTAGCTGAGCCGCAATGTCCCTCATGCGCATGATGTAATCACGCACCCCTTTAATTTCAGTGAGCCTCATGGATGAAAACTGCATTATTAAGGTGCTAGCAAGAGCTTTGTCAGAAGTTGCAAACTGCTCATCAATGGCCTTAAGGAGATCTCTAACTTTAGTATGCTGATCGACGGAACCACGAATACTAGCACAAATTTTGGTCTTTATGAACATAACGGAGAGACGGTTAGATCTCTCCCACTTTTCATAAAGGCTAACTGTAGTTGGAGTACTAGTCTCAGTAATGTTAGATGGTTCGTCTTTCCTAATAGCATAATCGATATACATCCATCCTAATTGCAGTAGCACTCTTTCTTTCCACACTTTATAGTTATCACCCTTTAATTCAAGAATGTCATTCTTGACATCAGAAGAACTCCCAGGTAAAATTACTGCAAAGTAAAACACATGTCTATTAACAAAAATTTTGAGACTTCTTACTTATCATCCTTTACCAATGTAAATAATGCTTAAAATATATGAATCCAGTCACATAAAACTTGCCTGTGGGCTAAAGTCCTACTCGATTAGATTTAGAATAACAAAATGATGAAACTATTAAATTATAGTTGTTTCTTAATTCCTGTGGGTACATTAAGAAGCATAATTTAAAATTTCATCCTAATCAATCATAGGAATATAACGAAACCCCTGTGGGTAAGTTTCATCATATTAGTACAATCAATCACAATTAATGTCTAGTTTACACATGTGATTTTAATCTGAAATTACAGTACTCAGAGATGCTGTGGCTATTCTCCAAGTAATAAAATTTCAAGTCACTCAACATTTAAACTTCAGGCCATATGCAAAAACAGAATGTACACGATTTAAAGGATCACAGTGATGCAAGCAAAAGCAAAACAAAAAATATACATACCTAGAGAAACACAATGCCGCAGGCAAAAAAAAAAGAGCAGAAGAAAGAAATTACACCAAGGAAACAGCAGTCTCTTTCTTTAAATCTCGCACACGTGCACCGTGCTAAGTGCTTTCCGCGCGTGTGTGACATGGTAGTGCTATTTCCTTAATCTCTCTTTGCCTTTCTAATTAAGAGAGCAAGTATAGCTTTATATTTATATGCATTCTCTTCACTTATTTCTACGATGTGGGACTAAACCTTTATGTTTATTAACATACACAATCCATTTTACATTAATGCAGCAAAATTTAACTCAATATTATATTCAATGTTTAATATCACCATAAATGTAACTTTAACATTCTTTAATCTACTTAAGGAACAGATCATCAATTATGAATCAAGCATGAAGATCCAAAAGCAAACATTTATGAAACAAGTGTGAAGATTCATAAGCAAAAGTTTACAGCAGGAAGAAAATGAAATCAGATCTAAGGCAAGGCAGAGGAGAAAACCTCGCTCTGATACCAAATGTTAATCCAATCTGGCTAAAACATGTTCTCTACACTTTCATATGAACATGTATTCTAAAGGCGGAAGCATAAAATAAAATCGGTTTACATACCTCCAGCCATTGCTATCAAAATCGTGAAGAATCAGATTTCCAGAGGTGCAAAATTTACTGCTACTTCCAGATCTAGGTTCCAAACCTTGGCACTCTTTATCGATGGTGTATTACTTTTGAGAGCAGGTTTAGTGACCTCTTAATCTCGAAAAACTGACTCAAGTTCCTCTTTATATGTTGTTCTTTCCATCAAAGAACAAATGCAGAACGTTGAGAAAAACGTGGGTGGTTACCAAAACGTGGAGAAAGTAATACGGTTACTTACCTTGATCATTGGTAAGTTCCCTAATTAAATGGACCATAATTATTTCAGAAATTGACCAAGTTTAAAACGTATTATTTCCTGGAAAAGACTTACATATTTGTGTTTTGTTTAAATTTAAGCAATGATTAAGCACTACTAAGCAAAAAATAAAAATAAATAATATTTTTAAAATAAAAAGGAAAGGGGTATAGCAATAAACTCACATTCCCTAGCAAAATTTCCTCGTTTTATATGATATGGGTCGATGGATGGTGAGCAGCAAGGTTTTCAAGATGGGATTTATATAGTAAATCATAAAGTTTAAACTTTAAATCAAAACTGGATTAAAATCGTAAATCGTGGATTCAAAAGATCAATATTTTAAGGTGTTTACACACTATGAAATTGATTTTGATGTTTGAACTTCTACAACTAGACTTATATTCTCTCTTATTACATTTTTGTTTTGATTTGAAAAATTATGATTGGAAATTGTGAACCCAAATGAATATATTAAATATGTTAGTATAAGTTAAATATTTTTCTTTAATTGTGGTTTTGACTAAGTTTGAATCAGAATGTAAATTGAATTGTAAAAGGAGAGATTCGATCTAAATTGAGATTTAAATCATATGATTTTAAGATTTTAAACAATGGTGAGCAGTTTTTTGCATAAAGAAACAATTACATTTATTTAGCAAATGTGCATAGTTTGTATTCAACTTGAATATGCTTATTTTCATTGAATGACAAAAGTTAAATCCACTTTTGCAGCCTATTAACTTAAAAGTTAACTTCAAAGTTAAAATTTATTTTTTTATGATCAATTAGTGCATACGCAAATGATACACTTTAGCTAGTATCTTTGTCATAAATTTATATAAATACGAATAATGTACGTCCAAAAATTAAGCAGTGCTTAGGCAGCGCTTAAACAACATTAAGTGAAGTGACTTTAATCGCATCGCCTTGTTTAGCACTTGATGCATGCATGTATAACATAAAGACAATTTTAGCCAAATATAAGTATGTAAAATTCTACTAGGATTTGACCACCACATCGAACTGACTGAGCTTAGCTAGCAATTTATTTTATATACATTTGCCAATCAGCCAAGACAACAAATAATGCATTAAAACTTTGATGGTGGTAAGTAAAAACAAAATCATCACATAAATATAAATAACGAAATTATATAATATATTATACAGCTTAGAAAATATACATTGAAGATGTTATATCAAATGTTGGTGTCAAAGCTTAAATACAAGCTGAAATTATTATCACATTGGATAGCATAGCAATGAGTTTAAGGTATTTAACCATGTCAGACTTTAAAGTATTTGCTAGCTGCATCCAGCAGTTTAGCAACCCAATATATAATATATAACTGTTATTTATTATTTATGTTTTGTCATTTAATAATTTTGTTCTTGCTTACCACCAAGCAACTTCTAATGCATTATTTACTGTCTTGACCAATTAGTGAAAATATAAAAACAAAATCACTAGCTAAATTTAGTTACTTTGATGTGATAGTCGCATCCTATTAAAATTTAATGAATACATAGCTGACTAAATTTGTTGATGTGTCATAGCTTAGTTTATGGTGTTTAACTAAACTATTTTATTAGATTGCTAAAATGCTAGCTGCAGTTGGCAAATATTCAAAGTCTAACACATTTAGATACCTTTAACCTTGTTGCTAAGCAAAGAGCTAACAATTCAAACTTGTGTTTAAGCTCTAACACTAACAATTGATATAGTATCTTCAATGTAGATGCTCTGACTCTTCGACTATGAAGACCATGCTAAAGTTTGATACGTATACAGTAAACTTTAAAATGCATACTGACTCATGTTTTCACCAGTATATATACTGATGCAGCGCGACCTTCTTGTTTCTTAGGTCGCCAACGACCTAACTTTCCTGAGCAATAATCTAGCACGTTAATCTTTAAATGCCGTCATTTTAGGTCGCAAGCAAGCTATGAAGACCGACCTACCAAGATACAACTTAACGAGTTAAAGGTCATTTTCTTAGGTCGCTCACGACCTAACGAGTCACGAGACAAGGAGTTGCGACCTAACTCTATCTGCAAGCTACGACCTAAAGGGCTACGACCTAGCGAGTCATTCCAGAAGCCAGTTCTTAAAGCACAAAATCTTAGGTCGCGAGAAGCATTAAGTCGCTCAGGACATACGAGCGAGCTACGACCTATGCTAGGTCGCTCACATATAACACTTCATGTTAGGTCGCTCAAGGGTTTAAACCGTTCATCGCTTAGGTCGCTGAAGATGTTATTCCTTAGGTCGCAAGAAGTTATGTCGCTCTTTCTTATGTTGCTATCTTCTTTATGTCGCTGCCGTGTTTCTTATGTCGCTCCTGTTTTGAGTCGCTCGACCATATGCCGCATCAATCTTAGGTCGCTCAACTCCTTATGTCGCTCGTCCTATAGATCGCATAAGACATTCCGGAAGCTGATTCTCCTCATGTCGCTGAAGCTTATGCCGCATGGTGTTGTATTTTTAGGTCGTTATGTTGTAATTCCTTATATCGTTTGTATGTTGTATTTGTTAACTCGTGTTGTATATATGTTGAGTCACTTTGTTGTAAGGTCGTGTGATGTTTTTTATTTAGGTCGTTAACGACCTATGTTAGGTCTCGTGTGCCTGTGTGTCTTAGGTCGTGTACTGCTTGTAGGTCGTGCACTACAGTTGAGTCGTGTAAAGTGTTGTGATGTAACCTTATAAATAGGGATGTTGTGTCATTGTAATGGTGGTTGATTTTGAATAAAATTTGTTTGAGTGTTTTGTGCCTCTTCTTAAATTGATAGTTGAGTGTGATCTCCTATCTCCACCTTCGGCATTCGAGTGCGCTCGAATCAACGATTGTTGAAGCCAATTCACGATATCAAGTGCGCTTGATCAACGTTCAAAGAATTGTAGATCTTCTTTCACGGCATCGTGCGCGATCAACGTGACGAAGATAGCTAGAATCTGGTATCTTTGAGATCAACGGATTTGGGCGTTTGGTATTTTCAATCCACCGATTGCAACTTTCATCGTTATATTCATTTTCTGTATTTGCCGCTGCGTCATTTGGTATCAGAGCCAGACTTAGCCAATCATAGCTAAGCCGAGTCTTTGGAACCAATTTTTTATTGAAGAAGTTGAAGCCGTACATTGTTTGTTCATTTGTAAGTCAAGGCCGAGAGTTGAAGTTTGTGAAGATTTGACAATGCCGCCGAGAAGAGCTAATCGCCATCAGAATGTTAAAGCGTTGTATAGAAGAGAAGAAGCCGAGCAAATGGAACAACGCATCAATGAAAAGTTTGATGAAGGCATTGGGAAGTTAGAGAAACTGATGAATGACATGAATCAAGGTCAAAGGAGAAGGTCGCCAGTCTCGAACCATGAAGGAAACAGAGTTTCGCCATCGGTTACGGAAGCGAGGAAGGTGTCGCCGCAATCTTACCGAGAAAGAAGAGAATCTTCAATTTTATTAAGAAGAGAACATCATGAGTATAAAGATGAAGAGAGAAGAACTCCACGTGAGTTTGAACATGAACCATATCGTGATGATGAAAGACAAAGTAGAAGGAATATGCGTGATCATAGAGATGTAGGTGGTCGAGATCGTTATCGAAGTACATCTGTTTTTGATGAAGATGGTGGTAGATGTAGTGTCCATTCTCGAGATCGAAACCAAGTACGAAATGCATATCGGGATGTAGAAGATGATCTACGATGGGAGTCGGGGATGAAAACTGAAATTCCAGAATTCAAGGGTGGAATGGTAGCGGAGGAATTTTTGGATTGGTTGTCTAATGTGGAAGAAATTTTTGACTTCAAAGAAGTACCTAAGCATCGTAGAGTGAAGTTGGTTGCTACACGGTTGAAAGGAAGAGCTATGGCATGGTGGCAGCAAACTAAATTAATACGTGAGAGAATGGGAAAGTCAAATATTGAGTCATAGGAGGAGATGAAGAAATTAATGAAGACTACTTTCTTGCCGTATAATTATCAGTCTCTTATGTATCAACGATTGCAGAATCTGAGACAGAGAACAAAGTCAGTTAATGATTATGCGGATGAACTTTATCAATTGATTGTGAGAAATGACATCATGGAGACGGAGGAACAGTTGACCGCTAGATTTGTTGGAGGGTTGAGAATGCAGATTCAAGATATGGTGAATATGTTTGATCCCAGATCTGTTGCTGAAGCACATCAGAAAGCGTTGGCTTGGGAAAGACAAGAGAGACGAGGAGGTGGTGTGTTTACGAATTCCAACAACCAGAACAAGGATGTTAGTGGCAGTGCGGATGTTTCCAAAGTCGTCAGTAAACCGATTGTGAATGAAGCCAACAAAGCTAAGGTCAATAGTAGTCTCAAATGCTTTAATTGTCAAGAGTTGGACCATAAAAGCAATGAATGTACAAAGCCCAAGAAGCGAGCAATGATTGCGGAGATTGAGAATGAAGATGCAGAGGTAGAGTGTGTCAATTCACTACCAGTTGAAGAAGAAGAATTATTGACGGGAGATGAGGGTTGTAGTTTGTTGATGAGGAGATCTTGTTTAACACCAAAGCAAGAAGATGATTCTAGTTGATTGAGGAGCAATATTTTCCAATCAACATGCACTATTCTGGGAAAGGTTTGTAAATTTGTCATCGATGCAGGAAACTGTGATAATATCATTTCTTCAGAAGCTGTAAAGAAGTTATCATTAAAAACAGAGAAGCATCCAAACCCCTACAAATTAGCTTGGTTGAGGAAAGGAGAGGAAGTGAAGGTTAATCGAAGAGTTTATGTTAATTTTTCCATTGGGAAGAAATACAAAGACGAAATTTGGTGTGATATGGTTGATATGGATGTATGTCATCTGTTGTTGGGAAGACCATGGCAATATGATAGAGCTGTGCAACATGATGGTCAAACCAACAGCTACAGTTTTATGTTCGACGATACACGAATCACGTTAGTTCCTAAAAGGCGACAACAGTGTGAAAACAAATTGGGGGAAATCGAGGAACTAAAGACTTTGTTGACTTTAAAGGAATTTGTTGATGAGGAAGATGAAGTCGATTGTTTTCAACCACCAAAGTTTGATAAAGATGAAGTTGATGATTTTCGACCAACGAAATCTGATGAACATGAGGTTGAAAATTCACAATCAGCAAAGTTGGATGAGGATGGAGAAAGTAAGTCAGGAGATGAAGAGGGTAATTTGTTGATGAAGGAGGTGGATTCGACTAGTCTACAATCTACAAGAGAGTTTGTTAAAAAAGTGGAGGATAGTGCAGAAATATTCCTGTTGAATGAAAATGAAACCAGTGAAAGTGTTGAAATTCTCAAAGAGGTTAAGCCAGTGGTGAACGAATGTGAAAATGTAGCTCCTGCAGAGTTGTCCAAGGAATTACTACCACTGAGGAACGTACGAGATCATGTTGACCAAGTACCAGGTGCTATTGTACCGCATATGCCATGTAATCATATGGGTCCAACAGAACAGGTAGAGTTGAGAAGACTAGTTGATGGGTTTCTGTTCGAAGGAAGACAATTGTATACTCCTGATTGCAGTTGGCAAATAAGAGTTATCAAGGACTTACATGTAGAAAGACACGTGGGTCGTGATCATACCATGCAGTTGATTACAACGTTTTGTTTTGGACCATTAATAAGGAAAGGGGTTGAAAGGTTTGTTCAAAGGAGTCAGAATTATCAAATTTCAAAAAAAACCGCGACGAAGTCAGGATTATGTATGTCATTTTCTATACATACTAGATTATGGGTGAAGGTAAGTATGGACTCTGTATTGGGTTTGATGAAGACGCAAAATGGCAACGAATCTATCTATTCGATGGTTGAACAATTTTTTGTTGGTACTTACAATAAGCTAGATGCTGGAGGGATGGGTCGTTTGGAAATTGTGAAGGAAATTTGTGAGAATGATTGTAAGTTGAGCTTGCCGGATCATCGTTCTATTACTAATGTTGACAATATCAAACACTTGGCTCTGTTTCACGAGGATGAGAGTGTCGAAGACGAAAAAACTGTCAATTCGAGGACGAATTTCTTTCAACATGGGGAGGATGATGCAGCACGACCTTCTTGTTTCTTAGGTCGCCAACGACCTAACTTTCCTTAGCAACAATCTAGCATGTTAATCTTTAAATCCCGCCATTTTAGGTCGCAAGCGAGCTATGAAGACCGACCTACCAAGATACGACTTAACGAGTTAAAGGTCATTTCCTTAGGTCGCTCACGACCTAACGAGTCACGAGACAAGGAGTTGCGACCTAACTCTATCTGCAAGCTACGACCTAAAAGGCTACGACCTAGCGAGTCATTCCAGAAGCCAGTTCTTAAAGCACAGAATCTTAGGTCGCGAGAAGCATTAAGTCGCTCAGGACATACGAGCGAGCTACGACCTATGCTAAGTCGCTCACATATAACACTTCATGTTAGGTCGCTCAAGGGCTTAAACCGTTCATCGCTTAGATCGCTGAAGATGTTATTCCTTAGGTCGCAAGAAGTTATGTCGCTCTTTCTTATGTTGCTATCTTCTTTATGTCGCTGCCGTGTTTCTTATGTCGCTCGTGTTTTGAGTCGCTCGACCATAGGCCGCATCAATCTTAGGTCGCTCAAGCCTAGGTCGTTCAACTCCTTATGTCGCTCGTCCTATAGGTCGCATAAGACATTTCGAAAGCTGATTCTCCTCATGTCTGAAGCTTATGCCGCATGGTGTTGTATTTTTAGGTCGTTATGTTGTAATTCCTTATATCGTTTGTATGTTGTATTTGTTAACTCGTGTTGTATATATGTTGAGTCACTTTGTTGTAAGGTCGTGTGATGTTTTCTGTTTAGGTCGTTAACGACCTATGTTAGGTCGTGTGTGCCTGTGTGTCTTAGGTCGTGTACTGCTTGTAGGTCGTGCACTACAGTTGAGTCGTGTAAAGTGTTGTGATGTAACCCTATAAATAGGGATGTTGTGTCATTGTAATGGTGGTTGATTTTGAATAAAATTTGTTTGAGTGTTTTGTGCCTCTTCTTAAATTTGTAGTTGAGTGTGATCTCCTATCTCCACCTTCGACATTCGAGTGCGCTCGAATCAACGATTATTGAAGCCAATTCACGGTATCAAGTGCGCTTGATCAACGTTCGAAGAATTGTAGATCTTCTTTCACGGCATCGTGCACGATCAACGTGACGAAGATAGCTAGAATCATGTATCTTTGAGATCAACGGATTTGGGCGTTTGGTATTTTCAATCCACCGATTGCAACTTTCATCGTTATATTCATTTTCCGTATTTGCCGCTGCGTCATATACTTAATGTAGTCATTTGGATCCGTCCTGTGTGATCAAACTTGATACACAATAAAAACTTTTAGTTTACACCCTTATTTTAAACCTGTTCAAATTGTTAAAAAAACATTGAAAATCAACTTGCAATGTCACTACTCTCTTCAATTTGTTTTCCTTTTCATATATATATTATAACTAAACCTAAAAAATATATCAAATTGGCCAAAAAAAAACCAATACAGAATGCATATATTTGAAGTTAAAACTACAAATATTTGCAGAGATAAAAATGAGAATATTTGCAGCTTTTACTGCAAAATACTCGACAAGAAATACTCATGTATTTTAGTGAATTTAAAAAATTAAAATAATTGTCTAAAATAATTCTATGAGATATTCCAAAAGTTTTTATGGAGAGAAAAATTTTGTGTATTAAGTTTAATTGTGGGTCGCATCCTAATTGCCACATATTTATAAGCCTTGACACTAAATTGCACACTAAAAGATACATTGGAGACGCTCTTAAGCATTCAAAGATGATTTGTGTCCATCTACTGGAACCAAGATGATATTGAACAATACGTCAATGAGATTAAATTGAATTTAAATATTGATTCAAAGCCTTATATTTGAACTAAAAACCATAACAACGAATTAGTAATTTTATACCTATAAACCACGCATATTGATAAGCTGTATATGAAATTACACAAATTCACGGTATATTGTATTGAAAAGACAAGTAAACCTGTCTGTTTGGATCTTTAGAGCGCTCAGCTGATAAAAAAGCGATTGCCATGAAATAATCATCCCATGAAAGGTAGCTACAACAGCAGTAAACAGAAATAAAGGAAAAAGCTCACCAAAACTTTAAATCAAAAGAGGTAGAAAGAAGTAATAAACTTTCTTACTCGTTTCTTTTCGATGGATCAAAAGGATCCCGATCGACGGGCTTTGCATGAATCGGTATTTGCTTGGAAATTAGAGTCTTTTTAGGGTTTCGAGAGGAGATGAAATGAAATGCTAGAAAAGAAGAAAGAAAGCCGCAAAAAGTGGAAACGGAAATGAGTGTAAGATCTCGAGAGGTCATTTTCTGATGGACCTTTTGAAAGAGGATAAAAGGCAGGAGAAGAATTTGGAAATGGCGGCAGTTTGTTTGTTTAGGTATTGTTTGCGCGCTTCTTTTGATCAAACATCAAAGTGAAAAAGTTAAGGGCGTAAATATACTAAGTTAACTAACATAGTTTCCACTTCCATTTAGACAAACTTTCCGCCGTTTGTTTCCACGTTAAAGTTCTAGTGACGTTCGACGCGTGGGTCTCAGTAGTGAGTCAACGATTGAAAAACCAACAATTGATATGATATCTGATGCCCTACTATCTTTTTCAACAACTGGTTCATTTTTCCCTGTAAATTTCATCATCCCCTTCACTCCATTCCACCATTCCCTCGCTTCAATCCAAATATTCAAACTTCTTTTGCCGATTCTATATCAACTTTTTGAGATGAATCTTTTTGTATTTATGTTTTTTTATTAATATATACCTTCCTTGATTTTCTAAATCTTTTTGATTTTTTTTATAGAATGTCGATCCATGAATCATATAGCTTTACTCGCCGCATAGTAGATTAGACAAAGGAACGAACGTAGGCATTTATAAATATCTGTTATGAAAATATCGCAACTTGAAAATGTCGGATTGGCTATTGGTACAAGGATATCATTGCCGCCTTCAACGAACAAATGGACGTCAATTAAACGACAGCCAGATGAAGAACAAGTTTGACAACCTTAAGCGAGGATGAACCCACGGAACAAGCTGCTAAAGGTTGAAGGCAGGTTCTGAAATACGGAAAAAGACACTGTCAGAGGTCTTGACGAGTGATGGACTTGGTAGCTAGTAGGAAAACATTCAAACTGAATTAAAGGAATATATGTGAAATGTTACCAATTTTTCTTTTTGGTAATTTTTTGATGAAAAAATAAATCTCGGTATGAGGAGGGCCCTCGTCGTTTTATTATAAAAACATATAGGAATCACCAACATATATGGTTGTGACAACCTGCACCTCCCGACACACCGATCCAAAGCCTAAGGTGACTTTCGAACTCGTGTCGGTGCCGATAAATACTATAACAATCTGCACCTTAATGGGCCCACATTTCGATAAAAATTGAAACTCAAGCTCATCAAAGCACAGATCGTTGGATTCGGTGCCTGCAAATAAGCATGAGCATTATCAAAGATTGATAAAAATCTAAACTCACAGCGAAAACAATAATACGATAAGAATACTGACTATGACTACTACCTTAGAATTAATGATATTCCTTGGATAACAGATTGTCACATCAGCATCGAGCATGAGAGAAATAAGACTCTCCAACAACAAAGCACATCCAGCTCCAATGACATGTTCCTCTAAATCTATTCATATGGATTCTAATGAGGAGGGAGTCAGAACAACTTCTAGTGATTGGAAAAATATAAATTGTCCATAACATAAACTTATATTGATAGGTTTCCATTTAATAGTTATGTCCATCAAAGTTAGCAATTCTAATCTAACCTTGCATTGCATACACGATTACATACTTACTCATTCCCAAGGTACGAAATACTAATGAAATCATATCAACCATCCAATACTTCCAAACTCATTAGTCACTTAATACTTCTAAATATGAAGCGGGCTTCTATAATACTTTTAAAAGAGAAATAACCAGACTATGTCATTTACAACCTTAATTGAGGTAGACCCCTTAATTTAAGACCTATTCCCAAGGTGGTTTCCTAACAATGTTGTCAATGGTTGGTGGGTCCTAGCTACAAGAGCTATAACCACTATTAAAGGTTTCTGACATTTAATGTCCAACTATTACCGCATTTATCGCCGATAAAATAGTAGACATGTAATAAACAATACTCAAGCCACTTAATACCTTTTTATTAAAAAATAGGTAGACTTTGGTCATTTAAGACCTTAACTAAGGCAGACCCCATCATTTAAGACCTATCTCCAAGGCGTGCTCCTAAATAGTACTATTATTATTTCGGCTTTAACAATGTAAGAGACTATACCCAAGCCACTTAATACTTCCCAGTGGAAAATAGGTAGACCCCGTTATTTAAGACCTAATTCCAGAAGCGTGCTCCTCAACGGTACTATCTAGCTGTCACTGTTTGAAATCTCATTGGGCTACTTAATATTTCTTTTATAGGAAAGAGAATGACTTAATAGTCATTTAAGACCCAAACCCGAAGCGAACCCTTCCCAAGATATCCACTCTCACTCTTTAATTATAAATATGACATCTCATTAGATTACTTCTTTCGGTAGGGAGGTGGACCCTTCAGCCACTTAAGACCTCAACATTGAAATGCCCTTTTTAGAGACATCCTTATTTATTTATTTGAAATCTCACTAGATTACTTAATACTTCCATTTATGAGAGAGGCGGACCCTTCAGCCACTTAAGACCTCAAACCAAAAGCAAACCCCTATGGAGATTTCCCTTGTCTCTCCTAATTTCAAATTTGGACCATTTAATACTTTCCAATTAAGAAAGCAAGCCCAATCTTTCATGTCGTTGGATCAATAATATCTCACATCAGTAGTAACTACATCCGACTGTTGGTAGCCTCAAAGTGAAGGGCAGTATTCCATCGAGTGACTCTACTGACCTCGCATCACTAATCCACTAAGTCCAATAACAATCCTAAGTCTTTATTTATATTAGCTTAGGTAGGCCTTGGACTTAGCTTACTAATTCTCTTTTTATTTAAGGCAATAAGATTTACCTTAAATATTTATCTATCCATAAATTTTCGTTTAGTGCTCATAAAATGTCAATTTGTCCATAAAATCCCAACGAACATTTCCTAAGACATTTATGTATGATTACTAATTTCAAATTGGCAACCTTTTATGTATGTTCCATTTTTATCAGTTTTGTTGATCCATTTACCATATTCATTTATTGTAACTTCCATATTTACTACGATTTATTGTAGTTACAACCTTTTAAATTCTTTTCTTATTAGTTAATTATTCTAAATGTGAATATTACGCGCAAGCGTTGTTATTAACTTTTTATTTAATTATTACAAGCGCAGTGATTACGTATAAATATTTATTTTTATTAAATATGTTATAGTCATATATCTTCACTAGAATATACTTTTCCATGTTAAATTGTTAGAAACATGTCTAAAATTTATCCGTTACAATTTCCATAAATTATTCCAAAATAAAATATTTAACTTTAAAATATAAAAGATTGCATAATTTGAAATTACAATAAATAATCATTTCTTTTTATTATTGAAATAAACAGTGCAAACTACAATGTTCATACTTTACACATCTCTTTCTCTTTCTATTTGCATATATTGCTTGTTAGATCAAACGCTGTATTTTCCTAAAAGAGAAAGAAATCAAACTAATTTACAAATATTAAACGGATCTAAATTCCAGCAATTCCAAATATAGAAAAGTTTATAATCTAACAAGATTAGGGTAATAATCCAAATTTATAACATCTTATACAATATATTTCAGATCTGAAATAAATTTCATTTAAATTAATAATCTAAATTCGTACTTTTGGGACGATGACATCTAATGTTGCTGATGACTTGGAATTGTCATCTTCCTAAAGAAGGATCTAATGATGGCAGAAGGAACCTTCTACTAAACTTCCTCTCCACCGAGGTTCACCCATATTACCTAAAGACAAGAGTGAATATGTGAAAATATGGAAAGTGACTCTGTGGAGTGTTAATCATTGACCAACAAATTGAATTAGAAAGGTGGGGGTCCAACTGATGGTGATGCCGCCAATACTAGCATAGGTGGTCTTCCGTACCAAGGGACAAATCCGGTTGTAACTTCCCGTCTTAGGGGTGACGTTGTGCCGAAATGATGCACATAATCAAACGTGTAGCTAGACGTAGATTATCCAACTTCTAAACACCGACATCTTGAAAAAAGACCTACTGCAAAATCTTTGAGTCGGTCACTTCAAAATCATCCAAGTGCACGTCCTTCACGGAGGCCTCCATAGAAATTTTGCACCAAGAGGACATCGAAAAGACAGATGTAGTGCGGGTAACATTCCCGCTCAAAGGTCCCAAAGCAGAGGACCAGTGCAAATTCTACCGCAACAAATATCTCTTCCAGCCCAAAAGCGGCGAAACCTTTTGCTCATTCCGGCATAGCCAAGTGGCCTCTTGAGGGTTGAGACCATAATGGCGCGAGGAAAAACCAATAGTGTAGAATGGTGTCTTGGGCTAAGAAATGGTTAGAAGAAGGAAATAGGGTTTAGATCTGGAGTGATGGTGGAGCGAGAGCTAACGTGCAAAACCAGCACGAGGGGGGAAGCGAGGCTGCTGCTCCTAGGAGAGGGAGAAAACGGCATCACCTAAAGGAGGAATAGAGGAGAGAGAGGCTGCTACTTGTATAAGGAGGATATATCCTTCTAAGACGGCAGGATATTTTCCGTAATGTAGGGAAATGTTCGTGGTACTCTTTAAATATCCCAACACTCTCATTAGTGCTTTCCAGTGTTCCTTCCCTGGGTTGCTTGTATACCTGCTCAGTCGACTTACTGCATAAGCTATATCCGGTCTTGTGCAATTCATGTGGTACATCATACATCCTATTACACGAGAGTATTCCAGTTGTATTACACTCTCATTAGTGTTTTTATGCAGTACTTCCGATGGATTAAAAGGTGTTCTTACTCCTTTAATTCCGTAATTTTGGAATTTTTCAATCACTTTTTCCACTAGTGTGACTGAGATAGTTCAATTTCATTAGGTGTTTTTATTATTTTTATTCCCAAAATAATGTCTGCAACTCCTAAATCTTTCATGTCGAAATTGTTGATTAACATTTTCTTTATGGTCTCTATTACTTTACTATTTGGACCAAAGATTAGCATATCGTCTACATATAAACAAATCATCACATATGATTGTCCAACTTGTTTATAATAAACACATTTATCATATTTATTTATACGGAAATCATTTTTCATCACGACACTATCAAATTTTGCGTGCCATTGTTTTCGAGCTTGTTTTAGTCCGTATAATGATTTTACTAATCTACATACTTTGTTTTCATTTCCTTTGGAAATAAAACCATCGGGTTGCTCCATGTAAATCTCCTCATCAAGACTTCCATTTAAGAATGTTGTCTTTACATCTATTTGATGAATCTCTAGATTATATATGGATGCAATTGCTATTAACATTCTTATAGAGGTTATTCGTGTAACCGGTGAATAAGTATCAAAGAAGTCTATACCTTCCTTTTGACGATATCTTTTGGCTACCAATCTTGCTTTATATTTGTCAATAGAGCCATTTGGTTTCATCTTTTTTTTGAAGATAAATATGCAACCAATCGGTTTTATTCCAGGCAGAAGATCAACTATTTTTATTACTTAGAATTGAATCAATTTCACTTTTGATTGCTTCTTTTCAACATGAAGATTCAGAAGATGACATTGCTTCCTTGTATGTTTGAGGTTCGTGTTCTAACATGTATGTTAGAAAATCTGAACCAAATGTCTTGGACGTTCTTGCTCTTACGCTTCTTCTTGGTTCAACTTCCTCAATTTCACGATGAGTTTCATCGTCATGTGGCTTGCTTGATTCTTCTCTTGTCCTTTTAGGGACATAATTTCTTTCATTCCTTTTGTGCGGAAACACTTCTTCAAAATTTGAGGCATCTTGAGACTCTATGATTGTATTGACATTATTATCAGCTATATCAGACTTGAATACCAAAAATCTGTAGGCATTACTATTTTGGGCTGGCCCTAGATAGTAACAGTCTATAGTTTTTTGTCCAAGTTTGACTTTCATGGAAGGCGGAACTGCAACTTTTGCCAAGCACCCCCACACTTGAGGTATTTGAAACTTGGTATGTGTCATTTCCATAACTCATATGGAATTGTTCCTATTTTATTATGAGGAACTTTGTTTAATATATGATTAGACATATATAAGGCTTACCCCACAAGTTCGTCGGTAGACCAGAGGTCAATAGCATTGCATTTATCATATCTTTTAATGTTCTATTCTTTCTCTCGGCAATACCATTTTTTTATGGTGAATATGGTGCTGTTGTTTAATGAATTATACCATTTTCTGCACAGAATTGTTCAAATGGTGATTCATATTCTCCCCCTCGATCAGATCTCAATATCTTGATCTTTTTATTTAACTGATTTTCTACTTCGGCCTTATATTTATAAACGATGTAATTGCTTCATCTTTACTATTCAAAATATATACATAGCAATATCGTGTATAGTCGTCTATAAAAGTGATAAAGTACTTTTTCCCACCTCTTGTAGGTAATGATTTAAAATCACATAAATCAGTGTGAACCAAACCTAGTGGTTCTGTACTTCTATCAATAGTATGAAATAGTTTTTTAACTAGTTTTGCGTCTACACATGTCTCACTTTTGTAGTTTTTATCTACTTGGAATTCAGGAATTAATCCCATGTTTGCTAATTTTTTTATTTTTCGGAAATTTATGTGTCCTAATCTATCATGCCATAGTAAAATTTCATGCTCAACCAAATAAGAAACTTCATTTTTATTAATAGCACAATCAGATACATAGTTTTATTGCCGACTACGGCTACATTTGCCTTAAATAGGCCATCACATAAATAACCCCTTCCTATATAAATTCCAGCCTTAGACAGAACTACTTTATCTGACTCGAAGACCATACAGAAGCCTTTCTTTGAGAGCACAGGTCCAGAGATAAGGTTCTTGCAGATATCCGGAACATGAAGAACTTCACTTAGTGTCACAGTTTTTCCGAATGTAAATTGAGGACGTTGGTGCCATTACCTTCGATCATGGACTCTGCAGAATTACCCATGTAGACTTTCTCTTCCTGATCGTATTTCTTGTATGTGGAGAACATAGATATATCAGAACAGACATGATGAGTAGCGCTCGTGTCTACCCCCACTGTGCAGGGTTCTTTACTAAGTTACATTCTGAAACAACTCCTGAAAAGTTCATCTCCTCAATGCCTGAACTCAAATTTTCCACTATATTTGCCACCGATTTGTCATTCGTCTTCTTGTGCCTGCAACCTTTAGCTGCGTGCTCAGTCTTTCCGCAGACCCAACATTCGCCTTTGAACTTCTTGGTCTGCTTATCTTTGGATTGATTATCTGGTGCCTTTCTCTTTTTCTTTTTGTTGTTGAAGTGTCCTTTCTTTTTGACCCTTTTGTAACAAGTGCCTCTTTGCCTTTGGGTTGTGTTATTCCGCGATTGTCTGCCTCAATTTTTAATCTGACAATGAGATCTTCTAAGGAAACCTCCTTTTTCTTATGTTTCAGATAGTTGCAATAGTCTCTCCAGGATGGTGGTAGTTTTCCTGTTATCGCTTCAACAAGAAACGATTCTCCAACTTGATGTCCTTCTGCTTCAAGTTCATGAATTATAAGTTGGAGTTCCTGCACTTGACTAGTTACGGATTTGGAATCCACCATTTTGTATTCCATGAATTTATCTACTATGAACTTCTTCAAACTGACATTCTGCTTCTTGTATGTATTTGCAAGTGCAGTCCATAGGGATTTTGCTGTCTAGTGTGGCTGATATACTTTATATATTACCTTATCCAGACAGTTCAGAATGTAATTTCGGCACAAGAAGTCTGAATGCTTCCATGAGTCAATTCCAAGAAAAACAGCTGCGTCTTTTTCTCTAGTTTGTCCATCTTTAGGCTTTGGTTCATCCTCCTCAATGCACTTCTGCAGCCCTAACGTGGTGATATAAAACAACATTTGATTCTGCCATGTTATGAAGTCATCACCATCTCCTTTAAATGGATCAGGCCTGTTGTGGGTAGCAGATTTTGCTGATAGGTCAACTGTCACCATCTCTGTTTTAGTGAAAACAGGAAAGTCTTAAGATGTTATACGATCAGTACACCAAAACAGAGACCAATATGTTATAAACTCGTCACACAAGTTTACAAATCAGATTTTCACTACTTTGGAATTTTGTATTAGTAATTTTGAACAATAACTATGTTGTAATTAATTTACAACAACAAACTATAACAATAATAATAACAAATTGCTGTATTAAACTATAACGATAAACAAGCGTTGCACTACTTCGCAGAAACAGCACAACGTTGAAATGGAAAGATTACAGAATGATGTATAGAACTATATAGGTAAACAGAAAGCTAACCGGATGAAGAAGGAAATTTCATTTGAGGCTTGTCTTAACAATTTCCTTAAGACTTTATTTAAAGTCTCCCAAGATACAACAGACGTGATCTGCTCGAGATTGTGATGTGTATGATCTTCTATGTAATACTCAGAAGCGCACAGATTGTAGAGGTTAAGAAATGAAGAGGAAGAAGAGAAAATTCAGAGTGAATAACTGATCAGGTTTCCTTCTCCTTTTATAGGCTAATTCCCAATGGTTATGTCTGTTGGGAACAACCGCATCTCTTCGTCTGCAACGGCCAAAAAACTGTTGCAGTTTGCAACAGTTGCGTCTCTTCATTTCCAACGGCCAAAAACCATAGCGATTTTCAACAGTCGCGCCTCTTCATTTGCAACGGCCAAAAACCGTCGCGGTTTGCAACAGTCGCGTCTCTTCATTTGCAACGCCTATTTCTGTTTGAAAAGCCACGTCCGGTCAGACAACGGGCATTTCCAATCCACTAGTCGCTTCTATTTGAATTTAAACAGTAGAAAACTGTTTACTTCTTTGCAGCAAAAATATAACACGGTTCACTCTTATTGGACCCGCACCCGATCCAGCCCGGTTTGGTACGGGATGGGCGGGCGGTGCGCGCGCTCATGTATGTTAGTTCATGGCCATATAGGTCCTTCCCCTCGCACAAAATTACCTGACCCTAAGGGCCAATTTGAGTTTGAGGAAAGTAGTATATAAGCATGATTTAACTTATTGTTGGCGATGTGGGACAATATCTCATTCACTATAAAGGGCCTCTAACAGATTATACTTGGGAGGAAGTCGGATCGTGAATATAAGAACGAAGATTATCCTACAATCAATGAATTTAAGAACACATGATTTTAATCAAAATTCGGGTCCTAAAATTGATGACTATAAGACCGTAGACGATTAAGGTCAACCTAACATCGACGAAAATTAAACAAACATCACTTTTATTCCAAGGAGAAAGTCAAATTGTCAAAATAATATAGAGTGGGAGATGATTTTAGAGTGTACCATGCTATAGATGCTTGATGATAGTGGAAGATGGATTTAGATGCAGTGAAGAGAAACAGGGTTGATAAGTGGCAGTTGTACACCATCTATAGTCGGCGGCGTGAAGAGGAGAAAGGAGATGAAGCAGATGCATTGAGAATGACAAATTTTCCTACGTACTAAGGAATTGGGAATTATGGATTTGAGAGTAAGGAGGTATAATTTTTCTAATTAGCATGGAATAAAGAGCGGTAAATTTTGGGTTACGCTTGTTAGGATAGGGGAAAATTTTTTTATTAAGGCGGGAGTGAGAAATTTTTTTATTGCGTTTATATTAGAGAGTGAGATAGTATTAGTGGCACTTACTTTTAAACCCCACAAATTTTTGCTAGTGTAAATGGTTTTCTTCTAGTGCTCTAATCTTTTCCAAACACTTCTTCGGAATGGACTTTATGATTTTATTCACAGCTTCAACTTGTCCATTTGCTTAAGGGTGAGCAACTGTCGCAAATCTCTTCTCAATACAATTCCAATGGCAGAAGTCTTTGAATTCAGTGCTGTAAAATTGGATTCCAATGTCAGTCACAATGGATCGTGGAAGGCCAAAAGACAGATAATGTTCAAGACAATGAAGTTGATTACTTTCTTTGTCATGACCGTGGCTAAAGGTTCCGCTTTGGGCCATTTGGTGAAGTGATCAACTGTGATGATGGTAAGGAACCGATAATATCTATGCCCCATATGGTAAATGACCATGGACCAACCATTTGTGTGATTTCTGTTAGCAAAGCTCTCAGATCTTTTGCATACATTTGGCACTTATCACATCGCCTAGCGTAATCAGCAGCATCTCGATTGACAGTCGGCCAATAATACCCCTAACAGAGTAATTTCTTTGCTAGGTTTTGCCCCTTAGTGTGATCGTCACATTCCCCTTCATGAACTTCCTTTAAGACTCGTTTTATTTCATCGTGAGTGATACATCGGAGTAGGGGAATGGAAAAACCCTTTATATACATAACTCCTTCCTGAATGATATACCGCGAAGCTTTGCGAAGGACTTGTCGCATTTCATTCCTTCATTTGGGAAGTACTCCCTGTAGCAAATAGTCTTTAATCAGAGTCATCCACGACTCCTTCTCAGGCTCCGTCTCCAGTACCCAGTCGATTTCCATCTGGTTTATGCTTAGAGCATCTAGTACTTCGACTGGAACCAAGCCCATCTGTTGTGCATCCCCGGTGCTAGTGAACTTTGCCAATGAGTTGGCATCTTTTTATTGATCTGGGGGAATGTGCATGATGTCATAATACCCAAAGCTGGTCAATAGCTCTTTGACTTGGATAAGGTACAGAGCGAGTCGTTGTCCTTTGGCTTGGTAATCTCCCCTGACTTGATATACTACCAACTGTGAGTCGAAAAAGATTTCGAGAGATTTTATCCCCAGTTCTCTGGCAAGTTTGAGTCCAGCAATCAAAGCTTTATACTCAGCTTCGTTGTTCATTGCAGGGAAGTTAAGCTTCAAAGCATAGCAAATTGATCGATCTTCCATGGTCACTAGCATGATTCTGCCTCCAGATCAACGATCATTGGATGCTCCATCCGTATACATTTTCCATCAAATGGTAGGGGCTGCACTGCTCTCTGGGAGATCACCTTGTGCAGTGAATTCTGTTATAAAGTGCGCCAGCGCCTGTCCTTGGATAGCTCTCTGAGGGAGATAAGTAATATCGAATTGAATCAGTTCGATGTTCCACTTGAATAACCTCCCAAACGTCTTAGGTCGCTGTAGGACCTGTCGTAACAGCTGATCAGTGTAAACGCAGTAGGATGAGCCTGAAAATAGGGGACAGAGATTTCATGAAGCAATCAACAAGCATTATCCCAATTTCTCTATCTTCGTATAGTTCCTTTCTGCTAATGTAAATCATTTGCAAACATAATAAACCGGTCTCTGGATCTGATTCTCTTCACGAAGAAGTGCGGCACTTAAAGCATGTACCAACACAGTCAAGTAGATAAATAACTCTTTGTAATCCACCAATTTTGACAAGATGGGAGGCTTTCTAGGTGGTTCTCCAAGGTGTGGAATGCGTCTTCACAATCCCACATCCATTCAAAGTTCCTTTTCCCTCTTCCAATCAAATCGAAGAAAGGATTACATTTATCGGTGGCCTTGGAAATAAATCGAATTAGGGAGGTAACCTTCCCATTTAGGCTCTGTAGTTGTCTGATGGTTATCGGCACTTGGATGTTGTGAATTGCTTGAATCTTTTCAGGATTAGCTTCGATTCCACATGCATTGACGATAAAACCTAAGAACTTTCTTGATCCAACGCTAAAAGTATACTTCAGAGCATTGATCTTTATTTTGCAATATCATAGGATATCAAACATTTCTGCCAAGTCTTTAATGTGGTCACTTGATCGTCGTGACTTCACGAGCATATCATCCACAAATACCTCCATCGTCTTTCAAATCAGATCTTTAAACATTTTATTGACTAAGCATTGGCATTACCACATAGCAATAAAATCCAACATCGGTAACAAAGCTGGTGTTCTCCTGATCAGGAATATGCATTAGGATTTGGTTATATCCGGAGTATGCATCCATGAAAGATAGCAATTCATGTCTTGCGGTCGAGTCTACCAGCTGGTCGATCCTTGGAGGGGGAAACCGACCTTTTGGACACGCCTTATTTAAGTCTGAATATTCAATACACGTCCACCACTTTCCATTCGCCTTTCTTACAAGTACAGGATTTGATGCCTATTTAGAGTAGAAGGCGTTGCGAATAAACCCATTGTTTTTTAGCCTATCCACCTCCTCTTTAAGGGTAGAAGATCTCCTCGAATTCATACCATGCTTTTTTTGTTTCATCGGGACATGCCTTGGGTTGATATATAATGCATGGCTCGCAATGGCAGGTGAGACCCCACACATGTCAGACTGAGTCCAAGCGAACACGTCAAGATTTGCTCGGAGAAAACCAGCAAGTTCTTTCATCATCGAGGGGCTGAGCTATGTTCTGATCTTTAGGACCCATGACGGGTCATCATGGCTGACCATGATGTCAATCGTCAGCTCAGCCGGTGCAGCCTTGGTCTCTTTGGGCTCCTCCTCGTCATCCCTTGGATCTATGTCTTTATAGAACCAACTGTGGTGCCCGAGCTACGGCCCAGGCGTTGGTTTTCAATCTTCGGCGGTTTGGATGCGGAGAGATTTATCCATTCCTTACTTTCCCCCTTCGTTGAGCTTCTCTCAATTTAGCTACATAACAAGCACGTCCGATCGCCTGATCACCATGCACAACTCTAACACTATTATCGGTTGGGTGCTTCAAAGTCAAACACCACAACACAAGAGCTATCCGAAATTCAGTTAGGGCCTATCGATCCAGAAAAGTATTGAATGGAGAGTTAACATCCAAGACAACAAATGGTAAAATCGGCACTCTGCTGCGGTCACCTTCTTCCAACTCCACGAGCAATTCGACATATCCGACAGCTTCGGTCGCAGCACCGTTAAAGCCATTGATGCGGGCTTTAGACAGTTTCAAGTCCTTCGCTTCCATCATCATCCGATCGTAATCCATTTTGAATATTATATTAACAAAACTTCTATAATCAACCAAATTGCTAAGGCGGGCCCGATCATGGCCGAAATGACCATTGGATCGATCGTTGGTGCCTCCATCTTGTATGCATCTCTGTTTTTGAACACAATGCCATCTGCCATCGTACGCTGCTATTTTGCCGGAGCTCCATCTTCTGTACTCGAACAATATTCAAATTCATATGCTTAATCGCACTAGCATAGCACTCCATTTCATGCTAACTCTTATCAGCTGGATGAAGTCCTTCGACAATTGTATTGATCACTAATCTTCCACCAGTGCGCACAAGCTCCTCGACCCTATCTGAAGCTTGTTCTTGGTTAGGGTCAGATGTCCTCTGACCGCCATCATGCGGGACTTTAACGAACTGCTGTAACTTTCTTTCCCGAATTAGTCTCTCGATTATAACCTGGTGATGCCTACATTCATTCGTGTTATGTCCATAACATTCATGAAACCAGCAGTATTTCCAGTCTGCTTTTATTTCTCCATTGATTCTTTCAAAGGCAGCTTCATGTACCACATGGTATTGCGGGTAGACAAATAGACGTTCTCTAGAGATGTATTTAATGGTGTAATGGTATCATACATTGGAACCCTAGGCTTTCCTCTTCCAGATTCCCTTTTTCATTCACGGTTGCTATCACTGCCTTTCTTTTGCTGATTTGGTTTATTTTGGACATTTACTTGAACTTACCCAGAACTATCACCAAATTGCTTCACCACAATGGTACTATGTACTCCTTCTCCACTTGGTCCCACAACATTCTTCTTCCTAGAGAATCTAGCTTCCTCTTTCCTTAAATACTATGCTGCTTTTGCATAGAAACTCTCCAACGTTGCGTGTGGTTTGCTAACTAACCAATCGCCAAAGCCCGATTCTGGATCAATCCCTCTCGTTACCGCCATCGGTATTGAATGGTCATTCAGATAACTGACTTATATCACAGTTGTATGAAATCTCTCCAAATAATCTTTCAGTAATTCTCCCGGAGCTTGGATCATGCTGGATAGAGACATTACATCTTTTAGGCGAGTTACGTGCATATGGAACTTCTCCACAAACTTCGTTTCTAAATCATCAAATCTAGAGATTGACCGCGAGGTAATCTCATGAACCACCTCATTTCTATGCCAGAGAGAGTAATAGAAAACATATGCATTTTGTTGCATCATTTGCTCGTGCGGAATCCATCTGCCATTCATATCTCATGGTGTGCTGTTTGGGTCGGTTTTTCCCTCATATGCAGGCATTGATGGCATGTTGAACCTTCTTGGACACTCCGCATGTAAGATATTGTCGTTGAACGGGGTATGGCTTCTCAAGATGCCCTAATCATCATTGGTCAAGCCTTGGCTCTCCCTTACTAGCTTTCTAACCATAGACGACAAGTCTGGCATTTGGATAGTAGGTGCCAAGTGGTGGTCATGCTCCACCACACATGAATGCTCTGATCGATGTCTACCAGCTATTCCACGCTTTCTTGTCTCAACGTCCTCTCGATGTATATCATGTACATTTGCTTCATCGTCATTTCAGGAGGGCAATTAGTTTGCATCCAAATCAATCATAGCAGCTCCAGCTTGGTCTCTAGCATGGAAAGGCACGCTCCCTCCTCTGGAGGAGGGATCGACACTGATCGGTCTTGGTAGACCATGTTAGTTTGCCTATTGATGTCATGAAGCTTCTACGTGATACCCATCAGTTTTGCGACGTCTGCGTATGTGGTAATCATCTGATGAATTAGGACTTTTTGATGTAGAATAAGGGGTAGGGTCCCACCTAGCTTTCCCGCACCGTTGCTGACTGGGCTGGTTCATTAGATCGATATTGGCTTGAATCTGCTGATTCGACTGCCGGCGGCTATCCACTAGCTCTCTCATCAGATTCTGGAATTCAGCCGGATTCTGAACATCAACTGGATTAGTAGCATTCACATCTACTGGTAGATTGCTCGAGCCTCCATTTTGGATGCTATCATTCTCGTTTCCTTCAGTGTTTTGAGATGTAGATCTAGTATTCCCAACCATTGTAGATAATTTTTTTAGACTTTTGCAAATCTAAGTAGAACGAACAAGTTTATTGAAGATAATTTCGGATCTCTTCGAGGGATTTATGTAATCCAGTAGTAACAAAGGGATCCAAACAGGGCTGAGAATCAGGTTCTCGGTAAAAGCACCAAAATGTTTGCACAAAAAATTAGCACAAACACCTAATAGAAGTTTTATAGAGAAATAAATAAAGAATATAAAATAAAAATGAAGGAATATAGTAATGAAAAAGCTGAAAATTAAAGTAATAACAAGAACACAATGATTTATAGTGGTTCGGCGTTGTTTGCCTACGTCCACTTTGAATAGATTGCTTTACTTATTACTTTGTAAACTGAGTACAATAGGGATCGGATGAAAATCCTTAGTTAAAATAGAATACAAAGCAACTAGTAGAGTAAAAGTCCTAAAAATGAATAACCAAGCCTGTATTTATAGACGAAGAGAGCAAAATATCTTCCTGAAAATTCTACAGAAGGACCTCCAAAACGCTATGGACCCATAAGAGGGATCGCATGGCCTATATCCCACAGAATAGGGATCGGTGCCAATCCCTATTTTAGAGGAATTTGGGGTGTGATCCCTATGGTAGCTTTCTCATGTCATAATATGCCTTATCTCCAAGTTTCATGCTAATTGGATTAGTCGAACTTGGGTTATTGCTCGATCTTTACTTCAATGTGAATTGTTTTCTGTTTTCAGCCGATCTGTATTGAGGGAAGAGGGTCGATCTATCTTATTTCATCATTTTGAGGTGTGATCCCTAGGGTAGGGTCGGTCCATACATCTTGCTCACAAAATTTCATATGCATTGGACTTATGGATCTTGAGATATTGATTGTTATATATTAAAGTGCACTTGCTTCGTAAAACATACCGATCCCTATGCTAGAGGTTAATTATAGCCGAACCCTCCTATATGTTGAACCATATTTTATACTTTGAACATTATGCATCATGTATCTCTCAATTCCGTTGGATCATGGCTTCATATTACCATTTTACTTGACTTCTGAACCCCACAATCATCGCTCTGGACTTACTGGCCTTGACGATAGTCAAATCTAACTTGTTCATTCAGTTCGAATATAGCCGGGTCAAAATGTTGGATAACATCGAATGAGTGATCAAATTGGGTTTTGTAGGAATGATCTATGTACATCATATGGGCCGATGAATAGTGTTAAGTATTTCTGATTTGGTATGTTTTCTAAGTTAGGATTATGGTCAAATTTCGGGGTCGAAATTCTTTTAAGGGAGGAGGGGGGAGTGTAACGACCCGGAATTTCACAACTTTAATTTATGGATATTTAATTAATTTTAAAAATTCAAATAATAGCTTTTATAAATAAAATAAAACTCTATTAAATAATAAATAATGATGGTGAAATAGTTTTCAAAATTAGTTTACAGGGATATTTATTTTGAAGAAAAATAAAAAATATGACTGAAATTCGTTTTTCAAATTTTCGACTTTTCGTCGAAGAAAAATTATCGAAATCATTGTAAACTCTATGATATAATTATCCACATTTATTTATAAATAAGTTAACATACTTTAGAAAATATGTGTATATGTTTACACTTAAGTATATATAATGATAGGACATTTTATAAAAAAAATGAATGAAAAAGAAAGTGTCACATCACCGGAAACATTTTGGCAACTTAAGTACAAAACATGTTTTAACATGTTGGCAAAGCAAAGGGAAGAGGGGACAAGCTTGTGGACTGAGGTACATGAGGTGGAGGAGGTTAGGTGAGGTGGCAAGAGGGTAGTGAAAGGTAAAGGACAAGGGCATTTAGGTAATTCACTTTTTCTCTTGCTTATAAAAGCCCTTCACTTCTTCAAATTTTTCCTCCTTTTTATTTTTTTATATCTTCCTCAACTCTTATCCTAATGGAAAAATTCTATTTTTGAAACTGTAGAAAATTCTAGTGGCTACAACTTTCATCGGTACCACTTCTTCAAATTTTGAGCTTAGCCATGTCAAAACATCATTTCCTTTTAGAGTGTTTTTGGACCTATATTTTCAAGTCCGAAAATACTTCTTCTTCTTTGACCATATCTCCCTAAAAACAAATCCAAATTGAATATTTCTTTTTTTAAATGGTAGAGAAGAGAATATACAAGAACTTTCTCTTTGACGACTTCTTCAAATTCCGAAAGTAACATAGCCAAAAATCCAAGAGAAAATAACTAAATTTTAGGTCCAGTTTTATGAATTCAACATTATCCAAAGTCCCTTCACCTCTCCAAAACAAGCCATCCCCTCACCTATACATGTCATGGCTGAGCCATACTCTACCATGGCCAAGCCTATTTCCAAGTTTTAAGTCCAAAGATCAAGTTTTGCGTCATTCTAAAGTTATTTCCAGTTTTCAAAAGGGCTTTGCAAATTTTCGGTGAGTAAAGCTCGTTTTTTTAAACTAAAGTTTTGAACTTTATGTTCTTCATATTATAGTCACTATTATAGTTGCTTGGTTAGTTATATTTAGATGAATGTTGTTGACTTTGTGCTTTAAAAAGATGACACCTTTAGTAGTTAATTAGTAGCTTAAACGAGTTGAAAAGTTTGATGTAAATTGTTTAAGTAATGTTTTTCTTTATGTTCATGAATACTGTTTACTTTGTATATATGCCATGTTTATGTTATGTGATGTGATGCTTGGATGAAAATCATTATGACATGAAAGTAGTTCTCGAAGTGTCCGTATAGCGACTATCGCTATATCGGCACTTTTGAAATATACCGTCTCTACAAAACCTTTTGGTTTATTCTCGTATTTGGGTTTTGTTTTATAAGGTTTGTTAAGTTTTTGAATAATGTTGTTTATAATTAATTAACCATTTTAATAATGATTTTTAAATTAGCCATTTTAATTAATGAGGATTAAGGTTAATTAATTATCTTAAAAATGATGAATTCAAAATTAATTAATTACTTTGTTAATAATATTTAAAAATTAGTTAGTCGTTTTATCTAATGATGATTAAGGTTAATTAATCATTTAATAATGATAAATTAAAGTTAATTAATTATTTTAATTAATAGCATTCTAAAGTTAATCAACCTTTTTTAATTAATGACTTTTTTAAAGTTAATTATTTAGTTTAAATTTAATTAATCCTTTTCTTTATTGATGTCTTAAATTCATTAATCATTTTCAATTAATGATATTTAATTTTTATTAATTAATTTAGTTAATAATATTTAATTTTTTATTAACTAATTTAATTAATGACGTTTAAATTTAATATACTAATGTAATTAATGATGCTTTTAAAGTTGATTAACCTTTTTTAATTAAGGGTATTTGAAGTTAGTTAATCAAATTAATTAATGAAGTTTGAAGATAATTAATCGTTCTTATTAATGATAGTTAAAGCTAATTAATCAATTTAATAAGGATATTTTAAGTTATTAAATCTTTTCAATAATGGTGTTTTAAAGTTAATGAAACATTTTAACAAGATTGTTTAAAGTTATCACTTGCAATGTGAAGCCCAAGCACGAATTCGGTTTTAAAAGTAAATTGATTTGTAGACCACAGATCTCTTGTCTGTGCCAATAATTTAGCATAATAAATATGAGTGCTTATAGATGACATTTGTCTAGTAGAATAAATCCCCATTCTGCTATAACTTAATTAAATAGATTATTTGGACACCATTTAGCAGGATAAATCTCTGTTCTACTATAACTTAATTGAATAGATTATTTGGACATCAGCATAATAAATCCCCGTTCTATTTGTATATTGATTTGGACATTTAGTTGTGTGCCACTAATTTCATACTAGATAAGAGATGTTCTCTTTATGTATGTAGTTATTTGCCTCTGTATTTGTGCTCACTATTATGTTGTGTACTGTTTTACAAGTGTTGATCTATATGTTGTAAAGTTGTTATTTACTTTAGTACTTATACCCATACTTATGTTATTAGATGTTTGAGTGAAAACATTATCCCCTTTGAAATAAATTTGTTAAATCTTATGTAGGAATTTTACAAAGATAATTAATTTTCTAAATAAAGTGGCTTAAAATAAATTAATTATTTCCATAATAACGTTTTAAAATTAATTAATTTTTTAATAATAATAATATTGATTTAAAATCAATTAATTATTTTAATAATGGTATTTTAAAATAAATGAATTATTTTGCTAATAATGTTTTAAGATTAATTTATCACTTTAATAATAATATTATAAATTTAATTAATCATTTTATTAATTATGTTCAAAGGTTAATTAATTATTTTTATAATAATGTTTTAAAGTTAATTAATCTTCTTAAATAGTGTCATTTTGAAGTAATGAATTGGGATTAAAGCTACTTAATTATTTTAAATAAAGTTGTATGAAATAATTAACCATTGTTTTAAAAGTTAATTGATCATTTTAAAAAATGATATTGAAGTAATAAATTTTGGTTTAAAGTTAATCAATCATTTTGATAAAGTTGTTTAAAGTTAGTACTTTTAATGCGAAACCCCAGCACAATTTCGGTTTTAAAAGTAAAGTTTGATTCGGTTGTGGGAAAGTAGTTTCTGTAATCCGATATCGCTTATGTGGAAAGGATTTAGTCATACTTTTAACACTAAACGTCTAGGCATGGTCTCGTTTCTATCTCGAAGGTTAAAAATGTCGTCAAGGCAATGCTTAGAGGTAACACTACCTCAACTTGCCCGACTTCATATTCAATCAAGGGATAGCACTTATTTGGAATTGACGAGTGGAGGTAAGAATATGAAATTTAATTTTCATATACGATCATTTTTAATTATCCTCATTAGTTGATTTATTAATTGTCGGTTCAGCTTTCTTCATGGTATATCATCACCATAAAAATTCCTAAAATATATAAAAATGAATAATTACAAAAGAAATGATCAAAGGAATTCCAGAAATAATACAGAGAATGTCAACAATGATAGATGCTACAATTGCAATAAAGTCGGGCATCATAGGAAAGATTGTCCGTATCCAGATAAACAGTTGTTCCCTCCAAACAATGATTCGTCAAGGAAAAGAAAGAAAGCATACACAGCAACTCTTGATGACTCAGACTCATCATCCAGTGACGATGAAAAGAAGACGGATAATTCAAATTTGTGTTTCACTGCTATTCATGAATCAGACGACGGTGGGAGTATGGATCTAAAAATAGGTACGCATTTACATCATTTTTAATTTTTCTTGTTTGAATGGATGCTTGTTTACTTGATTTTTTTTAAATTCCTTGAATTTTAATGTCAAATTTATCCCTTGAAATTTGAATTTTAAATTCAAAAATAATATTACTTTAATAATATTTTAAATATTAAATTATTAATATTTAAGTATTATGATATTTAATGTTATCACAGGAATTACATAAGTAGAATATAGGATATAATATATACATTTATTAGAAATTAGGAATATATACTTGTCCTTTGATTCAATAGGCACATGTCGACATACCTGGATACCCCTTGTCGACATGCCCCTCAGAAATTTGATTTCAAAATTTGAATTCAAACTTTTGAATTTCCCTCCACCTTTTCACCAACTTCAACGCTCTGGAAAGATGCCTCTTGACCAGAGATCATGTCTATAGAATCTCTATTTAATTCACTCTCCTTATCATCACTTTTCACTTTTATTTCAAATTTCAAATTTATCTTCATTATCTTCAAACTCCTCTCAAACTTCTTCATTGGCCTCTTCAAGCACTCCTAACACCATTAGGCTTCCAAAAGCCATCAAAAAATTTCTTTTTAATGACCCGGAAGCTATCAAAGCTTACATCAACTACGTAAACTTTGGTAAAATTCATACGGGGAAATTTGCTATTTTTGAAGATTTTCTTCTTATGAATTTGAAAATCTTTTTCAACAATGTTCTATTCTTAGTGTAGTAGATAACAAACAAAATGATTTTGTATGTTATCCAAATCTTGTTAACATTTTTTATGCAAATTTGAATCGTGGTTTTTATGATGGGCAAGATGGACAAATTTGGAGTAATGTTAAAGGAACACAAATAGGTTTGGATTGTGAAATTTAGGAAATATTTTGGGATGCAAGTATACCGGAATGAATCTCTCGGAATTTCAAATAAATGAAAATGATCGAGAGACATTTCATCACATCTTTGAAGGGGATGACAATTTTGAATTCAAAAATCGTTATTTTCGTCCAAAAACAAGAATTGTTAACCTTCTTATTCAACACACCCTTATACCAAGATCGGTAAATAACAACAACCCAACTTTGAAAGTTTGCAAAGCTCTTTTTGCAATTTTTGGAAATTATGATATCAATTGGGCTCAAGTTATTTTGGATGAGCTAAGGCCCAAGAATTTTACTATGGGTGAAAACACATTATATCATGGAATTTAACTCACTCGGATTTTTAATTACTTTGGAGTTGATTTCAAAAGGGAAGAATTTATAACTAGAAAAGTGTTCAACCATGGAAACATTTCCCTTATGCAAATTCCATTAGTGTTTCAACCATATGAAATACTTACGGAAAAGGAAGAAAGGCTTGCTCACGAAGAGATGGAAGAAATGGAGGAAGAAGAAGAAGAAGAGGAAGAGGAAGGAATGGAAATTGAAGGGGAAGATCTAGAAACTTCCTTAGAGAGTATTGAATATCCTACTAATCCCGCTAATCCATCCAATAAGACCATTCTCAATAACCAAAGAATTATAGTGGAAAATCAAAAGGCACTCAAAGGATCATGAGTAAGAAAATGGATAAGATTTCCACTAAAATCAACAAGTTTTTTGGGAAAGTTAGTAGAAAGCTTGGACTATCATCTTCTTCATCTTCATCTAATGAGTTTAGTTCATGTTATCTTGTTTACTTCAAGTTCTATCCATGTATTTTCCTTTATTTTAGTTAATATTATATTATTTTATGTAATGTTGACTAGAATCATTAATGAAATCTTTTATTTCCTGTTATTCAACTTCACTTGTCTCTGTAATTGCTTGTTTTTATATTATACAAATTTTAGTAGCATAGATTTGTTCATAATATTCAAAATAAAGCAAATTGTCACTTTAAGCAGAGGCATGTCGACATCCCCCATCCCCCTATGTCGACATGCAACGAGCAGAAAGTAGTTACACTTTCAAAATTTAATTTTATGTAACTAACTTGTGTCTATTAATTTTAAACGACTTTCTATCCATATTTATACCTATTTCTTCTAGAATAAATTATCAAACTTCATTTCTAATCACTCACTTTCATATTTCTTCCTATTTCTTGAATTATGGCTTCTCCGATTAAGAATCTAAGTAATAATCTTGAGGAAACTCTCACATCCTTCAAGAATATTCTTACATTCATACTTCGTAATCAGCGTCACTTAGAATTGAGTCAAATGCAGATGATCAAGGAGCAAGAGAGACATTTCGACGCCCTTCGTTGGATGATCTCAGCCCTTAACAAGGACGATCTCGAAGGAAATCCACCAGTCACTCTCGACAAAGATAAAGAAGAATGGGATGCCATCAAAGCAAACCCTATCTTTGGAGAAGATGGATGGGTGGAAGTACCAAAGAATGTCTAGTCATTCTGTTTGTTATTTGTTTGATTTGATTGGTGTGTTTTAAACTTGATTGACTTGAATTATTTAAAAACATTTGGTGTGGTTTGTATATATGATTGGATTGAATAATTACTGTAAATATGATTGGATTATGATTGATTTACTTATGGATTACTCTTATGATCACACTCATGATCACATTTCACATTTATGATCACATTTCATACTTTTGATCACACTTAGCACTTATTACACTTATATATGGATTACTCTATTGTATTATGGTTGATTATCTTATATCAAGTTCAGGGAATTTATTAGTAAGATGTTTTTGTTAATGACAAAGGGGGAGAAGTTATAAAATAGTAGTTGGCTTGGAGTAAGGGGGAGTTATGATAGGAGTTATGGTATGGTAAGTATATTTTATAAATACAGGTTGTCATCATCAAAAGGGAGGAGATTGTTAGGAACTGAGATGTTGGTTTTGATGACAACAACCTTTAACTTATCTTATTATAAAATATATACTAACATTATTGTCTAGATAGATATGTATATGTAGGAACTATGCAGGATATATATATATATATATATACATATACATACATATATATATATGCAGGTATTGATTACTGAAGACTGATTAGTATAAAGACTCAAGACCAAGATTCAGAATGGAGATATCAAGATTGAAGACTCTATAGTATCAAGATCAAGATTTCAAGATAAGTGTCTAGTTTTTGTTAAAACTTCATAATAGCACGGAAATCTTCATTCCAAATTTCATTTGGGATGGAACCCATTTCTCTCTTCTTAGTGGCTTACAAACCTACGACAAGTAGCTTACAAACCTACGAAAAGTGGCTTACAAACCCACGAACATCCTGGTTTTGTACAAGTTCTCGAGTCCTGATGTGATGAGATATTCTGTAGGAAGAAGGTTGCAAAACTACTTCAAAATGGTTTTTCAAAATGATTTTCAAAACTGCTTTTCAAAATGTTTTAGCATTAAAAATTATCTTTTCGAATGATTTTCAAAAAGATGTTTTAGCCTTAAAATATTCTTTGTTTTTGTTTCTAAATAAACTCTTGTTTTAAACTTCGTTTATTTTTAAAATTATCTTCTGATTTTTAAATATTCTTTTATAAGATATATACACTTGAGACTTAAAATCAAATTTATATATACTTTCTAAAAATATATTTTTCTAGTCTTCTTTATTTTAAAACATAGGAAAATTAGTTTATTTTACTCCAGAATCATTTCATCTTGTTTTCCTTTCAATACCATTTTCAAAACAAATTTTACACTGTTTTTAACTAAGGGATGTCGACATCATGGGATACCCCATGTCGACATGGTGGCCGTTAAATTCAAAAGTTTCAATTTTCAAAAGAAGTGTCTATTCGTTTAAATCTCTTCACGAATGGTTATGACCATTACTGTTCTATAAATAGCCTTCACAAACGAATTTTTTTACTAACTATTTTCTTATTTTCTTCACTCCTTTTATACAAATCCATATTCTAAAATTTTCATATTTTTAAGATCGTGCCGAAATTCTACTGAATTCACAAGTGAATCAAATTAGAATCTTATTCTTGTTTAATTCTCTGCCCTCTCTCGAAGATCAAAGTGCTATTCAGAGTTATAGGATCAATTTGTAATCAAAAGTTTATCGAGTCTCTCTATAAGGTGTGTTTGTGCTTGGAAATCAATTGGGTGACCTTGTGTCCCGTAAATCAAGAGAGTTTTCCCCGGACTCGAAGATAGGAGGGTACCTCAAGACCTTTAGAAATTTAGGATTGTAATCTCGACATTGGTGTAATAAAAATCTGTACTAGGTGTTTGCCTTGGTGCAGGACTAGACATAGGGTAACTCCGAACCAGTATAAAATCTGGTGTGTTCTTTCCTTTTACTGCTTTTTATTTATTTTTGCATCTGTGTTTGATTCTGTGATTGTTCTGTGATTAATTTCTGCATTTGTTTATATCATAATTTTTAAATTAGTCCATATAAGTCTTAGAATCCATTAAACACTATTCAACCCCCCTCTTGTGTTAAATTAGCCTTAAGATCCTTAATCCGCACTCCCTTTCAGATCTCTAAATCCAAATCTAAAAACATGAATATTCTAGAACTTTTTGACTTAGTCCATCTCTAGAAACTTCTGTACTGTGTGCGTTCCATATTATTTTAGAAACCTCTTTCTCCAACATGCTCCAGAAGCCTCTTGATTTGGTGTGTTCTAAAAGTGTCTTTCTAGGAGATGTGAATGGCTAAAAAATGTGTGCTACGTGGGATTTGAACCAATGACCTCCTAATAAATGCAAAATCTCAGACCAGTTGAGCTATAATAGTTATTGTGTAAAAAATCATTTTTTTTCTTACCATAGAGTCATGAAGTTAAACCAGTATTTTTGAACCATCTCTCCGATTATTTCTTCATTTTCTAAAAATCAAGAACCTGCAATAAAACACAACAAAAGGGCCCAGTAATACTGCCTTATGGATATTAAAATGTGTAACTATGTAGTTTAAAATATTCAGTATTTGATATTCATCAAATACCCCCATACTAGAACCTTTATTCGTCCTCAAATAAAATCTAACTAAATTTATTAGCCACACTTTCATAGGGAAACACGATTGCATTTAGCGTATGCAACAAGCCTTTAAACCCCTAGGTATCCCTAGTAGGACGAGTTGTGTCTCGTAAAGGCTTTCAGTAGATACTACCCACAAAATCTAAATGCCCAATGTTATGATTCTAATGTAGTAATACGAATAGAAAAGGTTACAAAAAATGACAAATTGATTTATTTTTGAATAGTCCCAACATTGCAGTGTACACATGTTTTTAGTCAAAATCTAGAAATCTAAGTTCATCACCTAGTCACAGACCTTAACAAAAATCAAGTTCTCATCACACACGACTCTAGCTTGCTAGTTGTTTCAATTAAAAACATAGTGAAACTATGAAATTAGTTTTTAATTTGATTGTTAAAGTTTACAAAGAGATATTTCTATTTCCACTTGTATAACAATTTCAAACCAATAAAACCATAGAGAATGCCTTAAATTCAACCACTTACCTTAACAAAAATCAAGTTCTCATCACACTCGACTCTAGCTTGCTAGTTGTTTCAATTGAAAACATAGTGCAACTATGAAATTAGTTTTTAATTTGATTGTTAAAGTTTACAAAGAGATATTTCTATTTCCACTTGTATAACAACTTCAAATCAATAGAACCATAGAGAATGCCTTAAATTCAATCACTTACCCTCGTTTTATTTTCTTTATTATTGTTATTATTATTATTTTATATGCATTCACCTAACCCATGGACCAAGGTATACCACCCATACACTGCCTTTCGAGCTTACATGAGAATGGAATAGAGCTTGGCGAATTATGAAAAATGACTCTGACAATGTCAATATAGGTCAGTGATCCTTAGGTGTCCAACTCATAAATTGAGACCAAGGTATACCACCCATCCACTGCCTTTTAGGCTTATGTGAGAGTCGGACAGAGCTTGGCGGGTGTGCACACCAGCGCTAGATGTACTAGCAATTTGGATACCCTTGGTTTTATTTTTTTATTATTTTTATTTTTTTATTATTATTATTTATATTTTTTAAGAGAGAGAGTAATGCAAAATCAACTTAGCACTCTTGATTATAGAGATTTGAAAATTGATAAAGCACATACTTTAGACATCCCACTTTTAAACAATGATAACAAATTCCAACAAACTTCATAGTCATCGCCTATGAGTCAAACTATAAACTAACTTACTATTATTGTTTGTAATTTAAACTTTTCATTTTATTTCCCATTTGAAACTAGTGATTCACAAAAAAATTCATTCAAATGACTAATATAGTGCACCTACTCTGTTGTGTCTATTCAAAATAAATCGATTTCAGCTAATTTAAAAAATGTTATGTCCTAAATGCATATACCGAAGAAAAGAAATGTGATTCTAATTTTAATTTAATAATAATAACTTTTTTATATATGGTCCTAATATAGGATGCATATGAATTTCATTTTAAAAAATGATGCAAAAACGTGAAAATATATGAACTCAAATGCAATGTCACAAAAATAAAGAAAATGCAAAAGAAATAAAAATACGATTGTAAGGCAAAAATCATGAAAAATTTGAACACAAATGCAGTTTTTTAATGCAAATAATAACATAAAAGCATGAATGCAACTACCCTCCCCCACACGAGAAGTAGGCTAGGTCCCAGTACCCAAAATCATTCTTTAGAACTGTATAATGGATCGTAGAGATCCACGATCTCATCAATTTCATTTTTTCAAATTGTAGAAATGGTTTCATTCGTTGTCCATTTACTTTGAAAATTTCACCAATTTTGGGATTTTTTTTTCAATGGCCCCATAAGGATATATAGTTTTAACAGTATATGGCCCAGTCCAACATGTTCTTAATTTTCCTAGAAATAAATGAAGCCTTGAATTATATAAGAGAACTTTCTATCCAATTTCGTAACTCTTACGAAGTATACTTTACCATGATATATTTTTGTTCTTTCCTTATAGATCTTTGCGTTTTCATAGGCTTCACATCAAAGTTCCTCTAATTCTGTTAATTGTAATTTCCTATGTGAGCCTGCTTCATTAATGTCAAAATTAAGATATCTAACTGCCCAAAACGCACGATGCTCTAATTGAACTAGTAAATGACAAGCTTTACTGTAGACAAGATGGTATGGTGACACTCCTAGATTAGTTTTATATGCAGTGCGGAAAGCCCAAAGTGTATCTATTAATTTTGATGACCAATCTTTTCAATTAATGTTTATAGTCTTTTCAAGAATTTGTTTTAATTGTCTATTTGAAATTTCTACTTGCCCGCTTGTTTGTGGATGATTGTAGCACCCCTAATTTTTGATAACATTATTCAGGAGATTTAATTAGATAAATTAAATAGAATAATGTAAATAATTATAGTGGTAAGGGGATTGAGATTTAAAAATAAAACTAAGGGCTGAGCTTAATTAAATAAATGCGCTTAAGAATGGTTTATAAGCAAATTAATTTGCACAATGGCATATTGGGAAATAGTCGCACCTTATTACCATAACCCTTATATATCCACGGCTTACCATCCATTCAAGTTCATTTCTCATTTTCACAAAACATAAAATGCAAACATAAAAGAGGAGCCGCCATTGTTTAGGGTGAAAAAGAAGAGAAATTCATATCAAGCTAAGGAATTAAAGCAAGGGGAATAAATCTTAATCTCGATCTTGTCTCCTTATCCTAACCAAGGTGAATAATAATCTACATCATCTCTATTTTGTGTTTATGATCAATTGTTTTTGGATTTAAGATTAAATCCATTTTAATGATAATTTGGATGACGATATGCTTGGATTATAACATGTTAGATTTAAACAAGATTGTTTAAATATGATTTTACACGGTTTTAAGGGTAAAATCGATTATAATTGATTTTGAATGCTATGAGAAAATTTTATGTTATGTAAAACATGATTTTGGAGTTAGGTTTTAATTTTCATAATTTTTCAAGTTATGGAGAATTTATTATGAATTTTCAAAGGAAAATATGGTTAATTAGGTTTAGAAATTTATTTCAGAAATTATATTGACAATTTGGGTCTAAAATTTAGATATGTTAGATAACATATTAAAAGTAAATTTCTGTAATTTTTGGGGATTTTTCCTAAGTGATTTACTATGAGAATTAAATTATTTTGAAAGGAGGACCTAAGTGATTTAATTGTTTTACTTAATGAAAGGGGTTATTTGTTAAATTAATCTTGATTTAGATATGAAATTATGCTGTAGTTATTTTGTAAAGAATTTGAAAAGTTTAGACAACCAATAATATGTTTATAAGTAGGCGGGTTAGTTAGAAAGTATTTGCTTTAATTGGCATTAATCGGCTTTTACCTAGAAAAGTGGGTTCCGCCTCTATTAGAAGCACCTTTCGACCTTATGCTTCCGCCTTCAATCTTGTCGAAACCTACAAAGTCGGAATCAAAACACAGGGTATCAACAACATTGGTACGAAGTGGATTGGAGAAAGGCGGAAGACATGGTATCGAAACCTTAGCTTCCGATGGGGTTGAGACCTTTGATTTGTTTTCAAATGATTAAGCGTCTTCTTTGTTTTACTAAAGATTTCGAAGGATTCAAAACATATGTTATCGAAAGGGGTTTCGAATGAGTTCCTTGTTTATAAAACAATGCTTATGAAAATGGTGGTTTCGACCTAGTTGAAGCCCTGCTGCCGTTCTTTTGCCTTTCGAGTGTATTGAACTCATCAATGCTTTCGAAGGATAGCTTTTGTTTTAAAGATATACTAAGCCACTTCCTAAATTCGTTCAGAAGGGTTCAAGGGTTTCGAAGGCATTGGCTTTGAAAGGGGTTATCAATGCTAACCTTCAATGTTTTACTTAAATGTTTTGAAGCTTTTGAAAGTATGGTGCCAACGCCATCAAACTTTCCCCAAACAATTTTATATGAAGATTAAAGGTTTCGAACGTGATACTTTCGTATATATTCACTTTGACCCAAAAGATATTTTTTGGTAAACCCAATGGTTTCGAAACAGTTACTTTCATTAGATTCGAAACTATGTTTCTAAGGATTATTAAGTAATGTTTTGATACTTTCGAAAGCTTGGTTTCGAAAGAGATGATTTAAAGAGCTTTGAAAGGTTTATATGTAATGTTTTGAAAAGAAGTTTTCTATGCTTTCAAAGGAGGTTATCCAGGGGTTTCGAAAGTAATGTTTTAAGGTTTCGAAAGCCTTAGTTTTCAAAACAAATAACCCAATCTCATTTTAAAGGAAAACCGTGGCATAAATAAAGAGTTTTGAAATGATTTTTAGAGTGGAGTTTATGAAGAAGTTTTCCTTGATTAATAGGTTAAAGGGATTAACCAAGTAATTATGTTTACTTTTTCACATATGTATATATATTCACATTGTAATGGACCTATAACTGCATTTTTGGGAAGCGCAGAATAACCAACTAGGTTGACCCAGTAGTAAACATAAATTAAGTTAACTCCTAAATGAATAGAATTGCATCCAGGAGGTCAGGAAGACTAGAATATAGGATGCTAAAATACTGATTAAAGTAGTTGTCAAGGAGATAGGTTTATAGTAAACCCATGAAAACTATGTATAAAAGAAGTTGTCAAGGAGACAGGTTCATAGTAAACCCATGAAAACTATGATTAGAAAGAGTTATTGGCAAGGGCCAATAGGTTTGTAGTGAACCCATGAAAAATATATCCGGATTAAGTTATTGACAGACGTCAATAGGTTCCTAGTCAACCCATGAAAACTAGATTAAGTAGGAAGTTATTGGAGTTGCCAATAGGTTCAGGGAGAACCCATGGAACAATGATGTTATTGGTAGGGGCCATTAGATTCTTAGTGAGCCCATGAAAACTATGAAACTGGATAGGGAGTCCGTAAACAGTAAACTGGTTATTAGTCAGCTCATGAAAACTAATAGGTTAATGGTGACCCTAGAAACTGTAAATATGACAGGTAGGCAATTAAACAGGGGATGGGAAATCCAAAATGTTTTAACTTGTATGCATATCATCATATTATTTTTAACTACTATGCTTTAACCATTGTGGATGCAGGAGCATAGTATATGGTTTTATAAATGTTTGAGGACACTAGTGAGGGGAAAACCCGCTCCGCTAAGCGGCATGGCCTGACTAGATATCTAAATGGGTTGAGATGGTAGATTATTATTCATACCAGGCTTTATGTCTAACTCAAAGTTTATGTTTTCCCCTTAAACTCTCGGATGCTCAATTGATTTTGAGTAGTTTAAGAGTTAAGGTTTTCATGTACCTCTTTAGACAAATAAGCTTTCAGAGACGTGCAGGAGGCATGATAGCTACCTAGAGTTCTCTTTTATTTTGATTCCGCTGTGTTGTTGTTATAAAAGCAAAGTTGTTTAATTGCCTCTATATATACTCTGATCATCCAAGGGGGCATCTTCATATGTCGCTCTATGCGTATGTTGTAATAGATATATTTCTCTACATGTGGTACTCGTATTGGGATTACGTAATGAATTTGAAATATTTTGAAATGGAATGAGAAAGTTGTTTTTTGATTTTAATTTTTTTTCCATATCAATGTGTTTTTATTATATCAATGTATCTAACATTATCGTATTTGGTCATCAAGGATTAATAACTATGGATGACTGCAGCATTTGTAGCCGTTAGTTTTGGGCCTCCAAGTGGGGGTTGTTACAAAATTCTTTAAGGAGGGGAGCCTGTAACACCCCTAATTTTTTATAACATTATTGAGGAGATTTAATTAGATAAATTAAATAGAATAATGTAAATAATTAGAGTGATCAGGGGAATGAGATTTGAAAATAAAACTATGGGCCGTGCTTAATTAAATAAATGGGCTTAAGAATGGTTTATAAGCAAATTAATTTGCACAAGGGCATATTGGGAAATAGCCGCACCTTATTACCATAACCCTTATATATCCATGGCTTACAATCCATTCACGTTCATTTCTCATTTTCATGAAACATAAAACGCAAACATAAAAGAGGAGCTAGCAATTGTTAAGAAAGAAAAGGACGAGAAATTCAAATCAAGCTAAGGAATTAAAGCAAGGGGAATAAATCTTAATCTCAATCCAATCTCCTTATCCTAATTAAGGTGAATAATAATCTATATCATCTCTATTTTGTGTTTATGATCAATTGTTTTCGGATTTAAGATTAAATCCATTTTAATGATAATTTGGATGATGATATACTTGGATTATAACATGTTAGATTTAAACAAGATTGTTTAAATATGATTTTACACGGTTTTAAGGGTAAAACCGATTATAATTGATTTTGAATGCTATGAGAAAATTTTATGCTATGTAAAACATGATTTTGGAGTTGGGTTTTAATTTCCATAATTTTCCAAGTTATAGAGAATTTATTATGAATTTTCAAAGGAAAATATGGTTAGTGGAAAATAGGCATAAGGACAAACTTTGAAAAAAAATTAGGCTGAAGGACAACAAGTTTTATTTTTAGGCTGAAGGACAAACTTTGAAAAAAATTAGGCTGAAGGACAATGCTAAATATAACTAGCATTTTGTACAATGTAAAATTGAATATAATGCTAGTTATAACTAGCATTTTGTATAGTGTAAAAACTGAATATAATGCTAGTTATAATTAGCATTTTCCTTCGGCCTAATTTTCTTTCAAAGTTTGTCCTTCAGCCTAAAAATAAAACTTGGTGTCCTTCAGCCTAATTTTTTTTCAAGGTTTGTCCTTATGCCTAATTTCCTTATATGGTTAATTGAGTTTAGAAATTTATTTTAGAAATTATATTGAGAATTTGGGTCTAAAATTTAGATATGTTAGGTAACATATTAAAAGTGAATTTTTTATGATTTTTGGAGATGTTTCCTAAGTGATTTACTATGAGAATTAAATTATTTTGAAAGGAGGACCTAAATGATTTAATTGTTTTGCTTAATGGAAGGGCTTATTTGTTAACTTAATCTTGGTTTAGATTAGAAAATATGTGGCAGTTATTTTTGTAAAGAATTTGAAAAGTTGAGGCAACCAATCACATGTTTACAGATAGGCAGGTTAGTTCAAAAGTATTTGCTTTAATTGGCATTAATCTGTTTTTACCCAAAAAGTGGGTTCTGCCTCTATTAGAAGCACCTTTCGACTCATAACTTCTGTCTTCAATCAAGTGGAAACCCCACAAAGATGAAACTAATACACAAGGTATCGACATGGGTACATAGTGGATCGGAGGAAGGCGGAAGGCATGGTGTCGAAACATAGCTTCTGACGAGAACGAATCATTTGATTTGTTTTTAAATGTTAAGCGCCTGCCTTCGTTTTACTAAAGCTTTCGAAGGTGTGAAAACATATGTTATCGAAAGGGGTTTTCTAAATAGCATTCGAAGAAGGTTTCCATCTTTCATGTTTAAGTATAAGCTTTTGGACGAGTCCCTTGTTTATAAAACAATGCTTTCGAAAATGGTGGTTCCGACCTAGTCGAAGCCCTACTGCCGTTCTTTTGCCTTTCGAGTGTAATGAAGTCATCAATGCTTTCTAAGGGTAGCTTTTGTTTTAAAGATATACTAAGCCACATCCTAGATGATTTCGATAGGGTTCAAGGGTTTCGAAGGCCATGACTTTGAAAGGGGTTATCGATGCTAACCTTCAATGTTTTACTTAAATGTTTAGAAGCTTTCGAAAGGATGGTGCCGACACCATCAAACTTTCCCCAAACAATTTTATATGAACATTAATGGTTTCGAAAGGGATACTTTCGTATATATACACTTTGAACCAAAAGATGTTTTTGAGTAAACCCATGGTTTCGAAAGGGGTACTTTCAATGGTTTCGAAGCTGTGTTTCTAAGGATTATTAAGTAATGTTTTGATACTTTCGAAAGGTATATTCTGGTTTCGAAAGAAATGATTTAAAGAGTTTCGAAAGGTTTATATATTTAATATTTTGAAAAGAAGTTTTCAATGCTTTCGAAGGATGTTATCTAGGGGTTTCGAAAGTAATGTTATAAGGATTCGAAAGCCTTAGGTAGTGTTTGGTTTGTTGTTTTTATTTTTGGGCTTTCGTCCATACAAAAATGCACATGATGCATGTATATTGCCGAAAACGACTAATTTAGAAAACGAAGTTAACATACAAAATAGAAAACAACTTTTTTATTATTTTCCGTGTTTTGGGAAATAACACAAGCACGTGAAACAATCCATTCATCCGTCGTCCCTCTATCCTCTTTGTCCTTCCATCCATCTTTCTTTCATCCCCTCCATCGTCCCTTCATTCTTCTCATATTGGACAAACATATTGAACACCGAAAACACAAAATCCGTTTATAAACCAAACACTACCTTAGTTTTTTCAAAACAAATAACCCAATCTCATTTTAAAGGAAAACCATGGCATAAATAAAGAGTTTTGAAACGATTTTAAGCGTGGAGTTTTTGAAGAAGTTTTCCTTGATTTATTATGTTCGCTTCTTCATATATGTATATATTCACATTGTAATGAACCCATAACTGTATATTGGGGAATGACAGAATAACTAGCTAGGTTGACCCAGCAGTGAATATAAATTAAGTTAACTCCTGAATGAATAGAATGCATCTAGGAGGTCGGGAAGACCAGAATATAGGATGCTAAAATATTGATTAAAGAAGTTGTCAGGGAGATAGGTTCATAGTAAACCCATGAAAACTATGTATGAAAGAAGTTATCAGAGAGACAGGTTCATAGTAAACCCATAAAAACTATGATTAGGAAGAGTTATTGGCAGGGGCCAATAAGTTTGTAGTGAACACATGAAAAATATATCTGGTTCAAGTTATTGACAAATGTAAAAAGGTTCCTAGTCAACCCATGAAAACTAGATTAAGTAGGAAGTTATTGGAGTTGCCAATAGGTTCAGGGAGAACCCATGAAACAATGATGTTATTGGCATGGACCAATAGGTTCTTATCGAACCCATGAAAACTATGAAATAGGACAAGGAGTCCATAAGTTTAAACTAGTTAATAATAAGCCCATGAAAACTATGAAACTGGATAGGGAGTCCATAAGCATTATACAAGTTATTAGTAAGCCCATGAAAAATAATAGGTTAATAGTGACCATAGAAACTATAACTGAGACAGATAGTCAAAAAATGAATAGGGATGGGTAATCCAGAATTGATTTACTTGTTTTGCATATCATCATAATATTTTGAGATGTTTTAACCATTGTGGATGCAGGAGCACGGTATATGGTTTTATAAAGTTTTTAGGATACTATTAAGTGGAAAACCCATTCAGCTAAGCGGCGTGGTCTCACTAGATATCTAAATGTTTGAGATGGTATATTATTATTCATACCAGGCTTTAAGTTCGACTAGAAGTTTATGTTTTCCCTTTAAACTCTCGGGTGTTCAATTAATTTTGAGTAGTTTGAGAGTTGAGGTTTTCAGGTACCTCTTCAGACGAATAAGCTTCCAGAGACATGCAGGAGGCATGATAGCTATTTAGAGTTCTCTTTTATTTTGATTCCGCTATGTTGTTGTTGTAAAAGAAAAGTTGTTTAATTGCATATATATACACACACACACTCTGATCATCCAATGGGGCATCTCATATGTCGCTTTTGGCATATTCTGTAATAAATATATTTTCTCTGAACGTGGTACTCGTATTGGGATTATGTAATGAATTTGAAATATTTTGAAATGGAATGAGAAAATTGTTTGTTGAATCTAATTTTTTTTCATATCCATGTGTTTCTGCTATATCAATGTATCTAATATTACCGTATTTGGTCGTCGGGGATTAATAACTATGGATGACTGCAGCATCCGTAGCCATTAGTTTTGAGCCTCCAAGTAGGGGATGTTACAATAATATGGAGTAGTCACTTTATGAGTGATTGAATATTTCTTAAGTAATGATTCGAAAGCACGATTACGAAATTGAGTACCATTAGTGCTTATTATGGCTTGAGGAATACTAAACCGAGAAAATATATTTTCTTTAAGGAATCTGATGACCACCTTACTATCATTTGTTTTGACGAAGACTGCCTCAACCCATTTTGATACATAATCAACTGCAACCAAAATGTACAAGTTGCCGAAGGAGTTAGGAAATGAACCCATTAAATTGACACCCCACACATCTAATATTTCCACAACCAAAATGGAATTTAAAGGCATTTCATTTCTTTTAGTGATTCGCCTTGTTTGTTGGCATTACGGACATTTCTTGCAAAATTCGTATGTGTCTAAAAAGAGAGTAGGCCAATAAAAAATGCATTGTAATACTTTAGCAGCCATTTTTCTTGCTCCAAAGTGTCCACCGCAAGCATGACTATGTGAAAGTGATAGAACACTATGGAACTCTTTATTAACCACACATCGTCGAATGATCTGATCGGGACAATACTTGAAGAGATAAGGGTCATCCCAGTAATAATCCTTAACTCTAGAGAAAATCTTTCTCTTATCCTGTGCTGACCGGTATGAAGGCACTTCGTTAGTCACCAAATAATTCACTATGTCGCCATACCATGGCACATTATTTATGGATAATAGGTGCTTATCGGGGAATTTTTTTTCGATGTGGGTGTCGTCTATATTCCCTTGCACAATGCTAGAGAGGTGATTAGCGACGACATTCTTGAAACCTTTCTTATCTCGTATTTCCAAGTCAAATTCTTAAAGAAGGAGGACCCAACGGATTAGGGGGTCCTTAGCATCTTTTTTTTATAATAAATATCTCAAGGCTGCATGATTGGTGAAAACAATGACCTTTAAGAGTTTTACTTCATAATGTATTACTCGATGATGATTATTAATTATTTTCCCTAGAATAGCACCTACGGCAAAGTCTGACACATCACACATTATCTTAAATGGTTACGTCCAACCGGGAGATTGAATTATTGGAGTTGAGGTCAAAATCGACTTTAATTTATAAAAGCAATTTTACATTCCTTATTGAATTCAAATTCAATGTCTTTTGTAAGTAGATTCGAAAGAGGTTTTGCAATTTTTGAGAAATCTTTTATAAGCCTCCTATAAAATCCCACATGACCTAAGAACGAGGGAACATCTTTGACAGACTTAGGGGGAGGAAGATTAGCTATCAAGTCCACTTTTGATTTATCGACCTCTAGACCATCCTTTGAGACTACATGACCTAACACGATATCTCATTTTATCATGAAATGACACTTTTCCTAGTTCAGCACAAGTGATTTCTCCTTACATCGTTTGAGAACACATTCTAAACGAAGCAGACACTGTTTAAAACAAGATAAGTAAATAGAAAAATCATCCATGAAAATTTCTAGGAAATCCTCTACCATATCGAAAAATATGCTCATCATGCACCCTTTAAATGTGGTCGGTGCATTGCATAGTCTGAAGGGCATTCGACAATAAGTGAAGGTTCCAAATGGGCACGTGAATTTAGTTTCATGTTGATCTTATAAAGCGTTGGGAATTTGGTTATATCCTGAGTATCCATTAAAAAAATAGTACTCATGTCCTACCAAATGTTCGAGCATTTGATCGATGAATGGTAAGAGAAAGTGACCCTTTCTAGTTGCTGCATTTAATCTCCTATAATCGATGCATACATGCCATTTGGTGTTCACTTTTGTTGGAACAAGTTCATTATTTTCATTTCTTACCACAGTGATTCCTGATTTTTTTGTTACCACCTGAATCAGACTTACCCAAGTGCTGTCGGAAAGTGGATAGGTTATGTTCTTGTCCAAGCACTTGATTATTTCTTCTTTTACCACTTCCCTCATATTGGGATTCAATCGTAGTTGAGCTTCACATGAGGGTTTAGCCTCATCGATCAAATGTATATGATGTGTACAAATGGACGGGAATATCCAATTGATATCAGCAATTACCCAACCTAATGCTTCCTTATTTTTCCTTAGAAGTTTTAAAACCTTCTCTTCTTGGTCTTCGACTAAATCCGAGGCTATGATTACTGGAAAAGTTTGATCTGCACCTGGGTAAGCATACTTTAGATTTTATGGAAGTGGCTTAAGGTCAAGTTTGGACTTCTCATGAGTAGCTACTTCAATATACATATTTTCATTAAACATTGAAGAGTCCGAGTCAAGCATTTTATTCACATTAGATGCATATTCATGCTCATCAATATTTGAATTAAAATGCTCTAGACATTAATTTAGTGCATTCGATGTATCGTTGAGAGTTTCTTCCATGACTTCCTCCACAATGTCAGTTTCTTCTATCTCTAAGTCCCGGGGTTGTTTATTAAGACCGAAGATGTTTAATTCAGCGGTTAGGTTTCCAAAGGAATGTCTAAGATTTCTGTTTCTATAATTTATGATAGCAATTGAAGTTGCTAAAAGGGGACGTCCCAAGATAATGAGAATTTGCGCTTGAGGATTAGAGACGGAAGCAGTTTCAAGTACTACAAAATCAACAAGGAAATAAAATTGCTCTACTTTTATTAATACATCCTTAGCTAAGCTTATGGGTTTCTTAGTGGATCGATCAGCTAGCTGAATAGTGATGTTGGTAGATTTTAGTTCCCCGATTCCTAGTTGACAATATTCATGATAAGAAAGTAATTGACGCTAGCACCAAGGTCAAGTAATGCACGATTAATGAACGTGTTTCCAATTTTACAACCGATTGTAGGACAATCGAGGTCCTCAAACTTGATAGGCATATGATTAGAATGACTAAACTAGTATTTGCGGTTAAAAGGCTGTTTTAGGCACGTTGGTTGCATGCTTTCGAGTACAAAGTTTTCTAGGACATTTTTCATACTTTGGGAGCTATTCAATAGTATCTAAAAGAGGAATTTTAACATGAACTTGTCTAAGGATGTCTAGGATCTTATCGAATTGACCGTTTTTTCCTTATTTTTAAGTCTTATTAGAAAAGGAGAGACTGGCTTATAGACTGTTTTGGTGGATTTCCTTGTTTCATTCAAAGAGGACGGTGAATGATTATGTGAGTTATCAAGAATCTCGTGACCTTGAGTTGGGTCATCATCACAATTGCTCACGGACGAGGGAAGAATGCTAGGATTGCTACCGTTTGATAATGGTCGAGGAGATGATGACTCAACAATTGAAGATGTCATATTAGTAGGCTGACAAATAGAGGTTGGCTTTTGAGGTGTGTTGGGTTTGCCGTCATGATTAGCAATTTTCTTACCCGATCTTAAGGTGGTGACTAAATTCACCGAGTTTAAATCATTGCCCTCACAAGAGTTCACTCCACGCGAATTATTATATTTAGGGTTTATTTCTATTTGACTTGGTAATTTTCCCTTCTCGTTATTCATTTTTAGGTTCTTTAACATGTTCATGATTTGGTCGTATTAATTTTCTGTTTCTTTTCGCATTTGTTCAAGTTTAGTGTCAGTTTCCTTAATTTTTTATCGAGATGATTATAGTCTTGAGGTTGCTGAGAGGTTTGAGTTGAGTCTCTATGATGTGGAGGCCTATAGAGTTAATTAGAGGGCTCTTGCTTTGACAAAAAAAATTGTTGATTGGGCATTTGAGGAGCTTAAATGGTCTGGCTCGTGTAAAAATGCAAAGGATTTGCAAAATTATTTGGATTTAACCACGACAAGTTTGGATGGTTTTGCCAGTTAGAATTATAATGAGAAGCATAAGAATTAGTTGGAGCAAAGGCGTTCACCTGTTCTTGAGGATACACTGGAGGTAACCCTTCTTCGGCTTGGGAGTCCTTAGTAAAGAAGAGGGAAGGGTCTACTAAGTTCACTCCTCTTGGATTGGTACAAGCTAAGCCATGAATCGATTTCCATAGTTGATCCTTGTCACCATATTCTTCGAAGAAAGCCAAACCTTCCTTGCTTGTTTTATCCATGAATTCTCCACAACACATAGTTTCAAGTTGTATTCGAGTGGGAGAATTCAATCCTTCGTATAAAATTTGGCATAACAATTGTTTTGGGATTCCATGATGAGGACAACTTTGTAATAATTGATTAAATCGTTCAAAATATTGGGAAATTTTTTTCCTTCATTTTGGGTGAATTGATTTCGTTTTTAATTTTAAAAGTTTTATGGAAAGAATAGAATTTTTTTAAGAATATTATTTCGAAATCATTCCAACTATAAATAGAGGGTAGTGAAAGAGAATTGAACCAGCTTCTAGTGCTTCTTAATAGAGCAAATGATATCAATCTAAGCTTAATGGACTCGTTTAAAAGTAGTTGCATTTTTATCGTGGACAAATATAGTTCAAAATCATTTAGAAATTCATATGCTTTTTCAGAGCCCGTAAAATTAGGAACCCCCTGGATGAAGGAACTTTTTAATTCAAAATTATTTCCTTCATTTGGTGGATATACTATTACTAGGGGTTGTACAGTTTTAACTGGACAACATTGTTCTCTTAACGACATGCCTCATTGTGGTCATGGATGTTAAAAATTATCTTGAACCGGTAAAATTGGTTGTTGAATGTATTGATTTTGAATATTCGGATTCATTTCGTCATGCCTAGGTGAATTGGCCTAGAACCGTGATCACTCATTGAAGTTAATTGCTCAAAAGAAGTTGTATTGCGCCTTTCCAATCATTTCTAAACCACATTTGCATAAACAAATTCAATTTTTTTCTCTTTCTTCCTTTTCTTTTTATTATTAATTTGTTGAAAATTTATTAACAATAAGTACAATAACAAATAAGAAAATGAGAATTAAAAATACTCATGGTGGTTAAAGTGTCGACGTCTTTACGCTTTACTGCTCCAATCACAGCTCACACTTTATTTGACAGTAGCTTACACTGAGTTGATCTAATTTTCTTTCCGCCTCGTAATTCACCGGGCAACTTTTACTTTTATGAGCCACTAACTTGGTCCACTAATATGCCTTTAAGGCCAACACACTTCCACTTTCCAGTTTTTAACCCATTTCCCTTTAGAAAATCATTTTTCCCTTTATTCTTCTTTTTCTGTTTTTAAAGAAAAGAAAAGACTAAAGAGAAAACGAATAGAACAATTTTTTTTATCTTGTACTAGAACGGTATGGTGGTTGCGGTAGTGGTGGCTGAGAGGGATGGAATAGAGAGTAAAAAAAGAGGAAAAAAATGCAATTTTTTGTAGGAGTGTAAATAGGAAAAAACTGACTTTTTTATATAAAATATGTAAATTGAAAAGTAAAAAATAAAAGTTTTCATTTTTTGTTTTGTTTTGTTTAAACTATGCAAGCACAAAAAAGAAAAAAAATCTTTCTAAAAAAAATAAAGTAAACTAAAGAAAGGAAGAAAAAAACCTACAAATTTGAATTAAATAAGAAAAATAAAGCAAAATAAGGAACCAAATTAAAGAAGAAGAAAAACACTTTTTTTCTTGAAAAGTAAATCAAAAGAAGACAAGCAAAATAAAAGAAAAAAAACTAACACGAATCGAATATTAGATAAACAATAGAAATTATTAACTCCCCGGCAACAGCGCCAAAAACTTGATCGATGATTTTTGATGTGAACAAAAACCACGATTTTATTTTACATAAAATGCATGGTGTTTGCTGTACTGTTGCGCGAATACAAGTCGAATCCACTGGGAGTTATTAATCACTAATTCTTATCTAACTTCTAGGTGAGTTAGATGATTTGAGAAGTTAAATCTGCAAAATTTCAAACAGGAAATTGCAAGAAAAGAAAGGAAAATGCTCTAGCAAAAATAAGAAAACAAGGAAATATAAATAAGAACTTACCTTAATTTTAATAGATTGTGCAGAGAATTTGAAAAGATGAAATCTATTGATCTCTTGGCAAATCAATAGATCTCAAATAGAATAAAAACTATGAAGCGGAAACTAAACAAAAATTGAAAGGGAATAAAATATAATAAGAACAAGTAACAAGTAAGTTTTGATTTATTTATCTATTAAATAGAAAATTTCAAAAAGATTACAAGAGTTGGAAGTTCTAAATAAAAAACCTTGGAAACACAATATTTATTTCTTAGATTCCTTTTGCTATTTAAATAAAAGCATTTAGCCACAAACACAATATCTTTTTTATAAACTTCTCCCAAAAACAATTTTCCACTTGAAAATCCTTGTATTCGTTCTTTTGCCAATTAAACCAAACCCATTGAATTTGGAGTAAAATAAATCAAATCCCCAAAATTTTATTTATATTGTTATTATTTTTATTCAATTATATTTCTTTTGGATTAATCATTAATTAATTTTTTCACGTATGTCTCAAACCAAGAGTTGTTACAAACTCTCACCGAGAAAATTGCGTCCCCGCAATTCCTTCTTAGAGTGAAGTCTATAACAAAAATGTTGCTATGAATATTACATTTATTGTTCAATACTTACTTTGATTCCAATAATAATTTTCTAAAACAAATTTATAAAATTGTTCTCAATAATTATTCAACAAAAATAATTTCCCATCTAAAAATCAGTTTGTACTTGGTCTCATAAGTATCTTTTTAATTCCCTTATTCTAGACTTTATCTAATTTATTTCATTCTAATTTCAAAGTGTAAAAGATTCAAGATTTGTGAATTCCTTTTCCTTCCAAAATACTCTCTAGCCATTGAATTTTTTTACAAAGTTAATAATTAAATCACACAGCTATTATATAGAATCCAATTTGAAATTTTTTTTATTAATAATTAAATGTCAACTTTACAAATTTAATGGAGATTTCTAGCTCTTATCTTAAACTCAAAACCTTATTTCACTAAAACCGACTGATGTGCACGTAAATGTGCATATTTTTACATCCATATTTAATATATTTTTATTTAAATAAATGAGCGTATAGGGTATTTTAACATGTTTAAACCAATATTTCAATTATTTTCCAATCATCATTTATTCATCTTCATATGGAGGAAAAATGACCATTTTTGTGCATATATTAATTTTGAGAATATTTACTTGGCATTTTATTTTTATTTGTAGGAATATTGGATGGAAAATAGAATAAGTATTCATGTATTCATGCATGCACAAGAGAAGGTAACAAATGAAGATGTAAATAATTCATTGCATGCATCATGGAGGACCCCACCTATCCACTTACATTGATCTACAATTAGGAGCTAATGCACATGTTTGTGGAGCTTAAAGGTACATGCATACTTAATGAAGGATTAATTAGAAGCTAATGATAACTTGGTGTCCACACTTCCTCAAGGGCAATTTGGATAGTCCCCTAAAATACGCATTAGGGTTTTAGGCTTGTATAAATACTCCGTATGTTTCATGTAATGAGCTCTTAGCCTCCTCTTTAGTTAATTTAGTTTTAGGCTCAAAAAAACAAAAAAAAACTCTCTTTTCTTTTTCATGACTACTTAGCCGTTTTCTTTCATGTAATTTTCTTATATGCAACTTTAATTCATGTCATTTCTATTTACATGTCTCTTTCCTCTTACATTAGTTGCTTAGTTTTATTTCTTATGCAAGTAGTTCAATTCTCCTTTTATTTTTATTAGCTTGCAGTTTCTTTTGTTTGTTTTATGTTGCAATCTACATTTGCTGACATGATAACAAATATGAGTAGCTACACCCCTTCAATTTTGGTGTGATGAAGCTCTCTTAATCATGTAGATTCAACATAATTTGCTCGTTTACGTTCTCTTTTTGTGCTTAATTGAAAGTTGCATGTTGATGTAAGTTTATTAATGAATTTGATAGTCTATGATGTTAATCACATATAGGCTATTCTTACTAAAATAAACACAATTTACATCATCATCTAACTAATTGATTTCAGTAATGGAAGTGGATTTAGAATCAAAATTTGATGGTTTATATTACTAATTCAATAGTAAATAAGCTATGCTTAAAATAGATTTGATTTTTAATTTCATTGTCATTTTCATGAGAGTTGAATAGTGGGTTTGGAGGGTGGGTTATAGTTTCATGGTTTATGTTGGGCTAATTAATAGCATAAATATTCCATACTTATGATAAACACATCAATTAAATTCACTAATGACCAAAAAGAGAGATCACAATTTCATGTTGTGTTGATTTATGTGATCATGAGAGTAGATTTATCTCTAAATAGTCTTTTAATCTCATAGTTCTGATTCACTTTTATAGTAGTTAGTTTTTGCAATTTTTTGTAGTTAACAACACTCTCAAATTCTTAGTTTAATTTGATTGAGTAGAAATTTTAAAATCGGTACAATTCCCTATGGATTGATCCGTACTCGCCACGTAATAGAATTGTAGCCGTGTACTTGCGGTTAGTTTTAATTAAAATTTTATCATCGATTTTCTATCTGATAGAAAAACCATCGTTAAACGAGTTTTTGGCATTATTGTTAGAAAATTAATTTGATTTTAATTTCCATTCTTTGAATATTTTGTTTGATTTTATTGTGTGTTGACTTGCATTTATAAAAAAGATTTTTTTTTGTATGTTTATGTGATTTTTGTTTTCATTTGATTTGGTGCCTATTGTTGTTCTAGTTTCATTTGCATTTTCATTTCTATATAAAAAAAACATACACAAAATTTTAAAAAAATAATATATTTTTTATTTCATTTACAGTTTCCTTTTACAATCTCTACTTTGTTTTTACAAATTTTTCACCCTCATTTACAAAACTTCACTTCAAGGTCCACAATCCCACTGCCTGTGCATATTCTTGCACTGTGCAGAAAACTATGCTCCACCAAACACATCACCATCATGCTCCAACCTACTACCTTCGATCACAAACTATCACTTGCCATCATTCATACAAACTCCCTCTCTTCTACCTCACAGTCATAACAATCATTTCCACCTGCCTCTTCCAGCTACAAGCCTTCATCCCGCAGTCATAACAACATCTACCCCTGCCACTGTGTCTGACCACGAAACATCACTTTAACCACCGCTGAAGCATTCATTACACAACAGTTCAACATATCCTCCACCACCCCATTCACTTGCCACTGACATAACACAAGTAAACCAACCATACAGTGCACATTCTTCTCATATCCCCCTGCACAATCACATATCAACTATCTCCTACCCACATATCCACACTTCTAACAGTAACTACCTTACATATTACAACTGTAGCCACTTTTGACAGTAACAACTGACTGCACATTCATTTATCCCCTCTTCTCAACCACTGACTGCATATACATCCATCCTCCATATACATCAAACACTACCCATCAATTCCATATACATCTCTTTATACAACTGACTGCACTTCTCAACCACTACCCATCCTCCAGCAAATACCATACTTCACACAACTGACCATCACTTACCACCTTCACCTCACTCATCAACATAGAAACCTTCATTCTCCCACTTCACTGGTCATACCACAGTGCCATACTACACAACTCCCTTTAACTTCTTTAATTCATTTTTTCTGCCATAATCATCTCTGTCTTGCCATCATCTATCCCACGCATCAATACAAAAAAATGCCACAACCCCTGATACACCTGACCTCCTCTCTGCATCAACTTCTACCCACTGACACTTTAATCACAACATCAAGTCACCACACCCAAACTCCACCAGCCCCTCACTGCAAAACTATCAATACTTCAGTGCACTCAACCACCATCTGTTGCCTTCCTTCACCACAACACAGCCTACCAACTGACATCACTTCTTCACCTAACACCGTCCCCAATATCAAACATCATGTCTATTTCAACTTCCACCCCTCTACAAATTGCCACTGTCAACAATACTATTCTCCACTGCATTATAAAACCACTTCATCATTTCCACTGTCACAGATAACCTACTTCAACATACTCAACCTGCCTACCCACGGTCTACATACAAAACCAACCAAGCCTGTACACAACCCCTGCAACCAAGCCTGGTTCATTCCACCCTCCACTACTTCCAACCATCACTGTTCTGCTTATTTACAAATAGTTATTTCTGCCATTACCACTACTTGCAGCGCTGCCAGGTACAACCTCTTTATTGCCTGTTCCATTTTGCCTGACCAACATCACAACACACAATGCTACAACACAACCCTACTTCACACATTCTCCATCAAACTACCCTGTCACCTAACCATCATATCACAAACTACCTTGCCTACTCCTCCATCATCATTGATCGCACTGTTGTCCCTCCTCTTTTCTGCCTCAACATTCACCTCCTACTCAAATCAATTGCCTCCAACACCTTCAAAACCATCGAGCTTCCAACCTTCTTCAATCCAGCATCACCTCGATTCCCTTAAACCTGTAGACTTCACCGCCCTCCAAACGAACCCGCATCTTCCCTTTCCTAAAGAACATCCTCCTTAAACCTAAATCACTTCCTACAGTCGCGAATTTACTCCAAAAAATGAGATGAAGGAAAAGACATGATTTCGATTTGGGAAATTGAATTTGATTGCAAAATTTTTCTTTAGTTGTGAAATTGAAGTTGCGTAATTGAGTTTTAGCTGCGAAGTGGAAATTGAATTGTGAAGAATGAATTGGAAATTTGAACGACTGGTAGAGATCGAATTTGAAGAGGATCAAAGTGTTTTCTTCGGTCTTGTATATATAAAAAAAGAATTTTGCGGGTTTGGGCCTTTTATTTATTTGTAGGCTTGGGTGAAGTAAAATAAAGATAGTATTTCTTTTGTTAAGGGGTTTGTTTTCTTTTCTTTTTTTAGAAAAAAAACAAGAAGTTGAGTAATTTTTAGCTTCATTTATTTTGTTCTCCATTTGTTTTAATCACTTCTCAAAAAACAAAAAAAACTATATATATCTTATTTTTAGTTTCAAGTTGCAAAAGCAGATAAAGAGAAGAACCGCTTGCTAAAATAATTGCTCTGCTTAGCTTGCTTAGAAAAAATCGCTGCTAAAAAAATTGCTAATAATTCTGCACGCTTTGGTATCGTGCCCTCATCTCCTGTTTTTATTTGCTTTTCATTGTTGGTTGCTTGCATTTCTTTTTAAAAAAATTCATAGTTACATTATTAATACAAGTTTAATTTCAATATTGCATTTCATCATAGAATTTGATTAATAATAACAGCTAGATTTTGGACTTAAGGGTGTCACGAGCTCACCTATGGCTTAATTGTATCTTGACAGTTGTCTTCTTTGAACAAGTTATCTTCTTGGTGTCTAGGCTACGATAGAGCAATTATCAATTATAAATATTACGGTGATTCATAAATATTATATTGATTTTTTCTCTGAAGGTACTTAAACCTTCGGTTGCATTGCTACGGTGATTCGTGGTGCACCGATAAATCATGTCTGTTTCCAAGCTGAAAGCTATCTTGTTGGATTAAGACAAATTGTGATTATACAATTTTGGGTTAGGAGCTATTTAGGACATCAAATTTGTAATTAAGTCCTTTGCATTCATTTAGCTGCATTAGTTCATGCATTTTTTTTAAAAATTCAAAAAGAAAAACTAAAAAAAAATTGTAAATATTTCTTAACTTAGTTTTTAAATCCTTTGAAATTTCTCAATCAAAATAAAAAAAATCCAAATTTTTTTTTTGAGTTAGTTTATTTAGAAAAGCTAAAATCCAAAAAAAATATAAAACCTTTTCAAAAACAAAAAAAATTTGAAAATAAAAAAAAACAAAACAAAAATCAAAGTTCCCTTTTGAAAATTAAATTCTTTTTGGTAAATATTTTTCCTAAATATAAAAAAAAAGAGCCAAAACTATTTTTGAAAATGTCTGAATTTCCCTATCCGCAAGAATTTTACAACAGTTGTGAAAATCAATAAAATCCATATAATTTCACACCAAATTCTTATGGATATTTTAATGACAACTATTGTACAAACAATTTGAATTTTGAACAAAATTTTCAAAATGATGACCAACCCTCAATTCTTGAAAAAAGTATTTAAACTATTTCATCTTTACTTGAACTCTCTACACAAGAAAATCAAAGGATAAATGATTTGTGTAATTCATATTTATGCAATAACTGAAGTCAAAGTTTTAAAAATAATCAAAATATGAATTCACTTCAAAATTCAAATGATTTTGATTATAACCTATGCCAATTCAATTTGGAACTCCAAAATGAATTTCAAAATCAAAACGAAAATGGAAACAACTGTTTAAATGGTTTTAGCAATGGGTGTTATTTCAATTATGGTGAAATTTTTTACTCTCAACAATTTCAAATTGAAAATCCTCAAGTTAATAATTATAAATTCGATTTTGTTGAGCAAATGGATTAAATTCACAAAGATCACATGGATTTGTTGTTTGAAACATATATTAAACAACGTGAGAAACAAAATCAAATCCCAATGTGTGACGAGTCAAGTGATAATCCAGCTTTTAACAAAATTGACGATTTTCAAATGACAACTTTTGAAGTTAAAAATGACGATCATAATGAAGTTGTTGAAAGTATGACAATTGATTTGGATTTCAATTCTTTTAAGGATGAGAAACTCGATTTAAAATTCGATCTTCCTTTTTTCGACTTCGAAAAATTGAACATAACAACTTTAGATTTTGAAATTAATACATGCAATGAAGTTGTTGATAATCCAACAAAGGAAGATGAATTTAGTGAACACGAATTCTTTGGACTTTTCAAAGATGAGTTGTTGAATTCTGAAGGGATAGATTTAAATCACCACTTTTGAAACACCCCACACTCCTTAATATACCAAAGAGGACACATTAAAGGGCATGGTGCGTTGTAGGTATAACTGAAACTAACAGAGACTAAGATTCACAAGATAAAAATAGGTAAAACAGCGAAAACTAAATAATAATTTAATTAAAACAAAGCTTCATAATTACTTCATAAATGAGTCAAATACCAAATACAACATCCATATCTCAAAACCCATCATGTCTTATGAAATAAAAATTCATAGTCTCAAAATCAGAGTACGTAATATCTCTCATAAATAAACCAGTGCATACAAGAACAAAAGCTGAAAATAAAAGAAGTACATAGAAGAAATTTCCTCCAAGAAGAACTCCAAGCTGCAGCAATCTACTAGCTTCTCCCTTGATTGCCTAAGGGGGAAAAAGGGAGAAATAAAGGAGTGGGTCAGACTAAAAGTCTGGTGAATGATAGTAATTACTAGAGTCTTTAAGCAAGATAAAAGTAATAGACTCTACAACATTTCTAGCATAAATAAGGATAACAAAGGCAATAGGAAAGAGATAAATAGGAAATAAATACGATTAAATATTGCTCAAGGTAGGTTAACCTTGATTGCTTGCACTTGTTCTAATTTAATTAAGCTGAATTCCTAATCCTGTAATTAGGATGTGACCCTAATTCTAAACTTTTTGATCGGCCTGCTACTCCATAGACCTTACTGTGGACCAGCCGCTATATAACTCCCTACACAGCAGCCAATGGTATCTACGAAAGATGCATAGAGCAACTACTGTGGATCCGGACGACATATATATCTCCCTACATAGAAGGCAATGATGTCTATGAAAGACACTCATACTAAGCGCTTTGAACTCATGGCTATTACTGAGCATCCGAATGGAAGTCGCATGCGTAACTGCAACCATGCCCATGCTACCTTTTGCTCCACCTATTGGGTCTTCTTATTACCTTAACATCCAGCATAAGCGTGCCCCTCATCCCACTTCGGGCTAACGTGAGATCACCGTGTGTCCATAGAATCTATAGGGGAAATGCTGTTGGTACTGGCCCTTCATCCAAACAATATCTAGTTGCGCCCCTTATCCAAATCCCTCGTGATTTGGACTTCTATTTGACCAATTACTACCATTCTTAGCATAAGCGTGCCCTAGGAAATGCTATTTGGTACATGTCCTACTTTCATCTTTGCTTATTAACTTAGGTAAATTATTTAAATAGGCCTTTACACTTTTCACTACCATCTGTGCTTATTAATTTATCCTAAGTCTTAAGATAAGCCTTATTCTGTTCTTTTTCTTATTATAACCTACGTTATAATCATGCTTATTACTTAACCCAAACTCTAAGTCTGAAAATAAGCTTCTTTCATCTTTTACTCCATTTAGTTCTAATTCTAAGTTATAACTGATGCCAATTATCTTTAATTAGTCCAATTCTAATTATAATTAGGCGTAATTTCAGTCCAATTCCATTATTTATTACAGTCTTTATAATTTACATCTTATTTTCTTCATTCAATATTCTTACTTATAAAATCCATATTCGCATTTAATTTATTTTAATCCATACGCGAAGAAAAAGGGGATGAAGAGAATAGACGCTTGCATAAAATCCAAAACGTCGAAAAAGATGTAAATAAGAAATAAATAACAATAAATAAACTTAAATACTGTAAATAGAATGTAAATCAATAAAAAGCTATGCTTAACAGTAATAAATTATAATTAACAGAAATAAACTAGAATTACTAAAAAGGATAGCGGAAAGGAAATAGACTGAAAATAACTCTAAAAACTATAAATAAACTACTTAAAAGGCTATTCCAAAAATTGTAGTAAAACTACAACTATTGGAAACCCTATTATTCTAAATTACTTAAGGAAGTCTTAAAATAATTACAATCACTCACCTTCGGTCCTAAGCTTTTCTTTTGGTCTTCCCGGATCCACTTGGAGTTGTAAAATAATTTAATTTATAATGATTTTCTTCTTTGGAAAAATTATTCCGTTTAGGTCCTTTCCTAGAAAGGTGAACCCAATTGGAGAAAACCTAGAATGAGAAAAAGTGTTAGGTCTAGGGGTCTATTTATATGTGTAGAAGTAGATCTCGGACATTTGGATTTGGAGATTGAATAGGATGCAACCACGTCATAGGCTGAGTAGGAGCCATCGGATGCAAGAATGGAGGGACTGGATTAAATTAAAGGATGCAAAACACGTCAGTCGGTTAAAAAAATTGCAGTTTTATTGGAACGAACGAACAATCGTTCGTTCGCCCCCAAAACAACAGGCGGGTCGACCGCCTGGTGCCTAGGTCGACCGACCGGTCGACCTGCCCCCTTTTTTTCCGCTTATTTTGTTTATTTTATAACTTGGCCATATTAGCTCGGTTTCTGACGTTCTATATATGGAAATTGACCAGAAAATTACCACGGACACAATGGTGCAACTCCCGTGGCTCAATTTTGAAAATTTCACAAAGTTATTTTATTACCTAATCAATTAATGAATTAATTATTACGGGTTAAATTTCGGGTTGTTACAACTTTTTTTTTGAAATCAATAATTCTGAAGAATTTTTCAATGATAAGTTTGAATTTCAATTTGGTGAAAATAAACTTAAAATTCAACCAATTGTTCTATCAACCCCAAAAATCATCGAAAATAAAACAACTCATATGATTTTTAATAAAACGACGTTCACTTTTCCAAATCAACATTCAACTTTGAAATCTTTTATGGTTTGATTTTCTGTGCTTAAGCTATGTCTCTCATACTTGAAGAGACAAAAACTCTAACTGTGAATTTCTTAAAATAAAATAAAAATAAGAAAGAATATAATAAGAAAATGAAAACGCAATTCCATTTTTCTTATTATTTTATTACGACATGCGGTTTTTTTCCATCCATTACCTTCTTCCTCTAATTCAAAATAAATATGTTTTCGGACCTTCTCTTTACAATGAAAAGTAGACGTTCTAGTACGAATCTCAGTAATAACTTGTTTAGATTCTACATATTGATTATTTTGAACTAAAATCAAACTTTTGAGAGGAATATTCACACTGTAGAATATGAATTGGTCTTTGAAAGACCGTTTCATTTACTCTTTAATAGTATATTTTCTGATGTCGTGTAAATAACAATCATTCATTTTCATGTAAATATAGGTCATATTTTTATTTTATTTCTCTCCTTTCACTTGGGATTGACGGTGGGGACACAGTCAAAATCAAGTGTGGGAGGGAGTCTCATCTGCATTTTTAATTTTTCATGGTTTATTTTCTTATTTTCTTTCCAAAACTAATTTTTTTAAAATAATATATATATATATATATATATATATATATATAACAAAATCCCAAAAATAAATTTTCCTTTTAGCATTGTGATTTATTTTTAAAGAGAAACTATAGGATAAGTATAGAATTTTGATTATTAAATTGAATTTTTTTTTGAAAATTTATTTGTCTTAAAAAAATAAAAATAAAGTTGGATTACAAGTAACGATGGTTTAACTAGTATATAGGATGGTCCATAGGTGATAATTATGAAGTAGGGCTGTAACGGTAACGGTTACCGTTACCGTTATACAAATACCGTTACCATACCATTTTCTTCGGTAAATAAAAAACGTTTACCGTTACCGATACGTCGGTAACCGTTTTATCGGTATACCGATATGTCGGTAACCGTTTTGTCGGTAACGGTAAATTACCGCTCCCTGAAAATAGTAAATATCATACTTCTGTAGCTGTACCAGATCATGTATCAAAGGTCCAAACATGTACCAAATTATGCAGAATAAATCAATAAACATGTTAAATAGTAAATACATCACATACATGCTATTAGCTATTTCATTTCAGTTTTAAATCTCACTGGCAGAAAACAACAAAATGAAACATACAATTTGAACAATAACAAACCGTTTAAGTGAAATAAAAACACATGTAAAATGGAAATAAATCTCCACAGGTTGAAAACATCATGTATGTCAAGTTGTCAACAATTCAAGTGAAATAACAAGCACATATATTGTACATAAATTTAGGATTACACATCATTTCAGTAGAAAAAAAAACTAGAAAACCAGTTTTAAATAGAGTTAATGATGCCAATAAGCCACCATGCATGTCCCAGTTTTTTCATCTGCTGTATGATCTTATGATGTGTCTCCCAACAGTGTAGTCAACTAGGTGAATTGGAGGAAGATGGTGGAGCTTTATCATTCAAGCCTGTAAAGGTAAAAATATGAAAAACATTTTATCATATAAGTAATGTATAGAAGAAGAAAAGAATTTGAATCTGTTTTTGAATGAAGTTGCTCGAATCGGTCGAGGAAGTTCCTTGTCTCACAGATGTAGAAATATGAATCTGTTGCTATAAAGGCTATAGTATATATTATTCACAGACAATAACCTGCTAGAAAAGATGACACCTATTAACGCATCCTTCATGCATGCATATAAATACACCACTGCTGCCAGGACGAAAATATCAAATGTAAAGCAACAGAACCGTAAGAAAAATAGTAGAGCAATTGATGAGGTTTCCAGTTTCGTTTTTTATTTCCTAAAATATTTCTAATGTTCATTATGCAGTGTGCACACAGACGACCTTGGTCATTTTTAGATTGCATTGTCAAATTCTTTGCAGCAACTTTGTAATATTTACATCTTTATTTTTATTGTTATTATTTTTTCATTCAGTTTGAGTTGTCAGTTTGAGTTGTTGGAAGCTTGTGAAAAAGAAAATTAGCTTGTTTGTTTCAGTGTCCTTGGTAATTTTAACAACTTTATTTTTATATGTGAAACTAAGGATGTTGTTTAACAAAATACTCACTTGAGGCAAGTATTCTTTGCAGTGCCAGTTCTGACCTTTGAGTTGCCCAAAGCAATAAGCAAATTTGTTGCCTTAAGAAAATGTACAATATGCAATATGAACTAATAGTTGCTTTAGTTAGCCACATGAGTAATAGTTTGTGTTTCCTCGAATAATAACGGACCACAGCTTGATTGTTGTACTGTTGATTAACAACACTCGGTACTTCACGCAAATTGTTTTTTGGATGGGAGTTGCATGCAAATATTAAACAAACGTACGGTTAACATTTGTAATGTATTACATGAATGAAGGTTATAAAGTCATGGATATGCATGAACTTACATGAAGGCGGGAGAATGAGTGAATTTAGCATCGCGTGAGACAGAGGAAGGAAAGGGTGGTGGAAGCATGGTGGCCTGAGACAGAGTCAAGAGCAAGGATCACAACAGAACCGATAATGAAAACTCCAATCGCCACAACCCAAATCATGAACCAAAAATATATAAAGCTTGCTTCTATGCAAATTACGTGTTTATGTTTGACAACTTGTTTCCAGTAATAGAGAAAGCTAACATTATTAATCTTGGTATGATATTTTTGTGATGTCTCACCTAATATTCCTCAAAGTATACAAAACATATAACAGCCAAATTTGTATACCATATATCATAACCAATTCATTAAAAACATAATCGCTTTTTTATTGTTGATTTTTTCCATCGAACAAAACTACTGTATTTACATCCATAAAGCTAAAAGAATGCCAACTCCTTTGCTCATAATATAAAGTTAAACCATCAAAATATAAAAACACAAATGCAAAAATGGATGCAGACTGTGTTAATGTACATGGTGCAATCACATTATGGTGCTTTCTTCTCTTGTGAAAAATTCAAATCGCTAGCTATTTTCATACGTATAGCTGTTTATTCACGAGAAAAATGATGATAGATATGTTGGAGTGTTGTAAATAAAACTTCCTAGATTAGACATAAATTCTTAATATTCCAAAAGATATTTCTGCATCTCTTTACTTTTCACATTCATATTACAAATTCATGTAATAATTTTAAAAAAGATATGAATCGAATATATTTGTATTCATCTCTTAACAAAAGATTGAAGCAGACATACCCGAAGAGATTCGTATCTTGTACCAGTGGCCAAACATAGCAAACAAAAACAGCTAAGAAACTTAAAAACGTACCAAATCGATTGATCTGGTTCAATCAAAGCACGTCAAAGCTCAAAACCCTCTAGTCGGCAATTGAAACAAGGAGAAAGGAGAGGACTGAGTCGCGACAGCCACGATAAGTCGATAATCGCCTATTCGCCCAATCGGCAGTCGACAGACGAAAAAATGAGAAATAAAAAAAAGAGTAAGAACGAAGAAGATAAAAAAGATTAAAAGAAAGAAGAGCGGCTGTGTAACTGTGTTATATTTTCTTTGTTAGACAGATAAAACCCTAGCATTTAGCAGCGTTAGATATTGAAAGTCCATAATCCAACGGATCAAAATATAAAAAAGTTTGAAATAAATCAATTTGTCGGTAAATTACCGATACCGACGGTTCAAAATTTTTTTTACCAATAATTTACCGCTTGTAACGGTAAAATTACCGTTACCTTACCGAATTAATCGGTATACCATTTTATTTTGTAATCGGTAACCAATTTATCGGTAACGGTATGGTAACGGTAAATTTACCGTTACCATAACAGCCCTATTATGAAGTATATCCTAATTGAAATATTTGTTTAAAAAGTGGTGGATTCAAAGAAAAGGATATAACATTTTTTATCTTCTATGCTAAATGGTGCTAAGATGATTTTGCAAAACTCTCTCTTTAAAAAAATATAAAAATATAAAAAAGAAAAAGAAAAAATATATTTGTATATATGTATATATTTTTTATTAACACCTAGAGTCATGTGTTCACAAGCAAGTGTGTACACTCGCCATCTCTGTACCCTTCTCACGTAAGCCCAAAAGGCAGTGCATGATCGGTATATCTGGCCTCACTTTATTTAAGTTAGTTGTATGTATCTAAAAATTCTTTTATTAATAACGCCTACAGTCGATAGATGTACACACTTGTGTGTTCACTCTCCATGCTTTGTATTCCCTTCACGTAAGCCCGAAAGGCAGTGCATGAGTTATATATGTGGCCGCAGTTTTCTGAGTTAGGCATATGTAAATATTGTTAATATCAATAAAATTTTCAAATAAGAGAGGGAAGCAATTGAAATCCAAGCACTATTTCAACTTATGTGATTTGACATGTTATTCAAAAGAAATGAGAATACCACTTTGAAAAACAATGATAATCAACTAAGGATTCATTTCATAGTTACAATATGTTATCAACCAAAACAACAAGCCAAACTAGAGTCTATTTGTTATGATAAATTAGTTTTTATAGGAAATTTTGACAAGTAAAATGACTAAAATTTCATGATGATGACCAAAATTTATATTTAACTTATTTATGTCAGTTTAAAAGTAAATTCTTCATTTGTAAATATTTTCAAAAACTTGCATTCATCTATTTGTAAATAAATCTTGCATTTAGAAATTTTCACGTTGCATTTGGATTTTGTGGGTAGTATCCGCTGAAAACCCTCACGAGACAACACTCGTCCTACTAGGGACCTTGAGGTTTAAGGTTTGTTGCGTATGCTCAATGCAATCGTGCTCCCTATGAAAATGGATTTATCATAGTTTTAGTTTATTCGAGGACGAATAAAAAGATAAGTATGGGGGTATTTGATGTGCACATAAATATGCATATCTTTACATCCATATTTAATCTATTTTTATTTAAATAAATGAGCATATACGGGATTTTAACATGTTTAAACCAATATTTCAATTATTTTCAAATCATCAATTATTCATCTTCATATGGGGGCAAAATGGTCATTTTGTGCATATATTAATTTTGAGAATATTTACTTGGCATTTTATTTTTATTTGTAGGAAAATTAGATGGAAAATAGAAGAAGTATTCATGTATTCATGCATGCACAAGGGAATGAAACAAATAAAGATTGAAATAATTCATTTCATGCATTCCGGAGGACCCCACCTACCCACTTACCTTGATCTATAATTAAGAGCTAATGCACATGTTAATGGAGCTTAAAGTTACATGCATACTTAATGAAGGATTAATTAGAACCTAATGATAACTTGGTGGCCACATTTCTCAAGTGCAATTTGGGTAGTCCCCTAAAATATGCATTAGGATTTTAGGCCTGTATAAATACCCCATATGTTTCATGTAATGAGTTCTTAGCCTCCTCTTTAGTTAGTTTAGTTTTAGGCTAACAAAAAAACAAAAAAAAACTCTCTTTTCTTTTTCATGGCTACTTAGCCATTTTCTTTCATGTAATTTTCTTATATGCAATTTTAATTCATGCTCTTTTCAATTTACGTGCTCTGTTTCCTCTTATGTTAGTAGCTTAGTTTTATTTCTTATGCAAGTAGTTCAATTCTCCTTTTATTTTTATTAGCTTGCACTTTCTTTTGTTTGTTTTATGTTGCAATCTACATTTGTTGACATGATAACAAATATGAATAGCTACACCCCTTCAATTTAGGTGTGATGAAGCTCTCTTAATCATGTAGATTCAACATAATTTGCTCATTTATGTTCTCTTTTTGTGCTTAATGGAAAGTTGCATGTTGATGTAAGTTTATTAATGAATTTGATAGTCTATGATGTTAATCACATATAGGCTATTCTTACTAAAATAAACACAATTTACATCATCATCTAACTAATTGATTTCGGTAATGGAAGTGGATTTAGAATCAAAATTTGATGGTTTATGTTACTAATTCAATAGTAAATAAGCCATGCTTAAAATAGATTTTATTTTTAATTTCATTGTCATTTTCATGAGAGTTGAATAGTGGGTTTGGAGGGTGGGTTATAGTTTCATGGTTTATGTTGGGCTAATTAATAGCACAAATATTCCATACTTATGATAAACACATCAATTAAATTCACTAATGACCAAAAAGAGAGATCATAATTTCATGTTGTGTTGATTTATGTGATCATGAGAGTAGATTTATCTCTAAATTGTCTTTTAATCTCATAGTTCTCATTCACTTTTATAGTAGTTAGTTTTTGCAATTTTTTATAGTTAACAACACTCTCAAATTCTTAGTTTAATTTGATTGAGTAGAAATTTTAAAATCAGTACAATTCCCTATGGATTGACCTGTACTTGCCACGTAATAGAATTGTAGCCGTGCACTTGCGGTTATTTTTAATTAAAATTTTATCATCGATTTTCTATCTGATAGAAAAACCATCGTTAAACACCAAATTCTTCAAAATTATATTTTAAGCATTTCGTAATTTGAAATATTTCATATGGATATATCTTCCCCTAAGTAATAATTCTTTTAAAATTTGAATTTTCAAAGAAGTATAATTACTCCCCTATAATGTTTTTAGGCACTTATGCTATTTTAGAATTTTATCCCTACCTGACCCTGGATGTAAGGGAATGGTTCAGTATAAGGATCTTCCTTAATCTGGATTTTATTATTTCTCAATATAAATCTATTTTATCCCAAAACTTCTTTTCTCAAAGATTTACTTTTCATAAAATGAAATTATACCAAAAATTCAACTTGCCTGACTTCCAATTCCTTATAAAATAAATTTTCCATATGAAAATTCAAAAGTTGGGGCCAACTCTTAAGAAGAAGTTGCGCCAATGCAAACTTGAAAGGTTATACTCTCCATATACGGTACATTCTTAATTATTATTCAATACGGATAATCTCAATTAATTGGTTGAATTTATAAAATTTCTTTAATCACTTTGCTTCAATAATTTTCTTAGTCAACTCTTTCTTAAATCTCATTATAGATTGCTACTTTAACTTGCTTTGAAAATATTAAAACCTAAAGATTTCCTCAAGAAAACAAAATTTCAAGTTTCAACTTTTGTTAATCGTTAAATTTTATCACTTAGACACTTTTTTCCAAGAATTCATTATTGTTTTGAATAATAAGTTCCATTAAATAAACATTCTTGCTTAGTTTGCAAATAGGTTTAAACTTAGCTTTCATGTTCTTTTGTACTAAAAGCAGTTATTCTCGATTTTATATACTTAATGTTTATAGTGTTTCAAGATACTAAATTTTAGTTAATCCCTTACTAAAATTTAGTGGATCTATTCAAGGATTTATTCATGCTTAAATTTTATGATTTCAAATTATAAATTCATCCTACTACAAAATTCTTCCCCTTAAATATGGTTGAAAGCCTTCCATTGATACTCTTATATCATTTTAGTACATACAATATTTTTACCTACAAATCCCCAATTTGGAACAAAATATACTTTCAATAGTACCTCTTTAAATTTTGTATCCTACCTACTTCTGTATCAAGTAAACTCTTCTTTAATGGTTCAAAATTACATAATTCACTCTTCAAATAAAAGGTAATTGTAAAGTTGAATAGGTTACTCCTACTTTGATTTATTTCAGGGTTACAAACTTTAATTTTTATTTCTCATGAGTTTCCAAAAATTCTCTTTAATCCATAAATTTCCAACTACAAAAATTTAAAGCTATTCCTGGTTCAATTTTATCATAGTTTAAAATTTCCCAAAATTTAGCTTACAAGATTACCTCGCATCCTTTATATTATTGTTTGTGATGTATATCTCCTAAATCATTATATGTGCATACCTATATGTTTATTCCTAGAAGGGCATTTCATTTTAGGAAATTTTTGTCTCCAAAATTTACGTCCTCTTTAATTTTCATATTTCCAAATTATAATTTTCAAAACACTATTTTATTACTCAAAATTTTGTGCCTGATTGTCTCATTTAAGTGGTTATGAGTCCCTATCTAGTATGTTAGCCAGACTCCAGACCAGAATTCTTAAAGCACTCAATGTGCAGTTAAACACACACACACACATATATATTCTAGAAATTCTTTCACACACGCACACACACACACCTTTTAGATTCAAATATTGGCATGATTATGCTAATCACAATTAAATACCCCATAGATGATCTAGAGGATAGTATTTCCCAGTTAGATGATTGTTTCACCAGAGCTCCATAATTATTCTCTTTATTTATAATAGCAAATGGTTCATTTACTCAAGTTAGTTGGTAATCTAATACTAATATTTAACTCCATTTCCATTTGATTGATTTATAATCTCAAGATTTGATCCTTGGCTATACTAATGAAATTTAATATCTCCTGCGGTAATTGGTACCGCAAGGTTAAATTATTAGTTTGAGACAGACTGATAATTCTCAAGTGAAGATTCTTTACTTAAATTGAAGTTTAAATTATTAATAAGTCACCCAAACAATCATGCATACAATTAACCCTTCAATCATCCATACGTAAAACAACTGGACGATATGCTTAGCGGGAAGCAGTCCAACTGCTTCCACTGTGCAATTCTGATTGTTAGAGGGGGAAGAATCAAGATACAGGTGGTCATTTATGATCCAATCGACCTATTTATAATAGGAAAGAACCCTAATGACCTAACGAAGACCCTAAATGATAGTTTCTAAGACTTGCTTAGACCCGGGTTCCCGTACTCAATATCATATATTGTTTTGAACATAGCTCTAATACCAAGTTGTAACGCTCCACCTTTATACCCACACTAACAAAGGATATTGCTTAGTAATATCGTCCATTAATGCGGAGAATAAGGTTGGTTAGGAGCGACCATCCGTGAACATTGCTTTAAGTGAGTATTGACAAGTCGAATTGAGTAATAATTTTTCTATTGAAGTAGATTTAATGTAAACAATCCAGGCTTAAAAAATATTACAGTGGCTTTAATAATTTTTCAGAACAACATAAGATATCACAAGCACGTAATCATAGAATACACAGTAGAATATCCATATGATACATAGTAGAAGAGTGCAAATGTACAAATACAAAGAGGGTCTACAAAATAGTGGACATGATAGTTCCACACAATATACAAGTACGACTACCCAAAATGATAACATACAAAATGTTTCTCAAGCTTGACCAATATTTACATAATGTACAAATCCATAGTCTAGGTATAAAGATAAAATATGGAAATAGACGAGATCCCAAAAGATAACTTCAAGTTTGACATCACAATTGGTCAATGAGGCGTACCTGTAGTAACTCAGTCTGACCCGAGTATTATACGAAATAATAAAAGGGTCAGTCTTGTACTAATATAAATTAGTGTGAGTAACATAACATAATAAGGGTGATATCCATAAATGCATGTATATAAGCAGCAAGATCGCATAACACCTAGTGTTATTCACTCATGAAAAGTGTAACCAAGAAAGAGTTGTCATTCACCAAAACCCCAGATGAATCAAATGGTGACAATAAAATCCTAAAGAATCACCAAATCAAATTCTCTAAAAATCTGCCTTCCAAAGGCAATATATCATAAATATGGAGAAATCATAATCACAAATTTAAACCATAAGATCCAATTCACAAAATATCAAAAATTGGTGCCAAATGATAGACGAGCTGAAACTCATCGAATATGCATGCAATTGAGGTACTATCCCTTTATGAACCACTAGACAAATCTAAAGGTTATGTCGAACGAGCATGAAGGCTATGCCGAAAACTAGACGAGCATGAAGACTACATCGAACTCTAATGAAGTACAATCCCATCATGGACCACTAGATGAACACGATGGTTATGCTGAACACTAGAAGAACCCGAAGGCTATGCCAAACATTAATGAGGTACAATCCCTTTATGGATCACTAGACGAACCTGAAGGTTAAGCTGAACAAACGATTGTAATATACTTTTAAATAGTAACCAAATGGACATCACCAAAGCATCCCATACCACTTGGCGAAATTCAAGCATTTATTAAATGATCATAAATCTCACTACTGAAGTAAGAAAATAGTAATAAAATAATAATAATAATAAAATATTCAATCGAGCGAGTCTAGGAATTAACTGATAAAGTAAACGCGAACGTTTCATACCATTCGTTTTACTAAGTCATGTAATTCAATTTCTCGTTCGATCGAGTATGTGAAATTTTATATAGAATAATTTACTTATAAAAATCTCCTTTGAAAATAGTAGTTTATAGTCTAAAATAGATTTTACAAAATATTGTTCGATATATATATATATATATATATCTGTGTGTGTGTGTGTATGTATATATAAGAAATTATGAGATCAAGTTTATAAAATAATTTGAATGTACTAGTGTGTGTGTGTATAAAATCTTTCCCAAAGTCATTTCTATAAATGATATATATATATTCCCAAAGTCATTTCTTTAAATGATATATATATATATTCCTATATGTATATATATTCCCAAAATCATTTCTATAATTAATATATGTATTTCCGTAACCATTTCTATAAATATTTATATATATATAAGAAAACACTTTGGTTTTGAAAATATTTCTTTTGAAAACTAGTTTGAAATCGGTGCAATAAAATAGTGTCGTCCTATATCCATAGAGCTATTTTTATGGAAAATCTTTATCAAAATCAAAGCATCAAACCCAAGATTCAAAATCCCAGAACTAACAATAGAAATCATAAAAAATATACATCAACACCATGCCCAAAATACCAAAATTCAATCGGTCAACCAACAGGAATAAGAGCACAAAGAGGAGGGTTCAATGGCACGACCTAAAACACTCCCAGATCAATGAAAAAATTTGCAATACCGACCTTTTACGTCCTAAAATTTTGTAAAATTACAAATATGAAAGTTGTAGATAAAAGCCTAAGCTTTCCAACAAAAAATATCATTAAATTTAGACTTACGGTTCAAAAGTTATGATCAAAATAATTTTCAAATTTAAATTTATTAACCCTGTCTTTTATTCTCGGGCCAGCGACAAAGGAATGTGATTTCGATTGTTTAAACCTCAAAATTGTACAAACTTAAAGGCATAAAAGTTGTGGATAAAATTATATGCTTTCCAACAAAAAAAAGAATAATAAATTTGGGCTTACGGTTCAAAAGTTAAGGTCGAAACAATTTTCAGGTTCAAATTACTTAATTCCTATTTCATTCTCAGGGTGGCGAAACAAAACATAATTTTCGATCATTATATTCTCAGAATTTTACCAAACTCAAAGCATGAAATTTGTAGATCAGAGTCTATGCTTTCCTTCAAATCAAATATTATCAAATTCCAATGAGAAATGAAAAAGATATGACCATAATACTAACTATGATTAGCCTAGGGAATGGATTAACAGCCAAGACATTCACAATCAACAACCATTCAATAAGAGACTTTAGATCAGTATAGGAGGTAAGTTCAAACTAACCTTATTTTCTTTTATTTCAATAGAGATGGAGATCGATTAATGCTTATTTGCTCAACTAGAGCACCTAGAAGCTCATGCAAGAAGAATTGTAAAATATATAAACATCAATCTATGAAATTAGCTGAAATAAAGACTCAAAAGGAAGAGAGACGGGGACAAGCACCATTGTCTAAGTGGTTAAGTGATTCGGCTTTGGTGCGAGAGGTCACAAGTTCGAAACTTGCGTAGCGTGATTCGAACGTTTATTGACATGTGATATGTTGTCCCAGTGACATGTTGTATATAAAGTACCATTTCAAAAAAAAAAAAAAAAAAAGAGAGACGGTTTGAGATTCATACTTTAAAATTGTAGTTCAATAATTACAATAGAATCCTCTAATTTTGACTAGAATTTGGAGATTTTATTCTAGGGTTTATGTGATGAGGAGGAAAGTCAGTTTACTGGTTCTGAACATGAAGAAAAGAGGAAAGTAATGCACAGTTACTTTTCTTTTCTCTCAAATAGCTTGAATGGGTACTTAACCCTCTTGGACCTTGATTCGTTTTTATTTAGAAAAGAGAATAAGATTGATTTTTCGATCTCTATTCTTATAATACAAATCATGTAAATTACGTATTAAACAGTTATGAATTAAATTCATTTTAATCCAACCAGTCCAAATCTAATTACTCCAAAAATTCACAATAAATACAATTTATTCATCTCCATTTTAATGGTATAATATATATATATATATATATATATATATATATATATATATGCACACGCACGCACACATAAATCCATATCAATAACTTAGCTTCATTTTTAACAAATTAACACCAAATTGTTTTGTTACATTCGTCCGTAATAAATGGATTTAATTTTCACTCGAATTCCAACAAGAGAAATTTATTATGTTAATAATTTTCTTATTTCCATTTATTAGAAATAAGCAACATCCATTATTATCAAAATCAAATTTTTACAAACTCCATTATCTCATAAATTTAAATTAATTCACATTTAAGTCTAACACGAGTACTTTTCATTGGTGCCAACATGGATTATTAATAAATTTTATTCATAATTAAACCAATATTATAATCAACATTGTTTCTAATACATGCGTTAAAATAATTTAACATTATTTATCTCGCATTCTCCAAAGTCACTCTTTTATCTTAATTAAAGAAGCAATTTATTTTAAATCGTCTTATTTAAATCTTTTAACATACTACCCATTTTTATTTATTTCCTAGATTCCTTCCATTATTTAAACAAAAGGATTTAGCCACAAACACAATATCTACTTTATAAACTTCTCCCAAAAACAATTTCCACTTGAAAATCCTTATATTCATACTTTGTCAAGTAAACCAAACCCATTGAATTTGGAGTAAAATAAATCAAATCCCCAAAATTTTATTTATATTTTTATTATTTTCATTTAAATCATATTACTTTTGGATTAATCGGTAATTAATTTATTTTCAGGTATGCCTCAAACCGAAGGTTGTTACAATTTACCTCGCATCCTAACTCATACTAATGACTAATGTCATTTTATTCATACAATCTTTTATTAACATCAATAGTTCACACCCGTCATAAATGCATACTTTAGATTACGTGTGTCTGTAAATATATTCATCTTTACTTAAGTATGCATTTATATCTTGCTTACTTAAGGATTCTTTACTACTTTCTTTTTTAAATAGATTTATAATGTCTTAAGTTATTTATTCATTTACCGTTTTTCCTATTTTTGTTTCTATTCCATTTTTTAACCTTAATTTATTCTTGCCTATTCTTCATTTTCTTTTTATTAATTTCCGACTTTGTACCTATTATGTATCTTCTCTTTTTGGAATGTTCTTATCACATTTCTAGTTCTTTATTTAACACTTGGGGATTTTCTACATCTTAATACATTGGAATTACGTCTCTTCCAATAGAAAGATTAACATCATAAATTTCTATATCTTATCTAAAAGGAAGAATTGTATTGCGTTTGGACTTATAAGGAAATTTTCTTTTTATAGTTATTGAAATAGGCAGTATAAAATACGGTAAACATCCTTATTTTATACATCTCTTTCTTTTTTGGTGCATTCCTTGTCATTTCAAACAACATGCTTTTTTTATACTTTTAAATTTGATATTATATAGAAATTCATATTGCAACGTCTTATATTCCAACAAATTAAAATAATACTTAAATCCCTATAATTTATCATGAAATTTAGTTTACACTTTTATTTTCAATAATCATTCAATTTACACATCTGGAATTATTACATCATTTATAGGTTAATGGTCAACTATTATTTAATAATAAATTTAGGGACTGCTAATATCCAAATCCTTTCCATATTTTCATTCATTCAACATATATGTCAAGTTAATAATTACAGAATATTTAGGTAGAGTTTATAATTTCATTTCATGTATGTAAGTTTAGCCTACAACTCCAATTTACATTTCAGGCATATAGGAATAGATCTACAATAGTATAAACCTAATATTATACAAAAGTATATAATTATTCTCACTCACCTTTTTAGCTTTCCAAAACTCCAGATCTAATCCCGGTTATTCCACATTGACTCCTTTTTCTCCCTATTTGGATTTATGCACCACAAGCATATAAAGACTTATCAGAGATCTAGATCAGAAAAGAGATTTGGAATCTAATTAGTATTTTAGATTCGGATTTACAATTTACCATGACATTGGCGATTTGATTTGAACCTATTATCTTCCTCAATCATCTTCTATAATTCTCCAGTTTTATATAATGTAAACTTGAACTACTTTAAAGAAGTTAGAATTTTGGATGAGTGGAGAAAATGGCAGAGCTTCAGCGCCCATTAGAAAATATGAGTTTAGAAGTGAGGGTATAGGTCTATATTCATAGGGGTTCAAATTAATGTCAGCCGTTCGATAAAACTATATTAAATCCAGACTGTCAGGCCAAAATTCACTGTGGATTTAACATGAGCAATGGTCGATCACTCTTGACCTAGGGTTGACTACTGACAGTCAACCTGGGTGCATCTCGGGTCGACCATGCCGTTTTCTTATGGTGATTAATTAGCTTATTTGATTTGTTAATTATACTGCTCGATTTCTTTAATTTTCATTCCTTTTTTGATTAACCATGATAATTTGTTTCCCTTAACATTTATTTTCCTAGATTTCATTTAACGTTAATATTCCTTAGCGTGTAAGCTTCCATTAATTGTTTAATTTATTTTTGTTACCATAATTACATATGTAATTGTTTCCGATTCAAAAACTTCAAATGTTAATAATATTTTCATTTGAACTCCAATCGGAAAACTTTATATATGAAAATTGGTTAGAAAATCGTCATGAGCCTAATGGTGTAAATTTTGTACCCACCTTCCGATGTTTGTAAAAATTCTATTTTTCAACGTTATAATTTTTTATTAAATTTCTTTATAATTAATCGTCGTAAAATAACGAGTTATTACATATAACAATAGTCTTTCTTTCTCTATTCAATTCCATGCAGCTATCGGGATCACAACATATGACAAAATTGTGACAACCCACCAATTCTTATCCAGGCCACATTTCTACCTACAACTAACATCTTACCATAATAAATCATTCAACCTAATCCAAAGTCAATCGATTTATGCACTATGTTAGAATTATTCTTTAACTATTTACTATCATGTTTATTATGCAAAATCACAACTCATTTTCAACTCACGATATATTTTACCTTTTATATAGAAGATGATGGCTTATTTGCACTAAGGGCCACTTTTGTGACCTTTCTATTCCTTATTTTCTTTCTAATCCATCAAACAAAATTTAATTTTGACAATCCAAAACTCCATTTATACTTTGTAATTAAAATAAAAGATTCGTTGTCAGAAACTTATCACGGTATCTAAGTTTAAAACTTCCACTCGCTTCTTTAAAATACATCATTACTTTTCAGAATACCGCTTTATCAAAATATCCCATTTACTTAAAACCGTAAGATGAATTTTTTTTCATCAAACACTTACTTCGTCCTTTTCATTTAACTTCAGCAAATCAATATTAATCATTTAAAATATTTTTGAATTTTAAATAAATCATAATTATTTCAAAAACACTCTTACTTCATTTCAAAACATCATATCAATTAATTTTTCATATATATATATATATATAAGTACACCTCAATTTATTTTATAAATGAAAAAATTTCAATACTTTTAAATAACACATCCTATATATATGAAAATATAATTTAAAATTCACTTTAGTAACTCACCGCACTTATATAAATTTAGAAAACCATTTTCGCTAGCTTAAATCATTTTTCACTATAAATGTGTTCAAAAATTTCATTTCACAAATATTTTAATCCCTTATTTAAAAATGAATATATATATATATATATATATATATATATCAAGACACCATAATTCTACTTGTTTTGAAACTTTAAATCTCCTTTTCAAAAATTATACAAATACTCATTATCTTATATAGACACAATATCATGTCATAAAATATCCTATAAATGAAATTTATAATTCCAATTTTCAAGACTAATTTCCTTTTCCACAATTTCTTTGAATTTTCACCCTTACAAAATATTTTTCTTCCTAAACTCCTACCATCCTCACTAGCTTCCTATCTAGTGCATCCATCAAATCAAATCAAAGCAATCACATTGATGTGCACGTAAATGTGCATATTTTTACCACCACATTTAACCTATTTAAATTAAATAAATGATCATATCGGGTATTTTAACTTGTTTAAACCAAATTCAAATTATTTTCAAATTGTCACATATTCATCTCCATATGGGGGCAAAATGGTCGTTTTTGTGCATATATTAATTTGAGAAAATTTATTTGGAAATTTCTATATTATTTTGTAGGAATTTGGCTTCATATACAAGTGGCTTCATGAAGATATATTCATGCACAAGAGTGAATACAAAGGAATGGAGATGGAAATAATTCAAAGCCATGATCATGAAGGACCCCACCTACCCACCTTCCTTCATGTACAAATTAGAAGCTAATCCACATGCTAACGGCCTTACACTTTCATGCACACTTAATGGGTGATTATTGAAGCTAATGATAACTTGGCCACCACACTTCCTACAAGGACATTTTGGGCATTCCCCAAAAAATGAATTAGGCTTTCTAACTTGTATAAATACCCCATATCTTCATGTAACCATTCCTTCCTCTTAGTTAATTTTTAGCTTAGAAAATAAACTAAAGCTCCCTTCTTTCTTTTCATGGCTACTTAGCCATATTTTTATTTCATGTAATCTTTCTTTCTATGCAATGTTAGTTAATGTTCTTTTACATTTACGTGCTCTCTTTCTTATGTTGTTAGTAGCTTAGTGTTCATTTCTACTAACTTAGCTTTTCTTTTCATTTTACTCTCTTTTTCCTCTTGTTTATTTCATGTTGCTTTCTACATTTGTTTATTTAATAACAAATATGAGAGGCTAATCCCTACAATTTAGGGGTAATGAAGCTCTCTTGAATTATGTAGATGCAACATAATTTTCATTTATGTCTCTTTTGTGCTTAATGGAAAGTTAGATGTTTGTGTGATTTTGTGTTTAATATTGAGTTTATTAGCTTATGTTGTTCAAAACAAATAAGCTATGCTTAATCATATGAATCACTAATTACCTCTTTATCTACATATGATCATGGTAATGGAAGTGGATTTAGAATCAAAATTTTATGGTTTATGTTTCTAATTCAATAGTTAATAAGCCATACTTAAAATAGATTCTACTTTTAATTTCATGTCATTTTCATTAAGGTTAGTAAGTGGGTTAGAGGGTGCATTAAAGTTTGATGGTTTAAGTGTGTTAACTAATAACACAATTAGGCCATGCTTATGATAAATGCATCAACTAAACTCACAAATGACCAAAAAGAGATCATAATTTCATTATGTTGATTTATGTGATCAAGAGAGGGGATTTGCCTCTAAATTGCTCTTTAATCTCATATTTTTATTCTCCTTAGTTTTAGCTTGTTTTTAATTTCTTTTAGTTAGTTAACAATCCCTCGACTTTGGTTTAATTTGATTGAATAGATTTTTGAAATCTCACAATTCCCTACGGATCGACCCGTACTCGCCACGTACTAACTTTTGTACGCCGTGCGCTTGCGGTTATTTTAATTTGAACTTTTCGACTATTTTCTTAACCGATAGAAAACTAGCCGATTAACATGTTTTTGGCGCCATTGCCGGGGAATTTGTTTTGATTTTATTTTCTATTCTTCGAATTATTTTTCTATGTTAACTTGCATTAAAAAAATACTGTATTTGTGTGATTTTTGATTGCATTTTGGTGTGTGTTGTTTTCTTGCTTGTTTTTCCATTTGCATTGCATATCCTACTAAAAAAATCACAATTCAAAAAAAAAAGATACATATATATTTCATTTCTTTTTTTTACATGTGCATTTCCCACATTTGATTTTATTTTACAACAATTTTTTTTACTGTTCACTGTTTCTGCCTTTTTACAAGTTGGAAGTGACTATGCATGTCTGCCTGTCAACAGTTACATTACTTCTGCAATTGCTTGCCTGCACATACCATTTCCTTCCTCCCATCTTCAACATCATACGCGACTGGTCACAGCAACCACAATATAGCACTGCCACATTACCCCTCTCCACCACCACAGTTTCCTGTCATCTACCCCTGCCTGCAAAACTTCACAACAACCAACAAAACCACTGCTTAGCAAAATATCATCCTACTTCACCTATTCCAGCCTTACATCACCAACTTCTCTACCACCTTGACCATCTTCATTCTAAACATCATCACCTTGACAAACTGCACTGTGGCACTATATCAGTCTTCAACTCTCTTACATTTGTGCACTGCAACCATCTCAAAAACTTGCATATCAATATTGTGGATATTGTGCAACCATCTCAAAAACTTCCAACTTCAACAACTCAAATCACCACCGCTTCCAGTTGATCTTCCACCATATTTACAAAACTGTTTCAACCTCATCAGTGCAACTGTGCACATAACTGTCATCAGACCACCATCCACAATGTTCTTGCCTCCGACACTGCTCCATCTCCAATAAGCAGTTTACCATTGAACCACATCACTTCATTCCCGACCACATAACATCACTTCAACAACATCTATACTTCACTTCAATTCACTTGTTTTGTCTGTTCGATTCACTTCATTTCAACTGTACCACTATAACACATATCACCAGCACACACCATAACTCCCCAAAACTGCAACAACTCTTCTACTTAACTACAACCAGAGCAACATATAAACCTACATCAGCCACCATATACAGAAACACTGCCAACACAGAGCAGTACTCACCAGAGCTATCCCCTACAACAGTTATGCATCAGTCACCATCCCTGTTAACCTCTTCAAACACCCCAATCAAAATCACCAATACCAATTCAACTTGTCCATCGCCTAGTTCATCCCGCCACCATCTACTGACAGCAACAACCATCCATTAATCACTTTCTCATCGACCAAACGTTCATCATCTACTACTCGTCACTGCAATACAAGTGCAACCACCATATATCATCCCTACAAATACCACCATCACTTGCCTTTTTTTTGGCAAGATCCGCAAATCAAGCAATTTATTTTAGCAAGCAATTCTGCTCCTTCTGCAACTCTGCTTTGGCAACCCGAAATAAAACAAGATATATCTACAATTGGGTGGGGTCCTCCATGATCATGGCTTTGAATTATTTCCATCTTCATTCCTTTGTATTCACTCTTGTGCATGAATATATCTTCATGAAGCCACTTGTATATGAAGCCAAATTCCTACAAAATAATATAAAAAATTTCAATTAAATTTTCTTAAATTAATATATGCACAAAAACGACCATTTTGCCCCCATATGGAGATGAATATGTGACAATTTGAAAATAATTTGAATTTGGTTTAAACAAGTTAAAATACCCGATATGATCATTTATTTAATTTAAATAGATTAAATGAAATACCCGATATCATCTTCTTTTTTATTTTTCATGATTAATTTTTCATTTTTCCTCCAAAACTAAAAAAATATAAAAAAACTCAATTTTTTTAAAGCATCTTGATTTATTTTTAAAGAAACGCTATAAGATAAATATATGGTTTTGGTTAATTGAAATTTTTGAAAATTTGCTTGCCTTAACAAAAATAAAAATGAAGTTTTATTACAAATAACAATGGTTTAACTAGTATATAGGAAGATTCATACGTGTTAGTTATGAAATATATTCTAATTGAAAATCTTTGTTTTAAAAAGTGGTCGATTTAAAATAAAGGATATAACATTTTTTTGACTTCTAAGTTAAATGGTGCTAGGATGATTTTGTGAAACTCTCTCTCGAAAAAAAAACATTTCTTGTATATATGTATATTTTTTAATAAATACCCAGAGTCGTGTGTTCACACTCGTGTGTTCACTCACTATGCTCTGTACACTTCTCACGTAAGCCCGAAAGGCAATGCACGATCGGTATAACCGGCCTTAGTTTATCTGAGTTAGGTGTGTGTATATAAAAATTCTTTTGAATAACGCCTACAGTCGATAAGTGTTCACACTTGTGTGTTCACTCACCATGCTCTGTATTCCCCTCACATCAGTCCGCAAGGCAGTGCATGGGTAATATATCTGGCCTCAGTTTATCTGAGTTAGGCATATATAAATATTGTAAATACCAATAAAATTTTCAAAAAAAAAATGGAGAGAGTTAGAAAATGAAATCCTAGCACTATTTTAACTTATTTGATTTGACTTGTTATTGAAAAGAAATGAAAATACCACTTTGATAAACGTTGATAATTGACTAAGGATCCATTTCATAGTTACGCTTTGTTATCAACCGAAACAGCGAGTTAAACTATAGTCTATTTGTTATGATAACTTCGTTTTTTTTGGAAATTTTGACAAGTAAAAGAACTTAAATTTTCAAGATAATAACCAAAACCTATATTTAACTTATTCTTGTTAATTTAAAAAGTAAATCCTTCATTTGTAAATATTTTCAAAAATTCGCATTCATCTCTTTGTAATAAATCTTGCATTTTGTAAATATTTTCATCTTGCGTTTGGATTTTGTGGGTAGTATCCGCTGAAAACCCTCATGAGACAACACTCGTCCTATTGGAAACACCCAGAGGTTTAACGGCTTGTTGCATATGCTCAATGCAATCGTGTTTCCTACGAAAACGGATTTATCTTAGTTTCTTTTTCTTTATTCGAGGACGAATAAAAAGATAAGTGTGGGGGTATTTGATGTGCACGTAAATGTGCATATTTTTACCACCACATTTAACCTATTTAAATTAAATAAATGATCATATCAGGTATTTTAACTTGTTTAAACCAAATTCAAATTATTTTCAAATTGTCACATATTCATCTCCATATGGGGGCAAAATGGTCGTTTTTGCGCATATATTAATTTGAGAAAATTTATTTGGAAATTTCTATATTATTTTGTAGGAATTTGGCTTCATATACACGTGGCTTCATGAAGATATATTCATGCACAAGAGTGAATACAAAGGAATGGAGATGGAAATAATTCAAAGCCATGATCATGAAGGACCCCACCTACCCACCTTCCTTCATGTACAAATTAGAAGCTAATCCACATGCTAACGGCCTTACACTTTCATGCACACTTAATGAGTGATTATTGAAGCTAATGATAACTTGGCCACCACACTTCCTACAAGGGCATTTTGGGCATTCCCCAAAAAATGAATTAGGGTTTCTAACTTGTATAAATACCCCATATCTTCATGTAACCCTTCCTTCCTCTTAGTTAGTTTTTAGCTTAGAAAATAAACTAAAGCTCCCTTCTTTCTTTTCATGGCTACTTAGCCATATTTTTATTTCATGTAATCTTTCTTTCTATGCAATGTTAGTTAATGTTCTTTTACATTTACGTGCTCTCTTTCTTATGTTGTTAGTAGCTTAGTGTTCATTTCTACTGACTTAGCTTTTCTTTTCATTTTACTCTCTTTTTCCTCTTGTTTATTTCATGTTGCTTTCTACATTTGTTTATTTAATAACAAATATGAGAGGCTAATCCCTACAATTTAGGGGTAATGAAGCTCTCTTGAATCATGTAGATGCAACATAATTTTCATTTATGTCTCTTTTGTGCTTAATGGAAAGTTAGATGTTTGTGTGATTTTGTGTTTAATATTGAGTTTATTAGCTTATGTTGTTCAAAACAAATAAGCTATGCTTAATCATATGAATCACTAATTACCTCTTCATCTACATATGATCATGGTAATGGAAGTGGATTTAGAATCAAAATTTTATGGTTTATGTTTCTAATTCAATAGTTAATAAGCCATACTTAAAATAGATTCTACTTTTAATTTCATGTCATTTTCATTAAGGTTGGTAAGTGGGTTAGAGGGTGCATTAAAGTTTGATGGTTTAAGTGAGTTAACTAATAACACAATTAGGCCATGCTTATGATAAATGCATCAACTAAACTCACAAATGACCAAAAAGAGATCATAATTTCATTATGTTGATTTATGTGATCAAGAGAGGGGATTTGCCTCTAAATTGCTCTTTAATCTCAGATTTTTATTCTCCTTAGTTTTAGCTTGTTTTTAATTTCTTTTAGTTAGTTAACAATCCCTCGACTTTGGTTTAATTTGATTGAATAGATTTTTGAAATCTCACAATTCCCTACGGATCGACCCGTACTCGCCACGTACTAACTTTTGTACGCCGTGCGCTTGCAGTTATTTTAATTTGAACTTTTCGACTATTTTCTTAACCGATAGAAAACTAGCCGATTAACACACATATACTGTCACAATTGCTTAGCTATGTCCCGAATACAAATTAGGGTTCACATATACTCACTAGCTTCCTATCTGGTGCATCCATCGAATCAAATCAAAGCAATCACATATACTCTCAGAAGTGTTTAGCCATGCCACAAATACAAATTAGGGTTCAACTCCAACATAATACTAAGAACCACTCCTCATACGCTAAATGTAGATATTGTAAGGTTTACACTATTATGACTCATTGCTTACAAATATCGATGGAACCAAATATGGATGTCCACACTATAATATCCCTAAGATCGACTCTAGTACCATTTCCAATATTTCACATCATCCCATTAACATCTATCTCTGTTCCAGTTTTCATCCTCACTACCTTACTCATCCTTTGCTATTTGTAATTGAGATTCATTAGCAACTCTCTAAAAGATATATAGCTCAACTGGAACAAAAACAAGCATATTCAACTTCTATATAATATATATCTAACAAAAAATACATGTACGCTCTCTCAACACGTTCCTAGTTCCCATCCTAGTTTCTAACCTATGCTCTGATACCAAATGTAACAACCCACCTTTTAAGAACCCCGTAACTACACAATGAAGACCCAAAACGGCGAGTCGTTAGGTGATGATACATATTGATATTCAAAGGGAGAGCATGAAATAAAAACTAAATTAACTAATAAATTTCATAATCTCGTAGTGGATTGTCACACAAAATAACATATTATATATATGATTACATATATGATAATAATACATAAGTTTATACAATCCAATCCTAATTAACGTCATTCACGCTGTCATATCATATTTATAAGGTATAGATTATTTATACAATCATTTACATATAATAGTTACAATATATACAGATCACGCACCTAGTCTATCACGTCTCTAGATTCCATTAACTTGAACAATATCGATAAAAAAACATAGGACCGGGTCAGGCATATGTTTGAGTAAGTGAAGCCAATCAAAAACTTATATATTACCGTGACAATAATATAACATGATTTAAGCCTAAGTATATCATCTTCTGGACCCGCTTGCGTAGTGCTATAGAACAATATTAGACTATCTAAGTATGATCCGATCCCGAATACCTATGGTAAAGGATCCTCTGTATGAATTCTAATCTTGCCACCCGTGGTAAAGGATTTCACATTTATGTAATTCGATCTCACTGCCTTCGGTAAAGGATTACATGTCTAAAACTACCCTGTCTCGCCAGTTATGGTAAAGGATAGTTACGTACTGGAATCATGCATGATCTTGCTACATATGCTATAAGTCTACTTTTTCCCACATCAAAACTCTCTTGGACTAGCCTTGATGCTCTATAGGAGAATGCTCGTCAATACCATGAATTAAGGACCACCCGCATGTGCTATGATATTCAGGTATTTGTTCATCATCCAAAACTATAAACAAATACTATGCCAAACTAGAAAATCCAAAGCCAAACACACTATGTAACGACCCAGCTTTTTGACCCTCGATTGTGGACACTAATACATCCATGGTGTCCATGTGTTGAGCGCACAAATGCCGAAAAGATAGGTAGTTAGGGTTATGTAAAAAAGAAAAAAATAGAACAAAAAAGAAAGAACACGATATCATAATCTCATAAGCGGAATGATAATATGTAATATCCAAAAATACAGTACAAAGGGTTACGCCAAGAGAGTAACTTTAGAGTTACAAAATCTAAGGACTATCATTAGCCTGGACAATTCTAACTGCCTGCCCTCGCAATGTTGATACATACCTAATAATACTGAAACCAAATATAAATAGATAAATAGAATAAAGCCTCTAACTCACTTCATGAAACTCTGAAGCATCCATAGTCAAACCTGCTTTACTCAGCCTACTCGAAAGAGTAACTAATGAATTGAGGGAAAGATAAAACCTCGAGTCAGACATAAGCTTGATATGAGAAACTCAAGATACATCATCCATATAACAGTAACTTTTGAGACAGTACGAATCAGCGTAATGATTTTACCCTCAAAAGAAACCAAATCGTCCAGTAAGTAAATATAGCAACATAATAAATATTGTCTCGGGAGTAGAATATAAATTAAAAAATAGCTATGTTGCTTTCATCTCATAACACAACAATATTAGAAGTACATCTAAAACTGAGAAGGTTCACCTATATATGGATTTTTTGTTGGAGACATCCCCAGATATACTAAGGCAAACCTTTTGACAAGAGTCAGAAACTACCTTCCAAGCTTCATTTATCTCTAGATAAAATATACCCCAAAGGAAAGCATAACTGGTCCACGCCTGAACATGTGATACCGAATATCATCAACTCTCACTTGTAACATCGATAAGCATCTATATATATAGAATTGATATAGCCTTTGGGTTAGCTAAACCCCGTGGTTATGCCCATACTCTATTCACTGTCATTTTTGATAGTGAAGTCAAATTCAACATCTCCCACATGAGTCTTCACCATTTGATAGATCATGAATCTCTCCATAGATTCCAACACAAGTTGTTTGATAAATGATAACGCCAGCCTTTACCTTAGACATAACCTTAGGAAAAACAGTTCAACTCTATAGCATTTGTCTAAAATATTATAACACTCCGTAAATTGTATGATAATTAAATAAAAAGAAATTATTAAAAATTAATAAAGCCAAAAATGCAAATTTCACAAACATCAGAGTTTTCATATATGAAGTTTTTCGATCGGAGTTCAAATGAAAAAGTTATTGGAGTTTGAAAATTTTGGATCGGAAACAATTATATATGTAATTAAGGAAATAAATGTAATTAACAAGTTAATTAATGTTAGCGGTTACTTAACATGTAAGCAGAATTAACGTTAAACCAAATTGTTCATAATTGCTCAAATGAGTTTTAAATGGAATTAAATAAAATGTAGAAATTAAATAACATAAACAAGCTACCGGTCGACCCCTTTATTGGGACCGGTCAACTACTAGTGGTCGACTGGTGGAATGCGGTGGCTATAAATTAAACCTAGGTCGAACAGCCCGAATTTAATATAACTAAATCTAACAGTTGGCGTTGATTCAAACACCTATAAATACAACCCTAACCCCTCACTATTTTCCTTATATATTCTGAAGCAACGGCGAAGCTCTGCATTTAATCTCCTCCTTAAACCCTAATATATATAAAAATTATATTCTAGATATTTAAATGGAGAATAGAGGATTGTAGTAGGATAAGAAGAATAGTACTGAATCAAATCGCCAGCCAAGGTAAATTGTAAATCTAAACCCAAATCTAAATTAAATTCAAACCCCTTCTTAGATCTAAATTTCTAATATATATGTATATGGTTACGGTACAAATTTCAATAGGAAGAATAAGGGAGTAAAACTAGAATAACAGATTTAGATCTGGTATTTGGAAGCTAAAAGATAAGTGAGAAATTATATATTTTATATAGTATTGGATTTATATCGTTGTAAATCTGTTCCTTGTATGCCTGAAAGAAATTTTAGGGCTGTAGGCTTTAACATATACATAAAATGAATTTGGGACCTATGCCTACATATTCTATGAATTGTTAACCTTGATCAAATAATGCATATACTTGAATCTGGAAAGTAACGGTGAAAGTAGTCCCTAAATCTATAATATTGTATAGAAATTCTAAGTTTGTTGGTTGAATAATATATGTGAGTAAATATAAATTGAAAGTTATTGGATTGGGATTTAAGTAGTATTTTAATTCGTTGGAATGAAGTGTGCTGCGATGTAAATTTCCATAAATTATCTAGTTTTATAAATATGAATAAAAGTTTATCGTTTGAGATAACAAGGAATATGAAAACGAATGAGATGTATAAAATATGGATGTTTACATTATTTTGTACCATCTATTTCAATAATAACAAAAAAAATCCTTGTAATTCCAAACAAAGCACAAGTCTCTTTTAGATAATTTATGGAAAAAGTGTTAACATTTCCTTTTGGAAAGATGTAATTCCAATGCGTTAAAATGCGGAAATCCTTAAGTATAAACCAGAGTATTGTAAGTAGAGATAATATCAATGAAATGAGTAATAAAGAGAGTTATAGTAATTAAAGAAAGATAGTTATAGTTAAAAGGAATGGTAGGATATAGGTAATAGTATAAAATGGAAGTCGAATAAAAAAATGTATTTAATATGTTAAATTAAAAGTAAGCGGTAAATGACATTAAATTGGTGTAAACGAAATAAGAAGCAAGTTGGGTAAAATAATGAAATACCAATAGTTGAACAAAGGTGAAGTAGTAACTAAATAAATTTATGTAGCGTAAAGTATGCGTTTATAACGGGTGTGAACTATTGAATTTAATTAATAACTTAGAGTAATTAAATATGACATAGTCATTAATATTGTAACGACCCGTAAATTTTAGTGGTTTTATTTATTTAATTAATTGAATTTTGTGAAATTTTAAATAATAAAATTTTGAATTAAAAATTTGATATTTGGAATACGTCTATTTAAACATTGAAAATGGTAAATTTTCATTTGATAATATGGAAGTATATTTTATTGTGTACTTTTATTTAAATTCAAATCAGTTAAATTAGATGAAAATAAAATCTTTTCCAAACTTGAATATTTTTATAAAATAAATTTTTAAATCATATTCTGAGTGTGACGTCATATTTTAGTTCTTCAAATTTGGACTGTCATTGCTCCGTTTATCTTATTTTCGATAGATTTGCAGCATTTTCGGTACCGATATCTACTTTTGATAGGATAGTCGTACCACTGATATCTGTATACCATTTTGATTGTCTCATCGTGCTAATCTCTGTGGTATATTCAATTCTGTGTTTTGAAGTCCGGTACGCAGTGGAATCCGCGTAAATGGTAACCGTATTGGTACTCGTTTCATGGCCTTTTGAGTTCAGTATCTTTTCGTTTGTTTCTGAGGATAACCAAAGGCCACTAGCCTTTAATATTCTTGGAAATTTACGTGTGACTTTTGCAATTCACTGGTGGAATTTAATGCTGTGTCCTTTGGTTTCACATTCTTTCTCTGTCATTTTATTTTTATTTTTTTCATCTTCTTTAAGCTAAATATATATATATATATATAACATCATATAAAAGGTAATCTGGTTCGTCATTTTTCCCAATTCCTCTCCCTTTGGCCTCCCTCCACCACAACCGAGCCTTGCTTCGCCCATCACCCCCTAGCCAAGTTTCAACCGCAAACTCCACAGCATAGCTGCTCCGCTTCCATGCAAATGCAAACCCAAGTGCAGCCGAGCCGAGCTATGCAACCATCACGTCGCCGACCACCATCAGTGATGCAGAGCTCCTCTCCCATCACCCCTTTGCAATTGCCTTCTTCAACTTTCTTTGCAAAGGTAGTTTATATATATATATTGTATATTTTGTTTACTGTATATAATAAGTGCAAAGCTGTTTGTATAAATAGTATCTTGCAATTTTATTAAGTATATAATATATACATATTGTTCTAAGTATAAATACTATTTTAATTTTAAGTATTATATATATTATTATATAGTAGCTTTTGTGAGTGGTATATATATTAATATATATATGTTTATATGTATATAATGTTTATAAAGTATTAGTTCTTGTTACATGTTTTGCCTACATACCAGTTTTCAAAGACGCACATATATATATAACTTTATATAATTATTTTACAGTTTTTTATGGGTTTATAACGTGTCTATGTAATATGTTTATATGGTTATGTATATTTTTCTGTTGAGTATAAAGCTGTATATGTGTTTTGATTTTATAGTTATAGGTTGCGTGTGATATATTGTATGTTAGTATATAGATTTTATAATATTCGTTTAGTTTACATATATAAGGTCTGTTAGTTTATAAAGTTATATTAGTATAATATGTTTGTTTTATACATATGTGGTATATATATTATAAAGTTTAGAAAGTTATAAAGGTATATTCACCTTACTGCCTACTTTTAGTCGAGAGAAAAGAAAAATTATAAGTATAGTTAAAGTTATTTATATCTTAGTATACAATTTATATAAGCTGTATGTGTTGTTATAAACTCTGTTTTACTGTATATATATTGTTAAGTGTTTCAAGTATCAAAGTTGTATTCTGTTGTATATAAATTTATATAAAAAAATTATAACCTGTTTTGTAGTTTATATAAGTTCTGCTGTAGATTCTTCTTTTATTCTTTATATGTAAGTTATATACAGTGGTCTGGTTTTGCTGCAAAGTGAAGAATTGTATACTGTAGTTTGGTTTTAAATTTTATTGATGGAGACTTTGTGTTTGGATTGAGTATTTATTTGAAATTTTGTTTAAACTGACTTTTGAATATATACATTGATATTTTCAAATGAACACATACAATATATGTAAGTATTTTGCATTTTATTAAGTATATTTATATATATATTTATTTATTTCAAATTATATTATGTAGATATGTTGTTTTATTTATGTGTTTTATTTAAAGCAAAGATTTTGAAATATATATTTAATTTAATATGTGTTTAAATTAATATTGATTTGAAAATAAATATAATATATATATATATTCTGTTTCTATCAAACTGATTGATTTTTCTCATTGATTTCTATCTATCAGCTTGTCCATCAAAATTCGTGTCAATTTAGCTTTGCTTTGGAAGTCGTGCTTGCATTTCGTAACTCAACTTCATTGTCTATCCTCTAACCTCGAAAGGTGAGCAATCACTCATGATTAACGTTCTTATATTTATTAAATTTGATTTCAATTGAAATGACAATTGAGATATGCTACTGTTAGTTATTTAAATTGCTATATGTATGCTATCATCTGTATCTGTTCACCTGTGACATCTAACACCATTATCTGTTATTTATATAGATGATATATGCCTGTTTTGATATGTTATATTTTTATCATCATATATGTTATCACTCTGCAAGTTCCCTATTAGTATAGATTTTCCTATGGGTTGAAATGATACATACCCGAATGATCTGTAGAATAGGAGGAAATCGTTATGGGTTGAAATGATAAACCCAAACGATTTTCATTGAATTGAGTTTGGGATTGCGGGTTGAAAAGATATACCCGTATATATTTAAATTGCGGATTGAAATGATAATATCCGTATCACTTGACCATAGGATAGAAAATTATATACAGACACTGTTGGTATATATATATATTTTGAAAATGATTTTTCAAGGTTTTGAAAAGAAATATATGTGATTTTAAATAAATATTGATTTTAAGATATTATATATAAAAATGTATTTTATAAAGGTTTAAATTTTAGAATTTAAAATTTTAAGATTTTACTTATAAAATTTTACTATTTTAAAAAATATATATGAATAAGTCTTAATATAAAATAGATTTAACAATAAGCTTTAATTTAATAAAGTTTGATTTAATTAATATATAACATGTTTAAGTATTTATTTAAAATTTATTTTAAAAATAGATTTTTATAATAATTTTAATAAATTAAAGTTGGGAAAAATAAATTTAAGTTGATTTGAAGTCGTATTCTTTTAAGAATTATATTTAAATAAATCAATTTGAAACTTATTGAATTCGAGATTTTAAAGATATGATTTTATGACTTGATTTTGATTTAAGTGATTAAATGAATATTTCAAGTTTAATAAATTGAAAGGGATATTTAGTTTATTTAAATTGTAATTTAAAAGTTTTATTTAAATGTTATTGGAATGTTTAAGTAAATATTTCAAAACTAAATAATAGTAAATTGAATTTAATATATATAAGAAATTGTCAAATTTAGTTTTGTAAATGTTTGAATATTTAAAGATCTGAAATTTATGGAAGTGAAATGGTTTAATTTGTAGTTTATATCTATATTTGAAAATGATATAAAAATGGTTTATTTAGATTTGAATTGAAATGAAAGAACTGAGATTTGATTTAAATGGGATTTTGGAATTTGAGTTAGTTTGAATCGATTTGTGAAGTTGGAGGAAACTATTTTATTTTATAAAGTATTTTATTATATATGAAAACTATATATATATATATTATTTTAATATAAATTATTTATAATATAAACTATTTTAATATACTAATTATTTTAATATAAACTATTTTAATATACTAACTATTTTATTTATAAACATTTTATCATATATATACTATTTCTATATCTAAACTGTTTAAATGGGAAGTTATGTTTTCAAAGTATTATGTTTTCAAAGTGATATGATTTTCAAGTGTTATAATTTCTAAGTGTTATAATTTCAAAAGATTTAGAACCCGTTTGGTTTGCTGTTTTTAGTTTTGTGTTTTCGTCTAAACAAAAATGCGCATTTCTTATGCATTGTTGGAAAACACACAATTTTGAAAAATGAAATTAACATAGAAAATAGAAAAAAAGTTTACTTGATTTTTCCTGTTTTGAGACATAACAAAAGGACAGAAAACAATTCCTCCCCTCCATTTCCCGTCCATCGTTGTAATGGCTAAGAATTGTAAAAAAATTTCTCATGTTTTCTTGTATTTTGTAGTGTATGTTGAAAACACAAAACACAAAACTCAAAACGAAACCAAACAGGCCCTTAAAATTTTGGAAAGAGTTATGATTTTGGAAATGAATATTTTTTTAAGTGAGAAATGATATTGTATTGATATGATTTTGAAATGGATATAGTATTTGGTATTGAAGTATGATATTTTGAAATGACCATGGTGTTATAATAACGATTGGTTGTTAAAGAGACCGGGATCGGTTATTGTCATACTCTCTGCCAATACTGAAAACCACCTTAACAACTATGTACGCGGTGGAGATTCCAGAATGAAGTAGGATGGTGGCGACAATCCTATATGAGATATATACGTGGACCTGACTCCCGTGAGTTAGCATAAGGTGGCTAAAACATGAGCAATTGAAGGGCCAAGTGAGGTAGCTTCTCCGATCGGACACACTCCTTCGATTGCCATTCTATTACTTTGTGATTAATTTGGTGCGCACCTTTGATTTGGGAGTGTGGCTCGAGGTGGGCGGTAGTGGCTACTATGTGTTATGTGACGCCCCACCCCGAGACCTACATTAACAAAGAGTATTACTGGGTAATACTATCTGCTAATGTAGAGAATAGGGCTGGATAGGAGCGACCATCTATGGCCTTGTCTTAAATATCTATTGAATACGTCGACAAATGCCATTTTTTTTCCATCTCAAGTGGATCGACATATCCAATAAATACTTAATACAAAGCCATAGGTGGCTATAGGATCTATCAGAACAAAATACAACAACTCGAATGTAAAACATGTAACAACCCGCATATTTTACGATTCGTATATTTAAATTTTAATTTAAATACAGCATCGTTAGTCGGATTTTAGTCCGAAAAAGTCACTATTCGTAGAAGAACAGTCGAATTAGTGAAAAGTCTATGTGGATCGTGCTATTTGGAAGTGCCTATTAGAAAACACATTCAAACAGAAATTCAGACGTCTGAAATGGGTCGTTCAGACGTCTGAAATTGTTCGAGTCAATCCAGAAAGGAAATAGGCTAAAATTGCCATTTTTAGACGTCTGAAATGGACGATTCAGACGTCTGAATATTGTTCTAGACAACTTTTGTTTTTCCAGATTCAGACGTCTGAATCGTTCATTTCAGATGTCTGAATGAAGTTAGAAAACTCATATTTTTCCAGATTCAGACGTCTGGTTTGGAAATTTCAGACGCCTGAATGAAGAACGAAGTTGAGAATCACCAATTTGGACTCGAGACCATTTCCATTGAGTTCAAAATGGTGTTTGCGACTTTTTTGAGTATAAGCATCGATATGTTTGGAGTTGAGTGAATTTTGCTATTTTTCACTTAGGGCTTTGGGCTTGGGTTTGGGTTTCACCCAACTCATCCTATACCCTAACTCAGCCCCCTCTCCTTTCCATTCATTCAATTCATTTCCTAAAACTCTAGCTCAACTGAAAATGGGGGAAGAGAATGGGAAATAGAAATTCCAAGCCCTAGATTCAATTGCAAACTCAAATTCTTGCTCCAAAATCAAAGAGAAGCTTAGGTAAGCCTTCTATTCATCTTCTCCATCTCAATCCCTCTTCAAATTCTCAGAAATTCCTAATATCTTAACTTAGAGAAAACTTCATCTTTGATTATAGATTGAAGTTCTTGAGGTATTGTTGAAGAGAGATTAACCTATTGCTTGTTCTAGAGCTTATCGTTTGTGTTTGGGTTTAAAAGGTGAGTTTTTGAACTCACATCTACGTCTATATCTTTGATAGTGTTAGGTAGCAATTCCTAACATCTATTCCTTGTCTATTTGCTTTTGAATTGAATTGGTTTGATGAATATTCCAATTTTTGGTGTTTGAAGTCAAAATTTATGAAAAATCATTATATGGATGTTTAGACATGTTGGTCGGAGTGTATTGGTGAGTCTTTAAGGATGGGTAGTCATTTGGGGTAAACCCCTAGCCATCGTCACTCATCCGATCGCTTCCGATATGATTTGGCCATCATTGGCCTAGGCAAAGTATTGCATGAGCCCCAGGTTCAGACGTCTGAAATTTACAAGTCAGACGTATGAATCTGCTTGTCTCAGCCCAATTTTCCTATTTTGTATGGGACTCCAATTTTTATCGATTCGTGATTATCCGATTTGTTGTTATCATTTATTATCGACTTTGATAACTTCTTCTTCGGGATTTTTGAGGATATCCATTATTGATGGGTTCGGTATCGATTTCTTTGGATTTGATTCACGTCTTCGTATGTGAATTTTTGATGATTGATTGCTTCTACAATCATTTCGGTGATTTGTCACTTTAAAATATAAAGATTTTCTATACTAGTAGTAAATATTCAAACTCTTTCACAAGATGATTTCAACTCTATTTTTAATACAAAACTCGTTTATAAAACCGTTTTCCAATCTATTAGTATATTCAAACCTTTACCTCATTCGTACGAGAAAATCTAATTAAACGGCTTGGCAAAACAAGTGGTATGAAACGCTTGCGTTTACTTCGTCGGTTAATTCTTTGACTTGTTCGATTGAATCTCTTGTGACAATTTTCGAGTGGAAATCTACAATCTGTTCATAAATATTTGAGTTAAGCAAGTGGTTATAGGACATGAAGCTAAACTCTTATATTTACTAGCTTAGTGTAATCGACACTTCTTGATGATCGATGATGATCATTTTATGTTTTAGACTAGCAATGTGCGTTGTCTCTTTGTCCACGTGGGGGACTGTACCTCATTTTATTGAGCTTCGTCTCATTTCTTTTATGGGCTAGCGACCCATGTTCTTTTACGGTTTTTGGTTCATCGGATGTACCGTTATTGTACTACATCGATGCTTCGGCTTTCGAGTTCATCGGGCATACCGTTATTGCACTACGTCGTTGTTCCGAATTATTTGAGTTTCTGGTTCCTCGGGCATACCGTTATTGCACTACGCCGTTGCACCGGCTCTATGGTTAGCGACCATGGAATAGCATTCCGTTTGTGATACACGTGTTGATGAGTTTTCATGCTCCCATTTGTGATAGGCCTTCCCCCCTTTGTGATTTCTGGATTTCTAATTGATGATTTCTAGAATTTGTGTTTCACCAATTTTCGTGGATTACATTGATAAGCTTTATCAATATTTGTGTTTGGTGAATAATTTAAAGAATATGACATTCTTTTTGGTGCTTTGAGATTCTTGAGATACTGTATGATTTTTGTTGTTATTTAAATGTATACTTGACTCAGTATTACATTTTTTTGTTATCATACATTTTTGGTCATATCTCTTATCCTATCTCATTTTATCTGATATTTATAGCTAGACTGATCCGTTTATTATTTTCTTCTTAAATAATACTCGGGTCAGACCGAGGTATTTCAGTTGCTCCTACTTGACTTCTTATCAGGGTCCTTCACCTGACTTTTGGCTAACTACTTTAGCATAGTAGTTTTTGTTATTATACATTTGAGCTATAGACTTCTTGATGTATAATTATTCTTTTGTCTAGCACCTGTATCTACTCATTGTGATGTAGTGGATCTTACTTGACCACTATTTTGATGTACACTTTTATGCGATATATTCATATCTGATTCCGCCTTTGTGATATGAATATCTGTGACTGATTTGTGTTATGTTTATTTCTATATTTGTTTCTGAAGGCCTCATAGCCACTGTGTGGTAGCTTCGAGTTTGTATTTGATATGTTGGATTTCCTCTTGAAATGAATGTAAGTTATTTTATCTGACATACCGGTACTCGCCCAAAGCAATTACACATATGGTTGCTCCTGTACAGCCTTATTCTTCGTGCTAGTCAACAGCATTACCCAGTAGTGTTCTTGGCTAGCGTGAGTATAGAGGTGGGGCATCACAGCTTGGTATTGGAGCCAAACTTCGGAACAATGTAGAATAATCTAGCAAGGATCATTGTACGAAGTCTTTCTTAGGAATCGTGCCATAGGATTTAGTTTGAGTCTTCGTACCGTTCTATCCTATTTTCTTTTGTGATGCCTTGTTTTATCAATCAAGTTTGTTTGATATTCATTCTGAGAATAACCTTTTTCCTCTTCTTTCTTTCTTAAAGAAGAGATATGGTTAGACCAGGCCGTCCCAGCGCCGATCAATCTAGTGCTACTCCTCAGGACGGAGTATTTATGTCAGCTCAAAAAATTTAGATCTTGTGAACAATTCCCAAGCTGCCGGACCCGTTCCAGTGCCAACTTAACCTAAATCCGGGTTTCCACGCTTGTGCAGAGATTATACCACTTTGGGTGGAAGGCCATTCAAGGGATTCGAAAACGTTATAGAAATCCAAGCTTGGTTAGATCATGCGATCGCATCTTTTCCTGCATGGATCTTATTGATTCACTTCGAGTCCAAGTGGCTTCTAGCATGCTCCAAGGAAGAGCATTAGATTGGTATGAGCTTTTGATTTCTGAAATTATCGAAGCGGATCTTACTTGGGAGCAAATCCGGGAAAGATTCGAATTGAAGTTTGTGCCGGAGGGTTAAAAAGTAACTTTAGCCCGACGCTTTATTGACCTTGTTCAAGGTGAATCTTCTGTGACGGATTACGTCGCATCTTTTGAATCACTTTCTAAATATGGGGTCGAGTATATTAATACCCCATTGAAGAAAAATCAGAGGTTCGTCTATGGGTTGAATAAGAACCTCAAAAAGCCTTTACTTTTGAAACTATAAGTTTCTTTCGATCAGCTTATAGATATCGCTCTTCGACTTGAAGAGGCCGATAGAGAAAGTGATGTTGAAGTTGTGCGTGCCAAACAGAACTTCAACAATAACATAAAGAGGCCTATTAAGTTCAAAGGCCCCAATCCCAACAAGAAAGGGAAGCCAGAAACTTCGATAGCAAAGTCTCCTACCTCTAGTCGTGGACGATGCTACAATTGTGGTCTTACAGACCACTATGCAAATGAGTGCCCAAAACCATTTTTTTGTCGTTATTGCAAAGGTTCGGGACATCTTTTATCCTCATACCCCAGACTTCCAAAGAAGAGAGAGGGAAAGGTTCAATCCCCTAGTGACACTTCTTATGGTCAAGGTATTTCTCCTTCTATCCTTGATGACATAATTTTATTTTGTGATCTTTCTATTTGATTTCTTTTGATACGGGTGCGTCCCACTCTTTTATATCAAAAAAACTTGATGATTCTTTTTCTTTAAATATTATGGGCTTGAAGACTTCACTGAAGATTGCGAATCCGGTTGGTGGATCCGCAACACTCAGTTTGCTTTGTGAAAAATGTCTATATTATTTTATGTGATTATTCTTTTTAAGCCGATTTGCATGTTATGCGTTACTTAGGCTTCGAAAGTGATTTTTTTGGAAAAGGATTGGCTTGATCATTATGAAGCCCACATCCTATGTCCTGAGCGGACTATATATCTTCGACATCTTTAATCTGTTAAGCAGATTTCTATTGTTTTTAAAGATTTTGATTTTCGAATTTGGTGGCAACATTTTATTCTTTAAACCCACTTGATGAAGAAGATGTTATTTTTCTCATCCAAGTAATTTGTGAACTTTACGGTATATTTGAGCTTGTCTTAGGATTATCACCTAAGCAATCTATTGAATGGTGCTAAGGTCTTTTCAGCTCGACCTTGCGATCGGTTTTTATCAGCTACGAGTTGCGGAGGATAGCATTCCACTTACTGCATTCCACATTCGTTATGATTCTTGTGAGTGGTTTTTTATGTCATTCGGTTTGACGAACCTTCTACCTTATTTCATCCATTTTATGAATCGAGTATTCTGCGAATATCTCGATGAGACCATCCTTGTATGTATTGATTATGGATGAAAACAATAATTTAAAATTTGCAAATCTTTTCAATAAGATATTTATAAGTATGATTGAATTTTGTTCTTAAAACGAGCAAAGAATATTTGTAAATTTTATAAGAGGCATGTTTATCATATAGAAGATGATTTTGTGTTATTTTGCCCATTGAGTGCTTTAAGAATTCTGGTCGGTGCGCTTGATCAACGTTATCGATAGGAATCTCCTAAACGCTATGATGAGACAGTCAGACACTGTAAATTGACTTGTAATAAGTAAATTTTTCTAAAAAGATAATTACATAAAGTTAATTGAAATTTTGAATGTCTTAGCTTTTCGGGAAAGAGGATGAGAACCCTTTTCCGATGTTTTTATTCTTGCGATTCCTAAAGGGAATCAAGACTCTATTGCTTATACCGATACTAGTCGTATTGGTTTGGGTGCCATTCTCTTGCAAAAAGGAATGTGTTATCACATATGCTTCTTGATAGTTAAAGCTTGTCGAGACTAGTTATGCCATTCATGATCTGGTGCTCGCAGATATTGTTTTTGCCCTTAGAATTTGGCGTCATTATCTTTTGGGAGAGAAATTTGTTCTCTACACCGATCGTAAATCTTCGAAGTATTTGTTTTCTCGAAAGGAACTTAATTTGGTCAACAACGTTGGCTCGAGTTCCTTGCATCTTATGATCTTAATATTCTTTGTACTCCGGAAAAGGGTAATCGAGTTGCCGATGCCCCTAGTCGTAAGCAACAAGCGGTTGTTTCCATGATGATATCCGAATGGAATGATCTGGAGACCTTGTCCTCTTGTGAAATTCGAGATCGTGAATCCGATTCATGTTCATCTCTTGTTTTGTGTAGTCTTGAGGCTCATCCTTCCCTTTTGGACCGTACCTCTTTTGGCTAAACTCTATGTCAAAGAAATTGTTAAATTGCATGGAGTTCCTACTTCTATTGTTAGCGATCGTGATCCATTATTTTACTAGTGGATTTTGGTAAGGTCTTCAAAAGCTTTGGGAACAAAGCTTAATTATAGCACCGGTTATCGTCCTCAACCCGATGGACAAATAGAGTGTGTGAATCAAACTCTTGAAGATCTCCTTCGTGCACGTGTTCTTGATTTTGGTGGAAGTTGGGAAGATCATATTTCTCTTATTGAGTTTTCCTATAATAATAGCTTCCAATCTTGTATTGGTATGGCACCTTTCGAGGCACTCTACGAAAGGTTATGCCGATTCCTTCGTGTTGGCTTAAAGCCGGTGTGAAGCTGGTTTTAGATCTAGTCTTTATTGGTGTTCATTTGTGTTTCACCTATGAGGGGTGTTGTGCGTTTCAGTCGATCGGGAAAGTTAGCACCTCGATATGTTGGTCCATTTCCCATCACCGAATGTATTGGTTCTGTGGCTTATCGCTTTTTATTACCGACCCAATCTTTTGCTATTTATGACGTTTCCACGTCTCTTTACTGTGGAAATACCTTAGGGATTCCAATTTTTTATTCTTGAGCCCGGTGTATTTGAAGAAATTGAAGTTTCACCAGATTTGACTTATGAGCAACATTCTATTCGAATCATTACTTCGAAGGTTAAACGCCTTCGAAATAAAGATATTATTCTTGTGAATGTTCAATGGTCCTCAAATCCTAAGGATTTTTCTTAGGAATCTTGAGAATTCATCGAGCAAACACATTCGGACTTACTCTTTCGTGCTCTTTATAGTGAACTTCTTATTTCAAATTTTCTTCTCTTTGTATTGATATGCTTTTATAGTTGTTACTCTTTAATTTCTTCTTAATTATTGCGAGGATGCAATTCCTTTAAGGAGGGGAGTCTGTAACAACCCGCATATTTTACAATTCGTATATTTAAATTTTAATTTAAATACAGCATCGTTAGTCGGATTTTAGTCCGAAAAAGTCACTATTCGTAGAAGAACAGTCGAATTAGTGAAAATTCTATGTGGATCATGCTATTTGGAAGTGCCTATTAGAAAACACATTCAAACAGAAATTCAGACGTCTGAAATGGGTCGTTCAGACGTCTGAAATTGTTCGAGTCAATCCAGAAAGGAAATAGGCTAAAATTGCCATTTTTAGACGTCTGAAATGGACGATTCAAACGTCTGAATATTGTTCTAGACAACTTCTGTTTTTCCAGATTCAGACGTCTGAATCGTTCATTTCAGACGTCTGAATGAAGTTAGAAAACTCATATTTTTCCAGATTCAGACGTCTGGTTTGGAAATTTCAAACGTCTGAATGAATAATGAAGTTGAGAATCACCAATTTGGACTCGAGACCACTTCCATTGAGTTCAAAATGGTGTTTGCGACTTTTTTGAGTATAAGCATCGATATGTTTGGAGTTGAGTGAATTTTGCTATTTTTCACTTAGGGCTTGTGTTTGGGTTTCACCCAACTCATCCTATACCCTAACTCAGCCCCTCTCCTCTCCATTCACTCAATTCATTTCCTAAAACTCTAGCTCAACTGAAAATGGGGGAAGAGAATGGGAAATAGAAATTCCAAGCCCTAGGTTCAATTGCAAACTCAAATTCTTGCTCCAAAATCAAAGAGAAGCTTAGGTAAGCCTTCTATTCATCTTCTCCATCTCAATCCCTCTTAAAATTCTTAGAAATTCCTAATATCTTAACTTAGAGAAAACTTCATCTTTGATTATAGATTGAAGTTCTTGAGGTATTGTTGAAGAGAGATTAACCTATTGCTTGTTCTAGAGCTTATCGTTTGTGTTTGGGTTTAAAAGGTGAGTTTTTGAACTCACATCTACGTCTATATCTTTGATAGTGTTAGGTAGCAATTCCTAACATATATTCCTTGTCTATTTGCTTTAGAATTGAATTGGTTTAATGAATATTCCAATTTTTGGTGTTTGAAGTAAAAATTTATGAAAAATCATTATATGGATGTTTGGACATGTTGGTCGGAGTGTATTGGTGAGTCTTTAAGGTTGGGTAGTTGTTTAGCATAAACCCCTAGCCATCGTCACTCATCCGATCGCTTCCGGTATGATTTGGCCATCATTGGCCTAGGCAAAGTATTGCCTGAGCCCCAGGTTCAGACGTCTGAAATTTACAAGTCAGACGTCTGAATCTGCTTGTCTCAGCCCAATTTGCCTATTTTGTGTGGGATTCTAATTTTTATCGATTCGTGATTATCCGATTTGTTGTTATCATTTATTATCGACTTTGATGACTTCTTCTTCGGGATTTTTGAGGATATCCATTTTTGATGGGTTCAGTATCGATTTCTTTGGATTTGATTCACTACTTCGTATGTGAATTTTTGATGATTGATTGCTTCTACAATCATTTCGGTGATTTGTCACTTTAAAAATAAAGGTTTTCTATACTAGTAGTAAATATTCAAACTCTTTCACAAGATGATTTCAACTCTATTTTTAATACAAAACTCGTTTATAAAACCGTTTTCCAATCTATTAGTATATTCAAACCTTTACCTCATTCGTATGAGAAAATCTAATTAAACGGCTTGGCAAAACAAGTGGTATGAAATGCTTGCGTTTACTTCGTCGGTTAATTCTTTGACTTGTTCGATTGAAACTCTTGTGACAATTTTCGAGTGGAAATCTACAATCTGTTCGTAAACATTTGAGTTAAGCAAGTGGTTATGGGACATGAAGCTAAACTCTTATATTTACTAGCTTAGTGTAATCGACACTTCTTGATGATCGATGATGATCATTTTATGGTTTAGACTAGTAATGTGCGATGTCTCTTTGTCCATATGGGGGACTGTACATCGTTTTATTGAGCTTCATCTCATTTCTTTTATGGGCTAGCGACCCATGTTCTTTTACGGTTTTTGGTTCATCGGATGTACCGTTATTGTACTACATCGATGCTTCGGCTTTCGAGTTCATCGGGCGTACCGATATTGCACTATGTTGTTGTTCCGAATTATTTGAGTTTCTGGTTCTCGGGCGTACCGTTATTGCACTATGCCGTTGCACCGGCTCTATGGTTAGCGACCATGGAATAGCATTCCGTTTGTGATACACGTGTTGGTGAGTTTTCATGCTCCCGTTTGTGATAGGCCATCCCCCCTTTGTGATTTCTGGATTTCTAATTGATGATTTCTAGAATTTGCGTTTCACCAATTTTCATGGATTACATTGATAAGCTTTATCAATATTTGTGTTTGGTGAATAATTTAAAGAATATGACATTCTTTTTGGTGCTTTGAGATTCTTGAGATATTGTATGATTTTTGTTGTTATTTAAATGTATACTTGACTCAGTATGACATTTTTTTGTTATCATACATTTTTGGTCATATCTCTTATCCTATCTCATTTTATCTGATATTTATAGCTAGACTGATCCGTTTATTATTTTCTTCTTAAATAATACTCGGGTCAGATCGAGGTATTTCAGGTGCTCCTGCTTGACTTCTTATCCGGGTCCTTCACCTGACTTTTGACTAACTACTTTAGCATAGTAGTTTTTGTTATTATACATTTGAGCTATAGTCTTCTTGATGTATAATTATTCTTTTGTCTAGTACCTATATCTATTCATTGTGATGTAGTGGATCTTACTTGACCACTATTTTGATGTACACTTTTATGTGATATATTCATATCTGATTCCACCTTTGTGATATGAATATCTGTGACTGATTTGTGTTATGTTTATTTCTATATTTGTTTCCAAAGGCCTCATAGCCACTATGTGGTAGCTTCGAGTTTGTATTTGATATGTTGGATTTCCACTTGAAATGAACTGTAAGTTATTTTATCTGACATATCGGTACTCGCCCAAAGCAATGACACAGATGGTCGCTCCTCAACAGCCTTATTCTTCGTGCTAGTTGACAGCATTACCCAGTAGTGTTCTTGGCTAGCATGAGTATAGAGGTGGGGCGTCACAAAACACATCACAGAACAGTAGATCATCACATACATATACACATATACAGATACATCACAGAGTATACAAAATGATACATGTCAAGTGGTAAAACAACCACAATATACAAGCGAGTCAAAAGAATATACATATTAGAGTTACAACCAAAAAGGACTACACAAAAAGCTATAACAAAAGGAGCTAGCAGAATAGTCCATGCAGAAGCAGAATAGGCTAATTCCAAATGTACCTAACCTGAAACACCTCGGTCTGACCCGAGTATAAAATACACGGGTCAGTCTAGCTAAACAAATCAATTAACAGAGATAAGTGATAATATGAGCATAAGGATAATGTGATAATATTCTTGAGTGAGAAAGGACAACTAAAAAGTATGATTATATCAAGTGATAATATGGTATCACTACAGAAACATATAATCTCAAAAGAGATAAAATAACCCATAAAATGCTAAAAGTAGCGAGCCTCATATCATCGGCATTCATAAAACATCAAATATGGTTTAGGGGAAAATCTAAACCCGCCATCTTGGCAAACCCAAAACATGCATAAAGTGATCTCATCTCAAACACGCCATAAGGCAAATATATCTCCAAAGAGGAGAATAAAATCTCAAGTAAACGCCAAAAGGCAAATCTCGTATAACGCCAGTGTAGGCAATTCAAATCTCAAAAATAGAACTTCCAAGAGTTCAAATTCCCAAAAGGTAATCGCCACAAATATATATTGAATGGTTCAAAGGACCAATTCTGGAAAGGGGCGATACACTAGGGGAAATAGTCAAAGAAACCAAATCAAAAGTGTTTGCACGTGCATGTGGCGGAAGCCTTGCCAAGTACTGTTATCTCAAATAGGTACCTCGCCCAAAGGCAAAACGTCACAATGACAAATACGCTGCAATGGAAAACGTCTCAAAGACAAATACGCCACAATGTCAAACGTCTCGATGAAAAATACGCCGCAATGGCAAATACGCCGCAATGGCAATGACCCGAAGGTCCAGTACTGGCACGCCGCAATGGCAAATGTGTCACAAACTATCGAATAGGAACCCAAATAGTGTTAATGTGCGTCCCATACCACACATTCGCACTAAACGGTTTACTAATTGCCAGTAAATTTCACACGCAAAGCAGTAAAATGTTTACCTCATCTCATCGGTAAACTCGACCTGAAGGTTAAAACAATCAAACGGACAAGCCAGGAATTAACCGATATGATAATTTGGTATGAAACATAGGACGAAATGACTTCATATTGAGTTGAAATTTGGTATGCACATAGTAGAAAACTTCATCTTTCAAACAAAAAAAGGATCATGCAATTAGGATAAAGTATGAGAAAGTTATGATGTCTCAAATTTGTATCCAGACAGTGTTTTCACTATAAAAATCTAGGCAAAAACATGCTCCGAACCAAAGTTCAGTAGCATATTTCTATAAGCTATATAGGTCGAAATGACCTGAAATTTGGTATGCTTATAGTACAAAACTTTATCTTTCAAAAAAAAGAATCACGCAATTTTAGTAAGAAATGAAAGAGTTATGTTATCTCAAACATGGACTCAAGCCATGTTTGCAGCAACTCAAAACAATTTCTACAGGCAAAAATCTGCTTTCATATTGATTTTCTACCACTGATTTGAACCATTAAATGACAATATTTTTCAACCGAAATTTGCAGAAATGAAGTTCAACATGTATGCTACCAAATGCAAGAAATCCGGCAACATTTCGTTGTTGGAATCAAAAGTTATAAGCTCTCAAAGATGCAATAGAGAACAGATTTTAACAAAGAAAACAACTATAAAGGAAATTTTTAAACCACAAGCAAATATTCACTGTTTTTGGCAATTTGAGCTTTGCTCAGCTAGAATTTGTGAGTTTTTGTAACTCACCTTGCTGTTTAGATGCAAAGACTCGGACTTTAGCAGCAAGTTGGAAGCTTTGACTTGAGAAATAACCTCTAAGAACCTATACAAGAGAAAAACAATGCATGCAAAAGAAAATTCACTATAAATAAGAAATCACTTTCAAAAATCAAGAATTTTTGATGAAATTAAGTGATTTGATGTTTGATTACCTTTGATTTATTCACTAGAGTTAAAAAGATAGCAATTTGCTTGAATTTAATGAAGAAATTTGCTTGGATTTGAGAAAATGGTTGCGTGGTTTACTATATTTGTTTCTCAGGTAGAAGAAGAAGATGAGTTAGTGAAAAGGAACGTACAGACAATTAGATTTCCCATTATCTCACCTGGTTAAGCACTAATGGACCTTGGACCCATTAGTAAAAAGAAAATAAAATGGCCTATTGGTTAAATAATTAACACTTAACTAAAATGTGTACACTTATCACATTATACACAAAACAAAAATACATTTTCTCTAAAGTTTTACATAATAAAAATGTGAAAACTTGTATACATATAAAATAGAACATTTTCTATCATTTAAAATGATAATTTACTAATTTTAAACATTTTTATTGTTAATTTCCTATATTTTGAATAAAATGCACTTTTTGTTCATTTAATTGTAATATACCACGTTTATTAGTTTTAAAATTCAACAAATTACATTTTATTACTTGTAAAAATGTTCCAATTCATTTACAAATATTATTTACACTCAAAACTTATTTTTAATCACATTTTCTCCTTTTTATTTCATTAAACACTTATTAAAAAGAGCTTACTTCTTTTAAAAACTATTAAAAGAAGCCACAAAGCAATAATTAAAAAAATTATTGCATTTTCACTCAAATAAAATTGTTCTCGCATTTATTACCACCCAAACCATTAAAATAAAGCTTTATGCTTTATTTTCAACAATTATTTCCCAAATTCATTGTTTATAATAAATAAACAATTTTTTTTCACCAATTTTTTTTCAATTTACAATATTAAATCATAATTATCATCATAATTTAATATTGAAAGGTAAACTCCAAATCCAGGTTGTTACAGACTCCCCCCTTAACAAAATTGCGTCCCCGCAATTCCTAGGGAAAGTATGTATTCAACTTAATAATTTCATCAATCAAAAGAAAAGAAATAAGCTTGAGATTAAAGAAAAGATTCTCACCATCGCTACGCGAAGAAAGAAAACCAAGGTAGGATCGCTCGATAAACTCTCTGGTTTCCCAAGTGCAGTCATTGGGATTAGCGGACCATTGAACTTTAAAGAGCGGCACGTCCTTGTTTCGAAGGCGTTTCACCTCCGAAGCAAGTACGCGAGTAGGCTGCTACACAACAGATAGGTCTGGTGAGATCTCAAGCTCTTGCAAATCAGGAGAATCGATAACAGAATCCGACTCTCGAAGACACTTCCGAAGTTGAGAGATGTGAAACACGTCATGAATGCCAGATAGATGAGCTAGAAGTGAAACTCTATAAGCCACATGGCCAATACGTTTAGTAATACGGAATGGTCATATAAAGCGAGGAGCCAATTTCCCGGTCATACTGAAACACATAACCCCTTTCAAAGGAGAAACACGAATAAAGACGAGACCACCAACCGAGAACTCGAGTGGCTTCCTACGGTTGTCCGCGTAGGATTTTTGGCGGATCTGTGCCTCTTTCATTCTTTGATGAATAAGATCAATCTTCTTAGAAGAATCACGAACAGAATATGGGACAAGAATAAGCTTCTCACCAGATTCCAACCAACAAGAAGGCGATCGACATGGCCTTCCGTATAAGGCTTCGAAAGGAGCCATACCAATACTGGACTGAAAACTACTGTTATAGGAGAATTCCACAAGGGGTAGGTGATCCTCCCAACTACCACCAAAATCTAGAATGCAAGCATGGAGAAGATTCTCGAGAATACGATTCACCCGTTCAGCCTGTCCATCAGTCTGCGGATGATATGCTGTGTTGAAATTAAGCTTTGTTCCCAAAGCTTACTGAAGACTCTGCCAGAAATGACTCGTGAATAGCGGGTCATGGTCACAAACAATCGAACTAGGAACACCGTGGAGTCTCACGATTTCCTTGATATACATCTTGGCCAAATGAGAAGAACTCCCATTAGGCTTAATAGGAATGAAATGAGCTGATTTGGTAAGGCGATCAACAATAACCCAAATTCTAGAATGGTCCGATCTAAAACGAGGTATGCCGTCAATGAAATCCATCGAAATCTGATCCCATTTCCACAATGGAATCTCCATATGCTGAAGGAGACCAGAAGGGCGCTGATGTTCGGCTTTGATACGTTGACATGTCATGCAATTACTCACCTAACTCACCACATCGCGCTTCATGCCTTCCCAATAATGAAGGCGATGCATATCGGCATACATCTTACTACTGCCATGATAAATGGTATACTTAGAACGATGACAGTCATCGAGAATGTCATGCCTAAGCACAGAATCAGAAGGCACAACAAGACGGTTCTTCTTGCGAAGACACCCATGAGAATCAATACCGAAATCCTACAACTCCTCATCACGGGGCTCAGACTCACAAATCTGGATAAGGTGCACAAGATCGCGATCACGTCGCTGAGCATTGGCAATACGATCCAATAAACAGAGTCGAGCTTCCAAACTGAATAATAAAATAGGAGAATCAAAAGGTGGAGCTCGATCACGAATATCACAAAGGGATAAGGTTTCTAGAACATCCCACTCGGCTAGCATCATAGAAACAATAGCCGAATGTTTGCGACTAAGCACATCAGCAACACGATTATCCTTACCAGGAGTATACTGGGTATCGAAGTCATATGAGGCAAGGAACTCGAGCCAATGTTGTTGCCTCATATTGAGCTCCTTCTGTGTTAGTAGACATTTCAAGGACTTATGATCGGTGTATAGAATGAATTGCTCGCCTAATAGATAATGTCGCCAAATCTTCAAGGCGAAGACGATAGCGGCTAACTCGAGGTCATGAGTGGCATAGCGGACTTCATTCGGACGCAGTTGCCTAGAAGCATAAGCAACTACCCGATCCTTCTGCATAAGCACGACACCGAGCCCACACCTACTAGCATCAGTGTAGACAACAAGATCTTGATTCCCTTAGTGAACCACTAGAATAGGAGCATTAGTGAGAAGCTCCTTCAACTGCTGAAAAGAAGCATCACACTTGTCGGACCAAATAAATCGAACGCCTTTCCGAGTAAGGCTGGTGAGAGGAAGCACAATACGAGAAAAATCCTTAATGAATCGACGGTAATAACCAACCAATCCAAGGAAGCTACGAATCTCATGAACATTCTCAGGCCTCTTCCAATTCTGGATGGATTCGATCTTCGAAGGATCGACCGAAATGCCTTCGGAAGAAACAACATGGCCTTAGAATTTAACCTTATTCTCCCAAAAATGGCACTTGGAGAATTTGGCTTTAAGATGATGGTGACGAAGAGTACTCAAGACAATTCTCAAGTGATTAGCATGCTCGGCTTCAGATTTCGAATAGACAAGGATGTCGTCGATGAATACAAGGACGAACTTATCGAGATATTCCCAGAATACTCGATTCATAAGATAAACAAAGAAAGCAGGAGCGTTCGTCAAACCGAACGGCATAACGAGCCAATCGTAAGATCCATATCGAGTGTGGAAAGCTGTAAGAGGTATGTTATCTTTCGCGACTCGGAACTGATGAAAACCAGTGGCAAGGTCGAGTTGAGAGAAGACCTTAGCGCCACTCAATTGATCAAACATATCGTCAATCCTAGGTAATGGATACCCATTCTTGATGGTCAACTTGTTAAGCTTGCGATAGTAGATGCAAAGCCTAAGAGTTCCATCAGATTTCTTCACGAAGACGACCGCGGCACCCCACGGTGAAGAACTAGACTAAATCAACTTCTTGGACTCAAGCTCTAAAAGCTGCTTCTTGAGTTCCTCATTTTTCTTTGTGGACATCCTCGTGGGAGGACGACCAACTGGCTATGCGCCTGGAATGAGATCAATGCGGAACTCGATTGCCCGCTTGGGTGGCAACCCCGAAACAGGCTCAAATACATCAGAGAAGTCACAAACAATAGGAATACGAGATATATCATCATCATCTCGTGAGTCTAGAGAATATAAAGCCACTTCGGAATTATCCACATTCCGTAGAACAAGTGATGGCTGAGTAGACGAATCTGGATGTCGAAGATATAAAATTCTCTCAGAACAAATAATCCTGACATCGTATCGCACTAGTCAGTCCATACCCAAATTCATATCAAATCCCAAATAAGAAATAACGTGCAGATTCGCATGAAAAGAAAAGCCACATAAAGCAATCTCAACATCATCACAAAGCATGCTAAGGGTTGCGGATCCCCCTAATAGGATTCGCAATCCTCAATGAAGTAACCATACAAGAAACATCCAAAGACAAATCATCGACGAGCTTCTTCGATACAAATGAATGTGACGCACCCATATCAAAGAGGACTCGAATTGAACGATCATGAAACAACAATGAACCTTCAATAATAGAAGGAGAAGTACCTTTGTGCTGAGAAGAACCTCTAGAAGCATCCACTACATTCAGCTTGCCAAATTTAGAATTATTCGGAGCAATAGGACAAGTGAAAATACGATGGCTTTCCTTCTTGCAATAGCGGCAAAAGAGAGGCTTAGGACAATCTCAAATCATATGGTCAGGAGAACCACAATTGAAACACCCCTTCCGAGTAGGAGGTGCTCCACTAGGCTTGGAATTAGGACCAGATCCAACGGGCTTCTTCTTCTTGGAAGGGAAAAACTTCCGCTTATGAAATGGGAACTTCTTCTTATTAGGGTTTTTGCGAACCTCAACATCATCACCACTATCTCACTCCTTCTCGACGGCTTCGAGATGAAGCGCCGAGTCAACCAACTCCTCGAAAGAAAGCTTGAGCTGGTGCATTAAAGACTTCTTGAGATACTTCTTAAGACCAGAGACAAACTTCAGATTCTTCTTATAAGAAGTGCTAATGTATTCAAGACCATACTTAGATAAGGCCTCGAATGATGAAACATAATCAGAGATGGATGATTTTCCTTGCTTTAACTCAAGGAAGCGACGGGCCAATAAAGCTTTCTTAGATTCAGGAACGAATTTGAGCTTGAATCATTCCCGAAACTGAGTCCAAGAAAGAGTAGACTCATTGAGCTCGGCTATAAGAAGCTCGTACCAATCAAGGGCATGCTCTTGCAATAGGCTATATGCTACAAGAACTCTATCATGGTCAGAAAGATCCATGCGAGAGAAGATGCGCTCGCACGTACGAATCCAAGTTTGGACCTCATGAATGGACTCGGAGCCTTTGAACGGCTTTCCTCCGAGATGAGAGAAATCACTGCACAAGCGTGCAAAGACAGACTAGCATGGTGGAGATGCTCGAGTAGGAGCTGGAGGCTAAGTGCTCCTAAATAACTCCATAAACTGATCGACAGACATATAAACGCTGTCCGGATGCGAGCCGCTGGATTGCCCAGCATCCGAGCGTCGTCCTCTGCCTCTTCCAGCCATTAGCTGAAAGTTAAGATAAGATAAAGATTATTCACATGGTAGATATCATTAATTCAAATATGGAATACTATGGAATTAAAATGCATTCCTAGACGTATTCCCAAAATTCTATATACCCCAAAGGACACGGAAAGAACAAAGGCACGATGATTCAGGGATTCGTAACATTTGTATTACACTTTAATGTACCGTAATATGTGTTTCTGTTATGTGTTTATCATATTTTGTTCTAAACTCAGCACTGCTACCAAGCCATGACGTCCCACCCCGAGACCTACATTAACAAAGAGTGTTACTAGGTAATACTGTCTGCTAATGTAGAGAATAGGGCTGGATAGGAGCGACCATCTATAGCCTTGTCTTAAATATATATTGAATACGTCGACAAATGCCTTTTTTTTCCTATCTCAAGTGGATCGATATATCCAATAAATACTTAATACAAAGCCATAGGTGGCTATAGGATTTATCAGAACAAAATACAACAACTCGAATGCAAAACACATCACAGAACAGTAGACCATCACATACATATACACATATACAGATACATCACAGAGTATACAAAATGATACATGTCAAGTGGTATAGCAACCACAATATACAAGCGAGTCAAAAGAATATACATATCAGAGTTACAACCAAAAAGGACTACACAAAAAGCTATAACAAAAGGAGCTAGCAGAATAGTCCATGCAGAAGCAGAATAGGCTAAGTCCAAATGTACCTAACCTGAAACACCTCGGTCTGACCCGAGTATAAAATACATGGGTCAGTCTAGCTAAACAAATCAATTAACAGAGATAAGCGATAATATGAGCATAAGGATAATGTCATAATATTCTCGAGTGAGAAGGGACAACTAAAAAGTATGATTATATCAAGTGATAATATGGTATCACTACAGAAACATATAATCTCAAAAGAGATAAAATAACCCATAAAATGCTAAAAGTAGCGAGCCTCATATCATCGGCATTCATAAAACATCAAATATGGTTTAGGGGAAAACCTAAACCCACCATCTTGGCAAACCCAAAACATGCATAAAGAGATCTCATCTCAAACACGCCATAAGGCAAATATATCTCCAAAGAGGAGAATAAAATCTCAAGTAAACGCCAAAAGGAAAATCTTGTATAATGCCAGTGTAGGCAATTCAAACCTCAAAAATAGAACTTCCAAGAGTTCAAATTCCCAAACGGTAATCGCCACAAATATATATCGAATGGTTCAAAGGACCAATTCCGAAAAGGCGCGATACACTTGGGGAAATAGTCAAAGAAACCACATCAAAAGTGTTTGCACGTGCATGTGGCGGAAGCCTTGCCAAGTACTGTTATCTCAAATAGGTACCTCTCCCGAAGGCAAAACGTCACAATGACAAATACGCCGCAATGGCAAATATACCGCAATGGCAAATACGCCGCAATGGCAAACGTCTCGAAGACAAATACGCCACAATGTCAAACATCTCGATGACAAATACGCCGCAATGGCAATGACCCGAAGGTCCAGTACTGGCACGCCGCAATGTCAAACGTGTCACAAACCGTCGAATAGGAACCCAAATAGTGTTAACGTGCGTCCCATACCACACGTTCGCACTAAACGGTTTACTAATCGCCAGTAAATTTCACACTCAAAGCAGTAAAATGTTTACCTCATCTCATCAGTAAACTCGACCCGAAGGTTAAAACAATCAAACGGACAAGTCAGGAATTAACCGATAAGATAAACGCACGTGTCCCATACCACGTGTTTTACCAAACCGTTTAATTCTCCTTCTCGTTCGATTGAATAGTGCAAAAACGTGTATTCTATACATAAAATAATATATTTGAAAAAATAAGCTTTTAAAACCATTTTCCGAAATCAATTTTGAGGACAATATTTGAAATTCCCTTATTATAGAGAATAAATAGATTTTATAGCTTAAAATAATTTAAAAATATTACATAATAATTATTTTAAATGCCAACTTATTTTAAAATTATTTCAACATTGTTTGGAAAATTCCGTGCTCAAAATCAAAGAAATCACTCAAACTGTCATTTAAATTCAATTCGAATTCGAATTTCAAATTCATCAAAACTTGGCTAGCCTATTGATAGGCATCATAGCCCTCAAAAAATTTCAGAAATATCACAAAAACATGAAGTAAAAGTCAAAAGTCGGACGGAAAACGAACATAAAAATGCTTGACAAAATAATACCCAGGTCTGAAATCATCTCTGGGTTCAAGTTTCGGATATAAAATAGGTAGACAAACGACCTTTGATTGAACTAAAAATTAATGTGCACAAAGTAGAAAACTTCTGCTTTCAAACAAAATAAGAGTCATTGAATTCCGAAAGGAAATGAAAAAGTTATACTATCTCAAACATGAACTCGGGCCATGTTTCCATGTTTGCAACTGTTCAAAAACCAAAAATGCACAGGCCTGAAAACCATCTTTCGTTCAATTTCCAGGTATGAAACAGAGGATGAATTGACCTCATATTGAGTTAAATTTAGGTATACACATAATAGAAAACTTCATCTTTCAAACAAAAAAAATATCATGCAATTTGGATAAAGTATTAGAAAGTTATGATGTCTCAAAGTTGAACCCAGATAGTGTTTTCACTGAAAAAATCTGGGCAAAAACATGCTCCGGACCAAAGTTCGGCAGCATATTTCTATAAGCTATATAGGTTAAAATGAACTGAAATTTAGTATTCTAATATTAAAAAACTTTATCTTTCAAACAAAAAAAGAATCACGCAATTTCAGTAATTAATGAAAGAGTTATGCCATCTCAAACATGGACTCAGACCATGTTTGCAGCAACTCAAAAAACAATTTATACAGGCAAAAATCTGCTTTCGTATTGATTTTCTACCACTGATTTGAACCATCAAATGACAATATTTTTCAACCAAAATTTGCAGAAATGAAGTTCAACATGTATGCTACCAAATGCAAGAAATCTGGCAGTATTTCGTTACCGGAATCAAAAGTTATAAGCTCTCAAAGATGCAACAGAGAACAGATTTTAACAAAGAAAACAACTATAGGAAATTTTTATACCGCAAGCAAATATTCGTTGTTTTTGGCGATTTGAGCTTTTCTCAGCTAGAATTTGTGAGTTTTTGTAACTCACTTTGCTGTTTAGATGCAAATACTCGGATTTTAGCAGCAAGTTGGAAGCTTTGGCTTGAGAAATAGCCTCTAAGAATCTATACAAGAGAAGAACAATGCATGCAAAAGAAAATTCACTATAAATAAGAAAGTACTTTCACAAATCAGGAATTTTTGATGAAATTAAGTGATTTGGAGTTTGATTATCTTTTATTTATTCACTAGAGTGAAAAAGATAGCAATTTGCTTGAATTTAATGAAGAAATTTGCTTGGATTTGAGAAAATGGTTGAGTGGTTTACTGTATTTGTTTCTCAGGTAGAAGAAGAATTTGAGATAGTGAAAAGGAACGTACAGACAAATAGATTTCTCATTATCTCACATGGTTAAGCACTAATGGGCCTTGGACCCATTAGTAAAAAGAAAATAAAATGGCCTATTGGTTAAATAATTAACACTTAACTAAAATGTGTACACATATCACATCATACACAAAACAAAAATACATTTTCTCTAAAGTTTTACATAATAAAAATGTGAAAACTTGTATACATATAAAATAGAACATTTTCTATCATTTAAAATGATAATTTACTCTTTTTAAACATTTTTATTGTTAATTTCCTATATTTTGAATAAAATGCACTTTTTGTTCATTTAATTGTAATATACCACGTTTATTACTTTTAAAATTCAACAAATTACATTTTATTTAATCACATTTTCTCCTTTTTTATTTCATTAAACACTTATTAAAAAGAGCTTACTTCTTTTAAAAATTATTAAAAGAAGCCACAAAGCAATAATTAACAAAATTATTGCATTTTCACTCAAATAAAATTATTCTTACATTTATTATCACCCAAACCATTAAAATAAAGCTTTATGCTTTATTTTCAACAATTATTTCCCAAATTCATCGTTTATAATAAATAAACAATTTATTTTCACCAATTTTTTTTCAATTTACAATATTAAATTGTAATTATCATTATAATTTAATATTGAAAGGTAAACTCCAAATCCGGGTTGTTACACATTACCACCAGCCCGGAAGTGTAATTGTTATATCTACCCTGGCATTGCCTAGTTGTGCCGTGTCACCTACCTTATCGAGACCACTATGAGTTTGTTTTGTACCATACCTATGGAGTGCCCTCTGACGACGCCCAGTATGAGGGAGATTACGGTACTGTATAGACTATGAGAATATATAAAATGTGTTAAGACGATATAGGTAAAGCCTTAACGCTATTTTAATAGTTTACTTTACTATAGACATATTATAATAACGTATTGTACTACATAGTAGATAGTTCCACGGATCTTTAGAGGATGGTTATCCCAAACATCCTTTGAGTTACTTGTATTTTAGTTGATATTTCACTTGAGTTGGATTTATTGATATATGAATGTTAATCCTGACTCGAGTGTTCTGTGTTTTGCTTTACGCTCGGGCCAGACTGAGTGCCACAGCATTAGAGACTCACCTTTGGAGTTTTGCTTGGAGATCCATCTATCTATTCAGCTTGCAGTTTTTTGGTTGACTCCTGTGATATATTCTGATATTGTATTTGACTATTGTATTGAGACTTCTATGTATTCGAGACTTCTGTTGTATGTTGTTTTAACTCTGTTACATATATATATACAGTAGCTTCATGAACTACTATTCTTTTGTTTCCGCTGCTTATTGTTATATTACTCCGTGTCTGTGATTCTATGATTATTTTATTTACTGTATATGCTGAGTTTTGCCAAATATAAATTAACAATATGATATTTTGAGCAATTCAAGTCCGACATCTGCGGATGCGAATGGTTGAAAATATCAGGATGTTACAGTTGGTATCAGAGCTTTGGTTTTAGGCAAAACATAGCATATAAAGCAAATTTAATTACGGGATCACCTTCATTCGTGCTTGAATCTCTTCCTCTTTGACTCAATTTCCTTTGAACTTTGGAACTCTCCCATTCATTCTGGAATCCATTCTTGTCTCTCTCTCTATTCGTATTTTCTTGATTCTGGAGTATCCTATAGCTCCACTGTATGATTTGTAAAGGGGTGAAATTCCTTTACAACTAGCATTGATTCACTGAAGATTTATATATCCTCGGTTTAGACGCTTCTATCTCTTATTATGCCCGAATTCTATCCCTTGCGATCGAATGCCGATTTGCCTCAGAAGTCTGCATCGATCTTATTCTTGAAGTCATGGTTGACCCGATTAAGGTCGCCCACGATTTATATAAGTCTATCCATCTTTCTATTTTGAAATTTAATTATTTAATCTCTCATTCAAGCCTATCTTTCTAGTTAGAATTCTATTTGATTAGGGTTCCTCTGAATTTGGATCTCTATCTTTGTTTGAAATCCATTCTGGAATCATCGAGTGATGGAGTGTATTTGTAATTAATATTAAAATGTTTTATATATTGTGTTGTTTGAGTTGTTAATGTTGATTTGGGGTTTCGATCGATTTGTCTGATCAACGTTATCGATAGGAACTTCAAAACACTTAACAGAGCAAACTGACACAATATCGTTTTCAAATTTGGTAAATAAAACAATTTTGTAAAATTATATTATATATATAAGTATAAATTTTTCTGACATTAAAAAGTTAAATGAATTGGTTAACAGAAATGATAATATTTGATTTCCATTTATTATTTTGTAAACCATTGACTATTGCCATATTATAATAAATGAGCATATAAACATGGTTTATAAATTTATTTGGAATTGAAATAACTTTAAATCAAGGATTTAAGAATTAAATTTTCGATATTTTTAGAAATTTGGTTTTAATTTTTAGGGTATATTATTTAAAGTGTTTTCAAATAGAAATCGTTTCCAAAGAGTTTTAAAAGTTTTAAATCTGTACTCTCTTCTTTTGACGCTGGAAAATAATTTTGGTGATGACGGCCGCATCATCGACATTCATTTTCGAGTTTCGAAGTGGAGAGACCATTCTGTAGCTTTGCTACACTTTTCTTTGGAAATTAAATTGATTTGAATTCCTAAAAGTATGACTTGATTTATATATGTATAGGTATATGATTTTAGATTTGATATATAGGATGTATATATATAATTATCTATAAATTATTTGAAGTTAATCGGAAATTTAAATCTAAAATTTTCTTAAAGGATGGTTTCAAAATAAAGCTAAAATTTTGAATGAATATTTAAACTTGAAATAATTGAATTAGAAATTTTTTACTTGTATAATACTCAATTACATTCCAATATAACTTACCTAATCATTCATAAGTTGAATATGTAATTGAATAATTTACAATGTAAAATGATGTTAAAAGAATTTATAAATAAATTTGAGGGGTTATAATAAATGTTTTATACTTAATTTTATGATTATAGAAATGTTAATTAAGTTAAATTGGATAATAGGATAATGAATAAATAAGATAGACAAATAAATTTTGTTTTGAAGGAATTAATAAATTGAAATTAAATAAACTAAATGAAATACCTTTAGTTTAAAATAAATTATTGAATATTAATTAATGTAAATTAAAAGTTATATGGTTTTAAATTAATTGTCCTATTTTGTATTTCAAATCCATTTTTCTTTCTGGTTGTTTCTATTCTCCTACCTCGCGCCTTTTCGGGGACGAAAAGTTTTGAGTGGGGGTGAGTGTAACGACCCATAAATTTTAGTGGTTTTATTTATTTAATTAATTGAATTTTGTGAAATTTTAAATAATAAAATTTTGAATTAAAAATTTGATATTTGCAATACGTCTATTTAAACATTGAAAATGGTAAATTTTCATCTGATAATATGGAAGTTTATTTTATTGTGTTGTTTTATTTAAATTCAAATCAATTAAATTAGATGAAAATAAAATCTTTTCCAAACCTGAATATTTTTGTATAATAAATTTTTAAATCATCTTCTGAGTGTGACGTCATATTTCATTTCTTCAAATTTGGATGCCATTGCTCCGTTTATCTTATTTTCGATAGATTTGCAGCATTTTCGGTACCGATATCGACTTTTGATAGGATGGTCGTACCACTGATATCTGTATACCATTTTGATCGTCTCGTCATGCTGATCTCTGCAGTATATTCAATTCTGTGTTTTGAAGTCTGGTAGGTAGCGGAATCAGCGTAAACGGTAACCGTATCGGTACTCGTTTCATGGCCTTTTGAGTTCGGTATCTTTTCGTTTGTTTCCGGGGATAACCAAAGGCCACTAGTCTTTAATATTCTTGGAAATTTATGTGTGACTTATGCAATTCTCTAGTGGAATTTAATGTTGTGTCCTTTGGTTTCACATTCTTTCTCTGTCATTTTATTTTCAATTTTTTCATTTTCTCTAAGCTAAATATATATATAACATCATATAAAAGGTAATCTGTTTCATCATTTTTCCCAATTCCTCTCCCTTTGGCCTCCCTCCACCACAACCGAGCCTTGCTTTGCCCATCATCCCCTGGCCAAGTTTCAACCGCAAACTCCACGGCATAGCTGCTCCGCCTCCATGCAAATGCAAACCCGCGTGCAGCCGAGCCGAGCTTTGCAACCATCACATCGCCGACCACCATCAGTGATGCATAACTCCTCTCCCATCACCCCTTTGCAATTGCCTTCTTCTCCTTTCTTTGCAAAGGTATTATATATATATATTGTATATTTTGTTTACTGTATATAATAAGTGCATAGTTATTTGTATAAATAGTATCTTGCAATTTTATTAAGTATATAATATATACATATTGTTGTAAGTATAAATATTGTTTTAATTTTTAAGTATTATATATATTATTATATAGTAGCTTTTGTGAGTGGTATATATATTAATATACATATGTTTATATGTATATAATGTTTATAAAGTTATTAGTTCTTGTTACATGTTTTTCCTACATACCAGTTTTCAAAGCCGCATATATATATATATATATATATATATATATATAACTTTATATAATTATTTTACAGTTTTTTATGGGTTTATAACGTGTCTATGTAATATATTTATATGGTTATGTATATTTTTCTGTTGAGTATAAAGCTGTATATGTGTTTTGATTTTACGGTTATAGGTTGCGTGTGGTATATTGTATTTTTGTATATAGATTTTATAATATTTTTTTAGTCCACATATATAAGGTCTGTTAGTTTATAAAGTTATATTAGTATAATATGTTTGTTTTATACGTATCTGGTATATATATTATAAAGTTTATAAAGTTTAGAAAGTTATAAAGGTATATTCACCTTATTGTCTACTTTTAGTCGAGAGAAAGGAAAAATTATAAGTATAGTTAAAGTTATTTATATCTAAGTATACAATTTATATAAGCTGTATGTGCTGTTATAAACTCTGTTTTACTATATATATATTGTTAAGTTTTTACAGTATCAAAGTTGTATTCTGTTGTATATAAGTTTATATAAAAAATTTATAACCTGTTTTGTAGTTTATATAAGTCCCGCTGTAGATTCTTCTTTTATTTTTTATATGTAAGTTATATAAAGTGGTCTAGTTTTGCAGCAAAGTGAAGAATTGTATAGTGTAGTTTGGTTTTAAATTTTATAGATGGAGACTTTGTGTTTGGATTGAGTATTTATTTGAAATTTTGTTTAAACTGACTTTTGAATATATACATTGATATTTTCAAATGAACACATACAATATATGTAATTATTTTGCATTTTATTAAGTGTGTGTATATATATATATATTTATTTCAAATTATATTATGTAGATATGTTGTTTTATTTATGTGTTTTATTTAAAGCAATGATTTTGAAATATATATTTAATTTAATATGTATTTAAATTAATATTGATTTGAAAATAAATATAATATATATATATTTTCTGTTTCTATCAAACTGATTGATTTTTCTCATTGATTCCTATCTATCAGCTTGTCCATCAAAATTCCTATCAATTTAGCTTTGCTTTGGAAGTCGTGCTTGCATTTCGTAACTCAACTTCATTTTCTATCCTCTAACCTCGAAAGGTGAGAAATCACTCACGATTAACGTTCTTATATTTATTAAATTTGATTTCAATTGAAATGACAATTGAAATATGCTGCTGTTAGTTATTTAAATTGCTATATATATGCTATCATCTGTATCTGTTCACCATGACATCTGACACCATTATCTGCTATTTATATTGATGATATATGCCTGTTTTGATATGTTATATTTTTATCATCATATCTTTTATCACTCTGAAAGTTCCCTATTAGTATAGATTTCCCTATGGGTTGAAATGATACATACCCGAACGATCCGTAGAATAGGAGGAAATCGTTATGGGTTGAAATGATAAACCCAAACGATTTTCATTGAATTGTGTTTGGGATTGCCAGTTGAAAAGATATATACCCATATATATTTAAATTGCGTATTGAAATGATAAATATCCGTATCACTTGACCATAGGATAGAAAATTATATACAGACACCGTTGGTCTATATATATATATATTTTTTGAAAATGATTTTTCAAGGTTTCGAAAAGAAATATATGTGATTTTAAATAAATATTGATTTTAAGATAATATATATATATATATATATATAAATGTATTTTATAAAGGTTTAAATTTTAGAATTTTAAATTTTAAGATTTTACATATAAAATTTTACTATTTTAAAAAAAAATATGAATGAGTTTTAATATAAAATAGATTTAAAAATAAGCTTTAATTTAGTAAAGTTTGATTTAATTAATATATAATATGTTTAAGTATTTATTTAAAATTTATTTTAAAAATAGATTTTTATAATAATTTTAATAAATTAAAGTTGGGAAAAATAAATTTAAGTTGATTTGAAGTCGTATTCTTTTAAGAATTATATTTAAATAAATCAATTTGAAACTTATTGAATTCGAGATTTTAAAGATATGATTTTATGACTTGATTTTGATTTAAAGTGATTAAATGAATATTTCAAGTTTAATAAATTGAAAGGGATATTTAGTTTATTTAAATTGTAATATAAAAGTTTTATTTAAATGTTATTGGAATGTTTAAGTAAATATTTCAAAACTAAATAATAGTAAATTGAATTTAATATATATAAGAAATTGTCAAATTTAGTTTTGTAAATGTTTGAATATTTAAAGATCTGAAATTTATGGAAGTGAAATTGTTTAATTTGTAGTTTATATCTATATTTGAAAATGATACAAAAATGGTTTATTGAGATTTGAATTGAAATGGAAGAACTGAGATTTGATTTAAATGGGATTTTGAGTTAATTTGAATCGGTTTGTTGAAGTTGGAGGAAACTATTTTATTTTATAAAGTATTTTATTATATATGAAAACTATATATATATATATATATGATTTTAATATAAACTATTTATAATATAAACTATTTATAATATAAACTATTTTAATATACTAATTATTTTAATATAAACTATTTTCAATATAAACGATTTTAATATACTAACTATTTTATTTATAAACTATTTTATCATATATGTACTATTTCTATATCTAAACTGTTTAAGTGGGAAGTTATGTTTTCAAAGTATTATGTTTTCAAATTAATATGATTTTCAAGTGTTATAATTTCTAAGTGTTATAATTTCGAAAGATTTAAAATTTTGGAAAGTGTAATGATTTTGGAAATGAATATTTTTTTAACTGAAAAATGATATTGTATTGATATGATTTTGAAATGGATTTAATATTTGGTTTTGAAGTATGATATTTTGAAATGACCATGGTGTTATAATAACGATTGGTTGTTAAAGAGACCAGGATCGGTTATTGTCATACTCTCTACCAATACCGAAACCACTTTAACAACTGTGTACAAGGTGGAGATTCCAAAATGAAGTAGGATGGTGGCGACGATCCTATATGAGGTATATACGTGGACCTGACTCCCATGAGTTAGCATAAGGTGGCTAAAACAGAAGCGATTGATGAGCCAAGTGAGGTAGCTCCTCTGATCGGACACACTCCTTCGATTGCCATTCTATTACTCTATGATTGATTTGGTGCGCACCTTTGATTTGGGAGTGTAGCTCGAGGAGGGCGGTAGTGGCTGCTATGCGTTACCACCAGCCCGGAAGTGTAATTGGTATATCGACCTTGGCATTGCCTAGTTGTGCCGTGTCACCTATCTTATCGAGACCACTATGAGTTTGTTTTGTACCATACCTATGGAGTGCCCTCTGACGACGCCCAGTACGGGGGAGATTACGGTACTGTATAGACTATGAGAATATATAAAATGTGTTAAGGGGGATATGGGTAACGCCTTAACGCTATTTTAATAGTTTACTTTACTATAGACATATTATAATAGCGTATTGTACTACATAGTAAATAGTTCCCCAGATCCTTAGAGGATGGTTATCCCAAACATCCTTTGAGTTACTTGTATTTTAGTTGATATTTCACTTGAGTTGGATTTATTGATATAATAATGTTAATCCTGACTCGAGTGTTCTGTGTTTTGCTTTACGCTCGGGTCAGACTGAGTGCCACAGCATTAGAGACTCACCTTTGGAGTTGGAGCTTCGCTTGGGGATCCATCTATCTATTCAGCTTGCAGTTTTTCGGTTGACTCCTGTGATATATTCTAATCTTGTATTTGACTATTGTATTGAGACTTCTATGTATTCGAGACTTCTGTTGTATCTTGTTTTAACTCTGTTACATATATATATAGTAGCTTCATGAACTACTATTCTTTTGTTTCCGCTGCTAATTGTTATATTACTCCGTGTCTGTGATTCTGTGGTTATTTTATTTATTGTATATGTTGAGTTTTGCCAAATATAAATTAACAATCTGATATTTTGAGCAATTCAAGTCCGACATGTGCGGATGCGAATGGTTGAAAATATCGGGATGTTACAAATATGGGTGGGAATGCAAGGTCAGTAGTGTTACACAATAAAAGTTTTCCCACCGTAAGGGGCCACCAACAATTGTGTATACATTATACTGATTTGGGACATATCCAACTATAGGACCCGTGGAACTATACCTTTGCGTATAGATAATGGGAATATAACAAAGTAGGATGGTTTGCCATAGCCAAAGTGTCAGAGGGAAAGTAGAGCCTGCTTCAACCTTTTAGGTGGTACGTGTTAAGTAACCAAAAGGGCATTTTCTTAATTGCATTAGGCAATCTAAATGGGATGGTAAGTATAGGCTCTATGCTCTGACAGTGAGATTAGTATCATATATGTAAGGAACATGAGCAATTTACATAAGTCAAGATCGTCATCTTTATTGAGCAGTCGACAAAAAGACAAAGGTTATGCCTAAATTGGCTACATATCCTACTAGTGTAGACCACATTCAGGACATGCACCGCTCATAGTTTTTTGTTAATTTGTTCATTGTTAGGAGGTAAGCCTAGATAACCTTTTAATGGTGTCTTTCAAAACGAGATAGAATATGGCTAAATGGTTGTAATGTCATTATCACGCACTACAGGAGTTCCTTGGTACGCATGATGGCGAGTACATGATACTGCATTGATGATCGATGGATCCAAACGAGGTGCAGAGTTATAAATATTGTAGGGAAAGTATCCTGGTCCCAAGGGAATGTGGTACTTACATATATACATCTATATATACACGTACGTATTTATTGAATACATCGAGGCGGTGGGGCATATTGTATGTGTATATGAAGTCAAGACGACTAAGTTTTAAAATGTAGACATAACATGTGATGGAAAGCAATCATCATGAATTAGTGTTATGTATAAAGTATGTAATTTACTAATTACAAGAACGTTGTTTTGACACCCCTCCTTATTATAGCGTACATGATAGATTTAAAGGGACAGGTGTTGGTACAAGACGGGAACGGTAGAAGGACATTCATGCTCAGCACTACCAAGGACACTTGACACTAGAGGTAGCGGTGATGGTACAAGACGGGTGTTGGTCGGGAATTATATGTTTATTATACTTTACTATTCCTCTGTAAATTTTATCGACTGTGCTCTAGTATACTTCTGCTTATTTATAGGATATAAACACCAGCGATCCATACTTTGGTGGACTTGGTTTTCGATTTAGCAAAAATTCAAGCGCATTGAGATGCAGGTTGTTGATTTGGTTTCAGAGCACAGGTTAATCGATCATAGGAATTAGAATATGTTGAGTGAATGTATTTGTATTTTTACCTATAACAACATATATTAATTTCGACTACAGAAGTAGTTGCAACCATATTCTTAAAGATAGACAATGCGACTAAGAGTTGGAACAACATATGAAGTTGAAGATTTCCACCTATATATAGAAGGGCATGAAAACAACATATAGAAGGTTTTTTGAAGCTGGATGGTACTTGACTCCCTTGTTGGGCCTGGATTGCCTAATGGTTGTAGATCCACACAGGATTGCCGATTGATGATGTGCATTGGGTCTAGATAGATGAGAAGTGAAGCATCTATATACTGCAGAGATCTAAAAGTAAGAATTAAATAAGTTTATGAAAGAATGTGTATAGTAACCACTCTAAGATGATAGTCGGATTTTTAATATATTCTGAAGGAAGACAAGTTGTAAATGGAAAAGGAGAAATACCCAAAGTAGATATAAGTAAAACCTACTCTAAGTCCGACCCCATATGAAAGAATTTAATAAAATATTTGAAAAAAGGGTTTGAGGAAAATATGTAAATAATATATTTGAAATAATTTTCAAGGGACTTGTTACAAGTAGAAAAACCATTTTTTTGAAAAGCAGGTAAATATTAAATTTCCACAAAAATAAATACCCTTATTTTGTTTGAATAAAACTTACTAGTACAAAAATCAAAATTTGTTGGACTGAATTTTTTTAGTTAAAAATGGATTTTAATAAAGAGGTATTTCTTTTGAAGGAAAAGTAGAGCGTATTTATAGAGCTCATTGATATTTTTTGAGATGAAATTTTTTAAGTTGTGTAATTCTTTTTAAGGGCAGATAATAGGAGGTAGTACAAGTTTAAAATAGATTAAATAGAATAGGAAAATAATATTAGAACCCGAAAATAAGGAGATAGGCGAACGCACCACTATATCTGGATAGGAATTTCTCAAAACAAAGACAAAGAAGGCAAAAGCGGAATGAGATAACGTTGATACAATAAATAGTTAGTACTTGACCCAGCCTAAATAGGGTCTAGGCTCAGGTTGGGTCGAAAAGACCACGAGCGGTTGACCGTAGGGAATCAACAGGTCAATCAGTAGTGGTCGACCGCCCATAGTAAGCGGTCGACCAGTCAACGGGCTTCAGGCGCGGCCTGAACCTTGAATGTGAACTAAAGTTGCATCCCAGATCAAGTCAGCCCTTATTTCCCTCAATTCTTTTCCATTAGAAATCGGCCGAACCCCTTCTTCCTCCTCCTTATAAGTCGCCAACCCTGCTACCCCTACAACACACCACACATCAACGATGACCACCCAGAGGCACCTTACAACCCCGAAGACCAGAGGCGCTTCACTCTATTCTGCCCCAGATCTAGATTTAGAAACCTCCAATAAACCAAATCATGGCCCCTCCATGCAGCATTCTCTCTTCTCGCCACTCAAGTCTGACCTTGCAAGAGATCGCGTGACTACAAAATGACGAAGAGAAAAATAAAGGATGTAAAGCGGCGCTGAGTTTTGCATTCCTCCAAGGGCATCAAGTGAAGCTTGGAAACTTCGCCGCTTATGATTTAGAGTGTTCATTTGTGGCTATGGTATTATTATCCATCCTTGGCCATGGTATGTTTAAGCAGGAATGCTACCCACGATGCATGCGTCTATTTGATGCTAATTTCGAGTATTCTTTTGACGAGGACGACAATAGTTTCACATCCTAAGTAAGAGGAGCAGAGATTCGAATGACAGATGTGCAGTTTGGGGGGATTCTGAACATCTTCGTGGTAGGAGAGAATTTGGAGGATATTAAGACCTCCAATCTAGCTATTTTTCAATAGACCTTCCATAGGGGAGTAGGCATTTGGTGGAAAAACAATATGCATGATCAATTCCGTTTGGTTACCCGCATTATTCAACATAACATTGACCTCGAGACGGAGAGCTTTGACTAGATCTACCCTCTGGTACAGAAGGCCACCTATGCCATCATGGGTGGTATTTAGGTGAATTGGGCCAAGGCGATCATGTTCCATTAAATAGGCCCAAGAGTAGAGATGCGAAGAATCTATATTCCATATTGTCACCTTTCCACATCCATTTTTCGACAGTACGAAGTTAGCCACCAAGGAAAGCTGATGCAGGCAAAGGCACAGACATAGACACTATTGATAGATCCTCCCTTAGGAGGATGGGGATTGCAGAGGTTCCTATGGAGTTTGGAGTGCAATAGGGGGTAGGGCAAGACCAAATGAAGTGGGCTTCATGGTTGGAGCAGGAGGTCGTAGAATCAGAGCCACAGAGCCTCGATTATAGAGCGATCCAAGATTTTCATATCTGGATCGAGGCCAAACTGCAGGAGATATGGCCGGAGGAGCAGCGCCAGGGTTGCGAGCTTGGTTGCATATCTGCAATGCTTCGATCATTCAGGGGTTGTGGCAATAGTTCAGGCTCACACAATGGAGCAGGACCAACCCACAGTCCATAGATAGTACGGTTAATAGTAGTAGCTGTTATTTTCTTTTAATATTTGTTTTCTTTAGGTTTGGGTTATAAGCGTTGATTGTTTTTGTTGTATAAAACACGTATGATGTTAATGAGAAATGCTCCTTTTATTTGTTTCTAGATTGACCACCAAATTTATTGGGAAATAGAATAAATAAGAAAATCTCATAAAAGACACTTAACTAATGCAAAAGAATAGAAAATAGGAAAAGACCGAAAGTTTATAAAATAAATTAGGAAATTTATTTAATTAGCTACTAAAAGAAAAATAAAGTAGAAAGTAGCAAGAGAATAGATGAATCTAGAAGAAGAAGATTATCGAATCGAATCGCCATCAAAGGTAAATGGTAAATTTAAACCCAAATCTAAATTAAATTCAAATTTCTTCTCAGATCTAAATTTCTAATAAATGCGTATATGCTTATAGTGCATATTTCAATAAGGAAAAAACAGGAGTCAAACAGGAATAACATGGTTTAGATCTAGAGATTTGGAAGCTTAAAGCCATATGGGAAATTATATATTTTTATGTGATATTGAAATTTTATCGTTGTAAATCTGTTCCTTGTACGCTTGAAAGTAATTTTGGAGTTGTGGGCTTTAATATATACATATAATGAATTTGAGAACATGCCTATATACAACGCTGACCTCTCCCTTGGACTTAACCTTAGGATGGACATTTCAATCTAGTATTTGTTTGAAATGCTGTAACATCCTGTAAATTGAATGATAATTAATTAAAAATTAATAAAGCCAAAAATGGAAATTTTACAAATGTCAAAGTTAAGCTATGGAACTTACATAGTTGTGTTCATGGCGATTCTGATCAATTTTCATATATGAAGTTTTTCGGTCGGAGTTCAAACGAAAAAGTTATTGATGTTTGAAATTATCGGATCGCGAATAATTATATATGCGATTAAAAAAATAAATGTAATTAACCAACGTTAATTAACGTTAACGGTTACTTAACATATAAGCAGAAATAATGTTAAATGAAATCGGTAAGAATTGGAAAATATAAATTTTAAAAGGAATTAAATAAAACAAAAAAACTAATTATCATAAACAAGCGACCGGTCGACCCCTCTATTGGGACCGGTCGACCGGTAGCAATCGACTAGTGAAATGCGGTGGCAGTAAATTGAACCTAGGTTGAATGGTACAGATTTAATATAATTAAATCCAACAGTTGGCATTGGTTCGAACCCCTATAAACACATCCCTAACCCTTCACTATTCTCCTTATATTTTCTGAAGCAACGACAAAGCTCTACCATTTCCTCTCCTCCTTAAATCCTAAAATTTATGTAAACTATAATCTAGATATTTAAATGAAAAATAATGGATTGTAATAGGAGAAGAAAAATAGAACTTATTGCTCAAAATTTTTGCAAAAGTTTAATAGGGAATGGCGGCCGCCCGTAGGAAGATAAACGCATCAGCCAAGATAATCCGAGCTTCCATAGGAACCGACCGTCCCAAGGGTCGGTCAACTAATACGCCTGGGTTCCTCTCACATAAGGACTGAAAACCGGCTGAAGTAGCTCAAAGGAGAGATAACAATCAGACCAGTAGAGAAAAGCATACTTACTAAAGTCCTGCTACCCTAGAAAAGCGCTAATACAACCGCTCTGCCACGAACTACTCCCATCTGATGTGGAATGTAGCAACAAACTCTGAGTTATGCCGCTTAACATCATGTAAAATAAACAACCAGAGTGCGGCAAGGTAGTTTATCACTATATATGCATGTATCACTACCAACCCTCCAACTGGCAACCATTCCATGGTCCGATCTACCATACGGACCACAAATATCCTCAGGCAATCTCAACCGCAGATCAAAGGAGGCTTGCTCATATAAATACCCCAAGCAATTCACTAGGCAAAGGGTCGAATTTAGAAAATTTAGAAGGATAACACTTCCCACCATACTCTTATCACCTTCAAGCATTCTCCATCTTCTGTATGATCCATTGTAATAATATATTATATATATAAATTTATATAGCGAGAAAAATATGTACAATAGACGTAGGCATTCATTTTGGTCGAACAACTCTAAAATCCGTGTCTCTTTATTACTAGCATTTAATCATTATATCGCGATCAAATACTGAAAAGCTAACAACATTATCAAAATCCCACTCTCTCACAATTTCCAAGGTTGATTAGTCATTCTGTCTCGCTGACGGAATTCTTAGTCAACAATTTGGCACTAGAAGGAGGGCCACCTCCGTAACTCTCCAGCTCCTTTCAACCTTGCCCATACTCCACACTTAACATGGTGATGAATGGTGTCAACGCGAACGACAACTCTCACGATCGAGACAGCAACGGTAATACACCCGCTGGTATTCCCTGCCCTTTCCCCGGAGTCAGCATCGAATTTTGGCAGACCATATCCAATCACATCGCTAGGATGGGAACCCTAAGCCAAGAAGTAGACGGCTTAAGGGCCATACTAGAAACTCACTCCATCACGGGCCTAGGAAAGCTATCAACTCAGGCGGTCAACAAATTCCTAACGCCTTTGGTCATCCGAAGCACTTGCGTATTGGCAACCCACCAGAGGCACGGTTGGCATCCATCATTCGGAACCGCTTTCCATGCGGTACTGGAGCCAGGAGATAACAACATAGTTGTGGGAGAACTGAACGACCATCGGGATGGTGAAATCTACGAGCCGCGTCCTAAGCGCCTAAGCGATCAAGCTCAAACTGTGGCTAGGGGACCCAAACCCACCTCTATACACTCACACCTGCAAAGGGAAGTACCTCATCCTGTGCCTAGGGGCGAACAAGGTCGACCATCATAGTCACCTCCGTCCTGTAGAAGATCTCTTTTCCCAGCTCGCTATCATGTACCACATTCCCCTAATAACTAGAATACCACCAGGAGCCTCCACCCATCGATGCAAGGTCGTTCTCTCATTGGGTGGAAGCTAGCCTTAGGGACGAATTGATCCGGTTGCACCAATAGATGAACCAAATATAGGCCCACGACGTCGGTGGCGGTGGCATGTCCAACGATGAGGACGAAGAACTATTCTCCGTAGAAATCCTCATAACCCACCTCTCAAGATGGTACACGCTACTGCAAATAGACAAATACAATGGGAGCACAGACTTGTCAGAACACCTTGCCGCTTTTAACTCGATCGCTAGAGCCGGGCAGCTAACCAGCTCAATGGAAGGTCGTCTCTCTTTGCCAAGACAATGTCAGCCATGCAAGTTCGGGACACCTGGATAGGGATGAGTTCTTACATGCTCATTCACTCAGGTCCAGCGACAGCCAACATTCTTTCAAGGGACCACACAAGCTACCGCTCCTCTCCTTGATAGAAGGACGTGCTCGGCAAAGGTTGATACTGTGCATCCACTCCGCCTATGCACGTCAGGGATGCCCAATGACCTACAGGCCGTCTCGGTACTACCCGACCTGCTCCGACAGGCAAACACGAGATATAACTCTTGCCTTCCAGGGTGCATCGACGAGGAGGATAGCAATCGCAACGGTTCGATTCCCCTCGCCCATAATGCTTCTCGTCCCGGCGGGACGAGACACAGTTGTCGCGATTAGTGCATGATAACTTAGCGCAACGCCATGATAGTATCTCCAAGGTCCAACATCTGTAGCGTGCCCGCAAGAAAATAAGACGGGCTTAATTTTAACCCCGGGTGGCGAAAAGGACGCCCGCAAGCAAATAAGCTGGGTCCTTCCATGCAAACCCCACGGGCCTCAACTCTAACACCTGGGTGTTGGAAAAGGCAGCCGTAAGCATATAAGCGGGGTCCTTCTGTGCAAACCCCACGGGCCTCAACTCCAACCCTTGGGTGTTGGAAAGGTCGCCCGCAAACAAATGAGTCGGGTCCTTCCACACAAACCCCATAGGTCTTGCTAAGGCCTCAATCCCTCTAAGGCGAAAAATACTTGCCACAACATACTTTATGGTTTTCTTTTATATGCAGGCACAATAACAGAAATGAGAATCTCAAATACCACATGATGCAAAAAAAATAGTTCATGACAAACAGGAGGCATGGCACACAGCCCGCCATGCTAGGTGTAATCAATCTATGACAACCATAAAAAGAGAGAAAAAAAGGAAAGGGAAAAGAAACAACAAAGAAAACCAGGCTATAAACAACAACACACGACAACCTCTTTACTCATTTGGTAGGGTCACAGAGTCAATCTGCTCCGCTGTCAAGATGACCGACACAAGCTTACCCATTTTGGTCAATTTGGCAGCTGCCTCCTCTCGGTACCTTTGGGCCAAAGCGAGCGTCACCTTCGGGATTACAATAACAAGGTGGAAGTTGTTCATGAAAGTGCCCACCGCCATGTTAGTCAAACGAGCCGATCGGTGAGCATCCCTTTCCTAATGGACTCTCTCTTTCAGCCCGTCAACATCATCCGGTGGCAAGCAAGTCTGATGGGCATCCAAAATCCCTCGAAGATGCCCTACCTCCTGCTTAAATCTCCCCTCCACCCTCCTTCAGTTGTGTAAACTCTTCCTCAGGTGATCCCCCGTCTGCAACAGCCTGGTCTCTAACAGCTTTGGCAACGGCCCTACGGCTATTGGCTGCTGCCACTTCTTTCTCAACTGACTCCCTGGCCTGAACTGCATCTTCTTGAAGCACGATCTCTGACTCACGGTCCTTCTCAACTACAACTTTGGCAGCAATAGCCGCCTCACGCTCATCAGCGGCTAGCTCTACTGCCATCAAGAGGCCGCTTCAACTTCCTCCCTCGCAGCTCTCAACTCTTCCTTCAATTGGGCAACTACGTCATCTCCACCCAATAAGCTGGCTCTGACTGCTTCCAACTCCGCCATCTCATCCACTATGCGTGCCTTATTCTTTTCCAACTCCTCCCTTAGGGGAGTCAACCTGTCATGACCTCCCGTCAGTTCGTCCGCGGTCCTCACCATCCGCCGAGGACCACCATGAGAAGACTCCCTAATTATACTATGGCCTGCTCCCCAGTAGGTCCCACCTGTAAATTAACAAGCTCACCATGGACTCGCATCGCGCATGCGCCTGCCTGAAAGTAAGCAATCCAACTTATTGGCAAAAGGAGATGGAAGAAAAATGAGAAGGTAAACAGGTCTTACCATAGCCAGTTCCTTCCACAAGATATCAACAACAGCCTGTAGTCCATGACCTGGCCATCTGAAGCATGGCCGGTGGGGAATCCCTAAAGAATGAGCAGTAGCCACTTGGAAGGTTCGTTGGAGTCTGTCCAAGCCCTTCTCGTCGTATCATAGACTAATCTGCATGGAAATTGTTCCAACTTTCTCTTTATCCCCTGAATAAGGCCCACGATACACGGGAACATCATCTTCATATGCTTCGCTACAAGCCACCCCTGTTTCATCCACCGCCGGCTCGTCCCCTCATATGCCCCCATCGGTCCCTCTTCCTCTACCACCATAGTCCTTGCTTATTTGCTACCTGGGGACTTCTCGGAACTGGATTCTTTATCAATATGAATCACAGAGCAAGAAGTGTCGGCTGCCACTTCGAGGTCGGCAAAGGAGAGACCATTACAGCTTTCCCCCAGCGTCTTGCCCTGGAAGATCCATGGGTGGATCATTCACATCATCCAGCTCCTCAACAATGATCTGGCCTATTAAACAAGAAAACATAACAAGTTAGAAAACAAGAAACCAACTACGGTATAGATAAACATAATCAATTATCGAGCGGATCACCCCAGTTCTGGTTTCTAATCAGAGGTGCACAAGGTTCAGAATCATCCCCTTCAGAGTCTGTAGGTCCTGCTCTTTCGACGCCCAACAGCCCATCATCACGACCCCTATTTTCAGTAGGACCATCACCTGAGGAAGCCAAGTCACACTTTCGTCAAGGGCCAGGGGCTAGTTAGAAGTTCCATCATATTTCATCGGATCATAATCCGGCCATTCCGGTGGCACATCAAAAAGTGCATCTACATCAACTATGGACCAGCCCTCAACATCCCTTGGGTCAACATGATCGTCAGTACCAATGCACCCCGGCGGGTCCTATGCAAAAGTGTGGATTCGTGTAAAGGAGATAAAATGAGGCGACTACCTAGAGGCTTCTTTGAAACCGTCTCCTTCTTCTTTCTCTTTCGGCTGATTTCTACGCCTTTCACCATTTTTGTGAGGGCACGAATGGACTGAACATTCGATAGTAGCCCGAATTTTCGGAGTGTCTCTTCAGTCTCTAAGTTGTCCAAATTTTGGAGGGTATCATTGGCCCCCCGGAGGCCCAGCACTTGCATCTGCACTACGTCGCCTCGGCCTGGCTCAGTGTTGGGGACCCTGCAATAGGAAAACTACAAGAACATCAAAAGGAAAAGGATAGAGAGGGGGGATAAAAATCACAAAGGCAGTCTCACTAAAAGGTCGAAATGACCGAAAATGCAACCCCTCATTCACAACCCACAAGACAAAGAAATACTGAGATTTGCACTGGAGAAGCCTTTTTCTAAAATACTAGTAATGACCACTTCTATCTCCTTCTTCATCTGGATATGGCAGTAGGTCCCGGGGCGATGACTAGGCTCTTTGTTAATATCAAAGAGGTGGGCGACAAGGCCGACGGAAAGTGTCATTAACTCAAAGCAATGGCACACTACTCAAGGCCCATCGGATAATGATAGTTGTTCGAAGTAAGTTGACCCGGAGTGAGGCTGAGCCCGTTCAAAAGAGATACGATGGTTGGATGCAAGGGCAAGGCCACTCCGACTTTCAAGTAACTCAAGGAGAATGTGTAGTAGTTTGTTAGGACAGTGCCTGCTCGTTCGTAGGCTTTCGGAAATTGGATCAAGCCAGGAGTACAACCAAATAGGTTTAACTCTCTCACTACACTGTCTGGTCCACCCACGAAATCAGAAAGGACCATGGGAGCGAAACTCGAAGCACCATCGGAAGCAGCCATCTTGTGACAAGATCATAGCAAACATTAGAAAAAAGCACGACGGATGCCTCCTCCTTAGGGACTAACCGGACTAAAAGCATGGTCAAATGAGTAAGGGCACCATCAAAAAGAGAAGAAAACCACCGGAAGGGACACTGATAAGGGGCAACCCATGACGGAGAAATGAGCCATTGATGACTGATGACAATGATAAATGACAATGGAGAAAGGTACGTACCTGTTAATGGAGAATTTCGAAAAGTGTCAAAAGATTTACAACAATGGGAGAAGAAATAGGGAAATAGTAAAAGGAGAAGAAGAGGTAACTACGTCTATTTACAGACCCTTAATGACAAAATCATGACCCTTCATCTCGAATAGACAACCAAATCCGAACCGTGCGAAGAGATGTGATGTTAGGGTCGATTCGTATTCTTTGGCTCAGAAGTTACAGGGAAAAACGGACCGCCAAAGACACCTATAGAAAGACACGTGATAGCAGCATTAATTACACTATAGGCATCCATCAAATCACGTCATTTCGTATTTGCAATCCCGCTCCCGCCCGCTAGGGCAGGCTTGGGGGGCAAAATGTTGCTCAAAATTTTTGCAAAAGTTTAATAAGGCATTGCAGCTGCCCGTAGGAAAATAAACGCATCACCCAAGCTAATCCGGGCTTCCTTGGAAATCGACCGACAAAAGGTCGGTCGATTTATATGCCCGGGTTCCTTTCACATAAAGATAGAAAATCGACCGAAGTGGCTCTAAGGAGAGAGAACAGTCAGGCCGGTAGAGAAAAGCATACTTACTAAAGTCCTGCCACACTAGAAAAGCGCTAATACAACCACCTACCACCAACTTCTCCCATCTGACGTTGAAAGTTGCAACAAAATCTGAGTTATGCCGCTTGGCATCCTGCAAAAGAAGCAACCAGAGTATGGAAAGGCATATTGTTACCATATATGCATGTATTGCTACCAACCGTCCAACTAGCAACCATCCCACGGTCCAATCTACCGTACGGACCGCGAATATCCTCAGGCAATCTTAACAACAGATCAAAGGAGGCTTGCTCATATAAATACCGCAATCATTTCACCAGGCAAGGGGTTGGATTCAGAAAACTTAAAAAGATAACACTTCCCACTATACTCTTATCACCTTCAAGCATTCTCCATCATCTCCATGTATATATTGTAATAATATATATAGTGAGAATAATATATACAATGGACGTAGACATTCATTTTAACCAAACCACTATAAAATCTACGTCTCTTTATTATTAGCATTCCATCATTAATTCACGATCATATACTACAAAGCTAACAATTTCATCAAAACCCCATCCTCTCACAATATCCGAGGTCGATTAGTCATTTGGTCCCGCTGATGGAATTTTTAGTCAATAGTACCGAATCAAATCGACAACCAAGGTAAATTGTAAATATAAACCCAAATCTAAATTAAATTCAAATCTAAATTAAATTCAAATCTCTTCTCGAATCTAAATTTCTAATATATATGTATATGTTTACGGTACATATTTCAATATGAAGAAAAAAGGAGTAAAACGGGGAATAACAGATTTAAATCTGGAGATTTGAAAGCTTAAAAGTGAGTTGAAAATTATATATTTTTATATAATATTGGATTTATATCATTGTAAATTTGTACCTTGTACGTCTGAAAGTAATTTTGGAGCTGTACCCTTTAACATATACATAAACTGAATCTGAGAACTATGCCTGCATATTCTATGAATTGTTAACCTTGGTCAAATAATTCATAAACTTGGATCCGAAAAGTAAGGGTGTTAGTAGTCTCTAAATTTATAATATTGTATAGAACTTCTATGTTTGTTGGTTGAATAATATATGTGAGTAAACATAAATTGGAAGTTATTATAATTTCGATAGGGATGTCAATAGTATTTTTGTAACGACGCGTATTTTTTAACTATTTTAAATTATTAAATTTATTATAATTATGTAATAAAAATGGTTAGAAATAAAAGTATATATTTTATTTATGTAATTTATTTAATATGAACTTGAATAAAATTGGAAATAACCAATTACGAATATTTATTCAATTACAAGTATTGAAATTTAATTCTATGTATTGGATGTGTTTATAATCAATAGCTAGAGTTAAATAATAAATGTCGAATCATTTAGACGTAAATAAAATAATTGTTAGTAATTAAAGTTCATTTGAAATTCTATGATCTATTAATGTAATTTATTGGATAATTAAATTGTTTAAAATTTAATATTGGAAATTATTTAAATAATTGAATCTTGAATTTAATGTGAATGAAAATGATTTCAAAAGTTGATTTAAATTTTAGTTAAATAAGAATGAAGATTGTTAAATTTGAATTTGAATTTAAAGTGATTAAATTAATTTTTAGAAATTACTTGTTTTAATTAATGAGTGAAAATAGATAATTTGGCCACTGTCTCGGATTTCGACGAAACTAGTTTCATCGGATCCGTAATAGTGAATTATTGTAGAATTTCAAGTTTCGTAGCGATCAGACTTATCGTTTGGCCATGCGATCTTGAAATGCATAGAATTTAATTTCAGAATTCAATTAAATTAATTTGATTTTTAAAAAGCTATCTTCTGAATACGATCGAATTAGGCCTCGAGACTAGTTTCATTGCGTTGGAAATAGGGGTAAACATATAGAATGCCAGGTGGCACGCTTCATTTGGAGTTCGAGAATTTCGGACGTTAAACGTTAGATATTTTCTTATTTTAATAATATATATTTATCCCCTTCTCTAATACGCACAACCCCCCTTTTGTCTTCCCGTACCTTACCTTTTCCCTCTCTTTTCAAATAGAACAACAGATTGAAATAAATGAAAAAAGATGGAAAAGGAAAAAAAACACAAACAATGCTCGCGACGCGCGTGGGAAACGAGGGTAGGGGCGGCGACTAGGAGGGAGGGTTCGAATCGCAGAAGCTCATACTCATCATCGTGTTTAAGATTCCTCGATCTGGAACGTGGTGGTGTGCGTTGAAGGTCGCAGTTGCGAGCGACGATGCGATGGCGGTGGAGCTGGATGGGCGAGGAGGCCTCCGCGGTGGCGCGATGGATCTGGTCGATGCCCAGGGCTGGGGCGATCACGTTTTTTCTATAAAAAAAAGTTGAAGCAGCATTCGGCGGGGGAGGAAGGAGAGGGCCTGAAGCTGAAGCGTGTGTGGTTGGGAGAGATAGGGTATGGTTTGAATATTGTTAATTATATTAATCTTAGTTAATTATGTTTTAAATTATATCGCATATCAATTATCGTATAATTTTATCATACGACGTCCGTTTCGAGTGAAACGAGTCACGATGCGACCGTATCGATGTCGTATACAGCATGAAATTGAAGTGAAATTTATTTGAAGTTGAAATATTTTCAGTTTCAATTAAAAAGGTGAGTGTTTTATATGCTCACGATTGACTAAATTAATTTTTATGTTAGTTAAATTAATGTCAGGAATTAATTTAGTTTCATTGGCTGATGTTTGATAAATTAATTAACGTTAGATTTATATATTAATTGAATTGATAAGGATTTAAATTCATAGTTAAATTTGAAATTAAATTGCCAGTTAGACGCTCGATATTGATAATTAATTAACTGTTGTGTTATATTGACTGTTTTGATGATTGATTGTGATGGATGCCATTGTTTGATATTTTGGATGATTTGGATGTTTGTTTATTTTTATATATATCCTGTTATCACCCTGTAAATTATTTACAGTATATAAAACTGTAAATTAAATTATTTCGAATAAATTAAGAAATAGGTTGAAATGATATGTACTTATGACATTTATTTTGGATTGAAATGATATATATTCATCCCTGAGATTGAATTGAAATAACTATTCACTTGGCCACAGGATAGAAAATTATATACGTACACTGGATTGGTTAAATTAAATGATTTCAGAATTTTGATTTGAAATTATTTAAATGATTTGGATTTAAAGAAATAAAAAACGAATTTGTGAAAATTGAATTATTTGCGAACTTGAGTTAGAAAGGTTGAAATTTAAATTTGGTAACAGGAATTGTTTAAAAAAATGAAGCTGAAATTTTGAAGTTATAATTGAAATAGGATTTGAATTTCGAAAATTGATTTGTTTTAAAAGATTTGGACTTTTATTCGAACTTTGAATATTGCTAAGTAAAAGTAATTTAAATCGATATTTCAAAAGTTGAGCTCGGAATTGAATTGTTTTAAAGATTTGGACATTGAACTGAACATCGAAGTTAAATTTGATTTAAATGATTTAAATCGATACTTTGAAATCGAACTCGAAATTGATATAAATTGAAATGGTTTGAAATTGAGAATTGAATTGAAATTTATTCAATTGGAATTGAAATTAAAATCAATTGGAATTGAAAGTGAAATTGAATTAATTTGAAATCGAAATCGAATTTATTTGGATTGAAATTGGAATCGAAGTTAAATTCGAATTGAAATCGGAATTGAATCGATTTAAATTGAAAGGGAAATTGAAATTGATTTAAATTTGAAAATTTAGAATTGAATCGGTTTGACTTTGGAACTATTTTCAAATATATTATTTTAATATAAACTATTTAAAACCTATCTTTTTAAATATCCAAATTATTTTGATTTTCTAAACTATTTTATTTTATAAAACATTTTAAATACTTAAATCATTTTATATCAAACTATTTTAACTATTTAAACTATTATTAAACAATTTAAAAATTTTCCAAACTATTTTCTAAAACTCAAGCTGGTCAAATGCTGGAATGTTTATATTTAAATCGTTGATTTAAATACGATTTGGGTTAAAATGAAGTTATAACCTAAATTGAAATCCGGTAATTTTGGAAACGAAATCGAGATATTAAGGCGAAAATGATTTTGAAGTGAAATAGTATATTTTGTGTATAAATAATAATTTTGAAATGAAATTGATTTGAAGAGAACATGATATTTTGATATCAAGTATGAATGGTTTTCGAAATGTAAAAGTACCAACCGGTGTGTATAACGACGTTTGGTTGTTAAGGAGTCTGGGGCCTCTTATTGGCATACTCTCTGTCAATATTGGAACCACTTTAATAACTAAGTATGCGCAGGAGACTCTAGAACCAAGTGGTTGGATTTGGCGTCGTTTGCTGCATATGAAAAAAGAGAGCATGATAGATAGACCCCGTCACTTGTGCCAATTTGAAATGACTAAAACGGACGGCTTGACAGGGCCAAGCGGGTTAGCTACCCCTAGCGGACATCCGTTCTTCAATTTCTTTTGGACTTGGTCCATATTATTACTCTCGTTGTTGGTTTCGACTGGTGCACCTTGATTTTGGGATAACCTCCCAACTCGATATGGGATGGATGTACACGGTGGGCGGTCGTGGCTATGATGCGTTACCACCAGCCCTACGACCCGAACTGGTAGTATCCTACCTTGAGCATTGCCTCATGTGCCTTGTCATACTTTTATCCTTATACACGACCACTACGATTTTGTTTTAGTGTTGTCTTATCATGGTGCCTCCCTGACTACCGATGTTACTGGTGGTGTCAAAGGAAAACTGTAAGACAATGCTTAAAATGTGTTAAGGAGGATTAATGTAAAGCCTCAACGCAAATAAAAATATTTATTTTACTGATTATACACTATCTATATTGTTACCTTGCCTTTAGGTAGAGGCCGAGATATCAACAAATTCGCTAAAAAGGATGGATATCAGGATTAGAGATCGATTGGAAACATGGCTATGATCGATACCGTCAAAATTTGACTAAGCTCCAATTAAGGTGGGATCGATTGGGAATGATGAACAAGGCTAGGAAAGGCTATGTTTCAAATTTCAGGTCAATCAGAGTTCATATGCTCAAATTATGGATGGATCAAGGTTCATGGAAACTGGTTCGTTTCGATCCATTCGTATCGATCAAGGTGGATGGTGTTCGTATCCATTGGGATCGATACGAAGAAAGAGAATTTGGATCGATACGAGGAGCAAATGGTACCAGGAAAAAGCGTTTCATACCAATCAGTGAGTGATCGATACGAAGGAACGAGGCTCAGATCGATATGAGGAGTATGGATACGAAGGCATGGATACGAAGCAGGGAATGGATGGATAGAACGACATAGACACGAAGCGCATAGCTAAGTATCGATACGAGTAGAAGGTTTTGGCATTGATACAGAGCATGGTGGGGATAGATACGAAAGGCTTAGCAACCGATGGATATGAAGAAGGTCAAGGCAAACGAAGCATTCATCGAGCATGAAAGATGGATCTACACACGATTATCGCTCCACGTCATTGATCCAAGAATGATCGATACGAAGAGGATCGATGTAAAACGATCGATACGAAGATAACAGCCGACATTGCATCGATCATAACTCCATTCTACAAGTCCAAATGCTATGAAATTTTCACATGAGCTTTTTTGTTCACTCGGGGACGTACATGATCGATCTTGGCTTGTTTGCACCTTTTTTGGATTGATACGAATTATACTTGGATCGATCCAAAATCACTCTGGATCAATCTGGCGGGTCCACCTGCGCAAGAGAAAAGGTGTTCCTGGTTTTGAGGCGGATATTTTCGGATCCACACCTAAAAATAGCAGTCCTATGGAAACTAAATAGGGGATCTTCATCTGCTTTTTACGTCGAAGCTCTGCCATTTTTGTTGATTGATGTTCAAAGGTTTGTAATTGTAATCTCAATGCAAAAGGAATAAAAGGATTGTTTTAAAGTGGATGTAGGCCGGAGATAGCCGAAGCACTATAAATCTTGTGTTCTCTCTTGCTTTCTTACATTTTAATTTTGCTATTTCTTCAATTTTATTCTCTACTTTATCTGGATCTGGGATCTGTGTTTGGTTATTGTGGATCTATGTGTAAACACTGGTGCTTTCACTACTTCTGGGGTTTTTGACCAATTTTGGCACAAACACATTGGTGCTTCCACTGAGAAGACTAGCACCCGCTACATCAGATTTGGAGTTCAGATTTGGAAAGCTAAAGGATTGGATCTGGGAGGAACCATGGTTAGGCAATCAGTTAGAAGGATATTACCAAAAAGAAGCCATCTTGAGGGGAATCAGGGGGCTTCCTTAGAAGAAAATCGGGCCTCAGTTTTCATCACCAAGGATGAGATGGAGATGATGATGGGAGCTATGTAGGAAGAATTGTTGAAAAGGTAGAAGGAAATGATGCAGAACTTTCTCAGATAATTTGGACAGGCAGGAGCAGCAGGAGCTGCTGGAGTTCAGATCCACAGTGCTGGAATAGAAGGACCCAATAGGCAACCGGATGGAGTGGTTCAGCAGGGGCAGCCTCCAATAAGCAAACAGCTATCAATCTGGATGGACCTAAGCTCGGGGGCACACCACCATGCAATGATAGAACAATTCATGGAGGATTACCAGGTGATGCAGCGCAGCCAGACACCAACAGGAACACATGAGTGCGTGATGAAGAGTATGTACCAGAATTCCCTTAGGGACTCAAGGGGCAACCCTTGGTGGACAACACTGGATTAGCTGAGATTATCAGGCGAACTATGCGCGGAGGTTTAGCAAACGAAGATCTAGAAGGAGTAAACAGGAGTCCGTTTACCCATGATATCAGAATGGCTAGGAATCCACCAGAGTTCAAGCTACCTACTCTGGAGGTGTACAACGGCAGGGTTGATACTACCGATCATTTGACGAGGTACACGAGACACATGGAAGTGCTGGAAGCATCGGAGGAAGTTATGGCCCGGTGTTTCCCTCTGTACTTGACAGATATAGCTTCTATATGGTTTAGGTAGTTGGAAGATGGATCTATTAGGACATGGACAGAATTGGTGGACAGGTTTTTGAAGCATTTTCAGGTTCATATCAAAAGGCCGAAGAATGTGAGGACACTGACGTCGGTGAAGCAGAGGATAGAAGAATCGCTCAGGGCTTTCTTAACTTGGTTCAATGCAGCAGTTGCTTCGGTGGATCGGCCGGATCCATTGATGGTTTTAATGGCAGAAGTGTCAGGAGTCAAGGATAACTCGGATTTCAAGGTATCATTGATACGAGATCCACCAATGGATCTCGGGGAGTTCTTTCATGAGGCCGAAAGATTTCTTCGACAAGAGGATGCATGTTCAGATATGAAGTTAAAGGAAGTAAACGTGGTTAAGGATGGAGAACCATCCGGTGAAAGCTCGGGTAAGGATAAGGATAAAGGGAAGAGGAAGTTGGACGACAACTCTGGCAGGGCAAGGAAATACTGAGGAGTGCCAAAATTCTCCACTTACACAGTATTGAACGAAACATTGGAGTGAATATTCATGGAGATTCGGGATTGCCTTCCTTATCGTAGGCCGGCAAGGAGGGAACCCTCAGAATGCGAGAGGGCATCCGAAAGGCACTGTCTCTTTCATGACATGGACGGGCATGATACCAATAGTTGCTGCCATCTAAAGGATATAATAGCGGAGCATGTAAGGAGTGGTCAATTGTAGAAATATGTCATAACTCAGAACACGGCAGTGGAACAGGAGCAACCACCATTTACCTCAAATAACGATGGCGTGATGCCCAGGAATGATGGTCGATTGGTTATCAACTGACAGGGATGGTATGGAATAAGTAGCAAACTATGGGGAAACGACCAAGTCACTTACTCATGTACGGGGATGGATATAGCCCCTAGGCATGCTCTGAGATGATGATAAACCGCGATGCTCTAGTTTGTGAAATCTGCTATTTCTTTTTGGTTTGTACATTTGCTCTTTTCTGGTTTAGTTTTGGAGTTTGGTTTGAACTCCTGGTTTTGTTTCTTTTCTGGTATGGACTTTGGTTTGGATGCTTGTTTTCCAGTTTGGATATTGGTTTGGATTTCTAATATGGATTTTTGGTTTTCTGATTTAAACTGGATTTCGGATTGGATTTTTTAAGGATTTTTATCTGGTTTTTGGTAAACGGTTGCTGGGTATGGATTATGCCCGGCAAGGGGTAAGTCGCTTCATCCGAACATGGCGAATCGGCTTATTCAAGTCGTCGAGTATGGACTATACTCGGCAAGGATCCGGAGAGACCAAGGTTCGGCCTAGGACTTAGGCCCCATGTTATCTATCCTATGTCAATACAGGTCGTCGAGTATGGACTATGCTCGGCAAGGGTGCGGAGCAACCAGGATTCGGGTCAGGAATTAAGCCATAGCACTACTTAGCGTTCAGGGACACTGAAACAGGATCACCATTGAGCAATGCATTGCTTGACACAGGTCATCTTGTGTGGATTGCGCTTAGCAAGAACTGAGAGAGGTAATGGATTCAGATATTAGCTGTGAACGGCTAAGGATTTGGACAAGGGCTCGGAGTGGTCCCGGATTCGGATGTCGACCTGGAGAGGTCATGGATTTGGTTATCTGTTATTGGATATGGATGGATTAAAACTCGGTTGATGGGTTTGGATGGCTATGGGATTAGCTAAAGATTTGATTACTGGATTTAGAATCGGACATCGACTCGGAGCAGTCGTAGATTAGGATAAGGATATGGCTACGACGCTTAGATATGATAGCTGGGTAATGGATTGAACTATGGATTGGATGATGTGGCTATGGATTGAATATGGACTTTGGATGTCGAATTTAAAAGCTATTCAAAACACGCCTTCATACCGCAAGGCATGTTTTGGGGGGAAAATGTTACCACGCCTTTTGGTCAAGGCCGGGATATCAACAAATTGGCTTAAAAGGATGGATATCAGGATTGGAGATCGATTGGAAACATGATTATGATCGATACCGTCAAAATTTGACCGAGCTCCAATTAAGGTGGGATCGATTGGGAATGATAAACAAGGCTAGGAAAGGCTATGTTTCAAATTTCAGGTCAATCGAAGTTTGTATGCTCAAGTTATGGATGGATCAAGGTTCATGGAAACTGGTTCATATCGATCCATTCGTATCTATCAAGGTGGATGGTGTTCATATCCATTGGGATCGATATGAAGAAATGGAATTTGGATCGATACGAGGAGCAAATGGTTACAAGGAGAAGCGTTTAGTATCGATTAGTAAGTGATCGATATGAAGGAACGAGGCTCGGATCGATATGAGGAGTATGGATACGAAGGCATGGATACGAAGCAGGGAATGGATTGATGGATACGAACGACATGGATACGAAGCGCATAGCTGAGTATCGATACGAGTAGAAGGTTTTGGCATCAATACAGAGCAAGGTGGGGATCGATACGAAAGGCTTAGCAACCGATGGATACGTCAAGGCAAACGAAGCGATCAGCTAGCATGAAAGGTGGATCTACATGCAATTATTGTTCCACGTCATCGATCCAAGAACGATCGATACGAAGAGGATCGATGTAAAATGATCGATATGAAGATGACAGTAAACATTGGTGCAAACTTGGACCTATCATAACTTACATTCTACAAGTCCAAATGCTATGAAATTCTCACAGGAGCTTTCTTGTTCACTTGGGGACGTACATGATCGATTTTGGCTTGTTTGGACCATTTTTGGATCGATATGAATTGTACTTGGATCGATCCAAAATCACTCTGGATCGATCTGGCGGGCCCATCTACGTAAGAGAAGAGGTATTCCTGGTTTTGAGGCAGATATTTTCGGATCTACACCTATAAATAACGGTCCTGTGGCAACTAAAAAGGGGATCTTCTTCTGCTCTTTACGTCGAAGCTCTGCCATTTTTGTTGGTTGATGTTCAAAGGCTTGTAATTGTAATCGCAATACAAAAGGAATAAAAGGATTGATTTAAAGTGGACGTAGGCCGGAGATAGCCAAACCACTATAAATCTTGTGTTCTCTCTTGCTTTCTTACATTTTAATTTTGTTATTTCTTCAATTTTATTCTCTACCTTATCTAGATCTAAGATCTGTGTTTGGATATTGTGGATTTGTGTGTAAACACTGGTGCTTTCACTACTTCTGGGGTTTGTGACCAATTTTGTCACAAACATATATAGAGTATTCTAATATATATAAATATTGATGGATCCTTAGGAGATGGAAAATCCCGTAACAATCTCTTGAGTTATTGCATGCACATTATACACTGGATAGAAGATGTAAAACCCCGTAAACATCTTTGACGCCACTACACACATGTTATATACAATATCGATTTGACTCACATAAGGATATTTTAGTCCTGACTCGAGCATTTTGTCTTTTTATTACGCTCGGGTCAGCCCTGAGTATTTTAGCACATTGAAGAACATTTTTCTAAAGGACGAAGATGAAGATTTGGTATATCATTACTATTATTATTCCTGAATTATGTTCTCTGCTGCATTATTTTATTTATCCCTGTTGTATATATAAGTCCGATAAATATTGTATAAATTATAATCAAATGTATAATATAAATAGCTTCATGAACTGTTTATTTGATTATTATATTTTATCGTTCCGTTGTGAGATTCTGCGTTTGTTTTCTTCTTCTTTTCTTATTTTTATTAATTAACCCCATTGATTATCTATGTTCCAGATTGTTTGGGTTGGACATGTGTGCATTATTTTCAATTCAAACCTTCCGAAATGTGGGTCATCACAGTTGGTATGAGAGCTTCGGTTTAGCGATAACCTTAGCTTTGTGGGGTTTGACTCATTAGAAATAGGGTAGTAATACGTTAGAATGAGTTTGTTTGAGTGTATATATATGAAAGCGCGTACTTGTTAGAGTTATAATATGTTTTATATTGTGTTTACTTATCTGTTGAGTTGATTATGAATTCTGTTCGGTGCGTGGGACGCCGTGTTATCGATATGGGTTTCTAAACACTTAAACGAGGCAAGTCGACATAATATTGTTTTAAAATACGGTAAATGAATTTTTTTACCTAAATTATATATTATATATAAAAGGGAAATTGAATGAGAATAAACGAGTAAGTGAAATCAATATGAATAATTGAATTTGATTTAAATTAAATTAAAATTGGATGTAAATAAATTGAATGCAAATGAAATAAGTGAATGTTAAATAAAGAAATGTTGATACACTTAGGTACAAGAAGTAAGAAATATAAGTTTAAATTATAAAATGAATAGATTTATAAAATAAATTGAATATGAAGTGAATAGGTTGTAAAAACTATGTTTGGAAATATTAACTTAACTAATTTGAATTCATGGATGCTTATAAACTTAAGTAATGAGTTATGAAGTAAAAATCTAATCTTAGTTAAGTTAAAAGAATGAATTTAACTGAGAATTTGAAAATTTAAATTCTCATGCTTTTGAAATTGTTTTCTAGGATTTTGAAATAATAATTAGTATTATTTGATAATATTTACGAATAGAAATTGTTTCAAAGAGAAATTAAAAAGGAGATAAATCTTGTACTCCCCTTTTCTGTCGTTGGAAAATAATTTCGATGATGACGGCCACATCATCGACATTCATTTTCGATTGTCAAAGTGGAGGAGGCCACCTACGAATTTGATTCAATAAACAGATTTTGATTTAAAATTTCTAAATATGATTTGATATATATAAAAGATATGAAGTATATATATTATTTCAAAATGATTTGAAATAAACCCGGTATTTGAATTCTAAAGTTTTTGTTAATTAATGATTTTCGGTTGTAGAAATAAAGTGAATTACTTTGAATAATTGGAAACTTCTAAAAGAAAATAAATTGAAGCTAAGTGTTTAAATAAAATACGAAAGTTAAATTATAACTCTAAAATTTTAAGACAATGGAAATTTAAACTTGTGTAAATTATTGAACATTCTTTTCAAATAAAATTTATAAGATAAATTTGTAAAGCATTCAATTACATTCTAAAAACATATATAAAACCTACCAGAAACGTTTAAAAAGTTGGATGTTAAAAATGAATGTGTAATAGAAATTTTACAAGTTTGAACTTGAGTAATAAGAAATGTTTATAAAAAGAATAAAAATTAAATTATATTGTTATACATAAATGTAATACATTTAGTTAATATTCTAAGAAATGTTAAATGAATAATTTGAGTAGTAAAATGGAATACAATTTAGATATATATGAACTTAAAAGAAGGTAAACAAATAATAAATTAAATCATATCTTTGTAAATTGTTTGTAAACTAAAATAAAAAATTTGCAAAGGAAGTTTTAAGATTTAATAATAGCTTTCTGAGATAATTATAATTTGAATAATATTGTGCAAAAGGAGATACATCTGTATAAAATGATTATAAACATAAGAAGTGATTAATAAAATAAGAAAGTTGAAATTTGAATTATGAAATGGAATTTTTAGTTAAGTCAAGTTGAATGGAATAAATAGATGAAGTAAGTTAATGAGATAAATTATAAAATGGAAGTTAACTTAAGAAAATTTGAATGAAATTGATTGTGATAAAAAGAAAAATTCGTTAATATGAATTTGAGTGAAAAAATAAATTTTACTTAAGTAAAGTTATTAATATGAATTTGAATAAATGAAATGAATAAATGAAGTGAATTAATGAATTAGTATGAACTTAAGATGTGAAATAATAATAATAAACATGAGTTGTGTTATACATAATCTTTATAATAAACTTAAATGGTTTATAAATGATATTAGGATTAAAAAGAATATACTAAGTGGTAATATAAAATAAAATTTAACTTAAACAAGGTTAAATAGATTAATTTTATAAAATGGTTCATAAATGAATTTATATGAAATATGTCAAACAAAAAGTGAAACAATTGGAATTTAACAAATTGAATTGAATAAATTGAATGTGATTGAAATAGATGTGAATAAATTTGAAGCAAACCGATTAAATGTTAATAAAAATTGGATGTTAATAAGAAATGAAGTGTCTAAATTAAATATTGACATTGAATAATGTAAATTCACATGGTTATGAATTAATTGAATGAATATTGATGGTTCAATGGTTTCTTTTGTTGCAAACCATTGTTATTATTGTTTTTGATTGTATATGATTGTTTTGTTCTGTATTTATGCTCGTGTTTATGGTTTGGATTGAGAATTCATATTATATGGTTCTATTAAGCACTTACATACCTTCTATATCTTTATATATGACTAATATCCTAAATTGAGTTGAGATAGGTACATACGAAGGCCGTTTGGACGTATACGCGGATGTAATATGCTTTTGCTTGCTTAATACGAGCGAGCTCGCTAGTATTAATAACAATAAGGTGTGTATCTCGAATTACATACCGCACTTTTATATTTTTCCCTACGGGACGCCTCATCATTGAGATGAGATGTATATTTGTGTTATATATTGTATTTTAAAAAAATTTCGATCGAGCCGCGCAAAGGAGACGCTGCGGAAATTTTCCGTAAGTCCGAATGTTAGAAAAATATTCAGGTTTTAAAATTTTATAACTTGTTTTTATAAATAAGTTGTAATTTCTGTAAACCGACATCGGACTGGCATAGCGAGAGCATAGTAAAGGTTTTGAGAATAAGATGTTTATGTTTATATGTTAATTATTTTGAATAAAATATATCAAATGTCAAATTCTGTACTTAACGCGTTTTCGAGGACGAAATGTTTTGAGTGAGGGAGAGCGTAATGACTCGTATTTTTTTTAACTATTTTAAATTATTAAATTTAGCATAATTATGAAATAAAAATGGTTAGAAATAAAAATTTATATTTTATTTATGTAATTTATTTAATATGAACTTGAATAAAATTGGAAATAACCAATTACGAAGATTTATGCAACCACAAGTATTGAAATTTAATTCTATGTATTGGATGTGTTTATAATCAATAGCTAGAGTTAAATAATAAATGTCGAATTATTTAGATGTAAATAAAATAATTGTTGGTAATTAAAGTTCATTTGAAATTCAATGATCTATTAATGTTTTATTGGATAATTAAATTGTTTAAAATCTAATATAAGAAATTATTTAAATAATTGAAACTTGAATTTGATGTGAATGAAAATGATTTCAAAAATTGATTTAAATTTTAGTTAAAGGAGAATGAAGATTGTTAAATTTTGAATTTGAATTTAAAATGATTAAATTAATTTCTGGAAATTACTTGTTTTAATTAACGAGTAAAAATAGAAAATTTGGCCACTGTCTCGGATTTCGACGAAACTAGTTTCATCGGATCCGTAATAGTGAATTATTGTAGGATTTCAAGTTTCGTAGCGGTCAGACTTATCGTTTGGCCGTGCGAGCTTGAAACGCATAGAATTTAATTTCAGAATTCAATTAATTAATTTGATTTTTAAAAAGCTATCTTCTGAATATGATCGAATTAGGCCTCGAGACTAGTTTCATTGCATTGGAAAAAGGGGTAAACATATAGAATGCCAGGCGGCATGCTTCGTTTGGAGTTCGAGAATTTCGGACGTTAAACGTCACATATTTTCTTATTTTATTAATATATATTTATCCCCTTCTCCAACAATTCGTACGCACAGCCCCCCTTCTTCTTCTTGTACCTTACCTTTTCCCTCTCTTTTCAAATAGAATAGCAGATCGAAATAAACGAAAAAAGATGGAAAAAGAAAAAAACACAAACGATGCTTGTGGTGCGCGTGGGAAACGAGGGCGGCGGCGGCGACTAAGAGGGAGGGTTTGAATCGTAGAAGCTCACGCTCGTCATCATGTTTTGGGTTACTCGATCTGGAATGTGGTAGCGTGCATTGGAGGTCGCAGTCGCGAGCGATGACGCAATGGTAGGTGGACCTGGATGGGCGAGGCGGCCTCCGCGGTGGCACGGTGGATCAGGTCGATGACCTGGGCTGGGGCGATCGCATTTTTTCTATAAAAAAAGATGATGTTTGCGCCAAAATTGGCCACAAACCCCAGAAGTAGTGAAAGCACTAGTGTTTGCACACAAATCCTCAATATCCAAGCACAGATCTCAAATTCAGATAAAGTAGAGAATAAAAATGAAGAAAATAACCAAATTAAATGAAAGAAAATGGGAAAAGACACGAGATTTATAGTGGTTCGGCTATCTCTGGCCTACGTCCACTTTGAATTGATCTTTTTATTCCTTTTATATTGAGAATACTGTTACAGCCTTTGAAATCAGTAAATAAAATAGCAGAGTTTTGCCTAGCAAAGCAGAAGAAGATCCTTTTTTAGTTTCCATAGGGCTGCTATTTATAGGTGCAGATTTGAAAATATCCGCCCCAAAACCTGGAATACCTCTTCTCATGCACAGGTGGGCCCACCAAATCGATCTGGAGTCGTTTAGGATCGATCTTGATCGATCCAAGTATAATTCGTATCGATCCAAAAATAGTCCAATGAAGCTGAGATCGATCAGGGACGTTCTTGAGTGAATAAGCAAGCTCCTGTGAAAATTTCATAGCATTTGGACTTGTAGAATGAGAGTTATAATCGATCCAAGTTTGTATCTCTCAATGTATGCTGGTAACTTCGTATCCATCAATGCTTCGTATCCATCAATGCTTCGTGTCCATCATATTCCATGTCCCTCAATTCGTATCCATCGGTCCCCGTATCCATAGCCATAGAATTGATCCGAGTCTCACGCACAGATCCATGTTGAGCGCTTCTTCCCTTGACCGATTTGTATCGATTGATATGAAGTGTGCCTTTGGATCCATCCAATGTAGCTACCCTTCGTATCCATCAGTTTGTTGCCCTCTTCGTATCGATGCCTGCATCCCGCCTTCCTTCGTATCGATTCCTGAATGCTGCCTTTCGTATCCATCCCCTACACCTACCTTCGTATCGAACCTTGACTTGGATCGATACGTACTATGATCGATCCGAAGCAAAGTGCATTTTCCATATCCATACCCATGTTGATCGATATGAAAGCATCGATCCGAAGTAAATAGCCGATCCCATGTTGATCGATACGAAGCATATCGATACGAACCGATTTCCCATGAATATTGATCCATCCATATCTTGAGCATACGAACTCCGTTTGACCTGAAATTTAAAATGCAGCCTTCACTAGCCTTGTTCATCATTCCCAATCGATCCCACCTTGATTGGAGCTTGGTCCAATTTTGATGGTATCGATCATAGCCTCATTTCCAATTGATCTCCAATCTTGATATCCGTCCTTTTTAACCAATTTGTTGATATCCTGGCCTTGACCAAAAGGCGGGGTAACATTTGCCCCCCAAAACATGCCTTGCGATAGGAAGGCGTGTTTTGAATAGCTTTAAATCCGTCATTCGAAATCCATATTCCATCCATTACCAAGCCATTCTATCCAAGTGCCATAGCCATATCCTTATCCAAATCTACGACAACTCCGAGTCGATATCCGATTCCGAATCCAGTAACCAAATCCTTAGCCAATTCCATATCCATCCGAACCCATCAACTGAGTTTTAATCCATTCATATCCAGAATCCAATAACCAAGTCCATGACTCCTCCGGGTTGCTTTATCCAAGTCTGGGACCTCACCGGATCCAAATCCAAAGCCGGGACCTCTCTGGGTCATTTTATCTTGCTCCGGCCTCGACTTTCCTGCCAGAGGCTTTTATATTCTCCGGCTTCGACTTTCCTGCCAAGGACTTTTGTATTTTCCGGCCTCGACTCTCGGGTCGAGGAATTTTCTATTCTCCGGCCTCGACTCTTCGGTCGAGGACATTTATATTCTTCGGCCTCGACACTTCGGTCGAGGACTTTTATATTGCGCTCGAGTCCATTCCATCTCTCTCCGGCGAAGGGACTCGTGACTTGCGACTACTGCCCCGTCTCTCCGGTTGGGACCATAATTGCATGACATGTATTATTTATTACATTAATCCAAATCCAATCAACACAAAATCCAATCGAAAAAATAAAATTCCGTACAACCAAGAAAATCAAATGTCCATAGAACCAAGAAAGAAACCAGAGTCCACAGAAAACAGAAAGAAAACAAGATTTCATAAACCCGAGCATCAAGGTTTATCATCATCTTAGAGCATGCCTAGGGACCGTCCTTGATCCCATACATGTGTAAGTGACTTAGCCGCATCACTTCGGGGTTTATTACTTATTCAAAGCCATAAATCCATTCAGCTGATAATAAGCTGACGATGCCTAGATCAAGTGCCATCTTCGTCTGAGGTGAGCGATGGCTGCTCTTGTCCCACTGCCACAGCTCAATTCCTTACGTACTGTTGTACATGACCATTCCTTACATGCTCCTCAACAATATCCTTCAAATGCCTGCAGTCGTTCGTGCCGTGCCCATCCAGCTCATGGAATAGGCAATGCTTTCCTGATGCCCGTTCGTATTCAAAGGGTTCCCTTTCTACCGGCCTTCGATACTGGAGGCGCCCTCGAGTATCCAAGTAAATCCTTTCTAGAGTTTTACTTAAATCGATGTAAGAAGAGAATTTAGATTCCCTCTGTTGCCTTTTCAATATGCTACCATTGTCGTTCATTTTCCTTTTGCCTCTATCGTCCTTGTTTGAATCCTCGCTAGGCGGACCTCCTCCTTTTACCGCATAAACTTCAGCCTCTCTCCCTTCTCTTTCAGCCTTCGCATCTTTGTGTCGTAAAAACCTTTCTACTTTATGATAAAACTCCCCGAGATCCATTGGTGGATCCCGTTCCAACGATATCTTAAAATCTAAATCATCTGTAATTCCTAAGACTACTTCCATCAAAACCATCGACGGATCGGGTCGATCCACCGAAGCCACTACTGCATTGAATCTGGTTAAGAAATCCCTAAGTAACTCTCCCTTCCACTTTATCATCGATGTTAAAGTCATCACATTCTTGGGTCTCATGATGTGGACCCTAAATTGCCTCATAAATCTCTCAATCAACTTCGTCCATATGTCAATAGAGCCGCTTTCTAGCGGTTTGAACCATAATACTGCTATATCCGTCAAATACAAAGGGAAGCACCATGCCATGACTTCCTCTGATGCCCCTAGTACTTCCATGTGTCTCATGTACCTTGTCAAGTGAACAGCGGGATCTGTTCTCCCATCATACATCTCCAGTGTTGGTAGTTTTAAGTCCGGTGGATTCCTAGCTTGCATGATCGTAGGAGTAAAGGGGAATCTAATCATATCCTCCAAATCTCTATTCACCAATCCTCCCCTCATAGGCCATCTGATCATGTCTGCTAACCTGTCATTGTCATCAAGTGGTAGCCTCTGTCTGCGATCTCCAACCTTCCCCCCGAGTCCGTGAGGGAATCCTGAAACCTATCCTCCTGGACGAGCATCCATATCCCGATCAACACCAAACTGCGCAGCGCTGCCTGGTACCCTTCCTAGAATTGAGCCAACATGATTCGGGGCCGTGCCCCTAGCTCAAGGACTATTCCTGATGGCCTCACTCTATCCTGAATCCCAGTTGCTCTATGCTCCTGATCCTGATTCTGAACTATCTCCGCTCCTGCTGCTCCAGCTTCACGATCCCTATTTCCAGCATTTCCTGCTGTTATGTTCTCTTGATTTTGCACTCCAGCTTGTCCCATTTGTCGGAGTAGGTTCTGCGTCATCTCCTCTTTCCTTTTCAGCATCCCTTCCTACATATCATCCATCATCATCTCCATCTCATCAGTGGTGATGAAAATTGAGGTCTGATTAGCTCCTAGGAAGCATCCTGACTTCCTTCATGCTGACTCCTTTCCGTTCTCTATCTTCTTGTTGATTGCTTGGCCATGGTTCCTTCTAGATCTGATCCTTTAGTTTTCCAAATCTAAACTCCAAGCCTAGTGTAGCGGGTGCTAGTCCTTCTCAGTGAAAGCACCAAAGTGTTTGCACCAAAATTGGTCACAAACCCCAGAAGTAGTGAAAGCACCAGTGTTTGCACACAAATCCTCGATATCTAAGCACAGATCTCAGATCCAAATAAATTAGAGAATAAAAATGAAGAAAATAACCAAATTAAAATGAAAGAAAATGAGAAAAGACACGAGATTTATAGTGGTTCGGCTATCTCCGGCCTACGTCCACTTTGAATTGATCCTTTTATTCCTTTTATATTGAGATTACAATTACAAGCCTTTGAAATCAGTAAACAAAATGGCAGAGTTTTGCCTAGAAAAGCAGAAGAAGATCCTTTTTTAGTTTCCATAAAGCTGTTATTTATATGTGCAGATCTGAAAATATCCGCCCCAAAACCAGGAATACCTCTTCTCATGCATAGGTGGGCCCACCAGATCGATCTAGAGTCGTTTGGGATCGATCTTGATCAATCCAAGTATAATTCATATCGATCCAAAAATAGTCCAATGAAGCGGAGATCGATCAGGGACGTTCTTGAGTGAATAAGCAAGCTCCTGTGAAAATTTCATAGCATTTGGACTTGTAGAATGAGAGTTATGATTGATCCAAGTTTGTATCTCTTAATGTAGGCTTATAGCTTCGTATCCATCATATTCCATGTCCCTCAATTCGTATCCATCGGTCTCCGTATCCATAGCCACAGAATCGATCCGAGTCTCACGCACAGATCCATGTTCAGTGCTTCTTCCCTTGACCGGTTTGTATCGATCGATACGAAGTGTGCCTTCAGATCCATCCAATGTAGCTACCCTTCATATCCACCCGTTTGTTGCCCTCTTCGTATCAATCAGGTTGAATGCTGCCTTTCGTATCCATCCAATCCCGCCTTTCTTCGTATTGATTATTGAATGCTGCCTTTCGTATCCATCCCCTACACCTACCTTCATATCGATCCCTAACTTGGATCGATACATACTGTGATCGATCCAAAGAAAAGTGCATTTTCCATATCCTTACCCCTGCTGATCGATATGAAAGCATCGATCCGAAGTAAATAGCCGAGCCCATTTTGATCGATACGAACCATATCGATACAAACTGATTTCCCATGAATATTGATCCATCCATATCTTGAGCATACGAACTCCGTTTGACCTGAAATTCGAAATGCAGCCTTCCCTAGCCTTGTTTATCATTCCCAATCGATCCCACCTTGATTGGATCTTGATCCACTTTTGACGGTATCGATCATAGCCTCATTTCCAATCGATCTCCAATCTTGATATCCGTCCTTTTTTAACCCATTTGTTGATATCCTGACCTTGACCAAAAGGCGGGGTAACAGATGAAGCAGCGTTCGGCAGGGGAAGAAGGAGAGGGCCTGGAGCTGAAGCGCATGTGGTTGGGAGAGATAGGGTACGGTTTGAATATTGTTAATTATATTAATCTTAGTAAATTTAAGTTTTATATTATATCGTATATTAATTATCGTTTAATTATTGCATACGAGGTCAGTTTCGAGTGAAACGAGTCACGATGCGACCGTATCGATGTCATCTACATCATGGAGTCGAAGTGAAATTTATTTGAAGCTGCAATATTTTCAGTTTCAAATAAAAAGGTGAGTGTTTTATACGCTCACGATTGACTAAATTAATTTTTGTGTTAGTCAAATTAATGTCATGAAGTAATTTAATTTCATTGGCTGATGTTTGGTAAATTAATTAACATTAGACTGATATATGAATTGAATTGATAAAAATTTAAATGGACAGTTAAATTTGAAATTAAATTGCCAGTTAGACACTCGATATTGATAACTAATTAACTGTTGTGTTATATTGACTGTTTGGATGATTGATTGTGATGGATGCTATTGTTTGATATTTTGGATGATTTGGATGTTTATTTATTTTTATATATATCCCGTTATCACCCTATAAACTATTTACAGTATATAAAACTGTAAATTAAATTATTTCGAAAAAATAAGAAATAGGTTGAAATGATATATACCTATGACATTTATTTTGGATTGAAATGATATATATCCATCCCAGAAATTGAATTGAAATAACTATTCACTTGGTCATAGGATAGAAAATTATATACGGATACGAATTGGTTTAATTAATTGATTTCAGAATTTTGATTTGAAATTATTTAAATGATTTGGATTTAAAGAAATAAAAATCCAATTTATGAAAATTGAATTATTTTCTAACTTGAGCTCGAAAGGTTGAAATTTAAATTTGGTAACGGGAATTGTTTAAAAGATCGAAGCTAAGATTTTGAAGTTATAATTGAAATATGATTTAAATTTTGAAAATTGATTTGTTTTAAAAGATTTGGACTTTTATTCGAACTTTGAAAATTGTTAAGTAAAAGTAATTTAAATCGATATCTCAAAAGTTGAGCTCGGAATTGAATTATTTTAATGATTTGGATATTGAACTGAACATCGAAGTTAAATTTTATTTAAATGATTTAAATAAGTACTTTGAAATTGAACTCGAAATTGATATAAATTGAAATGGTTTGGTTTGAAATGGAGAATTGAATTGAAATTTATTCAAGTTGGAATTGAAATTGAAATTAATTGGAATTGAAAGCGAAATTGAAATCGAATTTATTTGGATTGAAATTGGAATCAAAGTTAAATTCGAATTGAAATCGGAATGGAATCGATTTAAATCGAAATGGAAATTGATTTGAATTGGAAAATTTTGAATTGAATCAGTTCGACTTTGGAACTATTTTCAAATAAATTATTTTAGTATAAACTATTTAAAATCTATCGTTCTAAATATTCAAATTATTTTGATTTTCCAAACTATTTTATTTTATAAAACATTTTAAATACTTAAATCATTTTATATCTAAGTATTTTGACTATATAAACTATTTTTAAACAATTTAAAATTTTTCCAAACTATTTTCTAAAATTCAAACCGGTCAAAGGCTGGAATGTTTATATTTAAATCATTGATTTAAATACGATTTGGGTTAAAATGAAGTTATAACCTAAATTGAAATCTGGAATAATTTTGGAAGCGAAATCGAGAAATTGAGGCGAAAATGATTTTGTAGTGAAATAGTATATTTTGAGTAAATATAATGATTTTGAAATGAAATAGATTTGAAGAGAACATGATATTTTGATATCAAGTATGAATGGTTTTCGAAATGTAAAAGAACTAACCGGTGTGTAAAACGACGTTTGGTTGTTAAAGGGACCACGGCCTCTTATTGGCATACTCTCTGTCAATATTGGAACCACTTTAACAATTGTGTATGCGGAGGAGATTCCAGAACGAAGTGGTTGGATTCGGTGTCGTTTGTTGGATTTGAAGAAAGAGAATGGTGATGGATAGACCCCGACACTTGTGCCAATTTGAAATGAATAAAACAGAACGGCTTGACAGGGCCAAGCAGGCTAGCTACCCCTAGCGGACATCCGTTATTCGATTTCTTTTGGACTTGGTCCATATTATTACTCATGTTGTTGGTTTCGATTGGTGCACCTTGATTTTGGGATAACCTCCCGACTCAATATGGGATGGATGTACGTGGTGGGCGGTCGCGGTTATGATGCGTTACCACCAGCCCTACAACCTGAACTGGTAGTATCCTACCTTAGGCATTGTCTCGCGTGCCTTGTCATACTTTTATCCTTATACGCGACCACTATGATTTTGTTTTAGTGTTGTCTTATCACGGCACCTCCTTGACTACCAACGTTACTGGTGGTGTCAAAGGCAAACTGTAGGACAATGCTTAAAATGTATTAAGGGGGATTAATGTAAAGCCTTAACGCTAAGAAAAATATTTATTTTACTGATTAGTCACTATCTATATAGTGTATTCTAATATATATAAATATTTTGATGGATCCTTAGGAGATGGAAAATCCCGTAACATCTCTTGAGTTATTGCACTTACGTTATACACTGGATAAGAGATGTAAAACCCCGTAAACATCTTTGACACCACTACACACAAGTTATATACATTATCGATTTGACTCACATAAGGATAATTTAGTCCTAACTCGAGTGTTTTGTCTTTTCATTACGCTTGGGTCAGCCTTGAGTATTTCAGCACATTGAAGATAATTTTTCTAGAAGACGAAGATGAAGATTTGGTATATCATTACTATTATTATTCCTGCATCATGTTGTCTGCTGCATCATTTTATTTATCCCTGTTGTATATATAACTCTGATAAATGTTGTATATGTTTGTACCAAAAATGGGCACAACACTCTTCGGGAGTTGTTTGAAGAGATAAAATGAAGATTATAAATGTAAAACAGAGATTATCTAACAAAAACTCCAACAAATAGGAATGTAAAGTGCACAGACAAGCAGTTTAGAGTGGTTCGGCGTATAGCCTACGTCCACTATGAAGTTTTGATGATTTTATTGATTCTCTTTCAACGATTACAAGCGTTTACAGCAATGAACAGCGGATTACAGTTTAGAATTCGAAATTGACAGCAAAAGTAGGATGCAAATCTCAATCCGGCAGAGTCTGGACGCTTCAGAGAAAAAGGATCCTTTTTCTGTTGGCTTTGGGGCTCTATTTATAGGCGTTGGAGGCTCAGATTTCGCCCAAACTCCGGGAGACTTGGTCTGGCACGTGAGGGGACCCACGCGACCGTTTCCAGAAAGTTTGGAGTCAATCTGCGATCGACACGAAGTCATTTCGTATCGATCGAGATTACCTCCAATTGAGCTCAAATTTGGTGGAGATGTTCTTTGGTATGTGTGCAACCTTCAGTTAAAATTTCATGGTATTTGGATCAGTGGATTGAGAGATATGGTCGATACGAACAGAGATTCCTCATAGGCTGTCTGGTTCGTATCCATGAATTCGACTCCATCTGTTCGCTTCGCTGGCTGCACGTGTTCTTGAAGTGAGGTGGCGCGCGCGCTTCGCCTCGATCCGGTCTTTGCGCCGCTTTGACTGCTTCGACTCCAGGCATCTCGCCTTGTTTACTTCGATGGACGACACGTCACCCTAGTTGGTTGACCCGCTGGATGCGAACAAGTCATGGGTCGCGGGTTCGAAGCAAGGCTACCTAGATGGACACGAAGTATAGCGCTTCGATGGATACGAAGCGTAGCGCCTAGATGGATACGAAGTGTAGCGCTTCGATGGATACGAAGCGTAGCGCCTCGATGGATACGAAGCAGAAGCTGGCTGAAGGATACGAAATGTTCCAACTGCTGATGTGTACGAGGTCCATCGACACGAGCTCGATGGATGCGAAGGAAATCGAGTCGAACCTGGATACCTCGATGGATTCGAAGCCGATTGGTGCGAAGCTTGATGGATTCGAACTAGGGCTTCGGTGATGGATACGAAATTGCCCAGAGTGATGGATACGAAATCTGGGCTTTTCCCTCCAATTTGACTCGATCATAACTTGAGCGTACGAGTCCGGATTGACTTGAAATTTGAGGTGCTGATCTCTATGGCCTTTCTTGTCATGTCCTATCAATTGTAGCTCATTCTGGGCTCGGACAAAATTCAGTGATATCCATGGCGTGCTATCCTTGTTCTCTAGTCGGCTCCTTGGTGTCCTGGCCTTGCCAAAAGGCGGGATAACATTTGCCCCCCAAAGTACGTCTTGTGAAAACATGACGTGCTTTGAAAAGTCGTAAACTTGCATCTCGTCGTTGGTTTTAGGTCATTGTTGAATTTTGCAGTGATTCTTTCATGGCGCCATGGTAAGAAGTCAGGATGCATTCCTTCGAATCGATGCGGGGCATCATTAATGGATGCGAAGGTTTTGATTCGCATTCAAGGATCGCAACTTGTGGCGAATTCTGCTTCGCATCGATGTCCTTTGATGGATACGAAATAACCTTTCGCACCGATGTATTTTAACAGACATGAGTATCGAGTTCGTATCGATAAACCTGACCTGTCATGAATCGATGGTTCACAAAACGGATGTATCGAATCGATGGCATCTAGTGAATATTGCGCCTTGATGAATGCATAGCCCGATGGGTTCGAAGAGCGTGCTCGTACAGGCCCATCGCTTGACCGCGTGTGACCGGTTACATTGACTAGGAGACGAATCGACTCGGTTCGCCTCCAGGCTTCGTATAAATACCTGGGACTTAGCCCATTTTTCACCTTTACTTCTTTTTTACTTTCCGCTATTTACTGTTGCTCTCCATTCCCTCTTTTACTTTCGTATCGATAAACTGAGAGACAAGTGTTCGTTTTCGAGTCGAAGCAAACCTTCATTTCTTTGTTTCAAAATCGCTGAAATCAGGTAATGAATGGATAGAGTCATGTTAATAACGTCGAATCACGAGTCTGCGCATTCATCTTTCCTGCTTTTTCGTCCAGTCTTCATGAATTTTCAGATCTGGACGAGAGAAAACGATATTGGGGAATGACTCGTGGCCATGGAGCTGAGATCCCTTGGGGAAGAAGAAGATATGGAGGAAATCGCCCTATCTTCGTCTCGTGTCGATCTGAAATTGGAATATTCGAATCGAACCAGTCAGCATACGTTCGTATCGGTAGGAAGATGAAAGCGGCAATTGTTGCGAAGCTATTGTTTTCAGATCGATGCGAAATTGGCGAATCCGATCGGTTCGAATTGATCTGCCTCCGATCGATACGACTCGTATCGATTCGAACCTGATTGACACGAAGCGCTCTCACCCCTGCCTGACCGATACGAATGTATTGAGTCGAACTCGATCGATACGAAGTACCTTCATTCCAGTGCGATCGACACGAACACATCTTTCATTCTGAGACGATCGATACGAATGTATCGATTCGAACACAGCCGGGTTGCGATGCATGATCTTCATGACTCGATACGAAATGAAATGCAACGATCGATTCCAACCTAAATTTGGACGGACTTAAAGAAACTTTTAATATCCAAATACTTGACTCCGACGAGCTTCTGCCTTGCACAATAGAACTTTGTCACAGAACTGCATATTTGACTGACTTTCGGAGCTCGTCGATGAAACTGCCATTTAACAGAAAAGTACAACGAACTCTTTAATCTTGAATCGATCGTTATCATCTGGATGGTGCAGTCATGACGGTCAGCGATGACGGTCATGTTTGTCTGACTTCCAGGATCTCGTCGCTTGCACATTTTCTTTAACTCTGCAGAATTTGCTCAAGTCATGCACAACACTCGCACTACACGACACATTCATGCACTTTACACTGGGGAATGCATGGGCTTTTTGTCATCTAATGATGGTTTCTCGTGAGTTAGCTAGTGATGGAACCGTCAAGTTCGCAGCAGCAAGAAACTCAGAACCCTACCCTTCCTAGAATTGAGATTCCGGTCATCGAGACCGAAGCTATTGGCCCAGCTCCGGACGAGTTGCCCGATGCGTCCTTCATTAACAGTCCGCCTGATTCCGTCCCATCCAATATTTCTGAAGACATGCTAGGGAGAATATGCTTAAGGCATGGTCTGTCTTTGGATGAGGTATTGTTGCCCGGACCGAATGATAGGCCACATAATCCCCCGGAGGGGTATACTGCTTTTAACCGGCATGCGTGCGCAGCCGGCACACTTCCTCCATTCAACGACTATATAAGAGAAGTGTTGGCTTATCTGGACATCGCTCCGTCTCAATTGCATCCAAACGGATATGCCTCACTCAACAGCTTGTTCATTGTATTCATGGAGTACCTCCATCGCCCTCCCCGTATGACCGACATAAGATACTTGTTTAATTTCAAGAGTCGGACCGACAGCCCATCTTATACGTTCTTGGAGTCTGTAAGGAACTGCCAAGTTGTCGCGGGGTCGTGGACTAGGCTAAGCTATTTTAAGTCGGAGTGGTTCTATGTCCGATGTCCTCCGGGGTTTGCCAGAAGATGGCTGTTCAGACGTGAGCATTGTCTTTTCTTTTTCACTTAATTGACAGGGCAATTTTCGGAGTGAAATTAAACTTACGTCTTCTTCTCTTTTTCTCTCAGCTATCATCCAGCGGCCTGAGGGTGGCTATTATAAAGAAATAGTTCGGGTCTTCCAAGAGATTCCTAGCGAAGAAAGGAATATTGAACTGTTATTGACAGATCGGAATCTCAGAGTCCTTGGGCTGATCGGTCGAAGGCAGAGCATAAGACTCGATGGTGCATTAAAGACCATCTCCAGGAAAAAGGTCAAGCGGATGAAGCCCAGGGTTGTGATAATCGAGGAACCCGACTCCGAGAAAACTCACACTGACGAAGAACCGTTGGTCGGACCTGCTAATGCAACCCCGGAGTCCGATGCTAAGAGGAAAGGCAAAGCTGTGGCTTCGAAACAGCCTAAGTCTGGGAGGCGGAAGTCTGTGGTTTTGAAACGTCCTTTGCCAGGCGTTAAGATTACGGAGGCAGCCTCCCTGCAAGCTGAAGATCAACTCGAAGGGCCTGCTGACCCTCCAATCCCTGACATCGAGCCGGAGCAACACGATGTTGGGTCGGGTGGACCGCGACATATCGTCGATGTTAGCGAGTCTGAGCTTGCCAATGCGATTGACACTTCTGGTTGGTCCGGGGGGTTACACATTCACACACTCCTCACGGCACAACACACTTTCCTAACCATAAACAACACATCACAAACGGTTACTGATTCTTTGTGGTTTTCTTTTCAGGTACGATGTCTAGGCAAGGTTCCGTGCTTGGTAGTTTGCGTAAGCGCCGTTATCACGAGCCACGCAGGAGAGAGGGCGAGAGGGATTATGACACGGGACACTCTGGTCAGGAGAAGTCTGATAGAGATAGGGGATATGTTCGCCGATCCCGATCTCGCTCTCCTCCCCCCAGGACCTCTGCACCTCCTACGGCCGCAGTTACTCGTCCTCCCGAAACTTCACGGCCTAGGCCGCCTTCTCAAGCTTTAAGGTCCGATCCTCCACGCAGGACCGAAATAGCCACCTCTTCGGCTACTGTGCCGGTCCCGACCGAGGCGTCTAGCGAAGGAGCGCTTAAATTGGCACAGATGAGGAAGGAATTTCCTGACATCTGTTTTGATGGGTATGTCTTCCCCCCGCACCTGAAGAGAATCCCACCAACCGCGGAAACCACTATCCACGATTATGTTGCGGACATCTTTTTCCAGTATAGGGAGTGGGGACGGGCCGCGAGGAAGGCATCTAAAGTGGCATTTGAGCGGGGCGTCACCATCGAGAAGCTCGAGAAGGAGCTGGGTCGCAACGACCAAATCATAAAAGCGCTCAACTCGGAGGCTGAGTCTTCTCGTAAGTCTGAAATGGAGGCTTTAAAGAAAGTTGATGAAGTGACCGCTGTCATGGCCAGGATGAAGCAAGAACATTACACCGCCATCGAGGACATGGGTCACAGGAACACTTCTATTACTGCCGAGAGGGATGCCGCTCTCAAGGAGCTTAATGAGCTGAAGTCAAAGTTTTCAGAGATGGCTAAGGAAAAAGACGCAGCTAATGTCTCTGCGCAGGAGGCCTGTGATCAGGCGGTGACGCTTCGTAAGGAGAAGGAAGTGGCTATACAACAAGCCCGTGAGGCTGAGGCTGGGGTTGATGAGAAAGTACGGCAGGCGGAGGCCAGGATCGAGGCCGAGGTGGAAGAGCTACTCGTCACTTATAACGCCAATGTGCTAAGGCACTGAGACTTGACATGGCTTGACGATTACCCCACACATCTCTATAACGCCTGGAACCTACTGGTTGATGAGGAGAGATCTGGGCACCCTGATGAATCCCTCGATGAGTTCGAGCTGGAGAACCGCATCCTTAATGATGACGAAAAGAAGGTTCTCCATGACTCCATGATTTCCTACGACAAGGTGAGGCTTGGTGCCCAGATCCAGGAAGTCGGAGAGAGCTCTGGTGCAGAACACCATGTTACGAGTTCTGAGATAGTCGTGTCATCTCAGTCTGAGCCAACTCCGATGATCTACCCCCAGCCTATCCCGGCGTATGACCCAGATCAACCGCATTTATCTCCTATTAAGGAACATCCTTCTGAAGTAGTTCAGACGACCTCGAGCCAAGCCGAGGAAGGTACTTTGAACTAACTTCTTAGCATATTTGGATTGAAGAACCCGTGTTGAAATGTTGCTAATGACATGTCTTTTCCTTTGATCAGTGACAGGAGTTGCACCAGCCGCGCCTCTTACCACCCAAGAATCAGGTCAAGCGCCAGGAGCCATCATCTCTGAGGCGACCTTCGTCGCAGCAATGGCACCAGTTGGAGTGACGCAGGGGAGCTCACTTTCTTTCGATGAGCAGATGATAAACGAGCTCCTTGGCCGTCAAAGTGATCCTTTTGCGGACTTGCCATTTGGCTTGGGTGGATTTACGGCTACTTCTGACACCTTGTCCCAGACTACTACGGCTCCTAGCGAGGCCAGGGCACGGCGGGAAGCGGCGATGTTGGCCGAGATTAATGCCGAGATGGTGGCCGCGGCGCACGATGGTGAAGTAGACGGCGGAGCAGCAGCACAGTGCCCTACTCCTCTTATGACTGTGTCTCCTGGGGGCACACTTACTGATACTAATGTGCCAGCCCCTCCTCCAGCTGCCGAGTCTGTTCCTCCCACTCCTCCTTCGGGAAGTATCCCTATAGAGTCCAGCTTAGACGAGGATGTTGACATTATGCCTCCACCCGAAGGGAGCTTGCCTAAGGAGAAAGGCTCCAAGCGAAAGGGTACTGGTGGCTCCAGTAGCTCCTCGAGGAAGAAGAAGCTGAGGAAACAGAAGGATTAGACGTTCTTTTCATAGGCAGTTAGGGACTTTTGTTATTTTTTCTGCTTTTTCCCTTTTGTAGGCCGTGTTTAGATGCAGGTTCGGCCCCTGCTAGTAGGAATATTTTGGAAAAAACTCATGTATGACCCATTATTCTTGATTTAGTTGGAATAAAATTTTGTTTTCTGGCTTCAGCTTGTGTTCCTTTCTATACTTGAATATTGCAGTGTTCGGACTTTGGTCCAGTGTATTTGCATTATCTGATTGCTTCAAGAATAGCTCATTTTACTTGCTAAGTATGGAAATCTCGGACTTGAGTTGCGATAGGGGATCGCATCGGAGCTGAACATCGCATATTTTCGGGTAATGACTAACATTCGCCTCTGCCCCCAGTTCCGGGATCAAGTTGTGATGATCAGCTTGTGATGGCACCAAGCGAGGACCGAGTGGTCGAACTACGCTTGTTCTCTTATGAATCGTCCCATCCACACTCCGGGGATATGCGTCATCTCATAAGCGGTTGTTCGCACTCTGGGAACATGGAGTTGACTGTTTATACTCCGCTTCGCACTTTGGGAATGCGGAGTTGAATGTTTATACTCCATTTCGCACTCTGGGAACATGGAGTTGACCGTTTATACTCCGCTTCACACTTTGGGAATGTGGAGTTAAATGTTTATACTCTGCTTCGCACTCTGGGAATGCGGAGTCGAATGTTTATACTCCATTTCGCACTCTGGGAATATGGAGTTGAATGTTTATACTCCATTTCGCACTCTGGGAATATGGAGTTGAATGTTTATATTCCGTTTCGCACTCTGGGAATATGGAGTTGGATGTTTATACTCCATTTCGCACTCTGGGAATATGGAGTCGACTGTTTATACTCCGCATCGCACTCTGGGAATGCGGAGTTGAATGTTTATACTCCACTTCGCACTCCGGGAATATGGAGTTAAATGTTTATACTCCGTCTCGTGCTCTGGGAGGACGGAGTCGAATGTTTATACTCCACTTCGCACTCTGGGAATGTGGAGTTAATTGTAGGATTGTCGTGTGTCAACCCTATTAATATCGGTGTCATGGCTTGTCCCCGAGCTCGGGTTTCACCTAGTGAGTGGCCGGTCGTATCACAGCCACTCTCCATTTGAATAAGTCCCATTGCGTGATGGGATTTAGCTCTTCGTGCATCGTGATGTTGTATATCGTACATAATGAATCACAGCTCTGGCTCGAAGAAGTGGCATTTTATTGCTGAAATAAGAAAATGCGGCAAAGTCAGTTGCCTTATTACAAAATTCAAATTTCGAAATGCAGAAACAAATTGCTAAATAGAATAAAATAAATAAAGCCTGTCATATGTAGTAGCGGCGGAGACTTTCGCTGTTCCAAGCCCTCGGTAAATCGAGACCGTCAATAGTCGACAGCTTGAATGTACCATCTCCGAGCTTTCGTGTAATTACATACGGCCCTCCTCAGTTCGGTTTCATGTGTGAAGGAACTGGGTAAATTCTCTTGAGCACGAGGTCGCCGAGTTCAAAGGTTCGAGGTCGAACTCTGGTGTTGTACAATCGGGCGACCCGGCTTCGATGTGCGGCTGCTCTCAAATCAGCCTCCTCCCGTTTTTCATCCAATAGATCCAAAGACTCGGCTGGGAGTATAGCGTTTGTTTTTGGATCATAATAAGTCACGCGATGAGAGAGCACTTCTGTCTCGACCGGAATAACGGCCTCTGAGCCATAAGATAGGGAAAACGGAGTGTGTCCGGTCGCGGTTTTGTGGGTCGTTCGATAGGCCCATAACGCCATAGGAAGTTCATCGACCCACTTTCCCCCAGCCTTCTCTAATCGTTTCTTCAGGATCGATTTTATAACTTTGTTGACAGCTTCAACCTGTCCATTCGCTTGGGGGTGTGCGACAGCCGAGAACTTTTTGCGGATATGAAACCGTTGACAGAAATTCTTGAATTCCGCACTCTCGAATTGGGCTCCGTTATCAGTGATGATAGTATGCGGGAGTCCAAATCGACAGATGATGTTGTGAACCACGAAATTTATCACTTTCTTTGTCGTAATGGTTGCTAGGGCTTCAGCCTCAGCCCACTTTGTGAAGTAATCAACGGCGACGATGGCGTATTTCGCACCGCCTTTTGCTAAAGGTAAAGCGCCGATGATGTCAATGCCCCACATTGCGAATGGCCAGGGACTGACCATTTGGGTTATTTCAGTTGGCGGAGCTCTCGGAATTCGTGCATGTATCTGGCATTTATCGCACTTCCGGGCATAGTTTGCCGCATCTCGGTTCACTGTCGGCCAGTAGTATCCATATCGGAGTATCTTTTTAGCGAGAGCTTGCCCGCCGGTATGATCGCCGCACTCTCCTTCGTGCACGTCATGTAGCACTCGTTTGATTTCCTCGTGGGCGATACATCTGAGGAGAGGAACGGAATAACCTCTCCTGTACATGACTCCGTTTTGGATGACGAACCGCGAGGCTTTTCGCTGAATTTGTCTCTTCTCATTTCTAGGTTCAGGTAGCACCCCATTCTCAATGTAATTCCGATACGGAGTCATCCAAGATTCTCTACTGGGAGCGGTTTCAAATACAGAGTTCATTTCTGTCCGATCGATGCTCGGAGTGGCCAAAGTTTCAACGGGGACAAGTCCCATTTGTTGCGCTTCACCTGTGCTGGCTAACTTCGCCAGTGAATCGGCTTTCTGATTGCGTTCCCGAGGCACATAATAGATGGCATAATAATCAAACTGGTTTAGGATTTCCTGAACTCGTGCCAAGTAAGCGGCCAGTCTTCGGTCTCTTGCCTGGTATTCTCCTCGCACCTGGCATACCACTAACTGCGAATCGCAATAAATTTCTACAGCGATAATTCTCAAATCTCTGGCAAGCCTTAAGCCGGTTAGGAGGGCTTCATATTCGGCTTCATTATTAGTTGCACGAAAGTCGAATTTAAGAGCATAACATATGGATCAGCCCTCGGGAGTCTCAAGTACAACCCCAGCGCCCGAATACCGATCATTTGACGCACCATCAGTATACAGCTTCCAGATGTATTCGGGAGATTCACTGGTTTCGGGTAAGTCTTCCGGAACGGTGAATTCGGCTATGAAATCAGCCAGGACTTGTCCTTGAATGGCCCTCCGCGGAGCGTATGCGATATCAAATTGGCTTAGCTCAATGTTCCACTTGAGTAACCTACCGGACGTCTCAGGCCGCGTAAGGACCTGTCGTAACGGCTGGTCGGTGTACACAGTAAGCGGATGAGCTTGGAAGTAAGGACGGAGCTTCCTTGAGGCAATAACCAAACAATAAGCCAGTTTCTCCAGCCTTGGATAATTTCTTTCAGCTCCTGTTAGTCGCTTACTAACATAGTAGACCGGGTTTTGCACTTTGTCTTCTTCCCGGACTAGAGCAGCACTGATCGCATGTTCTGATACTGCCAGGTAGAGATATAGTTGCTCGTGGTCAACCGGTTTTGACAAGATCGGAGGTGTGGAGAGATGTTGAACTAATGATCGGAACGCGCCTTCACACTCCGTGGTCCATTCAAAGTTTCGTTTGCCCTTCCGGATCAGGTCGAAGAAAGGAATGCATTTGTCGGTGGACTTTGAAATGAACCTGCTCAATGCTGCGACCTTCCCGTTAAGACTCTGGACTTGTTTTATAGTTCTAGGGGTTTGCAAATTTCTAATAGCCCAGATCTTCTCAGGATTCGCCTCTATTCCTCGAGCGTTGACAATGAACCCAAGGAATTTTCCGGATGCAACGCCAAAGTGACATTTGAGTGGGTTGAGCTTCATTCCGTACTCCCGGAGGATGCTGAACATTGAATCCAAATCTCTGACGTGATCGGTGGAGAATCGGGACTTCACCAGCATGTCATCCACGTAAACCTCCATGGTCTTCCCAATCTGATCATCGAACATTCGGTTGACTAAGCGTTGGTATGTTGCTCCAGCGTTCTTTAGACCAAACGGCATGACTTTGTAACAATAGAGTCCCAGGTCGGTCACGAAGCTGGTATGTTCTTGATCAGGCAAATGCATGGGTATCTGATTGTAGCCGGAATAAGCGTCCATAAAGGATAGTAGTTCATGTCCGGCCGTCGAATCTACGAGCTGATCGATTCGTGGAAGTGGGAAGCTATCTTTTGGACAGGCCTTGTTTAGGTCAGAGTAATCAACACAGGTTCTCCACTTCCCGTTTGGTTTCCGAACTAGTACGGGGTTGGACACCCATTCTGGATACAAGGCATCTCGAATGAACCCATTCGATTGTAGTTTATCAACTTCCTCCTTAAGGACGGCAGATCTCTCTGGATCCATACCGCGCCTTTTCTGTTTCACTGGGACATGTCGCGGATCTATATTCAGGGAGTGGCTTGCAATGCTCGGCGAGATCCCGCACATGTCAGAGTGTGTCCAGGCGAAGACGTCGAGATTCGCCCGAAGAAATTCGACCAACTCCTGCTGTGTCTGCTTGTTTAGTTGGGACCCAACTTTCAGCATCTTTGAATCATCATTCTCACTGATTGGGACGTCCACAGTCAGTTCGGCTGGAGAGGCTTGACTCTCCGTTGATTCGTCTTTATCCTCGTTGTCCCTGGGGTCCAGGTCTTTCAGGAATTGGTCGTGGTGCCCGGGCCGAGGCCCAGGCATCAATTGTCAATTATCGATAGAACGGACGCAGAGAGATTCCTCTACGCCCTTCCCCTTCTCTTTACGTTGCGCCCCGCGCAGCTCAGCAACATAACAGGCCCTTCCTGAGGCCTGATCTCCTTGAACAACTCCAATCCCATGATCAGTGGGAAATTTCAGAGTCAGACACCATGGGGCGATTGCCGCTCTGAACTCGGCTAAAGCTGGTCGACCCAGAAACGCATTGTATGGCGAATCTATTTCCAGCACAACAAATTGTAACATGCGGACCCTCCGGCGTTCTCCAACGCCTAACTCGACTGGGAGTTCAGTTATTCCGATGGGTATCGTGGCACTTCCGTTGAAACCATGGATTCTGGATAAACAGGGTTTCAAATCCTTTGTCTCCATCTTCATTAGATCGTAAGCCCGTTTGAGCAAGATGTTTACAGAGCTCCCACTGTCAACCAGGATCCTCTTCATCCAAGCAGGACCTACCTGGGCAGATATGACTAGTGGGTCGATAGTAGGGGCTTCGACTTTATCGGCGTCTCGGCTCCTGAACACGATATCATCGGACATTATCTTTTGTTGCTTTGCCGGGGTTCCATCCTCGCAATTACTATAACACTCAAAGTCCGCATGCCTGATAGAACTGGCATACGACTCCATTTCCCCCCAGCTTCTGTCTGCCGGATGGGGGCTACCACTTATTGTGTTGATAACTAATCTCCCGCCCGCACGAGCGGGTTCATCCTCTCTTTCCTGATTTTGTGAACGATTTTGATTCGAGGGGCCCGCTCCGCCAGGCTGCGGCGCCCGTACAAACTGATCTAGCTTCCTCTCTCTAATCAGCTTTTCGATGAGGTCCTGTAAGTGCCGACACTCATTGGTATTATGTCCATAGCTCTCATGGAACCTACAGAATTTCCCTGTCTGAATCTGTCTCTCCGATGAGGGCTTCGGAGCAGGCTTCTTATACTGTACAGTGTTGCAAGTCTGTAAGTATACGTTTTCCAATGACGTGTTTAGCGGTGTATAACTGTCAAACATCTGAGCTCTACGTCGTGGACCTCGGTTTTCGTCTCTCTTCTTATTCTGGCCATTGTTTCCTCTCTGCTGGGTTTGCTTGTTTTGTATATTCAGCTGAACTTTCCCGGAACTCTCGCCGGACTGTTTAACTGCCACATTGCTCTGTATTCCCTCAATGCTGGGTTTCGTATCGTCCTGCTTCCTAGACTGTTTTGCGTCCTCCTGCCGTAGGAATTGAGCGGCCTTGGAGTAGAAACGGTCCAATGACGCGGGCGGTTTTCCAGCTAGCCAGTTTCCGAATTCGGAATCAGGATCAATCCCCTTGGTCAGAGCCATTAAAATTGAATTATCGTTGGGATTGGTGATCTCGACGCATGCTGCGTGGAACCTCTCCAGGTAACGCCTGAGTGTCTCTCCAGGAGCTTGAGTGACGCTGGACAAGGTGTTGACGTCTTTTGGCCTGGCAACATGCATCCGGAATTGTTCCACAAACCTCTTGGCCAATTGATCGAACGAAGAAATTGATCTAGGTGGTAGGCGGGTAAACCACATTGTCGCGATTCCCCCCAGAGAGATGGGGAAACTTCGACACTTCACTGCGTCGTCGGCCCTCGCAGCGCTCATCGACCATTCATACTTCAGAATATGCTGGTTGGGGTCACTATTCCCTTCATACATCGGGAGAGTCGGCATTCTGAATCGCCTAGGGGGTTCGGCATGTAACACTTCGTCTGTGAAAGGGGTATGACTACGGGAAATCCCCCAGTCATCATTGGTGAGCCCCTGACTCTCGCGGATCATTTGACGTATCATGGTTGATATATCCGAAACGGGCAGATTCGGAGCGTGATGAGCTAAGGCGTGGTCGGGTTCCACGGTGCGAGTAGGGATCGGGCGCTGTCGACGATCCATATCTCGCCTCCTTGGCTCAACGTCTTCTGGGACATAAGGTTCAGGAGTATGTCCTCGCTGTTGATTGATCGGCTCAGATTGATTTTGGGTATCGACCCTTGTCTCTGCTGCGGCGGTTGTGGCGCGGTTATCCGTGGTGTACTGTGGGGCAGTACCTCCTCGTGTTGAGGGACCGGTTTGGAAACTGGTCGACGGTCCTACCCTCAGTTGCCCAATAGTTAAGGCGGGCTGATATTCAGCAGCTTAAGCGCGACTCCCCTCTAGTCGAGGACGGGTAGTTCGGTGGTGGTAATCAGATGAAGCTGAGCTTTCGGTAGACGCTCTGGAGACATCATCTCTCCTGGACCTTCTGTGCCCCCGGCGGTTTAGCTGGTTGGTCAGCTCGATATTGGCGCGTAACTGTTCTGCCAACTGCTGACGGCTTTGGGTCAGCTCCTGGAGCAATACTTGAAACTCCTGTCGGGTGACTAGCCCCGTTGAGTCTGAATGAGTGGCATTGTCTTGATTGGAAGAAGGCGGCTGTGTGGGATTTTGCCTGTCTCTGCCTTCTTGCTCTGCAGCGGTGGCGCCAGTTCTTGTGCTGACCATCGTCGATGGTGGAGTCCTTTCCTAGATTTTGAGCAAATCTGAATAGAATGGAAGGATTCCGGACTGAATATCTGGATCTTCCTCTTGGATTTGTGCAATCCGGTATCGACGGCAGATCCAACGAGCAGGAGAAAAAGCTGGTCCCTCTCAATGAAAGCACCAAAGTGTTTGTACCAAAAATGGGCACAACACTCTTCGGGAGTTATTTAAAGAGATAAAATGAAGATTATAAATGTAAAACAGAGATTATCTAACAAAAACTCCAACAAATAGGAATGTAAAGTGCACAGACAAGCAGTTTAGAGTGGTTCGGCGTATAGCCTACGTCCACTATGAAGTTTTGATGATTTTATTGATTCTCTTTCAACGATTACAAGCGTTTACAGCAATGAACAGTGGATTACAGTTTAGAATTCGAAATTGACAGCAAAAGTAGGATGCAAATCTCAATCCGGCAGAGTCTGGACGCTTCAGAGAAAAAGGATCCTTTTTCTGTTGGCTTTGGGGCTCTATTTATAGGCGTAGGAGGCTCAGATTTCGCCCAAACTCCGGGAGACTTGGTCTGGCACGTGAGGGGACCCACGCGACCGTTTCCAGAAAGTTTGGAGTCAATCTGCGATCGACACGAAGTCATTTCGTATCGATCGAGATTACCTCCAATTGAGCTCAAATTTGGTGGAGATGTTCTTTGGTATGTGTGCAACCTTCAGTTAAAATTTCATGGTATTTGGATCAGTGGATTGAGAGATATGGTCGATACGAACAGAGATTCCTCATAGGCTGTCTGGTTCGTATCCATGAATTTGACTCCATCTGTTCGCTTCGCTGGCTGCACGTGTTCTTGAAGTGAGGTGGCGCGCGCGCTTCGCCTCGATCCGGTCTTTGCGCCGCTTTGACTGTTTCGACTCCAGGCATCTCGCCTTGTTTACTTCGATGGACGACACGTCACCCTAGTTGGTTGACCCGCTGGATGCGAACAAGTCATGGGTCGCGGGTTCGAAGCAAGGCTACCTAGATGGACACGAAGTATAGCGTTTCGATGGATACGAAGCGTAGCGCCTAGATGGATACGAAGTGTAGCGCTTCGATGGATACGAAGCGTAGCGCCTCGATGGATACGAAGCAGAAGCTGGCTGAAGGATACGAAATGTTCCAACTGCTGATGTGTACGAGGTCCATCGACACGAGCTCGATGGATGCGAAGGAAATCGAGTCGAACCTGGATACCTCGATGGATTCGAAGCCGATTGGTGCGAAGCTTGATGGATTCGAACTAGGGCTTCGGTGATGGATACAAATTGCCCAGAGTGATGGATACGAAATCTGGGCTTTTCCCTCCAATTTGACTCGATCATAACTTGAGCGTACGAGTCCGGATTGACTTGAAATTTGAGGTGCTGATCTCTATGGCCTTTCTTGTCATGTCCTATCAATTGTAGCTCATTCTGGGCTTGGACAAAATTCAGTGATATCCATGGCGTGCTATCCTTGTTCTCTAGTCGGCTCCTTGGTGTCCTGGCCTTGCCAAAAGGCGGGATAACAGTATAAATTATAATCAAATGCATAATATAAACAGCTTCATGAACTGTTTATTTGATTATTATATTTTATCATTCCGCTGCGAGAATCTACATTTATTTCTTCTTATTTTCTTATTTTTCTTAATTAACCCCATTGATTATCCGTGTTCCGGATTGTTTGAGTTGGACATGTGTGGATTATTGTCAATTTAAACCTTCAGAAATGTGGGTCATCACAATTTTAATTCAATGGAATGAAGTGTGTTGCGATGTAAATTTCTATAAATTATCTAGTTTTATAAATATTAATAAAAATGTATTGTTTGAAATAACAGGCAATATAAAAAAGAAAGGGACGTATAAAATAAAGGTGTTTATCCTATTTTGTATCGTCTATTTCAATAATAATAGAAAAGATAGTTCCTTGTAATTCCAAACATAGCACAAGTCACTTTTAGATAATTTATGGAAAATAACATTCTTAACGTTTCCTTTTGGAAAGATGTAATTTTAATGCGTTAAAATGCAGAAATCCCTCAGCATAAACCAAAGTATTGTAAAGATAAGAACAATAATTCAATTATAAATCTAATATATGCGATAAGTTAGAAGATAACAATAAGTGATGAAATGTATGTATAGCAATGAATGAGTAATTAGGAGAGTTTTAGTAATTAAAGAATGATAGTAATAGTTGAAAAGAAATGGTAGGATATACCTAATAGTATCAAATGGAAGTCAAACAGAAAAAGGTATTTAGTCTATTAAATTAAAAGTAATTATTAAATGACATTAAATTGACTTAAATGAAACATGAAGCAATTTGGGTAAAATAACTAAATACCAATTGTTGAACATAGGAGGCGTAGTAACTAAATAAATTTATGTAGCCTCAAGTATGTGTTTGTGATGGGTGTGAATTATTGAATTTAGTCATTAACTTGTTGTAATTAAATATGACATAGTCCTTAATATGGGTTGGAAAATAAGGTCAGTAGTGTTACACAACAGAAGTCTGCCCACCATAAGGGAACACCAGTAGCTGTGTGTACATTATACTAATGTGGGACATATCCAACTGTAGGACCCATGGAATTATACATTCGTGCATAGGTGAAGGGAATATACCAAAGTAGGATGGTTCGCCCGGAATGAAGTGTCAAAGAGCAAGTAGAGTCTGCTTCAACCTTTTAGAGGGTACATGTTAAGTAACCAAATGGACATTTCCTTAATTGCATTAGGCAATCTAAATGGTATAGTGAGCGTAGGCTCAGTGCTTTGACAGTGAGGTTGATATCATTTATGTGAGGAGTAGGAGCTATTTACATAGGTCGAGACCATAATCGGTCCTAAATGGTCATCGTAAAGACAAGGGTTACGCCTAAACAGGTTATATCTCCTACTAGTGTAGACCACGTTTAGGACATGCACAGCCTCATAGTTGTTTGTTGGTTTGTTTGTTGTTAGGAGGCAAGACTAGATAACCTTTTAATAGGGGTCTATAAGAACGAGATAGAATACGGCTATATAGTTGTAATGCCGTTATTAGGCACTACAGGAGTTCCTTGATACGCATGATGGCGAGGACGTGATACTCCATTTCAGATGGATCTTGACAACATGCAGGGTTATAGATACTAGTAGGGAAAGTGTCCTACTTCAAAGGGGGAATATGGTACTTGCATGCATGAATACATACATACATACATACATATATATATATATATTGAAAATTGGTTAATTTTATTTCAAACTCAAATAGGCTTTGCGGCCCAAAGCACTAACATACGAGATTACATATCGAATAGATACAACTAAACACTTTATGCAGAAAGCAAACTTTAAACTCAAACATTCCTCTTTTAGGGCTCAAATACCAGCTATGGTGGCTTCCAGTTCCTTAGTTGATCTTCTCCGCTCGCTGCCATCCAGCTCATCCTCTCCAGTGCTTGTGCTTCTTGTGCCGTTAAGTTGGTAAAGTTCCTTCAAGAAATTCTACTAATTATGGAACTTGTATCTCGATTAATTTGAGATGATAGTGACAAAACTTCCCTCGTTTTGTTGTTAAAAGCCCGGTTGTTGGGCTCTCTCCAGAGGTGCCAAACGGTGGTTGTGAGGCTAATTTTGATTAGTTCCTACATCAGATTCGACATGTGGCTCCGCTCGTTCAGGTATTCCACCTGCTCCTTTAAAGAATTTGCTTTGTTTGTTTGGATATATCTAAGTTTCTGGATGCTCCTGATTCTCTTACTAAAAGATCAGTCGGAGAATAGGTGTTCATGACTTTCTGCTTTTGAATTGCATAAATTACAGTTCGTGTCTTCTAGAATCCCCTAGTTATGTAGTCGATCTTTGTTAGGTAGTTTGGTCAACAATGCCTTGTATAAGGTATGGGCCATTTTAGAGTTATTGGATCTACTCCATACCAGTTGGTGCCAAGGTAAAATAGGGAATTTTCCCTTGATGTCTTCCCATGCATTGTGAAGTTTAAGCTGACCATTTGTTTAACTTTTCCAAGCCCATGTATCTTCTGTCTTGTCTCTGTGTATAGGAATTTCTTGTATTTCCTGTTTAAAGTTCCTTGTAATAATATGTTTGTCACAATCCCATTTTGTTTCATTGATAATACTAGCCACTCTTCATGAAGGGGTACCATAAGAAGAATACCCTTCCCATCTCAGTCTGTCTACTTTTACTGTTGAGCCATGGGTCCTTCCAAAGATCAGTGCTTCCACCATTAGCAATGTATCTTTCAATTAAAGGCTTCAGATCGTCTCTAAGTTTCAAAATATTCTTCCAAGTTACAGAAGCATTGTTATATATTTTAATAGTCCATAAATTTTCGTTCAAGTATCTAGCTCTCATCCACCTAGCCCACAAATTATTTGAAACCGGTATTTTCCAAGCCAGTTTCATTCCATAAACACTTTCAGTTCAAATAGATTTTTGTGTCCCACTCCTCCTTCTTTTTTAGGTTTGCACAAGTCTTTATGGCTGGCTTTATGTAATTTTCCTCTCCAAATGAAATTAGCACAAACTCATTTATTTTTGCAATAGAACAGTCTGGTATTTGAAATGTCTACAACCAAAATCTAACCTTCAAAGTAATAATTGTGTGAACTAATTCTTCCCTTCCAGCAAATGATAAAAGTTTCGATCTCCATCCCTGCAATTTCTCTCTTATACTATCCACCAATTTCACACATTCAGCATCAGTAATAGTATTGTTTGATAAAGGAACTCCCAAATATTTGACAGGGAGAGAGCCTTCTGCAACTCCAATTCTACTTAGCTGATTTTGTTTGTTTCTACAAAACTTGTTGAAATAGCATTTTATCTTAGATTTATTAAGTTTCAGCCTTGCTATTATTTCCAGTTCTTTAAATATATTTTTGAGTGTGTCAACAGTAGTTAAACTAGACTCTGCCACAATAATGAGATCATTAGCATATATAATGTGGGACACTGTAGGTTGTAACCTATTAACTAGGCTGATTTAAAACATATTATTTCCATTTGTAAGGAAAACCACTCCATAGCCACAACAAATAAGTAGGGGATAGAGGATCTCCCTGTTTATTCCCTCTATTGCTATTAATGTTACCTTTAGGAATTCCATTGATAAGTATGGAGAATGTGGGAGAATTTAGACAGTGGTCTATTAGCTTTAGAAGTCTGTCTGCGTAGGTCTTAGCATATGAATGATAAATTTTCTATTTACTTTATCATATGCTTTATGCAAATCTACTTTTATGCACATTTTTATGCTCCATGTTCATTAAAATCTTTGATTAGTTCATGGGTCATTAGAGAGTTTTTTGAGACAAATCGACCATTAATAAAAGCACTTTGACATTGAGAAATCAAATCTGGAAGCACCTTGTTCAATCTCATGCATATAATTTTACTTAGGATTTTGTAAGTGACATTACAGCAAGCAATTGGTCTATATTCTTCAATTCTTTCTAGTTTTTTAACCTTAGGTATAAGTGAGATAAAAGTGTGATTAATTTCCTAAGTGAACTCACCAATATCAAATGCTTCTTAATAGGCTCTTAACATCTGATCTTTTAGGTGTATCCAGTTCACTTTGAAGAAAGCTGCCCCTATTCCATCAGGGCCCGGACTGGAGTCATTATGAATGGAGAAGGTGGCTCTCTTCAGTTCCCCTTCCTGAATCCTAACCGTCAGCATGGCACATCCCTCTTTGGAAATTTTCCTTCTACTCTGAATTGCTGGTAAGTTTTGCTCATATTTCCCATTGTATAATTCAGAGAAGTATGCAATTGCTTTCTCCTCTATTTCTTTTATGTTTTCAGAAGCATTCCCCTATTCATTAAGACAATTAAGCGAGTTATTATGATGATGCCTTTATGACATTTTAGTGTAAAAAAATTATTGCATTCATCTCCCCGTAGAAGCCATTTTACTTTAGTTGTTTGTTTAAGATCTACAGCTTGCTTTTTAAGTTCATCTTTAAGCTTCTTTTGAAGGGAATAGAAGTCTGCATTAACTCCATCATGTAGAGGGTCATCATCTAGTTGTAGTTGAATAGCCTCTAGTTGGCTTTGGATTTTTGTAACTTCATCATTATGCTTTGGTCTTATCTGAATCCACTCCTTCAGTCCATTTTCATCTTTTTAACCAGCATGACATACTTATACATCTGTGTTCCTTAGGGAATGTGTATAGCATTAAAATCCAGTACCTCGATATAACCCTCTAACATATGCCAATGGTTAGCATATCTAAAAGGTTTGCCCTTTGTGATGTTTGCGTCATTGTTAAACTGAATAAGGATGGGACTGTGATCACATGTAAAACTAGGAAGCCCGGTTATTTTTATATCAGGAATTGCATTGAATAATTATGCATTTCCTAAAGCTCTATCCAGCCTTGAAGTAATCTTCTTTGCCTCACCACTTCTCCATGTGTGCTTCAGGCCAGAATGGAATGCCTCTACCAATCCACTAGCATGCACACAATTGTTGAATTTTGCCACTTGGGAAAGCTTCAATGTAATTCCTCCTTTCTTTTCACTTGTACTAAGCACTGCATTAAAATCCCCCAGAACTAACAAAGGTTAGCTAATAAGTTTAGAATTTGTATTAAGTTGCTTCTATAATTTAGTTCGTTCTGAAGCAAGATTTCTAGCATAAAAAAAGTGATGACGATATCTAGCCCACCTATATTTTTGAAATGCATCGACACTTGTCGATCATCCTTATTGACAACTGTACCAACCCAATTAATGTTTTGCCGTAGAATCAAGATTCTACCCTTAACCGATTTGTGCTATTATGAATTAAGCTCCAATGACCCCCATATGCTTTTTAAACATATCTATATTATGTTCAGCAAATTTATTTTCTAGCATTGCTATAATAGATGGCCTGTATTTGGCCATTATATTGTGGAGGTCTAACTGACGTATGTCATTATTAAGACCTCTCACATTCCAACATATAATAGACATTAATGTTTGATAGTTTTGCTCCTAGTCATAGGAGTAGAACCTATCTTAACTAATTTATCAGTAGTCCTCCCTACTTTTGATGTAAACTGTTTATCGTAATCCACATTCATTTCTATATAAACATTAATGTTTTCTTCCTCTTCCTCTTCCTCTTCATCTTCTTCTTCTTCAGATGTTTCCAACTGAATATTCAACTTGTGAATTTCCTTTAGAGACTCAGGAAGCACCTCCTCATCCTTCTCAATATTGTCATCAGGAGGTTCAACAATTGGGGAATGATCTCTAGGAAGTTCAATAATTGGGGAATGATCCGCCTCAGGAAGGGGACCCTCTGCTTTCTGGTCCTGAATTGGAGGATCTCTTGGCTCTAATCCAGAGCCTATCTCACTAGTTGTAGATTGTTTATATGGTAGGAGAAAATCATTAACTACATCATCTTGTATGTTATTTTTTGTTATTGATTCATTTTTTGAACCGCTAGTCCAAGGATGATCTTGCGCAGCTGTTTTTGGGGTGATGTTTTTTGTCTTTTCCACCCAAATCAACGCTGGTTTCTTTGCATAATTGTTACAATGTTGATTACTATGGGAGGTATGAATTCATACTCTACTTCCTGTACATAGACATTTCCCTTCTTATCAATTGCTTTAACTATTTTTTGGAGTTCAAAACTAGCATTAATTTCCACTAATACATGGGCATATTTGATTTGCTTCACCTGCCTAGTATTTTCATCAATATCCAAGGGCTTGCCAACTAGACTTGCTAGTTTACTCATACATCTCATGTTCTATAAGGCAAGGTTTAGATTGTTGAGTTTTATCCAAACTGGGTAGGTTGTTAGCATTGCATGTTCAAAATTTAAATCTGCTTCCCAATTACGCATGAAAATCAATTTAGTGTCCAGAAACCATAGCCCCCTTTGAGGATCCAATAGTAATCATCTTCTCGTTCAAACTTGATTAAGTAGAACCCATTATCCCGGGGGAAAATAACCCATGTGCCTTTAGGGTTCCAAACCCTTTTAATGTAAGCATTAAACTAGACATAGTAAGGCCTTTTACCTACCATGTAAACATAGATCGAGTTTTTCCACATACTATTGGATTCAGCATAATCCTCTTCATCACTTAGTTGATATAATTCTTTACCATCTGATTGAGGTTTAAAGGAATCCACTTTACCTTCCATTTCAATCTTATTTCCCAATGCTTCGACCCGTGATTTAGGATTTTAGGCCGGTTGACTAGGGTTTTTCTTTAAAGCTTCCACAAACGTTTGCTTCTCTTTCCCCTTCCTCTTAACCTTCTTCCATCTGTCTCCATCATCATCTTCTAATTCAGTTGCTAGGGTTTCAGGAATGCTAGGTTGGGCGTATCGTACGTGTATATGAAGTCAAGACGACTAAGTTTTAAAAAGCAAACATGATGTGTGATGGAAAGCAATCAGCATAAACTAGCGTTGTCTATAAAGTATGTAATTTACCAATTTTAAGAATGTTGTTCTGACCCCCCTCCTTATTACAACAATACAACCCACATGATAGATTAAGAGGTACAGGTACTAGTACAAGATAGGAATGGTGGAAGGACATGCATGCTTAACAATAACAAGGGCACTTGATACTAGAGGTATCAATCTTGGTCAGTAATTGTATGTTTCTTATTTTTACTATTTCACGATGAGTTTTATCGATAGTGCTCTGATAAAGTTGGTTATTTAAAGGATACCCACACCAAACGATACAAATTTTGGTGGACTTGGGTTTTCGATTTAGCAAAAATTCAGGCCCACTGAGGTGCGGGTTATTACAAATGTTAACGCTAACCTCTCCCTTGGACTTAACCTTAGGATAGAAAGTTTAACTCTATAATATTTTGCTTCACAATCGCTTCCAAGACGTTGACACATATACAAGTTTTGAAGTGGTATTCGGTAAGTAATACATAAGTACACTTATCCGGTCCTCAACTCTTCAAGACTAAATCAGTGAAATTCTAGCTCACTCAATTTCTGATCTTTCAAAAGTAAGCGAACGATATAAAGGACTGCTCTCTGGGGATCTCGTATGTATACGTTCTTAAAGCGAGAGATGTTTCATACTAATAAGTCCTCCTCGGGGGATCTTAAACCGTATGAAATTGTGAAACTTTTATATACTTTCTAAGTTAATTTTATCAAGTTCGATAGTTGACTAATCGACTATCTAGTACTAAAATGATCATGTATGGAAATCAAGTCTCGTATTCTTATCACATTTTCGACCTTCTCAACTTACTATATACCTCGGTTAAGAGTGAAGCCAGTAGGTTAGAGCACTATTGCACTACAAGAAAATATAGTATTGATTGCAACATGCAACAACAACTTGAAGAATGGTGTTGTCTTTTCAATACCTACTTTTTTAAAGACGCCGTATTAACCGTGTACATGTTATTATTACGCTCCATTAAAAATTAGAAATAAAAAAGTTAAGCGGCAAAAAATTTCGTTCCCTCTTATTTTCATTATCTACCCGGCCTCTTCTTCTTCGACTTCTCTCAGCCCCATTTTCCTCCTTTCTTCGCCGATTCGAACTCAAATCATCGCAACCGAAGTCGACTAGGAACCTAACTTCCTTCTTTGACTTTGCTCTGAAAACCCTAAGTCAGGTATGTTATTTTTCCGTTCTCTATCATGCATGATTTAATTAATTTGGTTTGATATGTTCTAAAAACCTTAATTTTCCATGCTTCGAAAACCCTAATTTGATTCTCTATTGTGTCGTGAAAAGATCTAATCAGCTTTGTCCTTTTTTCGTAGATTTTAAATCTTTTCATATATCTATGTTGTTTTGTTGTTTGTATTATATAGATTTGATATGTTGCTTAAGCTGCTATTTTGTGGGAAATGAGATAGCTAAGCTGTTATTTATACAAGAATATGATAGAATTTAAAGCCAGTTTTTAATTAATTTGGATTTAGAAGTTAGTGTAGAAGTGTTCTTGAATATGCGAGGCTAATAAGTCATAAGCAGTATATAGAAACACTAGAATGACCACTTAAAGTAATCTGTTTCCAAATTTAGATATTATCATTTTTTAGCATGAGATATCAACCGCCATTAAAGAAAATGAAAAATGAAATGTGAGTTCTAGAGTACATGAATGAATGAAGTGGCAATATTAGGGCTTTTGAAGTTTCCAGAATCAAATACGGGTATTATCACGATCGCTTGCTGGACATCACAAGTGTTTTTGGTCTGGCATTTTTTAATTTGAATTCTTTTTGTATTGGCCTATCTAGCTTTTAATTGAGCCCATTACCTTGCATCAAGCTATATAAACATCATGTACTTGTACGTATTTTACATTATCAATAAAGGAAGCTCGATCTTTTTCTAGAAAGAACTTATTTCAAATTTTAAACACTTTTTCTTAGAAATAATAAGTTTAAATGTTGAATACCCATGAAGTCATGCCAAAATTTCTACCTTAGTATGATGTGTGTATTTAACTGAAAGGCAATACAAAGCTTTCGTCCAGATCTGATTTATGGATTTCTAAGAACACTTTAAGAATCCTTGAATAAATAATTCAATACATCATTAGAGACACAAATATATAATGTGGTTATAAATTGTTTTGTCTTACAGTAGTGTTAAACCTGCCCATGTTTTGAAGTTATTTGAAGAAATATATAATAATAAAATCAAAGCAAAACACACAAATCTATTCTAAAATATAAGAGTTGTAATATGATGTGGTCGTCATAGGTAGGAATATCAAGTTTGAAATCATATAGTTATATGCTTTCTTCTCAATACCCAACCCCACATTAATGGAGGAAACCATCTAAACTTTGGTTGATATTCATCCAAGTCTATTTAAAAATAGCTACCTTACATGCTTACACCATGAAAACAGGCAAGCACACCTTCTAGAGTAATGCTTTTGAGTCTATATAATATAGTCATTCTCTTTAACACATAAGTAATATACTATTAATCTTCGATGTAATATAATATGCATCTCATATGAGCTACCCTCCCTAAGTAATATATGATGTAACCTCTCTAAAATTTATTGCTTTCTTCAAAAATAGTTGATTATTATAGTATAAATTGAAGAGCTAAAAATTCACACCTTAATGGCCTTGCCTGTATACAGTGGTACTAAACTTTTTACATACATCTTTGGTTTATTTTCAGTACTATTTAAATGTATAATCAACTAATCATTTGAATAATAATATCTATAATCAACTTACTTATTCTCTTTGAACTTAATTCTCCATTTCTTATAGAATTCAAATAACGAAATTATATAATGTGGAAAAGGTTAAAGTTCTCAAATTCAATATAGATTTTATTCATTTTATTCATAAATGCAAGCTTACTGATTGGAATGGAAGTAATGTATGTGCTGAATAGAGAAGTGTGGGTGTACTGATGCAATAAATATGTTTACTGCCATAAACTATGACTAAGCTTGTTATATGTGTATAGTGCAATTTCAATATATGAGATATAAAATTGAATGGCATGTTAGTGTCCCTCTTCGGAGGTCATACTGTTTATATTTATGTGATTTCATAAGTGGTACAGCAGAATTGATTAGCACATCAATCTGCCTCTTAGGTAAATGAAGATGATTTATAACATGAGAACACTAAAGTAAATCTGATTTGTATTCGATACTATTAAATCGTCAAATCGATCTTTGATTGTAAATGGTCCAATTAGCTCTGTAGTTGTTCTCTTCAACTTCTTAATGTTTGCAAGTGTATGGTTCTCTATTAGCTTCTCTGTATCTGCAGTTATATTGATTTTTTATTACCTTCAATTAACAATAACTTGCCAGTGGTGAACTGAGGCTTCATTAACAATAACTTGCCAACATTAACAATAACTTGCCATCATTATAGCATTCATTTCCATGTTCATTACAGTATTTTAATGTAACGACATATCTTTTCATTGCAAATATAGTCTTGTGGGAGACTTTGGATTTGATCCTTTGGGACTTGGAGAAGATTCCAAGAGTTTAAAATGGTTTGTATAGGCTGAGTTGGTTCATTCTTGTTTCTCCATGGCTAGAGTTGCCGGTATTCTTTTCACTGATGTAAGTTTTTTTTAAACTACTGATGTAAGTTGATATATATGTATTTTCACAAAATGCTCATAGTTGAAGTGTTCAAGAAAAAGAATTCTTCTTTTGGTTAAACTGGAAAACTTTTATTTTTATTTTGGAGAATTGTTCTAAACTGTTCCTGCAATGTGCAGTTGTTACGCGTAATAGGAATTAGCAAATTACCAGTTTGTTTGAGGCGGGTGCTACAAAGTTCGGATTTGCTAGCACCAAGTCACTCTTTGTTGTTCAATTCCTACTTATAGGGTGATTTTTTTTACATTTCTATTTGACAGTGTGTACAATCATATACTATACCTTTTTATCTGATTTTTATGATTCATGATGATGTTAGATTTGTAGAAACAAAAAGGTATATGGATTTTGTGAGTCCAGGATCACAGGCTAAATAAGGCACCTTTTTAGGAATTGAAGCTTCTTTAGAAGGCTTAAAACCTGGGTAACTATATATAGTACAGAGGATAGAGAATTCATCTATACATCATGCATCAATATACATGTCTGTAACTAACAATAACGAGTAAAACTACCATTACTGGCAGATACCCAGGTGGATCATTGTTGAATCCTTTACAAGCAGTGAACTTGAAATATATATGTGAAATGAAATTAGAAGGAAATAATGTTTTTCATATGATTACAGACACAATACATGCTTGCTCAGCTTACTGATCTTCAAAGAAAGGTACGAGTAAAGCATTTGATAATAAAATTCAAAGTTTTCTTTTATTAATTCAGTTTTAAAATCATTTTGTTTTATTTGATAGGAACAAATGCTATGTGAGGCTAATAGGAGCCTAAGGAAACGGGTATGTTAGGTTTGCCTTTTTAAAACACTGTGTTACCTATATAGTCAAATGTTCATATTGGGTGGGCTTATGCTATGTAGTTGAGATGATCAATATAAATGGATTAAATATACGCAAAATGAAATAGTTACGAAATTCGGTTTAGTATTAAGCTATTAGATGATTGAAGCTTTCACTATGGCAAACCTTTTAGATAATAACTATAGCTTGGAAAAGGTTATTTTCATCATATTTATAGGAAACTGTAGATTGGATTGTGCACACATACATACAATTCAAGTATTAATATAGATAACTTGAGTATTTTCATTATCATTAGGGATATGTATGCAGCTTCAGCACCGAAGTTGTTAACCTATGACTTCTAAATTTTATACCTGATATTAAATTCAAATAGGATGATATGTCAATATAACACTACTGTTATTTTTGTCCCTTTGATGTTTCGTTTCTTATTCTTGCTTTCTGAGCAAATTAGTACATTCAACCAGCCTCTATAAAAGCAAATATTAATTGTAACTTCCTTTTGTGTGCAGTTAGAAGAAACAAACCAACCAAATCAGTTTGTTATTAACAATTTGATTTTGTCACAAACATATGAATTAATTTGTTATTGCTATTAACAATTGCTTAATACATTAACTACATTTCTTGTTGCAGCTGGTGCTAATTCTATTCAAGTCACCTGTAGCTTTGAGGAAACTATTAAACCTTGGTTTTCAGAACCCAAGCTAATGCCAAGGGGGTAAATTTTGTTATTTATTCTATATTCTATGTCTAAAGTTTTAAATACAGTTAGCAAATAAGTATTATACAGTCAGTAAAGTAAATAAGTATTGTTTACTATAATATTTACATACAAAAATTCAAACTGTCAAAATAATTAAAGTTAAAAAAAAGAACAGCATCCCTAGAGTTAATATATACATATATATTCTTTTAACTAGCATATTATAACCATTCTTTGTTTTTCATGATTCATCACATAGCAAATAATTGTACAGAAGTTAAAATGAAAAAAAAACAAGTACATATGTATTTGTGGTAATAAACATAATATAATATCTGGATTCATACTGTGTATTTGTATACGTATTGCACCTTTGTTACCAAAATTTTCAGTAAGATTTAATAGCTAAAGTTGCTCAGCTATATGATTTCAGGTCATCAATTTTTGAACTTACTCGTATAGTTGATAGACAAAAAGGTAATATACAATTAAATGAAATAATAATTGATGGCTTTTAGTAGAGCAAGTTAATAGCTTGTTTTTGTTTCTCAAATTGACTGACGGATGGGGAACATTGATCGATAGATAAAAGGCTTCTTGTTACATTAAATTAAATGAACTAATAGTTGAATTATTTTCGGTGAACCATTGGGACATTTGCTCTAGATAAGCAAACGAAATGTACAATATTATAAATTTATTATATTCATGACAAGATGACTTTTGAATAATTAAATCAATTGATATTTTGATAATATTCTTCCATTTTACTATTGATCACACATTACTAACGACTGTTTTCATGATATGTAAATTTTTACCTAATGATGTAGACTTACCTTGCTTACATAATTGCTAACTTACCTTCCTTACATAATTGCTTACATTAACTGTGGGTTCTCAGATATTTGGCTAACTTTGGCATACATGAAATGCGGGTCAATTAAAATGATAAACCTTCATTTTTCATTTAAGTTGCATTATTCTGTTATATAGAGCATATGATTATTTTGCAAAGCAATTGAATTATATTTTAGTAGTGTAACAATTTTTCAATTGAACTGCAAAATGCAGCTTAGTTTTGCATCTGAGTTGCAAAATGGAATTCGGTTGCAAAAATAGCTCAGTTACAAAACTGACAATTCAGTTTTGCAAACCGAAATGCACTCAGTTTGCAAAAATGAGTTGCAATTTGCAACTCAGTTTGTTGCAACTTAGTTGCAAACTGAGTCGCAACTCGGTTTCGCAAACTGAAATGCATGCAAATAACCATTTCATTTTCACCGTTTGGCGAATAATGTTATATGATTTTTATTATGACTATATCGAGGTGACAAGCCATAAACAAATTTATTTACACTTCTTATACTGGAAAATGTATCTGTCTTGTTTCAAGGTCACCCAACTTTGGTGTTTTAAAAGAGGCACTTGAAGAGATCTTTGTTCTCTGCTTTTCACTTGTTGGTAGCAGGTAAGATTAGGCCTTTTCTACAATTTTGGCAATGGCTATATTTGTGTAACCATAACATATATGAATACTGACGTCTTTAAGAGCAAATGCAGTCATGCATTAAAACAAATTTCTGGTTACTCTTCATTAATATGTTGTTCATCTCAGTTAGCAATGGTTCAAGTTTACAGTGCCACAGTAAGATCAATACGCTTCTCGTATAGTTGATATACAAAAAGGTAATATATAATTAAATGAAATAATAATTGATAGCTTTTAGTAAAGCAAGTTAATAGCTTGTTTTTTTCTCAAATTGAATGAGGGAAGGGGAACATTGATCGATAGATAAAAGGCTTCTTGTTACATTAAATTAAATGAACTAATAGTTGAATTGTTTTTGTTGAACCATTGGCACATTTGCTCTAGATTAGCAAACGAAATGTAGAATATTGTAAAATTTATTATATTCATGACAAGATGACTTTTGAATAGTTAAATCAATTGATATTTCGATAATATTCTTCCATTTTCCTATTGATCACACATTATTAACGACCATTTTCATGATATGTAAATTTTTATCTAATGATGTAGACTTACCTTGCTTACATAATTACTAACTTACATTGCTTACATAATTGCTTACATTAACTGTGGGTTCTCAGATATTTTGCTAACTTTGGCATACATGAAATGCGGGTCACTTGAAATGGTAAACCTTCATTTTTCATTAAAGCTGCATTATTCTGGTATGTGGAGCATATGATTATTTTGCAAAGCGATTGAATTATATTTTAGTAGTGTAATAATTTTTCAATTGAGCTGCAAAATGCAGCTTAGTTTTGCAACTGAGTTGCAAAACGAAACTCGATTGCAAAACTGGCTCATTTGCAAAACTGACAACTCAGTTTTGCAAACCGAAATGCACTTAATTTGCAAAACTGAGTTGCAATTGCGACTCAGTTTGTCACAAACTAGTTGCAAACTAAGTTGCAACAAACTGAGTCGCAACTCGGTTTCTCAAACTGAAATGCATGCAAATAAGCATTTTATTTTCGCCGTTTGGCGAATAACGTTGTATGATTTTTATTCTGACTATATCGAGGTGACAAGCCATAATTTTTTTTTAATATACTTGTTTAATGTTTGTTTCCTAGTATTAGAACAAACAGATTAATGGGTATGGAGGGTCGACTCATATTATTGTCGTGGTTGGAATAATTTATGACGAGGAGGTCGCATATGGTTATTAGTGATATTATAGATATACCAAGGAGACACGAGGCATTAAGTGGACAATTAGAGCTCATATATGACCAAGTATGTTAAAATGCACTCCTATTTTTTTATATAAATTACTTGTTGACTTTTTTGATTTTGATTTTAAATTGAAATTAAAGGGGGAAACAACATGCTAGTTTCCAATCTTTGTTGACTCAACCACCTTGAGTTACCCAGTTCTCTACATTCCACAAGATTGATTAAAGGGGAATTGGTTGGGACTTTGGGTATGGGATGCCTATTGATGATTCATCGTTTTGAAATACTACGATCGCTGTATTATCTACCTAAAAGTTGCATGAATGTTTCTGTAAGTATTGTCTTCATCTTTTATTTGATGCTCTCACATCTATGCATGCCTAGTTTGTTTTTTAAGAGTGCAACCACTAATATATTTAAAAATTCAAAAGTGCGTTAGTTAAATACTTTACATTATTTGTTGTGGTTCCATAATATTGAGTATTTTATGGAGATTTTCTCTAGGATCCAACCACAAATAAAATTGCTTCTCCCTATCCCCTTTCCTTTGTAAGAAAACATTAGCATGCAAAGTGTAAGGTTGGCCATTGACATTTCCTAAGAATTCAAAGTCTATCTTGTCACTATATTTGCCTTGTGATGACAACTGCAAGATATATAAAATAAAATAAAAATTGTAACTGCGAACGTTCAAATATGCATGAGCGAAAAAGGTTTTAAATTTATTTCCGACATTTTAGTATGAGCAAAAATTTAATTTCTATAACTATTTTCTAACAATAAAATGAAAGAAAATATTTAATTGGGAATAGCGCAAGCTTGCTGGAGAGCAAGCTTGCAGCACCAGCAAGCTTGCATATGGTGCAAGCTTGCTGGAGAGCAAGCCTACAACAGAGCAAGCTTGCTAGTGCATTTATGATTATGGTCCATCTGCTTGTAAAGCTTTGAGCTTTTTTCGATTTTTCGATGGATTTATTGATGAGGTTTTGAGCTGTGGCTAATGCTTGCTTGATAGATTTGAACTCTTCTGCCATTGATGATGAGTCTGAATTATTTCTGATAAGCATAAAGCAGTAAAGATTAAAATGAAATAAATGATGTTAATATATCTTTTCACCATGTTTTCTCAATAATATTGAAAGTGCCTTCTCACTATGTTTCTCATAAACAAAAATTAAACTTTCCCTTTAAAAAAATATCAGACTTTCTCACAAACAGTATTAGAGCTTTTTGTTTAAAAATCTTTGAATTAATGCAAATAAGCGACTAAAACTAAGATTTATTCATTCTATATAAATGTTCCGTATGTATAATAGTAAATAATGAAAAGAGCTTCTACTCAAGAAAATGATGAAAATAAAGAAATATCATACTTTCTCACAAACAGTATTAGAGCTAAAGATGAAAAAATTCATTACAAACAAAATGCTGACCAAGAAAAATGAAAAGTCTGTATCTGATAATAAGGATAAGGGAGATGAGCATTGTAGTAATGTGAAACATGAGGAATCATTTAACTCAAGTGCTAACCAACAAGAAGATACGTCAATGAACATATCTTAAAATGAAAATTCTGTCCCTCGTTTAAATTCATTTTCGGCTTTGACCTGCACAGAAAAGCATATTATTAAGTTGATCAAAAATGAAATAGTAAAAAAAGTGTTAAATATGATGGGACTGCATTTCTTTTTTGGAAATAGTATCGATAAGCCTTGTATTGTGCAAAAATATTTATATCACGTTTTGTCTTTACTCGACTTTACTTGGCTGCACAAAATGGATCTTTAGGCATGAAGATAATGTTTTCAGTTGTACAGGAACTAAGTCATTTGATGTTGTGAATGAGTCATGCCTTTTTGAGTGAGCTATAGAGTCCCTATGCATGCTTAAAAATACAAATGCCGATGTGCCTTTGTGAAGTTTGCATTTAAAATTATATAAACGGTATTAATGCATTCAAAATTGAAGTCAAATTAGTATACAATCAAAGTTCCCCTATTAGGAAAATGATATTAGAATACTTTTATCATTATATACAGTTTTCTCGCCATGAAGCTAGAGTTGTACATGTCCTAGTGGTAGGAGGTGCAGGTTATATGGGTTCTCATGCTGCACTTTGACTTCTTAAAGACTCTTATAGAGTGACTATTATGGTAAGTAGACAAATTCTTCCAATTTTTCTTTAGTTTAATTAGTTGGATTGCTTGATACCAACCATTACTTTTTGTCGTATATCACCAACTCATCGGTCATAACTTTGTTGTATTTGGTGAAACGTTACTCTTAACTGTAGGAACTAAAGTTTCTAATAAACGTGTGTAGGATATCTTTCGAGGGGAAATATTAGAGCAGTTAAGGTTTTACAGGAGCAATTTCCTGAACCTGGAAGACTTCAATTTATTCTTGCTAATTTAGGCAATGTTAAAGCTGTATCCTTTATAATGAGCAAACTACTTCTTAATTTAATTAATATGATTCAGAAATATAGGTAGGAAAGTTAAGTTGGATTCTTCTTTAACCAATATTTAGGTAAACAGAATATTTTTAGAAAATGCATTTGATGCGGTCATGCATTTTTCTACGGTTGCTTACGTGGATGAGAGTACACTTGAACCTCTTAGGTATGTTTCACTTGGTAGCAAGCCAGTGCCACTGTCCTTAGTGTGCTTCTTTAAAGCATGATTGATCACAATAACAGGTTCATTAGGGGTTATGCTAGTTTCAGTAACTTAGTCTTTGGCGATGCATCTTTTGTACTTATACATACTTGTATATATTGACTAATATATGTATGTTTGTGTTTCTTCTTCACAGGTGTTGTATGATGCTTTTGAGGTTGATACACGATGTCGCACTCTTTCTCCTTTAAATCGGTCATGCTTATCGACGGTCATTAAAATATTTTTAGTATGTATCGTTTTGGTATGCTACACTCAATTTGTGTACTTATGTTTAATTTTTATCACAAATATTTATGTTTAATTCTTCATGTATGAAATATTATGGATATATATATTTTGTGAATTGGCTTATGACTCAATTTGTGTACTTATGTTAATGTGATGAATGTGGTTTTTTGAGTTATAATATATAAGTAGAATTGAAAATTGTAAGCTTTGAATGTTATGGCAGCAAAAAATGTGCAATAGAATTTTTTTATAGCATTCTAACTATGCAATAAAAAGAAAAATTGTTCAGCTTTGTTATACTATAGCATCATGTTAGTGCTATACAAAATATTTTGCAAAGAGTAAATAGTTTTCATAGCAATAAGACGGTGCTATAATAGATAGTAATGAATTTTCTATAGCATTTAAATGTGTCATAAAAGGTTGACACGATGATTCAATAGCACATTCAAATGCTATAATAATATAGCATGTCGACATATTTATAGCAACTAAAATGCGTCATAAAAAGTTCTATAGCACGTTTCATAATGCTATAGAAAAGCAGTTGCACCAATATGGCCTATTTTAGATGGCAAGAAAAATATGTTTTCCATTGCAAGTATGACACGCTATTGTATCTACCAGACTTTTTACAACATGTTGATCTATGGCGATTATAGAATCGCTATAGAAAGTTTTTATAGCGGTTTTTACACGCTATAAAAAGTCCTTTTTGTTGTAGTGTTGCTTCTAAACCCTACTCGAACACTATTTTTAACTCTTATAGATAGAACAAGTAAAAAACAAAGCATGATTAATTTACTTAAGTGACTCATAATCTCCTTTTTATTAATCAACACACCTTTATAATTACTTGTATATAATTAAAAACCATTTTATAAATTATATGTATGTATGTATGTATATGTATGTATGTATACTAATTTATTTTTAAAGCTAATATATTTAATAAAATTCGAAAAAAAATTAAAAGATAAAATGTTATGTATGCTTTTAATACTTTGATAAAAAATTTAACTAATTTTCTAAAATTATAATTGTTACCCAAAATTTTGGGTAAACAAAAACTTCCTGGAGAAGCTCCCAAAGTCAGTCCGTCAATCGAATCCTCACTCGGCCAACTGGTTACCCCCGTCAACGGGCGACCAGTCCGTCCTCTTCAGTGGCCAACCACCCCTACTCTGCACCGGAAGACACCTTGGATGGAAGCTTAGCCCTCAAGCAATCAACCTTCCTCAACAAGGCACTGAGCGCTTGCAACATTCTGACGATCCTCTAAAGTCGGTTATACCATCTCTCCTAGAAGCATAAGTCCAAGGTTGGGACCCCGGGCCTTCATTGGCATCCTTTCTCTTAGCAGCCAGAGCTGCCTTCGGCCTCTTCGGCACCCGCACATTCTGGTCCTCCATCCTATTCCATGCGCTAAATACCAAACCTTCTATTCAACGCCATTCCTTAGCGGCCTTCCTCCCCCTTTAAGGCCCGAGTCCACCCTCGGCACGATCCTAGTATTAGAAGTAACTCCGCTCTCACGTGACCGTCCGTCGACTTCGCTCTCCACATGGCTGCAACCAGGCCCTGCATGTCAGCCCTCCACCGAACGCCGGTGTCACTCGGAGCCGACACTGCACTGGCTATCTCGTGTGCCCAACTACTTTTATACAAGGATCCACCCGACTACGGTGGACTGACTGCCTTATGTCCTTCGCAATCCTAAACCTACCAGCTAGGACTGCCCACTTAACCCAAAACAGCTTACCACAAAGTACCCTAAGCATTCCTAGTTCAACTGCTTCAAAGTACATGCCATCAAAGAAAAGTACGCATTCCTCTGCCAATAGCACTCCACGTGCAGCCCTTTCCTCTCCCCCACCTTCCCAATAGCCAATAAAAATGCCTACACCCCTACCTACAAAAGCCTACCGCCTCTCTTAGGTCTACCACAGACCCTTCTCTCCAACTGATAAGCAATCTGAGCCATGGGCTTGAATCTGCTTTTTAGTTAGCTCCCATCCTACGTCCCCTCCAATCCATGACCTAGAGCCTCTCTTGCACCTTTGTTCTATAATCTTGACCATCCATTCATACCCCACATCCTTTATATATATACGATGCCATACCATATGGCAAAGGTAGTGAGGGATGGACAAAACGATTTCTCCAACCCATCTCCCTTACCAACTCTCTCCTCCTCCAAAGCCTCTATAATGGTGGCTTCGCCCGATTACATTAGAGAGAGCCTCCATCAAGCTCTACCACTCATCCCACCGTGTCTACCCACCAAGCTCTACCACCATCGTCGCCTCTAATAGGAAGCTTATCACCCCAACTAGCGGCACCTCCTCCAAGTGTCAACCTTTCGACCACTGCCAGCAACCCCTACTTCAAGAGCTCTTCCTTCTTCGAGACTCCTTAAGGGATAGCCCTCCCGATGGGTTTTCCCTCAAATCTCCTCCCCACGAGACCCTTAGATTAGGATATTATACTTTTGTAATATGTAGTCTATTCTCCTTTATTATTCTCATGTAACAGTTCGTAAATTGAAAGAGGTCGATATAGTAAAGGAACATCACAGTGGACATATGCCGCACTGGGACGAACTACTATATATTGTTGTGTATTTACCTTCTATACTAAGTTCTCCCAAGGATCATTCTCTGTCGTCTCCCACATGGGAAAGTCTTCCTTTCCGTTCCAACCCACCATACTCCCTACACTGTTCACTCCTACCCATTTCATTCCACATTCCCCTAAGCAATTGTCTAACAGCAAAGGGCCCATTCGGCCACCCTACGCTTGGAGGTGTTCGGCTCGTGACCAACCTTGTGACTCAAAAGGGTTCGGAACCACCACCAATGGTGAGCCTTCCCTCCAGGGTCAACTTATCTGAAAAGTAAGCCTAGCATCAGCTTGCTGGTATTCTCGCCAACGCAATCGCATTTCGAAGTTCGGCCGGGTTTTTCGTACTCGTGACGAAAAATCGGGTTCAACAATAATACTTAAAAATACTTTTAAATACTTATAATATGTTTTAAATATCCATTATAATATTTATTAAAAATAAATACTTTATATTTTATTTTAAAAAGGTCAAAAAGCATGCTTTACATTTAATAAACCCTCTTACTTCAATAATGCATAATTATTAATAAAAATATATTTAAACTTCAAACCACTTATAAAATATTGTAATATGTGTTAATAAACATCCTTAAAATGTACCCCGACAAAAATAATTAATTTGTTTATCATTTAAACTCACTTTAAATCACAAAAAGTGTTAAAAACAAAACTACACAATCAATGTTGTAAAAAGAGCCCAAAAATGATATCGTAGATCAAAGATAACATTTATAAGTGTTGTAAATGATATTGGACACGGAACGTTAGGAAAATTGCCTAAATGTTTGACCCATTTTCACAACTCAAATTGTTAACCCAAAAAATGGATCAACACCCTAGAGTATGTTGTGAAAGCACCAGCTCTATTAGAACAGAGCGAATATAATAAAAAATGGCAAAAAAGTAAATGAGACACAGATATTTTTATAGTGGTTCGGCTGTGAATTAAGCCTACATCCACTTTATAACTTTCATTATTGGTTTGATCTATCAAGAATGAAATCACAAGATGGTAGAGAAAGACTTAGTCATAAGTACATGAGTCAAACTGATTCTAAGTCCTAGAATTGCCTAGAGTAGCTGCCTTGGTGACTATGGTGTAGAGGAAAGAGTTGAAGAATAGATGCAAATTCCACACAGTGATAGCAAAATCCAGCCCCTTTCTCAGTTTTTCCATGGTTTGTATTTATATGGATAGCAGTCATATTGGATTAGAAGCCCACTACCAGTGAAGTCCAGAGACTAGTCCAAAATAACACAAAAATACCAAGATGACTCGAGTTAATAGCTAAACTCGATAACAAGTTAAGGCCTTAACTGCTACCGAGTTTAACCCTTAGACAATCTTTAGCTGAAACTCCTTGTCTTTTACTCTATTATTAGTGTAGGTGTCCTCCATGTAATTTGGTATATTGTTGATGAGTTTTGATTGTCGCTCTTCCTTGATTTGGATTATCTTGTCGCTTGGACTGTCACGTCTTCATTCTTCATGATAGGTTCACTATGACTCTATGAAACTTCATAAATATGCATGGGAAGCCTAGGGGATCACTTGGCAAAAGTATGAAGATGCCATGATGAGGCATTTAAACTCACTACCGACTCAAGAAGGTTAACTCGGGCTGAGTTAAGGTCTTAGCTTATTTTGGGTTTATACATTCTTGAGCTTTTCCTCTTGTCCTTCTAAGTGTCTTTGTCAAGTTTCAGGTTGTTCCATCTTCATATCGACGTTCTAACTCCTATTGATTTCTGCTTGGTTAAAAACCCAATTAGCATCTTCCCATCAGAGTATGCTTCCGTTGGAAACAAAGTGTGCTCTGGAATAAAATAAATCTTGAACTGATATCTTATTACTTTGAGTCAATTGTCGGATCCTGTATCGACGTCATTTTCAGTCGGTTAACTTTCGGTTTGCTATTTGCTCGGATTTTGATTTGAATTTCTATTCTCTTCATCGACGATGCAATGTTGGCTTCGAAATTTACGCGAGGCTTTATGTCGGCTGGTAGGGCTATTGTAGTGGGTTGGAGCAAATCTGAGTCAAGTCAGTAAACTTGGTGCCGACTTTAGCCTTAAAGCATCTCGAGTTAAAGACTTGAGCAAATTTTGAGTGGAATTTTCTTCTACTTATACCATTTTAATCGGCTATTCCTTACTTGCATTTTTTCAACTCAAGTTCACAAGCCTTCACCTGAGTTTCCATCCCTAGACATGTTGATTCAAGCTCCAATCTCGCCACCGTTCAACTTTCGACACTGCCAGCAAGCTCTGCCGCCTCCACGTGGTACACTCCGTCACTTGAACAAGCCATCGCTACCTTGGCCATCGTCTGTAGACCCTAACCCGATTCAACCAACCCTTAGACCGAGTCAATTCCTTACTTGGATTGAAGGTCGGCAGTAATGAACTAAAGTTTTGGTAGTGATGGTGACGATAATTTTGCCTTGGTTGGTTCCATTTTGAGGTTGAGGTGGTTGAACCCAAACGTACTGTGTTGATGGTGTAGTTTGAGTTTGCACCCACATTGGACGTATTTGACTTAAGAGACAAACATGCTTCCATACTCTGGCCATCTCTATCCATGGAATTGACTAAATCTAGATTGTCGAATTGATTCTGATACGACATTTTGCTTTTGATTTGAATGTATCAGATGACCTCATTACTCTAAATTTCTGCATCTCCACCATTCCTGAAAAGCAAGAAATTTTCGTGTCGCTTCGAATAGCGGATCCATTATCAATCGCTGACCGATAATGGGTAATGAACACCCCTAATTTTTAATAACATTATTAAGGAGATTTAATTAGATAAATTAAATAGAATAAAAAATGTTAAGTGATAAGGGGATTGAGATTTTAATAAATACTTAAGGGGTCATGCTCAATTTATTTAATTAAATGGGCTTAAAGTTAATTAATTTACATAAGGGTATATTAGGAATTAGCCACACATAACCTTTACCCTTATATACATTCACGTCCCTTACACCATTCATGGTTATTTCTCATTTCACAAAAATGCAAAACACAAACGTAAGAGGAGCCGGCCATTGCTAGGAAGAAAAGAGAAGAGAAATCAAAGTAAAGCTAAAGATTAAAGCTAGGGGAATAAATCTCAATCTCAATCCAATCTCCTTATCATAATCAAGGTGAATAATAATTTATACCATCTTTATTTTGTTTTATGATCATATGTTTTCGAATTTAAGATTAAATTCGTCTTTATGATGATTTTGGATGATGGTATGCTTGACTTATGATTTGTTTTATTTTAAACACGATTGTTTAAATAAGGTTTTATGCGGATATAGGGCAAAACCGATTAAAATTGATTCTTGAATGCCATGGAAAAAGTTTATGTTATGTAAAACATGATTTTGGAGTTAGGTTTTAATTTTGATAATTTTCCAAGCTATGGAAAGATTATTATGAATTTTCAAAGGAAAATATTGTTAATTGGGTTTAGAAATTTATTTCAGAAATTATATTGAGAATTTGGGTCTGAAATTTTGATATGTTAGATAACATGATGAAAGTGAATTTATGTAATTTTTGGGGATTCTTCCTAAGTGATTTGCTATGCAAATTTAATTATTGTAGAAGAAGGATTTATTTGCAATATTGGTTTTACTTAATAGAAGGGCTTATTTGCTAAATTAACCTTAGTTAAGATCTAAAATTAAGCGGCAGTTATTTTGGTAAAGAATTTGAAATGTTAAGGCAACCAATCATAAGTTTACACGTGGTAGGTAAGTTAGAAAGTGTTTGCTTTAATTGGTATTAAATTGGGTTTACCTAGAAAAGTGGGTTCCGCCTCTATTAGAAGCACCTTTCGACTCCAATGCTTCCGCTCTATTTCAGTCGAAACCAACCCAGGACGTAACCAATACACAAGGTATCACTTAGATGGTATGCAGTAGATTGGAGAAAGGCAGAAAGCTTGGTATTGAAAGCATTGCTTCCGATGGGTCGATACCTTTTATTTGTTTTAAAATTTTAAGCTCTTGCCTTTGTTTTATTAAAGCCTACGAAGGAGTCAAAGCATATATTTTCGAAAGAGGTTTTCTAAAGGCTTTTGAAGGGGTTTCTACCTTACATTTTAAAGAATAAGCTTTCGAATGGGTTTCTTTACTTATAAAAGATAATGCTTTCGATGGTAGGGGTTTCAACCTAGTCGAAGCCCAGCTTTCATTCTTTTGCCTTTCGAGTATAGTGAAGTCATCAATGCCTTCGAAGGGTAGTTTTGTTTTTAAAGATGTTCTAAGCCACTTCCTAAATGATTTCTAAAGGGTCCAAGGGTTTCGAAGGCAATGGCTTCGAAGGGGGTTTCGACGCTATCCTTTAATGTTTTGTTTAAATGATTTGAAGCTTTTGAAAGGGATGGTGCCGACACCATCATGTTTTCCCTAGTACTTTTATATGATAAAGAATGGTCGAAAGAGATACTTTTGTTTATATTCACTTTGGCCCAAATGATATTTTTAAATATAAACCCAATGGTTCGAAAGTGGGACTTTCAATGGTTTCGGAAGGGATACTTCCAAAGATTTCGAAAGGGGTACTTTCAATGGTTTCGAAGCTATGCTTCTAAGAGTTAATAAGTAATACTTTATTGCATTCGAAAGGTTTCGAAAGAGATGTTTTAGGTGTTTCAAAAGGTAGGGGCCTAATGTTTTGAAAAGAGATTTGTATGCTTTCGAAGGAGGTTATCCAGTGAGGTCGAAAGCTAAGTTTTGAAGGTTTCGAAAGCCTTAGTTTTTCAAAACAAATAACCCAATCTTATTTTAAAGGATAACCATGGCATGAATAAATAAAGTGTTTTGAAAAGGAGTTTTTGAAGAAGTTTCCTTTGATTAAAAAGGTTAAAGGGATTAACCTATTTATTGTGTTTGCTTCTTCATATATGTATATATTCACATTGTAATAGACCCATAACTGTATTTTGGGGAAGGGTGGAATAACTAGGTAGGTTGATCCAATAATGAATATAAATCAAGTTAACTCCTGAATGAGTAGAATTTCATCTAGGAGGTCAGGAAGACCAGATTATAGGATGCTAAAATATTAAAGGAAAAGATATTAGTATGGGCCAATAGGATCACAGTAAGCCCATGAAAACTATGTATTGGAAAAGGTATTGGCAGGGGCCAATAGGTTCATAGTAAGCCCATGAAAACTATGTATAAATGAAGATGTCAAAAAGACAGGTTCATAGTTAGCCCATGAAAACTATGATTTGATATTGGCAAGGGCCAATAGGTTTATAGTGAACCCATGAAAACTATATCTGGATTAAGATATTGACATATGTCAATAGTTTCCTAGTCAGCCCATGAAAACTAGGAAAAGAGTAAAGATATTGGAGTTACCAATAGGTTCTTAGTGATCCCATGAAAACTATGTAACTGGACAGGGAGTCCTTAAATCATTTTACCAGTTATTACTCATGAAAACTATTGGGTTAATAGTAATCCTAGAAAATATAACTGAGATAGATAGTCAAAATAAATGGGGATGGGTAATCCAAAATTGATTCATTTGTTTTGCATATCATCATATCATATTGTTTTGAATTGTTTTAACCATTATAGATGTAAAAGCACAGTATATGGTTTTATAAAGGTTTAAGATACTAGTGAGGGGTAAACCCGTTCCGCTAAGCGGTGTGGTCTTACTAGATATCTAAATGATTTGAGATGGTATATTATTATTCATACCAGGCTTTATGTTTGACTCGAAGTTTATGTTTTTCCCTTAAACTCTCGGGTACTCAATTGATTTTAAGTAGTTTGAAAGTTGAAGTTTTTAGGTACCTCATTTGACGAATAAGCTTCTGGAGACGCACAGAAGGCATGATAGCTATCTGGAGTTTTCTTTTATTTTGATTCTGCTATGTTGTTTGTAATGGCAAAGTTGTTAAATTTCCTATATATACTTTGATCATCCAAGGAGACATCTTCGTATGTCGCTTTTGGCGTATGTTGTAATATATGTATTTTCTTGAATGTGGTTAACAATTGTGGGATTATGTAATGAATTGGAAATGTTTTGAAATGGTATGTGATCTTTTTGATGTTTTAAATTTTTTCCATATTCATGTGTTTTTGTGTATCAGTGAATCTAACACCATCATATTTGGTCGCCGAGGATTAATAACTATGGATGACTGTAGCATTCGTAGCCGTTAGTTTTAGGCCTCCGAGTAGGGGGGTGTTATGGGTTAGTACAAAAGGTAACTTCAAAGGACAATGCGAATAATTTTTCCAACACGAGCGAGCTATCTACACATGATGGTCTGTTCGTGGTGTTTGGGACATTAGATTCATCCCATATAGATAGCACACTACACCTGCCCCGATTTACACTTGGAATCCAATTGGTCAACATACGCTGACTTCCTTTGGATTTTAAGCGTTAACTGCATAGGAATTCTTATTAGAATAAAGCGTACCCATGATCAATGAGTTTTATTGTCTAGAATGACACGCTATTCGACATGCCACAAGTCTGTCGATGAAGCGTCCACGCCTTCAAAAGCCAAGTCATCAACTGCCCCAATTTCTCCATCCATTCTTGAGAGTCCAAGTTAACCTACGACTTCTGATTTCAATGGCCCTCTAGTTCCTGTAGGGCCTATACTCGACTAGTTGCCTCCTGGGCTGAGAACTTTGACCGACCCTTTGGAACAAATGCCTTCAATCCTGATAGCTAAAATGCTTGGAAATATATGCATGTAGCACGGTATACCCGAAGGTGATGTTCGTTTGCCAACTCGAGCTGAATTTGCACATAATCCTCCCGTAGGCTTTACTTCTTGCAACTGATACATGTGCTTGAGTGGTACCGTGCCACCATTCAATTGGTTCTTCTCCGTGGTGCTTCACGATTTAGGATTGGTACCATTTCAAAGTCATCCTAATGGTTACACACTCTTAAGTTCCCTCTACATCTTATTTATGATCAGTCTTGGGCGACCCCCAAGAGTAAATGAACTCACATATCTCCTGAACTTCAAGAGGAGACAGGATAACCCATCCTTTATAATTATTGAAGCCTAAAGGTGATGTAAGTTGATAAAGGGTCTTCATAAAAATCATTCAGCCTTCAAGAATGAGTTCTTCTCCGTTCTACATCCGTAGGGCTTCAATCGCTTTTGGTTATCTGGAAGTAAGTCTTTATCCCTTTGCTTTTGCCACTCCAAGTGATTTTCCAATTTCATAACCTATAATACGTCTTATTACAGTCATCCCGGGGCGGGAAAGTTACGACGAGCTCAAAGCAATGCTTGAAATTCTTAAGGTTGTGAGAGCTTTTGAGCGCACAGTGGAGTTCCTTTTGACAAATGAGAACCTCTGGCGGTTCGACTTACTTCATCCTAATAGATTTGCTATAGATGATGAACCATCAACATCGAGTTGCCTTAGGATACATACTCGTTCCTCGGCCCATGCTCGTGACTCAGTTGTAGAGGCTCAAGAAGAACCGATTGGTCCGTTAGAGGAAGCACAGCCCGATGAGATTAATAGAGCTGATATAAACTTACCCTCTAGAGTGGACATTATGGGGGATAGAGGTGAGACCCACAGGATGTCTTTGATCCCCAAAAAAGAAGACGAAACATTTCAAAGGAGAAATGGGAAGCAGCCTGTGGTGGAGGAAGGAGAGGAAGAAGGCTCAGATGGTGATGATAGTGACTTTCGCATCTCCATAAATATAGTTAAATCTTTCAACGAGTTGTCGGAAATAAGTAATGATCTTCCTAAATTACCTTCTCCAAACTTGTTAACTACTGAGGCATTAAGCCCTGAACTCATGATTTGTCCTCTTCAAAAACAAACTGCTATCGAGACTCCACAGTTTGCTGGAGGTCAAGCTACCAAGACCCTTACTGGAGATACATCTACTTTCGATTTCATGAGAGATGTCGCCATCTATGTAGATGAACATGGGGGTATCTCCATTAGCGAAATGATAGCTGAGATAGGCTCAGAAATTGACATTTGCTCAAGTGCATTTGTGAGCAGTGGTGAAAGGACGCCGACCCTTAAACCCTGCCGATACGGTTGGTAGAGTATATAGAGAGACATCGGCCCAATATACTTCACTTTAGGATCACGGACACACATCTTCGCATCGCGTTACGTTTCTAAGTTCGAGTATTAACTTCATTCTTGTTTTTGTTTCAGGTACCAAGGGACAAGGGTTATACCATTAGCTATGTCAAGACACAAGCTCCTGCAAAGGCAAAAATTCTGATCCGGCTTACTACCCTCCTCGTAAAACAGATGCGAAAGAAGCAAAAGAAAGAAGGATGAGGCTCACCACCTAGAGTGTGAAAGGGGAGAGAAGTGAAAAGGAGATGATGAGAGTAGTGCCCCTAGAGATTCACACAAGCACCAGAGATACTTCACGACTACCGTGGGCCATCCTTATCAATTACTCCTCCCCACACTGATGCTTGGACTGCTGAAATACCAACAAATCCGTCTCCTCAAACAACAACCATTGCAATGGCCCCTACTTCTTCTAGATGAACTGAAAAGTTCATGCTTCCATCGGGTCCACCCATGCTTCAAGCTACCTTTCCAAATCTATTCTTGAAGGGAGTCAAGTTCGATAAGAAAATAAAGCCCCTTAATAGGACCAGTTCCCTCACTAATATAGAGACAGTGCGTGAGGACTTGGAAGCCAGGTGTGACATGCAGCATTTAGTGAAAGCCTCTTCGGATTTCAATCGCATTAACTATTAGGTGATCTTCTCATTTGTGGCTAAAAGTGAAGACCATGTTAAGGCGACAAAGATCTTGATGATGAGATGGTCTAATTGAAAACTAAGAGGGATGCAACACTAAAAGGAAAGGATGCTAGCGATAAGTTGTTGAATAAGGCAAACCGAGCTCACGATAGAGCCATTATCATGATAAAGGATCAAATCAAAGATGTTCATATTGAATTTTGGAAAACTGAAAGAGCAATTTACCGAAGCATAAAACACCATTAAATCTTGGAACCAAACTATTGCTGGTCATGCTGCTGTCATTGCTAAGCAGGCCACTGAGCTCACTCGTCTTCATGAGGAGAATGTGCGGTAGGTGAAAGAAATGGAAGAGGATGCATCCGGAAAATTGGAGGAGGAGATCGAGCATCTAAGCACCAAGTTAGAACTTACAAAGTTACTATCGGAAGAGAGGATGCGATAAGCCAAATGGACACTAGTGTGCTTCATCTTTATGCTAGCTCCATGATAAATAAGGGTAGCTTGAAATGGCTTGGTAATAACTATCTCCAGACTCTTGCCATAGTTTGGTATGAGTTATTGGTCAGGTTTGAGGAGGCCAAGGATACATGCTCTAAGGAGGAACTAAAGGCTGCTTATCTTAGTCCTGAAAATATAGACTTCTTGGCTATGGACAGAGAAATCCTAAGAGATGAAAGAGAGAAGGAAACTGTCGATGCTGCAACCAAAGCTCTTGCTGACCCAAGCTCTTCAAGCCGACACCAAACACTTATTCCTACTTCTTAAGAGCAGACGACGACCATCCCCATATCCACGGCTGTTATTTTGTGAAGCCGCTCATGCCAATGCAACTTTCATAGCCTTGGGTGAGCCACACCCTTTTCCAGCTGTAGTATGACCTTCAAAGATGGGGACTGGTAGTAAAGCCTTCGAGATTGAAGTTTAGAACCAAACCCCTGGCTCAGGTATTACTCTCATCTCTCTGGTGCTCCAGACACTTCGATTTACTCCAGAATCCTTTTCTAAATTGTGCACCTCTCTTTCCCAACTTGTAGGTCAGCCAACTCTCCTGCCTCCTCCTTCTGCTATTCAAGGTTCAGGACCTGTGGCTATTTTCACCGCTTCCATAGCCATCTCTACAGTGGCTTCTTGTGTAGTTCCTGTCCCTAACTTCGGACCTAGGTCCGATTTCGAACAAATAGAGGCGCTACAAAGCTCGGAGGATGTCTCAGCGTTTGTGGATAAAGAGGTAGTGATTACTAGTGAGTCGAGTCGTTAGACAAGACGTCCATAGCTGAGAGACTGGAGGAGAAAAAGAAGAGGCTGCATGCGAAGATGGAAAAGGAGTAGTGAAAGCATGAAACTCCCGCTACTATCATGTTAAAGGTGTTGAAGGAAGGGAGTTCGGCTACTGGAGGATCAGAGGGAGCTGGCTCCCCTACAGGAGGAGAGACCGACAAGGATAGCAAGAAGAAGCTCCCGATTCACCAAGGCAGAGGCAGTAAGGGCTGAGGGAAAGGCGAAAAGAAGTCGGGATGAGCTCAAGCACAGGTGGAGTAGGGTATTCGTTGCCTTTTGTGTGTTTTTGTGGTGCACAGTATGTACATGTATAAAGTTCATACTTAGCATCTTTTTCCTTTTGTTCTAGCGTCAATAACGTCTGTACTTTTGCTTTTTGATGTTTGAAACAGGCCGGCACTGTGTGGGTACGGCCCCTGCTGTTCGATATTGTACATAAAATGATATAAGTAATGAAAAATATTAGCATTTCCACTGCAATCTCTTCTGTGTACTTTTCTTTATTCTATGTATTGTTCCTGTTTATATACCATACATAATATGATTTCTTGTCTCACAATTTCCATATCGTATGTTTTTGTACTGCGTGATGTGATGTGATGTGTTTATTTACTGCATTTCCATGCATGTAAATAGTGTAAATAGTTTAACTTGCTGTTGTTTTGTGTACTACTTTACTTAGCTCTGTTGTGCTTTCCAAAATTCTATATTCGACGTAACAGAACCACAGAGTGATTTTTATCCCGACCAAGTGTTAGTGTGTTGTGTGCCCCCAGTGCATGGGGATAGTTACTCCGAACACTTAATATGAGACCAGATGCTCTAGGCAGCTCTCTAGTTGCCCCCAATCCATGATTTATTGTGGCTCCTATCTCTAGGAGCTTGTAATTTGAATGCTAGATTATGAGCACCCTATAATTTAATTGTGATTGATTCTCGCCAAGCTCGATACTGAGGTTCTACCTACACATCAATCTCTATTTCTAGAGACTAATGGATAGCTTAATCCCTTGGATTCTCTTTTGACGTCGCCTATCTCCGAGCGATGTCAAGTTTTGGGAGGTGGGGATTGATTTCTACCAATCCTGCAACTAATGAATTTCCCGATGCCGCCAGATCAACGTCAGTACATAAGAGATTTTCACAGACCGACGATGTTACTAGGGTAACTTTGACGATTCAGAGCGTACTTGAATGCGGTTCCATCGATTCAAGTGGCAATAGAATGGAGGCTTACTTGGATGTGATTCCACCGGTCCAAGAAGCAAAGAAATGGAGCACACTTGAACGCTATTCTGTCGGTTCAAGTGGAAAAAGAAATTATGCTTACTCAAATGTTGTTCCATCAGTCCAAGAAGCGAGGCAATGGAGCACACTTGAACGCAGTTCCATCGTTTCAAGTGAAAAAAGAATGGATGCTTACTTGGACATGGTTCCATCGGTCCAAGAAGCAAAGAAATGGAGCGCACTGGAACGCAGTTCCATCGATTCAAGTTACAAAAGGATAAAGGCTTAGTTAGATGTTGTTCCACTGATCCAAGAAGTGAAGAAATGGAGCGTGCTTGAACGCAATTCAATCGGTTCAAGTGGAAAAAGAATGAATACTTACTTGGACGTGATTCCATTGGTCCAAGAAGCGAGGTGCGCCTTATGGATGCATGCATTAGTTGGGCCTTCTTTATGTTCCCTTGGTGGCTTATTTATGGAAATAGGAAATACATAGATAAGTACTAAAGAAAATAGTGTAGTAGTGAGTCACTTTTCCAAGCATAGGGAATCAGAATACCATCGACCATTGTGAGCTTGAATGTTCCATCTCCAAGTTTCTGACTGATAACGTATGGTCCTTCCTAGTTTGGGTCAAGTGCTCCCATACCCTAGAAGATCCATTTTAGGATGAGATCTCCCACTTCGAAGGTGCGATTGTGAACTTTGATGTTGAAGTGTTACGCTACCCTCTTTTGGTGAGCAGCGGTCCTTAGTTCTGCTTCTCCCACTTCTCATCGATCTGGTCAAGTGACTCGAGTAGAAGCTACTCATTTTCATTTTGATTGAAGTGCTATCACCGATTAGAGTTGACTTCCAGTTCAACTGGGATCATTGCTTCTGAACCATATGCCAAGGCGAACGGTGAGTGCCCAATCGCAGATTTACGTGTTGTTCTGTAAGCCCATAGTGCAAGTGGAAGTTCAACTACCCAGTTTCCTTTAGCTTTCGTTAGTCACTTCTTGATGGTGGATTTAATGATTTTGTTCACTGCTTCCCCTTTCCAGTTTTCCTTCCAGATTGCTAATGCGAAAAAACTCTTCTCGATCTGATAGCGTTGCAGAAATCCTTGAACTCAGCACTGTTGAATTGAGTTCCATTGTCCGTGATGTTTTTCTGTAGTAATCCAAACCTGCAAATAATGTTCTTGATTAGAAAGTTAATTACTTTTTTAGTGGTAATGGTGGTGAGCGGTTCTGCTTCAGCCCATTTGGTTAAGTAATCAATTGCAACTATAGCATATTTGGCTTCTCCTTTGGCTATTGATAATACACTGATTAGATTGATTCCCCAGATTGAAAACAGCATAGGTCTAAACATTTGCATAAGTTCCAAGGACAGGGTTCTTGGGGTCTTTGAAAATCTCCAGCACTAATCATAGCACTTTACATAGTCTGCTGCGTCTCAGTTGATTGTGGGCCAGAAATATATGTAATGTAAAACCTTCTTTGCCAATGTTTGGCCCCCAATGTGGTTGCCTCAACTGCCTTCATGGACTTCCATCAGAATCTTCTTGGCTTTGTCTTTAGTTACAGACCTTAGTAGAGGAGTGGAGAAGCCTATCCTGTATAGCACTCCATCTTATAACATGAACCATGGTGCCTTTCGAAAGAGCACTTTTGTTCATTTCAGTTTCCGAGGAGTATTCCTTTGAGTAGATAATCCTTGATTGGCGTTATCCACGATTCTTTCTCTTCCTTATTATCTAGAACCTAGTCAACATCCATTTGATCTATGCTTGGAGCTGTCAACACTTCAAATAGAACCAATCTCGTTGATTGTGCCTCTTCGGAGCTGACCGGTTTGGCCAAGTAATCGGCCCCCTCATGTTCTGTTACCTAGGAAAATGGGTTATTGTGTAGTGTTTAATGTCATTAAGCAGTTTCCATGCTTTTGACAAGTATGGAGCGAGATTTTCCCCATTATGTTGATATTCCCTCTTTACCTGACAAACAACTAGTTGAGAGTCGATGTAGATTTTCATAGCTTTTATCCCTAGTTCCTTCACAATCTTCAATACCGCTATCAATGCCTCATACTCTGCCTCATTTTAGTAGCATGGAACTCCAGTCTTAAGGCATAGTAGATTGATCATCCTTCTGGAGTCTCAAGCACAACTCCCGCTCCTAAGAAAAATTTGTTTGATGCGCCATCGACGAATAGCTTCCATTGTGATACCACTTCCTCTATCTCCTACTCTTCTCCATCTCGAATGGCGAATTCCATGATGAAATCAGCCAATGCATGTCTGTTATTGCCCTCTGGTGATGCTAAGTCACGTTATACTGGCTTAATTCAATTTTCCACTTTAGAGTCTTAGGTTGATAAAGTATTTATTTCAAAGGTTTATCTATCACACTTTAATTGCATAAGCATGAAAGTACGGTTGCAACTTCCTCGATGCTATTAGCAAGCAATAAGCTAATTTTTCCAACTTCAGATAGTTTTTTTCAGCTGCAGTGAAGCATTTGCTGATGTAGTAGATGGGCCGATGCATCATGGCTTCCTCTCATACAAGCGCTGCACTTAGAGCATAATGGGACATTGGCAAGTAAATGAACAAGTCTTCTCCTTCCACCGGCTTGGATAGGATCAATGGGGTCTCCATATGTTGCAATAATTCCTCAAAAGCAGTTTGGCAGGCCTGATTCCATTCGAAAATTTTCTTACCCTTCTTCAATGTGTAATGAATCGACTCAATGCTGCAACCTTTCCATTCAGACTCTACAACTCCTTTTTATGTTATAGGGGCTGTGACATTCCACAAGGTAGTAATTTTCTTAGGATTAGCTTCAATGCCACTAGCACTCACGATGAAACTTAGAAATTTTCCAAAAGCCACACCGGAAGAGAAATCAGCGGATTAAGATTCATTCCATACTTTCGAAGAATGTCAAACATTTCCGAGAGGCTATCCAAATGATTTCCACATACATGATTTGACTAGCATGTCGTCCACATAGACTTCTATTGTTTGTCCAATCTGATCCTTGACATTGTGCTCACTAACCATTGATAAGTTGTCCCGACATTCTTTAGGCCGAATGGCATTACTTGGTAACAATACAATCCGAGGTCGATGATGAAGCTAGTGTTCTCCTAATCAGGTACATGCATCATAATCTGATTGTATCCTGAGTAGGTGTCTATGAATGAGAGCAGCTCGTGTCCTATAGCTTCGTCACTGATTGCTCGATTTTGGGTAGCGGGAAGCTATCCTTCGGGCAAGCTTATTTCAAGTTTGAGTATTCAACACAAGTTCGCTACTTCCCATTTGACTTTCTAACCAAAACTGGATTTGATACTCGCTTAGGATAAAGCGCATCACGGATGAAGCCATTAGCCAACAGCTTATCCACTTGCTCCTTCAGTGCAGCGGATCACTCCGGACTGTGTCTCTTCTGACTCACTGGAGTGAACTTGGGATCGATATTGAGTGCGTGGCATAATATCTCCAACAATATCCCACACATATAGAAATGCTTCCAAGCAAACACATCCAGGTTGGTGTGAAGAAATTTGACCAATTCTTGTTGCATTTTGATCCCAAGTTGTGACCTTTTTTAAGACTCGAGTTGGGTCATCCATATCGACAGGAACCTGTAACGCCCCACCCCGAGACCTACATTAACAAAGAGTATTTCTAGGTAATACTGTCTGCTAATGTAGAGAATAGGGCTGGATAGGAGCGACCATCTATAGCCTTGTCTTAAATATCTATTGAATACGTCGACAAATGCCATATTTTTTTTTCTATCTCAAGTGGATCGACATATCTAATAAATACTTAAAACAAAGCCATAAGTGGCTATAGGATCTATCAGAACAAAATATAACAACTCGAATGCAAAACACATCACAGAACAGTAGATCATCACATACATATACACAAAACAAAATGTACTTTTCTTCATATTTTAACATAAGAAAATTATGTAAACTTGTATACTTATAAAATTATCTTTTTATATGGTAGACACAGTAATCTCTGCCAGTGCCGCCGTTCCTCCCTTGAACTCTTCTTCCTAGGGTCCAAAGCCTTGTTGAAACGGAAATGGTCCCCAAGCCAGGGGCGGTTCTGTAATTGCTATGCTGAAGGTTCATGAATGTGGAGAGACTTTCCCACATTCTTTCCCTTTTCCTTTCATTTTGATTCATGTAACTCAGCGACATAACATTCTCTAACGAAGCTTTAATCTTCCTTTACAACTCCAACCCCATTCTCCATTGGGAATTTCATGGTAAGGCACCACGGAGCCAAAGCAATCCTGAAATCAGCAAGGGTCAGTCGACACAAGAAATCATTGTAAGTTGACATTTCATCCATGATTACGAAGGTTTAGACAAGGACTACCCATCGTTCTCCTTCTCCAAGCTCCACAGGAAAGCCAATTGTCCCGACTGGCTATCCTGGTTCTCCCGTAAACCCCAAGATTTTCATTCGGCAAGCAAATAGATCCTTCATACCGATCTTCATCTGATCGAACGTATGTCGAAACAAGAAGTTAACTGAACTTTCACTATCCACCAGGACTCGGCGTACAACTACCGGTCTAATTCCGACTGTCACTATCATCGGGTTGGGAGTTGGTGCTTCTACTCCTTTAGTGTCTCAGTTTCGAAACATTATGTCATCATTGAGTGTCCTTTGCTGCTTGGCTGGAGTGTCATCCCCAATTGCAAAACATGTTTCTTTCGGAGCGTGCTTTAGTGAACTCACGTATCGCTTCATCTGGGTCAGATTTGCTTCCTTGAGTACTTGGAACAAAAGGCCTAGTAGGCTGGTAGAATTTTTGTGATTTCTTCACGTACTACAGAGACTATTGCTCCTAATAAATTCCTCAATCAGATCTTTTAGATGTCGACATTCATTTTTTTTATGCCCGTGAGTCTCGTGGAAGCGACAAAACTTCCCTGATTGCTTTTGCCATTCAAATTCTTCCTTCCTGAGAGGCTTGTTGTATCGCTCAGTTCCCTGAGTTGCAAGGTAGATGTTCTCCAAGCTGTCATTCAATGGCGAATACTCCTCGGGTCTCAGGTTCCAAATTCGCTTTCCATTCCCGTCATGCCTACAAGTGTTCTAGTTCTTCCTTTTCCGATTTCTATCTTTCCCTACATTTCCTCTTGTGGCTCCAGAATTGTTTCAATCCTGGTTAATCGCCACTGAACTATTTACTTTGGTTGCACATTAACGGTCTTCCCCTCTAATGAATTTGCCTCTTCCAATCTCAGATATTGACACGCCTTTCAATTAAACTCCTTCATAGTGGTTAGTGGTTTCATAAAGATATTTAGTGACTCATTTGGTCCCTCAAAAAGGCCAAATAAAGACATCACATCTTTTGGCTGTGCCGTGTAAAGTCTAAACTATTCCAAGAATTTCCTTGCCAACTTGTCAAAGGTTGAAATGGATCTTGGTAAGAGTCTGGTAAGCCACATAAAAGAAAACCTTCTAGGAAGATAGGGAAACATCTATAGCGGACATCATCCATTGTCCTAGCTCTGTCCTTGTCCCGACTACACTTGCACAAGTGTTGTTTGGGGTCCGTCGTCCCTTTGTAAGATAGCATAGTGGGTATTGTAAACTTCTGGGTTACTCTTCCATTAAAATATTATCAGTAAACAGAGTTCGACTTGGTGCAGAACCTCAATCATCATCCTTTCTGCCTTTACTTTCTTCCATCAAGCGTTTAGCCATGTCCGTAATGAATGCCTCACTAGTTCGGTAGTCCACAGGTCGACTGTCAGGGGCTAAGCCAAGTCTTTGACACTGCAAATGGCCTTGGTTTGCTAACTGAAGTCTAGGTTCTCCATTCTTTGAGAGAACTGCTCCTATAGAATTTCGTTGGCACATGGTTGGCTATATAGTGGCAGCTTGATCCTTTTCGGAATTTTTCCTTCCTATGTTAGCATTCAATTCGAATCCTCTAGCATCAAGTTGCATGTTATCTTCAGAATCGAAGAGAAGCATTGCAATATTTCCTTGTGGAGCCTTCACTCCAAGGTTGTGGTTTGCTGTAGGTTGTCCTCCGGCAGGAGGGTTACTTCCATTACCTTTATTAACAATTCTAGTTGCTCCACCAACCATCTCCTTTTACATTTTCTTATCATCCTTCCTATTTAAGCCTAAGACGAAGGAATTCTCCTTGGGGCAGTTGGTGGTTGTAGCGCTAGCAAAGCATCAATCTTGTCCATAAGAGTCTTCTGTCTATTAGCCATCTTCTGGTTAAGTTGATTAACTATCTGGTTAAGCTCTCCTCTGGTTACAACCTTCTGTTGAGCGTAAGCACCTGGTGCTAGATTTTTAGCATTAACCTATGTTCGATGATTACTAGCATTGTTCACTTCCATTTGCTGGAGATTGGTTTCATTAACACCAAGTGTTGTCCTAAAGGATCTTCTAGATGTTGTCTTCCTCTTAGGAGCCAATAGAATAGAAAATCCCTAACCTTCTTCAAGCTAACTTTCCTGATCAAACCTCTGGATCAATGTAATCCAAAGTAGATAGCTAGATCCAAGCCAGAGTTCTTTGTTCTCAGTGAAAGCACCAAAATGTCAATCCAAAAAAAGGATCAACACCTCGGAGTATGATTCGAAAGCATCAGCCCTGTTAGAACATAGCAAATATAATAGAAAATAACAGAAAAGTAAATGAGATGCAGAGATTTTTATATTTGTTCGTTGTTGATTAAGCCTATGTCCACTTTATAGCTTTAATGATTGGTTTGATCTAGCTTGAATGAAACTAAAAATGATTGAGAAAGAAAAGCCACAAATATAGAGGTTAGATTGATTCTAAGTCCTAAAATTGTCTAGAGTAGCTGCCTTGGTGACTATGGTGTAGAGGAAAGAGTTGAAGAATAGATGGAGATCTTGCGTAGTGATAGCAGAATCCAACCCCTTTCTTGGTTGCTCCATGGTTTGTATTTATTGGGGCAGTAGTTATATTGGATTAGAAGTCCACTGCCAGAGAAGTCCAGAGACTGGTCCAAGATAACACAAAAAATACCAAGACAACCCGAGTTAACAGCTAAACTTGGTACCGAGTTAAGGCCTTAGCACGGTGCCGAGTTTAACCCTTAGCCAATCTTTGGCTCAAACTTCTTGTCTTTACTCCTTTGTTAGTTTAGATGTCCTTTGTGTAATTTGGTAGACTATTGATAAGTTTGATTATTGTTCTTCCATGACTTGGATTATCTTGTCGTTTGGACCGTCATGTCTTCATTCTTGATGATAGGTTCGCTAGGACTCTATGAAACTTCATCAATATGCATAGGAAGACTAGTGGATCACTAGGCAAAAGTATGAAGATGCCATGATGAGGCATTTAATCTCGGTACTGACTTAAGAGGTTAACTCGAGCCGAGTTGAGGTCTAAGCTTATTTTTGGTTTATACTTTCTAGAGCTTTTCCTCTTCTCCTTCTGAGTATCTTTGCCAAGTTTCAAGTCGTTCCATCTTCGCAATGATGTTCTAACTCCTATTGATTTATACTTGGTTAAGAACCTAGTTAACACAAACAAAGGTTTTAAGATTTTTTTATAGTAAGTAGTATACTTAGACTACTTAGAAATCATGCAAAGAAATCCATAAGGGTATCTTCCATAATCATGTTAAAAATTCCCAAATACAAGCTATTTTAAAGTGCTCATATAGCGATCTTTTTTGATGTAACTTTCAACCACTTATGATATGACTTAAACTTTGATATTTTTACAGTAAGAGGTAAACACAAATTAAATATTAAAATAGCAAAGAACCCTTAAGGATGTCTCTCAAAATCATATAAAAAATCACCGAACACAAGGCGATTTCAAAGTTCTTCTATAGCGACTATTCGCTGTAAAAACCATTCCATATTCAAGTCCAAACCAAATATCATCCAATCAACCATATATCCACAATGTCAAGGCCACATCACATGTTATAGAAGGTTATATAAGTAATGATATGCCATAAATACTTGTCATTTGGTTCCAAAAGCAAGTAAGGTCCAAATATACAACATTAATTTAGTCTATAACTTTACTATAATTATACAAGCAATATTATACAACTTTATTACAATCAAATGGTGAATTCTCTTTTCCAAGTCCATAACCAAGCACAAGGCTCTGCCTTAATACCACTTCCTACCCAACTAAAGCAAGCTCTAAAATCAAACTTACCTCTTTATAGTCAAGCCTAGGCAAGAAATGGCTTATATTGCTCACGACCTAGGGGGTTGTGGGGTGTGTGCTCCTTTTCTTCCATGTTAGAGTTGCTAAACCTTGTTACTATGTTGTGTTAGGACTATATCTTGAGTTTGGTGAAGTTTCAATGTGATTTGAGAGTGTTTGAGTGTAAAGAGAAGAAGATGAAGAGAGTTGTTTCTATGTTTTGTGAATTAGCAAACTCATTTTCTAAGCCTTAAGGGTGTTTAAAAAGACTTCACCAAGAGGATGCATTCACCTTCTACCTCATATTTCTGGTCAAGAACAATCCCCCCATCTTATAGCTTTTCACCTCACCTTTGACCAAAAACAAATATCTAAAAAGTTTTCACCCAAAATATCTTCTCCTTAATCAATTTCCTTATCTTTTTACTATTCATATATAGTTAGTCATAACATAGAAAATATTTTCATTTGCTAATTAATTACAAATTAATATGTTAGGAAAGCACAATAAGTTCGAACAACTTTTAACAAGAAAAATGTTAGATTTATCCATAAAACAATTTTTGATCACATTATCGATACTTCTTCAAAGTATTTTTTTTTGTAAACAAATTTAAAAAAAAGTTTACCATCATTAGTTATTAATTAAAAAGAGTTTAACAAGGTTATTAAATCAATTTATAACACTTACTCTATTTCAAATGTTTCGATATTCAAAGACAAAGTGTTCAAAATTATGGACCACTACATTCTACCCAGCTTAAGATATTTCGTCCTCGAAATTCATACAAAAATAACAACGTAATTAAACAAAAAAAACAAGTACACATATAGAGTCCTACTAAACTAGATGCAAACCAAAATGAATACTAAGGGACTCCACTAAGACAGTGAGTACACTATAAAATCTATCATACAATATGAAATTGATGACCTAATAGCAACTCAGGACTTCCTCACAATATCCTTATTTTCCCAAGTACAATCTCTAGCATCATTGCTCCATTACACTTTGACCAACTTTACAACCTTCATCCTCAATTTCTTTTATCACAATCAATAATGCGAACAGGTTGCCTTAGTATAGTCAAGTTAGGCTATATCTTCAAGTCTTCTTATTGTGATGTTTCCATTATCAAAGAAGGATCGTGCACATACTTACGCAAATGAGATACGTGAAACACATTATGTACACTAGATAGCCTAATTGGTAACTCGACTCTGTAAGTGTACTGATCCTCTCTAGTACTGGAAATGGTCCTATATAGTGGAAGACAACATTCTTTATCGGAGAAACCTTTATGAATGCAAAGTCTCCAACTGAGAACTCCAAATTCCTACACCTCTGATCTACATAACTCTTCTTCCTATTCTGCACTTCCTATATATGCTTTTGAATGTCTACTACTTTGTCACTTCCATCCCTAACCATATCTAGCCCAAATACTAAGCGATCTCTAGGTTCTACACAACATGATAGAGAATTATAAGGTCTTCCATATAATGCTTCAAAAGGTGCCATCCTAATGCTAGCTTGGTAGCTGTTGTTATACGAAAACTCAACTAGGGGTAAGTGCTTTTCCCAAGAATCACCAAAGTGTAAGATACATGCCTGAAGCAAATCCTCCAATACATGGTTAATCCTTTCTATCTGGCCATGTGTCTGTGGGTGATAAGCTATGCTCAAACTGAGCTCCATCCTTAAGGCATCATGTAACCCTTTCCATAACTAGCTAGTGAATATCAGATTCTATCGCTCACGATATCACAAGGAACTCCATGAAGTTTGATAATCGCCTTGACATAGAACTCAGCTAAACTCAAAGCTCTCTCATTGCCTTCACCGGTATGAAGTGCGCACTCTTGGTTAGTCGGTCCACTATAATCTAAACGCCTTCATTACCTCTCCTAGACCTAGGTAGTCCGTCAATAAAGTCCATAGATATCCACTCCTACTTTCATTTTGGAATCTTAAGTGGCTGAAGCAATCCACCTATCTTCTGATGGTTTCCTTTGACTTGTTGACAATTAGAACACCTAGTTACAAATATCAAAACATCCCTTTTCGCGCCTTCCCATGAAAAAATTCCCTCATATCCGGATACATCTTGGTAACTCCCGGATGTATAGTAAGTCACTAATGATGACTTTCTGCTAACACCTCTTGCTTAATTCCATCAATATCTTGAATGCAAAATCTCTCGTTAATTCTCAATATACCATGGTTATCAACCTCGAATCCCGGCCACCACTCTGGTGCCTCGTTCTCACTTAAAACCTTAATTGTCCTGGCAATACGAAGATCTCTCAATTGATTACCTTAACTTATAAGGGTTGAAAGCACTTCTACATTAGCCATAACTACATACCTCCTACTGAGTGCATTATCTACAACATTCGTTGTCCCGAGCGTATAAAAATATCAAGATTATAAGTCGCAAGAAAGTCTGACTATCGTTGATATCTCATGTTGATGACTTTCTAGGTGGAAAAATATTTCAAGGATTTGTGTTTGTGTATAACTCGAACTTCTCACTAAGTAAGTGAATGCCTACACATTTTCAATGCAAAAACAATCGCTAATAATTTCAAATCATGGGTCGGATATTTCGATTCAAGCGACTTGAGTTATCGGCTGGCATAAGCAATAACCCTTCAATGCTGCATCAAAACTGCATCTAAATCTATCCCACAAACATCTGTATAAACAGGTAAACACTAACCTCCTTCTGGAATAGTTAAAAAGGAGCGCTAATCAACCTTGCTTTCAACTCCATGAATGCTTGTTCACATTTTTCAGCCCAAACAAATTCGACATCTTTCTTTGTCAAATTTGTCAAGTGCGAAACAATCTTAGAGAAATCCTAAATAAACCTCTGATAATAACCTTCCAATTCTAAGAAGCTTCTAATTTTGGTTGCGCTTTCCGGCCTCTTCCAATCTTGAAAAGCCACAACATTTGTTGGATCTATAGAAATACCATCCCCAGAGATCGCATATCCTAAGAACTTAACTTCAGACCATCAAAAGTGACATTTTGAGAAGTTATCTTTCAACACATGCTCTCGTAATGTTTCAAGTACAATCCTCATATGGTGGGTATGCTCCTCCTCGGTCTCAGAGTAGACCAAAATATCATCAATAAAAACAAGCAGAATTTATTCAACACGTCCCTAAAAACCTGATTCATTAAGTCTACAAAATATGATGGAGCATTGATTAGGCCGAGCGGCATAACCAACCATTCATAAAACTTATCAGACCTAAAAACCAACAAAGGTACACTCCCCCCTACTACCCATAATTGATGAATCCTTGTGGCAAGATCTAGTTGAGAAAAATACACGAGCACCATGCAGCAGATCGAATAAGTCATCTATCCTGGGCAAAGGATACTTGTTCCTAATAGTAAGCTTATTGAGCTCACAGTAATCCACACAGTCTTAAGGAACTGTGTGCCTTCGGAGCAAATACGGTAGGTGCTCCCCAATTCGATCGACTAGGTCAGATCAGTCCTTTATGCAACAAATCGTTGACCTGATTAGCTAACTCTAACTTCTCCATCTGTGACAGCCTATGAATAAAAAACACAACAGGTTTAGCATCTCAAACCAAATCAATATGAAATTCAATCTCACCGTGAGGGGGTTAACCAAATACTTCTTCAAAAACACCTACAAACTCCTGCACAATAAAGATCGACCCCAACTCCTCTTCAGCCACATTAAGAGAATATAGAAACCTACTCACTAACGAGCTAGATTCTTCACAAGACACTATCAGAGTTCCCCTTCCTTCTTTAACAAAGCAATCTACTTAACATTTTCCAGTACTATATGATTCTGAGACAACCAATCCATCTTTATTAACAGATCAAACCCCAAAAACCCAAGAAAATACAAATTGCATGAAAGGAAATTGTCATAACAAGTAACTGGAACTACTAAACATATCATACTAAGGTTGGCCACGCCCCATAGGGTCTAAACACACAAATAGAATCAAAATCCATAATTGGTTCCAGTTTCAGTTGATCAATAAGGCTATGGGATATAAAAGTATGTGAACTATCAGTATCAAACAAAACATGAATGTGAATGCCATAACATATAATGTACCTTAAAGAACCTGCTTCCCCTTTGCAGCTGCAGAAGTGGAAGGTGTTATACCAAGAACAAAAACCCTAAGCTGTAGTCCTTCTAAAGCATTGGACAATCTTTGATCATATGACCTGGCTGGTGGTAGTAATAACAAGTTTTCCTCGGAACAAATGGTCCTTTGGATGTTTGTGGCTCAAGCTTCATTACTCTTGTAATCGACGCTTTAGCTATCTATGCTTTTTCCACTTACCCCCCTACAACTGTCCTACAATTCCTAGCAATATGTCCACGCTATCCGCACTTTTAGCAAGCTAAATTGGAAACATCTTTCGACGATTGAAACTTATGCATGTTATTTCCGATAGGGGCAGATACAAATGGATTTGAAGCCAAATCCTCAAACCATACAGCCATACCTATCAGATTCATGAACAATCCCTAGATGTGATTTTTCATGCCTCTCTGATACTCTAAATGCATATCCAATACAAACATCATGTTCTACTTCAATGGTGTATCTATCAACTCATGCCCGAACTAAGACAATGCATTAAACCTATTTTCACACTCAACAACTGACATAGCCCCCTACTTTAGATCAATAAAGCTCATGAACAACTTAGCCTTTCTGACCTCCGGAACAAACTTCATCTCAAATTCTTACTTGAATCAGGCCCAAGAGAAGTCATCCTCCTAGACATCTACGCTGACTAAACTTCACCACTCTATAGCAGTATCTAACATATGTTGCAATGCCAAATGATGCTTCATCGCATCATCCAACTCCATGTCTCTAAATATCCTATCATACAAACTAAGCCAAGTCTGAACTTCGATGATAGTCTCAGTGCCATGAACCTCTTACCGCCCAACCTCTCAAAGTCATGGCACAGCGAAGCAAAGTTTATCCATGGCTGAATTTGCGCAACCTCTTTTGTAACATTCACCCTCGGTTACTTGATAAGAGTGGCATTCCTTTATGCCGGAGTCCCACCATTAGTAATAGTACAACTCCTCCTACCTCTACCACTTCCTCTTGCGATAGTAGCTCTAGTACTCATTGCTTTCACTACCCGAACATAGCAAAACATCTTTAGGATACTTTAAGGATAGAATTATTTCTACGAAGAGTTAATTCTAAGGAAATACTATAAAGGGGGTAGGTTTATAGAAAACTACAAATATTCTTTCGTGTGTGTGTGTGTCTAGAGTACACTCAACTCATTCTATGGTATCACTTACCTATCTGCAATAAGTCATACCCAACCAAAGCCAAGGTATTCGCTAAATCTTTCCTCTTATACCAAATGTAACGACTCGGCTTTTTGACCATGGAATCTTGACACTAATACATCCACGGTATTCATGTGTTGAGATCCAAGTGTAGGAAAGAAGGATTATTTGGGTTAAGTAAAAAAGAAAAAAAAGAAAAAAAAGAAAGAAGACAGTATCAGAATCTCATAGACGGAATGATAATAAAAAATATCCAAAAAGACAGTACAAAGGGTTACTCCAAGATACATAGTAACTTCAGAGTTAACAAACCTAAGTACTATCATTGCCTAGATAGTTATAACTGCATGCCCTCACAATGTTTATACATACCTAATAATGGTGGGACAGAAATAGAAATAGATAGATAGAAGCCTTCAGCTCATCTCATGAAGCTCTAAAGTATCCATAGTCATACCTTCTTTACTCACCTTTTTCGAAAGAGTACCAAAGGAATTAAGGGAAAAATCAAACCTCAAGTCAAATATAAGCTTGGAATGAGAAACTCAAGATACATGCGTCCATATAACAGTAACTTTTGAGACCATACGAACGACATAATGGTTTTCCCCTCAAAAGAAACCAAACAATCTTATAAGTAAATATAGTCATATAATAGATAGTGTCTAGGGTGTAGAATATAAATCAGAAATAGTTATCTTGCTTCCATCTCACAACACATTAATATTAGAAGTACATTTAAAACTGCTAAGGTTCGTTCACATATGGATTTTTCATTGGAGACATCCCCAAATATACTAAGTCCAACCTCCTAACAAGGGTCAGAAACTACCTTCCAAGGGTCGTATATCTCTAGATAAAATATACCTTAAAGGAAAACATAACCAATCCACATTCGAACACTTGATATCGAATATCATCAACTTCCGCTAGCAACATCGATATCATCTCTAGATATGGAGTTGACATACCCTTTGGGTTAACTAAACCCCGTAGCTACGTCTCTACTCTATTTTCTATTAATGATGAAGTCACGTTCAGCATTCTCACATAAGTTTTCATCACTTGGATAGATCACGAATCTCTCCATGGATTCCAGCATAAGTCTCCGATGAATGCAAATGCTGGACTCTCCTTAAGCTTATGATAGACAATTCAACTTTATAACATTTGTCTGAAATGTTAACGTTAACCTCTCTCTTAGACTCAACGAAAGGGTTGATAGTTCAACTCTATAACATTTAGCTTCACAATCACCTCTAAAACTTAGAGTCGTATACTAGTTTTAATGTGGTATTCGGTAAGTAATACATAAGTATACTTATCCGATCCTCGATTCTTCAAAATTAAATAGGTGAAATTCTGGTTAACTCAATTCTGATTCTTTGGGAAGTAAGCAAACGATATAAACAGTCCTCCTCGGGGAATTTCCTATATATATTTTCATAAAGCGAGAGACATATCATACTAATGACTCCTTCTTGGGGAATCTCAAATCATATGAAGCTGTGAAGCTTTCATATACTTTCTAAGTTAATTTGGTCAAATTTAATTGTTGACTAATCGACATCTAGTCCTAAAACGATCGCATATGAAACTCAAGTCTTGTATACTTATCACATTTTGACTTCTCAACTTACTATATCCCTCGGTTAAGAGTAAAGCTGGTAGGTTAGAGCACTATTGATTCTGAACCCTACTTGAACATCATTTTTAACTCTCACAAATAGAACAAGTCTACTTTATTGGCTTTTAGTGCTAAGTATAAGATTAAATACTTTTTATAACCAAGTAAATGAACAAAGCATGATTGACTAACTTAAGCGACTCCTAATCCCCTTTTTATTAATTTACACACCTTTGTAATTACTTGTATATAATTAAAAACCCATTTAAAATTGACATATATACATATACATATATATATACGTATACATACATATATATATATGCATGTACACTGATTTATTTATAAAGCTAATATATTTATTAAAATTCTAAAAAAAGATTAAGGGACAAAATGTTACATAAGCTTTTAATACTTTAATAAAATATTTATCTAGTTTTCTAAAATTATATATACTTAAAAATACTTTAAAAATACATATAAATATGTTTTAAATGTCCATTTAAAATATTACTTAAAAATAACTATTTTATAATTTATTTTAAAAAGATCAAAAAGCACGTTTTACGTTTATTTAACCCCATTACTTCAATAATGCATAATTAATTAAGTTATATTGTAACATCAAACCACATTTAAAATACTCTAATATGTGTTATTGAGCATTTCTAAAAAGAACCCCACAAAAGTAATTAATTTGGTAATCATTTAAATACATTTTAAATCATAAAAAGTGTTAAAATAACACTATACAATCAATGTTGTAAAAAGAGCTCAGAAATGCTGTTGTGGGTCAAAGACATCATTTACCAAGTGTTGTAAATACTACTAGACATAGAACACTTGGTAAATTGCATAAACCTTTGACTCGTTTTTAGAACTCAAACAAAGGTTTTAAGATTTAACTTTTTTATAGTAAGTAGTATATATAGACTACTTAGAAACCATGCAAAGAAACCCCAAAGGATATCTTCCAAAATCATATTATAAATTCCCTAAAATAAGCTATATTAAAGTGCTCATATAGCGACCTTTTTTGCTATAACTTTTGCAACTTCGTTCAACCAATTATGATATGATTGAAACTTTTATATTTCAATAGTAAGAGTTAAGCACAAAATACTTATTAATACAATAAAGAAACCCCTAAGGATGCCTCTCAAAATCATACCAAAAATCGTCGAACACAAAGTGATTTCAAAGTGCTTCTATCGCGACTATTCGATATAGAAACCATTTCATATTTAAGTCCAAACCAAACATGATCCAAAAAACCATATATCCACAATGTAAAGGCACGTCACATGTCATAGAAGGTCATAGAATTGATGATATGCCATAAATAATTATCATTTGCTTTCAAAAGCAAGTAAAGTCCAAACATATAACATTAATTAGTTAATAAATTTAATATAATTATACAAACAATATTATGTAACTTCATTATAGTAAAATGGTGAGTTAATTCACTCTTTTCCAAGCCCATAATGAAGCACAAGCCTCTACCCTAATACCACTTCCTACCTCAAAAAAAGCTACTCCAAAGTCAAACTTACCCCCTTTATATCCATGGCCTAGGCTAGAAATGGCCCATATTGCTCACGGTCTAGGGGATTGTAGGGTGTGTGCTCTTTTTCTTCCAAGTTTGAGTTACAAAACCTTGTTGCTATGCTATATTAGGAGTATTTTCTTAAGTTTGGTGAAGTTTCAATGTGATTTGAGAGTGGTTGAGTGTAAAGAGAAGAAGATGAAGAAAGTTGTTTCTATGTTTTTTGAATTAGCAAACACATTTTATAAGCCTTAAGGGTGTTTAAAAAGAATTCACTAAGAGGTCACCTTCACCTTGTACCCCCTATTTCTGGTCATGAACCATGCCCCCTATGTGTTTGCTTTCCACCTCTCTCTGACCAAAAACAAATATTTAAACATTATGCACCCGAAAATCTTCTTCTTAATCTGTTTCCTAATCTTTTTAATGTTCATATTTTGTTAGCCATAACATAGAAATTATTTTTAGTTGCTAATTAATTACACATTAATATAGGAAAATCATAACAAGTTCAAACAACTTTTAGCGAGAAAAAGCAGTTTATCGATAAAATGATTTTCGATCACATTATCGATATTTCTTCGAAGTATTTCCTTTTGCAAATAAATTTAAAAAACAAGTTTACCATCATTAGTTATTAACTAAAATGAGTTTAACAGGGTTATCAAATTAATTTTATAACACTAACCCTATTTTAAATGTTGGATATTCAAAAATGAAGTGTTCAAAATTATGGGTTGCTACACACTATGTTTGTATCTATACATAGCCGTCTATGTTTCCTCTACTTGCCTACTTGTACAAAATCACATACATTGCATTTGTTTCTCATCACCATTGAGCTACACTTCTATACATGCACCAAGTATTTAACAATCGCTCCAAGCCACACGTACAACAATGATACATCATTCCTATCATCAACCTCTACATCCAACCAGTAGCCAACCAAAGACAAATAAGTGCTCAAATTCCTTAAAGGTCATCATGCAAAAACTCCAGTCACCACACGTCAGTTTGGGCAGTCAAAATGCTCGAATTCCCATTTCGAGTCGTTCACCGATGGACCGGTGCGCACCCACCGGTGCACGTCTCAGAAACACATTTCTATTTTTTGTTTTATATATTTGGTTTCCCAAATTTGATTTATTTACTTCTTTCTTGGTTTCTGAAGGTCCTACATCATATACATACATTTTCTACCATGTTCCGGGGTCCTATTATATATATACATCATTTTATCATTTCTATAGGTTTCTTGGTCAAATTTATTAAGTTTAGTCTCTAACTTTCTCAATGGATTACTTTCTTCTTCGTTTCTTAATTTCTAAGTCATTATTTAGATATATATATACACATACATATATATATATATATATCATAATTTAACCCTAAGTTAGCCCCAAACCATCTTATAACATTGTAATAGCACTATATCAAAATTGGAGAAGCCATACTCACAAAAACTCCAAGATTGTTCCCTGCCTTCGCGTTTTATCCGTTTTCAACTAGGTACTTCTGTTTCTTTTGCATTAACTCCATTTTCAGATAGTATTCCCCATCCATACGATCATTTAGAGGGGTGGATCGCCAAATTATGTTAAGAAACGAAGGAGATATGTTGATTTGAATTTGGATGATGAACTCTGAAAACCGCGCATGAAAATTCATCGTTGTCCTTCGCTCTTTGAGCCTGGTACACCCCCTTTCTTTAGAATTTTGCCTCCCAATCATTCCAGATCTGTAGACGTTTTCGCTTCAATTTTCCGTTGGTTTCATGAATTTTCATTGACCATTCAGAGAGATATTGCATTTTGATTCTTGGTTGGCTCTTGAAAAAGGGAGAGAGAGAGAAAATGAGGTAGTCGGTTGTTTCAAAAAGAAGTAACTATACAAACTTTAGTTTTAATAAATTGGTGGGAGTCAACTGACCGTTATTTCAAATATTTAAATTCAAACTTAAAAACTCAAAGCCCAAAACCAACTTAACTCCAAAACTTGTTTTGCTTGTATCTCCTTCATATGACTTCCAATTTAAACAAATGAATACTTCACTTCGATCAGAAAAATGAGAGCTATTCAATGATGGAACTCCGATAAGCTAATTCAACTATCTGTAAAATTACCATTTTGCCCTTCTAATTGAAATTTTACCAAAATGCCCTCCAATTCACTTTTGAAGTTATTTATTATTATTACTAACATTTAATTACAATATTTCCAATTTTTCAGGGTATTATTGGACATGTCATTTATATGCTTCCATAAATTACTTCTTTAAGCTTGAGTGTATAAGCCATATACTCTTGTAAAAAGGAAACTCAATCCCCCCATATTTTGCACCGGGATAGTAATAAATCGAATATTTGTTCAATTGGGTTAACTTGTCAAAATACTATGGCTCCAAAGAATAATAATTTTGCTTTTATTGTTTCTATTAACATTATAAGTCCATTATCAGTTCGCCTTGAACCTTTTCGCAAATAACTCTACCTGTTCATTGCTTAACTTGTGTTTTAGCAGCATTACAAGTGATGGTTCAGTCTATTTATATGCTTAGTCACGTCATACTTTCTAGTAGGGGAGTTTAGTCCCCTCGGGTTCCAAACTAGTAATGTCATTTAATTTCCAACTAGATTTGGTCCCCTAGTTTCCAAGATACTGGGGAGAAATCATTTTTCTTCTATTACTTTGCCTTTCCTTTATCTTAATTTGTGTGATTAGGTTGGTGGGTTATCAATGATATCTATAGGAGCACTAGCTTTGAACTCGAAGGTGTTGGAACTGGGCCAGCCCGCAACGGAAGATATAGGTGAATTTCAAAAAAAAATACCATATTGGATTCATATTAGGCCTAGGAAGTTTAATTTATTAGAACATTTCTAAATTTCTTTTAAATAAAATCATTATTTTATTTTAAATTTATAATATAGTTTTGTATTGTGTAATTAATATATATATATATATATTATATATGCAGATGTATTATATACATATATATGTGTCTACATGTATCACATAGCAATCCATACAAGGTATTACATGCCCGTGTATAAGTGTTTGATTTACACCGCAACAGACATGTTAGCTCATCTAGTATACATATATATCATCCAAAGTATGCTTACATACTTTAATTTGTGTATACAAAATATTGCAAACATAAATATATATACATATACATATATAAACTATATTTTATTTTATATAATTTATATATATACATGAATTTATAAAATTATATATATATAAGTATATTTTAAAACATCTATAATTATATTAAAAATTAAATATTTTTGCTGCAAAACCGAAACAAAAATATATATAATTTTTTTATAAATGTATATATAAATACATATATACAAATATATAAATAATTAAATAATAAATAAATATATTAATACTTAAATAGTAACATACGATATATATATATATATATTAAATCTATATACACATGATAATGCTCACGGCAAAGAAATGTTTTTCTTTTAAATTTAACTATATATACTAAAATAGAATTTTTGTACAAAAAACTAGTAGAAAATTAAATAAAAATGTATCAAAATATAACTTTGAATTTTAAAATTTCAGTAAAATCAAAGTGATATTTTAATATTTGAATATTTTATGTATCATTTTATAATCTTAAATTCAATTTTGTTTTTGGCTAATATTGAAATAATTAAATTATATGTAAAAAAAATTATTTTTCAACCAAAGCACATTAGGTACTAATTTAATTTTATAAAATATAAAACATAATTTTAGATGATATATATATATATATTGATATAATTAATTTACATAATTAATTGATTTAAATATAAACAATATATATTTTTTATAATATATATATATATATATATATATGTGTGTGTGTGTGTGTATTAAAATTATTTTATTTTTTCCAAAAATATTTTAAGTATGAAACTATTTATACAAAATAATAAAATCATATTTTGTATAAAATAAGATATGGTATTTAAATTATAAAGCTTATATATAACTAAATAATGTATATTAAATTAATTAAAATATTTTTTATTGTATACCATGCATATTATAGGCAGGTATATGTCATAATTTATTTTTAAGTATATATATAAGCATAAAAATATACAATCATTTTAAATGTGATGAAATATCGATATACTAGAACTGTCACCTAACTAATATAACAAAATATTATATATATATATATATATAATAAATCAATATTATACAATTATAGATCAGATCGTTACCTTATACCGCTGCCAAAAACTCACACCTTGAGCTTTGAAATGAACTAAATCAAATTCTAATTCCGAAGGTGCTATCTCCCAAATTGCAGACCACTGACTATCGAATACTGTTTAATTTTATTTGATTTGAGCTTGTATAATGGTTGAGGAGGGATGATGAATTCTGCCAAAAGTAAGGGGGATTAGAGGCTGCAAAAAGTGCGAAATGAGAGTGGGTTGAGATGCTCCTATAGCGGAGAGAATAGAGGGATACGTTATGGTCAAGACCAATATTTCTCTCTTATCCATTCTTTCCTCTTATCCATTCAAATCCTATCCCCTCTAGCCACCTTCTGGTGGCCAATTTGCTGGTCTATTATGGTCAAAATGTACTTGTCTGCACATGGACTTCAAACCCATTTAAAGCCCGAACAAATTGTATTACAATAAAATCTAATTTAAACGCGTATCGATAAAGTATGTCGATTAATATATTTATAACTATTATAAACATATTCTTTAATATTTGTTCATCAAATCAAAATAAAATTATATAACTAATATTTCATAAATATTAATTAATTCAAATAATTTAGTACATTTATAAACTAATTAAATCATGTAGTCAATGAGTATTCAAGGATTCGGTTGTACGACTTTTTAGGTGAAAATTTGGTCGGGGATTAATATCGAACTATTCAAATATTAACGTTCATATGTCACTTAGCAGATGGTGTGATATTTTGGCCAAATTTATTGCTTACTTGGTTTCACTAAAATCCAACTTTACATTGTTAAGCGTTACCCGATTGTGACTATTATTTACACCAATTATCTTCATCAAAACTATGCACTTTGAACTTATGGAACTTGGTAATGATCAAAATTTCAATATCGTCAACATTCAACTCTATAGTCCAAACAGAAAAGTCTTAGTTTGATAATAACAATTATTATTAACCTAGCTATTCTGATCAGAGAATTTGACTTTGACTTGACCGTGATACTAACCACATATAACTTAGAAGACGAATCCTCTTTAATAGTGTTTCACTTTCAAACTTCCACTCGACCCAACTATAGTCACTTGATGAACGTCATGTCATGATTTGACTATAATCAAAGCGATGCTTTCATATTGAAGATCAACAGTATCTCAAGTCGAGAGAACTGTGTAAATTAGTCACATCGATATTTTCTATTTGGCCTTATTTATATTAACCTATAAAAAACTATCGAGGTAGTCATTCCATAGTTCTCCAATAACCATCAAAGTGTAACCCCTTAGCGCCCCTAGCATTTATGAGTAATACACTACCGAATATTTGAAAAGTGTTGCATACTCCAGTCTCAACGGATGCATCGATATGCAGTCTCGATGCACCTTGACGAGAAATATTTAAAATGATGTGTTTATTGTATTGTGACACAATACTCATGATTACAACTATTTGTAATTACCACGACAAACACATTATTTATTGATTTTCTGTTCAATATATTTTAATTAAATATTTAATTATTTAATAGTTGGAGTAGAAACACAATCTTTTGACCCGACCGTGAAGTTCTAAAAAGTAACTTATGTAGAAACAAGATGTCACGAGTTCGAATTTCACCATGAACTAAATTTAACATCTATCTTCAAATGAAAATTTTGAAACATCAATAATGTTACAAGCTCAAATCCTATTCCAACAAAAAGTTGCATTTTTTCTTTAAATATTTCAGTTTATTTTTATTAAACTACATAAAAATTTTAAATGTAATAATTTTATAAGGAACTTTTATATGCACGTGCAATAAAAAAATCTGGTCTTAACAATTGGACTTAGAATATTAAGATTGGGATTTGCTTTGACTGTTATGTGCCGCATTTTCATTATGTGAATCGGTATTCTCCTGAGAGTTGTTAACTTCTGCATACATTGTATCGATATTGTTTCTGATTTACCCATCTGTTATACTTGCCTGAAACACAAAGTGCTTTATCCTTTAGAACCCACAATTCAGTAAAAGCACAATATCATCCCACTTGTTACTTGGTCTAATTTAATTGGTCTACCCATTAGAGAGGCAATCCTTCCATTTTCTTCTTCCGTCCAAAATTTTATGTCCAGTTCGGAAATCTAACCCAAATGGGAATAGACGGAAGAAAAATCTTCGGATAGCATCATAAGGGTCCGTTTTTTTAACATTATTAGCCTTTTATCGTGGAAGTAGGGACCATTTGTAAAATAGTTTATCTGTTAGATCTATAAACTTGGTAAATATTTATAGAGAAAAATTCGAATTTGTAAAGAAAGTTTAATTTTAGATCCTATGTTTAGAAGCGTTTTGAATTTGTAAAGCATGTTTAATTGTTAGATCTTACTTTTAGGGGCGTTTGAATTTGTAAAAGAAGTTTAATATTATATCATATTTTTAAGTGATTAAGATTCGATAATACGTAGAGTGACAATTTTGCTAGTTCATGTTGATACCCAAAAAGTACGACACCAAAGCTATTACAACTATTATTAAAAATAAATAAATACATATAATGAACTAAAAAATATATTTACAATTGTTATCATTTCAGTAGAATATAATATAGTCTTCCTTGTTAATCTGGGCCCGAGCTGTCAATCGCTATGCGTATCGTTCCTCTCATGTTATGTAGTAGTCATATACGAACTCAGAAATGTCGGTACATAACTGGGCTGGACATTTGTAACAATGGGCTCAAATGCTCGTGATTTGTTTATAATTTTCATTCTGGCAAATTTACACGAGCCCACTCTCCAGTATGGAGGCTCTGAATATTCGCAAGTCTTGTGCTCAGCGGTCTCTCTTCCTATTCTAAAATGTAACTGCTCTAAGGTGACTATGGACATAGATTGGACGGCTTCAGTGGACACAGCGAGTGGACCTGACTGGGAAGATAAAAGACAGTTACAATGAGATGTCATGTCTTTCTTTTCACAAACATTGAATTATTGATCCTCCCTCTCCTGTGCTTAAAAGCAATTCCCTACCAACAAAAGCGCTTAACTTTTGGCTGCACATTTGATGTCCGATCGATTGGAACAAAATTATAAAAGCATTTGAAATTATTGTAACCGTGTTTCCTTCAACGTTAAACGTTTTTGCCAGAAATGCAAAACTGTTTATAAAAAAGCTGTTGAGCATCATCTATCACGTAGTTTCTCACGTTTGTTTGGATTTTAGCTATGTTTGGTTAAAGACCCTTTTTGTTTTGGCTTACCATTTTGAAAGAACGGTGCAAAATACTTTACTACACGAGGTAATTAGTTAAAAGGAAAAGGTTTGAAAAGAAAATTTAAACCAATGACACTACCTCAAATGCTGAAGGAAAAAGAATAACAAAATAATATATTAATATACAACATTGTGTAAATGCTAAATTTAATTAGCACTATATATACAACACAAATGCTAGATTACAATAAACGAGTTGTATATATAACATTACTTTACAATAAATGTTATATGCATATAACTTTACCTCGTCCTTCGACTTAAATTTTTTGACCCATGTCCTTGGTTCAAAAAAATCCTACACTACTTCCTCCCGCCTATTTTTCTATTGTTTTATTTATTTATTCATCGGTTCCTTATTGAAGAAGTTCGAAAAGTAAAAGCTTTTGCTTTTCTTACATCTTTTTATAGGAATAAAAAACTACAAGCCAATGGAATCGTATCTTTGTTAAGCGTGAATATCTTTATATTATCTCTTCGGAAATTTGCCCACTGGGTGCCTCACCTGAACCCACAAGCAAGCATCGGGATAGTGAAAGAGCACCAAATCTTACTATAAAAAGAACCGTGTATGGGAGGAGGATCGAACTTACGTCCTCTTATGTGTTATTTTAAAGCATCGCCACTTGATCACTCTAACGGGTTGAGTTTGTTTTAACCGTAAAAGATGACTTTGTATTATCTTATTATAGCCAATATTAGTAATAATAGGGGTCAAGGATGAGTTCAAATAAACTTTTTTGATTATCTCAATATGCTCATTATATCTTGACTATCAATTCATGCACAATAAATTTCTTTTATAATCCAGTGGCCCCAACTTATTAATCAAATCATGTAATAACAACAACTTCAAATGATATGAATTTCAAATAGTTAATTAAGGTATAATTAGGCCAACTTGAAGGACTTATAAGTCAATATTTGCATATGATGGAATTAAGGCTTGTTCCTTAATTGTGTTTAGAATATCATTTCCAACTCAATATGTTCGAAGTTAGAGATTTTGAGTTATGTACAAAATGTGTTTTTGGGAAAAAGGAGATAAGTGAAGCTTTGACTTTTCAACTTCTCCATATCTATATTAGCCGGCCAACAATTCTCCGTTACAAAAACATTATTTATTTTTGAGAAGTTGTTTACGTTAAAACCTAATGTTTATCTCTAACATCCATCTCTACATCCTCAAGTAACTTTTGATCTCCTGGCAATTGGAGAGGAAAAAACGGTCCTAACAATTTTGGTAGAGAGCTCGTAGGAGGAATTAAGAGTCTTTTATCTTGAGACTGATTTGGGTAAGTGGAACTAACTTTGTAGCATGTAATTACGAAAAGTATATATGTAACAACCTAATATTGAGAAGCAATTAATTAAGTTAATTACGGAGATTTAACTAACTAAATGAGTTTTTAATAATAAATAGAAATAACTGGGAAATATATGGGAAAATAATTTATAAAGTAAGAAAATAATTTATTTGAGCAAATTTTGATTTTTTAAATGAGTCTAAACATTCCTTGATAGAGTTGGGGGCATGCCTAGTGATGATTTTTAATTTATTGTAAATTAATTAACTCTATAATCAATTCTCGTTCGTAATAAATGTGTTTTTCTTTATGTTATACATTTGTTATAATTTGTTATAAATAGTTAAATATTTTATTAAAGTATATTTAACAAAAAAAATCTGTAAATGGTTTGTTTGTGATAGTAATTATAAATAGTTATAAGCACGAATATTGCATAACAATAGTATAAAATAGACCAATTTAAATGTTCCTAGTCAAGATGCATCAAGACTAGATATCGATGTATCGGTTGAGACTAGAGCACATAACGCTCTTCAAATATTGGGTAGTGTATTAGTCATGACTGCTAGGGGCGTCAAGAGATTATGTACTAACAGTTATTGGATAACTGTGGAACGACTCACTCGATAGTTTTCTATTGGTTAATATAACCAAGGTCAAACAAAAAATATCGAAGTGACTAATTTAAACAATTTTCTCGACTTGAAATATTGTTGATATTCAATATGAAAGCATCTCTTTGATTATAGTTAAATCATGACATGGCGTCTATCGAATGACTGTAGTTGTGTCGCGTGGAAGTATTGGAAGTGAAACACTATTCAGAGAGGATTCGTCTCCTCGGTTATATGGGGTTAGTATCATGGTCAACTCAAGTTAACTCAAAGTCAAAATCTCTACCTAGAGCAGTTCGGTTAATAATAATTGTTACTATTGAATCAAGGACCTTGTGTTTGGACTATAGAGTTGAATATCTACGATATTGGAGTTTTGACCATTACCAAATTACATAATTCCAAAGTGATATAGTTTTGACGAAGAAAATCGGTGTAAATAAAAGTCACAACCGAGAAACGCTTAAGAATGTAAAATTGGATTTTACCGAAACCTAGTAGCTGATAAATTTAACCAAAATTTCACCCTATCTACTAAGTGACGTGTGAACGTTAATATTCGAATAGTTTGATATTAATCGCTGACCAATTTACACTTAACGGGTTATACAACCGAAACGATGAATGCTCCTTTGACTAAATGATATAATTAATTTGTAATTGTAATAAATTAATTAAATTATTTAGTATTTGTGAAATATTAATTATAAAATATTATTTTGATTTGATAAACAAATATTATAAATGTATTTATAATAGTTATAAATATATTAATCGACATACGATAACGATACACGTTTAAATTAGATTTAAATGCAAGATATTTGTTCGGACTTTAAATGGATTCAAAGCCCATATCGAGATTGGTTAATTTGGCTCTAATAGTGGTAATAAGTAGCTAAATAATGGGATAGAGAGAAGCAAGAGTTGGATGGATAAGATAGAAAAGAATTTGTAAGAGATGATACAAGATTTTGATCCTAAAATATCTCTAAATTTCCTCCATATAAACATATCCACCCACACTTGTTTTAGAACTTTTGGAGCCCCAATTCTCACTTATTTCTGGTTAATCCCTATACCCTCCATCCTCCATCAATACAGATTTAACTAAACTGAAATACAGTTCCATTCAATAGCTAGTACTCATAAGTTCATGAACTAGAAATATACTAGATTAGAATTCAGTGTAAGGAGCAAATCTCATCATTTCATTGTGTGTTTTCAGGGTTTGGTCATAAGGAATGTTCCGAATCAATTTATAATCATTAATGTTCACATATAATGTTTGTACATACATACATACATACATACATACATATATATATATATATATATGTGTGTGTGTGTGTGTGTGTTTGTGTTATCCTGCCTTTTGGCCAGTCAGTATATGAACAAACTCGACGAGTCAGACTTCAAGGTTATCAAGGCAGGAAACCCAGAGAGATAGCCCAAGAGTTCAGAAACTAAACACAAACAAAGTCACAAGGCCAATGCAAAGACAACTCAAGCCAAGACAATCACAAGGCCACCCAAGTGGTGGTTCGGTACCAACCCCACTCTATAGGTTGGCATTGATCCATATTTTCTTCCCCAATGATGCTCATCTTCTGCCTATGCTCTCTAGTCGATGCCAAAAGCCTACTTCGAGTGTTGTTTTGTTGATCTAATGCAATTCTCTATCGATCTCCATGAACTCTTGAATCTGCAAATTTGTTCTTGTAAAACTCTGTCATTTGGACTTAGAAACAAAGTAATATTGGTGCACTATGGAATCACGAAGCAAACCATAATACGATCCAACATGAAGAGTTGAAGGCAGCCAACTTGGCAATATTATGGGTCTGTACCGACCCCTACCTTTGGAGTTTTATCGACCCATAGAAACTAATGAGTTGGCGACCTATTTTCATGGAGAATTAGTCTAAAGCATGGGCAACGGTTTTGAGATATTTTATGCGAGATTTTAGACTCCCTACATCTATAAATAGGAGGATATGGCTCATTTTCATGATCTTTTGGCTCTGGCTCTCCTTGCTCTAATTTCTTGTAATCTATGTCGTAGTTATTCCGACCCGTAACGAAGTTGTACTGACCCGTAAGAACTACTGATTGTAAACAATAGAATAATAAAGGAAAACTTGAAGTGGACGTAGGTCGGAGTATGCTAAACCACTATAAATCCCGTGTGTTCTGTTTCTTTCTTGTTTTTCATTTATTTTCTTCACTTTTATTTCTCTACTTATTTTCCTTGGGTGTTTTTGCCTTTTTTTGGTTCAAACATTTTGGTGCTTTCATTGAGCGCCACTTGAACTCGCTGATTTAAAACTTGAAAAGATTAAGAATGACTAGACAATCAACTATGAAGGCCATAACTAGAGGAAATTAATAAGGGGGGTAGCCAAAAGGCATCCTTAGGAGCTAACCCCCCATCAATCTATATAACGAGGGATGAGATGGAAACCATGATGAATAGAATCCAGGATAGAATGATTGCTTCCAGGAAGAGATGATGGAGAATTCTTCAGAAGAATGAGACAGATGGAAATAACCAAAAGTTATTGCAAATTAGAATCAAAGATCAGCAGTCAGAGCATGGGTAATTGGAAACAGAGTAGGATGACCCGGGACAAACCATGAGCCAAACATAGGGATCGGTACTGACCCATAGGCATGGGTTAGTACTGACCCATAAGCGCTCGGGGGCATTGGTCATCCTAACCTAGGAAGGAATGATGTGCATCGTGGAGATGATGCAGAGCATATGAATGCGAATCAGAATGCAGAATCATGACTAAAGGAGTATGTGCCAGAATTCCCTCGTGGAGTCAAGGGGCACGTTGAGAATTCTAACTTGGGAATTCCTTTGAATGACGATTACAGACTTGTTAAGATGGTGAGACGAGCTATAAGGGGTGGATTGCCTAACCAGAGGTTGGAATATGTAAGCAGAAGTCCATTCACTCTGAATATTCAGTATGCTAAGAATCCGCCTGATTTCAAGTTACCTACGTTGAAAACGTATAATGGGAAGACGAATCTAATGGTTCATTTGATGAGGTACATCCGACACATAGAGGTGTTGGGTGCATCTGAAGAGCTTAGGGGATGGTTTTTCCCTTTATATTTAATAGGTTTGGCAGCGTTATGATTTAAATAGATGGAAAATGGTTCCATCAACACATGAGCCGAGTTGATGAACAAATTCATGAAGTAGTTTCGGGTCCATATTTCATGGCCCAAAATTGTAATGGCGTTAGCAAGTATGAAGCAGAGAGTCACAGAGACCCTTAGGAGTTTTCTAACAAGGTTCAATGTGGTGGCTGCTGCGGTCGATAAGCTAGACCCTTCAATGGTTTTTATGGTAGCGATTTCAGGAATAGCCACAAAGATGGATTTCAAGTTTGCATTGGAACGGGATCCTCCGAGGGATCTTGTAGAGTTTTATCATGAGGCTGAAAGGTTTCTACACCAGGAAGATGCTGAAGCCGACGAGGAAGAGGTTAAGGCTCTAGATGGCGGAGGATCGCTCGGGGCAGGATCTAGCAAGGATGAAGGAAAGCAGAAGACGGATGATGGCTTTGAAGGATAGAAGCGGTAAAGAAGGGAATCGAAATTCTCTTCTTACACGGATTTAAATAAGACCTTGGAGTGGATTTATCTGGATACTAGGTGGCAGATCCCTTATTGGAAACTAGCAAGAAGAGAACCCACAGAGCATAAAAGGGTACCTAGAAAATACTGCCTATTCCATGAGCTTGATGGACATAATACAAATGACTGTAGACACCTAAGGGATCTGATCGAGGAACAGGTTAGAGATAATTGATTACAGCACCACATGAGAAATCAAACTGCGATGGTGGAACAAGAGCAGCCATCAACAACAGCGAATGGAAATGGCCCTAGATCAAGGTCGTGGACAGTCATCTCTTGATCAGGATGGCAGGGAATTAGGTTTGGTTCTCGCACTATATTTCCCCTTTTTAATAAACCATGTAATAATATTGTCTAGCCACTTACTCGTGTACGGGATCTCGAACGGTCCCCTGCCCTTAGAGTAGTACCAACCCATACAAGCTGATGAGGCGGCGACCTAAGTTCATGGAGAATTAGTCTAAAGCGTGGAGAATGGTTTGGAGATATTCTGTGCGAGATTTTAGCTCCCTACTTCTATAAATAGGAGGGTAGGGCTCATTTTTCAAGATCTTTCGACTATGTCTCTCCTTACTCTAATTTCATGTAATCTCTGTCGAAGTTATACTGACTTGTAACGGAGTTGTATCGACCCGTAAGAACTCCAACCTATAAATAACATAATAATAAAGGAAAACTTGAAGCAACCGTAAATCGGAGTATGCCGAACCACTATAAATCTCATATGTTCTATTTCTTACTCGTTTTTCATTTATTTTCTTCACTTTTATTTCTCTACTTATTTTCCTTGGGTGTTTGTGTCATTTTTGGTTTAAACAATTTATATTATACTGTCAGTTAGGTGACGATTCCGATATATAAATTTATTGTCACAAGTAGATTGGTTGTATGTCTACATATACTTGTATATGTACAAAATATATTATCATGTATATATCCTAAACAGTATTGCTCGGTATTAAAAAATATTTTTTTATTTTAATAATTTAATATATAATTTTCATATATATAGTTTATAATTTAAATATAACATCATACTTTAAGCAAATATGGTTACATAATTTTGTATATAAAGTATTACAGATATAATATTTTCAGTAGCAATAAAGTATATATTTTTATATATTATTATTATTTAAATATTATTCAAATTAGTTAAACACATAAATTATTATATCCATACATATTATATATAAATTATGTTTCATATTTTATAAAATTAGATTAACACAAAATACATCCTCGGTAGAAAATTAAAAAAATATTTTTTATGTTTTAAAATATTTTAATTAAAAATCGAAAATAACAATTAGTTTTTGAAATTTTTTTAAGCTATAAAATTATGTAATAAATATTCAAAGTACCAAATATCATATAGAATTTTATTCGAAATTTAAAATTCAAAAATCAAGTTTCGAAAATAAATTTATTAATAATTTAGTACTGACCACACAGATATTTTATAAAACATAATTTTAGAATTAAAAAATATTAGTTCCGAGCGGTGCACAAGACATGGTACATGCATTTTCATTATTATTTTTTTTGCATTTTATATGTATTATTCTATATTTATAATATATTATTATACATTTATACATAAGTATTTAATATAAAAATTATATTTATATATATGTTGGGTGCATTTCCTACACACCGCCGATCCAGGAAGAGTAGACCACCGGTCCATCCATCTCCTCGCTGCCGAATCAAGGTAATTCGAGTATAAGAGTGTCATTCGGTACACCGGTCCACTCGTCTCCTTCCACCGAACCAAGTACGCCGGTCCACCATGCTCCTACCACCGAACCAAGCTTCACCGGTCCACTCATCTCCTTCCACCGAACCAAGTACACCGGTCCACCATGCTCCTACCACCGAACCAAGCTTCACCGGTCCACTCATCTCCTGCCACCGAACCAAGGAAAACCGGACCAGCTCCACCAGGCCAGATTACATCAGCCCAGGCCCGCCAGCTGCTGTATACATCCAAGACCCCTACCCCCAGCCTCACTCTATAAATAGAGGGGTAGGGGTACAACAATGGGGGATAAGTTTGAGAGCTCAAGCACGGAGAGAACCTTCAAACAACTTTCTTTTACTTGTGTCAAAGCTTTGTACTTGTAATCTAAACAAGAGAAGAGAAATAACATATAAAGTGGACGTAGGCACATTCTGGCTGAACCACTATAAATCTGCGTGTCTTTTTACAGTTTAGCCCCTGCTTTTCATATATTTGCATAAATCACCCAAACCACTAAGAACAACATAAGATCTACTAAATCATACGACTTTGAGGTGTTTGTCCATTTTTTGTGCAAACATTTTTGGTGCTTTCACTGAGAGCTAGAAGCTCGAAGCTTCAGCTTCATCCACTTAACATTTTTCCTAACAGCATCGTTCGCCGCTTGGAAAACATGCCTCCCAAGCAGAAAAAAGATGTTAACAAAGGAAAAAACATCGCATCCAGCAGTCTTCCAGACCCAGCTGTCACGGATCAAGTAAATCGTCCTCCTCTAGCAGCAGTACCAAATGAAGAACAGGCTAATCCGACCACTCCTGCCACAGAACAGCCCGCAGCAATTACTAAGGCAGATTTAGACAGGGTTGTGGTTGAAGTAACTAACCGCTTCATGTCCCAGCAGGAAGCCTTGGTGGATCATCTCATGTCACGCTTAAGGGATGCTGAAGAGTCCAACCGCAACACTGAATCATGGGGCGAGTCCCAGTCTGGAGGATCTCAGAGACAACAAAGATCTTCCTTCTTCGAAGGAGCTAACGGCAGAAGCAGCCATGGTAGGAGCCGAGATCGAGCACAGCCCGAAGTTAGGCCTGAGGAAACGTTTGGAACCGAACCCAACGGGGGAGGTACCGGGCGAAGGTCAACTATGGCTGAGCCTGTCATACTACCTAACCACGGAAACGCCAGTGAACGGGGCCGAGCTAGAGTCCAGCCCGAAGTTGGACCCGAGGAAGTGCTTAGATCAGAACCCAGCAGGGGAAGATCAAGGCAAGGGCCAACTGTAGCAGACCCTAGCATGCTCCCAGAAGACCAAAGGCAGCCACTGGAAAATATGAGGAATGATAGACGATACCATCCCTACAGGTCATCTGGACGGAATCAATCCCACAGAACAGAACCAAACTCGTTTCTATCTGCTCCAAATTCTGATGAAAGGATGACACACTTATTCAGAGAGTGCGTCCAACGGGAACAAAGGGATTGAGGGATAGGCGCTAGAGTAACCAGCCCTTTCGCCCGCAATATCGAAATTGCTATCACCCCCCGAGAATGGAAGATGCCAACAATGGAACCTTACAAAGGAACCTCCGACCCCGTTGTACACTTACAGAGATACACACAACATATGCTCATGAGTGGAGCAACAGAGGGAGTACTGTGCAAATGCTTTCCACTATTCTTAGCAGATCTCTCTACCTCCTGGTTCTGTCATTTACCCCAGGGATCCATCAGCTCGTGGGAAATGTTGAAAGAAAAGTTTATCAGTCAGTTCCGCATTCATGTGGAACAACCTAAGGACGCTTATTCCTTATCCAGCATCAAACAGAAACCCGGAGAGAAACTGCAGCAATACCTAACCCGATTCAATGCCGCAGCGGCCGCAGTCCAAGATGCCGATGAGAAGCTTATCCTAATGGCCCTCTGTAGTGGTGTGCATCCGGACACTAAATTTGCTAGAAGGTTGACAAAAGAAAAACCAGCTACTTTACCCGATTTCTTCCATGAAGCTGGGAAATATATGAGGCTTGAGGATGCTGCCATTGAGGGGCAGTCAGGACAGCAAAACAAGGCAACTCACAGCAACGCCCCTGCTGTGGCAAGGGACGTTCGAAGAAATGATTCCAGAGACAATGCTAGGGGCAAGAAGGGAGAAAAGCGCCTATATCGGCCAGGACCGAGATTCGACACTTACACTCCTTTGAACGAGACCGTCGAAAGTATCTTCCTTGCCACCCAAGGCGAAGTTAGATACAAACGCCCACCATACAAGAAGGAATCAAATAACGCACAGAAGTCTGGAAAGTTCTGCCGCTTCCACGAATCTCATGGGCATGATACCAATGAATGCCATCATCTCTGGGACTTGATTGAGGAACACATCAGAAGGAAGAAACTGGAACGCTATGTAAAAGGTCAGGACAGGACTCTAGCTCCTGCCAATGAGAACCCAAGGCTACCTTCACCGGAGATCGGCAGAGGAAACCGCAACACTAGCGGCTCTAGTCAAGAGAAGATAGTAGTCCATACCATCTCGGGAGGACCGCACATCGCAGACAGAAGCTGGAAAGAGATGGAAAGATATGGAAAGTCGCTTAGAGACAATAAAGACTGTGTCAATTTGGTTATAGAAGAGCGCCACCCGAAGCGGAAAGAAAGTGATGACATCACATTCGGTAAGCGTGACCTAGAAGGAAGGCAATACCCTCACATGTATCCCATGGTTATCTCTGCCCGGCTCGGTCCCGCCGAGGTTTACCGAATTCTAGTAGACACTGGAAGCTCAGTAAATATCCTGTTCAAACATGCATTCGACAAAATGAAGCTATCAATGAAGGATGTATCTCCTTGCAATAAACCACTACACAGTTTCACTGGAGATGCGAAGATGCCCCTCGGGCAACTGGACCTCTTTGTTGAAATTGGAAGCCATCCCCGCTCCGTTGTACGGAGACAGACGTTTGTGCTAATAGAAAACCACTCGGCCTACAACGCCTTCTTAGGAAGGCCAGCCTTGTCTGACTTCCAAATTGTCCTAGCCCCATGGTGCCTAAAGATGAAATTTCCAACGGACAATGGAGTGGGGGAAGTAGAAGGAGACCAGGATGTTGCTCGAGACTGCTATGTGACTGAACTTCGCAACAACCACATGAAGGATAAAGGGAAGGGTGTAGAGGTTGCCCTCTGCACGAAAAGTCTAGAAGCATAGCAACTAAAGAAAGCCCCTCCCCTTCGATATACCAACGACCCTTTCAATGAATTAGACCCTAGGGACAAAGAGGAGGAGGCCACCGCCGAGCCTGCAGAGGCTATGGAGTTTGTATCTGTAGACAAGCATGACTCAAGTAGACTATTGAAAATTGGGTCCCGACTAAAAGCAGAGTTGAAGGAGCAACTCATCGACTTTCTCCGCCACAACTTGGATGTATTCGCATGGTCACACGCTGACATGACCGGAATCTCCCCCGACGTAGCATGCCACGTACTAAACATTGATCCTACCAAGGCGCCCATAAAACAAAGAAAGAGAAGTATGGGGGCAGAGCGATCAGCAGCCCTCGATGAAGAAGTAAAGAATCTGCTCGCCAATGACTTCATACGAGAAGCCATCTACCCGGAATGGATCGCTAACCCGGTGCTGGTAAAGAAAGCTAATGGGAAGTGGCGAACATGCATTGACTTCTCCAACCTAAACGACGCCTGCCCAAAGGATTGCTTCCCACTTCCCCGAATCGACCAACTTATAGACATCACAGCCGGGCACGAGCTCTTATCTTTTATGGATGCATACTCAGGATATAACCAAATTCCTATGCATGCTCCCGATCAAGACCACACTAGTTTCATCACTGACCGGGGTTTATACTGCTATAAGGTAATTCCTTTCGGACTTAAAAATGCAGGAGCCACCTACCAGCGCCTCGTCAACAAGATGTTTGCAGGGCTAATAGGGCAAACTATGGAAGTATACATGGATGACATGCTGGTAAAATCAAGGAAAGCCGACAATCACGTAAGCCACCTAGGCGAGATGTTTCAAGTACTTCGCCAGTATGGAATGAAGTTGAATCCTCTAAAATGCTACTTCGGAGTATCATCAGGAAAGTTCTTAAGATTCATCGTCCATGCCAGAGGGATTGAAGCAAACCCTGAACAAGTCCGAGCGCTAAGGGATATCAAGATACCTTCCACTTGAAAGGAAATGCAAAGCCTGAATGGAAAGGTGGTCGCTCTAAGCCGATTCATCTCCAAAGCAACGGACAAGTGCGTCCCCTTTTTCGAAGCTCTAAGAAAGGCAAAGGAAAGTTCGAATGGACTGACGAATGCTTAACCGCTTTCCTTAACTTAATCGAACACCTCCAGAAACCACCGGTACTCTCGACTCTAAGCGAAGGCGAAGAATTATACCTATACCTTGCTATGTCATCTCACGCCCTGAGCGCTGCCTTGGTAAGGGAAGACAACCGCACGCAGCGGCCAGTTTACTTCGTCAGTAAGAGGTTTACGGGGGCAGAAGTCAGATATCCTAAACTTGAGAAGCTAGCATACTGTTTACTAATCGCATCACGAAAACTGCGTCACTACTTCCAGTCCCATTCCATCAAAGTTCTGACCGATCAGCCACTGAGGCAGGTACTCCATCGTCCCGACACTTCTGGGCGACTACTTAAATGGTGCATTGAACTAAGTCAGTATGATATCACCTATCACCCTCGCACCGCCATCAAGGGACAAGCCATGGCTAATTTCATTGCAGAATTCACTACCAACGAAGATAAGGAGCAATTGGAAATAGCAGAAGACATCAAGTGGAATCTCTTTGTGGATGGTGCATCAAACGAACAAGGCTCGGGGGCAGGTGTGGTAATAATCACTCCCAGGGTAAATTAGCTGCACTATGCTATAAGGTTGGAGTTTGCTGCCACCAACAACGATGCAGAATATGAAGCAATGATAGCTGGATTAGAACTTGCCATAGAAATCGAAGCCAATTCTTTGTGTCTTCATAGCGATCCTCAACTTATTGTTAATCAAATACTAGGAGAATTCCAAGCTCGAGAAGAACGACTCATAGCATATTTAAAGAAGACCAAGTTACTTCTCAGCCGATTGGACCACTACTTAGTCAAACACATCCCTCGGAAGAGAACCAAGAGGCCGACGAATTGGCAAAGCAAGCAAGTATGAGAGACATCGCCATCTTCGGAGCAGTAACCATCTCAAAGCAACTGACCCCAAGTTTTGAGCAAGTGAATCTGATAGCTGCAACCGAAGAAGCAACTTGGATGACTCCCATCCGAGACTACCTACAAAGTGGCACACTACCCAACGGGCGTAACGAAGTCAAGAAAATCTTGAGGAAAGCTTCCCGCTACACAATACAAGAAGACATCCTCTATCGGCGCAAATTCTCTAACCCGTTATTAAGGTGTGTCGCTGGGAGGGAAGCCAAGGAAATCTTATCCAACATTCATCAGGGAAGCTGCGGAGATCACACCGGAGGGCAAACATTAGCAAAAAATATACTCCGATATGGATATTTTTGGCCCACCTTAAGCAAGGACGCCTTAGATTTCGTCAAAAAGTGTGACAGATGCCAGAAGTTCGCTAAGGTTCCGCGGCTACCAACAATTGAGATTACTCAAATGACCAGCCCTTGGCCCTTCGCAATATTGGGAATTGACTTAATCAAGGTAATTCGAGTATAAGAGTATAAGAGTGTCATTCGGTACACCGGTCCACTCGTCTCCTTCCACCGAACCAAGTACGCCGGTCCACCATGCTCCTACCACCGAACCAAGCTTCACCGGTCCACTCATCTCCTTCCACAGAACCAAGTACACCGGTCCACCATGCTCCTACCACCGAACCAAGCTTCACCGGTCCACTCATCTCCTGCCACCGAACCAAGGAAAACCGGACCAGCTCCACTAGGCCAGATTACATCAGCCCAGGCCCGCCAGCTGCTGTATACATCCAAGACCCCTACCCCCAGCCTCACTCTATAAATAGAGGGGCAGGGGTACAACAATGTGGGACAAGTTTGAGAGCTCAAGCACGGAGAGAACCTTCAAACAACTTTCTTTTACTTGTGTCAAAGCTTTGTACTTGTAATCTAAACAAGAGAAGAGAAATAACATATAAAGTTGACGTAGGCACATTCTGGCTGAACCACTATAAATCTGCGTGTCTTTTTACAGTTTAGCCTCTGCTTTTCATATATTTGCATAAATCACCCAAACCACTAAGAACAACATAAGATCTACTAAATCATACGACTTTGAGGTGTTTGTCCATTTTTTGTGCAAACAATATATATATATTAAAAAAATTCTTATACATATGTATATATATTTTTCGAACTTATAGCAAAAGAAATTATTATATTTAATATATTTTATAAATGATAAACATATTTATGTAGTTATAAGTATATATATTAAAAAAACCTTAATCCAGAGAGTAGAGCTAAGAAATTTCGTAGGCCCGCATCAACCGACCCTCCGTTTTAGCCGGGCTATTGTAGAGGCACTTTTCGACCTTGAAGTTTTCAACTCATTTTAAGAGATTATTACATGCCTCCGCAAATTACAAGTTGCTAAAATGTAGCTGCCAGGGCTCGAACCCTCTAATATTTCATACTTATGTTTATATATATTTGTATATTTATGCAAAATTATTTAAATATAACTTACAATATGCACACACATATATTTTCAATATTATATATAAGTAAAAGTATATAAACATACATTTGGACAATACATTTGTATATTAGTTGAGCTAACGTGTCATTTCAATGTAAATCCCAACAATTATACATGGACATGTTTTACCTTGCATGGATTGATGTGTTACAAATGCGCATACATATGTATGTGTATATGACACATATACATACATATGTATATTATATAACATATATTAAATAATACTATATTATTTTGTAAATTTAAATAAAAAAAGATTTTATTTCAAAGAAATTTAGAAATATTCTAAATATATTATACTTTATAGGCCCAATAAATATCCAATATGGTAAAATAATAAGAATTCACCCATAAATTCCACTGTAGGCTGACCCAGTTCCAACAATGGTATCAAAGCCTAAAAACCTATACGGTCTAAATTAGTCGTGTTAGAGCTAACTAAGTAGGCTCACAACTCAGATAGTACGGTGTCTAGAATGGTAGTGTCGAAGGATTGGGTTTGGGTAATCATATATTTTGCCCTACTTGGCTACCAACCTAGCTCTAACAGATATGTAAGCCCAAAGGTTATCTCTAATAGAAAAGGTCCAATTTGAATTGGGCCTTGGGCTAATTTTCAAAATTGTTTGAAAATAGAAGATATTAGATTTTAAATTGGAAAGTGAAATTTAAAATAAGATATGTATATATTATAAAAGTTATAATATAATAAAAAATTTCAAAATGTTTGAAAAATAATTCAAATTAATCTCAATTTTTTTTAAAATTTATTATTAAAATTAATAAGGTAAATTAATAAATAAGTTAATTAATTAATAAATGTATACATGTATTATATATTATGATATATGTTATGTTATTTTAAAATGTTACATAAGTATACGTGTATGTATATGAATTGAATTTTTAATTTTATAGAATTTAATTAAAATAGTTTAATTAAATAAGTTAATTAAAAGGTTAATTAATTAAATAACATACACACGTCTATGATATGTGTCATGCTATAAAGGTTATAATATAAATAATAATTATTGAATATAAATGTTATATTAATATAAAATTAATTAAAATATTAATTAACTAAAGTTAATTAAATAAGATTTAATCAATATAATAATATACAAAAGACTTTTATATAAGTAATAGGAAATATTAAATTTATATATAATAATAAAACTTATATAATAAGAATGTATAAATTAAGGTGGAACATTTAGAAACCCTAAATAGAGTTAAAGAATGAAAGCATATGCCAATGTACATATACCATGATTTCCAATGTATCCGACACTTAAATCATGAGGGTATTTCATGGGAGATACATTATTTCATAAGCCGATATCACTTAATATAATATATCGAAGATTTCGAATCTTCAATACAAAGTTGTCATCTACCATTTATATATTAATAGATTACTTGCATACTCTATAGTTATTAAGCTTTTCTTAAGCTAAGGATGCTATGCGTAGTACTATTAATATATTGAATAGATGAGGTAAGATAACTTCACATATTTGCTGAGCTTTCCTCAAGTCATATGCATTTTACTTAGGCCATCGTGAAATGATAGGTCCAAATGAATAATCCTACTTTATTTGTTGAGCTTTCCTGAAGGTAAAGGCGGGATTATGACAAAGTACCACGGGTAAGGAGTTGTATAAGATACAACCGATAAGGATTATTGTAATGACCCGCATATCTGCACAATTCAAGCTGACAATATAACACACATGTCCACTCCAAATTGTACGGAAAAACGGATAGTTATGGGAAGAAAAAAAGAAAGGAGAAGAGAAAAAGAAACTGAAACAACATAGAATTTCTTAATCGCAACTGAACAACGTATAATATAATATCAACGATCTTTACAAAAGAGAAGCTGTAATATACATACATCCATAAGAGTACAACAACAAATCACAATCATCAGCCTGGACAGTTATAACAACCCGTCCTCACAAATGCTGATAATTTCAACAACAATGCAGTAGAAAATAAACATATACGGGAATACGACTTAAAGACCTCCAACTCGTCTTCGGAAGCTCTAAAGAATCCAAACTGAATATGTAAATATGCTCGGTTTGACTCGAACATTATAATAAAATAACACCCGAGTCAGTCTGGTAAACCAGCATGAGAAAACACACACAGCTAGAATTTAATGTTTATCCAAAAACCTTTCAAACCAAAAGTATCCCGTAAGACCACGCCGCACATAAACACAGATGAGTTTTTACCTTACGATAAGCAAAACATTTTCCATAGAAAATCCATTGATATTATAATAGTGTATAGAGTATAAATACTTATTAATCATAGCCAAAATTGTTACATTAATTAAATTCTAGCATGCTAGGTTCTACAATCAAAACCGTAAAGGCACGTATTGGAGATTGGATTCCATACTATGACAAGGTAAGGAACTACCTTCCGATGGTACATCTCTAGATAAAATGCACTGGGGTCTGGCAAGAACAGTTTGTACCTCTGCCATACAGGATTAGCCTATTACTTGACTAGTAGTACCGAATATGATCACCCATTTTGTTAATAGGCCTCAAAGAATACATGAGTAGATATTAATCGATCTAGACTTGGGATGACCGTACCATGATAGGAGCGACCCACGTGGCCTTGATGCATGTCCGATTTTTGTCATTTCCCGGTTGATGAGGCTTGAGGCTATGTTTTACCTTTATATACCACTCCCACTTGGAATAGTAACACTGCCCTCCAAGTACCAATGCAATACAAGCATTCATCCATACAAGTTCGTCCAGAGACCGAACGCAACCGAAGGCACCACTTCTACTACATCCATTTTGGAATCACTTTATATATTAGTAGCAAGTAGCCCTTGCACTTCAAGAGCTCCATTTCGATTATCTTCAAGATATTCCAATTCGAACGCTTATGTTGGTTCGAAGTGGTTTTTGAATAACATATCTGATCTCGGTATCTCCAAACCGACAACATTAGTGTATAAACTGGCTAACATTTGATAGTCGGTTATTTAACTATCAAATAAACAAACAATCCAACCAGAGCTCAAATTCCCAAAGGAAGTAACACTAGTTAAGCACTAAGCAACACTAAGCCTCTTTAATTAATCATTTCATTAGTTAAAACACTTTCCAAATATTTATCTCAAAATATCTTTACGAAGATATATTCTCAAAACCACTTTTAATCTTTCTATATTTGAAAAACTTTTTCATATACTTATCTCAATGGTATAAGTATATTCACAAACTATTTCATTTTAAACGTTTAGATGATGCCCATGTATACTTAAATCCGTAATAGGTATATTTACAACTTTTGAGGAAACTTATTATTTTCCAAAACACACTTTATTCGGTCAAAGCGAATGTTGTATAGAACATCATTACACAACCCAAAACACTAGTATAGAGATCTAATTAGTCATATTTAATATTAATTTTCGATGTCGAACTCAAACTATTTATTAGTGAACAAAGAAGCCGATCAAGTTGGGGTACCATTACCAGTCAAACTTGAATGAACGACAATCTTAACTTCTAAATAGATGTTAGTTACACACCACAAAACTTAACATCAAATATAGGATATAAATATAAATTCCGTATACTATAAAAACATCTTCTTTTAGAAATCATCTACTATAACAACTGTGTTATGGTCTATGTCTTCCCCACTTTCTTGAAAACATTTATTACAACAAAAATGTTAAAATCCATGTCTTCCTACCACTTAACACATTTTAAATCACTTTTTAAAACCATTAAACTCCATTTGAAAATATCACTTTCAAAACATTCCTTTAAAAGATTGTTTTAACTTTTAAAACGTAAATATATTTTCTAGATAAAAATCCATACTTAAATTTCAACAAAATCATTTCCATATTTATGAAACTATATTTATAAATCTCTTTTTATTTTATAAACTTCCCTTTTATAAAATCCCTTTTATTTATAAAACCCCATTTATAACTCTATCCCTCTATAAATCTCACTTATTCATAAAGCCCCATTTAAAACATCAATTTCAATCCGTTTTTAACGATGCTTCCATATTTATGAATTTATTTTATAAATTCCTTTTTATTTGAAAAATATCTTTTAACATCTCCAAATTTATCCTCACTTTCAATTTCAAAAATAGAATCTACTATTATTCTAAAATAACATTGCACATCTTATTATAAATCCAAAATTGTGATTTATCTCTCCGATTCATCCAATGATAAAAGTTTCCCTTTATTTATAAACACCGTTTATAAATCTATTCTTTTTTTTATAAAATATGATTTTACAAATCTTCACTTTATTTGTTAAATGTCACATTTATAAACTATCACATTTATAAATTTCCACATTTATAAAATATATACATATATACATATATATATATATCACTTTATATAAAACGGTAAATAAATATTTATACCAAAATATTTCTATCTTCTTTTTAAAACCGTATTCCTTTATTATAAAGAAGAACTTATTTTTTAGATTTTAAAAAAATCTTTATTATACAACTCAAAAATCTCTATTTAAAATATTTTATAAAACTACTAATTTATAATATCTAAAAATCATACCTTTTATTTAATTTTAAAAAAATCCTTCTTTTAATTAGAGTAATTAGATAAATTAAATAGAATAATGTAGAGACTAGAATGACAAGAGGATTGAGATTTGAAAACTAAATAGAGGCCGTGCCTTAACTAAATGAAATCATAAGAATGTGTTTATAAAATGGTTTTATAAGTTAACTACTCAAAAGAATAAGGCATGGGTATTATGGGAAATAGCCGTATACCATAATCCCATAACCCCTGAACCCTTACTTCATTTTTCATTCATATATTCATAAACCAAAAATAAAAGCTAAGGAGAACTAAGGCCGACCATAACCTTAGGAGAAAAGGGATCAAAAACCAACTAGAAGCTAAGGATGCAAGTAAGGAGAATTAAGCAAGATAAAATCTCAAGGTCCTTATCCAAACAAGGTGAATAATAATCTAAACCATCTCATATATGTATTAATGAACATTTTGATTTGGGGTTTAAAGTTTAAAACCGTTTATATGATTTGAATGATGAAATGCTTTGATTTTATGCCATGATTAATTTAAACAAGTATGTTTGAAAAAGGTTTGATTCAATTTTAAGGTTAAAATCATGAATAATGCTTTTCGAATGCCATGAGGATTTAATATGTTGTGTAAAACATTATTTTGGAGATGGATTTAAATTTTCATAATAATCCAAGGTATGGATAATTTATTATGAATTTTGAATGGAAGAAATATATAATTTGGGTTTTAAATTAATTATGACAATTTTATAAAGTATTTTGGGTCCAAAATTTATATATGTTAGAAAACATATTAAAAGTGAATTAAGACGATTTTTGGGGATTTTTCCTAAATAATTTACTATGGAAATTAAATTAATTAAGTTTGAGGACTAAAATGTCTTAATTGTTTTGTTAAGGGGAAGGGATTTATTGCTAAATTATTTCTAATTATTAATTGATGAATTCGACAGCCTTCTAGAAAAAGATTTTAGTAAATGATTTGGTAACTAATCATATCTTGACAAATAAGCCAAGTAGGTGAAATGAAATTTCTTTTAAAGGCTAAAAATCAGTCTTTCTTGGAATTACTATTTCGCCACTTCCATCTAATGGATTTCGACTGCATGCCTCCACCAAAGAACCCATTTGAAACCAATGCACGTGGTATCAAGTAATTGATACGTGGTGCCGCTACAAAAAATCAGCCTTTGGTTGCAGAAATTTGTGGCGTTTATATGCAAGTGCAACCAATAATATTTCACCCTTTATTATAAATGTAACAAAAAATAGACTATCCCACCTTAACTAAAAAAATTCTGCCTAAACTTAACAAACGTAGCTAAACTTTTTACACTATCCCGCCTTAACTAAAATTTCTCCTCTACCTTGTAACATAACAAATGTAACACATAAATTTCCTTTTTTCGCTTCATCAAAATCACCTCAGCCATCATTTTTTATTCAACCATTCCTTTATTTTCACCGTCGTTGTAGCACTCCCTCATCTACTCCTCTCCACATCGTCACAGTTGCCCTCTAGCAAGAGTTATTCCTTGTGGTATCCTATTTATATATGAATTTTATAAATCAATTTGGTGATTGTATTTGGATTTTCTATGAATTTGTAAGCGTTTTATTTTCGGATTTCTACATAAACCCAAACTTGAACAGTTGATTTAACCCTAATTGGAATAATCTAGGAATAGTTGATTTTATATGATTTAGTGGTCCTACAGCCTGTTCTTTGAAGCAGGCTGTTGCAGCTTAGAAGTGCAACAATCCTATGTAGTACTCTATTCAGTGCTGTGGGTAGGATTTAATTATACCCAAGTTTGTTTATGTTTGGACTATAATGGAATAAGTATCTTTTATGTACTATGAGTCCAGCTGATTATATGTTGGGATTTATGTTGAAGATGATGATGGTTAATGAGATTGTGTTGTTGCATATCTAATTTTGTTTCATCTATAACTTTGGTTTGTATAGACCTTATGTTGTTTTAATTTTTGGACTTTCCAAATGAAATTGTTTTGAGACAATAAAATGAGGAAAAAAGATTGTCAGGTTCATTTGGTCATATTTCTCATTAATTTTGATTTGGGTATGCTTAGTGAATTGTAGAATATATTATAGATTCTCACATAAGAAACAAGGATCTTATTTTCAGAAAAGAAGATATAGCAACCTTAATATTAAAAATTGCTAATAATTGTCCTCTATAATTTAATAATTGAAAACATAATGATATGTGAACAATGGTGCAAGGTGTTTCGATGGGCTCCAATTCAAAATTGAATGAAATTTATGGCATAGAAACTTAAAATTACAATGAACAAGAAGATGCAAGCGTATTTCATAGATGAACCGTTTGTGAAAATGAACGTGAAGCTCAGTGGAAATTTCACTTAGGAATGCGCATGAGTTATATATTTTAAAGATGAACCATTTTAGTAATTGTAGCAACCGTGTCTTCAATGTTATATACACACCCTACTTTTCTTATAATTCATTATTACTTCTATTTTAATTTTATCTTGCCTATTCGTATATACACCATATTTTAGTAAAAGTATAGGAGTAAGATCGATGTTCATACAATTTGTATGTGTGTGTGTTGAGTTACAAGTGTACTTGCTATTTTAATTTTATCTTGCCTATTCGTATATATCTTTTTCACTATGCCTTTGTGTGAGACTGGGTGCTTGATATATATATATATATGTGTGTGTGTGTGTGTTAGGTAGTGAAGAGTGTATGTGTTCTCTGGTGGTGGAGCTCCCTGAGCTCACTTGTCTGAGTAGTGCTACTTTGTGTTCATCAGTGGGTGATTTTGTATATGAGTGTGTGCTACCTTATATGATTTACTTCTGCATTCTAGGAGGGTGAGTAAGCTTGTTTGTGTGAGTATGTGAACATTTTTGTGTGTGCGTACAGTGTGATATGAGATGGATCTGGTCATATAATGAAGACATGCATGATCTGGACAGGGATGTGGAAATGCAAGGCAGTAGTAGCAGTGATGATGTATGGAGTAGCATATGATAATCCATGGACCAAGCTGAGATTTTTGGTATGTTGCCTTCTCATCAATTTGGGAAGTTTGCTGTAAAGAAATATTTAACAATAGTGCATCCGAGAGGGGAGGAATCCTTGTTTGGTTCTTTGGAGCAAACAAGACAAGTATTATCAAACTTATTATTTTCTAGCCTTGGTGAAACTAAGTTCTTTGGTCTGTTGCTTTGCGATTTTTCATTAGATAATGATCCGTAGGTACTTCATTTAGATTATTGCTACAACGTTCTGTTGGCTTTTCTACTGCTAAGTGATGGCTAGTTAACATAGGCACTAAAATTTTATGGTATATACACAAATATCAAGTTATAGTTTGTAAAATGAGAAGCACAACATGCACTGGTGACTACTTTAGCTCTAAAATGTTTTGTTTGGTATAACATTTTACATTACATCAATATTTATTATACATGTACACAAATATTCTCAAACTCCAATCATATAATTTCACCATTATTTTTAACAACGATCAATGGTAAATATATCTCTCACAACATATACCCAAACTAATTCAATGTCGTATAATTGCAAAATTCTGTACAATTTGATTCCAGTTTTAGTTAACGTCCAATGAGTATTCATATTTTACAAATAATTTGTTTTCTAATCTGTCCTCTTGGCTTCTTCAATGCAGTCAGCCTCCGCTCCAAGCTCGTAGCACAGGGGATAAAACTGGCATTACATTTTGTGAAATGGAAAGTGGTAACTTTGAAAATCCACACCAAGATTACATTACAGAAGCTTTTGCTAAAGTATTCTGGAATAGGCAGCACTCGATTTAGGTGAGTCAGGCAACAACTCATCAATAGCAACATCAACCCCATACATCTTTACAATAAGAACATCTGCGATGTTAGTAATCATTAAAAATAGGTCGACATTTATGCATAAGTTATTCCCAGCGTAGAAATTTATATACAACAATATGTTACTTTCAATACATAATATTTATACGAGTTTTAAAAAGTGGGGTACCTCACTACCAAGACAGGCACTCAACTCTAATTTGCTTCAGCAAAGTAACCCATGGCTATTGAAAAAACTCAGAGTTAAATGGTCAAGAAATTGTTTGGCTCAGGTAGGTGTTACACTGTCCAGGGGAATTGTTAGTAGTTGATGCTCATACAGTCTTGATAACCATCAGATTTTGACAACCGCTTTCATTTATTCCTTACTAGCTGTTCTTTTTACATCAAATTTAGCTCATTAAACCTATTGGTGTGTAAGTGAGAAATAGTAATAAATTAATAATAATAACAATAAATTAACCAAGCTAATAAAAATTAACTAAGTTTTGTTAAAATTAAATAACTTTTATAAAACTAACCAAGTTTAAGTTAACTAAAATTTATAAATAACAATAATATAACTAATTTAACATAGTTTTATAAATGACGATGATGATGAATTAACTAAGTTTATAATAATAATAATTTAACTAAGTTTATGTTAACTGAATTTTATAAATAATAATACTATAACTAATTTAACAAAGTTTTATAAATAATAATGATGACAACGATGGTGAATTAACTAAGTTTATAAAATTAACCAAGTTTATATTAATAATAATAATACAATTAAATTAACCTTGTTTTTTAATAATAATAATAATAATAAATTAACTCAGCTAACCATGTTAATAAAAATTAACTAAGTTCAAGTTTAAGCTAACTAAATTTTATAAATAATAATATAACTAATTTAACAAATTTTTATAAATAATAACAATGATTATGATGATGATGATGAATTAACTATGTTTATAAAAATTAACTAAATTTATAATAATAATAATATAATTAAATTAACCGAGTTTTAGTAATAATAATAATAAATTAACTAAGTTAACCCAGTTAATAAAAATTAACTAAGTTTTGTTAAAATTAACTAAGATTAAGTTAACTAAAGTTTATAAATAATAATAATATAACTAATTTAACAAAGATTTATAAATAACGATGATGATGATAAATTAACTTAGTTTATAAAATTTATCTATGTTTATAATAATAATAATAATATAATTAAGTTAACTGAGTCTGAACAATAATTATAATAATAATAAATTAAGTTAACCAAGTTAAAAAAATTAACTAGGCTTTGTTAAAATTAAACAAGTTTTATAAAATTAACTAAGTTTAAGTTAACTAAATTTTATAAATAATAACAATATAACTAATTTAAAACATTTTATATATAACGGTAATTTTGGACTTTATTTATTTCATTTCGTTTGTAACTTTGATTATTTATATGACATTATTTGTAATATGATATACTCGTACAATGTTATAGATGTTTGATATTAGATTTAAAGTCTTACAAATTAACATAATTGTTTGACTATATGTTGTTCTTTTACTTGTGCATGCATTGGATTTCCAAAGAGAGCAAGGCTGGACTTTTATGGTGCTAGCTTTCACTTATGCATGCAACAAAGAATTATGGGTAATCAAGCGTTTTGTTAGCGCAGGTTTGGTATAACATTTTATTAGTACTAGGTGTGTCAATTTGTATACAAATGGTTATTGTATGTGAGTTTGGTCATTTTATCAAAAAAACTATTGTATTAGTATGATTATGGATATCTTATTTGATTATATGATTAATATGTTTTTTTAATTATTTGAATACAATGATTATGTAAGTGATTGTTGATTGATGTAGTAGAAACAGAATAGACCATCCAGTGGAAATAATAGCATGAAAAAATGGTGCAAAATGATCAACAACTCTTAGTAGCGTTTCAAAAACGCTATAGAAATACATATAGTGTCGTTGAGTAAACGCAACCGTAAAGTAGGGGTAAAGTTGGAAACTCTATTGGTAGCACCAAAAAACCTTTTGGTGGCGTTTTTAAAACGCTACAAAAAGATTTATGGTGGTGTTTGAGAAACGCTACAATAAAAGGATTTATAGTGGCGTTGAAATAAATGAAACTAAAAATCATGGATTTTTAGTTGCGGGCATTATCACGGCGTTTATCAAAATGCTACCATTTTGGTAGCCTTTTTTGTGCGCCACCAAAAATAAAATTTCTTGTAGTGTGCATGGTAGAAAGGCGGAAGGTATAGTGTTGAAACCTAGCTTTCGAAGGGTAGAGGTCATTTTTATAAGCTTTCGAATATGTTACTTGCCTGTGCTTTTAGAGAAAAAGACGCTTTCGAAAGTGTTGAAGTTACTTATAAATAGCTTTTGAAGGGATCGTCGCTTACCTTTGTTTTAAAAGTAGCTTTCGATTGATTGGTCGCATATTAAGTATTAAAAAGGAGGTTCCAAAAGGTTAGTCGCTTTTGAACCTAGTCGAAACCTAGCTGCCGTCTTCAAACCTTTGGAATTGGTTAAAGACCACTTTTCTTTATAGCCTTATAACAATGAGTTCGAAAGGGAAGCTTTTGGTTTATTAATATAAAAACCACACTCCAATGCTTTCGAAAGGGTCCCTGTAGTCACTTATATTAAAGGTTTCGAAGGCAATGGCGTTAATTGGTCGTTTCAAGCAATCCTTTTCCCCCGATTATTTTTTACTTAAAGATATTTTCTTTCAAAAGGGTGGTTTCGAAGCCATTTGTTTCCTATTTTACTTGGAGATTAAAGTTTTTGAAAGGGTTACTTTTGCTTATGTTCACTTTGACCCAGAAGTTATGCATAAGGTTAAACCCAATGATTTTGAAAGTGATACTTTCATTTGGTTTCGAAGCTATGCTTCTATAAATCCTACTTGAACTAAGTGGTTTTGAAAGATAAGCTTTAATACTTTCGAAAGGAATGTTTTAATGGTTTCGAAAGGAAGGTTTTGATGCTTTTGAAAGGGATGTTTTGAGTGTTTTGGAAGGCATATATTTACGTGTTTTGAAAAGAAGGTTTGAATACTTTCAAAGTATATATTTTAATGGTTTCGAAAGATATGGCCTAAGGTTTCGAAAGCCTTAGCTTTCAAACAAGAAACCCAATCTCAATTTTTTAAAGAAGAACACATGGCAATATGAAAGAGTTTTTAAAATGGCATTTAACTTTGGAGTTTTTGAAGAAGCTTTCCTTGCTAAAGATAATAGGTAAAGTTATTAATAATGTTTCATTTGAAAAATGATTACAAGGAATTTGAACCATAGATGTTTATGTTTTTATGTATTAATCGGTTATCATGTGTGCTTCTTCTGTAAACATATTCACTTTATAATTAACCCATATATGCATTTGGGGTGTTAAGGGCAGAATAACCAGTTAGGTTGACCTAGTAGTGAATATATATATATATATATATATATATATATATATATATATATATATTGAGTTAACTCTTGTGTGAGTATAAGTGCATCCAGGAGGTCAGGTAGACCAAAATATAGGATGCCCAAAGACTGATCAAAGGATAATTGGTTTATACATGTTCTTAGTAAGCCCATGAAAACTATGTATGGAAAAAGTTATTGGCAGGGGCCAATAGGTTCTTAGTGATCCCATGAAAACTAAATCCAGATTAAGTTATTGACAAAGATCTATAGGTTCATAGTTAACCCATGAAAACTATGATATGAGAGAAGTTATTGGAGAACCTAATAAGTTCATAGTGAGCCCATGAAAACTATAATTGGATGAAGTTATTGGTAGATACCAATAGGTTCTTAGTGAACCCATGAAAACTATGAAACTAGGCAGATAGTCCATAAACTTTGAACAGGTTATTAGTCAGTCCATGAAAACTAATAGGTTAATAGTGATTCTAAAAACCATAACTTGAGATAGCCTGGGTCGACAAGCAAATGCTAATCCAAATGCAAATGCCAATGTAGGTGCTGGAATCCCGCCAGTAGATATGGGGATAATGTATTAGTTCTTTGTCAATCTAATGCTAGCTGGACCAACTACAGGAGTAGCTGGGGCTGGGGGTAATTCTAAGAATGTTGGAGGAGCTAATCTTGTGGCCCTAGTCGGCAACAACTATGCTAAGCTGAGCAAGGATTATAACAGTCTTGGTAGGAAGCCGTTTTTAGAAATAGAGGATGCTATATAAGTAGAGAATTGGTTTTTTCATTTTGAAAGGATCTTTGCTGACTTGGGATTAAACGATGAGTAGAAGAGGAGACCTGCCTCTAGACAGTTGCATGGAGTAGCACTTCATTGGTGGAATAGTGTTACAGCAGGAGTTCCCAAGGAGGAGTTGACTTGGGTGAAATTTCGGAGGAGATTCAAAAAGAGGTTTTTGTCTGAAGTTGCCAAGTCGGTATTGCTTAGGAAGTTCATGGATTTAGTGCAAGGTGATATGTCGGTGATTGAGTATGCTACCAAGTTTGATGAGCTGTCTAGATACGGATATGCTACCATTGATACCATCATCAAAAGAAATAAGAAGTTCAATTGAGGATTAAGACCCGAGATTGTTAGGGCGACGATGCCACATCTCCGTGATCCAAGTACAATTATAGTGGAGATGGAAATCCGGAATGAGGAGATGCTTTCTACTTATGGGAAGGAGAAGTAGGTCGAAACCCAAGGTTTTCAAGGTAAGAAGAGGAAATTCTTTAAGAAGAAGGGAACCTAGAAGGGAGAAGCTGCCAAAAAGGAAAAGGCTAACTTAGTTTGCTTTAAGTGTGATAAGAAGGGACATTATGCTCATGAATGTCGAACTGGAAAAGTGAAGAAGGCTGCAAACAAGAAAGGAGTGAAGTGCTTTAACTGTGACTAGATTGGGCATTACAAGAATAAGTATCCAGAGCCGGTCAAAACAGACAAGGGAAAGGCCTGTCTTTAGGATAATCGTCTACTAGGCCAGCATTGCTGAGAAAGGAAAGATAGTGATGGAAGGTACGCTTTTGATTCAAAGTAAACCAGTTAGGGTACTATTTGATACCGGTGCATCACATTCATTTATATCTCAGTATTTGGATGATATGTTATGTTTAGAACCCTCATACCTTATTACTTCCATAAGGGTTGTGAATCCGATAGGAGGGTTTGCAACTCTGGGAATGAGATGTGACCTGTTGGAACATGATGTAACAACCCAAAATTTAAGCTATAATAATTAATTAACGAATTAATTAAATAATAAAATAACTTTGTGAAATTATCGGAATAGAGCCACGGGAGTTGCACCATTGTGTTCATGGTAATTTTATGGTCAATTTCCATATATAGATTGTCGAAATCCGAGCTAGAATAAAGAAATTACGAATTAAACAAGAAAACGAACAAAAGAAAAAAAAAATTAACGGGCAAGGTCGACCCTAGGGTCAACCCTTACAATAGCTAGGTCGACCTATAGGTCTACCCTAGCTTGTGTTGGTCGACACTAAGGTCGACCTACATATGCATTTGGACGTGTACTCGTCCAGATTTGAGCAGTGACATGTTTTTCGATTTTTACTCCATCTCGTGCGTCCATGCTTCCATCCGACAGTTCTCATCGAGCCTATGATGTGGTTGCACCAGATTTAATCTTCAAATCCAACGGTCTGAGATCCACAAGTAACACTATAAATAAGACTCTAGGCCTAGCTATTATTTTCATTCAGATTTTCTCCATCTGGGTTCATTGCCTGAGGCTGGACCCTAAAATGAATATTTTTCCGAGGAGAAGATCTTTTTAATTAAAATATTTTATACCCCTCAAGTGGATCCGGGAAGGCCAAGGAAAAGAGGTCCAAAGAGGGAGTAAAAGATAGCGCGAGCCTAACGATGATCGACCGTGCGGCCTCGGTGTAGGGAGATAAGTCACTATTGAGTACCAAGCGCTAAATAGGTGTCTTTTGCTGTGGGATCCATAGGATGGCACTAGCTCACACTGGCACAACAGAGATAAAAGGCCAATCAAATGGTAGAATTAGGACTTCAGCCTTATTAAAATAGGATTGGGATTTCAGTCTAATCAAAGCAGTTATCTAAGACAAGTGCAAACAATCCAATAGAACTATCTAAGCAAAGCAAAAATTTAAACCGTATTTTATTCCAGCTTTATCTTTTCCTTTATTTCCTTTTATACTAGAACTATTGCTAAGTCTATTATCTTTATCTTGCTTAAACATGCTAGTAATTACTTCCACTCACCAGAATTTTAGTCTGACCCACTCCTTTATTTCCCCCTTTTTCCCCTCATAGGCCAACAGAGGCAGGGACAGTAGATTTCGGATTTTCCTAGAGGTTCAGCGGTGAAGTTTTTCTTCATGTATTCTTCTTCTTTTTAGTTTGATTTTCATGTACCGGCACTTGTTAAGGGGGATGGTTTTGTATTCTGATATTGTGATTGAGATGGTATTTTTCATGAGACATATATATTTGGTATTTCGAGATATATTTTGGTTATGACTTATTTATGTAGATTTTAATTTTTAAATGAGCTATTGATTAAATGTTTCCACTATTTTATTTAATTGTCTTGTGAACCTTAGTCTTTGTAAAGTTTTAGCTATACCTACAACGCACCACACCTTTTAGTGTGTCTTTTTTGGGTATACTAAGGGGTGTGGAGTGTTACATTTGGTATCAGAGCCTAAGGTTACAGGATTCCTAAAAATTTGTTTTTTTAAAAAAATGTATTTTTCAAAATAACTTGTTTTAAAAGTATTTTCGAAAAGAAACTCTTAGAAATATTTTTCAAGTATAAAAGAGTTTTTACAAAAAAAAACCCCTTAAAAGTCCAGTTCAACCTTCTTTTGATTCTTTCGAGCCTAAATTTCCTTTTCTTTGCATAGTATGGCTGACCGGTTCCGTAGAGCTATGGTACCAGAGATGTAAGGGCAAGCGCCCAATACCGCACCGGTAGGTGGATATCCCTTTAATCCACCTACAGTAACCAATTTTTCTAAGCTATGTAAGGACTTCGCTAGTTTAGGAGGCAAGACGTTTTCTGGCACAAAGGATTTCGAGGAGGCATGAGTTAGGACACAGAGCGAATTTTTAGGCGGTTAGGATTGGAAGACCGATGGAGAGTTCAACGTGCATCTTGGCAGCTGAAGGGAGAGCTTAAAGAGGTTCCTAAGCCAGAAAGCTCTAAGAAGACATAATGGAAGAACAAGAAGGATAAGAAGAAAGGATGTGGACCTCCAAAACAGATCAAGAAAAGTGAGAAATGCAATAGCCGTGGACTGGTTGGTCATTACTTAAGGGACTGTAAGAATAAGATGACGAAGGGAAGGTGTTATAGTTGTGGACAGCCTGGTCACCTTAGTGTCCTTAGAGAATGGGGCAGAGAGCAGGTGCATCTATAGTGCAAGTACAGGCTTTGGATGCAGCACCCTCTAGTAGTGGACCGGATCGAGGTAGGAAAATCTTTGTAGAAGGTTTGATCTCTATTTTTGATTTTCCCATTCGGACTCTTTTCGATTCTGGAGCATCACACTCTTTCATTTCGAGTTCTTTAGTTGATTGTTTGCACTTAGATATCTCCTTAGTAATAGACCCCATAATTGTTTCAAACCCCATAGGAGGATTGGCACATTTATCTATGGTTTGTAGGGGTTTGAAATTTTTTATCCTAGGCGTAGAGTTTGATTGTGACGCCTATGTATTGGGGTTTTCAGGGTATGGGATGATTTTGGGGCTGGATTGGCTATCCACATGTGGAGCGATATTGGGCTGCGAGAGGAGAGTCGTTAGACTAGAGACATGCATCAGTAGGACTCTTGAGGTTTCTTGCAACCCACAGGGATCAGTCATGTTGAGCTTCCTTTATTCCCTTGATTCATCACTAGGAGAGCAAGATTCTGTTCCAGCCTTTAGAGATTTCCCAAACATTTTTGAGGAGGTTAGGGGACTACCCTATTAAGAGTGAGATCGACTTTAGGATCTACCTTAATGATAATGCTAAACCAATGGCATTTCCCATGAGACATATGGCACCTAGGGAGAGGAAGGAGTTAAGTAAGCAGATTGGTGAGCTATTGGAGAAAGGCTTTATCAGAAGGAGCATATCTGAGTGGGGAGCGCCAGTCATCTTCGCTACAAAGACGGATGGTTCCCTTTGACTTTGCATAGACTAAAGGGAGTTGAATAAGCTCACCACTTCCTAGTATAGATGAACTTTTCGATCAGTTAGTTGGCTCTTCAGTATTTTCTCAGCTTGATTTAGCTACTAGATTTCATCATCTTAGAGTCGCTAGCGATAGCATCGATAAAATTGCATTTAGGACACCTGCTAGATTCTTTGAGTGGTTGGTTATGCCGTTTGGGCTAACCAACGCCCCAGCCTATTTTGTAGATTTGACGAGCCGTGTTTTTTTGGAGATGTCCTAAGTAAGTTCGTAATAGCATTCGTGGAAAACATTTTGGTGTTTTCCAAGAGTATGGAAGAGCATGCTATTCATCTAGAGGAGGTTCTTCGCATTCATCAGTTGAAGGAATAATTCTTCGTGTATCACTTTTTGGCATAAGGAAGTGCGTTTCTTAGGGCATAGAGAAGGTCAACACATTGAAAGGGTTGCAGAAACGGTTTCGTACATTTAGGTTTGGATTGTGGAAATTCAAAGAGTGGTAGGCAAAGATTGGAGATGTACAATAGATTCAGTTGGAAAGCCCATGTACAGATAGTTGCAAAAATTATAAGTGGATTTAACGGTAGTGCCTTGTAATAGGTATAAGCATAAAAAAGGAATATGAATAAAATACTTTAGTAAGGAAATGAGGTTTCTAAGGTTTAGGAAGGGTACTCCTAGGATAGTAAGTAGAGAATCCACTTTATGCCGAGCCCAATAAAATGAAATTGTTGGAATTGAAAAGTTGAAAAATATACTTGTTAATATTTTTGAGAAAGGAAACATTGGGTTTTTGAAAAGAAAAAAAAAGTGGTATGAGATTTAAATTGGTTTTTATATGATTTTGTTAAAAGTGAATTTCTTTTTGAAGAATTATAGAGCATACATAGCTCGCTAGTTTCTTTGTAGGTAAACAAAAAATTTAAATATAAAAACCTAGAGTGTATTAAGTATCGGAAACATAGGTTACATCATTTATTGTTGTAATAGATGTTTTTGTGAAAAATAAGGGGAGCATAGACTATAACACTATTGTTATAGTAGGTAACCCCCAAGGGAAATGTTTTTACATAGTATGCGAGATTTATTAGTGTTTATTTTAATTAAATCCATACACTAGTATTTTTGGGTTATAGTAACGGTGTTTTAAACCATCTGTTTTGACCCAAATAAAAATATGTTTTGAAAATAATTTTTAAGTATAATAAAAGTGGTTTGTAAGTACACTCATTATTTAAATAAGTATGAGGAAATGTTTTCTAGTTATGGATATATTAAAATAAGATAAAGTGGCGCCAACCTTATCCCTTAGAATTAGAAGTAGCTAACGCCAACCCAGCCGGTGGCACCAACCTTATCCCTCCTCTTATTGGAAGGCAGGAACCCTCTCCTAAGCTTGCGTGTATTCTCTTCAACTTGAACTTCCTCAAGGAAATAGTAGTAGCAGTTTTGAAAATGAGTTTTCCTGAAAAGAAAAGTGCAAGTTAAATATTAGGAAATCAATAAATTTCATAGAAATTGTCTATTGTAAGAGAATATAGATTAAACATACTTTAATCTATTGGAATGAAATGAATAATGATAAAATTTTCTATGAAACCAAATCACAAATAAAGATGTTTTGTGCAAGTTATAAGGAATACGTGAAAGAGATATATAAGGTATGGGAAGCACCATATTTTATATAGCCTATTTCAAAAAATATAAAATAAGTTCCTTGTAATTTCACATAAACATGAAGTCCTCTTTTAAAGGATTCATAGAAGGTTTTAGCGTTAATAGTTTCTTAAGAAAGTAGTTCCAATATATTAAGGTATAAAACCATTAGGTGTAATAAGAAGTGTAATAATTAGAGACAGAGTTGGTTAGGAGAGATATTATAGAGGGCCTTTGATTTGTAGTTAGGAACTCCTTTAAGGTTAAGTGATTGGAAAGTTAAGGAATTTTTAATTGTTCTTATCTACTCCAGTTTTTGAAAAATTGAAAATCTATGAATAGAAAATGTTTTGAAAACATGTAAGAATATTTTAAAGATATTTTAAAGAAAAATGGTTTGGTGAAAAGGTAAATAAGTTTTTGGAAGCAAAAAACTTAGTAACAGTTAAATTTACAAATCCAAATTTTTATGGAAAGCTGTAAAGGTCTTTAAAAGAAAATGAGGAATAAATTTTTACCTTAGAATTTGTATGTTTTCCCCTCAAGGTTTTGGAAATAATGTGAATTCAAAAAGGTTGTAAGGATCCAAATCTAGAAAGATAAAATGTTAAGTAACCAAGTACCTTTGAATTTAATGGAAATTTGAAAATAACAGTTTGAAAGGCAAAAAAATTTTGGGATTTGATAATTTAAAAATCCAGAAGCTTAAATACTAAACCAAACTTTTAAATGTGGAGTAGATAGGAATCTTTTCCTAGGTGTGACGGAAAAAGTGTAAGGTGATGATGGAGATAGCAGTAATTACTTTTAGAAGTAATAATAGAAGTTTCCGTAAAGTGTATAGGACACTAGTGAGAACCTAGGATTGTTGTTTCATGTGTGTAGACTATAGAAGAATAGTAAAGTGATATTAGTAAGATGGTAAGACACACACGGTTGAGGATGCATATTCTTGATTTTTGAGGAACTTGGGAGGAGCATCTTCCCTTAGTAGAGTTCGCTTATAATAATAGCTTTCAAAATAGCATTGGAATAACACTCTTCGAAGCTCTTTATGGAAGACCGTGCAAGTCGCCTTCATGTTGGTTAGAGTCTACAAAGAGATTGCTATTTGGTCCCGACATGGTTAGAGAGACTTCAGAGAAGATTGATTTGATTAGGAAAGAATAAGTACCTTTTATCCACATCTCTTTGATAATAAATTTTGAATTTTATATTTCCATCATAAGTTTTGAATAGGTTCTTTCCTTTATTATCCTTTGGGAGGGTAGAACTTAGGATTTAACCTATGGATGGTGGGATTTGATGTAAACATGTTATTAGAACATATTATGTATGATGGATACTAGTGGTTGCAAGTGGTTGCTAGTGGATGCTGATGGACGCATATACTTACACTAGGCACTATTATCTCTTAGGGATCGGCCTAACTATGACACTAGAGCATATGCATATAGATGTGTGCGCATTTGCATTTTTATTTTATTTTCCATGGTTGCTATAAATGGATGATTATCACATGATTGTTGCATTTGGATGATGATTGTAGCACGCATATAGAACTATCAGTTATCATTAGGAAATTTGCATTCATTTGGATACATGGCATGGGCATGATTGCATAAAAGGAGGTCGACTGAATCAGTAGACCGCCTAATCTTTTGCATTAGTTAGGGACATTGACACTACACTAATTGTATATGTATCATAAATCGCATTTAGAAAAACTTAAGGACAATGGATGTAATGGATGATGGTTGAGTAGTTGGTTGTAAAACTTGGATGAAATTTTTTATTTCATTCTTCTATCCTTAGAGATTTCAGGGACAAAATTCTTTAAGGAGGGGAGAATGTAACAGCCCAAAATTTAAGCTATAATAATGAATTAATTAAATAATAAAATAACTTTGTGAAATTATCATAATAGAGCCACGGGAGTTGCACCATTGTGTCCATGGTAATTTTCTGGTCAATTTCCATAGAGCTAGAACGAAGAAGTTACAAAATAAACAAGAAAACGAACAAAAGAAGAAAAAAATAAAGGGCAAGGTCGACCCTTAGTATAGCTAGGTCGACCTATAGGTCAACCCTAGCTTGTGTTGGTCGACACTAAGGTCGACCTGCATATGCATTTAGACGTGTAATCGTCCAGTTTCGAGCAGTGACGTGTTTTTTGATTTTTACTAGATCTCGTGCATCCGTGCTTCCATCCGACGGTTCCCATCGAGCCTATGACGTGGTTGCACCAGATTTAATCTTCAAATCCAACGGTCTGAGATCCACAAGAGACACTATAAATAAGACCCTAGGCTTAGCTATTTTTCTCATTTAGACTTTCTCCATCTGGGTTCATTGCCTGAAGCTGGACCCTAAAAGGAATATTTTTCCAAGGAGAAGAACTTTTTACTTAAAATATTTTATATCCCTCAAGTGGATCCAGGAAGGCCAAGGAAAAGAGCTAAGGATCACAGGTGAGTGTTTAAGTAATTGTTTTAGATTTTTAGGTAATAAAAAATAATAGGGTTTCCAATAGTTGTAGTTTTTCTACAATTTTGGGATAACCTTTGTGCAAGTTTATTTACAGTTTACTTTTAAGTAAATTTTAGACTTGCTTCCCGGTCTATTTTCTTTTAGCTATTCTATTTCAGTTATTTGCAATTATTTACTGTTAATTATAGTTTCCCAATTATTTACAGTTATTTACAGTATTTATAGTTATTTATTGTTATTTATATTTTATTTACATCTATTCTACGTTGGATTTATTCTATAAACGTTAGTTCTTTTTAATTCCCTTTTTACAAAAATGGAATAATTAAAAGAGAATAATTCGCTAATATGGACTAAAATATAAGAACACTGAATTTACAGAAAATTAGATGAAAAATAAGAAGAACTGTAATAAATTGGATATAGACTGAAATAGGCAAATTAAAGATATTTGCAAGCATAGTTATAACATGTAATTATAACTAAAAAGAGTAAATAGAAGAAATAGCAGAAGAAGCTTATTTTTAAACTTAGACCTTGGGTTAAGTTAATAAGCAAAATTATAACATGCAGGTTATAATCAAAGATAAAAAAAGAGGCTTATTTTAAGACTTAGATTAAGTTAATAAGAAAACAGAGCAAAAATAATAGAAGAGACTTATTTTAAAACCTACACTATGTTAATAAGCAAAGAAAGAAGAAGGACCTGTACCGACAGCATTCTCCTTGGGACACACTTATGTTGTTTAGGGTAGATAAGTGGTCAATAATTAAGAAGTAGGGCCCGTACCGGCAGTATTCCCCTTAGGACACACTTATGCTATTTAGGGTAGATAAGTGGTCAGTAATTAAGAAGTAGGACCTGTACCGACAATATTCCTCTTTGGATACGCTTATGCTGTTTAGGGTAGATAAGTGGTCAATAATTAGAAGCTCAAATCAGGGTATTTGAGCAAGGGGCTCAACTAGATTTTGTTAGGACCTGTATCGGCAGCATTCCCCTTCAGTCAGGAACTGGTGGTCTCACAACTTACTCAGGTGAGGTTGGGCATGCTTATGCTATTTAGGGTAATTAAGAGGTCCAAAGAGGGAGCAAAAGATAGCGCGAGCCTAACGGTGGTCGAGCGTGCGGCCTCAGTGCGGGGAGATAAGTCATTATTGAGTACCAAGCGCTAAACAGGTGTCTTTTGCTATGGGACCCACGGGATGAGACTAGCTCATAGTGGCACAACAGAGATAGAAGACCGATCAAAGGGTAGAATTAGGACTTCAGCCTAATTAAACTAGGATTGGGATTTCAGCCTAATCAAAGCAGTTATCTAAGAGAAGTGCAAACAATCCAATCGAACTATCTAAGCAAAGGAAACAGTTAAACCTTATTTTATTCCAGCTTTATCTTTTTATTTATTTCCTTTTATACTAGAACTATTGCTAAGTCTATTATCTTTATCTTTCTTAAACATGCTAGTAATTACTTCCACTCACCAGACTTTTAGTCTGACCCACTCCTCTATTTTCCCCTTTTCCCCCCATAGGCCAGTAGAGGCAGGGACAGTAGATTTCGCATTTTCGTGGAGGTTCAGCTGTGGAGTTTTTCTTCATGTATTCTTCTTCTTTTTTTTGTTTGATTTTCATGTACTGGCACTTATTGAGAGGGATGATTTTGTACTCTAATATTGTGACTGAGATGGTATTTTTCATGAGATATATGTATTTGGTATTTCGAGACATATTTTGGTTATGACTTATTTATGAAGTTTTTAGTTTTTAAACGAGCTATTGATTAAATGTTTTTGCTGTTTTATTTAATTGTCTTGTGAATCTTAGTCTCTGTAAGTTTTAGCTATACCTACAATGCGCCACACCTTTTAGTGTGTCTTTTTTGGGTATACTAAGGGGTGTGGGGTGTTACACTTGATTTGTTAGGTCATAAGTTTGCATGTAGTTTGTATGTTTTTGATTTGGTAGACTACAAAATCAATTTGGGTATGGATTAGTTAGATAAATACGATGCTGGATATTTTGCCAAGATAGGGAAATATCGCTAAGACACCCTAATTGTCATAACCAAATTATATTCTTAGTGGAGAATTCAGATCAGTGTGCTTGTGCTTTGTTGAGTGCTATGGAACTAGAAAAAGGGTCGAATTAGGTTTTGGTCAAGAGAGTTTGCCGATGTTTTTGAACCAGTCATAGGACTACCATCGAAACGAGCCATTGAGTATGGATAGATCTTGTGCCTGGAGTAGAACTTGTGAGTAGACCACATAGCAAGATGACACCGACCGAGATAAAGGAATTAAAGGTGCAGCTAATGGATTTAGAAGGGAAGAATTTTATCAGACCAAGTAGTTCGCCTTGGGGAGCGACCATGGTGTTCGTGAAGAAACCGGATGGGTCATTAGGGATGTGCTTCGACTATCGTAAGTTGAACGAGAAGATGATCAAGAATAAGTATCCTTTGCTGAGAATCGATGATTTATTTGATCAGTTGAGTGGAGCCAGATTAGTTTCCTAATTGGATTTGGCAACAGGTTTCTATCAGCTAAGAGTGGCAAAGGATAGTATTCGGTTGATGGTGTTTCGGACTAGGTATAGTTCATATAGATGGTTAGTAATGCCATTCGAGTTAATGAATGTGCCAACTTTCTTCGTGGATTTAATGAACCGAATTTTCCAAGAGCACTTGGATAGCTTCGTGTTGGTATTCATAGATGACATTTTAATATACTTTAAGGATGAAAAAGGGTATGAAGTTCATCTTAGAATAGTGCTTGAGACGCTAAGGCAGCATCAGCGGAAGGCGAAGTTTTCCAAGTGTCATTTCTGTAAGAAAGAGGTTAAGTTTCTTGGTCATGTGGTTTCAGAAAAGGGTTTGTTAGTCGATCCAGATAAGATCGAAGCTATTAACAATTGGAAGAGACCAGAGATAGTGACTGAGATTATAAGTTTCCTTGGACTCGTTAGCTACTACCGGAGATTCATTAAGGATCTCTCACGGATAGCAGCGCCTTTGACTAAGCTAATTAGGAAGGACATGAAGTTTATTTAGTCTAAAAAATGTGAGGAAGCATTCCTTAAGTTAAAGCATTTGTTAACCAACACACCTGTGTTTGTAGGTCCAGACAGAAACCAAGGAATTGTGGAACTAGATTAGAGACTATATTGATGCATAAAGGTAAAGTTATTGCCAATGCTTCACAATAGCTTAGACCGCATAAAGTGAGATATCCTACTCATGATCTAGAGTTGGCTTGGTGATCTTCGCACTGAAAGTATGGAGACATTATCTCTTAGGGGAGAGATATGAGTTATACACCATAAGTCCTTAAGGTATCTATTTTCTCAGAAGGAGTTGAATATGAGACAACAGAGGTGGCTGGAGTTTTTAGCAGCTTATGATTTTAGTATAGAGTATACATCTAGAAAGGTAAATAAAGTAGTGGATGCTCTTAGCAGAAAATATCAAAATGTTGTGTTAGCTATGCTAAAGGAATGGAGGGATCTAGAAGCTTTGACTACTTGTAGTGTGTAGTTAAGATCGACTGCTAGTTCTACTCAGAGCACTACCATGGTATCTTGCTTAGAAGTTTGACCAGTATTGATTGAAAGGATGGCTTCTAAGCAAAAAGAAGACCCATTGTTAGTCGAGAAGATTAAAAGGCTTGAGGTTGGGTCGGAGATTGATGATCAAAAGGATTTTAATCTTGACCAGAGGGGATGGTTTAGGAAGAAGGGACGGTTGTGTGTTGCGAATGTTGAGGACTTTAGGAAAGAAGTTCTTAGGGAATGTTAAAATCCAAATTTACGATTCATCCTAGGCGAACCAAGATGTATCAAGATATGATGAGTATTTTCTACTGGGAAGGTATGAAGAAGGATGTTGGCTTATGGGTAAGGCAGTGTGTGAATTGTCAACAAGTGAAGGCCGAGCATCAGAAGCTGAGTGAATTGCTTCAACCTTTGAAGATACCAGTTTGGAAATGGGATTCGATATCCATGGATTTTATAGACGGGTTGCCAAGGTTGAATCGAGGAAATGAAAGTATATGGGCCATAGTGGACATGTGTAACATCCCCTATCTTGAGGCCCAAAGCTAAGTGCTATAGATGCTGCAGTCATCTATAGTATTAACTTCCGGTGATAAAATACGGTAATGTTAATGGTATGATATCATAAGCACATGAATATGAAACAAAATCACAGATTCCAAAAAAAACATTACTGATTACACTTCAAAACCATGTTTCATATTCTATTACACAATCCCTAACGTCACCTAGGTTTTGATCAAATATAATTATTACAAATTACGCCAAGAGCGACATATGAAGATGCCCCCTTGGATAATCAGAATACTCAATAGACATAATTGTCTTAATACATCACAACAAAAATAAAAATAACAACTCCTAAATAGCTAACTTTGCCTCCTGCATGTCTTCGGAAGCTTTATTCGTCCACCTACTAAACCTATAAAGCCCTGACTCTCAATCTACTCAAATTAATTTTGAGCACACGAGAGTTTAAGGAGAAAACATAAAATTCAAAATCTTTGAAAGTACCCCTTTTGAAACCATTTAACTACTTTACCTTGAACTCTAGGCCGAAAGGCCAAAACATACCTTTCAGAATCATTTATAATAAACCTTTCAAAACCATTAAAAATGTCATTTCGAAAGCTTTATAAAACCTTATACATCTTCTTTTCAAACCATTTCCAACTTGCCTTTCGAAATCATTGGAAATCTTCCATTCAAACACTAAATGAAAACCTTTTGAAAACATTGGGGAATCACCCCTTCGAAACCTTTATTAGTTGCCTTTCAAAAGCTTTAGAGTCCTTTACTTAAAACAAACCTTTCGAAAGCATTGGGTTCAAGCAAAAGTTTGTGGAACATAGTTTCGAAACCAATTTAAATCATTCCTTCGAAACCTTTGAGTTTAACTTTCAATATATCAAAGGGTATTAAAAGAACTGGGATGAAAGCATCTCTTTTGAAAGAATTTTCCAAAAAAATAAAGTGGATGGTGTCGAAACCAACCCCCTTCGAAAGCATGGAGAAGCAGCTTTAAGGTTTAAAACAAAAGGATCCTTTCGAAGGCATTGCTTCGATAGGTAGAAAGCGACAGTAGGGGTTTCGACCCCTTTGAAAGATTTTTCTTTAAAACAAAGGTGGCAACCTCTTTCGAAAGCTCTTTTCTTTAAAGCATTCGACCAAGTCAAAAGCTGGTTCCTTCGAAAGCCTCATTTGTGACCAAAATGGTTCTAAGTTTACCAAAGCTACTTCAACCCCTTCGAAAGCCTGTTTCGACTCCATACCTTTCGCCTAACTCCAATTTACTACGTACCAAGGCTGATACCATGTGTATTGGTTTCGATTTAGATGGAGGCGGCAGTATGTGATCGAAAGGTGGCTGCTATAAGTGGCGAACCAGTAAAACCTTATAAACTGAATTTTTAACTTTTTAAAGAAATTTCTTTCCAACTAACTTGCTTTATTTGTCAGTATATGATTGGTTGCCAATTCTTTATCAAAATATTTTCTAAAAGTGCTGCCAAATTTCTAAAATTAACAACATTTGCAATTAGCCCCTTCTCCTTTTATAAACATATAAAACATTTAAGTCTCATACCTTAAATAATTTTATACCTTTAATAAAATACTTAGGAAAATTCTACAAAAATTCCCATAAATCACTTTTGATATGTTTTCTAACATATTTAAATTTTTGACCCGTAGCTAACATATAATAGCTGTAATTAATTTTAAAATCAAATTAACCATTTTCTTCACTAGAAAATTCGTAATAAATCCACATTAATTCAGAAAATTATGAAACTTGAAACCCATTTATAAAATAATATTTCAGACCTTATATCAAAATTGCAAGGTATTTGGATGTCATTAGTTAGGTTTTTCAAATCATAACTTATCATAAAATCGATATGAACCAACAAAATTCATCAACAAGCATATATATATATATATATATAACATTTAAAATATGGCATAATACTTTGCAAAACATATTTGGATCTGATCTAGAACTGAAAATAAGAAATATAAGATGTAATCTGTTATTCACCTTAGCTTGTTGTTAAGGAGTTGAGATTTGATCTTGAGTTGATTTGATTAAAGATGTGCACGTAAATGTGCATATTTTTAGCACCATATTTAATCTATTTAAATTAAATAAATGATCATATTGGGTATTTTAACTTGTTTAAACCAAAAAATCAAATTATTTTCAAATTGTCACATATTCATCTTCATATAGGGGAAAAATGGTCATTTTTATGCATTTATTAAATTGTGAAAATTTACTTGGAATTTTCTATGTTGTTTTGTAGGAAATTTAGTGAATTTTACAAGTGGTTTCATGATGATATATGCATGCACAAGAGTGAAGAGAACAAATGAAGATGGAAATAATTCAAAGTGATGATCATGGAGGACCCCACTTACCCACCTATCTTAATGTACACTTAGGAGCTAATGCACATGCTAAAAGGCCATTAAATCTTCGTGCATACTTAATGGATGATTAGTGGATGCTAATGGTTACTTGGCCACCACACTTCCTAAGGGGTAGTTTGGGCATTCCCCAAAAATATGGATTAGGGTTTCTAACTTGTATAAATACCCCTTGTGCTTCATGTAACCTCCTCTTCCTCTTACTTAGTTTTACTTTAGAATCAAAAATAAATGACAAGCTCTCTTTCTCTTTTCATGGCTACTTAACCATTTTCATTTCATGTACTTTTCTTTTTTTATGCAATGTTAATTAGTGTTTTATTTTACTTAAATGCTCTCTTTCTTTCATGCTAGTAGTGTAGATTTTATTTTATGTTATTAGATTAGATCTCTTTTCCATTAGCTTGCATTTTTTTTCTTCTCTTGTTTATTCTATGTTGCAAGCTACATTTGTTGATTTGATAACAAATATGAGAGCCTAATTCCTTCAATTTAGGGGTAATGAAGCTCTCTAGTATGTATATGCAACATTTTGATGTTATGCTCTCTTTTTGTGCTTCATGGAAAAATGATGTTTATGTAATTTTGTGTTTAGTATTGAGTTTGATAGCTTATGTTGTTCAAAATAAATAGGCTATGTTTAGTCATATGAATCACAAATTGTCTCTTCATCTATATATGATTATGGCAAAGAAGTGAATGTTTAAATCAAAATTTGATGGCCTATATTTCTAAACAATAGTTAATAGGCCATGCTTAAAATCACTACAACAAAAACACCCTTTAATAGCGTTGAAAAAACGCTATTATAGGCTACTATAGCGTGTTTTGGTACGTTGTATATTAACATGTTGTTATAGGTCAGTGACCTATAATAGCAACATAAAAAACGCTATAAGAGACGCCATGGACAAGGACTTTTCATAGCGGTTTAAAAGTGCTATAAACATGATTTGTAATAGCCTTGAAAAATCGCTATGAAGTAAAACTATAGCATTTTTATGAATGTTATATAACAATAAGTTGCCATACATACGAAATATACAATAGCGTCCAAAAATGCTATACAAAACAAAATTCAACAGCGTTTTGGGCTGCAATCGTAAATTGTATGCATAAATACAACTACTTTTTATAGCGTTTAGCTGTCTTTTATAGCATTGTTTATTTGCTATGAAAACTGTTTATAGCACTATCATAATGCTGTAGTATATTAAAACTGGGAAAAACCATCTTTCCATAGCACAGTTAAAACGCTATAAGTTTTTATCATTGCTGCTACATACATTCCAGCTTACAATTTACAATTCTACGAATATATTATAAAATTTCAAAAAAACACAATTATCACATTGTGATGTCCGTAATCAACTGGAGACATAAACCAAACCACAATATATATATATCCATAATATTTCGTAAACAAAGTTTCAAACATTAAATATTTGTGATCTCAAAAAAAACAATAACAACCGTAGCTAACCAAAACGATACATACTAAAAGCAAAGATATACGTCAATACAAAATACATTAATCCAAGCTTTAGACCGATTTGAAAGAGAATGAATGCAGCAAAATAATTTTTCCTCCCTTGCAACTTGTAGTAACCCCGGTATCATCATACAGCACCTGTCAAAATGAAGCACATATGTTATTTTTCAACCTAAACATCATCCGTAACAAATGCAGTAAAGATATGATGTTTTGCATATAAAGTGACACTTTTGAACAACAATATATGATGTTTATGAACTTATTCAATTCTAAACCACTATTGTATTTAAACGAGTACAGATACCATTAATTTTTTAAAACTTGTTTAATTTTTATGAAGGTGTGAAGATGATGTTTCTGTTAATACTATGTGAAGATGTGAAGGTGTGAAGTTGCGGCAGTGCCTAAACTAAATGTACTATATAAATATATGTGACAATGCCTAAACTATGTGAAGGTGTGTGAAGGTGTGAAGTTGTGGCAGTGGCTAAACTAAATGTACTATACTTGGTAACAGGAGACTCAATCTCTCCAGTAGTATGATTAGATAATGCATTTTCTCCAAATGCATTTTCTCCATAAAACAAATAAATATATAAAATAATCTAGTGAAGACAGCAAGAGTTGGAAACAACATAATTGACACAATAATTATTTCTTCGCTTCAAACTTATTATTTAGAAATTGAGAACTAGATATTCCATCTTAGTTTTTATATGCCATAAACTTAGTATTGAGTCCATAGGTTCTACGGCCAGTATGCACTATGACATCCATCTCTTTTTTAAGTTATGTTTTCACCAAATTTTCCTTTTTGAGCAGACGTTTTTCTTTTTAAAAAAATCAGAGTTTATCAAACGTGCGCATGCATGTGTGTAACATGGTGTTTGTATACTAGTCAGTTTAACTTTGAAACCATGATATATTGATATTTGTACCCATCAACACTTAATGATGTATCCTTCGGTATTAAAATTATGCAGTATAACAGTTTTGCACATTAGTTAATACCAATGGCCACTAGTCGTCTTTTTACATCAAAGAACGATGTTAATGCATTCCTTTGTCATGTTCGTTTATAAAGATACTTGTAATACGTTCACATTTCTCTCAATGTACAACTCATCCTACGTTACAATTATAATTACTGTAATACCCCAAGATTTTGAGGAAAATTCTTTTAATAAATGATTAAAATTCTGGGGGAAAATCAGAATTATTATATAGGTGAGATTTTCAGTGGTGCAAGGTTGTGTGCATGTGTGCACGTGCACACTAGTTATGGCACTAAGAGAAAATCCAGAATTCCTGAATAATAAAACAAGGAAGGAAAACATTTAGATAAAATGTTTTAAATAAAGAAAATATAGACCTAGACATGAGTATTAAAAATTCCTGAGGATGTGTGTATATAAATATATCTATATATATATGCCTATGTATGACTTGTCTGAAAATTGAGGCAGAAGAGAACATTGACTTATAATGAATAAGTGAAATTTTTATTTGAATAATAGGTGTAGAAATGCACATAAGTATGCACATGTTTTCTGCAAATAAAAGGTTAAAGTTAAATTAACACCCATAGTTGTATAAATGTATATTTATATCCAGATGTTATTTGAGCAGAAAATAAATAAAGGAAGCACTAAAACAGTAAGAACCAAAGTGCAAGAAAGAAAATGTACATAGGCAGAAAATAGAAAGTCACACCATTATCATGTTTGAAGTAAATATAATAAAAATACTTAAAGTTATCACTTTCTGAAAAGAAAGGAAAATAGGCACAATTTAGTCTTGTTTTAAAATATTGGCCGGGATATTAAGGGATTAGGAAGGAGGGAATATGCAATGCCAAATGCATGATTCTGGTCTGGGCTAAAATAGGGATTTTGCATCACCCAAAACCCTAGACAGAACCCTTATTTAAACCAAGAGTCCAATCAGAAAACTGCTCTCTCACTAATTAATTAACCTAAGGAAGAAAAGGAAGACAAGGCTAAAGATTTGAAGGGTTTTCTGGTTTAAGCTTGTGTAAGCATTTAGGTGAGTATCCTCACTCATATACATGGCATTAAGACCTGGGATTAGGCAGCCAAGCTTTTATATGTTATATTTTGCATGTTTTGATTTACAAACTATGTTGGCTGCTGATGGTTTCATGAATGTTTGATGAGATATGATCTGCTATGCTGGATGTTTAACTTTGTTATTCTATTTTCATCTCTGTATATTATACCAAAACCTTAAGGAACATATAACAGAGTATTTGTAACTAGTTTGAATAATGGCTTAAGACAAAGAATGAAAAGATAAAGAAAACTATGAGCTGCATATACATTGGTATGGTGCCGAGGCTTGAAATAATTGGTTAAGGGTGCAATGGAGTTTTTCTCTATAAGTGCTGAGCCCTAAACTAAACAGAAACTTACAAGCCTAAAAACTATGTTTAAACAAGATTGAAAATCCGGCTAAATATAGTTGCTTGCAAAATCAAAATAAACTCAATAGAGCCATGTATTTATTCTCAGTTGCAAACATTCTGGTATATGCTTGAATAAGGTGTTTATATGCTAAATAATGTGAGATGGAATGACTGGGGTGTTATATCTCTAGAAAGTAACCTTTAACTTGCTTGCAATATTATGTCTGCAAGGTAACTAGTATGTTTCATGAGTACAGGTGGTATGTACACCTAGCTATCATTGATAGAATGAACATAAATACACTTAGTGATATAACTAAGGATTTTGTGCCAAGAAGGCTGCTGGAATGCTTGTCCTATTTGAAGTAGACAAGTTGGCACATGGCTTGTTTAAGTCCTGAGATCTTTGTGCCATAATGTTAATTAGTTCATGGCAATGTGTCCCTTTGATTCCTTATAGCAGATGAGGCCAGGAATTTATAAGAAAAAGAAAAGGCAACCTAGTAGTTCCAGATAAAAGTTGTTTTATTGCATATGATTGCTCTTATGTATTGTACATGATAATACCTGTCAAGTATGCAAAGTATATCTATGCTGTTTCCTTAGCTTAATATCATGGATATGTTAGAAATGCTCACACCAGATCATAGATCTGACCCTTATTGCTCATGGCACATGGGGGTGTCTCATTTATAATGAGGCAGCCACTAATGCTTTTGCAGGTTATGATGGAGCTAAGTAAGCAAGATTAAAAAGATATGGAATAGAGGATGCTAAGATAATTAGAAATAAAAGCTAAAATGTGTTAATTCATGCATGTATTCCCTGATTGATATGGCTATCTAATGTATTAAGTAGGAAGAACTTGTAAGAGACATGTGCTATGTTGTTTCTGGTTATTTCTGATTTGATATGAACTAAGAATATTGATGTTGAAATGATTTGAAAACCTATTTGCTAAAGTTGTTTTGATTTAGAGGAAAAACCTGGATTTTATAAGTAAAATCATTTTATGATGATTTCAGTTAATTCTGAGTTCTTTCAAAAAGAATATAGATATACAGAAAATTATATTGGGAAAACCCAGAAAAGAATTAAACTGCTATACCTTCAATTTATGATATTGACATAAGTCCAGATGCAAGAAAAAGTGTTTATACCTTGAAGATGTATTTTTAAAAAGAGAAGTATGATTAGGAAGAATGATAAATATCTGATCACAAAATGTCTGATTCATACAAATATATATACATGCTTTTGGAAAGAAAAGGTATCAATGTTTTTGTATAATCTGGGTTGTAAAAATGCAAACAAAAAGAATGGCCAGAGTAACCACATGGTTAGGCCATAGGTCAGGCCTAATGTTTCACTTCAGATCAATGAAGCAAGGGAACATTTGAGCTCAGTTTTCTGGAAAATGATCAAAGACACTGACATGTACATGTATATCTGTGTACATGTAGATATTGGGCAAAAATATAGATGTAAATTCTTAAAACAGTTGTAAGAATGGGTTCAAAAATAGTTCTGCAAGAAGAATTGTTTTGTATGATAGGTTATAGCCAAAAATTAAATATATATGTACAATTATAGGTAGGTAACAGATTTCAGCCATACAGGAGTAAATAAAAAGAAAAACAAAAATTGTGTTTGAACCGACCAGCATAGTACTCGAACTAGTGACCTTGCATGAATAAGTTAGGCGCGTTTCCATTACGCCTAGATGTTGCTTGTGTTCACTTAGGATCCACTTTCTTTTAACCTGAGTTTGATAATATTCAGACTTTAAGATGATCATCCATATTATAAGCTTGCTTTCCACTGATCATTGCTTGGTTATTTCTTAATTATAATAACAGTCTAAGGTACATATTTCCAGGGGACACTATAGTCAAAAATCTGGATACATTAAGTTTTAATTTAAAAGGGAATTTATCACATTTATGCAAATTTAAAAAGGATTTCTACTTATTATTATGCTCTGATTCAAGTAGAATATAACATAGATATCTTCATATATGTATGTTAAAAATGATTTAGAATTAAAACAATATTTCTATATTGTGAAAGATCCTGGATATATTTTTGTTTATTAGAGAAAAGAAATGACCCTGGGAAATATATTTGTAATAGATGATATATCTATATATCATCTCTAAAATATATTTGTAATAGATGATATATCTATATATCATCTCTATTGCAAAAAAAAAAAATCACCAATAAAATTAGTGTGTAAATAGGAGGGTCATTTCATTTGGTATCAGAGCTATGTTTTAATTAACATAGCAAAATGTTTGTATGCTTATGTTTATACTAGGATTGTTTGTATATTTGACTGTTTATAAGTATTCCCTGAATGTATGTATGTGTGTGCATGTGACATACACAATGATTAAATAGGAAAAGATACAATCAATTTAAAATTAAAGCTAAGTGTTATAAACTAATAAGATGAAATACATATACTTTTAGAAATATGGTAGGAAGAGGGTCTCATCATCAAGGAGGATCTAGCACACCACAAATGCTTGACATGCAGGAATTTGTGAGAGTTTTGAGAGATGGAATTGGGCACAGACCTGAGAACCCACATGAGGAGCTCTCCAAGTTAGTGAAGACTTATACCAACTTGGGAGGCAAGAGCTTTGAAGGAACTGAAAGTGTAATGGAGATTCAAGCATGGCTGAGGACATTAGAGAGGATCTTCACTGATATGCAACTAGATGACCAAAGGAAGAGGCAAGTGGCCTCAAGGCAATTAAAAGGTGCAGCTTTGAGTTGGTGGGAGGTGATCATAGCTGGCCGGAATGAAAATGATATTAATTGGAATCAATTTAAGGAGATGTTAGAGGCAAGGTTTGTTCCAGCCTCAGCAAAAACCACTTTACTTGAGGAGTTCATCAAACTTAGACAGGGGACTATGAATGTCACAGAGTACACCCAGAAGTTTGAGGGATTGTCTACCTATGGGGCAATGTTAGTGGCTGATGAAGCATCCAAAAATGATAGATACATCAAGGGATTGAACCCAGGACTTAGCAGGGCTATACTACCTTATGCTGACAGAACTTTTGATCAAGTGATAGATTTGGCTCTGAAGATTGAGCAGCATGACAAGGAAAGAGATAAGTTCAGGAATTTCAAAAACAATAGTAACAAGAAGAACAAAGGGAAGTACCATCCTTATGATAAGAAGAAAGGAGAGGCAGATGGTAAGAAGGCAGTAGATGCAAAGCCCAATGAAGCCAAAAGAAAAATAGTTTGCAACCATTGTGGGAAAGAAAGCCATATTAAGCCAAGATGCCCAGAGCTTAAAGGGGGAGCTTTCAAATGCTATTTATGTGGGAAGGAAGGGCATATGAAAAGAAATTGCCCAGAAAACAAGCAACAAGGGAAAGTGGCAAACCTGGAAGGTAGGGGCAAGGCCATAATTGAGGCTAATGCTGAAAACCATGGTCAAGTGGAAGGTACACTATTTATTTGTACCATACCTTTAGCTGTAATATATGATACCGGGGCAACCCACTCACTCATTTCCCATGAAATAGTTAAAAGGTTGAAAATGAACTGCAAATTGGCTGAAATACCTCTGTTAATACAAAGCCCTTTAGGAAGTTCTAGTGTATTAGATATGATCTGTGTGGATGTGAATTTGAACATAGGAGGAAACACATTTGTTTCCAATTTGTATGTTCTAAATTTCCCAAATATAGGAGTTATATTAGGGGCAGATTGGCTAAGACAATTCAAAGCCATAATTGACCTAGATGCATCCACCATTTCACTACAAAATTCTAAAGGCCAAAGGGTTACAATTCTATGTGAACCTATCAAAGAAAACAGTCTAAATCATTTAATTGAATTAGAAAATAATCCCAAGGAAATAGCTATTAATGAAATCCCCATAGTTAAAGAATACTTGGATGTATTTGGGGAAGTAAATGGTGTCTCACACCATAGACCTGTTGAATTCCAGATTAACCTTATGCCTGGGGCTAGCCCAGTTATCAAAAAGCCTACAAGGATGGGGCCAAGTGAATTAAAAGAGCTAAAGAACCAGCTGGAAGAATTAGAAGCCAAGGGGTTTATAAGGCCAAGTAATTCATGCTGGGGTGCTCCTGTAGTATTTGTTAAAAAGCATGATGGTACTTTAAGAATGTGTATAGATTATAGAGAATTAAACAAAGTAACCATCAAAAACAAATACCCATTACCCAGGATAGATGATCTCTTTGATCAACTCAGTGGAGCTAAAGTGTTTTCTAGGCTAGACTTGGCATCTGGGTTTCATCAGATGAAAGTTGAGGAATCAAGTATTAAGTATACAGCATTCAACACAAGATATGGTTTGTATGAGTTTCTGGTTATGCCATTTGGGCTAACAAATGCCCCTTCTTACTTTGTAGACCTAATGAATAGGATATTCAGAGATTACTTAGACAAGTTTGTTCTGATTTTTATAGATGATATTCTAATCTACTCTAGAACAATAGAGGAACATGAGAACCACTTACATTTGGTCTTATCTAGATTAAGAGAAAAAGATTTGAAAGCAAAATTTTCTAAGTGTGTGTTCTGGCAAGAGGAAGTACACTTTCTTGGACATGTTGTCTCTGCTAGGGGAATTTCTGTAAACCCCAATAAGATAGTAGCAATCCAAGCATGGAAGAAGCCTAACAATGTTAGTGAAGTAAGGTCATTCATGGGGATGGCAGGATACTATAGAAGGTTTATACAAGGATTTTCTAAAATAGCAATGCCACTCACTAACCTGACTAGGAAGAACCAAAAGTTTATATGGACTGATAAGTGTGAACAAGCTTTCACCCAGATCAAGGAGGCTTTGGTAAAATCACCAGTGTTGAGAGTACCAGAAGGCAATGAGGGATTGGTTGTATATACAGATGCATGTGGGTCAGGGCTAGGGGCTGTGTTGATGCAGCAAGATCAGGTCATAGCCTATGCATCTAGACAACTAAAACCCCATGAAACTAGATATGCAACTCATGATCTTGAGTTGGCAGCAGTAGTTTATGCCTTGAAGCTTTGGAGGCATTACTTATTAGGTGCAAAGTTCATTTTATACACTGATCACAAGGCCTTAAAATATCTCTTTTCACAAAAAGATTTAAATATGAGACAACACAGATGGGTTGAATTTCTTGCTGCTTATGACTTAGATATACTTTATACACCAGGCAAGGCTAACAAAGTGGCAGATGCATTGAGTAGGCAGCATGCAAAAATGGCCATGTTAATGATGGATGAGTTTAGAGACTTGACCATGCTCACTGATTTGGAAATAGATGAGAGCAGTGGGATGAGTATGGAAATAATTGAGGAAGAAAGGAGTAAAGGAAGGTTAAGTTTAATTACTTTACAATCAAACTTGGCCTTGAAGGTGGCAAAAATGCAAGAAGAAGATCAAGACTTAGCAGAAAAGAGGTCTCTCCTATTAAAGAAGGAAGAAGTGAAGGATTATCACATAGATGTAAAAGGATACTTAAGGTACAAGGGAAGGATATGTGTCCCAAACATCATAGAATTGAAAGAAGAAATCCTTAATGAGTACCATAGGAGCAAATATTCAATACATCCAGGCAGCACCAAAATGTACCAAAACTTAAAAAGGGACTATTGGTGGAAGGGAATGAAGTCTGATGTAGCCAGATATGTTGCTAAGTGCATGGTTTGTCAACAAATAAAAGCTGAGACCCAAAGACCTTCAGGGTTATTGCAGCCACTTAGCATACCACAGTGGAAGTGGGAAGACATATCTATGGATTTCATAGATGGCCTTCCTAGATCCAAGAGGGGAAATACAAGTATTTGGGTGATTGTAGATAGGCTGACTAAAGTAGCCCACTTCATACCAGTGAAAGCAGACAGAAATGCACCTAGGTTAGCCCAAATTTTTATGAGAGAAGTGGTAAAACTGCATGGTGTTCCTAAAACTATAGTGAGTGATAGGGATACAATCTTCACTTCAAGGTTCTGGAGGAGCTTCCAAGAAGCTATGGGGAGTGAATTGTGCCTAAGCACTGCTTATCACCCCCAGTCAGATGGGCAAACAGAAGTGGTAAACAAGATTTTAGAGGATTTGCTTAGGGCATGTGTGTTAGACTTTGGAGGAAATTGGGAGGACCACCTCCATTTGGCTGAGTTCACATACAATAATAGCCACCAAAGCACAATTGGAATGGCACCCTTTGAAGCCCTATATGGGAAGCCATGTCTATCACCTATGTGTTGGGCTGAGGCAGGAGAGAAAGCTATCCTAGGGCCAGAATATGTCAAAGACATCACAGAGAAAATAGAACTGGTGAGAAAGAGGATGGCAGTAGCTCAAGATAGGCAAAAGAAGTATGCTGATGCAAAGAGGAAGTCAGCGGAATTCAAAGTAGGTGATTATGTCTTCATTAAGGTTTCACCAATGAAGAAAGTCTTGAGATTTGGCAAGCAGGGGAAACTCAGACCCAGATATGTTGGACCATACAAGATTTTGGAGAGGATAGGCTCACTAGCCTACAAGCTGGAGCTTCCCGAGAAGATGAGTGCAATGCACAATGTGTTTCATGTGTCACAACTAAGGAGATGGGTACATGACAAGGAGGAAATCTTAGAAAAGCCTACTGAAGTTCAGATAAATCCAGATCTAATCTATGAGAAAGAGCCAGTGGGAATTGTGGCAAGGGAAGAAAAGAAATTAAGAAACAAGACATTGAAGCTTGTAAAGATTCAATGGAGTATAGATCCTAGTGATTGTACTTGGGAGCTAGAGGATAAAATCAGGATGGATTACCCTAGGCTCTTTGCAAATTTAAAAGGTAAATTCTTAGATTACTAAGAAAATTTGATATGTATGATAGACAGTGACTATTTAAATTGCTCATGCATATTTGAATAATTTTCCTAAGAGAGTAGGAGTACTCAAAGAATATGTTGTAAATTGTGAGGGCACAATTCCTAAAAGGAGGGGTGATTGTAATACCCCAAGATTTTGAGGAAAATTCTTTTAATAAATGATTAAAATTCTGGGGGAAAATCAGAATTATTATATAGGTGGGATTTTCAGTGGTGCAAGGTTGTGTGCATGTGTGCACGTGCACACTAGTTATGGCACTAAGAGAAAATCCAGAATTCCTGAATAATAAAACAAGGAAGGAAAACATTTAGATAAAATGTTTTAAATAAAGAAAATATAGACCTAGACATGAGTATTAAAAATTCCTGAGGATGTGTGTATATAAATATATCTATATATATATGCCTATGTATGACTTGTCTGAAAATTGAGGCAGAAGAGAACATTGACTTATAATGAATAAGTGAAATTTTTATTTGAATAATAGGTGTAGAAATGCACATAAGTATGCACATGTTTTCTGCAAATAAAAGGTTAAAGTTAAATTAACACCCATAGTTGTATAAATGTATATTTATATCCAGATGTTATTTGAGCAGAAAATAAATAAAGGAAGCACTAAAACAGTAAGAACCAAAGTGCAAGAAAGAAAATGTACATAGGCAGAAAATAGAAAGTCACACCATTATCATGTTTGAAGTAAATATAATAAAAATACTTAAAGTTATCACTTTCTGAAAAGAAAGGAAAATAGGCACAATTTAGTCTTGTTTTAAAATATTGGCCGGGATATTAAGGGATTAGGAAGGAGGGAATATGCAATGCCAAATGCATGATTCTGGTCTGGGCTAAAATAGGGATTTTGCATCACCCAAAACCCTAGACAGAACCCTTATTTAAACCAAGAGTCCAATCAGAAAACTGCTCTCTCACTAATTAATTAACCTAAGGAAGAAAAGGAAGACAAGGCTAAAGATTTGAAGGGTTTTCTGGTTTAAGCTTGTGTAAGCATTTAGGTGAGTATCCTCACTCATATACATGGCATTAAGACCTGGGATTAGGCAGCCAAGCTTTTATATGTTATATTTTGCATGTTTTGATTTACAAACTATGTTGGCTGCTGATGGTTTCATGAATGTTTGATGAGATATGATCTGCTATGCTGGATGTTTAACTTTGTTATTCTATTTTCATCTCTGTATATTATACCAAAACCTTAAGGAACATATAACAGAGTATTTGTAACTAGTTTGAATAATGGCTTAAGACAAAGAATGAAAAGATAAAGAAAACTATGAGCTGCATATACATTGGTATGGTGCCGAGGCTTGAAATAATTGGTTAAGGGTGCAATGGAGTTTTTCTCTATAAGTGCTGAGCCCTAAACTAAACAGAAACTTACAAGCCTAAAAACTATGTTTAAACAAGATTGAAAATCCGGCTAAATATAGTTGCTTGCAAAATCAAAATAAACTCAATAGAGCCATGTATTTATTCTCAGTTGCAAACATTCTGGTATATGCTTGAATAAGGTGTTTATATGCTAAATAATGTGAGATGGAATGACTGGGGTGTTATATCTCTAGAAAGTAACCTTTAACTTGCTTGCAATATTATGTCTGCAAGGTAACTAGTATGTTTCATGAGTACAGGTGGTATGTACACCTAGCTATCATTGATAGAATGAACATAAATACACTTAGTGATATAACTAAGGATTTTGTGCCAAGAAGGCTGCTGGAATGCTTGTCCTATTTGAAGTAGACAAGTTGGCACATGGCTTGTTTAAGTCCTGAGATCTTTGTGCCATAATGTTAATTAGTTCATGGCAATGTGTCCCTTTGATTCCTTATAGCAGATGAGGCCAGGAATTTATAAGAAAAAGAAAAGGCAACCTAGTAGTTCCAGATAAAAGTTGTTTTATTGCATATGATTGCTCTTATGTATTGTACATGATAATACCTGTCAAGTATGCAAAGTATATCTATGCTGTTTCCTTAGCTTAATATCATGGATATGTTAGAAATGCTCACACCAGATCATAGATCTGACCCTTATTGCTCATGGCACATGGGGGTGTCTCATTTATAATGAGGCAGCCACTAATGCTTTTGCAGGTTATGATGGAGCTAAGTAAGCAAGATTAAAAAGATATGGAATAGAGGATGCTAAGATAATTAGAAATAAAAGCTAAAATGTGTTAATTCATGCATGTATTCCCTGATTGATATGGCTATCTAATGTATTAAGTAGGAAGAACTTGTAAGAGACATGTGCTATGTTGTTTCTGGTTATTTCTGATTTGATATGAACTAAGAATATTGATGTTGAAATGATTTGAAAACCTATTTGCTAAAGTTGTTTTGATTTAGAGGAAAAACCTGGATTTTATAAGTAAAATCATTTTATGATGATTTCAGTTAATTCTGAGTTCTTTCAAAAAGAATATAGATATACAGAAAATTATATTGGGAAAACCCAGAAAAGAATTAAACTGCTATACCTTCAATTTATGATATTGATATAAGTCCAGATGCAAGAAAAAGTGTTTATACCTTGAAGATGTATTTTTAAAAAGAGAAGTATGATTAGGAAGAATGATAAATATCTGATCACAAAATGTCTGATTCATACAAATATATATACATGCTTTTGGAAAGAAAAGGTATCAATGTTTTTGTATAATCTGGGTTGTAAAAATGCAAACAAAAAGAATGGCCAGAGTAACCACATGGTTAGGCCATAGGTCAGGCCTAATGTTTCACTTCAGATCAATGAAGCAAGGGAACATTTGAGCTCAGTTTTCTGGAAAATGATCAAAGACACTGACATGTACATGTATATCTGTGTACATGTAGATATTGGGCAAAAATATAGATGTAAATTCTTAAAACAGTTGTAAGAATGGGTTCAAAAATAGTTCTGCAAGAAGAATTGTTTTGTATGATAGGTTATAGCCAAAAATTAAATATATATGTACAATTATAGGTAGGTAACAGATTTCAGCCATACAGGAGTAAATAAAAAGAAAAACAAAAATTGTGTTTGAACCGACCAGCATAGTACTCGAACTAGTGACCTTGCATGAATAAGTTAGGCGCGTTTCCATTATGCCTAGATGTTGCTTGTGTTCACTTAGGATCCACTTTCTTTTAACCTGAGTTTGATAATATTCAGACTTTAAGATGATCATCCATATTATAAGCTTGCTTTCCACTGATCATTGCTTGGTTATTTCTTAATTATAATAACAGTCTAAGGTACATATTTCCAGGGGACACTATAGTCAAAAATCTGGATACATTAAGTTTTAATTTAAAAGGGAATTTATCACATTTATGCAAATTTAAAAAGGATTTCTACTTATTATTATGCTCTGATTCAAGTAGAATATAACATAGATATCTTCATATATGTATGTTAAAAATGATTTAGAATTAAAACAATATTTCTATATTGTGAAAGATCCTGGATATATTTTTGTTTATTAGAGAAAAGAAAATGACCCTGGGAAATATATTTGTAATAGATGATATATCTATATATCATCTCTAAAATATATTTGTAATAGATGATATATCTATATATCATCTCTATTGCAAAAAAAAAAAAATCACCAATAAAATTAGTGTGTAAATAGGAGGGTCATTTCAATTACTCAACATCCCTCAGAAAAATAATCGTACTTTAATATGTCTAGAATATAGATTAGTTTGACAGTTTTTTATTTGAGTTCATTAAATCTCCATTATGGATAGATATTGGGTCTGAAATCAAGCTTAGTGAAAGATTAAGGTAAGCCTGCGACCAAAGTACATTAAGAGACTTTGATTATACAAATTTAAATATATGCTGTCAGAATAGTAAATACTGATTTCTCGGTAATAACATTTAAACGACTAACCCAATCATCTGCTGCTTGTAGTAATGACTCGGCATGTTGTTGTTCGTTTGACCCATTTGATGTCCAAATCGGATCTTTAAGCTTATATGACGCTAACCCGAATACAGGAACTGACATTTTAGTTGACATTTGGGGCATTCCGCTGACAAATGAACTGAGACAAAGCTTACTGCTGCTCGTAGGAGTGGAGAGCAAGTGAAAGGTCAGAAAGCAAGCATCCAAATCCTTCAATGTCTGACCTATTGGTATCCTGTATATAGGGTACCTGCAATAAAATGAGCCAGTAGACAAGCTTGTGCATATCGTGGAATAAATCATTAAAGTTTCAGACATGTTAAACGGAAACTGAAACTCGTGTTCATAGCTTGAGTGTGTGTTGAATGCAAGCATACATTGGTGACATAAATTTTTCTAAACGTGAGCATGTTAAAGTTAAAGCATACATTGCACGTCAATTTTTATAAACTTATTAATTTTTCTAAATCTTTCTGCAAGTATTATTTAAGTAGAAATCTCATCAAAATGAAACACATCCCTGAGATCAACTAATTTAGTACCCAGCTCTGAATCAACACCTATACTAATAGAATCATAGCTGTCTATATAAAATTAGGGCTCATCCATTGTATGCCACATATATGTCGGTCATTCATTTTGTATCATCATTCATTCATCAAATATGATAAGTCCTATTAAATTTATTGCGATAAATAACTAATTAAGATTCTTTATGGCACATTGGGACAAACAATAAATGGACAGATGGTATTAATTCACAAATCACATTTCTAATATTCTTCTAATGCTATCATATTTAGCAAAATAAAAACACTTACGGTGGTGGCAAGCAACTCGGCGCCATGTTCCAGAAACAAGGTGCAGTGCCTAGTGACATAGAAGGGTGCAGTGAGCAACTTCCCACTCGACACATACAACACTGAGTATCTGTTCAGATCATCCACTGCAACATTAAACGCCTTTGTGTTGGAGGTGACCCCATCACCCACCCCTCCATATTGCTTCAGATTCACTACATTTGCCCTGCATCCTGCTGCTTCTCTATAATCTATACATTTCCCCTTTGTAACTAGCCCAACTATCACCAATATTAATATACATGTTATCTGCAGTTACAAAAATTACTAACCCATGTTATAAGACCATCTTTATTTTAAAAATATATGAATTCATGTGTGTATGCTTAGAAATTTGATGTACCTTCTCTATTTTAAAAATATATCACTTCTTGAAACCTTACTGGTGCTACTTTTCTTATCAGATTTGTGACTCATATGGATTGTGTGTACATAAGGTGTTAGGTGCATAGTTCTTCATAGTTTACAAGGATAAATTTGACTTTTTGGTTATTAATGGAAAAAAAACAAAAAAAAATTAAAAAAAAGATTTCATCAAAGTCTGGTTCATAAAAACATACTATAAATGTATTTAATTTTGACATATCTAAAAATGCAAAGCTGAAAAAAAATGAGGGTTTGTATATATGATATTGAACCACAAAAATTCCTATATCTGTAGAACTTTTATTTCACTTAAATTAATTATATAAAACATCAAAAATATTTTCTTTTCACCATTGAACTCAAACGTAATTTTAGGTATGTACAAATGATGCAAAAACTTGTGAAGATAATCTTCATTGAAAGTAGATTATAACTGTAAAAGAAAAATTCATTTCACCTATTACGGGCATAAACAGCAGACCAAATCTTGGATCTCCTTATTTCTCATTCCTCTATGTCCTAGGAAATCTCAGTCATTAGTCACAACAAAGTAGTGCTTACTTTATTCTATAACTAGGACGCCCGAACATTATGAATGTATATTACCAGTATTTTGACAAGCAATCAATAAATATGCCTACTTACATATGACTTCATCTATAAATAATGTCACTTTTAAAAATCTGACTCATTCTACCTGTAAATTTTGTACCCATTGTTCCATGTTCAAAGGTCGCATATTAGACATATCATATCATGAATTCTCTCCTTAAGATAAGTTTGGTACTACATGTAATCGAATCTACTCAGGATCTTTGTACAGTATTATTTGTCAAATTATAATATTATATTTAAAAACTCAGTATACTATGTTGTCTGAAATGAAAACGAAAGGGAGAAAAAGAAAAGCAATACCCGAAAGTGAGTGTAATATTGCCGCAGTTGCCCAAATAGTAAGACAAGAGCAAAGATAATCATCAATATGTCAAAGGAAGCATCGTTGCCTAAAAAGCAAGAATATAAAAGAAATAAGCTTGGTGAAGAACCCATTTGTAGCCCCAAAACAAACTTGTGGAATAAAGAAAATAGTAGGGAAAGAAGGAAAAGAAAATTAATCGAAAGGTGGAACTCACCATGTATCTTCCTGATTGCAACTTGAACTTGACTAATGCCTTAAGAGACTTACTTATATACTATGCACCACTTAAATTTGACGATTTTTACGGAGTCCTTTAATTGCTCTGACCATTTAGTATACCATGCACTCACGTTTACTCCAGTACTGTTGTTTTTGTACAATTAATTGCATGCATTAACAGATTATAACCGGATTAATGAATCTCTGAGATAAAAAGCTCATGTTCTGACATAAATGGTAATTGTACAATTTACATAAGAATCCAATATTATTTATATGTACATTTGTATGATCAACCTATTACATTCTTTTTTTTTCCTGGAATCTAGAAATAGCATTACAGGGCAAAAGAGTCATTACAAATAAGCAGTGTTTTATTTAAAATACATACAAAATGGAGCAAATATATATTTTATACAGATCTTATATGCGTTAGTACCAATCAAAACCAAAGGGCTATATATCTAGTGTTTAATCCAATTGATAAGTTGCATAAGGGACCGTCTTGCGTGTGTGTTATACTAGTTCTGGCGTATATCAGTATGTTTTATGTGTGTGTTCACATAAAATTGAACACTCCCCATCACTACGCACACAGAAAGCCCTTCACACAACCACACACATATCCAACTGGAACACACGCACCCACTCACAAATCACAAATGAACACATTCCCTCTTGCATTAACTCACACCCCTGACACGCATACATGAACAAATCCACACTCGCAGAAAATTACGCCCTCACACACAACATACATTATATATATAATAACTGGTTACTGAACTATATTTTTGAATTCATACTGTATATAACTATATCTGTAAGGACTGAAACTATAAGTGACAATGTAATACAATGTTCAACTAAAACTATGATTGACTATAGGCAGGTAAGAACTGAAACTATAAATAGCTTTATATGTAATATGATATAGCAAGTATATTTTATAGCATGGTTGAAAGTTCCTGTAAAACTGAACATATATTGTAACTATGGGTTAATCACTTTAGGGTCTGGGATAATTGTACTCAGCGTTCCATTAACTGAAACGTGAAAAGCATACCTATAACATTCAATACTAATTAATTCAGTACACTGTAAAACTTGGAGGAGAAAATGTTATTTTATTACTTTGTATATTGCTAAATACATTTTACACAACAGTGTCCAACTCTATATGCTCATTTGCAATGTTGCTTAATCTTAATTTCTTTTACATATATAAAAGTTACAGTAAGTTTACCTTACATCTAAATTTTGATATTAGTCTTCAAACCTTGAACAAGTATTTAAGTAATTATCAGATAGTATTAAAATAGAAGATGGAATGTCTATTAATTAAAGAAAGGAAAATTGCATAAGAAATGACGATTACATAAAGAAAGATTACGTGCAGCAGCCTTAAAAAGTGATGATAACAGAGTAACTTTGAAAAATTGGTTTGTATAGTTTATTTAATCATGCATGTTCGTTGCATTAAACAACTTGTATTCATCGACAAACAACTTGTATTCGTCACAGATCCATCTTTAGTGTGGATACTACTGATGCTGGCAGTGAACAGTTGAAGAACACAATTGAAACAAGATCCAAAACATTTCAACTTCAAAAGAAACTTATAAGTTGTGTAATGTTATGATAGGATATGAGACTGACAATAAATCCAATTCCAATATAGAGAAATAATCTAAGTATTCAAATGAAGAAAACTCAACGCATACATTTTGATTAAAGGATTTTTAATAGGTGACATCAGCTGCTCTTTAAAAGCAAGTTAGATCAAACATAAACTGTAAAATCTAAAAGCGCAAGGACCATTAAGGTGATTTAAGTATATTTAAGACCTATACATTCAATATAATATACAAAAGTATACAAGTTTATGACAAACCTTACAATTTAGACTTGCATTCTACAACAGCAGTAATGAAGGATACAAATCCTATGTAATCACAAACAGTAGAGTAAATGAATTTAAATTATAAGCAAGTTTCCACATTTAAAGGCATGGTAATGAACCCATTCATAAAAATATGAAACCGTTTCTATTTTTTATTATATATGCAGTTTTAGTTGATATAAATAAAATTATAGCTCTAGAGATGGATTCTAAACTTTTTATATGTTAATCAAAATTAGCCCCCTCAACTGCTACACCAAAAACAACAAGGTCAGAAACATAAATGGAAAACAATACCACATATTGCTGTTGCTCTATTTCAGACATCGATCTCCATTGTTTCACAATTAGGGGCCATCAATGAGCTGCATAAAAATTCGAATTGAATGGTGAAGAAGTCTCCTTTCAGTCGGCTACACAATACTTATTTAACCCTTAATCTATACATAAGAATGTAGCGTAAGAAATCAAATCAATTCCTACTCCGGATTGATTAGAAAATACAAATTTAAGAGACGACAAGTAGTTACCTGGATTGATAAATCAGTTGACCAGAGAAGTGAGCAAAAGAAATAAGCAGCCGTGTTTATTTATCTTCGTACAAAAGATCATGGCGCCGAAGAACGATAGAGGGAAAAAGATGGAGATGCGGGGTATCGATCCCCGTACCTCGTAAATACCAATCAGAAGTTGAGCAAGCTGGATGTGAGAAGAGAGTGGCATAGCTTCAGCGAAGTTTATGGATTTTAGAGTGAACAAGAGTGCTCATAAATTAGGGATTTTAGAATTGAAGGGTGGAAGGAGGGATACGTGAAAAGGAAAAAAAGAGAGGGAAAGAAAAAATTACCGCCGACCTTTTAGTATTATTAATGATAGCGTGAACATAAGCTATATTTTTTATCTAAATGACTACTAAATAGTTAACAATAGCAAGACACGTTTTGATGCTATCGCTGTTTGCCATTAATAGGTTATTTTCTTGTAGTGAATAGATTTTCATTTTCAACTTTGTTGTCATTTTTCATGAGAATTAAAAGTGGTTTAAAGATTGTGTTATAGTTTGATGGCTTATGTTGAGCTAATTTATAGCACAAATGAACCATATTTATGATAAACACAACATTTAAATTCACTAATGACCAAAAAAGAGAGATTATAATTTCATGTGTGTTGAACTATGTGATCTAGAGAGTGGGTTTATCTCTAGATTGTCTTAACACACTCATATTTTTATCAATTTTCTTTTGTTAGTTTTCTACATTTTTAGCTAATCACATTTTCAACTTTGGTTTAATTTGACTGAATAGAGATTTAAAATCAACAATTCCCCATGGATCGACCCGTACCTGCCACGTACTAAAATTGTACGCCGTGCGCTTGCGGTTATTTTTGTTTCAACTTTCGTTCGGCTATTTTCTAACTCAATAGACATTTAGTCGTCCGAAAAAGTTTTTGGCGCCGTTGCCGGGGAATAGTTTTGATTTTAATTTACTATTCTTCGAATTATTTTCGTTTGATGTGTGTTTTATTTTGTGTTTTTGTTTGCAATTGAAGATGCAATTTGTGATTCATATGACTAAGCATAGCATATTTGTTTTGAACAACATAAGCTATCAAACTCAATACTAAACACAAAATTACAAAAACATCATTTTTCCATGAAGCACAAAAAGAGTGCATAACATCAAAATGTTGCATCTACATACTAGAGAGCTTCATTACCCCTAAATTGAAGGGATTAGGCTCTCATATCTATTATCAAATCAACAAATGTAGCTTGCAACTTGGAATAAACAAGAGAAGAAAAAGAAAAATGCAAGCTAATGGAAAAGAGAACAAATCTAATTGCATAAAATAAAATCTACACTACTAGCATGAAAGAAAGAGAGCATTTAAGTAAAATAAAACACTAATTAACATTGCATAAAAAAAGTACATGAAATGAAAATGGCTAAGTAGCCATGAAAAGAGAAAGAGAGATTGTCATTTATTTTTGATTCTAAACTAAAACTAGGTAAGAGAAAGAGGAGGTTACATGAAGCACAAGGGGTATTTATACAAGTTAGAAACCCTAATCCATATTTTTGGGGAATGCCCAAACTACCCCATAGGAAGTGTGGCGGCCAAGTAACCATTAGCATCCACTAATCATCCATTAAGTGTGCATGAAGATTTAATGGCCTTTTAGCATGTGCATTAGCTCCTAAGTGTACATTAAGGTAGGTGGGTAAGTGGGGTCCTCCATGATCATCACTTTGAATTATTTCCATCTTCATTTGTTCTCTACACTCTTGTGCATGCATATATCATCATGAAACCACTTGTAAAATTCACTAAATTTCCTACAAAACAACATAGAAAATTCCAAGTAAATTTTCATAATTTAATAAACGCATAAAAACGACCATTTTGCCCCTATATGAAGATGAATATGTGACAATTTGAAAATAATTGATTTTTTGGTTTAAACAAGTTAAAATACTCAATATGATCATTTATTTAATTTAAATAGACTAAATATGGTAGTAAAAATATGCACATTTACGTGCACATCAAATACCCCCACACTTATCTTTTTATTCGTCATCGAATAAAGAAAAACTAAGATAAATCCGTTTTCGTAGGAAACACGATTGCATTGAGCATATGCAACAAGCCGTTAAACCTCTGGGTGTCCCCAGTAGGATGAGTGTTATCTTGTGAGGGTTTTCAGCGGATACTACCCACAAAATTCAAATGTAGGATGAAAATATTTACAAAATGCAAGATTTATTTACAAAGAGATGAATGCGAGTTTTTGGAAATATTCACGAATGAAGGATTTACTTTTAAATTAACACACATAAGTTAAATATAGGTTTTGGTTACTATCAAGAAATTTAAGACCTTTTACTTGTCAAAATTTCCAACAAAAATCAAGTTATCATAGCAAATAGACAATAGTTTAACTCGTTGTTTCGGTTGATAACAAAGTGTAACTATGAAATAGATCCTTAGTTAATTATCAAAGTTTATCAAAATGGTATTTCCATTTATTTTCAATAACAAGTCAAATGAAACAAGTTAAAATAGTGCTTGGATTTCAATTTCTTACTCTCTCTAATTTTTTATTTGAAAATTTTATTGATATTTACAATATTTACATATGCCTAACTCAGAAAACTGAGGCCATATATATTACCCGTGCACTACCTTGCGGATTGATGTAAGGGGAATACAGAGCGTGGCGAGTGAACACACAAGTGTGAACACTTATTGAATGTAGGCGTTATTAGTAAAATAATTTTAATATACACACACCTAACTAAGATAAACTGAGGCCAGATATACCGATCGTGCACTGCCTTTCGGGCTTACGTGAGAAGGGTACAGAGCATGGCGAGTGAACACACGAGTGTGGACACATGACTCTAGGTGTTTATTAAGAAAAATAAATACATATATACAAGACATTTTTTTGTTTTTGTTTTTTTTGTTTTTTAGAATAGAGAGTTTCGCACTATCATCTTAGCACCATTTAACTTAGAAGACAAAAAATGTTATATCTTTACTTTAAATCAACCACTTTTGAAAACAAAGATTTTCAATTGGGATGTATTTCATAATTAACACGTATGCATCTTCCTATATACTAGTTAAACCATTGTTATTTGTAATCAAACTTCATTTTTATTTTTTTAAGGCAAATAGATGTTCAAAACTTTCAATTTAATTAACCAAAACCATATATTTATCCTATAGTGTTTCTTTAAAATAAATCAAAAATGCTTTAAAAAATTCTTTTTATTTCTTTTTGAGATTTTTTTTGTAATTTTGGAAAGAAAAATTAAAAATAAACTATGAAAAATCGAAAATGATGATGAATTAAGCTTCCTTCTTTTGATTCTTGCTTATCTTCGCCTTGCTTTCTCCTAGTGGTGGCCGACCAAGCTTGGTTTAATTTTTGTTTATGAACGTGGAAATGAAAGTGGCATGAGGGTTTAGGGTATAAGAATATAACCTATTCCTATTTTGCCCTTATCTTATTACCCTTATCTATTTCATTTTGTTTCCCTTTAGTTCATTAGTTAATTAGGCACGAAACCTTCTAATTATACAAATCTCAATCGCTTAAACATTTACATTATTTCATCTAATTTATCCAATTAAATCTCCTAAATAATGTTAGTTAGAATTAGGGTCGTTACAACAGGTTGACCAAGAGTGCCCATTTCATTCCAGTTAAGTCAACCAGGACGACACCTGTTTTAGCTAAATTGTTTATGAAGAACATATTTAGACTGCATGGAATTCCTATTAGTATAATAAGTGATAGAGATATTTTGTTTACTAGTGAATTCTGGAAGAGTCTAATGGATGTGCTTGGTAACAAGCTTAAGATGAGTACTTCTTATCACCCTTAGATGGATGGGCAGACGGAAAGAGTCAATAAGGTGCTCGAGGGTTTATTGAGAGCTTGTGTGCTAGAATTTGGTGGATCTTGGGGAGATCACCTACACTTGGTTGAGTTTTCCTATAATAACAGTTATAAGACTAGTATAGGAATGGCGCCTTTCGAAACTTTGGATGGAAGGCCATGCAAGTCACCAGCATGTCGAAATTGGAGACAGTCTTAGGTCCAGATCTAGTTAGAGAGGCGACAGAGAAGATTGAGTTGATCCATGGTAGGATGACGGAAGCTCAATCTTGACAAAAGAGTCATGCAAATAAGTGGCGTAAAGATCTAGAGTTCTCAGTTGGAGATAGAGTTTTCGTTAAAGTATCACCAATGACGGGTGTGGTACGATTCAGAAAATCCGGTAAACTGGCACCGAGATATGTTGGACCGTTCCTAGTCATAGAGAGGATCGGAAAGCTCGCATACCGAGTAGAATTGCCGAGAAGTTTGGAAGGTGTCCATAATGTGTTTCATGTGTCCCATCTTCGTAAGTATGTGCATGATTCGGAGACTACTATTCCTTCGACTGCGTTTGAAGATTTAATAGTAGAACTGAATTTGACTTTTGGTAGACAACTGGTTCGAGTTGTAGCAAGAGATGAGAAGAGGTTAAGAAACAAGACAGTCAAGTTGGTTAAAGTTCAGTGGAGCGACAACGAGAAGGACTGTACTTGGGAGATAGAAGATAAGATACTTATCCTAATCTGTTGTAGGGTTATTTTCTATATTTGCTTTATATGGACTATTTTCTAGTCAGGTAGGCTAGTATGGTAGTTAGGTGATGTTACAAATGATTGCAATGTTTAGTATTTAGTCCTTACTAAATTTCGAGGACCAAATTCTTTAAGGAGAGGATCCTGTAACACCCCTAATTTTAAATAACATTGTTCATGAGATATAATCAGATAAATTAAATAGAATAATATGGAGACTAGAATGATAAGGGGATTGAGATTTGAAAACTAAATAGAGGCCGTGCCTAACTAAATGAAATCATAAGAATGGGTTAATAAAATGGTTTTATAAGTTAACTACTCAAGAGAATAGGGCAGGGATATTATGGAAAATAGCCGTATACCATAATCCCTAAACCCTTACTTCATTTTTCATTCATACGTTCATAAACCAAAAACAAAAGCTAAGGAGAACTAAGGCCGGCCATAACCCTAGGAGAAAAGGGATCAAAAACCAACTAGAAGCTAAGGATTCAAGCAAGGAAGAATTAAGCAAGATCAAATCTCAAGTTCCTTATCCAAACAAGGTGAATAATAATCTAAATCATCTCATATATAGCTTAATGAACATTTTGATTTCGGGTTTAAAGTTTGAAACCGTTTGGATGATTTGAATGATGAAATGCTTTGATTGTATGCCATGTTAGATTTAAACAAGTATGTTTGAAAAAGGTTTGATTCGATTTTAAGGTTAAATCATTAATAATGGGTTTCGAATGCCATGAGGATTTAATATGTTATGTAAAACATTATTTTTGAGATGGGTTTAAATTTTCATAATAATCCAAGCTATGGCTAGTTTATTATGAACTTTGAATGGAAGAAATAGATAATTTGGGTTTAAATTAATTACGGTAATTATATAATGTATTTTGGGTCCAAAATTCATATGTTAGAAAATATACTAAAAGTGAATTAAGTCGATTTTTAGGGATTTTTCCTAAGTAATTTACTATGGAAATTAACTTAATTAAGTTTGAGGACTTAAATGTCTTAACTGTTATGTTAAGGGGAAGGGCTTCATTGCTAAATTATTTCTAATTATTAATTGATGAATTCGGCAAAAAGATTTTAGTAAAGGATTTGGCAACTAATCATATCTTGACAAATAAGGCAAGTAAGTGAAAAGAATTTTGTTTTAAAGGCTAAAAATCAGTTTTGCTTGGATTTACTTCTTCGCCAATTCCATCTGATGGATTTCGACAGCATGCCTCCACCAATGAACCCATTCAAAACCAATGTACATGTTATTAAGCAATTGATATATGGTGCAATGGAGAAAGGCGGAAGGTACAGTGTCAACACCTAGCTTTCGAAGGGGTAGAGATCATTTTTATAAGCTTTCGAATATGTTACTTGCCTTTGCTTTTAGAAAAAAAGACGCTTTCGAAAGGGTTGAAGTTACTTATAAATAGCTTTCGAAGGGGTTGCCGCTTACCTTTGTTTTAATAGTAGCTTTCTAATGAGATGTCCCATACTAAGTATTAAAAAGGTGGTTTTGAATGGTTAGTCGCTTTTGAACCTAGTCGAAACCTATCTCCTGTCTTCATACCTTTCTAATTAGATAAAGGTTACTTTTCTTTACAGTCTTGTAGCAATGAGTTCGAAAGGGAAGCTTTTGTTTTATTAATATAGAAGCCATATTCCAATGCTTTCGAAAGGGTCCTTGTAGTCACTTATATTAAAAGTTTCAAAGGAAATGGCATCTAAAGGTTGTTTCAAGCCATTATTTTCCCCAAATTATTTTACTTAAAGATATTTGCTTTCAAAAGGGTGGTTTCGAAGCCATCAGTTCCCTAAATTATTTTACTTGGAGTCTAATTTTTTGAAAAGGTTACTTTTGCTTATGTTCACTTTGACCCAGAAGTTATACTTAAGGTTAAACCCAATGATTTTGAAAGAGATACTTTCATTTGGTTTCGAAGCTCTGCTTCTATAAATCCTACTTGAACTAAGTGGTTTTGAAAGATAAGCTTTAATACTTTCGAAGGGAATGTTTTAATGGTTTTGAAAAGAAAGTTTTGATGCTTTCGAAAGGGATGTTTTGAGAGTTTCAGAAGGCATATATTTAAGTGTTTTGAAAAGAAGGTTTGAATACTTTCAAAGGATATATTTTAATGGTTTCGAAAGATAAGGCCTAAGGTTTCAAAAGCCTTAGTTTTCAAACAAGAAAGCCAATCTCAATTTTTAAAGAAGAACCCATGGCAATATGAAAGAGTTTTTAAAATGGCATTTAACTTTGGAGTTTTTGAAGAAGCTTTCCTTGCTAAAGCTAATAGGTTAAAGTTATTAACAATGTTCCATTTGAAAAATGATTACAAGGAAATTGAACCATAGATGTTTATGTTTTTATGTATTGATCAGTTATCATGTGTGCTTCTTCTGTAAACATGTTCACTTTATAATTAATCCATATCTACGTTTTGGGGTGTTAAGGGAAGAATAACCACTTAGGTTGACCTAGTAGTGAATATATATATATATAGAGAGAGAGTTAATTCCTGTGTGAGTAGAATTGCATATAGGAGGTCAGGTAGACCGGAATATAGGATGCCCAAAGATTGATCAAAGGATAATTGGTTTATACATATTCTTAGTAAGCCCATGAAAACTATGCATGGAAAAAGTTATTGGCAAGGGCCAATAGGTTCTTAGTGATCCCATGAAAACTATATCCAGATTAAGTTATTGACAGAGATCAATAGGTCATAGTTAACCTATGAAAACTATGGTATGAGAGATGTTATCGGAGAACCCAATAGGTTCATAGTGAGCCTATGAAAACTATAATTGGATGAAGTTATTGGTAGATACCAATAGTTTCTTAGTGAAACCATGAAAACTATGAAACTGGGCAGATAGTCCGTAAGCTTTGAACATGTTATTAGTTTGCCCATGAAAACTAATAGGTTAATAGTGAACCTAAAAACCATAACTTGAGAAAGATAGTCAAATGAATGGGGATGGGAAATCCAGAATATATTGTATCTTTGCGTATCATCATGATACATTTTATTATGTTATGTTTTAACCATTATGGATGCAGTTGCACAATATATTGTTATTATAAATTTGAGTTAAGATACCAGTGAGGGAAAAACCTGTTCCGCTAAGCGGCGTAGTCTCACTAGATATCTATATGGTTCGAGATGGTAGGTTATTATTCATACCTGACTTTTTTTTCTGACTCGAAGTTTATGTTTTCCCCTTAAACTTTTGGATGCTCAATTGATTTTGAGTAGTTTGAGAGTTAAGGTTTTCAGGTTCTCCTTTAGACGAATAAGCTTCTGAAGATGTGAAGGAGGCAAGCTAGCTATAAGGAGTTCTTTCTGTTTGATTCAGCTGTGTTTTGGATGTAATGGCAAATTTTTTTAATTGCCTATATTTAGATTCTGATCATCCAAGGGGGCATCATCATATGTCGCTCTTGGCGTATTTTATAATAATTATATTTCTCTGAATGTGGTTTACGAATTAGGATTATGTAACGAATTTGAAACATTATTTGAAGTTGAATGAGAAATCTGTTTTATGATTTTAATTTTTTTCATATTCATGTGTTTCTGCTATATCAATGTATCTAACATTACCGCATTTGGTCACCGAAAATTAATAAATATGGATGACTACAGCATCTGTAGCCGTTAGTTTTGGACCTCCAAGTGGAAGATGTTACAGAAAAGACTAATAAACTGAAAATTGAAGGTTCTTTTACCATCAATTGATTCTGAATCATTTGACATATGTGTGTCACATCTCAAAGGAAAAATGACCAAGCACCCTTTCAGTGGGAGCAATGGAAGAGTTAATGAACTCTTAGGGCTAGTAGATAATGATGTATGTGGTATGATGCCTATAGTAACCAAAGATAATAGTTCTTACTTTGTTACCTTTACGGATGATTTCTCTTGACTAAGACTTATGTAAATTATGAAGAACAATTTTGATTTCTTCAAGGATTTTAAGGAGTATAAAAATGAAGTTGAAATCAGATGAAGCAAAAGAATTAAATCCTTCGATCTGATCGAGGAGGCGAGTATGTTGGAAAAAAGCTCCAATAATACTTAAAAGTTAATGGGATTATCTCTCAGATTACTCCACCCTGTACCTCACAACACAATAGTGTGTTATAGCGAAGGAACCGAACCTTATTAGACATGGTTTGTTGCATGATGTTTAAAGCTAAGTTGCATCTGTTCTATTAGGGATATGCATTGGAAACCACAACGCATATGTTGAACATAGTACCAACTAAACCTTTGCCAAGATGCTAGATGAGATATGGCATGGGAAATAACTCCACTATAATTATTTGAAGATGTGGGTTGCTTGGCCTATGTTAAGAACATCCGCCCTAATAAGATTGAGGTGAGATCAACTTTGTGTAAGTTTATAGTGCTGAATCGTATTTTTTGAGGAACATATCGAGAGAGAATGGGATTTGGTTAGACAATGTGTGGTTGGTAAACAAGGATTGGTTTTTTAGCAAGGTATGGAATGTATTGCCAAATATTCAATATGATTCCACAAGATCTATTTTCGTTCAAGTAACGGATTCTAGCCAATTGAAAGGATCCTCCGATCAATCCACGGATCATTTTGATTCTATTAGAAATGAGGATTCAAAATATAACACATTGATCGATCAAACAGAGATTCAACAACTAAGAGAAAGATCGATTCTTTGGGATCCTTCCTTTCTTCAAAATGAATTTACAGGAACATTTGGAACATTTTATTTCTGAACAGAAGAACCGTTTTCAAGTAGTGTTCAATAGATTACGTATGAGTCAATATTCGATCGATTGGCCCAAGGCTATCGACAAACAAGAATTGTCTAAGTCACTTTGTTTCTTTTTGTCCAAGTCACTTCTCTTTTTGTCCAAGTGACTTCCCTTTTTGTCCAAATCACATCCCATTTTATTTATGGGTATCGGGAATACCCCTATTCATAGGTCCGAGATCCACATCTGTGAATTGAAAAGTTCGAATAATCAACCCTGCAATCAGTTGTTAGAATCAATAGATATTCAAATCGTTCCAAGAATTCGAGGACATATATTTTCTACAATACAGAAAAACAAAAAGTAATTATTTTCACATATGGTGTCTTTTTAGGAAAGGAATTTCTATCAAATGGAAAATTAATACCAAAGTTGTAAACTTGGATAAAATCCAAGAGACTAACATTGAGATTGAAATAGTAGGAGAACCAAGTTCACTAGTATATGATAACATGCAATCTATTAGAAGGTTTAGTAGGGAATTTCATGTACTCGAAAGATAATATGGTTTTCTCGTGGATGGCAAGAAGGAGGACTGTGTCCTAAACAACGACACTCCTTTGTATTCCAGCAAGAACTAAAGAATAAAGACTCTGCACTCTGGCTTGGAGCAATGAAATCCGAGATGGATTTCATGTATGGAAACAAAGTTTGGACTTTGTAAGACATACCTAAAGGTATAAAACTCATCGGCTGCAAATGGATTTTAAGAAAAAGCAAAATGCAGATGGAGAAATAGGGATTTATAAGGCAAGGTTAGCTGAGAAAGGATTTCGTCAATTTCAAGGTGTTGATTATGATGAGACCTTTTTGCCCATAGCCAGCTTAAGTCCATTCAAATTATGTCTTCCATTGCTGCATTCTGTGACTACAAAGTATGGAAAATGGACGTAAAGATGGCTTTTCTATATGGTGATTTAGAAGAAACTATTTATATGTCATAACACAAGGGTTTTGTGGTCAGTGGGAGTGAAGGCAAGACTTACAAATTGTCAAATTCCATTTATAGACTTAAAAAAGCTTCAAGAAGTTGGTGTAAGTGTTTTGATAAAGTAATCGAATAGCTTGGTTTTTCTCAGAACACAGAGAAAGCATGAATATACAAAAAGAAATAGGGCAAAGCCATCGTATTTTAGTGTTGTATGTTGATGATCTATTATTGATTGGTAACAACACTTCGTTGTTATAACTAGTGAAAGATTGGCTTTCTAAGAACTTCTTAATGAAGGATTTGGAAGAAGCAGCTTATGTATTAGGTATAAAGATCTATAGAGATAGATCTAAGAGGTTGCTGGGATTATCCCAATTCTTATACATAAATACTATACTAAAGAGGTTTGGTATGGAGAATTCCAAGCGTGGGAATGTTCCAACGTAGTTTGGAATCGTCCTTTCTAAGAAACACTTTCCTCATACCGATGTGGAGACCTCCTTATGAAGGGGTATATGGATTCGATCTTTCAAAGTGATATAGATGATAGTAAATTAGTATCTAGTTATACTTTACGCTTAATGGCGAAACCATTAGTTAGAAAAGTTCCAAGCAAGAAACAATAGTTGATTTTACCATGGAGGCCGAGTACATCACCCTCAATGAAGCAACTAAAGAAGCAGTCTAGATGCGTAAGTTTTTGAATCAACTCCGCGTGATTCTCGATATTGAGAACCCTATGGCATTGTTGTATGATAACAATGTGGCAATGCAGGTCACAAAGGAGCCCAGATTACACAAGAAGTCATATCATATTCTTTAGACGTTCAACATTATTGGAGAATTCATTGAGAAGAAAGAGGTCGTGATATAAAGGGTAGATACCAAAGACAACATAGCAGATCTATTCACCAAGGGTCTAGCTCAGTCGGCTCTCGAGAAGCTAATTAAAGGGATGAGAATGAGATTCCATAACTGGCCCCAAATAAGGTAGAATAATGATAGAGTTAAGTGTATTCTCCAGGGGCGATTATGTAATTTATTGAAAATTATTTAACTCTGAAATCAATTCTCGTACATAATAACAGTGTATTTCTTTTTGTTATATATTTGTTACAATCTGTTATAAATAATTGAATATTTTATTGAAACATATTTAACAAAAAATCATAAATGGTGTGTTTGTGATACTAATTACAAATAGTTATAATCATGAGTATTGTATCACAATATTATAAAACACAGTATTTTAAATGTTTCTAGTCAAGATGCATCGAGACTAGATATCGATGTATCCATTGAGACTAAAGTACGTAATGCTCTCCAAATGTTGGGTAGTATATTACTCTCAATTGCTGGAGCACCAAGAGGTTACGTGCTAATTGTTACTGGATGACAATGGAACGACTCACTTGATAGTTTTCCATTGATTAATATAACTAAGGTCTAATAGAAAATATCAATGTGACTAATTTACATAATTCTCTTGATTTGAGAACATTGTCGATCTTCAATATGAAATCTCCACTTTAATTATAGTTTAATCATGGCACGACGTCCATTAGGTGACTATAGTTGGGTCGAGTGGAAATATTGGAAGCAAAATACTATTCTAGTGAGGATTCATCTCCTAAGTTATATGGAGTTAGTATCATGGTCAACTCAAAGTCAAAATATCTGCCCAAAGTAGTTCAGCTAATAATAATTGTTTTTATTAAACCAACGACTTTATGTTTGGACAATAATTGTTATATATGTATAAGTAGGAGTATATAAACATACATTTGGACAATATATTTGTATATTGGATGAGCTAACGTGTCTATTGCGATGTAAATCCCAGCATTTGTACATGGGCATGTTATACCTGCACGGATTGATATGTTACATACACACACACACACATATATTTGTATATGATACACTTATATATATAATATAAGATAAATTAAATATTACTATAAATTTTTATAAATTAAAATAAAATAAAGGTTTTATTTAAAAGAAATATTGAAATACTCTAAATAAATAAGACTTTGTAGGCCCAATAAAGAACCAATATAGTAAAAAAATAGAAATTAACCCATAACTTCCAATGTGAGCCAGCCCAGTTCCAACCTTTTTTAGGGTCAAATTGCTTTTTAAACTATAATTAAAAGGGATAAGTAATTTTTGTAAAGTTAAATATTAAAAGTGAAGAAATTAAGGAGTTTATTTTAAAGAAAGTGAATTTTATTTCACTTATAAAAACAGATTATAAATCTATTATTGAAATCAGGTTTTAAATAGTAAATAAGGAAATAATTATGTAATTAGTATAATTGTAGAAAATAATTATTGGAAAATTATAAAGTGGCAGAAAAACATTTATGGAGAATGATTATGAAATCTATTTGGAACTTTGGGCTAACTTGCCGTGATAAATAAATAGATTACCAAAGAAGCGAAAGAAAAAGAATTAAAACAAATAAACAAGTAAGCCCCTTAGGCCCATTTTATCACTTAGGCAAATATCCTCTCCTTTGCATACATGAGGAATCTAGAACACTCCATCTTGCATAAAAATCATTTCCCGCACTTTCTTTTGCTCAAAATTTTCAAGAGCAAAATAATTAAAACCCTTACCTACTTCTTCAAAAATTCATATGAAATCAAATAAAATCTGTAAATCATGAAACTCGAAATTAAGCTTCTCAACGAGGGTCTCCACCTCTAGGAATCTTCATCATTGGATTTTAAGCAAGTTGGTGTCCTGTTGCAGTTTTAAAAAAGAGGGAAAATTGAGTTTTGGTGATGCTATGAAGTGTTATAGGATGAGTGGAGTTCTTTTAGCTAAGTGAGTGTTTTCCACTCACAAATCTTTCTCTAGATGCTTTGATCGAATTGAATGGTTGGTTGTATTTTAAATGAATTTACTTGAAACTTATTTGCTTGAAATTTAAAATCTCCCTTAGTTCCTTTGATTCATGATGATATGTTGCTTGGATTCTTAAGTTTGTGTGCATATATGACCGTAAATGGGTGTAGCATTAGAGAAGAGTTCGGTGTTGCTAGCGCCAAAATTGGTCACTAACACCCAAACGCCGTTGAAAGCACCAATTCACAGTTACAATTCACGGATAGTAAATATGAAGAGGAAATAAATATGAAGAATAATCAAAATTAAAAAGAAAGCAGTAATAAGACAGGATTTATAATGGTTTGGGTAACTCCGGCTTACGTCCATTCCAGAAATTTGCTTTTCATTGATTAGAGAATTGATTACAGTTACAATCCCAAGTTTTTAAAACAAAAAATGGCAGAGTAACTTGAATAGCCTTTGTAGAAAAAGTTATGGAAGAACAGAATGAGAATCCCTTTTCTTAAGCCCCGCCTACCGTATTAATAGGAAAAATCCGGGTTATTATGCTTCCTGGGCGATACGGGCCCACCAAAACCATAGTCGAGTCCATACCGTCGACCACTGATTACCTGGAGTATAAAATATACCGACCCCAAAAGACCCGGGTAGTGACCCGAAGCAGCCTCCATTTTGACCCGAAGCAAATTGCAATGTGACTTCAAGCAAAAACATACCAACCCCTTGCTTTACCCCGACCTGATTTCCCCAAGGCCGACCCAAAGTATTTCCATTAACGACCTAAAGCAACCAAAAACATGCCGATCCTAACTCCTCACAGCCGACCCCAAGTGACCCGAGTCATGACCTTAAGCAAGTTGACCTGTGACTTGAAGCAGATTGCCATGCGACTCCAAGCAAGAACAAGCCGAACTGAGATCCAAACATGCCGATCCCAAGATATCTGCATCTTGACCTGAAGCATCCCAAACAATGACCCAAAGTAAACAGTCCAATGATCGAAAGCAGAATACATCTCGACTCCAAGTAAAATAATGTCGTTCCCTCGCCTTTAATATGCCAACCTGAAGTAGACTGGGTGTTGTCTCGAAGCAATCCCAAGAATGAACCAAGGTAAACTGTCCAGTGACCCAAAGCAGAATGCATCTCGACTCGAAGTAAAATAATGCCGATCCCAAACAAACATGCCGATCCCAAGTTTTCCTGATGCCGACCTCATGCAATGCCGATCCCAAACAAACATGCCGACCCCAATTTTTCCTGATGCTGACCCGTAGCAATGCCGATCCCAAACAAGCATGCCGACCCTAAGTTTTCCTGATGCCGACCCCAAGCAATGTCGATCCCAAACAAACATTCTAACCCCAATCTTTTCTCAATGCCGACCCCAAGTGGACCAACTACTGACCCGAAGTAAATGCTCTCCTGACCCAAAGCACGAGCAATACTGACCCAAAAAAGCTCCAATGCCGATCCAAAGTGAAACCTCAAGTCAAGCCTGTGCCGACCCAAAGTAGAACCCGAAGTAAACACCATGCCGACCACAAGCTGAACCTGAAGCAATACCAATGTCGACCTAACCGAAGTACATTCTATCACAACCCGAAGTAAACTCTTACCTGACTCGAAGAAAACTAACCGAAAACCCGAATTAAACCTATAAGTGACTTGAAGCAAATTCCAAACAACCCGAAATGACTCAATTTTTGTCGAAACTCATATTTCAAGTATCCCGTGCCTTTTTTCCATTGACTATGTTGAATCCTGGCTTCATAACCAATGTTATCATCCGTGATTGATAGGCTATCCGTCCAGTCAAGTCAAACCCATAGTATTCCAACCTCGAAAACCTTGTAGTCGATTGGGTTAAATCCGCCTATACGCTGCCTTGCCAAAAGACGGGTTAACACTTTCCCCCCAAAACATGCCTTGCGATCGGAAGGCGTGTTTTGTATTGCAATAAGTCAAAAATCCGAAGTCCATAATCCATTGATCGCCATATTCAGCCTTGAATCAAACCCATTGCCAAACCGATTCCTCGATCTCTCCGGATCATTAACAAAATCAACGACTATTCTGAATCGATATCCATTCCGAATTCATCCCAAATCCGTTAACCGAATCTACAATCTCTCCGGGTTCTGTAATCCAAATCCGGGACATCGCCGGGTCCAAATCCAAAGCCGGGACCTCCTCGAGTCCATATCCAAAACCGGGACCTCGCTGGGTCCTATAATCTATATCCGGGACCTCGCCGAATCCATATCCAAAACCAGGACCTCGCCGGGTCCTATAATCCATATCTGGGACCTCGCCAGGTCCATATCCAAAACTAGGACCTCGTCGGATCCCATAATCCATACCCGGGACCTCACCGGGTCCATATCCACCGTTGGGACCTCGTCGGGTCCAATAATCTGTTAGGAAATCCAATCTACGGTTTCAATAACAACAACTATACAATTGAAATCAAATATATATATATTTATATATTTATATATATACAAGTACTTGCTAGAACAACATCACTAGAAAGATAAGAAAGAGGCCCAAAGGACACTACAAGAGAATACAAGTCGATAGGAAAAAAGAAGCACAGGAACAAGAGCACTAAAACTGATATGCACAATAGTACGTCTAAATCAGTTCTCTGGAAAAACAGACAGTCAAAACCAAACGTTTGGTAATAGCACTTGGACGTCTGAAAATCTACCATAATCAAAAAATATATGGTATCAGACGTTTGGGACATATACCAGACGCCTGAATTCAAACTCGGATTTCAAATAAGAACTTCAACTGCCACATTCGAATGGACATCTCCGCTTCTCTTCGCTGCAACTCTTCTTCATCAACAAAAGCAACTGTAGAGCACTTGTTAATGGACATAACTACTCAAGATACCTATCTACAACTATATATAGCATCAAGAATCAAGAGAAAGGACTCACCTTACATACTTACGCTTTCTAATTCTATACTATATTCTTGATCTATGCACTCTAGCAATCTTTACTTGTATTCACTCTTCCATATACTCAGTTCTTCATAGACAATATTCTTGAGAGATATATTGGAAGCAATTGTACTAATTAGTCAACATCCGTGTTATACTAGAACACACATTTGGCAAGAATAACTTATTGTAACCTAGCCTATTCCTCCGGGCGAAGCGAGGGTTTTTGATAGTCGAATTCCGAAGTGGAGCTTCGGGACTGGACGTAGGACGGGAGGTCTGAACCAGTACAAAATCCTGGTGTGCTTATTCTATATTTACTTAGATTAATATTATTTTAGTTGCATCATATATTTTGTCACATATACTTGCATATACACTACACGATCCACCCCGTAGACTTACAATTGGTATCAGAGCAATCAAAGTACAGTAACACGTATTTAAATCACTTTAATATGGCAAGTATTTTTCAAGAAGGTCAATCCATAGCACGTCCCCCACTTTTTAATGGTTCTAATTATGGATATTGGTCAACACGTATGAGAATTTTTATGGAAGCTAATGGATTAGAAATTTGGTCAGCCACTCAATATAAATATGAAGCACCTGCTACTGCTATGAACACATGGAATGATGCACAAAAAACTGCAGCTTCTAATAATGCCAAAGCTATGAATGTTTTATTTGTTCATTAGATAAAAATGAATTTTCACATGTCATGTTATGTAACACTGCATATGATATTTTGGCGTGCCTTACAAGTTACACGCGAAGGAATGAATAAAGTTAAGCAAACTAAAATTTCAATTTTACAAAATCAATTTTCATCATTTAAAATGAAACAAAAGGAATCTATAGTAGACATGTACTCTAGATTCCAAACTATTCAATACGATTTAATAGCACTAGGAGTTAAATTCATAAATTTTGATTTAGTATCTAGAATACTCAATTCTTTAACTCCAGAGTGGGAAAGAAAAGTATTAGCTATCGAAGAAGCTAATGACCTCTCAACACTCTTAGTTGAAGAATTGATAGGAAATTTAATGTCCTACGAAGCTAATCTGCAGGCAAGAAAAGAACAAAATTCAAAAAAGAAAAACATAGCATTCCCAGCAACAAATGAAGACTCTGACTTAGATGAAGAAGAAATCGTACGTATTGCCAAAAACTACAACAAATTCAAGAAATTTAGGAAAATGACCAGATTTCAGAAAGGAGGAAAATCAAGCTCAACAAATCAAACATCAATCAAATGCTATGAATGTGATCAATTTGGACATATGAAGAAAGATTGTCCCAAGCTCAATAATGATAAAAAGAAGAACAAATTTGAAAAATTCAAATAGAAGAAAGCTTTCGAAGTAACATGGGATGACTCAGATTCTTCATCATCATCAGATAGTGACAACGATAGTGACGGAGAACAAGCTAATGTATGTTTTATGGCACAAACTGATGAGGTGTCCTAACTTAGCTATGATGAATTATTAGAGCTTAGCATGGAATTAGATGATAAATTTAGACAAATTAAAAATTGAATAAAGAACACATATCCAAAATAAATCGATTAGAACTTGAAATAGGAATGTTAATATATGAAAAAATTATTTTAGAGGAGGAACTAGAATTATCTCAAGAAAAAGTTAAAAGTAGTTTGGCTGAATATGAGACTATATCTATCGATTTTGGAAAAATTAAACTAGAAAAGGATATCTTGTTAAAAGAAAATATCAACTTGAAAAGTAATATAGAAACATTGAAAATTTTGAATTAAAAGAAAAATTAGATAAAATTACAAATAATGTTTCAAAATTTAATAAAGGAAAACAAGATTTGGAAAATCTTATCAAAACTTCAAAACCTTCAGAAAATAGAAATGGAAAAGGATTTAAAAATATTCCTAAACAAAAAGGAAATAATATTAACAAATATAGTTTTATTTATCAAAAGACTAAAAGATCACCTAAGTCTAATACGAATACCAAAAATATAAAAATTTGGATTCCTAAGACAAATAATAAATTGATTAGACAAAAACATATTAATAATTTCCTAGATAACGTAGTCTATAATAAAAATTATATTCATAAAGGTACCAAACCTTCTTAGGTGTGGCTACCTGCTCCTCCTAACATCTAGGACACTAGCAAAGTGTATGGGTACCAATTAAATCATTTTTATCTTGTAGGTACCCAAAATAAAAAATAAGGAGAAATGGATATTTGATAGTGGATGCTCCAAGCATATGACCGGAAATGCAAAAATGTTATCAAATATAACATATATCGATGGTGGAACAGTAACTTTTGGAGATAACTCAAAAGGATATGTCGTTGGCATCGGAGAAGTCATCAGCTCTGGTATTTCTAACTCTCCTATTATTACAAATGTTTTGTTAGTAGAAAATTTAAAACATAACCTACTTAACATTAGTCAATTATGCGATAAAGGTTTTCAAATCAATTTCGAAAAAGATAGATGCAATATTTTCGATATGAACAAACAACTTATCTTTGAGGGTTATAGAAACAAAAATACTTATGTCTTAAATATGAATATAAATCGAAATTCAAACTTATGTTTAACCGCCAAACATGACGATCCATGGTTATGGCATAGACCATTCTGTCATATTAATTTTAAATAAATTAATAAATTAGCAAAATATGAGCTAGTTAGAGGTTTACCTAAAATAAATTATAAAGCAGAAAATTTATGCGACGCTTGTCAAATCGGTAAACTAAAGAAAAGCTCTTTTAAATTTAAAAATAATATTTCTGCAAAACAACCATTAGAATTATTACATTTAGATTTATTTGGTCCAACTCAAGTACGATCTATAAATCACAACAAATATGTTTTCGTAATAGTTGATGATTTTTCAAGATATACATGGACTTTATTTTTAAAACATAAAAGTGACACTTTTGGTATGTTTAAAATTTTTGCTAAAAGAATTAAAACTCAAATGGATTTGAAAATTAAGAATATTCGAAGTGATCACAGTGGAGAATTCGAATATGATCTTTTTACTAATTTTTGTAATAAAAAGGGTATAAGTCATAATTTCTCTTTTCCTCGCACACCACAACAAAATGGTTTAGTAGAAAGAAAAAATTGTACATTACAAGAATGTGCACGAACACTATTAAATAGTAGTGGTTTAAAAAAACTTTTTTGGGCTGAAGCTATTGCTACGGCTTGTTATGTTTTGAATCGAGTAACCATACGACCTATGACTAAACATACTTGCTTCGAAATATTTTTTGGAAGAAAACCTAAAGTATCATACTTTAAAACTTTCGGATCAAAATGTTTTATATTAAATACAAAAGTTAATTTAGGAAAATTCGACCCCAAGGACGATGAAGGCATCTTTGTTGGATATTCGGATCGTAGCAAGGCATGTAAATTTTTTAATAAACGTACTATCATAATTGAAGAAAGTTTATGTGTTTCATTTGATGAAAATTTCCTTAACAATCATACCAATGACGATGAAAAAATTATTTCTATAACAAATACAACAAACTCATCTAATAATGAGACAAATGCACAAAATAATACTCTAGTGTCACTCCTTAGAATTCTAAAAGACCATCCAAAAGATAATATTATTGAGGATCTTAACTCCAAAGTAACTAGAAATCAACTCAACCAAATAAGTCATATTGCATTTGTATCAACTTTTGAACCAAAGAATTATAACGAAGCTTCAAACGATGATTTTTGGATAATAGCCATGCAAGAAGAATTTAATCAATTTGAACGTAATAATGTTTGGGAATTAGTACCGAGACCAGAAAATCAATCAGTTATTGGAACAAAATGGCTATTTAAAAACAAAGCAGATGAAAATGGAAATATAGTTAGGAAAAAAGCACGTTTAGTCGCTCAAGGTTATAATCAAGAAGAAGGTATCGACTATGACGAAACTTTTGCTCCAGTAGTAAGACTCGAAGCCATACATACATTACTTACTTTTGCAAGTCATCACAATTTTAAATTATTTCAAATGGACGTCAAAAGTGCCTTTTTAAATGGTTTTATTAAAGAAAACGTATATGTTGAATAACCTCCATTATTTGTTCACGAAAAATATCCCGATCATGTTTTTAAATTACACAAAGCCCTATATGGTTTAAAGCAAGTCCCCGTGCCTGGTACTAACATCTTAAAAATCATTTAATTACTTCTAGGTTTAAAATAGGTTAAATAGATACAACTTTATTTATTAAATGAGAAAATAACGACATCTTAGTCGTACAAATTTACGTAGACGATATTATTTTTGGTTCAACTAACGAAAATCTTTGTTCTCAATTTTCAAATATTATGAAAAGTGAATTTGAAATGTCTCACTTGGGTGAATTAAATTTCTTTTTAGGATTACAAATAAAACAACTTGAAAATGGTATTTTTATACATCAAGAAAAATATTGTAACGATTTATTACGTCGCTTTGGAATGGATAAAACTTCAAGCAAACCAACACCAATGAGTACTAGTGTTCAATTAGAAAAAGATGATAATTGAAAAGATTTTGATGAAAAATTATATCCTAGTATGATTGGCTGCTTACTATATTTGACGGCTAGTCGACCCGACATTATAATGAGCGTATGTATTTGTGCCCGATTTCAAGCAAAACCATAAGAGTCTCACCAAAGAGCTGTTAAACGTATCTTACGTAATCTATCTAGTACTAGAGATTACAGTTTATTTTACCCTAAAGGATCATCATTTGAAGTTGTTTCATATAGCGATGTGGATTTCGGTGGATTTAAAACAGATCGTAAGAGTAATAGCGGAACGTGTCATTTTATTGGACAATCATTGGTTTCATGGTTTAGCAAAAAAGAAAAACTGTGTCTCTTTATCCACTTGTGAAGCCGAATATATGTCAGCGGCCTTAGCATGTGCACAAGTGATATACATGCAACAAACGCTTAAGGATTTCAGAAAAGTTATCGATAAATCACCAATATATTGCGATAATACAAGTGCAATAAATTTATCGAAAAACCATGTAAATCACTCACGTACTAAACACATAGATATACGACATCACTTTTTACGCGACAATGTAAAAAAAGGAATTATTACATTATAATACGTAAATACTGAGAATCAAATAGCAGATATTTTCACAAAACCACTAAATGAACAAATGTTTGTTAAACTACGACGCGATTTAGGAATATGTTCTCTTAATGATATTATCAGCTAATTCTGAGTATCATTTTTTTATTTTTGGTTAAAAAAGGTTTTAATCTACAAACAAAATCTTGTAACACTAACCAACAATTTTTTAGAATGTTTGTTTTAACTATTTATAACTTTTTACAACATGAATAAGTAACTCCTACTTTTACTAATAAAATACAGGTTTTATTGGTTCCTTTTAAAATAAACAAAAGAAAAACAAAAACATGTCTTCCGACAACTCTCACCTCTCCTTTTCAACCCCAACCTCGGATAGTTCAGCGGATACCCCTCATCAACTTCCTACGCCTACACCAGATCAGGAACCGACCCATAAGTGGTCTTCCTACCACATAGGATTCACTCCCGATCAAAAACAGACCAAACGATCTCTATTTGTCTCTCCTAACACCAAGGAGAAAATTGATAATATACATCATTACCAAAAGCAACAAATAGAGTTACAACGAGAATTACTTCGAACAAAAAGTCACTGCAAGATGATTAGGTTTTTTAAAGAAAGTTGCGATCAAATTTTGCAATTCACGGAAGAAGGATGTACATGAACCTCTTCCGATTCCTTGCAATTCTTTGGATCCCTCTTCCTCTTATCGAACACCTTTGGATCCTTCACCTAGACAATTCTCTGGTTCCCTAAAACCAACGAACGTGGAAACATTTGGTCTCCACTCAAGCCATGGAGGGATAGCAAGTCTAAAGATCGCAATGCTTCATCGTCACCTAAATAAATATACTTATTCTCATTGTATTTTTATCTAATTATATTTGTATTCTTCTTCACAAATAATAATATTATGTTTTATTAAAATCAATCTCTCGAAAAATAAGCAACACCCTTCAAAACTAAACTATTTTAAGACAAACTGGCCATTGCAGACATCTGAACAATGCTATCAGATGTCTGACACTCTTGTCTCGCACAATTTTTTTTAACATCGTGCATATATCAGACGTCTGATATAATCTTTCAGACGTCTGAAAATACTTTCTGCCTCAGAAAAAAAGGCAACAACCTATTTTAGACGACTAAAAAAGGTTCCCAGACGTCTGACAAATGTTTCTGCCTTCTCAACATAAAAACAAGGCCAATTTCAGACGTCTGTTTTTACTTCCAGACGTCTGACAAAAATTTCTGCCTTTTGAAATTTCCAACTCGATGTATTCCAGACGTCTACCACCAAAAACCAGACGTCTGGTTTTATTTACTGTCTTCAAACTAGGTTAACTCAGATGTCTAATTCACCTTCCAGACGTCTAAAATTCAATCGACACTCTTAAGTAATCTGCTAACGTCTATTTTTTTCTTTTTCTCACTTTCATTTCATTTTGTTTCTTCTGCAATTTCAATATCCTAAATACTCAAAGTCATTTTTTTCCTCCAAACACGATCGAATCTCATGGCACCCAAAACGAAAAACCCTAAAATCTCTAAGCGCAAGCAAGACCAAGCTACTTCATCCAACCCACAAGTTTGCTCTGACGATCAAATTGAGAGATGGAAGAATTGCGTACCACATTCAATCAAAAGATATGAAGACATTCAAAAGAAGAAGCTTCATACAGGTCCTTTCTACAATTTGCTCAAATTTCCTATGTACGACTTGGATGAAATATGCGAAAATGTGGGGTTACATCAGTTGATCTCCTTCAACTCGAATAATATCCAAATAGACCAACTTGCGATATTCCTATTCTATACTAATTTAGATAGCACAACCATTTGGAATACCGATAACGACGATAATTAGCTTTGGTCAAGTGTTTACGGCAACACTCTTATACTAACTCCGGGAATCATAGGCCGAACTCTCGGATGTTCCGACACCGGAGAAGATTTATATAATATTCCGGATATGCGTCTCAAACCGAGAGATAATATCACATATCAAATATGGGAAGATGAAATGCCTAGATTTGCATCAAAATACTTAAGACCTAAGGCGAGACTTTTCACTAGAATGATTATCAACATTGTCATTCCTCGCCTTGGTAGTCATGAGAAAATCACAGAACTAGAACACAAGGCTCTATATGCTATCTTCAGTGGAACAAGGGTTAATTGGGCGAAATTCATATTTGATGAGCTCAAACACTATTGAACTAGATCACGCCCATCCATCATCTACCCTACAGACATCATTCGTCTTCTGCGAGCTCACAGCATCCCCTTATATTTATCAACTTTTGAAGAAATTTCACCGAAATATGCGTCCACAAATTTTTTCTCTCTAATACATTTACCAAAAAATCCTCCAGTTTTTATATCATTTGAAGAATGGACACAACAACGTCAAGCGGGTCAAGCTATGCCTCCACCCCCAACAACAACCTAAACAATCACAAGAGGAAGAGCAACATCATGAGCATACTCTTCCTCCTCCTGCACCTTTTGATTATTCGTGCGAAGACGACATTTTGGAGACCCGCACCGAGACGAATCCAAATGAGAGTATTCGCGACTTAACTCTCCAAAATCAACTCATTATGTCAAGGAATCAAATTTTTTTGGCTAAGCGTATCGATAGCTTTGAAACAACGTTTGCTTCACGCCTAGCCACTGTTGAAGAATCACTTTCAACTACACTATCAGTTCTAAAAGAGGTTCTTCAAGGAGTTCGTGGTCCTACACCACCTTCGGAAGATTGGCCAACTCCAACGCCTTCTCCTCCTCTGTCAAAACACTCTAAACTTTTTGAAGAGGAAAAAGAACTTCTCCAACAAACTCCGACATCTCCAAAAAAACAAGCTAGCTCTTCTAAGAAAGAAGATGAAGGAGATGATCAAGTTAAAGCTTCCCCAAAAAATCCTTAGTTTTTAGGATTCCATCTTTTGTATTATAATAATAAAAAATCTATGCATGTAATCAATTAATTTGTTTAATGAAAAGTGCTTTTTGGTTTGTTATTTCTGTTTATATTGATATAACCTTCCTACAATTGGTACATATTTCATATTATGAACATGTTCTCGAAGTTAAAAAGATATTAACACTTTTTGATAATGCCAAAGGGGGAGAAATAATGGAAAGCACATATTCAGAGGGAGATTTATAAAATTATATCTAAGTACATTGTATAGTTGTCATCATCAAAAAGGGGGAGAATGTTAGGAAATCCAATCTACGATTTCGATAACAACAACTATACAATGGAAATCAAATATATATATATATATATATATAGACACACACACGTGTACTTGCTAGAACAACATCACTAGAAAGATAAGAAAGAGGCCCAAAGGACAGTACAAGAGAATACAAGTCGATAGGAACAAAGAAGCATAGGAACAAGAGCACTAAAACTGATATGCACAGTATCAGACGTCTGGGTGCACAAGCCAGACGTCTGAATCAGTTTTCTGGAAAAACAGACAGTTAAAACCAGACGTCTGGTATTATCACTCAGACGTCTGAAAATCTACCATATTCAAAAAATATATGGTATCAGACGTCTAAGACATATATCAAACGTCTGAATTCAAACTCGGATTTCAAATAAGAACTTCAACTGCCACATTCGAATGGACATCTCTGCTTCTCTTCGCTGCAACTCTTCATCATCAACAGAAGCAACTGTAGAGCACTTGTTAATGGACATAACTACTCAAGATACCTATCTACAACTATATATAGCATCAAGAATCAAGAGAAAGGACTCACCTTACATACTTACGCTTTCTAATTCTATACTATATTCTTGATCTCTGCACCCAAGCAATCTTTACTTGTATTCACTCTTCCATATACTTAGTTCTTCATAGACAATATTCTTGAGAGATATATTGGAAGCAATTGTACTAATTAGTCAACATCCATTTTATACTAGAACACACATTTGGCAAGAACAACTCATTGTAACCAAGCCTATTCCTCTGGGCGAAGCGAAGGTTTTTGATAGTCGAATTCCGAAGGGGAGCTTCAGGACTAAACGTAGGACGAGAGGTCCAAACCAGTATAAAATCCCGGTGTGCTTATTCTATATTTACTTAGATTAATATTATTTTAGTTGCATCATATATTTTGTCACATATACTTGCATATACACTACACGATCCACCCCATAGACTTACATAATCCATATCCGGGACCTCGCCGGGTCCATATCCAAAATTGGGACCTCGCCGGGTCCTATAATCCATATCCGGGATCTCGCCGGGTCCATATCCAAAGTTGGGACCTCGTTGGGTCCATATCCAATTCAGGGACCTCTCCGGGTCCTGTAACTCAAATCTAGGACCTCGCCGGGTCCATATCCAAATTCGGGTTATTTTATCTCTGGCCTCGACTCTCCGGTCGAGGACTTGTATTCTCCGGCCTCGACTCACCGATCGAGGACTTGTTATTCTCCGGCCTCGACTCTCTGATCGAGGATTTTTATTCTTCGGCCTCGACTCTTCGATCGAGGACTTTTATATTCTCCGGCCTCGACTCTCCGGTCGAGGACTTAGATTCTCCAAGTTCTCGCCGAGCATAGTCCATACTCGACGACTTTTTTACCAAAAACCAGAGGAAAATCCAAACAAAATCCATTCTGAAATCCAAATCAAACCAGAAAAGCAGAAATCCATATCAAAAATCCAAATCCAAATCCAAACCAAAAATCAAGCATCCAAACCAAAATCCAAACCAGAAAACCAACAAAACCAAGACTTCAAACCAAACTCCAAAACCAAACCAGAAAAAGAAATTATCCAAATCAGAAAGAAAAAGCAGATTTCACAAACTAGAGCATAATGATTTATCATCATCCCAGAGCATGCCTATGGGCTATCTCCGTCCATGTACATGAGTAAGTGACTTAGCCGTCTGCCCAGAGTTTTCTACTTATTCCATACCATCCCGATTAGTTGATGACCTGTGCCTTTAAGCCAGGCTCCCTCTAGTTTGTGGTGGGTGACGACTGCTCATGTTCTGTCATCGCTATCCATTTCCAAACAAAGCCATCCAAATCAATGCCCCCAGTTCCATGGGTAGTTATGCTGGTCCATTAACCTTGGTTGGGGTTTGCCCTCGGTTGTTCCAATCCATGTCCAAGCCAGCTTATCTCCGTTCCAAGTCTTGGGTTCCAATTTCCAGCTAATCCAACATCCATAGGTTGTTTCCGACCACCATTCCCATCCTTCCCCCAAGCCCACGAGGGGATCCTAGATCGTCCTCTTCCAAGCGTGCATCCAAATTCTGGTCCATGTCAAAATCCAAAGCTTTATCCAACATCCTGCTTGCTTCTTTTTCCTTGGTTCTACGCTCCCGCCTATCCAATTTACCATAGTAGGTTCTCCATCGTATCCTCCTGTCTCTTCATCATCCTTTCTTGCACAACATCCATCATCATCTCCATCTCATCTTTGGTGATGAAAACCGAGGTTTGATTAGCTCCTGAGGAAGCCTCCTAACTTCCTTCATGGGGACTCCTTTCTGCTCTTTGTCTCCTTGTTGATTGCTTTGTTATAATTTCATAAGAATCCGAGTTCCTAAGCCTTTAAATCCAAAATCCAAGCTTCAGAATCCCTGAGTGCTAGCTTTCTCAGTGAAAGCACCAAAATGTTAGCGCCAAAATTGGTCACCAACACCCAAACGCCGTTGAAAGCACCAATTCACAGTTACAGTTCACAGACAGTAAATATGAAGAGGAAATAAATATGAAGGATAATAAAAATTAAAAAGAAAGCGGTAATAAGACAGGATTTATAGTGATTCAGCTAACTCTGGCCTACGTCCATTCCACAAATTTGTTTTTTATTGATTAGAGAATTGATTACAGTTACAATCCCAAGTTTTTTAAAAAAAAATGGCAGAGTAACTTGAACATCCTTTGTAGAAGAAGTTATCGAAGAACGAAATGAGAATCCCTTTTCTGAAGCCCCGCCTGCCGTATTAATATGCAAAATCCGGGTTACTGGGCTTCCTGCGTGATACGGGCCCACCAAAACCATAGTCGAGGCCATACTGTCGACCACTGATTTCCTAGAGTATAGAATATACCGACCCCAAGACACCCGGGTAGTGACCCGAAGCAGCCTCCATTTTGACCCGAAGCAGATTGCAATGTGACTTCAAGAAAAAACATACCGACCCCTTGCTTTATGCCGACCTGATTTCCCCAAGGCCGACCCGAAGTATTTCCATTAACGACCCAAAGCAACCAAAAACATGCCGATCCCAACACCTCACAGCCGACCCCAAGTGACCCGAGTCATGACCCTAAGCAAGTTTACCTGTGACTCGAAGCAGATTTCCATGCAACTCCAAGCAAGAATTTGCCGAATTGAGATCCAAACAAGCCGACCCCAAGGTACCTGCATCTTGACCCGAAGCTACCCAAACAATGACCCGAAGTAAACAGTCCAATGACCGGAAGCAAAATACATCTCGACTCCAAGTAAAATAATGTTGGTCCCTCGCCTTCAATATGCCGACCCGAAGTAGCCTGGGTGTTGACTCGCAGCAACCCCAAGAATGAACCAATGTAAACTGTCCAGTGACCCGAAGCAGAGTGTATCTCGACTCGAAGTAAAATAATGTCGATCCCAAACAAACATGCCGACCCCAAGTTTTCCTTATGCCGACCGCAAGCAATGCCGATCCCAAGTAAACATGCCGACCCCAAGTTTTCCTGATGTCGACCCCAAGTAATGCTGATCCCAAACAAACATGCCGACCCTTAGTTTTTCTGATGCTGACCGCAAGTTTTCCTGATGCCGACCCCAAGTTTTCCTGATGCCGACCCAAATTTTTCCTGACGCTGACCCCAAGGAATGCCGATCCCAAACAAACATGTCGACCCAATCTTTTCTCAATGCCGACCCCAAGTGGACCAACTACCGACCCAAAGTAAATGTTCTCCTGACCCAAAGCAAGAGCAATACCGACCCAAAGAAGCTCCAATGCCGATCCAAAGTGAAGCATGAAGTCAAGCCTGTGCTGACCCAAAGTAGAACCCGAAGTAAACACCATGCCGACCACAAGCTGAACCTGAAGCAATACCAATGCCGACCTGACCGAAGTACATTCTATCATGACCCGAAGTAAACTCTTACCTGACTCGAAGAAAACTAATTGAAAACCAGAAGTAAACCTACAAGTGACTTGAAGTAAAATCCAAACAACTCGAAATGACTTGATTTTTGTCGAATCTCAAATTTCAAGTATCCTGCGCCTTTTGTCCATCGACTATGCCCGATCTCGGCTTCATAACCATATTTATCATCCGTGATTGATCGTTTATCCATCCAGTTGAGTCAAACCCGTAGTATTCCAACCTCGACAACCGTGCAGTTGATTGGGTTAAATCTGCATGTACGCTGCCTTGCCAAAAGGTGGGTTAACAAGTGTTGTAAGCAATTGGATAGGGAGGGGGAGAAAAGCTCATGGCCTAGAGCAGATACATGATACAGGTCACGGCATCGATGCACCGGTCTGGGCGGACCAATCGGGACATGGAGCACATATCCGCTCTAGGTCAGTGTGCACGTTATTTAAAGAAAATTATATTCTTTTAAGTCGAATAAAAATTAGATTTTAAAGTAGAAAATTAACGCAATGCAAGTATAAAATTTATTTATTTATTAAAGGAAAATGTAACGACCCGAAATTTTCGAACCCGAAAATTTCAGATAGTTAGAAAAAAAGAAAAGAGATAGAAGAAGAAACAGAAACAAGTCACAGAATCTCACATTCGCAGCGGATGAAATATAATATCAAATAATAACAGTTATACAAAAGAGTACTATATCTGTTAATTTATATCAATACATCAGAGTTACAACATTTATACATACACAGGACAGTTAAAATTAACATGTCTCAGATACACAGTAATATATCACAGCGGAAACACTCCATACGTTCCTGCCATCCAGCTCGTCTCCTGAGCTCCAGAACGTCCTTACCTGAAAACCTATAATACTCGGTCTGACCCGAGCATTACCAAAAAGTAACACCCGGGTCAGGCTGGAAACCAGCGTGAGTAAACCCATCTAACATGGAATATAACAGCATAAACTTACATAAAACCCGGGGTATCTCGTGTCAATTTACAAATTCACAATTTGTTAGAGACATCACTTATTTCACACATCAATTTCTAAGTACCAAAACTTAGATTAAATGGTCCAATTTACTTAAATTATTCCATTCCAACTTATTGATTTCACATATCAATTTATAAAGAAAACGAAGTGGTTTCGGGTATTTACTGATACCCGACTCCGGTCTCTTCAAATCCAATGTCATCTTAACCCAAGTTATTCAATTTTTTTATAAGTAAGATGAATTAGTCACACTATCTCAACAAATTTAATTAATTTCTTAAATCACTTTTAGTCCTGCTTACTTGACATTGATCAATTACAAACCATTAATTAATCTTTTCTAAACTACCCTCTTTAATTACATTAAGTAATTAGCCTTTAATTTATAACACAAATCAATTAACCTTCACCCATTTACATTTATTACATTTGTCCTTAGTTAATTTCTCAAATTAATTATTCTATAATCACTTACATTGATTAATTATCCTTCATTAATTAATTTAATTCTTAATTAGTTTCCTTAATTAATTAATCCTTTAATTAAGTACACTAAGTAATTAATTCTTAATTACTACCCTTGAGTAATTTACCTTTAATTACTTCCATCAAGTAATTATCCCATTGGTTAATTATCCTCCCTTAATTAACCTTTAATTATTAATTCACTTAACCTTTATTTACTAATTAATGTAATTAATCCCTGATAAATTTGTCTTTTAATTTTAAGTAATTAATCTCTAATTACTAAATCAATTTATCCCTAATTATGAATTAATTAATCTCTAATTAATTAACTCAGTACTTTATTAGCCTAATTAATCTCAAACCATTAAAACCTTAATTAGCTTTTAAGGTAAACCATTATCTTATTAATGACTTAATCATCATTAACATCTTTAGTTAATAATCCTTATACTTAAACGATATTAACACAAAGATTTCCTTAAGATATTAAGGTTAATTAATAACTGAAATCATTTCTCCTTAATTAACTCTTAATACATTATTAAGTTTATTTTAATTAATCACAAAATATGTCACATAATTGAATAAACTTAATCATTTCAAAATAAATTACTTAATCATTTACTAATTCCATTTTTAAATTACAATTGTTTCTTTTTAAGGAAGAACCCCAAAAATGATTTGACTTGAATTTTCTTTAAAATCTGAAACTGCTTCTAAACCAATTCCGAGGCCATCCCGAGTTCACCCTTGAGCTAAGACCAGTTTTCTCCGAGCCTTACTCCGGGTTTCTTCTCTTCTTTCCTCTATATACTTTGTTTAGTTTCACATTTTTGACAACTGCTTAAACATAATGATATCCACATGAATATACTCGAGTATACACTCGAGACAACAACGAATCTTCACGAGGTCGACTTCGCGTCCCTCTTTTCTTCCTTAAATTTCAACATCATCAGGCATTGATGATATCGCGTGCACATGCACCGGCATTCCAGCGCCTTCCGACCATCAACGATTCCCTCAACCAGTCATCATCGACATCACTACCTAGCCCGACCACCCAGATCACTCAAACTAATCATCCATCCAAATCGAACGATTCAATTGAACTGGAACCCAAACTTGCCGACAGAAAACCCCTTCGCCCCAACGCCACCATCCACTGGCGAACTTGCCGCTCCACCTAGACCTTCATCTCCGTTCCATGAATCAACCCCCCTACCCGCGATCATCTCTAGCTCGACCACGGCGATGAAGCAATGCAAACTTCCAACCATGACCAAAACTAGGTTAAAACTCTAAACCTTCATCGTACCGCTTCCACCATCGATATTAAATACAACGACTATTTTTCCCAGCATCATTGACCCACTAGCCACCTCTGACCTGAACCCCAACCACTCTAGTTACGCCGACCACAAGGAAATGCTCATAACCCACTTTCCGATCATCAAACAATTTCTTCCGCATTACGAAATTAAAATTCATGATTTAAATTGTAAAAATCCTAGATTTCGAATACAAAATCGATCGCGTACTTGAATTCAGAAATCATTAAAGTCGAATATTTTGATTTGATCCTAAATCCCACCGTTCTTCTTTACTTTAGTGAAACTGGCTTAAATTCTTGCCTGAAAATACTTTTAAACCTCATACTTTGTTATTACCAACTTACTTTGTTTTTATATATAAAATCTTAAGAAGATTGAGGGTGAGAAATTTTATTTTGAATAAAATCAAAACTGTAGAACTAAGAACAGAGCATATATCACTCTCCAGACATTCAAACAAACATCTACATACACACACACACACACACACACACATATATATATATATATATATATATATATGCAAATCTGTTACCAAATCATGCAATCACTAATCATAATTCACTTAAAGGAATTTCGGCATACATCCATATTTAAAACAAAAAAATTTGCTTACTCACAGTGAATTACTAGAGAAGCCTGGAAGTTTCCTTTCTTTGATTTGAAACATGAAAACTGATCTCTGATCTTTACTTAGTTGTGTTGTTCAGTTTTGATTTCTTTAAGTTTTGAGATGGTAGGAATATTCTTCTTTTATGTTTGAAACAGGTTGTGAATTCTTGCAAGTTGAAACTTCTTCTTGATCTCAGGCTTTGGATAATTGTTTTGATGTTTTACTAAGATTTTTTTAAGTTGAGGCTTGCTTGAATATGAAATGATATTTCTTTGTTTGGAATATACGAACTGAAATGAAGAAAAGCTTAATATATAGAAAATGAGTTGTACAGGTGATATTTTCTTTGAACAGGGTGATATGATTCTTGTTTGTACAATATCAGTGATTTTTCTTTGCTTTGGGGCTGAAGACATTTTCGAGTTGACAAAAATGTTGCCAGCATTTAATGCCAAGGTACTATATATCTTTTATATGTTTACTTGCTTTGCTTTATACTCATCTTTTTGCTTATACACGAAGATACTTTACTATCTACTTGTACAGGTTCAAAGCCATTTCTATTTCCTTTTGTCCAACTTGAATATATTTTTTTCTTTTATTTCGGCTGAGAGGATTTGTTGTGGCTTGCATTGATGAGGCTTGTACATGAAGCTAATATCTCTTCTTTTGATCGTATATTGTGTACACTTGCATTCATCCTATACACATATATATATATATGCGTGTCCCTATTTTTTTTTCTTTTTGTTACTTGACTGGTTTGCTTTCATGAATCTTTTGCTTTATGATGTTATTATATTTTAGTATTGTCTTAAATGTTTATGTTATAGTTTACATAACAATAAATTTTATCTTAAATATTTAAAACCCCCATTTTATACTTATTCCATCATGCATTTAAATAAATACCTATGTTAATTAATAGTTTATTTTTATTTTTCACTTAGCCATAATTTATTTGAGATATCACTCATTGTTAATATAATACTTATTTTATTTATTTAGTTTTTTAAAATTATCTACCCACATAAATTTACTTATCTATTATTTATTTATATACTATAGGATTTATCATCTCTACATATTTATAATTCAATACTTGTTATAGTTTTAAATCTATATATCGAGATATTTATCAGAATTTTTATTTGTTCAATTTACAAATTAGTATTTTAATAAATCTAACCCTGTTAATTACCAATTAGCAGATGTCCAAAAATCTGGGTTATCACATTCCTCCCTCCTTAGAATCTTTTCGTCCCCGAAAAGGAACGGAACCAGAATTTATTCTATACTTAAAGTTAGATAAATTATTCTTTGATCATTTTTAAAACACCTTTAAAATCTATATAATTTAATAAGATAGTTTTTACAAAAATACTTTTATAACTCAATGTTTCAACCAGTCCATCATCGTTCTCACCGAAATTCGGTCATACGTTGATCAGGCGTAGGACTGAAAATCTATAAGTACTTGGTAAACCCGTTCTCAACACCAAGTGAAAATACTTGGAAAATAATTTATGAAAATATAGAAAACAGTTTTGAAAATAGAAGAAATGTCTTTGGTGAGAATGCTCTGGAAATCATCACCCCCATCCATGGTCGCAGTTACATCCTTGGTTACGTTGCCATCGCAGCAAAAGTCCATGTAGCTGTAGGTCTCCGCGCCCCTCGATTACGCCTTGGAACCCACAACAGATCGCAGTTACATTCCAGGGTTACGTTGCCGTCGCAGCAAAAGTCCATGTAACTGTTGGCTCTCAGCGGCACACACGATTTTCGCTGTCAAAATGAAACTTCTCCACTCTTACATAGGTCGAAGTCTACCGATAGAAAATCAAACGCAGACTGTTGGCTCTCAGCGGCACACACGACTTTCGCTATGTTACCATAGTGTCGCAATCTACCGATATAAAATCAAACGTAGACTATTGGCTATCAGCGGCACACACGACTTTCGCTATGGTCTGAAGTAGATCGCAGTGACATTGAGTTACACTGTCGTCACAGCATAATCCAAATGCCCCTGTAGGCACCAGCCCCTCGACTTTCGCTACACAAATAATCCTCAGGAACTAGTTTTGTCCGAACTCCTCACAGGATCAACTTTAGAACCTCCCCCTTAGAGGCTCAAGGCAGTACCACCTTGTGGCACTCCTGAGAAGTTCATTTCAAGGGAGCGCCGTTTTCCCCAAAGCCAATCTCAAAACACTTTATACTATACACATATAGTATTTTCCAAATCATACACCTAGTATGAATCACATATAAAGCTCTTTTCCTCAAAATCGATTCCCAAAATCGATAATTCTCAAATTAGGCTTTCCAAATTCCAATATTGATTTTTTCCCAAAAAATCAAAAGCCTTCCCAAAATTCAAAGGTTCCAAAAAATTTTCCTCAAAATCATTTTCACAAAAATCCTTTTTATAAATACATATATATAAAAGTTTTGAAAAATCTTTCAATCAATTTGTACTTGTATAAATTCACTTTTATACTTCAAAGACTTTCAAAAATCATTTTCTTCTGGCAATAGATTCAACAAGGGGAGTTTTCCATATATACAAAGATATATAACTTTGTTTAGCCCAAATCAATATTCAAATTTTGATTACACTTTTGTAAAGTCATTCACCATATTGCTTACTTTCATAAAATAAATTTTAATCATAGAAATGTTCAATTCCCACTTTACTTCATCATATATTTCATAAAAAATACTTTTCATTACAAATACCATTTTGCTAAATTTCAATATCAATTTCATTCAAACCCGTACGATGTCCACATATCATTCGTATGCAATATCAATTTGATTGCTCACTCGATCACACAATCTCACTTCTGAACTAGTATTGTCCACCCGACTTCCTAGTGCAGACTCAGATCTGGTTTCTTGATCAGAAACCGTCATTCTCCTTGCATAGTCACAACTACGATAGAGAATATCCAGAACCAATCAAAAAAAATCCATATCTAGGTTCGCCGTTGAAAATCGAGCGAAAAATCCTAACTCGGATCGATTATACTATCTCGAAATTCTATGCTCGAATCTGGATCAAATCACTATGCGAATAGAATAATATACGTACATCCTACGTTTTTATCTTCATTGATTATCAGTTAAATCAAATTTCCTTTCTATTCACATTACTTGGTCTTTATTCACTTATTCACCTTTGCTTCAATCCTCATTTGGATTATCACTTCAATTATAAACAGTTTGCACTCTGACTAGCTTGAGTTTAGAAAATAGCTTAAAAAGTTTAAAATAGATAAGTAGTTGTAAAATAACTATTAATTTATAAAATAGCTGTAAACAGTTAAGTAATTGTAAGATAGTTGAAAAATAGTAATTATTTATAAAACAGTTGAAAAACAGTAATCAGTTTATAAATCAGTTGTAAAATTGTTAAATAGTTTCAAAAGTAGTTGCTAAATAAATATAAGATAGTCTTGGAATTTAAAAAGAAAAGTTGCATAGTAAATAGTTAGGAAAATAGATTTAAAATAGGGTATATCAAAATAATTTATTTAAAATAGTCCAGAGCCAAACTGTTCAACTTCCCAATCTCCATTTCCAATCAATTTCCAATTTCCATTTAACTTTCAATTTCATTTCACTCTAAACCATCTCGAATTATACAAATTCGAGTTATTACTTCAAATGTTGATTTAATCCCATAAATCAAATTAACCTTTACTTTTAATTTAACAGCCTAACCATTTAATTCTGAGTTCAAATTTCAAAATTCTATTTTAATTTGCCTTTACTTCTACATAAACTTATTTTTAGGTTCAAATAATAATTCAAACCCCTTTTTAAACAATTCAATCTTTGAAATTCAATTTATTATCCAAATTAAATCTTAGAACCCCTCCTTAACCATTTCAGTTTACATGTTCATTTTAAACATTCAAATCTTAATGTTCAAAGTGATCTCATTTTCTCAAGTTTAATTTTATCTTCAAAATCAAAATTACTTAAGAAATTTCAAATTAAAGTTTAATTCCATTTAATTCCAATAATGGAATAGATATTACCTCAATCTACTTCTTAATTCATTTAAACAATCAAATTCACCGTCTCATAATTACTGATAATAATAGGATGATATTAAGATAAATAAATATCCAATTTATTGAAAACATTCATCATCCACTACCCATTCCAGATCTCAATCCTATTTGAGATCACATATAATTCCCTACCAAATCAACCCATTTAACTTTCCTAATTTAAATCTCAATTTCATCTTGAAATTTCCAATTCAGGTTGTTTATTCCAAGCTTATTTAACTTCCTTTAAGTTAAATTCAATTTAATCTCAACAAACTTACTCAAATTTGAATTCCCACTTCAAATTTTAAACTTCACATTAATAATCTGATAAGTTCAAAAACTTATCACCTTGGATATCACATTTCATTCCAAAATTTTTAAACTCAACATTTAAAGTTTGTTTCAAACTATTTTTGATATTATGTATATCCTTGTTTATACATATTTATTTCCTTTACACACCAAGTTATACCTTAAAATTTAAACCACCTTGGGTTTTTAATTCAAACAAATTCATTTAAATTTTCAAACAACTCCTGTTTGAATTAAGCCCTTTCATTCAAATAATATTATTTATTATTTCTTTATCATTTTAAACTATTTTCAAATTCTGGACTCAGATTTAAAACTTCACAATTTATATCATCTTCATTTCCAATTTATAAGTCATACTTGCCTACATGTTTTACTTCCCCAAAACATTTCATCTTGCTTACTCATTAACAACATTTCATTATTAAACACAACAACCATTTATGATAATAACCAAGATTATCATATCTGGAAACTAATTTATTATTATCTTTATTCTGAAAACATTTCTACAAATTCAGGATTTTAATTTCAGTTTGGATCCATTTCAAATTTATCTTCATTCAATTTCAATTTGGTTGTATTACTATTACCACTTAATTCTCATTATTTTATTTAATTCCAATAATTTTTTTAACAACTAATTATTTTAACATTTATTAGTAAGAAATATTGCTTTATATATATCAAAATATATTCTTACTTAAAATCATTTAAAATCTTTATATAAGAAAATAACAAGTACGCTCATATATATATATATATATATATATATATATATACACACACACACACACTCAACTCATCCTAGGGTACTATTGACCCTATCCTTATGAGTATACCCACCAGAGCCAAGGTTCTTGCTTAACCTTCCGCTCTGATACCAACTGTAACGTCCCGAAATTTTCGAACCCGAAAATTTCAGATAGTTAGAAAAAAAGAAAAGAGATAGAAGAAGAAACAGAAACAAGTCACAGAATCTCACATTCGCAGCGGATGAAATATAATATCAAATAATAACAGTTATACAAAAGAGTACTATATCTGTTAATTTATATCAATACATCAGAGTTACAACATTTATACATACACAGGACAGTTAAAATCAACATGTCTCAGATACACAGTAATATATCACAGCGGAAACACTCCATACGTTCCTGCCATCCAGCTCGTCTCCTAAGCTCCAGAACGTCCTTACCTGAAAACCTATAATACTCGGTCTGACCCGAGCATTACCAAAAAGTAACACCCGGGTCAGGCTGGAAACCAGCGTGAGTAAACCCATCTAACATGGAATACAACAGCATAAACTTACATAAAACCCGGGGTAACTCGTGTCAATTTACAAATTCACAATTTGTTAGAGACATCACTTATTTCACACATCAATTTCTAAGTACCAAAACTTAGATTAAATGGTCCAATTTACTTAAATTATTCCATTCCAACTTATTGATTTCACATATCAATTTATAAAGAAAACGAAGTGGTTTCGGGTATTTACTGATACTCGACTCCGGTCTCTTCGAATCCAATGTCATCATAACCCAAGTTATTCAATTTTTTTATAAGTAAGATGAATTAGTCACACTATCTCAACAAATTTAATTAATTTCTTAAATCACTTTTAGTCCTGCTTACTTGACATTGATCAATTACAAACCATTAATTAATCTTTTCTAAACTACCCTCTTTATTTACATTAAGTAATTAGCCTTTAATTTATAACACAAATCAATTAACCTTCACCCATTTACATTTATTACATTTGTCCTTAGTTAATTTCTCAAATTAATTATTCTATAATCACTTACATTGATTAATTATCCTTCATTAATTAATTTAATTCTTAATTAATTTCCTTAATTAATTAATCCTTTAATTAAGTACACTAAGTAATTAATTCTTAATTACTACCCTTGAGTAATTTACCTTTAATTACTTCCATCAAGTAATTATCCCATTGGTTAATTATCCTCCCTTAATTAACCTTTAATTATTAATTCACTTAACCTTTATTTACTAATTAAGGTAATTAATCCCTGATAAATTTGTCCTTTAATTTTAAGTAATTAATCTCTAATTACTAAATCAATTTATCCCTAATTATGAATTAATTAATCTCTAATTAATTAACTCAGTACTTTATTAACCTAATTAATCTCAAACCATTAAAACCTTAATTAGCTCTTAAGGTAAACCATTATCTTATTAATGACTTAATCAACATTAACATCTTTAGTTAATAATCCTTATACTTAAACGATATTAACACAAAGATTTCCTTAAGATATTAAGGTTAATTGATAACTTAAATCATTTCTCCTTAATTAACTCTTAATACATTATTAAGTTTATTTTAATTAATCACAAAATATGTCACATAATTGAATAAACTTAATCATTTCAAAATAACTTACTTAATCATTTACTAATTCCATTTTTAAATTACAAGTGTTTCTTTTTAAGGAAGAACCCTAAAAATGATTTGACTTGAATTTCTTTAAAATCTGAAACTGCTTCTAAACCAATTCCGAGGCCATCCCGAGTTCACCCCTGAGCCAAGACCAGTTTTCCCCAAGCCTTACTCCAAGTTTCTTCTCTTCTTTCCTCTACAGACTTTGCTTAGTTTCACATTTTTTACAACTGCTTAAACATAATGATATCCACATGAATATACTCGAGTATACACTCGAGACAACAACGAATCTTCACGAGGTCGACTTCGCGTCCCTCTTTTCTTCCTCAAATTTCAACATCATCAGGCATTGATGATATCGCGTGCACGTGCACCGGCGTTCCAGCGCCTTCCGACCATCACCGATTCCCTCAACCAGTCATCATCGACATCACTACCTAGCCCGACCACCTAGATCACTCAAACCAATCATCGATCTAAATCGAACGATTCAATTGAACTGGAACCCAAACTTTCCGACAGAAAACCCCTTCGCCCCAATGCCACCATCCACCGGCGAACTTGGCGCTCCACCTAGACCTTCATCTCCGTTCCACGAATCAATCCCGCTACCCGCGATCGTCTCTAGCTCGACCACGGCGATGAAGCAATGCAAACTTCCAACCATGACCAAAACTAGGTTAAAACCCTAAACCTTCATCGTACCGCTTCCACCATCGATATTAAATACAATGACTATTTTTCCCAGCATCATTGACCCACTAGCCGCCTCTGACCTGAACCCCAACCACTCTAGTTACGCCGACCACCAGGAAATGCTCATAACCCACTTTCCGATCATCAAACAATTTCTTCCGCATTACGAAATTAAAATTCATGATTTAAATTGTAAAAATCCTAGATTTTGAATACAAAATCGATCGCGTACTTGAATTCAGAAATCATTAAAGTCGAATATTTTGATTTGATCCTAAATCCCACTGTTCTTCTTTACTTTAGTGAAAGCTGGCTTAAATTCTTGCCTGAAACTACTTTTAAAACTCATACTTTGTTATTACCAACTTACTTTGTTTTTATATATCAAATCTTAAGAAGATTGAGGGTGAGAAATTTTATTTTGAATAAAATCAAAACTGTAGAACTAAGAACAGAGCATATATCACTCTCTAGACATTCAAACAAACATCTACATACATACACACACACACACACACACACATATATATATATATATATGCAAATCTGTTACCAAATCATGCAATCACTAATCATAATTCACTTAAAGGAATTTCAGCATGCATCCATATTTAAAACAAAAAAATTTGTTTACTCACAGTGAATTACTAGAGAAGCCTGGAAGTTTCCTTTATTTGATTTGAAACATGAAAACTGATCTCTGATCTTTACTTAGTTGTGTTGTTCAGTTTTGATTTCTTTAAGTTTTGAGATGGTAGGAATATTCTTCTTTTATGTTTGAAACAGGTTGTGAATTCTTGCAAGTTGAAACTTCTTCTTGATCTCAGGCTTTGGATAATTGTTTTAATGTTTTACTGAGATGTTTTTAAGTTGAGGCTTGCTTGAATATGAAATTATATTTCTTTGTTTGGAATATACGAACTGAAATGAAGAAAAGCTTGATATATATAAAATGAGTTGTACAGGTGATATTTTCTTTGAACGGGGTGATATGATTCTTGTTTGTACAATATCAGTGATTTTTCTTTGCTTTGGGGCTGAAGACATTTTCGAGTTGACAAAAATGTTGCCAGCATTTAATGCCAAGGTACTATATATCTTTTATATGTTTACTTGCTTTGCTTTATACTCATCTTTTTGCTTATACACGAAGATACTTTACTATCTACTTGTACAGGTTCAAAGACATTTCTATTTCCTTTTGTCCAACTTGAATATATTTTTTTTCTTTTATTTCAGCTGAGAGGATTTGTTGTGGCTTGCATTGATGAGGCTTGTACATGAAGCTAATATCTCTTCTTTTGATCGTATATTGTGTACACTTGTATTCATCCTATACATATATATATATATACTTGTCCCTATGTTTTTTTCTTTTTGTTACTTGACTGGTTTGCTTTCATGAATCTTTTGCTTTATGATGTTATTATATTTTAGTATTGTCTTAAATGTTTATGTTATAGTTTACATAACAATAAATTTTATCTTAAATATTTAAAACCCCCATTTTATACTTATTCCATCATGTATTTAAATAAATACCTATGTTAATTTATAGTTTATTTTTATTTTTCACTTAGCCACAATTTATTTGAGATATCACTCATTGTTAATATAATACTTATTTTATTTATTTATTTTTTTAAAATTAGCTACCCACATAAATTTACTTATCTATTATTTATTTATCTACTATAGGATTTATCATCTCTACAGATTTATAATTCAATACTTGTTATAGTTTTAAATCTATATATCGAGATATTTATCAGAATTTTTATTTGTTCAATTTACAAATTAGTATTTTAATAAATCTAACCCTGTTAATTACCAATTAGCAGATGTCCAAAAATCTGGGTTATCACAGAAAACTTTATTTTTGGCTTCAATAATTATTCAAAAATCCTATAAATTTTGGATTTTTTTTAAAACGAACTCTATTCAATATTGTGGAATTTTAGGAGTATATTTCATGAATTATGAGTATAAATAAGAGTTTGGAAAAATCGCATTCCGTGGATCTGAAATTAAAGGTAATTGGTTTAGAGTTTATAAATTCATTTTTAAAATTGTATTTAATTAAAAAAATTATAGAATATTTTTATAAGTTCCATTTGATTATAAGAGAGATTCCTAACAATTTAAAATATAGAAAAGAGCTTTGAAAGTTATTTCTAGGGATTAAAATCCATATTTTTGGTTTATACAAATAGGAAGAAAAAAAATAGTATTTTAAGTTTTAAATGTATATAAAGTCTTTTGAAACATCCAAAATATTTTCTATAAATCAACTTCTTTTCTAACTGGATTGTGGGCTTTATTTGATTATATTTTCTATGTTATGAGGATGTTGGATAAACAGGGTTATAATACCATTTGTTATAGGACTTTCGGTAATATCTCTTTAGTTATTCTTTGGACTTGTTGCATAGAATATTATCGAGTGTAGTTTACAAGCATTGAGTAAACGAGTGAGTAACATCAGGTGGTATGGGATGCCTGAGTTGATATTAGTTCGATTACTTCTTTAAAGTTGATGTTACTCTTTCAGGGTCTGGTTATACTATGTATTTAGGTGTTGCGAACTGGGAGTGTGCAGAATGAGAGCCGTAAGTGTGTCTACTTATTGTGTATGTATACTTCTATTATTTGGGCAGGAGTAAATCGGATTAGGCTATTATCCATTCTAATGGGTACATTGTGAGGTCACTCCTTGACTTCATAACATACCTTTTTGATGTGTATGATTGAGTACAAAGGCTAAGAGCAACTGCACACATGTCACATAGGCTAGTTGTCTATTACCATATGGGGCACTTGTAGGGTCATGACTATTGCATAGCGTAGTCTTACACTCGATAGGTATTGGGTCATGATTGCCGTCGAGGTAACTAAAGATTGTAGGATTAGCGTTGAGAGCGTGTGAGAAAGCCAAGAGTTGTCAGACTCCCATTTGGCCCTTGGAGTAGGCCGAGAGTTGTCAAACTCCCATTTGGTTGTTGATGAGATGTTATAGAGACGTATTTATTCACGTGCATGAGACAACTGAGCATATGGCTGAGAACCAATTAGATCATTATACGGCACCAAAGTTGAAATAGTTTTTTCTGATGTTGAGAGCGCAAAGGACGGAGAGTCCAGATGATAATCTACATTACTGAGAGCTAGTAGACCACAGAGGGTCTAAGAGGCATATGATAATTCTCGAGGTTTAGAGCCAAGTTGATTAACTATGAGGTTGAAAGTCCAGAAGATCACTTGTGTGATTGTGGGTTACTTGGATTATTCATGGGACCCCGTGTCCATGAAGTAATATGACCCTGTACACATTTATTATATAGCTAACAAGGATAGCTAGGGTTGTTGAGAGCAAGAAGTTGGACCATGTACTTATCTTTTATATAGTTATCTAAGAGGTGACCTAGGCTACCGAGGTATGGCATATTTGTGTTTTATATGGATAGATTGGATGATTGATCTATGTGCTTGCCTTTCTTTTGATATGGGCAATGATAGGAGCATGGTCGAGATAGATATGTTATATTTGAGATATTCAAGTACCACTTTGTGTTACATATGATTATACATGCCAGTTATTATTATATATTGACATCTGCATTCTTAACATAGTTTGACCTGTGTGTTATTCATATAATACTCGAGTTAGTCTGAGTTATTTCAGATTTAGGGATGAAGTGATCAGCTATGATTGTTGGACTTAGTTGGCTGCTAGATCATTACTAGTATCGTTATATATATTTAGTCTCTTATATGTATATGTTATTGGAATTTACGCAATGGACCTATCTTGTATATTTTAAAAGATAGTGAGCATTTCACTCTGTTATAGACCCACATAACTTTGTATATTTCACTTAATATATTTATCACTGCGTTTTGATGACCTTTTGTTCTCCATAATTATTTATATAGTGTATTGTTCTATCTTGGCGATACATATGTATATTGTTTTATGCCGATACCGAGTACATATAGGTGAGTAGTGTATGATTTTTGAAATATGTAACAAGGATAGCCTAAGGAAATTGTAACATCCCTAATTTTTGATAACATTATTCAGGAAATTTAATTAGATAAATTAAATAGAATAATAATGATAAGGGGATTGAGATTTGAATAAATTATATAATAGGCCGTGCTTAATAATAAAAATTTAATAGGCGTTAGATTGGTTTATAGGATAATTAATTTACGCGTAGGCATAGTGGTAATTAGACATTCTATTACACACGACGATACACATCTTATTCTTGCCCATTCACATTCCATTTTTCGTTATACACAAATGTAAATCAAAACTAAATAGAGTCGGCCATTAACAAGGAGGAAAAAGGAGAAATTTCAATCTAAAGCTAAGGATCCAAGCTTGGAAGGATTAATCAACAACAAATCTCAAATTCCTTATCAAGTTTAAGGTGAATAATAATTCATTCCATCTCTTTCTAGTTTTATAATCATATGCTTTCGGATTTGAGTATTTATTTTATTTCTAAGATATATTGGATGATGATATGCTTAATTTATGAATTGTTTGATTTACAAATTTTATTTGTACATGAAATTCGTTCGATTTTAAGGGAAAAATCGTGGATTATTGATTTTAAAATGCCATGAATTTTTTTTATGATAAATAAAACATGATTTTGGAGATGGGTTTTAATTTTCAGAATTTTCCAAGTTATGGAAATTTTATTATGAATTTTTAATGATAAATATGATGTAATTGGGTTTAAAATTTATTTTGAATATTTCATGAAGGAATCGGGACTAAATTTTTAATATGTTTGATTACATAATGAAATCAAATTTCTGTGATTTTTGGGGATTTTTCCCAATTGATTTACTAAGGAAAGTAAATTATTTTAAAAGAAGGACTTTTCTGAAATAATTGGTTTTGGTTTATCGAAGAGCTTAGTCGTTACATTTTTATGGTTTAAATCTAATATAAGTGCGGCAGTTTTAAATGTAAAGTATTTGAAAAGTTTTATAGCAGCCAATCAATGGTTTACAAATATGCAAGTTAATATAAAGCAATTACTAAAACAAGCAACATTTCAGCCTTTAATTCAGAAAAAGTGTTCCGCCTCAATTATTAGCCCCGTTTGACTCTAATGATTCCACCTCATCTTAGTCGAAACCCATCTTAGTCGAAACCAAAACACAAGGTATCACCTAGTGGTACGTAGTGGATTGGAATGAAGGAAGAAGCCTTGGTGTCGAAAGGTAAGCTTCCGATAGGGTCGAAACCCTGCTTTGTTTTCAAAAGTTAAAGTCTTGCCTTGTTTTATTTAAAGCTTTCGACATACTTGAAACACATGCTTTTGAAAAGGTTTTATAAATGTCTTTTGAAGGAGGTTGCTGTATTATGTAAAGGAGTTAGCTTTCGAAGGGGTATTTTTCTTAGATAAGAGCTTTTGAAAGGACTGGTTTCGACCAAGTCGAGACCTATCCACTAATTTTCCTTTCGACTGCATTGAAGTCATCTATGTTGTCGAAGGGGTTACTTCTGTTTTAACCTAAATTAAGCCTTTTTCATGAATGCTTTCGAAAGGTTAGAGGGTTTTGAAGGTGATAGAGTCGGAAGGGGGTTTCGACTCTTTCCTTCGAAGTTTTAATTTTTAAAGGTCATTGCTTTCGACTAGGTGGTTCTGACACTATCAACTTTTCCCCAAATTAATTTTAGTTGGTTTCGAAAAAGATACTTTCATATATAACCATTTTGACCCAAATGATGTTTTTAAAGAGTAAACCCAATGCTTTCGAAAGGGTACTCTATTTGTTTCGAAGCTATGTTTTAAAGAATCTTTTCATGATACCATCGAAAGGTATCATTGGTTTCGAAACGTATATACTTAGAGTTTTGAAAAGAGGTTTTATATGCTTTCGAAGGAGGTCATTCAGCGGTTTCGAAAGTGATGTTTTAAAGTTTCAAAACAAATAGTCCATTCTCATTTTTAAAGGAAAAACCATGGCACAAATAAAGATTTTGGAAATATTATTCACATTGTTGTTAACCCATAATTGTATTTTAGGGAAAGGACAGAATAACCAGTTAGGTTGTTCCAGTAGTGAATATAACTTAACAGATGTTAAAATCTTAGTTAAAGATATTCACAAGGGCCAATAGGTTTATAGTAAGCCATGAAAACCGTATGATATTGGCAGGGGCCAATATGTTCATTGTCAGCCCATGAAAACTATAATTTGATACTGGTAGGGACCAGTAGGTTTGTAGTTAGCCCATGAAAACTATATCTGGATTAAGATATTGACAAATAGTCAATAGGTTCCTAGTTAGCCCACAAAAACTAGAATATTTAAAATGATATTGGAGTTACTAATAGGTTCTTAGTGATCCCATGAAAACTATGAAATTGGATAGGTAATCCATAAATATTTAAAAGGTCAATAGTAACCCTTAAAACTATAATTGAGAAAGGCAGTCAGAATAAATAGAGATGGGTAATCCAGATTTGGTTTATTTTGCATGTCATCATAACATTTTGAAATACTACGTTTTTAACCATTGTGGATGCAGGAGCACAATATATGGTTTTATAAATGTTTTAGGATACCAGTGAGGGGAAAACTCATTCCGCTAAGCAGCGTGGTCTCACTAGATATCTAAATGGTTTGAGATGGTAAATTATTATTCATACCAGGCTTTATGTCTGACTCGAAGCTTTTGTTTTCCCCTTAAACTCTCGGGTACTCAATTGATTTTGAGTAGGTTGAGAGGTAAGGTTTCTAGGTGTTCTTTTAGATGAATAAAGATTCTGAGGACGTGCAGAAGGCAAGCTTGTAATTAGAGTTTTTTATTTCCGTTGTGTTTTTTGTTTGTAAAGGCAAAAATTTTTCTTGCCTATATATATACTTTGATCTACCAAGGGGGCATCTTCATATGTCGCTCTTGGTATATTTTGTAATAATTATATGTTATCTGAACGTGGTCTGCGAAGTGGGATTATGTAATCAATTTAGAATATTTTGAAATGGAATATGGAATTTGTTTATTGTTTAATTTTTTTTCGTATTCTTGTGTTTCTATGTATCAATGTATCTAATGTCACCGTATTTGGTCGCCGAGTATTAATAACTATGGATGACTGCAACATCCGTAGCCGTTAGTTTTGGGCCTCCAAGTAGGGGGACGTTACAAGTTGGTATTAGAGCATTATTTTATGAAACGTTAAAATAAACTTAAACCTAAAAGATATTTCCAAGTTAAAAGAAACTTAAACCTAAAAGATATTTCCAATCATAATCCAATGAATTAGATAATAAGATTGGGGTTCGGATTAACATTATAGTAACATACTTGTATTTGCTATATATAGTTATATATAAGTACGTATTCTTCGCTCTCTTAGACCATTCTTCTATATCTTACTAAGGCTCATATGCAGATTTACGAGAAAGGGGATATGGAAGCAGGAAACGAAAGAGGAAATCTCGGTGGAGGAAGCACCACAACTAATGAAAATGCTCGACCCACTACCAAGAGGAATCCGGGTCGACAGGCTAATGCTAGTAATCAAAATGTTGATGCCAATGTGAGTTCTGAAAATCCACCAGTAGATATGGGGGCAATGTATCAGTTCTTTGTTAGTTTGATGCAAGCTGGAGCTGCTACTAGTTTTGCTGGAAATGCAGGAGGAGCTAATCCTATGGCTCAAGTATGGAATATTGCTTTGCTGAGTAGAGATTACACTAGTTTCAGTGGGAAGCCATTCTTGGGAACTGAAAGTGCTGTAGAAGTTTATAATTGGCTGTTGCACTGCAAGCGTATATTTATTGGGTCTAAACGATGAGCAAAAGAGAAGGTTGGTCTTTAGACAGTTGCAGGGGTCAGAACTACATTGGTGGAATAGTGTCACTGTCGGAGTTCCAGAAGAACAGTTAACTTGGGTAGATTTTAAAACGAGATTTGATTAGAAGTTTGTATCTGAGTTTGCCAAGTTTGAACTGATGAGGAAGTTTATGGATTTAGTGCAAGGAGAGATGTCAGTAGTTGAGTATGCTACTAAGTTTGAAGAGTTGTCTTGATATGGATATGCTATTATAGATACTGACATCAAAAGGAATGAGAAGTTCAATTGGGGATTGAGGCCCGAGCTTCCTAGAATGACCATGACACATGTCCGTGATCCTTGTAATATAATGGTGAAGATAGCCATTCGCCATGAAGAGTTACTTGCAGATTTAGCTAAAGAGAAGTCAGTGGAAACTCAGGGTTCTCAGGGGAAGAAGAGGAAGTTCTTTAAAAAGAATAGAGCCCAGAAATGAGATACTGCTAAGAAGTCAAAGGCTGAGGTAGTTTGCTATAAGAGTGACAAGAAGGGTCACTTTGCTAATGAATGCCGGTCAGGAAATGGGAAGAAAGCTGCAAATAAGAAGAATGTGAAATGCTTCTACTGTGATCAAGTTGGGCATTACAAGAATCAGTGTCCAGAGCCAGTTAAGGAGGACAAAGGAAAAGTTTTTGCTATAGGACCAGCCTGGCCTACAGCAGCTGATAAAGGAAAGACTGTGATGGATGGTATGCTTTTGATTCAGAGTATTCCAGTTAGAGTACTTTTTGACACCGGTGCATCACTTTCATTTATATCTCAGTGTTTGGTTGATAGATTATGTTTACAACCCACCTACCTTGTTACTTCCTTAAGAGTTGTGAATCCAATAGGAGGGATGCAACTCTAGGGTTAAGATGTGACCAGTTAGAACTTGACTTGTAGGTCATAAGTTTACCTGCAATTTGTATGTTATTGATTTCATAGAATTTGGAATCATTTTGGGAATGGATTGGTTGGGTGGGTATGAGGCTAGAATATTTTTCCAGGATAGAGAGATACCACTGAGACACCCTGATAATCATAACCGAGTGCTATTCTCAGTAGAGAATACTAACCGGAGTGTTAGTACTATGCTTAATGCTATGGAGGTAGGAAATGATTTAAGTCAGGTTTGGGTAGGAAGAGAGTTTGCAGATGTCTTTGAGCCAGTCATTGGACTACCCCCGAAGAGACCTGTTGAGTTTAGAATAGATCTTGTGCCAGGAGCTAAACTAGTAAGTAGACCAACTTGCAGGATGATACCAACTACGATGAAGAAATTGAAGGTGCAGCTAGTAGATCTAGAAGGAAACAATTTTATTAAACCAAGCAGTTTGCCTTGGTGAGCGGCCGCGGTGTTCGTAAAGAAATCGGATGGGTCGTTAAGGATGTGCATTGACTATCGTAAGTTAAACGAAAGAACAATTAAGAATAAGTATCCTTTGCCAAGAATAGATGATCTATTTGATCAGTTGAGTGGAGCCATGGTGTTTTTCCAGTTGGACTTGGCGATAGGTTTCTATCAGTTAAGAGTGGTGAAGGAAGTATTCCTTTGACAACATTTCGAACTAGGTGTGGTTCATATGAGTGGATGGTGATGCCATTTGGATTAACGAATGCACCTGCTTTCTTTATGGATTTGATGAACCAAGTCTTCCGAGAGTGTTTGGATAGGTTTGTGTTGGTGTTTATTGATGACATTCTAGTCTACTCTAGGGATGAGAGAGAGCATGAAGTTCATCTTAGAGTGGTACTTGAGACGCTAAGATAGAATCAGCAAAAGGCAAAGTTTACCAAGTGTCATTTCTAGAAGAAAGAGGTAAAATTTCTTGGTCACATGGTTTCAGAGAAAGGATTGTAAGTCGATCCAGATAAGGTCGAAGCCGTGAATTATTGGAAGAGAGCAAAGATGGTGTCTAAGATTAGGAGTTTTCTTGGACTTTTTGGCTACTACCGAAGATTCATTAAGGATTTCTCATGGATAGCAGCACCCTTAACTAAGCTAACTAGGAAGGAAGTGAGATTTGTCTGGTACGACAAATGTGAGGAGGCATTCCTTAAGTTAAAGCATTTGTTGACCATTGCATCTGTGTTAGTAGTTCCAGACGAAAACCAAGGATTGGTGGTGTATACTGATGTGTGTGGAACTGGATTAGGAGCGGTGTTGATGTAGAATGGTAAAGTCATTGCCTATGCATCTAGGCAGCTTAGACCGCATGAAGTTAGATATTCTACTCATGATTTGGAGTTGGTAGTTGTGATCATTGCATTGAAGATTTGGAGATATTATCTCTTAGGGGAGAGATTTGAGTTGTATACCGATCATAAGTCTTTACGGTATTTATTCTCTCACAAGGAGTTGAATATGAGGAAGCAGAGGTGGCTAGAGTTTTTGGCTGCATATGATTTTGGTATAGAATATACACCAAGAAAAGGTAATAAAGTGGCTGATGCTCTTAGTAGGAAACATCAGAATGTGGTGTTAGCTATGTTGACGGAGTGGAAGGATTTAGAATCTTTAGTCGGTTGCGATGTGTAGTTAAGATCGACTGTTGGTTCTAGTTAGAATACGCTAGGTTGTCTTGTTTAGAAGTTCAACCATTATTGATTAAGAAAATTGCTTCTAAGCAAAAGGAGGATCCAGTATTTGCTAAAAGGATCAGAAGACTGGAGGTTGGAACAGAGATCGATGATTTAAAGGATTTTAACCTTGACTAGAAAGGATGGCTAAAGAAAGAAGGGATGGTTGTGTGTTCCAAATGTGGAGGACTTAAGGAAAAAAGTTCTTGGATAATGTCATCAGTCCAAGTTTACGATTCATCCTGGAGGGACCAAGATGTATCAGGATAGGAAAATGAGCTTCTATTGGAAGGCATGAAGAGGGACGTTGGCTTGTGGATTAGGCAGTGTGCAAACTGTTAACAAGTGAATGCTAAACATAAGAAACCGAGTGGGTTGCTTCAACCTTTAGAGATTCTAGTCTGGAAATGGGATTCGATATCTATGGATTTTATAGACGGGTTGCCAAGGTGAAATAGAGGTGATAAAAGTATATGAGTTATAGTGGAAAGATTGACCAAGAGTGCCCATTTCATTCCAGTTAAGTCAGTCAGAACGACACTTGTTTTATCTAAGTTGTTCCTGAAGAACATAGTTAGACTACATGGAGTTCCTAGTAGTATAGTCAGCGACTGAGATGCTTTGTTCACTAGTTAATTCTGGAAGAGTCTACAGGAAGTGATGGGTACCAAGCTTAATATGAGTACTGTGTATCACCCTCAGACAGATGGGCAGACAGAGAGAGTCAAAAAAGTACTTGAGGATCTACTGAGAGCTTGTGTATTAGACTTTGGTGGAACTTGGGAGGATCAGCTACATTTGGTTGAGTTTTCCTATAATAATAGTTATCAGAAAAGTAAAGGAATGGCCCCGTTTGAGGCTTTGTATGGAAGACAATGCAAATCACCAGCATGTTGGTTAGAGACTGGAGAAATATTAGTCTTAGGTCCAGATTTGGTTAGAGAGGCATCAGAAAAGATTGAGTTAATCCGAGGAAGGATGAAGGAAGCTCAGTCCAGACAGAAGAGTTACGAAGATAAGAGACGTAAGGACCTAGAATTCTCGGTTGAAGATAATGTTTTCATTAAGGTATCACCTATGAGGGGAGTGATATGATTTGGAAAGTCAGTGAAGTTAGCCCCAAGATATGTAGGTCCATTCCAGATTATAGAGAGGACTAGAAAGCTCACATATAGAATAGAGTTGCCGAGCAATTTGGCAGGTATCCATAATGTATTTCATGTGTCTCATCTTTGCAAGTATGCGCATGATCCAGAGACTAGCATTCCTAATACTAAAATCTTTTGATTTCTCTAGTGAGAGTTAGGGCTTGCCTTGGGATTCAAAACTTTAGTTCACTCAACAAATCATAGGCGAACAAGCGATGTATAACACTTTATCAGTTGTATCGCATACAACTCCTAACCATCTTTGCTCTAATCTCAACCTCGACTATGAGTTTGCTCAACAAATCAAAAGAGGTTATTCATTATAACATATCTTCTTGCGACAGCCTAAGTATAATGCACATCCTTTAGTATTCTCAACAAATACAAGCATGTATCTTACCTTTTTTTGCAGTATATTAGTAGTACTAAACATAATAGCTCTTACTTGAGTTTGTTCAACAACTGGTGCATATGAAAGTAATCGAAAACATATAAATGATAGAGGGCAACTTATACGGATGACTCATAACATTTTAATATATTTTCATTGATATCAATTTAAGAAATAATACATATCTTCTAATTAGACAACATATTGTTTCTAACATCGGGATTGTAAAAAGTAAAATTCTGGAAAAAGAACCGATTGTATAGGAAATGCTTCAAAAAGTTATGCATGGGCATCCTATATTGTTGAATAGAGCACCTACTCTGCATAGATTGGGTATACAAGCATTCCAACCCATTTTAGTGGAGGGGCGCGCTATTTATTTACACTCATTAGTTTGTAAGGGCTTCAATGCAGACTTTGATGGGGACCAAATGGCGGTTCATGTACCTTTATCTTTGGAAGCTCAAGCGGAGGCTACAGCTGGTAAAAATCGTTGCTCTGAACGAGGCATATGTAGAAAGCCTTTTTTTCTAGCATTGACTAGTTAATTTTTTCTTTTTTCTTTCTTTCTATAGTGGAGATAGTCGCACGTAATGACAGATCACGACCATATTATTAAAAGCTTGTGGTAAGAATAGGTTTTGTTCTAATGCCCGGAATTATTAATCAAGTGTTAGACACAACTGTAATCACGATAGACGTACCATATGTATGTGTTCATTCCAAAAACATGTTGGGTTTATTTCAGTTCTACTCATATTTATTTAATACGTATATAATTATGTAAGCTTAATTTGTTTCTAACTATTATAATTTGATTAACTTATATAATGTTCATATGTATATTATTAATTAAATCATATTTATTTAATTTTAGTTCTTGATCTAATTAACTAATTTAATTAAATTTTATTTCAAAATTTCATAAATATTCTTTTTGTAACGACCCAGAAATTTTAACTGGTTTTATAATGTAATTAACTGGTAATTTAGTGAAATTTTAAATGATAAAATTTTGAAGTATAAATTTGATATTTGGAATATGTCTGTTTAACAAAGTAACTGGTAAATTTTCATCTGAAAATATGAAAGTTTATTTTCTTGTATAATTTTATTTCAATTTAATCGGTTAATATTTGATGGTAATAAAATGTTTTCCAAACCTAAAAATTTTTCTATAGAAAATTTGTAAATCATCTTCCGAGTGAGACGTCATCCTTCATTTCGTAAAATTTGGAATTCTATTACTCCGTCGATCTTATTTTCGACGAATTTACAACATTTTCGGTACCTATTATCGACTTTTGATAGGATGATCGTACCACTGATATCTATATACCGTTTTGATCGTCTCGTCGTACCGATCTCTGCAGTATATTCATTTGTATGTTTCGGTAACCGGTACGCAATGAAACACGCTAAACGGTTAAACGTAGCGGTCCGTCTTTTGTTTTTTTGTGACCATCCATTATCCAACGTTTAAAACAGATATTCGCTACTTTTCAAATTCCCAAAATTTATTTCCGACTTTTGCTAATGGTTCAAATATATTTGTGATTTTCTCGGGTTCGTTCAGTTTCGTCCTATCCTCTTCTCCGGTGAATTGAAAATAAATATTTTAAAACTGGGCTGTATATTTCTTTTTGCCTGTATCTTTGTTCATGTCGCATGCTCACCCTCATGGCAGAAGCCAAGCAAGCTCATCCCTGGCTTTCAACCCTCCATCTACACGCAAGCCCATTCACCATGTTCCATCTCCCATCACTTCGCCATTCACCACATCCAACTCCGACCGCTCCACAACCCGAAGCAGCCTACACACCTCGTCCACTCGCCGGCAGCGAAACCTCCCTCCGACTGGATCCACTCCATCCATTCGACATCACCCTCCGGTTTTTGTTTGCACTTACTTTCAGTAGCACCTTCGGCCTATTTTTCTTAACAAGGTATTATATATATATTTTGTACCATGAAGATTTAGCCTGTTGCTTCTTTTCGTTGGGTTAAAGAAACTATCATATGGATGTCATATTTTTAAGGTGTTAGTCTGGTGTTCTGTTGGAAAGAAAATAACAAGTATTGTATATATGAGTTGGTTTATATTTTGGTTACTGTATACTTGATGTGAAAGGAAGTATCATATGGGTTAAAGGTAGATAGGTATATAATATAAAGGTATATTTAATTATATAGTGGGTCTACATATATTTGGGTTTAAATAATATACATGTTTTGTTTTTGCCTATAAGCATTCTATATATGCGTATGCATGTATAACAGTCTACATATGTATGTTTAGTGTGTATATGTATAAAGTTTCGACAGTGTATATTTTTTATGTAAGTTGAATCTAATGTTAGTAATATACCTATTAGTTATATAAATTATATGATATATTGGTGTATAATTTATAATGAAGTAAATTTTATTAACTGTATATGGTAATAGTATATATGTAAGTTATATATATATATATTAGTATTTATATTGTAAGTGTGGACTAGTATAATCTGTCATATTATGTATGGGATTATGGAAGTTGTTGTCACGTACGGGAATTTTCGACTTTCGAAAATTCGACATCGATACTCACTTTATCGACTGCCGAGCAATCGAGTGCCGGAAACTCCAGTAGTGAGGGTTTTAGAAAGAAGAAAAAGAAGAAAAGATAGAAGAAAAAAGAGAAGAAGAAGAAAGAAGAACAACAGAACAACATCAGAACAGAAAACAACATCAGAATCTTACACATCGCAGCGGAATAACATATAATAGATAATCAATAGTCTTTTCAAACAAAGAACTATATCAGTTTATACATACATCAATCAGAGTCAATATACAACACTGGACAGTTACATAAACTTGTCCTCATACAGAATACACAGCGGAATAAATAATATCAGATACAAATACTACGTCTCGTCATCCAGCTTATCTCCAAGCTCCAGAATATCCAGAATATCCTGATAATCTAACTCTAGACTGCCCGTGTGGAAATTGGTGGGCACCCAGAGTTTAGAAGGGAAACAATAAACTCCGAGTCAGTCATGGTGACTGGTGTGAGATCGTAAAACAGTTATTCTTTCACAAAGAAAATAAAACAAATTCGCAATGCTTTTGGAAAATGAAACTACCATAAGACCTCCCGCCACACACACAATGCAAACGCAGAATTGGAGGAGATTTCTTCTTATGATAGTCAAAGATGCTTACTACGCAAAATCAAATCATTTTTGATATTATTATTAGTGCATAGTGTAGAAAACATTTCGAAAGTAGAATATAAATCTTAGCCAGCATAGGTACCATTATAGTATGCTTGCTATAGCTGCCATATTAGATGGCAGGTTCTACAACTAAAACCGTACAAGGTGCGTATTGGAGTTTGGATTTCCAACAAATGGTCAGGCTAAGGAACTTCCTATCCACGATGGGTACGTCCCTGGAATAGAAGACCCGAGAACCTAACCGGATCTCTGCCAACACAAGGCCGGGTTACCTCTGCAAAAATAGGTAACTACTGACACGCGTATGCCATCCCCCGATCGTCACCGATCTTCCCGAGGATCCCCGATTCGCAACAAACCACATAGTAATAATAATGCAGTAACCACAGAGGTTAAGTATCTGGGCTCCATACCATGATACCACCTTTATACAGAAGGAATGACATACACTAAGGGGCGCTACTCCCTAGAACCTTGCTGCATCCTTCCTGTTTCGACCATTTCCGGGGTGTGAGGCTCGACGAAGTCTCGTCCACAAAGCTACGCTTTCTCAAAAAGCCCTGCTTCGGGTCAAACAAAAATGATCAACCTATGATCACAAAGATATAAGATCAAACAAATGATCATATCACAAATGATCAAACACTGATCATTTCACAGCAACACTCAGTATGCCACGTTACCAAATTGGGATATATCGCTGATAAATTTCAACTACATAACCTCTGAGCTCGTACGTCTCAGAGAAGGGTGTTAAGCTAAGAGAATAAATTCTCCGCCACCAACAGAAATGTATTTGAAAGAAATCAGCTTTATATCTCAAATTGTAACGTCAGACACACAATCCATACAAGTCTGTTACGGGATCGAACAGAACCGAAGGCACTTCTCACGAAGCCCTTGCATTTCCGGATAAATTTCTAATCACGTCCGGACTTCCCGTCACTAAGGGTGATAAAACCTCTAAACCGGAGATCAACCGATGTAGGGTAACTCGACGGTAATCCTTCCGTTTCAAAAATATCCGGTCTTCAACACCGGTCTTCAAATGCAATTCATAACGACGTATCACATATTCGGAATGGGTTATACGACCCCATGGTCCTTTCCCGACTAACCCGAATAGTGAGCGCTTATTTAAAAATAAGTGTGGCATTCAAATTCATCCAATTCACAACAAATACCTATCTAAAGGTAATTATTGATAGTCGGTTATTTAACTATCAATAAAGATGCGCAACATCATCAGATTCCAAATAATTTTCCAAATTATTTCATCTTCAAAAATATCTTTACTAGATATAATAATTTCCACACTTCAAAAATAAATCAATATTTATTTTTAAACTACTTCCCTTTCTTTTATAAATTCCATAGTGAATTTATATTTTCAAAATATCTACTGATATACGATTCTCAAATCGATTTCAAATATTCAATTTCATTTTATCTTTAAGAAGATAAAATCTCAAAACAGTTCATTTCATATTGGAAAAGCATTTCCATACTTATTTAAAAATAAGTATTTCATAAATCTATTTATTTTCAACATTTGAAAATATTCAATATACTTAAATCAATATTAAGTATATATTTCATTCTTTAAGGAAATCATAAATTTTAACATCTATTTGAGTCAAAACAAATGTTGCGTAAAACATCGTTACGACGACTCGAAATCAATAGTATAGGGATTCGGAATTAAGATAGATATATAAATCCCAATACTACATAAAAACATTTCCTTTCGGGAATCATTTACTATAACAACAGTGTGTTATAGTCCGTCATTTCCTTAAATTTCTCGAAAACGTCTATTTCAACAACAAGTGTTGAAATCTATGCTTTCGATTCATAATACATTTTAAAACATCTTTAAAATGTTTAACTTCATTTTTAATATCATTTCTTCAAAAATAAATCCATTTCATTCAATAATATATTCACTGTCCAAAATCGTGAATATAATTCACAAATTACTTTCCACTATTTTCTACACATTTTATTTCAATAATAATTCGCTATCCAAAATCGCGAATATATCTCCTTTAACAATCTTCTATATTTAATTTATCAAATTCAATTGATTTCGAATTTATAAAAAACAACGTTTATAAATTCTAATTTTATTTTATAACAACTTTGATTTAAAATCTTCCTTTATTAACTTCTATACTTTACTTATCAAAATAAGTTATTTCGGATTTATAACCAACTTTTATAAATTCCAATTCCATTTATAAAAACTTCAATACCAAATCAATTTCAATATTGATTTCTAAATTTATTTTCCATCCCATCTCATTTTATATTGACTTTCCAAATTCGTTTCAATTTGCCAATTAAATTTATAGTTGGACTTCCAACTTATTTCCTTTTTAAATAAATTCCTCTTAAAGAAAATAAATCTCTTTATCTTTTTCAAACTATTTAGAAATCCAAATTTTAATTAAATTCTTCAATTTAAAATCACTATTATACGAAATTCATTTATTTGACATTTTCACTTGATTCTGGAATTAATTCAATAAGATTTCAAAAATCAGTCTTTATTCTTTTAAATTCTTTTCTTCAAATTTATTAAATTTCTAAAATTAAATTTACTTAAAAATTTCTACTTGAATTACAAAAATTCAATTTCATTTAGTTTTGGAATCCAGTGATATCAAACATCCATTCAGCTAAATTTTAGCTTTCAAGCAAATTCCAGACATCAATATGATCAATAGCATCACTATAATCATTCACAGATTCATATCATAGTAGAAATAAATTCAATCAATATGAGGGGTCCAGTTGGATCCCTCCAACCTGTTTCCCTGCATCCAAAGACGTTAGCACAATACCAATTCCGCTCCAGTACGGAATTATCGCGGTATATGGGTTTTATAAAAATCCGCTTACTAACGGCGCAATAGGGTCTCATCCGCTATACGAGGCGGGAAATCAATCAATCCAATATATACATATGCCAATATGTATATATTGCTATATATATATAGATATATCCTACTATATCTAATAGCACATCCAAATGGCAATCAATCAGTCAATAAATAACTGCAAAAATTCCACTTTCATTTTGAGTGAGAAAAATCTCACCTTCGCTTTTAATTTGCCATCCATTTTCTTTTCCGGCTTGTTTTCCTTGATTTATACCTTGTATAACAATTTATATAAATTTATTAATATTCGAAATAAATCGAACCACCTAATTACCATTTATTTAATTGTCTAAGAATTTTACTTAAACAAATTTCTTTATAAATTATTTCTTAATGACAAAAATAATGGAACATGTTAATTAACAAGTTAATCACTCTAATTCATATTAAAATAAACCAGTAACTAGAGTATGTGTATTTTATATAGATACATTTATACTTATGTATTTTGCTTTTCTTGTACATAATGAAATAGAAATTTTGTTACTGAAAAAAAAACTTTTCTTCCATTATTAATATTCTGTTTACCGTATACTTGTCCAAATAGAAATAAATTATTCCATGAAACCTACTGTTATATTTTTATTTTAACCTATATATATATATATTTTCTTGAATTGCATATAAATTTTCTAATCTATACATATATACTAAAATTAAATTGATACCTCACTGTTCTAGCTCGCTACCTATCAGAACCCCAGCCCAACCTCATTGATTCCACCCTCACTGTCTCCAGCCTCCGCCTCGAAGACGCGCTGCAATAGGGAATGACCCACCTTCGCCTGACAAACTCGAGTTCGAGCATAGCCATGCGACGCCGCACCATCACCACCTGAACTCGCGAAACTTGTCGCTCACTGCCCCCATCGCGATTCGAGAACCACCTCAGTCGCGACTTCGATCGCCACAAAAAACTCCAGCGCTGCCGCGCGCTAGGCAAAATCGCGACCACCCCAACTCCACGCGACAAACCCTAGCTTCGCAGTTCTTCTCGAACCCATCTACACTATCCATGAGATCACCTACGGCCTCGCCCCCGTCTCGAAACCCCAAACCAAATTCACGGCCTTCCTGAACCAACGCGAACGACTCGCGAACCCTAGAACGCCTCCCAAAGCCAGTCGCGCGTGCGACCGAGGCCATTACGGCTATCGATCTCCCCATAAAATTGTTTTCGGTTGATCGAGAATTTCAGTAGAGGGATGCAATTTTCTTTCTGATTTTATAGAGAATCGGCCATTTAAAATTTTTTTTCTTCGTTCGATTTGGAACTGAGGAATGAGGGAAAGGGGAAGACAACAAGTACGTGATTTTTAAATGAGAAGGCGGCTTTCTTTTTCGTGATTTAACTAAAGAGAAAGAAAGCGTGTACGAGAGGAGACAATAGGGGGGTGGGCTGTACGAGTTGTTGGATTATAGGAAAGCAATTTGATTTTATTTAAATTCAATCGGTCCCGGTATAAATTTCTATGCGTTTATATATCGTACGCTCACATATCAATTCCGAAAAATACGAAAATTGAAATCCGACAATAATACAATACTACGGATCCAATGGAACTCGTTTCGTTAAATTCCGAGACTGCGCCTCGGACGGCTATTTTTAAATATCGATTGAAACGATAAAAATTCAAACTGATCAAAACAGTTTATAATTCAATTCTGAAAGTTTCTGTTATCTTCAGTATTGTCAATACGAATTTTAAAAGCTTTCAAAAATATTTTTCTTCAAATGTAAATTGAAGATTTAAATTTCTATTCAACTTTCAATCGATTAAATTTTAAAGTTTAATCGCAAATTTCAAAGTTAGATCGGGGATTCAAATTAAATCATCGTTCAAATATTTAAAATTAATTAAATATTCTCAATTTAATTTGTTCAAAATTCCGGGTCGTTACAGACTTCCCCCCTTAAAAGAATTTCGTCCTCGAAATTACAAGTTAGGAAAAAAATGTCCTTAACTCGTCTACTATTTTTCCAACATCTAATAGTTTTATCAAATTTTTCAAAACAAATCTTCCTATTAAAGATTTGCTATTAATTCAACTAATTTTCCTACTTCAATTCTAGGTTTCAAACAACATTGTTTTACCTCTCAATTCAAATTTAAATTCAAATTTAAATTTTAACTTTCAAAATTTTCTCAAAAATTTTCTAACACTCGAAATTTCCAAAAAAATTCGCTAGCGTCTCCTTTGCGCGGCTAATACGGCACGACTACAAAACGTCCCTACGGACTCTCTGATTTCAAAAAGAAAAGAAAAAGCCAAGCGGCTAGATAAGAAAGTCATCAAATCTCATATAGAAATTTAAAATACATACCTTTTGTCGAGCAATTCAAATTTATCTTCGAAATTAAATTCCAATTCCTTTATACCTGTATATCCTACTAGCCATAATATCTAGTTACATATTCAAATCATTTTGCACATTCCATTACAAAATTTTCAATATAACTGCTTATATCATATTTACTTCACTATTGAAGTTATATATCTATTTCATTCAATTTGAACTCTCATTCCAATTCATTTGTTACTACTCCAATTTATTTATTCAAATTCGGTTTCAACTTCATTTACTACCAAATTCAAAAGAAGTTTAACATTCAGTTTTAATCTCATTCACTTCATTCAATTAGCTTCACTAAAAAAAATTTAGTTTAATAGTTCACTTTGTTTTCCACAAATCTAAATTCAATTCAGTCTTACTTACCAATTCAAAATGAATTTTTACATTAAATTTCGTTTTCATGCATTTGCTATTGCAAATTCATTTATTCATTCGTAATTTTATCCATTTTCAATTCGAATTCTCATTTCAATCGAATTTCAAATACTTTATAAGTCTTCGACTTATTTACAATTTGATTTATAAAGTCATTTGTACATTCATATTACTAATTTCATTCCTTTATGAATTTTATCTTCAAATATTTTTCTGGAACTTTATTTCAAACTATATATCACATTAATATTTCATATTCACAAATTCTATTCATATATGAATTCATTTCTTTTATATACAAAAATAGTTTTGGGCAAAATTATTCCATTTACCCTATTTAAAACAATACTGTGTCAGTTTATCTTGTTTAGAGTTTAGAAACCCCTATCGATTACAGTTAGCTAGACTGCACCGACCAGAATCTATAAACAATCAACCGATAAGTCAACACAATACAAAACAATTTCATATTCACTAACAAATACGCGCTCATATATATTATTACACTCAAACTCATTCTAGAGTACTGCTGACTCTATCTCTAATGAGTAACACCCAACAGAGCAGGGTTGTCGCTTAACCATATGCTCTGATACCACGATGTCACGTACGGGAATTTTCGACTTTCGAAAATTCGACATCGATACTCACTTTATCGACTGCCGAGCAATCGAGTGCCGGAAACTCCAGTAGTGAGGGTTTTAGAAAGAAGAAAAGGAAGAAAAGATAGAAGAAAAAAGAGAAGAAGAAGAAAGAAGAACAACAGAACAACATCAGAACAGAAAACAATATCAGAATCTTACACATCGCAGCGGAATAACATATAATAGATAATCAATAGTCTTTTCAAACAAAGAACTATATCAGTTTATACATACATCAATCAGAGTCAATATACAACACTGGACAGTTACATAAACTTGTCCTCATACAGAATACACAGCGGAATAAATAATATCAGATACAAATACTACGTCTCGTCATCCAGCTTATCTCCAAGCTCCAGAATATCCAGAATATCCTGATAATCTAACTCTAGACTGCCCATGTGGAAATTGGTGGGCACCCAGAGTTTAGAAGGGAAACAATAAACTCCGAGTCAGTCATGGTGACTGGTGTGAGATCGTAAAACAGTTATTCTTTCACAAAGAAAATAAACAAATTCGCAATGCTTTTGGAAATTGAAACTACCATAAGACCTCCCGCCACACACACAATGCAAACGCAGAATTGGAGGAGATTTCTTCTTATGATAGTCAAAGATGCTTACTACGCAAAATCAAATCATTTTTGATATTATTATTAGTGCATAGTGTAGAAAACATTTCGAAAGTAGAATATAAATCTTAGCCAGCATAGGTACCATTATAGTATGCTTGCTATAGCTGCCATATTAGATGGCAGGTTCTACAACTAAAACCGTACAAGGTGCGTATTGGAGTTTGGATTTCCAACAAATGGTCAGGCTAAGGAACTTCCTATCCACGATGGGTACGTCCCTGGAATAGACGACCCGAGAACCTAACCGGATCTCTGCCAACACAAGGCCGGGTTACCTCTGCAAAAATAGGTAACTACTGACACGCGTATGCCATCCCCCGATCGTCACCGATCTTCCCGAGGATCCCCGATTCGCAACAAACCACATAGTAATAATAATGCAGTAACCACAGAGGTTAAGTATTTGGGCTCCATACCATGATACCACCTTTATCCAGAAGGAATGACATACACTAAGGGGCGCTACTCCCTAGAACCTTGCTGCATCCTTCCTGTTTCGACCATTTCCGGGGTGTGAGGCTCGACGAAGTCTCGTCCACAAAGCTACGCTTTCTCAAAAAGCCCTGCTTCGGGTCAAACAAAAATGATCAACCTATGATCACAAAGATATAAGATCAAATAAATGATCATATCACAAATGATCAAACACTGATCATTTCACAGCAACACTCAGTATGCCACGTTACCAAATTGGGATATATCGCTGATAAATTTCAACTACATAACCTCTGAGCTCGTACGTCTCAGAGAAGGGTGTTAAGCTAAGAGAATAAATTCTCCGCCACCAACAGAAATGTATTTGAAAGAAATCAGCTTTATATCTCAAATTGTAACGTCAGACACACAATCCATACAAGTCTGTTCCGGGATCGAACAGAACCGAAGGCACTTCTCACGAAGCCCTTGCATTTCCGGATAAATTTCTAATCACGTCCGGACTTCCCGTCACTAAGGGTGATAAAACCTCTAAACCGGAGATCAGCCGATGTAGGGTAACTCGACGGTAATCCTTCCGTTTTCAAAAATATCCGGTCTTCAACACCGGTCTTCAAATGCAATTCATAACGACGTATCACATATTCGGAATGGGTTATACGACCCCATGGTCCTTTCCCGGCTAACCCGAATAGTGAGCGCTTATTTAAAAATAAGTGTGGCATTCAAATTCATCCAATTCACAACAAATACCTATCTAAAGGTAATTATTGATAGTCGGTTATTTAACTATCAATAAAGATGCGCAACATCATCAGATTCCAAATAATTTTCCAAATTATTTCATCTTCAAAAATATCTTTACTAGATATAATAATTTCCACACTTCAAAAATAAATCAATATTTATTTTTAAACTACTTCCCTTTCTTTTATAAATTCCATAGTGAATTTATATTTTCAAAATATCTACTAATATACGATTCTCAAATCGATTTCAAATATTCAATTTCATTTTATCTTTAAGAAGATAAAATCTCAAAACAGTTCATTTCATATTGGAAAAGCATTTCCATACTTATTTAAAAATAAGTATTTCATAAATCTATTTATTTTCAACATTTGAAAATATTCAATATACTTAAATCAATATTAAGTATATATTTCATTCTTTAAGGAAATCATAAATTTTAACATCTATTTGAGTCAAAACAAATGTTGCGTAAAACATCGTTACGACGACTCGAAATCAATAGTATAGGGATTCGGAATTAAGATAGATATATAAATCCCAATACTACATAAAAACATTTCCTTTCGGGAATCATTTACTATAACAACAGTGTGTTATAGTCCGCCATTTCCTTAAATTTCTCGAAAACGTCTATTTCAACAACAAGTGTTGAAATCTATGCTTTCGATTCATAATACATTTTAAAACATCTTTAAAATGTTTAACTTCATTTTTAATATCATTTCTTCAAAAATAAATCCATTTCATTCAATAATATATTCACTGTCCAAAATCGTGAATATAATTCACAAATTACTTTCCACTATTTTCTACACATTTTATTTCAATAATAATTCGCTATCCAAAATCGCGAATATATCTCCTTTAACAATCTTCTATATTTAATTTATCAAATTCAATTGATTTCGAATTTATAAAAAACAACGTTTATAAATTCTAATTTTATTTTATAACAACTTTGATTTAAAATCTTCCTTTATTAACTTCTATACTTTACTTATCAAAATAAGTTATTTCGGATTTATAACCAACTTTTATAAATTCCAATTCCATTTATAAAAACTTCAATACCAAATCAATTTCAATATTGATTTCTAAATTTATTTTCCATCCCATCTCATTTTATATTGACTTTCCAAATTCGTTTCAATTTGCCAATTAAATTTATAGTTGGACTTCCAACTTATTTCCTTTTTAAATAAATTCCTCTTAAAGAAAATAAATCTCTTTATCTTTTTCAAACTATTTAGAAATCCAAATTTTAATTAAATTCTTCAATTTAAAATCACTATTATACGAAATTCATTTATTTGACATTTTCACTTGATTCTGGAATTAATTCAATAAGATTTCAAAAATCAGTCTTTATTCTTTTAAATTCTTTTCTTCAAATTTATTAAATTTCTAAAATTAAATTTACTTAAAAATTTCTACTTGAATTACAAAAATTCAATTTCATTTAGTTTTGGAATCTAATGATATCAAACATCCATTCAGCTAAATTTTAGCTTTCAAGCAAATTCCAGACATCAATATGATCAATAGCATCACTATAATCATTCACAGATTCATATCACGGTAGAAATAAATTCAATCAATATGAGGGGTCCAGTTGGATCCCTCCAACCTGTTTCCCTGCATCCAAAGACGTTAGCACAATACCAATTCCGCTCCAGTACGGAATTATCGCGGTATATGGGTTTTATAAAAATCCGCTTACTAACGGCGCAATAGGGTCTCATCCGCTATACGAGGCGGGAAATCAATCAATCCAATATATACATATGCCAATATGTATATATTGCTATATATATATAGATATATCCTACTATATCTAATAGCACATCCAAATGGCAATCAATCAGTCAATAAATAACTGCAAAAATTCCACTTTCATTTTGAGTGAGAAAAATCTCACCTTCGCTTTTAATTTGCCATCCATTTTCTTTTCCGGCTTGTTTTCCTTGATTTATACCTTGTATAACAATTTATATAAATTTATTAATATTCGAAATAAATCGAACCACCTAATTACCATTTATTTAATTGTCTAAGAATTTTACTTAAACAAATTTCTTTATAAATTATTTCTTAATGACAAAAATAATGGAACATGTTAATTAACAAGTTAATCACTCTAATTCATATTAAAATAAACCAGTAACTAGAGTATGTGTATTTTATATAGATACATTTATACTTATGTATTTTGCTTTTCTTGTACATAATGAAATAGAAATTTTGTTACTGAAAAAAAAAACTTTTCTTCCATTATTAATATTCTGTTTACCGTATACTTGTCCAAATAGAAATAAATTATTCCATGAAACCTACTGTTATATTTTTATTTTAACCTATATATATATATATATATATTTTCTTGAATTGCATATAAATTTTCTAATCTATACATATATACTAAAATTAAATTGATACCTCACTGTTTTAGCTCGCTACCTATCAGAACCCCAGCCCAACCTCATTGATTCCACCCTCACTGTCTCCAGCCTCCGCCTCGAAGACGCGCTGCAATAGGGAATGACCCACCTTCGCCTGACAAACTCGAGTTCGAGCATAGCCATGCGACGCCGCACCATCACCACCTGAACTCGCGAAACTTGTCGCTCACTACCCCCATCGCGATTCGAGAACCACCTCAGTCGCGACTTCGATCGCCACAAAAAACTCCAGCGCTGCCGCGCGCTAGGCAAAATCGCGACCACCCCAATTCCACGCGACAAACCCTAGCTTCGCAGTTCTTCTCGAACCCATCTACACTATCCATGAGATCACCTACGGCCTTGCCCCCGTCTCGAAACCCCAAACCAAATTCACGGCCTTCCTGAACCAACGCGAACGACTCGCGAACCCTAGAACGCCTCCCAAAGCCAGTCGCGCGTGCGACCGAGGCCATTACGGCTGTCGATCTCCCCATAAAATTGTTTTCGGTTGATCGAGAATTTCAGTAGAGGGATGCAATTTTCTTTCTGATTTTATAGAGAAGCGGCCATTTAAAATTTTCTTTTCTTCGTTCGATTTAGAACTGAGGAATGAGGGAAAAGGAAGACAACAAGTACGTGATTTTTAAATGAGAAGGCGGCTTCCTTTTTCGTGATTTAACTAAAGAGAAAGAAAGCGTGTACGAGAGGAGACAATAGGGGGGTGGGCTGTACGAGTTGTTGGATTATAGGAAAGCAATTTGATTTTATTTAAATTCAATCGGTCCCGGTATAAATTTCTATGCGTTTATATATCGTACGCTCACATATCAATTCCGAAAAATACGAAAATTGAAATCCGATAATAATACAATACTACGGATCCAATGGAACTCGTTTCGTTGAATTCCGAGACTGCGCCTCGGACGGCTATTTTTAAATATCGATTGAAACGATAAAAATTCAAACTGATCAAAACAGTTTATAATTCAATTCTGAAAGTTTCTGTTATCTTCAGTATTGTCAATACGAATTTTAAAAGCTTTCAAAAATATTTTTCTTCAACTGTAAATTGAAGATTTAAATTTCTATTCAACTTTCAATCGATTAAATTTTAAAGTTTAATCGCAAATTTCAAAGTTAGATCGGGGATTCAAATTAAATCATCGTTCAAATATTTAAAATTAATTAAATATTCTCAATTTAATTTGTTCAAAATTCCGGGTCGTTACAGTTGTATAAAGTCGGTTGGCTATATATATAGACTTCTACAGGTTAGGTATGATTCATTTAAGTGTAGAGTTAATGATAAGTAAGTTGTATTGTCTATAAAAATATTGTAAAGTAAATATATATAATACGAATATAAGTTTCGTTCTGGGATTTTGAGTATAGTACTGTTGTCTAAAATCTGTAGTTTATTTATATTATATGTATAGGTATATATAAATTTATATATATCGGCCAGTTGTATTGTTTACAAAAGTGTTGATTTTATAATATGATATGATGTATGAAAGTATATGTATAAAGTTATATAAGTATTTGGATAGTATACGTACTATATAACAGTTTTAAGAAGTAATTTATTGTACTGAATTTTAATATAATGCATATGTTTTAAATATATGTCTATATTGGTTTTGAAATGTACGTTCAGAGAAGTTTATGCATTTATATATATATATAGTTTATAAAAGTTGCTTATACATTTGTTTACTAAGTTAGGACATGCTCTGTTTTGCTTTATATTTGGGTAAATGTACCCAGTTATGTACACATTGGTTGTATAGGCTCTGTTCTATTTTTAGGTATTGTTAAAGGTGTATGAATGTGTATAATAGCGTAAGGGTTGTTTTTAATTATAAATATGTATATGTATGTGTAAATGTGTATCATGTTTTGATAATAATGGGGTCCTATGTTGTAAGTTTAAAGTATTGATTTTTAATATAATATATACACCTTTGATTTGTAAGTGTTTGTATTTTTGAAATAATGATTTTGAAATTATATATATATATATTGATTTCAATATATATATGTTTTAATTTAAGATTGATTTAAAAGTGTAGTTGTATTATAAAAATTGAATATTGAGTTTAAGGAAAATAATAATATAATATCATCTTGTTTAAATTTTATCAAGCTATTTGATTCTGATTTGTTCCTCATCGATTCTTATCCATCAGCTTTGTCCGTCAAATCTGCTTTTAACTTATTTCACTTTGAGACTGTTGTTTGGATTGTTCGATTTTCTAGATCGTGATCCAATTTCGTAGCTGGTTGTGTTTCAAACTTCTCTAGCCTCGGAAGGTGAGTAATCACTCAGATTAACATTCTTATATTTATTAAATTTGATCTCAATTGAAACGTCAATTGAAATATGCTGCTGTTAGTTATTTACATTATTATATATATGCCATTATCTGTATCTGTTCACTTGTGACATCTGACACCATTATCTGTATCTGTTCACCTGTGACATCTGACACCATTGTCTGTTATTTATATTGATGATATATGCCTGTTACTATTGTTATTTTATTATCATATCTGTTATCACTCTACAAGTTCCCTGTTAGTATAGAATCACTATGGGTTGAAATGATACATACTCGAACGATCTTGTAGAATAGGAGAAAATCGTTATGGGTTGAAATGATAAACCCAAGCGATTTTCAATTAATTGAATTTGGGATTGCGGGTTGAAAAGATATATACTCGTATATATTTATATTGCGGATTGAAATGATAAATATCTGTACCACTTGACCATAGGGTAGAAAATTATATACAGGCACCGTTGGTCTATGTATAAATATTTTGAAAATGATTTCTATAGTTTTTAAAAGAAATATATGGTTTCAATCAATATTGATTTTAAAGATTTATTAAAGTTGATTTAATAAAGTTGATAAATAATATGTTAAGTATTTAGTTAATATCTATATAGATTTTATAATGATTTGAAATTAGTTTGAAATTATATTTATTTAAGAATTATACATAAATTAGTTGATTTGAAATTTATTGAATTTGAAATTTTAAAGATATGTTTTATACTTGAAATTGATTAAAGGTGACTTAAATGAATATTTCAAACTTATATAAATTGAAATGGTTTATTTTGTGGTTCAAATCTGTACTTGAAATCAATATAATTTGAAATGATTTATTGAGAAATTTTATTGAGTTGAAATTTATGAATTGAGATTTAATTAAATGTGAATTTTGGAATTCGAGTTGATTTGAAGTGATTTATGAATTCGTGGAAACTATTTTATTTTATAAAGTATTTTAAATTATATTTAAAGCTATTTTATATGATTTTATAAACTATTTTTAAATATACTAATTATTTTAATATAAACTATTTATTTTAAACTAATTTTTACTTATAACTATTTTATATAAATTATTTTATTTTATTTTATAAACTATTTTATATACTATTATTAATATCTAAACTGTTTGAAAGATAGTGTTATGATTTCAAAGTATTATGATTTCCAAAGTATTATTATTTCAAATTGTTTTGGTTTCGAAAGTATTAACTTTGAAAGTGATATGATTTTTGGAAATGGATCTATATTTGAAGTGAAATGATATCGTATTGATTTGGGTTTTGAAATGATAATGATATTTTGGTTTTGAAGTATAAACTATTTTGAAATGACCGCGGTGTTATAATAACGTTTGGTTGTTAAAGAGACCGGGATCGGATATGGGCATACTCTCTGTCGATACCAAAAACCACTTTAACAACCGTGTACCCGGTGGAGTTTCCATAATGAAGTAGGATGGTGGCTACGATCCTAAGGTATATACGTGGACCCAACTCCCATGAGTTGGCATAAGGTGGCTAAAACAAGAGCGATTGACGGGCCAATGAGGTAGCACCTCTGATCGGACACACTTCTTCGATACCATTTTATTACTTTGTGATTTATTTGGTGGCCACCCTTGATTTGGGAGTGTTGTTCGAGGTGGGTGGTAGTGGCTGCTATGCGTCTCCACCAGTCCGGATGCGTAATTGGTATATCTACCCTGGCATTACCTTGTGTGCCGTGTCACCTACCATATCGAGCTTTACTACGAGTTGTGATTTCTTCCGTAGCCTGTGGAGTATCGAGGGTAGCCCCCATTTTGGGAGTATGCTAATATTGGATAGACTACTGGGACTATTACATGTTAAGGTGGAAAATGTAAAGCCTTAATGCTATTTAAAAGTATGTTTATTTTATAATTAGACATTATTATAATAGCGAATATTACTACATAGTAGATAGTTTAACAGATCCTTAGAGGATGGTTATCTCAAACATCCTTTGAGTTACTTGTATTTCAGTTGATATTTCACTTGAGTTGGATTTATTGATATAAGAATGTTAATCCCGACTCGAGTGTTTTGTGTTTTGCTTTACGCTCGGGTCAGACTGAGTGATACAGCATTTGAGACTCACCTTTGGAGTTGGAGCTTCGCTTGGAGATCCAGCTATCTATCGATTCTGCTTTCAGTTATTCAGTTGATTCCAGTGATGTATTCTGATCTTGTATTTGATTATTGTATTGAGACATCTATATATTCGAGACTTCTGTTGTATCTTGTTTAACTCTATTATATATATATATATATATAGTAGCTTCATGAACTACTATCCTTTTGTTTCCGCTGCATTATTGTTATATTACTCTGTGTTTGTGATCTGTGATTATTTTATTTATTGTATATGCTGAGTTTTGCCAAATTTTATTTAATCCATTATTTTGAATTATTCAAGTCCGGCATGTGTGGATTTATTGTCGATTTGAATGGTCCAAAATACTGGGTCGTTACACTTTTACTTTATTCATCTAAAACTATTTAAGAAGAATATTTAACGTTAACTCTTATCGTCTTATATATATAGATCTTTATATGTCAAATATATAGATATATATATTAAAATTCTTAATTAAATATTTAACAAGTTTCAAAAAAATTATTTCGTTTGATTTCTCAAAACAATTTTGAGGAAATCATAATATTTAATTATTAAACTACAACCTTTATGGTTTTTACATACATATCATTATGTAAATTTTAATTAATTAACATTTAAGTAATTATTTATCAAATAAATAAATTATTTAATTAAACATTTTTATAAGTTTTGAAATTTTATCTTGTGACGACCCACCTTTTTGAACAATTTAACTCGACAATAAACCACACATGTCTAACTCAAACCATTCAAAAGGGAGGATTATCAATGCGGTTTAATAAAGAAAACAAGAGAAAAAAAGAAAAGCAATACGTAAAATCTTGCAGCGGAACGACAAAATATAATAATCAAATAAACAGTTCATGAAGTCGTTTTACAATATACATTTGGTTACACATTTTATAACATCAATCAGAGTACAATAAACAAACATATCGAATAATGCAGTGGAAATATAATAATAAATATGATCACCAATCTTCATCTTCATCTCAACATCAATCAGAGACAATAAACAAACATATCGAATAATGCAGTGGAAGTATAATAATAAATATGATCACTAATTTTCATCTTCATCTTCAAGGAATACCCACTCACGTTATTCCTTGAAGATGAAGATGAAGATTGGTGATTGTATTTATTATTATATTTCTGCTGCATTATTCGATATGTTTGTTTATTGTACTCTGATTGATGTTGTAAAATGTGTAATCAAATCTATATTGTAAAATAGCTTCATGAACTGTTTATTTGATTATTATATTTTGTCGTTCCACTGCGAGATTATGTGTATTGCTTTCCTTTTTTTCTCTTGTTTTCTTTATTAAACCCTATTGATAATTTGCCCTTTTAAACGGTTTTAGGTAGACATGTGTGGTTTATTGTTGAATTAAATTATTCAAAAAGATGGGTCGTCACAAATCTAATTTACCTTAAACAATTTTAAGATGAATACTCAATTACAACTTTTATAATTATGTGTATCTATATATATCAACATAGTATTTTAATTATTTAACTTTTAATTATTTCTTCTATTAATCATATGAATTAAATATCTATAAAATTTCAAAATTTATTTGATTAATTTCTCAAAAGAATTTTGAAATTTTTTAACTTATTTTATAACCTTTATAAAATTTCCTTTTGTATTTTAAACTTAACATTTAAATTTCAAAAATATATTTAATTTGAAAATCTTAATTTGAAAATCAGTTTAGTGCCTAAAGAACTCTGGGTGTTACATTTGGACCAACATTTTGAACTTACTTCACCTACTGGTTAAGCTAGCAGACAAGAGAAGGAGAATACCTTTTATCCAACCCCAAGCATAGACACCCATCAGATAGAAAAGTTTATTATTTGGCCCTTAGTGTTGACTAATTATACTGTATAAACCATACAGACTCTACATTGTTGGAACTCAATCTGTTTTGACAGCCCTTAGTGCTGCCCCTAGTGCTGGCCCCTAGTGCTGGCTAATAATTCATTTTGGTACTATTAGATTTACGATTACGTACATCTATATTTATCAATCCGAAGAGTTTATCAACTCTTATGTCGCTCCTACACAATGGGTGTTTTGCCCTTTATTGTTTGAGATTAATTCACCGGTACCGTATAAATCATAATCATATAATCAAAGAATTATTTCTTCAAACTGTGGCTTAGTTCATAATTCCAAAATAATTGTCAATAAATTTAGACACTTCTATATTTCCCAATGCATCACAAATACCACTACTATAATTTAATTTTATAACGAATATTCATAATATTCATACCAAAATAAAACTATACCTATTTTTCAATCAACACAAAAAATAATTATTATTTCATAAATAATGTTTGGTATGTTTTACCAAAACAATTTTCGTAACTTGATGCAAGTAATAAGTGTTACATGGCATGCCCGTTATTTCTCCCATTACTACAATAGCATATGAAATACGAAGCTCCATTCAACTACTTAATACATGCTATTTATTTTATTTACTGTAACTGGTTTATAGTCAAGAATTTTCAAATCAAATATATTAAATTCGAAGAAATAAATCTCATAGATAAGAATTTTCTATGTGAAAATACATTTGGTACAGATATTATATTTCTTACTTCTTCTTAAGTAACTATAGTTATTTTACAATTCACATTTCCTATGTTTCTATATGAAGTAGAATTGACCATTCACTTTTTTCATCCCAACGAGCCTTAGGTTACATTCACTCATACATTCGTTTTCTTTCTAAATGGTTGAGCCATTCAAAGGAAACTCTTACTACACGATCATAACAAACTCTTTACAAAATATTCATTTCAATCATTATTAACATTTACGGATACCATATAAGTTACATTTTACGTAAACTAATTAAACTGACATTTCAATGATTAAAGTCTTAGATCCATCTTGTAGCTCTTTATCTACCGTTACATTTAAAATGAAAAGGACATGACTGGAACCAATCATATTGAATATACAATCTCACAATATGGTTTACTTGCTTATTTCGAATATACATCAAGATTTCATACACTATGAGCCGCGACCGTTCACTATATAACATTTATATATGATTGGAATATTTGTATCCTTATATTTCTTTTAAAGTTCAAAACTCATTGAAGACAATATGCAGTCTTGGACAAGTAAACATGTAAGTGACCAAGTTATGAACCTATTTAGTAGTTGTATTATTAGGCACTTGCATGGATTTCGAATTGACAACATGCAAAATTTATTGGTAAGTATATTCTATATCTTTATTTGTCAATCTTAATTCAATTCATTAGTATATTTTAATTGATATACATTTTATCATTTATAATAATCGCACAAATTTATCGACGTAGATCATTCAAATTCATAAACAACATATGTTCTAACAATATTAGAAAGGTTAAACGTTACCATTCATTTTTCTAATAAGGCACCCACTAGACTTTTATGTTTTTTTACTAACCCTAAGATAAAACACAAAAGTATTTTGACTTCTCTAGTGGGTGTTTGGACTAATATGCCTTGGGATTCTGACCTTGAGAAAGCTCAACAAATAATAGGCCCCTATATGATGGATAACTCATTATCGATTGTATCACATACAACTCCTAACCATTTGATCCTTGTCTTAATCTCATCTTTACTTTGTGAAATGATCAACAAATAAAAAGAGAGTATTTACTCATACTTACCATTTCGCAATGATGTATGATGCACATACCTGGATGAAAGCTCAACAAATATATATGAAGTTATCTTACCTTATCTATTCTATATATTAATAGTACTATGGAAAACATCTCTACCTTGAGGAAAGCACAACAACTAAGAAATATGCAGGTTGTAACGACCCTGATTTTGCTATTGGTTAAATAAAATAAATAAAGCTTTAAATTGGAAATTTAAATGAGCAATTTGATTTCTCGATGTATTAAAGTTAGAGCAATTAGAATTTTAGTGTTTTATTTAAGTAATAATTTGAATTAGAATTTGAAATGAGAATTCTAAAATGTGTATTTTATTGGAAAAGCAATATATGGAATTTAATGATGTAAATTCCTTGTTTTAAAACTTGTTAGAGAATGAGTTAGAATTTTTTGATTTTTGTGTAAATTTATTTTGAGTGAAAATGGGTTAGTTATGTTCAAACAATAAAAGTGTTATATTTGGCCTTTTATTGAGAGAAAAAAACATCGTCTTGTCTTAGATATTTAAAAGAAAGTTGAATAATTGATTAAATTATGGTTCTTTCTTTTCTTTGAAATATATTTAGTGTTTACGTATAAATTTTTAGAAGTAAAAAATCAGTTTATTATATGGTATTTTAAAGAGAGAAAATGATAAATTTAGTTGCTAAAATGATTTACAGGTATGTTTTCTTCTTTTAGAAAATGCAAACTGTCTCATTTTCAATAATAGAAATAAAGGGTTAAATGATTATTAAAATTTCGTTTCATTATTTGATTATCTTGATTAAGTAATGAACTTAATTTTAGAGCGTTCATATATATATTTGTCTATGTTTAGATCATTGAGAAAATATTGTTTTAAGTTGTTGAAAAATGAGATAGTGGTTTAATTCCTTGTTTGATTTAATTAAAAGAGGGTCCGGGCTTAGGCATGTATATCGGCCCATTTATGGACTAAAACGAATTCGAATTTCTCTAAGTTGAGAAAAATTGCATGTACATTCATTTCATAACATACAATAAGTTTATAAAAGTTATATTTCTCAAACTCAACCCTAGGTAGCAAAGCAAATCATCAAATTTAAATTCTAATAAATTGAGATAAAATCCAGGAAAATTAAGGTAATCTCTCTAACCAAAACTACATCTACATCTGAAATTGTTTGTGTAATCATTGAGTATATTTATAGATTTTTGTATTTTTATGAAATTGAGTTCGAGTTTTAATTGAGGAAATTGAGTTCTGGCATGAAGATAAAGGAAAGGTACAATTGTAACAAGGTTATAAGGTGAGTTTAGAACTCACAACTATCTCTATTTCGAATTTATTTGCTGAATTTGGTGTTGAATGAAATGTTGTTGAATTAATCTCAATGTGGTTGTGATATTTGCATATTTTGTTGCCATAACCTCTAATAGTTGAAACCCTATTTTCAGTTTACGAAAACTCACCACTTATGTTCATGATTTGCAATAATTTGTTGATTTTTGTATGCTTGTGTGGATGATAAGTCAGAATCCTAAGACTCAAGATGATCAACGGGGGAAAATGGGGACGAATGGAGCAATCAGAGGCCACCGGCCCAGCCTGGGGATCAACCCAGGCACTACGACCAGTGAACCGGTCCACACAACCGGTGCACTAGTCATGACCTAGGCTGAGCCCCGGGTCACACCATTTTGGCCCTGGAATGCTTTTCGACCGTTCGGTTGCCCATTTGACTTTTAGATGTTAATTGCTTGTTTGTCTTGATGTTTTCCTATAGTTTTAGCATCATTTGAAGCTTGGTTGTGATGAATTGCTTATGCATTTTTGGGTGCTTGAATTCAACTTTGATGATCTTGTTCGTAAGGAGTTCTCGCTCTATGTTTTGTTTCCAAACACACAATTTAATTGCACCAGTTTGTGAAATTATTTATAAAGGAATTATTTTTGCAAATAAATTGATTTCTATTATATATATAAGAAAAATATATGTAGTTTGGATAAGAAGGATTTTAGAGAATATATATGTGTATATATATATATTTAAATACTTTAGAATTTAAAGTGATTTAGAAGTAAGTTTTCCATAAGTATAGATATGAATTAAATCATAGTTTCTACAATACATATATTATAAATCTTTTTAAATCAATATTTCAAAGTAGCTTTCAAACAAAAACTATTCTATTATAAAAGCACACTATCTCACTTGAATGAGAAATTGAATTAAACAATCTAATAAAACAAGGGGTATGAAACGCTTGAGTTATTTCACTGGTTAATTCTTGGACTTGTTCAAATGAATAATTATTTGCACGAGTGGTGTTTAATAGCTTTTGGTAATCATTTGAGCATCGTCAAGTGGTTATGGGACATTAGTCTACATACTTATGATTATTGATCAAATGTGGATAACACTTATTGACAACTTTTTAGATTCGTTCTTGGGTGATCTGTTTAGGCGGGTTAAATGGGTTTTTTGGCCCATCTTAAGTTACTCGTTTTCCAATGAGTTATAATTTGTGAAGTGCAACCTCTTGTGTTGGCACGTGAAGTGCTTGTATATTGTGACAACTTGCAAAGTACAAGTCTATTGCTTGCATATATGGATGGGATTATCTATGCTCTTATCGTAGTGGTTGCTTTGACTTTGATGAATGTTGTAAATGAGCATATAACTTAACTATAAAATTGTGAATCATAAAATGAAGTACTATTAGGTTATTGAAGTACATGTATGGATATTATCCTATGCATTTATGCAAGTTATTATTATCAGCATCTCACCTTTTGTGATAATAGAGATAGCCTGACCCGGGTGCTTTTTAATGCTCAGGTCAGACCAAGACTTGATAGGTACAGGGACTTAGGGACTTTGGAAGTGAGCTAGCTTAAGAAGTATTTTGATAATTATTTACAATGGATATGCCCTTTGAGTCTAGCTTATATGCTTGATCTATGTTTGTATATGTGGTAAACTTTTGTAGTCATGTGTATTGAGATCTGTCGGTGTTTATTTATGTATTTGTATATAAATGTGAGTCTAGTATTTCCTTTTGTAGACTCATACATTTGAGAAGATATTGATGAAGATTATTTCCGTTACGACGTTTGATATTGTGTTGTATATTATGTTATGTATTGTCCTGAATTAGGTTAAACTATTGTATTATCGTTTTGAGCCTGAATCAGATATTAAGAATTACCACTTGTAAGAAAGGAAAAGAAAAATATAGTCACATTATTTGACGTATTCGATACTCGCTCAAAGCAATTTTACAGATGGTCGCTCCTAACCGGCCCTATTCTCTGCACTAATAGATAGTATTACTCAATAATACCCTTTTGTTAGTGTGGGTCTAGGGGTATGGTGTTACACATATAATATATTAATATATAAATGGTGGATGACAACATTATATTAAGGATTCACAATCTTTAATATATTTAAATTGGGTGATATTGAATTGTGGAATAATGTATTTCTTACGAAATACCCTTGTGATTCAAGCGTTGGACACTTCTGAAATCATGGCATACGTACTACATGCATGTATTTATTCCTTAAATCCAATTGCGGTTCTTACTATTCTACCTTATATTATACATTCATATTATATACGTTTAATTATCATATAACATTTTATAACTTAATTAACTTATATAATACTCCTATGTATAATCTTATATTAATTTATCAATTAAATCTTATTTAATTAATTAAATTAACTAATTGATTAACATCTTAATTAATTTTTATTTTGTTCGTTTAAACATTTTAAATTGAATATGTGCACTATAACATTTATAATTATATACATATATCTTATACATATGTATTATATTATTTATTAATTTACATTTTATTAACATATCTAATTAAAACAATTTTAATTAGTTATAATTAATTTCAAAAATTATATTTTTTATTACTTTTACATTTTCAGATAATGTTACACACATCAATATATATACACACTTACATAAATAAATATATCTATATATTGATATATGTGTGTATGTATGTATGTATTTAAGTGTATGTGTGTTAATTAATTAATTAACGTTTAATTAGTTATTCACTCAATTAATCAAATTAATCATTAATAATTTTTGAAAATAATCATTTTATTTTTAAATCAATTTTGATGATTATTTTATAACGTTTATAAAATCATTACTTATTTAAATTTAACCTTTTAAATTTAAAATATTAGTTTTATTTATTTTGAATTTAATCTCGTAAATTTAAAATTTTATTTTAAGTTTAAAACAGATTTTGAAAATTAGTCAAGGCCTAAATCAATTTTGGCCTTTATATTGGGTATAACCTTTAGGCCAACATCTTCCTTTTGGGCCATGCCAGTAGTCAGGTAGTGTAATGACTTGGAATTTTATCACTTTGATTTTTGGAATATTTAATTAGATTTAAATATTCGATTTGGGGTTTTTATAGTAAAGTCCGTATCAAACAATTTTACGATTTTTAATGACGTATTTATAATTTAATTTATAGAACTTTTTCATAATTTTTAAATTGAAAAATAATTGAACTTTCGTTTGATGTGTTTTGCGCCAAAACGTCGGTATTTTAGAAATTTAACAGAATTTGATAACCAGAGTGTTTTATTGTTGTTTTGAGATCATGTTACATTGTTGTGTGCGATCGTATTCTATTTTATGTTGTTCGCGGCTCGTACATGGACATGATACTATGTGACGAAGTATCGAAATCTATTCAAATTCAAAACCCAAAACATTATCCAACCCAGCAACCCCTTTCCTTCAACTCAACAGCCACATTTTGGTCCTCTTGTTCCCCTTCACCATCGCAGCCGCCATTGTTCCCTTATCCTCCATGTCTCTTTCCTTGTTTAATAAACATCCAACATTGTGTTGCCTTGCCTGTACCTAACTTATGCATGTATGTATATATGTATATGTGTCTATATACACACACATACATACGCAGAGAGCAGCACTACTCACTTTCTTCTTCATTTTTCTTTCCTTTGTTCCTATAAATGAAATAAACATTTTCGCCTTTCAAAATTCATCATCCCATAATTTATCCACAATTAGCCTTTGCCACCAAAATAAAAGTTGTTCGTATTAACCCGTGGTACTTTTAGAAATTGATCGCACTCGATTTCATCGAGAAACGTTTGAGTTATCGCCAAATTTTAGGAAGGGGAAAATAATGTTCAAAATCTTCAAAAATAAAATTCTCTTGATTCAAGTTGAATCGTTTGACGCCGTACGCATCATTGGAGTAGTATTTTGGTGTAAATTCGGAGGCAATCTGTGACGATAATCAACATTGACTGGAAACAAAGGTTTGGGTTAGGAGGAGATTTGGTCGATGATGGGTGGTACGGAGGGGGTCGTTGGCTCAGGCATGGAAAGACGCACTGGGTGGAGAAGTTTGGTAGGGTCCGGTTGGGGTTTGGGGGTCGCGACTGATTCGCATTGGGGGTTTTCCTGGACACAAATTTGGATTTTGGGTTTTTGATCGATTTCTGTTTAGTGAGTCTAAAGTTCGAGGTGATGGGTGCACTCGACCGAGGCGGTGAAGATGGGGCGTCAGAGACGAGGTGCACGTGCACGACCAATGTGCATGAATAGGTATCTGGATGTTTGAAAAAGAAGATGGAGAGAGGAGAAGAAGGAGGGTGGTGAATGTGGGTGTGGGTCTTAAATGGTTTGGGCCGAGCCCCTTAAGCAATTGGGTGAAAATTTTCAATATACACACACACACACACACACATATATATATATATATGTTATTTGAATATATGTGTGTTAAGTTTAAAAATATGATATCTCACCCGTTTAAAATTCGATTGACAGACGGATTTTTGGGTTAGGTTCGTATTGACAAGCACTACGCTATGGATTTTTGGTGTAGTATAAGTTAATGATAAATTAATATTGACTTATCAAAATTACGTCAATTTGGATAATGACGTAGTTTAATTAATTATACTTAATGAGTGTTATCTATTTGGCCAAATAAATACTAAACCATTAAAGTTAATTGAATAGAGTAATTTGGATACCTATTTAGTGGAATAAAACACAATTCCACTAATTAAACAAAATAAATCTCCGTTTTTTTTTAAATTTGGACATTAAATTATATGTCATTAATTAATATGCCAGTTTGAATAAGTGATGTGTTAACCAGTGATGGTTAATTATTAAATTTATTTACATAGATATTGATTATGTAAATGCCAGTTATTAACTTGGAAAGTTAAATTAAATGATATGGTAGCTTGTTTAAATACCATTGTGATTGCTAAGCCTATTTCTGAATTGAGAAGCCATGAATTTAAATCAACTTCAATTTTAAATAATTATAAATGTTTTATATAATTATCATTTTAGCAAAGTGTTTTATATAATATCTATTTACTAACATTGTTTAAAGTTAACTACTTTATATTTTAAATATTGTTAAAATTATTAAGTTATATTCCAAATATGATTCAAAATTATTCATACCTAAATTATATTTAAAGTTATTTTATAATAATTTGATTTTAATGTTAATCAATATTTAAAAGCTAATTATTATTTAAAGGTAACAATTTTATATTTTAAGTATATAATTTAGTATTATTTTAGATAATATAGTATTAAAAATTAAATTATTATAATAATAATATTGTTTTAAAGTTAATCTGTTATTATAATAATATTATTTCAAAATTTATTTACTATTATATCAATAATGCTTTAATGGTAATTAGTTATTAAGTTCAATCATTATATCATTTTAGCTTGTTTAAAAGTTTATTGCTTATTTAATGATTGTTTACAGTATTATTTACTAATGTTGTTTTAAAGAAAATAATTTTTTTAGTAAAAGGTGTTTTTAGAAAATAAATTGTTTTATATATGGTGTTACTCGGCATTTTGGCCCGGCTACATGGCGATAGTCGCAGAGCCGATGGTTGAACCTAGACGAGACTCAAGCTAGGAGAGGAGTGGAAGTACAAGAGACTGGTGTAACTTAAGTTTGGATCGGTTTATGCACATGGGTTGGTACATTTGATGATGGTTCGGCATGCTTGTAAGGCACAAGAATACAAGGTGGTTCGGCGTTGGGGTGTAGATAAGGTGGACCGGCCAAGAGTGGCTCCGCCAAGGTCGTTCGGGCAATGTGGTTCGGCCACTCGTCGCTCGGCCTTAGAGAGAAGGTTGGCATGGTTTGGCCATTCATCGTTCGGTCAAAGAGGACAGCGGATTACCAACAGGGCAATGTGGTTCGACCATTCGTCGCTCGGCCTTGGAGAGAAGGTTAGCATGTTTCGGCCATTCATCATTCGGTCAAGGAAGGAAAGCCAAAGCTGCTCCGGTCAATTGAGGCTCGACATTGGAGGTTCAGCCTTAATGGTTCGGCATGTGTAGTTCGGCGTAGTTGGATCGGTGGACTTAAGGAAGTTATTAGATTCTTTGACTTACAACAGAGTGACGTGACTAACATTTCTTTGCTTCGAGTCATCTGCCGTTCGCTTCGACTCCCCTGAGAAGTTGTTTCGGGTCATTTATCAAGACGCCACGGTTCCACATCTGTTGCTTGGCCAAAGGTCGTTTGGCATACCTGGTTCAGCTGACTCAAAATTATCATATGTGGGCCAAACTATCTCGGCCTCAGGCCTGCACAGGGGATCAGCCTATCTTCGTCTATAAATAGAGGGGCAGAGGTACAGTTGAAGGGACCTTTTTCTAGGAACTCCAGGGAGACTCTGCAATTTTTTGTACTCGCCTCTTTCTGTTCAAACTTGCATTCAAGTTGTTTGTTTACGGATTGTATCTGTACTTAAGAAATTGGAAAAGTAATAAAGATCATATTCAAAGTGGACGTAGGCAATTACGCCGAACCAGTATAAATCTGGTGTTTCCTTTTCTGCTGTTCTTTTTGCATTCAGTTGTGTTATTTCTCCATTTCAATTTACTTTCTTCATTAATATCTCTACACAACTCTATTCAACGGTGTTAGTGACCAATGTTGGTGCAAACATTTTGGTGCTTTCACTGAGAACGTGTAATCTCAGGCTGTTAGGATCTACTTTGTTGCTACTGGATTGTGGAAATCCCTCGAAGGAGATCCAAGTTCATGTTCAAGAGTCCATAGATCCTACTCAGAGTTCCCACAGATAACTCTAAGATGGTAGACCATGTACCAGATCCGCCTCTCACAACGCAGATGTTAATGAGATCGCCAACATCCAGCAAGTGGGACCTAGTAATCAGCAAGCTAATGTAGGTGCAGAGCCCACCACCATCCCAAACCAACCAGAAGCCGTCACCAAGGCAGAGTTCAATGAGCTGCTGAGGGAGCTCGTGGAAAGCAGGAGACAACTTAACGAGCAAATTCAAACAAATGCCAACCTGATGACCCAGATTGCCCAGTAGCAGCGTCAGAATGCTGGAGGAAGCCCAATTTCCTACTCATTATTCGACAGCTCTGCTTCGTTGGATGAACACCACAGGCGTAGACACCGTAGGATCGAAACGACACAAACTGGCGCCACAGAGCAGTTGGTGACAACTCGCCAAGAACAAACCAATCGAAATGGCCCAGGTTCCCTACATAGAACCGTGGCTCCTCATCTGCACCTAGGGAGTCGCTCCCAAACTGGAGTGGGAAACTTGAAATCTAGAGCATAAGTGGAAGCTGGTCCTCCACCTCGCCTGGGTCGTAGCGAAGCAAGTCCTCAGGACGTGCACTTGGGAGATCACCTACCAGCGGGTTACCGGCCGGAACGGTCACGCAGGGTGGATTTCGGCCTGCCACCTCCCATCCAGACTCCGGATTTATCAACTATGGTCAGACAACTGATGAGGGAGAATCAGGGGTTGTCCAACGATGATTGGGGCATATCAAGGAGCCATACTCCGTTCACGGATGCTATCCTACAGGCAGAGTACCTCCGGAGGTTCAGTATGCCTACTATTTTAGCTTATGAAGGGAAGACTGATCCCTGACAGCATATAATGAGATACGAGTGGATGATGGACTCGGCTAGGTCAAATGATGCAACTAAGTGCAGATGTTTCCCAATAACCTTGTCTAGGATTGCTACCATGTGGTTCACCAGACTTCCCCCGCGATCGATCTCCAGGTTTGATGAGTTAGCGGTGAAATTTGTGGAGCAGTTTCGGATCCATGACACTCGCCCATAGGACGTGATGTCTCTATCCAGTATGATCCAGGCTCCGGGGGAGTCGTTAAAGGATTATTTGCAAAGATTTCACGTTGCTGCTATCGAAGTTAGTAATCGAAATGACCATGCTATTCTTATGGCCGTGATGCGAGGAGTTGATCCGGACTCAGAGTTTGGTGATTGGCTGGCAGGAAAGCCTCCGACTACCCTGGAACGCTTTTATTCAAAGGCAAACCAATTCATGAGAAGGGAAGAGGCCAGGTGGACAAGGCGAAGCATTGTGCCAGGGCCTAGTAAGGAAGCGGTGCAAAGCAACATTGCGATGAAGCAATCTGGTGACAGCTCTGGTAAGGTCCAGGTCAATGTTCAAAATAAGCCGGAGCAATATAAAGGATGCGGAGGAGGAAATTCCAGAAGAAAAAGGGAAGCAGAAAAGTGGAAGCCACAGATCCCAACCAACAATGAATACACTCCTCTAAACGCATCTCTAGAGAATATTTACATATCAACTTGTAATACGTTCCAATACCGAAAGCCACGCCCAAAGGAATCCACTGAGGAACAAAAGCAGTCTGGGAAGTATTATCGCTTCCATGAGACTTACGGGCACAATACTAAAGAATGTAGACACCTCCATGATGCTTTTTAAAAGCTGATTCAACAGAAGAAGTTACAGCAGTTTGTTAAGAATCCGCAGGAAGGCAGACAGGGGACCTCCACCCCAATCGCGGGCAGACTCTACATCGACCTGAGGAACCCGCTCGGACTGGAGGTAGACTGGTTATAAACATGCTAGTCGGTGGGCCTCACCCGGCAGACAAGAGTTGGAAAGAAATGGAACGTTATGCTAGTTCCTTAAAGCATGCGGATTTTGAATGCTGCTTGAACATAGAAGACGGGACGCCAGCGAAACAGCAGCGAATGATGACAGATGATATAGTATTCAGAAGTAGGGATGCCGATCAGGTAGACACACCTACCATTGACCCGATGGTCATCTCAGCCACGATTGCGCCGACGTTTGTGAGAAGGATACCGATTGATGGCGGGAGTTCTGTTAATATTATCTTCAAAAAGGCGTATGACCTAAAGAAGATAGAGGTGAAAGATCTGAAACCATCTAAAGCCTGCATTCACGGATTTAATAGTGTAGCCATTGATGCGATAGGTTTTGTTGAATTGCCAGTTGAGTTAGGAGAAGGTGAATGTAAGAGAGTACGAATCCTATCGTTCATTGTTTTGTATGTGGATTCCCCATGTAATGTGTTTTTGGGCCGATCGGCCCTGGCGGAGTTTAGAGCAGCTTTGGCCCCATGGTGTTTAACCTTGAAATTTTCGACGGATAGAGGAGTTGGTGTAGTGCATGGCGATCAAGCAACTGGCCGTGCATGTTATGTGGCTGAGCTGAGAGAGGCCCAGCGAAAAGTGAAGGGGAAGAGTGTGGACAACTCTGTCCGCATTCATGCTGCTGAAAATTGACAAGTAATGCTCGAGCCTTGGCTCGGGCAATAGGGTCGAATTTATAGAGACATAGATCCAAGAGACGATGATGAAGAACCCAAGGAGACTAAAGCAACACCGGCTGAACTGACGATTGACATTCCAGTCAGCCATGATGACACATCATGGGTGCTTAGGATTGGATCTAAACTCAACTCCTCAATGATTGAGGATCTTACCGGTTTCCTCCGAGCGAATTTAGATATTTTCGCTTGGACCCACTCTGATATGTGCGGGATTTCTCCCACCATTGCAAGTCATATGTTGAACATTGACCCAAAGTTTGTGCCAGTGAAACAAAGGAGGAGAGGCATGGACCCGGAGAGGTCTACTGCTCTTAGAGAGGAAGTGGATAAACTTAAAGCCAATGGGTTCGTCTGCGATGCCCTCTATCCTGATTGGGTATCTAATCCTGTACTGGTGAGGAAGGCAAACGGGAAGTGGAGGACTTATGTTGATTACTCAGACCTGAACAAGGCATGCCCTAAAGACAGTTTTCCTTTACCCAGAACTGATCAGTTGGTCGACTCGACAGCAGGACATGAATTATTGTCATTTATGGATGTGTATTCGGGACACAATCAAATCCCGATGCACATTCCAGATCAGGAAACCACTAGTTTTGTCATAGACGTTGGACTATACTATTATGTAGTGATGCCTTTTGGGTTGAAGAACGCAGGAGCGACTTACCAATGTTTGGTGAATCGGATGTTTAAAGACCAAATTGGTAGAAGAATGGAAGTCTATGTGGATGACATGCAAATAATTCACGACAGTCAAACGACCACATTCGAGACTTAGTGGAGATGTTTGATAACCCAGGTACTACGGAATAAAAATCAATCCACTGAAATGTTCCTTCAGTGTTGCATCGGGAAAGTTTTTGGGTTTTATTGTTAATGCATGGGGAATCGAAGCCAACCCAGAAAAGATTTAGGCTATTAGGGACATACAAGCACCCAGGACTATAAAGCAAGTACAAAGCCTGAATTGGAAAGTCGCCGCGCTGAGTCGATTTATATCCAGGGCGACCGACAAGTGTATTCCTTTCTTTGATGTGATAAGAAAAGGGAAGAGAAATTTTGAATGGACGCCGGACTGTGAGGATGCATTCCGAGCTCTAGTGAGACACTTGGAGAGGCCCCCGGTTCTATCAAAGCCTATAAACCATGAGGTGTTGTATGTTTACTTGGCTGTATCTCAGCATGCCGTCAGTACAGCCTTGGTTCGTGAAGAGGACCGAGTCTAAAAGCCAGTGTACTATGTTTGTAAATGTTTAACAGGGGCAGAGAGAAATTATCCTAAGATTGAGAAGCTAGCCTACTGCTTGGTAATCGCATCACGCAAGCTCCGTTCATATTTTTAGGCACACCCGGTCAGTGTTTATACCGATCAACCTCTACGGCAGGTGCTCCAACGATCGGAAACCTCTGGAAGATTACTTGCATGGAACATTGAGCTGAGTCAATTCGATATCACTTACCTACCACGGAGGGCTATCCAAGGGCAAGAGCTAGCATACTTCATTGCAGAATTCACTATATCAGACGAGCCAAGCAGTAGTGATGAAGTCCCCGCCGTTCGATGGAAACTATACACCGATGGGGCATCCAACGACCGTTTTTCTAGGGCTAGTGTTATTCTTCTAACTACCGAAAACCGAACAATTTTTTATGCCTTGAAACTCGATTTCCCAGCTACGAATAACGAAGCCGAATATGAAGCATTGATTACTTGTTTGAAACTTACCAAGGAACTTGGAGTAAAATCGGTTGAAATCTTTTGTGACTCACAATTGGTGGTGTAACAAGTACGGGGAGACTATCAAGCAAAGGGGCAGAGACTTGCCCCATACCTTGCTCGGGTTCAAGAACTACTGGCGGATCTTGAGTGTTACGATATTTCGCATATTCCGTGTGAAGAAAATGGGGAAGCCGATTCATTGGCAAAATTCGCAAGTACAGGTGATGCACAACGGATGGGCTTGGTTCCCGTCGAAACCTTACATGCCCCGAGTATAAACGAAATGGAAGTAGATTTTGTGTTAGGGATAGAAACTGAAAGGGAGTCGTGGATGACCCCATTCAAAGAATACCTACTGCATGGAACTTTGCCTGAGAGAAAGAATGAGAGATGACATGTTGTTCGCAAGGCCTCGTGGTATATAATGTAGGATGGAATAATGTATCGGAAAGGATTCTCGGTTACCTTACTTCAGTGCATCGCTCACGACAAGATAAAGCGGGTCTTAAAAGGAGTTCATGAAGGAGAATGTAGCAACCATACTGGGGGGTAGATGTTAGCCAAAAAGATCCTCCGCTATGAATACTATTGTCCGACCGTGAATCGAGACGCCACGGACTTTGTAAGAAAATGCGATAAATGTCAAAAGTATGTGAAAATCTCAAGAGCCCCCGATGGAACTCAAGCAAATGGTTAGTCCATGGCCATTTGCGATATGGGGGATCGATATAATCGGCTCCTTGCTGATCTCCAAAGGTGGTGCAAAATATGCAATTGTCGCAGTCGATTATTTCACCAATTGGGCAGAAGAGGAGCCCTTGGCTACGATCACCACTAAAAAGGTCATTAATTTTGTTGTGCGAAACATTATGTGTCATTTTGGCCTCCCGCGAACTATCGTTACGGACAACGGAACTCAATTTGAGAGTAGGGAGTTCAAGGAATTCTGCCAAAAATATTGCATTGAGAAAAGGTTTGCGGCAATCGCTCACCCTAAAGCCAATGGACAAGTTGAAGCCGTAAATAAAATAATCAAGTCCATATTAAAAAAACGTTTGGAGAAGGCTAGAGGCAAGTGGGTGGATGAGCTTCCGACAGCACTATGGGCTTACAGAACCACCCACAAGTCCGCGACTGGCCACACTCTATTCACCCTGGCATACGACACTGAAGCAGTTATACCCGTGGAACTTAAAGTTCCCTCTCACCGGGCGACTCATTATGATCCTAGGATGAATCAGGATCTCTTACTCGAATCACTGGACTTTGTCGACGAAAAACGTGAAGAAGCTGATTTAAGGGCGGCTGCGTATTGGCACCGAGTCGCTCGATATTATAATGAAAAAGTTAATCTTTGATGTGGGTGATCTTGTTTTAAAGCGAGTTTTTCCAATCCCGTCACATATGAATCCCACATGGGAAGGTCCGTACATCATCGAACGGTAGCTTGGAGAAGGGACCTTCAAGCTAGCGACTGTTGATGGCATGACACTCCCTAGAGCATGGAATAGCGAGCATTTGCGTCGTTATTACACTTAGTTCATTTCTTTTGCATTTTAGTTGCAATTGTTTCAATAAATGTTTCTTTTATTGTTCCCGATTTCCGACATGTAATAAGACAATTCAGTTGTCATTATTTTCTACAATCAATAAAGGCTTGAAGCTGTTTTCCTATGAGCTATTATGTTTCGTATTTTGTAATTCCGTGGCAAAATAGAGTTGCATTAATCAGTTTAGCGTACGAACGTACATGCAAAACTAAAAGTCGATCAGCTAACGATTCAAAAATCTCTAAGTCCCCAGAGCGTGGACTAGAGTACTCCGAGTCCCCAGAGTGCAGACTAGAATATAAACGATTCAAAAATCTCTAAGTTCCCAGAGCGCGGACTAGATACTCTGAGTCCCCGGAGTGCGGACTAGAGTATAAACGATTCAAAATTCTCTATGTCCCCGAAGCGTGGACTAGAGTACTCTGAGTCCCCGGAGTGCGGACTAGAGTATAAACGATTCAAAAATCTCTAAGTCCTCGGAGCGCGGACTAGAGTACTCTAAGTCCCCGAAGTGCGGACTAGAGTATAAACGATTCAAAAATCTCTAAGTCCCCGGAGCGCGGACTAGAGTACTCTGAGTTCTCGGAGTGTGGACTAGAGTATAAACGATTCAAAAATCTCTAAGTCCCCGAAGAGCGGACTAGAGTACTCTGAGTCTCCGGAGTGCAGGCTAGAGTATAAATAATTTGAAGATCTACAAGTCATATGAAAGCGAACTGGAGCTTACGTAACCCACAAGACTTTGAATTTCAACTACATGATTAGGTGATAAGCTAAAAAATGAGAGTCGTGGAATACAAAGAAACACCATTTTATTTACTAATCAAAAATTAAGTTCCTTTACTACTTTTCTAAACTCCGGAACCAAAATCTATCTACGGCGACTATAAAAAAGAAAAAATAAACAACTACATGACTTAGGTTTATTCAGGCTGAACGAGGTATGACAAGATGATAGCTACTTCTTTGACTTTTTCTCCTTCTTTGGCTTCTCCGAAGGCTCATCAGCTGAACGTTTTCTCCAGGACCCTTTGCTTCCCAGTGAGGCAGTATCTGGGGGCGGAAGAGGGACATCCAGAGGTGAGATCCTCCCGGGGAGAATTATCTTCAGGGGCCTATTTAGAGGATCATCAAGTTCCACCACCTGAGGTTCAACCTTAACGTCGGCTTTCTTTTTCTCCTCTTCCATGATTTGTTCCTCCATGCTAAGCTTCGAAGTATGTTCGGAGGGGACTATGATTTCAACCTCGTCATGTTCATCTACAGGCGAAAGATTTTCAAGTTTATCATCATATAGTGCTCCGATCACTTGAGCGTCGGGTCCAGAAGTATCTCTAGTGTGGGGTGCCTCAACCACTTTCCCTTCCCTCTACGTGGCGACATCGTTTCTTGGAGTTGGTTCGGGATCAGAATGGCCTACATAAAGTCATGAAAGACAAATGTTAGAATACTTCTATTACTCGCTAAAAGTGATGATTTCTTGGGCATAAGAAGGAAAAGCTACATACGGACTTCCAGTTGACTCTCAGCTATCTTGGGAGTCTCACCCTCAAGAATAGGGGATAGAATGTAAACACCAACCCCAGGCTTCTCTAGGTCATAACCAACATGCTGCTCCGGAGGATCGAGTAACGAGCTATTGCCCGGTTGAGTGGGATGAGGAACTGGAGACCCAATGCCATACGAGCCAGCAATATCGTCCTTATCCTTTGATGACGAGGAGTCTCTACCGAAGAGGGCTTTTGTTGCAGACAAGTCTGAAGGCTCGTTCCCTCGAAGCACTTCCCTCAAGAGAGCTCCCTCATCGACCTCTTCGACGCCCAGCTCAACCTTTCTAATTTTTATCAAAGAATATCACGCTTCGGCCAATAATTCGAGGTAACCCTCACCTAGGAAAGATATGTCGTGGTGCATGAAAACTCGTGCATTATACTCGGCAATGAGCGGATCAAATAAGCATTTAATATCCTCTCTGCCGGCCTCAGTAGCAGCCACAAGATGAGAGTCGACTTTAGTGAGCGCCATTTTCTTACCCTCCTCGCAAGCTGCCTCCTTTAGCGCTTCAACCTTGGAAAGTTCCTCATCGAGCTTCGCCTTTAAGAGTCGTGTTGCAAAAATTTCATCGCAATATCGTTGTGACTCTTCCTACGCAGCAGTTTTCTCTTCTTTTTCTTTGGCAAGCAGCTCCTCCAGTTTTTAACTCGTCGAGCGAGAATATCTTTTTCTTTCTGGATAGAGTCTTTCTTTAAAGCAAAAGCACCACTATGTTGGACTGCCTCATCGGTTTCCTTCTTGTGAGCGGCCTCCAAGCGACTAACTGCCTCGGTCGTTTCCTTGGCATTTTTCTTGGCGGCCTCAAGTTGAGATTTGTACAAGGTTAGCTCTTTATCTTGGGCTTTGATGATATCTTTGTTGTGAATGGCTTCAAGTTTCAAGCGATCGATTTCGTGTTGACGTTCCATGGAAACCTCTAAAACTTCTCCGCCAAATGTACAAACACATCATGTTGGACATAAACGTCATTGTTACAGGCAATGGCGCTTTGTTTGACATACCTGGGAATAGGATGAATCGCAGGGAGAAATTTCAATTCATCGAAGCATATTTTCGAGAATGTGGCTTTGAGCTCGGCTAATTTTTCTACCATCGATGGATCGTGTGCGGAGGCTAGGAAAGTGTTCTTAGCCGGAGTCACAGACTTCTTATGGGGCTCACGAGATTGCTTTGTGCTCGACGAGCCAGAGTGTTGGTCGCAGGGAGTTTTGAATCGGGATCCCTTCTGAGCAGACTTTTCCCTACTGTGCTCTGACTGAGGGGGAGGATCATTTGGATATGAGGAATGATTGTAAGTTTTTCTTTTGGAAGACGCTGAATCTCTGGGACGGTAGTCTCTATCACCGCTTTCATCCCTATCTCGGCGTCTACCTGATCCTGAATCCCGACTTGAATGGTAGAGATAGAGGATCCGCGAAGACAGTCAATGTCGTGTGTACGCCCCATATCACTTGAACAGAAACCAAGTACGAACGAGTTAGTGGGAATCATATGATAACTCAAATTTAAGTGTAGGGTGAAGTGTAAATGTTTGTGTGTGTCCTAGTGGTTCCCCCCGACGGACCAGTGTTTTTTGCTTTACTTATTGGAGTTTTCTCTCCTTGATGACGAGCCCGATCGCCTTCATCGCTTCTCGTGGGCGAATTAAGTCCCATAACCTCTAGGTCGTTGAAGCCATAATTTAGTAAGTCATTAGGGATGGTCAGGTCTGATAGACCTTTTAATCAACCCTCAAATTTTGTGGAGACGATTTTTTCTCAACTGGAGTAATTGTAACTTTTGAAGTTCCGCCTACTATTTTCTTTTTATGCTTGTAGGCTAGGCTCATTTTCTTCTTTGAGGGTGGAGGCGGTTCGTCGATGCTGGGTGCGTCAGTTACTGGTGTTGAGTCGGAACTTATATTCTCGTCGGTTGCTTCTGGCACCTCGCTTTCTTTGATTTCACTTTCCTCAGTTGTATCAGAGGCACCTCTTGCAGGGGCACCGAAGGTCAGGCCTGCTCTTTGCCTTTTTCCGCAGTAGATCCGGCTGTAGTGGCACCAATTGGAAGGCTAGTTCGACGACCCTCCACCAATAACGCAAACTTCGAAAGCAATTCGTTGGAAATAACAGATTTAATGTCCCGGTCTCTCATGGGAATAGCTCGAATGGCTCGACGGCCTCAGAATACCCAGTGCCTTTAGGTCATGGGTGGTACCTATAAAATTCGAAAAAAGTTTAGAAAGGATGCACTTCGAGCCTTAGACAAATATTAGTCTAGGAATGAAACTTACTCCCTTCCATCCATCTTCTCGCAAAACCAGTGGGGCAGCGTACGTAAAACCGCTCTTGCTTATATTGGGAAAATTTACTCCATGCCCCCATCAAAATTTGACATTTAGAATGTGGTTCAAGAAATATGAAGGATGGACTGTCGGACCATCTTTTAAAGCGGTAGATATAACGGATATCCTCAGGAGTAGGGAGTCTGAATAAGGTACTCATAAAGAGGACACATGTGCCATGAATAAATGCATGACTATTAGGGTATAGCTGTGCCGGAGCAATTCTGATATACCGTAACACTTCATGGAGAAATGAATTGAAGGGTGGCACACTTCCGACCCAGCACATGAATTTGTCGCATGCTGTATATCCGGTTGGGGGTAGGTGAGGCCGATCTTGTCCTGACGGAACCAAAACATCATCAAAGGGGATTCCATGGATTAAGCACAACCGATGAAGGGCGGTTTCGCCAATTTTTGAGGCTTGTGAATTAATGGGGTTATCTAGAACAACGGCTCCTCTACAGCGTTAGGAGTCGGGTCTATAACCGCAACAGGCGGGTCTGAGATGCTAGGTATAGGGACTGACGGTGGATCCGAAGTTCCCACTACCTCTTGCTGAGAAATTGGCTCAGGCTTATCAAAAACTGTAGTAGAGCTTGATTCTTTGGACATCTTCAACGAGCGTTTAGTATGGATAGATACATGTTCAAGCTATACTTGAAAGACAATCGGTATCAGATATAACAACAATAATATATATCCCCACGTGTTGTGAGTGAACTAGTGCGACGAATCAAACGTGAGTACAGAAAAAACTAAAGTTTTAAACACAAGTGGGGTGCGATAGAACTTTAAGTTGTTGTCTTCAGAGACCGTCATTGCTGACCGTCCCCTGCAGTTTATCATGTGATTGGCAGTAGAAGTCTTGGAATCGAACATTAGCATCATAGAGTGTGAAGGCTGTTGTTCGCATTTGTTGAGTTAAATTTGCATTTAAGATTGTTCAAGCTATTGGGGAGTTAGTTCAAAATTGAGTCCTTGGGCTTATATCCTTTATTGCTTGTCATTGTCCGATATGTTGTGGTTGGTTGTGGAGGTAAGTTACCAAAATGTGTATTATGTTTTAGTTAAAACAATTTTGATTGCCAATGCCGATCCACTTCCTCGCTACCTCCCCCTAATTACCGAACGACCTCACTCGAACTTCTACCGACCAACATCACTCTATCGGATGCCGAACCATACTCACTATACTCCCCACCTTCACCTTTCTTAATACATACCGAGCCACCACCCTAGACTCCTCCCGATCCATAGTAATTCTCTAAATACCGGGCGACCCACTCTCCTAAGTACATGTTGCCGACCCACTCTCTCTCTCTCTTTCACTCGAGAATGAACGACACTCCCTCTCAGAGTACTGAGCCTCTCTCTAGCATGACTCCCAACAAAGGTTTGCTGACCGATCACTCACATTTCTTACCGACCCGTACTTCCATTGAACGCCTGCAGATCCAACCTTACTCCATGAACCTACCGATTCTTCTCCTTTGGTCGGTCTGCCGAGCGCGACTCTATATCCTATGCACCGACCCCAAACTTACCCACCTCCCTTTCTAAAAACACCTATGTCAAACTTTCCGCTATCTTTGCCTATATTCTCACTCCCCATGTTTCTCTCCTCTCCCACTCACCATGAAGAGTCGTATGCATACACGACTCGAGCTTAAGTCGAGTTCAGGAAGGCAAGCCCTAATAGTACTAAACGGAGCGTAGATCCTTACATATGCAGTAATTTGAAGTTGGGGCTTGAAGGTGAAAATGGTGGGGGATCACGTTGGGGAGGATGATTGAATGGAGGGAGATGGCAGTTCGGTAGGGAGACGGAACTTGGGTTTCGAGTAGAGCCGGAGGAAGAAAATAATAAAATAAAAGTGAGAAGAAAAGGCTGAGGTGTAGGGCTTTTATATGTGAAGAAAGGAAGGTGAATGTGATTTCCCTTGTGGAATCGGTCAGGACACTTCGGTGGTTCGGTGAGTCAATACGCCGAATGACACTGGATAGACCGGGTAAGTGGATCGGCGTTCGTACGCTAACCAACCCATAATTAAAAGAGAGAAAAAAGAAGGAATATATGTATATATATATATCTGTGTGTGTGTCTAAGCGCACATAATATTAGGAAAGTCCGCCATGATTCAGCCTTCGTGAGATCATATACATTCAGCTTTTGAAAAGTTAAGAACAAGATCTAAACGACAGACGATTATCTTTCTGGACGAGCTAGCTTCTGAAAGCAAGGACTGATTGCTAATGCAAAGCGTGTCGTGTTAATCCACACGACGCACTTTGGGGGGCAAATGTTACCTGGCATTTTGGCCCGGCTATATGGCGATAGTCGCAGAGCCTATGGTTGAACCTAGACGAGACTCAAGCTAGGAGATGAGTGGAAGTACAAGAGACTGGTGTAGCTTAAGTTTGGATCGGCATATGCACATGGATCAGTACATTTGATGCTGGTTCGGCATGCTTGTAAGGCACAAGAATACAAGGTGGTTCGGCGTTGGGGTGTAGATATGGCGGACTGGCCAAGAGTGGCTCAGCCAAGGTCGTTCGGGCAATGTGGTTTGGCCACTCGTCGCTCGGCCTTAGAGAGAAGGTTGGCATGGCTCGGCCATTCATCGTTCGGTCAAAGAGGACAGTGGATTACCAACAGGGCAATGTGGTTCGACCGCTCGTCGCTCGGCCTTGGAGAGAAGGTTAGCATGTTTCGGCCATTCATCGTTGGGTCAAGGAAGGAAAGCCAAAGCTGCTCCGGTCGATTGAGGCTCGGCATTGGAGGTTCAGCCTTAATGGTTCGGCATGTGTAGTTCGGTGTAGCTGGATCAGTGGACCTTGAGGAAGTTAATAGATTCTTTGACTTACAACATAGCGACGTGACTAACATTTCTTTGCTTCGAGTCATCTTCCATTTGCTTCGACTCCCCTGAGAAGTTGCTTCAGGTCATTTATCAAGACGCCACGGTTCGTCATCTGTTGCTCGGCCAAAGGTCGTTCGACATACCTGGTTCGGCTGACTCAAAATTATCATATGTGGGCCAAACTATCTCGGCCTCGTGCCTGCATAGGGGATCAACCTATCTTCGTCTATAAATAGAGGGGCAGGGGTACAGTTGAAGGGACCTTTTTTTGGGATCTCCAGGGAGGCTCTGCCATTTTTTGTACTCTCCTCTTTCTGTTCAAACTTGTATTAAAGTTGTTTGTTTACGAATTGTATCTGTACTCAACAAATTGGAAAAGTAAAAAAGATCATATTCAAAGTGGACGTAGGCAATTACGTCGAACCACTATAAATCTAGTGTTTCCTTTTTTACTGTTCTTTTTGCATTCAATTGTGTTATTTCTCCATTTCAATTTACTTTCTTCATTAATCTCTCTACACAACTCTATTCAAGGGTGTTAGTGACCAATTTTGGTGCTAACATAAGGTGTTTAAGAATAAAAATTGTTTATCTAAAAAGAAATCATTTTAGATGGGAAGATTTATATAAAGGTTTTATTTAATGAAAAGAATTCATTTAAGTGATTTATAAAATTGGAAAGAGATTATGGTTTTGGAAAAAGGAGTTTGGAATTTTAATAATTTCTGAAAGGATATTTATAAATGTGTTTTAGAGATCTAAAAGGGGGAAGTTTTATGAATGGGGTATGGAGATTTATAAAGAAAATCAATAAATAGATTTTGAAATTTTTAAAGGAGATATTTATTTATAAAATAAAAGAGATTTATGAAAAGGATTGGTGTTTTAGGTTATTTATATCTTCATTTTAATGACATTTTGGTTTGATCAATTTAATATTATTTTGAAATAGAAAGTCTCTCTAAATGTTGGTGAATATACTTATACTATTATATATAAGTATGTGAAAAAAGGTTTCCAAGTTTTGAAAGGAATGGTTTGTGAATATACTTATCCCGATGAGATATGTATATGAATATTTTAATAAATATTTGAAAGGTGATTCTAAATTAATGAAAAGTTAATTTAAGAGGCTTGGTGGTTTCCATGGGAAATGTAATCTTTGTTTTGAATGTTTGTTTATTTGATAGTGAAATAACTAACTATCAAATCTTGGCCTAAATATGTAACCCTTCTTAATGTTGGTGGTACGGAATATTCCTTACTTAACGCCGAAGGATTTTAGATCTGGAAATATCTAGGAGAAACACGGAAATTAAATGGTACAGTTACTATCGGTGGTGTTATACTGTACGAATAAACTCGTTTTGTTCTTCTAAGGCAAATGATGAGGAGATATGTCCACTTAAACATTAGAGGGTGATCCCTATTCTTATGTATTGTCTGATTATTTCCAAAAGAACCGGTATTGGGCATTTTGGAAATCAGCGGTTGGTTTTTGGAGCGCCTGGTAGCGAGGGAGTGTACTCGTAAGAGATGACTTGTACCGTAACCACTCAAAAAACCATATATGGTTCTATGGAAGAGTTTGGTGATATATTAAGATGGTTGAATCGATGTGTGGTTTCGAGAACCATTAGGGTGTGGGCATCCATGTGTGATTCCAAGATCTATTTGAGATATGGGAATCCATGTATGATTCCAAGACCCGTTGGGGTATTGGAATCCAGTGGGATTCCATGATATATTTTGATGGCGTTGCATGAGCTGGAACGCCGAACGCAACATCATCAGCAGTAATGACTAAAACCAGAGTTAGGAGGCATGCCCAGTAGGGTTGGCAAACCCATTGGGTATAGTCGGCTCCACCTAGACGTTACCTACAGTTCTTATGGATGCATGGAGCGATGCACTCGGTCTTACTGAGACTAGCTATGTTTTCCATATAGTACATCACTAGGGATGTATGCTACTTCAAAAGGATATCTTTGATCCTTATGTAGGAGGACCGTTTCTTAAAGTACCGAGAGCACCTCCGTGGAATCCTACGCAATTAGGGAACACGCCTTATCGGTTTTTGATTATATACCTAGTATTGTTGTGATGTATACTCACAAGCATCACAGTTACTTGATTATTATTATTTTCACCCTTATATAATATTATAATATCACTAGATTTTCTGATATAAATGTTTTAGTTATCGTAAGGTAAAAACCCGTCCGTATTTATGTGCGGCATGGTCTTACGACATACCTTTCATTTTGAAGGATTTTACAACTTATAATAAACAGAATTCTTTGTGGTTTGATTTTCTCACGTTGGTTTTACTAGACAAACTGGGGCATTGTTTTCCATAATTCTCGGGTTAGCCCAAGCATATTTTCCAAATTTAGCTGGATACTTTGGAGCTTTCAGGAGACAAGCTGGGTTCTCCAAGACATATTCACGTATCATAAATTTTCTGTTGTTTTGTTGTTCTTGATTTCTATATGTATCCATCAGCAATTGTAAGGACAGGTTGTTATAACTATCCAGGCTGAAATAGGTTAGTGTGCTCTGATTTATGTTATGTATGTATAATTAAGATGATTTTTTTGTAAAGATCTTGTGTATATTATATATTTGTCTTGTCATGGTGTGAGATTCTATTCTTTCTTCACCCCAACAATCTGTCTTTTCGGCACTTGGATATTCGGCACGTGGATACCATGGATGCATTAGTGTTGATTTCTACGGGTTGAAAAGGTAGGTCGTTACAGGTAGGGTAGAGTACTTGATTACCCAAAAACAACCTAAGACTCTACTTTTATAAACACCCTGCTATATGGATATGCAAGTTAGACATAATACCACTAATTTAGATTGCATAAGCTATTTAGCTCTGATACACTTGTTGGAATTGGGCAAGCATGTAGCGGGTCAAATGGGTAAAATTTAAAAAAATTACACCATTGCGGATCTTATTGAGCCTATAAAGTCTAAAATAATGTAGATCTAATCAAAATAAATTTTAAAGAACATCGTTATTTTATTCAATTTATTAGTAAAAGGTTTTTATTTGATATTATGTATAATATACAATGTGTACATGCATATCATATACACACGTACATATCCATGCAACATACACCGTGTGCATGGTTTGACATGTCCATACACCACAACAGACATGTTAGTCCCTTTGTATACGTGTTTGCTATCTATATTACTTTATAAATTAATTTAATATTTATTATGTATGTATGTAAATCCATATATGCATAAAAAACTATAATTAACATTTATTATAATTGGACTTTGTTTAAATTTTGAATTCAACTTTAAAATATCTTAGAGAACATTGTAGATCTAAATCAAATTCAGATCTAGTAAAAGTCAAATCCAAATTTGAATTTCAAATTTTATAGACTGTTAAATACATTTTAATTTTCGATATATGTGTATATATATTATATGTGTACATTATGTGTGTGCATAATGTCGTTTACATTCAATTATTATATAATACAATTATAATATGTTAAATTAAAAAGTATCTGCAACATTAATTTTAAAATAATATTATTTTAATGTTCGGTTGAAACCAAATCTTTAATAATAGTTATAATACCTTTGAGGTCACACTTTTTGGTGTTAGTGTGAACTATCAAAAAAGCCTATCTAATATCACTTAAAAATAGGATCTAACAAATAACTTTTTTACAAATTCAAATTGTCTCTCTGCAAATATTACAAATCTTTTTTTTTGAAATTGGGTACTTAGATTTTAACACATATTAGTACTATAAGTCTTAGCTAGTATACAACATACTACATGTCAATACATGTTTGAATCACGCTATGTAAGTTTCGAATCTATGACCTCTCGCACCAATGTTGAAGCGTCTAATCACTGGGACAATGGTGTTGGTCATTACCAAATCTTAATTCCACTTAAAATAAACTTCTTTTTTAAATTCGTTTTTTATTAATTAATAACGCAAATAAAAATAAAAATAAATAAAAAATTAAATTAGATATTGCAACTTAGAAATAAAAGTTCAAATTAACTACACATGCTTTCAGTGCAAAAATATGATTAAATATTCATGCAAATCATTTTTTCTCGAATGTGTTAAACATACATAGTTTTTAGAAAAAAAATTCACAAGCGAAGCAGTAGCCATAATCATGCACGAAGCGCTTTGCATAATGCTCATAAAAAAAATCCCTTTTTTAATTTTGGCCGAAGCCAAAAATCCTTTTTATTTTAATTTTACCAAAGCCAAAAGTTGTTTTCTAATTTTGGCCAAAGTTGAAAGTTCACTTTTTTGGAAAAAATTCATAATTTATATTTTATTTTGGCCGAAGCCAAAAACTCCCATTTTTTTTAAAAACAAATTCATAATTTTTTTAAATTCCAAAACAAAACAACTATAAAGAATTTTTAAAAAATTGGCCGAAAAAAACTTTCAATAAAATTACACTTTTCTGGACCATATTTAAAAAAAAATTATTTAGTTTAAATTCCGCATGGATTTTAAACATATAAAAAATATTTTTTAAACATATTTATACTTGTAAAATTCATTTATATATATATATATATTACATATTAAAATTTCAATTTTTTTATGTGTAAATTAAAATTTTATTTTTGACTTTCAAAGCATATTATACAAAAATGCATCATGTTAATTTTTTTACATACATATATATAAATGTTGCCTTTTAATTGAATATGCATATAAGTGGAACAACAAACATATATATATATATTCATGATAATTTATAGAATATACAAAGATCTCATTACAAATCTAACTTTATATGTGAATAGAAAATATGTAAAATAAAGATTATTACCAATAATATTTTCCTAATAAATGTTCCTTGAACATTGAATATAGCTTCTATCGATCCAATATGTACGTCTCTAGAAGTTGCAGCAATCCGATCTACCAACTAAATCATCTTTGTTTATTCAATCTACTTCCCTAATTCAAATTAAATTTGAACACATAACTCGTTCCATGGCTTCCATCCCTACTCCTGCTCCCAACCTCGTTCCTGATCAACCTTACGTCCCAGGTCCTACTCCGATCTCCACTTCCAAACATCATCCCACCACTATTCCTTTCTCTGTCAACGTGCCTAATCACCCTCGCGACCCTATTCCTGTGCATGTTCTGACGTCTGATAAGCTTTCCGTTTCGGCTCCCGCACCTATCCAGATTCATGTTCATCCTACCGTACCGGCTTCTGCCCCTGTTCCCACTCAACCTTCTATCCCGCCTCCTCCTCCATTTCTCGCCCTCAGACCCCCGTCATCCTCTGTCCCGATCCCGACATTACTCTCTAAATCATCAATCCTACCACAATCGGTGCCCATCTGCAAAAAACCGCCGGCGCCAGGTCGATCCTCAAAAAATCATACGCCCAGGTGGCGGCTTCCTCCCCTCAGCCTCCCCTGCTTCCTAACCCACCAATCATCAAGCGTCACAAATACCTACCCATATTCAGATCGACTTATTCGACAATTGAATTTCTAAAGTCCAACTGTCGCCGTCTCCGTTGTGCAGGAAAAGACCACGTGGAAAGATCGTGTATGGAAGCAAAGATTTGCTTCTTTTGTGGATTTTTCGGTCACTCACAATCGATGTGTCCCAAGAAGAAGAAAAAATCATTCCATCGCTTCGTTTTCTGCGCATGCTATGCCAGCTCCCCGGAATGTTCAAATCACGCAGACTAAAAGGGTCCCACCCTCTATTCCTATTGGCAAACGAGACAACATATCTCATACCAATATTCACACTCATCCTCCCTCCCAAATCTCTCCCACAAAATCCTTCTCTCCTCTTTGTTTTCCAATGGAAGACCCTTCCAGATATTTCACTGCAACCATTATCGATAGTTTCTGGACCGTCGAAACACTCTCCATTGTCCTAAAAACCCATCTACAGATCTACGAATGGCCGATATGGATTTTATCTGACAAACGCTTTCTGGTTTACTACCCCTCAGTGATTGTCCACGAACAAGCTCTGAGTCTCAGATTGATTTCCAAAAGCTCAGGATCGATTTTAATTGAACCCTGGTCTGACTTCGTGCAACCGTCTGCACCTAGCCTAGAACCTCCATCTTGGGCTAGGGTGCAAGGCTTCTCTGAGCTATTGCGGAACAATCTTGATGCGGTGAGTACCGCCTTGAATTCTATTGGCAGACCTATTGGTCTAGATGAATGCGACTGGGCTCACTTCGATCACCGTTTCCTATACCTGCAAATTCAGTTCTATGAAGGCATAACCACCCCATGTACTTTTGTAACCCGTCAAAACAACGCGGATCATTTTCTCACTGTTGACCGATGCAACCATGATCATCCCAACAGACGTCCGGAGACTCTCATCTTTGGCACGGACTTCGAGAGAGACTGGTGATGCTTCACTGAACCTCTCTTCATCCCGTCCGACCAATCTGACTCAGACGCACCCTTCGACGCCATAAATTTTGAGGTGACTATGTCTCCACCCAATCTCCCTCCCGCCCCTCGGCAATTTATTCCGGACGACTCTCCGGAGGTGATGGGACATCGCATTGATGCCGATTGGTCTAACTTGGAGCCTCATTGGGACCCGATGATAGATATTGACCTCTCTATCCTAATTCATCTTCAGATCCCCCAAGCTGAGTCGCCTCCCCTGCCTGTGACCCATCCTCCACCCCAGCTCTCTGCTCCAGCCCCTCAACAAGTACCTTCACTCTCCCCAGCTCTGGGTCGCGAAGCAATAGGCTCAACCAAGAGGCGGTCACCCCTGGATGCTCTGGTAGTTTTCTTAAACTAGTTGTTTTTTCCTCTACTAACTCTAAAATAAATAAATAAATGGGTCGTTGCATGGGCATAAATATATATGATGAATAATACACATCCATGCAACTTCTAGAAACTGAGCGCATGTCCTTATCCCAATGAAAATAATCTCATGGAATGTTCGGGGTTTGGGGGACCCCTCTAAATGTCATGCCATCAATCTTCTTCTGGCCCACCACAAAATTGATATCCTCCTTATTCAAGAATCCAAACTCTCAGACCCATTCCATCCCTCATCAGACTTATAGGTGGCCCCTTACTATCTGGTTGGGCCCACATAGATGCAATTGGCTCAAAAGGCGGTATAATCACTATTTGGAACAAATCAAATTGGGCCTTGTGTCAATCTATTCACCATCCCGCTGCTCTACATATAATCCTTCGTCACCTTCAATCAGGCATATTATACCTTTTCTTGAATGTTTACGGTCCTCACAACTCTCAAGAGCGAGAGGATCTTTGGTCGAATTGCCTACAAACTACCTCTCTTTTTAATGGTCCCTGGCTTATAGGGGGTGACTACTTCAATACAACCAGATCTCCCTTTGATAGAAATTCGGGTAACTATTCACAAGACTCTGTAGCTTTCAATAATTTTATCAATTCCTGTGCTCTCATCGACCCACCCATCAACAACCGCCTCTTTACATGGTCAAATCGCAGATCTGCTCCATCTTTAGCAAAACTAGATCGCTTCTTATTCAATCTCGCTTGGGATGATCTCCACCCACTCACGCTCATTAATGGCCTTGCCTCGACCCTATCGGACCATTGCCCTATCCTCCTCAATTCTGGATCCACCCCGATCCCTCCTAGACAATTTAGATTCAAGCGTCTTTGGCTCCTCGAGCCTTCTTTCGATGACTTTATCAAATTTGCTTGGTCCCAACCCTCCCAGCTCTTATCGGCCACTACTAGAGTGGTTTCCAAACTCCGTTCGCTCAGAACGCTCATTAGACCATGGGCAAAATACATCTGGGGTTTGATCCGCTCTCGTATCGTGGAGACCTAAGATAGCATCTTGCATCCCAACATTCTAGAAGAATCCCGCCCCTTGTCCGATCCTGAATCTGCCCGCCTGCATGAGTTGGAACTAGATCTTGACAGACTTATCAAACAGGAGGAGATTGGTTGGAAGCAACGTGCCAAAGCCAAGTGGATTGATGAGGGGGAGAAGAATACTGCCTACTTACATCGAATCGCTAATGGCCGCCGCCGATCCACGTTCATCTCGGAAATCCTCCATAATGATGCCAGCTTCACCAACCAATATGACATCTTTCGCATTTTCACCGAATACTACCGCAACCTCCTTGGTAGAACCTCTCCTCAGCTCCCTCCTATTGACTGGAATCTCCTTTACCCCAACCCTTTCCACATCCATGTTGATTCCCCCTTCACTGAAGAAGAAATTTGGTCGGCTTTAAATGGCATGGCTGATGATAAAGCTCCTGATCCTGATGGCTTCGGACCGCTTTTTTTCAAACATTTATGGACAACCATCAAGTCTGACATTATTGATATGTGTGTAGAATTTCAATCCAATCCCTCTCTGATTGCAAGACTGAACTATGCCAACATCATCCTCTTACCCAAATCCCTCGGTTCCACCACCCTTCCTTCCTTTCGCCCAATCAGTCTCCTCAACACAACCTTCAAAATTATCACTAAACTCCTCGCTAATCGTCCGCAAAAGGTCATTGGTTCTCTAGTTGAAGTAGAACAATCGGCGTTCATCCAAGGCCGAAGCATCTTAGACTGTGTTGCAGCTACTCAGGAAGTTATCTCATTCTGTCATCACTCCTCCACCCCAGGAGCCCTCCTCGAATTTGACTTCTCCAAAGCTTTCGATTCTGTTAACTGGAATTTTTTGCTTGACCTTATGAAACACAGAGGCTTCTCAGACACTTGGTGTATCTAGATCAAAAGTATTCTAGACATAAGTTTTTCAGCTATTTCTATCAATGGCTCCTTAAGGGGCACATAAAATCGCCAGAGGACTTCGACAAGGCGACCCACTCTCGCCACTTCTTTTTGTTATCATCTCAGATGTCTTCAATCGTATGGTCAAACTCGCAATCTCCAATAACCTCCTAGCCGGCATCAATCTCCCCAACTCAGAGCTGTCTGTCTCCAACCTCCAATTGTCTGACGACACCATATTATTTATCTCCCTAAAGCCTGGCCACCTCCACTGTCTCAAGGTCCTATTATATATCTTCGAACTCATCTCCGGTCTACCCATCAACTTTTCTAAGAGTTCCATCATTATGCTCGGCAACGCCCACCACCTCGGCCCCTTTTCTGCCTCTTTGCTTAACTGTAAACTCGACCACTTCCCTATCACCTATCTTGGAATCCCCATTCACCCCAACAAGCTCGCTCGACATGACTGGCTTCCTCTAACCTCTAAGATCGAATCTCGACTGTCAACATGGAAAGCCAATTCACTATCTGCTGCAGGCCGCCTCGTCCTTGTCAAATCAGTGCTATCTGCCCTCCCCTCGTACTGGATGTCGTTCCATGTACTACCGAAATGGGTTATAAATAGAATTGATTCTACTAGGCGTTCTTTTCTCTGGAATGGCACTAAAGGGAAATGTTTAATCAATTGGGAGTCTGTCTGTCTGCATAGATATCATGGTGGTTTAAGGCTAGTTAATCTCCGCTCTTTCAACATTTCCCTCTTATCCAAATGGCTTTGGCGTATCATCACTCCATGCAGTTTCATCTGGAAAGACTGGATCCTTCAGCGTCACTACCAATCCAACCATCATCTCGTCCTTCACACACCCCCACGTCTGTCACCCTCTCCCTTCTGGACAGGTATTTCAAAATTCATACCCTGAGTCAAATCCCTCTTTCATGTATCAGTAGGCAATGGTCGCAATTGCCTTTTCTGGCTTGATATCTGGCAAGATCAATTGCCCCTCGCCCACTCTCTCACCTATTTATTTCCTTATATCTCCCTCCACAATAGTTCTGTTGCTGATCTAACCTCCCTCGGCCCAACCAGCATATGCCCTTCAGCTCTCTTCGACCTCAACACGCTGAACGACCTCAACTCTGCCTCGAACATACTCCTTTCCATCCAACTCACTGACACACCAGACTGCTATATCTGGGCACGTTCCCTAGAGAAAGGCTTTTCGGTTGCCTCTTGCTATGCATTCCTCAACCATCCAGGTAGGTCCTTCTCTTTTGCAAGACTTTGGAAATTCAGACTCCCTCCTTGCATCCTTTCTTTCCAATGGTGCCTCATTCACGCTCGCATTAACACTAAAGACAGACTCAGACGTTGGAACACTCAGCTTGACCCTCATTGTGTCTTCTGTTCTTCGCAGGAAGAACCTATTGTTCATCTTTTTTCCGAATGTGACTTCTCCTACTATTTTAGCCTCGGCCAGCGCCAACCTTATTGGCTACATCCCGACCATACACTCATTCTTTGACTACTGGCAATATGGAAAACCAGATAAAATCCTCGATTCCTTCATCGCTATATATAGTTGGTGCATCTGGAAAGAAAGAAATGCTTTTGTATTCAACAAACCCACAAAAAGTAATGCTAAAATTTGTAACAAAATCTCCTATTTGTTTTCTCTATGGACAGGCTCGGTGCATAAGCGCCCCTTCACTTAGCGCCTTCCTTCCAACTGCAATGAATCTTCAGATGATTAGCTCATAATCGAGCCTGATAGGCGGACTGGGCTGTACATATGGGTCCATCAAGTACCCTCGGTTTGTTTGAATACATTATAACTCTGCTTCTTCAGCTGTATATAAGCCTGACTGCGTTTGTTCTTTTTGGTTTTTACTTTACCTGCGAATTAGTATTTTGGCTATCGACCAGGCTTGTTGGTCGACCCAGACTTCTACTACTTATAATATATATCTTCTAATCGATTGTGTAGCAATGCGCTACACACCCGTTCCTCTCAAAAAAAATTTGAACACATAACAAAGAACTCTACTACCCCCTCATAGCCGACCAAAAATTGGTCATTGTTAGGCCAATAAAATGTCCAAAACTATTTTGTAATTAATTCTTAAGTCCAATTTAAAGGTTTATCGATATTGTATATCAATAGCATATGTATAACTTTTATATACGTATCCAACTAATTATAAATTGTACCAAAATCAAAATAAAGTTTTAATAATCAATATTTTATAAATATTAATTAATTTACAACAATTATAAATTAATTAAATTGAGTGGTGCAACAGAGTATTCAATATTACGATTGTATGAGTCAAAGGTGTAAATACAGTCAGCGATTAATACCAAATAATTAGAGTTATAACATTTACATTTCAACTTAGTTGGTGGCATGACAGTTTGACTGAATTTATCGCTTACACAATATTGGTAGAATCCAATTTTTCTATTTTAACTGGTCCTCGGTAGTGACAATTATTCAGAACAATTCTCTTATCAAAACTCTATCACATTAGGACTTATGGAATTTGGTAATATCAAAATTCCGATATCATCCACATTCAAATTGTTTAGTCCAAACATATTGGTTCAATAATAGTAATTATTGTTAACCGAACCGCTTTGGTCAGAGACTTTACTTTGAGTTAACTTTTGTTGACCATGATACAAACCTCATATAATTAGGGAGACACTCTTTTAAATAATATCTCACTTCCAGTGCTTCCACTCAACCCAATTATAGTCATATGATGTATGTTATTCTATTATTAAACTATAATCAAAGCGGAGTTTCCACATTAAAGCCCGATAGAATTCTCAAGTCGAGGGAATTGTGTAATATTGTCACTTTGATATTTTCTGCTTGATCTTTGACCTTAACTAACAGAAAACTATCGAATGAGTCATTCCATGGTTATCCAATAAATGCCAATACGTAACCCCTTAGTGCTTAACATTTGGAGAGCATTATGTACTTAGTTTCAACGGATGTATCGATATCCAGTCTCGATACATCTAGATTATGAATATTTAAAATGGCGTGTTTATTATATTGTGATAAATTTCTCATCATTACAACACCTTGTAATTATTGTCGGAAGACACACAATTTATGGATTTTCTATTAAATATACTATAATGATACAGAAATTTAGTCATTTGCATTTGGAATATTTAATTGATTTTAAATATTGAAAAGTTAATTTTATAAGTTAAATAATTTAAATTTCAAATATAGCGATTATTTGATAATTAAATTGTTAAATTTAATATTTGGAATTGTTTAAATAAATGAATCTTGAATTGAGTATGAATGAAAATGATTTCGAAAGTTGAGTTAAATTCTATTTTAATAAGAATAAATATAGTAAACTTTTAATTTAGATCTAAAAGTGATTAATTTGATTTTATAATAATTCATTTTAATTAACATATAAAAATATCCTTCCGAGGGCACTATCTCGTATTTCGACGAAACTATCCTCATTAGATCCGTGATAGTGAATTATTATACGACTTGAATTTCATGACGATTGGACGTACCATTTGGGCGTGCGAGTTTGAAACGCGTAGAAATTTATCTCAGAAAATTAATATAACATAATTGGGTTTAAAATCTATGTATTTTATCAAATTGGGTCCCGAGACTAGTTTCATTGTGTTCAGAATAGGGGTATACTTATAGAATGCCAAGTGGCACGCCCCATTTGGGGTTCGACAATTTCGGACATTTAAAAGCTAGGAAATTTAATTAATACACGCACGCAAGCACGCACACGCACACCCACACACACATGCACGCAAGCACGCACGCGCACACCCGCCCACACACACACACATATATATGTATATATATATATATATATATATGCTAGCCATACTTCAGCCCATACCCTATCATTCAAACACCTTACCTATCCACGTTCGAAGCCATAACCCTTTCCTCTATATTATGCACGTTTATATCAGAGAACAACGTTCTCTGTTTTAAAATTTCAAATTCAAATCATGGCCCATCGAACGGTCATCATTATTTTGGACCACCAAATGCCGTATCGGCCCTCGAATTCAACTGCGATGATGATCGTGGGAGGGAGCTCGACCCATTTAATGGTGGGATCACCATCTAAAAGGACGTAAGATGGCCAGAAATTGGAGACGAACGGCGCGACTTTATCAATGAAATTCTGGCGAATGAAGGCGACTGGAGGGTCGTGACCACCAACGTTGGGTGGAGCTTGGTCTGGGAGACCCATCGTGGTGATGCGGTGGGGCCTGATAGCCAGAATCTACGGTGGTGCGGGAAAGAATGTGCGACCTAGGAACGACAAAACGCGGATGGGTTTGGATAGTATTCTAACGTGCGGTCTTGATTTTCCCGATGAAAGAATTAACGACAACGATTGGCTGATTAAGGTTAAATGGTGATTAAGCTTGTAATTTATGATAAATAATTATATTTATAAAATCATTAGCTTATAAAATGCATAACTCTTTCATACGAGGTCGGAATCAAGCGTGACGAGTTGTGTTGCGATCGTATCAGCGAATACTATGAAATGGAGTTTGTTTAGCGATGATTGGAGCTGGTTGAATTTCGCGCTAAATCGAATGTTATTCAATTTAGACGAAAATGGAACGCTTCAGCGACAACTGGAATAATTGTGAGTTAATCTCACCCTTTTGGTTAAGTAGAAATATTATATGGTCAATAAAAATTATTGATTGGATGTGTGGATATTTTACTATTAATTGTTATTGATTGTTTGGATGATTTACTATTTTATATTGTTTGTTTGGATATACTCCCGCCCCTGGAGCGGATGAGACCCTATTATGTTCCCATGTAAGAGCAGATGACTCTTTGTATGCGAATCCCGTCTCGAAGCAATTGATTTATATTTTATGATTATATACTGTATGTGATGTAGGGGATAGGTTGGAGGGATCCAACAAGATTCCTCACACTGTTGATTTTATTTTCATATAAATTGATATATGATATGTTGGATGCTATTGATGACATGGATATGATTTTGCGTATTTAGTGCTTTAGTAGCACTAGGCCTTATTTTTGGTGTTTTAAAATATTATAAACTAATGTTTTGATTTAAAAGGGATTTCGAAGTGATCTTGGAAATTATATATGTTTTAATAAATTTTCTTGAATTAATTAAAGAAGAAATTAATTTCAAATAAAAAGTATGATTTTAGACATTACAAATTAATATTTTTATAAAATATTTAAAATAGAGATTTTCGAACTGTAAATAAAGATTTTTGAAATCTTAAAATAAGTCCGTCTTTTATAATAAAGGGATATGTTTTTAAAGGAAAATAGAAATATTGTGAGATAAATATTTATTAACCATTTTATATAATGTAATATATATATATGTACACATTAAATATTTTTTTTACAAATGTGAGATTTATAAGTGTGATAATTTATGAAAGTGATATTTTACAAATGAAGCGAAGATTTGTAAAATTGTATTTTGTTAATAAAGTATAGATTTATAAATGATGTTTAAAAATTAAAGGAAACTATTATAATTTAATAAATTGGTGAAATAAATCAAATGGTGGATTTATTATAAGATGTAGAATGATATTTTAGAACATAGTTGACTCTATTTTGGAAATGAATGTGAGGGAAATTTTGGAATGTTAAACGATATTTTATAAATAGAAAGGAATTTATCCATATGGGGGCAATGTTAAAACGGATGGTGATTGATGTTTTTAAATGGAATTTATGAATAAGTGAGATTTATAAAGGAAACAGTGTTATAAATGCAATTCATAAATAAAGGGATTTTATGAAAGAAAGTGTTATGAAAGAGAAGGAGATTTATAAATATTGTTTTATAAACATGGAAATGATTATGTTAAAATATAAGTTTGTATTTTTATCAAATAAGTATATTTATGTTTTAAAATGTTGTTTATTTATATTAATATTGTTTTAAAGTTGTTTATCAATATTTTAACGTTTTGAAAAGTTAATTATTTAAATTATTAATATGGTTTAAAATTAGTAATAATTATTTATAAATAAAGTTTTGGAAAGTAATTATTATTATTTATAATAATGTTTAAGATAAATTATTATTGTTTTATTTAGGATATTTTGGAATTTATTAATTATTATTTTAAATTTTTTTTAAAGTTAATATTTATTTATTTATAATGTCTACTATTATATAATAGTGTTTTTAAGTAAATGATCAGAATTTATATTATAAATGTTTTTGAGATTTATAAATAGGGTTTTATAAACAGATGTGGATTATAAGAGGAATCTTATAACATGTTTGGAAAACGAAAAGGAAGATTGGTTAAAAAGACAAAATAGTTTTAGAAATGGTTGTAGATATTTATAAAAGAAATTGTAGAATATGTTTATAGATTTATAAAAGGAGTTTTATAAATGGTTTTGTGGATTTATAATGGAGTTTATAAATGATTTTAGAATTGAATAAAAAGGGGAATCTTCCCAATGTTGGTGAATATACTTTCACCATTGAGATAAGTATATGGATATTTTTCCAAGTATTGAGAAATAGGGATTGTGGTTATATATATCTTTATAAAAATAATTTTGATTTAAGTATTAAAAATTGAATTTAAATTAATGAAAGATTAATTAAAAGGAGGGTAGTGGTTGCATGTGTGCTTAGACATTTTTGGTTTTTCCCTACGGGATTAAATCCTTGATTGAATATTTGTTATTTGATAGTTAAATAACCGACTATCAAATTTAAACCCACAATGTAAATTTGGAAATATCCAGAAGAAACATGTGAGTTACATGGCATAGTCATCTCCGATGATGTTGCACTGTGTGCATAAATCTCATTTCCTTCTCCTAAGACAATGATAAGAAATTCCATCCACTAACGGTTAGAGGATGATCTCCACTCTTATCTTTGACTATTTATTTCCTAAAGAATCGGGGTTGAGTTTACCAAAAACTATCGAAAATTGTTTCGAAGAGACCAGGATCGGATATGTTACCTGAAAACCACTTTGATCCAATTCAAGCTTTTTGAAGTAAAGACATCTTGAAGATGGTGGAATTGAAGATGGAGCTCTCAAGTGTTTAGTCCAGTCCTAGAACGAACTTATATAGATGAATGCCGGTATTGCATTGTCGCCTGAAGGGCGGTATTAGCATTCCAAGTGGGAAGTGCTATATAAAAAGGTGAAACGTAGCCTCAAGCCTCATCAACTGAGAATGACTAAAATAGGGGAGATACAACAGGTCTAATTGGGTCGCTCCCAAGTAAGGTATGATCATCCCTATTTAGAGTCGGTATTATCTCTCATTTGTATGCTTCGGGACCCATTAATGGAAGGGTTATCATATTTAGCATTGTCCAATAAGTGGTGAGTCAGTTCTGTGTTGGCAGGGGATCTAGGCGAGGTCTTCGGTGTAATTTTATCTAGAGATGCACCGTGACTGGCGGTACCCCAGTAGCCTAGTCATTGTATGGAACCCATTCTCCAATAAGCGCTGTACGGACTTAGTTGTGTCCAACTATGCTGAAATGTGAGATGCAAGTATTTCAGTTATATTCATATTTTACTTTGACTTCTAGACATTATTATAATATAAATGGATTTTCTATATGAAATGATTTGGTTATCGTAAGGTAAAAACTCGTACGAGATACTTTTGATTTTCAATGGTTTTTTATAATTTTAAAATCCAGTTGGGTGTGTTTTCTCACGTTGATTTTCCAGACTGACTCGGTTATTATTTTATTATAATGCTCGGGTCGGACCAAGCATATTTACAGATTGCTTTGGATGCATTGGAGCTCAAGAGACGAGTTGGAGGTCTTTAAGTCATATTCATGTATATGTTTATTTTCTGTTGCTTTGTTGTTGAAATCATCAACATTTATAAGGATATGTTGTTATAATTGTCCAGGCTGAGGATTGTGATTAATTGTTGTACTCTGATGGACGTATGTATATAACAGTTTCTATTTTGTATATATCATTGATTATATTATATACTGTTCCGCAGCGATTGTGAGATTCTATGTTGTTTCAGTTTTTTTTCCTTTTCCCTTCTTCTTCTCTTTTCCTTCTTCCTTCTTCCTTCTTTCCCATAACAATCGGGTTTTCCGGCATTCGATTGCTCGGCATGCGATATAGTGGGTGTATTAATGTCGATTTTCGAGGGTCGAAAATACTGGCTGTTACATATACTTAAAATGATTAATAAATTATTTATAATGTATTATAAGAAGTAAATAAAAGAAAGAAAACACCTTTTATTTCGAATAAGATTAGTTACCGAGTTAGATATATGTAACTAATTTCATAATTGCCCCTTAAAAATACCTCCAACTTTATCATTTCATACTTATATTAGATTACTCATGTAAATATTCAATTCAAATGCTATTCATTTTTCATATAAAAGTCTGCTAATACCTTATGCATATGATGAGTTTATAGTAGCTGATTACTTTTTTGCTAAAATGTTAATGTTTACTCGGAAATAAATCATTTGTTAAAATGTATTCTCTTCTTGCAACATGCATGATATGCATCTTCATATAAGTAGTCACTACAGAAAGAAGGCCATTTATCGACTCCAAGAAGGCATTGACATGGCATCGGCAAATGACATACCGATGCCGTGACGATGCCTTTATAAGCGTTAGTAAAATATATGTTAGAAAAAAGTGACGCCTTGAAGACAACCCACGTAGTGCCATTGCCGACGCCAAATAGACAACAAAGGTCGACGTCGTACTAACGCCTTTTTGTGAATGTCATTTCGACGCCATCTCGACACTTTTTAAATTTTAATAATTGGATTTTCTGACGTCATTCAGACACCTTTTCGAAGCCTTTGTCGAAACATATCTGCAGCATTTCTCATCTTAATCACACATTCAAATATATATAATATATAATCACCTTATCACAAATTCATATATTACATACCACCAAATTCATATATCAAACATATTAGCCAACAAGTTAATATCAAAAATATACTAAATCATACAAATACAAATGTCAGCAATCATATAAATAATCTTACAACCATAAAAACACAAATGTCAACAATCGTACAAATGATCTTAACCCATACAAACAAAAATGTAAGCAATTGTAACAACCCACGTCCAAGTGGACCTAAATTTTTGTTAAATCGAAAATCGAAGTCCACCAAAGTATAGATCGTTGGTCTAGTATCCTACAAATAAGCAAATAAATGCATATCAGAGCATTATCGATATAAACTCAAAGTGGAATAGTAAAGTATAATAAACATATAATTACTAATAAGTTGACACTTCTAATATCTAGTGTCTTTGTCAGTGTCGAGCATGGATTAGGAAACATATCCTTCCACTGTTCCCGCCTTGTACTCATACTTGTTCATCTAAAGCTATCATGTGGGTTGTAATGAGAAGGGGGTCAGAACAACATTTTGATGACTGATAAATTATGCACTTTGTACATAACACTAGTTTATGATGATCGTGTTTCATTACGTGTTATGTTTTTAATTTTACTAAGTCACTTTGACTCCATGTGTACGATACGTCCCATATAGTCGTAGTAAACTATAACTATGTACACACACACATGCATACATATATATATAAGTACCATAGTCCCCTATTAGACCAAGATGCTATCCTCACTAGTATCTCTACATCAGCACCATGTCAGGATCCATCACCCTCGCCGTATCACAGTCTCGACGCTGCCTATACCGAGGAACTCCCGTAGTATTTAATAACGTCTTTACAATAATTAACCGTACTCTAACTTGCATTTTTAGGGATTTGTTGTTTGCTTCCTAGTTGTAGACTCTACTCTACGAGCTATAAATATGGTCAATTCAACCCCACCGATTGTGGACTCAGCTCTACGGACTACCCCATGCATGATTTGAAAGATCTTCTTAAGAGGGTTAGTTAACTAACCTTGTCTCCTAACAAAACAATTAGCAAATAATGTGGTGATGCATAACCCAACGTGGTCCGTACACTAGTATGCATTTAGCCCATTAGGTGTAACCCTTGTCTTTTCTGTTGACCACTAAGGACTAATGACGTTCTCGACCTATGCACATCCCTACTCCTTTATTTGGTACCAACACATGCTGACATAGTGTTATTCTTTGCTCATCATCCGATTTAGATTGTCTATTGCAATCAAGGAAATAACCCCATTTCCTATTATTAAAGCATACTCCTCTATCTATTCGGGTATTCATTCATCTATATGCAAGCGTATACTCTCCAGAGGTACAATGGTTGGATGTGTCTCACATCAGTATAATATACACACAACAACTGGTAGCCCTTTGCGATGGGCATACTTCTATTGTATAACACTACTGACCTCACATTTCAACTCATACTAATGACTAATTTCATTCTATTCGTACAATCGTTTATTAAATTCAACAGTTCACGTCCATCATAAATGCATACTTGAGGCTAGTATATATGACATGCATATAGATATGTATGTATGTATGTATAAATTCATTCATCTTTTCTTAAACTTTTGCCTCTACAATTCACTATTGGCCATTAGTCCTTAGTTCATTATGCGTTTATATCTTGCTTACTTTAGGTTATTGACTGCTTTCTTTTTTAAAGATTTAAAATGTCTTTTCTATACCTTTCCCTTTTTCATCATTTTCTATTTCCATTCTCTTTCCACCTTCATATTTTTTCTTGCCTATGCTTCCATTTCTTTTATTTAATTTCCATGTTTATTGGTATCGCATATTTTTTTTCTTTTAGAATGTTCTTATCACGTTTGTATCTTTTTATTTAACACTTTGGGGTTTTCTGGATTTTAATGCATTGGAATCATGCTTCTATCATGCAAATGTTAACATTGTAAATTTATATATCTTATCCAAGCGGAAGATTTGTGTTATGTTTGGAATGACAAAAAATTATCTTTTCATTTATATTGAAATAGACAGTATAAAATATGGTAAATATTCATATTTTATACATCTCTTTCTTTTATTAGGTCTATTCCTTGTCACTTCAAACGATGCACTTTTATTTACCTTAAACGTGATAATGTGTAGAAATTCACGTCGCAACATCCTAAATTCTAACGAATTAAAATACCACTTAAACCTCTAAAAGATTACTGTGATTTTTTATTTTACGTTCTTATTATCCATTAAAATATAAATTTGGAATTAATACATCAAACACAAATTCATGGTTTACTATTTTCAATAATAAATTTAGGGACTGCTAATACCATAAAATTTTCCATGTTTGAATTTATATAACATATATAGATATCAAGTTAACAATTGCAGAACATGTAGGAAGGATTATCAATTTTATTTCATTTGTAAATATTTAACCTACAACTCCAATTTAATATTTTCAGACATATAAGAATAGATCTACAACGATATAAATCTAATATTATACAAAAACATATAATATTCTCACTCACATTTTTAGCTCTATAAATCTCCAGATATAATCCTTGTTGTTCTAGTTTGACTCCCTTTTATTCCTGTTTGAATATATACACCACAAATGTACATATAATTATCAGAAATCTAGACCGGAGCAGAGATTTGGATTTTAATTTAAATTCTGGATTCGGATTTATAGTTTACCTCAGCTTTGACGATATGATTTGACCCTATTACCCTTCTCTATCATCTTCTATAATTCTCTAATTGTATGTATATATATAACTATAACTAATTTATCAAATTAGAAATTTGTGGAGAAGAGAAAGTGGCAAAGCTTCCACGTCCATTAGAAAATATGAGTTTGGATGTGGGGGTCTAGGTCTATATCTATAGGGATTCAAATCAATGCGAGTCGTTCGATACATTGTTTTATATCTGGGCCGCTTGGCTAAAGATTTATAGTCAAATTTGGTTGGGCAACGGTCGATTGCTCTTACCTAGGGTTGACCGCTACCGGTCGAACTGGGTGAATACTCGGTCCGTTTTGTTTAAACAATAATTTGCTTGCAATGTTGATTCGCTCATTTTGTTTTCCTTTTCTTCCATTCCTAGATCATTTTTTCCACTTTTAATATATACTCCACGATATTGTTAGCGCTAATTATATTTAATGTCTAAGCTATTGTTAACGTTGCAATTAATGTTAATTAATTATTTTAATTTCCATAATTACAAATATATATTTCCATCTCAAATTATTCCAACGTCAATAACATTTTCATTTGAACTCCGATCGTAAAATATTATATATGAAAATTGATCATAAAATCGCCACAAACCCAATGGTATAAGTTTCATAGCCAAATTTCTAAGTTTGCAAAAATTCTAGTTTTCAGCATTATTATTTATTTGTTAAATTTCTTTCTAATCAATTTTCGTTAAATCACAATGTGTTACAACAATCATACAATCGATCTTACAACCATACAAATACAAATTCATAAACAACTGCACTTGTCCAGCAAAGATGAATGAATCTTAAAATAAGAAAACCACTTACATTGGCTTGAAGAAGAGAAACAACATCATCCATCATCCCATCCTTTAGCGATGCAAGTCATCTCCTGTGTAGGATCACCATTTGAAATTATATCCCACTTGCTTCTTAATCTTCGATTCCTAAGAAACTCAAACACCCACTCTGGTTGCACGGCATGGTAGCATGGTAATACTAAGAGTGGAGGTCCTAAAGACATGTGTGGTAGTACTATTATAACTGGTAGTGGTGGTTGATGTAGTGCTGATGGCAGTTGTGTTTCAACTAGTGCAACACTACCATCACTAACAGTCAACGACTCCAGTGTTAACAATATCCCCTTCAATGCCATCCTAACCAACCACAACCAGTTATAAGTGTACTACTACGCATGCCTAGGCATCACCGCCATTAATACCACCATGCTACCATACCGTACAACCAAGACGGGTGTTTGAGTTTCTTTGGAATGCTGCCAAGCTTCATACTAAAGAAATGGGTATAGTAGTATTGATAGTGGTAGTGACCGAAGACATGCATGGAAGTATTGTTATAACTAGTGATGGTGGATGTAGAAGTGCTGGTGGTGACAACCACCATCATTAACAGTAAATGACTCTAGTTTTAACAGCATCCCTTTAGTACTTCCCCATCCACCATTACCAAGTATTGCAACACTACTACGCATGCCTAGTCACCACTGCTATTTATACGACCATGCTACCTGACTTCATACCAAACGCATGTTTCTCAACCAACTTGCAAAACATTAGAGCAAACAATTGATTAACCGGACAAACAGATCAATTCTACCAAGAAAAATGAAAATTAATTACATTGAGAGAATAACACAAAATATGCATTGATCTTTTATCAAAACCTGAGTATTAACCTTTTATTTAATCTATCGATCGTCTTCTTTAAAATTAAACACAGACAAAATGATCAAACAAACAAAATTTTATAAAATGAAAATGTAGAATAAAAAAATTGTTTAATCTATTAATCGTATTGGTAGAGAATGCACTGTGACCCACTTATTATTTGATTTGTGTTGCACTCCATAATCTTAGTGCCAAGTTTAGTCAAAGTTGTGCTTTGTGAAGTTGGACAAGTCAAAATGAAAAAAGAATAAATAACAAAAACCACAATAGTAGGCAAAATAATATCGGGTAATAAGAAGTAAATATTGCAACAACGATGGATAAATTATTAGAATTTTATCTCATCAAATACTATTAAAATAATCAACAAATAACAACATTAAGGTTTATTAAAATATCATGTACATACGATAAGGCATTAGAGCATTTTTGTCTTGTACTGAGGTCGATATCTTCCGTCTCACAGGTTTGGACGGTTCTACACCATTTAATACAATGATAGTTTTTTCTAATAATGGATGTCGCTCCTTTTTTGCAGATTCTACCAATGTTTCGATCATATTCATATTATCATTTTTTGTAACGGATGGATATAATCAAAACATTGGTAGAATCTATAAACAAATTTACAATTATCTTTCAAATAATTTGTCTTATATGCTATACACGTAAATAAAATTTACTTTAATATTTTAAAGCTATACTTACTACCATTTACCAATGAATTTGTAACAACGAATCTATATAAAATAATAGTATTGAACAAAAAATGAAGGAGAGCTTTTAATCATACCAACGGAGGCAGGGTGCTTGCGGCGATTGCTTGTATGGTGCCTTCGGCTGTGGGCTAGTGCTTGCGATAGCCTAGAGGTGCTTGCGATAGGCTAGCACTAGGGTTGGCGCTTGCGGATGGAGGGCTGATGTGGGGAATGGGGGGCTGTTGTTTGTGGATGGAGAGTTTGTGAGATATGAAGCTAGGGCTGGTGGGGGTTGGCCAAGTGGGGAATCTTATTGATGGAGGTTTGTGGGGAGGGGATGGTTGATGAGGAGCGCTTGCAATAGGGTTGGTGGTGGAGGGGATGCTTGCATGGGGAGGGGGAGTTGTGGGCACAAAATTAATAATTTAAGGCTCCAAAAATGGAACTTGAGCGAATGACGGAATTTGGCCACAAGTCTTGCTATATTTCGTTTGTGGCGATTTTTTAAGCAACTTTCATATTTGGAGTTTCGCCTTCGAAGTTTAAACGAAGAAGTTTCGAGCGTTTATAGTATTCGAAATGAAAATAATTAGAAAACCAAAATAGTAATAAATAAAATTAATAATTGGGACCCAACCAATCGACCTATTATGAGCCAGTCGACCGCTAGCGGTTGACCACTCATAGGGGTGCAGTCGACTGGTCGGCTCACGTCGACAAGGGTTTGAACCTTCGCTAACAACCCAGATTTAATAATTTTAATCTAATGGATATGACTGATTGAGCATCTATAAATGCATGCCTAATCTCTCACTTCTCTTCTCATCTTTTATGATTCAAGCAACAAAGCTCTGTCATTTTCTCTTCTCCACTATTCATCCTAACTATAAAATAATTTGAATTTATACAAACTAGAGTATAGTAGAAAATAAAAAGAAAACGAGAGGAAGCAAATCAGCATTGCACAATAACGAGGTAAATTTCAATATTACAAATCTATATTCCCCTTGACCCCAAATCTCTTCTCATATCTGAAATTCTAATAGTATGTATATACCCTATAAAACATATTTCTTTGTATTAAAAAGGAGATGGAGTAGAATCAAAGGATCAAATTCAGATTTGAGAGATTTGGAAAGCTTCAAAAGGAGAGTAGAAATTATGTAATTTATTTATAGCATTTGAATTTATTTCATTATATTTTTATTTGATTATTATGCCTAAATAAAGATCTAAAGAGTTCTAGGCTCGAATTAAATGTATAAAATATTGCCTACATATTCTGCTATTTTGAAAAATTGAATAGGAACATTATTTAGACTAAGATTCGGAAAATCAGTCCCGAAGTTATTAAAAGTTTGACATTGATAAGGTGTATAATTTATTGCAAATCTATAATAGGTTTTGAAGATGTTGGTATAATTTAGATTTGCCCTACTTCTATTGGGATATGAATTTCTATATTTTAATTTATTAGAAATATTATCCGTGTAACCTCCATAAATTGGTCTAATTCTTAAATATATAGAAAAAGTGCAGCATTTAAATTGGCAAGGATTATATACAAAAAGGAAAAGAGATGTGTACGCTATGGATGTCCTTTCCATAGTTTACACTGCCTATTTCAATAAAAAGGAAATAAATAATTCCTTGTAGTTTCAAGCGAAGTAAATCTCTTATTTTAGATTAATCTATGGAAAGTTATAATGGAAATATTTTTGGAAGGATAATTCTAATGGATTAAAATATGGAAAGCAATATGGTAGTTAGGATTGATAACTAGAAACAAAAATATAAATATATAAATACGCATAATCATGTTAAACAATCAAAACAAAATCATAATTAATACAACGTAATACATGTTAACATTCGCATTAGAAATAATTAGAACATTAGAGTAAATCGCGTATTAAATAATAAGATTAAGAAATGAAGATGTAAAGATTTGTAAATCCAAAATTTATAGAGCAATAAATGTGCAATAAATAAGGAGTTACAATAATTTAAATAGATTATAAATGGATTAATGGAACTGATTAATGAGATAAGGAAGGAATAATAAGTAAAATTGAATAAGTAAATAATTGTCACTACGAAATGTCCGAGTAAGATGTTAATTATTTATTATGGATAAAGTGAAATTTATAGAAATAGTAAATAAATATGTTAAGTAGTAATTAAATATTATAAAACATTGTAATTGTCATTATGGTAAATTATATAGCCTTAATTATACAAATAAAGTGTTGTGGGTTTAACCTAATACTTAAAATGATCAATTTGATTTAGTAGGTTAGGATGCAAGGTCGGTAGAGTTACACAATAGAAGTCTCACTTCACTCGGAACCTACTAGTAGCTGTGTACACTTATTACTGATGTAGGACATCACCAACCATAGGACCTGTAGGAAAGGGATATGCGTTGTCGATAAGAAAGGGAAAATATACTGAGGGTTCGACTCAGATTTGAAGTATTAAATAGTCCAGTACCATTTGGGAAATGGGGTCTGCTTTATATCTAACAAAAGGAAGTAAGTAACTAAAAGGGTTTGGCTTATTTAATTTAGTCTAAACACGATGTCAGCTGTGGAAGGTCAGCAGACTATGTCAGTAGTTGGTACTGGTATTTTATAGTAGGTCTGGCATATACGCTTTTAAGCCCGATGATCCCAAGAAAGCAATAGTAAAGACTCTGGTTATGCCTAGATGGATTTCACTTCCTACTAGTGTAGAATCCATATGGGATACGCGTAAACTTAATGGTAGATGGTTTAGTGGAAAAATTAGTTTAGTGGAGGTGGGTTTGTTAACCCTTAGATAAGTCTTTGAATTACTTTAGTAGTACAACAATTAATATATACATTATATTGTAAAGCCATATTTAGGAATCATCAGTCTCTATAGTAAGAACCGATAGACTAGCATTGACAATGCGAAGGGCCCACTTCATATTTGAGAAGTATTAAGTAGTCAGGGTTTGGGTAGTTAAATGTTAAAATGTATATATGTACATAAGCATATATATATATATATGTGTGTGTGTGTGTGTGTAGCATACCTTGGAGAAAGTTAGGTTAAATATATCTTACGTGCCTTACGTGCATATAAAAATTAGCGGATTACCCATAAATAAAAGATATAACATTTAAATAAAAACCAATCGGTAAAAGTTTTGTTATTGATAAAGTATGAAAATTTTCAGTCTCCAAAATGTGGTTCTGACTCCGTCCTCATTACAACCCACATGATAGATTTAGAGGAATGAGTCGTTGGAGAAAGACTGGTATGGTTGATGCAGAAGTCTTCTTATTCATGCTCCGTACTGACAAAGTGATATTGTAACAACCCACCATGGAACATGCCTATATTTCGACCTATAAAAGGCCCATCGAAACTTAGATCCATTTAAAGGAAAGCTTTTGGTAGTAAAAAGAAATAACATTGAAGAGCCATAACTAAACTTTCGGAACTCACAACGGATGGAACAAAATATAATAGTAAAGTGCATCATTTATTTCAAAACCATAAAAATGTCATATTACAAAATTCCATAGAAACCGTAACATAATATCTGTTACAAAAATTGTCTAAATACATGGATACACATAAAAGCAAATAATAATAACAATTACTACCACAAGCCAAGCTTCTCCATCTCTAAGTACCGTCACCGCCATCGCTCTGTCCATAACTTGTGTCATAATGAGGAGGGAGTTAGAACAACAAGTGTCTTTTGAATAAAATCCTCGAGTCTTATCTTTTCAGTAATTGGTCAGTATATTTCAAAATAGAATATGCTGATAAACATAAAACCATTAAAATCATTCAATACTTCTTTATAAGGAAAAGAGGGGGGTCCAACCACTTAATACATTCCATTCCAGAAGTTGATCCCATATCCCAATTATACGTCATAAATAGCTAATAATGTGAGAAACGGTACCTAAGCCACTTAATACTTCCCAGTAAAAAATAGGCAGACCCCATCAATTAAGGCCTATTTCCAAAAGCGTGCTCCTCAATGGTACTATCTAGCTGACATCATATGGAATCTCATACGCCACTTAATACTTCCAAGTGGAAATTAGCCAGACCCCATCATTTAAGGCCTAATTCCAAAAGCGGACCCCTGTAGAGATACCAGATAGCGTAACACCTTGGCCATTTAATACTATCTTGGGAAAAAGGCGGATCCAACCACTTAATGTCTTAAACCCCGAAGTAGGCCCTTCGTCTGATGCCCCATACTCATAATGACGTCTCACATTAGTCCTCTATTCATAGGAACTGGAAGCCAGATTAGCTGGGCGGATTTCCCCTGAAGAATTTGGAACTAACCTCGCATCATTTAAAATATTTATTATAAGGATATCTCGCATCAACAAAAGTGTACACAATTGCTGGTAACCGTAAAGTGAAGGGGAGACTTCCATCATGTAAGTCTATTGACCTCGCATCCCTATGACCTAGCCATAAATCAATTACTCTCTCCACACACACACGCACACACACAGATATATATATATATAGACACACACACTCATCTCACTGTTTCCTAAATAAGGCCTTATAAGGAATATTCCTTATTATGCCTTAAAGTAATAATTAAGCTATATAAGAGTTTCCTCTTATTTTTGCCTCAAAATCAATTACCTTCCTAATGGGGAAAATAAATGTAAATAAATTCCTAATTAACTATGCCATATACACAACAGTTATACGTTAATTACGTCTAGAAATAAATAAATATTCGCGCTTAATAAGTTCTAAACTTATGGATTTTATGCCCTAAGCTAGCGTTTAATGTCAATTCCCTAATCAATTATTACTACAAGTCCTTTTTCTTCAATTTTCCAAGATTTCATGGAATTCTAATGTCCAAAATGGGGAATATCTTATTACACCAATTCAATGGAATATCTTAAACAATAAGAATTGCAATCTAAACCCCATATTATATTCAACTCCTCTTTCTACAAAGAAATAGATATGAATAAGTGGTGTAAACTACAAATAGAATTCGAAATCTAAACCCCTTATTTTATTGAAGGATCATAATTTGATCCAAAGAAGTAGGAGAAGTGGAATAGACTATGAAATTATCAAAAATTAAATAAACGAAACAAATTCCATCAAATTAATGTAAATAATTGGAAATCTCAACATAGAATTGACATATCGGAATAAAAAGGAATTTTGGGAGATTTTATCTATTATATTTTCGAGATCCCAAAATCCCTAAGGCATATTCAAATCCAAAAGAAATACACTAAACAATTGCTGAAAAGAAATACTAAGGTTTCAACTCACATATTAGCCTTGGCTTTACTCAAATGGATTTTTAGCCTTCCGATCTCTTCCAGAATCTCTCTCTTTTGATATATACATACGCACAATAGGAAAGAGGTATATATATTCGTTAAATTCATAATAATTGGAGAATAATAGGATATGAATAGATTAGAGAAAGAAATAAGTTGACTCCTTACCTGAATTTTTTATGGAGTTTCCGAATCTTATTAGGGAGATAGCAATGGTAGAGTTTCGTTGTATTCCCCAAAATAAAATGAATCAAAGTGGAGAGGATAGGGTTCTGATTATAGGAGTTGAAATGCACCAGAACCATACGATGGAAGTAGGTAGGAAACATGTATATCTGGAGTGCACGACCGTATAGAACATAACATAAAACCCTAGCTGCCGCTGGGAACTATCGTTGCCAAGCGGTCGATCGGTTGACCTATTCAGGTCGACTGCTCTTTTATTCTGGGGCGTTTATTTTGTTTCCATGTCGTATTATTTTATTCCCTAATTAACATTTTAATGTTAAGCGTTAATTAAATGTTTGCTTAATCCCAAAGCTAATTTTAGAAATTCAAATCCTAAATTTGATTTCTCATTTGAATTTGAATTCAAACTAAATTAATTTAAATCTTGAGAACTTCAAATGCTCATAACTTCTTTGTTTGAGCTTCATTTTCAGCATATTATATATGGAAATAGATCAGAATTTCACCACGAACACAATGGAATAAATTTTGTGGTCAAATTACAACTTTTATATAGTTCCCATATTCAGCCTTATTTTATTTAATTCAATTTAATCCATTTAATTATGGTTCATTTAACGGGGTGTTACATTCTTCCACCCTTAAAAAGGATTTCGTCCGGAAATCTTCCAAGGGGCGAACAACATAACGCGCAATAACATACATATTATACAATCAAATTATCTGCACAACCATCTACTCAACCAGTAGTGAAATGTGATTATGTACTGCAAACATACTAAAATGTGCTCAATCCTAGCGTGAGTGTGTAATCGTGTCATGAAAGTATGTATGCAAATACCCTAAACATGCATAAAAATTTCTACATGAGTGTAAAGTGGTTATGAAAAAGTGTAGCAACTATCTCCTACCATCCAATCTAGCTATCATGATGCAACCAAAACCCTAATTTTGGAGAGAAAAATTTCCACAGAAAGGTTTTGGACGCAGAGTCCTCATGCCTCCCATCAGATTTTCTCACCATTGTACTCAAACCAATCTAATTCATTGTTGCGGAGCCATCAAGTTCCATGCTCTAAGATATATATAGTGGCACGGGATGTTATCGGCTCTTTTTAAAAATATCCCAATTGATTAGGCTTTAAAAAAATTATTATGCTATGAAGGTATTTCCTCAAATGCAAAAATGTTATGGACCCCAACCAACATAAAAGTTTTCTTATTTTTTCCCATATTGGGAAAAAGCCCAATAAATCTGGTGCCAACTTTTCGATTATCCAAATCGTATGCTGCCTAATCAATTCAGACTTTCCAAAGTCTCGCAATACAAATCTGGTTCGAGTAGAATTTGTCGGTGGTTTCCCATCCACAATTTGACGATTTGCATGGACTCCCCAAAAGATTCTTCAAGTGTGCCATACTAATCATTCATTGATGACTACTATCCTACTGAATTCTACTAAAGGTAAGCGCTACTCCTAAGGTCCTCTAAAGTCTAAGATGCAAGCTCTCAACAAAACCTCAAAGTTCCCATCCATTCCTTCGCCATCCATCGGCCTTCAATCGGTAAGCGATGCTCCGATTCAATGAAGTTTCTAAACTAGTTCCTAAAGCTACTAGCAAACCCCACCGAATTTGTTAGTGAACTAAGGGTCCCTATCACTAACGATGCAGAGCACAAGTCTATAAAACTGTGTTGGAATGCTGCGATTCCACTGCTTCTAATGGAAAATTTCTGCCACCTTCTTCTTAATCCTTGATCTATAGGAAATTCCATTCTCATTCCTATTCATTTCTCTTTTCCTTGCATGATGACATTTTGTGAGCTAATTCCCTTATGTTTCCCAAAATCTAAAGTTTTGAGATTAAAACAATTACTCACTTCAGGATGCTAACCTAATTTCTTCATTAATATCCAGTTTTAAATATGGTATTTCGCTAGTTAAGTGTTCCCATAAAATTTCCTTATTTACTTTGCTTCCCAACATATATCAATTGGTTAAATTCCCATTCCTAAAGTCGACACAGGTATCTTATACCTCATCATCCACTTTTCCAATAACTAAGGAAGACAACTAGCGACTATAATCCAAGAACTCTAAAAGAAAATTTTACTGGAAGTTGCCACTTATTATCAGTTAATATAAATGGTGTTGAGGTTCTACAACTCCTTTCTAAATTAAGATGGGCTATCTTTAATATTTCATTCCATTGCTACCTATTTTCTTAGTTTACCCTGTTTTTCAATCTTTAATAAATATGGTCCATTTATTGCTTCAATTAATATTCATAGCAGCTGATCATTACTGTCACAAATGGACCATTTCCAATTAATCCTTTTCAATCTTTTAAACCTTCTTCAAGTTTCTAACATCCATTCATTACTCAAATTTCTTTCCTCCATAAATGTAATATCAAGTTTCCTTAATCAGTCTCCCTTTAGATTACTTTTCCTCCTATTAATTACAAATTTATTACGCATTAAATTTCTAATTAAAATCCATAAATCCTAATCTGCAAATTACTAACTAATACGCATATAGTCGTAATCTATTCTATCTATATATATTCTAGTCGTTAAGCATAGTTGTACGATATCTATATCTAACTACTAATTCTACAACTAGAATACTCATCGTATATTAATTCATCAAAGCTATCCTTCCAAAAATATTACTGTCATAAGTTATCCATAATTAAGATTTTTTCTTTGTTTGAAATTACGAGGAATAATTTCTTTTCTTATTACTGAAATAGGCAGTGTAAACTATGGAAAGGAATATCCATCTCTTACACATCTCTTTCATTTTTAGTTATTCCTTGTTACTTCAAACAGTGCACTTTTACATATATTTGGAATTGGATAATTTGTGGATATTACGTGGAAATTGCTCCAAAATAAAATATAAAAATTCATATTCTATATGTTAACCCAAAAAATGGATCGATGCCTTGGATTGAGTGTGAAAGCACCAGCCCTGTTCTTATAGAGCAATAATATAGAAGATAAATGTAAAAAGAGCAGAAATAATAAAAAGACCAAAAGATTTTTATAGTGGTTCGGCTATTAATGAAGCATACATCCACTTTATAACTTTTTATTAACTGAATGTTGTTACAAGTTGAATCAGATTACAATATGATTGAATCTTCTATGTTAGATCAAGTCACAAGTAACAAGAGTTCATTGGAGAACCACAATGAATCATTTGATGACTATTGTATGGGAGGAGAAGAGTAAAGAATAATCTCTATAAAGTTTCAGCAGTCAGTCCAAAAGATTCTCTTTATGTTACAGATAGGCGAGTATTTATAGGGATTGGAGAGCTATTGGGCTAGGCCACTTTGTCAGAAGCCTATACTTGATGATATGAAGATGCTTCAAAAATTTCACAATGAACCGACTTATCCTGATGGTCACTAGCGATCCATAGGGCATGGATCGCTAGCGATCCATGTAGTTTAAATATTTTTGGATCGTTTCACTTGGATTGCGCTCTTTGCCTTGTATTCATGCTCTCAATGTAATTTCCAAACTAGTTGCCTTGTTTTGATGGTGATTCACATACAGGTTGCATTGAACTATGACTTGAATCAGATGAATGCTCAATTCTCGTATTAGCTTGCTTGGAATATCATGAACTTGGCAAACTTCCCTAGAAAAGATATTGGTTCATGATGCAAGAAGTTTGGAGGATCCACGAGCAATCCTTTTTGGTTAGGTTCATGCATCATGATTTGGATGTACCCCGAGTAAGCATGCATAAATGATAGTAATTCATGTCCAGCTGTCCCATCCATAAGTTAGTCGATCCTAGGCAAAGGAAAGATGTCTTTTGGGCAAGCTTTGTTTAGGTTCGAGTAGTCGATACAACTTCCCCATTTTCCATTGGACTTCTTGACCAAGACCGGGTTGGATACCCATTCGGGGTAAGTTGCATCGCAAATAAAACCATTCGCCATCAGCTTATCCACTTTTTCTCTCAATGCTTTGGAATGTTCGGGTAATACGCTGCGTCTCTTCTGCTTCACTGGTGTATACTTGGGATCAATATTAAGTGTGCGACATACAGTCTTCGAGGAAACCCTACACATATCGGAATGTGTCCAAGCGAATACGTCCAGGTTGACGCGAAGAAATTTGATGAGTTCCAGTGGCATCTTGTTTCCAAGATGTGATCCAATTTTCAGGTCTCATGTTGGGTCATTCATATCGACTGGGATAGACACCGTCAATTCTTCCGGTGCTATCCTTTCCTCATCTAAAATCTTCTTTCTACAGTCCAAAGCCTTGTCAAATCACTAATGGTTCCTAAGCCAAAGGCGGTTCTGTAGTTGCTATTCATTAGGTTCGCGAATGTGGAGAGTTCTCCCCATATTCTTCCCCTTTACTTTTCTTCTAGACTCGCGTAGTTCTACGATGTAGCATTCTCTAGTGGCATTTGGTCTCCTTTGATTATCCTAACTTCATTCTCCGTCGAAAATTTCATGGTTAGATACCACTGAGCTAAAGCAATCCTGAAATCTGCCAAAGCGGGACAATCTAAGAAAGAATTATAGGCGGATATTTCATCTACAATCACAAAGGTTTGGATGAGGACAACTCTTCGGTCACCTTCTCCGAGTTCTACGAGTAAATCGATTATTCCGACAGGTTGCTTAGGTTCACCGGTGAATCCCTGGATCTTTGTCCAGCAAGCGGATACGTCTTTCATACTGATCTTCATCTGATCAAACGTGTGTTTGAAAAGGATATTCACAGAACTGCCAATGTCCAGCAATACTCGTCAAACCATGGCTGGTCCAAATCCTACCATCACAACCATGGGGTCAAGGGTCGAAGCTTCTATTCCTTTAGTGTCTCGACTCCGGAATACTATGTCATCGTTCAAGGTTCTCTGCTGCTTGGCAGGAGTTCCATCTTTAGTCACGAAGCATAAATCTTTTGGAGCGTATCTTAGTGAGCTTGCATATTTCTCCATTTCTCCCTAACTCTTCTGCGTGGGATGAGGACCTCTAGATATTGTTCCAAAAATGAGTCTCTAGTCGGTTCGTCTGGATCCCTCTTCGCTGGTTCCAACATGGTTTCCCCGGTCTTTAGGAGCTTGGGGTGCTACAAGATGGCCGGGATTTTTTGATTTCCTCACATACTGCTGAAGTTTGTTTTCCCGAATCAGCTCTTCAATCAGGTTCTTTAAGTGACGACACTCATTCGAGTTATGACCATGTGTTTCATGGAAGTGGCAGTACTTTCCAAAATGCTTTTGTTGTTCAATCCCTTCCTTTTTAGGCGGCTCCTTATACTCCTCCGTCCCTTGTGTCGTAAGGTAGATGTTCTATGGAGTATCATTGAGTGGGGTGTAGTTTTCGGGCCTCAAGCCTTTAAGTCGCTTGTTACTTCCATTTCGCTTGTTGGAATTCTGGCTCTTCCTTTTTTGATTTCCATCCTTCCCCGCGTTTCCTACAGTGGTCTCGGAGGTATTTGTGTCTTGGTTCGCCGCCATATCATTTTTCCCAATGTTGTTTGGTTGTAGGTCACCAGGTTTTCCTTCTAGCTCCTCTGCTTCTTCCAATCTCAAGTACTGGCTCGCCTTTCGGTTAAAGTCCTTCCTGGTGGTAGGTTGTTTCATTTTGATCCATTTTTCAAATTCGATGTCGGGATGGATGGTGCAGACCATGGCCATAAAGACCACATCTTCGTTTAGGTTACTTACTTCAGTGACCGTAGTGTTAAATCGACTCATGAAGGATTTCAAAGATTCATTTCATCCCTGGAATATGCCTGATAAGGACATCACGTCTTTTGGTTGTGCCGTGTGAAGCCTAAACTGATCAAGGAACCTTGTTGCAAATTCATCGAAAGTGGAGATGGATTTAAGTGGGAGCCAGGTGAACTACATGGAAGTAATTCCCTCCATAAAGATTGGAAAAAATCTAAATCAAATAGCATTTGAAGCATTTGCTCCATCCATGTACCAACCGTACTTGTATAAGTGAGGTTTCGGGTCTCTAGTTCCATCGTAGGACTTGGAGCGAATCCACATTCATCATCTCTCATATTCTTACTTTCGTCCATTAAGTGGTTGATCATGTCCACGATATATTCCTCTGATGTTTGGTAGTCCACGCGTTGGCTGTCAGCGACTACACCAAGTGTTTGATCTTGCAACGATCTTAGTAAGTGGGCTGAAGCCTAGGCTCTCCTGTCTTTAGGAGAGCCACTCCCTCGGAGTTTCATTGGCTTGCGGTTGGTCAGTCAGGGGCAGTTTGGACCTCTCTGTCGATATTGAGTGCGTTAGTGTTTTCGTTCAACTCGTCATCGTCATGTTTTTCACCATCTTCAAAGTCAGAGAGATCTGCAGCTATATCTTCCCGAGAGCCTTTCATCCCTAGATTCAAGTTCATGGTGGGCTGCTTTGCAGTTGGTAGAGTGCTTTTGTTTCCTTCTATGGTGATCCTGCAGGTCCGCCCACTAATCCTTTTTGTTGTCGCTTTCTATTTCTCCTGTTTAGGTCAGAAACGGAAGAGTTTTCCTACTTCGTGGTAGCCGCGGGCTCTGGCACGGTTCTAAGAGCAGCAAGTGATTGCAAGGTCAGGAGGGCATTTGGTTTTTCCATAAGAGCTTTTTGGCCGTTCTCCATCTTTGATTGATCTCATCAACCATCTTGTTTAACTCCCCTCTAGTGACGACTTTATGTTGGATAGAAGATCCCAGCAACTGATCTCCTGTGTTAGCGCTAGAATTTACTCTGACTAATTGGTTGTTGGCTTCGTTGACTTCAATTTGCTGAGGATTGGTTTCCTCTCCATCTATTACAGCTCCTATGGATCTTCTGGAACCTGTTCTTTTTCTTCCTGGTGCCATTGATTCTCAACAACAAATCCCCTAAGTAAAGATTGAGGATCTAACTTTTATACCTATCTGATCCAAAGTAGATAGCTAGATCTGAGACTGAGTTGGGTTCTCAGTGAAAGCACCAAAATGTTAACCCAAGAAATGGATCAACACCCTGGATTGAGTGTGAAAGCACCAGCCCTGTTCTTACAGAGTAATAATATAGAATATAAATGTAAAACGAGCAGAAATAATAAAAAACAAGAAGATTTTTATAGCAGTTCGACTGTTAATGAAGCCTACGTACACTTTATAACTTTTTATTAACTGAATGCTATTACAAGTTGAATTAGATTACAATATGATTGAATATTCTAAGTTGGATCAAGTCACAAGTAACAAGAGTTCACAGGAGAATCATAGTGATCCCTTCGATGACTATTGTGTGGGAGGAGAAGAGTGAAGATTAATCTCTGTAGAGTTTCAGAAGCCAGTTCAGAAGATCCTCTTTACATTGAAGATACGTGAGTATTTAGGGATTGAAGAGCTACTGGGCTAGGCCGCTTTGCTAGAAGCCTATAATTGATGATACGAAGAAGCTCCAAAAATTTAACAATGAACCGACCTATCATGATTGTTCACTAGCGACCCATGTAATTTTAAATATTTTTGGATCGTTTCACTCGGATTGCGCTCTTTGCCTTATGTTGATGCTATCCTTGTAATTTCAAAAATAGTTGCCTAGTTTTGATGGTGATTCATATACAGGTTGCATTGAACTATGACTGGAATCAAATGAATGCTCAATTCTCATACCAGCTTGCTTGGAATATCTTGAAACTTGGCGGACATCCCTAGAAAAGATATTGGTTCATGATGCAAGAAGTTTGGAGGATCCATGAGCAATCTTTATGGATCGCTAGCGATCCATATGTGATTGATTAGCAATCCATCCCCTTAGCCTATTTTTGCATCATTCCTCTTGGGTATCTCTTAGCTTCTTCTTTTGGTCCTTTTGGTTGATTCTTGAGTTGTTTTGACTTGACCTGTATGTTCTAGTTCCCGTTGAACTCTGTTGGGTTAAAAACCCGGTTAACACTATGGGCAACCTAATTCACAACCCAATTATAGATCTAGAATGTCTTTAGGCTTTACCAACTTCTTCAAATAGATGTTTGAGACTGACTTCAACTTTCCAAATAAGGTTGTAAATTCTATTTCTATTTTACTCATATCCTAAAAATCTTAGTCTATCCCACCTATGTCATGATCCATATCTACTCCATAGGATTTTATAAAATCATAACTTTCGCACACAAAATAAAATATTTTCTCATAAATAAACTTATTTAAAAATAAGTATTTATTATTTCATTTCTTACAATACTCAAAGCATGAAGTATCAAATTTGATATCTCCATCTTTGAAAATGTAAACTTTAATAAAAACCTTTATCAAAGATTCAAAATTCCTTTGTTCCCAAATGGGATTAAAATAATCTCCCTTTTAAAACTTCCTTTATCAAAACCTTTTCTTAAAAGTTAGACTTTCTAATTTATGGCATTCAAAATTCTCTTGGTTTTTCAAAAAGGAACTTATGAAAAACTCTCCTTTTTAATAGCCGACTAAAGTAAGGATTTACTCCTTTTGGAAAATAGGAATTTTAACATAAAAGATTCAAGACTTAATTATCTTTCCAAAATAATATATTAAACCATTTTTGTTTCAAAGAGTTTTCTAACTACAAGAATTATCGTTTATAAAATAGTAAAATTTTCACAATCATCATTTCAAAATAATAGTTATTTCTCTCTAAAGCATAAAATAATATTTATTACCTTATTACTCAAAATATACTATTATTTGATGAAATATATCTCGTAACTTTTCTCAAAAACTCTTATAATCTCTTGCAACACTTTTCTTTGTGAAATCCAATATTATTATTATTCAAATAACTTTTGTATTCAAATTAGGAAAAACATATAAAATTCTCATCTTTACATAAATGCTTCTCCTTATACAAAAACATCTAACATATTTATCAATCATTATTTAAATCCAATCAATGGTCAAACAGTCCTTTTATAATATTATACATTAGAAAAATAGATAGAGTAGACAAAGATAACTTCTATCTTACTCTATTACTTCTTTCAATATCTCATCTATCAAAATTCAAAATTCTATTATTACCAAAATCACAGCTATCATTCTCTTTATCACCTTATATAGGAATGCTCTCCTTCTTATACAATCAGACATTCCTTTCTTTCAATTTCTTTATCCTAAAATAGGTGTTATTTCTATCTATAAACCCCTAAAAAGAGTTCTAAAGAAAGAACTTTTAGATTTATAAACAAGGAAAAATAGAAGTATCAAAGAGCCAAAAAATCGAAATGTTTTTAATCAAATTAAATAGGTTAACAAATGAAAACTTCCCAAGTCATTAATTTACAATTAAAATCATCCACCATTTTATTTTAAAGAAATTCACCGCTTTAAAAAATTGCAGTAACTTTCCAAACTTTTTCAAAACTAATGGTGGTATACTTCCAAAGTAGTCTAAAGCCATAATTATATTTCTAAAAAAATTCAACTTATATATCCTCTAAGAAGTTATAGAGGAAAGAACTTTTAAATTTATTACATAGGAAATATAACATAGAAAAATGGAAGAACACATAAATAAGGAAATTGAAAGCTTTTTCTAATTTAAGCAAATTTTAAATTGAAAATTTAATAAATGGAAACTTTTTTCTAAAACTTCTCAAGTCACCAAAAAATTTAGATTAAAATCACATACGAAAAATGTTTCAACACCCTTTTTAAATTTACAACCTCTTTTCAAACCTTTTACAAAACAAATGGTGGTATAATTTAAAAATCATCTAAAATCACTTTTTATCAAAAATTTCTAACTTATAGGATTTTCATTTTAAAATCTTTTGAAAAGCACTTTCAAAATTTTCATGGGGTTTTCAAAGAAACCTTTTTATCAAATTATGTCATAAAAGGTAGGTTTAAATTTTTTTCTTTATTTTAAAATTCCCATATTCTTATCATATTTAATTCAATTTAATCCATTTAATTATGGTTCATTTTTCAAGGTGTTATAGATATAACATCCAAGAAATATCTAGTTGATTCCGAGATAGTAGCCTCAGTCCGTATTTATATTTTATTATATTTTTCATTTCGTTATGAGTTTAGATTGATCGATTTCTGATATACTTATGTTTATTTCAGGTTACCAAAACTAACGACCTGTACCCTTATGGACTTGAGTTTCGATTTTGTCGAAATTTGCCTCCATTAAGGTGCGAGTTATTACATTTGGTATTAGAGCTGGGTTAGTCATTCATAAGAATTAGGACATTCTAAGAGAATGTATTTGTATTTTTCTACGTATATTTATATTTATATTATATGTCAAACTTTATAAATTTCAACTAAAGTGTAGTTGCGACCATATTCCGAAGGAATGAGCAAGGCGACTATAATTTGGGAAAAGTTTTATAGAGTTAAAAAGTATGCACCCTACCCCAATTACCCCATGGAGCATTGGTTGTACGTAAGGCGTTAACCACGAAGAGTATGAGCACGACATATGGAAGGAACCTGAAGGGTAGATGGTGCTTAACTTGATTGTCAAGACATGGCTGCTTTGTGATTGTGGATTTTTATGGATTTAAGATGCACATTTTATCCAAATAAGTGGGAAATAAGAATCTATGTGTCGTAAACAACCGAAAGCAAGTTCTCACAAGAGAATGTTCATCAATCACCACAAGATGATAAACCAGATTTATCAAAAAAAATAAAGTTCATTTCCGAGTCCAACCGCATATGAGAGGTTTTGATAAAACATAGTGAAAATGCCTTTGAAAAGTTTGGACGGGTTTTTTAAAGGATTTTTTCAAAGGGTCCATTTGGAAACTGTTGTTTTGAAAAGTAAGAAAATTTTGGAATTTTTTTAGTAATAAAAAATATTTACCAATAAATTTGGTTATGCTAAAAAATGTTAGTTTAAAAAGAGTTATTGAAAAAGAAGTAAGTTTTGAAATTCTTGAATATATAATAGAATAAAAGTTTGATCTTGGTTTGAAAGATTTTCAGTGAAAAAGAGTTTTTCGATTTGGAAACGAATTGAAAATGAGCGTATGTTTAGCTCGACAATAGGGATTGAAAGTTTTAAACAAAATTCTCTCTTTAAAGTGCGAATATAACAGAAATGACGTAAGTATTGTTGGTCGAAGCAGCATTGCATATGGAATAGGAGTGCCGCCGCTTCTCCCTCCCCCACAACAGGCGATGTCGTCTCCCCTCCTCCGCCTACAGCACCGCCGCACCACTAAGCTTTCCCCAAGTGCAAATAGAATGCGTTAGATCTAGCCACTCCTCCTCTCTTCAGATTCGAACCCAATCTCCCCTCCCCAACCTCAACTCAGTCCATGGAACCTCCTCGAATCCATGGAACTTCATCACGCCATCCGGGTCTCACCCCTGAAGAGATCACTTGGCTCGACTAGAGTGACCAAAAAATCTCCACTCACTTGGTCTCAGCAAATTTCACCTTCCTTCAGGGACAGCCAGTAAAATTTGGAGATTTCGCTACATTTGGACTCGAGGAATTGTTCACGGCAACAGGATTAGCATCGATCCTCCGCCATGACATTTTTGAGCGGGAGTGCAACCCACATTGCAGGCGGCTACTTGGTGCCCATTTGGAGTACAATTTTGATGAGGATATCAGTAATCCCAAGTCAAAAGTAAGGGGAGTTAAGATCGACATGTCCGACAATGATTTCGTTGAGATCTTGCGGATTTCCACTTAGGGAGTGGACTTGGAAAATGTTAAGATGACTGATTAAGAGATTCTGCATCAGATCTTTTCCGACGGTGTTGGTGTCTGAAGGTCAGACAATTTACGACCTACAGCCCACCTCGTTGTTCGAATCATTCAGTAGAACATTATTTCAAAGACGGGGAGCTTCAATCAGATTTATCCACTTGTGCAGAGGGTTACATATGCCATCATGTGTGGTGTAGCTATCAAATGGGCTCGTGCTATCATGAGTCAATTAGTGAGTCCTAGAGTTGGGACTCCATGTGTGACGACCGCCCATGACCCCTGCACTGAACCTAAAGAAAATGCGCTGTAAAGTGTGCCAGGCGACCATGGACGATTGTCAGGGTAATTTAAAACATCAGAATCTATCGTATTACTCACAGCGCATGGATAAAATACAATAGAACATATGTATGGTGAAGCTTTACAGAACAAAATATCATCATATAAAACTTCATAATAGTTGAATACAGACATCCGAATAGTCAATACATCAAGCCTCACTACATGACACTCAGAGAATATACAAACAGCGGAACATCCAGTACATATAATAAGAAGATAATATGCAACCCTCCAGCTCGTCGTCGATATCAACACCGTGGAAAGCAAGAGCAGCACCTGTCACCTGCTACCTAGTCTACCCGTCCCACAATGGATGAACAGCCCAAGGCAATAAGAGTTAAAACATAAAGCCTTGAGTCAGACAACAGTCTTAGTGAGCAGTAAATTAACTAACAACATACCAAAAGAGCATAAAGGAAAAGGAATAGGAATACAACCCTCCCACTCCACCTCTTTCTACAGTGATAGCCCCCAGACACACACTAAGTAGAAGCAAATATAGCAAGGCACACAATTTAAGGTAAAGCAATTATCACTCGAGTCAAGGGCGATGTTTTCCAAGTACAAACCCCCAAGGCCTAAACCAAGATCAGATAAGCACCCAGAAAATACCGCTCTTGAGACCGAATGACGATACAACCAACCATCCATGACTCTGGCTATCATGGTTATCATTTCTTCGATATCACCGTTAATTGAATGATCGGCACCTTCTTTCAGCCATCAGTCAAGGGCTAATGGTAACCCCGGTTCTAGACATAACTCCCGCACGTCGTCGTGACCCGTGCTTAGGACTATCGAATCTGCCCAGAGTACTCGACCATCAACGGTTAGTCTTTTGGGCGTCCCCATGTACTCTTGCTTTGAGTATGCTAGAACCTTCAACAACGATGAGATCTCAGCCTCCTAGTCATCCTCATCGATGACTATTCTCATACTAGCTCAAGCGCCTCTCGAGCATCCATTATCCTCTAACTCGAACCATTTCACCGAGTTATCAACCTGCTTGGAATGATCCCGTCTGGATTAGACCAAGACTATCTCATATCATGCTTCGCTTCATCACATCCTCGCAAAGCCTCATCTCAACATCATCATCAAATATATGCATAAGAGCTTCATCATCCGCTACGTATGCCACAAGCAGCTTTCCCAATTCAAGAGCCTTTCCCTTAGCTTTTGAATCTTCTTCGATCTAAAGCAAATCATCAATCATCTAATTCATTGCAATCAATCAAATCAAACATTAATCCAAGTAAACAAGCATTCAAATATGATCTAAATAGACAATTATAACAATAATGGCAATTTCATAATTAAAGAGTCGAAAGTCTAATAAGCATGAAAACATGAGCAATGTCTCTATAATCTTGATGAATGAACTTGCATAGGTTAACATGTAGTAAAATGGATGTCAAATCATCATGGGCAATGGATCTATATGGATCTACACATATGACTAGGAAAATGCATGGAAATCTCTACTTTAACACAAAATCAAGCCAACGATCCGATATACTCCTTTGGATCCGTGTGATAGATAATCACCACTCACCAAATCACCTAAACACCTCAAAAGAAACCCACTTCAGATCTGGACAGCGAAGGATCTAACTTGATCAATCACCAATCCGCTTCAAACGATGAAATCTCACTTCAATGGATGTAGATCTTCAATCTAAGCTCTTGAATCTTCAATTTGATCTTCAACTTGGATGGATGGAATCACTAGATTAGAGTGGAGAAAAGAAGTGAAGAAGTGTAGAAGTCGATCTCTCAAAATGGCAGCACTTCGTCGCTTCGAAATCCGGATCCCAAAAAGTGAGAAATGGTCGAGTATTTATAGGCTGAAAACCCTCTTAGGTCGCCCAATTTTAGGTCGTCCACGACCTATAGAGCCCATGACCTATGACTTATCAAAGCTCCTCATCCTACGACCTAACGACATAGCAGCCTAACTCCTAAGTCGCTCGCGACTTATCACTACACGACCTAACACATGCGCCTTAACGACCGAGCGACTTAACAACATGTGCGCTTCCTCGACCTAAAAACACTACGACCTACACTGCGCGCGACCTAACAACTCACGCGACTTAGCAAAGTTACGACCTAACCAAGATGCGACTTAACACAGACCGCTTCCTTGCGACCTAACAATGCCTCGACTTAGCAACTCACGCGACCTAACTGGGTTACGACCTAACACTTAAGTCATTTGGATGACCTAACCATCTTAGGTTGCTTTCGACCTAACTATCATATCACCCTATAGGTCGCTTATGACCTAACTACTACTCTTAGGTCGTTAACTCGTGAAGTTTCCTAACTCTCTTAGGTCGTCCGTTCCTTTAAGTCGCTAACCTGTTTATCTCCTAGGTCGCTACCATCCTTAAGTCGCCAAGTCCTATAGGTCGTTCCTATCTCTTAGGTCGTCTACGACCTATACCTTAACGACTTATCCCATTAGCCTTAAGTCTCTCCACGACCTATCTTTCTTTACGACCTAAGTCCCCAGGTTGCACCTCTCTTAAGTCGCTCACGACCTAACTTCTACACGACTTAGGCTTTGAACGACTTAAACCCTAGACGACTTAACTATTATACGACTTAACTTCCTTAAGTCGTTTCACTCCTTAGGTTGCCAACTTTCAATAAGTCGCCTATTCCCTTAACTCGGTCAGTCTTCTTAGGTCGCCACAAATGCTGCAACCTAACTCCTTAGGTCGTCTATGACCTAAGACATAGTCAAAATTTTCGCCTGGACTTCGTGACGACTTATCTTCTACTCGATTCAAGCTACAACACTATTGTCCAAATAACACCGGTTTCAATCATTCGATCCATAAAAATACGGGTCGTTACACCATGGAGTTACGTTCCATATTGCTATCTCTTCATTCGTTTCTTTAGGCGATACAGAGTGAACCTCTATGGAGAGCCAGTACAAAAGAAGGTTCCTACCCGTTTGACAAAGCCTTCCTCAAGAAGATGGGGATCCCTGAGCCACCAGCTGAGATAGAAGGACCAGCACCAGAAGAGCAGTCGCAGCAGGAGGAAGAGCAAGGACAGGGTGCTGGAGGATACCACAGCCCCAAGCTAATCGCTATCCGATAGGTCCAAGCTGAGTTCCGAGAAATTCGAGAAGAGCAGCGATGCCAGAGCCACGAGATTGGACGTATAGCCGCTGCGCTATCCCATAGTATGTAGTTAGTATTTGAGGTCTAGTATTGTTATTTTTGTCATTTCTCTTCCAGAATTTGTTCATTTCTTTAGTTTATTTGAGTTATAACCGTTAGTTGTCTCTTGTATAAAAGATGTGTACGTTATATTATGAGAAGTATTCCTATTTATTTACTGTACTGTTGTTTCTAAATATGTGGAGTGCTCTTGTATGTGCATTTAGAAGAAATAGTATAAATGTGAAAATCTCGTAAGACACTTAACTAACGGTAAATGCAATGCAAGCCTGAAAGTTTACAAAATAAAAAAATTTAGCGAGCGAAGGACAAGCTAAGATTGTTGTGGAATCACGGGTTATTTTTCATGTTCCTTAAAAGTTAAAATTTATAAATAGATTAGTGTGTCGTCGTTTTAAATAAAGGAATAAGTTTTAAAGTCCAAGATTAATTGCGAAATACTAGGATCAAACATATGCATTAACTCATAACTAAATTTTGATTACGATGAATTATGGCTAGACTTACTAAAAATGGAAACGGTGAATGTTTTGAAAATTTTCATCATTGAAATTTTTTGGAAGTCGGTCCAAATTTTTTAAAGGAAAATGGTGTTTAAATGTTTCTGGAAGTTGACATTTCAAACCATGCACAAATTTGATTGAAAAGGATTTTTATGGAAATTTTTTATTTTCAAAAGCCACATACTGGATGTAAGGAAGAGCGATGGGTTAGTAGGTATGAATATAGCGGTGCATTAAGGTTGACGTTAGGATAAACGCAAACGATAACAAGGGAAAAGCTATTTTAGCCTTTGAATTTCTATTTACGTACCTTATTAACAACATACAAGAATAAATTTTCGGATTCGATTTTGTTTTAGAGCTTGATAACAAAGCCTCTTTATTCATATTGTACATGTAAAAATTTAGAGAAAATTTGGAGCAACAAGGACATTTCCAATGTACAACGGGATTGGTACCAAATAGAGCGGTAAGAATGTAAAATTCTCCACCTAAATTCTTTGTCCAACATGGGAGCGAACATTTAGAAGACGAAAATTCGAGGCATTAGATTTTTGGATGGCAGGAGATGGATGCAAAACTGGTTGAACCATGCTTCTATTCGTAGGAGTATAGAAATTATTGTGTGATTTTTTTAAGAAAACCTGCATACATATAGAACCGTCAGTATTTATAGGTTGTTTGCATCATATTTTCAAAAAAGTTTTTAAAAGAATCTATTCATAGAAGAGGCACCGATTTAGAATCATTCTGCATACATGCTTTCTATATTGTGATACACCATACATTTGACACGTTTAGCTGCAAATTTGATTAAACACTAATTGGTTGAATAGTTTAGGATGGTTGCTTGGAATACCCCATGATTTAATCATTGGAGTAATTTCGGGGATGAAATTTTTCTAAAAGGGGAAGAATGTAACACCCCATAAAATTTACATTAATAAATTAATAATTAATAAGGCCCCAAACATGGAAATTGGGCAATAAATGGAATATGGCCATAAAACTTGCACTGTAATGTTCGTCGCGATTTTCTGAGCAAATTTCATATTTGGAATTTCGTGATCAGAGTTCAAACGAAGAAGCTACAAGCATTTAAAGTATTCAAAACGAAAATAATTAGAAAACAAAAATGGTACCAAATAGAATTAATAACCGAGACCCCATCCCTCAATCCCCACTATAGGCCGACCGACCACTCATAGGGGCGGAGTCGAACGATCGACACACGATGGTTAGGGTTTGAAACTTGACCAACGACTCATATTTAATAATTGTAATCTAATGGATATGACCGATTCGAATGCCTATAAATACAAACATAATCCCTCACTTCTCTTCTCATATTTTCTGATGCAAACAGCTAAGCTTTGCCATTTCTCTTCTCCACTATTCCTCCTAACTATAAAATAATTTGTATTTATACAAATTGGAGAAGAGCAGAAAATAAAAGGAAGAAGAGAAGAAACAAATCAGCATTGCACAATAAAGAGGGAAAATTTAATACTATAAATCTATATTCCCCTTAACCCCATATCTCTTCTCAGATATGAAATTCTAATAATATGTATATATCATATTATACATATTTCTTTGAATTAAAAAGAAGATGGAGTTGAATCAAAGGATCAGATTAAGATTTTTGGGAGATTTGGAAAGCTTCAAAAGGTGAGTTTGATATTAAGTAATTTATTTATAGCATTATAATTTATTTTGTTGAATTTTTATTTGATTATTATGCCTAAATAAAGATCTAAAGAGATGAAGGCTCGAATTAAACATATAAACATTGCTTACGTATTCTGCAATTTAGGAAAATTGAAAATGAACATTGTTTACACCTAGATCTGGAAATCATTTCCCAATTATTAAAAGTTTGTTATTGTAAGGTGTACAATTTATTCTAGATCTATAATTGGGCTGTAAAGATGTTGGTATACTTTAGATTTGCCCTAATTTTATAGGGATATGAATTTCTGTATTTTAATTCGTTGGAAATATTATCCATGCAACCTCCATAAGTTGGTCTAATTTCTTAAATACATAGAAAAAGTGCAGTGTTTGAATTAACAAGGACTACACACAAAAAAAGAAAGAAATGTGTAAGGTATGGATATTCTTTCGTTAGTTTACATCGTCTACTTTAATAACAAGGAAATAAACAATTTCTTGTAATTTCAAACGAAGCAAATCTCTTATTTTATGTTAATCTATGGAAAGTTATAACGGAAAATCTTTTTGGAAGGATAATTCTAACGGATTAAAATATGGAAGGCATATTCTAATTAGAGATTGATAACTGGAAACAAAAATATAAATATATAAATACACATAATCGCGCTAAACTTTCAAAATAAAAGCATAATTAATATAGTGTAATTACGTTAACAGTCACATTAGATATAATTAGAACGTTAAAATAAATCGTGTAATAAATGATAGATTAAGAAATGAAGATGGAAAGATTTGTAACTCCAAAATTAATAGAGCAATAAATGTGCAATAAATAAGGAGTTACAAAAATTTAAATAGGTTATAAATGGATTAATGAGACTGATTAATGAGATAAGAAAGGAGCAATAAGTAAGCATTCAATAAGTAAATAAATGTCATTAGGAAATGTCCGGGTAAGATAATAGTTATTTATTGTGGACAAAGTGACACTTATAGAAATAGTAAATGAACATGTTAAGTAATAATTAAAGATTATAAGGTAGTGTAATTGTCATTATGATAAATTATATAGCCTTAATTATACAAATAAAGTATTGTGAGTTTAACCTAATACTTAAAATGATTAATTTGATTTAGTAAGTTGAGATGCGAGGTCAGTAGGATTATACAACAGAAGTCTGTCATTCACTAAGTGGCAACCAATAGCTGTATAAACTTACTACTAATGTGTGACATCACCAACCATAGGACCCGTGGGAAAGAGATATGCAGTGCAGATAAGAAAATGAAAATATACCGAGGGCTTGTCTTAGATTTGAAGTATTAGCCCGATACCATTTGGGAAATGAGGTTTGCTTCATATCCAATAAAAGGCAGTAAGTAACTGGGAGGGTATTTTCCTTGACTTACTTAAGTTAGTCTAAACGAAATATCAGCTGTGGAGGGTCAACAGGCTATGTCAGTAGTTGGTATCGATATTTTATAGTAGGTCTGGCATATAGGCTTTGATGCCCAGCAATCCCAAGCAAGCGGTAGAAAAAACTCGGGTTATGTCCTGAGGGATTTCACTTCCTTCTAGTGTAGAATCCTTTGGGATACGCGTACACCTCATGGTAGATTGTTAAGTGGAAAAATTAGTTTATTGAAGGTGTCTAGTTAACTTTTAGACGAGTCTTTAATAGTACATCAATGAAACTATATATTCTATTGTAAGGTCATATATAGAGGTCATCGATCTCTATAGCTAGAGTCAATAGACTAGCATTGACGATGTGAAGGGCCCTCTTAATATCTGAGAAGCATTAAGTGGCGGGGTTTTGAGCAGTGAAATGTTAAGATGTATATATGTACATAAGCGCATATATATATGTATGTATGTATAGCATACCTTGGAGAAGGTTAATTTAGATATAGTGTACGCGCATATAAAAATTAACGGATTAGCCATAAATAATAGACATAATGTTTAAATGAAAACTAATCGGTATAAGTTTGTGTTATGAATAAAGTATGAAATTTTACAATCAACAAACATTGTTCTGACCCCCTCCACATTACAACCCACATGATAAATTTAAAAGAACATGTTGTTAAAGCAAGACGGAAACGGTTGATGGAGAAGTCTTCTTATACATGCTCGGTACTGACAAGGCGATAGAACATCCATGGAGTACATGGTTGATTCCGAGAAAGTAGCATCAGTCGGTATTTATGTTCTATTATATTTTTCATTTCATTGAGAGCTTAAATTGATCGATCTTTGGTATACTTATGTTTATTACATGTTATCAAAACCAACGATTCGTACATTAATGGACTTAGGTTTCGATTTTGTCAAAATTCGGCCCTATTAAGATGCGGGTTGTTACAAGTAATGTCAAGTTGGTCAACTATACTTTTTTTAATAGTAAATATTTGTTTAAATAAACTCAATTTTGTTATTTTTCCCTTACTTATGAATATGATTTTTTATTTTTTTTTACCCCAGATCAGAACAGAATAAACAATACATTACATTGTTTAAAAATGTATGGAGTCCACTATCATTTTATTTATCTATTAATGTTAGACATTCAAAACATATAAACAAAATTGCCTCCCTGAGCAAAGATGTGAAGATAGTCCTATTGGGTTCAATAAAATATGAGTTTGACCCTAAAGAAACATTATTCTAAGCCGAAGGAACAAAGCATCCAAATCTTATAGGAACGAGGAAGGAAGTGGGGATCATCATAAATGCATCATGTCTTCATCATCATCATATCATCTCAACCGAAAAGGAAAGCAGTAATCAATCAAGTAGCAGCAACAGCAGCACATGCATGCCTCGTCACATTATTTGTACTCACATCATGGCTTCTATCATATTAATATATTTATATATGTGCCTTCCCCTTACATTTGTTTTTATGTTTTGATTCAACGCCACCCATTCTTTTCTTAATCCAACACAAGTACACAGATATACATGCAACTTTTATGTATCATACAAGGCCATGTGCCTTCTCTCTGCGCAATCGTACCACCCCCATTCATATTGCAACATGCTGCTTATTATTTCGAGAATCTCTCTTTTTCATTTACTACTCATTCTTGCAGTATATTAAAACAAACTGCACAAACTGATGCTATACATCAGTATTCCGTACATACGTGCAATAACTTCACCTTAACCATTGCTTATTATACTCCTTCCTTTATTATACTCCTTTCTTTTCGTGGGATATTTATTCCAAGTTATGAGATTCGCGATGACAGCGCCTAACAAACTTGCATGGGACAATTGGTTTTGTGCTATGTGCTCTTTTCTTTACTTAAGTCCTTCGTTAATTATTGCTTTGTTTAGATTCAACTTTTTTATTTTTTATTACTGCAACTTTTTAGATCCTCTTGCATTTACAATCTATAGAATCCATGTTATGGGTAATCGTTTTCTGTTGCTGTAAACAAACAGTGGAAGTAGAACGAATGTTAGGTAAGACGGTAAAATCAAAGTACATGGGCTACTTAGTGATAGAAGATAGCTTCGGAATCAACACATTTGATTGTAGTTAAGGGAAAAAAAGGATAAATAGTGATAAACAACAATGTATTGTTATCTCATGTGGAGTATCCAATGTTCCACATGCAGGGAGAATACGTTGGGGTCTGGTCCTCTCCCATGAGCGTGACCAATTTATGGACCATATCCATAATACATCTTTCTGTTTCATATGATCCACCTCCCATTGCTTTCTCTAAAATTTTGTTAATTTATGACTAAGGCAATAATATATGCATATATAGCATGCAATTAATAAATTACTTCAGTTGAAGAGGAGATCTTGAGCGTTGCAACTTTAAAAATTGATTGTAACAAAGGTAGAAGCAGTGTTCTAAAGACCCGATGCAAAACAGGATTCAACCATTGTTAAACTTCAATATTGGATCACTAAAATTTTAAAATTGAAATAACATTGTACGTGCACGAACCGACCGAATAATCTTAAACTCTAAAAAATTCTCTAAACGAACCTCTTTGAGCCACAAGATTGTCCAAATTTGAATAAAAACTATCGTTTTATTCTTAATTTTTCACATAATCAGTTTAACCAGTAATTTCATAAACTTGATCATTTGAAATAATTTTACATTTAAATCGAATAATAAAAAAATAGCGATCAACACGGTTTTCACGGTTTGATCAGTTGAATCATTAGAATTTTTGACTTTGCACCAAAACGGTTCAATACATGGTTCAATCATCGAAACTATGGGCATGACAATCATGATATCAGCAAAGTTCTAATATCAGTGCAAGGAATCAATAGACTGGATAGATTGATCACCGCCACGTCCTTATAGTAATTGAACAAGTCTTAAGTCAAAACCTAACACCTTATAGCAGAGATCGGTCACCATACAAAATACGCTAAATACGCTGGAGATCAGAGGTGACAATAGATCATCGGTTCCGTTCTGATTGGTGACTGATGGTGACGGGAAATTGACTTGCCTTCGTGGATTAATTTGCCTTCACAGTTATGATCTATTGGCCATTTAATTCAATAATTAAGACCTAAATAGGTTTGTATACAAACCTATTTTTATCATCTTTTTGTACCAAGATGATAAAATTCCACTATTGAAAAATCAGCTGAATCTTAGGCTTAGTATTCATAAAAATTTGTAAACGGGTTTTATAATCTCACACAATAATAAAACCTCTCTTCTCAAAATGGATGCACATTATCACCTCAATAGCGGAATCACTATATATTTTAGTTCTATTTACCTTCAGTTATTTTCTATTTTCATAGTGCCTCTGATTTTTTTTTGTAAATTGTGAATATCGGGTTTGTTAGACATTGCCTGTAGATTTTGTTTATTTTGATGTTTTTATATATACGATTCCTCTTCCATTACTAAAGGGTGTTTTGATTTTTGTTGATTGGGAATCAAATCTCGGTCTCAAAGGTTGCTAGTTTCTAAAGTATTTGTTGAAAAGACGAGACTATATATAAGATTTTTCAAACTCCCCTACATCAATTTCTAATTCAAGTTATGTTATTACTAACATATATTAGAGGCCATAATCAGCCTTTTTAGATCACAACTTACAGTAGAAAAAGGAGTGGTGATAAAGCAATGGAAAGCGAAGGAAGTTTTTACATGGAACCATGATCATTAGGTGATGTTTGACACAAATTTTTTGCCTAGGGATATCTCAACCGTTGAAAAGAAAAGGATCGAAGAATGTACTTTTCCTGTTTCCAACTTATCATGGAAGGTATCTTGGAAGTATTAGAGTTTTATATGAAAAAAATCATCTGCAAATCGTCTCCTTCTACTAAAGACATATTTCACCTACAAGAGAAAGAAGGTTGTTCATAAAGGCTGCAACCGAGAACTTTTGATGGTTTGTTGTTGAAGATAAAGGTAGCAGATTCCATACAACAAAATACTTCATCCAAAAAAAAAATGCAATATATATAAAAAAAAAATTCTGACAAGACCGACGAGGTTGAATGGACCCCTACCATTTTATTGATCCACCATGTGAAAAGTAACAAAAAACATACAAACAAAGGCACCAACAAAAGAAAGGCAGGATGGCAGATCAAGACAAGGAAGACACAAAAGAAAAAAGAAAAAGAAAAAAAAAGGAGCAACCTAGTAAAATTATGGCAAACACTCAAAGTGACTCGGTTGTTGTAAATAATATTTGTCGTAACTGTTTCTTTCAGAAAATTGTAATAAATGTTTATAATCAAAGAACAAGGCCAGATCACAACGCGTAAAATGAGTGAATTTCTAACAAAAAAATCTTTTTAGATCTTTTATTGGATAGGCAAGGTCTAATTGATTTTAGATCCAATCTAAAATATTTAAAATAAAATATTTATTTTATTTTATTTGTATAAAATGATTTTTTAAATATGGTACAACATATAATAAGTGTATATGGCTAATGTGACTGTTTATAGATGCTGAAATTTACATCGCTACGTGCAGCATGTAATAATTATAGATGCTTGTCTAAATGGTTTTGATTCAAAATATTTTGAATTAATATGCTAACTAAAATATCTTGTGTAAATTTAAAATTAGATCGATCTACTATTTTTAATTTTTAATTCAAACTACAAAATATATATATATATATATATATATATAATATCAAATATTTTTTATAATTCGAAATACACACACATGTACATTTTATATTTTATTTTAAAAATATTTATATTCATAAACTATTTATTAGAATATATATATATATATATATATATATATATATTAAAATTTGTGGAAAATAGGCACAAGGATAAACTTTAAAAAAAATATAGGTGAAGGACAATGAGTTTCATTTTTAAACTGAAGGACAAACTTTGAAAAAAATTAGACCGAAGGACAATACTAAATATAGCTAGCATTTTGTACAGTGTAAAATTGAATATAATGCTAGTTCTAGCTTGCATTTTGTGTCGTGTAAAAACTGAATATAATGCTAGTTATAACTAGCATTGTTCTTTAGTCTAATTTTCTTTCAAAGTTTGTCTTTCAGTCCAAAAATGAAACTTGATGTTCTTCAGCCTAAATCTTTTCCAAAGTTTGTTCTTGCGCCTAATTCCCTCTTAAAATTTTAATTTTTAATTTTCTATTTTCTCGGCTGAAAAAGTTTTTAAACTATACATACACACACACGCATATATATATCGTATGTGTTTAATATAATTTTTTAGTGCATACACTATTTTTTTAAAAACATAACGTAAATATATGTTAATGTTTGTACCAAAATTGGGCACAACACTCTTCGGAAGTCTTTGAAGAGATAAAGTGAAGAAATTAAATGTAAAAAGAGGATTTATTTAACAAAAAATCCAAATTTCAGAAATGAGAATAATTAAAATGGAGAGAGCCACAAGAATTTAGAGTGGTTCGGCGTATTGCCTACGTCCACTATGAAGTAGTTTGCTTTATTGATCTTTCTTTGATGTTTACAATTGATTTCAACAAATTACAGCGAATAACAATGATTTGCAGCAGTGAAATCCGTTGGTAGCAGCAGCAATGGAGTTCAGATCTGGATCTGGCGGAGTCTGGGCGTTGGAGATCTCAAAGAGGAAGAAGAACCCCTTTTTTGTTGGCATTGGGGGTCTATTTATAGGTGTAGGAGGCTGGTATTTCTCTCAGATCTCGGGAGACCCTCTCTGGCACGTGACCAGGCCCGCACGCCCAAGCCCATTAAGTTTCGGTCCGATCCGTGATCGATACGAACAGATTTCGTATCGATCAAGATTTCATCCAATGGAGTCGAAATTTGGCGTGGACATCCTTTAGCATGCACGTAGTCTTCTGTGAAAATTTCATAATATTTGATCTTGTAGATTAGGAGATATGATCGATACGAATTGGGATTCTCGGTAGGCTGTTTGGTTCGACTCGCTTCTGTTTCGACTCGCTTTTCATTCGACTCGGTTCTGTTTGACTCGGTGACGTGGTGCTAACTTGCATTGACTGCTGTGCTTTGCTCCACATCGATGGACACAAAGTAGAAGCCTTCAGATGGATGCGAAGTCGACGATGTGGAGCGAGTCGAAGAATGGCTCGAGGCGGAGCGAGTTGAAATGAGCACTGATTGAGCAAGTCGAAGTGTGCGTTGGTCGAGCGAGTCAAAGGAGGCATCTGATGGAGGCGAAGCAGAGCGAGTCGAAGGTGTCACTTCTGATGGTTGTGAAGCGAGTCGAAGGTATCGCTTCTGATGGTTGCGAAGTGAGTCGAAGTAGCCGCTTCTGAGTGTTGTGAAGCGAGTCGAAGTAATCATTGTTGATGGTTCCGAAGCGAATCGAAGTAGTCGCTTCTGAGTGTTGCGAAGCGAGTCGAAGGGAGCGAGTCGACCGGCGATTGGTTTTCATCCAATTTTGTATCGTTCACAACTTGAGCATACGAACTCGGATTGACCTGAGATTTGGAACGTTGACTCTCATAGCTTCGGTTGCCATGTCATGCTAATTTTGGCTCGATCCGGACTCAGACAAAATTCGTCGATATCCATAGTGTGCCTATGTATGACTCATCTCTAGGACGGACCGTCGTTGGTTACTAGTCAATTCCTTGGTGTCACGGCCTTGCCAAAAGGCGGGATAACATTTGCCCCCCAAAGTACGTCTTGTGAAAACATGATGTGCTTTGAAGTGCTGCAATCTTCATTCTGACTAGTTATCGTTTTTCCGAAGAAAGCTGCAACCTTTGACTGTTTTTCTTGATAATGTAAACTGTTGACTATTAACTGCTGTACCTTGTACTATTGCAACTGATTGCTGTACGCTAGTGATTAACTGTTTACTGTTGCAATCGTTATCGACTGAGTTTCCAATTCCTGGAAATCTGGAATATTGAATATTTGTCCGACATATATGCACATATGTTAATCTGACTCTCGCTGATGTTTGTACGTTTACGAGTCATTGTCAGTTTGTTTTATATCGAATTCCGAATCGATCCTCTCCTGAACCGACGTGAAATTTGTTGTAACAACGCTAGATGGTTGCTTTTGAATGTCCCTTCGTAACGATCCTCTCCTGAATCGATGTGAAGGGTTGAAATATTGAAGACGACTTTCATTGAATTTAGAGATATGAAATGAGCATTTCGAATCGATATAGGTAGAGTCACTGGATATGAACATGGATTTTGCATCGATGGACGCAGGGTTCGATGGATACGAAGTGCTTGTTCGACTCGATGATGGACGCGAACTGAACGAGTCGAAGTGGAGCGAGTCGAAGTAAACTTCCCTGATGGTTGTGAGCTGAGTGAGTCGAAATGGAGCGAGTCGAAGTAAACTTCCCTGATGGCTGTGAACTGAGCGAGTCGAAATGGAGCGAGTCGAAGTACACTTCCTTGATGGATTCGAATTGTTTGTTTGACTCGGTCTTAGATTCGAACTGCTTGTTTTGCTGCACCGGAGACGGAGTCGAAGTCAAGCGATACGAAGGGGAGCTTCGCATCGATGCACTGGAAACAGAGTCGAAACGCGTGTTCGAATCCATCGGGATGCGAATCGTCTATTCCTTTTGTTTTCGAGTCCATATAAATAGTGTGTATTTAGCCATTTTTCACTTTTCACCTTTCACTCTCCTTCCTTGCCTTCGTAACGCTCAGAAACTCAAGAAGAAACATTCTTGCCTTCGAATCGATTCATACCTTCAATTATTTGAACCAATTGACAAATTTAGGTAATCCATTGAGCGAAACCATCGCGTAAACGAGGAGACTCAATTCTTAACACCAAATCAACCAGAGTCGTGATCGATCGAAAATTCCTTGTTCTAAGCTTCATGTCGATCTGGAGTAGGGGTTTCGAGATGATGAGGCGGAGGCCTTCATATCGATCGATGGTGGAGCTTCGCATCGAGTCGAATGCTTTGAATCTGTGGATCGATACGAAGGGGCTGTGTCTAATCGATTTGAAATGGTGGCCTTCGATCGAGTCGAAGTGGATGGCCTTGGGTCAAGTCGAAGCAGCTGCCTTGGATCGAGTTGAAGCGCGTGGCTTTGGATCGAGTCGAAGCAGAGGCTTTGGATCAAGTCGAAGCGCGTGGCTTTGGATCGAGTCGAAGCGGCTGCTTTGGATCAAGTCGAAGCAGAGGCTTTGGATCGAGTCGAAGCGCATGGCTTTGGATTGAGTCGAAGCGGCTTCTTTCGATCGAGTCGAAGCGCGTGGCTTTGGATTGAGTCGAAGCAAGCATGTCCCTGAGGATCGATTCGAACTCGAGCTCTGGCGAGCGATTCGAACTCGAATCTGAGTGATTGACTTGAACTTGAACTTTTGATGATTGGCCATGGACTTAATTTCGACGATATCGAAAATTCTAGTGCATTTGAACAACTAATTCCGACGAGCTTCAGCCTTGCATAACTGGACTTAATCGTTTTACCGCATATCTGATTGCCTATCGAAGCTCATCGATGAAACTAGAACTTATCAACATGTTAACAAATTTTAACTTGGAATGATAGTTAATAGCTGGACGGTACAGTTGTGACGGTCAGCGATGATAGTCCTTCCGACTGAATTCCGAAGTCTCATCGTTTACATGCTTCCTTCAATCCTGTTGATCTTCTCAGATGATACACAGTATTGCACTGCACAACACACTCACACACTTTACACTGGGGGATGCATGAGTGTTATTGTCAGTTTAACAATGATTTTTTATAAGCTAGCTAGTCATGGAACCTTCAAGTTCTCAGCAGCCGAAACTCCCAAGTTCTATTCCTCCAACCATAGAGATACCGGTTATTGAAGTTGAAGTTATAGAGCCAGCTCCGGACGAGCGCCTAGGTGCCCGGTTCATTTGTAGTCCACCAGACTCTGTGCCGTCGGGTATCTCCGAAGATATTCTAGGACGGATTTGTTTAAGGCATGATTTGTCGCTTGACGATGTGTTACTACCTGGGCCAAATGACAGGCCACACTATCCCCCGGAGGGGTTTACTGCTTTCAACCGTCATGCTTGCATAGCGGGGACACTTCCTCCCTTCAACCAATACATAAGGGAGATGTTATTGTTTCTTAGCATAGCTCCATCTCAGCTACATCCCAACGGGTATGCCTTGTTGAACATCACCTTTGTCCTATTTATGGAGATCCTCTTTCGACCGCCGAAGACGATTGAAATCAGATATTTATTCAACGTCAAGAGCCGTGGAGACAGCCCTTCTTTCACCTTCCTGGAAGCGGTCAGAAATTGCCACATTGTACTGGGCACCTAGGGAAGGCTAAGTTATTATAAAACTGAATGGTTCTACGTTCGGTGTCCCCCTGGATTTGCTAGGCGGTGGTTGGATAGACGTAAGTGTTGCCATTTCTCTCTCGAATCATTGAGATGTTAGTAACTGACTTCAAAATTGATATACCATTTTCTTCTTTTACAGCCGCGATCTCTCGTCCTGACGGCGCATACTTCAGAGAGCTTGTTCGGATTCTTCAAGCGTTTTCGGGCGAAGAGAGGCACATCAACTTAGTCCTGACCGACATGAATTTGAGGACTGTCGGGCTGATAGAACGGAGGTAGAGCATACAACTGGAAGGGACACATAGAGTGGTCCCGAAGAAACGGGTGAAGCGCAAAGCGCCCGCAGTCATGATAGCCGAAGAAGTCGATTCAGAAAGAACGCCTACCGATACTGAGCTCCCAGCTGGGCCTTCCGTCGTTGTCCAGGATTCGGGGGGAAGAAGAAACGGTAAGGCTGCTGCTCACAAGCATTCTAAATCTGAGAGATTTAAATCTGTCGTTATGTCCTTGCCTGCTCAGGGGATTAGAATTTCAGAGGCTTCTTCCCCGCCAGTAGAGAATCATTTTGATAGGCTTGTCGATGTTCCGATTCCGGATTTTGTGTCGTCTCAACACGACGCTGGTATAGAGGAGCTTGACAGTGCTCTTGAACTAAGAGGGTCGCTTGCTACGAGTGCGGCCGACATTTCCGGTTGGTCGGGGGACTGCACATGCATACACTTCACTACACTACATGATTCACAACTGTAAATCGTTCAACTTAGGAAGTCACTGACTCTTTCTTCGCTTCTCATTTTCAGGTACTATGTTTGGAAGAGGATCAATGCTCGGGAATCTTCGCTCAACCCAAAAAGCTTCTAGTTACTATGATTCTCGCAGGAGGGATTTAGATAGAGATCGCAATCGCGAATACTCTAGCCAGGACATGTATGGGCGTGATAGAGAGTATAGACATCGATCTAGATCGCGCTCTCCTCCTAGACTTCCATCTCCACCCCCTGTTTCTATTTCACATCCGTCGAAACCTCCTCGTCACAGGCCGTCATCTCATACTTCTAGACCTGAGACTCATCTTCAAAGAGTCGAGACTACATCCTCCATGATTACAGAGCAGGTCCCAGCTGAACCCACAGGAGAAGGGGCTCTTAAGTTGGCTCAGATGAGGAAGGATTTTCCGAATATCTGCTTCGACGGCTATGTCTTCCCACCACACTTAAAAAGAATTCCATCATGGGTGGAAAACACGGTGCACGATTACGTTCACGACATATATACCTAGTACCGAGAGTGGGCAAAGGCTACCGAAAAAGCTTCCAAAGTGGCCTTTGATCGAGCCAAAGCGCTCGAGAAGATGGAGACCGAGCTCGCCAAAAGGGATCGGATTATTCAGGTACTCACCGCTGAGTCCGAGTCTTCTCGGAAATCTGAGATTGAGGCCATTAAAAAGGCTGACGAAGCGAAGGCGGCAATGGAGAGGTTGGGACAGACTCATGTTGCCTTGGTGGAGGAGATGGGCCACCGGAATACTACAGTGACCGCCGAGCGGGATGCGGCGGTCAAGGAACTAAATGAACTCAAGGCCAAATTCACCGACTTGGCCAAGGAAAAAGATGACGCGAACAACGCAGCCCAAGAGGCATGCAACCAGGCTGTTCTGCTCAGGGGTACACGGGATGCGGCGGTGGCTAAAGTCCACAAGGTGGAGGCTGAGGTGGAGGAAAAAGTGAAGCTGGCCGAGTCCAGGCTAGAGGCTGACATCGAAGACTTTCTCGTTGTTCACAACGCTAACGTGCTGAGGCACAGGGGTCTAGCCTGGCTCGATGATTATTCGACGCATCTTCACAGTGCTTGGGGCCGACTGGTTGAGGAAGAGAAGGAGGCGCATCAGGGCGAGTCTGTGGATGAATTTGAGCTCGAGAAAAACGTCTGCTAACCGATGATGAAAAGAAGATTCTCCACGATTCAATGATCTCTTATGAGAAGGAGAGACTCGGCACCCACAAAATGGAAGTAGGAGAAGGCTCCGGGGTTGAGCATCACGATGCAAGTCTTGAACTTTCGGCGTCAACCCAACCTGAATCTTTGCCTGCGGTTGATCCTCAAGCCGTTCCTTCCTATAATCTGGATCAGCCGCAGATGTCACGTACATCGAAAGTGACTGAAGCCGCCCCGTCGCTTATAAGTCAAACTGAGGAAGGTACTCCGAACATTCCACATACCTTTCCTAAGTCGAAATCTTTGATTGAGTTAAGTTCTAACAATTCTCTTATTCTTTGTCTAGTGATTGACGCTGCACCGGCCATGCCTCTTGCTACTCAAGAATCATATCAGATGCAGGAGGCTATCGTGACCGAAGCATTCACCATGAGCACAGCTGTCCCGCTCGACGATATGCAGGGGAGTACAATGGTGTTTGACGAGCAACTGATGGATGAACTCTTTCACCGTCATGGCGATCCTCTTGCTGACTTGTCATTTGTCATGAGTGGAACGGATCCTGCTACAAGTTCTTCAATGCCGACTGCCGATGCCCCCAGAGGGGCTCGAGCAGTAACCGAAGAGGAGATGTTCGCTCAGGTTGATGCTGAAATGGCAGCAGCGGCTCATGGCGGCAGCTTTGGAGGTGGGATGGCAGCACCGGGACTTGCTCCGCTCGGAATGATATCTCCTAGTGGTACTGTTTTCCTCACCAGCGTTCCCATTCCACCTTCTATAAATGATCTTGTTCCTCCGACTCTGCCCGCAGGGAGCATTCATATTCACTCGAGTTCGGAGGAGGATGTTGATATATGCCCTCGCCTGAAGACCAACCGCCGAAAAGCAAGGGCTCGAAGAGGAAGATTAGCGGTGGCTCTAACGGGTCTACACCGAGGAGGAAGCCGAGGAAGAAGAAAGATTAAACATGCTTTCCCGGTGTATTTTGACTTTTATTTTGTTGGCCGTGTATAGATGCGGGTTCGGCCCCTGCTAGTAGGAATTTTTGGAAACTTGTACACGAACTTCTTTTATAAACAATAGAAATGAAACTTCTCTTTTTTGGCTTCTTTTCTGTCATTGTTTGTTTGTCCAAGTGTTTCAATATCTGAAGTGTACTTGTGAAGTTTTTTAGCTTTTGAATCAAGTTTGTTTTTGTTCGCCAAGTTCGGAAACTATGGGCGTGGTTTACGACCGGGAAGCGAGTTGAATTTTGACGTCGCATTGTTTCGGTCGATGGTCGATGCTTAAGTCTTGCCCCCAAGTCTTGGTGGTGAGTTGTAGATCATCAGTCGACGATCGTTTCTTACATATAACATGTTGAGTCTAGTGCCATCGAACAGATGTCTGAGGCAAGTGGAGATTGAGTAGTTCATCCATGCTCATTTGATTGTCGATGATCATACCCACACTCCGGGGATTCCCATTCGTTTATCGGCGGTTGGTCACGCCGGCTTAAGTTTCAATCATATGTCCACGATCTGGGGTCTTGGAATTGGCATTTTGTACTCCAACTCGCGCTCCAGGAGTTTGGAGTTGATATTTATACTTCGATTTATGCTTCGGGAACTTGAAGTTGGTGTTTACGCTCCGTTTCGCACTCTGGAAATCTGGAGTCGATGTTTATTCTCCGGTTCGCACTCTGGGAACTCGGGGTTGATGTTTATACTCTAATTCGCGCTCTGGGAATTTGGAGTTGATGTTTATACTCCCGTTCGCACTCTGGGAACTCGAAGTTGATGTTTATACTCCGACTCGCACTCTGGGAGTTCGGAGTTGATGTTTATACTCCACTTCGCACTCTGGGAATACAGAGTTGATGTTTATACTCCGGTTCGCACTTTGGGAACTCGGAGTTGATTTTTATACTCCGACTCGCACTCTGGGAGTTCGGAGTTGATGTTTACACTCCGCTTCACACTATGGGAATACGGAGTTGATGTTTATACTCTGCTTCGCACTCTAGGAATACGGAGTTGATGTTTATACTCCGATTCGCACTCTGGGAACTCGAAGTTGATGTTAATACTCCGACTCGCACTTTGGGAGTTCGGATTTGATGTTTGTACTCCGCTTCGCACTCTGGGAATACGGAGTTGATGTTTATACTCCGACTCGCACTCTGGGAGTTCGGAGTTGATATTTATACTCCGCTTCGCACTTTGGGAATACATAGTTGATGTTTATACTTCGGTTCGCACTCTGGGAACTCGGCGTTGATGTTTATACTCCGACTCGCACTTTGGGAGTTCAGAGTTGATGTTTATACTCCGCTTCGCACTCTGGGAATACAGAGTTGATGTTTATACTCCGGTTCGCACTCTGGGAACTCGGAGTTGATGTTTATACTCCGACTCGCACTCTGGGAGTTCAGAGTTAATGTTTATACTCCGCTTCGCACTCTGGGAATACAGAGTTGATGTTTATACTCCGCTTCGCACTCTAGGAATATGGAGTTGATGTTTATACTCCGCTTCGCGCTCTGGGAATACGAATTTGATGTTTATACTCTACTTCGCACTCTGGGAATACGGAGTTGATGAAGGATTGTCGCGTGTCAATCCTTTTTTGACTTTGATGTGATGGCTTGTCCCCGAGCTCGGGTTTCACTTAGCGAGTGATTGGTAGCATTGCAGTCACTCTCTATTTGAATAAATTCTACCGTATGGTGAAACTTAGCTCTCCGTGCATAGTGATGGTCATATGAAGCATTTCAAGTAAATCACAGCTCTGGCTCGAAGAGATTGCATTTTATTGCTGAAACAAGAAAGTATGGCAAAGTCAGTTGCCTTATTACAAGTTCTAATTTCGAAATGCAAAAACAAATTACAAAAAAGGAAAGTAATCTAAATGGATAGAGATAGCCTGTCATGTGTAATAGCGGCGAAGGCTCTCGCTATTCCAAGCTCTTGGCAGAGTTAGACCGTCAACAGTCAATAATTTGAATGTGCCATCTCCGAGCCTTCGTTCAATAACATACGGTCCTTCCCATGTCAGTTTCATATGCAAAGGAACCTGATAGATTCTTTTGAGGACGAGATCGCCTAGTTCAAAGGTTCGCGGGAGGACATTGGCGTTGTACAATCGGGCGACTCGACTTCGATGCGCAGCTGCCCTCAAATCAGCTTCTTCATGCTTCTCATCTAGTAGATCAAGAGATTAAGCAAGTAATATAGCATTCGTCTTTGGATCATAGTATGTCACACGATGAGAAGGTATTTCTAGCTCGACTGGAATAACGGCTTCTGAACCGTAAGAAAGAGAGAATGGAGTGTGACCGGTCGTAGTCTTGTGGGTTGTTCGGTAAGCCCATAAAGCCATAGGAAGTTCATCAACTCACTTGCCGCCGACCTTTTCCAGTCGTTTTTTCAAAATGGATTTTATAACTTTATTAACAGCTTCGACCTGTCTGTTTGCCTGGGGGCGTGCAACTGCAGAGAATATCTTTTGGATGTGAAATCGCTTGCAAAAATCTTTAAATTCAGCACCGTCGAATTGTGTTCCATTGTCCGTAATAATGGTGTGTGGGAGACCGAATCGACAGATGATGTTACGAACCACAAAGTTGATTACTTTCTTCGTTGTAATGGTAGCGAGAGCTTCGGCTTCAGCCCACTTTGTAAATTAATCAACTGCGATGATGGCGTATTTCGCACCACCTTTTGCCAGAGGTAAAGCACCAATGATGTCGATGCCCCATATTGCAAACGGCCATGGGCTGACCATTTGCGTTATCTCGGTAGGAGGAGCTCTAGGAATTCGGGCATATTTTTGACACCTATCGCATTTCTTTGCATAATCTGACGCATCGCGATTCACAGTCGGTCAGTAATATCCGTATCGAAGTATTTTCTTGGCAAGTGCTTGCCCCTCGGTGTGATCGCCACATTGTCCCTTGTGCACCTCGTGCAATACTCATTTAATTTCATCGTGAGCGATACACCGGAGTAGAGGAACAGAGTACCCTCTTCTATACATGACCCCATCCTGAATGATGAATCGCGAGGCCTTTCGGAGAATTTGTCTTTTTTCACTCCTGCGTTCCGGTAGGATTCCGTGCTCGATGTAGTTTCTGAGTGAAGTCATCCATGAATCCTTTTCGAGGATGGTTTCGGATATCCTGTCTATTTCTGCCCGGTCAATGCTTGGGGAGGATAACGCTTCTACGGGAATGAGTCCCATTTGCTGAGCTTCACCGGTGCTGGCTAATTTTGCCAATGAATCGGCTTTTTGGTTGCGTTCTCGAGGTATACAATAAATGACATAGTAATCAAACTGATTCAGTACTTCCTGAACTCGAGCTAAGTAAGCAGCCAGCCTTTGGTCTCTCGCTTGATATTCTCCTCGAACCTGACACACGACTAGTTGTGAATCGTAATAAATTTCCACAGCGACAATTTTCAGATCTTTGGCAAGTTTTAGGCCAGCTAAGAGGGCTTCATATTCAGCTTCATTATTAGTCGCATGAAAATCGAACTTCATAGCATAGCATATGGATCGGCCTTCGGGGGTTTCGAGTATAACACCAGTGCCTGAACACCGGTCGTTTGATGCACCATCAGTATATAGCTTCCAGACGTATTCGGGGGATCTACTGGTTTCGGGAAAGTCCTCTGAGATGGTAAATTGAACTATGAAATCAGCGAGAACTTGTCCTTGGATTGCTCATCTTGGAGTGTAAGTAATATCAAACTGACTCAGTTCGATGTTCCACTTGAGTAACCTACCAGACGTCTTAGACCGCGAAAGGACCTGTCGTAACGGCAGGTCGGTGTAAACAATAATGGGATGTGCCTGGAAATACGGTCGGAGTTTCCTTGACGCAATCACAAGGCAGTAGGCCAACTTTTCTAGCTTTGGATAATTTCTTTCAGCCCCAGTCAATCGTTTGCTGACGTAGTATACCGGCTCCTGTATCTTGTCTTCTTCTCGGATTAATGCAGCGCTGATAGCGTTCTCTGATATCGCCAAATATACGAACAACTTCTCATGGTCGATCGGTTTTGACAGGATAGGGGGGTGTGGATAGATGTTGAACTAGTGCTTGGAAAGTGCCCTCGCACTCCGTGGTCCATTCAAAGTTGCGTTTTCCTTTTCGGATCAGATCGAAGAAGGGAATGCATTTGTCAGTGGACTTTGAAATGAACCTGCTCAATGCTGCCACTTTCCCATTGAGACTTTGGACTTGCTTTATAGTTTTCGGAGTTTCAAGGTTTCTGATTGCCCAAATCTTTTTAGGATTAGCTTCGATTCCTCGGGCGTTGACAATGAACCCAAGGAATTTCCCAGATGCAACTCCAAAGTGACACTTCAGTGGATTTAGCTTCATTTTGTATTCTCGAAGTATGTTGAACATAGTTTCCATGTCTTTAACATGGTCAGTGGAGAGTGGTGACTTCACAAGCATGTCGTCTACATATACTTCCATGGTATTCCCGATTTGATCGGCAAACATCCGATTGACCAACTGTTGATAAGTAGCCCCGGCATTCTTGAGTCCGAATGGCATAACTTTGTAGCAATAAAGTCCCAGGTTGGTTACGAAGCTGGTATGTTCTTGATCGGGTAAATGCATCGGTATCTGATTGTAGCCATAGTACGCGTCCATGAAGGATAAGAGTTCATGCCCAGCTGTCGAATCTACTAGCTGATCAATTCTGGGAAGTGGGAAACTGTCTTTGGGACATGCTTTATTCAGATCGGAATAATCGACACATGTTCTCCATTTTCCATTCGGCTTTCGGACGAGCACAGGATTCGACACCCATTCAGGATATAGTGTATTTCGAATGAATCCGTTTGCTTCAAGCTTTTCTACTTCTTTAAGGGCGGCAGATCTCTCTGGATCCATGCCACGCCTTTTCTGTTTGACCGGGACATGCCGCGGGTCAATGTTGAGAGTGTGGCTCGCGATGTCCGGCGAGATCCCACACATATCGGAATGTGTCCAGGCAAATATGTCAAGATTTGCCCGTAAAAATTCAATCAATTCCTCTTGAGTTTGCTGGCTTAGCTGAGATCCAATCTTTATCATTCTCGAGTCATCGTCACTGTCAACTAGGACATCAATCGTCTGTTCGGCCGGGGATGCTTGACTTTCTTTGGATTCTCCTTCGTCTTCAGTTTCTCTTGGGTCAAGATCCCAGAGGAATTGGCTGGGGTGCCCGGGCCTAGGCCCGGGCGTTAATTGTCAATTATCGGCGAAACGGACGCAAAGAGATTCCTCTACGCCCTTTCCTTTCTCCTTTCATTGCGCCTCCCGCAGCTCAGCAACATAACAGGCTCTGGCGGTAGCCCGATCTCCCTGAATGATCCCTATTCCATGATTAGTGGGAAACTTTAAAGTCAAACACCACGGGGCGATAGCTGCCCTGAATTCAGCGAGGGCCGGTCGGCCCAAGAAAGCATTGTAAGGGGAGTCTATGTCCAAAACAATGAACTGAAGCATCCGTACTCTCCGTCGTTCCCCAACTCCAAACTCTACTGGCAGTTCCACCATTCCAGTTGGTATAGTAGCACTTCTGTTGAAACCATGGACTCGAGATTGACAAGGCTTCAAGTCCGTGGCTTCCATTTTCATTTGATCATAAGCTCGCTTGAACAAAATATTCACAGAGCTTCCACTGTCAACTAAGATTCTCTTCATCCAAGCGGGACCTACTTGAGCTGAGATTACCAATGGATCGATAGTGGGGGCTTCGACTTTATTAGCGTCTCTGTTCCTGAACACGATGTCATATGTCATCGTCTTCTGTTGCTTGGTCGGAGCCCCTTCATCAGAATTACTATAACATTCGAAGTCTGCATGCCTGATAGAACTAGTATACGACTCCATTTCCTTCCAGCTTCGATCTGCTGGGTGAGGACCACCACTTATTGTATTGATGACCAACCTCCCGCCTGTACGAGCGGGTTCCTCCTGTCTTTCCTGATTCGACGCACGATTCTGATTTGATGGGCCCGCACCACCAGACTACGGCGCCCGCACATACTGATCCAACTTCTGTTCACTTATCAGTTTCTCAATGAGGTCTTGAGAGTGACGGCACTCATTGGTGTTGTGGCCATAACTCTCGTGGAATCTACAAAATTTCCCTATTTGGATTTGTCTTTCAGTTGGTGGTTTAGGGGCAGGTTTCTTGTATTGCATGGTATTGCAGGTCTGCAAATACACATTTTCCAACGACGTGTTCAATGGAGTGTAGTTATCATACATGGAAGTTCTACGCCGTGGACCGCGATTCTGATCGTGTTTCTTGTTTTGATTCCCACTGTCCCTTGGTTGATTTTGCTTATTTTGTACGTTCAACTAAACTTTTCCAGAACTATCTCCGGACTGTTTAATAGCGATATTACTTTGGACTCCTTCGATGTTGGGCCCTGCATCATCCTGCTTCCTAGACTGTTTTGCATCCTCCCTTCTCAAGAATTGGGCTGCCTTGGAGTAGAAATGGTCCAATGATGCAGGTGGTTTTCCAACTAACCAATTTATGAACTCGGAATCAGCATCAATCCCCTTAGTCAATGCCATCAGGATAGAGTTATCATTGGGATTGCTTATTTCTTCACACGCAGCATGGAGCAGCATGGAATCGCTCCAAGTAACGTCTAAGTGTTTCTCCGGGAGCTTGTGTAACACTAGGTAGAGTGTTAACGTCTTTAGGCCTTACCACGTGCATACGGAATTGTTCAATGAACTTGGTGGCCATCTGGTTAAAGTTAGAGATGGATCGTGGTGGAAAACGAGTGAACCACATGGTAGCGATGCCCTCTAGGGAAATGGGAAAACTACGGCACTTTACTGCGTCATCAGCTCTAGCAACATTCATTAGCCATTCGTATTTCAAGACATATTGATTGGGATCAAAACTTCCTTCATAAACTGGCAAAGCTGGCATCCTGAACTACCGAGGTGGTTCTGCATATAAAACATCATCAGTGAAAGGGGTATGACTTCGGGAGATTCCCCAGTCGTCATTAGAGAGACCCTGACTTTCATGGATCATTTGGCGGATCATCGCTGGTATATCTGGCGTTCGGATACTTGGAGCATGTTGTGCCAAGGTGTGGTCGGGTTCCACAGCGCGAGTCTGGACCGGATGCGGTCGACGGTCCTTGCCTCGCCTCCTTGGTTCGACATCCTCAGGGACATAAGGCTCAGGAGCCTGCTCTCGTTGGTTACATTGAGGATCAGCTTGGTTTCTAGCATCACCTCCCCGTCCTGCAGTGGTGGTAGTAGCAATGTTGCTGGTAACATGGTAAGGAGCATCTCCTCCTCGAGTTGAAGGTTCTGTACGGAGACTAGCGGATGGTCTAGCTCTAGGTTGCCCAAGGTTCGAAGCAGGTTGGTGTCCCGTGGCTTAGGTGTAACTTACACCTAGCCGTGGACGTATGGACCTAGTTTGGCCATCGAAGGAGGCTGAACTTTCTGTGGAAGAATAAGAACCTTGGTCTCTTCTGGATCTTCTTCGCCTTTGGCGATTTAGCTGGTTAGTCAACTCTGTGTTGGCGCGCAGTTGTTCAGTTAGCTGTTGTCGACTCTGGGTCAACTCTTGAAGCAATGTCTGGAATTCTTCTCTGGTGATTGGACCTGATGGATCTGAAGGTCCTGCAGCATTTTGGTTGGATGGAAGAGAATGCACGGGATTTTGTCGATCCCCTGCTCCTTGATCAGCAGTTGTAGAAGTAGTACGTGTGCTCACCATAATGAATTGATGAAGTCCTTTCCTAGATCTGATGCAAATCTAAATAGAATGGAAGGGCTTCAAAGTTCTAGATCTGGATCTTCTTCTTAGATTTATGCAATCCAATATAGATAGGAGATCCAAAGAGCAGGAGAAAATTGGTTTTTTCTCGGTGAAAGCACCAAAGTGTTTGTATCAAAATTGGGCACAACACTATTCGGAAGTCTTTGAAGAGATAAAGTGAAGAAATTAAATGTAAAAGAGGATTTATCTAACAAAAACTCCAAATTTCAGAAATGAGAATAATTAAAATGCAGGGAGACGCAAGAATTTAGAGTGGTTCGGCGTATTGCCTACGTCCACTATGAAGTAGTTTGCTTTATTGATCTTTCTTTGATGTTTACAATTGATTTCAACAAATTACAGTGAATAACAATGATTTGCAGCAGTGAAATTCGTTGGTAGCAGCAGCAATGGAGTTTAGATCTGGATCTGGCGGAGTCTGGGTGTTGGAGATCTCAAAGAGGAAGAAGAACCCCTTTTTTATTGGCATTGGGGGTCTATTTATAGGTCTAGGAGGCTGGTATTTCGCTCAAATCTCGAGAGACCCTCTTTGGCACGTGACCAGGCCCGCACGCTCAAGCCCATGAAGTTTCGGTCCGATCCATGATCGATATGAACAGATTTCGTATCGATCAAGATTTCATCCAATGGATTCGAAATTTGGCGTGGACATCCTTTAGCATGCACGTAGTCTTCTGTGAAAATTTCATAACATTTGGACTTGTAGATTAGGAGATATGATCGATACAAATTGGGATTCTCGGTAGGCTGTTTGGTTCGACTCGCTTCTGTTTCGACTCGCTTTTCATTCGACTCGGTTCTGTTTGACTCAGTGACGTGGTGCTAACTTGCATTGACTACTGTGCTTTGCTCCACATCGATGGACACAAAGTAGAAGCCTTCAAATGGATGCGAAGTCGACGAAGTGGAGCGAGTCGAAGAATGGCTCGAGGCGGAGCGAGTCGAAGTGAGCATTGATTGAGCGAGTCGAAGTGTGTGTTGGTCGAGCGAGTCGAACGAGGCATCTGATGGAGGCGAAGCCGAGCGAGTCGAAGGTGTCGCTTTAGATGGTTGCGAAGCGAGTCGAAGGTGTCGCTTCTGAGTGTTGCGAAGCGAGTCAAAGTAATCACTGTTGATGGTTCCGAAGCGAGTCGAAGTAGTCGCTTCTGAGTGTTGCGAAGCGAGTCGAAGGGAGCGAGTCGACCGGCGATTTGTTTTCATCCAATTTTGTATCGTTCACAACTTGAGCATACGAACTCGGATTGACCTGAGATTTGGAACGTTGACTCTCATAGCTTCGGTTTCCATGTCATGCTAATTTTGGCTCGATCCAGACTCGGATAAAATTCATCGATATCCATAGTGAGCCTGTGTATGACTCATCTCTAGGACGGACCGTCGTTGGTTACTAGTCAATTCCTTGGTGTCACGGCCTTGCCAAAAGGCGGGATAACAGAATAATTATTATATGGAAGTAATCTTTTTAAAAAATACATATACTAGTAAATTAGTTATAAAAATTTTAGTATATATAATATACTTATTATATATGTAATATTACATATAGCTGTCTGTGCCATTTTTGGAAAGATATGAGCAATACCGCGATTTTAATAATTTTACATTATAAAATTATTAAAACTATTTTAATAATAATATTAAATTTCAAATTTTTTTAATTAAATATATATAATATGGTTGGAAATGAAACAAATGTTTTAATGATGTTTTTAAGTGGTTTAACTGAACCAATTTGAATATATACATACAATTGGACAACATAATTTATATACAAATTCATTGTAATAATAGTAATCCAAGCAGTATGAACATGATGATCAATATATACAATAATTATTATTATTAAAATTGAAATATTACCAAATTAGTAGTCTGCAACTGGCACCTTGAATTTAGAAACTCCAAGATCTAATCGACCCACCTTAAGAAATTGCGGTAGACTAGAGATGAACACAACACTATAATTTAACTGATTTTTTTGAATTTATTTTGGAAATGAATAGACACGCCTCTATATTTTTGGCTGGAACAGGGTAGAGGAGGATTCACAAATGAATGAGAGTGGAGGGTTTAAATATGCATCTAGGTAGAGCAAAAAGTGGAGATCTAATATCCTTTTGTTTACTCAATCTACTAATTCAAATCAATATATGAGCATTTAAAACTCCACCTCCTTCTCCAATGGTTGGGCAATACATGAGGCTATTTAGGCGTTTAAAATTTCCAAACCCTCTATAATTAATTTTGAGAGAAATGAGTGATCCTTCCTACGAGGAGAGCTCTCATACAATTTTCTTCCGCACTTAAGAAAGAAGCTACCAATAAGCCTGACAAGTAGCAAAAAACCCCTTACAACAAGAGAAAGAAAAAAAATCTCCTCCTCATACTAAGATTAGCGTCTAAACTAAAATAGAAGAGTCCAAACCAGTTATAGATACATGCATAGTAAGCTATATCTTATCACAAGCTATCAAAATTGGAATATTCCACGTATATCGTCAAAACACGCAAATAGGAATAAACGTATTGGAACAATCTGAGCAAATCAAAAAAAGCACGATGATACTAAGCACCCACATGTGCAAATCGATAGGAGGCACGTCACAACAGCCCACTATCAACAATCTATCTGCGTAAAATTCGCAGCATAAGTAGAATAGTGTAACATCCCCCTACTTGAAGGCCCAAAACTAACGGCTACTGATGCTACAGTCATCCATAGTTATTAATCCTAGCGACCAAATAAGGCGGTGTTAGATTCATTGATACACAGAAACACATGAATGTGGAAAAAATTTAAACTTCAAACTATATCATATTCCATTTCAAAATATTTCCAATTCATTACATAATCCCACAATCTCAAATCATGTTTAGAGAAAAGATATTTATTACAACATATGCCAAAAGTGACATATGAAGATGCCCCCTTGGATGATCAGAGTATATACATGTAATATAACAACTTTGCGATTACAAACAACACAGCGAAATCAAAAGAAAAGAGAACTCTAAATAACTATCATGCCTCCTGCACGTCTCCGAAAGCTTATTCATCTTAAGAGGTACCTGAAAACCTCAACTCTCAAACTACTCAAAATCAATTGAATACTCGATATTTTAAGGTAAAAACATAAACTTTGAGTCAAACATAAAGCCTGGTATGAATAATAATCTACCATCTCAAATCATTTAGATATCTAGTGAGTCCACGCTGCTTAGCGGAATGGGTTTTCCCCACATTAGTATCTCAAAACCATTATAAAACCATATACTGTGCTCCTGCATCCACAATGGTTAAAACATAATCATTTCAAAATATTATGATGATATGCAAACATTTTAAAACATATCGGATTTCTCATCCTCTGTTTTATTGACACCCTGTCATATTTTATAGTTTTTAGGGTCACTATTAACCTATTTGTTTTTAGGGGCTTACTAATAACCTTTCATATTATATGGAATCCCTGTCCTATTTCATAGTTTTAATGGGTGCATTATGAACTTATTGGCCCCTGCCAATTAACTTAACACTACCACTCCTATGGGTTTAGTCGATTCATGGGTTCCCTTGAACCTATTGGTTACTCCAATAACTTCTTCCTTATCCTAGTTTTCATGGATTGACTAGGAACCTATTGGTCCCTGCCAATATCTTTTCTTCTTATCTTAGTTTTCATGGGTTGACTAGAAACCTATTGACATCTGTCAATAACTTAATCCAGACATAGTTTCCAAGGAATCACATCGAACCAATTGGCCCCTGCCAACCACTCTTTATAACATAGTTTTCATGGGGTCAGTATGAACCTATTGGTAACTCCAATAACTTCCTAATCATAGTTTTCATGGGATCACTATGAACCGGTCTCCCTGACAACTTCCATATTTAGGCATCCTATATTCTCGTCTCTCTGACCTCTTGGATACAATTCTACTCATCCATGAGTTTAATCAGTTTATATTCACTGTTGGGTTAACCTAGCTGGTTCTTCTAACTTTTACCCCCAAAATACAGTTATAGGTCCATTATAATGTGAATATATTTATATTTCAAGAAGCAAACATAATTACAAAACAACACCACTCCTATGGGTTTAACGTCCTTGAAACACTTTTCATATAAAATATGGTTAATCCCTTTAACCTATAATTTTTATCAAGGAAAGCTTCTACTTAAAACATTTCAAAACTCCTTTAATTAGCCAGAGGTTTTTCCTTTAAAAATGAGTTTGGGTTACAAAACCTTTCGGCACCTTCGAAACCTTGCTTTCGACTTCATAGGATGACCTCCTTCGAAAGCATTAAAATCTATCTTCAAAACAATAGGCTCCTACCTTTCTAATACTTTAAAACCTTCCTTTCGAAACCTTTTGATTGTATTAAAGAATTAACATATAACTTTAGAAGCATACCTTCAAGACCATTTGAAAGTACTCCTTTCGAAACAATTGGAAGTAACCCTTCTGAAACCATTGAAAAATTCCCCCTTTCGAAACCATTCAGTTTACACTTAAAATGTTATTTAGGTCAAAGTGAATATAGACGAAAGCATCTCTTTCGAAACCATCCATTATCATACACAAATATTGGGGAAAACACGATGGCGTCGACACCATCCTTTTGAAAGCATAAAACACTGGGTAAACTATTGGAAGGTTGGCTTCGAAACCCCTTTCGAAACCATTGCCTTCGAGACCCCTAACCCCTTTCAAAAGCAATTAGAAGTGGCTTATATTTATAAAAACACTAAGCACCTTTTAACAGCATTGATATCTTCAATACCATCGAAAGACTTAAAGTTACAAAAGGGTTTCGACTTGGTCAAAACTACCCCTTCCGAAAGCTTCAATTTCAAAAACTAAGCAACTCCTTCGGCTACTTCTTTAAAAAGGCGGCTGCTCTACTTTGAAAACTTATTTTAAAATACCATTTCGCAATCATTGGTTTCGAGTCCTTCGAAACCTCTTTGTAAACAGGCAGGCACATTTCTTTAGAAAATAAACCAAAGATCTTGACCCCTTCGGAAGCTATGTTTCGACACCCTACCTTCCACCTTTATTCAATCCACTGCGTACCATCTTTGTGATACCTTATGTATTGGTTTCGGCTTAGTAGGTTTCGACTGGGTTGAAGGCGGAAGCTTTGTGTCGAAAGGTACTTCCATAGTAGGCGAAACCATCTTTTCCGAGTAAACCTAGTTTAATACTACTTAAAGCAAACCTCTTTCTAACTAACCTACCATGTGTCAACACCAGATTGGTTTTCTTAACTTTTTCAAATTCTTTACTAAAATAACCACCGCTAATTTCAGATCTAAACCATGGTTAAGTTAATCAAATAAGCCCTTCCATTATGCAAAACCAATATTTCAAAGAAGTCCCTCTTCTAAAATAATTTGATTTGCATAGCAAATCACTTTGAAAAAATCCCCAAAAATTCCTGAAATTCACTTTAATCATGCTATCTAACATATCAAAATTCTTAATATATTTTCCAAAATAGATTTATAAACCCAAATAACCATATTTTCCTTTGAAAATTCATAACAATCTTTCCATAGCTTGGAAAACTATCAAAATTGAAACCAAACTCCAATATCATATTTTATACAACATAAATTTTTTCCATGGCATTCAAAAACATCAATATAAAGCGGTTTTACCCTAAAACAGTGTATAAATCCATTTAAAAAATCTTGTTTAAATTAATCAAATCAATATTCTAGCATATCATCATCCAATTTACCATAAACACGAATTTACCCAAACATATGATTCAAAAAAAAATAGAGATGGAATTATTATTCACCTTGATTAAGATAAGGAGATTGGATTGAGATTGATTTCCCCTAAGCTTGAATCTCTAGCTTTTAATTGTATTCCTCTTGTTAATGGCCAGCCCTTCCTTCTAACGTTTTGTTTTCAAAATGACATGAATGAGAATGAAATGGTAGGAACGAAAATATATAAGGGTAAGGTTTAAGGGCGGCAAATTCCTAATATACCATTATGTAATTTAATTAACCTAAAAACCATTCTTAAGCCCATTTAATTATTTTATTAGGCATGGCCTTAATTAGATTTATTCAAATCTCAAACTCTTATCACTTAAAATTTACATTATTCTATTTAATTTATCTAATTAAATTTCCTGAATAATGTTATCAAAAATTAGGGGTGCTACAGGCTCCCCTCCTTCAAGAATTTCATCCTCGAAATTCGGTAAGGACTAAATACTAATCATAGCAAACATTTGTAACGACTCCTAACAACCACACTAGTCTACCTAACTAGCTAATATCTATATAAATATAATTTAGGCATACCCTCAAAGAAAATCAGGATAAGTATCTCGAATCATGTCCTCTGCCTCCAAAGTACAGTCCTTCTCATTGTCGCTCCACTGAACTTTCACCAACTTGACTGTCTTGTTCCTCAATCTTTTCTCATCTCTCCAACAACCCGAACTGGTTGTCTAACAAAAGTCAAATTAGGCTCTACTACTAGATCTTACAACCCTGTCGGAGGAATAGTAGCCTCTGAATCATGCACATACTTGCGAAGATGAGACAAAGAAATACAATATGGACACCTGCCATACTGCTCGGCAACTCTACTCTGTATGCGAGCTTTCCAATCCTTTCTATAATCTGGAATGGACCAACATATCTCGGTGCCAGTTTCCCAGACTTTCTGAACCGTACCACACCCTTCATCGGTGATACCTTAATGAAAACCCTATCTCCCACCGAGTACTCTAAGTCTTTATGCCTCTTATCTGCATCACTCTTCTATCTTGATTGAGCTTCCTTCATCCTTTCTCAGATCAACTCAATCTTCTCTCATGCCTCCCTAACCAAATGTGGACATAATACCAATCTGTCTCTAGTCTCCAACCAACATACGGGTGATTTGCATGGCCTTCCATACAATGCTTCAAAAGGCGCCATTCCTATACTAGTTCGGTAACTATTATTATAAAAAAACCCGACCAAATGTTGGTGATCCTCCTAAGATCCACCAAAATCCAATACACAAGCTCTCAACAAATCCTCGAGTACCTTATGGACTCTCTTGGTCTGCCCATCCGTTTGTGGGTGATATGTAATACTCATCTTGAGCTTAGTGCCTAACACATCCTGTAGACTCTTCTAGAATTCGCTACTGAATAAAGCATCTCTGTCGCTGACTATGCTACTAGGAACTCCATGAAGTCTAACTATGTTCTTCATGAACAACTTCGCCAAAACAGGTGCCGTCCTGGTCGAATTTACTGGAATGAAATGGGCACTCTTGGTCAACCTGTCCACAGTAACCCATATACTTTCATTTCCTCTTCTTGACCTTGGCAACCCATCTATGAAATCCATGGATATCAAATCCCATTTCCAAGCCGGAATCTCTAGAGGCTGAAGTAACCCACTCGGCTTCTGATGTTCAGCCTTCACTTGTTGACAGTTTACACACTGCCTAACCCACAAGCCAACTCCCTCTTCATGCCTTCCCAATAGAAGCTCCTCTTCATATCTTGATACATCTTGGTCCCTCCAGAATGAATCGTAAACTTGGATCGATGACATTCCCCAAGAACTTATCTCCTCAACTTCTCAACATATGGAACACATAATCGCCCCTTCTTTCTCAATCATCCTCTCTGGTCAAGACTAAAATCTTTCAAATCATCGACCTCAGTTCCAACCTCAAGCCTTCTAATCCTCTCGGCTAATAATGGATCCTCCTTCTGCTCAGAAGCAATTCTCTCAATGAACACTGGTTGAACTTCTAAACAGGACAATATGATAGTACTTTGACTAGAACTACCATTCGATCTTAACTGCACACCGCAACTGGCTAAAGCTTCTAGATCCTTCCATCCTACCAACATAGCCAACACCATATTCTGATGTCTTCTACTAAGAGCATCTGTTACTTTATTACCTTTCCCTGGGGTATATTCTATACCAAAATCATAAGCAACCAAAAATTCCTGCCACCTCTAGTGTCTCATATTAAACTCCTTCTGAGAGAATAAGTATCTTAAAGATTTATGATCGGTATACAACTCAAATCCCTCCCCTAAGAGATAATGCCTCCAAATCTTCAACGCAAAAATCACCGTAGCCAACTCCAAGTCATGAGTAGGATATCTTACTTCATGCGGTCTAAGCTGCCTAGATGCATAGACAAAAACTTTACCCTTCTACATCAATACTGCTCCCAATCCAATCCCACATGCATCGGTGTACACTACCAAACCTTGGTTTCCGTTTGGAACTACTAACACTAGAGCATTGGCCAACAAATGCTTTAAATTAAGAAATGCTTCCTCACATTTGTCAGACCAAACAAACTTCACCTCTTTCTTGGTATGCTTAGTCAAAGGCGCCGCTATCCACGAGAAATCCTTGATGAATCTCCGGTAATAGCCAGCAAGTTCAAGAAAACATCTAATCTCAGTCACCGTCTATGGTCTCTTCCAATTGTTCACAGCTTTGATCTTATCTTGATCGATTGACAACCCTTTCTCTGAAACCACATGACCAAGGAACTTAACCACTTTCTTCCAAAAATGACACTTGGAAAACTTCGCCTTTAGCTGATTTGCCTCAATGTCTCAAGCACCACTCTAAGTTGATTTTCACGCTCTCTTTCATCCTTAGATTATACCAAATTATCATCTATAAACACCAACACGAATCTATCCAAATACTCTCGGAAGACTCGGTTCATCAAATCTATAAAGAAAGCAGGTGCATTCGTCAACCTGAATGGCATTACTAACCACTCATACGAACCCTATCTAGTTCGAAATGCTATCAAAGAAATGCTGTCCTCTGCCACTCTTAACTGATGGAACCCCGTCACCAAATCCAACTGGGAAAACACTTTGGCTCCACTCAACAGATTAAATAGATCATCAATTCTCGACAAAGGATACTTATTCTTTATCGTCCTTAAGTTCAACTTACGATAGTCGATACACATCCTCAACGACCCACCTGGTTTCTTCACGAACACCGCGGCCGCTCCCCAAGGCGAACTGGTTGGTCTAATAAAATTCCTTACTTCCAGATCCACTAGCTGCACCTTCAATTCCTTCATCTCAGTTGGTGTCATCCTGCTAGGTGGTCTACTTACAGGTTCAGCTCCTGGCACAAGATCTATTCGAAACTCAACAGCTCATTTCGGTGGTAGTCCTATGACTGGCTCAAAGACATCTACAAACTCTCTTATGATTCGAACCTGACTAAGATCTCCTCCTACTTCCATTGCACTTAACAAAGCACAACTACTCTGGTGAAATTCTCTATGGAGAATATAATTCGGTTATGACTACTAGGGTGTCTTAGTGATATCTCCCCATCTTGGCAAAATATCCTTGCATCATAGCTTCTTAACCAATCCATACCCAAAATGATTACGGAATCTACAAAATCAAAGACATACAGACTGCATGCAAACATATGACCTAACAAATCAAGTTCTAACCAGTCACATCTCATCTCCAGAGTTGCATACCCTCCTATTGGATTTGCAACCTTTAAGGAAGTAACAAGATATGTGGGTTCTAAGCATAACCTGTCAACCAAATACTATGAATAAATGAATGTGATGCACCGGTATCAAATAGTATCCTAACTGGTATACTCTGAATCAAAAGCATACCTTCCACCATAGTTTTTCCCTTATCAGCTGCAGTAGGCTTAGTTGATGATCCAACAGCTAAGACCTCCCCCTTGTCCGCCTGACTAGCTCTGGACACTGGTTCTTATAATGCCCAACTTGATCACAGTTGAAACACTTCACATTCTTCTTATCTACAGCCTTCTTCCCCTTACCTAACCGCCACTCATGAGCATAATGACCCTTTTTGTCACACTTGAAGCACATTAAATCAGCCTTTGCCTTCTTGGCGGCATCCCCTTTCTGGACTCCATTCTTCTTAAAGAATTTCCTCTTCTTTCACTGAGGACCCTGGGATTCCACTGGCTTCTCTCTAGCACAACCAGCCAGCATCTCTTCATGGCGAATCGCCATCTCACCAAACTTAGCAGCGTACTCGATTACTAACATCTCTCCTTGGACTAAATCCATGAACTTCCTCATCAATACCGACTTAGCAACCTCGGATAGAAATCTCTACTCAAACCTCCTTCTAAAATCAGCCCATGTCAATTCTTCCTCCAAAACTCCGGCAGTCACACTATTCCACCAGTAAAGTGCTGCCTCTTGCAACTGCCAAGAGACCGGCCTCCACTTTTGCCCATTATCCAATCTTAGTTCATTAAAGATCCTCTTACAATGTAATAGCCAATTCTCAAATTCAACAGCATCCACTGTTCCAACAAATGGCTTTCCACCCAGACTTGGGCAGTCTCTGCTCAACCTACCATAGTTATTCCTAACTGGATCCACATGATTAGCTCCTCCAACTTTACCAACAATCCCAGCTTGCAAAAGATTGGCTAACAACTAATACACCATCCCCGCATCTACTGGTGGATTTCCAGCACCAACATTAGCCTCAGCATTTTGGTTATCATTAGCCAATCGACCTTGGTTTCTCCTAGTATTAGGTCGAGCATTTCCGTTGGTTGTGGTGCTTCCTTTACCAAGATTTCCTCTTCCGTTTATTGCTTTCATATCTTCTTTCTCGTAAATCTGCATACGAGCTTTAGTAAGATATACAAGAACAGTCTATGTGAGAGTGGAACACGTACTTATATATATATATATATATCAAATACAAGTACGTTACCATAGTGTTAACCAAAACGCCGATCATATTTTTAAATTCATTGGATTATGTTTGAAAATCTTTTAGGTTTAAATTTATTTTAAAGTTTCTTAAACCTACGCTCTGATACCAACTTGTAACACCCCCTTACTTGAAGGCCCAAAACTAATGGCTACGGATGTTGCAGTCATCCATAGTTATTAATCCTCGGCGACCAAATACGGCGGTGTTAGATTCATTGATACATAGAAACACATGAATATGGAAAAAAATTAAACTTCAAACAATATCACATTCCATTTCAAAATATTTCCAATTCATTACATAATCCCACAATCACAAATCACATTCAGAGAAAACATATTTATTACAAGATACGCCAAGAGCGACATATGAAGATGCCCTCTTGGATGACCAGAGTATATACAGGCAATATAACAAATTTGCCATTAAAAGCAACACAGCATAATCAAAAGAAAAGTGAACTCTAAATAGCTATCATGCCTCCTGCACATCTCCAGAAGCTTATTCATCTTAAGAGGTACCTGAAATCCTCAACTCTCAAACTATTCAAAATCAATTGAGTACCCAAGAGTTTAAGGGGAAAACATAAACTTTAAGTCAAACATAAAGCCTGGTATGAATAATAATCTACCATCTCAAATCATTTAGATATCTAGTGAGACCACGCCGCTTAACGTAACGGGTTTTCCCCTTACTAGCATCTCAAAACCTTTATAAAACAATATACTGTGCTCCTGCATCCACACTAGTTAAAACATAATCATTTCAAAATATTATGATGATATGCAAACATTTTAAAACATACTGGATTTCCCATCCTTTGTTTTATTGACTCCCTGTCATATTTTATAGTTTCTAGGGTCACTATTAACTTATTAGTTTTCATGGGCTTACTAACAACCTTTTCATATTATATGGACTCGCTATCCTATTTCATAGTTTTCATGGGTACACTATGAACCTATTTGCCCTTGCCAATTAACTTAACACTACCACTCCAGTGGGTTTAGTTGATTCATGGGTTCCCCTGAACCTATTGGTTACTCCAATAACTTCTCCCTTACCCTAGTTTTCGTGGGTTGATTAGGAACCTATTGGTCCCTTCCAATACCTTTTCTTCTTATCCTAGTTTTCATGGGTTGACTAGGAACCTATTGACATCTGTCAATAACTTAATTCAAACATAGTTTTCATAGGATCACTATGAACCAATTAGCCCATGACAACCACTCTTTATAACATAGTTTTCATGGGATCACTATGAACCTATTGGTAACTCCAATAACTTCCTAGTCATAGTATTCATGGGATCACTATGAACCTGTCTCCCTGACAACTTCCACATTTAAGCATCCTATATTTTGGTCTCCCTGACCTCTTGGATGCAATTGTACTCGCTCATGAGTTTAATCAGTTTATATTCACTACTGGGTTAACCTAGCTAGTTCTTCTACCATTTACCCCCAAAATACAGTTATGGGTCCATTATAATGTGAATATATTTATATTTGAAGAAGCAAACATAATTACAAAACAATACCACTCCTGTGTGTTTAATGTCCTTGAAACACTTTTCATATAAAATATGGTTAATCCCTTTAACCTATAATTTTTATCAAGGAAAGCTTCTTCTTAAAACCATTTCAAAACTCCTTTAATTTAACCATGGGATTTTCCTTTGAAAATGAGTTTGGGCTACAAAACCTTTGGAAGCATCAAAATCTATCTTCAAAACATTAGGCTCCTGCCTTTCTAATACTTTAAAACCTTCCTTTCAAAAACTTTCGATTGTATTAAAGTTTTAACATATAACTTTGGAAGCATAGCTTTGAAACCATTTGAAAGTACTCCTTTCGAAACCATTGGAAGTAATCTTTCCGAAACCATTGAAAGTCCCCCTTTCGAAACCATTGGGTTTATACTTAAAATATTATTTGTGTCAAAGTGAATATAGGCGAAAGCATTTCTTTCGAAACCATCCTTTATCATATACAAATATTGGGGAAAACATGAAGGCGTCAGCACCATCCTTCGAAAGCATAAAACATCTGGGTAAAATGTTGGAAGGTTGGCTTCGGAACCGCTTTCGAAACCATTGCCTTCAAGACCCCTAATGTAACATCCCTAATTTTTGAAAACATTATTCAGGAGCTTTAATTAGATAAATTAAATATAATAATGATGATAAGGGGATTGAGATTTGAATAAATTATATCATGGGACGTGCTTAATAATTAAATAAATGGGCTTTAATGCAGTTCAAAGGTTAATTAGTTTACACATGGGCATATTAGTAAATAGCCATTTTATTTTACAAGGCTATAACTTCTCATTTTTGTCCATTTACATTTCATTTCTCACAATCACGAACGAAAATCAGAAAATAAAAACATAGCCGGTCATTAACAAAGAGGAAAAGAGTAATTTCAATCTAAAGCTAAAGATCAAAAGCTAGGGAGGATTAATCAACAACAAATATCAAATTCCTTATCAAGTTTAAGGTGAATAATAATTTTATACCATCTCTATTTTATTTTATGATTATGTGTTTTTGGATTTATTTTTAAATTCATTTTTATAATGATATGGATGATGATATGCTTGAATCACGTTATGATCGAATTATTTTAATTCATACACATATGATTTTGCTCGGTTTTAAGGGAAAACCAAGGGTTTATGATTTTCGATTGCCATGGAAAAAATTTATGTTGAATAACATATGATTTTGGAGATGGTTTTTGATTTTTAGAATTTTCCAAGCTATGAAAATTTTATTATGAACTTTTGATGATAAAAATGATGTAATTGGGTTTATAAATTTATTTTGAATATTTCAGGAAGAATTTGAGTCTAAATTTTTAATATGTTTGATTATATGATGAAATTGATTTTCTGTGATTTTTGGGGATTTTTCCAAATTGATTTACTAGAGAAAATAAATTGTTTTAAAAGTGGGACTTTTCTGCAAATATTATTTTTGTTATATGAAAAGGCTTAAACGTTGCATTTTTATGGCTTAGATCTAGTACAAAAGCGGCAGTTTTAATTTTAAAGTATTTGAAAAGTTTTGTGGCAGCCAATCAATGGTTTATAAATAGACAAGTTGTTACAAAGCAATTACTAAAAGAAGTAATGTTTCAGCCTTAAATTCAGATAAAGGTGTTCCACCTCAATTAATACCCCTTTCAACTCCAATGATTCCGCCTCATCCTAGTCGAAACCATCATAGTCGAAACCAATACAGAAGTTATCACCTAGTGATGCGCAATGGATTGGAAGGAAGGCGGAAGCCTTGGCGTCGAAAGGTAAGCTACCGACGGGGTTGAAACCCTGCCTTGTTTTCAAAAGTTAAAGCCTTGCCTTGTTTTACCTAAAGCCTTCAATATAGTCGAAACATATGCTTTCGAAATGGTTTTATAAATAGCTTTCGAAGAAGGTTGTCGCATTATGTTAAAATATTAGCTTTCGAAGAGGTACTTTTTCTTTAAATAATTGCTTTCGAAAGGGTTGGTTCCGACCTAGTCAAAACCCAGCCGCTATTTTCCTTCCGAAGTATTGAAGTCATCGATGCCTTCGAAAGGTTGACTTTGCTTTTACCTAGATTAAGCCGCTTCCTAATTGCTTTCGAAAGGGGTTTGAGGGTTTTGAAGGTGATGAAGTCGAAAGGGGTTTCGACTCTGATCTTCGAAGTTTTAATTTTTAAAAGGTCTTTGTTTTCGACTAGATGGTTCCGACACCATCAACTTTTCCCCAAATTAATTTTTGTTGGTTTTGAAAAAGATATTTTCGTATATAACCATTTTGACCTAAATGATGTTTCTAAAGAGTAAACCTAATGCTTTTGAAAGGGTACTTTATTTGTTTCGAAGCTATGTTTCAAAGAATATTTTCTTGATACCATCGAAAGGTATCATTGGTTTCGAAAGGTATATATTTAGAGTTTTAAAAATAGGTATTTATGCTTTCGAAGGAGGTCATCTAGTGGTCTCGAAAGTGATGTTTTAAAGTTTCAAAATAAATAACCCATTCTAATTTTTAAAGGAAAAACCATGCCCTAAATAAAGATTTTGGAAATGTTATTTACATTGTTATTAACCCATAACTGTATTTTGGGGAATGGGCAAAATAAACAATTAGGTTGACCCGGTAGTGAATATAACTAAATAGATGTTAAAATCTTAATTGAAGATATTGGCAGGGGCCAATAGGTTTACAGTAAGCCCATGAAAACTGTATGATATTGGCAGGGGCCAATAGGTTCATAGTCAGCCCATAAAAACTATGATTTGATACTGGCATGGGCCAGTAGCTTTGTAGTTAGCCCATGAAAACTATATCCGGATTAAGATATTGACAGTCAGTCAATAGGTTCCTAGTTAGCCCATGAATACTAGGATAAGAGATAAGCTATTGGAGTTACCAATAGGTTCTTAGTGATCTCATGAAACTATGATATTGGACAGATAGTCCATAAACATTTAACAGGTTAATAATAACCCTAGAAACTATAATTGAGCAGAAACCAATAAAAAAGTGGCTGCTCTATTTTGGACCTTGTTTTAAAATACCCTTTCGCAAGCATTGGTTTCGAGACCTTCGAAACCTCTTTGTAAACAGGTAAGCGCATTTCTTTAGAAAATAAACTAAAGACCTCGACCCCTTTAGAAGCTATATTTCGACACCCTACCTTCCGCCTTTCTCCAATCCACTGCGTACCATCTTTGTGATACCTTGTGTTTTGGTTTCGGCTTATTAGGTTTCGACTGGGTTGATGGCGGAAGCTCTATGTCAAAAGGTACTTCCATAGTAGGTGAAACCATCTTTTCTGAGTAAACTTGGTTTAGTACTACTTAAAGCAAACCTTTTTCTAACTAACCTACCACGTGTCAACACCAGATTGGTTTCCTTAACGTTTTCAAATTCTTTACTAAAATAACCACTGCTAATTTCAGATCTAAACCATGGTTAAGTTAATCAAATAAGCCCTTCCATTAAGCAAAACCAATATTGCAAAGAAGTCCCTCTTCTAAAATAATTTGATTTGCATAGCAAATCACTTTGGAAAAATCTCCAAAAATTCACTTTAATTATGTTATCTAACATATCAAAATTCCGGACCCAAATTCTTAATATATTTTCCAAAATAAATTTATGAACCCAAATAACCATATTTTCCTTTGAAAATTCATAACAACCTTTCCATAGCTTGGAAAATTATCAAAATTGAAACCCAATTCCAATATCATATTTTGTACAACATAAAATTTTTCCATGGCATTTAAACATCAATATAAACTGGTTTTACCCTAAAACCGATTATAAATCCATTTAAACAATCTTATTTAAATTAAACAAATCAATATTCTAGCATATCATCATCCAATTTACCATAAAAACGAATTTACCCTTAAATTCGAAAACATATGATTCAAAACAAAATAGAGATGGAATTATTATTCACCTTGATTAAGACAAGGAGATTGGATTGAGATTGATTTCCCTTAAGCTTGAATTTCTAGCTTTTAATTGTATTCCTCTTGTTAATGGTCGGCCCTTCCTTCTTACCTTTTGTTTTCAAAATGACGTAAATGGGAATGAAATGGTAGGAACAAAAATATATAAGGTAAGGGTTAAGGGCGGCAAATTCCTAATATACGCTTATGTAATTTAATTAACCTAAAAACCATTCTTAAACCCATTTAATTATTTTATTAGGCATGACCTTATTAGATTTATTCAAATCTCAACCCCATTATCTCTTAATATTTACATTATTCTATTTAATTTATCTAGTTAAATTTCCTGAATAATGTTAACAAAAATTAGGGGTGTTACAAATAATCCACATCTACAAGTAAACATAGATCCGTATGGGGAGAAAGGATCGATGTAGCAATAATCAAGCAATCAAAGAACGACGATGAGGAAAGTATATGTCACTAATCCAAACAATCAAGCATCCTAGGTTCGTTAGCATAAGCTACCCAATCCACTTCAACAATTGAAGCTAAAAGACTCAACTAAAATGTGATTACTGCACATATATACTTATATAATTTAAAAGCTATATACATATGCATGATTGAAAAGGGATCAAGAACGCAAAGTTAAGCAGGATCAGTTATTAAGCAGAAGTAAAATGTTCAAAGAGTTATCTTCGTTGAAGGTTTCTACTAAATCAATGGTTAAGGCGATGTTGTGTCTCCCTCTTTGCTTGCAAGTTCAATTTTATGGTATCTATCCGAATTTTTTAAGAAAATCTATGAAAAGGACATTTTCCCCCAACCTATAATTGGGCTTAGCGAGCCAATTATAAATGAACATTGCAATGGAGTAAATTAGGTTATTCGAAGAGGTGTTTATGATATTACACATTCTTTGGTTCCTTTCAAACCATATGTACCAACAAGTAACGGTGAAAATAGAATCATGTAAAATTATGTAATCCGTAGTCCATCAGAATCCAAGATTGTTCTAGTAGTATTCACAGTTAAGTTCAGTTTTAGTAACGTTGAAGTCAAATTCGTTAACGAGAATAGAATTAGTTAAGGGACAATTATAGTAAATGTAGGTTATATTTTTTGAATTTGAGTTTCAAAACACATTTTTTGTTTGTGGGTAGTTTCTTTCTTTAAGAGTTCAATTGTGTTTAATTTATTATTTAGGATTAACCATATGTGCAGTTTTGACTTTGGAGGAGCACTAACTTTCCAAATAGATTTGAAAATATATGGTATTATCTCTGAGAAGTTTAAGTACTTGTACATTGAGTTCGAGGAATAAATTATACTTTTATCCCAACACCAAATTTTAGTATCACTCTTGTTATCTAAGTTATATTATTACGGCTTGGAACAAAGTACAACTAGTTGAGCTAAGGTGGTGTCTTCAAGGGCACCGTTGAATGTAAAGGTCCATGGGAAGTCATTGTGAGGTGTAAAGACCTTGAAAATTAAGGCATTTTTAAAGTTAGAGTATCAAATAATTCTTTACACTCAATTTCGAGTGGTATAGCGGTGATCCAGCTATCATGTCAAAAGGACGTGTTAATCCTTAAGTGGATACATTATTGATCCCCAGGTTAAAATATTATAGTTTGTTAAGCTTGATTTTCAAAAGTCAGACATGTGGCTGGGGTTTAAAATGATGTGGTGCAAGTTGTTGGTTCTATCATAAAATTGATTTGGAATAACTTCTTTCCGTATAAGTTTTTCATTAGTATCGTTAAATTTCCAAAGCCATTTTCCCAGTAGCGATATGTTAAGATTGTGGAGATTTGTAATAATTTATTTAAATCAAAATTTAAATATTTACCGATATCATATATCAATGCATACATATATAACTTTTAAATGCACACCCAATTAATTGCTAGTGGCACCCAAAATCAAATAAAAATTTAATAATTAATATCTCAAAAATATTAGTTAATTTCATTAATTTACAACGATTATAAACTAATTAAATCGGGTAGTATTTTAGATCACTCAACATAATGGTTGTGCGATTGAAATGTGTAAATTCAGTCAGCAACTAATATTGTACGATTCGAATATTATCATTCACACGCTGGTGACGTGTGATAGTCTGACTAAATTTATCGCTTATGCATTTTTCGATAAATCCAATTTTACCATTTCAAACATTACCTAGTAGTAATGAATATTTACACTAATTCTCTTCATCAAAACTACATCACTTTAGAACTTCTAGATTTTGGTTTTGGTCAAAATTTCAATATTGTCCACATTTAACTTGTTTAATCCAAAAGTCCTTTGTTCAATAATAACAATCATTATTAACTGTACTGCTATGGTCAGAAACTATAACTTTGAGTTGACTACAGTTGACCGTGATACTAACCTCATATAATCTAGGAGATAATTTCTATATTGAATAGTATTTCACTCACTACGCCATAGATGACCTTCTGCAACACAAAAAAATGTTGGCTCAGGCCCGAAAAATGTTGCCATAGGTCTATGGCAACACTTTTAGGGTGATGCAATTTTTGCCGTTGCCTTAGACCTCAAAGGCAACATTTTGACTATCTAAGGCAACATAAGTAATATTGTTGCAATAGAACCCTATTTGGGTCTATGGCAACACCCATAGGTATCTGTAGCAACATTCCAAAATGTTGCTATAGATATTAACTTTCTGAATTTGTGGGGCCCACAATGTAGAGCATATTTGATTTTTTAATAAAAATAAATATTTATTTAATAAAATGCTATTGCACAGAATTTGATATTTAAACAGTAATTTATTTAAATAAATATTTTATTTCAACATTTGAAATAGTACAAATTCCTGACTCCACTATTTTACAATTCAATGATATATAACACTGATATTCACATATACAGATATTCCTCACTACTTCACTCAGTTCACTCATTACATATGCAGTTTCAATTTATACAGACACTGACAAATATATGATGAGCTGAGTGCCGAGCCGAAGGCGAGCCGAGAAGCGGGTCCGGGCACAGCGCCGGCGGGGGTCTGGGGCACCGCAGTCCCGGGGCACCGCCCGATTCATCCGATTTTGGAAGATCGAGCCTTCTTTGAAACGACGTAAAATGATGCACAAATGGTAATTGCAAGCACTACAACAATAAATGAGGAAACTGTAATAACTGGACCAACAGCCACCTTCAAACCGTCAAAACCCCTGCCGAACACTCACAGCACCACAATAAAACTTCTACCAACAATCACCTCTGCCACTCACAACCTGAACATTGTAATCATCAATTCACCATCAAACAGCAGTACTACATGAAAATGTGCACTAGATTATAAAACTGAACTTGGAGCTCCTAAGTTCAACACTATTTCCCTTAACAACAATTTAAAAATAAAACACTAAAAATTACCTATAAGGAGGATGTATATAAACAAGTCTGTGAGTATTAACTAGTAACCGACATGAAGAAAATGATATAATGTGAATTATATACACATGATACCTGCAAAAATATAACTAGAAAATGATATATAGTTCCAAAGGAGCATTTGCACAAACATATGGGGGGCGTACTACCTTATTGAAATTACCAGTACCATTCTAATGCTTATCCTTAACAATGTCATCATCTTGCAATCTATTACCATTAGCAGATTAATTGTTGCGAGAATGACAGCTAAATCTCGAGAGCAGTTCGGGTTTTGGGAGAAATTAAGGCGCTAGAAGGGTTTTCAGGAGAAGTAGTCTAAAGGAGAAAGGTAGAGGGGTTGGTGGCGAGCAAGTCTTCTGTTGGAGGCGAGAGCTGATGGCGACGACAGCGGTGGCAAAAGGGGTTTGAACGGAAAACTTTGTTTGGCTTCGGGTTTTGGTGTCGTGACAGGGTTCTGGTTGGAGCTAGATGGTCGCGATGGGTCAAGGGGTAGCTGGGGGTGAGGGTGACAATTTGGTGGCGGAGGCGAATGAGGAAGCAGAAGAAGAGGAGGGTGACATTTGGTGGCAGAGGCGAATGGGAGGAGGCGAATTGAAATGAAAACCAAAAGGGGATCTACTCTGAACTAGTTCAGGCGGGAAAACGAAATTTTGGGGCAAATTGCAGTGGTGATCCATTTTAACAACCAGATTAAATGTAGATCGTTGGATCGTATTCACGCGGATTGCTAATTTTATTAATTTTTTAATTTGAATACATCTATTGCAACACTATATAAAAATGTTGCATTGTGTTACACTTGTTTAGCTAGAGCAACACATTTTTATGGCTAAGGTAACACCAAAACTACAACGTTGCAGTAGGACCAAAATTTTATAGCTGTCGCAACATTTTAGCTGGCAACACCTTGCAAAAATGTTGCAGAAGGTCATCTATGGCGTAGTGACTTCTAATGCTTTAACTGAAATCCAACTATAGTCTTTCGGTGGACGTCAAGCCATAATTTAACTATAATCCAAGTGGAGTATCCACATTGAAGTTCGACAGTATCCTTAAGTTGAGAGAACTGTCTAATATTATCAATTCGAGATTCTCTATTTGACCTTGGTTATTTTACCCCACAGAAAACTCTCAAGTGAATCGTTCTATATTTATCTAATAACTATAGGTACATAACCCCTTGGTGACCTTAATAGCTATGAGTAATACACTACCCAACATTTGGAGAGTGTTACCAACTCTAGTCTCAATGAATATATAAATATCCTATCTTAAAACATCTCGACTAGGAATATTTAAAACAGTGTTACCTTTAATGTGATAAATTGCTCATGACTACAACACATTGCAATTACTACACATGATATATTATTTAAGGATATTTTTATATAATATACTTAAATAAATTTAATAATTAGTCAACATAGCACAGTATGACAAGTATATAATAGAAATAAAACACTTTTGTTTCAAAGGAAGTTTTATTACATATTTAATAATTTACAATAAACTACAAAGTTTGCCCTAGGGTAGACTCCTAACTATATCAATCTCCTACTTGCAATTGTGGTCAATTATAGAATCTCAATCTCATCCCTTCGATCAGCTTTTTAAGAACTGACCGAGTTAGTCCCATTTGGTATCTGCTCTATCAATCACTACTTGTTTAATAGCAATAAATTATCTAATAAGGTGATACTTATAAAGAATGTCCCTTAGTTTTTTGTGAACTCTTGGTTCCTTGGCGATTTGCATCATGACATTGTTGTCGCAAATCAATTTTATTATATTTTCAATGTTTGGAATCACTCCAAGTTTTATCATAAATTTGTGCATCCGGACCACTTCTTCAGCTGCTTCATATGAGGAGCATCCTTCTTTGAAAGGATGCTTTCGGATATTGCATCGGAATATTTCGTGCTTGGAATTTTCCATACTGAACCTTTTCAGTATGGTATCTATGTATAGGGATTGGGACAATCCAATCAACCTTCCAGATCTACCTCAACAGATCTAAATACCAAGTATATATGCTGCTTCTTCCAAATCCTTCAAGGATAAGTTCTTGGATAACTACGCTTGCACCAATTGAAGCAAAGCAATGTTGTTTCTGATTAGTAACAATTCGTCAACATATAGGACTAACACTATAACACTTCCTTATTCTTTTAGATATACACATACTTCTTCTGTATACTGATAAAACCAAACTGTTTGATTACTCTGTCAAAACACTTATTTCAACTTCTTGAAATTTTTTTAGGGCAATAAATCAATCTTAACAATTTTCAAGCCTTGCCCTTGCTCCCACTGATCTTAAAACGCTTGGACTATGGCACGCAAACCATCTCTTCTTAATCACCATTTAGAAATACAATAATCACATCCATTTGCCGTATTTCATTGTCATAGAATGCGGTAATTGCTAGCATTATCCGAATAGACTTAGGCATGGCTACAGAAGAAAATGTTTTGTCATAATCAACATCTTAAATTTGACGAAACCCTTTCTTAAATATTCTTGCTTTATAAGTCTCTATTTGTCCATCCACATTTAGATTTTACTTAAAAATCCATTTGCTGCCAATGGATTTTATCTCTTTGGGTACGTCAGTCAAATTTCATGCTTTATTATCATACAAGGAATCCATTTTGGATTTTATAGATTTAAGTTTAAGTATAGAGTCCTCACTCTGTATTGCTTGTTAGAATAAGAGAGGGGTGTCATCTTCTAAGATGCAGTCCTCTTTCTCGTCATTCATGAGAAAACCATTATATCTCTTTGGTGTACAAGATTCTACATTAGACCTTCTAATAGATTTTGGATTTTCATATACCGACGAATTTGATTCATCTACTTGAGTTGGGTTTTCTTTCCATACCACATCTCAAATAGGGTCTTGGGTACAGACTTAGTAGGCATCAAATTCAACATATGTGTTGCGATGTCCAATGCATATACCCACTGGGAAAGAGGTAACTCGGATCTACTCATCACAGAACTAACCATATCTAACAGTTTTTATTTCCTTCTTTCTGAAACACCATTATGTTACGAAGTATAAGGTAGAGTAACTTGAGAGATAATCTCACTATCTTTTAAATACTATTGGAGCTCTTGTACAATATACTTACCTCCTCGATTAGATGAAAGTATTTTGATCTTATGGTTTGGTTTATTTTCAACCTCATTCTTATACTCTTTAAATTTCTCATAGACATCAGACTTATTCTTCATAAGATATACATGTCTTAGTTTGGAGAAATCATCAGTAAAAGTTACAAAATAAGAAGAATTTTCTTAGGTAACTATAGGCATTGGGCCACAAACATCAGTATGTACGAGACCCAAGAGTTCATTAGTTCTTTAATTCTCTGACCAAAGAGAAGCTTGGTCATTTTTCTTCAAGACACGACTAACAAGTATGAAATGTTTTAGAATCAAATGATGGTAGAAAACCTTAGGTTTTTAGTTTGTGTAGCCGCTTATCACTAATATAATCTAGTCTACAATGCCATTGATAATTATTATTAATATCAACTTTAGAAGAATTATTCAAATCACGTATGTGATTAGAATTAGATACATAAATGTCATTATCCAAAACACCATTGCAAATTTTATTCTCATCAAATATAATGTTCATAACGTTATCAACATAACGAAAAACATATCCAGTCTCAAACAATCTAGACACGAAAATTATTCCACAAATTAATTATTTCACATAATAGAAATTATTTTAAATAAAAACTAATCAATTCGAAAAAGCTAAGTGATAGACTCCAACCACATTTTCACCTACTAGAGATCCATCAGCAACTTGAAGCCTCATTTCATCGTTTGTCTCATGATGTCTGCTTCTACACTACACCAGAAAAGACTTTTGGTAGCGTTGAAAAAACGCTACCATAACTTATGGTAGCGTTTTAGAGAACGCTGCTATACAACATGCAACTAAAAGTCTAAAACTTTTTGTTGCGTTGTAGTAAACGCTACCAAAAGTCACTTTTAAATGCAACTATAGATATTTTCTGTAGGATTTAAAAAACGCTACCAAAAGTCACTTAAATGCAGTTATAGGTTTTTTCTGTAAGGTTAAAAAAACGCTACCATAAGTCTTCATTTTTTGGTTGCATTTTTTGTTTATATGCTTTTTTTTATTTTCAGTAGCGTTTTTAAATTGCAACTGTATAATTTTTATATTAGTTTACATTTGTTTCTGTAGCATTTCTGAAACGCTACTAAAAGTTATTGATTGTTTGGTAGCATATTTTAAATGCTACTATTTATGGTTGATGGTTTATACCATTTCCAACAATCGCTTATATACTATTCATATTAAAACGAATGATCAATCGCATAATTTTCATATATTCAAACAAATAATTAAATCACATAATTAGCATATACAAACAATCAATCATATAATCATCATATTCAAATAATTGCAAAAACATGCTAATCTCACAATCAAATATAATATCCATAATCAATTCGATAGTAGTTTTTCAACAAAATAAGTCACATACTACAAGCATTCACAGACAAGTTTCCACAAATGGTACTAACAAAATACGACAACGTATATAATAATTAAATTCATGTTTGTTGCTTGATTACCAATATTTCTTTGTTGTCGACAGTCTTCGCTTCGAAATAGCTAATTACCTGCAAACGAGTTTAACAATCAACAATATATATATATATATGTATATATATATACGTATATATATATATATGTATATATGAAAATCATGTAATCTATAACACGATATTCTATATTAACACATATTAACAAAAATTGTTCTATTTTTATATGCATCCTATATAGTTCCCCAACGAATACACAATTTTCAATTTACACAGATATTCAGATCAAAACTGGGTTAGAAGTCTGACTGGATTTCATTCTATGTGCGGATTGTGTATTCAGTACTATGGGCAGATTGTGTATTCAGTACTATTGTTATCCCGCCTTTTGGCAAGGCCGTGACACCAAGGACTTGACTAGATACCGGTGATAGGTCGTCTCGGAAGTCGGTTACACGTAAGGATCGCTACGGATATCGATGAATTTTGTCCGAGTCCGGATTGGGCTGCAATTGATAAGACATGCCAAGCAAGGCCAGAGGAAACGACGTTCCAATTTTCAAGTCAATCCGAGTTCGTATGCTCAAGATATCACCGATGGAAAATGGAGGAGACAGCCTTGTATTCGAATCCATTAAGGTCGACTCAATCATCTTCGAATCCATCCCCTTTGCCTGGCTTCAAATCCATCGTGGAAGCCTTCCTTCGAATCCATCCCCTTTGCCTGGCTTCGAATCCATCGTGGAAGCCTTCCTTCGAATCCATCCCCTTTGCCTACTTCGAATCCATATAATAGATGCGCCTCAACTCCATCCCATAAGCTACCTCGAATCCACTAGGCCACGGCAGCTAGGAACGTGGACTCGACCCAGTCAATCCGGAGTGGAAACCGGATCGATACGAAGCATACGTACCACGTCACCATCTTCACGAGCAGGAGGATCGATTCGAACGAATCGATTCGAGCATATCGATTCGAACGACTACAGAATACGAAAAACACCAACTTGAATCGATCATAACTCGAGTTCTACAAGTCCAAATGCCATGAAATTTTCACAGAAGCTTAAGCGCATGATGAAGAATGTTCACACCAAATTTCAGCTCGATTGGATGATTTCTTGATCGATTCGAACCAAGGGTCGAATCGATCCCGAAGTGGGCCCGGATCTCCAGATTTCGGCCATGTGGGCCCCCTGACGTGCCAGAACTGGTCTCCCCTCATTTTAGGCGAAATATCAGCCTCCTACACCTATAAATAGAGCCCCTGGTCATTCAGAAAAGGGGTCGGAGAATTCTAAGTACTGAAGAGCGCCCAAATTCTGCCAGATCTACTCCAGAACACCGCCGCTGCTTTAGATTGAGACTTAACTTAGAAATTCAGTTGTATTACATTATAAACTACTGTAACCTTCAAGTATCGAGCAATAAAATCATCAAACTTCATAGTGGACGTAGGCAAAACGCCGAACCACTCTAAATCGCTTGTCTTTGCAATTTACTTTCTGTTATTTGGAGTTTTTGTTAGATAATCCACAGTTTTAATTTTCATTCTTCACTTTTATCTCTTCAAAAACTTCCGAAGAGTGTTGTGCCCATTTTTGGTACAAACACTTTGGTGCTTTCACCGAGAAAAAACCAGCTTTTTTCTCCTGCTCCTTGGATCTATCATCGATACCGGATTGCACAAATCCAAGAGGAAGATCCAGATCTTCGATTCACAGTCCTTCCATTCTACTCAGATTTGCATAAAATCTAGGAAAAGGATTCATCATTCAAAATGGTTAGCACAAGAACCACTTCTGCAGCTCCAGGACAAGAAGGTAGGGATGGACAAAATCCTGCTCAACAGCAGCCATCCAACCAAGACAACACTGCCCACTCGGATCCGTCTGGGGCAGTCACTAGACAAGAATTTCAGGTGTTACTTCAAGAGTTGACTCAGAGTCGGCAACAGTTAGCCGAACAGTTGCGAGCCAATATTGAATTGACAAATCAACTGAACCGCCAGGGCCGTAGGAGGTCCAGAAGGGATGATGTTTCCCGCTCATCCACTGAAAGTTCTGCCTCATCTGACTATCATCATAGATCTACCCATCCCCGATTAGATGGATATCATGCTCAGACTACGGGATATCAGCCCGCCCTGACTGTCGGGCAATTGAGGGTAGGACCCTCAACCAGCTTCCAGGCTGGGCCATCAGCACGAGGTGGCCGCACTCCACAATATACTACGGACAATCATGTCACAGCTGCCACAGTAGAAACAAGGGTTGATACCCGACATCTTCCAGATTCGAGTAATCAACAGCAAGGACGTACTTCTGAACCATACGTCCCAGAAGACGCTGAGCCAAGGAGGCGGAACTTGGACCGTCGACAGCGCCCGGTCCAAACTCGCACTGTGGAACCCGACCACACCTTAGCTCAGCATGCTCAAAACGTAGCAATGCCAGACATCTCGACTATGATACGTCAGATGATCCGTGAAAGCCAAGGTCTTACCAATGACGATTGGGGGATTTCTCGAAGCCATACTCCTTTCACGGACGAGATACTATACGCTGAACCTCCTCGGCGATTCAGAATGCCAACTCTCCCTATGTACGAAGGAAGTTCTGATCCCAATCAGCACATACTGAAATACGAATGGTCAATGAGCGCCGCAAGGGCCGACGATGCAGTAAAATGCCGCAGCTTCCCCATTTCACTGGGAGGAATTGCAACAATGTGGTTTACAAGACTACCTCCAAGATCTATCTCTTCATTTGACCAATTAGCTAAGAAATTTATTGAACAATTCCGTATGCATGTCGCTAGACCCAAAGATGTTAACACCCTGTCCAATGTTACCCAGGCTCGTGGGGAAACATTAAGGCGTTACTTGGAGAGATTCCATGCGGCATGCGTGGAAATTAGTAATCCCAATGACAACTCAATTTTAATGGCATTGACAAAGGGAATTGATCCCGATTCTGAATTTGGAAACTGGTTAGCCGGAAAACCCCCCGCATCGTTGGACCGTTTCTACTCCAAAGCCGCTCAATTCTTACGGCAAGAGGACGCGAAACAGTCTAGGAAGCAGGACGATGCGAAACCCGGAAGTGAGGGAATACAAAGCAATGTAGCAGTTAAACAGTCCGGTGACAGTTCCGGAAAAGTCCAGTTAAACATACAGAACAAACAAACTCAGCCAAGAGGTGGCAATGGTCAGAATAAGAAGAGAGATCCGAATCCAGGCCCACGGCGTAGGGCTCCGATGTTCGAAAGCTATACACCGTTAAACACTTCACTGGAAAATGTGTACCTGCAGACTTGTAACACAGAACAGTATAAGAAACCCGCTCCGAAGCGGTCATCAGAAAGGCAGATTCAGACGGGAAAGTTTTGTAGGTTTCATGAGAGTTATGGCCACAATACGAATGACTGTCGCCATTTGCAAGATCTCATAGAAAAGTTGATCAGGGAGAGGAAGTTAGATCAATTCGTGCGGGCGCCGCAGTCTGGTGGTGCGGGCCCATCGAATCCAAACCGTGCGCAAGATCAGGAAAGACAAGAGGAACCCGCTCGTACAGGCGGGAGGCTAGTTATCAATACCATAAGTGGTGGTCCTCATCCAGCGGACAGGAGCTGGAGGGAAATGGAGTCGTATGCTAGCTCTATCAGGCATGCGAGCTTCGAATGCTGCAGTAATTGTGAGGATGGAACCCCGGCTAAGCAACAAAAAACGATGTCTGACGATATCATATTCAGAAGCAGGGATGCTGACAAAATCGAAGCTCCAACGATTGACCCACTGGTCATATCTGCCCAGGTTGGTCCTGCTTGGATGAAGAGGATCCTGGTTGACAGTGGGAGTTCTGTAAACATTCTATTCAAGCGAGCATACGATTTGATGAAGATGGAAGCCAAAGACTTGAAACCCTGCCAATCCCGAGTTCATGGCTTCAACGGGAGTGCAACGATACCTACTGGAATAGTGGAACTACCAGTAGAACTGGGGATTGGAGAACGCAGGAGAGTCCGATTGCTGCAATTCGTCGTTCTTGACATCGCTTCGCCGTACAACGCATTCCTGGGTCGACCAGCCCTTGCTGAATTCAGGGCAGCCATTGCCCCGTGGTGTTTGACTTTGAAATTCCCAACCGATCATGGTATAGGAATCGTTCAAGGAGATCAGGCAGCAGGAAGAGCCTGTTATGTTGCTGAGTTGCGTGAAGCACAGAAGAAGGAGAAAGGAAAGGGCGTAGAGGAATCTCTCTACGTCCGTTTTACTGATAATTGACAACTAACGCCTGGGCCCCGGCCCGGGCACCACTACCAATTCCTTAGAGATCTTGACCCTAGAGATAGCGAAGATAAAGATGAAGTAGAAGAGAATCAAGCGTCTCCAGCCGAACTGACTGTGGACGTCCCGGTCAGTGAGGATGACGACTCGAAAGTGCTAAAAGTTGGATCTCAACTGGGAAAACAGATACAACAGGAATTGGTTGAATTTCTTCAAGCAAATCTTGATGTCTTTGCCTGGACGCACTCAGACATGTGCGGAATCTCACCGAACATTGCAAGTCACTCTTTGAATATTGATCCGCGACATGTTCCGGTCAAGCAAAAGAGGCGTGGTATGGATCCAGAGAGATCTGCCGCCCTTAAAGAAGAAATTGACAAGTTGCACTCAAATGGTTTCATCCGAGACGCTCTATACCCAGAGTGGGTGTCAAATCCGGTGATGGTTCGGAAACCGAATGGGAAATGGAGAACTTGTGTCGACTACTCCGACTTAAACAAAGCTTGTCCTAAAGATAGTTTTCCACTTCCTCGAATTGACCAACTCGTAGACTCAACTGCAGGCCATGAATTGTTATCCTTTATGGACGCTTATTCCGGTTATTATCAAATACCCATGCATCTACCCGATCAAGAACATACTAGTTTCGTGACTGATCTAGGACTCTACTGTTACAGAGTCATGCCTTTTGGTTTAAAAAATGCCGGGGCAACTTACCAACGCTTGGTTAATCGAATGTTCGCTGATCAGATCGGGAAGACCATGGAAGTCTATGTGGATGACATGTTAGTTAAGTCCCGATTTTCCACAGATCACGTCAAGGATTTAAATTCAATGTTCCGCATCTTGCGTGAATATGGAATGAAGCTTAACCCGTTAAAGTGCCACTTTGGCGTCGCATCCGGAAAGTTTCTGGGGTTCATCGTCAACGCCCGTGGGATAGAAGCAAACCCCGAGAAGATCTGGGCAATAAGGAATTTGCAAACTCCAAAGACCATAAAGCAAGTCCAGAGTCTCAACGGGAAGGTAGCAGCGCTAAGCAGGTTCATCTCGAAGTCCACTGATAAATGCATCCCTTTCTTTGATCTAATCCGGAAAGGAAAACGAAACTTTGAATGGACCATGGAATGTGAAGGCGCATTCCGATCGCTGGTTCAACATCTCTCTACGCCACCGATTTTGTCGAAACCAATTGATCACGAACAATTATACCTTTATCTGGCGGTATCAGAACATGCGATCAGTGCTGCTCTGGTCTGGGAAGAGGATCGAGTGCAGAAACCGGTCTATTATGTTAGTAAACGATTAACCGGAGCTGAAAGAAATTACCCCAAGTTGGAGAAACTGGCTTACTATTTGGTCACTGCCTCGAGAAAGCTTCGTCCTTATTTCCAAGCTCATCCGCTTACTGTGTATACCGATCAGCCGTTACGACAGGTCCTTGCGCGGCCTGAGACGTCTGGAAGGTTACTCAAGTGGAATATCGAACTGAGTCAATTTGACATTACTTATGCTCCGCGGAGAGCCATTCAAGGGCAAGTCCTAGCTGACTTCATAGCTGAATTTACTGTTCCAGACGACTTACCCGAAACCAGCGAGTCTCCTGAATATGTCTGGAAACTTTATACAGATGGTGCATCAAACGATCGGTGTTCGGGCGCTGGAGTTGTACTAGAAACCCCCGAAGGTCGATCCATATGCTATGCTTTGAAGTTTGATTTTCACGCAACCAACAATGAAGCCGAGTATGAAGCCCTGTTGACTGGGTTAAAGCTTGCCAGAGATCTGAGAATTATCGCTATAGAAGTTTATTGTGATTCATAGTTGGTTGTGTGTCAGGTACGGGGAGAATATCAAGCAAGAGATCGAAGGTTAGCTGCTTATCTAGCCCGAGTTCAGGAAGCGCTGGATCAGTTTGATTATTATGCTATTTACTACATACCACGAGATCGCAATCAAAAGGCCGATTCATTGGCAAAGTTGGCCAGCACAGGTGAAGCACAGCAAATGGGACTCGTCCCGGTCGAAACTTTGCCTTTTCCAAGCATCGATCAACTCAAAACGAATGATGTGTTGGAAACCTTTCCCAGCAGAGAATCATGGATGACTCCGTATCGAAATTATATTGAGAATGGGATATTGCCTGAACACCGAAATGAGAAAAGGCAAATTCTACGAAAAGCTTCGCGGTTCATCATTCAGGACGGGATCATGTATAGAAAAGGTTATTCTGTTCCACTCCTCCGGTGTATCGCTCACGACGAAGTCAAACGAGTGTTACATGATGTACACGAGGGAGAATGCGGCGATCACACCGGTGGACAAGCGCTTGCTAAGAAGATACTCCGATATGGATATTACTGGCCGACAGTGAATCGAGATGCAGCCAATTACGCCAGAAAGTGCGACAAGTGCCAAAAACACGCTCGAATTCCAAGAGCCCCGCCTACCGAGTTAACTCAAATGGTCAGTCCCTGGCCGTTCGCTATGTGGGGTATCGATATCATTAGCGCTTTGCCTCTGGCAAAAGGTGGTGCGAAGTATGCCATCGTCGCAGTTGACTACTTCACAAAGTGGGCCGAGGCCGAAGCTCTCGCAACGATTACGTCAAAGAAAGTGATAAACTTTGTGGTCCGAAATATCATTTGCCGATTTGGGCTCCCGCATACCATCATCACCGATAATGGGACCCAATTCGAAAGTTCGGAGTTCAAGAATTTCTGTCAACGATTTCATATTCATAAAAAGTTCTCTGCGGTCGCACATCCACAAGCAAACGGTCAGGTCGAAGCTGTTAACAAAGTTATCAAATCCATCTTAAAGAAACGACTGGAAAAGGCTGGGGGCAAATGGGTCGATGAACTTCCCATGGCATTATGGGCTTATCGAACAACTCACAAGACCGCAACTGGATACACCCCATTTTCCTTATCCTATGGCTCGGAGGCCGTCATTCCAGTGGAGACAGAAGTATTTTCTCACCGCGTAACTTATTACGATCCGAAAACAAACGCTATATTACTCGCTGAATCTTTGGATCTGTTGGACGAGAAACGAGAAGAAGCTGATTTAAGAGCGGCCGCTTACCGAAGTCGGGTCGCCCGATTATATAACACCAAAGTTTGCCCCCGAACCTTTGATCTCGGTGATCTGGTCCTCAAGAGAATATACCCGGTTCCTTCACACATGAAACCAAATTGGGAAGGACCGTACGTGATTACGCAAAGACTTGGGGATGGCACATTCAAACTATCAACCGTGGACGGTCTAGTTTTACCAAGAGCCTGGAACAGCGAGAGTCTCCGTCGCTATTACATATGACAGGCTTCATTTATTTCATTATGTTTTTTATTTAGCAATTTACTTTTGCATTTCGAAATTAGAATTTGTAATAAGGCAACTGATTTGCCATATTTTCTTATTTCAGCAATAAAATGCCATCTCTTCGAGCCAGAGCTGTGATTCATTAAATACAATGTACAACATCACGATGCACGAAGAGCTAAGTTCCATCACACAGTGGAATTTATTCAAGTAGGGAGTGGCTGTGAAGCAATCAACCACTCACTAAATGAAACCCGAGCTCGGGGGCAAGCCATCACATCAGGCCACGAAATGGGTTGATACACGACAACCCTTCATTCAACTCCGTACTCCCAGAGTGCGAGGCGGAGTATAAACATTTTACTAAACTCCGTGCTCCCAGAGTGCGAGGCGGAGTATAAACATTTTTCTAAACTCCGTGCTCCCAGAGTGCGAGGCGGAGTATAAACATTTTACTAAACTCCGTGCTCCCAGAGTGCGAGGCGGAGTATAAACATTTTTCCTAAACCCCAGAGTACTCCGAGAGCGCGAGCTGGGTATAAGCTTTTTACTTAACTCCGTGCTCCCAGAGCGCGAGGCGGAGTATAAACATTCTTCTAACTCCGTGCTCCCAGAGCGCGAGGCGGAGTATAAACATTCTTCTAACTCCGTACTCCCAGAGTGCGAGGCGGAGTATAAACATTCATCTAACTCCGTACTCCCAGAGTGCGAGGCGGAGTATAAACATTCTTCTAACTCCGTACTCCCAGAGTGCGAGGCAGAGTATAAAAATTCATCTAACTCCGTACTCCCAGAGTGAGAGACGGAGTATAAACATTCATCCTACTCCGTACTCCGGAGCGCGAGATGGGGTATAAACATACGTCAACTCCACACTTATCCCCAATACAGGGGGCAGAACCATAACACATAACAAGTTGAAGACAGAAAGGGAATAGATTTTCATTTCCACTATCAACAAAAAGAATCTGATTACAAAGTGTTTACGAAAAATTCTGCTAGTGGGAGCCGAATCCACATCTATACACGGCTATAGAAAAATCAACAAAATGCTACCCTACGCAATAGAGATTTAGAGAAACAGTTCAATCTTTCTTCTTCCTTATCTTCTTCTTCGGGGTAGCTCCACCCGATCCGCTGCCCGATTTCTTCCTAAATCGCTTGCTCTTTTCAGGCTTGCCCTCCGGCAGCGATATAATGTCGACGTCTTCCTCAGAGCTGGAGGCGACGGAAGTTCTTCTAGGAGGACGAGCTGGAGGCATAGGAGTAGTAGCAGGAGGAGGGACATGAGCGGTCTCGATCAATACAGTACCGCCCGGTGAAATCACCATTAACGGGGCAGGCCTGGGCGGACTAGCACCAACATTCCCTGTTTCCATCTCGGCAGCAATCTCAGCAATAACGTCGTCCTCACGAGATACTTGGGCCGCATTGGATGTGCCAATAGCTGGCATAGATAAACTAGCGGCCGGAGCAGCCTCACTCACAGCATCGGACGGGTTGGCAGAGGGATCGATGGTTTCATTGAGAAGCTCCTCAATCATTTGAGCGCTGAAAGAAAACATATTTGCATCTCCCTCCTCGCCAATCAAAGTAGAAGTCGTGATGGCTTCGGAAAAAACAACCCGTTGTGTTTGATGAGGAACTGATGAAGCAAGGGGCGCAGAAACAATAACTTCGGTCACTGAAATACGACAAAACGAAGATTGTTAGCCAAGTGTGTTGCTTAAGGTTCTTCACAACTGAACTACGAGAAACGTTCAAATACCTTCCTTGGTCTGAACCGAAACGTGGGCAGAATCCTCGGCAGAAGATAATAATGGTTGGTCAGGATTATAGGCAGGAACAGATTGGGGATCTACCGCACCAGTGGTTTCGGGCAATGTTGGAATTGCAGCTCCAACACCTGTCCCGTGATGCACGACCCCCGAGCCTTCGCCTGTCTCTAGAGATTGGACGCCAAGCTTTTCTTTCGCCATAGAGATTACCACCTCATGAAGGGTCTTCCTCTCATCCTCGGTAAGCAGACGCATCTCCAGTTCAAAGTCGTCAAGTGCTCCATCTGGATGCGCTGCTCTCTTCTCATTCACCAGCCGGGTCCAGGCATTGTACAAGATCATGGAGTCATCTCCCAGCCACGCTAAATTTCTGTGTTCCAGCACATTAGCGTTATACGTGACTAAGAGATCGTCAAACTCAGCATCTAGCCTAGACCTCTCCTCCAAGATCTTTTCCTGAATCTCTGCTTCCACAGACTTAGCCTTGACCGCCGCCGCAGCAAGTTCGGCCCTGAGAGATACTGCTTGGTCGCAAGCCTCTTGAGCGGTGGCGTTCGCATCATCCTTCTCCTTCACCATTTCAGCGAATTTGGCCTTGAGCTCATTCAGCTCTTTAACGGCTAAGTCTCGCTCAGCTGCAATGGTGGTATTGCAATGGCCCATCTCTTCCACTGTGGCGCAATGTTCTTGCTGCATCCTCGCTAGTTTGGCCACGACACCCTCGTGTTTCTTAAGTGTTTCAAGCTCTGACTTTCGGGACGTTTCCACTTCGGATTGAAGAACTTGAATGATGCGTTTCTGCTTCGCAATGTCAACATCACGTTCAGCAATGACCTTCGCCCTGTCGAAAGCTACTCTAGAAGCCTTCACGGCTGCCTTATACCACTCCTTGTATTGAGCATAGAAGTCGTGGATGTAATTATGAGCAGTGGTTTCAGCTTCCGGAGGGATTCTTTTAAAGTTAGGAGGGAAGATATAGCCATCCATGCAAATTTCCGGGTAGTCATTTTTCATTTGGGCGAGTTTAGTAGCTCCCTCGCTTGTCAACTCAGCCGGAGCTTGTTCAATTATAGCGGCTGTCGTTGGTTCCATTCTTGGCCGTTGAGCATCAGGCCGAGAAGATTGAGAAGGCAACTGTTGCTGATGAGATGGCCCTGGGAGGTCTACTGGAGCCCTGGGAGGCGGAGGAGAACGAGATCGGGGTCGGTACTGGTATCCCCGGTCTCTGTCAGAGTAATCATGGCCAGAACGGTTACGCGAGTAATCTCTGTCTCTATCATAACGTTCTTGACTCGAGTAGCCTCGCCCATGATCCCTATCTGTCTCTCTCCTACGGGAATCATAAAATGGAGAAGATTGGCGCACATTCCGAAGCCTATCTAGAGTGGAGCCACGTCCTGACATCTCACCTGCGATAAGAAATAATTACGGATTAAAATCCCATAAAGCAATGTTTACTATGCAGAAGTCATGAAGTGCCGTGGAAGTGTGTGTAAATGTGTAAACCCCCAAACCGACCGGAAGTGTTGACCGCACTTAAAGGAAAGGGCTCGTTCATGTTTAGGACATCTTGCAATTCCTCCAACCCAGGATTATGAGAAATCGATATATAATCTGGGATAGGAATGTCGTCAAGCCCTTTGAGAGAATCTCTCGAATGAGAAGGGGCGGCCTCAGAAATCATAACTCCGGAAGCGGGAAGAAACACATCTACAGATTTTCCCCCCTTTGACTTAAGTTTTTTGGAAACGGCGGCCTTGCCTTTCCGTTTTTCTCCCGATTCCTCCAAGTTTCCCGAAAGGTCAGCCATTGGCTCTGAATCCGTATGGGTTCTTTCTTCGTCACTCGCCTCGATTATTTTGATTCCGAGTGACTTCTTCGCTTTTCTCTTCTTGGGTTTCTTCTTATTTTCCTTCTTGGAGACGGACTTTGAAAATCCCTCAACGACTATGATTTGATCAATGTCGATCAAACCCAGAACTCTTAAGTTGTAGTCGTTCAGCACCGAGTCAATATGCCTCAGCTCGCTTGGGACTTCTTGAAGACTCCGGACGGTACCCTTGAAACGCCCTCCATCGGGCCTAGAGATAATGGCTGTAAAAGGAATGAAATGTCAATTTTAACACCGAAGAGCTATTGGTCAAGGAAACAGGTTAAGGCGCTTACGTCTAGACAACCATCGCCTAGCGAAACCCGGAGGGCACCGAACGTAGAACCATTCGTTCTTGAAATAGCTCAGTCGAGTCCAAGCTCCAACTACAACTTGGCAATTTCTAACTGCCTCCAAAAATGTAAACGACGGGCTATCACCCCTGCTCTTGAAGTTGAATATGTGTCTGATCTCGGAGGGCCTCGGCGGGCGGAAAAGACAGTCCATAAATATTACAAAGGCACTGTTCAGCAACGCGTGCCCGTTGGGATGAAGTTGTGAAGGAGCGATTCCTAAATATGATAGCATCCCTCTGATATATTGATTGAAAGGAGGAAGAGTTCCAGCCGCACAAGCATGACGGTAGAATGCTGTATATCCTTCAGGCGGATTGTGCGGTCTATCAGTGGCGCTGGCCAATAATACGTCACCAAGAGATATGTTATGCTTTAAGCATATTCGTCCCAATAAGGATTCAGAGATGTTGGACTGAACCGAATCAATAGGGTCCTCAATAAATATCGCCTTCGGCAATTCATCTGGAGCTGGATCGATTATATCGGCAGGGATGTCGGGAATCTCAAGCACCGGAGGAGTCGAGCTCTGTACCTCTTGTTGTTGGGAGCTCGAAGATTCCATAATTATCTAACTCATTAGAAAGCAACGTTAAGTTCATGAACAAGCCCGTGCATGCCCCTGTGTAGTGTGTATAAACGTGTCGTGCAGTGTAAGTGATGTGCATCACTTAGGCAGATGTAACAGAATGAAGCAAGATGTTCGTACAACATAACTTGAAAATTTAAAAACGAAGATGACCGTCATCGCTGACCGTCACTTCCACCCCATCCGAAGGCTACTACCCACTTCAAGTATAAGTCTTTCTGTTGTATTATTGGTTAAGTCATAGTTCCATCGACGAGCCTCAAAGGAAATTCAAGCTAAATCTTTTAGTCAAAATCGATTATGCAAGGCCGAAGCTCGTCGGAGTCAAGTATGCTAAAGTTCATTATGTTCGTCATAGTACGAACTTGAAGTTGGTCGTAGTTCAGATAATGGAGCAAATCAAAGGAGCAATGATCTCAGAGGACTAAGGCATTCGAATCCATCGGCACAGAACAATGAGGGTCGAATCGATGGAGTACGACTCCAGGTGTTTCGAATCCATATGGTTCGACTCGATGTGGCCTTATAATGAAGGAACGTTTCGAATCCATAAGCCCCACGTGGCTTCGAATCGATCTTTATCCAACTCCTTCGAATCGATCTGGATGATGTCACTTCGAATCGATCAACTCAATACCATTTTCCTCCAAGTCGTCGATTCGGAGCCTTGCCCACCAGATTGATTCGAACCAGTCGTTCTAGGATTGATGCGAAGCAGCGGAAGACAACACACTGACCGATTCGACTTGAAAAGCATCACTCCTCGGCTCCATCAAGTCGACCCATTTCGTTCAGATCTCGTCACTCCCCAGGATTTTCTAAGGCGAAGATAGTTCTATTTTTCGAAACTCGAATCGATCCCTCGAGTACCTGATTTGATTACGAATGGAAGCATGGACGAGCTTGATTGATTCGTAACAGGCACGTCAGTTATAACTCTGGAAAAAACGATTCGAAGAAACAACTGAAGCGATGGTGAAAAGTAAAAAGTGAGAAGTGAATAGGAGCCCGGTATATATAGGGGAAATGTGGCGATTCGCCTCCCGGTATATCTGACCGACTTCTATAGGTGAGAGAATCGACTCGAATCGATTCGTTGCGGCATGTTCGAATCCATTGTGACCACTAGTTCGAATCCATCACGACACAGAGTCGTTCCACCAGTTCGAATCCCTCCCTTAGTTCGAATCCATCCGGTTTCGAATCCTTTACAACATCGAATCCATTTCAGCAACATCGAAACAAAGCAGCATTGATTCGAGCACTCAGAACTTCGACTCCATCAACTCAGAGAACATCGAATCCACGCAATATCGATTCGAAGAGGCACAGCTTCGAATCCATCGCCAATCACTGATGAAAATGGACGAACAGTCTCAATGTTAAGAATTGCTTGTCTACTCTTCATACCGATTCAGGAGAGGATCGATGCGGGAGGATGACCATAGACAATCATAAAAGTAATGATTTAACTCAAATCTCAAATCGGTTCAGGAGAGGACCGATGCAGATTTCGATAGCAAAACCGAACTGACAACAACTTGCGATCGTGCAACGTTCACCAAGGTCAAGATAATACACGTATTTTTGACTAATGTTTTGGTCTTTATCATCAACAGGAATCAATGTTCATCTCGTCATGACTCAAAAGCCCAGACAGCCAGTCACGATTATACGACAGTCGATTACTGCAATACAGAATGCAACTTTCGATAAGGCATGTTGTAGCAATCCAATGAGAGACTGCAGCTTTTCAAAGCACGTCATGTTTACACAAGACGTACTTTGGGGGGAAAATGTTATCCCGCCTTTTGGCAAGGCCGTGACACCAAGGACTTGACTAGATACCGGTGACAGGTCGTCTCGGAAGTCGGTTACACGTAAGGATCGCTACGGATATCGATGAATTTTGTCCGAGTCCGGATCGGGCTGCAATTGATAAGACATGCCAAGCAAGGCCAGAGGAAACGACGTTCCAATTTTCAAGTCAATCCGAGTTCGTATGCTCAAGATATCACCGATGGAAAATGGAGGAGACAGCCTTGTATTCGAATCCATTAAGGTCGACTCGATCATCTTCGAATCCATCCCCTTTGCCTGGCTTCAAATCCATGGTGGAAGCCTTCCTTCGAATCCATCCCCTTTGCCTGGCTTCGAATCCATCGTGGAAGCCTTCCTTCGAATCCATCCCCTTTGCCTACTTCGAATCCATATAATAGATGCGCCTCGACTCCATCCCATAAGCTACCTCGAATCCACTAGGCCACGGCAGCTAGGAATGTGGACTCGACCCAGTCAATCCGGAGTGGAAACCGGATCGATACGAAGCATACGTACCACGTCACCATCTTCACGAGCAGGAGGATCGATTCGAACGAATCGATTCGAGCATATCGATTCGAACGACTCCAGAATACGAAAAACACCAACTTGAATCGATCATAACTCGAGTTCTACAAGTCCAAATGCCATGAAATTTTCACAGAAGCTTAAGCGCATGATGAAGAATGTTCACACCAAATTTCAGCTCGATTGGATGATTTCTTGATCGATTCGAACCAAGGGTCGAATCGATCCCGAAGTGGGCCCGGATCTCCAGATTTCGGCCATGTGGGCCCCCTGACGTGCCAGAACTGGTCTCCCCTCATTTTAGGCGAAATATCAGCCTCCTACACCTATAAATAGAGCCCCTGGTCATTCAGAAAAGGGGTCGGAGAATTCTAAGTACTGAAGAGCGCCCAAATTCTGCCAGATCTACTCCAGAACACCGCCGCTGCTTTAGATTGAGACTTAACTTAGAAATTCAGTTGTATTACATTATAAACTACTATAACCTTCAAGTATCGAGCAATAATCATCAAACTTCATAGTGGACGTAGGCAAAACGCCGAACCACTCTAAATCGCTTGTCTTTGCAATTTACTTTCTGTTATTTGGAGTTTTTGTTAGATAATCCACAGTTTTAATTTTCATTCTTCACTTTTATCTCTTCAAAAACTTCCGAAGAGTGTTGTGCCCATTTTTGGTACAAACAACTATGGTCAAGTTAAATCTTATAAAATATGAAAAAGTATCTGGAACGTCCGTAATCCATCGATGATGCATCCATCCACTAATTGAAATGTACAATTTTCTTTACCCTTGTCGTTTTCTATCAATTGGAGAACAATGCAACTATGAACATCCATATGTCCACTTCCAAATAATCAAACTCAGTAGTATCTTATCAGGGTAATTTTGGTTACCTTTCATAGCCAAATTTATCAAATAAGTCCACCAACTTTGAGTGGAAGCCAACAAATATATATTTACTCTTTATCCATGAGAGCAACAGAGAACCTTAAATAGAAATAAAAGTACTTAGTATTACAACCATAATTGTTCACAAGCAAAATAACCATTGCAAAAACACATATTTAACAATTAATGCAAACTATTAATGTCAGATATAATAAAGTTAGTCATAATGAGATTATGCCTACATTTACATCAGAAAATTCTAGTGAACTATGGAAACATGACATTTCCAGTTACCTGTCATAGATCATACTATCTTTAATGGAGATCACTAAAATTTTGAGTGGACGTTGATGAATCAAATCACTATTCTCCATCAATGATACAAATAGAACGTTCAAATCATATGCAAGGTGGAGAGACACATCTTGTAACTTTGAGTTGACAACTCAATTCATGCTTTTATTGTTTTACATAAGTTTTTCAAGTTTTTCATATTTCATTTAGGATCGGTTAAAGAAACAGTTCTGAACATAAAATTAGTATATCAGTAGCTGAAACCAAGAAAAGTTGGATAAATACACGTTTACACACCTGTGGTTAAATCCATCTTCATCATCTTCATCTTCTCTATCGTCACCATCTTCTTCATTATCATCTTCATTTTAAGCTTCATTATTTTCTTCCTCCTGAACTTTTTTCAAATTAATAGTTGCCTAGAGTAGAGAGAGAGCATCGTCTATGCACATAGTCTTTATCTACTTGGGATCTTAGCGAGCGCTCAACCATCTTTGCTAATGCAATTTCTACATAACATTACAAGGTTATCAAAAAGAAAATCTTTACCATCCTCGTAAACTGTGCTACAACAGTTATATGGATGTAAACTGTTTGATAGGCAATAAATTATGTGCATCCATATTTTAGGCAGCATTGTTTTGATTAATTTAGATGTTTTGTCCAGCATCTTTTTTGTTGAGAAGCTTATTTCTTAATTTAGTCCTATACTTGTTATGCTTTATTTTATTTAAGGCATAAGACAAACTTACCAGCTAATTTGATTTCAGACTTCAACGAGAGACAAGGTTCAGAATCGCAAACTGAAAATTCAGCCAAACCACAAGCCCAAGTCATGAAACCTTTATCTTCTTCTTTGTCCAAAACTTGCTCGATAACATAAGGACAAGAAATATAACAATATGAGATAGCCAATAGCAAAGGTTTATGTGTCCCACTAGACTTGCTGTGCACCATTTGAATACCTTTCAAGCGAGAAAATGCAGCAATTGTAAATGACACAACAATTGACTGCTTAATAGCTAGCGTATTAGCTGAAAATTTTGATACATGTAATAATTCATGCACACAAGAACATGCCCTTCTAGTAGCAGAAGGATAAGCATGAATACTTGAACTAACAAAAGCTGAAATGCCTTCAATGATGGAATTCTAAGATAGTGATTTTTCCATGAAGAAATCTGTGTAATCGTGATCTTTATGCAGATTGACAGCTTCATGGATAGAATCAAAAATCGCTAGATCCTCTGTCTCTTCCCAGTCATGCCAATCTGCAATCATGTGAGCCCAAACAACTAACAGTTCTCTCCATTTCAATTCTACAAAGTCGTCTACAAATCTATTTGATCGCATGATAAATCCAAGCAACCGAGAAAGGTCATCTAAACATGAAGAAGTTGAGAGCAAACTGGAAGTATTTGCTTCCTGATTTCAACCGGTAAAAAAAAGAAATATATTATTACTAAATAATTAGAAAAATTAACATGCATGAGCATTGAGTACATTATACAATTTTCAGAACAAAAATGTACCATCAGTTCACATTGCATCAGCCAAGCATATTGCAGTAAACTCGAAAATATTATAGAAGAGGAAGCACAGCTCAAAAAATGGTCAAAGGCTTCCTGCAAGTCAATATCTTGAAGACAACCTTCCCATATTTGTACAATAGTAGCCAAAGCCGAAAGGCCATGTTCAACAACCTGGCATGTGAATAAATTACTCTTTGAAAAAGGCACACATTATCCAATTTTATTCCTAGTTTTGGAATATATATCAAATAATGACAATAAACAAAAGTTACGCCTTGTTTATCATCATTTTAACTTTAACCTTTTAAAGAATAATTAATAATTTGGTTGTTTGACTATGAAAAGTTGAGATGATTTTACAATTATCGCACAATAATCTATCATAAAGTTGGAACAATTATGACCGACAGAATATAGATACATCTTGTTGTTGCTACGATGTCCAGTAAGCCTATAATAGTGTGATTTTTTGACATGAAAATATACGAGCCAATTTCACTTAATTAGGAACAAATCCCAAGTAGCAAAGGCTTATAGTTTTTATATATACGTCTGTGGATACTTAGCTACATCGATTGAATATGGCGCTACAAGTTCACTTTTACAAAAGAATCCATAGACGATTTAAGATTAAAAAATAGCAAATCAGTTTTCATTATTCATTATTCACTACTAGAGATGGATCACTAAGAGAGGATGTCATAGAGGGAGAGAGAAACTTATTATATAGAAATTTCTTTATTCATTATTCACTGCTACCATCACATTAACAAAAAAAAATGCAAACTTCAGCTACAATAATGGAAAGCAAAGCAATATTGTTAACATCAATGCCAAAAATAATAGTTAGAAAAAATAAGTCAACTTACAACAGTGATTTGATTTTCTTTGCAGCAAAATTTGCAACTCAAAATTGCAGGCAAAACAAAATCAAAGGCCAACAGTAATTTAAACACTCATACATATATAAGTGAACTGTCTGGATCTACTAAGGACAAAGAATATTTGCCTGCAATATAACAAAAAAGAACAATGAGTATTAATAAGGCATCATGAGCATACAACCAGACAGTTCCCGATCACTTGTTAACCTGCAAACTAAGAAGTGGTAACCTTGACAAATTAAGTGATTGGAGAAGTCGAAAGGATATTTCATAAATACAGAAACTATTTGGGTATATTTCATATTAACAATAATTTACAGTCATCAAAAGGAAGAATAATAGTCATGTGGGTCACCAACTTCTAGACTGCTGCTCTATTTGAAATAGATGATAAGTAAGTTTCTTGTCTATTGAAAAGTAATGAGAAAATTATGGGAATATTTGTAGTTCAAATCTAAACAAATAACCTTTCCCTGGATAGTTGTTGATGATTTCAACGGCATAATCCACATTTTTGATAGAATTGGTGGGGATGAAGTTAATTTTAAGTTAGGTGACGACTTCTCCATATGCTTTCAACAATCTACGCTCATAGAAGCTTAGGTGTGGTGATTTTTTTACAAGGAAAGAGGGAAGAATCTGTCAGTTCACAATGGAATTGATAGAATATTTCTCAATTCCATTTTTCTGGACAGATTTACTCACTTTAAATCATATGCATTAAATCATTCATCAAGGTGACCATTGTTTACTTCACTTATCCTTATGCCATCCTACCATACTCAAAAGAAAATGCATTTTAAATATAATAATGCATGGTCTCAACAAGAAGGTTATGATGACATTATTTTTGAATCGTCTCAAGTTAGAATTTGATAGGAATGATCTGTATAAGTTACTTAAGAAATAGAAATTGATAAACAGATCTTAAAATCATGGAATAAAATGAATTCCAATTTCAAAGATCAATGTGACATTTTCAAAGAGAAGAATATCTCATTATATGATAAATTAGTAAACGTTCCTCAGGGTCAAGATTTGGTAAACAATTATATGGAGAGCTGCAACCAATTGAATAAGTTAATGAATGCATATGCTATTGATTTACAACAAAAGTAGAAGCGTTGTCACTTGTTTAGAGAAAAGCATACAAATTTCCCTAACTGAAGAGAATGAATGCAATGAAAATATATAGTAACTAAGAAGCCTAGCATGTACAGTGTTAACTTTCAGTTATATCAGGCTTGATGCGTAATACAAATATAACATGCTTTTAACCATGTCCAGGCAACTTCCCTCCCTTCTCCGCTAACACCTGCTAATCCAAATATCACATCTTGATTTCGGACCTACATTAAGAAAGGACAAGTTTTAAAAATTAAGAATACAGCTATGAAAATATAAAACATGTGGGCATTCTATATGGGAAACCGCTTGCTTTGTCATTTATACTCCTCCAAAAAGTTGCAAACAAAATTTAAATCATCATGTAAAATTCAATAGATTATAATCAGAACCACTTGCTAATATTGAAAAGCATGCCATTGCATACTCAAAAATCAAAATGAAGAAGTATAGTTAGTCACCATACGTAATTATGAGATGTTGCGGTACCTAATGAACCAACTATTTCAAACTATATTTAACTATATCAAAACTTAACATATATATAGGGAACATGAACAAATGACATATTAGCATATAACACTACTTTTGAATAAATAAAAATATAAATATGATGTCTGTTGAAAGCTTCTTTTCTTTAGAAGGTGGTTATTTTGCAATGAAGTTTTCTATGTTCATACTAGTGCAGGGCTTGGTTTATCTGATTCTTTCCAAGCCATCTATATATTTTCATTTGATAAAAGGATGAAATCCTTCAGTTTTAGAGGGGATAGATCAGTAAGCATTACGAAACTTATCTCCATTTATCAAACATCTTATTCTATAGTCAAATATTTCAAACTTATCTCCATTTATCAAACATCTTATATGCATTATAATGTAGCTAACACATTCCTAAACAGAGAAAATAAGTCATTCATCTAAAACATATACATTCATTAATCTATCCATCAAAAAATATACCAACCTTTGATTCATTTCATCTTTAACTCTACTGCACCAGTAATAATAAATTGCATCAATGGACTGTATACTTTAAAATCAAAATTAATGCATAAAGATTGATACATAACATTTGGATCTAAATGAAATTCTTATTCTGGGTAAACAAAGTAGCGATTATCTTAATATAGTTTGCATTAACACCTGTATAATCAAAAAAAAATTAAAAAATAAAAGATTCACCGAGGCATGAGCTCGGTTTAAACAATTTGGACATTTAGATGTGGGATGATGCCTACAGCCACCTTTTGCAAACGCTAAAAGGAGCACACCGATCCCATGTAAGTGTACTGCCATGGAACTACAATGTTTTAACAACAGGAGGGATGGATGGCAAAATCGTGAATCTCAATCAAATTGGGGTTTTTGCAATTCGATTTATATAATCAATATTAAAACACATAAACCAATATATATTCATAAAATAAAGTATAAAATCCATACCGATTTAAGATTTGTGTAGAATCTCAATCAAACGGCAGTAGATAGAAAGAGGAATCGATTGACTATGTGGAAGGAGAGGAGTAGCGCGATGACGACGAAGGGAAAATGAAGCGTTGATGAAGAGGACGATAATTTAGGACTTGGTGAAAATTTTCTGAATAAAGAGGGAAAATGAAAAATGGGAGGAAACATGAAAACTTAAAAACATAACAATGTTCTAATTAGCGGGAAGGTGAAAATTTTCACAGCGGCCACTTATATACTAATAGGTGCACTTAATTATAAACGCTGCTAATAAGTGCAACTAAATGCATAATTTCTTGTAGTGCTAAGTCCTTGTAACAAATTACATTTGTGAGTTCTAGATCTAGTATCTAGAAACCAAGATAATTTATTGAATGCAAAGCAATTTTACATCATAAATACATCTGTAGGAGCAGTAGAACCATTATCTTTCTTCTCTTTGACTAGTTTTAAGTAGTCTGGACAATTCTGTTTCCAGTGCCCCTACTTATGATAGTGGTGACACTCACCTTTGTAATTAGGAGAGATCGTCTTACTCTTCTTGTTGACCCGCTTCCTCTTCTTTAAACCATTCGAAGATGATGCCTTTCCCTTTATAGCAAGCATTGTGCCTTGATCTTTGGATGAAGACTCAGATGACTTCAACATATTGAGCATTTCCACGAGGCATATGTTCATTTGTTTCGTATTATACTTCAATATGAGCTGCTCAAACCATGGAATAAGAGACCCTTGGATCAAATCAACTTGAATTTCATTGCTTATCCAGACGTCCAACTGTGAAAGTCTATCAATATAGCCTTTCATTCCTAAGACGTATTTGTCCACATGCATAACCTTCGCCGTCTTCGTATTGAACAATTTCTTAGTAATCCGTACCTTGCTGAACGAGATTTCTCCCTAAACAATATTTTGAGGCTACCGAAGATTGATGGATAGTCTTGTTTTCATGCTGTCTTAGAAATGGTTTATCTAAAGTAGACAACATGTAACTTGGAAGATTTCTAGGTCCGCATCCCATTTGTTATAAGCAATTATTAATTCAGGATCCGCATCCTCAACAGGTTTTTCTTTTGGAGGTCCATATATTGATGACTATAAGTGTTTTTAGGTTAGTGCTATTTCGATTGCTCTTAGCCAATCTATGTAGTTAGGTTTACTGATGTTGTCATTTTATGAAAATAACATTGGTTGTTTATTTTTCTGCAAATTTAATTAAGTAGATTAGGACATTTGTACACAGAAAACCTTCTTGTTAGTAAGATTGGATATTATATCATTTTACTAATAAGCTCCTATAATTTTTTATATTTCTCAAAAACCTAGAGAGAAATATAAATGTCATTCTACTTCTCTAGTAAGTATTAGGACTTACTTGCTTTGGGATTCTGATCTTGAGTTTGTTAAACAAGTCATAGGCCAGCAATTGATGGATAACACCTTATTAATTATATCATATAAAACTCATATCCCTTGGTCCTAATCCTTGTCCCATTTTGACCTTGATTTTGGTCAAGGTTATTCGCTCGTACCTACCATTTCGCAATGGTCTAAGTGTAATATATGTACTGTAACATCTTGGAAATTTTAATAGTAACAAATTATAATCTTAATAAGGGTAAAAATGTAATTTCACATAAAAGGATAAAATAGTAAATTTCTATAAATAAAGGAATTTAGTGAGTCTAGATTTTTCTAGTTCAAATTAATATATAAGTTGTAAGAAACGGATACTGTATGAAATGGATACTGAATGTTTATCATAGCACTCATTTCGTGTTTTGCGCCTATTTTGAAACTAAGTTTAAGAATTAATACAAAAAAGAAAAACTTATTTGTTAAATTAAGTTGAATATGTATGAATTAATCTAAGAAAAGAAAATAGAGAGGGTACAATGATGCATGTGCATTTAAAAGAAAAGAAGGAAAAATATTTATATGCACAAATGTGAAAATGTTTCAAGGGAAAAGCATTAATAATGAAATTATTGCCGCACTAAATTTAAAAGATAATTTCGATGTACTTAAAAAAGGATATAACAATATATTTAAAAAGAAAAGAATGCATCTACTTTTATATATTTGGAAAGTGTAGATAATGATATATGAAAGTAACATGTTATTGTGAAAGAAAGTTAACGTAACCATATATATAGAAAAGAAGGTGTTTTTGTCAAATAAGCATTACATATTTTGAAAAGAAAATGTAAGAGTGTATTAATAGAAGGTAATCATTTAACAAAGAAAAAGTAAGGTATGCCATTTCTTATTTGTAAAGAATAAGTTTAGTTCTTGAAATTAAAAACATTAATACCAATCAGTTACTCTAATCGATTGCTCAATTTATGATAATAAATAAGATCTCCAATTAATACACATATATACACATTTGAATATAAATCTAGGATTCCTCTACAAAGGTTAATAATATATATATATATATATTGCGTGCGTGTGTATAATGCCAATTAATAGAATTGATTTAAATTATAATCAATGAAATCAATTTGATATTGGAAACTTTGACACCAATTAATTGCTAATCAATAAGGGTTTCCAATTAAATAAACACACACATGTATATGTAGAATATCAATAAAGGATGTTGATTGAAATTATTATAATAAAAGTGCAAAACATTAAAGGTAAATAATTAACTAAAGTAAATAAATTGGAATAAATGACATATAATGAAATTAAAGGGGGAGGATGAAGGGTGTTTGTACCAAAATTGGGCACAACACTCTTCAGAAGTCTTTGAAGAGATAAAGTGAAGAAATTAAATGAAAAAAAGAGGAATTATCTAACAAAAACTCCAAATTTTAGAAATGAGAATAATTAAAGTGCAAGGAGACACAAGAATTTAGAGTGGTTCAGCGTATAGCCTACGTCCACTATGAAGTAGTTTTCTTTATTGATCTTTCTTTTGTGTTTACAAGTGAGTTCAATGTTTTACAGCAGTCAATTGTGATTTGCAGTAGTGAATCTTGTTGATATCAGCAGCAATGGAGTTCAGATCTGGATCTGGCGGAGTACGGGCGTTGGAGAGCTCAAAGAGGAAGAAGATCCCCCTTTTCTGTTGGCTTTGGGGGTCTATTTATAGGTGTAGGAGGCTGATATTTCGCTCAAATCTCGGGAGACCCTCTCTGGCACGTGACCAGGCCCGTACGCCCAAACCCATGAAGTTTCGGTACGATCCGTGATTGACATGAGCTGATTTCGACTCGCTCAAGATTTCATCCAATGGAGTTAAAATTTGGCATGGACATTCTATAGCATGCACGTAGTCTTCTGTGAAAATTTCATAGCATTTGGATTTGTAGCTTGGGAGATAAGATCGATACGAAATGCAGTCTCCGGCAGGCTGTTTCCTTCGACCCGCTTTCTATTTCGACTCGCTTCTGTTTGACTCGATGACGTGGCACTTGATTCTTATTCTGTCCTGGATGTTTCTTTGAGCGAGTCGAAGCTATCACTGGGAGAGCGAGTCGAAATGGAAAGCGAGTCGAAGTGTGTGCTTTCGATGCTTTCGAACTGGAGCGAGTCGAATTGAGCAGCTCTGAGGGATGTGGAGTGAGTCGAACTAGGTTGACTCGAAGTTGGCCTCTGAGCGAAGCGAGTCGAAGTTGTCACTCCTGGACGTTGTGAAGCGAGTCGAAGGAGCGAGTCGATTGGTAATTGATCTTCATCCAATCTTGTATCGCTCATAACTCGAGCATACGAACTCGGATTGACTCGAGATTTGAAATGTTGGCTCTCATGGCTCAGCTTGCCATGTCCTACCAATTTTGGCTCGATCCGGACTCGGACAAATTCATCGACATCCGTAGTGAGTCCATGTATAACTAATCTCTAGGATGGACCGTCACTGGTTACTAGTCAATTCCTTGGTGTTCCGGCCTTGCCAAAAGGCGGGATAACATTTGCCCCCCAAAGTACGTCTTGTGAAAACATGACGTGCTTTGAAGCGGTGCAGCCTTCATTCTGAATAATTATCGTCTTCTCGATGAAAGTTGTAATCTTTGACCGTTTTTCTTGATAATGTAAACTATTGACTGTCGACTGCTGTGCCCTGTATTGTTGCAACTGATTGTTGTATGCTAGTGGTTACCCGTTTGCCATTGTAGTTGTTACCGGGTGAATTTCCGATTCTTAAAAATCTGGAACGTTGAATATTAGTCCATCATTCATGCATAAATGTTAACCTGACTCCCGCTGACGTTGGTACGTTCTTAAGTCCTCATCAGTTTATTGTTTTTGAATACCATACCGATCCTCTCCTGAACGATGTGAAATCTGTTGTAACAATGCTTGACGGTTGTTTTTAAATGTCCCTTTGTAACGATCCTCTCCTGAATCGTTGTGAAGGATTGAAACGTCGAAGATAATTTTCATTGGATCTGTGGATGCAAAGTAAGCATGTTGAGTTGATGACGGACTCGAACTGAGCGAGTCGAAATGGAGCGAGTCGATGTTGACTCCTCGATGGAGTCGAACTGGTCGTTCGACTTGGTCTTGGATTCGAATCATAGAGAAGCGAGTCGAAACACACAGGAGGCAGTGGAGCGAGTCGAGACGTTCACTGATTGAGCGAGTCGAAGATTGTCTTTTATGGCCGTATGAGGGAGTCGAACTAGTCACGGGGATGGAGTCGAAGGAGCGATACGAAAAGGAGCTCTGCATCAGTGCACTGAAGAGGGAGTCGAAGCACGCGCTCGGCCCCACTGGAATTCGAATCGCTTATTCTCCATATTTTCTACTCCATATAAATACCTGGCACTTAGTCGTTTTTTCACTTTTTCACCTTTCATTCTCATCTTAACTGCCTTCGTATCGCTCGGTGACTCAGAGAAAACAAAGAAGAAAAAAATACTCTTGAACTCGAACTGATTTACATCTTCAACTACTCAAATCAATTAACAAATTGAGGTAATCCATCGAGTGAAAACTCCCCGTAATCTAGGAGATTCGATTCATAACACTAAATTGATCAGATTCGTGATTGATCGAAGAGTCCCCGGCCTTAGCTTTGTGCCGATCTGGAGTAGTAGTTTCGAGGTGATGAGGCGGAAGCCTTCGTGTCGATCGATGGCGGAGCTTCGCATCGAGTCGAATGCTTTGATTTTGTTGATCGATACTAAGGGGCTGTGTCTGATCGACTCGAAATGGTGGCTTTCGATCGAGTCGAAGTATCTGCTTTGGATCGAGTCGAGACGTTTGACTTCGGAGCGAGTCGAAGCGGTTGCTTCGGACCGAGTCGAAATGCGTGACTCCGGAGCGAGTCGAATTGGTTACTTTGGACCGAGTCGAAATGCATGACTTCGGAGCAAGTCGACACAGTTGCTTCGGACCGAGTCGAAATGTATGACTTTTGGATGGAGTCGAAGGAGATGGCTCTTGGAACGAGTCGAACATGCACTCCATCCTTATGATCGAGTATAACTCAAACGCACATGCCTGTAATTCATCGATGCGAGCCTGGCTCTCATGACCAATTCAAATTTGATCAAAAACTTTAAACTTTTCACACACTCGAACAACTGCCTCCGACGAGCTTCAAATTGGCATACTTGGACTTAACCTTTTCACTGCATATCTGACATCCTATCGAAGCTCTTCGATGAAACTACAACTTATAAAAATAACACCAAACTTCGAGTGGAGTGATAGTTAATAGCTGAATGGCGCGGTTGTGACGGTCAGCGATGACGATCCTTCTGACTGAATTCCGAAGTCTCGTTCGAAGTCTCGTTCGTTACACGTTTTCCTTAATCCGGTTGATCTTCCCAAATAATATACAATACTACACTGCACAACACGCTCACACACTTTACACTGGGGTATGCACAAGCGTTATTTGTCAGTTTAACAATGATTTTTTATAAGCTAGATGGTTATGGATCCTTCAAGTTCTCAGCGGCCGGAATTTCCAAGCTCTGCTCCTTCAACTATTGAGATACCGGTTATAGAGGCCGAAGTTATTGAGATAGCTCCAGACGAGCGTCAAGGGGCTCGGTTTATTTGTACTCCACCCGATTCGGTGCCGTCGGGTATTTCTGAAGACATGTTAGGCTGGATCTGCTTAAGGCACGGTTTGTCGGTTGACGACGTGCGTCTTCCTGGGCCGAAGGACAGGCCATATTATCCCCCGGAAGGGTTTACTGCCTTCAACCGTCATGCTTGCACGGCAGGGACACTTCCTCCCTTTAATGACTATATAAGGGAGACGTTATCATTTCTCGGTATAGCTCCGTCTCAGCTACACCCCAACGGGTATGCCTTGTTAAACAGCACCTTCATACTGTTCATGGAGATCCTCTTTCGTCCGCCGAAGCCGATCGAGATCAGATATTTATTCAACGTTAAGAGCCGTGGAGATATCCCCTCCTTCACCTTCCTAGAGGCAGTCAGAAGCTGTCATATTGTGCTGGGTTTCTGGGGGAGGCTAAGTTATTACAAATCCGAATGGTTCTACGTTCGGTGCCCCCCTGGATTTGCTAGGTGGTGGTTAGATAGACGTAAGTGTCGCCATTTCGCTTCTTGAATCATTGAGATGCTAGCAACAGATTTTAAATACTAACGTACTTTTTCTCTCTTATAGCTGCAATTTCTCGCCCCGATAGTGCGTACTTCAGAGAGCTTGTTCGGATTCTTCAAGCGTTTTCGGGCGAAGAAAGGCACATAGACTTAGTTCTGACCGATAGGAATTTGAGGGCTGTCAGGCTAATAGAACGAAGACAAAGCATTCACCTGGATGTGATACACAGAGTGGCCTGGAAGAAACGCGCGAAGCGCGAACTGCCTACAGTTGTGATCACCGAAGAAGTTGATCCAGAAAGAACGCCCACCGATACTGAGCTCTCGGCCGGGCCTCCTTACGATGTTTAGGATTCCGGAGGAAAAAGAAAAGGCAAGGCCGCTGCTTACAAATGCCCTAAATCTAAGAGATTTAAATCTGTGGTCGTGTCTTTACCTTTCCAGGGGGTTAGAATTTCAGAGGCTCATCCCCCGTAGGTAGAGAATCCATTTGCAGGGCTCAATGATATCCCGATCTCGGATTCCGTGTCGTCTCCACACGACGCCGGGATGGAAGGGCTTGATAGTGCTTTTGAACCGAGCGGTCGCTTTCTACGAGTGCGGCCGACATTTCCGGTTGGTCGGGGGATTGCACATGCATGCACTTCACTACACTACATGATTCACAACTGTACTTCACCCGACTTAGGAAGTTACTAATTCTTTCTTTGCTTCTCATTTTCAAGCACTATGTCCGGAAGGGGATCTATGCTTGGTAATCTTCGCTCCACCCGAAAAGCTTCCGGTTATTATGATTCCCGCAGGAGGGATTCAGACAAAGATCGCGATCGCGATTATTCTAACCAAGATAGGTACGGGCGTGACAGGGAGAGAGAATACCAACACCGGTCTAGATCGTGCTCTCCTCCCCCTAGACTTCCATCTCCTCCTCCTGTCCAAACTTCATATCCACTAGAGCCTCCTCGTCATAGGCCATCTTCTCATGCTTCTAGGTCCAAAACTCATCTTCAAAGAGTCGAGACTTTATCTTCCCTGGTTACAGAGCAGGTCCCCGCTGATCCCACTGGAGAAGGGGCCCTTAAGTTGGCTCAAATGAAGAAGGATTTTCCAAACATCTGTTTTGACGGCTATGTCTTCCCTCCGCACTTAAAGAGAATTCCATCTGGGGTGGAGAACACGATGCATGACTACGTTCATGATATATACACCCAGTACAGAGAATGGGCGAAGGCTGCCGAAAAAGCTTCTAAAGTGGCCTTCGAGCGGGCTAAAGAGGTCGAGAAGATGGAGACCGAGCTCGCAAAAAGGGATCGCATTATCCAAGTAATCACTGCCAAGTCCGAGTCTTCTCGGAAATCTAAGATGGAGGCCATTAAGAAGGCTGATGAAGCTAAAACGGAAATGGAGAGGTTGAGTCAGGCACATGTTGCCTTAGTGGAGGAGATGGGCCACCGGAACACTAAAGTCATTGCTGAGCGGGACGCGGCGGTCAAGGAGCTTAATGAACTTAAGGCCAAATTCGTTGATATGGCCAAGGAGAAAGATGGCGCAAACAACGCCGCCCAGGAGGCGTGCGAACAAGCTGTCCTGCTCAGGGACGAACGAGATGCGGCGGTGGCCAAAGTCCAGAAAGTGGAGACTGAGGTCGAGGTGAAGCTGGCCGAGTCCAGGCTAGAGGCTGACATTGAAGACCTCCTTGTCGTTTACAACACAAATGTGCTGAGGCACAGGGGCCTAGCCTGGCTCGATGACTTTTTGACTCATCTCCACAGCGCTTGGAGCCGCTTGGTTGGGGAAGAAAAAGAGGCGCATCAGGGCGAGTCCGTAGATGAATTCGAACTCGAGAACCGCATTCTGACTGATGATGAAAAGAAGGTTCTCCATGAGTCGATGATTTTGCGTGAGAAGGAAAAGCTTGGCGCCTAGCATTTTGAGGTGGGAGAGGGTTCTGGAGTTGACCGTCATGAAGCAAGTCTTGAAGTTCCTGTGTCAACCCATCCCGGATCCTCGTCTGCGATCGATCCCCAGGCAGTTCCTGCTTACAATCCGGATCAGCCGCAGATGCCTTCGGCTACTGCGCAAGTTACCGATGCCGCCCTGTCGCCTGCAAGTCGAACTGAGGAAGGTATTCTGAACATTCCACTTCTCTTAAATCGGAATCTTCGATCGAGTTAAGTCCTAACAGTTCTTCTATTCTTTGTCCAGTGATTGATGCCGCACCGGCCATGCCTCCTGCTACTCAAGAGTTATATCAAACGCAGGAGGCTATTACGACTGAAGCAACCACCATGAGTACAACTGCTCCGCTCGACGATCTGCAGGGAGGTACAATCATGTTTGACGAGCAGTTGATGAATGAACTCTTTCACCGTCATGGCGATCCCCTTGCTGACTTGCCACCCGTTATGAGCGGAACTGATCCTGCTGCAAGTTCTTCAACGCCAACTGCCGATGCCCCCAGTGGGGCTCGAGCGATAACCGAAGAGGATACGTTTGCTCAAATTGACACTGAAATGGCAGTAGCGGCTCAGGGTAGAAGCTTTGGAGGTGGGATGGAAGCATCAGGGCCTGCTCCACTTAGAATGATATCTCCCGGTGGTGCTGTTTTTCTCACCAGCTTGCCCATTCCACCGTCTGTAATTGATCCCGTTCCTCCGACTCCGCCCGTAGAAAGCATTCTCATTCATACGAGTTCAGAGGAGGACGTTGACATAATGCCATCGCCGGAAGACCAAGCGTCGAAAGGCACAGGCTTGAAGAGGAAGATTGGTGATGGCTCAAGCGGGTCCACACTGAAGAGGAAGCCAAGGAAGAAGAGAGATTAGGCATGACCTTCTGGCGTGTTTTGATCTTTGCATTTTGTTAGCCGTGTATAGATGCGGGTTCAGCCCCTGCTAGTAGGAATTTTTGGAAACTTGTACAGGAACATCTTCTATAATCAATAGAAATGAAACTTTTCTTTTTTGTCATTGAGTATTTGCCTAAGTGTTCCAGTGTATGAAATGCATTTGTGAAGTTTTAGGTTCCGAATCAAGTTTGTTTTGGTTTGCCAAGTTCGGGAACTGTGGACATGGCTCGTGACCGGGAAGAAAGCTGAATTCCGACATCGCATCGCTTCAATCTTATAACCTATTGAGTCTGGTGCCTCTGAACGGATGTCTGAAGCAAGTGGAGATTGGGTAATGCGTCCATGCTGGTTTGAATGTTGGTAATCATATCCGTACTCCGGTGATTCTTATTTGCTTACTGGCGGTTGGTCATGCCGGCTTGAGTTTTAACCATATGTCCGCGGTCGGTAGACTTGGAATTGGTATTTGCACTCTGGGAGTTTGGAGTTAATGTTTATACTCCGCTTCGCGCTCTGGGAATACGGAGTTGAATGTTTATACTCCGCTTCGCGCTCTGGGAATACGGAGTTGAATGTTTATACTCCGACTCGTGCTCTGGGAGTTCGGAGTTGAATGTTTATACTCCGCTTCGCACTCTGGGAATACGAAGTTGAATGTTTATACTCCGGTTCGCGCTCTGGGAATACGAAGTTGGATGTTTATACTCCGGCTCGTGCTCTGGGAGTTCGGAGTTGAATGTTTATACTCCGGTTCGTGCTCTGGGAATACGGAGTTGAATGTTTATACTCCGACTCGCACTCTGGGAGTTCGGAGTTGAATGTTTATACTCCGCTTCGCACTCTGGGAAAACGGAGTTGGATGTTTATACTCCGCTTCGCACTCTGGGAATACGGAGTTGGATGTTTATACCCCGACTCATGCTCTGGGAGTTCGAAGTTGAATGTTTATACTCCGGTTCGCACTTTGGGAACTCGAAGTTGGATGTTTATACTCCGACTCGCGCTCTGGGAGTTCGGAGTTGAATGTTTATACTCCGCTTCGCACTCTGGGAATACGAAGTTGGATGTTTATACTCCGACTCGGGCTCTGGGAACTCGGAGTTGGGTGTTTATACTCTGGTTGGCGCTCTGGGAACTCAGAGTTGATGTAGGATTGTCGTGTATCAATCCTTTTTTGACTTTGATGTGATGGCTTGCCCCCGAGCTCGGGTTTCACTTAGTGAGTGATTGGTTACACCGTAGTCACTCTCTATTTGAATAAATTCCACCGTATGATGAGACTTAACTCTCCGTGCATAGTGATGATCATATGAAGTATTTCAAGTAAATCACAGCTCTGGCTCGAAGAGGTTGCATTTTATTGCTGAAATAAGAAAGTATGGCAAAATCAGTTGCCTTATTACAAGTTCTAATTTCGAAATGCAGAAACAAATTGCAGAAAATGAAAGTAAACTAAATTGATAGAGATAGCCTGTCAGATGTAGTAACGGCAAAGGCTTTCGCTATTCCAAGCTCTTGGCAGGGTAAGACCGTCGGCGGTCGATAATTTGAATGTGGAATCTCCGAGCCTTCGTTCAATAACATACAGTCCTTCCCATGTCGGCTTCATATGTGAAGGAACCGGATAGATTCTTTTTAAGACGAGATCACCTAGTTCGAAGGTTCGTGGATGGACCTTGGCGTTGTACAATCAGGCGACTCGACTTCGATGCACAGCTGCCCTCAAATCAGCTTCTTCACGCTTCTCATCTAGTAAATCGAGAGATTCAGCAAGTAATATAGCATTTGTCTTTGGATCATAGTATGTCACACGATGAGAAGGTACTTCTAGCTCGACCGGAATAATGGCCTCTGAACCGTAAGAAAGAGAGAACGAGGTGTGTCCGGTCGCGGTCTTGTAGGTTGTTCGGTAAGCCCATAGAGCCATAGGAAGTTCATCGACCCACTTGCCCCCAGCCTTTTCCAGTCGTTTTTTCAGGATGGACTTTATAACTTTATTAACTGCTTCGACCTGCCCGTTTGCTTGAGGATGTGCAACTGCGGAGAATTTCTTTTGGATGTGAAATCGTTCGCAGAAATCTTTGAATTCAGCACTGTCGAATTGGGTTCCGTTATCCTTAATTATAGTGTGTGGGAGACCGAATCGACAGATGACGTTGCGAACCACAAAGTTGATTACCTTCTTCGTTGTAATTGTAGCGAGAGCTTCGGCTTCATCCCACTTTGTAAAGTAATCAACCGCGACGATGGCGTACTTCGGACCACCTTTTGCTAAAGGTAGAGCACCAATGATGTTGATACCCCATATTACGAATGGCCATGGGCTGACCATTTGTGTTATCTCAGTAGGAGGAGCTCTAGGAATTCGAGCATATTTTTGGCACCTATCACATTTCTTTGCATAATCCGACGCATCGCGATTCACGGTTGGCCAGTAATATCCGTATCGAAGTATCTTCTTGGCAAGTGCTTGCCCTACGGTGTGATCGCCGCATTCTCCCTCATGCAATTCGTGCAATACTCGTTTAATTTTATCATGATCGATACACCGGAGTAGAGGAACAGAGTACCCTCTTCTATACATGACCCCACCTTGAATGGCGAATCGTGAAGCCTTTCAGAGAACTTGTCTCTTTTCATTCCTGCGTTCCGGCAGGATTCCGTGTTCGACGTAATTTTTGAGCGGAGTCATCCACGAGTCCTTTTCGGGAACGGTTTCGCATACCCGGTTTATTTCTGTCCGCTCGATACTTGGGGAAGGTAGCGCTTCTACGGGAACAAGTCCCATTTGCTGAGCTTCGCCTGTGCTGGCTAGCTTCGCCAATGAATCGGCTTTTTGGTTGCGTTCTCGGGGTATGCAATAGATGGCATAGTTATCAAACTGATTTAGTATTTCCCGAACTCGAGCTAAGTAAGCAGACAACCTTCGATCTCTTGCCTGATACTCTCCCCGTACTTGACACACAACCAACTGTGGATCACAATAAATTTCCACAGCGATGATTTTCAGATCTCTGGCGAGTTTCAAGCCAACTAAGAGGGCTTTGTACTCAGCTTCATTATTGGTTGCATGAAAGTCAAACTTCAAAGCGTAGCATATAGATCGACCTTCGGGGGTTTCGAGCACAACACCAGCGCCTGAACACCGGTCATTTGATGCGCCGTCGGTATATATCTTCCAGACAGATTTGGGGGATTTACTAATTTCGGGAAAGTTCTCTGAAATGGTGAATTCAACTATGAAATCAACGAGGACTTGTCCTTGGATTGCTCGTCTTGGAGTGTAAGTAATATCGAACTGGCTTAGTTCGATGTTCCATTTGAGTAACCTACCAGATGTCTCAGTCCGCGAAAGGACCTGTCGTAACGGATGGTCGGCGTAAACAATAATGGAATGCGCCTGGAAGTATGGTCGGAGTTTTCTTGATGCAACGACAAGGCAGTAGGTCAACTTTTCTAGCTTCGGGTAGTTCCTTTTTGCCCCAATCAATCGTTTTCTGACGTAGTATACCGGCCTCTGTATTTTGTCTTCTTCTCGGATTAATGCAGCGCTGATAGCGTTCTCTGATATCGCCAAATATATGAATAGTTTCTCATGGTCGATGGGCTTTGACAGGATAGGTGGTGTGGACAGATGTTGGACTAGTGCTTGGAAAGCGCCCTTGCATTCTGTGGTCCATTCGAAGTTTCGTTTTCCTTTTCGAATCAAATCGAAGAAAGGAATGCATTTGTCAGTGGACTTTGAAATAAACCTGCTCAATGCTGCTACCTTTCCGTTGAGACTCTGGACTTGCTTTATAGTTTTGGAAGTTTCGAGATTTCTGATTGCCCAAATCTTTTCAGGATTAGCCTCGATTCCTCGAGCATTAACGATGAACCCAAGGAACTTCCCAGATGCAACTCCAAAGTGACACTTTAGTGGATTTAGCTTCATTTTGTATTCCCGGAGTATCTCGAACATAGTCTCCAGGTCTTTAACATGGTCAGTGGAGAGTCGTGACTTTACAAGCATGTCGTCGACATATACTTCCATTGTTTTTCCGATCTGATTAGCAAACATCCGATTAACCAATCGTTGATAAGTAGCTCCGGCGTTCTTGAGTCCGAATGGCATAACCTTGTAGCAGTAAAGTCCCAAGTTGGTCACGAAGCTGGTATGCTCCTGATCGGGTAAATGCATTGGTATCTGATTGTAGCCGGAGTACGCGTCCATGAAGGATAAGAGTTCATGCCCAGCTGTCGAATCTACTAGCTGATCGATTCTGGGAAGTGGAAAATTGTCTTTGGGACATGCTTTATTCAGAGCACGTTCTCCACTTTCCATTCGGTTTTCGGACGAGCACGGGATTCGACACCCATTCAGGATATAGTGCATCTCGAATGAATCCGTTCGCTTCAAGCTTTTCCACTTCCTCCTTAAGGACGGCAGATCTCTCTGGATCCATACCGCGCCTTTTTTGTTTGACCGGGACATGCCGCGGGTCAATGTTCAGAGTGTGGCTCGCGATGTCCGGCGAGATCCCGCACATATCGGAGTGTGTCCAGGCGAATACATCGAGGTTTGCCCGCAGAAATTCAACCAATTCCTCTTAAGTTTGCTGGCTTAGCTGAGACCCAATCTTTATCATTTTTGAATCATCGTCACTATCGACTGGGACATCAATCGTCAGTTCAGCTGGGGATGCTTGACTTTCTTTAGATTCTCCTTCGTCTTTGGTTTCTCTTGGGTCAAGATCCCTGAGGGATTGGCTGGGGCGCCCGTGCCTGGGCCCTGGAGTTAATTGTCAATTATCAGCAAAACAGACGCAGAGAGGTTCCTCTATGCCCTTTCCCTTCTCCTTTCGCTACGCCTCCCGCAGTTCAGCAACATAACAGGCTCTGGCAGTGGCCTGATCTCCCTGCACGATCCCTATTCCATGGTCAGTGGGAAATTTTTGGGTCAGACACCATGGGGCAATGGCCATTCTGAATTCAGCGAGGACTGGTCGGCCCAAGAAAGCATTGTAAGGGGAGTCTATGTCCAAAACGATGAACTGCAACATCCGTACTCTCCGACGTTCCCCGACTCCCAACTCTACTGGCAGTTCCACCATTCCAGTAGGTATAGTGGCACTTCCATTGAAACCATGGACTCGAGATTGACAAGGCTTCAAGTCTGCGGCTTCCATCTTCATCTGATCATAAGCTCGTTTGAACAGAATATTCACAGAGCTTCCACTATCAACTAAGATCCTTTTCATCCAAGCGGGACCTACTTGTGCTGAGATGACCAGTGGATCGATAGTGGGAGCTTCGATTTTATCTGCGTCTTTGCTCCTGAACACGATGTCACCCATCATCGTTTTTTGTTGCTTGGCCGGAGCTCCCTCATCAAAACTACTGTAACACTCGAAGTTCGCATGCCTAATAGAACTGGCATACGACTCCATTTCCTTCCAGCTTTGATCTGCTGGGTAAGGACCACCACTTATTGTATTGATGACTAACCTCCCGTCCGCACGAGCGGGTTCTTCCTGTCTTTCCTGGTTTGGCGCACGATTCTGATTTGATGGGCCCGCACCGTCGGATTGCGGTGCCCGTACATGCTTATCCAGTTTCCGCTCACGTATCAGTTTTTCAATGAGGTCTTGTAGGTGATGACACTCATTGGTGTTGTGGCCATAACTCTCATGGAATCTATAGAATTTTCCTGTTTGGATTTGTCTTTCAGTTGTTGGTTTCGGGGCAAGTTTCTTAAATTGCATGGTATTGCAGATCTGCAAATACACATTTTCCAGCGACGTGTTTAACGAAGTGTAGTTATCATACATGGAAGCCCTACGCCGTGGGCCACGATACTGATCGCGTTTCTTGTTTTGATTCCCATTATCCCTTTGTGGATTTCGTTTATTCTGTATATTCAACTGAACTTTCCCAGAATTATCTCCAGACTGTTTAATAGCGATGTTACTTTGGATTCCTTCGGTGTTGGGCCCTGCATCATCATGTTTCCTAGACTATTTCGCATCCTCCCTTCTCAAGAATTGGGTTGCCTTGGAATAGAAACAGTCCAATGATGCAGGTGGTTTTCCCGCTAACCAATTTCTAAACTCGGAATCATCATCAATCCCCTTAGTCAGAGCCATCAAGATAGAGTTGTCGTTGGGATTGCTTATTTCTGCACACGCAGCATGGAATCGCTCTAAGTAACGTCTAAGTGTCTCTCTGGGAGCTTGTGTAACACTAGACAGAGTGTTAACGTCCTTAGGCCTCGCCACGTGCATACAGAACTGTTCGACAAACTTGGCCATTTGGTCAAAGTTAGAGATGGATCGTGGTGGCAAACGAGTGAACCACATAGTAGCGATGCCCCCTAGGGAAATGGGGAAACTACGGCACTTTACTGCATCATCAGCTCTAGCAGCATTCGTCAGTCATTCGTATTTCAGGACGTGTTGATTGGGGTCAGAACTCCCTTTATAAACTAACAAAGCTGGCATCCTGAAGTGCCGAGGTGGTTCAGAATATAAAACGTCATCGGTGAAAGGGGTATGACTTCGGGAGATTCCCCAATCGTCATTAGAGAGACCCTGACTTTCACGGATCAATTGGCGGATCATCGCCGGTATATCAGGTGTTCGGACACTTGGAGCATGTTGTGCTAAGGTGTGGTCGGGTTCCACAGCGCGAGTCTGGACCGGACGCGGTTGACGGTCCGTGCCTCGCCTCCTTGGTTCAACATCCTCAGGGACATAAGGCTCAGTAGTCTGCTCTTGTTGACTACGTAGAGGATCAGCTTGGTTTCTAGCATCACCTCCCCGTCCAGCAGCGGTGGTAGTAGCAATTTTGCCGGTAACATGATAAGGAGCAGCTCCTCCTCGAGTTGAAGGTTCTGTGTGGAGACTAGCGGACGGTCCAGCTCTAGGTTGTCCAAGGTTCGAAGCAGGTTGGAGTCCCGTGGCTTGGGTGTAGCTTACACCTAACCGTGGACGTGTGGATCTAGTTTGGCCATCATAGGAGGCTGAACTTTCTGTGGAAGAGTGAGAATTTAGGTCTCTTCTGGATCTTCTTCGCCTTTGGCGATTTAGCTGGTTAGTCAACTCCGTGTTGGCGCGTAGTTGTTCCGCTAGTTGTAGCCGACTTTAGGTCAACTCTTGAAGCAATGTCTGGAATTCTTATCTAGTGATTGGACCTGACGGATCTGGAGGTCCCGTAGCATTTTGGTTAGATGGAGGTGATTGCACGGGATTTTGTTGGTCCCGTGCTCCTTGATCAGCAGTTGTAGCAGTGGTACGTGTGCTCACCATAATGAATTGGTGAAGTCCTTTCCTAGATCTGGTTGCAAATCTGAATAGAATGGAAGGGCTTCAAAGTTCTAGATCTGGATTTTCTTCTTAGATTTATGCAATCCAATATAGATAGGAGATCCATAGAGAAGAAGAATAATCAGTTATTCTTAGTGAAAGCACCAAAGTGTTTGTACCAAAATAGGGCACAACACTCTTCGGAAGTATTTGAAGAGATAAAGTGAAGAAATTAAATGAAAAAAAAGAGGAATTATCTAACAAAAACTCCAAATTTCAGAATTGAGAATAATTAAAGTGCAAGGAGACACAAGAATTTAGAGTGGTTCAACATATAGCCTACGTCCACTATGAAGTAGTTTTCTTTATTGATCTTTTTTGTGTGTTTACAAGTGAGTTCAATGTTTTACAGCAGTCAATTGCGATTTGCAGTAGTGAATCTTGTTGATATCAGCAGCAATGGAGTTCAAATCTGAATCTGCCGGAGTCCGGGCGTTGGAGAGCTCAAAGAGGAAGAAGAACCCCCTTTTCTGTTGGCTTTGGGGGTCTATTTATAGGTGTAGGAGGCTGATATTTCGCTCAGATCTCGGGAGACCCTCTCTGGCACGTGACCAGGCCCGTACGCCCAAACCCATGAAGTTTCGGTCCGATCCGTGATTGACATGAGCTGATTTCGACTCGCTCAAGATTTCATTCAATGGAGTCGAAATTTGGCGTGGACATTCTCTAGCATGCACGTAGTCTTCTGTGAAAATTTCATAGCATTTGGACTTGTAGATTGGGAGATAAGATCGATACGAAATGGAGTCTTCGGCAGGCTGTTTCCTTCGACATGCTTCCTGTTTCGACTCGCTTCTGTTCGACTCGATGACGTGGCACTTGATTCTTATTCTGTCCTGGATGTTGCTTTGAGCGAGTCGAAGCAATAACTGGTCGAGCGAGTCGAAGCTATCACTGGGAGAGCGAGTCGAAATTGGAAGCGAGTCGAAGTGTTTTCTTTCGATGCTTTCAAACTGGAGCGAGTAGAATTGAGCAGCTCTGAGGGATGTGGAGTAAGTCGAACCAGGTTGACTCGAAGTTGGCCTCTGAGCAAACCGAGTCGAAGTTGTCACTCCTAGATGTTGTGAAGCGAGTCGAAGGAGCGAGTCGATTGGTAATTGATCTTCATCCAATCTTGTATCGCTCATAACTCGAGCATACGAACTCGGATTGACTCGAGATTTGAAATGTTGGCTCTCATGGCTCAGCTTGCCTTGTCCTACCAATTTTGGCTCGATCCGAACTCGGACAAAATTCATCGACATCCGTAGTGAGCCCATGTATAACTGATCTCTAGGACGGACCATCACTGGTTACTAGTCAATTCCTTGGTGTTACGGCCTTGCTAAAAGGCGGGATAACAAAGGGGTTACCTTGTCTAAATGAAAAGAAAAAGGGAAATAAATTTTCTACACGTAAATAACCTAAGGATAATCATGTAATTTTTCTAAACCTAGTTTTCAACTATAAATACATAGTCAAACCTCATTCTTTTCAATTTAGAAACCCTAGCCTCCATCATTCTTATTCTTCCTCCTTGGGATAAAACATTCCTATTCTCTTCCCTAGTTTTTCTAATAAATAATAATAATAAGAGGATTACACATCAAATTAAAGGAAATAGAATTGAAATAAAAGAGAAATGAAGAAGGAAATTAAATCAACAAAGGAGAGAGGCTGTGAAATAAAATCAAATCAAAAAAGGAATTCTTCGAGGTGAGTGGGTATATTTTTTATAAAATTATTATATATAGTTAATTTTGATATACCCTATCTAATTTAGGTGGTTAGAAACTAAATTGTAAATCATATTTTTAAGATCTAAAATTGAATAATAAATTAAATTGATGCAAACCTATGAAATAGGAATTGACCTAGATTAAAGCCCTTTCCCTAATTCTTCTAATTCTATAATATGTTAATACTGATGTTAGTAGTAAACCCTAAACTTGAATTATTCCTATAAATCTGTAAATTGATAAAGAAATAACATACTTCGTATTGTTAATAGTAACCCTAGTATAAATTATTTCACTAAAAAATTGTGTAGATCTGTAAATTGAAATTGATATTAACAAGTTTGGTTAATTGTAACTAGCTTACTATATGATAATAAATTTAGGAATGTTGACAATAATTAACAAAAGAAAATTAAATGAAAATTAAATTGGAATTAGAATAAACAAACCTGAAATTTACACCACGACCAGTCGACCGCACTACCTTGAGCGGTCGACTGCTCCAGTATATGGCGGTCGATCAGCTAGCATTTTCCAGAACTGGTTGAACCTCGGCCTAAGGCCCGGGTTATAAATAATAGATATTACTTATATATTAAGTATAAATAAATGGATGTTATAAATAGTATGTAGCACCCTTAATTTTTGATAACATTATTCAAGAGATTGAATTAGATAAATTAAATAGAATAATGTAAATGTTAAGTGATAAGGGGATTGATACTTGGTCGTGCCTGACAAAAGAATTAATGGGCTTAAGAATGAGGTTTTTGTTAATTAAATTACATAAGGGTATATTAGGAATTTACCGCCCATAACTTTTACCATATATATTTCGTTCCTACCATTTTACTACCCATTCACGTCATTTTGAAACACAAACTAAAAATATTAAGGAAGGGTCGGCCATTAAGAGAAGAAGAAGAATTCAATTAAAAGCTAGAGAAAATCAAGATTAGGGGAAATCAATCTCAATCCAATCTCCTTACCTAAATCAAGGAGAATAATAATTCCATCTCTATTTTGTTTTGAATCATATGTTTTCGAATTTAAGGGTAAATTTGTTTTTATGATAATGATGATATGCTAGAATATTGATTTGTTTAATTTAAACAAGATTGTTTAAATAGGGTTACACACGGTTTTAGGGTAAAACTAGTTTTTAATGATGTTTAAATGCCATGGAAAAATTTTAGGTTGTATAAAACATAATTTTGGAGTTGGGTTTTAGTTTGATAATTTTCCAAGCTACGGAAAGATTATTATGAATTTTCAAAGGAAAATAGGGTTATTTTGGTTTATTAATTTATTTTGTAAAAAAAATTACGAATTTGGGTCTGGGATTTTGATATGTTAGGTAACATGATTAAAGTGAAATTCTGTAATTTTTGGGGATTTTTCCAAAGTGATTTGTTATGAAAATTAAATTATTTTAGAGGAGGGACTTCTTTGCAAAATTGGTTTTGCTTAATAGAAGGGCTTATTTGATTAACTTAACCATTATTTAGATCTGAAATTAGCGGTAGTTATTTTGGTAAAGAAATTAAAAAAGTTAAGGCAACCAATCTAGTGTTGACACATGGCAGGTTAGTTAGAAAAAGATTTGCTGTAAGTAGTATTAAACCAGGTTTACTCAGAAATGTGGGTTTCGCCTACTTTGGAAGTACCTTTCAACACAGAGCTTCCACCTTCAACCTAGTCGAAACCTTCTAAGCTAAAACCAATACACAAGGTATCACAATGATGGTACGTAGTGGATTGGAGGAAGGCGAAAGGTAAGGTGTCGAAAGCATAGCTTCCCAAGGAGTCGCTACCTTGGTTTGTTTTTAAAAGAGAAGCGCCTGCCTTTGTTTTGTTTTAGCCTTAAAAGGAGTCGAAGCATATGGTTATGAAAGAATGTTTTGAAAGAAGGGGTTCCGACCTAGTCGAAGCCCTATTGTCGTTATGTAACCTTTCGATGGTATTGAAGATATCAATGTCGTCGAAAGGTACTTTGTTTTATAAGTTTAAGCCACTTCCTGTAGCTTTCGAAAGGGGTTAGGGTTTTGAGGCAATGGTTTTGAAAGGGGTTTCGATGCCAACCTTCCGCTATTTTACCCAGATGTTTTATGCTTTCGAAAGGATGGTGCCGACGCCATCATATTTCCCTAATATTTTCATTTGACAAACGATGGTTTCGAAAGAGATGATTTCGCCTATATTCACTTTGACCCAAATAATATCTTAAGTATAAATCCAATGGTTACAAAAGGGGGACTTCCAATGATTTCGAAAGGGTTACTTCCAATGGTGTCGAAAGAGGTACTTTCAACTGGTTTCGAAGCTATGCTTCTAAAGTAAAATGTTAATACTTTAGTACAATCGAAAGGTTTCAAGAGGAAGGTTTTAAAGTATTAAAAAGGCAGGAGCCTAATGTTTTAAAGATAGTTTTTAATGCTTTCGAAGGAGGTCATCCTATGAAGTCGAAAGCAAGGTTTCGAAGGTGTCGAAAGGTTTTGAAACCCAAACTCAAATTTTTAAAGGAAAAACCCACAACTAAATTAAAGGAGTTTTGAATTGGTTTTAAGAAGAAGCTTTTCTTGACAAAATGATATGTTAAAGGGATTAACCATGTTTTACAGTAAACCCATAGGAGTGGTATTGTTATGTTATTCTGCATGCTTCTTTAGATATAAAAATATTCACATTAAAATAGACCCATAACTGTATTTGGGGGAAAGGGCAGAAGAACCAGCTAGGTTGACCCGGTAGTGAATATAAATTGATTAAACTCCTGGATGAGTAGAATTACATCCAAGAGGTCAGGGAGACCAGAATATAGGATGCTTAAATATGGAAGTTGTCGAGGAGACAGGTACATAGTGATCCCGTGGAAACTATGATTAGGAAATTATTGGAGCTACCAATAGGTTCATAGTGATCCCATGAAAACTATGTTATAAAGAGTGGTTGGCATGGGCCAATTGGTTTGTAGTGCACCCATGAGAACTATATTTGGTTTAAGTTATTGACAGTTGTCACTAGGTTCCTAATCAACCCATGAAAACTAGGATAAGAGAGAAGTTATTGGAGTCACCAATAGGTTCAGGAGGAACCCATGAATTAATTAAGTTAATTGGCAGGAGCCAATAGGTTCATAGTGCACCCATGAAAACTATGAAATAAGACAGGGAGTCCATGCATTATATAAAGGTTATTAGTAAGCCCATGTAAACTAATAGGTTAATAGTGACCCTAGAAACTATAAAATATGACAGGTAGTCAATTTAAACAGAGGATGAGAAATCCAGTATGTTTTAAAATGTTTGCATATCATCATAATATTTTGAAATGACTGTGATTTTAACCATTGTGGATGCAGGAGCACAATATATGGTTTTATAAACGTTTTGAGATACTAGTGAGGGGAAACTCATTCCGCTAAGCGGCTTGGTCTCACTAGATATCTTAATGATTTGAGATGGTAGATTATTATTCATACCAGGCTTATGTCTGACTCGAAGTTTATGTTTTCCTCTTAAAATCTCGGGTACTCAATTGATTTTTAGTAGTTAGAGAGTTGAGGTTGTAAGGTACCTCTTAAGACGAATAAGCATCCGGAGACGTGCAGGAGGCATGATAGCTATTTAGAGTTCTCTTTTCTTTTGATTCCGCTATGTTGTTTGAAATGGCAAAGTTGTTATATTGCCTGTATATACTCTGATCATCCAAGGGGGCATCTTCATATGTCGCTTTAATAAATATATTTTCTCTGAACGTGATTTGCGAATATGGAATTATGTAATGAATTGGAAATATTTTTAAATAGAATGTGATTTTGTTTGAGGTTTAAATTTTTTCCATATTCATGTGTTTCTGTGTATCAATGAATCTAACACTGCCATATTTGGTCACCGAGGATTAATAACTATGGATGACTGCACCATCCGTAGCCGTTAGTTTTGGGCCTCCAAGTAAGGGGATATTACAAGTTGGTATCGAGCATAGGTTTATGAAACTTTAAAAGAAAGTTAAACTTAAAAGATTTTCAAACATAATCCAATGAATTTGAAAATATGATCGGGGTTTGGGTTAACGCTATAGTAACGTACTTGTATTTGATATATATATATATAAGTATGTGTTCTCCTCTCTCTTAACCGTACTTTTGTATCTTACTTAGGCTCGGATGCAGATTTAAAAGAAAGAAGATATGGAAGCAGGAATGGAAGTGGAAATCTAGGTGGAGGAAGCACCACAACTAACGAAAATGCTCGACCTAATACCAGAAGGAACAAAGGTTAACAGGTTAATGCTAACCCAACTGCTGAAGCCAATGTAGGCGCTGGAAATCCGCCAGTAGATGCAGGGATGGTGTATCAGTTGTTGGCCAATCTTTTGCAAGCTGGAGTTGCTGGTAATGTTGGAGGAGCTAATCATGTGGCTCCAGTTGGGAGTAACTATGCTAAGTTGAGCAGGGATTACACCAGTTTGGGTGGAAAGCCATTTTCTGGAACGGAGGATGCTGTTGAAGTTGAGAATTGGCTATTGTACTGTGAGAGGATCTTTATTGATCTAGGATTGGATGATGTGCAAAAGAGGAGGCTAGCCTCTATGCAGTTGCAAGAGGCAGTGCTTCACTGGTGGAATAGTGTGATAGCCATAGTTCCTGAGAAAGAATTGACATGGGCTGATTTCAGAATGAGGTTAGAGCAAAAGTTTTTATCTGAGGCTGCTAAGTCAACGTTGATGAGGAAGTCTATGGATCTAGTCTAGGGTAATATGTCTGTAATCGAGTACGGTGCTAAGTTTGATGAGCTATCTCAATATGGATATGCCACTATAGACACTGACATCATAAGGTATGAGAGGTTCATTTGAGGACTTAGACTGGAGCTTGCTAAATTGACCATGACCCATATTCGTGATCCTTGTAATGTAGTGGTGGAGATGGACATTCGCTATGAAGAGATGCTGGCAGGTTGTGCTAGTGAGAAGACAGTTGAATCCTAGGGTCCTTAGGGAAAGAAGAGGAAGTTCTTTACGAAGAAATGAGCTTAGAAAGGGGATGCTGCCAAGAAGGCAAAGGCTGATTTGGTGTGCTTCAAATGTGACAAGAAGGGTCATTATGCTCATGAGTGCCGAACAGATAAAGGGAAGAAGGCTGCAGACAAGAAGAATGTGAAGTTCTTCAACTGTGTTCAAATGGGGCATTATCAGAACCAGTGTCCAGAGCCAGTCAGGGCGGACAAGGGGAAGGTCTTTGCTGTTGGATCATCAACTAAGCCTGCTGCAGCTGATAAGGGAAAGACTGTGATGGAAGGTATGTTTTTGATTCAGATATACCAGTTAGGATACTATTTGATATTGATGCATCACATTCATTTATATCAAGTATTCGGTTGATAGGTTATGCTTAGAACCCACATACCTTATTACATCCTTAAGGGTTGCGAATCTAATAGGAGGGTATGCAACTCTAGGGATAAGATGTGACCAGTTAGAACTTGATTTGTTAGGTCATAATTTTGCATGCACTTGTATGTTTTCGATTTCATAGATTTCTGAATCATTTTGGGTATGGATTGGTCGAGAAGGTATGAGGCCAGAATATTTTGCCATGATGGGGAGATATCTTTGAGACACCCTGGTAGCATGACCGAATTATATTCTCAGTAGAGAATTCTGAACGGAGTAGTTGTGCTTTGTCAAGTGCAACGGAAGTGGGAGAAGAGATAAGTCAGGTTCGAGTAGCAAAAGAGTTTGCAGATGTCTTTGAGCCAGTTATAGGACTACCACCGAAACGAGCTATTGAGTTTCAGCTAGATCTTGTGCCAGGAGCTGAACCTGTAAGTAGACCACCTAGCAGGATGAACCGACTGAGATGAAGGAATTAAAGGTGCAGCTAGTGGATCTAGAAAGAAGGAATTTTTTAGACCAACCAATTCGCCTTAGGGAGTGGGCTACGGTATTCGTGAAGAAACCAGATGGGTCACTGAGGATGTGTGTCGACTATCATAAGCTAAACGAAAGGATGATAAATAATATATATCCTATGCCGAGAATTGATGATCTGTTTGATCAGTTGAGTGGAGCTGTAACAACCCAAAATTTGAGCTATAATAATTAATTAACGAATTAATTAAAAAATAAAATAAGTTTGTCAAATTGTCAAAATCGAGCTACATGAGTTGCACCATTGGGTTCGTGGCGATTTTCTGATCAATTTCCATATATAACTTATCGAAATCCGAGCTAGTATGGAGAAGTTATAAGAGAAACAAGATAACAGAATTATATAAACAAAAACGAAAATAAAAAAAAGACCCATAAGGGTCGACCCATGTTATGGTCAGGTTGACCCATAGGTCAACCCCCAATGAGCTTAGGTCAACCCGCAAAACTTTGTGGACGTAAAAACCTCCAGGTACGAGCCGAACACATTAAAATTTGATTTTTGGTCAATCCTATGCGTTCGTAGCTGCATCCGATGGTTCCTAGTGAGCCTATGATGTGGTTGCACTAGATTTAATCTTTAAATCTGACAGCCTGAGATCCCTAAGCCACACTATAAATAAAACCCTAGGCCTAGCTAATTTTCTCATTTAGATTTTCTCCCAATTGGGTTCATTGCCTGAGGCTGAACCCTAAATAGAAATATTTTCTATGGAGGAAACCTTTTTGATAAAAATATTCTACACCCTAGATGTGGATCCATGAAGGCCCAGGACTAGAGCTAAGGACCACAGGTGAGTGTTTAGTAATTATTTTAGATTTGTAAGCAATTTAAAATAATAGGGTTCTCAAAAGTTGTAGTTTTTCTACAATTTTGAGATACTTTTTATGTAAGTTTATTTACAGTCAGTTTTTAAGTAAATTTCAGAAGTTCTTTTCAGTCTATTTTTATTCAGCTATTTTATTCAGTTATTTACAGTTAATTGCAGTTATTTATAGTTATTTACATCTGTTTTGAGTTGGAATTTAGCCTATAAATATTAGTTTCTTTTTATAGAGATTTAATCCTTTTTGACGCGAATAAAATATTAAAAAGAGAAGAATTCGCAAATATGGATTAAAATAGAATAACACTAAATTTACAGAAATCAGATGTAAAATGAGAAAAACCGAAATAAAATAGAGATGGACTGAAATAGTCAAATTTAAGATATCTGCAAGCATAATTATAACAAGCGGTTATAACTAAAAAGAAAAAAAATAGAAGAGTAATAGTTGTAAGAACAATTATAACACGTAGGTTGTAATTAGAAAGAAGAGATAACAGAAGAGGCTTATTTTAAAACTGAGATCTTGGATTTAGTTAATAAGCAAACATAGCAGTAGTGGCCTGTACCGGTAGCATTCCCTTTCAGGTCTAGGACTGATGGTCTGGGACATGCTTATGCTGATTAGAGTAAATAAGTGGCTAATAGATAGAGGCTCAAATATGGGGATTTGAGCAAGGGGTGCAAAGCTAGAAGATTTGTTTGTTAGGACCAGTACCGACAGCATTCCCTTTCAGGTCGAGGACTGATGATCTCACACGTAGGTGAGGCTGGGCACACTTATGCTGAGTCAGGTAAATAAATGGTCAAATAGGGGGCGACAGTTAGTGTGTACCGGTGATGACCGAGAGTGCGTCATCGATTAGGGTAAATAATTCGCTACTGCGTCCTAAGCGCTAAAGATGTGTCTTTTGCTATGACCAACATGAATGGTTCACAATGGCACAACAGAGATAGGAAAGGTCGATCAATGGGTAGGATTAGGATTTCAGCCTAATCAAGTTAGCAGTTGAGATAGGATTAGGATTTCAGCCTAATCACAGTAGTTTAAGACAAGTACAAACAATTAAACAATCAAAGCAAACAGTCAAACAAAATTAGAAATAGTATTTTATCCGAGTTTTTATCTTTTTTGTATTTTCCTTTCAAGATAGAACTATTGCTTAGTCTATTATCTTTATCTTGCTTAGAAATGCTAATGATTACTTTCACTCACCGGGCTTATTGCCTGACCCACTCCTCTATCTTTCCTTTTACCCCAATAGGACAGCGGAGTTGAGGATAGTTGATTCAGGTTGCTTAGAGATTCATTTCCGAAGTTTTCTCATTTTAGATGTATTCTTCTGCTTTTCATCTTTTTCATTTGGTTTATGATGGACTGGCACTTGTGAGAGGGATTATTATTGTTATCTTTATACTCTGATTTTATGAGACTGAGATGTATTTTCATGAGACATTTTGAGTTTTTTAGATATGTTATGTTTTTATGACTTATTTTGAGATGAAGTTTAATTTTGAATGATAAGTTATTATTTAACAGTTTCCGTTGTTTTTACTTATTTGTCTTGTGAATCTTAGTCTTTGTGATGCTTTAACTATACCTATAATGCACCACTTCCTTTGGTGTGCCCTTTTTTGGGAATACTAAGGGGTGTGGGGTGTTTCATTTGGTATCGGAGCCTAAGGTTACATGATTCCTAAAAACTTGTTTTAAAAGTAAAGTATTTTTAAAAGGTAACATATCTTCAAACTAAAAGTATTTTTCATAAAGAAACTCTTATTATAGAAATAGTTTTCAAGTATAAGAGAGTTTTTATAAAAAATCCCCTCAAAGTCCAGTTCAACCTTCTTTCGATTCTTTTGAGCCTAAATTTTCTTTTCTTTGCATAGTATGGCGGACGCCCCAAATCTTCCAGAGGGTGTCCAAATCCCTGGCTGGTTCCGTAGATAGCTCCAAGCTACGGCACCAGAGGTGCAAGGGCAAGGGCCCAACGCAGCACCAGCAGGTGGAGGACCCGTTAATCCACCTGCAGCAGCCAATTTTTCTAAGCTATGTAAGGACTTCTCTAGATTAGGAGGCAAGACATTTTCTGGCACGGAGGATTTCGAAGAGGCACGATCTTGGTTGAGGAATACGGAGCAGATATTTGGCTGTTAGGATTGGAGAACCGACAAAGAGTTCAGCTTGCATCTTGGCAGTTGAAGGGAGAGGCTTATTACTGGTGAGAGATTATAGAAATGGAGTGTAGAGACATTGGTTGGTTTGGATTTCGGGAAAAGTTTCAGAGAAAGTTCTTCTCGCAAGCCGAGGAAAGCATGCCGTTGGAGAAGTTCATTAGTCTGAAGCAGGGGAGTTTTTCGATGAAAGAGTATATAAATCAGTTTAATGAGTTATCGCGGTTCGAGATGGAGCTTGTTAATACACCGCATAAGAAGGCCACCAATTTTGCTAAGGGTTTGACACAGCCCCTCCAAGGGTTGGCATTGACACATGTACCTATGGCAGCGATGTATGAATCACTTGTGGAAATGGCTCTCATATCAGATGTTGCTAAGAAAGAAGTGGTTAAGGAGGTTCCTAAATTAGAAAACTCTAAGAAGCAGTGGTGGAAGAATAAGAAGGATAAGGACAAGAAGAAAGGAGGAGGACCTCGGAAAGAAAAGATCAAGAAGGGAAAGAAATGTCATAATTGTGGATTGGATAGGCATTACTCAAAGGACTGTAAGAAGGACACGATGAAGGGAGGTGTTACAACTGTGGGCAGCCTGGACACCTTAGTAGAGCTTGTCCTCAGAAGACGGGGCAGAGAGCAGGCGCACCTATGGTATAAGTACAGGTTTTGGATGTAACACCTTCTAGCAGTGGACCGGACCGAGGTAGGAAAGTCTCTGTAGAAGGTTTGATCTCTATTTCAGATTTTCCTATTCGAACTCTTTATGACTCCGGAGCATCACATTCTTTCATTTTTAGTTTTTTGCTTGATTTTTTGCACTTAGATATTTCTCTAGTTGTAAACCCTGTAGTTATTTCAAACCCCATAGGAGGATCGACACATTTATCCATGATTTGTAGGGGTTTGAAAATTTTTATACTAGGCATAGAGTTTGATTGTGACGCCTATGTACTGAGATTTTCAGGATATGGGATGATCTTGGGGATGGACTGGTTATCCACTTATGGTGCGATATTGGACTGCGAGAGGAGAGTCGTTAGACTAGAGACAGGTAGCGGACGAACTCTCGAGGTTTCTTGCGACCCACAGGGGTCAGTCATGTTGAGCTTCCTTTATTCCTTTGATTCGTCACTTGGAGAGTTAGATTCAGTTCCAGTTATTAGAGATTTCCCGGACGTTTTTGAAAAGGTTAGGGAGCTACTCCCTATGAGAGAGATCGACTTTAGGATCTATCTGAATGACAATACTAAGCCAGTGGCATTGCTTGTGAGACATATGGCTCCTAGGGGAGGAAGGAGTTAAGTAAGCAGATCGGTGAGCTACTAGAGAAAGGCTTCATTAGACGGAGCATATCTGAGTGGGGAGCGCTAGTCGTCTTCGCTACAAAGGTGGATGGTTCCCTTCGACTTTGCGTAGACTATAGAGAGTTGAATAAGCTCTCGAAGAAGAACCGTTACCCACTTCCTAAGATAGACGATCTTTTCGATCAGTTGGTTGGCTCTTCAGTATTTTCTCAGCTTGACTTAGCCAACGGATTTCATCAGCTTAGGGTCGCTGACGATAGCATCGATAAGACAACATTTAGGACACCCGATGGATTCTTTGAGTGGTTGGTTATGCCTTTGGGCTGACCAATGCCCCAGCCTATTTGTTGGATCTAATGAGCCGTATTTTTCGAGATGTCATAAATAAGTTCGTTGTAATATTTATAGACGACTTTCTGGTGTTTTCCAAGAGTATGAAAGAGCATGCTATTCATCTTAAGGAGGTTCTTCGCACAATTCGTGTTCATCAATTGAAAGCAAAGTTCTCAAAGTGTCACTTTTAGAGTGAGGAGGTGCGTTTCTTAGGGCATGTAGTCTCAAGAGAGGGTTTAGCTGTGGATCCCGCTAAGATAGTAGCAGTACAGGATTGGAAGTCCCCCAAGAATGCTACCGAAGTTAGAAGCTTCCTAGGTGTGGTTGGTTATTATAGGAAGTTTATCAGAGATTTTGCTAAGATTTCAACATTTGAGGTTAAGCCTACCCTCGTAGATCAAATTGGCTCAAGGCAACGAGAGGATTCAGAGCTTGTGAATATTCTGGATAGGATTAGCAGAGGAGAAATCTCTAGACATCTCCAACGCTATTCCATCGATAGTAAAGGGTGGCTAAGGAGAGACGGAAGACTTTGTGTCCCCCACACCGATGATTTGATGAGAGCAGTTCTAGCAGAGGCACACCATTCTCGAATGACTATTCATCCGGGCGGCGATAAGATGTATAGGGACATAAAGAGAGTGTTTTATTGGAGTGGCATGAAGAAGGATGTAGCAGAGTTTGTGGCTAAGTGTCTTGTGTGCCAAAGAGTTAAGGCGGAGCAGTAGAAGCCTGACAGATTGTTTCAACCATTAGATGTACCCAAATGGAAGTGGGATAGTGTTTCGATGGACTTCATAGATGGTTTACCCCGATCTAGGAAGGGGAATACCAGTATTTGGGTAATTGTAGATCGTTTGACTAAGAGCGCCCATTTCATTCCGGACAAGAGTAAGTGGACAACACCTTATTCGGCATCCATATACGTTCGTGAGATAGTCTAACTTCATGGAGTTCCCTCTAGCATAGTGAGCGACAAAGACCCTATCTTTACTAGTGAGTTTTGGAGGAGCTTGCAAGAGGCTTTAAGGAAATAACTTAGATTGAGTACGGCCTATCACCCTCAAACGGATGGCAAAATGGATTTATTTAATAGAGTTCTTGAGGATTTGTTGAGGATATGCATTCTTGAGTTTGGAGGAACTTGGGAGGAGTACCTTCCCTTAGTGGAATTCGCTTATAACAATAGTTTTCAGGCTAGCAATGGGATGGCTCCTTTTGAAGCCCTTTATGGAAGACCTTGCAAGTCGCCTTCGTGTTGGTTGGAGTCTATAGAAAGATTGCTACTTGGTCCAGACATGGTTAGAGAGACTTTGAAAAAGATTGATTTGATTAGAAGAAGAATGAAGATGGCCTAAGGTAGACGGAAATCCTATGTAGATAAGCGGAGAAGGGATACTGATTTCGAGGTAGGAGATTTGGTTTTTATTAGGGTGTCTCCGCTAAGAAAGGTAGTGAGGTTTGGATCAAATGGGAAACTTTCTCCCAGATTCGTAGGACCGTTCCCTATTATGGAAAGGGTAGGGAAGATAGTGTATCAGATAAAGCAACCAGAGAGGATCACAGGAGTTCATGATGTTTTTCATGTTTCACACTCGAGAAAGTGCTTACATGATTCGGCAGAGGTAGTGAAACCTAGCCGACTTGAGGAAGTTGAAGTGGAGAGAGAATCATCAGTTCGTCGCATTCCTACCAAGAATGTTGGGCATGATATTAAGAAGCTTAGGAATAAGGAAGTCCCTTTGGATAAGGTGCAGTGAGGAGATAGTATTGAGGATGCTACGTGGGAGGCTGAGAAGAATATATGTACCTCTTATCCACATCTTTTTGATGGTACGTCTTGAATTTCCTATTTCCATCTATAACTTTGAAAATGTTCTTTCCTTTAGTATCCTTTGGGAGGGTAGATCTTAGGATTTAACCTATGGATGGTAGGGCAAAATGTAAACATGTTACTAGAACATGTTATGTATGTTGGACGCTAGTGGTTGCAAGTGTTTGTTAGTGGATGCTAATGGACGAATACACACACACTAGGCACTATTATCTCTTAGAGATTGGCCTAACTAGGTCACTAAAGCATACGCATAAATAATGAACTTATAAGGAAGTATGAACAACACTTAAGCAAGAGATGGAGCTCTTAGCTGCAATGGGTTTGGAACGACCTCTAATTTGCTAGAGAATCCAAAGAAACTGGACGATTAAGCAAGGTTGAAACAGTCGGAGAGCTCAACTATCAAAGAATGATTCTAATAGAACTCGTTCTTGGGCAAAACACATATTACATTCCAAAGGCGTACTTTGAGGGGCGAGTGTTAACCTGCTTTTTAACAAAGTAGATTTCTACTGGACTTATAAGATCAAAACAAGAATGAACTGACTCATGAACTTGGAAACATACTTGAAGGACTAGAAAAATAACTCAGAGAATTTCACATAATTTGGAGCTAAGCACATATCTCGGTACCGAGCTATGATAGGTCGGTACCAACCTATGAATCTTACCCAGTTCATCTCCCAAACTCCATACTCCCTATACAAATCTTCGGTAGTTCGTGATCAATTGGTTTTCCTAAAATTTAAATGACTAATTCCAAGGTTGATGAGAAGAAAGTCAAGAAAGCAGGATAACCTAAGTACTAGAGGGAATATCACTAGAATCAACCTAAAATCAATGGAAAACGACTTACAACACATCAAAATGAAGAAAGAAGTGCAGGGCAGGAGTTGGTGTTGGAAAATCACCAACACTTATAGCTTGGTAATGAACTATATAGCTCAATATCAACCTATATCCTTACGTCGAGGGGCTATAGTTTCTTCTGTACAACATTGGGCCTCGTTGTGGACTTCATTGCAAGTGGGCTTCTAACTTCATACCTATATTTCTCTACCATTGGAGACTGCTCCTTCTTCAACACTCCTATCCTCTACCTCTACAACACTCTAGAAATTTCATTATAAATCTTCAATCCACTAGATTGTTGTTAGATCCCATATAACTCATTGAAATCCGGAGAGAAGACAACGAATAATAGACTACAAAGTGGACATAGGCCAGAGATTGCCGAACCACTATAAAAGTTCTTGTGTCTCATTTTGCTTTTTCCTTTACTTTTAACAGAAATGGTGCTTTCATTTGATTTTTGAGTGTTGATTCATTTTCTAGGTTTACACTATTCCTTGATCTATAATTCTAATAAATATGTATATGATTTTGATACATATTTTAGTAGAAAGAAAGGGAGTTAAATAAAGGGAACGAATTTCGATCCAGAGATTTAGGAGCTAAGAGGCGGGTGGGAAATCATATGTTTTACATAATTTTGGATTTATGTCATTGTGAATCTATTACTTTATGCCTGGATATAAATCATAGAATCGTAGGATTAAATATACATAAAATGAACTTGAGATCCATGCCTACATATTCGGTAGATTGTTAACTTTGAATAAATGTTGTATACACCTAAATTTGGAATGTAAGGGTGAAACTAGTCCCTAAAAGTTATGAGATAAGTCGCAAATAAGAGTGTATGTTTATTTTGGATTTTGTTATTTGAATACTATATGTTATTAAACTTGAATATAAGGTGTTTGTAATTTTTTTGGGATTTAATTTTACATTTAATTCATTGAAATAAAAAATATTTCAATCTGAATTTCTATATATTATCCCACTTTATAATTGTATATGAAAGGTGTATCATTTGAAATAATAAGAAATATGCCCAAAAGAAAGAGATGTGCAAAATAGTGACGTTTACCGCATTTTGTACTATCTATTTCAATAAAAATAAAAAAGGAAATTTCTTTTAATTCTGAATACAGCACAATTCTGCCTTTAGATAATTTTATGGGAAGTTACAATGATAATATTTCCTTTTGGGAATAGATACGATTCCAACGTATTAATGTGTGGAAGTCCCTAAATGTTGAACTAAAAGCATTATAAATAGAAATAATAATAATTCCATCATCGATTGAATATATATGATTAAATATAAGTTAAGAAATAAATAATAAGCGCTAAATATGAATAAGACATTGATATGAAGAGTTAGGGAGGGTATAATAATCAAGTTAAAATGGGAATTAATTGAAAAGAGGCAATAAATGATACTTAATTATACTAATAAAAAAGAGGCAGTAAAGAATACTTAATTGTATTAACTTAAAAGAATAGTAAATCATACTTAATGACAATTATGAGATTGAAATAAGAAGTAAGTTCATGGTAGGTAAATGAACTAAGGAGGCATAATAATTTTCCATTTGAAATTAAATGGCCTCAATAATACATTTATGATAGGTGTGGATTATTGGATCTAGTGCAACATTTAGATCAATTATAAATGACGTGGTCATTTGTATGGGTTGGGATGTGAGATCAGTAATGTTACACAACAAAAGTCTGTCATCCGCAATGGGCTACCAACAGTTGTGTATACATCATATTGATGTGGGACATCTCCAACTGTAGGACCCGTAGAGACATACGTTCGCATGCGTATAGGTTTTTGGAATATGCCAAAGTGGGTTCGCCACGGAATTGAAGTCTTAGATGGCCAGTTGGGGTCAATTTCTATTCCAACATGAGGTATTAAGTAACCAGGAGGGTATTTCCTTGATTTACCTTAGGCAATCTAAATTGAATAGTGGGCGCACGCTTAGCGCTATGTTAACATTATTGTTACCGTATATTCGAATACTAGGGCTGCACACATATGTCTTGAGTGCCATCGGTCATGTAGCCATCATTTGAAAGACTTGAGTTATTCCTAGAGATGAATTACATTTCCTACCGGTGTAGGTTCTGTATAGGATATCCAATTGCCTCAAATTTTGTTTATTTTTTGTCATTAGGAGGTGGGTTAGTTAACCATTAGACATGTTTTTGAGAAAAGTAAGTAATACGCCTTATTAGATGTAATATCATTATTAGGCACCAATGGGAGGTTCCCTTGTGTACGTAGGCAATTTGGCCTGGACACTTTTCTAGATGCCCGGTGCGGTGCGTGGTTGCGGATCCTAGCGGGGGATGTATCCATGCCCATGGCAGACGGCGATGCTTTTATATACACACACACACAAATATACATACATACATACATACATACATATATATATATATATATATATGTAAATGGGTAAGATTTTATTAAGGCATTTCAGCCCAAAGTGATTGCCCAGTTTGGATCAGTACAAAGAACAGACAATAATTAACGCAACTGAACCCTTTCCATAAAAAACAACTTCATCGTCCTCGCTCAAATTGTTCGAAATCATGGCGGCTGATAACTCGTTTCTGGGATTCCTTCCTCTAGATAGTTCCGATCCTCTTCTTCAGTACGAGTTGCGTCTTGTACCTGCCTGGTAAGAGGATTTTCCTTAATCCTTTTAAGAGTTAACTGCATGTCTCATATCACTAGCTTACTAACTTCAAATTGATTTTTCTGCTTGCATTGGAAAATTCTACGGTTCCTCTCCTTCAAAATATTCCAAATAGCCATTGTGATGGCGATTTTTTGCAGTTTGGATTCAATGTCTTTGTCGCGACCTCTCTGAGCCAGGTAATTGATTTGTTCTTCAAGATTATTAGAGTGGGGGTTAAGTTTAAGTAATTGTTGCACGAATTCCACACCAGTTTAGCGTAGACGCATTCAAAGAATAAGTGTTCATGCGTTTCTAAATTCTGATTACATAAAGGGCATACAGTATCATTTATCAAGCCCCATTTCGATAACCTATCTCTGGTAGGTAATCTTTTCAGTATGGCTTTATAAGCAGTGAATGCCATTTTCGGATTATTAACATGATCCCATATGATTTTACTCCATGTTGCTTTACTGTCTTTTAGCCTGATTTCATTCCAAGTAGCCTTAGTGGAGAAGTCTTTTCCAGTAGGCTTCCAAACCGATATGTCCATCTCTATGCCATAATAAATAGGCATATATTGAATCGCTTCCTTTTTATCTTGATTTATTGGCAGAGAAGAACAATCCTACCTATTATTGCTGAACACATCTTGTACTTTATTATTAGGGCATCCAAAGTCAGAGAAAGTATGAATTCCCAATATGTCAATCAAGGATTCACCTTGAATCCAAGGATCTCTCCATAGGTCAGTTTCCTTTCCAGTTGCTATTTCACGAGTACAAAGCGAAGCTAATATGTCTCTGGCCTTCAAAATTGCCTTTCAATTGGTTGAAGCATTATTGTCAATGGGCATTTGCCAGAAATTACCTTTGATGTATCTTCTCCTTATCCATTTACCCCATAATCCTTTCCCATTAATAATTCTCTAAGCTTGTTTGAGGATGTGATATATATATATATATATATATATATATCGTACCTTGGGGTAGGTTGGGCGTACGTAAGCATATATAATGTCAATATGACTAAGTCATGAATAATAGACATAATGCTTAAATGAAAACCAATCGGCATAAACTAGTGTTATGGATAAAGTATGTAATTTACCAGTCACCAGAACGTTGTTCTGACCCCTCCCTATTACAACCCCCATGACTGATTTAGAAGGATGGATATTGGTACAAGGCGGGAACGATAGGAAGGCAGTGCTCATTAATGCTCTGCACTAACATGGGCATTAGATTTTAGAGGAATGTTATCGGTTTCATGGCATTAGCCTTTAATAGTATGTATATGTTTTATTATATTTTATTATTCCCCTGTGAGTTCATATAGATAGCTCTCTGGTATACTTATGTTTATTACATGATACCAACATAAACGATCTGTACCCTAATGGACTTTGGTTTTTCTATTTAGTGAAAAATCAAGCACATTAAATTGTGGGTTGTTACACATGCATTAGTTTATTTAAAATGTAATAAAAATATATACTAATAACTATTATATAAAAATATTTATAAAAAAAATCGAAAATGCATATGCTTGTAAATTAGTTTTAAATAATTTAATATATACAATATAATTATTATACATATATATAATTACAAATATTACGTTATAAAATTATTAAAACTATTTTAGTAATGATATCAAATTTCAAAAATTATAATTAAATAAATAAATATTTATATATATATATATATATGTTCGAAAATAGTATAAATGTTTTAATGATTTCTTCATGTGGTTTTTTTAAATCAATTTGAATACATACACACAATTAGACAACATAAGGTATATATAAATTAGTTATAATAATAATAATAATCTAAGCAGTATGAACACTATGATCAACATTACCATAATTATTATTGTTGAAATTTAAACGTTACCAAATTAGTACCCTATGACTAGCTCCTTAAATGAAGAACTAGCTACACCGAATCAACCACTCTAGAAATTATAGTGGACCTGAGATGAACACCACATTATGATTTAACTGATTTGTTTTGAATTTATTTTGGAAATGAATAGCTAATGCCCCTTGGTATTTTCAGCTAGAATAGGGTGGACGTGGATTCAAAGACGAACGAGAGTGGAGGGTTTAAATTGGCATCTAAGCAGAGCAAAAAATGGAAATGTAATATCCTTTGTTTACTCGGTCTACCAATTCAAATCAATATTTGAGCAGTTGAAACTCCACCCCTTCTCCTATGGCCGACCAATAGTTAAGGCTGTTTGGGCCTCTAAAATTTCCAAACCTATTTTATAATTAATTAATATAAATCAAAATTAAATATTTATTGATATTGTATATAGATACATACATATATAAATTTTATATATGCACCCAACTAATTATGAATGTCACCCAAAATTAAATTAAAATTTAATAATTAACATTTCATAAATATTAATTAGTTTAATTAATTTACAATGAATATATTAATTAAATCATGTGGTATTTCAGAGTATCCAACACTATGGTTGTGTGAATCAAAGGTATAAATTCGGTCAGTGGTTAATATCGAACAATTCGAATATTAATGTTCAAAAATCACCATTTCTAGTAGTGTAACAGTTTGGCTGAATTTATCATTTACATTTTTTTGTTAAAATCCAATTTTACTGCATAAATATTACGCGTTAGTAACGCTTATTTACACTAATTCTCTTTATTAAAACTATATCACTTTTTGACTTTTGGAAATTAGTTTTGTCAAAATTCCAACATCGCCCACATTCAACTTGTTTAATCCAAATGCAAATTCCCTAGTTCGATAATAACAATTATTATTAATTGTACTGCTCTGGCCAATGACTTTGACTTTTAGTTGACTACAATTGGTCGTGATACTAACCTTATATAACCGAGGAGACAAATTCTCTATTGAATAGTGTTTTACTTCCAATGCTTTAACTCAAACCCAACTATATTCTCAAGTTGGGAGAACTATGTAATATCATCACTTCGTTATTCTCTGTTTGACCTTAGTTATTTTAACCAATAAAAATCTCTCGAGTTATCCTTTCCATAATTATCTAATAACTCTCAGTATGTAACATATTAATGACTCCAACTGCCATGGGTAATACACTACCCAACATTTGGAGAGCATTACTTACTCTAGTCTCAACGGATGTATTGATATCCTATCTCAAAACATTCAACTAGGAATACTTGAAACAATATGTTATTTTTAATGTGATAAATTTCTCATGGTTACAACACATTGTAATTACTATGACATTACATATTATTTAAGGATTTTTCAATTAATATACTTAAATTAAATAATTAATTAACATAACATAGAATGACAATCTTATAATAGAAAGAAAAACAGCTTTTATTTCGAATGAGATTTTGTTATAGAATTGATAATTACAATAAATTATAGAATTACCCTTAGGCAAACCCCTAACAATCAATAAAAAAATTCATTTTAAGAAGTTTGTAAATATTAACGTATACAAAACATTGCTACTTTTCTAAAAACTTATTTTAGTTTGAGGTTGTAAATGATCGCATGACCTATCGGATTGAAAATTTTGATTATGCACTAAGGTTCCTACTAAGGCAACTGAAAATATAAAGTTAAAGAAGCTAAGAAGAATAAACCAAAATAAAGGAATTGAAACTATGGTAATAAAGAAGATAGATCGGGTATTTCTCTCTTAACATCTCACACACTCTTCTCGAGTTCTATGGTCTGGTTCTCATATTTCGATATGATGATATAGAGAACTTCTAAAGAGAATTCTTCATTTGTTTCTATAATATGTTCTAAAATCATCACATTAATTCTCTTCCTATAGGTAGCAACGATCAAGCTCTCTTTTTCACAGGAAACACCGGTTAGGAACTATTTAGCAAACGGAGTAGAGAGTGTATTTGTTTTGTACTTTGTTAAAAAATGAAAAAGATATAGATACATTGCTACATGAGATGACTCATTTTATAACATTCATATAAGGGTCGGGTATGATATCCCTTTCTACCCATATTTGCTATTATGAAATAAGACCAGTTCATACTATGATAATCGATACTTCTCTATTATCCCCCATCAATTTTACCTTGGGTTTTTTTTTGTTTCTCCCTTGCCGCCGCCATCGTCAACTGTCAGGTTTACCTTTAATCTTAAGAAATTTCTGGTAGAAAGTGGCTTCCTTATTATGTCAGCTCTCTGATGTGTAGTAGGCAAGTGATTGATTTCCAATTTTCCATTGACTATTTGCCCACGAACGAAGTAGGGATCAATCTCTATATGCTTCGTTCATGAGTGAAGAATAGGGTTGGCGAATAATGAAACGGTGCTAAGGTTATCACACCAAATAGTCGGCTTTCGAACAAGTTTGATTCCAATTTCATGAAGCAATGAGCATATCCACATGATTTCTGCAGTCATTCTAGCAACTGAACTATATTCAGCTTCAGTGCTTGAATGAGAAACTTTTGATTGCTTTTTTAAGCACCAAGATATGGGATTATCACCAAGGAAAATGCAGTATCCAGATGTATACCTTCTATTATTTGGATCTGTAGCCCAATCGGCGTTAGAGTAAGCTTGAATACTTAAATTTCTGCATGATTTTAGTATGAGACCAAGATAAAGAGTTCCCCTTAAGTAGCGTAGAATACGTTTACAGCTTTTTTGTGTTCATCTAATGGGCTTTGCATAAACGGAGAAACTTTGTTGGCACTAAAACATATCTTTGGTCTTGTAAGTGTTGCGTACTGTAGAGCTCCAACTACACTTCTATATTGTTTATCATTGACTATGGGTTCAGCAATATTCTTTGAAAGATTTGGACTGTTGATCATCGGGTTAGGAGAAGGTTTAGCTAGATCCATATTTTCTTTGATCAAAATTTTGAAAATTTACTTTTTCTGGCTTAGTTTCAGCTCTGAGTAACTTTTCTTTGTGACCTCTATACCTAAAAAGTAGTTTAGGTCAACCAAGTCTTTAATTGAGAAAACATGATTGAGATGAAGAACAGTGTTGTCAATTTTCTCATTGCTGCATCTTGTGATTATGATATCATCCACATATACTAGTATGTATGTTCAAGTATCACTTAATTTTGCATATAAAGAGTTATCTGACTTTGTGGGTTTATACCCTAATTTGATCAATGTTTGTTTAAGCTTTTTGTACCATTCTCTTGGTGCCTGTTTGAGTCCATAAATGACTTTGTGAATTCTATAGACAAGTTTACTTTGTTCTGCTTGAAAATATCCCTTTGGCTACTCCATATACACTTCTTCATGTAACTCTCCATTCAGAAAGGCATTGTTTACATCTAGTTGTTTGATTTTCCAATGATTGTGCAATGCAATGGTTAGTATGATTCTTATAGTAGTTGGCTTTACCACTGGAGAAAATATCTCCCATAAGTCAAAACCATATTACTGCGTGTACCCTTTAGCAACCAACCTTTCTTTATGTTTGCTAATGCTTCCATCTGAATGTTTTTCCAACTTGTATGTCTACTTGCATCCAACTATATTTTTGGTTGCTGTTAACTTTAGTAATGTCCAAGTATTATTCTTTAACAATGCATTGTATTAATCATCCATTGCTAATCTCCATTCTCTACTTTTGCTCATAACTGATTGGTTCTTCTGATTTTAAAGTAGACGTGTATACTTTGGGCTTAAAAATTCCTCTTTTAGCTCTTGTAATCATATGATGTCCAGTTTGTGCTGGTGGTGATTCTTGAGATTCAAATGATTGGGAAGCGCCTTGATTTGCTTGACTATGGCCTTGCACATAGGGTTAACCTTGATTGTTTTGAGTAGGGTTACTTGATGGACTTGATGCATTTGTACCCTCATGACCTGGCCTGCTAGTTGGCACAGTGTGTTGTAAGGCAGTTTCATCTTGATTTGATGTATTTGTATCCTCACGACCTGGCCTGTTCGTTGGCATTGTGTGTTATGAACGTGATTCATCTTGTTCCTCTGTATTATTTCCAATTCTCATGTTATCTTAATATAGTGGTGTGAATGGAATAAATGTTTTTGCATTGTAAACCTTTTGGCAAGTTTTTAATCCTTTTCTGCAAAGGGAAAGACATTTTCATTAAAAGCAATATGTCAGGATATTATAATTTTACCTTTACTGGTCAGGCACTTGTATCCTTTCTTATGTGCTGTGTAACCAAGAAATGTACATGGTTCTGATCTGAAGCTTAGCTTGTGAGCATTGTATGGCCTTAAAAAGGGAAGCATAGACATCCAAATGTCTTGAGACTTGAGTAATCAGTTTTGATGTTATTGAGCACTTCATTTGGTGCCATATTTTTTAGGACATTTTGTAGGCAACCTGTTTATAAGATGGATTGTGGTGGAAAAGGCATTTGGCCAGAATTTGATGGGTAGAGATGCTTGAGTCATAAGTGTAAGTTCAATTTCTAAAATATGCTTTCTTTCTTTCTACCAGCCTATTTTATTCTGAGGTATGTGGACAGGAAGTTCTATGCACTGTCCCTTTATATATGAAATACTCCTTTAATAGCTTGAAACCAGCCCCTCCATCGGTTTGCATGATCTTTAAAGGATTACCTATTTGCTTTTCTACTTGACTAATAAATTGTATAAATATATTACTTGTTTCTGCCTTTGACTTGAGAAATATATAATAATTAAAACTATAATCAGAGTTGATTAGGGCAGGACCCTAGAAATCAGTGGCAACCATTTCTAATGATTTTTAATACTAGGTTAATGAATTAGAAAAAGCAAGTTTATGGCTCATACCCATTTGAGTATGTATATATATATGGTAAGGATACATTCTTGAAGTTGATGTTATTGCTTTTCAAAACTTGCTTTACAACATTAACACTTAGACGGCCTAATTTGCAGTTCCAAACATCAAATATAGTCCAATTGTTTACATTAGCATTTGAACTAGAGTAATTGCAATATCCCTTCTCATCAGTATATTCGTTTTCTTCACCAGATTGAAAATAAGAGCCCATTATGTACATTAACCTGTAGCAAAATTTCTTTGTTCGACAAGACTCTAACTAAGCAGTATTTTGGATAAAATTCAAAGTAAACCTTATTATCACTAGCAAATTGTGAGACACTCATCAAATTCATTTTAATTTGAGGAACTCTTAATAGATTGGTCAAATATAATTTTTTCTTGTCTATAATATGTGCATCTCTATTGTGTGTGATTTTGACTGATTCACTATGACATATAAAAATAGATTGCATACCTTTATATTATTTATTTCCAAGATTGAGATTCTACAAGATATTGGTAATATGATTAGTTGGGCCTGAATCAAGATACCAAGCCTCATTCATAATGTCTTCTGGTCTGGTCATATGCTCCAGATCACCTTGAATCTTGGAGTTATCTCCTTGACTTCTGGAGTCTTGATTTGTGCGCACCATATTAACATTGGGTTGAGCATTTCGTTGATTCCTGCTTCCTTGTTGATTTGGTGTGTAATTTAGATCAGTCTAAAATAACACTTGTTTTCTGTGTGACCGAATTTTTCACAAATTTGACATCTTATTCTATTATTATTGCTTTATCTACCTCTGCCTCTGCCTATGATATTTTGATTTGTCCTCTAATTGTAACTTTCTTGTCTTTTGCCTTGATTGATTCTGCTATTTGATCCCCTTTCTTGGTTGTAGTTTTTGGGGTTTATGGCATACTTAATTGAATACTCAATGTTAACTGATTTCCTCTGCTCCATTCTCCCTTCATGAGCTAGTAATGTAGAGTGAACAAGCTCAAGATCAAGTAGAGTTCTTTGTGATGAGCTAACTGCTATGACAGATTCATAATCTTGGTCAAGATCATTCATAGTGGTCAAGATTTGCTCAGTTCCAGATACCTTATGTCCTGTAGTTTCCAATATATCACAATATGTCTTTACTTTAGTGAGATATTCTCTCATTGACATGCGTCCTTTACTTATATTGTGCAATTGTCTTTTGTAATGCATTATTCTTGCTGTAGATTGTGAATTGAATATCTGCTCAATCTTGCCCTAGATTTCACGTGTTGATTTCCAATCAATAATTTTTGAGAATCTATAGGATCTTTACAAATAATGCAATTTATATGTATACGTGTAAGGATATATATTACTAACAATGTTAAGTAGAGTACAATAATTAAATATAAATAAGATAAATAATAAAAACGATCACACCAAATATTTTATACTGGTTCGGACCTCCCGTCCTATATCTAGTCCCGAAGCTCCCCTTCGGTATTTCCTTTAGCCAACTAACCCTCGCTTCGCCGGAGGAATAGACTAATATAAAAGTATATCTCTAACAATCTTGTGTTCCAAATAACATGAATTTTGACTGATAGTACAAATCTTCCTATGATCTTCTTTGAGTATGTCAATGTGAATACTTTGAGTTGTAGGAAGTGGTTTAACCAAAATTATATTTTGGTTATGATAGATTGGGAGTATGTAAGCAATAGTTTCTATACAGAATTTGTGGTAAAACCTATCGACGAAGAGTTAATTTCTATCCGTTCAACAGAAGTTTCTATACAGAATTGTGCGGTTTTTTAGACGACAGACATTTGTGGTAAAACCTCAAACGTCTGTGACTTTAGGAAATAATTTCCCGAGGATTGTCACAGATGTCTATGATCTTTTCTTCAGACGTCTATGAATGTTAATTGCAGTTTTTACTTTATGTTCAGTGCATATGAAATTGTTTGTGATCGTGTGTACATATATACTCAAGGAGACCTTACAACATTTTATCTAAGATTCTTTTACACTAGAATAACCTTACTAATTATAGTATGGTCATAGATCTTTGTTTGTCTTCGAGTCCCAATATCTTCAAGCATGATGTCTTGTTATAGTATATATCTGTTATCATAATAAGATGTATATGATATATATGATTGTATAGTTGTTGTCATTGAAACATTGAATGGAGGTTCTAACATTCTCCTCCTTTTTTTATGATGACAACTATACAATCAAATTAGAAGAAATATTAATCAAAATAGATAATGTTCGTAGAAAGTAAATTTTGTCTCCCCCTATGTATAAGCATAAATTTCTCTCCCTTTGTCATTATCAAAATAGAAGAAAGGATATAGAATATTTAGATAATAGCATGTTATCAATAAGACCATGAACAGTCAAAAGTAAATAAATAAGTCCAAGGAGAAACATAGAGTAATGTAGCAGGAGTTAAAAAGTTAAATATACAATCATAAACATGAATGCTAATTGAAATAGTCAAAAATAAATAAAAGAGATGCTAGTTGTATTGATTGGAAGAGTATGAAAGGCCTCATAATTTTCATAATATTCCTAATAAGATGAAGGACCTTGATCATATGTTCCCGGCCAACTGGTTTGATCCTTATACTCCTCATCTTCTTGAATGGAGGGGCCTTGGAACGTCATGTTTGATTGATGTTGAAATTGCGGAGTATTAGGCACATACATATCATCACTATCTTCCTCCTCCTCAGGTTGTTCTTGCATGGGATTCTTTCCTCTATCATGAAAAGATCCTTCAGGAAAAGTATGAGGCCGATAAACTGGTGTCTGTGCTCGAGGAGGTGGTGTCGGTGATGGCAAAGATGATGAGCGAGAGGACGATATGCCATGGACTATTCTCATAACTTTTCCTAAAGTGGAAACAACCTTTTCAAAAATATTTTCTATTTTAGTCAACCTCGTAGAAAAAGGACGTTCTAAACCACTCACCTTTTTATTTAAAGCCCTTTGATTGACCGTGATTATTTTTTTATTTTTAAGCGCTAAATCACAAAGTGATTCATTTAGCATTGGTTCAATGCGAGCTTCTTGAATTTCTAAATCCAAATAATATTCGGTAGCATGACTGAAGAAGGCAGGTTGTTTAGAGGAACAAGGGGAATAAGTATGTTGAGGAGTAGGAGTAGGCTGTGGATCATGACATACTTGTTGTTGTTGTTGTTGAATAGTCCATTTGTCGAATAGGATGGTAGGAGGTGGATTTTTGGGAAGTTGCATCAAGGATAAATATCTTGGACCGCTATCTTTTGTTGGACTTCATTTGTATTGTGACAAGTACGAAGGAATGCCAAGATCTTGCAAGATATGAATTATGTACGGAGTATATACAATTGTTCGACGATGCTGAGTCCAAAACCTTTAATTTGGTCACAAACAAATTTTGCCCAATTTACCGGGAGACGACCAAATGTTGCATATAAAGCTCGATGGTCATTGGGATAAACTTGTTCATGGCTACCTAGACATGGAATTATTGTGTTGATTATCATTCTATTATGTAGTCTAGCACGTGGTCGTAGGTAAATGAATTTCCATTGTGGCATCCTATCATCCCATATTTGATGGGTAACTTCATCTCTGGGTAAAAGACTATGATCTGGTATTTATTTTAAATTGATTCTCTCGTAAGAATATCCTAGTATATGCCCAACTGTATATACATCAATTTTGTTTTCTTTTCCATAAACACTTGACCATAACCATCCATCCTCATTTTCCGGATTCCATATTTCTGCACTACATAAGTTAGAGTAGAAAAGATAAATAGCAAGAGGATCGATCGTTACCTTGGTTCATCATAGCTAATTAGGTCGCGACAACCAGCATCCATTGTTAATCCTTGAATATTGTATTCTATTACATTTCTAAGGCGGTAGAAGGGGTAAGAATGGATTTTCTTCTTGGAAAGCACCTCAAATCGATTGATAGAAGTGGGATTGTTTTAGAGCCATTGATTTATGTGAGATTGGGTAACAGGGGTTTGAGAAAAGGAGGAAGATTGTCCTTGTTTTTGTTTTTTAGAAACGGCCTTCTTCTTTGGAGCCATAGATTGCTGAATTTGAAGTTTTTGGAGGCTAGGGTTTTAGAAATAGGGAAGTGAATTGGAGGTAAAAGTGAAAATTGGGGTAAAATCATTTCTATATAGTTGTTGAAAATGTAAGGTCAGAGCAACAACAGATGCCTGTGGGGGAGTTACAGATGTTTGTGGTTTCAGTAAAAAAATAAACAGAAACATATGATAGACGTTTGTGAGTTTTCCACAGACGACTGTGGTTTCAGGAAAAAAAAAAAAGATTTGACAGACGTCTGTGAGGTTTCCACAGGCGTCCGAGGTTTCAAGAAAATGCTTTTCCCCAACCTTTGACATACGTCTGTGGTATTGTCACAGATGTCTGTGGTCTGTTTTCTTCTGAAATTGTGCCTAAAATTCAAATATCAATCAATCTTTTATTGAAATATCAAGAGAATAAAACAATATACATATTAAAAATTTACAAAGAAACTTATTTTGAGACAATACTTAGCATAAATTTAGTTCTTGTCAGGGAGGTTAGAATTTCTTATTTGTTGCATATCCCATGAATTCGGCTAAACCTTTGTGTCATCAATCAACGGCTTTAGTGGAGACTAGGTCGAATGGACTGGTGTCTTGATCCAATCTTGGTTTGATGGTCCTGGTTTGCATAGATTTCTTAGAGTAATGTTATCTGCTTTTATTGGAGTTTCTTGCAATTGAGGAGATTTTTGATGTATGTAATTTTTTGTTGGTGAATGACCACAAATTGCTAGAATAGTTTTTTGAGAAAATTTAAATGAGATCTTGACAGCGTTGCTCGTAATACACTTCACTCTGAAGTCCCAAATTTTTTTGTTGATAGTGATATTTCATCACTTTGTCGGTGAGAGATGTTGATTGTAAATCAATAGACCGTTTGGCTTTCTTTTCCTAAGGAGAAAAGCCAGTGTGATACATAGGTGATGCAATAATGTGAGTTGGTGAAACATAGGTGCTGTTTGATGAGGGTGACTTATAGTCGATAGTTGAATAGGTGGAGTCGTGATCGGAAGAAATTTTTTGAGTAATAATGGTCTTAAATAATTAGTATTTAGTTTGGAGGAAAATAAACTGATTTATAAGAGAAAGTTTTTACTATACTTAGAAGTTTGTTTTAGGAAAATAAGTTTAACCACATAACTTTTAACAGAGGGTAGTTAAGTTTTATGTGGTTGGTATTAGTTTAAGTGTACACATTTCATCCTATGTTGTTTTATATAAAAAATGTAAGTGTATCAATCTAATTCTATAGATTTACTTAACCAATTCATTGTAAGAACATATTCCTAGATCTTGTCTTACTTTAATAAAAGTTAGTTCGCTTAATGGTTCAGTAAAAATATCAGCTATTTGATTTTTGGTATTTACAAATTCTAGTGGTATAATTCCTTTTTCTATATTATCTCGTAAAAAATGATGAGGAATATCAATATGTTTTGTTCAAGAATGGTTAATAGGATTTTCTGATAAATTTATGGCACTAGTATTATCACAATATATTAGAGATTTTGTTATGATTTTACCGAAATCTAGAAGAGTATGTTGCATATAGGTTACTTTTGCACATGCTAAAGTCGCTAAATGTATTCGGCTTCACATGTCGAGAGCGAAACATGGTTTTACTTTTTACTAAACCATGAAATTAAAGACTGACTAATAAAATGACATGTGCCACTTTTGCTTTTTCTATCCGTTTTACAACCGCCGAAATCAGCATCACTATATGGCATGAGTTCGAATGAGCTTCCTTTTGGGTAACAAAGTTCGTAATCTTTACTGTTTGTGAAGTATCTTTAGATTCGTTTTACCGCTCAATGATGTGATTCTTTTGGCTATGTTTGAAACCAAGCACATAAGCATACACTCGTCATAATATCCGGTCTACTAGTTGTCAAGTACAACAGAGATCCTATCATACTTCGGAACAATTTTTGGTCGAAATCTTTTCCATTTTCATCTTTACCTAAATATAAAGTAGTACTCATTGAAGTTGGTTTACTTGAAATATTTTCCATTCCAAAACCTTTTATTAAATCTTGACAGTATTTTTCTAGATTTATAAAATTTCCTTTTTCTAATTGTCTTATTTGCAAATCTAAGAAATAGTTTAATTCTCCCTATATGGCATTTTAAATTCATCTTTCATTATGTTAGAAAGTTCAGTACACAATTTTTCGTCAGTGGATCCAAATATAATGTCATCAACATATATTTGTATGGCTAAAATATTATCATTTTCTTGTTTTTGTGAATAAAGTGGAATCAATTTTACCAATTTGAAAACCGAAATTTTGCAATGAGTTTTTAATCTTTCATACCAAGCATGAGGTGCTTGTTTTAGTCCATATAAGACGTTTATTAGTTTAAATACATGATCAGGATATTTCTCGTGAACAAATAAAGAAGGTTGTTCAACATACACTTTTTCTTTTATAAAACCGTTTAAAAATACACTTTTTACGTCCATTTGAAATAGTTTAAAACTATAATGACATGCAAAAGCCATTAATGTTCGTATTGCTTCGAGATGTGCTTTAGGAGCAAATGTTTCATCATAATCAATTCCTCCTTCTTGATTATATCCTTGAGCTACTAACCTTGCTTTATTTCATACAATATTTCCATTTTCGTCCGCTTTATTTTAAAAACACAGTTCGTTCCAATTACAAATTGATCGTTTGGTCTCGGTACAAGTTCCCAAACATCATTTCTTTCAAATTAATTAAGTTCTTGTGTTGCAATAATCCAAAAATCATCTTTTGATGCTTCTTTATAATTTTTTGGTTCAAAATTTGATATAAATGCAACACGACTCATTTGATTTAACTATTTTCTGGTTGATAATCTTGTATTTGAATCCCCAATAATATTATTAACAGGATGATCTCTTAATATTCGAGGTGACGACGTTATTATATTATAATTGTTATTTACATTATTATTATTTTCATGTACAGGTATATGAGTTTCATTTATAATTTCTTCATCATCGTCATTTTTATTATGTTTAAAATTTTCATCAAATGAGACATGAAAACTTTCTTCTATAATATTTGTTCGTTTATTAAAGATTCTATAAGCTTTGCATCGATTCGAATAACCAACAAAAATTCCTTCATCAACTTTAGAATCAAATTTTCCTAGGTAATCTTTAGTATTTAAAATGAAGCATTCTGACACAAATACACGAAATATGATACTTTCAGTTTCTTGTTAAAAAATATTTCATAGCATGTGTTTTTAGTCATTGGTCTAAGTGTTACATGATGTAATATATAATAAGAAGTAGCAACGGCTTCGGTCCAAAAATTCTTTGGTAGGTTACTACATTTTAGTAGAATTCGTGCACATTTTGGCAAAGTTCGATTTTCCTTTCTACAACACCATTTTGTTGTGGTGCTCCAGGAAACGAAAAATTATGACTAATTCCCTTTATGTTACAAAAATTTGGAAATAGTTCATTTTCAAATTCACCTCCGTGATCACTTTTTATACTTTTAATTTTTAAATTCATTAAAAAAATTATTCGTTTAGCAAAAATTTTGAACATTCCAAAAGTGTCACTTTTATGCTTTAAAAATAATGTCCAAGTATATCTTGAAAAATCATCAATAATTACAAAAACGTATTTTTTATGATTTACTGAACGTACTTGAGTTGGTCCGAATAAATCTAGATGGAGTAATTCGAGAGGTTGCTTTGTGGAAATTTCCTTTTTAGATTTAAAGGAATTTTTCTTTAATTTACCAAACTGACAAGTGTCACACATGTTTTTAACCTTGTAGTGTATTTTAGGTAATCCTCTAACTAATTCATTTTTAGCTAGTTTGTTGATATTCTTAAAATTCACATGACAGAAATGTTTATGCCATAACCATGGATCATCATGATTCGCGACTAAGCATAAATTTGTATTGTTTTTGACATTCATGTTTAAAACATATATGTTTTGATTTCTAAATCCTTCAAAAATTAAAATTTTATTTTGATAAAAAATATTGCATTTATTTTTCTCGAAATAAATTTTAAATCCTTTATCACATAATTGACTTATACTTAATAAATTATGTTTCTAATTTCCTACCAATGAAACATTAATAATTATAGGAGAGTTAGAAATACTGATATTGATGACTTCTCCAATGTCAATGACAAATCCTTTTGAGTTATCTCTGAATGTTACGGTGCGACCATCGATATATGTTATATTTGATAACATATTAGCATTTCCAGTCATGTGCTTAGAACAACCTCCATCGAGTATCCATTTCTCTTTATTCTTTATTTTAATTTTAGGTACCTGCAAATTAAGAAAATTTTAATTAGTACCCACCTTCCTTCATTAGGGTCTTACGTGTTGGTGGAGGAAGTTAACAATATCTACGAGGATTTGGTTCCTTTAAAAATGTAATTTTGTTATATACAACTTTTTGTAAATATTCATCAATATATTTTTATCTAATTAGTTTATTATTTGTTTTTGGAATACATATTTTGACTATATTTGTATTTGAATTCTTAAACTTAGTTCTAATTTTGGCTTCCTGAATTTTGTGTATAATGTGCTATAATTCTTTGACTTTTGTTCGTTTTTAATACCTAATCCATTTTGATTTCCATATGGTTTAGATATTGTAATCAAATTTTCTAAATTTTATTTTCCTTTGTTTAATTTTGTCACATTATTTGTTATTTTATCTAATTTACTTATAAGATAACAAATTTAAATTTTTCTAGAATCTAATTTTTTTTAATTCTAGTTTGTCTTTTTCTAGATTAACTTTTTCTAATTTATAATTTTCTAAATCATTTAATAATTTGTCATTTTGAGATAATAATGTTGCATATTTTTTTTGAATAATTCTAATTCTTCTTCTAAGATAATTTTTTCATCTTTTAATAATCCGATTTCTAATTCAAATTTAGTTAACATTCCTACATATTCCTTATTCAAGTTTTTTGATTCTCGATATTTATCATCTAATTCAATGCTTATTTCCATTATTTCATCATAAGTAAGTTCACGACGTACCTCACTAGTGTTAGCTATAAAACACATATTTGCTTATTTCGAGTCGTTTCACTATCACTATTTGAAGAATAAGACGAATCTGAAGCATCCCATGTTACTTGATAAGCTCTTTTCTTTTTCTTGAATTTCTTGAATTTGCTTTTCTTTTTGTCATTATTGAATTGTGGACAATCTTTCTTCATGTGGCCAATTTTTTTACATTCATAGAATTAAATCGATGTTTGATTTGAGGAGTTTGGTTTGTCGCCATTTTGAAATTTGGTCATCTTCTTGAACTTCTTGAATTTATTATAGTTCTTGGTAATAAAGAAAATCTCCTCTTCGTCTTAGTCTGAATCTTCATTACTTTCTTAAAATGCTTTGTTTTTCTTTTCATGATTTTGATCCTTTCTAGCCGGCAAGTTAGCTTCATACGACATCAAATTTCCTATTAGCTCTTCGACTTTAAGTTGAGAAAGATCACTAGCTTCTTCGATGGCTAAAACATTTCTTTCCCATTCATTTGCCAAAGAGTTTAAAACTCGCGTGATTAAAACAAAATCTGTGAATTTGACTCCAAGTGCCATGAGATCATGTTGAATGGTTTGAAATCTTGCAACATATCAATAATTGATTCACTTTTTTTCATTTTGAAAGACGAGAATTTGTTTTGTAAAATCAAAATTTTAGTTTTCTTGACTTTATTCGTGCCTTCATGTCTTATAAAGTGCGCCATATATCATATGCAGTCTTGTAGAGCATGACACGTGAAAACACATTTTTGTCAAGTGAGCAAAACAATACATTCATTGCTTTGGCAATGTTAGATACCTCTGCTTTTTGTGCATCAGTCCATGTGCTAATATCGATGTCAGGTGCTTCATATTTGTTTTGAGTTGCTTGCCATATTTCTAAGCCATTGGCTTCCATAAAAATATGCATACGTGTCAACCAATAAGCATAATTAGGACCAGTAAATAGTGGCGGATGAGCAGTTGATTGACCTTTAAATGTGCTTGCCATTTTAATGTTTTTTTCAATTACGTGTTACTATAAATTGAAATGACCTTGCTCTGATAACAAATGAGAGTCTATAGGATCTTTACAAATAATGCAATTTATACGTATACGTGTGAGGATGTGTATTACTAACTATGTTAAGCAGAGAACAATAATTAAATATAAATAGGATAAATAATTAAAACGATCACACTAGATATTTTATACTGGTTCGGACATCCCGTCCTACGTCCAGTCCCGAAGTTCCCCTTCAGTATTTTCTTAACCAACTAACCCTCGCTTAGCCCGGAGAAATAGGCTAATATAGAAGTATATCTCTGACATTCTTGTGTTCCAAATGACATGGATTTTGACTGATAGTACAAATCTTCCTAGGATCTCCTTTGAGTATGTGAATGTGAATTCTTTGAGTTATAGTAAGTGGTTTAACCAAAATTATATTTTGTTTATGATAGATTGAGAGTATGTAAGCAATATTATGCACAAGAGAGTAATAAGAAATCAAGAGAGAATAGTTTTAATTAATCAATTTAGTTAATCTCCAAATCTCAATCTTGGTAGTATTTATACATTTAAAGAGATGCATAAAGAGTTGTTACTATTAGATAAGATCTATTCATTTTAATGGCTGCAACCTTTCGATGAAGAGTTAATTTCTATTCGTTCAACAGAAGTGTCTATTCAGAATTGTGCAATTATTCAAATGACAAACATCTGTGGTAAAACCTCAGATGTCTGTAACTTTAGGAAATAATTTCTTGAGGATTGTCACAGACATCTGTGATCTTTTCTTCAGACGTCTGTGAATGTTAAATGCAGTTTTTTACTTTATGTTCAGTGTATATGAAACCGTGTGTGATAGTGTATGGTTATTACTCAAGGTGACCTTACAACATTTTATCTAAGACCCTTTTACACTAGAAAACCTTACTAATTATAGTATGGTCGATAGATCTTTGTTTTCTTTGAGTTCCAATATCTTCGAGCATGATGTCTTCTTGTAGTATATACATGTTATCTTGATAAGATGTATATAATATATATGATTGTATAGTTGTTTTCATTGAAACATTGAATGGAGGTTCTAACAATTTTTGATACAAGATTTATAGTAATTAAGGAGAGGTTCCAAGATGATAGTAAACTATCTTGCCTTTGAAATTTCATGTATTCTTGATTTCTCATAAGTGTACCTTCCTTGTTTGCAGTCATTTCTGATGGGAAGTGCCATTAATAAATTCTTCAAGCCCATATCCTCTTATGGCAATTTCAGCTCGATACTTCCATTGCAAGAAGTTATTTTCATCGAGTTGAATGTTGATTAATTGTTTGGGTTTAATAATGGACAGGGTAGTGGATTCGGTGGGTGAAGAGGTTTCAGATTTTTCAGCAGAAGTTGCTGATTTGTTATCATACTCTCCGACCATAATGATATCGTAAAAAAGAGACAACGGTTGATTGAAAATAAAGCTTGGTCGGATAATCAAATGATGAAAAAATTCAAGAACACTTTTCTGATGATCAAGAAGGTGCAGCCGGACTTTCAGGACGATGAGTTAACTCTGACCGATGGTTCTTGAGGAGGCATAATGAAGTGGGTAAGTTCTTGATGGGGTATTTGGAATTTTTGGGTTAAGCTCTCTCAGATGATGATGCTTCTACACTGATGAGAAATTGTGCTACCTATCGTCAAGTGATGATGTTGAACTCTGATGATGATTATGGCAAGCCACTTAGGCTGTTAGGCTTTATGCTCTGAAAACATATTGAGCAAACTAAATATAGAGTTGTATTTACTTTGTACTTTGTTAAAAAATGAAAAAAAATAAAAATACATTATTACATGAGATGACTCCTTTTATAACATACATATAGGGGGTATGATATCCCTTTCTACCCGTATTTGCTATTATGAAATAAGACCAGTTCATACTATGATAATCGATACTTCTCTACTAGGAACAATAAGCTAGAAGAAGGTTGGTCGAACCCTTTTTACTAAGTTTTGAATGAAGTTTGGTCCTGCATTAATTTTCTATACATTTTCAATACAGGAAAATAGACACAGGGAAGATGTTGCAAAAAAATTTAGTTTCAGGGACAACAAGTTTGCTCTTTAGTCTGAAGGATATTTTTTAGTGTAAACAGAAAATGATAGTCATAACTATCATTCTGTGATTTACACTAAAAAATGTCCTTCATCCTAAAAAGCAAACTTCTTGTCCCTAAGACTAAATTTTTTTTCAACTTTTTCCTTGAGCCTAAAAACCCCTTTTCAATATATTTCATTTTTTGTTTTCGTTCTCATGTTTATATTTGAACTTTCTATCATACCCACATTTTATTAGTTCTATTAAATGCTAATGTTAGGTGAGGGCTTAAGATGAGATAGGTTGGTTATTACTGAATGGGTTTGTAGGAAAATACTAATTTTATTATTGATTAGTTAATCTGTCAAAGAACTTAGCTTATTATAGAAGAAAATACTATTGATGCATGATTTTGTTTCATGGGTACTTTTGGTGTAGAACCTTTAGAAATGGTTATGAACTGTAGTTATATATAACTCAGTTTCCTTGATAAGCTCCTTCACTAGCTCTCTTGATGATTCATATGTTATGTTCTCTTTATTTCTATATATAATTTTCATTAGCATTGACACTGGGTAAAAGGCTTGAAGTTGAATTCAACGGACTAAGACGACCTAGAGGTTTAAATTTCACAAACTAATCTTCTTATCTTGGTACTTTATCAAGTGAGGTGGTTTCTCTAAACGTTAGCTATCGGAGGATGGTCAAAAAATTGTTGAGTTATTTTTAAAACGATTTTCCATTTAAATAAAACTTATTTCTTAAATATGTAGAAGTTCATAAGAAACTATCGTATTATTATTTGTTATCCAGGTTTTTAACCTAGTAGGAACCAATAGAAAACAGAACAACCTGGTATAGACATGATGGTTCAGGAGACAAGGGGTCGACAAGGGCCAAGCTATATGACTAGGGCAACAGATGGGGTTAATGAAACCAAGAGATTAGCATCCCTTTAGTTCAGTCAGTAGCTGAGCATAAACAACCAGTGAATTACCATCAAAACGTAAGAGCAACGATAAAAGGCTATGGGGACATCTCCAAGTCCAGGTTCTAGAAAATCCTAAGGGCTCAGCTCGCCGGTAACCCTTGCCTTTGCTCAAACCATCAAACGAACTAGATATGGAACACCGTTTAAAAGAGGCAAAACTTGGCCCACAAAACAAACCAAGTCTATAGGTCGCTAGTGACCCATAGGCCATGGGTCGCCAGCGACCCATGGTGTTGGCTTGTTTTGCGAGCCAAGGTCCCTCCAGGTTGCCTACAACCTACCCGATAGCTAATAATGACAAGCCTGGCCCAAAAATCTCCAACTTCTATAAATACCATACCACATGCGATATAAAGAGGATCTTCTCCGAACTGGTTGCTAAAGCTCTACTGGAATTATTCTTTACTCTCTACCTCCACACAATGATCTCCAGAAGAATACACTGTGATTCTCCAGTGGATTCCAAATCTGGAGATTCAATCTAGCTAGAAAACAATCAAAGCCTTGTGATCTTGTAATCGAACAACTCTTGTAACAGCAATCAGTCTATAACAAAGTTATAAAGTGGACATAGGCTTCATTAACATCCGAACCACTATAAAAATTCTCTGTCTTCTTTCTCATACTTTTCTTTTCTTATACATGTGATCTGTAATATTGCTCTGTCAGAACAGGGCTGGTGCTTTCAAAATCTAACCAGGGTATTGGTCCATTTTTTGGGTCAACATTTTGGTGCTTTCACTGAGAACCTCCAACTCAGGATTCAAATCTAGCTATCTACTTTGGGTCTCATAGACCTATAAGTTAGATCCCCAATCTTTGCTTGAAGATCTAGCTATCTACTTTGGATCTCATAGGTCCAAAAGTTAGATCCCCAATCCTTGCTTGAAGAATTCACTGTTTGGAATCAATGGCTCCTGGAAGAAGAAGAACTGCCTTTGGAAGGTCTATAGGGGCAGTGGGAGCTGGAGAAGATGTTAATCCCCAACAAACCAAAGTGAATGGTGCTAACTTAGGGAATAAGGCGCATGCCTCCTCCAGTCAACATGAAGTTGTTACCAGGGATGAGTTAAATAAGATGGTTGATGAGATTAACCAAAAAATGGAGAATAGCCAAAAGGCTCTGATATATAAGCTTAATGCTCTCCTAACCCTATAGTCAAATCCTGCTCCAAGGTCTATGCCCGAATCTGCCGCTGCTATGGAACAAGAGAACTCTTCTGTTTCTGGTCTACATAGAAGAAATGGAAAACAGCCACAAAAGAAGGCGACAACAGGACTTATCGTGGATGGAAATGCAAGTACTCTGCATGCCACAAGGCAACCTATTCTGAATTTGAGTCAGGGGGCAAAGACCCCCGTAGAAGACACAGCCATGGATCTTTCTGACTTAGAGGACGGAGAGCCAGACGACAAATTGGAAGAAGACGCCATTGCATTTGATAATTCAAGGAATACCCAAACTGCTCCGGTGAGACTAACCGCAAGCCAACGGGACCCTGTTGTAGTGGCTCTCCCGAAGACAGGATAGCCTAGGCCTCAGCCCACTCACCAAGACCGTTTCCAAAGTCAAACACTTGGCGTAGTGACTAATCGTCGTCCTCAGGACTACCGGACATTAGAGGCATACATAGTGGATATGGTTAAACTATTAATGGAGGAGAGTAAAGATAGAAGAGATGATGAGTGGGGATCTGCACCAAGTAGGACTCCCATCACTGTTGAAATCATGAATGAGAGATATCCAGAAAAGTTCACAATGCCAACTATTCCGTCCTATAATAGAACAAAGGACCTGAAGCCTCACTTGTACAAATGCAGTTGGTATATGGACGGAGCGAATGCCTCTAAAGCTGTTCGATGCAAATTCTTCCCTATCTTTCTTGAAGGGGTTGTGTCAATGTGGTTCACTAGGCTTCCACCAAGATCTATCTCTAATTTTTACCAATTAGCGACAAGGTTCTTTGATCGGTTCAAACTCCATACTGTTCAGCCAAAAAATGTCATGTCCTTATCCGGGTTGTTCCAAAGGCAAAACAAATCACTAAAGTCTTTCATGAACAGGTTTAACACCACGATGACGGAAGTAAGCAACCCTAGTGAAGACATGGTTTTCATGGCATCAGTTCGTGCCATTCACCCGAAAACTGAATTCGGAAAGTGGATTAAAATGAAGCAACCTACCACCAGGAAAGATTTCAATCGTAAAGAAAGTTAGTACTTAAGGTTAGAGGAAGTGCAAGAATTGGAAGGGAAGTCTACTAGTGTGCAGCCGGAAAATGCCGGGTAAAGCGATGTAGTAATGAATCAAAATGCGCACTCTTCGCGAACTGCTAAAGAAACCACTGGGAAAGATGGGAATTCGAAGAGAAAAGGTCAAAACTCCAATAAGAAGAATAGTAATGGAAGAAATAAAAATCTCAAAGGGTTTAGGCGCGAAGGCTACACTCCCCTGAGCGACACACCGGAAAACATTTTTCTCGTAATTCAAGGAACTGAGGAATGCAAAAGGCCACCCAGAAAGGAGGTGACTGAGCAACAGAAGCGCTCGGGGAAGTTCTGCCGCTTACACGAGACACATGGCCACAATACGAACTAAGGCCGCCACCTAAAGAATCTCATTGAGGAACTGATCCAGAACAACAAACTTCAGCATCACGTAAGACAACCACAAAACCCCGATCAATCTGCAATTCCTCAACATCCAAGAGAGCAAAGGAATCAAGCAGGAACCAGCAAAGAAGGGTCAAAACGAACTGACCAGAGACTCATCATCGAAATAATATCTGGGGGGCCGCATTCCGTACAAAGAAGTTGGGAGGAAATGAAGCGATATGCAAGTTCGCTGAAGCATGCTCCAAAGGAATCATGTTTGGCTGTGGAAGACGAGACTCTAGTTAAGATGCAGAGGATCTTGAATGGCGATATTGTGTTCCGAAATCGGGATACCGAAGGGGTCAAAGCTCCGACTCTTGATCCAATGGTGGTGACGGTAGGAATTGGGCTTACTGTAGTTCTTTAGGTGTAGGTTGACAGCGACAGCTCCGTTAACATTCTCTTTAAACACACTTTCAATCAAATGAAGATTGGCATGAAGAGTGCGTCCACGTGCCAAACAAAGGATCAGGGTTTTACTGGTGAACCCAAGTAACTGGTGGGAACTACCTACCCGTGGAGCTCGGAGAGGGAGGGCGAAGAGTCACCCTCATTCAAACCTTTTTGATCATGGATAAAATGTCAGCATACAATGCCTTCTTGAGACGGCCCGTTTTAGATGACTTCAGAATAGCATTGGCCCAATGGTGCATTACAATGAAGTTCCCTACGGAACACATAGTCGGAATTGTGAAAGAAGACCAAAGCGTCGCCCGGGAATGCCATATTATAGAATTGCGTGAGTCAAGAAAAAAAGAAAAAGGAAAGGATGTGGGGAAAACCCTCCACATCCGTGAACCCTCCGAATAGCAACTACAGAACCGCCCCTGGCTTGGGGACCATAGCTGATTTGACAAGGCTTTGGACCCTAGAAAGAAGAGCTCAAGGGAGGATCGGGTAGCACCAGCTGAATTGATGGTATCTGTCCCAGTCTGTATGGATGACACAACACGGGTCCTGAAAATTGGGTCGCAGCTTGGAAACAGGATGCGGTCAGAACTAACCAAATTCCTTCACGCTAATTTGGATGTATTTGCTTGGACACACTCCGATATGTGTGGGTTCTCACCTGACATTGCCTGCCACGCTCTCAATATTGACCCCAAAATTCACCCCAGTCAAGCAAAAAAGGCGCAGCTTGGGCCCGGAACGGTTCAAGGCATTGAGAGAAGAAGTAGATAAACTGATGGCTTACAGATTTATTCGAGATGCAACTTACCCTAAATGGGTGTCGAACCCAGACCTAGTCAAGAATTCCAATGGAAAATGGCGAACCTGTATTGATTTCTCGGACCTCAACAAGGCCTATCCGAAGGACAGCTTCCCGCTCCCTAGGATTGATCAACTGGTGGATGGAACTATGAGACACGAACTACTGTCATTTATGGATGCGTACTCGGGCTATAACCAGATCCTGATGCATGTACCGGAGCAAGAGAGCACTAGCTTCATCACCGATTCGAGACTGTATTGTTACTGAATAATGCCATTCGGTTGAAAAAATGCAGGGGCAACGTACCAAAGGCTAGTGAACACTATGTTTAAACGCCAGATTTCGAAGACCATGGAAGTTTACGTGGGTGATATGTTAGTCAAATCCCGAGTGGCTTCTAACCATCTCGATAATCTCATTTAAATGTTCGAAATACTCCGAAAATATGGAATGAAACTTAACCCACTCAAGTGCCACTTCGGAGTAGCCTCGGGAAAATTCTTGGGATTCATCGTGAGTGCTCGGGGCATCGAAGTGAATTCAGAACAAATAACGGCATTACGGGAAGTCCAGGCCCATAGAAACAAGAGAAAGGTTCAAATCTTAAATGGAAAGGTTGCAGCACTAAGTCGATTCATCTCCAAAGCTACGTACAAGTGCATACCCTTCTTCGACGCACTAAAGAAAGGAAAGAAAAACTTTGAGTGGAGCGAAGCTTGTCAAACAGCTTTCGAGGAATTGCTAAGGCACATGGAAACTGCCCCGATCTTATCAAAACCGGTGGATGGAGAAGACCTATTCATCTACTTAGTGGTTTCCCCGCACGCACTGAGTGCGGCTCTCGTGCGGAAAGAAGCAAGAATCCAACGACCTGTGTACTACATTAGCAAACGATTCACCGGAGCTGAGAAGAACTACCCAAAGCTAGAAAAGCTAGCGTATTGTCTTTTGATCGCATTACGAAAATTACCACCGTACTTCCAGGCTCATCCGATTAAAGTATTGACTGGCCATCCCCTAAAGCAAGTTTTATATCGGCCCGAAACTTTCGAACGACTACTCAAGTGGAATAGAGAGTTGAGTCAATACGACATCACATACCATCCGAGGAAAGCAATCAATGGGCAAGCATTGGTCGACTTAATTGCCGAATTTACCGTAAGGGACGACGAGGAGGAAATTCAGCCGGAAGTAGGCATGCAACGGAAGCTCTTCGTCGACGGTGCATCAAACAACCTTTGTTCGGGAGCAGGGGTAGTACTTGAAACTCCGAAGGGCGAGCCATTAGCTATGTTTTGCGCTTGAAATTCCCAGCAACAAATAACGAAGCAGAATATAAAGCACTGATCGTAGGATTGAAGGTTGTGAAGGAACTCAAAATAAAGTCTATCCACATATATAGCGACTCCCAACTGATCGTATGTCAAGTGAAAGAAGAGTACCAGGCGCGTGAAGAAAATCTCACCCCGTACCTGTCTAAAGTACAAGAGCTGTTGAGTAATATAGAGCACTACACCATAACACACATCCCACGAGAGCAAAACAACAGTGTAGACTATTTGGCCAAGCTGGCAAGCTCCGTGGAAGCCCAGTCATTGGAATTGGTTCCAGTTAAAATGCTAACCAACCCAAGCATGGACGAAATGGACTTGGACTGGATTCCAGAGACTACCATCGAGCAAGAGACATGGATGACTCCGATAAAGGACTATCTTCTTGCAGCAACCCTACCACCTGACCAAAATCAGCGGAAGAAGCTCCTCCGTAAGGCGCCAAGGTTCGTGATACAGGATGGGATACACTATCGAAGAAGATTCTCGACCCCCCTTTAGGTGTGTGACCGATGATGAAGCACGACAAATCCTGAAGGAAGTACATGAAAGAGAATGCGAAAACCACACTGGGGGGAAGAAGCCAGCAAAGAAAGTCCTTCGATATGGATACCTTTGGCCAATAATAAATCGCGACGCTGCAGATCACGCCAGAAGATGTGATCGCTAGTAAAGATTCAGCAAAATTAAAAGAACTCCTTCAATGGAACTGACACAAATGGTCAACCCATGGCCATTTGCAATATGGGGGATCAATCTGATTGGTGTCCTTCCAAAAGCTAAAGAAGGAGTCAAATATGCTATAGTTACCGTAGATTATTTCACAAAATAGGCCGAAGCGGAACCGCTGGCCATACCACAAAGAAAGTTATTAACTTTGTCACTAAAAACATCATTCGTGGGTTCGGTGTGCCACAAAAAATCATCACTGACAATGGAACTCCATTCGAGAGTGCCGAGTTCAAAGACTTCTGCAAGCACTTTCGAATAGAGAAAAAATTTCTGCAGTGGCTCACCTATAAGCAAACGGGCAAGTGGAAGCAATAAACAAGATCATCAAATCCACCATCAATAAGCGATTAACAAAAGCAAAAGGAAATTGGGTTGACGAACTTCCACTCGCACTATGGGCATACAGAACAACACACAAAGCGGCAACTGACCACACTCTGTTCACATTAGCATATGGTTCAGAAGCAATGATTCCTGTTGAATGAGAAGTCCCCTCACACCGAATGTAGAATTTCAATCAAGCACTAAACGAGCAACTCCTACTTGAATCGTTAGATATGGTCGATGAAAAAAGAAAAGAAGCAGAGTTGGGAACGGCTTCCCATCAAAAAAGGGTTGCATGGTACTTCAACTCCAAAGCTCATAGTCAGACCTTCGAAGTTGGAGATCTTGTGCTCAAACGGGTATACCCTGTACCGGGAGCTTTCAGACCAAACTGGGAAGGATCGTATGTCGTTAATCAAAAGCTCAGTGACGGGACTTTCAAGCTGACAACCGTCGACGGGGTCGCAGTTCCTAGAGCTTGGAATAGCGAATCGCTCCACCGTTATTTCATCTAAAAAACTATTTTATGTATTTTCTATTTCTTCAGCAAATAAGCCATCCCGGAAATGTCGATGGCGTTGTAAATAGGAAAAGAATCTACCATGCTTTCCTTTATAAAGTTTGCTTCTTGAACAACCTAAACTATGTTCATAATAATCACCCGTAGGGTCGACGGAAGTAAATCGACCCGAACCGATTTTTGCCCTTTGGCAATTAAACTGCTCCGGCAGTAGCGAGAGGGCTAAGAAAAATCAGAAAACTCCTCGGGTTGCCCGAAGATAGGCAATGTCGAGGAGCCCCAAAGTAAAAACTCCTTGTGTTGCCCAAAGATTGGCAACGTCGAGGAGCCCCAAAACAAAAACTCCTCGTGTTGCCCGAAGATAGGCAGTGCTAAGGAGCCCCAAAGTAAAAACTCCTCATGTTGCCCGAAGGTAGGCAACGTCGAGGAGTCCTAAAACAAAAACTCCTCGTGTTTCCCGAAGATAGGCAACGTCAGGGAGCCCCAAAGTAAAAACTCCTTGTGTTTCCCGAAGATAGGCAACGTCGAGGAGCCCCAAAATAAAAACTTCTTGTGTTGCCCAAAGACAGGCAACATCGAAGAACCCCAAAATAAAAACTTCTCGTGTTGCCCAAAGATAGGCAACATCGAAGAGCCTCAAAGTAACAACTCCCCGTGTTGCCTGAAGATAGGCAACACCGAGGAAAAAGAAAGGTCGTGCATCTCATGAGCCGTGCACCAAAATCCTAACTCCTCACATTGCCTAGAGATAGGCAACATCAAGGAGCGTGATAAACTGCACACAATAATCGACAACACAGACCCATGCGCAAATTGCTATTCACCTAAGTGTCGAAAAATTCCAAACAAAAATGAGATCCCTTGCTGAAATCGCAATATCTCCAAAAATTAGAACCAAGTTGTAACTTAGTCCAATTTTCAATAAAGATTATTTAGACCCGAAGTTATCAGCTATCTGAAAGTTGTTTGAAGTGAACAACCCTACAATCTGGGCGGCATACACCTGTGCTAAGACAGAACCAAACAAATATAACAAATTCACGGGCTCTGTCACTACAAACCTTAAGTTCACAAATTCAACTTTTCAACTTCCAAACAAGTGTTCCAAACATCAACTTTCTGAATTTAGAAAAATTTCTATAATTTTGCACAACAACTTTCTAAGTTTAGAAAATTTTCTAAAGTTTTGCGAATTTCCTAACAAAATAATCTCTAAGTGTTGTTAATCTCTAAGTTCCATCACTTCAAATGAAGAACTTAGGCTATAATCACAGAACCGGCAAAGTATGAAATGAAACAAGCACAAGTACACAGATCATATATGAATAGATAGATAAAAATAAAGTCAAAATATCATTGTATTGCTTGTGACTTTACACAGGATCAAAACGTGGGGGCCGTACCCACACAACAGCGGCCAACAAAGAAAAAATATAGACTTTACAATCAGGACACAAAGTGCAGACTTTGCACTTGAATAAAACAACTCAAAAGGAAAAACAAGACAATCTTCTTACACGTTGTTGGCCAAAATCAAATCCATCCTCATGATAGCCACTTAGCGCTTCATGCCACCGCTTCCCTTCTCGCCTCTAGTTTGCAGCTTCTGCTTCTTTTCGGGAGAGGTGTCGCTTCCAGTAATGTCAACATGCACTTCGGTGGTAATCTCCCCCTCCTCCTCTGAAATTTTTTCAGAAGTGCTTCCCTTTGCTTTGCGTTTTCATGACTTCCGGGAGCTCCTCAAAGCCTTGACTGCCTCCACCTTTTCCTTCTTGACGGCAACCAAATCATGCTGAGTCTTCTACGGTTTCTCCGTCTGCGTCTCCTGCTCCTTAGCCTCAGCGGTAGTTGTATCACCTTCCAAAGATGCTGAAGGGTCGTCTAAGTCATGGAGCGCCGCAATCTTCTCAGCCTCCAGCCCCCGTTGTGAGCTAGATGTGGATATGGGAACTGAAGTAGGAACGGATACAAACTCAGAGTATGTGAAGATGGCAGCATGCACAAGCGCCGAAGTAGCTAGCGCATCAACTGGAGGAGTGGATGAACCTATAAGATCAAAAAGGAAAGCATTAAACTCCACTTGCTCCTGTGGCGTAAGATGAAGGCTTCCGAAGTCGGGAGAAGCATGGACGTTACCTGCACCATAGGAAGGACCATGAATGGCGACCTCGAACTCATCGCCTTCACCCTCTTTGGAGGACTCCACCACATGAGGAACAACATCGAGCCCCGAGCTCGTCGGCTGGTCATGGATTTGCTTTGATGGTTCAACCCTGTCGGAGGAAGAAGGCCTGGTAAACATGTCAGTAGCAGACGTCAGGGCACATCAGCGGCCTCCTTCTCTCGTTCAACCCGAAGGATCTCCTGGCCCTCAAGTAGCGCCTTCTTGTATTCCTCATTGAAATAAGCATCCCGCAACTCTTGCTCTGCGTAAACGTCGCCGCTCTCAGCAAAGCGAGACAAGATCTCCTCCCAAACAAGGGAAAGAGTGCATGGGTACTTCAGGCCGAGGTAGCTAAGGCTCCCCTGATGCAACAGGGAGTTCACATAAAAGTTCAGAATTGTTGCGTCTAGTTTCTCCATTTTTCGATCAAAAGCATGTTGAAGGTCCAAATTATTTGCCGTCACCGCAGCCTTCTCAATCTCAACAACAGCATTGAGTTGGGCAACTTGAGCCTGCAACTTTGCGATGGTCTCGGCTTGATCAAAGATCGTTTTGTTGTGCCCCTCGACAATTAGATCATGTTCGACGATTGTCTTCCGTTGGGCTTCGATGGTAGCAGTGCAAGCGATCACTTCCTCTTTCAATTTTGCCTCCTCCGTATGCGTCTTTTTAATTTCATCTCTCCAAACGATCTCGGCCTTCTCATGCACCTTTTTCAGCTCCTTCATCGGGCTGGCAGATCTCTTACTGTCCCAGAGCATTGTTTCCTCCTCCTCATCTAACTGTTTAATCTTGGCGTCCCGATCAGCCAATGCCCTTTCAAAATCATCTTTTTCAACTTCAAAAGAGAGGATCTCTTGGTAATTATTCCTATTGGTATCAGTTAGCTACTTGCAAAGCTTCTCCCATCTCTCGGCCCACTCTAGGTCATTTTGGATAGCTTGGAGATGCGGCATAATGGAATCCCGACGAAGGGATGAAGATCCAAGTCAAACTTAACCCCTTTTAAGAACCAGCTCGGAAGCGCGGCCTCAAGCTTAGAGGGCCTGAAGGAAGAGTATAAGCTGACCTTTGGTGGGGATGAGATGTGCCAGGGGCAGCAGTGACAATGGAAGAAGATGAAACATGAGTTGGGGGCAGAATCACAGCAGAATTGATAGGAATTTCTTGGCCTATGGAAGTGTGTTTCGAAGCAAGCTCCGAAGGATGGGAGCGATATTCAAACTTTGATTTCTTAGATGGATCATCTCTGTCCTCATGAGATCTTCTTTTCTCATACCCACATTTGTGTGAACGAGCCTTATCTCTCTCCTCTTGGCGACGGGTTTCGACTTCGAGTTCTTTCCTCCGTCGGTACTCTTCTTCTATCTCCCGGACTTGATGTCGGTTGTAGGAACGCTTGGGGTATCACTGCGAATCGGTATAGTCCTCGAAGTTGTCATAGAAGCCTCACCCTATCGTCATGCCTGGAAGAAGGCATATTGAAAAGTTTTAGAAGCATAACATAATTTAAGCAAATATATAAAGGAATGAAAAAATGGAAGCAAGTGTAATCCTAGTGGAACGCTGTGTTTCTAATGTTGCCTAAAGCGTCGTCACAAACCGGAACAAATGGCTGTCGATGGTGGGATGGGACTATTTGCGGTCACTATAAGCGGAACTGAGCTAACTGAGGGCATGATATCGGCTGAGCAGGAAGGAGTCATGTCGAATTTAAAATCCCCTTTCATGAGTGCATCGAAGTCAACAAAAACGTCGCTGAAATCTCCAAGCCCGGCTCCGACTTTCTTACTCGAGAAGTCTCGGTGACAATCGGCCTCAAGGATTTTGCCTTCATTGCGGACATCGGGAAGAGATGGGCTCGGGGGAACGAAGATCATTCACGGAGTCTCGTCGCAAGACTCTGAGTCATCGCCTTTAGATTCCGACGAAAAGTAATCACTGGTAGTAGTTTCACCGCTGCTACTTTCAAACTCCCCTTCCTCTTCCTTAAAGTCCGCCGCGGCTTTGCCTTCTATATGCATAGGCTCCTCTTCCGTTTCCCCCTAGATTGGAGACATTCTGGCTGATCCACTTAGCCGGCCGCAATGATTTCTTCCTCCTCATGGGCCTCATCGTGTGGTCTTTCGGACGGGCCAACCATCTCTTGACCTTCATCAAAATCATGTGAAGAAGAAGAGGGTCTTACGCAAACTCTGGCTTGACCAGGAGAAGGAGCTTCACTATAGCAACGGACATGTCTAGAGCCAATAGTCCGTGCTGGTGCAAGTTCTCATCGGTCAGCAAGACTCTAACGTACCGCTCCTCGGCATCGATAGCCTTTAAAGTTTGGCAAGTCACGTTAAGAGCTATGTCTCTGTTCTACCTTGAAATAAATGCAAAGTACAGGCAATCGATTAGAAACCCTATTACAGCACTTCAAAGTCCGACAAACGGAAGAGAAAAGCTTACCTCCTGTTGTCCATCGGCGATTGAATGCCTCGGGGCATCTAACAAAGAAGTATTGTGTCTTAAACTGTGATAGATTGTTTTGCAATCGCAAGACGATCTTCTGATTCCACTGGGCTTCGATTATGATCAGAGAGGGGGTAGTCATCTCTCCTCTTGAATGCTAAAAAATACCTCAACTCATCAAAATTTGGGGCACGGCCGAACGTTCACATAATAAGGACATGCAAGCAAGTAAGGATAGCACAACCATTTGGATGAAGCTGGAATGGGGCAATTCCCAAGTTCGAAAGAATTTCATGCAGAAAATCGTTTAAGGGAGGCACGACTCCATTCAAACACATATACCTATGGCAAGCGGTGTACCCCGGGGTAGGCATATGAGGAAACTCATCATTCGCAGCCAGACGCACATCTTCTTCGGGAATTCCATGTTGCGTACGTATATTGTGAAAAGCCTTGGCGGAAATCACCGACGATGCTCTTTCAGGAGGACTAAGCATGACTCGAAAGTTAGGAGGTGTGCAGTCCACGATAGGCCCAACCGGAACTAATTGACCATACTGAGACTGCGAGGTAGATGATATTCCAGCTTCAGAGAGCGTCGGGTTTGCCTGCTTGACTTACGACGTGTAGAAGGCTGCTGTAACGACCCGATATTTTCAACCATTCGCATCCATTATAAGTGTATAGGTAGACACTCATGCCGGAGTTGAATTGCTCAAAATACCGCGTTGTAAATAAAATTTGGCAAATCTCAGAATATACAGTAAATAAATATAATCACAGATCACAGACACAGAGTAAAATAATGCAGCGGAAGTAAAAGAAATAGTAGTTCATGAAGCTACTATATAAATATATCAGAGTTACATAAGATACAACAGAAGAAATAGAGTACAACAAAAGTCTCAATAAAATAACCAAGTACAAGCTGAGTAGAACAACGGAACTGAAATAGATAGGACATGACAAGCAGATAATCTCCAGCGATTCAAATCTCCAAGAGAGTGGAAATCCAAATCTGTGAATAACTCAGGCTGACCCGAGCGTAAAGCAAAACACAAAACACTCGAGTCAGGACAATATATACTTATATAATGTAAACCAACTCAAGTGAACTGTAATAAAGGTACAAGTAACTTAGAAGATGCTTGGGACCGCCCATCCTCTAAGGATCCGTTAAAATATCTACTATGTAGTAATATTCGCTATTATAATAGTGTCTAAATAAGTAAAGTATAATCATATAGAAAATAGCGTTAAGGGGATGGAGAACCTTAACGCGGTCGGATCTTAAAATCATAATCGTAGTAAAGCTCGATATGGTAGGTGACACGGCACAACTAGGCAATGCCAGGGTAGATATACCAATTACGCACACGGACTGATGGATACGCATAGCAGCCACTACCGTTCCACCTCGAACAACACTCCCAAATCGGAGGATGGCCATCTAATCAATCACAAGTAAGAGTATAATATCGAAGAAATGTGTCCGAGAAGAGGTGCTACCTCACTGGTCCGAGATCGCTCCTGTTTTAGCCACCTTATGCCAACTCACGGGAGTTGGGTCCACGTAACATACCTTAAGAACGTCGCCACCATCCTACTTCATTCTGGAATCTCCACCGCGTACATAGTTGCCAAAGTGGTTTTTGGTAAGACAGAGAGTATGTCCATATCCGATTCCGGTCTCTTTAACAACCCAACGTTATTATAACCCGTGGTTATAAGTTAAAAAACAGTTTATACTTCAAAATAGAATATCATTTCAAATCCAAATCTTTATCAAAATAAAGATTAAATCAATTCCAAACCATTTCCATATTTTTAAAATATCATATCATTTCAAAACTTCATTTCAAATCATTTTAATATCATAAAATATCATATCCTTACAAAACTTCATTTCAAACCATTTTATTAAAATAAAATATCCTATCAGTTCAAATCCAAATATTCAACTTTAAATACCTTTTAAATTCAAAGATATCGTTCATTTACTATCATTTCAAATCACCTTTAAATAGTTTATTCCAATCAAAGTAATTCATTAAAACCTTTTAAAAGTGTAATTATTATATTTTCAAATCAAGTATTCAATTTCCAAAATTTCAAACCATTCTGAGTTCGTTTACTAAGTCAAAAACCCTAATTATTAAAATTTCAGCATTTCACAACATTTAAAAACAACTGCTATAAGTTATATTTGAAAACATTTTTAATTCAGCAAAGACAGCACTTAAAACTGCTGTTAAAACTCAGTTTTAGTTGAATTATAGTTCAAAACAGAAAAGACAGCATTTCAGAAGTGCTGCGGTAGTTCAGATTTCAAAACAAGGGTTAAATTTGGTTTCAGCAAAGACTGCAGACCATTATAGCATTTCCAGAGAATGCTATAATAGACCTGGGTTCAATATTAGCCTATAAGTTCAACTACAGCAACTGCAGCATTTCAGAAATGCTGTAGTAGCCCTTTTATTCAATTTTTAGTGTAATTCAGAACCATAGCATTTCTGAATGCTATTAAAAGTGATTTCCAGCTTTTTAGTGTATTTCCAGCAATTAAATATCTTCATTTTAAACTCTTTAAACATTTTAAAAATCATAATTTAACATTTAAAATATTCATTTACATATCATTTAACATGTATCTTTTTCACAATAAATTTCTTATAATTAAATCCAATTTTCAACAATTTACTTAATAAATTTAAGTGTAAAAGTTTCCAATTCTTCACATTTCAACAAATAACTTAACACTTCAAATTTAAATTACCATTTCACAAATTTAACTAAATTTCCAATTTTATTTAATTAACTAAAACCTTTAATTAAAACCAAATTTCACATTTCCAAGTCAAGTTATATTTTAAAAGATCACTTTTAAACATTCATTTATTTAACCACTTAAATTCATAGAAAAAAAATCAATAATACTTTAATAAATCACTTAAATTCACATTTAATCAAATTATCATATTTACCATTTCCAAATAAAATTTAATATCCATTTTATTTATATAACTTAAATATCATTTTTAACCAAATTCCAAATTTCCAACTTAAGTTATATTTCAAAAATCCAATTAAACCATTCATTAATTACATTTTTAACACATAGAAAAATCATAATTTCTTTATTTTAAACATTTCAAAATCTATTTAAATCAAATTTCATAAATTTATAATTTTTAAAATACTTAAAAATATCCAAAACACTTTATAAAATAACCACGGGCCTGTATATAGTTTTCTAGCCTAGGTCAAGTGGTACGGATATGTATCATTTCGATCCGCAGTTTAAAAAGAAAAATCCGGGTTCTATCATTTCAAACCCGCAATCCCAAGTTAAAATAAATTAAATAAAAACCATTCAGGCCTATCATTTCAGCCCATAACGATTTTTCCCTATTCTAAAGTCCGTTCGGGTATGTATCATTTCAACCCATAGTGATTCTAATCTACAGGGAACTTGCAATGGTGATAACTGATATAAATAACAGAATAACATTAAATAACAGTAACATATGATATAACAGGTGTAATAACAGGTGTGAACATCATATGATAATAATATAGGCATATATAACATGATAATATATTTCTACAGATTCACAGGGTGTCAATTTACTAGTTATATAGGTACATATTGTCTGGTGAGAATAACTCACAGTTTTGTGCTGGAGAAACGACGACGACTGCACGAATGGGATCCAAACAAGCACGATAACACGATTCAAATAAGAGTGGAGGAGCCAAAGTATCAAATCCCTTGAATATAAGTCAAACAAAACAATATAACAACGATGAGTTTCAAATCAGCTACGATCAAAACTACAGTAGAATAGGCTGCACAGAATCAAATAGAAATGCTTTGCACTTGCTTTTTACCTTTACTAGGCTCAGCCATGATGGAAAATACATGACAATAGCAGGTGTTTGGGTCAGGTTATGGTGGGTATGGGTCGGCCTAGAGGTCATTTGTGATGGTGCCAAAGTGGTAGAAGTGAATAACATACATAAGCATGCATACACATGGGTTTTGACAAGGATTTGGGCTCTACCAAGGCCCTATGTGTCATGGCCAGAGGAGTGGGGTCCACTGTGATGACGTGGCAGAGGGTCCAGGTGGTGGTGGAGGTGGTGGAGGTGGTGTTGGTGGCGGCCATGGGTGGTGGAAGGTGATGGAATGAGTGTGGTGCTCGGTTAGGCTAGTATGAAGGGGTGTTTTGGAACTTTTGTTGATATGCATCACCAAGGGGGTTCATGGCTTGGATGGCTGGTGAGGAGGAGGTGTTGGTGGTGTGCCATCAGGTGGTGGAGGCGGCTAGGCAGCAAGGGAGGCATGGCCAAACCTACATGAGGTGATACAAGTGCAAAAAAATCAAACTAGAAAAATCAACATAAGTGGAAAAAGAAGAAAAAGAGAGATAGAATTTTACCAAACTCTTCAATCAAGGGGAGGCCGAAATTTTTTTGCTCAGGAAGAGGAAAAAGATACGTGAGTTGAGAAATGAAGTGATCGGCTGAAAATGTGGAGAGTTATGTCAAAAGAAATGAAGAGTTGGTGGAAAATGAAGAGGTGGAATTCAAAGAGTCAAAAGCAATTCAAAAGTCAAAACCTTTTCATATTTCTTTATTTTATTTTAAATAACTTTATATTTCTGGTAATAATAGTAATACCAGACAAGAATTCGAAAATCTATCAAAATATAAAAATATATATAATATTTATTAATTTATATAAGGTTAAATAAGAAAATAGCTAAAAATAGTAAACTAGTCTAGAAAATTTGAAATTAATTGGAATAAATTTTGAAAAAATATTATGAGCTTGTAATATAATTTTAAACATAACTAATAACATAAAATAAAAATATATTCACAAAATAAATATTTAAAATTTAATTTACATATAATTTTTAATGAAGAAAATAGCAGAAAATAGGAAAACAGCCTTTAAAATGAAAAATAAATACAGTAAATTTTGGAAAAATACTATTATCAATTTAAAAACATAAAAAGACAAAATATACATAAAAAACATATTAACACATATTAAAACAAAATATAAGAAAGAAAATATGATTTAAAAAAATTTAAAATAGGCAAAATTGCACAAATAAACAAATTATACTAAAAATTGAAATGTACATAACTTTTACATTTTAACTCCGTTTTCAACGAAACGAAAAGTGGTGTTCAAGTTATTAAATCTATTTTCATAATAAAAGATAAAATTTATAATTTCAAACTATTAAAAATTTAAACTTAAAAGTCAAAGTTTGACTATTGACCAAAATTCACATTTTCAGGAAATATTAAATTTAGTCATATTTGGAATTCTAATCCACATCAAAGTCAAAGTTTATATTAAAAATAACAAAATTTATTCTTTTTCATAAATAAAGCTTTTAAATCTGGAAAAATCAATTTAAAAATATTTGTAAAATACAGGGTTGTTACAGCTGCTTCATTCTATATAACAGAACTCGCATCCGAAAATGGTCAGGTAACTCTATCCTAAATTCATAAGTTCCCTCAATCACACTTGAATTCCGAATAAATGTTAACTTGTAATCGATAGGTCGGACTACAAGTGTGGATTGGGGAAAGTGTGCAAGTGCAATGCACTATCTATATGGGGTAAACTCGATGCTCGATGCCCTGCAAACGCCAATCCTGTGTAGGTAGTTCGCTTATAGTGGAAAAGCAAAGAACTTCCCATGTCAGTTCGTATTTCATTTTTTGTTTACTTCTTGTACACTTACCCGTTATCGATCAATAGTTGATAACAGATCCGTCATCCGAAGTGACGCAGGAAACTCTTCACATTACAAGAGCACTGATGCGGAATAACCAAGCAGGATAAGCCCAAATTCTCTGGGAGAATCGGGAGAGACTGGTAATGCGTCATGCGAGTAGAGTCTTCGAAACTGGAGACAAGTCAATTTTGATCTAATGGACGAAGATAGCAAAATGCGTCAAGCCTTGGGCCAAAGCCCGAATGTCATTTCAAGAGACAACTCGAGACTAGATTTACTATCTTCCTCCATTATACCACAATCAACTCGAACTTCTTGTAATCAACATCGCAAGCAAAGACCAGACATCAATCATTGTACCAACATAACATATGATGAATCAATCAAGCGAGCCCACCTTAAATTTATTTAAAGGCACAAGAAGAATCAAATTTGACAAGCTGTGGAACAGATCGGTGGCGAGCTACTTCAGGTCGGCTACAATTCAAAAGCGAGCTAGGGCTTGGTGACAGGTCGGTTAGGGTTTCATGGAAAAGGCCTGAAGGGATCAATGGCAAATGAATTCGAACGAAGCAATGGATCAAGTCGAGTGGATGAGTGGGTTGCTTGGAATCGAATCATTGGAGAATTGAGTCGCCGGAAGCTAGATCACGTAGAGGTACAATGTTGACTCAAGTTAAAGTAAAGAAGCTATAGTCGGTTCGAGCATAAGTAGGCAAGTTGAAGCTCCAAAATTTTTGCAAAGTAACAGGGTCGCTAGCGACCCGACCCATCATGGGTCGCCGGCGAACCGACCTAGCTTTACAGTGAAAAATTTTCACGCAGATAGGTCGATAGCGTCCCATCTCACATGGATCGCTATCGACCCAAAAAAATGAAAAAATAAATTGTAAATGAAAAATGAAAATTATGATGATAAAAAATGTATATATGCACTTAAAGGATAAGAAGAAAGAAAGCTTCATTTATTCATCTCAAACCCGATCGAATACAGCTGTTCATCACTCCAAGGCATGCTGGAAAGCTGCAAGCGGAAATGTAATATATTGTGACCAGGCTTTTAAATCTCCCCGAGATGGCCGAGATGAAAAATTCGAGATATCAGCCAAAATCCGAGATTTGGCAGCCTATTTAGTTATAAGTGTTTTAAATATCGCCCGAGATAGTCGAGATATTTTCCTGAGATATTGGCCAAAATCCGAGATTTAAAACACTGATTGTGACAAGAAATAGCAGTCAGAACTAAAGAGAGACGGCCGATGAATTGGGCTAACATATTCGTAAAGCTCTATTACCATCACTTGGAAATCAACAAACGGATATCGAAAACGATAACTTCCAAAGCACGCCTTGTTTACAACGAAGACGTACTCTGGGGGAAAAATGTTATTCGGTTTTTTAACCCACCAGGAACCAATAGAAAATAGAACAACCTGGTATAAACAAGATGGTTCAGGACTCAACCAGAAAAACTAAGACAAGGGGTCAACAAGGGCCAAGCTATATGACTAGGGCAATGGATGGGGTCAATGAAACCTAGAGATTAGCATCCCTTTAGTTCAGTCAGTAGTTGAGCGTAAACAACCAGTGAATTGCCATCAAAACTTAAGAGCAATGATAAAAGGCTATGGGGACATCTCCAAGTCCAGGTTCCATAAAATCCTAAGGGCTCAGCTCGCCAGTAACCCATGCCTTTGCTCAAACCATCAAATGAACTAGATATGGAACACCGTTGAAAAGAGAAAAAACTTGGTCCATAAAACAAACCAAGTCTATGGCTCGCTAGCGACCCATAAGCCATGGGTCGCCAATGACCCATGGTGTTGGCTCGTTTTGCGAGCCAAGGTCCCTCCAGGTCGCCTACAACCTACCTGATAGCTGACGATGACAAGCCTGGCCCAGAATCCAACTTTTATAAATAGCATCCCACCTACGACATAAAGAGGATCTTCTTTGGACTGGTGTTGAAGCTCTGCAGGAATTATTCTTCACTCTCTACCTCCACACAACGATCTCCATAAGAATACACTGTGATTCTCTAGTGGATTCTAAATCTGGAGATTCAATCTAGCTAGAAAACAATCAAAGCCTTGTGATCTTGTAATCAAACAACTCTTGTAACAGCAATCAGTCTATAGCAAAGTTATAAAGTGGACGTAGGCTTCATCAACAAGCGAACCACTATAAAAATTCGTTGTCTTCTTTCACCTACTATTCTATTCTTATATTTGTGATCTATAATATTGCTCTGTCAGAACAGGGCTGGTGCTTTCAAACTCTAACCAGGGTGTTGGTCCATTTTTTGGGTCAACATTATTTTAAACACGTTACATTACCCTACAACAATCAAGTATAAAACCTTACTACCACAAAAATCTAGGCTTTAACCAACTAAATCACCAAAAATGTTCGGCTATGACTGCAATGCAGGTCTCTCCACCAATTACCAGCAAAAATTCCAAATCTGAAGATGACTTAGGTGAGATGGGATATGAAATCATAGGTGGAACTGAAGGACTAAAAGTAGACAAGATATTCATATCTTTACCTGGTGAGTGTTAAGAGATATTGGTGGGATATGCAAAGAGATTGGTTGAGTCTAATGTGACAAGGATAGGAGCAAACTGTTTTAAATTTAGAAAGGAATTAAATGTTTAAATGATGGTTGAACTTAGTATTTATAAGACTAAGTAATCAGTCCAGTTTCGAACAGAATACTACCGAATAGAAGTGGTACTTGTCAAATTCTTGCCAAACCGCATTGGACCAACATAAAATCTTGTGTTTGTGACTTGGACGGTATTTCTACCTTCAAACACTAGCTCTCAGACATTCAAAGGTGCAAGAGAAACCTTCTTCTGAAAAATGAATGGGACTTCATAATCAACTGGTAGTTGGAGATTTATCGAAAAAGACTAAATTATAGATATAGTTGTTCAAGGGTCGAGATGACCATAACATAAAAAGAGAGTTGACTTTGGATGCAACAAATCACACTTTGTATTCACAAAAGTATGATTTAAGAGGCAAGTGCTATGGGCATTTTCATCCACAACACGACAGATATGAAAAAGACATTAGAAGGTATAGAAATATGTAGGAGGTCGGTAGTGAGATGGCTATCGTAAGATCGGAAGGGTTAAAGTAAAGGGACAAGAGGATTTAAAATTAACTCAAAGAAAATCAAGAGAAGAAACACAATTTTGCTAAAAGGAAAAAATGGTTCAGCACGAAATAGTTCGGTAGGTTTCCACCTACCAAACAAGGAAACCATTTTGGTGGTTTTGACTACCGAATAAGTAAAATTGTTTGGTTGATGTTTTCCTAAACTAAAATAGTTGTTGAACATATTATTGCTGAGAAGAACAAGTCGATCATGTGCCTATTTTATAGGAAATGCCAAACCGATTGTCTCACAACCTCATACCTATACATACCTCATAGATGAATAGTAATAGTGGACAATATTGAGAACTAAAATACTATTGAAAATTATTTTCGAAGTTGTTTTTTCATTTCTTTTGATAATATGTTATTGTATTTTGTAGTTATGCATTGTATTTGAGATTTTTAAGAAAAATTAACTATAATTCATGTAGGCAATCTTTAGTCGAACTACTATAAATATTATGTGTTCTCTAGTTTCTGCATTATTTAGTTGTGTTCTCTAGTTTCTGCATTATTTAGTTGTGTTATCTATTTTTGATATGCTCTCAATAAAACATTATTACATATACAATTAACCACTGTAGAGTACAATCAGTGCCTACAGTTCTACAAATTTCTTGGAAGTGTTTTCTCATTTTTTGGATAGGCAACAAGTGTAAAGAAAGCAAAACCAAAAAAGTCTTCGTTCATCCACCATCCTTACACCCTCGTAATTTTCTATTCCTTTACCATGAATGCATGTCTTAAAAGCTTTTTTTTATATTCTCCAAAGTGCATATATATTTACATATATACTCCCATCCACTATTGTAAAAATCCTTTTAGGCCTACGCCTAGGACCGACCTAGGCGCTAGGCGAGACTAACCATCTAGGAATTCGCCTAGCCCCCAAGATATGGTTTACCGCCACATGTAAGGATCTAAACATATATTTAGGTACTAATTAGGCATTATTTAAGGTTCAATATCACATATAACCATTAGTATTCTACTTTTATCCATTCATCTCACTATGGCTACAGCTAAGCATATCTATGATCACAAATTTCCAACTTATATTAACTAGTACTAAACAAAACACTAAGATTTTATCCAAAACACACAAGTTATCAAAAACGGCTAACTTCGAATAATCCTGGTTTAACCCCCACCTAAACGATTAATCCCTGGTCCATACTTATCTCCTAAAGTCGACCAAGCGGTTTTTACAACCTTGCTCCCATCATTATATTTCTCAGATAAACACTTATGTGTTACACATATAACACAAAAGTTTGTTTTTACTTCCTTAACAACCTTTATCATACTTAAACTTGATTTTTGATAATTTTTTTGATCACATTATTAACTATAATCTTTTTTACTTATGTGTGTAAAAGTATTTCAATACCAAATTTGTTTACAATATTCTCATTTATGAATAACTCGAACATCTCACTGAGCAGGTTTTGCCTCCACACCTTTAATGTAAATACAATAGCTAACAATTCGAAATCACAAGTTGCATACCTCTCCTCTTATGCATCTTAAGCAGTCGTCTTGCATAAGTGATAAATTTCCCAGGTTGCATTAGCACCATACCTAAACCCATGCCACATGCATCTGTATATATAGTGAAATGGTCACTCCCATATGAAATGGTTATAATAAGAGTACTAGTCAACCTTTCTTTAATGGAATGAATGCATCCTCACATTTCTAAGTCCAAACAAAACTTACATCCTTCCTAGACAACAATCAACTAAGATGCGATCTAGGAGAAATCATTAATAAATCTCCAGTAGTAACCTACTAAACCCAATAGGCTTTGAATCACATTTTCACCTAATGATATCTTCCAATCCTGGACTGCACCAAACAGTGCGGGGTAAATAATAGTTCTGGTCTTTGAAAAAACATGTCCAGGAAACCAAACTTCTAACCGATAGAAATGACACTTCGATCTTAACATTAAGATGATGCGCACTCAAAGTTTTAAGAAATATTTTGAGATAGTTGTACTCTACATGCCTTAGAGTAGATGAAGATACCACTAATAAATGCAAGCATAAATTTATTCAACGCATCTCTGAATACTTAAGATGCAATAAGCAGTACATTCTCCATTGCCACTCTTAACTGATAAAATCTCATGGCCAAATCAGACTATGATAACATACGATCCCTGCTAAGCTGATCGAACAAGTCATTATCCTTGGCAATTGATACTCATTCCTAACAGTTTGCTTGTTAAGTTCTTTACAATCTACACATAATCTTATAGATCAATATGCTTTAGAGAAAAACACAATAACTACTCCCAAACTCGAACAACTATGTCCAATCAACCCTTTCAACAACTAAATCCCTAATCTACTCGGTTAATTCAAACTTCTCATTTGGAGCCATCTTAAGTAGTAACACAACGATTTTTTCATATTTAATTAAATGTGTGCGAAACCCCACTTCAAGTTGTAGGGATAAAGTAGTCATCTCCTCAAATAAGTTAGTATCCATATGTGCAATTAGACTGATGCCAACTCATTTGAGATATATTAAGAAAATGTAGAATGTTGTATATCACCATGCAAGGCTGTTTACTAAACACTAGTAATCCCTCACTACTCTTATCTCATTATAATACTTATCGTTTAACACAATCCAACACCACTTCGTACTAGACTAACCTATCTGTATTGAGTATCATTTGAAATCCAAGAAAGCCTAAACATACATATCGCACACCAAGAGGCATCCATAACAAGTAACATGTGCACTCATTTAGCATATTATGTTAAGATTGATCGGTCCCCCCACTGGGTTTGACACTCTAATAAGTTTTTTCATGTGTATAAGTTTTAAATGGCTATACGGTCGCTAGAGTACAACTATGTGATGATCTGGTATCAGGTAAAACTCTAATAGGTATACCATAAATCCAAATAGTGCCTTCATTTATGGTTTTTCCGAAATCATTTCCTAAAGTAGCTAAAGTAAATGATAAAGGTGCAACCTCAACAACATATGCTCTAGCTTGTGATTTCTCTGGCTACTATTGGCATTCTTGCTTCCAATTACCACTATGTCCACAATAATAACACTTGAGCATCGACTTTCCTCAGTAGCTTCACACTATATAAAATATTTCCCATTCTTTCCATAAGTAGAATAAGTAATATGGGGCTTACTAACCACCTTCTCATGTTCCTCCTCCTTCACCACACTCTTCCAAGATTTCTAGTCCATTTGAGCAAGTTCAAACTTCCTCTTTTGACCAAAGTAGGGTATATTTCCCCCACTTCACTCTTCCTTAGTAATTTTGGGTCCTCACCCCTCAAACCTAATAACCATTCCAATCGAGTCATTGAAAGTATCTCTTACAAGATTGGTTATCTTTCCTTGTAAGTCTGGTCTCGCACCCATAATAAACATCTGATTCTACTTTACATTGGTGTCTATCATGCTGAGTCCAAATCGTGACATATCATCGACCTTATTCTCATACTATGAAAGGGTCATTCACCATTTCGTAGATCCATAATTACGAAATAAAGTAGTTATCTATGCTTATGGAATGAAGTTAGTCTCAAACCATTTTTAAACTATGTCCAAATAATACCTTCCTCAAGAATAATTATTATAATAGAGTCCCACCAATCTATACTTTTATCCTAAAGTTCCCAAAAAGCTAACAAATGCTTCTGCATGACATTAAATCTTAAGTCATCAAAAATCCTTTCTTGAGCTCTAAGTGAAGTTAGAACCTCAATAATACTCTTGGTTCCTTTGAAAGGATTTCCTCCCAAACCTGTTAAGGCTCTACTTAAATCAGCAAAGTTAATAGGTGACTGAACATGCATCACCATTATTCTTCCCCGTCCTCCTAATGCATTGGGACATTCGTATGCAACCGTGACCTATCATATGTTGTAGCGCTATTTGGCGTGTTCATTCCTGTTTTTCTTCAACTATTTATTTCCTAAACATAGTAAAACTCTTTAGATTACCTCTAAGACATAATTATGAAACAATTAGAGAGGAAATACATATAACAAATACATGTATGCACTCTCATACACACACACACACACATATTCAAATGGTTCCAATGCATCACTTATCCTATCTCAAACGAGCTCACTCCAACTAGGCATAGGTATTCACTATACTAAGCTCAAATAAAACATGTCAAAATTCTTCATTCTATTACCTAAGGTAGACAACTTATATCGTCCACTGGTAATAGTGTGTCGATACTTTTGGCATCCGTATGCAAGATCGTTTGGGTAAGAGTAAAACAATAGAACTTAAAACAATACAACTATGCTCACATCATATTTTTGAATATAATATAACATAGTCTAAAATAGATAGTACATATAGACACACTCAAAATTGAGTTCACAGAGTTATGACATCAACTAAAGATTACTACCCTCAGCTATGAGCAATTATAAAAACCTGCCCTCACAATGTCGATACATATACATTTACTAATACAGCACAAGTAATAAATAGTAGATACATCCAAAGCCTCCTGCTTGCCAATAGATATCTTGAGAACGTCAAGCTAACTTTTTTATTCTTAGCCTATTTAACGGGTACTTAAAGTTCACTAGAAAAGAAAAACTTTGAGTCAGACATAAATTCAATTTGAGAAACTTATGCCATATGCCCATACATATCACATCAAATTGTGAGACCACACCACTAAAGCATAGAACTGGTTCATCCCATCATAAGTAACAAACCACTTAGTATAACATAAATAAAGGTCATCTATATGTGTTTAAGTTTCATAATATATTTATTATTGAACTATAACTTGCCTGTACATATCACAGTACATTTCGGGTAATAGAAATTGATAGGTGTCTACATTTTTTAATATGTACGTGTGTGTGTGTGTTTCCAATATGATAAGGGAGAAATATCCTTTAATCAAAGAACAAAGTTTATCTCTACGTTAGATACACTTAAAAGTCATACAACCTGTATATATATAGACTAAATACGTGGGGCATATCTCTAGACAAGATATAGCTAGATGATAGAAATTCAAAAGGTTGATTTTATCTCTTTCATGTACATTTTATTCATTTCTGAGTTGTCTTTTGATGCATTCGTCTATTTCCAAACCTACTCTCGAGCCCTCAAAATTATCACGAGCACTCAACTTCTCATACATGTTTCCTTCTATGCACTTCATTGCTGGTTTTTAAGGACATCATCGTTCAACTTAACTCGTTATAGTTTTGATGTGGTATTTGCCAAGTCATACTTCAATATACTTGTCTAATTATGTTCATTTTGAAACTTTGGTTCAATGCATTTATGGTTAACTCGATTCTAGTTCTTATGTAAACTATATGGAAGCAAGTAATATATGTGGTAGATGCTTAATGAGAGGTTCCTAATTACATCATCCTTAATGAGAAAGATGTTCCATACAAATGGTAGAGCCTCACCTAGAGGGCTCCAAACCATATGATATTGCATCTCTTTCATATCCTTCCTAAGTCAATAGCAAAAATCAATAGTGGAAAGTCAATGGTTGATAGGTCAAAGTCAACACTTTGAAAATTATCATCTCATAACACAACATGGTTTCATAAGTTAAAGGGATTGCTTCAAATACAAAAAATGCAAAAAAAGGCAAATGCTACCACTAAATTTTATCTTTTACTTAGCATAATAACTCATTAATTATTTGGATGTACAGTATTTTCTATTTAATTATAATATGTTCATTCCATTTTCAAAACACCATAAACAAAGTCTTAGTGATTTAAGGGAAATTGTATTTATCTTCAAGTGCAAAAGTTATCTTCTTTAGAACTTTTAAAGAGGCAATAAACAATAAAATGGACTTCACTTTAAATCTATGTTACTTAACTTCTTAAAACCACGATCCTTATGTAATATACTCTATACAAGCCTAAGAGTATATACACAAAACATCATGTTAAATTTAATTTATTTAAATCACTTATAAACGATAAAATTTGTTAATACTTCTCTTTTAAACACATAATTTCCGCACTCATTCATCTTGGTAAAATGACTATTTGCACTTAATACACCCAGCCAAATGTCCATATTGAAGTATACTATACATCAACACATATGATCAGATAGTTAAGGTACTTTAACAAGTTTAATTACAAGGTACAACCAAATCACTCACTTTCAAAATGTAATCTTGTTTTAAAAAGAAGGAAATGATCGTGTGAACATACAAATTCACTATAAACTCTAAAGTAATATAATGAGTAATCACATAGTATACACTTGAAATAGTTAGCATGCATATAGATTATACAAATGAGTAAACATACTTATAACCAAAGCTAACACACAAGGCTTCACCACCACCACCTTAGATCAAGCCTTTCCACCTTTTGACTTATTTATCCATGTCCATGACACGTCTTCCAAATTTGCACTTTGCTTTTTCCTTAAAAAACACTATCGAGTGCTTTAGGAATGAAGTATAAAGACGATATGTATGTTGGGTTGATTTGAAGGTGTTTTAAGCCTAGTTAGCTATTTGGGTTAAGAGATAACTGGTGGAGTTAGAAGTAGCCGGCTTTGTTTTAAGTGGTTAGAAATTAATGAAAAAGAGAAGGTATGAAGGTGTATGTATAGGAGAATGTAAAGAGAGTGGAGCCAAAAGAATTTTTTATCCATCCACTTTCCTTCCACCTTTATACTTTTCCATTCTTTACCATTAAAGCATGTATTAATAGTTTTTTTACCTTTACAAAAAACTTACACATATTTACGTAACCATTCTCATCATTATGTTTCATGAATTAATACTCATACGTTACACACTTAACAAAAAATGTGTTTATACTGTCTTAACAACCCTTATCGTACTTACACTTTATTTTTAGTAATATACACTACTACAAATCTATGGTTTTTTGATGCAATTTTGGCATCTCTAAATTTTTAAGTGATGCTATGCGACGCCACAGGTTTTGACAAAAAAATGAGCATCACTAAATAGTTGGGTGTCACTAAAGCGTCACCAAAATGGCACTGCAATGACATTGCTAATAATTAGCAACGCCATTGCGACATTTATTTCAGACACAATGCATGTGTTGTAAGGGCATCGTTAAATTTTAGTGATGTCATTGTGAATAATTTCAGACGTGTCATCTCGTCACAATGGAATTGCTAAAATTTAGCGACACCTTTGTGGCACTACTATTCTAAAGAAAATAATTTATCACAAAGGAGTTGCTTAACTTTAGTGATTCCTTTGAGAAGAACTACTTCTTAGATAATAACGTCATCGTGATGACGTCGTAAAAGTTCAACAATGCCTTTGTGATGCATTTTTGTAATGTAAACCTAGATTTTAGCGATGCCATTGGTCACCGTACTTCTAAAAAATTCAACTGCTATTTGCTTCATTCACTTGCTTCAACCGTAAAATAAAAGGAATAATCATATAAAGCAAAATAAGTAACATAATCGACATGTATCATCATGAATAATCATATATACTACAAAGCTAATATTTACAACTAATAATACACTAATAATCAAATAAAATTAAGTCTAAACACACACTATATTATCACAATTTGTAAAACAAAATTACAATGTCACTTGAAAAGTACAATTACAGCCCAACACTCCTAATAATAGTTAATAACATAAATTCACATATAATACACATATCATATCCAAATGAAGTAACTTATGTATTATGTCATGGCTCACTACCATCCTGACACCTCTACTGTATATACTCTGCATAAACTCTGTCCATCTGTCATACTCATGTATAACCCGCTCATTTTAGTCTTGAGTGTATAAATCTCCTCACCCTTCGCTTTTAAGTCCTCGTAGAGATTTTGTCTCTCATTCGATTTAACACTTATGCGAAATGTGGTATTTCTGTATGGCTGCATAAAAATGATAGCATTAGAATATATACATTTGTTACCACTCAAAGCTAAACAATAAGAATGAATCCCAACAAGAAAATTTATTAAAATTCTATAATTGACTCTATGTATTAGTTAAAACTAAGTTAAAAAATTGAGCATAAAACTCAATTTATTAGCCAAGTTTAAAACTCAGCTTTTTAGTTGAGCTTTAAAACTCTGTTTTAAAACTACGTTTTAAAACTAAAATTGAAAATTGATTTCAACTCAGTTTTTAACTGAGTTTTAAAACTCATTTTTAAATAACATCATCGACATGCATTCAAAATTTTCAAGTTATATCACTTGACATGTTTGATGCATTAATATACTAGTTTCTCCTTTTGTTTTTTCGAGGTAAAATTTCTTCTTTTAGGTTCCTTAATTTTACTTATCATCATGTTTATAAGGGATATAATAAATTAGTTGAATAAACAAAAAAGAATTTGCTATATACAATCTAATTGTGTACACTTAGGCTTATGTTAACATAGTTCGAATTTTACTGGTCCTTATTTTCTCTAAAGCTAACAAAAATTTGTGGATATACTCTTTTTTTTATGTGGGAACCAAACAAATTTATTTCTAACATACAGTTAGAAAATGTATAAAAAAAAGGCAAAGGATAAGATACTTTATTTATAAAAATAAAGCCACACTGCATGTTGATGCTTGAAAATGAGAAAATATCTATTGCATTTCCATGCTAGAAATAAAATTAATGATGGTAATCAACCATAATCCACATAATATCACATATGATATTGACAATCATATTCCATATGCAATTCTTATTATATTGCGGATGATAATCCGAAGATTTTATGAATGTAATGATGGTCCTGGTAAAGATCTAGGCAATGGTAGCAATGAAAAAGGTATATATTAGACCAAAAGGTTGTCTAACTAATATTCAAGTTCAAAGAGTCAAGGAAGTTCAAGAATACTTAGGCAAGGGAGTTAACCCTTAGGCAAACATGTTCATATTTAACCAGTCAAGTAGGCAAGTGTGAAATTGGTTAAATGTCCAAGTCCATACTTTAAGAATCACAATTCCAATTTGACCTAAACAGTCATTAATGTCCCAAACCAAATTTTATTAATTTATTGATTACAAAAACAAAAAATGAAGAAGAAGAGAAATTCTGAATTCGCCTCTTTTTAGTAGGAGGTACATGCTTATTTATAATTGAGTTAAACAATTAGATTTCTGATACAACTATGAGTTTGAATTGATAGGATTTTTATAACATGGTATCTTGATCTTGTGACATGTGGCATAACTTGCCTTTTCTTCCTCCAAAATAATTTAAACCAATTGGGAGTTTCCACCTAGCCAAATCTAAATATCTTTGGCTCTATTTCCATATATGCAATAGCTGTATTTCGAACATGTGATGGTAGTATTTCTATTATGTGATAACTGTATTCCTAACCTTCAGTAGCTTACTTTATTAACCCTTGATAGCCGTGTCTTGTTTTTCTTCAATAGCATACCGTTTTGTCATGCAATGGCTTCATCTCTTATAGTTCAATAACTTGCTTACAATATCATTTTCTCCTTGACATGCGATAGCTTTCATGTGATAGCTTCTACTTCCTTGACATGCGATAGCTTTCATGTGATAGCTTCTACTTCCTTGACATGCGATAGCTTTTATGCAATAGCTTCTATTTGACATGCCAAAGATTGCATGTGATTGCTCTATTTCTTTGACATGCGGCAGATTGCGTGCGATAGGTTTTATGTCTTTGGTATCTGATAGCTTATGTTCTTGGCTTGCAATAGCAGTATCGTTGGCCTGCAATAGCTCATACTTTTATCATTTGAGCTTTTCATTATTGACTCTGATAACTTTGTATTGCTAATCTTTAATGGCCTAGCGCTTTGACATGTGATAGTTGGCACACGATAGCTTTAACCTCTATCATGTAATAGCCTTTTGCTTTTGTCATGTGATTGCTTTAGACCTTTGTCATGCGATATCTCTAGACCTTTTTCATGCAATAGCTTTTGATTTTTGTCGTGCGATAGCTTTGCTTCCGTAAGGTGTGATAGCTTTACTGCCTTTACCATGTGATAGCTCTCAACAGTCATATCACAGCTCCTCAACATTCGATAGCTTTATGCCTTGGTCCGTTAATAATCGCATGCCTTGTTATTTGATTGCATTGCTTCCCTGAAACTCGACATTAGTATTCCTATTCGATTTTTGAAAAATTTAGATGGTAACACCTACCCCCATAAAAAGTTTGCTAATATTTTAGCTTAAGTAATCTTCTATTTTGTGTTGGATTTTTAGGTTCTTTCTTGTGCATACGCGATTCCTAGACGGCTTTTAGCTGATTATCTCTTCATCCTTGGATGATTGTTCTTTTGACCATTATCCTTTAGATATTTTCTTTGTCCAAGCATGGAGATAGGACCAAAGGTATTTGGATAGTACTCTTTGGTGAAAGTCTAGTGGGTCGTATATTATCTAACTTGTGTATAATATGCAAGTGTATGAGCTAATGCTATAGTAAAAAATAAATAAAAGTGTATAAAAAGCATGCAAAGCAGAGTTTTTATACTGGTTCAAACCTCCCATCCTATGTCCAGTCCCAAAGCTCCCCTTCGCTATTTACTAACCAAAAAAACCTTCACTTCACTTGGAGGAACGACTTAATAAAAAAGTATTTTGTTGACAATTGTGTGTTTTGAATAACATGGATATTGACTATACAATACTATTCTTCCTATAATCTCCTTTGAGTGATATTGTTTATGTGCACTTTGAATTTTAGGAAGCAATACAACCAAAATATAAATTCTAGTTATTTGAATGATTGAGAAAATTGAAAAAGTGAAAGCACATAAGTAAGAATATAGAAATCAAGGTGAATGTTTAGCCTCAATCATTTAGTTGAATTTATAAGATTCAAGAGTTGTTTCTCGAAGAGAAGTAACCATTACCTTTCAAAGAGTTGCAATGTTTGAGTAAATTCAGTGTATTGAAAAAATCAGAAGGAAGCAATCTTTCATAAAAATAGCTGTTATGTTTCAGAAATAGTGTCACAGACGTCTCTGGAAAATCACAGACATCTGTCTTTACAGGGATTAATTTTCCCGTGTAATGTCACAGACGTCTGTGGTTTTTCATAGACGCCTGTGAATTCAGTTTTCTTATGATAAGTTCGGTTTTAATTTGAAAATGTGAATTTGTGTTTTTTGAATCACTCAAGGAGATTTTACATATTTTTATCTAAGACTAAATACGACCTTACTAGTAACAATCTCTCCTTGCTTGTCTTCTAGCCATGATCTTGTTGCGTGTACCTGCTTATTGATGATGTTTATATTGTATATGTGTGTTTGTATAGTTGTCGTCAACGAAACTAAGAAAGGAGGTTCCAACATTCTCCCTCATTTTGATGATGACAACTATACAATCACTAACAATGTACAATTATATTTTTACTTCCCCTAAGTATGTGATCTTCCCCTGTATATATGCATATCCTTTTCTCCCGCTTTGACATTATCAAAATGAACATTCACAGATATAAGAAAAAATAAATCACATCGTAGTTACATAAACAAACACAGAAACCACAAACACGATAATGGACAAACAAGATGAAACAAATAAGAGTTTTGAAAAAAATGGCTTACTAAGAAGAATAAGAAAAACCCCCATAGTTCTCATAGTACTCCCAATATGATAATGGGTCTGTTTGAAAATTTCCAAGCCAATGATGTTGATTGGTGTACTCCACATTCTCTTGAATAGTCAATCCTTGCATCGCCATATTATCCTGTTGAGATGTAAGCCGGTTGGCATTCGGGTTTGGCCGTGGACTCCCATCACTTTCTTCTTCTTATTAATCCTCCGAAACCACAATTGTTTTTCCTATATTTGTGTGCGATGGTTGAGGAGGGGAATGTTGAGAATGATAGAGTGGTGTTTGTCTACGAGGAGGAGGTCTTGGGGATGGTGATGAAGATGAAGATGTAGACCTACCTCGAACTTTTCTCATTATTTTTCCTAATTTAAAAATGACTTTTTCTAAAGTCTTTTCAACCTTATTCATACGATTAGAAAAAGATCGTTCTAGTCCAATCACTTTCTTCTCCAGTTTCTTTTGATTTTTGGTAATGATTCCCTGACTCTGTAAAATTAAATCGCGACCCGATTCATTGTGACTAAGGGAAGTTCGGGCTTCTAATATGTCGGGATCCGAATGGTATTCCTGAGGAGAATGAGATGCAGATGGCTGAGAAGAAGATACAAGCCTTTTTTCTTGTCGACATTGGTTCCAGAGTTTCCATTGTTCAATTGGAATAATGAGAGGAGGAACTGTTGGGCGTTGCATTAAGGACGCAAATCTCTTCCCACTATCCTTGACTGGTATTTCTTGGTATTGTGACATATACGAAGGCACGTTTAAATCTCTTAATATTCTCATTATGTACGGAACATAGATAATAGTCCTTTTGTATTGACTCCAAAAACATTTTATTTGATCATGTATGAATGTTGCCCAATTGACAGGAAGTTGAGCATATATAGCATATAATGCTGTATGCTCATTTTCATGAATTTGTTCATGACTACCTAATCTTGAATAATGGTATTAATTATCATTCTAGTTAGTAGACGAGCTCTTGGTTGAAGATAGATTGACCTCCGTTGGGGCATTTCATCTTCCCAAAGTTGATGAGTTACTTCATTAGTAGCATACTATAGTCGGGAATTTCTTCCAAGTCTATACTTTCGTACGAACATTCTACGATTCATCTTAAGGTAAATACATAAATTTTTATAATTTTTTCCATATACACTCGTCCATAACCATCCACCGTCATATTCAGGTAGAAGTGATAAATTGCTAAAGGATCTATTATTACTTTATTTGATTCAATGTCAATAAGATGTCTGCAACCCGCATTGGTAGTCAAGCTATATATATCATATTCTATATTGGCATGTATGTTATAGAACGGACCTATATGAAATCCTTTGTTGGTTAAAGCATGGAATCTATTGATGGTAATTTCCTCATTTCTTAGCTAATTTGTGATTTGAACTTTATTCGTAATTTGAGTAGCTTTGAAAGAAGATTGGGCGAGTTTTGATCTTTTTGAAAAAGGGTTGTTTGGGAGCCATTGAAGAAAAAAAAGGATTATGAAGTTTTGGGGTTTTAGATTTGGAGTAGAATGAGTGGAGGCTGGTAAAAAATGAAAGGATGGGGTAAAATCATTTATATAGAGGCAGGTAGAACAGTTGTTCGAGCACAACCATGGACGTATGTGGATTTCCACAAACGTCTGTGGTTTTAGGATTATGAAACATGAATTCCTTCACAAACTTCTGTGATTTTTTACAGACATATGTTGGTTTAGGAATAAAATACCCGAATATTTGTCACAGACGTCTATGGTTACTGGAAAAATATTTCCTAAACCTTGCCACAAACGTCTATGGTTTTCCATAAACGTCTAAACTCTGTCTGTATGTAATTGTGATTAATTTTTGAATATTTGTTACGATATAATCACTTGTTTTATATATATATATATATATAAATGACCAAGGTACAAAGTTCGAAGTAAATAAAAAAATAAAAAATAGTTCTTAAATTTATTAAATAATTATAATCGGAGAGGTAGGAGACTGCAGAGGTGTTTTATTTGCCTTTATCCGAGTTGATTTATATTGTTCTTGTAAATCCCAAGAGTTCGGTTCATACTTTATTGGTGACCAACTGGGAGTATCATATGTACCATCTATCTTGGTATTTTCAACAAATGGACGAAGCGGAGACCAAAATGAGTGAGATAGAGTACGTGGTGCTTGCTCTTGATTAGACAGACATTATCTCTATATATTTCGGGGAGTAATATTGTGTGGTCTAACTGGTGTTTCTATTAGTCGAGATGATTACTTATGGAGACAATCCTTAGTTGGAGAGTGGCCACAAATAGCTAGTATGCATCTTTCTTAGAAATTTAGATGGCATCCTTGTCGTTTTTGTTTGTATTACATTTCCTTTTGTACTCTAATTATCTCTTGTTGATAGTGGAAGATTTCGTCAATTTATTTTCCAAAGATGATAATTCAAGATTAACAGCTCTTTTTACTTTCTTTCCTTTTGGTGTATATCCAGTATGAGTCATTTTTAGACACAGATTTATTCGATGGAGGAGTCACGGTTTTTGGAGAGACATGTACACTTTTTGATGACGGTGAGCTGCAGTCTAAATCGGAGTATGTTGAATCGTGATTCGAAGACATGTTGAATTCACAATATAGGTGGTGGAACTTAGAGAATATTTAAAAATGCAGTAGTTTGATATTTATAACTAGCAACCTTTGTTCCTTAAATATTCCTTATGTTTGCTAAATTAATGTATACAATATTTGTGGTGAAAATCATTATGACCACTAAAAACATTAAACACAATTTTGTTTTGAAACAAAATTAGTGGTTAGAAAGTTTAAAGTTCATTTTTAGCTTAACTAACATATAGAAGTGTTTTCTATTTGTATCCTTAGAATATAAGAGGTTTTGATATTAATTATATAATTTTAATTTACTAATTCATTATATGAGCAAATTCCTAAATCTCGTCTTAGTTTGATAAATGTTGTTTCGCATAATGGTTTAGTAAATATATCGTCTATTTGATTTTCAATATTTACAACTTCAAGGGTGATTATTTCTTTTCCAACATTATCTCTCAAAAAATGGTGATTAATATCGATATGATTTGTTCGTGAGTGATTAATTGGATTTTTAGATAGGTTTATAGCATTAGTATTATTGCAATATATTAGAGATTTGTCTATTATTTTTCCACGGTCTTTTAAGTGTTTGCTGCATATATATTACTTGAGCGCAAGCTAAGGCAGCAAAAATATATTCGGCTTCACATGTCGAAAGAGAAATGAAATTTTTCTTTTTACTAAAGCACGAAACTAAGGATTGACCAATAAAATGACATGTGCCACTTGTACACTTTCTATCCGATTTGCATCCACCAAAATCCGCATCACTATAAGATATGAGTTCAAATGAACTTCCTTTTGGATAAACTAGACCGTAATCTTTAGTGTTGGTTAAATATCGTAAAATCCTTTTGACCGCCAGATGATGTGATTCCTTGGGTTGTGCTTCAAATCTTGCATATAAACAAACACTCATCATAATATATGGTCTACTAGTTGTTAAGTATAGTAAAGATCCTATCATGCTTCGATATAGTTTTTGATCGAAATATTTTCCATGTTCATCTTTGTCTAGATGAATAGTTGTACTCATTGGAGTGGGTTTACTTGATGTATTATCCATTCCAAAATGTTTTAGTAATTCTTTGCAATATTTTTATTCATTTATAAAGATTCCATTATTTAATTGTTTTATTTCTAATCCTAAAAATAAATTTAATTCACTTATATAGGACATTTCAAATTCATTTGTCATTATTTTAGAAAATTCATTACATATATTTTCGTTAGTAGATCCAAATATAATGTCATCAACATAAATTTGAATAATTAATATATCCTTCTGTTCTCTTTTAATAAATAATGTTGTATGTATTTTACCAATTTGAAAAATGGAATTTATTCAATGTGATTTTAATCGATCATACCGAGCATGTGGTGCTTGTTTTAAACCATATAACGCCATTTTAAGTTTAAAAACATGATCTGAATATTTTTCATGAACCAACAGTGGTGGTTGTTCAACGTAAACATGTTCTTTTATAAAAGTGTTCAAGAAATAACTTTTAACATCCATTTGAAATAGCTTAAAATTATGATGACACGCAAAAGCAAGTAATATTCTTATGACTTCAAGACGTGCCATAAGTGCAAAAGTTTCTACATAATCAATTCCTTCTTCTTGATTATATCCTTGTGCAACTAATCTTGCTTTATTATGTATAATATTTCCATTTTCGTCTGCTTCCCATTTTTTTCCTATTACTGATTTATCGTTTGTCCTTGATACTAGTTCCCAAACATTATTTCGTTCAAATTGATTAAGTTCTTCTTGCATTGCTAAAATCCAGAAATCATAATTTGATGCTTCCTTGTAATTTTTTGGTTCAAAATTAAGTATAAATGCTACATTACTCATTATATTTATTTGACTTCTAGTCGAAACTTTGTTATCCAAATTTCCAACTATGTTATCAATAGGATGATCTTTTAAAATAAGGGGTGGTGATTTCAAAACATTGTTATTTTGATTATCATTATTATTTTCAATTATAATATCAATAGCTTTATTTTGATTAGTGTCAAAAATTTCTTCATCGTCTTTATTCGTTATATTTTTAAATTCTTCATCAAACGAGACATGAAAACTTTCCTCTATAACATTTGTGCATTTGTTAAAAATTCTGCATGCTTTACTTCGATCGGAATAACCAAAAAAATATTCCTTTATCGGCTTTTGGATCGAATTTACCAAGATTATTTTCTGTATTTAAAATAAAGCATTTTGATCCAAATATTCGAAAGTATGATACTTTCGGTTTCTTTTTGAAAAGCATTTCATAACATGTATTTTTAGTCAAAGGTCTAAGTGTTACACGATTTAATACATAACATGTAGTAGCAACTGCTTCGGCCTAAAAATTCTTTGGTAAGCCATTGCCATTTAGAAGTATTCGAGCACATTCTTGCAAATTGCGATTTTTTCTTTCAACTACTCTGTTTTGTTGTGGTGTTCATGGAAATGAAAAATTAGGGCTAATTCCCATTTTATTAAATTTTTTTGCAAATAGTTCATTTTCAAATTCTCCACCGTGATCACTTCTTATACTTTTGATTTTTAAATCCATTGGAGTCTTAATTCATTTAGCAAAAATTTTAAACATTTCGAATGTATCACTTTCATATTTTAAAAATAGTATCCAAGTATATCTTGAAAAATCGTCCACAATTACAAAAATATATTTATTATGATTTATCGAACGTACTTGAGTTGGACCAAATAAGTCCAAACGAAGTAATTCAAGAGGTTGTTTAGCAGTGATTTCCTTTTTAGACTTAAACGAGCTTTTCTTTAATTTTCCAAGTTGACATGCATTGCATATATTTTTAACTTTAAAATTTATTTTGGGTAATCCTCTTACCAAATTGTTTTTAGCTAATTTGTTTATATATTTGAAATTTATGCCATAAAATCTTTTATGCCATACCCACGGATCATCATGATTTGCGATTAAGCATAAATCATTATTATGATTAATATTCACGTTTAGAACATAAATATTTTGATTTCTTGTTCCTTCAAAAATTAAAGTTTTATTTTGATCAAATGCATTTATCTTTTTCAAAATCGACTCTAAATCACTTATCACATAATCGACTTATACTTAGTAAATTATGTTTTAAGTTTTTAACTAATAAGACATTTGAAATAATAGGAGAAGTAGATATACCGACATTGATGGTGCTTCCAATCCCAATAACATATCCTTTGGAATTATCTTTAAAAGTCACCATGCTACCTTCCATGTAAGTGATGTTTGATAACATATGTGCATTTCCCTTCATATGTTTGGAGCATCCGCTATCAAGTATCCATTCCTCCTTATTTTTAATTTTGTTCTTGGGTACCTGCAAAATAATGAAAGTCTTAATTGGTACCCACTTCCTCTGTTAGGGTCCTATGTGTTAGTAAGAGAAGGTAGCCATACCCATGAGTGTTTGGGACCTTTAGAAGTGTAATTTTGATTATGAACTATATCTTTTAAATATACATCTATGTGTTTTTGTCTATCAGTTTGTTATTTGTTTTAGGAATCCATATTTTAATCATTTGTGATCCCTTATTTTCATGTTTAGATTTTGTTTTTCTAAAATTAGTATATAATGTATTATAGTTCTTAGATCCTTGATTATTATTAGATACCAAATTATTTCTTAATACTTTATGATTTTTTTTCTGTTAAATCCTAATCCCTTTCTATTTCCTGATGGTTTTGAAATTTTTATCAAATTTTTCAGACTTTGCTTTCCTTTATTAAATTTTGAAACATTGTTAGTAATTTTATCTAATTTATTTCTGAGGTCAAAATTTTCTAAATTAGCTAATCCAAAGTTTTGTTTAAATTCACACTTTTCTTTTTCGATTTTGTTATTCTCTATTCTGCTATTCTCTATATCATGTGTTAGAGTAGCATTTTGAGATGATAATTTTTTACATTCTTTTTGTGTTAATTTTAATTCTTCTTCTAAAATAGTTTTCTCATCTTTTAACAATTTAATTTCCACTTCAGCTCTATTTAATTTCCTACATTTTCTTTATTTGCTTTTTTAATTCTCTATACTTGTCATCTACTTCTATACTAATTTCAATAATTTCATCGTATGTTAATTCAGGACGTACCTCATCTGTGATAGCCATGAAGCAAATATTTGCTTGTTCTGAATCATTGTCGCTATCCGATGAAGAGGAAGAGTCGGAGTCATCCCAAGTTACTTGAAATGCTCTTCTCTTTTTCTTGAAATTTTCGAACTTGTTTTTCTTTTTATCACTCTTGAGTAGTGGACAATCCTTCTTCATATGGCCAAATTTATCACACTCGAAGCATTTCATTGATGTTTGATTTGAGGAATTTGTGTTGCTGTTGTTTTGAAATTTCATTATGTAACGACCCTAATTTTGATTAACGTTATTTAGGACATTTAATTTGTTAAATTAAATGGAATAATGAAATGGTTAAGGGATTGAGATTTGTGTTAATAAGGGTAGCCGTGCCAACTTAAACTAATGAACTAAAGGGGGACTTAAAATGAAATAGATAAGGGAAATAGGTAAGGGCAAAGTAGGAATAAGACATGTTCTAATACTCTAAACCCTTCATGCCCATTCATTTTACATGTTCAAAACAAAATTAAATACTAAGAAAGGCCGGCCACTATTAAGGGAAAACAAGAAGAAGATAAGAGGAAGAAGCTTAAGCAACTTAATCCAAGATCAAATCTCAACTCCTTAATCACTAGGAAAAGGTGAATAATAGGTTGCATCTCATATTTTTGATGTTTTTTGTTTCTAGATCAGATCCGAATATTTTTGCAAAGTATATTGCTATGTTTTTTATTGTTAAAATGGATATAAGTGCCCGTTAATGATTTATGCTATTTCATACAGATTATATGATAAGTTTTAATGTGAAAACCCTATTAAATGACATCCAATTGCCTTGCGAATTTGAGATAAGGTCAGAAATAATATTTTAGAGTTGCGGTTCAAATTTCATAATTTTCTAAATTAATGTGGATTAATTATTAATTTTCTAGTGAAGAAAAGGGTTAATTGGGTTTAAAAAATTAATTATGGCTATTTTATATATGTTTTGGATCAAAAATTTAAATATGTTAGAAAACATATAAAAAATGATTTATGGGATTTTGTAGAGTTTTCCTAAGTGTTTTAATAAGTATATAAAATTATTTAAGGTATAGGACAACGTTTTATATATTTATAAAAGGTGAAGGGGCATTTTGTAAATATTTTTAATAGTTTATCTCTGAAATTTCGGCAGCACTTTTAGAAAAAAATTTGGAAAAGAAATTAGCAACCAATCATATGTTGACAAACAAAGCAAGTTAGTTGAAAAGAATTACTTTTTAAAGTTAAAATTCAATTTTACCATTCTTTTGATGTTTCGCCACTTTCGGCACCAACCTTTCGACTATATACTTCCACCATCTCTATCGCAACCAATGCACATGGTATCAAAGACTTGGTACATGGTGAATTGGACATATGCGAAAGGTATATAGTCGAAACAAGGGGTTCCGAAGGGGTCGACCTTGCTTTGCTTTTAAAAGGAAATGCGTCTTCTTTGCTTTCGAAAAGAATGCTTTCGACTTAGATAGCTTTTGACTTGGTTAAATGGTTTTAAAGATTGGTTTCGAAAGAGGTTTCCCTTTGTTTTATAAAGAAGCTTCGTAGGGGCCGAAACCTCTTACTGCCGCATCCTACCTCATGAAGCAATGCTTTCGAAAGGGTTTCTTTGTTTGAAAACCGAAGTCGCTTCTTCAATGCTTTCAAAGGGATTGGTTTCGACATCATCCACTTCTTTTACTTAGGAAATTGTTTTCGGAAGAGTGCTTTCGACTTAGTTGTATTAAGACCATTTGTTATATTTAAAGTTAAACCCAAAGGTTTAGAAAGGAATGGTTTTAAATGGTTTCCAAAGGTTGTTCCACATGTTTTACTTGAACCCAAATGCTTTCGAAAGGTTTGATTTATGTGAAGGCCTTAATGCTTTCGAAAGGTTTAAGATAATGATTTCAAAGGGGTGGTTTCCCAATGTTTTCGAAAGGTTTTAAATGGAAGGTTTCCAATGGTTTTTAAAGGCATGTTTAAAGTGTTTTGAAAAGAGGATGTCTATGGTTTTATAAAGCTTTCGAAAGAGATGATTTCAACATTTTTGAAAGGCTTAGTGTATATGGTTTCGAAAGGTGTTTTGGCCTTCAGCCTAGGTTATAAAATAAAGTAGCTTACTTGTATCAAAAGGGGTAATTTTAATGGTTTCAAAAGGGATACTTTCAAAGGTTTCGAATGTTTCCATCAACAATGTTTTGTGTAAATTATATATAACATGGCAAAGTGATTTGAGTATGGCATAGAATATATTTTCCTTGTTTGAGAATGGTTTAAAAGGTTAAATCAAGTTGAAAGAAATGTTTTAAAGGAAAATTTGAAGGGTAGTTGACCTTAAGTAAATGACTCAGATATCAAAATACCGGATCAGACTGGTATGGGGTCGCGCCCTATACCTTAGCTAGTAGCTCCTGGCTAATATAAGTCCGAAATTCTAGTATGTAGGGCTTTGTCACATGTAAGACTAAAATGATGTTACACACAAAAAGGAATATACAGAGTAAAGATAGGTTATTGGTGAGCCCGCAAAACCATTAGGATCAGTTGACCATGGAGAAGTAAGTAAGGGACTGACTGTTCATAAGAGGAGTATCTAACAGAAGTTAGATTATTTGTTTATTTTTTCTTGTAGGCTCGAGTCAACCATAGGTTAGTAGTTAGCCAAACAAAAATAAATTATTCAAACAGATAGTCCGTCCATTGATTACCTGATTTGTATGCTTACATGTTATTGATATTATTGTTTTACCCAGTTTGGTTGCAGGATTTAGATTTTCAAAAGAAATGGTTTTTAAAAGGATATTAGTGAGAGGAAACCCATTCCGCTAAGTGGTATGGTCTGGCTTAATATCAGCAAACCAAGATGTATAGTATTATTCACACCAGGCTTTATGTCTGACTCGAAGTTTATGTTTTCCCCTTAAACTCTCGAGTGCTCAAAATTGATTTGAGTAGGTTGTAGGTTTTAGTAGGTGGACGGATAAAGCTTCTGGAGACAAGCAGGAGGTTGATGTTAGTTGTTTAGGAGTTGTTATGTTTTTATTTTCGTTGTGATGTATTAAGACGGTTTTTGTCTATTCAGTACACCGATCATCCTAAGGGGAATCTTCATATGACGCTCTTGGCGTATTTTGTAATAATTATATTTGATCAATGCCTGGGAAACGTTTGGGATTATGTAATTGGATATGAAACATGATTTTGTGAAATGTAATCAGAAAAGTTGTTGTTTTTGAAATTTGTGATTTTGTTTTATATTCATGTGCTTCTGATATTATGGATACCATTAACATTACTGTATTTTGTCGCTGGAAGTTAATACTATAGATGACTGCCGCATCTGTAGCGCTTAACTTAGGGCCTCAAGATAGGGGATGTTACAACTTGGTATCAGAGAATAAGTTTAAGAAAAACTTTAAACTTAAAAATGATTTTGAAAACTTAATCATAATGAATTGGAGAAACGATCGGGGTATGGGATAACGCTATAGTAATGTACTTGTATTTGATATATATATATATATAAGTATATGTTATATCTCTATTCTCCTATCTCTCTTAGGCTACTCTTCTTTATCTTATGAAGACTCGAACGTAGATATGGATGCTAGAAGTGAAAGAGTTAACCTTGGTGGGGGAAGCACCGCAACTAATGGAAATGCCAGACCAAATACTAGGAGGAACCAAGGTTAGGCAGAAGTTGGAAATGTTGGTGCTGGAGTCCGCAAGTTGACATGGGAGCTGACATGGGAGCAATGTATCAGTTCTTCGTAAACATGATGCAAGCGGGGGTTGCTGTAGGAGTAGTTAGAGAAGGAAATCAAGAAGCTCCAGTGGTGAACAACTATGCTTTTTTGAGTAGGGATTATGCCCGGTTGGGAGGAAAGCCATTTATTGGTACTAAAGACGCAATCGAAGTAGAGAACTGGTTACTTCATTGCGAGAGGATTTTCGCTGATTTGGTGTAAAATGATGAGCAAAAGAGGAGACTCGCTTCTAGAAAGCTACATGGGGCTGCACGGTATTGGTGGAACAGTGTTACTGCTGGAGTTAACGAGGAGACAATGACTTGGGCTGAGTTCAAAAGGAGATTTGAGGAGAGATTTATATCGGAGATTGCTAAGTCTGCACTGCTTAGGAAGTTTGTTGAATTAGGGCAGGGAGACATGACTGTGCTGGAGTATGCAGGGAGACACTACTTGTAACAGCAATCGGTCTATAATAAAAACTATAAAGTGGACGTGGGCTTCATTAACAGCCGAACCACTATAAAAATCTTCTTGTCTTCTTTCCTTTACTATTCTTTTCTATACCTATTATTTATATTATTGCTCTGTAAGAATAAGGCTGGTGCTTTCACACTCAAACCAAGGTGTTGATCCATTTTTTGGGTTAACATTTTGGTGCTTTCACTAAGAGCCCAACTCAGGATTCGGATCTAGTTATCCCCTTTGGATCCCGTAGGTCCAGAAGTTAAATCACTAATCATTGCTTGAAACATCTACCGCTTGGAATCAATGGCTCCTGGAAGAAGAAGAACTGCTTCTGGAAGGTCCATAGGGGCAGTGATAGCTGGAGAAGATATTAATCCTCAACATACTAAAGTAAATGGCGCTAACTTAGAAAATCAGGAGCCAACATCCTCCAGTCAGCACGAAGTCGTCACTAGTGATGAGTTAAATAAGATGGTTGACGAGATCAACCAAAGAATGGAAAGTAGCGAGAAGGATCTAATGGAGAAGCTTAATGCTCTTCTAACCCAATAATCAAATCCTGCTCCAAGAACTATGCCTGAACCCGCGGCTGCTATAAAACAAGAAAATTCTTTCATTTTTGGTCTAAATAGAAGAAATTGAAAATAGCCGCAAATAAGGTTAACAATAGGAACCATGGGACATAATGTGGAAGGAAATACGAATACTCCACCCGCCACAAGGCAACCAAGTCTAAACTTAAACTAGGGGCCAAGACCGCACAAGAAGATATGGCTATGGATCTCTCTGATTCAGAAGATGGAGAGCAAGACGAACAATTGGAAGAGAATGTCATCGCATTTGATGATGTTAGGAATGTCCAAACTGCCCCCAATCAGGCAGACTGCAAGCAAACAGGGTCCCACGGGATTGGCTCTCCTGAAGATAGGAGATTCTAGGTTTAACCCACGCGCCAAGACCGTTTGCAAAGCCAAACACTTAGTGTAGTGACTGACTGTCGTCCCCTGGATTACCAGACATTAGAGGCATACATAGCAAACAAGGTTAAATGGTTAATGGACGAGAGTAAAAATAGGAGAGATGATGAACGTGGATCTACTCCAAGTCGGACTCGCTTTACCGATGAAATCTTGAATGAAAAATATCCATATAAATTCAAAATGCCAACTATCCCACCCTACGATGAGACGAAGGATCCAAAACCCCATTTATACAAGTATAGTTGGTATATGGACGGAGCCAATGCTTCAGAGTTTGTTCGGTGCACATATTTCCCCATCTTTCTAGAAGGAGTTGCGTCTATGTGGTTCACCAGGCTTCCATCAAGATCCATCTCTACTTTTTACCAGTTAGCAACAAGATTCCTTGACCAATTCGGGCTCCATACCACACAACCAAAAGATGTTATGTCCTTATCCGAATTGTTCCAGGGATGCAATGAATCGTTGAAATCTTTCATGAACCGGTTCAACACCGTAGTGATGGAAGTAAGCAACCCCAACGAGGATATGGTTTTTATGGCGTTAGTCCGTGCCATTCACCCGGAGACTGAATTCAGAAAGTGGATTAAGATGAAGCAACAAACTACGAGGAAGGACTTCAATCGTAAAGAAAGTCAGTACTTAAAATTGGAGGAAGCGCAAGAGCTGGAAAGAAAGTTTGCTGGTGTACAACCAATGAACATCGGGAAAAGTGATGTAGCGATGAATCAAAATGCACCCGCTTCCGGAACTGCTGAAGGAGCCATAGGGAAAGATGGAAATCAAAAGAGGAAAAATCATAACTCTAATAAAAGAGATGGTAATGGCAGCAATAAAAGGCTTAAAGGGTTCAGGCAGGAAGATTATATCCCTCTAAAGGACACTCCAGAAAATATTTATCTTGCAACACAAGGGACTGAGGAATACATGAAACCTCCTAGGAAGGATGCAACCGAGCAGCAAAAACATTCAGGAAAGTTCTATAGCTTCCACAAGGCTCATGGTCATAACACAAACGAATGCCACCATCCAAAGAATCTCATTGAAGAGTGGATTCGGGGAAATAAACTCTAGCAGTATGTGACAAAGCCACAAAACCTTGATCAACCCACAGCTGCTTAGCCTCCTAGGGAATGAAGGAATCAAGCCGGAACTAGTGAAGAAGGGTCCAAATGAACTGACCAAACACTTATTATTGGAACAATATCAGGGGGACCACACCCCGCGCAAAGAAGCAGGGGGAGATGGAGCGGTATGCAAGTTCGTTGAAGCATGCTCCAAAGGAATCATGTCTCGTAATAGAAGATAAAACCCCAGCCAAGCTGTAGAAAATCTTGGGTGACAACATAGTGTTTCGAAATTGGGACACCGAATGGATCGAAGCCCCGACTCCCGATCTAATGGTGGTAATAGTGGGAATCAGTCCCGCTGTTTTTTGACGAGTGTTGGTTGATAGTGGAAGATCTGTTAATATACTTTTCAAACATACTTTTTATCGAATGAAAATCGAGATAAAAAGCATGTCTGCATGCCAAACAAAGATCCAAGGGTTCACTGGCGGACCCAAGCAACCTATGGTAATAATCAACCTGCCAGTGGAACTTGGAGAAGGTGATCGAAGAGTCACCCTCATTCAGACTTTTGTAATAGTGGACGAAATGTCCGCGTATAGTGCCTTCTTGGGTCTACCCACTCTAGTAGATTTTAGAATAGCTCTGGCCCAATGGTGTCTAACCATGAAGTTCCCTACTGCAAATGGAATCGGAGTGGTGAAAGGAGATCGGTGCGTAGCCAGAGAATGTTATATTATGGAGTTACATGAATCCAGAAGAAAGGGAAACGGAAAGGACGTTGGGAGAACTCTCTACATCCGTGAACCCTCTAAATAGAACCTACAGAGCCGCCCCTGGCTTGGGGACCATGGCCAATTCGACTAGGCTATTGACACTAGAAAGAACAGTTTAGGGGAGGAACGGGAAGCACCGGTAGAATTGACTGTGTCTGTCTCGGTCGATAGGGACGACCCAACTAAATTCTTGAAAATTGGGTCACAACATGGAAATAAGATGCGGTTAGAACTTACCAAATTTCTTCATGCCAACTTGGATGTGTTTGCATGGACACATTTCCATATGTATGGGGTGTCACCAAAAATCACATGCCACATGCTCAACATTGACCCAAAGTTCACACCAGTAAAGAAAAAGAGGCGCAGCTTGAGCCCCGAACGGTCCAAAGTGTTAAGGGAAGCGGTGGACAAGTTAATGGGCAATGGTTTCATCCGTGATGCAACTTATCCAGAATGGGTATCTGACCCGATCTTAGTCAAAAAGTCCAATGGGAAATGGAGAACCTATATCAATTACTCGGACTTAAACAAAGCTTGCCCAAAAGACAGCTTCCCTCTCCCAAGAATAGATCAGCTTGTGGACGGAACGGTGGGACACGAGTTGCTATCATTCATGGATGCATACTTCGGGTACAACCAAATCTTGATGCATGAGCCTGACCAAGAAAATACCAGTTTCATCACCGACCTGGGCCTATACTGCTACAGGGTAATGACATTTGGTTTGAAGAATGCCGGGGCTACTTACCAAAGGTTGGTGAATGCCATGTTCATGCGCAAAATCGAGAAAACGATGGAGGTTTACGTAGATGATATGCTGGGAAAATCATGAGCAGCTGCTAACCACCTAGATAACCTCGCTGAAATGTTTGAAATACTATGAAAGTACGGAATAAAACTTAATCCACTCAAGTGTCACTTCGGAGTAGCCTCCAAAAAATTCCTATGATTCACTGTAAGTGCCAGGGGTATCGAAGAAAATCCTGAACAAATAACGGCGCTACGAGAAGTCCAAGCTCCAAAGAATAAGAAGGAACTGCAAAGCTTGAATGGAAAAGTCGCAGCACTAAGTCAATTTATCTCGAAAGCTACTGACAAGTGTATACCAGTGTTTGTACCAAAAATGGGCACAACACTCTTCGGAAGTTTTTGAAGAGATAAAAGTGAAGAACGAAAATTAAAACTGTGGATTATCTAACAAAAACTCCAAATAACAGAAAATAAATTCCAAAGACAAGCGATTTAGAGTGGTTCGGCGTTTCGCCTACGTCCACTATGAAGTTTGATGATTTTATTGCTCGATTACTTGAAGATTACAGTAGTTGATAATGCAATACAACTGAATTCAAATGCTAAGTGTCGATCTAAAGCAGCGGCGGTGTTCTGGAGTGAATCTGGCAGAATCTGGGCGCTCTTCAGTACTTAGAATTCTCCGACCCCTTTTCTGAATGACCAGGGGCTCTATTTATAGGTGTTGGAGGCTGGTATTTCGCCCAAAATGAGGGGAGACCAGTTCTGGCACGTCAGGGGGCCCATATGGCCGAAATCTGGAGATCCGGGCCCACTTTGGGATCGATTCGACCCCTGGGTTCGAATCGATCAAGAAATCATCCAATCGAGCTGAAATTTGGTGTGTACATTCTTCATCATGTGTTTGAGCTTCTGTGAAAATTTCATGGGATTTGGACTTGTAGAACTCGAGTTATGATCGATTCAAGTTGGTGTTTTTCGTATTCTGGAGTCGTTCGAATCGATATGCTCGAATCGATTCGTTCGAATCGATCTTCCTGCTTGTGAGGATGGTGACGTGGTGCGCTTTCTTCGAATCGGTCCGCTTTGCACTCCGCTTTGACTGGGTCGAATCCACGACTTGGATTCGAAGATGGTGGAGTCGAGGGCAAGCTGCGTCTCCCGGATTCGAAGTGAAGCTATCTCTTATCGATTCGAAGTGAAGCTTTGTCTTATCGATCCGAAGTGAAGCTTTGTCTCCCGGATTCGAAGTGAAGCTATCTCTTATCGATTCGAAGTGAAGCTTTGTCTTATCGATTCGAAGTGAAGCTTTGTCTTATCGATTCGAAGGTAAGCTTCCACGATGGATTCGAAGCCAGGCAGAAGGGGGTGGATTCGAAAATGATCGAGTCGCCCTTAATGGATTCGAATGCAAGGTTGTTTCCTCCATTTTCCATCGGTGATATCTTGAGCATACGAACTCGGATTGACTTGAAAATTGGAACGTCATTTCCTCTGGCCTTGCTTAGCATATCTTATCAATTGCAGCCCGATCCGGACTCGGACAAATTTCGTCGATATCCGTAGCGATCCTTACGTGTAACCGACTTCCAAGACGATCTGTTACTGTTTTCTAGTTAAGTCCTTGGTATCACGGTCTTGCCAAAAGGCGGGATAACATTTGCCCCCCAAAGTACGTCTTGTGTAAACATGACGTGCTTTGAAAAGTTGCAGTCTCTCACTAGACAGCTATGACATGCTTTACCGAAAGTTGCATTCTGTACCGCTGTAATCGACCGTCGTACAATAGTGACTGGCTGTCAGTTTTTTGAGTCATGACAAGATGAACATTCGATCCCTGTAAATGATAAAGATCAAACATTAGTCAGAAATACATGCATACGTGTATTATCTTGACTTTGATTAACGTTGCGTGATCGCAAGTCGTTGTCAGTTCGGTTTACTATCGAAATCTGCATCGGTCCTCTCCCGGGCCGATTTGAGATTTGAGTCAAAACACTGCTCTTATGATTATCTACGATCACCCTCTCGTACTGATCCTCTCCTGAATCGGTACAAGAGTAGACAAACAATTTTAAACATTGAGACTATTCGTCCATTTTCATTAGTGGTTGGCGATGGATTCGAAGCTGTGCCTCTTCGAATCGATATTGCGTGGATTCGATGTTCTCTGAGTTGATGGAGCCGAAGTTGTGAGTGCTCGAATCAATGTTGCTTTGTTTCGATGCTGCTGGAATGGATTCGATGTGGCAAAGGATTCGAAACCGGATGGATTCGAACTAAAGGAGGGATTCGAACTGGTTGATCGACGCTGTGCTTCGAGTCGATGCTGCAGATTCGAAGGAAAAGCCTCGAAGTCGTCTGGTGTAGATATTCGAGTCCGAGTCGACGAGGTCGCCTGGTCAGCTTCGAATCGATTTGGACCTGTGGCGATGGATTCGAAGATTCTGCTTCGAATCGATGAGTTAGACCCGTTATTCCCGGTTGCGCTTGACCGGGAGGCGAATGGTCTCGTTTCTCCTATATATACCGGGGTCCTGTTCACTTTTTACTTTTTACTTTTCACTGTTTTGAGAGCTTCTTCTTCGAATCGTTTTTTCCAAGACCAAGACAAACCTGCTCTCCTTAAAACAATCGATCCCTTCCACGCTTTTACTCGAAATCCAAACAGGTATTCAATGGACCGATTCGAGATGAGAAAAGCGAACTATTCTCGCTTTAGAAAAACTCTAAGGAGTGACAAGATCTGAATGAAGTGGGTCGACTCGATGGAGTCGAGGAGTGATGTCTTTTGGGTTCCAGCGATTAGAGTGTCGTTTCCCGTTGCTTCGCATCGATCCAGGCACGAGCCATTCGAATCGATCTTGAATGCATAGCTTCGAATCGATGGTTTTAAGAAAAAGGAACAATCGATTCGAAGTAGCAATACTCTGATCGATTCGAAGAACATCAATCTCGATCGATTCGAAGCTAGGCATAGACCATGGATTCGAAGTGTTCCTCTATCCTAATGTTGCATCGAATCGATCCATATGGATTCGAAGCAATTGGAACCAAACTTCAACGATTCGTCCTGCATCGATTCGAACCGATGGATTCGAACATCTTCGTCTTAGGAGACCATTACTTTTTGACTTGCTCCATCATATGAACTACGACCAGTTTCAAGTTACTCTCTGATGAACTTAATGAACTTTGGCATACTTGACTCCGACGAGCTTCGGCCTTGCATAATCGAACTTGACCAACAAACTTGAACCTGAATTTCCTTTGAAGCTCGTCGATGGAACCATGACTTAACCAATAATACAACTGATTTACACTTGAAGTTGGTCCGTAGCGTTTGGACGGTGCGGAAATGACGGTCAGCGATGACGGTCATTTTCTTTCTTAAATTCCCAAGCTATGTTGTACGAACATCTCGCTTCATTCTGTCGAATTTGCTCGAGTATGTATAATACTTGCACTGCACGACACGTTCACACACACTACACTGGGGCATGCACGGGCTTGTTCATAAACTTAATGTTGCTTTCTAATGAGTTAGCTAATTATGGAATCTTCGAGCTCTCAACAACAAGAGGTACAGAGCTCGACTCCTCCGGTGCTGGAGATTCCTGATATCTCTGCCGATATAATCGATCCAGCTCCAGATGAATTGCCGGAGGCGATATTTATTGAGGACCCTGTCGACTCGGTTCAGTCCAACATTTCTGAATCCTTATTGGGACGAATATGCTTAAAGCATAACATATCTCTTGGTGACGTTCTATTGCCCAGCACCACCGATAGACCGCACAATCCGCCTGAAGGATATACAGCATTCTACCGTCATGCTTGTGCGGCTGGAACTCTTCCTCCCTTCAATCAATATATCCGAAGGATGCTATCATATTTAGGGATCGCTCCTTCACAACTTCATCCCAACGGGCACGCGTTGCTGAATAGTGTCTTTGTGATATTCATGGACTGTCTTTTTCGCCCGCCGAGGCCCTCTGAAATCAGACATATATTTAACTTCAAGAGCAGGGGTGATAGCCCGTCGTTTACATTTTTGGAGGCAGTTAGAAATTGCCAAGTTGTAGTTGGAGCTTGGACGCGCCTGAGCTATTTCAAGAACGAATGGTTCTACGTTCGGTGCCCTCCGGGTTTCGCTAGGCGATGGTTGTCTAGACGTAAGCGCCTTAACCTGTTTCTTTGACCAATAACTCTTCGGTGTTAAAATTGACATTTCATTCCTTTTACAGCTATTATCTCTAGGCCCGATGGAGGGCGTTTCAAGGGTACCGTCCGGAGTCTTCAAGAAGTTCCGAGCGAGCTGAGGCATATTGACTCGGTGCTGAACGACTACAACTTAAGAGTTCTGGGTTTGATCGACGTTAATCAAAGCATAGTTGTTGAGGGATTTTCAAAGTCCGTCTCCAAGAAGGAAAATAAGAAGAAACCCAAGAAGAGAAAAGCGAAGAGGTCACTCGGGATCAGAATAATCGAAGCGAGTGACGAAGAAAGAACCCAGACGGATTCAGAGCCAATGGCCGACCTTTCGGGAAACTTGGAGGAATCGGGAGAAAAACAGAAAGGCAAGGCCGCCGTTTCCAAAAAACTTAAGTCAAAGGGGGGAAAATCTGTAGATGTGTTTCTTCCCGCTTCCGGAGTTATGATTTCTGAGGCCGCCCCTTCTCATTCGAGAGATCCTCTCAAAGGGCTTGACGATATTTCTATCCCAGATTATATATCAATCTCTCATAATCCTGGGTTGGAGGAATTACAAGATGTACTAAATATGAACGAGCCCTTTCCTTTAAGTGCGGTTAACACTTCCGGTCGGTTTGGGGGTTTACACATTTACACTCACTTCCACGGCACTTCATGACTTCTGCATAGTAAACATTGCTTTATGGGCTTTTAATCCGTAATTCTTTCTTATCGCAGGTGAGATGTCAGGGCGTGGCTCCACTCTAGATAGGCTTCGGAACGTGCGTCAATCTTCTCCATTTTATGATTCCCGTAGGAGAGAGACAGATAGGGACCATGGGCGAGGCTACTCGAGTCAAGAACGTTATGATAGAGACAGAGATTACTCGCGTAACCGTTCTGGTTATGATTACTCTGATAGAGACCGGGGGTACCAGCACCGACCCCGATCTCGTTCTCCTCCGCCTCCCAGGGCTCCAGTAGACCTCCCAGGGCCATCTCATCAGCAACAGTTGCCTTCTCAATCTTCTCGGCCTGACGCTCAACGGCCAAGAGTGGAACCAACGGCAGCCGCTATAATTGAACAAGCTCCGGCTGAGCTGACAAGCGAGGGAGCTGCTAAACTCGCCCAAATGAAAAACGACTACCCGGAAATTTGCATGGACGGCTATATCTTCCCTCCTAACTTCAAAAGAATCCCTCCGGAAGCTGAGACCACTGCTCATAACTACATTCACGACTTCTATGCTCAGTACAAGGAGTGGTATAAGGCAGCCGTGAAGGCTTCTAGAGTAGCTTTCGATAGGGCGAAAGTTATTGCCGAACGTGATGTTGACATTGCGAAGCAGAAACGCATCATTCAAGTTCTTCAATCCGAAGTGGAAACGTCCCGAAAGTCAGAGCTTGAAACACTTAAGAAACACGAGGGTGTCGTGGCCAAACTAGCGAGGATGCAGCAAGAACACTGTGCCACAGTGGAAGAGATGGGCCATCGTAATACCACCGTTGCAGCTGAGCGAGACTTAGCCGTTAAAGAGCTGAACGAGCTCAAGGCCAAATTTGCTGAAATGGTGAAGGAGAAGGACGATGCGAATGCTACTGCTCAAGAGGCTTGCGACCAAGCAGTATCCCTCAGGGCCGAACTTGCTGCGGCAGCGGTCAAGGCTAAGTCTGTGGAAGCGGAGATTCAGGAAAAAATCTTGGAGGAGAGGTCTAGGCTAGATGCTGAGTTTGACGATCTCTTAGTCACGTATAACGCTAATGTGCTGGAACACAGAAATCTGGCGTGGCTGGGAGATGACTCCATGATCTTGTATAATGCCTGGACTCGGCTGGTGAATGAGAAGAGAGCAGCGCATCCAGATGGAGCACTTGACGACTTTGAACTGGAGATGCGTCTGCTTACTGAGGATGAGAGGAAGACCCTTCAAGAGGTGGTAATCTCTATGGCGAAAGAAAAACTCGGCGTCCAATCACTAGAGACAGGCGAAGGTTCGGGGACCGTGCATCACGAGGCAAGTGTTGGAGCCGTAATCCCAACATTGCCCGAAACCACTGGTGCGGTAGACCCCCAATCTGTTCCTGCATATAACCCTGACCAACCGCTATTATCTTCCGCCGATGATTCCACCCATGTCTCGGTCCAGACTAAGGAAGGTATTTGAACGCTTCTCGTAGTTCAGTTGTGAAGGACTTTAAGCAACATACTTGGCTAACAATCTTCGTTTTGTCGTATTTCAGTGACCGAAGTTATAGTTTCTGCGCCCCTTGCTTTATCAGTTCCTCATCAAACACAAGGGGTAGTTTTTTCTGAAGCCATCATGACTTCTACTTTGATTGGCGAGGAGGGAGATGCAAATATGTTTTCTTTCAGTGCTCAGATGATTGAGGAGCTTCTTAATGAACCCATCGATCCCTCTGCCAACCCGTCCGATGTTGTGAATGAGGCTGCTCCGGCCGCTAGTTTATCTATGCCAGCCATTGGCACGTCTGATGCGGCCCAAGCAACTCGTGAGGACGACGTTTTAGCTGAGATTGCTGCCGAGATGTCAGCAGGGAATGTTGGTTCTAGTCCGCCCGGGCCCGCCCCGTTAATGGTGATTTCGCCGGGTGGTACTGTATTGATCGAGACCACTCCTGTCCCTCCTCATGTTACCGCTCCTATGCCTTCAGCTCGTCCTCCTAGAAGGACTTCCGTCGCTTCCAGCTCTGAGGAAGATGTCGACATTATATCGCTGCCGGAGGGCAAGCCTGAAAAGAGCAAGCGATTGAGGAAGAAATCGGGCAGCGGATCAGGTGGAGCTACTCCGAAGAAGAAGATAAGGAAGAAGAAAGAATGAACTTCTTTCTCTAAATTTTTGTTGCGTAGGGTAGCATTTTGTTGATTTTTCTATAGCCGTGTATAGATGTGGATTCGGCTCCCACTAGCAGAATTTTTCATAAACACTTTGTAATCAGATTCTTTTTGTTGATAATGGAAATGAAAATCTATTCCCTTTCTGTCTTCAACTTGTTATGTGTTATGGTTTTGCCCCCTGTATTGGGGAGAAGTGTGGAGTTGACATATGTTTATACTCTGCCTTGCGTACTGGAAGCACGGAGTTAGTTAATGTTTACACTCCAGTTCGCGTTCTCGGAAGCTGGAGTTCGTTAATGTTTATACTCCAGTTCGCGCTCTCGGAAGCTGGAGATTGTTAGTGTTTATACCCAGCTCGCGCTCTCGGAGTACTCTGGGGTTTTTAGGAGAATGTTTATACTCCGCCTTGCACTCTGGGAGTACGGAGTTCGAAGGATGTTTATACTCTGCCTCGCACTCTGGGAGCACGGAGTTAGAAGAATGTTTATACTCCGCCTCGCACTCTGGGAGCACGGAGTTAGAAGAATGTTTATACTCCGCCTCGCACTCTGGGAGCACGGAGTTAGAAGAATGTTTATACTCCGCCTCGCACTCTGGGAGCACGGAGTTAAGTAAAAAGCTTGTACCCAGCTCGCGCTCTCGGAGTACTCTGGGGTTTAGGAAAAATGTTTATACTCCGCCTCGCACTCTGGGAGTACGGAGTTAGATGTGAGTTTATACTCCGCCTCGCGCTCTGGGAGCACGGAGTTTAGTAAAATGTTTATACTCCGCCTCGCACTCTGGGAGTACGGAGTTGAATGAAGGGTTGTCGTGTATCAACCCATTTTCGTGGCCTGATGTGATGGCTTGCCCCCGAGCTCGGGTTTCATTTAGCGAGTGGTTGATTGCTTCACAGCCACTCCCTACTTGAATAAATTCCACTGTGTGATGGAACTTAGCTCTTCGCGCATCGTGATGTTGTACATTGTATTTAATGAATCACAGCTCTGGCTCGAAGAGATGGCATTTTATTGCTGAAATAAGAAAATATGGCAAATCAGTTGCCTTATTACAAATTCTAATTTCGAAATGCAAAAGTAAATTGCTGAATAAAAAACATAATGAAATAAATAAAGCCTGTCATATGTAATAGCGGCGGAGACTCTCGCTGTTCCAGGCTCTTGGTAAAACTAGACCGTCCACGGTCGATAGTTTGAATGTGCCATCTCCAAGTCGTTGCGTAATCACGTACGGTCCTTCCCAATTTGGTTTCATGTGTGAAGGAACCGGGTATATTCTCTTGAGGACCAGATCACCAAGATCAAAGGTTCGGGGGCGAACTTTGGTGTTATATAATCGGGCGACTCGACTTCGGTAGGCGGCCGCTCTTAAATCAGCTTCTTCTCGTTTCTCGTCCAACAGATCCAAAGACTCAGCGAGTAATACAGCGTTTGTTTTCGGATTGTAATAAGTTACGCGGTGAGAAAATACTTCTGTCTCAACTGGAATGACGGCCTCTGAGCCATAGGATAAGGAAAATGGGGTGTGTCCAGTCGCGGTTTTGTGAGTTGTTCGGTAAGCCCATAATGCCATAGGAAGTTCATCGACCCATTTGCTCCCAGCCTTTTCCAGTCGTTTCTTTAAGATGGACTTGATAACTTTGTTAACAGCTTCGACCTGACCATTTGCTTGTGGATGTGCGACTGCAGAGAACTTTTTATGAATATGAAATCGCTGGCAGAAACTCTTGAACTCTGAACTTTCGAATTGGGTCCCGTTATCGGTGATGATGGTGTGCGGGAGTCCAAATCGGCAAATGATATTGCGGACCACAAAGTTTATCACTTTCTTTGACGTAATCGTTGCAAGAGCTTCAGCCTCGGCCCACTTTGTGAAGTAGTCAACCGCGACGATGGCATACTTCGCACCACCTTTTGCCAGAGGTAAAGCGCCAATGATATCGATACCCCACATAGCGAACGGCCAGGGACTGACCATTTGAGTTAACTCGGTAGGCGGGGCTCTTGGAATTCGAGCGTGTTTTTGGCACTTGTCGCACTTTCTGGCGTAATTGGCTGCATCTCGATTCACTGTCGGCCAGTAATATCCATATCGGAGTATTTTCTTAGCAAGTGCTTGTCCACCGGTGTGATCGCCGCATTCTCCCTCGTGCACATCATGTAACACTCGTTTGACTTCGTCGTGAGCGATACACCGGAGAAGTGGAACAGAATAACCTTTTCTATACATGATCCCGTCCTGAATGATGAACCGCGAAGCTTTTCGTAGAATTTGCCTTTTCTCATTTCGGTGCTCAGGCAATATCCCATTCTCAATATAATTTCGATACGGAGTCATCCATGATTCTCTGCTGGGAAAGGTCTCTAACACATCATTCGTTTTGATTTGATCGATGCTTGGGAAAGGCAAAGTTTCGACCGGGACGAGTCCCATTTGCTGTGCTTCACCTGTGCTGGCCAACTTTGCCAATGAATCGGCCTTTTGATTGCGATCTCGTGGTATGTAGTAAATAGCATAGTAATCAAACTGATCCAGCGCTTCCTGAACTCGGGCTAGATAAGCAGCTAACCTTTGATCTCTCGCTTGATATTCTCCTCGTACTTGACACACAACCAACTGCGAATCACAATAAACTTCTATAGCGATAATTTTCAGATCTCTGGCAAGCTTTAACCCAGCCAACAGGGCTTCATACTCGGCTTCATTGTTGGTTGCGTGAAAATCAAACTTCAAAGCATAACATATGGATCGACCTTCGGGGGTTTCTAGTACAACTCCAGCGCCCGAACATCGATCGTTTGATGCACCATCTGTATAAAGTTTCCATACATATTCAGGAGACTCGCTGGTTTCAGGTAATTCGTCAGGAACAGTAAATTCAGCTATGAAGTCAGCCAGGACTTGCCCTTGAATGGCTCTCCGCGGAGCATAAGTAATGTCAAATTGGCTCAGTTCAATATTCCACTTGAGTAACCTTCCAGACGTCTCAGGCCGCGTGAGGACCTGTCGTAACGGCTGATCGGTATACACAGTAAGCGGATGTGCTTGAAAATAAGGACGAAGCTTTCTCGAGGCAATGACCAAACAGTAAGCCAGTTTCTCCAACCTGGGGTAATTTCTCTCAGCTCCGGTCAATCGTTTACTAACATAATAGACCGGTTTCTGCACTCGATCTTCTTCCCGGACCAAAGCAGCACTGATCGCATGCTCTGACACCGCCAGATAAAGGTATAATTGTTCGTGATCAATTGGTTTCGACAAAATCGGTGGCGTAGAGAGATGCTGAACCAGCGATCGGAATGCGCCCTCACATTCCGTGGTCCATTCAAAGTTTCGTTTCCCTTTCCGGATTAGATCAAAGAAAGGAATACATTTATCAGTGGATTTCGAGATGAACCTGCTTAGCGCTGCTACCTTCCCGTTGAGACTCTGGACTTGCTTGATGGTCTTTGGAGTTTGCAAATTTCTTATTGCCCAGATCTTCTCGGGGTTTGCCTCTATCCCACGAGCGTTAACAATGAACCCTAGAAACTTTCCGGATGCGACGCCGAAGTGGCATTTTAGCGGGTTAAGCTTCATTCCATACTCACGCAAGATACAGAACATTGAATTTAAATCCTTGACGTGATCTGTGGAAAATCGGGACTTGACTAACATGTCATCCACATAGACTTCCATGGTCTTCCCGATCTGATCAGCGAACATTCGATTAACCAAGCGTTGGTAAGTTGCTCCGGCATTCTTTAAACCAAAGGGCATGACTCTGTAGCAGTAGAGTCCCAGATCGGTTACGAAACTAGTATGTTCTTGATCGGGTAGATGCATGGGTATCTGATTATAACCTGAATAAGCATCCATAAAGGATAACAACTCGTGACCTGCAGTTGAGTCAACGAGTTGGTCAATTCGGGGAAGTGGAAAACTATCTTTTGGACAGGCTTTGTTTAAATCAGAGTAATCGACACAAGTTCTCCATTTCCCGTTCGGTTTCCGAACCATTACCGGATTTGACACCCACTCTGGGTATAGAGCATCTCGGATGAAACCATTCGAATGTAATTTGCCAATTTCTTCTTTAAGGGCGGCAGATCTCTCTGGATCCATACCACGCCTCTTTTGCTTGACCGGAACATGTCGCGGATCAATATTTAAAGAGTGACTTGCAATGTTCGGTGAGATTCCGCACATGTCGGAGTGCGTCCAGGCAAAGACATCAAGATTCGCCTGAAGAAATTCGACCAATTCCTGTTGTATCTGTTTTCCCAGTTGAGATCCAACTTTCAGTACTTTCGAGTCGTCATCCTCACTGACCGGGACGTCCACAGTCAGTTCGGCTGGAGACGCTTGATTCTCTTCTACTTCATCTTTATCTTCGCTATCTCTAGGGTCAAGATCTCTAAGGAATTGGTAGTGGTGCCCGGGCCGGGGCCCAGGCGTTAGCTGTCAATTATCAGAAAAACGGACGCAGAGAGATTCCTCTACGCCCTTTCCTTTCTCCTTCTTCTGTGCTTCTCGCAATTCAGCAACATAACAGGCTCTTCCTGCTGCCTGATCTCCTTGAACGATTCCTATACCATGATCGGTTGGGAATTTTAAAGTCAAACACCACGGGGCAATGGCTGCCCTGAATTCAGCAAGAGCTGGTCGACCCAGGAATGCATTGTACGGTGAAGCAATGTCAAGAACAACAAATTGCAGTAGTCGGACTCTCCTGCGCTCTCCGATCCCCAGTTCCACTGGTAGTTCTACTATCCCAGTAGGTATTGTTGCACTGCCATTGAAGCCATGAACCCAGGATTGGCAGGGTTTTAGGTCCTTTGCTTCCATCTTCATTAAATCGTAAGCTCGCTTGAATAGAATGTTTACAGAACTCCCACTGTCAACCAGGATCCTCTTCATCCAAGCAGGACCAACCTGGGCAGATATGACCAGTGGATCAATCGTTGGAGCTTCGATTTTGTCAGCATCTCTGCTTCTGAATATGATATCGTCAGACATCGTTTTTTGTTGCTTAGCTGGGGTTCCATCCTCACAATTACTGCAGCATTCGAAGCTCGCATGCCTGATAGAGCTAGCATAAGACTCCATTTCCCTCCAGCTCCTGTCCGCTGGATGAGGACCACCACTTATGGTATTGATAACTAGCCTCCCGCCTGTACGAGCGGGTTCCTCTTGCCTATCCTGGTCTTGCGCACGGTTTGGATTCGATGGGCCCGCACCACCAGACTGCGGCGCCCGCACGAATTGATCTAACTTCCTCTCCCTGATCAACTTTTCTATGAGATCTTGTAAATGGCGACAGTCATTAGTACTGTGGCCATAGCTCTCATGAAACCTACAAAACTTTCCCGTCTGAATCTGCCTTTCTGACGACCGCTTCGGAGCGGGTTTCTTATACTGTTCTGTGTTGCAAGTTTGCAGATACACATTCTCCAGCGATGTGTTTAACGGTGTATAACTTTCAAACATCGGAGCCCTACGCCGTGGGCCTGGATTCGGATCTCTCTTCTTATTCTGACCATTGCCACCTCTTGGCTGAGTTTGTTTGTTCTGTATGTTTAACTGGACTTTTCCGGAATTGTCACCGGACTGTTTAACTGCGACATTGCTTTGTATTCCCTCACTTCCGGGTTTTGCATCGTCCTGCTTCCTAGACTGTTTCGCATCCTCTTGCCGTAAGAATTGAGCGGCCTTGGAGTAGAAACGGTCCAACGATGCGGGGGGTTTTCCGGGTAACCAGTTTCCAAATTCAGAATCGGGATCAATTCCCTTTGTCAATGCCATTAAAATTGAGTTGTCGTTGGGATTACTAATTTCCACGCATGCCGCATGGAATCTCTCCAAGTAACGCCTTAATGTTTCCCCACGAGCCTGGGTAACATTGGACAGGGTGTTAACATCTTTGGGTCTGGCAACATGCATACGGAACTGTTCAACAAACTTCTTAGCCAATTGGTCAAATGACGAAATAGATCTTGGAGGTAGTCTGGTAAACCACATTGTTGCAATTCCTCCCAGTGAAATGGGGAAGCTGCGGCATTTCACTGCATCGTCGGCCCTTGCGGCGCTTATTGACCATTCGTATTTCAGTATGTGCTGATTGGGATCAGAACTTCCTTCGTACATAGGGAGAGTTGGCATTCTGAATCGCCGAGGAGGTTCAGCGTATAGTATCTCGTCCGTGAAAGGAGTATGGCTTCGAGAAATTCCCCAATTGTCATTGGTAAGTCCTTGGCTTTCACGGATCATTTGACGTATCATAGTCGGGATGTCCGGCATTGCTACATTTTGAGCCTGCTGAGCTAAGGTGTGGTCGGGTTCCACAATGCGAGTTTGGACCGGGCGCTGTCGACGGTCCAAGTTTCGCCTCCTCGGCTCAGCGTCTTCCTGGACGTATGGTTCAGAAGTACGTCCTTGCTGTTGATTACCCGAATCTGGAAGATATCGGGTATCGACCCTTGTTTCCGCTGTTGCAGCTGTGACATGATTGTCCGTAGTATATTGTGAAGTGCGGCCACCTCGTGCTGATGGCCCAGCCTGGAAGCTGGTTGACGGTCCTACCCTCAATTGCCCGACAGTCAGGGCGGGCTGATATCCCGTAGTCTGAGCATAATCTCCGTCTAATCGGGGACGGGTAGATCTACGATGATAGTCAGACGAGGCAGAACTTTCAGTGGGTGAGCGGGAAACATCATCCCTCCTGGACCTCCTACGGCCCTGGCGATTCAGTTGATTTGTCAACTCAATATTAGCTCGCAACTGTTCGGCTAACTGTTGCCGACTCTGAGTCAACTCTTGGAGTAACATCTGAAATTCTTGTCTAGTGACTGCCCCAGACGGATCTGAGTGGGCAGTGTTGTCTTGGTTGGGTGGCTGCTGTTGAGCAGGATTTTGTCCATCCCTACCTTCTTGTCCTGGAGCTGCAGAAGTGGTTCTCGTGCTAACCATTTTGAACGATGAATCCTTTTCCTAGATTTTATGCAAATCTGAGTAGAATGGAAGGACTGTGAATCGAAGATCTGGATCTTCCTCTTGGATTTGCGCAATCCGGTATCGATGGTAGATCCAAGGAGCAGGAGAAAAAAGCTAGTTTTTTCTCGGTGAAAGCACCAAAGTGTTTGTACCAAAAATGGGCACAACACTCTTCGGAAGTTTTTGAAGAGATAAAAGTGAAGAACGAAAATTAAAACTGTGGATTATCTAACAAAAACTCCAAATAACAGAAAATAAATTCCAAAGACAAGCGATTTAGAGTGGTTCGGCGTTTCGCCTACGTCCACTATGAAGTTTGATGATTTTATTGCTCGATTACTTGAAGATTACAGTAGTTGATAATGCAATACAACTGAATTCAAATGCTAAGTGTCGATCTAAAGCAGCGGCGGTGTTCTGGAGTGAATCTGGCAGAATCTGGGCGCTCTTCAGTACTTAGAATTCTCCGACCCCTTTTCTGAATGACCAGGGGCTCTATTTATAGGTGTTGGAGGCTGGTATTTCGCCCAAAATGAGGGGAGACCAGTTCTGGCACGTCAGGGGGCCCATATGGCCGAAATCTGGAGATCCGGGCCCACTTTGGGATCGATTCGACCCCTGGGTTCGAATCGATCAAGAAATCATCCAATCGAGCTGAAATTTGGTGTGTACATTCTTCATCATGTGTTTGAGCTTCTGTGAAAATTTCATGGGATTTGGACTTGTAGAACTCGAGTTATGATCGATTCAAGTTGGTGTTTTTCGTATTCTGGAGTCGTTCGAATCGATATGCTCGAATCGATTCGTTCGAATCGATCTTCCTGCTTGTGAGGATGGTGACGTGGTGCGCTTTCTTCGAATCGGTCCGCTTTGCACTCCGCTTTGACTGGGTCGAATCCACGACTTGGATTCGAAGATGGTGGAGTCGAGGGCAAGCTGCGTCTCCCGGATTCGAAGTGAAGCTATCTCTTATCGATTCGAAGTGAAGCTTTGTCTTATCGATCCGAAGTGAAGCTTTGTCTCCCGGATTCGAAGTGAAGCTATCTCTTATCGATTCGAAGTGAAGCTTTGTCTTATCGATTCGAAGTGAAGCTTTGTCTTATCGATTCGAAGGTAAGCTTCCACGATGGATTCGAAGCCAGGCAGAAGGGGGTGGATTCGAAAATGATCGAGTCGCCCTTAATGGATTCGAATGCAAGGTTGTTTCCTCCATTTTCCATCGGTGATATCTTGAGCATACGAACTCGGATTGACTTGAAAATTGGAACGTCATTTCCTCTGGCCTTGCTTAGCATATCTTATCAATTGCAGCCCGATCCGGACTCGGACAAATTTCGTCGATATCCGTAGCGATCCTTACGTGTAACCGACTTCCAAGACGATCTGTTACTGTTTTCTAGTTAAGTCCTTGGTATCACGGTCTTGCCAAAAGGCGGGATAACAACCATACTTCAATGCGCTGAAGAAAGGAAAGAAGAACTTCGAGTGGAGTGAAGCTTGTCAAACAGCATTCGAAGAATTATTGCGGCACATGGAGGCTCGACTAATCCTATCGAAGCCTGTGGATGGAGAAGAACTGTTCATTTACTTAGCGATCTCACCCCATGTATTGAGCGCCGCTCTTGTGCATGAAGAAGCAAAAATCCAACGACCCATGCATTACATTTGCAAGCAGTTCACTGGAGTAGAGAAAAACTACCCAAAACTGGAAAAACTAGCGTATTGCCTCTTGATCGCATCTAGGAAGTTACGGCCATACTTTCAGGCTCTTCCAATTAAAGTATCGACTGACCAGCCCCTGAAGCAAGTGTTATATCGACCTGAAACTTCAGGACGACTTCTCAAGTGGAATATAGAACTGAGTCAATATGATATCATGTACCATCAAAGGAAAGCCATCAATGGGAAAAAGTTAGCAGACTTCATCGCTGAATTTACTATACGGGATGACAAGGAAGAAGCACAGCTGGAAGTAGACATGCAATGGAAACTCTTTGTTGATGGCGCATCTAACAACCTTTGTTCAGGGGCAGGAGTAGTGCTTGAAACCCCCAAAGGACGAGCCATTAGCTACGCTATGCGCTTTTAATTCTCTGCTACAAATAACGAAGCGGAATACGAAGCACTGATTGCAGGACTAAAAGTTGTGAAAGAGATCAAGATAAAATCTATTCACACATACAGCGACTCCGAGCTGGTCGTCTACTAAGTAAAAGGGGAATACTAGGCTCGAGGGGAGAATCTTGCCCCATACCTATCCAAAGTGCAAGAACTGCTAAGCGACATCGAACACTATGCCATAACTCACATTCTACAGGAGCAAAACACCAAGGCGGATTATTTGGCTAAACTGGCGAGCTCTGGAGAAACTCAGTCGTTGGGACTAGTTCCTAGTTAAAACTCTAATCAACCCAAGCATAGACGAAATGGACATCAACTGGATCCTTGAGATCATTGTCGAACCAAATACGTGGATGACACCAATAAAGGAATATTTACTTGCATGGACTCATCCGATAGACCGAAATCTATGAAAAAGGCTTCTTCAAAAGGCACCGCTGTTCATGATATAAGATGGAGTACTCTATCGAAGGGGATTCTCAACCCCCCATCTCAGACGTGTGTTCGATGACGAAGCCCGACAAATCCTAAAGGAACTGCACGAAAGCGAATGCGGGACCACACTTGGGGGCAAACCCTTGCGAAGAAAGTTCTCTGGTATGGATACACCTGGCAAACAATAAATCGCAACGCTGTAGACTACGTCAGAAAATATGATCGCTACCAAAGATTCAGCAAATTAAAAGAACTCCTTCAACATAGCCAACATAGATGGTCAGTCCATGGCCATTAGCAATATAGGGAATCGACTTGATTGGCGTCTTGCCAATAGCAAAAGGAGGGTCCAAATATGTTATAGCCGCCATTGATTATTTCATGAAATGGGTCGAAGCGGAACCGCTGGCCACCACAACCACAAAGAAAGTTATTAATTTTTTTACTAAAAATGTTATTTACAGGTTCGCTGTGCCATAGAAAATCATCACTGACAATGGAACTCAATTCAAAAGCACCGAGTTCAAGGACTTCTGCAAACGTTTCTGAATTGAGAAGAGCTTCTCCGTAGTAGCTCATCCGCAAGCAAACGGGCAAGTGGAAGCAATAAACAAGATCATCAAATCTACCATCAAAATGCCACTAACCAAAACAAAAGGAAACTGGATTGATGAACTTCCACTTGCACTATGGGCTTATAGAACTACCTACAAAGTGGCAACCGGCTACACTCCATTCGCTCTGGCGTATGGTTCGGAAGCAATGATTCTTGTTGAATTAGAAGTCCCCTCGCACCGAAGGCAAATTTTTAATCAAAAGAAAAACGAGCAGCTCCTACTCGAATCGCTAGATATGATTGACGAAAGAAGGGAAAAAGATGAGTAGAGAACTGCCGCCCACCAAAAAAGGGTCACACGGTACTTCAACTCCAAAGTTCACAACCAAACCTTCAAAGTGGGAGATCATGTGCTCAAGCGAGTCTACCCCATTCCGGGGGCTTTCGGACCAAACTGGGAAGGACCGTACGTCATCAATCAAAAGTAAAGAGACGGAACTTTCAAGCTGACAACCGTCGACAGAATCCAAATTCCAAGGGATGGAATAGCGAATCACTTCGCCGTTACTTCATTTGAAAACTACCTTATGTACTCTAAGTTTTTCAGCAAATAAGCCATCCCGGGATGCCGGGGGCATTGTAAATAGGCAAAACCCTGCCCTACTTTCCTTAATAAAATTTGATTCGCTTTTAGAACTAACAAAACTATGTTCATAATAACTACCCGTCGGGTTGACGGAAGCAAATCGACTCAACCGTTGGATCGGCAGAACCCGATCTTTTCCTTCTAAAAATCGGTGTTGCTCGGGCGACATCGAGAGGGCTAAAATAAACACTCCTCATGTTGCCCTAAGATAGGTAACACCGGGGAGTACGAAAAGCCGTGCATTCCACAAGCCACACACTAACTCTTAAAAAATTACACTCCTCACGTTGCCCGAAGATAGTCAACACCGAGGAGTATGAAAAGCCGCACATTTCATAAGCCGCGCACTAATCCTTAAAGAATTACACTCCTAAGTTTGCCTAAAGATAGGCAACACTGAGGAGTACGAATAGCCGCTCACTCCATAAGTCACGCACTGACTCTCAAAACTCAAACTCCTCACGTTGCCCATAGATAGGCATCATGGAACACTAAAACTGTTCCGGACTGACGGGTCATATCAGTACCAAAAGCCATATGTTTCATAAGCCACGCGTTAACTCTCGAAGCCATGAAATCACTCTCCTAAGACATAATCTCCTCACATTTCCCGAAGATAGGCAACATCGAGAAGCCCCAGAACCATTCCAAATCGACTGGACATATCGATCCTAAAATCCGTGCATCCCACAAGCCACGCGCACTTTCAAGTCCCAAAGTTGCCCCAGCAATGCCAGGAACTTATCCATATAGGAATAACCAGAATCAAGCCACTCCCACTATCGAAAACAATGGGGATGACTCCAACCAAACCGGAGTATGATAGACTATTACATTAAACGTTGACAACATGAACCTGCCCACAGTCAACTTATGCAATGTGCACATCTCAAACATGCATGCATTGCATACTTACCAAAATATCACAAAAACTCAGACTACATGCTCAAGTCACAAAACTTCTAAAAAAGACAAATAGAGTTGTGATTTAGTCAAATTTTGAGTGTTAATGTGCAGACTATTTAAACCCTAATTACTGGTCATTTGTTAATTGTTTGAAGTAAACAGCCCTATGAACTGGGAGCATACATCTGCACTTAAATGAAAACACTTGAAAACAATAAGCTCACAAGTTCTGTTACTCCTAACAAATAATTGTTACTCTAGATAAATAATTTTGGCAGTAATCACAAGAACTGGATAAGTGTAAACAAAACAAGCACAAGTGTACAGAACACATATGAATAGAAAAATAAGAGTACAATCAAAATATCAATGTATTACTTATAATTTTCTTTTATACAGGATCAAAACGTGGGGGCCGTACCCACACAACACTGGCCATCAAATGGAAAATACAGACTCCACAAAACGCAAAGTGCAGACGTTGCACTCGAACAAAATGACTCAAAAAGAACCAAAATCAGATCGGTCGCCACCCAAACGCCTCAGCGCTTCTTTCCACCACTCCACTTTCTGCCCATTGTTCGAATTTTCTGCCTTGTCTTGGGAGTTGTGTTGCTGCCAGTAGTATCAACAAACTCCTCAACGCTAACATTCTCCACTTGCTCTATAGCCTTCTCAGAAGATTCGCCCTTTGCTTTGCGCTTCCGTGACTTGCGAGAGCTCTTCGAGGCCTTGATCGCTTCAAACTTTTCTTTCTTGACAGCGACCAATTAATGTTAAGTCTTGCGAGGCTACTCCGTTTGAACTTCCTGCACCTTAACTTCTACCGTCTTTATGTCACCTTCCAAAGATAAAGAAGGGTCATCCAAGCCATGAAGTGCGGCTATCTTTTCGGACTTCGGCCCTGGCTACGAGCCAGACATGGACACGGAGGCTGGAATAGGAACGGAAACGGGCATGGAGGCTGTGGAAATGGAAGAAGGTCCAGGCACCGAGGAAGCTGGCACATCAACAGAAAGGGTAGACGGACCTATAAGATCGAAAATGAAAGCATTAAATTCTTCCTGCTCTTGCAGCGTAAGCTGAAGACTCCCAAACTTGGGAGAAGCTAAAGGATTACCTACACTGGAAGAGTGACCAAGAATGTCAACTTCATATTCACCGCCTTCACCCTCCTTGGACGGTTCTATGATCGGAGGGGAAGCCCCAAGCCTATAACTTGTTGGCAGATTGCGGGGCTGCTCTGATGGCTCGCCGACGCCAGAAATGAAAGGCACTCTATGTGTTTCGGCAGCTGCAGTCATGGCGGCATCGGCAGCTTCTTTCTCCCTTTTGATCCGTAAAATTTCCTGGCCCTCCAGCAATGCCTTCTTTGATTCTTCGTTAAGATAGGCATTTTCTAACTCTCGCTCGGTATAGACATTGCCGCTGTCATGAAAGCATGTCAAGATTTCTTCCTAGACCACAGCGAGAGTGTGCGGAAATTTTGGGCCTACGTAGCTAAGGCTCCCCTGATGAAGTAGAGAATTGATGTAGAAGTTCAGGATGGTCTCGTCCATCTTTTCCATCTTCCTCTCTAAATCGTTTTGAAGCTCCGGATAATCCACCATAACGGCGGCCTTTTCGACCTCAACGCGAGACTTATCAGTGCTAAGCTGCACAACTTCGTCAAGGAGATGGGCGATCATCGCAGCCTGATTAGAGATGGTCTTATTGTGCCCCTCAATGATAAGGTCATGGGCTGAGATAGTTTTCTTTTGGGCTTCAATTGTTGCACTATGAGCAGGCACTTCCTCTTTTAATTTGGCCTCCTCGGCATGAGCCTTCTTTATTTCATCGCTATAGACGATCTCAATCCTCTCATGGGCCTCTTTCACATCTTTAAGCAAGTCGGCGTTCCTTTTGCTTTCTCGCAGTGCCGCTTCTTTCTCCTCCTCCAGTTGTTTAATCGTGGCATTGCATTCTAACAATGCTCTTTCAAAATCATCCTTCTCTGACTCAAAAGAGAGGATTTCTTGGTAGTTGTTGCGATTGGTATCTGCCAATTGCTTACATAATTCTTCCCACCCTTCGGGCTGATCGAAATCATTTTGAATAGCCTGAAGATGTGGCATGTAAGAATCTCTATAGACCGGACAGAGATCACGATCAAATTTAACTCCCCCTAGAAACCACCCGGGGAGCGCCGCCTCAAGCTTGGGAGGACTTAAAGGAAGAATATAGGTGGGTCTTTGGTGGGGACGTGAAGCACCCGGGGCAAGCACAACAGAAGATGGTGGGATGTAAGTTGAAGGCGGAATAGGGGCAGAAGTAATGGGGATTTCCTGACCCGTTGAAGAGTGTGTCAGAGAAAAATCCTACTGTTCCGTAGAATAGGGATGGTGATCGAATTTTGACCTCTTCGATGGCTCCTTCCTCTCATCGAAAGTCCTCCTCTTCTCATACCGGCCTTTGTAAGACCGGCTCCGCTCTCTTTCATCTTGGCGATGGGTTTTGGCCTCTAGATCCTTTCATCTTCTATACCCTTCCTCCATCTCTCGGGACTGGTGATGGCCGAAAGCACGTTTGGACCAGCGCTGGGAGTGTGTGTACAAGTGAGTGTGACCTTAGTGAAGCGTGTGGTGTGTTTGGGAGGAGACCCTAAAGTGACGTCACAAACCGTATCAGGCAGGCGCCGCGAATGGAATCGGACTAACTTCGGATGTAACATGGCTCAAGCGACGGGGCACTTCCTCAAATCTGAAATCTTCCCCCATAAGCGCGTCAAAATTGACTTAAACATCGCTCAAATCACCAAACTCCACCCCAGCATCTTTGCTCGGAGAATCCTGACATTCCCTGATCCCTGGGGCATTGTCCTTATCACTTGTGTTTAGAGGAGGCGAGCTCGAAATAACAGGGCTCATCCCTGGAGTTTCATCACATAATTCGGAATCCCCATCATCAGATTCCGCGTAGAAGTCGTCTCTAGAAGTAAACTCATCGCTAGTACTCCCAACTTCCCCCCTCTTTTTCTAAGTCCAGGGTGGCTTTGCCTTCCCACTGTTTGAGATCTTCTTCTCCTTCCTCTAGGATCAGAGTCATTCTGGCTGGGCAACTAACTCTGGTAGAAGCAATGTCTCATCCATCACGAGCCTCTTCGGATGATTCTCCGGATAAGCCCTCTCTCTTGAGAAGCGCCTTCTTCAGACCCATGAGAAGAGGAAGTGGATCATGTGCGAACCTTGGATCTAGAAGGAGAGGGGGCTTCAACTGGAACGGTGGACCTCCCTGGATGCAATAATCCATATCGGAATAATTTCTCGTCAGTCAGCAAGACTTGAAAGGATCTCTCCTCGGTATCGATAGCCTTCAGGATTTGACAAACTTCATCAAGAGACAGGTCCCTATTTGGCCTCAGGATAACTGCAAAAAATGTTCAACTTGTTAGAAACTCCGCAGTGTCATGTTGAAACTCAATAAATAGGGAAAAGAACTAACCCCCCGTCGTCCATAGACGGTTAAACCCTTCGGGGCACCTGACAAGGAAATATTGGGTCTTAAACTGGGATAGGTTGCTATGCAGTCGTAGTATGATTTTTCGATTCCTTTGAGCTTTGATTATGACCAAAGACGGACACTCATCCCTTCACTTGAATGAAATAAAATACCGCAACTCGTCGAAGCTCGGAGCGCGATTAAATGTGCGCATGAAGAGGAGTGCAAACAAGTCAGGATGGCGTAGCCGTTGGGATGAATCTGGAATAGGGCACTGCCCAGATTTGGGAGAATCTCACTAAAAAAGTCATTAAAAGGAGGCACAACTCCATTTAGACACATATACCATAGGAAAGCGGTATATCCTAAGGGAGGCATGTGAGTAAACTCGTTCTTTTCTAGGAGGCATACATCCTCCTCGGGTATGTCGTGCTGCTCGTAGATATTATGCAGTACCTTAGTGGAAACCATGGAAGAATCTCTTTCTGGCGGGTTGAATAGAACTCTAGAATTGGGAGGAGTTCGATCCAAGATTGGACCTACCAGGACCAACTGGCCGTATTCTACCTGTGAAATGGAAGGAGAAAGGGCAATGGACAACGACTCGGCTTCCGAAAGTGTCGGGCTTCCTCCGCTCAATTTACGGCGCGAAGATGGATGCTTCATTCTAAAACAACGGAACTCGCATTCAAAATGATCATGTGATTCTTTTCTAAACTAATAATTTCCCCTACAACACTTGAATTCCGAAGAGATATTGATTCTTGCTGACACAACGGAGTTCAAGTATGTACCGGGGCAAGTGCAGTGTGTTGTCTATAAGGGGTGAGCTCGGTGTTTGAAACACTAGAAATGCTCTATCCCGTGTAGATAGTTCGCTTGCAGCGGAAAAGGAAAAGGACTTCCCATATTGTTTCCATTTGTTTTAATTTGCTCTACACTTACTCGTTATCGATCAACGATCGATAACAGATCCGCTGTCCGAAGCGACATGGAAGATTCTTTACATTACAGGAACACCAAGCGTGCAAAAGACAAGTAAAATAAGTCCAAATTCTTTAGAAAAGCCAGGACCGATGCGCGATGTGTCGTGCAATATCAGCTATGGAACTTGGCACAAGTCAATTCTGGCTTAATGGACGAAGATAGCAAAACGTGTCAAGCACTGGACAAGGCCCGAATGTTATTCCGCGAGAAACTCAAGACTCGATTTACTATCTTCCTTCATTAAGCCGCAATCAACTCAAACTCCTCACGACCAACATCACAAATGCAACCTCGCCATCAAATCGATAAACGAGCAATGCGATTAGCAAACCCACCTCAGATTGAACTCTAAAACACAAAAGTGGTCGGAGACTTAGAATCAGCAAATTGTAATAGGGTTGGAGGCGACCTAAGGAACATATTGGTCGCGACCTAAGGAGATGGAAAACTAGGGTCGGTGGTGGTCTATAGGCAGTCGGCGAACCAAGGTGATGGCAAACTAGGGTTGTGGCAATGAAGAAGTAATCACGACTTTAGGCAAGATCAAGCTCGTGAAGGCGATAGATCGAGTCGATGAAATGAAGACAAGAATCGCAGCTAAATAATCAGATCGCACGAGAGAAGAAAGACTGGGTTGCGTGAAAGTGAGGAAGTAGCTCGGCTCGACTGGCTATATAGGCAGTGAAGACGAAATGGACAAAAATTCTCCTAAGTACTCAGGTCGCTAGAGACCCATCAGCTATGGATCGCCGGCGATCCATTGACTATGGATCATCGGCGATCCATAGAATCGCCCATCTCTGAGTTCAATTTTGCACTGCGACATCCACCTACTATTTCAAGGTATACCGAGAAGTTGCGAAAAAAATTTGACTCGTTACGACAAGCAGTAGCGAACAAGACCAAAGCTAAGTGATCAGCAGCATGACCTAGCTCACGTTCGCAAAACTCTAACACGATTTCTTGGAATTCAACAAGCAAGGGCCAAAGGCTATAACTTCCAGAGCATGCCTTGTTTCCAACAAGGGCGTACTCTAAGGGGCAAATGATATCCGTGTTTTTAGCCCATCAGGATCCGAGAGAAGACGGAACAACTTCATGAAGTCGGAATGGCTCAGAACTTAACCAAAATGGCTAAAGCAACAAGTTAAAGAGAGCCAAGCTATATTACTAAAGCAATGTCTGAGTTTGACTAAACCAAGAGACCAACATCCGTTCAGTCTAATCAGCAGCTAAATACAACCAACTAGTAAATCGTCATCAAAACAGAGCAAAGTGCAACAACACTACACGAACGACGTCAATATAAGGCAATGAAGTCATTCCAAACATCAAACTCCAGAAATAGTTTAAGTGCATGGATCGCTAGCGATCAATACTCTATGGATCACCAGCGATCCATACAACATCGTGGTTCTCTATGGCCTGAGGGGAGTGTTAGTTCCTGAGATGATGGTTTTGATGACAACAACCTTAGGACTTGTAATTAAATATAAATACTAATATCCTTGTCTATATATATATATGTATATGCAGGATATATATATGTGCAGGTAATGAGAATGAAGATTGTACAGTATAAAGATTCAAGACTGAGTATAGAGATTCAAGACTGACGAATTCAAGATTGAAGAAATCAAGACTGAGGACCCATGAGTATCAAGAGTTCAAGAGTTCAAGATATCAAGATAAGTAATAGAGTCTATATTTATGTTAAAACTTCATAATAGCACTTAAATCTTTATTCGGATTTTAATTGTGGAATGGAATCTACTAAAAATGACTTATTTTTAGATTTTTTCAAAACTCACTTTTAAAAAGACATCTCTCTCTCTATTTAAATATTTTAGCCTTAATTCAAAAACTATTTTTAATCATATTAATTTCAAAATCATTTCTTGTTTTAAAACTATCTCCTAGTTTAAATGTTTTAGCTTTAATCTCAAAATATTTATATATTTAGTTTTTATTATTTTTATATTTCGTAAGATCACTTTCCAAAGGTTTTTATAATCATAAAGTATATTCAAAATAGTTTACAAAGTTCTAAGATAGTTTCGACAAACTTTAGAAAGAAAATCTCTTTTAAAACAAAATTCAATTTTCAAAATATACTAGGGGATGTCGACATGCCCCTACCTCCCATGCAAACATGGTAGCCGTAGAATTTAAAATTCAAATTTTCAAAAGAAGTGTATATTCGTCACAACCTTTCACGAATGGACATGACCGTTATTCTCATATATATACTAGTATTTTTCAATGAATTTTTACACAAATTTTCTTTGTTTTCTCTCCTCTTTCTCTTCCATTCTTATTTTCAAACATTCTTAACAAGACTCTACCGAAATCCTAAGTGAATCAAACTCGATCGTCTCTAGTTTGATTCTCTACCACTCTCTCTCTCAAAGATCTCAGTGCTATTTGGAGTTATTGGATAATTTGTAATCAAAGATCGAAAGATCGAAGTGTATCGAGTCTCTCTTTATCAAAGTGTGATTTGAAACGGTGTGATTATGGCCCGTAAATCAATTGGGTGTGATTGCAGCCCGTAAATCAATTAGGTGATCTTGTAGCCTGGTTAAATCAAGAGAGTTTGCCCTGGACTCGAAGACAGGAGGGTATATCTTGTGGCCTTGAAATCGATGTTGTAATATCGACATTATATTTGAAAAGAAATCTGCACAAGAAATTTTGTGGGACTGGATGTAGGGTAACTCTGAACCAGTATAAAATTCCGGTATGTTCTTTCCTTTACTGCTTTTATTTACTATTTGCATGTGTGTCTGATTCTGTGATTATTTCTATGTTTGTGAATTGCATCTGTTTGGATTTAATTTGAAAAATTTTCAAAACATTCATAAAATTAATTAAACACTATTCACCCTCCCCCTTTAGTGTTAATTCTGCCTTAAGATCCGTAATCCGCATTTCCTACATTTGGTATCAGAGCATTGGTTTTCAAAGTTATCATAATCTGAATTTTGAAAAAGTTTAAAATGGCAATTTCTGGAGATTCTATTAACTAGTTCAAAACTATCCAAATCATCATTGTCTCATAAGTCTGCATATTGTTATTTTAGAAAATCAAGTTATCTACCGAATTGGTATGTTGTGCAGGAACAGATGTGTTATATGGCTTTTGAAGAATCAATACTCAATGGACAAATGGTGCAAATCAAGAAAAACAAATGGATACTTGATAGTGGATGTTCAAGACACATGACTAGTAATCTGGAGATACTGAATGACATAATTTATGAAGATGGAGGAATGGTCAACTTTGGAGACAATTCAAAAGGATATGTGATTGGTATCGGCAATGTCGGTTACTCTAAAACTCCTACTATTTCTGATGTTCTGTTAGTTAGGAAACTAAAACACAACTTACTTAGCATAAGTCAACTATGTGACAATTGCTACAAAATTAAATTTGAAAAGGATTAGTGTCACATCGAAGATAATAAATCAAATATTATCTTTGAAGGAATTAGGATGAAAAATATTTATATTCTCAGTATGAAAATCTCAAATGATAACCTATGTTTTTTGGCTAATACAAGTGACCCTTGGATTTGACATAAAAGATTTGGGCATTTGAATTTCAAACTCTTATCTAGACTTTCAAAACTTGATATAGTAAGAGGTCTCCCTAAAATGGATTTTAAAGTAGATAGTATATGTGATGCCTGTCAATTAGGAAAACTTAGAAAGAGTTCATATAAATTGAAAGATATGATTTCAACTTCAAAACCTCTTGAGTTACTTCATTTCTGTTTGGTCCATCTCAAATTCAGTCAATAAATCACAGTAAATATGTTTTTGTAATTGTAGATGATTATTCTAGATTTACATGGACAATTTTTCTGAAACATAAAAGTGATGCTTTTGATTTATTTAAAACTTTTGCAAAAAGAATTCAAAATCAACTTTCTTTAAAAATCAAAACTATTCGTAGTGATCACGATGGAGAATTTGAAAATGAAAATTTTAAAAATTTCTATAATCAAAAAGGAATAACTCATAATTTTTCTTTTCCAAGAACTCCACAACAAAACGGAGTGGTAGAGCGTAAAAATAGGATGATTCAAGAGTGTGCAAAAACTATGCTTTCAGATAGTAAATTACCAAGAAATTTTTAGGCTGAAGCAGTCGCCTTGTTACATTTTGAATAGGTTTTTAAATAGACCTCTAACCAATAAAACACCATATGAACTTCTTTTCAATAAGGAACTAAAGGTATCTTATTTTAAAGTTTTTGGAAGTAAATGCTTTATTCTAAATAAAAAGGACAATTTGGATAAATTTGATCCTAAATCCGACAAAGGAATCTTTATCGGATATTCTAATAGAAGTAAAGCATAAAAAGTTTTTAATTTAAAAACTAACACCATTGAAGATACATTGCATGTACCTTTTGATGAAAATTTCAAAGATTTTGTTCAAATAAATGATGAAGATGATTTTGTTACTTTAAATAATGAATCAAATGAAACAAATTGTGAAACTGTTCATCCTAATAAAAGGATAAGGCTTTTAAAAGGTCATCGTATAGAAAATATACTAGGAAATATTGAATCTATTGTTTGAACTAGAATCAACTAAACAAGATGAGTAATGTAGCTTTTATATCAACTATTAAACCCAAAAATCCAAAGGAAGCATCATCTGATGATTCATGGATTCTTACAATGCAAGAAGAACTGAATCAATTCACCAGAAATGATGTATGGGAACTTGTTCCTAGACCTGGGGATAAAACTATAATAGGAAATAAATGGGTTTATAAACATAAAATGAATGAACAAGGTGAGGTCGTTAGAAATAAAGCTCGGTTAGTCGTGCAAGGTTATTGTCAAGAAGAAGGAATAGACTTTGATGAAACCTTTGCACCCGTAGCAAGATTAGAAGCTACTAGAATTCTACTTGCTTTCGCAAATCACAACAATATCAAATTATTTCAAATGGATGTCAAAAGTGCCTTTTTAAATGGTTTTGTTAAAGAGGATGATTATGTTGAACAACCTCCACTTTTTGAAGAATAAAAGTTTCCAAATCATGTTTATAAATTAAAGAAAGCTTTATATGGTTTGAAACAAGCTCCTAGAGCCTGGTATGATAGACTAAGATCTTACCTATTACATTCAAATTTTGAAATTGGTAAACTAGATGATACTCTTTTTATTAAAAGAACCAAAAAAGATATCCAATTAGTACAGATTTATGTAGATGATATAATTTTTGGATCAACAAACGATGAAATTAACAAAGAGTTTTCTGAAATAATGACAAAAGAGATTGAGATGAGTCATATGGGTGAACTTACTTTCTTTTCAAGGTTGCAAATAAAATAATTAGATAGTGGTATTTTCATTAGTCAAGAAAAGTATGCTAGGGATCTAGTTAGTAAGTTTGGTATGACCACCGCAAGTGGAAAACCCACTCCTATGGCAACCAATGAAGCCTTAAATAGAGAAGACATGTCAAAGGATATTGATCAAATACTATACAGGGGAATGATTAGATCGCTACTCTGTATAACTACGAGTAGGCCTGATGTCATGCTTAGTGTCTGTCTCTGTGTAAAATACCAATCTCAACCCAAAGAAACCCATTTAAAAATTGTTAACATATCCTAAGATATGTTAAACACACTTTAGACTATGGCCTATTTTACCTCGAAAATGATTCATTTGATTTAATCTCATATTGTGATGTTGACTATGATGGTTGTAAATCAGGCCGAAAAAGTACAAGTGGAACTGGTCACTTTTTAGGACATTCTCTGGTTTCCTGGTTTAGTGAAAAGCAAAATACTGTCTCACCATCAACAACTGAAGCAGAATATATTTCTGCTGCTTTGGCTTGTTCTCAAGTTATCTATATGCAATAGACCCTAAAGGATTTTGGATTAAATATTTCAAAATCACCAATTTATTGTGACAATACAAGTGCAATAAATTTTTCCAAAAATCCTACTCATCATGCCAGAACAAAACATATTGATATCATACATCATTTTCTCAGAGATAATATAAGTAAAGAGATTATTTCTCTTGAATTTATCAACACTGAGAATCAAATAGCTGATATTCTCACCAAACCCTTGAATCAATCAGCCTTTATTAAATTAAGAAGAGAACTAGGTATTTGTTCTATAATTGAGATATAGAATATAGATATAGTAACATATATATTAAATAAATAAACAAAAACAAAATTGTCAAAATTTTCAAAGGGATTTCAACATGACCCTACCCCCATGTTGACATGCAATAGTAAAATTTGAAATTTTGATTTTCCCTCTAAAATCCGTTTGGTGGTTATATAATCACAACATTTTTGAATTTTTCTATCTTCTTACTTCATTTTCTCTATAATAAACTTCTGAAAATATAAAATAATGGCCTCCTCTTCTAAATCAAACCAAAATGCAACCTTTTCCTTCCCTTCTCGTAATTCTGGTCCATTTCAACGAACTACATTGGCTCGAGTAATGAAGATCGAGGAAATTATGAAGGATTCTCTGCAAATTCTGACTGAATTACAAGTCATGCAAATAAGGATGGCAAAGGAACAAGAGAAACAAGGCAAGATTCTTAGAAATTTGCAAAAATTTCTATTGGATAACCATGCAAACCCTATTATGATTGAAGATGATTCCTCTAACATATGTATTCATAATCCATTAGAGGATGACTAAGAAGAACAAGAAGAAGAAGAGGAAGAAGCGCAAATGGACGAATATGATAAAGTTATTTGCGTTGGAGAAGTCTGTTTTGACAAAAATGGTAATTTGGTCGAACAACATGGAAACTTTTGTCCCCATTACCCTAATTGTTCGATTCACAAGTCACCAATTGTCAAGGACTCTCGTTAGATTGTTATTATATTAATGTTTTTATATTTTGTGTACTTGTATATATTTGTGTGTATGTTTCATATATATGTGTAATGTAACATCATATATTATAAAATTAGATTTATGTTTCCCTTATTATACCCGTTATTAGCTTTTAATTCCATAGTTTAAGAGGGAGTTATGTAGTTTAGGATTAGTTTTTGTTGATGACAAAAGGGGAGAATTATAAAATAGGTCAGATAGGCTTAGATTAACGGGGAGTTAGTAGATTAAGGGGGAGTTGTTGGAATAAGGGGAGTCGGAGTAGTTTCGAAATTTGTTGGAGTAAATTTTATAAACAAAGGTTTTCATCATCAAAATGAAGGAGATTGTTAGTTCCTGAGATGATGGTTTTGATGACAACAACCTTAGGACTTGTTATAAAATATAAATACTAATATTCTTTCCTAAATATATATGTATATGCAGGATATATATATACAAGTACTCAAAATGATGACTGTACAGTATAAAGATTCATGATTAAGTATAGAGATTCAAGACTGACGAATTCAAGATTGAAGAAATCAAGACTGAAGACTCATGAGTATCAAGAGTTCAAGATATCAAGATAAGTAATAGAGTCTAGATTTATGTTAAAACTTCATAATAGCACTTAAATCTTTATTCGGATTTCAATTGTGGAATGGAATCCACCTTCTCGCTTTAATAATGGGATGGAACCCACGACCTCTTTAGTGGGATGGAACCTATGACCTTCTCTAGTGGAATGGTATCCACGAAATTTTCAAAATGACTTATTTTTAGATTTTTTCAAAACTATCTTTTAAAAAGACATCTCTCTCTCTATTTAAATATTTTAGCCTTAATTCAAAAACTATTTTTAAACATATTAATTTCAAAATCATTTCTTGTTTTAAAACTATCTCCTAGTTTTAATGTTTTAGCTTTAATCTCAAAATATTTATATATTTAGTTTTTATTAATTTTATATTTCATAAGATCACTTTCCAAAGGTTTTTATAATTATAAAGTATATTCAAAATAGTTTACAAATTTCTAAGATAGTTTCGACAAACTTTAGAAAGAAAATCTCTTTTAAAACAAAAATCAATTTTCAAAATATACTAGGGGATGTTGACATGCCCCTGCCCCCCATGTCGACATGGTAACCATAGAATTTAAAATTCAAATTTTCAAAAGAAGTGTCTATTTGTCATAACCTTTCACGAATGGGCATGACCGTTATTCTCCTATATATACCAGTAGTTTTTAACGAATTTTTACACAAGTTTTCTTTGTTTTCTCTCCTCTTTCTCTTCCATTCTTATTTTCAAACATTCTTAACAAGACTCTACCGAAATCTTAAGTGAATCAAACTCGATCGTCTCTACTTTGATTCTCTGCCACTCTCTCTCAAAGATCTCAGTGCTATTCGGAGTTATTGGATCATTTGTAATCAAAGATCGGAAGATCGAAGTGTATCAAGTGTCTCTCTATCAAAGTTTGATTGAAAATGGTGTGATCATGGCCCGTAAACCAATTGGGTGTGATTATAGCCCGTAAATCAATTAGGTGATCTTGTCGCCTGGTTAAATCACGAGAGTTTGCCCTGGACTCGGAGATAGGAGGGTGTATCTCGTGGCCTTGAATCGAGGTTGTAATATCGACATTATATTTGAGAAGAAATCCGCACAAGAAATTGTGTGGGACTAGATGTAGGGTAACTCCGAAGCAGTATAAAATTCCGGTGTGTTCTTTCCTTTACTGCTTTTATTTACTATTTGCATTTGTGTCTGATTCTATGATTGTTTATGTGTTTGTGAATTGCATCTGTTTGGATTTAATTTGAATAGATTTCAAAAAGATTCATAAAATTAATTAAACACTATTCACCCTGCTCAAGTGTTAATTTTGCCTTAAGATCCATAATCCACATTTTCTACAAGGAGCAAAGAAGGCCTAAAAGACAAAGTGTAAAATATACTAAGTGTATGGATCGCTAGCGATCCATACACCATGGATCTCCAGCGATCCAAACTTGATCGAGGAAACTTAGCGAGCTAGCATCGTAAAGCAATGAAGAAAGGAGCTAAGTAAGTAGCTTGCACACGAGCTAAATCTATGGATCGCTAGCGATCCATAGACCATGGATCGCTAGCGATCCATGGTTTTGGCTCGGGTGCGAGCTAAGGTTCATTGCATCATCTTGTTTCCATCTGCAAGCAATCAGTGAACAGGCCTGGCCCAGAAGATCTCTAATCTCTATAAATACCATCCTACCTGCAACATCACCTGGATCTTCTCCGGACTGGTTGTTGAAGCTCCACGGGAAACTTTCTTCACTCTTCATCTCCCTTACAACAATCTCTAAAGGAATTCACTGTGATTCTCCAGTGGATTCTAACCTTGGAGATTCAGTCTAACTAAGGACAATCAAAAGCCTTGTAACCAAACACTACTTGTAACAGCAATCAGTCTATAATAAAAACTATAAAGTAGACGTAGGCTTCATTAACAGCCAAACCACTATAAAAACATCTTGTCTTCTTTCCTTTACTATTCTTTTTTATACCTATTATATATATTATTGCTCTGTAAGAATAGGGCTGGTGGTTTCACACTCAAACCAGGGTGATGATGCATTTTTTGGGTTAACAATTGGTTAAGTAAATACGATGCTAGAATATTTTGCCATGATAGGAAAATATTGCTTAGATACCCTGACTGTAGCGATCAGATTATATACTCCATAGAAAACCCTAATTGTGAAGTTAATGCTTTGTTGGGTGTTGTGGAGGTAGAAGACGAGTTGAATCGAGTTTTTATGGTTAGGGAATTCGTAGATGTTTTTGAACCCGTAGTGAGAATGCCGCCGAAACGAACCATTGAGTTTCAGATAGATTTGGTACCAGGATCAGAACCGGTGAGTAGACCGCCAAGCAGGATTACACCTACTAAGATGAGGGAGTTTAAGGTGCTGTTCGTAGATTTGGAAGGTAAGAATTTTATCAGGCCAAGCCGTTCGCCTTAGGGAGCAGCCGCAGTGTTTGCTAAGAAACCGGATGGATCATTAAGGTTATGTATCATTTATCATAAGTTGAATGAGAAGACAATAATGAATCGATACCCGTTGCCTAGAATTGACGATTTGTTCAACCGGTTGAGTGGAGCCAAAGTATTTTCCCAGTTAGATTTAGCAACAAGGTTCCATCAGCTTAGAGTAGTAGAGGATAGTATTCCTTTGACGACGTTTAGAACCAGATATGGATCGTACGAATGGTTAGTAATGCCATTCGGACTAACTAATACGCCAGTATTCTTTGTAGATTTGATGAACCATGTTTTCTGATAGCATTTGGATAGGTTCATGTTGGTTTTCATAGGTGATATTTTGATATACTCTAAGTATGAAAGAGAGCATGAAGTTCATCTTAGAGTGGTGCTTGAAACGTTGAGGCAGCATCAGCTAAAAGCAAAATTTTCAAAGTGCCATTTCTGGAAGAGAGAAGTGAAGTTTCTTGGTCATGTAGTCTCAGAGAAAGGGTTGTTTGTAGATCCGACTAAGATCGAAGCGGTGAATAATTGGAAGAGAACCGAGACGGAGATCGAGATAAAGAGTTTTCTTGGATTAGCTGGTTACCATCAGAGATTCATAAAGGATTTTTCACAGATAGCAGCTCCGATGACCAAGCTTGCGTAAAAGGATGTGAAGTTTGTTTGGACTGATAAGTGTGAGGAGGCATTCCAGAAGCTGAAATACTTATTGACAAATGCACATGTGTTGGTTGTTCCAGAAGGGAATTAGGATTTAGTAGTATATACAGATGCATGTGGAACATAATTATGAGCTATGTTAATGCAGAGGGGTAAAGTGATTGCCCATGCTTCTCGACAGCTAAGACCGCATGAGGTTAGGTATCCGACTAGCGGTTTGGAATTAGCTGTGTAATTTTTGCGTTGAAGGTGTAGAGACACTACCTTATGGGAGAGATATTTGAATTGTGTACGGATCATAAGTTGCTGAAGTATTTATTCTCTCAGAAGGAGTTAAATATGAGACAATAGAGGTGGTTAGAGTTTTTAGCCGCTTATGACTTTGGAATTGAGTACACACCGGGAAAGGGAAATAAGGTTGCAGATGCACTTAGCAGAAAACATCAGAATGCAGTGTTGGCTAAGACGAAGAAGCTTAAGCAACTTAATCCAAGATCAAATCTCAACTTCTTAATCACAAGCAAACGGTGAATAATAGGTTGCATTTCATATTTTTGATGTTTTTAGTTTCTAGATAAGATCTGGATATTTTTGTAAAGTATATTGCCATGTTTTTTATTGTTAAAATGGATATATGTGCTTGTTGATGATTTATGCTATTTCATACAGATTTTATGATAAGTTTTAATGTGAAAACCCTATTAAATGACATCCAATTGCCTTGCAATTTTGAGATAAGGTCAGAAATAATATTTTGGGGTTGGGTTTCAATTTCATAATTTTCTGAATTAATGTGGATTAATTATTAATTTTCTAGTGAAAAAAGGGTTAATTTGGTTTAAAAATTAATTACGGCTATTTTATATATGTTTTGGGTCAGAAATTTAAACATGTTAGAAAACATATTTAAAATGATTTATGGGATTTTTTTTAGAATTTTCCTAAGTGTTTTAATAAGTATATGAAATTATTTAATGTATGGGACTTAAATGTTTTATATATTTATAAAAGGAGAAGGTGGATTTTGTAAATATTTTAAATTGTCTATCTCTGAAATTTCGACAGCACTTTTAGAAAAGAATTTGGAAAAGAAATTAGAAACCAATCATATGTTGACAAACAAAGAAGGTTAGTTGAAATGAATTACTTTTTAAAATTAAAATTCCGTTTTACCATACTTTTGCTATTTCGCCACTTTCGGCACCAACCTTTCGACTAGGTACTTCCACCACCATCTCCATCGAAACCAATGCGCATGGTATCAAAGACTTGGTACGTAGTGAATTGGACATGGACGAAAGTTATATAGTCGAAATAAGGGGTTCCGAAGGGATCAAAACCTTGCTTTGCTTTTAAAAGGAAATGCGCCTGCTTTGCTTTCGAAAAGAATGCTTTCAACTTAGATAGCTTTCGACTTGGTTAAATGGTTTCGAAAGAAGTTGCGCCTTTGTTTTATAAAGAAGCTTTCGAAAGGGCCGAAACCCCTTGTTGTCGCATCCTACCTTTCGAAGCAATGCTTTCGAAGGGGTCTCTTTGATTTAAAACCTAAGCCGCTTCTCCAATGCTTTCGAAGGGATTGGTTTTGACACTATCCACTTCTTTTACTTAGGAAATTGCTTTAGAAAGTGTGTTTTCGACTTAGTTGTTTTAAGACCCTTTGTTCTATTGAAAGTTAAACCCAAAGGTTTCGAAAGGAATGGTTTTAAATGGTTTTGAAAGTTGTTCCATATGTTTTACTTGAACCCAAATGCTTTTGAAATGTCTGATTTATGTAAAGGCCTTAATGCTTTTGAAAGGTTTAAGATAATGGTTTCGAAGGGGTGGTTTCCCAATATTTTCGAAAGGTTTTTAATGGAAGGTTTCCAATGGTTTCGAAAGGTATGTTTAAAGTGTTTTGAAAAGAGGATGTTTATGGTTTTATAAAGCATTTGAAAGAGATGATTTAAAAGTTTTCGAAAGGCTTAATGTAAATGGTTCCAAAAGGTGTGTTTTTGCCTCCGGCCAAGGTTATAAAGTAAAGTAGCTTATTTGTATCGAAAGGGGTACTTTCAATGGTTTCGAAAGGGGTACTTTCAATGGTTTCGAAAGGGGTACTTTCACAGGTTTTACTGTTTCCATCAACAATGTTTGTGTAAAGTATATATAACATGGCAAAGTGATTTGAGTAAGGCATAGAACATATTTTCCTTGTTTAAGAATGGTTAAAAAGGTTAAATCAAGTTGAAAGAAATATTTCAAGGAAAATTTGAAGGGTAGTTGACCCTAAGTAAATGACTCAGATATTAGAATGCCAGATGGGACTGGTATGGGATCGTGCCCTATACTTTAGCTAGTAGCCTCTAGCTAATATAAGTCCAAAATTCCAGTGTGTGGGGCTTTGCCACAGGTAAGACTAAAATGATCTTACACGCATAAAGTAATATACAGAGTAAAGATAGGTTATTGGTGAGCCCGCGAAACCATTAGGATCAGTTGACCCTGGAGAAGTAAGTTAGAGACAGACCGTCCAAAAGAGGAGTATCTAACAGGAATTAGATTATTTGTTTAATTATTCTTGTAGGCCCGAGTCTGCCAAAGGTTAGTAGTCGGTCAAACAAAACTATAGCGTTCGAACAGATAGTTCATTGATTACCTGATTTGTATGCTTACATGATATTGATATTATTGTTTTAACCAGTTTGGTTGTAGGATTTAGATTTGCAAGAGAAATGGTTTTTAAAAGGATATTAGTAAGGGGAAACCCGTTTCGCTAAGCGGTGTGGTCTCACTTAATATCAGCAAAACGAGATGTATAGTATTATTCACACTAGGCTTTATGTCTGACTCGAAGTATATGTTTCCCCTTAAACTCTCGAGTGCTCAAAACTGATTTGAGTAGGTTGAGATTAAAGATTTACAGGTTTTAGTAGGTGGATGAATAAAGCTTCTGGAGATGAGTGGGAGGCTGATATTAGCTATTTAGGAGTTGTTATGTTTTTATTTCCACTATGATGTATTAAGACAGTTTTTGTCTATTTAGTACTTTGATCATCCAAGGGGGCATCTTCATATTTTGCTCTTGGCGTATTTTGTAATAATTATATTTGATCAATTCTGGGGAAACATTTGGGATTATGTAATTAGATATGAAACATGATTTTGTGAAATGTAATCAAAAAAGTTGTTGTTTTTGAAATCTATGATTTTGTTTCATATTCATGTGCTTCTGATATTATGGATACTATTAACATTACCGTATTTTATCACTGAAAATTAATACTATAGATGACTGCAACATCTGTAGCGCTTAGCTTTGGGCCTTAAGATAGGGGATGTTACACATTATCTTTTTGAACTTCTTGAACTTGTTGTAATTTTTGACGATGAAAATAATCTCATCTTCTTCCAGGTCAAAGTTGTCATTATTTTCCTGAAATGCGATGTTTTTCTTTTCTTGATTTTGTTTTTTTCTTGCCTGTAAATTAGCTTCATACGATATCTGATTTCCTATTAACTCTTTGACTTTGAGTTGGGAAAGATCGTTAGCTTCTTCGATGGCTAAAACTTTTCTTTCCCATTCGTTTGTCAGAGAGTTCAAAATTTGTGTGACTAAGTCAAAATCAGTGAATTTAACTCCTAGTGCCATAAGATCCTGTTGTATAGTTTGAAATCTAGCATACATATCAATAATTGATTCATTTGTTTTCATTTTAAAAGATGAAAATTGATTTTGTAGAATATAAATTTTTGTTTGCATAACTTTTTTTGTGCCTTCATGGGTAATTTGAAATGTACGCCATATATCATAAGCAGTAGTACAAAACATGACTCGTGAAAATTCATTTTTATCAAGTGAGCAAAATAGAACATTCATAGCTTTTACATTATTGGTTGCTAAATTCTTTTGTGCATTTGTCCAAGTATTTATATCAGTAGTGAGTGCTTCATATCTAGTTTGTGTAGTTTTCCAAATTCCTAGGCCATTAGCTTCCATCAAAATTCTCATATGTGTTGACCAATAAGCAGATCCCGTGAATAGTGGAGAACATGCATTTGATCGTCCTTCTTGAAATGTACAAAATTCAATTACATGTTATGGTAAAAATGAAAAATCTTTTCACTGATACCAAATGAAAGTCTGGTGGATTGTATATTATCTAACTTATATATAATATGCAAGTGTATGAGCTAATGCTATAGTAGACAATAAATAAAGGTGTATAAAAAGCAAACTAGAGTTTTTATACTGGTTCGGACCTCCCGTTCTATATCCAGTCCCGAAGCTCCCCTTTGGTATTTACTAACCAAAAAAACCCTCACTTCACCCAGAGAAACAGGCTTAATATAAAAGTATTTTGTAGACAATTTTGTGTTCTGAATTACACGGATGTTGACTGTACAATACAATTCTTCCTATAATCTCCTTTGAATGATATTGTTTATGTGCACTTTGATTTTTAGGAAGCAATCTAACCAAAATATAAATTCTGGTTATTTGAATGATTGAGAAAATTGAATAAGTGAAAGCACAGAAGTAGGAATATAGAATAAGAGTATAGAAATCAAGGTAAATGTTAGCCTCAATCATTTAGTTGTATTTATAAGATTCAAGAGTTGTTTCTCGAAGAGAAGCAACCATTACCTTTCAAAGAGTTGCAATGTTTGAGTAAATTCAATGTATTGAAAAATTTAGAAGGAAGCAACCTTTCATAGAAATAGCCGTTATGTTTTAGAAATAACGTCACAGACGACTGTGGAAAATCACAAACGTTTGTCATTAAAGGGATTAATTTTCCTGTGTAATGTCACAGACGTCTGTGGTTTTTCACAGACATCTGTGAATTCAGTTTTCTTAAGATAAGTTTTGTTTCAATTTGAAGGCATGAATTTGTGTTTTGTGAATCACTCAAGGAGATTTACATATTTTATCTAAGACTAAATACGACCTTGCTAGTAATAGTCTCTCCTTGCTTGTCTTCTAGCCATGATCTTTTTGCATGTACCCGCATATTGATGAAGTTTATATTGTATATGTGTGTTTGTATAGTTGTTATCATCGAAACTAAGAATGGAGATTCCAACATTTGGGTGGTTGCTTTAGCCGTCTCTAGAAGTAGGACTAAAGGCATAATCGACAATCACCCTTGGATTGTTGCTTTAGCCAGGCTCGGAGGCTGGACTAATGGCTTTATTTGACCACCACTCTTTGGGTGGTTGCTTCAGCCAGACCCGGAGGTGGGATAAGAGGCTTAATTAACCATTACCCTTGGATGGTTGCTTTGGCCAAGTCCATAGGCGGGACCAAAGGCTTTATTTGACCACCTCTCTTTGGGTGGCTGCTTTAGCCAGGCATGAAGGCGGGACTAAAGGCTTAATTGATGATCATACTTGGACTATTGCTTAAACATGGCCCGAAGGCGGGACTAAAGGCTTTATTTTTCCACTTCTAGGTATGCAACGTGCTTTTGCTCAAAGAATCTCGCTGGCTTTTTCAAGTTAAGAGTTTCATTGAACATAATCCATCTTAATCCAGGGATATTCAATAAAAGTTGTGCAAAATAATTTCACAAACTAGTTTTGAAAATCTTTAAAAAATATCTTTCTAGTTAGGTTCCCGGCGTATAGATTGGGAAAGTTTGACATTTTTTAGGAGTTTATTTCGAAAACCTTTTGTTTTTAGGGGAGTTTTCCTGAAAATTTTGCATTTGTAAAACTTTTTCAAAAACTTATAGCATAATGAATCTTTAGTAATCCATTTCTTATCTATTATCCAACATAGTGAAATATAGTCTCAAATATTCAGCATTCCACGTTCTTAGTATCACATTTCTATTTGGTCTACTTAGTCGATAAGTTCCTAGAGATATTACTTTATGGATGACTACATGCCCTTCCCAATTTGGCCCTAATGGACCATCTATTGCATTCTTGGTATTTTCCGTTACCCTCCTTAGTATCAAATCACATTTTCGAAACACCTTTTCTATTATCTTTGAATTGTAATATTTGGAAATTTTCTACTGATAACCTATTGTTCATAACACGGCCTGATCCCTTAACTTATTGATTAAGTCTAGAGACGCCTACTTTAATTCTTGGTTTGTTCCGTAGTATATGTGACTCTTTGGTGTGATGGGACTTTAATCTCAACTAATATTGCTTCAAATCCATATGTTTGTGACAATAGGTTGTGTCCATTGGTCGTCTTTTCAGAAGTCCTATATGACCATAATAAAAGAGGGAGTTCCCCTACACAATTTTCTTTTGTCTTGCCTAATCATTTGTTTAAGATTTTTTTAAAGGTTTTATTTGCTACTTTCATTACCCTGTTGGCCTTTGGATGAACTACTAATGAGAAACTCTTTATTATCTCATTTTTCTCACTGAAGTGAGTTCTTCACTTTCAAGTTGAGTTCCATTATCAAAATGATTTTGTTTGGAAGCCCAAATCATGCAACTATTTCCTCACAATAAACTTCAAGGTCATTCCAGCGGTAATGTTAGGTAGCAGCTCAGTCTCCACCCACTTAATAAAATAGCCAATTGCACTATTGCAAATTTGGTGCCTCCTTCTGTAAGAAGTGGTCCTATCAAATCGATTCTCCGTAGTTCGAAAGGCCAAGGGCTTGTGACAGGAGTTAATTCCCTTGGGGGTAGTCATGGAATTCTTGAGAACCTTTGACATTTACCGCATCTCTTTATGGAAGCTAAAGTGTCCTTAGTCTTATGGGGGCTAATAATAGCCTTGCCTCTTTATTTTCTTTGCTAACTTTATAGAATGATCTTTGAAATACACTTCATGAGCTTCTCTTAATAGTTTTATTCATTATTTTGTAGTTATAAGTCTCAAATAAGGGATCTAATATCACTTTGTATATAATATTCGGCTGATCATATTGTAGGAAGATGCTTGATATCTCAGTTTCTTTGATTCATTCCTATTTCTTGGCAATGTCCCTTTTTCTAAGTACTCAGCTATGACTGTCTAATTATTCACATATTGATTCTCGTGGCTATTCATCCTTATTCCTTCATAGGCTTCCTCATGACCGTTATTTTATTTAATGGCCTCTCTGTTATTTTGCAATTGTTGGGCTTGTGAGGGATTCAAAACCAAAACTTCATTTCTTGATCCTTATTTTATAAACTTCATACTTGGGTTTTGTTGAAATATGACAAGGATAATTTTTACTTTTGATGCTTCACGTGACAAATTTGCTAATGAATCTGCTTGTACATTCTTTTCCCTAGGCACTTGGCGGATTGAAAGATCTTCAAATTGAGCTAACATTTCATGGATCTTTTTAACATACAAAGTTAGTCAGGGTTCTTTTGTTTGATTAGTCTTATTTAGTTGATTTAACATTAAATGCGAATCACTAAACTACTCGATTCTTGGCATTCTTAGTAGTTGGACAAAATTTAATCTAGTTATCATGGGTTCATACTCAGCCACATTATTGGTTGCAGAAAATCCCAGCTTCATAGTGTAGTTTAATCTATGTCCATCGGGTGTAATTATTACATATCCATTCCCGACTCCATGTTTATTCAAAGCACCATCTACAAGTAGCTATCGTCTTAGTTTAGGTTTCTTTTACTTTTCTAACTGCTCTTTAATAAACCTTGTGCATTCGGTTATAAAATAGATCGAAGCTTGTCCCTTTATTGGTAATCGGGGTAAACACTGTGATTAATTCCATTCCTCATTTTATTAACCTTTTGGACATCTCGGCTTTACTGAAAATTTGCTTAAGTGGGTAGTTGGTTAAGACCGTGATTGGATGTGCTTGAAAGTATCACCTCAAGTAGCACCTTAATTTTCGCATTGATAACACTAAGTAATAGGCTAACTTATCTATAATTGGATATCTACTTTCAGCATATTTTAGTCTTTTACACGTATAATACACAAGCAGTTGGATCCCGTTTTCTTCTCTTACTAAGACCGAACCGATTGCATGTTTCGATGCTTCCATATTTAAAAATAAGTTTTCTCCCTCTGTCGAGCTATAAAGTATTGGTGGCTATCCCAAATGATATTTTAATTCTTAGAGGGTCTTTTTACATCCTTCCATATATTCAAAAGTTCCCCATTGCCTGATTGCATCATAGAATATAATACGTTTGTTTGTTGCTTTTAATATAAATCGGTTAATTGTAATGACTCGACCATTTAATCTTATCACATTTTTGCTAGTTCTAAGTTCCACTATACCCCCAAATTACCCTTATCTGATCGGGATAGTTTCTATTCCTCGCACTCTTGGGTATATTTTAAAAACTTGCCAAATTGAATTGAAGGAATACTTTTATGGATTCAACATCATTTTGTACTTCCGTGGCACCACAAACATCTCGTTTAAGTCTCTTATGTACTCGATTTCCTCTTTGGACTTTATCAAAATATCATCTACATACACTTCCATGTTTTCCCAATTTGAATTTTAAATATCCTATTCAATAATCTATTTAGCTCCTGCATTTTTTCAGTCCAAAATCCATCATCTTATAATAGCATATCCTCCAATCATCCACTAAGCTTGTATGTTTCTCATCGGCTTTGAAAATGAGAATTCAGTTTTACCTCGAATACGCATCCGTAAATGATAAAAGCTTATGTCAGCTTGTGACATTAACCACTTGATCAATTCTTGGAATGTGATAATAACCCTACGGGCATGTCATGTTTAGATCCGTATAATCGATACGTTCTCCATTTCCCATTAGAATTCTTAACTAGTACTAGGTTTGTAACCACTTCGGATAAAACACTTACCTATTGAATCCACTTTATAGTAATCTCTTTACTTCCTCTTGTAACGCAATGGTTCGGTCTTTGTAGGATTGTCTTTTCATTTTCCTTATAGGATTAAACTTTTGGTCTATGTGGAGCGCATGACACATCACCAATGGGTCGATTCATACCATATCGGTGTGAGTCCAAGGGAAAGTATCCTTACATGATCGAAAAAATAAGATTGATCTTTCCCTTGCATTTCTGTCTAACCCCTTTCTAATTCTTACTATTTTAGTGGAATCCTTAGCATCCAAGTTTACTTCCTCTAGTTCTTACGCTGGTTTATGCTTTCCGCGTTGTCTCTAGAATCTATTTTAGGTACAATTTCCTTTAATAATTCTTCGAGATTTACATCTTAATTTACCCGATTTAACTCTATATATTTCTTTTTCTTGCAAGATAATATAGCCCTTTTGCTTATCACCTTACGTTTCTCCATCGATGCGCTCTGCTTGTTTGCCTTAGATATCAGTTCTTAGTGATTGATTTGCAAGGGCTTGAGATTTTTAATTTAATTTCATTTAATTTGTTTAACACAAGGTCATAACAAAAATCATTCACTTTGTTGCATTACTAAAGGGTTATGAAATACATTTCTCTAGAGCAAAATTTATCTCCAAACAACGTTCACCATCCAGCCTTAGAATAAAATTTCATAATAAAATGTTTCGGGGAAAAAAATGCATCCACCTCATCCAGAGCTAATCTTTCAAAGAACACATTATAGTACGAAGGTTGGTCCATCACCACAAATAAAGTTTATAAATTTCTTAAGTGAGGCGGAATTCCCATTTGAACTTACAACTTGATCTATCCAATTGGTGTAGAACCTTTATTATTGAACCTAATGATGGGCTCTAAGCTAAGCTTAAGTTTTTCTATAGGCATGTTCATCTGATCGAAAGCATGCTTTCAAATAACATTCACCACGCTTTCAGTATGTACCTAGATTTTCCACACCAAAGAAAGTCCAATTTAGGCAGTAATCATTAGAGGGCCATTATAAGGATGGCTTACACCTCTTGGTTCTTTCGGAGTAATTATCTAGTCCAGAATTTGAATAATAATTTTATAATTTTTTCCAAAGGTCCCTCTCCCACCGAATATGGTCCTTCTTTTTCATTCCATATATACATATTTCTTCTGCCATTGATCATCCCTACCATGTGCAGAGGATCATGAATTACATCGATATGGTTAATTTGTTGTAGGGGATCTTGCAGGGGTTAATTTTCCAAGTAGTTTATATTAGTAGATGGGTGTTTCCCATTACTGTAAGTTCGAGGAAATTTTTGATCACTTTTAACAAATTCTATGAGTGCATCACTTCTTTTCATTGTTTGAATAATTACAGTTAAAACATGGAAATCATTCGTTTTGTGCCTGTTTGCCTTATGGAAAGAACAGTGATCCCCTCCTCTATTGGGTTTTGGGTTCGTCTTGGATTCGAGCGATACCGGATATTCCATTTCGTTTTTAGTTATAGCATAAATATACAAAATGAGTTGATTCATATCAATATAATTTTCCCTTGGTACCTCTTTCCATTTTCCTCTTTTATTCAGGGCTGAAAAACAGACATTTCTCCTTCCCTTCCTCTTTACAGAGCTTTCATTTTCTCATGAAAGAACTTTCTTTATTTGGATGAAATTTTAGCTTGAAAATGAAAGTCTTGTAGATCTCTGCACCTATGGATATAAACTTTCTTCCATAATTGGGTATTTTCTATCAGCCTAGATTTCACAACCATTAACTTTTCCCTAATACTCACTGTTTCAACCTTTATGACCTCAACATCGAATCTCTTTATGTATGCCTTTGCTTTATATTGGCTAAGAAACTTACATCTATAGTTGTTTCTCAAGTGGTACAAAATTATGTTGAAAACTCATAACCAAATTTTTCCCATAAATAAATGGAATTTTCACGGTTACGACGATGCTATTTGTGCAGCTGCATCGAAAAACATTGTGGGAAACAGCCTATATCTCACCATTTTGGGGAATTGTAATTGTCCATTTGGCTTTTAAAAGCTAGCGGGTGGTCATATGGATAAATAACCCATCATACTAAATTAACCAAAGGCATTTTGACATATGATGGTAATGTGACTGCCATTATTTCTTTAGTAAATGGAGCCCTCTAAAGTTGTTATTAACTTTAGGATCTGCCATTCATTTTCCTTTCAAGTTCAACATCCCCATGACTATTTTATTTGCTAAATCCATGAGGAATGTCTCATCATTTTTGTTATCCTTCTGTTCTGGCTTATACTCTTTTTGAGAAGTTGAATTACCGAGCTGTAGAACTGGGGATCTTGGTTCTTGGGCCACTTTGTAGGTTGGGAGACTGTTGGCCTCAACCTCGTTTTCCAAGTCTAAGTAAGGTTTAATAAGATTTTTTCGATTTGACAGCTCCATCTTCATCCTGCTTTTTAGGCTTCAAAGTACTTTTCCCAATATTTTTTCTTTTCAAAACTGATGCATCACCATCTCTTTGTGGAGATTCAGCCTCTTCCTCGCTATTACCCTTTGTCCTTCTATTGTCCTAGATGATTTCTAAGAGATGAGCATTTCGATTAGCTCTTGCATAGTTTGAAGCTTGTTTTGCATGGCTTTGATGTTAGCTTCTTCATTCATTGTTACTATAGGTATTGAAGCTTGACCTATCTCAATATTCTTGATGTTGGACTAAGGTGTTACATTCTTCTCTAGATTAGTATGATGTAATGCCTCTTGTTCACAGATGTCAAATTTCTTTGTTCTTCTCATCTTTTGCAAAAGTGAGTGTAGTAAGGTAGTTTTTACATGAGTTCAATTCTTAGTGAAAGCACCAAAAGTGGTAAACCAATAGTTTGCCTAACTAATATTCAAGTTCAAAGAGCCAAGGAAATTCAAGAATACTTGGGCAAGGGGGTTAACCCTTGGGCAAGCAGGTTTATGTTTAACCGGTCAAGTAGTAAAATATGCAAGTAATTAAATGTCCACATCCATAATTGAAGAACAATAATTCCAATTTGATCTAAACAGAGATTGATGTCTCAAACCAAGCTTTATAAATTCGTTGATTACAAAAATGAAAAATGAGGAAGAAGGGAAATTCGAAATTCGCCCCTTCCTTGTAGGGGTACATAGCTATTTATAAGTAGATTACAACCTTAGATTTCTAACATGTGGTAGCTATGAGCTTAAAAGGCCAGGATTTTAGCTGATGTGGTATCTTGATGTTGTGACATATGGCATGGACAGCCATTGCTTCCTCTAAGATAATTTGGACAAATTGGAAGTTGCCGTCTGGCTAAATTGAAATATCTTTGACTCCATTTTCAGACATGCGATACAAGTATTTTAGACATGTGAAATGACCCTCCTATTTCCACCCTAATTTCATAAGGATTTTTTTTTGTTAAGAGATGATATATAGATATATCATTCATTACAAATATATTTCCCAGGGTCATTTTCTTTCTCCAATAAACAAAATATATCCAGGATCTTTCACAATATAAAAATATTGTTTTAAATCTAAATCATTCCTAACATACATATATGAAGATATCTATGTTATATTCTACTAGAATCAGAGCATGATAATATGTAAGTAGAAATCCTTTTAAATCTATTAAAATGTGATAATTCCCTGATAATTTAGTCTATTATTCTAATTAAGAAATGATCAAGTAATAATCAGTGGAAAGCAAGCTTTTAATATGGATGATTGTGTTAAAGTCTGTATAGTATCAAACTCAGGCTAAAAGAAAGTGGATCATAAGTGAACACAAGCAACATCTAGGCGTAATGGAAACGCGCCTAACTTACACATGAGAGGTCACGAGTTCGAGTGCTATGCTGGTCGGTTCAAACCCAATTTTTGTTGTTTTTTTTTCTCCTGTTAACAAAATTGTCTGAACCTATTATATACTTTGGCTATGAAACAGATCTGAAAATTTAATTTAAATCCTTGGTTGCTGGCTTGACCCAGGCTCAAGAAAAATGGCTATGTTAGCCCTGTTCTGGTTTGCACTACTTTGTTACAAAATACCTGCTATATTATTTTCTTTTCAAAGCAACTCTAACCCTTTCTATCAGATTTTATTTTTGACTTGAACATGGATTTTCTTATGCCAGTTCTTTAGACATACATACAAACCACAAATTCTTTCAACCTCAGATCTTCTACCATTATAGCCTAACTGTTCTTGAAGCTTAAAATTCATTTTTCTTAGCAAAGCATTTAGCAAAACAAAGCACATAGTTCAGCTGAGACATATAAGTTCAACATCTACAAAACAACAATTAACCATACATTGGTTTCTCAAAGTAATTTTAAACAATAGGTCTTAATCTAGTTCATCATGAAGGTGTAGTTTACTTCAGCAAAGTCTTTAAAAAACATAGCATCCAAATCTTAAGCAGTTTAACATCCAAAGCCTGATCAAAGCAATTCCTATTTCCCTGCAAAATCACCATGAACTGCCCCATATGAATATGAGACACCCAATGGTGCATAAACACAAAAGGGTCAGACTATTTGTCTGGTATGAATAATCCAACTGAAAACATGATCTCATTCAATTCTCTTTATAAACAAACTTTACATGAATAAGAAACTCAGTATCTTCCTTATGCTTGTTTTTTTTTTGTGAAGCATGTTCCTTCATCTCAGTGTTAACAGATTATTTACACATATAATCACCATGACTTGATTCATAGAAAACAATCATAAGATTCATCCATAAAAAGCACCAAAACAACCAAATACAAACATCAATTCAGTTTTCATCCCCTTTTCAACTTTACTGGCCATCAGGGATTTTGCCCAGGCCTCTCCTGAATCTATTCCTAGAATTCATTATCAAATATAACAGGGTCTTTAGCTACTTTCTCCTTTTTAAACACACACTGCCTGGGACATCTCTCTGTTAACCCAGCACACTCAGGCCCCTGGGTATAAACATACCATGTGTGAACTTGCAATATTCCCCTTGCCAAGCTATACTTTGGTAGCCCTAAGATCCCAAGTCCTTAGTTAAATTACTAAGTGTTATTATTATTTTTCATAGCAGTGCTAATCCCTTCTGCATCTCACTTCTTAATCAGAGAAATATAAATAATGCAAGCAACATGTATTCATCCAGAGTTTGGTAAGTTATATTCTCAGAAGCAAACATTTTATCATGAAAGAGGAAGGTGACTTCTTAGCACATTATTTTGCCTATGGGTTTCACTGGATCAAGATGTAAGCATATGGTCCTGAGTAATTTGCTAGATATATATTTTCCCTTACCTCTGGTTCAATCAGATTCATGATCTGGCTAAACCACAAGTATATTTGATTTGGGTATTTCATAAAACATAGAAGCTCAGCACATGTACAACATTGCACTTCTACATTTTCTTTTGTTTTAATTAATATGAGACATAAGCAACAACACAATGTTACAGCCCATATTTCTTTCTACCTTCAGACCATATACCCACTACTTGAATCCGGGGATTTTTATAAACAACTTATAAAGAAAACTTATAAAAGAAATCACTCAGTCTCAAAGCTAACCCATACCTCAGACAAACATTTTAGTTCATGAATCCATGACTCTTATTTTTCTGGGTAAATCAGATAGAGGTTTTACCCTTAAACAAATCATTAACAAACCAAAGTCATCCAATCATAAAACATAACTTGTAAAAGAAAATTAGTTCAAACTGGCTGCCTCAATATTCAGGTCTTAATGCCAAAGTTTTCAGTGAGGTTACTCACCTTAATCCTTCTTCTTCCTATGCCTTATGAACCCCCCTTTAGTCTTCTGCCTTCTCCTATTTTCTCTGGTTTATGTCTTGTATATTTTTTTTTTAGGTTAATGAAGAACAAAAATATATGGTCTTACTATACTAGGCCTTTTATATAAATCTTGGCTGTTACTAGGGTTTATGGACTTACCCAATGTCAGTTCTACCCCATCCCAAACATAGCCTGCCTCTAGTTTGATTCAAGAAAATAAAAGGGTATGTGGTCCTTGTCTTCCTTTCCAGAAATCAGTTCCTCTCTTTTAATTTTCCCTGGTCATGTCATATGCATGACTTCTTATTATTATTATTATTATTATTTCTTAATAAAAGAAATTACTGAGAATAGATAAAGTGCTTGTTTAGGGACTCATGCCATTTTCATGCAACTTCTGTTTCCTTCCAGAGATTGATTGACTGTATACATGTATATCCTATGTATACCTAAGCCTTTTATTTTTCTTTCTTTAAATAATTTTAAGTTTATTTCAGCCTAGCTCTTATTTTCTTTGTACTCTATTTTATTTAAAGACAAAATTCTATCTTTGTGCATATGTATTTCTAAATCAATTATTTTATTTTATCTATTAATTTCTGCCAAATTTTGTTACACAGAAATCTGTGTGCATGTGTACACTGTCTTGTGCACATGTACATGTTTTATACTTTATATCTGCAAATCAATTTCCTATCCCTATTTTTCCCAATGCAATTTCAAACAAATACAAACTAAATTAAATCATGAAATTACTCACAAAATCAGGGTTATCACATATACCCCTCCTTTTAGGAATTGTGTCCCACAATTCTTTCATACTTAACTTAAGTATCATCTCTTCAGAAAAATGAATTTTTCTGATTTCAAAACCATTTTCAAACCAATCACCTATTAAGCACTATGCATATCAACACAAGATAAAAATCACAATGCATATTCAACCAACACATTCATTAGTATGTATATATATATAGATTTACCTTTTCTTCAATCAAACAGCTGGGGATAATCATTTCTGATTTTATCCTCCACTTCCCATGTGCAATCATTTGGGTCTAGACTCCATTGTACTTTTACTAATTTAATTTCTTTGTTTCTCAATTTCTTGGTTTCTCTAGAAACTATGCCCACTGGTTCCTTTTCATAGATCATTCTAGGATCAATCTGCACATCCTTAGAGGATTCTAGTATTGCTTCCTTATCATGAACCCATCTTCTTAGTTGAGACACATGAAAGACATCATGCATTGCTCTCATTTCTTCTGGCAATTCTAATTTATAGGCTACTGTCCCTATTCTTTCTAGAATTTTATATGGTCCTATATATCTAGGAATCAACTTTCCTTGTTTCCCAAACCTTAGAACCTTTTTCATGGGTGATATCTTGATGAACACATAATCCCCAACATCATATTGTACTGCCTTCCTTCTTTGATCTGCATATTTCTTTTGCCTATCTTGGGCAGAGGCAATTCTTTTTCTGATCAAGGCTACCTTTTCAGAAGTCTCCTTCACATTTTCTGGTCCTAAGACCACTTTTTCTCCAGACTCATGCCAACTTGAAGGTGATAAACATGGCCTTCCATAGAGAGCTTCAAAGGGGGCCATGCCTATGCTACTGTGATGGGTGTTATTGTATGCAAATTCAGCAAGATATATGTAATCTTCCCAGCTTCCCCAATCCAATACACATGCTCTCAACATGTCTTCAAGCAATTTGTTCACAATTTCTGTTTGACCATCAGATTGAGGATGGTATGCTGTACTCAAACATAAATCAGTCCCCATTGCCTTGTGAAAACTCTGCCAAAATTTTGAAGTGAAGATGGTATCTCTATCACTCACTATAGTCTTTGGTATACCATGCAGTCTGACTACTTCTTTAATAAACAACTGGGCTAGGGTATTAGCATTTCTTTCTGATTTCACTGGTATAAAGTGGGCTGACTTGGTTAACCTATCAACCATTACCCAAATACTATCATTTCCCCTCCTAGTTCTAGGCAAACCATCAATAAAATCCATTGATATGTCTTCCCATTTCCACTGTGGTATTTGTAAAGGTTGAAGCATTCCTGAGGGTTTCTGATACTCAGCCTTCACCTGCTGGCAAACCATACATTTTGATACATAGGTTGCCACTGCACTCTTCATACCACTCCACCAATAATCTCTCTTGAGGTTGTGATACATTCTTGTGCTTCCTGGGTGTATAGTATATTTTCTTTTGTGGTAAGCATCCAAAATTTCTTGCTTCAACTCATCCATTGCTGGAACACATATTCTTTCTCCTTTCTTCAGATGGCCCTGATCATCCAACTGAAAACCTTCTACTGTCTCACCATTTAATATTTGTGTCTTCTTTCCAAATAAAAATGGATCTTGGTTTTGTAGCATTGCAACTTTATTTTTCAATTCTGATCCCAGAGTAATAAAACTTAATTTTCCCATTTCTACCTTCCCACTGCATAAGCTCATGTTTTCTATGTTATCACTTTCTATCTCTGAATCAATTAATAATGATAAAGTGTTAAACTCTTCTATCATTAATCTAGCCACTTTAGCATGTTGTCTACTTAGGGCATCTGCTACTTTATTAGCCTTACCTGGTGTGTATAATATTTCAAAATCATATGAGGCTAAGAGTTCAATCCATCTTTGCTGCCTCATATTTAATTCTTTTTGTGAAAACAAATATTTGAGTGATTTATGGTCTGTATATACTTCAAATTTTGCTCCTAACAAGTAGTGTCTCCATAGCTTAAGGGCATACACTATAGCAGCCAATTCAAGGTCATGAGTAGCATACCTTACTTCACTTGATTTCAACTGCCTAGAAGCATAAGCTATTACCTGATGTTGTTGCATCAACACTGCTCCAAGCCCTTGTCCACTTGCATCAGTATACACCACCAAGTTTTCATTTCCCTCAGGTACTTTAAGAATTGGAGCTTGTACCAGTGCTTCTTTTAATTTACCAAAGGCATTTTCACATTCCTCAGTCCAAGTGAACACTTGATTTTTCCTAGTCAATCTGGTTAATGGAATTGAGATTTTTGCAAAATCTTTTATAAATCTTCTATAGTAACCAGCCATTCCCATGAATGATCTGACTTCAGTGACATTAGTAGGCCTTTTCCAAGCTTGCACTGCCATGACTTTATTGGAGTCCACAGCTATTCCTTTTTCTGATATAATATGGCCTAGAAAGTTCACTTCATTCTGCCAAAAAGTGCATTTTGAAAACTTTGCTTTCAAGTCTTCCTGTCTCAATTTCTCAAATACTATATGCAAATGGTTCTCATGCTCTCTAACTGACTTAGAATAAATTAGTATATCATCAATAAATATTAATACAAACTTATCCAAGTATTCTCTAAAAATCCTATTCATCAAATCAACAAAATAGGAAGGAGCATTTGTTAAGCCAAATGGCATCACCAAAAATTCATAAAGTCCATATCTGGTGTTAAAGGCTGTATACTTAATGCTTTCCTCTTCTACTTTCATCTGATGAAAGCCTGAAGCTAAATCAAGCCTGGAGAATATCTTTGCACCACTCAATTGATCAAAGAGATCATCAATTCTTGGTAAGGGGTATTTATTTTTAACTGTGACTTTATTTAATTCCCTATAGTCAATACATAATCTCAGGGATCCATCATGTTTCTTAACAAAGACTACTGGTGCTCCCCATGATGAGCTACTGGGTCTAATAAAACCTTTTTCTTCTAGTTCAACTAATTGCTTTTTCAACTCCATCAATTCCTTAGGCCCCATTCTGGTTGGTCTTTTAACCACTGGGCTAGCTCCTGGAATTATTCTAATTGAAATTCAACTGGCCTGTGATTAGGAACTCCTCTTACTTCCCCAAACACATCATCATATTGATTAACTATGGGGATCTCTTCTAATGCAGGCATGGGTTTTCATTTGACAATGCAGAAAGGTTGGCTATACTTCTATTTTTGTTTGCCTCACAAAGAACGATTATCCTTTGTCCATCAGAAACCTTCAATGATATGGTGGATGTCTCCATATTTATGATAGCCTTATATCTACTCAACCAATCAACTCCTAAAATAATTCCTATGTCTGGATATTGCAACACATATAGGTTTGACTCAAACACATGTCCTCCTATATTTAATCCCAGTTGCATGCACATCATACCCATGACACATGAACTACCTATAGGGCTTCTAATTAGCAGTGGTTTATCAACAATCATACAGTTCAATTTTAATTGTTGTGCAATATCATGAGAGATCAATGAGTGTGTAGCCCCAGTATCATATACTACTGTTAAAGGTATTGAATGGATAAGCAAAGTACCTTCAACTTGACCATGCTTTTCAACATTTGATCCCTCAGCTGCCTTGCCTTTCCCTTCCAAAGCCCCTAATTTTCCTTGCTTAAAATCTGGGCAGTTCCTCTTTATGTGACCTTCCTTCCCACAATGGTGACAATTGAAGGATGCTGGTCTAGGATTGGTGCACCTATTTTTCATGTGCCCCTCTTGTCCACAGTTGTAACAAGTGATCCTCTTCTTAACTTCAGCAGTTCTGGCTTCTTCTGGTTTCTTGGTGGAAGTTATGTCTGTTTTCTTTTTATCATAAGGGTGAAATTTACCCTTTCCCTTCTTGTTTTGATTATTTTTGAATGCCCTGAAATTCTCTCTAGCTTTATCATGTTGTTCAATGCTCAGAGTCAAATCCAAAACTTGATCAAAAGTTTTATCCTTATATGGTAGCATGGCTCTACTAAGGCTAGAGTTCAACCCTTGGATATATCTGCCATTCTTAGCTTCCTCAGTAGTGATGAGCACTGCACCATACTTTGCCAATGATTCAAACTTCTGGGTGTACTCAGTGACACTCATAGTCCCTTGCCTCAATTTGATGAATTCCTCCAGTAAAGACTCCTTAGCTGATGCAGGGATAAATCTGCCTTCCAACATTGCTTTAAATTGATCCCATGTTACTTCTCCTTTAGGTCTTCCAGCTATGATAACCTCCTACCAATCCAAAGCTGCTCCTCTCAATTGCCTGGATGCAATTTGCCTCTTCCTTTGGTCTTCAACTTGCATGTCTGCAAAGATTCTTTCCAAAATTCTAAGCCAATTTTGAACCCCCATAACTCCTTCTGTGCCATCAAATGTTTTGCCTCCAAGATTGGTAAAAGTCTTGAGTAGTTTGGAAAGTTCCTCATGTGGATTTTCCTGCCTGTTGCCTACTCCATCTCTTATGGCCCTCATGAATTCTTGCACATTCACCATGGGTGGTTCACTTGTTCCTACATTTTGATGTCTGGGTCCTACCATAGCTCTATGGATATAACACTTAGGTTAGTCTGTTTTGCCTAATGCTCTATAGATTAATTCATTTTAATTTATCACTTATTCTGTCATAATAGATATCAATAGTGTAAATATAAAAAAAACAAAACATCCAAAGCAGTAAACACTTCTATACATCCAATGCAAACAAATTCATACAAAATTTTTGCTATGTTATTTAACAACATAGCTCTGATACCAACTGAAATGACCCTCCTATTTCCACCCTAATTTCATAAGGATTTTTTTTTTGTTAAGAGATGATATATAGATATATCATTCATTACAAATATATTTCCCAGGGTCATTTTCTTTCTCCAATAAACAAAATATATCCAGGATCTTTCACAATATAAAAATATTGTTTTAAATCTAAATCATTCCTAACATACATATATGAAGATATCTATGTTATATTCTACTAGAATCAGAGCATGATAATATGTAAGTAGAAATCCTTTTAAATCTATTAAAATGTGATAATTCCCTGATAATTTAGTCTATTATTCTAATTAAGAAATGATCAAGTAATAATCAGTGGAAAGCAAGCTTTTAATATGGATGATTGTGTTAAAGTCTATATAGTATCAAACTCAGGCTAAAAGAAAGTGGATCATAAGTGAACACAAGCAACATCTAGGCGTAATGGAAACGCGCCTAACTTACACATGAGAGGTCATGAGTTCGAGTGCTATGCTGGTCGGTTCAAACCCAATTTTTGTTGTTTTTTTTTTCTCCTGTTAACAAAATTGTCTGAACCTATTATATACTTTGGCTATGAAACAGATCTGAAAATTTAATTTAAATCCTTGGTTGCTGGCTTGACCCAGGCTCAAGAAAAATGGCTATGTTAGCCCTGTTCTGGTTTGCACTACTTTGTTACAAAATACCTGCTATATTATTTTCTTTTCAAAGCAACTCTAACCCTTTCTATCAGATTTTATTTTTGACTTGAACATGGATTTTCTTATGCCAGTTCTTTAGACATACATACAAACCACAAATTCTTTCAACCTCAGATCTTCTACCATTATAGCCTAACTGTTCTTGAAGCTTAAAATTCATTTTTCTTAGCAAAGCATTTAGCAAAACAAAGCACATAGTTCAGCTGAGACATATAAGTTCAACATCTACAAAACAGCAATTAACCATACATTGGTTTCTCAAAGTAATTTTAAACAATAGGTCTTAATCTAGTTCATCATGAAGGTGTAGTTTACTTCAGCAAAGTCTTTAAAAAACATAGCATCCAAATCTTAAGCAGTTTAACATCCAAAGCCTGATCAAAGCAATTCCTATTTCCCTGCAAAATCACCATGAACTGCCCCATATGAATATGAGACACCCAATGGTGCATAAACACAAAAGGGTCAGACTATTTGTCTGGTATGAATAATCCAACTGAAAACATGATCTCATTCAATTCTCTTTATAAACAAACTTTACATGAATAAGAAACTCAGTATCTTCCTTATGCTTGTTTTTTTTGTGAAGCATGTTCCTTCATCTCAGTGTTAACAGATTATTTACACATATAATCACCATGACTTGATTCATAGAAAACAATCATAAGATTCATCCATAAAAAGCACCAAAACAACCAAATACAAACATCAATTCAGTTATCATCCCCTTTTCAACTTTACTGGCCATCAGGGATTTTGCCCAGGCCTCTCCTGAATCTATTCCTAGAATTCATTATCAAATATAACAGGGTCTTTAGCTACTTTCTCCTTTTTAAACACACACTGCCTGGGACATCTCTCTGTTAACCCAGCACACTCAGGCCCCTGGGTATAAACATACCATGTGTGAACTTGCAATATTCCCCTTGCCAAGCTATACTTTGGTAGCCCTAAGATCCCAAGTCCTTAGTTAAATTACTAAGTGTTATTATTATTTTTCATAGCAGTGCTAATCCCTTCTGCATCTCACTTCTTAATCAGAGAAATATAAATAATGCAAGCAACATGTATTCATCCAGAGTTTGGTAAGTTATATTCTCAGAAGCAAACATTTTATCATGAAAGAGGGAGGTGACTTCTTAGCACATTATTTTGCCTATGGGTTTCACTGGATCAAGATGTAAGCATATGGTCCTGAGTAATTTGCTAGATATATATTTTCCCTTACCTCTGGTTCAATCAGATTCATGATCTGGCTAAACCACAAGTATATTTGATTTGGGTATTTCATAAAACATAGAAGCTCAGCACATGTACAACATTGCACTTCTACATTTTCTTTTGTTTTAATTAATATGAGACATAAGCAACAACACAATGTTACAGCCCATATTTCTTTCTACCTTCAGACCATATACCCACTACTTGAATCCGGGGATTTTTATAAACAACTTATAAAGAAAACTTATAAAAGAAATCACTCAGTCTCAAAGCTAACCCATACCTCAGACAAACATTTTAGTTCATGAATCCATGACTCTTATTTTTCTGGGTAAATCAGATAGAGGTTTTACCCTTAAACAAATCATTAACAAACCAAAGTCATCCAATCATAAAACATAACTTGTAAAAGAAAATTAGTTCAAACTGGCTGCCTCAATATTCAGGTCTTAATGCCAAAGTTTTCAGTGAGGTTACTCACCTTAATCCTTCTTCTTCCTATGCCTTATGAACCCCCCTTTAGTCTTCTGCCTTCTCCTATTTTCTCTGGTTTATGTCTTGTATATTTTTTTTTTAGGTTAATGAAGAACAAAAATATATGGTCTTACTATACTAGGCCTTTTATATAAATCTTGGCTGTTACTAGGGTTTATGGACTTACCCAATGTCAGTTCTACCCCATCCCAAACATAGCCTGCCTCTGGTTTGATTCAAGAAAATAAAAGGGTATGTGGTCCTTGTCTTCCTTTCCAGAAATCAGTTCCTCTCTTTTAATTTTCCCTGGTCATGTCATATGCATGACTTATTATTATTATTATTATTATTATTATTTCTTAATAAAAGAAATTACTGAGAATAGATAAAGTGCTTGTTTAGGGACTCATGCCATTTTCATGCAACTTCTGTTTCCTTCCAGAGATTGATTGACTGTATACATGTATATCCTATGTATACCTAAGCCTTTTATTTTTCTTTCTTTAAATAATTTTAAGTTTATTTCAGCCTAGCTCTTATTTTCTTTGTACTCTATTTTATTTAAAGACAAAATTCTATCTTTGTGCATATGTATTTCTAAATCAATTATTTTATTTTATCTATTAATTTCTGCCAAATTTTGTTACACAGAAATCTGTGTGCATGTGTACACTGTCTTGTGCACATGTACATGTTTTATACTTTATATCTGCAAATCAATTTCCTATCCCTATTTTTCCCAATGCAATTTCAAACAAATACAAACTAAATTAAATCATGAAATTACTCACAAAATCAGGGTTATCACATATACCCCTCCTTTTAGGAATTGTGTCCCACAATTCTTTCATACTTAACTTAAGTATCATCTCTTCAGAAAAATGAATTTTTCTGATTTCAAAACCATTTTCAAACCAATCACCTATTAAGCACTATGCATATCAACACAAGATAAAAATCACAATGCATATTCAACCAACACATTCATTAGTATGTATATATATATAGATTTACCTTTTCTTCAATCAAACAGCTGGGGATAATCATTTCTGATTTTATCCTCCACTTCCCATGTGCAATCATTTGGGTCTAGACTCCATTGTACTTTTACTAATTTAATTTCTTTGTTTCTCAATTTCTTGGTTTCTCTAGAAACTATGCCCACTGGTTCCTTTTCATAGATCATTCTAGGATCAATCTGCACATCCTTAGAGGATTCTAGTATTGCTTCCTTATCATGAACCCATCTTCTTAGTTGAGACACATGAAAGACATCATGCATTGCTCTCATTTCTTCTGGCAATTCTAATTTATAGGCTACTGTCCCTATTCTTTCTAGAATTTTATATGGTCCTATATATCTAGGAATCAACTTTCCTTGTTTCCCAAACCTTAGAACCTTTTTCATGGGTGATATCTTGATGAACACATAATCCCCAACATCATATTGTACTGCCTTCCTTCTTTGATCTGCATATTTCTTTTGCCTATCTTGGGCAGAGGCAATTCTTTTTCTGATCAAGGCTACCTTTTCAGAAGTCTCCTTCACATTTTCTGGTCCTAAGACCACTTTTTCTCCAGACTCATGCCAACTTGAAGGTGATAAACATGGCCTTCCATAGAGAGCTTCAAAGGGGGCCATGCCTATGCTACTGTGATGGGTGTTATTGTATGCAAATTCAGCTAGATATATGTAATCTTCCCAGCTTCCTCCCCAATCCAATACACATGCTCTCAACATGTCTTCAAGCAATTTGTTCACAATTTCTGTTTGACCATCAGATTGAGGATGGTATGCTGTACTCAAACATAAATCAGTCCCCATTGCCTTGTGAAAACTCTGCCAAAATTTTGAAGTGAAGATGGTATCTCTATCACTCACTATACTCTTTGGTATACCATGCAGTCTGACTACTTCTTTAATAAACAACTGGGCTAGGGTATTAGCATTTCTTTCTGATTTCACTGGTTAAAAGTGGGCTGACTTGGTTAACCTATCAACCATTACCCAAATACTATCATTTCCCATCCTAGTTCTAGGTAAACCATCAATAAAATCCATTGATATGTCTTCCCATTTCCACTGTGGTATTTGTAAAGGTTGAAGCATTCCTGAGGGTTTCTGATACTCAGCCTTCACCTGCTGGCAAACCATACATTTTGATACATAGGTTGCCACTGCACTCTTCATACCACTCCACCAATAATCTCTCTTGAGGTTGTGATACATTCTTGTGCTTCCTGGGTGTATAGTATATTTGCTTTTGTGGTAAGCATCCAAAATTTCTTGCTTCAACTCATCCATTGCTGGAACACATATTCTTTCTCCTTTCTTCAGATGGCCCTGATCATCCAACTGAAAACCTTCTACTGTCTCACCATTTAATATTTGTGTCTTCTTTCCAAATAAAAATGGATCTTGGTTTTGTAGCATTGCAACTTTATTTTTCAATTCTGATCCCAGAGTAATAAAACTTAATTTTCCCATTTCTACCTTCCCACTGCATAAGCTCATGTTTTCTATGTTATCACTTTCTATCTCTGAATCAATTAATAATGATAAAGTGTTAAACTCTTCTATCATTAATCTAGCCACTTTAGCATGTTGTCTACTTAGGGCATCTGCTACTTTATTAGCCTTACCTGGTGTGTATAATATTTCAAAATCATATGAGGCTAAGAGTTCAATCCATCTTTGCTGCCTCATATTTAATTCTTTTTGTGAAAACAAATATTTGAGTGATTTATGGTCTGTATATACTTCAAATTTTGCTCCTAACAAGTAGTGTCTCCATAGCTTAAGGGCATACACTATAGCAGCCAATTCAAGGTCATGAGTAGCATACCTTACTTCACTTGATTTCAACTGCCTAGAAGCATAAGCTATTACCTGATGTTGTTGCATCAACACTGCTCCAAGCCCTTGTCCACTTGCATCAGTATACACCACCAAGTTTTCATTTCCCTCAGGTACTTTAAGAATTGGAGCTTGTACCAGTGCTTCTTTTAATTTACCAAAGGCATTTTCACATTCCTCAGTCCAAGTGAACACTTGATTTTTCCTAGTCAATCTGGTTAATGGAATTGAGATTTTTGCAAAATCTTTTATAAATCTTCTATAGTAACCAGCCATTCCCATGAATGATCTGACTTCAGTGACATTAGTAGGCCTTTTCCAAGCTTGCACTGCCATGACTTTATTGGAGTCCACAGCTATTCCTTTTTCTGATATAATATGGCCTAGAAAGTTCACTTCATTCTGCCAAAAAGTGCATTTTGAAAACTTTGCTTTCAAGTCTTCCTGTCTCAATTTCTCAAATACTATATGCAAATGGTTCTCATGCTCTCTAACTGACTTAGAATAAATTAGTATATCATCAATAAATATTAATACAAACTTATCCAAGTATTCTCTAAAAATCCTATTCATCAAATCAACAAAATAGGAAGGAGCATTTGTTAAGCCAAATGGCATCACCAAAAATTCATAAAGTCCATATCTGGTGTTAAAGGCTGTATACTTAATGCTTTCCTCTTCTACTTTCATCTGATGAAAGCCTGAAGCTAAATCAAGCCTGGAGAATATCTTTGCACCACTCAATTGATCAAAGAGATCATCAATTCTTGGTAAGGGGTATTTATTTTTAACTGTGACTTTATTTAATTCCCTATAGTCAATACATAATCTCAGGGATCCATCATGTTTCTTAACAAAGACTACTGGTGCTCCCCATGATGAGCTACTGGGTCTAATAAAACCTTTTTCTTCTAGTTCAACTAATTGCTTTTTCAACTCCATCAATTCCTTAGGCCCCATTCTGGTTGGTCTTTTAACCACTGGGCTAGCTCCTGGAATTATTCTAATTGAAAATTCAACTGGCCTGTGATTAGGAACTCCTCTTACTTCCCCAAACACATCATCATATTGATTAACTATGGGGATCTCTTCTAATGCAGGCATGGGTTTTTCATTTGACAATGCAGAAAGGTTGGCTATACTTCTATTTTTGTTTGCCTCACAAAGAACGATTATCCTTTGTCCATCAGAAACCTTCAATGATATGGTGGATGTCTCCATATTTATGATAGCCTTATATCTACTCAACCAATCAACTCCTAAAATAATTCCTATGTCTGGATATTGCAACACATATAGGTTTGACTCAAACACATGTCCTCCTATATTTAATCCCAGTTGCATGCACATCATACCCATGACACATGAACTACCTATAGGGCTTCTAATTAGCAGTGGTTTATCAACAATCATACAGTTCAATTTTAATTGTTGTGCAATATCATGAGAGATCAATGAGTGTGTAGCCCCAGTATCATATACTACTGTTAAAGGTATTGAATGGATAAGCAAAGTACCTTCAACTTGACCATGCTTTTCAACATTTGATCCCTCAGCTGCCTTGCCTTTCCCTTCCAAAGCCCCTAATTTTCCTTGCTTAAAATCTGGGCAGTTCCTCTTTATGTGACCTTCCTTCCCACAATGGTGACAATTGAAGGATGCTGGTCTAGGATTGGTGCACCTATTTTTCATGTGCCCCTCTTGTCCACAGTTGTAACAAGTGATCCTCTTCTTAACTTCAGCAGTTCTGGCTTCTTCTGGTTTCTTGGTGGAAGTTATGTCTGTTTTCTTTTTATCATAAGGGTGAAATTTACCCTTTCCCTTCTTGTTTTGATTATTTTTGAATGCCCTGAAATTCTCTCTAGCTTTATCATGTTGTTCAATGCTCAGAGTCAAATCCAAAACTTGATCAAAAGTTTTATCCTTATATGGTAGCATGGCTCTACTAAGGCTAGAGTTCAACCCTTGGATATATCTGCCATTCTTAGCTTCCTCAGTAGTGATGAGCACTGCACCATACTTTGCCAATGATTCAAACTTCTGGGTGTACTCAGTGACACTCATAGTCCCTTGGCTCAATTTGATGAATTCCTCCAGTAAAGACTCCTTAGCTGATGCAGGGATAAATCTGCCTTCCAACATTGCTTTAAATTGATCCCATGTTACTTCTCCTTCAGGTCTTCCAGCTATGATAACCTCCCACCAATCCAAAGCTGCTCCTCTCAATTGCCTGGATGCAATTTGCCTCTTCCTTTGGTCTTCAACTTGCATGTCTGCAAAGATTCTTTCCAAAATTCTAAGCCAATTTTGAACCCCCATAACTCCTTCTGTGCCATCAAATGTTTTGCCTCCAAGATTGGTAAAAGTCTTGAGTAGTTTGGAAAGTTCCTCATGTGGATTTTCCTGCCTGTTGCCTACTCCATCTCTTATGGCCCTCATGAATTCTTGCACATTCACCATGGGTGGTTCACTTGTTCCTACATTTTGATGTCTGGGTCCTACCATAGCTCTATGGATATAACACTTAGGTTAGTCTGTTTTGCCTAATGCTCTATAGATTAATTCATTTTAATTTATCACTTATTCTGTCATAATAGATATCAATAGTGTAAATATAAAAAAACAAAACATCCAAAGCAGTAAACACTTCTATACATCCAATGCAAACAAATTCATACAAAATTTTTGCTATGTTATTTAACAACATAGCTCTGATACCAACTGAAATGACCCTCCTATTTCCACCCTAATTTCATAAGGATTTTTTTTTTGTTAAGAGATGATATATAGATATATCATTCATTACAAATATATTTCCCAGGGTCATTTTCTTTCTCCAATAAACAAAATATATCCAGGATCTTTCACAATATAAAAATATTGTTTTAAATCTAAATCATTCCTAACATACATATATGAAGATATCTATGTTATATTCTACTAGAATCAGAGCATGATAATATGTAAGTAGAAATCCTTTTAAATCTATTAAAATGTGATAATTCCCTGATAATTTAGTCTATTATTCTAATTAAGAAATGATCAAGTAATAATCAGTGGAAAGCAAGCTTTTAATATGGATGATTGTGTTAAAGTCTGTATAGTATCAAACTCAGGCTAAAAGAAAGTGGATCATAAGTGAACACAAGCAACATCTAGGCGTAATGGAAACGCGCCTAACTTACACATGAGAGGTCATGAGTTCGAGTGCTATGCTGGTCGGTTCAAACCCAATTTTTGTTGTTTTTTTTTTCTCCTGTTAACAAAATTGTCTAAACCTATTATATACTTTGGCTATGAAACAGATCTGAAAATTTAATTTAAATCCTTGGTTGCTGGCTTGACCCAGGCTCAAGAAAAATGGCTATGTTAGCCCTGTTCTGGTTTGCACTACTTTGTTACAAAATACCTGCTATATTATTTTCTTTTCAAAGCAACTCTAACCCTTTCTATCAGATTTTATTTTTGACTTGAACATGGATTTTCTTATGCCAGTTCTTTAGACATACATACAAACCACAAATTCTTTCAACCTCAGATCTTCTACCATTATAGCCTAACTGTTCTTGAAGCTTAAAATTCATTTTTCTTAGCAAAGCATTTAGCAAAACAAAGCACATAGTTCAGCTGAGACATATAAGTTCAACATCTACAAAACAGCAATTAACCATACATTGGTTTCTCAAAGTAATTTTAAACAATAGGTCTTAATCTAGTTCATCATGAAGGTGTAGTTTACTTCAGCAAAGTCTTTAAAAAACATAGCATCCAAATCTTAAGCAGTTTAACATCCAAAGCCTGATCAAAGCAATTCCTATTTCCCTGCAAAATCACCATGAACTGCCCCATATGAATATGAGACACCCAATGGTGCATAAACACAAAAGGGTCAGACTATTTGTCTGGTATGAATAATCCAACTGAAAACATGATCTCATTCAATTCTCTTTATAAACAAACTTTACATGAATAAGAAACTCAGTATCTTCCTTATGCTTGTTTTTTTTTGTGAAGCATGTTCCTTCATCTCAGTGTTAACAGATTATTTACACATATAATCACCATGACTTGATTCATAGAAAACAATCATAAGATTCATCCATAAAAAGCACCAAAACAACCAAATACAAACATCAATTCAGTTATCATCCCCTTTTCAACTTTACTGGCCATCAGGGATTTTGCCCAGGCCTCTCCTGAATCTATTCCTAGAATTCATTATCAAATATAACAGGGTCTTTAGCTACTTTCTCCTTTTTAAACACACACTGCCTGGGACATCTCTCTGTTAACCCAGCACACTCAGGCCCCTGGGTATAAACATACCATGTGTGAACTTGCAATATTCCCCTTGCCAAGCTATACTTTGGTAGCCCTAAGATCCCAAGTCCTTAGTTAAATTACTAAGTGTTATTATTATTTTTCATAGCAGTGCTAATCCCTTCTGCATCTCACTTCTTAATCAGAGAAATATAAATAATGCAAGCAACATGTATTCATCCAGAGTTTGGTAAGTTATATTCTCAGAAGCAAACATTTTATCATGAAAGAGGGAGGTGACTTCTTAGCACATTATTTTGCCTATGGGTTTCACTGGATCAAGATGTAAGCATATGGTCCTGAGTAATTTGCTAGATATATATTTTCCCTTACCTCTGGTTCAATCAGATTCATGATCTGGCTAAACCACAAGTATATTTGATTTGGGTATTTCATAAAACATAGAAGCTCAGCACATGTACAACATTGCACTTCTACATTTTCTTTTGTTTTAATTAATATGAGACATAAGCAACAACACAATGTTACAGCCCATATTTCTTTCTACCTTCAGACCATATACCCACTACTTGAATCCGGGGATTTTTATAAACAACTTATAAAGAAAACTTATAAAAGAAATCACTCAGTCTCAAAGCTAACCCATACCTCAGACAAACATTTTAGTTCATGAATCCATGACTCTTATTTTTCTGGGTAAATCAGATAGAGGTTTTACCCTTAAACAAATCATTAACAAACCAAAGTCATCCAATCATAAAACATAACTTGTAAAAGAAAATTAGTTCAAACTGGCTGCCTCAATATTCAGGTCTTAATGCCAAAGTTTTCAGTGAGGTTACTCACCTTAATCCTTCTTCTTCCTATGCCTTATGAACCCCCCTTTAGTCTTCTGCCTTCTCCTATTTTCTCTAGTTTATGTCTTGTATATTTTTTTTTTAGGTTAATGAAGAACAAAAATATATGGTCTTACTATACTAGGCCTTTTATATAAATCTTGGCTGTTACTAGGGTTTATGGACTTACCCAATGTCAGTTCTACCCCATCCCAAACATAGCCTGCCTCTGGTTTGATTCAAGAAAATAAAAGGGTATGTGGTCCTTGTCTTCCTTTCCAGAAATCAGTTCCTCTCTTTTAATTTTCCCTGGTCATGTCATATGCATGACTTCTTATTATTATTATTATTATTTCTTAATAAAAGAAATTACTGAGAATAGATAAAGTGCTTGTTTAGGGACTCATGCCATTTTCATGCAACTTCTGTTTCCTTCCAGAGATTGATTGACTGTATACATGTATATCCTATGTATACCTAAGCCTTTTATTTTTCTTTCTTTAAATAATTTTAAGTTTATTTCAGCCTAGCTCTTATTTTCTTTGTACTCTATTTTATTTAAAGACAAAATTCTATCTTTGTGAATATGTATTTCTAAATCAATTATTTTATTTTATCTATTAATTTCTGCCAAATTTTGTTACACAGAAATCTATGTGCATGTGTACACTGTCTTGTGCACATGTACATGTTTTATACTTTATATCTGCAAATCAATTTCCTATCCCTATTTTTCCCAATGCAATTTCAAACAAATACAAACTAAATTAAATCATGAAATTACTCAAAAAATCAAGTCATGTAGTAGCATAATTCTTGACCTTTGATAACTTTACTTTGTTAACCCTTGATAGCCTTGTATTGTTGTTCTTTAATAGCATAATGCTTTATCGTGCAATAGCTTCATCTCTTGGAGCTCGATAACTTGCATGCGATAGCTTTCGCTCCTTTAACATATGATAGCTTGCATGCAATAGCTTCTACTTCCTTGACATGTGATGACTTCTATTTGACGTGCAAGAGATTACATGAAATAGCCTCTATTTCTCTGACATGTGATAGATTGTATGTAATAGCTTCTATTTCTTCAATATGCAATCATTTGTATTCTTGACTTGCGATAGCAGTATCTTCAGCTTGCGACAGCTCCTCTTTTCATCGTTTGATAAGTTTTCATTATTGACTTCTCATAACTTTGTATTGCTGATCTTCAATGGCCTAGTGATTTGGCATGCAATAGCCGACACGTGATAGCTTTAACTCCTTGCTATGCAATAACTTTTTTCCATTGTCATGCGATAGGTTTAGACCTTTATCAAGCAATGCTTCAGGTCTTGTCATGTCATAGCTTTACTTCCTTTGTGTGCATTTGCTTTACAGCCTTTATCATGAGTTATATGTCGACATTCAATAGCATAACTCCCAAACATTCGATAGCTTTATACCATAGTCCTTTAATAATCGCATACCTTGCCCTTCAATAGCATTACTTACTTAGGACTCGATAACAATATTCCTTTTCAAATTTTGAAAGATTTATAGTGTAATAGTATCCGATCTAAGATAATGTTTAGTTCTTAAAATTAATAATGTTGAGTAAAGAAGAAGCATGGTACATTATGAAGTACATGGGCTTTGTAAAAATAGCGTCTTTCTAGTAAATTAATTTTGAATTAAGACAAATATCTATGTAAATAAAGATTTACAATACAACAGGAAAAAATCAACAAATTGAAGAGATTTTTTTGTGTGCCTGCACTGGCAACTAAAAGCAAAGGAGAAGAATGAAACGGACCGAGCAATAACTAATTTTGTTACTATACGATATGATGAGAGTAGTTTCAACTTCAATATCAGATAAAAGACATTATTTGTATACAATATATAAGCCACACATTATTTAAAGGTATGAAACACTTTTTAAACTAAGCTCTTCTTTATGGAAAAAGATAATTCAAAGTTTAAAAATTCATATCGCAGTAATATTGCCAAAACCAGGCATATGAGTCCGTCTTCTACTCAATCTCGTCTCTCCAATTGAGACGAGATCTCCAAATATACGATCTTCTTCTTCTGCTTTGTGACATCCTTGTCTTCATCCCATAGCTCGGCAATTCTAGCTTCTTATTCTACTTGTGTGTGTATACACACACAAATATTGACACACAGATATACACACACATGTCATATTAAGAATCTTATAACACACTATACATATTTAGATATTTAAATCAATACATATAATTTATAGCAATAGCAGTAGCCGATTGATCAAACCATCGACTTTTCGAACCATCGGACAAGGTAACATAACGCATCCGCTTGTCCACCTCCATGCACATACGCTCTCGCTGTAACACCCTTAACTGAAAATATTTAAATGTATTATCGAACATCTTTCTAATTTTTTATTGCTTCAAAATTAATTAGAAAATTACCAAATTAATTTTTTATTGTGCATACGATCTAGAACCACCAACATGTACTTCAGGATTAGTTTGGCAATTCGTAGAATTTTGGGTCGCTCGTTATTTTACATCCTCTTGTTCCCAATACGCCTGAGACTGATTTCATACCTCGGTAGATACGCACCCATGTTCTTATTATTTTTCTTCATTTCCAAGACGATATGCCTATAATTTTTTAAGCATTTGGAATCTCAAACATGTCTAACCATACCTAATGAAGTGTCGAACACCCAAGCGAACTGATCTTGTGCATTCATTTAAATATATTATCAATATATTTGACATTTATATAGTTAAAACTTAATTTTCATAGAACAATATTAATTTACCTTAAATTCCTTAAACCAAGCATCTCTTACTTCAATGGGAATGGAAGTAAAATTAGACCAGATCTGTGTGATATAGGATGTCATATTCAAGCTAATAATGTGTCATGTTGTATTACTATCTGAGAAGTTAAACTTGTTAATGTATATATTAATTATGTAAATCATTAATAGCAGCAAGGATGTGTAATATATTATTAAAATGCTATAAATTTTAGTTAACCATTAGCACAAGTGTGGTAAACACTTATCGCACCAGTGCTAGTGGAGTCAGCATAATTAACCTATGTAGATACCTGAGGTGTATCCTCCTCAGACTGAATGTGCTGTGTGTTGGGCCATGTCAGAGGTGGAGGGATGGTCTATACTATCAACTTCTACATACCACCACTACTATGACCACCACTATTACCACCACCACTACGACCATGAGAAGACATATCAGATAAAAAAAATACAACAAATACAACTATATATAAGATAAGCTAACATTTGTGAGAAAATTCTAGAACATATTAAAATACATTAAACATAAACTGAAAAGTAAATTTTTTGAAATTAACTAAAAGTGGACAACTAAACATAAATAAAATCAACCAAAGTATATATATACATGGAAACAACTAATTTATATGCTACTAATCTTCGCAAACATTATCACTTTCAATATTTACATTATTGTTTTCGAACTCACATGCATCTTCATTTTCTATGACTTCTTCATCGCCATCTTTATGTACTTCAAATCGATCATGAATTTCGTTAGCAAAAGGTCTTAGGTCATTGTATTGGTCTATGACTTATAGTATTTCGATGGGTTCTAAATCATTTTGGTAAGCTTTATTATCATTTTTGATCATATTGGAGTGGAACGACCATCTTGGCTTTGTTTTAATAATAGCCCATCATCTGACCTATTGTTGTTAGTAACAAGTTAAGACATATAACAAACTTGTGTTGCTTGTGTCATCAACACTTATGGATCGTACCCTTTATACTTTCTTTTATGATTCACTTCTATTAAAGGGTAATCCTTATGCATATGTTTTACTCAAATGGTTGGTCCATTGTTAAACCAATGACATTTGAATAGAAATGTTTTCAATACTGGTACCACAGAATAAGTTAACTTAGTTATTCCTCTAACACACAATAAATATTCTACTATTTCATTGTCATTATTGAAAATTTAAATATGAACCCCACAATTAAAAGTCGTTTCCTTCTTTTTTACTCTATGTGTGAAGTTTGAATCAACTCACATACATGATTGGACATATACTATAACAACCAAACGAAAGTTTCTTGCAACCAACGCTTGTTATTTGTTATCATCAACCTATATATTTAAATTAAAATATTTAAATATCTATTGAATTTTGTGTACATGTAAAAATATTTAATGTATCATGCTTACATATTTTTGAAACCACGACTCAAAATGTTTACTGGGTTCACCGTCGAGATCTTCTTGTTTGGACTTGCTATTAAATAATTAATAGGTTAAGAAGATACAATTTATTCAATAATAGAAATGGAAAAATAATTATTTGTATATATTACCTAACAACATTTGTTAATCATCACATTTGAGAAACACTATTGCTTTAGCTAGATTGAAATCTCTATCATCAGTGAAACCTTTAGCATCCTTCCATTTGCCAACTAGATGTCCTTGTTTATTTTTTATATATAAAAGGCTATTGTTTGAATTGTCCATATTTTCATTGTCATTGCAATGATCATTATTAAAACTTACATTAATGTGATCATCAAAATAATGATCAAGAAATATGGAAGCTTCTTCGATAATGTATGCTTGATAAATTGAGCCTTCAACACATGCTTTCCACTTTACCTTTTTCTTTTGGTAACCATATACCTTAATATAAAAGTATGTTACTGAATGTCGATATATAATAATTTCATAAATGAAAATAAACTGTAATGTTATTATATATACCTCTCAAATGGATACATTTATCTGTACTGACCTAGTCCTCACATTAATGTTTTGAACGGAAAATGTAGTAGTAGATGTTCAGTGTAATTAATTCCAGGAGGAAATATTTTTTATAATTTACATAGAAGCTTCGGTACATCTTTTTCAAGCTTATGTTAATGGTCTTTATGAAGAGTAGTTGAGAAAATATATTTTTAGAATAGACTAAGCTCATTATAGGCATCCAACACAGTAAAATCACTTAGCTATTGGGAAAAAAGTTTGGAGAAATATATGACAATCTTGACTCTTCATACGCAACAACATAAGATCCTTCATATCAGCACATCGCTTCGTGTTAAAAGCAATTTCGTTTAGGAAACAAAAAGATCCAACCATTCCAATAATTTTATTCAATGAGTTTTATCCAACTCATAAAAAGAAAGAATTTTGAAGTTTGGATGTAAAGAATCTTTAAGTTCTGGATGATTGAAATAGCATTCGATAACTTTTCTTAGTTTTAGATAATCTTTGGTTTTCATTCATGATCATGCGATAGAAATACTCAAACATATTTTTTTTCTCATTATGCATCATGTGCAAATTGTGTCTAAGTTTATGATCCTTCCAATATTGTAATTCCCAAAATACTATACTGGCACCATTTGTGATAATCCCCTTTACCGGGAATTTTCGCCTCTTTATTTCCAGTCTCGTATACTTTTGGGTAACCTTTCATGATATCAAATATCTCTTCGTTATTCAAAAACACTGGTGGTTATAGATTTTTCAACTTTTTTTGTTCATTTTATCTCTTCTAAAAGGCTCATTTGTATGCAAAAAAACGACGATAACGATCCCACCAACACCGTTTACCACCATGTTTTAATGTATATGCATTTGTCAAATTCATGCATGTAGGAAAAGATCATTTACATCCCATAGTCCAACCTAAAAGCATCCTGTATACTAGAAAATCGCTTATCAACCACAATAAATAAGCAAATAGTTTGATATTTTTGATACATCGTAAGTATCAACTCCCTAGATAGACAGGCTTTTCGGCTCTTTGATTAAAGGCTCTAAATAAACATCTATTCCATTTTTTTAGATTTCTGGGTCCAAGAACAACATTTGTTAAGGACATATACAGATTATGCATACATCCATGGAGGCAAGTTATACGGTGTTAGAATAACTAGTCAAGTTAAATATTTTGCATCATAATGAGAAAACGCTTGGAAACCAATTGTACATAGACCAATTCTAAAATTTCATGATTTTTTGGAAAAATAAGGACATTTACCATCGAAATGTATCCATGCTTCTTCCTTTGAAGGATGACATAGAAGTCCTACCATTCGTTCTCGTTCACTATGTCATGTCATATGATACATAGTAGTAGAAGGTGAATCTTTATTATCTAGGAATAAACGAAAGATAATGCATAGGGGTTAAAGATACATCTTTACCTTTGCTTTTCTCTTTTCATATCTTCTACTCCATAGAAGGTGCAATGTGTAAGGTTAGTATCATTCTTTCAATATAGCATGCATCAATGTTAACTTGTGTCAGTCTGTAACATCCCCTTACTTGGAAGCACAAAACTAACGGCTACGGACATTGTAGTCATCCATAGTTATTAATCTTCGACGACCAAATACGGCGGTGCAAGATACATTGATACACAGATCATAGAAATATAGAAAAAATTAGCAATTCAAAAACACATTTCCATATTCAAATCAAATCTGTTTATGTTCATTACATAATCCTAAATTAACCACGTTTAACAGAATATAATTATTACAACTACGCTAAGAGCGACATATGAAGATGCCCCTTGGTTGATCAGAGTATATAGTAAGGCTAATAAATCTGCCTTTACAAACAAAACACACAGCGAAAAGAAAACTCTAAATATCTATCTGCCTCCTGCACGCCTTCGGAAGCATTATTTGTCTAAGAAGAGAACCTAAAAACCATAAACCTCAAACCACTCAAATCAATTGAGTACCCGAGAGTTTAAGGGGGGAACAAAAAATTCGAGTCAAACATAAAGCCTGGTATGAATAATAATTTAACATCTCAACTCTTTAGATATCTAGTGAGACCATGCCGCTTAGTAGAATGGGTTTTCCCCTCACTAGTATCCTAAAACATTTATAAAGCCATATACTATGCTTCTGCATCCACAATGGTTAAAACATACATTTTCAAAATATTATGATGATATGCATACTTGACAATAATTAGGATTTCCCATTCCCAGTTTAATCTGACACCCTGTCTTAATTATAGTTCCTAGGGTCACTATTAACCTTTTTGTAACGACCCCGGAATTTATATATATTTAAATTGATAATTAAATGAATTTTTGAATTAAAATTTTGAAAATTATCGATTAAAGTAGTGCGAGTTTCCCCGATTCCAAATATATTATGTATAAATCATTTAAAATTTAAATATTGTATATATATGTATATATGTGAATATATATGTATATGGGTAAATATCAGCAGGTTTGAATTTATATATATATATATATATATATATCTACATTTGATTTGAATTGTAAATAAATGATTTAAATTTAGGATTGAAGGTTAATATATATGAGAAATTATAACAAGTTAAATTATAATAAAAATATAAAGTAAACAAATAATTGCTAAAATCTAAACAACGAATTAGAACTCTAGAAATTCCTCTATATTATGGAATAAATAAATTATATGGTTTTATTCAATATAAAGTAAATAGATATATATCGTAGTAAATCAATACAAAATAATACCAAGTAATAAAACAAACAAAAATAATAAAAGAAAAATAAAGTAAAAATAGAAGTTTATTTATATTATAGAGAAATAAGACAAGACAAAAGGAAAGGTATCTATATATACATATAGGAATGCAAGTGTAAGTCAAAAAGACAAAGCAAAAGGGATATATGTACACAAGTGAATAAATGTGTGTGTGTAGCTTGCAAAAGAAAATACAAACAACATTTTATATTCAAATTTAACAATATATATATATGTGTTAGCTCGTATAAGAAGACACTAGTGTAAATTGGATGAGCATTTAAATATACATACAAATATCCATTAGCTTGTAAATGAAGACAACATTCTATTCATTTATGTACAAACAAAATAAAATATGAATTTGTACAAACTAATTAATATCTCTTAGTACACAACCATATTCCATCAGCCGAAATGAAAGAAAAAGAAATATAAATGTGTAGATTTGTTCAAGCCAAATTAATGCAAGGTACCTCAGCCTCCATTTGCTAGAAATATCACTGATCAAAATTGTACAAACAAATATATTACCTGTACAAAATATTATACCCAGTAAAACTTCTCTTCTTTATATCAAAGCCTTTCTCAAATTTATTTCTTTTCGTTCATCTACATCTGGAAAGAAAACTTAAACACCATTTCAAAACTAAAACAACAATCTAAGTCAACTACAAACCAGAGGATTGAAGATAAGAGCTTCAGCTTGCAGTTTCTCAAGCCAGTTTCAATATTGATGAGGCTCTGTTCATTTTGAAACCAGGTGAGCAAACACCCATAAATTTTTCCCCCATGTTCTGATTTGTGATGATATTGATGTGTGATGGAAAGAAAATTTCTTGAATTGTTGATGAATATTCCTACATGCCAGTAATTAGATGTAGATATAGGAATGTATGCATGTATACATACTCCAAAGAGAGTAAACCCATGTTTTATTTTAATCATTTGTTGCTGCGTGAATGCTTGAATGATTAGGAAAGTTTAAACTTAGTTTGCATGCAAGAATCTTGAGTATATGAATGAATCTTTGGCTTGTGCGTGTTGATTCTACAAAATGCTAATCACTGTTTAGCCTCAGGAAAACAAAACCTGTCAAACCCCCTTCTTTCCCTCTGTCTCTATTTTCTGTTGACCTAGTGAAGGCAAGCGGTCCAGCGACCTAAGGAAAAATAGGTCATACGACCTAAGAAATTCGCGAACTCAAAAGACCAAGTGTAAGGTCGGCGACGACCTACGACTTACGACCTAAGTGGGATGCGACTTAGTGGGGCATAGGTCGGAGACGACCTACGACTTAAGGTCAAGCGACCTAGTGAAATAGCAGGGGAAATATTAGGTTGGAGACGACCTACGACTTAAGGTTTAACTCGCGAACGACTTAACATCTTGCCTGGGAATTATAGGTCGGCAACGACCTAAGACATAAGGTTTAACTCGCGAACGACTTAACTTTGCCTGGGGATTATAGGTCGGCAACGACCTAAGGTTTAAAGTTTAACTCGCGAACGACTTAACTTTGCCTGGGGATTATAGGTCGGCAACGACCTAAGACTTAAGGTTTAACTCGCGAACGACTTAACTTTGCCTGGGGATTATAGGTCGGCAACGACCTAAGACTTCGCCTGGAGATTATAGGTCGGCAACGACCTAAGAAGTTGGAGACTTTTCAACACGCGAGCTAGTAGCCTGGACGACCTAAGGATGGCCAGAAACGACTTAAGGCCAGAAAAATCACCAAAACGCTGAAAATTGAAGTTTTTCGCCAATCCAATCCAAACCAAATGCAAATGTTGATGCAAATGCAATAGGGGATCATTCCCAACAGTCCAAGATAGATATAGGCAAGATGTGAGATCAAAAATCTCACCTTTTCACGGAATTTGAAGAAGATGGAGATTTGAGAGCAAAGCAAGAACACCAACAAGCTTGAATCAATGGTCTTCACGTGAATTTGATGTTGAATCTTGGATTTGCAATGGAATTTGTGTTTGGAGTTTTAATTTCCACTTCCCACCACCATTTTTGAGAAAGCTTCAAGTGTTTTGATAGAGTGAGGAAGATGGTTGGGCTGAACTAAAGGGGTGCAGTCCAAACCAAAGTCAAAGGCGGGAAAAAGTATTGAAAATTTCACTATCTCCAAACATATCGAAGTTTACACTCAAAAAGATCGCAAACGTCATTTTGAACTCAATGGGGGTGGTCTCGAGTCCTAATTTGACCGTATGCAAAAAGTAGCTTTTCGGACTAACATCCGACTAACGATAAAATATTTAAATAAAATATTTAAATATAGAATCGATAGATATGCGGGTTGTTACAAATATTATACTTTCAAAATGTTTTCCACTATGCACTAATACTAATAACCAATGATTTTGCGTAGTAAGCATCTTTGACTATCATAAGGAGAAATCTCCTCCGATTCTGCGTTTGCATTGTGTGTGTGTGCGGGAGGCCTTATGGTAGTTTCATTTTCCAAAAGCATTGCGGATTCAATGTTAAAAATTCTTTTGTGTATGTTTAAAGATAAACTGTTTTTGTTGCTCACACCAGTCCCACGACTGACTCGGAGTTTATTGTTCCCTTCCTAAACTCTGGGTGCCCACCATTTTCCACACGGGCAGTCTAGAGTTGGGTTTCTCAGATATTCAGGTTGAGTAGAGTATCTGGAGCTGGTCAGTTCTTGGACGACTGACCTTGCTTTCCGCTTGCTATGGATTGGAGCATTCTATTGGAGATATTCTATCCACTGCTGGTGTTATATATTTTCTCTCCGCTGCTATTTCTTGTATCATATCTCTAATGTATATTGATATTTGTTGTATCATCCTGTTGTATCATATTATATCAGATTTTGTATCTGTCATTGTATCAATGTTATATATATATTGATATATTCTTTTTCTTCCGCTGTGTTGTTTTACTTAATGGTGTTATAAGCTACGGGAAGCTAGATTCGGCGTTTGAATCTACGGCATTTTGAGTACAAATGAAGTACGGATGTCGATTTTCGAAGGCCGAGTTTTTGGACTCTTATATTTGGTATCAGAGCTAAGGGTAAAACTTTAGCTCAGGAGTATAACACATTAAGTAGCTCATTAGAGATAGGGTGAAGTATACCCTAGAATGAGTAATTCTCAGATATCTATCCGTATGCCTCAGTAAATTCTCTTACTATCCGCTGATAGTAAGTATGAGTGCAAGAAGAGGATGAGATAGGGGACAGAGAAATACGACTATAAAATATAAATGGTCAATACTCTGTAACAACAAGGAAACAAACTTTTCTCTATCAATCTCTTTTGGCCGTCATCTTTTCTATTCTTTGATAGTTCCTGGTAGTTCCAGGATGAAGATTCGATATATTAATATGGGACATAAACTCCAGATAGACCAAAATTGTTTGTTTGGATGTATTGGTTGCCTTGGTTGCTTTGTTTGCTATGGTTGATAAGTATACTTTAGTTCTAAACTAAAAAATTTGAAATTGTATCCATATATCTATCTATTCTTTGGAATTCCGATTTATTCTACGGATGGTTAGTTATCCTTTCGAACTAACCGATATCACTCCATATTTCGTAGATCTGGATAACCCGAGTATCTTGTGAAAGAATTCAATAGATTCGTTCTTGTATCTATTCTTGATATTCTGATTTGGTAAGCCAAATGCAGAATAGATATTCAATTTGAATTGATGAAATATTTTTCATCTATCTTTGTGTCTCCTTGGCAATTTCGAGGACGAAATTCTTTTAAGGGGGGAAGTCTGTAACGATCCCGGAATTTATATATATTTAAATTGATAATTAAATGAATTTTTGAATTAAAATTTCGAAAATTATCGATTAAAGTGGTGCAAGTTTCCCCGATTCCAAATATATTCTGTATAAATCATTTAAAATTTAAATATTGTATATATATGTATATATGTGAATATATATGTATATGGGTAAATATCAGTAGGTTTGAATTTATATATATATATATATATATATATATATATATCTACATTTGATTTGAATTGTAAATAAATGATTTAAATTTAGGATTGACGGTTAATATATATGAGAAATTATAACAAGTTAAATTATAATAAAAATATAAAGTAAACAAATAATTGCTAAAATCTAAACAACGAATTAGAACTCTAGAAATTCCTCTATATTATGGAATAAATAAATTATATGGTTTTATTCAATATAAAGTAAATAGATATATATCTTAGTAAATCAATACAAAATAATACCAAGTAATAAAACAAACAAAAATAATAAAAGAAAAATAAAGTAAAAATAGAAGTTTATTTATATTATAGAGAAAAAAGACAAGACAAAAGGAAAGATATCTATATATACATATAGGAATGCAAGTGTAAGTCAAAAAGACAAAGCAAAAGGGATATATGTACACAAGTGAATAAATGTGTGTGGGTAGCTTGCAAAAGAAAATACAAACAACATTGTATATTCAAGTTTAACAATATATACATATATATATATATATGTTAGCTCGTATAAGAAGACACTAGTGTAAATTGGATGAGTATTTAAATATACATACAAATATCCATTAGCTTGTAAATGAAGACAACATTCTATTCATTTATGTACAAACAAAATAAAATATGAATTTGTACAAACTAATTAATATTTCTTAGTACACAACCATATTCCATCAGCCGAAAAGAAAGAAAAAGAAATATAAATGTGTAGATTTGTACAAGCCAAATTAATGCAAGGTACCTCAGCCTCCATTTGCTAGAAATATCACTGATCAAAATTGTATAAACAAATATATTACCTGTACAAAATATTATACCCAGTAAAACTTCTCTTCTTTATATCAAAGCCTTTCTCAAATTCACTTCTTTTCGTTCATCTACATCTGGAAAGAAAACTTAAACACCATTTCAAAACTAAAACAACAATCTAAGTCAACTACAAACCAGAGGATTGAAGATAAGAGCTTCAGCTTGCAGTTTCTCTAGCCAGTTTCAATATTGATGAGGCTCTGTTCATTTTGAAACCAGGTGAGCAAACACCCATAAATTTTGCCCCCATGTTCTGATTTGTGATGATATTGATGTGTGATGGAAAGAAAATTTCTTGAATTGTTGATGAATATTCCTGCATGCCAGTAATTAGATGTAGATATAGGAATGTATGCCTGTATACATACCCCAAAGAGAGTAAACCCCTGTTTTATTTTAATCATTTGTTGCTGCGTGAATGCTTGAATGATTAGGAAAGTTTAAACTTAGTTTGCATGCAAGAATCTTGAGTATATGAATGAATCTTTGGCTTGTGCGTGTTGATTCTACAAAATGCTAATCACTGTTTAGCCTCAGGAAAACAAAACCTGTCAAACCCCCTTCTTTCCCTCTGTCTCTATTTTCTGTTGAAAATAAATAAATGAATAAATAAACAAGATGGAATTTGTGTTTAAATTTGCACCAGGTTTCAGTAATTAAATCAGAGCAAAGTTTTGAACCTGTATTTTACTTCAGTAATGAATTAAAACAAGTATACACAGTTCTTTCTTCCTGTAAACAATGAAACACAGCCACAATTTAAACTTTCAAGAAATTCGAACTTCATAAACTTTAACTTCAATAATACCATGTGAATCCTCTAAAAATGATAGTTTTTGAAACTAAAATCAAAATTTTTCATTGAATTTTCACTGAGGATTTGGGGTTGATCAGAAAAATGCCATTTCGTCAATTTCTGGTGATCTATGAAATTATAGGACTCGAGTTCGTTGTGGTAGCAAGATTGGAGGTACGAGATCATCAGAAAAAGGCGAGTATAAATTTTAAATCCTTAAATTTGTGATTTGAGATCAAAGTAGGGTTTAAGAACCCATGTTCGTTCATAAAAAAAAATAGGTCGCTGATGATTCTCGGGTGCATCGAGTTAGAAAGAGGTTCTGGGGATAGCTTCGTGGATGATCGGAGGTGGCGTGGCCGTGGTGGTGCGAGGCCAAGTGGTCGGCGTCTCGAGGTCGAGGTGGATTTAGCCGAGCAGTGGGTTCCAGTTTTGGAATAGATGGCTCGATTTTGATTCGAGGCAAGTTAGGGTGATTGGATGTCTAGAGATGGTTGCTGGGTTGGTGGTTGACGTGCCAAAATGTTCGTCGTTGGTCGAAGTCACCTCCGGTGCCGTGCACGTGCACGTGGGGGAGTGGGGTGTCAGTTGCAGTGTTTTGGGAAAGGAGGCAGTGCGACTCGAAGTCTCACTCGGGGGATCAGGGAGAAAACGCGAAGGCGAGCTCGAGTTGTTTTAACTTTGAATTGGGTCAGCTTTAAAGACTTAAACAAAATTTATAAAAAAATGTGTCACGGGTAGATTTTGGCTAGGTCTCAAAGCAGGGGGGTGTTTTTCTCGGGTGTGACTCGAAGCGGGTCTCGGGTCTGTTGTATAAACAGTTTTTATTCTAAAATAAAATTCAAACTTTTAAACATTTTTAATTCATGTTTTAAAATGATGACTTTGATTAAAGTTTGGATAAATTAAGGATTTAGTAAGACATTTTTTTAAGCAATTAATAAAGGTAGAAAGATGTAATCTTTTAATCTATTAAGTAATTAATGATTTGTTTAATTAAAGAATAATTACCTAACTAATTACTTAATATTAAAGGTTAATTTAACAAATAAATTAAGGTAAATTAATTTGTTATTGATTATTTAACAATTGAGGAGTAATTAATAAAAGTAATTGAGAGTCAATTAAGTAACAATTAAGGGTTAATTAATTAAGATAATAAATTATGGAATAATTAATTTATGAAGTGATTAAGATTTAATTAAAAATAATTACTTAGTAAAAGTAATTAAGAATGGGAAATTAATGATCAAAGATGGATTAACCAAGTAATTAAGGGTAATCACTTTAAAGAATAATTAATAATGTGATTAATTAATTGAGGTAATTAATTTGAGAATTATAATTAAAGGTTAATTAATTTATAATTAATGGTTAATTAATAAATGATTAAAGAGTAATTAGTCAAATTGATTTGTAATTTATTAATGTTAATTAACCAGGATTAGTAATTTATTCATAAGTAATTAATCTGATTTAATTAATCAGATAATTAAATTGATCCTACTTATGGATGTTTGGATTTTATTGAATGGTTGAATTGTTTGATATTCCTAATATGTGATGCTTTGTGATATATCATGATTTATGTTGTGATCTATGATAAATTTTCTGTGATGTAATTTATTATCTGTGACGTATATATTTGTGATCTGTAAATAAACGATAAGCGTTATAATTATACCGCTTATCGAATATATTGTTGTATTTAATCTGTGATGATTGAATGATGTTGCACTATTGTGTTAAACCCCGGACTACACTATACACACACAAATATGGATTTCATGGAGAAATCGATTAAGTCACAGATTTTGAAAATAGTTTAAAAGTTGAATATTTAAAACCAAATGTTTTGGAAATGGATTGAGTTTAAAGTGAAAAACTTTTGAAATGGAATTTCAAAGATGAAATTTATCTTGAGTAACTTGATTGAGTTTGAAATTTAAATATTTGATTTAAATTTGAATTTAATATTTGAAATTGAATTCTATAATTTGAAACTAGGGATTAGAGATGTTTATATATGGGTTAAACTATTTTAAAAGTAAGATTTTGAGAATTTGGATTTAACCCAAGAACTTTAACTCGTATAAATGAATCAGATTTCCAAAATGAAAACTGTTTGTTTTCAAAGAATAAAAGCTTTCAGATAAGAAATGAAATTCCAGTTTAATTAAAGGAATTTCAAGATTGAATTGAAAAAATGGTTTCTCTAAGTTATGAGTGAATTCTTTTTGAAAGCTATGAATTAAATCTGTTTATTGTTAACAAATTTAAAATGATGATTTATTTAAACCATTCGAAATGAAATTGTTTTGAAAGCTATAAGTTAAATGTTTGATTTAAAGATTTAACGAGTTAAATTGAAATGTTGGGTTAAACCATTTGAAAGAAAGTTTGGAATTATTAAGTTGTGACTTAATTGAAAACCCCAGATCCATATGTTTTAAATATTGCGCTCACTATTCGGTTTAGCCGGGAAAAGACCTTTGTGTCACATAACCCATTCCGAATAATGGTACGTCGTATATGGATAGCATTTGAATACCGGTGTGAAAGACCAGGTATTTGCAAGAACGATAGGATGACCTATCGATTGTCTCTGCACTGAGTTGCTCCGGTATAGAGATTTCCTAAGTGATGGGAAATCCGATCGGGATTGTGAATACCCGGATTGCAAGGGCTTCTTTGGAAGTGCCTTCGGTTCTGTTCGAACCCGGAACAGACTTGTATGGTTACATGTCTGACATTACACTTTGAGATATAAAGCAGATTTCTTTCAAATACATTTCTGTTGTTGGCGGAGAATTTATTCTCTTAGCTTAACACCCTTCTCTGATACGTACGAGCTCAGAGGTTATGTAGTTGAAGGTTATCAGCGATATACTCCCAATTTGGTAATGTGACATGCTGAGTGTTGATGTGATGATCATTGTTTGATCATTTGTGATATGATCATTTGTTTGATCATTTATCTTTTTGATCATTACTTTGATCATCTGTTGACCCAAAGCATGGCTTTGTTCCAAAGCGTAGCTTTGTGGACGAGACTTCGTCAGGGCCTCACAACCCGGAAATGGTCGAAACAGGAATGTTGCGGCAAGGTTATGAGGGTCGCGCCCTTTAGGGTATGTCATTTCCTTCTGGAAAGGGGTGGTATCATGGTATGGAGCCCAGATACTTACTCATGTGGTCACACTCTATTTATTATGTGTGATGTTGATTACCGAGCGCTCGGATAAAGGTCATAAAGGACCGGGGAATGGCATATTCGTGAGTTACTTGTTACAGGGGTAACCCAGCCTTGTGTTGGCAGAGAGCAGTTTGTCTCTCGGGACGTCCAGCCAGAGGCGATCCCATTCGGCAGTAGGAAAGGAAGTTCCTTAGCCTGACCATTTGTTGGAAATCCATCTTCCAATACGAACCGTGTACGGTTTTAGTTGTAGAACCTGCCATTTACTTATGGTGGCGCCCCACTGTTTAGATGGTAGCTATAGTAGGCATAGTTCGGAATGTCTATGCTGGCTAAGATTAATATTATACTTTCAAAATGTTTTCCACTATGCACTAATAATAATAACCAATGATTTTGCGTAGTAAGCATCTTTGACTATCATAAGGAGAAATCTCCTCCGATTCTGCGTTTGCATTGTGTGTGTGTGTGGGAGGCCTTATGGTAGTTTCATTTTCTAAAAGCATTGTGGATTCAATGTTAAAAATTCTTTTGTGTTTGTTTAAAGATAAACTGTTTTTGTTGCTCACACCAGTCCCACAACTGACTCGGAGTTTATTGTTCCCTTCCTAAACTCTGGGTGCCCACCATTTTCCACACGGGCAGTCTAGAGTTGGGTTTCTCAGATATTCAGGTTGAGTAGATTAATTGGAGCTGGTTAGTTCTTGGACGACTGACTTTGCTTTCCGCTAGCTATGGATTGGAGCATTCTATTGGAGATATTCTATCCGCTGCTGGTGTTATCTATTTTCTCTCCGCTGCTATTTCTTGTATCATATCTCTGATGTATATTGATATCTGTTGTATCATCCTGTTGTATCATATTGTATCAGATTTTGTATCTGTCATTGTATCAATGTTATATATATATTGATATATTCTTTTTCTTCCGCTGTGTTGTTATACTTAATGGTGTTATAAGCTCCGGGAAGCCAGATTCGGCGTTTGAATCTACGGCATTTTGAGTACAAATGAAGTACGGATGTCGATTTTCGAAGGCCGAGTTTTTGGACTCTTACACTTTTAGTTTTCATGGGTTTACTAATAACCTTGTTATAACTAATAGACACCCTGTCCTAATCATAGTTTTCATGGGATCACTAAGAACCTATATGCACCTGCCAGTTAACTTAATTAATTCAGGGGTCTTCCTGGACCTATTAGTCCTTCCAATAACTAATCACGTTATCTTAGTTTTCATGGGTTTACTAGTAACCTATGGATTTATCCAGTAAATCGCTTCACATCCTAGTTTTCATGGGTTGACTAGGAACCTACAAATACTTTCATTAGCCACTTTCTTATCCTAGTTTTCATGGGTTTACTAGGAGCCAATTGTCTGGTGTCAATTCTTAATCCGGATATAGTTTTCATGGGTTCACTATAAACCAATTAGCCCATCCTAACTGATCTTAATACATACTTTTCATGGGTTAACTATGAACCTGTTGGTTTTCTCCAATAACTACTTTGTTATAGTTTTCATGGGTTTACTATGAACATTTTGGTTTACTCTAATAACTACTTTATCATAGTTTTCATGGGTTTACTATGAACCTTTTGGTTACCTCCAATAACTACAAAGTTTAGGCATCCTATATTTATGGTCACCTTGACTCCTTGGATGCAAATCTACTCATTCAGGAGTTTAAGCAATTTATATTCACTATTGAGTTACCCTAGCTGGTTCTTCTACCCTTTTTTCCCAAAATATAGTGATGGGTTATCATGTGAGTATATTCATATTTGAAGAAGCAAAACAACAATTTAACAATAGCACTCTTGTGGGTTTAAGGTCTTGAAATATATTACACAAAACATAGTTAACACCTTTAACATATATTTTTATCAAGGCAGATTCTTCTTCAAAATTACATACTTAAAGCCATTACAAAACTCCTTTATATAAGCTGTGGTTATCCTTAAAAATTTAGAGTTATGGGTTTTAAAACCTTTCGACCATGTCAAAAGCTACTATTTTCAACCCCTTCGAAGGGTTTCAATCATATCTTTTTAAAATAAAAGGTTCCAACCCTCTTTATACTTTAAAACACTTCTTTCCAAACCCTTCGACCCCATTGAAACTCAAACCTTTCGCAAGTATTAGAAAACCATTCGAAACCATTAAAATGCAAACCTTTAGAAAGCAATGGAAAACAAACCTTTCAAAAACTCACTGGGTTCAATTTAAAACATGTGGTGAACCTTCTTTGAAAACCTTTCGAATTCATTAGAAGCAACCTTTCGACTTTTTTGAAAGCTCTGTTTCGAAAGCTTTAAAACATATCATTTAAAACAATGGGTCTCTGCCTTTTAAAACAACTCCTTTGAAAGCTTTGGGTTATACTTCAATTATAAAACAAGGGTAAATCATCTAATTCGAAAGCTTTGATACCTTTCGAAAGCATTGGAGAAGTGGCTAGTTTTAAAACAAGTAAACCTTTCGACTTTGTCGAAAGCAATGACTTTGAAAGGTTGGAAAAAGCTGCAATAACCTTTTGACTGTGTCGGAAGGTTCAAAACGAATTAAAGATAAAGCGGCAGTAACCTTTCGACTTTGTCAAAATGTTTAAAACCTTTATTTTAAATAATTGACCAGGTCGTAGGCAACCAAGTCGAAAGCTCCTTTTCGAAAGCAAGCGGGTATAAGCTTTTGGTTTATAAAACAAACATACCCCAAGCTCTTTGGCAACCAACCTTTCAACTAAGTGCGCTTCGACCTTGTTCAATTTATTACGTACCAAGTAACTTGATACCATAGGCATTAAACTTTGACCTTGTTGGAGGATATAACCTTTCGACTTTTTCGGAAGGGCTGGGTCGGAAGGTTTGATGCCAAAATGGCTGAAACATGCTAAAAGCATGGTTTTCTTGTTTTGAACTTAAAAGAGGTAACTTTTCAACTAACATGCCTTTATTTGTCAAATTTTCATTGATTAACAAATACGTTTTAGAAAAGTGTTGCCACTAATTTCAGTATTAAACAATAATTTTATTTTATAAAATGCTACTTCTCCTTAATTAAATATATAAACATTTAAGTCCCATACCTTAAATAATTTTATATATTCAACAAATCACTTAGGAAAAATCTGGAAAAATTCTAGAAAATCTATTTTAGTATGTTTTCCTACATATAAAAATTTCAAACCCAAATAATAATTATTTTAGCTGTAAATAATTTATAACTCAATAAATCATTTTCTTCACTAGAAAATTAATATAAAATCCACATAAATTCAGAAAATTTTGAAAATTGGAACCTATCTCTAGAATCATGTTTTCTACAACATATAATTTTCCCATGGCATTTATAAATCATTTCATCTCGGTTTTACCCAAAAACCGTGTATATCTTCTTTTTAACAAACTTGTTTAATCCATATAAATCATAATTTAAGCATACCATCATTCAATATATCATAAAAACTGATTTACACTATAATCTGAAGCCATATGATCATAAAACTAAAATAGAGATGCAGAAATTATTATTCACCTTAGATTGGATAATGAAATTGAAGTTTGGTTGAGATTGATTCCTTCTAACTTGAATCCTAAGCTTTTAGTTGATTTTTTCTTCTCTTCTTCCTGTTGGCCGGCCTTACTTCTCATGGTTGTTATTTTTTTTGAGTTAAATGAACGTGTATGACCTAATGAGAATAGTATAAGGGTGGGAAGTATGGTTATTTACCCTAATGCCTTTATGTTTAATTTCCTAACCATTTATACAAATTCATTAGATTTTAATAAGCACGGCCACCTAATTTATTAATCAACCTCAATCTCCTTATCTACATTATTCTATTCAATTTATTCTAATTAAATCTCTTGAATAATGTCAATACAATTAAGGGTTTTACAGGATCCCCTCCTTCAAGAATTTCGTCCTCGAAATTCAGTAAGGACTAACTAGCAAACATAACAATCATCTGTAACATCTCCTAACAACCATACTATCCACCTGACTAGCAAAAATCTATATAAATCTAATATTGACATATCATCAAAGCAGATCAGGATAAGCCTCTCGAATCCCGTCCTCTGTCTCCCATGTACAGTCTTTCTCATTGTCGCTCCACTGAACCTTCACCAACTTGACTGTCTTAGTCCTCAATTTCTTCTCCTCTCTCACTACAACCCGAACTGGTTATCTGACAAAAGTAAAATCTGGCTCTACTACCAAATCCTCCAACTATGTCTGAGGAATAGTAACCTCTGGATCGTGCACATACTTATGAAAATGAGACACATGGAATACATTATGGACATCTGCCAAACTGCTCGGCAACCCAACTATGTAAGCGAGCTTTCCAACCCTTTATATAATCTGGAATGCATCAACATACCTCAGGGCCAAATTTCCCGACTTTCCAAATCGTACAACACCCTTCATTGGTGATACTTCAATGAAAACTCTATCTCCCACTGAGAACTCTAGTTCTTTGCACCTCTTATCTACGTAACTCTTCGGCCGAGATTGAGCTTCCTTCATCCGTCCTCGGATTAACCCAATTTTTTCTGACGCCTCTCTAACTAAAACCGGACCTAAGACCAAACTTTCTCCCACCTCGAACCAACATGCTGGTGATTTGCATGGCCTTCCATACAAAGCTTCAAAAGGCGCCTTTCTTATACTAGTCTGATAACTATTATTATAGGAAAACTCAATCAAATGTAGGTGATCTTCCCAACATCCACCAAAGTCTAACACACAAGCTCTCAATAAATCCTCGAGTACCTTGTTGACCCTCTCTGTCTGCCCATCCGTCTGTGGGTGATATGCTGTACTCATCTTGAGCTTGGTACCTAATACCTCTTATAGACTCCTCCAAAATTCGCTAGTGAATAATGCATCTCTGTCGCTGACTATGTTACTAGTAATCCCATGAAGTCTAACTATTTTCTTCATAAACAACTTAGCCAAAACAGGTGTCGTCCTGGTTGACTTTACCGGAATGAAATGGACTCCTTTGGTCAACCTGTCCACAATAACCCATATGCTTTCATTTCCTCTATTTGACCTTGGCAACCCACCTATAAATCCATCGATATCGAATCTCATTTCCAAACTGGTTGAAGTAACCCACTCGGCTTCTGACGTTCAGCTTTCACTTGTTGATAGTTTACACATTGCCTAACCCACAAGCCAACATTCCTTTTCATGCCTTCCTAATAAAAGCTCCTCTTCATATCTTGATACATTATGGTTCCTCCAGGATGAATCGTAAACTTTGATCGATGACATTCCTCTAAAACTTCTGTCCTTAAGTTCTATATATTAGAAAAGTAGAGTCGTCCTTCTTTGTCAACTATCCTCTTTGGTCAAGACTAAAATTCTTTAGGTCATCATTCTCTGATCCTTCCTTAAGCCTTTTAATCATCTTAGCTAAAACTGGATCTTCTCTCTGCTTAGAAGTTATCCTCTCGATCAACACTGGTCAAGCTTCTAAACAAGATAACATGGTGGTACCCTGACTAGAACTAGCAGTAGATCTCAACTGCACACCAGAACTGGCTAAAGCTTCTAGATCCTTCCATTCTACCAACATTGCTAACACCACGTTCTGATGTTTTCTACTGAGAGCATCTTCTACCTTATTTCCTTTCCCTGGGGTATACTCTATGCCGAAATCATAAGCAGCCAAAAACTCCAACCATCTCTGCTGCCTCTTATTCAACTACTTCTGAGAGAATAAATACTTTAATGACTTATGATCGGTATACAACTCAATTCTCTCCCCCAAAAGATAATGCCTCCAAATTTTCAACGCAAAGATCACCGCAACCAATTCCAAATCATGAGTAGGACATCTAACTTTGTGCGGTCTAAGCTTCCTAGATGCATAAGCAATAACTTTGCCCTTCTGCATCAATACTGTTCCCAATCCAGTGCGACATGCATCAGTGTATACTACCAACCCTTGGTTACAATCTGGAACTACTAACACTGGCGCATTGGTCAACAAATGCTTTAACTTAAGGAATGCTTCCTCACATTTGTTGGACCAAACAAACTTCACGTCCTTCCTAGTCAACTCACTCAAAAGCGCTGCTATCCGCAAGAAATCCTTGATGAATCTCTGGTAATAGCCAGCAAGTCCAAGAAACCTCCTGATCTCAGTTACCGTCTCTCGTCTCTTCCAATTATTGACTGCCTCGATCTTAACTGGATCAACTGACAATCCTTCCTTTGAAACTACATGACCAAGAAACTTAACTTCTCCCTTCCAGAAATGACACTTGGAAAACTTCGCCTTTAGCTGATTCTGCCTCAACGTCTCCAATACTACTGTAACATCCCCTATCTAGAGGCCCAAAACTAAGTGCTACAGATGCTGCGGTCATCTATAGTATTAGCTTCCGGTGACTAAACACGACTATGTTAATGGTATCAATAATATTAGAAGAACTTGAATATGAAACAAAACATAGATTTCAAAACAACAAATTACTTCATTACATTTCCAAATAAAATTTGTTCCACATTCACGTCACATAACCCAAATCGTTTTCCCAGGCACAGATTAAATATAGTTATTACAAATTACGCCGAGAGCGGTATATGATGATACCCCCTTAATTAATCAGAGTCATATGGTCATATTAGACCTAATACATCATAACACAGTGGAAAATCCATCAAAACATAAATAAAAGCAGCAAATCCTAAGTAGCTATCTGTTGCCTCCTGCATCCTTCGGTAGCTTATTCGTCAACTTTTTAAAACCTGAAAAGATCCTTAACCTCTCAATCTACTCAAATCAATTTTAAGCACCCAAGAGTTTAAGGAGAAAACATAAACTTCGAGTTAGACATAAAGCCTGGTATGAATAATACTATACATCTCAGTTTAATTATGTTAAGTGAGACCACGCCGCTTAGCGGAACGTGTTTCCTCTCACTAACATCCTTTTTAAAACATATCTTTGCAAATCCTTTCATATAACCATATACTATGCTCCTGCATCCACAATGGTTAAACACTACAAAATAAACATTATGTAAACAAACATAAATATCATGTAATAATGAACTATCTGTTCAAACACAAAAGTTTTGTTTGGATAACTTTTAACCTTTGGCTAACTCGAGCCTACCAGACAATACAATCAACATTAACCTAACACCTATTAGATATTTATATTCGGGATTATCTATCCTTATCTATCTGTTTAACATTTCCCATCAGGACGGCCTGTCCTAGATTATCTGTTAAATATCTCACTTCTGGACAGTCTGTCCCTAACTTAATCATCTCCCAGGTCTTCCCGATCCTAATGGTTTTTCGGGCTAACCAATAACCTATATGTATACAACATGTATTCCTTTCGGTGTGTACTCATAATTTTAGTCTACCTGTGACCAAGCCCTACACATTGGAATTTCGGACAACAATTAGCTGGGGCTACAAACTAATGTATAGGGCGCGACCCCATACTAGTCCCATCTGGTTTTCTAATATCTGAGTCATTTATACTTAAGGATCCCCTCCCATAATTTTCCTTAAAAGTAATTCCAAAATGATTTAAACCTTTAAATTAGGCTTCAAACAAGGAAAAGAATAAAAAAATTATACTTTAATCAAATCATATTACCATGTTATATATATATCCTTTACTCAAAATTTAGTTGATGAAAGCACTTTACCACTTGAAAGAACCTCTTTCCATACTTTGAAATTATCTCTTTCAAAATCAAAGTTTAAACCTTTCAAAATCATTTCTCAAACCTTTCAAATTTATTCAAAGCAAACCTTTCGAAAGCTATAAACTTTAGACATCCTTCTTTAAAATCACTCTAAGTCACTGCCTCAGAAAAACCTCTGGAAAACCTTCCCTCGAAAACCTTTCGAAAACATCTAATAAACCTTTCGAAACAGATCAAGGAATAAACCCTTCGAATGCTTAAAACCTTTTAAAACGTAAACCTTTCGAAGGTATACTGGGTTCAATTTACAACAATTTGGAAACCTTCTTTTTTAAAACCATTCATCTTTATTGGAATAACCTTTCGAAAGCCTTGGGTTATACTTTACAAAACAAGGGTAACCACCAAAGTCGAAAGCTTCCTTCCAAAAGCATTGGAGAAACGTCTAGTTTTAAAAACAGATAAACCTTTCGACTAGGTCGGAAGGTTCAAAGTAAAACCTTTATAAAAGGCAGTATAAACCCTTCGGCGATGTCGGAAGGTTTCAAAACAAAGTAATGGCGGAAACAGCAACAACCTATCGAATACATCAGAAGGTTTAAAGTCTTTTTTTTAAATAACTTGACCTGGTCGGAAGTAACCAAGTCGAAAGCTCAAATTTGAAAGAAAAGCAGGCAAAAGCTTTCACTTACAAAACAATTATGTTCCAACCTCTTAGGCCATCAACCTTTCAGCTTAGAAACTTTTGGTTATATTCAATTCATTGCATACCAGTTACTTGATACCTTATGCATTGAACTTCGACCTTATCGAAAGCTAACCTTTCGACTGAGACGAAAGGTCTAGGGCGGAAGGTATACTACCATATAGGCTAAAACATGGAAAAAGTATGATTTTTGTTTTTAAACTTAAAAAGGAAAATTTTCAACTAACCTGCCTTTGTTCGTCAAATTTTCATAGGTCAATAAAATACTTTTCAAAAATGCGTTGCCGCAATTACCAGAATTTATAAATCATTTTATTTTGCAAAATGCCCCTTCTCCTTTATAAATATAAAAAACATTTTAGTCCCATACCTTAAACAATTTTATATGTCCCTCAAATGAATTAGAAAAATTCTGGAAAAATCCCAGAAATTCTATTTTAATATATTTCCTAACATATTAAAATCTCAAACCCAAACAATTATTATTTTAGCCGAAAATAATTTAAAACCCAATAAACAATTTTCTTTATTCGAAAAATCATATAAAATCCATAATAAATCGAAAAATTATGAAAATCAAAACCCATCTCTAGAATATTATTCCAGACTTATACTTAAATTTCCAAGGTATTTAGATGTCATTAAATCAGGTTTTCATGTTAAACATATCATAAAACACGAATAAACATTTATAATTTCACCAACTATAAATATATATATATATATATATCTTTAAACATCAAACATGGCAATAATATAGCAAAAACATTTCGGATTTAATCACAAAACTGAAAACTAAAAGAATTAGGGATGTAGTAATTATTCACCTTCGCTTTTGAGATTATATATGAGATTTTTTGAGTGTTGAGTTAGTTGATTTCTTCTTTCCTCTTGAATCTTAGCATTACTTCTTCTCTTGAGAATGGAAATGGTGGCTGGCCTTAGAAATTTAGTTTTTTAGTGAAATGAGAATGAATGAACGTGAGTTACCATCTCATAAGGGTTTAGGGTATAAGGTTTTACTATTTCCCATAATGCCCTTCTCATTTCCTAACACATTACCTAGTGTTATTTCTTTTTAGTTAACCCACTAAACATGGCACGGCTACCTTTAACTAATCTAATCTCAACCTATTAATCTTCATATTATTTAATTTAATTTAATTTAACTAATTAAATATCTTAAATAAGATTATAAAAATATGGGGTGTTACAACTACTCTAAGATGAATCTCATGCTCTCTTTCATCTTTAGAGTATACCAAATGTCATCTATGAACACCAACACGAACCTATCCAAGTGCTCTCGGAAAACCCAGTTCATCAAATCACCAAGGAAAGTAGGTGCATTAGTTAATCCAAATGGCATCACCAACCACTAATACGAACCATACCTAGTTCGAAATGCCATCAAATGAATACTATCCTCTGCCACTATCAACTGATGGAACCCCGTCGCCAAATCCAACTGGGAAAATACTCTGGCTCCACTCAACTGATCAAACAGATCATCTATCCTCGGCAGAAGGTACCTATTCTTGATCGTCCTTTCGTTTAACTTACGATAGTCGATGCACATCCTTAACGACCCATCTAGTTTCTTCACAAACACCGTGGCTACTCCCCAAGGCGAACTGCGTGGTCCAATAAAATTCCTTCCCTCAAGATCCACTAGTTGCACCTTCAATTCCCTCATCTCTGTCGGTGTCATTCTGCTAGGTGGTCTACTAACAAATTCAGCTCTCAGTACAAGGTCGATCCGAAACTCAACAGCTCATTTCAGATGTAATCTAGTGACCGACACAAATACGTCTACAAACTCTCTAGCCACACGAACTTGACTAAGCTCTTCTTCAACCTCCATGGCCCTCAACAAAGCACAAACACTCTTACTAGAATTCTCCACTGAGATCATAATTCGATTATGACTATCTGGGTGCCTTAAAGATATTTCTCGATCCTGGCAAAATATCCTAGCATCATACATACCCAACCAATCCATACCCAAAATAATCCCGAAATCTACGAAATCAAAAACATAAAAACTGCATGCAAACTTATGACCTAACAAATCAAGTTCTAACTGGTCACATCTCATCCCAAGAGTTGCATACCCTCCTATTGTATTTGCAATCCTTAAGGAAGTAACAAGGTATGTGGGTTCTATACCTAACCTATCAACCAAAAACTGAGATATAAATGAATGTGATGCACCGGTATCAAAAAGTACTCTAACTGGTATACTCTGTATCAAAAGCGTACCTTCAATCATAGTCTTTCCCTTCTATGTTGTAGTAGGTCTAGAAGAAGACGGTAGTCCAATAGCAAACACCTTCCCTCTGTCCGCCCTGACTGGCTCTGGACACTGGTTCTTATAGTGCCCAACTTGGTCATAGTTGAAGCATTTCACATTCTTCTTCTTCGCAGGCTTCTTTCGTTTACCAGTTCTGCACACGTGGGCGACCCTACTTATCACACTTATAACACACTAAATCAACCTTCACCTTCTTAGAGGCCTCCCCTTTTCAGGCTCCTCTCTTCTTAAAGAATTTCCATTTCCTTCCCTGAGAACCCTGGGACTCAACTGGCTTCTCTCTAGCTGAAACAGCAAGCATTTCCTCATGGCGGACGGTCATCTCCACCATCACATGATAAGTTTCTCTAATATGAGTCATAGCCATCCTGCCTAGCTCTGGCCTCAAACCTCTAATGAATCTCTCATTTCTTCTGACATCGGTGTCAGCCAAAGCACAACCATATCGATATAGCTCATCAAACTTAGTAGCATACTCGATCATAGACATCTGTCCTTGGACAAGATCCATGAACTTCCTCATTAATGCCGACTTGGCAACCTCAGATAAGAACCTCTGCTCAAACCTCCTCCAGAAGTCAGCCCAAGTTAACTCTTCCTCCGGCACTCCGGCCGTCACACTGTTCCACCAATGAAGCGCTAACCCCTACAACTGTTTAGAGGCTAGTCTTCTCTTCTCTCCATCATTCAAGCCTAAATCTGTAAAGATCCTCTCATAGTTCAATAGCCAATTCTCTACTTCAACAACATCTCCCGTTCCAACAAACGGCTTTCCTCCTAGACTGAAATAGTCTCTACTCAGCTTAGCATAGTTATATCCAACCGAAACTACAGGATTAGCTCCTTTCACATTACCAGCAGCTCCAGCTTGCAAAAGATTAGCCAACAACTTATACACCATCCCCGCATCTATCGGCGGATTTCCATCACCTACATTAGCCTCAGCATTTTGATTAGCATTAGCTTGTCGACCTTCGTTTCTCCGAGTATTAGGTCGAGCATTTCCATTAGTAGTGGTGCTTCCTCCACCTAGATTTCCTCTTCTGTTTCCTGCCTCCATATGCTCTTTCTCGTATATCTGCATACGAGCCTTAGTAAGATACAGAAGAATGGTCTAAGAGAGAGGGGAATACGTACTTAGATATATGCCTATATACCAAAGACAAGTACATTACTATAGCATTAACCCAAACCTCGATTATAATTTTAAATTCATTGGTTTATGTTTCAAAAAGCTTTTAGGTTTAACTTTTCTTTCAGAAGTTTAATAAATCTATGCTCTGATACCAACTTGTAACATCCCCCTACTTAGAGGCCCAAAACTAACGTCTACGGATGGTGCAGTCATCCATAGTTGTTAATCTTTGGTGACCAAATACGGTGGTGCTAGATACATTGATACACAGATCAAAGAAATATGGAAAAAATTTAGCAATTCAAAAACACATTTCCATATTCAAATCAAATCATTTCATGTTAATTACATAATCCCAAATTACGTTAACCACGTTCAGCAAAGTATAATTATTACAAATACGTCAAGAGAGACATATGAAGATGCCCTCTTGGTTGATCAGAGTATATAGTAAGGCTAATAAATCTGCCTTTACAAACAAAACATACGGTAGAAAGAAAACTCTAAATATATATCTGCCTCCCGCACACCTCCGGAAGCTTTATTCGTTTAAGAAGAGAACCTAAAACCCATAAACCTCAAACCACTCAAATCAATTGAATACCTGAGAGTTTAAGGGAAAAAGTAATTTGAGTCAGACATAAAGCTTGGTATGAATAATAATTTAACATCTCAACTCTTTAGATATCTAGTGAGACCACGCCGCTTAGCGGAATGGGTTTTCCCCTCACTAGTATCCTAAAACCTTTATAAAGTCATATACTGTGCTCCTACATCCACAATGGTTAAAACATACATTTTCAAAATATTATGATGATATGCATACTTGACAATAATTAGGATTTCCATTCCCAGTTTAATTTGACACCCTGTCTTAATTATAGTTTCTAGGGTCACTATTAACCTTTTAGTTTTCATGGGTTTACTAATAACCTTGTTATAACTAATAGACACCTTGTCCTAATCATAGTTTTCATGGGATCACTAAGAAGCTATAGGCACTTGCTAGTTAACTTAATCAATTCATGGGTCCTCCTGGACCTATTAGTCCTTCCAATAACTAATCACCTTATCCTAGTTTTCTTGGGTTTACTAGGAACCTATGGATTTGTCCAGTAACTCGCTTCACATCCTAGTTTTCATGAGTTGACTAGGAACCTACTGATACTTTCATTAGCCACTTTCTTATCCTAGTTTTCATGGGTTTACCAGGAACCAATTGACTGGTGTCAATTCTTAATCCAGATATAGTTTTCATGGGTTCACTACGAACCAATTAGCCCCTGTCAACTGATCTTAATACATAGTTTTCATGGGTTAACTATGAACCTGTTGGTTTCCTCCAATAACTACTTTATCATAGTTTTCATGGGTTTACTATGAACCTTTTGGTTTACTCCAATAACAACTTTATCATAGTTTTCATGGGTTTACTATGAACCTTTTAGTTACCTCCAATAACTACAAAGTTTAGGCATCCTATATTTATGGTCACCTTGACTCCTTGGATGCAAATCTACTCATTCAGGAGTTTAAGCAATTTATATTCACTATTGAGTTACCCTAGCAGGTTCTTCTACCCCTTTTCTCCAAAATACAGTTATGGGTTATCATGTGAATATATTCATATTTGAAGAAGTACAACAACAATTTAACAATACCACTCCTATGGTTTAAGGTCCTTGAAATATATTACATAAAACATAGTTAACACCTTTAACATATATTTTTATCAAGGCAAATTCTTCTTCAAAATTACATACTTAAATCCATTACAAAACTCCTTTATATAAGCCGTGGTTTTCCTTAAAAATCTAGAGTTATGGGCTTTAAAACCTTTCGACAATGTCGAAAGCTACTATTTTCAACCCCTTCGAAGGGTTTCAATCATATCTTTTTAAAATAATAGGCTCCAGCCCTCTTTATACTTTAAAACATTTCTTTCCAAACCCTTCGACCCCATTGAAACTCAAACCTTTCGCAAGTATTGGAAAACCATTCGGAACCATTAAAATGCAAACCTTTCGAAACAATGGAAAACAAACCTTTCAAAAACTCACTGGGTCCAATTTAAAACATGTGGAGAACCTTCTTTTAAAACCTTTTGACTTCATTAGAAGCAACCTTTCGACTTTGTCGAAAGCTCTGCTTCGAAAGCTTTAAAACATATCATTTAAAACAATAGGCCTCTGCCTTTTAAAACAACTCCTTCGAAAGCTTTGGGTTATACTTCAATTATAAAACAAGGGTAAATCATCTAAGTCAAAAGCTTTGATACCTTTCGAAAGCATTGGAGAAGCAGCTTTTTTTAAAACAAGTAAACCTTTCGACTTTGTCGAAAGCAGTGACTTCGAAAGGTTGGAAAAAGCGGCAATAACGTTTTGACTGTATCAGAAGGTTCAAAACGAAACAAAGATAAAGCGGCAGTAACCTTTCAACTTTGTCGAAAGGTTTAAAACCTTTATTTTAAATAATTGACTCGAAAGCATTGGAGAAGTGGCTTGTTTTAAAACAAGTAAACCTTTCGACTTTGTCGAAAGCAACGACTTCGAAAGGTTAGAAAAAGCGGCAATAAACTTTCGACTCTGTGAGAAGGTTCAAAACGAAACAAAGAAAAAGCGGAAGTAACCTTTCGACTTTGTCGAAAGGTTTAAATCCTTTATTTTAAATAATTGACCTGGTCGAAAGCAAACAAGTCAAAAGGTTCTTTTCGAAAGCAAGCAGGTACAAGCTTTTGGTTTATAAAACAAACATTCCCAACCTCTTTGGCAACCAACCTTTCAACTTAGTACCCTTCGACCTTCTTCAATTCATTATATACCAAGTAACTTGATACCATATGCATTGAACTTTGACCTTGTCGGAGGCTATAACCTTTCGACTTTGTCGGAAGGTCTGGGTTGGAAGGTTTGATGCCAAAATGGCTTAAACATGCTAAAAGCATGGTTTTCTTGTTTTGAACTTAAAAGAGGTAACTTTTCAACTAACCTGCCTTTATTTGGCAAATTATTGTTAGTTAACAAATACTTTTTAGAAAAGTGCTGCCACTAATTTTAGAATTAAATAATAATTTCTTTTATAAAATGTCTCTTCTCCTTAATTAAATATATAAAACATTTAAGTCCCATACCTTAAATTATTTTATATATTCATCAAATCACTTAGGAAAAACTTGGAAAAATTCTAGAAAATCTATTTTAATATGTTTTCCAACATATAAAAATTTCAAACCCAAATAATAATTATTTTAGTCGTAAATAATTTATAACCCACTAAATCATTTTCTTCACTATAAAATTAATATAAAATCCACATAAATTCAGAAAATTTTGAAAACTGGAACCCATCTCTAGAATCGTGTTTTCTACAGTATATAATTTTCCCATAGCATTTAAAAATTATTTCATCTCGGTTTTACCCAAAAACCATATATATCTCCTTTTTAACAAACTTGTTTAATCCATATAAATCATAATTCAAGCATATCATCATTCAAAATATCATAAAAACTGATTTACACTAAAACTAAAACCATATGATCATAAAACTGAAATAAAGATGCAGAAATTATTATTCACCTTAGATTGGATAAGGAAATTGAAGTTTGGTTGAGATTGATTCCTTCTAACTTGAATCCTAAGCTTTTAGTTGATTTTCTCTTCTCTTCTTCCTAATGGCCGGCCTTGCTTCTCACGGTTATTAAATATTTTTTTAAGTAAAATGAATGTGTATGACCTAATGAGAATAGTATAAGGGTAGGAAGTATGGTTATTGTAACAACCCGCATATTTATCAATTCTATATTTAAATATTTTATAGTTAAGTCGGATGTTAGTCCAAAAAGCTACTTTTTGCATATGGTCAAATTAGGACTCGAGACCACTCCCATTGAGTTCAAAATGACGTTTGCGATCTTTTTGAGTATACACTTCGACATGTTTGGAGTAAGTGGAAATTTCGTCACTTTTTCCCGCCTTTGACTTTGGTTTGGACAGCACCTTTAAGCTCAGCCCAACCCCTCCTCTTCATAACTTCATCTCTTCACAAAACATTCAAGCTCCATCAAAAATGGTGGTGGGAAGTGGAAATTAAAACTCCAAACTTAAATTCTATTGCAAATCTGAGATTCAACATCAAATTCACGTGAAGAACATTGATTCAAGCTTGTTGGTGTTCTTGCTTTGCTCTCAAGTCTCATCTTCATCAATTTCGTGGAAAAGGTGAGATTTTTGATCTCACATCTTGCCTATGACTGTCATTGGACTATTGGGAATGGTTCCCTATCACTTTAGCATGCTCGTTTGCATTTGGTTTGGATGGAATTGGCGAAAAACTCCAATTTTTAGCATTTTTGGTGAGTTCCAGCCTTAGGTCGTTTTGCCCAGGTTAAGTCGTCCAGGCTGCTAGCTCGCGCACGTTGAAAAGTCACCGCCTGCATAAGTCGTTCACGAGTTAAAGGCATAAGTCGTTCACGAGTTAAAGGCTTAGGTCGTTCACGAGTTAAAGGCTTAGGTCGTTCGTGAGTTAAAGAGTTAGGTCGTTCGCGAGTTAACTCCTTGGGTCGTTTAAGGCTCAGGCCTTAAGTCGTAGGTCGTCCCCGACCTAACCTCACTAGGTCGTTTCAGTCTTAAGTCGTAGGTCGTATGGCTCTTAAGTCGTAGGTCGATGTTTCTACTAAGTCGCTCGGCCATGCCAACTCCGCTAGCTCGCAACTGTTAGGTCGTATGACCTTGAGTCGCTCGTATGAGTTAGGTCGTGGAACCTTAAGTCGTAGGTCGTCTCCGACCTAATATTTCCCTTGCTATTTCACTAAGTCGCTTGACCTTAAGTCGTAAGTCGTCGCCGACCTAGCACTTCTTCTGCTATCACCCTGTTAGGTCGCTCGGCTCCTTAAGTCGTTTGGCTTCACGAGGTCGCTTGTCTTCACTAAGTCATACCGTTTTGACGGGGCGCTGCCCCCTGGACCCCCGCGACCTGGCCGGGCAGGTCGAACCCCGTACACCTCTGCGTAGGCGATCTTATCTGAAAAACATTCATCAGGATTTCTACTTTGATGGTTTTGGGAATTGATTTCTTTGGATTTTTCTCACGTCTTCGAATGCGAATTTATGTGATTCGATTTGTTTCAACAATCGTTTTGTGACTTGTCACTTTAAAGATATGAAGGTTTCAATACTAGTAGTAAATATCAAAACTCTTTCATCAAATCGATTTCAACTCTATTTTATTACAAAGCTCTTTTTCCTAAACCGTTTTCCAACCTATTAGTATATACAAGTATTTACTTCACTCGGATGAGAAATCGACTTAAACGACTTAGTAAAACGAGTGGTATGAAACGCTTGCGTTCACTTCGTCGGTTAGCTCTTGGACTTGTTCGATTGAACCCTTTTTGTGACAATTTCCTAGTGAAGATCTACAGTTTGTTCGTAAATATTTAAGTTAAGCTAGTGGTTATGGGACATGAAGCTAAACTCCTATATTTACTGGCTTAGTGTAATTGACACTTCCTTATGATCATGACGATCATTTTTGTGATTTAGACTAGCGATTGAGCGATGTCTCTTTGTCTGCGAGGGAGACTATACCCCGTTTGTGTGATGTTTCGCCATCACATATGTAGGGTAGCACCCTACGGTCTTCGGGCCATTCCTGTGTGAAAATTTAATGGATAGCTTCCATGAGATAGCTTCTCGTCATGTGTTTTACGCGTAGGTGAGTTTTCATGCTCCCATTCATGTGTTAGGCCTCCCCCTTTTATGTGTTTTCTGGATTTCTTGTGATGATTTCTGGAATTTATGCTTCACCAATTTTCATGATTTTCATTGATATGATATCAGTTTTTGTGCATTGGTGAATTTATGTGTTATTGACTTGTTATGAATACAAGTTTAGGGTATGATACCCTACTTTATCTTTGAGAAGATTCTTGTGATATTGATTGATCTTTTGTTGATTATCATTTACATACTTATAGTAGTATGCCGTTATGGTTGTTACATGTTCATGCCATATTATTTATCCTATACCTTATCATCTGATATTTATAGTTAGACTGATCCGTTTATTATTTTCTTATAAATAATACTCGGGTCAGACCGAGATGTTACAGGTGCTTCTGCTTGACCTCCCTTCAGGATTATTCTGACTTTTGGCTAACTACTTAGATTAGTAGCTTTTGGTTGTACACCTTTGAGATATAGACTCTATGTTGTGTACTTATTCTTTTGTATAGCACGTGATGCTACTCTTTTGTATTATCATGGATCTTTCTGACCACTACTCTGATGTACACTTTCATGTGTTATATATTTATTCATATCTTCTTCCGCCTTTGTGATATGGATGTCTGTGACTGATTTATGTTATGATTACTTCTATGTTTGTTTCCGAAGATTACATATAGCCACCGTGTGATAGCTTTGTGTTTGTATCGGCATGTCGGATTTCCTCTTTAAAAGATATGCATTCTATTCTATCTGACATATCGGTGCTCGCTCAAAGAAGTTACATGGATGGTCGCTCCTCCACAGCCTTATTCTCCGTGCTAATTGACAGCACTACACCGTAGTGTTCTTGGTTAGCGTGGGTATAGAGGTGGGGCGTCACAGCTATTTACCCTAATGCCCTTATGTTTAATTTTCTAACCATTTATACAAGTTCATTAGATTTTAATAAGCACGGCCACCTAATTTATTAATCAACCTCAATCTTCTTATCTACATTATTCTATTTAATTTATTCTAACTAAATCTCTCGAATAATGTCAAAAAATTAGGGGTGTTACACAATCATTTCACAAGGCAAACCAAATGTTATTTTAGTGAATACCAATTTTCCGCCAACCTAGGATTAAAACCTTCTGGGATCAAACCTAACTAATAAGTCCACTCGTTAGTTTTTTATGTCATTATTTCAAGATTTTATTGCTTCTAACCTAGATGTTGTTAACTCTATCATGGGCCATCTATCGAAAAGCAGTCGTTTAGACAATTCTAACAAGTCAAAAAGGTTAGCTTCTAGGTTAGGTTCTTCCTCTACATCATTTGGAACAACAATATCAAGAACCAATTCTTTCATTCTATTTCGTGGACTAGGTTCGTTAAAATCAATAACATCGTTTTCAGTCTTAGTTTCAACGACGGATGCATTTGGTGTACTCTTACTTTCACCATGATAGTTTAGCAAATCATAATTATCCATAAAACCATATTTAGTAAAATGGAACTCTATTTAAAAAAAATATCAAACATTTGTCATAATCGTCTTATTTTAAGATGCTACTTGCACGAATTCATCTAAACATCTTGAAAAAGTTAATGGAATTGCTCCTTTATGGCCTACACTTTTGTACATCCAATGTCGTTGAATTTTAAAATGTTCCATCTTTTACTGCTTAATTAATATAAGCCATATGTTATATTTAATTGTAAAATAATTGATAAAGTACAAATATAAATTTATAGTTAATTGAATTCACAGTTTCTTTTTGTAGTTATTTAGTTTATTGTTTATTTATATGATTTTTCTATACAAATTTATTTCATTGAATTTTTACCCCTAATTGACTTTTAGATTAATTATTTATATGAATTTATACTGTTCATTTAAACACTAAGCATAAATATAGTATTCACTTATTTTAGATACATTTTTGAAGTTTTACTTGGTTGATTTGTTTTAATAAAAAATTTAAAGTCTAACATCCAATTTATATGTCAGCCAACTTACTTCCTCTTACAGATTCAATGCTATTTTTACATTTCATAAATTATTTTGTCTCAAATGATTTTAAAAATATTCGCCAGCACTTTCCCTTCTTCTCATATCGTACGTCAATACATGTGCATGAATAAAGAGATAGTACTCTCGAAATTTTGTTAATGTTTGAATTGAAATGATTTATGAAAAGTAAAAGATAATGTTATGTTTGAAACTTATCTAATACAGGGAAAAATGTGTCAAATGTTAAATCAAATGAATATTGATGTTTGTTTCATAGTAGAAAATGAACTTCTAATAACGATCATATATAATATCTGCCAAATGGAGCTAAATATTAATCTAAAGAGAACAAAATTTGCTTGTATTTTTTCAAATGAATCAACTAATAACCGACTATTAATTAGCGGTTAATGAACTATTAATCAATTATTGATGACTTATTAATCAATTGTTAGTCAACTATTAATTAGTAGAAAGAAAGTGAAAAGATTAATATTCCTTTATTTGCATTTTTATATTGTTTTAAATAAAATGCAAATCTTAACTCAAATATACAATCATGTCAAAAATTAAAGTAGCAAAACAAAACAAAAAGTTGATCAAATTAGGAAGCCAAGAACAAGATCGTTCATGGACAAAGAATGTAGGTTTTAGACTTTAACTCTTTCATATCCATCTTAGTCATGTGAAGACTACTTTTTGTTGAACTATAAATCTTTCTATAATGATACATTTGATGGTTTATACAGTTTCATATCAGTGATCTGAATACTATATTTTAAATGACTATATAATGTAGGTTTTGTCAATTTAGTAGGTATTATGACATATGAGCCATCTCATGAAACTATGATCTTAGTAGGTATTACAACATAAACAACTTTGAAGTCTATATTTATTAGCTCGGGTTATTGCAATGAATTTTAATGTCTAATGTTGTTATTCTAGTAATTCTTAGAATAGGATTTAGAAAACGACATATAATTCTTTTCATTCGGTAAATCAGTAATTTCTTAAAAATTAAAATATCAAATATCATCATTGGATGCCTTCTTATTAAAAAACATTAAAAACAATTTCCAGATCAAATGGTTTTCTGTAATTAATAACCTTTAATGCAATGTACAAATAATTGACATTACAATTTATATTCTTTATACATAACTTCAAAACTAATTACCATTCAAGAATTTACCATAATCATAATGCTCACACACAACTTCACATTTATTTGTCTACTATGACTACTCAACTATCTACCAAATTCTATCATTTTCAACCTTCAATAGTAACACTAAAATTACATTTATGTCACCACTCACATAATATAAATCACTTGCAGCATATCATATTTTGACGAATAAAACAAAAAAAATGAGATGAACGGAAAAGTAAACTAGTAATTTATGAACTATATTTGAGGGTTTCTTCAATGGTTCTTAACTACTGGTGTTGCTGCTTTAGTACTTGGCCTGGATGAAGAGGCTAAGAAAATTATGTTCATACAAAGAAAGCTTAAGTGATTTCAAGCGCTTTGGTTTGTTTATTATTTTTTATTATATGTGTGTGTGTATGTTTATACATAGGTATGTAGGTATAACTATTTTCAATATTGTTCTTCTAATTTAGCACAATTTTGCAAGGATTTTGACAATAGTAAGTTCAATTGATGCTGCCTATCAGTTTCTACAATTGTGCAAATGCTTTGCATTTTCATTACTTAGAAGAAGAAAAAAAAATTAGCAACAACAAATCATGTGTTGTAATATATGTAAATATATTAGTGAATATGCTTTTGTGTTTTTCTATTTAGTCCCACATCATGGGATATGTTCCATCTCATGCTCCAAGGCCTATATATAAAGGAGCCTATGTAATGTAATTGAATCAACCAATCTCTATGTAACAAATATCAGTGTGAATAACATTTTTTCCGCTCTCCTCTTTTCTAATGGCTTCTTATCTCTATATAGTTTATAACACGTTATCAGCACGATCTCTTTCTCAAATGTATTGGATATTCTAATACAGAAGATTAGATCCGTTTTTTTCTTTTATGTAGAAACATCTATTTCTCTTCATCAGTCAGATTTGTCTCTTCCTTATTCAACTAATGGAATCAGGTTTGAAATTTTCTATATCTGCTTTTCTAGATTTGTTTTGCGATTAATTTAGATCTAGATTTAAGTATTCTTGTTTCACAATTCTATATCTATTTCCTAATTTTTCAGATTTGGATTTAAGTTTTAATAAATCTTATCTTTTCAAGATCTTTTTTTTGGCAAGGTCAGCCTGTTTTTTGAGTGGACAGTCCACTTTTATTAGAAATAAAAAGAAAATAGGTATAAAGCTTAGAGAAGCTTAAACAAAAGGACTAAGGGATGATACATAGGCATTAACGCAAGCTTATTGCGTAAATAAATATGTAGCAAATCAGCTTATAATTTTGCACAAAACAGCAGATATGGATGAGTGAATATTGGCGAATCTACGATTATTTCTCTCTTCCCATATGGCAGCCACCGTTAACTTGAGGAACTTGAGAAGGCGGAAAGAAGATTGCGTTTTCCATCGAGTTGCTTTGAAAATACGTATCCATTCGATTTTGTAGTTACGAGCAGGAGGATGTTCATGAATATGTAATAGAGTATGACGCCAGAGTTGGAACGAGAAGAGGCAGTTGAAAAGAAGATGGCCGACGTTTTCAGGAGCACGGTTACAAAGAATGCATTTAGAGTGTTCGATGAAATTCCTCCTCACTAAGTTGTCTTGAGTATGCAGTGCATTACTAAGGCATTTCCAGAGAAGTAAATTATGCTTTGGTTTTGATCAGGTATGCCAAATTCTAGAGTGCCAGGCAAAGTTTGTATTGGTCGTGCTGCAAATGATCGAATTGTAAACATTAGAGATGTTGTGGGGTTTATCGCACCATGTCAGACCTTCTATATTAGGTTTAGTGTATTTTCCTCTGATAAGGCTCCAAACAGAAGTCAGAGAGGTCGAGGAAACATGGGGCAGTTGAATACCAACTTCAGAGATACAGTCATTAGCAGTCGCTTGAAGAGGGATACCTGAGTTGGAGATAAGATTGTAGTCGACAAGGGAAGATAGAATCATACCTGAAGAGCACCACGGAGAGAACCAAAAGGCATTGAATTTATCACATTGAACCATAGGTAAATAATGCTGCCTATGTTGTAAATTTTTTTTCCAATGGTAACTAGCATTGGTTTCGGGATTCATAGTCCAAAAGTTATTATTTTTGAGGTTACAGTGCCTGTTCCTGGCAGCCCATAGACCAAGCTTATCAGTGAGAAGTTTATTGACATGATTAGAGTTAGCAGCAATATTCCATATTTTGAGATTGATAATACCAAGACCACCCATTTTAAAAGGTGTGATAATCTTTTTATATGCAATAGGAATAAGTTTGTTTAAATAGATATTTCCATGCCAAATAAAGTGATTAAAAGCGCGATCAAGCATGTTTATAAGCTTAGCAGGTATGATAAATAAACAAAAATAATAAGTGCACATGGCAGTGGCAATGCTTTTGATGATCATAAGTCTACCAGCTTGAGATATGTTAGAAGTGTTCATAGAATTAAGCTTTTGTGTTATTTTTTCGAACATAGGGAGACATTGAGAAGTGTTTATTCTAGCTTTACATAAAGGAACTCCTAAGTAGGAAGCATTCATATCCATGATTTGAAGACCAGAAAGATGAAGTATGTTAATGATCAAGGAATCAGTCACGCCCGCTATACTTATGTGAGATTTGCTTTTGTTAATTTGCAAGCCAGTCATGGTTTTGAAAATATCTAAGGTAGCAAAAATATTAGAAATAGATTTGATATTTGGTTTGGAGTATAGGAGCAGGTCATCAGCAAACATTAAGGAAGAGATTTTATGTATTTTGCATTTAGGATGGTAATCAATATTTTTATTAATGTTTTCCCTGCATAGTAATTGAGTTAACACTTCCATAACGATGACAAAAATAGAGGAGGAGATGGGATCCCCTTGTCTAATACCTTTTTCAGTTTTGAAATATCCAAAGCATTCACCGTTTATAGATAATGATACTTTGACAGTGGATATGCAAGAATGTATCCAAGCTAGAAAGGGGAGAGGGAAGTTCATTCTAGACATAATGGATATAACAGCCTCCCATCTAATAGTGTCAAAAGCCTTTTGTATATCAAGTTTGAGAAAACATCTAGGAGAAATATTTTTCCTATTGTGGCCTCTTATCAATTCTTGGGATAGCAAAATGTTGTCAGTAATAGACCGACCAAGAATAAAACCATTTTGATTTGAAGAAATTAAATCATTCAAGCATATTTTCATACGTTTAGATATGATTTTAGCAATGCATTTATAAATGACATTGCAACATGCAATGGGTCTAAACTCAGTGACACTTTGAGGTAAGTCAGTTTTTGGGATTAAAGCAAGTTTAGTATGATTAATGCCATTAAGGAGAATATTGGTTTTAAAAAAAATGAAGAATGGCATTACAAAAATCTATATTAATAATGCTCCAACATTTTTGAAAGAAATGAGCTGTGAAACCATCCGGGCCAGGAGAGCTATCTTTTTTCATTTTAAAAATTGCATCTGTTATCTCCTCAATGGTGATCTGTTTTATAAGGCAATCGGACTGATCTACAGTGACGGTCTTAAAATTTAGATCAGTAAGAAGGTATAGATCAGGTTTGAGTTCTGTGTTGGAAAAGAGATATTTGTAGTAAGTGAGAAAAGCATTTTTGATACCAATCTGAGTAGTAGCTTCGTAACCATTTTTATCTTTTATCTTGTGGATGATGCTAGCAGCTTTTTTATCTTCAAAGAGGTGTGAAAGTGTTTGTACCAAAAATGGGCACAACACTCTTCAGAAGTTTTTGAAGAGATAAAAGTGAAGAATGAAAATTAAAACTGTGGATTATCTAACAAAAACTCCAAACAACAGAAAGTAAATTGTAAAGACAAGCGATTTAGAGTGGTTCGGCGTTTTGCCTACGTCCACTATGAAGTTTGATGATTTTATTGCTCGATACTTGAAGGTTACAGTAATTTATAATGTAATACAACTGAATTTAAATGCTAAGTGTCAATCTAAAGCAGCGGCGGTGTTCTGGAGTAGATCTGGCAGAATCTGGGCGCTCTTCAGTACTTAGAATTCTCCGACCCCTTTTCTGAATGACTAGGGGCTCTATTTATAGGTGTAGGAGGCTGATATTTCGCCTAAAATGAGGGGAGACCAGTTCTGGTACGTCAGGGGGCCCACATGGCCGAAACCTGGAGATCCGGGCCCACTTTGGGATCGATTCGACCCTTGGTTCGAATCAATCATGAAATCATCCAATCGAGCTGAAATTTGGTGTGGACATTCTTCATCATGTGTTTAAGCTTCTGTGAAAATTTCATGGCATTTGGACTTGTAGAACTCGAGATATGATCGATTCAATGTTGCATTTCTGGAGAACAGGGATACTTCGAATCGATCTTAGTTCGAATCGATTCGGTCGACTCGATGCTTGCTGCGATGTGGCACGTGTCTCTTGCTTCGATCCATTTTGTACTCCGGTTTGACTGGGTCGAATCCATGGCTTGGATTCGAGGTAATGGATTCGAAGGACTCTCAGTTGAATGGATTCGAAGATGGTGGAGTCGAGGCTTATCCAATTGCATGGATTCGAAGGAGCCATCCCTCGATGGACTCGAACAGAGGTTTGTTCGATGGAGTCGAAGCAAGGGAAGTTCGATGGAGTCGAAGCAAGGGAAGTTCGATGGAGTCGAAGCAAGGAAAGTTCGATGGATTCGAACTGGTTCCTGGCCAATGGATTCGAGGATAGTTTTGCTGATGGAGTCGAAGCAAGGGGGATGGATCCGACCCTAGGATGGATTCGAGCCAGGACTATCCTTCCATTTTCTAACGATGATAGCTTGAGCATACGAACTCGGGTTGCCTCGAAATTTGGAACGTTGGTTTCTACTACTCTGTTTGACGCGCCTTATCGATTGCAGCCCGATCTGGACTCGGACAAATTTCATCGATATCCATAGCGATCCTGGTGTGTTAACTGACTTCCGAGACGATCTGTTACAGGTCTCTAGTCAAGTCCTTGGTGTCACGGCCTTGCCAAAAGGCGGGATAACATTTGCCCCCCAAAGTACGTCTTGTGTAAACATGACGTGCTTTGAAAAGCTACAGTCCCTTATTGAACAGTTATGACATGCTTTGTTAAAAATTGTCTTCTTTGCTGTTGTAATCAATCGTTGTATGATCATGATCGGCTGTTTGTTGTCGAGCTCATGACGGAATGGACATTTGATCTCTGTGAATGATAAAAGATCAAACATTAGTCAGGCATATGTGCATATATATATATATCGTTTTGACCCTGGTTAACATTGCATGGTGGCAAGTCGTTGCCAGTTTGGTTTGTTATCGAATTCCGCATCGGTCCTCTCCTGAACCTATTTGAGATTCGAGTTGAAATGCCGTTTTGATAATTGTCTATGATTATCCCTTGGTATCGATCCTCTCCTGAATCGTTGTACAAGGTAGACAAGTAATAATTTCACATTCGAAGCAATGTGTTTATATGATTGTTTTCGATGGATTCGAGAGGATCACTTAAGTCGATATCCTTGGACATGCTACGAGTCGGGAGTTTTGAAGTTGGCTCTTCGAATCGATGGGACACAATGACTTCGAATCATCTTCTGTTAGTTGCTTCGAGTCGAGGGAGCTTCGAATCAATGAAGCTTCGCATCGGTACTGCATGGATGGATTCGGAGGAATGGATTCGAAGATGATTTGTAACCTACGTACGTCTGGGTTTCGAATCGACGAAGTCATCTGGTCAGCTTCGAATCGATGGATGTCTTGCAGTGATCGATTCGAAGACGTTCGTTCGAATCGGTGAGTTGGACCCGTCATTTCCGGTTGCGCTTGACCGGGAGACGAATCGTCTCGTTTCCCCTATATATACCGGGGTCCTGTTCATTTTTAACTTTTTACTTTTACTGTTTCCTTGCCTTCTTCTTCGAATCGACCTTCCCAGAGCCGAGAAAAAAGTGTGTCTTCCCCGAATCGATTGAATCTTGCAAACCTTCATTCGTAATCAAATCAGGTACTCGAGGGATCGATTCGAGATGAGAAAAATAGAACTACCTTCACCTTAGAAAATTCTGGGGAGTGACGAGATCTGAATGAAATGGGTCGACTCGACGGAGTTGAAAAGTGATGCTTTTCGAGTCGAATCAATCAGAGTGTTGTCTTCCGCTGCTTCGTATCGATCCTAGAACGACCGGTTCGAATCGATCTTGTGGGCAAGGCTACGAATCGACGACTTGGAGGAAACTTGGGTCGATCGATTCGAAGTGATATCATCCAGATCGATTCGAAGGAGTTGAATAAAGATCGATTCGGAACAACGTGGGGCTCATGGGTTCGAAACGTTCCTCCATTATAAGGCTACATCGAGTCAAACCATATGGATTCGAAACACCTGGAGTCGTACTCCATCGATTCGACCCTCATTGTTCTGTACCGATGAATTCGAACGCCTTCGTCCTCTGAGACCATTGCTCCTTTGATTTGCTCCATGATCTGAACTACGACCAACTTCAAGTTTGTACTATGACGAACGTAATGAACTTTAGCATACTTGACTCCGACGAGCTTCGGCCTTGCATAATCGATTTTGACTAAAAGATTTAACTTGAATTTCCTTTGAGGCTCGTCGATGGAATTATGACTTAACCAATAATACAACTGAAAGATTTATACTTGAAGTGGGCAGTAGCCTTTGGATGGTGTGGAAGTGACGGTCAGCGATGACGGTCATCTTCGTTCTCAAATTCCCAAGTTATGTTGTACGAACATCTTGCTTTATTCTGTTACATCTGCTTAAGTGATGCACAGCACTTACACTGCACAACACGTTCACACACACTACACTGGGGCATGCGCGGGCTGTTTATGAACTTAATGTTGCTTTCTGATGAGTTAGCTAATTATGGAATCTTCGAGCTCCCAACAACAAGAGGTACAGAGCTCGACTCCTCCGGTGCTTGAGATTCCCGATATCCCTGCCGATGTAATCGATCCAGCTCCAGATGAATTGCCAGAGGCCATATTTATTGAGGACCCTGTTGATTCGGTTCAGTCTAACATCTCTGAATCCTTATTGGGACGAATATGCTTAAAGCATAACATATCTCTAGGTGACGTATTATTGCCCAGCGCCACTGATAGACCGCACAATCCGCCTGAAGGATATACAGCATTCTACCGTCATGCTTGTGCGGCCGTAACTCTTCCTCCTTTCAATCAATATATCAGAGGGATGCTATCATATTTAGGAATCGCTCCTTCACAACTTCATCCCAACGGGCACGCGTTGCTGAACAGTGCCTTTGTCATATTTATGGACTGTCTCTTCCGCCCGCCAAGGCCCACCGAGATCAGACACATATTTAACTTCAAGAGTAGGGGTGATAGCCCGTCTTTTACATTTCTGGAGGCAGTTAGGAATTGCCAAGTTGTAGTTGGAGCTTGGACCCGACTGAGTTATTTCAAGAACGAGTGCTTCTATGTTCGGTGCCCTCCGGGTTTCGCTAGGCGATGGTTGTCTAGACGTAAGCGCCTTAACCTGTTTTCTTGACCAATAGCTCTTTGGTGTTAAAATTGACATTTCATTCCTTTTACAGCCATTATCTCCAGGCCCGATGGAGGGCGTTTCAAGGGTATCGTCCGGAGTCTTCAAGAAGTCCCAAGCGAGTTGAGGCATATTGACTCGGTGCTGAACGATTACAACTTAAGAGTTCTTGATTTGATCGACATCAATCAAAGCATAGTTGTTGAGGGATTTGCAAAGCCCGCCTCCAGGAAGGAAGATAAGAAGAAAACCAAGAAGAGAAAGGTGAAGAAGTCACTCGGAATCAGATTAATCGAGGCGAGTGACGAAGAAAGAACCCATACAGATTCGGAGCCAATGGCTGACCTTTCGGCAAACTTGGAGGAATCGGGAGAAAAATGGAAAGGCAAGGCCGCCGTTTCCAAAAAACTTAAGTCCAAGGGGGGAAAATCTGTAGATGTGTTTCTTCCCGCTTCCGGAGTTATGATTTCTGAGGCCGCCCCTTCTCATTCGAGAGATTCTTTCAAAGGGCTTGACGACATTCCTATCCCAGATTATATATCGATTTCTCATAATCCTGGGTTGGAGGAATTTCAAGATGTCCTAAACATGAACGAGCCCTTTCCTTTAAGTGCGGTCAACACTTCCGGTCGGTTTGGGGGTTTACACATTTACACACACTTCCACGGCACTTCATGACTTTTGCATAGTAAACATTGCTTTATGGGATCCTAATCCATAATTCTTTCTTATCGCAGGTGAGATGTCAGGACGTGGCTCTACTCTGGATAGGCTTCGGAATGTGCGCCAATCTTCTCCATTTTACGATTCCCGCAGGAGAGAAACAGATAGGGATCATGGGCGAAGCTATTCAAGTCAAGAACGTTATGATAGAGACAGAGATTACTCGCATGGCCGTTCTGGCTATGATTATTCTGACAGAGACCGGGGATACCAGTACCAACCCCGATCTCGCTCTCCTCCACCTCCCAGGGCCCCAGTAGACCTCCCAGGGCCATCTCATCAGCAGCAGCTGCCTTCTCAATCTTCCCGGCCTGATGCTCAGCGGCCAAGAATGGAACCGACAGCAGCCGCTATAATTGAACAAGCTCCGGCTGAGTTGACAAGCGAGGGAGCTGCTAAACTTGCCCAAATGAAAAATGACTACCCTGAAATTTGCATGGATGGCTATGTCTTCCCTCCTAACTTTAAAAGAATTCCTCCGGACGCTGAGACCACTGCTCATAGTTATATTCATGACTTCTACACTCAGTATAAGGAGTGGTACAAGGCAGCCGTGAAGGCTTCTAGAGTAGCTTTTGACCGGGCGAAGATCATTGCTGAACGTGATGCTAACATTGTCAAACAGAAACGCATCATTCAGGTTCTTCAATCCGAAGTGGAGACGTCCCGGAAGTCAGAGCTTGAAACACTTCAGAAACATGAAGATGTCGTGGCCAAACTGGCGAGGATGCAGCAAGAACACTATGCCACGGTGGAAGAGATGGGCCACCGCAACACCACCATTGCAGCTGAGCGAGACTTAGCCGTTAAAGAGCTGAATGAGCTCAAGGCCAAATTTACTGAAATGGTGAAGGAGAAGGATGATGCGAACGCCACTGCTCAAGAGGCTTGCGACCAAGCAGTATCTCTCAGGACCAAACTTGCTGCGGCGGCGGTCAAAGCTAAGTCTGCGGAAGCAGAAATTCAGGAAAAGATCTTGGAGGAGAGGTCTAGGCTAGATGCTGAGTTTGATGATCTCTTAGTCACGTATAACGCTAATGTGCTGGAACACAGAAATTTAGCATGGCTGGGAGATGACTCCATGATCTTGTACAATGCCTGGACCCGGCTGGTGAATGAGAAAAGAGCAGCGCATCCAGATGGAACACTTGACGACTTTGAACTGGAGATGCGTTTGCTCACTGAGGATGAGAGGAAGATCCTCCATGAGGCGGTGATCTCTATGGCGAAAGAAAAGCTTGGCGTTCAATCTCTAGAGACATGCGAAGGCTCGGGGATTGCGCATCACGGGACAAGTGTTGGAGCTGTAACTCCGACATTGCCCGAAACCACTGGTGCGGTAGATCCCCAGTATGTTCCTGCCTATAATCCTGATCAACCATTATTATCTTCTGCCGAGGATTCTGCCCACGTTTCGGTCCAGACCAAGGAAGGTATTTGAACGCTTCTCGTAGTTTAGTTGTGAAGAACCTTAAGCAACACACTTGGCTAACAATCTTCGTTTTGTCGCATTTTAGTGACTGAAGTTATTGTTTCTGTGCCTCTCGCTCTATCAGTTCCACATCAAACACAAGGGGTTGTTTTTTCTGAAGCCATCACGACCTCTACCTTGATTGGCGAGGAGGGAGGTGCAAATATGTTTTCTTTCAGCGCTCAAATGATTGAGGAGCTTCTCAATGAACCCATCGATCCCTCTGTCAACCCGTCCGATGCTGTGAGTGGGGCTGCTCCGGCCGTTAGTTCATCTATGCCAGCTATTGGCACATCCGATGCGGCCCAAGTATCTCGTGAGGACGACATCATTGCTGAGATTGATGCCGAGATGGCAGCAGGGAATGCTGGTACGAATCCGCCCGGGCCTGCCCCGTTAATGGTGATTTCACCGGGCGGTACTATAGTGATTGAAACTGCTCCTGTCCCTCCTCCTGCTACTACTCCTATGCCTCCAGCTCGTCCTCCTAGAAGAATTTCCGTCGCCTCCAGCTCTGAGGAAGACGTTGACATTATATCACTGCCGGAGGGCAAGCTTGAAAAGAGTAAGCGATTGAGGAAAAAATCAGGCAGTGGATCTGGTGGGGCTACCCCGAAGAAGAAGATAAGGAAGAAGAAAGATTGAACTCTTTCTTTAAATCGTTGTTGCGTAGGGTAGCATTTTGTTGATTTCTTTATAGCCGTGTATAGATGTGGATTCGGCTCCCACTAGCAGAATTTTCTTTAAACACTTTGTAATCAGATTCTTTTTGTTGATAGTGGAAATGAAAATTTATTCCCTTTTTGTCTTCAACTTGTTATGTGTTATGGTTCTGCCCCCAGTATTAGGGATAAGTGTGGAGTTGACGTATGTTTATACCCCATCTCGCGCTCTGGGAGTACGGAGTTGAATGAATGTTTATACTCCGCCTCGCACTCTGGGAGTACGGAGTTAAGTTAATGTTTATACTCCGCCTCGCACTCTGGGAGTACGGAGTTAAGTTAATGTTTATACTCCGCCTCGCACTCTGGGAGTACGGAGTTAAGTTAATGTTTATACTCCGCCTCGCACTCTGGGAGTACGGAGTTAATTTAATGTTTATACTCCGCCTCGCACTCTGGGAGTACGGAGTTAAGTTAATGTTTATACTCCGCCTCGCACTCTGGGAGTACGGAGTTAAGTAATGTTTATACTCCGCCTCGCACTCTGGGAGTACGGAGTTAAGTAAAAAGTTTGTACCCAGCTCGCGCTCTCGGAGTACTCTGGGGTTTAGGAAAATGTTCATACTCCGCCTCGCACTCTGGGAGTACGGAGTTGAATGAAAGTTTATACTCCGCCTCGCACTCTGGGAGTACGGAGTTTAGTAAAATGTTTATACTCCGCCTCGCACTCTGGGAGTACGGAGTTAAGTTAATGTTTATACTCCGCCTCACACTCTGGGAGTACGGAGTTAAGTGAAGGGTTGTCGTGTATCAACCCATTTCTTGGCCTGATGTGATGGCTTGCCCCCGAGCTCGGGTTTCATTTAGCAAGTGGTTGATTGCTTCACAGCCACTCCCTACTCGAATAAATTCCACTGTGTGATGGAACTTAGCTCTTCGTGCATCGTGATGTTGTACATTGTATTTAATGAATCACAGCTCTGGCTCGAAGAGATGACATTTTATTGCTGAAATAAGAAAATATGGCAAATCGGTTGCCTTATTACAAATTCTAATTCCGAAATGCAAAAGTAAATTGCTGAATAAAAACATAATGAAATAAACAAAGCCTGTCATATGTAGTAGCGACGGAGACTCTCGCTGTTCCAGGCTCTTGGTAGAACTAGACCGTCCACGGTTGATAGTTTGAATGTGCCATCCCCAAGTCTTCGTGTAATCACGTACGGTCCTTCCCAATTTGGTTTCACGTGTGAAGGAACCGGGTAGATTCTCTTGAGGACAAGATCACCGAGTTCAAAGGTTCGGGGGCGAACTTTGGTGTTATATAACCGGGCGACCCGACTTCGGTATGCGGCCGCTCTTAAATCAGCTTCTTCCCGTTTCTCGTCTAACAGATCCAAAGATTCAGCGAGTAATATAGCATTTGTTTTTGGATCGTAATAAGTTACGCGGTGAGAAAATACTTCTGTCTCAACCGGAATAACGGCCTTCGAGCCATAGGATAAGGAAAATGGGGTGTGTCCTGTGGCGGTCTTGTGAGTTGTTCGATAAGCCCATAATGCCATAGGAAGTTCATCGACCCATTTGATCCCAGCCTTTTCCAGTTGTTTCTTTAAGATGGATTTGATAACTTTGTTAACAGCTTCGACCTGACCGTTTGCTTGTGGATGTGCGACTGCAGAGAACTTTTTATGAATATGAAATCATTGGCAGAAATTCTTGAACTCCGAACTTTCGAATTGGGTCCCATTGTCGGTGATGATGGTATGCGGGAGTCCAAATCGGTAAATGATATTGCGGACCACAAAGTTTATTACTTTCTTCGACGTAATCGTTGCGAGAGCTTCGGCCTCGGCCCATTTCGTGAAGTAGTCAACTGCGACGATGGCATACTTCGCACCACCTCTTGCCAGAGGTAAAGCGCCGATGATATCGATACCCCACATAGCGAACGGCCAGGGACTGACCATTTGAGTTATCTCGGTAGGCGGGGCTCTTGGAATTCGAGCGTGTTTCTGGCACTTGTCGCACTTTCTGGCATAATTGGCTGCATCTCGGTTCACTGTCGGCCAGTAATATCCATATCGGAGTATTTTCTTAGCAAGCGCTTGTCCACCGGTGTGATCGCCACATTCTCCCTCGTGCACATCATGTAACACTCGTTTGACTTCGTCGTGAGCGATACACCGGAGGAGTGGAACAGAATAACCTTTTCTATACATGATCCCGTCCTGAATGATGAACCGCGAAGCTTTTCGTAGAACTTGCCTTTTCTCATTTCGGTGTTCAGGCAATATCCCATTCTTAATATAATTTCGATACGGAGTCATCCATGATTCTCTGCTGGGGAAGGTTTCCAACACATCATTCGTTTTTATTTGATCGATGCTTGGGAAGGACAAAGTTTCGACCGGGACAAGTCCCATTTGCTGTGCTTCACCTGTGCTGGCCAACTTTGCCAATGAATCGGCCTTTTGATTGCGATCTCGTGGTATATAGTAAATGGCATAATAATCAAACTGATCCAGTGCTTCCTGAACTTGGGCTAGATAAGCAGCTAACCTTCGATCTCTTGCTTGATATTCTCCCCGTACCTGGCACACAACCAACTGTGAATCACAATAAATTTCTATAGCGATAATTCTCAGATCTCTGGCAAGCTTTAACCCAGTCAATAGAGCTTCATATTCGGCTTCATTGTTGGTTGCGTGAAAATCAAACTTCAAAGCATAGCATATGGATCGACCTTCGGGGGTTTCTAGTACAACACCAGCGCCCGAACACCGATCGTTTGATGCACCGTCTGTATAAAGTTTCCAGACATATTCAGGGGACTCGCTGGTTTCGGGTAAGTCGTCTGGAACAGTAAATTCAGCAATGAAGTCAGCTAGGACTTGCCCTTGAATGGCCCTCCGCGGAGCATAAGTAATGTCAAATTGACTTAGTTCGATATTCCACTTGAGTAACCTTCCAGACGTCTCAGGCCGCGTGAGGACCTGTCGTAACGGCTGATCGGTATACATAGTAAGCGGATGAGCTTGGAAATAAGGACGAAGCTTTCTTGAGGCAATGACCAAGCAATAAGCCAGTTTCTCCAACCTGGGGTAATTTCTTTCAGCTCCGGTCAATCGTTTACTAACATAATAGACCGGTTTCTGCACTCGATCCTCTTCTCGGACCAGAGCAGCACTGATCGCATGCTCTGATACCGCCAGATAAAGGTATAATTGTTCGTGATCAATCGGTTTTGACAAGATCGGTGGCGTAGAGAGATGCTGAACCAGCGATCGGAATGCACCTTCACATTCCATGGTCCATTCAAAGTTTCGTTTTCCTTTCCGGGTTAGATCAAAGAAAGGAATGCATTTATCAGTGGATTTCGAAATGAACCTGCTTAGCGCTGCTACTTTCCCGTTGAGACTCTGGACTTGCTTTATGGTCCTTGGAGTTTGCAAATTCCTTATTACCCAGATCTTTTCGGGGTTTGCCTCTATCCCACGAGCGTTGACGATGAAACCGAGAAACTTTCCGGATGCGACGCCAAAGTGGCACTTTAATGGGTTAAGCTTCATGCCATATTCACGTAGGATGCGGAACATTGAATCTAAATCCCTGACGTGATCTGTGGAAAATCAGGACTTAACTAACATGTCATCCACATAAACTTCCATGGTCTTCCCGATCTGATCAGCGAACATTCGATTAACCAAGCGTTGGTAAGTTGCTCCGGCGTTCTTTAAACCAAAAGGCATGACTCTGTAACAGTAGAGTCCCAGATTGGTCACGAAACTGGTATGTTCTTGATCGGGTAGATGCATGGGTATTTGGTTATAATCGGAATAAGCATCCATAAAGGATAACAATTCATGGCCTGCAGTTGAGTCTACGAGTTGGTCAATTCGAGGAAGTGGGAAACTATCTTTAGGACAAGCTTTGTTTAAGTCGGAGTAGTCGACACAAGTTCTCCATTTCCCATTCGGTTTTCGAACCATTACCGGATTTGACACCCACTCTGGATATAGAGCATCTCGGATGAAACCATTTGATTGCAACTTGTCAATTTCTTCTTTAAGGGCGGCAGATCTCTCTGGATCCATACCACGCCTCTTTTGCTTGACCGGAACATGTCGCGGATCAATATTCAAGGAGTGACTTGCAATGCTCGGTGATATTCCGCACATGTCTGAGTGCGTCCATGCAAAGACATCGAGATTCGCTTGAAGAAATTCAACCAATTCCTGTTGTATCTGTTTTCCCAGTTGAGATCCAACTTTTAGTACTTTCGAGTTGTCATCCTCACTGACTGGGACGTCCACAGTCAGTTCGGCTGGAGACGCTTGATTCTCTTTGACTTCATCTTTATCTTCGTTATCTCTAGGGTCAAGATCTTTAAGGAATTGGTAGTGGTGCCCGGGCTGGGGCCCGGGCGCTAGTTGTCAATTATTAGTAAAACGGACGCAGAGAGATTCCTCTACGCCCTTTCCTTTCTCCTTCTTCTGTGCTTCACGCAACTCAGCAACATAACAGGTTCTTCCTGCTGCCTGATCTCCTTGAACGATTCCTATACCATGGTCAGTTGGGAACTTTAAAGTCAAACACCACGGGGCAATGGCTGCCCTGAATTCAGCAAGGGCTGGTCGACCCAGGAATGCATTGTACGGTGAAGCAATGTCAAGAACAACGAATTGCAGCAGTCGGACTCTCCTGCGTTCCCCAATCCCTAGTTCTACTGGTAGCTCCACTATCCCAGTAGGTATTGTTGCACTACCATTGAAGCCATGAACTCGAGATTGGCAGGGTTTCAAGTCTTTTGCTTCCATCTTCATTAAATCGTAAGCTCGTTTGAATAGAATGTTTACAGAACTCCCACTGTCAACCAGGATCCTCTTCATCCAAGCAGGACCAACTTGGGCAGATATGACCAGTGGGTCAATTGTTGGAGCTTCGATTTTATCAGCATCTCTGCTTCTAAATATGATATCGTTAGACATCGTCTTTTGTTGCTTAGCCGGGGTTCCATCCTCACAATTACTGCAGCATTCGAAGCTCGCATGCCTGATAGAGCTAGCATACGACTCCATTTCCCTTCAGCTCCTGTCCGCTGGATGAGGACCACCACTTATGGTATTGATAACTAGCCTCCCGCCCGTACGAGCGGGTTCCTCTTGTCTTTCTTGGTCTTGCGCACGGTTTGGGTTCGATGGGCCCGCACCACCAGACTGCGGCGCCCGCACGAATTGATCTAACTTCCTCTCCCTGATCAACATTTCTATGAGATCTTGCAAATGGCGACAGTCATTAGTATTGTGGCCATAGCTCTCATGAAACCTACAAAACTTTCCTGTCTGAATCTGCCTTTCTGATGATCGCTTCGGAGCGGGTTTCTTATACTGTTCAATGTTGCAAGTTTGTAGGTACACATTTTCCAGCGATGTGTTTAATGGTGTATAACTTTCGAACATCGGAGCCCTACGCCGTGGGCCTGGATTCGGATCTCTCTTCTTATTTTGACCATTGCTACCTCTTGGCTGAGTTTGTTTGTTCTGTATGTTTAACTGAACTTTTCCGGAATTGTCACCGGACTGTTTAAATGCTACATTGCTTTGTATCCCCTCATTTCCGGGCTTCGCATCGTCCTGCTTCCTAGACTGTTTCGCGTCCTCTTGCCGTAAGAATTGAGCGGCTTTGGAGTAGAAACGGTCCAACGATGCGGGTGTCTTTCCGGCTAACCAGTTTCCAAATTCAGAATCGGGATCAATTCCCTTTGTCAAGGCCATTAAAATTGAGTTGTCGTTGGGATTACTAATTTCCACACACGCCACATGGAATCTCTCCAAGTAACGCCTTAGTGTTTCCCCACGAGCTTGGGTAACATTGGACAGGGTGTTAACATCTTTGGGTCTAGCGACATGCATACGGAATTGTTCAACAAATTTCTTAGCCAATTGATCAAATGAAGAGATAGATCTTGGAGGTAATCTTGTAAACCACATTGTTGCAATTCCTCCCAGTGAGATGGGGAAGCTTCGGCATTTTACTGCATCGTCGGCCCTTGCGGCGCTCATTGACCATTCGTATTTCAATATGTGCTGATTGGGATCAGAATTTCCTTCGTACATAGGGAGAGTTGGCATTCTGAATCGCCGAGGAGGTTCAGCGTATAGTATCTCGTCCGTGAAAGGAGTATGGCTTCGAGAAATCCCCCAATCGTCGTTGGTAAGGCCTTGGCTTTCGCGGATCATCTGACGTATCATAGTCGAGATGTTTGGCATTGCTACATTTTGAGCATGCTGAGCTAAGGTGTGGTCGGGTTCCACAGTGCGAGTTTGGACCGGGCACTGTCGACGGTCCAAGTTTCGTCTCCTTGGCTCAGCGTCTTCCGGGACGTATGGTTCAGAAGTACGTCCATGTTGTTGATTACTTGAATCCGGAAGATGTCGGGTATCAACCCTTGTTTCTACTGTGGCAGCTATGACATGATTGTCCGTAGTATATTGTGGAGTACGACCACCTCGTACTGATGGCCCAGCCTGGAAGCTGGTCGACGGTCCTACTCTCAATCGCCCGACAGTCAGGGCGGGTTGATATTCAGCAGCTTGAGCATGATCTCCGTCTAATCGGGGACGGGTAGATCTATGGTGATAGTCGGATGAGGCAGAACTTTCAGTGGATGAGCGAGAAACATCGTCCCTTCTGGACCTCCTACGGCCCTGGCGGTTTAGTTGGTTTGTCAATTCAATATTGGCACGCAACTGTTCAGCTAATTGCTGCCGACTCTGAGTCAACTCTTGAAGCAACACCTGAAATTCTTGTCTAGTGACTGCCCCAGACGGATCCGAGTGGGCAGTGTTGTCTTGATTGGATGGCTATTGTTGAGCAGGATTCTGTCCATCCCTACCTTCTTGTCCAGCAGTTGTAGAAGTGGTTCTCGTGCTAACCATTTTGAATGATGAATCCTTTTCCTAGATTTTATGCAAATCTGAGTAGAATGGAAGGATTGTGAATTAAAGATCTGGATCTTCCTCTTGGATTTGTGCAATCCGGTATCGATGGTAGATCCAAGGAGCAGGAGAAAAAAGCTGGTTTTTCTCAGTGAAAGTACCAAAGTGTTTGTACCAAAAATGGGCACAACACTCTTCGGAAGTTTTTGAAGAGATAAAAGTGAAGAATGAAAATTAAAACTGTGGATTATCTAACAAAAACTCCAAACAACAGAAAGTAAATTGTAAAGACAAGCGATTTAGAGTGGTTCGGCATTTTTCCTACGTCCACTATGAAGTTTGATGATTTTATTTCTCGATACTTGAAGGTTACAGTAGTTTATAATGTAATACAACTGAATTTAAATGCTAAGTGTCAATCTAAAGCAGCGGCGGTGTTCTGGAGTAGATCTGGCAGAATCTGGGCGCTCTTCAGTACTTAGAATTCTCCGACCCCTTTTCTGAATGACTAGGGGCTCTATTTATAGGTGTAGGAGGCTGATATTTCGCCTAAAATGAGCGGAGACCAGTTCTGGTACGTCAGGGGGCCCACATGGCCGAAACCTGGAGATCCGGGCCCACTTTGGGATCGATTCGACCCTTGGTTCGAATCGATCATGAAATCATCCAATCGAGCTGAAATTTGGTGTGGACATTCTTCATCATGTGTTTAAGCTTCTGTGAAAATTTCATGGCATTTGGACTTGTAGAACTCGAGATATGATCGATTCAATGTTGCATTTCCGAAGAACAGGATACTTCGAATCGATCTTAGTTCGAATCAATTCGGTCGACTCGATGCTTGCTGCGACGTGGCGCGTGTCTCTTGCTTCGATCCGTTTTGTACTCCGGTTTGACTGGGTCGAATCCATGGCTTGGATTCGAGGTAATGGATTCGAAGGACTCTCAGTTGAATGGATTCGAAGATGGTGGAGTCGAGGCTTATCCAATTGCATGGATTCGAAGGAGCCATCCCTCGATGGACTCGAACAGAGGTTTGTTCGATGGAGTCGAAGCAAGGGAAGTTCGATGGAGTCGAAGCAAGGAAAGTTCGATGGATTCGAACTGGTTCATGGCCAATGGATTCGAGGATGGTTTTGCTGATGGAGTCGAAGCAAGGGGGATGGATCCGACCCTAGGATGGATTCGAGCCAGGACAATCCTTCCATTTTCTAACGATGATAACTTGAGCATACGAACTCGGGTTGCCTCGAAATTTGGAACGTTGGTTTCTACTACTCTGTTTGACGCGCCTTATCGATTGCAGCCCGATCTGGACTCGGACAAATTTCATCGATATCCATAGCGATCCTGGTGTGTTAACTGACTTCCGAGACGATCTGTTACCGGTCTCTAGTCAAGTCCTTGGTGTCACGGCCTTGCCAAAAGGCGGGATAACAGAAAGATTTTAGAGTTTTTGTCACCTCCTATTTCCCAATTATTCCTATTTTTAGCTTTCAACATATTGACTTCAGTGATGATAGCTGATTTTAAATGAGTAGATAAGGCTTGCTCCTTTCTTGATAAATTGATGTCATTGGGATTAGCCTGCAACATAATATGTATGCTGTTAAGATCATTTCTTATTTTGGAAGATAGCTAATTACCTGTTCCGAATTTTTCTGTAGCCTAAGTTTTGATATTGATTTTGCAATCTTTAAGCTTTGATTGAAGTATGTACATGGGATTGCCAAGCTTATTAGCACTCCAAGAATGCTGAATTAAACTCATGAAGTCATTTTCTTATGTCCAATTATTGAAGAAGCTGAAGGAGGAGGGCCCTTTTACATAAACATGTCCCCAATCAAGAATGATCGGACTGTGATCCGATAAAGACGGGGGAAGGAAATGGGATAAGAGGGTAGGCCATATAGTAAAAGCATCATTGTTGAAGTAAGATCTATCCAGCCTACAAAACGTGCGAGTTCCAGATCTACTGCAATTATTCCACATAAAGAAGACTCCAGTTTTCGGCATTTGTTGAAGCTAGGAGGTTTGAATGGAGTTATTAAGAGGGGAGACGTCATTAATAGTAAGAGGAAGCCCTCCAAATTTATCATCAGAGAATTGCATACAGTTGAAATCACCCAAGCAGATCCACGGAAGAGCAACAGGGTGTAGAGAGGGGAGCAAGTCAAGCAGGTATTGCCTGTTATGTTTAGAGTTTTCTGCATATATAAAAGTAGAAACAAAATTTGTATTAGAGGGCAAGTGGAATATACTGCAATGTATATATTGCCTATGAGTAGCCACAGCATAAACAGAAAATATAAGAGGAATCCATATAATCATAATGCGACCATAAGGAGCATTAATGTGGTTGTGAATCATGGACCAAGTGGGCGCAATTAATTTTGCAGTAGCTATAGTTTCTAATTCATTGTATTTCGTTTCAGCAAGGCATAGAAGTTGTAGTTTGTTGCCCTGTATAAGTTGCTTAATTTCATATTTTTTTGCATCGTCGTGCCCTCCCCTGATATTCCAGTAACCTATACTGTCAATCATGTCTTCTTTTTGTTTGTTTTGGCAGATTGCCTGGTGATTCTTTTCTTCTCTCCTGATGTACTTCTGGAGCTTAATTTAGCAAGTATTTGTTCCGCGGAAAAAGCCATGCCTTCATTTAAGTCCTCTGCTGACATACTGGAGCATTCTTCTTTGGATTCAGAATTGATGTGAACAGTAACTTTATGCTTAGAAGTATCAGGTAGATATAAGGCAATGTCAGGAGGCGGCTTTAACTTCATATATGGACTTTTTACTTGCTTTTTCGAAGTAGGAGTATTTTTTCTATTACTTGCTTTGTGTGAAGGATTTGATGCATTTTTAGATAATTGCATATTGTTTGTATCTCTGTCTTTATTGTGCATGGGCGTAGTAGAAGTTTGTAAAGGAAAACTTGTCTCCATTGTTTCCAGATTGTTTTTTGTGGTATTTGCTTATGCGTGATTTGAAAATGCTTCACTTTTTATTTGTATGCTTTGAAGTTGGTCAACTCTGTCTTGTTTTCCATTTACATTGTGCATTTCCATAGCAATATTGCTGTTGAGTTCTGAACGTGTTTCTTCATTGTTTTGAGCATCATCATGTATCTCAAATAATTCGCCTTCCTCTATATCAGCAAGTAGAGAGAAGGAGTTGTTGATCTCTATATTTCCATCTATTGCTTTTTCCTTGTTTTCCTGTGTAGTGTCTTTTGCAGTTGTGTCTTTATTTTCATTAACTTCCATGATGCTTTGTGACTCTGAAGTTATTAAGTTTGGTTGTTTCATTTTCCTTTGCCAAAATTGTTGCCTCGCTCTGTGCATTTCAACACCATCTTTTCTAGCATTATCTGTCACAGTATTCTTTTGTAAATGGATTGAAGTGTCTGGTTTTTGAGTTGCTTTTTCCTTGTTGGCGTGTAAGTCATATGTTTTTATATTAGTGTCTTCCTTGCTGCCATGTATGTCACATGTCTTAGTGGAGTGGCCAAAAACTTTACACGCAGTACATATTAGGGGCTTCCACGAGTATTCGACATATACTTTTTGAACAGTGTCTTTACTATCTCCAACAAGGATATGATCCGGTAACTCTTTATCCGGTGAAATTTCAACCAAACACTTAGCGTATTCCATACGCTCTTGCTTCTCTGTGGCTTCATTGAAGCAAATCAGTTTACCCAAGTGACAGGCAATCCAATTAATGCCATATAATGTCCAAGCGATATGTGGTATATTGTACAAATGTATCCATATAGGCACATTTTTGACTTGTGACTGCACAGTGCCAAAAGAGGGTTTCCAAGTTGTAATAATAAACATTTCCCCACGTATGAAGGTGGGATCAGCTTTCAGAATTTTAAGTTTATCCTCTTGGCAATTGAATTTGAAAAAAAAGTTGGTACCATTTGACTTTACTTCGTAGGATCCCTTAAACTTCCAGTATCTCTTGATATGGGTGATGACTGCCATATAGTTAACACTAACACCAAGAAAAAAACCAACTAGGTAATCGTCCCAGTAGTTTTTTCCTTCAGTGTATAAATCAGCAGGAGGCGGAAGAGGTTTGCCGAGATAATTAAGCTTGAAATCCATGGGAGAGAAAACACCAGCATTGCGAGGTTTGGAGGCAAAGAGTGAGGTCCAAGAAGGAGGTGAAAGAGATGGCATGACAGGAGAGGAAAGGGAGGTAAGATCAGAATGAGGGACATCGAGAGGAACGGCGGCGATGGGTGGGACAGGAGGAGGCAGGGGCGGAGGGAGAGGAGGAGGCGGAGGAACAGAGGGGTTGGGGACAATAACCGGGGGGAGGAGGAGGATCAGTGGGCAGAGAAGGTGGAGAAGAAGACGGGGAGAAACGCGAAGAAAGAGCCGTTAGTTCTGCCATTTTTGCGAAGAAAGAGCCATTGAAGAATGATATGAAATTCTGGATAAATTGTCAAGATCTTATTTTATCATAGATCTAAATTTATAGATCTTATTTCACTGTACATGTATTTTTTTCATTATATTTCAGATCTCATTCTACTGTAGATCTGATTTTTTCTTTTATTTTTCTGATCTCATTATATTGTAGATCTCAAAATCACACTCAAATAATATATCTTTGAGATTTGTACATGGTTTAAAAATAAAATGTTGTGATTTTTTGAATTTGGATTTGAATTGATTTCAAACTTGCTTATTATTACAGGCTTTTTGAGATTATTTTGGAAAGTAAGTTTTGAATTCGACAATTTTCTGTTGTTGGTTCAAATAAATTTATTGAACTTGATTGCGTTTTGGTTTGTGATATAGATCTAAGTAACCTATACATGTTTGGTAAATGAAGTTTTCATTTTGAAAACTCTTTGATTTAGATTTTGACTTTGGAAATGATTTTGATATATATAGTTTATATTTCCAGAAGAAATATTTTATTGTTTCTTAGAGAAACATATACAAGAATAATGCATATTTAGAAGATCATATTAATTTTAGATCCAATATTAATATTTATTTAGCACACCTGAAGTGGATGGAAGCATTAATAAAAGCTTACACGATAAGCTTAATATCTTCTAATATATTTTCTTAAAAAAAAGGGAACAGAAAATAAAAATTGAGAACCTGCAGTTTCTATAATAATAAAAGGCTGAGTTTACATAAATTGGTGAATTACAAGTTTCCTCAAAATAAAGAACCAGAAGTTCTAACTAAAAAAAAAGAGGATCAGAAAATTTAATCGTCAAATGGAAATAAGTTTGAACAACAACCTGGAGTTGTGCAAAGATTTTTTTTTCAACCAGAAGTTGTATAACTCAGTCCAAGACCTGAAGTCTTGAATTGTGTAATGATTTGTTGATAAGGTCTATGACTTGAAACCTTATAGTTATTTTTTTATATTAGTCGAAATGTATAAGCTTCTGAACAAGAAGTTTACACAAAATTTGAGAACCTGAAGTTCATAACAAATTAATGAACTCGAAGTTCATGAATTAGAAGCCCGAAGCTTTATTGAAATTGTGTAAAGTGATAAGGTTGTACTTCTTGAAGAAGTTAAAGGAAATTAATAAATCATCATATGAGATAATGATGCTGCATTCAAGAGAATACAAAAATCTCCAAATGAGTTATACCTTACCTTATATCTTCAAATTTACATTATATTAACCAAATATCCTGAAGATATTATGTTATATGATATTTCAAACATCACCGGATTGAAAAAGTAACTATTAATTTAGTCTTGGAAAGGGATGTTTATTATTTGGTATGAATAGATAATTCATATGCCATACTATTTATATACACGGATATGTGTGTGTGTATGTTAATCTTCTAAAGAGATGTTTTAGAGATTATTTATATTTATATTGCAAAATCCAACATCCCAGAGGAGATGTTATAGGAATTTTATTTTTGTTACATTGCAATTCTTTAAAAGGAAACATTATATTCCCAGAAGGAATATCATATAAAAGTTTCGAAGTAATGACAATAATTTATCCAAAAAAAGGGATATTGTATACCAATATTACACTCCTGAAGTAGTGGTTTTATCTTCGCATCTTACTTTCATTTGGTGCATCTAATTTTGTTACTGTGTTTAAAGTTTGATATGTCATTTCAAAGATACTTACAACAAAAATCTCTAGTATGGATGTTTTATGTTATTGTAAACGTAGTAATTATGTCATTTATGTAGAAAAAGATATTGTATATCGATATGACATTCCAAAAGTAGCGATGGTAAAATATCTCTAGAAGAGGTTTATGAAATATCCCTGAAGGATAAAATATGTATTACCATCCATAAGTAGACTGTTGATATAATAATTTTACTATCACACTCCAAAAGTAGTGTTTATAAATTACCACTCGTGAGAGGTTCGAGGTAACTTCCATTGTCATGGAACTGTAGCTCCATTAGACAAATTTAAGAGTAAATAGTGATCTGTGATCTATTACTTTTCAAAATATACCATGAACTGAATATCGTATACATAACTTTTCTTGAAGAAAAATCTTTAGATATTCTCCTGAAATGATAATCTATATGTCTTGTCATAATTTTCACAAAAGCTATAAATATAGTCTTGTAAAGATCCGTAACAAATATAATTGCATATTTCTATAACATATCAAGTGTCCAGAAGATATTCTTATTTCTGTTGTAAATTTTTTTTTTTTTGAACTCTCCTGAAGAGATGTCAATATATAATTCGAACTATGTATTATTCTCTGATATATACTTGTAAATAATGTTCAAAAGAGATATTTGAAATATAGTTGAAGAATAAACTTTAACAACTCGAAGTTGTATAAATAATTTATTTGAACTAGAAGTTCAACATGGTTGGAATAGAAAACCATTAAGTTACATTGGAATTATTGATTCAAAGGGCGTTGTTCTTTAGCATATTCGAATGAATAAAACATATGTCGAAAGTCTTAATTATATTCTGTATCTGTATGGATTCATACATTTAAGTGAACAAAAATGAACATAGTTCAAAGTCTGATAATGGAAATAAGCAAGAGGTTATATGAAATATTGCAAATTTTTATGAATTATCAAACCAGAGGCTTTGATAATTAGTTACTAAGAAAAGTTTGACTTCAATACTAAAGCAAGAGCATTGACAATTTTAAGATTTAGATCTTGAAATTCATATTATCGATAGCCAAAGGTAACTAGAAGTTATAATATATTCTATAACTAAAATTTGTAACATATCAAATAACCTGAAGTTATTACTGATAAGTCAAACTCGATACATATGTATTTTCAAACCAGACGTTTTGGAAACTATCATTTAATCTTTAAGGATTCACATTTAAATCGAGTGATAAACAAAATTTAATATTCTGGATCCGTGTATTAGTTTGTTCTAAAATCACTAACTCAAATGATAAAGAATGTGCAAGTCTATAATATGTAATACGTGGATGCACGTATACATCCATATATGTAAATATTCAGCTAACAACCTGAAGTTTGTTATAAGCTCATCTTATAGATTATGCATAGATATTATTTAGTGATTTAAAATTCAATCAACATAAATGTTGAATGACCTGAAGTCATGTATGTATTCAAATGATCCACAAAATAAGTAAATTCCTCTAATTGGCTAGATCAATGAATGAGAACAAACTCTAATAAGAAATATCAATTGAATGCATTTTATCAACTGATAAAAGAATCATCCTCCTATTATTAATATGTATGGTGTATTTGCTAGTAGTAATATCATAATGGATCAAAATGAGAATCCAAAATGATTATTATTTAATATGACAATGTTTGTCAACATTGAGGGGGAGGATAAAGGGATACAAGCTCATTTTGATCATCGGTGTTAAATATTTGTTAAAACATACAATGATGCAAAATATTGAGTAACTTGAATAAATTATCAATAATATCCCTAGTAGACTTTCTCCAATATAGATTTGAATCCCTGAAGGATCAAAATGTGTAAACCACATCTGAAATGTGGTTCAAAAGTCAAATCAAAATATTTTTGGAGTAAGTAATAAAGATGCCAAATAAAGGAGGTGAGTATTCTTGAAGAAACACTTAAGGGTGCTCTGTAAGAGATCCATGACATGATTGTCAAATAACCCTAGAAGTGGTTTAGGTACCTAAAATATGATAAATAAAGAGATCTCAATAAATCACATCTAGAACTGACATGATTTAATATGATAAATAAAGCGCTTATGTTTATAAATGGATTAAAGATTCTGGATTAGAGAAAAACATGATTAGCCATCATGAAATTCTCCTAAATAAGAAATGTGAACCTGTAGTTCGCAAAATATAATTATATATATATATAATAGAAAAACACACTGAAATTACTGAAGCACATGTAGTGCTACATCGTGTTAAATGCTCTAGGCATGATGTTTTTATGAATAATTGAATTCTAAAGTAGCGGAAGTGTTTGAAACACTTAAAATACCCTGAAGGTATGAATATTGGTTAAATCATACTAAATGATGAAAATCTACTAGTTCCAGAAGAATATAAATTACTTTGCTGCTTATAAAGAATGCAATGAATAAAGGGTGTAGATTACAAATTTCTTTTAAATATTGTTGTAATGAAAATATTGATATAATTCATGATGAGTAGATTACTTCCTGTTTTTAAGTATTATTGTAATGAAACTCTTAATATCCATTGAATTGGTAGTTGTGATATGCAAATACTTATTAAAGTATACAAATTCCTAAAGAATATATATAACTTTTATAGTTATAAAGAATGCAGAAGACATGAAGTGTAGATTACAACCTTCTTCTAAGTATTGTTGTAATGAAAATCTTGATATAGTTCAAGATGAGTAGATTACTTCCTACTTTTTAGTAATGTTGTAATGAAATTTTTAATATTCATGAAAGATGTATAGTTGCAATATGCAAAACTAATTTAAAGCACAAAAATGAAAGCACATGAAGTGTTTTTCATAAAAGTAGCATACAAAATGCATAAAATGCAAACCACATTGGAAGAAACAATCTTTTAGAAAATTTGATTGTATCGAAGGAAACTATTAATAAATTGTATTATTAATGAGATATATATTTATGGATCCAGAAGTATCTATAATCAATTTGAGTTATCGAAAGACGAATATGAATTCAGAGGAAAATTTTTAAATCAGGGGGAGCATCCATAAGTATTTTATAATGCACTCTTTTTCCTTAACTAAGATTTTTCCCACTGGGTTTTTATAAGTAAGGTTTTAATGAGGCATCATCTTGATCCAGAAGTATCAACTCCCCAGTAACATTTGAAAATAAGTAATAATGTACTCTTTTTCCTTATTTAAGATTTTTCCCACTGGGTTTTGCTTACTAAGGTTTTAACGAGGCATTATCTTGATCTAGAAGAATCAAACGTCTTTTCAAGAAATAACATCTCAAATATGTTATTTAAGTAAATTGTGTTTTTATCCTTGACTAAGATTTTTCCCACAGGGTTTTTCTTAGTAAGGTTTTTAACGAGGCATTAGTTTGATCCTGAAGTATCAAGCTTCATTTGAAGAAATAAGAAAATAAAATATGTCATTGTACTCTTTTTCCTTCACTAAGATTTTTCCCATTGGGTTTTTCTTAGTAAGGTTTTAATGAGGCATTATTTTGATCCTGAAGTATCAACCTCTTTAAAAGGAATATCATTTTATGATATCTATGATTTCAAGTTGCACTCTTTTCCTCGTTCAAGGTTTTTCCATTAGGTTTTCCTAACAGAGGTTTTTAATGAGGCAACGGACAATATTCATAACGACTGAATGAATGTATAAAGCAAGATAATAATGGGGGGAGCAATTGTCATGGAAGTTTCAAAAGGAACAATTTCTAGCTACCATATGAGTATCCAAGATTTTGAAGATGCATATTCAAGGGGGAGTGTTATAATATATGTAAATATATTAGTGAATATGCTTTTGTGTTTTTCTATTTAGTCCCACATCATGGGATATGTTCCATCTCATGCTCCAAGGCCTATATATAAAGGAGCCTATGTAATGTAATTGAATCAACCAATCTCTATGTAACAGATATCAGTGTGAATAACATTTTCTCCGCTCTCCTTTTTTCTAATGGCTTCTTATCTCTATATAGTTTATAACATCATGGTCTTGGTCGTGCTTAATACTTGATCAAATAAGTTACCCTTTTGCTTTTCTATAATCTAAACCAAGAATTCATGTCATATTTAGTACTTTATAAAATTAATTTGCTATGAAATCAAGGATGAAAAATCTGTAGGATTAACTCCATCTGTGTTCAAATTCTATAAAATCAAGTAAAAACTACAGAGTTCTACTAGCATCTTGGTGCAAGTAATTGTATTGGACAAAATAGAAGATCAAAATAAATAAATATCTCACTATGAGAAAATTATATTTCATAGTTCATTAATGTGAGAACTATAGTATTTAAAGTGATTATGGTTTCACAACCTAGATGGTGCAGAAATTTGTACATAAGAATAAAAAATCAACATAAAAAAATCAACTTAAAATCATTACATAAGTTATTAGCTCCTAATCAATTCGAACAATCTATTGTATGCTTACAAGTATGTAAATCATCGTTACTTAATCCTAATCTGATTATCCGATCAACCCATAATCCTCAAATGATTTTCATAATTAAACACAGCATCATCTAAGCGCTATATTCAGGTTTGGCAAAAATTAAATGAAATATTAGAGTTTGTATGTAGAGAGAAATGCAAAAACGGGCAGATTATCAATACATGATGCTTGAAATCTAGAGTTATTTAAGGAGATTTGGTGATGGCCTCTTTTATTATCGATGCTTGAAAATCAATGCTTGCTCCTTTAGTCGATGGTTGAAAATTGATGCAAGGCAAGAAAATCAATGCTTGAAAACCTAAGCTCAGGTTTCGGGTTTTGAATCTTTCATTAAATTTTGAACAAGAGACGACAAGAATTATCTAGGGTTTTGACGAAAGGGGTATTAATACCTAGAGATTTTTTTCCTAAAAGATTCAATGGTTGAGTTTTTTTATTTCAATATGTTCAAAAAAACTAAATAGGTGTAAATGTGTTAGATAACTTCATACTGTAAAGCTACTTTTATTTTAAACAAATTTATATTATAATTATACTTTAAAATAGTAAATAATTTTAATTTTACTAAATGCTAGTATGTTTTCAAATAATATTATTATGATTATTTAAATATAATTATAATTAAATGTTAAATATTAAAAAATATTTTTAAATATTTAAATATTAATATAAGTTAAATTTATTTCTAAAAAATAGTTATAAATTTATTATTATAAATTTAGTTTTAAATATTCACTAATATTGTATGGGACTCTTAGATGTTTCTTATCATTTCAACTCAACTTAACATTCCATATTTTCAGATTACATTATTCAGGAGTGTAAGTTAATTATCGAAAAGAATTAACTAGCTTACATTATTGACGATGTATCAAAACACGACTATGTATATTAATATTTTATGACAATAATTGTTATTATTTATGGTTGGATTTCAAAAATTCAAAACGTGAAATAGACTTGCTAGTCCTAAACTGGTTGTTTTCAATATAAGTTAACTTAGAGTTCCAACAAAAAGGGAAAATTCGAACTTGAAGCCACAATATTTATTTTTCGTTATATAGTTTTAATATAAATATAAATTTTATTTTTAAAATAACAGACAATTTTATAATAATTTTGATTTTATTAAATGTTAAAGAGTTCAAATAGCATATAATTAATTTATATTTCTAGTATAACAATATAAAAAAATATTAGAAAGGGCTAGAATTAAAAAAAAATGAAGATGTCATCGCCATAGCATCGCTAAATTTCACTAGCGTTTTGTGATTTCCTGCACTATTATGGCGCCGTAAATTTTTAAATATAAATCGAAGAAGTCACAAATGTATTGTTAAATTTTTAGACGTCGCAAAGGCATATTTAAATTCCTTCTCTTTTGTGACGCGTGTAAGTTTAGAGAAAAAAAATCGAAGATCACGTCACAAAGGCATATGTAATTTTCTATGCCATTACAACGTCGTACAAAATATAAATATAAGAAGATGTCACTATGACATCACTAAATTTCACTAGCGTTGCAAATGCGTAAGTAATCCCAATGCATTTGTGACGCCTTTTTTAGAACGCTGTGACATTCTTAACGTCACTGAGATGTGACTAATTAGCAATGTGGTTGTGACGTCCTACTGTAATCGACGTCAAAAATCAGCTCATTCTCTTATAGTGATACTTTTTCGATCACATTACCGAGAATTATCTTGTTTAATTATTTATGTAAAATTATTTCACAATTGAGTTTGTTAACGATAACATCATATAACTGTATTTTCATAAGTACTGCAAAACCTGGATTATTACAGATGTACGTTAAAATAGTATATTGATTTACTTTATGTAATTTTATTTCTCAGAATATTATTTATGTAGGTATAGCATAATCAACAACTTAACATATTTACAAATTAAAATCCATGAAAAAATATACTCTAAAGTAAGGTTTATAATTTTGCAATTTTTCATGGATGGATGAGTAAAACACAGTACAGTTGGCACTGAGAAAATCTTAATTCTATTATCTTAGGTACCGTTCTTTTCGTGGACTGGGCAGTTAAAGTTCGCGTCCGCGTCGGACGCTTTCGAAGCGTCCGACGCGTTGATGTGGGCCTCCACTCTCCAGCTCAGTTAGGAACGGTTCAAAATAAAGATTTCGTTGTCTGGTTTGTTTTCTCCCTTATTTTACACGCCGTGCCCTTTTCTCTTGTCACTTTCGTGTGCAAAAAAGAACACATTCTCATTTCACGAACCAATCATTTCCTCTTTTCTGTGTCCATTTCGTTTGCTGCTTTCGGTTCAAAAAAGAACACACTTCAAAAAAGAACACACCCTTAATTGTATGTATATTGAGTTTGCAAATAAGCATCAAATTTTCACCTAGTAAAACCCATTATAGATCTCATAATGCTTCAATCCAAACTGCTCTAAGCACGCAAAGCGTGAAAACAACGAGGTAAGCCTCATTTTTGAGACTGACCTGGGTACAATATCACGATGCTCTTCAGGCAAGCACGTGTTAAACCTTCGCTTGCACAAATCAATGTAGACAAAGCCATAAAAGCCCATATCTTCATCAAGCATGATCAGCAGACAGCGTTACAAAATCAACTGGCAACTTGCAACTAACCCTCAATACCAACTGGGATTTGTACTAGGGGTGGGCGCGGGTCGGTTTGGTGCGGTTTGGAGTCCAAACCGCTTCCGCACCGCATCAAACGGTAAATCAAAAATACAAACCATTATACTAATCTTTTAAACGGTTCGGTTTCGGTTCGGTTTGAATCTAACACGGTTCGGTTTCGGTCCGGTCCGGTTTGAACCCACATTAAATATGAAATAAGAGAATTACTTCCATTAACAATCAATTTACGAAGGCAACTGTGTGAAGTTTTTACACTTAAAAGGTTAAAACACACAATGTTATACTGAAATGAAAGATTAGTTCTTAACTGTATGAATATTTCAATTTGACATTTAGCTATAAGTGAGATTTTTTGGTAGATTATCCAAACATCAACATTAATCAATGCATAATCATCAAGGAAAATGACTAGAATAAGATTATAATTAGCATTTATCCAAAAAAACGAGATGAAAAATATTATACCAAAACTATAACTTCTTTCTTTATGACAGCGAATATTATTAATATAACAACATACACTAAAAATAGAATATACATCGTTAGAATCTAAAATAAGATAGGAGTTGCTTATATTTTTATCATAAAATTACTAGTGAAAATATTCGGTTCGGTCCGGTTTAATACGGTTGGTTCAATCGTCCAAACCGCAACCGAACCGTATCGATGCGGGTCGGTCCGGTTTGAGGTATTTGCTTTCGTTAGAAGATTCGGTGCGGGTTTCCGCACCGTTTTTGCGGTTCGGTGTGGGCGGTTTCCGTATAGCGGTGCGGTTTATGCCCACCCCTAATTTGTACGGCTATTAATTATTTTTAAAACAAAAACCTCTGTTATACTTTTATGCAAATTTTGTACCTACCGATGTCTTTCTCTCTCAACCTTTGTTGTTCTCAACCCCATAATACTATTTTACAACTTATTTTAACTTCCATGTTTAAAATGCAATAAATTTTTGTGGAAACATCATGTCAACGAACCGCTTTTACTATTAAATCGAAAAATTATTGATATTTTAAATGATATATGTTATGCTTGTGTAAATATTTAATTTACAATTTTTTTTAAAAAAATTGTAACTTTTTGTCATATAGATAACGTACTTATAACTGGATCGTTCAGATCTACAATTGTATCATCCAAATAAACAGGTACAAAAATAATAAATATGCAGTTTAAACTCAATTTCATATTTGGTATGCAGTTAAATTATAACTGCATTTTGTTAAGACAGTTAAATTATAGGGGTATTTAGTTTTAAGGATACATTTTAGAAGAAAATTAGAACCAAGGACAACTACCATTAATAATTAGATCAATGACAAAGACTTCATTAGATTATGTAAACCTCAAATTAATTTTAATTACTCTTCTTCGTTAAATTAATAAATAAATAAATAATGACACTTGAAATTGCAAGAAATAAAAGTGATTTCACAAATATTTTAGTCGATTAATGTTATCTAAAATATGGAAGTAAACAGCTCGGAAAGCTAAATGAATATTGCTTTATAGCTTAAAAATAACTTTATATTATATCACTAAAAATTTATAATAAGCAATTTGAGAGCTAGTTTCATTTAGCATTTGAAAAATGAAACAGTAAATAACAAAGCTGTATACATTCAGCTTTCTAACCTATTTTTTCTTATATTCTTTTCTCCTACCTTCACAAGAAAAAATATTTTCGTAATTAATTTAATATTTATTTTTTTTTCTCAAATTCACAGAAAAATGTTATTGTAATTAATTTTTATTATTTGTGAAATGTCAATGTGTGTCATTAATTTAAAATTTTGAATTTTACCCAATTAAAACTTGAAAGTTGTCTTTGATATGTATAACAAAAGTTGATTGTCCTTTCAAAAAAAAGGAAAACAATTTCATCCTTGAAAAAAATATCTACTAAATAATAATTACATTTTGTTAATGCAGTTAAATTATAACTGCATTAAGATTGAATACAATTATCAAAGACAGCCAAAGTTATTACTTCATCGCATAAATGTAGTTAAAATATTCAAAATGCAACCATAACTGCATAATTCAAAAAATATAGTTAACTAATAACTGCATTCACATAATGCAGTTAAACTAAAACAACATTAAGTTCGAATAAATCATCAAATACAAAAAAAAATTATTAATACGTCACATAAATGCAGTTAAAATATTCAAATATAACCATTCACAATTCAAAATATGATGTCAAATTATAACCGCATTAAGATTGAATAAAATTATCAAAGTTTATATTGGGTTCTTGGAGGTCACCTTAGGTTGGAAACAAAGGATGTTGTCGGATGGATCGAAGACTTCAAATGGGACTAGCCGGATTCCTCAGCATAGATTCTATGTCTATCTTTCCCATCAGTCGAAGTGTCATATTTCTTATTCCTATTATTGTGCAAGTCGGGATTGGAGAGCCCCTTTTCTCCCCAACATGGCTTCATCGAACAAGGTATCACTACGGCTTGAAAGAAAGACGAGAATCTAGATGAACATCGAAGACAGGAATGACCAAGGAGAGTAGAAGAAATGTGAAGAAGTCTAATCAGAAGCTACACAAGGAAGGTGGGAAGCTGTGTCCGGGTATGTGCCGATGTGATTTTACACCGACCCGATCATGACTGAAGTTTCATGTCCCAAAGAGACTGCAAATTCGCCCAATTGAACATCAAAGTATTTTATGAGGGCATTTTTCATCAAATTCTACTTTCTTGATATTGCTATGGCAGATAAGCACAAGAAGGATCCTCCAACAGTTATACCCCTTACGAGGGTAGGGCACCCTAGCTAGATTCATGTTCTCCTCCTAGGTAAATGCATTTTGTTTTAATGAATACCCGGTAACTGTAGCAAAGGAAGAAAGCATAGAGGCTCTACTTGAACTGATCCCTAGAGATGGAACAACTTCTAACCCTGTCCCCGGCTTAACCACACATTTATTCAGTCTGATTGGAAGACTGCCAAAATTATTACTACACATAAATTTAGTTAAAACTTTTAAATGCAGTTGAATTAATTCAAAAGATTTTGTTAAATTATAACGACATTTTCTTAATTCGGTTAATTTATGACTGCATTAGGATTGAGAAAAATTATCAAATATAGCCAAAATTATTACTACATCACAAAAATTTAGTTAAATAATTCGAATGCAGTTAAATTAATTCAAAATATGTTGTTACATTATAACTGAATTTTTTAATGTAATTAAATTATAACTGCTTAAGGTTGAACAAATTGTCAAGTACAACCAAAATAATTACTGTATCAAATAAATACAGTTTAAATATTCAAATGCGACCATATTGCATAATTCAAAAATAAATCAATTTAAATTAGGTTAAAACAATAGGCATGATAACATAATAGTAGAGGGTTTCTTGCATCCATGGCGACTAGGGTTCCTCACTTCCGCCGCCACTAACTTTTCTTCCTTCTATATCATTTCTTTTTCTTTTTCTTTTTTGGCATTTCCGCTTCATTCTCCTTCGTGTTCTCTTCATCTTCCCTCAATTTCCAAACCTTAGCTTTCACCAGAACTGCAAGTTATCCTTCTTTTGCATCACCCTGCTCTAGTGCTCTAAGTTCAACTGCTTCTGTTCTCAGCTGCTCTAAAGTCATCAGCTAGATCTCTCCCATGTGCAGCCTTCAGTATTCTGAAATCTTGAGGTGAGTTGTTTAGCTTGGATTTGGAAGTAGAGATTCTCTTCCGCTTCGTTCTGGTGGGGATATCTGGTAGGGTTGATTTTTGTAGGTTGTGGGGTTTATGTTGGGATTCTTATCGGCGACTTACCTTTTGCTCTTGTCAGGTTTTGCAGTTTGGGTTTGTAACATCCCATATTTTTGGTAATATTATTTAGGATATTTAATTATTTAAATTAAATAAAATAATGTGTTGATTAGAGGATTGAGATTTGATTTAATTAAAGGGTAGTCGTGCCATGTAACTTATGAATTAAAATAAGAGTTAAAATTGAAATAGGGGAAAGTAAAATAGAAAAGAGGCCATTCCTATATCCCTTAAACTTGGTCGTGTATTCCCCTATACACGTTCATTTCATTTTATTAAAAATTTTAACAAGAGGTCGACCACCATTAACAAGAGAAAGAGGAAGAAGATAGAGAAAATCTAGGAAGAAGCTTAAGCAAATCAAATCCATTCACATCTCAATCTCTTTAATCTCTAAAGCTAAGGTGAATAATGTTTACATCTCAAATTTTTATTATTTGTGGTTTTGAAGATGAATTCTGAATATTTTGCATTGTTTTGCCATGTTTTTGAATGAGGGAATGATTATATATACTTGTTGATGAATTATGGTTGTTCATATTGAATTTATGATATGTTTTAAGGTGAAAACCCTACAAAATGACATCCAAATACCTTGCGAATTTTTATGAAGATCATAAATGATATTTTAGAGATGGGTTTTAATTTTAAGAATTTTCTGAATATTTGTGGAATTTATATGAATTTTCTAGTAAAGAAAATATTAGTTTAGGTCAATAGTTATTTACGGTAAAATAATAAAAGATTTGGGTTTGAAATTTTTATATGTTGGAAAACATATTAAAAGAGATTTTCTGGAATTTTTGTTGATTTTTCCTAAGTGTATTAATGAGTATATAAAATTATTTAAGGTATGAAACTTAAATGTTTAATATATTTATAAAAGGAGAAGGGTCTTTTTGCAGATAATTCAAATAGTTAATTCTAAAAATTGTAGCACTTTTTAGTGGTAAAGAAAAGAGGCAACCAATCAAAATTAGACACGTAAAGCAGGTTAGGTGAAAAGAACTATTTGCTATATGTTTTTCACTGTTTCGATGCTTTCGGCACCAGGTTCCGCCTCCTTAGCTTCTCGACACAGTCGAAACTAGTGCACATGGTATTAGGGAACTGGAACATAGTTAATTGGATGTAGGTAGAAGGTATGGAGTCGAAACCAGAGGTTCTGAAGGGGTTGAGGCATTACCTTGCTTTTAAATTAGTAATGCACCCGCTTGCTTTCGACTAAATGGCTTTCGACTGAGTAGCTTTCGACTGGTTTAATGGATTTAAAGAAATGGTTTCGATTAGGTTGTGCCTTTGTTTTTAAATAATTGCTTTCGACTAAGTCGAAACCTTTTGCTGCCGTCTTTTTACCTTTCAACTTAGATGGTTTCGAAGGGGTACTTTGTTTTTTAAAATATGGCCACTTCTCCAATGCTTTCGAATGTATGGTTTCGACACCACCACTTCTTTATTTAGGAAATGGTTTCAAAACAGATGTTTTCGACTTAAATGTTTCAAAGACCTTTTTCTATGATTGAAGTAAAATTCCAATGGTTTCGAAAGAGACAGTTTTAAATGGTTTCGAAATAGATGCTTTCGACTTTAGTGGGTTTCTAATCCTTTTGCTCTACTTGAAGGCATAATCTAAATGGTTTCAACCAAAATAGTTTTTGTTGGACGAAGTCCCACCGGACCGAGACCACCGAATCAATCCCAACTCCACTCCCCTCTCATCACCGAACCACATTGCCGAATCGATGCTAGACCTACCACCACCGAACCAACTCATTACCGAACCAAAGCCACTCCACCTACCACCGAACCAACTCATCTCCCAGGTACTACCGAACCAAAGTCCCATCGAGCCAAAGTGCTACCGGACCGAAGTCTCAATTCCAACCACCTACTACCGAGCCGAAGCATTGCCGAACCAACATTGCCAGGTCAGATTGCAGCAGCCCAGGCCCAACAGCAGCTATATACATCCAAGACCCCTACCCCCAACCTCACTCTATAAATAGAGGGGCAGGGGTACAACAATGGCGGACAAGTTTGAGAGCTCAGGCATGGATAGAACTTTCAAACAACTTTCATATACTTGTATCAAAGCCTTGTACTTGTAATCTGAATAAGAAAAGGAGAAATAATATATAAAGTGGACGTAGGCACATTCTGGCTGAACCACTATAAATCTGTGTGTCTTTTACAGTTTAGTCCCTGCTTTTTACATATTTGCATGAATCACCCAGATCACTAAAACAACATAAAATCAACTAAATCATACAACTTGGAGGTGTTTGCCCATTTTTTGTGCAAACATTTTTGGTGCTTTCACTGAGAACTGAACTCAAGGCCTCAGCTTCTCCCACTTAACCTTCTTCCTAACAGCGTCGTTCATTGCTTGGAAAACATGCCTCCCAGGCAGAAAAAAGATGTTAAAAAAGGAAAGAACATCGCAACTAGCAGTGTTCCAGATCCAGTGGTCACAGATCAAGTAAATCATCCCATTCCAACAGCAGTACCAAATGAAGGTCAGGCAAATCCGACAACCCCTGCCACGGGACAGCCGGTAGCGATTACTAGGGCAGATCTAGACCGGGTTGTGGCTGATGTGACTAACCGCTTCACATCCCAACAGGAAGCCTTGGTGGACCAACTCATGTCACACTTAAGGGATGCTGAAGAGTCCAACCGCAACACGGAATCATGGAGTGAGTCCCAGTCTGGAGGATCTCGGAGACAACAAAGGTCTTCCTTCTTCGAAAGAGCTAACGACAGAAGCTAACGACAGAAGTGGCCGTGATAGGAACCAAAGATCTTCCTTCTTCGAAGAAGCTAACGACAGAAGTGGCCGTGATAGGAGCCGAGACCGAACTCAGTCCGAACGCCGACCCGAGGAAACGCTTAAAACCGAACCCAGCGGGGGAGGTACCAGGCAGAGGTCAACTATAGCCGAGCCTGTCACGCTGCTAACCATGGAAACGCCAATGAACGGGGCCGAGCTAGAGGCCAGCACGAAGTTGGACCCGAGGAAGTGCTTAGATCAGAACCCAGCAGGAGAAGATCGAGGCAAGGGCCAACTGTAGCTGACCCTAGCATGCTCCCAGAAGACCAAAGACAGCCACTGGAAAATATTAGGAATAATAGACGATACCATCCCTACAGGTCATCTGGGCGGAATCAATCCCACAGAGAAGAACCAAACTCATTTTTATCTGCTCTAAATTCTGATGAAAGGATGGCACGCTTGTTCAGAGAGTGCGTCCGACGGGATCAAAGAGACCGAGGAATGGGCGCTAGGGTAACCAGCCCTTTCGCCCGCAATATCAAAATTGCCATCACCCCCCGAGAATGGAAAATGCCAACAATGGAACCTTACAAAGGAACCTCTGACCCCGTTGTACACTTACAAAGATACACACAGCATATGCTCATGAGTGGAGCAACAAAAGGAGTGCTGTGCAAATGCTTTCCGCTATTCTTAGCAGATCTAGCTACCTCCTGGTTCTACCATCTACCCCAAGGATCCATCAGCTCATGGGAGATGTTGAAAGAAAAATTCATCAGCCAATTCCGCATTCATGTGGAGCAACCCAAGGACGCTTATTCCTTATCCAGTATTAAACAGAAACCTGGAGAGAAAGTGCAACAATATCTAACCCGATTCAATGCCGCAACGGCTGCAGTCCAAGATGCCGATGAGAAGCTTATCTTAATGGCCCTCTGTAGTGGTGTGCATTCGGATACTAAATTTGCTAGAAGATTGACAAAAGAAAAACAAGCTACTTTACCCGATTTCTTCCATGAAGCTGGGAAATATATGAGGCTTGAAGACGCTGCCACTGAGGGGCAGTCAGGGCAACAAAATAAGGCGGCTCACGGCAACGCGCCCGCTGTAGCAAAGGACATTCGAAGAAATGATTCTAGAGACAATGCTGGGGGCAAGAAGGGAGAAAAGCGTCTATATCGGCCAGGACCGAGATTTGACGCTTACACCCCTTTGAATGAAACGATCGAAAACATATTCCTGGCCACTCAAGACGAAGTTAAATACAAACGCCCCCCCCCCCCCCCCCCGCACAAGAAGGAATCAAATAACGCAATTAAGTCTGGGAAATTTTGCCGCTTCCACGTATCCCATGGGCATGATACCAATGAATGCCATCATCTCCGGGACTTGATTGAAGAACATATCAGAAGAAGGAAACTAGAACGCTATGTAAAAAGTCAGAACAGGACTCCAGCTCCTGCCAATGAAAACCCAAGGCTACCCTCTCCAGAAATAGGCAGAGGAAATCGCAACACCAGCGGCTCTGATCAAGAAAAGATAGTGGTTCATACCATCTCGGGAGGGCCACACATCGCCAACGGAAGCTGGGCGGAGATGGAAAGGTATGGAAAGTCACTTAGAAACAATGAAGAATGCGTTAATTCTATTATAGAAGAACACCACCCGAAGCGGATAGAGAATGGTGACATCACATTCAGTAGGCATGACCTGGAGGGAAGGCAGTACCCTCATACGGATCCCATGGTTATCTCTACCTGGCTCGGTCCAGCCGAGGTTTTCCGAATTCTAGTAGACACTAGAAGCTCAGTGAATATCCTATTCAAGCATGCCTTTGACAAAATGAAGCTGTCATTAAAGGATGTTCTTCCCTGCAATAAACCACTGCACGGTTTCACAGGAAATGCGAAGATGCCCCTCGGGCGACTGGACCTCTTTGTTGAAATTAGAAGTCATCCCTGCTCCGTTGTGCGGAAACAGACATTTGTGCTGATAGAAAACCACTCGGCCTACAACGCCTTCTTAGGAAGGCCAGCCTTGTCTGACTTCCAAATTGTCCTGGCCCCATGGTGCCTGAAGATGAAATTTTCAACGGACAATGGAGTAGGGGAAGTAGAGGGAGACCAGGACATTGCTCGAGATTGCTATGTAACTAAACTTCGCAATAACCACAGGAAGGATAAAGGGAAGAGTGTAGAGATTGCTCTCTGCACAAAAAGTTTGGAAGCATAGCAACTAAAGAAAGCCCCTCCTCTTCGATATACCAGCGACCCTTTCAATGAATTAGACCCCAGGGACAAAGAGGAGGAAGCCACCGCCGAGCCTGCAGAGGCTATGGAATTTGTATCTGTAGACAGACATGACTCGAGTAGACTATTGAAAGTCGGGTCCCAACTAAAGTAGAGTTGAAGGAACAACTCATTGATTTTCTCCACCACAACTTGGATGTATTTGCATGGTCACACGCTGACATGACCGGAATCTCCCCTGACATAGCATGCCACGTACTAAATATTGATCCTACCAAGGCGCCAGTGAAACAGAAAAAGAGAAGTATGGGGGCAGAACGATCAGCAGCCCTCGATGAAGAAGTAAAGAACCTACTTGCCAATGACTTCATACGAGAAGCCATCTACCCAGAGTGGATCGCCAACCCGGTGCTAGTGAAGAAGGCTAATGGGAAGTGGCGAACATGCATTGACTTCTCCAACTTAAATGACGCCTGCCCGAAGGATTGCTTCCCACTTCCCCGAATCGATCAGCTTGTAGACTGCACAGCCGAGCACGAACTCTTATCTTTTATGGACGCATACTCAGGATATAACCAAATTCCTATGCATGCTCCCGATCAAGACCACACTAGTTTCATCACTGACCGGGGATTGTACTGCTACAAGGCAATACCTTTCGGACTCAAAAACGCAGGAGCCACCTATTAGCGCCTCGTCAACAAGATGTTTGCGGGGCTAATAGGACAAACTATGGAAGTTTATGTGGATGACATGTTGGTAAAGTCAAGGAAAGCCGACGATCACGTAAGCCACCTGGATGAAATGTTTCAAGTACTTCGCCAATATGGAATGAAGCTGAATCCTCTAAAGTGCTCCTTCGGTGTATCATCAGGAAAGTTTCTAGGATTCATCGTCCATGCCAGAGGAATTGAAGCAAACCCTGAAAAAGTCCGAGCTCTGAAAGATATCAGGATACCTTCCACCCGAAAAGAAATGCAAAGCTTAAATGGGAAGGTGGCCGCCCTGAGCAGATTCATCTCTAAAGCGGCTAACAAATGCATCCCCTTCTTCGAGGCACTAAAGAAAGACAAAGGAAAGTTCGAATGGACTGGCGAATGCTTAACAGCTTTCCTTAACCTAATCGAACACCTCCAGAGACCACCGGTACTCTCAACTCCGAACAAAGGCGAGGAGCTATACCTATACCTTGCTGTGTCATCTCATGCTCTAAGCGCCGCCTTGGTGAGAGAAGACAAATGCACGCAACGGCCAGTATACTTTGTAAGCAAGAGGTTTACAGGGGCAGAAGCCAGATATCCTAAACTTGAGAAACTAGCGTACTGTTTACTAATCACATCACGGAAGCTGCGTCACTATTTCCAATCTCATTCCATCAGAGTTCTGACCGATCAACCACTAAGGCAGGTACTCCATCGTCCCAACACTTCTGGGCGACTACTTAAATGGTGCATTGAACTAAGTCAATATGATATCACCTACCATCCTCGCACCGTCATCAAAGGACAAGCCATGGCCAATTTCATTGCTGAATTCACTACCAACGAAGGTAAGGAGCAATCGGAAATAGCAGAAGACATCAAGTGGAATCTCTTTGTGGATGGTGCGTCAAACGAACAAGGCTCGGGGGCAGGTGTGGTGATAATCACTCCCAGGGGAAATAAGCTACACTATGCTATAAGGTTGGAATTCGCTGCCACCAACAACGATGCAGAGTATGAAGCAGTGATAGCTGGATTAGAACTTTCCTTAGAAATCGGAGCCAATTCTTTGTGTCTTCATAGCGATTCTCAACTTATTGTAAATCAAATACTAGGAGAATTCCAGGCTCAAGAAGAACGACTCATAGCATATTTAAAGAAGACCAAGTTGCTTCTCAATCGATTGGATCACTATTTAATCAAACACATCCCTCGGGAAGAGAACCAAGAGGCCGACGAATTGGCGAAGCAAGCTAGCATGAGAGACAGCACTATTTTCGGAGCAGTAGCCATCTCAAAGCAACTGACCCCAAGTTTTGAGCAAGTGAATCTAATAGCTGCAACCGAAGAAGCAACTTGGATGACTCCCATCCGAGACTACTTACAAAGTGACGCACTGCCCAACGGGCGTAACGAAGTCAAGAAACTCTTGAGGAGAGCTTCCCGCTACACAATACAAGAAGGCACCCTTTATCGGTGCGGCTTCTCTAACCCCTTATTAAGGTGTGTCGTCGGAAGGGAAGCAAAGGAAATCTTATCCAACATCCATCAAGGAAGCTGCGGAGATCACACTGGAGGGCAAACTCTGGCAAAGAAGATACTCCGATATGGATATTTCTGGCCCACCTTAAACAAAGACGCCTTAGACTTCATCAAAAGATGTGACAGATGTCAGAAATTTGCTAAGATTCTGCGGCTAGCAACAACTGAGATTACTCAAATGACCATCCCTTGGCCCTTTGCAGTATGGGGAATTGACTTGATTGGCTAACTGCCAATGGGCCGAGGCGGAGCCAAATATGCTATAGTGGCAGTCGACTATTTCACTAAATGGGTACGAAGTCCCATTTAAAATTATATCGGACAATGGACTTCATTTTGACAGCGAGGAGTTCGCCAACTGGTGCCAAGAGCACGAAATTCACAAAAGCTTCTCATCTGTAGCTTATCCCCAGGCAAACGGACAAGTCGAAGCCGTCAACAAAATTCTCAAAACTCTAATCAAAAAGAAACTCGAAAATTCAAAAGGCGCTTGGGTGGATGAACTTCCTACGGCACCATGGGCCTATCGCACATCTTTCAGAACATCAACGGGGCATACTCCTTTCTCTTTGGCATACGGATCGAAGGCTATGCTCCCAGTTGAAACTATAGTGCCTTCCCACCGTAGGATCCACTATAACCCAGAAGAGAACGAAGAGCTCCTCCACATGTCTTTGGATCTAATCGAGGAAAGAAGAAATGATGCAGCCCTCAAAGCAGCACCTCACAAGCAAAAAGTGGCAACACAATACAACTCCAAAGTCAAGCATCGTAGCTTACAAAAAGGAGATCTTGTCCTCAAGCGAGTCTTCCCGCGCCCCGGAGTGCTAGATCCAATCTGGGACGGACCATATGTAATTCATAAAGATCTCCTCAATGGAGCTTATATTTTGTCAACAGTGGACGGGGAGGTGTTCCAGAGGGCATGGAACATCCAACACCTTCGTCGATACTTTTCTTAACTTGTACTGCCCATATGAAGTGAATTAACAAAGAGAATCAGTGGACGTAGGCATTTTCGTGCCGAACCACTTTAAAAAACTTGTCACTTTTTAACTTGTTCCTTTATATCTTGGTTGCTTGTTAACTTTATCCTTTTCTGTTGAACAAAATCCTGTGCAAATAGCATTTCCATTCAAGGCGCTCCACAGCGCGATTTCTCCTGGACAAGACCTAACAGGTACTATACGAATCTATGCCCTCGCCAATGAGACACTTTTGCTCCGGCATACCTCTGCTGCGGGTTAACTCATTGCTCGCGACGGCCCTCAAAGCCAACTGTAATGAGCCGATTATAAGCCACCGAGAAGGCCGACTATAGCCGAGGCAGCTCATTACGGCGTTCGGCTCGCCGGCAACCGTGAACCTACTTTAAGCCCCAACATAAGGTGTGGCTAGCCAGGGGTAGTTCACGGTTGATGATCGGCAGCCACGCTAGCCGGCCACGGTAAATCAAATAATACCCACGATTACGGGCCATAATGGCCCGGGTAGTTACTGTGCGCGATCTCGGCTCCGATGCGTCTTAAGTACGGTTGTGGTAAAAAAGATAAACTCCCCGCAGAGGCGTAAGATGGGTGACAAATGTCTCCAAGACCCACAGCTAGGGAAAGTGACTACAAAACCCGTTTGCCACGAACTTAAGCACATCGAAGGCCTTCCGTGATTGGAAGTTTTACTGTTTCTCATATTTCAATTTTATTTAAAGAACTTTCCTCCTATCCTCTATAACGATCCCTAAAGTACAGGACACAGAATAGGAGACACTCACTAATGGGAATAGAAACTCACAATTGGACACTCGGCTGCATTCCATACTCGGTCACACAAGACATTCAATGCTGCCATCTACAACTAAAACACGAAGGGCGGTACTTCCTTCTTTGTGTATAAATACGTAGCTATAATTTATTTACACATCACATTAACATTGCAAGATATGAAATTACGTTTTAAGCAAGAACTTGACGTCAAACCCGATAGAATCACAGGCATATGTATAGCTATACTTCTTATGCAACATGTCAAAATAACAAAAGCATTCAAATACGACAGAATCAGCTTAAGTTAGAAAATTACATGCCAAAAATAATGTTGTTTATTACAAGTAACATAATTACAACCTAAAAGTTACGTTACTATTTTGAGACTAACATATACAACCATGTCAAGTAAACAAAAAGATATCCAGGTCAGGTCAAGGAGGCGGCTGCATTGGAGCTTTACCTTTGTCCTGCTGACCACCTGCCCGATCAAGGAAAGAATTCATTAATGATAAGCAACCAAGTTAACGGAAAGACTAAAAGGGAAGACTTACCAGCATATGCTCCTTGATAATCTTGATCATCATCCTCTACCTGCACACCTACCTCCTCAGCGGTAAGCAGCCGCATACCCTCCTTCACCGCCACTTTCTCCTCCTTGGTGAACCGGGCCGTAACCACATCCATTCTGAAGACCTCGCCACCCTCCTTATGAGCATCAGCCTTGGCCTCCTCCAGAGCCCTGAGATAAATCCTGGCCATGACTCGGGGATAATCATCCATCCAGGATAAGTTACCCTATTTCCAAGTACGGAAGTACATATCCTGGAGCATTTCATCCATCATCCCCTCGTTCTCCTCGAACTCCCTCATTCGGACCTCAGAAGCCAATAACTTTGCAACGGCAGCATCCCTCTCCGATCGCTATCGCGAGCGGTCAGCCTGAAGGGATTTCCTCATCGCCTCCATCTCATCCTTTAGCTTGGTTTGAACCAGCTCTGCAGCTTCGAGCCTCCCGGATAACTCCTCTACCCACTCGAGATCCGCTTTCCGAACCTCACCCACCGATGCTATAGCCATGTCGATCCGTTCCTTACAGGCGGCTTCCATTTTCCGCAACTCTGCCCTGCTGGCCTCTTCCATAGTCTTCTTTAATTGACTAGATGCAGCCTCATGCTGAGAAATCTGGATGGCCTGATCAGCGAGTTGTTTAGCCTGGTCAGAAACCATTAACCGCAGTCGAATATGGGCACTCCCGATTTCCTCCCCAGCCTTGACCAATCGGGCATGATGCCCCATCAGCTTCTTGGTTTCCTCGGCGACCTGGTCGATGTTCGCCTTAGCTTCATCCCCCAGAGTAACAACCCGAGTGGTAAGCAAATCAAGGTCCAGGGACTTAGCCTCATCAAGCACCCGTACCATAGGATTACGAGGGAGAAGGTGTTCACCAGTAGCCTCTTCGAAGGAGATATCATGAGAGGCCGGGTCCAGATCTGGATGACCCGCAAACGGATTACGAGCCAAGCCAGGATGATCTATCGGGATAACGGTAGGATTTTCGGACGAATGCGGAGAAGGTATGAACTCAGTATCCCCTTCCGTGATATCGTGAAGAGGCTGGAGTGGGGGCTGAGGACCAGGTGAAGATTCGAACAAGGAGCGGCTCCTCTTCTTCTTCTGAATACCCTCTTCAATGACCCTAAGGAGAGGACGGTAGCCGACTACATCCCCAGAGCGGATGGTCGGAGGCTTCGGTTTAGTAGAAGCTTTGAGGAACTTATATTGTTCGAGGCGGTGTCGAACATCTGAGGTCTTGGTTGCTTTGCCCGCTCCTAAAATGAAAACCAAGTGTCACAAGCATGCATTGAACCGTAATTCAAGAAATATATCAAGTTAAGAAGAGTAAAAAAGTATGCAAGAGTCAAAGATTCACCTTGAATCGCAGAAGTTGTCTTAGCTGAAGCGCTCTTGGAAGATAAATCGGCGCCAGTCCCGGCCTTACCAGCTTTCATAGGCTTCTCCGCCAAAGCCGGTCCTTCCTCTAACCCTTCGAAGGCTTGGTGGAGAGCGTCATCTGTCCACTCTTGAATAACGCCTGCTTGCCCAGGAGGTAAAGCCCCGGTGCCATCACCGCTCTGTCCTTCGCCACCATCATCGCCGTGACGATCACCGTCACCGTCTCTACCACTTCCACTCTCCGCCTCACCTCCTTCATCCGCGTCTCTTTCCTCCTCCACATTTTCCTCCTCCGGAACATATGGACATGTGCTGGGGGAGGGTCCATCAGACTTCTTGAGTTTCTTCCCCCCGGCGACTGGATGTATCGAGAAGGGTCTCCTTTTGCTACTCTTCGCCGTAGCCCCTCCTTTAGTGTGGGCAGCCCTCTCCTCCGCCGTGTCTCTCTTCTTAACCACGGACTGATGTGGTAGAATCAGGTCGTGCCCCAAAAGTGTAGCATTCCTAATCAAGTAAGAAGCCGACCTATCCCTTCCCGAAATGGCTTCTATTTCCGCAGCCATCTGAACCAGGCGATCGTTCTCCACGACCGCAAAGGCACCTGTCACTAGCAAGAAATAAAAATACATGAGAAGAAGCATTGTAGTCAGGACGGAAAATATAAATAAGCTTCAACTTACAGCCAGAGGTGAAGCGATGGATAGAAACAGAGTCATCCTTGATAAAAAAACCATTCCTTCTTGAACATGCTGAACTTTGAATATAAATCCAGGACGGGCTTGAAGGACACGGCCGACTCCAAGCTAATATACGGAGACCCCTTCTTATAGCCTCTTAAGTTGTACAGATACCGGATTTCCCGATTGGAAGGAGGACGCCCGTATCTCCTCTGGAAGATAACAAATAGGCTCACCAAGATGGCGTAGGAGTTAGGCTGAAGCTGGAATGGAGCCACCTTCAAGTAGGTAATGAAGCTGACTATCCAAGCATTAATCGGAGGAATGGCCCCACACATATAATGGTACCTACTATAAGCGAAATATCCTTTGGGGGGATTATATGGCATCACTCCTTCCCCCGGCAACAGCATACGCGCTCTATCGATCCCAAAAGAGCGAGAAATAGTATCAAGCTGCTCATCTTTGAGGGAGATAGGAAAGCAGTCAGGCGGTGAGTTCAGGAGCTCTTGAGGACCATACCCATCCACCAACGATCTCGGGGCGGGTCCACGTCGTTCTGGATTCGGCTGAACTGGGGGCACGACGGGGGACTCTCTTCTGTCCATAGACTTCTTCTTGTCGGAACGGGTTTCAACTTTATGAGACATTATCTGCAACACGAGAAAAGCACATTGTTAGAACATGGGATGTAGAGATATAAACAAGCAAGTGTATGCTGTCCGGAGTTTCACTTGTAATTCAAAACATAAACTCATTCGGTACTTAAAGTCCCCAAGTTCGTTCGGTACTTAAAGTCCCCAAGTTCGTTCGGTACTTAAGATCCCCGAGTTCATTCGGTAAGACATGTCTTCGAGTCCATTCGGTACTTGGAATCCCCGAGTTCATTCGATAGTCCAAAGACTTCGAACTCATTCGGTAGTTCAAGGACATCAAGATCATTCGGCAGGAGAAAACCCACCTGGATCGGCAATTAAAATTGATTTGGTACTTGGTTGATTCGGCTGTTTCGAACAATTAAGTTTGATTCGGTACTCGATTGGTTCGACTATCTCAAACGATAAAGGGTAAACAAAGGCATGAAGCCCATACTTATAGGCAAACATGGAACGACCAAACCAACCGGCTCGACACTTGAAACCGAATGAACTAAAGCCAAGCGAGACATATGCTAACATATGCCCCACTTTGGGGGGCAAATGTTGGACGAAGTCCCACCGGACCGAGACCACCGAATCAATCCCAACTCCACTCCCCTCTCATCACCGAACCACACTGCTGAATCGATGCTAGACCTACCACCACCGAACCAAATCATTACCGAACCAAAGCCACTCCACCTACCACCGAACCAACTCATCTCCCAGGTACTACCGAACCAAAGTCCCACCGAGCCAAAGTGCTACCGGATCGAAGTCTCAATTCCAACCACCTACTACCGAGCCGAAGCGTTGCCGAACCAACATTGCCAGGCCAGATTGCAGCAGCCCAGGCCCAACAGCAGCTATATATATCCAAGACCCCTACCCCCAGCCTCACTCTATAAATAGAGGGGCAGGGGTACAACAATGGCGGACAAGTTTGAGAGCTCAGGCACGGATAGAACTTTCAAACAACTTTCATATACTTATATCAAAGCCTTGTACTTGTAATCTGAATAAGAAAAGGAGAAATAATATATAAAGTGGACGTAGGCACATTCTGGCCGAACCACTATAAATCTGTGTGTCTTTTACAGTTTAGTTCCTGCTTTTTACATATTTGCATGAATCACCCAGATCACTAAAAACAACATAAAATCAACTAAATCATACGACTTGGAGGTGTTTGCCCATTTTTTGTGCAAACAGTTTTCAAAGGTTTCAAAGGGGTAAATTTTTGAATGGTTTCGATATGTTTTAAATTGAACCCAAGGGCTTTCAAAAGAGTTGAGTTTCGATGCTTTCGAAAGGTTTTAATAAATGGTTTCAAAAGGGGTGCTCCCCTAGGGTTTCGACAGGGTCGAAAGGGAAGGTTTTTCCTATGTTTTCGAAAGGCAATATTTAAAAGTTTTAAAGGAGGTTGTCTAATGTTTTGAAGCTTTCGGAGAAAAGAAAGAAAAGGTTTTTCCAATGTTTTTGAAAGGCATGGTTTAATGGTTTAAAGTTTTTGAAGGAAAGGCTTTTAATGGTTTCGAAGGAGTTACCTTTAGGGTTTTCGAAAGGGTTGTTTAAAGGTTTTAAACAAAGATTTCGAATGTAGTAAATAGGAAATATAGCCTAAGTATTTTCAAGTTAAAAGGGGGTTTAACTTGTTTTGGAAGGATGGTTAATCCTCATTAAAATTCATTAAAATTATTTTGAGTAAAGTATATATAACATGACAAAATAGCTTAGAGTAAGCTAAGAATATATTTTTCTTGTATAAGTATGATTTAAAAGGTTAAATCATTTCAAAAATATTTTCAAGGAAAAAGATGAAGGGTAGTTAACCCTAAGGAAATGATTCGGACAGTTAGTCTAGTATGCGGACAGTCGGCCCAGTTATCAAACAGATGGTCCATTTATAACTTGTGGACAGATAGTTTAGTAGTTACCTGATTATAGCTTAATGGACTTAGCTGTTATTATCATTATTATATCAGTTTGATTAACCAGTTTGGTTGCAGGAAATGATTTGCAAAATATATGTTTTGAAAAGGATATTAGTGAGGGGAAACCCGTTTTGCTAAGCGACGTGGTCTCACTTAATATCAGTAAACTGAGATGTAACAATATTATTCATAGCAGGCTTTATCTTTGACTCGAAGTCTTTGTTTCCCCTTAAACTCTCGGGTGCTCAAAATTGATTTGAGTAGGCTGAGGGTTAAGATTTTCAGGTTTAGAAATTTTGGCAAATAAAGCTTTCGAAGACGAGCAGGTGGCTGACGGATAGCTAATTAGGAGTTACAGTTTTATTTTGTGTATTTCCGCTGTGTATTAAGTCGGATATGACTATATTGCTTTGATCAACCAAGGGGTATCGTCATATATCGCTCTTGGCATATTTTTGTAATGATTATAATTAATCTTTACCTGTGAAACAATATGGGATTATGTAACTTGGATATGAATTTGTTTTGAAATGTAATGAGTAGAATGTTATTTTTTGGAAGTCTGTGATTTTGTTCATATGCAAGTGCTTCTGATATTATGGATACCATTAGCATTACCGTATTTTGTCACTAGAAGTTAATACTATGGATGACTGCAGCATCTATAGCGCTTAGCTTTTGGCCTCTAGATACAGGATGTTACAGGGTTGCTAGTTGTGTCCTTTGGCTTTGCTATTCTTTTGTCACTTCATCTGATTAACTCAGCAATTGCTAGTGCAACGGGGTTCTATTTGATGTGGTGGCTTGCGGTTCTTTACTGAGTGTCATTGGCTATTTATTCTATTTCAGGCATCTTTAAGTTGTGCCGGTTGGTAAGAGCAGGGTTTTGGAATTGTTGTTGATGCTTATTCCTGTTGGTTATGCTTCTCTGGGCATTTTGTGCTCTGCCTTGTAATGTTTCCGTGGTGATATTTGTTTGTGTAGCATGTTTTTAGTGTTTGTGCTAGGTTGGTGCGTGGTTGGTCTATGTCTTTCCAGTTTGTGGTCATAGTTGTTAGGTTGTGTGTGTTGTCCTTGTTTAGTTTGTTAGGTTGCGCTGGTCTTTGTCACTTTTTTGTTTATCATTTTGTTGGGGTAGATGGTTGTTAGGTAGTGATATTTGGTGAGGTGATCCTGCCGATTGGGATGGTATCTATCAGGTGCTAGTGAGCTTTGCCTTGTCTTAACCTCGCTTCTTATGTCATTTGCTTCATGGGGATTGATTAGGGCAGCTGGTGTGTTCTTATTTGTGCTTCTTGAGCTTTATGGTTGTTGGTTCGGCAAGACTCTTTGTGCCCAGTTAGCTCCATTGCTGTTGGCGTGGTCATTTCTCTGTTATTGACAATGTTGGGTTTTGCATTTATTTGGTCATTTCTGTTTGGAATTTGAATTGGTAGTGTTTTGAAATTTTTGGGTTTAGGAATGTGAAGTGCTTTTGTATTTTGCATCTTGGAAATGTGGTTGCGGGCTCTTAGTCTTTCGGCTCGTATTGGAAATTCAGGAAGCTTGATTTTTACTTGTAAATGTTAGTTTTGTGAAATATGGGATGTTGCTCCTCTTCCCTTGGGAATTGTTCGCTACAGGCATGCTGTGGTTTTGATGTGTGTATTATGTTATCACGCTTGTAGTACTGTGAGTTGTAGTAGCTGCTGAGGCGCATCTACCTCACACCTGTGTTGTATCGTTATGTGTTGGTGGTCAGTCCACCTAAAAAACCGGGCTACCGGCCAAGCCTTGTTGGCCGCCACACACACAAATATAAATATATATATATATATATATATATATATATATGACTGTATAATCTTCGGATCATACAAGCTTTTAATAAAAAAAAATTAGGTTAAAGTATAATAACTACATTATCATAATGCAGGTAAGAGCATCTCCAACCAATTCAGGGTTGAGTCCGTGAATATTCAGGTGTTGACCCAACAACAAGGCGCCTATTAAATAGGCGCCTGATGTTGGGGGCCTATAAATCCTTAAGAAGTCGTAGTCTTCATCATAGTGTTTGTTGTTTTACCAAGGGTTGGATGAATGCTGACTTGGAGGAGTATTGTGTTACTTGTTATCATATTCGAAAACGTAATTCTGAGAATTCAAAGGATGCGTAAACTCTTTGAATGTGGAAGACATTATGGAGATCGGGTTCGATTTAAGATTAATATGATATAGAAGAAGAAATATCGAATAATTTGGTAAAATTTTAAAGATTGAACGTGAATTATTTATTGAATTGGAAGGAAATAGAGACGTTGGGGCTTAAATAGCCGTTAAGGCATAGACGCCCACTATCCGATGCCTATTTAATAAGCGTCTAAAATTGGACTATTTAATATGCGTTTGAACTTGGGCCCCTATTTAATATGCGCCTGAGCTTGGATTCTTATTAATTAAACGTCTGATGTTAATTCAAGATCTTAAAGATTACATATAGCATAACGTGCAATCTTCGCAGTTGAGTTGCTCCTCTTCTCTCGTTGTTGAATATTAAGATTGATGAGCAACCATTAGAGATACTAGACAATCATATGTGAGTTATGATTGTCCAAAATAAATACAGTTATATAAATGCAGTTGCACAATGTGGTGATACAAAATAATTGTATTACCTAAATGCAGTTAATATTAGCATATGAAATTATGATTTTCAAAACTTACTTTTAGGTATCAACAAAAAATATAATTGGAAAGTTTATTAAATTTATGATTTAGGGGTGAAAATGATTTTTAAATTCGATTATAAAAAAATTATTACATTTTTAACATTGCAATCAAACTAGGCGGTTGATGGCGGTACTGGTTTTAATCAGCTGTGATTTTAAAGTAGCAGGACCCAAGTTAAGACAAATAAATTAAAAAAACAAACAGCGACCCCAATTTAACACTCTAATACTAAAATCTCTCTCACTTTCACTTCGTATAAAAATACAACCCCCTCAACCTTTCCGTCCTCCTCCCACATTTTTCACTTCCCAACCACTCTCGTCGTCCATCATGTCCATTAACGCTCATCAAGTATCCATAAACTCATCGCCCGAGTTCGAGTTTTCAACCACGTCAACCAACAATGACCTCCTCCCCGCCGACCAACTCTTCTCCCACGGCCAGATCCTCCCTCTCGATCACCACACCGCCATAACTCATCACGACTCGCCTCCCAACTCCTCCACCACCTCAACTTCCCTAAACCCCAACCCCAACCCTAACCCTAATTTTCACCCTAAACTTAAGAAATGGAAGAAGCTCTTCTCCTCTCACCACACCACAAAAAACAACGCTGCCAACGTCAGTGGAACCGCATCTCAGTACAGCCACAGTGCAATCAGTCAGCACGAGCTCAACATCCACATCTGGCCTTTCTCCCGTAGCCGCTCCTCCGGCAACACCAACTCTAATGGCGGATCGACCGGTCTGGGCCGGTCCAGATCGATCCGGAAGTCCATAAGCGCTCCGTGTTCCAGAAACAACTCTCAGGGCCATGACGCAGCTTCCACCAGTAAGGTTAACGGCAAGAAATGGGGGTCGCTGACCGGTGGCATCCATGTGGGCAGGAACATGCCAGTATTTCAGTTGAAGAGGAAAAAGACCACTGCTAGTTCGAACATTGATACCACTGCCGATCATCATTGTAGAGGTGAAGAAGATAAAGCCAGTGTGGTTAATGGGGAAGGTGACCAGAACACTGTCACCGGAGATAGGGCAAGTTTGTTCAATATTAGATCTATTTTTTCTAAGAAGCTTGTTTATTGATTTGATCCTTCTCTTATTGTTAATTGCACTCCCTTTTGTTTTTGGTTTGTATATATTTGATTTTTTTTTTCTTCAATAAGTGTGTGTTGTGTGTGATGTTGTTGACTTGTTTCTCCATTTTGTTCTTTAATTTTGACTTTATTTATTTATTTTAACAAATGCAATTTTGACCTTTTTTTAAAGTCAATCGACTGTTTTCGGTTGATGAATGAGAACATTTTTGTTAACAAAAACCTTTAAATAAACATTATGAAAGTGATGGCATTATCAGAAACATTTATACTACTTCAGATTTGTTAATTAGAGCTAGAGTTGCATTCTAGTTTGAATCCTGTTTCTCAATTAAGATGAGGAGATGGTTTTATTATTATACTGATAATCCATCTCTGTAACAAATAAACATATCTAATTATATCTCTCCTCCATTAATTACTCCAACCCTCCATTAATTACTCCAACATACAGAGTCTTGGAACGGAGATGTAAGTACGAAATTGAACAAATCTTTTGTAAATGTAAAATTAACAATGGTATACAATTTTAAGGACGTCAGACCAAATATATGATGAGGTATAAAATATTAATATTACTGCAAAACCATGGGATATACCGTCAGTTCCGCAGACCGGGCTCCACTTGTTGTTGGGTATCTACACCTAATTACAGCTAAGTTAACACGGATAAATATCAATTTTCTGCTACTGCAACAGTGCACAATAGTGGTAAAATTGATGGTTTGATTGAATATTTTGAAAAAAAATAAAAATTACTATCATTTTTTTTTATTAATTTCAACTAAACTAATGAAAGTAATTAATTTTAAGTGAAAATTATGTTTTCACCTTCAGAATTTCTTTAGAAATAAAGAAAAATTCTTCGGCCTTTTCAAGTTATGGGGAATTTGTGGAAATTCAAAACAAATCCTTGTTTTTAAACATTATTTAAAATGCAAATATGTTTAGTTATATAAGTAAAATAACATTTAGAACAAAATTAAATGTTATTAAGATCAAAGTATTTATAGTACTGTGTTTATATACAATTTAATTACTTTTACTGTATGTTGAACTATTTACAGTTCGACGATCTGCAGATACTTCAGTTTATTGCATTATTATAATAGAACGTGTATAATGATATCAAATTTCCATGTTTTTGTTAAATTAACTTAAGTTACAATTATAAAAATGTTATATTTTATGAAATTAGATGATATAAACATATCACATGTTCAAAATTATATTACTTTTACTTTTTTTATTTGTTGCATTGAACGTTGCTTTCGAAACAATGCAGGCTATTTTATTCACTGTTTTGCATTTGATTTCAAGAATTTTGACTTGAAATATTGATTTAGATTGCTAATTTTATAATGAATTTGTACGTTATTTTATTTATGTAAATTTTAGAGGGTTAATCTATAATATGAAAAGCATGAATTCCTATTATGAGAAATGATAAGGGTGTTTTTCAAAAATTCTTATTATTCGGTAGAAAATATATTTTTATCACTATAAACAAAAAAGCTAAGGAAATATGTACAATAGTACAATTAACAAAATGCTATTTGAAGTCAAATGAAACGTTAACAATTTTTAGGCTCTAATGTGAGCATCATATCAACAAGATATATTATTTTGAATATCTTAGACTTACCTAGATTAGCCAAAATTTTGTGAAGATGTCTCTTGGAAAATGCACTAATTATTAAAATTGTTAACATCGTAGGAAAATTTACATGATAATAAATTTTCCAGATTCCAACATTTAAATACCTTTGGAGTAAAAGATATTACATCTTCAATCCATTTAAAAATGGCGAGGGGCACAAAAGAACTATTTATAACAGAGTTAAAACTAAGCATACACAACTCCCAATAAACATATTTCTGACTGATATTTTATGTTAAAATATACGTCATAATGACATCCATATATAAGTATCATACTAGGATTTTAATTGCATGAAATCTAATGCAAAACAAAAAAATGCTGAGAAAGCCTTTATATTATCCAAATTACAAAGAATGATTTCGAACTGAAAATCAGTGAATGGTTTCCAAACATCTAAATAAAACAAACAAACAAACAAACCAGTTAATTTTCTCTTAACAACATTCATTATTAATTCTCGAAAAACCATTTATAATTGAACAATTAAATAAATGTGTAATGACCACGATTTACAATGCAATGAATCAATGCTAAATAACCATATGTGATTCTAAATATCGTAAGTGACAAACCATCTGGATAAATTTAAACAAAACAATCTTCCATGATATATCGATATAATCTCATAGTAGAATGATAACATATAATATCTGAAATATACATAAGAAAAACTATGTATGTATGCATGTGAGACGGTATATGAGAAAACAATTGTAAAGTCATATACATAGATAATCAAAGCACATCAACTCCATATATACAAAGGTTTAAATACAACATATAGTCTCATACACAAACAACTAAGCTTGTCATGCATAAACTAAAGTACAAATATATAAGAACAACTGCTATGCCTCCAAAATCCGTCTATCCAACAAGCGTATCTCCCAGAAGTACCTAAGTCCTAACCTGTTCAAAAGAGCAATTAAAAGTTGTTTAAAGGAAAAAATAAAAACAGAGAAAATGATGGTCAGATGTAAATGTGGTGAGGGGAACTAGCCTCAGTACATTGTACATAAATAAACATGTATAGGTACTAATGCGAGCAGAACTATGTATGTATGCATGTGAGACAGTGTATGAGTAAACAGTTGCTAAAGTCATATACATAGATAATCAGAGCACATCAACTCCATATATGCGAAGGTTTGAATAAATACAACATATAGTCTCATACACAAGTAACTAAGCTTGTCATGCATAAACTAAAGTACAAATATATAAGAACAACTGTTGTGCCTCCAAAATCCGTCTATCCAACTAGCGTATCTCCCAAAAGTACCTAAGTCCTAACCTGTTCAAAAGAGTAATTAAAAGTTGTTTAAAAGAAAAAAATAAAAACAGAGAAAATGATGGTCAGATGTAAATGTGGTGAGGGGAACTAGCCTCAGTACATTGTACATAAATAAACATGTATGCGTACTAATGTGAGCAAGGGTTTATGTTATTTTACAGCAAAATTACCCATCCCACTCTTTCCCAACACCAACAAGTCGTAATAATAAATAATAATGAATTCTACTGTTAAATCGGTACATAATACAACAAGCTTTGCTACTAAAAACAAGGTAGATGAGTGTAAGGGTAATACTACATTCCATGGCCAACTGTGTCCATGATTCTCAAAGTCTAGGTCAAACCTAAATGTAAAGTGAATTTAACAATACAACCATGCTATGTGTGCTCTCCTCTACTTTAGAGGATCACACATTTTCTCTCAACCATCCCAGTGTTATCCCGCCTTTTGGCAAGGCCGTGGCACCAAAAAACTGACTGGAAATCAATGACAATTCGTCCCGAAGGTTGGTTATATGCAGGCTCACTATGGATATCGATGAATTTTGTCCGAGTCTGAGTTGACAAGACATGACAAGCAAAGCCGTGAAAGCCAACGTTCCAAATTTCAGGTCACTCGGAATTCGTATGCTCAAGATATGATCGATGCAATTCAAGCAATCAACTGAAAGGTCTTGTTCGTATCCATCAATCCCCTACTATTCGTATCCATCATGCCTCAACTATCAGGCCTCAACTATTCGTATCCATCAATCATCAACTGTTCGTATCCATCAGGCCTCAACTGTTCGTATCCAACAATCATCAACTGTTCGTATCCATCAGGCCTCAACTGTTCGTATCCATCAGGCCTCAACTGTTCGTATCCATCAATCCTCTACTGTTCGTATCCATCAATCCTCTATTGTTCGTATCCATCAAGTGAAACAGCGATCGATACGAATAGTGCTACATCGATCGATACGAACAGTGCAACAACGATCGAGTGCGAATAGTGCAACATCGATCGAGTGCGAACAGTGCAACAGCGATCGAGTGCGAACAGTGCAACATCGATCGATACGAACAGTGCAACAGCGATCGATACTGTTGTTTCAGATGAATGCACAATGAAGATGCGAGCCAAAAAACTATCTTTCTTATTCCATACCATAAGCCTTATATACAAATAGAATTGGGCTGATAACATTCAAGCCCAAACGAACTAAAAGATCACAAAAGAAAGAAAAGTAAAATGCAAGACGAATAAACGTGTACAAGCATGTAACAAAACCATCAGCAGATACAAACTAGACTACACAACCTCACAACACTCCCCCTCAATTTGGTGCATACAAATTGTTCATGCCTAGCTTGTTGCATAAGAAACCAATTCTGTTTCCAGATAATGATTTGGTTAGAAGGTCTGCTAGTTGCTCCTCTGAATTCACATGGCCAGTGCAGATAATTCCTTGTTGTATCTTCTCTCGTATGAGATGACAATCCACCTCAATGTGTTTGGTTCTTTCGTGAAATACAGGATTATGTGCTATGTGTAGAGCAGCCTTGTTATCACACCATAACTTCATAGGCTTGTCACATTGCAACCCAATTTCATCCATAAATTGACTAACCCATATCAACTCACAAACTGTGTTAGCCATTGCTCTATACTCCGACTCAGCACTTGATCGAGCCACCACATTTTGTTTTTTCTTTTCCATGAAATCAGATTACCACCCAACAATACACAAAACCCTGAAGTTGATCTTCTATCTAATTTTGAACCAGCCCAATCAGCATCTGCAAATGCTTCAACTCTGCCATGTCTTTGATTTGTGTAAACTATGCACTGTCCAACAGAACCTTTCAAGTAGCACAGTATTTGCCTCAATGCATTCCAATGATTCACAGTAGGTGACTCCATGAATTGACTAACAACACTTACTGAATAAGCAATATCAGGTCTTGTCATGACCAAATAATTCAGTTTACCTACCAATCTCCTGTATCTTTCAGGGTCTTCAAATGAATCCCCTTCTTTTGTAAGTGATGTATTAACAGGAATGGGCACATTACAAGGTTTAGTACCCATCATCCCAGTTTCTTTCAACAAATCAAGAACAGATTTTCTCTGTGATAAGCATGTTCTATCTTTATTTCTAATGACTTCAATACCTAAAAAATATTTCAAATTTCCCAAATCTTTTGTATGGAACTGTGAATGGATATATGCTTTTAGATCAGAAATTCCCTTTTCATCATTTCCAGTGAGTATAATATCATCTACATATACAATTAACAGAATTAATGTACCTTTCATGTTCCTGTAGAATACTGAGTGATCAGCTTTGCTTTGTGATAGGCCAAATTTGATAATTGCTTGACTAAATTTACCAAACCAAGCTCTAGGGCTTTGCTTCAAACCATACAAGCTTTTATTTAATTTGCACACCTTTCCTTGCTCCCCCTGAGCAACAAACCCAGGTGGTTGCTCCATATAAACCTCTTCAGCTAAATCCCCATGAAGAAATGCATTCTTGATATCCAGTTGGTGTAGTCTCCAATTGTGTTGTGTTGCCAATGAAATGAATATTCGTATTGAAGTCATTTTAGCTACTGGTGAGAATGTCTCAGAGTAGTTAATTCCATATGTTTGTGCAAACCCTTTTGCAACTAAACGAGCTTTCAACCTTTCAAGTGATCCATCTGAATTTAACTTGACTGAATATACCCACTTACAACCTATTGCCTTCTTATTTTCAGGTAAATGGACTAGATTCCATGTATCATTCTGTTTCAATGCATCTATTTCCTCTAGCATAGCCCTGTACCACTCTGCCCTTGATAAAGCTTCTTCAACTGTTTTTGGGATGGAAATTGAATCTAGTGTGGAAATGCAAGTATAAGATTCTGGTGATAAGTTGTTGTACTTTACAACAGAAGATATAGGATAAGTACACTTTCTTTTTTCTTTCCTTAGTGCAATAGGTAGGTCAAGATTTGGAATTGGTTGCTGAATGTCTTGTTGATCAGGATCAGACAAAAATGAAGTATCAGACGTTGGTAACTGAATATCTTGCTTACCATTATCTTGTGTGGAAACATTAGGATATATCAAAAATTCATCATCTTCATTTTCTACTAACTGTTCTTCAGATGACTCTTGAATTGAAGGGATTGTTTTTGATGAATAAAAGGGCTCATTTTCAACAAAACTAACATCAATTGATACAATATACTTGTGAAGACTGGGACAAAAACACTTATAACCTTTTTGTTGTCTCGAATAGCCAACAAATATGCACTTTAGGGATTTTGGATCTAACTTTGTTAATTGTGGGTTGACATCTCTCACAAAACAAGTACAACCAAAGATTCTGGGTTTTATTGGGTAAACTTGTTTGTTTGGACATAAAACTTGATAAGGTACTTCATAATTCAACACAGTAGAGGGCATTCTATTAATTAAGAAACATGAAGTACTCACTGCATCAGCCCAGAAGCTTTTTGGAACATTCATTTGAAAAAGGAGAGCCCTAGCAGTTTCAAGTAAATGTCTGTTCTTTCTCTCAGCTACTCCATTTTGAGCTGCTGTGTCCACACATGATGATTCATGAATAATACCATGCTGTGCCAAGTACGAATTGAATTGATTGCTTGTATACTCCTTTGCATTATCACTCCTCAATATTTTAATAGAAGTATTGAATTGATTTTGTATTTCAGCACAAAAAATACAAAATATAGAGAACAACTCCAACCTATTTTTCATTAAAAACAACCAAGTTACACGTGAGTAATCATCAACAAATGTAACAAAATATCTATACCCTTGTTTAGACACAACTGTTGATGGACCCCAAATATCTGAATGTACAATTTCAAAAATTGAACTAGCTCTTTTATTCACCCTTGGATATAGACTAACACGATGGTGCTTTGCATATTGACAAGACTCACAATGTAATGTTGATAAGGAATTAAACTGTGGACATAGCTTCTTGAGCAGGGGCAAGGATGGATGACCCAGCTGACAATGCATTTGAAAAGCAGATGAAGTAACACTTGAACAACTTACAGATTTGGGCAGCACATTATTAAGAACATATAAACCTCCACATTCTACACCTCTACCAATAATCTGCCTCGTTGTTAGATCCTGAAACTCACAGTGATCAGGGAAAAAGGATATGCAACAGTTCAAATTCTTAGTAATTTGACTCACAGAGATCAAATTAAATGATAGATTTGGCAAGTATAAAACTGAGCTTAATTTAAAATTTGAGTTCATTCTCATGTTCCCAGTTCCTTTAACAAAAGCTTGTGATCCATCTGCTAATGTGACAGCCCGAGTTGAATTTGTATATTGTATATCTGAAATTAAACTACTATTACCTGTCATATGATCAGTAGCTCCAGAATCTATGATCCACTTAGACTGGCTCGTTGAATTAGCAATAGTTGAAACAGATGATGTTGAACTTTTATCAGTTGATTCCTTCTTCAACAATCCTTGAAATTTCATATACTGATCATAATCTTCTGCTGACATTAGAACAGATTTCATATCCTTATTCAACTGTGAATTCTTGTATTGGAGTTTTCTACACTCAAACTTCATATGCCCTGGTTTCTTACAGTACGTACAGAATTTTCCCTGATTTGAAGGTTTAAACTCTGATGTATTTGGCCGTGGTGAATTGTAATTTGGCCTTGATGGATTACTCCATGGAGATTTAGATTCAAATTGATTACTATAACTCTGGTTCCCCTGAGTATTACCCTTGTTGTTACTTATCAATGCACTTTCTACTTTTGTATTTGGTGATTGTACATGAGCAGTGTCAGATCTAAGAATTCTACTAAAAACTTCTTGTAAAGAAGGAATTTCTGAACCAGATAAAATTTGAGACTTAGCAACTTCAAAATCAGGGGTTAAACCAGCTAGAAAACTCATGCTTGCCATTTGTTCTCTTTGTTGATGCTGAATTTTAACATCTGAACTTATTGGAAGAAGCATATTGAATTCCTCATAAGTCTTCTTAAAATTCATAAAATAATTCATAAGTGTTTGATCCTGTTTTTCAGCCCGATAAAATGATTTGCACACTTCATACATTCTTGTTAAATTTCCCTTTCCAGAATATAAGAATTCTAAGTAATCCATCAGTTCTTTAACAAATTCACAGTGATTAACTAATCCAATTACCTCGTTATCAATTGAATTTCTGATTTGTAAGAATAGACGAGCATCAGATCTAAGCCACAGCAAGTCCTTTTCATCCTTCGAATCTGAAGCAGGTGGATCTTCAATCAGATGGTTATCCTTGTCTATACTTCGAAGATATAATCGAATCGTCTTGCTCCAATTCAGAAAATTCATGTTATTCAATTTATGATCTGTGATTTTAGGCATCAATTGCATTGCATCCATCGCGATTTTGTTTTCTCCACTTCTTACGGTACTCTCTGCAGTACTATCTCCCATCTTGATTGAATTTTGATAGATTTTGTGATTTTGTTAAATTTGAATTTGAGATTTTCGTGGCTCTGATACCATGTTGTTTCAGATGAATGCACAATGAAGATGCGAGCCAAAAAACTATCTTTCTTATTCCATACCATAAGCCTTATATACAAATAGAATTGGGCTGATAACATTCAAGCCCAAACGAACTAAAAGATCACAAAAGAAAGAAAAGTAAAATGCAAGACGAATAAACGTGTACAAGCATGTAACAAAACCATCAGCAGATACAAACTAGACTACACAACCTCACAACAGATACGAACAATGCAACATCGATCGAGTACGAACAGCGCAACAGCGATCGATACAAACAATGCAACATCGATCGAGTGCGAACAATGCAATAGCGATCGAGTGCGAACAGTGCAACAGCGATCGAGTGCGAACAGTGCAACAACGATCGAGTACGAACAGTGCAACAGCGATCGAGTGCGAACAGTGCAACATCGATCGAGTGCGAACAGTGCAACATCGATCGAGTGCGAACAGTGCCACATCGATGGAGTACGAACAGTGCAACATCGATCGAGTACGAATAGTGCAACAGCGATCGAGTGCGAACAGTGCAACAGCGATCGAGTGCGAAGGAGACAGCCTTCAAAAAACACGAACTTGCATCGATCATCTCACACAATCTACAAGTCCAAATGCTACGAAATTTTCACTGGAGCTTACGTACAACCTAAAGAATGTTCATGCTTGATTTCAACTCGATTGGGAAAAATCTTGATCGATATGAAATTCGTTCGTATCGATCACGGATCGAGTGCAAACCACATGGGATCGATCGCGTGGGTCCGCCTACGTGCCAAAAGAGGTCTCCCGAGATCTAAGCGAGATATTTGCAGCCTATGCCTATAAATAGCCTCCCAATGGCTTTAGAAAAGGGGGACTTTTGGCTCTTCTACGTCCAGACTATGCCGGATTCATCATTGTACTCGGATTTTGCTGTTGTAATCAATTGTAACTCGTGGTAATCAGCAAGCAAACTGCAATAAAATTATCAACTTCAAAGTGGACGTAGGCCTGATTGCCGAACCACTATAAACTCTGTGTTTTTTACTGCTTTCATCTAAATTTTCCGAGTGTTCTTCATTTTTAATTCTCTACATACTTGTTATTTGTGATTGTGAACTGGTGCTTTCATTGGCAATTGGGTGTTTGTGACCAATTTTGACGCAAACATTTTGGTGCTTTCACTGAGAAGGGCTAGCATTCAGGAATTCTACCGCTTGGACTTCAAATTTGAAGGCTTGAGGACTTAGATCTGGATAACTACGACGAGGCAATCAGCATGAAGACAAAGAACAGAGAGGAGTCATCATGAAGGGAATCAAGAAGCCTCCTCAGGAGCTAATCAGACTTCAGCTTTCATCACCAAGGATGAGATGGAGATGATGATGGGAGTCATGCATGAGGAGCTATTCAAAAGGCAAGAAGAGATGATGTAGAACATTCTCAGACGAATTGAGCAAGCGAGATCAGTTGGAGCTATTGGAGTTCAGACCAACGAAGCAAGACCGGAAGGACCAAACCGGGAACCAGATAGAGCGGGTCCATCAGGGGCAGCCCCTGAACTAGGGGGCACCCCCAGGAGCGTGTTGATCCGACCTTAGGCAGGATACCGGCTGAAATTAGACCACAAGGAGCTAACAGAGGAGCGGATGCTCGTCCAGAAGAGCAGATTCCAACAAACCCTCGCGAACTCGGGGGGGGGGGCAGATTGGAGGCAATGTACAAGGATTACAGCTTGAAGATAGTGATAGCTTGGCAGAAATGGTCAGACGAGCCATGAGAGGCGGATTAGTAAACAGAGATCTAAAAGATGTGAACAGGAGTCCTTTTTCTCCTGTGATTAGAATGGCTAGAAATCCACCAAAATTCAAACTACCAACATTGGAAATGTATGATGGGAGGACGGATCCTGCGGTTCATCTGACAAGGTATATGAGGCACATGGAAGTACTGGGGGCATCAGAAGAGGTCATGGCCCGGTGCTTCCCATTGTATTTGACAGACATAGCAGCACTATGGTTTAGACAATTGGAGAGCGGTTCCATTGGAACGTGGACCGAGTTGACCAAGAAGTTCATGAGGCAGTTCAGAGTTCACATTTCGAGGCCCAAGAATGTGATGAGTCTGGCGACACTAAAACAGAAAACTGGGGAATCTCTGAGGAATTTCCTAACACGATTTAATGCAGCAGCAGCATCAGTGGATCGCCCAGATCCATCCATGGTCTTAATGGCAGCCGTAGCTGGCATCGTTGATGGAACAGAGTTCAAAAATTCACTGACAAGGGATCCACCTATGGATCTAGGAGAATTTTATCATGAGGCCGATGGATTCCTGCTGTTAGAAGACACAAATGTTGAAAGAGAGGAAGGAGCGGGAATAGAATTTTATGCAGTCAAGGGCGGAAATCCTCCCGAAAAAGATTCAAGCAAGGATAAAGGAAAACGGAAAGCCGAGGATAACGGTGATGGACCAACATGACCACGAAAGGAACCAAGATTCACCTCTTATACGGAGTTGAATGAGACTTTGGAGCGAATCTACCAGAATACAAGGGGGCAGATTCCTTATCGAAAGCCAATGAGAAGGGATCCGACCAGCAATGAAAGAAGATCCGACAAGTATTGCTTATTCCACGAGCTGAATGGTCATAGCACGAATGATTGCAGGCACTTGAAGGATGAGGTTGAGGGGCATATCTGGAATGGTTTGCTATCGCGGTATGTGAGAAGGGGAGCCACGATGGTGGAACAAGAACGACCATCGCCTGCACCAACTGGGGACGACTCAGGATCAAGGCGTCAACTTATCATCAACTGATTGAAATAATGATGAATAAGTGGAAAACTCCACACCGACACGATAAAGTCATTTTACACATGTACAGGTTCACGAACGATCCTCAGGCATGCTCTGATACGACTATAAATCGCATCAGTGTGGGTGTTTGCACTTTGACGTCCCTGTTTTTCTTTTGTTTTCTATTTCTCATGTTTGGACTTGATTTTGTTATACATTTCTGTTGAAAGACTTATTTTGAATGTAAATATGCTATTTGTGATTCCATAACGGCTAAGCCACTTACACATGTAAGGGATCACGAACGGTCCTCAGGCATGCTCTAAGATGGCGATAAACCACCATAACCAACAACTCAGAAACTCACTCGAACATGAAATCTGACAATAATGATACTAAGTCCCCCCCGGGCACACACAATTCGCCTCGAACGGCATCCGACCGCGAAAGGTCACAATTCGTCTCGAACGGAACTCGATCGCGAACGATCACAATTCGCCTCGTACGGCACTCGACCACGAACGGTCACAATTCTCCTCGAATGGCACTCGATCGCGAACGATCACAATTCGCCTCGTACGGCACTCGACCGCAAATGGTCACAACTCGCCTCGAACGACACCCGATCGCGAACGGTCACAATTCGCCTCGAACGACACTCGATCGTGAACGATCACAATTCGCCTCGTACGGCACTCGACCGCGAACGGTCACAATTTGCCTCGAACGGCACTCGATCATGAAGGATCACAATTCGTATCGTACGGCACTCGACCGCGAACGTTTATAATTCGTATAGAACGTCACTCGACCGCGAACGGTCACAATTCGTCTAGAATGACGCCCGATCGCGAACGATCACAATTCACCGCGAACGGTCACGTACTACCCCGAACGACATACGATCGCGAACGGTCACTGTTCACAGTCAGATAAGATCATCAATTTCTTTGCAGGCCATTAACGGGATACGAACATCCAGCCTATCGAATTACAAAACACACCTTCCTATCGCAAGGCATGTTTTGGGGGGCAAGTGTTATCCCGCCTTTTGGCAAGGCCGTGGCACAAAAAAACTGAATGGAAATCAATGACAATTCATCCCGAAGGTCGGTTATACGCAGGCTCACTATGGATATCGATGAATTTTGTCCGAGTTCGGATCGATCTACAGTCGACAAGACATGACAAGCAAAGCCGTGAAAGCCAACGTTCCAAATTTCAGGTCAATCAGAGTTCGTATGCTCAAGATATGATCGATGCAATTCAAGCAATCAACTGAAAGGTCTTGTTCGTATCCATCAATCCCCTACTATTCGTATCCATCAGGCCTCAACTATTTGTATCCATCAATCATCAACTGTTCGTATCCATCAAGCCTCTACTGTTCGTATCCGTCAATCATCAACTGTTCGTATCCATCAATCCTCAAATGTTCGTATCCATCAATCCTCTGCTGTTCGTATCTATCAGGCCTCAGCTGTTCGTATTCATCAATCATCAACTGTTCGTATTAATCAGGCCTCAACTGTTCGTATCCATCAATCCTCTACTGTTCATATCCATCAATCCTCTACTGTTCGTATCCATCATTCCTCTGTTGTTCATACCCATCAAGTGCAACAGCGATCGATACGAATAGTGCAACAACGATCGATACGAACAGTGCAACAGCGATCGATACGAACAGTGCAACATCGATCGAGTGCGAACAGTGCAACAGTGATCGAGTACGAACAGTGCAACATCGATCGAGTGCGAACAGTGCTACATCGATCGAGTGCGAACAGTGCAATATCGATCGAGTGCGAACAGTGCAACAACGATCGAGTGCGAACAGTGCAACAGCAATCGAGTGCGAACAGTGCAACAACGATCGAGTGTGAAGGAGATAGCCTTCAAAAAACACAAACGTGCATTGATCATATCTCACAATCTACAAGTCCAAATGCTACAAAATTTTCACTGGAGCTTACGTACAACCTAAAGAATGTTCATGCTCGATTTCGACTCGATTGGGCAAAATCTTGATCGATACAAAATTCGTTCGTATCGACCACAGATCGAGTGCAAACCACATGGGATCGATCGCGTGGGTCCGCCCATGTGCCAGAAGAGGTCTCCCGAGATCTAAGCGAGATATTTGCAGCCTATGCCTATAAATAGCCTCCCAGTGGCTTCAGAAAAGGGGGACTTTTGTCTCTTCTACTCCAGACTCTACCGGATTCATAATTGTACTCGGATTTTGCTTTTGTAATCAGTTGTAACTCGTTGTAATCAGCAAGCAAACTTCAATAAAATTATCAACTTCAAAGTGGATGTAGGCCGGATTGCCGAACCACTATAAACCATGTGTTCTTTACTGCTTTCATCTAAATTTTCTGAGTGTTCTTCATTTTAATTCTCTACATACTTGTTATCTGTGATTGTGAACTGGTGCTTTCATTGGCAATTGGGTGTATGTGATCAATTATCACTACGCCATAGATTGCATACTGCAACACCAAGAAGTGATGCAGGAAGTGCTAGAAAATGTTGCTGTAGGCTAAAAAAGGGCAAAGGCAACACTTTCTCGGTGATGCATTTTGCCGCGTTGCCTCATACCTCAAAGGCAACATTTTGACTATCTAAGGCAACATAAGAAATATTGTTGCAATAGAATCCTATTTGGGTCTATAGCAACATCCATAGGTGCGTGTAGCAACATTCAAAAATGTTGCTATAGATATTAATTTTCTGAACTTGTGGGGCTCACAATGTAGAGCATATTTAATTTTTAATAGAAATAAATATTTATTTAATAAAATGCTATTGCACAGAATTTGATATTCAAACAGTATTTTATTTAAATAAATATTTTATTTCAACATTTGAAATAGTACAAATTCCTGACTCCACTATTTTACAATTCAATGATTTATAACACTGATATTCACATATACAAATATTCCTCACTATATCACTCAGTTCACTCATTACATATACAGTTTCATTTACAGACACATACTGACTCATACATTGAATCTTCAACTACTTCCATATCATTACATATACAGTTTCATTTACAGACACATATCTGACTCATACACTCATGCACATTTGATTTGACTCTGTCTTCAAGCTTGTATCCAGCTGTCCAGTCTTCAATACCTGTCACATATAATTCAAAAGTAGTAATCTGGAAAATAATATTTAACTCGAACAGAAAATGAAAATATTTTTGTTATATTATTTGGCTCAGGTATTTGGGTTGTTTCTTTTCATATTTTTTTCTGACAGGGACCAAATATTTGCACGGACAACCTGTGATATACACAGTGTATCATTGCATATATCACAAGGCCGTTTCCCATTTTTTATCTCATGGACGATTGAAAATTCCCACAAAAATGGACATGGCACAAGGTCAAACCCGAGTCATCGGCTGGATTCAACTCAGGGCCTAGTCAACCAGCAATGAACAGTGCACTGGAAGTGCAGCAGCAAAACAGTGCACAAGTCAGTTGTTCACAAGTGCATAAGCCAAAGATGAATGCAACACATGGATACAAGGCAGTATGGAAGACAGCAAGCAACAGTTCAGGCAAAAATGCACAAAGGAGAAGCCAAGTGCACAAAGTAGTACTCACACAGCAAGCAACATAACATGACCAAGAAATGCATGTACATGGATGAACATACATGCATCATAAGGCTTGGTACAAGAAACTACTCAAGTACAAGTTCATACTCAAGTGCAGCCATATATGTAGACAAGCCAAAAAAATGGACAAGGCACAAGGTCAAACCCGAGTCATCGACTGGATTCAACTCAGGGCCAAGCAACCAGCAAAACAAACAAGAACCAGGTTCAACAAAATGTAGACAAGCCAGTGCAAGAAACACAGCAGTACACATAGGCAGCCCATCAAGCAAAAACAGTGAATGCATCAGGCATGTACAAGAGAAACATATGCAGTAATATGATATACAGAGGACTTGGAGCATCAGTTTCAGGTTAAAGAACAAGGTTAGCATGGTACCAGTTCAGTCCAGACCAAGCAAAACCAACAAAGCTCAACACACATATGTTTGTATATATCGTGGAAATCAAAACTCAATGTTCAGATTAGTCAACAGTTTTAGAAAACCAAAGATCACTTTCAAAGTTCTGATTTTCAAAAATGCAGAAGTTTTCAAGTGAAGCAGTTTTCAAGAGGACAGCAGAATACAAATACTTCAAGTTCTGGTTTAATAAATGCAGCAAGGTACAAAGGTATGTGAACAAGTTTAACAAAGGTTCAAGTTCTGGTTTAACAAATGCAGCAGAAAGGAGCTAACAAGCTCAGATCAGAAATCAAAATCAAGCCAGTGAACCAAAATCCAACATACCAAATAATATCACATCGCAATTCATCATCGGCAAAGCAGAATCAAGCCAGTGAACCAAAATCCAACATACCAATTCATCATCGCAATCCAACATACCGGATTTCTCAAAGTCTAACAGAAAGATTAAACTCGAGATTATAGGAAATAAAGCCTATAAATAAATCCCAATTCATCATCGGCAAAAGCGTGCGAGTGTAACCAAAATCGAGAATAATCAAGTAAACCAGAAGGCAGAAAACATACCAAATAATATCACATCACACCCGACGACGAAGTCAAAGCAATTCGAGTAATCAATCAAGGAGAACGAAGGAGCAAGCTACCAGGAACGTTTCTCACACTAGATTCGATCAATCAGAGCTTCAAAGCAACTGGAATCGCGTGCCCTAGTTTTCACAGAGAGGAACGAGAAAGAAAAATCGCGTGCCCTAATTTTCACACAGAGAGGAACGAGAAAGAAAAGTAAAGCGGGAAATGGAAATTGCTAAGGTGTTGATTGATGGTTGAGATTTTGTTTTAAATGATGGTGTGGATCGCTGAGGTGTAAAATTTTATTAATTTTTTAATTTGAATATATTTATAGCTACTGCAACATTTTGCTGATATCTATGTTAACACATTGAAGTGAATGTTGCAATAGACAAAAATCAGCATAGTTATCGTTACATTGTAGCTAGCAACACCTTGTAATTTCATTAAATAGGCCATCTATGGCGTAGTGTCTGACGCAAACAGAGGATCACACATTTTCTCTCAACAATACAAACATGCTACTATTAACATCCTCACCAACATCTATGTATGATCATACAACAATAAGTAAAGATAACAATAGTTGGATTCCCGAAATCCATGCATTGGTACACCATTTGCCACCCTTTGGAGAATCATAATAAAAGAGTCAACACATTTTCGAAAACTCCTGTCTGCCTCATCGAGTTGACTTACTTAGATGAGTGTCCCCATCTCTCACCAACCTTATTAATAGGATCATGTAGTAGGTTGTGACATTGTTGCTTGGTGCAAACGATTAATATTTTACAAACGTCCATACAACTCTTTGGACTGCGGGCCAATCCCTATATCGATGCTTAAGTTGCCTGGTTATAAGAAACTTAGGCAGTATGTAAATGCATCCATTATCTGTTGGGTCCATTGCATATTTAGCAGTGGGTGAAATGGATAATTTTAAAAAAAATTAATGGGCCTCTATGTAAGCCAAACTAGTATCAAACCCAATCTATTAGTTTAAATAAAATCGTATTTTATTTTGAAGTATATTATATTAATTAAATTTATTCAATTAACCATATTAATTAAATTTATTTAATATTTATCTTGAACGTATCTAATATGTTCATACACTAACATGACAACATAATAATAAATGAGCATGTGGATAACTATATATGCACATATAGATATTGGGATGCATATCTATTGTATATACATACATATTACACTTACATATACATACGATAAAATCATATGCATATCAGGAATATAAACGCCTAAGTATATACATATGTTTCAATGTACTATAACATATGTATATGGTTCGTATATACATATTAAAATTCCAATATATATATATAAATAATATATATGTGTATGTGTGTGTGTATAGCTCTATAATGCAAATCTGTTTTATATATCTAGCTCGATAACCAATCTTCTTTTAATAAAAGGCGTTTTCTTTCCATTATATACTGGATATAATGTATTATATTAATTAATTAATTTAATAAAAAGTATATTTAATGGAAAATCCGTAAATGGTATTTTTTATGATAGTAGTTACAAAGTGTTCTAACTGTGAGTAATTTATCACAATAAAAACAAATATATCATTTTAAATATTCCAAGCCAAGATGTATCGAGATTGGATATTGATACATCCATTGAGACTACATGTGACAACCGACACCTCTCGACACGCCCGAAAAAACTATTGCATCGAGAAATGAGGACCGTTTGGTTTACAATAGATTAGCATCACGGAGACTAAGATAACAATACGAAGAATAAACTATCTAATCTAAATGTATCACAATGGAAGAAATATAACAGATATATAAAATCTTAGAAAATATAAGCAGTCTCATAAATATTATATCATATCGTAGTCTAAAAAAATATCAGTACATAAGTCAAAATTAGAGTACATCATTAAAACATCTCTAAAAAAGCGAAACATAGAAATAACTGTATTGATAATTTGTACATGATAAACGATAAGGGTAGTAAGCTAAGCTCCAAGCTAAGCACGACTATTTGAAAGCAAGAATGAGCCAGTCACCTGCTGCCATGTCCACATGTTGTGGGAAAATAGGGAAAAATGGAACGATCAAACAAAAGTCCGGTGCATGAGAACAACACTAATAAGATAATTAAGTGCAACTAAATCTAAACCTACTCTAAGTCATATAGAGTGCATAAACAGTGTTCGTGCAATATTAAGGTCATATACCTAAGGATACTTGTCTAACACACCGGGTTAATCTACAAATCGAATCTCATGCAAATGATAGGCTAAATTGGGATCTACTCCCCTTTCTACTCACACTACGCTTGGAGAGGGAGAACACCATAATGCAAACTCGTAGAGTGACTCAACGTATGCACCCGTGTCCATCTCTCGATCGCAGTGGAAAAATGCCTCTTATTGTACCGCTCCAGTGCCCACTATGTGTTAACTTCTGTTACTACCGGGCCCCGTCTAATAATAGGTTTCCTATAGCCACTTATTGTCTAGCGCCAATGCCCATTGTATGTGAACCTTCATTAGGACTGGGCTCCTTATTAATAATCGTCTTCCTATTGCCACTTATTATCCAGCGTCGATGTCCATCCGTACAACGTTTGCAAGAACACGTGCCGTACTTAGACCTCTTGTTAGGACCAGGCTCCTTAGATAGTGTTCCCATCAGTGTTGTGCCCATCCGATCATAACACTTCTGAGTCTAACATGAAATAAATCACCCACATCCCTTCATGGCTATCCATGTCCAACCTCGATATCCGCTTAACGATTCATCTTACCATTTATGGAACTTCTGGATTGTTCTTGTCCTATCGTCATCGTGAACTAAATATGCATATCTACTCTTATAGGGAACTAATTTCCCTATTCTCTCACACATACAACATGGCCAAAAACAGTTTATTTTTCGGCTATTTAACTATAAAACTTCCATTCATTTAATTGGGCCTAAGGCCAAAGCTCGAGTCATCAATTTTCAATAGGCACAGTCGACCCAGACTCTTCCCAAGTCGACCGCTATCGGTCGACCTAGGCTATTCTAAGGTGGACCAGTATAAACTGTCAGCTTCGTATTTTTAATTAGTGCGATTTATTTTTTAATTACTTAGTTCATTCCAGCCCATTAATTTCTAATTTTGATCTTAATTTCCAGATCAACAAATTTTTAGTTTTAACCCCAATTTCCGGTTTAATTTATTGTTCAATTTCTAGCAATTCTAGGGTTTGCAAATTAGAAATAATAGGTGTTAGTTTAATAGTTTACAAATGTCAATTACAGAGTTTATAGTTTTGCAATTCAATTCTAATTAAACAGGTTAGTTGGGTTTTTTAAGCAATCTAATCAATTAAAATAGACTTAAACTTAATTCAGGGAATCAAATCATTAGATCTATGCGCACTCACCTTATAGCCTTAGCTCTAGATCTGCAAAAGTGGCCTCTGAACAATAGCACTCCTCTAGATCTCCTAATCGCTTGCCTTTCCTCTTAATCTCGCTCTTGATTTGATTTACTTTTGGATTTAGTTTGGAATTTAATTTTTGATTTGAAAATTAAACAAGAAATTGAGGTTACGGTGGAAATTTCAGCAGCATCAGGTTGCTGTTATCTAAGACTAAATATTATGGTTTTAGGTTAACGTCTAATTTATAGAGGTAATTAGCTAATTAAGGCCATTAGATTAACTGACAATCATCTCAACCGATCATTGTTTGCTCCGCTCCCACGCAATCAATCTCGGCCTTAAATCTCATATTCAATGAAGCAAACAACATCTGCAAATTTCATTACATGGATTGATCGACTCGAAGCCTGGGTCGATCGCTACAGGTTGACCTGGGACACCCTTGGGTCGACCTAGCTATTCATTTTTATTTTATTTATTTTAATTTTCGATTAATCTTTATGACACTCATGCCTCTCTCATACTAACTCGGATTACGAAGTGTTATATATGAAAATTGTCCGGCAAATCACTGCAGATACAATGGTGCAAGTCCCGCAGCGAAAATCAGGTGTTCGTGAAAATTTACTTTTAAGTTCTTGTTTTAATTTAGTTCACTTTCCTTATTAAATTTTTGTCTAAATTCCTATTATATTCTTTTTAAATTTCTCGTAAATTTCAGGGTGTTACACTATAGTACGTAATGCTCTCCAAATGTTAAACATTGTATAACTTATGGCTACTAGGGGCACAAAGATGTTAATTATTGATAGTTATTGAATAACTATATAATGACACACTCGATAGTTTTCAGTTGGTTAATATAATAAATGTCAAACAAAAAATATCGAGTTTACAAAATTACGTAGTTCTTTTGACTTGAGAATACTATTATACTTCAATGTGGAAGCTCTACTTTGATCATAGTTAAATCGAGCCATGTCTTTCATCGAATGACTATAGTTGGGTCGAGTGAAAGCATTGGAAGTGAAGCACTATTTAACAGAGGATTCGTCTCCTCGATTATATGAGGTTAGTATCACGGTCAACTGAAGTCAACTCAAATTCTCTGGCCATAGGATTTGGTTAATAATAGTTGTTATTATTGAATAAAAAAACTTATGTTTGGACTATAGAGTTGAATATGGACAATATTATAATTTAGACCATTACCAAATTCCATAAGTTCAATGTGATATAGTTTGACAAAGAGAATTGGTGTAAATAATAGTCACAACTAAGAAACACTTATTTAAGTAAAATTGGATTTTACCGAAATCAAGTAAACGGTAAATTTGGTCAAAATATCACACCACCTGCTAAGTGACATGTGAATGCTAATAGTCGAATAGTTCGATATTAATTGCAAATCAGATTTACACCTAATGAGTCGCACAACCGAAACGATGAATACTCCTTGGACCAAACGATTTAATTAATTTGTAATTGTTACTAATTAATTTAATATTTATGTAATATTAGTTATAAAATTTTATATGATGAACAAATATTATTTAAATGTATTTGTAAAAGTTATAATTATATTAGTCATTTACGATGTCAATGTGCATTTAAATTGGATTTAAATGTAAAATATTTGTTAGGGCTTTAAATGTGTTTACAGTCCATATAGGGGCTGATCATATTCGGTTATGACAGGGGCATGGTGCGGCCATATGATGATGCTAGAGAGGATTTGAAATGTAGGGTTAAGATAAAAGAGAATTGGTAAGAGATGATGTAGGATCTTTATAAAATATCTCTAAATTATCCTCTATATATGCATCTCTACCTAAATTTGTTGAGAACTTTTATGGAGCCTCCATATTTGTAATGATCCGCCTTTTCCATCCTCAGAAATCGACACCAATACATCCATGATATTCATGTGCCGAATATCTAAGTGCTGGAAAGACATATTATTAGGGAAAAAGAAAAAGAAACAACAGAACTAAATCTTACAACGTGTTGAATAATATATGATATTCCAATTTCATCTTTATAAAAAGAACATCCTTTAATACACAACAACATCAGAGTCTGACTTATCATCAGCCTGGACATTTATAATAGTTTGTTCTTACAATTGATGAAAAAACACACACCAGGAAAACACAGTGGAAATACAAATACGGGAATACATCTTGGCCTCCAACTCGACTCCTGAAGCTCCAAAGCATCAAAAGCTATCTCTGGAAAACTACTCGGGTCTAACTTGAGCATTTAAGAAAAATAACCCCTGGATCAGTCTGGTAAAAATAGCATGAGAACTCAAATCACATGGAATTTTCTTTTAGCTTATAAAACCCTTTAAAATCAAGGGTATCTCGTAGAACCACACCGCACATAAACACAGACGGGTTTTACCTTACGATAACCAAAACATTTTCTATAAAAAAATCCATTAATATTATAATAACATCCAAGGTTGAAAATATAGTAATCAAATAGTTGTGATGTCTATGAGTGTACATCACAACAATAATAGGTATACAATCAAAAACCGATAAGGCACGTTCGCTAATTGTGTAGGATTCCACGGAGAGGTCCTCAGAACCTCCGAGAACGGTCCTCCTGCACAAGGACCAGAGATATCCTTCGAAATCATCATACCTGTCTAGCCGAGGTACATAAGAAATACATAGCTGGCTAGGCCAAGTGCATCGCTCCCTACATGCATAAACTGTAAGTATCTATTATCCCGCCTTTGGACTAGGCAGAATTTGGACAAAATAGACATATAAAGCTTGGAGTTATCAAGGCGGAAAGCCCAGAGAGATAGCCTAGGAGTCCAGAAACCATGCACGGACAGAGCTACGAAGTCAAAGCCGAGATTATCCAAGACAACAAGGTAATAGGATCCCCCAAGTTTGGGATTGGTACCGACTCCCGCTGGGATCGGTACCGACTCCCAAATACAACTTGGGTGGACCCCATCTTCTACCTACAAGCTTATCTCAATGCCGAGGGGTCTATTTCCAAAGTTGGTTTGTTGAATCAGTGCAATTCTCTATCGATCTTTATGGACTCCTGAATCTGCAGCATTATTCTCCAACTAATCCATTATTTGGACTTAGAAACAAGCTAAGATTAATGCAAACAACTATGGATTCACAAAGCCTACCATAATACGATCCAAGCTGAGGAGTTGAGGACATAAAAAGTAGATAACTTGGGGATCGGTACCGACTCCCACTTGGGGATCGGTAACGACTCCCACTTGGGGATCGGTACCAACTCCCATATATTGCTGAGCTGTCACCTATTTTTGTGGGAGAACGAGTCAATTTCGAGCACAACAGCTAGGAGATATTACATACGTTAGGCCCTCACCTCTATAAATAGGAAGGTAGGGCTCACTTTTGGGGATCTTTTGGGCTCTAGCTCCATTATTTCTTATATTCTTATAACTATGAAATTCTAAGTGTTGGAGTTGTACCGACCCCTATGAACTTCTGCATTTAAATAAAAAAATAAGCAATAAAACTTCAACGTGGAGTTAGGCCTAGTTTTGCCGAACCACTATAAACGATTGTGTCTTGTTTATTTCCCCATTTTCTTTTACTTTTAATCTCTACTACATAAACTTCTGGGTGTTTGTGCCATTTTTGATTCAAACATTTTGGTGCTTTCACTGAGAATTGAACTTAGGCCATTTAGATCCATCATTTACAATTGGATTTCCTATATCCAAGTGATAGATCCAATCTCTTTATCGTTTAATTGTACAACTTAGATTTGCATAGGTCTACCAAAGCTTTCTACCATGTCCCTATCAAGAAGAGATCGTTCTACCCATTCTAGAGCTACTATTGAAATCGAGAATCAGAATCCTCAACAAGGAGATGGACTTATTCAGCCAACCCAACTCGAGGTCCAGGCTCCTACCGACGTTGTGACCAGAGTGGAGATTGATAGGATGATAAAGTAGATGGAAGATAAAATCCAAGCTAGCCAACAGGGGATGAATAACATGATGCAGTAGAACTTGAGGCTACCGAATGAGTTGACCCAAAATAGCCGTAGTTGGAGTAGAAGGGATTCCAGCTCAGAGTCAAAGAGTTCTTTTTCATCCGAGCGAAGACGGAGGAGAGGAAAATGGAAGAAAACTCAGCATGTTATTGGAACTTCTGCACAAGGACGAGGACGAGCCAAGGGTCGAGTTCAGGGGTCGGTACTAACCCCCACTTGGGACTCGGTACCGACCCCCAAAATGGTGGGCCCAAGGCCCATCCTTTGGAAGGCAGAGTAGATGTCGTCCCAGGACATGTTGTTGAAGGTCTGACTCTAAAAAATCACAATATTGTTGTTGATGCTGCTCATGGAAATTAAACAGGGAGGAATGTTGGACGAATGGGTCCCTTGGATTTTGTGGAGCCTAGGTATCGAGCATCTTTTCGAGAGCGTTTTCCGGGTCGAACACTTAGGGCAGGACCCAATCATCGCCATTCAATCGAACCGATTGATTCAGATTATCTGGAATATATCGTTAGGAGGTTGGTTAGTGAAAACAGGTTCAGAACTAATGACGATTGGGGAACTTATGCTAGTCGAAATCCGTTCACAGAGGACATCATTCACACGAAATACACCAGGAGATTCAACATGCCAACGATGCCGTTGTATGGAGGAACAACATATCCTAGGCAACACTTACTGAGATATGAATAACATATGGATTCAGCGAGGGCTTCAGATGCTATGAAGTACCGTTGTTTCCTAATTTTCTTAGAAGGGGTGGCTACGATGTGGTTCACTTGGCTTCTGCAGAGGTCCTTATCATCTTTTTCTGAATTATAATGGAAATTCATGGAGCAATTCCATTTGCATACATCAAGTCTGAAGCACGTGATGTCATTTTCTAATGTATATCAAGCTGAAGGAGAGTCGCTACGAGATTATTTAAATCGATTCCATATGGCTGTAACAGAAATAGCTGATCCAAAAGAAGATATAGTGTTGATGGCGCTTTGTCAAGGAGTTCATCCCGACTTGAATTTCGGGGATTGGATAGAAAGAAAGCAACCATTGCCAAAGGAAGCTTTAAATAGGAAGCTAATGAGTATCTGCATCGGGAGTATGTGCATAAGCGTCCATGGAGAACTGACGTTGGAAGTTCAAATGTGCCAATTCAGAGTAATATTGCTGTAAAGCAATCCAGAGGAAGCTATGGAAACATTGATGTGAAAATTGGTAATCATAACAAAAGAGGAAAATAAACTAATAATGGGGCAAAGAAGGAAAAGTCATATAAAAGGAGTCGTTTAAGAGGTCCCAAATATGACAGTTACACTAAGTTGAACAATTCGATAGAGAACATCTATCTGGCTACTCAAAATACCGAACCATATAGGAAGCCAACTCCTAGGGAGTTAATTGAGAAGGAAAGGAAGTCGTGCAAGTTTTGTAGATTCCGTGAGACTTACGGTCATAATACTATTGAGTGCAGGCACTTGTGCGACATGATTGAAGAGTTAATAAAGAAAAAGAAATTGTAGCAATATGTGAAAGCCCCATAGGATGGCGGGCAAGGAAACTCTAGTGGCCCTGGGCCATCTTCCCAGTGGGGGCAAGCTGAGCCTGGTGCTGATGCATTCAGCGGCAAGAAAAACGATTAGTGATAAACACAATCATCGATGGGCCTCATCCTACCGATAAGAGATTTGCAGAGATGGATAGATATATTGGAGCCCTACAGCATGATGAGAACGAATGTTGTAATGCTATCGAGGATGGAGCTCTGGCAAAATAATCTTGAACTATGACAGACGACATTGTTTTTCAGAACATAGATGATGACGGAGTCGAGGCTCTAACAGTTGACCCACTTGTGATTCCAGCAGTGATTGGTCCTACTGTTATACGAAAAGTGTTTATTGTCTGTAGGGGTTCAGTTAATATATTTTTCTCAAAAGCTTACGACCAAATGATGCTAGAGGAGAGAGATTTGAAGCCTTGTAGTTCTCGTATACAGGGGTTCAAAGGATGGCTAGTGAAGCTATGGGGTTTGTCGAATTACCGGTGGAACTTGGTGAGGCCGGCCGTAGGTGAGTGCGGGTCGTGCCATTCTTAGTGTTGGATATCTATTCTACTTATAATGCATTCTTGGGCTGACCTGCCCTAGCTGAATTTAGAGCGGCCATCGCTCCTTGGTGTTTAAGTATGAAATTCCCTATTGGCAATGGAGTGGGGATTGTGCTAGGAGATCAAGTGGCTGTCCGCGAGTGCTATGTCGCTGAACTCAAGGAAGCAAGGCATAAGGAGAAATGAAAGAATGTAGAGGGGGTCCTCTGCACAAAGGCTTTGGATGCATAGAACTACCGCTTAAGCCCCGGCTCAGGAAAACTTGTCAGCTCTACGATGATATGGACCGATGGAAAGAGCCTGAGGGCGGACAAGTTGCTCCCGTCAAGTTGACAATGGCTATTCCAGTCAGTAGGAATGACCCAAGTAAAGTCCTAAAGGTTGGATCTCGGCTCGGTAATGGGGTGATGAGGGAGTTGGTTGGTTTTCTCTAGGCAAACCTGGATGTATTTTCTTGGACACACTCGGATATGTATGGGATCTCGATCGGGATAATAAGCCATGCATTAAACATAAATCCTACTTGTGTTTCTGTGAAACAGAAACGTCACAGCCTGGGTACAGAGAGATCCGATGTGCTTAAAGAAGAAGTGGATAAGCTAAAGGATAACTGCATCATCCGTGATGCCTTATACCTAGATTGGGTATCAACCCAGTTTTGGTGAAGAAAGAAAACGAGAAGTGGAGGACATGCATCGATTATTCCGACTTGAATAAAGTATGCCCGAAGGATAGCTTCCCACTTCCAAGAATAGATTGGTTGGTGGACTCAACTGCTGTCCATGAGTTACTTTCATTTATGGACGCGTACTCCAGATATAATCAAATCCCGATGCACGTCCCAGATCAAGACACTAGCTTCATCGCTGACCTCGAACTCTATTGCTATCTTGTCATGCCCTTCGGATTAAAAAACGCAGGAGCGACTTACCAGAGGCTTGTGAACCAGATGTTTAAGAACCAGATCATAAAATCAATGGAAGTTTACGTCGAAGATATGCTCATGAAGTCACGATGTTCAAAAAATCATGTTGATGACCTGGCAGAGATGTTTGATGTCCTCCGACAATATGGGATAATTCTCAATCCCTTGAAATGCTCTTTCGATGTCGCGTTAGGAAAATTCCCTACTTTCATCGTCAACTCTAGTGGAATTGAAGCCAATCTAGAGAAAATCAAGGCTTTGAGAGAGATCGAAGCCCCAAAGATGATCAAGGAGGTCCAAAATTTAAGTGGGAAGGTTGCTGCCCAGAGTCGATTCATCTCCAAAGCAATTGACAAATGCATCCCTTTATTCGAGGTGATTAAAAAGGGAAAGAGAAATTTCGAGTGAAATCAAGACTTCCAGTCTCTTATAGACCACTTGGAGAGACCTCTCATTCTCTCAAAGCCGGTGGGTGATGAGGTTTGTTCTTATATCTGGCTGTATTTGTGCACGTTTTGAGCGCTGCACTTGTGCGTGAGGAATCTCGCATCCAGCGACCGGTCTACTATATTAGCAAGCGGTTACCAAGAGCAGAAAGAAAATACCCAAACTAGAAAAGCTCGCTTACTGTCTGTTGTTCTCTTCTAGAAAACTATGCTCCTATTTCCAAGCTCATGCGATTGTTGTCCTTACCGATCAGCCTTTACGACAAGTCTTGCAATGAACTGAAACTTCTGGAAGGCTATTAAAATCGAACATTGAATTGAGCCAGTATGATATCACCTATCACCCTCGGAGAGCAATCTAGGGTCAGGCTTTGGTCGATTTCATAGCTGAATTCACTGCACGAGAAGATCCTCCGGAGAGAAGTGGAGAAAAGGAAGTTGGATGGAAGATATACACGGATGGTGCATCCAACGAGTGGTGTTTTGGTGCTAGAGTTGTGCTTGTCACTCCCGAAGAACACTCAATTTGCTATGCCTTGAAACTCGACTTTCCAGCAACAAATAATGAAGCTGAATACGAGGCCTTGATTACAGGACTAAAGATCGCCATCGAACTGGGAATGAAGACTTTTACACATTCTCCGTGTCTCCCAGCTAATGGTATGCCAAGTTCGAAAAGAATATCAGGCGAAAAGTACAAGACTAGCTCCCAACCTAAACCAGGTTCTTGAGTTGCTTAACAACTTTGAATATTACTCAATCGCTCATATTCCCAGAGAGGAATATGAAAAGGTCGACTCACTTTCTAAGTTGGCTAGTTCTGGAGATGCACAGCTCATGGGCTTGATTCAAGTGGAAGTGCTTTAGGTCCGAGCATCGACCGAATGGATGTTGATTGGATCTTGGTGACTGAGCTTGAATGGGAGTCATGGATGACTCCGACTTAGGATTATTTGCAGAGAGGAATCCTTTCAGAAAGAAGGACTGAGTGACGAAAAGTCTTTCGATAAGCTTCGAGATACATCATGCAAGAAGGAATACCATATAGGAAGGGTTTCTCTGTCCCTATGTTACAGTGTGTAGCTCACGACAAGGCCAAACGAGTTCTGAGAGAAGTTCATGAAGGGGCCTATGGTGACCACACTTGGGGCAAATTCTGGCAAAGAAGATCCTTCATTAGACGGTCAATCGAGACGCAGCTGACTACACCCAAAGATGTGACAAGTGCCAGAGATTCGCCAAAATTCCGAGGGCCCCGCCAACGAAAATTACCCAAATGGTCAGCCCTTCTCCATTTGCATTTTGAAGTATTGATATTATTGGTGTATTGCCGATATCTAAAGGTGGCGCAAAGTACGCCATCGTGGCAGTTGATTACTTTACTAAATGGGCCGAGGCAGGGCCTTTGGCCATGATTATTGTGAAGAAAGTAATCAACTTTGTTGTTCGGAATATCATCTATCGCTTTGGAGTTCCAAAAGCAATCATTGTTATCCAGCGTTTTAGCCCGACTATATTGAACTAATTGCACGAGTTATATTCAATTACCATCAAGGCCGATGACTCCAGAGTGTTGATTGTGGGGCCTAGAAGTCAAGTGCAGATGATAATATGAAGTCAAGGTTGAATGGAATTGATAGATATGCAAGGTAGAATGTTTGAGTATGAAATATGGTTCAACACATAAGAGGGATCGGCATAAAATTAGCTCCAACAAGAGGGATTGATATGTTTCAGGGTGTGGAGGCATACTTGTAGAAAACGGGTAATATCTCAAGATACACAAGTCCAATGCATATGAAATTTGGTGAGCAAGACATGGAAGCCTAGGGAGCCTATCCTAGGGATAGCACCACAAGATTACAAAGTTAGAGAGATCCGTAGACTTCCTTAGGAAGGGATCGGTAGAAAACATCATGCAAACTATGTAAAAGCAAAGATCAAGCAATAATTAGAGCTCCACTGATCCAATTGACATGAAATTTGGTGGCTAAGCATGTTTTAGCATATGGAAGCCACCATAGGGATCGCACCCCAAAATTCAACCAAAGAAGGGATCGGTATCGATCCCTCTTCTTTGGGAATTAGGCCATGCGACCCGTCCTATTGGCCAATATGGTTTTGAAGGTCTTTCTACCGAGTTTCAAAGAGATATTTAGCCATCTTCATCTATAAATACCGGCTTGGTTGTTCATTTTTGGGACATTCACGCTGCTATTTGCTTTATATTCTTTTGTAACTAAGGATTTTAATCCGATCCCTCTTGTACTAAGATTATAGAGTTATTAATAATGCAATCTATTCAAAGTGGACGTGGGCAAACAACGTAGAGCAACTATAAATCGTTGTGTATGTACTTTTCTTTTGATTAATTGTTGTTTCCTTATTATTATCATCGTTTTCCATTTTATTTTTCATTTAATACTCTCACAAAGTTTTTATTGGGTGTTTGTGCCAATTATTGATGCAAACATTTTGGTGCTTTCACTGAGAGCATTGATTCTCAGCTGATTTGGATCCCTTCGTTGCTACCGGATTGCATAAGCCCTCGAAGGAGATCCATAGTTATCTTCAAGAAGTTTGCTTATACTATTCAGATTTGCAAAAATCTAACCAAAGCTATCAATAATGGTGAGGAACACTAGATCTACTTCTCAGAACATGGAGGAAAACGAGAACATTAGTATCCAGCAAGGAGGCCCGAGTAGTCAACCAATGGATGTGCATGCTGAACTAGTTGAAGTTCATAATCTAACTGATTCTATTACAAGAGCTGAATTACAGAATCAGATGAGAGAGCTAATGGATAGCTGTTAACAATTAAATCAGAAGATTCAAACCAATATCAACTTAATGAACCAACTCACTCAGCAATAGTAAGGAAAAACTAGGAGGGACCCTACACCTTACTCGACATCCAAGGGTTCTAGTTCATCGGATGAGTATCACAGGCATAGGCATCATAGAATAGGCGAATATTGCGTAGAAACTTCGGGATGTCAACAGGCAGGCCATCGTGATCTACCAGGATCGATCGGTGTTGATCCCTCCATAGGGATCGGTACTGATCCTACCTCCAGAGGAGGGAACTTACCTATGCGCACTGGGATGCAAGCTGGAGCTGCTGCGGCCGATTTGGATGATGGAATTTAGTTAAATGTTGACCAAGTGCTTCCCCGAAATGACGATGAAGTGAACTTACGAGACACACATCTGGAAGATGTTGAACCAAGAAGGCATGGAATGGCCCGTAGACATCGACCAGACCATTCACATAAGGTGGAACACGACCACCGCTTGGAGCCAACTATCCAAACGCTGGACTTGTCGACTATTGTCAGAAAATTAGTGAGAGAAAGCCAAGGCTTGACCAATGATGACTGGGGAATCTTGAGAATCCATACTCCGTTCACTGATAATTTCCTACATTTGGAGTATCTAAGGAGGTTCAACATGCCATCGATGCCTGCCTACGAGGGAAAAACCGACCCACGCAACATATCATGAGATATGAATGGTTGATGGATTCCGCACGAGCAGATGATGCAACCAAGTGTACATGTTTTCCCATAAATCTCTTTGGAATAGCAATGATGTGGTTTACAAGGATACCCACGTGGTCGATCTCTAGATTTGATGATTTGGCAACAAGGTTTATGGAGTAGTTCCTAGTGCATGCAACTTGACCCAAAGATGTAATGTCCCTATCCAGCGTGATCCAGGCTCCAGGAGAATCGTTGATAGATTATTTGGAGAGATTCTATACAGCTGTTACAGAAATCAGTAATTCGAATGACCATGTAATATTAATAGCCGTGATAAGAGGAATTGATCCAGAATCTGATTTTGGCGGTTGATTAGCTATCAAACCACCCGCAACGTTGGAACACTTTTATTAAAAGGCGGCTCAATATTTAAGTAAGGAGGAAGCTAGATCCTCCAGGAAGTAGATTGTTGTAGGATCAAATGGAGAGGGAGTACAGAGTAATATTGCTATAAAGCAATCTGATAAAAGCTCGAGAAAAGTTCAAGTGAATGTCCAGAATAAACCGAATCAACAAAAGAAAGGCGGATTTAGGAGCTGAGAACGAAAGAGGGATTCTGAAAGAGGGAAGCCTAGGATTCCAATGTACAATACTTACATGCCACTGAATACGTCCCTGAAGAATATCTATTTGTTTACCTGCAATGCCATGTAGTATAAGAAGCCGCCTCCAAAAGAGTCAACAGAGAAGCAGAAACAAACTAGAAAATATTGTCGATTTCACGAATGCTATGGACATAACAAAAATGAATCCAGGCATCTCTAGGATATTATCGAAAAGCTAATTCGAGAAAGGAAGTTACAGCAGTTTGTGAAAACCCCTCAGGATGGCGAGCAACTGAGGACAAGCACTTCATAGGGCTGAGGAGCCTGCGTAGACTGGTGGAAGACTGGTAATCAATATAATAGTCGGAGGACCACATCCAACTGATAAGAGTTGGCATGAAATGGAGCACTATGCTAGCATGATTAGGCACGTGGATTTTGAATGCTGTTCAAACGCGGAAGATGGAGCTCCGGCCAAACAGCAGCGTACAATGGCAGATGATATTGTGTTTAGAAACAGAGATGCATACAAAGTGGAGGCACCAACGATCGACCCAATGGTCATTTCGGCCATGATCGGCCTCGCTTTAGTGAGAAGGATATTGGTTGACTGTGGAACTTCTGTAAATATAATTTTCAGAAAAGCTTATGATCAGATAAGGATGGAAGCCAAGGACTTGAAACCGTCAAAAGCCAGTATTCATGGTTTTAACGGTGCTGCAACTGAAGCTGTTGGTTATATTGAATTACCTATAGAATTGGGAGAAGGTGACCGTAGGAGAGTATGGATTTTTCCTTTTGTTGTTTTAGATGTTAACTCTCCATACAACGCATTTTAGGGCCGACCGGCCCTAGTTGAGTTTTGGCAGCTCTTGCCCCGTGATGCTTGACTTTGAAGTTCCCGATAGATAATGGGGTCAGAGTTTTTCATGGTGATCAGGCGGTTGGACGTGCTTGTTATGTAGCTGAATTGTGGGATGCTCAAAAAAAGAAGAAAGATAAGGGTGTGGACAAATCAGTCCGCATTCAAGCTACTGAAGACTGACAACTAGCGCCTGAGCCTTTGGCTTGGGTGCCACAGTCGGATCTACAGAGATATAGATCCGAGAGATGATGAGGAGGAGCCCAAAGAGACCAAGGCTGCACCGGCTAAGCTGACGATTGACATCACAATCAGCCACAACGACCCATCATGGGTCCTAAAGATTGGATTGCAGCTCAGCCCCACGATGGTGAAAAAACTTACTAGATTTCTCCGAGCGAATCTCGACGTGTTCTCTTGGACTCACTCTGACATGTGTGGGATCTCACCTGCCATTGCGAGCCATGCATTGGATATCGACCCAAGGCATGTCCCGGTGAAACAAAAAAGACATGGCATGGATCCGGAGAGATCTACCGTTCTTAAAGAGAAGGTGGATAGACTCAAAGACAATGGGTTTATTCACAATGCCCTCTACCCTAAGTGGGTATCTAATCATGTACTTGTGAGAAAGGCGAATGGAAAGTGGAAAACGTGCGTTGATTACTCGGACTTGAACAAGGCGTCCCCGTAAGATAGTTTTCCACTTCCAAGGATCGACCAGCTGGTAGACTCAACCACGGGACACGAACTGCTATCGTTCATGAATGCAAACTTGAGATATAACCAAATCTTGATGCACATTCCCGATCAAGAGCACACCAGCTTCGTTACCGATGTTGGATTATATTGCTATGTGATGATGCCGTTTGGGCAAAATAATGTAGGAGCGTCCTACCAGTGCCTAGTTAACAGAATGTTTAAATATCAAATCAGAAAAACGATGGAGGTATTTGTAGATGATATGCTCGTGAAGTCACGACAGTCTAGCGACCACATTAAAGACTTGGCAGAAATGTTTGGCATCCTCCGACATTATAAAATGAAGATTATCCTCTGAAATGTTCCTTTGGTGTTGCATTAGGAAAGTTATTGGGTTTCATTGTTAATGCCTACGGAATCGAAGTTAATCCCGAGAAGATCCAAGCTATTCGCAATATCCAAGCGCCAAAGGCTATTAAACAAGCATAGAGTCTGAACGGGAAGGTTGCTGCCTTAAGCCGATTCATTTCCAGAGCTACTGATAAATGCATTCCTTACTTTGACTTGATTAGGAGAGGAAGAATGAATTTCGAATGGACACAAGATTGTAAAGATGCATTCCAAGCGCTGGTGAATCACTTAGAAAAACCCCACATCTTATCAAAGCCGGTGGATCATGAAGATTTATATATCTACTTAGCTGTGTCGGTACACACTATAAGTGCCGCGTTGCTTCACGAGGAGAATCGTATCCAGAGACCGGTCTATTATGTTAGCAAGCGATTGACAGGAGCTGAAAGGAACCGTCTGAAGATAGAGAAACTAGCATACTGTTTGCTGATTGCATTATGAAAGCTTCGTCCTTACTTCCAGGCGTACCTATCAATGTTTATACCGACCAGCCGTTACAACAGGTCCTGCAATGACCTGAGACGTCTAGAAGGTTACTCAAGTGGAATATCGAGCTCAGCCAATTCGATATCATTTATCTTCCTCAGAGGGCTATCCAGGGTTAGGAATTATTAGATTTTATAACAGAATTTACTGCACAAGACAATTTCCCAGAGAGCAGCGAAACCCCTACCATATGGTGGAAGTTGTATACAGATGAAGCATCTAATGATCGTTGCTCTGGAGCTGGATTGTGCTGTAACTTCCGAAGATCGATCAATTTGCTATACTTTAAAGCTAGATTTCCCTGTAACAAACAATGAAGCTGAATATGATGCTCTGATTGTTGGACTTAAACTCGCTAAAGAAGTGGGAATAAAGTCTCTTGAAATCTTTTGTGATTCACAATTGGTAGTATACCTAGTCAGGGGAGATTACCAAGCTAAAGGACAATGGCTTGCTCCATACCTTACCCAAGTCCAAGAATTATTGACCGGTTTTGAGTACTACGACATTGTGCACATTCCTCGAGATTAAAACAGAGAGGCCGATTCACTGGCAAAGTTTGCAAGCACCGGGGATGCACAACAGATGGGCTTGGTTCCAGTCAAAGTATAGAATGCTCATGATGAGATAAAACGAGTCCTACAAGAAGTTCATGAAGGAGAATGTGGCGATCACACTGGGAGGCAAACTCTAGCAAAGAAAATACTCCGTTATGGGCATTATTGGCCAACTATTAATCGAGACACTACTGATTATGTAAGGCGATATGACAAGTGCCAGGTATATGCAAAGTCCCAAGAGCTCCGCCGATGAAAATAACACAAATGATCAGCCCATGGTCGTTTGCTATGTGGGGGTATAAAAATTACCGGTTCCTTACCGATCTCTAAAGGTAGTGCAATGTACGCTATTGTCACAGTTGATTATTTCACCAAATAGGCTGAAGCAGAACTATTAGCTATGACCACAATGAAGAAAGTAATCAACTTCATTGTTTAGAACATCATCTGTCGTTTCGGTCTTCCACGAACTATTGTAACAGACAATGGGACTCAATTCGATAGTGTTGAATTCAAAGACTTCTACCGTCGACATCGTATTGAAAAGAGATTTGCGGCAGTCACTCACCCTCAAGCGAATGGGAAAGTTGAAGCTATGAATAAAATCATAAAATCCATTTTAAAGAAGTTTTTAGAAAAGGTTTGAGGCAAGTGGGTGGATGAACTCCTGACAACACTATGGGCTTATAGGACCATCCACAAGTCCACGACCGGCCATACTCCATTCGCCCTCACTTACTGTTCCGAGGCTGTTATTCATGCTGAGCTCAAAGTTCCTTGTCATCAAGTGACTTACTACGATCCCAGAAAAAATAAAGACCTCCTCTTGGAATCTCTAAACTTTATAGATGAGAAGCGTGAGGATGCTTATTTGAGGGCAGCTGCACACCGACACCGAATCGTTCGATAATACAACAGTAATGTCCGGCATAGAACCTTTGAAATCGACGATCTCGTCTTGAATCGGTTTTTCTTGCCCCATCACATACAAATCCAACTTGGGAAGGACCGTATGTCATTGACTAGAGGCTTAGAGAGGGAACTTTCAAGCTAGCGATCGTTGATGGCATCACACTCCCAAGGGTGTGGAAAAGCGAGCATTTACGACACTATTTCACTTAGTTTATTTCTTTTCATTCAGTTGTATTTACTTCCAGAATTTGTTTTAGCATTTGATTTTCCGGATATGTAATAAGACAAATTATGCATTTCCTTCTATTTAGCAAATAAAGTTTTGAACTTCCTTCATATCTTTGCTTGCTATAGCGTTACATGTTAGTTACATTACAAAACAGACTGATGTCGATACGTCCGAATAGGTTCCTAGAGTTTGGGACTAACCAATTATGCTAGTTCTCGATTGAATTAATCAAGATGAGCGTGGTCTGACTGTTCATTTAATAACTCTCGTTCATAACCCGATGGACGGAATACATAACAAGGAATGGATGTGACTCGACCATCCGATGACTGAATAAGTCCCGCTGAGTGATGGGACTGAAATAAATCAAATGCGATCGCGACAATACCGATCGCTCGCTAAATCAAACCCCGGACCCTTGGGGCAAATCAATCGATGAAGAATAGTACGATCCGACTATTCTTTGAACTAACTCTAAGTCCCCAGAGTGTGGACTAGAGTATAAATATAAATTGGTTTGAATCGACTACCCGCGAACTAACTCAAAGTCGTCAGAGTGTGGACTAGAGTATAAATACAAGTGGGTGCGATTCGACCGCCCGCTAACTAGCTCTTATCCCCAGAGTGCGGATATGAGTATAAGCAAATAGACGAGTGCGGTTCGACCACTCACTATTCCACAAACTCCAGCCTGAAATCGACGGGAGGAGTATAAACTCTTTAAAGATGGGGCTCGGCCATCCACCGTCTAATTCCGCTAACTCGAGATTGGGGACATGAGCATAATCACTCAAACTTCTGAATCCGATAGCATAACATTATGGCACAAGCCCCGTGTTTGATACGACTCAGGGCCTTGACACCGTGGAGGCCTGGGGATAGAATTAACGAATTATCATCTAAAGCAACGAGCAACGAATTACAAGTACACTGAATGGAAAGTAATAGCTCAACTACTTAGATAATAATTCACACGAGGGTTTAATAGAAAACAAAAACCCATTATTAACATAATAAGCTTCAAAATTGCGATGCAAGTTTATTCAGAAAACAGGGGCCGTACCTATATAATCACGGCCAATAAAGATTAAACAACTATACAAGCTATGTGCAAACAGGGCTGAAACGATGGCTATTTCTTTTGCCTTCTCTCCTTTTTGGATTTTTCGGGAGTAGCGCCACCCGAGCTTCTACCTATCCACTTTCTCGATCCTTTATCGCCTTCGGCTGGGGAGCTTTAAAAAGTAGGAGGGAGTTTTTTAGAAATCGACCCGCCAGGTGGGATGACTTGTAATGGGATGAGATATGGATCATCAATATCCGCATCGACGGGTTCAGACTTGGCTTGTTTCTTCAACAACTCCTCCCCCTCAACGCGCTCCTTTAGGCTATGCTCATTGATGCGTTTAGTAGCATCAGTGATCACAACATCATCAGATTCGTCCAACGGTAGTGGATCTTCATCCTTATCCTCATCAAGTGCTCCAATGACTTGAGCATCGGGCCCTAGAGCATCGGTGGCCGTTAGGATCTCAGTTGACGTTGATTGTTGCTCCACGGTGCCACCACTTTTCGGAGTTTGGCCGGGACCTAGAAGACCTGTAAATTCGCACAAAAAAGAAGATAAGCCTATGACTATTGGACATGAAGGCAGAAACTGGTCGAAAAGCAGAAGATAAGGGGAAATAACTGCATCCGGTTGACTTTCAGTCGTCGCGGGGTCCCTCCTTCCAGAATGGGGGTCAGCACTTTAAATTGATGACCGGGTTTGTCCGGTCGTAGCTTTGATCCCATCTCGGACCGAAAGAAACTGATGCTCCGACTGCCTGAAAAGAGGAGTGGTCCTTAGGATCAGACTCCGAAGATTCGGCGATATTTTTCCCTTTGCCAGGAGATGTTAGAATGTCGAAGTATCGGAGTCTCGCGACGACAAAGTCTAGGGGTTCATTTCCATGAAGGATCTCCCACACTAATTTCTCTTCATCTAAATCGGCTTCGCCAAGGTCTCACTTTTTCGTTTCAACAATATACTCCCAGGCATCGGGGAGTGACTCAAGATAACCCTCACCAAGAAAGCTCAGATCATGGTGGAGAAGGACTTTAGCGTTGTGTTCGATGATCAGGGGATCTTACATGTCCTTGATTTCATTCCGACCGGCTTCCTTGGCATCCTCTACCTGGGCTACGAGCGGTTCTCTCACCTCGTTACGGCCCGCTTCCTTTGCCTCTTCTTTGAGGACTTTTATCTAAGCAAGTTGCTCATCAAGTTTAATCTTCAAACACCAGGCTTCAACAGCTCCTTCGCAATATCCCTGCGATTCTTCTTGAGCTACGATCTTGTTTTCCCTCTCTTTCTACAGAAGCTCTTCAAGCTCCTCAATGCAGCGGGCCAAAATATTTTTCTCCTCTTGCAAGGAATCTTTTCCCAAGGTGAGTGCACTACTGCGGTTGAGGGCAGCGTCAAGTTCTTTTTTATAGGCAGCTTCCAAACGACTCACTACCTTACACGTTTCCTTGGCACTTTTTTCTGCTTCAGTTAGTTTTGTCGTTAACTCTGAGATTTCATTATCTTGGTGCTTAATTATATCTTTATCATGGATTTCCTCTAGTTTGAGACGATCTATCTCATGTTGTCGCTCAATAGAAACCTCGGAGATTGGTTTTGTTAAGTGCTGAAATGATTCATGTTGCACGAAAACATCGTTGACGCATGCGAGAGAGATTGCTTTGACAGTCCTTGAAATTGTATGGATAAGGGGAGGAATTTAAGCCCATCAAAACAAATCTTTGGGAAAATGACCTTGAATTCAGCCAATTTCTCTAATGTGGAAGCTTTAGGAGTAGCGGTCGATAAAGATGGATCGGAAGCAACGATTGGTCGTTTGCTTGACCTATGGTCTCGAGATTTCTTGGAGCTAGATGAACCAGAATATTGCTCGGGTGGTACGGGAGCTAAAGGACTATGAAAAGAGGTTTGATCGCCTCTATGCATAGGAAGATTAGGTTGCACTTCCTAATGGGACGACCGAGATTGGGATTTATGTTTCGAAGATGAAGATTACCTAGAGCATTGACTTCTTTCTCAGTCATCATCCCTCTCTCTATGCCTACCCGATTCTGAATCATGTCTAGATCCGTATTGCATTAAGGAGCTCCTTAAGCAACCAAGGCTCGAGACTGAGAAATTGCACCTACAAAATCCAAACAAAAGTGTATAAGTAACAATTGTACAAAAGATTGGTGAAGTACGTGCGGTGAAGTGCACATGATTGTGAGTGTCTTAGGATTCCCCCCAATGGACCGATAGTTGTAGCCTTGCTTATAGGCGTTTTCCCTCCTTAACCGGTAGGAAGAATGCCATCACCACTTCTGTGAGGAGAGTCAAGCCCCCCAATATTGGTATTGGAAAAATCATAAGTCATAATGTCATTAGGAATTTAGAGATTTGAGAACCCCTTCATTGAGCATTCTATATGTTAAGAAGACGACTCTTCGTCAATCGAAGTGATAACGAACTCCAGATCCTTAGCAGATTTTTTCCTGCAAAGCTTATATGCAAGCTTCTTTCTTCACTTAGCAGGTGTGTGGGGTTGCACACCGTGCGATGGTTCGACCACAGGCGCCTTGCCTAGGCCTGCATCATCATTACCAGGCTCATTAATCTGGGTACCCCTAATTTCTCCTTCTTCGACGTCATCTTGAGTCCCCTCGACCAGGGGCACGACAGAGTAATTGATATCCCTTTCTTGCACGATAGCGCTCCTTGGTAATGCAACACTTCTAGGAAGCCCAATGCTACGGCCTTCTTCTAGTAGCCCAAATAGAGAAAATAACTCATCGGTGACAAGGAGTTTGATGTCCTTGTCTTTGGTAGGGGTAGCACGAATTGCGAAGATCGCTCTTGAAAAACTATTACCCTTTGGACACGGACGAACACCTGTAGATATTCAGGATGTTAGTTGATCCAGAATATGACTTAGATTAGAGAATTTGAAAATAAAGTGAAGACGGCACTTACATCCTTCCAACCATCGCCTTGTAAAGCCATGCGGACATCGAACGTAGAACCATTAGTGTTTGAAGAGGGTAGGTTTGTTCCAACCACCCGCTAAGAATTGACAGTTGGGTGAAGGCTCGAGGAAAACATAGGAAGGACTTCCTGATTGTCGCTTAAAATTATAAATGAATCTTATATCCTCAGGAGTTGGCGGGTGGAACAGGACGCTCATGAATAGTACAAAAGTTCCATGGAGAAAGGCGTAGCTATTCGGGTGAATTTGAGTGGAAGCTATTTCAAGATATCTTAACATTTCCCGAATAAACAAATTGAAGGGCAGCATGCATCCGACCCAACACATGAATTTGTTGCATGCTGTGTAAACCTCTAGGGGCAAATGAGCCCTGTCATTTATTGAAGGAGCCAAGATGTCTTTGAATGGAATTCCATGTCTAGAACATAGTCTGCGAAAGGCGGCTTCACCAATTCTGGTGGCTTGAGAATATTTCAGGTTTCCTAAGAGTATGGTGCCTTCTACAGTGTCGGACGCAGGGTTTATCTCTTCTGCCAGGAGGACAGGAACATCAGAAAAAGATTCATTGGAGGACCATAGATTTCTATTTGTTCAGTTTGATGACCAGGAGAAAGCCTGCCAGATATGGTCACGGAACTCGACTCGGCTTCGGGATTGCTATGTTGCGAGGCTAGTCCATAAGATATTGCAGCTAGAAATTCTGAACGTCTGAAGTCCATGTATAATATACTCAATAGATAATCGAGATTAGAAAAGTTTACTTGTCCCCCAGTGCTACGTGTGAGCTAGTGTAGTGCAGTGTGGTACAATGTGTTGTGTTACAGAAATAAGTGGCTTAAAGTAAGAAAGCGAAGTGAAATGATGAGACTTTGGATTCTGACCAAAGTGACTGTCATCACTGACCTTCTCAACCGGCAAAGAGATTGATCGGTTGTGAAAGCTTTGGGATCGACTATCGGCATATCAAAGCGTGAAATCTGTGATTCAAGTCCACATGCTAAGATATAGTTCATTTTCTAAGTTCCTGGGATTTAATCGTTCAGTTTCGAGTACAATAATGAATATGCAAGTCCTATTGTTCATCATCGTCATATGTTCAAGTTCATTAAAATGGGGTTGGTTGTAATTGCTCAAACAAGTGATTATGGATAAGGTATCTAGGCCAAGTACATAAGTGTCGATCCCTACATACCGACCCCTCTACGTCGAACCTTATATGCTGATCCTTACCCCAAAGCAACGATACCGATCCCACTCTTCATATAAATGATGCCGATCCCTCTCCTTCAGAAAAAATTTGTTGACCACTTCGCATTATCCAACTCCATTGAACTACCACTTAGCTAATCCTACCGATCCCTCTTTCAAAACAAAGGGTGTCGATCCCTACTTCCATTTCATGAATAATATCGATCCCTCTCCTACTTTGCCCATCCCTACTTCCATGATAGTCCACTCTACCGATCCCTCAACTCCACTGTTTTCAAACTTCCTCCCATCAAGTTTCCATGCCGATCCTCCGCTACTCTCCCTTCTTCTTTCTCCTTGCTTATTCTGTCGAACCCTTTCACACCCTATGACTCACCTCCTCCAAGCCACTTCGATAATCACGGCATCAAGCACCATTGTAATAGCCAATGGTATGGAAACTGTTATCTCATCATGAAATCAAAAGTTATAAGTTAAAAACCTACCTACGTGAAAATATGAGCTAAAGGTGTAGAAAAATGGTTTGGAGATGTTTGAAATAGAGGTGAAAGAAAGCGGATTCTTGAGGTAGGTTTTATTGCAGAAGGATTTCGTTTGGAGCTAAGGGAAAAAGGGAAGGAGATTTCGTTTTTGATGAAGGAATGAGAGGGTTCGGTGCTTTGGAGGATGGTAGGAAAATGAAGCAAGTAAGGATGAAGGAAAGTTGGAGTGCTTATTTATATATATGGACTAGGGGGTCGACCTATGTCTTCGGAACGAAACGTGGACAGAAGGGTTCAACATGAAAAATACCGATCACAATACGCACGTGAATAAGAAAGAACCTGTGAGCACGAGAAATGGAAATGAGGGATCGGTTAAACATATGCCGATCCCTACAAATATTTTTTAAAAAAAAATGAGGGATCGGTCATGAATGTATACGCAAATAAATATAAGCATGAAAGTTATTAAAAGCATGAACTTAGAAATTGCAATTAAAGTTGGCGACGACCCGTGAACGTACGAACACGTCCGGGAGCCAACGACAAAGAACATGTATATGAATGTCCACGTACATGACCCAAAAAAGTTCAATTTTTGAAATCAATAGAAACTGAAGTCGAATCTGAAGCCCTCAAGTACGAGGCTGGACCAGATAACCAAAGCTTATTAGTCTTGTAGAACCAGATATATATATATATATATATATATATCAATTGATCGGGTATAGCCTTGGATTTATACTATTGGAAACCAACCAAGCATCATGACGATCGATGAGAAATATAATACCTTGGAAAAGTAATACGACAAAGGGATGGTGATGTGCACGTAAATGTGCATATTTTTACCACCATATTTAATCTATTTAAATTAAATAAATGATCATATTTGGTACTTTTACTTGTTTAAACCAAAATTCAAATTATTCTCAAATTGTCACATATTCATCTTCATATAGGGGCAAAATGGTCATTTTTGTGCATTTATTAAATTGTAAAGATTTACTTGGAATTTTCTATGTTGTTTTGTAGGAAATTTAGTGAATTTTACGAGTGGTTCCATGATGATATATGCATGCACAAGAGTGAAGAGAACAAATGAAGATGGAAATAATTCAAAGTGAAGATCATGGAGGACCCCACTTACCCACATACCATAATGTACACTTAGGAGCTAATGCACATGCTAAAAGGCCATTAAATCTTCATGCACACTTAATGGATGATTAGTGGATGCTAATGGTTACTTGGCCACCACAATTCCTAAGGGGTATTTTGGGCATTCCCAAAAAAAATGAATTTGGGTTTCTAACTTGTATAAATACCCCTTATGTTTCATGTAACCCTCTTCTTCTTAGTCTCTCTTAGTTAGTTTTTAGGCTCAAAATAAAACAAAAGCTCTCTTTCTCTTTTCCATGGCTACTTTTCCATTTTTATTTTCATGTAACTTTCTTTTTTTATATGCAATGTTAATCAGTGCTCTTTTTTCTTTTACATGCTTCTTTTACTTTCTTGTTAGTAGTTAGTTTATTTTCATGCAAGTAGAGTAGATTTTATTTTTTGCAAGTAGATTAGTTTTTCTTTTCATCTTGCTCTCTTTTTCCTCTTATTTTATTTCATGTTGCAAGCTACAAGTGATGATATGATAATACAAATGAGAGGCTAATCCCTTCAATTTAGGGGTAATGAAGCCTCTAATCATGTAGCTTCAACATTTTGATAATTATTGCTCTCTTTTGTGCTTAAATGAATGTTGATTGATTTATTGTTTCATGTTGAATTTGATAGTCTATGTTGTTCATAACAAATAGGCTATGCTTAAACAATCACAAACAAAAATTGTCTCTTCATCTAAATATGATTATGGCAAAGAAGTGAATGTTGAAATTGAAATTTGATGGTCTATATTTCTAATTAATAGTTAATAGACCATACTTAAAATAGATTTTGCTTTCAACTGGTTGTCATTTTTCATGAGAATTAAAAGTGGTTTAAAGGCTGTGTTATAGTTTGATGGCTTATGTGAGCTAATTAATAGCACAAATGAGCCATACTTATGATAAACACATCATTTAAACTCATTTATGACCAAAAAAGAGAGATCATAATTTCATAAGTTGTTGAACTATATGATCTAGAGAGTGAAATTATCTTTAAATTGTCATTTAACTCTCATATTTTTATCAATTTTCTTTTGATTTGTTTCTACATTTTTAGCTAATCACACTTTCAACTTTGGTTAATTTGATTGAATAGAGATTTAAAATCAACAATTCCCTACGGATCGACCCGTACTCGCCACGTACTACGATAGTACACCGTGCGCTTGCGGTATAAATTTAATTCAAAATTTATCGGCGGTTTTCTAATCCGATAGAAATTCCGCTGTTAAACAAGTTTTTGGCGCCGTTGCCGGGGAATTATTTTGATTTTTATTTTCTATTCTTCAAATTATTTTTGTTTGATTTTTGTGTATTTTATTTTGTGTGTTTGTTGCAATTAAAAAAAAGAAGAATATAGTGTGTTTGTGTTATCTTTGTTTGCATTTGCTTGTGTGCATTTCTTGTTTTCTAGTTTCATTTTCCAATTGCATTTCTAAAAAAAATTCATTTCAATTTACATTTACATATCCTTTGCACTTCCATTTTCAATTTACATTGCTTTCAATTTAAGAATTTTTTTACTACTGCACTGTGCACTTCTGTGCATCAAAACTCATAACCAACAGACCACAAAACATCCCCTTCATATCACCTCTCCTCTGTTAACAGTACAAACCTTACAAAAACCTGCCCTTCCTTACTTCACTTCCTCCACTACTTCATACAATCTACCCTTCTCAGATTCACTTCCTGTTACTGCTGCACACCACCCTGACCATCACAACAACATCCCACAAACTTGCCAAAGTTTCAAACATCTGCATCTACAAAAACTTTTGCCTTCAGAAACACTATCACCCCTTCATCACTCCACATACCAAATTGTTGTCATCATTACCACATCAACAAACATCACCTTCCAACTCAAGTTACATCCACCTAATTGCTTTGACCTCTGCCTTGACTGCCTCCATTGCCAACACAACCACAAACACATACAGTTTTCCCCTCTAACCACATCCCCATATTGTCACATCAGTTCACAACAAGCCACTGCTGCACCCTTCATATATTCATTGTCAAAGATTTCAACCCCTATTCTTAACTACTTCCCTTCCCCAAGTTCAACAACTGCCTCGACAAACTCCTACTTCACCAGCATCACTGCTGCTTTACACCATTCACCAACACTATTTCTCTACTGCACCTACCTCTGGCCAGATCCCTACTCCTCTGCAACAACTAGACTGCCATCTCTCTCCTCCCCTTTCTTTCAAATTCACTTCCATCCAACTGCAACTGTGCCATCATCCTCACACTGCAACTGCTCGACTGCATTCACCAAACATACACAAGCTTGCCCAACATCCATTGCCTCATCTTCACATAGTTTTCTTGCTGTCGACAAACGTTCTCGTATACCACTTCAAGGCATCACCACTATCACCAATCACCAAAACATACACTACAACCACTCCTTTAACCTTCACACAAACTACCATATACAAACTACCCCCTCGCCTCAAACTGCCACAGCGTGACCACATCTTCCCATCGAAAACCACTGCCAAAAACTCTATCATATCACCCTTGACTAGCAAGTCTATCCTACAACATTACCCACCTCCACAATAGCATACCATACTATCTGCCATATACCAATCACCCTTCACCACAACCCCATAGCTACAACCATCACTACACACTACACGACCAAAAACAGTGTAAAACTCCATGCCCACACTCAGACATACAAACTTTCCATACAACAACTTCACTTCTACTACAGTCTACCATCAAACTTGAACTGAAACAAAGAAAAAAAATTCACTACTGACCATATTACTCACCACAATTTCTCCATTCAAGTCATTACTTCCTATACCCCCCTTAACTCAGTACAAACCGCCTACCACCAAACCGCCTCGCCTTACTGCACCGGAGCACCACCAAAATCGGGAACCAACCATTGCCTACCTCATCGCAAACCTCCTGCCACCACAACACGCGACCCAATCTGCTTCAGACAATCACCTTCCTCGAACCAATTTGCTTCAGACAATCACTTGACTAAATCGTGACTCACCCCTACCTCAAATAGACAATCATTCTGTCACACTCCAACAGCCACATACCCAATCACCCCCTTCCATCGACCTCACATAACAACCTCTCTGCATCGAACAACCTCAAACACCATCTTCGCAAACCAAACACCCAAAATCCAAATTTGCAATCGAATCCATCAGCAATACACACGCAACCGCGACCTACCACCTCCGCAAATCACGAATTCCAACAACCGTCGGCAAATCGCTGTCTTTATCCAAAAAGCCCCATCGAGAATTGCCTGAACCAGCGTTTACAACTAGCAAATTGCTTCACCGATAACCATCTTTTGACCGCAAATCATACCTTCACCGAAAAACCAATCGACCATTTTTTTAATTGAGCTTGTGTGTCCTTAATTCACGATTTCTTTTTCTTTTTAGTTGCGTTAATTTGAAATGAGAAAGTTGCATTTTGATTGGAATATGTTAACAGAATAAAAAATTTCGGGTATGGGCCTAAAATTGTGGGCTGGGGTTTGATGTGCACTTGAATGCCTAGTTAAAAATAAATTCATTTGTTTTTTTTAAATTTAGTCTCATTTATTTTGTTTTAGTTTCTTTTCTGTTTTGTTTTCATTTGCTTTAGTTTCTTTTTTGATAAAAATAACCTGTATATATATCTTGTTTTTCATTTTCAGGCTGTAGAAGTAGATAAGGAAGAATAAGTTGCTTGCTTTACTTAGCTTGCCCCAAAAAAATAACTGCTTGCTTGCTTATAAAATATTTGCTGCTTTCAACCCTATCTATTGTTTTTATTTGTCTTGCATTGTTGTTTGCTTGCATTTTATAAAAAAACCAAAAAACCAAAAAAAGACAAAAACAAAAAAAAACAAATTTCATTTGCGGTTGCATTGTTAATACACGTTTAATTTCAGTTTTGCATTTCATCTTAGAATTTTGATTAATAATAACGGTTAGACGTCGACAACACTTAATTGTATATTGACAAATTGTCTTCTTTGAACAATTTACTTTCTTGGTGTCTAGGCAACGGCGGAGCAATAATCAGTTATAAATATTACGGTGATTCGTAAATATTATACTGATTGTTTCTCTGAAGGTACTTAAACCTTTGGCTGCATTGCTACGGTGATTCGCGGTGCACCGATAAATCCTGTCCGTTACCTGGCTGAGAACAATCTTGTTGACTTAAGACAAAGTGCGATTATACAATTTTGGGTTAACTTAGGATAAATAATTTGTAATTAGGCCTTTGCATTCATATAGTTGCATCAGTTCATGCATATTTAAAAAAAAATTCAAAATCCAAAACTAAAAAATTGTAAATATTTCTTAACTTGGTTTTTTTCCCTTTGAAATTTTTTTCCAAAATAAAAAATCCAAAAATTTTTAAGTTAGTTTTTTTTAGAAAACCAAAAATCCAAAAAAAAAGATCTTTTCAAATTTTTTTTTGAAAATCCAAAAAAAAAAAACAAAATTCAATGTTCCGTTTTGAAAAATAAATTCTATTGTAATTTTTGTTTCTATTTATAAAAAAAAACCCAAAAACATTCTTGAAAATGTCTGAATTTTCATATTCACAAGAATTTTACAATAGTTGTGAAAATCAATATAATCCATACGATTTCACTCCAAATTCATATGGATATTTCCATACCAACTATTGTTTAAATGATTCGAATTTTGAACCACAAAATTTTCAAAATGATGAACAACCCTCGAATCTTGAAAATAGCATTTCATCTTTAATTGAACTCTCTACACAACAAAATCAAAATATAAATGATTTGTGTAATTCATATTTGTGTAATAACTCGAGTCAAGGATTTGAAAATTTGAATTCAATTCAAATGATTTCGATTATAACTCATGCCAATACAACTTCGAACTCCAAAACAAATTTCAAAATGGAAATGTGAGCCACTTTTCAAATAATTTTGGCAATAGGAACAATCTCGACAACGATGTGAGTAAAAAAATTTGTTCTCAACAATTTCAAATTGAACATCCTCAAATGAATAACTATAAATTTGATTTTGTTGAGCAAATGAATGAAATTTACAATAATCACACAAATTCGTTTATTGAAACATACAAAAAATTACATGAACAACAAAACCAAATCCCAACGTGTAACGAGTCATACAATAATCCATCTTTTACCCAAATCGACGATTTTCAAATAACAACTTTCGAAATTGAAAATAACAATCTTAATGAAGTTGTTGAAAACACGGTAATTGAGTTGGATTTCAATTCTTTTGAAGGTGTGAAACTCGATTTAAAACTCGATCTTGCTTTTTCCGATCACGAAAACTTGAACACAACAACTTTGGATTTTGAACTTGACACATGCAGTGAAGTTGTTGATAATTCAATAAAGGAAGACGAATTTAATAAACATGAATTTTTTGGAATTTTCGAAAACGAGTTGTTGAATTTTGAAGGGGGAGATTTAAATCACCATTTTGATTTTGAAATCAATGATTCAGAAGAAGTTTTCAATGATAGGCTTGAGTTTCAAATTGGTGAAAATAAACTTGAACTTCAATCAATTGTTTTATCAACCCCGAAAATCATCGAAAATAAAACATCTTATACGGTTTTCAACAAAACGACATTCGTTTTTCCAAATCAACATTCGATTCCAAAATCTTTTACGATTTGGTTTTCTGCGCTTAAGTTGTGTCTCGCATACTTGGCGAGACAAATGAATCAGTTTTTGGAAGACCGTTTCATTTACTCTTTGACAATTTACTTTCTGATATCGTGTAAATAATCTTTTCATTTTCTTGTAAATATAAGTCATATTTTTATTTTTATTTTATTTATTTCCTTCCACTTGGGTTGACTGTGGGGACACAGTCAATATCAAGTGTGGGGGGAGGGAGTCTCATCTTCCATTTTAATTTTTCTTGTTTATTTTTACATTTTCTTTCCAAAATCAAAAAAAAATCTCAAAATAAGCATTTTAATTTACTTTTAAAGAAACACTATAGGATAAATATACGGTTTTGGTTAATTAAATTAAAGTTTTTGAAAATTTATTTGTCTTAACAAAAATAAAAATGAAGTTTGATTACAAATAACGATGGTTTAACTAGTATATAAGAAATTTCATGGTGATAATTATGAGTAAATCTTTGTTTTAAAAAGTGGTGACTTTAAAGTAAAGGATATAACATTTTTTTGTCTTCTAAGTTAAGTAGTGCTAAGGTGATTTTGCGAAACTCTCTCTTTCCGAAAAAAACACACAAAAAAAACAAATAAAAACACACAAAAAATATATTTCTTTTATATATGTATATATATATTTTATTAAACACCTAGAGTCATGTGTTCACACTTATGTGTTCACTCGCCATGCTCTGTATCCTTCTCACGTAAGCCCGAAAGGCAGTGCACGATCGGTATATCTGGCCTCAGTTTATCTGAGTTAGGTGTATATATATAAAAATTCTTTTACTAATAACGCCTATAGTCAATAAGTGTTCACACTTGTGTGTTCACTCGCCATGCTCTATATTCCCCTCACATAAGCTCGAAAGGCAGTGCATGGGTAATATATCTAGCCTCAGTTTTCTGAGTTAGGCATATGTAAATATTGTAAATATCAATAAAATTTAGAAAAAAATAGAGAGAATAAGCAAATAAAATCCAAGCACTATTTTAACTTGTTTGATTTGACTTGTTATTGAAAAGAAATGAAAATACCACTTTGATAAACTTTGATAATTAACTAAGGATCCATTTCATAGTTACACTGTGTTATTAATCGAAACAACGAGTTAAACTATAGTCTACTTGTTATGATAACTTCATTTTTGTTGGAAATTTTGACAAGTAAATGACTTAAATTTTCAAGATAATAACCAAACCAATATTTAACTTGTTTATGTTAATTTGAAAGTAAATCCTTCATTTGTAAATATTTTCAAAAACTTGCATCCATATCATTGTAAATAAATCTTGCATTTAGGAATTTTTAATTTTGTAAATATTTTCACTTTGCATTTGGATTTTGTCGGTAGTATCTGCTGAAAACCCTCACGAGACAACACTCGTCCTACTGGGGACACCCAGAGGTTTAACGGCTTGTTGCATACACTCAATGCAATCGTGCTCCCTACGAAAATGGATTTATCTTAGTTTTACTTTATTCATGGACGAATAAAAAGGATAGTGTGGGGGTATTTGATATGCACGTAAATGTGCATATTTTTACCACCATATTTAATCTATTTAAATTAAATAAATGATCATATTTGGTACTTTTACTTGTTTAAACCAAAATTCAAATTATTCTCAAATTGTCACATATTCATCTTCATATAGGGGCAAAGTGGTCATTTTTGTGCATTTATTAAATTGTAAAGATTTACTTGGAATTTTCTATGTTGTTTTGTAGGAAATTTAGTGAATTTTACGAGTGGTTCCATGATGATATATGCATGCACAAGAGTGAAGAGAACAAATGAAGATGGAAATAATTCAAAGTGAAGATCATGGAGGACCCCACTTACCCACATACCTTAATTTACACTTAGGAGCTAATGCACATGCTAAAAGGCCATTAAATCTTCATGCACACTTAATGGATGATTAGTGGATGCTAATGGTTACTTGACCACCACAATTCCTAAGGGGTATTTTGGGCATTCCCAAAAAAATGAATTTGGGTTTCTAACTTGTATTTGTATAAATACCCCTTATGTTTCATGTAACCCTCTTCTTCTTAGTCTCTCTTAGTTAGTTTTTAGGCTCAAAATAAAACAAAAGCTCTCTTTCTCTTTTCCATGGCTACTTTGCCATTTTTATTTTCATGTAACTTTCTTTTTTTATATGCAATGTTAATCAGTGCTCTTTTTTCTTTTACATGCTTCTTTTACTTTCTTGTTAGTAGTTAGTTTATTTTCATGCAAGTAGAGTAGATTTTATTTTATGCAAGTAGATTAGTTTTGCTTTTCATCTTGCTCTATTTTTCCTCTTGTTTTATTTCATGTTGCAAGCTACAAGTGTAGATATGATAACCCAAATGAGAGGCTAATCCCTTAAATTTAGGGGTAATGAAGCCTCTAATCATGTAGCTTCAACATTTTGATAATTATTGCTCTCTTCTGTGCTTAAATGAATGTTGATGTGATTTATTGTTTCACGTTGAATTTGATAGTCTGTGTTGTTCATAACAAATAGGCTATGCTTAAACAATCACAAACAAAAATTGCCTCTTCATCTAAATATGATTATGGCAAAGAAGTGAATGTTGAAATTAAAATTTGATGGTCTATATTTCTAATTAATAGTTAATAGACCATACTTAAAATAGATTTTCTTTCAACTTGTTGTCATTTTTCATGAGAATTTAAAGTGGTTTAAAGGTTGTGTTATAGTTTGATGGCTTATGTTGAGCTAAATAATAACACAAATGAGCAATACTTATGATAAACACATCATTTAAACTCATTTATGACCAAAAAAGAGAGATCATAAGTTCATAATTTGTTGAACTATATGATCTAGAGAGTGGAATTATCTCTAAATTGTCATTTAACTCTCATATTTTTTATCAATTTTCTTTTGATTAGTTTCTACATTTTTAGCTAATCACACTTTCAAATTTGGTTAATTTGATTGAATAGAGATTTAAAATCAACAATTCCCTACGGATCGACCCGTACTCGCCACGTACTACGATAGTACGCCGTTAACTTGCGGTATAAATTTAATTCAAAATTTATCGGCGGTTTTCTAATCCGATAGAAATTCCACCGTTAAACAGATGGAAACTATTCAGGAAGCTGGATGGATTTCTTCTCGATGACCCTAACTTAATTTGATTCAAAGCACATCAATCACAAGATGTACTTTAGGGGGCAAGTGTTATCCGACATTTTAGCCCGGTTATATTGAACTAATTGCACGAGTTAGATTCAATTGCTATCAAGGCCGATGACTCCAGACTGATGATTGTGGGGCCTAAAAGTCAAGTGCAGATGATAATATGAAGTCAAGGTTGAATGGAATTGATAGATTAGCTAGGTACGGGGCAAGATTTTCTCCACGTGCTTGCTACTCTCCTTTCACCTGACATACGACCAGTTGGGAGTCGTTATATATGTGTATAGACTTTATTTTGAGTTCCTTCACAACCTTCAATCCTACAATTAGTGCTTCTATTTCTGACTGAACTTCCTCCTATTCGTCTCTTATGGTAAATTCGGCACTGAAGTCGGCCAACGCTTGCCCGTTGATTGCCTTCCTCGGATGGTATGTGATGTTGTATTGGCTCAACTTTATGTTCCACTTGAGTAGTCTTCCAAAAGTTTCTGTCTTGTACAAAACTTGTTTCAGGGACTGGTCAGTCAATACTTTGATTGGATGGGCTTGGAAGTATGGTCTTAATTTCCGGGATGTGATCAAAATGCAATACACTAGCTTTTTCAGCTTTGGGTAATTCCTCTCAGCTCAGATGAATCGTTTGCTAATTGAGTACACAGGTCGTTGGATTCTCGCTTCTTCCTGCACGAGAGCTGCGCTTAGTGCGTGCGGGGAAATCGCTATGTAGATGAATAGGTCTTCTCCATCCACCGGTTTTGATAAGATGGGGAGAGTTTCTATGTGCCATAGCAATTCCTCGAAAGCTGTTTGACAAGCTTAGCTCCACTTAAAGTTTTTCTTTCCTTTCTTTAGTGCGTCGAAGAAGGGTATGCACTTGTCTCTAGCTTTGGAGATGAACCTCCTTAGTGCTGCAACCTTTCCACTCAAATTTTGAAGCTCTCTCTTATTTCTAAGGGCTTGGACTTCCCATGACACTGTTATTTGTTCTGGATTCGCTTCGATGCTCGGGCACTCACGATGAATCCCAAGAATTTTCCTGAGGCTACTCCGAAGTGGCACTTTAGTGGGTTAAGTTTCATTCCAAATTTTCGGAGTATTTTGAACATTTCAGTGAGATTATCGAGATGGTTAGCAGCCACTCGGGATTTGACTAACATATCATCCACGTAAACTTCCATCGTCTTGCCAATTTGGCGTTTGAACATAGTGTTCACTAGCCTTTGGTATGTTGCCCCTGCATTTTACAAACCGAATGGCATTACTCGGTAGCAGTACAGTCCCAAAACGGTGATGAAGCTGGTGTTCTCTTTGTTTGGTTCATGCATCAGGATCTGGTTATAGCCCGAGTACGCATCCATAAATGACAGTAGTTCATGTCCCGCCGTTCCATCCACCAGTTGATCAATCCTGGGGAGCGGGAAGCTGTCCTTCAAACAGGCCTTGTTGAGGTCCGAGAAATCAATACAGGTTTGCCATTTTCCATTGGACTTCTTAACTAGGACTGGGTTCGACACCCATTCACGGTAGGTTGCATCTCGGATGAAGCCACTAGCCATCAGTTTATCTACTTCTTCTCTCAACGCCTCAGACTGTTTCGGGCCTAAGCTGCGCCGTTTTTGCTTAACTGGGGTGAATTTGGGGTCAATATTGAGAGCATGGCAGGTAATGTCCACTACAAGAAAAACAGTCTTTTATAGCGGCATATAGCCGCTATTAAACACAACTATTGCGGTTTGATAAACGCTGTATATTGACATGTTATAAAAAAGAATTGCACATTTATAACACAAAAAAAACCGCTATAAAAGATCATGATTTAATAGCATAAAGTAGCCGCTATAAAAGAGCATGACTTATAACGCCTATTTGCCGCTATCCTTTGACAGTAACCTCATACATTGCATTATCTTTTTATAGCACTTATGTCATATAATTATAACGCTTTTTAGGAGCTATGCTTTATTTTACTATATATTTGATGCACCCCACTATTACATTTTAATAATAACAATCAAACTGAATCTTCTTTAAATAGATAACGATTTGAACAATGTATGAACGAAAAAAATATAATAATCAACAAATGTAATGTATATTCATGATAACAAAATAAAGTATCAACTAACAAAAAATAAGTTCAATACATGAGTTACCAAATTCAATACATATTCATGATAGCAAAAGACAACATAGTTCAAAGTTAACGTCTACAAGTACCAAATGCATCACTAAGAACTTGAACTGCTCAAAGCCTATATTTTGCAACATCAGAGAATATAACATCAACCATTCCAACTAACATCCTATATTTTGCAGGATGTCTAGCATCTTCTATGATAGGGATGACATTGGTTCGCTTTTTTGCCATGTTAACAAGGTCCCTTCCACTTCTGTGTGAGAATTCAACAGCATATACCATTCCTGTCTGCCAAAATTGATAAAACAAAAATGTCATGACCATGTGCATACTTCAGAGAACCACAAACACGTAAAATACAATATTAACACATAACCGATAACATACTGGTCCAACAAGATCATATACATGAGAAACTGTAGTTCCTGATGCAGCTCCAAGATAAAGAACGCGAGCACCAGGTTTCTAATCAAAAAGAACACAAACATAAGTGTATATCTAACCAATAATAGCCATCCCAAAAAAAACAAGCTAAGGATTGACCTTCTGCAACACATTTAAAAGGTGAAGACCAACTGCAAATTACTCATAAATTGGTTTATAGCTCAGCAGTAAAACTTGGTGGAAAAACAATATACTGCAAAAAATAGCCCCTTTTTTGTGTTTCAAGGAAAAATCTCCCTATTTGTCTGCTTTCATAATCAAGACTCTTCCCAAATGTTATTGCAATTTGCATTTATCTTGGTTAACAATTAATCATCCATTCAGTTAAAACAAGTGAGCCTACCCTATTTATTTATTTTCACACCCTTTATAATATTTTTATACTACAAACTCCAATGAAATATTATCACTTTTCTGTATATCCCGTGGTTATCATTAAACAGTTAATACCACTTAATGATTCCACGTTATCAAAGAATCTAAGACTCGCAGTTTATTTTACTAAACACTTAAGTTGACAAATTTTCAAGCTATAATTTCTAAAAAAATAATGTTATAAAAGGTTGGTGAATGATGACTACTAAGCTAGACAACAATGAATGTCATTCCATATGGCAGTCAACAATGAATTGGGAGAGAACTACTTGACTAGCACAAAAATTATAAGACTGCAACTCAATGGTCTTAATCTAAGTCAATCCCAGCTCACAGCTTACACCACACTGATATTAATAATAAAATAGCAAACATAAAAACAACTAATCTAAAGTACATAAGTAACCTTAACGGATAACGATTTTATATCACAAGACCAATTAACACAATTCATAACAAACGAATACTTCAGAGAAACTCTCTCTACCGCAAAAATACATAGTAGAAAATAGTTTGATATTAGAACGTCAACAGTTTAATAGTTTCACAAGGAATTAACATAATTACCTCCCTACCAGGCTCCAAGCTACAAAACCCCAACCTGCAATACTCCACGCTGCAAATGTCTACTTATTTCAGCAATAACCTGAAACTATTATTGGCTCATGCATGAAACAGGTGATTGATTAAGAATTTCTTGTATTTTTGTTTTATACGTTAATCAGATGTTGCAATTCACAAAATAAAATATGGAAATCAACTACCTCCCAGGAAATGTTGCAATTCACAAAATAAAATATGGAAATCAACTACCTATCCAGTGTAGTTACAGTCAGATGTTCACATCATGCATTGTTGTTTCTTCACGTTCATCAATCTCCATATTTGTGAGCTGAGAAGAGGCACTTCTAGGTGGGAGCACACTTTCAATCACTTTACACTGTTCTCGAGTGAGTGAATCAAGGAAATCAACTAAGAACTGGATGTACAACTTCCCTCTCATAAATGGCCTTTGATACATTAGCATTCCTTCATCATTGATTGCCTTGAATTGATCTGCACCACATACCTTAATAGTTAGATAGTTCAGTCATTCAAATCTCTTTTAAAGAGTACTGTTTCTTTGCCAGCAGCAAAGTCAGAAGTACTGGGGCAGGCTAAATTACAATAGTTGCAAGTTATGATATTCAAGTATCATAGATCTTGTGCTAGATGAACATATGCAGTATCACATATTCTACTAAAGTTCTTCCCGACTGCTAAAGCAAAAGTCTAAGATCAGTGACATTTATCGCAATAAGTTGAGCCATCAATGTCAACTTTTCCTAATAATAATACTTAATATATATACACATATATAATTACTTATCATAGCCATTTATAAAAGGAAATAGATTAATTTGGAAACAAATTTGAGATTGGTAAATTGGAATAAACTCTCTTTTGTAAAATTGCTTGTATGCAAATCATATATTTATGTTTATATACTAGATAGATAGATAGGTGTTTAAAAAATTCCAAATAACAAAACAAAACATCAATTGATGAAATGGAACAACATATAAAAAACATGAAGGCAAAAGAAGTTAACAATATAATAAGAAGCATGCCCAATTCAAGACACTAGGAAAGGACGTGACAAACAAATTAAGTCACAGGCAAAAGAAGCAAGATTTATTTCAATGCATTGAATTTTTAAAGGACGTGTGTCCCTGTGTATTCAAAGAAAACAAGCTAAAATGGAAAGTTGAGAAACTAATTCAAAGCCCAGTGATAAAAAAATATACAAAATAACTTTAAGGCATAGGACTAAACAAGATATGAAAAAAGCCTACAAAAGTTGCTACCATTCACATGGGAATTGTCAGGGACGTATGTAATAAATGCAAATGCAAATATAAGAAATTATGTGTAACCACTTTAAGCTACAGGCAAGGATGTATCAATGCTAAAGCAATAAAAGCTGCTACTATTCACAAAAGAAAATTTTGCATTAAGCCTAAATTAATGTGTTCAATTGCAAGACTACAAAGCAAAGACAACTAGGACACACAAAACAATTCATCATTTACAACTTCACTTCTTCAGTAACCATCTTTCCAATTATCATGTCGAATTAAAATAAAAAACAGCAAACCCTTGAATCTTCTTATTCGTCTAATCTTAATTTTGAATCCAACTTCTCTTCGTAAATCCAAAATTCTCCGTTATACAATTCTAATCTTTACCCTTAAAGTTTTTCGTTTTATCCAAATGAATTCTATTCATGTAGTACCAGTTGCAACAATAATTATTAACACAAAATAATACGATCAATAAGGAAATTTCAATATGTAAAATATTTTTCGATGTTCCACATCTTAGGAAAAGAAGGAATGAATAATAGTTCCACATCTTAGGAAAATATGAAATAACTCTATTTAAATATAAAATTCTTTAGAGAAACGTTGGTGTTCTCTTGTGTTGAGGTGAAGAGTAGTGCATGTTGATATGCGCGTAATGCAGGCAGTCAATGAAAGGTTAAATTCTCTGGGATTATTATATCTTGGAGGGAAATTTACCATAACTGAAACGCATTCACTTGTTTGATGGTGAGGACCATTATCATCTTAAGAACATTGTCTTAATCGACGTGCCTTAAAGCAAAAAGTCACCGGATATCGAACTTATATCCAACAACAAGCACTTCTATTTATTCTTTGCTTAAAACTACTAAGTAACAACTTAATGCAACTGCCAGTTCAAAAAAAATTGTCACTGAAAAGGCTCATCCTTAACAAACAAAACTTGAATCTACTCACAATTTGATTTTGGTTACAAACATCATCAGCTACTGCAGGTAAGCACATATGGATTTAAAATTACTGCGATTAGCAACGGAATTATCTTGTTAAATAGGCAAATGAGTTACTTATAAAGCTATCTGATTCGATGAACATTAACAAATTCAATTTTTGTAATTAATGGATTAAAATAAACACTTACAAAGAGGAGAGCCGCATTTGAATGGTGAAGCGAACCCCAATGAGATTTTAGAACATGAAGAAGAAAATTGTGGAAACTGCAAACGTGAGCAAGGCTGATGTACTGATTTTGTGGAAGAAGTACCTGCAAATAAAAGTTACAGATCAAGTTAGTAATAAGCAATTGAATTGGGAATAAAAGTAGCAGATTGGGATATTAATATTATGATTACGCAGAAGGGAGAAACAAGGAGAGGAAGAGGCATAAGCTTGCGCCATGTAAGAGCAATGGAGAGCAATGGAGAGCGATGAGGAGGGAGACGGAAATTTTGGGTTGAGGAAGACGAGAACGATTAAGTGTTTTGAGAGGGTAACGAAAATTTTGGGTGGGGTAATTTTGTTTTGGGGGCGTTACTTGGGCAAATGACTGAGTATGCGTTGCGTCAAAAAGCAAACCAAGTAAGAAAAATAAATAATTAAATGTAATCAACAACGCTTTAGAATAAGGTGTTATTGAATGGCGTTATTAATAACATACTTTCTTGTAGTGTGTCAGGTGATACCCCACACATATCGAAGAGTGTCCAAGCAAATACGTCTAAATTGGCACGAAGGAATTTGGTTAGTTCTAACCGCATCTTGTTTCCAAGCCGCGACCCAATATTCAGGACTCGTGTTGGGTCATCCATACAGACTGGGACAGATTCCTTCAATTCAGCCGGTGCTGCCCGATCCTCCCCTGAGCTCTTCTTTCTAGGGTCCAAAGCCTTGTCGAACCGGCTATGGTCCCCAAGCCAGGGGCGGTTCTGTAGTTGCTATTCAGAGGGTTCACGGATGTGGAGGGTTTTCCCCACATCCTTTCCTTTTTCTTTTCTTCTTGACTCGCGCATTTCTGCAATATAGCATTCCCGGGCGACGCTTTGGTCTCTATTCACAATTCTGACTCCGTATTCCATAGGGAACTTCATTGTAAGGCACCATTGGGCTAGTGCTATTTTGAAGTCAGCTAATGTGGGCCGCCCCAAGAAGGCATTGTATGCTGACATTTCATCCATGATCACAATGGTCTGAATGAGGGTGACCCTTCGCTCACCCTCTCCGAGCCCTACGGGTAGGTCAATTGTTCCCACCGCTTGCTTGGGTTCACCAGTAAAACCCTGAATCTTTGTTTGGCACACGGACACATTTTTCATGCCAATCTTTATTTGATCGAAAGTGCGTTTAAAGAGAATGTTAACGGAGCTACCGCTGTCAACCAACACCCGCCGAACTACAACAAGCACAATTCCTACTGTCAGCACCATCAGATCAAGAGTCGAAGCTTCGACCTCTTCGGTATCCTGATTTTGGAACACAATGTTTTCATTCAAGATCCTCTGCATCTTAACTGGAGTCTCGTCTTCCACAGCCAAACATGATTCCTTCGGAGCATGCTTCAACGAACTTGCATATCGCTCCATTTCCCCCCAACTTCTTTGTGCGGGATGCGGCCCCTCGGATATTGGTCCAATGATGAGTCTTCGGTCAGTTTTTTGACCCTTCTTCGCTGGTTCCTGCTTGGTTCCTTCTTGGGTGTTGAGGAGTTTCAGATTGATCGGGGTTTTGTGGTTGTCTTACGTACTGTTGGAGTTTGTTGTTCTGGATCAGTTCCTCGATGAGATTCTTCAGGTGGCAGCATTCATTCGTATTGTGGCCATGTGTCTCATGGAAGCGGTAGAACTTCCCCAAGCGCTTCTGCTGCTTAGTCACCTCCTTTCTGGGTGGCATTTTGCATTCCTCAGTCCCTTGAATGGAGAGAAAAATGTTTTTCGGTGTGTCGCTCAGGGGATTGTAGCCTTCGGGCCTAAACCCTTTGAGCTTTTTATTACTGCCATTACCATTCTTCTTATTGGAGTTTTGACCTTTTCTCTACGAATCCCCATCTTTCCCAGTGGTTTCTTCAGTAGTTCGCGAAGTGTGCGCATTTTGATTCACTGCTACATCGCTTTGCCCGGCATTTTTCGGCTTGCACACTAGTAGACTTCCCTTCCAATTCTTGCACTTCCTCCAACCTTAAGTACTGACTTGCTTTGTGATTGAAATCTTTCCTAGTGGTAGGTTGCCTCATTTTAATCCACTTTTCGAATTCAGTTTTCGGGTGAATGGCACGAACTAATGCCATGAAAATCATGTCTTCGTTGCGATCACGGCCGTGTTAAACCTGTTCATGAAAGACTTCAGTGATTCGTTTCGCCCTTGGAACAACCGGATAGGGACATGATATCTTTTGGCTGCGCAGTATGGAGTTTGAACTGATCAAGGAACCTTGTCGCTAGTTGGTCAAAAGTAGAGATAGATCTTGGTGGAAGCCTAGTGAACCAAATTGATGCAACCCCTTCGAGAAAGATAGGAAAGCATCTGCATCGAACAGCTTCAGAGGCATTCGCTCCGTCCATATACCAACTGTATTCGTACAAGTGAGGCTTCGGGTTCTTCATTCCGTTATAGGATGGAATAGTTGGCATTGTAAAATTTTCTAGATATCTTACAATCAGGATTTTATCGGTGAAGGGAGTCCTTGGAGTGGGATTTGACTATAGGGTTAGGAGTGCGTTAAGCTTATCCATCAGAGCCTTTTGGCTATTCTTCATTTTTTGGTTATCTCATTAACTATCTTATTTAACTCATCCCTGGTAATAACTTCATGCTGACTGGAGGAGGCAGGCACCTTATTCTCTAAGTTAGCGCCATTCACTTCGGTTTGTTGGGGATTAACATCTTCTTCAGCTACTACTGCCCCTATAGACCTTCCAGAGGCAGTTCTTCTTCTTCCAGGACCCATTGATTCCAAATAGTGAATTCTTCAAGCAAGGATTGAGGATCTAACTTCTGGACCTATGAGATCCAAAGTAGATAGCTAGGTCTTCAAGAAAAGATTGGGGATCTAATTTCTGGATCCATGAGACCAAAAGTAGATAGCTAGATCCGGATCCTGAGTTGGAGGTTCTCAGTGAACGCACCAAAATGTTGACCCAAAAAATGGACCAACACCCTGGTTTAGATTTGAAAGCACCAGTCCTGTCCTGACAGAGCAATATCAGATATCACAGATATAAAGAAAGAACAGTAAAAGAAAGAAAACCGAGAATTTTTATAGTGGTTTGGCTGTTAATGAAACCTACGTCCACTTTATAACTTTACTATAGACTGATTGCTGTTACAAGAGTTGTTTGATTACAAAGCTTTGATTGTTTTCTAGCAAGATTTAATCTCCAGATATGGAATCCACTGGAGAATCACAGTGTATTCCTTTGGAGATAGTTGTGTGGAGGTGGAGAGTGAAGATTAATTCCAGCAGAGCTTCAGCAACCAGTCCGGAGAAGATCCTCTTTATGTCGAAGTTGGCATGCTATTTATAGAGGTTAGAGAGTTTCTGGGCCAGACTTGTCATCATCAGCTATCAGGTGGGTTACAGGCGACCTGGAGAGACCTTGGCTCGCAAAACGAGCCAACACCATGGGTCGCTGGCGACCCATGGTTTACGGGTCGCTGGCGACCTATGGCCTATGGGTCGCGAGCGACCCATAGACTTGGTTTGTTTTATGGACCAAGTTTCTCCTATTTTCAACGGTGTTCCATATCTAGTTCGTTTGATGGTTTGAGCAGAGGCATGGGTTATCGGCGAGCTAAGCCCTTAGGATTTTCTGCAACCTGGACTTGGAGATATCCCCATAGCCCTTTTATCGTTGCTCTTACATTTTGACGGCAATTCACTGGTTGTTTACGCTCAGCTACTGATTGAACTAAAGGGATGCTAATCTCTTGGTTTCATTAATCCCATCTGTTGCCCTAGTCATATAGCTTGGCCCTTGTCGGTCCCTTAACTCAGTTTTTCTGGTTGAGTCCTGAACCATCCTACCTACACAAGTTTGCTCAGTTTTTTTAGTTCTTGCTGGGTTAAAAACCTGGATAACAACTATGCTCCTACCTTAGCTATTCTTTTTTCAGGGTAACGTCATGTTCTTGGGGCTGTTACTTCGATTGAGGAGAGTGTCTCTTCCTCTTCGGAGGGAGATTAGTTTTCTTTGTTGTTGTTTAGTAGTTTATTACTTTTGCCAAACTTCCGTGTTTCATTCATTTATAGCTATTCTGGTGCTTGTACAAAACACCTGTTCTCTTATTTCATTTATGTAGGTGGACGACCCACTTTAAATGCTGGCTAGCTTTGCTAAAAAAATTTATTTATACATGTACCATTTTTGGCCTTACAATAAAAATATTATTATATTTAATATATTTTATAAATAGTTTAAACATATTTATATATTGTAAATATATATATTGTTAATATTTCATAGTTATGTTTATGTATACATATATATATATATATATATAATTATTTAAATTAATAATTTATAGTTTATATGTATATATATATATACATATTTGTATGTATAAGTAAAGTATACCTTTCACGGATTGATGTGTTACACGTGCACACATACACATATGTATATGATACACATGCATATACAACATAACATTAAATGAATAATATTATTTGTAAATTTAAATAATATAAGGATTTTTTAAAAAGAGATTTAGTAAAGTTCTAAGTAAATTAGACTTCAGAGGTCCAATAAAGATCCAATATGGTAAACAAAATTGAAATTCATCCATAATTTCCGCTGCTAGCTGACCCAGTTCTAACATATATAATGTACTACTATTTGTTTTTTCATATATACATAATTTACAGATAAATCTGCATAATCAAATTAGATATCTATGAATATATATGGAAGATTTGTGATTTTAAAGGGAATGAAAATATGTTTGAATAATTCCATCTCTCTTTTAGAAGTTTCGAATTAAATCTAGATCTAATCTCTAGATTAAAAATGTGAATATAAATCCTTATTTATTGCCTACCTCTTTTATAAACTTCTAATTAACCTTGATCTAAATTGATTTTGAAACATATGTACATATACAATTGATATCAATTTTGTTTTAATGAATGATTTGACAAATACACACACACATATATATATATATATATATATATGTGTGTGTGTGTGTGTGCGCGCGCGCGCTTGTGTGCGTGCAAATATTATATACATATATATACACACAGACATATATAGTGTTATTATTATTTAATTATAAAATTTTCTTTTACCACTAATACATGGATTTGAAATTAATATATGTATATATATATTTATTAACATATAAAATTTCTCTTTTCCAATAATTTATAGAATACTAATTTATCCAACAATACAATAAATATGAATGCACTAAATATATATGTGTTTGTGTGTATGTGTGTATAATTTTAAAACTAATTCTAAATGAAAAAAGTTAAATCTAAACTTACGTAAAATGTTATGGCCAAAGTCAAATATTATTTGTAAAAAGATATCTATTCATTTGCAAATGCAATGGTTTATGATTTGAAACAAAACAAAAACTTGCATTCAAATTTCAATTATTGAATGAAATTCATACAAACATGTATTTGATAGTACAAATATATGTTAGAGATTAAGGGACATATTTAAAAATAGAATATGAAATTATACCTTAAACATCCAACCAAATTATGATACTTCGATTTGTTAATTACCTCCTAGATTTCTTGAATCACCATTCGATGGTGTAAAATTGAATGAACCATTTTGTTTTTATTATTTTTGATATTTGTTTGGGTAAAAATTAAATCGGCCATGCGTAGGGATAAATGAGATAGCGATCACGAATGAGAGGAGAGAAAGAAGGAAAATAATTAAAATTGAACTAATGAGGAGGATTTTTTATGGAGAAAATAATAACCATTCCCATTCCTCTCTTTAAAATCTTCTCTTTTGTTCTCTAATATCGTATATCCAAATCTATGTATGTGTGTGTGTGTATATCTCTCTCTGTGTGTGTGTTTGTGTGTATAAATATTTTAAATATATATAATGTTATTATTGTTTAACTATAAAATTTTCTTTTACAAATAATACATAGATTTGAAACTAATTTATATTTATATATTAAACATAAAAAATTTCTCTGTTCCAATAATTCTTAAATATTAATTTTTCGAACAATCCAATAAGTATGTACACACTGAAAAATATATATGTATATATATTTGTATGTTGTGTGTGTTTATTTGTGTGTGTATGTTTGAAACTAATTCTAAGTGAACAAAAATTAAATATAAACTTGCGTGAAATGTTATGGCCAAAACAAACAATATTCGTAAAAAGATATCAATTCATTTGCAATTGCAATGGTTTGTGATTTGAAACAAAACAAAAAATTTCATTCAAATTTCAATTATTGAATGAAAATCATACAAACATGTATTTGAAAATACAAATATATATATTAGGGATTAGGGGACATATGTATAAAGAGGATATGAAATTATACCTTAAATATCCAACCAAATTATGGCATTTAGATTTGTAAGTTACCTCCTAGATTACTTGAATCGCCATTCAATGTTGCAAAGATCGAATGAACTGCTTTGTTTTGGTTATTTTTTATGTTTGTTTGGATAAAAATTAAATTGGCCATAGGAAGGGATGGATGAGATGGCAACCATGAATAAGAGGGGAGAAAGAAGGAAAAAAAAAATAATAAAATTGAACTAATAAGGAGGATTTGTTTTTACAGAGAAAATATAAACCATTCCCATTCCTCTATTTAACATCCTCTCTTTTATTCTATAATAAATCTAAATAAAATATTTAGTCAATTTTTCCCCCTTATAGTGGCCATGCTTGCATCATGTTATCCCACCTTTTGGCAAGGCCGTGACACCAAGAACTTGACTAGAAACCAAAGACAGTTCGTCTTGGAGATCAGTTATACGCAGGCTCACTATGGATGTCGACAAATTTTGTCCGAGTCCGGATCAAGCTAAAATTGATATGACACGACAAGCGAAGCTATGAGAGCCAACATTCCAAATTTTAAGTCAATCCGAGTTAATATGCTCAAGTTATGATCGATGCAAGATTGGATGAAAAACAGCCTCGCGTTCGAATCCATCGACTGGCCACTGTTCGACTCGATCGAGTTCGAATCCATCGCCTGACTGCTGTTCGAATCGATCGAGTTCGAATCCTTCAGGGAAACCTTTGTTCGAATCGATCACCAAAGCCTACTTCGAATCGATGACCAAAGCCTACTTCGAATCGATCAGCTCCGCATCGATCGTCCAATGTTCACTTTGTATCCATCAGAGAACCTTTGTTCGAACCCATCAGGATGCACTGTTCGTATCCTTCAAACCCGGTTACTTCGTATCCATCGAGAAGTCCTTGTTCGTATCGATCGAGCTACCATTGCTCGAGTCCATTTGGCCACATCAACTTCGTATCGATCAAATGGAGTCATTCCCAATCGATACGAACGAGGCCACGCAGTTAACTTATTCCACGTGTCCCCCATCGATACGAACAAAGCTCGTTGCATAGATACGAAACAAGGGCCACCTCCCATCGATTCGAACAAGACAAGTGCCTCGATACAAACAAGGTGAAAGTCCTGGAAACAACTCGATCAACTCGGCGAAGAATGTGGATCGATGCGAAGAACGCTTGCCACGTCAACCTGCTAGCGCATGCCGCCATCGATTCGAAATCATCGAGTCGAAATGATCGATACGAACGAGCCAACCGAAAAGCACCATTTCGTATCGATCATATCTCCTAATCAACAAGTCCAAATGCTATGAAATTTTCATAGGAGCTTACGTGCATGCTGAAGAATGTCCACACCAAATTTTGACTCCATCGGATGAAATCTTGATCGATATGAAATCCGTTCGTATTGATCACGGATCGAGCCGAAACTTCATGGGCTTGCGCGCGTGGGCCTACTCACGTGCCAGAAGGATCCTCCCAAGATCTGAGCGAAATATCAGCCTCCTACATATATAAATAGAGCCCCAGGGCATTCAGAAAAGGGGATCTTCTTCCTCATTGAATTCTACAACGCCCAGACTCTGCCGGATCTAGTTCTAAACTCCATTGCTGCTGCTACTAACGAATTTCACTGCTGTAAATCATTGTTATCTGCTGTAACCCGCTGAAATCAATTGTAATCATCAAAGAAACATCAATAAAGCAATCAACTTTATAGTGGACGTAGGCAACACGCCGAACCACTCTAAATCTTTGTGTTTATGTGCGTTCTTATTACTTTCATTATCTGTTTTTGGAGTTTTTGTTAGATAATCCTCCTTTTCCATTTAGTTTCTTCATTTTATCTCTTCAAAAACTTCCGAAGAGTGTTGTGTTCAATTTTGGTACAAACACTTTGGTGCTTTCATTGAGAAAACCCAATTTTTCTCCTGCTCCTTGGATCTCCTATCGATACCGGATTGCATAAATCCGAGAAGAAGATCCAGATCTCAGACTTTGAAGCCCTTCCATTCTATTTAGATTTACATCAGATCTAGGAAACGACTTTCATTAATTCACCATGGTAAGTACACGAACTACCTCTACAGCTGCTGATCAAGAAGGACGGGACCGATAGAATCCCGTGCAATTGCCTCCATCTAACCAAGATGCTGCCGGGCCTTCAGATCCATTAGGCCCGGTTACCAGACAAGAGTTTCAGATGTTGCTTCAAGAGTTGACCCAGAGTCGGCAACAACTGACTGAACAACTGCGCGCCAACACAGAGTTGACCAACCAGCTAAATCGCCAATGGCGAAGAAGATCTAGAAGAGACCAAGGTTCTTATTCTTCCATAGAGAGTTCAGCCTCATCAAACGATCATCACAGATCCACACGCCCATGGCTGGATGTAAGCTACACCCAGGCCATGGGACACCAACCTGCCTCGAATCTAGGACAACCCAGAACTGGACCATCCACTAGTCATCATACAGGACCTTCATCCCGAGGAGGTGATGCTCCTTATCATGTCACAGGCAACCTCACTACCACCACCACTACCAAACCAGGGGTTGATGCTAGAAACCAAGCTGATCCTCAACGTAGCCAACGAGAGCAGACTCCAGAGCCTTATGTCCAAGAAAATGTTGAACCAAGGAGGCGAGGCACGGACCGTCGACCGCGTCCGATCCAGACTCGCGCTGTGGAACCCGACCACACCTTGGCCCAACATGCTCCTAATATCCAGATGCTGGATATAACAACGATGATTCGTCAAATGATCCGTGAAAGTCAGGGTCTCAATAATGACGACTAGGGAATCTCCCAGAGTCATACCCCTTTCACCGATGATATATTATATGCTGAACCACCTCGGCGCTTTAGGATGCCAACTTTGCCAGTCTATGAAGGAAGTTCTGATCCCAATCAACACATCCTGAAGTACGAATGGCTGATGAATGTTGCGAGAGCTGATGATGCAGTAAAATGCCGTAGTTTCCCCATTTCCCTAGGGGGCATTGCAACTATGTGGTTTACTCGTTTGCCACCATGATCCATTTCTAATTTTGACCAGATGGCCACCAAGTTTTTTGAACAATTCCGTATGCACGTAGCGAGGCCTAAAGATGTTAACACTCTGTCTAGTGTTACTCAAGCTCCCGGAGAAACACTTAGACGTTACTTGGAGCGATTCCATGCTGCGTGTGCAGAAATAAGCAATCCCAATGACAACTCTATCCTGATGGTATTGACTAAAGAGATTGACCCTGATTCCGAGTTCGGAAATTGGTTAGCTGGGAAACCACATGCGTCATTGGACCGTTTCTATTCCAAGGCAGCCCAATTCTTGAGAAGGGAGGATGCGAAACAGTCTAGGAAGAAGGATGACGCAGGGCCCAACATCGAAGGAATTCAGAGTAACATCACCGTTAAACAATCCGGAGAGAGTTCTGGAAAAGTTCAGTTGAACATACAAAATAAACAGAATCAGCAGAGGGACAATGGAAACCAAAACAAAAAACGAGACCAGAATCGTGGTCCACGACATAGGGCTCCCATATACGATAATTATACTCCATTGAACACGTCATTGGAAAACGTGTATTTGCAGACTTTTAACACCATGCAATATAAGAAACCTGCCCCGAAGCCGTCAATAGAAAGACAAGTCCAGACGGGGAAGTTTTGTAGATTCCATGAGAGTTATGGCCATAATACAAATGAATGTCGTCATTTACAAGATCTCATTGAGAAACTGATATGCGAACGAAAGTTGGATCAGTATGTGCGGGCGCCGCAGTCAGGTGGTGCGGGCCCATAAAATCAGAATCATGCATCAAATCAGGAAAGACAAGAGGAACCCGCTCGAACTGGCGGGAGGTTGGTTATTAATACAATAAGTGGTGGTCCTAATCCAGCAGACCGAAGCTGGAAGGAAATGGAGTCGTATGCCAGCTCTATCAGGCATGCGGACTTCGAGTGTTATAGTAGTTTTGATGAAGGGGCTCCGGCCAAGCAACAGAAGACGATGACAGATGACATCGTGTTCAGAAACAGAGACGTCGATAAGGTCGAAGCCCTCACTATCGATCCACTGGTCATCTCAGCTCAAGTAGGTCCTGCTTGGATGAAGAGGATCTTAGTTGACAGTGGAAGCTCTGTGAACATCATGTTTAAACAAGCTTATGATCAAATGAGAATGGAAGCCGAAGACTTGAGTCCTTGTCAATCCCGAATCCATGGTTTCAATGGAAGTGCTACTATACCTACTGGAGTGGTGGAACTGCCAATGGAGTTTGGAGTTGGAGAACGCCGGAGAGTACAGATGTTACAGTTCGTTGTGTTGGACATAGACTCCCCTTACAATGCTTTCTTGGGCCGACCGGCCCTTGCTGAATTCAGGGCAACCATTGCCCCATGGCGTTTGACTCTAAAGTTTCCCACTGATCGTGGAGTGGGAATCATTCAGAGAGATCAGGCTGCTGGAAGAGCCTGTTATGTTGCAGAGCTGCAGGAAGCGCAGCGAAAGGAGAAAGGAAAGGGCGTAGAGGAATCTCTCTGCATCCGCTTTGCTGATAATTGACAATTAACGCCCGGGCCTAGGCCCGGGCACCTCAGCCAATTCCAAAGGCATCTTGACCCAAGAGAAACTAAAGACGAAGGAGAATCCAAAGAAAGTCAAGCATCCCCGGCCAAACTGACGATCGATGTCCCAATTGACAATGATGATGATTCGAAGACGATAAATATTGGGTCTCAGCTAAGCCAGCAAACTCAAGAGGAATTGGTTGAATTTTTATGAGCGAATCTTGATGTATTCGCCTGGACGTATTCTGATATGTGTGGGATCTCGCCGAACATCGCAAGCCACACTCTGAATATTGACCCGCGGCATGTCCCGGTCAAACAGAAAAGGCGTAGTATGGATCCAGAGAGATCTGCCGCCCTTAAAGAAGAGGTAGAAAAGCTCAAAGCAAACAGGTTCATTCGAGATGCGCTATACCCCGAATGGGTTTCGAATCCTGTGCTTGTCCGAAAGCCGAACGGAAAATGGAGAACATGTATCGATTACTCTGATCTGAATAAAGCTTGTCCCAAAGGCAGTTTCCCACTTCCCAGAATTGATCAGCTAGTAGATTCAACAGCTGGGCACGAGCTTTTATCCTTCATGGACGCGTATTCTGGCTACAATCAGATACCGATGCATTTACCTGATCAAGAACATACCAGCTTCATAACCAACCTGGGACTTTATTGTTACAAAGTAATGCCATTCGACTCAAGAATGCCGGGGCTACCTATCAACGATTGGTCAATCGGATGTTTGCCAATCAAATCGGGAAAACAATGGAAGTGTATGTATACAACATGCTTGTGAAATCACAATTTTCCACTGACCATATTAAAGACTTGGAAACTATGTTCAACATACTTTGAGAATACAGAATGAAGCTTAACCCACTGAAATGTCACTTTGGAGTTGCATCCGAAAAATTCCTTGGGTTCATCGTCAACGCTCGAGGGATCGAAGCTAATCCTGAAAAGATCTGGGCTATCAGAAATCTTGAAACTCCGAAAACCATAAAGCAAGTCCATAGTCTCAATGGGAAAGTAGCAGCATTGAGCAGGTTCATTTCAAAGTCCACCGACAAATGCATTCCCTTATTCGATCTGATCCGAAAAGGAAAACGAAACTTTGAATGGACCACGGAGTGTGAGGGCGCTTTCCAAGCACTAGTTCAGCTTCTATCTACACCGCTCATCCTGTCAAAGCCTGTTGATCATGAAAAGTTGTACGTATATTTGGCGATATCAGAAAACGCTATCAGCACCGCCTTAATCCGAGAAGAAGACAGGATACAGAAGCCAATATAATACGTCAGCAAACGATTGACTGGAGCTGAGAGGAACTATCTGAAACTAGAGAAGTTGGCTTATTGCCTTGTTATTGCATCAAGAAAGCTCCGACCATATTTCCAGGAACATCCTATTATTGTTTACACCAACCAACTGTTACGACAGGTCCTTACATGGCCTGAGACGTCTGGTAGGTTACTCAAGTGGAACATCGAACTGAGTCAGTTTGACATTACTTACACTCCAAGACGAGCGATTCAAGGACAAGTCCTAGCCGATTTCATAGCTGAATTTACCGTTCCAGAGGACTTGCCCGAAACCATTAAATCCCCCGAATACGTCTGGAAGCTTTATACCGATGGTGCATCAAACGACCAGTGTTCGGGCGCTGGTGTTGTACTTGAAACTCCCGAAGGCCGATCTATATGCTACGCTTTGAAGTTTGGTTTTCATGCAACCAATAATGAAGCTGAGTATGCAGCCCTCTTAGCTGGACTAAAACTTGCCAGAGATTTGAGAATTATAGCTATGGGAATTTATTGTGATTCACACTTAGTTGTGTGTCAAGTTCGGGGAGAATATCAAGCAAGAGACCGAAGACTGGCTGCTTACTTAGCTCAGGTTCAAGAAACACTGAATTAGTTTGATTATTATGCTATCTATTGTATACCTCGAGAACGCAATCAGAAAGCTGATTCATTGGCAAAGTTAGCCAGTACTGGTGAAGCTCAGCAAATGGGACTCGTTCCCGTAGAGACGTTAACTTCCCCAAGCATTGACCGGGCAGAAATAGATTGGGTATGCGAAACAATTCCCGATAAGGAGTCATGGATGACTCCATTCAGAAATTACCTTGAGCATGGAACCCTGCCGGAGCGCAGGAGTGAAAAGAGACAAGTTCTTCGAAAGGCCTCACGATTCACCATCCAGAATGGAGTCATGTACAGAAGAGGGTACTCAGTTCCTTTGCTCCGGTGTATCGCTCACGATGAAATTAAACGAGTGTTACATGACGTACATGAGGGAGAATGTGGCGATCACACCGGGGGGCAAGCACTGGCCAAGAAAATACTTCGATATGGATATTATTGGCCAACTGTGAATCGCGATGCATCAGATTATGCAAAGAAGTGCGATAAGATGTCAAAAGCATGCTCGAATACCTAGAGCCCCACCTACCGAGATAACGCAAATGGTCATCCCATGGCCGTTTGCAATGTGGGGCATCGACATCATCGGTACTTTACCTCTGGCGAAAGGTGGTGCGAAATACGCCATCGTCGCGGTTGATTACTTTACAAAGTGGGCTAAAGCTGAGCCTCTTGCTACCATAACAACGAAAAAAGTAATCAACTTTGTGGTCCGCAACATTATCTGTCGATTCGGTCTCCCACACACCATTATTACCGACAACAGAACCCAATTCGACAGTGCTGAATTTAAAGATTTTTGCAAGCGATTTCACATCCAAAAGAAATTCTCTGCAGTTGCGCACCATCAAGCGAACGGACAAGTTGAAGCGATCAATAAAGTGATAAAGTCCATTCTGAAGAAACGACTGGAGAAGGTCGGGGGCAAGTCGGTTGACGAACTTCCTATGGCTTTATGGGCTTACCGAACAACCCACAAGTCCGCGGCCGGTCATACTCCGTTCTCTCTCTCTCTCTTATGGTTCAGAAGCCGTTATTCCAGTCGAGCTAGAAGTACCTTCTCATTGTGTGACATACTACGATCCAAAGACAAATGCTATATTACTTGCTGAGTCTCTCGATTTACTAGATGAGAAGCGTGAAGAGGCTGATTTGAGGGCAGCCGCGCATCGAAGTCGAGTCGCCCGATTGTACAACGCCAAGGTCCATCCGTGAACCTTTGAACTAGGCGACCTCGTCCTGAAAAGAATCTATCCGGTTCCTTCACATATGAAGCCGACATGGGAAGGACCGTATGTTATTGAACGAAGACTCGGAGACGGCACATTCAAATTATCGACCATCGACGGTCTTACTCTGCCAAGAGCCTGGAACAGCGAAAGTCTTCATCGCTACTACACATAACAGGCTATGTTTATCCATTTAGTTTATTTTCCATTTTGCAACTTGTTTCTGCATTTCGAAATTAGAATTTGTAATAAGGCAACTAACTTTGCCATATTTTCTTATTTCAGCAATAAAATGCAATCTCTTCGAGCCAGAGCTGTGATTTACTTGAAATGCTTCATATGATCATCACTATGCACGGAGAGCTAAGTTTCACCATACGGTGGAATTTATTCAAATAGGGAGTGACTGTGATGCAACCGGTCACTCGCTAAGTGAAACCCGAGCTCGGGGACAAATCGTCACATCAAAGTCAAAAAAGGATTGACACACGACAATCCTTCACTTAACTCCAGATTCCTAGAGTGCGAACGGTAGTATCAAAATACGTCTACGAAGAGGGTGGATCCATCCGCCTAACGACTTCGTCCGTATCTACACCAGGTCTGAGGAGGGTGGACCCGTCCATCTAACGACCTCACTTGTTAACTCAGGGTGGATGTGATCCGACCATCTGCGATCCTGATCCATCTTTCGTTCCCAGAGTGCGAGCGAGATCCGAAAACATGCAACAGATGTGACTGACCGTCTAATTGCCAACTCCGAACTCCCAGAGCGCGAGTCGGAGTATAAACATCAACTCCGAACTCCTAGAGCGCGAGTCGGAGTATAAACATCAACTCCGAACTCCCAGAGCGCGAGTCGGAGTATAAACATCAACTCCAGACTCCCAGAGCGCGAGTCGGAGTATAAACATCAACTGCGAACTCCCAGAGCGCGAGTCGGAGTATAAACATCAACTCCGAACTCTCAGAGCACGAGTCGGAGTATAAACATCAACTCCGGATTCCCAGAGCGTGAGTCAGAGTATAAACATTATCAACTCCGGATTCCTAGAGTGCGAAAACGGAGTATAAACATCAGCTTCAAATTCCCAGACCGTGAATTGAAGTATAAATATCAACTCCGAACTCCCAGAGTGCGGGTCGGAGTATAAACATCAATTCCGAGTCCCCAGAGCGCGGACGTACGATTTAAACTCAAGCCGGCGTGACTAACCGCCAGTAAGCAAATGAGGATCCCCGGAGTGCGGATATAATCATCGATAATCGGACAAGTATGGATGAAGCACTCAATCTCCACTTGTCCCAAACATCCATTCAGCGGCACTAGACTCAACGTGTTGTAAGTAAAATGCAATTGCTGGCTGATGTTCACCAACTCAACCCTAAAATTTAACTCACTTCCCGGTCGCGAGCCATGTCCACAGTCTCCAGACTTTGTGCCAAAAGACAAACTTGAATCGGAAGCTGGAACTTTACAAGCGCGTTTCAAACATTGAAACACTTAAGCAAATACACAAGAAGCTAAAAAAGAAAAGTTTCATTTCTACTGTTTATGAAAGAAATTCATGTACAAGTCTGTTTCAAAAATTCCTACTAGCAGGGGCCGAACCCGCATCTATACACGGCCAACAAAATGTGAATCAAAATAAACCAAGAAAGCATGTCTAATCTTTCTTCTTCCTCGGCTTCCTTTTCGGTGTAGGCCCGTTGGAGCCGCCACTATCTTTCCTCTTTGAGCCTTTGCCTTTCGGTGGTCGGTCTCTAGGCGGGAGCATGATCTCGACATCCTCCTCCGAGCTCGAGTGAATAGGGATGCTTCCTGCGGGCGGAGTCGGAGGAACATGACCAAGTGTAGAAGATGGAATGGGCGCACTAGTATCGAAAACTGTACCGCTGGGCGATATCATTCTGAGTGGTGCCGGGCCAGGCGCCGCCATTCCACCTCCAAAACTGCCACCATGAGTCGCTGCTGCCATTTCAGCGTCAATTTCGGCCAAAATCTCCTCTTCCGTAATCACTCGGGCCCTGCTGGGAGCATCAGTAGTCGGCATCAAAAAGCTTGTAGCGGGAATGCCTCCGCCCATGACAAATGGTAAGTCAGCTAAAGGATCGCCATGACGGCGAAAGAGTTCCTCGATCAGCTTCTCATCAAAAACAAGTGAGCTTCCCTGCATATCGTCAAGAGACGCAGCAGTAGTCACGGCGGTCGCTTCAGTAACGATAACCCTCTGCGTCTGATACGATTCTTGAGTAGCAGGAGGCACGACCGGTGCAGCATCAATCACTGGAAAAAATAAGAGAAGACTCGAGTAAAGATTCCAACTTAAGGTAGATATGTGGAATGTTCAGAGTACCTTCCTCAGTTTGACTTATAAGCGGCTGGGCGGCTTCAGTAACTTGCTCTGTAGCCGAAGACATCTACGGCTGATCCAGATTGTAAGCAGGAATAGCTTGGGGATCGACCGTAGACGAGGATTCGAGCTGGGTTGACGTTGGAACTTCAAGACTCGCCTCATGATGGTCAACCCCTGAACCCTCTTCTACTTTGAAGTGCTGGGCACCGAGTATTTCCTTCTCATGCAGAACCATTGACTCGTGAAGAATCTTCCTTTCATCTTCATTCAGAATGCGATTCTCGAGTTCAAATTCATCTACAGACTCACCCAGATGCGCCTCCTTCTCTTCTTCAACTAATCGGCCCCAGGCGTTGTATAAATACGCCGGATAATCATCGAGCCAGGCTAGACCCCTGTGCCTCAACATGTTAGCGTTGTAAACAACGAGAAGGTCTTCGATATCAGCCTCTAGCCTGGACTTGGCCGACTTCACTTTCTCCTCAACCTCAACACCACCACGTGAACCTTAGCCACGGCCGCATCCCTGGGCTGCGTTGTTCGCATCATCCCTTTCCTTGGCCATGTCAGAGAATTTGGCCTTAAGCTCGTTGAGTTCCTTGACCGCCGCATCCCGTTCGGCGGTGACTGTAGTGTTCCGATGGCCCATCTCCTCCACCAAGGTGACACGAATCTGCCTCAACCTCTCCATTGCCACGTTCGCTTCATCAACTTTTTTGGTGGCATCAATTTCAGATTTCCGAGAAGACTCGGCCTCAGCAGTGAGCACTTGAATGATCCGGTCCCTTTGAGCGATCTCGGTCTCCATTTTTTCAATTGTCTTGGCTCGCTCAAAGGCCAACTTGGAAGCTTTCTCTGGAGCCTTTACCCACTCTCTATACTGGGTGTAGATATCATGAATGTAATCATGCATCGTGTTTTCCACTCCAGATGGGATTCTCTTTAAGTGAGGTGGAAAGACGTAGCCATAGAAGCATATATTCAGGAACTCCTTCCTCAGCTGAGCAATCTTAATAGCCCTTCCCCCATGGGCTCAGTGATGGCCTGCTCTGCAATTACAGGGGGCATGGTTTCAACTCGCTGGTGATGAGTTTCGGACCTCGAAGCTTGAGAGGACGGTCTGTGTCGTGGAGGCTCTGGTGGGTGTGGAACATGAACAGGAGGTGGAGATGGAAGTCTAAGAGGAGGAGAGCGAGATCTAGATCGATGTCTGTATTCTCTGTCCCTGTCACGCCCATGCCTATCTTGGTTAGAGTACTCGCGATCGCGGTCTCTATCTGAGTCTCTCCTGTGGGAATCATAAAAAGTAGAAGAAGACTTTCGAACCGAGCGAAGGTTCCCAAGCATTGATCCTCTTCCGGACATTGTACCTGAAAATGCGAGACGAAGGAAAAGTTAGTGGATTCTTAGGTTGGACGATTTACAGTTATGAATCACGTAGTGCAGTAAAGTGTAGCATGTGCAACCCCCCGACCAACCGGAAATGTCGGCCGCACTCATAGCAAGAGACCCGCTCAGTTTAAGAGCATTATCAAGCTCCTCCATCCCGGTGTCGTGTTGAAATGACACATAACCCGGAATCGGAATATCAGCAAGCCCTTCAAAAGGATTCTCTACTTGCGGGGGAGGAGCCTCTGAAATTCTAATCCCCGGAACGGGCAAAGACATAACCATGGATTTCAGTCTCATAGGTTTGGAATGCTTGTGAGCAACTGCCTTGCCTTTTCTCCTTCCTCCTGAATCCTGAACATCGGAAGAAGGCCCAACTTGGAGTTCATTATCAGTAGGCGTTCTCTCTGGATCAACTTCTTCGGCTATTACGACTCTAGGCGCCTTGTGTTTCACCCGCTTCTTCAAGACCGCTTTAAGTGTCCCTTCCAGCCTTATGCTTTGCCTCCGTTCAATCAGCCCGACAGTCCTCAAGTTTCTGTCAGTTAGAACCAGGTCAATGTTCCTCTCTTCACCCGGAACTGCTTGGAGAATCCGGACCAACTCTCTGAAATATCCACCATCGGGTCGGGAAATTGCGGCTGTAAAAGAAGAGAAGTATGTCAGTTTTGAGAACGGTTATTATTATCTCGACAATTCACGAAAAAGACTGCAACACTTACGTCTATCCAACCATCGCCTAGCGAATCCAGGGGGGCATCGAACGTAGAACCATTCTGTTTTAAAATAACTTAGCGTTCCCCAGGATCCAGTTACAATTTGACAGTTCCTGACCGCTTCCAAGAATGTGAAAGAAGGGTTATCTCCACGACTCTTAATGTTAAATAGATATCTGATCTCGATCGGCTTTGGTGGTCGAAAGAGGATTTCCATAAACAGGATGAAAGTGCTATTCTACAAGGCATATCCATTAGGGTGTAGCTGGGATGGAGCGATTCCGAGGAATGATAACATCTCCCTTATATATTGATTGAAAGGAGGGAGTGTCCCCAATGTGCAAGCGTGACAGTTGAAAGCAGTAAACCCCTCTGGGGGAGCGTGTGGCCTATCATTTGGCCCTGGCAATAACACGTCATTGAGCAACAGACCATGTCGTAAGCATATCCGTCCCAGCATATCTTCGAAAATGCCAGACGGCATAGAGTCTTGTGGATTTATAATGAACCAGGCATTTGGAAATTTGTCCGGAGCTGGATCTATGACTTCGGCTTCGATGGCCGGTATCTCGATTACTGGAGGAATTGAACTCGGAAGTTCCTGCTGCTGTGAACTTGAAGGTTCCATAACTAACTAGCTCATGAAAAATCATCGTTAAACAGACAATAACGCTCGTGCATCCCCCAGTGTAAAGTGTGTGAATGTGTTGTGCACTTGAAAAGTTCTACGAAATTGGAGAAAGCATGTAAACGATAAGACTTCGAAATTCAGTCGAAATGACCGTAATCGCTGACCGTCACTACCGTCACTACCGTGCCATCCAGATGTTATGGATCGATCCAAGTTAAAGCTTGTTAAGATTTTGTTAAATTATAGTTCCATCGACGAGCTTCGAAAGGCAGTCAAGTATACAGTTCTACAGTCAAGTCTGGTTATGCAAAGCTGAAGCTCGTCGGAGTCAAGTATTTGGTAGTGTAAGATTTTGAATCCATCAGGGCTCAGACATAGATCGATCACCAGAGATGCAAGTCATGACAGTCCGGAATGCAGCTGCTCATATCGATCAAGGGGGTCCATCTTCGTATCGATCAAGTTTGAGTCGATACGTTTCGTATCGATTGTGTTCGACTCGATACGCTTCGTATCGATCACGTTCGAGTCGATACGTTTCGTATCGATCAATGGAACGAATTCTGCATCGATCATAGGCTTCGATTTCGTACCGATCAACATCGGCGACTTCAAACCAACTTATAATTCCTATTTCGTATCGATTACAAGTAATCAACTTCGAATCGATTGTCGAAGTCAATTACGTATCGATCGACACAAACTCCAGCCACTGCCCATCGATACAAAATCGTTACATCCCTCCACATGATATTCTCTCAACTACGGATCGATACAAAATTCCATCATCACCAGACCGATACGAAGAAAACCATTTCCTTAATCGATCGATGCGAACATATAACCCATATCCTTCAAACCATTCTCCTTTCCCAAATCGCTCGAGCACCATAACAATTCACTTTGAACCGATTATGGCCTTAGTATCCCTGGAGATCAATTGCCTATGTGAAGAGATTGGCGATCGATTTCAAATTCCATCGCTAAAGCATGGATTGGATGTCCAATTACCTAATTTTGAACTGGTTTAAGGAATTGAAGGATGTAATTCGATTCGAAGGCGAAGAACAGTTTTCTTTCTTGGTCTCTGGATCGATACGAAAGCAAAGCACAAAAGTGAAAAGTGAAAAACGACTAATTCCACAGTATTTATATGGACTCGAAAGCGAATGTAAAAAATGATTTGCCTCCCAGATGATTCGACCGGTTTCGTATCGATGTTACCACCGGATCGATTCGAACGAACTATTCGTATCCATCCACAATCCATCGATACAAAGTCCTTGTTTGTATCGATCATTTTCAACTCCTTCCCTAGAGCATCGACACGAACGATCAGTTCTAGTCCATCAAATCACAGCTCGTAGAAGCCAGTAATCCACCGATACGAACGAACGCTTCGTATCCATCGAACCTCACATCCATTGATTCAAAATATTCATTTCGTATCCATCCATGCGATGCATATCGATGCAAGGATAATGTTACAACCTTTTACATCGATTCAGAAGAGGATCAATACGAAGGAACTTTCAAAAAACGACCATCGAGCGTTGTTACAATTCGAATTTCACATCGGTTCAGGAGAGGAACGATACGGAATTTGATACGAGATAAAATGACAATGACTCGTGAACGTGCAAACGTCAACGAGAGTCAGATTAACATGTATGCATATATGTCAGACTAATATTCAATTTTCCAAATTTACAGGAATTGGAAACTTATCTGATAATGATTACAACAACAAATGGCTAATCACTAGCACACAACAATCAATTGCAACAATACAGGGTACAGTAGTTGACAATCGACAGTTTACATTACTGAGGAAATCAGTCAAAGATTACAACTTTCATCGAAAGGACGATAATTGTTCAGAATGAAGATTGCAGCACTTCAAAGCACATCATGTTTCCACAAGACGTACTTTGGGGGGCAAATGTTATCCCGCCTTTTGGCAAGGCCGTGACACCAAGAACTTGACAAGAGACCAATGACAGTTTGTCTTGGAGATCGGTTATACGCAGGCTTACTATGGATGTCGACAAATTTTGTCCGAGTCCAGATCAAGCTAAAATTGATATGGCACGACAAGCGAAGCTATGAGAGCCAACGTTCCAAATTTCAAGTCAATCCGAGTTAATATGCTCAAGTTATGATCGATGCAAGATTGGATGAAAAACAGCCTCGCGTTCGAATCCATCGACTGGCCACTGTTCGATTCGATTGAGTTCGAATCCATCGCCTGACTACTGTTCGAATCGATCGAGTTCGAATCCTTCAGGGAAAGCTTTGTTCGAATCGATCACCAAAGCCTACTTCGAATCGATCACCAAAGCCTACTTCGAATCGATCAGCTCCGCATCGATCGTCCAATGTTCACTTCGTATCCATCAGAGAACCTTTTTTGAACCCATCAGGACGCACTGTTCGTATCCTTCAAACCCGGTTACTTCGTATCCATCGAGAAGTCCTTGTTCGTATCGATCCACGTCATGGTTATTCGTATCGATCGAGCTACCATTGTTCGAGTCCATCTGGCCACGTAAACTTCGTATCGATCAAATGGAGTCATTCCCAATCGATACGAACGAGGCCACGCAGTTAACTTATTCCACGTGTCCCCCATTGATACGAACAAAGCTCGTTGCATCGATACGAAATAAGGACCACCTCCCATCGATTTGAACAAGACAAGGGCCTCGATACGAACAAGGCGAAAGTCCTGGAAACAACTCGATCAACTCGGCGAAGAATGTGGATCGATGCGAAGAACGCGCGCCATGTCAACCTACTAGCGCATGCCGCCATCGATTCGAAATCATCGAGTCGAATGATCGATACGAACGAAACAGCCAGCCGAAAAGCACCATTTCGTATCGATCATATCTCCTAATCAACAAGTCCAAATGCTATGAAATTTTCATAGGAGCTTAAGTGCATGCTGAAGAATGTCCACACCAAATTTCGACTCCATCGGATGAAATCTTGATCGATATGAAATCCGTTCGTATCGATCACGGATCGGGCCGAAACTTCATGGGCTTGCGCGCGTGGGCCTACTCACATGCCAGAAGGAGCCTCCTGAGATCTGAGCGAAATATCAGCCTCCTACACCTATAAATAGAGCCCCAGGGCATTCAGAAAAGGGGATCTTCTTCCTCTTTGAATTCTCCAACGCCCAGACTCTGCCGAATCTAGTTCTAAACTCCATTGCTGCTGCTACTAACGAATTTCACTGCTGTAAATCATTGTTATCTGCAGTAACCCGCTAAAATCAATTGTAATCATCAAAGAAACATCAATAAAGCAATCAACTTCATAGTGGACGTAGGCAACACGCCGAACCACTCTAAATCTTTGTGTTTCTGTACGTTCTTATTACTTTCATTATATGTTTTTGGAGTTTTTGTTAGATAATCCTCTTTTTCCATTTAATTTCTTCATTTTATCTCTTCAAAAACTTCCGAAGAGTGTTGTGCCCAATTTTGGTACAAACACATCATATATGAACCAAAATTCCAAAGCCTATTTAAGTAATTAAATGTATATAAATACACACACACACACATATATATGCATATATAACTTTTATACAGACATCCTAATAATTACTAACAGTACCTAGAACATTTCTAGGAGCTAACCTACTCATCAATAACACCTACAACATTAAATACAATAACAATGAACATTTCTTGAATGTAAATTAATTTAATTAATTCATAATTATTTTTAAAATAATTAAATCATGTGCTTTTCAGAGAATAAACAAATATAGTTGTTTGACCTAAAGGTGCGAATTTAATCAACGATTAACATTGAATAATTCAAATATTAATATTCACATGTCATCTCAGCCGGTGATGTGATAGTCTGACCGAATTCATTGCTTAGATATGTTCTTAGTAATATCTTATTTTACATCACTTTAAGCGATACCAATAGTGACAATAATTTATGCACGTTCTCTTCGTTAGTAGTATATCACTTTAGGATGTATGAAATTTGATATTAGTCAAAACTCCAATATTATCCATGTTTAACTTGAACAGTCCGCAAAGGAAGTCCTTGGTTCAATAGTAACATTTATTATTAACCGTTCAACTTTGGCCAGAAATATATACTTTGAGTTGACTACAAACCATTATACTTACCTCATACAACTAAGGAGACGAATTCCCTATTGAATTAGTGATTTACTCCCAATGTTTCAAATTAGATTCAGCTATAGTCATTGGACCTTCATCGATGCTCCAAAGTGCTAAATCTTCCACTTCATTGATCTGCATACTCCCCTCTACAACTACATCAACCAGGTGTTAACTGAAGTTGATATGGTGGTGTTCAGAGGGTTGTTACTAAAGGTAGTTGTCAAGTTATACATACAATGCCACATCCTCAATTATCCTATATACACTTGTATACATACAAACTTAAAACAACTAGTTTACTCAGTCATTCTAGCATACCAAATCGATTCATCATTGAAAAGTTACTATACCAAACATATACATATACACCCATATGCATATATGTGTCGTCTAGTAACACAACGCACGCACATGCACACATATAAACATAAAAATGTATATATATATATTATGTATTATTTATATATTTATTCATATACTTCAAATCACACTTACCAAATGGTAAGCATGATAGAGTTAAGGATATGCTCTTGTAGCAATTATGTAATTTTATTATATAACTTAACTCTTACAATGAATCTTGTTCGAAATAAAGTAAAATTTTAGCTTTATTTTCTGTTGTAAATATTGTTATATTGGGATATAATTAATGCTTTAAATACATTAAATATATGTGGATGTATGTATGTATGTGTATATATACACATGCAGAAAATCATTTAAATAGTATTTAATTGGTTGTAGTTATAAATGTATTTGAACCATGAGTATTAATCGTGTCAAATAAATACTTGTCCTTAAATGTCCCTCGTTAAGATGTGTCAAGAATGGGATATTGCTACATCCATTTAGACTAGCGCACATAGTGCTCTCCTAACGATAGATGATAATTACTCATGACCGTTAGGGGAAACAAAAGGTTACATAGGTGAAGTGTTGTTTTGTGGAACAATTACAAAATGACTCACTAATAGTCTTCTATAAGTCAAATAGAAGATTTTATATGACAATTTGATGTACTATTTTGACTTTCGAATACCATAAATCTTAAGTGTATAAACCATACTTTAAGTACGATTAATCACACGACAACGATGACATGTAAAGGCCATAATTGGGTATAAGCTAAACCACTTGAAGTGGAACACTACTCAATAGAGGATTCATATCATTCGAATAGAAGGCTAGGATCTCATTATTAGTAGTCAACATAAAGTCAAAGACATTGGCCAAAGCTAATCGATAGCTCGATAAATGTTATTAGAATTTTGAGCATTGACCGAGTTCAAGATATCTAAGTAATATAGTGATGACAAAAAGAAAACTGGCATAATATCGTAATGCTTAGACTATAGCTCAAATTATTTGAAATAGGACTTCACGTAGATGATCTTTAAGCAACTAAACTTATGTCCACTATTGTATTTCGGCGAAGTTCATATAGGCTTTAATATTTAAAATGTTCATATATTATAGAGGGTCGCACTTACACCAGGGAGTCACATAAACGTAGTTATCAGCATATTTTTGCACTATACACAACCAATTTGATTTATAATTATTATAAATTATAATTTATAATTATTATAAATTATAACTTATAATTATTATAAATTATAATTTATAATTATTATAAATTAAAATAAAGGAAATTAATATAAATGTTATACTAATTTTTGCTGGCTTTTAATTATAATTAAGGGTATAAAATTAAAAATAGTATATCAAGTGCTATATATATTTTAGGTAGGTAAATAAAGCTAAAACAATAGTTTATAATTATTAATAGTAAATAATCATGGGCAAAATTTTTATCAATTAAAAATTATTACATAGTTTTATGAACACTAAAATAATTTCTTTTGAATTTTATCATAACTCTTTTACTTATTATGAATTTTAGAAATAGTAATATACTAAAAAGTGGATTTAAATAATTAATAATATTAAACTAATAAAAAAAAATTGTTATGAAAATATTAGTAAGACATAGGCATATAGCATTATTTTTATTTGATTTTCATCATGAACATATTAAGTATTATAAATTTTGGACTAGTTAAATATATTTAAATTAATTTTCTTAATTAATCAAATAATTCAAAAAATATCAGGTTTGAAAAATAAAATTAAAATTAAAATTTGTGCTATAATAATTTTGTTGAATTTTTCCATGCTCATGTTAATTATTATATGTTAGGTCAATTTTTGGAGTTTACTAATACATGTTGTTTTCACAAGTTAATGATACTAGGCTAAGGGATTGGACCCTTGGACAAGTAGGCTAGTCATTTTGTTCAAGTATGTAAATAGGTAATTGTTTAAGCATCAAGTCACAAAGGTGTAATTTGAATTTTGCCTAACTGGCCATTAGTGTCCTAAAGTCAAGCCTTTTATTTATGCCTAAGAAAAATGAAAATGAAGAAGAAGCACAACTTGAAATTTGCCCCTTTTTATTAGGGGTATAGACCTATTTATAGAGAAATTGGACCTTTGGATTTTTGACATGTGGCACTTGTAGGAGATGAACAGTTATGACTTGTTGACATGGCATACCATTGATTTGAACATATGGCACAACCTACTTTTAATTTCTTCATGGGGATGTGGCATGGTTGAACCAACCTAAGAATGCCATGGGGCTAATTATAGTATTGCTTTTAGGTATCTTCTTCAAGATGCGATAGATTCCTCAATCTGCGATAATTTTAATTTATGTTAATTGTCCTTGAACATGCGATAGCTATGTGAATCTCAACTTGCGATAGTCTCAACTACACCAACTTGCGATAGCCCTACAATATCAACTTGAGATAGCCTCAACAACATCAACTTGCGATATCCTCAACAACACTAGCTTGGATAGCCTCAACAACATTAAATTATGATAGCCTGAATAATATCTACTTGAGATTAGCTCAATCATCAACTTGAAATAGCCTCAACAACATCAAATTATGATTGCCTTAATATATCGACTTAAAATAACCTTAATCATCAACTTGTGACAGCCTCAATAATATCCACTTGCGATAGCCTAAATCATTAACTTGTGATAGACTCAACAACATCAACTTGCTATGGCCTTATAAATATCGACTTAAGATAACCTCACTCAACTTGTGACAGCCTCAACCACATCTACTTGCAGTAGCCTCAATCATCAACTTGGAATAGCCTCAACAATACCAACTTGCAATATCTCTACTATATCAACTTGTAGTAGCTTCCCTTTATTCCGACATGTCATAGCTTCCATTAACTTGCACTAACTTTCCTCTACTTCAACATGCAATGCTTGTTTAACCTATGATGGCTTTTCTTCAATCTGCAGTAGCTTGAAAATTTTAGGGTGCAACACTTGTCCTCCTTTTAGAAGAAGTTTACTCTGTGCTTTAGCTTAAGTGAACTTTCATGTTGAGTCCGGTTGTCTTTACTTACATGCCAACTTCTTTCCTTATCATGTCTCTATTGTTCTGACTGAACTAATCTTATTAGTAGACATTAACGAGTCAATTATTCGATCAATTGCTTCATTAGATAGCTGCTTTAGTCAAGTGAGATAGTAGATCCTAATTTATTGTTTAACCATTATTCTTTGGATGAGTGCTTTGACTGGACGTAGAAGAGGGATCAAAGGCTTTATTGACCATGTCTGTTGGATGGGTGCTTTGGCCGACCTGGCGGTGGGACCAAAGTCTTAAGTGACGATCAATTTTTGGATATGTGTTTTGATCTGTGTAGAAGCGTGATCAAAGGCTTTATTGACCATGTCCCTAGGATGGGTGCTTTGGCCACACCCGATGGGCGGACCAATGGCTTAATTGACCATCACTCTTTGAATGGGTGCTTTGAACGACATAGAAGTGGGACCAAAGGCTTTGTTGACCATATCCCTTGGATGGGTGCTTTAGATGAGCTAGGCAGTGGGATCAAAGGCTTAATTGACCATCACTCTTTGGATGGATGCTTTGATTGGGCATAAAAGCAAAATTAAAGGCAACACTACCATCTTCTTTGGATGGGCATGTCGAGTTAGCCCACGGGTTAATTGACCATCACTCTTTGGATGGTTTCTTTGACTGGGTATAGAAGCGGGATCAAAGGCTTTATTGACCATCTCCCTTGGATGGGTACTTTGGCCAGTCCCGATGGCGGGATAAGGCTTAATTGTCATGTAGGAATTACGTTTAAAATATTACATCTCAGTCTATAGGCTAATATTTGAAAAGGATAGAATCTTTGGTAATCTATTTTATTCATCAAATGTAGTGAAATATAGTCTCAAATGTTCAACATTCTATGTTCTTGCAATCACATTTCCATCTGATCTACTTATTGGCAAGTTTGGGGAATTACTTTATGAATTACTATATATCTTTATGAATTTAGTCCTAGGGGAACATTTGTTGGGTCTTTGAATTTGCCATTACCCTTTTAAGTACTAGATCTCCGTTTTGAAATCCACTTCCCTTACTTTTGAATTGTAATATTTGGAGATTCTTCATTGATATTTAGCCATTTGCATGGTAACTTGATCTCTTAGTCCATTGATCAAGTCAAGTGATTCTATCTTACATTTCTAGGTTTGATTCGTAGATGTATGCAATTCTGCAATGAGATGGGACTTCGATTTTGATTAAAAGTGTTTCTTCAAATCCATATGTAAGGAATAGAGGGTACGTCCAGTTGCCATCTTATAGAAGTGTATGACCATAAGACGAGTACAAGTTCTTCTACCTAGATTCCTTTTGCCTTGCCTAAACACATCTTTAGAATGTTCTTTATGGTTTTATATGCTGCTTCCATTGCCCCATTGGCCTTTGGGTGAGCTACTGATGAGAAATATTTATTATTCTATTTTTCTTTTAAAATCAAGTGAATTCTTTGCTTTCAAATTAGGTTACGTTATTAGAAATTATCTTATTTAGGAGACTAAATTGTGTAACTATATTCTTGATGATGAGTTTTAAGACTTTTCCTATAGTAGTATTTGGTAGTGGCTCAGCCTCAACCCAATTGGTAAAGTAATCAATTGCTACAATGAAAAATTTTGCACCTCCCTTTGAGATAGGGAGTGGTCCTATTAAATCAATTCCCCATACATCGATAGACCATGGGTTTACAATGGGAGTTAACTCACTTGGAGGTAGTCGCAAGATTCTTAAGAACCTTTGACATTTATCCCATCTTTTTACATAGGTTAATGAATGTTTAGTCATGCAGGCTCAGTAATAGCTTTATCTCGTTAGTTTCTTTGCCAATCTTACTCCGTTGGAGTGATCTTTATAGAATCGTTGTGAGCTTCTCTTAACAGTTTTTATCCTTTTTCCAGAGTAATGCATCTAAAACAAGGTAATGAATATTCTTTTCTATATAATATCCCATCGATCATTGTGTATGAAAGGGCCTGATATCTCATTTTCCTTGATTAATATTTACTTTTAGGAAATGGCACTTTTTCTAAATATTCGGGCACAAGTGTCATCCAATTATTAGCATTTTGATCCTTGTAATCGTCCATCCTCATTCCTTTAGAAGTTTCTCTGTGGTTATTATCTTTTTGATAATTTTCTCTACTACCTTGTGATCGGTGGGCTTGTGAAAGAGTTAGGACTAATGCTTAATTATTCGATCCATCTTTCCCAAAATCAATACTCGGGTTTTGTTGGAATTCGACGAGAATAATTTTTACTTCTGGCGCTCCTCGCGAACTTGCCAATTTTGCTAAAGCATCTACTTGTGCTTTCTTTTCTCAGTATATGATGGATAGATAAAGCTTCAAAGTAAACTAACATTTCATGAACTTTTTAACTTATTGGGTTAATCGAGCATCTTCCATCTGATACACATTGTATTGTTTATTTATCATTAACTATGAATCATTAAATACCTCGATCCTTGGGATTTTTAGTTGCTAAATTTAGTCTAGACATCGTGGTTTCATATTCAACTATGTTATTGGTTGTAGAAAATCCTACTTTAATTGCATAGTGCAACCTATTTCTTGATGGTGTAATTATCACATAACCAACCCCGGCTCCTTGTCCATTTGAAGCACTATCGATTTATAATTGCCACTTTGGATCAAGTTTCTTTTCATTTTCCAACTGCTCTTCAATGAATCCTGTGCATTCAGCTACAAAATCGCCCAAGGCTTGCCTCTTGGTTGATGCTCGAGGTAGATATTCAATATTTCATGACTTAATTCCATTTCACATTTTATCAACCTTTATCACGTTTCAGGTTTACTGAAGATTTCTTAAGCGGAAAATTGATCAAAATTTGATTGGATGTGCTTGAAAATAAGACCCCAATTTTCATGCGGATAACACTAAGAAATAAACTAGATTTTTTATAACCGGATACTTAATTTCAACATCCTTTAATCTCTTGCTTGTATAATATACCGATAGTTGATTTCTATTTTCATTGTTTTTTAGAACTGAACTGACCAAGTGTTTTGATACTTCCATATATAGTAACAAATTTTCTCCTTCTATCCATTCTTGAAAACCTTTCTGACATTCTTCCGTCCATTCAAAGGTTTTTTGTTTCTTGATTACATCAAAGAAAGGGATGCATTTATCGGTCACCTTTGATATGAATCAATTAAGTATGTCTAGCTGACCAATATGCCCAATTACTTCTTTACTTGTTTTAGGTTCTACCATCAATTTAATTACTTTGATTTGATTGGGATTAACCTCTATTCCTCATCCACTCATAATATATCCTAAGAACTTCCTAGTTCGGAATCAAAATTGTAGACTCAACTTGATTTTTATTTTCTAAGCACTTTATACATTTTATTTAAGTCCCCAATGTAATCGGTTTGTTTCTTTGACTTTCCTAACTTATAATCGACACATAAAATTCCTTGCTTTTCCTAATCCGATCTTTAAATATTCTATTCACCAACCATTCATAAGTTACTTCCACAATTTTTAGCCCAAATGGCATTACATTATAACAGCACATTCCCCAATCAGTCACGAAGCTAGTATGTTCTTTATCAGGTTTGAACATAAGAACTTGATTATATCCAGAGTATGCATCCATAAATGATAATAGTTTATTGTCACTTGTGGCATCAATTAGTTGATTGGTCCTTATAAGTGGATAGCAGTCCTTCGGCATGTCCACCAATGTTACCCATTTTCCATTAAACCTCTTGACCCACACTGGGTTTGCCGGCCATTTTGGATAATGAACCTATTTTCCAAGAACCGTTTTACTTCCTCTTGTAGTGCTATGGTTCAAACTTTGTTGAATTGCCTTACTTCTGTCTTATAGGAGTGAACTTTGGGTTGATGTTGAGTGCATGACACGTATGGGGTCAATTCTTACAATATCAGCACATGTTTAGGTGAAAACATTTGTAACATCCCCAATCTGGAGGTCCGAAGCTAAGTGATATAGATGCTACAGTCATAAATAGTATTAACTTCCGGTGACCAAATACAGTAATGTTAATGGTATCCATAATATCAGAAGCACTTGAATATGAAATAAAATCATCACAAATTAAAACAATTTTCTGATTACATTTCAAAACAACATTTCATATCCTAGTTACGTAATCCAAAACATTTCCCAAGTTCAGATCAAATATAATTATTACAAAATACGCCAAGAGCGATATGTGAAGATGCCCCCTTGGTTGACCAGAGTACTATATAGTCATAACTGACATAATACAACACAGCGGAATCAAACAAAATAAAACATCAACTCCTAAATAGCTATCCGTCAGCTAACTGCTTGTCTTCGGAAGCTTTATTCGCCAACCTACTAAAATCTGAAAATCCTCAACCCTTAGCCTACTCAAATCAATTTTGAGCACCCGAGAGTTTAAGGGGAAAACATAAACTTCGAGTCTGATATAAAGCCTGGTGTGAATAATACTATACATCTCGGTTATTTGATATTAAGTGGGACCATGCCGCTTAGCGGAATCGGTTTCCCCTCAGTAATACCCCTTTAAAACATATCTTTTGTAAATCATAATCCTACAACCATAACTGGTCAAAACTATAAATAAATATCATGTAAACTTACATGTTAGGTAATAAATGAACTATATGTCCAAACACTATAGTTTTGTTTGGCTAACTACTAACCTTTCGCTGACTCGGTCCTACCAGACAATATAAACTAATAATCTAACGTCTGTTAGATTCTCCTTTTTTGGACGGTCTGTCCCTAACTTACTTTCTCCAGGTCAACTGATCCTAATGGTTTTGAGGGCTAAGCAGTAACCTACCTCTGTATATATATATATATATATATATATATATATATATATATATTTCATTCTGTGTGTAACATCATTTTAGCCTTACCTATGACAAAGCCCTACACACTGGAATTTTGGACTAAATTAGCTGGGGCTAATAGCTAATGTATAGGGTACGACCCTATACCAGTCCCATCTTGTAAACAAATATCTGAGTCATTTCACTTAGGGTAATCTTCCCTTAAATTTTCCTTGAAAACCTTTTCATCTCAAATTGATTTATACCTTTAAATCATACTTAAATAAGGAAAATATATACTTTATGCTTTACTCAAAATCACCTTGCCATGTTATATATATACTTTCCACAAATCTTTGTTGATGAAAACATTTTAAACCTTTGAAAGTACCTCTTTCGAATTCATTGAAAGTACCTCTTTCGAAACCCTTGAAAGTACCCCTTTCGAAACCAAGTAAACCCCTTTCTTTCACATAGGCAAAAAGGCCAAAACATTCCTTTCGAAACCATTCATATAAACCTTTCGAAACCATTGAAAAACCTTTCCTTCGAAAGCTATAAAACCTTAGACATCATATCTTTAAAACACTTAAACATTGCCTTTTGAAAACATTGGAAAACCATTCCTTTAAAACCTTTCGAAACCATTGGGGAACCTCCCCTTTGAAATCTTCGTTAAAACCTTTCGAAAGCGTTAAATCATCAAACCTTTCAAAAGCATTTGGGTTCAAGTAAAACATGTGGAACATCCTTTCAAAACCATTTAAAATTAGCTTCTTCGAAACCTTTGGGTTCTACCTTCAACAAAGCAAAAGGGTCATAAAACATTTAAGTCGAAAGCTCTCTTTTGGAAACAGTTCCTAAGCAAAGAAGTGATGGTGTCGAAACCAACCCTTCCAAAAGAATTGGAGAAGTGGCTTGGATTTTAAAACAAAGTATACCTTCCAAAACCATTGACTTCGAAAGGTAGAAAAGCGGCAGCAAGGGGTGTCGACCCCTTTGAACTTAAAAAAAAGGCGCAACCCATTTCAGAACCATTCCTTAAATCAATTTGACCTAGTCGGAAGCCAATCAAGTCGAAAGCATATCCTTCGAAAGCAAAGCAGGCGCGTTTTCAATTAAAAGCAAGTTAATGTTTTGACCCCTTCGGAACCCTTAGCTTCGACCCAGTGCCTTTCGCCTTTGCCAATTCGCTACGTACCAATTACTTTATACCATGCACATTGGTTTCGATGGTAATGAAGGCGGAAGTACTTGGTCGGAACCCCTGGTGCCGAAAGTAGTAAAACATGCCAAAAGTATATAAAAACTGATTTTTACTTTAAAAAGAATTTCTTTTCAACTAACCTGCCTTGTTTGTCAAAATATTATTGGTTGCAAATTTTCTTTTATAGAAGTGCTGCCAATATTTCAGAAATAAACAATTTAATTTATTTAATAAATACCCCTACTCTTTTTATAAATATATAAATCATTTAAGTCCCATACCTTAAATAATTTTATATATTCATCAAAACACTTAGGAAAATTCTACAAAAATTCCAGAAAATCATTTTTAATATGTTTTCCAATATATATTAATTTCAGACCCAAACACAAATAATTTAGCCGTAAATTATTTTAAACCCAAATAATCATTTTCTTCACTAGAAAAATTATATTAAATCCAAATAAATTCAAAAAATTATGAAAATGGAATCCCATCTCTAAAATCTCATTTTTGATCTAAATCTAAAATCGTAGGGCATTTGGATGTCATTTAATAGGGTTTTCACATTAAAACATATCATAAAATCTATATGAATAAGCATAAATCATCAACAAGCATATATACACATTTAATCCTTCAAAAACATAGCTAAAAATTGCAAAATATTTTAGACTCACCTTAAAACCGAAAAAATTAGAAAAATGATATGTAGTCATTATTCACCTTTGCTCTGAGTTTAAGGAGTTAAGATTTGATCTTGAGTTAATTGCTTAAGCTTCTCCCTTTGATTGCTTTCTCTTTCTCTAAATTGTCTAATGGTTGCTGGCCTCAAATGGTTTTTAGATTTTGAAATGAACGTATGAATGAATTCCTAAGGGTTTAGGGTATAAGAATACTCTTTTTCCTATTTTACCCCTTATCTATTTTATTCATGTTAGCTCATTTTTGTTTATTCATTAACATGGCACGACTACCTCTTAGTTTAATCACAAACCTCAACCCCTTAATCATCACATTATTTTATTTTATTTAGCTAATTAAATATCCTAAATAATGTTACCAAAAATTAGGGTCATTACAGACTCCCCTCCTTAAAGAATTTTTTCCTCGAAATTACGATAAGGTATACAACAAATCAATCAAAAATGTAAAACATACCATCAAACAAATCAGGACAAGTGTCTCTAATCCTGTTCTCAGTCTCCCAAGTACAGTCTCTCTCATCGTTGCTTCATTGGACTTTCACTAATCTAACTGTCTTTTTTCTAAGCCTCTTCTCATCTCTCGCAACTATCCAAACTGGCTTTCTAACTATTGTCAAGTCCGGCTCTACTACTAAATCATCTAACACAGTCGGTGCAATAGTAGACTCTGGGTCTCTAACACACTTCCTTAGATGAGAAACATGGAAAACGTCATGGACTCTTGCCAAACTATTCCATAACTCTACTCTATATGCGAGTTTCCCTATCCTCTCTACAATAGGAAATGGTCCTACGAATCTCGATGCCAACTTTCCTGATTTCCCGAATCTGATCACACCCTTCATCGGTGATACCTTAATAAAAACATGATCTCCAATAGAGAAATCTGTCTTTCTGTATCTATCAGCCTAACTCTTCTGCCTAGACTGAGCTTCCTTCATCCTAGCTCAAATCAACTCAATCTTCTCTGCAGCTACTCTCACTAAATCTGGACCATGAACCAACCTATCCCCGGTCTCCAACCAACAAACTGGTGATTTGCATTGCCTTCCATACAAAGCTTCAAATGGTGCCATCCCTATACTAGTCTGATAACTATTATTATACGAAAACTCGACTAAGTGTAGATGGTATTCCTAAGATCCCCCAAAATCTAACACACAAGCTCTTAACAAATCCTCCAAGACTTTGTTAACTCTTTCCGTTTGCCCATCAATTTGCGGATGGTAAGCGGTACTCATCTTGAGCTTGGTTCCTAAAATCTCCTGTAGACTCTTCCAGAACTCACTAGTGAATAAGGAATCTCTATCAATTACTATACTACTTGGAATTCCATGAAGTCTAACTATATTCTTCATAAATAACTTAGCCAAAGCAGGTGTCGTCCTAGTTGACTTAACTGGAACGAAATAGGCACTCTTGGTCAATCTATCCACTATGACCCATATACTTTCATTTCCTTTACTAAATCTTGGCAATCCGTCTATAAAATCAATAGAAGTAGAATCCTACTTCCATACCGGAATATTCAATGGCTGTAGCAAACCATTTGGCTTTTGATGTTCGGCTTTGACTTGTTGACAGTTCAAACACTACTTCACCCATAAGCCAACATCTCTCTTTATGCCTTCCTGGAAGAAACTTCTCTTCATGTCCTAATACATCTAGTTTCTCCTGGATAAATAGTGAACTTCGAACGATGGCTTTCCTCCAAAACTTCCTTCCTAATGTCTCCCACATTCAGAGCACACAACCTCCCTTTTTTTCTCAACCACCCATTTTGGCCAAGACTGAAATCCTACAAGTCATTGCTCTCAGTTCCATCCTTTAATTTCCAGATTCGTTCAACCAATAATAGATCCTCCTCTTGTTTAGAAGCAATCTTTTCGATCATTACCGGTCGAACTTCTAAACAAGATAACATAGTAGTTCCTTCACTAGATTTGGCCTCAGATCTCCATTGAACTCTATTAGTCGACAATGCTTCCAAATCCTTCCACTCAGCTATCATCGCCAATACTACATTCTGATGCTTCTTGCTAAGCGCATTTGCAACCTTATTACCTTTCCCTAGTGTGTACTCAATTCTAAAACCATAAGCATTAATAAACTCTAACCATCTTCGATGTCTCATGTTCAGCTCCTTCTGAGAGAACAAGTACTTCAACAACTTATGATCCGTATATAACTCAAATCGCTCTCCCAAAAGGTAATGTCTCCACAAATTCAATGCAAAAATCACCGCAGCTAACTCCAAATCATGCGTTGGATATCTAACCTCATGCGATCTAAGCCGTCGAGAAGCGCAGGCAATCACTTTACCTCTTTGCATTAACACAGCTCCTAATCCAGTTCCATACGCATCTGTATAAACTACCAAATCTTGATTCCCTTCTGGAACAACCAACATAGGTGCATGGTTCAATAAGTGTTTCAAGCTCTGGAATGCTTCCTCACACTTATCGGTCCAGACAAACTTCATATCCTTTCGCGTTAGCTTGGTCATCGATGCTACTATCCGTGAAAAATCCTTAATGAACCTCCTATAATATCTAGCCAATCCCAGAAAACTCTTTATCTCGGTCACTGTCTCGAGTCTTTTCCAATTATTCACTGCTTCAATCTTAGTTGGATCTACAAACAACCCTTTCTCTAAGACTACATGACCAAGAAACTTCACATCCTTCTTCCAGAAATGAAACTTTGAAAACTTCACCTTCAGCTGATTCTGCCTCAGCATCTCAAGCACCACTCTAAGATGAACTTCATGCTCCCTTTCATCCTTAGAGTATATCAAGATATCATCTACGAAAACAAACATGAACCTATCCAAGTGCTCTCGTAAAACTCGGTTCATCAAGTCCACAAAGAATGCTGGCGCATTAGTTAGTCCGAATGGCATCACTAACCATTCGTACGATCCATATATAGTTCTAAACGTCGTCAAAGGTATATTATCCTCTGCTACTCTAAGTTGATGAAACCCTGTTGCCAAATCCAACTGAGAAAATACCTTGGCTCCACTCAACTGATCGAACAAATCATCAATTCTAGGCAACAAATATCGATTCTTTATCGTCTTCTCATTCAACTTACGATAATTGATACATAACCTCAACGATTTGTCTGGCTTCTTAGCAAACACTGCGGCTGCTCCCCAAGGTGAACTACTATGTCTGATAAAATTATTGCCTTTCAAATCCACCAACTGCACCTTCAACTCCGTCATCTCTGTAGGTGTCATCCTACTTGGCGGTCTACTCACTGGTTCTGCTCCAGGAACCAAATCTATCCGAAAATCAATGGCTCGTTTTTGTGGAAATCCTACTACCGGTTCAAACACATCTGCGAATTATCTAACCATGCAAACTCGATTCAACTCATCCTCTACCACCACAACACCCAACAAAGCATTCATCTCACAACTAGGGTTTTCTACATTGTAAACAATCTGATCACTATAGTCAGGGTGTCTAAGTGATATTTTCCTATCATGGAAAAATATCCTAGCATCATACTTACTTGACTAGTCCGTACCCAAGATAATTCCGAACCCTACAAAGACAAACACATGCAAACTACAAAGAAAGGTATGACCTAACAAATCAAACTCTAGGTGGTCACACTTCATCCCAAGTGTTGCATACTCTCCTATCGGATTTGCAACACTTAAGGAAGTAACAAAGTATGAGGGTTCTAGGTTAAGCTTATCTACCAAACAACAAGATACAAAAGAATGCGATGCATCGGTATCAAACAAAACACTAATAGACATACCATGGATCAAAAGCATACCTCCCATCACTGCCTTCCCTTTCTCATGCACTGTTGGTCCTGATGTTGCTTGTTCCAATGCAAATACGTTTCCCCTTCCATCCATAACTGCCTCTTTGCATTGATTCTTATAATGACCAATCTGATCGCAATTAAAGCATCTGATATTCTTCTTCCCGATCACTTCCTTCGTCTTCCCATTATGACACTCATTAACGAAGTGTCCCTTCTTGTTGCACTTGAAGCAAACAACCTCAAACTTTCCCTTCTTTGCTGCTCCACCTTTCTGAGCACCCTTCTTATAAAAAGAACTTCCTTTTCTGACTCTGCCCTACCAGGACCTCCTTTGCCTTATTCTTCTCCAGAGAAGCAAGCATCTCCTCCTGTCTTAAAGCTATTTCCACTACAACATCACAAGGATCCCCAATATGAAGTAATGTAGCCCTTGCCAACTCAGGCTTCAACCCCCTTCTGAACTTCTCATTCCTCTTCATCACAGTATCCACAGTGGCATGCCCATACCTTGACAACTCCTCGAACCTTCTAGCATACTCCAACACAGTCATCTCCCCCTGCTCCAACTCAGCAAACTTTCTGAGCAAAGCAGACTGCGCCATCATAGACACGAACCTCTCTTGAAACTTTCTTCTAAACTCTGCCAATGTCATCTCCTCTTCATTCACTCCAGCCGTCACACTATTCCACAAGAATAAAGCTGCTCCCTAAAGCTGTCTCGAAGAAAGCCTTTTCTTCTGCTCATCATTGAGCCCCAAGTCTACAAAGATCCTCTAACAATGCAGCAGCTGGTTCTCCACCTCAATAGCATCTTCAATTCCGATAAATGGCTTCCCTCCAAGCCTTACATAATCTCTACTCAAGATAGCATAATTGTTGACCATCAGAGCTTCTTGAACTCCTACTCCAACATTTCCTTCGATCACTCCAGCAGCAATTCCAGCTTGCATCATATTCATAAAAAACTGATTCATAGATCTCATATCCACTTGTGGGACTCCAGCACCAACATTCCCTGCTTATGCCTGACCTTGGTTCCTTCTAGTATTCAATCTGGCATTTCCATTTGTGGTGGTGCTTCCTCCAAGATTCACCTTCCACTTCTAGCGTCCATATCTGTATTCAAGCCTTGTGAGATACAGAAGAATAGCTTAAGAGAGATAGGAGAATAGAGTTATAGCGTATACTTATATATAACGAATACATGTACGTTACTACAACGTTATCCTATACCCCGATCTTACTCTAATTCCTTAGGATTATGTTTTCAAAAATCATTTTTTAGTTAAAGTTTTTCATAAACCTATGCCCTAATACCAAGTTGTAACATCCCTTATCTGGTGGCCCAAAGCTAGGCGCTACAGATGTTGCAGTCATCTATAGTATTAACTTCCAGTGACCAAAAATGGTAATGTTAATGGTATCCATAATATCAGAAGCACATGAATATGAAACAAAATCACAAATTTCACAAAAACAAAATTTCTGATTACATTTCACAAAACATGTTTCATATTTCATTACATAATCCCATAATCGTTTCCCAGGTAAAGATCATATATAATAATTACAAAATACACCAAGAGCGACATATGAAGATGCCTCCTTGGATGACCAGAGTACTATATAGACATAACTATCTTCAATACAACACAACAGGATCAAACAAAATAAAACAGCAACTCCTAAATAGCCATTCGTCAGTCACCTGTTCCTCCCCGGAAGCTTTATTCGCCAACCTACTTAAAACCTAAAAATCCTCAACCCTTAGTCTACTCAAATCAATTTTGAGCACCCGAAAGTTTAAGGGGAAAACATAAACTTCGAGTCAGACATAAAGCCTGGAGTGAATAATACTATACATCACGGTTATTTGATATTAAGTGAGACCATGCCGCTTAGCGGAATGGGTTTCCCCTCACAAATATCCTTTTAAAACACATCCTTTGCAAATCATTTCCTACAACCAAAACTGGTTAAAATTGTAAAGCATTATCATGTAAACATACTTATCAGGTAACAAATGAACTATCTGTTCAAACACTATAGTTTTGTTTGGCTTCCTACTAACTTTTGGCTGACTCGGGCCTACCAGACAATATAATTAAAATAATCTAACACATGTTAAATACTCCTCTTCTGGATGGTCTATCCCTAACTTATCTATTAGATACTCCTCTTCTGGATGGTCTGTCCCTAACTTATCTTCTCCCAGGGTCACTTGATCCTAATGTTTTTGCAGGCTCACGACTAACCTATCTGTATACAAATATATATTCCCTTCTGTGTGTAATCATCATTTTAGTCTTACCTGTGACAAAGCCCTACACATTGGAATTTTGGACTTAATTAGCTGGGGCTTATAGCTAATGTATAGGGCACGACCCTATACCAGTCTCATCTGGTATTCTAATATCTGATTCATTTTACTTTGGGTAATTTTCCCAAAATTTTCCTTGAAAACCTTTTCATCTCAAATTGATTTAAAACCTTTGAATCAAACTTAAACAAAGAAAAAACATATACTCCATGCTTTACTCAAAATCACCTTGCCATGTTATATATATATATACATATATATATTTTACCCAAATCTATGTTGATGAAAAAATTTAAACCTTTGAAAGTACCCCTTTCTAAACGAAATAAAAACCTTCTTTATAACCTAGGCCGAAAGGCCAAAAAATTCCTTTCAAAACCATTCATATAAACCATTCAAAACCATTCCTTCGAAAGTACAAAAACCTTAGACATCCTATCTTTAAAACACTTAACATTACCTTTCGAAAATATTCGAAAACCTTTACTTTCTAACCTTTCGAAACCATTAGGGAACCACCCCTTCGAAACCATTCTTTAAATATTTCGAAAGCATTAAAACATCAAACCTTTCAAAAGCATTTGGGTTCAAGTAAAACATGTGGACCTACCTTTCGAAACCATTTAAAACCATCTTTTTCGAAACCATTTGGGTTCTACCTTCAACAGGACAAAAGGGTCATAAAACATTTAAGTTGAAAACACTATTACGAAAGCTATTCCTAAGTAAAGAAGTGTTGGTGTCGAAACCAACCTTCCGAAAGCATTGGTGAAGCGCCTTGGGCTTTAAAACAAGTATATCTTCCGAAAGCATTGGCTTCGAAAGGTAGAAAGGCGGCAGCTAGAGGTTTCGACCCTTCCAAAGCATTTACTTAAAACAAAAGGCGCAACCCATTCGAAACCATTCCTTTAAAACAATTGACTCAGCTGAAAGCCATCCAAGTCAAAAGCACTTCCTTCGAAAGCAAAACAGGCGCATTTTCAATATAAAACAAAGGCACGCTTTGACCCCATCTGAACCTATGGTGTCGACCCAGTACCTTTCTTCTTAGTCCAATTCACTATGTAAAAGTTATTGATACTATATGCATTGGTTTCGATGGCATGGAGGCGACAATACGTGGTCGGAACCCCTGTGGCGAAAGTGGCGAAACATGCTAAAAGCATGTAAAAACTGATTTTTACTTTAAAAATAATTTCTTTTCAACTAACCAACCTTGTTTGTCAAAATATTATTGGTTGCTAATTTTCTTTTCTAAAAGTGCTGCCAAAATTTCAGAACTAAATTACAAAATACTCCTTCTCCTTTTAAAAATATATAAAACATTTAAGTCCCATACCTTAAATAATTATATATATCTATCAAAACACTTAGGAAAATTCTACAAAAATTCCAAAAAATCATTTTCAATATGTTTTCTAACATATTTTAATTTCAGACCTAAAGCATATATTATTTAGCCGTAATAATTTTAAACCCAAATAAACATTTTCTTCACTAGAAAATTAATATAAAATCCTCAGTACTTCAGAACATTATGAGAATTGAAACCCATCTCTAAAATATCATTTCTGATCTAAATTTAAATTCGCAAGGCATTTGGATGTCATTTAATAGGGTTTTTACATCAAAACATATCATAAACCCTATATGAATAAGCATAAATCATCAACACACATATATAAACATTTCATCATTCAAAACATGGCATAATCATGCCAAATACTATGGATTCATCTTAAAACCGAAAATAATTAGAAAATGAGATGTAGTCAATATTCACCTTAGCTTTGAGATTATGGAGTTTGAGATTTGAATGGATTAAGTTGATTAATCTTCATCCTTTAGATCTTTCTATTCTTGTTAATGGTGGCTGGCCTCTACTTTAATTTGATATTGTAAATGAACGTATGAATGAATTCCTAAGGGTTTCGGATATTAGAATACTCTTTTTCCCTCACTTATTTGCCTTATCTATTTTAATTCATGTTAGCTCATTTTAATTTATTCATTAACATGGCACGACTACCCCTATTGATCACAAATCTCAATCCCCTAATCATCACATTATTATATGTCTATCATATTACTTGAGTTTCCTCATGCTGGTTTTCCAGATTGACCCGAGTGTTATTTTATTATAATGTTCGAGTCAGACTGAGTTTTTCTCGGGTAGGCTTTGGTGATATGGAGTTGTTGGAGAAGAGCTGGATGTTCACTTATCATAGTGTTTTATTTTCCGCTGTATTATATGGTATACCTATCAGCAATTGTAAGGTCAGAATTTTATAACAGTCTTGCTAATAAGATTTGTTTTTAACTCTGATGTACTCTGTATTTTTGAGTAACAATTTTTACTGTCTTTGTTATATTATATGTTTTCGATTCCGTTGTGAGATTTTGTTTTCTCCGTTCTCTGTTCTTTTCCTTTTCTTTACCCTAACAATCTGCCTTTCCGATGATTGGATGTTAGACATTTGAATACTATGGATGTATTCGGTTTGGACTTTCAATGTTCTTCTTCCCGATCACTTCCTAAGCCTTTCCAGTACGACACTCATTAGCAAAATGTCCTTTCTTATCGCACTTAAAACAAACAACCTCAAACTTTCCTTTTTTCGCGGCTCCACCTTTCTGAGCGCCCTTCTTATGAAAGAACTTCCTTTTCTGACTCTGTCCCACCTGGACTTCCTTTGCCTTATTCTTCTCCAGAGAAGCAAGCATCTCCTCATGTCTCAACGGCATCTCCACTACAACATCACAAGGATCTCTAATATGAGGTAATGTGGTCCTGGCCAACTTAGGCTTCAACCCCCCTGATAAACTTCTCATTTCTCTTCATCATAGTAGCCACAATGGCATGTCCATACCTAGCCAACTCCTCAAACCTTCATGCATACTCCAACACAGACATATCTTCCTGCTCTAACTCGGCAAAATTTCTAAGCAAAGCAGACCATGCCATCACATACATGAACCTCTTCTGGAACCTTCTCTTAAACTTAGCCCATGTCATTGTTTCCTCATCCACTCTAGCCGTCACACTATTCCACCAAAATAAAGCTGCTCCTTGAAGCTGTCTTGAAGCAAGCTTTCTCTTATGCTCATTATTGAGCCCCAAGTCTGCAAAGATTCGCTCACAACACAGCAACTAGCTCTCCACCTCAATAGCATCCTCAATTCCAATAAATGGCTTCCCTCCAAGCCTGACATAGTCTCTACTCAACATAGCATATTTAATGACCACCGGAGCTTCCTGAACTCCTACTCTAGCATTTCCTCCAACCACATTAGTAGCAATTCCAGCTTGCATCATATTCACAAAAAACTGATAATAGCTCCCATATCTAACTGTGGAACCCCAGCACCAACATTCCCAGCTTGTGCCCGACCTTGGTTCCTTCTAATATTCGGTCTGGCATTTCCATTTGTGGTGGTGCTTCCTCCAAGATTCACTCTTCCACTTCTAGCGTCCTTATTTGTATTCAAGCCTCATAAGATACAAAAGAATAGCCTAAGAGAGATAGGAGAATATAGATATAGCGTATACTTATATATAGCAAATATAGGTATGTTACTATAGCGTTATCCCATACCCCGATCTTATCTCTAATTCTTTAGGATTATGTTTTAAACAATTATTTTAGTTTAAAGTTTTTCATAAACTTATGCTCTGATACCAAGTTGTAACATCCCCTATCTGGAGGCCCGAAGCTAAGCACTACAGATGCTGCAGTCATCCATAGTATTAACTTCCAATGACAAAATAGTATAATGTTAATGGTATCTATAATATCTGAAGCACTTGATATGAAATAAAACCATCATAATTTTCTGATTACATTTCAAAACAACATTTCATATCCAAGTTACATAATTCCAAAAGTTTCCCAAGTTTAGATCAAATATAATTATTACAAAATACGGCAAGAGCGACATATGAAGGTGCCCCTTGGTTGACCAAACTACTATATAGTCATATCTTACGTAATACAACATAGTGGAATCAAACAAAATAAAATAGCAACTTTTAAATAGCAATCCGTCAGTCACATGCTCGTCTTCGGAAGCTTTATTCACAAACCTAATAAAACCTGAAAATCCTCAACCCTCAACTTACTCAAATCAACTTTGAGCACCCGAGAGTTTAAGGGGAAAAACATAAACTTCGAGTCAGACATAAATCCTGGTGTGAATAATACTATACATCTCGGTTATTTGATATTAAGTGAGACCATGCCGCTTAGAGGAACGGATTTCCCCTCACTAATATCCCTTTAAAACATATCTTTTCGAAATCATAATCCTGCAACCACAACTGGTCAAAACTGTAAAGCAATATTATGTAAACTTACATGTCAAATAATAAATGAACTATATGTCCAAACACTATAGTTTTGTTTGGCTAACTACTAACCCTCGGCTGACCCGAGCCTACCAGACAATATAAACAAATAATCTAACATCTGTTAAATACTCCTCTTCTGGACGGTCTGTCCCTAACTTACTTTCTCCAGGTCAACTGATCCTAATGGTTTTGCGGGCATACCAATAACCTACCTTTGTGTGTATATATATATATATTTCGTTCTGTGTGTAACATCATTTTAGTCTTACCAGTGACAAAGCCCTACACACCGGTATTTTGGAATAAATTAGCTGGGGCTAATAGCTAATGTATAGAGCGTGACCCTATACCAGTCCTATCCGGTATACAAATATATGAGCCATTTTACTTAGGGTAACCTTCCTTTAAATTTTCCAAAAAAACAAGGTGATTTTGAGTAAGGCATAGAGTTTACATTTTCCTTGTTTAAGTATGATTTAAACCTTTAAATTATACTTAAACAAGGAAAATATAAACTTTATGCCTTACTCAAAATCACCTTGCCATGTTATATATATATACACACTTTACACGAATCTTTGTTGATGAAATTGTTTTAAACCTTTGAAAGTACGCCTTTCAAATTCATTGAAAGTGCCTCTTTCGAAACCATTGAAAGTACCCCTTTGAAACCAAGTAAACCCCTTTCTTCCACCTAGGCCGAAAGGCCAAAACATTCCTTTTGAAACCATTCATATAAATGTTTCGAAATCATTGAAAAACCTTTCCTTTGAAAGTTATAAAACCTTAGACATCCTATCTTTAAAACACTTAAACATTGCCTTTCGAAAACATTGGAAAACCTTTCCTTTCAAACCTTTCGTAACCATTGGAGAACCACCCTTTCATAACCTTCATTAAAACCTTTCGAAAGCTTTGAAACATCAAAACTTTCGAAAACCTTTGGGTTCAAGTAAAACATGTGGAACATCCTTTCGAAACCATTTAAAATTAACTCCTTCGAAACCTTTGGGTTCTACCTTCAACAGAGCAAAAGGGTCATAAAACATTTAAGTTGAAAGATCTCTTTCGAAAATAGTTCCTAAGCAAAGTACTGATGGTGTCGAAACCAACCCTTCCGAAAGCATTGGAGAAGTGGCTTGGATTTTAAAACAAAGTATACCTTCCGAAACCATTGACTTCGGAAGGTAGAAAAGTGGCAGTTAGGGTTGTCGACCCCTTCGAACTTAAAACAAAAGGTGCAACCCATTTCGAAACCAATCCTTAAATCAATTTGACCCAGTCAGAAGCCAACCAAGTTGAAAGCATATCCTTCGAAAGCGAAGCAGGCACGTTTTCAATTAAAAGCAAGGCAACATTTCGACCTCTTTGAAACCCTTAGCTTAGACCCAGTGCCTTTCGCCTTAGTCCAATTCGCTACGTACCAATTACTTGATACCATGCACATTGGTTTCGATGGTAATGAAGGCGGAAGCACTTGGTCGGAACCCCTGGTGCCGAAAGTAGCGAAACATGCCAAAATTATTTAAAAACTGAATTTTACTTTAAAAAGAATTTCTTTTTAACTAACCTGCCTTGTTTGTCAAAATATTATTGGTTGCAAATTTTATTTTATAAAAGCGCTGCCACTATTTCAAAAATAAACAATTTAATTTATTTACAAAATATCCTTACTCCTTTTATAAATATATAAAATATCTAAGTTCCATAACATAAATAATTTTATATATTCATCAAAACACTTAGGAAAATTTTACAAAAATTCCAAAAAATTGTTTTAAAAATATTTTCCAACATATATTAATTTCAGACCCAAAACATAAATAATTTAGCCGTAAATTATTTTAAACCCAAATAATCATTTTCTTCACTAGAAAAATTATATTAAATCCACATAAATTCAGAAAATTATGAAAATAGAAATTCATCTCTAAAATTTCATTTCTAATCTAAATCTAAAATCGTAAGGCATTTGGATGTCATTTAATAGGGTTTTCACATTAAAACATATCATAAAATCTATATGAATAAGCATAAATCATCAACAAGCATATATAAACATTTAATCCTTCAAAAACATGGCTAAACATTGTAAAATATTTTGGATTCATCTTAAAACCGAAAACAATTAGAAAAATGAGATGTATTCATTATTCACCTCAGCATTGAGATTAAGAGTTGAGATTTGATCTTGAGTTAATTGCTTAAGCTTCTTTCTTTGGTTGCTTTCTCTTTCTCTAGCTTGCTAATGGTGGTCGACCTCAAATGTTGTTTATATTTTGAAATTAACGTACGAATGAATTCATAAGGGTTTAGGGTATAAGAATACTCTTTTTGCTATTTTATCCCTTATCTATTTTATTCATGTTAGCTCATTTTTGTTTATTCGTTAACATGGCACGGCTACCCCTTAGTTTAATCACAAATCTCAATCCCCAAATCATCACATTATTTTATTTAATTTAGCTAATTAAATATCCTAAATAATGTTACTAAAAATTAGGTTCATTACAACATCCTTACCTGATTGAAGAAACAAGATGAGTTCTTTCCTTATATTCTTATCTAGCCATTTTTCTATCTTCACTATTTTAGCGGAATATTGCAGGTCTAGATTCACCTCCTCTATGTCTTCCATGGATTTTATGTTTTCCGAACTATTTCTAGAATCCATATATGCACTATTTATTCTAGAACTTCTTCAGCATCTTCACTTCAATCAATTTAATTTAGCTCCACATACTTTATTTTTCTGTTTGATTTGACCCTTCTGTTTGGCATTCTACTCTTTTCCATTGGTAGGCTTGTCTTACTTGCCTTAGATATGGCTGATATGCATGTGCTTGAGAATTTTAGTTTTGTTTAGTTTGTTTAACAAGGGTCCATAACAAGACTCGCCTCCTTTATTACATTGTTCAAGAGTTGCATAGTACATGTCTTTGGGGCTAAACTGCTCTCTACGCACTATTCCCCACCCCAGCCTTAGAAAGGAATTTCATAAGTAAATTTTTAGGGAGACAAATGAGTCTACTTTGCCCAAAGCGGGTCTTCTAAGAACGCATTATAATAAGATGGTTGATCCATAACCATAAACAGAGTCTGAAATTCCCAAATCAAGGTGGAATTCACATTTGAACCTATAGCGTGATTTCCTAATTGGCATGCTACTGTTGTTATTAAATGCAATGATAGGTTCTAAGCTAGGCTTAAATTTTCCTTTGGGATATCCATTTGGTCAAAAGTGTTCTTAAGGATGATGTCTACTGTGCTTCGAGTAACAACAAATATATTGGACACGAAGGAATGCCTAATTTTTGCGATAATCTTCAGTGGATCATAATAATGGTGCCTAACTCCACTTAGTTCTTTTGGAGTTATTATCAGGTTCGAGATTTGGATAGAACCCTTGTAAGCTTTTGTTGGAGGTTCCACTCCTGCAGAGTAGATTCCTTCTTTTCTTTCCTTTAATTATCGGTTCCTTGCGCCTTTGATTATTCATGCAATATGTGGTTTGCCATGGAACACATCAATATGATTGATTGATTGTGGAGTTGAACGACCCTACCATTATACCTATATTATTGAAGAATATTATAAATAATGTCGTCTAATAACACGGAAAATATGATTGTTAAGGGCGATCAAATGTGAACATAACTATAAACTAACATTGACACGTCATACTTACTATTTTACTAAATCTCTAAAATAATATTTGACCTGTACAATCTCAGCTCAAAGTAATAAACACATTGGTTTCTCAGAATCAGAATAGTATATCATAAAAAACAATAATCACAGATCACGGCGCAATAATAAACCTCATATACATATGCAAACAGTGAGTCTATAAGATAGTCTACAAGATAAAATACTGGACCCACATAATATACAGTTGGTACAAATCTCTAACTCAATATACATCTCGTATATATATATACACACACACACACTCAAAAAATCCTAAATGAGATAAACTAAAAGTAAAAAATGTTTATCTTCTTGCTAGCACAATCATCCAAAGGTCAACTCGTCTTGTAACTTGAAAGGTCTCGGCCTTACCCGAGTATTAAAAATAAATGGGTCAGACAATCTCTAAATATTCAAAATGGTAAGAAAAAAATATAACACAAGGATATATGACATATAGATAAATACAGATGTCTTATATATATATATATATATATATATATATATATAACAAGTCAAGGGAATAATCCAACTCTAGTTACATTTTAAACATGAACATCGGATTCAGAAAACACAAAATAAACCACAATCATCAAATCCACCATAAAACATAGAAATATTTAAATCCTGAAACATATAATGAATCAAAAACCTAGAAATTCCAAACCTAAGAAGAATATCTCAAAATCCAGGAAAACCAAATATAGAATTACCTCAATGATTATACTCTTACCGTCGAAAAACAAAAGGTGTATCACTCATACCGATCAAATACCAATGATAGTCCATACCATGAAAATAAAATATCAAAATCCATGAAAAATAGATTGAAGAACATATTACTCATTCCGATCACAAGGATCGTATAAAAATCTAGGAGTATACTTCTTAAGGATCTATCGGCTCCCAGCCAAACACCAAAAGAGAGTAAACTCTAAAGTGCCAAATACTATCACCTTTAGTAATCATGAGAACTTAACCAAAATGTCGCATACTGCCTAGTGAAATTTTAGTACTTACTAGAGGCTAGTAAATCTCACTCGTTACAGATATTACTAGAAAACTTAAACTATATTCCCTTAAGGATCTATCAGTCCTACCGAACACCAAAAGTGAATACAACTCTAAAGTGTTAAATACTTCGTAATAGAAATCACAGGAGTTTAACCAAGGCATCCCATACTACTTGGTGGACTTCAGGTATTTGCTAATGGGCCAGTAAGTACGACTTAAACATTCTATTTAATGAGTTGTACCATATTCGACAAAGCGTTACATGAAAGCATTTAAACCAAGCAATAACACTAATTTGATTATTAGTATTCCTAAATTAGATAATTAAGGTTCTCAAAACATTTCAATATTTTTTTATCTTCTCCAAATCCAAAAGTCACACAAAATTGCCAAAATAGCATATAAATAGCCAAATGTTAAATCCAACAAAAATCTGATAAGAATTTCTGGTTTCGAAAATGAATAATATAGTTTAACATATAGAAAATGATTTCTTAAACCCTTTCTTTATATAATTACTTTCAAACTATTAATTTTAAAAATCCATTAACTTAATTATTTCTCAAATATATATATATATATATGTTTATCCTTAGATAAAATAATCCATAATTCCAATTTTATATCAAAAATGCTTATATATATACTTATTTCAAATACTTATTTAAAAGATCTAAAGTTCACAATTCTTATTCCAAAAAATATATATATATGTATGTATGTATGTATGTACGTATAAGTCCATTCACTTTTATAGAAATCACAAATATTTATATTTCCAAACCCATAAAGGTATTAAACATTTGATTAGAAATAAACTAATTTATACTTCACAATCATTATTATTATATAAATAATAAATAAATATACATATACTTATACTTTTAAATATTCTTTATATAAGAAACAATTCTATACTTAAAAAGGTTTAGAGAAAATGGTTCGATTAGAAAATAAACCCTTTCGAAAACTCAAGTTAAAAACCATAGGACAAAAATTGTATTTTGAGCCATAAACCCATAGAACAACTCTATGGTATTAAAAATCCAAAACAAATTCAAAAATTCCTAAATCAAGATTTGGAAATAACATTGCAATTGGTATGAACTCAACCATAAATCAATGCACATAACATTCAAGGAAACACCTGGGAAAATGAACAATGGAACGAGCAATCGGGGTTTCAACCTGGAGCTGAAATAGCTCCAGGAAAACACCGCACCGATGCATCGGTGGTGTCCCACCGGTCCACCGGTTTGGGCGAAGTGGTCCACCGGTTTGGGCGAAACCTGGAGCATTTCCAGCTCTAGGCTGCCCTCCAATGACCTGTTTTTGACGATTTTTGAACCGCAAAATGCTATGGTTTCTAGAGTGACGAATTTTGGTCATGCAAGCACACAAACATCATATAATTAGGGTAATAAGAGATTACTATGTCAGATTTTTAGCTACCAGAGATCAAAGCAAAAAAATATCAATATCTCAATCAAATTGGAAACAATACAACATTAATTCATTCAACAACACAACCACAACATATAAGTTTAGAGATAGATTATGTGAGTGGTAACTCACCTTTTTACTCCTTACAATAGCTTGCTAACTTCAATTTATTCACTGCCATGAATTACACATCAAACCCTAGAATTTTGCCTCAATCAAAAAGAAGAACAAACACAAATCAAAACACAATATAAACTGAAATCAATTGGACTAATAGGTGAATTAAAGCTAGAAAACTAACTTTGATTTTCCTTGGATTTTCTAGCAATTTATTTCCATTTTAAATTAATAAATTTGCTCCTAGGGTTGAAGGGAAAGTTTGATTTCCTTAGCTTTCTATTTCTTAGTTTAGAAAATAAACGCACCATTTAATGAAAATGAGAAGGAGACTTCTCTTTGTTTTCACTTAAATGGGCCTAACCCACTTAGAACAAATTATGCACCCATTTATTTAATTATTACTAATAACTTCATTAATAAAAAAAGCTTAAACATTGAAACCATAGCCTATTTAAAAAAAATGAGTTCTCAAATTAATTTAACAACGAATAACATTTTTATTAAGAAATCTAATAATCTCAAAATTTTCATTTATTTATAAATAAAAGTTTTTAATTAAATAAATACCCTCATCCAAATTCTTATTCCAATTCTCATTTAAATTTATAAAACTCAAAAATTCTAATTTTTTTAATATTCCCTAAATTATGAATTTTACCAAAATTAATTAACTCTCAATAATATTTTTAAGTGATTACAACACTTCAAAAATACTAACATTTCTCAATTTAACAATGTTTAAAATTAATCATTCTAAAACAAATTATCTTTTATAAAAGGAAAATTCCAAAGTAATGATTTAAATTTTCCAAATTAAGCCATCATTTAGTTTATTATATTTAAATCAGGGTTGTTATAGGAATGTTTTGCAGGAGCTTATTTTCTAAAATTTTAGCATGGTTAGTTTGGGATTTTTCACTGTGAGAGAATTTTTGATCATTCTTAACAAATTATTTGAGTGCTTCTCTTATAATCATGCCTTATATAAATCCAGCTAAAACATGACAATCATCTATTTTATGTCTATTCACATTGTGGAAGGCATTGTAATCTCCTCCGTTATTTGGTTCTGGATTTGCCTTTGATTTGAATGATGTAAGGTATTCTAATTCATCTTTGGTTACAACATAAATGTAGGAAATGGGTTGGTTCAAATCGGTAGGATTTTCCTTTGAAAATTCATCCGATTTATCTTTCTTCTTTGGGACCAAAAAGCCTCCCTTTTCTCCCTGCTTCCTCTCCTCATGAAAGCTCTCCTCCATTTGGATAAACTTGTACGCTTGAAAATGAAAATCTTGCGAATCTTTACACCCATTTATATTTAGTTCTTTCCAGAATAAGTTTTTCTCGATTAGCCTAGACTTCCCGGCGATTAGCTTCTCCATATCGCTTGCCTTCTCGGCTCTATTAGCCTTAGCATCAATGGTTGGTTTTAGAGGTACAAAACTGTGATGAAAATTCATATGCAAATTGTTTCCATTAGTAAGTGGTCTTTTCACGATAGCGATGGTACCATTTTGCAGCTACGCTAAAGAAGTTGGTAGGAAACAACCTACATCTTACTGCTTTGGAGCATCTTATAGGTATAATTGGCTTTCAAAAGCCATTAAATGGACGTCTGGATCAGTTGACCCATCATATTTGATTAATGGAACTTTGATATATGAAGATAATCATACTGTCATGATTTCTTCAGTAAACGGGGCTCCCCCGAAATTGTTATTAACCTTCGGATCCATTGTCCTTTTCCCTTTTAAATCCATCACATCCTTTACCATTTTACTTGTGAAGTCCTTCAATCATGTTTCATTATCTCTATAATCCTTTCATTCTTGTTCGTATTCTTTATGTGAATTTGAAATTGCGGATTGCACAAGTGGGGATCTTGGTTCTTCGGTTACCTTTGAGTTGGGCGATTGTTGACTCCAACTTCTTTTTCGATGTCTATATAAGGCTTAATAGGAGTTTTGTCAAACGTACTCACTCCAGCTTCATTTCACTTGTATGGTTCCAAAGCGCTTTTCTCAACATTTTTGCTTCTTAAGATAAAAGCTTCAACATTTCTTTAGGGACATTGAACTTCCTCCTTATCATTTCCCTTCGTCCTTTAGGAAGTCCTTAATGACTTTTAAGAAATGAGCTTCTCAATTAGCTAATGCTTAACCTAGATTTTTACTACATAGCCTTAATGTCATCCTCTCCATTTGCTATTTCCACTGGTACCATTGCTTGCACTATTTCAATGTCCTTGATATTGAATTGAAGGGTTACATTTTCTTCATGGTATGATACATGGTTTTTTGCATTCGAACGTTTACTTTCTTGATTACTCTTCCCATTTGTAAAAATATAAGGTTAAGTAGTAGTTTCCCCGAGATAAACTCTCAGTGAAAGCACCATAAAATGTTAGGTTAATTTTTGATCTTTACTAATATGTGTTGTCTTCACAAGTTAATGATATTTTGGAAAGTGATTGGACCCTTAGGGAAGCATGCTAGTCATTGAGTTCAAGATGACCAAGAATGAAAATAGGAAATTGTTTAAGCATTAAGTCACAAAGTCACAATTGGAATTTGACCTAATCGTCCATTAGAGTCCCAAAGTCAAGTTATTTTATTTATGCTAAGGTAATATAAAAAAAGAAATAAAATCAAGAATTCGCCCCTTTTTAGTAGGGGGCTATTTACAGAGGAATTGGGCCTTTAGATTTTTGACACATGACACATCTTACTTTTAATTTCTTTGTAGTGACATGGCATGATTGAACCAACCAGAGAATGCCACATGATTAACTAGAGTATTGCTTTTGGGTAACTTCTTGAACATGTGATAGCATCCTCAATGTGCAATAGCTTCAATTTATGATTGCTGGCTTTGACATGTGATAGCTCTTTTAACTTCAACATTTGATAGCTATGTGAATCTCAACTTGCAATAGCCTCAGTCATCAACTTGCAATAGCCTCAACAACACTAACTTGTGATAGCCCTATAACATTTTAGGGTGTAACATTATAAAATTTGGAATTAGTCAAGTGTATGTGTGCGCGTGTGTCTATATATACATATATACATATATACACATATAGGAAATTTTATTGGGACAATAAGTTGCGACACAATTGGTGGCACAATAGATCTTAATCATTGGGTTACCCCCTGATTTTGTAATAACCCTGCTTTCTACACCAAAATAAATAAATTTAATTGAAGTAAAATTGTTCGAATTTGATATTTGATAGTTATTATTTTTGAAAGTAAATATTTGTTTAATTGAAGACTATGAATAAAAAAAATATTTTAATAAATTGAATTAAATTATAAATTCATTTTTGATTATATATTGAAATTGAATAAATTGTTTTAATTGAATATAAAAATATTTTTATAGTGTAAATAATTATTAAATGATTGAAATAGCGAAAAATAGATAAGTGGACATCGAATTGAATAAAATTTTCTAATTACCGAATGATAATATGTAGAATGGAGTGTAAATTAAAATAACTTAGATTGGAATGAATTCACAAATAAATGTAAAAAGAGTTGTCAAAAGAAAAGAAATTTTGTTAATTTAAATTAGAACCTAAAGCCCATTTACAAACTAATCTCTCTATCATTTCAAAACACATGACCTAATTCACTTATCTAAAAACCGAACCCGTATCCCTAACCCTCTAGAATCTTCCAATGTAGAATCACAACATGAGACAAAAAAATATAAAATCGAATGCGAATCTCCTAAGGCTAAAGTCGGCGATTTAGATCGAAGTCGCGATGTGGAGGATCGATTGTAAAGCGATGGGGAAGTGGCGTGTTCATGGTGGTTGGCGAAGTGCATGGAGGAGGCGACTACATGTATGGTCGTGATTAGGGAAAACAAAGTTGGGTCGCATGGTAGCGACGGTAGTGATGGGTGACGATGGTTGTAGATCTGGGGTGACACGAGGTTGAGCATGAATTTCTAGAGGCACGTTGAAGGCATGGGGCTGGTGTCATTGATGCAGACGATTGAATTAAGAGCCGCGAAGTATGGGTTTGGCTGCGATGATGGCGGTCGATGCTTAGTTGGGAATCCAACATCATTTCAGCGAGTTTCTATATCTCACATATATTTATTTCCCCTTTCGCATGATAAATATATTTCTCCCGATTAGATTGCATTGCTTAGTTGAATTCATTGGGAATATTGTTTGAATTGCTTGATTGATATATATTTTGGGGATACTGGATTGATGGTTGTAATATTGTGTGTGATATTGGGATTTAGTGTAGGTTGGTTTGTCTAAAATGCAAAGGAGATGATGTCCGATTGCATTTTGATTTGTATATTTTACATCTATTAGGGCATTCAGTTGAGAGTACTTCCTCTCATTAAAACTGTTGGTCGAGATGGATCATGAAGTTTTAATTATTGTGTGTACATTTACGGATGATTGAAATTCGATGTAATTCGATTCGGGTCGAACAATAAAATTTGTGTTGATGATTGTTTGCTGATTTTGAAGGATTTTGCTCCATGAATTTTATTTTAGACGATTTATTAACTTTTCCCTTTTTAAAATATTTTTGAAAACTTCGAAAAATTATTTATGGTGTTTTAAAATCTATTTATAGCATATTTATAAATTAATAAACGTGGATGGGAAAAATAAAATAATTTATTGGGAATTGTTTTAGAAATAAAAGTTGATTTAAAAATGAAAAGAGGGATTTTCAGAAAAATTGAATGTATGGAATTTTTTAAAGTATAAATGAGGGTTTTTAATAATACTTCCAAAAAGGGAAATTCTCTTACAAAGTATATATATTTAATACAAAGGAATAGAAGGAAATTTCAAAAGCGGGTTCTTGATTATAAAAATATATTTTAAAGAGTTTTGAAAGTAATTCCCCGTTTTGTAAATTTATTGGTTTGGAATTAGTTTATTTGATGATTTTGCATAAATGAAAGGTTTTCATAATATTTTCGAAACGGAATTATTTTTTTAAAGTGCATATTTAATAAATAGAATTCATGAGATATTTTCGAAAAAAGATTTTTGCGTATATAGCTTACTTCGAAGACGAATCAATTGTGAAATATTGTGGACTGGTTTTAAGCATATTAAATTATAAATCCTTATCATTTATATATAGTTTGATATGAAATTGGTTTGTATTGATGATTATTTAATTCTACATAATGAGGACGTTGATAAGTGAATTAGTAGTACCAGGTGGTATGAGACGCTCGATAATATTTTTTCGGTTATTCTATTGACTCATATTTTAGAATATTTGTCGTTTGATGAGTATAGTTTATGTAATGACCCTAATTTTGACTAACATTATTTAGAATATTTAATTGGATAAATTAAATAAAATAATGTAGATAGTTAAGGGATTGAGATTTGTTAATTAAGAAGTAGCCATGCCTTAATGAATGTACTTGCAAAAGAGAACTAAAGATAAGTAAGTAGGAGGAATATGGTAAGGGTAAAATGAGGATAGTCTTTATTCCAATGCCCTAAGCCCTTCCATTCTTCATTCCACACTCATTTTAACTATCAGAAACAAAACTAAAACCCAAAAGGAACTCGGGCGACCACCATTAAGAAGATCTAAAGGGAAGATATGCTAGGATTCAAGTAGAAAGCTTGAAGAAATCAATCTAAGGGCAAATCTCAACCTTCTTAACACAAAGCCAAGAAGAATAATTAATTTACATCTCACTTTTGATAATGATTTTGGTTTCAAGTTAGATTCGTACTATGTTTGCAAATAATATGCCAAGTTATGTTTGTTAAAATGGATATATATATATATATATATGCTTGTTGATGATTTATATGGTTTAATATAGATTTTATTGGATGTTTTGATTGGAAAACCTATCAAATGACATCCAAATGAGTTGCATTTTTGATATTTGGTCAAAAACATTATTTTAGAAGCGAGTTTCAAGTTTCATAATTTTCTAAGTGATTGTGGATTTATCATGAATTTTCTATGAGAGAAAATAGTTTATTTTGGGTTTAATTATTAAAGGCAATTATATAATGTTTTCGGGACTGATATTTACATATGTAAGAAACATATTTAAAGCGAATTATTGTGATTTTTTGGGATTTTTCCTAAGTGTTTTACTATTGTTATTAAATTATTTAAGTTAGAGGATTTAAATGTTTTATTAAGGAGGACTTATTTGCTTAAAATGTTTCAATTGTTAACTATTGAATTCGGCAACATTTTTTTGAAAAGAATTTTGGTAAAGAATTGGAAACCAATCATATTTTTGCAAATTATGCAAGTTAGGTGGAAAGGAATTACTTTAAAAAGCATAAAATCAGTTTTATTTCCAATTACAACTTTGCCACTTATATTGCTTGCTTCCATCACCATACCCAGTAAACCTTTCGCACCCATTCGAAACCAATGCACATGATATCAAGCAATTGGTACGTAGTGTATTGCATAATGGCAAAAGGAAAGGACGGTGTCGAAAGTATGCTTTTGAAAGGGTTGAAGCCACTTTTATTAGCTTTCGAATCCACTAACTTGCCTTTGTTTTTAAAGAAGCTTTCGAATGTGGCCGCTTTTGAACCTCTTCGATAACATAGCTGCCACATTTATAACTTTCGCATTAGTTAGAGGCCGCTTTTCTTTATAGCCTTAAAACAATGTATTTGTAAGGAAGGCTTTCGTCTTCTCAATATTGAAGCCGCTTTCCCACCGCTTTCAAAAAGGTAGTTTCGAAGTTGCTCTTCCCCAATTCTTTTACTTGATATCAATGCTTTCGAAAGTGATGGTTTCACTTCTATTCTCTTTGACCCTATAGTTATATTAAATGTTGAATGCAATGATTTCGAAAGAAATACTTTTAAATGGTTTTGAAGCTATGTTTCCATAAATTCTTACCTGAACCCAATGCTTTCAAAAGGTATGTTTTAAGTGTTTCGAAAGGTACGTTTTAAGTGTATTGAAAGGTATGTTTCAAGTGTTTTGAAAGGAATGTTTCCAAGTATTCTGAAAGATATGTTTAATGGCTTCGAAAGAAGATGTCTAAGATTTTAAGTAATGATTTCGAAAGGTATATTTCCAATACATTCGAAAGGAAGGTTTTGGCCTTTCAGACTAATGTTTTTAAGGTTAAGGTATTTATCTTGTTTCGAAGGGATAGATAACCCTATAGATTTTAAGTTTTTGTCAATATTGTTTTATGTAAAAAGCATATATCATGGCATAGGTATTATTCATAAACGAAATTATAATTTACTAGTTTAAGTACGATTTAAAAGGGTTAAATCGATTTGAAAGAAATGTTTTCAAGGAAAATTGAATAGGTTAATTAACCCTAAGTACATGACTCAGATATTAGAAGACCAGATGGGACTAGTGTGGGGTAGCGTCCTATACTTTAGGTAGTAGCCCCTAGCTAATATATGTCCAAAATTCCAATGTATAGGGCTTTGCCACATGCAAGACTAAAATGCTGTTACACACAGAAAGGAATGCACAGAGTAGAGGTAGGTTATAGGTGAGCCCGCAATACCATTAGGATCAGCTGACCCTTGGAGAAGTAAGTTAAGGATAGATCGCCCAGTATTGTATCTAACAGAAGTTTGAATATTTATTATATCTTGTAGACTCGAATCAGCCAGTAGTTAATAGTTAGCAAGATAAAACTATAATGTTCGGATAGATAGTCCATTTATTACCTGATTTATATGCATATATGTTATTTTTGTTGTTGCTATAATCAGTTTGATTGTAGGATTTTGTTTTGCAAAAGATATGATTTTAAAAGGATATTAGTGAGGGGAAACCCATTCCACTAAGCGGCGTGGTCTCACTTAATATCAGTTAATCGAGATGTAATAGAATTATTCACACCAGGCTTTATGTCCGACTCGACGTTTATGTTTTCCCCTTAAACTCTTCCGTGCTCAAAATTAAATTTTAGTAGATTGAGAGTTAAGGACTTTTCAAGTTTAGTAAGTTGGACGAATAAGCTTCCAAAGACGTCCATGAGGCAAAGCTAGCAATGTAGTAGTTATTTAGTAGTATTTCTACTGTGATTTATTTATAATTGATATGTCTATCTATCTAAACCTCTGATCATACAAGGGGGCATCCTCATATGTCGCTCTTGACGAAATTTGTAATAATTATATTTGATCAAAACCTCGGAATATTTTTGGAATTATGCAATTGAATATAAAATATTGGTTTGAAATGTAATAAGAGAAGCTGTTTTTGAAAACTGTGTTGATTTTGTTTCATATTAATGTGCTTTTGATATTATGGATATCATTAACATTAACGTATTTTGTCACCAAAAGTTAATACTTCAGATGACCGCAACATTTGTAGCGCTTAGCTTTGGGCTTTAAAATAGGGGATGTTACAACTTGGTATCAGAGCATGGTTTATGAAAACTTAAAAGAAATTTTGAACTTAAAATGATTTTTGAAAACGTAACCCTAAGGAAATAGAGAAAATATTGGGGTATGGGATAACGCTAGAGTAACATACTTGCATTTGCTATATATAAGTATATGCTTTATCTTTATTCTCCCATCCCTGTTAGGCTATGCTTCTGTATCTTACAAAGACTCGAATGTAGATTTTAAGGAAGTAAGATATGGATGCTAGGAATGGAATAGTTTACCTTGGTGGAGAAAGCACCACAACCAATGGAAATGCCCGACCAAACACTAGAAGGAATCCAGGTCTGGCACAAACCGCTATTGTGGGTGTTGGAGCACCGCACGTTGATATGGGAGCTATGTATCATTTCTTCATCAACATGATGCAAGCTGGAGCTGTTGTGGGATTAGTTGGAGGAAATGCTGGAGAAGGAAATTAGGAAGCTCCGGTGGTCAATAATTATGTAGTACTAAGCAGAGACTATGCTAGGCTTGAAGTGAAGCCGTTTATCGGCACTAAGGACTCAATTGAAGTTGAGAATTGGTTGCTTCGTTGTGAGAGGATTTTCGCTAATTTGGGACTCAATGATGAGCAGAAAAAGAGATTAGCATCCAGATAGTTGCAAGGAGCAGACTGTATTGGTGGAACCATGCTACTATAAGAGTAGCTGAAGAGGCTATAACTTAGGCAGAATTTAGGAGGTTGGAGGAAAGATTCATGTCGGAGATTGCCAAGTCAACCCTGCTCAGGAAGTTTGCTGAGTTGGTGCAGTGAGACATGACAGTGCTTGAGTATGCCACTAGATTTAAGGAATTATCGAGATAGGATATGCCATGGTTGATACCGTTATCAAAAGGAAGGAGAAGTTCATCCGCGAATTGAGACCTGAGCTTGCTAAAGCAAATTTACCACATATGAGGGACATGTGCGATGTAGTAGTTGAGATGGCTTTAAGGAATGAGGAGATGCTCGCTTTCTTTAATGGTAAAAAAGCAGTGGAAACTCAAGGTGGGCAAAACCAAAAGAGAGTTTTTCCACAAGAAGGGAGCTTAGAAGGGAGGAGCTGCCAAGAAGGCAAAAGCCGATCTGGTTTGCATTGTGTGATAAGAAGGGACATTTTACTAACGAGTGTCGGAAAGGCAAAGCAAAGAAGGTTGTTGATAAGAAAGGAGTGAAATGCTTTGACTGTGATCAGATTGGACAATATAAGAACCCGTGCAAAGAACCGCCAATAATGGAAAGGGCAAAGTGTTAGCATTGGAATCAGCTACCTCAAGACCAATAGTAGAGAAGAAAGGAAAAGCTGTGTTGGGAGGTACGCTTTTAATTCAAGGTGTTTCAGTTAGAGTTCTGTTTGATATTGGTGCATTGCATTCTTTTATATCTCATTATTTGGTAGATGAGCTTAACCGAGAACTCTCATACCTAGTTACATCCTTAAGGGTTGCGAATCCGATAGGAGGGTATGCGACGCTTGGACTGAGAAGTGATCGGTTAGAGTTTGAATTGTTAGGTCATATATTTGCTTGAAGTTTGCATGTATTTGATTTCGTAGGGTTCATAATTATTTTGGGTATGGATTGGTTAAGTAAGTACGATGCCAGGATATTTTGCCATAATAGGAAAATATCACTTTAACACCCTAGTTTTAGTGATCGGATTATATACTCCATTAAAAACCCTGGTTTTGAGTTTAATGCTTTGTTGGGTGTTATGGACGAACAAGACGAGTTGAATCGAGTCTTAGTTGTTAGAGAATTCGCAGATGTCTTTGAGCCCATGATAGGACTACTGCCGAAACGAGCCATTGAGTTTTAGATAGATTTAGTACTAGGAGTTGAACCTATGAGTACACCGCCAAGTAGAATGGCACCCACCGAGATGAAGGAGCTAAAAGTGCAGTTGGTGGATTTAGATGGTAAGAATTTTATCAGACCAAGCAGTTCTCCTTAGGGAGAAGCCACAATATTTGTTAAGAAACCGGATGGATCGTTGAGGTTGTGCATCGATTATCGTAAGCTGAATGAGAAGACGATAAAGAACAGATATCCGTTACCTAGGATTAATGGTTTATTCGACCAGTTGAGTGGAGCCAGAGTCTTTTCTCGATTGGATTTGGAAACAGGGTTCCATCAACTCAAAGTAGCAGAGGATAGTATTCCTTTGACGGCGTTTAGGACCAGATATGGATCATACGAATGGTTAGTGATGCCGATTTGTCTAACTAATGCGCCAGAATTCTTCGTGGACTTGATGAACAGAATCTTCCGAGAGGATCTAGACAGATTTGTATTAGTATTCATAGACGACATATTGATATATTCCAAGGATGAAAGAGATCTTGAAGTTCATCTTAGAATAGTGCTTGAGACACTGAGGCAACATCAGTTGAAGGAAAAGTTTTCAAAGTGTCACTTTTGGAAGAAGAAAGTGAAGTTTCTTGGTCATATAGTCTCAGAGAAAGGGTTGTCAATAGATCCGGCTAAGGTCAAGGCAGTGAATAATTGGAAGAGACCCGAGACGGTGACTGAGATAAAGAGTTTTCTTGGGTTAGCTGGCTACTACCGAAGATTCATAAGGATTTCTCGCGGATAGCCGCACCGATGACTAAACTAACTCAGAAAGACGTGAAGTTTATTTGGACTGATAAGTGTGAAGAGGCATTCCAGAAATTGAAACATTTATTGACTAATGCACCTATGTTAGTTGTTCCAAAGGGGAATCAGGACTTCGTGGTATACACGGACGCATGTGGAATAGGATTAGGAGCTGTGTTAATGCAGAGAGGTAAATTGATTGCCTATTCTTCTCGACAACTCAGACCACATGAAGTTAGATTTCCAACTCATCATTTGGAATTAGCAGCGGTAATTTTCGCATTGAAGGTGTAAAGACATTAAATTTTGGGAGAAAGATTCAAGCTGTTTACAGATCATAAGTCATTAAAATATTTATTCTCTAAGAAAGAGTTGAATATGAGGCAACAGAGATGGTTAGAGTTCATAGCTACATATGACTTTGGTATTGAGTACACACTAGGAAAAAGAAATAAGGTTGTAGATGCACTTAGCAGAAAACATCAGATTGCAGTACTGGCAATGATAGCCGAGTGGAAAGATTTAGAAGCATTGACCACATGCAGAGTACAATGGAGATCTGAGGCTAGTTCTAGTCGAGAAACCGCAATGTTTTATTGTTTAGAAGTTCGACTGATGATGATCAAAAGGATTGCATCTAAGTAGAGAGATGACCAAGTGTAAGATGAGAAGATTAGAAGGCTAGAGGTCGGAATCGAAATTGATGATCTGAAGGATTTTAGTCTTGACTACATAGGGTGGTTGAGAAAGAACGGAGGATTGTGTGTCCCAAATGTAGAAAACCTTAGGAAGGAGGTCCTTAGAGAATGCCATTGATCAAAATTAATGATTCATCCTAGGGAACTATGATGTATCAGGATATGAAAAGCAGTTTCTTCTGGGAAGGTATGTAGAGAGATGTAGGCCTATGGGTGAAACAATATTTGAACTTTCAACAGGTAAAAGATGAACATCAAAAACCAAGTGGGTTGCTTCAGCCTTTGGATGTTCCAGTCTGGAAATGTGATTCTATCTCAATGGAGTTCATAGATGGGTTGCCAAAGTCGAATAGAGGAAATGAGAGTATCTGGTTGTAGTGGATAGGTTGACTAAGAGTGCACACTTTATACCTGTTAAGTCGACCAGAACAATACCATATTTAGCTAAGTTATTTATAAAGAATATAGTTAGACTGGATTGAATTCCTAGAGTACAGTAAGTGACAGAGATTCTTTATTCACTAGTGAATTCTGGAAGAGTCTAAAGGAACTTTAGGTACCAAGCTCAATATGAGTACCGCTTACCAACCACAGACAGATGGGTAAATGGAGAGAGTTAACAAAGTCCTGGAGGATTTGTTAAGAGCTTGCGTGCTAGATTTCGGAGGATTATGGGAAGACCATCTACACGTGTTTGACTTTTCATATAACCATAGTTATCAGACTAGTATAAGGATGGCACCGTTCAAAGCTTTGAATAAAAGACCATGCAAATTTCACATTTGTTGGTTAGAGACCGAGGATAGATTAATTCTTCCTCTGGATTTGGTCAAAGAAGCTGTAAAAAAGATTGAGTTAATTTGGGTAGAATAAAGGAAGCTCAGTCTAGGCTGAAGAGTTATGGAGATAAGAGACAGAAAGACTTAGAGTTCTCAGTTGGAGATCATGTTTTCGTCAAAGTGTCACCAATGAAAGGAGTGATCTGATTTGGAAAATCAGGAAAATTGGCACCAAGATTCATTGGACCATTTCGTATAATAGAAAGGATCGGGAAACTCACATATAGAGTAGAGTTACCGAAAAGTTTGGAAGGAGTCCACAATATTTTCCATATTTCTCTTCTAAGGAAGTGTATTCGAGATCTAGAGACTACTATTACACCGACTATGTTAGAGGATCTAGTAGTGGAACCAGATATTACTATAGTTAGAAAACCAGATATGACTATAGTTAGAAAAACCAGTTCGTATAGTTGGGAGAGATGAGAAGAGACTAAGGAACATGACAGACAGATTAGTCAAAGTCAAGTGGAGTGACGACGAGAGGGACTGTATTTGGGAAACCAAGAATAGGATTAAAGACACTTATCTCGACTTATTTGATGGTATGTTTTACCTTTATGTTTGATTGTTGTGGCTACCTTATCATAATTTCAAAGACGAAATTCTTTAAGGAAGAGAGTCTGTAATAACCTTAATTTTGACTAACATTATTTAGAATATTTAGTTGGATAAATAAAATAAAATAATGTAGATAGTTAAGAAATTGAGTGTTAATTAAGAAGTACCCATGCCTTAATGAATGTATTAGCAAAAGAGAACTAAAGATAAGTAAGTAGGAGGAATATGGTAAGGGTAAAATGGGTATAGCCTTTATTCCAATACCGTAAGCCCTTCAATTCTTCATTCCCCACTCATTTTAACTATCACAAACAAAACTAAAACCCTAAAGGAACTTGGCAGACCACCACTAAGAAGATCTAAAGGGAAGATAAGCTAGGATTCAAGTAGAAAACTTGAAGAAATCAATCTAAGGGCAAATTTCAACCTTCTTAACACAAAGCCAAGGTGAATAATTAATTTACATCTCACTTTTGATAAAGATTTCGGTTTCAAGTTAGATCCGAACTATGTTTGCAAATAATATTCCATGTTATGTTTGTTAATATATATATATATATGCTTATTGATGATTTATATTTTTTAATATAGAATTTATTGTATGTTTGGATTAGAAAACCTATCAAATGACATCCAAATGAATTGCGTTTTTGATATATGGTCAAAAACATTATTTTAGAAGTGGGTTATAAGTTTCATAATTTTCAAAGTGATTGTGGATTTATTATGAATTTTCTATGAGAGAAAATAGTTAATTCTGGGTTTAAATTATTTAAGGCAATTAAATAATTTTTTTGGGTCTGAAATTTATATATGTTAAAAAAATATTTAAAACGAATTATTGCGATTTGTGGGGATTTTTCTTAAGTGTTTTACGATGGTTATTAAATTATTTAAGTTAGAGGACTTAAATGGTTTAAATATTTTATTAAGGAGAAAGGCTTATTTGCTTATAATGTTTCAATTGTTAAATGCTGAATTCGACAGCCTTTTTTTTAAAAGAATTTTGGTAAAGGATTTAAAACTAATCATATTTTGGAAAATTATGCAAGTTAGGTGAAAAAATTACTTTAAAAAGCATAAAATTAGTTTTATTTTGAATTACAACTTTGCCACTTCTATTGCTTGCTTCCGTCACCATACCCAGTAAACCTTTCGCACCCATTCGAAACCAATGCACATGGTATCGAGCAATTGGTATGTAGTGCATTGTAGGAAGGTGAAAGGAAAGGACGGTGTCGAAAGTATGCTTTCTAAAGGGTTGAAGCCACTTTTATTAGCTTTCGAATCCATTAACTTGCCTTTGTTTTAAAATAAGCTTTCGAAAGGGTTGCCGCTTTTGAACCCCATCAATACCCTAGTTGCCGCTTTTATACCTTTCGCATTAGTTCAAGGCCGCTTTTCTTTATAACTTTAAAATAATATATTCGAAAGGAAGGCTTTCGTCTTATTAAAATTGAAGTCGCCTTTCCAATGCTTTCGAAAGAGTAGTTTCGAAGTTGCTCTTCCCCAATTCTTTTACTTGAGATCATTGCTTTCGAAAGTGATGCTTTCATATCTATTCTCTTTGACTCTATAGTTATATTAAATGTTGAACCCAATGATTTTGAAAGAAATACTTTTAAATTGTTTCGAAGCTACATTTCCACAAATTCTTACTTGAACCCAATGCTTTCGAAAGGTATGTTTTAAGTGTTTCGAAAGGTATGTTTTAAGTGTTTCAAAAGGAATGTTTCCAAGTATTTCAAAAGATATGTTTAATGGCTTCGAAAGAGGATATCTAAGATTTTAAGTAATTATTTTGTAATTTCTATTCCTGTAACGACCCAGAATTTTCGAACCTGAAAATTCCAGATAGTTAGGAGAAAAAGAAAAGAGATAGAAGAAAGAAACAAAACAAGACACAGATTCTCACATTCGCAGCGGATCAAAATACAATATCAAATAATAATATCAGTTATACAAAGAAAACTGTATTTGTTAATTTACATTCAATACATCAGAGTTACAACCATTTATAATTAGACTAGACAGTTATCCACCTGTCCCAGACTACTATCAATAAACTCTCAAATACACTCCATATGTTCCTGCCATCCAGCTCGCCTCCTGAGCTCCAGAACGTCCTTATCTGGAAATCTGTAATACTCGGTCTGACCCGAGCATTACATCAAAGTAACACCCGGGTCAGGCTGGAAACCAGCGTGAGTAAACCCATACAGTTTGAAATACTAAGTGCAAACCATTAAAGAAAAACCCGGGGTAACTCATACTTCACTACGAGTTCATTACTTGTTATACTCAATACTTACTTCACATATCGATTTAAAAAAGAATCGAAGTGGTTTCGGGTATTAACTAATACCCGACTCCTGTCTCTTCGAATCCGATGTCATCTTAATCCAAGTTATTCAAATGAAAAACAATTCAAACTTTAAATACAGGGTGTCACTATTTTAACCCAACATATTATATCACGTAACATTCCATATCACATACCAGAGATATCAACTAATCTAAGACATACAATATCATTCAAAGATTAATCAACCATACCATCTCTAATTAATTTAATTAACCACAATTGAATTAAATTAATTACTTCAATTACTTTTAAATCCTGCATACTTAACATTAATTAATTACAATCCAATTAATTTATCATCCCTTAATTATCCATCTTAATTAATCATCCTTGATTAATTATTCTTTAATTACATTAAGTAATTAACCCTTAATTACTCCATAGATTAATTAGCCTTAACCATTCCTATTAACTTTTAATTAATCTCCTTAGTTAATTAATCACATTAATTAATGATTCTCTAATTTCTTAATTAAAATAATTACTTAAGAAATTAATTACTTAACCGTGCTTAATCATTAATTAACTACAAACCATTAAATTAATTAATCATTCCTTGATTACCTTACAAATCAATTAATTAATCTTTAATTACCAATTTAATTACCTTTAACAAATCATTTTCCTTTGTTAATTACTAAATCACATTATTAACTTAACCTTTAATTAACATTTAATTATATTTATAAAATGATTAAGTTTTAAAACATTTTATTTAAGTTTTAACAAACTTAAATTTAACAAACATACCATTCAAAATAAAGTTTAAGAACATTTAAAAAGAGGTTTAGAAAAGTTTTAAACATAGAACCGATTTAAAATTTCAAACTTTTATTTTTATAAAAATCTTCTAAAACTTGCTTAATACTTTCCCTCATGATCCTGCTTCGGGTTATCCCACGTTCTACTCAAGACCATCTCGAGTTTCCTCCCAGCTTCTTCTTCTTCCCTTAGTTTTTTTTAAACAACTTAACTGCTAAAACTACCCCTCACGAACACGAATGAAAACTCGAGCCTAACCTCAACCATCCCGATATCTCTTCGAGTCGCCTACGACTCATCTCCCCTGACACACACACACGCGTGCACGTGTACAGGAATTCCGATCACCTTCGATCAAGTCTCCGACCACCACCAAGTCGCCGTTCATCCCCTCAGTCACCATAAACAACCAGATCATCTAAACGATTACGAAAACAAAATCGAACTATGCTATCACCTCAAGGAACACAGATCATGGATGAAATCACCTCGCTCCGATGATCTAGACCACCAGATATTACGAGTCTCTGCCCGAAGCTTCGCCACGAATCCTAGTCTCGTTTCCCTTCGGTCCGGTCCACCTCGAATCACTACCCACGAAGAAATCGAACTGACAACATCCTCGACCAAAAACAGCCTCCAAACCCTACTTCATCGTCTTCCAGCCACCACGATCAACTATAAATGCTTCGAGCATTTTTCCTGAGTTTCCCCTGCCTCCACCTTCCTTCAGCCATGACCCTGACTTACCCAACCTCGCCGATCGTCAGAATTTGCCAAGAAACCATTTTTTCGTTCAACCTTGAAATTCTCGTGATTTACTCAACTAAAAAAATGTGATTTTTCTTTTAAAAATCATTATTTCCAAAAGTAAAACATTTTATATAAGTAAATCAAGAATCTATGATGCTCAAGTTTTGACATTTATTTAAGTTTCACTGTAAATTTTCTTCCCAGTAAAAACCATCTTCAAATTCATCTTAAAACTATTTTTAGAAGTTAGAATTTGATTTATGAACATAGTTGGTTTAGAACTTGAAGCCTAAAATGGATCAGAGAAAGAAGCATTGATTTTTGATTATATTTAAACTTGTGAAACTGGAATAAAGTTCTGCATATATATATATATATATATATATATACAGACATGCACACTAATATTAACATTCATATATACAGGCAATCCTATCTAAACAAACATGCAATACATATATCACATCATAAATTCAAGGACTATTACATGCATCAGATCATCAGACAAATTTTAGGCTTATTAAAGAAAAGTTTACTCACAGATTTGAAAAACAGAGAACAGGGCTTTTGAAAAACTGGACTTGAGTTGATTTTAAATTGCAACTGTGTTGATCTGTAACTTGATTGTTGAGTTGAATCTTTATATTTGCTTTGCTCTTGCTCAGGTTAAAAGCTTGAAAGAAGTTGTTGTTTGATTTCAGTCTTGCTTTGCTCTGAACTTGATTGTTATGAGCTGAAGCTTGTTTGATTCTAGTTTGATTACTAGGTTTTGGATTGTTGTTGAGTTCCTTTGATTTTGATTTTGTTTACTGGATTTTTGTTACAGATTTCTTCTTGTTTCTTAGTTTAGTTCTGGAAAAATATATCAGAGAATGAAATGAAGGAAAGAATTGAAAATGTTAATATAAGCTATTCTATTTTTTAAATAAATATTTTTTTCAAATAAAAAGAAAATAGGTCACTTGTCATTATTCTTATCTAATTTGTTAACACTTGTTAATTAGATAATGTTATTAGCTAACATGTGTATTAATAGATTTTAATTTTAGTTATATATTTATAAATGTCTTTAATATGTATTATATTTTTGTTTTAGGTTTTTATATTATACTTTGTATTTTTATTTATACATTTCTTCTTTTTTACTTATATGAATATAACTCAAAGAAAACAATATAAAACTTATTTATTTATACTTACCTTAAGCCTAAGCTATTTATAATAGTGCTTTAAAAATGTAGAATTTGAATCTAACTTATTTTCAAGATATTCATATAGAATTTCAAATCATACTTTTATTTACAATCTATATATATATATATAAACAATAGAAAACATATTTAATTGATTTGAAAATATAATTCTTGTAAATTTTAAATTATGTAAGAAGATTATTAGATTAATGCATATATCCAAATATATGTATTCATCATAATTCTATTTGTTCAGCTTATAAAATAGTTAAAATCAGTTAATTACCAATTAACAGATGTCCAAAAATCCGGGATATCACATTCCTCTCCCCTTTAAATCTTTTCGTCCTCGAAAAGGAATGAAGCAAGAATTTTAATACAGTTAAATTATTCCTTAAACATCTTAACTCTTAACTCTCTTTATTTAAATTTTCAAAACATTTTTAAAAATTTACATAATATTATCAAAATAGTTTTTATAAAAATACCTTTTATAACTCGATGTCTCAACAAGTCCATCCTTGTTCTCACAGAAATTCAGTCATACGTTGATCAGGCATAAGACTGAAAATCTATCAGTACTTGGTAAACCCGTTTTCAACACCCAGTGAAAATAATTGGAAAATAATTTATGAAAATATAGAAACAGTTTTGAAAATAGAGGAAATATCTTTGGTGAGAATGCTCTGGAAATCATCACCCCCATCCATGGTCACAGTTACATCACGGGTTACGTTGCCATCGCAGCAAAAGTCCATGTAACTGTTGACAGCATGGAACCCACAACAGATCGCAGTTACATTCCAGGGTTACGTTGCCATCGCAGCAAAAGTCCATGTAACTGTTGGCTCTCAACGACACACATGATTTCGCTGTCAAAATGAAACTTCTCCACTCTACATAGGTCGCAGTCTACCGATATAAAATCAAACGCAGACTGTTGGCTCTCAGCGGCTCACATGACTTTCGCTATGTTACCATAGTGTCGCAGTCTACCGATATAAAATCAAACGTAGACTGTTGGCTCTCAGCGGCTCACACGACTTTCGCTATGGTCTGTAGTAGATCGCAGTGACATCGAGTTAAACTGTCGTCACAGCATAACCCAAATGCCTCTGTGGGCACCATCCCCTCGACTTTCGCTACACAAATAATCCTCAGAAACTAGTTTTGTCCGGACTCCTCACAGGATCAACTTTAGAAACCCCCCCTTGGGGCTCAAGGCAGTACCACCCAGTGGCACTCCTGAGAAGTTCATTTCAAGGGAGCACCTTTTTCCCTAAAGCTATTCTCAAAACACTTTATACTATACACTTATAGTATCTTCAAATCATATCCTTTATGATTTATATCAAAATCTCTTTTACACAAAATCGATATCCAAAATCGATAGTTCCAAACATGGCTTTTCAAAATCCAAAATTGATTTTCCCAAAAATCAAAAGCCTTTTCAAAATCCATAGGTTCCAAAACCTTTTCCAAAATCATTCTCATAAGATCCTTTATATATATATATATAGATATATATAACTTTAAAAATCTTTGGATCATTTCAAACTTGTATAAAACCTCTTTTATACTTCTAATATTTCAAAACCCTTCTCTATTCTGGCTATAGATTTAACAAGGGAAGATTTATCTTATATAACAAAGATATATAACTTTGTTTTATTCCAAATCAAATATTCAAATTTGATAAATATTTTATACAGTTATTAACCATATCACTTTTCTATAAAATGAGTTCTAATCACAGAAATATTCAACTCCCATTTTATTTCATCATTTATTTTTCAAAATATACCCTTCCATTTCAAAATCATTTTACAGTTTTTTTTTATCCACAAGATTTAATATCAATTTTATTCAAATCCGTACGATGTACACATATCATCCGTACGCTATATAAATCTGATCGCTCTTCGATCACACAATTTCTCTTCCAAACTAGTATCGTCCGCCCGACTTCCTAGTGTGGACTCAGATCTGGTTTCTTGATCAGAAACCGTCATTCTCCTTGCATAGTCACAACTATGATAGAGAATATCCAGAACCAATCAAAAATCCATATCCAGGTTCGCCGTCGAAAATCGAGTGAAAAATCCCAGCTTGGATCGATAATATTATCTCAAAATTCTATGCTCGAATCTGGATCAAATCACTATGCGAATAGAATAATATACTTACATCCTACGTATTTATCATTATTGATTATTAGCCAAATCAATCTCCTTTCTATCCACATTTCCTTTAATTCTATTATCTTATTCTCAATTGCTTCCATTTACAATTGAGTTATTACTTTAATTACAAACAGTTTGAACTCTGACCTATTTAAATTTTAAAATAGCTTGAAAAAGTTTAAAATAGATAAGTAGTTGAAAAATAGTTATTAGTTTGTAAAATAGCTGTAAAATAGTTAAGTAGGTATAAAATAGTTAGATAATTGCAAAATAGTTTTAAAATAGTGATTAGATATAAGTAACTGAAAAATAGTAATTAGTTTATAAGATAGTTTCAAAATAGTTAAATAGTTCCAAAATAATTGTAAAATAAGTATAAGATAGTTTGGGTTTAAGAAGAAAGATTGTATAATAAATAGTTTGGGAAAATATATTTGTATTAAAACAATTTATTTTGAAAATAATCCAGAGTCAAACTATTTAATTTCCAAATTTCCATTTCCAATTGATTTCTCATCAATTCAATTTAAATTCCACTTCCATTTAAATTGACTCAATACTTCAATTTCCATTGAAATTGATTTAATCCCAATTCAAGTTGAATTACCCTCAATTTCTTTCCAAATTCAGATCAAATTCCATTTGATTTTTAAACTTATTCAACTTTAATCACAATTCCAAATTATTTCAAATCAAATCCAATTTGAACAAATTTTATTCAAATCTCAACTTAAAACCATCTCGAATTATATAGATTCGAGTTAAACATTTTAAATGTTGATTTAATTCCTTAAGTCAAATTAACCCTTATTATTTTAACAACTTAAATCTTTAAACCATTTAATTCTGAATCCAAATTCCAAAATTCCATTTTAAATTATCATTACTTAACTTATTTTAAAGTTCAAATTAAAAGTTCAAAGAAATTTTCTTCAAAAATTCAATTTATTGCCCAATTTTATCTTCCAACTTTGAAACTGATTCTTAAACAATTACAAATTCAATTCTTAACATTCAAATCTTAAATTAAAAGGGATTTCATATCCTTAATTTCAAATTAAGGTTTAATTTTCATTTATATAATGGATATATTATCACAATCCATTTCTTCATTCATTTAAACAAATCAAATTCACCATTTTAACTTCCTAAGTTAAATTTCAATTGATCTTGAAATTTCAAATTCAAGTTGTTCATTCTAAACTCTTTTAACTTTCCTTAAGTTAAATTCAATTTAATCCAGTCAACTTTACCCAATTTGAATTCCCATTTCAAATTTTAAACTTTATATTAATAATCTTCCCACTTATAAGTTCAAAAACTTATCACTTTGGGTTTTCATATCACATTCCAATGAAAAATTTAAAACTCAACACTTAGAGTTTATTTCAAATCGTCTTTGATATTATGTATATCCTCATTTATACATTTTTATTTACTTTACACACCAAGTTATGTCTTAAATTTTTAAACCACCTTTGGTTTTAATTCAGAACAAATTTCTTTAAAACAATTTCAAGTTTTCTGGATTTAGATTTAAAACTTCACAAATTTAAATTATCTTTATTTCCAATTTATAAGTCATACTCACCTAAAAATTTACTTCCCTAAAACATTTCATTTTATTTAATCATTAACAACATTTCATTATTAAACACAACACCCATTTATGATAATAACTAAGATTATCATATCTGGAAACCAATTAATTATTATCTTTATTCTGATAACACCTCTATAAATTCAAGATTTTAATTTCAGTTTGGATCCATTTCAAACTTATCTTCATTCAATTTAAATTTGGTTGTATTACCACTTAATTCTTATTATTTTATTTAATTCCAATGATTCAACAACTAAATTCTTTAATATATTTAATAATTAGAAAATTATTTCTATATATATCAAAAGATAAACTTATATAAATATCATTTAATTTTAAAACCATTTTAAATTCATTACATAAGAAAATAACAAATACGCTCTCATATATATATATATATATATATATATATATATATACTCATCTCATCTTAGGGTACCATTGACCCTATCCTTAATGAGTAATCCCAACAAAGCCAAGGTTTTCGCTTAACCTTCGCTCTGATACCAAATGTAACGACCCGGAATTTTCGAACCCGAAAATTCCAGATAGTTAGGAGAAAAAGAAAAGAGATAGAAGAAAGAAACAAAACAAGACACAGATTCTCACATTCGCAGCGGATCAAAATACAATATCAAATAATAATATCAGTTATACAAAGAAAACTGTATTTGTTAATTTACATTCAATACATCAGAGTTACAACCATTTACAATTAGACTAGACAGTTATCCACCTGTCCCAGACTACTATCAATAAACTCTCAAATACACTCCATACGTTCCTGCCATCCAGCTCGCCTCCTGAGCTCCAGAACGTCCTTATCTAGAAATCTGTAATACTCGGTCTGACCCGAGCATTACATCAAAGTAACACCCGGGTCAGGCTGGAAACCAGCGTGAGTAAACCCATACAGTTTGAAATACTAAGTGCAAACCATTAAAGAAAAACCCGGGGTAACTCATACTTCACTACGAGTTCATTACTTGTTATACTCAATACTTACTTCACATATCGATTTAAAAAAGAATCGAAGTGGTTTCGGGTATTAACTAATACCCGACTCCTGTCTCTTCGAATCCGATGTCATCTTAATCCAAGTTATTCAAATGAAAAACAATTCAAACTTTAAATACAGGGTGTCACTATTTTAACCCAACATATTATATCACATAACATTCCATATCACATACCAGAGATATCAACTAATCTAAGACATACAATATCATTCAAAGATTAATCAACCATACCATCTCTAATTAATTTAATTAACCACAATTGAATTAAATTAATTACTTCAATTACTTTTAAATCCTGCATACTTAACATTAATTAATTACAATCCAATTAATTTATCATCCCTTAATTATCCATCTTAATTAATCATCCTTGATTAATTATTCTTTAATTACATTAAGTAATTAACCCTTAATTACTCCATAGATTAATTAGCCTTAACCATTCCTATTAACTTTTAATTAATCTCCTTAGTTAATTAATCACATTAATTAATGATTCTCTAATTTCTTAATTAAAATAATTACTTAAGAAATTAATTACTTAACCGTGCTTAATCATTAATTAACTACAAACCATTAAATTAATTAATCATTCCTTGATTACCTTACAAATCAATTAATTAATCTTTAATTACCAATTTAATTACCTTTAACAAATCATTTTCCTTTGTTAATTACTAAATCACATTATTAACTTAACCTTTAATTAACATTTAATTATATTTATAAAATGATTAAGTTTTAAAACATTTTATTTAAGTTTTAACAAACTTAAATTTAACAAACATACCATTCAAAATAAAGTTTAAGAACATTTAAAAAGAGGTTTAGAAAAGTTTTAAACATAGAACCGATTTAAAATTTCAAACTTTTATTTTTATAAAAATCTTCTAAAACTTGCTTAACACTTTCCCTCACGATCCTGCTTCGGGTTATCCCACGTTCTACTCAAGACCATCTCGAGTTTCCTCCCAGCTTTTTCTTCTTCCCTTAGTTTTTTTAAACAACTTAACTGCTAAAACTACCCCTCACGAACACGAACGAAAACTCGAGCCTAACCTCAACCATCCCGATATCTCTTCGAGTCGCCTACGACTCATCTCCCCTAACACACACACACGTGTGCACGTGTACAGGAATTCCGATCACCTTCGATCAAGTCTCCGACCACCACCAAGTCGCCGTTCATCCCCTCAATCACCATAAACAACCAGATCATCTAAACGATTACGAAAACAAAATCGAACTATGCTATCACCTCCAGGAACACAGATCATGGATGAAATCACCTCGCTCCGATGATCTAGACCACCAGATATTACGAGTCTCCGCCCGAAGCTTCGCCACGAACCCTAGTCTCGTTTCCCTTCGGTCCGGTCCACCTCGAATCACTACCCACGAAGAAATCGAACTGACAACATCCTCGACCAAAAACAGCCTCCAAACCCTACTTCATCGTCTTCCAGCCACCACGATCAACTATAAATGCTTCGAGCATTTTTCCTGAGTTTCCCCTGCCTCCACCTTCCTTCAGCCATGACCCTGACTTACCCAACCTCGCCGATCGTCAGAATTTGCCAAGAAACCATTTTTTCGTTCAACCTTGAAATTCTCGTGATTTACTCAACTAAAAAAATGTGATTTTTCTTTTAAAAATCATTATTTCCAAAAGTAAAACATTTTATATAAGTAAATCAAGAATCTATGATGCTCAAGTTTTGACATTTATTTAAGTTTCACTGTAAATTTTCTTCCCAGTAAAAACCATCTTCAAATTCATCTTAAAACTATTTTTAGAAGTTAGAATTTGATTTATGAACATAGTTGGTTTAGAACTTGAAGCCTAAAATGGATCAGAGAAAGAAGCATTGATTTTTGATTATATTTAAACTTGTGAAACTGGAATAAAGCTCTGCATATATATATACAGACATGCACACTAATATTAACATTCATATATACAGGCAATCCTATCTAAACAAACATGCAATACATATATCACATCATAAATTCAAGGACTATTACATGCATCAGATCATCAGACAAATTTAGGCTTATTAAAGAAAAGTTTACTCACAGATTTGAAAAACAGAGAACAGGGCTTTTGAAAAACTGGACTTGAGTTGATTTTAAATTGCAACTGTGTTGATCTGTAACTTGATTGTTGAGTTGAATCTTTATATTTGCTTTGCTCTTGCTCAGGTTAAAAGCTTGAAAGAAGTTGTTGTTTGATTTCAGTCTTGCTTTGCTCTGAACTTGATTGTTATGAGCTGAAGCTTGTTTGATTCTAGTTTGATTACTAGGTTTTGGATTGTTGTTGAGTTCCTTTGATTTTGATTTTGTTTACTGGATTTTTGTTACAGATTTCTTCTTGTTTCTTAGTTTAGTTCTGGAAAAATATATCAGAGAATGAAATGAAGGAAAGAATTGAAAATGTTAATATAAGCTATTCTATTTTTTAAATAAATATTTTTTTCAAATAAAAAGAAAATGGGACACTTGTCATTATTCTTATCTAATTTGTTAACACTTGTTAATTAGATAATGTTATTAGCTAACATGTGTATTAATAGATTTTAATTTTAGTTATATATTTATAAATGTCTTTAATATGTATTATATTTTTGTTTTAGGTTTTTATATTATACTTTGTATTTTTATTTACACATTTCTTCTTTTTTACTTATATGAATATAACTCAAAGAAAACAATATAAAACTTATTTATTTATACTTACCTTAAGCCTAAGCTATTTATACTAGTGCTTTAAAAATGTAGAATTTGAATCTAACTTATTTTCAAGATATTCATATAGAATTTCAAATCATAGTTTTATTTACAATCTACATATATATATATAAACAATAGAAAACATATTTAATTGATTTGAAAATATAATTCTTGTAAATTTTAAATTATGTAAGAAGATTATTAGATTAATGCATATATCCAAATATATGTATTCATCATAATTCTATTTGTTCAGCTTATAAAATAGTTAAAATCAGTTAATTACCAATTAACAAATGTCCAAAAATCCGGGATATCACAATTCCCAATACATTCGAAAGGAAGGTTTTGGCCTTTCAGCCTAGTTTTTCGAGGTTAAGGTATTTATCTTGTTTCGAAGGGTAGATAACCCTATTGATTTTAAGTTTTCATCAACATTGTTTTATGTAAAAAGCATATATCATAGCATAGGTATTTTGAGTAAAGCAAAGAGTATATTTTCCTTGTTTAAGTATGATTTAAAAAGGTTTAATCAATTTGAAAGAAATGTTTTCAAGGAAAATTGAATAGGGTAGTTAACCCTAAGTATATGATTCAGATATTAGAAGACCCGATGAGACTGATGTGGGGTCGCACCCTATACTTTAGCTAGTAGTCCATAGCTAATATAGGTCCAAAATTTCAGTGTGTAGGGCTTTGTCACAGGTAAGACTAAAATGATGTTACACACAGAAAGGAATACGTAGAGTAGAGGTAGGTTATTGGTGAGCCCGCAAAACCATTTGGATCAGTTGACCCTTGGAGAGGTAAGTTAAGGACGGATCGTCCGGTTTTGTATCTAACAGAAGTTAGAATATTTATTGTGTCTGCTAGGCCCGAGTCAGCCAGTGGTTAATAGTTAGCCAGATAAAACTATGATGCTCGTCAGATAGTCCATTTATTACCTGATTTATATGCATATATGTTATTGCTATTGCTGCTATAATCAGTTTGATTGTAGGATTTTGATTTGCAAAAGATACGATTTTAAAAGGATATCAGTGAGGGGAAACCCGTTCCGCTAAGCGGCATGGTCTCACTTAATATCAGTAAACCGAGATGTATAGAATTATTCACACCGAGCTTTATGTCTGACTCGTAGTTTATGTTTTCCCCATAAACTCTTGGTTGCTCAAAATTAAATTTGAGTAGATTGAGAGTTAAGGACTTTTTAGGCTTAGTATCTTGGATGAATAAACTTCTGAGGATGTGAAGGAGGCAAAGCTAGCTATGTAGGAGTTATTTAGTAGTATTTCCGCTGTGTTGTATTTATGACCGATATGTCCATCTATCTAGGACTTTGATCATCCAAGGGGGCATCTTCATATGTCGCTCTTGGCATAATTTGTAATAATTATATTTGATCAAAACTTGGGAATCGTTTTGGGATTATGTAATTGAACAGAAATATTGATTTGAAATGTAATCAGAGAAGTTATTTTTGAAATCTGTGTTGATTTTATTTCATATTCATGTGCTTCTAATATTATGGATACCATTAACATTACCGTATTTTGTCACCAAAAGTTAATACTATAGATGACTGCAGCATCTATAGTGCTTAGCTTCGGGCCTCAAAATAGGGGATGTTATAGTTTACTGGCTTCTAGTAAATGGTTGAATAGTACTGAGTGGTATGGGACGCTCAAAGTAATACTTGTTCGATTACTGTTAGTGATTAGGTGTCACTTAAATTCTGGAAATGGGTTAGGAAATTGTGATATTGTCTAGAGGTGACTTCTTAGAGCTTAGTAGTCGAGATTTATATTACTCTCCAAGGGCTACAAACTGGAGATATGCTGGGATTTGTAGATTTATCCACTTAGGACAAACTAGCCGAGTGATATTATTATTTACTCTTAGGGCTAGCAGTTGAGGAAATATTAAGTTATGACACTCTCATAGGATATATGGAGTAGATATTATTTATTATTACTTTCATTAGGACTCATTTCATCAAGGGTATTTCATTGCATCCTCTAAGGAATAAGTAGTCGAGTATCATTATCTACTCTTAGAGCTAGTAGTCGAGGATTTTTTATATTGAGATGCTCTCATTAGGACCCGTATAGTCGAGAGTAATCACTCTCATCAAGATTCCTAAATCGAGAGTTTATGACGTAGCTCTCATTAGGACTCATCACGCCGAGAGTATCATTAATCTTTCTCAAAAGGACTTATCGAGTTGAGAGTAGTTGTTGTCACTCTCATCAGGACTCATTGAGTCGAGAGTACTTGTTATTACTCTCTTTAGGACTTATATAGTCTAGTGAATTGGTAGGAATCTACGTCATAGGATTCACTCCACTATGGAGAGCTTGTGAATTAGACCTACCAGATAGGCTGATTATCCATCCTAGTAGTCCTGATTGTAGGGTCGTGCCTCGAATCCATGATGTCACCTGGTTGCGTTTGTGGACTGTGGGTTATTTCTCTCATTAGAGCCATTGCTTTAACGTCACTTAAGGACTAATAGTCCGTTACCAAGGGCAAGCAGGAGTCGTGGCCAATGCATAGCGTAGTCTTGCAGCTATTTATGACATGCAATGGATATGACTGTCATGATTTTGGAAGTAAGTAAGGGACTGTAGGAAACAGGCTGCAATCATTAGCATTTCCTAGAGCAGTGTTGCGAAACGTCAGCCTCCCATTTAGATGACTTAGGTAGATCCATTATACTTAGGATGTTTGATATTATCACCTCATTAGAGATGATGATTGTTTTACATTAGAGACCGGCTGCGTTTCCATTTGTCATTTGAGATACCTACCCGAGACAGCTGTGTGTTGTCTATCTATGACATTAGAGACATGTTGTGAGCTTATCTGTCATTCTCTCATAAGAGCTTATGGATGAGAGATCTCCTTTTTGTATGATTTGTTATTTCTAGCTCCTTGGGCCACCCAGTAGTGAGATTCACCTCTCTAAGGACAAGGGGTCGACATATATTACATTGGGTATTTGATTGAAATTGATATTGATTCAAGTTTGTGTTTCTGGATATCTCCAAGGTCCTAACACTTGGAAGCTATCATTTTCAGTAGGGCTGTAGATCGAGAAAATTATTTGGATGTTGACTTTGGTATTTTATATGGAGTATGGTTTATTTGGATTTGTGTTTCTGCTTGTCTCCAAGGAATATCGGTCGGAAGTCTTTATGATCGTAAGTCGGGATAATATTCATGGATATTGGTTTCTATTTTTTCTGTGGATTTTGTTCTATTTGGATTCCATATTTAAGGATTTGTCTTAAATGGCTTAATAGTTGGAAGTTATTACTTCCATTAGGGCTGTAATTCAAGATTTGATATTTTGATTATTTATTTAGGATTATGCCTTTCTTGATTTGTATTTTAGAACTTGACAGTCAGAAGTCTACGCTTCCATTACGACTACAAACCCAGGTAGATATTTTGGTTGTTGACCTTTGGATTTGGTTTGATTTGGGATTCATCCCTTATTTATGGTTTTATGGATACACTAGGTGCTTACCATAGTATTTTGAGATTTTGATATGTTTGATTTCAATCACCCAATTTATAGATGTCGTGATTCTTGTTGCTTATATGAATTCCATGGGTGATATTTGAGATGAGTAGCATGGTATATTATTATGATGCTATCTTGGATATTACATTGTGTCATGGACGTGCTATGTTTTTTTACTTACCATGCTTACTATTATGATCTCACATTGGGATTTAGATATAGTCTAACCCATTTATTATTTATATAATACTCGGGTCAGCTCGAGACTTTTCAGTACATGTACATTAGCCATTTTGGATGATTGGGCTTAAAGGAGATAATATATATTTATTATATCGTATTTTGAAATGATGACTGTGTATATGTTCTACTTTAGTGTCTTCTTGTATTTATTTTAAAGAGATGGCCAAGAATTGTGTGTTGTGAACTTGACTTGGTATATATTGTCCAAGTGAAATACATTTGTATATGTTATATATTGTTCTATCCTGGAAAGTCCATGTGTTTTTTGCTTTGTGCCAATATCGTTACATATATTGTTGACATATTTTGAGGTGAGATGTGTACTGGTGTTAGCCCAAGGGAATATTCACATGTGATTGCTCCTAATCTGCCACATTCTCCGTATTACCAGACAAGATTACCTAGTAATTCTCTTTGGTAGTATGGGTATAGAGGTGGGGCGTTATGGATTTCAACCATAAATATGAACATAATTGGATCCATTGGTTTGTATCTATTCTATCACATTTTATGTCCAAATTGCATATGAGGACCACCTTACACCACTGATACCCAATATACATAAGATAGTGCACTGCTGTTGGTCCAATCGATGTAGAGCAATCAACAAAGTTCAGAATAAAGCAAAACATCACAGAATCTGTAGTATATTTCACAGCACATGAAATAAAATATAATATCGTAGATATAAAACAGAAGAGACAGTAATAACAAAGTGATCGAAATATCAGAGTACAGATACACAATGTTGTACATCATGAAATAGAGTATATACAACATAAGTAACCTCAAATAACTGCCTCATATTAAAGTAATAAGCAAGCATTGCCAAGACTACACAGTGTTGCCCAACGGAGTAAGCATATAAATCCATATATATAATACAAGATATCTCCCTCCAGCCCGTCCTCTACACAGCTACTGTGCCTCACCTAAACCTGCTATTTAGTCTGCTCATTTAAGAGCATCTGAGAGAATAAGAAGCAAAGCATAAAATCTCGAGTCAGACAATAGTCTGGTGAGCGGTAAATTAATATCAAAATACTATACAAGTCGATATAGTAAGGAACAAGGTACATGAATCATACCTGACTTGTACATGCATCCAAAGAGTTAGCACATAATAAAATAATATGCTACTTTAAGTGTCATAAAGGCATAATACAACAAAGTATTACAATGAATGTCCAGGTATCCCTATCTCTAATTCCTATCTCCGGTGACTGACCTAGAGTGATAGACTACGAGGAAAGCAATCAAAACAAGCATAGCATCCATCAAACAGTCCTCACTATCACTCAATGTACATGGATATATAATAAATCGTATGACCTTTCTACTGCTAAGGACTAATGGAAATCCTGGTTTTCAGTGTACTCTCTTTAGACTGAAGCTGCTACTAGACCCATTCAACCGGTCTAGGATACACGGATCCATTCAACCGATTCAGAGTAACTTTCAACATACCCATTAGCGTCCACACGATACCCCTACTTTAGTTACAACATAAAACAATCCAAGCATCAACGATCCCTTAGTACACATATCCGAGCCCTTTCCTTTGCTCTAACTTGCTTCCATTATCTTGGAGGAACCATTCGACATTCCCCTACTTAACGACTCCTTTCAACATCGAGCTATCACCCAGAAGTACCATTCTGCATTCCCCATTCTATGACTCCTTTCAACATCGAGCCGCCACCCTGAAGAACCATTCTGCATTCCCCATTCTATGACTCCTTTCAACATCGAGCCGTTATCTCCAGAGCCTAACTCCATTCAACGTCGAGTTACCATCCGAAGATTCTAACTTTCATCATATTGTTACATCGCCATCAATCATCATGCGAACACGCCAACATCTCCAGTGTTACATCTAGAACCCCTGTATTAACGTCTAGAAGTTTCATCCCAATAGAACCAAGTGAGAGAACTCAGTACCGACCTTTGAAGTCGGCACCGACTTTTGTACTTGGCCAACTATTGGCCAATTCTTCTTTCATTCCACTCCTTGTTTCTAGTGCTCCTTGTCCATATGCTTTGATCCCGACCTCTCTGCCCCAAATCAAGTCATCATGTTTCCAAAGCACCTAACTTCGAATCCAAGAATCAAGTCGTCATAGCCTCAAACACTTAGAAAATCTCCAATCCAATAACATAGGCAACCCTACATGCAAACATCTCACCCTCTCCACAAGTTGCTGCTGATATGGAGCCTCCATGAGAACTCAGTATTGACCTCCAAAGTTAGTATCGATTTTTGTGGTTAGTGAATTGAGGGATATGATATAGACCATGAGCTCTACCTATGTTCCAGGTTCGGCCTCCCAAGTTTCGTTCAATTCCAACCAGTTTTGCCTCCGATTTTCTCGATTTCTCATCATATCTACCTAACATCCAAAACACTAGCAAACAACATCAAATCACAACATACAGTCATGGAATAACAAGCATATACATCCATTCATACAACCAATACATGAGAATGTGATAATCAAACTAGTTATGTCTTAAATCTAAATTTTACATGAACATATGCATATAATGATTGAAATTACACTAGCATGTGGAATGAAGTAAATAGTTTCAAAACCCATTTCTAACATCATTAAAAAATCTAATATTTCTGGCAATAAACATATATGAACAAGTGGTTAAAGTTAGAAAACTATTTTAGATCCAAAAACATTTTGAAAACAACCATTTTAACTATATAAATAAGTATATATGAGTGAGAGGCCAAGAACGATTCACCAAATACCTAAAATACCCAATTTCTTTCTTATATCTGAAGTGGACAGCATGGTAGAAGGACTCAAATCAATAAAAATGATAATCTCTAGCTTCTATATGATAATCCCCTCTCCAATCAATGATTTGGCTAAGATTAGTAAAAGAAGATGTGATTTTTAATGAAATTAGAGCCAATGGAGGTTTGGATCTATTTTGGGGAAGAAGGAAATGAATTAGCACAAATTTCTAAGTGGGTTAGTAGGCCTAAGCACGAGCTTAGTTAATTACCCACTAAGCCTGGCTAGTAGCGTCCAAAACTTAAAATTGTAATAACTTTCAAAGGACAAGTCCTCTTTTCTACTATGACCATTCTATGGAATGGGAAACCATCATCCTAAAGCAATAGAAGTGGTTTGAGATCCTAATTCAGCTTTTATCAAAAATTATAATCCAAACAAGATTTTTACAGTCAAATATTCACATAGAAATTCGACAAATAATCACCGATATTGAAAAATGTCCCTAAGAGTCATCTCCTAAATCTTCATTCAACTTCATATGAATAAAATAATAATATTTTATGATCATTTGACATGTAAAACATGATTCATTACACTCTCCCCTCTTTAGGAATTTCGCCCCCGAAATCCCCAAAGAAACACTAAAAATCATTCATAGTTACCTCGCATTCCTAACAATCATGTATATCATCAAACATGTCAAACACACAACCATGTAATCAATAATATAGGTAAACCTATCCTAGCATGCGGGTACTAAACTACACTATATGATATCGAAAGTGAAAGTAAATACGATAAACAATGGGCCTTACCATGTAAAGTGCTCTGGATATGTAGCCCTTATGCTCTCTTCGGTTTTCCATGTGCAATCGCCTTCAACATTGAACCTTCACAAACTCCACCATCTTCCTCCTAAGCTATTTCGTATCGCATCTGATAATATGAATCGGCTTACGAGATCTAGAAGCTTCTGGTTCAATCTCGATATCCTCAAGCTGATCCGATGCAATTCTTATGCCCGAGTCATGCACAAACTTTTGCAGATGGGAAACATGGAAGACGTTTTCCACACCAACCATCTTTTAAGGTAAGTGGACCATACATGCTAGGTTCCCAATCCTCTCTGCTAATAGAAAAGGACCTACGAATCTTGGTGTCAACTTCCCTTTACGACCGAATCGAATAACATTCTTCAAAGTAGAAATCTTCACAAATACCATATTGCCGATCGAAAATTCTAAATCTCTACGTCTTCTATCAACGTAACTCTTCTGCCTATCCTATGCAGCTTTCATTCTTTGCCGAATGATCTCTATCTTCTTCGAGATTTCTCTAATCATATCAGGCCCAAGTATTAGTTTCTCGCTTGATTCCCACCACCATGAAGGGGCATTACACAGTCGGCCATACAACGCTTCATATGATGCCATACTGATACTAGACAAACAGCTATTATTTTATGCAAACTCTACCAAGTGGAAGTGATCATCCCATGATTCACTCTCTAGGTTTGGTCATTCGTTTGTGGATGATAAGCCATACTAAGATGCAGCTCTATACCCAACGCCTCATGTAAGCTTTTCCAAAACTCACTAGTGAACAACGGGTCTCCATCGCTTAGAATGCTCTTCGACACACCATGAAATCGTAAAATTCATTTCACATATAACTCAGACAGTTTGGCAGTTATTCCGCTTTACATAATGGGTATAAAGCTGGCGCACTTGATTAGTCGATCAACTATGACCCAGATGCTATCGTACATGGTTGAGTCCTTGGCAGTCCATCAATGGAATCCATTGATATCTGCTCCTACTTTTACTCAAGAATTTCAAGCAGTTGCAACAGGCTACTCGGTTTCTTTTGTTCTGCCTTCACCAACTCACTGTTCATACATTTCGAGATGAGTGTCCCAACATTCTTCTTCATCCCTTCCCAATAGTAAGTCTTCCTTATATCATAGTACATCTTATTACCGCCGGTATGTATAGTCAATCTTGAATGGTGGCATTATCGTAGCACATTGTCCTACATCCCGTCAACATCAGGAACAAACAATCTCCCATCTTTACGGAGCCAACCTTCTCGGTCGAGCTCGTATTGCTTTATATCCTCAGGCCCTACACCCCCTTCTATTTTTGCCATGATCTGTGCCAATCTAGCAACTCGCCTTTTGACTAATACCGATCTGCTCAATCAAACAGGTCTGATTGTCAAACTTGCCAACATCTCTGACTCTAACTCGCAATGAAGTATGAAGTCATAACCGGCAATATACTTAAACTATTTCCAATCTATTAACATCTCCCCCAAACTGGCAAGTCTTCTATGTAATGCGTCAGTGACCGGATTCACCATACCGGGTGTGTGGAAATGCTAAAGTCGTAGGAGGCTAAGAATTTCAACCATCGCTCTGTTGAAAGTTGAGATTCTTCTCGGAGAAAAGGTACTTCAAGGACTTGTGGTCCATGAACAGCTCAAACCTTTCCCCTAATAAATAATGCCTCCAAATCTTTAAAGCAAACACTTTCGCCACCAACCTCAAATCATGAGTTGGATACTTCGTCTCATGTGGCTTCTACAGTCGACCATCGTAGGTGATAACTTTTCCCTTCTACATCAATACTGCACCTAATCCAGTACCACATGCATCTGTGTATACCGTCATCTCTTGTCAACCTCTCCTTCAAACTTACAAATGCCTGCTCCCATCTCGCATCCTAGGTAAAAGTCTGATTCTTCTTTGTCAAATTGGTTAACGACATAGTTATCTTTGAGAACCCTTGATAAAGCGCCTATAATATCTTGCCAGTCCTAAGTAACTCCTCATGTCAGTAGCATTCTTTGGTTGGCTCTAATCCTGAACCATTGCCATCTTGGTAGGATCTTCTACGATGTCTTGGTCGGTGATGATATGTCCCAAGAATCTTACTTCCCTTCTCCAGAAGTGGCATTTCAAAAACTTTGCTTTCAACTTTTGCTTTCATAATACGTCGAGCACAATACTCAAATGTGCCTTGTGTTCCTCCTCTGTCCTAGAATAAATCAGAATATCATCTACGAACACAAGTATGAACTTATTTAGCTAATCCCTGAAGACATGTTTCATGAGATCAATAAAGTATGCCAGAGCATTGGTTAGCTCGAATGGCATAACCAACCGCTTGTTGAAACCAGACGGCATACGAAACACGGTGATTGACATAATCTCCTTCGCTACGCTCAACTGTTGAAATCCCATCGCCAAATCCAATTGGGAGAACACCTTTGCACCATGGAGCTGATCGAACAAGTCGTCAATATGCTGAAGTAGGCACTTGTTCTTCTTCGTCACCTTATTCGACTCACGATAGTCCATACACAACCTTAGAGAGCCATCCACTTTAGTGGCGAATACTACCTGTGCACCCCACTCAAATATGCTCCTACGAATGAACCCTTTTTTCAACAGGTCATTCACTTGCAGCTCTAACTCCTTCTGCTCTCTAGGTGCCATGCGCCTTAAAGGTATAATTATAGATCTGACGTCCCTCATTAAGTCTATACGAAACTCGATCTCCCTAGGCGGCGGTAATCCAGTCACCTCCTCAAATACGTCTGAATACTCCCTATTGATAGGCACAAATGACGACTCATCTTGTGGAATCCCAAGCGAATACAGAAACCTGACCATAACCCAATCCTCCGGTAGGTAGCCAATCACTACCATCCGCCCTTTCATAGCCCAAATTGTCACCAACAGCTTCTCGCAATCTACTACTGCCGCATACTTCCTTAGCTAGTCCATTCCCCAGATAATCTCGCACCCAAAGAAATTCAAAATAAAAAAATCAAAAACAAAAGTGCATTCATGACTCGATAAGACCAAACCTCGACAAACCATACATAGGCTAATGGAGCCTCCGACAGGGTTCGTCACAGTCAATGATCGGTCAACAATTTCAGGTTTCAATCCTAGTCTATCTACGAGGTCACTAGATATAAAGAAATGTGAAGCTCTAGTATCGAATAAAAAACATATACGAATATCATGAAGGGAAAGCATACCTTGAATGACAATGCTCTTCCCTTTATCTTTCACCGAGAGAGATCGACGTAGTCAGAATAACGTCTAAAGCATATGCCTTCACAACCTGTTTCTACTGCGCTAGTTCCGGATAATTCTTCAGTATATGCCCAGGCTTGCCGTAGTTGTAACACTTCTTCCCATCAGTTTGGCAATTTCTAATTAGATGACTCTTATCTCCACAACCATAGCAAATAGGATCCCATTTAACCTTCTTCCGAGTATCCTTCCCATTAGCTTGCTTCCTCTTTCCAAACCACTTCTTCTTCTTGCCTCCATGACTTTGTCGCAGTTTAGGCTCCTCCTTAATGACAATAGTTGATTTAGACTTAGGGTATAAACTCTTCTGGTAAAGAGCTTTCTCAACGAGTCATTCAAATGCCTCATCAATATGACTTACTAACTTCTCCCCTAAATAGTCATCCAAACTAATAATAAACTTCTCGTTCTTCCTGAATGGAGTGTTGATAAAATACATCACCTACTTCGAAAAAGCATCGAACTCAGCAATATTTTCGGAAATAGATATATCTCCCTACTTTAATCAACAAACCTCTTGAATAGCACGGACTTTTGAGTAGTCGGAATGAACTTCTCCTCAAACCTGGCCTTGAACTGGTCCCAAGTGAACTGATACTCGGGTGTAGCCACAGTGATGGCACTCTACCAATTCATGTACCACCCTTGAAGTTGTCTAAAGGCCAGCTTCACTTCATGGCATCATCAATCTCCATATCACCAAAGATACGTTCTTAGGTGTCCAACCAATCCTACACTTCGATGGTAGATTCTGTTGCAAGAAATGAGTTGCCTCCCAATGTAGAGTAATCTTAGCATAGCTTGGCAAAGTCAGCCCTCGGCGCTTGCACTTGAGCACCACCACCAACTTCAACATTCGGAGTGTCTGCTTGGATATTTTGAAGCACGTTCGCCATCATCACATTGAACATAGCTTGCAAGTCAAGATTTGCAGGCCCCGTACCCGCTTCTTGTTCAACTCCAGAGATGGAGTTCCTAACAGTGTTTCTTATTTGTTGGCTCATTCTTGATCTATAACAAGGATGATCAATCTCTCAAAAAAGAAAACCCTGCTAATGGTACTAGTGTCTGCATGCGATTACTATACTATATGTACCACTATATAGTTTTGAAAATCAAAATATATAACAAGTATGCACTCTCTCATATATATATACATATAGACACACACAGATATATATATATATATATTCTCGGCCCAGTTTAGGGTGATAACACCTTCCCAATCTCTACTAGACCATGTATCAACTTAGGTTAAATGGGTAACCTAAGCTCTGATACTAAATGCGAAGACCGCCCTACGCCACCAGTACCCAATATACATAAGATAGTGTGATGCTGTCATGCCGATCGACGTAGAGCAATCACCAAGGTTTAGAATGAAACAAAACATAATAGAATAAGTAGTATATCCCATGGCGCATGGAATAAAATATAATATCGTAGATATAAAACAGAAGAGACAATAATAACTAAGTGATCCAAATATCAGAGTATAGATACACAAAGTTGTACATCATGAAATAAAGTTTATACAATAGAAATAAACTCAAATAACTGTCTCATACTAAAGTAATAAGAAAGCACTGCTAAGGCTCTACAGTGTTGCATGGTAGAATAAGCATATAAATCCATATATATAATACGAGGTAGCTCCCTCTAGCTCATCCTCTGCACAGCTACTGCGCCTCACCTAGAGCTACTATCTAGTCTGCTCATTTAAGAGCACCCGAGATAATAAGAAGCAAAGCATAAAACCTCAAGTCATACAATAGTCTTGTGTGAGTAGTAAATGAATCTCAAAATACTATACAAGTTGATATAGTAAGGAACATGGTACACGACTCGTACCTGACATGTCCCTGCATCCAAAGAGTTAGCACATAATAACATAATATGCTACTCTAAGTGTCATAAAGGCACAATAAAACAAAGTATGATAACAGGTATCCAGGTATCCCTAACTCTAATACCTATCTCTAGTGACTGCCCAAGAGTGAATGACTGCGGTGAAACCAATCAAAGAAACGATAGCATCCATTAAACAATCCTCACTATCACTCAATGTACTCTAGATATATGATAATTTGTATGATGTTTCTACTCCCAGGGACTAATGGAAATTTTGGTTTTTAGTGTACTCTCTTTAGCCTGAAGCTGATACTAGACTTATTCAATCGGTCCAGGGTATATGGATCCATTCAACCAATTCAAATTAACTTTCAACATACCCATGAGCATCCTCACGACACCCCTGCTTTGAGTACAACATAAAACACTCCAACCATCAACGATCCCTTAGTACACGTATCCGAGCCCTTTCCTTTGCTTCAACTTGCTTCTATTATCTTGGGGGTATAATTCTACATTCCCCCACACAATGACTCCTTTCAACATCAAGCCATCACCCCAAGGAACTATCATGCATTCCCCATTCTATGACTCCTTTCAACATCGAGCCGTTATCTCCGGAACCTAACTCCATTCAACGTCGAGTTTACATCCGAAGATTCTAACTTTCATCATGTTGTTACTTCGCCATCAATCATATAGAGAACGCGCCAACATCACCAGCATGACATCTAGAACCCCTGTATTCACCTTCAGAAGTTTCATCCCCATAGGACCAAGTGGGAGAACTCGGTACCGACCTTTGAAGTCGGCATCAACTTTTGTACTTGGCCAACTAGTGGTCAAGTCTTCTTTCATTCCACTCCTTGCTTCTAGTGCTTCTTGTCCATATGCTTTGATCCCGACCTCTCTGCTCCAAATCAAGTCATCATGTTTCCAAAGCACCTAACTTCGAATCCAAAATCAAGTCATCATAGCCTAAAGCACTTAGCAAATCTCCAATCCAAAAACATAGACAACCCTATAAGCAAACATCTTCCCATCTCCGCAAGTCGATGCCGACATGGAGCCTTCATGAGAACTTGATACTGACCTTTGAAGTCAGTATTGACTTCTATGGTTAGTGAATTGAGGTATGCGATTTGGACCCTAAGCTCTACCTATGTTCCAAGTTCTGCCTCCCAAGTTTCATCTAATTCCAACTAGCTTTGCCCTTGATTTTCCCAATTTCTTAACCAATCTACCTAACATCCAAAACACTAGCAAACAAAATCAAATCACGACATACAATCATGGAATTACATGCATATACATCCATTCATACAACCATTACATGAGATAATCAAATTAGTTTTGTCTTAAATCTAAGTTTTACATGAACATGTGCATATAAATGATGGAAATTACACTAGCATGTGGATATGAGTAAATAGATTTCAAAACCCATTTCTAAAATCATTTAAAAATCTCATATTTCTTGTCATAAATAAGTGGTTTAAGCTAGAAAACCATTTTAGATCTAGAAACATGTTGAAAACAACCATTTTAAGTATATAAACAAGTATATATGAGTGAGAGGTCAAGAACCACTCACCAAATACCTAAAATACCCAATTTCTTCCTTATGTCTGAAGTATACAGCAAGGAAGAAGGACCAAAATCAATAAAAATGATAATCTCTAGCTTTTATATGATAATCCCCTCTCTAATCAATGATTTGGCTAAGAATAACAAAGAAAAGATGTGATATTTGATGAATTAGGGCTAATAGTGGTTTAGATCTATTTTAGGGGAGAAGGAAATGACTTAGGTTAGTTTCCCCAGCCTCCTATTAGCATAAATTTCAAAGTGGGTTAGTGGTCCTAAGCACGAGCTTAGTTAATTATCCACTAAGACTGGCCAGCAGTAGCCAAAACCTAAAACTACAATAACTTTCAAACGACAAGTCTGTTTTTTTATTATCACTCTATAGAATGGGAAACCATCATCCTGAAGCAATGGACGTAGTTTGAGACCCTAATTTAACTCATATAAAAAGTTATAGTCCAAACATGATTTTCAGGGTCAAGATTTACATAGGAATTCGGCAAAAAATCGTAGATACCTAAAAGTCATCTCCTAAAATTTTAGAGGCATACGATTTCATATGAAAAAAATAAAAATATTTTACGATCCTCCATTACATAAAACACGGGTCATTACCTTTCAACTTTATATATGTATGTATGTTTGCATGTGTGTGTATGTATGTATTTAATTATCATATATAGGCAAAAATTATATACACATACAGATATATATATATATATATATATATATATTATTTTATGATTTATATGTGTATGTGCACTTCCTAGATATTATTATAATATAGTAATAATGGATATATGATGTTCATTATACATGTTAAATATACTATTATTGGAATAATTACAATTAACTTAATTTTAATTCAAATTAAATATTATTATACCAACTCAGACATTAAATATGATTTTATTGTAAACTATATAATTCCTGATATCACAATAAAAAGATCTAGTGCATAATGAATAAAAAGATTTTTTGAATTTGCCCCTTCTACCGTAATGTCGGATGCATCTGTCGAACAATGGTACCAAAGTTTGCCTTATGCTAACATGAATATATGACAAATGCGTAGGTATTCTTTAGAAAATCCTCATTAAATCAGTGTCTAAGATACTATATTTAACTAAGGAGAAGTGTATTATGCTACTGGTTGATTCAAATAAGTGTATTTAAGTAATATGTAAAATTTGAATTTAAAATTGGTTTAAACTAGAATTATGATTTTTAAAGTTTTTGGATAAATTTGAAATTATTTAAATTTGTACTCATAAATTATAGAAACAAATAAATTTTAAATTATTTTGATTAGAAACTAAAATTTACAAGGCCCATGAGTAAATATAAAATCGTTATAAATTAGTATTCAAAATGGTTATAAATAAATTAATTTTAAAAAAAATTATAATTTATAAAAGCCATAGTAAATAAATTTTAGATTATTTGAATCTAAAATGATAAAATTTATAAATAAATAAATTCAAAATAATTTAAACTATAATGATTATAGTCTATAAAATATTATAATTAAGTTATAATAATAATTAACGTGTTAAAAGTATATGTACATAAATATAATAATTAATATTATATTTAAATAAGAGAATACTATATAATTTTAAAAGTTAAATAAGAGAATACTATATAATTTTAATATTATAATGTATATAAAATAAAACAATATGATTTTAAAAGTTAAATTAGAAATAAAACCCTTTAGTTATAAAAATAAATACATATGTATAAAATTGTATATACATATATAATGGCAAATGATATCATTGAGTATTGTGAATACTTATTATTCCCTATAAAAGCTAAATATCATAGTTGTTATTTTGAGATTGTGAATAGAACATACTGTTGTTGTATATCGTTTGCAATATAAATAGAGTAATATGCATACTTATGATTGTTGAGAACTCTTAAGCCATAAACTATATATAATGATGTTTATATGGTCCCTAGATTGATAAGGACATTTTGTAAATTTGTTGAGTACCTAGATTGATAAAGACGATTGTAACTTTGTTGAGTACCCTTATGGGTTACAAAATTATCCCTAGGAAAATACAAAATGATATGTCAAGAGTATCTAATATACTTTATGATTTGTTGACCATCCTCAAGGTCATAAAGATGATTAGAAGCAAAGTGATGTACTTTTAAGAGTTGATTACCAGATATAACTAATAACTCATTATTTACCGTCGTCCACATATTTTTCGATCACTGTACTAGGAAAAGTTATCAAGGGAAGAAGAAGCAACTAAGTCAATATGAGGATAAGGAAGCATTGGGAAGAATGGGTATCGAGCCTGAAAATGCATGGCGATATGAGCAATAAATTCATGATAATTATGAATCTTCCAAGGCAGTGATATATCAAACCTTTAGTAGTGCTCTATCGATAAGATATCGAGCGCCTAAAGAAAACATGCTGGACTTGGAAACAGTGAAAGTCAATAAGCTTATAGTTTTAACAGTATCGAGTTTCTATTATAAAGGTAAGTGTCGAGCTCCTACTCAAGAGTTGTTGAACTTGGAAACAATGAGATTATCAAGTTTAAACAACCGCAGGAGATGGTGTTGAGCCACAACAGCCATAAGGGTCGTCGAGCATCTATAACAAAAGATAATGTCGAACCTTTATGATAATTGGGATGTCGAGCATCCAATAACTTAGCAAGTCCCAACAAAGAATATAGAGTTATGGAGTCTCTAAGGAATATCAGGCCTTAACAACAGTAATCGTTGTCTAGCATCTCAAAGTAGAAGGATATCGAGTATTTAATTGTAAAGAGAAGTTATCAAGTTTCTGAATGGTGATGGAGATGTCGAACCAGTAAAAGCTTAGAGATATCAAGCTACAACGGAACTGGAAGACCAAGGGATTGCGAGCTTTTACAACATAAAAGCTATAGAGGCCAAAGATAGCAAGGATGTCAAAGACATAACGAGGGATATCGAGTGTTTATAGCATAAAGGCTGTTAAACCTAAAAATAACAAGATGAAAGAAGGAATGCCGCACCCGTAGATGATGTCGAGTATTTAACTACAAGGGAAGGCTGCCATATTTCTAAAAGGAAAGCTGTGTTGTTCAGGTTCTACAAATATAGGATGTCAAATCTCTACAAAGGAATTCAGAGATTTCATCAGGATGGTGCAATCAGAGCCCTTAGATTCAAAGTTAGGACATCTGTAAATCATCCCGCATGATTGATACCGCTAAAAATAGATCCCCACCGTCATCCAGGAATTGGCGAATCATTTCTTTCCCCATTTCTCAATTTAAAGTTGGAAACCCTAAATCGATTTGGGGATTCTTAGAGCCGATTGTAACTTTTTAACTTATTGCAAATAAGTACTTAGACATTAATTTTTCATAGCATATTTCCCCCGAATGTGTATACTTGACTATTATCGAATGATGGGCAAACATATAGCTTTATCTTTGGACCTGGACTTAAACTTAAATTTGCATATAATTTATTTGTATAAGGCAACTTAAGCCTTTGTCTAAATTGAAGTTTTCCTTGCATATTGCCTATTATGCCTATTGACATATGAATGAGGGGCTGTTATTTATTTACATGAAACGCCTATTTTGCCTATCGACAAGTGAATGTAGGCTTATTGCATATTTTTGTGACTCGCCTATTCTACCCTTGAACATATGACTTGAACTTTTGGAAAACTTCACGATTATTGTGAAACCAATGGATATTATTGGAACATTTTCGAATATTACCACCTTTTTTAGCATCCTTGGGGTTGAACCAAAATTCTGGTTCAACATTTTGGTGCTAGGAGGGCGTGAACCTCCATCTCGTCGTTTCTTTGCTTTGTAACCAGTTATGTAAAACTTTTGTTTTAGGAAAATGGTAAGGACCAAGAAAGTCAATGTTCTGAATGAAGAAGTTGCGCAACAAACAACCATGGTGGATAATGTCACTTCGAACTTCAATTTGGAGAATACAGAGACTGAACAACCTTCAATCCCAACAAAGCTCACAGGCTGTGATGCTAAATTTCAAGATTTAACACAACGACTTACAGTTATGCAAGTGCTTCTTGAGAAAGTTCTCTATCAAAAATCTTCTAAGACAAAGTTTGTCGAAAGAGGAGAAGAAGTGGAGTCTCCAAGAAGAAACCTAGACCCCTCAATGCTTAGAAGTAAAGATAAGGGCAAAAGTATCATCGACCTACAAAGGAAGAAAAAAACCAAAGATGAAGTACCAGCAATGTATTCTCCCAGATCGCAAGGAAAAGAAGCCAGTAAGGCTAAAATGAACCATTGGAAGGAGAATCAAGGAAGGCTAGCAGAAAGATCTCCCGAGTTATCAGATCGCTCGATCTTATACAAAGAATATAAGCCCTATAGAGGGGACTATCATGTTGGCGAAACCTACTTAAGGGACATTGCCAACAAAATAGTGAAGAATATGTTTGACCTTAAGGGGAAGTGGACCCTTGACCCAAGGGTTAATATAATTTTCAAGAAGCTCCTTTTACAGTGAAGATAAAGACGTCAGAATCCTGTTCCATATTAAAATCCCTTCGCTAAAGTATGATGGAACTACTGATCCTAATGGTCATCTTTTAGCTTTCATAAGTCAATGGACTTGCATAAAGCTTCTTGGGCAGCTCGTTGCAGGCTCTTCCCTACAACTTCCCATAGAGCAAATGCCGCCAAATGAAATAGGCACTGCTAAGAAATGACTATCTACTCTTGGGAACAATTTTCTTATGAATTTTCAGCACAATTTTGCATATGAAATGACCCTACCATAGATTCCAGTATGATAGCTAATGTTAAGCAAAGGCCAGGGGAATTGGTTGGCGAATATCTAAGTAGATTCAATACAGAAGCACTAAAAGTAGAAAATATAATCGATAGGGAGAAGCTGATGGCAGTACGTTCGGGGTTAATTGAGTAAACCCCTTCTAGAAAGACATATATGTTCCTTGGTATAGAGATCTACAACATTTTCATTTCCAAGCTGATAAATTCATCTGCATGGATGAAATTTACTATGCTAGGAAGAAGTCTCAACCAAAGAAAGAGGGAGAAAAGTTCAGTTTCGATTACCCCAATAAAAAGCCAAAATGGGACGAAGGTAGAAGAGGAAGATGGAAGGAAATTCGTAAATCCAATTATATAGACTTGAATAAACCCATTTCCTACATTTATACTATAGCCAAAGATGGCGGAAATTTCCGCACTTCCTACAAAGCGAGGAACCATCCCGAACCTAAGAGGGAGGAAATTATAGTGCCTACTACAAAGCAAATGGGCATAAGACCGACGAATGCCGTGTCTTGGTAGGTATAGTTCATAATATGATCAGCTCAGGATCTCTGAAGGAGTCCGTTAAGGAAACTCAGAAATCTTCCCGTTTCGAGGAGGACGGTCAAAGGCCTCCGAGAAACATTGCTAATTTTATGGAGAATGATTCCCACAAGATTTTATTCCTCCAGTTAATCACATAAATATCATTCATGGAGATCCCCACATCATCGGAAGTAGCAAAGGAGCAAAGAGCAGATACGTAAAGGGGGCAAAGGAAGGAATTTTCTCCGTCCAGGAAGAGCCAACATTCAAGAATCGCTAGTCTCAACTCCAAATGCCTAAGTTGACAATAACTCAAGAAGAACCAAGGGGAGTCCATCACCCATATAACGATTTGCTAAAGGTAACTGCTCAAATTGGGCTCTCTATGGAGAAGAAGATTTCGGTACACATTAGAAGTGTAGTAAATGTCATTTTTAAACACATTTGACCAGATGAATATTTTAGAAGGGAAGTTAGAACCAAGCCTTAAGCCTATCTTTTAATTTAATAATAAAAGATCTACTCCAACGGGGCAGTTAAATCTCTTTGTGCAAGTGGAATTTCGCTGTACTCCAGAGCTTTTGAAACTCCTTTCATGATAATGGGCCAACCCTCCTTTTATAACGCTTTCCTTGAGAGGCCTGCACTAGACGAAGTGGATGCATTTTTTTTACTTAAACATCTAATGGTGAAGTTCTTAATTAAGAATGGATGGGGAACCATAAGGGGAAGCAGTTTATCTCCCAAGAACTATATTTTGCTATGCTTGAGCAATCTAAAAAAATGGCACCTCTTGTTACGACTCGGAGAAAAGTAAATTGAACCATATTAAAATTGAAAAGCCCTTGAATGTTAGCTTTTCGGGCCTATAATTCAAGGAAAATAAACAGGAAGAGGTAGGTGAAAAGCCTCTGAATGTGCTGAAAAGATTTAACTTCTTCGAGAGATAAAGAAAGCGAAAAGAAATAAACCAAATGACCAATGAAATAGAGGGTGAGAATATTATTACCGAACTAGATTGTAGAAATGAGCAAGAGAATGAAATTTGCCGAAGAATTAGAGGAGGTAAACCTAGATTTGCTTGACCCAACCAAAACAGTAGAAAATGGAAAAGAACTAGGAGACAATATCATAAGAGAGCTTATTCGATTCGTCCAATCTAGCAAAGATGTGTTTTCTTGTACTCACTCAGACATGGTTGAGATAGATCCAGCAATTATGAGTCATGCTTTAAACATAGATCCAAAGATTTTTCCCGTTCGATAAAAGAAAAGGCAGTTTGATAAAATTTGAGCTAACACACTGAAGGAAGAAGTTAAAAGATTACCGGTGATGGGTTCATTAAAGAAGTGTTCTATCATAAATGGTTGGCTAGTCTTGTACTAGTTAAAAAGTCCAATGGATAATGGAGAACATGCATCGATTATACCAATCTGAATAAGGCATGCACCGAAGATTGTTATCCTTTGCCTAGAATAGGTCAATTAGTTGACGTCACGAGTGGACATAAGCTGTTATCTTTTATGCATGCATACTCATGATATAATCAAATCCCTATTTTTAAACAAGATGAAGAAAACACAAGTTTTATACGGATTGTTAGACTTATTGCTAAAAAGTTATGCCTTTTGGGCTGAAGAATATAGGGGATACATTATCAAAGGTTTGTAAATAGAATATATAAGGAACAAATTGAATGGAACATGGAAGTGTACATGGATGATATGCTAGTTAAGTCCTAAGAGCAAATTAACTACTTGAAAGATCTTGGGGAAATATTTGGAGTGCTAAGGAAGTACAAAATGAAGCTGAATCCATAAAAATGCTCTTTCGGAATACAATCTAGGAAATTTCTAGGATATATCATCAGTGCTCTAGGAATTAAGGCCAATCCCAACCAAATCTAAGCAATTATGGACACGGTAGAGCCAAAAACTTGTAAAGATGTAATGATCTTAAATGGAAGGGTGGCAGCTTTAAACAGATTCGTCTCCAAAGCCACTGATAAGTGCATCCCTTTCTTTGATGTGATAAAGCAAAAGAAGAACTTTGAGTGGGGAGAAGATTGCCAAAAATCCTTTAAGGAATTAAAAGACCATCTTGAAAAACCTCCAATCTTATCTAGTACCATAGAAGGAGATAATTTTACCTTTACATGGCAGTCCCTGAACATGCGGTAAGTTCAGTTTTAGTATGAGAAGAGAATAAAGCTCAACTTCCAGTGTACTATACTAGTAAAAGGCTTAAAGAGGTAGAAGTTAGATATCTAGTTATAGAAAACTTGCATACTGTCTAATTCTCACAGCTCGAAAACTAATAGCCTACTCTTAGGTGCACCTAATCAGGGTCTTAACTAATTTTCCACTTAAGCAAATCTTCAGTAAAACCAAAATGTTAGGAAGACCAGTAAAACGGGAAGTAGAGCTGAGTTAATTTGAGATTTAGTTCCAGCCCTTAGTGGCAATCAAAGGACAAGCTCCGGCTGATTTTGTTAATGAATGTGCATTATTTATTAAAGAACAATCGAAAAAGGAAAAATATTTGAAACCTAAATGGAAATTGTTCATTGATGGAGTCTCGAACGAGCAAGGGATTGGTGTGGGATATGTAATCGTTACCCATGATGGACACTGATTACATTACGCAATGAAGTTGGGTTTCCCCGCTACCAATACTTGATTGAATATGAATCAATGATAGCAGGACTAACATTAGCTCTTCAGTTAAAATTCCCAAGGAATGAAATTTTGGGTGATTCTTAATTAATGGTTAACCAGTTGACTCCGGATGCAAGATTGATCCTTTATGTCAAGAAGATATTGAAAATGTTAGCTCAGTTTGAGGATTTTTTGATACACCAAGTATCCAAAGGAAGGAATTCACAAGCCGACTCTCTAGCCACATTAATTAGCTCATAAGGAGTCCTATAAACTCGAATTGTGCCAGTAGGCTTCCAACAAAATCCCAATATTAAGGAAAAAGCCTCGAATCAAAACATGAGATCATAGTATTGATTAGATCCTTAGCACTTATGCATGCGGGAAAAGAAAATGAATCAAGAAGTAGTAATAATGAAAACCATAAAGGAACCATTCATACATAAATAAATAATCAATATGAGAATAACTGGATAACACCTATAGTTGGATACTTAGTGGATGGGAGACTACCAACAGAAAAAAGAGAAGCTAGAAGGATAAGGCACCAAGCCCCAATTTTTACAATGTTGGATGAAGTATTTTATAAAAAAGGATATTTTCTTCCTTATTTAAGGTGTGTTAGTCCAGAAAATGGTTCAAAGCTGTTAAGAGAAGCCTAAGAAGGGTTCTGCGAATATCATTCTAATAGCATGAAGTTGACCAAAAAGGTCATGAGATAACGGATTTTACTAGCCCTATGTGAATAGCGACGCTGTGAATATTGTAAAGAGAAGTAAAAAACGTCAGAGCTTTTCAATAATCCCACATATTCCACAAAATGAAATAACCACAATCTCAAGTCCATGGCCCTTTGATGTGTTGGGAATCAACTAAAAAGGACCATTGTCTATATCAATAGTCAGCGTCAAGTTTGCAGTAGTAGCTATCGACTACTTTACCAAATGGGTGGAGGTAGAACCATTACCAAATATAACTTCAGTAAAAGTGCTAAAGTTTGTGATCAAGAACACAGTCATCCGGTTTGGAATACTGAATAAGACAATCTCTGACAATGGGACCCAATTTGAAAGTGAAAACTTCACAAGATTCTGTGATAAGAATGGGATAATCAAAAGTTTTTCATTAGTAGCTCATCCTAAGGCTAATGGAGCCATTGAAGCCCCCAACAAAACCGTTAAGACTATCTTCAAGAAATGTCTAGACAATGAAAAAGGAAATTGGATAGAAGAACTACCATTTGTGCTCTGGGCATATCGAACTTCTACTAAAACTGCAACTGGACAAAAATCAATTTACTTTGATATATGGATGTGAAGTAATGATTCCAGTCAAAGTAGAGATACCATCCTATCGAAGAACTTCATAAGCTTTTGACCCTAATCAAGAGCTAAGAAAAGAATCCCTAGATTTGATGAATGAGCTAAGAGATGAGGCAACCATACGAACGACCAAATATCAACAAAGGACATCAAGATACTACAACTCCAAAGTCAAGCGGGATCATTTCAAAATGGAGATTTACTGCTCCGAAAAGTCATGACAAACACAAAAAATCCAACATATGGACCACTTGGACCAAACTGGGAAGGACCCCTTGTTATCACAAAGTAATCCCACCAGGAACTTATCGACTAAGCCGACCTGATGGTAATGTAATAACAAGAACTTGAAATGCCAACCATCTAAGGCTTTATTTCCTATAATGGATGAATAAAGAGATTGAGACAAGTATATCTACAGAGTTATTAATCAATGCAAAGAAAGAAACTCATAAAATAAAGGAAAAGCCATTGATCCTACTGTAAGGGCATGGTCAAAGCATTATAAAGCCTTCGGTCCCGCCTATAAGGCCTGATCGCAGCACCTTCTAAAGGGAGGTCGGAGGAAGCCTCTGGTCTCGCCTATATGGCCTAGCTAGAGCACCGCAAGCCTTTGGTGCCACCTATGTGGCCTGGCCGAAGCACATCCTAAAGGAAGGATGGAGTAAGTCTTTGGTCATGTCTATGATGGCCTGGACAAAGCACCGAACAGTCTCCGGGCCTGCCTATAAGGCCTGTCCGGAGCGCCTACTAAAGGGAAGATGGAGAAAACATTTGGTCTCACCTAAGATGGCTTGACCAAAGCACCAACCAACAACCTTCAGTTTCGGTTATAAGGCTTGTTCGGAGCCCCTCCTAGAGGGAGGATGTGTTAGACTTTGGTTCCATCTAAAATGGCCTAGCCAAGGCACCGACCAGCCTAAATTCTTGCCTAAAAGGTATATAAGAGGCGACCTTATATAAAGAAATAAATCAGACGAGTCTAAATCCATCTTAGAGATGGGCCAATGCAATCTTCTATAGGAAGAGCAACCAAAAACGATCAATCTTGCCCCAAGCAAAGTAAAAGCAACCTTCAAAGGAAAGGTCAGGTCGCTACTGCGATGGAATAGTTTTAAAGATAATGGTTGCTAAGGAAATTGTGATTTTTTCTTGCCAAGACATAAATTATTATTTGAGCCTGAGGCACTCTGAAGTAAATTAACTCTCACTCTTTTATTTTTGGATTGGAATCCAATTTTCTACCAAATAATGGGAATCTTCATCATTGGTCGGATTTCTGGTCTTCTGTTAGCTAGAATGTGAATTTTACCATTAAAATATAGTTTCTTGTCTTCTTATCAGATTGATTTCCGGTCTTCCTACCAGATGGATTTTTGATCTTTTTATCACTTAGATTTCTGATCTTCTTATCATTAGATTTCTGCTTTTCTTACAAATGGATTTCTGGTCTTCTCACCAAATGGGTTTCTCCTCTTCTTATTAACTTGTTTTTAGATTATGAACCTTGCCCACTAAGTGGAGTACTTTGAACTCTTGCTTTTATTGCTAAGTTCCCAATATCAGGGTAGGAGTTTAGATTCTCCTTTATGTGGCAACAAATTTTCTTTGGATTCCTGGTTTCTTTATTATTAGAAGATTGACTCCAGCAGCCCAAGCTCATCATCTCCAACATGGCAATTGATACGACTCCTTAGGCCGGAGACATCGCCAATCACTCCTATCGATTTGATCCATTTTGGGTGTTGAACATGGTTTTACACTAAAGTGTAAAATGCTTCTTTTGTACAAGGAGGATGTCAAATGTTATCCATGTATTTTTCGATCGCTGTGCTAGGAAAAGTTATCCAATGAAAAAGAAGAAACTAAGTCAATAGCAGGATATGGAAGCATTGGGAATAATGGGTATCATGCCTGAAAATGCATCGTGATACGATGAACCAATAAATTCATGATAATTCATGAAGCTTCCATGGAAGTGATATATCGAACCTTAGTAGTGCTCTGTTGATAAGGATATCAAGTGTCTAAATAAAACTTGCTTGACTTGGAAACAACGAAAGTCGTTAAGCTTATAGTTCTAACAGTATCGGGTTTGTATTATAAAGGCAAGTGTCAAACTCCTACTTAAGAACTGAACAACGTAAATGAATTAGCGAGGCTTGAAGTCATCGGACAACAAGAGTTGTTGAACTTGCAACAACAAGGTTATCAATTTTTAAACAACCATAGGAGATGGTGTCGAGCCTCAACAACTATAAGGGTTGTCGATCATCTACAAAAAAAGATAATATCAAACCTTTACGATAATTGGGATGTCGAGCATCCGATAACTTAGCAAGTCCCAACAAAGAATAAAGAGATGTCAAGTCTCTTCAACAACAGCAAGCATTGTCGAGCATCTACAAGTAGAAGGTGATATCAAGCATTTTACAATAAAGAGAAGGAATCGAGTTTATGAAAGGTGATGGAGATGTCGAGCAAGTAAAAGCTTAGAGATATCGAGCTACAATGGACCTAGAAGAGCAGGGGACATCGAGCTTTTACAACACAAAAGCTATCAAGCTCAAAGGTAGCAAGGATATCAAAGACATAACAAGAGATATCGAGTGTCTATAACATGAAGGTTGTTAAACCTAAAAATAACAGGATGAAAGATGGTATGCCGCACCACTAGATGATGTCAGGTATTCAACTACAAGGGAAGGCTGCCACATTTCTAGGAGGAAAGCTGTGTTGTCAAGCTTTTACAAATATAGGATGTCAAATCTCTACAAAGGAATTTTGAGATTTAATCAGGATGCTGCAATCAGATCCCTTTGATTCAAAGCCAGAACATGTGTCAATCATCTCGCATGATTGATACTGCTATAAATAGACCCCCATTATCATCCAGGAAATAGCTAATCATTTCTTTCCCTATTTCTCAATTTAAAATTGGAAACCCTAAATCAATTTTGGGATTTTTAAAGCCTATTGTATCTTTTGAACTTTTTGCATATAAGGACTTGGACATTTAATTTCGCATAGCATATTTCCTCCAAATGTGTATACTTGACTATTATTGGATAATGGACATGCAAATGACCTTATCTTTAGACTTAGACGTGAACTTCGACTTAAATATTATTATGTATAATGCCACTTATGCCCTTATTTAAATTGAAGTTTACCTTGCATATTGCCTGTTATGCCCATTGATATATGAACGAGGGACTATTATATACTTATGTGAAATGTCTATTTTGCCCATTGACATGTGAATGAAGGCTTATTGCATATTTATGTGACTTGCCTATTCTACCCTTGAACACGTGACTTGAACTTTTAGACAACTTCGTGATTATATTGAAAACAATTGGTATATTGGAACATTTTTGAATAGTACCACCTTTTATAACATCCCGTGTGTTGAGCCAAAATTCTGGTTAAACAATTACTATTTATAGGGACTATAATTTCTCGAGCACCCTAAGGATTATAGTAACATGATAAATTGATGCTAATAATTATTAGTGGAATTTTCAAAATTACTACATCTCTTTTGAGCTGTCTAAGAGATACAAAATATAGTGGGTGCTTTGTTAGAAAAGTATAACAAACTGTTATAAGAAGTATAAGAACATATGTAATATTATAATAATCTACTTTAATAATGTTGCAAAACTAATGTAACTAGTTTTAAATTTTATCGACTAAAACATACTAATAGAAATAAATTAAAGACCGATAAAGAAATGTAAAGATTTACATACCAATAAATTAATTATTTGGCATATTGTCACATCAAGGCCTATGCAAGAGAAGAATAATATGTCAATTTGCAAATTTAGAGTCCTGGTCGTTGAATTGTAAACATGTCTACTACTACATACTGACTATTAAGTGTATGATCTCTAAAGACAATACAAGGGTCGATATTCGATCACATACAAAAATTGTCTGGTGAATAGTTGTGTTCTATAATGTTATACCATAATTTTTACTTAGTTATATTCAACTATTAATTATGAATACGAAGAGTTCTAACTCTTCGGCTTAAGCTTGAAAGCTATATATATGCTTTCTCGTAAGAATTAAACACCAAGACAATGTTTGCAAGATAACAACCGAAAGCATGGTAATGCGATTCAAATTCAACCACCTCAAAAGTAATAGTCACCAAGCTAAACTCAAAACAATAGCATAAAACATCAACTGAAAGATTAAAGTCCTCCAAGCAAGCTATAGTTCCAAGGCTACAAACTGCCTTCAGTTCATATACCAAGAATTTTCTGTGGTCATTACCCAAAGATACGACTTCAATCAGCTATACCCAAGTATATAGGCCGAGAGCACCTAACTTAACATACGAGACTAAAGCTATCTCTACACAAGGCCTAGAGTGCCTTAATATGAATCCAAGATCAATGGCTAAGACAACCTTCATTAACATCAATGGTTCAGATAGCCAAAAAGCTTATACAAAGCTTATGGGTTACAAAGCCCAAAACTATATATATAAATGCCTCAGCAACACAAGTCAATCTACAAGCAACTAAATGACGACACATGTCCAAATTTTAGCCCTTCAAATGGGCTAAGTAAGCAATCTAAGTGAAAACCTCTACGCAATGATGGACGTGCAAATTGCCTATAAATACAAGGCATATACCTATATGAAAAGGATTCGAACTCCGAAAGCCTTGTTGCATACTATTTTGTTCATTATGATCATCTTAGCTTTCCAAACTCAAGCTTTTCCTGAAAGTCATTGATGGAAAACTGTGCCATTTATACCTTGTAAAGTTACTCATAGCTCATGTGATAAAGTAATAAAGACTTAGCTACATCGGACCTATTGACGAGCTCCCGAACCACTATAAATTCTTCGTGTCTTTAATTTTGGTATCCTATTTATTTCTTTTGGCTTGGGTATTCTCCCTTTGGCTGAACCTTATTTTCATATTACTATTTATGGAATTTTCTTTAGAAATATGGAGTGTTAGTTTGTGACTACAAATCACGCTAACATTTTTGGTACTAGAAGGAGGGCTCTCCTACCTAAAGATGGAAGCCAAATAATCTCAACGAAAGAATCCTCAATCTTCATTAGTTGAAGAAGATATTCATGAAACAGTAACGGAAATGGTGAATCAAACAATTGTTGGAGGACCTACACCTCCACTCTTTACCGATGAACAATTCCAATAAATGATGCTTAATTTTATTAAAAACACGACCAAATGCTTGGATGATTACCAAGCCTAAGTGAAGAAAACATTTAAAAATATGGAAAGATGGGTCGCTACTATTATTAACGAAGAAAGCCAGCCCCCAATGTTGACAGATATCCTACCGACGGCAGATTACTAGGGAAGAACTCGAGGCTGATTTTATTAGGGAAACCAACCATAAAGGTAGAGCCAAAAATTCTGAAATTGTTAATGAAGGGCAACATAAAAGTGTATTGACATTGAGCATCGAAAGGGTAAGCCTTGGCGGGCCTGTTAGGGTTTGACTTGAATCCCAGAACATTGATATTAAGCCAACTTACCATTTATATCTTGATAGCAATTGAAGCATTAAAAAATTACCATCAAAGCTATCTTAACAAGTCCAAAACCTTTAGGATGAAAAACGTGGTTCTTATGCAGAACCAAAAGTCAAGAAGAACCAACGATTTCCCGCAGATATTTTGAAGGATCCATTATCCATGGGATTTCAAACCCCAAAACTTGATCCATTCCTAGGCTTAATTAACCATAGAGTTTGTAACCTAATTTTTTTGCTTTGAGAGATTTGCAAGCGAGGTTGAGCATACTTGCTGATATTCGACAAGTGAGTGGTGAATTCCTTAAAGACTACCGTCTAAGGTTTAATGACATAACTATTGTAACGACCCAGAATTTTGGTTATTTAAAGTTGTTTATTAAATTGATTTTAAATATTGAAAATAAATTTTTTATCGATTTAATAGGTTGAATTTCAAATATAATGATTTATTGATAATTAAATTATTGAATTAAATAATTGAAATCATGAAAATAAATTAAATCTTGGATTTCTATTTGGAAAAAAATAGTTTAAAGGCTTATTAAATTTATATTCATAGGAATGCAGGTAATAGAACTTTTAAATTGAATTTAAAAGTGATTTACTCGATTTTAGAAATAACTCGTTAAATTAGCATATAAAAATAGCCTTTCGGGACACAGTCTCGGATTTTGACGAAACCAGTTGCATTGGATCCGTAATAGTGTATTATTATCGGGTTTTAAATTTCGTAACGTTTGGAGTTATCGTTTATTCGTATGGGATAGAAACGCGTTGAATTTAATATCGAAAATTCAAGATAATAATTAGGTTCAAAAAAGCTATCTTCTCCACACGATTGAATTAGGTCTCGAAACATGTTCCATTGCGTTCGGAATAAGGGTATAACATTATGAACGCCTAGCGGCACGCCTCGATAGGGGTTCGAAATTTTAAGTTACTTAAATCGAGATATTTTGAATTTAAAATAATTTATATATTGACTTGACCATTCCATCACATCAGCCAACATTCTTTCACTTCAGCCATATCCTTTCCTCTCAACCAACCTATACCCTGACCTACCCGCCCTTACCTTTTAAATCAAGCCTCTCCCTCTCTTCATTTCACACGGATGAAAAGAAAAAAAAAGTAAAGGAATGAAAACTTCAAAAATCAAGTTCTGTAAATCTACTCAACAAAAAAATGTGAAACAAACTCTAAAATTTTTGCTTGAATAAGAGCTTCACTCTGATACCCTTCTTTTCGCGTGCGATGGAGGTATTGGGATTGGCCATGCTTTCTTAGGAAACTAGGATTAGCTCTTAAGGACTTTGTGGTGAACAATTTGCATAGCAGAGTTTAGATTTGGGGTTAGAAGGTCGAGAAGCTTCAGAGGGATGATTTTTGTGGAGTGCGGCGCCTTGGTGACGAACGCGACCTGGGGGTATGTCGCAGCCGAGTGGGTTTTATCGCAAATTGGGATATTAGGCCGAGTGTGGCAAAATGGGTGTGGGTGAGACGAGATTGGCGTGGGGAGTCGTTTGGCGAAGACGACAAGACGAACGGAGCATCAGAGCTCCGTGTCATAGCAATCGTGCATAGCTATGGATATTTCGTTCATGCATAGGCAATAGAAATTAGGGAAGAAGCAATTGTGGGCCGGGTACGTGCGTGGATGGGCTAGGTTGAGTGAGTAATGGAAATTTAATTTAATTCAAATTATATAAATTGTTTTAATAAATGCCGATTCTTATAAATTGCATATCTATCGCATACGGGGTCGGAATTGGACGAAACAAACAGCGATTGAATCATGGCGATGAGCACTACATTCTAGAACTGAATTGGAGTCGTTTGGAGCTAGTTAAAATTTTAGGTTAAATCGAATGTCGTTCGATTTGATTTAAAATTGAAAACTTAAGGTGAGTGTTCTTTACGCTCACGATGTACTATAATATTTTTAGGTTCGTTAAAATTGAATCATGAAGTTATCTAATTTTATTGACTGTTAATTGAAAATGAAATTGACTGTAGATATTAAAATTGACAATTAAATTTGAAATTGGAAATTCATTGCCAGTAAATTACATGGTATTGATAAATATGAAATTGTTGTGAATTATTGGCTGATTTAGATGTTGATTGTGATGGATGCTATTTATTGATGTTTTAGATGATTTGGATGTTTATTTATTTTGATATATCCTGCTATAATCTTGTATATTATTTACAGTATATAAAAACTGTAAGTCAAATTATTTCGAATAAATTAAGAAATGGGTTGAAATGATATATACCAATGACATTTACTTCGGATTGAAATGATATATATCCATCCCTGAAATTAAATTGAAATAACTGATCACTTGGCCATTGGAAAGAAAATTACATAAGGACACCGGATTGGTTAAATTAAATGATTTTAAAGTTTTTGATTTGAAATTATTTAAATGATTTGATTTCACAGAGTAAAAAAAATCGAATTTATGGAAATCAAATTATTTTCGAACTTAAGCTCAAAATGTTAAAATTTTTAATTTGGTAATTGAAATTGTTTAAATAATCAAATTTGAGATTTTGAAGTTATAATCGAAATATGATTTGAATTTTGAAGATTGATTTGTTTTAAAAGGATTTGAAATTTCATTCGAACTTTAAATTATTGCTAAGTAATGGTAATTTAATTGGATATATAGATTTGGACTCAAGAATGGAATTTGTTTTATGTTTTGAATCTTAATTCGAAGATTGAAGTTTAATTTGAATTCAGTGATTTTAATCGATATTTTTGAAAATCGAACTCGAATTTATAAAAATCGAAATGGTTTAAAATTGAGAATTGAATTGGAACTGATATCGACATTGAATTAATTTGGAATTGAAATTGAAATTTATTTGAATATAAACTGGAATCGGAGTTAATTCGAATTGAAATCGGAATTGAATTGATAAAAATTGAAATGGAAATATAAAAGTGATTCGAATTGGAAAATTTGGAAATTTAATCAGTTTGACTTTGAAACTATTTTCAAGTATATTATTTTGATATAAACAATTTAAATCTATCTTTTTAAATATTCAAATTATTCTGGATTTTCCAAACTATTTTGCTATATAAACCATTTTAATACTTAAACTATTTTATATTAAACTATTTTAACCATTTAAACTATTTTTAACTATTTTAACCATTTAAACTATTTTTAACTATTTTAACCTTTTAAACTATTCTTAACTATTTTAATTATTTAAAGTATTTTAAAACTATTCAAACTATTTTTCAAAAATTTCAAACTGGTCAAGGGTGGAATGTTTATTTTTAAATCTTGAATTTAAGTGCGAATTGGGTTAAAATGAAGTTATAACCTAAATTGAAATCCGATAAGATTTTTGAGGCGAAACCGAGATATTAAGGCGAAAATGATTTTGAATTGAAATAGTATATTTTGAGTAAATATGATGATTTAGAAATGGATTTGATTTTGAAGCGAATATGATATTTTAATATCAAGTATGAACAGTTTTCGAAATGTAAAAGTACCAACCGGTGTGTAAAACGACATTTGGTTGTTAAAGAGACTGGGGCCGGATATGGGTATACTCTCTATCGATACCAGAACCACTTTAACAACTGTGTACGTGGAGTGATGATCAAGAACGAAGTGGTTAGATTTGGCGTCGTTTGCTGGATTTGAAGATAGAGAACGATGATGGATTTGCTTGGCACTTGTGCTAATTTGAAATGACTAAAACAGGAGCCGTACCGGCCAAGTGGGTTAGCTACCCCGAGCGGACGCACTTTTTCGTATTACCATCATTTACATTGTGATTGATTGGTGCACACCCTCCGATTTTATGGGAGTGTTGGACGCGGTGGGCGATCATGGCTATGATGCGTTACCACCAGCCGGGAAAGGTAAACTGGTAGTATCGTACCTTGGACATTGCCTAACGTGCCTTGTCATACTTTTATCCCTAAACGAGACCACTACGATTATGGTTTAGTGTTGTCGTATCACGGCGCATCCCTATCCACCGATAGTTTACTGGTGTTTTATATGCAAACCGTATGACAATGCTTAAAAACACGTTAAGGGGGATCAATGTAAAGCCTTAACACTAAGAAAAATATTTATTTTATTGACTAGGCACTATATATGTAGCATATTCTACTATATATAGATATTTTAACGGATCCTTAAGAGATGGAAAATCCCGTAACATCTCTTTAGTTATTGCACGCACGTTATACACTGGATAGGAGATGTGAAACCCCGTAAACATCTCTGACGCCGTAGCACTCATTTATATGTGATATTGATTTGACTCGCATAAGAATATTTTAGTCCCGACTCGAGTGTTTTGTCTTTTCATTACGCTCGGGTCAGTCCTGAGTTTTTCAGCTTATTGAAAATTTATTCTTGAAGACAAAGACGAAGATTGGGTATACTTTTACTATTGTTACTTCTGCATCATGTTTTCTGCTGCATTACTTTATTCATTCCTGATGTATGTATATAACTCTGATAAATGTTGTATAGAATATAATCAAATGTATTATATAAACAGCTTCATGAACTGTTTATTTGATTATTATATTTTGTCGTTCCGCAGCGAGATTCTGTGGTTGTTTTCTTCTTCTTTTCTTATTTTTTCTTAATTAACCCCATTGATTATCTATGTTCTGGATTGTTCGGATTAGACATGTGTGGATTATTGTCGATTTAAACCTTCCGAAATGTGGGTCATCACAACTGGTATCAAAGCTTTGGTTTAGCGATAACCTTAGCTTTGTGGGGTTTGACTCATTAGAGATAGGGTCAGTAGTACCCTAGAATGAGTTTGAGTGTATATATATGAGCGTGTACTTGTTAGTGAATATAAAAATTGTTTTATATTGTGTTGGTTGATTTGCTGAGTGGCTTATGGATTCTGGTCAATACGAGTAATTAATGTTATTGATAGGGATCTCTAAACACTTGAACAGAACAATTCGACATAGTATTGTTTTGAAATTGGGTAAATGAAATAATTTTACCCTGATTATATTTTATATATAAAGGAATAATTTTCCAAAATTATTATGGTATATATAGTGTGTTTGGTTGTTAGGAATGAAAATATTTATTATTATCATAAATTAGTTGTTGTGCCTTAATGAAAGATGTTTATTACAAAATAAACAATGATAAAACATTTGTTAAATGTTTTAAGGAAGTGTAATTTTGAAAATATAATTTATAAATGTGACTTATAAATTAAAATAGATTTAAATTGAGAAGTTTTGAATCTAAGTCCCGGAGATTTTGAAATATGTTTCAAAGTGTTTTGGAAAAAATAATAATGATAATATTATTTTGGAAGTATTTTTGAAAAAAAATTATCAAGAATGGTTTTAAAATAAAAAAAGCAGTGAACTCACTTCGATCGTTGGAAAATAATTCCGATGATGATCGCGACATCATCGGTGTTCATTTTCGAGTTTCTAAGTGACGGACTGCTACCGTAATAATTTGCTAATGGAGTCTTATTTTGATAAACAAGTTTTTGACTTTAAGAAATTAAAAATTTTGATTTGATATAAAAGTGAGATATGTGTATATATATATATGATTTCAAATTGATTTGAAATTAAACCAAGAGATTAGATTCTGAAATTTGCTATCTAAGTATTATGAAATAAATAAAGATAAGTTTTGAACTTATAAATCTGAGAAATGATATAGATAAGAAAAGAAATTATGAAATTGAGATTAGAGATTAAATTTAACTTAAGAAAAGTTAAGTGAAGTGATTGTGGTAGTAGATAAATTAGTGGAGTGGACAAATTAAGTGAATTGAATTGAACCAGTAGGTCTCAAGCTAGTTATGCTATGACAGTTTGAATTTGATTAATAAAGGAAAAAATTCCGCTTATGTGGACAGTCTCAAAATGAAAGACATCACCAAGAACAAAACAAAAACCAAAAGAACTATTGTCAGCACTAACTTTGAAGATGTAAGAAATAACAGAAAGCTTTAAGAATTCCACAAAAACAAGTGAATATAACCATATTAAAAGTGGTTCGGTTATCAAGTGATCGAAAGCAGTTTGACAAAATACAACTAGGCCAAATTGGCAAGTTATTCGATCGAAAGAGAAAGTTTGTTCATATAGTACAAAAGGTTCCAAAAGAAGGAGAAAGTATCGAACTCGGCTTAGATCCAAGAACTAAAACTAAGAAAGCAACAACTGCCAAAACTCTCGAGAGATTTGTATTTACTCAAAGGACTAATCTAAAACTATTAAGATTAGGACTTACCTTCGTCCATTAGTCTGAGAAGAACCGATAACTTTCCTCCAACATTACTTGGATGTATTTTCCTATGGGAATAGACCCTTCAATAATGTGTCATTGTCTAATATTGATCCCAAACACCCCTCCTCCCTCCCCGTAAGACAAAAGGGATGACCTCTCGATAAGCTTTTCTATGCTGCATTGTAGGAAAAGGAGAAGAAGTTGCCAAAGAACAATTTCATAAGAGATGTTCATTATCCAAAGTGGATTGCCAATTTGGTACAAGTAAAGAAGCTAATTAGTAAGTGGATAAATTGCATAAACTTCACTGACCTAAACAAAATGTGTCCAAAGTATTGCTTTCCTTTGCCAAGAATAGAACAATTAGTCGATGCCACCAATGGACGTTAGCTACTTTCATTTATGGATATCTATTCTGGCTACTAAAAAAATCTTATGTTTAAACATGATGAAGAACATACAAGAAACATCACAAATACGAGATTATTTTGCTACAAAGTGATGCCCTTCGGTCTCAAATGGCGGGGAAACCTACCAAATATTAGTTAATCAAATGTTTACAAAGTAAATAAGCCAAAACATAGAGGTTTATGTTGATGATATGCTAGTGAAATCCAAACAATACCAAGGCCATGTTTTGGACTTAGTTGAAATATTTGAGGTTTTTCGAAAGTAACTTATGAAGTTAAACCCTCGAAATGTTCTTTTGGAATTTAATCCAGAAAATTCCTAGACTACATGGTGAATTCTAGAGGAATAAGATTCATCAATATGAATTCGTGGAAATAATCGACATGAAAGCACCAGTAAATAGCAAGGAACTAATGAGTTTAAACAAGAAGAATGTTGCCCTGAACAGGTTCATAGGCCCATCAACCGATAAAGCCTTCCTTTCTTCAACTTGCTTAAGAAGCATGTTACCTTTGAATGGTATGTCGAATGTCAAAAGGCTTTTCAAGATTTACAAAAGTATCCCAGTACACGTCCAGCACCATTAAAGCCGATAGATGAATAAGATTTCTTTCTTTGTTTGGTTTCTTCGGAACAATCCATAAGTTCGGCATTAGTTAGAGACGATAATGGAGTTCAACTTCTTTTATATTACGTTAAGAAAAGACTAATTCTAGCTGGCAACCCCTATCCAACCATCGTAAAACTAGCATATTTCTTAATCTTCATAACTAGAAAGCTACAACCTTACTTCCAGGCCCATCGTATCAAAGTTCTGACAGACCAGCCTTTATGGCTAGTGTTCAGTTTACCTGAAACTTCAAGGGTACTAATAAAATGGCTATAGAACTTAGCCAATATGACATTTCACATATACCTAGAAATACTATTAAAGGATAGATATCAACTAATTGTATTTCAAAATGTTCAGGTTTTGTTGCTAAAGCCATAAATGATGACGAAGATGCTAAAGTCACAAATAATGATAAAGCCAAACAACTATCTTAGCAAATATTTATGGATGGAGCCTTATGTAAGCAAAGGGCAGGGGCATGCTATGTCTTAGTCATCCCAGACAACCATCAATTTTAATTTTCCATCAAACATACCTTCTTAGCAACAAATAATATGGTCAAGTGTGATTCCTTAATAGTAGTGCTAAAGATGGCAATATCCATCAATGACCTAGAAATTGAAGTACACAGTGATTCTTAGTCGATCGTCAATCAAGCCCTCAGCAATTATCAAGCCCAAGATCTGAGACTCTCTTTGTATGCAAAAACTAGTTAAGCAACCACTTGAAGCTTTCAAAAGATACAACATCAAAAGCATTCCTTGAGATTGAAACAAGGGCTGACACTCTAACCAAATATGCAAGTTCTCAAGATTTACAAAAATACAAATTCATTCCAATTGAAGTCCTTGAAAAGTCAAGCATACAAATGCCAAAAAAGTTCTGGTAATAACTCAAGCCAAGCAACCTGAATAATGCCCCACAACAAGTGATTGCCAAAGAAAATTTGATGACTCCATACATCTAATACCTAACTGATAACACTATGCCCTCAAATGTCGTTGAAGCAAGAGGAATAAAGTATCCAAAAGGGTTATGAAACCCCCTATATGTAACTATCACCGACGGTAAAAAAATATTAAAAGAAGCCTACAACGGCATATGCAGAGACAATTCCAAAGGTCATAAGATAGCCAATAATATATTCAGACTAGGCTTATATTGGCTTACTTTAAATTAAGATGCATTAGAGTATGCCAAAAGATGTCACAACTACCAATTCTATGCCAAAATTTTGAGAGCTCCACCTAGTGATCTTACTCCAATGATGAGCCAATGACCATTTTATGTTTTAGGCATTGATCTTATTAGCCCCTTTCCGACTACTAAAGGAGGAGCAAGATTTGCAATTGTTGCTATTGACTACTTCGTAAAGTAGGTTGAAGCCAAAACACTGTCGACAATAATGACACATCAAGTTGTTAAATTTGTTATGAAGAATAATGTAACAAGATATTGTCTTCCATACCAGATCATAACCATTAGCAACACGCAACTCAAAAGCTTAGAGTATATTGAATACTACCAAGACCATGACATAATTAAAAGTTTCTCCTCAATAGCTCAACCATATGTTAATGGAGCCATAAAAGCAGACAATAAAACAATTTAAAGCTTGTTTAAAGAAGTGCTAAATTGTGCCTAAGGAAATTGGGTCGAAGACCTACCATTTGTATTATGGGCCTGCAGAACAAGTTCCAAGACATCAACGTGGCTATGTAGTTAAAGCATATAGTAGTTCCACAGTGGTAGAGGTACAAAAAGTTTTAGCGGGGATAAAGCGAGGATATAGCGGATAATAGTGGAGGTGCAAAAAGCTTCATTAGATATAAAATCAAATTTTAAAGTTAATTTATTCTCATTCTCACATCATTTGTATTAGAAATAGAAATATCGTTCGATCTTATATAACAAAATCGAAGAATATCATGATTTATGCAGTCCATATTTGGTGACTAAAATAGATTTCTATCTTATACTAAATAGTTATGCCTTAAAAATACATCTTTACCCTAACTTGGTTAATTTAATTTAAATGAGAACAAGTTAGATCAACCTTTTTATACTAATGTTGCGAAAGCGGGTGCTAAAAGGCCTTGATCTAGTGGATGTAGTGGAAAATAGCGGGGCTTAAAACCTTTCTACTACTTAATAGCGCTATATTGAAAAAGCATAGCGGAGAGTGCTATGCATTATAGCGGGAATTTTGCGGGCCTTTAACTGCATAGCAACATGTCATACTCCCTTCTCCTTAGTTTATGGCTACGAGCCATTCTTTCGATAAAGCTTGAAATAGTCTCTCACCGAAGATTCTACTACAACACTTAACAAAATACAGAACTTCAAATTGAGATATTGGACTTCTTACCTGAACTCCGAGACCAAACTGCATTAAGAATGACATAGTACATTCGTCAAATGACTGGATATTACAATCAATGGTTTTAGACTCGAAAATTCAAAAGAGGTGACCAAGTCCTCCGTAAAATCATACCTAACACCAAAGATCCAATTGATGGACCTCGCTGTCCAAACTAGGAAGGGCCCCTAATGTTGCAATCCTGATTTTACCGTTGCTTAAATAAAATAAATAAAAATTTAAACCGGAAATTTAAATGAGAAATTTGATTTTCAAAGTATTAAAGTTGGAGAAATTAGAATTTTAGTGTTTTATTTAAATAGTGATTTGAATTAGAATTTGAAATGAGAATTTTAAAATGTGCATTTATTAGATAAGTAATATGTGTAATTTATTGATATAAAATTCTTATTTTAACATTGGTTCAATACATTATTAGAATTTTCTAAATATTGTGCAAATTTATTTTGAGTAAAAATAAGTTATTTGTGTTTGAATAATAATAAGTGTAAAATTTTGGCCTTTTACTAAAAATGAAACATTATCATGTTTTAAATATTAAAAAGGAGGTTAAAATAATTGCTTAAATTTTGTTTCTTTCTTTTTAACGAAAAATTACGAGATTGAAATAGATTGTAGTATTTTTGTGTAAATTTTTAGAGGTAAAACTAAATGTGTAAAAGGGTGTTAAAAGTGAGAAAAAGAATGTAAAAGAATGAAATTCTTTCTATTTAATTATTGGGTTTGGGCCTAACTTAAATTTCAGTCCATTTGTATGTAAAGCGAAAATTTATTCTCTCTTGTACTTGACTAAATTGAATTGCCCTCTGCCCTATACGTTCATTTTGCTCATTACAATAACTAAGTGATCATCTTTCTTCCTATTTCTCAAACCTAGCCTCATGCGAAAATCAAACATTTAAATTCAAATAAAATCAGGAAAAATCCAGGAAAATGAAGCTAAACTCTCTAACCAAAAATACATCCACATCTGAAACCGTTGTTTAATTATTGAGTATATTTTCAGATTTTTGTATTTTTGTGAAATTGTGTAACACCCCGATATTTTACGGGAAATATAATTAAAAAGAAATTAAAAGCGCATTTGGTACAGTGGTAAAGGCGCATGTTGACTTCCTTAGTGACCGGGGATCAAGTCCCGTTGTCGTCCAAAATCTAGAGCGATGTTTTTTAGCTGGTTTGTTTCCAGCAATTTTCCTACATATTTCAGCGCTGTTTTTGACATGTGGCGGCTTTCCATTCGCTCCAGTGATGTAATAGGATGAGATGGCTAAATTTTATTGGTTGAGTGATGTGTATGGGCTAGAATGGATAACCATTAAGTGTATGAAATAACCAAATTTAATCTAAAATAATCCAATGGGTTATATTCACGCAAACAATCTATAAATAAACTATCTAACCTAAACCTAATCTCTTATTCAGCCGTCGCCATAATTCTATGGTAAAATTAGTGTGTATTATTCTTCCTCCTTTTTTCTACTGAATAAAAAAATCTCTACGAAATTAAATTATCATATATATATTCAAGCAATTTGAGGAGTTTAGAAGAATCAAAGGGAGAATGATTAAAGCAAAGATTTTTCAAATTTATACAAGCTCAAGTGCCAGGAGAGTGGGAATTAATATGAAATAGAAAAATAAAGTAGTTCAATTTCAAGTCTTTTCTGACACGTTAATATGAATTAATTTCTGTTATTAATTGAGAATAGATGTAAATTATTGCAACTTCTTCGTCTTCTTTCACTTCTCAAATCAAGTTCATGTTTGGTTTAAAATATGGGACATATAAATTGTCTATTCACGTTTTATGGCATAAATAAGATTGAAATTTGTGTAAATTATTGTATCTTCTCCTTCTACCACTTCTCAATTCTAATTCATGTTTGGGTAGAAATTTGGAACAAACAAATTGTTATTCACGTTTCATGGCGTAAATAAGATTGGTTTAATTAAATTGAATTAGAATTGTTATTCAATTTCTAATGGTAGAACAGGTTAGTTGAATAAATTCAGAATATGTTACTTGAATAAACTTATGGTTTTGATTAATATAATTATATAATTTTGAATATGGTTTTGGAACAAAATTGGGAAGTCTATTTGGCATAATTGTTTGTTTCATATGTGGCCTAAAAATGTAAAAGTGGAATTTTGTATAATTAAATGGTTTGTGGCTATTGGATAAAATTTTTGTATAGATTAAATCTCTAAAAGGAGAACATAGATAAGGGCGGAAAAAAATGTAAATTAAATGGACCCTAAAGGCTAGTGTAAATCTGTAACAAAATGGTATAAAAATTACAAATAAACCATACGGACTGAACGAACGTTAAATTGAAATACCATTTATGTAAGAAAAAGGGAAATTGTGAAATAACCAAATCGGATGTAAAAATGGCCTAAGGTAGATTAATGGAAATAAACAGTATGTAAACTGTAACGGTAAAATTAATTAATCTGGAAGCGATTTGCTAGGCAGACCTTGTAAAGGTCCGGATAGATGTCTCATGCAGTTAAGACCAAAATATAGTTTTGGTTGTACGTACTAGGAGCGGACAAGTAGGTTCGCAAGGATGTTTGTTACCTTTTATAGGTTACTTTAGGCTTCTTTAGGCAGATCGTGCTCCGACGGAACATGGCAATTGTGCTCCGACGTAGGCTTCTTTAGGCAGATCGTTGGAGGATTTTGCACAGTAGACTTAGCCGCGGGCGCTCTTTCGAAGGACCGACACTTTGGATAGGGGAAAGTCCACATTGGTGACCAAGGAGATAGGAGGATAGGAGTCCAGTTTGGTGGAGCCTGAGCACAACTTCGCGGTCCTGCGATGTTGTTTGAGTCGACGACGATCAGACGTAAGAGGCATTTAGTTACAGTGCACGGGTGAAGAGCATGAATTTCACGCTATAGCACGTGGATAGGTAATGACAGCAGGTTCGACAGGCCGATTGACGTTTAGTATTACTGCATGGTTGACTTCCCTAGAGTGACCATGCACTTTGGCTTCTTAGGAACTGTATCTAAGAAGGATTCACTACATTATATTATTCACCCTCTGCGATATTCGGGAAAGACCTAGAATTAAACTGTCTTATTCTTTCTACTTCATTTTATTTCTCATTCACCAGAATTTATGTCTGACCCATTCCTATTTTTCCTATTTTCCCCAAATCATAGGAGGGCAGGTCTAGGTTGCAGTTCTTTGCAGCTTGGAGGGTCATTGTAGCAGTTGTTATCTTCAGCTTTTGTTTCTTTTGTTTCATATACTTCGTTTCTCTTTTCCGTAATTTACTCTATATATGTGGACCTATATTGTGAACTTTGTTATGTTTTATGTTTTGGTGGAGACTACTTGGTACTTTTGGTTTCAGAAATAAATTTGGGATAATGTTGTTTTTAATGAAGCTGTTTTGCTATTATTTTATCATTAGTGAAAGTTTTCTTCCGCTGTAATATTTTAATCATTTTATGTTGTTGCCTTAGTCTCTGTGCTATATTATGGATTTTTATTTCACCCGACCACCCGTGCTTCTAATCATGTCTGATTTTCGGGGTGCCTAGAGGTAGTGGTGTCACAAATTGAGTTCTAGGTTTTAATTGGGAAAATTGATTTCTAGCTTGAAGATAAAGGCAAGGTAGAATTGTAATAAGGCTATAAGGTGAGTTAATCCTCACAACTATCTTCATTTGAATTCAAGTTGCTGATTGTGTTGATTAAATGAATTATTATTGAATAATCTTAAGTTTGGTTGTGATGTTTGCATAACCAGTTGATAGATTTTACGTATGCTAAAAACCTTACACACTTAACCTCTTATAGTATTAATTCCGTGATGTTTGTGTATTACTTGTTGCCAAATTCGTCTCCTAGGAAGTATATATAGGTCATAGTTTGAAAACTGATGAAAACGGACTACTAGGGAGGCCGTAGCACTGCTTGGAACACATTCCAGGTAGCGCAACTGATGGACCAGTCCACTTGGGTCGGTACAACGATCGTGGCCTGGAATGTGTTCCAGGCCAGGCTATGTGACTTCCCCGACAACCCGTTCAACTCCCGCTTTGCCCGATGTATTCTTGATGTCCTGTGTGTCGTGTTAGTACCTTGATTGTGATGATTTGGATGCATATTATGAAGTTTTAAATTATTGAATTGATGAATTAATTTTGATGATTTAATTACATAGAGACGCAGCTATGGATATATAAAGTTACACATGACATTGCACACAAGTTTATTGCACTATTTCCACTAGTGTTTTCAAAGAAATGTTTTCTAATCCAAATGTTTTCTAAATTATTTTAAGTACGAATATTTTCTACAAAAGAATGTTTGGAATATATATATATATAAGATATTTAATTATAATATCAACGATTTTAAATGGGTTTAGAAAGAATGTTTTAGAAGTGTATTTGTATACACTGATGTATAAATTTATAAATGGTTTCTAATATGTATATGTATATATTCTAATTTATAAGAAGGATAGTTTCAAGAAGGATTTCAAAGCAAGTTATTTTTGTAGAATTGCACGACGTTGATTGGATGATGAATCGATTTAAACAGTTCAATAAAATGTGTGGTATACAATGATTGCGTTTGTTTTACCGATTAATTCTTGTACTTGTTCGAATGAACTTTTTTTTTGCACAAGTGGGATTTATAATCGCTTAGTAAATAATTAGTTAATGCTAAGTGGTTATAGGACATTGCGCGGTACTTATCTAGTTACTAATTGAAAGTAGATTACACATACTGAGTGGAGTTTACTAACTTATAGTAAACACTTGAGTAAACCCGAGTGGTTATGCGGCATGCATTATATCATAATTTTTACATAGTTATATTCAACTACTAATTATGAATGCCAAGAGTTTCAACTTTTCGGCTTACGCTAGAAAGCTCTATTATGTATATGGTTTCTCATAAGAATTAAATACCGAGACAATGTCCAAAAGACAATAGCCTAAAGCGAGGTAATGTACAAATCCAACCACCCCAAAATTAATAGTTACCCAGCTAAACTCAAAGAAAAGGTATAGAACTTCAATCAAAAGATTTAGTCATCCAAGCATGTTGTAGTTCCTAGACTACAAGCAGCCTTCAAATCCAGGCATTATCCAAAGATATGGCTTCAATCAGCGCTACCTAAACATACAGACCAAGAGCACCTGACTCAACATGCGAGACTAGAGCTATCTATACTCCAGGCATAAATCACCTCAATATGAAACCAAGATTAAAGTTTAAGAGAACCTCCATCAACATCAATGCTTCAGATAGCCAAAAAGCTTATACAAAGGATATGGCTTACATTACCCAAAGCTATATATAAAATATTATCTCAATAATCTTAGTTAATCTCCAAGCAACCAGATGACGACACCCTTCTAAGTCTTAGCCCTACAAGTGAGCCAAGTAACAAAATCCAAGTGGAAAGCCATATGCCAATGACAGACTACCTATAAATAGAAGGCATATGCCTCCATGAAAAGGATTTGAACTAAGAAAGCCTTATTACATACTATTTTTGCTCATTTGCGATCATCTTAATTTTCTGAACTCAAGCTTCTCCTAAAATTCGTTAATGGAAAACAGTGCCAATTAGACCTTATAAAGCTACTCATATCTTATTTGACAAAGTAACTAAGACTTATAAAATTCGTAGGGACAAGCTCCTGAACTACTTATATTCTCTGTATCTTTACTATCAGTATCCTGTTTTATTATCGCTTTCGGCTTAGGTATCTTGCATTCGACTGAAGCTTGTTTTAATATTACTATTTCTGGAACTTACTTTTGGAAACCTGGACAATTAGTTTGTGACTAAAAATCATGCTAACACGTAAGATACAAAATTTTGATGATATTCTTTCACTTGAAATGAGCAAGTAAACCATAATGCAATATCATGTTCTAAATATGATTGAATAAAGTGAGGATCCTGTTGTTTTGGGAACAACACTTGACCAAGTACTATAAATAAACCTTGGAATTGAATCGATGGAGTGTCAGTTATGATCTGTTTACTTAAATGTGACTATTTAATCTCCTTAACATGTTACGGATGAGCAAATGCATTTTTGTAAAAGTATTTGATGCATGGTTTTGAATAGTTTGACCATTTAAAATGAAAACAAAAGTCTGAGATGGAAGTAACATAAGCACGATTGGGATAAAGAGAGAACTACTAGTCAGTTTTTGTTCATGAAGAAGCATAGGAAACAAAATTGTATAAAAAATATATATATATATGCTTAATAAGGAACAAGAAATAAGATTTCTATTCCAAATTTATTATCTTATAGTAAACTATTATTCTCTATAAGATCGATTTATTTGAATTTGAGATATTTAACCCAAAACTCCTGACTGTATATTAGCTATAGTAAAAGAAATAATAACCATTGGTAACCAATTGAATGCAGTTTCGTGTTTTGAGTGTTGCTGTTGTAGCAGTAGAAATATTGGGAGCATACCATACAACAACTACGAACAGATGCATTATGTTTTGATAAATTAATTTTATATGTACCAAATATGATTTATGAAATAATAAGCATTTTTTATATTGATTGGGAATAGATGCAACTTTTCTTTAATATAAATATTCATTATAAAATAAATCTGATTTTGGTATTCCGATGATAATATTTATTATCATAACAATAATGATGTATTATCTGTATAAAATAAAAAAGCATCTACAATATTTAATAGTTGGTATTATTGATAAAGCCATATCTTTGAGAAAATTTTCATTAATGATACGATTTTGAATCGCAAGGTACTTGTGAATAGCATCTCAAAAATTAGTGGCAAAGCGCATATTCAATGGGAGTGATAAAAGATCTAACGAACTCTTAGGACTAATACATATGATGTATGTTATCCATGGTCTTCGTATATTGAAAGTGGATCCACTTACTTCATTAAATTCATTGGAAAATTATCTAAAATATGAACATGTGTATTTTGCTACATAAGTTAGATGTCTATGATAAGTTCGTATAATACGAATCATAAAAAGAAAAATATAACATGCAAAAGAGTAAAAATAATTCTATTTAATCATATATTTAAGTATCTAGGATAAGAGGTTAAAGAGTACCTAAAAGGTAATACGATTCACTCTCAAAGCCAATCATCCCTATACTACACAATAATGTACCAATAATCGAACACTGTTCGGTGAACTATGAGTAGCAATGGATAATGTTATGTTAATTTTTCTATTATGGGATATGCGCTTAATAATAAGCACACATGTTGAATTTGGTTTCATTCATAAGTTAAGTGTGTTTTGTGTAAGCTTATAGGAAGTTCATAAAATTTTATGAATGTCTATTCCATTGCTCTGAGAATAAATTATTATTTCAAGACATGACATCTTCTTGCTATAGGAATTTATTCCTAGAGAAATCATTGGTAGTGCAATGGGCCTAGATGCAATCCAAGATTCTAACATGGAAACTGATTATGTAGATGATACAAATTTAATAAAGCCAAGAAGGACATAGCATATTCAAATGTCTAATATTAAATCTCGCATATTAAAGAGATACTACGAGTTTCTTATTGTTGACTAAAGAATTAGCCAAACTCAGAATTAGACTAATGCATATCAAAAGGTTGGATACTAATATTAGGCTTAAAAAATGTAAGATGAGAAGTAAAGCAAGTAGATAATGTAAATGACATAAGATGTAGAGTGGTTCGGAGAGATTTTCTTACGTCCACTATGAAGACCTCTTACTATGTTTATCTCATACAATTTGGAGGAATTACAAGAGAATAATAAGAAAATTTTCACTTAGTTTACAATGACTCTATACATAAGAACTTAGAGAGGATTTTCTTGTAAGGAACGGGTATCATGAGCATAAAATTCTTTTTCAACCAGAGTCATTCCCCTAAATGCAGTAAGACATGGGATATTTATAGTTGTTGAGATGGATGGATGAGACTGCACGGTAAAAAACACTAGGAAGCATGCCTGGCCGTTTTTCTGATCGCACATACTGATGGGAGGCAGATGTAAAGGTTGAAGGAAATGTGTGGATGAGAAGCATGCCAATTTTCCCTCCGTATCAATTGCGCACTTTGCATTTAATGTTGGCAGCAGGTTACATGAGTAGGAATGATTTACCGCCAAGCCTATTAAGGAGATCTGAATATTGCTAAGGAACATGTTGCAAGGAATGTGTTGAGCCGGCTATATAGTGAGGAGATGGGCTGCCTAGGACTTGTCAAAGATGGGCTTTTATGAGTCTGGGCAGAAGAACGGTCACGCTTGAGCCGGGCCTTTTCTGGTGAGTTGGTTGTTGAAACCGTCTTGATTTGAGCTGGCCAGTAATTAATCTGGAAAATTGCTGAGTAGATGCCCTAGCTTGGAGCCATACAGAGCTTGGGCCGACATGGACTAGCTCGGCTTAGATGTGCTTGGTCATTGCGGTTTGGGCCGGGCTATGCTTAATCGGTTTGCTAATTATACTTGCGAAAAATTTAAGCAACATTTTGCCCCCTAAGCCTCTCCTCGTGAACAAGGGCGGGCGTGTCAAATCACAAAAAACCTGCTAGCCTGTTCTTCTGCTATGCATTTAATGTGCCCCATGTGTGATGCCTCATCAACAGTTGAGACTGTTCTCTTTTTCTAGACATGGCATGGGGCCTCATGTTCCCATCATGTATGAAGTGACAAGGGCATCGATTAAACCTAGATGGCCAAGATCTGATGGCACTTTGATTCCAACGGTTAAGATTGAAGTGGTAGGTATTGAATAACCTTTATCTTCTCTTGTTCCATTGTTTACCGAATCTAAAGTTTCCAGCCATTAAAGCATTTTAAAACCTCCAAAAAACCCTCAACTTCTCAAGCTTTGTTTGATTAAAATTAAGCCCTCTTCCTCCTTCTTTTACCATTTTTTATTCATGCTTTGCTATTATTTTCTTTGCTTGATAATGCTGTTGCTTTTGAGTTATGCTTGAGTCGGAATCCTCCGTTTTTTGGCCATTTTTTGAAGCTGATCGACCATCACTTTCATGTCAGCGGTGGTAATTGATGTTGGCGAACTCTACTATGGGCTTGCAATTTTTAGGAATGATACTAGCAATAATTTTGATAATGGGCTGTGGGCTGGACCCAATTTTATGGTTGTGGGCCACAAGCAAAAACTAAAGTGATGGGTAGGGGCTATAAGGCCTAGTACTTAACATTAGAGATTTTAGTTATGAGTCGGCCTCTATTGGATGCCCGATCCAGGTATGCCATAGAGACTGTCGTCAAGCTCCTTCCTTGGGATGTTGTCGTGCTAAGATGTCGAGGCTTCGTCTAACTTAAGCTGCTTATGTTTCAGTCTTCCAGATGACCGCTTCTGGATTAGTTTTTTCCGTAACATCTCCCTCTGCTAGTGTTGCTAGCCTTAAGCCTTCTAAGATAGCAAACGGGAAAGTTAATCTAGCCAAGATTTTGGTCGGCCATGGGTGTAACATTGTGATGTTTAGATTCCCCATCACTGCCGGCCGATCTAACCACCCTCCCTTGGGCTTCTTCTCTTTCTTTTTAGGCTACTTCAAGGTTCGGGTCATGCTTCTTGTAACATCTCCCCATTCTGAGGTCCAAAATTAACCACTACGGATGCTGCAGTCATCCATAGTTATTAATTTCTGACGAAAAAATGCGACTGTGTTAAACTTATCAATAACCAAAAGCACATGAATATGAACTTTTTTTAACACAATTCAGAAATAACCTTTACATTCCATTTCAGAATTTGATTTCATATTCATTAGATAATCCCATTCACAATTCCACGTTCAGAGAAAATATAATTATTACAAAATACTCCAAGGGCGACATATGAAGATGCCCCCTTGGTTGATCAAAGTCAAATATTTTACAATTATATAACTTGCCATTACATCCATATGGACAAACTTAACAACACAACGGATTAGAATAGAACTCCTACATAGCAAGATTGTCTCCGACATGTCTTTAGAAGCTTATACGTCATACTAGGAAATCTGAAATCCTTTATTCCCAACCTACTCAATTGAGTACCCGAGAGTTTAAGGAGAAAAATAAAAACTTTGACTCAAACAAAAAGTCTAGTGTGAATAATAACCTACCATCTCGAACCAAATGGATATCTTGTGAGACCACGCCACTGAGTGAAATAGGTTTTCCGCTCATTGGTATCTTAACCAAATACGCTAACCATATACTGTGCTCCTGCATCCACAATTATTAAAACACAATAATATATGATGATATGCAACATGAAATAAACTCTGGATTACTCATCCTAATTTATCTAACAATCTGTCTCAATTTATAGGTTTTCTAAGGTGACTATTGACCTCTTACTTTTCATAGGCTGACTAATAACCTGTCTCAAACTTTAGTGATAATATGTCCAACTTCATAGTTTTCATAGGATCACTAAGAACCTATTTGTTTCTACCAATAACTATTTCCAATCATAGTTTTCATGGGCTCACTATGAACCTATTGGATTCTCTATAACATCTCTCTATTTATAGTTTTCATGGGATCACTTGTTAGTCCTTGAAAAGAATGGTTTTGATGACAACAACCTTAGGACTTGTTATAAAATATATATACTAACATTATAGTTTAGATATATATGTATATGTAGGATATAAACATGCAAGTACTGAGAATGAAGACTGTACAGTATAGAGACTCAAGATTGAAGACATCAAGATTCAAGACTCATGAGTATCAAGATATCAAGAGTTCAAGATTTCAATAGCACAAGACAAGTATCGAGTCTAGAATTATGTTAAAACTCCTAGAAAAGCACTAACATCTTAAAATCCATTTTATTCGTGGAATGGAATCCACTTCGAGCCTGTTAAAGGGATGGAACCCTAAGTAGGATGGAACCTACGAAAAATCTAGTGGAACATCGTTTTGTATCCACTAACTTTTATTCAAATATTTTACAAAATTATATCTTGTTTTCAAAACGATTTCAAAATCTTCCTTTTTAAATCAAAAGACATCTATCCTGGTTTTAAATACTTTTAGCCTCAAAATAATCTTTATTTTCAATATCAAAATTATCCTTGGTTTTAAACTATCTTTAATTATAATGTACTTAACTTTTAATATTTATATTTAAGATTTAAATATGAAATTATAGTAAAATTTTATATATACCAAAATATTATTCTCTATACTTATTTATGTATTTTAAATATAGTATATTTATAAAGTTTAAAATAGTTTTAATATAAGATAGAAGTTATTTTCAAAAGAAGAAAAAATTATCGAAAATACCTTAGGCATGTCGACAACCCCTAGGTACCCATGTCGACATGATGAAAGTTTATTTCATAAGTTTGAATTTCAAAAGAAGTGTCTATTTGTCATATCCTTTCCCGAATGGACATGGCTGTTGTTCTACTATAAATAAGGAATGTTTTAAACGAATTTATATTCATAATTTTCTGATTTCACTTCTCTTCTTCTTCTTCCACATTTCTTTATATACATTTTTACTATTACTCTGTTGAAATCTCCATTGAATCTAACTAGATCATCTATGGTTTGATTCTCTATCACTATCTCAACAAGATCTCAGTGCTATTCAGAGTAATAGGCTTATTTGTAATCAATCAAGCGAGAAAAGGTGTGATTGTAGCCTGGAAAATCAATCAAGTGAGAGAAGTTGTGATTGTAGCTTAGGAAATCAATTGGGTGAACTTATTGCCCGTAAAATCAAGTATCTCTACCCAAAGGATTGTGAATCTGGAGTGGTGTACCTCGTGGCCTTGAAATTGAGGGTGTAATTGTAAAAATTGATTTTGAGAGGAAATCTGTACTTATGTTGCGGGACTGGATGTAGGGTAACTCTGAACCAGTATAAAATCCGGCTCGTTTTTTCCTTTATTGCTTTTACTTTATATTTGCATCTGTGTTAGATTCTATGATCATATCTGTGTCTGAATATTGCATACATTTGTTTTCAAATTAATATAAACTAAAAAAGAATTAGTAATTCCTTAAAACACTATTCACCCCCCTCTAGTGTTAATTCTAGCCTTAAGATCCGTAATCCGCATTTCTCACATCACTAAGAACCTATTGGATATCCTCCAATAACATTACTCATGACATAGTTTTCATGGGATGACTATGAACCTATTGGACCTTTCCAATAACCTATTTAAATCAATAACCCTTTTGATTTGTTCTGGGCATCCTATACTTCTGTCCTACCTGATCTCTTGGATGCAATTCTACTCACTTAGGAGATAATTCTGTTTATATTTACTACCGGGTCAACCTAACTGGTCATTCTGCCCTTAATACTCTAAAATGCAGTTATGGGTCATAAATGATGTGAGTATAACAATAAAAAATATGCATAATAAATGATCAAATTAACACAAGAACATATAGCATCCATCATTCGAATATTTCGATCATAATCTTTTATGTCTCATGATTAATTAATCTTAAGTAATATTCTTTTTTGAAACTTCAACCCAAAACTTAGGCTAATCCATTTTTAAATTCCTTGAAACCATTTCCATAATGATATATGATTAATCCTCTTAATTTATATTCGACACAAGAAAACATATAGCTATTTATATTACCAAGTATTATGCTATTTTAAAAATTAGTTTTCGCACCGCCATGTTTATGTTTGAAAATGATACGAGGTTGCCACTTTTAAAAAGATTAATACAGATCAGTGTCAATGTTAATACAATGTCAATATAGAGGCTTAAGGCTCTCCTCCTTTAGTAAGATAATAATAAAAGACACATTGTTAAAACCTGTGACGACCGCCCTACACCACCGGCACCCAATATGCATACGATAGTGTGCTGTTGTCATGCTGATCGATGTAGAGCAACCATCGAGGTTTAAAAATGAAATAAAATCACTAAGTGGTCAAACTATCATAGATATAAAACAGGAGAGACAGTAATAACTAAGTGATCCAACTATCAGAGTATAAATACACAGAGATATACATCATGAAATAGAGTTTATACAATAGAAATAAACTCAAATAACCGTCTCATACTAATAATAATAAATAAACACTGTCAATGCCCATAGTGTTGCATAGTGGAATAAGCATAGAAATCCATATATAATACGAGATAGCTTCATCCCGCTCATCCACTGCACAACAACTGTGTCGAACTTAGACCTGCTATCTAGTCTACTTATTTAAGAGCACCCGAGATAATAAGAAGAAAAACATAAAACCTCGAGTCAGACAATAGTCTGGTGTGATCAGTAAATGAATCTTAAAATACCATACAAATCGATATAGTAAGGAGCAAGGTTTATAAATCATACTTGATCTGCCTTTGCAACCAAGGAGTTAGCATAATAACATAATATGCTAATCTACATATCATAAAGGTATAACACAATCAAGTGCGATACAGGGTATCTAGGTATCCCTATCTCCACTACCTACCTCCATGACAAACCTAGAGTGACAGGTGACTAGTGAAGCAACCATAATAGACATTACATCCATCAAACAACACAAACTGTCACTCAGTGTGCTCTGGTAATATGATAACTCATATGACCATTCTTCTGCCAGAGACTAATGCAAATCCCAGCATTCAAGAGTACTAGGTCCATTCTTCCAGTCCAGAGTTCATGGATCCATTCTTTCGATCCGAGGTAGCCATTCATCACTACCCATGAGCGTCCTCATGATACCCTTGCTTTGAGTACAAGAGAAATCTCTTCGAGTATCAATGATCCTTAGTACGCGTATCCGGGCCCTTCCTTTGCTCCATTTAACTTCCATTACCTTGAAGGAACCATTCTTCATTCCTCCACTTAATGACTCCTTTATTCATCAAGACGTTATTATTGAGGAACCATTCTACATTCCCTACTCTACGACTCTTTTTCATCATCGAGCCGTTATCTTCGAAACCAAACTCCATTCATCATCGAATTACTATCCAAAGTCTCTAACTTTCATCATGTTGTTGTACTGCTGTCAATCATCACATGAACAAGCTAACACCTCTAGCATGACCTCTAGAACTCCAAAACCATACTCCAGAAATTCGGTCTCCACCAGACCAAGGGTGAGAACTCGGTACCGAGTGCAAGAGGTCGACACCGACTTCTATACTTTGCCAACTAGTGGCCAAGTCGTCTCCCATCCCACTTCTTGCCTCTAGTACTCCATGTCTTGGTGCTTGAACCCTGATTGCTCTGCTCTAATTCAAGTCATCATGTCTTACAAACACCTAGGTCAAAATCCTAGAATCAAGTCGTCATAGCCTCAAGTACTTAACTAAATTTCAGTCCATCGTCTTGGAATACCGCTACTAGTTGACATCTACCTCTCCACCAAATCGCTACTGACTTGGACTAAGCCATAGATCTCGGTACCGACCTTTGATCTCGGTTCTAACTTTTGTACTTAATGAATCGGGGCTTGCGGTTTGAACTACGAGCTCTACCTATGCTCCAGTTTCTACCTTCCAAGTCTCGTCCAATTCCAACTAGTTTTGCCTCTGTTTTGCCCGATTTCTCAACCTATCTACCTAACATCCAAAACACTAGAAAACAACATCAATTTACAACATACAATCATGGGATAACATGCACATACATCCATTCATACAATCAATATATAAAGATATGATAATCAAACTAATTTTGCCCTAAATCCAAGTTTTACACTAACATATGCATATAAGTGATAGAGATTACTTTAGCAAGTGGATAAGTGTTAATAGTTTACAAAACCCATTTCTAAAATCATTTAAAAATTTCATATTTCTGGTCATAGACATACATGAACAAGTTGTTAATGTTAGAAAACCATTTTAGAACCAAAAACATGTTTAAAACAATCATTTTAACGACATAAACAAGTATAGACGAGTGAGAGGTCAAGAATCGCTCACCAAATACCTAAAATTCCAAAAAAATTTCTTAGATTTGAAGTGGACAGCAAAAAATATAGACCTAAATCAATAGAAATGATAATCTCTAGCTTTTATATATTAATCTCCTTTCTAATCAATGATTTAGCTAAGATTACTAAGGAAAATGTGTGATTTTTCATGAAATTAGGGCTAATGGAGGTTTAGATCTATTTTGGAGAAGAAGGAAATGACTTAGGTCAGTTCCTAGAGCCTCCTATTAGCACAAAATTCAAAGTGGGTTAGTGGGTCTAAGCACAAGTTTAGTTAATTACCCACTAAAACTGGCCAGTAGCAGCCAAAATTTTAAACTTCCATAACTTTCAAACGACACATTCGTTTTTCTATTATGACCACTCTACGGAATGAGAAACCACGATCATAGAATAATGAAAGTCGTTTGAGACCCTAGTTCGAGTCCTATCAAAAGTTATAGTCCAAACAATATTTTCAGGTTCAAAACTGTCACATAGAAATTCAGGAAAAATCATAGATGTGAAAAATGTCCCTTACAGTTACTCCCTAAAATCTTAGAGTCAAACGACATTATACGAATAAAATAAAAATATTTTACGATCTTTTGATAAGGAAAACGCGGGTTGTTACACTCCCTCTATAGGAATTGCACTCCCGAAATCCCCAAATAATCACAGGAAATCAATCGTAGTCATTCTGCCTGCCTAACAATCATGTGCATTATCAAACATCTCTAAACAGAAAATCGCCTTCACTTTCGCCCCAGTAAACTTTCACTAGCTGCACCATCTTCCTCCTAAGCTATTTCATATCGCATCCGACCATATGAACCGGCCTCAAGTCTCAAAGATTCTGGTTCAATCTCAATATCATCAAGCTGATTCGGTGCGATAGTTATGCCTGAGTCGTACAGCGGGCAAAGCGATTGATTTAGTTGAGACTGATAGATAGAGTACAGAGTATGGGACATGGCCAATATTGAGATAGGGGACGTAGGACATATTTATTGACAGGAATTGCTAGACATGGAAAATTGATTGAAATTGTCAAGGTCAGATACGAAAAACAAGGAGAGATTGATCATGTTTGTAACGAGGATACAATTAGATCACTCTAAAGAAAACCTCACCCTCGACGATAAATGATAAAAATCTCTCTTTTGACATGAAAGAGGAAGAAAAACCTACACATCAAAGCCCTTGCCTCCTTCGTAGACAACCTTGAATATCCCCGTAAGCTCATGTTAAGACACCCCAGCCAAATTTATGCAAATGGGAGACATGGAAGACATTGTGCACTCCCGCCATTCATTAACGTAAGTCAATTCTATAAGCAAGATTCCCAATCCTCTCTAATATTGGAAAAGGACCAAGAAATCTCAGTGCCAACTTTCCTCTACTACCGAACCGAATAACGTTCTTCAAAGGAGAAATCTTCATGAATATCATATCTCCAATGGAGAATTATAAATCTCTAAGCCTATTATTAGCATAACTCTTCTGCCTATTTTATGCAACTTTTATTCATTGCCAAATGATCTCTATCTTTTCTGAGGTCTTTCTGACCATATCCGGCCCAAGTATCAGTTTCTCCTCTGCTTCCCATCAACATAAATGGGCATCACATGGTCGGTCATACAATTCCTCATATGGCGCCATACCAATACTAGACTGCTAACTGTTATTGTATGCGAATTCTACTAATTGCAAGTGATCATCCCATGAGCCTCCAAAATAAAGAATGCAAGCTCGCAAGAGATCTTATGAGGTACGATTCAATCTCTCGGTTTAATCGTCAGTTCGAGGGTGATAAGCTGTATTAAGATGTAGCTCAGTATCCAATGCCTCCTGGAAGCTCTTCCAAAACCCATTAGTGAACAACGGGTCTCAGTTGCTCATAATGCTCTTTGGCACACCATGAAATCGTACAATCCATTTCACATACAACTCGGCCAGTTTGGCTACCATTCTACTTGACTTGATGATTATAAATCTAGTGCTCTTAGTCAGTCGATCTACTATGACCCAGATGTTGTTGTACCCTACTCGAGTCCTTGGCAGTTCATCTATCAAATCCATCAATATCTGCTCCTACTTCCACTCGAGAACTTCAAATGGTTGCAAAAGCCCACTTGGTTTCTTTTGTTCTGCCTTTACCAACTGGCAGTTCATATACTTCAATATGAATATCCCGATGACCTTCTTCATCCCTTCCCAATAATAGGACTGTCTCATATCGTGGTACATCTTAATACCATGGAGATGTATGGTCAACTTGGAAGGGTGGCACTCACTAAGCACCCCGTCCCTCAATCCATCAACATCGGGAAAAACTAATCTCCTATTTTTACAAAGCCAACTGACACGGTCGAGTCTGTACTGTCACATGTCCTCAAACTCTACCCCCACTTCAATCTTGGAAACAGTCTTGGCTAATCTGTCATCACGCCTCTGACCAATACCAATCCCTCTATAAGAGTAGGCATGATGGTCAAGCTTGCCAATATCTCTGGCTCTAACTCGCAATGAGGTCTGAAGTAATAACCAACAATATACTCTAATTGTTTCCACTCTAGGAACATTGCTCCCAAACTGGCAAGTCTTCTACTCAGTGCATCAGCACCGCATTCCCCTTACCAGGTGAGAAAAGGTACTTTAAGAATTCGTGGTCAGTGAATAGCTCAAACCTCTCCCTTAATAAGTAATGCCTCCAAATCTTCAAAGAAAATACTATCACCGCCAACTCTAAATCATGAGTTGGATACTTTCTCTCGTGCGGCTTCAGCTGTCGACTAGCGTAGGCAACAACTTTTCCCTTCTGCATCAATATCGCACCCAATCCAGTACCATAGGTGTCTATGTATATTGTTAGCTCCTCATTCCCGCTTGTAATGGTCAATACTGGTGCGCTCGTCAACCTCTCATTTAAACTCACAAATTCCTGCTCACATATTGCATCCCAAGTAAAAGTCTAATTTTTCTTTATCAAATTGGTTAATGGCGCAGCTACCTTCAAGAAATCCTATATAAAGCATCTATAATATCCCGCTAGTCCTAAAAAACTCCTCATATCAATAGTATCCTTTGGTCGGCTCCAATCCTGAATTGCCACCACCTTGGAAGAGTCTACTACGATACCTTACTCCAAGATAACGTGGCCCAGAGATCTCACTTCCCTTCTCCAGAAGTGACACTTTGAAAACTTTGCTTTCAACTTGTGCTTCCTCAACACTTCGAGCACAATCCTTAAATGTGCCTTGTGTTTCTCCTCTGTCCTAGAGTAGACCAGGATGTCATCCATGAATACAAGAAAGAACTTGTTGAGTTGATACCTAAAGACGTAGGTCATGAGAAGGAGCATTGGTTGGCCTGAATGGCATAACCAACACTCATAAAAGCCAGATGGTGTATGAAATGCGGTGATCGGCACACTCTCCTTTGCTTCTATCAATTGGTGAAATCCCGTCGCCAAATCCAATTAGGAGAACACCTTTACACCATAAAGCTGATATGTTATCCGATGTTTTAACCTGGCTATATTGAACTAATTGCACAAAGTTAGATTCGACTGCCTTCAAGGCCGATGACTCTAAAGTGATGATTGTGGGGCCCAAAAGTCAAGTACAAATGTTAACATTAAGTCAAGGTTGACCGGACTTGATAGATATACAAGGCATAATGTTTGAGGAATTAAATATGGTTTGAGACATAGGAAGGATCAACATAAATTAGGTCCAATAATTAGAATCATCATGTTTCAAGGTATGAGAGCATTCCTATAGGGAACAATCAATATCTCAAGATCTACAAGTCCAATGCATATGAAATTCTGTGAGCAAGATATGGGGACCCTAGGGAGTATACCCTAGGAATTGCACCTCAAAAAGATAAAGTTGGAGGGATTGGCACTCTTCCCTAGGTAGGGATCGGCAGGAATCAACAAGCAATCCATGTTGAAGCAAAGATCAAGTAATAACTCAAGTTCTACCGATCCAATTGGCATGAAATTTGGAGGCTAAGCATATTTTTAGCATGAGGAATCTACCTTAGGGATTGCACCCTAAAATTCGACCAAAGTAGGAATCAGTACCGATCCCTTTTCTTTGGGAATTGGGCCATGCGATCCCTCTTGTGGGTCAATATGCCTCTAAAGGTCCTTCTGCCGATTTTTCAAGGAGATATTTGGCCATCTTCATCTATAAATACAGACTTAGTTGTTCATTTTTGGGACATTTATGGTGCTAGTTGCTTTATACTCTTTTGTAATTAAGGATTTTTAGTTGATCCCTATTGTACTCGGATTATAAAGTGATTCTAAACCAATCTATTCAAAGCGGATGTAAGAACCATTATAAATCATTGTATGCCTGTTATTCTTTCAATTTACTGCTGTTTATTTATTATTATCCTCTATTTTCATTTTATATTCTTCATTTATTTCTCTTCAAAACTTTTATTAGGTGTTCGTACCAAATTTTGGTGCAAACATTTTGGTGCTTTCTCCGAGAACCTTGATTCTTAGTTCATTAGCATCCTTTTGTTGCTACTAGATTGCAAAAATCCCCCAAAGGAGATCCACGGTTATCTTCAAGAAGCTTGATCATTCTACTCATATTTTCAAAAATCTAAGCAATGCTATCAACAATGGTGAGGAACACCAGATCTACTTCTCAGAACGTGAAAGGAAACGAGAATGCTAGCATACAACAAGTCGGCCCGAGCAGTCAACCAATGGATGTGAATGCTAATCCAATTAAAGTCCAGAATCTATTTGATTCTATTACAAGAGCTGAATTCCATAATCTAATGAAAGAGCTAACGGATAGCCTTTGATAATTAAATCAGCAGATTCAAACCAATATTAACCTAATGAACCAACTCAATCAGAAACAGCGAGGAAAAGCTAGAAGGGACCCTACACCTTACACAACATCAGAGAGTTATAGTTCATCGGATGAGTATCATAGGAAAATGCATCGCAGAACAGACGGATATCGCATAGAAACTTCAGGGCATCAACAGGCAGACCATCCTAGTCTGCCAGAACTGATAGGTGCCGATCCCTCCATAGGGTTCGGTACCTATCCCTCCTCAAGAGGAGAGAACTTACCTATGCACACTGGAATTCAAGTTGGAGCTGCTACGACTAATTTGGATGATGAAGTTCAGTTAAATGTTGAACAAGTGCTTCCTTGGAATGACGATGAAGTGAATTTACAAGATATACATCGGGAGAATGTTGAACTAAGAAGGCATGGAATGTCCCGTAGACATCGACCGGATGACTCACGTGAGGTGGAACATGACCACCACTTGGCACCAACTATTTAAATGCTAGGTTTATTAGCTATAGTTAGACAGTTAGTAAGAGAGAGCCAAGGGTTGGCCAATGATGACTGGGGAACCTCGAGAAGCCATACCTTATTCATCGATAATGTCCTACATGTAGAGTATCTAAGGAGGTTCAACATGCCATTGATGCCTGCCTACGAGGAAAAACCGACCCCAGGTAGCACATCGTGAGATATGAATGGTTAATGGATTCCGCATGAGCAGATGATGCAACCAAGTGTAGATGTTTTCCCATAACTCTCTCTGGAATAGCAACAATGTGGTTTACGGGTTACCCCCACGGTCGATCTCTAGATTTGATGATTTGGCAACAAGGTTTGTGGAGCAGTTCCGTATGCATGCAACTCGCCTCAAAGATGTAATGTCCCTGTCTAGCGTGATCCAGGCTCCGGGAGAGTCGTTAAAAGATTATTTGGAGAGATTCCATAAAGCTGTTGCAGAAATCAGTAATCCAAATGACCATGCAATATTAATGGCCGTAACAAGAGGGATTGATCAAGGGTCCGATTTTGGTAATTTGTTAGCTGACAAGCCACTCGCAACGTTGGAGCGCTTGTATGCAAAGGCGGCTCAGTATTTGAGGAAGGAGGAAGCTAGATGCTCGAGGAAGAAGAATGTTATGGGACCAAGTGTAGATGGTGTACAAAGTAATATTGTAGTAAAGCAGTTTGATGATAGTTTTGGAAAAGTTCAAGTGAATGTCTAGAACAAACTGAATCAACAAAAGAAAGGTGGAGATAGGAGCCAAGAATGGAATATGGATTCTAGAAGAGGGAAGCCTAGGATTCCAATGTATGATACTTACATGGCATTGAATATGTAAATAGAGAATACCCATTTGTCTACCTGCAATACCATGCAGTACAGGAAGCCGCCTCCAAAAGAATCAACGGAGAGGCAGAAACAAACCGAAAAATATTGTCGGTTTCATGAATGCTATGGGCATAACACAAATGAATGCAGGCATCTCCAGGATATTATCGAAAACCTGATTCGAGAAAGGAAGTTATAGCAGTTTGTAAAAACCCCGGAGGATGGCGGGCTGGGGACTTCTGACCCCAACCAAGGACAAGCACTGCACAGGATTAAGGAGCCTGCGCGGATCGGTGGAAGATAGGTAATCAATATAATAGTCGGGGGACCACATCCGGTTGATAAATGTTGGCATAAGATGGAGCGCTACGCTAGTGCGATTAAGCATGTGGATTTTGAATGATGTTCAAATATAGAAGGTGGAGCTTCAGCAAAACAGCAACGTACAATGTCAGATGATATTGTGTTTAGAAACAGAGATGCAGACAAGGTGGAGGTTCCAACGATCGACCCAATGGTCATTTCGGCCATGATCGGCCCCGCTTTAGTGAGAATGATATTGGTTGATTGTGGAAGTTCTATAAATATATTTTTCAAAAAATATATGATCAGATGATGATGGAAGCCAAGGACTTGAAACCGTCTAAATCCCACATTCATGTCTTTAATGGTGTTGCAACTGAAGCTATTGATTATGTTGAATTACCTGTAGAGTTGGAAGAAGGTGACCATAGGAGAGCGTGGATCCTGCCTTTTGTTGTTTCGGATGTTGACTCTCCATACAGTGCTTTTCTGGGTTGACCGGCCCTAGCTGAGTTTCGGGCAGCTCTTTCTCCATGGTGTTTAACTTTGAAGTTCTCGACGGATAATGTTGTTGGAGTTGTTCAAGGTGATTAGGCGACTAGACGTGCATGTTATGAAGCTGAGATGAGGGATTCTCAACAGAGGAGAAAGGTAAGGGTGTGGACAAGTCAGTCCGCATCCAAGGCACTGAAAATTGAGAACTAGCACCTGAGCCTTGGCTCGGGGGCCACAGTTAGCTCTATGGAGATATAGATCTGAGAGATGACTAGGAGGGGCCCAAGGAGACCAAGACTGCACTGACTAAGCTGATGATTGACATCATAGTCATCCACGACGACCCATTACGGTCCTAAAGATTGGATCGCAGCTCAGCCCCCCTATGATGAAAGAACTTGCTGGATTTCTCCAAGCGAATCTCGCTTAATCTCACTCTGACATGTATGGGATCTTTCTTGCAATTGCAAGCCATGCATTAAATATTGACCTGAGACATGTCCCAGTAAAATAAAAAAAGTCGTAGCATAGATCCGGAGAGATCTGCCTGTCATAAAGAGGAGGTGGATAGATTCAAAGACAACGGGTTTTTTCGAGATGCCTTCTACCATAAGTGGGTATCGAATCCTGTACTTGTGAGAAAGGCGAATGGGAAATGGCAGGCATGTGTTGATTACTCGGACTTGAACAAGGCATGCCTAGAAGACAGCTTTCCCCTTCCAAGGATCGATCAGCAGGTAGACTCGACCGCAGGACATGAATTGCTATCTTTCATGGATGCGTACTTAGGGTATAACGAAATCCCAATGCACATTCCCAATCAAGAGCACGCCATTATTTAAAATAATGTAATGATTAGGGGATTGAGATTTGTGATTAATAAGGGGTAGTCGTGCCATGTTAATAAATGAACCAGAATGAACTAAAATAAAATGTTAGGAAATAGACAGGGCAATATGGGAATAAATAGATTCTTATACCCTAAACCCTAAGCCGTGTACATTCTACATGTTCATTTCATAAGTTCATAATCTAAAACAAAATCAAAGAGGCCGGCCCCCATTAGCAAGAACAAGAGGAAGAAAAGCTAAAGGAAGAAGATTAATCAAATCAAATCCACTCAAATCTCAAACTCCTTAATCTCAAAGCTAAGGTGAATAATTACTACATCTCAAATTACTTATGTTTTGGGTCTGAAATTTACATAGAAAACATATTAAAAATGATTTTTTGGAATTTTTATAGAATTTTCCTAAGTGGTATAAAGAATATGGAAAAAAATTCAACAGTAAACAAATTCCACATTCCATTTCAAAATGTTCCAAATTGATTGCATAATCCCAATTCGTAGACTACGTTCAGATAACATATAATTATTACAAAATATGCCAAGAGCGACATATGAAGATACCCCCTTGGTAGATCAGAGTATATAGATAGGCAAGAAAACAATTTTCCTTTACAAACAAAACACACAATGGAAATAAAAGAACTCTAATAGCAAGCTTGCCTCTTGCACATCCTCAGAAGCTTTATTTGTCTAAAAAACACCTGGAAACCTTAACTCTCAATCTACTCAATATCAATTGAGTACCCGAGAGTTTAAGTGGAAAATAAAAACATCAAGTCAGATATAAAGCCTGGTATGAATAATAATTTACCATCTCAAACCATTTAGATATCTAGTGAGACCACGCCACTTAGCAAAAAGGGTTTTCCCCTCACCAGTAACCTAAACATTTATAAAACCATATACCGTGCTCATGCATTCACAGTGGTTAAAACATAGTATTTCAAAAACTTTATGATGATATGTAAAACAAGTAAATCAAATCTGGATTACCCATCCCCATTCATTCTGGCTATCTGTCTTAATTATAGTTTCTAGGATTACTATTAACCTCTTAAATGTTTATGGACTATCTGTCCAATATCATAGTTTTCATGGGATCACTAAGAACCTATTGGTAACTCCAATATCGTCCCTCTTATCCTAGTTTTCATGGGCTAACTAGGAACCTATTGACTGACTATCAATATCTTAATCTAGATATAGTTTTCATGGGCTAACTACAAACCTACTAGCCCCTGCCAGTATCAAACCATAGTTTTCATGGGCTGACTATGAACCTATTGGCCACTGCCAATATCATACAGTTTTCATGGGCTTACTGTAAACCTATTGGCCCCTTCCAATATCTTTGATTAAGATTTTAACATCTTTTAAGTTATATTCAATACTAGGTCAACCTAACTGGTTATTCTACCCTTTCCCCAAAATAGAGTTATGAGTTAATAACAATGTGAATAATATTTCCAAAATCTTTATTTATGCTATGGTTTTTCCTTTAAAAATGAGAATGGGTTATTTGTTTTGAAACTTTAAAACACCACTTTCGAAAACACTGAATGACCTCCTTCGAAAGCATAGAAAACCTATTTTCAAAACACTAAGTATAAACCTTTCGAAACCAATGATACCTTTCGATGGTATCAAGAAAACATTCCTTAAAACATAGCTTCGAAACAAATAAAGTAACCTTTCAAAAACATTGGGTTTACTCTTTAAAAACATCATTTGGGTCAAAATGATTATATATGAAAGTATCTCTTTCGAAACCAACTAAAATTAATTTGGGGAAAAGATGATGGTGTCGGAACCAGCTAGTCGAAAGCAAGACCTTTAAAAATTAAAACTTCGAGGGACAGAGTCGAAACCCCCTTTCGACTCCATTACCTTCGAAACCCTCAACCCCTTTCGAAAGCAATTAGGAAGTTGCTTAACCTAGGTAAAAGCAAAGATAACCTTTCGAAGGCATTAATGACTTCAATACTTCAGAAGGAAAATAGCGGCTAGGTTATGACTAGGTCGGAACCAACCCTTTCGAAAGATCTTATTTAAAGAAAAAAGCACCCCTTCGAAAGCTAATGCTTTAACATAATGTGACAACCTTCTTCAGAAGTTATTTATAAAACCCTTTCGAAAGCATGGCTTTCAACTATATTGATAGCTTTAAGAAAAACAAAGCAGGATTTTAACTTTAGAAAACAGACTAAAGGTTTCGACTTTATGGGGTACCAACTTAGTCGAAAGCCCTTACAAAAACTAGGCAGGCGCTTATCTTTTTTTAAAGTGAACCTTGGTTTCGACCCTGACGAAAGCATAGCTTTCGACACTCTATCTTCCGCAACTTACCAATTCACTTCGTACCAATTCCATTGATACCATGTGCCTTGGTTCCGACTATGTGGATTGCGATAAAGATGGTTTCGACTAAGATGGTGCGGAGGTAAAGGAGTCGAAAAGTGCCTCCAAAATAGGTAGAACCAACTTTTTCTGAAATGCTGGTTGTATAGCTAAACATGACAAATACTTTATAACCAACCTACCAGTTGTAACTCCTTGATTGGCTACTTTAAAACTTTCAAATACTTTACAATCATAATCGCTGCATTTATCAGGTGTAAATCAAAATAAATTCAAATGGCTAAGCCTTTCCATTTAAAAATCCAGTATTTGCATATTAGTCCTTCTCGTGCAATAATTTATTTCCCTTAGTAATTTAATTGCAAAAAATCCACAAATATCATAAAAATTCAATTTTATCATATAATCAAACTTATTAAAATTTCAGACCCAATTTCTTCCTAGAACACTCGAGATAAATTTTAAAACCAATTATATCATATTTTCCTTTAGAAATTCATAATAAATTTTCTATAGCTTGGAAAATTCTGAAAATCAAAACCCAACTCCAAAATCATGTATTATTCAACATAAATTTTTTCCATGGCATTCGAAAACCAAAAATCCTTGGTTTTCCCTTAAAACCGAGCAAATTCATATGTGTATGAATTATATAATTCGAATATAACATAATTCAAGCATATCATCATCCATATCATTATAAAAACGAATTTAAACATAAATCCGAAAACACATAATCATAGTATAAAACAGAGATAGTATAAAATTATTATTCACCTAAGATTTTGATAAAGAATTTGAGATTTATTGTTGCTTAATCCTCTCTAGCCTTGATCCTTAGTTTAAGATTGTAATCTTCCTCTTTTCCTTCTTGTTAATGGCTGGCTCTTAAGGTTTTTGCGTTTTGTTTTGATTTGAGAAAAATGAACGTTAATGGACAATAGTGAAAAATGTATAGCCATGTAAAATAAAGAGGCTATTTTACTAATATGCCCATGTGAGAACTAATTATACTTTAAACCAATTAAAGCCCATTTATTTAATTATTAAGCACGGCCCTTTTACATAATTTATTCAAATTTCAATCCTCTTATCTTCACTATTCTATTTAATTTATCTAATTAAATTTCCATGAAAAATTTAATCAAAATTAGGGATGTTATAGCAGGTTAGTTGAAAAGAATTTCTTTTTAAAGTTAAAATCAGTTTTTACATGCTTTTGGCATGTCTCGATACTTTCGCCACCTAGGGTTCCGAACAAGTACTTCCGCCTCCCTCTCTATTTAATCCAATGCACATAGTATCAAAGACTTGGTACATAATGAATTGGACATAGGCGAGAGGTAGTGTGTCGATACAAGTGGTTCCGATGGGGTCGAAACGTTGCTTTGCTTTTAAATGAAAATGTGCCTGCTTTGCTTTCGTAAGGAATGCTTTCATTTTGGTTGGCTTTTGACTAGGTCAAATGTTTTAAAGGAATGGTTTCGAAAGAGGTTGCGCCTTTTGTTTTAAGTAAATGCTTTCGAAGGGGTCGAAACCCCTAGTTTCCCATTTCTACCTTTCGAAGCAAGTGGTTTCGAAAGGGTAACTTTGTTTTAAATCTTAGCCTCTTCTCCAATGCTTTCGAATGGTTGGTTTCGACACCATCACTTCTTTACTTAGGAAATGCTTTCGACCTAAATGTTTTATGACCCTTTTGTTTTGGTGAAGGTAGAACCTAAAGGTTTCGAAGATGATAGTTTTAAATGGTTTCGAAATGCTTCCACATGTTTTACTTGAACCCAAATGCTTTCGAAAGGTTTGATGTTTATAAAGGATTTAAGACTTTCGAAAGGTGTAAATGATGGTTTCGAAAGGGTGATTACCTAATGGTTTTGAAAGGTTAAAAAGGAAGGTTTCCAATGTTCTTGAAAGGCAATGTTTTAAGTTTTTAATGGTAGGATGTCTAAGGTTTCAAAGCTTTCGAAGGAAAAGTTTTTCAATGTTTTCAAAAGGTTTTCATGAATGGTTTCGAAAGGAATGTTTTGGCCTTTCAGCCTAGGATATACAATGGGTTCACTTGGTTTCAAAAGGGGTACTTTCAATGGTTTCGAAAGGGGTACTTTCAAAGGTTTAAATGTTTTCATCAACAAAGATTTGTGTAAAGTATATATAACAATGCAAGTTGATTTTGAGTATAGCATAGTGTGTGTATTTTCCTTGTTTAAAGTATGATTTAAAGGTTTAAATCAATTTGAGAAGAAAAGGTTTTCAAGGAAAATTTAAGGGAAGATTACCCTAAGTAAAATGACTCAGATATTTGTATACCAGATGGGACTGGTATAGGGTCGCGCCCTATACATTAGCTATTAGCCCCTAGCTAATTTAGTCCAAAATTCCAGTTTGTAGGGCTTTGTAATAGGTAAGACTAAAATAATGTTACACACAGAAAGGAATATATAGAGAGAGGATAGGTTATTGGTGAGCCCACAAAACCATTAGGATCAGTTGACCTGGAGAAAGTAAGTTAGGGACAGACCGTCCAGAACAGGAGTATATAACAGATGCTAAATTATTTGTTTATATTGTCTGGTAGGCCGAGTCAACCAAAGGTTTCTAGTTAGCCATACAAAACTATAGTGTTCGAACAGATAGTTCATTTGTTACCTGATATGTATGTTTACAAGATAATGCTTTACAGTTCTAACCAGTTTTGGTTGCAGGATTATGATTTGCAAAAGATATGTTTTAAAAGGTTATTCGTGAGGGGAACCCGTTCTGCTAAGCGGCATGGTCACACTTAATATCAAATAACCGATATGTATATTATTATTCACACCAGGCTTTATGTCTGGCTCTAAGTTTATGTTTTTCCCCTTGAACTCTCGGGTGCTCAAAATTGATTTGAGTAGGCTGACGGTTGAGGATTTTCAGGTTTTAGTAGGTTGGTGAATAAAGCTTCTGGAGATGAGCATGTGGCTGAAGAATAGCTATTTAGGAGTTGTTATTTTATTTTGTTTGATTCCACTGTGTTGTATTATGTCAGTTATGACTATATAGTACTCTTGTCAACCAAGGGGGCATCTTCATATGTCGCTCTTGGCGTATTTATGTAATAATTATAATTTATCTGAACCCGGGAAACGTTTAGGATTATGTAACTTGGATATGAAACATTTTTTTGAAATGTAATTAGAAAAAATGTTTTAATCCGTGATGATTTAATTTCATACTCAAGTGCTTCTGATCTTATGGATACCATTAACATTACCATATTTGGTCATTGGAAGTTAATACCATGGATGACTGCAGCAACTATAGCGCTTTGCTTTGGACCTCTAAATAGGGGATGTTACAACTTGATATCAGAGCATAAGTTTATGAAAAACTTTAAACTAATATGATTTTTGAAAACATAATCCTATGCAATTAGAGATAAGATCGAGGTATGGGATAATGCTATAATAACGCAGTTGTATTTGCTATATATAAGTATACGCTATAGCTCTATTCTACTATCTCTCTTGGGCTATTCTTCTGTATCTCACAAGGCTTGAGTACAGATATGGATACTAGGAGTAGAAGAGTTAACCTTGGAGGGGGAAGCACCACGATAAATGGAAATGCCAGACCAAATACAAGGAGAAACCCAGGTCAGGCACAAGCTGGTAATATTGGTGCTGGAGTCCCACAAGTTGACATAGGAGTTATGTATCAGTTTTTCATGAATATGATGCAAGTGGGTGTTGTTGATGGAGTAGTTGGAGGAGAAATTCAGGAAGCTCCAGTGGTCAATAATTATGCTATTCTGAGTAGAGACTATGTTAGGCTTGGAGGAAAGCCATTTATCGGAACTGAAGATGCTATTGAGGTGGAGAACTGGTTGCTACATTGTGAGAGGATCTTTGCAGACTTAGGGCTCAATGATGAGCAGAAGAGGAGGCTTGCATCGAGACAGCTTCAGGGAGCAGCTTTATTCTAGTGAAATAGTGTGACAGTTGGAGTGAATTAAGAAACGATGACATGGGCTGAGTTTAAGAGGAGGTTCGAGGAGAGGTTCATGTCTGTGATGGCGAAGTCTACCTTGATCAGAAAGTTTGCTAAGTTGGAACAAGGGGAGATGAGTGTGTTAGAGTATGCTAGAAGCTTTGAGGAGTTGGCTAGGTATGGACATGCCACTATGGATACTGTGATGAAGAGAAATGAGGAGTTCATAAGGGGGTTGAATCTGAGTTGGAAAAGGCTACATTACCTCATATTAGGGATCCTTGTGATGTTGTAGTAGAGATGGCGCTAAGACATGATGAGATACTTGCTTCTCTGGAGAAGAATATGGCAAAGGAAGTCCAGGTGGGGCAGAGTCCAAAAAGGAAGTTCTTTCATAAGAAGGGTGCTCAAAAAGGTGTAGCCGTGAAGAAAGGAAAGTCGGAGGTTGTTTGCTTCAAGTGCGATAAGAAGGGACATTTTGCTAATGAATGTCATACTAGAAGGCGAAGGAAGTGATCGGGAAGAAGAATATTAGATGCTTCAACTGTGATCAGATTGGTCATTACAAGAACCAATGCAGGAGCCTGCTAAGGATGGAAGGGGCAAATATTTGCATTGGAGCCAGCTACCTCGAGGCCAACAGTAGAGGAAAAAGGAAAAGTTGTGTTGGGAGGTATGCTTCAGAATCATGGTATGTCTGTTAGCGTTATGTTTGATACTGGTGCATCGCATTCTTTTGTATCTCTTTGTTCTGTAGATAAGCTTAACCTAGAACCCTCATATTTAGTTACTTCCTGAGGGTTGCAAATCCAATAGTAGGGTATGCGACACTTAGGATGAAGTGTGACCACCTAGAGTTTGATTTGTTAGGTCATACCTTTGTTTTCAGTTTGCATGTATTTGACTTTGTAGGGTTCAGAATTATTTTGGGTATGGATTGGTTAAGTAAGTACGATGCTAGGATATTTTTCCATGATAGGAAAATATCACTTAGACACCCTGACTGTATTGATCGGATTGTATATAACGTAGAAAGTCCTAGTTGTGAGGTGAATGCTTTGTTAGGTGTTGTGGAGTTAGAGGACGAGTTGAATCGAGTTTTCGTGGTTAGAGAATTCGCGGATGTCTTTGAGACGGTAGTAGGATTTCCACCAAAACAAGCCATTGAGTTTCGAATAAATTTGGTGCCTAGAGCAGAATTAGTGAGTAGGCCCCTACGTAGGATGACACCTATAGAGATAAGGAAGCTGAAGGTGCAGTTGGTGGATTTGGAAGGCAAGGGTTTTATTAGACCTAGTAGTTCACCTTGGGGAGCAACCATAGTGTTTGCTAAGAAGCCGGATGGATCGTTAAGATTATTTGTCGATTATCGTAAGCTGAATGAGAAGACGATAAAGAATCGATATCCGTTGCCTAGAATTGACGATTTGTTCGATCAGTTGAGTGGAGCCAAGGTATTTTCTCAGTTGGATTTAGCAACTGGTTTTCATCAGCTTAGAGTAGTAGAGGATAATATTCCTTTGACGGCATTTAGAACTAAATATGGATCGTACGCCTTGTAAGTGATGCCGTTCGGACAAACTAATGCGCCAACATTCTTTGTAGATTGGATGAACCGAGTTTTCCGAGAGCACTGGATAGGTTCATGTTGGTTTTCATAGATGATATCTTGATATACTCTAGAGATGAAAGGGAGCATGAAGTTTATCGTAAAAAAGTGCTTGAGATGCTGAAGCAGAATCAGCTGAAGGCGAAGTTTTCGAAGTGTCATTTCTGGAAGAAAGTGGTGAAGTTTCTTGGTCATGTAGTCTCAGAAAAAGGGTTTTCTGTAGATCCGACTAAGATTGAAGCGGTGAATAATTGGAAGAGACCCGAGACAGTGACCGAGATAAAGAGTTTTCTTGGATTGGTTGGATATTATAGGAAATTCGTAAAGGATTTTTCGCGGATAGTAGCACGATGACCAAGTTAACGCGAAAAGATGTGGAGTTTGTTTGGACCGATAAGTGTGAGGAAGCATTCCAGAGCTTGAAACAGTTATTGACCCATGCACCTGTATTAGTTGATCCGGAGGGGAATTGGGATTTGTTAGTTTATATAGATGCGTGTGGAACTGGGTTAGGAGCCGTATTAATGCAGAAAGGTAAATTGATTGCCTATGCTTCTCGATAGCTTAGACCATATGAGGTTAGATATCCTACGCTTGATTTGGAATTTGCTACAGTGATTTTTTCGTTGGACGTGTGGAGACATTACCTTTTGGAAGAAAGGTTTGAGCTATATACGGATCATAAGTCGTTGAAGTACTTGTTCTCTTAGAAGGAGCTAAACGCGAGACAACAGAGATGGTTAGAGTTTATTGCTGCTTATGATTTTGGAATTGAGTACACACCACGGAAAGGTAAAAAAGTTGCAGGTGCACTTAGCAGAAAGCATTAGAATGCAATGTTGGCAATGATAGCAGAGTGGAAAGATTTGGAAGCGTTGTTGACTTGCAGAGTGCAAAGGAGATTTGAAGCTGGGTTTAGTGGAGGATATGTTGGGTTGTCTTGTTTAGAAGTTCGATTGATGATGATAAAAAAGATTGCTTCTAAAAAGATGGAGGATCCAATATTGGTTGAGTGGATCAAGAAGATAAGGGATGGAATGGAGAGCAATGATTTGAAGGATCTTAGTCTTGACTAGAATGGGTGGTTGAGAAAGAAAGGGAGGTTATGTGTTCCGAATGTGGAATACACAAGGAAGAAAGTTTTGGAGGAATTCCATCGTTCGAAGTTCGGTATTCATCCAGGAGTAACTAAGATGTATCAGGACATGAAGCGGAGTTTCTTATAGGAAGGAATGAAGAGGGATGTAGGCATATGGGTGAACCAGTGTCTGAACTGCCAACAGGTAAAAGCCAAACATCAGAAGCCAAGTGGGTTGCTTCAACCATTAGATATCTAGTATAGAAGTGGGAATCTATTTCTATGGATTTTATAGACGGGTTACCAAGATCTAATACAGGAAATGAAAGTTTATGGGTCATAGTGGAAAGATTGACCACGAGTGCCCATTTCATTCCAGTTAAGTCAACTAGGACGACACCTGTTCTATCTAAGTTATTTATGAAGAATGTAGTTAGACTGCATGGAATTTCTAGTAGCATAGTAAGTGATAGAGATTCCTCGTTCACTAGCGAGTTCTGGAAGAGTCTACAACAGATTTTAGGAACCATGCTCAAGATGAGTACCGCTTACCATCCACAGACTGATGGGCAAACAGAGAGGGTTAACAAAGACTTGGAGGATATGTTACGAGCTTGTGTGTTAGATTTTGGAGGATCATGGAAAGACTATCTACACTTAGTCGAGTTTTCATATAACAACAGTTATATCAGACTAGTATAGGGATGGCACTGTTTGAAGCTTTGTACGGAAGGCCATGCAAATCTCCAGTTTGTTGGTTAGAGACCGAGCATAGATTGGTTCTTGGTCCATATTTAGTTAGAGAAGCTGCAGAGAAGATTGAATTGATTCGAGCTAGAATGAAGGATGCTCAATCTAGGCAAAAGAGTTATGCAGACAGAAGACGGAAAGACTTAGAGTTCTCAGTTGGAGATCATGTGTTTGTTAAGGTGTCATCGAAGAAGAGTGTGATTAGATTTGGGAAATCAAGGAAGTTGGCACTAGATTCGTAGGACCATTTCCTTTTGTAGAGAGGATCAAGAAACTCGCATATAGATTAGAGTTACCAAATAGTTTGGCAGGAGTCCATGATGTTTTCCATATTTCTCATCTAAGGAAGTGTGTTAGAAACCCGGAGTCTACTATAGCATTGACTGTGTTAGATGACTTGGTAGTAGAACCAGACTTGACTATAGTTTAAAGCCAGTTCGGATAGTTGTAAGAGTTGAGAAGAAGCTTAGAAACAAGACAATTAAATTAGTGAAAGTGTAGTGGAGCGAAGATGAGAGAGACTGTACTTGGGAGACTAAGAGCGGAATTAGAGATGCTTATCCTGATTTGTTTGATGGTATGTTTTACCTTTATGATTGATTTGTTGTGTACCTTATCGTAGTTTCGAGAGAGGATTAGAGACGCTTATCCAGATTTGTTTGATGGTTTGTTTCCCCTTCCAAGGATCGATCAGTTGGTAGACTCGACCATGGGACATGAATTGCTATCTTTCATGGATGCGTACTTAGGGTATAAACAAATCCCGATGCACATTCTCGATCAAGTGCACACCATTATTTAAAATAATGTAATGATTAGGGGATTGAGATTTGTGATTAATAAGGGGTAGCCATGCCATGTTAATAAATGAACTAGAATTAACTAAATTAAAATGTTAGGAAATAGGCAGGGCAACATGGGAATAAGTAGATCCTTATACCCTAAACCCAAAGCCATGCACAATCTACACGTTCATTTCATAAGTTCATAATCTAAAACAAAACAAAAAGAGGCCGGCCACCATTAGCAAGAACAAGAGGAAGAAAAGCTAAAGGAAGAAGATTAATCAAATCAAATCCATTCAAATCTCAAACTCCATAATCTCAAAGCTAAGGTGAATAATGACTACATCTCGTGTTTTCTAATTATTTTCGGTTTTAGGTTAAACCCGATTTATCTTGCAAAGTTTAGCCATGTTTTTGAATGATAAAATGTTTATATATGCTTGTTGATGATTTATGCTTATTCATATAGGTTTTATGATATGTTTTGATGTGAAAACCTTATTAAATGACATTCAAATGCCTTGTGATTTTATATTTAGATCGGAAATGATATTTTAGAGATGGGTTTCAATTTTCATAATTTTCTGAATTTATGTTGATTTAATATTAATTTTCTAGTGAAGAAAATGATTATTTGCATATAAAATAATTAATGGCTAAGTTACTTATGTTTTGGGTCTAAAATTTATATAGAAAACATATTAAAAATGATTTTCTAGAATTTTTATAGAATTTTCCTAAGTGGTTTAATAGATATATAAAATTATTTAAGGTATGAGACTTAAATGTTTTATATATTTAAAAAAGGAGAAGGGGTATTCTGTAAATTATATAAATTGATTACTTTTAAAATTTTGGCAGAACTTTTATAAAAGAAAATTAGCAACCAATCATATTTTGACAAACAAGGCAGGTTAGTTAAAAAGAATTTCTTTTTAAAGTTAAAATCAGTTTTTACATGATTTTGGCATGTCTCGATACTTTCGGCACCTAGGGTTCCGACTCGGTACTTCTGCCTCCGTCTCTATCGAAACCAATGCACATAGTATCAAAGACATGGTACATAGTGAATTGGATATAGGCGAGAGGTAGTGTGTCAAAACAAGTAGTTTCGATGGGGTCGAAAAGTTGCTTTGCTTTTAAATGAAAATACGCCTGCTTTACTTTCGTAAGGAATGCTTTCGATTTTGTTGACTTTTGACTGAGTCAAATGTTTTAAAGGAATGGTTTCGAAAGAGGTTGCGCCTTTTGTTTTAAGTAAATGATTTTATAGGGGTCGAAACCCCTAGTTGCCGCTTTCTACCTTTCAAAGAAAATGGTTTCGAAAGGGTAACTTTGTTTTAAAACCTAGCCGCTTCTCCAATGCTTTCGAAGTGTTGGTTTCGACACCATCACTTCTTTACTTAGGAAATGCTTTCGAAAGAATGCTTTTGACTTAAATGTTTTATGACCTTTTTATTCTGTTGAAGGTAGAACCCAAAGGTATCGAAGAAGATAGTTTTAAATGGTTTCGAAAGGCTTCCACATGTTTTACTTGAACCCAAATGCTTTCGAAAGGTTTGATGTTTATAAAGGATTTAAGACTTTCAAAAGGTCTAAATGATGATTTCGAATGGGTGATTCCCCAATGGTTTCAAAAGGTTTAAAAGGAAGGTTTCCAATATTCTCGAAAGGCAAAGTTTAAGTGTTTAAAGGTAGGATGTCTAAGGTTTTAAAGCTTTCGAAGGAAAAGTTTTTCAATGTTTTCGAAATGTTTACATGAATGGTTTCGAAAGGAATGTTTTGGCCTTTCGGCCTAGGATGTACAAAGGGTTTACTTTGTTTCGAAAGGGGTACTTTCAATGGTTTCGAAAGGGGTACTTTCAAAGGTTAAATGTCCTCATCAACAAAGATTTATGTAAAGTATATATAACATGGCGAGGTGATTTTGAGTAAAGCATAGAGTATATATTTTCCTTGTTTAAAGTATGATTTAAAGGTTTAAATCAATTTGAGAAGAAAAGGTTTTCAAGAAAAATTTAAGGGAAGATTACCCTAAGTAAAATGACTTGGATAATTGTATACCAGATGGGACCGGTATAGGGTCGCGCCCTATACATTAGCTATTAGTCCCTAGCTAATTTAATCCAAAATTCCAGTGTGTAGGGCTTTGTCACAGGTAAGACTAAAATGATTATACACATAGAAAGGATTATACATAGAGAGGATAGGTTATTGGTGAGCCTGCATAACCATTAGGATCAGTTGACCTGGAGAAAGTAAGTTAGGGACAGAATATCCAGAAGAGGAGTATCTAATAGATGTTAGATTATTTGTTGATATTGTCTTATAGGCCGAGTCAGCCAAAGGTTAGTAGTTAGCCAAACCAAACTATAGTATTCAGACAGGTAGTTTATTTGTTACCTAATATGTATGTTTACATGATAATGCTTTATATTTTTAACCAGTTTTGGTTGTAGGATTATGATTTGCAAAAGATATGTTTTAAAAGAATATTAGTGAGGGAAAACCCATTCCGCTAAGCGGCGTAGTCTCACTTAATATCAAATAACCGAGATGTATAGTATTATTCACACCAGGCTTTATGTCTAACTCGAAGTTTATGTTTTTCCCCTTAAACTCTCGGGTGCTCAAAATTGATTTGAGTAGACTGAGGGTTGAGGATTTTTAGGTTTTAGTAGGTTGGCAAAAATGCTTCCAGAGACGAGCAGGTGGCTGACGGATAGCTATTTAGGAGTTGCTGTTTTATTTTTTTTGATTCCCCTGTGTTGTATTATGTCAGTTATGACTATATAGTACTTTGGTCAACCAAGGGGGCATCTTCATATTTCGCTCTTGGTGTATTTTGTAATAATTATATTTTATCTGAACCTGGGAAATGTTTGGGATTATGTAACTTGGATATGAAACGTTGTTTTGAAATGTAATCGGAAAAAATGTTTTAATCTGTGATGATTTAATTTCATATTCAAGTGCTTCTGATATAATGGATACTATTAACATTACAGTATTTGGTTACCGTAAGTTAATACTATGGATGACTTCAGCATCTATAGCGCTTAGCTTCGGGCCTCCAGATAGAGGATGCTACAGATCCTCTAAAATGTTCCTTTGGCCTTGCATTAGGAAAGTTCCTGGGTTTCATCGTTAATGCCAACGTAATCGAAGTTAATCCCATGAAGATCCAAGCTATTCGCAATATCCAAGCGCCAAAGACCATCAAACAAGTATAGAGCCTAAATGGAAAGGTCGCTGCCCTAAGCGGATTCATTTCCATAGCTATCGATAAATGCATTCCATTCATTGACTTGTTTAGGAGAGGAAAAAGGAATTTTGAATGGACACATGATTGTAAAGACGCATTCCAAGCTTTGGTGCACCACTTAGTGAGAACTCCCATCTTGTCAAAGTCAGTGGATCATGAATATTAATATATCTACTTAGCCGTGTCAGTACACGCTATAAGTGTCATGTTGTTTCGCGAAGAGAATCGAATCCAGAGACTAGTATATTGTGTTAGTAAGCAATTGACAGGAGCAGAAAGGAACTATCTGAAGTTAGAGAAACTGGTATACTATTTGATGATTGCTTCACGAATGCCCCTTCCTTACTTCAGGCACACCCTATCAACATTTACACCGACCAGCCGTTACGATAGGTCCGATAGCAACATGAGACGTCTGGAAGGCTAATCAAGTGGAATATCGAGCTTAGCCAATTCGAACTCACTTATCTTCCTCGGAGGGCTATCTAGTGTCAGGTATTGGCATATTTTATAGCAGAATTTACTATGCTTGATAATCTCCCAAAGAGCAATGAAACCCCTACCATATGGTGGAAGTTGTATACAGATGGAGCATCCAATGATCGTTGTTCTAGAGCTGGGATTGTGCTTGTAACACCCGAAGATCAGTCAATTTGCTATGCTTTAAAGCTTGATTTCCCTACAACAAACAACGAAGTCGAGTATGAGGCTCTGATTGATGAACTTAAACTCGGCAAAGAACTGAGAATAAAGTCCTTGAAATATTTTGCGACTCACAATTGGTAGTATACCAAGTCAAGGGAGATTACCAAGCTAAAGGAAAATGACTTGCTCCATACCTTACCAGAGTCCAAGAGTTGTTGACTGACTTTGAGTACTATAACATTATGCACATTCCTCGGGATCAAAACAGAGAGGTTGATTCATTGGTGAAGTTTGCTAGCACCGGGGAAGCACAACAGATGGGCTTGGTTCCAGTCGAATTATTAATCACTACGAGCATAAACTTGATGGAAATTGATCAGGTTCTAGGGATGCACTCTTAGAAGGAGTAATGGATGACTCTGATAAAAGACTATTTATTATGGGGAGTTCTTCTCGAACAAAGGAATGAAAAGCGATATGTCCTTCGTAATGCTTCATGATATATCATACATGAAGGAGTTATGTATAGAAAAGGGTATTCCATTCCCTACTTCGATGTATCGCTCACGATGGAATAAAACGAGTCCTAAAGGAAGTTCATGAAAAAGAATGTGGCAATTACACTGGGGGGGCAAATTCTAGCAAAGAAAATACTCCTTTATGGGTATTATTAGCCAACCATAAATCGAGATGCTGCTAATTATGTAAAGTGATGCGACAAGTGCCAGATATATTCAAAAGTTCCAAGAGCTCCGCCAACTGAAATTACACAAATGGTCAGCCCATGGCCATTTTCCATGTGGGGAATCGATATTATCGGTTCTTTACCATTTTCTAAAGGTGGTGCGAAGTACGCCATCGTCGCAGTTGATTACTTCACCAAATGGCTGAAGCGGAACCATTATCTATGATCACAACAAAGAAAGTAATCAACTTCTTCTTTCGATAACATCATATGTCGTTTCGGTCTTCCACGAACTATTGTAACAGATAATGGGACTCAATTCGACAGTGTTGAATTCAAAGACTTCTGCCGTCGGCATCATATTGAAAAGCGATTTGCAGCAGTCGCTCACCCTCAAGCCAATGGACAAGTTGAAGCTGTGAACAGATCATAAAGTCAATTCTGAAGAAGCATTTGGAGAAGGCCAGAGGAAAATGGGTAGATGAACTCCCGACAGCACTACGGGCTAATGGGACAACCCAAAAGTCCGCGACAAGCCATACTCCATTCGCCCTTGCTTACGGTTCCGAAGCCGTTATTCCTATTGAGCTCGAAGTTCCTTCTCATCGAGTGACCTACTACGATCCCAGAACAAATAAAGGTCTCCCATTGGAATCTCCAGACATTGTAGATGAGAAGCATGAAGAAGCTGATTTAAGGGCAATTGCGCATCGACACCGAATCACCCGATACTAAAACACCAAAGTCCGGCCTTGAATCTTTGAAAGTGGCTTTTCCTACCCCATCACATATGAATCCTACTTAGGAAGGACCATATGTCATTGAACCGAGGCTTAAAAATGGAACTTTCAAGCAAGCGGTTGTTGATGGATCACATTCCCAAGGGCGTGGAATAACGAGCATTTACGAAGCTATTTCACTTAGTTTATTTCTTTTTCATTCAATTGTATTTAATTTCAAGATTTGATTTATCATTTGGTTTTTAAAGATATGTAATAAGACAAATTATGTCATTTCTTTCCATTTGGCAAATAAAGTTTTGAATTTCCTTCACGTCTGTGTTTTCTACAGCAGTACGTATTAGTCACGATGCTGGACTAACTAGTATCGACATGTCCGAGCAAGTTCCTAGAGTTTGGAGCAAGCCGAGTATATAAGTTCATGATTGAACTAAATGAAACGAGAATGGTCCAACCATTCATTCGACAATCCATGTTCACAACCTGATGGATGGAATGCCCACGAGGGTTGGATGAGACTCGACATCCGATAACCAAATTAATCCCATCCAACGATGGTACATTCATGAATCAAAAGTGATCGTGATACGACCATTCACTCACTAATTCAAATCCTCGAACGTTGTGGTAAAATTAACCAATTAAGGAAAGTATGATCTGACTATTTTTCGAAATAACTCTAAGTCCCCAGAGTGTGAACTGGAATATAAGCACTTAAGCCACTGAATTCGATAGTGCAACACAAAGGCACGAGTCCCGTGTTTGATTCGACTCAAGGCCACGACCACGTGGAGGCCTTGGGATAGAATTAACAGATTGTTATCCGAGTCAACGAGTACCAAATTACAAGTACATTGAATGGAAGGTAATAACACAACTACTTAAGTAACAATTCACATGAGAGTTCAACAGTAAAAAAAACTTTTATTTGCATAACAAGCTTAAAAAATCATGATACAATTTTATTCGAAAAACTGGGGCTGATCCCGTACAATCACAGCCAACAAAATAGAAAACAACTATACAAGTGATGTAGAAATAGAGCCGAAGCGATGGCTATTTCTTTTGTCTTCTCTCTTTTTGAATTTTTTGGGAGTAGCGCCACCCGAACTTCCGCCTGTCCATTTCCTCGATCCTTTGCCGCCTTTAGGGGAGAGCTTTCTAAAGTAGGAGGAAGTTTTTCAAAGATCGACCCGCCAGGTGGAATGATTTGTAATGGGATGAGATTTGGATCGTCGATATCCACATCAACGAGTTCATCCTTGGATTGTTTCTTCAACAAATCCTCTCTCTCGATGCGCTCCTTTAAGCCGAGCTCATCAATGTGTTTAGTGGCACCGGTGATCACAGCATCATCAGATTCATCCAGTTGTAGTGATCTTCAGCTTTATCAGCATCGAGTGCTCCGATAACTTGAGCATGGGGTCCTGGAGCATCGGTGGCTGTTGGAATCTCACTTGATGTCGATTGTTGCTCCACGATGACACCACTTTTTGGAATTTTGCTAGGACCCGAAAGACCTATGGATTTGTGGAAACAAGAAATAATTCCATTACTATTGGGCATGGAGAATGAAACCCCTCGAAAAATAGAGAGTAAAGCGGAATATCTGCATCTGGTTGACTCTCAGTTGTCGTCGGAGCACTCCCTTCCAGAATAGGGTTCAGCACTTTAGATTGATAACCGGATTTTTCCGGATCGTAGCTTAGATCCTGTCCCGGGCCGAAAGAAACCAATACTCTGGCTTCTAGAAAAGAAGATGGGCCCTTGGGATCAGACTTAAAAGACTCGGCAATATTTTTCCCTTTGTCGGAAGATGCTAGAATGTCAAAATACCGGAGTCTCACAGCGGCAAGGTCCAAGGGTTCATTTCCACGAAGGATCTCCCGCACTAGATTCTCTTCGTCCAAGTCAGCTTCGCTGAGGGTTTTCTTTTTCATTTCAACAATATATTCCTAGGCCTCAGAAAGCGACTCAAGATAACCCTTACCAAGAAAGCTCATATCACGGTGGAGAAGGACATTAGCATTGTATTCAATGATTAGGGGATCAAACATGTCCTTGATTTCATTCCAACCGGCTTCCTTGGCATCCTCTACCTGGGGCTCGAGTTGTTCTCTCATTACATTGCGGCTCGCTTCCTTCGCCTCTTCTTTGTGGACTTCAACCTGAGCAAGTTGCTCATCAAGTTTAATTTTCGAAGTTCGGGCTTCAATAGCTTCTTCGCAATATCTTTTTGATTCTTCTTGAGCTTTGATTTTCTTGTCCCTCTCTTTCTTAAGAAGTTCTTCGAGCTCCTCAACCCGATGGGCCAAAATATTTTTCTTATTTTTTAGAATATCCTTTTCCAATGCAAGTGCACCGTGGTGGTTGAGAGCAGCATCAAATTCATTTTTCTGGGTAGCCTCTAGATGACTCACCGTCTCAGATGTTTCCTTGGCACTTTTTCTGCCTTGGTCATTTTTACCGTCAAGTCTGAGATCTCAATGTCCTGGTGTTTGATTATATCTTTGTCATGGATTGCCTTTAGCTTTAGGCTATCGATTTCATGCTATCGCTCAATAGACACCCTGGAGACCTTCTCTACTAAGCGCTAGAACGATTCATGTTGAACCAAAACGTCGTTGACGAATGCGAGAGAACTTAACATTCCTTAGGATTGTATGAATGGAGGGGAGAAACTTAAGCTCGTCAAAAAAAATCTTTGGGAAAATGACCTTAAGTTCGGCCAATTTTTCTACAATAGAAGCTTCAAGAGCCACAGTCAGCAAAGATGGATCAGAAGCAACGATTGGATGTTTGCTTGACCTGCGGTCATGGGACTGCTTGGAGCTGGAGGAACCGGAGTACCGCTCAAGCGGTATGGCAACTTAGGGACCATGGAAAGAAGTACGATCGCCACTATATACAGGAAGATTAGGTTGAGCTTCCTGTAACATCCCCTATCTTGAGGCCTGAAGCTAAGCGCTACAGATTCTGCAGTCATCCATAGTATTAACTTCCGGTGACAAAATACGGTAATGTTAATGGTATACATTATGAAAAAAAATCAACATAAATTTAGAAACAACTTTTCTGATTACATTTCACATCAACATTTCATATTCAGTTACATAATCCCATAATCAATTCCTAGGTTTTGATCAAATATACTTATTACAAATTACGCTAAGAGGGCATATAAAGATGCCCCCTTGGATGATTAGAGTATTATATAGACAATTAGTCTTAATACAACACATCGTAAATAAAACTAAATAGCTCCTATATATCTAGCTTTGCCTCCTGCGCGACTTCGGAAGCTTATTCATCCAACCTACTAAACCCAAAAAATCTCAACTCTCAATCTACTAAAATCATATTTTGAGCACCGGAGAGTTTAAGGGGAAACATAAACTTCAAGTTAGACATAGAGCCTGGTGTGAATAATACTATTACATCTCGGTTTATTGATATTATGTGAGACCACGATGCTTAGCGGAATGGGTTTCCCCTTACTAATATCCCTTTTTAAAACATATCTTTTGGAAATCAGAATCCTGCAATCAAACTGATTAAAGCAATAATAGCAATGTCATATATGCATATAGATCAGGTAATCGATGGACTATATGTCCGAAGAATATAGTTTTGTTTAGCTAACTACCAACCTTCGGCTGACTCGGGCCTACTAGACATAATAAATAATCTAACTTCTGTTAGACACACTCCTGGATTGTCTGTGCCTAACTTACTTCTCCTAAGGTCAACTGATCCTAATGGTTTTGTGAGCTTACCAATAACCTATCCTTACTCTGTATGTTCCTTTATGTGTGTAACATCATTTTAGTCTTACCTATGACAAAGCCCTACACACTGGAAGTTTGGATTTATATTAGCTAGGGGCTATTAGCTAAAGTATAGGGTGTGACCCTACAACAATTCCATCCGGTATTCTAATATCTGAGTCATTTACTTAGGGTTAACTACCCCATTCAAATTTTTCTTGAAAACATTTATTTCAAATTGATTTAGCCTTTTAAATCATACTTAAACAAGGAAAATGTACTCTTTGCTTTACTCAAATACCTTTGCCACGATATATGCTTTACACAAAACAATGTTGATGAAAACCTAAATTAATAGGATTGTCTATCTCTTTAAATCAAGTTAAAGCCCTTCTTTACCTTAGAAAATATTTGGTTTTTTAAATCCAAGATATCACCTTCGAAACCTTTGTTTTAAGCTTTAAGCAATACCTTTTGAAATCAATGAGATCAACTCTTACGAAAGCTTTATTAAAACCTTATACATCCTCTTTCAAAACCCTTTAAAACATGCCTTTCGAAATCATTGGAAACCTTCCATTTAAAGACTCACGTAAACCTTTCGAAAACATTGGGGTACCTCCCCTTCGAAATCTTCATTATAAACATTTCGAAAGCATTAAAGTCCATTACTTAAAATAAACCTTTCGAAAGCACTGGGTTCAAGTAAAAGTTTGTGGAACATAGATTCGAAACCATTTAAAACCATTCCATTCGAAACACATGGGTTTAACTTTCAATATATCTAAGGGTCACAAAAGAACTGGGGCGAAAGCAACTCTCTCGAAAGCATTGTTCCTAAGTAAAAGATAGTGGATGGTTTCGAAACCAACCCTTTCGAAAGCATGGAGAATCCGCTTCATAGTCAAAACGAAAGTACCATTTCGAAACCATTGTTTAAAGGCAATAAGAAAGGCGGCGTAACTGGGACGAAAGGTAGAATGCGGCAGCTAGGTTTCAAACGCTATCGAAGGCTTGTTTAAAAACAAAAAGGCGGCAACCTCTTTCGAAAGCCCTTTTTCCAAAACAAAGGCGTATTTGACTAAGTCGAAAGTTATTTCCTTCGAAAGCCTCATTTTGTAACTAAAATAGTTCTGAGTTTGTAAAGACTCCTCCTACCCCTTCGAAAGCATGTTTCAACTCTATACCTTCTGCCTATCTTCAATACACTACCTACTGAAGCATTGATACCATGTGTATTGGTTTCGACTAGGTTGGAGGCGGTAGTATGGGTTGAAAGGTGGCTGCCGAAAGTGGCGAAACAACAATCCTTTACAAAACTGATTTTTAACTTTTTAAAGTAATATCTTTCCAACTAACTTGCCTTATTTATCAACATGTAATTGGTTGTCAATTCTTTTTCAAAACCTTTTCTAAAAGTGCTGCCGAATTCAGTAATTAACAATTTAAAACATTTAACAATTTACCCCTTCTCCTTTGATAAACATATAAAACATTTTAGTCTCATACCTTAAATAATTTTATATTTTTAATAAAACACTTAGGAAAATTCTCCAAAAATTCCCATGAATCACTTTTAATATGTTTTCTAACATATTTAAATTTCTGACCCAAAGCTAACATATAATAGCTGAATTTAATTTAAACCCAATTTACCCATTTTGTTTACTAGAAAATTCATAATAGGTCCACAAAAACTTAGAAAATTATGAAACTTGAAACCCAACTCCAAAATAATGTTTCAGACCTGATATCAAAAACTTAAGTCATTTGGATGTCATTTAATAAGGTTTTCAAATCAAAACTTATCATAAAATCTATATGAAGCAACATAAATCATCAACAAGCATATATATCCATTTAAACAATCAAAACATGGCAATTTATTTGCAAAATAAATTCAGATCTCAACTAGAACCCAAAAGCAATAAAAATGAGATGCAATCTATTATTCACCTTTGCTTGTTGTTAAGGAGGTTGAGATTTGCTCTTGGATTAATTAGCTTGAGCTTCCTACTTACTTTCTTGCTTATCTTCCTCTTGCTTTCTTCTGATGGTAGCCGGCCAAGATCTTAGTTTAGTTTTAGTTTATGAATATTGAAAATGAGAGTGGGATAAGGGTTTAAGGTATAAGAATATAACATATTCCTATTTTGCCCTTATCTTATTCCTCCTACTTATTTCATTTTAATTCTCTTTGGCTTATAGATTAGTTAAGGCACGACTACCTTAAATTATTAAAATCTCAATCCCTTAACCATTTACATTATTTCATTTAATTTATCTAATTAAATATCCTAGATAGTGTTAGTCAAAATCAGGGTCGTTACAGACTCCCCTCCTTAAAAAACTTTGTCCTCGAAATTACGATAAGGTACTCATAACAATCAATCATAAAGGTAAAACATACCATGAAACAAGTCATGATAAGTACCTCTAACCTTGCTCTCAGTTTCCCAAGTATAGTCTCTCTTGTCGTCACTCCACTGGACTTTAACTAATTTGACTGTCGTGCTCCTTAGTCTCTTCTCATCCCTCGCAACTATACGACTGGCTTTCTAACTATAGTCATATCCAGTTCCACTACTAAATCATCTAACATAGTCGGTGCAACAGTAGTTTCTGGATCTCGAATACACTTCCTTAGATGAGAAAAGTGAAAAACACTGTGGACTCCTGCCAAACTATTTGGTAACTCTACTCTATATGCGAGTTTCCCGATCCTTTCTACAATAGGAACTGGTCCAACAAATCTCGGTGCCAATTTTCCTGATTTCCCGAATCTGATGACACCTTTCATCGATGATACCTTGACGAAAACATGATCTCAAACTGAGAATTCTAATTCTTTCCGTCTCTTATCATCGTAACTCTTCTGCCTAGACTGAGCTTACTTCATTCTGGCTCGAATTAACTCAATCTTTTCTGCAGCTTCTCTAACCGAATCCGAACCAAGAACTAACCTATCCCCTGTCTCTAACCAACAAACGGGAGATTTGCATGGCCTTCCATACAAAGCTTCAAACGGTGCCATCCCTATACTAGTCTGATAACTGTTGTTATATGAAAACTTGACTAAGTGTAGATGGTCTTCCCATGATCCCCCAAAATCTAGCACACAAGCTCTTAACAAATCCTCTAAAACTTAGTTAACTCTTTTCATTTGCCCATTTATCTACGGATGGTAAGGGGTACTCATCTTAAGCTTAGTACCTAAAGTATCCTGTAGACTTTTCCAGAACTCGCTAGTGAATAAGGAATCTCTGTCACTTACTATACTAATAGAAATTCCATGCAGCCTAACTATATTCTTCATGAATAATTTAGCCAAAATAGGTGTCGTCCTAGTTGACTTAACTGGAATGAAATGGGCACTCTTGGTCAATCTTTCCACTATGACCCATATACTTTCATTTCCTCGATTTGACCTCGGCAACCCGTCTATAAAATCCATTGAGATAGAATCCCATTTCCAAACCGGAACATCTAAAGGCTGAAGTAACCCACTTGGTTTCTAATGTTCGGCTTTTACTTGTTGATAGTTCAAACACTGCTTCACCATAAGCGTGTATCTCTCTTCATACGTTCCCAAAAGAAACTCCTTTTCATATCCTGATACGTCTTAGTTCCTCCTGGATGAATAGTGAACTTTGAATGATGGCATTCTCCAAGAACTTCCTTCCTAATGTTTCCCACATTTGGAACACGTAGTCGTCCTTTCTTCCTCAACCACCCATTCTGGTCAAGAATGAAATATTTCAAGTCATCGCCCTCCGTTCCATCCCTTAACTTTCTGATCCGTTCAACTAAAATTAGATCCTCCCCTTGCTTAGATGCAATCTTTTCGATCATCACCGGTCGAACTTCTAAACATCGCAACATAGCAGTTCCTTTGCTAGAACTAGTCTTAGATCTCCATTGTACTCCGCATGTAGTCAATGCTTCTAAATCTTTCCACTCAACTATCATTGCCAATACTGCATTTTGATGTTTTCTGCTAAGTGCATCTGCAACCTTATTGCCTTTTCCTAGTGTCTACTCAATACCAAAGTCATAAGTGGCTAAAAACTCTAACCACCTCTACTGTCTCATATTCAACTCCTTCGGAGAGAATAAATACCTCAGAGACTTATGATCCATATATAACTTGAATCTCTCTCCTAGTCCCAACAGGTAAAGTCTCTACACCTTTAATGCAAAAATTATTGCAGGTAATTCCAAATCATGAGTTGGATATCTAACCTCATGCGTTTTGAGTTGTCGAGAAGCGTAGGCAATCACTTTACCTCTTTGCATTAACAGAGCTCCTAACCCTATCCTACAAGCATCCGTGTACACCATTAAGTCCTGATTCCCCTCTGAAACAACTAACACAGGTGCATTCGTCAATAAGTGTTTCAATCTTTGGAATGCTTCCTCACACTTATCAGTCCAGACAAACTTTACATCTTTCTGTGTTGGCTTTGTCATCGGTGCCGCTATCTGTGAAAAATCCTTAATGAATCTCCGATAGTAACTAGTTAGTCCAAGAAAACTTCTTATCTCATTTACTGTCTCGAGTCTCTTCCAACCATTCATTGCCTCGATCTTAGTCAGATCTACTGACAACCCTTTCTCTGAGACTACATGACTAAGGAAATTCACTTCTTTCCTCCAGAAATGACACTCTGAACATCTGAAGTCCAAGTCAACTATACTCGGTAGATAATCGAGATTAGAAAAATTTATCTGTCCTCCCGTGCCAAATGTATGCTAGTACGGTGCAATGTCGTGTGGTGCAAAGATAAGCAACTTAAAATAATAAATCAAACTTAAATGACGAGACTTTGGATTCCGACCAAAGTGACCGTCATCGCCGACCATCTCAACTGGCGAAAAGATTGATCGGTTATGTAAGCTTTGGGATTGATCATCAGCATATTGAAGTCATTAAAGTCCATATGTTAATTTTAGTTCATGTTCTAAGTCCCAAGGATTTGAGCGTTCAATTACGAGTTCAGTCGTGAATATGCAAGTCCGGTTGTTCATCATTGTCGCACGTTCAAGTTCATTAATATGGGATTGGTTTTGATTGTTCAAACAAGTGAATACGGATGGGTTTTCAAGTTCAATTCAAAGACTAGAATTAGTCGATCCCTATTTGCCGATCCCTATCCAAGAGCAGTACACCCGACCCCTCTCTCCAAATGAAAGATGTCGATCCCTTTCCTTCAACAAATATGCCAATCCCACCACGCTAAACCATTCCAAATGATCCCTCCTTCATCCAACAATACAACTGATCCCTTCACTTTGCCATTCTAACCGTTCCCCCATTCATCCAACAATACTACCGATCCAATTCCTTCCACATTCTTGCGCTAGCCTTCAAAATTTTTAGACTAAACCCTATGTCATCTGCTCCTTTCTTCTTCCTTCCTCATCATTCTACCGAACCTTACTCTCTTCCACATCTTGTCTTCTCCAAACAACCTAAGCCATCAATTATCCACTACGCCGCACACCAAACTATCGCCGATGGAGTAGAATCCATCGCCTCATCATAAAATTAAAAGCAAAAAATGAATAGCTTACCCAAATATATCAAAGACGAGCCGCGAGAGGAGAAAGATTGGATTATGGTTCGAATGGGAGGTGAAGTGACAATCTAGAGATAGATCAAAAGGTTAAGTTGTGGATGAAGGTGATGTTTAAGTAGGGAAGGAAGGGTTCGGGTTTTTTTTGAGGTAAAAGAGGGTTCAATGAATGGGAAGTAGTTTGAAATATTGGATATGTAAAGGATGGGATGGAGGGATGTTATATTACATAAGGAAATAAGGGTCGACACTCGAAGCAAGGAGGGAGGGTTTGGCATAAAAGGTACCAATCTCTACAAGCATAAAAAAGGGAGAAGAGGGATCGGCTAAACATATGCCGATCCCTACAAACACTTAAAAAAAAGAGGGACCGGCTATGAACGTGCTCCAAATAAACTTAGTCATGGAGATAATTCAAAGCATGTACATATAAAATGCAATTAAGATTGGCGATGACCAATAGACATACAAACGCGTCCGGGGCCCAACAACAAGAACGTGCATATGAACGTGCACGTACTATCGAACCTGAAACTTTCAAGTTCGAGGCTAGACCAAATAACCAAAGCTTATTAGTCTTGTGAAACCGGACTCGTATATTAACTAACAGAATACAGCCCTAAATTTATACTATCGAAAATCGACCGAGCGTCGTGACGATCAAGAAGAGATGCAACACTTTGGAAAAATAGTCTAGCAGATGGATAGCCATTAATCAGAAAATTGAATGGATTTCTTTTCGACGATTCTAAATTGCTTCGATTCAAAGCATGTCATGTTTACCACAAGACGTACTTTGGGGGGCAAGTGTTATCCGGCATTTTAACCTGGCTATATTGAACTAATTTCATAAGTTAGATTCAACTGCCATCAAGGCCGACGACTCCAAAGTGATGATTGTGGGGCCCAAAAGTCAAGTACAAATGGTAACATGAAGTTAAGGTTGAACGTACTTGATATATATACAAGGTAGAATAAGGCATGAAATATGGTTTGACACATAGGAGGGATCAACATAAATTATCTCCAATAATTGGGATCGGCATGTTTCAAGGTCTGAGAGCATTCCTATAAAAAACAATAAATATCCCAAGATCTACTAGTCAAATGCATATGAAATTTTGTGAGCAGCATACGGGGACTTTAGGGAGCCTACCCTAGGGAATGCACCTTAAAAAGATAAAGTTGGAGGGATTGACACTCTTCCCTTGGTAGGGATCGGCAAAAATCGGCAAGCAATTTATGTTGAAGCAAAGATCAAGCAATAACTCAAGTTCTACTGGTCCAATTGGCATGAAATTTGGAGGCTAAGCATATTTTAGCACAAGGAAGCTACCTTAGGGTCGCACCCTAAAATTTGAGCAAAGTAGGGGTCGGTACCGATCCCTCTTCTTTGGAAATTGGGCCATGCGATCCCTCTTGTAGGTCCATATGGCTCAAAAGGTCCTTCTGCCGAATTTTCAGGGAGATATTTGGCCATCTTCGTCTATAAATACAGGCTTGGTTGTTCATTTTCGAGACCTTTATGCTGCTAGTTCCTTTATACTCTTTTTTAATTAAGTATTTTCATTCAATCCCTATTGTACTTAGATTATAAAGTGATTAATAAAGCAATATATTCAAAGTGGACGTAGAAAAACAATGTTGAACCACTATAAATCATTGTGTGTGTATTATTCTTTCAATTTACTACTGTTTATTTGTTATTATCCACTGTTTTCATTTTATATTCTTCATTTATTTCTCTTTAAAACTTCTATTGGGTATTTGTGCAAATTTTTGGTGCAAACATGGTTGAATATGTCATCAATATATGGGAGTGGGTACTTGTTCTTCCCCGTCACTTTATTCAGCTCACGGTAATCAATACATAAGCTAAGAGAGCCATCTGCCTTAGTGGCGAATACTACAGGTGCACCCCACTCAGATATACTCCTATGAATGAACCCTTTTCTCAGTAGGTCAGTCACTTGCACCTCCAATCTTTCTACTCTATATACGACATACGCTTCAATGGCATAACTATAGGTCTGGCATCGCTAGTCAAATCTATATGAAACTCGATCTCTCTATGCGGTGGTAATCCGGTCACCTCCTCAAATATGTCCAGATACCCTCTAACGATAGGCATAGATGACAACTCATCCTATGGAATCTCAAGCGAATATAGAAAGCTAACCATAACCTCATCCTCTAGCAGGCAGCCAATTACTACTGTCTGCCCTTCCACAGCCCTAATTGTCACCAACACCTTCTCGCATTCTACTACTATCGCATATTTTCTTAGCCAGTCCATTCCCAAGATAATCTCGAACCAAACAAAAGTTAGAACAAAACAATTATAAACAAAAGAGCATTCATGACTTGATAAGACCAAACCACGAAAAACCATACATAGGCTAGTGGAGCCTCCAACAGGGTTTGTCACAATTAATGGTCGGTCAAAAATTTTAGGTTTCAATCCTACTCTATCTACTAGGTCGCTAGATGTAAAGGAATATGAAGCCCGGGTATCGAATAAAACATGTATGTGAACATCATAAAGGGAAAGCATACCTTGAATGACAACGCCCTTCCCTTTCTCTTTCACCAAGGGAGCACACGACAAAGTCGGAATGGCGTTTAAAGCATATGCCTTCACAACCTGTTTCTGCTGCAATGATTCCGAACAATTCTTCAATATATGCCCGGGCTTTCCATAGTTATAACACTTTTTCTTTTCGTTGGTTTTGCAGTCTTTGATCATGTGACCCCTTTCTCCACAAGCATAGAAAACAGTGTCCCACTTTATCTTTCTCTGTGCATCCTTCCCCTAGGATTTCTTCCTCTTTCCAAGCCACTTCTTCTTGCCTTCTTCGCTGTATTGCAGTTTCGGCTCTTCCTTAACAACAGCAGTTGATTTGGACTTAGGTATAAATCTCCTAACGAAGGGCTTTCTTAGCGAGTCTCACAAATGGCTCATCAATATGACTCAGCAGCTTCCCCAAAATATAGTCATCCAAACCCATAATGAACTTCTCCTTAATTCAATGAAGTACCAATAAAAGACTTCCCATAATTCGACAAGGTGTCAAATTCAGCAATGTATTCAGTAATAGACATATCTCCCTGATTTAAATCAACGAATCTCGTGAATAGTACCAACTTCTGAGCAGTTGGAACAAACTTCTCCTTAAATCTAGCCTTGAACTGATTCCAAGTGAACTGATTATCAGGTGTAGTAGCAGTGATAGCAGTCCACCAGTTCATGGCCCACCCTTAAAGTTTTCCTGGGGCCAACCTCCTTTTCATGGTATTATCAATCTCCATATCACCAAAAATACGCTCGCAGGTGTCCAACCAATCCCGCACTTCAATGGCAGACTCCATCCCAAGGAATGACTTGTCTCCGAAAGTAGAATAATATTTGTATAGCTTGGCGAAGTCAGCCCTCGAAGCTTGCACTTGAGCATCACCACCAACAACAACATTCAGAGCATCCCCTAGGCATTTTGAAGAATTTTCACCATCATCCTGTTGAACGTAGCTTGCAAGTCAAGATTAGCAGCCCTCGAACCCGCTCCTTCCTCAACTCCTGAGAGGGAGTTCCTAATAGTGTTTCCTATTTGCTGGCTTATTCTCGATTTGTAAAAAGAATAACCAGTCTCTCAAAAAGAAAACTGTGTCAATGGTACTCATGTGTGTGTTAGCGCCAAAATTGGTCACTAACACCCAAATCCAGTTGAAAGCACCAAATACCAGTCACAGCTCAGATGGAATGTATGTAGAGAGTAATGATGTGAAGAACAGACAAAATTAAAATGAAAGCAGTAAAGAACAACAGATTTTATAGTGGTTCGGCTAACTCCGGCCTACGTCCACTCCAGAAGTTTCCTTTTTATTGATGTTAGAATCAATTACAGTTACAAAATAGCAGAGTAGCCTTAGCCTTAGAAAAGAGAAAGTAAGAGAGCCAAAGAGAAGATCCCCTTTTTTGAAGCCCTACATGCTATATTTATAGATAAATCCCGAGTTACTGGGCTTCCTGAGTGGTCTGGGCCCATCAGGACCATAGCCGAGCCAACATCCTTCACCATGGTACGAGCGACTTCCTGTGCCGAGCGACTTCCTGTCGCGACTTCCTGTACCGAGCGACTTCCTATGCCGAGCGACTTCCATGACTTCCATGCCGAGCGACTTCCATGCCGAGCGATTTCCATGCCGAGCGACTTCCATACCGAGCGACTTCCATGCCGAACGACTTCCATGCCGAGCGACTTCCATGCCGAGCGGCTTCCATGCTGAATGACTTCCATGCCGAGCGACTTCCATGTCGAACGACTTCCATTACTTCCATGCCGACCGACTTCGATGCCGACCGACTTCCATGTCGAACGACTTCCATGCCGAGCGACTTCCATGACTTCCATGCCGACCGACTTCCATGCCGACCGACTTCCATGCCGACCGACTTCAAAACGTGCTGCATTACCTATCCATCCAGTCGACTCAAACCTACCACATTCCATCCTTGATAATTGAGAAATTGACTTAGTTGAATCCGCCTGCCTACAGCCTTGCCAAAAGGCAGGTTAACACTTTGCCCCCCAAAACACACCTTGCTATTGGAAGGTGTGTTTTGAATAGCCTCAAATTCGATATCCGAAGTCCATATCCCGTTCATGACCATATTATTAAATTCACGACCTCTCCGGGTTTAACCTTGAATCCGTAGACCTCGCCGGGTCGCGTTACCCTGTTCCAGCCTCAGCTCTTCGGTCAAGGGCTTGTAAGTTCTCCGGCCTCGGCTCTCCGACCGAGGACTTCCATATTTCCGGCCTGGACTCTCCGGCCGAGGACTTCTTACATTCTCCGGCCTCGACTCTCCGGTAAAGGACTTTTATATTCTCCGGCCTCGACTCTCCGGTCGAGCAGTTTTATATTCTCCGGCCTCGGCTCTCTGGTCGATGACTTTTATATTCTCCGGCCTCGACTCTCCGGTCGAGGACTTTTATATTCTCCGGCCTCGCCTCTCCAGTTGAGGACTTTTATATTCTCTGGCCTCGACTCTTCGGCCGAGGACTTTTATATTCTCCAGCCTCGGCACTCCGGCCAAGGACATCGTTTATTCTGTTCGAGTCCAGTCCATCGCTCTCCGGCAAAGGGATTCGTAGCTCGCGATTACTGCCCTGTCTCTCCGATCGAGACCATAATCGCTTGGCCTATATTATTTATTGAATTAGACCAATCCTAATCATTACAGAATTCAGTTATCAAAGGGAAAGTTCATGCAACAAAGGGAATTAAATGTCCAAAGTACCAAAGAAGAAACCAGAGTTTGCAGAAAAACAGAAGGAAAACAAGATTTCATAGATCCAAGCAGTACGATTTTTCGTCATCTCAGAGCACGCCTAGAGACCGTCCTCGATCCCGTACGTGTGTAAGTGACCTAGCCGTACTACTTTGAGTTCTATTACTTATTTAGAACCATAAATCCATTCAGTCGATAACAAGCCGGCGGTGACTAGATCCAGCACCACCTTCGTTCGAGGTAGGCGGTGGCCGCTCCCGTTCCACTATTACAGCTCGATTCCTTATGTACTGTTGCAGGTGACCGTTCCTTACATGCTCCTCAATGAAATCTTTCAAATGCCTACAATCGTTTGTGTTGTGCCCATCAAGCTCATGGAATAAGCAATGCTTTCCTGACACCCGCGCGTATTCCGATGGTTCCCTCCTAGCCGGTCTTCGATGCTGGAGGTGCCCTGGAGTATCCAAGTAAATCCTTTCCAGAGTTTCTATCAAATCCGTATAAGAAGAAAATTTTGACTCCCTCCGTTGCCTTTTCGATGTGTTACCGTTATCATTCATTTTCCTTTTCCCTTTATCATCTTCGTCTGGAACTTCCCTGGGTGGACCTCCACCCCTTACTGCATAAGCTTCAGCCTCTCTCCCTTCTCTCTCAGCCTGCGCATCTTCCTGCCTCAGGAACCTTTCCGCCTCATGGTAGAACACCCCGAGATCCCTCGGTGGGTCCCGTTCCAATGATATCTTGAAATCCGAACTATCCACGATTCCTGAGACTGCTGCCATCAAAACCATTGACGGATCGGGTCGATCCACTGAAGCTACCGTTGCGTTGAATATGGTTAAGAAATCGCTGAGCGATTCTCCCTTCCATTGTTTCATCGATGTCCAGGTCATTACGTTCTTGGGTCTGACTATATGGACCCGAAATTGCCTCATAAACCTCTCAATCAGCTCTGTCCAAGTGTCAATTGAACCACTCTCTAGCTGTCTAAACCACATAGCTGCGATATCCGACAAATACAAAGGGAAGCATCGAGCCATGACCTCTTCCGATGCCCCCAGTACCTCCATATGCCTCATGTACTTTGTCAGGTGAACGGTGGGATCCGTTCTCCCATCATACATCTCCAACATTGGTAGCTTAAAATGAGGTGGGTTCCTAGCTTGCCTGATAGTAGGAGTAAAGGGACTCCTATTTACATCCTCCAAGTCTTTATTTACCAGTCCGCCTCTCATAGTTCGTCTGACCATCTCTGCTAATCTGTCATTGTCGCCAAGCTGGAATCCTTGTCCGCTGCCTCCGATCTGCCCCCCGAGTTCATGAGGGAATCCTGGCACATACTCCTCATCACGTACCTCTGTATTCCTGTTGGCTTCTGGCCACGCAGCATCATCCGGTATCCCTACATGGATTGGTCCAGCATTTCCTGGTGGTGTGCACCCGAGTCTAGGTCCATCCAAATTGATAGCCGTCTGCTGATTGGAGGCTGCCCCCTACTGAACCACTCCATCTGCTTGTCGGTTAAGTCCTTCTAACCCAGCTCCACGGATCTGAGCTCCTGCATTTCCTTCTTGTGAAAATTGTCTGAGAAGAGACTGCATCATCTCCTCTTGTCTTTTCAGCATCGCTTCCATCTCATCTCTGGTGATGTAGATGGATGCTTGACCTACTCCAGCTCCAGAGGAAACCTCTTGACTTCCATCTTGATAGCTCCTTTCTGTCACTTGCTTTCTTGTTGGTGGCCTAGCCATTACTTCCTAGAATCCAAGTTCCTAAGCTTTTGAATCCAAAATCCTACCTCCGAAATCCCCGAGTGCTTGCTTCTCGGTGAAAGCACCAAAATGTTAGCGCCAAAATTGGTCACTAACACCCAAATCCAGTTGAAAGCACTAAATACCAGTCACAGCTCAAATAGAATGTATGTAGAGAGTAATGTTGTGAAGAACATAAAAAATTAAAATGAAAGCAGTAAAGAACAACAGATTTTATAGTGGTTCGGCTAACTCCGGCCTAAGTCCACTCTAGAAGTTTCCTTTTTATTGATGTTAGAATCAATTACAGTTACAAAATGGTAGAGTAGCCTTAGCCTTAGAAAAGAGAAAGTAAGAGAGCCAAAGAGAAAATCCCCTTTTTTGAAGCCCTACATGCTGTATTTATAGATAAATCCCGAGTTACTAGGCTTCCTGAGTAGTCCGGGCCCATCAGGACCATAGCCGAGCCAACATCCTTCATCATGGTACGAGCGACTTCCTGTGGAGACTTCCTGTGCCGAGTGACTTCCTGTGGCAACTTCTTGTAGCGACTTCCTGTGGCAACTTCCTGTGCCGAGCAACTTCCATGACTTCAATGCCGACCGACTTCCATGTCGAACGACTTTCATGCCGAGCGACTTCCATGCCAAACGACTTCCATGCCCAACGACATCCATGACTTCCATGCCGACCGACTTCCATGCCGAACGAATTCCATGCCGAGCGACTTCCATGCCAAACGACATCCATGCCGAGCGGCTTCCATGCCGAGCGACTTCCATGCCAAGCGACTTCCATGCCGAGCGACTTCCATGCCGAACGACTTCCATGCCGAGCGACTTCCAAACGTGCTACGTTACCTATCCATCCAGTCGACTCAAACCTACCACATTCCATCCTTGATAACTAAGAAATCGACTTAGTTAAATCCGCCTGCCTACAGCCTTGCCAAAAGGCGGGTTAACAGTGTGCATGCGACTTATATTCTATATATACTACTATATAGTTTTGAAAATCAAAATATATAACAAGTACGCGCTCTTGTATAAATATGCTCTCTTAATTCTATCTAGGTTGAGAACTCCTTTCCTAACTCTACTAAACCATGGTATCCCTTACATTGAACAACGCAACCTAAGCTTTGATATCAAATGTGATGACCACAATACAACACCGGCACCCAATATACATAAAATAATGTGTTGTTGTCGTGTCGATCGATGTAGAGCGACCATCAAGGTTTAAGAATGAAATAAAACATCACAAAACCTATAGTATATCTCACCGTGCATGGAATAAAATAAAATATCATAGATATAAAATAGAAGAGACGGTAATAACTAAGTGATCCAAATATCAAAGACATATACACAGAGTTATACATCATGAAATAGAGTTTATACAACAAAAATAAACTTAAATAACTGTCTCATACTACTAATAACAAGTGAACACTGCCAAGGCTCCACAGTATTGCACCGCGGAATAAGCATGGAACTCCATATACAATCTAAAATAGCTCCATCATACTTGTCCTCTGCACAGCTACTGTATCGCACCTAGACATGCTGTATAGTCTAGTCATTTAGAGCACCCGAAATAATAATAAGCAAAGCATAAAACCTTGAGTCGGACAACAGACAATAGTTTGGCGTGAGCGGTAAATGAATCTCAAAAAACTATGCAAGTCGATATATTAAGGAGCAAGGTACATAAATCATACCTGACCTGTCTCTACAACCAAAGTGTTGGCACATAATAACATAATACGCTACTTTACATATCATAAAAGTATAACACAATCAAGTGTGATAAAGGGGGTCTAGGTATCCCTATCTCCACTACCTATCTCCGATGACAACCCTAGAGTGACAACTGACTAGTGAAGCAACCATAATAGACATAGCATCCATCAAACAACACTAATTTTCACTCAATGTACTCTAGATATGTGATAACTTGTATAACCATTCTTCTGCCCGGGACTAATGGAATTTTTTTTTCAATTGTACTCACTTTAGCCTACAGCCGGTACTAGAGCCACTCTTCCAGTCCAGGGTACACGGATCCATTCTTCCGATCCGAGTAGCTATTCTTCACTACCCATGAGCGTCCTCATGATACCCCTGCTTTAAGTATAAGAGAAAATTCTCCGAGTATTAGCATTCCCTTGGTACGCGTATCCGAGCCCTTCCTTTGCTCCATCTAACTTCCGTTATCTTGAAGGAACTATTCTTTATTCCTCCACTTAACAACTCCTTTCTTCATCGAGATGTTATTCTTGAGGAACCATTCAACATTTCCCACTCTACGACTCCTTTTCATCATCGATCCATTATCGTTGAAACCAAACTCCATTCGTCATTGAGTTACATCTGAAGTCTCTAACTGTCATCATGCTGTTGTACTGCTGTCAATCACCATAGGAATAAGCCAACATCTCCAGCATGACCTCGAAAACTCTAGAACCATACTCAAGAAATTCGGTCCACGTTAGACCAAGGGTGAGAACATGGTATCGACTTCAAGAGGTTGGCACCGACTTCTATACTTGGCCAATTGGTGTCCAAGTCTTCTCCCATCCCCCTTCTTACCTTTAGTACTCCATGTCTAGGTACTTGAATCTGACTTCTCTGATCTAATGCAAGTTGTCATGCCTTCCAAACACCTAAGTCGAAATCCTAGAATCAAGTCTTCATAGCCTCAAGTACTTAGCAAAATTCTAGTCCATTGCCTTGGAACACCCCTACTAGCCGACATCTACCTCTCCACCAAATCGCTACAGACTTGGACTAAGCCACAGATGTCGATATCGACCTCTGATATCCGTTCTGACTTCTATACTTAATGAATTGGGGCTTGTGGTTTTAACTATGAGCTCCACCCATGCTCCAGGTTCTTCCTTATAGGTCTCATCCAATTCTGACTAGTTTTGCCTCTAATTTGCCTGATTTCTCAACCTATCTACCTAACATCCAAAACATTAGCAAACAGTATCAAATCACAACATACAATCATGGGATAACATGCATATACATCCATTAATACAATCAATATATGAAGATATAATAATCAAACTGGTTTTGCCATAAATCCAAATTTTACACTAACATATGCATATAAGTGATAGAGATTACATTTGAAAGTGAATAGATGTTAATAGTTTACAAAACCCATTTCTAAAATCATTTAAAATCTCATATTTCTAGTCATAGACATATATGAACAAGTGGTTAAAGTTAAAATATCGTTTTAGAACCAAAACATGTTTAAAACAATCATCTTACTATATAAACAAGTATAAATGAGTGAGAGGTCAAGAACCACTCACCAAATACCTAAAATACCAATTTTATTCTTTAGATCTGAAGTGGAAAGCAAGAAAAAAGACCTAAATCAATAGAAATAATAATCTTTAGCATTTATGTGTTAATCTCCTCTCTAATCAATGATTTAGCTAAGATTAATAAGGAAAATGTGTGATTATTGATGAAGTAGGGCTAATGGAAGTTTAGATCTATTTTGGGGAAGAAGAAAATGACTTAGGTCAGTTCCTACAGCCACCTATTAGCACAAAATTCAAAGTGGGTTAGTGGACTTAAGCATGGGCTTAGTTAATTACCCACTAAAACTGGTCAGCAACAGCCAAAATTTAAAACTGCCATAACGTTCAAACGACTTGTCCGTTTTTCTATTATAACCACTCTACGGAATGAGAAACTGCAATCCTGAAGCAATGGAAGTGGTTTGAGGTTATAAATCGGCTCCCATCAAAAGTTATAGTCAAAACAAATTTTTTAGGGTTAAAATTGTTATATAGAAATTCGTGAAAATCATAGATGTGAAAAATGTTCCTAAGAGTTACTCCCCAAAATCTTAGATTCATACAACCTTATCAAATAAAATAAAAATATTTTATGATCCTCCTATAAGTAAAACACGGGTTGTTACAAAACCATTGTCGACCTCTATCCAAAGTCGAAGATCAAAAACTTAAGTCAAACTCTTATTGAAAATGATGTTGTCGACTTGCATACTCTATATGTTATCCGCCTATCAAATTGTGTCAACACCAATGGTCACGACGATAATGCCGCACTACATCATTATTAAAGCAATATAATGGATCTCGCCGACCTTAATGAATAGCGGCACCAAGACAAGCGGCGTGGTTATAAAACTTACTTAGTTCACTTCGGCTATTATGCCGCTTAATAGATATATAGGGTCGAAGTCAAGACGTGCGGCATCACTGCCATTGGTATAAATGACTTTGAAAGCATTCAATACAATAGTATGTAGCATCAGTTATAATATAGGTAAAGTAGATGAATCACGAAGTAGCAATGCCGTCCTACATAGGTTGCCGATGACGTCGGTGTCTACACCGTTGGAACCCTTCCATAGCTACCAAGTAGTCATCATAAGCTTCCTTCCATGTCAACGACGACACTCATAGATGCAGTGTTGTTTAGGCTCGGTGAGAATATAAGCGGCCTGGCATGATCGTAATTATTAAGAAAACTGAATTTTTACTAATAAAAGCATATACTTGTCACCGAACCATAACTTTTGCCCAATTTCTATTGGATAAAAACATCTTTCAACATATCCTTTTTAGATAAACTACCGCATACATTTTTCAAGTTCCAAAACATTTTTCAATTTTAATTAATTTATATCCTTAATTAATTATTAATTTAAATGCTTATCTAGTGTAATAATTTCGTAATAAATCTTAATCACTTGCAAAAGATCTCAGAAATTCACAAAAATTCGAAAATGTTATTTTCTTTATCATATAACATTTTTGGAGCATATTTAATTATGTTTAGTAATTAAAACCCAAAATTAACCCAATTTCCACTCTAGGAAATTCATAAAATATTTAATATAGCATGAAAAATTACGAAATTAAAAATCTATCTCCAATTATTATTTTACATGTCATAATAGAAAATCAAGTCATTTGGAGATTATTAACTAAGGTTTTGCTCTTAAACCTATAATTTAATTTCATAAAATTCATTTACTTCGTCTTTGATTCAAAACATGGCAAAATCAACATGGCATAGCAGTCAAACTTCATACATGAATTAAAATCATCAAGATTTGAAATAAACAACTATAACATGAGATGGATTTTATTATCATTCATCTTGATTAGATAAGTAGACTTGAGATTTGATGGTTGATTAAGGTTTCTCCTTGAATCTCTAAGCTTTTTTGTCCTCCTCTCCACTTGTTTAATAGTTGGCCTTATGTTCTTTGATTGTTTTAAAGTTATGAAAAGTGAGAATAACATGAATAGGAGAGGGTTTAAGAAATAAAAGGATGGATATTCCTATTTTACCCTTCTCATATATTTTCTTTTATCTTAAGTTAAAAAACAATCTTACTGTCCAATTAGTTAATTTAGGCTCGACCTTATTAGGTATCAAATCTCAATTCCCTTATCACACTACACATCACATTTTTCTATTTAATTAATCTAATTAAATCACTTGAATAATGGCAATCAAAATTAAGGGTATTACACTGCCTCTCCACCCTACTTCGTATCTACCCTCAATGCTTTTGGACTTACCCATATGAGGGTCTCTCTAAACAACTGATGGTTCTTCTGTGGTCTTTATGTTACTTATGCTAAACTCAACCTTCTTGAGCTAACCGCTCCATTAGTCAATATGGGTTTCCAGCTACAGAAGGAAGCCGAGTTCCCAATTTGCACATACTTTCATTTCTAGGAAAACAACAAGCCTGTTGTTTTTTCGGGTGTCCTTAGCAAAGTTACCCCTAGCTAGGTAAGGATATATTTCTTTGTTCTTCACATGGTCAACCTCGAGCTTCAGCATCTTGAGCCCTAAAGCTCAACAAGTCTATGCTTCTTTCTTTTCCCTTCTTCATTTTTGCTTCTTTCCGTTGCTTAGCTTGCATATTGATAGAGTTTCCATTGATTCGCATCACTTATGGGACGTTGAGTGAAACCTTAAACCTATTGAAGATGGCTATCGTCAACTACTAGGATCTAAGGACCCTGGAGACTAATGCAAACCTCTGCAATGTCGGGCTAATGAAAGGATCCCTGACAATGGTTGCTGAGCAGACTGGACTAACAAAGAGACTAGTGTAGACAGTGACCAAATCCCACGAAACTACTCCAAGATCAAGTTCAAGGATAATATGGGTAGGTCGATCACCGAGGATGAAAAAGGGTATGATGCCAACATTATAGGTGAGGAGCCTGAGGAGCGGTAATAAGTATATCATGATTTACTAAGTGATGTCGTGTCATCGCCTAAGTGGAAAGAGTTCAACCCACAGTAGCTGGTTGATGTCCTGGTTCCTCCTCGTGGGTCCCTGGTAGTTTCTTAGGATATTGGTGAGAGTTCTAAGAAAGTGGTGTAGGGGTGGGTCAACAAACCAGGCATAAGGAGGGACACTGGTCCCTCCTCCAGGCCAATTTCGGTGTACGACTCATTATATCCCAGATATGACATTGTAACCCCATACGAGTCTTCTGCTGGGACTGACCAAGCTAGTTTAGGCAGTTTGGCCTCATCGTTGCTACCCCTTGTTAGAAGGCGAGCATGGGTCGGTACAGTTGGTAGCTTACCTGACTTGTATTCCTTTTACTTTACACTTTGACTAAATCTTGTATCTTCAGTTGTTGCACTGCCTGACATGGTAGATTTTAACCCTTTTAACGGGGGAGAGGTAGTTATTCAGACTGACGTGGCTCTCGTGCTCACTACCCTAAAATATCCCACTATGCTCAAGGAACCCACAATGCCCAAAGCCGACCAACAAACCATTGAAATGGCTTTTAACCCACACACGATCAATCCAGCCATCCACCGAGAGAAAGAAGAGGAAGGGGGATGCGGCTAGCCGTTCCTTGGTTGCCACTTACCACTCTAAGTTCCTTTGCATTTATGACATAGGGGAGTTGGCTAAAGAGGAGGAGGCAGCCCCATTAGTGCAGGTATCTTTGGACATCTTCTAGGGTGAGGATGCCGAGGACCTAGATCACCTGCTGTCGGCTTTCCAGCTTATGTCCATGTAGTCCCTTTCATATCCGAATTAACCTCGGATTGGCTGGAGCCGATTCTCCTTAGATACCACAATGAATGCCCATGCTCAAGATGCCTTTCCAATGAGTTACCAACCTTGACTTTCTTTGGTATTTCACTTTGTTATTGTTTTGACATTGGTTTTTCAGTCTGGTTATTACTATCTCTACATCTAGGATGAGGTGGAGAAACTTTAAAAGGAACTGAAGTTTGAGGGAGAGGCCTGGGTGGTAGCAGAGGCTGTCTAAGAAAGGTTGTTGAAGGGGAAGGTAGAGAAAGCAGCAAAGGAGGCAACCGAAGAGATCGAAAAGTTGGTGCAGGAGGCGGACGAGGCACGGGCAGAGGCGGAGAAGGCGACGAAGGACCCCAAGGAAAGGTTGGATAAGGTGGAGAAGGAGGCTGACCAGTTGATGTTCGGCTCTGCTTATTTGTATGCCAGTGCGCTATAGATGTCAGACTTCGGCATACTTGGGGTAACAACGCCAATCTCGATAACAGTGCCCCATCTCACTTGAGGGACGGGCAACATCATGGGCGAAGGATACGGGACCATTGCGATCATGTCTTAGATTATTGAACTATGAAGGCTAACTACATGGCGGTGAGTAGTGTCGCAATGGAAGTATTATATATGCACAAATTTATTAGAAAGACATGAAGGATACCACAATTAAGAATCCAATAATGTACTGTGATAACAATGTAGATTGTAATGGGAATCAATAGTTTAATAAGAGGATGGGATATGTTGTTTATAATTACCATGTGATAAAATAGTTTATCAGTGATCGAGAAGTATAACCGAAATGTGGATACAAAATAATAATATTATAGACCCACTTACTAAAGGTCCCATCTCAATTTTATCTAGGAAAATTGATCAAAAGTATAGTTGTGTCACCATAATTGGTCCTAAGTGCAACTAGAAGATTGATATAGTTAAGGGTATGCCCTAAAGGCAATCATGTAATTGTATTCTATAATTTACTTCTAATAGTGGATCTTATTTGAAATAAAGTGAGGTTTTGATTTTATTTTAAAGTTTATATATTATTACACTTTGATATAATTAATGTTTAAACACTTTAAATACATAAAAGTAGAAAATTATTGGGACAAAATTTAATCGACTGGATTTACGAATGCGCTTATAACCATGAGTATTGAATCGTATCAAATTAATTCTTGCATTTAAATGTTCCAAGTCAAGTTGTGTCGAGAATGGGATAAAGCTAAATTTGTTGAGGCCAGTATACATATCTCTCTACGATACTCATTACCTCTAAAGGCCTCAAAAGATTATATATGTGTACTTGTTTAGAACAACTACATAATGAATATCCTAGAGTCGTCTATAGGTTAATTATAAAGTCAAATAGAAGATCTCATATGATAATGTATATAACTCTTTTGACATGAGGAAAATGTGAGCTGTAAGTGTCTAAACTACACTTTAATTATGGTCAATCATATGATAGATGATCATGGTAAGGCTATAATTGAGTATATTTTAAAGCACCTGAAGTGAAACACTACTTAGAGCAGGATTCGTCTCCTTTAAATTTAAGGTTAGTATCACCATAATCAGTAGTGAACTGAAGTAAAAGTCTTTGGTTGAAGCAAATCAACAAATGTTATCGAATTTAACTATGAGCTTTATTTTCTGTACTTTTCAACCAATTGCGGATAAATTAGAGTTTTGACCATTGACCGAGCTGTAGATATCTAACTAACCTAATGATGAAAAAAAGAAAATGTGCATAATATATCACTACTCATGGTGTAGCTATGATTTCACCTTGATGATCTATAAGTAACTGAACTTTTTTTAACTACCGTGTTTTAACAAAATCCTTCCATGCTTTAGTATTTAACTGTTTTAAATATTATCAAGGATTGAGTTCATATTAGGAAGTCACATAAACATAATTGTCGTTATATTTCCAAATTTAGCTCATTCGAATTAACTTATAATTGTTATTAATTAAAATAGGGGAAATTAATATATGATATATTAATTTTTAAGGGTTTTCATTATTATATAGGGCTTAAAATTAGTTAAAAAAGTACCAAACACACACATATATATTAATTGAATAATGCTATTACAGTAATTTGATCATTATTAATTGTTTATAATTATGGCTAAATTTTTATCAATTATACACACATATAGGTCATTCCACTTAATCTTAATTGACAAATATACATAACCGCTATGTGTATTGTAATTGAATGATGAGGTAAAAGCTTGCTAAGAAAGATAAGGCTTTTCTCTTATTTGATACATACAATCTCCATAGCTTAATACCTCTATCAAAGAGCTAGAGCCAGTAGTTAGATTTTGCAAGTCAAACTGGAGGAAAGAGAAGAGGTTCTCCAAAGACAAAATCGCTCGCAACTGGACTTATAATCAAAGAACATTATTCATCATGGTAAATGTCCTAAATTAATTATTTATTTTACATCAATATTATCATAATATTTTCAGTCTAAAAAAACAATTCTAAAAATGCTTTTAACTTGTTTAATATGTATACACACACATATGTATAACATTACAATACAAATAATAAAATTATGAATAAAACAAACAGAATAAAATTTCTTAACTTTGACTTTATTTTCTAGAAATTTTTAATATTACTTTTGAATTTTGATAATTATATGTATACTTAATTAAGTGTTTCAATATACGCACACACAAAAACACATACAAAATTATTTATTAAAAATGATATTTTTTTATTTGGAAAATTACTACATGGTTTTGTGAAGAATAAAGCAATTTTATTTGGATTTTGACATAATTATTTAATTATTATGAACTTTATAAACAATGATTTATATGTATTTAAAATGGAATTAATTAACTAAGGAAAACCAATCAAAAAAAATTATTTTCAGTTTAAAATTTTAATAAGATATAGTAACATTATAGTATTCTTATTTGATTTTTATCATGAACACATGAATTATTATTAGTTTAAACTAGTTAAATATACTTAATTAATTTTAGGATTAAAAAATTAATCTAAGAAAATGATCTTCAGATTTGAAAACGAAACTAAATTTTTGATCGTTGTAATATTTTTGTTAAACTTTTCTATGGTTATATTAATTATTATAAAATTTATAATTGGTCAAATATATCAATAATATATATATATATATATATTATATAAATATTAAGCCAATATATATATATATATATTATTTTGTGATTTATATATGTATATATGCCCTAGACATTACTATAAAATAGTAATGGACACATGATGTTCATTATGCATATTACGCATACTGTTTTAAAAACAATTACAATAAAATTAATTTAAATCAAAATAAATCTAGTTATATCAAATTAAACATTAAGTATGATTTAATGTAAACTATATTATTCATGATAGCTATTAAAATGGTCTAGCGCATAATGAATGAAAGGATTTTTTTTGAAAATTTTCCCTTCTACCTCACTGCCCGTTCGCTTCTGATCCAATAGAATATTAACTAAACTTCTTAAGTAGATTACTAATCTCTCTTGCATATCTTTTAAGAGTCTTTAACCACCTAAATTATTATCTATTACAGCCATATTGTAAGCAAATTTTTTTTACAATTGGACAAAAAAAGTAAAAAAGAACAACGAGGGAGTTACATAACCAGGGTTATATAAGTTGGAATAACACATAGTCTCCATTATGTAGGATCAACAAAATATAAGTACAACAAATCTTTAAGCTACATCAACTAGGAAATACGCATGTTCCAAATAAAGTACAAAGGGCAACTCAAACCTCATATTATGCTATCATACATCAAACAGCTATAGCTCAACCACCAGCGTAGTATAATATTTAACTATGTAGCATAACCTTGCAACAGGAAAGGCACAAACGCATCTTAAAGCAAAAAACCATAAGCCCAAAAATGAAACTGCACTTGAAGTCATCCCACCAAAATCAAGTTGAACTAGACTTATTAACACAGCATGGTTCTTGGACATGTGGCAGTCATGCAACAACATCACGCCATTTCTAGAAATTCCAAACCAAATTAATCCACCCAAAGCAAATTATCCCACCTGAACCAAGATGGTAGTCTGTGGCACACAGTTTTGTTGGATCAGGTGGATTAGTAGTAGGGAAATTTTTTTCAAACGAATATCCTCTTTTCTAATTTTGCATTAGATCTTTAAGTTGTGTTGTAATGAATAATATGGTCATACTAAATCATATTTAATGCAATTTCATTTTAAATAAGCTTTGAGTTTTGAAATTAATTCTATTTTAATTTCTTCTTTGATATTAAAACTTAGTTAACTATATTTTTGGTACTTTAAGTTGTGTTGTAATGAATAATATGGATTTGAACATAGTTAACCATATTTTTGGTTTCTAAAATTTATACTTCATTCACAGTTAGAAAATTTCACATATATAAAGTGATTAATGACATATGAAACACAAAAATTTTACACTGGCCTAAATGAGATATGAAATGGACAACATATAGTTCATATGTGATCACTTTGATTTACAATCACATTATACACATACAATGTGTATATTTTATATTATGTATATACAATGTGTATATTTTAGGTATATATATATCAAATTTAATATAAAATATATACATATATGTATATAATGTGATTGTAAATCCCAATGATCACATATGAACCATATGTTATCCATCTATAATATCTTGTTAACACATACATAAATATATAGATGTTTAATATATACAACAATCTGATTTCTACGAATCGATAAAAATGTTGCAAAAATGAGGACTAGATTTCCACGGCTATTCTTACATTCCACTCATTTTAATCACCCTGTAATTCATCTAAAATTAGCTCCTCCCTTCTACTCAAGCTCATTATCCACTAAAATTCCTCTTCTCTCTTCTCTTTACCTTTTGCCCATTTTTTCTTTGTTTTTATCACGATTCAGTCTCTCCTGCCCTTCCCTGCTAATTCTGTTGTTGAGATTCTAGCCAAGGCAAGACAACGAATGAAACGTTTTCCTTATTATGACCTTTCAACACCATTCTTCTCTCCAATGGTTCCAAGAGCCCTAATGATAGATTTTCTAGCTAGGCTTATCGGTGAAACACCTATTTTAATTACACTATAAAATAACGGATAATCCACTTTAAAAACCGGCTTGCCTTGCGCTCACGAGCGTGCGCACATGCAGACACACACACATACACACACACATACATGTATTTATTTACACACACATATACACATACACGCGTGCACATATTTACTTATGACCCCTTTAATAAAATTATTTTTTATTATGGTGTGATTGCCCATTTTTCCGTACCCTTTGAATCGACAATAAACCACACACGTCCAACTCAAATTGCACGAAAATACGGAACATAAAGGGTAATAAAGAAAATAAGACAGAACAGAATCTCACACGAATGGAATAACATATAATATTGAACAAATATCTTTACAGCGGAAAATTTTAAAATACATATATCAAAGTCTAACCTAAATTCAGCCTGGACAGTTATAAACATCTATCCTTACAATTGCTGACAAACATCAAACTAAAACTAACTAAGTACAGCGGATAATAGAATATGTCCATATGTAGATGATTATCTCCAGCTCTCCTCTGGAAGCTCCAACCGTCTTCGACTAAACCTGAAACTACTCGGATCTGACCCGAGTATTGAAAATACCAGGATCAGGCTTGATAAACCAGTGTGAGAAAAACTCAATAATAGTCGACAGTGTCATATCTCAGCCTTTGAATAAAATCCTTTGAAAATAAAAAGTATCTCATAAGACCACGTCCACACATAAACACGAACGGGTTTTTACCTTATGATAACTAAAACCTTTCATATAAAATCATCTTATATTATACTAGTGTCTAGTATATACAAATAATATTAATCATAGCCGAAATTGTTACATTGATTAAATTCCAGCATATAACACAAAGTGGGTAATACAATCAAAATGGCAGGCACGTAGTGGAGTTTGGATTTCCATACAAATGACCAGGTGAAGGATCTACTTTCCGAAATGGGTACACCTCTAGATGGATGTCCCGAGGAACCATCACAAAGCTCCTCTTACCTTACCGCATTAATTTACATTCCGAACGAAATAGCGGGAAGAAATATATCTAGAAGTGGATGATCCCACTTAGCCTTACCGCATCTAACCTATTTCGATCATTTCCGGTTTAATGAGGCTTGAGGCAACGATTACCTTTTCACATAGCACATATCACATCTCTGAATGCCACATTGCCATTTTTGTTGACTAATAATTGCCTTCCACAAAAATACAACCTTTGAGCTCGTACATCTCAAGGAAGGGTGTTAAGCTAAGAGAAGTTGCCTTCTCCGCCACCAAACATATGTACGTTTGTAAAAACCAATGTTCGTAATCTTTAGAGATGCAATGTCAGACAAACGTCCATACAAGTTGTCCAGGAACAGGAAAAACCGAAGGCACTCTCCTACTACCACTAGTAGCGAGTAGTCCTTGCAATCCGAAAAATCTCCACAACGAGGATACCACTACTATATATAACTCTATAATGGGAGCTACCCAGAGCATGCCAACAAGCAGTCCTCATGCCACGAAGATCCACGGTCTTCAATAATCATCATCTTCAACATGTCTTCACTTTTGAATGTATACATTGGTTCGAAGTGGTTGTCGGATAGGGGTTACCCAAATCCGACCCCAGTTCCTTCGAAGCCAATCATTGATAAAAAGTGAATATGAGTATACAGGAATTATAAAGTCTCTTTTCACTTTAATTTCAATTCGGATAATTTCGAAATCTCTTCTTTTTTCTTAGAATAATTCTAAGTAATTCATTCTTTTGCTTTGGATAATATTTCAAATTTCCTCACTTAACTCTCGGTCCAAATTTCTTAACTTTTAGGCGGGTCAAAAACAATGTTATTTAAGACATCGTTTACGATAAACCATAAAATAATCTTAGCAAACATTTTTGAGTAAATAGGATCATAGAAATCTTTCATTTTGGAGATTGCTTAAATTTTGGATAATACCAATCTTTTTTTATTTCAAAAACTCAATACGATCTTTTTATCTAAGAGCATCCAGGCTTTCCTTTCGATATGTTCCACCCCTCACCCAAGAAAAGAAAACATAGGCCAGATAAGTTCAGGGCACTGGTTTCTCCATCCCTAACCTTAGTTAAACACCTTGTTTTATCTTCCCAGATCTCATAGGCGGGACAAATGTACTAGTCGCTTCCGCATACTCACTTATAAACTTTATTTTGGAATTGATTATAAAGATTCCAAATTATCTTTCAAAAACGCTTAATTTTCCTTTTAAAAATATTCACAATTGATTCCACGAAAAATTGTAACATTTAAACTCATATAAAAAAGTTATACAATTCGCAGCATAAAAGTGCTGCGGAAAGTGCTATATAAACTTATTTGATTTAAACAACTTTTTAATATTTGATAATTCATATTTTCCAATCCAAATCTCTTTTAAACTATTTAAACAGATTTATCAAATTTATTCCATATTTTTTCATAATTAAAAACGTTCATTTAAACAGATTTCTTTTTATGGTCACTTAACTGTACTAGCGCGATTTTTCTAGAAAATTGATTTGGACTTATTTCAAAATCTACTCAATGAAATTTTGATTTCCTTTCTTCGTTTAGAAGATATGGGTATAATAGTCCGGAATTTTCTTATCTCGAAAAATTCCGAGCTATATTCCACTCTATACATTCATTTGTACTTTTTGGCGCGAAATCGCGAACTACCGTTGCGCGACGCACCTGGTTTTAGCTTATTTTTCGATATTTGAAATAATTTATTCAAATTGAATTTTATCACTTATAAAATCATTACAAATAATTTTAAATCAATATTTCCACTTTTTAAAGTATTTAAAATTGTATTTTCACTATTTCCATATTATAATATTATTATATTCCCATTATTTTAATATTAAATTTTAAATTCCAATTTCAATTTAATTTCAATTCTAACTTTAAATTAAACTCAATTAAAACTTAGATTTCAAATCTAATTTCAATTTAAACTTAAATTCAACTTTAATCTCAACTTCAATTTCCAAAATCTATTTCAATTTCACTATTCTTTTTAAACCTGTTTCACTTCAAATTTCAAATTCTCTTTTATTTTTTCTTCAATTTCATTTTTAATCGAAAAGAGACTTATTTTCCAAAATATCTCATATCACTAAAATATGGTGTTATTAACAAAGAGGTTATTAAATCAAAAATGAACATAACCAATGTCCATAATTATCACTAACATAACATCCATTCAACCAATCACACAACATATGATTTCAAATCCAACATTCACTATTAATACCATAACGGGATATATTATCATAATTCAATTATCTAACCAAACTATTCAATCATCCCTATTAACAGTCAAATTGATATAAACATTCATATGTTATAAGGGTATAAATGTGATTGTTTTAACATTACCAAAATATAATTTCAAAAGCAATGAGAATTTCTCACCTTCATATCCACTCCGTCAATCTTTTTTTCTTTTGAATTAGCGTGCTTTTGTTTCTCGAACGTCTCGCGGTTGTCGTTTCCTCTCTTATTCTTTTTCCTTTCTCTCTTTTTCTCTATTTATTTATTTATTTATTTATTTTGTAGGTGGTCGTGGGCTAAGAGGAAGTTATGGAGTGTACAGCCTAGGGGTAGTGGGGTGTGTAAAGGCTTGGGTAGATGGGTAGGTGTGCTTTTGAGGGTGGTAGGCTCGGCTTTGGGGCCTAGGGCTGTGGGGTATGGGTCTTAAAAGGAGGGTAGGTGAATGTGTGGCTCGGGTTGGTGGTGATGGAGCTTGGCCGTGGGTTTTAGGAGGTGGGTAGGTGGTGATGGAGGCATGTATGGGTGGTAGAAGTGGGGTTTGGGTGTGTAGAAGCTTGGTTAAGGTGATGGAAGTTATGGAAATGAAAGAGAGGTTGGATGCCATGGAAATGGAAGTGGAGAGGATAAAGAAAGTGAAGAAGAAGGAAGGAATGAAATGTGAAAAAGTGAAGGATGGTGCTGCTACTTATAGCTAAAATTTATAACCAAAATTACCTTACTACCCATAGTCAAAAAGACCAAAATACCCTCTATATCAAATCAAACTTTGTCTCCTCTTTCACACTTTCCAATGCATGATTTTGATTTGTTATTAATGTTGAAATTAAGTGTATTAATGTGGAATTGATGTGTTGATTTGATTTTGTACTTATGACATGATTTCTTCTCTTTTTCTTACACTTTAAAATGTTAATTAATCATTTTGCTACTTTTCTATGTATATACATAACATTCCATTAATGAGACATGAAATGTAGTAATGATGTTGTTTATAAAAATTTAACATAAAATAAAATTAGTCAAATCATACTTTTTTACCTTTTTATATATTTAAACTTTTCAAAAGTAAACTCCTTTTGTCTTTCAATGCTAAATGTAAAGTGTTTAAAAAGTTTGTAAACTTGTATTTATGCATTTGTGTGTTAGAAAATATATCGAGTTGCAACAACTTGACGACAACTTGTTTTGGTTGAAAACGGTGTTTTTTGTTGACAAATTTTACAGTCAAAATTTGACATTTTTGTTAAGCTATATATTGAAGTAAACCAAACTTTAAAATGAACTTTTACTTCTTTAAATAAATTAAAACATGTCTCTTTATATTTTAAAATCATATTTAATTAATATCAAAATCTCTAATTTTACAGTGTATGTAAAACTGACAAAATGCGACAAAATTTGGTTATTTTTTGTAAAACGATTATTAACATACTTTTAAATATATTAATATACTTTTATTTTCTTTATTAGATGTTTTAAATAAGATTTAACTTATCAAATAAATAATTAAACCTATTTATTTAAGCCTTTATTTATTTTTAACAAAACTTAACTTTTGTCGATTTGTTCGAAAATTCGAATTTATACTTTTCAAATTATTAATTATAAGAATAAATGATTTCTTTATTATTATATATTATATATAGCATTTTTATTTAAGATTTAAATTCCTTTTAAATTTAAAATGATGAAATCTCTCATTTTCGAAGTAGCAAAATTACGGGTCGTTACATTCTCCCTTACTTAAAAGCATTTCGTCCTCGAAATGAAATCAAAGATACAGAATTATAAAGGTCAACAATATATGTCAAAGGAAATACTACTACTAAATACTGATCATGAAATACAATCATCGATTCTAGTCCCAACCTGAGTGCGTTCTACACACTTGAGATAATATATGCAACAACGACTATACATCCAAAAACAACCAAACCGATACTATATCAACATAAGTGAATACATCCACATAACTCAACCCTTGAACTGAGTATGTACTATACCTGAGGTCTATATATATATACATATCTAAACATCAGTCCAACCCTTATATCTTAGTATCTACTTTTTAAGATAATTACCCAACTACTATGTTGACAGACCCAAAACATCATACTATATGTGATATTTGATTCGATTTATTATTTGAATCCACAACTTTACTTCCGAACTAGTATCGATCCCCCGATTTTCTAGTGCAAACTTTGATTAGACTTCCTGATCACAAACCCTTGCTTTCCTTGCATAGCTCTCAACTACGATAGAAAACTCGTGTACATAATCAAACTCTCAATAATGCTCGCCGTCAAGAATCGAGTGATAAATCCTTTTTCGGATTGGTGTAAACACCTCAAAGTTCTTTAACCAAATCTTAGATCAAAAATTTGTGCCGGAATAATATATGTATAACTTATGTATTTATTAACATTCATATTTTTTACCTAATGTACTTTTTTTTCAAAATTTCAATTAATCCAAGTTTATTTCACAACCCTTTACTTTCTTCTAAATACATTATTACTTAAGCATACAAATATGACTTAAACTTGTATAATATACCTTTACTTCCTAAGAGTATATATAAATATCCCCAAACTTCAAACCGTTATGACTTCAATTAAGGCGTTTAACTAATGTGGAACTCTACTATTATCTCAATTTAATAAGTTATAAAACTTAATCCTAAGCTTTATTTATCTAAGGTCTTAATTTAGCTAATATTATTTATCTTATCCATTTATTAATAAGACAACTTTACTAAGTGTACATCTTTTTCTTACTGATTCTATGATTAACTACTTAACTTATTTACCTATCCATTTCATAAATAAAATTTCTTAACCTTAAATCCATTAAATACTTTATGGTCAAACTGTGAAACTTAATTCACATGGTATTTGTTATTTAAACATTTTCATCCAACAATTAACCTACTAAGCATATTATTCAAAAATATCCACTTCTAATCTTACTTCATTTTGAATTACAAATGTTACCCTAAATGTATCACTAATTCAAAGTTTTATATTAGGTTGTTATTTCTTATATCTTATTCCTAAATTTCACTTTAATTTTCAACCAAATCAAAGTGTTTAAATTTCAAATTACCTTATCTCCTTTATAAGTTATAGAACTTACCCTTTTATATTATATTTACCCAAAGTTTCAATTTAGGTTTATCTTTTTCTATCTTGTTGATAAGAATTTTTTCTAAGTGTGCATTTTCTTTTTACTTTCTCTAATTATAACTTCTAACTTCAATATTATCATCAAATATATTATAGTCAAATCGTGCAATTCTAATCACAAGATATTCATGTTTTAGTTTTACTAAGAAAAATTACAAACAATCCTTAATTTCTAACAAAAAATAATAATATCCCATTTGATATTTAAAATATAAACCCATGGTAAAATTATTTCATTTACCACTTTTAAACAAAACCATTTTTATAAAATTAACAAATACGCGCTCATATATACAACACTCTCATAACTCATTCTAGTGTGTTACTAACCCTATCTCTAATGAGTTACTTATCCTAGGATATTACCAATCCTATCTCTGATGAGACTTACTTCTATCAGGATTCGATGTTCGCTCAACCAAAAGCTCTGATACCAAATGTGATGAACCATTTTTCCATACCATTTGAATCGATAATAAACCGCACATGTCCAACTCAAATTGCACGAAAATACAGAACATGAAGTGTAATAAAGAAAATAAGATAGAACAGAATCTCACACGAATGGAATAACGTATAATATTGAACAAATATCTTTACAATGGAAAACTTTTAAAAACATATATCAGCGTCTAACCTAAATTCAGCCTGGACAGTTATAAACATCCGTCCTTACAATTGCTGACAAACATCAAAATAAAACTAACTAAGTACAACGGATAATAGAATATGTCCATACGTAGATGAATATCTCCAACTCTCCTCTGGAAGCTCCAACCGTCTTCAACTAAACCTGAAACTACTCGGATCAGACCCGAGTATTGAAAATACCCAGATCAGGCTTGATAAACAAGCGTGAGACAAACTCAATAATAGATGACAGTGTCATATCTTAGCCTTTGAATAAAATCTTTTGAAAATAAAAAGTATCTCATAAGACCACGTCCACACATAAACACGAACGGGTTTTTACCTTATGATAACTAAAACCTTTTATATCAAATCATCTTATATTATACTAGTTTCTAGTATATACAAATAATATTAATCATAGCCGAAATTGTTACATTGATTAAATTCCAGCATATAGCCCAAAATGGGTAATACAATTAAAATGGCAGGCACGTAGCGGAGTTTGGATTTCCATACAAATGACCAGGTGAAGGATCTACCTTCCGAAATGGGTACACCTCTAGATGGATGTCCCGAGGAACCATCACAAAGCTCCTCTACCAACACAAGACCGGCCTACCTCTATAACAAGATAATACCGAATATGTCATCCCCCGGTCGTTACCGACCTTTAACCGAGCGATCGTTTCCACACACCACATTAATTTACATCCCGAACATCATAGCGGGAAGAAATATATCTAGAAGGGGATGATCATATCCTAATTGGGAACGACCCACTTAGCCTTGCCGCATCTAACCATGTTTTGGTCATTTCCGGTTTGATGAGGCTTGAGGCAACGATTACCTTTTCACATAACACATATCACATTTCTGAATGCCATATTGCCATTTCTGTTGACTACTAATTGCCTTCCACAAAAATACAACCCTTGAGCTCGTACATCTCAAGGAAGGGTATTAAGCTAAGAGAAGTTGCCTTCTCCGCCACCAAACAGATGTACGTTTGTAAAAACCAATGTTCGTAATCTTTAGAAATGCAATGTCAGACAAACGTCCATACAAGTTGAACAGGAACAAGACAAACCGAAGGCACTCTCCTACTACCACTAGTAGCAAGTAGTCCTTGCAATCCGAAAAATCTCTGCAACGAGGAGACCACTACTATATATAACTCTATAATGGGAGCTATCCAGAGCATGTCAACAAGCAGCCCTCACGCCACGAAGATCAACAGTCTTCAATAATCATCATCTTCAACATGTCTTCACTTTTGAACGTATACATTGGTTCGAAGTGGTTTTCGGATAGGGATTACCCAAATCCGACCCTAGTTCCTTCGAAGCCAATCATCGATAAAAAGTGAATATGAGTATACAGGAATTATTAAGTCTCTTTTCACTTTAATTTCAATTCGGATAATTTCGAAATCTCTTCTTTTTTCTTAGAATAATTCTAAGTAATTCATTCTTTTGCTTTGGATAATATTTCAAATTTCCTCACTTAACTCTCAATCCAAATTTCTTAACTTTTAGGCGGGACAAAAACAATGTTATTTAAGACATCGTTTACGATAAACCCTAAAATCAATCTAAACAAACATTTTTGAGTAAATAGGATCATAGAAATCATTCATTTTGGAGATTGCTTAAATTTTCGATAATACCAATCTTCTTTTATTTAAGAGCATCCGGGCTTTCCTTTCGATCTGTTCCACCCCTCGCTTAAGAAAAGAAAACATAGGCCAGGTAAGTTCAGGGCACTGGTTGCTCCATCCCTAACCTTAGTTAAACACCTTGTTTTATCTTCCCAGATCTCATAGGCGGGACAAATGTACTAGTCGCTTCCGCATACTCACTTATAAACTTTATTTTGGAATTGATTATAAAGATTCCAAATTATCTTTCAAAAACGCTTAATTTTCCTTTTAAAAATATTCACAATTGATTCCACGAAAAATTGTAACATTTAAACTCATATAAAAAAGTTATACAATTCGCAGCATAAAAGTGCTGCGGAAAGTGCTATATAAACTTATTTGATTTAAACAACTTTTTAATATTTGATAATTCATATTTTCCAATCCAAATCTCTTTTAAACTATTTAAATAGATTTATCAAATTTATTTCATATTTTTTCATAATTAAAAACGTTCATATAAACAGATTTCTTGTTATGGTCACTTAATTGTACAAACGCGATTTTTCTAAAAAATTGATTTGGACTTATTTCAAAATCTACTCAACGAAATTTTGATTTTCTTACTTCGTTTAGAAGATATGGATATAATAGTCCGGAATTTTCTTATCTCGAAGAATTCCGAGCTATATTCCACTCTATACATTCATTTGTACTTTTCGGCACGAAATCGCAAACTACCGTTGCGCGACGCACCTAGTTTTAACTTATTTTTCGATATTTGAAATAATTTATTCAAATTGAATTTTATCACTTATAAAATCATTACAAATCATTTTAAATCAATATTTCCACTTTTTAAAGTATTTAAAATTGTATTTTCACAATTTTCATATTATAATATTATTATATTCCCATTATTTTAATATTAAATTTTAAATTCCAATTTCAATTTAATTTCAATTCTATCTTAAAATTAAACTCAATTAAAACTTAGATTTCAAATCTAATTTCAATTTAAACTTAAATTCAACCTTAATCTCAACTTCAATTTCCAAAATCGATTTCAATTTCACTATTCTTTTTAAACCCGTTTCACTTCAAATTTCAAATTCTCTTTTATTTTTACTTTAATTTCATTTTTAATCGAAAAGAGACTTATTTTTTCAAAATATCTCATATCACTAAAATATGGTCTTATTAACAAAGAGGTTATTAAATCAAAAATGAACATAACCAATGTCCATAATTATCACTAACATAACATCCATTCAACCAATCACACAACATATGATTTCAAATCCCACATTCACTATTAATACCATAACAGGATATATTATCATAATTCAATCATCTAACCAAACTATTCAATCATCCCTATTAACAGTCAAATTGATATAAATATTCATATGTTATAAGGGTATAAATGTGATTGTTTTAACATAACCAAAATATAATTTCAAAAGCGATGAGAATTTCTCACCTTCATATCCACTCCGTCAATCTTTTTTTTCTTCTGAATTAGCGTACTTTTGTTTCTCAAACGTCTCGCGGTTGTCATTTCCTCTCTTATTCTTTTTCCTTTCTCTCTTTTTCTCTATTTATTTATTTATTTATTTATTTTGGAGGTGGCCGTGGGCTAAGAGGAAGTTATGGAGTGTACAGCCTAGGGGTAGAGGGATGTGTAAAGGCTTGGGTAGACGGGTAGGTGTGCTTTTGAGGGGGGTAGGCTCGGCTTTGGGGCCTACAACTGTGGGGTATGGGTCTTAGAAAGAGGGTAGGTTAATGTATGGCTCGGGTAGGTGGTGATGGAGCTTGGCCGTGGGTTTTAGGAGGTGGGTAGGTGGTGATGGAGGCATGTATGGGTGGTAAAAGTGGGGTTTGGGTGTGTAGAAGCTTGGTTAAGGTGATGGAAGTTATGGAAATGAAAGAGAGGTTGGATGCCATGGAAATGGAAGTGGAGAGGATAAAGAAAGTGAAGAAGAAGGAAGGAATGAAATGTGAAAAAGTGAAGGATGGTGCTGCTACTTATAGCTAAAATTTATAACCAAAATTACCTTACTACCCTTAGTCAAAAAGACCAAAATACCCTCTATATCAAATCAAACTTTGTCTCCTCTTTCACACTTTCCAATGCATGATTTTGATTTGTTATTAATGTTGAAATTAAGTGTATTAATGTGGAATTGATGTATTGATTTGATTTTGTACTTATGACATGATTTCTTCTCTTTTTCTTACACTTTAGAATGTTAATTAATCCTTTTGCTACTTTTCCATGTATATACATAACATCCCATTAATGAGACATGACATGTAGTAATGATGTTGTTTATAAAAATTTAACATAAAATAAAATTAGTCAAACCATAACCATACCTTTTTACTCTTTTATATATTTAAACTTTTCAAAAGTAAACTCCTTTTGTCTTTCAATGCTAAATGTAAAGTATTTAAAAAGTTTGTAAACTTGTATTTATGCATTTGTGTATGTTAGAAAATGTATCGAGTTGCAACAACTTGACGACAACTTGTTTTGGCTGAAAATGGTGTTTTTTGTTGACAAATTTTACAGTCAAAATATGACGTTTTTGTTAAGCTATATATTGAAGTAAACCAAACTTTAAAATGAACTTTTTACTTCTTTAAATAAATTAAAACATCTCTCTTTATATTTTAAAATCATATTTAATTAATATCAAAATCTCTAATTTTACAGTGCATGTAAAACTGACAAAATGCGACAAAATTTGGTTATTTTTTTGTAAAACGATTACTAACATACTTTTAAATATATTAATATACTTTTATTATCTTTATTAGATGTTTTAAATAAGATTCAACTTATCAAATAAATATTTAAACCTATTTGTTTAAGCCTTTATTTATTTTTAACAAAACTTAACTTTTGCCGATTTGTTCGAAAATCCGAATTTATACTTTTCAAATTATTAATTATAAGAATAAATGATTTCTTTATTATTATATATTATATATAGAATTTTTATTTAAGATTTAAATTCTTTTTAAATTTAAAATGAACGAAATATCTTATTTTCGAAGTAGCGAAATTACGGGTCGTTACATATGGCTTACGTCTTAATAAAAATTAATATATACATATATATATATATATATCATGTATACATTTATAAATAAATATGACAACATAAAATATAATAAAATTATTTTAAAATACAAAAAATTCTAAATTTTACACATATCACCTTCGTACCCTTTTATGGAAAAAGCGCCCTTACCCCGTACCATCTCCCCTTGCCTTCTCTCTGTCCCTTCATTTGTCTGGAGCCTATCACCTATCACTTCCCCATTAGTCTCCCATCCACCCGAACCTCCACCGACGCCTCTAGACCCATCCATCCCGTCCACCTGAACCCCTATCGACGCCTCTAGACCCATCCAGCCCGTCCAATATCCCTCCATCATTTAGTTTCTCTAGTGCTCCTACCTCTAGTGTTTCCCACCTCCTCCCTTTGCCCCATGCCCATCCTTGTCCTTCCACCAGTCAACCGGTATGGACTTCTTTGTTCAAGAACAAACCGTGTAACGCAGGGAAGTACATACCAATTGACCAACCTCCCTCCTTTGATGGTAAAACTCTACAGCTCTCTGATGATATTGTTAGTGCTGGCTTTAAAGAATGGGAAGGCTACCTTGTAGGCTACTTCCTTGATCATCCTCTATCCTACTCTACGGTTATACACAGACTTAAATCTATCTAGAAGTTGCGGTGCACCATTAAGGTGAGATTTGATGGAGTCTTATTTATGTTCCTCCTCTCTTGTGACGATGACAAACAAAGAATTCATCAGGGGGACCCAATCATCATGAAAAACAAGTTATTCATTGTTAAGCCATACGATCCAACTGTTAGCAACGTGTGTAGAGTAGTTACATTAGTTCCTGTGTGGGTTCAGTTCCATAACATACCCATGTTTGCATGGTCTCCACTAGGAAACAACTGGTTAGTGATTAGATTTGGTAGACTTCTCTATCTTAATGAGATGACAGAAAGAAAGGAGAGGTTAGAATATGTGAAATGCCATATAGAAGTTAAACCTGACACTATTTTGGTAGATGATTTCATGGTGCAACTGGTGGAAGGAGCATTTTAGAAAATTGTAGTTAAGTATTTATGGAGACCCGACATTTGAACCTCCTGCAAAGTCTTTGGGCACACCAATGACCATTGTGACAAGTTTAATATGAAGCAAGTAAAAAGTGACAACTCAGAGAAAAGAGAGGAGAACATGAGTACAAACAAGACAATTGCAAATATTCCAACAGTTATAACTAAGAATAAAAGGGTGCAAAAGTGGCAAAAGGTAGGAAGCGGTAGGAAAAGGTATCAACCAATGATTTCAGCTGATGTTTCTAAAAATCGTAATAATGGAGTTGGGTTAGACATGATACAGTTATAGCAGTGGAAAAAGTAAAGGAAAAACAAGATATGAATTTAAGTGAAGCAATTACAGAACCAAATCTGATAGAGAAAGAGAAGCAAGTTTTTCAGTGTACTGAAGTGAATGTTGAACCAGCAAAAGAAGACAAGCCTGATGATAGACAACCTGAAATAAATGAAAGAGAGGTAGAAACATTAAATTATCCTCCAAATGTTGAAAATACTGTAGGAAATGGTTACAGCCAGACCAAGAACCCATTTAATGCTCTGAATTATTTAAGCGAGACTGATATAGATGAAAACACAAGTTATGAAGTTCAAGACAAAACTGTTGAATCAGGACATATAACATCTCCACTTAAACACAGTGAGGACCCTGAAATGACCCGAAGTAAGCTACGTGATGATGATAATTTACATGAAGCTGGACCCGAAGCAATTATGACAGAACTTGAGGAAGAAGGTTGTGCCGCCAATATGCAGTCAAAAACAAAAACACAACGAAAAGGTAAAAAGACTCAAAGTAGGTTACCAAAAGACGAGTTATTACTCGAAGAGGGACCCGAAGCACTTATGATTCAAATTGGGGAAAAAGATGGTGCCTCCTCTCTGAAGGAAAAAACAAAAATACAAGAAAAAGGAAAAAACAAGTCAAAATAACAATTTCATGAAAGCCGCAACAAAACAATATAATGATCAAGAGAATCCAGATAATGAAGGATTAATTAAGGCCACTTATGTTACCACAGATGAAACTCTCTATGAAGATGTGCATGGGCACATGCATGATATTCTATGTACCCCTCTCCCTTAAACCTCTGACTACCTTATTCCCACTGTACAACTGATACGAAACATTCCTCTAGCATCAGGACTACCTGATGTTTCTATCCTCCCATATGCTCATCTTCCCCCACCTTCTGCATGGAAAACCCCACCATGCCAATCTCTAGATTCAACTTCACATGAAGACAATCTTCTTGCCAACTCCACCTCGTCAACTCAAACTTACTTCCTCTCTAACAAGGAATCAAACAACTTACCAACAAAAGTGAGTAGCTCTCTCAACACAAGTTCTTCTACTCTTTTCTTAGACTCTCCCCTAAGTACCACTGTCCCTGGATACATGGAGATCCCCATCCCTCTAACAAGGGGAATGAAAGAGGAAATGCTCAATGTCTCGAAGTTTACCCAATGATACACAAAATAGGATTTTGGAACGTACGAGGTGCTTACAGCCACCTTAAGCTTGATCAATGTAAAGATATGATACAACGGTATAATTTGATTATTCTTGCAATGCTTGAAACTAAACTTAGCCTTGATCTCACATTACAAGCAGCTAAGTATATAAGACCTACTTGGAAATTGATCCACAACCATGTTAACGCCACATATGGAAGAATTCTGATACTTTATGACCCTCTCATTCTTAGCCTTACCACCATTGATTCCTAAAACAAATGATACGTTGCCATGCTCTTCTCAACCAAACTTCCATCTCCTTCCATATTACTTTTGTTTATGCTAAAAGTTATATTAATGCTAGATCCCCCCTCCTCAAATATATTCCTTTTCTTCGACAAGAAACTCATCCTTGGATTATTGGTGGAGATTTCAGTTGCTCTATTCGAACTTATGACAGGTCAGTAGGAGACCCCCTCTCTTTGAATGAGATAAAACCATTAAATACTTCAGTTCATCAACCCAATCTCATTGAGATTAATACCACTGGATCAACCTACTCATGGAACAACAAAAGAAAAAATGGATGTAGAACATTCTCCAAAATTGATTATATTTTTTGTAACCAACCTACCTTATCCAAGTGGCTAACCATGTTTAATCACCTACCTACCCCATTGTTATCCGACCACTCTCCACAAATACTCCATTTAGGTGCCAATGTCATGAAATGGAAACCAAATTTTAAATTTTTTAATTCATGGGTTAATGAACTTGATTTTCAAAGCTTAATTGAGAGGACATGGACTATTCCTAATTTTGGCAAGCCCTTGTTTGTCTTGTAGAAGAAGCTCAAAGATGTCAAAGAGAAGCTGAAGGCTTGGTCTAAGAACAAATTTGGAGTAGGAGCTAAGCAATATGAATTATTAAAAACTCAACTTATAACTATTCAAGAAAAGATGCAAATAAGTCTTGAAGATGTCATTATGGCTAGTATGGAAACTGAAGCTGCCAAACTCTACTCTGAGGCACTCATAAGAGAAAATGATATGTTAAAACAAAAGGCGAGAATCAAGTGGAACAATGAAGGAAACCGTAACATTGCTTATTTTCATGCTGCATTAAAGGCCAAACAAACACGAGAAAATATTTGGAAGATACGTGATGAAAAAGGGGAGCTCCACTAAGACCCTGAAAGCATAGTTGATGCACTCATCAATTACTACTCTGAATTATTTGGTAACACTGAAAACAGTCAGCCTAATATTGAGGCAATTGTTCCTTACATTCTGCCTTTTCTTAATAGTGAGGATGTACTGCTCTTAAGCACCAAAGTCACTAATACTGAGATTAAGCAAGCCATGTTCTCCCTTAATAAGAACTCTTACGGGGGGCCTGATGGTCTTAATGCCTTCTTTTACATGTCTTGTTGATCTATAGTGCATGGAGATGTTATTAAAGCAATTAAGAACTTTTTCAAAAAAGGTAAAATGGTAAACTCTTTCAATAATACCTTTATTGCACTAATCCCTAAAGCTAATAATGCTAACGGTGTTCAAGAATTCCGCCCCATCCCTTGCTGTAGCATAATATATAAGTGCATTATGAAAATAATTGCTTCACGAATGAAAGTGGTGTTGCCAAATATCATCTTGAAAAATCAAGCAGCTTTTTTAAATGACAGAAACATTCTTGATAATGTTCTAGTATCACATGAGCTTCTCCATGGCTACAACTCCTCTTCTGTTTCTCTAAGAGGATTATTGAAGTTAGACATATGTAAGGTGTTATCCCGCCTTTGGGCAAGGCCGTGACACCAAGGAATTGACTAGTAACCAATGACGGTCCGTCCTAGAGATTAGTTATACACAAGCTCACTATGGATATTGACGAATTTTGTCCGAGTCCGGATCAAGCTTAAATTGATATGACACAACAAGCGAAGCTATGAGAGTCAACATTCCAAATCTCAAGTCAATCCGAGTTCATATGTTCAAGTTACGAACGATACAAAAGTGGATGAAAACCCAACTGCACACTTCGACTCGCTCCGTTCGAATCCATCTGGGAAGCCTACTTCGACTCTCTCCACTTCGACTTGCTCAGCTTCGCGTCCATCGGGTAGCCTATGTTCGACTCCATCTAGATCAACTCCATCAGAGAGCCCTTCTTCGACTCGTTCAGTTCGCATCCATCAGAGAAGCCTTCTTCGACTCGCTCAGTTCGCATCCCTCAGGAAAGCCTTCTTCGACTCGCTTTGCTTCAAGCCATAGTTCGACTCAATCATCCAACTTCAACTTCGCATCCATCCAGGGACTTCTACTTCGTGTCCCTCAATGCGAAGCAAGGCACAGCAATCAATACGAATAAACGCCACATCACCGAGTCAAACAGAACAGAGTCGAACAAAGAGCGAGTCGAAACGAGAGCGAGTCGAACAAAACAGCCAACCGAGAATCCCAATTCATATCGATCATATCTCCTAATCTACAAGTCCAAATGCTATGAAATTTTCACAAAAGACTACGTGCATGCTAAAGAATGTCCACGCCAAATTTTGACTCCATTGGATGAAATCTTGATCGATACGAAATCTGTTTGTATCGATCACGGATCAGACCGAAACTTCACGGGCTTGGGCGCGCGGGCCTGGTCACGTGCCAGAGAGGGTCTCCCGAGATCTGAGCGAAATACCAGCCTCCTAAACCTATAAATAGACCCCCAAAGCCAACAGAAAAGGGGTTCTACTTCTTCTTTGAGATCTCCAACGCCTAGACTTTGCCGAATCCAGATCTGAATTCCATTGCTGCTGCTACCAACGAATATTACTGCTGCAAATCATAATTACCTGCTGTAATTCATTGAATTCACTTGTAATCTTCAAAGAAAGATCAATAAAGTTATCAACTTCATAGTGGACGTTGGCGATACGCCGAACCACTCTAAATTCTTGTGTCTCTATGCATTTTAATTATTCTCATTTCTGAAATTTGGAGTTTTTGTTAGATAATTCCTCTTTTTCCATTTAATTTCTTCACTTTATCTCTTCAAAAACTTCTGAAGAGTGTTGTGCCCTATTTTGGTACAAACACTTTGGTGCTTTCACTGAGAAAAACCCAATTTTTCTCCTTCCCTTTGGATCCCCTATCTATATCGGATTGCATAAATCCAAGAGGAAGATCCAGGTCTAAAGCCTTGAAGCCCTTCCATACTATTCAGATTTGCAATCAGATCTAGGAAAGGACTTCATCAATTAATTATGGTGAGCACACGTACCACTTCTACAGCTGCTGATCAAGGAGCACGGGACCGACAGAATCCCGTGCAATCACCTCCATCCAACCAAAATGCTGCAGGACCTTCAGATCCATCAGGTCCAATCACCAAACAAGAATTCCAAACATTGCTTCAAGAGTTGACCCAGAGTCGACAACAGCTAACTGAACAACTGCGCGCCAACACAGAGTTGACCAACCAGCTAAATCGCCAAAGGCAAAGAAGATCCATAAGAGACCAAGGTTCTTATTCTTCCATAAAGAGTTCAGCCTCCTTTGATGGCCAAACCAGATCCACACCCCCACGGCTAGGTGTAAGTTACACCCAGGCCACTAGGCACCAACCTGCTTCGAATCTTAGGCAACCTAGAACTGGACCATCCTCTAGTCTCCATACAGAACCTTCATCTCGAGGAGGTGTTGCTCCTTACCATGTCACCGGCAAGATTGCTACTACCTCCACTGCCGAACGAGGAGGTGATGCTAGAAACCAAGCTGATCCTCAATGTAACCAACGAGAGCAGACCCCTGAGCCTTATGTCCCTGAGGATGTTGAACCAAGGAGGCGAGGCACAGAACGTCGACCGCGTCCGGTCCAGACTCGTGCTGTGGAACCCGACCACACCTTGGCACAGCATGCTCCCAGCATCCGAATGCCGGATATACCAACGATGATTCGTCAAATGATCCGTGAAAGTCAGGGTCTCAGTAATGACGATTGGGAATCTCCCGGAGTCATACCCCTTTCACCGATGACGTATTATATGCTGAACCACCTTGGCGCTTCAGGATGCCAACTTTGCCAGTCTATGAAGGAAGTTCTGATCCCAATCAACACATCCTGAAGTACGAATGGCTGATGAATGCTGCAAGAGCGGATGATGCAGTAAAGTGTCCTAGTTTCCCCATTTCTCTAGGGGGCATCGCTACCATGTGGTTTACTCGTTTGCCACCACGATCCATTTCTAATTTTGATCAGATGGCCACAAAGTTCATTGAACAATTCCGTATGCACGTGGCAAGGCCTAAAGACGTTAACACTCTGTCTAGTGTTACACAAGCTCCCGGAGAAACACTTAGACGTTACTTGGAGCGATTCCACGCTGCGTGTGCAGAAATAAGCAATCCCGATGATAATTCTATCCTGATGGCATTGACTAAGGGGATTGATGCTGATTCCGAGTTCGGAAATTGGTTAGTTGGAAACCCACCTGCGTCATTAGACCGTTTCTATTCTAAGGCAGCCCAATTCTTGAGAAGGGAGGATGCGAAACAGTCTAGGAAGCAGGATGATGCAGGGCCCAACATCGAAGGAATCCAAAGTAACATCGCTAATAAACAGTCCGGAGATAATCCTGGAAAATTTCAATTGAACGTGCAAAATAAACAGAATCAGTAGAGGGACAATGGGAATCAAAACAAGAAACGCGATCAGAATCGCCGTCCATGGCGTAGAGCTTCCATGTACGATAACTACACCCCATTGAACACGTCGTTGGAAAATGTGTATCTGCAGACCTGCAACACCATGCAATACAAGAAGCCTGCCCCGAAACCACCAACTGAAAGACAAATCCAGATAGGGAAGTTTTGTAGGTTCCACGAAAGCTACGACCATAACACAAATGAGTGTCGCTATTTACAAGACCTCATTGAAAAACTGATACGTGAACGGAAGTTGGATCAGTATGTGCGGGCGCCGCAGTCTGGTGGTGCAGGCCCATCAAATCAGAATCGTGCGTCGAATCAGGAAAGACAGGAGGAACTCGCTCGTACAGGCGGGAGGTTGGTTATTAATACAATAAGTGGTGGTCCTCACCCAGCAGATCGAAGCTGGAAGGAAATGGAGTCGTATGCCAGTTCTATCAGACATGCGGACTTCGAATGTTATAGTAACTCTGATGAAGGGGCTCCGGCCAAGCAACAGAAGACGATGACAGATGACGTCGTGTTCAGGAACAGAGACGCTGATAAAGTTGAAGCCCCCACTATCAATCCACTGGTCATCTCAGCTCAAGTAGGTCCCGCTTGGATGAAGAGAATCTTAGTTGACAGTGGAAGCTCTGTGAATATTTTGTTCAAGCGAGCTTATGATCAAATGAGAATGGAAGCCACAGACTTGAAACCTTGTCAATCCCGAGTCCATGGTTTCAACAGAAGTGCTACTATACCCACTGGAATGGTGGAACTGCCAGTAGAGTTGGGAGTTGGAGAACGTTGGAGAGTACGGATGTTGCAGTTCATTGTTTTGGACATAGACTCCCCATATAATGCTTTCTTCGGCCGACCGGCCCTCGCTGAATTCAGGACAGCCATTGCCCCATGGTGTTTGACTTAAAAATTCCCCACTTATCATGGAGTAGGGATCATTCAAGGAGATCAGGTTGCTGCCAGAGCCTGTTATATTGCTGAGCTGCGGGAGGCGCAGCGAAAGGAGAAAGGAAAGGGCGTAGAGGAATCTCTCTGCGTCCGTTTTGCCGATAATTGACAATTAACGCCCGGGCCCAGGCCCGGGCACCCCAGCCAATTCCTCAAGGATCTTGACCCAAGAGAAACTGAAGACGAAGGAGAATCTAAAGAAAGTCAAGCATCCTCGGCCGAACTGACAATCGATGTCCTAGTTGACAATGACGACGATTCGAAAATAATAAAGATTGGGTCTCAGCTAAGCCAGCAAACTCAAGAGGAATTGGTTGAATTTCTACGGGCGAATCTTGACGTATTTGCATGGACACATTCTGATATGTGTGGGATCTTGCCGGACATCGCGAGCCACACTCTGAACATTGACCTGCGGCATGTCCCGGTCAAACAGAAAAGGCGTGGTATGGATCTAGAGAGATCTGCTGCCCTTAAGGAAGAAGTAGAAAAGCTTAAAGCGAACGGGTTCATTCGAGATGCGCTATATCCTGAATGGGTGTCGAATCCTGTGCTCGTCCGAAAGCCGAATGGAAAGTGAAGAACATGTGTCGATTATTCCGATCTGAATAATGCATGTCCCAAAGACAGTTTCCCACTTCCCAGAATTGATCAGCTAGTAGATTCGACAACTGGGCATGAACTTTTATCCTTCATGGATGCGTACTCTGGCTACAATCAGATACCGATGCATTTACCCGATCAAGAACATACCAGCTTCGTAACCAATATAGGACTTTATTGCTACAAAGTTATGCCATTCGGACTCAAGAACATCGGGCTACTTATCAACGATTGGTCAATCGGATGTTTGCCAACCAAATCGGGAAAACCATGGAAGTATATGTAGGCGACATGCTTGTGAAGTCACGACTCTCCACCAACCATGTTAAAGACCTGGAAACTATGTTCAACATACTTCGAGAATACAAAATGAAGCTAAATCCACTAAAATGTCACTTTGGAGTTGCATCCGGAAAATTCCTTGGATTCATCGTCAACGCTCGAGGGATCGAAGCTAATCCTGAAAAAATCTGGGCTATTCGAAATCTTGAGACTCCGAAAACCATAAAGCAAGTCCAGAGTCTCAATGGAAAAGTAGCAGCATTGAGTAGGTTCATTTCAAAGTCCACTGACAAATGCATTCCCTTCTTCGATCTGATCCGAAGAGGAAAACGAAACTTTCAATGGACCGCAGAATGTGAAGGCGCTTTCCAGGCACTAGTCCAACATCTATCCACACCGCCTATCCTGTCGAAGCCTATTAATCATGAGAAGTTGTTTGTATATTTGGCGATATCAGAAAACGCTATCAGCGCTGCATTAATTCGAGGAGAAGACAAGATACAGAAGCCAGTATACTACGTCAGCAAGCGATTGACCAGGGCTGAAAGGAATTATTCGAAATTGGAGAAGTTGACTTACTGCTTTGTTATTGCATCAAGAAAACTCCGACCGTATTTCCAAGCACATTCCATTATTATTTATACCGACCAACCATTACGATAGGTCCTTTCGCGGCCTGAGACGTCTGGTAGGTTACTCAAGTGGAACATCGAACTGAGCCAGTTTGATATTACTTACACTCCAAGATGAGCGATCCAAGGACAAGTCCTAGCCGATTTCATAGCTGAATTTACCATTCCAGAGGGCTTGCCTGAAACCAGTGAATCCCCCAAATACGTCTGGAAGCTTTATACCGATGGTGCATCAAACGACCAGTGTTCAGGCGCTGGTGTTGTACTTGAAACTCCCAAAGGACAATCCATATGTTATGCTTTGAAGTTCGATTTTCATGCGACTAATAACGAAGCTGAATATGAAGCCCTCTTAGCTGGCTTAAAACTTGCTAGAGATTTGAGAATTATCGCGATGGAAATTTATTGTGACTCACAATTAGTTGTGTGTCAGGTACGTGGAGAGTATCAAGCAAGAGATCGAAGGCTGGCTGCTTACTTAGCTCGAGTTCAGGAAGTACTGAATCAGTTTGATTATTACGCCATCTATTGTATACCTCGAGAACGCAACCAAAAGGCCGATTCATTGGCAAAGTTAGCCAGCATAGGAGAAGCTCAGCAAATGGGACTCGTTTCCGTAGAGACGTTACCCTCTCCAAGCATCGACCGGGCTGAAATAGACTGGGTATGCGAAACCGTCCCAGAAAAAGATTCATGGATGACTCCACTCAGAAACTACATTGAGCGCGGAACCCTGTCGGAACGCAGGAGTGAAAAGAGACAAGTTCTTCGAAAGGCCTCACGATTCACCATTCAGAATGGGGTCATGTATATAAGAGGGTACTTTGTTCCTCTACTTCGGTGTATCGCTCACAACGAAATTAAACGAGTACTGCACGATGTACACGAGGGAGAATGTGGCGACCACACCGAGGGGCAAGCACTTGCCAAGAAAATACTTCGGTACGGATACTACTGGCCGACCGTGAATCGCGATGCGTCGGATTATGCAAAGAAATGTGATAGGTGCCAGAAATTTGCCCGAATTCCTAGAGCTCCTCCTACCGAGATAACGCAAATGGTCAGCCCATGGCCGTTTGCAATGTGGGGCATCGACATCATTGGTGCTTTACCTCTGGCAAAAGGTGGTGCGAAATACGCCATCGTCGCGGTTGATTACTTTACAAAGTGGGCTGAAGCCGAAGCTCTTGCTACCATAACGACGAAGAAAGTAATCAACTTTGTAGTTCGCAACATCATCTATCGGTTCGGTCTCCCACACACCATTATTACGGACAACAAAACCCAATTTGACAATGCTGAATTTAGAGATTTCTGCAAACGATTTCACATCCAAAAGAAATTCTCTGCAGTTGCACGCCCTCAGGCAAACAGTCAAGTCGAAGTAGTTAATAAAGTTATAAAATCCATCATGAAGAAACGACTGGAAAAGGTCGGTGGCAAGTGGGTCGATGAACTTCCTATGGCTTTATGGGCTTACCGAACAACCCACAAAACTACGACTGGTCACACTCCATTCTCTCTCTCTTACGGTTCAAAAGCCGTTATTCCAGTCGACCTAGAAGTACCTTACATCGTGTGACATACTATGATCCGAAGACAAATGCTATATTACTTGCTGAATCTCTCGATCTACTAGATGAAAAGCATGAAGAAGCTGATTTGAGGGCAGCTGCGCATCGAAGTCGAGTCGCCCGATTGTATAACACCAAGGTCCGCCCGCGAACCTTTGAGCTAGGCGATCTCGTCCTAAAAAGAATCTATCCGGTTCCTTTGCATATGAAGCCGACATGGGAAGGACCGTATGTTATTGAACGAAGGCTCGGAGATGGCACATTCAAATTATCGACCGTCGACGGTCTTATTCTGCCAAGAGCCTGGAATAGCGAGAGCCTTCGCCGCTATTACACATGACAGGCTATCTTTATCCATTTAGATTACTTTCCATTTTTGCAATTTGTTTCTGCATTTCGAAATTAGAACTTGTAATAAGGCAACTGACTTTTCCATATTTTCTTATTTCAGCAATAAAACGCAATCTCTTCGAGCCAGAGCTGTGATTTACTTGAAATGCCTCATATGATCATCACTATGCACGGAGAGCTAAGTTTCACCATACGGTGGAATTTATTCAAATAGGGAGTGACTGCGATGCAACAATCACTTGCTAAGTGAAACCCGAGCTCGGGGACCAACCATCACATCAAAGTCAAAAAAGGATTGATACATGATAATCCTTCATTCAACTCCGAACTCCTAGAGCACGAGTTGGAGTATAAACATCAACTCCGTATTCCCAGAGTGCGAAGCGGAGTATAAACATCAACTACGAGTTCCCAGAGTGCGAATCGGAGTATAAACATCAACTCCGAACTCCCAGAGCGCGAGTCAGAGTATAAACATCAACTCCGTATTCCCAGAGCGCGAAGCGGAGTATAAACATCAACTCCGAACTCCCAGAGCATGAGTCGGAGTATAAACATCAACTCCGTATTCCCATAGCACGAAGCGGAGTATAAACATCAACTCCGAACTCCCAAAGTGTGAGTCGGAGTATAAACATCAACTCCGTATTCACAGAGCGCGAAGCGGAGTATAAACATCAACTCCGAACTCCCAGAGCGCGAGTCGGAGTATAAACACCATCTCCGTAGTCCCAGAGTGCGAAGCGGAGTATAAACATCAACTCCGAACTCCCAGAGCGCGAGTCGGAGTATAAACATCAACTCCGTATTCCCAGAGTGCGAAGTAGAGTATAAACATCAACTCCGAACTCCCAGAGCGCGAGTCGGAGTATAATCATCAGCTCCGTATTCCCAGAGTGCGAAGCGGAATATAAACCTCAACTCCGAGTTCCCAAAGTGCGATCCAGAGTATAAACATCGACTCCGGATTCCCAGAGTGCAAAACGGAGCATAAACACCCACTTCAAGTTCCCGAAGCATGAATCAAAGTATAAATATCAACTCCAAACTCCCAGAGCACGAGTCGGAGTACAAACATCAATTCCAAGTCCCCGGATCGCGGACATATGATTGAAACTTAAGCTGGCGTGACCAACCACCAGTGAACAAATGAGAATCCCCAGAGTGCAGATATGATCATCGACAATCAGACAAACGTGGAAAAACCACTCGGTCTCCACTTGACTCAGACATCCGTTCTATGGCTCTAGACTCAGCACGACACAAGCGAGAAGCAATCTGACTGATGTTCCACAACTCACCCCCGAGACTGGGGGGCAGGACTTAAGCATCAACCATTGAATGAAGTGATGCGACGCCAAAATTCAACTTGCTTCCCGGTCGCAAACCATGTCTGCAGTACCCGAACTTGGCAAACAAAAACAAACTTCATTCGGAAGCTGAAACTTCACAAGTGCATTTCAGATATTGAAACACTTAGCCATATACACAATGACAGAAAAGAAGTCAAAATCATTTCTATTGTTTATAAAAGAAGTTCGTGCACAGGTTTCCAAAAAATTCCTACTAGCAGGGGCCGAACCCGCATCTATACACGGCCAACAAAATGCAAGTCAAAATAAACTAGGGAAGCGTGCCTAATCCTTCTTCTTCCTTGGCTTCCTTCTCGGTGTGGACTCGCTGGAGCCACCGCTAATCTTCCTCTTCGAGCCTTTGCTTTTCGGCGGTTGGCCTCCAAGCGAGGGCATTATGTCAACATCCTCCTCCGAACTCAAGTGGATAGGAATGCTCCCTGCGGGCGGAGTCGGAGGAACATGATCAAGTACAAGAGATGGAATGGGCACGCTGGTGATGAAGATAGTACCACCAGGAGATATCATTCTGAGCGGAGTTGGTTCCGGTGCTGCCATCCTACCTCCAAAACTGCCACCATGAGCCGCGGCTGCCATTTCAACGTCGATTTGAGCAAACACCTCCTCTTCAGTAACCGCTCGAGCCTCGCTGGAGGCGTTAGCGGTTGGCATTGAAGAACTTGTAGCAGGAGCGCTTCCCCCCATGGCAAACGACAAGTCGGCAAGAGGATCGCCGTGACGGCGAAAGAGTTCGTCTATCATCTGCTCATCGAACACAAGCGTACTTCCCTATATATCGTCAAGAGACGCAGCAGTTGTAGTCACGGTGATCGCTTCGGTAACGATGGCCTCCTGTGTCTGATGTGATTCTTGAGTAACAGGAGGCCCGACATGTGTAGAATCGATCACTGGACAAAGAATAAGAGAACTGTTAGAACTTAACTCGATCGAAGATTTCGACTTAAGAAAGATATGTGGAATGTCCAGAATACCTTCCTCAGTTTTACTCGAAGCGGCAGGGCGGCATCAGTAACTTGCGCTGCAGCCGGAGACATATGCGACTGATATGGGTTATAAGCAGGAACGGCCTGAGGATCGACCACAAACGAGGATACGGGCTGGGTTGACGCGGGAACTTCCAGACTTGCTTCATGGTGGTCAACCCCTGAACCCTCTCCTACTTCAAAGTGTTGGGCGCCAAGTCTTTCCTTCTCATGCAGAATCATTGACTCGTGAAGAATCTTCTTTTCATCTTCAGTCAGTATGCGATTCTCGAGTTCAAATTCATCCACAGACTCGCCCTGATGCATCTCCTTCTCTTCCTCAACCAGTCGGCCCCAAGCGTTATAAAGATGCGTTGGATAATCATCGAGCCAGGCTAGAACCCTGTGCCTCAGCACATTAGCGTTGTAAACAACGAGAAGGTCTTCGATGTCAGCCTCTAGCCTGGACTCGGCCGGCTTCACTTTCTCCTCAACCTCAGCCTCCACCTTGCGGACTTTAGCCACAGCCGCATCCCGTTCACCCCTGAGCAGAATGGTTTTTTCGCATGCCTCCTGGGCTGCGTTGTTCGCATCATCTTTTTCCTTGGCCATGTCGGCGAATTTGGCCTTGAGTTCATTGAGTTCATTTACTGCCACGTCCCGCTCGGCGGTAACTTTAGTATTCCGGTGGCCCATCTCCTCCACTAGGGCAACATGTGTATGCCCCAATCTCTCCATTGCCGCCTTCGCCTCGTCAGCTTTTTTGGTGGCCTCAATCTCCGATTTCCGAGAAGACTCGGCCTTAGTAGTCAGCACTTGGATGATCCAATCCCTTTGAGCGAGTTCGATCTCCAGTTTCTCAAGCGCTTTGGCTCGCTCAAAGGCCACCTTGGAAGCTTTCTTTGCAGCCTTTACCCACTCACTGTACTGGGTGTAGATGTCATGAACGTACTCATGCATCGTGTTTTCCACTCCAGACGGAATTCTTTTTAAGTGTGGCGGGAAGACATAGCCATCGAAGCAAATGTTCAGAAATTCCTTCCTCATCTGAGCCAGTTTAAGGGCCCCTTCTCCTGTGGGCTCGGCTGGGACCTGCTCTTCAATCATGGAAGCCGTGGTCTCAACTCTCTGAAGATGAGTCTCGGATCTAGAAGTATGAGAAGACGTCCTGTGATGAGGAGGCTCTGGTGGGTGCGGAACAAAAACGGGAGGTGGAGACGGAAGTCTAAGAGGAGGAGAGCGTGATCTAGACCGATGTCTACATTCTCTGTCACGCCCATACCTGTCCCGGTTAGAGTATTCGCGATCGCGATCTCTAGCTGAATCCCTTATGCGGGAATCGTAATAACCAGAAGCTTTTCGGGCCGAGCGAAGATTCCCGAGCATCGATCCTTTTCCAGACATAGTATTTGAAAATGAGAAACGAAGAAAGAGTTAGCGATTTCCTAAGTTGGACGATTTACAGTTGTGAATCATGTAGTGTAGTGAAGTGTATGCATGTGAAACCCCCCGACCAATCGGAAATGTCGGCCGCACTCATAGCAAGCGACCCGCTCAGTTCAAGAGCATTATCAAGCTCCTCCATCCCGGCGTCGTGTTGAGACGACACAAAATCCGAAATCGGAATATCAGCAAGCCCTGTAAAAGGACAATCTACTTGCGGGGGAGGAGCCTCCGAAATTCTAATCCCCGGGACGGGCAAGGACACAACCACAGATTTAAATCTCTCGGATTTAGAACGCTTGTGAGCAACAGCCTTTCCTTTTCTCTTTCCTCCTGAATCCTGGACATCAGAAGAAGGTCCAGCTGGGAGCTCGGTATCGGTAGGCATTCTCTCCGGATCAAATTCCTCGGTTATCACGACTGCGAGCGCTTTGCGCTTCACCCGTTTCTTCGAGACCACTCTAAGTGTCCCTTCCAGCCGTATGCTCTGCCTCCGTTCTATCAACCCGACGGTCCTCAAATTTCTGTCAGTCAGAACCAAGTCGATATGCCTCTCTTCGCCTGGAAACGCTTGGAGGATCCGAACTAGCTCTCTGAAGTATGCACCGTCCGGTCGAGAGATTGCAGCTATAAAAGAGGAGAAGCATATCAGTTTTGAAGTCAGTTACTACTATCTCAATGATTCAAGAGAAAAATGGTAACACTTACGTCTATCCAACCATCGCCTAGCATATCCAGGGGGCACCGAACATAGAACCATTCGGTTTTAAAGTAACTTAGCCTTCCCCAGGAGCCCATTACAATGTGGCAGTTTCTGACCGCTTCCAGGAAGGTGAAAGAAGGGCTATCTCCACGGTTCTTAACGTTAAATAAATATCTAATCTCAATCGGCTTTGGTAGTCGAAAGAGAATCTCCATAAACAGAATAAAGGTGCTGTTCAACAAAGCATACCCGTTGGGGTGCAGCTGGGATGGAGCTATCCCAAGGAATGGTAATATCTCCCTTATATATTGGTTGAAGGGAGGAAGCGTTCCCGCCGTACATGCATGACAGTTAAAGGCAGTAAACCCCTCCGGGGGATCATGAGGCCTGTCATTTGGCCCTGGAAGTAGCAAGTCATCGAGCGACAAACCATGCCTTAAGCAAATCTGTCCTAGCATATCTTCGGAGATGCCCGACGGCACAGAATCTTGTGGACTACAAATAAATCGAGCCCCTAGATGCTCATCCGTAGCTGGGTCTATAACTTCGGCTTTAATAACCGGTGTTTCGATGGTTGGAGGAATAGAACTCGGGAGTTCGGGCTGCTGAGAACTTGAAGGTTCCATGACTGGCTAGCTTATAAAAAATCATTATTAAACAAACAATAATGCTCGTGCATCCCCCAGTGTAAAGTGTGTGAGTGTGTTGTGCAGTGCAGTACTGTATATCATTTGAGAAGATCTACAGGATTGAAGAAAGCATGTAAACGACGAGACTTTGGAATTCAGTCGGAAGGACCGTCATCGTTGACCATCACAACCGTGCCATCCAGCTATTAACTATCATTCCAAGTTAAAGTTTGTTATCATTTTGATAAGTTCCAGTTTCATCGACAAGCTTTGATAGGCAATCAGATATGCGGTAAAACGATTAAGTCCAGTTATGCAAGTTTGAAGCTCGTCGGAGTCGATTGTTCAAATGTGCAAGGAGTTTCAAATTTTTTAATGTTCAATTCGTATCGCCCACAAGAGCCGTGTTCGCATCGGTAAATCATGGTCATCTGCATACGAGTTAGACTCGGTCAGAAGGTTAGCGTGCAAGTTTGACTCGATCAAGAGGCTGGGAATTTCGAATCGATCGGAGCGCAACACTTCGAATCAGTTAAAAGCCTCCAGTTTGAGTCGATCTGAGGGCAGCGTAGTTCGACTCGTTCCAGGAGCTGCGCACTTCGACTCATTCCAAGGCCCCCACTTCGAATCGATCCAAAGCCATCCACTTCGACTCGATCAAAAGCCATCTACTTCGACTCGATCAAAAGCCATCCTTTTCGACTCGATCCAAGGCCATCATTTTGAATCAATCAGAAGCAACCCCTTCGTATCAATCCACATCTACGAAGCATTCGACTCGATGCAAAGCTCAGCCATCGATCGATACGAAGGCCTCCATCTCATCATCTCGAAGCCCATACTCTAGATCGACGCAAAGTTGAGGCCAAGGAATCTTCGATCGATCACGACTCTGGTTGATTTGGTGTTAAATATCGAGTCTCATCGTTTACGCGTTGGATTCACTTAATGTATTACCTAAATCTGGCAGTTAGTTCGAGTAATTGAGGATCTGAATCGGTTTGAAGGCAAGAACAATCCTTATTTTCCCAAGTCTCAGAGCGATACAAAAGCGAGAGTGCAAGAGTAGAAAAGTAAAAAAGTGGAAAAATGGCTAAGTACCGAGTATTTATATGAACTCGAGCACAAAGGTAAAAAACAATTCGCCTTCCCAGTGAGTTCGACTGGCTACGAAATGTCGCAACAAGACCGAGTCGAACAAGCAGTTCGAATCCATCATCGAGTCAAACAAGCAGTTCGAATCCATCACCGAGTCGAACAAGCGCTTCATGTTCATCATCGAGTCGAACAAGCACTTCGTATCCATCAAACCCTGCGTCCATCGATACGAAATCCTTGTTCGTATCGATAGTTTCCAACTCCTTCCCCAGAGCATCAATACGAATAGTCAGTCTGAATCCATCGAATCACGGCTTCCAGAGGCCAACTCCATCGATTCGAAATACTCATTTCGCATCCATAAAATTCAAGAAAAATCGTCTTCAATGTTTCATCCCTTCACATCGATTTAGGAGAGGATCGTTACGAAGGAACATTAAAAACAACCGTCGGGCGTTGTTACAACGAATTACACGTCGGTTCAGGATACGATCGATATGGAATTCAATATAAAATAAACTGACAATGACTCGTGAACGTACAAACGTCAACGAGTGTCAGGTTGATGTATATGCATGTATGTCGGACTAATATTCAATATTCCAGATTTATAGGAACTCATTTGATAACAATTACAACAACAAACGGCTAATCACTAGCATACATCAATTGGATTCAACAGTACAGGGTACAGCAGTTGACAGTCAACAGTTTACATTATCGAGAAAATCAGTCGAAGATTACAGCTTTCATCGAAAAGACAATAACTATTCAGAGTAAAAGATGGTAGCATTTCAAAGCACATCATGTTTCCACAAGACATACTTTGGGGGGAAAATGTTATCCCACCTTTTGGCAAGGCCGTGACACCAAGGAATTGACTAGTAACCAATGACGGTCCGTCCTAGAGATCAGTTATACACAAGCTCACTATGGATATTGACGAATTTTGTCCGAGTTCGGATCAAGCTTAAATTGATATGACACAACAAGCAAAGCTATGAGAGTCAACATTCCAAATCTCAAGTCAATCCGAGTTCGTATGTTCAAGTTACGAACGATACAAAAGTTGATGAAAACCCAACTGCACACTTCGACTCGCTACGTTCGAATCCATCTGGGAAGCCTACTTCGACTCGCTCCACTTCGCATCCATCGGGTAGCCTATGTTAGACTCCATCTAGTTCAACTCCATCAGAGAGCCCTTCTTCGACTCGTTCAGTTCGCATCCATCAGAGAAGTCTTCTTCGACTCGCTCAGTTTGCATCTCTTGGGTTCTTCGACTCGCTCTGCTTCAAGCCATAGTTCGACTCGATCATCCAACGTCAACTTCGCATCCATCCGGAGACTTCTACTTTGTGTCCATCAATGCGAAGCAAGGCACAGTAGTCAATACGAATAAATGCCACGTCACCGAGTCAAACAGAACCGAGTCGAACAAAGAGCGAGTCGAAACGAGAGCGAGTCGAACAAAACAACCAACCGAGAATCCCAATTCGTATCAATCATATCTCATAATCTACAAGTCCAAATGCTATGAAATTTTCACAGAAGACTACGTGCATGCTAAAGAATGTCCATGCCAAATTTTGACTCCATTGGATGAAATCTTGATCGATACGAAATCTGTTCGTATCGATCACGGATCGGACCGAAACTTCACGGGCTTGGGCGCGCGGGCCTGGTCACGTGCCAGAGAGGGTCTCCCGAGATCTGAGCAAAATACCAGCCTCCTACACCTATAAATAGACCACCAAAGCCAACAGAAAAGGGGTTCTGCTTCTTCTTTGAGATCTCCAACGCCCAGACTCTGCCGAATCCAGATCTGAACTCCATTGCTGCTGCTACCAACGAATATCACTGCTACAAATCATAATTACCTGCTGTAATTCATTGAATTCACTTGTAATCTTCAAAGAAAGATCAATAAAGTTATCAACTTCATAGTGGACGTAGGCGATACGCCGAACCACTCTAAATTCTTGTATCTCTATGCATTTTAATTATTCTCATTTCTGAAATTTGGAGTTTTTGTTAGATAATTCCTCTTTTTCCATTTAATTTCTTCACTTTATCTCTTCAAAAACTTTCGAAGAGTGTTGTGCCCAATTTTGGTACAAACATAAGGCTTTTGACACTTTTCATTGGAATGCCATTGTTCGAATAATGGGTTATATGAATTTTCTCAAGCATTTTATAACTTGGATATATGCCTGCATATCATTTGTGAATTTATCCATATAGCTAAATGGATCGAGTGTTGGATACTTTGGGATCAAGCATGGCATTAGACAAGGTGATCATATGTCTGCCTACATTTTTATTATTGTCATCGAACTACTCACACGTATACTTGAAGACCTCGTCAGAAAGAAGCTTTTTCAATTACATCCTAAATGCAAAGAGCCTATGATAACCTCTCTCATGTTTGCGGATGATCTAGTAATTTTCTATAAGCCTACTAATCTGACCATTTCTACTACCGTTGAAGGACTTAAACTATTCTATGATATAACTGGTCTTAAAGTTAACTTGGAAAAATCTGAAATAATGTTAGCTGGAATAGAGCAGGAACAAAAGGAGGTCATTTATATAAACACTGGGCTTAGGCTATGAAATGGCACAGTCACCTACCTTGGAGTCCCCCTTGCAACATCTCAAATCACCACCAATTAGTGCCTTCCCTTGTACGAAATAATTACTACAAGACTTAAGTGTTGGTCTAGTAGATTACTTAGTCAAGCTGGCAGGCTAACCCTAATTAAATCGGTTATCTTCTCTATGTCAGTTTATTGGGCAAGAACATTTATACTTCCTCAGCGGTTAATTAAAATGATAAGAAGTGCAGTTATGAAATTCTCTTGGACCGGCAGCACCCTTAGGAGGTACATGGCCCCTATTAAATTCAAACATGTTGAAATGCCTTTGAAAAAAGGAGGATTGGGAGTTCTTGAATTAACGCACTGTCATAAAGCTACTATGCCGAAGTATATTGACAACTGCTTAAATAATAATGATAATATCTGGGTACAACGGTCCTCTAAATATGTTATTAAAGGAAAAACTTCAAGAATATGAATCCTACGCAAAGTATCAGCTGGACATGGAGAAGTATATTTAAGTTGAGAGAGGAGATGTTGCCTCTTGTTTAATATGTTATTGCCCCCCACAAAAAAGTCAGTTTCTGGGATGATCCATGGTGTAAACAAGGATGTATTCTTCGAAGATTAGTCAATCATCATGAACTAGTCTAATCTGGTGTTGGAGAACATGTTCTGTTAACTCTATATATTTTGGAGGCAGTGTTTTTTTTACCTAAAAACTCAAATCATAATATAAATGTCCTCTAGAATTTCATTCAGTCCATGTAATTTACCTCCTCTTGCCATGATAATATTACTTGGGGTCCTAATCATATGAAGTTCCAAACCAAGTCTATATACACTCACTTGACTGGTAAAAATGCTCGTACTACATGTAAGTGGCATGCAGTAATATAGAGAAGAGAAAGCACTGCAGTGGAAAATCTGCTACTATGGAAAGTAATTAACAATGCATTATTTACACGCGTGAAGCTTGTGAGCAAAGGATTGAACATGTGTGTAAGATGCATGTTCTGTAAAGACCAACCAGAGACGATAAAATACCTTTATTTTGATTGTCCTGTTATCTTTGGTGTGTGGAGTAGAATCAAGAGGGAGTTGAGCATCAGTATTGTTGGCTTGAGCAGATATGATGAATGGGTTGTGTTTCTTAGGGTTTCTGCAACAAAAGATATTCCATCTATTATTTATACTATTCTTTTCAAGAGATTCGTCAGGCTTGTGTGGTTGGAACGTAACACGAGAATTTTCAAAGAAAAGAGGAGTAAAAATGTTAGGCAGCTCACTGATTTTATTACTTCTGAAGTGAGGAGAGGAATTCATGAGTCAAACCTACCATTTGAGCCTGGAGATTGATATAGGTCTTGATCATGGTTCGCTTGTGCTCTTTATGTGTTTCTTTATTTCTGTTTGTTTTAGTTCTTCCCTTGTTTGGTCCACTTGTTCCTTATTTTCTTTATTCTTTGTTTGTTTGTTTATGTATTTTCTTATTATTTCTTTTTTTCCCCGGGTGGATCAATAAAATGGTAGGGGACCATTCAACCCCATCAACCTTGCCAAAAAAAATTATTTAAAATTTATGCATAATTTTTTTTAATTAATACAGTTTAAACATAATTTTTAATGTAAATTTGAACATACATGTATGTTGTACATATTACACATATAGACACACACACATTTAAATTTAAATTTTAAAACCTAAACTCATCATTATCATTAAGATTATGCATATTTTCTAAAAGTATTTTTTATTTAAAGCCGAAATAAAATTTCTTTTTTTGGATAAACATGAGAACTAAATATACATTTATATTTTTTAATATATTATAAAGAATTGTAGCATATATACATTAATTAATATAGGTAATATATGATTTGATTATATTATGCCCAAATATTATTTTTTCCATTCAAATTTATGCATGTGTGTATACTTATATTTTAAATTAACTATATAATTGATTTCAAAAGTATTTATAGCGTAAAATAATTTGGGAAAGCCGTAATATAGAATCAAATTCAAATAAAATGTTCTCCTTAATATCTTGCCCGTCCTTGGCGCATTGTATTGCTATAGTTTTCTCCTTAGAGTATGGCTCTCTCTTCCTTCTAGCTTAGTTTTCAAATTACTGCCATAAGCTTCAACTTTTAGGCAATGAAGTCAAGAGTTTTTTTAATTCGAATGTCACAAATAAAATAGGAGGGAGATGTGGTATTTATATCCACAAGATATTCAAAATATCTCCTTATATTTCTACCATGTTTATCTAGATGCAATCTCTTGAAAAATAGATAGTTAAAACCATTATCCCTCCATCCTATGACCAGCCCCTTTAGCAAGGTTCAACATAAATCTTAGGCTTAGTTAATATCCCATATTGATTGTTTATTTACTCAATTAGGCCCATTTAAATTATTAAATTAACATTATAACATTTATGTACTATTTTTATTGATTCCAAGGCCCAAATAAATAAAAACCATACAAAATTGATACAATATTTATGTTAATTTTATTTATTACTTTAAAAGTTTATAAGCTAATTTAATCGGGTTAAACTTGGAAAATTGCTAACAAATACTATTGTCCTGGCTCCATAGTGTGAACTTGGTACTCGGTAATGTGTAAACGATTAAAATATCAAAGCGTGTATGGACTTTTTTAAAGTACAATATTGGGCACTTGTTTAGTCGCTTATAGATCATTTAGGCAAACTCCAATTTCTAATATTTATTTAACTACATCCTAATTAATAATAACTTGTGCACGTTCTCTTTTCATCATCACTATATCACTATGATATCCGAATTTTGATTAATGGTCAAATACTCTAATAATATCTGAAGTTAATTACGTAGTCCCATTTTAAAGCCCTTGGTACAATTTGATAATATTTATCGATTAACTAGTTTATTCTAGTTAGAGATTATAACTTTAAGTTGACTACTAACAATAATGATTCTAACTTTTACAACGATGGAGACAAATCCTCTCTTGAGTAGTGTTTCACTTAAAACGGTTCAACGTGTACCAAACTATGGCCATAACATTATCGTGATGTTATATGATTGACCAAATTCAAAATATAGTCTAGATAATTAAGGCCAATGGTACTCTTAAGTTTGAAGAATAGTATACTTCATTACATAAGATCTTCCATTTTGAATTAGTTACATTAAATGAAAGAAGACTCTCGTTGAGTCATTCTATGATTGTTCTAAACAATCATAAATACGTAATCCCTTGTTATCCTTAACAACAATAATTAATTCACTGTCTATTGTATGAAGAGCATCACATACACTAGTCTCAACAGATTTATCTATATCATTTTCTCGATACATCTTGATTATGAATATTCTAACGATAAATATTTTAAACATTTAATCAATACTCATGGTTACAAACACATTCACAACTGCAATCGGTCAAATATTTTTCCTAAGGAGTTTCTACATGTATATACTTTACTTATTTAGATCATTACATATGTCAAAATACAACAATACATACAATAGAAAAAAAATGAAAGACATATTGTATCTAGAACAAGATTTTCATACGAGAGTTAAGTTATATAACAAATTTAGTTGCTACTAGGATAAACCCTTAACTCTATCAATCTTCCACTTGCACTTAGGGCAAATCGTGAAGCCTCGTGCCCAAACCTTAGAAAAGTCTTCCGAAATTTGACCGAGAAATGGCCTTATTGAATGGAACCGCGATGTTATTTTTAGTATCGACCCTCTCAATCACTATCTCTCCATTGTTGATATACTTTTTATCAAGTAAACTTTACGAAAACTATGCCTCGACCTATCGTAAGCTCGCGTTCCTTGGAAATCTATATTAATGATTTATTGTCACAAAACAATTGCATTCTTCTTTAATGCTTAGGATCACTCTTAGTTCATATCCACGCTACTTCTTTTGGGGCATCATTTAAGGCGACATATTCAAACTCCATGGCTGAATCCTCCACTAGTTCTTACTTGCACTACAAGAAAACTGATTTTTTGTAGCGCCCAAAAAACGCCACTACGTATTTTTAGTGGCGTTCCGATAATCGTTACGAGAAAACATGCCACTAAAAATCCTTGAGTATTAGTTGCACTTTTTTAAACGCCACCAAATTTGTTTTTTTGATAGCGTTTTTATAGCGCCATAGAATTCCTTTTTTGTAGCGCCTATTTACCGCCACCGAAAAGGTTTTCTCCTCCATGATACTTTTTTATGGTGTTATCTAAATTTTTTGTAGCGCCTGTTTAACGCCACCGAAAGGGTTTTCTCCTCCACGTTACCTTTTCATGGCGTTATATACATTTTTTGTAGCGCGTAATAAACGCCAGCATAAGTGTACTTGAGTTTCTAATTACTCTTTTGTAGCGACATTTTAACGCTACCAAAATAAATAATATCCAGTAGCGTTTGTTTCCCTCCACCTGCTACTCCAGATTTACCCCTGATCTAGCATCCAATTATATAATAACAGAATACGCAAGCACATACACTTTTGAACACAATATATTAAACAACTACAAAATACGTATACGCATTGAAGATCCACAAGATACATAGACATTCATACATCCACATACATAGGTGTCGACAAAAAGCAACCCGTACACATACACAACCAAACTACCATAAGTGTTATAACCAAACTACCATAAGTGTCATAACCGTACATATACATCTGAAATAAACATATGAAATAACCGTACATATACGTCTGAAATAACCGTACCGAGCATAACCTGAACCACCATAAAAACCTGAACTACCTGTCATTGTTGATGTCTTCAAAACCTGAACTACCTGTCAACAAAGAACAGAACAAAAGAGTGAGAAAACAAAACCTGAACTTAAAACTGCTTAAATAAGCAATGTACTGAAACAAAACATATGGACGACAATCGACCACTTCTCTGCACTGCCACAACACTCAACTACCTTGCCACTTCTTCCTACACTATCACTGTACTGCTCACCATCAATTCATACATAACTCCTCACCATCAATTCAACTAACATTCCACCACAATCCATACATAATTCCTCACCATCAATTATTTTCCCTCCCCTGAACCTGAACCACCAATCACAATCATTCAATCACAATTCGAATATAACACCCCTACTTATGTACTTTTATCATTTTACCAAAAATCTATCTGCACTTTAGCTGCTAGCATTCCTAATGTATATATAAAAAAAATTATATACCTTTCATTTTGACTTAATAATGATTTTTTCCATTGGCCAAACTATGGGAACGCCAAAGCAATCATCCATGCACGTCAGACCCGATGTTGGTCTCCATATCTCTGCATCTGGAACTATCACCAGTTCAATCCAAACTTTTACAGCATTACGTCCCAATGGACGACAATGGACCATCGTTATCAGATCAGTTGATGCAATACTTCCTTCAGCCACTACGTCTGCTCCACCCAAATCGATCAACTGGCATTTGGCATCCTTTTGCATTGTTGCAATCGGCTGAAAGAAAAGAGATTATTATGCACAATGTATACATGCACATTAAATAAACTTTCATACAAAGTTAACTTCTTCAAATTTGAAAATTAATACTTACATTTTGCGATTTATTCATGACCATATGTGTGGATTTCATGGGAGAATTCACAACATTTTCAGTATCATCATGACTCTCATCTAGTTTTTCTTGATCAGCTTCTACTTTTGATCTTGGCCATGCTACTTTCCTACCAACTGCATCTCCAATGCACGACATATCAGATGTGGGTCGCCACAAATAAGCATCTTTATTTACTACTTTGTCCACCCAAATCACAATAGCAGACGGACCGAGTGGAATACCATTAACAGTATATTTTGGATCAGTGGCGTGGATTCTTCCTTCGGCAACTACACCTTCACCCTCAGTCCAACCGTAAACCTTGCAAGTGTCTTCGATGATGCTGGTACTCTAAAAATGAGAAGTGAAATTCAAGACTTTAGTATGCTATACAAAAACAACGAATATGTGTTAATTTTTTATTCAGATGGGGGGTGTGCTCGCTGCATTTTAGACATCAATAAGCTCGCAACATATTACACCAATATACTTAACGTGAAAAAAATTACCGTACTGGATACACTACAGTTCAACCGTGTTCGCAGCGGGACCTTGATGCAAACTGATGGCCAAGCAACTACCTTATTCTTAGCGTCTGCTAAGACTGCCATTTCAGGTGTAGGCCTCCATAAATAAGTATCTGCTTTATCCACTGAATCTATAACAACGCTCCCAGCATTTGGTCCAAGACGAATGCCATTGACAACGTCATCTGGGTCCATGGACAACAGCCTCCCATGGGCCACAACTCCAGAGGTTCCATCCCAATTCAACAGCAAACATACTTCGTCGTCGATCTACAATTAATCAACCGAAAATTAAATCAATTACTGGATTAAAAAATTAAAATATAAATTTCATTTATTGAGTAATATAAATATTATTTTTACCGAATCAGGTGAGTTCCTTCTCGAACTTTCTTTACCCTGCAGCGAAGCACGAATATAAATTAATATTTTACGAATATAAATTAATTTCCAAAAATTTACCTTCTGGTCCATCAGAGTCTGTATCATTCCCTTCAATTCTGCTATTTCCTCTCGACACCGAGACACTTGTTTATCTTTGGACTGGGCCAAAGCTAGCTTGGTTAAATTGCAACCCCTACCCAATGCCCTTAACCGTCCCGGTTTATCTTGTCCCAGTACATGTACAAGAGCATCTTTTCCAATATCATTCTGTGTCGAGCCGGATTGGGATAGGCTACCATATTTTTTGATCTCCTCCTATATAAATAAATACACATAGATAATGTACAATGGTAAAAATATCATAGTTTCAAAAAAAATATACCAATAAAATTAAAAACAATTTTACAATAGTATTTGCAGCTTCCATGTTCACTGGTTCACCATTTTTTTTAATGTGAGATCTAATCCACACATCAGCTCTACTTATGGACGATGGATCTGCACTTTCTTTTTTCTAAAAATAGAATAACATTAAATTAATAAACTGACAGGTATAAAATAATGTTAAATAATGCTATAGTTAATTAACTTACCATGTCTTCGGTCTTTCTAGCCATTCCCCTACGATCGGTTGTATGCGGAAGTTGTGTGTACCTAAGGGCCGAATATTTCTCACTTTTTTGCTGAAAATATTGAAAGATGCTAGAATTTAACAACCAAAATCATAAAAAGAAAAACTATCTAATATTTATAATGCAGGGTAAATATGTATGGTGAGGATTGCAATTTATTTGAAAATCAATTCATCATGGTCATATACTTATTTGGTATTATTAATGCTGGATAACTCAGTTGACATATACAGCATTCCATATCTACTAATAATATTTATAGATTGAACTAACTTGCAAAGTGTTTTTTTACTTCATTTAAAATGTTCCTGTGCTTGTCATAATGCATTTGTATTTTGTACTGTCATAGGTTCCTACAGCTAATACCTAAACAGGAACCCTCAGCATCCACCAACACTTGGACTTCACTTCTAAAGAAATTTATCGGTTGCTAACTATGTAGATGGATTTGCAGAAACATGCCAGACGAGTTCAGTAGGAATGATTTACCCTAAACTCCCGACTTGTTTTCACCTTCACAAACTTCCTCCAATCAGTTATGCTTTTTATGTTCGTAGGTTTCAGTTTAAGTCTTTCCTCATCGTTCTCCGCTTTTTGCAAATTTCGAACCAATTTGCTTTTTGACGATCTCCAAAGTACTCCCATTTGTTGAAATATAGCTTTTCTTTGCCATTCCTCTTCCAATTTAAATCTAATCTGCAACAATACATCAAAACATGATATTAGTAAAATTTATTTAATTTAAATACGACAGATTTAATTAAATCTGAAAGGTTTTTTGAAGTTATTAGAGGGAAATTTCAATTTATAATTTGGCAAGAACTATTTTTCAATTTATCCAGAAGTTATTAGATGGCAATTTCAATTTATAATTGGCAAGACCATGCAATATTAGAAGTCATTTTTAAAACATATTAGAGTCAGAATGTTAAATAATAGATGCCTGCTTCATACCAGAACCGACTGCCACAAAACTTCTTTTAAGTCACTAATATTCTTCCAATCATCAATGGTGTATGGAACCTGCTCCCGCACAAGCGGTCCAAGAAAAGAGGATAAATATCCCGACGCTTGCCCTACTGGTACACCTAGATCATTGAACTCAACTTCAATTCGATCCTGACTGCATGAAGGGAGTCTTTTTGCTTTTGCTGGACCTCTACTGCCTCTTTTCCGAGATGTACTTCCGATTTCAGCTTCACTTTGTTTCCCAATTTCCAGCTCGGCATCAGCAGTTTGTTCAGGACAGGTTTCATTTTCTGAGCGGAGTCCTTGATTTGGGTCAGAGGGGATATCATCTAGTGGTTGTTCGTCTTCTTCATTGTGAACAGTGGCCTGCTTCTTAGCATTGTCTGGTTGTTCTTCTATTTCATTTATACTAGCTGGAACTTTACGTTTTCGCTTTGACTGTTTGTTCTTAGCTTTGACTGTTTGTTCTTCAGCCTTTCTCTGCAAGCGGGTACGTACAGATGTTGTAGACATATTTTTCTGCAAGTGACAGAAAACACAGTATAAACCAATAAGCACATGTAAACAATAAGCAGCGATAAATATTAACAAACAACACTTAAATATCATCAACATGTAGCTGAAAAGAGATGTGGCAGTTTGCAAACCAAACAAGCAGGCCTAAAAGCCTTGAGATGATGAACAGATTTGTAATTTTATGAGGAAATGTACATGTAATGCAAACATAATTGATAAGAACACTACTCATTATCAAGCAATATATGCAAACAGAATTGATAAGAATACAAATACTTGTAGCACTACTGCATATAACCATGGTGGTTTAGTAGACAAAGGCAAAGAATACTTTTCCAAAAATATAAATTTTACACTTATATTTTGCATTTAACCTCAGATTTACATGTATTTATAATTAATCCATGCATGAATTCAAAGCCTAAGTCTAGCAAATTATAGAATTACTGCATATAAATTCAAAGCCTCAGAATGTACAAACCAACAGTTTGTCCCTTCATGGCTAAAGCGATTGGAAAAACTAATCATGCTTAGTGCAAACAGAAGCAGAACACAAATAATGAGGGGACATAAAATATATAGTTCTTTGAAGTTGCAGCCCCTTATCCTAATTATATAGCAATCAAATTTTACAGCTGCAAAAAATTCAGAGATAAGTGATAAAATAATAAAATCTATCGCACATGAGAAAGATGAAGCTAATCCAAAGTATGATGCAGCACTTGAGGACAATAGCATGCATGCCATCTCCGATACGAGCATGCCCCCGATATCTGGTTCATCTAAGAAAATTCCTCATCAAGTTGCAAAGGGTAAGGAAGACATACACAACAAAAATAAGATCAACAAGGAGTTCAAAAATGTATGTCTCTAACAACCCCAAGCGGGATGACCTATTTCAAAATTTAAAAGTAAAGAAAACTACCACAAACAAGTGAAAGAAATCACCATGGGGCATGTATGATTAGTAATTCTCTTTCATCTATTATATTTTTATTGTATTAAACAGTTCATCTTAAACGGACCTTTAAAAAGGATTTTTTGATAGAAAATATCCCTATTCCTTGTCCATGGTTACACCACAGTAAGATTCTTAGGCCTGAGAGAGAGTAGGATTAGGAACCCACAACAATTGAGAGTCCTGAATGCTTGGTCCAATTGTTTTGTAACTATAGAAAGAGATCTTAATAAGAAATGCGAAAACTCAAATTAATATTACAACACCAGCCATTGAATCAGTTGACAAACAAAGACCAACATTAAAATGCATGATCTAATATACCCATTTCTTTTAAGAAAACAAATACCAAACATATCAATGCACCATATAAAATCAGTCGAACAAAGATAGCAGTTCACAAAAAATATAATCCTAACAAAAACTATGAAAGCTGGAATTAAGATTTCCTTATTTGGCAGAATTATTAATAAGTGATTTATTGATATCATGATACTTTGCCTCTAGCAACGATTCAATTAATCAGAGTACAGAGCTCTTTATTTCCATGGATTCCAAGCTACAAATGATATAGAGTGATCGTTTCCACCTTTAAATCAACCATTTCAGTAATAGTTTAGGAAAAAATACGAAAATAAGATGCATTAAAATTCATATAAAATCCAAATAGAATCATAAAGTCGATTTAAAAGATTCATACCTAAATATACCTAATCGATTTAAAAGATTCATACCTAAATATACCTAGATCTGCTGGCTGCCGCGACTCGATGTTGAGTAAGGGGGAAACGACGGAGTTGACGATGATACTTGAGTGCGATGAAAATTTGACACGATTAAAAGGGGAAATTTTTTTCTGAAGAAGAAAGCAAATTAGGGACGAGAATTTTGTTAAGTACGAGAGTAAAATGATAGGTTACGTTTATTTAGTTCGCGCGGACTCTTTTTTTAGAAGCGGGAAACGTGAATTATTTTTTGCCACGTTTATATTATTTGGTAATCTATTTTTTGTTGCATTTACAATAAAACGCCACCGATTTTTGCAACTATAAATGGTTTTTCTTATAGTGTTGGAACTTTTCCAAGTTATATGGTAAATATGAACCCAATTTCTGATTTACGGTCGTCGACATCACTTTGAGTGCTTGAGTCCGAGTACCCCTATTTCTTAAATACTTTAGGATCTTATACAACCCTTAGTATTTCTTGAATACTTTAGGATCTTAACTTATATCCAATAGTTCTTGCTCAGATTTGATTGATATCGACCAATTGCAACTATGCAAAGCTGACCTCTGCATAGTACGTAGCATAGTGTACATGATGGATGCAATTATCGAAGAAGATGGAAGGCTACCCATATGCTTTTTCTCTCATCCATATATGGGGAGCCTTTCTTAGAAAGAAAAATTCCACACTGCGCTAGAACATTTTCCTGCTTGGAATTTTCTATTCTAAACCTTTTCAATACAATATCGATGTACATTGATTGAGACAATCCTTATATCCTTTTAGATCTATCTCTAGATATTTTTATGCCTAATTAAGTGAATGACCCTCCTAAATATTTCATCAAAATATTATTGGACAACCAAGCTTTCACTGATTTTAACATTGGTATATTGTTACTAATCAATTATAGTGAACAATTTATAAACTAAAACGTTACAACACCATTTTTTCCTTCCAATATACTCATGCATCCTCTATGTTTTGGTTGAAACTAAACTATTTGATTACTTTGTCAATATATTTATCCCAACTTCTTGATACTTCCTTAAGACCATGGATTGATCTTAAGAGTTTATATGCATTGTTGTCGCCTCCAATGACTTTAAAACCTTATGATTGTTACATAAAAATAGTCTCTACAAAATCACAATTTCAAAATGTTGTTTTAATGTCAATCTTCCATATTTTGTAATCATAACAGTTGATGAATGCTATTACAATCTGAGTTGATCCATGCATGGAGATTGGAGAAAACATTTCATCATAAGCAGTCTTGAATTTGATGGAAATATTTTACATCCAACGTTGCCTAAATATTCTTGAAATTTTCATCTACACTAGTCTTTTTCTTAAAGATCTATTTGCGGCCAATTGTTTTGCCCCTTCGACTATATTTTCCAAAGTCCAAAGTTTGTTCTTGTACTTGGAATCCATTTCAAATTTCAATGGATCAAGGCACAAGGAAAGGTCTTTACTCTCCAAGGCCTTTTGGTACGTGAGGGGATCGTCATAATGAATGGTGCTATCATTTTTGTTTCCATTAATGAGGAAATCGTAGTATCTCTTAGGTGCATGATATTTCCTACTATAACTTCTAATATGTTTTGTATCTTCTATAAGTTTTGAATCACTATCTAAATATTTAGTTTCTCTTGGAGTTTCTTGGATTTCATCCAAGTCCATCTTACTACCACTAATTTCTCGATATAAAAATTCTTTTTCCAAGAAAGTGGCATTAACCAAACAAACACCTTTTGTTCTTTTTTATGAGATAATATGTATCCATAAGAGCTTCTAGGATGCTCTATAAACTTACATAAAATTGACCTTGCCTCAAGTTTATTGAGGTTTACATTCTTAACATAAGCCAAAACAATCTATACCTTCAGATAATTAATATAGGGGTTTTTTAGTAGTCTATAACCTGTATGGCATCAAAGACACATATTTAGATGGTACAAAATTTAACCTATATGCCACTAATTCAAGAGCATCGTTATGTCAAATATTTTCTAGGTATAAATTATTCAAAACACATAAATTTAAAAGGCAACATAGTTAGTTTGTGCCGAAAGACTTTCAATCGAAAGGAAATAATACAGACACTAGCCTTGAAATTTTGAGTAATCACAAAGAAATAAAAAAAACTAAAAATCAAAAGGTTAAGATGACACGGCATTTTGTTTAAGTTATTTATAGGCAAAGGCCAAAAACTTGACCCAGTGTAACAGCTCGAAACCGAAAGCTCTTCAATGAGCAATTCAGATCAATAGCTATGATAACCTCAACATATGCAAATGGCTTAGATAGTCCAAAGCATGTACAAAGAATACGAGTCAAGGTGCCCAAAGCTACATATAGATATGCCATGCCATCAATCTGTGCCAAAAAAAAAAGTAGCCCGATGATAACACATGCTCAAACCTTAGCCCCATAGGCGGACCAAGTCAGTAATCCAATGGAAAGCACTCCTCTAATGACCAATCTACAAGATGTCAATAAGCAGACATACATCCCAATGTAGCAATGATCCTTCTTGGGCAGTCACATAATTCAGATACTAAGAATATATTGTACTTTTCTATTAGTTTTTCTTATAAAAACTCATTAATAGGGGACTTAACTGACTTAGCACTATAACATCCTTTCGTCTTCGATATAGAACTCTAAAGAAGGAAAGGACAAAATAGACATAGGGATTTAGCCTGAACGGCTATAAATCTAAGTGTCCTTTTACTACTTTTGCTACTTCTACTTTTATCTCTATTAACAATGTTTACTTTCGGAATAGTCTACTAAAACTTCTTCCCGACAATAATCCTTAAAGTTCAACCTAATCTCCAGCATTAATCTAAAGATTTTTAGTAACATATCTTCTAAAACCCCTATTTATACAGCAATTGATACAAGCTTTCCCTTCGATTCTTGGATGTTGCTATAAAGAAAAATTAGACATATTTTGGCGCTAGAAGGAGGGCATGAAACTCTGTTTCCTTACTTAGAAAATCATCTTCAGCAACCAATCATGAATAGTTCCAGTAGTGAAGTAACAATGAAGACTTCGGCTCAAAAATACCCCATAACCTTTGGATTCAACTCATAAACAAAGATAGCAGCAAACGCATAGAAACCATTGACTCAGCAAAGGAAAAAACTAAAGAATATAACTCTATGTATGAACTTAGGCTTCTTAGATCAGACGACTTTCGCAGAATCTTGTGGAATCACTTGAAGAATCAGCTCAGCTTATAAAACATTGATAAGAAATGAACGATTAAATAAGATACTTACGTGTTAATTCAATGGCTGACTATAACAACCCAATTTTCAAGAAATATTAAGTCAATGTTAATAATGGTAATTTATTCGACTAAACTGGAATTTGGAGATTTAATTGGAAAACATTGGTTTTGAAATTATTCAATAAAAGGATTTAAATTATGAAATTGAAATATTTAAATTTTAAATAAGTTAACATGTGGGAAATAAATTTTATAAAAGCAACATGATCGAAATATAATATTTACTTTGAAAAGAAGTGATTTTAAATAAAAATTGGGATTTATTTAAAAATTAAGTAGAATTTAGTTTTAAAATTAAAAGAAGATAAGAACTATATATTTACTTATTTTAAAGCCTAATCCTAATCAACATCAAGCCAAAATCAAATTCCAGAAATCTCTATTTCTCCTTTTAGTAAAACGTGCATACCCTGGCACATTCTATTATCTTTCTCCAAAGTCCAACGAACTACAAAAACCCTCCTCTCTTTAAAATTAAAAACCAAATCAAATAAATTACCTAAATTTATAAAATTAAAATACGTGTATCGCCTTTTATTTATGCAACCGTGGCTTGAATCTTATGGGTTGCGTTGCGATGGAGGGTTGTTGGGTGTGTGTGTGTTAGAGTATGCAAGAAGAGGAAGAAGAAGACAGACGTGAGGTGAGTATTTTCACCCACAAATCTAGTCTAACCTATGATTATATATACATATGCGTGAATTGATATGGAGATTTGATATATAATGTGGGCTATGTTTATGTAAGGGAGTTTGCTGTTTTGTATGAGATATGCAGCATTATGTTGTTTTCAAGGGTGTGTGTGTGTGTGTATATATATATATATATATATATATATATATATATATATATATATATATATATATATATAAAGGTAGTTGGGTGTTGTGTGTTTCAATGTGTGGTGCGTGTGTTTTTGGTGTATGTGACTGTATTTTCCAATAGCGTGTGTGTTCTTCCTGGCGTGTGTTTATTCCAAGCATGTAGTAGTGTTTGTGCGAGTGCGTGCGTCAATGTATGTATGTGTGTGTATAAATACATATATCTATGTGTGTGCGTGGGAGCAACATATCTGCAGTTGTGACTAGGTGAGAGTTGCTCTGTTTTTATGTATGTGAGATGAGTGCATGATGTTTATCGTGTGTGTAAACCTGTAAAGGTGAGTTGCGTGTATTATATTTTACTCTGTGTGTGTATTATATGATGTGACTTGCGTGTGTAACTATATGTCTTTAATTTACATTTATACTTATATTTTAAAAGGAAATGGGTAGGGTGAATTTTATTATAAAGAGTTAGCAGCAATTAGTAATAAACAAACACAAAGAAAGTCATGGCATAATTATACCTTCCATTCTAAAAGTGAATTGTCAATGATATAAGAAACTTCTATTAAAATGTCTTTAAAAGCTATTGATGAACCAATATAATGAATTAATAATAGATACTTTTACTTAAAAAAAGCTATCAACTAAATTTCCCTTCGTAGAAGTGAAGATTTGTCGTTAACATTAGAGGTAGTATAAAAATGATGTTGCTACTGAAATCTTGATTTGTTTGACGCTTTTCATATCCACTTTGGAAAAGTTGAGACCAAGATAATATATTGATATTAGCCTTGTTTAAATCTGATAAAAAATTCCAACTTGATTTTCCTTTACTGATAGTCTATTTGCTCATATAATAAGAGCTATATAAGTTTTCAGCGTCTGTACGAGTGTGTTATTGCATGTGTTCTGTGTGTGGTTGTGTCTATGTGCGATTATATTTATTTGTTTGTATGCAAGCTCTAGTTACATGTACACATAAACTGAAATTTACATTTATATATTTATATACATTAAAATAGAAATTGGTTTGGATGTTTAATAACTATTTAAATTAGGAATTAATGGTTGATGATTATGAAATAGATGTTATGTGCACTATTTGGTTTGATAAACTATTTTGAGAATTTAAAATGAGTTTTCTAATATTATTATAATATATTTAATAATTGTCTAATTTTATAAAGGATTAAAAAATTATATATATTGATATAGAGTATATTATATTTTAGTTTAGTAAACTATTTATTTGATTCTAGAATATATAATTAATATCTATTTCAAAATATTTATTTCTGTTAAATAATATTATAGGTTGAGTAGTATTCATTATTAAATATCAATTTGTCTTATATATATATTTGTTTATTTTAGAATAATCTATCTTATATTGGTTTTCGAAGTTATCAAATTTCTTATCTTCTCTACATTGATTCTGATTATATGAATGATTCAACATTGATGTTGATTTGATTTGTGATTTGATATGATATGATGATGACATATTTTTGTGTGAATTTTGTTGTTTTATTCTGTGTGACGAGAAAACTAAATAAATGGATTAGTGATACCATCTGGTATGAGACTTTCGGTAACACTTTTTCGGTTATTCTTTGGACTTATATACAGAATAAAGAAGTACGATTGTGATGTGTGAGCATTGAATAAATGGACTAGTAATGCATGATGGTATGAGATTCCATTGTGTTATTTATTTGGTTACTCTTTAGCTCATGGATGACACTCAATAGGGGGTATGTTTTATGTGATACTCGCAGCGGTGAGCATATATGAAGGCTAGACGTAACCGTAGATTATATATACACACTATGTGTTTGTCTACCTATTGCCCAACTCCCTTTATATTTCAGGAGTGAACCAAATTAGCCAGTATCCACCCTGGTGACTTGATCGTGGGGTTGTGCCCTAGTTCCATGACAGCTTTATTGTTTATAATATTCGATGCATCATGAGATTTGTAGTCGATTGCCCCTTATGTCACATAGGCCGGCGGTCAGTTACCATAGGGGCACATGTCGGTAGTCGTGGCCGAAGAGGTTACACATTATCGAGTCTATGGAGGATCACTGTCACAATACTGAGATGAGGGAGGTAATGGTAACTTATGACTATAGGAGCCATGTCATATGGACCATGTGTGACTCCTAGAGCAAGCAGACGTGCTATGAGTCTCATGTCTAGTTCTGGTATATGGGTACGTATGTGGATGGTAGATAGACATGTACTAAGTATAGATGAGATTATATCTGAGATTGTGTCCAGAGTATAGTTAACCCTGTATCCTTCTTAGATGGATGGCCTACTCATTATTGATTATATTTAAATATTGTTTTGAGCTGGCTCGTAAATTTCTTATTGATTTTAGTGATTTAATGATGATATTTATAGATATGGATGATTCACCCATTACATATGATCCTATGATTTTTGAATTGATGTGTTTTTGTATGAGTGATGACATCTTTTGATATATGTGTTGATGGTTTCATATGGTTTTGAGTTATTTGTGAGGTGTAATGCCTTGATCAGTATTAATAGAATTTTTATTCCAAGCGTACGTTTCTATACTTATATATATACCTTGACTTGTCGCCTGATGATTTTAGTATCTCTGGTTGTGTTATCATATTATAATTATTATCTTATATTGTGTTATCCCTATATTATATGATACTTGATTAGACATAGTCTGACCCACATGTTATTTTATAATACTCAGGTCGGTACATATAGGTCGGTCCGAGACATTTCAAGTACATGGATTATGAGACCAGCTTGTATTTTCTAGGCATAGAGGAGAGTAGATATTTGTTATTGTCGATTATCATTCTATATTGTATAGTCTCTTGTGTGTATATTATTTTGATCTATATTGAAAACACGTACTTTATATTGTATGTTATATATTATCGCTGCGGTTGACTATATGATCTTTGATATTTACTGTATATTATGTATTTTCTATCCTAGAGGCACATGTGTTTAGCGCTTTTGTGGATACTATGTACATATAGGTGAGTTATTTATTCGATGTTTAAATATGTACCATTATTAGCCCAAGGAAATATTTATGTGTGTACCCCATATCACCTTATTCTCTGTATACCAGTGGCACAAGTCGAATCCTTAGATGTGACTTAGAGTCCATGACACTAGTGTTGGGTAATTTTCTATAATAAGAGATAGTATATTATATATATAGGATGATTACTGGGGTAATCACCAAGGGACGTATTTGTGATTTTACAAATATATGTATTTAAATGTATAATTAACATATTTTCTTTTAAGTATAAAGTTTAAAATGGTTGGAGTAGCAAGGACAAAAGGAGTTAGTCCAACCAATAATACTTATATTTATTATTTTGGATGGTTTGATACTGTATTGTGGTGATTGGTTTGATATTGTAGTTGATTTTTGATTTGATTTTGATCAGAGTGTGCATTAAAAAATCTATTTACTAATTTCCGCTGAGTATATTCATTTTAGTCTTTTGAGCTGTTTGGTTATTTGAAATGGTTGGTATTGAATTTATTTTTATTTTTTTAAATTTGTGTGCATCTTTTAAAGTTGTAAAGTGGATTTCAATATTGATTTATATTTATTATATAAAAAAAAGTTGTGGAGTATTTGATAGAAATAAAGATTTATAATATTCTTGAATATTATTAGTTTTATTAATATTATCAAATGATTTTGGAAGTCAAGTGAATGTTTTAATTTGAACACTTTTAGAAAGTACATATTATAAGTATAGCAAATAATTTATGAAAGCAATACTTGTAGATATTTTTAGGAAGTAAAATTTTTGTTAAATTATCTGTTGAGTGTGTTAAGGGTATTGGTCGATGTGGGTGTACATGTATTCGATAGAGATTCTCAAACAATAGAAAGAGATATTTGGACACAATAATTCTGAAAAATGATGATATTTGAAATTTATATTTGTAAAGGATTATTTATATATTTTTATGTATTTGTAGTGATAGTTGCAACCAAGGGATATTAGTGCACAGCTGCGATCATTAGCGAGACATTATTGATTATATCAATATTGCAGCCAATTGATATTAGTAATTATTATAAGAGATGGTGAGGCAACATCATTGTATTCTATTATATTTGAGAATTTTTAAGTATAGGTGTGTATATTTAATGGTTTTTGTTATAATTGAGAATAATTTTAAATTTCTTCTAATATTAATTCCAAAAAATTGAATATTAAAAAAAAATGAACAGAGTTTTCAAAATAGTAGTTAAACTTAATATTATGATAGGAAATGTTTGAAATTAAGAAATATATCGAAATACTTTTTATTAAATAAGAAAAAGATGATGTTAGTAGGAAAATTTATAAATAAGATTATGATTTTGGTTATAATATTTTGAAGTCCATTTGAAAAGAAATTTGAATTTCAATTGACTTTGAATTAGAATAAAATGAATTTTTGGAAAATATATATATTAGATATATGATATTTGAAAAGAAAATTATTTAAATGAAGGGTTTTGTGAATTTGTAAAGTAATTTTTCTTTAGGTAAATGTTTTTAAATTTAAATAAATTTAAATGATATGAATAAAATTTGAATAATTGGTTTGTTATAGATTTTTCCCTATGGCAAATTGCAAGGACGCAATTTAATTAAGGGGTAAATCTGTAACAACCCGATTTTCAAGAAATAATTATTAATGTTAATAATGGTAATTTATTTGATTAAATTGGAATTTGGAGATTTAATTGGAAAAAATTGGTTTTGAAATTATTTAATAAAAGGATTTAAATCATGAAATTACAATATTTAAAATTTACACCAAGTAAGATGTGGCAAATAAATTTTATAAAAGTGACGTGGTTGAAATATAATATCGACTTTGTAAAGAAGCGATTTTAAATAAAAATTGTGATTTATATGAAATTAAGTAGAATTTAGTTTTAAAATTAAAAGAAGATAAGAATTATATATAAAATCTATTAAACTCATTCAAATTTTAAAATTCAAGAAAAGGGCGTCCGCGTTTCTTCCTTTTTCATCTTCATCGGCTACTCATTCTAATTTCTCGTATGCTAATCATTGCAACTCTTATCCATTCGTGAATCTCTAACGTTCGTTCGTATGCGCAAGTAGTGAAAGATTGTCCTTTCTTATCGTCCTAATATCCTAACCGCACGTATTCTTCCAATCAATCAACCAAGAAATGGATCGATTCCAGAGAAGGGAAGAGATATTGTTTACGATGCGGTGGATTATCTCATTTGGCAAATTTCTGTCGCGAGCCCATTAGATGTTTTGAGTGTGGGGTTTTTGTTCATAAGAGGAACAAATGTTCGATGAAATTGAGTGTTTCTTCTAGCAGTTCTTATTCTAGTAGATTGTTCTCAGAATGTCGGAAAGATCTGTCTATCAAAGATTATGGTTTTCAATTCATTCTTAAATGCATGAAGCTCAAAAGGATTTTACTAGATCATCGTTGGATTCAAAGGGAAGAGGGTATTGCTTTCTTGGAAGATCATTTCAAACATTTTGAAGTTATTAATGAGGTCAACATTGTTGGAGACTATATATTGAAATTTGGGGATCCTGTTGATTATTTTGGAAAACATGATTTTTCGAATAAAGATGAAAATTTAGTTGGGGTTTCTCTACCGGTTCATAGTAGGCATTCTGATGCTGTGATTTATAACATTAATGCTATGATCGATTCAGATTTCTTAGTTGTGAAACAGAGAGAGGAAGTTTTCTTATCAGATCCTGTAATATTTGATCTAGATGTACCTTTTTGTAGACAAGACTTTATATACTTGAAATTCATTCATGATGGTGGTTGTCAGGGATTTTCAACCCACGCTAATGGTGATGTTCATTCTTTAGATCGGTTGAAGATATATGATGTTGACTTTGTTCTTAGTAATAGGCATATGGAAAAATCTTGTGGAGCAGAAAGTTTAAATTTAATCACTAAAAATCGTTTTGATTGTTGGAATATTTGGAGGATTCAGAGCTTAATCCAAAGATTCGATTTGAGTTAGATGACGAGGTTGTTGTATCTCATGGTGGGTCAGTGTATGTAGACGAATCAAAGCGTGCACTTTCTCAGTGTGCAAGCGAGTTAGATATATTGGAAACACAACTTAAGATTGATTTGTCAAAGGGTTTGATGGTCATTGAAATACAATCGGAGGGTGACGCTGTTAAGCATAATGTAGATGATGTTTCATCTGTTAAAGTGAATATGGTGGTGAACGATTCCTTAGTTTCTCATGGTGGTGCAGTGGTTGGAGATACTACTTCTGATTATTCGAAATGTCTGGTTAAGTTGCAGACCGAGGATGATAATGTAAAGTTTAATGATGTTGAAGTTTTAACGATTAAAAGTGAAATGGTGATTGCTAATTCCCTGTCTGCTTCTAGCACATCATCAACTATTGATGTTTATAGTTCAAAGATGGGTGGTGAAGGCAGTTCTCTTACTTCTGGTAAAAATCTATCTGTAGATAAATACAACTATGATTCACATATGTCAGTTGTTGCAACAGTGGATGCACAGTCAAGATTAGAGAAGGGAGAGAAGCATATGTTTGGAGATGAAAGAGTTTGCTGTATAACTAAGTTGTTTGTTGATGATTCACAATATGCACATAAGTATCAGTGTGCATATATACCTAGTTTATCATAATGTGCAACAAATGGGGAATTTCGATCTATTGTTGATGCTTCTTTTTCTGGTGATCACGTATGTGAGGAGATGGGGGTAATTGATGATTTGGTAGGGGGTAGTTTTACGGGTTCAGTTGATGTGGTGAGGCAACCAGAGGTGGTGGACATTTTGCATAAGGATGTTATTGATTCTGTTGACATACATCATGGTGGTGCAGTAGTTGGAGATACTACTTCCGATTATTCGAAATGTCTAGTTGAGTTGCAGACCGAGGATGATAATGTAAATTTTAGTGATGTTGAAGTATCTTCGGTTAGAAGTGAAATGGTGATTGTTAATTCCCTGTCTGCTTCTAGTATATCATCAACTATTGCTGTTTATAGTTCAAAGATGGGTGGTGAAGGCAGTTCTCTTACTTCTGACGAAAATGTATATGTAGAAAAATCAAACTATGGTTCACATATGTCAGTTGTTGCAACAGGGGATGCACATTCAAGATCAAAGAAGGGAGAGAAGCATACGTTTGGAGATGAAGGAACTTGCTGTATAACTGAGTTTTTTGTTGATGATTCACAATATGCACATAAGTATCAGTGTGCACATATACCTAGTTTATCACAGTGTGCAACAAAAGCGGAATTCCGATCTATTGTTGATGTTTCTTTTGCTGGCAATCGTCTATGTGAGGAGGTGGGGGTAATTGATGATTTGGTTGGGGTTAGTTTTTCGGGTTCAGTTGATGTGGTGAGGCAACCAAAGGTGGTGGACATTTTGCATAAGGATGTTATTGATTCTGTTGACATACATCATTATATGAATGGTTCAGGCGATCATTATTCAGAGGTAGCGGGGACACACATTGAGGTTGAGCGTGATATATTGGCTGTTGACTCTAAATTGGTAGTGAGTAACGTTGATGTTAATGATGTGAACAGAGAGTTGGTGAATACTGTGTTTCGGCGTCCATCATTCATAACAAATGCAGATTCTAGTGTTATTGGCAGCAAATCAGGATCTTGCTCTTCTTCATCGAGGAGAGGTAGGCGTAGGAAATATGTCGCTGTAAGTGGGTCTGTTCGTCGTAGTGCCATTTTCTGGAGTAGTCATTCTCAGTCTATGGGTGAGTTACCTGATTCGAGTGCCATAAGTGGTGCTACGAATTCAGGCTCAGGTATGATTTTTGATTTGGGCAGCACATATTCTTCGTATGCTTTAGGTAGTTTGTCTTCCTCTGAGTTTTGTTAGTTAGCTAGAGATATCGTTTTTTTCTTCTGATGTTGGATTAGATTCTGCGTATATTAGAAGTAGGGAATTTGAGAGGGCTAGATCTATTGGTTCTTGATGATTATTAGTTGGAATTTTAGAGGTTTGAACGATTTAAATAAATGTGATAAAATTAGAGCATTTTTTAAGGATTATTTTATTAACATTGCACTATTACAGGAAAGTAAAATTGAGTGTCCCGACATTCGTTTTTATAGAAGATTAGGTGGTTATCACTTTAGGAATTGGGCTTGTTTACCTTCTGTTGGAGCTTCTGGGCTTTACTTATAGGGTGGAAGGATAATTCTTTTAAATTACTTCAATGTATTTCTAAGCAACATTCTTTGCACATTATTCTCATCAATCTTAGTGACAATTCTATTTTAAATAAATCTAATGTTTATGGCCCAAACTCTAAACTCGGTCGTAGGGTTCTATGGAACAAATGTTTAGAATTTAGATCATTAGCTCCTGGTTCTTGGATTATGGGAGGGGATTTCAATGTTACACGTTTTCTAGGAGAGCGTTCACCATGGGAAGGTGATTTCTTTTCTATGGAAGAATTCGATCAATTTATTTTTAATTTTAATTTGATTGAAATTCCTCTTTCTAACATAGAATTCACTTGGAGTAATACTAAAGAGTCTCCCTCTATGGCCCTTCTAGATAGATTTTTCGTCAGTGACGAAATAGAGGACAAATTTCTTATTTGTAGAGTTTCGAGTTTGCCTTACACTTACTCTGATCATTGCCCCATAATTCTTACGTGTGATCATCATAAGATTGTTAATAGAACTTTTAAATTCGAAAAAATATGGTTATTAGAATCCAATTTTTCAAATTTAATTAAAAATAAATGGATTTCAATGAATTTTTATAATAATATAAATACGGGTAATTCTACAAAAAAAAATTGTTTTAAAACTTATGGCTCTTAGGAATTTTCTTAAAATTTGGAGAAAGAGTGTTTTTGGTAGTATTAAAATTAAAAAAGAAAATATTCTTTCTGAAATGCTCAAAATAAACAAGGTAGAAGAAACTAGACACCAAAATTTAGGTGAGTGTAATGTTCTTGCTAATTTAAAAGAAGAGCTTAGTTCTATTTTAGAAAAAGAAGAGGTTATGTGGAAGTAGAGATCTAGAATCAATGGATTAATGAAGGTGATAATAATACAAAAAAATTTCACAATATGGCTAATGGTAGAAAACGCAGTAACACGATTAACTCTATTTTTGTTAATAATGTAGAATTGGTCGATCAGAGAGATCTTAATAAGGCTTTTACTAAATATTATAGAGATATTTTCTGTAATAAAAATAAGCATAGAGTTAATGCTAGTTGAAACGATCTTTATCCTACTGAATCTAGAATTGATCTTTCAGAGTTTGATAATCTTTTTCCTGAAGAGGAAATTTTGAATGCTATTAATGATTTGCCTAGTGATAAAGCCCCGAGTCCTGATGGGTTCCATATTTTCTTTTACAAAATATTTTGGGATGTTTTAAAAATTCGATTTAATTAGCATTTTTAACGAATTTTATAATGGATAATTACAATTAGGAAGAATTAATTTTGCAACTATAATTTTATTACCCAAAAAAATCGGAGCTAATAATTTAAAAGATTTTAGACCTATTTCCTTAATTAACTATTCCGTTAGTTAATAGACTTAGTAAAAGAATGAATGATTTAATTGATTGTTCACAAACTGCTTTCATTAACGGTAGAAATATCACTGATGGTGTGGCTGTTGTTAAGGAATACATTAATCACTGTTGTAAGATTAATATTACTTGTGCGATTCTAAAACTGAACTTTTGCGAAAGCTTTTGATTCGGTGGATTGGGATTTTCTTGTTGATATGTTACATGGTAGAGGTTTTAGTCACAAGTGGATAGGATGGACTATGACTTTGCGAGTAATTCTAGTATAATGGTTCACGGTATTTTAGGGAATAAAATTCAACCTAAACGAGGATTAAGGCAGGGTGATCCTTTATTGCCTCTTTTGTTTGACCTAGCCGCTGATGTTTTTACTATGATAAATAAAAAAGCGGTCGGTAATGGATCTTTGGGAAGTGTAGGTAGTGAAATCTCTCGCAATGGTATCTATGTTCTTCAATTTGCGGATGATACCTTACTATATACCTCCCATTTTCCTAATCATGTCATTACTCTTAAATTTATATTATACAGCTTTGAACTTCTTTTAGGACTCAAAATTAATTTCGATAAAAGTTCTGTTTTAGTATTACATGATGTTAATAAGGTAGAAGGATTAGTTGTAATATGCTTAATTGTAAATCTATGACTTTCCCATTTGATTATCTTGGTTTTTCGATTAGACCAACTAAACTTAATCATGATAACTGGTTAATTATAATAGATAAAATCAAGTAAAGAATTTCTAATTGGAATGGGAGGTTTTTATCGAGAGCGGGTAGATTAGTTCTCATTAACTTAGTTTTATCTGCTCTTCCGATCTATAAGATGTCTATGCATCTTTTCCCCGATTGGGTAATTAATAAAATCAATAAAATTAGAAGGGACCTTTTATGATGTGGAGATAATTCTAACAGTAGTATTAAATGTTTAATTAATTGGAAAACAGTTTGTAAATCTAAAAAGGAAGGTGGTTTAGGAGTCATTAACTTGCGTAACATGAATCTATCTTTTTTAGGAAAGTGGTTATGGAAATTCAAGGATGTTAATGATAACTCTATTTGGAAAGAAATCATTTCTAAATATTATTATAATAGTAGTAGTAATTTATACCAAATTACACATGCAATTATGAATAAGTTGTCTACTTTTTGGAAATCAATTTTAAAATGTCATGAGATTTTTAACCTTAATACTAATACGATTGTACATTCAGGAAATAAAACTTCTTTTTGGCATGATCGTTGGATTTATGTCATTCCTCTCAGGATAGAATTTAAAGAGCTTTTCGAAATTTGTAACTTTAAGAATGCTTTGATTTTAGATGTTTTTTCTCCGGATAATAATCCCCCTTGGAATTTTAGTTTTAATAGAATTTTAGAAGGTACAACTCTTAGGAAACTTTCTTTGCTTTATGCTAGATTAAATTTATACGATATAGATAACGAAAATGATAATATTAACTGGGAATGGTGTAACGACCCGTAAATTTTTAACAAATTTTATTTGTTTTATTATTTTATTTAATGTAAATTGTGTGAAATTTTCAACAATAAAATTTGAAATAAAAATTTGATATTTGGAATGCGTATATTTTAACATAGCAAATGGTAAATTTTCATCAGATGATATGCAAGTTTATTTTCTTGTGTAATTCTACTTCAATTCCAATCAGTTAATATTTGATAATAATAAAATGTTTTCCAAACCTGAATATTTTTCTATAGAAAATTTGTAAATCATCTTCTGAGTAAGACGTCATATTTCGTTTCTCAAAATTTGGACTGTTATTGCTCCGTCGATCTTATTTTCTGACAAATTAGCAGCATTTTCGGTACCAGTTATCGACTTTTGATTGGATGATCGTACCACTTATATCTGTATACCGTTTTGATCGTCTCGTCATGTTGATCTCTGCGGTATATTCAATTCTGTGTTTTGAAGTCCGATACGCAGTGGAATCCGCGAAAACGGTAATTGTATTGGTACCGGTTTTGTGCGTTTTGTTTTTTTGTGACCTTTTCTATTCCACAGGTTTGAATATATGTTTTGGTTTGTTGCTGTCTCTTTTCCTTCCTCTTCCTTTATAAAATTAAATAGCATTTAATTCAAAGTTAATATAATTGTTATATGTCTATTCACTTCCTTCTCACATGTCCTTGCAACTTTTCCTATCCACCTCTCGACTACGTGTCCACCACCGAACATATACCAAGCAGCCCATTTTCCTTCTTTGTATGTCTTCTTCAATTGAAAAAAATTTATATTAAGCTATATGTTTGCCTTCCACTCTTCAACCGTAACCCACAAACACTTTCACCACCATAGAACTCGGCCTTCACCGTCGATTTATTTTGCCACCTTGGCCTCAGCCTCGTCTCCTCCTTGCTGCCTGCCGTGGTTTCCAGCTCCTCCTCCTTTGCAATTTTTCCCAGTTTGCATCCTCTTTTATAAAAGGTATTATATTTGTGTATTACAGGTTATACATATTTGTGTGAATATATATAAAATAAAAAGAGTTGCCTGAGTTGTACAATAGGTTTGTTTAGGATTTGCATTATTATATATATATTTAGTGTATAGGTTTGCTAAATAGTATATTATAAAGGTTGTTTAGATATGTGTTTTATTTTATATACAGTTGTATTTACCTATAGGATATATGTTGTTCAAATCTGCATATGTTAGCATGCACATATGTTTAGCCAGATATTTATTTTGTTGCGTTTGAAAAAGGCTGCATATTTGTTATAGTCTACATAGTGATATATATTGACTTTAAAATATTATTATATAAGTTATTTATAATAGCTTGCAGAGATGTATATGTCAGTTATATCAATTCATATCATACTAAGTTTTCAAATGGTCAGTATATATATGTATAAATTGCATTTTAAACTGTGAAATCTTAAATATATTAATATAATAAGTATAGTATAGTATATATAGTTTAAATATGTTATAATCTGTTATTTACATATTTTATATATACTTTTTTAATAACAGTAGCTTATAAAAGTTATATTCGTTTGTTAATGGTTAGGTATAGAGTTATATCAGTTCGACTGTAAATATATTTAACTGAGTAAGTAGGTTTGTATGTCTAATTCTCGATTTTAGCATTTATTTATATATATGTATTATATGTGTTTTACACCAAAATTTTATGTTTACAGTAATAGATACTTACAGTAGTATATTTGCAATATATATATATACTCGTTATGGTAAGTTATGTAAATGAATTGTTAGTTATTTTGGATGTTTATATATATATATATATCAATATATATATTAGTATAAATATGCTGTTGATTTTGGAAGCATATACATATTTTATGTTTAAAGAATTTCAATTTTTAATGTTGCAGTAAAAGTATGGTACTTTAGTAAATATGATATGTTAGTTTGAAGTGAATATAATGTATAAGTATTGTTTTTTTAAAATATAGTATGTGTATATATATATGCATTGAGTTTAATGTATGTGGTCAATTTAAAGCAATGATTTTGAAATTTCTATATTTAGTATATATGTGAATTTAGAATATGAATTTTTTATATATATAACTATACATAAGTTCACTGATATCAATCATCTTCATCGATGCCATTCTGATTTGACTTCATTAATTCCTATTTACCAGCTTTGTCCGTCATGCCTGTTTTTTATCGAATCGGGTCCATCTAGCATTGCTTTGGAATCGTAACCCATTTCATTGTCTATTCCCACTAGCCTCGAAAGGTGAGCAATCACTCATGATTAACATTCTTATATTTATTAAATTTGATTTCAATTGAAACGTCAATTGAAATATGCTGCTATTAGTTATTTACATTGCTATATATATGTTGTTATCTATATCATTTCACCTGTGACATCTGACACCATTATCTGTTATTTATATTGATGATATATACCTGTTACTAATCGTTATATTATTATCATTACTGTTATCACTCTGCAAGTTCCCTGTTAGTATAGAATTCACTATGGGTTGAAATAATACATACCCGAATGATCTGTAGAATAGGAAAAAATCGTTATGGGTTGAAATGATAAACCCAAGCGATTTTCATTTGAATTGAATTTGGGATTGCGGGTTGAAAAGATATATACCCGTATATATTTAAATTGCGGATTGAAATGATAAATATCTGTACCACTTGACCATAGGATAGAAAATTATATACAGACACCGTTGGTCTATATATAAATATTTTGAAAATGATTTCTATGGTTTTGGAAAGAAATATATGGTTTTTATAAATATGGATTTCAAGATTTATTAAAGTTGATTTAATAAAGTTGATATATATATATATATATAATATGCTTAAGTATTTATTTAAATATATAATTTCAAATGTAGAGTTTATAATGATTCGGGTTGGAAAGATAAATTTGAAATTGAATTGAAATTTATTTATTTAAGAATTTTACTTAAATAAGTTTGATTTGAAATTTATTAAATTTGAAATTTTAAAGATATGTTTTATCACATGAATTTGATTAAAAGTGACTTAAATAAATATTTCAAATTTACATAAATTGAAATGAGATATTTTATTGATTTAAATTTGTAAATTGAAGTTGTATTTAGATGTTATTGAAATGTTGAATATATAAAACTTTGAACCATATTGAAATTGAAATGGCTTATTTTATGGTTCAAACACGTATTTGAAATCGATAATTTGAAATGGTTTATTGAGAAACTGAATTGAATTGAAATTGATGATTTGAAATTTTGAATTCGAGTTGATTTTGAATCGATTGTGAATTTGTGGAAACTATCTTTATTATATAAAGTATTTTAAATTATATTTAAAACTATTTTTATATTATTTTATAAACTATTTTAATATAACTATTTTTAATATAAACTATTTTAATATAACTATTTTTAATATAAACTATTTTAATTATACTAATTATTTTAATATATATTGTTTTAACTTATAACTATTTTATATAAATTATTTTATTTTATAAACTATTTTATTATAAATACTATTATCGATATCTAAACGGTTTAAGGGAAATGCTATAATTTCAAAGTGTTATAATTTCCAAAATGCTATAATTTCAAAGTGTTATGATTTCCAAAATGCTATTATTTCAAGGTGTTAAGATTTCCGAAGTGCTGCAATTTCAAATGTTGTGATTTCCAAAGTATTATAATTTTAAGTGTTTTGATTTCGAAATGTTATAACTTTGAAAGTACTATGATTTTGGAAGTGAATATATATTTGAAATGGAAATGATATCGTATTGATTTGGTTATTGAAATGAAAATGATATTTTTGTTTTGAAGTATAAACTATTTTGAAATGACCGCGGTGTTATAATAACGTTTGGTTATTAAAGAGACCGGGATCGAATATGAGCATACTCTCTGTCGATACCGAAAACCACTTTAACAACTGTGTACGCGGTGGAGATTCCAGAATGAAGTAGGATGGTGGCGACGATCCTATATGAGGTATATACGTGGACCCGACTCCCGTGAGTTGGCATAAGGTGGCTAAAACATGAGCAATCGACGGGCTAATGAGGTAGCTCCTCTGATCAGACACACTCCATTGTATGCCATTCTATTACTTTGTGATTGATTTGGTGCGCACCCTTGATTCGGGAGTGTAGCTCGAAGTGGGCGATTGCTGCGGTTCTGCGTTACCACCGGCCCGGAAGTGTAATTCGTATATCTACCCTGGCATTGCCTAGTTTTGCCGTGTCACCTACCCTAGCGTGCTTTACTACGAGTTTGTTTTGTACCATACCTCTGGAGTGCCCTCTGACGATGCCCATTACGGGGGAGATTACGGTACTGTATAGACTATGGGAATATATAAGACGTGTTAAGGTGGAAAATGTAAAGCCTTAACGTTATTTTAATAGTTTACTTTACTATAGACATATTATAATAGTGTATCGTACTACATAGTAGATAGTTCCACGGATCTTTAGAGGATGGTTATCCCAAACATCCTTTGAGTTACTTGTATTTCAGTTGATATTTCACTTGAGTTGGATTTGTTGATATAAGAATGTTAATCCTGACTCGAGTGTTTTGTGTTTTGCTTTATGCTCGGGTCAGACTGAGTGGTTCAGTGTTCGAGACTCACTTTTGGAGTTGGAGCTTCGCTTGGAGATCCAGCTATATCGATTCGGCTTAAAGTTATTCAGTTGATTCCAGTGATGTATTCATATTTTGTATTTGACTATTGTATTGAGACATCTATGTATTTGAGACTTCTGTTGTATCTTGTTTAACTCTGTTATATATATATATAGTAGCTTCATGAACTACTATTCTTTTGTTTCCGCTGCATTATTGTTATATTACTCTGTGTCTGTGATTCTGTGATTATTTATTTACTGTATATTCTGAGTTTTGCCAAATTTAAATTAACAATCTGATATTTTGAGCAATTCAAATCCGACATGTATGGATGCGAATGGTTGAAAATTTCAGGTCGTTATAGTTGGTATCCGAGCTCTGGTTTTAGGCAAAACATAGCATATAGAGTAAATTTAATTACGGGATCACTTACATTCGAGCTTGAATCTCTTTCTCTTTGATTCGGTTACCTTTGAATTTTGGAACGTTCCCTTCGGTTCCAAAATCCATCCTTGTCTCCCCTATTCATGTTTCCGATTCTCGAACATCCCATAGCTCCAATATATGAATTGTAAAGGTGTGAAACTACTTTACAACAACATTGATTCACCGAAGATTTCTGTATCCTTGGTTTAGATGCTGCAATCTCTTGCTATGTCCAAATTCTATCGATCAAATGTCGAGTTGCTTCTGGATTCTGCCTCGATCTTATTTTGAAGTCAAGGTTGACCCGGTTAAGGTTGTCCGCGATTTATATAAGTCTATTCATTCTTTTCTCTCTTTGAAATCTATTTATCTCCCTATCGAGCCTATCTCCGTTGTTAGAATCCTCTTTGATTTAGGGTCCCCTTGAATTTGGATCTCTATCCTTGTTCTAGATTCTATTCTGGAATCATCGAGTGAGGGTGTGTATTTGTATTAATATTAAAAATGTTTTATATGTTGTGTTGTTTGAATTGTTAATGTTGATTTGGGTTTCGATCGATTCGTCTGATCAACGCTATCGATAGAAATTCCAAAACACTCGAACAGAGCGAACTGACACAATATTATTTTCAAATTGGTAAATGAAATAAATTTGTATGATTATATTATATATATAAGTAAAGTTTCTGATATTTAATAAGTTAATTAAATAGGTTGTTTGAAATGATAATATTTGATTATCATTTATTATTTCATAAATGAATTTATAAACATGGTTTATAAATTGATTTGGAATTGAAATGAATTTAAATCAGGAATTTGAGAATTTAATTTCCGATGATTTCAAACTCTGGTTTTAAAGTTTTAAAATGTATATTATTTAAAGTATTTTCGAATAAAAATGGTTTTAAAAGAATTTTAAAATGTTTAAATCTGTGCTCTTCTCTTTTGTCGCTGGAAAATAATTTCAGTGATGGCGGCCGCATCATCGACATTCATTTTCGAGTTTCGAAGTGGAGAGACCAATTCGTAACTTTGCTACACTTTTTTTTTGGAAAAATAAATTGATTTAAATTTCTTAAGTATGGCTTGATTTGATATATGTATAAGTATATGATTTTAGATTTGATTTGATCTGATATATATAGTATGTATATATATAATTATCTCTTAATTGTTTGAAGTTAATCGAAAATTTAATTCTTAAATTTATGTTAAAGGATGATATAAAATAAAGTCAAAATTTTGAATAAATATTTAAACATGAAATAATTGAATTAGTAAAGTTTTATATGTATAATACTCTATTGCATTCCAGTATAACTTACCTTAATTATTCAGAAGTTAACTATGTAACCGAACATTATACAATATAAAATGATGTTAAAGGAATTTTAAGTAAATTGAGTAGTTATAATAAGTACGAATATACTTAATATATGTGATAGGATATTAAGTGGAATAAATTTAATAATAATTTGGAATAAAGAAGAATTAATTTGAATAAAATATGATTTTTACAAATGCTTATACACTTAATTTATGATAATAGAAAATGTTAATTGAGATAAAATTGAATAATAAGATAATGAGTAAATGAGATAAAATAAAGTTTTTTTTGGATAAATTAATAAATTGGAATTAAATCAACATAATGAAATATCTTGAATTTTAAATCAATGGCTGAATGTTAATTTATTTAAATTTGAAATTTATATGGTTTTAAATTAATTGTTTTATTTTGTTTCCAACCTATTTTCTTTTTGGTTGTCTCTATTCTCCTACCTTGTTCCTTTTCGGAGACAAAAAGTTTTGAATGAGGGAGAGTGTAGCGACCCGTAAATTTTTAATAATTTTTATTTGTTTTATTATTTTATTTAATGTAAATTGTGTGAAATTTTAAACAATAAAATTTTGAAATAAAAATTTGATATTTGGAATGCGTATATTTTAACATAGCAAATGGTAAATTTTCTTAAATGATATGAAAGTTTATTTTCTTGTGTAATTCTATTTCAATTCCAATCGGTTAATATTTGATAATAATAAAATGTTTTCCAAACCTGAATATTTTTCTATAGAAAATTTGTAAATCATCTTCTGAGTAAGACGTCATATTTCGTTTCTCAAAATTTGGACTGTTATTGCTCCGTCGATCTTATTTTCTGACAAATTAGCAGCATTTTAGGTACCGATTATCAACTTTTTATTGGATGATCGTACCACTTATATCTGTATACCATTTTGATCATCTCGTCATGCTGATCTCTGCGGTATATTCAATTCTGTGTTTTGAAGTCCGATACGCGGCGGAATCCGCGAAAACGGTAACTGTATCGGTACCAGTTTTGTGTGTTTTGTTTTTTTTGTGACCTTTTCTATTCCACCGGTTTGAATATATGTTTTGATTTGTTGCTATCTCTTTTCCTTCCTCTTCCTTTATAAAATTAAATAGCATTTAATTCAAAGTTAATATAATTTTTATATGTCTATTCACTTCCTTCTCACATGACCTTGCAACTTTTCCTATCCACCTCTCGACTATGTGTCCACCACCGAACATATACCAAGCAGCCCATTTTCCTTCTTTGTATGTCTTCTTCAATTGAAAAAAAAATTATATTAAGCTATATGTTTGCCTTCCACCCTTCAGCCGTAACCCAAAAACACTTTCACCACCATGGAACTCGGCCTTCACCGCCGATTTATTCTGCCACCTTGGCCTTAGCCTTGTCTCCTCCTTGTTGCCTGCCGTGGTTTCCAGCTCCTCTTCCTTTGCAATTTTTCCCAGTTTGCATCCTCTTTTATAAAAGGTATTATATTTGTGTATTACATGTTATACATATTTGTGTGAATATATATAAAATAAAAAGAGTTGCCTGAGTTGTAGAATAGGTTTGTTTAGGATTTACAGTATTATATTTATTTAGTGTTACTCTAAGATGTATCCGTATTTGTGTTTATCTCACGTGTTATATATTCTATATGGTATGGTATATAGGCTTGCTAAATAGTATATTATAAAGGTTGTTTAGATATGTGTTTTATTTTATATACATTTGTATTTACCTATAGGATATATGTTGTTCAAATCTGCATATGTTAGCATGCACATATGTTTAGCCAGATATTTATTTTGTTGCATTTGAAAAAGGCTGCATATTTGTTATAGTCTGCATAGTGATATATATTGACATTAAAATATTATTATATAAGTTATTTATAATAGCTTGCTGAGATGTATATGCCAGTTATATCAATTCATATCATACCAAGTTTTCAAATGGTCAGTATATATATGTATAACTTGCATTTTAAACTGTGAAAGCTTAAATATATTAATATAATAAGTATAGTATAGTATATATAGTTTAAATATGTTATAATCTGTTATTTACATATTTTATATATACTTGTTTTAATAACAGTAGCTTATAAAAGTTATATACTTGTTTTAATAACAGTCGCTTATAAAAGTTATATTCGTTTGTTATTGGTTAGGTATAGAGTTCTATCAGTTCGACTGTAAATATATTTAACTGAGTAAGTAGGTATGTCTAATTCTCGATTTTAGCATTTATTTATATATATGTATGTATTATATGTGTTTTACAGCAAAATTTTATGTTTACAATAATAGATACTTACAGTAGTATATTTACAATATATATACTCGTTATAGTAAGTTATGTAAATGAATTGTTAGTGATTTTGGCTGTTTATATATATATATATATGTATATATATATATATCAGCTTATATATTAGTATAAATATGTTGTTGATTTTGGAAGCATATACATATTTTATGTTTAAATAATTTCAATTTTTAATGTTGTAGTAAAAGTATGGTACTTTAATAAATATGATATGTTAGTTTGAAGTGAATATAATGTATAAGTTTTGTTTTTTTTTAAAATATAGTATGTGTGTGTGTATATATATATATATGCGTTGAGTTTAATGTATGTTGTTAATTTAAAGCAATGATATTGAAATTTCTAGTATATATGTGAATTTAGAATATGATTTTATATATATATATATATATATATATATATAACTATACATAAGTTCACTAATATCAATCATCTTCATCGATGCTGTAACAACCATGTATTTTGTAATTATTTTCAATTTGAATTTCCTGATTTAAAAACTTTATTTTAATTATTTAATGGGAAATTTTGTTATTTTAATATTAATTATGATTTGTATGTGAATTATAATCCCAAACATGAATAAATAGAGTATTTTCCAGGACAATGAATTTTGGTCAATATGGTCAAACTTTGACTTTTAAAATTTAAATTTTAAAAGTTTGGAATTTTGAATTTTATCTTTTATTATGGAAGTAAATAAAATTTTAAGAATACTTCTTTTCGTTTCGTTGAAATCTGATTTATATTGTGAAAGTTATGCCTTTTACACATTGGATGTAATTTGTTGTATTTAACAAAATTGTTTATTTTAAATTATATAAATAATATTTTATTTGGTCATGTAATTTTCTAATTTATGTTTATATGGGTAAAATAACATGTTATGTATATATTTTGGTTTTAAAACATTTTTAAAAGTATAATTGACATTTTCCAGTGTTAGTTGTATTTTGCTTACAATTTCTGATTTCTAGTTTCAATTAATTAAAGTAATTCTTTATTTATTTTTCTACTTTTCTTAATACCTTATTTTATTTTCATTTTCACTTTATTTTTTTCAGCATTTAGCTTATTTACTTGACTTTTTATTTGTTTAGAAGTGTTGTTATAATTTTCCAAAGTTAAGTGGATTGTGTTTGCAATTTTCTTAAGCTAGTTTCAATATATTAAGCTATTTCTTTATTTATCTTCATATTTTCATAAAATATAATTATTTATTTTTCTTTTTTTCACTTTATTTCAGTTTGTTTTATTTTATTGACTGATTTTATTTTATTTTTAAAATATTTTGAAGTGAGGTAGATATTTTTCTAAAGCTAGTGATGATTTAATTGTAATTTTTGAACCTTGTTTTGAATTTTTAAGCAATTTCTTTAATCCATTTTCTATTTTCTCTAAAGTTAATTATTTATTATCATTTTATGTTACTTTGTTTCAGTTTTAAATCCAATTACTGAAAATTTCATTTGTTTTTATTTAATTTAAAAAGAATGGAAATTGACGAGACTAAAGGCTTTAAACCTAAGACCTTTCATTGCCTAAAACTTTTCATTTCCATAACCTTTCATTAATTCAAGTTTGGTCGTGCATTTTTTTTTGTAACTGTGAGTTTTCATTTGTAATTCATGTGAGAAACTATCCTCCATCTCATTTTTTCACGGCTAGAACAAAAATGGTAATGGCTTCCTCCATTCTTTTCTACTTTTCTTCCTTGAATTTGCCTTGTTTTCCACTTGAATTGCCTTGACTTCTTCATGTGTTTGCTCCGCCATAGCCTCTCCATCACCTCCACCAACCACCACCACTTCTTTCCCATATAATCCACGGCCAAACCATCCCACTCCTCTGACCTGAAAGTGCCATGACCTCCCCTTGAACAAAACTTCACCAAACAATGCAAAAACTCCTTAAAAAGCATGCCTAGCCACCTAGTCTCCATCACCATCACCTTAGATGACCTTGGCCACCTCCTATTGCTCCACCACCACCTTGACACACCCCTAACCATCACCTCCTACCTTTGTCCAGACCTGTACATGAAATGGCCGAACCTAGATGGGACATAGACCGAGCCAAAAGTTGAACCAAAACTCCACTATTTGCATAAGCCTCTTCATATTCATGTTATGTTACCTCTTCCACTTCATATTCCTTGTAGCCATGCCTTTTTAGGTCCAAACCTGAACCAAAACCATGTTATGGCCTAGCCAAATCAACCCCTAGACCGAGCATGTGAGTGTGGAAAGCATGGCAAAAGCATTCAATTCATTTTTGCTTTTATTTCCAAAGTTGTCTCAATTCAATGTTGTATTGATTCATGTTTTATTGTCTTGTTTATGGGTTGTGTACAAGATCAATTGCTTGGTTCTCTTTCCACTTGAATCTATTGTTGTGTCATCGTGCTTTCTGGAATCCATTTGTGTCATTTGATTCGCTAACTCCAACACAAAAAGGTGAGTAAATCTCACCTGACATTTATACTTATGCAAATGTGAATTGACAACAATTGAATGTGTAGAACTTTTATGTTATGTTATATCTGCCTATGATGATTTATTTATATGATGTTAAAACTGTTAAATTACCCGTCATATCATCTGTTACTGTTATATATTGTTAACTGTTTATTTATATATGTTTATCACACTGCAAGTTCCCTGTAGAATAGAATCACTATGGGTTGAAATGATACATACCCGAACGGACTTTAGAATAGGGAAAAATCGTTATGGGCTGAAATGATAGGCCTGAACGGTTTTTATTTATTTTATTTCGACTTGGGATTGCGGGTTTGAAATGATAGAACCCGGATTTTCTTTGTAAACTGCGGATTGAAATGATACATATCTGTATCACTTGACCTAGGTTAGAAAACTATATACAGACCCGTGGTTAATTTTTAAAGTGTTTTGAATTATTTTAAGTATTCTAAAGTGAAAATTTTATGGAAATTTGATTTAAATAGATTTTTAAATTGTTTAAATAAAGAAATTATGATTTTTCTATAAGTTAAAAATGTAAATAAATAAATGGTTAAATTAAAATTTTTGAAATATAACTTAAGTTTGGAAATTTGGATCTTGGTAAAAATGAATTTAAGTTATGAATAAAAGGGAAATTTAATTTTATTTGGAAAATGGGAAATATGATAATTTGATTTAATTTTGAATTTAAATGACTTGATAAAGTATTATTGATTTTTCTATGAACTAAAATGGTTAAATGAATGAAGGCTTAAATGTGAAATTTTAAATTTTAACTTGACTTGGAAATGTGAAATTTGGTTTTAATTAAGGGTTTAAATTAATTAAATAAATTGGAAATTTAGTTTAATGTGTGAAATGGTAATTTAAATGTAAGTGTTAATAAATTGTCAAATGCAAAATTTGGAAAATTATACACTTGAATTTAATGAGTGATTTATTGGAAGTTGGATTTTATTGTAAAAATTACTTTTAAAAATCATAAGTTAAAAGAGTATTTTTAATGAACATTTTTGAATGTTAAAAAAATAATATGATTTTTATAATGTTTAAATGGTTTAAATTGAAGTTTAGTATTTGATGGAAATACACTAAAAATCTGGAAAATACTTTTAATAGCATTCAGAAATGCTATGGTTTCTGTAAATAAACTAAAAGCTTTATAAAGAGGCTATTACAGCAGTTCTGAAATGCTGTAGTTGCTGTAGTAAATTAAAAGGCTAAAAACTTAATAAAGGGCTATTACAGCAGTTTTGTAAATGCTGTAGTGGTCTGCTGTCTTTGTTGAGTTTAATTAAAACCTTTAATTTGAAACCTGAGCTATTACATCATTTCTGGAAATGCTGTCTTTGCTGTTTTTAAACTAAATTGCAACTAAACTGAGATTTAACAGCAGTTTTAAAATGCTGTCTTTGCTAAATTAAAAATGTTTTCAAGAATAACTTATAGCAGCTTTTCTGAATGCTGTGAAAGGCTGAAATTTTCAATGTTTATGGTTTTTAACTTAGTAAATGAACTCGGAATAGTTTAAAACTTTGGAAATTGAATACTTGTTTTGAAAATATAATAATTACACTTTTAAATGGTTTAGATGAACTATTTTGATTGAAATATAAACTATTTAAAAGGTGACTTGAAATGATAATAAATGAATGATATCTTTGAATTTAAAAGGTATTTAAAGCTGAATATTTGGATTTGAACTCAAATAAATGATTTGAAATGAAGTTTTGAAATGATATGATGTTTTGATATATTAAAATGATTTGAAATGAAGTTTTAAAATGATATGATATTTTAAATATATTGAAATGGTTTGGAATTGATTTAATTTTTATTTTGATACAGATTTGGATTTGAAATGATATTCTATTTTGAAGTATAAACTGTTTTTAAATTATAACCACGGGTTATAATAACGATTGGTTGTTAAAGAGACCGGGATCGGATATGGACATACTCTCTGTCGATACCGAAAACCACTTTAACAACTATGTACACGGTGAAGTTTCCAGAATGAAGTAGGATGGTGGCGACGATCCTAAGGTATATACGTGGACCCAACTCCCATGAGTTGGCATAAGGTGGCTAAAACAGGAGCGATTGACGGACCAATGAGGTAGCACCTCTGATCGGACACACTTCTTCGATACCATTCTATTACTTGTGATTGATTTGGTGTGCACCTTTGATTTGGGAGTGTTGTTCGAGGTGGGCGGTAGTGGCTGCTATGCGTCACCACCAGTCCGGATGCGTAATTAGTATATCTACCATGGCATTGCCTAGTTGTGCCGTGTCACCTACCATAGCGAGCTTTACTATGAGTTTCTATTTGTGTCGTACCTATGGAGTATCTTCTCATAGCCTTTCGAGGTATGCAGGTACTGTATAGACTATTGGCATTATTCGTGTTAAGGGGAATATTGGGTCACTCCTTAATGCTATTTTAAAGTATGTTTATTTTTTGATTAGACATTATTATAATAGCGAATATTACTACATAGTAGATAGTTTAACAGATCCTTAAAGAATGGGCGATCCCAAGCATTCTTTAAGTTTCTTGTATCTTTATTACAGTTCACTTGAATTGGTTTACATTGTATAAGTATGTATTTCCTAACTCGAGTGTTTTGTGTTTTGCTATACGCTCGGGTCAGACTGAGTGATACAGCATTTGAGACTCACCTTTGGAGCTGGAGTTTTGCTTTGAAGATCCATATATCTATTCATTTTGTTATCCAGTTGACTCCATTTGTATTTTGAGTTGTACCTGATTATCTTACTGTTACTCCTGTTGTATCTTGGTATTCTTATGTATCTTACTCAACTTTGATGTATTTATATAGTAGCTTCATGAACTACTATTTCTTTGTTTCCGCTGCATTATATTACTCTATGTCTGTGATCTGTGATTATTTATTTACTGTATATGATGAGTTTTCCAAATTTAAATTAACAATTCGGTATTTTGAATTATTCAAGTCCGACATGTGCGGATGCAAATGGTCCAAAATAGCGGGTCGTTACAGATGCCGTTCTGATTTGACTTCTTTAATTCCTATTTACCAGCTTTGTCCGTCGTACTTGTTCTTCATCGAATCGGATCCATCTAGCATTGCCTTGGAATCGTAACCCATTTCATTGTCTATTCCCTCTAGCCTCGAAAGGTGAGCAATCACTCACGATTAACATTCTTATATTTATTACATTTGATTTCAATTGAAACGTCAATTGAAATATGCTACCGTTAGTTATTTACATTGCAATATATATGCTGTTATCCATATCTGTTCACCTATGACATCTGACACCATTATCTGTTATTTATATTGATGATATATGCCTATTACTAATCGTTATATTATTATCATTACTATTATCACTCTGCAAGTTCCCTGTTAGTGTAGAATTCACTATGGGTTGAAATGATACATACCCGAACGATCTTTAGAATAGGAGAAAATCGTTATGGGTTGAAATGATAAACCCAAGCGATTTTCATTTGAATTGATTTTGGGATTGTGGGTTGAAAAGATATATACCCGTATATATTAAAATTGCGGATTGAAATGATAAATATCCGTATCACTTGACCATAGGATAGAAAATTATATATAGACACCGTTGGTCTATATATAAATATTTTGAAAATGATTTCTATGGTTTTGGAAAGAAATATATGGTTTTATAAATATGGATTTAAAGATTTAATAAAGTTGATAATGATTCAGGTTGGAAAGATAAATTTGAAATTGAATTGAAATTTATTTATTTAAGAATTTTACTTAAATAAGTTTGATTTGAAATTTATTAAATTTGAAATTTTAAAGATATGTTTTATAAGTTGAATTTGATTAAAAGTGACTTAAATAAATATTTCAAATTTACATAAATTGAAATGGGATATTTTGTTGATTTAATTGTATTTAGATGTTATTGAAATGTTGAATATATGAAATGACCCTCTCTTTTATACCTGAATTTGTAAGGATTTTTTTTACATAGAGATATATATATATATAGATTTTCATATATATATATATATATATATATATATTTCTGAAGCCTAGAGTCATTTTTTTTCTAAACAACTTATCCAGGATCAAAATCTTTACCAATATAAATATATCAGTGCTTTCACAAAGACATGCACATAAATGTGAAGATATATATGCCTCTCTTGTTTGAATTAGAGTTCTGGAAAACAAGAGGATAATTTGATTGATTAAGTTTAATCAATCCACACATAGTTCAGTTCAATTTATACAACAAAATTTCATCTATATATATAGGTAACAACATGATTTTTAACCTTTGAATGCTTGCTGAATTCTCTATGGAGCATGATTCCTAGAAACCAGATAATGGTGTTATGATTATTTATAAATTAATGGTGTAGTGTTTGTGCTCTGAAAAATGATATAAGTTTCTATCATTATCTATGTTTAATTTTTCTTATAAAATCTGCCTAGAGTACAATCTCTTTTCTGGAATATTTTAAAGTGAGGTACCATATTTCAAAAGCTTGATTCTTTGATGCCAGTATGCCAAACTAACTGAAATGCAAACTTGAGTGGGTTTCCTGTAACCATGGGTATCCCAAAACATGGTTAAACCAGTCTCTTTGTTCTGGTACGACCCATATGGTTTTAAAAATGCATTTTGATCAAAGTCTTAATAAAGAGAAATTCAAGCTCATGTTAAAATACAAGAATAACTGGTATGCTAAACTCTGAACCAAACATATTTAAATGGGCATACCTATATACATATGCAACTGTTTTGGGTCAAAGCTTCAACTCCTATATTGCAGATTTTCCTTTATTCAAAAATAAGGTATAAAACATTTGCGTAGAATAAATTAAATTATGAAAACATTGCAAACACATAAATACATTTTCCCTATGCCTATCCACTCCATGTATAAAAATGTCATGGTGGAAGATTAAATCATATAATTTACTGAGATTCCACTATCCAGATTTTCCCAAAACTTAACCCTTTTCAAAGACTCAAGATTGACTAATACATTTATAGTGTAACCATCCTATTTATCATGGTGTTCTTGCTTACTTCACTTACAAAATTTAGATTAACTTCTTCAACATATCAGATAATATCCAGATTTACAGATTTCCAATTACAAGTCAATTTCCTTAGTAAAACACTTAGCAAAATATCCATCCAACATTCAGTACTTAATACAAGTTACAATTTAAAAGCATCAATACATGAAGATTTCATCATTTAAGCTCTTATCTAATTAATTTTTAGCATGCTATAATCTTCTTCTCAAAGCCTTGCTCCTACTCCTACTCCTACTTAGTTGTTGTAGTCCCTGAAAATGCATTTGAAGCTGCCCCATTTTAAATGAGACACCCCAGATGCCATTAGCACACTAGGGTCAGACACATGTTTGGTATGAGAAAATCCACTAAAACAATTTGGTAATCAAGTTAAAGTTGAAACATGTATATATGTATATAACTCTGCCTTTAGAAAACAAATAAGTCATGTGTGCATGTTCTGTGTCAGTGTGCATGTGCACACTTGAATCTTTCTTTTTAGATCCTTATAAAGATATGGTACTTTCAGACATTCATACAAATCAGTCATAAATCAAATAAGCATCCATACAAAACAGAGAAATCACCAAAATAAATTAAATCATTTATTCCCTGCTCAGATTTCATTCCAGGAAAACTCTAGTTCCTCTTTATATCAAATTCTCTTACATTGATATATTTATCTAGCTTGGTCTCATCTGCAATTAAATGAATCAATGGACACACTGTAATGGACTAATTCACTCCACTACACAAAGATCTCAGGACTTAAACAAGCCATGTGTCAACTTGTATTACTCAAGAACACAAGTCATTCCTGCAGTGCTCTGACCCCCATTTCCTAATCAGGTTTAAGGTAATAACACTTTTGATTTTTCATGGCAAACCCATTCAGTGAATCATTTCACTAAAACAAACATTCATGTCGTGGCATTCCACATCATTCATAACCAAACAGAGGCAATCAGACAATTAAACATAGGTGTCAATTAAATAGATTATGCACATATACATATATATTCTTGCATTTAAAAAAAAAGTATAGACAACTAACATTGGCTTATGGCTTTTGAGAGAGTTTTTCTTTTGCAAACTTCTGTGCTTTAGTTAAACTCAGAATAACCAAGTTTTACTGAATCACAAAATTTATTTGCTATGTGTTTGAATATTTATATATTTTCTTTGAATCAGGAGCATCAGGACATAGGCAACCCTATTGCACTCCTAATTCCTTTTTGTCTCAAGCCTCAGCACTTATACATAAGTATATTGCAGCTCACATGTGTATATTTTTCTGGGTTGAGCCAAAACCAATACTACTTGCCTATATTCAACCTTTGATTCTCTGGGCATTTACTTATTTTTCTAAACATTAACATATCAGAGAGAGATCTGGGTTTTTAAAACATATATATATATATATATATATATACTAATAATACTTAGAACTTTCAAATAACAAAACAAGCAGAACAACCAGATAAGAATTAAAACATTTTTAATCCCTGAAACACAGATAGACAATCACATATGAAAATACATTTTTAAGAAAAATTAACTTATAAACTGGCTGCCTACATTAGGACTTAATGCCTTAGATTTTCATGAGTGAGTTTTCTCACCTAGCTCTCTTTCACTTCCTAGTTGATTGGTAAGCTTCTGCCTTCAACCCTTTTCTTCACTTGTATTATATTTATATAATATCTATATATTTTTCTCAAGAGCTATCCGGGAAGAAGAGAAGGTTTCTCATCTCACTGCCTATTTATGCAGGGTTTTTCTTAGGGTTTAAGGTGTTGGCTAAAGTCATTTTTGCCCATCAAAAATCATGCCATTTGCATTTAGTTTTTAAACCCAAAATCTTACCCTCCTCCGGCTTGAGTTTGTGAAGAGAAAAGTGGTTATATTCTTTTGGTTATTTTCAGAAATTTAGCTTTTTCAGAAAATACTTTTCCTCTTGTCTACTATCATGCTAAAAGTGTGACTTGATTTCCATTGGTTATTATATGTATATATACATCAAGTATCCTTCTTAATTCTACCTATACAAAACATATCTCTGTTTTTATCTTATTTTCTATTTTTAGCTTTCACTTGAATAGTATGTACTTCCTTTATTTATTTATAAAAGGATTACTCCTTTTATATCTTCATTCTTTTCTTTCTGTTTTTAATTCAGAAATGTATTTGTGTATTTTGTTTTTACTGATTTGAACTCTAGTATTTGATTAGCATACCTATATGTATATATATAAGTCTTATAGAAATAATCAGTACACACATATATATCTATGCATTATTTTGTACTGGCATACATGCACATGTACACTCAAATGCAATCAGTATCATATGTATATATATTTATTCATATAGCTTTTTAAGGATTTACTCTATTTATCTATATATATATATACACATTTATACCCATCAACATTTGTTCATTCATATCATTCAGGAATTTAGCTTCAATTCATGTGTATTCCCTGTGCACACATGTATACCCATATAGTTACACCATATCAAGCCATATGAATTCCCCTTTAAAATTAGTTTAAAAATTATTTTAAACTTATTTATATTTTCAAAATGAATCCCTAAAAATCTTGGGTCATTACAATATATAAAGCATTGAAACATATTGAAATTGAAATGGCTTATTTTATGGTTCAAACATGTATTTGAAATCGATAATTTGAAATGGTTTATTGAGAAACTGATCGAATTGAAATTGATGATTTGAGATTTGATTAAATCTGAATTTTTGAATTCGAGTTGATTTTTGAATCGATTGTGAATTTGTGGAAACTATCTTTATTATATAAAGTATTTTAAATTATATTTAAAACTATTTTTATATTATTTTATAAACTATTTTAATATAACTATTTTAATTATACTAATTATTTTAATATATAGTGTTTTAACTTATAACTATTTTATATAAATTATTTATTTTATAAACTATTTTATTATAAATACTATTATCGATATCTAAACGGTTTAAAGGAAATGCTATAATTTCAAAGTGTTATGATTTCCAAAATGCTATAATTTCAAGGTGTTATGATTTCCGAAGTGCTGCAATTTCAAATGTTGTGATTTCCAAAGTATTATAATTTTAAGTGTTTTGATTTCGAAATGTTATAACTTTGAAAGTACTATGATTTTGGAAGTGAATATATATTTGAAATGGAAATGATATCGTATTGATTTGGTTATTGAAATGAAAATGATATTTTGGTTTTGAAGTATAGACTATTTTGAAATGACCGCGGTGTTATAATAACGTTTGGTTGTTAAAGAGACCGGGATCGGATATGGGCATACTCTCTGTCGATACCGAAAACCACTTTAACAACTGTGTACGCGACGGAGATTCCAGAATGAAGTAGGATGGTGGCGACGATCCTATATAAGGTATATACGTGGACCTGACTCCCGTGAGTTGGCATAAGGTGGCTAAAACAGGAGCAATCGACGGGCTAATGAGGTAGCTCCTCTGATTGGACACACTCCATCGTATGCCATTCTATTACTTTGTGATTGATTTGGTGCGCACCCTTGATTCGGGAGTGTGGCTCGAGGTGGGCGATTGCTGTGGCTCTGCGTTACCACCGGCCCGGAAGTGTAATTGGTATATCTACCCTAGCATTTCCTAGTTGTGTCGTGTCACCTACCCTAGCGTGCTTTACTACGAGTTTGTTTTGTACCATACCTATGGAGTGCCCTCTGACAATGCCCATTACGGGGGAGATTACGGTACTGTATAGACTATGGGAATATATAAAACGTGTTAAGGTGGAAAATGTAAAGCCTTAATGCTATTTTAACAGTTTACTTTACTATAGACATATTATAATAGCGTATTGTACTACATAGTAGATAGTTCCACGGATCCTTAGAGGATGGTTATCCCAAACATCCTTTGAGTTACTTGTATTTCAGTTAATATTTCAGTTGAGTTGGATTTGTTGATATAAGAATGTTAATCCTGACTCGAGTGTTTTGTGTTTTGCTTTACGCTCGGGTCAGACTGAGTGGTTCAGTGTTCGAGACTCATCTTTGGAGTTGGAGCTTCGCTTGGAGATCCAGCTATATCGATTTGGCTTCCAGTTATTCAGTTGATTCCAGTGATGTATTCAGATTTTGTATTTACTATTGTAATAAGACATCTATGTATTCGAGACTTCTGTTATATCTTGTTTAACTCTGTTATATATATATAGTAGCTTCATGAACTACTATTCTTTTGTTTCCGCTGCATTATTGTTATATTACTCTGTGCATGTGATTCTGTGATTATTTATTTACTGTATATTCTGAGTTTTGCCAAATTTAAATTAACAATTTGATATTTTGAGCAATTCAAATCCGACATGTATGGATGCGAATGGTTGAAAATTTCAGGTCGTTACAAATGGAATAAGAGTAAGAAATTTACTAATAAATCTTTTTATAGATTTCTTAATTTTTCGAGCGTAACTATTAACTCTTTTAAACTTATTTGGAAAACAAATGCTCCTCCTAAATCTAAAATACATATGTGGTTAATCATGCATGGAAAACTAAAAACTATTGAATTTTTAAAAAGAAAAAATATGCATATTGATAATAAATGTTCTTTCTGTAATCTTTATTTTGAAGAAATTAAACATGTGTATTATGATTGCATGGATACTTATTACATTCTGAATAATACTCTTAAAATCTTCAACTTAGTCTCACAACTAAAGTTAAAGATTGTGATTATTATTGGAATAATTTAAGATTTAAGTTCAAAAAGGAAAATAGAATTTTACATGATACTTTATTCATTATAATTTGTTGGTATATTTGGTTTGAGAGAAACCAGAGACTATTTAACAATAATAATTGTCATTCTAATAAATTGAATTTTATAATATCTACATTTTGTTTTAAATGGATCTCAAATCCTAAATATATATTAGCTAAAAATAATCATTTCAAAGAATATCTTAATAAGGTTAATAACAATATTAATATATTTAAACGTAATAACAATATTTTTAATATTAATAATTACAACATTAACATTTTTTCCAATTTGAATGATGATTTTACAAATTATAATTATGTTCTTTTGATTGAAGGAGCATACAGATAATTTTTTATTAATTTGTTGCATAATGAGCTTGGATTCTTTTCTAGTATGTTTTTTTATTTTGTTGCTTTTCCGTCTCTTAATTATAGCTATAGTATAATTACTTTTACTTCTTTAATACATATATATGTATATAAATTTCACCTATACACATATATGTGTATTATTCTTATAATTTTCTTTAGTTCCTTTTACAGATTCAGGTCTAGGCCAAATATAGTCCTAAATTTCTATTTGCAGGTTCTCAGGTTTGCTGGTGGCAGGATTATAGCGAGATGTTCTTCCTAGATCATCCGCGTTCGCTATGAGGTGCTGGTCCCAGTTCTTCTGCGTTTGCATGGTGGCGTTTTCCATTTTGGATCACTCGCTTTTGCAGTGAGGCGTTCTTTCCAATTCTTCCACGTCTACAGAGTGGCGTTCTTCATTCTGGATCATTCACATTTGCAATGAGACGTTCTTTCTAGGTTTTCATTACAACCCATAGATCATCCTCATTTTCCCGTTCTTCGGTGTCTCTCTCTCAGCTGGAGTTATCTATTGATATCATCAGCACTGAGTTGCTTCATGATTTTCGGGTACTTCAAACACCTCATTAAGGGCGGTGGCCTTGCCGGAGCTCGAGAATGAGGTGTATTGGGCGGTGTCCTTGCCGGAGCTCATTCTAGTTATACCTGAGTCCTTATCATTATTTTTGTATTATGATTAGCTACCTGCCAGGCATGTTGGCAACACCTTTCTTTTCAGTGATATATATACACAAATGTGTGCTCACCTCTATTTTAGAGGATCACATATTTCTCTCAAAAAAAGATAAGAATTATTTATTTACTTATTTTAAAGCCTAGGCCCAATCAACCTCATGCCTAAATCAATTTCCAGAAATCTCTATTTCTCCTTTTAATAGAAACGTGCGTACCCTGACTTATTCTGTTATCTTTCTCTTAAAGCCAACGAACTACAAAAACCCTCCTCTCTTTAAAATTAGAAATCAAATCAAATAAATTACCTAAATTTATAAAATTTGAATATCTGTATCTCCTTATATTTATGCAACTATAGCTTGAATCTTGTGGGTTGCATTGCGATAGAGAGTTGCTGGGTGCTTGCGTGTATTAGAGTATGTAAGAAGTGGAAGAAGAAGACGCATGTGAGGTGAGTATTTTCACTCACAAATCTATGTCTAACCTATGATTATATATATGTATGCATGAATTGATATGGAGATTTGATAAACAATTGTGTTTGCTGTGTTTATGTGAGGAAGTTTGCCGCTTTGTATGGGATGTGCAACATCGTGTTATTTTCAAGTTTATTAATATATATATAAATAAAGGTAGCGGGGAGCTATATATTTCAATTTATGGTGCGTGCGTTTTTTGTATGTGTGACTATGTTTTCCAACAGCTTGTGTGTATTCTTCCTGGCATGTGTTATTGTGTGTTTTTTTAAGCATGTGACAGTGTTTCTATGAGTGTGTGCGTCAGTGTATATGTATATTTATGTGGGGGGAGGACATGCGTGCAGTTGTGACTAACTGAGAGTTGCTCTATTTTTATATATGTAAGATGAGTGCATGATGTTTATCGTATGTATAAACCGATAAAGGTGAGTTGCGTGTATTATATTTTACTCTCTTTGTGTGTAATAATTAATATGATGTGAGTTGCATGTGTAACTATATGTGTGTAATTTACATTTATATTTTAAAAGGAAATGGCAGGGTGAATTTTATCATAAAGAGTTAGCAGCAATCAATAAGTAACAAATACAACAAAAGTCATGGCATAATTATAACTTTCATTCTAAAAGCGAATTATCAAGGATATAAGAAACTACTGTTAAAATGTCTTTAAAAGTTGTTGATGAACCAATATAATGAATTGATAATAGATACTTTTACTTAAAAAATAAAACTATCAAGTAAATTTCCCTTTGCCGAAGTAATGATTTGTTTGTTAACATTAGAGGTAGTATGGAAATGATGCTGCTATTGAGATCTTGACTTGTTTAACACTTGTCATATCTACTTTGGAAAAGTTGAGAACAAGATAATATATTAATATTAGCCTTGTTGAAATCTTAAAATGAACTACCAACTTGATTTTCCTTGACTGATAGTATATCCGCTTTTATAATAAAAGCTATATAAGTTTGTAGTGTGTTTACGTGTGTGTTATTGCGTGTGTGCTATATGTGGTTGTGTTTATGTGTGATTATGTATATTTTTTTATGTGTAAGCTCTAACTACATGTATACATAAATTGAAATTTACATTTATATATTGTTATAAGTGAAACACCCCACACCCCTTAATATACCCAAAAAGAGCACACTAAAGAATATGGTGCATTTTAGGTATAGCTAAAAACTTACAGAGACTAAGATTCACAAGACAAAATAAATAAAACAGCAGAAACATTTAAAAACAATAACTTATTAAAAATCAAACTTCATAAAATAAGTCATAACCAAAATAAGACTCAAAATACCAAATACATACGTCTTATGGAAAACATCATCTTAGTCACAACATCAGAGTACATACATAAAACCATCCCTCTCAACAATATGGCTGAAGTCCTAATTCTACCCTTTGATCGACCTTCTATCTCTGTTGTGCCTACTGCAGGCTAGTCCCATCCTGTGGGTCCCACAGCAAAGGACACATGTTTAGCACTTGGAACTCAATAGTGACTTATCTCCCTGCACCGAGGCTGCACGCTCGACCACCATTAGGCTCGCGCTACCTATTGCTCCCTCTTTGGACCTCTTATTTTCCCTAAATAACATAAGCGTGCCCAGCCTCACCTCCGTGTGTTGTGAGGCCACCAGTTCCTGACTGAAGGGGAATGCTGCCGATACGGTTCCTAACAAACAAAATCTAGTTGCACCCCTTATCCAAATCCCCTGTTTTGAACTTCTAATTATTGATCACTTATCTACCCTAAACATCATAAGCGTGTCCCAAGGGAAATGCTGCAGGTACGGTCCTACTTCTATCTTTGCTTATTAACTTAGTATAAGTCGTTAAATAAGCCTTTTCTATTTTGTCTCTAATTATAACCTGTGTGTTATAGCTTTTCTTATTTACTTAACCCAAGGCCTAAGTTTAAAAATAAGCTACTTTTGCTATTTCTTCTATTTTCTCTGCCTATTTCAGTCTAAGTCCAATTTATTACAGTTCTTCTTATTTTACATCCCATTTTCTATAAATTCCGTGTTCTTATATTTTAGTCCATATTAATGAATTATTTTCTTCTATTTATTCCATTCATGTAAAAAGGGAATTAAAAAGAAACTGACATTTACAGAATAAATCCCAACGTAGAATAGATGTAAATAAAACGTAAATAACAGTAAATAACTGTAAATACCATAAATAACCGTAAATAATTGGGAAAGCTATAATTAACAGTAAATAATTGCAAATAACTAAAATAGAATAGCTAAAAGAAAATAGACTGGAAAAAAAGTCTAAAATTTACTTAAAAAGAAACTATAAATAAACTTGCATAAAGGTTATCCCAAAATTGTAGAAAAACTACAGCTATTGGAAACCCTATTATTTTAAATTACTAAAAAATCTAAAATAATTACTTAAACACTCACTTATGGTCCTTAGCTCTTTCCTTTGGCCTTCTCGGATTCACTTGAGGGGTATAAAATATTTTAATTAAAAAGATCTTCTCCTCGTAGAAATATTCCTTTTAGGTTCCAGCCTCAAGCAATGAACCAAAATGGAGAAAATCTGAATGAGAAAAATAGCTAGGCCTAGGGTCTTATTTATAGTGTCACTTGTGGATCTCAGACCGTTGGATTTGGATATTAAATCTGGTGCAACCATGTCATAGGCTCGATGGGAACCGTCGGATGGAAGCACGGATGCACGAGATGGAGTAAAAATAGCAAAATGACGTGTTGAAATCGAACTGGACGAAGCCAGCAAAAGAATGCACGCGGATCGACCTGGGTATCGACCTACCACTTGCTAGGGTCGACCTAGCCATGGTGAGGGTCAACCCTAGGGTCGACCTTGCCTATATATATATATATATATATATATATATATATATATATATATATATATTCTCTTGTTTTCTCGTTTCTTGTTTATTTCGTAACTTCTTCGTTCTAGCTCCGATTTTGACAATCTATATATGGAAATTGACCAGAAAATTACCACGGACACAATGGTGCAACTCCCATGGTCAAATTCTGATTATTTCAAAAAGTTATGAATTAATTACTATAACTTAAATTTCAGGTTGTTACATTCTCCCCTCCTTAAGGGATTTTCGTCTCCGAAATCTCTAAGGATAGAAGAATGAAATAAATGTCTTCATCCAAGTTCTGCAACCAACTACTCAACCATCATCCATTACATCCATTGTCCTTAAGTTCTTCTAATGTGATTTATGATACATATGCAATTAGTGCCGTGTCAATGTTCCTAACTAATGCAAAAGATTAGGCAGACTACTGATTCAGTTGACCTCCTTTTATGCAATCATGTCCATGTCATGTATCCAAATGAATGCAAATTCCCTAATGATAACTGATAGTTCTATATGTGTACTACAATCATCATCCAAATGCGACAATCATGTGATAATCATCCATTTATATCAACCATGGAATAAAATAAAAATAAAAATGCAAATGCGCACACATCCATATGCATATTCCCTAGCGTCCTAGTTAGGCCGATCCCTAAGAGATAATAGTGCCCAGTGTAAGTATATGCGTCCATTAGCATCCACTAGCAACCGCTAGTATCCATCATACATAACATGTTCTAATAACATATTTACATCAAATCCTACCATCCATAGGTTAAATCCTAAGTTCTACCCTCCCAAAGGATAATAAAGGAAAGAACCTATTCAAAACTAAAGATGGAAATAGGAAATTCTAAAACTTACTATCAAAGAGATGCGGATAAGAGGTACGAATCTTCTCTTCAGCTTCCCACCTAGCGTCTTCAACATTATCTCCTCGCTGCACCTTCACTAATCGGACTTCTTTATTCCTAAGCTTTTTGATGTCACGTCCAATGATCTTGGTAGGAATACGATGAACCGATGTTTCTCTCTCCACTTCAACCTCCTCCAGTTGACTAGGATCCACAATCTCCGCTGAGTCATGTAAGCACTTTCTCAAGTGCAAAACATGAAAAACATCGTGCACTCCCGCGAGCCTCTCCGGTAGCATTACTCGATACGCCATCTTCCCTACTCTCTCTACAATGGGGAACAATCATATGAATCTGGGAGCTAGTTTCCCACTCGATCCAACCTCACCACCTTCCTTAGTGGGGATACTTTAATGAAAACTAAGTCTCCTACCTCAAACTCAATGTCCCTTCTCCGCTTGTCCGCATAAGATTTCTGTCTATCTTAGGATGTTTTCATCCTCCTTCTAATCAAATCAACCTTCTCTGAAGTCTCCCTAACCATGTCAGGACCAAGTAGCAATCTCTCCGTAGACTCCACTCAACATGAAGGAGACTTGCAAGGTCTCCCATAAAGAGCTTCGAAAGGTGCCATCACAATGCTAGCTTGAAAACTGTTATTATATGCGAACTCCACCAAAGGAAAATTCTCCTCCCAAGTTCCTTCAAAATCAAGAATGCACATCCTTAACAAACCTCAAGCACTCTATTAACTCTCTCTGTTTGGCCATCCGTCTGAGGGTGATAGGCCGTACTCAATCTAAGCTACGTTCCTAAAGCCTCTTACAAGCTTCTCCAAAACACGCTAGTAAAATTAGAGTCTCTATCGCTCACTATGCTAGAGGAAACTCCATGAAGTTGAACTATCTCACGAACATATAAGGATGCCAAATAAGATGTCGTCCTCTTACTCTTGACTGGAATGAAGTGGGTGCTCTTTGTCAATCGATCTACAATCACCTAAATGCTAGTATTTCCCTTTCTAGACTGGGGTAAACCATCTACAAAGTCCATTGAAACACTATCCCACTTCAATTCGGCTACATCCAATGGCTAAAGTAATCCACCGGGCTTCTGCTGCTGTGCCTTAACCCTTTGGCACACAAGACACTTAGCTACAAACTCCGCCTCATCCTTTTTCATGCCACTCCTATAAAACATTCTCTTCATGTCCCTATACATCTTATCACAACCCGGATGAATAGTCATTCGAGAGTGGTATGCTTCCTATGCTCTCAACAAATCACTATTGCAGGAGACACAAAGTCTTCCATCTCTCCTTAGCCACCCTTTACTATCTATGGAATAGCGTTGGAGATGTCTAGAGACTTCTCCTCTGCTAATCCTTTCTAAAATATCCATAAGCTTCGAATCCTCTCGCTACCTCGAGCCAATCTGATCTATGAGGGTAGGCTTAACCTCAAGTGCTGCCAAAAATCCCGGGGTAATGTCCGTAGAGGGCTTAAAATCAAAGGTGGAAATAAATTCTAGGCTCTTCCACTCCACGAACATAGGACTAAGGGTTGCTTTCTTTCTACTCAATGCATCCGCAACCATTTTTCCATTGCCAGGGGTATAAGCTTTCTCAAAGTTGTACGATGCCAAAAACTCCTTCCATCGCTGCTACCTCAAGTTCAAATCCTTCTGGGAGAATAGGTACTTTAATGACTTATGGTCAGTGAAAAGCTCGTACCTCTCTCCTAACAAGTAATGCCTCCAAGACTTGAGTGCGAAAACTATAGCAGCTAACTCCAAATCATGGGTAGGGTAGTTCTTCTCATGCATCATCAAGTGTCTACTCCCATAACATACCACCCTCCCTTCTTGCATCAACACTGCTCCTAGACCCGTCCCACATGCATTAGTGTATACTGTAAAAGGCTTAGCTCCATTGGGTAAAACTAACACTGGTGCACTAGTAAGGGCTCTCTTTAGCATCGTGAAGGAATCCTCATAATCCACATCCTACACGAATGCTTTATTCTTCTTTGTGAGGCGAGTAAGCGATGCTGAAATCTTGACAAAATCTCTGATGAACTTCCTATAATAGCCAGCTAATCCTAGTAAGCTTCTAACTTCGGTAATGTTCTTGGGGTCCTTCCAATCTTGCACTACAATTACTTTAGCGGGATCAACAGCTAAACCCTCTCTTGAGGCTACGTGCCCCAGGAAACGTACCTCCCCTCGCCAAAAGTGATACTTCGAGAACTTTTCCCTCAACTGATGAACACGAAGAGTACGAAGAACCTCCTTTAGATAAACAACATGCTCCTCCATACTCTTGGAAAACACCAAAATGTCATCCACAAACACTACTACGAACTTATTTAGGACATCTCTAAAAATATGGCTCATCAAATCCACAAAATAGGCCAGGGTATTGGTTAGCCCAAAAGGAATAACCAACCACTCAAAGAATCTGTCGGGTGTCCTAAATGCTGTCTTATCAATGCTATCGTCAGCGACCCTAAGCTGATGAAATCTAGTGGCTAAATCAAGCTGAGAAAATACTAAAGAGCCAACTAACTAGTCAAAAAGATCATCTATCCTAGAAAGTGGATAGCGATTCTTCTTTGTGAGCTTATTCAACTCTCTATAGTCTATGCAAAGTCGAAGGGAACCATCCACCTTAGTAGCGAAGACGACTGGCGCTCCCCACTCAAATATGCTCCTTCTGATGAAGCCTTTCTCCAATAGCTCACGAATCTGCTTGCTTAACTCCTTCCTCTCCCTAGCTGCCATATGTCTCAATGGCAATGCCACTGGCTTAGCATTGTCATTCAAATAAATTCTGAATTCGATTTCTCTCTTAGGGGGTAGTCCCATAACCTCCTCAAAGACGTCTGGGAAATCTCTGACGACCGAAACTGAATCTAACTCTGTTGATGAAGGATCGAGGGAATAAAGGAAGCTCAACATGACTGACCCCTGTGGGTCGCAAGAAACCTCGAAAGTCCTACCGCTGCCTGTCTCTAGTCTAACGACTCTTCTCTCGCAATCCAATATCGCTCCATATGTGGATAGCCAATCCATCCCTAAAATCATCCCATACCCCGAAAATCCCAATACATAGGCGTCACAATCAAACTCTATGCCTAGGATAAAAATTTTCAAACCCCTAAAAATCATAGATAAATGTGCTGATCCTCCTATGTGGTTTGAAACAACTATAGGGTCCACTACTAAGGAGATATCTAAGTGCAAAATATCAACCAAAGAACTAGAGATGAAAGAGTGTGATGCTCCAGAATCGAAAAGGGTCCGAGTGGGAAAATCAGAAATAGAAATCAAACCTTCCATGGTGACTTTCCTACCTCTATCTGGTCCGTTGCTGGAAGGTGCTGCATCCAATGCCTGAATCTGTGCTGCCGGTGCACCCGTTCCCTGCCCCGTCTTCTGAGGACAAAATCTACTGATGTGACCGGGTTGTCCATAATTATAACACTTTCCCTTCATCCCTACCTTCTTACAGTCTTTTGCATAATGACCAACCATCCCACAACTATTACACTTCCCTCCTTTCTTAATCCGCTTCTAAGGGCCTTCTCCTTTCTTCTTATCTTTATTGTTCTTCCACCATTTCTTCTTAGAACCTTCCATCTTAGGGACCTCCTTAGACTCTCCTTCCTTAGCTACATTAGACATAAGCGCCATTTCCACAAGTGACTCATAGGTAGCTCCCATCGGTACGTAAGTCAATAACAACCCTTGAAGGGGCTGATTCAATCCCTTCACGGACTTCATGGCCTTCTTGTGCGGTGTATTCACTAACTCCATCCCAAACCGCGACAACTCATTAAATTGGTTGACATACTCCTTTATTGAATGACTTCCTTGCTTCAAGCTAATAAACCTTTCCAACTGCATACTCTCTTCTGCTTGTGACAAAAACTTCCTTTCAAACCTCTCTTAGAATCCAAACCATCCAACGTCTCTTCCTTCCAACTCAACAACTTCCCACCAATGAGAAGCTTCTCCTTTCAGCTGCCAATATGCAAGCTGAACTCTCTGCTGATCCTCCAGTCCCAATAGCCCAAATATCCTCTCTGTACTCCTTAACCAAGCTCTCGTCTCCATAAAATCCTCTGTACCGGAAAATGTCTTGCCTCATAAATTGGCGAAGTCCTTGCATAACTTAGAGAAATTGGCTGCTGCGGGTGGATTGATGGGATTTCCACCCACTGGTGCTTGATTGGGCGCTTGCCCTTGCACCTCTGGAGTTGTAGCTTGAAGGTATCTATGAAACCAGCATGGGACTTGGACACCCTCAGGAAGATTAGGGGCATCCGCCATTCTATGCAAAGAAAAAGATAATTTAGGCTTGAAAGAATCGAAGGAAGATTGAACTGGACTTTGAGGGGATTTTTATAAAAACTCTCTTTTATACTTGAATTTTTTTCTAAGAGTTTCTTTTTGAAAAATACATTTAAAACAAGTTATTTTTGAAAAATACTTTACTTTCTAAAACAAATTTTTAGGAATCCTGTAACCTTAGGCTCTAATACCAAGTGAAACACCCCACACCCCTTAATATACCCATAAGGGGCACACTAAATAATATGGTGCGTTTTAGGTATAGCAAAAAACTTACAGAGACTAAGATTCTCAAGAAAAATAAATAAAACAGTGGATACATTTAAAAACAATAACTTGTTAATAATCAAACTTCATAAAATAAGTCATAACCAAAATAAGTCTCAAAATACCAAATACATACGTCTTATGGAAAACATCATCTTAGTCATAATATCAAAGTACATACATAAACCTATCCCTCTCAACAAGTGCCAGTACATGAAAATAAAACTGAAAAGAAGAAGAATACATGAAGAAAAACTCCGCAGCTGAATCTCCAAGAAAATCCGAAATCTACTGCCGCTGCCTCTGCTGGCCTAGGGGGAAAAGGGAAAATATAGGAGTGGGTCCGACTAAAAGTCTGGTGAATGGAAGTAATTACTAGTATTCTTAAGCAAAGTAAAGATAATAGGCTTTGCAACAATTCTAGTATAAAAGGAAATAAAGGAAAAGATAAAGTCGAAATAAAATACAGTTTAACTGTTTTCTTTGCATAGATAGATCGATCGGGTTGTTTGCACTTTTCTAAAACTGCTATGATTAGGCTGAAATCCCAATCCTAGTTTAATTAGGCTGAAGTCCTAATTCTACCCTTTGATCGGCCTTCTATCTCTGTTGTGCCTACTGCAGGCTAGTCCCATTTTGTGGGTCCCACAACAAAAGGCACCTGTTTACCGCTTGGAACTCAATAGCGACTTATCTCCCGGCACCGAGGTCGCACGCTTGACCAATGTTAGGCTCGCGCAACCAGTTGCTCCCTTTTTGGACCTCTTATTTATCCTAAACAGCATAAGCGTACCCAGCCTCACCTCCGTGTGTTGTGGGACCACCAGTTCCCGACCGAAGGGGAATGCTACCGATACGGGTCCTAACAAACAAAATCTAGTTGCGCCCCTTGTCCAAATCCCCTGATTTGAACTTCTAATTATCGATCACTTATCTACCCTAAACAGCATAAGCGTGTCCCAAGGAAAATGTTGCCGGTATGGGTCCTACTTCTATCTTTGCTTATTAACTTAGCATAAGTCTTTAAAATAAGCCTTTTCTATTTTATCTCTAATTATAACCTGTGTGTTATAACTTTTCTTATCTACTTAATCCAAGGCCTAAGTTTAAAATAAGCTACTTCTGTTATTTCTTCTATTTTCTCTGCCTATTTCAGTCAAAGTCCAATTTATTACAGTTTTTCTTATTTTACGTCCCATTTTCTATAAATTCCATGTTCTTATATTTTAGTCCATATTAATGAATTATTTTCTTCTTTTTATTCCATTCATGTAAAAAGGGAATTAAAAAGAAACTGACATTGATAGAATAAATCCTAACGTATAATAGATGTAAATAAAACGTAAATAACAGTAAATAACTATAAATACCGTAAATAACGGTAAATAATTGGAAAAACTATAATAAACAGTAAATAATTTCAAATAACTGAAATAGAATAGCTAAAAGAAAATAGACTAGAAAACAAGTCTAAAATTTACTTAAAAATAAACTATAAATAAACTTTCATAAAGTTTATCCCAAAATTGTAGAAAAACTACAACTATTGGAAACCCTATTATTTTAAATTACTTAAAAATCTAAAATAATTACTTAAACACTCACCTGTGGTCCTTAGCTCTTTCCTTTAGCCTTCCTGGATCCACTTGAGGGGTATAAAATATTTTAATCAAAACGATCTTCTCCTCGGAAGAATATTCCTTTTAGGGTCCAGCCTATGGCGATGAATCCAGATGGAGAAAATCTGAATGAGAAAAATAGCTAGGCCTAGGGTCTTATTTATAGTGTCACTTGTGGAACTCAGACCGTTGGATTTTAGGATTAAATCTGGTGCAACCACATCATAGGCTCGATGGGAACCGTCGGATGGAAGCACGGACGAACGAGATGGATAAAAATAGCAAAATGACGTGTTGAAATCGAACTGGATGAAGCCAGCAAAAGAATGCGCGCGGGTCGACCTGGGTGTCGACCTACCACTTGCTAGGGTCGACCTATAGGTCGACCTACCCATGGTGAGGGTCGACCCTTGGGTCGACCTTGCCTATATATATATATATATATATATATATATATATATTCTTTTGTTTTCTCGTTTCTTGTTTATTCCGTAACTTCTTCGTTCTAGCTCCGATTTTGACAATCTATATATGGAAATTGACCAGAAAATTACCACGGACACAATGGTGTAACTCTCGTGGTCCATTTATGAAAATTTCACAAAGTTATTTTATTATGTAATTAATTCATTAATTAATTACTATAGCTTTAATTTCGGGTTGTTAAAATCAGCCTTTTGACCATCCATATTCGAACGAATTGCATCTATCAAGCAGGAATCCGGAGTGATTACTGCTAAAATTTGGATGCCAAACAGAGTCAAGAAACAACATTGCCAATTGCAAACATCCTCCCAAAGTGGTCCACACATCGCGCTGCTTCAATTACAGGACCGAAGTCTAACTTCCAAACAATGGTATGGATTGTTATCGATCTATGCATATGGATTGGTACCGATCCATACAACTTCAACCAAAACACCTCGAACTCCCTTTACTTCCAAACGTTGGTGATTGTAGCACATTGCAAGCTTCATTGGAACAATCACATATACTTTGTTATCAAGCATCTCAAGCACTCGAAACTAGGAACTTCATTCCACCACCGATCCACCTTGTTGACCCAGAAACAAACTTCTAGCAGAATTATCAGGATGGAAAACACGAATCTAAAAACAAGTCACATCAGAGCAAACCAATTGAAGAGGTCCATAAGACAATCTTATGGGTCGGTACCGATCCATTCCTATGGGTTGGTACTAATCCATCACGCTTGTTGACATGGTAAGTTTTCTCTAGCCCAACTACTACTAGGTTGTGGGGAACATGGTAGAGATAGCGTAGAAGAGCTTTTAGGTGACCTATAGCTATAAATAGGAGGTTGGGGAGTCATTCAAAAGGGAACTTTTAGCTCTATTAACAATTTTCTCTATAATCCTTTTTAATCTCGAGGATCCGTACCGATCCACAAGAACATAACGTGTAAATAACAACCAGATCAGCAACAAAGCTAAGTAGTCGTAAGCAACGATTCACCGAACCACTATAAAACTTTTTTATATTTCTTGTTTTTCTTTACTTTCTTCACTCTTTTCACTACTATATCCATTTGATTATTTGTGCCACATTCTGGTGCTAACATTTTGTCCTTTCACTGAGAAATACTTGAATTCGGTGACTTTAGACTTGTGATTGAAAGGTATGACGAGACCATCAACTAGGAAAACCACCGTTGGAGGAAGCCAACAAGGACATAGGGGCAGCTAAGAAGTGTCCTCAGGATCAAACCCTCCTTCCATCCACATAATCAGAGATGAGAGGGAAACGATGATGATATAAATGCAGAATAGAATGATAGTTTACCAGGAAGATATGATGGAGGGATTCTTCAGAAGACTGGGACAACCGGGAACGATCGGAGTTGCTACGGATCAAAACCAGAGACCAAAGTATAGAGAAGATGCCCTTGGAAATGGAGTGGAGCAAGCAGAGCAATCCCCAAAGTGATGCCAAGAATCAGTACGATCCCCGAGCATGGATCGGTATCGCTCCCCAAGGAATTGTGGGCATAGCAGATTTGAATCCAAGACTTGGATATGCTCATGTATGGGACACCGTTGGATAACATAACTTGAATTAGAATGCAGAGGCAGAACCGGAGGAGTACGTACCAAAATTTTCCCGTAGGAATAGGGAGTAGAACGAAAATGTGGAATGGTGACTTCCGTTATATATCGACGACAGAATTGCTAACAGAGTTAGACAAGTAATGAGAAGTGGACCGCCAGACCAGAGTCTGGAGGACATAACCTGGAACCCATTCACACCTAACACCCAGTATGCAAGAAATCTACATGATTTCAAATTGCTAACGCTGGAAATGTACGATGGAAAAACTAATCTAACGGTTTGTGTGATGAGATACATCCAACATAAGCATATGTTGGGTGCATCTGAAGAAGTGGTGGGACGATGTTTCTCCTTATATTTGATGGACCTAGCAGCATTGTGGTTCTGACAACTATAAATGGTTCCATAGGCACATAGATCAAGTTGGTAAATAGATTCATGAGGCAGTTCAGAGTGCATATTTCATGACCGAAGAATGTGAAGACATTATCGAGTATGAAGCAAAGGGCCAAAGAAACCCTGAGAAGTTTTCTGACTAGACTTAACACAGTGGCTGTTGTGGTTCATAGGCCGGACCAAACAGTGGTTCTAATGGCGGTCGTTTCAGGAGTAGCTAGTAAGATGGATTTCAAAATTGCTTTGGAAAGGGATCCACTGGGGGATCTAGCAGAATTCTTCTATGAAGCCGAATGATACTTGCGTCAGGAGGATGCTAAAACTAAAAAGGTAGACATTAATGCTCTAAATGATGGAGGACCGTCCAGGGCAAAATTTAGCGGAAATAAAGAAAAATGAAAGGCTGATGAGAGCAGAAATTATCTTCTTAAACTAAATTGAATGAAACCCTAAAAAGGAATTACCTTGATACTCGAGGCAAAATCCCCTACCACAAACCAATGAAGAGAAAACCCACCAATCGAGGGAGAAGATCGAGAAAGTATTTCCTATTTCATGAGCTGGATGGGCATGAAACAAATGATTATAGGCACCTTAATGACCTAATCGAGGAACTGGTTAGGAACAACCAGTTACAATAATATGTAAGAGGCTGAGCTGTAGTGGTGGAACAGGAGCAACCATCATCTACAACAAATGAAAATGACCTTGGATCCTGGTCGAGGATAGTTATCTCACAATCAGAATGGCGGAGAATCAGGTTTGGCTCTATTACTTTGCCTTTGCTTTCTGTAAATGATCCAACGTTGTAGCCAAGCCACTTACTCATGTATGAGACCTCGATTGGTCTTTAGACACGCTCTAAGTTGGATGCTAAACTGTAGTGATTGATCAGATGAATGCTGTGTTGTTTGTTGGATGTTTTGAATTTGAACTCTGTGAATGAATACCTAACTTGGATAATCACTCGAACGTGATAACTAATACTAATTTCTTAACACCTAGGAAGATTAGTTTGCCCCCAAAATTGAATAAGATTTTATGAACCACTTGAATATGATGACCGATATTGATCATGGTAGTCTTGTTCGAAGGAACAAGGTGATGACCACAAGAAGCTAGCCCCTTTTCCAGAGAGCAAGTGGATTAGGCTTGTGCAAAGGTAAGTCCCTTTACTAGAGAGTAAGCGGATGGACTTATTTAGTCATTGGGTTCTTGTCCACCCTTTTGACCAGGTCATATTCGAACGAATTACATCAACCAAGAAGAAATCCAAAGCGATAACTTCTTAAACTTGGATGCCAAACGAAGTCAAGAGAAAAGGTTACTAACATGAAAATAACCTCCTAAAGTGGTCAAGGCCTCACGCTACTTCAAGTACCAGGACCGAAGTCCAACTTTCGAATGAAGGTATGGATCAATACCCATCCATGCCTATGGATCGATACTGATCCATACAACTCCAACAAAACAACTCGAAATCCCTTTACTACCAAGTATTGGTGATTGTAGCCCATTCCAAGCTTCACTGGATCGATTGTTATCAAGCATCTCATGCACTCAAACAGGAACTCTATTCCACCACCGATCCATCTTGTTGACTTAGAAACAAACTTCTAGTAGAGCCATTAGGATAGAAAACATAAAGCTGACAACAAGTCGTATCAGAGCAAACCAATTGAAGAGGTCCATAAGGCGAGCTTATGGATCATTACCGATCCATTATGCTTGAAAACATGGCCACGTTTTCTTGAGCTCAACTTCTACTAAGACGTGGGGAACGTGGTGGAAATCATGAAGGTGAGCTTTCAGGCGACCAATAGATATAAATAGGAGGTTGGGACATCATTTCCAGGGATCTTTTGGCTCTATCAACAATTTTCTCTAAAATTCCTTGTAATCTCGAGGATCCATAAGCACATCACATGTAAACATCAACCAAATCAACAACAAAGCTAAGTGGACGTAGGCAACGATTAGCTGAACCACTATAAAACTTTTGTGACTTGTTATTTCTTGTTTTTGTTTGCTATTTCACACTTTTCTCTACTATATCCATTTGGGTGTTTATGCCACATTTTGATACTTTCATTGAGAGATACTTGGATTAACTGACTTGAGACTTGTGATTGAATGGGATGACATGACCATCAACTAGGAAAACCGTTGTTGGAGGAAGCCGACAAGGACATGGCGGTAGCAAGGAATTGTCCTAGGGATCTAACCCTCCTTCTATCTACATAACCAGAGATGAGATGGAAATGATGATGGCAGAAATGTAGAACAGAATGATAGCCCACCAAGAAGAGATGATGGAGGGATTCATTAGAAAATTGGGACAATCAGGAATGACCGGAGTTGTTACGGATCAGAACTAGAGACCGAAGGCCAGAGCAAAGCTCTTGGAAATGGAATGGAATGAAGCGAGCAATCTCTGAAGAGATGCCATGGATCGGTACCAATCCTCGAGCATGGATCGGTACTGATCCCTAAGAACTTAGGGGCATGGTCGATTTGAATTTAGGACTTGGAGATGCTCATATAAGGGACACTGTTGGACAATAAAACATAAATCAGAATGCAGAGTCACGACCAAATGAGTACATGCCGGAATTTCTCCATAGCAATGAGGGGTAGAACGAAAAAGTGGAACGGAGACTTTCCTTAGATCACAACGACGGCATCATTGAGATAGTTAGATAGGCAATGGGAAGTGGATCACCATACCGGAGTCTGGAGGACATGACCTTGAACCCTTTCACTCCTAACATCCGGTACGCAAGAAATACGCCCAATTTCAAATTGCTGACGTTGGAAATGTACGATGGAAAAACTGATCCAATGGTTCATCTAATGAGATATATTCGGCATATGGAGGTGTTGGATGCATCGAAGAAATGATAGGACGGCGTTTCCCTTTATATTTGACTGACTTAGCAGCATTGTGGTTCCGACAACTAGAAAATGGTTCCATAGGCACATGGATCGAGCTGGTAAACAGATTCATGAGGCAGTTCAGAGTGCATATTTCATGATCGAAGAACATTATGATGTTATCAAGCGTGAAGCAAAGGCCGGAGAGACCCTGAGTAGTTTTCTGACTAGATTTAACGCAACAGCTGCTACGGTTCATCGACCAGACTCATCAGTGGTTCTGATGGTGGCCGTTTTAGGAGTTGCTCGCGAGTGGATTTCAAAATTTCTTTAGAAAGAGATCCACCAATGGATCTCGTAGAATTCTATCATGAGATCGAAAGATACTTGTGTGAGGAGGACGCTGAAACTGAAAAGGCGGAGGTTAATGCTCTAGATGATGGAGGACTATCCAAAATGGGATTTGGAAAAGAAAAGAAAATGAAAGGCTGATGATGGCTATGGAGGGCCGAAGCGACAGAGAGGAGCGTAGAAATTCCCTTGTACTAAATTGAATGAAACCTTGGAAAGGATTTACCTTGATACCAAGGGCAAATTCCCTACTGAAAATCGACGAAGAGGGAACCCACCGATCGAAAGGGAAGATCGGGAAAGTATTGCCTATTCCACGAGCTGGATGGGCATGAAACAAATGATTGTAGGCACCTTTGTGACCTAATCGAGGAAGTGGTTAGGGAAACCAATTACAATAATACATAAGAGGCCGAGCTGCAGTGGTGGAATAGAAGCAGCCATCAGCTGCAGCAAGCGGAAACAGCCTTGGATCTATGTCGATGGTTGTTATCTCTTGATCGGGACGGCATAGAATCAGGTTTGGCTCTCTTACTTTGCCTTCACTTTCAATAAAAAATCGAACATTGCATCGAAGCCACTTACTCGTGTATGGGACGTTGATCGGTCTCTAGGCACACTCAAAATTAGATGTTAAACTGCAGTTATTGATGAGATGAATGATGTGTTGTTTGCTTGATATTTTGAATTTGAACTCTAGGAATGAATACCTAACTTGGAAAACCACTCGAATGTGATAACTTCTACAAATTTGAATTACGAACAATCTGAATGCGGTGATCGATATTGTAACAACCCACACCCAGTAGGCTTGAATTTTCGCTAAATCGAAAACCCAAGTCCATCAAAGTATGGATCATTGGTTTGGTATCCTGAAAATAAAACAAAAGCATGCATATCTGAGCTCTAACGAAATAACTTACAGCGGAATAACTTAAAATATAACAAATCACATAAGTACTGACCAAAGTTTGACCCTTCCAAAATCAAGTGTCCTTGTCAGCATCGAACATGTCCAAACACCAATACCTGTCATTCAACTATCATGTGGGTTGTAATAAGGAGGGGGTCAAAACAACGTTCTGGTAACTAGAAAATTATACAACTTATACATAACACTAGCTTATGTCGATTGTTCATTATTTCATGTTATGTCTCTGCATACAAACCGTTCCTATCTATATCCCTTAGATTTATATATATATAGTTATCTGTGTATATATATAACTATATATATATATCCTATGGTCCTCTAATTGACCTAGATGCTATCCCCAATAGTAGCTCTCGTTCAGCACCTCGTCTGGATCAATCGTCTCACTGTATCACGATTTTGCCATCGTATATCTCGAGGAAATCCTATAGTTTGCATCGATGACCTTTCCTCCATTAGTTCGTGTTCTCTTTGGGGATTTTCTACTTTGTCTGCTTTCTATTATGTGGACTCGGCTCCACAAACCACACCATCCATGTTTTAAAGAAATATTGTTATGGGTTAACTAGCCCTATCAACCGAACAAACATACAATTGTGGTGTTGCATTACCCAATTGAATCAACCCTGGTAGGCGGCAATGATCAATTAGGTGTAACCATGTCCTTCCCGTTAACTGCAAGGGACTGATGGCAGACCTGGGACCTATGCAACCCCTACCTCTTGCTTTTTAAACTGGTACCACATGATGTTATGCAATGTTTGATCCACACCACTGTCCATTTAGATTACCTAATGTAATCAAGGTAATAACCCCCTCTAGCAAATTTGAAGCAGACCTACTTTGACTGTGCAAGTCCAGCCTCGACATCCTCCTAACAGACTGTCAAATAGCCTACGTTTACGGTGCTTCTATTTCAAGCATAGTCCTAACCCGATGGTATCCCTTCTCTATATGCAAGCGTGTACTCTCCATCGGTCCTATGGTTGAATATGTCTTCATATTCCAACCGACTCTAGTGACCTTATGCCATTTTACTTTTTATAATTTATCTCTATTAAATTATAACTATCCATATTCATCATGTACGCATATCTAAGGCTTTTATTTATTTTATTAGAGTAATTCTAAAATCAGAGTTGTTATAGACTCCCCATTAAAAATATTGCATCCCGGCAATTCTACTTGAGAGAAAAGTCTATAATATATATATATATATATTACTATTAGCAATACATTCATTTTAAAAAATATACAATACATAAACAATAATCAACCATTTAAAATAATCACGCAATAGAATCATTTTCAAGCATAACTCATAAAACTTTGCATCTATTATCTCGGTCTAGCATGTATCGAGATCTGCATTGATCCATCAATTATTAAGTAGAGAAATCCAAAAATAATCATTGGACCCTTTTTATCGATGGCTTCCTAAGACTCAGAATTAACTTCCCTGCCCATTGTTTATTAACATGGATTATGAGCTTTACACATACTCTTTTAGAACTTTCAACTAGCACAAACAATCAAAACATTTATTTTTCCAAATGTCTAAATTTTCGAAAAACTTCGAAGTATCCTATATGGTATGAAGTGTACTCCGAAGATCCAGAATATGTAGAATATATTATAAACCCATACATTTAATCACTATGAAAGCTTTTAATTATTTTTCAAAATATTAAAACATCTAACTTACATATCATTCCTTTAAAGTGTAGATGTATAATGATTTATAAATCTCCTTTCTTTCCCAAAAAAATTTCTAGGAAATTTATTTCCTTTAATCAACTTCATATCTTGGAATCTCAATATGGAGTAATAATTAACTCATTCTAGCAAATTTAAATTTCATATCTACCTTTTGAGTTCAAAATTTGTAAGGTTCAACCCTTGTTAGAAGCAAGCTAATTATAAGAACTAAAGGAGTTCCTTTATCCTTAAATAAAATCTCAAAATCTTCTTTAAAAAAAACCAACTCCATTCGAAATAGTATTTCAAAATGTTTTTCTTAAATTCAAAACATTTTATCTTAGATAAATCTCCTTCTATGATAATTTTCACAAAAATTTGCACTTTTACAAATGGTACAAATATTTCTAGTTTGAGAAATTCTTTCAATATAAAATCTCATTGTTTAGTTTTTCATCCTTCTTTATGTATTCATATCCAAAAATCCATTTTTCAAATCCTTCTTCATTCCTCATTTTTAAATAAACTCCATTAATATAAAACAATTTTTTAAACTTAGCATATCAATTTACAAAATTAGCATATTATTTTTCTTTACTTTCTAATTTGAAAATAGGTTTACACAAACGTTTTATATCCCTTTTCTGATATAAATAACCTTTTGCAATTTAGAACAATAAACACTTTATGGTGTTTTAAGACATTCAATACATTTAATCCCTTAAAATAAGGACATGATATAATTTAAGGATTCCTCTTAGTTTAAATATTAATAACTTCACAATTTATTTAATTTAATTACAATAATTCATTTCTCAAATAATTATTTCCATCAAGATGAAACTAAATCGTAAAGAAAAAAAATCCAATCATTATTCATCTTCTCTCAAGTTTAAATTTCTATATTTGAAATTCAAAAATTGAGAAAGCCAACTTCTAATAAGAAGTATATATTAAACCAGAAGGATTTTCTTATCTTAAGGTAAAATATTTATCTTATCAACCTTCATCTTAAATACACTTTGAAGACTTTTTCTTCATACTCATAAAACTTATTTCAGTAGATATTATATATTTATACTAAAATCCAAAACTCATTTCACAAATCCCTTTTTTATGCTTTATAAAAGAACTTTTATATCTCATATTATTCTATAATGCCATACGAAATAAAAATATTCTTTATTTAGACATACAACCCGTAATCTCAACAACCCAATTGCAAGAGCGGAACTCTACCAACTAAGTTATATCCCCCGAGCCAAGTGGAGTATGCATGAAAGGGTCAGATGCTTCTTCTATTCTTTTCCCTGGCACAGCTAGGCCATCCTGGACTTGAACCAGGGACCTCGCCTGTGAAGTAAATCATCGCACCTATGATCCAACCAATTGGTATTCGTTTAATTGAGTGGGATCATTTACCATAAAAAAAAGAGGGCAAAGAATCAACGAAAAGAATTTGATTCAAGTCTCTATTTTTTTCTCGAGTACCCGAGAAAAAAATAGAGATAGAGGATAAAGATACTAGAGCAGTCTTGTATCAAACTACTTGTCTCTTTGTAGTTGGATCTCCAAGTTTTTGGAATGCACCAAATTAAAGTATCCAAAAATTCAACACTTATTTCAATAATATAATTTTAAAACTATAAAGTTCAACCTTTTAATAAAAAGACAATTATAAGCATAATGAATTTCTATAACGATCCAAAATTTTTAACATTTCAAATAGGAATATTTAACTTGTTTAAATATTAGATTTTGATTCAAATTTAATAAACAATAGGAAAATCAATTTTTATTTAAAACGACTTGATTTTTTTGATGACGTGTTTTTAATTTAATTCGTAGGATTTTTCCATAAATTTTAATTTGAAAAATATTTAAATTATCGTTTGACGATTTTTCGGCAAACGATGTTATTTTTATGATTTTCTAGAATAAAAGAACCAGTGTATTTTATTTTTATTTGGTGATCCCATCACATTATTATAAGCGATCGTATTTTCATTTGTCATTCGCGGTCCGTACGCGAACGAAATATTGTGTAGCGGGATATCGTAAATATTTCTTTTCAAAACGATTTTAAATCAAAATTCAAAATTAAAAAGGTTTAGTCAAATCTTGAGATGTGATATTGGTATGGGAATATAGGTTTACTTGTAAGTTTTATTTGACTTGAGGAACTTTAATTATCTTGTGGGTAATGTAGTGTATTATTTGTTTATAAAAATTAAAATAAAGTCCACACTTCATTTCATTTTTCAATAAGCTTCACTATTCCTTTTCCCTCTAAATTTTCATAAATAGTAAACCAAAAACAGAAATGGTTGATACTTTGAAAATTCAAAAAAACAAACTTTATACACTACTAAAAATCTCAAACCATGTCCCTTTGCATTTAAAATGGTAAGATCTACAAACCCTTAGCATTTTTGAGAAGCTCGGTGGTGACTTGGTTATAGGCGGGATGGGTAAGTAGACTAAGGTTGGAGTTTTCCTTGATTTCAGGCAACAAGGGGGCGCGGCGTCGAGTACAGGGTGTTTGTCGGGGAGAGGCGCAATTGCGGCCATGATTTGGTGGTGCACGGTATCGTTTTAGGAGGCACAAAATTTTCGTGGCCGTGGTAGGGAGGTTGCAGGTCGGATTCTGGTAAAGGCTGCCAGAGGTGGAACTAAGTGTGGCAGCGGGGTGATGTCGCGAAGGGAAACTCGCCGGTGGTCGTAGACCGATAGTTAGAGGGGAGGAGGGAGAGTATTGTGTGCACGCATGCACATTGGCGCACGGTTCTAGGAAGCAGGTCTCGACATTGAGGAGGGAGGAAGAAGGCACTATTTCTGGTTTGGTTATTTTGGATTGGATGAGCTAGATTTTTTATTGAGTGAGGAATTCAAATTTTTTTATTATATATGTATATCTGTTTGTGTACATATATAAATATATAATTGTGTGTTAAATTATAAAATGTGATATCTCTGTCATACGAGATCTGTTTTACACGTCGATTTTTTGTTAGACTCGTATAGATGAGTACAACATTTTAGTGTAACTTGTTGATAGATTTGGGGATGTATAAATTTATGATCTAATAATAGGAATTAAATTTAATTATGTTATTTTTAATAATAATGCCGTTAAATTAATTATACATTATTGCTGATATTTATTTGGTCAAATAAAACATCGATCTGTTAAATTTAATTGAATAGATAGTTAGGACATCTATTTAGCAGAATAAAACGTCGTTCTTCTATAAATAAATTATGTAGACTTTTGACGACATATATTTAGTAGAATAAATCCTTGTTCTGCTATAACTTAATTGAATAAAATATTTTGGATATTTATTTAGCAGAATAAAACACTGTTCTGCTATAAATTGGGTAGAGTATTAATGACATCTATTTAGCAAAATAAATCCCCATTCTGCTATTGTATTGATCTGGACACTGAATTGTATACCAGTTAATTAGTATTGGATAAGTGGTGGATTAGCTAGTGATTGATAATTTATTTTATTTGCATATATGTTGCTTATGTAAATACTAATATGTGACTTGAAAGTCAAATTGAATTAAATGGTAACTTGATTTAGCACCATTGAGGTCGCTAAGTCTCTTTCTGAATTTGTAAAGTTATGGATTTAAAAATAACTTCAATTTTATAACAATTTGAGGTTAAGTGTTTATAAATGATGTTTTAAAGTAAGTTATTTAATTATTTTAATAAATATGTTTAAAGTTATTTAATTATATTTTTGATGTTATTTGTTAATTGGTTTAGTTTTATTTAAAGTAATTAATTATTTAATTAATGGTGTGTTTAAAGTTAATTACTTATCTTATTAGTGTTTTTTTGAAGTAAATTAATTATCCATTTATGATGTTTAAAAGAAATTAATTTATTAAATAAAAGGTGGTTATAAATGATAAATTATTTTACAAAAATGATATATAGTAAAGGAGTTTTATAAGGAGTTTGTAAATCATTTTAGAGATTTATAAAAAGAAGTTTTATAAATTAATTTGGAGATTTATAAAAGAAATTGTAAATATGAAGTGGGCTTATAGAAAAGGACTTTTATATAAAGAATGAAATTTGTTCTGACAACTAATCCTTCTTAATTATGGTGGTATTGGAACATTCTTTCCATACTTAACACCGAAGGATAAGTGGTTTGGTTTATAGTAAGAAATGTTTTTAAATAATATATGTTTTGGCTCATTTAAATATGATTTTGGAAAAGAGGAACCTCCCTCAAGTTTTGGAAAAGAGGAACCTCCCTCATTTAAATATGATTTTGGAGAAGAGGAACCTCCCTCAAGATTTAAATATGTTCTTCCAAGTATTTAAAGGAATATAAGAGGTCTATGAAAATATCTTTTGTGAAGGTATTTTGAATTAAATATTTGAAAGTGATCTAATTAATGAAAGATTTATTTATAGAGTCTTAGTGGATCCCACGTGGAATTAAATCTATATTTGATTATTTCTTTATTTGATAGTTAAATAACAGATTAGCAAGATCTCGGCTAGTTTTTAACTCTGGAAATATCTAGAGGAAACACGAGGATTATAGAGTACAGTTATCTTAGATGATACTACTGTATGTTTAAACTCGTTGTGTTCTTCTAGGATAAATGATTAGGAGATCCATCCACTTAAACGGTTAGAGGGTGGTCCCCGCCCTTATGTATTTGTTTTTTTATTTTCGAAAGAACTGGAGTTGAGTTTACCTAAAAATATCAAATGTTGGTTCAGAGAGACTGAGATCAGATAAGTATGGATTATCCAAAAACTACTTCGAACCAACTCAAGCGTCCGAATTGAAGATATCTTGAAAATAATAGTAGACGGAGTTCTTTAAAGTGCAAGGGCTACTTGCTACTAATCCTGAGGGTGATTCCAAAATAGATGTAGTAGAAGTAGTGCCTTTGGTTTGTTCATCTCCTGAACAAATTGTACAGACAAATGCTGGCATTGCATTGTCGCCCGAAGGGCAGTGTTAGCATTCTAAGTGGGATTGCTATCAAAGAGTTAAAAGGTATCCTCTAGCCTCACCAACCGAGAATGACAAAAACAAGGGATATGTAGTAGGGCTATGTGGGTCGCACCCATTAGGGTATTGTCATCACCTTTCTAGATCTATACACTTATGGGTTTGGGTATGCATGAGAGCCATGGGAAAGGTTGCAAAACGATCGGGGTGATGAAATATTCGGTACTATCTAGCAAGGGGTGGGCAGGTCTTGTTTTGGCAGGGGGTCCATGTCAGGCCCTCGGTACATTTTTCTAGGGATGTACTATGGTAGATGCAACCCCAATAGCCTTGTCATTGTGTGTATATACATTCTCAAATAAGCGACGTACATACTTAGTTGTGCCCAACTATGTTGGAACGTGAGATGCAAGCATTCCAACTATATTCGTAATTTACTTTAAACCCCTAGACACTATTATAATATCTGGATTTTTTTATAGAAATGTTTTGGTTATCGTAAGGTAAAAGCCAGTCCATGTTTATGTGCGGGGTGGTCTTACGAGATACCTTTATTTTGAAAGATTTTATAAATCATTAAGAATCCATTCGGTTGTGTTTCTCATGCTGGTTTTACTAGATTGATCCATGCGTTATTTTTCTTATAATGCTCAGGTCAGCTCGAGCATATTTTCATATTTAGCTGGACACTTGGAGCTGCAGGAGATGAGCCGGATGCCTCCAAGATGTATTCTCGTATTTTCTTTTATCTTTTGCCATTTTTTTCTTGTATGAATTTATCAGCAATTGTAAGGACAGGTTGTTATAACTGTCCAAGGGCTAATGATAGGATAATTGTACTTTGATAGATGTATGTAGATAAAAAATTTCCTTTTGTAAAGTTCATTGAAATATAATAGATTACTCTTCACGTTATGAGATTCTGATTTTTCTTTTCTTTCACCCCAACAATCTGTTTTTTCGGCACTTGGATGTTCTGCACAAGAATACTATGGATGTATTAGTATCGATTTTTGAGATTCGAAAAGGCATATCGTTACACTTGGTGTCAGAGAAAAAGGTTAATCGAGAACCTTGGCCCTGGCGGGGTAAAAAAATTAGAGAAAGGGTTAGTAACATCCTAGAATGAGTTTGTGTGTGTGTGTTTATACATGCATATATATATATATATATAAGAGCATGTATTTGTTAGTGATATAAAAATGTTTTATATTGTGCTGTTTGATCGGTTGAGTGGTTTATGAATTATGGCCGATGCGTCTGGCCAATGATATTGATAGGGATTCCTAAACACTTGAACAAGGCCAACCAACATAGTGTTATTTTAAATCGATAAATGAAATAATTTTACCTAGAAATATATTTTATATATAAATGAAATAATTTTCAAAAGTTAATACAGTTTTTGATGTGTTTGTTTGTTAGAAAATGATAATATTCAATTATTACCATTTAAGGTCTGTTTAGTCATGCTCGTCCAGTTTTGAGCGTTGACTATTATTTAGTGGTTTATAAGTAATTTTCCCTTTTATAGCATGGGTTGGGTAGATAAAACTATGGGAACATTGAAATGAACACCTTGTGAATTTAGTTTCACAATTTGACTATAAGGCGTTCAATGTTAATGTAGGGTTAAAATTTAATTTTTAATAAGAGTTGTTTTTTATAATAAACAAAGATATTCAATTACGAAATGATTTTTTTTGAAAAAAGGTGAAATTTCGTAAGCATGATTTATAAATATGATTTTTAAATAAAAAAGGATTTAAACCGAGAATTTGAGAACTTAAATCTCAGTGCTTTTGGAAAATTGTTTTTAAAGTTTTGAGAAGATAATGATAATATTGTTTGATAGTATTTATGAATATAAATATTTCTAAAAAAGTTTTTAAAGGAAAAGAAAGCACTGAACTCATTTCGGTCGTTGGAAAATGATTCCCCTGATGATTGCAACATCATCGGTATTCATTTTTGAGTTTTTAAGTAATAGGTTGGTAACATAGTAGTTTTGTTTTAAATTGTCTCGTAAAAAATATTTTGAGTTAAATACCAAGGTATGATTTGAAATATTATTATAAATATAAATAATATTATTACAGAGTAATTTGGAATAAAACCCGGGTGTTTAGGTCTTATATTTTTGGTCAGGTTATTATATAGACTCATGTATCCTATGCATTAGGGTAGGTTGGTTATGTACATTGTTATAATAAATTGTTTGATAGTTTTCATTAAATAAAATGAGATGGAATTTCTGGCGAGTTTGGACAGTCGAAAACTTCCAGATTGGAATAGAAATTGAAGTTAAGTGTTTTTGTGTAGATATAAGAAAATAAGTTTTTGTAACTTATAAATTTGAAGTGATAATCTGTTAGAAAAAATTTAAATTTGTTGAGCATCTGGTTAAATAAAACAAATTTGATATTGTATATATACTCTTAGGATTTAAAAGAGTATTATATGGATTTGCGCTCGAGTTAGAGAATGTTAATGAAATCAAGTTAAGATTTTGCAGAATATTTTCATAAATAATTTTAGAAGTGAAGAGAAATTGTTATAAGAAACCAATAAGAATAATTACGTAAGTTGTACATAGATCATTTTTTCGCATGACTATTCTCGATCCAAGATTCGAGTACACAATTTGAGGTGACTCACACCAATCTGAATAAGGATTTATCACTCTATTTTTACGGAGAACACTTGATGAGGGTTCCTGATATGGAACCAAAGTTTTCTATCATAGTATATGGTTATGTAAGAAGAATGGAGTTTTCTAATCAAGAAGCCTGATCGGAGTCCGCACTAGGGAAGTCGGGTGAGCAAATGCTAATTCGAAAAAAAAATTATGTATTTAAGTAAGTGTTAGCAACAAAATTGGTCACTAACCTCGTTGAGAAAGATTGTGTAGAGAGATAAATGATGAAAGTAAATTTAAACAAGGAAGAGTATGCTAATTTGAATGCAGAAAGTAAGAACACCGGATTTATAGTGGTTCGGGGTAATTGCCTACGTCCACTTTGAGGTTAAACTTTATTGCTTTACTTGATGATTGATTACAGATACAATCCGTAGACCAAATACTTGAATACAATTGCTAAGTAAAGAGGATGAGTCTTGAAAGCGGCAGAGTCTCCCCAGTGTTCCCGAAAAAAGGTCCCTTTCACTGTGCCCCTGCCTCTCTATTTATAGACAAAGATGGGTTGGACTTCCCTAGTGGGCCTGGTAGCTGAATACCTCGACCCAAATGGAGTAACTCTATGTGCCGACCCAAATATGCTGAACGGCTAAATGCCGAACAGGGAATGAATGCCGAACGATCTCCTTATGCCGATCAAAGTGAGGTCGAACACTCTGAATGCCATAGGAAGTATTCATGCCGAACGACCATCTTCATGCCGAACGAATTGAGGTGCTGAGTGGGGAGTGTATGCCGAGCAATGGTTGAAGTTGACTGAGGTTGGATGAATGCCGAACACCTCTAGCTGCCGAACATTCTCGGGATGCCGAACAGTCTTTGGATGTCGGACGAACTCAAAAGCCGAGCAAACCTCTTGTGCCAAACGTTCACAGATGCCGGACAATCTTGGATGCCGAGCACTCCTGGATGCCGAGCATAACGAGATGCCGAACAACCCAGTTGAGCCGAACGGTATGGATGCCGAATGACCCATAAATGTCGGACAGTATGCTAATGCCGAGTACTTAGTTGCCTGGTCAAATCTCCAGGAAACACTTGCCCCCCCATGTCTTATTGTCTTATTTCTCTCGGAGGTGTCATCTTGTGATTACCAGGTGGTGTGTGCCGAACGACATGCGAATGCTGAACAGTATAGCTGAAGCCGAGCGCTCCGTGTCTGCCGAACAACTTCGTTTTGATCGGTTCTAACGGTCATCGTCTCTTCGACTTCTTCTTCTTCCCTATATAAAGGCCAGCCTGCTCCATCTTCTTCTCTTTTTTACACTCACTTCTTCTATCTTGTACTTGAGAAACTCGCCTGTTAACAGCCTCCAAAGACTTAACAATTCTTCCCAATCTATTCAGCATTAATTAAAACCGCGCCCTCAACTCCAGATTTCTCCAAGTCTCGATCTACTAACTAGGTAACGATCCCTCTAATTAAATCTTTTCCCTGAACAAAGAGGTATTAACACGAGGCTCGAGTTCGTAAATTAGAACTGTAGCCGATAGGTGTTGCGTGGATGAAGGAATCGAACTTCGACTAGGATATTCTTTTAGGGCCAGATGATGTGGAGGAAACTAGGAGTTTGCTAGAATGCCGAACAGCATGGTCCGGTATGACTCGCCGAACGATACGTCCTCGGTGTTCGGTGTGGATGGAGGAAGAAGAGGAGATTGAGGTCATTGTTAAGGACGGCGTGTCGAGCGTTGGGGCTCGGCGTAACCTTGGCTCGGCATGACTCGTCACATGCCGGGCAGTGTAACGGAAGGATATGGAGGGAGTATGAGTTAGATAGGATGTCGAACGTTGTCTCGGCCGAACAGAATCTTGGTCGAACGATGCTTTGCCGAACAATCACAAATGCCGAACCATATCAAGGCCGAACAATGATAAATGCCGAGACATACTTAGGCCGAACGACGTGAATGCCGAACCATACTTAGGTCGATCAAACATAAATGTCGAACCATACTTAGGCCGAACAACACAAATGCCGAACAATCATAAGTGCCGATCAAACATAAATGCCGAACCACACTTAGGCCGAACAACACAAATGCCGAACAATCATAAGTGCCGATCAAACATAAATGCCGAACCACACTTAGGCCGAACAACACAAATGTCGAACCAACAATTGCCTTGCCTAATTACATAACAAAACAAGGACAAGGACTCTAGCATACTAGCATATCAAACTGATCCAGACTATTAACTCCCAAGCTTTAGTAGACATAAACCTTAGATTGACATAATCGGATAACTTCTTTTAACGTTTTCTGAATCTGAAACAGTAATCACCTTAAGGCAGGTTTTTGGAGACGGTCAGCGATGACGGTCTTCGAAGGCGATGATTTGAAGCTCAGCTTTATATCAGTAACCTTGTGACCTTCAATTTTTCAACGCTTATACACGATTGATTGCACTAGTTCACACACCATGTGGGGGGAATATTCGTGTCACTAATTCTAAAGTTGAACATTTTTCAAGTATAGTTTTCACAGGTGCTTAGCCAGATTCACTATTTATTGGAGATGTCTAAAAAATCTAGCTCCGCCACTATCTCAGATAGGCCCGGGCCATCTTCAAAACAAGAAGTCGTGGACACTTCAAATCTGTCGACTTCCCCCGCTCATAATTTAGCTCCTGATGCCCTGGAGGCATCGATTCTCTTGGATGATCCGATCGATTCACATGCTTTGAAGATTAACGAAGTCGTGCTTCGGCGAATATGCTCTATCCACGGAATCCCTTTCGCCGACGTGTTGGTTCCGTCGAGGCATGATCGTCCTCATCTGCCCCAGTCGGATATACTGCCTGTAATAACTTTATGTGCTGGATGGGCAGCGTGCCTCCATTCAATCTATTTCTTCGGGTCGTGTTGCAATACATAGACATCGCCCCGTCGCAGCTGCATCCAAACGGCCACGCGTGCATATACAGGACCTACCTCCTTTTCATGGCCGTCTTCTCTAGGCCTCCAACTTCCGGCGACATCAGATATATTTATATGATTAAGAAGCGGAAAGATAGCCCCTCCTTTGTGTTCCTCGAGCTGTACCACAAATGCCAGATTTTGACCGGAGCATGTAGCAAATTTGCCCTGTACAAACAGGAATGGTTCTATGTGCGTTGCCCTCCTGGTTTTGCGAGGAGATGGGCTGAAGGCAGTAAGTCTTTTCCCTGAGTCGACATTCGTGCTCAATCGGAGCTATGCTTTTTCTAACTTCTTGTTTCATCTTTTCAGGTATCAACCCATGTCCTGAGGGCCGAGGATATTCTGAGACCATCGAAGCCATTAGAGCTCTTCCTGCTGAGGAATGGACATACGAACCCTCATTTCAAATGAGTCATTATCGAGATTCGGACTGTTAGCAGGAGGTCGCCGGATTAGCCTTCCTGAGGGCGTCTCCATTCTCAAGCCCGCATCTGGTAAAGGGAAAAAACTAGCTAAATCGTCATCACGCCATATCCCTGATGTACAGGAAGGGGAGAAAATCAAAGAGAGTGAAGCTCCTGAAACACAAGGCGTGAATGTGGGTCCTACTCAGGACCGTCGAAGTGCATGATATTGAAACTTCATCTTCCCCTTCGAAGGGGAAAAAGAAATTGACGTATAAGATACGGAAGGAGAAGGTTGGCGGAACTTCCAAAGTTACGCTCATCCCACTAGAGAAAGAGGCTTCTTCACAGCACATGGAAAGTTCTTTAAAGGGTCTGTCGAACCTTACCATTCCCGACGATCTACTCAATTACGGTTTCGACGATCCAGAAGCCCTTAAGTTTCATTCGCCCACTAGAGGCGACACGGGAGTTTGAGCCCCAGTCCAGGGAGATAACACTCCAATCAGTAAAGATAAAGGAACTGGTCCATCGGGGGGAACACTATGACACACATGCACACACGCACTTCACCACACACTTCAATTTTTCCATTACCCCAATTTTTCCTAATTCGTTGTTATTTTCATTCAATGCAGGTGACATGGGGTGCTCCCACGGGTTCGATCACCTCCATGGTTCTTCTGTATTTCACCATCCGGGACGGGATTCAGGCTCTGGTAGACGTAGGGACAAAGACGATTACGAAGGTCGAGACAACCATCCCTGTGAGTCGTCTTATCGAAAGAAAACATATTCCCAGTCTTCATATTCTCGTGATCCCCCTCCTCAAACTGAGCCAGATAGAGAAAAACTTTCGCAGAAGGGGTCTCAACCCGATGTCTCCCGAGATCAACATTCCGGTTCATCGAGTACATGGCAATCTCGGGAACATCGGAAGAGAACAGAACTTTCAAAGCCTCCTCCCCCTGTTACTGCGGCTGACCCAACGATAGTAGAGAAGATGGTCGATCTTAAGGCTAAATTCCCAAAAATCTTCTTTGACGGCCTGAAATTCCTCCCAGCTATTCATCACATCCCAGGGCACGTCAAGCAGAGTGCCATCGCCTGTAACAACGACGTCTATGTTCAACATGACACGTTTGTACACTTGGTCGAAAAAGTCTCGGAAGTATCTGTTGAGCGACAACAGGAAATTGACCGTTTGAACCTTGAAGCTATCTTCGACAAGGACATCATCAAGAATCAAGACGAAGAGCTCGCTTCATTCAAGCCCAAGCTTGAAGCCGCAGAACAGAATGCTAAGGAGACTGCTGAGGTCGTCGCTCGTCTAGAGATAGCCCATAAGAAAGAACTTGATGTCGCAGTCCAGCGCAGCGGGGCCCTAGCTCTAGAGAAAGATTCTATTCAAAAAGAAAGGGACACACTCGCCCTGTACGTCAAAGAGCTGAAGGAGCTTCTCTCTAAGGAGAGGGAAGAAAAGATAGCGGCTCAAGAAGAGTCTCAGTGGTACTGTAACGAGATCGTTGATACACGTCTCCTGAAAGCAAAGCTCGATGTTGAGCTGTCTAAGGTTGAGATGATGAAGAGCGAAGCCCGTGAGGAGGGCAAGAGACTAGCTTCCGAGGAGATCGACTCCCGTCTTGAAGCAACTGCAGCAGCCGACAGAGAAGAGGTCAAGTGAATGTTTGACCCGCTGATTGCCGAATACAGCGCCCACGTCCTTATGCACCACGACTTGACATTCCTAGGCGAGGGCTATCTTGAATCTCTAGCTGAGGCCTGGGAGACTTTAATAAAGATCAGGAAGGTTGAGTCGGGCACTGAGGAGGTTGACGAGGAGGCTTTAGTGAGAGAGTTTCTCCGGGGGAATGAGCCATCGGATTTGTCCGCAGCTATGGCTCTCTTTGGTAAAGGCTCTTCCCCGTCACAAAAGAAAGATGACGAAGTCGGTCCATCTGGAACCGAGGCTACAGCCCCTCCTCCTACTCAACCGGCCGATCGACCAGTACTTGACCCGTTTGAGCAGCATGCCGGCTATGATCCGGAAGACCCCGGTCTTGGCATTCACGTGTTGTCTCCTATTCTGGAGGGTGAAACTCCATGCACGCAAGAGACTGGTATAAAACTCTTCCTCTAAAAGTTCAAAGATCTGTCGCTTTATGCGATCGGTTATTGGTTCTAATGTTCGCTCTTTATGTTTTTATGCAGACCGCTCTGATCCTGAACCAACTCCGAGGAGCGATGACACCAAGGAGGAGGCGGGGAAAACAAGCGATGTCGCTCACGCGGGAGTAACTCCCGGCCCTGACGCTCAAGTGATCGGGGCGCTAGATGATGATAAGTTTGACACTTCATCTCCCGTTGAAGGGAGTGATGAAATCGAAATCACTAGCGCCTCAGAACATACTTCGGAGATGAGCATGAAGGAATGACTCGCAGAAGAGAAGAAAAAGAAGGCCAAGATCAAGGTCGAGCCTCAAATACTGGAACTTACCGACCCGCTGAATAGGCCTCTGAAAATCATTCTCCCCGGCAAATCCAAACCGCTTGATGTTCCTTCTCCCACTCTTGACTCTGCTTCCTTGGCAAGCAAAAAATCCAAGAGGAAGCGTGAGGGAGAGGAGTCATCTGAGAAACCAAAGGAAGACAAGAAAATGAAGCCGAAGAAATAGTCGCTATACTCGTTCGACGAGATTTTGCTTAGGTCCTGTAACTACTTTCACTTTTTCGTTTTCGTAGTTCATGTAGATAGAATTTTTGACTCCAAGTTTTAGAGGAGTAGTTGTATAACCCCATCTTGGATTATTGAATAAAGTTTAGTTTCTTTGCCACTTGAACGATTCTTTCGCTTTTTTAGCTTTCTGTATAACTGTGGTCGAAACTCAAGTTCTTATGAGTTGCATAATTTCCCAATCCATTCTTACATTGTTTGAACATTCTTTGGAGTGGCATATTTCTCGTTTCACATTCTTGGGTACTTAGAATTTTTTCCAAATCCGCGCTCCGGGAATTTAGAGTAATTCGGTCCGCATTTAGGGGACTAGGAGATTCGAATCGTCTATACTCTAGTCCGCACTCCGGGGACTTAGAGTACTCCGGTCCGCACTCAGGGAACTCGGAGATCCGAATCTTCTATACTCTAGTCCGCACTCCGAGGACTTAGAGTACTCTGGTCCGCACTTAGGGAACTCGGAGATCGAAGTCGTCTATACTCTAGTCCGCTCACCGGGAACTTAGAGTACTCCGGTCCGCACTCAGGGAACTCGGAGATCGAAATCGTTTATACTCTAGTCCACGCGCCGAGGACTTAGAGTACTCCGGTCCGCACTCAGGGGACTTGGAGATTCAAGTCATTTATACTCTAGTCCACGCTCCGGGGACTTAGAGTACTCTGGTCCGCACTTAGGGGACTCGGAGGTTGGAATCGTTTATACTCTAGTCCGCGCTCCGGGGACTTAGAGTACTCCGGTCCGCACTCGGGGGACTCGGAGATTGGAATCATTTATACTCTAGTCCGCGCTCCAGGGACTTAGAGTACTCCGGTCCGCACTCAGGGGACTCGGAGATTGGAATCGTTTATACTCTAGTCCGCGCTCCGGGGACTTAGAGTACTCCGGTCCACACTCAGGGGACTCGGAGATTCAAGTCGTTTATGTGAGTCCGTACATCATACAGAATAATGTAACTCCAGCGGTTCATCACCAGATTATAAGGTACATAAACATTAATAATTCGTGAAACAGACGGCTTCAAGCCTTTGTTAATGAAACAAACTAAATTGTCCAATTACACACTAAAAAGGAAACTAAGAATCAGCGGAATAAAAACATACAGCAAACAATTGTACCTAAAACAGGAAAGAAATAGGCTAAATGTAACGTCGCAAATGTTCACTGTTCCACGCTCGGGGGAGTGTCACGCCATTAACGGTCGCTAGCTTGAAAGTTCCTTCTCCAAGCTTCCGTTCAATGACATATGGACCTTCCCAGTTGGGATTCATACGTGATGGTACCGAGAAAACTCGTTTCAAAACGAGATCACCCACATTAAAGGTCCTTGGGCGGACTTTGTCGTCGTAATATCGCTTGACTCGATGCCTATGTGCTGCCGCCCTTAGTTCAGCCTCTTCACGTTTTTCGTCGATGCAGTCCAGTGATTCTAACAAGAGATCCTGATTCGTCCTAGGATCATAATATGTTACTCGATGCGATGGAACTTCAAGCTCTACGGGTATAACGGCTTCCGAGCCGTATGCCAATGCGAATGGAGTGTGGCCAGTCGCGGACTTGTGGGTAGTTCTATAAGCCCATAATGCTGTTGGGAGTTCATCTACCCACTTGCCTCCAGATTTTTCCAAACGCTTCTTCGGTATGGACTTGATTATTTTGTTTACGGCCTCGACTTGTCCGTTAGCTTTCGGATGCGCAACGGCGGCGAACTTCTTCTCAACGCCGTACTTTAAACAGAACTCTTTGAACTCTCTACTTTAAAACTGCGTTCCGTTGTCCGTAATGATGGTTCGAGGGAGACCAATGCGGCATATAATGTTTCGTACAACGAAATTAATGACCTTCTTAGAAGTGATTGTGGCTAAAGGTTCTGCCTCGGTCCATTTTGTGAAATAGTCGACTGCAACTATCGCGTATTTTGCACCACCTTTGGATATAGGCAAAGAGCCGATTATGTCGATTCCCCAGATTGCAAATGGCCAGGGACTAACCATTTGTGTGAGTTCTGTTGCTGGAGCTCTCGGGATTTTCGCATACCTTTGACATTTGTCACATTTTCTTGCGTAGTCTGCAACGTCCCGATTTACAGTTGGCCAATAGTATCCATAGCAGAGGATCTTTTTTGCTAGTGTCTGCCCCCCAGTATGGTCGCCACATTCTCCTTCGTGAACCTCCTTCAAGACCCGCTTTGTCTCATCATGGGAAATGCATCGTAATAAGAGGACCGAGAACCCCTTCCGATACATTACTCCATCCTGCATCACATATCATGCGGCTTTTCGAATGACTTGTCGTCTTTCGCTCCTTTTTTATGGTAAAGACCCGGTCGTCAAGTATAGTTTAAATGGGGTTATCCATGACTCCCTCTCGATTCCTGTTTCCAACACAAAATCAACTTCCATTGCGTCTATGCTTGGAGCATGCAAGGTTTCAACAGGAACCAATCCCATTTGCTGTGCGTCGCCAGTGCTTGCGAATTTAGCCAATGAGTCGGCTTCTTTGTTCTATTCACGCGGGACATGCGAAATGTCATAATGTTCGAGGTTCGATAATAGTTCCTGAACCAGAACAAGGTATGGAGCAAGCTTCTGTCCCCTTGCTTGGTAGTCTCCTCGCACTTGATACACCACCAGCTGCGAGTCACAAAAGATTTCAACTGATTTAACCCCAAGTTCTCCAACGAGTTTTAAGCCAGCAACCAGTGCTTCATATTCTGCTTCATTATTCATAGCCGGGAAATTGAGCTTCAAAGCGTAACAAATCGATCGATTTTCTAGAGTTACGAGAACTACACCAGCTCTAGAGCAACGGTCGTTTGATGCCCCATCGGTGTACAATTTCCATCGAATGGGGGGAATGACACTGTGATTATCTGGTTCGTCAGATACGGTAAACTCAGCGATGAAATCTGCTAATGCTTGCCCTTGTAGGGCTCTTCTTGGAAGGTAGGTAATATCGAACTGACTCAACTCGATATTCCATTTTAACATCCTTCCAGAAGTTTCTGGTCGTTGGAGTACCTGCCGTAAGGGCTGATCGATATAGACACTGACCGAGTGTGCTTGAAAGTATGAACGCAGCTTACGTGATGCAATCACCAAGCAATAGGCCAGTTTCTCAATTTTGGGGTAATTTCTTTCTGCCCCCGTTAAACGTTTGCTAACGTAATACACCGGCTTTTGGACCCGGTCCTCCTCGCGGACTAAAGCCGCACTTATAGCATGCTGGGACACGGCCAAGTATACGTACAACATCTCGTGGTCTATTAGTTTCGAAAGCACTAAGGGACTCTCCAGATGCCTCACCAGATCTCGGAATGCTTCCTCACAGTTGGATGTCCATTCGAAATTTCTCTTCCCTTTCTTTATTATATCGAAGAAGGGAATGCACTTATCCGTGGCTCTGGATATAAACCGGCTCAGCGCAGCCACCTTTCCATTCAAGCTTTGCACCTGTTTTATAGTTCTGGGCACTTGCACATCTCGAATAGCTTGAATCCTTTCTGGGTTCGCTTCAATTCCCCTGGCATTAACAATGAATCCCAAAAACTTCCCCGACGCAACGCCGAAGGAACACTTCAGAGGGTTGATCTTCATCCCATAATATCTGAGTATATCGAACATCTCTAATAAGTCTCGAATGTGGTCGTTTGACTGTCGTGACTTCACGAGCATGTCATCCACATAGACTTCCATCGTCCTACCAATTTGGTCTTTGAACATTCGGTTCACCAAACGCTGATAGGTCGCTCCCGCGTTTTTCAATCCGAAAGGCATTACTACATAGCAATATAGCCCAATGTCTGTGACGAAACTGGTGTGTTCTTGGTCCGGAATATGCATCGAGATTTGATTGTATCCCGAGTACGCATCCATGAATGACAACAACTCGTGTCCTGCAGTGGAGTCGACCAATTGATCAATCCGAGGCAATGGAAAACTGTCCTTGGGGCACGCTTTGTTCAAATTGGAATAATCTACGCAAGTTCTCCATTTCTCGTTCGCCTTTTTCACCAGCACAGGGTTCGATACCCATTCAGGGTAGAGGGCGTCGCGGACGAACCCATTGGCTTTGAGTTTGTCCACCTCCTCTCTGAGAGCAGCGGACCTCTCCGGGTCCATTCCTCTCCTCTTTTGTTTAACCGGGACGTACCTCGGGTCTATGTTCAACATATGACTCGTAATAGCGGGAGAAATCCCACACATATCAGAATGCGTCCAGGCAAAAACATCAAGATTCACTTGGAGGAAATCACTAAAGTCTTCAGTCATTGCGGGGCCGAGTTGTGATCCGATTTTCAGTACTAGCGAGGGATTGTCCGCAACCTTTCCTTTCTCCCTCCGATGGGCCTCTCGGAGCTTAGCCACATAACAGGCATGACCAGTCACCTGGTCGCCATGAACAACACCTACTCCTTTGTCAGTCGGAAACTTCAAAGTCAAGCACCAAGAGGCTAATGCTGCCCTAAACTCAGCCAGGGCCGGTCGACCCAAGAACACATTGTACGGAGAATCCACATCCAAAACTAAGAAGGGTAGGATTCGCACCCTTCTACGCTCGCCTTGTCCCAGTTCAACTGGTAACTCAACATACCCCACTACATCGGTCGCTGCGCTAATACGAGCTTTAGACGGTTTCAAATCCTTCGTTTCCATCTTCATCTGGTCATAAGCCTTCTTGAAGATGATATTGACAGAAATTCCACAATCAATCAAAATTCTCTTCACATAAGTCGGCCCGATTGTCGCAGATATGACCATCGGGTCGATGGTAGGAGCCTCTACTTGGTCAGCATCTCTGCTCCTGAATACTATATCGTCTGTCATCACGCGCAGCTGTTTAGCAGGGGTCCCATCCTCTACGTTGGAACAACACTCGAAATCTGCATGCTTCAGGGAACTAGCATACCGCTCCATCTCTAGACAGTTCTTATTCGCAGGGCGAGGCCTGCCGATGATCGTGTTTATGACCAGTATGCCCACAGTCCGGGCAGGCTCCTCGGGATGACGCAGAGCTGGTGCACGACCTGGGTTGGATGTTCCCTGTCCTCCTTCCTGTGGATTCTTCACAAACTCCTATAACTTCTTCTGCCTGATCAACTTCTCTACAGCGTCGTGTAGGTGTCTGCACTCTTCCGTATTGTGCCCATAAGTCTCATGGAAGCGGTAGTATTTCCCAATCCGCTTTTGTTCTTCGGTTGACTCCTTTGGACATGGCTTTCTGTATTGAAAGGTATTGTAGGTTGATAGGTAAATGTTCTCAAGAGATGCATTCAGCGGGGTATACTCGTTGTAGGTTGGAATTCTCGGCTTCCACTTTCCCGCTTCTCTCTTCTTCCCTTGATTTCCTCCTCCGGATTCCTTAGGTTGCCCAGGCTTGTTCTGGACATTGACTTGAACTTTTCCCAATTTGTCTCTGGACTGCTTCACAGCAATGTTGCTTTTCACGGACTCCTGGACAGGCCCCGATGCCTTATCTCGCCTTACCCACCTGGCTTCCTCTCTTCTTATGAACTGATGTGCCTTTGAGTAAAAACACTCTAGCGTAGCCGGAGGTTTTCCTGCCAGCCAGTCTCCAAACTCTGAATCCGGGTCCACGCCTCGCATCATAGCCATAAGAATCGCATGATCATTGGGATTGCTGACTTCAGTTGCTGCAACATGGAATCTCTGCAAATACTCCTTCAATGATTCCCCAGGAGCCTGGATTACACTTGATAGAGACATCACATCCTTTGGACGAGTAGTATGTATCCTGAACTATTCTATAAATTTCTTCGCCAACTCCTCGAAACTGGATACGGACCGTGGAGGAAGTCGAGTGAACCACATGGTAGCGATCCCAGATAGAGTTATTGGAAAGCATCTACACTTGGTTGCATCATTTGCTCTAGCTGAATCCATCATCCATTCGTACCTCATGACATGCTGTCTGGGATCAGTCTTTCCTTCATATGCCGGGATAGTTGGCATACTAAACTTCCTTGGGTACGCTGCCTGTAGAACAATGTCTGTGAATGGAGTATGACTTCTTGACACTCCCCAATCATCGTTTGATAAGCCTTGATTCTCTTTCATCAATTGTCTGGTCATGGCCGTTAGGTCTGGTGTTTGTATGGAAGGTGGAAGGTTGGAGTCTGTTCTACGTGATTGATCAGGCTGATGCCTCCTCTACTGGCGATCTGCCAAATGTGCATCTTGAGGTTCGACATCATTAGCATCTTGACGATCCGGGCCTCCAACCTCCACCTGCACTCCAGCTCCTAAGTTTCCAGCTCCTGCTTGGTCATGATCTCCAGCTGTTCGGACAGCAGTGCCTGCCTGCGTAGTTTCAGTCTTACGGCGTCTACGCCGGGGAGGTTCATCGGACGAAGTTGAGCTGTCGGATGAAGAATAAGGAGCGGGATTGCCCCTAGCCTTCTGATGCTGTTGTTGAGTGAGTTATGCCATGAGGTTGGCGTTAGCTTGCATCTGCTCTCCGAGTTGTCTCCTGCTTTCCCTGGGTTCTCTCATCAAGTCGTTGAACTCTATTCTGGTGACAACCGACATTTGGTCCTGGGCGGTAGTCCCTGCACCTAGCATTGCTTGCTGATTGCTAGGCCCTGCTTGTTGTACGCTAGCAGTCTCGTGGGCGTCCGCATTATGAGAGGCTCATCTAGTACGTGGTCTTGCCATTGTAGAGTTATTGGTATGAACTCTAAGTAGAATCAACGGACGTCCTACGAATGAATCGGATCTTCTTTGGGAGATTTATTCAATCCAGTAGCTTCAAAGCAGATCCCTGAGGTCTGAGAATTCAATTCTCAGTGAAAGAACCAAAGTGTTAGCACCAAAATTGGTCACTAACCTCGTTGAGAAATATTGTGTAGAGAGATAAATGATGAAAGTAAATTTAAACAAGGAAGAGTATGCTAATTTGAATGCAGAAAGTAAGAACACCGGATTTATAGTGGTTCGGGGTAATTGCCTACGTCCACTTTGAGGTTAAACTTTATTGCTTTACTTGATGATTGATTACAGATACAATCCGTAGACCAAATACTTGAATGCAATTGCTAAGTAAAGAGGATGAGTCTTGAAAGCAGCAGAGTCTCCCCAGTGTTCTCGAAAAAAGGTCCCTTTTACTGTGCCCCTACCTCTCTATTTATAGACAAAGATGGGTTGGACTTCCCTGGTGGGCCTGGTAGCTGAATACCTCGACCCAAATGGAGTAACTCTATGTGCCGACCCAAATATGCCGAACGGCTAAATGTCGAACAGGGCATGAATGCCGAACGATCTCCTTATGCCGATCGAAGTGAGGTCGAACACTCTGAATGCCATAGGAAGTATTCGTGCCGAACGACCATCTTCATGCCGAACGAAGTGAGGTGCTGAGTGGGGAGTGTATGCTGAGCAATGGTTGAAGTTGACTGAGGTTGGATGAATGCCGAACACCTCTGGCTGCCGAACATTCTCGGGATGCCAAACAGTCTTTGGATGCCGGCCGAACTCAAATGTCGAGCAAACCTCTTGTGCCGAACGTTCACAGATGCCGGACGATCTTGGATGCCGAGCACTCCTGGATGCCGAGCGTAACGAGATGCCGAACAACCCAGTTGAGCCGAACGGTATGGATGCCGAATGACCCATAAATGTCGGACAGTATGCTAATGCCGAGTACTTAGTTGCCTGGTCAAATCTCCAGGAAACAGTAAGTAATCGAATCGGATATTGTGTTCAGATGATCTATATAAATCGTACGGGCTTATGAATAATGATAAGTATTCATGTATGGGTTTATTTCTTTCTGGATTTGATAATAATGATATTTCGGGGATGAAATTCTTTTAAGGGGGAAGAATGTAACGACCCAAAATTTTTAATGTTTCAAATGGGAATATTTAATCTATACTATTATATTATTAGTGAGTTCAATTTCAAGCTCACACAAGCCTCCACCAATTTTTTGAAATGAACAGTCGCAATTATTTTCCTTTCTGCTTCTATTTGTGCTTGCTCCGTCCAATTTAAAAACGAAAGGTCGTCATACGTACTTACACCTTTCTCTCTCCCATGTTCGGTATTATCCTGTCTCCCCATTTCGCATGCGATTCTAGCACCACCCTCTTTTTTTTCCATGCCTTCTTCCATACATAATTAGGTCCCTTTCAATTTTCACTTCTCCGCACTGTACTCTATTCTCCTGCGTTCTTGCCACCGTCGCATCGTCTCAGATTTATGCCATCTCCTAAGCTCTTAATTTTCCGTTGTTCGGATATACAAAAACGATAGACACTACATGATCCTTGAAATAATATATTTTTTGTATCGAAAATGGAACTAATATTTTTAAAGGTAAATTTTCATATCATCATGGAATTATTTCTCTAAATCTCTCATCTGTTAATACATTTCAGTCGATATTATGTGCCAAATAGAAGTTGTTTTATCAATTTTTGATTGATGGCAAAGCCATTTAACCTATTGGGAGAATTCAACCTTCCTTTGTTTTTTGGTTGGGAGAGACTATAAAATTATAGGTTTGGAGAAGAATTTTAGGATCATGGAGAGTAAGATAGTGGTGAGACCTAGTTTGAAGACGACGATGCCATATGACTATAGTGACATGGGAGAAGGGAGCAACTGGGATCAATTTTTCAAGAAGGCAGTTGAGGAGCTAAGGAGGCAACATGTCTAGAATTCATTGTAACTGGTTTATTTTCAATTGGTAAGTTCTATTTTTTTCCACCTCTAACTACCTACTTTATTGGAATTGCAATCAATGGATAACTGGTTTGTTCAGAATTTGGTTAGTTTATTGTGAAGGTATGTCATGCACTGAATTTTATAAAATCTTAAATGTAGTATCTCCCTGACTAAAAATATTTTCATTCAATGATTTTAAGGCCAATTCTATATGAAATATATGTGCAAGTGTTACATGCTATCAACCTGTTTTTGGGTGCATGCTCGCACATCTGCAGCACCAAATCATTTACTTCGGAGTTTTGGTCTACTATCATTTACTACATGTGTTGTAAAGGAGATTTTCCTAATGCTCACCGGTCAGGTCTTCACATTTATATGAAATCCAGCTATTATAACTTCAAAAAGGGTGGATGCAGCTTGGTGTAGACAAATCATTGCTTTTGGCGATACTGGGCTAATTCAATTGAAGGGAAAACACATTTTGATCGAGGTAAAACTACTACACTACATAAAACACACCAAGATTTTACCACATTTAAGGTGGGGTTCATATAACAAAATAAATTTCCAGATACCTATTACTAGGAAAGTTCAATGGGCTTGGGACAATCTCAACAGAATACCCTAAAAGTGAGGTACAACCAGTGAAAAAAATGCGTAGAACAAAAGTTTAGCTTTCAGACTGTGTGGTGTCTATGTCAGATCATACTATAAATTTTACTACATTTTATGCTTATATATGCTGTAGTGATCTAAGGCTCTCTCTTCATTTCCCCTTTTTAGTTACATTTTAATTCAAGCACATTCTCCTTTGTCAAAAATTGTGTGCTGGACACGTAAAAAATTTGCTTTTTGGAAATTTATTTATGTGTTCCCTAAATCATATACTGATACAGTTAATTGATCTACATTACGAATATTTTTTTGGGTTTCGACGCAATTTGACCTTGCGTGTTTCAATACAATACACTTTTGAAACCGTAATAATGTTTATGTTTCCATCGTTATTAATTTTAGAAACAAGTTTCGATCTGCCATACTTTAAAAGTAGTGGAACTATGGTAAGTATATAAGGAGTGGTAGGTATCCTTCACCGTTATTTTAGAGATATTACCACATACTTTATATTATATATAAATTTATTCTGTACTGCGCCTAAACTGATTTTCCAACATCATAGTTTGATGAGTTTGATCTACAAGGGGATTAACAATCTATTTAACTAGCAGAGCTATCAACATCACCTGGCCTCCGGACAAGTTCACCGTTTTGCATGTTCAAAACAAACACTTTCAACTTTAACCATTATGCAATTACAAACATTGCACGAAATAATATTCTGCGTAACCATGCAGCCGAGTAGTTTGATCCAGCAAGAAACTTCAACTTTCTCAAAGCGATTACAATATTTGAAAACAATTACATTCAAACCAGGTGTTTGAAAGGAAAAGGTAAACAAAATAAAACACCAAATTTTCTCACGCCTTAATTAGACTGCCTTTTGACAATCAAAGATCTAACAAGAACAACTTGCAGATATGAGTTTAAAATACGAGAAATTGGTTCTATCAATGAAAACTAAACACAACAACTGTGGGCATTTCAACGAAAGGGTGTGGACATCGATGAGCAAGGTAACCATAAATCTATTCGGTGATATAGCTGCTATACCTTTTCTCACATGCAAATATTTTTCCCAATACATTAAACTAGACAGGAGTTGGGATTAACAACTCCGCAACGGTGATTATTATTGCTACGGCTACGTTTGCACATGTTTTTGAAAACTACTCATTTTCTACAAGAAAACAAAGTAAATGAAAGGTACAAAATTGTGGCTGTAAGTTATTACAACTAGAAATATTGACTGTCAAATTGAACATCATCGGTTCAAATTTAACAGTATTACTCTCAGACTGTAACATTTATAAGTTTGATTACTTCCTTATTAGTGCTTGCTACTGAATTGGACTGATACCTGAATTTCACTATGTTTAACTATTATGACGTGGAATCTGCTAAACTAACATGTGCGTATCTTTGTTTCGTAGAAGAACTTAATTAACCGAGACAGATGAGGTTAAAATGAAAACATTAACAGGTCAAAAAGGGAAAGAACTATATATATATATATATATTAGGTTGTTTTGATCCCTGTTTCTGTTTTTTCATTATTCATAAGGGCTAAATTTGATATCTCTAAAATATCTTAGAAAAACTCAGATTTATTTCATGGTCAAATGTACCTCGATTTAGTACGAATTTTAACTCTCTTTGCTCTTTAACAAAAATTTCTATCAACAAGGCAGTATGTATGGAAGGAAATTATTCTTCCACTCTATTACTGATTACAGTGCTCCAAATATTTGTTCTCAATCTATCATAATAAAGCAAAGTTGATCTCTTACCCAAATAATGGATGGTATTATAAGGCTGCTTAATGATATACTGGGCATGTCAAGGATCAATATTTATTTCTTGCCATGACTACCTCAAATGGGTGACTTAATAGCAATTATTTGTGATTTAATAACTACTATTACCAAAAGCTAATACTTTTTTATCACCACTGACCTTATTTCTCATAACAAATATGACCATTGGTTCATAAAAAGTATCTTCTGTTTGTTCGTCTACATACGATGACAGTCTAGAAAAAATTCATTAGCACTATTTATACTTCCAACAATAGCTCCATGTGGATACTTAGTGCCACCTCATCATTTGTACTACGTTAAAAGGATTACTATTTCCATATACACAAATACCAGAAACGTGTATAAAAATGACATTGTAGTTAAATAACAAGCAAAATTAAGTATCTTTCTTGAAATTATGAGCAAAGGATTATGAATGGCAATGTAGCATTTCAAATAATTCTAATAGTGGTTACAAAACATCAAATTTAGATATGAGGTAAAGAATGATTGCATAAGCTACCCGGTCAAGAAAACTCTTTTGCATGTAATATGCTTATTTTTAAACAATACGGAGTCAATGCATCACTGTCAACTTAGGCAAGGCATCGTTTTGAACCAAGGCAAATGCCTTGGTTTCAACTCAGGCACTGCCAGAAACTAATAGTTTATACTAAGCCAATTTACTCAGTGACAGCTGAAGCAATGCCTCAATTAAACTCATATGCTTCCACCGTTGAAATGAAAAAATTCTACAATTGTCAAAGTAGTTTATTTTGGTTCTTAGTCAAATGATACATGATTTGGATAGACTTCATTAATATATAGTGACAAAGATACCTACTCTATCAACCTGCATTTAGAAATGTAAATATATTAAATATTTTATGCATTATTCCCGTTTTGGAACGTTTCATTTAACATACATTAACACGTGGCATCATCTGTGTTTAATTCTATTTAGTTTCAGAGTTACCTTTATCTATACATATTTTGGCCTGCAGCATCCTATACGTCAATCATTGTTAAAAACTTTGGCTATAGTAATATGCAGGAACAAGCAAACGGTAAAGGACTGAATGCAATGTTTGGATCTACGGCTATTTAGGGACATATCTCACCTGTTTTTCCCTGCTTCAAGGATTGTTATCTAAGTTTGAGCTTAGTCTGAACTGCATTTACATTTGTTTTAGAATTTTTTTTAAGCTTAGCCGATAATAGGCAAGAAAACATTTTTGATTCCGACATTCAGCCGGCTACATTTTATATAGATTCGTTACATCTATATTCATCAAAAAATTTAAACCACTCAATAGTTTGTAATAAATAGATTATGCGTTGCCTGTTTTCTTCTAATATTATATCATCCTATACTCTGTCTTCAGGGACTGAAATTACTAGCCAGTTATTTGTTATTTTCATTCTTCTACATTCAGTAAAGGCTAATTTAAAATAAACATATGTAATTGCTCTAAAACATTTGTTTGTTCCAATACTGAAAATAACTTCCTACCTACAACGTTTGTACAAACTTATTTTTAGTAATTGATGTTATTCAAAAAACAATTTTACCATTTATTTTCATTGCTTTCAAGGGAGTACTGGCCCTGACATTTATATTAGATACTATTATTACAGTAATTTATATTTATAATTTATAATTTACTACATATCTGTTTATTGATAAATAATGCAACAGTAGCATACATGTCTTTTTAACATATCAACCATTGAACTATGAATACATGGACTCTACAGGACTACAATCTTTGCATGATAGTACTATAACATTATTGACATCATATCCGTGTGCGAAGCACGGGTTCGCACTAGTTTATTTAAATATTCAAATTTGATTCGACTATAATAAACAATACGAAAATCGATTTTTATTTAAAACGACTTAATTTTGTTGATGGCGTAATTTTAATTTAATTCATAGGATTTTTCCATAAATTTTACTTTTAAAAATATTTAATTCTAAAAATAACCAGTGTATAGGTGATTGCATCGTATTTTTATGAGCGATCGTATTTCTATTTCTATCCTTCATGGTCCATAAGCAAACAAAATATTGTGTAGCGGGATACTGCTAATATTTATTTTTAAAACTATTTTAAATCAAAAGTTAAAATTAAAAGGTTTAGTCAAATCATGAGATGTGATATTGGCTGGGAATATGGGCATACTTGTAAGTTTTATTTAACCCGAGAAACTTTGAGTATCGTATGGGTAATGTAGTGTATTTGGTTGTTTATAAAATTCAAAATAAAGTTCACACTTCATTTCATTTTTCAACAGGCTTTACTATTCCTTTTCCCTCTAAATTTTCATAAGCAGTAAACAAAAAACAGAAATGGTGAACACATTGAAATTTCAAAAAAAAACTTTATACTCCACTAAAAATCTCAAACTATGTCCCTTTAAGTTTAAAATGGTTAACTCTATAGACCCTTAGCATTTTTGAGAAGCTTGGTAGTGATTTGTTCATAGGAAAGATGGGTCAGTAGACTAGGGGTGGAGTTTTCTTCGATTTGGGGGTAACGAGGGGCTGCGGTGTCGAGTTCAGGGTGTTACTCGAGGAGAGGTGCAGCTGCGACCATGATTTGGTGGTGCGTGACGTCGTTTTTGGAGGTGTGACATTTTCGTCACCGAGGTAGGGAGGTTGCAGGTCGGATTCTGGTATAGGCAATTCGAGGTGGAACTGAATGTGGCAGTAGGGTGAGGTCACGAACAGAAACTTGCTGGTGGTCGTAGATTAGCGGTTAGAGGTGAGGAGGGCGGTGTCTCATACACGCATGCACATTAGTGCACAGTTCTAGGAAGCAGGTCTCGGGATTGAGGTGGGAGGAAGAAGGCACTATTTCAGGTTTGGTTATTTTGGATGGGCCGAGTTGGATTTGTTGTTATATGAGGAATTTGAAAATTGTTTATATATATATATATATAATTGTGTGTTAAATTATAAAATGTGATATCTCTCTCTTATGAGATCAGTTTTACCCGCAGATATTTGCATTGGACTCTGATAGACGAGTACAACATTTTAATGTAACTTGTTGATAAATTTGAGGAGGAATAAATTTAAAATATAATAATAGGGACTAAATTTTATTATGTTATTTTTTATGATAACATCGTTAAATTAATTATACCTTATTGGTGACATCTATTTGGCTAAATAAAACACTGATCTGTTAAATTTAATTGAACAGATAGTTCGGACATATATTTAGTAGAATAAAAAATCATTCTACTATAAATGAATTATGTAGATTTTGATGACATCTGTTTAGCAGAATAAATCCTCGTTCTGCTATAACTTAATTGAATAGATTATTCAGGACATCGGTTTAGCAGAATAAAATACAGTTCTACGATAATTTAGTTGGATAGAATATTGATGACATATGTTTAGCAGAATAAACCTTCGTTCTGCTATTGTATTGATTTGGACACTGAATCATATGCCAGTTAATTAATATTTGATAATTAATGGAATAGCTAGTGATTGCTAATTGATTTTATTTACATATATGTAGCTTATGTAAATACTAGTTATGTAACTTGAAAGTCAAATTGAATTAAATGGTAACTTGATTTTGTACCATTGAGGTTGCTAAGCCTCTTCCCTAATTTGTAAAGTTATGGATTTAAAATAACTTCAATTGTATAATAATTTTAGGTTAAGTGTTTATAAATGATGTTTTAAAGTAAGTTGTTTAATTATATTATTAATGTTGTAAGTTAATTAGTTTAGTTTTTTTAAAGTTAATTAATTATTTAATTAATGATGTGTTTAAACTTAATTACTTGTCTTATTAGTGTTGTTTTAAAGTAAATTATTTATTTATTTATTTATGATGCTTAAAAGTGATTAAGTTACTAAATAAAAGGTGGTTATAAATGATAATTTATTTTATAAAAAGGATTGTACATAGTAAAAGGGATTTATTTCAGGAGATTTACAAATGATATTTTGTAAATGAGATTTAAACGATATTTGGTAAATGACTTTTATAAAGAATTTTTAGAGATTGATAAAAGGAAGTTTTATAAATTAATTTGGAGATTTATAAAAGGAATTGTAAATACGAAGTGGGCTTATAGTAAGGTAATTTTTATTTATAAAGAATGAGATTTGTTTTGACAACTAATCCTTCCTAATTATGGTGGTATGGAAACATTCTTTCCATACTTAACACCGAAGGGTAAGTGGTTTGGTTTATAGTAAGAAATGTTTTAAATTAATATTTTTTTTGGCTTAGTTAAATATGATTTTGGAAAAGAGGAATCTCCCTCAAGCTTTTGTTAATATGCTTATACCAGTGAGATAGGTATATGAATGTTTTTCTAAGTATTCAAAGGAATATAAGAGGTTTGTGAAAATATCTTTTGTGAAGGTATTTTGAATTAAATATTTGAAAGCGATTTGATTAATGAAAGATTTATTTATAGAGACTTAGTGGATCCTACATGGAATTAAATTTAAGTTTGATTGTTTGTTTATTTTGATAGTTAAATAACCAACTATTAAGATCTTGGCAGGTTTTAACTCTGGAAATATCTAGAGGAAACACAAGGATTATAGAATACAGTTATCTTAGATGATACTGCCGTACATATAAACTCGTTGTGTTCTTTTAGGACAAATGATAAGGATATCCGTCCACTTAAATAGTTAAGGGTGATCCCCGCTCTTATATATTGTCTGTTTATTTCCAAAAGAATCAGAGTTAAGTTTACCAGAAACTATCGAATGTAGGTTCGAATAGACCGGGGTCAGATAAGTATGGATTATCTGAAAACCACTTCGAACCAACTCAAGCGTTCGAATTGAATATATCTTAAAGATAATCGATGAAGGATCTCTTTGAAGTGCAAGTGCTACTTGCTACTAATCCTGAGGGTGATTCCAAAATGGATGTAGTAGAAGTAGTGCCTTTGGTTTTTTCATATCCTGAACAACTTGTACGGACGAATGCTGGCATTGCATTGTCGCTTGGAGGGCAGTGTTAGCATTCTAGATAAAATTTTTCCTCAATAATAATTTTTTAAACCTTACATTTTGCAAATAATATAATTGCTTCTTATGGTATTTATTTATACCAAATCTTATTTATTATTTAAAATGACCTCATTAATATTATTTATCCTTCTGATTAGAAATAATCAAAATACAGAGTTTTATTTTTTTCAAGTATTTTCTTGTTTTGTAATTTCCAAAATTTTTTTTACTCAATTACATTACATTCTTTATAACACAATTATCTTTTATTTCAACTTCCTTTAAATTGGGACTCATATAAAATTTTAACATTCATTTAAATCACAATATGATATACCCAACCAATCAAAAGAATCACACACAATTCCTTTTAGCATATACCTTATAAATGAACATACCCCAATTTACATATACCAAATAATATAATGATGTTGTTTTTTTATCCATTTATAACGAATTGCTTTGTCAATGGACTGCAATGTTGACCATGTTAACAACATTTCCTCAACACTGACCTCTGCTATCGCTAATGCTCGATAGCTACACTCGTCGTCTAAAATGTTAATACATATAATATATCCTTATTGTTTTCATTATGATTACTTTTAACCATCAAAATTTTAAAACAAACACACACACAGATATATATATATATATATATATATATATATATATATATATTTTCATAATAGGCATATTTTTCTTCTCAGTTTAGTTACTAAAACATCTTTCTAATTAATATTATATATTTCCAAATAGTATTATTCAATCTCAAATCAATCACTTAATATTATTATCAAAACACCATATAATACTTTTTTCAGAATAAAATATATAGCTTGCAATTCTTCTTTAAAATCTAGTTCATCTTCAAGATATTATCTTACCAAATCATTACATAAGTGTGGGTGTGTGTATCCAAACATTTTTTTCATTTTTAAATAATATTTAACCCTCTACAAATGTAACGACCTGCCATTTCGAACCATTCAAATCGACAATAATCCACACATGTCAGGCTTGAATTGCTCAAAACAACAGATTGTTAATTTATATTTGGCAAAACTTAGCATATACAGTAAATCAATCAATCACAGGATCACAGACACAGAGTAATACAACAATAAGCAGCGGAATAGATAAATAGTAGTTCATGAAGCTACTACAAAAACATCAGAGTCTAAAACAAAATACAACAGAAATCCAATACATAGAGGTCTCAATACAAAAGAAAATGGCAAGTCTGAATATAAACAACTGAAAACAACTGAAACAACTGAAAAGCTGAATAGATAAAATATAGATCTCCAAGCAAAGTTCTAAGCTCCAAAGGTGAGTCTCAAATGCTGTGACACTCAGTCTGACCCGAGCATAAAGCAAAACACAAAACACTCGAGTCAGGATTAACATTCTCATGCAAGTAAATTAACTCAAGTGAAATGTCCAAGTGAAATGCAATATAACTCAAAGGATGTGTGGGATTCCATCCTTTAAGGATCCGTGGAACTACCTACATACATAGTACAATACGCTACATATAATGTCTACAGTAAAGTAAAATATTAAAATAGCGTTAAGGCGTTACCCATATCCCCCTTAACACATTTTTATATAGATGTCGTAGTCTATACAGTACCGTAATTCCTTTGTAAACTAGAGGGCTATCATAGGGCACTCTATAGTGTACAATACAAATCAAACTCGTAGTGGGCACGATAAGGAATGTGACCAGGCATGCGAGGCAATGCCCAAGGTAGGATACTACCGTTTTGCACTCCCGGACTGGTGGTAACGCATAGCAGCTACTACTGCCCACCTCGAGACACACTCCCAAATCAAAGGTGCACCCAATCAAATCACAAAGTAATATAATGGTATTGAAGAAATGTGCCCGATAGGGGGAGCGACCCCCCTTAGCCCCGTATAGCTCCTATTTTAGCCACATCAAGCGGACTCGAGGGAGCCAGGGTTGCGTTCATACCTCATACAGACGTTCGCCAAACCGTTCTACTTCGTTCTGGAATCACCACCACGTGCACAGTTGTTAAAGTGGTTTTCAGTATTGGAAGAGAGTATGACAATATCTGATCCCGATCTCTTTAATAACCAAACACTTATTTCACACCGTGGTCATTTTTATTTCAAACAGTTCATACTTCATATCAAAATATCATATTCATCTCAAAATTATATCACTTGCGAAATCATATTCACTTTCGAAATCATATCACTTCTGAAATCATATTCATTTCCAAAATCATAACTACAAAATAGGTTAAACCATCATATCAAAGTATTCGCATTTAAATCCATTAAATCTAAATAATAGCAGTTCCAACTTAAACAGTTTGAGTATTGAAAGTAGTATATATATTGGAATAATTATACATTAAAAATAGTTTATATTTAAAAATAGGTTATAGATTAAAATAGTTTATATATATGAAAATAGTTTATATATTAATATATATATATTTAAAATTGTTTATAAATTTTAAATAATATATATTAAAATATTTTCATATTATAATTGTTTCTTCCAGTTTCACAAATCAATTCAAATCAACTTTAGTTCCAAAATTCAATTTAAATCATCTCAGCTAAACAATTTCAATTAAGAAGGTTAAAGGTTAAATTCGAATTCTCATTAAACCATTTTTAATTTATATCGATTTCAAATCCAAGTTTGAACTTCAAATTTAAACCACTTCCAATTCAATAGGTTTTCAAAGTTAAATAATCAAATAATTTACAATAACTCAATTTGATAAATTTCATTTATATTTCAAAAATTCAACTTTCATTTTATTTAAATTTGGAAATATTCACTTAATCATTTTTAATAACATTTAAATAAAATTTCAAATTAAAAATTTAAATCAATATTAAATTTCCAATTTCCATTTTATTTAAATTTCAAATATTCATTTAACCACCTTTAATAAAAATCCAGTTATTAAGTTATAAAATCATATCTTTAAAATCTCAAAATTAATAAGTTTCCAATCAATTTTTATTTAAATACAATTCTTAAACAAATCAAATTTCAAATTAATTTCAATTTATCTTTCCAACCTTAAGTTATTAAAGTTATTACAAAATCTATTTTCAAAATATTAACATAAATTTTAAATACATATTTAAACCTATTATATATATACTAATTAAATTAAATTTTATTAAATCAAATTATATTAAATTATATTAAATTAAATCTTATTATTAAATTTATTTTAAATCTTATTTTATATATTTTAAAAATAATAAAAATATAAGTAAAATCTTAAAATTTACATTTTCACAACTTAACTTATAATTTTTAAATTTCCAAAGCTTATATTTTATAATCTAAATTTTTCACATATTAAAATATAATCTTTATATTATATTTTAAAAATCAATTTTTAATAAAATCCATATATTTCCTTTCAAAACTTTGGAAATCATTTTTCAAAAATAGACCAATGGTGTCCGTATATAATTCTCTATGTTATGGTCAAGTGATACAGATATTTATCAATCCGTAATAATTTAATATTTACGGGTATATATCATTTCAACCCGCAATCCCAAAATTTCAAAATCAATAAAATCGCTTGGGTTTATCATTTCAACCCATAACGATTTTCCCTAATCTATAAGATCGTTCGGGTATGTATTATTTCAACCCACAAGGATTTCCTAAACTAACAAGGAACTTGCAGTGTGAGAACAATAAAATAATGACATATATACCAATAATAAGCATATATCATAATTAACAATTTAAATATAATATATTCAATGGGTTATGGTGTTATATGTCAATTAATATAGGTAAACTATTGCAGATAATAACATATCATATTCAACGATCAAATTACTAACAAATTTAAATTTAACAACATATTTAAATCATCATTTCATGTGAAATCAATTTACTAAACATAAGAATGTTAATCGTGAGTGATCGCTCACCTTTCGAGGCTAGAGAACAATGGAATGGACACGACGCCAACACGGATACAAACACGGACACGCACACGAAGGAAAGCAAAAGGCTGTTGCGACCAATTCTGGATAGTGGCGAGACAAAAGCAAAGCATGATGAACTGGATTCGATGGAAAATCAGATATATATATATATGTGTGTGTGTGTGTGATATATATATACACACCTTTTTTTTATATAAGTAGAAGAGGAAATGGGTTCGGGTCAGAGAGGAGGAGGCTGATGGTGGCTGCGGCAATGGAGTGTTTGGTAAAGGGAAAGTAGAGTGGGTTGTCAAGTGTTGCAAGGCGAGGCAGTGGCTGACGAAGGCTGCTGCTCGGCTATGGGGTTCGGTTTCTTGCGTGCGGAAAGGGATGGGAAGGTGGCTTCGGTGAAACTGGATGTGTGGAGTGGTGAGGGTTGGAAGGGTGCGGTCCAAATATGCTCGGTGAGGGGTTGTAATATGGCTTCGGAGGCTGTTAGGTTGGTCGGGTTTGAAGGAGAGAGGCCGTGTAGTGGTGGGTCGTTGTTGCATGGGGTGTGCTACTCGGTAAGGTGGCGATGTGGAGGGCAGTGTGCGGTGATTGACTGGGACATTGGTTCTGCTGAAGTTTCGGGTGCGTGGAGAGATAGGTTTGTAGCTGATGGCGGTGGGAATGGGCAGAAGAGGCTCGGTTACGGCCAGTGAAGTGGTCGGTCGGAGCAAATGGTGATGGGGGGATGATGGATCGGAGCGGACGAGTTGGGCTATGGAGGGAGAACAAGCAGAGAGGGGACAAGGGGCCAGATCTGGGTGAAGCGGTGCTCGGGCTTGGTAGGCGGATGTGGAGAGGGCATGGCGACGTGTATGGGCTGGAGGAGCGAGATCTGGTGGTAGAAAGGTGGGGTCGTTGGGCAAGGTGTTTGAATAGGCGAATGCAACTGGAGAGAGATGTAAAGCAGATCTCGGCCACAAAATAGGAAGAGCGAGTCGAATAAGTTATCTCAAAATATACAAACAATATATATAACTTTGATTATATTTTTTTTCTGAAAGACAAGAACAGGAAGAAAAAACAGTAGAGGAAACAAATGAAAGTGAATCAACGTACCAGAAAAATATATTGAAGTCATGGGAAACTAATAAAGTCAAGTGGCCATATGTTTTCTCACGGTGGGTAGATGAATGGCCACATGGAAACCAAAAAGGCTCAAAATGGATACAGATACGGCTAACCGTTTCGCAGATTTCGCCATGCACCAGACACCGAAATGCACAAATGAATATACTGCGGAGATCAGCATGACGAGATGAACAGAATGGTATATAGATATCAAAGATACGACCATCCTATCAAAACTCAATATTCGCTGCCAAAACTGCTGCTAAAACGCCGAAAAATCAGATAAACAGGGCTAGAACGGTCCAAATTTGGCAAAACAAAATATGACGTCTCACTCAGAAAATGATTTACATTTTTCTTATATAAAAATATTCAGATTTTAAAAATATTTTATTTCCATCTATTTTTAACTAATTTTAAATTGAAATTTCACAACCAAACAAACTTTCATATTTGCCAATGAAAATCTGCCACTTGCTATGCTTAAATAGACACATACCAAATATCAAATTTTCATTGCAAAATTTTATTATTTATTTTCAAGAAAAATTTAGTTTATTACGTTATTTAAATCGTTAAAATTTCCAGGTCATTACAACAAAACTTTATTTCCTCTTATAAGACTTTTTAAACATTTAAAGACTTTCAAAATATTATAACTCAAAGCGCTATGTCTGTCTGTCTCATCCTAGCGTTTATGAATCCTTATCGATAACGATAGCCATACGCTCAACCAAAATTATTAAAGCATCCAATGGGCAATTTAACACAAAAATATGTTTCCAAAGTTTTCTTTAATCATAGAGATTTTTAATTTAAATAGATGATTGCTTTCATTAAACAATTACCAATAAATTTTTATATTTTTATACACATAAGACTATTCAATAATACACATTCATCCATGCATAAAGCAAGCAACCATCTAATTCGAAATTCATCTCAATATTTAGTTAATTATATATATGGATTAATATTTTAATTATACAAAAATCAAACTATTAATATCCATTGCGGTAACTACACCATCGAAGATACTTTGTTTTACCTATGCAAAATAATAATACTTTGTTTTACCTGTCAAAAAAACTACACCATCGAAGACACCGCAAGGTCTTATTATTAATATCGAGTAGGTTTCAAACACTCAAGTGATGATTCCTACTCTATATAAATTTTAAAGTGTTACAAATTTTTTTGAAACAACTAAGCATTCATCAACCAATCAAACATATATAAGACAACTAGATAATATTCTCAGCGAAAGGCAGTCAATCCGCTTCCTTTATGCGGCTCTGATCACTAATAGATCATGACAGAAAAAAAAACCATCCTAAGCCATTTTAGGTCTAATCTACATTATCCATTAAATCTCACTCTTGACAGAAAGTGATTCTAAATTTTATAAACAATTTTATAACAATAATTTGTATAGTAATTCAAATATTTTACAAATACGTCCTGATGATTACTCCTAATAATCATTTACATTTTTATCCCAAATAGGAAATAAATTCTAAATTCTACCCTAAACCCCAGGGACGGGACTCTAAGTTTGTCTAGGCCAAAGTTCATGTCTCAAATATCATATATTGTTTTGAGCCTTAGCTTTGATACCAAGCTGTAGCGCCTTACCTCCAGACCCATATTACCCATGAATATTACAAAGTAATATTGTCGAGTAGTACAAAGAATAATGCTAAATAGGAGCGACCATCCATGTTTATTCCCTTGGGCTGACATTGTCACATTTTTACCTATACATTTGAAGAAATATAATGACATGAACAATCATGGCATAAAGCAATAAACACATTGGCTAATGTAGAATAGAATAATATATTACATAATATATAACACAGAATCACATATCACAACGGAAAATATAGTATAGATCATATCACATAATGTGAGATAGCAAAACGGGTGTACAGGACCCACACATATACATATATAAGGAACTACACTAGATCTCAAAACAACATACACATACATCAAAAGAAGTCACTATCTCACACGAAATACTACTAGCATACATACGAGACTAATACAAATTGGTGACACTAGAAATATCTACAAAGATCATATGTCCATGCACAAGCTAACGAATTTCCATCGTCAATGAGTCCCTAGACTTGTCAAGTCTCGGCCTGACCTTAGTATTATAAAATAAATAGTTCAGACTATCTCTAAATATAACTAGGCGAGATCACATAATAAACACCATAATACTCAGGATATAGTAATAACTATATAATATGCCAACATCAAATAAAAATGTATTTATACCAAATCACAATGTCATAGAGTTAACTCATGCCTATCAATGGCAATCATTTCAAATATAGTGATAAAATTAAGAATTTAGAAATCCTAAGTATAGAAAAGATCGCATGAAAGTGAGTCAAACCCCAGAAAATATAAGACCGCGTGAAAGCGAGTCAACACCAAAATACTGGCATAAAAGCAAGTGAAAACAAGAGACGAGCATGAAGCAAGTTGGGGTAAAAAACTAATCCTATAGATATCTTGACTACAAGGGAATTCTTAGTGTGAGTTGCTTATTTCCAACGGGAGACAGATATGAAAAGCTCTAGGAGTTCAAGAAGGAATGAAACTGCTAAACTCCTACAATCGTGATATACCTAATACTCATAACACGTGTCTGCCTACTAGTGCACTTATGAGGTGTTGCACTTAATAACATGTGACACAATTGTTATAACATCGAATAGAGCTGGAGGTACCGACTGCTGGTCTTTTGGTATAGGGCTAATAACTGAAAAGATACCACGACTCGGGTTGTGATCTCGCAGTCAACCGCTAGGACGAACAACTAGCATGCAAGATCAAGCGATTGGATGCACTAATGAATTTGATGAACTATAGAAATAGAGCGTTTTCCCAAAGATACTATTTAATCAAAAAGTGTTACATACTACTCAAATAGTAATCACTAGATAACATCGTGTGTCCCATATTACTCGAGGTTGCTAAAGTATTTACTATAAGATTGTAAATTACACTTAAGTAAAATATTCTATACAATTAGTTAAAGAATTAAGCAATAAAGTGATACAACTGTTCCATACCACTTGTACTACAAAACCGTGTAATTAGAGTTCTCATTTATAGAAGTAATATCTTTATATAGAAAATGAGAAGTAATATCATAACTAAAGAATTTATCCTTTACAGAATATTATTTTTTGATAAATATATATATATATATATATACATATTAACATTAATAGTTACATAGAATTAAAACTCAATGATGTCGCAAGATTAAAAGAAATCAAGAATCAACCATCAAAAATCAAAATTTTAAAATATAGAAACATTACATGTAGCATATAGGCTCTAGAGAATTCGATGGGTAAAAGATGACGGTCGACCGTTTCGGTCGCATGGAGCCTGAGAGCTCCAGCCGTCATCTCTTATGACGATATTATCAATTTCGGCTACTGAAACTCATATAGTAAAGCTTGAAATTACTACCAAATACACACACAACATAAATTGATCAATCAAGCACAAAATCACTATAGTTCAAGCTACAGTAAGTACAGGGTTAAGTACTCAAGTTTACTGTAATTTTCTAAACAGACAGTATATTAGTTAACCATCATTCAATAATCAAACTCAATCTGTTAAATAAAAACATGCAATACAAAACAGAGATAGTGGTGAGAATCACTCACCTTTGTACTTTGAAATAGCTTTCCAAAACCCCAATTTCACTTAACCTCTAAATTTCAGCAAAGCCCTTGATTCACTCAACCAAAAGAGAAAACAAAACAATTCAAGCACTAAAAAAACTGAAATTGAAGCCCTTAAAAGATGTACTAGGGTTTGAGAATGCTTACCTTGATTTTATTAGGATTTTCAAAAAATTTCTGAATTTAAACTAAAAGAGTTGCTTCTACAATTTTTGGGAGAAGAAGACTTAGTTTTCTTTTTCTTATTTTAGTACGTAGAGTAATGAGAAGGTGAGAATAAATCTTCTCTTTTTTATTAATTTTTACTTGGGCCTTGGATTGAAGCAAAACCCAATAAGAAAAGAAATGTTTTTATTGCTGTTTATTTCATTCTTTTAAATCCTTTTCTTTAAAAAAATTCATTTTCAATCAAACCTTTCCAATTAATATTTAAAGTGTATTCTCTAAATTCTTTTAGTCAAATTCCAACAGGCACTTTAAATTTATTATAAACAAAATAATCTTTTCTCAAATCCTTTTTATCAATAACAGAATAATGTGACAAACAAAATCTCAATATATCTTAAAATTAAAACACTTCTTAACTGCTCTTTATAATAATGTTACAAAACACTTCTTAACTCCTCTCTATAATAATTAAAAGAATTTAACAAGGCAAAATCTCTATTTTTCATAAAAATAGATTTATTTATAAATTCTGAAATATTAATTCCATATCTTAAATTTCCCAATACCAACTAAATTTCAGAATTATCATTCTTAAAGAATTTATCATCTTTCATAAAAGAATACAAATTCAAATTTCTCCACATTTCAATACTTGAAAAATTCAGTTTCTCATTTAAATCTTCAATTTTAAGTCATTATTTATTTTATTATAGTAATTATAAAATCAGGGTTATTACGTACTCCCCTTAAAACAATTATGTCCCCGCAATTATACTTCAGAGAAAAGTCTATAATATATATATATATAGGCAGTACATTCATTTAAAAAAATGTATAATACATAAACAACAATCAACCATTTAAAACTGTCACGTTATAGAACCATTTTCAACCATAACCCGAAAAACTCTGCATCTCCTATCTCGGTCTAGCACATTTCGGGATCTGCATTGACCCGTCAAGTATTAAGTAGAGTTATTGGACACTTTTTGTCGATGGCTTCCTGAGACTCAGAATTATCTTCCTTGCCTATTGTTTATTAACGTAGACTATGAGCTTTACACAAACTCTTTTAGAAGTTTCAACTACTTTCACAAACAATTAAAATAGTTATTTTTCCAAATGTCAATATTTTCGGAAAACTTCAAAGTAATCTATATAGTACGAAGTGTACTCCAAAGATCCATAATACTCAGAATATGTATTTATCCATACATTTAGTAACTATGAAAACTTTTAATTATTTTATAAAATATTAAAACATTTAATTTACATATCATTCCTTCAAAGTGAAAATGTATAATGATTTATAAATCTCCTTTCTTTCCTAAAATATTTTCCAGGAATTTTAGTTTCCTTTAATCAACTTCTTATTTTGGAATCTTAGTATGGAGTAATAATTAACTCATTCAGCGATATTTTTCGGACTTGCCTTTTGAATTCAAATTTATAAGGTTTCAACCCTTGTTAGAAGAAAGCCAATTATAAGAACTAGAGGAGATCCTTTATCCTTAAATTAAATCTCAAAATATTCTTACAAAAAAACTAACTCCATTCGAAATATAATTTCAAAATGTTTTTCTTAAATTCAAAACACTTTATCGTAGATCAATCTTCTTCTATAATAATTCTCACAAAAATTTGCACTTTTACAAATGGTACAAAATTTTCTAGTTTGAGAAACTCTTTCAATATAAAATTGCATTATTTATTTTTTCATCCTTCTATATATATTCATTTCCAAAAATCCATTTTTCAAATCCTTCTTCATTCCTCGTTTTTATATAAACTCCATTAGTGTAAAATAATTTTTTTAACTTAGCATATCAATTTACAAAATTAGCATATCGTTTTTAATTACTTTCTAATTTGAAAATAGGTTTACACAAATATTTTACATTCCTTTCCAATATAAACATCCTTTTGCAATTTAGAATACTAAATAATTTATGGTGTTTTAAGACATTCAATTCATTTAATCCCTTAAAATAAGGATGTGACGCCCCACCTCTATGCTCACGCAAGCCAAGGACACTACGGGGTAATGCCGTCGACTAGCACGAAGAATAAGGCTGTTGAGGAGCGACCATCTATGTAATTGCTTTGTGTGAGTACCGATATGTCAGATAATATAACTTACATTTCATTTCAAGAGGAAATCCGACATATCAAATACAAACTCAAAGCTACCACACAGTGGCTATGAGGCCTTCGGAAACAAATATAGAAATAAACATAACACAAATCAATCATAGATATTCATATCACAAAGGCAGAAACAGATATGAATATATCACATAGAAGTGTACATCAAAATAGTGCTCATACAAGATCCACTACATCACAAAAGAATAGATACAAGTGCTAGACAAAAGAATAAGTATACATCAAGGATTCTCTATCTCAAATGTATACTAACAAAACTACTATGTTAAAGTAGTTAGCCAAAAGTCAGGTGACGGACCCTGATAAGAAGTCAAGCAGAAGCACCTGAAATACCTCGGTCTGACCCGAGTATTATTTAAGAAGAAAATAATAAACAAATCAGTCTAGCTATAAATATCAGATAAAATGAGATAGGATAAGAGATATGACAAAAACGTATGATGACAATAATGCCATACTGCGACAAGTATACATCAAATAACAACAAAAACCACAATATCTCAAATCATCTCAAAACACCAAAAAGAATCACATTCTTTAACTTATTCACCAAAACACAAATATTGAAAAAACATATCAATGCCAATCCACGAAAATTGGTGAAACACAAATTCTAGAAATCATCAACCAGAAATCCAGAAATCACAAAAGGGGGAAGGCCTATCACAAACGGGAGCATGAAAACTCACCAACACGTGTATCACAAACGGGTCGCTAACCCATGGTCGCTAACCATAGAGCCGGTGCCACGTCGTAGTACAGCGAACGCCCGAGGAACCTGAAACTCAAATAATCCAGATCATCGACGTAGTACAGCGTTACGCCCGATGAACCAAACTCAAATAATCAGGCACAACGACGTAGTACAGCGAACGCCCGATGAACCTGAACACAAATAATACGAAACAACGACGTAGTACAGCGAACGCCCGATGAACCAAACTCAAATAAGATGGAACAATGACGTAGTACAGCGAACGCCCGATGAACCAAACTCCAATAAGCCGAAACAACGACGTAATACAGCGTTACGCCCGAGGAACCGAACTACATAAAACCATAGGTCGCTAGCCTATAAAAATGAGACGAAGCTCCATAAATCGGGGTACAGTCCCCCACATGGACAAAGAGACAACGCAAATCGCTAGTCTAAACCATAAAATGATCATCATCGATCATCAAGAAGTGTCGATTACACTAAGCTAGTAAATAAATGAGTTTAGCTTCATGTCCCATAACCACTGGCTTAACTTAAATATTTACGAACAAATTGTAGATTTCCACTCGAAAGTTGTCACAAGATTTCAATCGAACAAGTCTAAGAATTAACCGACAAAGTAAATGCAAGCGTTTCATACCACTTGTTTTGCTAAGCCGTTTAATTAGATTTCTCATACGAATGAGGTAAAGGTTTGTATATACGAATAGATTAGAAAACGGTTTTAAAAGAGAGCTTTATATTTAAAATAGTGTTGAAAACATCTTTGTGAAAGAGTTTGAATATTTACTACTAGTATAGAAACCTTTGTATTTGAAAGTGACAAATCACAAAAATGATTGTAGAAACAATCAATCACCAAAATCCACATTTGAAGACGTGAATAAAATCCATAGAAATCGATACCGAATTCATCAAAATGGATATTCCCAAAAATCTCAAAAAAGAAGTCATCAAAGTCGATAATAAAGGATAACAACAAATCGGATCAACACGAATCGATTAAAATTGGAAACCCACGCAAAGTAGGCAAATTGGGCTGAGACAAGCAGATCAGTCGACTGAACCAGGTAGTCAGTCGACTGATATTATGCCTGGAAACTTTCGGTTTCCAGGTCAGTCGACTAATACAGGTATAGAGTATTTTTTGTCCCCTGTTTCAATCGACTGACCTCTTGGTTCAGTCGACTGAACCTTCTTCTACAGCATTATCAGCCTAGCCCCCAAGTGGGGAAAAATCCTAACCAGAGGCGAGTGGACGAGCAATGGAGACTAAGGATTTACGCCAAGCGACAACACATCCTTGTATGGCTCTTCGAAACACCCCAAAAACGTGTTTAAACATCAAAGATAGGATTTTTAAAGATTTGACCTCAAAACACTAAAAGTTGGAATATTCATCATACCAATTCAATTCAAAAGCAAATGAACAAGGAATAGATGTTAGGAATTACTACCAAACAACTATCAAAGATATAGACATAGATGTGAGTTTAAAAACTCACCTTTAATCCCAAAAACTCAAGAGAGAAGCTCTAAAACAAGCTAAGATCAATTCCTCCTCAACAACAACTCAAAAAGCTTCAATCTAAGCTCAAAATAAGAATATTTCCTAAGTTAGGTTATAGGAAATTCTGAAAATAGAAGAGGGATTAAGATGGAGAAGATGTAGGGGATGCTTACCTAAGCTTCTCTTTGATTTTGGAGCAAGAACTTGAGTTTCCAAATCAAACTAGGGTTTGGAATTTCTATTTCCCATTCTTTTCTCTTGAGCTAGATTGTTAGGAAATGGAATGAAGGAATGAAGGGAAGAGGAGTGGGAGTTAGGGTATTAGATGGGTTAGGTGTTAGGTTATTGGGCTGAAACCCAAACCCAAAGCCCTAAATGAAAATATTGAAATTTCACTCAACTCCAAACATATCGATGTTTATACTCAAAAAGGTCGCAAACACCATTTTGGACTCAATGGAAGTGGTCTCGAGTCCTAATTCGACTGTTTGCAAAAAGTGACATTTCAGACTTTAATCTGATTAACGATGCTATATTTAAATAAAACATTTAAATATACAATCGTAAAATATGCGGGTTGTTACAAAGGAGGTGAAATAATTTAAGGATTCCCCCTAGTTTAAATATTATTAACTTCACAACTTAATTCATTTTATCATAAAAATTCATTTCTTAAATAATTATTTCCATCGAGATGAAAATAAATCATAAAGAAAAAATCCAATCATTATTCATCTTCTCTCAAGTTTAAATTTCTATACTTGTTATTCAAAAAATGAGAAAGCTAACTTCTAATAAGAAGTATTTATTAAACCAAATGGATTTTCATTTCTTTTGGTAAAAAATTTGTCTTATCAAACTTCATCTTAAATACATTTTGAAGACTTTCCTTTCATACTCATAAAATTTATTTTAGTACATATAATATATTTAGTGGAAATTAGCCACAAGGGCCTCTTTAGCAAGTGGAATTAGTTTCTAGGACACACAACTGAAATAATTACTTTCAAGGACAAAACGTAAAATAATTAGTTTCTAGGGCCTAAAAACCTATGAAATTATGTCCTTGAAAGTAATTGGACTGCTGACTTTGTCCTTGAAAGTAATTATTCTGCTGATTTTGTTCTTGAAAATAATTTCTTTGAATGTGTGTCCTAAAAACTAATTGGACTGTAAAGTTTGTCCATCTGGTGAAATGCCCCATATATTTATACTTAAATTCAAAACTCATTTCACAAATCCCTTTTCTATGCTTTATAAAAGAACTTTTATATTCATCATTATTATTCTATAAAGCCATACGAAATAAAAATATTCTTTATTTACCAAAATTAAATTATCGAAAAATTCAACCACTTATTTCAATCATATAAAGTTAGAACTATAAAGTTAAACTTTTTAATAAAAACACAATTATAAGGTTAAATGAATTTTTTATTTCTGATTTAATCTCTTGGTTCATTTATCATAACTTCTATTTTCAACAAATTATCAAACTTCTTCTTAAATTACAAATAATTGATTTTGGATAAATCTTTCCCCAATAATAATTTTATAAACTTTACGTTTTACAAATAATATAATTGCTTCTTATGGTATTTATTTGTACCATATCTTATTTATTTTTCACTTAAAATAGCCTTGTTAATATAATTTATCCTTTTATACCCATATTATCAAAATACAGAGTTTCATGTTGTTCAAGTATTTTTTTTATTTTGTAATTTCCAAAATTTTATTTACACAATTACATTACATCCTTTATAACACAATCTTCTTTTATATCAACTTCCTTTAAATTGGCACACATATAAAATTTTAACATTCATTTAAATCACATCATGATATACTTAATCAATCAAAAGCATCACACACTATTAATTTTAGCATATACCTTGTAAATGAACATACACCAATTTACATATACCAAATAATATAATGACGTTGCTTTGCTATCCATTTATAGCGAATTGCTTTGCCAATGTACATCAATGTTGACCATGTAATCAACATCGCCTCACCACTGACCTCTGCTACCGCTAATGATCGGTAGCTACACTCGTCATCTAAAATGTTAATACATATAATATGTCCTTATTGTTTTAATTATGATTACTTTTAGCCATCAAAATTTTAAAGCATATATATATATATAACTATTTTCATAATAGGTATATTTTTCTACAATTTATTTACTAAACATATTTCTAAATAATATTCTATCTTTTCAAATAGTATTATTCAATCTCAAATCAATCACATAATATTATTGTCAAAACTCCATATAAGATTTTTTTCAAAATAAAATATATAGCTCACAATTCTTCGTTAAAATATAGTTCATCTTCAAGGTACTATCTTATCAAATCATTATATAGGTATATGTAGGTATGTGTGTGTGTATGTGTGTATATATATTTCAAACATTCATTTCATTTTTAAACAATATATAACTCAGTATAAAACTTTATTTCCTTTTTAAATATTATTTATAACACTTTTATAAACATTTATAATACTTTCAAAATATTATAACTCAAAGCACTGTGTTTTACTGTCTCGTCCCGAGCGTTTATGAATCACGATCGATAACGTTAGCTTGACGCGTCGACCAGAATTCTCAAAGCACCCAATGGCCAATTTAATACAAAAATATATTTCCAAAGATTTCTTCAATCAAAGAGATTTTTAATTTAAATAGATGCTTGCTTTCATTAGACTACTTCCAATAAATTTTTATATTTTTATACATGTAATACTTCACTAATAACAATTCAATAACACACCCATTAATCCATGCATATAGGAAGCAACTATTTGATTCTAAATTCATCTCAGTATTTAGTTAACCATACATATAGATTAATATTCTATTTTATACAAAAGTAAAACTTTCAATATCCCTTGTGGTAACTACACCACCGAAGATACTTTGTTTTGCATATGCAAAATAATTATACTTTGTTTTGCCTGTCAAAAAAAACTACACCATTGAAGACACTGTAAGGTCTTATTGTTAATATCGAGTAGGTTTTAAACTCTCAAGTAATGATTCCTACTATACATAAATTTTAAATTATTACTAAAAATTGTAAACAACCAAGCATTCATCAACCAATCAAACATATATATATATATATATATATATATATATATATATATATATATATATATATATATATATATGACAACTAAATAATATGCTCAGCGGAAGGCAGTCAATCCACTTCCGCTGTGAAATTCTAATCACTAATAGATCAGGACACAATAGTACAATCCTAATCCATTTGAGGTTTAATCTGCATTACCCATTAAAACTCACCCTTGACAAAAAGTGAGTTCTAAATTTTACCAACAATCCATAACAATAATTTGTATAGTAATTCAAAAAAATTACAAATACGTCCTGATGATTATTTCCAATAATCGTTTACATTTTTATCCTAAATAGGAAATAAATTCTAAATTTTACCCTGCACCCCAAGGGATGGGACTCTAAGTCTACCTAAGCCAAGATTCATGTCTCAAATATCATATATTGTTATGAGCCTTAGCTCTGATACCAAGCGGTAACCCCCCACCTCCAGACCCATATTACCAATGAATTCACAAAGTAATATTGTTGAGTCGTATGAAGAATCAGGCTGGATAGGAGCGACCATCCATGTTTTTTTCCTCAGGCTGACACTGTCGCATTTTTACCTTTATGTCTAAAGAAATATAATGACGTGAACAGTCTCGGTATAAAGCAATAGACACATTGGCTAATATAGAACGGAACAATATATTACATAGTATACAATATATAATCATATATCGCAGTGGAAAATGTAATACATATCATATCACATAAAGTGAGATAGCAAAAAGGGTGTACAGGACCATATATACACACACATATATAAGGAACTACAGTAGGTCTCAAAAGAATATATACATACATCAAAAGGAATTACTATCTCACACGAAATACTATTAGCATACATACGAGACTAATACAAACTAGTGACACTAGAAATATCTACAAAGATCATATGCCCATGCACAAGCTAACGAATATCCAAAGTTAATGAGTCTTTGGACTCGTCAAGCCTTGACCTGACCCAAGTATTATAAAATAAATAGGTCAGACTATCTCTAAATATAACTAGACGAGATCACATAATAACCATATATAATACTCAAGATATAGTACAACTATATAATATGCCAACATCAAATAAAAATGCATTTATATTAAATCACAATATCATAGAGTTTCTCATGTCTATCAACGTCAAAATTTCAAATATAGTGATAAAGTTATGAATTTACAAATACCAATATATATATTTTCAAACATTTATTTCATTTTTAAATAATTTCAACTCATTATAAAACTTTCTTTCCTCTTTAAATATTATTTATCACACTTTTATAAACATTTACAAGACTTTAAAAATATTATAACTCAAAGCATTATGTTTGGCTATCTTGTTATAGCATTTATGGATCCATATCGATAACGTTGGTCAGACGCGTAAACCAAAATTCTTTAAGCACCAAACTGGCAATTTAACTCAAAAATATATTTCCAAAGATTTCTTTAATTGTAACACCTCTAATTTTAGTTTAAAATTATTTAGGAGATTTAATTGGATATATTGAATAATGTAGACATAGGGATGGGATTTGATAATTAATAAGGTCGGGCCTTAACTAATTAAGTAATAAGGTTGTTTTAAACTTGACATAGAAAAGAATGAATGAGACGGGCAAATTAGGAATAGAGTCTTAGTTCATACCCTAAACTCTTCCTCCCTTTTATTCATTCTCATTTTCGGAGTATACTAAGTAAAAATCGAAAGCAAGGCCGGCCATTACTAAGGAAGAAAAAAAGGGGAATCAAGGGATCCAAAGAGTTAAGCTTAGGGAAACTAAACTACATTAAATCATGTTATCCCAACTTTTGGTCAAGGTCGGGATATCAATAGATTAGCTGGAAAGGATTGACATCAGGATTGGAGATCAATTGGGAACAAGGCTATGATCGATATCGTCAAAATTTGGCCGAGTTCCAATCAAGACAGGATCGATTCGGAACGATGAACACGACTAGAAAAGGCTATATCTCAAGTTTCAAGTCAAATGGAGTTCCTTTGTCTGAGATATTGATGGATGCATGCTTAAGGAAACCCTGTTCGTATCGATACCTATGGATACGGACAAGACGTTCGAATCGTTCAGAGAGAGAGATTAAGTGGATTTCAACTCGATGGCTATGGACTTGGATTGAACAGATAGGCGCATGATAATTTGTTCGAATCGATGATTTCGTATCGATCGGGATGGAGCATAGCAGTATACTTCGAATCGATACTGTTCGTATCGATCAACATGGACTACTTCGAATCGATACTGTTCGTATCGATCAACATGGACTACTTTGAATCGATACTGATCAACATTGGATACTTCAAATCGATACGAAGAAGCGTGGATACGAAACAAGACAGCACCAATAATAGGGAGTCGGCACGAAATGAGCGGCATGCATATGTGGATCGATGCGAATGGATGGAGACGAAGACATGGATACGAATGTGATAGCCGACCGGTGAACACAAACTTGCATCGATCGTAACTCACAATCTACAAGTCCAAATGCCATCAAATTTTCATAGGAGCTTGCGTACAACCTAAAGAATGTTCATGATCGATCTCGACTCGATTGGACAAGATCTTGATTGATACAAAATTTGTTCGTATCGATCACGGATTGAGTCAAAATCACCTGGGACCGATCGCGTGGGCCCACTCTCATGCCAGAAGGGGTCTCCCGAGATCTGAGCGAGATATTTGCAGCCTACGCCTATAAATAGCATCCCAAGGCCTACAGAAAAGGGACTTTTTGGATTCTCCAACGTCCAAACTCTACCGAAATCACCATTATATTAAAATTTCACTGTTGTACTCGAGAATGACTTTTGTAATCCTTTGTAACCAACGAGCAAAGTCAATAAAAGATTAACTTTTGAAGTGGACGTAGGCCGGAGATAGCCGAACCACTATAAATCGTGTGCCTATGTCTATTTCTTTTTTTTTGAAGTTTGTTATTCTTCATTTTTATCATCTACATTACTTAGATCTGCGATTTGTGATCATATGCTGCTGATCTGTGTTCATACATTAGTGCTTTTGCGATATTTGGGGTTTGTGACCAATTTTGGCGCAAACACTTTGGTGCTTTCACTAAGAACTGAACTCAGGGATTCCAAAGCTTGGATTTGGAAAGCTGTAGCAAGGCAATCGGTAAGAAGACAAAGGACTGAAAGGAGTCAGCATGAAGAGAGTTAGGAGGCTTCCTCAGGAGTGAATCAGGCGTCGATCTTCATTACCAGAGACGAGATGGAAACGATGCTCAAGAGACAAGGGGAGATGATGCAGAACCTACTTCGACAAGTTGGACGAGTTGGAGTGCAGAATCAAGTTAACACAACTACAGAAGATGCTGGAGATGGGGATCGGGAGCATGGAGCAGCCAGAGTTCAGAATGGAGCAGGACCATCCAATGTAGCACCAGAACTAGGGGCACTCACCCAGAGCATGATCCAATCCCGGGCAGAGTACCAAGTGGAGCCGAGCAATATGGCGCTGATAGAGGAATGGGTGCTCGTCTAGGAGAGCAGATTCCAGTAATCCCTCGTGAACTCGGGGGGCAGATTGAAGGCAACGGACAAGGGCTGCAGCTTGGCGATAATGATAGATTATCGGAGATGATTAGGCGAGCCATGAGAGGCGAATTGGTGAATAGAGACTTGGAGGATGTGAATAGGAGTCCCTTTGCTCCTACAATCAGGCAAGCTAGGAATCCACCAGATTTCAAACTACCAACGCTAGAGATGTATGATGGAAGAACAGATCCTGCTATTCACTTGACAAGGCATATGAGGCATATGGAGGTATTTGGGGCATCGGAGGAAGTCATGGCTCGGTGCTTTCCTTTGTATTTGACAGATCTAGCAGCACTATGGTTCAGACAACTGGAAGACGGTTCAATTGGCACTTGGACGAACTTGCTCGAGAAGTTTATGAGGCAATTTCAGGTTCACATCGTGAGACCTAAGAATGTGATGACCTTGACATCAATGAAGCTGTGGAAAGGAGAGTCGCTTAGGGATTTCTTGACTAGATTCAATGCGGCAGTGGCTTCGGTGGGTCGACCTGATCCGTCGATGGTTTTGATGGTAGCAGTCTCAAGTATTGCAGATAATTCGGATTTCAAGATATCATTGGAACGGGACTCACCGATGGATCTCGGGGAGTTTTACCACGAAGCAGAAAGGTTTCTAAGGCGGGAAGATGCGCAGGCTGAGAGAGAAGGGAGGGAGGCTGAAGCTTATGCGGTGAGAGATGGAGGTCCACCCAGGGAGGATCCGAACAAAGATGATAAAGGAAAAAGGAAAATGAATGATGACGGCAACACTTCGAAAAGGTCATGAAGGAATTCAAAGTTTACTTCCTACACGGATTTGACTGAGACTCTAGAAAGAATTTACTTGGATACTCGAGGGCGCCTCCAATATAGAAGGCCGGCAAGAAGGGAACCTTCTAAATATGAGCAGGCATCGGGAAAGCATTGCCTGTTCCATGAGATGGATGGGCATAACACGAACGACAGCAGGCATTTGAAGGATATCATTGAAGAGCACATGAGGAATGGTCATTTGCAACCATACATGAGGAATCGAGCTTTGGCAGTAGAACAGGAGAGGCCACCGCCCACTTCAAGCGAAGATGGCATTGGATCCAGGCAACGTCATCAGCTTGTTATCAACTAAATGGATTTATGGCTTTGAATAAGTAATAAACCCCGAAGTGATGCGGCTAAGTCACTTACACATGTAAGGGATCGAGGACGGTCCCTAGGCACGCTCTGAGATGATGGTAAACTGTGATGTTCGGGTTTATGAAATCTTGTTTTCTTTTTATCTACTGTGGGCTCTAGTTTCTTTCCTGGTACTGTGGATATTTGTTTTCCTGGTTGTACGAACTTTCATTTGTTGGTTGAACTCTGTGATAATTGGATTTGGATTAATGTAATAGATAATATCGGTTACACGATTACGATCCCGACCGGAGAGACGGGGTAGTAATCGCAGGTTATGAGTACCTTCGTCGGAAAGCGATGGAATGGACTCAAACAAGAAGATAAAGTCCTCGACCGGAGAGTCAAGGCCGGAGAATATAAAGTCCTCGACCGGAGAGTCGAGGCCGTAGAATATCAAGTCCTCGACCGGAGAGTCGAGGCCGGAGAAACATAAACACGGATTAAGTCCTTCACCGGATAGTCGAGGCCGGGATTGGACATGGACCCGAAGTGGTCTCGAACATGGATATCGACCCAGAGAGGTCATGGAAGTGGTTATTGGTTATTGGATATGGATGGATTAGAACTCAGTTGTCGAGTTTGGATGGATGCGGGATTGGCTAAGGATTTGGTTACTTGATTTGGAATCGGACATCGACTCGGATCAGTCAAGAATGTGGCACTCAGACAGGATGGCTTGGTAATGGATTGGATTATGAATCGGATGGTACGACTATGAACGGAATAAGGACTTCGAATGTTGGAATTGGAGCATTTCAAAACACACCTTCTTACCACAAGGCATGTTTTGGGGGGAAAATGTTATCCCACCTTTTGGTCAAGGCCGAGATATCAATAGATTGGCTGGAAAGGATTGACATCAAGATTGGAGATCAATTGGAAACAAGGCTATGATCGATATCGTCAAAATTTGGCCGAGTTCCAATCAAGACAAGATCGATTTGGAACGATGAACACGACTAGAAAAGGCTATATATCAAGTTTTAAGTCGAATGGAGTTCGTTTGTCCGAGATATTGATAGATGCATGCTTAAGGAAACCCTGTTCGTATCGATACCTATGGATACGAACAAGACGTTCGTATCGATCAGGGAGAGAGATTAAGTGGATTTCGACTCGATGGCTGTGGGCTTGGATTGAATAGATAGGTGCATGATAATTTGTTCAAATGGATGATTTCATATCGATCGGGATGGAGCATAGTAGTATACTTCGAATCGATATTATTCGTATCAATCAACATGGACTACTTCGAATCGATACTGTTCATATCGATCAACATGGACTACTTTGAATCGATACTGATCAACATTGGATACTTCAAATCGATACGAAGAAGCGTGGATACGAAACAAGACAGCACCAATAACAGGGAGTCGACACGAAATGAGCGGCATGCATATGTGGATCGATGCGAATGGATGGAGACGAAGACATGGATACGAACGCGATAGCCGACCGGTGAACACGAACTTGCATCGATCGTAACTCACAATCTACAAGTCCAAATGCCACCAATTTTCATAAGAGCTTGCGTACAACCTAAAGAATGTTCATGATTGATCTCGACTCGATTGGACAAGATCTTGATCGATACAAAATTCATTCGTATCGATCACCGATCGAGTCGAAATCACCTGGGACCGATTGCGTTGGCCCACTCACGTGCCAGAAGGGGTCTCCCGAGATCTGAGCGAGATATTTGCAGCCTACGCCTATAAATAGCATCCCAAGGCCTACAAAAAAGGGACTTTTTGGATTCTCCAACGTCCAGACTCTGCTGAAATCACCATTATATTAAAATTTCACCGTTGAACTCGAGAATGACTACTGTAATCCGTTGTAACTAGCAAGCAAAGTCAATAAAAGATTAACTTTTGAAGTGGACGTAGGCCGGAGATAGCCGAACCACTATAAATCTTGTGCCTCTGTCTATTTCTTTCCGTTTAAAGTTTGTTATTCTTCATTTTTATCCTCTACATTACTTAGATCTGTGATTAGTGATCATATACTGCTGATCTGTATTCATACATTGGTGCTTTCGCGATATTTGGGGTTTGTGACCAATTTTGGCGCAAAAAAATCTCAACTCTATCATCCAATTTAAGGTGAATAATAATAAACCATCTATATTATTTTGTGTTTAAATTCGGTTATAGGTTATTTTTGAATTTATCTTGATTGATTTCCCAAGTTAGGGATGTTTAACCATTGTTTGGATAGAATAATAATTTATGGAATTCTTATGAAATTAATTAGATTGGTTTTAAAGGTAAAACCTAAGTTTTTGATCTCTAATCGACTTGATTTTTTGGTGTGTTGTGTAACACATTATTTTTTAGATGGTTTTTCAATTTCATAATTTTCCAAATTTAAAAAAATATTTTATGAATTTCCTAAGGAGGAAATAGTATTTATTTCGAGTTTTAATTATTAAAAATAATTGCATAATTATTTTGGTCCTGAAATTTTTGTATATGAGAGAATATATTAATTTTGATTTTTAGTGATTTTTGGGTAATTTTTCAAGAAATTATGAATTTATTATAGTAGAAAAGCATATAAATTAATATTAATTAAGGGTATTAATTAATTTTAATTAATTAAGTTGATTAATGTTTTGGAAGTGTAAAACTGATTTGCTATGGTTTTCTAAAAAGAATTTGGTAGAGTTTGCTTTCAACCAATAGAAATTTGACAAGGGATAAAAGTTGGTAAAAAGGAATTGCTTTTCATAAAAATAAAACAGTTTTTATGATAATTACGACAATGCCACCGATATGCAGCATTATCATGACGTTTGGCATTAACAATAGGCAGTATTACCTTAAAGTTGTAAGCGATATCGGAGGTAGGCGGCATTAACATGAAGTTATGCTTGTGATACTTATGTCGTATTCATATGTTGCATTGAGTCATGCATCCACCATTGCCGTTATGGAATTACCGCATCTCATGGGTATACGAGATATTGATGTCACGAGTTATCAATATTGACCGCCCTTATTTATTTATTTATTTATTTTAAAATCTATAACATACGACATTGATGCCACAAGTTTTCACCATGGTTTTAAAAAATGCCGCATGCTTCCTATTTGACGCCATAGTCTAAGGCAGTAATGTCGCAAGTATTATTTCCAACATTAATTACTTTAGGCAATGATGCCGCTAGTATTACTTACAAGATTGAAGTATCATGGCATGTAACATCCCCTATCTTAAGGCCCAAAACTAAGCACTACAGATTCTGTAGCCATCTATAGTATTAACTTCCGGCGACAAAATGCGGTAACGTTAATGGTATCCATAATATCAGAAGCACATGAATATGAAACAAAACACAGATTCAAAAACAACTTTTCTGATTATATTTCTGAAAGAAAATTTTCATATCCGATTACATAATCCCATATCGTTTCCCAGGTTCAGATAAAATGTAATTATTACATAAATACGCCAAGAGCGACATATGAAGATGCCCCCTTGGTTGATCAGAGTACTAAATAGTCATATCGGACTTAATACAACACAACCGAAATAAAACGAAACAACTCTTAAATATAGCTAGCATCAGCCTGTTGCTCGTCTCCGGAAGCTTTATTCGTACACCTACTAAACCTCTAAACCCAAACTCTCAATCTACTCAAATCAATTTTGAGCACCCGAGAGTTTAAGGGGAAAACATAAACCTCGAGCCAGACATAAAGCCCGGTGTGAATAATACTATTACATCTCGGTTTACTGATATTAAATGAGACCACGCCGCCTAGCGGAACGGGTTTCCCCTCACTAATATCCCTTTAAAACATATCTTTTTGCAAATCAAAATCCTGCAACCAAACTGGTTAATCAACCTGATTATGTGAATAATAGCAAATATCATATATGCTCAAAACAGGTAATAAATGGACCAGCTGTCCGAACAAAATGTAGTTTTGTTTGGCTAACAACTAACCATTGGCTGACTCGGGCCTACTAGACAAACTAAACAAATTATCTAACAACTGTTAGATATAATTGGACGGTCTGTCCTTAACTTACTTCTCCAAGGGTCACCTGATCCTAATGGTTTTGTCGGCTCACCAATAACCTATCTCTGCATATATATATTCCTTTCTATATGTAACCATCATTTAAGTCTTACCTGTGACTAAGCCCTACAAACTGAAATTTTGGACTAAATTAGCTAGGGGCTAATAGCTAATGTATAGGGCGCGACTCTATACCAGTCCCATCTAGTACACAAATATCTGAGTCATTTTACTTAGGGTTAACTACCCTTTAAATTTTCCATGAAAACCTTTTCAAAATGATTTAACCCTTTAAATCATACTTATACAAGGAAAATAATCTATTTGCTTTACTCAAATCTCTTTGCCATGATATATGCTTTACTCAAAACATTGTCGATGAAAACATTCGAAACCTTTGCTTAAAAACTTTAAACAATTTTATTCGAAACCAATGAAAGTACCCCTTTCGATATAAGTAAACTACTTTACTTAATAACCTTAGGCCTAAAGGCCAAACATACCTTTCGAAACCATAGACAGTAGTCCTTTCGAAAACATTGAAAACACCTTCTTCAAAAGCTTTATAAACCTTAGACATCCTCTTTTAAAATCCTTTAAATATGCCTTTCGAAACCATTGGAAACTTTCCATTTAAACTAAGGTAAACCTTTCGACAATACTGGAAACCATTCCTTTCAAAACCTTTATTTGTTACCTTTCGAAAGAATCAAAGTATACTGCTTAAAACACACCTTCCAAAAACATTGGGTTCAAGTTAAAACATGTGGAAAAACCTTTCGAAACCATTCCTTTTGAAACCTTTGGGTTGGACTTTTATAATATCAAAAAGGGTTTTAAAACAACTAAGTCGAAAACGACTCTTTGGAAAGAAATTTCCTAAGTAAAGACATGGATGGTGTCGAAACATATCCCTTCAAAAGCAGTGGATAAGCGGCTCTAATTTTTTAAAACAAATGGACCCTTCGAAACCAATCCGGTTCGAAAGGAAAAAGGCGGAAGCAAGGGTTTCGACCTTATCAAAAACATTTACTCTAAAACAAAGGCGTAACCTCATTCGAAAGCATTCTTTCTTTAAAACCATTGACCAAGTCGAAAGCTATCTTATTCGAAATCATTCTTTTCGAAAGCAAAGCAAGTGCATTTCCATTTAAAAGCCATAAAAGATTTCGACCCCATCGGAACCCCTTGTTTTGACCCCATACCTTTCATCTTGTCCAATTCACTACGTAACAAGACTTCGATACCATGTGCATTGGTTTCGATCAGGTTGGAGGCGGAGGTACTAAGTCGAAAGGTTGCTGCCGAAGATGGTGAAGCATCGGAACCATATAAAATCTGATTTTTAACTTAAATAGGTAATTCTTTTCAACTAACCTGCTTATTTTTCATCTTATAATTGGTTACCATAACTTTTCAAAATCTTTTCTGAAAGGTGCTGCCGAATTACAGAGATTAACATTTTAAATCATTTGCAAATAGCCTCTTCTCCTTTTATAAACATATAAAACATTTAAGTCCCATACCTTAAATAAGTTTATATATTTAATAAAACACTTAGGAAAATTCTATAAAAATTCTCATAAATCACTTTAACATCTTTTCTAAGATATTTAAATTCCTGACCCAAAACATATATATAATTGCCGTAATTAATTTTAAACCCAAATATCCATTTTCTTCACTAGAAAATTATTAATAAATCCACATTAATTCATAAAACTATAAAACTTGAAATCCATCTCTAAAATATCATTTCTAACCATATACTAAAATCGCAAGGCATTAGGATGTCATTTGATAGGTTTTTTGAATCCAAAACATGTCATAAAGTCAATATGAATAAGCAGAATTCATCAACAAACATATATATGTAATTATCATTCAGAACATAGCAGTCTACTTTGCAAAATCATTCGGGTCTAATCTTAGAAACCAAAAATATCAAAATATGAGATGTAACATATTTCTCACCTTTAGCTTTGTTGTTAAAAAGTTGAGATTTGATCTTGGATTGAATTTTACTTAAGCTTTTCCTCTTGATTAAGCTTTTCTTCCCCTTACTCTTCTTTAATGGTGGTTGGCCTCTAGGTTTAGTGTTTTAGATTGTGAACGTGAGAAATGTCATGGTATGAAGGGTTTAGGGTATAAGAATGTAGCTTACTCCTATATTGCCCCTTATCTAATTTCCCTCTCCTATTTCAATTTAAACCCATTTAATTCATTTCTTAACTAGGCACGGCTACCCATTATTTATTCAAATCTCAATCCCTTAACCATTTAATCTTTACAATATTCTGTTTTATTTAGCTAATTAAATCTCTTGAATAATGTTATCTAAAATTAGGGATGTTACAAATCCCCTCCTTAAAGAATTTCTTCCTCGAAATTACGATAAGGTACACATCAAAATCAATCGTAAAGGTAAAACATACAATGAAACAAGTCAGGATAAGTATCTCGAATCATGCTCTTAGTTTCCCAAGTACAGCCTCTCTCATCGTCGCTCCACTGGACTTTAACTAATCTGACTGTCTTGTTCTAACCTCTTCCCATCTCTCGCGGCTATACGAACTGACTTTCTAACTATAGTCAAATTCGGTTCCACTACTAAGTCGTCTAACACGGTCGGTGTTATGATAGTCTTTGGATCCCGAATACACTTCCTTAGATTAGAAACATGGAAAACATCGTGGACTCATACCAAACTATTTGGTAACTCTACTTTATATGCGAGTTTCCCGATCCTTTCTACTATAGGAAATGGTCCAATGAATCTTCGTGCCAATCTACCCGATTTCCTGAACCTGATCACACCCTTCATTGGTGATACTAACGAAAACATGATCTCCAACCAAGAATTCTAAGTCTTTCCATCTCTTATTGGCGTAATTCTTTTTCCTAGACTGAGCTTCCTTCATTCTAGCTCTAATCAACTCAATCTTTTCTGCAGCTTCTCTGACTAAATTCGGACCAAGAACCAACCTATCCCCGGTCTCTAACCAACAAACTGGAGATTTACCTGGCCTTCCATACAAAGCTTCAAATGGTGTCATCCCTATAGTAGCCTGATAACTATTGTTATACGAAAACTTGACTTAGTGTAGATGGTTTTCCCATGATCCTCCAAAATCTAGCGCACAAGCTCGCAACAAATCTTCTAAGATTTTTTTTAACTCTTTCTGTTTTCCCATCAGTCTGTGGATGGTAAGCGGTATACATCTTGAGCATGGTACCTAAGGTATCCTATAGACTCTTCCAGAACTCGCTAGTGAATAAAGAATCTCTATCACTTACTATGCTACTGGGAATTCCATGCAGTCTAACCACATTCTTCAGGAATAACTTAGCTAAAACAGATGTCGTCCTGGTTAACTTAATTGGAATGAAATAGGCACTCTTGTTCAACCTGTCCACTACAATCCATATGCTTTCATTTCCTTTATTTGACCTTGGCAGCCCATCTATAAAATCCATAGGAATAGAATCCCACTTCCATACTGGAATATCTAATGGCCGAAGTAACCCACTTGGCTTCTGATGTTCGGCTTTTACCTGTTGATAGTTTAGACACTGCTTTACCCATAAGCCTACATCCCTCTTCATACCTTCCCAGAAGATACTCTCTTCATGTCCTGGTACATCTTAGTTCCTTCTGGATGAATAGTGAACTTCGAACGATGGCATTCTACAAGGAATTCTTTTCTAATGCTTCCTACATTCGGAGCACATAATCTTTCTTTCTTCCTTAACCATCCATTCTGGTCAAGACTGAACTCTTTCAAGTCATCACTCTCACAACCTTTAACTTTCTGATCCGTTCAACTAACACTGGATCCTCACTCTGCTTAGAAGCAATCTTTTCGATCATCATTGTTCGAGCTTTTAAACATGACAACATAATAGTTACCTTACTAAGTCTAACTTCAGATCTCCACTGTATCTTGCATGTCGTCAACGCTTCCAAATATTTCCACTTAGTTATCATCGCCAACACTGCATTCTGATGTCTTCTGCTAAGTGCATCTGCAACCTTATTGCCCTTTCCCGGTGTGTACTCAATACCAAAGTCATAAGCGACTAAAAACTCTAACCATCTCAGCTGTCTCATATTCAACTCCTTTTGAGAGAATAAATACTTCAGCGACTTATGATCCGTGTATAACTCGAATCTTTCTCCCAAAAGGTAATGTCTCTACACCTTCAACGCAAAAATCACCACAGCTAATTTCAAATCGTGCATTGGATATCTAACCTCATGCGGTCTAAGTTGTTGAGAAGCATATGCAATCACTTTACCTCTTTGCATTAACACAGCTCCTAACCCTGTTCCACCTGCATCTGTATAAACTACCAAATCCCGATTCCCTTCTAGAACAGCTAACATAGGTGCATCAGTCAATAAGTGTTTCAAGCTCTGGAATGCTTTCTCACACTTATCGGTCCATAGAAAATTCACATCTTTTCGCGTTAGCTTGGTCATCATTGCTGCAATTCGCGAAAATCCTTTATGAATCTTCGATAATACCCAGCTAATCCAAGAAAACTCTTTATCTAAGTCATTATCTCGGGTCTCCTCCAATTATTCACTGCTTCAATCTTAGTCGGATCTACAAGCAACCCTTTCTCTGAGACTACATGACCGAGAAACTTCACTTCCTTCTTCCAGAAATGACACTTCGAAAACTTCACCTTCAACTGATGCTGCCTCAACGTTTCCAATACCACTCTAAGATGAACTTCATGCTCCATTTCATCCCTAGAGTATATTAAAATATCATCTATGAACACCAACACGAACCTATCCAAAAGCTCTCAGAAAATTCGGTTCATCAAATCCACAAAGAATGCTAGCGCATTACTTAGTCCGAACGGCTTCACTAACAATTCGTATGATCCATATCTAGTTCTAAACACCGTCAAAGGAATACTATCCTGTGCCACTTTAAGCTGATGGAACCATGTTGCTAAATCCAACTGGGAAAATACTTTGGCTCTACTCAACTGATCGAACAAATCGTCAATTCTAGGCAACCGATATCGATTGTTTATCGTCTTTTTCAACTTATGATAATCGATACATAACCTAGCGATCCATCCGGCTTCTTGGCAAACACTGCGGCCTCTCCTGAAGGTGAACTACTTGGCCTAATAAAATTCTTGCCTTTCAAATCTACCAACTGCACTTTCAACTCCCTCATCTCAGTAGGTGTCATCCTACTTGGCGGTCTACTCACTGTTCTGCTCCAGGTACTAGATCTATCTGAAACTCAATGGCTTGTTTCGGTGGTAGTCCCACTACGGGTTCAAAGACATCTGAGAATTCTCTAACCACGAAAACTCGATTCAACTCGTATTCTAGCTCCACAACACCCAACAAAGCATTCTCCTCACAGCTAGGGTTTTCTACAGAATATACAATCCGATCACTACAGTCAGGGTGTCTAAGCGATATTTTCCTATCATGGAAAAATATCCTAGCATCGTATTTACTTAATCAATCCATACCCAAAATAATTCTGAATGCTACAAAATCAAATACATGCAAACTGCAAACAAAGGTATGACCCAACAAATCAAACTCTAGGTGATCACACTTTATCCCAAGTGTCGCATACCTTCTTATTGTATTTGCAACTCTTAAGGAAGTAACTAGGTATGAGGGTTCTAGGTTAAGCATATCTACCAACCAATGAGATATAAAAGAATGCGATGCACCAGTATCAAACAAAACTCTAACTAACATACCACGAATCAAAACCGTACCTCCCAGCACTGCTTTTCCTTTTTCCTACGATGTTGGTCTCAAGGTAGCTGGTTCCAATGCAAACACTTTGCCTTTCCCATTCTTGGTAGGCTCCTTGCACTGGTTCTTATAGTGCCCAACTTTATCGCAGTTGAAACACCTCACCTCTTTCTTTTCCTCGGCTTTCTTTCCTTTGCCTTTCCGGCATGCATGGGCATAGTGTCCCTTCATGTCATACTTGTAAAAGATCACTTCTGCCTTTCCCTTCTTAGCAGCTCCATCCTTTTGAGCTCCTTTCTTATAGACAAACTTTCTTTTCTGACCCTGCCCCACCTGGACTTCCTTGGCCTTATTTCTTTCAAGAAAAGCTTACATATCTTCATTCTTCAAGGCCATCTCAACAACAGCATCGCTTGGATCTCTAATATGCGATAACATGGCCTTAGCAAGCTTAGGCTTCAACCCCCAGATGAACTTCTCATTCCTCTTAGTCATAGTATCAATCGTAACATAGCCATATCTCGCAAGTTCCTCAAACCTCGTCGCATACTCGAGCACAGTCATATCCCCCTGCTCCAACTCGGCAAACTTCCTAAGCAAAGTGGACTTAGCAATTTCTGACATAAAGCTTTCCTTGAACCTCCTCCTAAACTCAGCCCAAGTTATATTCTCCTCATTGACTCCAGCTGTCACACTGTTCCACCAAAACAGTGCTGCCCCTTGAAGCTGTCCAGAAGCAAGTCTCCTTTTCTGCTCATCGTTGAGCCATATATCAGCAAAAATCCTTTTGCGATGAAGTAACCAGTTCTCCACTTCGATTGCGTCCTCAGTACCAATAAACGGCTTTCCTCCCCGACGAGCAAAATCTCTACTCAAAATAGCATAGGTATTCACCACTGGAGCTTCTTTGTTCCATCCTCCAGCATCAATTCCAACCTGCATCATGTTGATAAAGAACTGATACATTGCTCCCATGTCAACTTATGGGACTCTACCACCGACATTCCACCTCTAGCATCCATATCTGCATTCAAGCCCCATAAGATACAGAAGAATAGCCTAAGAGAGGTAGGAGAATAGAAATATAGCATATACTTATATATATAGCAAATACAAGTACGTTACTATAGCGTTATCCCATACCCCGATCTTCTCTCTAATTCCTTAGGATTATGTTTTCAAAAATCATTTTAGTTTAAAGTTTTCATAAACCTATGCTCTGATACCAAGTTGTAACATCCCCTATCTTAAGGCCTAAAGCGAAGCGCTACAGATGCTGCAGTCATCTATAGTATTAACTTCTGGCTACAAAATATGGTAACGTTAATGGTATCCATAATATCAGAAGCACATGAACATGAAACAAAACACAGATTCAAAAACAACTTTTCTAATTACATTTCACAAAAACATGTTTCATATCTGATTACATAATCCCATATCGTTTCCCAGGTTCAGATCAAATGTAATTATTACATAAATACGCCAAGAGTGATATATGAAGATGCCCCTTGGTCGATCAGAGTACTAAATAGTCATATCAGACTTAATACAACATGGCGGAAATAAAAATAAACAACTCCTAAATATAGCTAGCATCAACCTCCTACTCGTCTCCGAAAGCTTTATTTGTCCACCTACTAAACCTATAAACCCAAACTCTCAATCTACTCAAATCAATTTTGAGAACCCGAGAGTTTAAGGGGAAAAACATAAATCTCGAGTCAAATATAAAGCCTAGTATGAATAATAGTATTACATCTCGGTTTACTGATATTAAGTGAGACCATGCCACTTAGCGGAATGGGTTTCCCCTCACTAATATCCCTTTAAAACATCTTTTTGCAAATCAAAATCCTGCAACCAAACTGGTTAATCAAACTGATTATATCAATAATAGCAAGTATCATATATGCTCAAAACAGGTAATAAATGGACTAGCTGTCCGAACAAAATGTAGTTTTGTTTGGCTAACTACTAACCTTTGTCTGACTCGGGCCTACCAGACAAACTAAACAATTATCTAACAACTGTTAGACATACTTCTGGACAGTCTGTCCTAAACTTACTTCTCCAAGGGTCACCTGATCTTAATGGTTTTGCGGGACCACCAATAACCTATCTTTGTACATATATATTCCTTTCTGTGTGTAACCATCATTTAAGTCTTACTTGTGACTAAGCCCTACACACTGGAATTTTGGACTAAATTAGCTAGGGGCTAATAGCTAATGTATAGGGTGCAACCCTATACCAGTCCCATCTGGTTTACAAATATCTGAGTCATTTTACTTAGGATTGACTACCCTTTAAATTTTCCTTGAAAACCTTTTAAAAATGATTTAACCCTTTAAATCATACTTATACAAGGAAAATAAACTATTTGCTTTACTCAAATCTCTTTTCCGTGATATATGCTTTACTCAAAACATTGTTGATGAAAACATTCAAAACCTTTACTTAAAACCTTTAAACTATCTTATTCGAAATCAATGAGATTACCCCTTTCGATATAAGTAAACTACTTTACTTAATAACATTAGGCCTAAAGGCCAAACATACCTTTCGAAACCATAGAGAGTAGTCCTTTCGAAAACATTGAAAACACATTCTTTCGAAAGCTTTATAAACCTTAGTCATCCTCTTTTAAAATCCTTTAAATATTTCTTTCGAAACCATTGGAAGCCTTCCATTTAAACTAAGTTAAGCCTTTCGACAATACTGGAAACCATTCCTTTCAAAACCTTTATTAGTTACCTTTCGAAAGCATCAACGTATATTACTTAAAACAGACCTTCTGAAAGCATTGGGTTTAAGTTAAAACATGTGGAAAAACCTCTCGAAACCATTCCTTTTGAAACCTTTGGGTTTAACTTTTATAATACCAAAAAGGGTTTTAAAACAACTAAGACAAAAGCGACTCTTTCAAAAGTAGTTTCCTAAGCAAAGAAGTGGATGGTGTCGAAACCTATCCCTTCAAAAGTAGTGGAGAAGTGGCTTTAATTTTTTAAAACAAAGGGACCCTTTCGAAACCAATCTGGGTCGAAAGGAAAAAAGCGGCAGCAAGGGTTTCGAACTTATCAAAAACATTTACTTTAAAACAAAGGCGCAACCTCATTCGAAAGCATTCTTTTTTTAAAACCATTGACCAAGTCGAAAGCTGTCTTGTTCGAAACCATTCTTTTCGAAAGCAAAGCAGGTGCATTTCCATTTAAAAGCCATAAAAGATTTCGACCTCTTCGGAACCCCTTGTTTCCACCCCATACCTTTCACCTATGTCCAATTCACTACGTACCAAGACTTTGATACCATGTGCATTGGTTTCGATCAGGTTGGAGGCGGAGGTACTAAGTCGTAAGTTGGCTGTCGAAGGTGGTGAAGCGTCGGAACCATATAAAATCTGATTTTTGACTTAAAAAGGTAATTCTTTTCGACTAACCTGTTTATTTGTCATCTTATAATTGGTTACCTTAAATTTTCAAAATATTTTCTAAAAGGTGCTGTCGAATTATAGAGATTAACATTTTATATCATTTGCTAATAGCCCATCCTCCTTTTATAAACAAATAAAATATTTAAATCCCGTACCATAAATAAGTTTATATATTTAATAAAACACTTAGGAAAATTCTATAAAAATTCTCATAAATCACTTTTAACATCTTTTCTAATGTATTTAAATTCCTGACCCAAAACATATATATAATTGCTGTAATTAATTTTAAACTCAAATATCCATTTTTTAATTAGAAAATTAATAATAAATCCACATTAATTCAGAAAATTATAAAACTTGAAACACATCTCTAAAATATCATTTCTGACCATATACTAAAATCGCAAGGCATTTGGATGTCATTTGATCGGTTTTTTAATCCAAAACATGTCATAAAGTCAATATGAATAAGCATAATTCATCAACAAGCATATATATATATATATATAATTATATATAATTATCATTCAAAACATGGCAATCTACTTTGCAAAATTGTTCGGGTCTAATCTTAGAAACCGAAAACATCAAAATTTGAGATGTAATATATTACTCTCCTTTAGCTTTGTTGTTAAGGAGTTGAGATTTGATCTTGGAATGAATTTTACTTAAGCTTTTCCTCTTGATTTAGCTTTTCTTCCCCTTACTCTTCTTTAATGGTGGTCGACCTCTAGGTTTAGTGTTTTAGGTTGTGAACGTGAGAAATGTTTTGGTATGAAGGGTTTAGGGTATAAGAATGTAGCTTACTCCTATATTGACCCTTATCTAATTTCCCTCTCCTATTTCAATTTAAACCCATTTAATTCATTTCTTAACTAGGTATGGCTACTCCTTATTTATTCAAATCTCAATCCCTTAACCATTTAATCTTTACATTATTCTATTTAGTTTAGCTAATTAAATCTCCTGAATAATGTTATCTAAAATTAGGGGTGTTACATGGCAACAATTCCTCTTATATCTACATACGTTCGACATTGGTATAAAATGGCAATGATGCCGCCTGTTATAAATTTTGACATTATTCTTATAGTGGCATTATAGCCTAGTTTTATAAATTCAATGTCAACTATTTATGGCATTGATGTCGGAAGTCATCAATGTCAACCTTATATTTTAAAAGCATTCGATATTAATGGTTTTATGCTATTGATGCTGCATGTCATCAGTGTCAACTTCTATGTATTTTATGTATAAAGGGTTATATTTAATAGGTTCGTCGACCTATAAATTTATATGTTACTACAACATTGATTTCAGCATTATAGGTTTGTATCTTTAAAAATCATAATTATTGTTAAAGCTTTGATATGAAGGGATGCCACGTCCCATGTCGGCCATATGAATGCCGTAAGTCCTTTATATTGTGATATTGATGGTGGGGAGCCACAGGATATGATTTTGACATTATTCCTTGGGGATACCAATGTTTTCTAATTCCATATTCATAAGTTTATGAATTTGAAATTATTTATTGTAGACACCAATGCGTATTATTTTGTAATTCCGACATAAATCATTTGGGATACCAATGTATATCGTTTAAGATGTTATTCGTTTAAGGAATTATACAACCTAAATGGGGATACCACTAGAAATAGGTTGAGCACTTGGGAGAGTAGATTTATAACCTAATTAAAATTTAATAATTTATGGGTTCATAGTCATATTAGGAAAACTATGGAATGTGTGATGGACAGTCCACATGATGCCAAAGATGGATAGTCTCTATATGGTTAATGAAGGGTTCATTGTCATCCTAAGAAAACAATGAGATGTGTGATGGATAATCCATATTATTTTAGATAAATGGAACATGTGTGATGGATAGTCCACATAATTTAAATAGTAAAACCATGTGTGATGGGTAGTCCATATAGTAGAGGATAGATAATCCATACAACATTTGTATGTGAGATGGACAGTCCACATAAATATAAGATGGACAGTCATTTGAATTTAAGATAGATGGTCAGTGAAATTAAAATGGATAGTCAGATAAATTGGGATGGGTAGTCTACTGTATATTATATGTTTGCAAATATTTATTTATTATGTTCCAACCATTTTGGGTGCAGGAGCACCGTATATGGTTGATCTATTTTGGTTAAGATACCAGTGAGGGGAAAACTCGTTCCATACAACATTTAATTAAGAAGCTAGGAGTAATCAAATCAAAACAATTCTCAGTCTTCTTAATCCAAATCAAGGTGAATAATGAATATACATCTCACGTTTTTTATTATGTTTTGGTTTTAAGTGTAAACCCATTTATTTTGCAAGTATTATGCCATGTTTTAGTAGTTTGAATGATTATATCCTTGTTGGTGATTTTCTTGAATTTAAATATGAAATTTAGTGATATGTTTGAGTTGGAAAACCTATCATATAATACTCAAATGACTTGAGATTTTGAAATGATGTTAAAAATATCATTTTAGAAGCGGTTTTTTAATTTCATAATTTACTAAGTATGGATTTTATATGAATTTTCTAAGTGGAGAAATTAGTTAATTTCGGGTTTTAATTATTAAAAACAATTAAAATAAGTTTTTAGCCCTGAAATTTTTATATGTCAAAGAGTACGATTAAATTGATCTATCGTGATTTTTGGGAATTTGTTCTTAGAGTTTAAGAATGATAAATAAATTGCTTAAGTCTAAAGGGCATATTTGTTTAATTAAAAGGTTTATAAACTGGGTTAAGTTGTAAAAATGTTTAGTATTGAAAATTATGGCATGCGGTGGTTTTTCAATATAGAATTAATAAAGTTTTGATAGCCAATAAGGATTTGACAAATTATAGAGGTTTGGTGAACAGAAAATACCTTTTATAGTAAAATTGCAGTTTACAAGTTTATTACCATCCTACCATGTCGATATTGGCTATGTCGGGCCCATCTCACTGCATCTTAGTGTCATCGACGCGGCATAAAACAATGCCACATGATGTCAACGAGCTTGGCATGAAGTGGATTGGGTTAGATCCTTGTCGAGGCCAAGGTAATAAAGATAAAGAGAAAGGACTCGATATGGGCATGTCTAGGCGCATGATGTCGCGTTTTATACTGAGAAGCATGCATGCCGCATATAACACTTCAAGCCTTTTGCCTCGAAGACCGAGATGGTCATCGAGCCTACACCGTGCTGCTTTCAACTTGTTGTCGAGCCTAATCTATGCTACATTTAACTTGTCATCGAGCCTAACTCTTACCACTTGTCATCGAGTTAATACTATACCGCTTTTAATATTGTTATCGAGCTTAGTCAACGTCTTTAACTAGCTTTCGAGCCTAACTAATGTTTTTAAAGTCATCGAGCTTAATCAATTATGTTTTAACCATGCGATGTCATAGATATCGACATCGCATCTACTAAATTTTATAACCTCGATGAGGCATTGATGTTAATGTTTTATGTCTTGCTGAAGCTCAAATTTTTATAGTTTATCACTATGATCTATAAAGTTATGACTTCGACATCATCCTAATATATTTTCAAATAAAAGACTTCGACATGCTTTAGAATGGGTAAAGACTTTTGATGGAGATGACATCATCGAGTTTTATAATTGTAAAGGTATTACATAGTTTTGGTCTTATAACCTAGATTTTGAGATGGTCAAAGACCCTAATTATTTCGAGTTTTATCAACAGCGTTTTGTAAAGCATATATCACGGTATAAGTATTTTGGGATTAGTAAAGGACTAATGTTTTCCTTGTTTTATAAATGATTTCAAGAGTTAAATCATTTACAAAGATTTTGTTTTCAAGGAAATATGGATAGGGAGTTAACCTAGAATTTTACTAAAAGAATGACTCAGAGATTAGAAAACCAGATGGGATTAGTGTAGGGTCGCGCCCTATACTTTAGCTAGTAGCCCCTAGCTAATATAAGTCCAAAATTCCAATGTGAAGAGCTTTGTCATGGGTAAGATTAAAAGAAGGTTACACACAGAAAGGAATACAAAGAGTCTATGTTATTGGTGAGCTCGCAAAACCATTAAGATCAGTTAACCTTAGAAGTCGTAAGTTACGGACAGTCCATCCAGTTTTCCTCTAACAGTAAGTTAAAGTATTTATTATGTCTGGTGGGCCAAGTAAGCCATAGGTTTATAGTCAGCACGATAAAACTATGATATTGGGATAGATAGTCTACTGATTACCTATTTGGTATGCATACATGTTATTGTATATTTTTAGTATAACTAGTTTGGTTGCAGGATTTTGATTGCGAAAGGTATGCTTTTAAAGGATATTAGTAAGGGGAATTCGCCTAGGTGGAGTGGTCTCACTTAATATTGATAATTCGAGATGTCATATTATTATTCACACCAGACTTTATGTCTGACTCGAAGTTTATGTTTACCATTTAAACTATTGGGTGCTCAAAATTTAATTTGAGTAGGTTGAGAGTTAAAGTTTTCAGGTTTAGTAGGTTTTGGAAATTAAAGCATCCGAAGATGTGCAGGAGGCAGATCTACCTATGTAGGAGATTATATATGTATCTATTTCGTTGTGATTGAATGTTGTATGTAATGGCAGATGTTATAACTGTCTATTTAGTAACTCTGGTCATCCAAGGGGGCATCTTCATATATCGCTTTTGACATGTTTTGTAATAATTATATTTATCCGAACCTGGGCAACATTATGTGATTATGTACTAAATATGAAATTCTGATTTGAAATGTAATGAGAAAAGTTAATTAGGAAGTGTGTTTGAAATATTTCATATTCTTATGCTTCTGATATTTTGGATAACATTAACATTACCATATTTTGTCACCAGAAATTAATACTATAGAGACTGCAACATCTGTAGCAAATAATTTCGGACCTCAAAATGGAGGATGTTACAACTCGGTATTAAAGCACAAGTTTATGTAAAACTTAAAAGAGTTTTGAACCTAAAAAGATATTTTAAAACATAATTCAAATGAATCGAAGAATAAAATTAGGGTATGGTATAATGCTATAGTAATGTACTTGTGTTTGCTATATATAAATATACGATTTATCTCTATTCTACCATCTCTCTTAAACCGTTCTTTCATGTCTTACTAAGGTTCAAATGTAGATTTAAAGGAAATTAAGGTATGGAGGTAGAAAACAGAAGAGTGAATCTCGGTGGAGGAAGGACCACAACAAATGGAAATGCCGGACCCAATACTAGAAGGAATCTGGGTCGGACACAAGCTGCTAATGTAGATGCTGGAACACCGTAGGTTGATATGAGAGCTATGTATCGGTTCTTTATCAACATGATGCAAGCAGGAGCTGCTGCTAGACTTGTAGGTGGAAATGCTGGAGGAGTGAATCAGGAAGCTCCAGTTGTTAATAGCTATGTTGAATTGAGCGAAGACGATGCATGGCTTGAAGGAAAACCATTTGTTGGAACTGGGGATGCAATTGAAGTAGAGAATTTGTTGCTTCATTACGAGAGGATTTTCGCTGATCTTAGACTGAATGATGAGCAGAGGAGAAGATTCGTGTCCAGGCAACTACAAAGAGCTACATTGTACTAGTGGAACAGTGTTACTATTGGAGTAGCGGAAGAAACCGTGACTTGGGCAGAATTTAGGAGAAGGTTTTAAGGGTGGTTTATGTATGAAATTGCTAAGTCTACCCTGTTGAAAAAGTTTTATGAGTTGGTATAGGGAGATATGTCTGTGTTAGAGTATGCTAATAGATTCAAGGAGTTATCGAGGTATGTGTATGCTACAGTTGATAAAGTAATTAAGAGGAATGAGAAGTTCATTCAGGGACTAAGAGCTGAGCTTGCTAGGGCAACTTTGCCACATATCATAGATCCATGTGATGTATCTATGAGATGGCTTTAAGGAATGAAGAGATTCTTACTTTATTTGGTAATAACAAAGCAGTGGAGGCTCAAGGTGGGCAGAATTAAAAGAGGTTTTTCATAAGAAGGGAGCTCAGAAGAGTGGAGATGCCAAGAAGGGAAAGTCTGAGGTTGTGTGTTACAAGTGTGATAAGGAAGGACATTTTGTGAATGAATGTCATTTTAGAGATGGAAAGAAGGTGATTAGGAGGAAGAACAACAAGTGCTTCAACTTTGATCAGATCGATCATTATAAGAACCAGTGCAAGGAACCAGCTAAAGCTGAAAAGGGAAAGGTGTTTGCATTGGAACCAGCTACCCTGAGACCAACAACCGAGGAGAAAGGAAAGGCTGTTATGCGAGGTTGATTTTGATTCATGGTATACCCGTTAGAGTTTTATTTGATACTGGTGCATCTCGTTCTTGTATATCTAATTGTTTGGTAGATAAGCTTAACCTAGAACCCTCATACCTAATTACATCTTTAAGGGTTGTGAATTCGTTAGGAGGTTATGCAACTCTTGGGATGAGACGTGATCAGTTAAAGTTTGAATTGTTAGGTCATATATTTACTTGTAGTTTGCATGTGTTTGATTTCATAGGCTTAGGAATTATTTTGGGTATGGACTAGTTAAATAAGTATAATGCTAAAATTTTTGCCATGATTGGAAAATATCACTAAGACACCCTAGTTGTAGTGTTCGAATTATATATTCTATAGAAAACCCAAGTTTTGATGTTTGTGCTTTGTTGGATATAATGGATGAGGATGACGAGTTGAATTGAGTTTTTGTTGTTAGAGAATTTGTAGACGCCTTTGAACCCATGACAGGACTACCATTGAAATGATCTATTGAGTTTCAGATATATCTTGTATCTGAAGTTGAACCTGTTAGTAGACCGCCAAATAGGATGACACCTACCGAGATGACGGAGCTAAAGGTGCAACTAGTGGTTTAGAAGCGAAGAAATTATTAGATCAAGCAGTTCACTTAGAGGAGCATCCCTTGTGTTTGTTAAGAAACTAGACAGACCGTTAACGTTGTGTATCAGTTATCGTAAATTAAATGAGAAGACGATAAAGAATCGATATCCATTGCCGAGGATTGACGATTTGTTTGATCAGTTGAGTGGAGCTAAAATATCTCTCAATTGGATTTGGCAATAGGGTTCCATCAACTAAGAGTGGTGGAGGATAATATTCCTTTGATGGCATTTAGAACCAGGTATGGATCGTACGAGTGGTTGGTAATGCCATTCAGATTGACTAATGCGCCAGCCTTCTTCATAGACTTAATGAATCAGATCTTTCGAGAGCATTTGGATGCATTCGTGTTGGTGTTCGTAGATGAAATTTTGATATATAAGGATGAAAGAGACCATGAAGTTCATCTTAGGATAGTGCTTGAGACACTGAGGTAGCATCAGTTGAAAGCAAAATTTTCAAAGTGTCATTTTTGAAAGAACGAAGTGAAGTTTTTTGGTCATGTAGTCTCAAAAAAAGGTTGTTAGTAGATCCAACTAAGATAGAAGCAGGCAATAATTGAAAGAGACCCGAGATAGTGACCGAGATTAAGAGTTTTCTTGGACTAGCTTGGTATTACTGGAGATTTATTAAGGATTTCTCGCAGATAACAGCACCGATGACTAAGCTAACAAGGAAGGACGTGAAGTATGTTAGGACCGATAAATGTGAGGAGGCATTCCAGAAGTGGAAACATATATTGACCAATGCGTCGGTGTTACTGGATGGGAATCAAGATTCAGTAGTGTATATAGATGCATGAGGAACTGGATTAGGAGCTGTGTTAATGCAGATGGGTAAAGTAATTGCCTATGCTTCTCGACAGCTCAGACCACATGAGGTTAGATATCCGACACATGACTTAGAGTTGGCTACAATAGTTTTTGCATTAAAGTTGTGGAGACATTACCTTTTGGGAGAGAGATTCAAGTTATTTACGGATCACAAATCGTTAAGATACTTATTCTCTCATAAGGAGTTGAAAATGAGATAGTGGAGATGGTTAGAGTTTATAGCTGCCTATGACTTTGGAATTGAGTACACACCGGGAAAAGGAAACAAAGTGGCGGACGCACTCAGTAGAAGGCATCAAAATGCAGTATTAGCAATGATAGTTGAGTGGAAAGATTTAGAAGCATTGACTACAAGTGGTGTGCAGTTAAGATGTACGACAAGTTCGAGCCAAGAAACCGCTATGTTGTCATGTTTAGAAGGTCGACCAACAATGATCGAAAGGATTGCTTCTAAGCAAGGAGATGATCCATTACTAGCTAAATGGATCAAAAGGTTAAAGAGTGGAATTGAGATTGATGATTTAAAAGCTTTCAGTCTTGAACAAAATGGGTGGTTGAGAAAGAATGAAAGGTTATATGTTTCGAATATTGAAAACATAAGGAAGGAAGCCCTTAAGGAGTGTCAACAATCATAGTTCACCGTTCATCTGGGAGGAACTAAGATGTATCAGGATATGAAAAGAAGTTTCTTCTGGAAAGGTATGAAGTAGGATATAAGCTTATGGGCAAAGCAGTGTTTGAACTATCAGCAAGTGAAAGTCGAACATCAGAAGCCAAGTGGATTACTTCAACCTTTAGATATTCCATTTTGAAAGTGGGATTCTATATCTATGGATTTCATAGACAAGTTGCCAAGGTCGAATAGAGGAAATGAAAGTATCTATGTTATAGTGGACACATTGACTAAGAGTGCACACTTTATACCTGTTTAGTCGACTAGAACGGCACCAGTCTTAGTAGTTATTCATGAAGAATATAGTTAGACTACATGGGATTAGTAGTAGTATAGTAACTGACAAAGATTCCTTGTTCACTAGTGAGTTCTGAAGGAGTCTACAGGAAGTTTTAGGTACCAAGCTCAAGATGAGTACCTCTTACCATCCGCAGACTGATGGGCAAACGGAAAGAGTTAACAAAGTCTTAGAGGATTTGTTAAGAGCTTGTATACTAGATTTTGAAGGATCATGGGAAGACCATCTACACTTGGTCGAGTTTTCATATAACAACATTTATCAGACTAGTATACGGATGACACCATTTGAAGCTTTATATGGAAGACCGTGTAAATCTACCATATGTTGGTTAGAGGCCGGAGATAGATTAGTTATTGGTCCAGATTTACTACGGGAAGCTATAGAAAATATTGAGTTATTCGAGCTAGAATGAAGGAAGCTCAGTCTAGACAGAAAAGTTATGCAGACAAGAGGCGAAATGACTTAGAAGTCTTAATCATCGATCATGTTTTCATCAAAGTATCATCGATAAAAGGTGTAGTGAGATTTGGAAAGTCAGGGAAATTGGCACCTAAATTTGTTGGACCATTTCCTATTATTGAAAGGATCAGGAAACTTGCTTATATGATATAGTTACTGAATAGTTTGGTAGGAATCCACAATGTTTTCCATATTTCTCATCTAAGGAAATGTGTTCGAGATCCAAAAACTACTATTACTCCGATTGTGTTAGAAGACTTAGTAGTGGAACCGGACATGACTATAGGTAGACAGCCAGTTCGTATAGTGGCTAAAGATGTGAAGAAGCTAAGGAACAAGACAGTCGGATTAATAAAGGTCCAGTGGAGTGACGACGAAAGAGACTATACTTGGGAAACAGAGAGCATGATTAGAGACACTTATCCTGACTAGTTTGATGGTATGTTTTACCTTTATGTGCGATTGATGTATGTACCATATCATAATTTCAAGGACGAAATTCTTTAAGGAGGGGAGTTTGTAATGACTCTAATTTTGACTAACATTATTTAGAACATTTAATTGGTTAAATTAAATAAAATAAGGCAAAAGGATAAGAAAATTGAGATTTGGTAACTAAGTTTAGGTTGTGCCTTAGTTAATAAACCAACTAAAAAAGTAAAAAGTTAGGATAAGAAGGAGGAAAATGATAAGGGAAAAGTGGGAACCTTCATTCCTACTCCTTAAACCCTTCTACCTTCATTTCCTTCATTCAAGTAAACACATACAAACTAAATATACAAAGAGGCCGGCAATAGCTAGAAGAAATCATATGAAAAGCAAAGTAGGAAGCTAGGAGTAATCAAATCAAAACAAATCTAAATCTTCTTAATCCAAATTATGGTGAATAATGAATATAAATCTCACGTTTTGGATTATGTTTCAGTTTTAAGTGTAAACCCATTTCTTTAGCAAGTATTAAGCCATGTTTTAGTAGTTTGAATGATTATATGCTTGTTGGTGATTTTCTAGAATTTAAATATGAAATTTAGTGATATGTTTGAGTTCAAAAACCTATCATATGATACGCAAATGACTTGAGATTTTGATATGATGTTAGAAATATCATTTTAGAAGTGGGTTTTTAATTTCATAATCTTCCAAGCAAGTATAGATTTTCTATTAATTTTTTAAGAGGAGAAATTGGTTAATTTTGGGTTTTAATTATTAAAAATAATTAAAACAAGTTTTTGGCCCTGAAATTTTTATATGTCAAAGAGTATGATGAAATTGATTTATTATGATTTTTGAGGATTTTTCTTAAGAGTTTAGGAATGATAAATAAATTGCTTAAGTCAAAAGGGCTTATTCGTTTGATTAAAAGGTTTATGAATTGTGTTAAATTGTAGAAATGTTTTGTACTGAAAATTATGGCATGCGACAGTTTTTCAATAAAGATTTTGATAAAGTTTTGATAGCCAATAAGGATTTTACAAATTATAGAGGTCTGGTGAAAATGAAACACTTTTTATAGAAAAATTGTAGTTTTCAAGTTACTTACCGTCCTACCATGTCGATATTGGCTATGTCGAGCCTATCTCACTGCATCCTAATGTCATTGACGCAGCACAGAACAATGCCACATGATGTCAATGAACTTGGCATGAAGAGGATTGGGTTTGATCCTCGTCGAGCCTGAGGTAATAAAGATAAAGAGAAAGGACTCGATATGGGCATGTCGAGGGGCATGATGCCGCATTTTATACTAAGAAACATGCATGCCGGATATACTACTTTGAGCCTTTTGTCTCGAAGACCCAGATGGTCATTGAGCCTACATCATGCTGCTTTTAACTTGTTGTTGAGCCTAATTTATTCCGCATTTAACTTGTCATCGAGCCTAACTCTTACCGCTTTTAACTTGTCATCGAGTTAATACTATGCCACTTTTAATATTGTTATCGAGCTCAGTCAATGTTTTTAACTAGTCTTCGAGCCTAACCCATGTTTTTATATTCATCAAGCTTAATCAATAATGTTTTAACCATGTCGATGTCATAGATATCTACGTCGCATCTACTAAATTTTTTAACCTCGATGAGGCATTGATGTTAATGTTTTATGTGTTGCCGAAGTTCAAAATTTTATAGTTTATCACTATGACTTATGAAGTTATGACTTTGGCATCATCCCCATATATTTTCAAATAAAATACTTTGACATGCTTTTGAATGGGCGAAGACCTTTAACGGCGATGACGTCACCGAGTTTTATAATTGCAAAGGTATTACATAGTTTTTGCCTTATAGCCTAAGTTTTGAGAGGGTCGAAGACCCAAATGATTTTGAGTTGCATCAACAATTTTTTGTAAAGCATATACCATGGCATAAGTATTTTGAGATTAGTAAAGGACTAATGCTTCCTTGTTTTATGAATGATTTCAAGAGTTATATCATTTACAAAGATTTTGTTTTCAAGGAAATATGGATAGGGTAGTTAATCCAGAATTTTACTAAAAGCGTGACTCGGAGATTAGAAAACCAGATAGCACTGGTGTAGGGTCACATCCTATAATTTAGCTAGTATCCCCTTGCTAATATAAATTCAAAATTCCAGTGTGTAGAGCTTTGTCATGGGTAAGACAACAAGAAGGTTACACACAGGATGGTATACACAGAGTAGAGTAGGTTATCGGTAAGCCCACAAAACCATTAGGATCAGTTGACCCTAGAAGTAGTAAGTTACGGAAAAACTGTCCAGTATTCCTCTAACAGTAAGTTAGAGTATTTATTATGTCTGGTAGGCTCAGTCAGCCATAGGTTTATAGTCAGCTTGATAAAACTATGATGCTGGGGCAGATAGTCCACCGATTACCTATTTGGTATGCATACATGTTATTGTATATTGTTTATTATAACTAGTTTGGTTGTTGGATTTTCATTGCAAAAGATATGCTTTTAATGGGTTTTAGTGAGGGAAAACCCATTTTTCTAGGCAGAGTGGTCTCACTTAATGTTGATAATTCGAGATGTCATATTATTATTCACACTAGGCTTTATGTCTGACTCGAAGTTTATGTTACCTCTTAAACTCTTGGGTGCTCAAAATTTAATTTGAGTTGGCTGAGAGTTAAGCTTTTCGGGTTTATTAGGTTTTGGCGAATAAAGCATCCGAAGATGTGCAGGAGGCAGATCTAGCCATGTAGGAGATTATCTATTTATCTATTCTGTTATGATTGAATGTTGTATGTAATGGCAGATGTTATATTGTTTATTTAGTAACTCTAGTCATCCAAGGGGCATCTTCATATGTCGCACTTAGCATATTTTGTAATAGTTATATTCATCTAAACTTGGGCAACGTTATGGGATTATGTATTGAATATGAAATGGTAAATATAATGAAAATGGTTATTTTGAAATTGTGTTTGAAATATTTCATATTCTTATGCTTCTAGTATTATGGATACCATTAACATTACCCCATTTTTTTACGGAAATTAATATTATAGATGATTGCAGCAGTTAGTTTCGGGCCTCAAAATGGTGGATGTTACATTTTGGTTCAAGATGGTAAGTTATTATTCACACCAGACTCTGTCTGACCCGAAATTTTTGATTTTCCCCTTAAACTCTCGGATACTCATTTGAGTAGGTCGGGAGTGAGGGATTTTAGGTTTCCAGTAGACGAATAAGCTTCCAGAGACATGCATGAGGCAAGCTAGCTATTACTATGAGCTTTTATTTCCCGTTGTGTTAGTCATTTTGCTTAATGGATGTAATCGAAAATTGTATAATTGCAAGTATTAGACTGTGATCAACCAATGAGGCATCTTTATATGTTGCACTTGGAGTATTTTGTAATAATTATATTTTCTCTGAACGTGGGATCGAGTGGGATTATGTAATGAATATGAAATCTTATTTGTGAGATTAAATTTGGAATTTTTTTATTAAATTGTGTTTAAAAGTTTCATATTCATGTGCTTCTGATATTATTGATATGATTAACATAGCCATATTTTGTCATCGGAAATTAATACTATGGATTACTAGCATCCGTAGCACTTAGTTTCAGGTCTCAAATTGGGGGATGTTACATTAATCAAAGAGATTATTCATTTAAATTGATGCTATCTTTCATTAAACTACTTCCAATAAAATTTTATATTCTTATACATGTAATACTTCACTAATAACAATTCAATAACACACTCATCCATCCATGCATACATGAAGCAACCATCTAATTCTAAATTCATCTCAGTATTTTGTTAATCATACATATGGATTTATATTCTATTTTATACTAAAATCAAATGTTCAATATCCTTTGTGGTAACTACACCATCGAAGATATTTTGTTTTTCCTGTGCAAAATAATAATACTTTGTTTTGCATGTCAAAAAAAACTACACCATCAAAGACACTGCAAGATCTTATTATTAATATCGAGTTGGTTTCAAACTTTCAAGTGATGGTTCCAACTCTATATAAATTTTAAATTGTTACTAAAAAATTTAAAACAACCAAGCATTCATCAACCAATCAAATATATACAAGACAATTTAATAATATGCTTAGCGAAAGGCAGTCAATCTGCTTCCACTGCGCAGTTCTTATCAAAAGTGATTAGGAAACAATCATACCTTCCTAAGACATTTGAGGTCTAATCTACACTATCCATTAAATCCCACTCTTCAAAAAAATGAGTTCTAAATTTTAGCAACAATTTCATAACAATAATTTGTATGGTATTTCAAAATTTTTACAAATATGTCCCGATGATTATTCCCAACAATCATTAACATTTTTATCCTAAATAGGAAACAAATTCTAAATTCTACCCTGCACCCCAAGGGACAGGACTCTAAGTCTGTCTAGGTCAAGATTCATCTCTCAAATATTGTATATTTTTTCGAGCCTTGGCTCTGTACCAAGCTGTAACGCCCCACCTCCAGACCCATATTACCCAAGAATATTACAAAGAAATATTATCGAGTATTACAGAAAATAAGACTGGATAGGAGCAACCTTCCGTGTTTATTCCCTTACATCTGAAGATATACAATGACATGAACAGTCTCGGCAAAAAGCAATAGACACATTAGCTAATATAGAATAGAACAATATATCACATAATATACAACACATATCATAGATCACAATGGGAAATATAATACAGATCATATCATGTAAAGTAAGAGAGCAAAAAGGTGTATAGGACCTATATATATTTGTGTGTATATATACATACACAAGGAACTACAGCAGATCTCAAAAGAATATGTACATACATCAAAAGGAGTCACTACCTCACACGAAATACTACTAGCATATATACGAGACTAATACAGACTGGTGACACTAGAAATATCTACAAAGATAATGGATGTCCATGTAAAAGCTAATGAATATCCATAGTAAATGAGTCCTCAGACCTGTCAGGTCTCGGCATGACCCGAGTATTATAAAATAAACAGGTCAGACTATCTCTAAACCTAACTGGACAAGATCATATAATAAACATGTATAATACTCAAGATACGGTAATAATTATATGGTATGCCAACATAAAATAATAATGCATTTATACTAAATCACCATGTCACAAAGTTATATCATGCCTATCAACGACAATCATTTCTAATTTAGTGATAAAGTTATGAATTCAAAAATCCCAAGAATAGAAAAGATCGGACAAAAGCGAATCAAACCCAAGAAAATATAAGACCGCGTGAAAGAAAGTCAAAAACAAAAGATTGGCACGAAAGCGAGTCAAAACATGATATGGGCACGAAGCAAGTTAGGGCAAAAAATCTGATGCTATAGATATCTTGACTACAAGGGAATTCTTAGTGCAATTTGCTCTCTTTCAAAGGGAGACTGATATGAAAAGCTCCAAGAGTTCAAGAAGGGGTGAAACTGCTGAACTCCTACAGTTATGATATACCCGATCCTCATAACTCGTATTCTGCCTACTAATGCACTTGTGAGGTGTTGCGCGTAACAACAAGTGATCCAAGTGTTATTACATCAAATATAGCCTGAGGTGTCGCCCGTTAGACTTGTGGTATAAGGCTAATAACTTAAAAGAAACCACAACTGAGGTTGCAATCCTATAGTCAGGCACTAGGATAAACAACTAGCCTACAAGGTCAAGCGATAAGAGGCACTAACGAATATGACGAACTATAAAAATATAATTTTTTTCCTAAGATACTATTTAATCAAAAAGTGTTATATACTACTCAAATAGTAATCACTAGAGTAACACCGCGTGTCCTGTACCATTCGGGGTTGCTGAAGTATTTACTATAAGATCATAAATTCCACTTAAGTAAAATATAATATCCAATAAGTCAAAGAATTAAGAAATAAAGTGATACAAGTGTTCCATACCACTTGTACTACTAAATCGTTTAATTAGAGTTCTCATTTTGTAGAAGTAATATTTTTATATAGAAATTGCTTTTCTTCGAAAACAACGCTATTATTTAAATATAGCCTTTAAGATTGGAGATTTGCATATGTATATGTATGTATGTTTGTATGCATGTATATATGTATGTAAGTAATTTTATTTTCTTTTAAATATTATTATCCTTAAAATTCAATAAGTACAATTTTATTTCCATAATTTAAAACTTTGGATTTAGAGATAATATCATAAATATAATTTTTTGCAAACTATAAAAATGATTTAAGAACAATATATTTTATATAATATGATCTCAAGAATTTATTCTTTACAAAAGACTTTTGTTTGATACACACAAACATATTAGTAATCACATAAAATTAAAATTCAGTGGTGTTGGAAGATTAAAAGAAATCAAAAATCAAATTTTAAAATACATAAACATTGCCTGAAGCATACAGGCTCCAGAGCTTCAGACTAGTAGAAGATGACAGATGACTGTTTCGGTATCCTAGAGCCTAAAAGCTCTATGCTTCGTCTTTGATGATGATATTATCAATCCCGACTACTGAAACTCATTTTGTAAAGCTTGAAATTACTACCAGATATACACACAATATATATTAATCAATCAAGCACGAAATCACTATAGTTTGAGCCATTGTAAGTAAATTTTGATAGGGTTAAATACTCAAGTTTACTGTAATTTTTCAAACAGACGATATATTATTTAACCCTCATTCAATAATCAAACTCAATCCATTAAACAATAACTTGCAATACAAATTAGAGATAGTGGTGAAAATTACTCGTCTTAGTACTTTGAAATAGCTTTCCAAAACCCCAATTTCACTTAGTATTTAAATATCAGCAAAGCCCTTGATTCACTCAACCAAAAGAGAAAACAATACAAATCAACCACTGAAAAAACTGAAATCGAACCCTTCAAAAATGTTCTAGAGTTTGAGAAAGCTTACCTTGATTTTATTAGGATTTTCAAAATTTTGCAGAATTTAAATTGAAATATTTGCTTCTAGGGTTTTAGGGAGAAGAATACTTAGTTTTCTTTTTCTAATTTTAGTACGTACAGTAATGAGAAAGTGAGAAGAAATCTTCTCTTTTGATTGACTTTTACTTGGGTTTAGGGTTTAAGCAAAACCCAATAAGAAAAGAAATGTTTTTATTTCCAAAGTGTATCATTCCTAAGTTCTTGTTCTATCTTAAGTTAGGAATTTAATGTTAGAAATGTTCCAAACAATAAACAATGGTTGAGTGCATCGCCTTGAATAATGCTACGATAAAAGAAGTATAAAAGAATGCACAAATTTGTAATTGACCTAGGGGTGATTCCAAATGTTGAGAATCCAATGACATTGTTATATGATAACAATGCTGTGATACAGTCCATATAAGAACCTAAAGCTCACTGGAAATTGAGTGACATACTTCGAATACTTCCACATGATAAAGAAGTTTATCAACAATGGAGAAAGTTGATTGATAGAGTAGATAATTAAACCAAAATAGCATACCTGTTCACTAAGGGACTAACACGATTAGTTTTGAGAAAACCGATCGAACAAGTTGGAATAAGATTCCATAATTGACTCCAAGTTTAAGTGGGAAACTGATAGAGTTAAGTGGTATGCTTTAGGGGAAATTATGTAAATTGTTACATATATTTAACTCGATAACCAAACTTATTCAAAATTTAAGGTGTTTTCTTTCCATTATATACTAGTTATATTGTGATATGATCAATTCAGTAATTAATTTAAACTATATTAAATAGAAAATCCTTAAATGATATGTTGTATGATAAAAATTATATACCAACCCACCTCGGAACAGGCGTAAATTTCATCCATGAAAATGCCTATCAAAACATAGATCCATTCTAAGGATGACTGCTGGTTGGAAAATGAAGTAACAGTATAGAGCAATAACTATTCTATCAGAATTCATAACGGATGGAATGGAATATAATATCAAATTGTACACATTTATTTCTAAACCATTTGAAATGTCATAATACAAAACATCATAAAACTGTCACATAAGATCCGTTATATCATATGTCCAAATACATGGGTACAACATAAATATGTCATAAAAGATAATACTAACTGCCACAAGCTTAAGCCACTCCACCTTTAAGCATCGTCACCGTCATCACTCCGTCTCCAACATGTGTTGTAATGTGGAGGGAGTCAGACCAACAAATGTCTGGTGACCAAAATTCTCGAGTCTTACCATTGTAGTACTTGGGTAGTATATTTCAAAATAAGAATATGTCTACGTACATAAAACCATTTAATAATTCTTATAAGGAAAGAAGGTGTGTTCACAATCAACCACTTAATACCTTCCATTTTTGAAGCAGGTTTCTAAATCCCATAACCCAAATCCCACATCATAAATATATAACAATGCAAGAGATAATACCCAAGCCGCTTAATACCTTTTACTAGAAAATATGCATAGTATGGCCATTTAAGACCTCAATTGAGGCAGACCCCATCATTTAATACATATTCCCAAGGTGGAACCCTTAATGGTAACTATCTAGTTGACATCATATGGAGTCTCTCAAGCCACTTAATACTTCTTTATGCAAAGATGGACTCTCTTCAGTCACTTAATACCTTATCCCGAAGTGGACTCCTGTTAAGATAACCCCTATCATGCCTAATAACTAGCCCCTTGGTCATTTGATACTTCATTTTGGGAAAAGAAGTGGGCCCTCAAACAATCACTTAATTCCTCAAGTCCCTGAAGTAGCCCGCATGTATTATGACCCATACCTGTGTAGTTAATGCCCCGCTATTACCCCGCTATATCTCATAGCGGATTTCCACCGCTACGATATTTCCATATAGCCCCAAAATATAGCCTTTCCGCTTTAAGCCCTGCTATTTCCGATATATCCCGTTATTCCCGCTATATTCTGCTAGTTCCGCTATATCATCTTTAATAAAATGAATTGAAAAATTGCATTTATACATTATAAAAATTATGAAACTAATTTTTTGATTTAATTTTTAATATATTGTCAGAAATGAAAATACTCTAATATTCTACTAAATTCAATTATGTTATATAACAGTTTTACGTTTATTTAAAGTATATTCGCACATGCTTTTATTTAAAATTATTTATGTATTAATTATAATTCAATTTAATGATAATTTTTCATTTAGTTACCATTTATATATTTGTAAAAACATTAAGTATGAGTTTTATTTGCTATTTTAGAGTCATTCGCTATATCCCGCTATATCCTCGCTGTATCCCCGCTATGACTTTTTGCACCTCCACCGCTTTGAATCTGTCGAGCACTTTAACTGCACAGACCCATACTCATAATGACATTTCACATTAGATCAACTATTTATAGGAACTGATAGCCAGAATAGCTTGGCCGATTTACCCTACAGAATTTGGGACTAACTGCGCGTCATCACAAATATTTATTATAGGAGTGTTTCACATCAATAGGAAGTACACACAACTACTGGTAGCCTCAAAGTGAAAGGCAGACTTCTATCGTGTAACTCAAATGACCTCGCATCCCTATGACTTAGCCATAACTTAAATATTCTCCATATATATATATATATATTGCTCACCTCATCGTTTCAAAATTAAGGCCTTATAAGGAATCTTCCTTATTACGACTTAAAATGTCAATTACCTTCCTAAAGGGGGATTTTAATGACGATTACTACCTAACACTACAACAAAACAGGCTTTTTACAACGGGCAATGCCCGTTGTAATATGTGTTCCACAACGGGCAACCGACCGTTGTAATAGACGATGTTGTAATAGGTTGACCATATTTTACAACGGGCAATGCCCGTTGTAATAAATCTTTTTACAACGGGCAATGCCCGTTTTAATACACCTTTTTACAACTGACAATGCCCGTTGTAATACATGATATTGCAACGGTTTCTGACCGTTGCAAAATAAATGCAAATTTTAAAAAAAAAATTACAGCAGCATACATCCTTACCAATAATGAATAATTTAACGAGTAATAAATATTATCATAAAACAACCAAAATCATTTCATTTCAAGTGTGTTTGCATTTCATTTACATTTTCACTGTGCATTGTACATTTCTTTATAATACATAAAAAAGAACAGTTACAATCACATAAACACTGCCTATCACCCCTAAACTGTGCACGTGCACATTACAACCAACAACCAACAAACCACCCAAACCACTACCCTCAACCCTGATCACTGTCACAGCCCCATCATCCATACTACCCACTGAATTGTCCTCCACCACTTCACCATAAAAATTGCCTACACACTTTCAAAAACTACTCCGACCATTACCCCTGCCATCTCCACTGATACAAAACCACCATCTTCCTTCAAAACTGTAATCACAACCTCTTCCAGTCCACACTCTAACACTTCTTCTTCCAATGTTCTGTGCATAATTTAGTGCATCTCTGCTACCCCATCTCCACCACAAAGTCATCACAAACCACTGTCTGATTTTTGCATCCTTCCCCCTTCACCCTTCACTGTCTTACCAAATAACATTGCACATCCCCATACATCAAATCCACTTAACCCACTTCTTGCTGTCAATCACAGTCATCTACATACCCCACTCAAAACTGCACTTCTACCACCATTGCTAACATCCACTACCTTGCATTGCATGTGTGATTAGTTACATGTATAGATAATATTCAGTTGACAAACCTAATATATACATGTATAGATAATATTCACATCAAAACTCATGAAAGAAACTATACTGTGTAAATTAGTTACATGTGCGCATATAGTCATTAATACAAACAAATAGGCTCTAATCACACAGCTTCCATGAAACCTATGCTCCTTAAGAAGGATCAGTTTGTGATACAAGTTTTGCTTAGGACATCTCTAAGAGGCTTGAGTTCCATTTTAAATCCACGCTTATGTGACAGTATTTACCTCTTTATTGTTGCAATTGGTGCATGCACGGTAAAGAGTGGGTACTTATATTAATTGTTATTGAGCTATTTGTGTTTTCAATATTTATGTGTGAGGGAGTGGAGGAGTTGGAACATCATAGCCAATCCAACAATAAGAAGAGAAGGGAGAGGATATATTTTGATATTTTCCAACAAGCGGAAAACAAAAAAGTCATTTCTAATTTTATATATTTAAATCATTTTCCAAATCGACCGTTTTCCATCCGCTTTCGCTCTTCCATGTATTTTAAAGTACAAATTGAAAACACAAAACTCAGTTTTCAAACCAAACAACACCTTGCTTATTTCATTTGTTTAAACTTGGTCAGTGTGTGTTCTAGTGATATGAAACTTTGCATATTAAACTGTGAACAACTAAAGAGAATATACATATACTATTTCACCTAGATGTCAAAAGATGACAGTATCCAATAAGTCATTTAAGGGTAATTTACCAATAGTTACCTCATCAAAGAAAAGTATGCAGGGTGAGCATGCTCTCGCATGGGTAAATATTGTCCTAATTGCTAGCTCACTCTCTCCAACATATTTATTTAGAACTTTAGCGGCCTGGCAACAGAAAGTAATGTAATCTGATGTTTATTTAGGGAAAAAAGATAGAATTGGTAACATATAAACTTAGCTAAAATTGTCATCAGGAAAAAAGTGCAGACTGCTGTAGGAAAGAAATGTCAATAAAGAAAAGATAGTATAAAGCAAATCATTCTGCACCTTGATATGAATGAAATTGGCGCCTGATTCATTTGCAACAGCCTCGGCAATTAATGTTTTTCCGCAGCCAGGAGGCCCAAAAAGCAAGAATCCAACTTACATGTTCACACCAAGTGCCTAAAAGTTTTTTTTCCAGCAATTAACGAAAGCATCCAACACTATATAATAATTCCATGCCATAAAAACACAACTAAATTATAAAGCAGTAGTTAAGACATTAGCTATATCGTTTTTAAGCTCAAACAAGAGAACTAGAAATAGTATTTAATTTCTCTTACATGCTCTATGTTAAACGCCAAGGTTTGATATTGATTAGACAATTGGTTAAATGTTCATGGTTTATATGATGCATGCATGAGTCCAAACAAGGTAAACTAATGAAAGACAAACCAAAATTATTTCAAGTCCTGGCAACAAATAAAATTGAAAATATGAAGCTTGGTTGTAAAATCTATAAATGCATTGAATCAGCTTGGAATCGCTAAGCATCGCATATCAATAAGTTGTCTAAAACATGTACGTGCACACATGTAGGTGCAACACTTGCTCATGCACACAACAAACAAGCACAAACCGACATAAATATAAAAATAAGAAACTATATCGATCAACAGTTCAGCACCATCTCTAATAATTTAATTCCAATCAATACAAGAGTTTTGTTCAATACAATTAGAATTACTGTAAGTAACCCGTGAATACAGAATATAGTATCAAAGAATAAATTACCTGATAAGTCCATTGTTGCCAGGAAAGGTCTTTCTTTCCTTGATTGAGGCCAGTCAGAGTTACTGGACCTAATATCCCTGTATTCCATCTCTCATAATGGCTTCCAACATTCTGATTATTTTTGTAACAAGTTTAATTTTGCTAAACCAATAATTTTTGAATTAAAATCGAATTGTACTGAAAATACATACTGATAAACCAACGGAAACGCTCAACAAAGATATTTTGTTGCTTCCTGCCCATAACTTTTCACTTCCTGTATAAGTCAGTTTTGGATAATCCAAACTTCCATATGCAGTGCCTACGAAAATGCTAAAAAAAAGTTAATTTCTATTTAAAACGATGATTTGTCTCTAAGCAAATAGAAAACGTAAACCTACCTGAATATTTTCCATTGATATAGACATGCACGGCATGGCCAGCAGACATCACAGTAAGGATAGGATACTGACCAGTCTTTAGAAATTATTCATCATTCGCTATGTCAACACTGCATATAAAAGATTATACACGAGTCCCTAATATTTTGTTTTTGAACAATTTTTTATTATAAGATGTATAAGTATACTGGTTCAGAGACTCACTATGTAGTGTACCACAAATAGTCAGATCGATCCCAAGTAGTATTCAACTGCTCCAACAGTCCTACCTTTGTGAATGTGTTATCATTAAAAGACTCATAATCTTCAGTATAGGTTTCCCAAGAAAACCCCCCAAGCCATTGCATTTTCATGGTTGAGCTTTGAGCTCCTATCTGCATTTTATGTGCATATAAATAAAACATATAAAGCATGTTTAATGCAAAAAACAAGAGCATAAATGACAAGTGTTTTGTACCCTTGCTGTGTTGAAAACTGTAGTTCTGCAATCAGGGAGAATGCTTACAGACCAAGGTGGGAGATTATAATGGATACCATTAAAAGCTACAGTTGCATAAGAACGAGAATCGTAGTTGGAAAGAAATGCAGCACAAGATGATTTAGATCTGTACACATGAGCCTGCATAAAAAATATATCAAAGCAATCAAGTTGAGCAATTTTTGTTCTATACGTTCAAGTACTGCATTTTACAACAATTGTTTACCTCCCGACCATGTCCAAGAGAAGTTACTGTAGGATCGGTAGCAACAAGAGAAGACTCGCATTGTTTAATTGCTCTGTGAAGATCTCGCAAATGGCCCCATTTTGGTTCCCTTAATAAACCTGCAAGAAGACATTTGAAAGAGTTAAAAGTGTACCTATAAGTATTTATTCAAGGGACGTATACAGCATATAAATAGGTGGAAAATTTTCTTAATTTTAAAGAAGAGATTAAAATATGTACCATATTCATCAATTGGGGCATCATAATCATAGCTAGTTGTTATAAAAGGGCCACCTGCTGTTCGGCCAAAATTAGTTCCTCCATGGTACTGCATAAATCAAAATTAGTTCCTCCATGAAACCGGATTTCTGATAAAGATCCGCATATACTTGAAGGTCTTCTTCAGTGAACCACGATGGCAGAGGAGTAGCCGGATCTACAAGATCCATTATCACTTGATTTTCATCTGTCGCGATGTGGATCTCAGAGCTCGAAAATAAAGTGTAAACGTTGCGTATAACAGTCTTCACACGAAAGCGACCAAAATCTGCCTCTGCTCTTCCAGGTTCCTACATGTCTTCACATCAAAGCGGCGACAAAACCCTAATTTATTGAAGAGGAACGAACGAACATCAAAGCTTTTAGTTTATTGAAGAGGAACGAACAAATTCCTAGTTGGGCCAGCTCCTTTATATTATAAACTGCGCTTTTAGTTTTACAACGGGCATAATATGTGTTGTAAAATTGGTACCTTTTACAACGGGCATTTTGTGACCGTTGTAAAGTTGGCATCTATTACAACGGGCATTTTTTGACCGTTGTAATAGGGCTATTACAACGGGCAACCAATGCCCGTTGTAAAAAGGGCATTGTGTATGACATCTTTTACAACGGGCATGAATGGACCGTTGTAATAGCCTTCTATTACAACGGGCAATCAATGCTCGTTGTAAAAAGGGCGTTGCAATAGGGTATTTTTGTTGTAGTGTAATTAACTATGCAATTATACGCCATAATTATACATTTATTACGTTATAGAAATAAATATATATGTTCGCGCCTAATCAATTCTAGCGTGCTGTTTATATTCCTTGAACTAGCGTTAAATGTCAATTCCTTTAACCATGATATTAATACAAGTCCTTTTCCTTCAAATGCCCAATTTTCAATATCTATAACAAGGGATTAAATATTCATATAAAAAGCTGCAATACATAGACCTGTAAAATAGAAACCCAATTTATTACATCAGTCTAATGGAATATCATAAACAATAGGAATTGCATCCTAACTTCTTATTCTACTCAACTCCTCTTTTACACAAAAATAAACGAATAAATTTAGTATGGAATAAGTGGTGTATATTACTAATAGAATTTGTACTTTAAACCCTTATTGTATTACTGAAAACCAATAATTTGAATCAAAGAAGGAGGAGAAGTGGAATAGACTATTAAATTATCAGAAAATTGAAGAAATAATATAAATTCCATCAAATTAACATAAATAATTGAGAATCTCCCTCTAGAATTGACATTCCGAATAAAAAAGAATTTTGGTAGATTTTATCTATTTTGTTTCATAATGCCAAAATCCCTAATGCATATTTAAATCCATAGATATATACGAATCAATTACTAAAATAAAAATACTAAGGTTTCCACTCATAGATTATCCTTGGCTTCTCTTATATGGATTTGAAACGCCAAAGCAACTCTTTTCTAGATCTCCTTCTTCGATATATATACACACGGTCGGTGATAGGTATATATATAATTTTGTTAGATTCAGAGAGATTGGAGGAGAAGAATATAGATTAAAAGAATTATTAGAAAATGATTAGAATCCTTACCTGAATTTCTAATTGAATTTATAAATCTAACCGAAGAGAGAAAATGGCAGAGGTTCGAGGTATTTTCCAAATATTTATGAATAAAAACTAGAGAGGATAAGGTCGTATTGATAGGAGTTGAAACGCACCAGAACTATAGGATGGAGTTAGGTGAGAAATGGATAAATCTGAAGCGTTTAACGCTGAAAAAACCTAGCCACCACCTGAATAGGGGTAGACCACCCCCATAGACCGGTTGACAGCCAAGGGTCGACTGCTAGGGGTCAGAGCTGTCGACCTCTACTCCTATTTGGGGTCCGCTAATTTGTTTCCGTTGCTCGTTTATTTTATTCCCTAATAAACTTTTAACGTTAATTATTAAACTTAACAGTTACTTAACCCCCAAGCAATTCTACAGTTAATTTTTAAAATTCAAACCTAAATTTAAATACTCGTTTGAATTTGAATTCAGACTAAATTAATTTAAATCTAAAAACTTCAAATGCTCATAACTTCTTCGTTTGAGCTCTGTTTTCAGCATATTATGTACGGAAACAAATCAGAATTTTAGCACAAATGCAACGGAATAACTTCCATGGTCAAATTCGAATTTTATAAAATTTCCATTTTCAACCCTACATTATTTAATTCAATTCACTCAAATTACTTATGCTTGATTTTACAGGATGTTACATTCTTCTCCCCTTAAAAAGAATTTCGTCCTGAATTATTTCAAGGGGCGAACAGCGTAAGGCGCAATAACATCCATGTTACACAATAAGTTATCTACACAAACATCTACTCATCCAAAGTGCAATGTGATTATGTACTACAAACATACTAAAATAAGCTCAATCCTAGCATGAGTGTGTAAATCGTGTTATGTAAGTATGTATGTAAATAACCTAAACATGCATAAAAATTTCTATATGAGTGTAAAGTGGTTGTGAAAAAGTGTGGCAACTGTCTCCTACCATCCAATCTAGTAACCATGATGCAACCAAAATCCTAATTTTGGAGAGAAAATTTACCGATGAAAAGCTCTGGATGGATGATCTTCATCTTCTCCACGATTTCTCATGTGCTTTCCGCTGGGTTTCCTCCCCATTTTACTCAGACCAGCCTAAGTATTTTATTGCGGAGTCTTCTAGTTTCGTGCTCCACAATGCGTGCGCCGGCATGGGGTACTGTTGGCTCCGTCCTTGATTCCTCTAATTGATCAGGCTCAACTCTAATGGCGGTGTCATGAAGGCATTTCCTAAGGTGAGAAACATGGAAAACATTGTGGACTCCTACAAATCTCTTTGGAAGCTCCACGCGATAAGCAGGCTTTCCTATTCTTTCCAAAACTTGGAATGGCCTAACGAATCTAGGTGCCAATTTTCCAGACTTGCCAAACTTAACCACTTTTCATAGACGGGAAAATTTGACAAATACCGTATCTCCAACCTCAAACTTAAGCTCTCTCCTTCTTTTATCGGCATAAGATTTCTGACAGTCTTGTGCTACCTTCATTTGTTGCCTGATTAACTCTACTTTTTACATAGTATCACAGATCAAATCATGTCCCAGTAACACTTTGTTGGTGGTTTCCCACCAACAACTTTGCCATTTGATTGCCTTCCATAAAGTTCTTCAAAAGTGACCATAACAATCGCCGCTTAATAACTATTATTATACATGAACTTGACCAATGGTAGGTGTTACTCCCAATGTCCTTCGAAATTCAAAACACAAGCCCTCGGCAAGTCTTTCAAAATCCTATTCACCCTCTCTGTTTGACCATTAGTCTATGGATGATATGTAGTGCTGAGATTCAAAAAAGTTCCCAAAGCTTCTTGTAGGCTTTTTTAAAACTCACCAGTAAACAATGGGTCTCCGTCACTAACTATACTCACAGGAATTACATGCAACCGAACTACCTCCTTGATGTAGATATGCGTGAGAGAAGTGGCAGTCCTATTGTTCCTAACTAGGATAAAATGGGCACTCTTAGTGAGTTTATCCGCAACAACCCAAATAGCTTCATTACCCCTCTGACTTCTAGGCAATCCTTCCACAAAATCTATCAAAATGTGTTCCCACTTCCAAGTCGGAATTTCCAAAGGTAATAGTAATCCACCAGGCTTCCTTGCTCAACATTTACTCTCTAAAATGTCAACCACTTGGCAACAAACTCAGCCACAATCTTTTTCATTCCATGCCAAAAGAAAATCCTCTTCATATCCTTGTACGTCTTATATCCTTCAGCGTGAATAGTCATCTTTGAGTGGTGACACTCCATAAGTACCTCTCTTAACAAACTATCAACCATAGGGACACAATGGTATCCATCCCTTCTTAAGCATCCCTTCTCTTTAATTGAATATGTAACGACCCGTAATTTCGCTACTTCGAAAATGAGAGATTTCGTTCGTTTTAAATTTAAAAAAGGTTTAAAACTTAAATAAATATGTTATATATAATAAATAATTATCTATTCTTATATCCATGTCTTCTAAACGAAGGAAGAAAATCAAAGTTTTGTTGAGTAGATTTTGAATTAAGTCCCAATCAATTTTCTTGAAAAATCGCGCTAGTGCGGTTAAGTGACCATAACAAGAAATCAAGGATGCTTTGTTCTTCACTTTGAAAAGTTGACCACGAATTTTGCATTTTAGTTTTCTGCTACTAGAAGTTTAGTGCGTGCAATTCCAGTTGTGTCAGAAAAATTCTGTACATGTATATGTATGCATATAGACATATATGTATATAAGTACATGTCGGAGTGATAGAATAGATTGATGAATACTTCATGTCTTGGTTGGTAATTGAATGCAAAATTCTTAGCCTTGCTTGTATTTGGTTTAAGGGTTGCCAGAAACATCGAATGTATTGTATGTTGATATATTTGTTGTCCTGAATTGATGGTGTGAACGTGATGATTTCTAAGATAAAAACTGCCTTTATTATAGTTCTATTCTGGTATGTTTACTGAATATCTCGTCTGTAATGACAAATTTGGTCCTAAGGTCGATGTAGTGAGTACTACAGTGAAGTTCATCAGTTCTGGTGGTTGAGATTTTGTATTATTGATGTTTCTCAAATCTAATACTCTATTGATGAACACATTGGATAAATGAACCAAATATTTATGATCGATATGGTTTGAATTGATGAGATGAACTGAGCTTGTTTTTTGGTTTAGTCTTGGTGTACTTGATGTTATATTCTGTTGCACCAGACTTCTCTTTAAGTTGTTTTGGTTTTGATTGCACATGTATCATTTTTAACATGTCCTTGTTACATTTTCCTTGCTGTTGGAATCTTGTTGCTTGTGTACCTAACTGTATTTCCCTTTGTGTTTTCCTTTTATACTACTGATGCAATTCTAGGTTTATTCACTTGAGCACTAATGTTGAGCCATTGTGGCTTGACCTTGCTCTGCTTGTGTTAATCCATTGTGGCTTGATCTTGCTTTTCCTGTGTTGAGCATGAAGTATAACTTCAGTTTGACCTTATGTACACTTTTACTTGCATTGTGTTGAGCCTTCGGGCTTGACCTTCGCTTTTTCTTTTGTGGGCTGCCTGTATATTTTAATTTGATCAGCCTTATGGCATTTACAGTGATACACCGTGCATGTCATTGGTTGTTCGTGAATAATTATTTTTTGTCTTTGTTTAAAATATGAAAACAAACAAACCCATTTACATTTTTATTTTTTGCATTTTAGTTTTTTAGTTTTTGCTTTTTACTACGTTGTTGTTTGACAGACAAAACAGATGACTGGAAGAAGGAATTAGAGCAAAAAAAGACAAGAACTGTATTAAAGTAGAATATTTTGTAATTGAAAAATATGTTGTGCATGAGGGAGTAAAATGTAATGTACATGAACATTGTAAAAAATTTGTGGAAGCTTGTGTGTACTATAAAAATTGTATTGAATAAAATGTTTGTTGAAATGCAATTTTGATTTGTTTGTTTCATTTTATGATATTGCAATAGTACTATAGCAAACATATTAAAAATATCATTAAACAAAAATCATAAATTATTGTATTCTACAAAGAGTTCTCTATTGGTGAATATAACTAAGGTCAAAATACAATCTCGAAGTGACAATGTTATACAGTTCCCTCAACATGAGAATACTATAGAATTTCAATGTGGACACTCCACTTTGATTATAGTTAAATCGTGGCATGACATCCATCAAATGACTATAGTTGAGATTGAGTTGAAGCATATGAAGTGAAACACTATTCAATAGAAAATTCATCTCCTTAGTAATATGAGGTTAGTATCATGGTCAATTATGGTCAACTAGAGGTCAAAATCTCCGACCAGGGCAATTCGATTAATAATAATTGTTTTATTAATTCAAGTACTTTGTGTTTAGAGTTACAAAGTTGAATGTAGAAGAAGTTGGGATTTTGATCAAAACCAAATTCCATAAGTTCTAATGTGGTATAATTTTGACGAAAAGAATTAGTGTAAATAATCGTTATTTCCAAGTACCACTTATAATAAGTAAAATTGGATTTTACCAAAAGATTCGTAACTGATAGATTCAGCCAAAATGTCAGTGTAGTCGTAAAAGAGGTGACGTGTTAGCGTTTATATTTGAATTATTTGATATTAATCGTTGATTGAATTTACACCTTTGATTCACACAATTGAAATGATGAATACTTCAATAAACTACATAATTTAATTAATTTATAATCATTGTTAATCAATTAAATTAGTTAATATTTATGAAAAATTAATTATTAAGTTGCGTTTGATTTGTTTAAATATCATTAGTATTTAATAAAGTGCGTACATAAAAGTTATAAATGCACGTATCAATATGTGATGTCGGTAGAATATTTAAATTGGATTTAAATAGAATAAATGTAAAGTGGGTTTTTAAATAAATTAAATTAATCAATATTTGTAAAATATTAATTATTCAAATTTTATTTGATTTTTCTAATACCATTATTGTTTAATAAAGTATGTATATAAAAGTTATAAATGCATGTATCTATATAAGATATCAGTGGAACATGTAAATTGGATATATATGAAATAAATATTAAATGATTTTGGAAGATTCTCACTTCTCTCCATTTGTAGCTAGCTAAGGGGGCAAGGGAAAGTTTTTAAAATTGGATTTCAAAATGCAAGAAATCAAATGAAGTGGAAAAATCTCTAGCATTGATTCTCCTTTTATTACTTTCTTGAAAATAGAAATTGATTCAGTTGTTTCTAATTTTCTTCCTCTCTTCCTTGCCAATTTTTCATTATGACCTAAGGATAAAAATTTCAAAAATAGAAGGTGATTTTCATCTCTTGATTCTTGCAAATTTTGGAGATTGATTCTATTGAGTCTAAGGGCATTTTGATTCATCGGTTCAAGGTGTAATTTACTAGCAACATTCAAGGTAATTTTCAATTAAGTTACTTATATGTCCCATTATTCAAATGTTTGTTTTTTATGTGATTTCATTATGTGATCAACTGATCATCTTGTAATATATAAATCAAAACCCTCTTCCATCTTAGTTGATATGTGACTATTGAATTGTTTTGTTTCCGATCTACATATGTTCTTCCCCAGTTTTAATATATGTTCATCTCAAATTGATACGCTTGGATATTTTAGCACCTTTTGTTATTTTGTTTCTACTCTATATTATGTTTAAATCAGTTTGTTGTCACAAATTTGCACATGCCAAACTCGCCCAACTCCTTCTTTTGTTTTGGTGATTTTCTTTACAAGAAAAGAGTCACAGGTCCCTGTTTTTGATGTTGTTATACAAAAAGTCCCTGCAAAAATGAATATGTAAATTTGGTCCCTATTTTTCAAAAATAAAAAACGCAAAGCGTCTTGCACTTTTCTGACAGAAAATGCAAGATAACTTGCAGTTTTTCTAATTTTGAAATATTTTTCGAAATTTTCGAAATTTTTGAAAATTTTGAAAATTTTGAAAAATGCAAGTTAACTTGTACTTTCTATCAGAAAAGCGCAAGCTAGTTTGCGCTTTCTAATTTTGAAATTTTTTTGAAAATTTTAAAATTTTTAAAATTTTTGAAAAGCGCAAGGTAACTTGCGCTTTCTATCAGGAAAGCGCAAGCTAGTTTGCGCTTTCTAATTTTGAAATTTTTTTGAAAATTTTAAAATTTTTAAAATTTTTGAAAAGCGCAAGGTAACTTGCGCTTTCTATCAGGAAAGCGCAAGCTAATTTGCACTTTCTAATTTTGAAATTTTTTTGAAAATTTTAAAAATTTTAAAATTTTTGAAAAGCGCAATGTAACTTGCGCTTTCTATCAAGAAAACGCAAGCTAGTTTGCGCTTTCTGATTTTGAAAATTCTGAAATTTTAAAAAGCGCAAGCTAACTTGCGTTTTCTTATTTAAAAAAAACAAGGACTTAATTTATATACTTATTTCTATAGGGACTTTTCTTGTAACACCATCAAAAATAGGGACCTTTCGTGCAAAGCCCCTTTTCTTTAAATAAAAAAATGGAATTTGAAGTTAATTTACATTTAGATCTATTTTTACCTTTATGAGACCGACATACATAATCGTAAATGAATTGTTTATGGTAACTATATATTATTCCTTAAAAACTATTTTTTCTATAATTACATGGTTAAATTTGGATACAAACATTTGAATATTGTTCATGTAAGAATGAAAATTTGTGGTCTTACATTTATATATGGACTTTTGTGCAAATTATTTATTCTCCTATGCTAAGTTTAACATTTTGAGAAATATTCTATGCTCTAACTTCCACTTTAATTAAAAGTTAACCTTGATTATTTAGTTTTAAATACCCCACACATACATATATTCACGCACACATACAAACATACATACATAAATTGTGTGCGCATGTGTGTGCCTATGTGTGTGTGTGTGTATATATATATATATATATATATATATATATATATATGTGTATATGTATGTGTGTGCCTATCTATATAGGCACGTGCATGCACTTAGATATTTTTTTTTTTGAAAATAGGTTAAATTTTTATTGATTTTTATTGCTCGTAACTTTAGGCCCAGGCCCAACATTACCAACTAAACTTGCGTACAACATAAATCAACAAACAAAACAACCTTTTCATTTTTTCAGCCCGGTCCAACATGAAATTAAAAAAGTAGACAGTGTGTAGAGACGTAATAATTCATCTGAATTATTACAATTTACATGCCTCTTTTCACTTCTCCAAATTCTCATTCTCTATCTCTTGATAGAGCATCTTTTTCAAACATACAAAGCAGAAAAAATCATGGCGGTTGAGGGGCGCTCTCTCTCTCACACACACATATATATATAATAAAATACCGTGTTCATCAAAAGTAGATTAGCTACATACGTTAATGGCAACCTTTCCTGACATCTCCACCGCGACTTTTCTTCAGATCCACTCTCCCTCCCTTCTCTCCTTCGCGTGATTCCTGCATCCTCATCTTTCAATCTCGCTTTTTCTTTTATCCTTGTCATGTCCTCGTGAAGTTCTCGTGCCGCCTGACCTTGCAGCCTCGTCGACCAGATCTGGACGTTCCTACAGTGCCCCTTCTTTAGCCGGGTCGGGCCGCCATGTTGTTGTTTCTGCGTTATCTCGTCCTCCCTTGGCATATCCATCAACTAACCTATCTCCACCTGTTAATCGCTCTTGCCCTGCGTCCCAACTGGACGAGATGGTTACTGCGTTTGATAACTCAAAGGCCAGGCTTCTGCAGCTCCAATCTCTGGCATTGCTATCGGTCAGAATTAGAGTTTCTCTTCTCCTCTATCACCTTTATTGTTGGCTGTTGCTTTAGGTATCGTTGGTCATTGGTCTGATATAAATGTGCACGACTTTGGTGGTACGCCTTCTGGATCTGAGTGTGATGTTGGCCTTGATTTGGCTGTTGGGTGTATTGCTGTTGGGTATGATGTTGTTAAGGTAATTGCTGCTAGTAGTTGTTTGGATGGTGAAATTGTATATACTCGATATGTTTGTGAGAATGTCAATCTCAATTATATTTCCCCTAAAGCTAATGTGCTGGTTTCTCCAATTGTACCTGGTCTCTATGCCTCGACTACTGTTGAGGCTCCTAAGTGGTTTTCATTATTTTCTAAGTTGTTGAGAAATGCGGGCGTCTATTCTCCCCGAACGTTTGATAATGTTGAGATCGACGGAGTCATGGTTCCTCTTGTTGAAGCTACGCAAGCTGGAGTTGATTTTTGGTATGATTATTTGATTGGCCTTTTCTTGGACTCTAATCCAGCTTATCATCTTGTTAAAGCGCATTGTAATCAAGTTTAAAAACTCAGAGGTGGCCCTAGTGTTCATTTTGATAATGCAATGTTGTACTTCAAATTCTCGAGAGGTGATGAAAGACAATGTATACTAGAAGCTGATCCGATTCTTATTGAGAGTAAGCCTTTCATTATCACTACCTGGAGTCTTTCTGTTGACAAGGTTAATGAACATGTATTATCTATTCCCATCTAAGCACCACCCTTTTCTCACATCCCTTCTGTTCTACAGTCCTTGATTGGGATTGACCGACTTGTTGGCTTTATTGGCAATGTGATTTGTTTTAATACTAATGCAGTGGCCAGAAAGAGATTGATGTATGCCAAAACTTTGATTGAAATTTCTCCTAACAAGCCTTTGCTATCTATGCTTAAGGTCGGAATAGTTGAGGATTATGATGCTAAGGTTGTTGTTCGATACAGTTGAAAACCATATATATGCACAATCTGTCAGACATTTGGGCACCTTATGAAAGCTTGTTCTCTAAGGCCTGTTGATGCTCCTGTTCCTCTTTGTGATAGGATTCCACTTCCTCGACCTTTGGTCAGGAAGTGGTCCCGAAAGTTCCCTGCTCTTGTTGCTTCTCCTCCACAGATTGTGCCTCTGGTTTTTGAGGTGGTTGATGTTCTTGTTGATTCCACGATCATGGTGCCTCTTTCTGATACTATTATTTGAAACTCTGATGAGCAATCTTGGATTCATGGTCCTTCTGATATAAGATACTCTTCTGAAGGTGATACTTACTTCAAGTTTGTTAGTGACGATGAAGGTAAGTGTAGATATCTTTAGTATCATAGAGAGGGTGAGGGTCTTACTTACTAGGGTGGGTGATATTAGTGAAGTGACCAAGAATTTGTTTTGGGATACCTCTTGGGATAGGAAACTCACCTACAACGATACCTCCCACGGTTTTGTTCCTAACCTTAATCTTCTTTTTGCTGGGTATGTTCATGTCATTGGTCCTGATATGGCTGATGATAGTAGTAGTTCCTCTTCTTTGAGGGGCGCTAGTCTAGGTTGTTAGTAGTTTAGGCAACCTGCCTAACTCCTGTGCTGTATTTCTTATTTTTAGCCAAAGAGGTGTCTTTTCCTCTCTCCTGTTTTGCAAATTTAAGTGTTATGTCCACTATAAATCCATTGAGCTGATTTGGAGCCTGTTTCGATCATCCGTTCTTTATTTGAATGAGTAATAAATGTGAACAACGCTCTTAAAACGCCGGCTAGCCATGCTAAAATATACCATGTTCATAGTTATAATTTACTCCAATTCTTAAATGTTAAATTGTACTTATATATATATGGATATATGGATGTATGTATGTATGGAGATATACGTGTTTTACCTTAATTAAACTTTATAAAATATATCTTATGAAATTATGTAACTTTTTAATGTCAAACCATTTTAATAGAGACCAAATTCATTAAAATTAATTTTGGATTCTAATCACACAAAATTATCTGTTGTGATTTTATTATTATATAGATGCACGCGCGCGCATACACACACACAGACACACACACACATATATATAATTTTTTTATATCAGCAATTTGGACAATAAAGGCATATATATGGGGAAACAGGTCCGTTATAGTGTAAATCCCAACAACTACATACATGTAATGATTTGCCTTCTCGACCCCTAAATGTTGACACTAATGTTGGTACTGTGCTAGCTCGCAGTGGAAATTATGGATAAATTTAAAAAAAATTCTTATTGGCTCTTTATTGGGCCTATGAAGTCTAATTTGTTTAGAACATTTCTAATTTTTGATTGATTTTATTAATAATTTTTTAAAACAACAGAAAAAATGTTCTTATTTTTTATTTTCTGGTTGATCTGATATAAAAAATGGTTTTCTTATTTTTATTTTATAATTGCATACCTATAACCAAGCCAATTTGTGACAACATTATTTCATATCAGAATCGTCATCTAACTAACAATAATATATACATATATATACACACACATATAATAAAATATTATTCAGAGAATTATATATTATACTTTGATAAAACGTACCTAAGAAACAAAACCTTGAAGTACACCTTGAAAGGATGAACTCTCCCCTTTAAAACTTTTTCTGATTCGGCGGATTGCTATTCCTTGAACCATTGACCTTTGACTAGCGAATAGTGATCGATTTTAAGTTGATTTAAACTTGATATAATGGAGCACTAATGTAGTAATTTCGACCAACAAGATATGATGGAGATTGCAGTAAAAAATGTCCTAATCAGATTAGTTTAAGTTTGCTTATATAGTGGATATAAAGGAGGAAAAAGTGGATCTCGTCACATACTAATTCTCCCTTGATCTGATCCATCCAAAATCTAGCAACTAAACCCTATTTTGAGCCGTCCCCATGTCATGTTGCTGTCGAAAATTTCATCCATCATGATCGGCCAAAAACCCATTTAAGCCCAAAGAAAATATTATTTAATTAAATCCGATTTAATCGCTTATCGATAACGTATATCGATTAATTATTTATAACTATTATAAATATATTTTAATAATATTTATTCCTTAAATCATAATCAAAATTTTATAATTCATATTTCATAAATATTAGTTAATTTATTGTAATTATAAACTAATTAAACCGTTTGGTCAAAGAAGAATTCATCGTTTCGGTAGTGTAACTTGTTAGGTGTAAATTTAGTCAGCGACTAATATTGAACTATTTGAATATTAACGTTCACACGTCACTTAGCAGGTGGTGTAACATTTTGGCCAAATTTATCGCTTACTTGGTTTCAATAAAATCCAATTTTACTTTGTTAAGCATTACCCGGTTGTGGCTTTTAATTTACACTAGTTCTCTTCGTCAAAATTATATGGTTTTGAATTTATGGAATTTGGTGTAACACCCTTAATTTTGATTAACGTTATTTAGGAAATTCAATCGGATAAATAAAAAAATGTATTGATATAAAGAGAATGAGATTTGATAATTAGATGTGGTCATGTCTTAAATAATCGGTTAATAAGATTAATTAAACCATAAGGAGATGGAGGAATAATGTGAGGGGTAAAATAGGAATAATCACTTATTTCCTAATCATAACTCTTCCTCTCTCATTATCCTCATTCCATTTCACTTCATATAAACTGAAACAAATTGAGGCTACCCATTACTAAGGAAAAGAAGAGGAGAAAAGAAAAGGAAATCAAAAGAAAAGCTAAGGGGAATTTGATCAACACTAATCTCAAATTTATTTATCCAGTCAAGGTGAATGATAATTATACATCTCACTTTTGCTTGTTTGTCTCGGTTTTATACTTAATCCTGAATTATATGATGTATTATGCCAAGTTTTGAATGATTATTGCATTATATGCATGTTTGATAATTTATTGGATAATTTATGAAATTATTTGATAGGTTTTAAGTGTAGAAACCTATTTAATGACCTTCAATCGACTTGAAATTTGGTTATAATGTTTAAAACATTAATTTGAAGATGATTTTTTAATTTCATAATTTTCCAAGCTTGTATAAATATTTTATGAATTTCCTAAGTAGGGAAAATGATTTATTTTAGGTTTTAATTATTAAAAATAATTAAATAATGAAATTGTTCTTGAAATTTTTATATATGAAAGAATAAGTTAATTCTAATTTTTAATGATTTTTGAGGATTTTTCCAAGTGATCATGAATTTCTATGAATTTATTATGATAGAAAAGCATTTAAATTAATATTAACTAAGGGTATTAATTAATTACGTTAGTAAACGATTTTGGCAAGATAAAACTGACTATGACGGTCTTTCGAAAATAAATTGGTAAAGATTGTTTTTAACCAATAGAAAATTGACAAGGGATTAGTTTTAATGAAAAGAAATTCCTTTACAAAGAAAAAAAACATTTTTCATAATGATTACGATATTGCAATGTCTTATGTTAGAATGTCGGATGCTTGAGGATGGCCAATATCCATGTCGCCACTATAAAATTCGACATCAACATGAATAGATGCATACGATGTCAACTTTTGTTGGTAGGTAATGAATTTATTCAGGTTGAAGATATATATATATATATATATATATATATATATATCTTTGTGCATGTATTTGGACTTCAGCATACCATCATTTCGGCATCCCTTCTTAACTCACCAAAACCATTTTGACGTCCCTTGTCCTTTTGTTTGTAAAACACATACCATACGGTATTGATGTTGTAAGTCTTCTACTTTGAAACCTATGCATTAAAGGCTTTGATGTTGCATGTCTTTTTTTCGACAACTTAATAGTGGCGGCATAGTAGCCACAGTTTAGTAAGGAAGACATCAATTCCTTTGAGACATTGATGTTGAAGGTTATCAATTTCGATATTCATATTTTCTAAGTTAAAAGCCTTTATACTATGCAAAACTAATAACAAGCTTCATATGTTCAACAACCAATATACTTATATTATATGACAAGAATGATTTTGGCCTTATGGCCTTAAGTTTTATAAATCAGAATACTTTATTATAACTTCGATATTGGAGGGGTGCAACAATCTTTATCGATCGTATTGATGCTGCGTTTTATCGATTTAAATAGCTTTATTTAATGGCTTGATAGCCTAAGATTTTAAAGGTGCGACAACTCTTATTTATTTCAAAATAAATGAAAGCCATTTCAAAGGACATATTTTGGCATAATACCTTGACTAAGTAAAAAGGCTATATTTTGCTTGTTTTAAATATGATTTCAAGGGATAAATCATTTATAAAGACTTGCGTTTTCAAGGAAATAAAAAGGGTATTTTAGCCCAGAATTTTACATGAGAGTTATTGTTATCACCATTAGATAAATTGTTATAGGATATCTTGGCTCAAAGATTAGAGATTAGAAGACCAGATAATGGGACCGGTGTAGGATCACTTTCTATATTTCAACTGTTTGCCCTAGTTGATATTGGTCCACAATTCCGATGTATAGGGCTTTGTTGAGGGTAAAGACTAAAAGTAGGTTTGCACAAAGAAGGGAACCTATAACTTAGATATGTTATTGGTTGATCTACAAAACCATTAGGTTAGTAGCGAGTCTAGAAAAACTATGAGATAGACAGATTGTAGGATTTACACTAAGAAGGTTTTGTTCAGTCGGACAGTCCAGTTTCCTCCTAACGGTAATTTAGAGGATTTGGTATATCTGGTAGGTTCGAGTCAGCTGTATAGGTGTTAAGTGGGTTTTTAACCAAGTAGAGATCGAAAGGACTTAGAACATCGAGACGAAGACGAAACAACTTGAAACTTGGAAGGCATGCTTAGAAGAGGGAAAGGAGAGATCCTGGAAAGTTTCACCCTAGGACTGCCTATGGAAATCACTCAACACTGGCTCATTTCACTCGGTGCCAACACATTTCTTGACCTCGAATTGACTCACCAACTTCATGTGACCTATTCACTGTTTCCCTAGAGTGTGCCCAAGTGTTTTCATGAGATTTTGATGACCTATGATCAAGTTTGAAGAGAGGACAACTCAAATAGCAAAGCAATCCAAGTGATGAAGGAATCATCACCAAAGTCAACCAAACTACTAGAAAAAAGGTACAAAACATAACTACTCTAAGATATGAAGGAGATAGAAAAGGGGTAGAGTCATTTCCACTTAAGGAGATGACTTGGTACCGACTCATTTATTTGACTTGGATGACTTCAAGTCTTCCTGTACAATTCTAGGCCGACATCTGGACTCTGCTTCAACTGAACTTTTGGCCCAACACAACCGTTTCCCTATAAATACAAATCATAGAGCAACCAAAAGAGGATCGGACTTCTGCCATCACTACAAGGAAGCTCCGCCTCTTTTTCATCTTCTATCTCCACACAATAATCACCAAGGCAGCTACTTTGAATAATTCTAGGACTTAGAAGCCGTCCAACTACTGTACTTGTGACTTATTCTCTTTCAAATTTCTTGTAATCTCAAACAAACTACGTCAAATCTATAAGCAACAAAGCTATACAGTGGAAGCATGCCATAGATTGCCGAACCACTATAAAATCTTATCCTCTCTACTTTATTTTTGTTATTCTCCTTTTATTTCAACTACTATCTGCTAGATATAGGTCTAACAGGTTCCTTACAATCTATTCTCGAGTGTTGATCCATTTTAGCATCAATATTTTGGTGCTTTCACTGAGAAAACTGAACCTAGGCTTTGATCTAGCTCTCTATGTTGGATTGCATAGGATCCAAAAGTTAGATCCAGAAAGTTTGCTTGGAGAAATTTAAGATTTTTTTATTCCAATGGCTTCAAGGAAAGGAAAATCTACACCTGAAAGATCCATAGGAGCAATAGTTGGTGGTGATGAAGTAAACACTCCCTGAATAGAAGTAAACAATGGAAATCCGCTACCTGAATCTTCTGCTCAATAGGAAGTTGTTACTAATGGAGAGCTTAATCAGATTATCAGTGATCATAAATAGAAATTTACTGATAGTCAAAAAGCTCTCATGGATAAGATGGATGCATTGCTAACTTTGTAGCCGCCAACAACAAGGAGAACGGGAAGGGAAACTTCTCCTACAATAGAACAAAAAAATTCCACCGTTCTGGCCTAAATAGGAGGGATGGAAAGCATAGACAGAAGGAAACAACTACCAAAGTTGTATGGGACGCTGCAGGAGGAAGTAGGGGGCTCTCCCTGTAAGGAGACAGGATTGTACCAAGCCAATACAACTTGGGGTCGATCTAAACTTTGGGGTGAACAATCCTTAGGAAGGCGATGCCGTGCTTGTTTTAAACTCCAAACATGATATGTAACTTGTGTTTGTGCCAAAAATGGTCACAAACACCCAATTGCAGATGAAAGCACCAAATCACAGTCACAGATCACAGGTAGATTGTATGTAATAGAATTAAATATGAAGAACACTCAAAAAATTAGAAGGAAAGCAGTAGAAAGACAAGATTTATAGTGGTTTGGCGTTGTAGCCAACGTCCACTTTGAAGGATTTTATGTTTTATTGATGATTCTCGCTGGTTACAATTGATTACAGCAGTACACTCCAGATACAATGAAGATTTTGGCAGAGTATATGTGCAGAAGGGCCAAAGGATCCTTTTTCTGTAGGTCCCGGGTTGCTATTTATAGGCATAGGCTGCAAATATCTCGCTCAGATCTCGGAAGACCTTTTCTCTCCGTGGGTGGGCCCACGCGATCGATCCCTGATCGTTTGGAGTTGATCCGTGATCGATACGAACGTAATTCGTATCGATCAGGATTTAGTCCAATCGAGTCGGGATCGATCATGAACATTCCTGAAGATGTATGCAAGCTCCTGTGAAAATTTGGCGGCATTTGGACTTGTAGATTTTGAGTTATGATCGATGCAAGTTAGGGTTTTTCGAAGGCTGTTGAAATCGTATCGATGCTGTTCATATCGACAGTTTCGTATCAATGGTTCTACACATGATGTCTGATGACGTGGCGCTTGCTTTTAGGATCGGTCCACATTTTATGCCGAGCGACCGAGTCTGTATTATGGATGCGCCTTGTTCGTATCGACCCAGTTTAGCTTTGTTCGTATCGATCGTAACTGCTTTGTTCGTATCGATCGTCACTGCTCTGTTCATATCGATTACTGCCCGATCGATACAAAGTAGCGACTTTTTATGGTTTCGATGGATACGAAGTGGACGTTGGTTGATCGATAGGAACAAGCTGGAGATGATGGATGCGAAGAACGTCGCTTTCTATGGATATGAACTTGTGCCCCCCTGATCGATACGAAGCTATGTGCGCCCGATGGATTCGAACAGATCGATACGAATGAGGTTTCTTCCTGGTTGCTTGATGGATACGAATAATGTGATCACTTGAGTTGCATCGATCATATCTTGAGCATATGAACTCGGATTGAGTTGAAATTTAGAACGTTGGCTTTCATGGATTTTCTTGTCGTGTCATATCAATTGTAACTTGATCCGGACTCGGACAAAATTTACCAGCATCCATAGTGAACTTTGTAGGTAATCGGTCGTCGGGACAGATTATCTTCCGTTTTCAGTCAATTCTTTAGTGTCACGGCCCTGCCAAAAGGCGGGATAACACTTGCCCCCCAAAACATGCCTTGCGATAGGAAGGTGTGTTTTGTAGTGCGATAAGCTGGATGTTCGTATCCTGTTTATGACCTGTAAAGAGATTGATAGTCTTACCTGACTGTGAATGGCGATCGTTCGAGATCGTATGCCATTCGGGTCAGTATTTGACCGTTCGAGGTCTGATACCATTCGAGGCGAGTTGTGATCGTTCGCGGTCGGGGTGCCGTTCATGGAGAATGGTGACTGTTCGTGATCAGGTGCCGTCCGATGTGAATTGTCACCGTTCGAGGTCGGGTGTCGTTCGAGGCGAATTGTGACCATTCGAGGTCGGGTACCGTTCGAGGCGAATTATGACCGTTCGCGGTCGGGGTGCCGTTCGTGGCGAGTTGTGTGTGCCCGAGGGGGACTTAGTATCATTAATGTCGGATTTCACATTCGAGTGAGTTTCCGAATTGTTTATTATGGCGGTTTATCGCCATCTCAGAGCATGCTTGAGGACCGTTCGTGATCCCGTACATGTGTAAGTGACTTAGCCGTTATGGAATTACAAATACCAGATTTACATTCAAAATGAGTCTTACAAACATAATGTTCAACCAAATAAAGTCCAGGTGCAAAGAATAGAAAACAAAAGCAAAGTAGAGACGTCAAAGTGTAGACACTTATACTAACGCGGTTGATAGTCGTCTCAGAGCACGCCTAAGGACCGTTTGTTATCCTGTACATGTGTAAGCGACTTAACCGCACTAGTGTGAAGTTTGCGACTTATTCGTCATTATTTCAATAAGTTGATGACAAGCTGATGCCTCGATCCTGAGCCATCCCCGGTTGATGAAGATGGTGGTCGTTCTTGCTCCACCGTTGTTGCTCGCCTTCTCACGTACTGTGATAGCATGCCATTCTGAATATGCCCTTCTATCTCATCCCTCAAGTGCCTGTAGTCATTTGTACTATGGCCACTTAGCTCGTGGAATAAGCAGTACTTGTCTGATTTCCTCTCATTGTTGGTCGGATCCCTCCTCAGCGGCCTCCGGTAGGGAACCTGCCCCTAGTTTCTTGGTAGATTCGTTCCAAAGTCTCATTCAGCTCTGAATAAGAGGTGAATCTTGGCTCCTTTCCCAGCCTCTTTGGCTCATCACAATTGTCCTCTGCTTTCCATTTCCCTTTCTCTTGCCTGAATCCTTTCTGGGCGGATCTCTTCTTTTGACTACATAAACATCAACCCCCTCTCCTTCTTCTCTCTCAGCATTTGCATTCTCTTATCGTAGAAACCTTTCTGCCTCATGGTAAAACTCTCCTAAATCCATAGGTGGATCCCTCGTCAGCGAATTCTTGAATTCTGAGCCATCAGCTATGCCAGATACAGCTGCCATTAGAACCATGGATGGATCTGGCCGATCCACTGATGTCGCTGCTGCATTGAATCGTGTTAAGAAGTTCCTCAAAGACTCTCCGGTCTTCTGCTTCAGTATCGTCAGACTCATCACATTCTTGGGCCTCGAGATATGAACCCTGAATTGCCTCATAAACTTCTCAGTCAACTCGGTCCATGTTCCAATGGAGCCGCTCTCCAATTTCCTGAACTATAGTGCTGCTATGTCTGTCAAATACAATGGGAAACACCAGGCCATGACCTCCTCTGATGCCCCTAGTACTTCCATATGCCGCATATACCTCGTCAGATGAACAACGGGGTCTGTCCTTCCATCATACATCTCCAATGTCGGTAGCTTGAATTCTGGTGGATTCCTAGCCTGCCTAATTGCGGGAGCAAAGGGGCTCCTGTAAACATATTCCAGATCTCTATTCACTAATCCTCCTCTCATGGCTCGTCCGACCATCTCCGCTAACCTGTCATTGTTGTCGAACTGTAGTCCTTGTCCGTTGCCTCCGATCTTCCCCCCGAGTTTGCGAGGGAATCCTTGAATCTGCTCTCTTGGACATGCATCCATTCCTCTATCAACGCCGTGTTGAATAGCTCCGCCTGGTATCTGGCCTGAGGTTGGATCAACATGCTTCTGGGGAGTACCCCCAGCTCATGGGCTGCTCCTGATGGTCCTGCTCTATTCTGAATCCTAGTTGTTCCATGCTCCTGATCCCTATCTCCATCACACCTTGCAGTGGCGTTCTCTTGATTCTGCACTCTAGCTTGTCCAATTTTCTAGAGTAGGTTCTGCATCATCTCTTCTTGCCTTTTCAACATTCCCTCCTGCATAGCTTCCATCATCATCTCCATCTCGTCTCGGGTGATGAAGACTGAGGCCTTATTTGCTCTTGAGGAAGCCTCCTGACTTCCTTCACACTGGCTTCTTTCTGCTCATGGTCTCCTTGATGATTGCTTCACCATTGCTTTCCTGATATAAGTACTTAAGCCTTCAGATCCAAAATCCAAGCTGTAGAATTCCTGAGTTCTAGCGTTCTCGGTGAAAGCACCAAAATGTTTGCGCCAAAAATGGTCACAAACACCCAATTGCAGATGAAAGCACCAAATCACAGTCACAGATCACAGGTAGATTGTATGTAATAGAATTAAATATGAAGAACACTCAAAAAATTAAAAGGAAAGCAATAGAAAGACAAGATTTATAGTGGTTCGGCATTGTAGCCTACATCCACTTTGAAGGATTTTCTGTTTTATTGATGATTCTCGCTAGTTACAATTGATTACAGTAGTACACTCCAGATACAATGAAGATTTTGGCAGAGTATAGGTGTAGAAGGGCCAAAAGATCCTTTTTCTGTAGGTCCCGGGTTGCTATTTATAGGCGTAGGCTGCAAATATCTCGCTCAGATCTCGAAAGACCTTTTCTCTCACGTGGGTGGGCCCACGCGATCGATCCCTGATCGTTTGGAGTCGATCCGTGATCGATATGAACGTAATTCGTATCGATCAGGATTTAGTCCAATCGAGTCGGGATCGATCATGAACATTCCTGAAGATGTACGCAAGCTCCTGTGAAAATTTGGCGGCATTTGGACTTGTAGATTTTGAGTTATGATCGATGCAAGTTTGGGTTTTTCGAAGGCTGTCGAAATCGTATCGATGCTGTTCATATCGAAAGTTTCGTATCGATGGTTCTACATGTGATGTCTGATGACGTGGCGCTTGCTTTTAGGATCGGTCCACATTTTATGCCGAGCGACCGAGTCTGTATTATGGATGCGCCTTGTTCGTATCGACCCAGTTTAGCTCTGTTCGTATCGATCGTAACTGCTCTGTTCGTATCGATTGTAACTGCTCTGTTCGTATCGATCATCACTGCTCTGTTCGTATCGATCACTGGCCGATCGATACGAAGTAGCGACTTTGTATGGTTTCGATGGATACGAAGTGGACGTTGGTTGATCGATAGGAACAAGCTGGAGATGATGGATGCGAAGAACACCGCTCTTTATGAATACGAACTTGTGCTTCCCTGATCGATACGAAGCTATGTGCGCCCGATGGATTCGAACAGATCGATACGAATGAGGTTTCTTCCTGGTTGCTTGATGGATACGAAAAATGTGATCACTTGAGTTACATCGATCATATCTTGAGCATATGAACTCGGATTGACTTGAAATTTGTAACGTTGGCTTTCATGGCTTTGCTTGTCGTGTCATATCAATTGTATCTTGATCCGGACTCGGACAAAATTTACCAGCATCCATAGTGAACTTTGTAGTTAATCGGTCGTCGGGACTGATTATCTTCCGTTTTCAGTCAATTCTTTGGTGTCACAGCCTTGCCAAAAGGCGGGATAACAACTTGATGGTGGAGACTTGGGAGTGAATACTGATGTTAACGGACAAAAGGATGGAGTTGGATCTCAGACTTTCACGGCAAGACCAACCACACACCAACGGAACGCTGCAAGAGTGATTCTCCCGGAGAATGGAGAACCTAGGCTTCAGTTGGCAAATGCTTAGGGTAGCTCCTGACAACCAACTTGTAGATAACCGTGTCAGGAAAGAATACATTGCTGACATGGTCAAACAATTGATGGAGTAAAGCAGAAGTAGAAAAAATTAAACTAGAGCTCCGCGCCAAGCCGAACACTCTTTACCGTGAACGACTTGAGAGAAGAATATCCCCGAAGATTCACCATGCCGACTATGCCATTGTACAATGGAACAACGAACCCTAATCAAAATGTACTCAAATACGAATGGCATATGGATGGAGCATAAGCTGCGAATGTTGTTCCTTGTAGATGTTTCCCTATCTTCTTGGAAGGAGTCGCTTCCATGTGTTTACTAGGCTCGCATGGAAGTCTATTTCTACTTTTGATGAATTAGTTAAGAAATTCCTAGAGCAGTTTAGGCTCCATGCTGCTCGACCAAAGGACTCGGTGTCCATATCCAGCCTGTCCCAAGGAGTCTATGAAAGCTTTCTTGAACTGATCCAACGTCGATGTTACGGAAGTTAGAAACCCGAAGGAGGATGGATTTTGTCTGGGGCATTCACCTGAATATGGATTTTGGTAGATGGTTAAAGATGAAGAAATCCATACCATGGAAGAATTTTATCCAAAGGCAAAGTTCCTATAGTTGGAAGAAGCTGAACAGACCAAAAGAGAGGTTGGTGATGAACAATCAAAGGAAGTAATCCAAAGCAACATCGCAATAACTATTGGAAACTTTGGTAATCAAAATAAAAAAAATCAAAATTTTGGTAACAAGCATAACAAGAATGTGAAATGTCCGAAGAACTTCAGACTGGAAGATTACATGCCCTGTTGTGATAAACCGAAGAATATATATCTTGCTACTCAAGAAACTGAGCAATATGAGAAGCCATCTAGGAGGGAAGCAACGGAGCAGGGGAAATGTTTAAAGAAGTACTATTGCTTCCATGAAACGCACGGGCGCAACACTAATGACTTCCGACATCTAAAAAATTTGATCTAGGAGTTGATAATGGAAAACAAGCTCCAGCAGTATGTTAAGAAACCACATAATGGTGGAGAAACTACAAGACCCTAGGGTCTACCTGCTCAAGGAAAACTGCCTTGACCCAGCAGAGAGGGCCCAGGCGAACTAATGAAAGACTAGTGGGACCTTAACCTTTATGCTAGCCAATCACCCAGGAATAAAGCAGCAGTCTAAGAAATTACTGTTTCATTCACCCTTATCTAATTTCTTTTGGCAAATAAGCCTTCCAGGGGCAATGAGGGCATTGTAAATATGCAGGACTTGTCATTTATTCCACTCATGAATAAAGTTAGCTTCTTGAACCAATAGAACTATATTCTTACAAGCAAAACTCCAATGACACGCAACCGGCAGCACAACCGAGAAAATGCCCCTCTATCCTCAAATGACAGATATGGAGTGTTGACTCATAACTGCCAGATTGACGGGTCATATCGATCCCTAACCTTTTGAGAACTGGCATTACTCCGACAACATCGAGAAGGTTCAAAACCACCAAGTCGACGGGGAAAATCGACTCAAATGGTCGGATCGAGGGGAAAATCGATCCATGCCTTTTGAAAACCAGCGTGGTTCCAGCAACGTTGGGGAAGGCCCATCTCCCTATGTGCCACACAATAAGCTGCACATCTCTTCTTGATCTGATAGTACCACGTTCTTGTGAACAGACCGCCGAGTCGACGGGAAAAATCAACTCAAACCGCCAGATCCATGGGGAAAATAAGTCCAAACCTTCTGAGAACCGGCATTGCTCCGGCAATGTCGGGAAGGTTCAAAACCATCGAGTCGACGGGAAAATCAACTCAAATCACTGGATAGATGGGGAAAATCGATCCATACCTTTTGAGAACCGGAGTTTCTCATGCAATGTTGGGAAGGCTCATCTCCCTGTGCTCCATACAATAAACCACACGTCGCTTCTTGAACCGATAGAACTGCATTCTTGTAAGCGGTACTCATATGTGACACACAATAAACCACATGACTGAGAAAGTACTTCTTAATCTCCAAATAAGAAGTATGGACTCCCAAAACTGGCGGATCGATGGGAAAATCGACTCAAACCGACAGATCGATGGGAAAAGCTCAACTTCTTAAGTACCAGTGTTGCCTCAGCAATGCTAGAAACCCTTCGGTTTTCTATTTATTAGTGTTACCCTAGTAACACTGAGAGACTCAAATTTTCTAAGTACCGACGTTAACCCAACAACATTAAAAAAGTTTTCAATTGTAGGATGGAAAATCAATCTTCATTTCCCAAGGATTAGCATTGCTCCAACAATGTTAGGGAGATTCGAAACCTTCAAGTCGACAGTAAAAAGTGACTCAGACCACCGATCAATAGTGAAAAGTGACCTCTGTCTTTTAAGCACTGGTGTTGCCTTGACAACGCTAAGAGACGACAAATCACTAAACTGTCCGAGAAGTTAACACATGGTTGTCAAATGTTGACATCGCCGGAGATAGACGACAACAAAAGGGGCCAAATGTTCGAAACTGAGTGATAAAACCACAAGTTCCCAGAGATCGGAGCTACTAGGCAACTCAAACTGGGGGCAACCAAATGAATTGCCTAGAATACCTGGTCTTTTGTCGAATGCTTAAATGTGGCATTCGGAGTAACCAGCCATGTGGAGTAGGGGGCCCACACACTCATGCATGGTCGAGATGTGCTCTACTGAGCCCGAATAGAAAATAGCCACGGAGTTAGCTAGACCAAGATACACCACAGTTCTGTTATGCCAAATAGAGTATTTTGGCTATCACAATAGAAATTAGAAATATAGAATGCTAAATAACTGCAGGAATATTATTTACAGGCACAGAGCTGCGGTAAATAAACAAGTTACACTATTTACATGCACAGAGTTGCGGTGAATACATATATCGCATCATATAAAATAGCTATATATAATATGGAAATTGCAGAATAGGTAATCGTATTTTATATACACGCAGTAGTACACAAACAGGCGCAGTACATAGAATGCAGGAAAAGTACATATGAGAGATTACGAAAGTAAAGAAAATCTTTCATTACTACTAATATCCTTTTACGTATAAAGGCAAACAGCGGGGGCCATGCCCGCAAAATACTAGGCTATTTTAGATATCACAAGACGAAAAAGAGACAAAGTACAAGCTCAGTACAGACTCGATCACCACAAAAACACACGAAAACCAAAGATGATCCACTCCACCGGCACTTAATCAAATTATCATTTCTTGTTACCCTGGCTGCCTTTTACCATCCTTACCCGGACGAGTCAGGATCATCTTCCTCCTCTTACTCTTGTTAACAGAATCAGGCTCCTTAGATCCATCAACGAGTGCGTCTCCGTACATTGACTTGCTGGTCTCGATCATAAATGGGAGAACTTTGGCCTGGGTGATGCCTGGCTCTGACTTCAACTTTATCTTTTCTTCCTTCTCCTTCTTAAGCCTCTCCGCCATTGCCTCCTTATTGGTCAGTGCGACCTGCCTATGATCATCACATTAGATTCTTAAGACATAAAGAGATCCTTTAAGTTCTGCAATGCTCCTATCTGCTTAGAGTTTAATCTAGGGCCGGAGCTCGAAACTGGAATTGAACTTGAAACCTCTACGAGGATAGTGGTGGGAGTGGTAAAGATGGCAGCGGCTCCCAAGCCTTGGGCAGCTGGAGGCAGAAACGAGAAAGACAGTTGACCTACAAGTTGGAAAACACAGTTGTATAGTTTAGTGAAGGACTCCGGAGTAAATTGAAGCTTTTGCAGCACTGGAGAAACTAGAGAAATACTTGAGCCCGGAACTTGATCATGAACTTCAACTTCGATGTCCCTTTCATCAGTTTCCATCTCTGTGGGCTACTCGATAACTGAGGGAAGGTACGACTCATGTAGAGCTTCAGAAGCTGGAAGGGTACTAACAGTTGCAGGACCGACCCCTAAGGGCGTGGGAATAGTCGTTGCCGGCTCTTGAGATTTGGAAGTGGATGTTTCACCTTGACCCGAAGAACTCAGGCCAGTAAAAGCCTTAGCAGTGGCCTCGACAGCGGCATTCGCTTTCTCTTCTTTCAGAATCTCCTTGCCGGCCATAAGAAAATCGATGTCCTCAGAATTGAGATAGGTGGCCATGAGTTCTTCTTTGAAGCGCATGTCCCTAGCTTGCTCTGACCTGATAAATACTTCTTCCCAATCAATGGTGAGAGTTTGGGGGTAGTTATCTCCTAGCCACCTTAAACTCTCCTTGTTCATGACGCTACAAGCATAGAAGTGTAGCACGGTAGCGTCCATCTGGGTCATCGTTTCGTTGTGTTTTTTTTTTGAAGATCTGAAAGTTTCGACTGAGTGACCAAGTGATCAATTTCTACAGCCAACTTATCATATTCAATCTTTTCTTTCTCCTTGGCCAGTTTTGCATTCTCCTCGCGGAGTTCAATAAGTTCTATGGCCTGCTCGGCGATAGTCAAATCACAGGCTTTGATGGCATTTTCTCCCTCAGTGATTCGCTCTTTTAACTTAAATGCCTCCTCATGAGCATCATTGAGCTGATCTGTAATTACAAGGAGTGCTCTTTCATGTGCCCGGGTCGCTTTCTTCAGCAACTTGTCACTTGCTGTCTTTCCCTTCAAGGCCGCATCTCTATCAGTCTTCAACTGAGCTATTTCATTACCGCAATCCTTGTGCATTCGGTCGTGATCATCCCTTTCTACCTCAAAAGAAAGATTTTTCTAGTAGTTAGCTCGATTCACATCAGAAAGAGCTCGAACTAGACATTACCACTTAGAACCAGCTTCCAAGTCCTCGCGGACTGCTTTAAGATTTCGATGTGAGTCTATTCATAGGCTTTATATTTTGATCAAACTTAACCCCGTGCAAGAATAGGTATGGGTAAGCAGCCTAAAGCTGAGATGGACTTGGTGGAAGTGTGAAACTTCTCACCGCGCTTAGAAGAAATAGGTGCAGCGGTAGTAGTTATGGCCTGTGAGGATGGGATTTCGTACATCGTAGCAGTCTGTTCCTCAGTGCGGGAAGGATTGATGGATGATGTAGTTCCGCGGCGATCGTGGGAGTCCTTATGGCACTTGTGAATATCACTAGGGGCATCGCCTTCACTACCCCTTCTTCTCTTCTCTTCCCTCTCGTGGTTTCTCTTGGCATGGCAGGCCTCGTCGTCGGCTCTCTATCTTTTCTTCTACTTCTCTCCTTATCGGTTTCATGGTAAAGGCATTGAGCTGGATCTGGAGTCCGATCTCCGTAAGTGTTGGAATGTTGATGTAACTGATTGAATAGTCCACGACCCAGGGAACTTGAAACGAGAAAAAGAACGGAGTTAGCGTTGGAACTTTGAAACTTTAATTAATGTAGAAATGTATGTCTATGATCCTAATGTGGAGTGTGTAGTGCCAATGACCCATATATACTCTACCAACCATATTAGCATGGTTTTAATGTTGGATTCTCTCTGCCTTCGCGTACGAAACTACTCGAAGATAGGAAGATATCTGAAGTAATCTCACCTATCATCTCACTAATTACAAAGTCCTCAAAATTGCTTAAATTAATGGAGATGTCTCTCAGAGGGGTGAACGTGTAGTGTCTCCAACGGGAATATCCATGACTTGATCTCCGGTTAATTAAGAAGTCTCAATAATTAGTTGTACTGGAGGAGATGAGTGAGGGGGTTGGGTTTCATTTTCGGCAATTCAATGTAAAATTCATCCTCTTCCTCGATGGCATGAAAATCACTATCATCGTCATCATCAACAACCTCTTCCTCCTGCTTTACAACCATCGGTTGTTTCCCTTCTCTTCTCTAGATCAGTTTGCCTTCCTCCAGGATTAGGGACATCCTACTTGTTTTATCCTAATCCCTTGGGATATCTTCTCCAGTGGACAAATCAGTCTCAACGTCAGGGGCTTCTCTAGGTTATACATCACTAGATGGACCAACTGCGCCTCCCTGAGCGTTCTCATCAGAGCTACAAGGCAGAGCAGAGGAATGGGTTTGCATTCTAGAGCCACTCAGGGTTGGAGACTCTGTCATAATGGATCTCCACAAGTGAAATAGGCCATACGCTAGTAGATTTTCATTCATTAGAAGAAAGCCCACGGAGCACAGTGAAGCTCTTACTACTTTCAAGATATTGAGTGTCACATCATACTCATTGCTTTTATTTCGAGCCAGAATGTCTGTAGTGAAACATGAAGCAAGTTAGATTGGTATAACTCTTAGAATGGAGGAAGCGGGGAAATAGATGCTCACTTTCGGATAGCCAGAGACGGTTGAACCCCTACGGGCATCGAACAAAGAAGTATTCATTCTTAAAAGCCGAGCGTTTATTATGAAAGTTTTCTATCAGCATGCGTCCCTTCCATGCCTTAATAATCATGTAGGAAGGACAATCTCTTCTTCTTTTAAAATGGAGTAGATAAGTTAACTCATTGGGTCTTAGAGGCCGATTAAGCCTGTTCATAAACAGGACGTACAGAGAACTTAAGAGTGCATAACTGTTTGGATGTACTTGAAACGACACCATTCCAAGTTCTTGCAGCACTACCATCAGGAATCGATTGAACGGTGGCATGGTACCCTAAGCACATATACTGGTTGCAAGCGGTAAAGCCTGGTGGGGGTTGAGTGCAAGTTCGACTATTGATGACAAAAATACGTCATCTTTCGGAATTCCATGCTAAAGCCATATGTTCCTGAGTAATCTATCAGAAAGGATTGAAAGCGTCGGCTCCAATGGGTCATGGAGAATCTAAGTCCTGGTGGCAACCGGTTTACTATAGGTCCTGCTGGAACTAATGGGTCGAAATATTCTAAAGTTTACTAGTTGTCTCGGTCCGGTAGAAACAGATGGTGGTTTTGGGGCTATTGTGAAACCAGCCTTGAAGTTGTAGGTACTCTCTCACCGGGCTTAAGATGAGGTGACCGACGTGCCATTCTAGATAATAAAACTCTGAGTTCAACAAGGTCGGGTATGTTCTATTTTAAATGAATTTCCCATGTGACCAATGCCCAAAATCTAAGAGAAGTCGATGTGTGTTGACTAGCTGGATTCTGAGCATTGACCGGGACAAGTGAAGTGTGCTATCTATGCAAAGTGAATCTAGTGTCCCGAACACCGAAAATGGTCCATCCTATGTAGATAGCTCGCTCGGATTATAAAAAATGAACCGTGTCGTACTTTAAAATTATTTCTTTTGGAACTTACCCGTTGTTGATTGAAAATCGATAACGGATCCATTGTCTAAAGAGACATGAAAAGTTTCTCTTTTCAGGATCATTGGCGGTGCAGAAATGGGAAAATGGGGCAATGAGATCATCTAGAATGACCGATGGTTGGGAATGAATCATTATTTTAGAACTAGTTAGGTGATCGAGACTTAGCCAAATTTCGTAGAGAATCAATTAAAGCCGAAGAATAGATCCTGGCTTCAGATGGCATGCACTCGATCGGGGCAGAGCTAGTCTCTCTACCGTTCCAATGCGATTTAGAATTTAACCAATTCCCTTCGAATCACACTTAATTAAGGCCCTATCACCATCGACATCATCCCCATCTTGGATTTCATCGTCGTCATCATGGGGTTCACCATCGCCAACCTTAAATCAAAATGATTCGGATGTTAGGTTTCGATTAATTTGGCTTCGAGTTGTTCAAGTCAAGAAGAGGCAGTGGCAAATGGTTCTAAGTGGGGCAATGGCTCTAGGCAGCGACGGGGTCTGGTGGAAGCAATGGCGGTCGATCGGTATTGGGTCAATGATAATTCGACATGAGTGGGGCAGGCTGAATCGATTGGAGATTGATTTGACAGTAGGAGGACTCGAGTCGAAGTAAAGGAAGTCTCAGAGGGAAACTTGAAAGCAAGTGAAAGTGAATCTAAAATTTCACTAAGTCCTAACTTATAAGGGAATGAATCGGTACCGAGTCAAATGACTCAGTACCAAGTTATTTTTCCTTGCCCAATCCAACGCAAAATCACTACATATGGTTCCTATGTCAGCCTAGATCACGATATTGTCTCAAGAATGTAGATTACATCCTTGATGCAAAGAAATGAAATTTAAACATAAGTTACTATGAATGGTTAAAGAAAAATTAAATAAGTGAAAGAAGCATCTCGAGACGATAATCAAATGACCTACTGAAATTTGCAGGATAGCAATCCAAGACTTGTCTCATTCTAGAGGACACTTTGTTTCCAATGAAAGCATACTCTAGGGGCCAAATGTTAATTAGGTTTTTAACCAAGTAGATATCAAAAGGAGTTATAACATCAAGACAAAGATGAAACGACTTGAAACTTAGCAGGCATGCTTAGAAGAGGGAAAGGAGAGATCCTGGAAAGTTTCACCCTAGGATTGCCTAAGGAAATCACTCAGCACTGACTCATTGCACTCGGTGTCAACTCATTTTCGGACCTTTAATCGACTCACCAACTTCATACGACCTATTCTCTACTTCCCTAGAGTGTGCCCAAGTGTTTTTATGAGATTTTAATGATCTATCATCAAGTTTGAAGAAATGACAACTCAAATATCAAAGCAATCCAAACAGGAAGAAGATAGAAAAGGGGCATAGTCGTTTCTACTTAAGGAATTGACTCGGTACTGAATCAAGTGACTAGGTATCGACTCGTGTATTTGACTTGGATGACTTCGAGTCTTCTCGTACAATTCTGACCCGACATCTGGACTCTGCTCCAACTAACACTACAACAAAAAGGACTTTTTATAGCGTGTAAAAACCGCTATAAAAACTTTCTATAGCGATTCTATAATCGCCATAGATCAACATGTTGTAAAAAGTCTGGTAGATACTATAGCATGTCATACTTGCAATGGAAAACGTATTTTTCTTGCCATCTAAAATAGGCCATATTGGTGCAACTGCTTTTCTATGGCATTATGAAACATGCTATAGAACTTTTTATGACGCATTTTAGTTGCTATAAATATGTCGACATGCTATATTATTATAGCATTTGAACGCGCTATAGAATCATCGTGTCAACCTTTTATGACACATTGAAATGCAATAGAAAATTCATTACTATCTATTATAGCACCGTCTTATTGCTATGAAAACTATTTACTCTTTGCAAAATATTTTGTATAGCACTAACATGATGCTATAGTTTAACAAAGCTGAACAATTTTTCTTTTTATTGCATAGTTAGAACGCTATAAAAAAATTCAATTGCATATTTTTTGCTGCCATAACATTCAAAGCTTAACAATTTTCAATTCTACTTATATATTATAACTCAAAAAACCACATTCATCACATTAACATAAGTACACAAATTGAGTCATAAGCCAAATCACAAAATATATATATATATCCATAATATTTCATACATGAAGAATTAAACATAAATATTTGTGATAAAAATTAAACATAAGTACAAAAATTGAGTGTAGCATACCAAAACAAAGCATAAGTACAGATTCAAGTTCCAGTTTCAGGTTTCAGATCAGATCAAAACCAAATGTCAATTTCAAAGCTACTGATCAAAAGTTCAAAACCAAGTTTCCAGAATCAAAGCAACTTCTAGTTTTTAAATTTCCAGACAAAACTTCTCTGCTTAATCAACTTCCAGGTGAGCAAACTAACCCATTGATGCTTGAATATGTTTATAGACAAATCAAAACAAAAAGAAGAGATCAATGGATTAAGTGAAAGGTGCAAAAAGAAATTAAGGTAAGGAAAATCAATATACTTTCATGCACAAAGAGTGATGTAACCAACTATAAAGTATAATGGTTGTACTTGTACAACATAACTATGGAAGCACACAACAAAAAAACTACTGATACTTAAAAACCATGTACAACAATAAATAAAACATGATCAGTAATAAAATAAGGTATACAATTATAACCAGATTAAATAAACATATACAAAATCTATAGATGAATTTACCAAATAATAGAAGTAAACCATAAATAGAGTAACTGTAACTTATATAATAGAATGGTGAAGCTAACTATGTTAAAACAGCGAAAATACTTATCAAAATAAGACAAATGATTAAATTATGAATTGCGGCAAATAGATAACACAATGATATGTTCACATACATGCAAGCACTCTCACATACACGTGTTAACACTGTTGCTCCCCAACACATAACAGACACAGAGATGTACAAATACACACATGGAAGGTATTAACTTTAATCATAGGCAATGATAACTTCTTAAGCATGTAAATGTAGTTTTGACCTTCAGGTTTCGGAATTGGAATATAACTGTAAAAGAATACCACTGGAAGAAATAGCCATTCACTGTTTCATAGTTCTTTCAACAACGATAGTTCGAATCAACAATACGATAGTTCGAATCAACAAATTACCATGATCAAAACAAATTGACCAAAAAACAAAACAAAACAGCAAGCTATAACAAATAAATAGATATAAACAAATGAAGATATACCTGAATGCAATCCCACAAAGCAACTTGTAGTTCGTCACTTAGATTCTTCCATTTATCAAGTGTAACCAGAACATGCTCCCTTACTAGCGGACCTAGATATGAAGATAACTTGATAGATCCATCTCCTATTGGTTTGCCATTCAAATCAAATTCGACTTCAATACGGTTAGAAGGATTCAATGGAAGTCTTTTCACTTTAGTTGGACCTCTGCCATTGCGCTTCATAACTGGATTTTCATTGACATCTCTAGTAGTTCCCTCATTCGTGTCAACTTCAAAATTTTCTAAAACTTGCATTGTATCTTTGTCAACTGCTTCATCGTTGTCTTGAATTCGAGCATCGTTATTCTCAACATTTACATCTATTTGGTTGCCTTGGTTTCCAAGTTCTTACAAGTTGTCTTCAATACGAATGTTGCTATCCACCATGTTGTCCTTGCCTTTTGCATTATCATTGAACGTGGTGGATTCTTCGATTGTTTTTAGCCATTTTTGAGCAGCCCTCTTCCTTTTACTCATTTTCTGCATATAAAAAAAGATTATTGGAAGTGTGCAGGAAACTAAGATGTAGTCTGATTTTTGCAGCACAACATACACACATATATAACCACAGAAGAAACATCACACATGTAAATATGAAAACACTTTGGAAATCTACTTTGGAAACTAAGATATTACCTTTTGGATGCAGATTTGTCAAATGCCAAAAAGTGTTATAAATCAAATTCAAAGTATATGCTCTAATTTCCTATGGAAATAAAAAGCCCATCGGGTTGTTTGGAAAGTGGTTTGCAAACTAAAAGAGGAAGGGGATATGGGTTTAAGGAAGCTAGAAGACGTGAAAGGAGCATTGGCTATAAAACTCTTATGGAACTATTTGCAACAAAATAGTGTATGGGCTAAATGGCATAAAAACATATATTGTGCTAATAAAAAATTTCTAGATAATAACGGAAGATCCTAATTCATCTTTTACATGGAAACTACTATTGAAAACCAGAAGCAACAGTCAAGGCCTAATTGATAGAAGAATAGCAAAGGGTGAAGACACAAGTTTGTGGTTTGATCCCTGGGTTAATAGTAAGTCTCTACTCACTTTATTATAGTGACAAGCCATTAACTATACTTGAAGCACAAACAAAAAAGTGTCAGCACTAATCTCAAATTCGAGATGGTGCCTCAACACCCCTTTCCTTTCACGGACCATATGCAACCAAATTAATCAATATACATAACGCAGTAATGAACAGACAGATTTCTGGTGGTGGACCTCAACTAATAATGGAGAAATTAAATCAGCTTAAAAATTTCCTGGAATTGCATAAGAACTAGTGATTCTGTCAAAGACTGGAATCATCACATATGTAATAGGATTCTACCCCCAAATACTCAATGTGTTCATACCTTGAACTAAATAACCAGCATAAAACCTTAGATAGAATCTGCAAATGGTTGAATATCAACTCAACCATCTATAGATTATGCCTCAAAGATGATGAGACTAGCGAGCATATATTTTTCAAGTGTGAATACAGCAGCAACTTGTGGTCCTCAATCAGTAATATGCTACAATTTCAAAATAACTACACCAACAAAATTTGTGACATTCTAGAAATGATTGTGTCAAGATACAATATTACAGGTCTACACTCAGATTTAGTGGACGTGGTAGTGTATAGTGCAGTATGGCATATCTGGCTAGAACGCAATCAACAACAATTTCAAAATAAATAACTAGTCGCAAACAATAGACTTCGGCTCATCATTCAAGGTTTCCTAAACATCACTCGAATATCCAGGTTCAAAAATGAAGCAAATACAAGCAGAAATCAAATACATAAAAAAGACTTATCTAACTACGAGCAAACATCAGACTTGAGAATAACTTCGACTGTTCCTTCCTTTAATGCATTATCACATATAGTAAGCAAATCCGGCACAGCTAGCAACTTTGTAACTCTTCCAAATGTAGCATTTCTTTCCATGCGCTTGTCCAAACTTTGTAACTCTTCCAAATGCATACTAGCATAATATAAAAAATGCTAAGTTACATTTATAATTACACATATGTTAAGACAAAAAATAAAAAAAATATGTGCTTACTCTAAATATGGCTCTGTTATAGCCATATTCATTAGCATGGCCAAATGAGCAACTTCTTTCTCATTAGCCGTCAATGTAATTGTCTTGCATGATGATATTGGACGTCCTTCGAGTATTGCATCATCATTCTCATAATCTTCATTTCTACCTTCTTTCTCCCCTAATTCTGATGATTTCTGTAGAAAATCGCCAAAGAATCTCATGGATTCGTCTGCGAGATAGTTTTCTGCAATGCATCCTTCAGGTCGTGCATGGTTCCTTACATAGTCTTTAAGTGTTTTCATATACCTTTCGAAGGGGTACATCCATCGAAAATGAACCGGTCCACATAATCGAGCTTCTTTACTAAGATGAATTGTTAAATGTATCATTATGTCGAAAAACGAAGGTGGAAAATATCTTTCAAGATCGCATAAAATTTTAACAATCTCATCATCCATTTGTTGCAACTTCTCTCTATCAAGAACACGCTGGCATATTTTATTAAAAAATATACACAAACGAGTTATTGCTTTCCTTGGCTTTTTCGGGAGCAATCCTCTAATTGCAACCGATAGCATTTGTTGCATTAAAACATGATAATCATGCGACTTCAATCCACTAACTTTGCAATCCTCCAACGACACACATCTTTTGAAATTTGAGCAGTAACCATCAGGTCCCTTAAAGTCATACAATCTGTTGCAAATTTTTTTTCTTCAGAACTAGACAAAGTATATGGAGCCGGTGGAAGATATGTTCTCTTCCCACGAGGTTGTGCATATAGAGCATGTCGAATTCCCCAATCCTCTAAATCCTTTCTAGAATTAATACCATCTTTTGATTTGCTATCATGCAACATTGTGCTGAGTAAACTTTCGCCAATGTTTTTCTCAATATGCATCACATCTAAATTGTGGCGGAGTGGAAGTTCCTATAAACATCATTAATATGACAATTTAATATTATATAATTTTATAGTTAGATTATTACGAACAAAATAAATTTTGAACACTAACCTCCCAATATGATAATTCAAAGAAAATTGATCTTTTTTTCCACCTTGATACCTCTACTTTTGTAGGATCGGTTTTATCTTCTTCGTAGGCGGTGCATTTTCTTTTCTTTGTCTTCTTGCCTTTTTCTATTTCAACATGTTCAATTTTTCCAAAATCATTTGGAAAATCTCTCAAAATAACAGAAATATCTCTACCTGTAAGAATTCTCGGTTTGTTACCTTTCTCCACTTTGTTATCAAACCAAGCCTTTTGTTTTCTTAATGGATCTAATAAAGGTAAGAATCTTCTATGCCCCATATAGACATTTTTCCGACTATGATTTAGCCATCGATGATGAGTATTAACACCGCATAATGGACAACCTTTTTTGCCTTTTACACAACATCCAGCAAGATTTCCGTACGCTGGAAAGTCGTTTATAGTCCATAACAAAATTGCTTTTAAGTTAAAAAGTGTCTTGCTAAATGCATCATAAATCTCCACCCCGTTACTCCATAAGTGCTGCAATCTTCTATCAAAGGAGCTAAATATATATCAATATCATTCCCAGGTTGCTTTGGACCAGGGATCAATAATGTTAACATAATATTCTCTTTTTTCATACACAATATAGGTGAGAGATTATATGTCACAAGCATCATTGGCCAGCAACTATACTTGGAGACCTTAATGTCAAATGGGTTGAAACCATCGGTAGCAAAACCAAGTCGAAGGTTACGCGAATCACTTGAAAATGATTTCCATTTACCATCCACCATGCTCCATGTCAAAGAATCCACAGGATGATGCATTTTATCATCATTGCTTTTATTACTAAAATGCCACCTTAGATCTTCTACCATCTGTTGGGATCTAAACATTCTTTTGAATCTTGGAATAATTGGAAAATATCGCAATAGTTTGGCCGGAATACCTTGCGTTATCTCTTTCGTCCGCTCATTTGTCTTCCATCTCGAAGAACCACATTTCGGACATCTATCCAAATCTTTGTACTCTTTCCTGAAAAGACAACAATCATTCTTGCAGGCGTGAATCTTCTCAAATCCCATGTCAAATACTTTGAGAAACTTCTTTAATTCGTATAAAGTCTTCGGAAGGACATTATTTTTGGGTAATAACAATTGTTGCACACTTAGAAGCTTATCAAAACCAGTATCAGATAATCCAGTTTCACATTTAAGGTTAAACAATGCAGTGATAGCAGATAATTTCGTTTGATCTACACAATCAGGGTACAGTGGTGTTTCTGCATCTTCCAAATTTTTAAGGAAATCATCCGTTCGCTTTTGTGCATCATCATTCTGCTTATCATCAGAGAAAAAAGTATGGTTGACAAAATCTTCATCTTCAAAGTGAATGACTTGAAGTAATTCATATGTGTCATCCAACTTCACTTTTTTAGCTACATTTACCTGCTCACCATGACTATACCACATACTACACTTGTATAAAGGATCCATTCCCCTTATAATCAGGTGCTCAACAATAATGTCATCATGATGACGACTAAAATTTCGACAATCTGAGCAAGGACACAATTATTTTTTCCATATTTCCTGAATTTCTCTTTGCTGCATGCACAAAATTCCTTGCTCCTTGCTCGTACTCCTTACTAGTTCTACGGTAAAAATAAAATATTTAACGACAAAAAAAATCATTATTATAAATTCTAAGTTCAATTTTAAGCTAAAATTGTACTATTACCTGTGTAAATGCACCCAATCTTTTTCCATCGCCATATACAATATTGCAACAAGCAAATTTCTAAAAAAAACATGATAATTTAATACTCATCGATATTTACAAGTATAAAATTCTTAATATATTGCAAGGTGGCAAATCGTCTAACTAACATTGGATTTCCTAACAAACTAATGTCGAATCAGTCAGTTTTTGGATCCTATATATTTGGTCGACAAACACAACAGTAAAAGACATCCAAATGCTTTGGTTGTTTGAATATTTGGAACTATCAAGATGCATTTCTTATTCCAGCAACCAAACACTATGAAAACAAAAATGGATCATCACATGCCAAGGCATTTTTTAAATGTTTAAGATGTCATCTAGTAAAAATATTAGCAAAAGTTTTCTATATTTATTTTGTCTGAACAAAAATACTCTTTACATCATTAGTTTGTATACCACACCTTACCATAATCAATAGTGCTATTACCTTTACTTGCATAATCTTTTTCTAATTTTTTGCAACCTGACTTATGTGGAGCTATTCTAATTTTTTTGAAAATTAGATAACTGGATAGAGGAGGAAAGAAGAACCATACATGAACAAAAGTCTTGACTTTTGGAAAGGTATGCACTTAGCTGAATTCTTTTATTCTTTTTATTTTATTTTATTTATTGCTTCATTAAATTGTTCAGTTCATTATAGATCATTCATAGGTTTTTAATACACTTAAACATAAGTACACATTTGTTATGTAGTACAAAAGGAAAACAAATATATTAAAACATAGGTGTTTTAAATGTTATGATAGGTGTTAACTACATTCATATATTTCTTGGACATTTCAAATCATTTTGTACGAGGGTTATTAGTCAAATTTTATAGTATGTTCTTTGTATAGTTAAAGCTGAATTGCATGAATAATAAAGGGTGTGTAAATGTTTCAGGCAGCTAAATTTGAATTCAATTAAGTAAATATTAAATTACAGTTCAAGCGCCAGGAAAAGTAGGAGCTACCAATATAAAACATAACCAAATAAATGTCATTTTGTATGTCTTAAAAATTATAACTGACTTGTCTACAATACTATCCAATCAAATAGGATCCAATCAAAATAACCCTTAATATGTCAAAACTTGCCAATATCAAACACAACCAAATAATTAATTTGGTAAAGTTCAACGCTTGTTTACCTAATGCAAATAGACTTTAGCGGCAGAGGATTGGGAATTAAAAAGGGGGTGAAGATGGTGAAGACGAGAAGCCTGAGGGGAGAAAAGTGAAAAGGAAATAAAGTTTTGGCGGCCTAAAAATAAGTTGGAGGGAAACGAAAAAGGAACGCGAAATAATTTCTTTATACGTTAATTTATTGCATGTAGTCTTGCTGTCTTTTTACCCTAAACAAAGACTAACTACTTAATAATAGCAAGCCAAGCTTTCATGCAATCCACGCTTGCTATTAATATGATATAGGTAAACTTTGAAGCAAATAATAATTCTTTGTTTGTGGACATAAAACTATGATATTTTCAATGAAAAATGTTCAAAAGCTTCTATGTTGCATTGTCCTAAAGAAATGTGGACATCCTTCTTTTATGAAGTAATATTTTACTGTAAAATTTGGATTTAGCGAGTGTGATTACAATATAAGACATGTTCACAAAATATGCTGCAGTGCAAACTCTGAACTGTTGTGTTATAAGCAACTTTAATGGAGTTCACCTGATCCATCTTTGCCCTCTTTTCTCATTCATACAGACCCAATTAAACTCTAGATTCAACTCTAGATGCCAAAAGCAACTATTAATTCAGGTGAAAATCTTGCAAACAAGGCAACTTGGCAAGGAGAAAATTCAATCAAGACAATGAAAAACATAAACAAAGTGCTCAAAATAAGGGATCTTACTCAGCTGCTTCAGCTATTCCTAAAACTGAAGTTAGTGGACTAGCAGTTGAATCTGAAACTGCTTCAGCAGTGCTAAAAACTAATGGTAGATACCGTCGTTTAAATTCTGAAACTGGAAAAACAAAATCACAACAAAAATCAGACGACGCGCGGAATCAAAACATAGATACCACTTATGAAGACAACAACTTAAACATTCTAATTGATGATTTATAGTAGAAAATAACACTTATGAAGATAACACTTACATTTTATACATCTTTATATACATAAATAAATATGAATTCTTAAGTTAATTCACTTTAATCTGGACCTCCTAATGCTGCATTGAACATGGGCAATGAATGAGTCAAATCTTTGTCTATTCTTGGTATAGCCTAACTACCATTTCAATTCAAAAGGGTAGAATTAGAAGGTTGTGAGTATTAAATATGGTTTTGAGAACTTTCTTCAGATTAAAGAAAATAAAAATATTATTTAAATTTAAACTCGGTTTTTGTTAAGTCACCTCCTACTGTGGACTTAATCTTGAACAAAGATCACAAAACTTTATGTTCCATCGTTCAGTGAGTCATCTTTTTATACGTGTAAAATAATCAAAATAACTGATGTAAAACGAGTAGAACAAGCATAGAACAAAAGAGTATCATTTTGAGTACATAGGTCCAAATATATTGAAAATAAAAGGATTAATAACTCAAGCTTCATTACATAGTTTAACGGCTAGGATCTAAGGCAGAAACATTAAAAAATATTATACCGATGTTAAATGTCCGTTGATCAAAGAATTTAAGTGACTGACAATATATGTAGACCATGAACATATACCGACTTTACGCACTTAATAATCTTCTAATCTTAACAGATCCTATTCATTTACTACTACCAAGTTCTCTTCTACTCACTAATAATAAATTGAATTTGAAATCATAAGAACTATATAGTTAGTAAATTCAAAATTACTGTAATTAATCACATCAAACATTTAAACCGCTATGTTACAGTTTTACATATTTCATATATGTTATTAACTGTTTAGCAATAATGCCTTAAAAAACTTATATACTTTGTTGATTGCTCACTTAAATACTTTTTACTAAAAAAATATCTTTTTAACATCTCTTGTATTTGACTTTATATAGAGAAAAAAACAGAAAGCATGCATCTACTATCTGATAAAAGCATACCAAAATAGTAATTAAAGTTTTCCAACTACTCAGTTTAATATAAAGTAAAGATTGAAAAAACCAACCTGACAAAATGCTCCTCTTGCTAATTCAGTGTAGAAAGTTGTAACGACCCTAATATTAGCTAACATTATTTAGAATGTTTAATAAGATAAATTAAATTAAATAATGCAGTGCCCTAAAGAATGAATCGGTGGAGAGATTAAACTTAAACATAAGAAGGGTAATACTTCAAGTGTAAAAGAGGAATTAGGCTAATATTACTTATACAAACCCTTATACCCATTCACATCCATTCATTTTACATTCACAAACACTACTAAAATCCTTATTCGTCCAGCCACTAATTTGAGGAAATCAAGAGAAGAAAAGCTACAGGCTATATTTCAATAGATATCAAAGCCACGACATAAGCTCAATAGCCATTTAAAAATCACACATAACGTGTTATAGGCTATATTTCAACGGATATCAAAGCCACGACAAATTTAACACTTAAAAAATCTATCAAGATCGCATCTGTCATGAAATTGATTAAAGAAAAGATTGGATCTAATTAGTAAGGAAACTCACTCGTGCGGAATCAGTGCGGAATCGAGCTTGACGAATCGTGAGTAACACTGAAGAGGGTTGCGAAGAGAATCACGTGGAATCTCCAGCTATCTTGGAATCGAGCAGAGGTTTGCGGTGCGGAGCCAGGTTAAAGAGGGATTCGCGTTAGTAAGGAAAGGAACGTGAGTAAAGGTGGAAGTGAACGAGAAAACGGAGTATTGGATTTAAGCGGCAATGAACAAAAGATGGAGGGAAAAGGACACAAATTTTCACGTGAGTAACAATGGCATTAGTGTTAGTAACAATGGCATTAACACATGCCATCATCTACCCTAAACAACCACTAACCACTTAACTATAGCAAGTCGAACTCCTGTGCAATCCTTGCTTGCTATTAATATAGCATTTTCTTGTAGTGTAAATTTCTGGCCCAACATGACTGTTTTCCTATAAATACAAACCATAGAGCAACCAAAACAAGATCGAACTTCCGCCATCACTATATGAATGCTCTGCCTCTTCTTCATATTCTATCTCCATACAACAGTCACCAAGGCAGTTACTTTGGGCAATTCTAGGACTTAGAATCCGTTCAACTCTTTTACTTGTGACTTATTCTCTTTCAAATCTCTTGTAATCTCAAATAAACTACATCAAATCTATAGGCAACGAAGCTATAAAGTGAAGGTATGTCATAGATTGTTGAACCGCAATAAAATCTTGCATCTTTCTAATTTATTTCTATTAGTTTCCTTTAATTTCAACTGCTATCTGCTAGATCTTGGTCTCATAGGTTACCTAAAATCTATTCTTAGGTGTTTATCCATTTTTGGCATCAAAAATAGATTATTAGTAACCCTGGGAAAACTATCAAGTAGGAACATATAGTTTATTGATTCAGACAGACTGGTCAGATTTACCCATATGGCATGCATGCGTATGATTATTTTATATTTATTTAACCATTTTGATTTCAGAAGCATGATTTTGATTCACATATTTTTAGAAGATACTAGTGAGGGAAAATTCCGTTTCGCTCAACGGCATAGTCTCACTAAATATCTATTTTCAAGATAGCATATTATTATTCACACCAGACTTTTTGTCTGCCCAAAGTTTTTGTTCCCCTTTAACTCTCAGGTGCTCATTTGAGTAGTTTGAGAGTAAAGTTTACAGGTTCCTAGGTTGATGAATAAAGCTTCCAGAGACGTGCAGGAGGCAAGTTAGCTATGTTAAGGAGTTATTTTGTTTATTGTGTTATTGTTTCATTTTGTTTGAATGTATGTAATTGCAGAATGAGTACCTGTCAAGTAGTAAACTCTGATCAACCAAGGGAGCATCTTCACATATCGCTCTTGGAGTATTTTGTAATAATTATATTTTATCCGAACTTGGACAAAATTTTGGATTATATAATGAATATGGGAACTATTAATGAAATGCGTTCTTAAAATTTTTATATTCCTGTGCTTTTGATGTTATTGATATGATTAACATGAACACATTTTGTCATCGGAAATTAATATTATGGATGACTGCACCATTTGTAGATCTTAGTATCAGATCTTGAAATTGGGGATGTTTCCACTTGGTATTAGAGCAAAGGTTTATGTAAAACTAAAAGAATTTTGAACTTAAAAAGTGTTTTGAAAACATAATCCGAATGAGTCAGAGAATAAGATTAGGGTATGCGATAACGCTATAGTAACGTACTTGTATTTGCTATATATAAGTATATATCCTTTCTCTATTCTTCCCCCTCTCTTAGACCATTCTTCCATATCTTACTAAAGTTTGAATTCAGATTTTAGGAAAGTAAGGTAAGAAGGTAGGAAATGGAAGAGTGAATCTCGGTGGAGGAAGCAACACAACCAATGGCAATGTCAGGCCAAAACTAGAAGGAATCCATGTCGACAAACAACTGCAAATCTGGGTGCTGGAATGCCACCGGTGGGTATGGGAGAAATGTATCAGTTCTTTGTTAATACGATGCAAGCTGGAGCCGTAGCTGGATTAGTAGGTGGAAATGATGCTAATGTAAGAGGAGCAAATCTTGAAGTTCCTATTATCAATAACTATGTTGTGTTGAGTCATGATCATGCTAGACTCACGGAAATCCATTTATTGGAACTAAATTAACTATCAAAGTAGAGAGTTGGCTATTGCATTGTGAAAGGATTTTCACAGACTTAAGCTTGAATGATGAGCAAAAGAGGAGATTGGCATCCAAGCAGTTACAAGGAGCAGCATTGTACTGTTGGGACAGTGTAACTGTGGGAATACCAAAAGAGAACTTGACTTGGGTTAAGTTCAGAAGGAGATTTGAAGGGAGATTTATGTATGAAATAGCCAAGTCAACTTTTCTCAGAAAGTTTTCTGAATTGGAGTAAGGAGATATGTTATTGCTTGAGTATGCGACTAGATTTGAAGAGTTGTTTAGGTATTGATATGTTACAGTGGACACAGTGATAAAGAGGAACAAGAAGTTTATTAGGGGGTTGAAACCGAAGCTTGCCAGGGCAACACTACCGTATCTTAGAGACTCATGTAATGTAGTAGTGGAGATGGCACTAAGGAATGAAGAAATGCTTGCGTTATTTGGTAGTAACAAGCCGATAGAGACTCAGAGTGGTCAATGTAGGAAAAGAAAGTTCTTTCAAAAGAAGAGAGCTAAGAAAGGTGGAGCTACCAATAAAGGAAAAGGTAATGTTTTTTGCTTCAAATGTGATAAGAAGGGGCATTTTGCCAACGAGTGTCGTTCTGGAGATGGAAAGGTCATTGAAGGAAGAACATTAGATGTTTCAACTGTGACCAGATAGGACATTACAAGAACCAGTGTTGAGAACCTGCTAAGGCTAAAAAAGGAAAGGTGTTTACTTTGGAACCATTTACTTTGAGGCCAACAAAAGAAGAGAAGGGAAAGACTGTGCTTGGAGGTACGCTTTTGATTCTTGGCATACCTGTGGGAATATTGTTATTATGAATAATAATCTAATTCTATACCTAAAGCGAATGTTTTAAATTAATTAAGTGGTCCTGTTTACCAAGCCCGAAGCCCAAATCTCCAAACCCAGTTTAAACTTATCTAAAATATGTACATGCTTACATATATTAGTGTATCAGCATCTATCAAAACTGTAATTGAAATCAATGGCTTCTAATTTTAATGAATTCATATTTTTATCCTTGATTCTTCTTATTTGAATTCTATATTTTATGAATATTATTACATGGTATCAGAGCATTGCGCATCGATCTAGGGTTCCCATTCAAAATTAAGATTCAGATCTATCTCTCCTGCTAGAAATAAATGGCTGAAAGTAAAAATTCGTCAATGATTGATGTGATGCCGATGATGCCTAAAATAACGGATCGGAAATTAACAGGCACAAATTATCTGGAGTGGAGTAAAAAAATTCGATTGTATCTCAGGAGCATGGATAAGGATGATCACTTAATCAAAGATCCACCAACATCAACAGAGCAAGAGGATCAGATCTGGTTAAGAGAAGATGCTCAACTATTTTGCAAATACGAAATTCAATTGATAATGAAGTTATCAATTTAATCAACCACTGTGAATTCATGAAAGAATTGATGAAATATCTCGAATTTTTATATTCTGGAAAGGGCAATCTAACCAGAATGTTTGATGTGTGCAAGTCTTTTTACAGAGCAAAGAAACAAGATCAATCTCTCACTACTTATTTTATGAATTTTAAAAGAACATATGAAGAGTTCAATGTTTTGTTGCCTATGAGTATAGATATGAAAGTTCAACAAGATCAGAGAGAGCAAATGGCAATTATGAGTTTTCTGGCTGGCTTACCATCAGAGTTTGATTCAGCTAAAGCTCAAATTCTGTCTGGATCATCAATAACTTCAGTGCAGGAAGTATTTAGTCATGTCCTTAGAACTGAAAGTTCAACTGCTTCATCTCATGCTAACAGCAGTGCCCTGATTAGTACTAATACTAATCATACTTCATATACTAATTCATGGAGACCACCAACTGATTTTAGACCACCATGGAACCAGTCACAGCAACCTAACTCTTGGAGACCATCATCATCCCCATCCTTAAGACCATAAAGGACTGCATGGAGACCAAGTAATAAAATGTGTTCATATTGCAAGAAGCCTGTGCACTTGATTTCTGAATGTAGAAAACTTCAATATAACAACCAAAACAAAAATCAAGGAACTGGTAATACTTCTAATAAGACTGTGTTGATGACCACAGAAGAATTTGACAAATATAAGAAGTATCAAGAATCCTTACAGAACTCAGCTAGTAATCCACCATCATCTGTATCTACTATGGCTAATATGGAAAAGCAAGCATCAAAATGGATCATTGACTCAGGGGCTACTAATCACATGTCAGGTAACCCTAAATTGTTTACAGATCTTAAAATACATGAACATAGTCGAGCTGTCACTTTAGCATATGGAACTCAATCCAACATTCAAGGATCTGGTAACATAAACACTTCACCACCATTAAAGTCTATACTATTTATACCCTCCTTATCATATAATCTTTTATCTGTCAGTCAACTTACCAAACACTTGAGTTGCAGTGTATCTTTCTCTCCTGAAGCTTGTATTTTCCAGGACCTTACAACGAAGGAGATTATTGGTAAAGGCTATGAATCTGGGGGTCTTTATATTCTGGATACTTTACCAATGGCTTGTTCTAGTATAGATTCAGCAATCAAAGTTCATCAACAACTTGGTCATCCCTCTCTTACTCTTTTTAAACAACTTTGTCCACAATATAACCATATTACTACTCTTGACCGTGAATCATGTCAATATGCTAAACTTCATTGTAGTAGTTTAAAGCCAAGAATAAATAAACGTGCAAGTGCTCCATTTGAACTTGTACATTCTGATGTATGGGGACCATCATCTATTATTTCTAAATTTGGTTATAAATACTTTGTAACATTTGTAGATGATTACTCTCGAGTTACTTGGCTATTCTTAATGAAAAACAGATCTGAGTTGTTTTCTATTTTTTGTAACTTTCATGCTAAAATTCAAAATCAGTTCAAAACATCTATCCAAACCCTAAGAAGTGATAATGCTAAGGAATATACCTCTCATACCTTCAGCTCTTACTTAAGCCAACATGGCATCTTGCATGAAACTTCATGTGTGGACATTGCTCCCCAAAATGGAGTTGCTGAGAGAAAGAATAGACATCTCCTGGAGACCACACGAGCATTGCTATTTCAGATGAATGTCCCAAAAGTATTTTGGGCAGATGTTGTATTAACTGCATGCTTTCTTATTAATCGAATGCCATCTATAATCCTTAATTTCAACATCCCATACAAAGTCTTATGCCCTGACAAACAACTGTACCCTGTTGAACCTAAAATTTTTGGGTGTACATGTTTTGTTAGAGATGTAAATCCTCAATTGAGCAAGCTAGATCCCAAATTCTTGAAATGTATATGTCTGGGTTATTCAAGACTGCAGAAAGGATATAAGTGCTTTTTTCCTAGCTTAAATAAATATCTGGTATCTATAGATGTGAAGTTTATGGAAGATAAGCCATTCTATCAGAAATATCATGTACCAATTCAGGAGGAGAATGATGGGGTTTTATCTCATGTACCAATTTAGGAGGAGAATGTTGAATTCTTAATTTATTCTACTGTATCACCTCAAGAATTAGAAACACCTAGTATCACTGAAACAGGGCCCACTCTTGATCCTAGTCTTGATCTTCCTATTGCTCTCCGCAAAGAAAGGAGACAGTGCACCTATCCTATTTCTACCTATGTGTCATATGAAAATTTGTCTGGGTCTATATATTCCTTTATGTCTGCACTAGACTCGATTAATATCCCTAGAACAGTTACTGAAGCTTTATCCAAATCAGAATGGAGAAAGGCAATGATTGAAGAAATGAAGGCTCTAGAAACAAACAAAACTTGGGATCTAGTTAAGCTACCAAATAATAAGAAAGCCATTGGATGCAGATGGGTATATTCTGTTAAAATGAACCCAAATGGAACTGTGGCAAGATTTAAAGCTAGACTGGTAACCAAGGGTTATGCACAAGTATATGGTATGGACTATTCAGAAACCTTTTCTCCAGTTGCCAAGATGACATCCATCAGATTATGTATTGCTTTAGCAGCTAGATTTAATTGGAAACTTCATCAATTAGATATAAAGAATGCATTTCTCCATGGTGATCTCAATGAAGAGATATATATGGTTCAACCTCCTGGCTTCATTGCACAAGGGGAAAGTGGATTAGTATGCAAGCTCAGAAAAACTCTGTATGGCCTGAAGCAAAGTCCAAGGGCCTGGTTCGGGAAGTTTAGCCAAACACTTGAGAAATTTAGGATAGTGAAATATAAAAGTGATCAATCAGTCTTTCACAAATCATCTGAACAAGGTATTATTCTGTTAGTAGTATACGTAGATGATATAATGGTAATTGGTAATGATGCCAAAGGTATTGCTTCTCTCAAAACTTTTATTCATGATCATTTTCAAACCAAAGATCTAGGAGAATTGAAATATTTCTTGGGTGTGGAAGTTATACGAAGCAATAAAGGAATTTTTCTATGTCAAAGAAAATATATATTGGATTTATTAAAAGAAACTGGTAAGCTTGGTATTAAGCCTCAGAGTACACCCATCATCCCAAATAGCAACCTGACATCAGAAGGAGAATTATTATGTGATCCTGAGAAGTATAGAAGACTGGTTGGTAAACTTAATTACTTAACTATAACAAGGCATGATGTTTCATTTGCTGTCAGTATAGTGAGTCAATATATGGCTTCACCCACTAAGCAACATTGGTCTACACTTGAACATATTCTAGGTTACTTGAAAGTTACTTCTGGACAAGGCATTATGTATGCAAATCATGGGCATATGAGAGTGGAAAGCTTTGCTGATGCAGATTGGGCGGGATCCAAAGATGATAGAAGGTCAACTACTGGTTTTTGTATATATATTGGAGGAAATTTTGTATCTTGGAAAAGCAAGAAGCAACATATAGTGTCGCGGTCCAGCGCAGAGTCTGAATACCGAGCAATGTCCAAGGCAGTTTGTGAAGTAATGTGGATTAAGCATCTTTTAAAAGAGTGCAAATTGGAATTTGAGCAACCAGCAAAACTCTGGTGTGATAATAAGGTAGCTATTTACATTGCGTCAAATCCTGTATTTCATGAGAGAACGAAGCATATAGAAGTTGATTGTCACTTTATTCGTGATAAAATACAAGATGGTGAAATCACTACTCATTATATTCAGACTGAAGATCAACCAGCTAACATGCTTACTAAAGCCTTGAATGGGAATAGAATTAGATACTTAGGAAGCAAGTTGGGTTTACTAGATATATATAACCCAACTTGAGGAGGAGTATTATGAATAATAATCTAATTCTATACCTAAAGCGAATGTTTTAAATTAATTAAGTGGTCCTGTTTACCAAGCCCGAAGCCCAAATCTCCAAACCCAGTTTAAACTTACCTAAAATATGTACATGCTTACATATGTCAGTGTATCAACATCTATCAAAATTGTAATTGAAATCAATGGCTTCTGATTTTAATGAATTCATATTTTGATCCTTGATTCTTCTTATTTGAATTCTATATTTTCTGAATATTATTACAATTGTTTAATACTGGTGCATCACATTCTTTTATCTCTCATTGTTTGGTAGATAATCTAAGTTTAGAACCATCATAGCTTGTTACTTCTTTAAGGGTTGCAAATCCAATAGGAGGGTATGCAACTCTTGGGATGAGATGTGACCATTTAGAGTTTGAGTTATTAGGTTATATATTTGCCTGCAGTTTGCATGTGTTTGATTTTATGGGCTTTGGGATTATTTTCGGTATGGACCATTTAAGCAAATATGATGCTAGGATATTTTACCAAGATAGGAAAATATCACTAAGACACCCTAATAGTAGCGATCGAATTATATACTCAGTAGAGAACTTGAATTTTGATGTTTGTGCTTTATTGGGTGCAATGGAGGAGGAAGATGGGGTATATCGAGTTTTTGTTGAAAAAGAATTCGTAGATGTTTTTTAACCGCTTATAGGATTACCGTCGAAAAGAGCTATTGAGTTTAGAATAATTCTTGTACCTAGAGCTGAACCTATTGGTAGACTGCCTAGCAGGATGACAGCTACCGAGATGAAAGATTTAAAGGTGTAGCTAGAGGACTTGGAAGAGAAGAATTTTACCAGACCAAGCAGTTCCCTTTGGGAAGCAGCCACGGAATTCGTATAGAAACCGATTGGGTCATTAAGGATTTGTATCAACCATCATAAGTTGAATGAAAAGACGATAAAGAATTGGTATCCTTTGCCGAGAATAGATGATTTGTTTGATCTGTTGGGTGGAGCCAAAGTATTTTCTCAATTGGATTTGACGACAGGGTTCAATAAAATTGAGGGTAGCGGAGAATATTATTCCTTTGACGGCGTTTTGAATGAGGTATTGTTCGTATGAGAGGTTACTTAGGCCATTCGGGTTGGCTAATGCACCTGCTTTCTTTGTGGAATTGATGAATCAGATTTTCAGAGAGCACTTAGATAGGTTCGTGTTAGTATCTATAGATGAAATTTTGATATACTCTAGGAATGAGTGAGATCATGAGAATCGTCTTAGAATAGTGCTTGAGACATTAAGACAGCATCAACTGAATGCCAAGTTTTTGAAGTGTCAATTTGGAAGAGAGAAGTGAAGTTTCTTGATCACGTAGATTCGAAGAATGGGTTATCAGTAGATCCATTTAAGATCGAAGCTGTTAATAATTGGAAGAGACCCCAAGACTATGACCAAGATAAAGATTTTTCTTAGATTAGCTGGCTATCACTGGATTTTCGTCAAGGATTTCTCTCGTAAAGTAGGACCGATGACTAAACTAACAAGGAAGGATGTAATGTAAGTTTGGACCAATAAATATGAGGAGGCATTCTTAAAGTTGAAACATTTATTGGCCAATGTGCCCATGTTAGTTGTTCCGGATGGGAATCAAGATTTGGTGGTGTATAATGATGCCTGCGAAACAGGATTAGCAACTGTGTTGATGCAAAGAGGTAACGTGATTGCTTACGCACCATGACAGCTTAGATGCATGAAGTTAGATATCCAACTTATGATTTGGAGTTGGCGGCTATAATCTTTGCATTGAAGGTGTGTAGACACTATCTTTTTGGAGAAAGATTCGATTTGTTTACGGATCACAAGTCTTTAAAATATTTATTTTCTCAGAATGAGTTGAATATGAAACATCAAAGATAGTTAGAGTTCATAGCAGCTTATGATTTTGGAATTGAGTATTTGCCAGGGAAAGGAAATAAAGTCATAGATGCACTTAGCAAGAAACATCAAAATGAGATGTTAGCAATGTTTATTGGATGGAAATATTTTGAAGCATTAACTACTTTTGGTGTGTAGTTAAGATCGACGGCTATCTAGTCAAGAAGCTGCCATGTTGCCATGTTTGGAAGTTCAACCGGTTATGATTGAAAAGATTGCTTCTAAGCAGAGAGATGATCCATTATTAGCTGAATGGATTAGAAACTTGAAAGTGGAACCTAGAGTGATGAGTTGAAAGGTTTTAGTCTTGACTAAAACAGATAGTTAAGGAAGAAGGGACGATTATGTGTTCCATAGGTTGGAGACCTAAGGAAAGTTCTTAGGGAGTGTCATCGATTAAAGTTTACTACTTATCCTGGCGGAACTAAGATAATCGGGATAAGAAGAGAAGTTTATTTAAATTAGAGAAGGTATGAAAAGGGATGTAGACTTATGGGTAAAGCAATGTTTAAATTGCCAGCAAATGAAAGTCGAGCATTAGAAGCCAAGTGGGTTGCTTCGGCCTTTGGATATACCAATGTGAAAATAGGATTCTATATCTATAGATTTCTTTGACAGGTTGCCAAGATCGAATAGGGAAAATGAAAGTATTTGGGTTATAGTGGATAGATTAATAAAGTGCACATTTCATTCTTGTTAAGTGGACAAGAACGGCGCCTGTATTAGCTAAGTTGTTAATGATGAATATCATTAAGCCGCATGGGATTCCTAGTAGTATAGTCAGCGACAGAGATACTTTGTTCACTAGTGAATTTTGGAAAAGTCTGTAGGAAGTGTTAGGTACCAAGATGAAGATGAGTACTGCTTACCATCCACAGACGGATGGGAAGACAGAGAGAGTCAATATGGTACTTGAAGATTTGTTGAGAGCCTATGTACAGACTTTGGAGGGTTATGGGAAGACCATTTAAACTTAGTCGAGTTTTCCTATAATAATAGTTATCAGGCTAGTATAGAAATGGAAACTTTTGAAGCTTTGTATGGAAGGTGATGCAAATCACCCGCATGTTGGTTAGAGATCGGAGATAGACCGATTCTTGATCAAGATATGATGAGAGAAGCCACAGAAAAGATTGAGTTACATTGGACAAGGATGAAGGAAGCTCAAACGAGGCAAAAAGTTATGTAGATAAGAATGTAAGGAGTTAGAGTTCTCAATTGGAGATCATGTGTTTGTTAAAGTATTGCCGATGAAGGGTATAATTTGGTTTGGGAAGTCAGGAAAATTGCCACCTAGATTTGTTGGAATGTTTTCAATTATAGAAAGTATCGGGAAACTCGCTTACTGGATAGAGTTATCGAACAATTTGGCAGGAGTCCATAATGTTTTTCATATATCTCATCTCAGAAAGTGTGTTCATGATCCAAGGCAACTATCACTCTGACTGCAATGGAAGATTTAGTGGTGGAACCGGACATAACTTTGGTTAGACATCCAGTTCGTATTGTAGCTAGTGATGAGAAGAAGTTAAGGAACAAGAAAATCATATTAGTGAAGGTCCAATGGAGTGACAATGAAAAAGACTGTACTTGAGAGACGGAGGACATGATTAGAGACACTTATCCTGATTTGTTTTGATGATATGTTTTATATCTGTGTTATATGTTTGCTATGTACCTTATTGTAATTTCGAGGATGAAATTCTTTAAGGAGGAGTCTGTAACACCCCTAATTTTGATTACTGTTATTTAGGAAATTTATTTAGATAAATAAAATAATGTATTGAGATAAAGAGAATGAGATTTGATAATTAGATGTGGTTGTAGCTTAAATAATTAGCTAATAAGATTAATTAATCCATAAGGAGAAGGAGGAATAATATGAGGGGTAAAATAGGAATAATCACGTATTTCCTAACCATAACCCTTTCTCTTTAATTATCCTCATTTCATTTCACTTTATATAAACAAAAATAAACTTGAGGCCGACTATTGCTAAGGAAAGCAAGAGTAGAAAAGCGAAGGAATCAAAAGAACAGCTAAAGGGAATTTAATCAACACTTAATCTCAAATCTCTTTATCCAGTCAAGGTGAATGATAATTATACATCTCACTTTTGCTTGTTTGTCTCGGTTTTATACTTAAACCTGAATTATATGATGTATTATGCCTAGTTTTGAATGATTATTGCATTATATACATGTTTGATAATTTATTGGATAATTTGATAGGTTTTAAGTGTAGAAACCTAGTTTATGACCTTCAATCGACTTGAAATTTGGTTATGATGTTTAAAACATTAATTTGAAGATGATTTTTTAATTTCATAATTTTCCAAGTTTGTATAAATATTTATGAATTTTCTTAGTAAGGAAAAAGATTCATTTCGGGTTTTAATTATTAAAAATAATTGAATAATGAATTTGATCCAGAAATTTTTACATATGAAAGAATAGGTTAATTCTGATTTTTAGTGTTTTTTAGAGATTTTCCTAAGTGATTTTGAACTTCTATAAATTTATTATGCTAGAAAAACATTTAAATTAATATTAATTAATTAAGTTGGTAAACATTTTTGGAAAGATAAAATTGACTTGCGGTAGTTTTCTAAAAAGAAATCGGTAAAGTTTGTTTTTAACCAACATAAATTGACAAGGGATTAGAGTTGGTGAGAAGAAATTCCTTTATAAAGAAATAAAATGGTTTTCATATTAATTACAATATCACCATGTCATATGTTAGAATGTAGGATGCCTGAGGATTGCCGATATCCATGTTGCCACTATAAAATTCAACACTAACTTGAATAGATGCATACGATGTCAACTCATGTTGGTATAGAATGAATCTATTCAGGTTAAACATATTATAGATGTATATTTATGGACTTCGGCATACCATCATTTTGACATCAGTGATTTCCTAACTCACCAGAGCCATTTCGACATCCCTTGTCCTTTTGTTTTTAAAACCCATACCATACGGTATTGATGTCGTAAGTCTTCTACTTTGAAACATTTGCCTTAAAGGCTTCGATGTCGCATGTCTTAATTTTGTCAACTTAATAGCGGCAGTGTAGTAGTCGCAGCTTAGTAAGGACGACATCAATTCCTTTGAGATATTGATGTCGAAGGTTATCCATTTCGATATTCCTATTTTCTAAGTTGAAAGTCTTTATACCAAACCTAATAACAAGTTTCATAGGTTCGATAACCTATATGCTTATATATTATACAACAAGAATAATTCCGGCCTTATGGCCTTAAGTTTTATAAATAAGAATACTTTATTATAACTTCGATATTGAAGGGGTGCGACAACCTATATTGGTCGTATTGATGCCGCATTTTATCAATTTAAATAGCTTTATTTGATGACTTGATAGCCCAAGGTTTTAGAGGTGCGACAACCTCCTATTGATTTCTAAATCAATGAAAGCTATTTCTAAGAAGGACATATTTTGGCATAATACCTTGACTACGTAAAATGGCTATATTTTTCTTGTTTTAAATATGATTTCAAGAAATACATCATTTATAAAGATTTATATTTTCAAGGAAATAAAAAGGGTATTTTTAGCCCCGAGTTTAACATGAGAATTATTATTATCACCATCAGATAAATTGTGATAGGATATCTTGGCTCAAGGATTAGAGATTAGAAAACCAGATAATTGGACCAGTGTAGGATTATGTCCTATGCTTCAACTGTTAGCCCCTAGTTGATATTGGTCCAAAATTCCAACGCATAGGACTTTGTTGAGGTTAAAGACTAAAAGTAGGTTTACGCACAGAAGGGAATCTATAACTTAGATCGGTTATTGGTTGGCCTGCAAAACCATTTGGTTCATAGTAACCTTAGTAAAACTATGAGATAGATGGATAGTCAAGTTTACACTAAGAAGATTTTGTTTTTGAACGGAGAGTCTGGTTTATAAAGTAGGAATGGATAATTTGTTGATTTAGACAGACTGGTGAAATTTACCCATGTGACATGCACGCATATGATTATTTTATGTTTGTTTAACTATTTTGATTTCAAAAGCATGATTTTGATTGATATATTTTCAGAAGATACTAGTGAGGGGAATACTTGTTCCACTCAGCGGCGTAGTCTCACTAGATATCTATTTTCAAGATGGCATATTATTATTCACACCAGACTTTTTGTCTGACCCGGAGTTTTTGTTTTCCCCTTTAAATCTCGAGTGCTCATTCGAGTAGTTCGAGAGTAAGGTGTACATGCTTCTAGGTTGATGAATAAAGCTTCTGAAAACGTGTAGAAGGCAAGTTAGCTATGTTAAGGAGTTATTTTTTCCGCTGTGTTATTGTTTCATTTTGTCTGAATGTATGTAATGGCAGAATGTGTATCTGTCAAGTAGTAAACTTTAATCAATCAAGGGGGCATCTTCACATGTCGCTCTTAGAGTATTTTGTAATAATTATCTTTTATCTGAATCTGAGCAACATTTGGGATTATGTAATGAATATGGAAATTATTAATGAAATGTGTTTTGAAAATTTTCATATTCCTGTGCTTCTGAAGTTATTGATATGATTAACACAACCACATTTTATCATTGAAAATTAATACTACGGATGACTACAGCTTCCGTATCGCTTAGTTCCAGACCTCAGAATGAGGGATGTTACATTTAGTAATGGTCAAAATTCCAATATTGTTCATATTCAACTCTATAGTCCAAACACAAAATCCTTGGTTCAATAATAACAAATATTATTAACCAAATGGTCTAGCCAAAGACTTTGACTTTGAGTTGACTTGAGTTGATTGTGACACTAACCCCATATAACTAAGGAGACAAATCCTCTCTTGGATAGTGCTTCACTTCAATACATCCACTCGACTGAACTATAGTCACTCGATGTACGCCATGCCACAATTTGAATATAATCAATGTGGATCTTTCATATTGATGATCCATAGTGTTCTAAAGTCGAGAGTACTATGTAAATCAGTCACATCGATATTTTTTGTTTGACCTTATTTATATTAACCAACAAAAAACTATCAAATGTCGTTTCATAATTTTCAAATAACTATCAGTATGTAACCTCTAGGTGCCCACAAAAATCATGGGTAATACATTGCCCAACGTTTAGAGAGCATGTCTCAACCTGTACATCGATATCCAGTCTCGATGTATCTTGACTAGGAATATTTAGAATGATATATTTGTCTTCATTGTGATAAATTACTCACGATTACCACACTTTGTAACTACTATCACATAACATGCCATTTATGAATTTTCTATTAAATATACTTTTAATTAATTTAATTGATTAATATAACCATTATACCAAGTATCTAATAGAAAGAAACACCTTTTATTTTGAACAAGATTGGTTACCGAGTTAGATACATATAACAAGTTACATAATTACCCGTAGCTCTATCAATCTCCCACCTGCACTAGGAGTCAATTATGGAATCTTATTCCAACTTCTCCAATCGGTTTTCTCAAAACCAATTGGGTTAGTCCCTCAATGAACGGGTATGCCATTATGTTTTAATTATATACTTTGTCAATCAACTCTCTCTGACGCGGGTAAACTACCTTTATCACGTGGAACAATTCAGAGCATGTCTCTCGACTTCTAGTAAGCTCTAAGTTCTATTACAAATTATATCATGACATTGTTATCATATAACAATGTCATGGAATTCTCAAAATTTGGAATTACCCTCGGATCAATTATAAATTTGTGATTTATATTTATATACATTTTTTTATTACGGCGTTGTTCAAGGCGATGTACTTATCTTTTTTCATTGAAACAACCACAGTCTTTCATTTAAAACATTTATAACAAAAGTTACTAACTTGAATTTATTATTGACATATTATACTCAATATTACTTATGACAGTTTGAGTCTGAACAGTCCTTCATAAAGAGTTCGTTGTTTCTATAAACAATTCTATGATAGTTCATAAATACACGAGAACACTCCAAACCACGATTCAGTGATATCAATTTTGACTTGATATTTGCTTCACATATCAAATACATAAACAAATCATAAAATAATAGACAACATAACATGTATGATAATTCATATTGCCAATTCATAAGGAATCCATTTTACATGTTCTATATTAAACATTTTAATAAGACGTCCTTGCATATCGTTTTGGGACATTCCTAATATCTTTTATACTTACTATAAAAGACATCATTAACAAATCCAACATTGAGTATTAAAATAAATAAAACTGATTATAACACAAGTATATCTTTAACAATCAGCAATATGTTGTTTACTTAGGATTTAGAAATATCTATGTACCTTTAATGTTCTTTCTTATAAACACGCGCTTCCCTTGTATTTTGACTGATAACCAAACTATTTGATACATTTATCAAAAACATTTGTTCAATGTTGATGCTTTTTAGAATGATACTTCCATATCTGAAAACCTACAAACCCAATATCCCTCCCACTAACTTCGAGACACCTTGGTTGATATGTGCAAACAAACTAGTCTAAATCTATATTCAGAACTTCTTATTTCAGCACATAATACCAAAACATAGAGTCACAACAGACGATAATTTTGTGAGTAAAATCTGAACCAACCTGGGCACATCGAATGGTGAATCTGTTATGTTAATTTCAACAATTAAAATTCATGGTAATATTCTTAATCACGTATGTGACTAACTATATTCCAACTGCATTTTTTCTTTCTCATAAAGACAAATTTACGGCCAATGGATTATGTCCCTTCGGATACAATTATCAAAATCATATTTTCATAATGTACTTGGAATCTATTTGGGATTAGCGCATCATACCATATCATAGAGTCAATACTCTTAATGGTCTAATTAAACAACCGAGAATTATTTATTCTTGACATTAAAAAGAAACTCACGGTTTCTCTTTAACGTAAAAGAATACTTAGTAGACATTCTAATGCGTTGATTTCATTTTGTTTTGGTTAATTTCATTGCATACCTTACAATCAGTATTATCCTTGGATCATATCCAAATCCATTTTATATACCACTAATATCTTACAAAAATTCCTTCACTACAAAGTTGGTATTTCTTGAAACAGTGTTTCTCAATGCAATGGAAAGACATTCGTAAACATTTTATGAATTGCCTTATATAAAACTGATTTTGCCTGAGTTCACAATATGTTTTTGTTCACGACATAAATAATTCATTCAATGCCAATCGTACCCAAAACTCTCTTCAGACGATACATACAAGATCCCTTATGTATAATTATTACATGCATTCTTTTGACTCGCACAACCTGGCAACTCATTGGCCTAGGATATGTAGGGGTTTCTTGTAAATCCTTATCATGTATGGTTTTGTAAACTATTCTTTGGATGATATTAACTTTATACCTAGTGTATTACTCTTAAGTACACATCTTCTAGAAAGAATTTAACTCAAGTTCACTCATCATTAATCGTGCTTTGTCCAACAATGTTTGATTACTCCTTATTAATACATCACTATATATTATAGGAATAAGTGACCTTTGAGACTGAATCTTTATTCATACTAGGTACATATGGAACTTTTTCCTACATACTCACCCATTTGTTCAAATCGAAACATTTCATTTGCATGTTATTTTATTTACTTCCGTTTTATATTCTATGAGCTTATTATAGATTTATACATGCATATCATATACATATGTCCATGTACGTGATAACTCATCGGTGTATATGACAAAGTATATGGAACCGTTTTGATATTAGCTGTAACGACCTGCCTTTTTAGATGTTTTAAGCAGACACACATGTCGGACTCAAACCATTCAAAAGGGCAGATTGTTATGGGGTAAATTAGAAAAAGATAAAGAAATAAAACAAATAAAGAATCTCGTAGCGGAATGACAAAATATAATAATCAATTAACAGTTCATGAAGCTATTTTATAAATACATTTGATTATTCTTTTACAACACAAAAATCAGAGTTACATAAAACAGAAATAAATAAATAAATGCAGCGGAACAAGATGATGCAGTGGAATAAATAAAATAAGTAATAATAGTACAAATTCTTCGTCTTCATCCTCTAGAAATAAGGTCTTCAAGCCTGAAAAAATCAGGCTGACCCGAGCGAATTGAAAAGACAAAACACTCGAGTCAGAACTAAAAGATCTTATGTAAGTTAAATCAACGGTAAATAAATATGAGTGAAACGACGTCAAAGATGTTTACGGAGTTTGACATCTCCTATCCAGTGTCTAACATGAGTGCAGTAAATTAAGAGATGTTCGGGATTACCATCTCCTAAGGATCCATTAAACTATCTACTATGTAGTACAATACGCTATTATAATATGTCTACAATAAAGTAAAGTATTAAAATAGCGTTAAGGCGTTCCCCATATCCCCCTTAACACATTTTATATATTCCAATAGTCTATACAATACCGTAACTCCTCCGTAAACTGGAGGCTATCAGAAGGCACTCCATAGGTATGGTACAAAACAAACTCGTAGAAGGCGCGATAGGGCATGTGAACACGGCACTCGAGGCAATGCCAGGGTAGATATACTAATTGCACTGTCGGACTGGTGGTAATGCCTAGCAGCTACTACCACTCACCTCGGAATACACTCCCATAATCAAAATCAAAGGGTGGCCACCAAATCAATCACAAAGTAATAGTATGGTATCAAAGAAATCTGTTCGATTGGAGGTGCGACCTCACTTGGCCCGACATAGCTCCTGTTTTAGCCACATCAAGCTGACTCACGGGAGTCAGGGTCACGTAAATACCTCATACATAATCGTTCACCAAACCATCCTACTTCATTTCTGGAATCTCCACCACGTGCACAGTTGTTAAAGTGGTTTTCGGTATTGGCAGAGAGTATGACAATATCCGATCCCGGTCTCTTTAACAACCAAACGCTTATTTCACACCGGATTGTTCTTTTATATTTCAAAAGTCAATTCACAATTAGTAGTCAAAATATCATATTCTCAAAGCCATATCTTCCGAAATCATATTTACTTTCCAACTATATTCACTTTCAAAATCATATTCACTTTCAAATTCATATTCACTTTCAAATCATATTCACTTTTGAAATTCATATTCATTTTCAAATCATATTCACTTTCAAAGATCATATTTACCCAATATGTAATTTTCAAAAAAGTATCAATTCCAAGTTATAACTTATTTTGTGTCATCATTAAGGGTTTAAATATAAATACTTCAACTTACACAGTCTGAAATTTTAGGAAATAGTTTAGATAGTCATGAATAGTTTTAATAATAGTTAAAATAGTTTAAATAGATTAAAATAGTTCGAATGGTAAAAATAGTTTAAATAGATTTAATTTTAATTTAATTAGATTTAAAAAATGATTTAAATAGATTTAAATGTTACTAAATAGATTTAAAATTGTTTAAATAGATTTAAAATAGATTAAATGGATTTAAAATAGCTTAAATAGATTTAAAATAGCTTAAATAGATTTAAAACAGATTTTATAAATTTAATTTGTTTAAAATTGGTAAAATAGATTAAATTGGATTAGATAGGTTATAATAGATTAATATAAATAAAAATAGTTTAAATTGATTAAAATAGTTAATTTAATGGAAATAGTTTAAATTAGTAAAAAAATAAATTTCAAAGTTATATCCAAACATTTTCAGTAGCTCAATTCCGATAAATTCATTCATATTCGACACTTCAATCTTGAAATTCCAATTTAAATCCTTTGAACAATTCATTTAAACCAATTCCAATTTTAGCATTAACACTTGGATTATCGAAAATACTTAAGTTTATATAAATCAATTTCTATTTCAAAATTCCAGTTAACTGAATTCAGAATTTTAAAGATTCAAAAATCATTTAATTTAACCAATCTGGTGTCCGTATATAATTTTCTACCCTAGGGTCAAGTGCTACGGATATTTATCATTTCAATCCGCAATTTAATATTTTACGGTTATGTATCATTTCATACCACAATCCTGAATTAAATAAAAATCCATAAAATCGCTCGAGTCTATCATTTCAACCCATAACGATTTTTCCCTAATCTATAGATCATTCGGGTATATATCATTTCAACCCATAATGATTTTCTAATAATAACTAAGGGAACTTGTAGAGTGATAACAATCTATAAATTTAGCATAATATCCAATCATCCAATAATAAAATCAAACATCCATCACAGTCATCATCCAATTTAACCAAATAAATCACAACAATAACAAATTATCCTTTACATGAAATTAACTAGCAATTTAAATTCATAATAAATTAAATGAAAATTTAATTCAAAGCAATTTAAATTAACTGGAATATCAATTTAAATACATCAAACAACCATAAATAAATTCCTAATCACATCATAAATTTAATTTAACTAACATAAGAAATTTTATAAGTTGCGAGTGGGTTAAAACACCCATCTTCGATTTTAAATCGAATTAAAATCCAATTTAGGGCCCAAATTCAAACAGTCTCGTAATTTAACCAAACTAGCGTCAAAATGTCCAGAATTTCGATACTATCCCTACAAAATGAAACGCGCATGAATCGAATCTCGTATGTAAAAGTTATAATGATTAGAAGATGTAACGATTTAAATTTAAACAAATAAAATAAAATGAAAATACACGAAATCGTTACCTGCCACGCAAGCATCATCTCAACGCAACCCTAACGCACGCTCATCAGGTCGCGAGAACGAAGCCGCCACAGCATGAAGCGCCGCCAACACCGCCGCTCTGCCATCGTGGCCACCCAGCCTTCGCCGCCGCTCACCACGCAACCCCCCGCCTCGCGGTTGACCGCTGAATGCCAACCAAGGCCGAGAACAAAAGCAGCCGCCACCGTATAGAGAAACCCTACTCGAATTGTTGTTGTCGATCAAGCCGTCCAATCGCCAAACGAATCACATGGATGAACTCCCCTCGGCCCTCTCCACAACACTGTATCATTGATTTGACGATCAGTCGAAGTTGATCGACGATCGATGAACGTCTGAGAATTGCTCCTTGAATTTCGGACACACAGAAACCCAAATCGAAAAAAAGACAGCAGATTTGACTTGTGCTCGTCGAGAGGTTCGAAACGGTATATAATTTGTTAGGTTTTAGAGGAGTTTGATTTTTCGATTTGATTTTGGTTTGCAATTAGGGTTTGGAGATTTGAATATGTTCTGCCATTGAAAAAAGGAACAGATAGAAGTTGATGTACGTACAGGAATGAGAAAAGAGAAAGATTTTTCGTTTATAACAGGCTATTTATAGGTATAGCTAAAATAGAAAAGAATGGACCAGATCGAATTGGAAGTTGAACGATAAACGACCCGACAAGCCCGTTTCATTCCCAAAACGAAAGTGGGTCATCCCATATATCAAAATAGATGTTTTCAATATTTTTAAACTCAATGGAACCGGTTTCAAGTCCTAACTCCATCATATGAAGAAGTTAGCTTAAAATCAGCTTATTTCAAAATTGATTTCAATTGATTTTAATTAAATTGATTTCTAGGCGTTTCGAGTCCGTACGATCAAACAACAAGTTCGATCGCTATGAAAATTGAAACCTTACGATAATTCACTGTTACGAATCCGATGAAAATGGTTTCATCAAAATCCGAGACAGTGGACAAAATGGCTATTTTTCAAGTTAATTAAATAAATTAATATTAAATTAATTAAGTCACTTTTCAATTCAAATTTTACTAATTTACAATTTCTATCATTTTGGATTATTTAGTAATTTAAAATACTTTTAAACAAATTTCTATATCCATTCCATGTTGAATATTTCTCCTATTACAATGTTTAATTTCAATTTCAATACATTCAAAGATTGTAAATTTAATTTCCAATAATTCCATTTAATTTGATTTCCATCTTTGTTATTAAATCATTTATCATCTTATGGGTATAATTAACACTGGTTTATGTCTTAGTACATTAATATTTTCCCATTTCAACTTAATTTCAATTAACGTAATATTTTATTTTCAATTAATTGCAATTGGTTTCCAATTTAATTTAATAGACTAAATAAATAGGTAACATATAATAATTGTTACCATTAACTTTTAGTCACACTTATAAGTTTACTATTTACAAACAAATGTTACACTTACTTACATAACATTGATTTTATTCAATTACCATTTATTATACTATTTCATTACTTAATTCAATATTTACATTTGTTTTCTTATATATAATTTATAACCAAGTATACCATTTTAAATTATTTCAATTAATTGGAATTTCAATAAAATTGTTAATAATTAACTTAAATTAACATTATTACATTTCATTCTATTTATTATTTTCATTAATAAATCATAAATTTTAATTTCTTCCAACATTAAATAACAGAATCTTATTAAATTAACCATTTTAAATTATCGAAAAATTACGGGTCGTTGCATTAATAGATTTACGATTGCATATATATACGCACATATGTATTAATCCGAAAAGTTCATCGACTCCTATGGCTCTTCGACTAAATGGGTTTATTACCCTTAATTGTTTAAGATATAATTAACTAGTATCACATGATTCATAATCATAATAAATTTTTATTTCTCCAAACTATGACTTAGTCTATAATTCCAAAATAATTGAAAACAATTTTAGATACTTCAGTATTTTCGATTGCGTCACTTTTGTTATAATAACAAATACCACGTTGTAGTTTTATTTCATAACAAATATTTATAATATTCAGATTGAAATAAAATTATGTCCATTCTTTAGTCATCACTAAAGAACATGTATTATTTCATAAATAATGTGTGGTACGTTTTATGAAAACAATTTTCATAACTTGATGCAATCAATAAGTACCATATGGCATGCTCTCACTATTTCCGCCGTTACTATAATAGCGTACTAAATTTGGAGGTCCATCATTCAATTAATATAGATTATTTATTTCACATACTGCAATTAGTTTACAGTAGGGAGTTCTTTGGTTAAATATCTTGAACTGGAAGAAATAAATCTTACAGAAAACAGTTTTCAATATGAAAATGCATTTAGGAATAGAAATTGTAATTCATATTCCAATGTTAAGCATCAATTATTATTACAATTCTTGTTCCGATGTTTCCTTATGAAGCAAAAGTGACTTCACTCTCTTCATCCCAACTGTACCTTAAATCACATCTACTCTTGTACACTCATTTTTCTTTCTATATGGTCAAACCATTCAAAATAATACCCATACTGCAACATCATAACGAACTCTTTACAAAAGCGCACTCGATTATCTTTAATATTTAAGGATATCAAATATGTTGTACTTTGCGTAAACTGATCAAATTGATCAAATGGTTTTGGTCCAATGTTACATTTAACACAATATGATCTTTATTGTAATCAATCAAATTGAATACTCGATCTCTCACTATGGTTTATTTTTTTATTTCAGATGAACTAATTTCATCGAAGTATCGTACATTACAAAGTGTGACCGTTCACCATACAACATTTATATACTATTTTTATAGATCAAATATCCATAGCCTTGTATTATTTTTGAGTTCAGAACTCATAGAAGGCAATACATGGTCTCGACTAAATATACACGTAAGCGATCAAATTACGAGCATATTTAGTCGTTGTAAAATCAGGTGCTTGCATGGGTGTAGAAATGTTAATAGGCAATAAGCATTTATTAGTAAGTATATGTTATATTTCTATTTGTCAATCTTTAATTCAGTTTATTTGTATATCTCAATTGATAAATGCTTTCAATCATATTAAATGCACAAATTTATCAAGTAGATTATTATAACATTATATAGCATATCTTTTTACAATATTAGAAAGGTTAAATGTTATCATTTCATTTTTCTAATAAAGCTCCTAACATGTTAACATTTCTACACCCATAGAAATTCAACACGTAATAAATCCTTTAGTACCTTATTAATTCTTTCAATTTGTCCAACTATTTATAAGTGGTAAGTTGTACTCAGATTTAACTTCGTTCCCAATGCACACTGCAAATTCTTTTGAAAAGCACTAAAAAATATAGGATCTCGATCGCACACAATATTTGTTAGTACACCATGAAGTCAAACAATTTTCTTTACATACAACTTAGCCAAATTTAGTGCACTCTTTTTTGTCTGTAAAAGAATAAAATGAGCATGCTTCATCCATCTATCAACTATGACCCATATGCTTTAATTTCCTATCTTAGATCATGGAAAACCAATCCATAGAATTTTGATCCCATTTCCATTGGTAGTTCCAAAGGTTGAATTAATCCACTATGTTTTTGGTGTTCTGATTTAATCAATTTACAATTTATACATTTCCAAACATATTCACCATATCTTATTTCATTCCCAAAGAACATTTGCTTTATGTCTTGGTACATTTTGCTACCTCTAGGATGTATAGTATACTTGGAATAATGACATTTATCCATTGCCTCTTTATGAAGATGTCCAACATTCGATACATACAATCTTCCATTCTTTGTCAAACATACTGATAAGTCAAGCTCAAAGCCATTTAAGTTACCCATTTCCACCCAATTTTCTAAATGATACAATCGATCAACGGCAAGGGATCTTCATTTTAACTTCGAGAAATTTGTTCAATCAAACTAGGCCTTATTTCAACACTTGCCAAGACCATGCTTTGGTTAGATATCTCACTTTTTTATTTAATTTTACAAGTAGTCAATGACTTGGGTACTTGATATTCTACTATTATCATCGACACTAGTGCTTAGTGTGTGTGACTTAACACATATTCAGCTCGATTAACTTTTCCTTGCATAAATTGTATCTTGAAATTACAAATGGCTATAAATTCCAACCCTCACTATTGGCGGATAATTAATTCTTTTTAGAAGAATAGATATTTAAGTGATTTATGATTAGTATAAATTAAAAATCTCACCTAATAGGTAACGATGCCAAATCTTCAAGGCAAACAGAATTGCTGCTAGTTCCAAAATATGTGTTGCACATCACTTCATCTGAACATAACTCGGTGCATATGCTACAACTCTATAGTATTGCATCAAAACGGCTCCTCGTGCTAATCCAAAAGCATCGGTATATACGATAAGCTTCTGATTTCCTTCAAGTACTATAATAACAGAAGCATTAATTGGCATTTCTTTCAACCTTTGGAATGCCTTTTCATACTTATCATTCCATTCATCCCTCCTTTTCTTGTTTAGTGAGATAATGGAATTGCGATCTTTGAAAAATCTTAAATAGATCTTTTACAACTCAAAAAGCTTCTTATTTCGATAACGGATTCTGGATGCTTCCGAATACTTATGGCTTTAATCTTTGAAGGATCCATTAAAATTCCCTTTTTGGATACATCACGTCTTAGAAATTTCACTTCCCTTTTCTAGAAATGACATTTTGAAAATTTGGCTTTAAGGTAGTTTTCTCTCAATGTCTCCAAAAATATTATTAAGTAAACTTCATGTTCTTTCTCACTCTTTGAATATACTAAAATGTCATCGATAAAGACTAAGACAAATTTATTAAGGTAACCATGGAATACTAAGGTCAACAAAATAAGAAAGGACATTCGTTAATTCAAACAACATTACTAACCATTCATAAGATCCATAGAAAGTTTGAAAAGCAGTAAAAAAAACTATCTTTCGCACTCTTAACGGATAAAAACCAGTTTCTAGGTCAAGTTGATAAAAGAATTTAGCTCCACTTAATTGATCAAACAGATCATCGATCATAGGCTAAGGAAACATATTCTTAATAGTTAGCTTATTCAACCTTCTATAGTCAATACATATCCTTAGTGAGCCATCAAGTTTCTTTACAAATACCACAGCAGAACCCCAAGGTGAACTGCATGAACTAATAAAAGTTTTGCCTTCTAATTCAACCAACCACTTTCTCAATTATTCCATTTCATGTGTTGACAACTATGCTCAAGAATGTCAACAAAAAGAGGCTTTCTCTACTTCTATCCCGAACCACCTGTTCATTCGGGATACCTCCTGTTATAAGTTAAAAAACATCAGGAAAATCTCTAACAAAATGGATATTATCATATTCATCTTCAATAGACTCCACAGAACACAATTTTCCAACTAGATCACCACATTTATGAAAGAGTTAATGGTATGCCTTAGGGGCAATCTGTGTAGTTAATGCCCCGCTATTACCCCGCTATATCTCATAGCGGATTTCCACCGCTACGATATTTCCATATAGCCCCAAAATATAGCCTTTCCGCTTTAAGCCCCGCTATTTCCGATATATCCCGTTATTTCCGCTATAATCCGTTATTTCCGCTATATCTTCTTTAATAAAATGAATTGAAAAATTGCATTTATACATTATAAAAATTATGAAACTAATTTATTTGATTTAATTTTTAATATATTTTCAGAAATGAAAATACTCTAATATTCTACTAAATTCAATTATGTTATATAACAGTTTTACGTTTATTTAAATATATTCGCACATGTTTTTATTTAAAGTTATTGATGTATTAATTATAATTCATTTGAATGATAATTTTTCATTTAATTACCATTTATATATTTGTAAAAACATTAAGTACGAGTTTTATATGCTATTTTAGAGCCATCCGCTATATCCCGCTGTATCCTCGCTGTATCCCCGCTATGACTTTTTGCACCTCCACCGCTTTAAATCTACCGAGCGCTTTAACTGCACAGGGGGCAATTATGTAATTTGTGATATATTTCTAACTCTATAATCAAACTTGTTCATAATAAAGTTATTTGATGTTTGTTTTTCTTTTATATACTTTGTTATGTTGTTATTGGATACATTTGCGATATATTTCTAACATTGTAATCAAACTCTGCAATTTTGAAGTATATAATTAAGAAAATCCTTAAATAAAATGTTATGTGACTATAGATGCAAATAGTTGTAATCGTGGGTAATCGAACATAATATTTTTTTTTAAATATTCTTGTTTAAGATGTTCAAGAAAAGGATATCAATACATCCGTTCAGACCATAGTATGTAATGCTCTCCTAATGCTAGGATGTGTATTACTCATGGCTATTGGGGGCACCAAAGTGTTATGTACTTATAATTATTGGATAATTATAAAATGACTCAACCGAGAGTTTCCTATTAGTTAATAACAATTAGATCAAACAAGAAATCTCAGTGTGACGATGTTATATAGTTCTTTGGACTTGAGAATACCATGGAACTTCCATATGGACACTCCACTTTGATTTTAAGTTAAATCATGGTATGGCAATAATCAGGGAACTAGGTCTGATTTAAAGCATTGGAAGTGAAGCGTTGTTTAATAGAGAATTCTTCTCCTCATTTATTTGACATTAGAATCGTAGCAAAGCATAGTCAACTCAAAGTCAAAATATATGGCGATAGTAAAATTGTTAGTAATAAATGTTATTGTTGAACTAAGAACTTTGTAAATGGACTGAACAGTTGAATATGGATATTATCTGAGTTTTGATCGATATCGAACTTTATATATCCTAAAGTGATATAGTGTTGGTAAAGGGAATTTGTGTACATTATATTGTTACTTAAAGGTGATCTAAATATTTGACTTTAGTGAAAAGATCTGTAAGTGATGAATCCCACCAAATTGTCAAACTATCGGCTAGAGTGACATGTGGACGTTAATATTTGAATTGTTTAATATTAGTCGCTGATTGAATTCACACTTGTGAGTCACACAACTTCAACCGTGAATTCTATGAAATACCACATGATTTAATTAGTTATAAAGTGTTATAAATTAATGAAATTAATTAATATTTAAGAAACATTAATTGTTAGTGTATTTGATGTTTTGGGTGCTTTTAGCAATTGGGCATCACTGGAATTTTCCTAATAATTATTTGGGTGTATATATAAATACTACATGTGCACATATCGATATGTGATATCGATATATATATTTAAACAAGGCTTAAAATGCACATAAATATTTATTTCGGATTGAAAAATATACTGACATACGATATGTCCATAGGGCTGGCCATACATGGTAGAGGATGATTTGGAATCATGTTGAATTGATATGAAGAGACTGAGTAAAAAAAGGGCAAGAGATTTTCTTTTCTCCTTAGCTCTCTCTAAAATACCAATACACACATCCCACTTGATATATTTTTAGAAAACCCAGACCGCCTACTCCTACGCAAAACCTCTCTTCATCCCTCCAAACATAACACACTATTAGTGATACAGCTCGATTCTTACAAGCTTGAGTAGTGGATTAAGAATCCCATGTGATTAAAAAAATCAAGGTGTTATGAGAAGGTAGATTTCCCAGGTAACTTTTAATTTGTAAATCAAATTACATGACAATGTCCAAACCTTCATATGTAATACTATTGCTAAACACACACACACACACATATGTGTGTGTGTGTGTGTTTATATAAACTCATAATTAAAATAACTTACATAAATTTATACAATTTAATAAGTATTTAACTTCAAACCAATAAGAAAATTTATTTTTGTTTTCGGTCTATGATGTAGATAAATTTTGTACAAACTTAATTCATGAGATATTAAATTTTGTATTTTACATTTATTTATTATTTAAATATAAAATATATTTTTAGTTTAAATAATACCTATACACATATGTTTTCAATTATTCAGTATAAAATATACATATAGATACATATTATTTGTAAATATTTGGGCTAAAAAATTAATTTATTTTGTTAAATTAAAATGTTTGATTTACCCAAGTGTTAGATCTTTGCATTCAAGATTCTAAACCTTAAATTAACATAATTTTGGAATTGTTAAATTGACCTTATATTTCAAATAAATAAACAACTTTAACCTAATCAAATTAACTTGTCTTAAGATATTTTAATTTAAAATGTCAAATTTAAATTGATATTTTACTAGGTCAAGCTAATTAGATTTATTCCAATTTTAAATATCTTGTATACATATATTTATATAATATACTTCAAAATCATTTATTACATATATGGTTTCTACAAATCTATTAAATATGGTACTACACACACACACACACACAGAGTATTCTATGATATTGAGAATATGTGTACATAAAAGCATATATAAATATCTTGATAAATTTGAACACACAGATATATATATATATATATATATATATATATATATATATATATATATATCTATTATTAATATAGAAAATTCAATCCAGTAGTTTGTAACATGTTATTTTGAAATCCCCAAAATGCCCTCTACATTTTTCCTTTATGCTTGCATCTGTACGTTCCATATCTACACTCCGACCAAGAAGAAGTCATTATTTTTTTTCGTTCAGACTATAGTAACTTTTAATACTAACTCAAAATCAAATGAAACATTGACTGATTAAATTGCATCAACATTACGGACGTTGCAAAATACTTGGATACTTCATATTTTGAACGTACATTATACTTTCGATGGTGTTTAACATTTTTAATTAACAAATAACAAGCTACATCCTCATATCACTAGGTATAAGTCATTATTTTTTTCATTTAAACTGTAGTAACTTCTTCATACTAACATGGAATCAAGCGAAACTTTAGCCAACAAACTTGCATCTATATTACGGATGATATAAAGTACTTGGATAATTTATATTTTGGATGCACGTTGTAGTTCTCTGTGGTGACTAATAGTTATACTTAGTAAATAACGGGCTAGGTTCCCATATCTAAATTCCTACTAGGAAAAAGTCGATACCTTTTTGTTGAAGCAACAATAGCTTCTTTATATTGATTCAAAATCAGACGAAACTTTGACTCGTGAACTCACATCTAAGTAACTGACAATACAAAATACTTAGATACTTTATGTTCTAAACTTATATTATAGTCCTCCATGTTGACTAACAGTTGAACTTAGCAAATAACAAGCTACATAGGCAAAAGTAATTTTTTTGTTTCAAATTGCAGTAACTTCTTCATATTGGCTCAAAATCATACAAAGCTTTCACTATGAACTCACATCAACATTATGGACAATTCGAAATACTCGAATACTTCATATTTTGAAGGTATGATGTAGTTTTCCATGGTGACTAATAGTTGTACATGGTAATAACAGACTACATCCTTATATATAAACCCCGACCAATCAGAAGTCATTACTTTTACGTTCGAACTACAGTAAGGTTTTCATACTGATTAGTAATCATATGAAGCTTTGACTAATGAACCCGCATCTAGATTACAGACTATATTGAACATTTAAATACTTTATATTTTAAATGTACATTGTAGTTCTCCATGTTGACTAGCAATTGAATTTAGCAAATTACTGGCAACATCCCATATCTAAACTCTAGCAAGGCAGAAGTCGCTATTGTTTTGTTTAATCACAATAAATTCTTCACACTGAATCACAATCAGGCAAAACTTCAACTAATGAACTTGCCCTAATGTTACAAATAATAGAATACTTGGATACATTGTGTTCTAAAAGTACATTGTAGTTCTCCATGGTGACTAATATTTGTACTTAACAAATAACATGCTATACATACCTAAACCCCGATTAAGAAAATGTATGTAACATTCCCCATTTCGAGGCTCGAAAATGAACGCAACGATGCTACAGTATCAACATAATTATTTTCAAGCGATAAAATAGGATCAGTATTTTTTCACAACAAATGGTAATAGAGAAACTAAATATTTTCCATTACGAAACTTGTCTAGTTACATTTTTCATAATCCCAATCGTGCCCACATAGGAGTAATAAAATAAATATAAATAATAGTGTCGAGCCTGAGATATGAAGATGTCGACATAAACAATTAAACTGTTATATACCCTGGATTTACAAAACCAAAATTCAAAATAACTATTATGAATTACGAATTTCCTTCTTTATCTTTGGCTTCTTTATTCATTCTTTCCAAAAGTAACCTATATAAGCCTACAAACTCCACCTACTTAAATGAGCACCGCAGCACATATGTTGAAATTGATGCCTACTACACATGTGTCTAAGACCCCATATGAGATGTGGCGTGGGAAGAAACCCCAACTCAAGTGTTTAAAGGTGGTTGGTTTTCCCTAGGAGCAATTATGTAATTTTTCGAAAATTATTAATTCTATAATAAAATCTCATTCAAAATGAAAGATGTTTGTCTTTTTATTATACACTTGTCATATTGTGATATGTTAATTAATTATATAATTTAAGTATATTAAATAGGAAATCCTTAAATGGTAAATATATAATTGTAATTACTATAAGTTTTAATCATAAGAAATTTATTGCATTAAAAATAACATATTATTATAAAAATTTCTTGTCAAGATGTTTCGAAAAGGGATATCAATACATCCATTGAGACTAGAGTACGTAATGCTCTCCAAGTATTAGGTAGTATATTACTCATAGCCATTAGGGGTACAAAGGGTTAAATATTGGTAGTTATTGGATGACCGTGGAATGAATCACTTGAGAGTTTTATGTTGTTTAATGTAACTAAGGTCAAATAAAGAATCTTAAAATGATGATATTACACAGTTCTCTTGACTTGACAATACTATTGAACTTCAATGTTGACACTCCATTTTTATTATAGTTAAATCATAGCATGGCATCCATCGAATGACTATAGTTGAGTCTTAGTTGAAGCAATAAAAGTGAAACACTGTTTAATACAAAATTCATCTCATCAACTATATGAGGTTAGTATCATGGCCAATTATGGTCAACTCAAAGTTATTGTCTTTGGCAGAGCAGTGTGGTTAATAATAATAATTATTATTATTGAACTAAGGATTCTGGTTTTGGACTTACCAAGTTGAATGTGAAAAATATTAGAATTTTGACTAAAACTAAATTCCATAAGTCCTAAAGTATTATAATGTCGACGATGAGAATTGGTGCAAAAAACCATTGCTACCAAGTACCGCATACGAGGATAAAATTGGATTTTACTGAGAAGATGTGTAAGTGATAAATTCGGCCAAAATATCATACCACTAGCTAAAGTGACATGGAAACGTTAATATTCGAATTATTCGATATTAATCGCCGATTGAATTTACACATTAAAGTAGCACAACCGCAATCGCGAATATACTAATAAACCACATGATTTAACTAACTTATAATTATTGTAAACTAGTCAAATTAACTAATATTTATAAAAAAATTAATTATTAAATTTTATTTGATGTTTGAATACCATTAGTATTTAATGAAATATGTATGTATAAAAGTTATGTTTATGCGTATCAATATATGATTTAATGGAATAAATACTAAATGAGTTTAGAAAATTTTGAGGCCCGTCATGCCTATTTCTATGACTAGAAAAATGAGGAGAGGAAGTGTTTTAACTTTGAATTGAAAAGGCAAAGGAATAATTAAAGGAAGACAAAAGATTCCTAGCCTTTAATTTTCCTTTATTGCTATCTTAAACCAATTTCATTTGATTTATTTTTTATCTTTTCTTCCATCTAACTATAGCCAAAAATTCAATGGCCTCTAGAGCTTAAAAATGCAAATAAAATCAAACTATTTAAGGTGATTATTGTCTCTTGATCCTTGCTAAATCAAGAGGCTAATTCAGCCGAATCTAGAAACATTGTTCATCATTCAAGGTGTGATTCATGGCTACATATTAAGGTAACATTCTAATTTTAATTAATCGTATGCACATCATGCTTACATATGTTAGATCCTTTGCATACTACATCTCATATATTTATATTTTTATCTTGCAATATGGTTTAGATCCCATCTATGCCTCACCTTAATTTGTTATATGTTCATCATGTTAATAAAGTTTGGACCTCTTTTATGCCACACATCAATTAATTATATGTTCATAATGTTAATAAAATTTAGTTCCTTTTATGTTATAGTTCAATTGATTGTATGTTCGTAATGTTTATATATTTAGATCCTACATCTCATTTGATTATTTGTTAGTATTATTTGTATAGCTTAGACCTGAATCTTTTACAACGAATTTATATATTCCTAAGTTGTTCGATCTATTTTGTTATTGTTTTAGAAATTATTGAAAATAAAATAACATTTTGATTGATTTTTTAATTAATTGATATAATGTTATAATTTATTGTATGCAAAATCATAAATTAGCCACATGTTGATTATTTAAAATTACTCTAAATATTGAATACAAATGCTACATGTTTGTTGTTTTGAATGTAATTCATTTGATTATTGTTTACATAAGCATAAAAGTTATTTCAACTTAAAATTCATAAATGGAATCTTGTGCAAAATCATAAACCTCTTCATTTCCTTCCTATATTTAGGTTAGATTTAAATTTGTTAACCTCAAATTTAAACACATATATTAAGTTACAAACTTTACATACATACGTTATTTAAAATTTAAAATATAGTTTGCAATTTTTATATATGCTTATATATGTGTATTATAACGATCCATAATTTAATCACTTTGAATTTGAATAGTCAGTATGTTTTTAAATGATTTAATAATGGATTTTATATCTAGAAATTTTTTTTTTGGATAAAACGTCTCGAATGGATTATTTTAAACTGATGTAAAATGTTAGTTTAAAGATGGTTCAAGTTATAAGGCGGTTAGGGGTACCAATTTATTTAAGAATAAGTTTACCTAATAAAACAGAATAGTATAATTACTTGCCTAATAAAAAAGAACAGTATAATTACTTGTATAATGAAACAAAATAGCATAATGATTATTATATTCCATGTGGATGGTTGCCATTGGACCAAAATCTGGTCGAATCAGGTTCTGCCATGTGGATGGTTGCCATTGGACCAAAATCTGGTCGAATCAGGTTCTGCCATGTGGATGGTTGCAATTGGACCAAAATCTGGTCGAATCATGTTATGCCATAGTTGATAAGGAGGATTCCTATTGGACCAAAATGTGGTCGAATCAAATTAAGCCATCAAGATGTTTTATATTGGACCAAAATCTGGTCGAATAAAATTAGGCCATCAAGATGTTTTCTATTGGACCAAAATGTGGTCGAATCTGGTTAGGCTGTAGGCAATGACTAAAGTACCCTTCTCTTCACCTATAAATAGCCAAGTCCATATCTCATTTTAATTCATTCACAAACTAAAGAAAAGAACAAAAATTCATTATCAGAGGTGAAGTATTCCAAGTCTCCATCAAAGCAAATAGGATGTGAGTATATTCCTTGTTTTCATAGTTTAGTGAGTATATTCCTTGTTTTCATAGTTTAGTGAGTAAACTCCTAAACTATCGTATTATATGCTATTGGATGTTATATATGTTTGATTATGATTATTGATGATAGTTGTTTAATATGAATGTTGAATATATATATGCAAGTCATAGAAATACACGTCGATAAGCACAAAGGAAATCACTTTCCTTTATTTAATGAATTAGTGTATATGGAATGTTAAACCTCTTTAAAATTGTTTAAAAATATGAAATAAATTCTAAAAATATTTTAAAATGTTTTAAAAGTGATTTGAGTTATAAAAATGATTTTTCAAATGATAAAAAAGTGGTTTTGATCAATATAGCTTAAAAAGGCACTTTCCGCAGCACTTTTCCGCAGCACCTTTCTATAACTTTTGAAATGTAGTTTTAAATGCAACCGTTCTTTTCCAAATCTTTTGTAAATATTTCCAAATGATTAATAAAGTATTTTAAATATGATTTGAAGGATTTATGGAATGGTTAAATATTAAATGATTTAGAGGTGATCAAATTACTTGACCGCCTTATGGGTGTCAAAGAGATAGTGCCTAGGCTTGAGTTTGGAAAACTAGTTTCCTGCTCTCCCTGGCTATCCGGACTGGCCCGACGGATGGGATAGTAAATTTGATTTACTCGGATCAAAATTTTCCAAAGTTAAAGGATATAATTTTCCAAATATAAATAACTTGAATTTTATGGAGATAATCTTCTTGTACTCGGTGTTAAAGCCCGAAGAGGGAACTCATACTATTCGTGGAATTTAAAGGTTGCTTTCACCGTTATTCCGCCCATAGTATTTGTTGAATACGAGAATTGATATTGAGTAGAATTAGATGATTTCTATAGATTCTGCTCAATTAACATTTACTGGTTTTAGATTAACATCCTAGATAACATGCTTTTAACCGAATTAAAATTATGAGTTTTGAATTAGGAAATCTTTGTTAAGATTTAAATGAAATGAATGGGAAATATTTTTCTAAGCAAAATATGAAAGGGTTTGAAATTATTCCATGATTTAAAATGGTTTAAATTAACCAAAAGGATTTGATAAATGAGGCTTGATGATTCCATATACTCTGAAAAAGATAAAGAAATATTTCAATGGATATATCTCTAAGGTATATCTATGAATGAATAAAAATATGAATTAAATTGAATGATGATTGATAATCACATATGAACTTAACATCTTTTTAATCGATGATTGGTTCGGGGAATCAGGGTCAGATTTGGGTAATTCCTATCCGAAGACCACTTCGAACCAATTTACGTATTCGAAGTGAAGACATGGATATGATATTAAGGATTTTCGTAATGAAGGACTGCTTGTTGATCATTTGGGGATAAAATCCCAATATACATATAGTAGCAGTAGTCTCTTCGTTATGAAATATCCAATGCAAGGACTAATCGCTACTAATCCTAGGAGTAACTCCGGATAGAATGTGGTAGGAGAGTGCCTTCGGTTTGTCTTATTCCTGGACAACTTATATGGATGGATGCCTGATGTTGCAATTGTAATTACATTGGTTTATTTCTATGAACGTATCATCTGATTGGTGGCGGAAAAGGCAACTTTTCTTAGCTTAACACCCTTTTCTGAGACATACAAGCTCAGGAGTTATACGTTTGTAGAAATCAGTTGTGTGATATTGGATTGGCAATATGGCATTCAAAGTGGAATGTGCTATGAGTAAGGTAATCATTACCACGAGCCTCATCACCCGGAAATGACTAAAATAGGGTAAATGCGGCAGAGCTACGTGGGTCGCTCCCATTAGGGTATAGTCGTCACCTTTCTAGATATATTTATCCCCGCTATGACGTTGGGTTTTAAATTAATGTGGTGTATGCAAAGAGAGCTCTCGGGTAGGTTGGGAACGACCGGGGTGATGACATATTCGGTACTATCTATGGTAAAGGTAGGCCGGTTCTGTGTTGGTAGAGGTTGGAGCCTCAGGTGCATTTTTCTAGAGATGTACTGTCGGAAGGTAGTCCCTTACCTTGTCATTGTATGGAAATCCATTCTCCAATAAGTGCCTTCGGATTTGATTGTAGAGCCTAGTATGCTGGAATTTAATAATGTAACAATTTCGGCTAAGATTATGTATACTTAATTGAAAAGTGTTTTCAAAAGAATGTCATTAAAAATAATATCCACATATTCTGCGTAGCAAATGTGTTGGTTATCATAAGGTAAAAACCCGTTCCGTGTTTATGTGCGACATGGTCTTATGAGATTCCTTTTGTTTTCAAACATCGTATTTTGAGTTTCTCACACCAGTCCAATGACTGACCCGGAGTTTATTTTCTTTTCCCCTTAAACTCCGGGTGCCCTATTTTCGTGGGCAGCCAACTAGTTAGGTAAGCTTGGAGCATTTTGGAATGGAGCATGGAGCATTTTGTGTCTTTTGTTAAAGTCATCTATCACTTTCCGCTGTGTCTGTATTATGTATTAGTATCTACCAGCACTGTAAGGATAGGTCGTTATAACTATCCTAGCTGGTTTAGTACCTGTCGTAACTTTGATGGAATAATTTGGAGTAATTGCATGTACTACTCATATGTATAATTATGTGTTGAATACGATGTGAGATTCTATTATTGTCCATCTTCTATCTTTATTTCTTTGCCCTATGATAATCTACCTCTCCGGCACTTGGATTTATGACACGTGAATATCGAGGATGTATTAGTGTCAATTTCTGAGAGTCGAGGAGGTGAGTCATCACATGCATGTTAATTTAACTAAAAATTTATAAAATGGACTTTTGTGTAAAATCATAATTTTAATTTATAACTCTTTCTAGGTTAAAACTTGATTTTTAATTTTGGATTTCAAAACATATAAAATAACATACTTAGTTTTAACATATATATATGTATGTATGTATGTATGTATCAAAATAATAACTATAGACAACAAATGCATATACAAAGGGATAGTGGGATCATTGCGGTATGAATCCCAACACCTATATATGGTCATATTAGTCATATACATCTCATATTTGTAGCACAAGCACTATACACACATAAGTATATTCGGTGAACCTAAAACTTAATAAAAAATTTAAACAAAAAATAAAAATAAAGATTCTATTTAAAATATTTTAGATTGGTTCCAAAATCCATTTAGACTTCGTAGGCCCAATAAATATCTAAAAAAAATATTTTTGAAATTCACCAGTTTAATTCGTTACTCCCGGGTCCAATTCCTTCAACATTGGTTTCATTTCATTTCCATTTATCTACTATACTCCGTGTCAAGAATTTCAGTCTATGGTAAGTATTTATTATTCCAACCTTCATATTGTAACATAATTATCTTATAAGAAGCAATAAACAGTGACATATGCTTTATCCATTTGTCGTATTACCATAGCCATAGAGCCAAAAAAGGATCATTCAATACATCGTTATATATTTATATATAGTCAAACTGAGTTTCAAAATTACATGGATGTATATTACTTCTTATAAATTTACAATGTAGTTTAACTCTAGTTTTTTATGAAAAATAATTTAGAATTCTTTTATATTTGTCAACTAATGATAGTACGAAGATTAGTTAAAAGAATGTGTATCAAGTAATATATAGAGTTTTCATTGGATCACGTATACTATAATATTCTCCATCGTTATTCTTTAAGAGAACATAACAACGTAAATTCAAACTAACATTAAATTAGTGATAGAGGTTTAACAACATCTCAGTGTGCTCTACCACCTAATTTCTTGGCAAGAAATATTGCAAAATAGAAAATTTGATTCTCAATATTATGGCAAAATAACTTGAAATGAGAAAAATAGAGAGAAGTAGCCACAAAATTAGGAATTAATTGAAAATTTACCTTTCAATTCTCAAATACACCAGTTTCATCAACAAAAATTAAAACTACCATAATTTATGTACAGATTGGAAAGTTAGTTCCAAATGAAAAAATCAAATCTAATTGGTTAAAAATGAGTGAACAAATTCTTTAACTATTAGAAGAAGAGCTAAAGAAATGGAAGGAGGCTAAGTGAATATATTGTGAATTGAACACATAAAACAATGAGACAATTGATTTAAATTAGTTTCAAATTAATTTGAAAGGAGGCATGTTGAGTTATCAAACATTTGGATAAGATGAAAAATTATTATTTGGAAAAGAAATTTAACACTAGTTTGTTTTACCAGCACCTGTTGAATTTTTTTTTCGACAATCTCTACCTCGACGACCAAAAATGCATTGTTCTAACCCTACAAAATCTTAAATCATTAGAAAATTTTAAATAATTGATCGGTTTTTAATTTACAATTCCATCTGGACGTAAGTTTGAATTCTCTATTATTTGATTAATGATTTTGGATTAAAGGTTAATGATGATTAAGGAAGAATTAGTGTAAATAAAATGAAGGACAATTAGGTCAATGCGATATTAATTTTATAAGAGGGCTAATTTGATTAGCACCATCATAGTAAATAATTCAAATAAATCACAATCTCATTTCCAAAACTGGATAGTCAATAACAATACCTAAATAAAATATCTAAAACTATAAAATAGAAATAAGTTATCAAATTGGAAAAATCATTTGGAAAGTAACTTTTTAATTTACAAAAAATTACGTATAAAGAAAATTGTCAATCCCAAATGAAAACCCAATATAAATTAGTTGAGAACAAAAGAAATGAAGGGGTTAAAGATTCTGTTAAAAATTAAAAATGTAAGAAATAAGACAATTGGTTAAATTAATAAAGAAAGAGTGATATTGAATTACTTGATAAATTCATGAAAATTGAAAAAGGATAATATGTAACAGTTAACACAATTCAATATCGTTTATCTGAAAATTAACATTCAAAAAATTACATGAATACCAACTTCAAACTTAAGTTCAATTAAGAGGAATAAAGAAAAGCACAAAAAAAAACAGGGAAAAAGAATGCTAGTTGAATTGAATGGAATTAAAATGAATTGTATAATTAAAAAAGAATATAATCTTGAGAGCAAAATTACCCAACATGCATCATTTTGAATCTCAGCATAACCAAAAGCATGGAGGCGAAGAGGAAATTTTGAGAATTGAATTATTGATGGATCTCTAATTTCTTAGTCGACGTTTTATGAAATTATTCATTGGAAAATGAAAAATAATGTCAAAGGAACAAAGAAACTAATGATACATCAACAATTAATTGTATCTGTTATCATTAGGAAATGATAAACAATGTGAAACAAATAAATAAACTCACAATAATTTAGAGATCCTTCACATATAACCACCGTTAATTGTATTTTTTAATCTCTAAACTAAAACTTTGAAATTGAAACTACAAAAGGGATCAAATGTAAAATTGTATCTACCAGCACTATGAAGCATTTATTTGGAGGTAGAACAAATGTATTTTTAAATAATTTCTTGATCTCATATCAGCAAGATACTCATTGAATTACAATTAAGTAAGAAACAACCAATTAAACAATGATATCATATTGGATATATTATTGATAGTTATTGCATATACTAAAATTTTTGGCTAAATTTTTAAGGGAAAATAATATCTTGATAATATAGTGCTAACCTGTCAATTGTCGGTGCCCTGTACTGTAAATATGTATGGTGATTTATTTACATAGCTAGAAATTAAATTAATTTCTTTTAAGAATGACTTGGCTAAATTAATTCAATTTATAATCATGAAAATATATAATACTAGTACAACCATCTAGAAGTGGGAAACGACCGTTGGGTCATATAATTTCAAGAAAAAAATATTTGATGCAGTTTTTCATTAATTTTAGTTAAACATCAAAGGTTAATATATTGAAGAAAATTTAAAATTGAAGATATTTAAGGAGAAATTTATGGAAAAATCAAATTAAATAATACTAAAGAGATTTAATTAAAGAAGTTTAAGAAGACATTTATGGAGAGAACAAATTAAATAGCACTGAAGAGATTTAAGAAGACATAATAAAGACATGTATATTTTTTGTTTAGCTTCACACAATTTGGATTTGCAAGAGTACAGTAGTCAAATCTCCCAAATAGTCGGTTTGACTATGATTGGAACGAACAAAAGGATTTAGAAGTGGAATCATAAAACATTAAAAAATTAGATAAAGGAAGAAAATAAAAGGAATTAGGGGAAACTAGTTAGGGCAAAAACTTATAGAGGATGTTGGAGTAGATATGCTTCAATCAGGAAGAATGAGCTTGTCAACCCCTTGTTAACTCAGGAAATGAAGATTTATTTCACATTAGGATGGACGATGTTGATTCAAGAATATTTTGTATTGCTATATTACACATATAGTTGTAACGGTCAACACAATTCAACATCACTTACCTACAAATTAGGATTAAAAATGTTGCATCAATACTAACCTCCAACTTGATTACAATTAATAGAAACAAAGAAATGCACAGAAAATAGGGGAAAAGAATGATAATTGAACTGAACGGAATTAAAGCATAATCGAAGGCACGGAGGTGAAGAGACAATTTTTTGAGTTGATCAATCAATGTATCCTAATTTCTTAGTCAATGTCTTATGAAATTATTTGTTGTGAAATGTTAAATAGCGTTTGAATGAAACTAAAAATAAAGTAGGGACTCTCCATTATACAACAACAACTAATTATTTGTTATAGTCGGGATATGATTAATCTATACTATACTATTATTACCGAGTTAGATTTCAAGAGCACACAAGCCTCTATGAGTTATTTTGTGAATTTTAAACCGAACAGACTCGATTTCTTTTGTTATTTTCTTTCATGCCTCTTCCTCTATCTGCATAAGTTCAATAGAAAAATAAAACCCAAATCTCTTTTTGACGCTGATGGCATCTCTTCCTCTCATCTCCACTCCACTCCTAAACTACAAAGCCTCCTCTCATTTCTGAATTCAACCGTCGCACCTTTTTTCTTTACCAAATATTTGACCCATCTACACCCTAACCCTAAATCGAAGGCGATTTGATTTTCTCCAACGCATTCTCGCCTTATCAAATCGGCTATCACTCTTTCCCGAACATCCGCCGATTTGTCCCCAAGGCGTCGATAGGTCGTCGCTTGTAGGTAATCTCACTGTCATTTTTTTACTCGCTCCGTTTAGTTTCCTTTTCTGGCTATTATTCCAGAATCATGGATTATTGAAATTATTTTGGTGAGAAGGTCCACTGCTGCCTTGCTATTTAGAATGAAATATTTGTTTAAGTTAAAATTAGTGTTTGTGTATAGTAAAATCCTATTTGATGATTGCATTCCATTGGATTGATTTTTTTAATGATCTCTTTCAACATGAGCTTTTCTCTTTCACTATGTAATAGGCGGAACAATGCCTACGTTTCCCCTTAAAACCCATAATTTGTTTCACATATGGTTGGCGTATATTTCTTTCTATCCAATTGTCTATAATTTCTTTAGGTTACGTAGAAAACATTATAAATAATAACTATCATGACAATAATAAAATTTCATAGCTATAGCATGGGTGTTATATTTTGGGAAGTGTTATAAATAAATATTTTCTTTAGTGTGCAGGTTTCCGATTGTCTTTAAGTTCGAGAATATTTCAGTTAGAGAATAAGTTTTTCCGACCCCTGATCACCATGTAAATGGAGCTAAACTCCTATCTGCTTGCTTGAATATGGATTTGTGTTGCTTTGGATTTATTCTTAGTTGCGAAAAATTTGATATCAGGTAACGCAAGTGAATTGATTCTAAATGGCACAATGCTTGGAAACCATTCATATATTATCATATTGCACAAGAGATTGCAAAGTAATAGGACTTTGTAGTCATAATTACAAGTAAGGACCTTGTATGCTTGAAGATATTGTTGCCGTGGGCATTATTATGAGAAAGCAAAGTAATGTTAGGTTTGCTATATTACCCATTTTACTGTTAATACCTTTGTATTTTTTTTTCAAACTATGGATTAGAGAGGCTATATAATCATACTTATCGTGCTTTTATACCTCAGCCTAATAAAATCTTAGTCTTATTTTAAAACAATAAATCAATAAGAGTTATAGGTTAGAACTATGAGTTAAAATGTATTTAATGGTATCGGTTACTTCCAAAAACAATTACGTGCATAAGATCCACAAAACATGTTATGCATACATGTAAATTTGGTTAATGTCAAGTTCTATAGCTAGAAATCATGAACATCATTAAACTTTCAATGTGGATTCATCTGTATACTTTATGCACATATAATCCATTATATTTATAGAAGTCCGTCATATGCCACAAATATATGTTACCCATGTTTTTTAGATTGGTTAATCTAGCAGTTCAACCATATTGTTAGCACCAAAATTGGTCACTAACGTCCTTGAGAAAGATTATGTAGAGAGATTAATGAAGAAGACAAATTAGAACTGAAAAATAGTGTAATTCAATGCCAAAAGAACAACAAAAACGAGAACACCAAATTTATAGTGGTTCGGCGTAACTACATACGTCCACTTTGAGTTTTGATCTTTATTGCTTTCACAAGTAATTGAATACAGATACAATCCGTATATTAATGACTTGAATACAAGTTTGAACTAAAAATAATAAGTCTTGAAAGTAGCAGAGTTTCCCCAGTGTTCTCCCATAAAAGGTCCCTTTCACTGTGCCCCTGCCCCTCTATTTATAGACGAAGATGGGTTGGACTTCCCTCTTGGGCCTAGGAGTGAGATACTTCGGCCCGTGGCGAGTGACTTCTATGTGCCGAGCCACAAACGCCGAACGGCAAATACCGAGCCATGCTTCAAACCGAACGAGGCAGTGTGTTGAGTGAAATGTGTAGGCCGAACAAGGTCCGATGTCGAACGAGGGGAGACGCCGAACGACATGCTTACGCCGAGCGAGGGCATGTGCCGAACGAGACTGGAATGCCGAACGAGACTGGAATGCCGAATGAGGCATGAATGACGAACGAGGCATGAATGCCGAGCGAGGCATGAATGTCGAACGAGGCATGAATGCCGAACGATGCTGGAATGCCGGTCGAGGCTGGAATGCCGGTCGAGGCTGGAATGCCGGTTGAGGCAGGTATGCCGATCGAGGCTCTCAATGCCGAGCGATCCTTTGAATGACGAACGGTACCCCTATGTTGAATGATACTCAATGCCGAGCGAGGCTAGACTGCCGAACGAGGCAGTTGTACCGAATGGGGTTCATTCCGAACGAGCCTGCTGTGCCGAACGGGGCCACGATGCCGAACGAGGCTCACGCTATGTCTCTAGTTACTTGGTCAAACCTCCATGTAACACTTGCCCCCCAAAGTGCATTATGTGGATGAACATGGTGCGCTTAGAATCACGTGTCTTCCGTGCCTTGCTTCGAGTCCTTATTCTGAATGCCGATCGATGCATTGTATGCCGAACGACATACTAATGCCGAACGTCGTACCAATGTCGATCGACGTTAATGCCGAGCGAGGGAAGTGCTTTGACCGGTTCTATCGGTCACTGTCCCTTCGACTTCCCTTCTCTCTATATAAGGCGATACTTCTTTTCTTCCTCTTTTACTTTTACCTCTACACTGCAGAACTTACGAACTTGCCTTTTCCCAAGCTCTTGTCAACACCTCAACAACTCTTTTCGTCCTCGAGTTACCTTGGATACTCCTCGATTGCCTTCAACAGCAAACCCGAGTAGATCTCTACTTCCAATTCGTGTACTCCATCAGACCTCGCCCCTTTCTACTAGGTACTAACCCTTCATTCGCTTGACTCTCCCTAATTAGGGACTTAAGACAAAACTTGAACCCGTGCCTTTCCCTTAACCCACAAACAATGATAGTCGTGTGGATTAGGAAGGTGGATTTGAGGTTTAAAGAAGCCTTAGGATTAGGTGGAGTGGAGGATGGAAGACATGTCAATGTGGCTCGGCATGACTTCCACATGCCGAACGACATTGGAGAAGAAATACTGGAGTGAAGTTGTAGTTAGGTTCAACGTGCCGAGCGATGTGGCTCGGCACGACCACGACCCGGCATGATTCTTTTATGCCGAACGATTTTAGTGGGAGTGTAAGTAAAGAATGGAGTCGGGTAGAATGCCGAATGAGGTGGCTTGGCATAACTTGGTGGATACCTCGTTTGTGCCGAGCGGTAGGGAGGAAGTATTGAGGGAAAGTTAGTGCTAGGCAAAATGCCGAGCGAAGCGGCTCGGCATGACTTCGGTTCAGCATGACTAGACGAATGTCGAACGGTGAAGTGGATCGGTGGAAGAGCGTTGGTGTTGAAGGTAGAGTGCCGAGAGATGTGGCTCGGCATGACTGTGGTTCAGCATGACTAGTTGAATGTCGAACGACGAAGTGATTAGGTAGGAGGGTCGTGTACAACAGCAACACCAGTCGAACCTAATGTATAATTGACTCAACACATATCTTATGCCTGAATTCATGATAATGGACAAGGACAGACTTAAACAACAAAGCATATCGGGCAATCCAGACTGATAACTCCCGTGTTTAAACAACTGAAAACTTGGACTTAACTTGCCTATTAGTTAATAACTTTTCAAATGCAGCGATGACGTCGAGTTCAAAATATAAACCGTCTTACATCAAGCTTTCGTAAACGGTCAACGATGACGGTCTTCGAAGACGACAATTCAAAGCTTAAACTTATTTCCTCAATCCAGCGTCTTTTCACTGCCTGGCACTTATATCTGAATGATCGCACTAGTTCACACACCACACGGGGGAGATATTTATGTTGTTAAGTCTAATGTTAATTGTTTTTCAAGTATAGTTCAAACAGGTGCTTTGTCAGATTCAATCTTTATCAGAGATGTCTAGGAAATCTAGCTCTGCTACGATCTCGGATAGACTCAGGCCATCCTCTCGACAAGAAGTTATAGGAACCCAAACCCATCAACTACCCCTGCTCAAGACTTACCGAGTCCTGCGACGGTGTCTGTCGACTTGGCTCCCGACGCTCTAGAGGCAGCAATTTTCTTAGACGACCCAATCGATTCACAGGCCTCAAAGATTACTGAATGTACACTCCGTCGGATATGCTCTATCCATGGAATCCCCTTCGATGACGTGCTAGTTCCATCGGGGCATGATCGTCCGCACCTGCCCCCAGTCGGATATACAGCGTGCAACAGGTTCATGTGTTGGGTCGGCAGCGTGTCGCCATTCAATTCTTTTCTTCGCGACGTACAACAATATATCGAGATTTCCCCCTCACAATTACATCCAAATAGCCACGCATTCATATACGGGACTTGCATCCCCTTCATGAGTGTCCTTTTCAGGCTCTCTACTTCTGGCGATATTCGTTATATCTATCGCTTCAAGAGACGGTCGGACAGCCCATCTTTTATATTTCTAGAGCCACATAGTAAATGCCAATTCCTGACTGGGGCATGGAGCAAATTTGCCCAGTATAAGCAAGAGTGGTTCTACGTGCGTTGTCCTCCCGGTTTTGCCAGGAGATGGGTAGAAGGAAGTAAGTTCATTTTCTAGATCAACACTTGAATTTGGCAAAATTTGCATCTTTTTTAACTCTTTATCCACTTTTTTACGTATCAATCCACGTCCCGAAGGCTCCGGGTACTCTGAAGCCGTTGAGACTATCCGGGCCCTCCCCGCAAAAGATCGGGACATCAGATCTCTCATTTCAAATGAGTCACTTACGAAGTTCGGGCTGCTGGTGGAAGGTCGCCGAATAAGCCTCCCCCAAGGTGTCACTCTATCCAGACCTGCTTCGGGCAAAGGAAAAAAGCAGGCTGGGCCTTCAGCACATAACACCCCCGACATGCTAGAGGAGGGAGAAATTAGAGAATGCAATACGCCTGAAGTACCGGGTGAAAATGTTAGTCCCACTCGGGACCCAATAGTCGAGGTTCACGATATTGAGACGTCATCTTCCCCTTCCAAAGGAAAGAAGAATTTGACCTACAAGTTGAGGAGGAAGAAAGTGGGTGGAACTTCTAAAGTTACCCTTATTCCAGAGGAGAGAAAACCTTCCCCCCAACCCTTAGATAGTTCACTGAAAGGTCTGTCGAACCTCACCATCCCTGATGATCTACTCAATTATGGTTTCGACGACTCAGAGGCGCTTAAACTTCATTCGCCCGCTAGAGGCAATGCAGGCGCTCAAGCCCATGTCCAGGGAGAAAAACTCCTATTAGTAAAGATAAAGAAACTGGTCCATCGGGGGGAACACTAGGACACACACAGACACATGCACTTCACCCTACACTTCAATTTTAGCCATCACCCTGATCTTTTCTAACATGTTGTTATTCTCATTCTATGCAGGTGACATGAGACGCACCCACGGACTCGATCGTCTTCGTGGCTCACCATTTTTCATCATTCTGGCCGGGATTCGGGCACCGGCAAGCGCCGAGACAGAAACGACTCTGGAGACCGAGACAATCGCCTCCAAGAATCGACTTATCGAAGGAAATCATACAGCCAGTCTTCATATTCCCGCAATCTTCCTTCTCAATCGGAGCAAGGCAGAGAGAAGTCTTCGTAGAAAGGGTCCCAATCTGATGTTCCCCGTGACCAACACTCTGGTTCATCTAGCACACGGCAGTCTCGGTAACATCGTAAGAAGACGGAACTTTCAAAGCCACCTCCTCCTGTTCCCGCAACAGATCCGACGATATCGGAGAAGCTGGCCGAGCTTAAAGTCAAAATCTGCTTTGATGGCCTGAAGTTCCTTCCAACGATCCATCACATTCTGGGGCATGTCAAAAAGAGTGCCATCGCTTGCAACAATGACGTTTATGTTCAACATGACGCGTTTGTCCATCTAGTTGAAAAAGTCTCGGAAGTCTCTATTAAGCGTCAACACGAAATCGACCGCCTGAAGCTTGAAGCCATTTTCGATAAAGACATTATCAAAAATCAGGATGAAGAGCTCTCTTTGTACAAGTCCCAACTCGAGGCTACCGAACAAAGTGCTAAAGATACTACGAAGGCCGTCACTCGTCTAGAGATGACTCATAAGAAGGAAATTGACGAAGCGGTCTAACGCTGTGGGGCCCTGGCTTTAGAAAAGGACTCTGTTAAAAAAGAAAGGGATGTACTCGCCCTACAGGTTAAAGAGTTGAAAGAACTACTCTCTACGAAGATGGAAGAGAAAATAGCTGCTCAAGAGGAGTCCTAACGATACTGCAACGAGATTGTTGCTACACGACTCTTGAAGGCAAAGCTCGATGATGAGCTCTCTAAGGTCGAGACGGTGAAGGATGAAGCCCGTGAAGAGGGCAAGAGAATAGCATCCGCGGAGATTGACTCTCGCCTTGAGGCGGCTGTAGAGGCCGGCAGAGAGGAGATCAAGTGCCTGTTTGACCCGCTGATAGCTGAATACAACGCCCGTGTCCTCATGCATCGGGACTTGACTTTTCTTGGCGAGGGCTACCTTAAATCTCTAGCCGAGGCATGAGAAACTTTGATAAAGATTAAAAAGGTGGAATCAGGTATCGGGGAGGTTGACGAGGATGCTTTAGTAAAAGAGTTTCTCAGGGGGAACGAGCCTTCAGACTTGTCTGCAGTAATGGCTCTCTTTGTTAAAGGCTCCCCTCCACCAAAGGAGAAAAATGACATCGTTGGTCCGTCTGGAACCGAGTCTCCAGCTCCTCCTCCTAATCAATCGGCTGATCGGCCAATACTTGATCCATTCGAGCAGCACGCTGGTTATGACCCAAAGGACCCTGGCCTCGACATCCATGTGCTATCTCCCATCCTAGAGGGTGAGACTCCTCGAACGGTCGAAAGCCAGCAAGAAACTGGTATATAACTCTTCTTCTTAAAGTTCAAAAACTGTCGTTTTTGGCGAGATGCTATCGTATTCTAACGCTCGTCTCTCGTGGTTTTTCGCAGGCCATTCTGATCCTGATTCGACTCCACAGAGTGACGATGCCAAGGAGAAAAAGGGAAAAGCGAGCGAGGCTACCCTCGCGGGAGTGACCCCTGGTCCTGATGCTCGGGTGATTGAGGCGCTCAATGAGGATAAGTCCGAAACTTCATCCCCCGTCAAAGGAAGTTATGAAATTGAAATTACGGGCGCCTCAGGACACACTTCGAAAGTGAGCATGAAGGAGCAACTTGCGGAAGAGAAAAGGAAGAAAGTTGAGATCAAGGTCGAGTCCCAAGTAGTAGAACTTGACGACCCATTAAACAGGCCTCTGAAAGTCATTCTTCTTGGCAGAACCAAACCACTAGATGTTCCTCCTCCCACTCCTGACACCGTTTCTCTAGCGAGCAAAACGTCCAAAAGAAAACGGGTGGGGGAGGAGTCGTCTGAAAAAATGAAGGAGGAAAAGAAGCTAAAAAAATCGAAGAAGTAGCCATTACACTCGTTCAACGAGAGTTAGTTTAGATCATGTTATTATTTTTATTTATTTATTTTCGTAGTCAATGTAGGCAGACTTTTGGCTCCGAGTTTTGGAGGAGTGGTTGTAGAACCCAATTTTGGATTAATAAATAAAGTTTAGTTTCTTCGTCTTTCAAATGACTTCTGTTTTTTAGCTTTCTGTATAACTGTGGTCGAAACTAAAGTTCCTGTGAGTTACATAAACCCTCAATCCACTTTCACATTGCTTGGAGATTCTTTGGTATTGTACATCTCTTATTTCACATTTCTAGTACTTAGAATATTTCTTAATCCGCACTCTGGGGACTTAGAGTACTCCAGTCCGCGTTCAGGAGACTTGGAGATTTAAGTCGTTTATACTCTAGTCCGCACTCTGGGGACTCAGAGTACTCCAGTCCGTGCTCTGGGGACTTGGAGATTTAGGTCGTTTATACTCTAGCCCGCACTCTGGGGACTCAGAGTACTCCAGCCCGCACTCAGGGGACTTGGAAATTTAAGTCGTTTATACTCTAGTCCGCACTCTGGGGACTCAGAGTACTCCAGTCCGCGCTTCAGGGACTTGGAGATTTAGGTCGTTTATAGTATAGTCCGCACTCTGGGGACTCAGAGTACTCCAGTCCGCGCTCCGGGGACTTGGAGATTTAGGTCGTTTATACTCTAGTCCGCACTCGGGGACTCAGAGTACTCCAGTCCGCGCTCCGGGGACTTGGAGATTTAGGTCGTTTATACTCTAGCCCACACTCTGGGGACTCAGAGTACTCCAGCTCGCACTTAGGGGACTTGGAGAATTAAGTCGTTTATACTCTAGTCCACACTCTAGGGACTCAGAGTACTCCAGTCCGCGCTCAGGGGACTTGGATATTTAAGTCGTCTATGCGCGTTCGTACGTCAGACAGAATGATGTAACTCCAGTTGTTTGTCACCAGATTATTATGCATAAAAACGTTAGTGATGCATGGGAAAGATGGCTTCAAGCCTTTATTAATGAAAACAAACTAAATCGTCCGATTACATGCTTAAAAAGAAACTAAGAATCAATGGAACCAAAACATATAAGAAATAATTACACCTAAAACACGAAATAAACAGGCTAAATATAATAACGTCACAAATGTTCACTATTCCATGCTCGGGGGAGTGTCATGCCATCAATGGTCGCTAGCTTGAAAGTTCCCTCTCCAAGCTTCCGTTCAACGACATATGGACCTTCCCAGTTGGGATTCATACGTGATGGTACCTGAAAAACTCGTTTCAAAATGAGATCACCCACATCATACATTCTCGGGCGGACTTTTTCGTTATAATATCGCTTAACTTGGTGCCTATATGCTGCCGCCCTTAACTCAGCTTCTTCACGTTTTTCATCAATGAAGTCCAGTGATTCCAACAAGAGATCCTGATTCGTCCTAGGATCATAATGTGTTACCTGATGTGATGGAACTTCAAGCTCCACGGGTATAACAGCTTCCGAGCCATATGCCAATGCGAATGGAGTGTGGCCAGTCGTGGACTTGTGGGTAGTTCTATAAGCCCATAGTGCTGTTGGAAGTTCACCTACCCACTTTCCTCCAGCCTTTTCCAAACGCTTCTTCAATATGGACTTGATTATTTTATTCACGGCTTCAACTTGTCCATTAGCCTTCGGATGAGCAACTGCGGCGAACTTTTTCTCAATGTCGTACTTTAAACAGAAATCTTTGAATTCCTTACTTTCAAATTGAGTTCCGTTGTTTGTAATGATGGTTTGCGGGAGGCTAAAGCGGCATATAATGTTTCGCACAACGAAATTAATGACCTTCTTGGAGGTGATTGTGGCTAGAGGCTCTGCCTCGGCCCATTTGGTGAAGTAGTCGACCGCAACTATCGCATATTTTGCACCACCTTTGGATATAGGCAAAGAACCGACTATGTCGATTCCCCAGATTGCAAACGGCCAGGGACTAACCATTTGCGTGAGTTCCGTTGGCGGAGCACTTGGGATTTTCGCGTATCTTTGACACTTGTCACATTTTCTTACATAATCTACAGCATCCCGATTCACAGTTGGCCAATAGTATCCGTAGCGGAGGATCTTTTTTGCTAATGTCTGCCCCCCAGTATGGTCGCCACATTCTCCTTCGTGAACTTCCTCCAAGACCCGCTTTGTCTCATCATGGGCAATGCACCGTAGTAAGGGGATCGAGAACCCCCTCCGATACATTACTCCTCCCTACATCACATATCGCGCGGCTTTGCGAATGACATGTCGTCTTTCGGGCAAAGTCCCGTTTAGCAGGTATATAATGAATGGGGTTATCCATGACTCCTTCTTGATTCCCGTTTCCAACACAAAATCAATCTCCATCACATCTACGCTTGGAGCATGAAAGGTTTCGACGGGAACTAATCCCATTTACTGTGCATCGCCGGTACTCGCGAATTTGGCCAACGAGTCGGCTTCCTTGTTCTGTTCACGCGGGACATGCGAAATGTCATAATGTTTAAAGTTCGCCAATAGTTCCTGAACTAGAGCAAGGTACGGAGCAAGCTTTTGTCCCCTTGCTTGGTAATCTCCTCGCACTTGGTACACCACCAGCTGCGAGTCACAAAAGATTTCAACTGTTTTTACCCCGAGTTCTCCAACAAGCTCTAAACTAGCAATCAATGCTTCATATTCTGCTTCATTATTCGTAGCCGAGAAATTGAGCTTCAAAGCATAACAAATCGATCAATTTTCTGGAGTCACAAGAACTACACCAGCCCCAGAGCAACGGTCGTTAGATGCCCCATCGGTGTACAATTTCCATCGAATGGGGGGAATGACACTATGACTATCTGGTTCGTATGATACAGTAAACTCAGCGATGAAGTCTGCTAATGCTTGCCCTTGTATGGATCTTCATGGCAGGTAGGTAATATCGAACTGACTCAACTCGATATTCCATTTTAACATCCTTCCAGAAGTTTCTGGTCGTTAGAGTACCTGTCGCAAGGGCTGATCGGTATAAATACTGACCGAATGTGCCTGAAAGTATGGACGCAGCTTACGTGATGCAATCACCAAGCAATAGGCCAATTTCTCAATTTTAGGATAATTTCTTTCTGCCCCCGTTAAACGTTTGCTAACGTAATACACCGGCTTTTGGACTTGGTCCTCCTCACGGACCAAAGCCGCACTTATAGCATGCGGGGATACGACCAAGTATACGTATAACATTTCGTGGTCTACTGGTTTTGATAGCACTGGAGGATTTTCTAAATGCCTTACCAGAGCTTGGAATGCTTCCTCATAGTTAGACGTCCATTCGAAATTCCTCTTTCCTTTCTTTATTATATCGAAGAAGGGATACACTTGTCTGTAGCTCTGGATATGAATTGACTCAGTGCAGCCACCTTTCCGTTCAAGCTTTGTACCTGTTTTATAGTTCTGGGCACTTGTATGTCTCGAATAGCTTGAATCTTTTCCGGGTTAGCTTCGATTCCCCGGGCATTAACAATGAATCTCAAAAACTTCCCTGACGCAACGCCGAAGGAACACTTCAGAAGGTTGATCTTCATCCCATAATATCTGAGTATGCCAAGCATCTCTGCTAAGTCTCGAATGTGGTCATTTGACTGCCGTGACTTCACGATCATGTCATCCACATAGACTTCCATTGTTCTACCAATCTGATCTTTAAACATTCGATTCACCAAACGCTGATAGGTCGCTCCCGCGTTTTTCAATCCAAAAGGCATCACTACGTAGCAATATAGCCCAACGTCTGTGACAAAACTAGTGTGTTCCTGGTCCGGAATGTGCATCGGGATCTGATTATATCCCGAGTACGCATCCATGAACGACAATAACTCGTGTCCTGCAGTGGAGTCGACCAACTGATCAATTCTAGGTAACGGGAAACTGTCCTTAGGGCACGCTTTGTTTAAATCAGAATAGTCTATGCAAGTTCTCCACTTCCCATTTGCTTTTTTCACTAGCATGGGGTTTGACACCCATTCAGGGTAGAGGGCGTCGCGGACGAACCCATTAGCTCTGAGCTTGTCCACCTCCTCTCTGAGAGCAGCGGACCTCTCTGGGTCCATTCCTCTCCTTTTTTGTTTAACTGGGACGTACCTCGGGTCTATGTTCAACATATGACTTGTAATAGCGGGAGAAATCCCGCACATGTTGAAATGTGTCCAAGCGAAAACATCGAGATTCACTTGGAGGAAATCACTAAGGTCCTCGGTCATCGAGGGGCTGAGTTGTGATCCAATCTTCAGTATTCGCGACGGATCGTCCCAGCTGACTGAAATGTTTATCGTCAGTTCAGCCGGTGCTGCTTTTCCTTCCCTGGGTTCCTCATCGTCATCTCTCGGATCTATGTCACTGTAGATCCGAGAATTTTGCTCGAGCCAGGGCTCGGGCATTACTTGTCAATTGTCTGTATTCTGAATGTGGACGGAGTTGTCCGCAACCTTTCCTTTCTCTCTCCGCTTGGCCTCTCGGAGCTCAGCCACATAACATGCATGACCGGTCGCCTGGTCTCCATGAACAACACCTTCTCCTTTGTCAGTCGGAAATTTTAAAGTCAAACTCCACAGGGCCAATGCTGCCCTAAACTCAATTAGGGCCAGTCGACCCAGAAACACATTGTATGGAGAATCTACATCCAAAACTACGAAAGGTAGGATTCGCACCCTCCTACGCTCACCTTGTCCCAGTTCAACTGGCAACTCAACGTATCCCACTACATCAGTCGCTGCGCCATTAAAGCCATGGATATGAGCTTTAGATGGCTTCAAATAATTTGTCTCCATCTTCATTTGGTCATAAGCCTTCTTGAAGATGATACTGACAGAACTTCCATAATCAATCAAAATTCTTTTCACAAGGGCTGGCCTGATTGTCGCAGATATAACCATCGGGTCAACGGTAGGAGCCCCCACCTGGTCAACGTCTCTGCTCCTGAACACTATATCGTCTGTCATCATGCGTTGCTGTTTAGCGGGGGTCCCATCCTCCACATTGGAACAACACTCAAAGTCTGCATGCCTCAAGGAATTAGCATACCGCTCCATTTCTTGCCAATTCTTATCTGCAGGGTGAGGTCCGCCTATTATCGTGTTTATGACCAGTCTGCCCACGGTCCGAGCAGGCTCCTCAGGGTGACGTGGAGCTGGTGCATGACTGAGATTGGACGTTCCATGTCCACCTTCTTGAGGATTCTTTACAAACTCCTGCAACTTTTTCTGTCTAATCAACTTCTCTATAGCGTCATGTAGGTGCCTACACTCTTCAGTATTGTGCCTATAAGTCTCATGGAAGCGACAATACTTCCTAGTCCGCTTTTGCTCCTCGGTTGACTCCTTTGGACGCGGCTTTCTGTTTTGAAAGGTATTACAAGTTGATAAGTAATATTCTCAAGAGATGCATTTAGTGGGGTGTATTCGTTGTAGGTTGGAATTCTCGGCTTCCATTTCCCCGCTTCTCTTTTCTTCCCCTGATTTCTTCCTCCGGATTCCTTAGATTGTCCGGGCTTGTTCTGGACATTGACATGAACTTTCCCTGAGTTGTCTCTGGATTGCTTCACAGCGATGTTGCTTTTCATGGTCTCCTGAACGGGCCCCGGTGCCTTATCTCGCCTTATCCACCTGGCTTCCTCTCTTCTTATGAACTGATGAGCTATTGAGTAAAAACGCTCTAGCGTAGTCGGAGGTTTTCCTGCTAACCAATCTCCAAACTCTGAATCTGGATCCACACCTCGCATCACAGCCATAAGAATTACATGATCATTAGGATTGCTAACTTCAATAGTCGCACACATAGAATCTCTGTAAGTACTCCTTCAACGACTCCCCTGGATCTTGGATCACACTTGATAGGGACATCACGTCCTTTGGACGAGTAGCATGTATTCTGAACTGTTCTATAAATTTCATTGCCAACTCCTCGAAACTGGATATGGACCGCGGAGGAAGTCGAGTGAACCACATGGTAGCGATCCCATATAGAGTTATTAGAAAGCATCTACACTTGGTTGCATCATTCGCTCTAGCTGAATCCATCATCCATTCATATCTCATCACATGTTGTCGGGGATCGGCCTTTCCTTCGTAGGCCGGGATAATCGGCATGCTAAACTTCCTGGGGTATTCGGCCTGTAGAACAGTGTCTGTGAATGGAGTATGACTCTTGGATATCCCCCAATCTTCATTCGATAAGCCTTGATTCTCTTTCATCAACTGTCTGACCATAGCTGTCAGGTCTGGGGTTTGTATGGAAGATGGAAGGTTGGAGTCTGTTCTACGGGATCGGTCGGGTTGATGCCTCCTTTGCTGGCGATCCGCCAAACGCGTATCTTGAGGTTCAGCATCGTTGGCGTCTTGGTGAGCCGGGCGTCCAGTTTCCACACGCGCTCCAGATCCTAAGTTTCCCGCTCCGGATTGGTTGCAGTCTCCGAGGTGTAAATGATCCCTAGTTGATCGATCAGCAGCGTCTATCTACGTAGTTTTAGTCTTGCGGCGTCTACGCCTGGGAGGTTCATCAGATGAAGTCGAGCTATCAGATGAAGAGTAAGGAGCTGGACTACCCTCAGCATTATGATGCTGTTGTTGAGTGAGCTAAGCCATAAGGTTGGCGTTAGCTTGAATCTGTTCTCCAAGTTCTCTCCTGCTTTCCATGAGTTCTCTCATCAAGTCGTTGAACTCCGTTCTGGTGACAACTTCCATTTGGTCTTGGGTGGCAATTCCTGCACCCAGATTTGCTTGCTGATTGTTAGGTCCTATTTGTTGCACGCTAGCGGTCTCATGGGCATCTGCATTATGAGAGGCTGATCTGGTACGTGGTCTACCCATTATAGAGTTATTAGTAAGAACTCTGAGTAGAATCAACGGACGTCTTGTGAATGACTTGGATCTCCTTCGGTGGATTTATTCAATCCAGTAGCAACAAATTAGATCCTTGTGGCCTGAGAATTCGATTCTCAGTGAAAGCACCAAAATTGGTCACTAACCTCCTTGAGAAAGATTATGTAGAGAGATTAATGAAGAAGACAAATTAGAACTGAAAAATAGTGTAATTCAATGCCAAAAGAACAACAAAAACGAGAACACTAGATTTATAGTGGTTCGGCGTAACTGCCTACGTCCACTTTGAGTTTTGATCTTTATTGCTTTCACAAGTAATTGAATACAGATACAATCCGTATATTAATGACTTGAATACAAGTTTGAACTGAAAATAATAAGTCTTGAAAGTGGAAGAGTTTCCCCAGTGTTCTCCCAAAAAAGGTCCTTTCCACTGTGCCCCTGCCTCTCTATTTATAGACGAAGATGGGTTGGACTTCCCTCTTGAGCCTAGGAGTGAGATACTTCGGCCCGTGGCGAGTGACTTCTATGTGCCGAGCCACAAATGTCGAACGGAAAATGTCGAGCCATGCTTCATACCGAACGAGGCAGTGTGTTGAGTGAAATGTGTAGGCCGAACGAGGTCCGATGCCGAACGAGGGGAGATGCCGAACGACATGCTTACGCCGAGCGAGGCCATGTGCCGAACAAGACTGGAATGCCGAACGAGGCATGAATGCCGAATGAGGCATGAATGCCGAACGATGCTGGAATGCCGGTTGAGGCTGGAATGCCGATCGAGGCAGGAATGCCTGTCGAGGCTGGAATGCCGATCGAGGCTGGAATGCCGGTCGAGGCAGGTATGATGATCGAGGCTCTCACTGCCGAGCGATCCTTTGAATGCCAAACGGTATCCCTATGCTGAACGATACTGAATGCCGAGCGAGGCTAGACTGCCGAACGAGGCTGTTGTACCGAATGAGGTTCATGCCGAACGAGCCTGCTGTGCCGAACGGGGCCACGATGCCGAACGAGGCTCACGCTAGGTCTCTAGTTACTTGGTCAAACCTCCATGTAACACATATTATGCAGTTTAAGAATGAAATGTAGCAATATAGGTATAATAATATTTTACTTTCCTATAAGAACAACCAATATTTTAAACATTGTGGTCAACATGATTTACTTTTATTTTTTGGCTTAGATTTATAATGTCCTTTACTATTTGATTATGTGTCTTTTCTTTATTTTACTGGTATCTTATCATCTACAATCACAACACCTATTTTCTCCTATAACAACAAATTAGAATTGTTCTAATTTAGATTGTTATCCTATTATTAAATAAGATAAATCTAGACGGTCTAACACCTATAGTAGTGATTATAAAATCTTTTATGTTTTTTCATTTTAGTTCATCATCATCAACCACTTATAGTATCGTCTTTCATATTTTTCATGATTTAAAGAACTAATGTGTACCTCAATTATTTTTACTAACTCTGAAATTTTTAGCCATGTGAATCAGATTGTTTTGGAACCTTTATTCTTCACTAGTACATTTGGAAATCTAATTCTTAATGGCGATGATAGTGAGGAACCAGAAATTTATCCATAATCATTCATAGAGAAAGGTGGTAGACATTAAGATATATGTACAACAATTCAAACGAAGGAAACCAGTGATATTGACGACTGAAGATTTATATAACAAAAAACTCTATAATCCACAGCGTTTGTTACTCAAGTTCTATCAATATCCAGTTCAAGATTTAAAGCTCAGAAGGAACTTTTGTAAGTTGCCTACACCTTATTTCAATGCCCTTCGACTTTTAATGTACATGTACACACTTACAACTAGATATATTTCTACCATTTATTTAAAGATATATATTTTTAGAGAAAAAGATTGTATGTTTTAAAGTCATTTTAATAGTTGTGATTGTGCATGTTTGTATGGTAGGTCAAGCAAGTCATTTTGGGTTGTGTCATGGAGGATTTGCTATGGACTAAAAGTTAAATATGCTAGAGAGGATGAATTAACAATAAAATATTATTTTAAAGTTGTCACTTCCTATTTTTACATTTCCTATAAAAAAAGGTCCATGTTTTCTTTTTATGAGTTATAAGCCTTTTTCTTATTTTTATTGGTTTTGGGACGGTCAATTTCTACCTCTTCTTGATTGTTTCGGTATAGGATACACACACACACACATATATATATATATATATATATATTATAGTATTTTTTAAATGAATCACACTTACTGTGTGTTTTTCTTCCAATTTGTACCGAGAAACATGTGAATGTTTATGAAAGCGACTATAAGCTTGATTTATTGGCTCGGTTGCGAGCTTGGTTGTGGGGATTAGTTATTGGACAAAACCTTATGATATGTTATTACTATTTTCCCACAACACCTTAATTATCTCTATACATAGAGAAAACATGAAAATGTTTTACACTATCACTACATGCACACTCATATTTTACAACTATAGTTGCAATACTAAAACATTCATTACTTTGTCATAACAAATTTCAATAGAATTACGAATTTTAGTAGAATCACAAAAATTCCAACCGCCGGGGATTTGTTTTCTCTGAATACGAATGCCACTTTGCTCTCATCGTGAATTTTTCCATTTTTTCCAAGGACTATTATATTTTATTAAGTAGAGATTTGATTCTACCCTTTATTTTCAGATTTAATATGTGAAAACCTTTTACAAAAATTTGTTTTAAATTACACCCTTATTTTCAATTTCTGTAAAAAAATCTGTATTTCCAGAAAATAAATCTGAATAGTAATCGCATGTTTTATTTGGAAGCCTACAATCTGCAATTAATGTTTCTCCTTTCTAAATTTGATACTTCCCACCATGTTTGTCCCTAAATTTGGATTTATTAATTGTTGAAAATTTTCCCTTTGAAAGTTGTTTGCAATATATGAAATTAGCTTGATTGACTATTTTTGCCTCCATCATATTGATTTGGATAATGTTCCAGAAAATAAGGAAGTAATGGGTAACATATTTTATATTAATTTCAAATCCTCTAATACCGAATGGACTTTGATAAGTGGTCCATCCCCTTTTTACTTTTTTTGGATATGTTTATGATTATTATAGAATAAATTTGTAAGTATGTTAGCCGAAATATATGCTAATGTAGTTTATTTATTTGAATATTCCAACTGAAATATTTACTGTCTTTAACTTTATGTTTGGAATTTTATCGTTTTATTTGACAGCCTACAATCCGCAATTAATGTTTCTCCATTTTAATTTGATACTTCTTAGCATATTTTACCCTAAATTTGGATTTATTAATTGTTGAATTTTTTTCCTTTGAAAGTTGTTAGCAATATTTGTGTTATCCCTCCTTTTGGCAAGGCCATGACACCAAAAGATTAACCGGAAACCAAAGACAGATCGTCTCCGAAAATTGGTTACACACAGGTCTGTTATGGATACTAGTAAATTTTGCCCGAGTCCGGATCGATCTACAATTGTTAAAACACGACAAGCAAAGCCACCGAAGCCAACGTTCCGAATTTCAAGTCAATCGGAGTTCATGTTCGTGAGTTATGGATCGATCAAGTCTCAAGTGAAATACCTCTGGTTCGTTCCCATCAAATGTAGGTTACTTCGTATCCATCAAAAGAGTGCCACTTCGTATCCATCAAGTGAGCACTAGTTTGTATCCATGGAAAAAGCACCACCTCGTATCCATCACATCTACCCCATTTCATATCCATCACCTGGGAACATATCGTATTGCTTCCATCCATACCTAATTCGTATCGATCGTCATCTACACAATTCGTATCGACCGGTAAACGATCGATATGAAATGTGCCACCAACGCTATAAAACACCACTTAAAAGGCATCAATACGAGTTCGGTTTTCAATCGATACGAAGGAGGTCCGGGTGAACAATACGAATGGAATAATTTGGAATGGTACGAAACACATCGTCTCAGATCGATACAAAATAGAGTATAACAGATGGATACGAATGAGTTTACATCGGTGGATACGAACAAGGCCTATAAGAGAGGAAGACTCGGTCACTCGGCATAAAAAGTGGATCAATCCCAGGATATAGCGCCACATCATCTTATCGAAATGTGCCAGCATCGATACGAAACAAACGATACAAATTGTATCGATACGAGCTCGGTAGTACATTGAAAACACAAAATTGTATCGATCATAACTCAAAATCTACAAGTCCAAATGCCACCAAATTTTCACAGGAGCTTGTGTACTACCTCAAGAATGTTCATGATCGATCTCGGCCCAAAAGGACAAAATTTGGAATGATACGAATTTCATGCGTATCGATCATGGATCTATTCCAAACGTTCAAGGATCGATCATGTGTGCCCACCCATGTGAGAGAAGGAGTCATCCGAAGTTTGAGATAGATATTCTCAGCCTACACCTATAAATAGCAATCCAAGCCCTTTAGAAAAGGCACTTTTTGGCTTCTTCCACGTCGATACTCTGCCGAAATCTTCATTGTATCTTGAGTATAATGTTGTAATCAGTTGTAACCAGCGAGAATCATCAATAAAAACATCAAACTTTCTATAGTGGACGTAGGCTATAACGCCAAACCACTCTAAATCTCTGTGTTCTTATACTTGTTTTTGTCTTTTTTTGGCATGTTTGTTAGATTAACCTCATTTTCCATTTATATTCTTCATTTTAATCTCTTCAAATACGTCCGAAGAGTGTTGTGCCCAATTTTGGTACAAACACTTTGGTGCTTTCACTGAGAAAACCCAGTTTTTCTCCTACTCTTTGGATCTACTACCGTCGTTGAATTGCAAGAATCTAAGGAGAAGATCCAGATCTCACATCCAGTAGTTCTTCCAACCTATTCAGATTGCATCAAATCTAGGAGAGAGCTACATCATTCACCATGGTTACTATAAGGACTACCTCAACCACTGCAGATCAGGAAGGAAGAGACAGACAGAACCCTGCGCAGCTACCCACCACAGGCCATAACTCAACTGGACCTTCAGATCCACAAGGCCCTGTCACCAAGGAGGAGTTCCAAATGTTGATGCAAGAACTGACCCAAAGCCGTCAGTATCTTACCCAATAGATCCATGCCAACACGGAGTTAACCAATCGACTGAATCGGGAAAGACGAAAGAGATCCAGGAGGGATCAAGCTTCCTACTCATCCACTGAGAGCTCAGCTTCCTCTGATTATCATCACAGATCCACGTCCACGACTAGATGGAAGCTACGCGCAAGCTCTCGGGCATCTCGAGGAGGGACAATTCCTTATCACATTACTGATAACCGTGCTGCTACCACCATCGTCAACTTGGATGCTGACATTCGAGATCGAACAGATCTGAACCTTCGTCAACGCGATCATACTCCTGAACCCTATGTTCCTGAAGACCTGGAGCCAATGAGGCAAGGTATGGACTGTCGACCTCGCCCGGGCCATCCTCCCATTGTGGAACCCGACCACACCTTAGCCCAGCATGCTCAGAATGTCCAAACGCTAGACATACCCACCATGATTCATCAAATGATTTGTGAAAGTCAGGGCCTCTCCAATGACGACTGGGGAATATCCCGGAGTCATACCCCCTTCACTAATGACATCCTTTATGCTGAACCGCCTTGCCGATTTAGAATGCCAACTTTACCTGTTTACGCAGGGAGTTCGGACCCTAACCAACACATTTGAAGTATGAATGACTGATGAATGCCGCACGAGCTAACGATGCGGTCAAATGTAGAAGTTTTCCTATCTCTCTTGGGGGTATCGCTACCATGTGGATTACTCGCCTACCACCCCGATCCGTTTCATGCTTTGATCAGTTAGCTACGAAATTCGTCGAACAGTTTCATATGCACGTCACAAGACCTAAGGATGTTAACACCTTATCCAGCGTCACTCAGGCTCCGGGAGAGATGCTTAGGCGTTATCTTGAAAGATTCCATACCGATTGTGCGGAGATTAGTAACCATAATGATAATTCCATATTGATGGTGCTTACTAAAGGAATCGATCCTAATTTCGAATTTGGCAACTGGTTGGCTGGGAAACCCCCCGCGTCGCTGGACCGTTTCTACTCTAAAGCGGCCCCGTTACAATCCAAGAAGAAGGATGACGTGGGGCCTAGTGTGGAAGACATTCAAAGTAACATCGCTGTGAATCAAACCAGTGAGAGTTCCGGTAAAGTACATTTAAATATACAAAATAAGCAGAATCAGCAGAAAGGCAATGGAAGTCAGGGTAAGAAGCATGATCAAAATGGCAGATCATGACGTAGAGCTCCCATGTTTGACACTTATACTTCTTTGAATACATCCCTGGAGAATGTGTACTTGCAGACCTGTAATACTAGCTAATATAAGAAGCCTGCTCCGAAGCAGTCGTCCGTAAAGCAGATTCAATCTGGAAAATTCTGTAGATTCCATGATTGTTATGGTCACAATACCAATGAATGTCACCATTTACAAGACATTATTGAGAAGCTAATCCGCGAAAGGAAGTTGGAACAATTCGTCCGGGCGCCGCATGCTAGAGGTGCAGGCCCATCGAATCAGAATCAAGTACAGAATCAGGCTAGACCGGAGGAACCTGCGCGTACTGGCGGGAGGTTGGTTATTAACACAGTTAGTGGTGGTCCTCATCCAGTGGATCAGAGCTGGAGGGAAATGGTGTCATATGCCAGTTCGATTAGGCATGCGGACTTCGAGTGTTGCAGTAATATTGACGATGGGGCTCTGGTTAAACAACAAAAGATGATGACATATGACATCGTTTTCCAAGACAGAGATGTCGATAGAGTCGAAGCCCCCACCATTGATCCACTAGTCATATCAGCTCAGATAGGTCCCGCTTGGATGAAGAGGATCTTAGTGGACAGTGGAAGCTCCGTGAATATTCTTTTCAAGCGAGCGTATGGTCAAATGAAAATGGAAGTGAAGGACTTGAAGCCGTGTCAGTCTCGTATTTATGGCTTCACTGGAAGTGCAACTGTACCCATTGGGATGGTGGAATTACCAGTGGAATTGGGAATCGAAGATCGTTGGAGAATCCGGATGTTGCAATTCATTATGTTGGATATCAATTCACCGTATAATGCTTTCTTGGGCCGACCGGCCCTGGTTGAATTCAGGGCAGCTATTTCTCCTTGGTGTCTAACTTTGGAACTCCCCACTGACAATGGGGTTGGAGTTGTTTAGGGAGATCAGGCGGTTGGGCGTGCCTATTATGTTGCTGAGCTGCGGGAGGCGCAGCGGAAAGAGAAGGACAAGGACGTAGAGGAATCTCCCTACGTCTGTTTTACCGACAATTGACAGCTAATGCCTGGGCCTAGGCCCGGGCGCCACAACCAAATCCTAAACGATCTTGATCCAAGAGATGATGATAATGAAGGGGAAGCCAAAGACAGTCAGGCTTCCCCGACAGAGTTGACGATCGATGATGATGACTCCAGAATGATAAAGGTCATATCTCAGCTAAGCGAACAGATGAGAGAGGAATTGGTTGAATTTCTCCGGGCAAACCTCGATGTGTTTGCGTGGACGCACTCAGACATGTGTGCGATCTCGTCGAAAATCGCGAGCCATGCATTGAATATTGACTCGCGGCATGTCCCGGTCAAACAGAAAAGGCGCGGTATGGATCCAGAGAGATCTACCGCCCTGAAAGAAGAGGTGGATAAACTCAATACGAACGGGTTTATCTGAGATGCATTATATCCAGAGTGGGTATCCAACCCGGTACTTATCAGGAAATCTAACGGGAAGTGGAGGACTTTTGTGGACTACTCAGACCTAAATAAAGCATGCCCTAAAGATAGCTTTCTGCTTCCCAGAATTGTTCAGCTTGTAGATTCAACGGCCGGTCACGAGCTCTTGTCTTTTATGGATGCGTATTCTGGCTACAATCAAATACCGATGCACCTACCCGATCAGGAGCATACCAGCTTTGTCACTAACCTGGGACTCTATTGCTATAAAGTGATGCTGTTTGGACTCAAGAACGCTGGAGCAACTTACGAACGGCTAGTCGACCGGATATTCACCAACCAGATCGGGAAAACTATGGAGGTGTACGTGGATGATATGCTTGTAAAGTCACAACTCTCCATCAATCATGTCAATGACCTGGAAATAATGTTCAACATCCTTTGAGAGTACCGAATGAAGCTCAACCCATTGAAGTGTCACTTCGGAGTCACATCCGAAAAGTTCCTTGGATTCATTGTGAACGCTCGAGGCATTGAAGCCAATCCTGAAAAGATCCGGGCGATTCGAAATATCGAGACTCCCAGAACTATAAAGCAAGTACAGAGCCTCAATGGGAAGGTAGCAGCGTTGAGCAGATTCATCTCCAAATCCACCGACAAGTTAATTCCCTTCTTCGATCTGATCAGGAAAGGAAAGCGGAATTTTGAATGGACTGAGGAGTGTGAAGGTGCATTCCGAGCACTGGTTCAACACCTAGCTACGCCACCTATTCTGTCAAAGCCGATTGATCATGAGAGACTATACATCTATCTGGCAGTGTCAGAGTATGCAATCAATGCTGCATTAATTCAGGGGGAGGATCAGATACAATGACCGGTCAATTACATTAGCAAACGATTGACCGGAGTAGAGAGAAACTATCCAAAATTAAAAAAGCTGGCCTATTGTCTCGTCATTGCCTCGAGAAAGCTCCGTCCCAACTTTCAGGCTCATCCTATCACAGTCTACACCGACTAGCCGTTACGACAGGTCCTTACGCGGCCTGAGACGTTTGGTAAGTTGCTAAAGTGGAACATAGAGTTGATTCAGTTTGATATTGCTTACACACCAAGGCATGCTATTCAAGGACAAGTTCTGGCGGATTTCATTGCTAAATTCACTATACCAGAGGACTTGTCCGAAACCAGTGAATCTCCCAAATACATATGGAAGCTATACACAGATGGTGCATCGAGCGATCATTGCTCAAGCGTTGGAGTTGTACTTGAAACCCTAGAAGGTCGATCTGTATGTTATGATTTGAAGTTTGATTTCCGTGCAACCAATAACGAGGCCGAATATGAAGCTTTACTTGCCGGACACAAGCTTGCCAGAGACTTGAGAATTATTGCTGTGGAGATTTACTACGATTCACAATTGGTCGTATGCCAAGTGCGAGGAGAATGCCAAGCTAGAGACCAGAGGTCGGCTGCTTATCTTGCTCAGGTCCAGGAAGTATTGAATCAGTTCGATTATTATGCCATCTATTGCATACCTCGAGAGCATAACCAGAAGGACGATTCTCTGGAAAAACTGGCCAGCACCGGTGAAGCGCAGTAAATGGGACTAGTCCCCATTGAGACACTTACTTCTTCGAGTATCGATCAGATGGAGAACGACTGGGTACATGAAGCCATACCCAAGAAGGAGTCATGGATGACCCCGCTCAGAGATTATCTTGAGCATGGAACCTTGCCTGAGCGTTGGAGTGAGAGAAGACAAGTTCTCCGGAAAGCTTCACGATTCATTATCCAGGATAGAGTCATGTATAGAAGAGGATACTCTATTCCTTTACTCCGGTGTATCGCCCACGACAAAATCAAACGAGTGTTACACAATGTGCACGAGGGAGAATGCGGCGATCACACTGGGGGGCAAGCCCTTGCTAAGAAGATACTCCGATACAGATACTATTGGCCAACAATGAAGCATGATGCATTAGACTATGCCAAGAAGTGCGACGGATGTCAAGAACATGCTCGAATTCCGAGAGCCCCACCTACTAAAATTACTCAAATGGTCAGTCCATGGCCGTTCGCTATATGGGGCATCGATATAATTGGATCTTTACCTCTGGCTAAAGGTGGTGCGAAGTACGCCATCGTTGCAGTTGACTACTTTACCAAATAGACGGAAGCTGAGCCCCTTGCTAATATCACGACGAAGAAAGTAATCAACTTTGTTGTCCGCAACATCATCTGTCGTTTTGGTCTCCCACATACCATTATCACCGACCATGGAGCCCAATTCGACGGTGCCGAGTTCAAGAACTTCTATTAATGTTTCCACATTCAGAAGAAGTTCTTAGCAGTTTCTCACCCTCAAGCCAATGGACAGGTCGAAGCTGTTAATAAAGTTATCAAATCCATTCTAAAGAAGCGACTAGAAAAGGCCGGAGGCAGATGGGTCGATGAACTTCCCATGGCCCTATGGGCGTACCGAACTACCCACAAGTCTGTAATCGGCCACACTCCATTTTCACTTTCCTACCGCTCAGAAGTCGTCATTCCGATCGAGTTAGAAGTACCTTCTCATCATATGACTTACTATGATCCGAAGACAAATGCCATATTGCTTGCCGAATCTCTGGACTTATTAGATGAGAAGTGTGAAGAGGCTGATTTAAGGGTAGTCGCGCACCAAAGTCGAGTCGCCCGATTATACAACGCTAAGGTCCAACCCCGAACCTTTGAACTTGGCGATCTCGTGCTCAAGAGGATTTATCCGGTCCCTTCGCATATAAGGCCAACATAGGAAGGACGGTATGTTATCGAACAGAGACTTGAAGACGGCACATTCAAATTATCGACTGTTGATGGTCTCACTTTGCCGAGAGCTTGGAACAGCGAAAGTCTCCGTCGCTACTACACATAACAGGCTTTGTTTATTCATTTAGTCTGCTTTTTATTTGCAATTTGTTTATGCATTTCAAAATTTGAACTTGTAATAAGGCAACTGACTTTGCCATACTTTCTTATTTTAGCCATAAAATGCAACCTCTTCGAGCCAGAGTGGTGATTCTTGAAATGCGTCATTCGACCATCACAATGCATGGAGAGCTAAGTTCCATCCTATAGTGGGACTTATTCAAATATGGAGTGACTGTGATACGACCGGTCACTCGCTAAGTAAAACTCAAGCTCGGAGGCAAGCTGTCACACTAAAGCCAAAAAGGATAGATATACAACAATCCTCTAACTAACTCCGGCTCCTAGAGTGCGAGCCTGAGTATAAACTTAAAATCTAAAACGTGGGCTCAAGGAGGGTGGATCCGTCCACCCATGACTTCGCCCATGTACAATCTAAACTCAAGGAGGATGGATCCGTCCATCTAACGACCTCGCCTTCCATATTTACAAGCTCGAGGAGGATGGATCCGTCCATCTACGACTTCGCTTGTTTACTCAGGATGGATGTGACCCGACCATCCATGATTCCGATCAGTTTATCATTCCCAGAGTGCGAATGAGGTCTCAAAACTCAAAACAGATGTGATCGACCGTCTGTTAACTAAATCCAGATTCCTAGAGCGCGAACTAGAGTATAAACATTAATTGGGTGTGACTGACTACTCACAACTAACTCTAAGTCCCCAGAGCGCGGACTGGAGTATAAACACAAATTAGGTGTGATTGACCGCCCACAAATCAACCTAAGTCCCCAGAGTGTGGACACAATTCCGATTATTAAAACGGGTGTGACTGACCGCCCGAAAAACAACTTAAGTCCCCTTAGCGTGGACGTAACTTTAAACATTAAGCAGGCATGGCCGATCGCCAGCATACGAGTTCAATCCCCAGAGTGTGGATGCGATTGTCAATACATGAGCGAGTGTGATCCGACCACCCGAACTCATCTCGCAACAACTTAGTTTCGACTAAGTAAAATTAAAAGTGCCGAGGACAAAAAATCAACAATCGTCCGACCACTTCAACTCATCCCCAGGACTGGGGGCATAACTCGAGCACCAGCTACCGATTGAGATAGTACAACATTAGGACTCCACTTAACGTTTGGTTACGGCTCAGAGCCATGACTCCGAGACTTAACAGCCGAACATGAGTCCTATCAAAAGATTAAAGCTTCACAAGTGTATTGAATAAAAATTCAAGTGCTGAAACACTTAGGCAAATAAACTCAGAGTTATGCCAAAAAAGCAAAAGGAGATTTTATTTCATATATTCTTTGGAAACAAAATAAATACAAAAAAGCTTATTCCAAAAAATTCCTACCAGCATGGGCCAAACCCGCATCTATACACGGCCTACTGAAAACAAAAGAGTAATTCCTACTTATATACCAAAAAGGGACACAAAGAGACATGCCTACTCCTTATATTTCTTCTTCTTCTTTCCCTTCGGCGTCGATCTACTGGAGCTACCGCTGTGGTGCTGTTTCGAAATCTTGCCTTTACCCAGCTTATCCCCGGTCAGGGGAAGAATTGTAGTTTCCTCCTCTGAACTAACAGAAATTGGAACGCTTTCGGAATGCATGGTCGGAGGGATGGGGGAACTTTCTATATGAGTAGACACATGGGGTACCCCAGTGATGATGATTGTACCACCCGGAGAGACCATACATAAAGGGGTCGGGCCAGGACCTGCCATTCCACCTCCAATATCGCTACCCAGTGCTGCACTTGCCATCTCGGCACTGATCTCTGCCATTATCACCTCATCATGAGCTGCTTGAGTGTTCGGCGGGATGCTGGTAGTTGGGGCCGAAGAGCTGGCTGTGAACACACTTCTACCCATGACAAAAGGAAAATCAGAGAGTGGATCGCTTTGAGGACCGAGGAGTTCTTCCACCATTTGTTCGTTGAAGATGAAAGCGCTCTCATGAACTCCCCTGGTCAAAGTGGCAGCTGTAGTGGTCGTCGCCTCCATCACGATGGCCTTCTTCTCTTAATGCTGCTCTTGGGTTGCAGGGGGCACGGCTGGTGCAGCTTCTATAACTGAATGGAGATAAGAGGTAATATTAGTGACTTCTTATGATAACACTCCAGACTTTAAATAAATTCGAGAAGTGTTCAAAATACCATCCTCAGGTTGGCTCGAGAGTGGAGCCGAGACTCCTTCGGAAATGTGATCGTGAGCCGGGGACAATTGTGGTTGATCGGGATCGTAAGCAGGCACAGTTGGAGGATTGACTGCAGGGGTAAATTCAGGCTGGGTTGGCACGGGAATTTCAGAAATTGTGTCATGATGCTCAACACCAGAATCCTCTCCGACCTCCAGATGCTAAGTGAAGAGTTTCTCTCTATCAAATGTAACAATGGCCTCATGGAGAACCCTCCTCTCATCTTCAATCAACACCCGGTTCTCCAGTTCAAACTCATCAATAGATGTAGTGTGGTGTTCAGCCTTCTCATCATCCACCAAGAAGCACCAGGCATTATGCAAATGGGTCGGATAATCGTCGAGCTAGCTCAGACCGTGGTATTTCTGGACATTGGCATTATAAGTGATCAGACGGTCTTCCATATCGCCTTCTAACCTGGCCTTCACTGCTCTGACTTCAGCTTCAATTCTAGCCCCAGCTTCCTGAACCTTTAGAACTGCCGCATCCCGCTCTCCCTTAAGCTCCACAGTCTGATCACATGCATCCGGAGTAGCCTTATTAGCATCGTCCCTTTCTTTGATGACCTCGGTGTACTTAGCTTTAAGCTCATTAAGCTCTTTGAGCGCATTGTCTCTTTCAGCTGTGACGATGGCATTTCTGTGGACCATATCGTCGACCAGTTCCAAGTGCTCTTGCCTCATTTGCTCCATTTTCTTGTTGGCCTCATCGACTTTCTTCAAGGCCTCCGTTTCTGAATTCCTCAAAGTGTCGTTCTCATTGGTGAGCACTTGAACTATCCGATCCTTATGAGCAAGATCTTTTTATAGCTGTCCAATTGTCTTCGCTCAATCGAATGCCACTGCTGAGGCCTTTTCTACAGTTTTCTTTCATTCACGGTATTGGCTATAAGTGTCATACACATAGTCGTGCACCATTTTCTCTGCCCCTTCTGGAATCAACCTCAAGTTTAGGGGGAAGTGAAAGCCGTCAAAGAAAATATTAGGGAAATCTTCCTTTAGCTTGGCTATTCGGGCGGCTCCCTCCCCTGTAAGCTCCGTAGCCGTTGATGTATTGACAATAGGAGCTTCCACCCCAGTTATATGGCGCTACTAGCCAGGCCTTGAAGTTTGTGGAGGCGCTGGATGGCGCGAAGTTTCAGCAGTGTGTGTTCCAAAACTAGAGGGTGGAAGGGGGACTCTGGGTGGGGGAGAGCACGATCGGGAGCGGCGCCTATCTCGCCATCTCTTTCCCTCTCTCTATCTCCCCCTCTCTCTCCCTGTCTCTCTCCCTGTCATAGCGATCCCTATCTTGACTAGAGTAGCAGCGATCATAATCGGACTTGTGCCTGCGAGACTCTCGGTATGAACTGGAAGATTGGTGTGCTGCACGAAGGCTACTGACCATGGATCCTTTCTTCGACATTATATCTATAATGTGAAAAAAGAAACAGAGTTAGTTATCACCGTAGATTGAACAACTCGTGAACATTAGTTGTGTGGTGCCGTGAAGTGTGCGCATGCATGTGTAAACCCCCCAACCAACCGGATATAGCAGCCATACTCAGAGGGGTTGGCTCTCCTAAATCTAAGGCACTTTGAAGCCCCTCTAATCTGATATCTTGGTGAAGAAACCCATCATCCCGAATGGAAATATCTGCAAGTCCCTCGAAAGGACTCTCTATTTGTAAAAAGGGAGCCTTTGAAATTACAACAGCCGTTGTTGGCAAAGACATTACAACAGACTTGCGTCTCGGAGCTTTATTGGCAGCGGCCTTGCCTCTCCTTATCCTTTCTGAATATCAATGACTTTGTGAAGGCCTGGGTGCGGGCTCGTCTCCAACGGACATATTCTCATCGTCACCTTGCTCGGTGGTCACGATTCCAGGTACTCTCCTTCTGACTTGACTCGCTGGAGCCATCCTGAGAAATCCTTCAAGCCCGATGCTTTGATCTCTAACGATTAGCCCAACGTCCCTCAGATTTTCATCAGTGGGTACCTCATCAATCTCTCTGCACTCAACAGGCACCTCTTGAAGAACTCTTACAATCTCCTTAAACTGAACCCCTTTGGGCCGCAGAATCGAAGCTGTGAAAGAAAAGAAGTCTTAAACTCTGAAATCAAGTAGTATTATCTAGTTAATCAGAATAGAAGTTGAAGCACTTACGTCTGGCTAGCCACCGTCTAGCAAAACCCAGTGGGCACCGAACGTAGAACCATTCGATCTTGAAATAGCTAAGCTTGGTCTAGGCCCCGATCAAAACTTGACAGTTCCTAACTGCTTTTAAAAAAGTGAAGGAGGGATTATCTCCTCGAATCTTTATATTGAACAAGTATCAGACTTCCTCTATACTTGGGGGTCGGAAGAGATGCTCCGTAAAGACGATGAATAAGCTATTCAGCAAGGCAAACCCATTCGGGTGCAGCTGTGACGGGGCAATCTTTAAATAGAGTAACACTTCCCAGATGTATTAGTTAAATGGAGGAAGTGTCCCGGCTACGCACGAAAATCTGTTGTAGGCCATGTACCCTTCCGGAGGAGTATGGGCTTTATCTTCTGCCCCTAGCAATAAGACATTATCTCTTGACAATCCATGCCTTATGAAAATCCTGCCCAGCATGTCTTTAGAAATATTAGAAGGAACAGAATCTTGCAGATGCGCGATGAAAACTGCTCCTGGTAGCTCATCCGGAGCAGGACTAACAACTTCGGCTGCGATAGCCGGCATCTCGATTACAAGAAGAGGCAGGCTCTGAGCCTCCTGCGGTTGTGAACTTCAAGGTTTCATAGCTAATCAACTCGGCAAAAATCATCGTTAGATGACAATAAACCCGTGTTTCCCCCAGTGTGAAGTGCGTGAATGTGTTGTGCAGTGAAGTGTTGTATATTACTTAAAAGATTAGAAGGATGTTTGAACGACAAGACTTCGAAATTCAACAGGAGTGACCATCATCGCTCACCGTCACAACCGTGCCATCCAGACTTTGGAGATCGATCCAAGTTAAAGTGTTCCAAGTTACAGTTCCATCGACGATGAAAACTGCTCCTGGTAGCTCATCCGGAGCAGGGAGCAGGACTAACAACTTCGGTTGCGATAGCCGGCATCTCGATTACAGCATGTGGCGGGCTCTAAGCCTCCTGCGGTTGTGAACTTCTAGGTTTCATAGCTAATCAACTCGGTAAAAATCATCGTTAGATGACAATAAACCCGTGTTTCCCCCAGTGTGAAGTGCGTGAATGTGTTGTGTAGTGAAGTGTTGTATATTACTTAAAAGATTAGAAGGATGTTTGAACGACAAGACTTCAAAATTCAACAGGAGTGACCATCATCGCTGACCGTCACAACCGTGCCATCCAGACTTTGGAGATCGATCCAAGTTAAAGTGTGCCAAGTTACAATTCCATCGATGAGCTTCGAAAGTCAGTCAAATATGCAGTGAAAAGGTTAAGTCCAGTTATGCAAGGCAGAAGCTCGTCGGAGTCAAATATTCGAGCATGCAAGAATTTTGTATCCATCAAGGTTCAAGCTCGGATCGATCAACAAAGAACTTTGGTTTCGTATCGATCAAAACTTATTAACTTCGTATCGATCAAAGCTCAATAACTTCATATCGATCGAGCTATAAAGAGTTTGTATCGGTCAGAGATTACGTCTTTCGTATCGACCCCAAATCGTGAGATTCGTATCGATCACCTGCCACGAGTTTCGTATCGATTGTTAGCTATTCGATTACGTATCGATCGTCTCTAATCGATACGAATTATTATCACTCCAGATCGATACAAAGTTCACTATTTCACCAATCAATTACTCATCGATACGAATCCCATGCCCAGAGTCGATACGAAGCCAAGCCTTCTCTTTCCTTTCATCGATACGGAGTTGAAGCTATGCGTCCCTCCTCACTTCATTCTCTCCAAAACCACTCATATGCCATCTCTTCCACCCTCGACCTTGCTCTGGCCAATCTCTGGCCTCCACTTCACTAGAGTCAGTCACAGAAACAAATGGAATGGCATAAAATCTCAAGTCTCATCATTTTTACGTTGATTTTGCTCAATGAATTACCTAGTTTCAGCAATTGGTTTGAAGGATTGGAGTTTGATTTGATTCGAAAGCAAAGGCGGTTTTAATTTTCTAATATTTGGAGCGATACGAAAGCTAAGCAAAAAAGTGAGCAAGTGAGAATTTGTCTAAGTACAAGAGCATTTATACTTGGCAAGTGGTGATTCGTCTCCCAGTGCATATGACCGGTTGAAGCGGTCTATGATATGATCAATACGAAATGGCCAATTCATATCCAACGTTCGATTGAAACAGTTTTGACACCATCGATACGAAGATTCCTTCATGTCCATCCACAACCTATTAGAGATGAACCAACTCGTATCCATCCATCCATCAAGACGAAATACAGAGCAAGGGCTTATCTAAATTATTCGAAACCATTAGAGATGCATCGATGCGAAATGATGAGTTTGTATCCATCAACCTAAGGCCCACAGAAGTTCATATCCATCGATATGAAAAATATTTTCCATCTTCTCAAATCGATCCAGGAGAGGATCGATACGAAGGAATATTCAAAAACGACCATCAAGCGTTGTTACAACTTGGATTTCACGTCGATTCAGGAGAGGATCGACACGAAACTCGATATAAAAAAACTGACAACGACTCATGAACGTACGAATGTTAACGGGAGTCAGGTTAACATACATTTATGTGTAACGAATTACATTCAATTTTCAAAATTCATAGGAATTGGATGTTCACCTGGTGACAATTACAACGATGAACAGCAGTTTGCTGTCACTCAACATTCAGTTATAACAATGCACTGTACAATCATTGGCAGTCAACAATTCAGCATTTATATTACTGAGAATTAATCAAAGGTTACATCTCTTGACGAAAAGGCAACTACTCATCGAATCAGATAGAACTCTTCAGACTGAAGGTTGCAACTTTCAAAGCACGTCATGTTCACACAAGATGCACTTTGGGGGGCAAATGTTATCCCGCCTTTTGGCAAGGCCATGACATTAAAAGATTAACTGGAAACCGAAGATAGATCATCCCCGAAGATCGGTTACACACAGGTCTACTATGGATACTAGTAAATTTTGCCCAAGTCCGGATCAAGCTACAATTGATATAACATGACAAGTGAAGCTACGGAAGCCAACGTTTTGAATTTCAAGTCAATCGGAGTTTATGTTCGCGAGTTATGGATTGATCAAGTCTCAAGTGAAATACCTCTGGTTCATATCCATCAAATGTAGGTTACTTCGTATCCATCAAGTGAGCACCACTTCGTATCCATCAAGTGAGCAGTGGTTCGTTTCCATGGAAAAAGCACTGCTCGTATCCATCACACCTACCCTATTTCGTTTCCATCACTTGAGAACATATCGTATCGCTTCCATCTATACCCAATTCGTATCGATCGTCATCTACACAATTCGTATTGATTGGTAAATGATCGATACGAATGTGCCACCAATGCTACAAAACACCACTCAAAATGCATCGATACGAGTTTGGTTTTCAATCGATACGAAGGAGGTTCAGGTGAACGATACGAATGGAATAATTTGGAATGATACGAAACACATCGTCTCAGATCGATATGAAATACAATACAAGAGATGGATACAAATGAGTTTACATTGGTGGATACGAACAAGGCTATAAGAGAGGAAGACTCGGTCACTCGGCATAAAAATGGATCGATCCCAGAATATAGTGCCACGTCATCTGATCGACACGTGCCAGCATCGATACGAAACAAGCGATACGAATTGTTTCGATACGAGCTCGGTAGTACATTGAAAACACAAACTTGTATCGATCATAACTCAAAATCTACAAGTCCAAATTCCACCAAATTTTCACAGGAGCTTACGTACTACATCAAGAATGTTCATGATCGATCTCGGCCCAAAAAGACCAAATTGGGATCGATACGAATTTCATGCGTATCGATCATGGATCGATCCCAAACATCCAAGGATCGATCACGTGGGCACACCCACGTGAGAGAAGGAGTCATCCGAAGTTTGAGACAGATATTCTCAGCCTACACCTATAAATAGCAGTCCAGGGCCTTCAGAAAATGGACTTTTGGGCTTCTTCCATGCCGATACTCTGCCGAAATCTTCATTTTGTCTTGAGTATACTGTTGTAATCAGTTGTAACCAACGAGAATCATCAATAAAAACAGCAAACTTTCTATAGTGGACGTAGACTATAACGATGAACTATGCTAAATCTCTGTGTTTATATACTTTCGTTTGTCTGTTTTTGGCGTGTTTGTTAGATTAACCTCATTTTCCATTTATATTCTTCATTTTAATCTCTTCAAATACGTCCAAAGAGTGTTGTGCCCAATATTGGTACAAACAATTTGAAATTAGTCTTGATTGAATATTTTTGCCTCTAGTAATTGTTGGTCGGATTGATTTGGATAATGTTCCAGAAAATAAGGAACTAATGGCTATTGTTTTTTAAATTAATTTCAAGTCTTCTAATACTAAATAGTTGGATTTTGATAAGTGGTCCATTCCATGTTTAGTTTTTTTTGAAGTTGTTTATGATTATTATAGAATAAATTTATATAGTATGTTGGTGATTTTTCCCAGTCCAATTGTATTTAGATTTTTTTTCAATCAAATTTCAACTATAGACCTCATGACCTTCAAAATTTAGTTCTGTAAATTTTTTTTGACCATATCAAGCTAATAAGTAAATGGATTGCAAACCACATTGCATATTTGCATTGGCACCATTCTTTAGTAGAAAATATGGATTGGTTTTTCACCTGAATCTGATGATATAGCAGTACTTTTTTATTTTCATCAGACCGAATTATATAGGCAAAAGAATGAGCTTAGGACATTCAAGCTTAAGATTATTAATATATAAATTTTGATTAATGGGTATAATCAAAGTACATGTAGATTTGTTACACTATTCTTAACTCTTTAAAACTCATATTATAATTAAAGTTACAGATTATGTCTATATAGTTCATGGAAGGAATCTTATAGACCTATTCAAAATTGGGTTGACTAAGGTATTGAGTTCCTAAATCTATATATTTATAAAATACCTAAGTAAAAGTCACAGTATTAAAAATTCTTCCTTTATTAGTATCATTGTTTTATTATAAATTCATAATCAATTCCCATCTAAATCCAAAAATATAGTAGCATATAAATTTCTTTCTAATTAAATATATGTTAGCTTGGATTTGGTCTACTGGTTTTGGTATACCATTTTATATTTTTACCGTAGTCTATTAATGGTTAATCTCTCTCTACAATTATTTTATTTCATTGATGGACAAAATTTAAAAACACTTGACAATAATTTGTGCATTTTTATATGTTAGGTATGGTGTTGTATTAATATTGACAAAATTTAAAAACCTTTGCTTTTCTAGGAATGAAGTAGTAAAGGCTGATGCGGTCTGATTCAAAGTTTTATGGTGTCAAAGGTGGGCCTTGATGTTGTTGATGCATGTACTCCGGGAGACATGGCCATTGAGGTTGTAAAAGAGATAGAAGCTGATAGAGTGAGAGATAGAAAGTTGACTTGCTATAAGATTTCATAAGAAGTATAGTTGAGAAACAGCTACGCAACTGCAACTTAGAGACAAATGAAGACCCTAAAGTTCTACTTTTCAAAATTATGGGTTTTTGTATTTAGAATAACGAAGGTAATGTCCCAGCTTGCATGAATTCATAAAAGTAAAGTACACTGGGTTTTCATGGAATTAATGGAAGTATTTCCAACTAGAAAAGATTGTTGCTTCACATATCTATTATTGTATCTTGGAAGTAAACTATTATATTTTTCTAGGTTGTCTCTCTTCTTTTTTTGGTTTCATTGAGCAACACATTCATAGTGAAACAATTGCTTCAATAATAATATCAACATACCAGGCTTTAGTTTCACTTTGCATTTTCTCTTTTTATATGTATCTAATTTTTGGTGTAGTTTTTCTTTGAATTTTTTATAATACATAATGAATTTTTATTACTGAATTTAAATTGAAAATTATCTCCACACTATTACCTGATCCTGTTACTTTTCTCATGCAAAACGAGATAGGATCTCATCACTTTTACTGTCCAAATTTTTATAGTAAATAATAATATCCCGGTTTAAGGAATTTTCTTTGATTCATTCATTTCTACTTTCATATTTTTTACCATGTTTTTTATGGCTTTTTAACATAATCAAATTATGTGAATTTTCTTAGGTGTTAACACTCATACGCACAATTTTGCATGACCGTCATGCAAGTTTTTTTAATCAACCATTACTTTATGCCTTTCAAATTAATTTTGAGTATCAAATCATACATTTTAAATATAATAATTCTTTTACTGTTGTAGATATAAAATGTTGCAAAATACGATCACGCTCTACTAAGTTTATTATTAAATTCATAATACATGTCAATATATAGACTTATCTATCGCCACACACACCCATACGTATTATCAAATACACCTTGTGCGAAGCATGGTTTCACACTAGTAACGTGAAAGACTAATAATAAATTAGAGACCCTCCATATACAAAAACCATCAATTGTATTTGTTACTCTGAACTAAATTTGAAAGCGAAACTATGGAAAGGGGTCAAATGAAAAAAATCATTCTGTCTACTATCCAATACAAGAATTCATTGTAAGACTTTGCTAAAGTTGGAAAATTATAAATAATGAGAAAGTGTGATAATAGATCGAAGACCCTTCATAGACAACAACCATTAATTGTATTTACTCATCTTTGAACTAAAACCATGAACGTGAAATTATGGAAAGGTGTCAAATAGAATTATATTTGAAAGCATTGTGAGGCCTTCATTTGTAGTGAGAACAACTATGGAGAAATGAAATAAAGGTCACATATTAAACATACTATGAAATAGAAATAGAGAACTAACGAGAATTAAACTATATTGTATAATTTAAAAAATATAGTCTTGATAGAAAATTTACCTATAATGCATCATTACAAATTAAAGCACAATCAAATGCATAAAGATGGAGAGGTAATTTTTGAAATTGATTAACTAATGTATCAATAATTTTTAGTCAATGTCTTATGGAATTATTTTTTGGAAAATAATAAATAATGTGAAAGAAATAAAAAAACTAAAAGAAAATTGGAGACCTCCATATACAACAGTAATAAATTGATCTCTCACTGAGAGGAAATGTTATTCTGATCAATTCTAACTTTAACATGGACATAGAATAAATAAGAGTGCTCAAGTGCTTACTATTAGGTAATTTAGTGCTTAATTTCTTATATATTTTTTTGTAATTCCTTATAATTGTAGAGACCAATATAGTAAGAAATATTCATAGTGGACGTAGGCAATCTTAGCCGAACCAATTTACCTCTTGTGTTATTTACTTTAATTGCTCAATTACTTCTCATTTTCAATTTTAAGTTTAGTAATGGCAAGTAACCTTTATCAATATGAACGCATTAGCTTAACTCCGAGGTGGGCTATATTTTTAATCAATAGCAACACTTCAGAAAATTCAGATTATAGCATGTTTGAACAAATTTTAGAGACTGACTTTATTTCCGTACCATGTATAGCAATATCAACCTTTTTGAACAAACAACAAAACTATTATTTACTCAAACATAAAGTGATGTCAACAAAGTTGTAACAAAAACACTAGAATAAAATTAACTAAACAAACTTCTTAAAATACTATTACTCAATTTTTGAGAAAAAGTATGCATAAAAGGAGAAAATTATATAAAACGAAATCAGCGGAGTAGATATTAGAACATACCTTTTTAATGCAACAAATAATATTTGGATGAAATGAATCAAACTAAGAACTGTAACCTAAAGATCCACAATAAAAGCCAATTTGATGAAAAAAGTAATAATTTGAAAACACAAGGAAAATTTTATCTTTTGTAGTGATAGATGGAAGATTTTGTACACACATTTCACTTGAGCAAATTTGAGAATTTAATGCATAATGTAATGAAGATGACACTTTTATTTACTAAGAAATTGATTTTCCAAAGGAACAAAAGATTAAGGAGGTAATGATAATAAAAGATGGTAAAAAAATGAAGGAGATCGTACAATTGACATTGAAGTAAAGATAAAGGAAATTGGATTGATTGCATTTTAACAGTAGAATTTATTGAAGAAAAGAAGGGTAACTTAACTCTAAACTAGTCAAGTGAAAACACGACCCTTGAGTTGCCATCGCATTCCAATATATTAGTATGGAGAAAAAAGGTAGAGGGTTTAATGGTAATAAATGGTTAGAATTAATGAGAAACACACAACTTGAACTTGATTGAGAGAAGAGAATAAAAATAGTCTCATATTCTTTTTTTTTCTTTTTAATTGAAATTGGGTACTTAAAGATGACAGTAGATAATATTACTACCTGTCTTACATAGTAGATAACATACTACGTAGTAATGTATGTCCAATAGGTTGAATCATGCTGTGTAGTTTCAAACCTGTGACTTCTTGAACCAACGTCGGAGCACCTAATCTTGAAATGGTGGTGCTAGATAATTACCATATTTTCTTTTTTGTATAATAGAATAGACTAATTTTAAAATGCAAGTATTATACAAATCACTTACTATGTGTCGTTAAAATAATCTACCGGCTTTATGAATATTTTTAATACAACTTCAAATGATCGCGGAACAAATTTTTTCCATGCAAAAGCAGTATTTTCTAAACATATACTCAAAATCTTTAAGTACATTTGTATTTGACAAATATAATACATTCAAAGATAAGAAGGAAAAAATTAAGAAGAAATTCAGAAAATAAAATTTAACACCATATTTGACATCAACGATATATAAATAAGTAACTTGATTTACATTATTTTTATTAGATATGTAAGACTAGGTTTTTATTTAAATAGGGATCTAAAACCAAAGTGTTCAAGTTATATCAAACTTAAGCTAATTTCAGCTTTGGGCAAGTTTGTTTTTCTACTAAAAAATAACAATTTTTTTAACATGGTTAATTATTGCCAATAAGTGTTGATCTCGTGGACCGAACTTGTTGCTTCAATTTTATGTTTAAACATTGTCCATTTTCATAAAATTCAACAAATGTTGTGATAGTAATAAAAGAAAATAAGAAGACATTACAAAAGGAGAAGGTATTTCATTTATCTTTAGTAAATAGAATATAGTACATAGAGCTTTGTTTATAGACTCGAGGTGAAGAATGAAGATTACAATAATGCCCTATATAATATCAAGCATACTCACTCTTATAATTCACATATACAAATATGCGTCTTTGAAATCTTGGATGCTCATATGGTATCTTGCAGTTATCTTACATATATCTATTCAGTCGATATGGATATTATCTATAGGTCCACTAAAAACCACTGTTAGGGAAATCCAATGGAAAGAACCTTAAACGAGGAAAAAGTGCAACTTGTAAAATCATGGACAATGTATTAAAAATGATATTCCTTGCTAAAGAGTTTGATACCTCTTCATTAAAATAGTGCATCATCATAACCTTAAAAAAACCCGGAGGTGGGATCTTATTTAAGGAAAAAGAATGTAACTTTCATAACTTTTATAACATATTTTGAGATGTTATTTCATGTGAGAAAGTCTGATACTTTTGGACCATGGTTGTAATGAACCAGGATTTTCGACCCTCGAAAATCGACACTGATACGTGCACTGTATCACATGCCGAGCAATCAAATGCCGGAAAACCCGATTGTTAGGGGAAAAAGAAAGAATGAAGAAGATAAGAAGAAAACTAAACAACACAGAATCTCACAACGGAACAGATAATCTATAATATACCATAAATCTTTACACAAAAACAAAACTGTAATATATGTATATGCAGACATCGATCAGAGTATACTAACCTATTTCAGCCTAGACAGTTATAACAGTCTGTCCTCACACTAAAAGAAATTCATTAAAAGAATAATTAGTTCAAATTAAAGGGTATCATGACCAATCATGAGTGACTCACTAAATCATTAATATGGATAATATCCAAATACCAAATACGTTCTCTCTGTGATCGATGTAAAGTAAAGGGAATTTGTTTTGGGAAGATCAAAGAAAGAATCTGTTCTTCTGTAAAGAATTCTTCTAATAACCCAGAACCTATTGCTGATAACACACCAATGAATACAGCGGAAAATATAACCATCTACGTGAATACGTCTCTGGGCCTCCAACTCGTCTCTTGAAGCTCCAAGCATCTAATCTAATCTGTAATATACTCGGTCTGACCCAAGCATTATAATAAAATAACGCCCTAGTTAGTCCGGAAAACCGGCATGAGAAAACACACCCAACTGGATTTAAAGGTATAAGGAAATCTTTGAAAATCAAAAGGTATCTCGTAAGACCACGCCACACATAAACACAACAGGTTTTTCCCTTACGATAACCAAAACCATTTTTATATAAAAAATCTTATGATGTTAAAATAGTGTATATCTACAAATACTTATTAAAATAGCCGAAATTGTTACATTAATTAAATTCCAACATACTAGGCTGTACAATCAAAACCGTAAAGGCACGTATTGGAGAATGGATTTCATACAATGACTAGGCACTGGGATACCACCTATCATAGTACACATCTAGAAAATGTACTGAGGACCTCGCCTGGATCCCCTGCCAGTACAAGACCGGCCTACCCCTGACCTAGATAGTACCAAATATGTCATCACCCTGGTTGCTTTGCAACCCTTTTGAGATCTCATGCACAACCAATCCATAAATATGTAGATGTATAGTGTCTAGAAAGGTGACAACATACCCTAATGGGTGCGACCCATTTAGCCTTGCTGCATCTCTTTTGGTTTTCAATCATTCTCAGTTAATTAGGCTTGAGGCTACGATTACCTTTTAAGAAATTTACACTTAGAATGTGTGAGAAATGCAGATTAAGGATCTTAAGGCTAGAATTAACACTAGAGGGGGGGGGGGTGAACAGTATTTTAAGAAATTTGTTCATCTTTTTGAATTTATCTTAATTTGTTAACAATGTATACACTAATCAGACACAGATATGAACACAGAATCAAACACAGATGCAAATATAAAGTAAAAGCAGTAAAGGAAAGAACACATCGGATTTTATACTGGTTCGGAGTTACCCTACATCCAGTCTCGCAACACAAGTACGGATTTCCTTTCAAAAACAATTCTTACAAATAAAACCCTCAGTTTCAAGGCTACGAGGTACACCCTCCAGAATAACAATCCTCTGGGTAGAGATACTTGATTTCCGGGGCAACAAGTTCACCCAATTGATTTCCAGGGCTACAATCACACCTTTTCCCTTTTGATTGATTTCCAAGGCTACAATCACACCTTTTCTCGCTAATAGATTACAAAGAAGTCTATAACTCTGAATAGCACTGAGAACTTTGTAGAGATAGTGATGGAGAATCAAACTAGAAGTAATCGAGTATGATTCGATGTTGGTTTCGGTAGAGTAATGGTATAAATTTGTATTAAGAAATGTGGAAGAAGAAGAAGAGGAGTGAAAACCAGAAAAAAGTGATTAAAAATTTGTTGAAACTGACCCCTATTTATAGAAGAGCAACAACCATGACCATTCATGAAGAGTTATGGCGAATAGACACTTCTTTTGAAATTTGAATTTTGAATCAAACTGACACCATGTCGACATGGTACCTATAGGCATGTCGACATCCCACAACCTTTTTTTTATGTTTTGAATTTCTTTGAAAATAACATTTATCTTATATAAAAACTATTTTAAACTTTATAAATACACTTGACTTTAGTTGAAATTCATAAGTAAATATAAAGAACAATATATACATAATTTAACTATAATTTTATATTTAAATATGTATAAATATTTAAAAGTTAAATATATTATTTGAAGATAGTTTAAAATCATGAGTAATTTGACTTTGAAATTAAAGATGTTTTTGAGGCTAAATTTTTTTAAAATCAAGATAGAGAGTTTTGAATCTTTTAAAAGGAAAGTTTTGAAATCATTTTGAAAACAAGATAATTTTTTAAAATCATTTGAATTAAAATTAGTGGATACAAAACAATGTCCCACTAGATTTTCGTAGGTTCCATCCTACTTAGGGTTCCATCCCTTTAACGGGCTCGAAGTGGATTCTATTCCACGAATAAATTAGATTTTAAGATGCCAGTGCTTTTCTATGAGTTTTAACAAATATTCCTAATAATAAAAAAAATACTTATCCTTGAAATCTTGAACTCTTGATAATCTTGATGCTCATGAGTCTTCTATCTCGATATCTTGAATCTCTATACTGTACAATCTTCACTCTTGATACCTGCATGGTTAAATCCTGCATACACATATATATCTAAACTTATAATGTCAGTATTTATATTTTATAATCTATTCTAAGAAGGTTGTTGTCATCAAAACCAACTCCTCAGGGACTAACAATCTCCTCCTTTTTGATGATGACAACCTTTGTTTATAAAATATCACTTCTATCCTAATACTTCTAATAACTCCCCCTTAATCTATGCGTAACTATCCTATTTTTTACTTCTCCCCCTTTGTCATCAACAAAAAAAATATAACTCCCTAATTATAATACTATATAACTTTATATAACTCCCCCTGAAACTAAGACTACATTACTTGTGATTATAATGATAGTGTTATCATACATAATTAATACTTAACTTTAAACTAAACTCTTAATAACTACTTTTCCTAACTACTAAACTATTTATTCAAAAGATAAGAGAATATACAAATAAGAGACCACAATTTATTTATTCATAATGGAGTTATTTTTTTAATATAAAAATAGATAATTAAACTGATAATCATGATAACTTAAAAGATCATATATCATTAATACTAATCATATGTATGTTATATTTTACACACATAATATCAATCCATACTAAGTCAAATTCAAGCAAATCAAACCAAATCCTAATTAAGCAAGCAAACAAACAAGGTTAATCAAATATTACGAGGAACATCAACCCATCCTTCTTCTCCAAAGATAGGGTCTTGTTTGATGGCATCCCAATTCTCATTATCAACACTTAACTCTAAAAAATAGAACTTAATCCTAAATTACTAACTATCCTAACTAAGAATCTATGATAATGCTTATAATAGTTAGAAATCAAATATAAGAACATAAATTATTTATTAAGTATATTTCAACACACTCATCAAAACCAATCATGTCAGACAAGTCAAACAAATCAATCAAGTCAAACAAGTCAATCAAGTCAAACAAGTCAAACAAGTCAATCAAGTCAAACAAGTCAATCAAAACATCAAAAACTAATAATCCTATATTATAAGACAATACTACAAACTCCTCCTAAATAAAATACACTCGTTATGTATTCATGTATGCAATATGTAGTTTGTAATGCAGTATGAAATATTTGACATATGCAATGTAGCATGAGATGATATGCAGAATGAAGTGCAACTTGTGATGCAAATGATTATGATATTTCATGCATTGTAATTTATGATGTAATATGCAATGAAATGTGATATGAAATAGGATGCATAATGATATGTAATATGAAACAAAATGATAATGAAGTAAAAAATAATAATATGCAGAATGATATGATGATATATATACTATGGTAAGAGATGTTCAGACTATAAGACAAAACATGAGTGATAAGTAATATCTAGTTGACAAGCATATATATATCTGTGTATGTGTGTGTGTATGTGTGTGTCTATATATGTATGTATGTATGTATACATATATCAAACTATTTATTATAAATCACTTCAACCAAACAAAGGTAAAACACACCAATTACTAGACTTAAGTTAAGGAAACTAATGAATGTGACTGAAATAGTTGTAAAGACAATAGTTTAAAGGTAATAAATGGTACTGTAACATAATCGTGAAAGGTAGTAATCAAACTTAATATCAAAATTAAATGCTAAGGAATAAGGACTTATACTATATATGATACAATATGGTTTTTATAAAGATTAATAGCCTACTTATTTAATTTATAATTATTTTAATTTAATTACTATAATCCAAACTTCCATGTTCTTAACTTACTAATTAAAACCTTTATATCAAATTATTATTGTTTTAAATATTTAGAACATGTTTAAACATATTTTAAATTTAAAAAATATCATAATGAAATATTAAATAAAATAATAAAGATTGAAAAACTAAAATAGACATGTGTTACATTAAGGCTTCTTACATTAAAAAAATTTAATTAATTTAAAAAAATATTTAACCATGAAATTACTTTTTAAATATTCTAATATAAGTTAGAAAATAACTCTAAAAAGAATAGAGAAAAATACTTAGTTTAAATATCATGTTTTTTTTATAATTTAAAATTTCAAACAGAAAAGACAGCATTTACATAATGCTATAAAAGGTTTTTGCAATAAAATATATTCAAAACATTATAAAATAGAAACTGTAGCTTTTACCAAATGTTGTGTAAAGTTTCTGAAACTCTACAGCGTTTCAAAGCACATAAATGCTATAAAAACGAATTTGCAGTACTTACAAAACATTACAGAAGAAAAGAAGCATTTTAGAAATGCTATCTAAAATTCCAGTCATGTGATGTGGTGCAATCTTATTAATTGAAGAAATATATAAATAGAGCCTTATTTTAACATTCTAAATTCATTCTACTAATTTCTTAAAAATATAAAATTAGTGTCTTAAAAGAAATAGAGTATGAGAAGTAAAAATAACATTAGAAAAGTTGAAATCATGAATGAATGTATGCTTTTCTACTTAAAATAGTTGTAATAAATTAGTTGTAGATTTTATTTGAAAGAAAACACATTTTAAAAGTCTTTTTAAAAAATTTAGACTTGTATAACGATATTTATACTATGGTGTGTCGATATATGGACCAAAATATCAAAACTTATAAAAGAGATAAATTTCTATACCTAACTAAATGCATAGATATATATTTCTAAATGCAACAATAAAGATGAAATAATAGTAAAGCGTACCAATTTTTGCACTCCATCTTTCAAATTTTGCTGTTCCTTCATTGTCGTGAACCACACATTTATATCTTTCCGAATTTGATGACCAGATCTGTTCTATTGCGACGGACTCGTTTTTCTGATCATCGTAGTATATTCATTTGCTGAATTTGAAGACCGTATGAGAAAGATACGGATGATTTAGTAGATCGATCAATCTTGGCGCCAAAACTTTGAATTCGAATTTTGAATGAATGGGCACTTCAACCACTATAAATAGGCACAACGGTCACCACTTTTCATAAAAATTCCTCTTCTTCTTTTTCTTCCCGTTTTTTCTATATACTGTCAAACTTCTAGAGGGCATATCTCCTTCGTTTCTTAACGAAATTGGATGAAACCAGCGGCAAATTGAAGAGGAAGACAAGGACTACGATCTAGTAGTAGTTTGGTGTCGAATTTGGACGGTATTGTGATGCAACAGGCCGAACAGTAGAAGAAATGTAAAAGATCCCATACACAGTTTTTCAGTTTTGGATAGCCAACTTCAAACTGTCATATCTCACTCAATTTTGATCGGAATTTGATGATCCACCCATCAAAACGACTGCGAGAACAAGAACTACAATCTGAAAAGGAGTGGGAACAAAATACTCAAATCTGGATGCATTTTGAAGAATACCTTTGACAGTTTTGCCTTCTTTTTCTCTTTGTTCACCAAAACTTCATTTGACCATAACTTGGTCATTTCTTGACGGATTCACACGAAACCAGTGACATTGCGAAGCAGATTGAGAGAAGTACAGTATCAAATCAGGTTGTAGATGAGAACCAAAAGTTTTGTATTGATATGGTACCCATTTCTTTGTTGATTTCCAATATATATCCACTTGTTCTTCTTGATCGATGAATGATTATCAGAAATCTTTTAACCAACAGTCATTAGACATAATTCTTCTCCTGCAAAACAAAATAACTTTTTAAAGAATCAAGTGACTTTTCAAAATAACTAAATATAGTTTTAAACAAAAATATCATTATGATTCTGTGACATATTCATATGAAAATAGTGTTAATAAAATCCTAAAAATAGCCATTTTAAAAAAAAAACTTTTTCAAAATTCAGATTATGAAAACTTTGAAAACCTTGCTCTGATACCAAATGTGAGAAATGCGAATTAAGGATCTTAAGGCTAGAATTAACACTAGAGGGGGGGTGAATAGTGTTTTAAGAAATTTGTTAATCCTTTTGAATTTATCTTAATTTGTTAACAATGTATACACTAATCAGACACAGATATGAACACAGAATCAAACACAGATGCAAATATAAAGTAAAAGCAGTAAAGGAAAGAACACACCGGATTTTATACTGGTTCAGAGTTACCCTACATCCAGTCCCGCAATACAAGTACGGATTTCCTTTCAAAAACAATTCTTACAAATACAACCCTCGGTTTCAAGGCTACGAGGTATACTCTCTAGAATAACAATCCTCTGGGTAGAGATACTTGATTTCCGGGGCAACAAGTTCACCCAATTGATTTCCAGGGCTACAATCACACCTTTTTCCTTTTGATTGATTTCCAAGGCTACAATCACACCTTTTCTCGCTAATAGATTACAAAGAAGTCTATAACTCTGAATAGCACTGAGAACTTTGTAGAGATAGTGATGGAGAATCAAACTAGAAGTAATCGAGTATGATTCGATGTTGATTTCGGCAGAGTAATGGTATAAATTTGTATTAAGAAATGTGGAAGAAGAAGAGGAGTGAAAACCAGAAAAAAGTGATTAAAAATTCGTTGAAACTGACCCCTATTTATAGAAGAGTAACAGCCATGACCATTCATGAAGAGTTATGACGAATAGACACTTCTTTTGAAATTTGAATTTTGAATCAAACTGACACCATGTCGACATGGTACCTATAGGCATGTCGACATCCCACAGCCTTTTTTTTATGTTTTGAATATCTTTGAAAATAACATTTATCTTATATAAAAACTATTTTAAACTTTATAAATATACTTGACTTTAGTTGAAATTCATAAGTAAATATAAAGAACAATATATACATAATTTAACTATAATTTTATATTTAAATCTAAGTATAAATATTTAAAAGTTAAATATATTATTTGAAGATAGTTTAAAATCAGGAGTAATTTGACTTTGAAATTAAAGATGTTTTTGAGGCTAAAATTATTTAAAATCAGGATAGAGAGTTTTGAATCTTTTAAAAGGAAAGTTTTGAAATCATTTTGAAAACAAGATAATTTTGTAAAATCATTTGAATTAAAATTAGTGGATACAAAACAATGTCCCACTAAATTTTCGTAGGTTCCATCCTACTTAGGGTTCCATCCCTTTAACGGGCTCGAAGTTGATTCCATTCCACGAATAAATTAGATTTTAAGATGCCAGTGCTTTTCTATGAGTTTTAACAAATATTCCTAATAATAAAAAAATACTTATCCTTGAAATCTTGAACTCTTGATAATCTTGATACTCATGAGTCTTCTATCTCGATATCTTGAATCTCTATACTGTACAATCTTCACTCTTGATACCTGCATGGTTAAATCCTCCATACACATATATATCTAAACTTATAATGTCAGTATTTATATTTTATAATCTATTCTAAGAAGGTTGTTGTCATCAAAACCAACTCCTCAGGGACTAACAGAATGCTCATTGCCCTCCAATGACAATGTGTTGATAACATTCATCCATACAAGTTGTTCTCTGTCTGAACAAACCGAATCTTTAAAATCACCATCTTCACTATCTTCACAATATCACAATTCGCAACGCTCAAATCGGATCGAAGTGGTTTCTGATAATCAAATCCGATCTTGGTCTCTTCGAAACCTTATTAAGGAAAACTCTTATTAAGGAAAAATCTTAGTAAAGGAAAAATGGTACATTATAACATATGTCCCGATGTTACTCATAATTTAATATTTTCTATTCAAATTTGAATACATATCTTGATAATTCAAATAAACTACTGATACTTCTAGATCCATAAATATGTATAGTATTGCTTAGACAAATGTTAAGAAAATTAAAATCAAAATACAATAATTATACTTCTCCTCCTTTAGATAATCATCATTTATTAGTATTTGCCTCATTAAAATCTTATTAAGGAAAAACCCAATTGGGATAAAAATCAACATGAAGAAAAAATGAGTACAACCTATATAGTCTTAAGCAACATATTTTGAGGTGTTATTTCACAATATGAAATTTTTTATACTTATAGATCTTGATAATGCCTCGTTAAAATCCTTAATAAGGTAAACCCAGTGGTACAAACTTAATTAAGGTAAAAGAGTATACTACAATATACTTTATGCGTATTTTCATGCTTCAAGCATATTCTCCTGTTATACTTAAGGCATATTTCGTTTCTTTGTTGAATCTTGTGTAATTGTCACCATTCTTAAATACATACATACATACATATGTATGTACGTACGTATATGTCTTTGATACAATTGGTATTTCCAAGATTGTTCCTTTTTATTGCAGGTTGCATTTTATGCACTTCGTATGCTATTTTTTGGTAAAATACTTCATGTGCTTTTATTTTGGTACTTTAAATCAGTTTTGCATATTGCAACTACCTTTTCGATGGATATCAAGGTTCTCAATACAACAATACTTAAGTAGGAAGTAATCTACTCATGGTGAAGTATGCAAAGATTTTCATTACAATAATACTTAAAAGAAGGTTGTAATATATGCTCCTAGTGCTTTGCCTTTAAAACTGGCAAAATTATGTAAATTCGTTAGGAACTTATATAGTTTCATGTATAATTTAACCAATGTTTATATCTTCGGTGCTTAAATGTTTTAAACACTTTGTTGACGTCACTTCAGGTGTTTTTAAAACTATTATTCTTTTAGCACCCAATATACTCCTAACACTATTTGTGCTTTAGTGATTTGAGTGTGCTTCCGACCCTCTGCATGTATTATATTCATACTTTACGGCAGCCAGTCCATATTTCTTATGTTAGAGAAATCATGATAGCGAAACATGTTTTTCTTTTACGCTCAAGATCATTAATTTTATATATAATATTAAGTGCTGTGTCATTTATAAACTTGTCATTAATGATTATTTTACCGGTTCTTGACATAATATATCAAGATCACTTTATTTATCATGTTTTAGATACCTGAACCACTTCTAGGGTTATTTGATAATTATGTCATAGGTCACTTCTAGAGCACCCTTTGGTATTCCTTCAAAAACACTTAACTCCTTTATTTGCCATCTTTATTACTAACTTTCAAAAATATTTCGTACTAACTTCTCCACCACACTTCAAATATGGTCTATACCTTATTGATCCTTTAGGAAGTTCAACTTGTATTTGGAGTAAGTTTACTAGGGTTATTAAGTTATTCAACTTGTTTAATATTTTGCATTATTATTTATGCTAATAAATATTTAGTCTTAATAAGCAAGATGAACTTGTATCCTTTTTATCCACCCCCTCAACATTGATGTACATTGTCACATTTGGATTCTCATTTTAATCCATTATAATATTGCTACTAGCATATACATCATATACATCTATTATAGGAAGATGTTTCTTTTTTCATGTTGATAAGATGCAAACAAGCAACATTGCTTACTTTAGAGATTGTTCTTACTTATTGATCTAGCCAATTGGGGGAATTTAATTATTACATAAATCATTTAAATATACATAACTTCAGATCATTCAACATTTATATTGATTAATTTCTAAATCACTTAATGATATCTACTCATAATCTATAAGATGAGCTTATATGTATTTGATCAAGCAATCTTCAAGTTGTTTGTTAAATATATACATATATGGATATATACATGCATCCACAATATATATATATATATGTGTGTGTGTGTGTGTGTGTAAATATATATATCGACTGAGGGAATTAGGCACAAGGACAAACTTTGAAAAAAAATTAGGCTGAAGGACACAAAGTTTCATTTTTGGGCCGAAGAACAAACTTTGAAAGAAAATTAGGCTGAAGGAAAATGCTAAATATAGTTAGCATTTTGTACAGTGCAAACATTGTACAAAATGCTAATTATAACTAGCATTATATCCAGTTTTACATTGTACAAAATGCTAGTTGTATTAGCATTGTCCTTCAGCTTAATTATCTTTCAAAGTTTGTCCTTCAGCCTAAAAATAAAACATGTTGTCCTTCAGCCAAAAATTTTATGAAAATTTGTCCTTGTGCCTATTTTCCACTATATCGACTTGTATATTCTTTCACATTAAGTAAGTGATTATAGAACAAACTATTACAAGGATCCGAACTATTAATTTTTTTTATCAATTGATGCCAATATAAATCCTTAAATATGGCATGATAATGTTCAAAATGTCTGGTTTAAAATGCATCAAATTTGAATTATCAATAATAACTTCAATGTTTGATATATTTTAACATCTAGTTATTGGGTCTATTGTAAGTTCTAGTAAATTTTGACTTATCAATAATAAATGCTTCAAGATTTGAGTTATATATTTTCTCAAAATTTCATAGTTTAATATTGAAGTCAAACTTTTCTATTTGATAGTTATCAAACATCTAGTTTGATAATAAAATTTGGAATATTTTATAGAACTTCAAGTTCGACGTTTTAATCAATCAAACTCCTTGTCGATACTTTAAGAATTTAAATTATAATTTTTTTGTTTATTTCCAATATCAAACTTGAGTATTATTTTGGATATTTTGAACTTTATGCTCAACTTTGTCCACTTAAACATATGAATCTACACGAATATATATTTTGACAGCATGAGTGGTACTTTATTCAAGCAAAGCACACTTTTTTAATGTCCCGAAGGCTCGAACCCATGATCTTTAGAACCTCTGTCTAAAGTACCATATCTCTAACCACTTGATCTAGATGTCTTTGACGAATCTACACGAACATATAATATAATTGAAATTTTCTACATATTTTTAGTGTATTACTGTAAATTCCTAGAAAATTACTTCCGGCTCCCATAACTAATGACCACCTACAAATTCTTCTTACATGCTTGCCAATACCATATATTATTTTGCTTTATCAAATAGGCATCTAAATACCGTTCAGCTATTTATCATCGTACGATGATGAACGTCCATCGAAAATCAAAGACACGTGGTTATTTATTACTATACATATGTGAACATCTGTTGGGAATCAAAGGAGCATGGCTTTTTAGGAACGAATGAAAAAATTGAATTTGGTGTTAAGTGGCATACAAAAAAATAGAAGCAATTTTTTGGGTGTCAATAGCAGCACACTTATTCGAATATGCTAAAAGATAATGTCTTAAAAATTAATACTCCAAATATACATTGAAGGTCTTCAATCCAAACCATGTTGAACTTCTGGTTCAAATAAATTTTATACACAACATCAAGTTGTTAAGGTTTATTCTTCACCTATATTTTAAATATCTATTTTAAATATTATTTTTAATTATCTATCAGAGAATAATACACATTCTGAATTATATAATATATATATATATATATATCTTCTAAAGAGTTCAAGAAAAGAAATATATTTACAACAAAATTAGAAGTATCCTCCGGACACTTGAAATGTTATAGAAAACTACAATAATATTAGTTACACATACATATTTCTTCAAGACCGTAATTATAGCTTCCATGAAAAGTATGATATGACATATGTATTATCTCTTCAGGAGAATATATTAAGATTTTTTTTCAAGAATAGTTATGCATATAATATTCAATTCATAGTAACTTTTTGAAAAGTAATAGATCACTATTTCACTATTAAATTTGTCTAATGAAGCTATAGGTCCATGAGAATGGGAGATTGATTTTTATTTTTGTACCTATACTACTGGTCCTATTTTGATTTACAAATTCTTTGGGTTATTTATAGCCGCATCGCATTTTGAAGTGCTATATCATATTTAAAAATATTTCGTAGGCAATGCTTTTAGAGTGCTATATGAGGATATAATCTCCTCTAAAGATATTTTATAAACACCACCTTTGGAGTGTGATAATAAAATTACTATGTCAATAGTCCATGTGTGGAAAATTATTGTAATATACATTTTCTCTTTTAGGAATATTTTATAAATCTCTTCTAGAGATATGTTACCATTACCGCTTCTGGGTGTTATGTATCCCTTCTAGAGATACTTCATATGCACTATTTTTGAAGTGTCATATCAATATACAATATCTTTTTCAACGTATATTTCATGATTACTACTTTCAGAATAACATAAAATATTTCTTCTGGACATATTTACTCTCACTAATTCTAAAATGTCTTACTAAATATACAAAACATTAACAAAATAAGATGTTGTAATTAAAGTTAGATCTAAAAGATAAAACCGCTACTTCTGGAGTGTAATATTATTATATATCTCTTCTAGAGAAATTATTGTCACTACTTCTCAAGGTTTATATGATGTTCCTTCATGAGGTATATCATTATTTCAAAGAAAGTGCAATTTGGCAAAAAAAAAGTGAAAATCAGGGACACCTCCATTTGTTTTACAACCCTCTCTTTTAGAAACTATTTATATATCCCTCTTTTTTGAATTTCCTTCTTTCCACTTCTTAAGTTTTCAAATTTAAGAGCATATATTAAATTGCAGGTGGTTATGAGTTATGAGTTATCCTTTATGAGGTATATCATTATTTCAAAGAAAGTGCAATTTGGCCAAAAAAAAGTGAAAATCAGGGACACCTCCCTTTGTTTTACAACCCTCTCTTTTAGAAACTATTTATATATCCCTCTTTTTGAATTTCCTTCTTTCCACTTCTTAAGTTTTCAAATTTATGAGCATATATTAAATTGCAGGCGGCTACCAAAACGTATATTGCAGGTGGTTATGAGTTATGGATATATACTCTAAGGGCATATATTAAATTTAGTAAAATTACCTAAACATCCCCTAGAATTCCACCTATTTTTTTAAATAGGGATGTAATTTATAAAAGTAATTGAGAGGGACGTGAAACTTATTTTTTATAACTATAAGGATATATGACAATTTTCAAAATAAAAATAAAATTCTAGAACATCACTTTTCGGATGATGGATTTTGCAATATAAGAAAAATTTTAAAACATCTCTGCAAGATATTAATATATATACACATTCATGAATATGAATAGTATGTCGGATGGGTTATCTCCTTTGGAATATTAAACTGTATTTCTTTGACCAAATAGCTAAACATACATACCCAAAAATAACTTATCAAAAGTTCAGGTTTTAATAACATAGTATGATTAGTAAAATCATATATATACTATTTTTTGTAATGCTCATTCAAATTTTAAGTTTGAGTTATATTAGATATTTATGAATCTAAAATAAAATATTTCATAATTCTATTCAATATCTCATTTCTAATTCAAATCAAAATCATACATAATCAAAAGCGAACATTGCATTGCATGTGAAATGTGATGCAAAATCATGTTACCCTTAACTCATTTTTTTATTTTTCTAATATAACAAATGAAATGGTAGCAACAAATATCAATACCAAAGAATAGGAAGATAGTGGGACTTTATCTTTTGAGTACTGTAGCACTGTAATGAAATTAAAGGCCTTCATAGTAGATTTAATTAATTTATTTATTTTCCTATATAACAAATGAAATGGTAGTAATAAATATTAATGCAAAAAAGAATAGGAAGGCAGTGCGAATTTATCTTTTAAGTACTTGCACCACCGTAATGAAGTCAAAGACCTTCATATTAGTATTAACTCATTTATTTATTTTCTTATATAACAAACGAAATAGTAGCAATGAAGATTAATGCAAGAGAATAGGAAGATAGTAACCACTGAATAAATGGTACTTTTTACCAAGAAAAGGACATCCTTATGAGCATCCTCTGTGTCATATATAGAAATATGAATAATAGATCTCATAATGAATAGGTATCTATCTAATAACACCTCCAGATCCTAGACACACACATATCCTTTTAATAATTCATTTTTTTGATTTTTTTTTAAATCAAGACTTTTGGTTCTTTATTACGAGGGAACTTGAAATTTAACAATTCGTAGGAACTCAACCTTTTAGCTTTATAGAAATGGCAGGTTCCGTTAATATTTCTGGTAGATTCTCAACCTTTTTGTTTTCAAATGTTAAAGATTAAGCATATCATATATGTTTCCATTAATATTTCCATTCGTTTCAGGTGTGCTAAATCAAGATCAATATTAGATTTAAACTTTGATAAGATCTAAATACATATTACTCTTGTATATGTTTTTCCGAGGAATAATGAAATATTTTTCTGAAAATATAAATAATATCTCAAAAATATTTCCAAAACAAGAAATGACTGCCTAGTCCTCAGAATCGAAAGATGATGGAAGAAAAGTCCCTCCCGAAAAAGTTATGAAAATAAGGTCTCTATTTTTAGTTTTTACCTAATTTATGCTACTTTTGCCCTGATTTGGATGCTGGTTGCAATTTTCTGGGAGGGGGCATTTTGGTAAAAAATAACAAAATATGGACCTAATTTATATGGGTTTATGAGTATGGACTTTTTGTGCATGAGCTTTGAGAATAGGGACCTTTGGTCCAAAACCCCTTTCCAAAATCTTCATTTAAACCAAAATTTAAAACAAAAGGTTTTCAAAATGAAATTTTCATTTACTAAACATGTTTAAGATTACTTATATCCGTATCACAAACCAAAACGCAATCAAATTCAATCAATTTATTTGAATCAACAGCAGAAAGCTATCAAATTCAAAACTTGCTTTCCAAAATAAACAAACTCAAAAGCACATAAAAATAAGCAAGGTTTAAATCAATTCAAACCCAAATTCAAAAATCATTACCTTCAACCTTTTTTATTTTTGAAACATGTATAAATCTTAGATATAAATCATTTGAGTATGAGATTAAGATCTACAATATAATTAGATTTAAAAAATAAAAACTAGAAAATAAGATCTATAATATAATGAGATCTAAAATATAAGAACTAAAAAAACATGTAAATGAAAGAATATAAGAAAAATAAAATAAAATAAGAAGTTATTATGGAAGGAGAAGGTGTTTTATTTATTTTTAATTAATATAATACAATACATAAGCTTTACTTATACACTCGAAGTGAAGAATGAAGATAACAATGGTATTCGTATAATATTTAGCATATTGATCTTATAATTATATACATTATAACAACAAATACTTTAATTTAATTTGAATTATTATTTTTTCTAAATAGTTTGCCTAAATATCACTATAAAAATAGAGCCTGATATACTCAAAGTTCCAAATGTAAAATAAACAGAATCAAACCCAAGAATATGCCGTGTTCAATTGAATTTGGGAGGTAATTTTTTCCTGTTCGATATACTGCCTGTTTAATTTTAATTTTAATTTTAGATCTTAACAGTATGTAAAGTTTAGGCCCCGTTTGGCTTGTTGTTTTTAGTTTTGTGTTTTCGTCTATACAAAAACGCGTCCGTTGTATGGATAGTTGAAAAACAAACAATTTTGAAAAATGAAATTAACATATAAAATAGAAAACAAGTTTATTTTATTTTTCGTGTTTCGAGAGATAACAAAAGCATGGAGAACAATCAAACTCTTTCTTGTCCGTTGGTCGGCCCAACGGCTAAGAATTATAAGTCTTCTCATCTTATTTCTTACTATTTCTTAGTGCAAATTGAAAACACAAAACTCAAAATACAAAATGAAACCAAACGGGCCCTTAATTTTGTGCGCACTATTCTACCTGTTTGATAAATTGATTGATTACTTATTCACCAATGCTTTTGTTTGATATCCTTGAAACAAAAAATGAATTAGAAATAAATTGAATAGTGAGATAAATCCCAGTCCTTTGTCGTGATTCCATTTGTACAAGATGACGGAGCATTAATTAATTATATAAAACAAGGACATTATAGCTGTAGACAATTATTTGTATCTACGTTCCCGTCAAGAAAAGAATTTCATCAAGCCTAAAATTTAATGTTCCAATTGAAATGGGGTGTATACAGTATGTTGGACACAAAGATCGTAAAACTGTGGTTATATCCATAAAGAGATTGTAGGGGTGTTAGTTAGGCCTTATCAGATCGGAGTGGGGTTTTTTTTTGGGTTTTGTTAGTTGATAGCATTAATCAATGCATATATTCTTATTTTTTTGTTCGAATTTGTTAGGTTCGAACGACTCAGGTTTGATCAAATGTTTATGGTACTTTGTCATCATATGAGATTGTTTGCGTCAAAATTGGTCACAAACACCCAATTGTCGATGAAAACACCAGTTCACAATCATATATTACAGGTAATAAGTATGTAGAGAATTAAAAATGAAGAACACTCAGAAAATTAAAAGAAAAGCAGTAAAGAACACAGAGTTTATAGTGGTTCGGCAATCCGGCCTACATCCACTTTGAAATTGATGATTTTATTGATGTTTGCTTGCTGACTACAACGAGTTACAACTGATTACAACAGCAGATTTCGAGTACAATGATGGTTCCTGCAGAGTCCCGACGTAGAAGAATAAAAAAATCCTCTTTATGTAGACTTTGGGATGCTATTTATAGACGTAGGCTGCAAATATCTCGCTCAGATCTCGGGAGACCCCTTCTGGCACGTGCACGGGCCCACGCGATCGATCCTATGCGATTTTGACTCGATCCGGGATCGATACGAACGAGATTCAAATCGATCGAAACTTCATCCAATTGGGTCGGGATCGATTGTGAGTGTTGCTGAGGATGTACCAAGCTTCTGTGAAAATTTGGTAGCATTTGGACTTGTAGATTGTGAGTTATGATCGATGCAAACTTATGTTTTCCTTAGGCTGCTTCGTTCGTATCGATACCCTTCGTATCGCTCTTATTCGCATCGGTCCGAGCACGTGTCTGTAGGTTGTCGTGGCGCTAAATTCTTGGATCGATCCACTTTTCGTGCCGAGTGATCGAGTCTTTCCTATGGATGCGCCTCGTTTGTATCGATACAGCTTGGCCTTGTTCGTATCGATTCACTGCCGCATGTTCGTATCGATCACTTAGTGGTTATTTCGTATCGATAGATGGACGACTTCTTCGTATCGATCACAAAGTAGTCACTTTCGTATCGATGGGTGATTTCGTATCGACCTGTGGCCAATCGATACGAACTATGTGAAACTAGATCGATACGAAATAGACCCCTACATTACTTACCGATAGATACGTAGTAGACAGTCACGGACGGATACGAATTGGATGTTGATCGACCGATACGAGCAAGTTGGAGATGATTGATCAATACGAAACCGTGTACTTCTGATGGATACGAACAAGGTCGATACGAAGGAGGCCGCCTTTGGATGGATACGAAGAGTGTAGTTCCGGATGGATGCGAACGGAACCGATGCGAAGAGGGTGAAACGATGGATACGAATGAATTGATTTCTAAGTTTGCATCGATCATCTCTTAACTCGGATTGACTTGAAATTTGAAACGTTGGCTTCCACAGTTTTGTTTGTCATGTCTTGTCAATTATAGCTCGATCCGGACTCGGACAAAATTCATCGATATCCATAGCGAATCTGTGTATAACCGATCTTTGGAACGAACTGTCTTTGATTTCTAGTCAATTTCTTGGTGTCACGGCCTTGTCAAAAGGCGGAATTACAGAGATATAATATTCATTTGACCTAGGTCTTGTCTGATTGGTTCGGGTTAGCAAATCCTGATTAACATCGTCAGTCCTAAGAGATCTTCGCTTACATTTTCAATTGACATGTTGTTTTTTAGTAGAATATTTTGAGCTGAACAACTTATATTATTCCCTCTCTCCTATTTCTTCCAATTCCATAGTCCAACAGCCTAGACATTTACAGATCATTCTATTATAGTGCAAGTGATTTCCTTTGGATTGCTTCCCCTGGAAATCACATTTCATCCTTTTTAGTTTGATTGTTTGGTTGATTGCTATGATCTGATCCTAAAGTCCACTAGTTAGGAAAGGCGATAACATTGGCAGTTGATGTCTGTGGGATTCAAATTAGAGATTTCTAGATACGCATTCTAGTGTCTTACTGCTGGATCAGTGATGATGAACACATTATCCTTTGGAATTTTTTTATTTTCAATAACGTCCAAGTTCAGAACTACTCAAAATTTTACAATGCTCATCATGTTGGTAGGATACTCGCATGTTTTAAATTGAAAAGGAGAAGCGTGCTAGATATGTTATGAATGTTGCTATCCACAATAACCTTACATTAAAATTTAAAATTCATTGAAAGAGGTTTGTATTTTAGTAAGCACATAAAACTTGAGTACTTATATATTTCTTCAAATCTTCTCAACTTGGTCACAATGAAGTTCAATTCTAAAAGAAGCAACAGTCGAGTATGAGTAAATTTGTGTTAGACATAATAAGGACTGCAAATTTATGGGACATAAGCGAATAAAACCGGTGTATTTGTCTCTAAATGAAACCAAGGGAAAATTGAATAAATATCTAGAATAACATATGCAACTAATCTTGTTCGAATTTCCATGCAGAAACGAAATACAATGGTGTTTTTTTTCCATCCAACAAGCAGTGCCTTACCCTTCATTTCCAAAGTGCATGAACCATCTTCCACAAACTGCTTAACTATTAGCTGCGCTTGATACATGAACCACTCACTATGATCAACTTCTCTTAACCCGAAACTTCTAAAGAATGCTCTCCATACACTCACATCTACCAACCCCACTATCTTTTAACTTCCTTCCAAAGATGCACTATTCTTTATTACCAGTGAGAGAAGCTCTTCGACCATCAACCTATTTTTATCATCCTTATCCATCAATTCACCCAAGAAATCAAAATAAGCGCTGTAGAAAAACAACGTTTATGTGAACCGACTGATGAATGATGGTGAATTATGATTTGCTTCAGTATCTATAACTGTCAATATGCAAGGCTTGACCTTTTCCACCACTTTCATTAGATTGTTCCAACTATTTGGGTTGTCTACCATATTACTCATATTTAAGCTAGTGTATAGCCCGACTGCCTCTCCTTCTTCAACACCGAACATATTTTCTTGAAGGTCATTGTAGTCGGGTGTTATATGTCTAGTATACCAAAACAGAGAATAATCAGATATAAACTCGTCGCACAAGTTTATAACTCAGATTTCCACTACACTGGAATTCTGTGTTAATTACTATAACAATATGAATGTTGTAAATAAATTACAACAACAGCGTTATACTATTTGAATAAATAGTATAACCAAAATAAAGGATAGAATGTAGAATAAAGTATATAAATATACAAACAGACTAGAATTCTAACTGGAATATGTCTGAGGCTCGTCGTAACGATTTCCTTAAGAATTTTATTTCAAAATTCTCCCAATATATAACAGACGTAATCTGCACGAGATTGTGATGTGTATGATCTTCTGTGTGATAGGACTGAATATGATTTAAGAGATGAAGAGATAGAAGAGATAATTCGGTTTTAAAAAATGAGTGAGGAAAGTGATCAGGTTTCCTCCTTATTTATAGCCGAATTCCCAACGGCTGCATCCGTTGAGAAAAGTCGCACCTCTTCGTCAAAAAAGCGTTACTGTTCGCAACAATCACTTCCTTTCATTTGCAACGCTCCAGAACTGTTGCTGTTTGCAATAGTCGCGTCCGTTCAGTTGCAACGCTCCAGAACTGTTGCTGTTTGCAACAGTCGCGTCCGTTCAGTTGCAACACTCCAGAACCGTTGTTGTTTGCAACAGTCGCGTCCGTTCAGTTGCAACGCTCCAGAACCGTTGCTGTTTAAAACGTCGCGTCTCTTCATCGCATCTATTCATATTCAAACAGTAAAACTGTTCACTTTTATTTACCAAAAATATAACCGGGCATATTTTTGGTGATGTGGGATATATCTCATTCACCATCTAAAAGGAATTCCAACAATCCCCCACATAAATGATGATATATCTCTCCCCCACACAAAGTGTAATATCACACAGTTCATATGAAAATAATGCTATATCGAGGATAAGTAGATATTTCACTTTGAACTTTCCTTAGTTAAAACTTATCGGATATACTTGGCTAATCGGTGAATTATTTCATCTTGAACCGTCAGCCGTTATTGTATAACCAGACAATAAGTTTTACAAAGCATTATTTCCCTTCACATCCAATCTCTTGGTTGTGTTCATTTTGGTCCTGAACAATTTTTGGTTCTGCGAGTGTTTTTAGAGAATAAAAGCCTTTTAATATTCTCATAGAGCCGACCCAGCTCACAATAACATAGGTGATCGCAACCATTAAGAGTATCCTACATATACCCCACTTGTTATTTCTAAGATATGGTCATCATTAAAAAATATAGTTTTAACCTTTAAATACTTCTGTAGGCATGCATTTATTTTGTGCACCATAGGAATGGAGTTGGACTATGTCCACGCAAATGCATTACATCTTGAGTTATTCAGAACTGGTTTGCCTATTGATCCTAGTCCGTGGGATCTCCAGTCGCTAGGATAGGTTTCCGTATAAGAAAACTCTTGGTGGTTTAGGCTTTTAAACCCATTCCCCTCGATGCGCAGTCAATTTTCTCTCTTGATAAACCTTTAGTAAATGGATCCGCTAGGTTATCATTTGTTCTCACATAATCTATGGAAATAGTTCCATTTGAGAGTAACTGCCTAACTGTGTTATGGCGTCGACGAATATGTCGTGACTTTCCATTATACACAAAGTTGTGCGCTCTGCTTAGCACAGCTTGGTTATCACAGTGTATGCATATGGCCGGTACAGGTTTAGGCCAAAATGGAATATCTTCTAAAAAGTGACGAAGCCATTCTGCTTCTTCGCCAGCTTTATCTAAAGCGATGAACTCTGATTCCATAGTGGATCGAGCTATGCATGTTTGTTTAGTAGATTTCCATGACACTGCTGCCCCTGCTAAGGTAAAGACATAACCACTTGTTGATTTTGATTCCTCTGAATCAGCAATCCAATTTGCATCACTATATCCTTCTAAGACGGCAGGATATTTTCCATAATGTAAGGAATAATTTGTGGTATTTTTTAAATATCCAAGCACTCTCATTAGTGCTTTCCAGTGTTCCTTTCCTGGATTGCTTGTATACCTGCTCAGTCGACTTACTGCATAAGCTATATCTGGTCTTGTGCAATTCATGAGATACATGGACATCCTATTACACGAGTGTATTCCAGTTGCATTACACTCTCATTAGTGTTTTTATGCAGTACTTCTGATGGATTAAAAGGTGTTCTCACTCCTTTAATTCCATAGTCTTGGAATTTTTCAATCACTTTGTCTACATAGTGTGACTGAGATAATTCAATTCCATTAGTTCTTATTATTTTGATTCCCAAAATAACGTCTGCAACTCCTAAATCTTTCATATCGAAATTGCTAGTTAACATCTTCTTTATGGTCTCTATTACCTGAGTATTTGGACCAAATATTAACATATCGTCTACATATAAACAAATCATCACATATGATTGTCCAATTTGTTTATAATAAACACACTTATCGCATTCATTTATATGAAAACCATTTCTCATCATGACACTATCAAATTTTGCGTGCCATTGTTTTGGAGCTTGTTTTAGTCCGTATAATGATTTTACTAATCTACAGACTTTATTTTCATTTCCTTTGGAAATCAAACCTTCAGGTTGCTCCATGTAGATCTCCTCATCGAGATCTCCATTTAAGAATGCTGTCTTTACATCCATTTGATGAATTTCTAGACCATAAATTGATGCAATTGCTATTAGCATTCTTATAGAGGTTATTCGTGTTACTGGAGAATATGTATCAAAGAAGTCTACTCCTTCTTTTTGACGATATCCTTTGGCTACTAATCTGGCTTTATAATTGTCGATAGAGCCATCTACTTTCATTTTCTTCTTGAAAATCCATTTGCAGCCAATAGGTTTTATTCCAAGTGGAATATCAACAATTTCCCAAGTTTTATTACTTAGAATTGAATCAATCTCACTTTGGATTGCTTCTTTCCAACATGAAGATTCAGAAGATGACATTGCTTCCTTGTACGTTTGAGGTTCGTGTTCTAACACATATGTGAAAAAATCCGAACCAAATGTCTTGGAAGTCCTAGCCCTTACGCTTCTTCTTGGTTCAACTTCCTCAATCTCATGATGAGTTCCATCTTCATGTGAATTGCTTGATTCTTCTCTTGTCCTTTTAGGGACATTATTCCCTTCATTCCTTTTGTGCGGAAACACATCTTCAAAGAATGAGGCATCTTTAGATTCCATGATTGTATTTACATGAATATCAGCTATATCAGACTTGAATACCAAGAATCTATAGGCAATACTATTTTGGGCTGGTCCAAAATAGTAACAATCTACTGTTTTTGGTCCAAGTTTGACTTTCTTGGGAGGCGGAACTGGAACTTTTGCCAAGCACCCCCACACTTTGAGGTATTTAAAACTTGGTTTGTGTTCTTTCCATATCTCAGATGGAATTGTTCCTGTTTTATTATGAGGGACTTTGTTTAATATGTGATTAGACATATTTAAGGCTTCCCCCCACAAGTTCGTCGGTAGACCAGAGGTTAAAAACATGGCGGTAATCATGTCTTTTAACGTTCTGTTCTTCCTCTCGGCTGCACCATTTTGTTGTGGTGAATATGGAGCTGTTGTTTGATGAATTATACCATTTTCGGCACAGAACTGTTCAAATGGTGATTCATATTCTCCACCTCGATCAGATCTCAATATCTTGATCTTTTTATTTAACTGATTTTCTACCTCAGCTTTTGTTGATAGTTCAACTGTTTCCATCTCTGTTTTAGTGAAAACAGTAAAATTCTTAAGATGTTATATGTCTAGTATACCAAAACAGAGAATAATCAGATATAAACTCGTCGCACAAGTTTATAACTCAGATTTCCACTACACTGGAATTCTGTGTTAATTACTATAACAATATGAATGTTGTAAATAAATTACAACAACAGCATTATACTATTTGAATAAATAGTATAACCAAAATAAAGGATAGAATGTAGAATAAAGTATATAAATATACAAACAGACTAGAATTCTAACCGGAATATGTCTGAGGCTCATCGTAATGATTTCCTTAAGAATTTTATTTCAAAATTCTCCCCAGATACAACAGACGTAATCTGCACGAGATTGTGATGTGTATGATCTTCTGTGTGATAGGACTGAATATGATTTAAGAGATGAAGAGATAGAAGAGATAATTCGGTTTTAAAAAATGAGTGAGGAAAGTGATCAGGTTTCCTCCTTATTTATAGCCGAATTCCCAACGGCTGCATCCGTTGAGAAAAGTCGCACCTCTTCGTCAAAAAAGCGTTACTACTCGCAACAGTCACTTCCTTTCATTTGCAACGCTCCAGAACTGTTGCTGTTTGCAACAGTCGCGTCCGTTCAGTTGCAACACTCCAGAACCGTTGCTGTATGCAACAGTCGCGTCCGTTCAGTTGCAACGCTCCAGAACCGTTGCTGTTTAAAACGCCGCGTCTCTTCATCGCATCTATTCATATTCAAACAGTAAAACTGTTCACTTTTATTTACCAAAAATATAACCGGGCATATTTTGATGTGGGATATATCTCATTCACCATCTAAAAGGAATTCCAACATCGGGAACAATCACTGCCTTGAATTCGAAAGGCAGGTTAAGGCTATAAGCAAAGTTTGAGTCTTTCACCTGTTGCACGAATATGCTCCTCTGATTTTCCTACTGCACTAATTTTGATTGATTCCACTGGACATGATGATCTTGTAGATAGACTCTGTAGAAATATTGTCCATTGCTGACCATATTTAATTGAAAGGTCTATCATATGGATTCTTTTCGCAGTAACTACGTTGTCTAAGAGGGTTTGACTTTTGAGATGCAACGAAGGGTAAAACTTGAATGAATGGGAAATTGTTATTGACGATTAGGAGGACTGGGTGATTCGTGAGGATTTTATTGATTTCATTTATTTCTTTTTTTCCTTGCATTTCTTCATCATTTCTTGTTCCAATATCTATTCCTTTTTGAAGTGCGTCCATGAAGCAATAATCAAGTCTTTGTATTGGTGTACCGAATTTTGAAGAGAGTGTTTCACACTGCCTAAGCAAAGTATTTGCACGATTGTCTTGTCATCTTCAATTTGGTTTGGGTGGAAACACCCACAAAATCAATGTATGATGTGGAACTAGTTCATTCTTGACTTCGTTTAACGAAACAACATTATCCTACAACTGCAATAATCACTACTAGAAAAAAGCTAAATACCGACGGAGGGGGGCGACGGCTTCCGACGGCCGTCCGCGGCCGTCGGAAGCCGTTGGAAATTATCGAACTACAGGCTCAGCCGAGCCTTCTTCCTCCTCACTTTTCATACGAAAATATTAATCCCTAAATCCCCAAATCTCTTCCCCAAGCTTCCAATCATCAATTTTGAGCTTTCGGATCCTCCCCGGCTGCATAATCAACGTCTATTGCTCTCCAGCTAAGGTATAATCTCTTATTTTCGAGAAAATTTGAGTTTTTACCCTAATTCTAGATTTGCATAAATTGATAAATTAGGGCTAATTGGTGATTGAAATTGTTTCCAATTGTGTTATAATAGTTTCTAGCATTCAATGATATACCTATTTCATCTTTTATCGTGAAATTGTGAAAAACATGTATAATTTGGGCTTGTTCGTATATATGGAAATCGTTGTATATGCCTTGGTTGTACCATTGTATATGTGTGTAGCGCTGCTATCATTGTATTGTGTTAGTTGGACTAAGATAAAATGAATGCACGAGCTTGGAATATTATATTGTGCACGTATTGACTTATGCAACAAAAGAAATTGCGTCGAACGAGCCTTAAGTTGATGGAATACGTCGAATAAATGTGTTAAATTAAAATATTTTTTTGTAAATGTGAATAGTTAGTAAAACTGTATTTTTTCGTAAAATGCGCACATTTAATTAACTAATGTCCCTTAGACAATTTTTGGCCCCGTCTGACGAATGTTGTACATGATCGTTATATAAATAGTCGTTTTTTTTCAAAAAACGACCATTTATATTCATCTGGTACAATGTTTGTTGGATTTGTCCCTGTATTGGACAAGTTATGAACACAGTAAGCATTTACATTTTGTATACTACTTCGTCTCAAACGGTTCATAAAATTTCGGCTTAACTTTTCTTCTTTGTTTCCTACGTACACGCATTTTGTGTACAATGCAGGGAACAAAAGGGAAATGCTGCCGAAATTTTGTTGAATCGTTTGAGACGAAGTAATATACGAAATGTAAATGCTTACTGTGTTTGTAATGGGAAGTAGGATGCCTGACCATGGAAAAAAAAATTTATACAATTTTTTATATCGATACGTTAAATAATAAAATGTGCCCTATTTGAAAATATTTTTAAATTTGTAAAGTTGTTCTTTAAATTCAAATATTATACGACCATGAAAATAATCTTTTTCGAATTTGTATTCTTGAAAATAAATATTAAATTTTGAACTTCTAATTTTCTCAAATAGGAAAAATGATTGATTATTTTATTGATCGGAGGAGATGGATGTACCAAAGAAAAGGATAGAGGGGCTCAATAAAAGAAGATTTTTATAATGGTATAAACGTGTTTGTTGAATTCGCTTTAAGTAATAACGGAAACGATCTAGAAATTCGTTGTCCGTGTAGTAGGTGTAGACATTTGAAGTATTTGTTACCAGATATTGTGAAAGTTCATTTGTGCAAAAACGGTTTCGTACCCGAGTATTATGTTTGGGATCGGCATGGAGAAGTTGTAGCAAATACTTCTGTAGAGTCTGAAAGTGTCGTTAACGAAATAGTTAGGACGACCCGTATAGAAAATATGGTCGAAGATGCAGCACGATCAATGTTTCCTATGGTTGAAGTTGACGACGATGATGGAAATGTTGAAGAACCAAATATTGAAGCAAAAAAATTTATGATTTACTAGATGCTGCTAAGAAACCTATTTGGGATGGTTGTAAAAGCGGCACTCAGCTGTCAGTAATCGCAGAATACATTGCGATGAAGTCAAAATACAACATCACTGAAGCTGGGTTTACGGCTGTTGTACAAGCTGCAAAAAGACATATGCCGCCCGAAAATCTTATGTGTGAAAATCACTACGAAGTTAAAAAACTTATGTCGGCTTTTGGTTTACCGTATCAGAAAATAGATACATGTTTAAAAGGATGCATGTTGTTTTGGAAAGAAGACGCAAACCTTAGAAATTGTAAAGTTTGTAACCAGGAGAGATACAAACCAAGAAAAAAGAAGGGGAAGGAAGTTCCGTACAAGCGTATGCACTACTTACCCATAACTCCAAGACTTCAAAGATTATATGCATCTTCTGTAACTGCGTCTAATATGAGGTGGCATAGCGTGAGAATGGAGGAAGAGGGTACGTTGACACATCCGGCCGATGGAGAAGCATGGAAGCATTTCGATAAAACGTATCCAAATTTTGCAGCGGAGAGTTGAAATGTTAGATTAGGATTATGTACGGACGGTTTTTCTCCATTTTCTCAATTTGGTTATAAATATTCATCCTGGCCCATTATCGTCACACCGTATAATTTACCTCCATGGATGTGTATGAAAACGCAATATATGTTTCTTACTGTTGTCGTTCCTGGCCCCGACGATCCGACACAAGGAATCGATGTATATTTACAACCGTTGATTGAGGAGTTAAAAATACTGTGGAACGAAGGAGTAGAAACATACGATGTGTCCAAGAAGAAAAATTTTCGTATGTTTGCTTCTTTGTTGTGGACTATAAGTGATTTTCCTGCCTATGCAATGCTTTCGGGATGCAGTAATGTCGGTCGTCTAGCATGTCCATATTGCATGGATGAAACACGAGCGTTTTCTTTACCTCATGGTAAGAAAATTTCATGGTTTGATTGTCATCGATATTTTCTCCATGTAAATCATCCCTTCAGAGGAGACAAGAAAAACTTTTTAGCTAATAGAGTAGAAACCAGACAACCACCGACGATATGGTCAAGCAAAGACATATATGAACTTGTTAAGTACTATCCAAAGATATATGAAACTGGCGAGCAAACAGAAATTGAAGGCAAATCAGTTGTTCATAACTGGTGCAAACAAACTATTTTTTAGGAGTTGCCGTATTGGAAACATCTTCTGCTTCGCCATAACATAGATGTGATGCACAATGAGAAAAATGTATTTGATAATGTTTTTAACACAATTTTGAATGTGAAAGGGAAGACGAAGGATGATTTGAAATCAAGACGTGATATAGAAGAATTATGCAAACATCCTGAGCTTCATATGAAACCAAATGACAGTAAAAAACCCAAAGCATGTTACGAATTAGATAATAATCAAGTTAAAACTGTGTTAAAATGGGTGGAAGGGTTAAGATTTCCTGATGGGATATCATCAAATCTTCGTAGATGTGTTGACTTTAAAAATGGTAGATTGAGCGGAATGAAAAGTCACGACTGTCACATAATGATGGAAAATTTATTTCCTGTAATGTTCAAAGAACTACTGCCGTTAAAAGTTTGGAAAGTAGTAACGGAGCTTAGTATGTTTTACAAAGAGCTTTGTTCGACTACTTTAAAAGTGCAACGTTTACGTAAACTTGAAGTGGACAATTTTGCAACTGACATATTTCTCACGACCCACGGAGGAGGTGTTTCTATTTAGATGCAATTGGTTTAGCAATGTTCCAGGTTCTGGAATTAATGTGCACAAGGATTATAATCTTATCGAAATAAAGCATACATCGCACTATCACAAGTATGATCCTTTTGTACTAGCCAAACAAGCATTGCAAGTTTATTATGCTCCTTATCCGTCTCTAAAAAGAGATAAAGCAGATTGGTCTGCAGTTTTCAAAACAAAGGCCAGATTCACATTCGATGGGAAGAATATTCTGGACGAACAAGCTTATCAGGCAGATCTTGAGCAAAATAATGAAATAATAATTACAGACGATCATACAGATTTTGGTCCTTTGATCGATGAATCAAATGTTTTGGTAGAAGCGTTTGACAGTGCAAAGGAAAATATCGTCGAAAATGAGACCGAATCTGAATCAGAAGACGATGATGACTGATATAAATCTGAATCTGTTTTTTTGCAATTGATGTAACTATGTTGAATTCTTGATGTATTATGAAATTGATATAACTATGAAACCAAATCCGTTTACTATTGTTTACATGTTTTATGTTATTTCCATTTGTCATTTATTTAGCAATTTTTATTGAAAATGCAATGAACTCTGCTTATCATTGGAAGAGTACACCCATTATGAATCAGGTATAACACACTTCCATTTCTATTTCCATTTCAGTCATTAATTAAGCAATTTATACCGTTGATGTCATTTTCATATGAAATATATTAATTATCATGTTTTTATTCTCTTATATAATGATGTGTATATGTCACAGGTTTATCAATATGTCATGTAGAGGTAGGAGCAGTTCCCGATCGTCAGGAGGCGATGGCAGTGGCCCATCGCAAGAGCCACAGCGTGCAGTTGTATCGTTAGTCCCTAGAGCAGATGGGTAAGAATTAAATTTTATTCAGCATCTTATTTTTTCAATGATATACGTACGTACTTATCTATATCGTACTTAAAAACAGGGGGTTCGATCTACTTCCTTCTAAGGTTGTGTTGGACGTCTCTAGAGCTTCTTATCGCAGTAGGATGAGTGCCTGCTGGCCGAAGTGGGATAACATCCCTCCTCACATCATAGAGTGCATATGGCAGGATGTCCTAGTATGCATATTTTTCTGTTTTCCATTTTTAATTCGTTTTTGTCGTTTTTTTACTTTTTATATCGTTTAAAGTGTAATCTTTTTTTTAACACAGGCTGAGATAGACATCCAGACAGATGATATGATGCTGGCACGAGCATACTGGATGAAGAAGATGCGCAAGAACTACAGGGATACGATATCTGAGATTAAGAAATTTGGTAAGAAACCACAATGAATGGGAGAGAGCGTGTGGCAAGCTTGGTTGAGATACTGGGAGACGGACGAGGCGAAGGCAAGTATACTAATTTTTTTTGAATTATTAATTTGACGTGATCGAAAAATAATGTATCAAATTTTGAATGTACAGGCAGAGTCGGATAGAAACTCTGCAAATAGAAATAAGAATCCCGTCACTCATCGCGGAGGATCGAAGTCGTTTCAGCAGTATTGGCAGGAGTTGGTAAATTTACTGAATAATAAATGTAAATAGTTTATACTATATGATTTTAAATGTATAATAATTGTATGTAACAATCAACTTCAGGAAGCCGAGTCACATGGTCCTGTCAGCTATATGGACGTGTTCACCCGTACGCATGCTGTCGAGCATGTTAATCCAGACAGGACTGTTTCGTACACATGGCAGGACGATAAATCCAGCAAAAGCCATGTAAGCATATTTCATTTTATTCAGTATTAGTAATTGTTTTAATTGTTAAACTATGATGACATAAGATATGATATTATTAATTTGTTAATGCAGGAGAAGTTTATGGAGCAGCGGCAGAAACTCCTTGCTGACACGGGTCGAGATCAGCTGAAGACCAATGAGGAAGACGTTATTTTTGAGTCCATTATGGATCCAGCAGAGCATGGTCAACGATACGGATTTGGCAATTTAGCGGTAAATAATTTACTTTTTCTTAAAATACTTAAAATATGATATTTTCACCTTTTCAAAACAATAAACTTGGATTTTATTTATTTTTCAATTATTGCAGTCCAGTAGTCAGAGTAGGGGACGACGGAGTAGACATCAGAGCGATCTTGCATATATAGAAGAATTGCGGACTAGAGTTGCCCAGTTGGAGGAGCAGAACCGCCAACAGGCCATGCACACCGCACAGTTGTTAGAGTACATGCAGCAGCAGCAGGGTGGTGGTCGCTTTCCTTCCTCGACTGGCTCTGGATCTGCAGGAGATTGATTCATTACTTGCTTTCTTGTTCGTTCAGGTATGTTTTGTTTTAATTTAGAATGATTTGGTAGATGGCGTAGGTAATTGTTGATTTATGTATAATTATGTTTGATACATTTGGTTCTATGGTTGTATGAGGACATGTATGAGAATATTGATGAATTTGTGTATTAACAACATGGTAGAACAGTTATTGTTAGGATTATTGTTAATGTTGGAATGGTTATTTATATTTTGTATTTTATTTTGATGTAATTTTATTTATTTGTGTGTATATTAAATATTTTGTAGTTTGGGTTTGAATATTTGGTTGGACTATTGTATATTGGATTGTGCAGTATTGATATTATAGTGTTTGGAAGAGAAATGTGGTTGGAAGGCTAAATTTGCAGCAAATTTTAAAAAAAATAACAGCAGATTTCCGAAGGATTCCGACGGCTTCCGACAGCTTATTGGTCAAAATTTCCGACGGCTCACGACGAATAACGGCGGCCTGTTCCAGACGATTTCCGACGGTTTTCGACGGTTTCCAACGGGCGTCGGTAACCGTCGGAAATCGTCTAGATCCATCGGAAATGGATACGACAGCGTCCGTCGGAAGCCGTCGGAAATACTGCTCCCGACAAAGCCATTTCCGGCGGCTATTTCCGACGGCCGCCGACGGCTTCTGGCCGTCGGAAAACGTGTTTCCCCTTGTAGTGAATCGAACTGATTCAAGTTACCTTGTGAAAAACAATTTATTTTTGTAATCAGTTTTCAACAAAACCGAATTTCACCATAAGTACTTTTTTTTTACTTCGAACTTATATCTAAAATATATTCCTGGAAAAATTAAAACATGGGTTTAATTCATGTTCAGTGCAGTTGGATTAAAAATTTAAAGCAAGGGCACAATATAATGTAGCAAATATCACCTCTCCTTCGATTTCCAACCAAGTAAATTAAAACTCTCAAGTTGATACTATAAAGCAGTTAATGGCTTAAACAGTAAACTTACAAAGATAGAAAATGTACGTACCATGATAAATACATTGTGTTTACTATATGAGTAAACATTTGACCAGTGATAGACACCCACACCTTACTATTTCCACAGACAGGAATTTGTGCAAAGTAGTTACAATTAAGCTTGCATGTACAGTTATGCATGAAAAATTATTTAAAATGTTGTACATCAATTATTTCACACATACATACACGAGTACCTTCTCTAATATTATGCCATTACACAAACAAAACATCAAACGTACCATCACCGTTCATGAAATTGATAAAAACTAGGAAAAGTAAGAACAAGGAAATACATCTGCAACGCCATTATAATATCGACAAGAAGAAAAAGAGAATTTTGTTACTCTTGTTTAATCAAGTGATGAAAATCAAAGAGTTTACAGAAAGATAATGATTTTTATTCACGGTTACATGTTTACTCTACATACAACATGTATTTATACAAAGAGAAATAGAAGTAATGGGCCGTGGCCCATTATCTGAATACTAAGAGATTGAACGGTTGAGATTTGCCTTGCTGACTCATTCTTGCTTCTGATATATTTGTGTTCTCTTTATATATCATTCAATACTCCCCGCAAATCTAACTAGGGTTAGGGCTAAAAAAATTGTCAAATCGCTACTGATTCAATTTCTGTCGATTACGATCCAGCTTGAGAGAAATTCGAAAGTTCTTAGATTCAATAGTTGATCCTTGCTTCAGCATCATTCAATTCACTTTCGCGTGAGTTATGACTTGAGCTGAAGTTGGAGATTTTGTTCGAGTTAAGTCAGATCTCATCATATTTGAGCTTTTGTCCTCACTGACTTTCCGTTTCTTTCGAAATTGAACAAAGTTCATCTTCGACAGTGACTTGGTTAGTATATCGGCAATTTGATAAGTGGAAGGTATGTGATTTATATTCAATATTCCTCTTGTAACTTGTTCGCGCACGAAATAAAGATCAAATTTCATGTGTTTTGTCCTTGAGTGTAAAACTGGATTTTCTATAAGTTGAATTGTGTTTAAGTTGTCACAGCATATATTAGTTTTGTTCTCTGGTTTGGTTTGTAATTCACCGAGTAAAGATTCTATCCACATTACTTCTACTGTTGCATTTTCAACGCTTCTGTATTCGGCCTCAGTGCTGGATCTGGAGATATTGGGTTGTTTTTTTTAGCACCACGAGATAGGATTTTTGCCTAGAAATATACAATAACCAGTTGTAGATCTTCTATCATCTAGATCTGTTGCCCAGTCAACGTCTGCATATCTAGTAATGTTGATGGAATTTCATGCCTCTATTATCAGACCAAAGTTTATAGTTCTTTGAGATATCTTAGAATTCCTTTTAGTGCTTTCGAGTGTTTGTCAGTTGGGTTTTGCATAAACTGGCTTACTTTATTTACACTAAATGTGATTTCTTTTTTGGTAATAGTAGCATACTACAGAGCACCTACTATGCTTCTATACCGACCGTCATTGGATATTGCTTCTCCTTTATTCTTGGATAAATGTATGCTACTGACCATGGGTGTAGAAATTGAGTTTGCTTGATCCATCTTTGCTTTGCTTAGTATTTCTGCAATATACTTTCTTTGGTTTAACCGAATTGATGAATTTTATAGTCTCTTAACTTCAATTCCCAGGAAATAATTTAGGCTGCCAAGAACTTTAATTGAGAACTCTTTATTTAGATGTTTTATAAGATTATTGATTTCCATCTCACTGTTACCTGTAATGATGAAATCATTAACATATATTAGCACATAAATCACTATATTTTTTGCTGAATTTTGTAAACAAAGAGTTGTCAGATTTTGTAAAGTTGTAGCCCAGTCTGATTAGAGTTGTTTTAAGCTTTCGAACCATACTCTTGAGCTTGCTTTAACCCATAGATTGCTTTATTTAATTTGCACACAAGCTTTTCATTCCCTTTTTGTATGAATCCATGTGGTTGCTCCATATAGACTTTTTCCTGCAAAATACCATTTAGAAAAGCATTATTTACATCTAATTGTTTGATGATCCAATTTCTATTCAAGGCAATTGTGAGTACTATTCTAATAGTAGTAGGCTTCACAATTGGTGAGAAGGTTTCATTAAAATTAAAACCATTTTGCTCTGAATAGCCTTTTGCTACTAGCCTGCCTTGTGTTTAGAAATTGAACCATCTGCATTCCCTTTTAGTCTGAATGTCCATTTGCAGCCCATAATATTTTTGTTGTTGGGCATGGGAACAAGATCCCATGTCTTGTTCATTATTAGTGCATCATATTCATCAATCTTTGCCGATTTCCATTTTTCATCCTGCATGGCTTGATAGAAATTGCTTGGTTCTTCTGTCCTCAAGTTTGCCTTACAAATTTTTGGATTAAATATGCCACTCTTTTCCCTTGTCGTCATGGGATTTCCAGTTCTGGCAAGAGTAGATGGTTGACATGTATCACCTGTATCAGTTTCTTGTTGCTACTCATTGAATGGTTGTATGTCTTCTAGGATTTGATTTGAAGTAGATTGCATACTTATCCCTTGTTGAGGTGTTTGATCAAGTACATATGATGGCTCACCTTGCTCATGACCCAGTCCAGAACTGGACACAGTGTGTTGTGGGCTGGAGTTGGCAGCATGAGGGTTCAGAATGATCTGAACCGATTCTTCTTGAACTTGAACCAACCTTTCAGTTATTGAAGGTATTGATGGTAAGAGTACTTTGGGTTATATACCTTTTTTTATGTTTTAACTACTGATTCTCTAAAAGGGTCATTAAACACTACATGTCTTGATATGAATATTTTGCCACTACCATCTAAGCATTTGTAACCCTTTTTATTGGCTGGATATCCTAGAAATGTACATGGAGATGATCTAAAGTTTAATTTATGAACATTATATGGTCTGAGATAGGGAAAACATAAGCATTCAAAAGTTTTCAGATTATGATAGTCTGGTTTAACATTGTATAATAACTCCATGGGACTCCTCAGTTATAGTACCTTTGTAGGTGACTTATTAATTAGATAAACTGTTGTTGCAAAAGCATCTGGCCAGAATTTTAGTGGCATTGATGCTTGAGCTAATAAAGTGAGTCCAGTTTCAACAATTTGCCTACGTCTTCTTTCAACAAGCCCATTTTGTTCAGAGGTGTATGGACATGTTGTCCTCTGAATAATTCCTTTCTTTTGAAAGTATTCCTTTAATGGTAGGAACTCTGATCCACCATCAGTTTGTAATATTTTAACCTGACTACCTATCTTCTTTTCTGCCTGTGTTATAAATTGTATTACTGCATTACATGTTTCAGATTTTGGTTTCAAAAAATAGATCCAAACATATCTAGAATATGCATCAACAAAGGAGATATAATATTTATACCCATAATCACTATGTATTGGTGTAGGACCCCACAAATCAGTAGCAACTAATTCTAAAGGTTTATTATACTTTGTTTCAAAATGTAAGAAGGGTAATTTGTGGCTTTTTCCCATTTGGCAGTATTTACAAATGTAAGGCATTGAAATATCATCAAAAGAAATATTATTCTTATTCAACACATGTTTTATAGTAGTGGCATTTGGATGCCAAAGTTTACAATGCCAAATATCAAAGATCTTACAGTTTTTAGCTTGTCTGATTTCAGAGTTATTACACCACATTCTTTTAATTCCATATTTTCTTGAATTAGCAACATTGAATTGGTACAATCCCTTAAATTCTCTTCCCTGCAAGAGAATTTTAGTTAGAATATCTTTAACCAAATAGTAAGTTGGGAAAAATTCAAAGTAAACATTATTGTCCTTTGTAAATTGTGACACACTTAGTAAAACTTTTCTAATTAATGGCACTCTCAATAAGTTGTTCAGGTATAATTGTATTTTTCCTAATATATATGAATTACCAGTGTATGTGATTGCAATAGATTTGGCATTTCCCATGTGTATGGATTGCATACCTTTGTACTTCTTGTTTTCAAGATTTAGGTTGCTTAGGTTGCTTGTGACATGATTTGTTGCCCCTGAGTCTTGGTACCAGTTGTCATCAAGAATGTTTTCAGTCTTTGCTATGTCATTATTTGTGCTATCACATTGTTCTTTGAATTCTTGTTGTACATTAGCCATGTTAGCACTTGTTGTGATGGTGTGTAGTTGGCATCAAACCTGAAATAGCATTGGTTTGTAGTATGTCCAAATTTTTCACAAATTTGGCATCTCAGTCTATTGTTACTCCATCTCCCACCCCTTCCATTGAATCTGGGAGACTGACCACCTCTTTTATTGACATTTTGTTGATTTCTGCTATTATAGCCTCTTTCTTGATTCTTGTTTTTATTGCATGAGATAAAGTTGGCTGATAAATATGATATTTATGGTTTCTTTTGTTCTATTCTGCTTTCATGTGCAAGTAGTGTGTAATGCACATATTGTATTATTGTATGGTTTCTTTTGAAGAAACGACAACTACTACTTCTTATTCATCACCTAATCCTCTCAATATTGATAATACTTGCTCAGTGTCTGAAGCTTTATGCCCTGCAGACGATGCTAGTTGATCATAAATAGTTTTAACCTTGACTAGATACTCTCTCATTGGCAGATTTTCTTTCTTGATATTTTGTAACTGCCTCTTATAGCATGTTATCTTTGCTGCAGACTGAGTGCTAAAAATTTGTTCTATAGTTGACCATATTTCATGTAATGATCTGCAGCCAGTTAGTTGAGGAAGAAAGTTTATTCTGATAGATGATATTAGCCAAGAACTAACCAGGCTATCTTATCTCTGAAATGATACAAATTCTTGATCACTAATCAGTTTTCCATCCTTATCTGCAGTGTGCTTAGGTGGCGTGATCAATGTTTTAAGAATGTACTCCTCTAGACCATAGGCTATGATTGCAGTTTCAATTTGAAACTTCCAGAGCAAGAAGTTTGATTCATCTTGCTGAATCGTAATTAGCTGGCTTTGTGGTTTTATCATGGCTGTTAGCAAATCTTGTACACCATTTTGTCTCTGATCCAATGGTATGCTTCTAGCATTAGAGAGGGAAGAATTGTCTTTGTCACCTTCTGCCATTGCAGTTTGATGAAAATCAAGAAATAAGAAAGATTGTGGGTTTTAAGAAGGGTTGTTATGCAGCCAGAGGCTTCTTGAACGATGATTTTCCTCTGACAAGAGCTTTCTTGGTGAGGCAAAGCAAAGAAGAAAGTTTGTACTGATGAAGTGAATGATGATTTTCCTCTGACAAGAGCTTTCTTGGTGAGGCAAAGCAAAGAAGAAAGTTTGTACTGATGAAGTGGTTATTGCTCTTGATCTGAAAAGGTAAAATGTTGAAACAACAAATGATGATGAGAATTTTCAATTCTCAGATGATTCAAGATGCAGCCTGATCTCCAAATAATGAAAATTAGTCTAATGGAATCAATGGCATGACACTTTTACTGCTATTAGGCCTATTAGTTCTCTAATACCATAAAAGAATTTGAAAAAATGAGAATTTTATTATTCTTGTTTAATCAAGTGATGAAAATAAAAGGGTTTACAGAAAGATAATGATTTTTATTCATGGTTACATGTTTACTCTACATCCAACATGTATTTATACAAAGAGAAATAGAAGTAATGGGCTGTGGCCCAATATCTCAATACTGAAAGATTGAACGGTTGAGATTTGCCTTGCTGGCTCATTCTTGCTTCTGATATATTTGCGTTCTCTTCGTATATCATTCAATATTGGATCATTGTAGAAAAAATTGGACATCATAGTAATATGTTTCCATTACATTTGCTATGTATTTATAAGGAGGATGAGATTAAAGAGGTGGCTATTTCTTCTACTTTGTAAGTTTGCCTTTCGATGATTTTGAAAAACTTTGAAAGGTACGATGGAATTCATAACTTTTGCTATATGTTTATCAGTTTATGGGAGTTTGGAAAGAGAAGTGTTACTATCAAACACCTAAATGGAATTTAACTATTTTGTGTTGTTATTATACACGGGAAAGTTATGAGCATAATATGATGCATATTGATTGGTATTTTATGCCAGGTACATTGATTGTCATTATATATGAATGAGCATTTAAAATATTTATCAAAGTGCTTTCACTGCGTCCTAGACTCCTGGACAAATTCTATAGAAAATGTGGACAAATCCACAATTTAAGATAACTTTGCAAGTGTAAATTATGGAGGTGATTAATGCATTTGAGTCATAATTTCACTAGCACTTATACATACTATGATTAGGAGATTAGTGTAAATGACTAAACAAGCCATCTTCGGTGATAATATCCATGGTAGTTATGCGTAACTAATTCACGTGAACAAAGCCCTGTAGACTGTTTATCAAACCACTAAAGTGAGGTTTTCCTTAGCATAGTGGTGCAAAATAAAACTATTTTGAGGCTAAATAATGTAGTGCAACAATGATGATGTGTTTAAATACTCAAAGACTAGGCGAAAGCTATTATAGAAGTAAACTCAATAATCAAGTATATCACTAATCTATGTGGGACAAGGGCGAAAGCGGCAAACCCCAAAGACAAGAGGAACAAATCGTAATTGATCAAAACTCGTTCAAATTCAAAAATCACGCTGATTTAAAGCTATCTTCTTATATTAATACTAAAGAGAATGAGCATAGCAAGCTTTGTGAGCAAGTGGAGCAAACTACAAGTAGTCACAAAATTTCGTATGATTTCAGATCTAACTCCTCAGATCTGCAAATCGTGTGGTACAAACGCAGCAAAGGGTGGAACTGGAAGCCTTTATGAGTTTGGTCTTCTACGTAATTTGAAAATCGGAGAAAATCGCTACAGATCGTATTGCCCTAATTTTTAGGGTTTTGTTATTTTCGTGGTTTGAAGTTAAAATGATCGAGATAATTGTTTCGGCTAGGTTATGTTTTGTTTATAAGCCGCTATTGTAACAACCCTACCACGATACCCAGATTAGCAAAGAACGTTAGAAGTAATGTCGTCTACTAATCCGGAGAATACGACTTGTAAAAGACGATCGAATGTGAATATATCTTTATACTAATACTGACATGTAATTTATACCTTTTCACTTAATATCTGAACTGAGTTTGACGTGTACAGTGTTAATACAAAGTAATAGACACACCGATTTCTCAGCTCAGAAGAATATATATCATATAAATAACAATCGCAGATTACATCAGAATAAATCTCAACTTATACATATACAAATTTTGAGTTTACAAAGTGAAATACTAAACTCGATTGTTATACAGTTTTACAATTCTCTAATCTCAATTGTACATCTTATAAACATGTTAACAAATTTCCTAAATGAGATAAACTAAAAAGTCAAACGTGTTTATCTCCTTGCTAGCCCAAACATCCAAAGGTCACTTGTCCTCTAACCTGAAAATTCTCGGCCTGACCCGAGCAAAATAACACCCGGGTTAGACTATCTCTAATTATTAAATAGGGTGAAAACAAAATATAAAACAAGAATAAACAACATATAAGTAAATACAATTGTCCAGGATATAATGAGTCAGGAAATTAATTTAACTCAGAACAGGATTATAAATTTAAGTCACAAACATGAACTAGTCACTGAACATAGAATAAAAGAATTAACTTACTTAGCATCCATCACAAAACAGAAGAATATTTATTTATTTCACGAACACAAGGCAGAAGGATATACATTTATTTCACTAATAAGACACAAGAATATATATTTATTTCACGAACACAAGACCCAAGAATATATATATATATATTTCACGAACACAAGACCTAAGAATATATATATATATATATATTTCACAAACACAGAATATTCGCAGAATCCAAATATCTAGAATCCAAGAGATCTTACTCAAAACAATCATAACGACCGTATACAGAACCGTAGCAAACAAACAAGCAATTTGGTATCGCACGAACCGATCCGATACTAGGGATCATACACAGGACGAGAATCACAAGATCACAAGACGATCTCAAGGAGAGAAGCCATGATCGAATCTTTCAGACTTATTTTAGATTATTACACTTGAAAAGAAATCCAAGAGTAACTTCTTAAGGATCTAGTAGCCACTTGCCACACACCAAAAGAGAGTAAACTCTAAAGTGCCAAATACTATCGCCTATAGTAATTACTACGATTTAACCAATACATCTCATACCGTATGGTGAAATCCAAGTATTTACTAAAAGCAAGTAAATATCACTTATTACATATACTACTGGAAAACCTGAACCATATTCTCTAAAGGATCTAGCAACCACTTGTCGCACACCAGAAGAGAATACAACTCTAAAGTGTTAAGTACTTTCCCAAATACGATCACAAGAATTTAACCAAGGCATCCCATACTACCCGATGGAATTCAAGTATTCTCTAATGGGTTAATAAATTCCACTCAAACATTCTATTCAATGAGTTATGCCGTATTCAACTAAGCGTTACTCGAAAGCATTTAAAACAATCGATAACATTAAGTCGAATAATAATACTTCCCAAATTATAGAATTAAGGTTTTCAAAACAATTTTTCTCTCTGATTTTTATTATAAAAAAACACTTGTTATAATTTTCCACAAGTCCACTTATTATTTAACTTTAAATAAATGTTCACTTGTTTGATAAAATAATCCATAAACCCGAATTGTTCCAAAATTTCATTTATGTACACAGAGTTGTCTCAAATTTCAGTATAAAACACTTAGTTAATAACCCATATTTTAAAACCACTTTTATAATTCTTCCAAATCCATTTTGATATATATTATTTAGAAATAAATTAAACTCATCTTTTTTCAAACCATATTCCCAAAGCCACCTGTATATTTTATCACTTATTTTATAAAACCATATTCACTTATATCTTCAAATCCATAACTCTATATACTAGAATAATTTATATATATATATATATAATTACTTATTAAAATAATTTACAAAAGAAAGTTAAACTAATTTAGAAACAAGTTTGAGATTTATAAATTTTAAATAAACTCACTTTCGTAAAATTACTTGAATACGAAGCATATCATTTATATCTTTTTAAATCAAATTTAGAGCATTTAGATCTACAGTTTTGTCCCCTTAAATCCCATAATTTTGCAAATCTCAAAATATAAAAGCTGTAGATAAAAGACTAAGCTTTTAAACAAGAATAAGATCATACAATTTGGATTTAAGGTTCAAAAGTTATGGCCAAAACAATTTCTCAGATTTAATTTTTTTAACTCTGTCTTTCATTGACAGGCCAGCGACAATGAAACTAGTTTTTAACCATTTAAACTTCAAAATTACGCAAAACACAAAACATGAAAGTCATAGCACAAAGTCCATGATTTCCAGAACATTATAAATTTTCTAAATCCGACAAGAAAAGTGAAAGATACGCCTAATTTACTAACTGTTTAGTTTAGATAGTGTAATAATCAAAGTGACGGAGCTTAGAGTTTGCAACAGAATTTCGATCAAATTATGCTCAAAATTTGCAAATATGTTCAACGTGAAAGTTGTCATACACAAAATAAGCTTTTCAGAACATTAAAAATCATCTAAATCCGATAAAAACGAGAAAGATACGCCTAATTTACTAACTGTTTAGTTTAGATAATGTAATTGTCAAAGTGACAGAGCTTAGAGTTTGCAACAGAATTTCAATCAACCTATACTTAAAATTTGCAAATATATTCAACATGAAAGTTGTCACACACAAAATAAGCGTTACAGAACATTAATAATCATCTAAATCCGAAGAAATGTGAAAGGTACGCTTAATTTACTAACTGTTTAGTTTAGATAATGTAATTATCAAAGTGACAGAGCTTAGAGTTTCCAATAGAATTTCGATCAACCTATGCTCAAAATTTGCAAATATGTTCAACATGAAAGTTTTCACACACAAAATAAGCTTTTCGGAACATTAGAAATCATCTATCCGATAAGAAACGAGAACGATATGCCTAATTTACTAACTGTTTAGTTTAGATAATATAATTATCAAAGTGACAGAGCTTAGAGTTTGCAACAGAATTTCAATCAACCTATGCTCAAAATTTGCAAATATGTTCAACATGAAAGTTGTCACAGACAAAATAAGCTTTCTCGAATATTAAAAATCATCTAAATCCGACAAGAAACGAGAAAGATACGCCTAATTTACTAACTGTTTAGTTTTTGAACAAAGACTAAACAATAACATTGCAACTATAAAACACCAATTTATCAACTAAATTCACAATCAATTATTGTGAAATCAAAAGCATGCAAATCAAAAATTAGAGATATGTTTTGTGAGGTTTAACTCACCTTAACTCCATAATATATTAGCTAAAATGCTCCATGTCAGTTTTTGCTTGAATTTCGAAACCTTAGACCTTAGTAGAAGAAGAAAGCACAAATGAATTCAAGGCTTGAATTAAAACTTAAATTAATCGAATAGGATGAGTGACTAGAGCCTAGATTACATACCTTGATTTCATCTGATTTTTCCATTGTTTTCTTTCTAATTTACTAAGGAAGATTTTAATTATACTAGGAAGAAGGAACTAACCCTAGTACTCTCTTATGTTTTGAACGTACAGAATTTTAGAAAGTGAAAAAAAATGAGAAGAGTATTCTCTTCTTTGCTTACAATTGGATATGGGTTGAAATTTTTAAGACCATTTAAGTGGAAATGCAAATTCCCTTTTTAAACCCTACATCTCATACTATAATTTCACTTAAAACACCTTCTTCTCTATAAATCAAATAATAATTTCCTAATCACTTACTGAATCCAAATTATGTAATTTCAAAGCTTAAAATAAATTTATGTATTTCTTATTATCCTATTAAAATCAAACTATTAATTGTAAATTCTCATTTTAAACAATAAATCCAAATATTATCACTTATTTAAATTTACAACATTTTCCCAAATATCAATTATAAGAATTAAGTTTCCAAAAAGATATTCATTGAATTTCCAATTTATTAAATCCCCAAATCCATTTTAATTTGGAAATTACAACTAATAAAATTCTCAATTTTAGCTTAAGATTAATTAAGACAAATCAAATCAACTATTCTCAAAACTAAATTTAATTTCATAATTTAAATATCACAAATCACAATTTAAAATTGATTAGATAATGAGCTACAGGTTTGTTACAGACTTCCCCCTTAAAGAAATTGCATCCCCGTAATTTTGTCAACGAAAGAAATCCATAATATAAATTTTCTCTTGAAACTGTTATTTCATTAACTGGTTTCTAATTTCATTTTCAAAATATTCAATAAATGACACTCCAAAATATAATGCTAAAATCAAATTTTTTTAGTTTTCACAATTTTCAAAAAATTCTCAAAAATTTTCTAACGCCTTAAATTTACAGAAAATTTCGTCATCGTCTCCTTTGCGCGGCTAGCGTTTCGAAAATTTACAATAGGTATATAATTACATAATATACATCTCATCTCAAGGATAAGGCATTCCGTAGGGAAAAACACAAAAATCGATATTTAATTCGGATACGTACCTTATATTTGAAATATTAGCGAGTCCGCTAATATTCCTTAAGCAAACAATTTATAATCTCTTAAATGATATCTATTTAACTTCAGATACCTTCACCTATCTCAAAAATTCATATTAGTATTTAATATCAAATTTATATCATATGGGAGATACTAACAAATCATGATTATACATTAATAAGATTGACATCATAATATTCCATAACAAAAGAAATTCGTGCTTAAATTTCCAAGTTTTAATTATTACTTATGTCAAAATGTCACGTGCGATGTTTAGGAACCCCTATTGATAACATGGCGTCCCACATGTCAACCAGAATTCTTAAACAATGTCCGGATAAGTCAACACAATAGGTAATCACAAATTTAGATGCATTTATTTTATTATCACTAATATCCATGCATCCAATTTTAAATAAATGCAAGTAAACAATCAACTCCTAGCAACCAATCAACCAATCAACCAAAACATACTTAATCACTTATAGCGGAATAATTCGATGTCTGCAAATTTCGCTGCGCAACTCTGATTATTCCTAAATCATTTAAACACTAAACTTTTTCACTCAAATTTCCCAAATTTTCTATTAAAAGAAAATAGTTCATTTTAATTTTATTCATTCCAATTTAATTTCAAAATTTTCTCAACTCAAAAAGATTTTATTCATTATTCTCCAAAGGTTTCACAAATTCTAATATATCAATTTAAAAAATTTTAATTAAATTATACCCCTAATGATTATTTCGATAATCATTTTATATTCCTATCCCTAATTAGATATATAAATATCTACCGCACAACCTAATGGACAGGACTAAGTCATCTAGGTATAGGATCCGTAATATTATATGTTACAATGTTCTGGCACAGCTCTGATGACAAACTGTAATCACCCCACCGCGATACACAGATTAGCAAAGAACATTACAAGTAATATCGTCTGCTAATAAAGAGAATATAGCTTGTTAAGGGAAATCGAATATGAATATATCTTTATACTAATACTGACACGTCATTTATACCATTTCACTTCATATCTGAACTGAGTTTGACGTGTACAGTGTTAATACAAAGTAATAGACACACCGATTTCTCAGAATCAGAACAATATACCATATAAATAATAGTCGTAGATCATTGGAATAAATCTCAACTTACACATATACAAATTTTGAGTTTACAAAGTGAAATACTAAACTCAATTGTTATACAGTTTTACAATTCTTTAATCTCAATTGTACATCTTATAAACATATTCAAAAATTTCCTAAATGAGATAAACTAAAACGTTAAAGGTGTTTATCTCCTTGTCAACCCAAACATCCAAAGGTCAACTTGTTCTGTAACCTGAAAAGTCTCAGCCTAACCCGAGCAAAATAACACTCGAGTCGGACTATCTCTAATTATCCAATAGGGTGAGAACAGAATATAACACAATAATAAACAACATATAAGTAAATACAAACATCTACGATATAACGAGTCAGAAAATTAATTTAACTCAGAATAGGGTTATAAATTTAAGTCACAAACACGAACTAGTCACTGAACATAAAATACAAGAATTAACTTAGCATCCATCATAAGACATAAGAATATTTATTTATTTCACGAACACAAGACACAAGAATATACATTTATTTCACTAACAAGATACAAGAATATATATTTATTTCACGAACACAAGACCCAAGAATATATATTTATTTCACGAACACAACACCCAAGAATATATATATCACAAACACAAAACAGTCGCCAAATCCAAGAGATCTTACTCAAAATGATCGTAACGATCGTACACAGAACGATAGCAAACAAACAAACAATTTGGTATCACACGAACATACCTGATACCAGGGATCGTACATAGGACGGGAATTATAGGATCATAAGACGATCTCAAGGATAGCAGCCATGACCGAATCTTTCAGATTTATTTTAGATTATTACACTTGAAAAGTAATCCAGGAGTAACTTCTTAAGGATCTAGCAGCCACTTGCCGCACTTCAAAAGAGAGTAAACTCTAAAGTGCCAAATATTATCGCCTATAATAATTACTACGATTTAACTAATACGTTCCATACCGTATGGTGAAATCTAAGTATTTACTAAAAGCTAGTAAATATCACTTATTACAGATATTACTGGAAAACCTGAACCATATTCTCTTAAGGAACTAGCAACCACTTGTTGCATACCAAAAGAGAATACAACTATAAAGTGTTAAGTACTTTCCCAAATATGATCACAAGAATTTAACCAAGGCATCCCATACTACCCAGTGGAATTTGAGTATTCACTAATGGGTTAGTAAATTCCACGCAAACATTCTATTCAATGAGTTATACCGTATTCAACAAAGCGTTGCTCGAAAGCATTTAAAACAATCATTAACATTAAGTCGAATAATAATACTTCTCAAATTATAGAATTAAGGTTCTCAAAACAATTTTTCTCTCTAATTTTTATTACAAAAAAACACTTGTTATAAATTTCCACAAATCCACTTATTATTTAACTTTAAATAAATGTTCACTTGTATGATAAAATATTCCATAAACCCGAATTGTTCCAAAATTTCATTTATGTACACAGAGTTGTCTCAAATTTTTGTATAAAACACTCAGTTAATAACCCATATTTTAAAACCACTTTTATTATTCTTCCAAATCCATTTTGATATATATATTATTTAGAAATAAATTAGACTTGTCTTTTTAAAACCATATTCCCAAAGCCACTTGTATATGTCATCACTTATTTTATAAAACCATATTCACTCATATATTCAAATCATAACTCTATATAATAGAAATAATATATATATATATATAATTACTTATTAAAATCATTTAAAAAAGAAAGTTAAACTAATTTAGAAACAAGTTTGAGATTTATAAATTTTAAATAAACTCTCTTTTGTAAAATTTCATGAATATGAAGCATATCTATTTATATCTTTTTAAATCAAATTTAGAGCTTTTAGATCTACAGTTTCGACCCCTTAAATCCCATAATTTTGCAAATCTCAAAATATAAAAGTTGTAGATAAAAGACTAAGCTTTGAAACAAGAAAAAGATAATACAATTTGGACTTAAGGTTCAAAAGTTATAACCAAAACAATTTCTCAAATTTAATTTTTTTAACTTTGTCTTTCATTGACAGGCCAGCGACAATGAAACTAGTTTTTAGCCATTTAAACCTCAAAATTACACGAAACACAAAACATGAAAGTCATAGCACAAAGTCCATGCTTTCCAGAACATTATAAATTATCTAAATCCAACAAGAAAAGAGAACGATACTCCTAATTTACTAACCGTTTAGTTTAGATAATGTAATTATCAAAGTGACAGAGCTTAGAGTTTGCAGCAGAATTTCGATCAACTTATGCTAAAAATTTGCAAATATGTTCAACATGAAAGTTTCCACACACAAAATAAGCTTTTCAAAACATTAAAAATCATCTAAATCCGACAAGAAACGAGAAAGATACGCCTAATGTACTAACTATTTAGTTTAGATAATGTAATTATCATAGTGATAGAGATTAGAGTAGCAACAGAATTTCAATCAATCTATGCTCAAAATTTGCAAATATGTTCAACATGAAAGTTGTCACACACAAAATAAGCTTTTCAAGACATTAAAAATCATCTAAATCAGATAAGAAATGAGAAAGATATGCCTAATTTACTAACTGTTTAGTTTAGATAATGTAATTATCAAAGTGACAGAGCTTAGAGTTTGCAACAGAATTTCGATCAACCTATGCTCAAAATTTGTAAATATGTACAACATAAAAGTTGTCACACATAAAATAAGCTTTCCATAATATTAGAAATCATCTAAACCTGATAATAAACGAGAAAGATACGCCTAATTTACTAACTGTTTAGTTTAGATAATGTATTTATCAAAGTGACAGAGCTTAAAGTTTGCAACAGAATTTCGATCAACCTATGCTCAAAATTTGCAAATATGTTCAACATGAAAGTTGTCAAACAAATAATAAGCTTTCTGGAACATTAATAAACATCTAAATCTGACAAGAAACCAGAAAGATACGCCTAATTTACTAACCGTTTAGTTTTTGAATAGAGACTAAACAATAACATTGCAACTACAAAACACCAATTCATCAACTAAATTCACAATCAATTATTGTGAAATCAAAAGCATGCAAATCTGAATTTAGAGATAGGTTTTTTAAGATTTAACTCACCTTAATTCCATAATACACTAGCTAAAATGCTCCATTTCAATTTTTGCTTGAATTTCGAAACCCTAGACCTTAGTATAAGAAGAAAGCACAAATGAATTCAAGGCTTGAACTAAAACTGAAATTAATCGATTAGGATGAGAGACAAGAGCCTAGATTACATACCTTGATTTCATTTGATTTTTCCATTGTTTTATTTCTATGTTACCGAGGAATATTTTAATTATATTTGGAAGAAGGAACTAACCCTAGTCTGCTCTCTTATGTTTTGAACGTACAGAATTTTAGAAAGTAAAAAAAAATTGAGAAGAGTATTCTCTTCTTTGCTTAGAAATGGATATGGGTTGAAACATTTAAGCCCATTTAAATGGAAGTGCTAATTCCCTTTTTAAACTCTACATCTAATACTATAATTTCACTTAAAACCCCTTCTTCTCTATAAATCAAATAATAATTTCCTAATCACATACCAAATCCAAAATATGTAATTTCAAAGCTTAAAATAAATTTATGTATTTCTTATTATCCTATTAAAAATAAACTATTAATTGTAAATTCTCATTTTAAACAATAAATCTCAATATTATCACTCGTTTAAATTTACAACATTTTCCGAAATATCAATTATAAGAATTAAGTTTCCAAAAAGATATTCATTGAATTTCCAACTTATTAAATCCCAAATCTATTTTAATTTGGAAATTACAACTAATAAAATTCTCAATTTTATCTTAAGATTAATTAAGACAAATCAAATCAACTATTCTCAAAACTAAATTTAATTTCATAATTTAAATCTCACAAATCACAATTTAATATTAATTAGATAATTAACAACAGGGTTGTTACAGCTTTGTACAATGCGAATTGTAAGTTTGCACCCGATTTTCTTTTGGGCCTTAGGCTATTGTTTAACTACTTTAAAAAATGATGATGTGTTTAAAAGGTCAAAGTTCCAAAAAAAACATGTCCAACTTCAACATATATGTCCTAAATCTCTTCTTGATTCTCTCATCAAATCTCTCGTACTAATTTCCCTATAGTTATTTTAACAAACAAATAAATATACAATTTAAATATTTATAGTTTAGAAAAATGTTCCTATTCCGAAAAACAATAGTAATCAGGTTTTGAATTTTTTTTTTATAGTTTTTGATTTTTTTGAGTTTTTTGGAAATTCATTTTTTTATCCAAAAAAATCAATTAATTTCAAATAAATCTATTTTTAGAAAGGTTAAATTTTGTTCAGAAGCTCTTTTTTTCTATAATGTTAACCAATCAAATTTAGTGGTTTTTTAGGAAGATTACAATGATTAAAAAACATTCCCTTCTTATAAAATTTTAAAAAAAATATTTCTATAAAAATTTAATTTGGGGAAATAGAATGTGAGAACTTTACAAAAAAAGTTTGAAGTTTTAAGAAAACCTTTTTTATAGTAAGTATTACCTTTTTAGTGTGCTCATAAGAATTGTGTTTATTCTCGTTTACTGCAATAAACTAGATAATTAACTAAAAAATATCATCTTTTAAGAACTTCTTGATACAACTTTTAAGTTCACGCAAGCTATATAATGTCAAAGAAACTAAACAAAAATCCATATAGAAATCTGCATTGCTCTCCTATATTTTTTCTCTCATACCTTCTGTTTTCAGACGTGATGGTTAAAACGTATACATACATACATACATATTTATATATATATATATACCGTAGAGGATCACACATTTTTCTTATATATATATATATATATATATATATAAGGAAGGATCAACAGTCCCTTAAATTCAGCCCCAAACAGAGCCCTTGATATTAGTCACTCGTTTCTATTTAAATAGTTGTACGGTGTGACATTAGAGGAAAAAAATTAGTATTTAAATAGAGACGAATGGCTGAAATTAAGGAGCTTGTTGGGGCTGAATTTAGGAGGCTGTTGATCCTTCCCTTATACGCACACATTCAATGAATTACCATAAAAGCTATAAAGCAATGATAATTATAAGTTCATGATAAATATAATATAAGTTAACCCGTATTTTCATCCACAGTTTCTTTCAATTGATCCATAATATAATTCCATTAATTTAACCCATAAATTATTTGTAAGTTAATCCGCATGTGGATTAACTGACAGAACATGATATTTTGATTTTTATTCATTTATTTACTTGTTTACTTTATTGTATATATATAATTATATTCTCGTATTTGTGGAATATAAAATTTGTACATTATATTATACATTTATTGCTTATATAAAACTCAAATCCATACTCTATCTAATATAACTACAATAAAATCAGATGATTAATTACCATCTACATATCCTTATAAGCTTAAATCGTTTTCAAGACTGTATATACTTTATTCACTCTCTTACAAATTGTATACAAACACAGCTTCAAATTGTTGTGTGGAAAATATATAAATTCTAATGTCCAAATTGCAATTAAAATGTATTCTACTTTTTACCCATGACACATCAACTAGGAAAAAAATCGAAAACAAAAGTTGTAGCTAAACTCTATTCTTATTTTCAGCTGATAGGCGTCAACCACATCATTACAAACAAAATCCAAAACAAAACCAGTTCATCTAAACAAACTTGCAATTATGATTTGAAGCATAAATAAAATTATCATTTAATTATTTCAGCCAGTAAGAACAAACAACAACAACAATAAGATGTTTAATAATTGTACACATGCACATTTCCATACCCAACTCAAGTACACAATCATACCAAATACAGTGCAAACAATGGTACCAGAAGACATATATCAAATACAATAGTACATCAACAATTACCTAAGTAAGCAAACGAGAAGAATAAATCTAATGATTTTATTAATGTCAATGAAAGTAAAAAAAAGTACATCAATAGTTCATGACTTTTTCCTACTTATGAATTTCCTTTTGAACCACTTCAAACCATTTTCTAGGCATCAGGATAACATATACCTTCTCCCAACCTAGACAAATATGTGGTAATGGCGCTTCTTCCTTGAAATGAACTATCACAAAATAGTTTCCACCCACCAAAACACTTGGTATTACTCCGTGTTCCATTGTTTGACCCAGCTTTAGAGGCAAATATATCATACTCTCTTAAGGAGAACAAATAATAAGTATGCAGTTTTGATAAAATATTTTCCTTACACATAAGAAATATAATGAGTTGGACAATATCTTTTATGTCTATTATTAATGTTGATTATTAATTTAAATCAAAGATTGAAGACACACCTGATGACAAAAAAGTATCTCATGTGATTCAATGGAGTGGTTGAAGTGTCAAATTATTTGGAATAGTACATTCGATTTACCTTTACCGTTGTCGTAGAAAAGAAAGGGTGGTATATACATTAAAAGATGAGAAGAAAGAAGTATAGATGCTGGATAAACTAATCATTTTTTAAAATTATGTAAAAGTTCAAAGATTCTATTTTTGTGGGTGGATTAGGTGAGTAAAATTATGGATTTATATAAAACTTACGATACTATAAATAAAGGGAAAGATATAATTTTTTGGTTTTAGTTTTTGTTTTAAGTCGTCAAAATGTTTTCAATGCATGTACAAATTTTTAACTAGGAGGCTAACATATGGTTCAAGATTAAGGGTGGCTTTATAGCCACTCAAGTGCAACAGCAAGAAGAACAAACATAGGAGAATCTAACTAAAGTTTGGAAGGATAAATCACCCTTTAAAAATTCATTTATGAGAATAATAAAATACAATTCTAGATTGAACTTATAATTTAATTTTAAAGAATCTGATAATGCAATTTGTTACATTCTGCTTGTTCATAAAATTACTATCCTGTTTGAAATGGTATTCACTAAAATAATTAGGAATGAAGGCAAAGAGGTTCAAATATTTAATTTATATTATCTAGAAAAAGGACTTATAATATAAAAGATTTAAGGTATTTCCCCCTCTACCCTATGGGGTGAAAGAAATTTCTAAAAGATACATTTACCTAAATTTGTTTAAAATCTTCAACGGTCCATTCTAGATGTCATGTTAAATTATGGAAATCTCCTTCTCGAAAAAATGAACTTTAAAGAATAGCTCTATGAATTTTCCAATCATTAACAAATATTAGATATTCCAATTACTCAATAATTTGATATAGTCATAAGTTTCTCTATGTTTATAATTTTATATTTCAAATTATAAGGAAAAATATCGACCGTTCTAGTATTCCAAAGCATATCTAAAAATAAAAGAAGAAGGGACGTGTGTGTATATGTGGTATATGACCCTTTATAGTAAATTTTCAATATGTCAACTCTAGAATTATTTTGAATTGAAACAAAGATGATTCATATAATAGAGGTGGAGTAAGAGGGGCTAACCAACAAAATAAAATAGGCATACACAATTTTTTTATACGAGAATTGTTAGATAATAAACTTAACGTTTCCAAGATATATGAATGAAGGGGTTGGGATAAAATTACAATTGAATCCTCGTCTAAAAGTCTAAAAGGGGATAGGTGAAACTAGAAGATGCCGGGTCTTGATTAGGGTGAGCCTTGGTATGGAAATCTCCTAAGTGAAAACTTACAAATTCAAGGAAACCTTTTAAATAAACATGGGCAATCCTTAGCTAAATCTTTACTTTTTAAAAGCAAGGATTTAAAAAGAGGGAAAAAGAAAGATAGGTGTAGATAATTAATGAAAGGTGTTCTAAAGAAATGGTGTCGACTGCATTGAATTGGTAACTCAAACAATTCCATAACAAAAAATGATTAATCGGATGGGAATAAAGAGAGTCACATTCTACCCATCAATACTAAGAACAATGGAAATTATAGTAAAAGGAATAACCATCAACTTGACAAATCATGAGGGTTCAAGTCTCTCTATCCATGGTGAAACACCTAAAGCGGAAAAAAATGTAGTGTCTTTATCTAACCATATAGTGTAGTGTTATATTTAAGACCTTAATTGTTTATATCTTGTATAAACTACTTTATTATGAGTTAAGATTGATATATTAGAGTCATTAACCACTTGAATCTTGCTACTCGGTAACAACGGTTACCTAACAAGGGACTTCACTAAGTTTTAGTATCTCGAACAAGTTATGCTTCAGTAACAATCAGCCATGACACTTGTTTTATAAATGACTATAAAAAAGAAAATGATAAAAACAAACAAACAAAATTTACTAACCCTTTGGGTAATTTATACTTGATACTCTCCACTGGGAGCAACACAATAGTAGGTGTGCCACCTTAGCTTTGGTATCTGTTTAGACCATTCCTAACAATCGACCTGTTTAGTTGCAGTCTCTCTTCATTTTGCACTGCGCGAATAAGCTATGCACCAAGGCAATCGCGGAACTAGCCACAGATCAGTTTTTTTTTAAAATAACATAAAATAAAATGGCATGGACTTCGCCGTTTTAATTAAAACGGCAAAGTATTTGCCGTTTTAATTAAAACAGCAAAGTCTATGCCATTTTATTTTTTGAAAGCCTAACCAACCACGCCTTGTTTTCTTCCATTTTCCTCTCTACTTCATTTTTACAATTGCCCAAGAGCAAAATAATCCCCCCTTCTCACCATTTTCATACCCCAAACCCCTAAATCCAAGTACCAATACACAGATTAAACCTTGTTTTTGAGATCTACACGTATTGAAATGCCTAGATTACTTAAAAATTTCAAGAAACGGTTCCGGTGGTGGTGGCGATGGCAGGGATGATAGTGGCCAATGTATAGAAGATACTGTTACTGTGCCGTATGGACAAGAGGATGGAATATAAGAACTACTTGAAGCAGCCAAACATTTTAGGGAGAAGGGTAAAGGTAAACGTGGTTACGAAGGTCGACGATGTTGCGGAGGCCGTAGGGTTGGTCGAGCAGCCAGGACTCGTAAGGGAGTGGGGAAGGTTTCTGCTAGAGTTGCTGAGCTCAGTTGTTATGTAATTTAAAATTCTAGGCATCAATAATGTTATTAAAGAAGATGTCCAATTTTATGCTACCATCACTCTACGGTGGTATAGAACTACCTAGGTGAGTTAGGGATTACATCGTTTGACTTTTCAATACTCATTGGCATTAGCATAAGAGTGACTGCTTTTCCATTAGTTCCATATGATGATTGGTGGCGTGATCCTATACTTGTTTAAGATAATTTTTCCACATTTAGACACTTCGGTTGCATCCTATCAGTCTGCTACTTCTATTAGAGTCAATGCGATTACAACTGCCATGGACAACATATTGACAAAGTATTCTCCAGAGCACAATTTGGAGCTTGCTAGATTGTTTGTTCTATACATTATGGAGAACTTGTTTTTCAGTACCTTTAGTATAGTTTACAGGTTGCCTATATTGAGGCCATATATGGTCTTGATTTTGACTGTACTGTTATGTACGATCGTGTACTCCTATTCTTGCATACTTACATAGATGTTTGGATGCATAGTACATCGTGTCTAACTCACAGGTTTCATTGCATGGTTTCTAGGAGTTATTACAGTATTGATATTTTGAGTATTCCAAGAACTTCCATTTCATGACAGTGACTACTGATAGATCTAGTTTCTTCCTTAATTTATTATTTTGGTGTGCGAACAACAGGAGGACAAGGGAGAATGAATCCCGTCATGTATATTTGGTGCCCAAAACCAGATTGACTTAAGGATGTATAGAGGATAGATTATATGGCATCCAATTGATACTAGTGAGTCGATCAAGCTTGAGTTTATGCAGATAGCTAGGATGCTTAGCGTGTAGAGACTTTCACTTGTATCATATCCTGAAGTGTTCGGTTCATACTGGTACCTTGGTGAGAGGTGTTGGAGACAATATTATGACTTTGATGTCATTCCCGATGATCCACACGTTCATACATATTGATGTATGATTTATGATCCAGATCAGCTTATCGAGGCAAGAGCAGCAAGTTGGTGGCCAGTAGAGAGATTCGTTATTACCAATCAATCATACTTTGACTTTTGGCTTAGATTTTACACTATATCTAGTGATACCATTACTCATGCAACATTGATAGATTTGGTAGGTCCATCTGCTATATGTTATGTTATAGCACCTCCAGTTTTTGAGGACCTTACCCAGCCTAGTCAGGGGTATCGTGTATCAGATCACTTGTCTACTGCTAGTCACTTTGGTTGGACCATAGCAGTGCCCACATCTTCTGGAGTTGATCATTATGTTGACGCGTTTCATCCTCTTGCACATAATTAGTATCCAAATCCCTCCCAGATATCATATGGTGATCTATTCAACATGTAGATGGGACTTCTCCATACTGAATATGTAGAGAATAGACGTAGGATTGATTATTACGAGGATGAATTGCGCCGATAGGAAGAGGAGATGGCACGACAGGTAGCAGAGATGGCACAATTACAGATCGAGCTAACGGCAGAGTGAAAGAGGTTCATTGGCATTGGTATGTACTATGATCACTTATCTAGCAGAGATGACGATGACGAGACACGTCGCCGCCATGGTCCCTGTCCATGTATAGATTGATGTTCATAGATTACGTACTGACTCTGATTGATGTCATATTTAGTGTACACACTATTTATGTATTGTTATTGATGTCTTATTTGTACCTGTTGTGTATATTTGCTTTTCATTTTCCATTCATTGACTTGTCTTATCACTACTGTAGCTACGTTGTTCTTGTGTACATTTGCGTTTCATTTTTCTACGCAACATGGTTCATGGTTTAAACTGAGTATTGCTTTATGAGTACATTACTATATCAATTTTGTCAGATATCATTTAATGACTTGTCTTGTCATTGTTGTAGCCACGTTGTTCTTGTGCATATTTACTTTTCATTTTTCTAGGCAACATGGTTCATGGTTGAAACTGAGTATTACTTTATGACTACATTACTGTATCTATTTTATCAGATTCCATTCAGTGACTTGTCTTTTCACTACTATGGCCACGTTGTTCTTGTGTACATTTGCTTTACTGTATCTATTTTTTCAGATATCATTCACTGACTTGTCTTTTCACTACTATAGCCACGTTGTTCTTGTGTACATTTTCTTTTCATTTTTCTATGCAACACGGTTCATGGTTTAAACTGAGTATTGCTCTATAAGTATATTACTGTATAAATTTTGTCAAATATCATTCAATGACTAGTCTTATCACTACTATAGCCATGTCGTGCATCTTTTATCATCGACTTGTCTTATAATCACCATTGTAGCCATGTTGTTCTTGTGTATATTTTTTTTCATTTTCCATGCACCAAGATATTATAAATAACATTCTCCTAACATTGAGATATACACAAAATCTTCTTCCAATTTTCTACAAAGTATATCATCATAGTGGACCACATCCACATTTTTTTGCCTTCTTCTTACTCATACAAAGGTCCTTTAAATCACGAATAGCCTCCAAATCCTTCTTCTCCTCAACCACTGACTGAGTGGTATATGGAAATGCAGAAAAGGCACTACGAAGACCTAAGGGAGCATGAGAGAGAGAGAGAGAGAGAGGAACAAGAGCGCTGGTTAAGAGAAGAGAGAAGAAGACTTGGAGATTAGTGCAAAATCCAACATAGAAGTAGACAAGCAAAACAAGAACTCCATAATCAACAGATTGAGAGTAAGAGGTCGACTCTATTTCGATATTTTGTATTTGTGGAGTTATGGTTACCTATTCCATTGTAAGAAGCAAAAATGATGTTGGATGGCTTCACTATAGATGCTCCAACTTTCCAAACTGTTGTGGGTTATGGGAATGGATTAACGATCTATTCCCTCGTTGAGCTCTAGAATATGTGGCTGAACTTGAAAAAGAAGCAGTAATGCTTCATAATAGACTAAGCTCACCGGAATTTCAGGGTGGTGGTGGGCATAACTAAGCTCCGTTGATGTGTTGTATGTTTAAGTATGTGGATGTTTAAGTATGTTGTATGTTTATTTATGTTAATGTATGAAGTAATGTATCTTTTCCTATATTTAAGTATATTGTATGTTCAAGTATGTTGTATGTTTAAGTATTTTGTATGTTTAAGTATGGTGTATGTTTTAAGTATGTTGATGTGTGAGCTAATTAATCTGTCTAATATAAAACAAGTACAACCTGTAGAAATACATAGCACAACCCATAAAATACATAGAACAAATACAACCCATAAAATACATAGAACAAATACAATCCGTGACCACAAACATAGAAATACATAAAACAAATACAACCCATAGAACAATGAAATAGGAACAAGTCAACTCATAGAAATACATGATACAGTTACATAGGAACACACAACTTATAAAGAACAAAGATAACACCTAGAGACACATAGAAATCACTCAAATTGTCTAATATAACTAACCCACGGATCATATGCAGCATGAGTAATGAGGGTTGTCTGATGAGCCATAAAATACGAGAGTCAAAAGTTGATCTAGACATTTGAAACACATTTTATCGTTCCACTTTGGCTATAATTTTCTGGTACCTTCAACATGCTCTAGTAAATGTAACATACGTACTTCTAGTATCCAAATTTTGTCTTCTCTTAACCTACATTTTGGTGGTTTATTGTAAGCTTCATTGACCATGACCCAAAAATCTTCATCGACCTCCTCTTTCATGTGTCTTTGATCAACCTGTATATAAACTTTAATCAACACTAAATAATCATGGGGAGTCCAAGTTTGATTTTCCATTTGGAATTCTATGAACTTCTCAAACCAACCCGCATTATAAGAAGTAATGTCCTAATCCACGTGACTTGCAACAAATTATTCTGAATGTCCACTTATCCAACATCCATGTGCATGTGACCATTCAATACCTTGTCCAAATGTACATAGTAGCCATGCTATGCAATCCATAACAACTCAAAGACATGTCTCATTGTACACTGTAGCCATGTTGTGCAATTTGTGACCATTCAGTGCCTCCTCTAAATGTACACTGTAGCCATGTTGTGCAATCCACAATCAGTAAATGACATGTCCCATAATACACTGTAGCCATGTTGCACAATCTGTGATCATTCAATGCCTCCTCCAAACATACACTATAGCCATGTTGTGCAATCTGTAATCACTCAATGACATGTTTCGTTATACACTATAGCCATGCTATGCAACCCGTAATCACTCAGTATCATGTCTCGTCGTAGACTGTAACCATGTTGTGCAATCCATAACCACTCAATGATATGCCTCATCGTACATTGGAGCTATGTTGTGCAATCCATGACCATTTAATGCCTTGTCCATTCAATGACTTGTCTAAACGTACACTATAGCCATATTGTACAATCCGTAACCATTCATTGCCTTGACCAATCATACACTGTAGCAGCGTTGTGCAATTCGTAACCACTAAATGATAATGGCTTTATCTCCTACACCTATATTTACTCTAATTTTGAACAACTCAAAACACAACTATACAAACATAAGCAATGCAAGAATCAAATTACCAAGTCGTCTAAACAAAAAATGGATCCTTATCTTTACTACTATAACCAAAACAGGAGATGAAGCTTCGACGAGGAAGAAGAGCTGGACAATCAAACCGTCGAGTTTGAAACTCAACAGCTCAAACATGGGTATTGTTATTTTTTTGGTGAAGGATCTACTAGCAATCACCGTGGTAATATGCCTGGATGAATTGCCTATCATTATAAGAGAGACTATAAAAATGGACATGAAAGACTGATGAAGGACTACTTCGTTGAAAATCTAACCTATGACATTGTGTTGTTCCATTGTCGATTTTGCGTGAGCCTGGATATTTTTAGCAAAATTTATTTAAAACTCCTTGAAAACAACAACCCCTATTTTACTTATATATTAAATGGAGCACTTCAAATAGGAATTTCACCATATACCAAAATCTCGGCTACTTTACAAATATTAAGCTATGAAACATCTGGTGATCAATTAGATGAATATTTCATTATTGCATCATTAACAATGATACATTGCATGAAGGAATTTTGTAAACCAGAGATCACGTATTTCAGCAACGAATACTTACATACGTCGAGTCCAAATGATGTTGTTAGGTTGCTAGTTAAAGGGAAAGCTAGTGAATTTCCTGGTAGGCTTGGTAGTTTGGACTGCATGCATATCCGATCGGCTTGAAAAGAATCTCGCCGGAAATAAAAAGGTGCCAACAATGATTTAGAAGCTGTAGCATCCGATGAATTTTGGATTTGACATGCATTTTTTGGAGTACCGTATATTAAATGATATCAATGTTCTAAAGCAATCATACTTATTGTTAACCCAAAAAATGGATCAACACCCTGGTTTGAGTGTGAAAGCACCAGCCCTATTTCTCAGAGTAAATGATATAGAAAATAAATGTAAAAATAGAAAAAATAGCAAAGAGGTAAGAAGATATTTATAGTGGTTCGGTTGTTAACGAAGCCTACATCCACTTTATAGCTTCTTTTATTTATCAACCGCTATTACAAAGGAGTTTAGGTTGCAATATAATTCTCCTTTTGTAACTTCCCGTATCTGGAGGCCAAAAGCTAAGCGCTATGGATCCTGCAGTCATCCACAGTATTAACTTCTAGTTACGAAATACGATAATGTTAATGGAATCCATAATATCAGAAGCACTTGAATATGAACAAAATCACAGATTTCCAAAACAATAATTTTCAGCGATTACATTTCAAATAATATCATATCCAAGTTACAAAAATCCCCAAACGTATCCCAGGCATTGATCAATTATAATTTACAATAATATGCCAAGAGCGACATATGAAGATGCCCCCTTGGATGATCAAAGCAATATAGACATAACTGTCTTAATACACAGCGGAAACAATTTTAAAACAGAATTCCTAATTTAGCTATCCGTCAGCCACCTACTCGTCTTCGAAAGCTTATTCGCCAAAACTTGCTAAAACTTGAAAACCTAAACCCTCAGCCTACTCAAATCAAATTTTGAGCACCCGAGAGTTTAAGGGGAAACAAAAACTTCGAGTCAGACATAAAGCCTGATTTGGATAATTTCTATTACATCTCTGTTTACTGATATATAATGAGACCATGCCGCTTAGCGGAACGGGTTTCCCCTCACTAATATCTCTTTTAAAAACATATATTTTGCAAATCCTTTCCTGCAACTAAATTGTTTAATCAACTAATTATAATTATAATATAGCAATATCCATTATGCTAAAACAAAAAATAAAATAGACTATCTGTCTAGAATCTGAGCTATCTGCTCTTTACTGGACTATCTATCCTAAAACTGATTATACCAAAATAGCAGTATCTTTTATGCTAGAGAATGGACTATCTGCCAAGAACAGGTAAAAAGCGTGGACTAACTGTCCTTAAAAAGTAGCAAGGTCTGTTATGCTAACAAATGAACTAACTGTTCATATCTGGACTAATTGCCGTTTATCTAGACTAACTGTCCTCTGGGCCGACTGCCCTCAAAATGGACCGACTGTCCGAATTAAATGAGCTAACTGCCCGAATTTTCTTTTGGGTTAACTACCCTTCAAAATATCTAGGCTAACTGCCCTGCAAATTTTCCTTGAAAACCTTTTCAATATGATTTAGTCTGTTAAATCATATATATACTAGGAAAACATATATTTAGCTTTACTCTAAGCTATTTTTGCCATGTTATATATTCTTTACTCAAAATAATGTTGATGATGTTCAATAAGGATGATCTATCCTTTTTAAAACAAGTTAAAGTCCTTTATAACTTAAAATTCTTAGGCTATCTACCTAGTCATTATATTTGAAACCTTTGTTTAAAACCTTTAAACAACCTTTCGAAAATATTGAAGGTAACTCCTTCAAAACCATTAATAAAACCCTTTGAAAGCATTGAAGGTAACTCCTTTATCTCCTTTAATAAAACCTTTCGAAATCATTAAAGGTAACTCCTTCAAAACATTTAATAAAAGACTTTTCTCTAAAAGCTTTAAAACATATGACATCCACTTTCTTAATCCTTTAAACCTTAGCCTTCCGAAAACATTGAAAAACCATACCTTTCGACCTTGTCGAAAGGTTTCTTTTTGGCCTAGTCGAAAGCTTTCACCTTTTGACTTTGTTGAAGACTTGGGTACTTCCCCTATTAGATCATTAATAAACCTTTCAAAAGCAATGAAACTTAAAGCCACATTGGGTTCAATTTAAAACAAGTGTTAACCTTTCGAAACCATTCGAAGTTGACTACTTCGAAACCTTTAAAATGTTTCGATTTAAAACATTTGGATTATGCCTTCAAGTAGAGCAAAAGGATCAAAAAAACATTAAAGTCGAAAGCAACTGCTTCGAAACCTTTATAAAACCTTTCGAAAACAATGAAGTGTTGATTTTGGAACCAACCCTTTGAAATCAATGGAGAGAGGCGGCAAGTTTTATAAAACGAAGATAACCTTTGACTCTATCTGTGTCGAAAGCTTTGGAAGCGGCAACTAAGCTTTCAACCTTGTCGAAAGCTATACCTTTCGATTTTGTCGAAAGGTTTCAATCAAAACAAGAAAGCAAACCATTCGAAACCTTTTTCTTTTAAACCATTTGACAGTGTCAAAAGCTCTTTGTCGAAAGCTAGCAGGCGTATTTTCTTTACACCTAAAACAAAACTTCATCTCCTTCGAAAGCTCTAACCTTTCATCCCTAAACCTTTCGACTTCATCCAATTCACTATGTACCAGTTGCCTGATACCATGTGCATGGGTATTTGACCTAGTCGAAAGGTTTGATACCTTTCGACCTTATCGAAAGGTTTGGAATGAAGGCGGAAGCTCTTGCCGAAAGAGTTGAAATAGTAGAAAAACTATTTATTTGTACTTTAAAATAGTCCTTTTGTACCCCACCTGCCTTATTTGTTTAAATCTGATTGGTTGCCAGAATTTTATATTCAAAAATGCTGCCGACTTTCCTTATTTGGAAATTTAAATAATTTTGAAAAAGCCCCTTTCTCCTTTATAATTATATAAAACATTTCAGTCTCATTCCTTAAATAATTTTATATAATAATTAAAACACCTTGGAAAATTCTGGAAAAATCCAAAAAATCAATTAATATGTTCTCTTCAACATATAAATTTTTGGATCAACAATAATTATTTTTCCCGTAAATAATCTAATAATCCAAAATACCATTTTCTTCCTTAGAAAATTCATAATAACTCCACAAAAATTCTGAAAATTCTGAAAATTGAAACCCATCTATAAAATAACTTTTTATATCATCATAAAATTTTGCAAGGCTAACGGATGTCATTTAATAGGGTTTTCATCTTAAAACATGTCATAAAATCTATATGAACATACATAAATCATCAACATATGTATATAATCATTTTATCATTCAAAAACGTAGCAAACCTTTGCAAAATCATTTGGATTTAATCCTAAAACCGAAACCATAAAAGTTTAGATATGTAAACATTAGTCACCTTTGCTTTAGAGATTAAGGAGCTTGAGATTTGAATGAGTTTGATTTGAATTTGCCTACCCTTAAGCTTTTCTTTAGTTTCCTCTTCTTCTTTCCTTGTTAATAGTGGTCGGCCTTGCTTTTAAATTTTTAAAATGAGAATGAATGTGTGTAGTGATACGGCCTAAGGAAGGTGATATAGGAATGGCCTATTTCTCATAATACCCCTCCTCTAATTCATTTTAAACCCTTCATTTAATTTATTAGTTAAAAAGGCACGGCTACCTTAATTAAATCAAATCTCAATCCCCTTATCAAAACATTATTTAATTTAGTTTATCTAACTAAATCTACTAAATAATGTTACCAAAAATCTGGGTGTTACACCTTTCCTAGATTAGATCAAACCACCATTGTTGGAGACAAAAGGAGAATCTCAATTGTCCCTTCATGGCTGTTGTGTGGGAGAAGAAGAGTGAAGAAATAATGGTAGAGCTTCAGTAGAGATTCGATACCTTTACTGTTGCATATAGGATGGTATTTATAGAGGTTAGATAGCACTTGGGCCAAGGCCACTTTACCAAAAGCCTGTAGTCATCATGTAGAGGTCGCTCAAGAAGTTTGGGGGTGTTTGGAGCTAACTTTTCGGATCAGTACCGATTCAAAAAATTATGCAATTTTTGAGTCTTCTCAATTTGGTTGTCTTCCTATCCCATTATTGAATGCCTTTTCCAAATATCAGGTCGTTTGGAGTTGGTTTGATCATCCATCTTCATAGATCATCCAATACATCCCTTCGTAGAAGATCCATCCATAGCTCACTTAATACTTCACTCAATGACACGAAACTTCATACATGTAATGTAGAAGTGTAGGAGAGCCTCCAAATCAGATCTCATAGGGCAAGGCCATCTTAGGTGGGTCGGACCTGATTCATCAAACTAGCTCAATTTGGAGGAGATCTATCCATAACTCGCTTGATAATTATCGGAATTAGACGAAACTTTGCAAGTAGCTTTTAGAGAGTGTGTGAGACCTACACACTGGATCTCAGGTGGTGGGGGCCAATTTAGTTAGGTCCGACCTGATCCAAACTTTGGATCAGTACCGATCCAAACTAGCTGGGCCAAATGACTTTATTTTTGGTGTGATCCTTCCTTTATGTCTTTTAAGTGTCCTCTCCAAATCTGGGTAAAATTTTTTTTCTACAGCACAACATCACTTCCATACCAATATATAACGCAACTCATCAAAATCAAATATAAGCCAGATATATAAGCTGAAATCAATATCAATATAAAACTCAAACATCATCATATCAAACGCAAACATATTCAATCAATACAAAACAAACCATCCATCATCAGTCTCACCTATCCAACTACAATATTTACATCCAACATCAAACTCCACATATCAACTCCACACATCCACCACCAAATCAACCACACAAATCAATGTCAAACACCATATGTCCATAAATTAACCTCACCATCACTCAATCTTTATATGCACCAGTTTTAAAAAAACTGCAAATCGTACCTCAAAACTCATTATCGGCTCCGGAACCACCGGACGAAGGGAATGTTCCATGACGCTTCATATACTCGGCCAAATGTTGGTTGAGCTGCTCCATTTGCACTGCTCGGAGGCGGTCCTGCTACTACAGCTATGCAATCTGCTGTCTAAGATCATTAATTTCCGTGTTATCCTGAGCCCTTCGGTAAGCTCTTTGTGATGCCCGAGCCTACAAAACAAGTCAAAATATGTTTAAGTTATTACATAAATTTTATAAATATTAACCAAATTTTACAACGTAGTTAATTTTTATAAATCACCGATTGGTTGTCGTAGCCGTAGCGCTTGTTTCTCTGGGTCGGGTCCATAAAAGAGTCAAAGATCGCATCCTCCTCGTCAGTGGTCAACTGCTCCCATCTATAATACTCAAGCATCTGCGCACGTGCCTACATAAATTTTTCCTGCAACGCAAAATTAATACAAATAAATATTATATGACATTATTATAATATTTTATAACTAATTAATTAAAATGATCATTATTAATAACTTATAACTTAAAATATACTTACATGTGTGGCGTACGCTTATCATCCTCATGCTAGGCATACAACATTGATCCCTCGTCGTCTATCTGCCTAATGGCATGGGTATGCTCAAACACGTCCATATACGAGACGGGACCTCCATGCGCTCTTTCCTGCAATAATTGGTGTATATTATTGTTGTTCATACAAATTTATACTAAAAATGTAATAACTGTTCGTAATTGCAATTAATTAATTTACAAGGTTTCTCGCGATGGTGCTGGAATGATTTTGAGCCACCACGGTGTGTGACAGGATTTTTCTACCTATTCGCAAAGTTCTTGTCCGACTCCGCCTGCAAATTAAAAATTAAGATTATATTTTACAGGTATAAATTATGTATTCTATATAGAATAAATTAAGGTGATATCTGATAGACATACCTTGAATTCGTCGCTTTCTCACCATGCCACCAAAGAATCCCAGAAGCTAGCGCCCATCCATTGTGGCTTCTTCCCATTTTTTCTTATGGTAGACATCGTATCTCTATAATTCTTTGCCACTTTTGAGTTCCAATGGCGCTGACAAAGAGACACGTCCTCCTAATGTAAGTCTACTGCCCCCCGTATATATGTTGAAAAAATATAAGTTATACATTTATACTTAGTCGGCAAATAGTAAAGTGATTATATATAATGATATATAATTTTACACTTACTAGAAAGTCGTGCCATACACTCTCCCGTACATGGTCCGGGATCCTGCTCCACTTCGGCCAGCATGCAGTCATACAGCTCATGTATGCCTGCTTCGATACGCAGAGCACAATGTTAGAAGGCTCAAGCTCAAAATCCCTGCATTAAATATGATACGAAAAAATCATGACTAATATATCATACAAAATATTTACAATGCTGAAGTAAATTTAATATTTACAAGCCATCAGCTTTCGATAGCAATCTAACCACCGTACGCAGCGCCTCCTACGAAGGTCCGCTCCATCACCACCGTTGCGACCTGTCCCTCTCTGAGACCCAAAAGGGGAACCAAACTATGAAGAACTCTGTCGCATAAAGAAGGACATCTATAATACCTGTCACATACATATTATTTTATTATGGCAGAATATCATTCAATTATGAGTAAACATACCAAGATTTAACATCAATAATCGCATGTAACATACAAAAAAAGTGTAACATGAATACTCCCATAAATTACCTTTTTTTAACATGTATACTATTAAATTAGTCCTCGTCGTTTTCTCATTCACACTCTGTCTCGTACTCTATATTGTTTTCCTCTGTGGTCTCAATTGCTTTTACTAATACATTCGATTCAACATTTAAAGGTCCTATATCGGTTTGATCATCTGTTATTGAAAATACATTATCGAACACGTTTTTCTCGTTGTGCATCACGTCGATATTATGATGAATTAGGAGATTTTTTCAATATGGCAACTCCCAAAATATACTTTGTTTGCACCAATTATGAATCGTCGATTTACCTTGAATTTCAATTTGTTCGTCGGTTTCATGTATCTTTGGATAATCATCTACAAGCTCATAAATATCTTCGCTTGACCAAATCGTTGGTGGTCGCAAGGTCTACCCTCTATTACTTGTAAAGTTTTTTTACCTTTTCTTAAAGGATAATTAATATGGAGAAAACACCGATGAAAGTCAAACCACGAAATTTTCTTCCCACGTGATAAGAAAATGCTCGTATTTCTTCCAAGCAATAAGGGCAAGCTAGACGACCAGCCGTACTCCAACCAGATAGCATTGCATACGTAGGAAAATCGTTTATAGTCCACAGTAGAGAAGCGAACATACGAATTTTTTTTGAAATGTTGTATGTTTCAACACCTTCATACCACAGTGTTTTCAACTCTTCAATCAACGGTTGTAAATATACGTCCATTCCTTGTGTCAGATCATCAGGGCCAGGGATGACAATAGTGAGAAACATATACGGAGTTTTCATACACATCCATGAAGGTAAACTGTAAAGTGTAACGATTATAGGCCAAGTTGAATATTTTTCACCAAATTGAGAGAACGGTGAAATCCATCCGTACATAAACCAAGTCTAACATTTCGCTCTCCGTTGCGAAAGCGGAGTATGTCTTATCAAAATGCTTCCATGCTTCTCCATTAGCTGGGTGTGTTAACGTACCTTCTTTCTGTGTTCTCACACAGTGTCATCTCATATGATGCGCGATTACAGAAGACACATATAACCTTTGAAGCCTAGGAGTGATGGGTAAGTAATGCATACGCTTGTACGGAACTTCCTTTCCCTTTTTTATTTTTGGTTTGTATCTTTCCTGATTACATATTTTACAATTTCTAAGACTGATGTCTTCTTTCCAAAACAACATGCAACCATTTAAACTTGTATCTATTTTTTGATACGGAAAACCAAAAGCAGACATAAGTATTTTCACTTCATAATGATTTTTGCACATTAAATTATCAGGTGACATATGCCATTTTGCAGCTTGTATTATACCTGTAAACCCGGCTTCTGTGAAGTTGTATTTTGATTTCATCGCAATGTATTCTACAGTTACTGATAGTTAAGTACCGCTTGTACAATTATCCCAAAGGAGTTTCTTAGCAACCTCCAATAAATCATAATTTTTTTTGCTCCAATACTTGGTTCTTCGACATTAACATTGTTACCATCAACTTCAATAGCAGGAAACATTGAACGTGCTGCATCTTCAACCATATCTTCTATATGATTTGTCGGAACAAGTTTATTACCCACCTCCTCCTTCGAATATACGGAAATAGGTGCTATAAGTTCTCCATGACGATCCCACACCAAATAATTAGGCACGAAACCATATTGGCGCAAATGAACTATTACCATATCCGGTGTCAAACGCTTCAATAGTTTGCACCTACTACATGGACAACGAATTTCTTCGTCGTCTCCATTATTACGTAAAGCGAATTCAATAAAGACGTGTACACCGTTTTGAAAAAGTTCACTTATTGAGCCTCCAATTTCTCTTCTTTGTTTGTACATCCAGCTCCGATCGATAAAACAATTGACAATTTTTCCTACTTTAGAACATAAAAACGCATTAATAATTTACGTATTGACATTTTATTTTTCAAATAAACCATACTTAAATTTTCGCAAATATATAATATTATTCTATTTAATTTTATTTTCAAACGGATGTACACAAATTATTATATGAATATAATCTACAATTTTTAGGTTATGGTTTTACACTTTGATGGTTGGTCATGCTACTTCACATTACAAACACGGTAGTAATTATATTTTGCAAATCATTTTATTTTAAACGGCTCACACAATACATGGATAAATCCGACAAATATTATATCGGATGAATATAAATGTCCGTTCTGTGATGAAAACGAATATCCATACAACGATCATAAACATTATTTATCAGACGGGACCAAAAACTCTCTAAGAAATTTAAAAAAAGTAAAGCGTATTATACAACAATTTTTATAATAATTTATTTACATTCTAAAAACGCATACACCAAATCGTCGTTTTCGTAATCTTAAAAATGCATACACCAAATTCTAAGCGTCGACTCTAATTAATCCAAAGTAGCCCTCATGCGCGTATGCACTAATTAATCAACGCATATACACCAATTAACACACACATACACTAATCAAATTTTTTTCTCAACATTTCAACGATAAACAATTATAGTAACAACCTAATTAGCATTCAGTATGGTATACCAAACAATCAATGAGGTATTATACAACTATAACAACAAATTAACCCTAATTTAAAAAATCAAAATTAAATAGGGTTTATACATTAAACTTTCTTATCGAGAAATAGCTGATGGAGAGAGTTGAAAATCGAAAATGGAGACCTGCTGACGGCGTGGAAGCTTGTTGATGGCGTGAAGAAGGGGTTGGAGGAGGGTTTGGAGGAGCACTTTTCTGATTTGGAGGTGGAAAACAAAATGAACGAGACTGTCGGCCTGGGGTTCAGATATTCGCGACTTTTCGACGGCTTCCGACGGCCGCCAACGGTTTCATTTGCGACGGCTTCCAATGGCTTTCGACGGCTAGTTTATTTTATTTTCATTTATACCACGGTAATTGCTTGCCGTCGACAGCCCTCGCAAAAAAATTGACGAGCCATCGGCGACCGTCAGAATTGGATGTCGCAATTTACTGTGTTTCTAGTAGTGCCCGTTAAAAGCCGTCGGAAACCGTTGCAATAGGTCGTCGGAAGCCGTCGCCAAGTGTCGTCGGTATTTCAAGCTTTTCTAGCAGTGTATTTCCTTGACAAGAAAAATTAAAAGTATGTTTGGTTTGAAAACGAGTTTTGTGTCTTGTATTTTCAATATATAGTCCAAACGACGTAGAAGAGACAAAAGATAGAAAATCCTAATTATTATAACAAAAGGAAGAAGAGAAAGTAAAATAAAGTTTTTGATATTTCTCAAATGACGGAAAACATAAGAAAATTCAATTTTAATTTTACATGTTAAAACCATTTTCCAAATTCACCTTTGTCCACCATCTTCTCCTCTCTTCATGCATATAGGGCTGTCAATTAGTACCCAAAAAGTCTGAAAATTTGTCTGTTTCCCGTATCCATAATATGAAAAATTATTCAATATCCAAAAAACAGATACGGATGCAGATATGGCCATATCCGTATCCAATAATTATCAATTCGGTTTTCATTAAGATTATAGTTTTTTTTTTTATGTAATTTAGTACATAAAATGATTGCATTTACTATTTTATCTGAAAAAAAAAACTAATATGTATACAAAAATCAATATTTACCGTTTAAAATTATTTTTGTTAGTGTATTTATTATTTTTTATATTTTTAGTACTGAAATGAATATATAATAAATTAAATTTTTGTATTTATTTGTTTAAATTTATTGATTGGGAATTGGTCGGAGAATTTCTGATAAATATTCAATATCCATTCACATTTGTGGAAACAGATATCCAATATCTGAAAATGATTTCGGATGCAGATATGTATATGACACTATCTGAATCCGTATCCAACCGTTTACAGGCCTAGTTGAAAGCGCAAAATGCTAAGCTCATTTTCTAACCAAATGCGCCCTAAGTTTCTAACGATTCAATGTCGGTTTCTTATCTAGCTCTATGCGGATTGCGGGGTAGCTACTAGTTGCTTCGGGTACTATTTTGGCATTTTCGAGTGTGATAGAGGTAACTTGAGGTGACCCGGATTCCCCACTCTGTAATCTTACAAATCAAGGGTAACTTCCGGGGTCATTAATCCACGAATCTAATGCCCACTTAGGTCACTGTATTTTAGCTGCATCGATGCTTAAATGCATCGTAATTCAGGAGATCATTAGATATGCAGTCTAATGGCTTTTTTTTTTCAGAGTACCCCCACTCTGCAATTTTGAAAAGCATGGGAGCCATATCAAACTTTAGGAAAGAAAATAAGATTGCAACATATACTGTCCCAGACGTCATGGAGTGCCATTTAGGTGCTATTTAGCAGTTTTAATGCGTCAGTTTTTTACTTTGATGGTTTATTTAGTCCTTTTTTGAGGCGTTGTTTGAAACACTAAGAAAATAGGCTTTTTTGTAAGATTTCTTTTTTGAACAAATTAAATATGATTACAATATATGCACCTAGTTGTTTTGTTTGTTTATTGAAGTAATTGTTCATCTCCTTATATAATTTCAAATTTAATTCTACTTTCAATATTACATTTCAAATTATACGTACAAACAGTCATCAATAACTAGTCTTTTTTCACAAGGTAATGTAGAAGTTACTCTTTATTTTCTCTTTTTTTTTCAAGATTTAATTTGAACGAGTTACTCATTTTTCTTTCTTACTTCTATTTTCAAAATTATATTTTATATATGTTTTGAACATAACCTAAAGCAATTAAATATAAATAAAAAAATTAATTACTTTTTATTATTGTGCATTGTAGTTTGAAGTTTTCAAGGTTAACCGGTATACAATATTTGGTTATAGCGATCGCACAAAAATTATTACTTCTGTAAACTATAAAATTACTTGCTTATTCTGAAATTTTTATGAAATAATTGAATACGGTCACACAAAGACATATACATACATATATATATATATAAACACACATAAACTAAAAAATATTGTGTTCTAATTAAAACCAATCATGTAGTTATTATTTTTGTATTTAACGCAAAATTTGTTTGTATCAAATTTACGTGGCAAACCCCTTTTTCAATTCAGACTCCGTTTGGACTTTGTCAAGACTCTTAGAGTTGTTCTTGGCGTCTTACGCCCCGCGAACAAAGTAGATCATAACTGATGGTGATGAACAATGTTGCAAAAGAAGGGTAAAACAATAGTTTGAAGAAAATTTAAAGTAGGATGAGAACAGAAAGCTTTCAATACTTCATAATTTTCATACACATTACATTAGATTACACTGGTCATGATGCATTTAACAGAAAATGCAGAAGAAAATTAAAAAAGAAATATGTTGCAGGCTTTGCCTCCTCTGTTTGGCCCAGTCTATAAGTAACCGTGACAATTAATTATCTCCTTTTAGCTAATTAATTCATGCAAAATAAACATAATTGATCTTTGTCATCATTCTTCCTTCCATTCAAGGTTGCCCGTATTTGTTTGCAGTGCAGTGATTAAACCGCAACATGCTTCCTGCTCATAGGGGTTACTCTGTTCATGATTCTGATCATCTTGTGATACCTGTGCATGCGCAACATTTCTTCAGCTGCTACCACTTCATGTGTCTTCATGACGTCTCATCCACTCGGTTGATGCTTTCAGCTGATTGTCTCTATTTTTAAAGTCTTGATCGAATTTAGGCAACACTAAACATTGGTGTTTAATTTAGAGTATTATGTTAAATAGCAGGAGCTATTTAGAAGGGAGTTGGAACTGCTTTACTATCTCTTCTATCTATGGTGATTCACTTTAATTTCATAAAATTGTTTTTTTATTTCAATCTTATTCATTATATTTTATTACATACATTTTGGCCTTGAAGGGATGTAAATTTGTTATATATTCCCATGTTAAGAAGAGGAACTAAATTGTATGGACATGATGCGATTTATATCGTTACATATGATCATCTTCACCATATTTGTCAAAGTACACATTATGGTCATGAGTTTCCATTTATTGCATTGATGCTGTTTTTAACATTAGATTTCAGTAATTGATGTACTTGTGATTTTTATCAGCAATGCCTTGCATTAAGTGGCTTCTCACTTCTATAGATTTTTTTGCTTTTCAGACCCCACCAATATTTCAACTGTGTTTATTACTTTAAATCTGTTTGAAAGTTGTGCATGAGGATGATTAAAATCTCTTCTATTTTCTTTGATGGCTTGGGATGGCGGTTGATGTTTCGTTCTGCTAAAGCCTGACAATGCGTTTGCTTGTTCTGAGAGTACTAATATGAAAGCATAAAAAATGATATTTGAGCATAAAAACTGATGCATCCAGTCTAATATGCAGTGAGCATAAAAACTGATGCATACAGTCTAATATGTAGTAACTAATAAGCACACATATAGTTTCATTATCAGCTGAGCTTGTAATGTATACCCCTCACTCTTCCCTGCATGATATTATCTTAAGCTCTTAACATAATTTTCTATAATGATTATGTGATGCCCCACGTTATGTGATGCCCCACTATGAGACCCACACTAACAGAGAATATTAGAAAGTAATATTGTCGGTTAGTGCAAAGAATATGACTAGTTAGGAGCGACCATCCATAAATTTTTCTTTAAACAAGCATCAACACGTCGATTATTGTGTTATACATTTCTTGAATCATGTGGAATCAACATATACAATTCAGACTTAAAACAAAACTACGGTGGCTATAATAAAAATTCAAAACAAGATATAATAATAAACAATTCATCAAATATCATATCAGGCACAACGTAATATAATAGATACAAGTCTAGATCGGTACATAATTGATACATGATGTCACTACTAGAAAAACAGTATATTCCAACGCCTCTGTTCCAACGGCCGCCAACGGCTATTCCAACGGCTTCCAATGGCCCGTTAATTTTTTACGTAGCCGTTGGAAGCAGTTTGAATCCATTGGAAATAAGCCGTTTGCGGCCGTTGGAAAATTTCTTGCATTACTTCCCAAGACCAGACCTGCAATTCATTATCTCTTTCCCAAATAACAATTTCACCAAATTCCCCCATTCCACCACCTCCTAACCAGCTGCTGCCGCCCCAAACACCATCCCAACAACCTCCGACGCCATATAGAAGTTGCTCCGGACAATCTCCACCCTTCTAGCTCTCCAAATCGGTTATTTTCCTAAAGCTAATATTTAGGTTTTTTTTAGATTTAGGGTTTAATTCGATTGTTGATTGATTCCTAATTGTTAGTGTATGCATATTACATTATGTTATCCCCTAATTGCAACTATTATAACATAATGAACAAGTTATTATAATTGATTGAAAATTTTATAATTTAAGATATTGCATTAGTTTATGTTTATTTGGTTATAAGTATATTAAACGTATGTGTGTGATAGAGTTTATTGCATTTGGAAGCCGTTAGAACGGATATTGCATTTGTGCGAACACGAGCTTTGTATTTGTGCGAACACGCGAATTGATTTAGTTTATAAATGAATTTTGTATACAAATTTTGTGTATAAATGAATTTAGCATATTATGTAATAAAACGGTTAAATGTAAACCAATATTAATTAAACAAGTTATATATTCAAATTTAATATAAACAAATATTTAAATCCTTAGATATTATTCGGCCCCATCTGACAAGTGTTGTATATGATCGTTTTAGGGATATTCGTTTTTTCCACAAAACGGACAACTCTATTCATTTGATACATCATTTGTCGGATTTGTCCCAGTATTGGACATGTTACAAACACTATAAAGTAATTATATTCCGTCAATTATATCACTTTAAACGGTTCACAAAATTTCGACGGCATTTCCTTTACGTTCCTTGTGTACACGCATTTGTGTACGATACAAGGAACACGGGGGAAATGCTGCCGAAATTTTGTGAATCGTTTAAAATGATATGATTTACGGAATATAATTACTATTGTGTTTGTAATGGAAAGTAGGATGACCGACCATCAAAGAAAGACACATAAGTGGCAATGAAATAATAGTTGCTTATTTAAAATAAAGTTTGTGAAATTAGCAGTTTGCGGCCGTTGGAAGCCGTTGGAAAATTTCCTGCAAAATATAAAATAAATGATTTATAACATTTTTACTCTATCATAGGTTTTCTAGTAGGGAAACATGGTCAATTACTTTAATGATCGGAGCTGGATGTATCAAAGAAGGGAAATTAGTGGCGCAATAAGCGAACATTTTCTAAAAGGGGTACAAGTGTTCATCGAATTTGCTATAAGTAATATTGCAAACGATGAAGAAATTCGTTGTCCGTGTAGTAGATGCAAATTGTTGAACTATTTAGAACCGAATATGGCTAAGGTTCATTTGCGCCAATTCGGTTTCGTACCCAATTATTTGCTGTGGGATCGTCATGGAGAAATTGTAGCCCCTAATAATCAAGAACATTCGGTGGAGGTCATCAACGAAGAAGGTAGTACGAATCTCATAGAACATATGGTCGAAGATGCAACACGATCAATGTTCCCTACCGTTGTAATTGATAACGACGATGTTAACATCGAAGAGGAACCAAATGTTGGAGCTAAAAAAATATATGATTTATTGGATCATGCTAAAAAACCCCTTTGGAATGGATGTTTAAGCGGCTCTTAATTATCGGTAACTGCAGAATACATTGCAATGAAATCAAATACAACCTTGCAGAAGCTGGATTTACGGCTGTTGTTCAAGCTGCTAAACGTCATATGCCATCCGATAATTTAATGTGCGAAAATTATTATGAAGTGAAAAAACTTATGTCATCTTTCGGTTTGCCATATCAAAAAATAGATACATGTTTAAAGGGTTGCATGCTGTATTGGAAAGAAGACATCAATCTTAGAAATTGTAAAATATGTAATCAGGAAAGATACAAATCGAGGAAAAAGAAGGGAAAAGAAGTTCCGTACAAGCGTATGCATTATTTGCCCCTTACCCCTAGACTTCAACGATTATATGCATCATCTGTAACAGCGCATCATATGAGATGGCACAGTGTGAGAACACCTCAAGAAGGTACGTTGACACACCCATCCGATGGAGAAGCATGGAAACATTTTGACAAGAAATATCCCGATTTCGCAGCGGAGAGCCGAAATGTTAGACTAGGTTTATGTACAGACGGCTTCTCACCGTTTTCTCAGTTTGGTTCTAAATATTCATCTTGGCCTATAATAATCACACCTTACAATCTACCTCCGTGGATGTGTATGAAAACTCCATATATGTTTCTCACGATTGTCGTCCCTGGTCCTGATGATCCGACACAGAGCATTGATGTTTACTTTCAACCGTTAATCGAAGAGTTGAAAATATTATGGTATGAAGGAGTTGAAACATACGACGTATCAAAAAAGAAAATTTTTCGGATGTTCGCTTCTTTGTTATGGACTATTAGCGATTTTCCTACATATGCAATGCTTTCGGGTTGGAGTATGGCCGGTCGTTTTGCTTGTCCTTATTGCATGGAAGAAACACGAGCATTTTCTTTGCCAAATGGAAAGAAAATTTCAAGGTTTGATTGTCATCGATGTTTTCTTCATATTAATCACCCTTTTAGAAGAGACAAAAAAAACTTCATAGCTAATAGACATGAGACTCTACGACCACCAGCGGTATGGTCAAGCGAGGATATATATGAACTTGTAAAAGATTATCCAAAGATACACGAGACCAGACAATAAAAAGAAATTCAAGGTAAATCGACGTTTCATAATTGGTGCAAACAAAGTATATTCTGGGAATTGCCTTATTGGAAAAATCTATTAATCCGTCATAACATTGACGTGATGCATAACGAAAAAAACGTATTTGATAATGTGTTTTATACAGTTTTGAATGTGAAGGGCAAGACTAAGGACGATCTGAAATCTAGACGTGATATAAAGCAAATATGAAATCGTCCTGAGCTTCATATGAATCCCGACAATAAAAAACCCAAAGCATGCTATGAACTAGACAACAACCAAGTTAAAGTACTGTTACAATGGGTGGAAGGATTACGATTTCCCGATGGAATTTCCTCTAATCTTCATAGATGTGTCGACTATAAAAATGGGAGACTGAGTGGAATGAAAAGCCATGATTGTCATGTAATGATGGAAAATTTGTTACCCATCGCTTTCAAAGAATTGTTACCGGTAAAAGTTTGGACGGTAATAACAAAACTTAGTTTATTTTACAAGGAGCTTTGTTCAACTACGTTAAAAGTTGACCGTCTACTTAAACTTGAAGAAGAAATTCCTATACTGCTCTGCAAACTGGAGAAAATATTTCCTCCGGGGTTTTTTTTAATGTAATGGAGCATTTACCTGTTCATCTTCCATATGAAGCACGTCTTCGAGGTCCTGTGCAATATGGATGGATGTATCCATTCGAAAGGTATGTTACTATATTGAGTATGCAAATGTTGATTTAAGTATAAATATAGTAGTTAATAATTAACCCAAAATTTTTTATTAGGTACTTAAATCATTTAAAGAAAAAAGTGAGACAAAAAGCTCGAGTTGAAGGTTCTATATGCAAATCATATATCGAAGAAGAAGCTTCTTTCTTTTTCTCTCATTATTTTAAAGACCATGTGAACTTATCATTTGTAAGTGTTCTGCGTAATGACGATCAGGCCGTTGAACAAGATTCTTCTTCTGAATTAGTATTATCTATTTTTAAACAACATGGCTGACATGCTGGAAAATGTGAGGAAGTATGGCTAGATGATAAAGAATACCATGTAGCACACACATATATTCTTCTTAATTGTCCTGAAGTTGCACCATTTGTTAGGTAATTAGCACATTCCAAGTTTTGTTAAATTTAATACTACACGTGTGAATAAATAATAATGTAATATATCATGTTTGTGTTTGCAGTATTTATGAATCACAAAATCCAGGCGGCGATTTAAGTACTTGGTTTTCGAAATACGTTTCTGATCCCACAAATAATGTGCTCGATAAAGGACTGAAACATTTGGCGTTTGGACCGAAAAGAAAAGTTAATACGTATCCAATATTTTTTGTTAATGGATATAAATTCAACACCAAAGAATACGGTGCTGAAAAATTAACAAACAATACTGCTGTATTTGTTAAAGGCAGTGATGACCCTAATAATCATATAAATGATTTTTATGGCGTGTTATCTCAGATATTGCAGTTGACATATTTTACAAGACCCATGGAGGATGTTTATTTGTTTAGATGCAACTGGTTCAGCAATGTTCCAGGTTCTGGTATTAACGTGCATCCACAATATAATCTTATAGAAATTAAACATACCTCGCGTTATCAAAAGTACGACCCATTTATACTAGCCAAGCAAGCCCTACAAGCTTATTATGCCCCTTATCCATCTCTAAAAAGGGATAAAGCAGATTGGTCTGCGGTTTTTAAAACCAAAGCAAGATTTACGTTCGATGGACACAATATTCCAAACGAACAAGCCTATCAAGCGGATCTGGAGGAAAATGCTGAAATAGCAATTACAGACGATCAAACTGATTTTGGACCTTTAAATGATGAGACAAATGTATTAGTCGAAGCATTTGAGAGTGTAGAGGAAAACGACATAGAGCATGAAACCGAGTCTGAATCAGAAAACAATGAGGACGACTGAGTAATATCTGGTAATTTTTAAAAGTATTCACATTACATTGATCTCTGATTAATAATGCATTTATCCAATTTATACAATTTTAATGACAATAAGTGTATTACATTTTTTAATGGTTCATCATATCATGATTATTATGAATTGTATATGTATGTATATATGGCAGGTATATATATTATGTCCGGTTCCGGTTCTGGTTCTGGGTCTCGGCGACGTGGCTCTTCACGTCATATTGGAGAGGGTAGTGGTGAGCAACCAGCTCGGCCACTTGTTTACTTGCAGCCTAAGGCAGATGAGACGTAAGTATCATAATTAGCAAGCATAGCATTTTAATTTTTTTAATTGTACATGATATATCTATAATTGTCTAAAGTTCAATTTTATATTTAACGCAGTGGATTTGAGTTGGAGCCATCCAAAGTGGTTATGAACATTTCGAAGCAGGCGTACATGGCTAGGATGACCGATTGCTGGCCCAAGTGGGGCAAGATCCCCGACAACGTGAGAGAGACGATTTGGCAAGATTTTCTAGTAAGTTTATACCGCTTTACAAGATGATTAATTAAATACAAATAAATAATTAGTAATATTTTCTCATTGTATATGGCGCCATAGATTTGCAAGAGCCTGACGTCAATTTAGTTCAGCAACACTGGAACTCCAGGATCGCGAAGAACTATAGGGAGACTATGTCGGAGACTAAAAAAGTAGGAAAGAAGCCCAAGTGGATGAGCGCGACTGTATGGGAGAAGTGGGTTGAGTGGTGGAACTCTGAGGAGTTCAAGGTAAATCTACAATAAATCTCAGCAATTTTTTACCGTTTAATAAATAATTAATCATTGTAAATTTGCAGGAGGAGTCAGCTAGGAACTCGACAAACAGGAGCAGGAATCCTGTATCACACCGTGGAGGCTCCAAATCTTTCCAGCATCACCGCGAAGATTTGGTAAATTTATCTATTATCACATTTGTATATTGATCAGTTCAGTAATTAGTTATATACAGTTAAATTTTCCAAATTATCAATTGCAGGAACGTGCTCATGGAGGCTCTGTTGGCTTAGTGGACGTGTTTGCTCACACCCACGCGTCTAGGCAAGTAGATGAGGCTGGCAATATCATATATCATTGGGGTGATCAAGATAGGGCGACCGAGGCATATGTATGCATTTTTAAATTTCTAATACTTACACCGATAAGTTTATTAATTACATGCTACTATTTTTCAACTGAAATTGTTTTTTTTCATTATAGTCGAGGTTGCAGGAGGCACAGGCTAATGCGCTTCAGCAGTCAAGTCGTGATGCGCTGACACAGGAGGAGCAGGATAACATTTTACCGCTGTTATGAATCCGGCGCAACGGAGTAGACGTTTTGGCTTTGGGAACCTAACGGTAATTAATCCTTTTACATATTTACAAAAAATCAGCGTTTAGATATATAATGTTATAATATTTTATATGCTGAGACAACCCTTTTGCTATTATTTCTATTTGCAGGCTCGACAGGCTCGACAAGCTCAAAAAGACCAAGACAAAGAAGAAATCAAGGAGCTTGGAGCTATGGTTGAGCAGCTACGGGAGGAGAATCGTCTACGAGCCATCCAGATGGAGCAGCTGGATCAAAAGCTTGCGCAGTATTTGCAGAATCATGGTACCCTTCCTTCGTTGTTTGGTGCTTCGGGAGGCGACGAGGATCCTTGAGAAGGTATGTTTTTGAGTATTTGTGTTTGAACAATGTATATATTGACTTGGAGATGTTTTGATGTTTATGGTGATGTTGTATATATTGGTACGGAGTGGGTGAGAAATATTTTGATGGCATGTACATGGTTTATTGACATTTGTTGATGGTATGTACGTTGATGGTATATTTTGTGATGTTTGATCGGTTTGGTTTGTTTATATTGGTGTTTTATTAATTTATGTGTGTTGTTTGTATTGATATTGATATATATGTGTGGAATTGATTGGAAATGGAATGGAAATTGAATGGATTGGAAATGGTGTGGGTGGAAGGTAAATAGGCCTGCTGTTCTACAGCAAAATAAACCCAGTTTTTCCAACGGCTTATTGGCCATTTTATTGTAACGGTTTCTAACGGATTCCAACGGCACCAAGCCGTTAGCGGCCGTTGGAAATTCTGTTGGAAATGGTCCGTTGGATCCGTTGGAAAGCATTGGAAGGCGTGTGATTTATTCCAACGGCTATTCCAACGGCTTCCAACGGCCGCCAACGGCTAGGAGCCGTTGGAATAGCCGTATTATCTTGTAGTGTGTAGACTACCCATATACAAAGTACTACATCTCAAAATGAATATGGAGTCTAATCTCAACACAAGATACTACATAGTCCGCGGGTGCGGCGCAGTGGAAAGGAGGCTTGGGTTCTGATAAAAAGACACAGGTTCGATTCCTACCATGCGCTTCCATATCCTATATAAATTTACCCGGGGGTATGGGGGCTTGGATCAGCGGACGGCTTTACTATACCCTCCTCAGGAGTTTGCCGGGTTCTCCTGGGTTTTCAAAAAAAAGACACAAGATACTACATAATGTCAAATATATACATAGAATGACAAAAAAGAACCAGTAGCTATCAGGTAAAAGCTCCTCTCCAAAGTTTCAAGCTGAAGAACCTGAAACATATCGGTCTGACCCAAGTATTATAAAAATAATAAACATGTCAGTCTAGACGAAGATAAATGTGTTAAAAAAACTGAATGATAGATAAAGAAATCTAGATCTCAATTATAAGCATATATCGACAAATATCAAACATGCCTCAATAACTTCAAATCACCAGGTACAAAAACCATAATAGCTTCTTAAAAGCAAAAACCTCCAAAATGATTTGTTGATAATCCAACAACGTTAAATCTAGAAACCCATAAATAGAAATTCAGAAATCTCATAAATAAGGGAGGCGCCAAACTTTAAGATTGGCGAAATAAATTCATCTACATGCATGTTACTCCAAAATAGACATATAAGTCTATAAACATCAAGATAGGTACGAGACTTATAAACATCAAAATATGCATAAAACCTAACTCCAAGATATGTACGAAACCTATAAACATCGAATAGGAACAATTCCAATAAACATCAAGATAGGTACAAAAACTATAAATGTCAAATAGGAACAAGTCCTATAAACATCAAAAGCGAGTCATCAACTCGTCGAAATACTTTTATATAGTAATCGAATGGATAACGACCATGTGTCTCATGTCACATGGGTTTATCCAAACGTTTACTATACAATAGCAAACCCCACTCATTCGTAACAATAGTTTGGTCTGTTGAATTTTGGTGACACTATATGGAAAATTAAAGAGGTCGAAAGTAGCTTTATAACGGTGAAAACAGTTCGCAAATTGTTTATGATTGTTTTCACTCTAGTGGGAGGGGAGGGGGTAAATAGGGTTTACCAAAAATTAATGCGGAAATAAATTTGAAAACAGAAAGTAATGCAATAAAGATCACACACAGTATTACCCAGCTTCGGCAAAAACCTGCCTACGTGCTGCCCCCACGGTTTCTACTAGAAATTAAGTAATCAGTCGCTTACAAAAATACGTAAACTTGCGATACCCGCTAAATCGATTAATCTAACTCTAAGCTTAAAACCTTGCCACAACTCAGCCACTGAGTTGCGAATTCTCGAACTATAAAAACCGTAGTTCGTAAACTAGTTAATTTAGAGTTTGACTTAAATGAAAAACAAAAAACAAACCAAAGTACTAAAAAATAAATTAAAAACCCTAATTCTAATATGGTTGGCCCAATTAAAAAGTGCGGTCCAAAAATAAAAAGAGATAAACAAATTTTCCCCTTTTATATTGATTCCTGCTCATCCACCCCGTCTTCTGAAATTAGGGTTCCTTCTGATTGAACACGCCGATTCAAATTGATCGATTGAAGTGATGATTTCACTTTGATTTTCTTCGTCAATCGATTCCCTAGCTTTGATTGCACTCAGTCGCTTCAATCGAGTCGAGCACTTCTTCGGTTATGGCTTTGGTATGATTTTAAATTTTCTGTTTTTAATTATCTTGTTACTAGCTCGACTTTCTATGTTTTGCCAATGATGGTACGGGTTTAAATAAGGATAAAATCCCTAAATTTCATTTGCGTTCTTTTGATTGAATTCTTTGTGATTTTAGTACTTGCGTTGATATCTGATCGAACGATCTCTGAAGTATGACTTGTTCATCTCTGACCTGTTCATCCTTCGATTACAGCTTGGCATTTGAATTTTAGATATATTTGAATTGGTTCCGTTCTTTGCTGCCTACGACTTGTTCATCATTCGCTTACAGCTTGGCATTTAAATTTGAGATATATATATATATATTGATTTTGGGTTAATTTTGACTTCCTGAAGTCTGACTTGTTCATCATGAAGTCCTCTGCGACTTTTCTACTCCTTCCTGAATTTGTTCTCTGCTTTGTTTAGGATTCTGATATGTTTTTGACTTGTTCATCCTTTGAATGCTCTGTTACTTTGTTCAAACTGCTACTGATAATTTTCGATTTTTTTAACACTTCAACAGTGTCCTTTTTTTGTTTGGCCATTTCATTGATCTTGACTTGGAGTCTTCGATGTTAGCCTTGCATTGCCTTGTTGAGTATGTTTGTGTGTCGCCCTATGTTACCTTGCTTTAGTATGTTTGTGTGTGATTGCTATGCTTATGCTCTATCCACTTCGAGTGCTTGCTTTCTGACTTTGCTGTGTCTGGTGCACTTGTATTCTCTGTCCATAAATTTGTGCTAGTTGCTAGTCGAGTTCCATGTCCATTTCCTTGTATTCTATTCAATGTTTGCTGGGTTGATTTTTCTGCATGCACCACTTTGCACATATGCATACATGTTGATATCTGCTCTGTACTTGGCCCTATATTCTGCTTTTGCTTCAACATATTGTATATTTTCATATACATGTTGAAAATGAACTTGATTGTTATTCTTGTTATTCAAGTGCTTTCCTTGTGCCATTTGAAGTCTGGTTGCATTTGAAACTGAACTTCATATACATGTTGAAACCGAACATATTGTTATTCTTTGTTATTGTAGTCTGGTTCCATTTAAAGCCTGGTTGCATGTAGTTTTCATGTGTGTTCATGCCTGAATGCTTGCATATCCAAATGAGCATGTTTATTGAATGCCTGAATGCTTGCATATCCATATGAGAATGTTTATTGAATGCCTGAATGCTTGCATATTGAATGTCTGATTGCCTGAATGCCTAAATGCCCGAATGCGTATCCATATTCATATGTACTGACCCTTGCTGTGTTGTTTGTTTTTGCATTGCACCTGAGTTGAATCTAGTCTTGGCTTGGGTTTGACCTTGTGCTCACCTGTCCCTACAATTTTAACAAGCAAGTGTATATTGGCGTTCGCGACCTTGTGGCATGTACAGTGATACACTGCGCATGTCACAAGTTGTTCACATTTTTTTGATTCTAGTTTGAAATAGAAAAATGATGACGAACAAACCCAATAACTGAGGCAAACAATATTTTCAAACACACACTTCTTTGTGCACTTCAAAATATTTCTTTTTCAATTTTACCACGTCAGTCTTTATTTTGCAGATAGTTCAGATGCTGGATACAGGCTGGAACAGAGTTAAAGATCAAATATGAGTGATGAGTGAATATGTAGTGAGGTGAAATATGTATGTAAAATTGTATAGTGAAAATTGTGTTGTATTTGAAACTTGTATTTGGAATTGTGTAAATATAGTGAGAGCTTAAATTTGTACTATTTGAATTTGTAATAAATTATTTGTTTGAATAAAATATTTGTTTAAATAAGAATTCCGAGTTGTTTATTTTATTAAACAAATATTTATTTAATTATGTGGAAAAATAAAATAGTACAATAACGAATACATTTAAATGAATATATATATGTTTATTATCATCAAACAAAAATCATACACTGGTATATTCTACAATCTCCCCTTTTGACGATAACAAACATATATTAAGATTTTGACTCTATTAAATGTATTTGGTCTTGATGAATTCTATTAGCTCCCCCTATTTGAATACTCCTCCAACAAAGCTCCCCCTTCACATATGCATAAAAAAATGCAAATAAAAAACAATAAAAAATGCAATGAATTGAGAATATGCAAATAAAAAAAGATTTGACTTATTTGCCAAAATCTTAACTTCTCTCCCACTTTTGTTATCAGCAAAAGAGTAGCACTGTTAGCTAAGAGTGATAAAGTGATAGACATTAATATAACATTAATACCTAATCGAGTATAAATATTAAATTTCAAAAAAAATCAAACAAAAATCATAAATTCTCAGTTAGCCTCATATTCCATTTTAGAGTGGTAGGGGTGATGTCGGCATAGAAAACCATATAGTCGTGTCCGTTTGCGGTATATTTATGATAGGAATATTTAAATACTTACTAACCGTGTAAAACCGTTATGACTTTTAAATGAGATTAGTAGTATTCCCTATTTTTATAAAAAATGAATTCCAAGCATCTTCTAACCACGCATAACCATGAGGACTTTTAAATGGGGTTGGAATCAACTCGCTTATTTCATCCAATTTTGATATGTGTTCCATACATGCATAACCATGAGGGCATTTAAATGAGCATGAAAGCACATAATCAGAGATTTCAAGTAGTTTACCCATGTATAACTGTGAGGACATTTAAATGAGAGTGAGTACTTTTGGATGATTTTATTGCTAATTAAAAAAATGAATAATTTCCTGTTTAAATACCACATTTTGACATACCATATTGGATTTTGATGAGTGATTGTCATAGAAATATGATAGGAATGGAGATGGTCATGGGATTTTTACTAACTAAAGTTATTACAAATTTTTTTCAAATTTTTTAAAGAAATTGTCTAAATATACTGTCTCAAGACATAATGTATGATCAAGGTCAACACTCATCACTTTTTTCAGTCACTATTTATCTTTTTGATAATCAATAGGGTGTCAGATTAGTTAACATAGGCATTTAAGATCAAATCTAAAAAATATATAAAATCACATTTCTAAAATGTGTAAACTGAGACGAAGTCGACAAAACTATTCTCTGGAAGGGGTTTTGTAAAAATGTCTGCCAATTGAGAATCAGTTGGAATGAAGTTTATCCAGATATTTTCTTTGGAAATGTGATCTCTAATGAAATGATGCCTAACATCTATATGCTTGGTGCGAGAATGATGTACGAGATTATTTGTGAGATCAATTGCACTTTTTCTGTCACACATAAGTGGAACTCATTTAAAATTTAGACCATAGTCTTGTAAGGTTTGTATCATCCATAAGATTTGAGTAGAGCAACCGCTTAGAGCAATATACTCTGCCTTAGTGGTTGATAATGCAATACAATTTTTTTTGACTTGACCATGCGACTAAAGAATGTCCCAACATAAAACACGTTCCACTAGTACTTTTTCTATGAACTAGACTACCAGCATAGTTTGCATCTGAATACCCCTTTAACTCAAAGTTATCATTTGTTGGATACCATAGACCAAACCGTGAGGTGTGCAACAGATACCTTATAATCCTTTTTACAGCTTTTAAATGAGATTCTTTTGGATTTGATTGAAACCGTGCACATAAACAAACAGACAACATAATGTCTGGTCTAGAAGCAGTAAAATAAAGAAGCGATCTAATCATACCTCGGTATTTCTTTTGATTAACTACCTTACCTTTTTCATCCTTATCAAGTTTAATTGTTGTGCTCATGGGAGATTTTGCAAGTTTAGCATCTTTCAATCCAAATTTGTTGATAAGCTCTCTGATATATTTTGTTTGAGAGATGAGCATACCTTTTTCGCTTTGTTTGATGTGAAATATGAAAAAGAATTTTAACTCTCCTACCAAGTTCATTTTAAACTTTTCCTGCATGACTTTTTCAAATTTCTCATACAAAAGGTTGTTAGTGGCACCATAAATAATGTCATCAACATATATTTGAACAATCAAAAGGTCATCATTTTCATGTAATAGAAATAATGTGGTGTCTACACAGCCCTTTTTGAACCCATTTTCAAGGAGATAGTGCTAAGACAATCATACCAAGCCTTAGGGGCTTGTTTTGATCCATAAAGTGCTTTCTTAAGTTTATATACATGGTTAGGGTATTCTTGACTTTCATTTAGGTTGTTCAACGAATACACCCTCTTTCAAAATTCCATTAAGAAAAGCACTTTTAATATTCATTTGTCTTAGTTTAAATCCTTTATAACAAGCACAAGCTAACAATATTCTAACGGATTCTAGTCTTGCTACTGGTGCAAAAGTTTGATTAAAATCAATTCCTTCAATTTGATTATAGCCTTTAGCAACTAACCTAGCTTTGTTCCTAATCACATTTCCAGATTCATCAAATTTATTTTTAAAAATCCATTTGGTTCCTACAATTGGATAATCATTAGGTCTAGGTGCTAGAATCCAAACATCATTTCGTTCAAATTGATTTAGCTCTTCTTGCATAGCCATAACACAACTCTCATCATTAAGATCTGTATCTATGTCTTTGGGTTCAATTTCTGAAATAAATCCACTATATAGACACAAATCACATAAATTTCTAAAAGAGTAACAAGTTTGAATACCTGCGGTAGGATTACCTATTACCAATTCTGGAGGATGATCTGCTTTGAATTTCAATCTCTCCGGTTCCAGATTTCTTTGGACTTCTTCCGTGGTTGCAGTTTCTTTTGGATTTTCATTTTCATCTTTTTCATTCTCCTCTTCGACATTGCTTTTGATTGTTTCCTTGCTTTGATCATTAATGCCTTCATCAAATTTCACATTGATTAACTCCACGATTGTTCTCGTCCTTTTGTTGTATACTCTATAAGCTTTGCTTCTAGAAGAGTATCCCATGAACATGCCTTCGTAAGCTTTTGGCTCAAATTTCCCAGTTGATCACCTGTATTGAGAATAAAACATGGACAGCCAAATTTTTTGGAGTATGCAATGTTTGGCTTTTTATTGAACCATAGTTCATATGGTGTTTTCTTAAGAATTGGCCTAATCATGACTCTATTCATTAAATAACAAGCTGCATTTACTGCCTCTGCCCAAAAGGACAAGGGTAGTTCATACTCATTTTTCATAGATCTTACCACTCTTGTAAGGTTCGATTCTTTCTCTCGACTACTCCATTTTTCTGTAGAGTACGTGGGGTAGAGAATTCATGTTTAAATCCATTTTCATCACAAAAATTTTCAAATTCATAATTTTCAAATTCTCCACCATGATCACTTCTTAGCAAAATAATAGAAACTCCTTTTTCATTTTGAACTAATTTTGTGAATTTAATGAAGTATGAGAAAGTTTCTGATTTTTTAGCTAAGAAGTATACCCACGTGTATCTAGAGTAATCATCAACCAATACAAAACAATATCTGTTACCACCTAAACTTGCAATATCGTTAGGTCCAAACAGATCCATATGAACTAGTTCAAGGACTCCAGAAGTACTTACAGCATTCTTGGCATGAAAAGATGATTTTTTAAGCTTTCCCATAGTACATGCTTTACATAGAGTTTTTGTTTTGAAATCATGAGTTGGTAAACTTCTTACAAAATCTTTTCTTTTTAATTTGTTTAATAGATTCATGCTAGCATGTCCTAATCGTCTATACCATAAGTTTACTTCTTCATCCATAGCTACCAAACATTTTGAAAGAGTGAGATCATCAAAAGATAGAGAGTATATATTACCTTTCCTCTTACCTCAAAATAATATTTCTTTTGATAATTGGTCAACAATTTTGCACAAATCAGAATCAAAAACAACATTCATTTCCTTATCACATAACTGGCTGATTGAAATCAGATTATGGTGCAGATTTTCAACATATAATACATCGTTTAAGGTAAATGTGCCATTACCTACTTTATCTTTACCGATAATTTTACATTTATTATTGTTTCCCTATGTGACTCTGCCACCTTTGTACTTCTCTAGGCTAAGGAACTTTGATTTGTCGCCCGTCATGTGCCTGTAACAACCAAAATCCAGGTACCACTCTTGCTGTTCGTTAGCCTGCCAACACACCTACATGAGAAAAGAGTTTAGTGACCTATTTGTTTTCATAGGTTCATGTTTGTTAGTGACAAAAAATTTTGGAACAAAATTTTCGTACAACGAAGACAGTCTATGTTCGTTCCTTTTAGCACCCAGATTTGTTTGATTTCAAGGGATTTTACATTCGTACCTTTAGAAACTCAAATCGGTATGGTTTTCGTATGTTTGGGTATATACCTGCAATTGTTTTGATTGTGTCCAAATTTTCCACAAATCATGCACTTGGAGTTGACATGATTAGTTTCACTTCTACCTTTTTCAGATTGAGTATACCCAAGTCCTTGTCTAATAGTATTAACACTTTGTTTCACTAATAACATATTTAATGATCTATCTCCTTTGGAGAATTTTCCTAAAGTTGTAGACAATTATTAGACTTGTGACTTGAGAGATTCATTTTCATTTAATAACAAAGTGCACTTTTTAATAGAATTTTCTCTCCTAGTATTTTCACTTTCTTTTAAAATTAGAATTTCATTTTCAAGCGATTTAATTTTAGTTTCTAATTTTTTTATTTCCTCTTCTAATGATGGACACTTATCACACTTAGGGCTCTTATTTCTATAGTTTTGAACCATTTGATCAAGCTGCATATTTAGTTCTATCAAAATAACGTTTTGTGATTCAATTTTAGCGTACTTCTCCCTAAGTCTTTCAAAACAGCCATTTACTTCATGAAAATATATAAGTAATTGCGAGTAAGTAAGTTTTGATACCTCGCTTGGCTCGTTATCATCACTGTCACTTGTTTCTCCTACAAAACACGGATTTTCTTTTTCACTCTCACTGCCAGTGCTTTCATCATCTTCTTCATCACTTTCATCCCAAGTTGCTGCAAAAATTCTCCTTTTCGGTTTCTTTCCTTTGCTGAATCGATTTTGAGGACAATTTGGCTTGATATGACCAGGTTTATTGCACTTGTGACAAATGATCTCCTTCTTTCCTGAGTTGTCTAGAACTTTGACGATTCTGCTCTTTAGTTGTTGATTTAGGACTGGATTTCCGTATTTGCGGTTCCACCTTTTGAATCTCTTTATTTTCAGTGTCATTTCAGCTGCTCCTTCATCATCACCATCATCTCCACTTTCCATCGTTCCTTTTGAGAGCTATTTATTTCTTTCACGTATCTCCTCCTTTACGTTCTTCCTTGAATTTGATTTCTAGCTCATAAGTGGTGAGGTTTCTGATGAGTTCTTCAACTTTAACCTGTTTTAAATTCTTTGATTCTTGGATGGTAGTCAAATTTGCTTCAAAATTTCATGGAAGAATTCTGAGGATCTTTCGGACTATTTCCAGTTTTGTGTATGGTCTTCTTAGGGATTTTGATTTGTATACAAGATTAGAAAGTTGTCCATACATTTCTTTGACACTTTCATCCTTTGCCATTGTGAAGTTCTCGTAATCACTACTAAGCATGGCAAGGCGAGATTCTTTAACCTGGGAGGTTCCTTCATGAGTCACTTCAAGCGTGTGCCAAATTTCTGGCACAGTTAGACAATGTGAGACACGGTTAAATTCAATTTGATCTAATGAGCAAATAATAAAATTCATAGCTTTAGCGTTAGCAATTTGCAGTTTGCAGTTTATTTTCAAGATTTGTCCATTGATCCATAGGTTTTTCAATTTCTTGATTACCTACCATCACTGTTGGTGTGCTATATCACGTTTCAACAATATTCCAGGCATCTATGGTTTTTATAAAAAAAAATCATTTAAGTTTTCTAATATGCATATTCACCATTGAACATGGGTGGTCTAGCTATGGACTGACCTTCAGTGAAAGCATTATTAAAAGAAACCAATATGCATATTCACCAATGAACACTGGTGCCTTCACTACTTCTGGGGTTTGTGACCAATTTTGGCACAAATAGTTACTTATAATGGCATGTGTAGTGTCGTGACTTAAGAGTCCTCGCGTTGATGAGTACACCGATAGGTACGTGTTTCAATGACTGTGTGGTAACTAAAGATTGTAGAGACTTAGTGCCTCTGGAGCTGCTTAGTACTATTTGTTATCTCGCCTTTTGGCAAGGCCGTTACACCAAAGAATTGACTGAAAACGGAAGATAATCAGTCCCGACGACCGATTACCTACAAAGTCCACTATGGATGCTGGTAAATTTTGTCCAAGTCTGGGTCGAGCTATAATTAACACGACACGACAATCAAGGCTATGAAAGCCAACGTTCCAAATTTCAAGTCAATCGGAGTTCGTATGCTCAAGTTATGATCGATGCAAACCAAGGAAATCAACTCATTCGTATCCATCATTCCGCCTCCTACGCATCGCTTTCCTTCGAATCCATCCAGGGAACCTCAGTTGTATTCACCAAACATTCGTTAATTCGAATCCATCACGTGAGCAGCGTTTCGTATCCATCAGGTAAGCATCAGTTTGTATCAATCAATAAGCAACACTTTCGTATCGATCTCGTCCATATGTATTTCATACCGGTCTCATCATCAACTCAATTCGTATTGATCAGCCAAAGATCGATAAGAAACATGCCACTAAAGACATCGATACGAAATATGTGTGAAATGATCGATACGAAATAACACCCAGGTTATCGATGCGAAATACACGGATTTGTATCAATACGAAACGATTACTAACCATCGATACGAAAAGAATATTCCAGATCGATACGAACAAAGCATGTAAAAGTGGAAGACTCCGTCATTCGGCATGAAAAGTGGATCGATCTTAAAAGTTAGTGCCACATCACCTAGCAAGCATGTGCCTGGAAGCGATGCGAACCGAAGCGATGCGAACTCGGCAGCCTTCAACAAACTCGAACTTGCATCGATCATAACTCAAAATCTACAAGTCCAAATGCTACCAAATTTTCACAGGAGCTTGCGTGCAACCTCAGGAATGTTCATGATCGGTCTCGACTCGATTTGGCTAAATCTTGATCGATATGAATTTCATTCGTATCAATCACTGATCGAGTCCAAACAACCGGGGATCGATCACGTGGGCCCACCCACGTGAGAGAAGAGGTCTTCCGAGATTTAGGTGAGATATTTGCTGCTTACGCCTATAAATAGCAGCCAAGGACCTACTAAAAAAGGATCTTTCGGCTCTTCTACGCCGTTACTCTGCTGAACTCCATTGTAACTTGTATACTATCAATAAGACTCTTGTAAATCAGTAGAGAATCATTAATAAAACAACAACTCTTCAAAGTGGATGTAGGCTACAACGCTGAACCACTATAAATCTTGTCTTTCTACTGCTTTCCTTTTAATTTTTTGAGTGTTCTTCATATTTAATTCAATTACATACAATCTATCCGTGATCTGTGACTGTGATTTGGTGCTTTCATATGCAATTGGGTGTTTGTGACCATTTTTGGCGCAAACATTTTGGTGCTTTCATTGAGAATTGAACTCAGGAATTCTACAGCTTGGAATTTGGATCTGAAGGTTTAAGGACTTGGATGTGGAAAGCAATGGTGAAGCAATCAGCAAGGAGACCAAGAGCAGAAAGGAGTCAGCATGAAGGAAATCATTAGGCTTCCTCAGGAGTGAATCAGGCCTCAGTCTTCATCACCCGAGATGAGATGGAGATGATGATGGAAGCTATGCAGGAGGGAATGCTGAAAAGGCAAGAAGAGATGATGCAGAACCTAATCCAGCAAATTGGACAAGCTGGAGTGCAGAATCAAGAGAACGCCACTATAAGGGGTGCTAGAACTAGGGATCAGGAGCATGGAACAACCAGGATTCAGAATAGAGCGGGACCATCAGGAGCAGCCCATGAACTAGGGGGCACTCCCCAAGAGCATGTTGATCCAACCTCAGGCAGGATACCAGGCGGAGCTGTTCAACACGGCATTGATAGAGGAATGGATGCCCGTTCAGGAGAGCAGATTCTAGGATTCCCTCGCAAACTCGGGGGGTAGATCGGAGGCAACAGACAAGGACTATAGCTTGACGATAGTGACAGATTGGTGGAGATGGTCAGACGAGCCATGAGAGGCGGATTAGTGAATAGAGATCTAGAAGATGTTAATAGGAGCCCCATCGCTCCCGCAATTAGGCAGGCCAGGAATCCACCAGAATTCAAGCTACCGACATTGGAGATGTATGATGAAAGGATAGACCCTGATGTTCATCTAACAAGGTATAAATGGCATATGGAAGTACTGGGGTCATCAGAGGAGATCATGGCCTGATGTTTCCCACTATATCTGAAGGATATAGCAGCATTATGGTTTAGACAATTGGAGAGCAGTTCGATTATAACGTGGACCGAGTTGACTGAAAGGTTTATGAGGTAGTTCAGGGTTCACATCTCGAGGCCCAAGAATGTGATGAGTCTGACGACACTGAAGCAGAAGACTGGAGAGTCTTTGAGGAACTTCTTAACACGATTCAATGCAACGGCGGTATGTGGATCAGCCAGATCCATCCATGGTTCTGATGGCAGCTGTATCTGGCATAGCTGATGGCTTAGAATTCAAGAATTCGCCGACAAGGGGTCCACCTATGGACTTAGGAGAGTTTTACCATGAGTCAGAAAGGTTTCTGTGACAAGAGGATGCGAATGCTGAGAGAGGAAGGAGAGGGGGTTGATGTTTATGCAGTCAAAAGCGAAGATCCGCCCGGAAAGGATTCAGGCAAGGAGAAAGGGAAATGGAAAGCAGAGGACAATTGTGATGAGCCAAAGCGGCCGCGAAAGGATCCGAGATTCACCTCTTATTCAGAGCTGAGCGAGACACTAGAGCGAATCTACTAAGACAATAGGGGGCAGGTTCCCTACCGGAGGCCAATGAGGAGGGATCCGACAAACAATGAGAGGAAATCAGACAAGTACTGCTTATTCCACGAGCTAAGCAGCCATAGTACAAAAGATTGCAGGCACTTAAGGGATGAGATAGAAGGGCATATCCAGAACGGCATGCTATCACAGTACGTGAGAAGGCGAGCAACAACGGTGGAGCAAGAACGACCACCATCTGCATCAACTGGGGACGGCTCAAGATCGAGGCGTCAGCTTGTCATCAACTGATTGAAATAATGACGAATAAGTCGCAAACTCCACACTAGTGCGGTTAAGTCGCTTACACATGTATATGATCATGAACGGTCCTTAAGCGTGCTCTGAGACGACTATCAACCGCATTAGTGTAGGTGTTTGCACTTTGACGTCTCTGCTTTGCTTTTGTTTTCTATTCTTTGCATCTGGACTTGATTTGGTCGAACATTTTTGTTATAAAACTCATTTTGAATGTAGATCTGGTATTTGTAATTCCATAATGGCTAAGTCACTTACACAGGTACAAGATTGCGAATGGTCCTCAGGCATGCTCTGAGATAGCGATAAACCGCCATAATAAACAATTCGGAAACTCACTCTAACGTGAAATCCGACATTAATGATACTAAGTCCCCCCGGGCACTCACCATTCGCCACAAACGGCACCCCGACCACGAACGGTCATAATTAGCCTCGAACGGCACCCGACCTCTAACGGTCACAATTCGCCTCGAATGGCACCCGATAGCGAACGGTCACCATTCGCTACGAACGGCACCTCGACCGTGAACGATCACAACTCGCCTCGAACGGCATCCGACCTCGAACGGTCACATAACACCCGAAATGGCATATGATCACGAACGATCGCTATTCACAGTCAGGTAAGATTATCAACCTCTTTACAGGACATTATCGGGATATGAACATCCAGCTTATCGAACTACAAACACACCTTCCTATCGCAAGGCATGTTTTGGGGGGCAAGTGTTATCTCGCCTTTTGGCAAGGCCGTGACACCAAAGAATTGACTGAAAACGGAAGATAATCAGTTCCGATGACCGATTACCTACAAATTCCACTATGGATGCTGGTAAATTTTGTTCGAGTCCGGGTCGAGCTACAATTAACACGACACGACAATCAGAGCTATGAAAGCCAACATTCCAAATTTCAAGTCAATCGGAGTTCGTATGCTCAAGGTATGATCGATGCAAACCATGTAAATCAACTCATTCGTATCCATCATTCTGCCTCCTTCGCATCGCTTTCCTTCGTATCCATCTAGGGAACCTCAGTCGTATCCACCAAACATCTGTTAGTTCGAATCCATCAGGTGAGTAGCGTTTCGTATCCATTAGGTAAGCATCGGTTCGTATCCATCAATAAGCAACACTTTCGTATCGATCTCGTCCATATGTATTTCGTACCGGTCTCATCATCAACTCAATTCGTATCGATCGGCCAACGATCGATACGAAACATGCCACTAAAGACATCGATACGAAAGATGTGTGGAATGATCGATACGAAATAGCATCCAGGTTATCGATACGAAATACATGGATTTGTATCGATACGAAAAGAATATTCCAGATCGATACGAAAAGAATATTCCAGATCGATACGAACAAAGCATGTAAAAGTGGAAGACTTCGTCATTCGGCATGAAAAGTGGATCGATCTTAAAAGTTAGCCCCACGTCACCTTGCAAGCACGTTCCTGGAAGCGATGCGAACCGAAGCGATGCGAACTTGGCAACCTTCAACAAACTCGAACTTGCATCGATCATAACTCAAAATCTACAAGTCCAAATGCTACCAAATTTTCACAGGAGCTTGCGTGCAACCTCAGGAATGTTCATGATCGGTCTCGACTCGATTGGGCTAAATGTTGATCGATACGAATTTCATTCGTATCAATCATAGACCGAGTCCAAACAACCGGGGATCGATCGCGTGGGCCTACCCACGTGAGAGAAGAGGTCTTTCGAGATCTGGGCGAGATATTTGCTGCCTACGCCTATAAATAGTAGCCCATGACCTACTGAAAAAGGATCTTTCAGCTCTTCTACGCCGTTACTCTACTGAACTCCATTGTAACTCGGATACTATGAATAGAACTCTTTTAAATCAGTAGGGAATCATCAATAAAACAACAATTCTTCAAAGTGGATGTAGGCTACAACGCTGAACCACTATAAATCTTGTCTTTCTACTGCTTTCCTTTTAATTTTTTTTAGTGTTCTTCATATTCAATTCAATTACCTACAATCTATTTGTGATCTGTGAATGTGATTTGGTGCTTTCATCTGCAATTGGGTGTTTGTGACCATTTTTGGTGCAAACACTATTCGTCTCCCTTATGGTACTAACGGAATAATAGATTGGCATATACGATTAATACACATCACTAGAGTATAATATGGATTGATGACCGCATATCATTCTATAGATAAATCTACTTGGGACTTCGAGTCTGTCATATAGTCATTTCCCATCATAATACTTTCAGATAACATATATATTTATATAAGGAGATAAGATTATACTTGTGATATTTATCCAGTTGATGTGTATGTCAAAATGTATATTTTTACTCTCATACTTAATCCTCTTCTATTAAAATAAATGACATATTAGGGTATTTTTACATGCTTTTAACCAAAATATAAAAGTGTTTTCAAATCATCATTCACTCACCTACATTTGGGCAAAATGGTAATTTTGTGTATGCATTAATTTTGAAAAAAATTATTGGCACATTTTAATTTTGTTTTCTAGGCAATTGAGTGCAAATTGGAAGAGGCTTCATGGACTTATGCATACACATATTTTGGAAGCCAAAGAAAGAAGAAATGAAAAAAATAATGCTTCATGGAGGAGCCCACCTACCCACTTGCTAATGGACCACGGTTAAAAGCAAAAGCACATATTAGTGGGGTACTAATTAATTATTAATGATGACTTGGAGGCCAAACAAAGTAAAGGGTATATTTTGTAGCACCCTAAAAAAAGATTAGGGTTTTAGACATGTATAAACATCCTTTTATGTTCATGTAAAAATAAATATGTAGTTGTAACAAAAGAATAGAAATAAAAGCTCTCTTTTCTTTAATGTCTTTTAGCCTTCTCTTTTACTTTTATGCACTTTTATTTCACGTTTTTTTTATGCTCTTTTATTTCATGCTCTTTTTATTCAAGTAGAGTAGATTTTATTGTTACAGGTTAGTGTAGATTTACTTTTGTGCAACTAGTTAGCACTCTTTCCGTTTAATTAGCATTTCCTTTCTTTTTATTTATGTTGAAATACATTTGTGTTGATATGAATTCAAAGATGAGAGGCTAAACCACTTCAATTTAGCGATAATGAAGGTCTCACGAATCATTTAAATTCAACATAATGCTGTTATTTATGATATCTTATTTTTGTGCTTATGTAAATATAGATGTTGATGGACGTTTGATGTTTATTAGTGTTTTGATAGCCTATGTTGTTAATTACAAATATGTTATACTTAATCAAATATTAACACAAGTTACATCTTCATATAACTAATTTATTTTGATAATGAAGTTAAAAGTAGAATCGAAATTTGATGTTCTATGTTACTTGATCAAAAAATAGTAAGTAGGTTATACTTAAAATAGATTTTACTTCTAACTTCATAATTATTTCAATAAGATTTGATAAGTGGATTTGGATGATGTATTAAAGTTTGATGGGTTAAGTTGTATTACTTAATATCATGAATAGACCATACTTATAATAAATACATCAACTATTTCTGCTTGTGTTGAAAAGAGAGATTAGAAATTTATTATGTATTTATATGAATATGAGAGTTGATTTATCTCTAAATTTTCTTTTAATCTCATTGCTTTATTTCTAATTTTTCTATAATCTTTAGCTAAAAATATTTTCAAAACTTTTGAGATAATTTGATTGAGAAAATTTGAAATTTTTGCTTTACTTATTTATCGACCAGCACTTAGATATGTACTACAATTGTACATCATGCGCTTGCGGTATTTTAATTTATAATTCGGTGGTTTTCTATCGATAGAAAATCCAATCCGAATTCAACCAATTTTTTGGCATCGTTGCACTGGGGAAAGAAATTTTATTTTATTTTACTTTTAGAATTATTTTGTGTTATTTTCCAAATTTTTTTATCACATTGCATTTGTTTGCATTTCTTTTATTAAAAACAACCACTCTTTTGTTTACGTTTTACTATCCATTTATTACAAGTGATGGGGAGTTCTTATGTTTATTTTGATTTTGCATGGTTTGATTTTTGCATTTTCTTTCCCTTTCTTATATAATAATACAAAAACAAAAAAATTGCATAATTATTTTTAAATAGGCACGATAGAGTAAGCTCACAGTTTTGGTCGTTACATTAAATTTTTGGAAAATTACTTGTCTCAATGAATAAAAGAAAAGTTTAAATTACAATGAACTGTAGTGTAACTAGTATAAAGGGCAATTCTTAGGTGATGGTTATGAAGTCTATTCTAAATTTTAGTCTATGTTTAAAGAGTGGTTGATTTAAAATACATGCATTGACATTTTTGCTCATTAAGTTAAGTGGTGCTAAGATGATTTTGCATAACTCTCTCTCTCTCTCTCTAATAATAATAATAATAATAATAATAATAAACACCTAGAGTTAAGTGTACTCTTCTCACGTAAGCCCGCAAGGCAGTGCATGAACGGTATATCTGGCCTTAGTATTCTAAGTTAGGTGTATGTTTATGTATATAAATAATAATATAATAATAATAAACACCTAGATCAAGTGTACACACCTAGGTATGGACACTCGCCACACTCTATACTCTTCTTTCATAAGCTTGAAAGGTAGTGCATGAATGGTATATCTGTCCTCGGTACTTTGAGTTAGGTGTATGTAAATATTAATAAAGTTAATATATTTTCAAAAAGAGAGAGCAAGCAACCGAAGCCCAAGCATTATCTTGACTTTACTTATTTGACTTGTTTTACAAAAGAAATGAAGATACCACTTTGCAAACTCTGACAGTCAATTGAAGAATTCATTTCATAGTTGCACTATGTTATCAACCGAAACAATTAGCCAAGCTAGAGTCCAAATGTGATGATAACTTAATTTTTGTTGGAAATTTTGATTAGTAAAGAAGTGAAATTTCCTATTAATGATCGAAACTTGTATATTACTACCTCGTGTTGATTTAAAAGTAAATTTCTTCATTTTATAAATAAAACTTGCATTCATGTCTTTTACATTAAAAACTTTGCATATTGCATTTGGATTTTATGGGTAGTATCCGCTAAAAAATCTTCATAAGAGAACACTCGTCCTACTAGAGACACCTAGAGGTTTAATAGCTTATAGCATACGCTCAATGCAATCATGTTTCCGACGAATGTGGACTTATCCTAGTTTTACTTTATTCGATGACGAATAAAAAGATAAGTGTGGGGGGATTTTATGTGAATGCAAAAGTGTATATTTTTACTCTCATACTTAATCTACTTCTTTTAAAATAAATGGCATATTAGGGTATTTTTACATGTTTTTAACCAAAATATAAAAGTGTTTTCAAATCTTCATTTATGCATCTAAATTTGGGCAAAACAGTAATTTTGTGTATGCATTAATTTTAAGAAAATTTATTTGCATATTTTAATTTTATTTTGTAGGAAATTGAGTACAAATTGGAAGAGACTTCATGGACTTATGCATATGCACATTTTAGAAGTCGAAGAAAGAAAAAAAGAAAGAAATAATGCTTCATGGAGGAGCCCATCTACTCACTTGCTAATGGACCACAGTTAAAAGTAAAAGCACATGTTAGTGGGTGTTTAACTAATTATTAATGATGATTAAGCGGCTACATAAAGAAAAGGGTATTTTTGGTAGCACCCTAAAAAGAGTTTAGGGTTTTAGACATATATAAGTTAGATTTTGTTGATACAATATTCCATATTTATGTTGATTTTGGAGATATTTAGGGCTATGGAATTGTGACTCAAATTCATTGCCTATTTTATAGATTTTGGGGAATGATTAATTGCCTCTTTTATTTATTTAAAAAAGGCAATGAATTATCTACATGGAAAAGGTCTGTGGAAGTATTCAATAGCTTCTTAAAAAGGATATTTTATCAAGACTATTAGAAATGTGCATGTGTAGGGTTCATTAGATGTGTGTGGGGAAAATTTATTTTTCTAGGGTTTTGGGATTGAGATATCTTCTCAATTTTTGGCTTTCTTTTGTATGAATTTGGTGAATTAATAAAGGTTTTGCTTAAAGAAATTTTTTTCATTCTTTTTTTTCACTTCTTATCTCTTCTAAAATCTAATTAAGGGATCATAGGAAAAACCATAATAGTTGGTATCAGAGCTTACGACATAATTTTTTAAAGAGAGTTTTTCTTATGGAGAAGATAAGTGCTGAAAAACCTAAGGGAAGAAATTGGAGGTTATGGAAGGCAAAGATGGAGGATTTTCTATATTTTCATGATCTTCGTTAACCATTGAAGAATAAAGGGGAGAAACATAGTAATATATCTAAAGCAAAATGGGAGACTTTGGATAGGCAGGCTGCGACGGCTATTCAACCTCTTTTAAAGAATACAATCTTTTGTATTATTGCTAATGAAAGATCTACTTTTGGAATTTGGAAGAAATTGGAAGGAATCTATGCGAAAAACTCCACAACAAATAAGGCACTTCTAATGAGAAGATTGGTAAAATTGAAGCTTAAGAAATATGGGTCAATTGGAGAGCATCTCAATGATTTCAAGCAATTGTAAATCAAATTGTGGCTGTGAATTACAATGCGGATGATAAGACACAAGCTTTATATTGATGAGTTCGTTATCGAAAAGTTGGGAAATGTTTGTGGTTGCATTGAACAATTCAAATTTGGATGGAGTTGTTTCAATGGGCTCGGTGGTTAGTAGCATACTTAATAAGGACATGTAGAGGATGAACCTCATGGATGGAAAGGATAAGGAGGAAAAGAAAAGTAGAAACCCAATTGAAGAAGTCCATCTTGCAGGGAGGGTTAATCGTCCAAACATGAAAAGACGGTCAAATAGATCAAACATGGAAAGAGATTTCATCTGCTACTGCTGTGAAAGATCTGGTCATCAACTGAGATTTTGCAATAAGGTTAAAAAGGACAATGAGAGGATAAAGGCATTTGAAGAAGAACAAAATGAAAGAAAAGATATTAGCGATGATGACGTGAATTTTGATGAGGAATTTAATGACAATGTCCTATGTGTGGATAAAGGCAAAAGCAAAGATTGTATGCTTGATTCAGGTGCTTGTTTCCATATATGTAATAAAAAGGAATTATTTATTGATTATGAAGAGCAAGATGCTAAGGTAAAATATGGTAGAGATTTGGATGTTAAGAGCATTAGATCCGTTAGATTGAAGATGCATGATGGAAGGGTGGTAAAGGTTACAGGAGTTAGGCATGTCCCAGAAATTACAAAGAATCTTGTTTCTGTAGGACAATTATAGGCAAAAGCATGCAACTTTTCAACTCGAGATGGAGTCACAAGGATTTGGAAGTGTAATAGGAAGATGTTGCGTGCAAAAGTAGAAAGCAACAGTGTTTACTAATTGATTGGAAAGACAGTGGAGAATGAAGAAAGTTCTCAATTTGGAGTTAGAGAGACAAATTGTTTGAAATAAGATGGAGCATGCAATGGAAAACCACAAAGTCTGCTTGGAGACTTTGTTGTATTACAAGCAATTATGTTTCATTGATAATATGCATGTCAATTAGGAAGCGTGCATATATAGGTGGTTTGGAGGTTAGTCGGTTTTTGGAATGGTGATATTTGTTTCCATGGTAATATTGGAGGTTGTTTGGAGTTTAAGGTTTAATGTGGAGCTTGGATGACATTTATGGAATATTATATCAAGGTGGAGATTGTAAGATTTTGATGATGCAATATTTCATATTTAAGTAGACTTTGGAGATATTTAGGTCTACGAGGAATTATGACTCAAAATCATTGCCTATTTTATAGATTTTGAGATGTCTTCTCAATTTGGCTTTCTTTTGTAATAATTTGGTGAATTAATAAAGGTTTTGTTTGGAGGAATTTTTTGTCATTCTTTTTTCTTCACTTCTTATCTCTTCTAAACTATAATTATGTGGGGATCCTAGGAAGAATCCTAACATATAAATACCCTCTTATGTTCATGTAAAAAGGGATATGTAGTTGTAGCCAAAAAGATTAGAAATAAAAGCTCTCTTCTCTTTAATGGCTTCTTAGTCTCTCTTTTACTTTTATACACTTTTATTTCATGCTTTTTTTATGTTATTTATTTCATGCAAGTATAGTAGATTTCCTTATTGCAAATTAGTGTAGATTTACTTTTGTGCAATTAGTTATCTCTCTTTCCGTTTGATTAGCATTTTCTTTCCTTTTTTATGTTGAAATCCATTTGTGTTGATATGAATTCAAAGATGAGTGGCTAAACCCCTTCAATTTAGGTGGTAATGAAGCTCTCATAAATTCAATATAATGGCGTCATTTATGATTTCTTATTTTTGTGCTTAATGTAAATATAGATGTTGATGGAAGTTTGATGTTTATTAGTGTTTTTAATACCCTATATTATTAATCACAAATAGGCTATACTTAATCAAATATAAAAATAAGTTACATCTCTGTCTTACTAATTGATTTTGATAATGAAGTTAAAAGTAGAATCAAAATTTGGTGTTCTATGTTACTTGATCAAAAAATAGTAAATAGATCATACTAAAGTTTATTTTACTTCTGACTTCGTAATCATTTTCATAAGATTTGATAAGTGGGTTTGGATGATGTATTAAATTTTGATGGTTTAAATTGTGTTAGTTAATATCACAAACAGACCATACTTATAATAAATACATCAACTATTTTTTCTTGTGTTAAAAAGAGAGATCATAAATTTATTATGTGTCGATTTATATGAATATGAGAGTGAATTTGTCTCTAAATTGTCTTTTAATCTCATTGCTTTATTTCTAATTTTTCTTTATTTTTTCTAAAATTATTAGTTAAAAATATTTTCAAAACTTTTGAGATAACTTGATTGAGTAATTTTGAAATTTTTTGCTTTCCTTATGCATCGACCTTCGCATACATGCTACAATTGTACGCTTTACGGTTGCGGTACTTTAATTTATAATTCGGCAGTTTTCTAATTGATAGAAAATCCGATCTAATCCAATCTTCAATGTATAGTGGAATCTCATTTATATTGATAAGCAGCCTATCCTATTCTATTTGATATATTTATGATAATGGTTTATCGAGATTAAGAGATATATTTGGGTAATGCTCCGTCATCCATGCTAGCCTGATTATACTTGGTGATATCTAACCTAGAGAAGTTTTCTAGATTCGATGAAGATTTTGGTATATGTATGATTCACCTATTTGTGTAGATTCACTGATTTCTAATTTAATATGTTTCTATATGGGTGAGGACATCTTTTGATATCAGTATTTATTATTTTATACGGATTTGAGTTATTAGTGAGATATGATGCCTTGATGATTATTTGTGGTATTATATAGATATTCCAGGTATACATTTCTATACTTATATATATGTATTGATATGTTGTTGAATGATTTGAGTATTTGTGGTTGATTCATCATGTTATTATTCACAGTTTACATTATGTACGCTATTTGGATTCTTAATTAGACATAGTTTGACCCGCATATTATTTATGTAATACTAGGATTAGTTCGAAACATTTCAGGTACATGGACGATATGACCAGCGTTTATTTTATTGGGTTTAGAGAAGTATTATATTCGAATTGTTACTTGATACATATATGACGTTGATATATATATATACATATATATATATATATGTGTGTGTGTGTGTATGTATGTATGTATATATATATGTATGTATGTATGTATATGTATATTCGACACTGAGCTGTATATTGATTACTTATTACATTATATTGATATAGTTCAAATTTGAGCTATGTTGTACTCTTATGACTTTATTGTATTATATATTGTATATTACCGCTGCGACTGGCCTTATGATCTCTATTATTTATTGTATATTATGTTTTGTTCTGTCCTAGAGCCATACATGTTTATTCCTTTGTACCAATACTGTGTAGTATATATGAGATATTTATTTGATATTTTAATACGTACCAGTGTTAGTGCAAGTGAATATTCACATGTACCCTATATTATCTCATCTCTATATTATCTGATAGTATTACTGTGTAATACTCTTGGATGGTATGGGTATAGAGGTGGGGTGTCACATCAGTAAACTCACACTTCTTCCTAATGTAAATATCCTAATTATACACCTAATAACCCTGCCTGAACTCAATACCTTGAGATTAGAATCGTCGAATTACATCGTGCAGCTCACCTAGAAAATTTAGAGTTTGAAATTCAAAAAAATACTAAATAAAGTGGAAAATAAAATAAAAATAAATTTAAAAAATTAAACACCTGATATTTGAATGTGCAAATAATAAAAGCAAGGATCCCAAAAGAAAATTTCCCTTGCTCCTTTAATTACATAAGCATAGACCTATCAACGGATATTTCGGATGCAGAGAGTGCCATATCCATATTCGCATCCGCAAATACAGATGGATATTAGATAATTATCATATCTGCTAACAACCGATAAATCAAGGAATATAAATGGAAAATTTTAGTTTCACATAAATTGTATTCAATCCCATTGATTGTAAAAGTGTTAAAAATAAAAATGTTTGTACCAAAATTGGGCACAACACTCTTTGGATGTGTTTGAAGAGATAAAATGAAGAAGATAAATGTAAAATGAAGTAGATCTAACAAACACACCAATAAACAGATAAGAAAATGCACAGAAACACACGGATTTAGAGTGGTTCGGTGAATTGCCTACGTCCACTATGAAATGATTGATGTTTATTGAATTTCACTCACTGTTTACAAGAGATTACAACAGTATCACTGAAGTTTGATAATGATTTCGGCAGAATATCGGCGTAGAGAAGCCAAAAGTCCCCTTTTCTATAGGTTCTGGGCTGTTATTTAAAGGCGTAGGCTGCAAATATCTCGCTCAGATCTCGGGAGACCTCTTCTCTTACGTGGGTGGGCCCACGTGATCTATCCTATGTGATTTGCACTCGGTCTGTGATCGATATGAACAAATTTCGTATCAATCAAGATTTGGCCCAATCGAGTCGAAATTGAGCATGAACACCGTCGATGATGTACGCAAGCTCCTATGAAAATTTGGTGGCATTTGGACTTGTAGATTGTCAGTTATGATCGATGCAAATTCGGGTTTTATATAGGCTGTTCTGTTCGTATCAATCGGAACTGTCTTGTTCGTATCGATCATCATAGCTCTATTCGTATCGATAGGCTTGCTCTGTTCGTATCGATAGTCTTGCTCTGTTCATATCGATTATTTCTGCTCTGTTCGTATCGATTATTTCTTCCTTGTTCGTATCCATTGGTTGCATCTCACTTCGTATCACTTTTGCGCACTCCACTTCGTGTCAATGACCAAGTGGACTGATGGATACGAAGAGAGTGGTTATCTGATGGATTGATGGATACAAAAAGGCCTTTCAGTGGATAGGTACGAACAAGGCCTTTCAATGGATGGATACGAATAGTCGAGGCTTGATGGATATGAACAAGGCCTTTTAATGGATGGATACGAATAGTCGAGGGTTGATGGGTACGAACAAGGCCTTTAAGCGGATGGATACGAACAGCCGAGGCTTGATGGATACGAACAAGGTGATTACTAAAATTGCATCTATCATATCTTGAGCATACAAGCTCCGATTGACTTGAAATTCGGAACGTTGGCTTTTATAGCTTTGCTTGTCGTGTCATGTTAATTGTAGCTCGATCAGGACTCGGACAAAATTCGTCGATATCCATAATGAGCCTGCGTATAACCGATCTCCAGGATGAACTGTCCTTGGTTTCTAGTCAAGTTCTTGGTGTCACGGCCTTGCCAAAAGGTGGGATAACAAAACAAATACATACACAGTGAATCTAGTGATTCTAGGATTTGTGATTTGCCTATTTTTCCATGGCCCATGCCTAAGAAATTGCATTATGATGAAGCCGCCTAGAGTTGCCATCAATCTGAGAGCTGCTGTTCACCATCATTAGAACTTACACTGCCATGTCATCAAATCTGAAAATTTCAATCATCGCCTATTGTTCATCATGATGGGTTATTAATATGTGCGTCAAATATGGTTATCTTTTGTTGCTAAAGCCAATTGCAATGTTGCCTTGCTGACGATGATAAAGAGGTGGAGGTGTATTGAATCGTCGCTGCTGGGGGTTCTTGGTTCTAATCTAGCATATGGAGTTGCTCATCTTTGGTTAGCTTGCCAAAAACTGTAGGTTGTAGAGAGTTGCTGAATCTATGACTTATGATGATGCCGAACTCAAAGTGTTTGTGTGGTCTATAAATGGCTAAGTTACTATTGCTTGAGTTTGACACGGTGTTGGTCAGTGAAAACTCGTCCGATCAGTGAGTGTTATACATCCATCTGAATTTGCAGTGTCTTTTTTGCCGAGTCATGGACTATATCACACTTTTTAAGACGTTTCACTGCTATGTCAAAACCATGTAAGACAGTTAGTAGTGCAGTACTGCCTCCAGGATAAAACAACCCTATATATCAATATCAACAGTCTCTTGCACAAGACTGTTGAGCCAGTAACACCCAAAAATATTATGCTCGGGTTTGAAAGTATTTTAGGAAGAAGAATTAGAGAACTCAAATTTAAAACTTATTATTTTTCCATGTCAATTTCTCAGTTCATATAGAAAAAACCTGAGAGTAAAAACGTGTTTTTTTCTTACCGAGTAATGATAATTATAGGATCTTAATTTACCGAGTCTTATTACCAAGTCAAAACCAATTTAATAATGTACTGTCAAAATATTAAAAGAGTCATACACCACATTAGCCAAGCCCAGCTCGATCCAGGTCAGGTCAAGTCGGTTGGTCGATGCGTGCACGTGTATGTGATGGTCAGTATGGTCTCCCTCCTCAACATAAGAGAAAACATTAGATGCCCAAAGGGTCCATTATTTCTCTTGTGAATGCTTTATTTAAATAGGACTTCCTTATAGTTCCCTACAATATGGGATTATTCAGTAAAAGGGTATTCTATACTCTTCTCAATAATTTTAATAATTCACTTTAAAACCAAAATTTTCCAATAATCCCCCACTTGAATTTTTAAAAATATTTTTCTTGAGCAATGTTTGATTTTATAAGATTGCACATAAAAAATGGTATCTTTCGATTTGAACCTTTGCATGGCGAATAAGATCAAGATTATACTGGAGTGACTTATTGTCTTGAACTCTATCTCTAACATCAAACCCTATACAACCTTTCTAAGATGCAGTCTATAGCCTATGCTTTAAAAGGCCATGCATGTTTATCCCAGTTTAGTGAATGCTCTAGGATTTTTGCCCAAAATTCCATAGGAAATGACCATATTTCCACATTCACATTGGTGAACCTATCAAGAGTACTTTTGTATCTAGGTACTCTACTCCACATGGAGTATAGATTTCATTAAGAGTTAAACTCATTCTCTTACCGCTTCAGGACTACATGCTACTATCTAATGAAAAGTAGCATGTTCAATCAGCATCACTACATAACTTGTTATTACCCATTGAACCTAGTTCTTGAGGTCTCCATTCATTAGGTTGTGTTACTATTATAAGTGACTTCTCATTCTAAGGACTATAGTCCCATTCTTTTAGATGTAGAAAGGACTTTCTCTTTAGCCAATTCTTTCATCAAAGGATTGAAAGGGACGCGGAAGATGATCTTAAGTCTATTTAACACTAGAGGGGGGGGGTGAATAGTGTTTTAAGAATTTCTTTAAAACTTCTTTGATTTAAATTGAATTAACTAACTTAATGCAAATACACAATCACAGATCAAATCACAGAATCACAAACAAATGCAAATATAAATAAAAAGCAAGTAAAGGAAAGAACACACCAGGAATTTTATACTGGTTCGGTGTTACCCTACATCCAGTCCCGCACAACCCGTACGGATTTCAATTCAACAATAATCTAGATTACAATCCCTCGATTCCAAGGCAACGAGGTACACCCTCCAGATTCTCAGGTCTTTGGGTAGAACCACTTGATTCACAGGACACAAGTTCACCCGATCGATTTCCAAGGACACGATCACACCTTTATAACCCCACACAAGTTTCTTTGAGTACAAATGTATCTATAACTCTGATAAGCACTGAGATTCTTTGGAGAGAGTGGCAGAGAATCAAACTAGAGATATTCTGGTTTGATTCACTTAAGATTTCGGCAAAATATGGATAGGATGATTAGAAAATAAGATAAGAGAGTAAAGAGGAGAGAAAAATAAAGAAAGTAGTTACTGGAAAACGTCCATAACAGTCTCTATTTATAGAGAATGAATGGATGTGTCCATTCGAAGAGGTTTAAACGAATAGACACTTCTTTTGAAAACAACCTTTGCTGTAACGGGAAGCATGTCGACATGACAGGTAAATAGGATGTCGACATGGTCTAGTAAAAAGTGATGATTTGCTTTACTTTGAAAATGATGATTTAAAACATATGCAACTTTATTCAAATGGACTCTATGTATTTGTAGAAGGTATTTAGAAGTAGAAATACTTATGAATGTATATATGTATATATACTAAAATATATTTAAAATCAAAGTAAATAAACTAAAGTAAATATAATATTAAAATAGATTTTGAGGCTAAAATATCAAGGATAATTTTGAAATCAAAATATAACAAAATGATAAATATGATTTTGAGGCCAAAACATTTTTGGAAATGTGAACGAAGGTTTTTCTTTTGAAAAGGAATATTTGAAAATCATTTTATAAAACAAGAGATAATTTTGAAAATCATTTTGAATCAAAATTAGTGGATAACAAAATAGGGCTACTATCCGTTCCACTAGATATTTCGTGAGTTCCATCTCACTAGGGTTCCATCCCTTTAACAAGAACGAAGTGGATTCCATTCCACGAGTAAATTGGATAAAAAAGAATGATAGTGCTTTCAAGGAGTTTTAACAAATATCTAACCTAACTATATTATTTGTCTTGAACTCTTGAATATCTTGAATCTCATGAGTCTTCAATCTTGAACTCTTGATCTTTGTCTTCATCAATTTTGTTTTCTTTACTGTACAGTCTTCTTTTGTTGACACCTGCATATAGATTTCCTGCACATATATATTTTATAACACTTCTATAGTTGTTGTCATCAAAACCACTATCCTATGGACTAACATTCTCCCCCTTTTTGATGATGACAACCTTTGTTTATAAAATATTTATATTCTCCTTATAACTCCCCCTAAATCTAATAACTCCCCCTTAATCTATGCCTAACTAACCTATTTTATACTTCTCCCCCTTTGTCATCAACAAAAAAATGACACTAACTCCCCCTAAATCTATGATATTAATGATAGTGTTATCATTAATAATACTGAAACTAGATAGAACAATGCACTAAACATCGTATACTTAGAATGTAATATATGAGCAATATAAGAATAAGAATAATAAGTGTAACCACAGATTATTTTATTCATTTCAATATTACTATATACATGACTATTTAAACTTATAAACACATAAATAACTAAAACAAGAAAATAAACAACTCAACGGTTGTTTTTGATGATGGGAGACTTGTGGACAGGACAATTTGGGTAATGGAAACAGAAATTTCCATGTTGTTCCACAATGTTCCCATAAGCATCAAAACAAACTTCCCCTACACATACTGCTTCATCATCAGTTTCTTTTGCTCTCTTGCCATTCTCAATTGTTGAACTTGCATTTCAGTTAACATCTGCAGCGAATCATTAACTTTCTCCTCTATTTTGATGACACGAGCGGGTATGGAGTTTTGGAAAGGGCCATGTGTAGGAGAAGGGAAAAAGCCAGTGATATTTGATTAGGATTGGATGTGGAAGCCATGGATTTGATGTTTCTAGAAAGTAGAATGAAGAAATAATGATTGGAGGGAAGAGAAACTCGGAAGAGGTGAGTTAAATAACCACCCATTCAAAAATTAGAGGGAAAAAACGAATTGTCATTTTTACCGTTGCATGTCGACATGACGCATGAATACCATGTCGACATGGTGTTGCAAAATGCTATGGTTAAGAAAACATTCATATATACCCTATGTATACTACTATACTATATACTATATTTCAGAAAGAGAACATATACCTAATTCTCTTCTTAACTTGGTGAAGATAGGTTCTCCTAAAGGTTTGGTTAAAATATCAGCTATTTGATTTTCAGAATTAACGAAATCAAGAGAAATTTGCTCTTTATTTACGTTATCTCTTAGAAAATGGTGTCTAATGTCAATATGTTTAGTTCGGGCATGGAGAGTTGGGTTTTTGGACAAACTAATGGCACTAGTGTTATCACAGAAAATTGGAGATTTCGTGATAGATATACCAAAATCATTCTAGGTTTGTTGCATATACAAAACTTGAGAACAAGCTAAAGCAGCAGAAACATACTCTGCTTCAGTTGTTGATAGGGAAACAGTATTCTGCTTTTTACTGAACCAGGAAATTAAGGAATGACCTAGAAAGTGACAAGTTCCACTTGTACTCTTTCGGTCTGACTTACACCCAGCATAGTCAGCATCACAGTAGGAAACTAATTCAAATGAATCATTCTTAGGGTAGAACAATCTATAATCAAAGGTGTGTTTAACATATCGAATGATACGTTTCACAGCTTTTAGATGAGTTTCCTTGGGTTGAGATTGATATCTTGCACAGAGACAGACACTGTTCATGATATCTGGTCTACTAGCAGTTATATAGAGAAGTGATCCAATCATTCCTCTATACAAGGTTTGATCTACGTCTTTGGATAGATCATCCTTACTTAACGCTATATTGGTTGCCATGGGAGTTGGTTTTCCACTCACATTGGTCAAGCCAAACTTACTAACTAACTCTCTCGCATACTTCTCTTGACTGATAAAGATACCATTATCTAATTGTTTGATTTGTAATCCTAGGAAAAAGTTAAGTTCACCCATATGACTCATCTCAAACTCTTTTGTCATAATGTCAGAAAATTCTTTGTTCATGTCAGAATTGGTTGATCCAAAAATAATATCATCTACGTACACTTGTACAAGTTGAATATCATTTTTTTTTCTTTTAATAAAAAGTGTGTTATCTACTTTACCTATTTCAAAATTAGATTGCAAAAGATAAGACCTAAGTCTATCATACCAAGCTCTAGGAGCTTGTTTTAGACCATACAGGGCTTTCTTTAATTTAAAAACATGATTTGGAAATTTTGTATCTTCAAAGAGTGGAGGTTGTTCAACATAAACTTCCTCTTTTACAAAACCATTTAGAAAGGCACTCTTGACATCCATTTGAAAAAGTTTGAAATTATTGAAATTAGCGAAAGCAAGCAGAATTCTAATAGCTTCTAATCTTGCTACGGGTGCAAAGGTTTCGTCATAATCTATACCTTCTTCTTGACAATAACCTTGTGCAACGAGTCGAGCCTTATTTCTAACGACCTCACCTAATTCATTTAATTTATTTTTATATACCCATTTAGTGCCTATAATGGATTTATCCTCAGGTCTAGGAACAAGTTCCCAAACATCATTTCTGGTGAATTGATTCAATTCTTCTTGCATAGAAAGAATCCATGAATCATCAGTTGATGCTTCCTTTGGATTTTTAGGTTCTATTGAGGATATAAAAGCAACATGACTCATACTGTTTAATTGATTCCTAGTTTTAACAACAGATTGCATATCTCCTAGAATATTTTCTACAGGGTGATCTTTTAAAAGCCTAATCTTTTTATTTGGATGAAAAGTTTCATTTGTAGCATCTACAGATTCATGATTAGAAATAACTAAGTCATCCTCATCATTAGTCTGATCAACTTCTTTGAAATTTTCATCAAAGGAAACATGTAAAGTTTCTTCAATAGTGTTTGTTCTTAGATTAAAAACTCTATAAGCTTTACTCCTGTTAGAATATCCGATAAAGATTCCTTCGTCGGATTTAGGATCAAACTTATCTAAATTATCTTTTGTATTTAAGATAAAACATTTACTTCCAAAAATTCTGAATTAAGATACCTTAGGTTTCTTATTGAAAAGAAGTTCATAAGGTGTTTTATTGGTTAGAGGTCTAATTAAAATCCTATTCAAAATATAACAGGCTGTTGCAACTGCTTCAGCCCAAAAATGTTTTGGTAATTTACTATCAGAAAGTAGAGTTCTAGCACACTCTTGAATCGTCCTATTCTTACGCTCAACTACTCCGTTTTGTTATGGAGTTCTTGGAAACGAAAAATTGTGAGTAATTCCTTTCTGATTACAGAATTCCTCAAACTTCTCATTTTCAAATTCACCACCGTGATCACTACGAATAGTGATGATCTTGGAAGAAAGTTTGTTTTGAACTCTTTTTGAAAAACTTTTAAAATAATCAAAAGTATCACTTTTATGTTTCAGAAAGATTGTCCATGTATATCTGGAATAATCATCCACAATTACAAAGACATATTTACTATGGTTGATTGATTGAATCTGAGATGGACCAAATAAATCTAGGTGAAGTAACTCAAGAGGTTTTGAAGTAGAGATCATATCTTTAAGTTTAAAGGAACTTTTTCTAAGTTTTCCTAATTGACATGCATCACATATACTATCTACTTTAAATTGCATCTTAGGGAGGCCTCTTACTAGATCAAGTTTGGATAGTCTAGATAAGAGTTTAAAATTCAAATGTTCAAATCTCTTATGCCAAGTCCAAGGGTCACTTGTATTGGCCAACAGACATAGATTATCATTTGAAATTTTCATACAAAGAATATAAATATTCTTTTTCCTAACTCCCTCAAAGATAATATTAGATTTATTATCTTCGATGTGACACTTGTCTTTTTCAAATTTAATCCTATATCCTTTATCACATAACTGACTAATACTAAGTAGATTATGTTGTAGATTTTTAACTAACAAAACATTTGAAATAATAGGGGTTTCAGAATTACCTACATTGCCGATGCCAACCACATAACCTTTTGAATTATCCCCAAAATTAACCAATCCTCCATCCTTGTAAATAATGTCATTGAGTATCTCTGGATTTCCTGTCATATGTCTTGAACATCCACTATCAATCATCCACTTGTTTTTCCTTATTTGCACAGCTTGTCCATTGTGAATAGATTCATTTGTCGCCATGAAGCAAGATTCCTGCACAGTGAGCAACTTTTGTAGACTACCTGATTCTATATAACTATCATGCATCAATTTATGAGACCACAATGATTTGATCATTAAAGAAATATTTTTAGGAAATATTTCAAACTTAGCCATGAACTTTTCAAAAATCAGATTATGAATACTTTGAAAAACTTGCTCTGATACCAAATGAAAGGGACGCGGAAGATGATCTTAAGGCTATTTAACACTAGAGGGGGGGGTGAATAGTGTTTTAAGAATTTCTTTAAAACTTCTTTGATTTAAATTGAATTAACTAACTTAATGCAAATACACAATCACAGATCAAATCACAGAATCACAAACAAATGCAAATATAAATAAAAAGCAAGTAAAGGAAAGAACACACCAGGAATTTTATACTGGTTCGGTGTTACCCTACATCCAGTCCCGCACAACCCGTATGGCTTTCTATTCAACAATAATCTAGATTACAATCCCTCGATTCCAAGGCAACGAGGTACACCCTCCAGATTCTCAGGTCTCTGGGTAGAACCACTTGATTCACAGGACACAAGTTCACCCGATCGATTTCCAAGGACACGATCACACCTTTATAACCCCACACAAGTTTCTTTGAGTACAAATGTATCTATAACTCTGATAAGCACTAAGATTCTTTGGAGAGAGTGGCAGAGAATCAAACTAGAGATATTCTGGTTTGATTCACTTAAGATTTCGGCAAAATATGGATAGGATGATTAGAAAATAAGATAAGAGAGTAAAGAGGAGAGAAAAATAAAGAAAGTAGTTACTGGAAAACGTCCATAACAGTCTCTATTTATAGAGAATGAATGGATGTGTCCATTCGAAGAGGTTTAAACGAATAGACACTTCTTTTGAAAACAACCTTTGCTGTAACGGGAAGCATGTCGACATGACAGGTAAATAGGATGTCGACATGGTCTAGTAAAAAGTGATGATTTGCTTTACTTTGAAAATGATGATTTAAAACATATGCAACTTTATTCAAATGGACTCTATGTATTTGTAGAAGGTATTTAGAAGTAGAAATACTTATGAATGTATATATGTATATATACTAAAATATATTTAAAATCAAAGTAAATAAACTAAAGTAAATATAATATTAAAATAGATTTTGAGGCTAAAATATCAAGGATAATTTTGAAATCAAAATATAACAAAATGATAAATATGATTTTGAGGCTAAAACATTTTTGGAAATGTGAACGAAGGTTTTTCTTTTGAAAAGGAATATTTGAAAATCATTTTATAAAACAAGAGATAATTTTGAAAATCATTTTGAATCAAAATTAGTGGATAACAAAATAGGGCTACTATCCGTTCCACTAGATATTTCGTGAGTTCCATCTCACTAGGGTTCCATCCCTTTAACAAGAACGAAGTGGATTCCATTCCACGAGTAAATTGGATAAAAAAGAATGATAGTGCTTTCAAGGAGTTTTAACAAATATCTAACCTAACTATATTATTTGTCTTGAACTCTTGAATATCTTGAATCTCATGAGTCTTCAATCTTGAACTCTTGATCTTTGTCTTCATCAATTTTGTTTTCTTTACTGTACAGTCTTCTTTTGTTGATACCTGCATATAGATTTCCTGCACATATATATTTTATAACACTTCTATAGTTGTTGTCATCAAAACCACTATCCTATGGACTAACAAGGATCAGCCAGATTCTCATCAGTTTGTATATAATCCACTCTAACATATCTTGAAGAGATATACTCTCCTACAGTAGCGTGCTTACAATGAACTTGTCACCTCTTACCACTGTAATAATGGTTCTCTAACTTTTGCAATAGCCATAGTACTATCGCAATGGATCAACACAGCTGGTATCGAGTTTTCTCATAAAGGGATCTCAACTAGTAGATTTCTTAAATAATCCAATTCTTCACTAGTAGTAGCTAGTGCTATCATTTCTGACTCCATAGTGGATTGAGCAAAAATGGTATGTTTCCTAGATTTCCAAGAAATTTCTCCTCTTGCAATACAAAAATATATCTGTAATGACCACCCTACACCTAAGGTGCAAAACGGTAGTTAAAGGAAAGAAAAAAAAATAAGATGAAGAAATAGAAGAGAAAAGAATGGAAAAGAAGAAAAAGATAACATCACATAACCAAATTACCTGTCGCATATCTCACATCGCATCAGAGTAAATATAATAATCAACACATGTATAAAAAAAGAGAGACAGCAATAACAATGTGAAATAATCATCTGAATAAAGATCCACAAAGTTATACAACACCATAATAGAGTTTATACAACGGGAAAGTAAACTCAGCGGTACACTGTCTCATAATGGTAAATCAACACTGTCAAGGCTCCACTGTGTCACACAATGGAAATATAATAACAAATGCACATATAAGTATAGATAACCATCACCTCCTGTCGGTCCGCCTATAAAACTCCATAATCATCCACCTGCTCTCAATCTACTCATTTAAGGGTACCCGAGATAAAAGGAAGCAAAGTATAAAACCTCGGGTTAGACAACAGTCTAGTATGAGCGATATCAAATCTCAAAATACTATAAATGTCGATAATATATGGAAAGAGGGTATATAAAACATACCTGACATGTCCCTGCAACCACAGAGTTAGCACATAAACATAAGTAATATGCTACTCTATAACATCGTAAAAAGGTATACCATACTCAGTATCTATCAAGGTACCTAGGTATCTCCACCTACAGTCCCTACTCCATCCTAAGTAAACTTCAGGTATCTAGGTATCTCCATCCATACCTACTCCACACTAATTAAGTCAGGGTATTCATGTATCCCTACCACAATACCTACCTAGTGTGACATCCCTAGGGTGACAAGTGACTAGTGAGCAACCATAACAGACATAGCAACCATCAAACAATGCTAATTGTCACTCAATGTGCCAAATTATGATGACCCGTATGATCGACTATCAAGGACTAGTGGAAATCCTGGTTCTCATTATGTTCCACCGTACTTTCTGGTCTGAAACCCCGCACAGTTGTCTCCTATGATACCTCTGTAGCACCTGACCTAGAACCCCTCGGAGCGGTTTTGGTTACACGACCATCGTTGCCAGCTCTCGGGTATCACTTGCATATTGTACCCCTGCTCTGAACACAACAGAGAACACTCTGAGTTATCAACGATCCATAGACACAAACACATCCATCGAGCCCTACTCACCCAATATAGATTCGAACCCTACAGGTTCACTATAGTTTCTGGGCATGAGCCCTAATACTCAACCCAGTCCGCTATCTATAACCTCACTCTTATCTGAGCTGCTATCATGCCATCCAAAGCCTAAGATCTAGCATGATCCATACGGTCTTGATACTATCATCCCGGAGCCTACTCCATACATAATCGAGTCACTATCCGCAGTATCAGACTACCAGATCAAAGCACCACATCCCTGCCTCACCATCAATATCACTCATCATAGAGTGATGACATCATATCTCTAAACTGGTCACACGAACAAACCATCATGTTGTGCATCATGGTATCTCATCAACGTCAAAGCCACATATCAGCCAATTCGCCAATCAACAATAGTGATGGACATTGACCACTGACCACTCTACTATGGTCAATACCATCCACCTTGGTCATGTACTTAACTGAATGGTTAAGTATAGACCAAACAGAAACGTCTGACATCCACTCTGAAATCCAGATTCGTCGGCATGTATCCCAAACCCTCTTCAACAGCTCATCTCATTCATTAGATTCCCACATGTGCGGAACTCCAACGTCCAAGACGCTACCTACAATCCAATCAACACTAATCGGCGTTTTCGGCCAAAACAGTCAAAAAACAAACAAGCCCAACAATCAAACATGCACCCATACATCCATACATTCAAACAACCATACATCCATCCAAAACATCATACGTACAACATAACAATCCATCCATATCGATTAATGTGGAAACTAACAGCAATAATAGGTCTAATGTAATAATTCCCTAACTATGGCACGATTATGGAAAATAAGTGAGATTCTTTATAAATCATTTAAAAATAAGTATATATTCTTTTATAAAAATATAGTTGTTGTATATATATATAATAATATCACGTTTAAAAGCCAAAAATCATTCTTGAACGTCAATTTAATAATAAACAACCAATTATAGTAAAGTGAGAGACAATATCACTGACCTCGGCCAAATTTATCTAAACCAGTGCCAAAATGAGTGCACTGCAAGAAACCGCATCCAAAACGGACCTCGTATGCAAAAGATATTGCCAAAATAAGAATCATCATTAACAAAATCATTAAGTAACTAATTAACAACTTAATTAACTAATTACTTACCTAATACCTCATCTTCTCCACTCAAATGCTACAGTCCATGCATGAAACCTATCCCACCGTGTACATACATGCCAATTTCTCGACAATCACTCCATGAAATCAACAACCGTCTTCACCAAATCATTTCTTATCATGTTCTCTTCGATCTACACCCGAACTCCACTCGATCGCACCACCCGTAGTGATCGCGACCCCCAGGACCCGCTCTTGACCTTCCATGAATGGACTTCGCCTCACTCAACCGATCCCCACCAAATCATGGTTGCACACCCCTCTTCACGCAAGATTCACAACGCCACCCTTGAATCCTCCTATCGTCGCCTAAATCTCCGGCGATCTCAAACCCTAGATCCATCGATCTCGGCCAAAGTTGATAAATCAAAATTCTGCCACGGTCATCGCATAGCCCTCGTCCGTACGATCTCAATGAATCAAACGGCATGATTTTTGGTGAAGCAGATGAGGAGAAATTAATTTTTGAAGACCAAGATGTGTGGTTGGCCATGATTTCTTTCTCCAAGATGCTACATTAATGAGGAAATAAAAGAATGGAGGGAAGAGATGGATATGGGATTTAAATAACATTATTTTATTCCATTTATTTAATTCTCAAATAAATGACTATACGTTTTGAGTCTGTACGATCATATGACACGTCTGTTCGTCATGAAACTTGTCTGCGTACATCATCTCATTTTTCAAAATCCAACGGCACTAACTACGTCTCCATTTGAGACTGCGCCCTGGAAGGCTAATTTCACGTATTTCGAGACCATTTTGGCGATCGGATCTTCCAATCTTGAAATATAGCAATCCTTGTACTCATTTTAATTCGCAACGTCAATCCGAACTCAGTGGAAGTGGTCTTGAGTCCTGATTCGGTGGTATATGAAAAATCACATTTTCAGGCCTTTATTTAATAACGATTAAATATTTAAACAAATTATTTAAGTATCCGATCGTTAAAAATACGGGTCGTTACATTCTTCCCTCCTTAAAGAATTTCGTCCCCGAAATCACAAAGCAAAGAGAATGTCTCCTAACTCATTGGCCCTAAAAAACCTGTCAGATCCCGAAAACAATCCGGCAGAACCTCCTTTGGACGATTAAGTTCGGAAAACCCCAACACAACGAAGATATGCCTACAACTCATATCTTTAGCTATACTAGATCATATATAGAAATCATCAAACAAGAATGCTATACCCAACCAAACTATCCTGCATGCCTAACAAACATACAAACATAAACTATCAACTCAAATGCTAACAATCAATTCAAACATGCATACATAAGATCTAACATCCGAAAATAACAGCCATGCCTATCTAGCATGCAGAATACTAAACCATCTCGTATAAACATCCAATATGATATACACAATGAAAGATGACGATATAAACAAAATCTTATCGTCTAAAGAGCTACGGACTAGTCATCTTCATGCTCTACACAGTATAGTATACCCTATCGCCTTCGCTTTCATTTGATTGAACCTCTACTACTCCTTTGACCTCCTCCTAACCTAATTCGTAACACATCTACTAGCACAAATAGGCTTATGAAGTCTCCAAGCCATGGTTCAGTCTCGATATCATCTAATCCATTTAGTGCCAAATATCCAAACGGCTCTTGTAAGTTCTCCCAAAACCCATTATCGAACAACGAGTCTTGGCCACTTACAATGCTCTTGGCATACAATGGATCACACAAACCATCCTATAAACAACTTAACAAATACGGATGCCGTGACTTAAGGAATACAAATCTAGCATCATCTTTCAACCAATCGACTGTAACTCAAATTCTATCTCTCTATCCTTAGTCATCGGTGATCCTTTGATGCAGTCCCAAAACAGTTGTTCCCACCACTCGAGAACAAACATCTCTACGGAACCAACAGTCTCCATCGGGTCTGCACTACATCAGCTCTATAGACACTACTTACTCTTCTAATTTAGCTACGATCTCCACTAGTCTAGTTTAACGCCTCTAACTAGATACAATTTGCTAAATCAAAGTAGGTCTGACAGTCAAACCAACCATCACACTCAGCAAAAACTCATCGAGTCCTGGAGTCGTAACCAGTTATAAGCTTAGGCAATACCCACTCTAGGAATATCGCTCCCAAACTAGTACAGCTCCCACTCGAAACACCAACCACTACATTTCCCTTTCAAACATCTAGGAAATGTCAGATCCATAGGAGGCTAAGAACTCCAACCATCATTACTAGTGAAGGTAAATATCCTTCTCGGAGAAGAGATACTATAATGACAGGCGAACACTGAACAACTCAAACTCCTCTCCTAGTAGACAATGCCTCCTAAATCTCCAAAGCGAACTCTATCGCTTCCAACTCCATTTTGAGTCGGACACTACTTATCGATATCACTGCCGCATGCATTTAAGTACCATAGGCAAGTGTGTACTATCGTCTCCTCATTCCCGCTTAGAATGAGTACTATCAATGCACTCATTGACCAATCGGCCAGACTCACCAATGCGTGTCTACACCTCATGTCTTAAACGAAAGCCCGACCCTCTCCTAAACAATAGGTCGACGATACTACTACCTTGGGTCCATTCAGATTTTCGAACTGCCATAACTAAAGCATCTACAATGACATCCTACTCTGAAACAACATGACCCAAGCATCTCAATCCGCTCCTTCAGGAGTGATACCCCTAAAATCTCATCAATGATCATGTATTGTACTCCTCTTCCATCCATGGGTAGACGATAGTATCATCAACGAATACAAGCACAACCTACTCAAGTGACCACTCTAATCACGGTCCATGAGATCCACAATATATATCGATACATTTGATAGCCCGAACGACATAACCAACCTAAAATCAAGGTAGTGTACGAAACACTATAATCGGCACACTCATCCAAATTACTCTCAGTTGGTGCAACCTCACCGCAGGGTCCAACTAAGAGAATATCCTCGTGTTATAGAGCAGATCGAACAAGTCATCAACAAACGGGAGTACAACTTGTTCGTTATCTCATCCAGCCCACAACAACCAACCAACAACACCAAAGAGCCATTCATCCTACTGATGAACACAATAGGTTCATCCTACCCAAATATACATCCATGGATGAACCATCATCTAAACAGGTCATCCGCTTGCACCTCTAATCTCCTAAGCTCTTTAGTCACTTTATACCTTAAAGGCATAAATACTGGCCCAATCCCTCCGACCAAATTGATACGGAACTGTGTCGTTATATGGTGGTAATCTGGTCACCTCCTCGAGTATATCCGGACACTCTCCAATTACAGGCACAAATGACATCCTATCATGTGGAATATCGAGCGAATATATAAGGCTCCCTGCCGACAACCAATCACTACCATCCGCTCCTCCACAACGATAATCGTCATCAACGGCCTCTCACAGTCCACCACTATTCCATATCCCCTTTAGTTAGTCCGTTTTTAAACTATAATACCAACCTAACTAAACCCTAAACAATCAATGCCTAACAAACAAACAACCATGACTCAAAAGGGCAAGGTCTCAGAAAACCACGTATAGGCTGGCCGAACCCTAACTAGGGCTGTCACGATCAAAGATTGGTTATTAGCTCGAGTCTCTATCCCAATATCTAACCATCGAATCTAGATATAAAACATCGACGTCAAATAAAACACGTATAGAACCACCATATGCTGAAAGCATATCTCAAACGGTGATGCCTTTTCCCTTCTATTTCATTGATGGAGCAATCGACGAAATCGGAAAGGCAATCAATACATATGCTTCTCGATCTATCCCTACTCAACTAGTACGGAATAACTCTTTAGTAGTGGGCACTTATCGATCATCCTCTTGAAGCCCTCGTCAAAGTGATGAATCAATCGACCCCTAAGAAAATCTCTCTACCCAATAATAAACTTTCGTCCTTCCATGTTGAGTATCAACGGGAATAGATGGTACTTCGATATCATATCGTATCCAACACACACTCCAACCAGACATATCATCGTACTTCAAATCAGTGAACTATCTAACCATCCCCGACTTCAGAAAAGTCGAGATAAATCGTCTTTGAAGCAAACTATGAACTAGTCCCAAGGAAATCGGTCCTTGGAAATCAGAGGTACAGAAACACTCCACTAGTTCATCATCCGTCCTTGGAGTCATCCAAAGGCTAACTTGTACCTCATGCATCATCCAACTCCAATCTCGAAGATCCTTGCAAGCAACCAACCAATCTTGCCTCCTAATAGCCGACTCCGTTCCGAGGAACGGTCTGCCTCCTAGATTCCCATGGTCAATGCATGGCTCGGCAAAGTCAACTCTAGCCAATTGCACTTGAGCACCATAACCATCCAGAACAAATTGAGCATACAGGAAATGTTTCGCACCAACTCTATGAACAGATCCTATCAATCAACAATAGTGGCCCTCAATACTCAACTCCAAAGATAGAGTCAATAGAAGTTTTTCTTCCATGACAGATCATTCTTATTCTATAATAAGGATGACCCGTCTCTCACAAAGAAAACTGCATCAATAGTGCTTATGTGTGCAACCCAAATTATATACTATATATATTATATAGTTTTGAAAACCAAAATATATAACAAATATGAACTCTCTCGTATATATACACTCTCTAGATCCAATCTAAGGCAATAACTTCTACCCTATCTCTACTAGATCACAGTATCAACTAAGGTTAGTCGAGTAACCTTTGCTCTGATACCAAATGTAACGAACGCCCTAGAATACGGTGTAAAACGGTAGTTAAAGGAAAGAAAAAGAAATATGGTGAAGAAATAAAAGAGAAAATAATGGAAAAGAAGAAAAAGGAAAAATCAAATAACCAAATTACCTGTCGCATATCTCGCATCGCATCTGGGTAAACATAATAATCGACACAGGTATAAAACAAGAGAGACGGTAATAACAATGTGAAATAATCATCTGACTAAAGATCCACAAAGTTATACAACACCATAACAGAGTTTATACAACGGGAAAATAAATTCAACCGGTACACCATCTCATTATGTTAAATCAACACTGTCAAAGCTACACAATGTCACACAACAGAAATATAATAACAAATGCACATATAAGTATAGATACCGTCACCTCCTGTCGGTCCACCTGTAGAACTCCATAATCATCCACCTGCTCTCCATCTACTCATTTGAGAGTACTCGAGATAACATGAAGCAAAGCGTAAAACCTCGGATCAGACAACAGTCTGGTGTGAGCAATATCAAATCTCAAAATACTATAAAAGTCGATAATATATGGAACAGAGGGTATATAAACCGTACCTGACCTGTCCCTACAACCATAGAGTCAGCACATAAACATAAGTAATATGCTACACTATAACATCGTAAAAAGGGTATATCATACTCAGTATCTATTAGGGTACCTAGGTATCTCCATATATAGTCCCTACTCCATACTAAGTAAACTTCAGGTATCTAGGTACTAGGTATCTCCATCCATACCTACTCCACACTAAATCAAGTCGGGGTATCTAGGTATCCCTACCACAATACCTACCTAGTGTGACATCCCTAGGGTGACAGATGACTAGTGAGCAACCATAATAAACATAGCAACCATAAAACAATAATAACTGTCGCCCAATATACCAGATATATGATGACCTGTATGACCAACTGTCAAGGACTAGTGGAAATCCCGGTTCTCAATTATGTTCTACCGTACTTTCAGGTCCGAAACCCCGCATGGTTGTCTCTTGTGATACCTATATACCACCTTACCTAAACCCCCTCGGGATGGTCCAGGGTACACGACCATCGGTATTAGCCCTTAGGTATCACCCGCATATAGTACCCCTGATCTGAACACAACAGAAAACACTCTGAGTCATTAACGATTCCTAGGCACAAACATATCCATCAAGCCCTACTCACACGATATGGATTTTAACCCTACTGGTTCACTACAGTTTCTAGGCATGAGCCCTAACACTCAACCCAGTCCACTATCTATAGCCTCACTCCAATTCGAGCTTCCATCCACGATCCTGCTCTCTGCCTAAGCTCCTGATCGAAGAACCCTACTATCATGCCATCAAAAGCTCGAGATCTAGCATGATCCATAAAGTCCTGATACTATCATCCCGAAGCCTACTCTATACATTATCAAGTCACTATCCGCAGCATTAGACTACCAGGTCGAAGCACCACATCCCTGCCTTACATCAATATCACTCGTCGTAGAGTAATAACATCATATCTCTAAACTGGTCGCACGAACTTACCATCATGTCACACACTACGGTATCTCATCAACGTCAAAGCAACATATCGGCCAAATCGCTAATCGACAACCGTGATGGACATTGACCACTCTACTATGGTCAATACCATCCACCTTGATCCTGTACTTAACTGAACGATTAAGTACAGACCAAATGGAAACGTCTGGCATCCACATTGAAATCGAGATCCATCGGCACGTATCCCAAACCCTCTTCTATAGCTCATCTCGTTCATTAGATTCCCACGTATGCATAACTCCAATGTACAAGATGCTACCTACAATCCAATCACCGCTAATAGGTGTTTTCAGCCAAAACAGTCAAATATTTCTTTAACATCTTATCGATATAATGAGACTGATCTAAAGAAATTTCCTTTTCAAATTTAGTAATCTTAATGCCAAGGATTACACTTGCTTCACCAAGATCTTTCATATCAAAATTAGCACATAACATGGACTTGACATAATACACAACACAAATATTTGAACCAAATATAAGCAAATCATCCACATATAAACATATGATAGTGCAAATGTTATTCTCGGATTAATAATAAATACACTTGTCACTTTCATTTACTTTAAAACCATGTGAAATAATTAGGTTATCAAAAAATTTCATGCCATTGTTTAGGTGCTTGTTTAAGACCATATAGGGATTTATCTAATTTACAAACTTTATGCTCTTGACCAGGTATAACAAATCCTTTAGGTTGGTCTATATAAATCTCTTCTTCTAATTCACCATTCAAAAATAGTTTTTACATCCATGTGGTGAATTAGTAAATCATAAATTGAAGCAAGAGAGATTAATACTCGAATTGATGTTATTCTTATAATAGGTGAAAAAGTGTCAAAAAAGTGAATGTTTTCTTTTTGTCTAAATCCTTTAGCTACAAGAGAAGCCTTATGTTTATCAATTGTACTATCAGGTTTCAACTTCTTTTAAGTACCCACTTACAACCTATAGTTTTACAATCTGGAGGTAAGTCAACTAGATGCTATATTTTATTAGATTCAAGCGGTTCCATTTCATCATTTGTGCTTCTTACTAGAGGTTTGAATCTAAAGAATACAGAGCTTCATTAATATTAGCAGGGTCTTTTTTAGTGCATAAGCATAATATTCTAGACTAAAATCTTTAGCTATTCTAGCTCTTTTACTTATTCTCGGTTCAGATTTAATTTCTTTATTATGTTCATTATTTTTAATTATCGAAAATTAGTAGTAGATGTGCCCCTATATTCCTTAGTTTAAACAAAAATTTATTTTCAAATAAATTATCATCATTTGACTCGATAATAACTCGAGCATTCAAATCAAAAAATCTATATGCTTTGTTGTTAATGGAATAACCAATGAAAACACATTCATATACTCGACTTGCTAATTTAATGCTTCTAGGGACTGGAAATATGAACATATGCTAAGCAACCCGAAGTTTTAAAATAAGACAAGTTGGGCTAATGATTTTTAAAAATATCAAAAGGTGAAAATTTTCTCTTAGATTTAGGAATTCTGTTTAGTACATAACAAACAGTTAACAAAATTTTCCCCCACCAATGTGATGCTGCATCCGAATTTAATAAAACAGCTACTACAAATTCAGTAAGAGTCCTATTTTTTTCAGCTTTACCGTTCTTTTCAGGCAATAGTGTGCAACTCTCTCATGAATTATGCCATGTTGATTATAAAATTCAATGAATAGGCCTGTGTAGTTAAAGCGCTTGGCAGATTCAATGCGGCGGAGGTGCAAAAAGTCATAGCGGGGGTACAATGAGGATATAGCGGATGGCTCTTAGTGTTCCCATGAAAACTATGATAGGACACGGTGTCTATTAGTTATAACAAGGTTATTAGTAAACTCATGAAAACTAAAAAGGTTAATAGTGACCCTAGAAACTATAATAATGAAAGGGTGTCAGATTAAACTGGGAACGGGAAAATCTTATTTATTTTCAAGTATGCATATCATCATAATGTTTTGAAATGTATGTTTCAATTATTGTGCATGCAGGAGCATAGAATTTGGTTTTAAAAAGGTTTTAGGATAAAAGTGAGGGGAAAATCCGTTTCGCTAAGCAGCATGGTCTCACTAGATATCTAAAAGGATTAAGATGTTAGATTATTAGTCATACCAGGCTTTATGTTTGACTCGAAGTTTTTGTTTTCCCCTTAAATTCGTGGGTACTCAATTGATTTTGAGTAGTTTGAGATTTAAGGTTCTCAGGTTTTCTTCCTTGACGAATAAAGCTTCCGGAGGCGTGCAGGAGGCAAATAGTTAGTTAGAGTTTTTCTTTCCGCTGTGTGTTTTGTTTGTAAAAGCAGATTTATTGGCCTTACTATATTCTCTGATCAACCAAGGGTTCTTCTTCATATGTCGCTCTTGGCGTATTTGTAATAATTATATTTTGCTAAACGTGATTAACGTAATTTGGGAATTATGTAATGAACAAGAAATGTTTTGGATTGAATGTGGAAATATGTTTTTGAATTGTTAATTTTTTTACATATTTCTGTGATCTTTGTATCAATGTATCTAACACCACCTTATTTGGTCGCCGAAGACTAATAACTATAGATGACTGTAGCATCCGTAGCCGTTAGTTTTGGGCCTCCAAGTAGGGGGATGTTACAAGTTGGTATCAGAGCATAGGTTTATGAAACTTTGAAAGAAAAGTAAAACCTTAAAACCTTTTTCAAACATAATCCAATAAATTTAAAAATAAGATTGGAGTTTGGGTTAACGCTATAGTAACGTACTTGTATTTGATATATAGGTATATATCTAAGTGTGTATTCTACTCTCTCTTAGACCGTTCTTCTGTATCTTACTAAGGCTTGTATGCAGATATACAAAAAAGAGGATATGGAGGTAGAAAACGAAAGAGGAAATCTAGGTGGAGGAAGCACCACAACCAATGGAAATGCTCGACCTAATACTCGGAGAAAACAAGGTCGACAGGCTAATGCTAACCAAAATTCGAAGGCCAATATAGGTGCTGGAAATCCGCTAGTAGATGCGGGGATGATGTATTAGTTATTGGCTAATCTTTTGCAAGAGGTAGCTACTGGGAATGTTGGTAGAGCTAATCCTGTAGTTCTGGTTGGATATAACTATGCTAAGCTGAGTACAGACTATGTTAATCTAGGAGGAAAGCCATTCGCTGGAACGGAAGATGCTGTTGAAGTAGGGAATTGGCTATTGAACTATGAAAGGATCTTTATAGACTTAGGCTTGAATGATGGAGAGAAGAAAAAGCTAGCCTCTAGATAGTTGCAAGGGTTAGCGCTTCATTGGTGGAACAGTGTGACGGTTGGAGTGCCGGAGGAAGAGTTAACATGGGCTGACTTCAGGAGGAATGAGAGATTTACTAGAGGTTTGAGGCCAGAGCTAGGCAGAATGGCTATGACTCATATTAGAGAACCTTATCATGTGATGGTGGAGATGACTGTTCGACATGAGGAGATGCTTGTTGTTTTAGCGAGGTAGAGGCCAGTTGAGTCCTAGGGTTCTCAAGGAAGGAAAAGGAAATTCTATAAGAAGAAGGGAGCCCAGAAAGGGGATGTCGCTAAGAAGGCAAAGGCTGATTTGGTGTGTTATAAGTGTGATAAGAAGGGCCATTATGCCCACAAGTGTAGAACTAGAAAAGGGAAGAAGCCTACAGAGAAGAAGAATGTGAAATGCTTTAACTATGACCAAGTTGGGCAGTATAAGAATCAATGTCCAGAGCCAGTCAGGATGGACAGAGGAAAGGTGTTTGCTTTTGGACCACCATCTTCTTCTAAACCCACTGTAGCAGAGAAAGGAAAGACTGTGATGGAAGGTACGCTTCTGATTTAGAATATACCAATTAGAGTACTTTTTTATACTAGTGCATCACACTCTTTTGTATCTCAGTATTTAGTTGGTAGGTTATGAATAGAACTCGCATTCCTTATTACTTCCTTAAGGGTTGCGAATACAATAGGAGGTATGCAACTCTTAGGATGAGATGTGACCAGTTAGAACTTGAGTTGTTAGGTCATAAGTTTGCATGCAGCTTGATGCTTTTGATTTCGTAGATCATCTTAGGTATGGATTGGTTGGGTAAGTATGAGGCTAGGATATTTTGCCAAGATCGAGAAATATCATTGAGGCACCCAGATAGTCATAACTGAATCATTTTCTCGGTGGAGAATTCCAGTAGGAGTGTTAGTGCTTTATTGAGTACCATGGAGGTTGGAGAAGAGCTTAGTCAAGTTCGGGTAGCTAGAGAGTTTGCAAATGTCTTTGAGCCGATTACTGGATTACCCCCGAAACGAGCTCTTGAGTTTCGAATAGACCTTGTACCAGGAGGTGAACCTGCCAGTAGACCACCTAGTAGGATGACACCGACAAAGATGAAGGAATTGAAGGTGGAGCTAGTAGATCTTGAGGGAAGGAATTTTATTAGACCAAGCAGTTCGCCTTAGGGAGCAGCTGTAGTGTTTTTGAAGAAACCAGATGGGTTGTTAAGGATGTGCATCGATTATCGTAAGTTAAACGAGAGGACGATCAAGAATAAGTATCCTTTGTCGAGAATCGATGACTTATTTGATCAGTTGCATGGAGCCAGAGTGTTTTCCCGATTGGACTTGGTGACGGGGTTCCATCAGTTTAGAGTGGCAGAGGATAGCATTCCTTTGACTACATTCCGAACTAGGTATGGTTCATATGAGTGGTTAGTAATGCCATTCAGATTGACGAATGCACCTACCTTCTTCGTTGATTTAATGAACCGAGTTTTTCGAGAGCAGTTGGATAGGTTCATGTTGGTGTTCATAGATGACATTTTGGTGTACTCGAGATTCATCTTAGACTAGTATTGTAGACGCTGAGGAAGAATCAGCTGAAGGCGAAGTTTTCCAAGTGTAATTTCTGGAAGAGAGAAGTTAAGTTTCCTGGTCATGTGGTTTCAGAGGAAGGACTGTCAGTTGATCCAGATAAGATCGAGGAGGTCAATAATTGGAAGAGAACAGAGATGGTAACCGAGATCAGAAGCTTTCTTGGACTTGCTGGCTATTACCAGATATTCATCAAGGATTTCTCAGGGATAACGGCACCTTTGACTAAGTTGGCCAGGAAGGTAGTGAAGTTTATTTGGTCCGACAAATGTGAGGAAGCATTCCTTAAGTTAAAGCATTTGTTAACCAATGCGCCAATGTTAGTAGTTCCAGATGGTAACCAATGGTTGGTAGTATACACTGATGCATGTGGCACTGGAATGGGAGCAGTGTTGATGCAAAGTGGCAAAGTTATTGCTTACGCATCTAGGCAACTTAGACCGCACGAAGTTAGATATCCTACTCATGACTTGGAGTTGGCTGTAGTGATCTTTGCCTTGAAGATTTGGAGGCATTATCTGTTGGGAGAGAGATTTTAGTTGTATAGCAATCATAAGTCATTAAAGTATTTATTCTTTCAGAAGGAGTTGAATATGAGATAGCAGAGGTGGCTAGAGTTTTAGGCTGCTTATGAATTCGGTATAGAGTATACTCCGAGAAAAGGAAATAAGGTAGCAGATGCTCTCAGTAGAAAACATCAAAATGTGGCATTAGCAATGTTGGCAGAATGGAAGGATCTAGAAGCTTTAGCCAGTTGTGGGGTGCAGTTGAGATCTACTGCTAGTTATAGTCAAGGAACTACCATGTTGTCTTGTTTAGAAGTGCGACCAGTGCTGATTGAGAAGATAGCTTCTAAGCAGAGAGAAGACCCAGTTTTAGCTGAGAGGATTAGAAAGCTTTAGGTCGGATTAGAGATTGATGACCTAAAGGATTTTAATCTTGACCAAAGAGGATGGTTGAGAAAGAAGGGACGGTTATGTGTTACAGGTGTAGAGAACTTAAGGAGAGAAGTTCTAGAAGAGTGTCATCGATCGAAGTTTACGATTCATCATGGAGGAACCAAGATGTATCAAGAAATGAAGAGGAGCTTTTATTGGGAAGGCATGAAGAGGGATGTTGGCTTGTGGGTTAGGAAGTGTATTAACTGTCAACAAGTGAAAGCCGAACATAAGAAGCCAATTGGGTTACTTCAGCCTTTAGATAATCCAGTTTGGAAGTGGGAGTCGATATCGATGGATTTTATAAACGGGTTGCCAAGGAAAAATAGAGGAAACGAAAACATATGGGTTATAGTGGACAGGTTGACCAAAAGTGCCCATTTCATTCCGGTAAAGTCAATCAGGACGACACCAGTTTTAGCAAAGTTGTTCATGAAGAACATAGTTAGACTTCATGGGATTCCTAGTAGCATAATCAGCGACATAGATGCATTGTTCACTAGTGAATTTTGGAGGAGTCTACAAGAGGTATTAGGTACCAAGCTCAAGATGAGTACAGCTTATCACCCACAAATGGATGGGCAGACAGAGAGAGTCAACAAGGTACGCAAAGATTTGTTGAGGGCTTGTGTATTGACTTTGGTGGATCTTTGGAAGATCACCTACATCTGATTGAGTTTTCCTATAATAATATTTATCAGACTAGTATGGGAATGGCACCTTTTGAAGCTTTGTATTGAACGCTATGCAAATCGCAGCATGTTGGTTAGAGACTGGAGAAAGATTGGTTTTAGGTCCAGATTTGGTTAGAGAGGCATCAGAAAAGATTGAGTTAATCCGAGGACGGATGAAGGAAGCTCAAACCAGGCGGAAGAGTTACGCAAATAAAAGGCTAAGGACTTAGAGTTCTTAGTAGGGGATAAGTTTTTCATTAAAGTATCATAGATGAAAGGTGTGGTACGATTTGGAAAGTCGGGAAAGTTTGCCCCGAGGTACGTTGGTCCATTTCAGATTATAGAAAGGATTGGAAAGCTCGCTTACAGAGTAGAGTTGTCTAGTAGTTTGGCAGGTGTCCATAATGTATTCCATGTGTCTTATCTTCGTAATTATATGCATGATCCAGAGGATACTATTCCCCAGACTGAGTTGGAGGACTTGGTAGTAGAGCCTGATTTGACTTTCCTTAGACAACTAGTTCGGTTGTAGCGAGAGATGAGAAGAAATTGAGGACCAAGACAGTCGAGTTGGTGAAGGTTCAGTTGAGCGACAACGAGAAAGACTATACTAGGGAGACGAACGAGAGGATTCGAGCGGCTTATCCTGATTTGTTTTGATGGTATGTTTATAGTATATTTACATAGATTGGTTGCTAGGAGATGTTATAGATGATTGCTATGTTTTGCTAGTTAGTCCTTACTGAATTTCGAGGACGAAATTCTTTATGGAGGGGAGCCTGTAACACCCTTAATTTTATTGACGTTATTCAGGAAATTTAATTAGAATAAATTAAATGGAATAATGTAGATAAGGAGATTGAGGTTGATTAATAAATTAGGTGGCTATGCTTACTTAATATCTAATGAACTTATATAAAGGGTTAGGAAATTAAACATAAGGGCATTAGGGTAAATAACCATACTTCCCACCCTTATAGTATTCCCATTAGGTCATACATCTTCATTTCACCAAAACAAAAATTATAACCATAAGAAGGGAAAGCAAGGCCGGCCATTAGAAAGAGGAGAAGAGAAAATCAACTATAAGCCAGGATTCAAGTTAGAAGGAATCAATCTCAATCATACTTAAATTTCCTTATCCGATATAAGATGAATATTAATTTTTAGATCTCTATTTTGATTTTTACATCATATGGTTTTAGATTTAAGGATAAATCTGTTTTATGATATATTGAATGATGATATGCTTGTTTATGATTTATATGTGTTTAAACAAGGTTGTTTAATAAGGGATATACACGATTTTAAGGCAAAACCAAGATGAAATGATTTTTAAATGCCATGGGAAAATTTTATGTTATAGAAAACATGATTTTGGAGATGGGTTTCAATTTTCATAATTTTCTGAGTTTATATGGATTTTATATATATTTTCTAGTGAAGAAAATGATTTATTCGGTTATAAATTAATTACGGCTAAAATAAAGATTATTTGGGTTTGAAATTTTTATGTGTTGGAAAACATATTAAAATAGATTTTTTGGGATTTTTCCATATTTTTCCTAAATTTTTTGATGAATATATAACATTATTTAAGTTATGGGACTTAAATGTTTTATATATTTAATTAAGAAGAAGGGGCATTTTATAAAATAAAATTATAATTTATTTCTGAAAATTAGTGGCAGCATTTTTCTGAAAAGAAATTGTTAACCAATGAGAATTTGACAAACAAAAGAAGGTTAGTTGAAAAGTTATATTTTAAGTTAAAAACAAAGAAATCATACTTTTAGCATGTTTCAGCCTTTTATAGTAGTAAACCTTCCGACCTAGACCTTTCGACTAAGTCGAACGGTTATAGCTTTCAACAAGGTCAAACAAATGCATATGGTATCAAGTATCTTGGTACGTAATGAATTGGACAGAGTCAAAGGGTTCTTAGTCGAAAGGTTGATGGCCAAAGAGGTTGGGGGTATGTTTGTTTTATAAACTAAAGCTTTCACCTGCTTTGCTTTCGAATTGGAGCTTTCGACTTGGTTGCTTTCAACCAGGTCAAATGTTCAAAAGAAAGGTTTTAAACCTTTCGACAAAGTCGAAAGGTTACTGCTGGTATACCACTATTTTGTTTTGGAACCTTTCGATAAAAGTCGAAAGGTCACTGCCACTTATCATTGTTTTGTTTTGAACCTTCCGACACAGTCGAAAGGTTATAGCCGCTTTTTCCAACCTTTCGAAGTCATTGTTTTCGACAAAAATGAAAGGTTTACTTGTTTTAAAAACCAGCTGCTTCTCCCATTGCTTTCAAAAGGTATCAAAGCCTTCAACTTATATGATTTTCCTTTGTTTTATAATTGAAATGTAACCTAAGCTTTAGAAGGAGTTTCTTTAAAATGGCGGAGGTCTATTGTTTTAAATGAAATGTTTTAAAGCTTTTGAAGCTGACCTTCCGACAAGGTCGAAAGGTTGCTTCCATTGTAGTCAAAAGGTTTTAAAGGAGGACCTTCCACATATTTTAACTTGAACCCGGTAAGTTTTCGAAAGGTTTATGTTTTAAGAGTTGAATGCTTTCGAAAATTGGAATTGCTGAATGGTTTCAATGGTTTCGAAAGGTTGTTTTGAAGACCTTTCAACAAGGTCGAAAGGTTTGGTTTTGAAAGATTTGAGAACCCATACTCTAATTTTTGAAGGAAAACCCACGGCTTATATAAAGGAGTTTTGCAAGAGTTTTAAGTATGTAATTTTGAAGAAGTATTGCCTTGATAAAAATACAAGTTAAAGGTGTAAACAATGTTTTATGATATGTATTTCAAGGACCTTAAACCCACAAGAGTGGTATTGTTAATTAATGTTTTACTTCTTCAAATATGAGTATGTTCACATGATAACCCATAACTGTATTTTGGGGAAAAAAGGGTAGAAGAACCAGTAGGTTAACTCAAATTGTGAATATAAATTACTTAAATCCCTGAATGAGTAGAATTGCATCCATGGAGTCCTGCTGACCAAAAATATAGGATGCCTAAACTTTGTAGTTATTGGAGGTAAACCAAAAGGTTCATAGTAAACCCATGAAAACTATGATAAGGTAGTTATTGGTGCATACCAAGAGGTTCATGGTAAACCCATGAAAACTATGATATGGTAGTTATTGGTGCATACCAAAAGGTTCATAGTTAACCCATGAAAACTATGCATAAGGACTGTTGAAGGGGCTAATTGGTTTGTAGTGAACCCATGAAAACTATATCCGGATTAAGAATTGACATCAGTCAATAGGTTCCGAGTAAACCCATGAAAACTAGGATAAGAAAGTGGCTAATTGAAGTATCAGTAGGTTCCTAGTCAACCCATGAAAACTAGGATGTGCAGTGAGTTACTGGATAAGTCTATAGGTTCCTAGTCAACCCATGAAAACTAGGATAAGGTGATTAGTTATTGGAATGACTAATAGGTTCAGGAGGACCCATGAATTAATTAAGTTAACTAGTAGGAGCCCATGGGTTCTTAGTGATCCCATGAAAACTATGAATAAGACAGGGTGTCTATTAGTTATAACAAGGTTATTAGTAAACCCATGAAAACTAAAAAATTTAATAGTGACCCTAGAAACTATAATAATAACAGGGAGTTAGATTAAACTAGGAATGGGAAAATGTTATTTATTTTCAAGTATGCATATCATCATAATGTTTTAAAATGTATGTTTTAACCATTATGGATGCAGGAGCATAGAATTTGGTTTTAAAAAGGTTTTAGGATACCAGTGAGGGGAAAACACGTTCCGCTAAGCGGCGTGGTCTCACTAGATATCTAAAAGCATTGGGATGTTAGATTACTATTCTTACCAGGCTTTATGTCTGACTTGAAGTTTTTGTTTTCCCCTTAAACTCTCGGGTACTTAGGTGATTTTGAGTAGTTTGAGATTTAAGGTTCTCAGGTTTTCTTCCTTGACGAATAAAGCTTCCAGAGGCGTGCAGGAGGCAGACAGTTAGTTAGAGTTTTTCTTTCCGCTGTGTGTTTTGTTTTTAAAGGCAGAATTATTAGCCTTATTATATTCTCTAATCAACCAAGGGGGCATCTTCATATGTCGCTCTTGGCATATTTGTAATAATTATATTATGCTAAACGTGGTTAACATAATTTGGGAATTATGTAATGAACAAGAAATGTTTTGGATTGAATGTGGAAATATGTTTTTGAATTGTTAAATTTTTTACATATTTCTGTGATCTATGTATCAATGTATCTAACACCACCGTATTTGGTCACCGAAGATAAATAACCATGGATGATTGCAGCATCCATAGCCGTTAGTTTTGGGCCTCTAAATAGGGGGATGTTACAATGATCGTCCTGCATCAGCCGGGCACATCACTAGCATATTATTTATTTATATTGGGTGTTGTTGGTGTAAGGCAGTCGTCATAGGGGCATAATGCCCTCCCCACTAAGCTTACAAAGATTTTAATTGCTAACTAGTTGAAAAGAATAAAAGGAGAAGAAGAAGCACGTGTGTGGAACACTTTAGAAAATCCAGCTTCAAATGTGAAGATGAGCTCTCTTGACACTCAAACGATTAAGAACATGCAAAGAAAAGGGAGAGTGTGCTACTATCTTCAAATTCTTCTACATCAGATCTCACAAGAGACCCTAAAAAGCTTTTAGACAACCTCGCCAAAGAGTATACTAAGGCTTCAGCCATGGAAGAAGAGGCAAAACCGATAGCTACTACTCTTTCCAGCAAGGCATTGAAGCGTCCAAACCGACCCAAGGACGGGAATGTCTGAGCATCAAAGTATGGAAGCCCCATAGCATCAGCTAGATCATTTTTCCAATACCGACATTTGATCACTGCTAGAACTTTGGATGAGGGGTACATGTCCAAGCCAAAGGAAAGTTCCATCTAAAGAAGTAGAAATCCAAGCAGCGGTCTGAACTACAGTCTACAAACGTAGTTAAGAACCTAAAGAGTTGCCTCCTTCCTTTTAATCACAACTAAATTTGATAAAAACCCAAGGGCTCATGACCAATGGGAGGGGAAGAGGAAGGCAAAATTAACTATTTACATGAAAACAAAACCAAACAAAGTTCGAATTTGCTAAAGAAATTATATCGCAAAAGCTCTATGGGTTTAAGAGGAAGAAGAGGGGGCATTTAAATACCTCTCCCTTCAATCACAGCCATTATGATCAAAAGGGAAAAAGGATCGCAACCGTTCAAGAGTGATAAGTACTGTGCCACACCACGTGCATGGGCAAAATGACACAGCGTTTCCACGTCTCGAGAAGCACAACCGCCGTAGCCAATGGTACAATGCCATGTGGGTAGTGCATTAATTGCATGGTAAAACCGTCAATCGATGGAGTATTCATGATTTTACAAGCTCATGCCCACTCACGGGCACGGACTTGGAAGGCATAATGTTACTCAGTTTTTCGTAACTAAGAAGACAGACTAATTAATGCATCTTAGCATGGCCCGATCCTATTCAGGTCGACTGGCTCCAAGTCAGCTCACTAGCTAGCTACGACTAGAGGCAGGTTGACTTAGTTTCTATGTATGATGATAACACAAATCCAACATAAGCCCACAGTAGTTCCTCGACTCAATTGCATGTCAAGCCTTATATTGGTCGAGCCCCTACATGCAGCAGCCCCGATGACCAGCTTGGTCCTTAACATAAGGCACAAGCCTAGCTCGACCCATCTCTCATTACTAGACCGACTCTCTCTGGCCCGCTTACAACCCCACTCTAGACCAGCCCATATGCTGATACATCTCTCCCTCAGCTATCTCACAACAACATAGTTTGAGACTATCTCAAAGGTGGCCCATCATTGAACCAACTTTGATACCACCACCTACGACCTATGGTCCATCTCGTATCACCCAACTCGGTGTGCCCTTGACTCTCGCTAGTTCCCTATCCTCTTTATAGTCTTAACAAACTAGCTCGGCCAATCCTTCCACCTAGCATGCTGTAACATCCCCCTACTTGGAGTCCCAAAACTAACGGCTACGGATGCTGCAGTCATCCATAGTTATTAATCCTCGGCGACAAAATACGGCGAAGTTAGATTCATTGATATGCAAAAACACATGAATATGGAAAAAAATTAAACATCAAACAAATCCCTATTTCATTCCAAAATATTTCCAATACATTACATAATCCCAAAACTCGCAAACCACGTTCAGAGAAAATATGTTTATTACAACATATGCCAAAAGCGACATATGCAGATGCCCCTTGGTGGATCAGAGTATATACAGGCAATATAACAACTTTTCCATTACAAACAATACAGCGGAATCAAAAGAAAGGAGAACTCTAAATAGCTATCATGCCTCCTGGACGTCTTTGGAAGCTTATTCATCTTTAGAGGTACTTGAAAACCTCAACTCTCAAACTACTCAAAATCAATTGAGTACCCGAGACTTTAAGGGGAAAACTTAAACTTGTCAGACATAAAGCCGGGTATGAATAATAATCTACCATCTCAAACGGTTTAGATATCTAGTGAGACCATGCCGCTTAGTGGAACGGGTTTCCCCTCACTAGTATCTCAAAACCTTTTTATAAAACCATATATTGTGCTCCTGCATCCACAATAGTTAAAACAATTCAAAACAGTATAATATGATGATATGCAAAACAAATGAATCAATTCTGGATAGCCCATTCCCATTCAATTTAGACCATCTATCTCATTTATAGTTATTTTTTTAGGATTACTATTAACCTATTAGTTTTCATGGACTGACTAACAACTGGTTAAACATTTAAGGATTCCATGTCCAATTACATAGTTTTCATGGGATTACTATAAACCTATTGGTAACTCCAATATCTTACCCTTATCCTAGTTTTCATGGGTTGACTAGGAACCTATTGGTAACCCCAATATCCTTTCTTTTTGCCCTAGTTTTCATTGGGTTGACTAGGAACCTATTGACATTTGTCAATATTTCATTCGGATATAGTTTTCATGGGCTAACTACAAACCTACTGGCCCCTGCCAGTATCCAATCATAGTTTTCACAGGCATACTATGAACCTATCTATTTGACATCTTCCTTTATACATAGTTTTCATGGGCTAACTATGAACTTGTCTTTCTGACATCTTCTTTTATACATAGTTTTCAAGGGCTAACTATGAACTTATTAGCCCCTGCCAATATCTTTCTCTTTACACAGTTTTCATGGGCTTACTGAGAACCTATTGGCCCCTGCCAATATCTTTCTTTTATATTTTAGCACCCTATATTCTGGTCTTCCTGACATCCTAGATGCAATTCTACTCATTCAGGAGTTTTATCAATTTATATTCACTACTGGGTTAACCTAACTGGTTCTTCTACCCTTTATCCCCAAAATGCAGTTATGGGTCCATTTAATATATTCTTATTTGAAGAAGCAACATAACAACATAGCAATACCACTCTTGTGGGTTTAAATTTATCGAAGATAGCTTCTTCTTAAAAGCATTATAAAAACTCCTTTAATATAGCCATGGGTTTTTTTCCTTTTAAAAATATAGTTTGGGTTATGAAACCTTTCGATGCCTTTGAAACCTAGCTTTCGACTTCATAGGATGACCTACTTCGAAAGCTCTTAAAAATGTTAGGCTCCTGCCTTATAGTACTTTAAAAGCTACCTTTCGAAACCTTTCGAATACATTAAAGTATTAATATTTAACCATTAGAAGCATAGCATCGAAACCAGTTGAAAGTACCCCTTTTGACACTCTTGGAAGTAACCCCTATGAAATCATTGAAATTACCCCTTTCGAAAGCATTGGGTTTATACTTAAAACATAATTTGGGTCAAAGTGATTATAGGCGAAAGCATCTGTTTCGAAACCATCCTTTATCATATAAAATATTGAGGAAAACTCGATGGCGTCGGCACTATCTCTTTCGAAAGCATTTAACATCTGGGTAAAAACTTTAGAAAGGTTGTGTCGAAACCCCTTTCGAAACCATCACCTTCGAAACCCCTAACCCCTTTCGAAAGTTACTGGAAGTGGCTCTATCTTGTAAAATAAAACATCCTTTCGACGGCATTGATATCTTCAACACCATCGAAAGCTCAAAGAACGGCAGTAGGGTATCGACTAGGTCGGAACCCCTTCTTTTAAACATTCTTTCATAAATAAAGAAACCTAGTCGAAAGCATTTATAAGTTAATTGCAACCCCATCGAAACCTTTATAAAACCTCTTTCAAAACCATATGCTTCAACTTTGTCGAAAGCTAAAACAAAACAAAGGCAGGCGTTTTCCAATTTTAAAAACAAACCAAGGTTACGACTCCTTCGAAAGCTATGCTTTCAACACCTTACCTCCCGCCTTCCTCCAATCCACTACGTACCATCAGTGTGATACCTTGTGTATTGGTTTCGGCATAGTTGGTTTTGTAAAAGATGAAGGCGGAAGCTTCTGTTTCGAAACGTGCTTTCCAAAGTAGGCGGAACCACTTTTCTGATTTAAAACCTAGTTTAGTTCTTATTAAAGCAAACTTTTATCTAACTAACCTACCACATGTCAACACCAGATTGATTGCCTTAACTTTTTCAAATTCTTTTTTAAAATTAACTACCGCTAATCAGATCTAAACCATGGTTAAGTTAATCAATTAAGCCCTTCCATTAGGCAAAACCAATTTTGCAAAGAACTCCTTCTTCTAAAACAAATTATTTTGCAAAGCAAATCACAATGGAAAAATCCCCAAAAATTCTAGAAATTCACTTTAATTATGTTATCTAACATATCAAAATTCCAGACACAAATTCTTAATATATTTTCTAAAATAAATTTATAAGCCCAAAATAACAATATTTTCCTTTGAAAATTCATAATAATTTTTCCATAGCTTGGAAAATTCTCAAAATTGATACCCAACTCCAAAATCATGTTTCTCATAACATAAAATTTTCCCATGGCATTTAAACATCATTAGATCTTGGTTTTTCCTTAAAACCGTATAAAAACCCCTTTTTAAACAATCTTGTTTAAATCAGTTAACTCTTAAATCAAGTATATCACCATCAAATATATCATAAATACGAATTTACCCTTAAATTCGAAAACATGTGATTTATAACAAAATAGAAATAGAATTATTATTCACCTTGATCTAGATAAGTAGATTGGATTGAGATTGATTTCCCCTAAGCTTGATTCTTTAGCTTTTAATTTGATTTCCTCTTCTTTAATGGCCGGCCGTTCTTTTTATCTTTTGATTTGCATTTTCAAAAATGAGGTTTGTAAGGACCCGTATTTTTAACTACTTAAAATTATGAAATTTGATGTAATTATTGAATAAAAATGGTTAAAAATAAAAATTAAATGATTTTGAATGCAAATTATTGGATATGAACTTGAATAAAATTTTAAAATAAACTAATTTCGAAGATTTGGTGATAACGAGTATTGAAATGAAATTCTATATATTAACTGGGTTTATAATCAATGACTAACGTTAATAATTATGAATTATTTAGATAGAAATAAAATGATGTTGATAACTAAAATTTATTTGGAACTTAATGATTTATTTATATTAAGTTATAGGATAATTAAATTGTTTAAATTTAATATTGGAAATTATTTGAATAATTGAATCCTGAATTTAATATGATTGAAAATGATTCCAAAAGTTGATTTAAATTTTTTTTAAACGAGAATGAAGATTGTTAAATTTAAAATTTGAATTTAAAGTGATTAAATAAATTTTTGAAAATTACCTGTTCTATTTTACGTGTAAAAATAGCCATTTTGGCCAAAGTCTTGGAATTTTACGAAACCAGTTCCATTGGATCCGTAGTAGTGTATTATTATCGGATTTCATATTTAGTAACGTTTGGAATTATCGTTTGGTCCTACAGGATAGAAACACGCTGAAATTAATATCGAAAATTCAATATAATAATTGGGTTCAAAAAGCTATCTTCTCCATACGATCGAATTAGGACTCGAAACTTATTCCATTGCATTCGGAATAAGGGTATAACATTGCGAACACCTGGTGGCATGTTTCAATCGAAGTTCAAAAATAATAGCTAGATATATTGAATTTATATATATATATATATATATATATATATATATTTGACTTTGACTAACCTACTATCTTTCACCATCAGCCCACTCTATACTGAGACAAGCCACCCTAGTGCCTATCTACTTCTTGGAAACGCTTCCCTCTCTTCACTTTTTAAATAACAGCCGAGCAACTCACAGGAAAAAAAGAAACTTTAAAAAAAATTGTATCTCCAAGTATACTCAATAAAAAAATCAGAAACCAAGTGTAAAATTCAAATTTCATGGAGAACTTCGATCTGGTAGGTTCTTGTTGGGTGCGACGATGATTGGAGGGTCTCGTCAGTTGGTGGAAGGGCCGATAAATTAGGGCTATGGGTTTCTCGAAGTTGAGGGGTCATGGGGCCTCACTGTTGCTTGCATCGTGTTCGTCTTGACCAATAGCAGTTCTGGCCGAAGGATAGTGGAGTGTGGCACCTTGGTGAGGAACGGGACCTGACAAGGGAGGGCAAGCGCTGTCACGATGTCGCTTTTGGCAGGGAGGTGGCGGAGGCGTTGAAATGGTGATGGCCGAGTGAGTGTGAGGAGAGGAGTTCGTTGGAGTGGTCGGAGTGTTGTTTTGACGGTCGGAGCATCGTGTTAGTTGTTCATGCATGGCCAAGGATGCTCATTCGTGTGCGGGCAAATGGATTTTGGGGAAGAAGGGTGGATGGCGGTAACATAATTTGTTTGAACTTATGATTAGTTTAGTTTTATTTATTTAAATGTTCGATAACTTCTAAAATGTATATCTCTCTCGTACGAGGTCCGATCGGGACAAAACTTTTTGTGTGGCGATCGTGATGACGAGTGCTTCGTAACGGAACTGGTTTGGATGGATTTGGAGACTGTTAAAATTTGGTATATTTGACTTTGACTAGCCTACTTTCTTTCACCATCAGCCCACTCTATACTGAGACAAGCTACCCTAGTGCCTATCTACTTCTTGGAAATGCTTCCCTCTCTTCACTTTTTAAATAACAGCTGAGCAACTCACAGGAAAAAAACTTCAACAAAAATTACCAAGTATACTCAATAAAAAAAATCTAAAACCAAGTTTAAAATTCATATTTCATGGAGAACTTCGATCTGGTGGGTTCTTGATGGGTGCGGCGATGGTTGGAGGGTCTCGTCAGTTGGACAAAGGGTCGATAAATTAGGGCTATGGGTTTCTCGAAGTTGAGGTGTCGTGGGGCCTCGCCATTGCTTTCAACACGTTCGTCTTGACAAATAGTAGCTGTGGCTAAAGGATAGTGGAGTGCGGCGCCTTGGTGAGGAACGCGACCTGACAGGGGAGGGCAAGCGCTATTGCGATGTCGCTTTTGGCAAGGAGGTGGTGGAGGCATTGAAAGAGTGCTGGCCGAGTTGAGTGTGAGCAGAGGAGTTCGTTGGAGTGGTCGGAGTATTGTTTTGTTGGTCGGAGCACCGTGTCAGTTGTTCGTGCACGACCAAGGATGCTCGTTCATGTGCAGGCAAATGGATTTTGGGGAAGAAGGGTGGATGGCAGTAACATAATTTGTTTGAACTTATGATTAGTTTAGTTTTATTTATTTAAATATTCGATAACTTCTAAAATGTATGTCTATCTCATGCGAGGACCGATCGTGATGAAATTTTTTGCATTGCGATCATGATGACGAGAGCTTCACAACGGAACAGGTTTGGACGGATTTGGAGACTGTCAAAATTTGGGCTAAAATCGGACGTTGTTTGGTTTTAGTTCCAAACTGGAACGCCTCGGCGACAACAGAAATAAAGATAAGTGTTTTATAATGCTCACGACGTACTAGGATATTTTTATGTTAGTTAAATTTAAAATTTTGAAGTGGTTTAAATTTGTTGATTGTTGTTCGATAATTTTAATTGACATTTAAATGGACATCTGAATTAACTAATAAAAAAATTGAAATTGCCAGTTAAGTTTAAAATAGGAATTTATTTGCCATAAAATATCTGATATTAATAATTATGAAATCGTTGCGAATTATTTTGACTGTTTGGATGATGATTATGATGGATGCCAATTGATTGATATTTGGATGATTGGATGTTTATTTATTTTTATATATATTCTGTTATCACCTGGTAAATTATTTACAGTATATAAAACTATAAATTGGATTATTTCGAATAAATTAAGAAATAGGTTGAAATGATATATACCTATGACATTGTGATTTGGATTGAAATAATATATATCTGTTCCTGAAATTAAATTGAAATAACTAATCACTTGGCCATAGGATAGAAAATAATATACGAACATTGGATTTGTTAAATTAAACGATTTTAAAATTTTTGATTTGAAATTTATTAAATGATTTAATTTTAAGAAAATGAAAATCGAATTGAGGGAAATCGAACTATTTCGAAATTTAGCTCGGAATTGAATTATATTTGAGGATTTGGATTTCAAATTGGGTATTGAAAGTAAATTGATTTAAGTGTTTTGAATCGATTTCTGAAAATCGAACTCGAAATTGATAAAAATCGAAATGGTTCAAAATTTGAAATTGAAATTGTTCTGGAATTGTAATTGAAATTGAAATTGGAATTAATTTGAAATTGACATCGAAATTAATTTGGAATCTAAGTAAAATTTGACTTGAAATCGGAATTGAATCGATTAAATCGAAATGGAAATTTAAAAGTTATTTGTATTGTAAAATTTGGAAATTGAATCGGTTTGACTTTGAAACTATTTTCAAATAAATTATTCTGATATAAACTATTTAAAACTATCTTTTTAAATATTCAAATTATTTTGGATTTTCCAATCTATTTTGCTATATAAACCATATTAATACTTAAACTATTTTAACCATTTAAACTATTTTTAACTAGTTTAACCATTTAAACTTCTTTTTAACTATTTTAATTATTTAAACTATTATAAAACTATTCAAACTATTTTTCAAAATTGAAAACTGATCAAAGGGGTGAAATGTTATAATTAAATCTTGGATTTAAATGCGAATTGGGTTAAAAAGGAGTTATAACCTAAATTGAAATTCGAAGCGATTTTGGAAGCGAAATCGAAATATTAAGGAAAAATGATTTTGAAATGAAACGGAATATTTTGAGTAAATATGATGACTTCGAAATGGATATGATTTTGAAGCGAATATGATATTTTGATATCAAGTATGAAGTGTTTTCGAAATGTAAATGTACCAACCAATGTGTAAAACGACGTGTGGTTGTTAAAGAGACCGGGGCCAGATATGGGCATAAACTCTGTCGATACCGGAACCACTTTATCAACTGTGTACGCGGAGGAGACTGCAGAACAAAGTGGTTGGACTTGGCGTACGTTTGTTGGATTTTAAGAAAGAGAACGATGATGGATTACCCTGGCACTTGTGCCAATTTGAAATGACTAAAACAGGAGCCGTACCAGCCAAGTGGGTTAGCTACCCCGAGCAAACACACTTCTTCGTATTACCATCATTTACATTATGATTGATTGGTGCGCACCCTTGGATTTTGGGAGTGTTGGACGCGGTGGGCGATCATGGCTATGATGCATTACCATCTGCCGAGAAGGGTAAACTGGTACCTTGGGCATTACCTCATGTGCCTTGTCATACTTTTATCCCTATACGAGACCACTACGATTTTGGTTTAGTGTTGTCGTATCACGGCGCATCCCTGTGCACCGACGTTTACTGGTGTTTTATATGCAAACTGTACGACAATGCTTAAAAATGCGTTAAGGGGGGTCAATGTAAAGTCTTAACGCTAAGAAAAATATTTATTTTACTGATTAGACATTATATATGTAGCGTATTCTACTACATATAAATATTTTGATGGATCCTTAAGAGATGGAAAATCCCGTAACATCTCTTGAGTTATTGCACACACATTATACACTGGATATGAGATGTGAAATCCCGTAAACATCTCTGACGCTATCACACTCATGTTATATTGTTTATCAATTAGACTCACATAAGGATATTTTAGTCCTTACTCGAGTGTTTTGTCTTTTCATTACGCTTGGGTCAGCCCTGAGTTTTCAGGTTATTGAAGATTTATTCTAGAGGACGATGACGAAGATTTACATTATTACTTGCATCATTCCATCATTATTTGTTCCGCTACATTATTTTATTTATTATGTTGTATATATATAACTTTGATAAATGTTGTATAAATCATAGTCAAATGTATAGTAAACAGCTTCATGAACTGTTTATTTGATTATTACATTTTGTCATTCCGCTGCGAGATTCTGTGTTTGTTTTCTTCTTCTTTTCATATTTTTCTTAATCAACTCCATTGATTATCTATGTTCCGAATTGTTTGGATCGGACATGTGTGGATTATTGTCAGTTTAAACTTTTCGAAATGTGGGTCGTCACAACGTGAATGGGAAGAAAGTAATGGGAACGAAAATATATAAGAGGGAAGTTATGGATGGTAATTTCCATTTATACCCTTGTGTGACTTAATTAACCAAAACCCATTCATAAGCCCATTTGTTAGTTTACTAGGCACGACCCTTATTTAATTAATTCAAGTCTCAATCCCCATATCACTTAACATTTACAATATTGTACTTAATTTATCTAATTAATTCTCCTGAATAATGTTATCAAAAATTAGGGGTGTTATAGGCTCTCCTCCTTAAAGAATTTCGTCCTCGAAATTCAGCAAGGACTAAATAATAAACATAACAATCATCTGTAACGACTCCTAACAACCATACTAGTCTACCTGACTAGGAAATATCTATATAAATCTAATATATACTTACCTCCAAAGTAGATCAGGATAAGTAACTCGATTCCTGTCCTCTGTCTCCTAAGTACAGTCCTTCTCGTTGTCACTCCATTGAACTTTCACCAACTTGACTGTCTTGTTCCTCAAACTTTTCTCGTCTCTCACTACAACCCAAACTGGTTGTCTAACAAAAGTCAAATCAGGCTCTACTACCAAGTCCTCCAACTCTGTCTTGAGGAATGGTAGCCTCCGGATCATGCATATACTTGCGAAGATGAGACACGTGAAATACATTATGGACACTTGCCATACTGCTCGGCAACTCTACTCTGTATGCGACATTTCCAATCCTCTCTATAATCTAGAATGGACCTACATATCTCGGTGCCAGTTTCCCTAACTTCCCGAACCGTACCACACCCTTCATCGGTGACACCTTTATAAAAACCATGTCTCTAACTGAGAACTCTAGGTCATTACGCCTCTTATCCGCGTAACTTTTCTATCTGGATTGAGCTTCCCTCATCCATTCTCGGATCAACTCAATCTTCTCTGACGCCTCCCTAACCAAATCTAGACCTAAGACCAATCTATCTCCAGTCTCTAACCAACATGCAGGGGATTTGCAGGGCCTTCCATACAAAGCTTCAAAAGGCGCCATTCCTATACTAGTCCGATAACTATTATTATTGGAAAACTCAACTAAATGCAGGTGATCCTCCCAAGATCCACCAAAGTCCAACACACAAGCTCTCAAAAAATCCTCGAGAACCTTATTGACTCTCTCTGTCTGCCCATCCGTCTGTGGGTGATATGTGGTACTCATCTTGAGCTTAGTGCCTAACATAACCTGTAGGCTCTTCTATAATTCGCTAGTGAATAAAGCATCTCTGTCGCTGACTATGCTACTAGGAACTTCATGAAGTTGGACTACGTTCTTTATGAACAACTTCCCCAAAACAGGTGCCATCCTGGTCGAGTTTACTAGAATGAAATGGGCACTCTAGGTCAACCTGTCCACTCGGCTTGACCTTAGCAACCCATCAATAAAATTTATAGATATCGAATCACATTTCTAAACTGCAATATCTAGAGGCTGAAGTAACCCACTCGGCTTCTGGTGTTCGGCTTTCACTTGTTGACAGTTTACGCACTACCTAACCCATAAGCCAACATCCCTCTTCATGCCTTCCCAATAGAAGCTACTCTTCATATCTTGATACATCTTGGTCCTTCCAGGATGAATCGTAAACTTGGATTGATGACATTCCTCAAGAACTTCTCTTCTCAAGTTCTCCACATCTGGAACACATAACCATCCCTTCTTTCTCAACCATCCTCTCTGGTCAAGACAAAAATCTTTCAAATCATCGACCTCCGTTCCAACCTCAAGCCTTTTGATCCTCTAAGCTAATAATGAATCCTCCTTCTACTTAGAAGCAATTCTCTTGATTAATATTGGTCAAACTTCTAAACAGGACAACATGGTAGTACTCTGACTAGAACTAGCAGTTGGTCTTAACTGCACACCACAACTGGCCAAATCTTCTAGATCTTTCCACTCTGGCAGCATAGCCAACACCACATTCTGATGTCTTCTACAGAGAGCATCCACTACTTTATTACCTTTTCCTGGGATATACTCTATACCAAAATCATAAGCAGCCAAAAACTCCAGCCACCTCTGCTGTCTCATATTCAAATCTTTTTGAGAATATGTATCTTAAAGACTTATGATAGGTATACAACTCAAATCTCTCCCCCAAGAGATAATGCCTCCAAATCTACAAGGCAAAAATCACCGCAGCCAACTCCAAGTCATGAGTAGGATATTTTACTTCGTGCGGTCTAAGCTTCCTAGATGCATAAGCAATGACTTTACCCTTCTACATCAACACTGCTCCCAATACAGTCCCACATGAATCAGTATATACTACCAAACCCTGGTTTCCATCTGGAACTACCAACACTGGAGCATTGGTCAACAAATTCTTTAATTTAAGGAATGCTTCCTCACATTTTTCGAACCAAACAAAATTCACTTCCTTTCTGGGCACTGCTATCCGCGAGAAATCCTTGGTGAATCTCTACTAATAGCCAGCAAGTCCAAGAAAACTTTTGATCTTGGTCACCATCTCTGGTCTCTTCCATTTGTTCCCAGCTTTAATCTTATCTGGGTCGAATGACAATCCTTCCTCTGAAACCACATGATCAAGAAACTTAACCTCTTTCTTCCAAAAATGACACTTGGAAAACTTCACCTTTAGCTGGCTTTGCCTCAACATCTCTAGCATAACTCTAAGATGATCTTCATGCTCTCTTTCATCCTTAGAGTATACCAAAATGTCATCTATAAACACCAACACGAATCTATCCAAATACTCTCGGAAGACTTGATTTATCAAATCCATAAAGAAAGCAAGTGCATTCGTTAATCCGAATGGCATCACTAACCACTCATACGAACCATATCTAGTTCGAAATACAGTCAAAGAAATACTGTCCTCCGCCACTCTCAACTAATGGAACCCTATCGCCAAATCTAACTGGAAAAACACTCTGGCTCCACTCAACTGATCAAATAGATCATCTATTCTCGGCAAAGGACATTTATTCTTTATCGTCCTTTCATTTATCTTATGATAGTCGATACACATCCTCAACTACCCATCTGGTTTCTTTACGAATACCGTGGCCGCTCCCCAAGGCAAACTGCTTAGTCTAATAAAATTCCTTCCTTCTAGATCCACTAGCTCCACCTTCAGTTACTTCATCTCTGTCAGTGTCATCCTGCTAGGTGGTCTACTCACAGGTTCATCTCTTAGCATAAGATCTATCTGAAACTCAATAACTCGTTTTGGTGGTAGTCCTATGACTAGCTCAAAGACATCTTCAAACTCTCTTGCAATTCAAACCTGACTTAGCTCTTCTTCCACTTCCATTGCACTCAACAAAGCACAACAACTCCGGTCAGAATTCTCTATTGAGAATATAATTCGGTTATGACTATCTGGGTGTCTCAAAGATATCTCCCCATCCTGGTAGAATTTTCCAGCCTCATACCTCCTCATCCAATCCATACCCAAAATGATTTCGAAATCATAAACATACAAACTGCATGCAAACTTATGACCTAACAAATCAAGTTCTAACTGGTCACATCTTATCCCCAGAGTTGCATACCCTCCTATTGGATTCGCAACCCTTATGGAAGTAACAAGCTATGTGGGTTCTAAGCATAACCTATCAACCAAACACTGGGATATAAATGAATGTGATGCACCAGTATCAAAAAGTATCCTAACTGGTATACTCTAAATCAAAAATGTACCTTCCATCACATTCTTTCCTTTATCTACTGCAGTAGGCTTAGTTGATAATCCAACAGCAAAAACTTTCCTATGTCTGCCCTGGCTGGCTCTGGACACTGATTCTTGTAATGCCCCAATTGATCACAATTAAAGCATTGCACATTCTTCTTATCTGCAGCCTTCTTTCCATTGCCCGACCGGCACTCATTAGCATAATGACTCTTCTTGTTAGATTTGTAGCAAACCAAACCAGCCTTTGCCTTCTTCGCAGCATCCCCTTTCTGGGCTTCCTTCTTCTTAAAGAACTTCCTCTACTTTCCCTAAGGACCCTAGGATTCAACTGGCTTCTCTCTAGCAGAAATAGAAAGCATCTCTTCATGGCAAATGACCATCTCAACCACCACATTAGAAGGTTCTCAGATATGGGTATTGGTCATTTTAGCAAGCTTAGGTCTCAGTCCTCGAATGAACCTTTCATTCCGTCTAACATTAATGTCAACCAAAGCATATCCATATCGAGATAGTTCATCAAACTTAACAGCGTACTCGACCACTGACATCTCACCCTGGATAAGTTCCATAAACTTCCTCATCAATGCAGACTTAGCAACTTTAGACAGAAACCTCTTCTCAAACCTTCTCCTAAAATCAGCCCATGTCAGCTCTTCCTCCGGAACTCCGGCGGTCACACTATCCCACTAGTGAAGCGCTGCCACTTGCAACTCCCTAGTGGCTAGCCTTCTCTTTTGCCCATCATCCAAGCCTAGATTAGTACAGATCCTTTCACAACTAAGTATCCAATTCTCTACCTCAACAACATCATCCGTTCCAACAAACGGCTTTCCACCCAAACTGGTGTATTATCTGCTTAGCTTAGCATAGTTATTCCCCATTGGAGCAATAGGATTAGCTCACCCAACGTTGCTAACTACTCCAGCTTGCAAAAGGTTGGCCAACAACTGATACACCATCCTCGCATCTACTGGTGGATTTCTAGCACCTACATTGGCTTCAACATTTGGATTAGCATTAGCATGTCGACCTTGATTTCTCCTGGCATTAGGTCGAGCATTTCCGTTGGTTGTGGTGCTTCCTCCACCTAGATTTCCTCTTCCGTTTCCTGCTTCCATATCTTCTTTCTCGTAAATCTGCATTAGAGCCTTAGTAAGATACAAAAGAAGAACGGTCTAAGAGAGAGGAACACATACTTATATATACATACATATATATATATATATATATATAAAGTACAAGTACGTTACTGTAGCGTTAACCCAAAACGCCGATCATATTTTCAAATTCATTGGATTATGTTTCAAAAACTTTTAGGTTTAACTTTATTTTGAAGTTTCATAAACCTATGCTCTGATACCAACTTGTAACATCCCCCTACTTAGAGGCCCAAAACTAACGGCTACGGATGCTGAAGTCATCCATAGTTATTAATCCTCGGCGACCAAATACGGCGAAGTTTGATTCATTGATACACAGAAACACATGAATACGGAAAAAAATTGAAATTCAAGCAAAATCACATTTCATTCCAAAATATTTCCAATTCATTACTTAATCCCGAAACTCGCAAACCACGTTCAGAGAAAATATGTTTATTACAACATATGCCAAGTTCGACATATGAAGATGCCCCCTTGGTAGATCAGAGTATGTACAGGCAATATAACAACTTTGTCATTACAAACAACACAGCGGAATCAAAAGAAAGGAGAACTCTAAATAGCTATCATGCCTTTACATGTCTCCGGAAGCTTATTCGTCTTAAGAGGTGCCTGAAAACCTCAACTCTCAAACTACTCAAAATCAATTGAGTACCCGAGAGTTCAAGAAGAAAACATAAACTTCGAGTCAGACATAAAGCCTGGTGTGAATAATAATCTACCATCTCAAACCATTTAGATATCTAGTGAGACCTCGCCACTTAGCAGAATGGGTTTCCCCTCACTTGTATCTAAAAACCTTTTTATAAAACCACATACTGTGCTCCTGCATCCACAATGGTTAAAACAATTCAAAACAGTATAATATGATGATATGAAAAACAAATGAATCAATTCTAGATTGTCCATCCCTATTCATTTTAGACTATCTGGCCCGTTTATTGTTTTTTTAGGATAACTATCAATCTATTAGTTTTCATGGGCTGACTAATAACCAGTTAAACATTTAAGGATTCCCGGTCCAATTGTAAAGTTTTCATGGGATTACTATGAACCTATTGGTAACTCTAATATCTTACTCTTATCATATTTTTCATGGGTTGACTAGAAACCTATTGATAACCCTAATATTCTTTCTTCTTGCCCTAGTTTTCATGGGTTGACTAGGAACCTATTGACATCTGTCAATATTTCATCCGAATATAGTTTTCATGGGCTAACTAAAAACTTACTAGCCCTTGCTTGTATCCAATCATATCATATGCTTACTATGAACCTGACTATCTAACATCTTCCTTTATACATAGTTTTCATGGGCTAATTATGAAACTATCTTTCTGACATCTTCTTTTATAAATAATTTTCATTGGCTAACTATGAACCTATTGGCCCCTGCTAATATCTTTCCCTTTACACAGTTTTCATGGGCTTACTGAGAACCTATTGACCCCTATCAATATCTTTTTTTTATATTTTAGCATCCTATATTCTGGTCTTCCTGACCTCCTGGATGCAATTCTACTCATTCAGGAGTTTTATTGATTTATATTCACTACTGGGTTAACCTAACCAGTTCTTCTACCCTTTATCCCCGAAATGCAGGTATGGGTCCATTTAAAGTGAATATATTCATATTTGAAGAAGCACCATAACAACATAGCAATACCACTCCTATGGGTTTAAATTTATCGAAGATAGCTTCTTCTCAAAAGCATTATAAAAACTCCTTTAATATAGCCATGAGTTTTTTCCTTTTAAAAACAGAGTTTAGGTTATAAAACCTCTCGATACGTTCGAAACCTAGCTTTCGACTTCATAGGATGACCTCCTTCGAAAGCTCTTAAAAACATTAGGCTTCTGCCTTATAATACTTTAAAAGCTACCTTTTGAAACCTTTCAAATACATTAAAGTATTAATATTTAACCATTAGAAGCTTAGCTTCGAAACCAGTTGAAAGTACCCCTTTCGACACTTTTAGAAGTAACCCTTCCGAAATCATTGAAAGTACCCCTTTCGAAACCATTGGGTTTATACTTAAAACATAATTTGGGTCAAAGTGAATATAGGCGAAAGCATCTATTTCAAAACCATACTTTATCATATAAAATATTGGGGAAAACTCGATGGCGTCGGCACCATCTCTTTCGAAAGCATTTAACATCTGGGTAAATATATTAGAAAGTTGGTATCGAAACCCCTTTAAAAAACATCACCTTCGGAACCCCTAATCTTTTTCAAAAACTACTGGAAGTGGCTCTATCTTATAAAACAAAATATCCTTTCGAAAGCATTGATATCTTCAACACCATCGGAAGGTTAAAGAATGGCAGCAGGGTATCGACTAGGTCGGAACCCCTTCTTTTAAAACATTCTTTCATAAGTAAAGGAACCCAATCGAAAGCATTTATAAGTTAATGGCAACCCAATCGAAACTTTTATAAAACCTCTTTCGAAACCATCGCTTTGACTCAATTGAAGGCCTAAACAAATCAAAGGTAGGCTCTTTCCATTTTTAAAAACAAACCAAGGTTACGACTCCTTTGGTTGCTATGCTTTCGACACCTTACCTTACGCCTTCCTCCAATCCACTATGTACCATTTGGGTGATAACTTGTGTATTGGTTTCGACATAGTTGGTTTCATCAAAGATGAAGGTGGAAGCTTTTGTGTCGAAAGGTGCTTTCCAAAGTAGGCGGAACCACTTTTCTGATGTAAAACCTGGTTTAGTTCTTATTAAAGCAAACTTTTATCTAACTAACCTGCCACGTGTCAACACTAGATTGGTTGCCTTAACTTTTTCAAATTCTTTTCTAAAATTAACTGCATCTAATCATATCTAAATCATGGTTAAGTTAATCAATTAAGCCCTTCCATTAGACAAAACGAATTTTGTAAAGAAGTCCAAAATTCCTTCTTCTAAAATAATTTATTTTGCATAGCAAATCACATTGGAAAAATCCCTAAAAATTCCATAAATTCACTTTAATCATGTTATCTAACATATCAAAATTCCAGACCCAAATTCTCAATATATTTTCCAAAAAATAAATTATAAGCCGAAATAACCATATTTTCCTTTGAAAATTCATAATAATCTTTCCATAGCTTAGAAAATTCTCAAAATTGAAACCCAACTACAAAATCATGTTTCTCAGAACGTAAAATTTTCCCATGGCATTTAAACATCATTAGATCTTGGTTTTGCCTTAAAACCGTATAAAAACACCTTTTTAAACAATCTTGTTTAAATCAATTTAATCTTAAATCAAGCATATCATCATTCAATATATCATAAAAATGAATTTACCCTTAAATTTGAATATATATGATTTTTAAAAAATAGAAATGAAATTATTATTCACCTTGATCTAGGTAAGGAGATTGGATTGTGATTGATTTCCCCTAAGCTTGATTCTATAGCTTTCAATTTGATTTCCTCTTCTTTAATGGCCGACCATTCTTTTTATCTATTGATTTGCGTTTTCAAAAAGGACGTGAATGGGAAGAAAGTAGTGGGAACTAAAATATATAAGGGGGAAGTTATGGATGGAAATTTCCACTTATACCCTTATGGGACTTAATTAACCAAAACCATTTCATAAGCCCATTTGTTAGTTCATTAGGGGTGTTACACATGCGGGGCAAAGCGACAAGAGGTACATCCTGGTTTACCTACTTCTAACAAGAAGCATGTTTATTTTCCACAAACATACCACAAGTAAAAGTGAATTTAATGTAGATCATGGAAGAGCATGACCCTAGTGTAGTTCTCTTATTGACCTCAATCTCAGCCACACATTCCTTTCTTTTGCAAGTTGTCTCTCATCAAGTCCATTCAGCTAGATCAATGGCAGTCACGCTCCATGTCTGTTTTGCAACATGATCTTAGCCCTCCAAACATAATCTCAACTAATACAAGAACCCTATGCATAGCCACTTCAAAAAGGTTTAGGACCCTAGTTGGGACATAGAAGGTTGGGACCCAGTAGATTGAGACCCGGAAGGTTAGAATCCGTTATCGGCCACTCGAATCACCTTATACAGTAGCTCTTTGAGATTAGATGCTTGATTAGACTTAGGGGCATCATATTTTTTATTAATCTCTTATAATTCCTTTAATTGTAAGAGAGCCATGTAGTACAATGGATGTATGCAGCTTTGCCAAACCACTTCACCTCCTGTGTCATTTACCTTTAAATGCTCTTTTCCCCTCATTTTTCCATCATTGGGCCTCGTGATTAGACAGTAATCTTTTCACTTCATAGTGCATTATCATAATTTCGAGGTTGATGAAATATATCATCAACTACGCCAAGCAATACAAATAGGCCTACAAGGTCTTGAAGCTTTTGGTTCAAATTAAACTGACCAGATGAAACAGTCGTACCTAAGATGTGCATACACTTCCATAAATGAGAAAGTGAAATACATCGTGCACGCCCGTCATATGTTAAGGAAAGTTGACTATGTAATCTAGGTTCCCTTCTAGTATTGAAAAAGGACCTTCAAACCTTGGTACCAACTTTCCTTTTATACAGAATCGAAAAAGATTCTTTAGTGGGAAGATCTTCACAAATTCCATATCGCCACTCCAAATCTCTATGTCTTTTATCAGCATACCTCTTCTGTTTATCTTGAGAAGCTTTCATTTGTTACCAAATGAATTCAATTTTTTTTGAACTCTCCTTGAGCGTATTTGGCACAACCATCAGCTTCTAGCCTACTTCCCATCAAAATGAAGGAGCATTACACGGTCGGCCTTATGACACTTTGGATAGTGTCATACCGATGCTAGACTGGTAACACTATTATTGTATGTGAACTCCACCAAATGTAAGTGGTCATCCCACAAGCCTCTAAAGTCGATTATGTGGGTACGTAAGAGATCTTCTGAAATACGGTTCACCCTCTAAGTTTTCTCATCGGTTTGTGGGTGGTAAGTTGTACTGAGATGCACCCCTATCCCCAATGCCTCGTGTAAACTCTTCCAAAATCCAATAGTGAATAAATAGTCTTAGTTACTTACAATGCTTTTTGGCACACCATGGAATCCCATGACCCACTTCACATACAATTAGGCCAACTTAGAAGTTGTTCTATTAGACTTAATGGGTATGAATCAATCACTCTTCGCCAATCTATCAAGTATGACCCAATGCTATTGTACCCTCCTCAGTTCCTCAACAATCCATCGATGAAGTCCATCAGCACATGTTCTCGCATCCATTTAGGATTGACCAACGAAAGTCGACACCGAATACATCCATGGTATTCAAATATCGAACATCTAATCACTGGAAAGGATGATTGTTAGGGTAAAATAAAAGGAAAAGAACAGAGAATATGGAAAATAGAATCTCACAGCAGAATCAACAACATATAATATGATAAATACTGTAAAACCTATTACTCCAAATATAGAGTACATCAAAGTTAGAAACAAACCTTATCAGGAGGACAGTTATAAAATTCTAACCTTACAATTGTTGATCGGTATAACATATAATATAGTGGAAAATAAAACACTAAGATAGGTAAGCATCCAGCTCTTCTCCAACAACTCCATATCACTAAAGCGAACCTGGGAAAAACTTGGTCTGACCCGAGCAATGTAATAAAATAACACCCGGGTTAGTATGGAAAACCAGCGTGAGAAAACTCAAGTAATATGATAAACATATAAAAATTCATTGAGACTATGCCGCTAACATGGAACGGGTTTTTACCTCACAAGAATAGCATCTATAAATAAAGAAATGGGAAACAAAACAGAACAATAATCCAATCAAGAAAGAATGGAAATAAACAACAGAAACAATCCAAATAAAAGGGTATGTACTAGTAAGAACAAATCCCATACTGAACGAATGGGCTTAAATAATAACAAATTCCAGACTTGAAAGAATAGTCACAAATAATTAAACATAGAGAAGAGCACAAGGCATTTCTCTATGCAAATAAGGAAATAGTTCAAAGATTTGAATTAACAACTGGGGAAAAAGAGAAGTTTTTCCAACAATAACTAGGAGGGTGCCCCCCCTATCGAAAGTATACTCTAGAAATATACTTGAGAACTTCGATGGCTCTCGGAAACCTCCAAGTTGGACCCCGCTAACTGTTACTGAGAATCTAAATATTTCACATTTCAATGTCCAACACCAGATCCAATCTAGAGTGGATATGAAAATACCCTAATGAGAGCAACCCCATATAGCTTGGCCCCCACTCGCTCTTTGGGTTAGTCATTTCGGAAAAAAGGATAACAAGACTCAAATAAGCAAGACATCATCTTAGAGTGACGAAATAAAAAGAAGAAAGCAGATTCAAAGTCGATAGTCGATATATCAACTATCGGGAATTGATAAGATGGTTGTTTCACTTGCGCTAGATTTTCAATCACAATCCTATCAAAGACACTTTAAATAAACACTATTTTTATTTTCTTAGTGTATTAAAACCAGGGTCAAAACAACTATCAAAGCATTGTTTATTATAAACAAAAAAATAATTTACACTTAGCTTTATTTGAAACAATTCTTTTTAAAAGATCCTCTTGTTTATAAACTATTATTTATAAATTTTAAAACAATATTTACTCTCCCAAAAGATAACAAATCAATTAAATTACTTTTATAAATTATAAAATCAAGGGTTAATCATCCCGAAGGATAATTTGGATAACCTTTTTATAACTTTAAAACCACATTAATTTTCTCAAACAAAATAAATCAAATTAAATAACCCCTTTTATAAATTTAAACCAATATTAATTATCATGAAAGATAATTAATTACATTTATAATATTTCATAATTTTAAAAACAATATTAGTTTTCTCGAAAGATAATAAATCAAATCTATAATCTCTTTTAATAAGTCGATCGATTATCTTTATTTTAAACAGTTAATTATTTCTAAAACACTTCTATTTAATCGGTAAATTAACTTTTAAACCTTACTAAATCAGTTCATTAACTTTAATACACTAAATCAATTAATTAACTTTAAAACACTTTTATTAAATCAATTAATTTACTTTAAACTCTTTTATTAAATCAATTAATTAACTTTTAAAAACGGCATTAATTAAAAATATTAACTACATTCAAATATCATTAAATAAAATGATAAATTAGATTAAAACATCGATAATTAAAATGATTAGATAAATTTAGAACATAATTAACTAAAATAATTAATTAAACTCAAATATCATTATTTAATAACTACTTTTAAACATCATTAATTAAAATGATTTATTAAACTCAAATATCACTAATTACAATGAATAATAAATTTTAAACATCATTAATTAAAACAATTTATTAAATTCCAATAGTCATTAATTAAATTGATTAATTTAATTAAAATATAATTAATTAAAATGATTGATAAATTTTTAATATCTTTACTTAAAATGATTTAATTACTTAAAGATCATGACTTAAAATGGTTGGCTAAATTCAAATATCATTAACTAGATGGGTTAATTAAATTCAAACATCATTAGTTAAAATGATTTGATTAACTTTAAACATCATTAATTAAAATAATTAATTAATTAAAATATCATTAATGAAAATGATTAATGAATCTAAATATCTATTTTGTGAAAACACAAGCTTAAGACAATACACACGAATGGTTTATGAGATGATATTCAATAATAAACGATATAGCGGAAATTGCTATAACGACACTTATAAAATTTAAATAGAATGTCACAATTAATTACAACTAACCATTAATATAAGGAAATAAATAACAATGGCGAGAAACCACCTGGGGTCTCTCTATATTCCCTACAAATAATGTACGGGCAATATATATAATTATATGGGTTCACGGCAATTAAGTGAATATGTAATCCGTTTTCCAAAACAAAATTTTCAACCAAAATAATCAATCAAACAACAAAAACATAGCCAAGCATTCAATAATAAATCAATAGCATCATAGATATTATATAGCTAATTTAAAGGTTAGTAAACTCACAGAAATTCCAGTTATCGCTGAAGCGTTACATTCTGAACTAAAATCGAATGGACGTTCGATTCTAACCCAAAATTCCATTAGCTTCGAATTCAACCAATCCAATTCCATCATGTAGCTAATGGTCCCACGAATGCAATGCAATTGACCGCGTTCGATTTGGACCTCGTATGAGCAAAATACAATTTTTATAAGAATTTGGGACTAAATAATAAAATTAATTTTCTTAATTACGTCGTCAACTCTAATTAACCTTAATCATCCAAGCCTTAATTAGTTCATTCACCAATCAGGCCGACATCTGCTTTCATCGAACTTCGCCACCGCCTCAGTGCTTCTACAACCGCCACGACCTCACAGACGAAGCCCCCAACTCCGACGAATTCAAAGACATCTGTCATGTCTCATGACATCATGTCGTTGACGAGATCGAGTGGTTTAAAAATCGTTGACGTCGAACACCTTATGCCATCGCCATGCTACGAATTAGCATGATCCGACCTTTCATCATCTTCGCCTTGCCTCCTCGGACCTTTCATCATCTTCGCCTTGCCTCCTCGAACAATTTTTTTGTTGGAGCCTCGGCCAAAAACACCTCCGATCAGCGTTGATTGATAATGGCCGTTGGATGGATAAATTAAAAATGGCGGCCAATGTGTTCATTTAGGGTTTGGACAAAAGAATGGTGATAAGGTCCTTATATAGAGAACCTAATCGATACTATTCATGCCCTAATTTTCTTAAACTCCAATTAACGTGTGCTCACTGACATTCCTAGCTAATTACCCATATTCCGACTCAATGGATCTATTTTCGAGAGCTAATTCTATTGTATACAGAAGTTAGCTTCTTAAATCAAATTGTAATATTTTAATTTTCTAAACTATAATTAACTAAAATTATGTAAGTACGTCTAATATGATTAACTAAAATTATAGTTTCAATTAAATAAATTTACCGAAAACTTTCTATCTAATATATCCCATTCAAAACTTAATGTTAAATTATTTCTTTTCTATCCAAGAATTTTAAAATTTTCATTTTAAAATTATTACTCAAAAGAATACTTTAATCCGATTTCCTTTAGGGAAAGTTAAGAATAATTACCCAATCTTTTATATTTCAAAACTCCTGTTTGAGAATATTCCACAAATATTTCTATATGAAATAACTTCAACAATTTATTTATTAAAACTCACTTTAGGTTCGTCCGGATTTTAAACTCATTTCAATCGCACAATGGAAAAGTGAATAATTTACTAAGTATACTACAACATTCGCCTAAGCAAATATGCAATGTTACTTAGAAGATAATTCAGATTACCATAAAACTAATCGAGATGATTTCCTCTTAATTACCCTAAAGAAAATGCGTTCCACCTAAAATTTCTGTTTCAAAATATTTATATTTTAGAAACACTTCCAAGTAGTACTACTATATTGTTGTTATTTTTTTCCAAAACACTTTCGAAATTATTTCAAACAACTCCGGGATTTATATTCAGTAATCCTTTCTAAAACACCTTTTATAAATCAAATTTATATAAAATTACCTTTATATAAAATCATTTCATAGTATACTAATTCTCTTTTATTATAATAAATTTTTCTCGGATATATTTTTTCTAAATGTCTTATCCCACCATTTAGATTATTTTAAATAACTTTTATTAAAATTCTACATTTAACCCAACATTATAATCGAACACCTTATAGTCAAATTATGAAACTTAATTCACACGGAGTTCATTCTAACGTACTTACAATTATCAAAAAATATGTGCTTATAAACTAGTTGAGCATAGATTAACAAATCAACAAACAATAGTCAATACTCCTAAACTATCTGAGCATGACAAATCAAACAACAATGATAATAAAGAAGTATTATCATTAACAAACAAACACTATAAATAATTATACAAATTTGAAAATTCCATTATATATATAAAATAGAGGTAAAATATTTATTTACCAAATTTTCAAAAATCAATATCGTGTTCGTTTGGCTTGTTCAAGTGTTTGGAAATCCCTATGGATACCGTGGCATCCCACGTCTCGACCAGAATTCATAAACAACTCAATAGGCCAATTAACACAATATGTTTTAAAATAATAACAAATATGCTCTCATATATATATATATATATATATATATATATATATATAATACTCCCAAACTTATTCTAGGGTGTCACCCTATCTCTAATGAGCCATACTCTACCAAATCCAATGTTCTCACTTAACCTTCAGCTCTAATACCAAATTGTAACGGTCCACCTTTTCGACCATTGAAAGTCGATACTGAATACATCCACAGTATTCAAATGTTGAACATCCAATCATTGGAAAGGCAGATTGTTAGGGTAAAAGAAAAGGAAAAGAACAGAGAACGGGAAAAATAGAATCTCACAGCGGAATTGAAAACATATAATATAACAAAGATGGTAAAAATTGTTACTCCAAAATAAAGAGTACATCAGAGTTAAAAACAAACCTTATCAGCAAGACAGTTATAAAATTCCGACCTTACAATTGCTGATAGGTATACCATATAATACAGCGGAAAATAAAACACTATGATAAGTGAACATCCAGCTCTTCTCTAAAAACTCTATATCACCAAAGCCAACCTGCGAAAAATTCAGTTTGACTCGAGCATTATAATAAAATAACACCCGGGTCAGTCAGGAAAACCAGCATGAGAAAACTCAAGTAATATGATAGACATATAATAATGTGATGATTAGGGGATTGAGATTTGTGATCAATAGGGGTAGTCGTGCCATGTTAATGAATGAATTAAAATGAGCTAACATGAATTAAAATAGATAAGGGAAATAGGTGATGGCAAAATAGGAAAAAGAGTATTCTAATACCCTAAACCCTTAGGAATTCATTCATACGTTCATTTGCAATATCAAATTAAAGTAGAGGTCGAACACCATTAGCAAGAACAAGAGGAAGAAAGAGCTAAAGGAAGCAGATTAATCAACTTAATCCAATCAAATCCCAAACTCCATAATCTTAAAGCTAAGGTGAATAATGACTACATCTCATTTTCTAGTTGTTTTCTGTTTTAAGATGAATCCAAAGTATTTTGCATGATTATGCCATGTTTGGAATGATGAAATGTTTATATATGCCTGTTGATGATTTAAGCTTATTCATATAGGTTTTATGATATGTTTTGATGTAAAAACCCTATTAAAAGACATCCAAATGCCTTGCGAATTTAAATTTAGATCAAAAATGATATTTTAGAGATGGATTTCAATTTTCAAAATTTTCTGAAGTAATGTGGATTTTATATTAATTTTCTAGCGAAGAAAATGTTTATTTGGGTTTAAAATTATTACGGCTAAATAATATATGTTTTGGGTCTAAAATTAAAATATGTTAGAAAACATATTGAAAATGATTTTCTGGAATTTTTGAAGAATTTTCCTAAGTGTTTTGATAGATATATAAAATTATTTAAGGTATGGGACTTAAAAGTTTTATATATTTATAAAAGGAGAAGTAGTATTTTGTAAATTAATTTTGAAATTTTGGCAGCACGTTTAGAAAAGAAAATTAGCAACCAATAATAGTTTGAGAAACAAGGCAGGTTAGTCGAAAAGAAATTCTTTTAAGGTAAAAATCAGTTTTTACATGCTTTTAGTATATTCGCTACTTTCGCCACAGGGGTTCCGACCACGTACTACCTTCTCCATGCCATCGTAACCAATGCACATAGTATCAATAACTTGGTACATAGTGAATTGGACTAAGGCGGAAGGTACTGGGTCGAGACCATAGGTTCAGATGGGGTCGAAGTGTGCCCTTATTTTAAATTGGAAATGCGCCTGTTTTGCTTTCAAAGGAAGTGCTTTCGACTTGGTTGGCTTTCAGCTGAGTCAATTATTTTAAAGGAATGGTTTCGAATATGTTGCGCCTTTTGTTAAGTAAATGCTTTCGAATAGGGTCAAAACCTCTAGCTGCCGCCTTTCTACCTTTTGAAGCCAATGCTTTTAGAAGGTATAGATTGTTTTAAAGCCCAAGCCGCTTCTCCAATGCTTTCGGAAGGTTGGTTTCGACACCAACACTTCTTTACTTAGGGATAGCTTTCGAAACAGTGCTTTCACCTTAAATGTTTTATGACCCTTTTGCCATGTTGAAGGTAGAACCAAAATGGTTTCGAAGAAGATGGTTTTAAATAGTTTCGAAAGGTAGGTCTACATGTTTTACTTAAACCCAAATGCTTTCGAAAGGTTTAAAGAATGGTTTCGAAGGGGCGGTACCCCAACGGTTTTCAAAGGTTGGAAAGGAAAGTTTTTCCAATGTTTTCAAAAAGCAATGTTAAGTGTTTTAAAGATAGGATGTCTAAGGTTTTAATAATTTTGAAGGAGTGGTTTTCAATGGTTTCGAAAGGCTTATATGAATGGTTTCGAAAGTAATGTTTCGGCCTTTCGGCCTAGGTTATAGAGAAGGGTTTTACTTGGTTTAGAAAGGGGTACTTTTAATTGATTCGAAAGGGGTACTTTCAAAGGTTTAAATGTTTTCATTAACATAGATTTATCTAACGTGTATATATATATATATATAACATGGAAGTAGATTTTAAGTAAAGCATGGAGTATATGTATTTTTCTTGTTTAAGTTTGATTTAAAGGTTTTAAATCAATTTGAGATGAAAAGGTTTTCAAGGAAAATTTTGGAAAGATTACCCTAAGTAAAATGAATTAGAGATTAGAATACCAAATGGGACTATTATAGCATCGTGCCCTATACATTAGCTATAAGCCCTAGCTAATTTAGTCCATAATTCCACTGTGTAGAGCTTTGTCACAGGTAAGACTAAAATGATGATTACACACAGAAGGGAATATATATTTGTATACATATAGTTTATTGGTGAGCCCGCAAAACCATTAGGATCAGGTGACCTTGAGAGAAGATAAGTTAGGCACAGACCATCCAAAAGAGGAGTATCTAACGAATAAGCTATGGATAGATCGTCCAGAAGAGGAGAATCTAACAGGTGTTATATATTTTTTTATATTGACTGGTAGGCCCGAGTCTTCTAAAGGTTAGTAGTAAGCCAAACAAAACTATAGTGTTTGAATAGATAGTTCATTTGTTACCTGATATGTATGTTTACATGATAATGCTTTATAGTTTTAACCAGTTTTGGTTGCAGGAGATGATTTGCAAAGGATATGTTTTAAAAGGATATTAGTGAGGGGAAACCTGTTCCGCTAAGCGACGTGGTCTCACTTAATATCAAATAACCGAGATGTATAGTATTATTCACACCAGGTTTTATGTCTGACTCGAAGTTTATGTTTTTCCCCTTAAACTCTCGGGTGCTCAAAATTGATTTGAGTGGACTGAGGGTTAAGGATTTTCAGGTTTTAAGTAGGTTGGCGAATAAAGCTTCCGAAGACGAGCAGGTAACTGACGGATAGCTATTTAGGAGTATTGTTTTATTTTATTTGATTCCGCTGTATTGTATTGAAGATAGTAATGTCTATATAGTACTCTAGTCATCCAAGGAGGCATCTTCATATGTCGCTCTTGGCGTATTTTGTAGTTATTATATATGATCTTTACTTGGGAAACAATTATGGGATTATGTAATTGAACATGAAACATGGTTTGTAAATTGTAATTAGAAAAGTTGTTTTTGTGAAATTCGTGATTTTGTTTCATATTCATGTGCTTCTGATATTATGGATACCATTAACTTTACTGTGTTTGGTTACCGGAAGTTAATACTATGGATGACTGCAACATCTGTAGCGCTTAGCTTCAGGCCTCCATATAAGGATGTTACAACTTGGTATAAGAGCATAGGTTTCTGAAAAACCTTAATTAAAAAATGATTTTTGAAAACGTAATCCTAAGGAATCAGAGTGAGATCAGGTATGGGATAATGCTATAGTAACCTACTTGTATTTGCTATATATAAGTATACGTTATATCTCTATTCTCCTATCTCTCTTAGGCTATTCTTCTGTATTTCACGAATTTTGAATACAGATATGGAGGCTGGAAGTGGAAGTGTGAATCTTAGAGGAAGCACCACCGCAAATGGAAATGCAAGACCGAATACTAGAAGGAACCAAGGTCAGGCACAAGCGGGGAATGTTGGTGTTGGAGTCCCACAAGTGGATATGGGAGCTATGTATCAGTTTTTCGTGAATATGATGCAAGCTGGAATTGCTGCTGGAGTGATCAGAGGAAATGCTGGAGTAGGAGTTCAAGAAGCTCTGGTGGTAAACAATTATGCTATCTTGAGCAGAGATTATGTTAGGCTTAGAGGGAAGCCATTTATCAAAACCGAAGATGCTATTGAGGAGGAGAACTGGTTGCTGCATTGTGAGAGGATCTTTGCAGACTTGGGGCTCAATGATTAGCAGAAGAGAAGGCTTTCTTCGAGATAGCTTCAGGGAGCATCTTTATTCTGGTGGAATAATGTGACGGCTGGAGTGGAGGACGAGGAGATGACATGGGCTGAGTTTAGGAGAAGGTTCCAGGAGAGGTTCATGCCTATGATGGCGTAGTATGCTTTGCTCAGAAAGTTTGCTAAGTTGGAGCGGGGGTGATGACTGTGTTGGAGTATGCTAGAAGGTTCAAGGAGTTGTCAGAGTTTGGGCATGCCACTATGGACACTATGATGTAGAGGAATGTGAAGTTCATAAGGGGGTTGAAGCCTGAGTTGGCAAGGACTACATTACCTCATATTAGGGATCCTTGTGATGTTGTAGTGGAAATGGCTTTAGGACAGGAGGAGATGCTTGCTTCTCTGGAGAAGAATAAGGCAAAGGAGGTACAGGTAGGGCAGAGTCAGAAAAGGAAGTTCTTCCACAAGAAGGGTGCTCGGAAAGGTGGAGTAGCAAAGAAGGGAAAGTATGAGGTCGTTTCAAGTGCGACAAGAAGAGGTATTTTGCTAATGAGTGTCATACCGGGAAGAAGAAGGAAGTGATCAGGAAGAAGAATATCAGATGCTTCAACTGCGATCAGATTGGTCATTATAAGAATAAATGCAAAGAGGTTGTTATGGATGGAAGGGGCAAAGTATTTGCATTGGAACTAGCTCCATCAGGACAATTAGTGCATGAGAAAGGGAAGGCATTGATGGGACATATGCTTCAAATCCATGGTATGTCTGTTAACGTTCTGTTTGATACTAGTGCATCACATTCTTTTATATCTCACTGTTTGGTAGATAAGCTTAACCTAGAACCCTCATACTTAGTTACTTCCTTAAGGATTGCAAATCCGATGGGAGGTATGCGACACTTGGGATAAAGTGTGACCACTTAGAATTTGATTTATTAGGTCATACCTTTGTTTGCAATTTGCATGTATTTGACTTTGTAGGGTTCAGAATTATTTTGGGTGTCGATTGGTTAAGTAAGTATGATGCTAGGATATTTTGCCATGATAGGAAAATATCGCTTAGACACCTTGACTGTAGTGATCAGATTGTATATACCGTAGAAAGCCTTAGCTGTAAGGTGAATGTTTTTTTGGGTGTTGTGGAGTTGGAAGACGAGTTGAATCGTGTTTTCATGTTTAGATAATTCAAAGATGTTTTTGAGCTTGTAGTATGATTGCCATCGAAACGAGCCATTGAGTTTTGAATAGATTTGGTGCCTGGAGCTGAACCGGTGAGTAGACCGCCAAGCAGGATGACACCTATAGAGATGAGAGGGCTAAAGGTGCAGTTGGTAGATTTGGAAAGCAAGAGTTTTATTAGATCTAGTAGTTCACCTTGGGGAGCATCCACGGTGTTTTCCAAGAAGCCGGATGGATCGTTGAGATTATGTATTGATAATCATAAGTTGAATGAGAAGACGATAAAGAATCGATATCCGTTGCCTAGAACTGGTGAATTGTTCAATCAGTTGAGTGGAGCCCAGGTATTTTCTCAGTTGGATTTAGCAACAGGTTTCCATCAGCTTAGAGTAGCAGAGGATAGTATTCCTTTAACCGCGTTTCGAACTAGATATGGATCGTACGAATGGTTAGTAATGCCGTTCAGACTAACTAATGCGCCGGCATTCTTTGTGGATTTGATGAACCGAATTTTCCGAGAGCACTTGGATAAGTTCATATTGGTGTTCATAGATGACATTTCAGTATGCTCTAAGGATGAAAAGGTGCATGAAGTTCATCATAGAATTGTGCTTGAGACGTTGAGGCAGAATCAGCTGAAGGTGAAGTTTTCGAAGTGTCATTTCTGGAAGAAGGAAGTGAAGTTTCTTGGTCATGTAGTCTCAGAGAAAGGGTTGTCTGTAAATCCGACTAAGATTGAAGAAGTGAATAATTGGAAGTGACCCGAGACAGTGACTGAGATAAAGAGTTTTCTTGGATTGGCTGGATATTATCGGAGGTTCATAAAGGATTTTTCGCGAATAGCCGCACCAATAACCAAGCTAACGGGAAAGGATGTGAAGTTTGTGTGGATCAATAAGTGTGAGGAAGCATTCAAAAGCTTGAAACACTTATTGACCATTGCACCTGTTTTAGTTGTTCCAAAGGGGAATCAGGATTTGGTAGTTTATACGGATACGTGTGGAACTGGATTAGGAGCTATGTTGATGCAGAGAGGTAAAGTGATTGCATATGCTTCTCGACAGCTTAAATTGCATGAGGTTAGATATCCAACGCATGATTTGGAATCAGCTGCGGTCATATTTGCATTGAAGGTGTGGAGACATTACCTTTTGGGAGAGAGGTTTGAGATTTATACGGATTATAAGTCATTGAAGTATTTGTTCTCTCAAAAGGAGCTGAACATGAGACAATAGAGATGGTTAGAGTTTATTGCTGCTTATGATTTTGGAATTGTGTACACACCAGGGAAAGGTAATATGGTTGTCGAGGCGCTTGGCATTAAGCATCAGAATGCAGTGTTGGCAATGATAGCGGAGTGGAAAGATTTGGAAGCGTTGTCGACTTGTAGAGTACAATGGAGATCTGGGGCAAGATCTAGTGAAGAATCTGTTATGTTGTCATGTTTAAAAATTCAACAAGCTATGATTAAAAGGATTGCTTCTAAACAGATGGAGGATCCAGTGTTGGTTGAACGGTTCAGGAAGTTAAGGGATGGAACCGAGAGCGATGACTTGAGGGATTTCAGTCTTGACCAGAATGGGTGGTTGAGTAAGAAAGGTAGGTTATGTGTTCCGAATGTGGGAGACATAAGGAAGGAAGTTTTGGAGGAATGCCATTGTTCAAAGTTTACTATTCATCCAGGAGGAATTAAGATGTATCAGGACATGAAGAGAAGTTTCTTCTAGGAAGGTATGAAGAGGGATATTGGCTTATGGGTGAAGTAGTGTTTGAACCGTCAACTGGTAAAAGCCGAACATCAGAAGCCAAGTGGGTTGCTTCAACCTTTAGATGTTCTAGTCTAGAAATGGGATTCAATCTCTATGGATTTTATAGACAGGTTGCCAGGATCTAATAGAGGAAATGAAAGTATATAGGTCATAGTGGACAGATTAACCAAGAGTGCTCATTTCATTCCAGCAAAGTCAACTAGGATGGTACCTATTTTAGCTATGTTGTTTATGAAGAATATAGTTGTACTTCATGGAATTCCTAGTAGTATAGTAAGTGATAGAGATTCCTTATTCACTAGCGAGTTCTGGAAGAGTCTATAGGATATTTTAGGAACCAAGCTCAAGATGAGTACCGCTTATGACCGATGGGCAAATGGAAAGAGTTAACAAAGTCTTGAAAGATTTGTTAAGAGCTTGTGTGTTAGGTTTTGGGGGATTATGGGAAGACCATCTACACTTAATCAAGTTTTCGCATAACAATAGTTATCAGACTAGTATAGGGATGACACCGTTTGAAGCTTTGTATGGAAGGCCATGCAAATCACCAGTTTGTTAGCTAGAGACCGGGGATAGGTTGATTCTTGGTCCAGATTTGGTTAGAGAAGCTGCATAGAAGATTGAGTTGATTCGAGCTAGAATGAAGGAAGCTCGGTTTAGGCAAAAGAGTTATGCAGACAGAAGACGGAAAGACATAGAGTTCTCTGTTGGAGATCATGTTTTTATTATGGTATCACCGATGAAGGGTGTGATTAGATTCGGAAAATTAGGGAAGTTGGCAACGAGATTTGTAGGACCATTTCCTATTGTAGAGAGGATCGGGAAACTCGCATATAGAATAGAGTTACCGAATAATTTGGCAGGAGTCCACGATGTTTTTCATGTTTCTCATCTAAGGAAGTGCGTTAGAGATCCGGAGTCTACTATAGCACTGACTGTGTTAGATGATTTAGTAGTATAACTAGGCTTGACTATAGCTAGAAAGCTAGTTCGGATAGTTGCAAGGGATGAGAAGAGGCTTAGAAAGAAGACAGTCAGATTAGTGAAAGTCCAGTGGAGCGATGATGAGAGAGACTGTACTTGGGAGACTGAGAGCAGGATTAGAAACATTTATCCAGATTTGTTTGATGGTATGTTTACCGTTTTGATTGATGTGTTGTGTATCTTATCATAATTTCAAGGACGAAATTCTTTAAGGTAGGGAGATTGTAACACCCCACATTTTTAGTAACATTATTTAGGATATTTAATTAGCTAAATTAAATAAAATAATGTGATGATTAGGGGATTGAGATTTGTGATCAATAGGGGTAGCCGTGCCATGTTTATGAATAAATTAAAATGAGCTAACATGAATTAAAATAGATAAGGGAAATAGGTGAGGGAAAATAGGAAAAAGAGTATTCTAATACCCTAAACCCTTGTAAATTATTTATATGTTGATTTGCAATATCAAATTAAAGTAGAGGTCGGCCACCATTAGCAAGAACAAGAGGAAGAAAGAGCTAAAGGAAGAAGATTAATCAACTTAATCCATTCAAATCTCAAACTCCATAATTTCAAAGCTAAGGTGAATAATGACTACATCTCATTTTCCAAATTATTTTCGGTTTTAAGACGAATTTGAAGTATTTTGCATGATTATGCCATGTTTTGAATGATGAAATGTTTATATATACTAGTTGATGATTTATGCTTATTCACATAAGTTTTATAATATGTTTTGATGTAAAAACCTTATTAAATAACATCCAAATGTCTTGCGAATTTAAATTAAGATCAGAAATGATATTTTAGAGATGGGTTTCAATTTTCATAATTTTCTGAAGTAATGTGGATTTTATATTAATTTTCTAGTGAAGAAAATCTTTATTTGAGTTTAAAATTATTACGGCTAAATAATATATGTTTTGGGTCTGAAATTAAAATATGTTAGAAAACATATTGAAAATGATTTTTTGGAATTTTTATTGAATTTTCCTAAGTGTTTTGATAGATATATAAAATTATCTAAGGTACGGGACTTAATCGTTTTATATATTTATAAAAGGAGAAGGGGTATTTTGTAAATTAATTCTGAAACTTTGGCAGCACTTTTAGAAAAGAAAATTAGCAACCAATTATATTTTGACAAACAAGGCAGATTAGTTGAAAAGAAATTCTTTTTAAAGTAAAAATCGGTTTTTTCATGCTTTTAGCATGTTTCGCCACTTTCGACATATGGGTTCTGACCACGTACTTCCGCCTCCATGCCATAGAAACCAATGCACATAGTATTAATAACTTTGTACAGAGTGAATTGGACTAAGGCGAATGGTACAGGGTCGAGACCATAGGTTCCGATGGGGTCGAAGCGTGCCTTTGTTTTAAATTGAAAATGCGCCTGCTTTGCTTTCGAAGGAGGTGCTTTCGACTTGGTTGGCTTTCGGCTGAGTCAATTGTTTTATAGGAATGGTTTCGAATGGGTTTCGCCTTTTGTTTTAAGTAAATGCTTTTGAGTGGGGTCGAAACCCCTAGCTACCGCCTTTCTACCTTTCGAAGCCAATGCTTTCGGAAGGTATACTTTGTTTTAAAGCCCAAGCCGCTTCTCCAATGCTTTCGGAAAGTTGGTTTCGACACCAACACTTCTTTACTTAGGAATAGCTTTCAAAAGAGTGCTTTCAACTTAAATGTTTTATGACCTTTTTGCCCTATTGAAGGTAGAATCAAAATGGTTTCGAAGAAGATGGTTTTAAATGGTTTCGAAAGGTAGGTCCACATGTTTTACTTGAACCCAAATGCTTTTGAAAGGTTTGATGTTATAATGCTTTTGAAAGGTTTAAAGAATGGTTTCGAAGGGGTAGTTCCCCAATGGTTTCGAAAGGTTTTTCAACATTTTCGAAAGGCAATGTTACGTGTTTTAAAGATAGGATGTCTAAGGTTTAAATACTTTTGAAGGAATGATTCTCAATAGTTTCGAAAGGTTTATATGAATGGTTTCCAAAGGAATGTTTTGGCCTTTCGACCTAGGTTATAAAGAAGGGTTTTACTTGGTTTTGAAAGGGGTACTTTCAATGGATTCGAAAGGGATACTTTCAAAGGTATAAATGTTTTCATCAACATAGATTTGTGTTAATATATATATATATATATAACATGGCAAGGTGATTTTGAGTAAAGCATGGAGTATATGTATTTTCCTTGTATAAGTTTGATTGAAAAGTTTTAAATCAATTTGAGATGAAAAGGTTTTCAAGGAAAATTTTAGGAAGATTACCCTAAGTAAAATGACTCAAATATTAGAATACCAGATGGGACTTGTATATGGTCGTGCCTTATACATTAGCTATAAGCCCCAACTAATTTAGTCCAAAATTCCATTGTGTAGGGATTTGTCACAGGTAAGACTAAAATGATGATTACACACAAAAGGGAATATATATTTGTATACAGATAGGATATTAGTGAGCCCGCAAAACCATTAGGATCAGATGACCCTGGGAGAAGATAAGTTAGGGACAGACCGTCCAGAAGAGGAGTACCTAATAGCTAAGTTAGGGAAAGACCATTCAGAAGAAGAGTATCTAATAGGTGTTAGATTATTTTATTTATATTGTCTGGTAGGCCCGAGTCAGCCAAAGGTTAGTAGTAAGCCAAACAAAACTATAGTGTTTGAATAGATAGTTCATTTGTTACCTCGTATGTATATTTACATGATTATGCTTTACAGTTTTAACCAGTTTTGGTTGTAGGAAATGATTTCCAAAGGATATGTTTTAGAAATATATTAGTGAGGGGAAACCCGTTCCGCTAAGTGGCGTGCTCTCACTTAATATCAAATAGCTGAGATGTATAATATTATGCACACCGTGCTTTATGTCTGACTCGAAGTTTATGTTTTTCCCCTTAAAATCTCGGGTGCTTAAAATTGATTTGAGTAGACTGAGGGTTGAGGATTTTCAGGTTTTAAGTTGGTTGGCGAATAAAGCTTTCGGAGAGGAGCAGGTAACTAACAGATAGTTATTTTGGAGTTGTTATTTTATTTTGTTTGATTCCGTTTTGTTGTATTGAAGACAGTTATGTCTATATAGTACTCTGATCAACCAAGGGGGAATCTTCATATGTCGCTCTTGGCGTATTTTGTAATTATTATATATGATCTTTACTTGAGAAACGATTATGGGATTATGTAATGGAATATAAAACATGTTTTGTGAAATGTAATCAGAAAGTTGTTTTTGTGATATTTGTGATTTTGTTTCATATTCATGTGCTTTTAATATTATGGATACCATAAACATTACTGTATTTGGTCGTTGGAAGTTAATACTATTGATGACTGCAGCATCTGTAGCACTTAGCTTTGGGCCTCCAGATAGGGGATGTTACATATAGGTATACCATATAATATAGTGGAAAATAAAACACTATGATAGGTGAACATCCAGCTCTTCTCCAACAACTCCATATCACCAAAGCCAACCCTGGAAAAACTCAGCCTGACTCGAGCATTATAATAAAATAACACCCGGGTCAGTCTGGAAAACCAACATGAAAAAACACAAGTACTATGATGGACATATAAAAATTCTATGAGACCATGCCGTTAACATGGAATGGAATTTTACCTCACAAGAACAACATCTATAAATGAAGAAATAGGAAACAAAACAGAACAATAATCAAATCAAGAAAAAATGGAAATAAACAACATAAACAATCCAAATAAAAGGGTGGGTACAAGTAAGAACAAATCTCATACTGAATGAATGGGCATAAATAATAGCAAATTCCATACTTGAAAGAATGGTCACAAATAATTGAATATAGAGAAGATTACAAGGCAGTTCTCCATGCAATTAAAGAAACCATTCAAAGATTTGAATTAAAAACAAGGGAAAAAGAGAAGTTCTTCCAATAATGACAAGGATGGTAACCCCCTTGCCGAAAGTATACCCCTAGAAATATAATTGAGAACTCTGATGGCGCTCGGAAACCTCCAAGCCGAACCCCTCCACCTTTTACCGAGAATATGAGTATTTCACATCTAAATACGAAACACCAAATCCAATCAAGAGTGGATGTTAAAATACCCTAATAGGAGCAACCCCACATAGCTTCGCCCCCACTCACTCTTTGGGTTTAGTCATTTTCAACAAAGGATAACAAGGCTCAAATGAGCAACACACCGTTCTAGAGTGACGAAATAAAAAGAAGAAAGCAGAATCAAAGTCGATAGTCGATAAATCAACTATGGAGAATGATAAGATGGTTGTTTTCACTTGCGCTTGATTTTCAATCACAATCCTATTAAAGACGGTTAAAAACACTCTTTAAAATATTCTTTTAAAGGGGCAAATTATATTTTCTAAATGTATTAATACCAGGGTCAAAACATTGCTTATTATAAACAAAACAAAAAAATTTACACTTAGCTTTATTGAAACAATTCTTTTTAAAAGATCCTCTTGTTTATAAACTATTATTTATAAAATTTAAAACAATATTTATTATCCCAAAATACAACAAATCAATTAAATTACTTTTATAAAATTTAAAATCATGGGTTAATCATTTCGAAGGATAATTTATATAACCTTTTTATAACCTTTAAAACCACATTAATTTTCTCAAACAAAATAAATCAAATTAAAAAAATCCCTTTTATAAATTTAAACCAACATTAATTATCCCGAAAGATAATTAATCACATTTATAATCTTTTATAATTATTAAAACAATATTAGTTATACTAAAAGATAATAAATCAAACCTATAATCTCTTTAAATAGACCAATCAATTATCTTTATTTTAAACAGTTAATTACATCTAAAACACTTTTATTTAATCAGTAAATTAACTTTTAAACCTTACTTAATCAGTTCATTAACTTTAATACACTAAATCAAAAATTAACTTTAAAACACTTTTATTAAATCAATTAATTTACTCTAAACTCTTTTATTAAATCAGTTAATTAACTTTTGAAACACCATTAATTAAAAATATTAACTACATTCAAATATCATTAATTAAAATGATAAATTAGATTAAAACATCGTTAATTAAAACGATTAACTAAATTTAAAACATCATTATTTAAAATAATTAATTAAACTCGGATATCATTATTTAAAATGGTTATTACTTTTAAACATCAATAATTAAAATGATTTATTAAACTCAAATATCACAAATTAAAATGATTAATAAATTTTAAACGTCATTAATTAAAACAATTTATTAAATTCCAATAATCATTAATTAAATTGATTAATTAAATTAAAATATCATTAATTAAAATGATTGATAAATTTTAAACATCTTTAGTTAAAATGATTTAACTACTTAAAACATCATGACTTAAAATGGTTAGCTAAATTCAAATATCATTATGTGGATGGATTAATTAAATTCAAACATCATTAGTTAAAATGATTTGATTAACTTTAAACATCATTAATTAAAATGATTAATTATTTTTAATATCATTAATCAAAGTGATTAATGTATTTAAATATCTAATTTGTGAAAATACAAGCTGAAGACAACACAAACAAAGGGTTTAGGAGATCATATTTAATAATTGACGATATAGTGAAAATTGTTATAACGACACTTAAACAATTTAAATAGAATATCGTAATTAATTGCAACTAAACATCAATATAAGCAACATAAGGAAATAAATAACAATTATTGGCGAGAAACCCCTTAGGGTCTCTCTACAAATATTCCCTGCAAAACAATGGTTATGGACAATATATATAGTTATATAGGTTCACAGCAATAAAATTAATATCTCATCCATTTTCCAAAACAAGATTTTCAACCAAAAAAATCAATCAAACAAAAACAACAATATCTAAACTATCATCCAAGCATTCAATAATAAATTTATAGGATCATAGATATTATATAGCTAATTTAAAGGTAAGTAAACACACAGAAATTCCAGTTATCGCCGAAGCATTCCGTTCTGAACTAAAATCGAATAAAAGTTCAATTCTAACCCAAAATTCTATTAGCTCCGAATTCAACCAATCCAATTCTATCACGTAGTTAATGATCACACGAATGCAACGCAACCGACCGCATTCGATTTGGACCTCGTATGAGAAAAATACAATTTTTACTAGAATTTGGGATTAAATATTAAAATTAATTGTTTAATTACATCATTAACTCTAATTAACCTTAATAATCTAAGCCTTAATTCCTTCGTTCACCATTCAGGCCCACATCATCCCAAAACATCGCTAATTTCATCGAACTTCACCGCCGCTTCAGTGCTCCTCCGAACTCCACGACCTCACAAACGAAGCCCCCAACTCCGACGAACTCAAAGACACCTGCCACGTCTCCTAACATCGTGCCTTTGATGAGATCGAGCGGTTTAAAAATCATTGACATCGAACACCTTATGATGCTGCCATGCTACCGAATTAGCATAGTCAACCAGGCATCATCTTCACCTTGCCTCCCCGAATAATTTCTCAGTTGGAGCCTCGGCCTGAAACGCCTTCGATCAATGCCGATTGATAATGGCCGTTGGATGGACAAATTGAAAATAGCGTCCAATGATGTTCATTTAAGTTTTGGATGAAAGTATGGGGATAAGGTCCTTATATAGAGAACCTACTCGATACTGTTCACGTCAGAATTTTCTCAACTCTAATTAAGGTGTGCTCACTGGTGTCTCTAGCTAATTATCCTTATTCGAAACTTAGTGGAACTATTTTAGAGAGCAAATTCTACCGTATGCAAAAGTTAGCTTTTTAAATCACTTATAATATTTTAATTTTCTAAAATTAATCGTTACGTGTTTCGAGCTTGCTTGATCATATAGTTCGTCCGATCGTCATGAAACCGTCGCGTACAACAATTTATTATTTCGGATCCAATGACACTGGTTTCGTTAAAATATAAGACAATGCCTCGGAATGATAATTTAACACTATTTAAATATTGTTTTATAATTTTGATCTGAAATTGATATTTATCCGATTTATTTATTTTTGTAATTATATTTACAAATCCAATTCACCAATATTATTTATTAATTAAAAGGAGTTAAATAAGGTTATCAAATCCATTTAATTAATATTTAATTCACAATTCAAATATTAAATGATCACTATATTTGAATTCAAATTATAAATTTCCAAAATCCAATTATTCAAATATTTAAAATTAATTAAACATTTAAAATTCAATGACCAAAATTTTGGGTTGTTACATTGGCTTCTTCCACTCTACCTTTATCAATTGATAGTTCATACACTTTGAGATGAATGCCCCAACATTTTTCTCATCCCTTCTCAATAATATGTCTGCTTCATATCAAGATACATCATATTAGCCTCTGGATGTATAGTCAATCCTGAATGATGGCACTCTCGTAGCACCTCATCCCACAATCCATTAATGTCAATCATAAATAGTCTCCCATCCTTACGAAGCCATCCATCTCAGTCGAGTCCATACTATTTCATCTCCTCAAACTCTACTCCACTATCAACCTTGGTAATAATCTCCACTAGACTAGCATTATGCCTCTGACTAGCGCTAATCCGCTCAATCAAAGAGGCATGATAGTCAAACAAGCCATCATCTCTGGCTCTATCTCGCATCAAGGTCTGTAGTCACAACCAACAATAAATTCAAGCTATGTCCACTTTAGGAACATGGCTCCTAAACTGGCATGTCTTCTACTCAAAACATCGGTGATAAAATTTCCCTTACTAGGTGTATCAGAAATTCCAAAATCATAGGAGGTCAAAAATTCCAACCACCAATATTGATGAAGGCTGGGATCCTTTTGGGAAAAGAGGTATTTCAATGATTTCAGGAATAACACTAACCTCTCTCTAAGAAAATAGTGCCTCTAAATCTTTAAGGAAGACATCAATTCTAAATCATGGGTTGGGTACTTTCTCTCATGCGATTTTAGCCATCAATTAGCATATGCGAAACCTTACCTCCTTCATTAGTACCACATCTAATCCAATACCACAAGCATCCATGTATACCATCATCTCCACATTCCCGTTTGGAATGATCAACATTGGTGCACTCATCAACCTCTCTTTTAGACTTATGAATGCATGTTCGCACCTTGCTTTCCATAAAAAAGTCTTATTTTTCTTCGTCAAATTGGTCGATGGTGTTGCTATCTTTAAGAAGTCCTTGATAAAACATCTATAATATTCCGCTAGTCCGAGAAAACTCCTCACATCCATTGCATTCTTGTGTTAGTTTCGATCCTAAACTGGTTCTACATTCACAGGATCTATCTCGATGCCTTATTCTGAAACAACATGACCCAAGAATCTCACCTCCCTCCTCCATAAGTGGCTCTTCGAAAACTTCTCCTTCGGTCTATGCTTCCTCAACACCTCAAGCACGATCCTCGAATGTGTCTTGTGTTCCTCTTCCATTCTAGAATAGAATATAATACCATTCACAAATAGAAGAACAAACTTATATAGCTGATTCCTGAAGACATGGTTCATGAGATCAATAAAGTATGTCGGTGCATTGGTCAGCCCAAATGGCATAACCAACTACTCTTAAAATCCAAAGAGTGTACAAAATACTGTAATCGGCACACTCTCATTTACTATCCTCAGTTGATGAAACCGTATCGCAGGGCCCAACCGAGAGAACACCCCGACACCTTGAAGCTGATCGAATAAGTCATTAATACACAGGAATGGATTCTTGTTCTTCCTCATCACTATATTCAACTTACGGTAATCAACACATAAGCTCAAAGAGCCATTTACCTTAGTGTTGAACACTATAGGTGCACCCTAATTGAATATGCTCCTGAGAATGAACCCGTTCCTCATTAGGCCATTTACTTACACCCTTAGTTCCTTCTGCTCTCTGGGTTCCATACGCCTCAAAGGAATAACTACTGATCTGATAACCTGCACTAAATTTATGTGGAACTCTATCCCCCGATATGGCGATAATCTAGTCACTTCCTCGAATACATTTGGGTACTCTCTAGCAATAGGCCAGATCACAACTCGCCCAATTGGACCTCCAACGAATATAAAAAGCTAAGCACAACCTCGTCCTCCAGTAGGCAACCCAACTTTACATTCTGCTCACCCTCATTCTCAATCGGCACCAATAACTTCGTGCAATCCACTACTACTGCATACTTCCTAAGCTGGTCCATCTCCAAATATGCCCAACACTAAAAAATCCAAAATAAAGCAATCACAATCAAAAGAGCATCCATGAATCAATAAGACCAACCTATGACAAACCATACATAGGCTAATGGAGCTTGTAATAGGGTATGTCACAATCATAGGTATGTCAACAATTTTAGGGTTCAATCCTAATTTATCCACTATATCAAAAAATATAAAGAAATGTGAAGCCTCAGTATCAAACGAAACACATATGTAAACATCATAAATAGAAAGCATACCTTGAACAGTGATGCTTTTCCCATTTTCCTTCACCAAGGGAGTTTTCGACAAAGTCAGACAACATCTATAGCATATGCCTTCACCCCTAGCCTCTGCTTCACTACTTCGGGACAATTCCTCTACATATACCCCCACCTTATTGTAGTCGAAACACTCCTATTAACCCACTTTTTAGCCAAGCAGATTTCAACTAGACTCGAAAGATCAAAACAAAGTCGAAATGATTCGGAAACTCGCAAGCACACCCAAATAGAGTAGAAAAACAACTTAGAGAAATTTCAACTGAATTGGGGCTAATTATATAGCTCGGTATCGAGCTATATAGTTTGGTAACAACCTATCATTTCCACTTATTCCACTTTCCAAACACCTTACATTTTCTATATCATTTGGACTACTCATGATCCAATGGGTTTCCCATGATTTGGATGAGAAATTACAGGGGTTGATAAGAAGAAAGAAAAGAATGCAGCTATCGGAAAGATCACTAGAATCAAACCAAAGTCGATAGAAAAGAGCTTGGAACCTATAAGCTATAAGATAGAAGAACAAAGAAAAAGTCAAAGTTGGATTTGCACCAACTTTTATAGCTTGGTACCAAGCTACATAGGTCGGTACTGACCTATATTCTTGGGTCATGGTGCACTGGCTTCTCATGTACAACATCCGACAATCTCCTGGACCTTAGTGCAAGCAGGCTTCTAACCCATTATCTCCTTTTCTCTATAAATACCAGCCTACCTACAACCAAAAGGGGATCTTCTTCTTCTCTTCACTTGGGATTTGATCTCTCTGCCATTGGAGACTCCTTGTTCTTCACATCTTACCTCGAGTCACCTAAAAAGCTACAATTTGTTGTTCTAGGATTTGGATTGGCAAATTTCTAGTACTAGTGACTCTCAAACACTTTTTTAAATCTAAGATCCACTAGATTATGGTCAGATCTGAGATAATTAGTCGTAATCCAAAGAGAGAACAACTAATTACAAAAATTGAAGTGGACTAGGCCGAAGATTAGACGAACCACTATATAAATTCTTGTGTCTCCTTTTACTTTCCTATTTTTTTACTGCTTTTGCTTTATTTTGAATAGAACCGGTGCTTTCATCTGATTTCTGGGTGCTGATCCATTTTCTGGGTTAACAACTCCTTACCCTTAGCTTTGCAACTCTAACTTAGATGGCCCTTTCCACCATAGTTATAGAAAATAGAGCCCCACTTTCTCTTCTTTGACCATTCTTGGTTTGGAGCTTCTTTCTATTATTGTTCCATTTCTTCTTGCCTTCCCCATCCAATTTCTGCTTTGCTCTTCTTTAGAAAATACAATTGGCTTAGATTTAGGGTACAAACACTCGTGTTGGAGAGCCTTCTCAATTACTTACTCAAATGACTCGTCAATGTGTCCCACTAGTTTCTCTCTTGGGTACTCATCTAAGCTAATGATGAACTTCTTGGTCTTCTTAACAAAGCGTCGATGAAAGACATCCCATACTTCAACAAAGCGTCGAACTCAGCTACATACTCAGAGAAAGACACGTCTCCTTGTTTCAGGTCAGCAAGCTTCCTAAATAACACTGACTTCTAAGCTTCCGATACAAATTTCTCCTCAAATCTCGTCTTGAACTGATCCCAAGTAAATTGGTCCTCTGGAGTTGTAGCTCGAAGAGCTTTCCACTAATTCATTGCTCTTACTTGGAGTTGTTGAGAGGCCAACCTCCTTCTCATGGCATCATCCAACTCTGGGTCATAAAAGATCCTCTTTGAGATGTTTAGCCAATCTTATACTTCCACAGCTAATTTTCATTGGAATGGTTTTCCACCAAGACTGGCAAAATCCTTCTCCGACTCTTGGCGCCTGCACTTGAACACCACAACAAAAATCTAAATTCGAAGTAGCCACTTGAGTATTTTGCAGCATGTTCCTCATCATGGTATTGAACATCATCTGCAAATCGGGATTAGCCGCTCCTAAGCTTGCCCCTTCCCCTTCGACTCCAAAGATGGATTTCCTAGCAGCATTTCTTGTATGATGGTTGTCTCCCATAAAGAAAACATGTATCTATGGTACTCAAATGTGCAATGTGACTTATACTATATACACACTACTATATAGTTTTTAAAATCAAAATATATAACAATTATGCTCTCTTGTATATACTTTCAATCCACTCTAGAGTGTCCATCTTACTTTATCTCTAATGAATCAGGTGTCCACTTAGAATTAAGTTAGTTAACCTAAGTCAAATCACTTAACCTAAGCTCTGATAACAAATGTGATGACCCCCCTATACCTCCAGCCTAATATACCCATATAGTGCACCGTAACGATGGTAGATCGATGTAGGATGGTAACCAAGGGGTGGTATAGTAACTAAAACAATAATAGAACCGGTCATATATCTTATAGCACATCGAATAAAATATAATATCAACGTTGACATAAAATAGGCGAGAAAGAAATATAACTAAATAAACCAACACAAATCAGAGCATAGGTTCAATAAAGTTATATAAACTAGAAATAGAGTTTATATAGTTGATAAATAAACCCCATGATATTCGTTTCTAAATAAACAAACACTGATAATGCTCTATAGTGTTACACAGCAAAAATAGTAAAGATCTCCAAAGTATAGTATATGTGTAAGCGTAGCCTCCTGGAAGTCCATTTGTAACACGCTGCGTGTTATGTCATACATGTAACTCGTTTAATAGTATCTGAGATAATAAGAAGCACATCAAAATACATCGAGTTAGACAACAACTTGGTGTGAGTAATAAACAACCTCAAAATACTATAAAAACTTATATAGTGAAGGACATATTGTATGAAGAATCATACATGACCTGCACCTTAAGAGTAAGAACATAATAATATATATGCTAATCTACTATCATCGTAAAGTTGTACCATGTTTTAAGTACAATATCAGGTGTTTTGGTATTCACATCCACAATACCTAAGTGTTGTGACATACTTAGAGTGATAAACAAACATGGCAAGCATAACATTCATCAAACAATCCTCTTAGTCACTCATGTATGTTGGATAAATGATAACTAGTATGGTCATCCAGTGCCAAAGACCAATGAAAAAGTCTCGGTTTCTCAATGCTCGAATCCACACCACTCAGACGACTAGGAAATTGGATCCCTTCCTCAATCTGTGGGGTACATGGAACCATTCCTCGATCCGAGGTACACGACCTAATACCTAAAGAGCATCCTTACATACCCTTGCCTTACAAACACATTTCAAAACTTAATGAGTATCAATAATCCCTTTACACGTGTCTTAGAACCCTTCCTTATTACATTCATTTCCATAGCAGAACCTTTCCTCCTTCCCTCCATTTCCATTTTCCATAGTGGAGCCCTTCCTCATTCCATTTTCCATAGTAAAATCCTTCAGCATTCCACTTTTCATGGTAGAACCCTTCTTTATTCTACTAACGAACTCCTTTCCTCGAACTCGACCATATGGATCAACATTACGACCCCTAACATCGAGTCATCATCTTCGGAACATGCCTAACATCCCTCGTAAGTCGTAGAATCCTCTTCTCAAAGTTTCAAAGTCAGCACATCGAAGCATCACATCATCGTCTCATTATCATTTATCATTCATCATCATGCCACAACATTGAAATCAAACGACGATAGTAACACCCCATATTTTTTATAACATTATATAGGGTATTTAATTAGTTAAATAAAATAAAATAATGTATTGATTAGGGGATTGAGATTTGATTTAACCAAAGGGTAGTCGTGCTATTTAACCTATGAATTAAAATAAGAGTTAAATTGAAATAGAGGAAGGGTAAAATAGGAAAGAGGCCATTCCTATATCCCTAAAACTTGGCCGTGTGTTCCTATATACTTTCACTTTTCATTTTCAATTTTTTTTAAAGAGGTCGGCCACCATTAACAAGGGAAAGAGGAAGAAGATTAAGAAAGGCTAAGGAAGAAGCTAATCCAAATCAAATCCATTCACATCTCAATCTCTTTAATCTCTAAAGCTAAGGTGAATAATGTTTACATCTCAAATTTTATTGTTTTCGGTTTTAAGATGAATTCCGAATATTTTCATTGATTTGCCATGTTTTTGAATGATGGAATGATTATATATACTTGTTGATGAATTACGGTGGTTCATATTGAATTTTATGATATGTTTTAAGGTGAAAACCCTATAAAATGACAACCAAATGCCTTGCGAATTTTTATGAAGATCATAAATGATATTTAGAGATGAGTTTCAATTTTCATAATTTTCTAAATATTTGTAGAATTTATATGAATTTTCTAGTAAAGAAAATGTTAGTTTGGGTTAATAATTATTTACGGTTAAAAAATAAAAGATTTGGGTCTGAAATTTTTAAAAGAGATTTCTGGAATTTTTGTAAATTTTTTCTAAGCGTTTTAATGGATATATAAAATTATTTAAGGTATTAGACTTAAATGTTTTATATATTTATAAAAGGAGAAGGGGCTTTTTGCAAATAATTCAAATAGTTACTTCTGAAAATTGCAACACTTTTTAGTGGTAAAGAAAAGAGGCAACCAATCAAAGTTTGACACGTAAAGCAGGTTAGGTGAAAAGAATTATTTTCTACATGCTTTTTACTATTTTGATCTTTCGGCACCTTCTTCTGCCTTGATTGGCTTTCGACCAAGTCCCTCCACCTTCAACACCATCGAAACCAATGCGCATGGTATCAATATATTGGTACGTAGCGAATTGGATAGAAGGTGAAAGATATGTAGTCGAAAGCAGGGGTTCCGAAGGGGTTAAGGCATCACTTTGCTTTTAAATTAAAAATGCGCCAGCTTGCTTTCGACTAAATGGCTTTCGACAATGTAGCTTTCGACTTAGTTAGCTTTCGGTTAGGTAAAATGGATTTAGAGGAAATGGTTTCGATTGGGTTGCACGTTTGTTTTAAATAACAGCTTTCGATTAAGTCGAAACCTTTTGTTGCCGCCTTTTTACCTTTCGACTCAAAGGTTTCGAAGGGGTACTTTGTTTTCTAAAATTTGGCCACTTCTCTATTACTTTCGAAGGGATGGTTTCGACACCATTACTTCTTTACTTAGGAAATAGTTTTGAAACAGATTCTTTCGACTTAAATGTTTTAAAGACCCTTTTTCTATGATTGAAGTAAAACCCAAATGGTTTCGAAAGAGATGGTTTTAAATGGTTTCAAAATAGATGCTTTTGTCTTTAATGGATTTTGGATCCTTTTGCTCTACTTATAGGCATAATCCAAATGGTTTCGACCGAGACGGTTTTCAAAGGTTTCGAAGGGGTAAATTTTTGAATGGTTTCAAAATGTTTCCACGTGTTTTAAAATGAACCCAAAGGCTTTTGAAAGGTTTAGTATTGTAATGTTTTCGAAATGGTTTTAGTGAATGGTTTCGAAGGGGTGGTTCCCTACGGTTTTGAAAGGGTTGAAGGAAAAGGTTTTTCCTATTTTTACAAAAGGCAATATTTAAAGGTTTTAAAGAGGGATGTCTAATGTTTTGAAGCTTTCAAATGAAAGGCTTTTAATGGTTTCGAAAGGGTAACTTTCAATGGTTTCGAAGGGGTTACCTTCTATGGTTTCGAAAGGATTGTTTAAAGGTTTTAAACAAAGGTTTCGAATGTATTAAATAGGCAATATTGCCTAAGTATTTTCAAGTGAAAATGGGTTTTAACTTGTTTTGGAAGGATAGTCAATCCTCATTAACATTCATCAACATTATTTTAAGTAAAGTATATATAACATGGCAAAATAGCTTATAGTGTAAAGCTAAGAATATATTTTTCTTGTATAAGTATGATTTAAAAGGTTAAATCATTTTGAAAAGGATTTCAAGGAAAAAGATGAAGGGAAGTTAACCCTAAGAAAATGATTCGGGCAGATAGTCCATTTTAATTCAGACAGTTAGCCCAGTTTGCGGACAGTTAGTCCAGTTTGTGGGCAGTAAACCTAGTTTTCGGACAGATTGTCCATTTATTACTTGTGAATAGATAGTTCATTAGTTACCTGATTATAGCTTAATGGACTTAGCTATTATTATCATCATTATATCAGTTTGATTAACCAGTTTGGTTGCAGGAAAGGATTTGTAAAATATATGTTTTAAAGAGGATATTAGTGAGGGGAAACCGGTTCGGCTAATCGGTGTGGTCTCACTTAATATCAGTAAATTGAGATGTAATAGTATTATTCACACTAGGCTTTATGTCTGACACGAAGTTTTTGTTTTCCCCTTAAACTCTCGGGTGCTCAAAATTGATTTGAGTAGGCTGAGGGTTAAGGTTTTCAGGTTTTAGTCATTTTGGCGAATAAAGCTTCTGGAGACGAGCAGGTGGCTGACGGATAGCTAATTAGGAATTACATATTATTTTGTTTATGTCCGATGTGTATTAAGTCAGATATGACTATATTCCTTTGATCAACCAAGGGGGCATTGTCATATGTCGCTCTTGGCGTATTTTTGTAATGATTATAATTAATCCTTAACTGGGAAACGATATGGGATTATGTAACTTGGTTATGAATTTGTTTTGAAATGTAATCAGTAAAATGTTGTTTCTGGAAATATGTGATTTTTTTCATATTCAAGTGCTTCTAATATTATGGATATCATTAGCATTACCATATTTTATCACCAGAAGTTAATTCTATGGATGACTACAACATCTGTAGCGCTTAGCTTTTGGCCTCTTGAAACGGGATGTTACAACTTGGTATCAGAGCATGGTTTATGAAAATCATTAAATTAAAAATGGTTTTTAAAACATAATCCTAAAGAATTAGAGTAAGATTGGGATAACGCTATAGTAACGTACTTGTATTTTCTATATATAAGTCTACACTCTATCTCTAGTCTCATATCTTTGTCATGTTATTTTCTGTATCTCATGAGGTTTGAATACAAATATGGATGGCAGAAGAGGAAGAGTTAACCCAGGAGGGGAGGGCACTGTTGGGAATGCCAGACCTAGTACAAGGAGGACCCAAGCTCAGGCACAAGCAGAAAATGTAGGTGCTGAAGTCTCGCAAGTTGGAATGGAAGCTATGTATCAATTTTATAAATAGGATGCAAGTGAGAGTTGCAGCTAGAGTGTTAGGAGGATCGAAGATGGTGCAAGGGCAGGAGTTCCGAAAGTTTTGGTAGTTAACCATTATGCTGAGCTGAGCGGAGATTATGCTAAGCTTGGAGGGAAGCCTTTTTTGGGAGCAGAGGATGCTATAGAGGCGGAAAATTGGTTGTTGCACCATGAGAGAATATTTGCAGACTTGAGGCTCAATGATGAGCAGAAGAGGAGGCTTGCTTCGCGAAAGCTTCAGGGAGCAGCTATGTTTTAGTAGAACAGTGCGACTGCTGGTGTGGACGAGGAAACCTTAACATGGGCAGATTTCAGGGGAAGGTTCCAGGAGAGGTTCATGTCTACGATGGCACAGTCTGCTCTGATCAGAAAGTTTACTGAATTAGAGCAGGGAGAGATGTCTGTCATGGAGTATGCCAGAAAGTTTAAGGAGTTGGCTAGATATGGGTATGCTTCAGTGGATACAGTAATATAGAGGAATGAGAAGTTTATCAGTGGGTTGAAGCCTGAGTTAGCCAGGGGTACATTAACTCATATTAGAGATCCTTTTGACTTTGTAATGGAGATGGTCTTAAGGCATGAGGAGATTCTTGATTCTCTAGAGAAGAGTAAGACTAAAGAGGTCTAGGTTAGGCAGAACAAAAGAGGAACTTCTTTCCTAAGAAGGGTGCTTAGAAGGGTGGAGCAGCTAAGAAAGGAAAATCTGAGATTGTTTGCTCAAAGTGCGACAAGAAGGGGCAATTTGCTAATGAGTGTCGTGCTGGAAAGGCAAAGGAGGTAGCTGGGAAGAAGAATGTCAGGTGCTTCAATTATGACTAGATTGGCCATTATAGGAACTGATGCAAGGAACCCACTAAGGATGGAAAGGGTAAGGTGTATGCATTGGAGCCTGCTGCTTCAAAGCCAACAGCTCGGGAAAAAGGAAAGGCAGTTTTGGGAGGTTCGCTTCAGATTCATGGTATATCTGTTAGCGTTCTATTTGATATTGGTGCATCACATTATTTTATATCTAGATGTTTGATAGATAAGCTTAAACTAGAACCCATATATTTAGTTACTTCCTTACAGGTTGCGAATCCAATAGGAGGGTATGCAACTCTAGGGTTGAGATGTGACCAGTTAGAGTTTGACCTGTTAGGTCATACCTTTGTTTGCAGTTTGCATGTGTTTGATTTTGTGGGGTTCGGGATTATTCTTGGGATGGATTGGTTAAGCGATTACGATGCTAGGATATTTTGCCAAGATAGGAAAATATCGCTTAGACACCCTGATTGTGGTGATCGGATAGTTTATCCCGTACAAGGTTCTAGCGGTGAGGTGAATGCTTTGTTGGGTATTATGAAGTTGGAAGATGAGTTGAGTCGAGTTTTCATGGTTAGAGAATTCGTAGATGTTTTTGAGCCAGAAGTTGGATTTCCACCGAAACGAGCCATTGAGTTCCAGATAGATTTGGTCGCGAGAGCAGAACCAGTAAGTAGGCCGCCAAGCAGGATGACTCCTACAGAGATGAGGGAGTTAAAGGTGCAGTTGGTGGAATTGGAAGGAAAGAATTTGGTCAAGCCAAGTAGTTCGCCTTGGGGAGCAGCCATAGTGTTTGCTAAGAAGCCGGACGGATCGTTGAGGCTATGTATCGATTATCATAAGTTGAATGAGAGGACGATAAAGAATCAATATCCATTGCCGAGGATTGACGATTTGGTCAACCAGTTGAGTGGAGCCAAGGTATTCTCGCAATTGGATTTGGCGACAGGTTTCCATCAGCTCAGAGTAGCAGAGGATAGTATACCTTTGACGGTGTTTAGGACCAGATATGTGTCATACGAATGGTTAGTTATGCCGTTCGGACTGACTAATGCGCCAGCTTTCTTTGTGGATTTGGTGAACCGAGTTTTCCGAGAGCACTTGGATAGGTTTGTATTGGTTTTCATAGATGATATCTTGATATACTCAGAGAATGAAATAGAGCATGAAGTTTATCTTAGAGTGGTGCTTGAGATGCTGAGGCAGCATCAGCTAAAGGCGAAGTTTTCGAAGTGTCATTTCTGGAAGAAGGAAGTGAAGTTTCTTGGTCATGTAGTCTTAGAGGAAGGGTTGTCAGTAGATCCGACTAAGATTGAAGCGGTGAATAGTTGGAAGAGACCCGAGACAGTGGCAGAGATAAAGAGTTTCCTTCGGTTGGTTGGTTATTATCGGAGGTTCATTAAGGATTTTTTGTGGATAACGACACCGATGACCAAGCTAACGAGAAAGGATGTCAATTTTGTGTGGACCAATAAGTGTGAGGAAGAATTCCAGAGTTTAAAACACTTATTGGCCCATGCACCTGTGTTGATTGTTCTGAAAGGGAATCAGGATTTGGTGGTTTATACAGATGCGTGTGGAACGAGATTAGGAGCTGTGCTGATGCAGAGAGGTAAAGTGATTGCCTATGCTTCTAGAAAGCTTGGACTGCATGAGGTCAGATATCCGACGCATGATTTGGAATTGGCTGTAGTGATTTTTGCGTTGAAGGTGTGGAGATATTACCTTTTGGGAGAGAGGTTTGAGTTATATACAGATAATAAGTCACTAAAGTATTTGTTCTCTCAGAAGGAGCTGAACATGAGACATCAGAGGTGATTAGAGTTTATTGCCGCTTATGATTTTGGGATTGAGTACACAATGGAGAAAAGCAACAAGGTTGCAAATGCACTTAGCAGGAAGCATCAGAATACAGTGTTGGGGATGATTGCTAAGTGGAAAGATTTGGAAGAATTAGCATATTACAGAGTGCAGTGGAGATCTGAGGCTGGGTCTAGTGGAGATACAATTGTATTATCTTGTTTGGTAGTTCGACCAGTGATGATCGAAAAGATTGCTTCTAAATAGGAAGAAGATCCGGTATTAGCTGAGCAGATCAAGAAGTTAAGAGATGGAACCGAGAGCGATGACTTGAAATATTTCAGTCTTGACCAGAATGGGAGGTTGAGAATGAAACGAAGATTATGTGTTTTGAGTGTAAGAAACATAAGGAAAGAAGTCTTAGAGGAATGCCATCGTTCAAAGTTCTCTATTCATCCAGGAGGTACTAAGATGTATCGAGATATGAAGAGAAGTTTCTTCTGGTACGATATGAAGTGGGATATTGGTTTATAAGTAAGCAGTGCTTGAATTGCCAACAGGAAAAGGCCGAACATCAGAAGCCAAGTGGGTTGCTTCAGCCATTAGATATTCCGGTATGGAAATGGGATTCTGTTTCTACGGATTTTGTTGATGGGTTGCCAAGGTCGAATAGAGGAAATGATAGTATATGGGTCATAGTGGACAGATTGACCAAGAGTTCCCATTTCATTCCAGTTAGGTCAACAAGAATGGCACCTATTTTTGCAAAGTTGTTTATGAAGAATGTGGTTAGATTGCAAGGAATTCCTGGTAGCATAGTTAGTGATAGAGATTCCTTATTCACTAGCGAGTTTTGGAAGAGTCTAAAGGTAGTTTTGGGAAGCAAGCTCAAGATGAGTACCGCTTACCATCTGCAGATAGATGGGCAAACGGAGAGAGTTAACAAAGTCTTGGAAGATTTAAGAGTTTGTAACATGCCATATTTTTGGTAACATTATTTAGAGTATTTAATTAGTTAAATTAAATAAAATAATGTGTTGATTAGGGGATTAAGATATGATTTAATCAAAGGGTAGCCATGCCATTTAACCTATGAATTAAAATAAGAGTTAAATTGAAATAGAGGAGGGGTAAAATAGGAAAGAGGCCATTCCTATATCCCTAAAACTTAGCCTTGTATTACTATACACGTTCACTTTTCATTTTCAAATTTTTTAAAGAGGTCGGCCACCATTAACAAGGGAAAGAGGAAAAAGATTAAGAAAAGCTAAGGAAGAAGCTAATTCAAATCAAATCCATTCACATCTCAATCGCTTTAATCTCTAAAGCTAAGGTGAATAATGTTTACATCTCAAATTTTGTTGTTTTCGATTTTAAGATGAATTCCGAATATTTTGCATTGATTTGCCATGTTTTTGAATGATGGAATGATTATATATACTTGTTGATGAATTATGGTGGTTCATATTGAATTTTATGATATGTTTTAAGGTGAAAACTTTGTAAAATGACCTCCAAATGCCTTGCGAATTTCTATAAAGATCAGAAATGATATTTTAGAGATGGGTTTCCATTTTCAGAATTTTTTGAATATTTTTGGAATTTATATGAATTTTCTAGTAAAGAAAACGTTAATTTGGGTAAATAATTGTTTACGGTTAAAAAATTAAAAATTTGGGTATGGAATTTTTATATGTTGGAAAACATATTAAAAGATATTTTTTTCAAAGTTTTGTAGATCTTTCTTAAGCGTTTTAATGGATATATAAAATTATTTAAGATATGGAACTTAAATGTTTTATATATTTATAAAAGGAGAAAGGACTTTTTGCAAATATATCAAATAGTTACTTCTAAAAATTGTAGCACTTTTTAGTGGTAAAGAAAGAGGCAACCATTCAAAATTTGACACGTAAAGCAGGTTTGGTGAAAAGAACTATTTGCTACATGCTTTTTACTATTTTGTGCTTTCGGCACCTCTTTCTGCCTTGATTGGATTTTGACTAAGTCCCTCCGCCTTCAACACCATCGAAACCAATGCACATGGTATCAATATATTAGTACGTAGCGAATTAGATAAAAGGCGAAAGGTGTGTAGTCGAAACCAGGGGTTCCGAAGGGGTTGAGGCATCACTTCGCTTTTAAATTAAAAATGTGCTTGCTTGCTTTTTACTAAATGGATTTCGACTAAGTAGCTTCCGACTTAGTTAGCTTTCGACTAAGTCAAATGGATTTAAAGGAAATGGCTTTGATTGGGTTGCGTCTTTGTTTTTAAATAACTGCTTTCGACTAAGTCGAAACCTTTTGCTGCCGCCTTTTTAGCTTTCGACTCAATGGTTTCGAAGGGGTACTTTTTTTTCTAAAATTTGGCCACTTCTCCAATGCTTGCGAAGGGTTGGAGTCGACACCATCACTTCTTTACTTAGGAAATGGTTTCGAAATAGATGCTTTTGGCTTAAATGTTTTAAAGACCCTTTTTCTATGATTGAAGTAAAACCCAAATGGTTTTGAAAGGGAAAGTTTTAAATGGTTTTGAAACAAACGCTTTCGACTTTATTGGGTTTCTGATCCTTTTTCTCTACTTAAAGGCATAATCCAAATGGTTTCGACCGAGATGGTTTTCAAAGGTTTCGAAGGGGTAAATTTTTAAATGGTTTCGAAAGGTTTCCACATGTTTTAAAATGAACGCAAAGGCTTTTGAAAGGTTTAGTATTTTAATGCTTTCGAAAGGGTTTCAGTTAATGGTTTCGAAGGTGTGGTTCCCCAGGGTTTCGAAAGGGTTGAAGGGAAAGGTTTATCCTTTGTTTTCAAAAGGCAATATTTAAAGGTTTTAAAGGGGATGTCTAATGTTTTGAAGCTTTGGACGAAAGGCTTTTAATGGTTTCGAAAGGGTCACTTTCAATGGTTTCGAAAGGGTTACCTTCAATGGTTTCGAAAGAGTTGTTTAAAGGTTTTAAAAAAAGGTTTCTAATTTATTAAATAGGCAATATAGCCTAAGTATTTTCAAGTTAAAAAGGGTTTTAACTTGTTTTGGAAGGATAGTCAATCCTCATTAACATTCATCAACATTATTTTAAGTAAAGTATATACAACATGGCAAAATAGCTTATAGTGTAAAGCTAAGAATATATTTTTCTTGTATAAGTATGATTTAAAAGGTTAAATCATTTTGAAAAGGATTTCAAGGAAAAAGATGAAGGGTAGTTAACCCTAAGAGAATGATTTGGCAGATAGTCCATTTTGATTCGGACAGTTAGTCCTGTTTGCGGGCAGTCAGCACAATTTTCGGGTAGATAGTCCATTTATTACTTGTGAACAGATAGTTCATTAGTTACCTGATTATAGCTTAACGGACTTAGCTATTATTATCATTATTATATCAGTTTGATTAACCAGTTTGTTTGTAGGAAAGGATTTGTAAAATATATGTTTTAAAGAGGATATTAGTGATGGGAAAACCGTTCCGCTAAGCGGCATGGTCTCACTTAATATCAGTAAACCAAGGTGTAACTGTATTATTCACACCAGGCTTTATGTCTGACTCGAAGTTTTTGTTTTTCCTTAAACTCTCGGGTGCTCAAAATTGATTTGAGTTGGCTGAGAGTTAAGGTGTTCGGGTTTTAGCCATTTTGTCAAATAAAGCTTCCGGAGACGAGTAGGTGGCTGACGGATAGCTAATTAGGAATTACAGATTATTTTGTTTATTTCTGTTGTGTATTAAGTCCGATATGACTATATTGCTTTGACCAACCATGGGGACATCGTCATATGTCGCTCTTGGCGTATTTTTGTAATGATTATAATTAATCCTTACCTGGAAAACGATATAGGATTATGTAATTTGGATATGAATTTGTTTTGAAATGTAATCAGTAAAATGTTGTTTCTAGAAATCTATGATTTTGTTCATATTCAAGTGCTTCTGATATTATGGATACCATTAGTATTACCGTATTTTGTCACCAGATGTTAATACTATGGATGACCGCAGCATCTGTAGCAGTAAGGTTTTGACCTTTAGATACAGGATGTTACATCGATGAATGAACGAATGCACATAGCATGATCTATAGGGCACCACTTATGCCCTAGGAAGTTTGGTCGTGATTGGCTGACTTCCAATCATGTAGGTGCTTACATGATTAGAATGTTGGTGGTGACATGATTTACTTAGTCATTTTTGACTAAGTCTCTCATGTCTAAGTTGACCCCAAAGCCCCCTTCATCTCATCCTAAAGCCACCTTGCAAAAATCTTAGGTCCAAATATGGTTGGTACCTATTTCATCACTTAACCAAATTGTTGGCCTTAATTTTTCTTATCATATTGCTACTGACTTAGTCCGAAGTTCCTTAACAAAAATCCTGAAGACATGCATCCCTTGGCCCGAAGTAAACAAAACCCGACTTGATCCTACTACCACCACCGACCTGATTTTCCACCATCAGACTTCATCTAAAATTTGCGTGACTTGTTTTGTGGCTCCCCTAGGCTTCAGAGAATAAAACACTTCGTCTGCATCACATTTTGAACAATTTTTATATTGATTTGTTCAAATTGACGACTATAATTCTCTCTACCCTAATTAACTAGAAAACATATTAAACAATTCATACAATCATCACATACATTCATACCACATACAATCAATCCAAACATGATTCAAGCACATACATCTTCCTAGACCCGATTTTACATGAAAATGACAATATGGTTGGTAAGGGCAAAATGAATAAAATTCCAAATTAATTTTTTTAAATTTGTTCTAAGATGTTATTAATATTAGATCTAGGTACTGAAACATTTAACTATGAAATTCATATTGAAAATCATATTTTTACTATATCAATAACATAGGATAATAAGAGAAGTAAAATCGCTCACCTTATACAAAATTACCCAAATTTCGAGGCAAATCAGAGTTTGAACAGTAGATACACAAATCCTATGATGCCCAAATCAGGAATTAAGCAAATCCCTTGCTAATTACTCCATAATGACATTTTAAGCTAATTAAAGTAACGTAAAAGGGTGTTTTTTAGCTAGAGAGAAGATCAATGGAGGAATTTTCTATTTTCAGGGAGTGTATAATGGCAAAGAGGATGTTCTATGTAACAACCTCTTTGGGATGGGCATAATATTTAATCCACTAAAAACTCATCAAACCTTAGACCTATTCCAAAGCTGGTCATTGGTTCGTAAAATTGATACAATGAACAATATACAAAGTTATCTGTAACACCCTGTATTTTTATATAATTAAATAAAATAAATTGAATTAACATAATTGCAAAACAGAATATAAATGTCAAATATATGCATTTAAGAATTAAGAGGTTACATAGATTTACGCAAGCAATGAGTGTGTGATTAACTGACGCATCAATCAATTAATAAGGGAATTAATTAAGAGACATAGAGGCGTCAATTAGTTAGAGAATATGTCACTTTTATAACATTAATTAATTAAGGGATCTTCTAATAAAGGAAAATGTATGTGGGGAATAAATTAAATGATAATATACATATGTTAATTTATAATTGACGCAATCAATTAATTAAGAAATTAATTAAAGACATTAAGTTAGCGTCAATTAATAAAAGAGGGAAACTTATATGTCAATTAATTGGGTAATGAATTGGCGGTTAAATATATACAACTAATAAATGCATGATTAAGTGATGCATAAGAATTAATTTGGATATCGATTAAAATGGGAAAACATGTCAATTAATTAGTTGGCATTTAGTTGAGCGTTTTAAAAAGGGTGTCAATTAATCAAAGAATATGCCCTTCTTACAATAGCTAATAATGTAAATTAATTATTTAGAAGAAAACGCCAGTTATAGGATTATTTGTTTCCAAGTTAAAAAGTAAAAAAAGAATTGGAATGCATATAAAAATCAAATGGAGTAATTAAGTTTATGATGAAGGTAAGTTAATAAGAATAAATTACAAATGTATAAATTTTATATACAATCAATTAATAGAGGTATTAATTGACGTGTTCAAATAGGTAAGAAATTATAACGTATAAGAATCAATTAATATTGGATATACATATATGTATGTATGATCTAATTAATTGGATAATTAATGGGAGAATCTTATTTAGAAGGAAACGTGAATTAATATGGTCGTATAACAAAGGAATAATGAATAACATTGGAGAATTATACGTTATAAGCTAACGTAAACAAATCAATAAATGACGGTGAGGATTTTTTTAGGGTTAATCGGATGTTTCATAGTTGTTCACAACACCTATAAATTGAACTTAACTTAACCCTAGCCCACACTATTTTCTCTGAATCAGCTGCTGTCATTTACAGCAAACTCCTCTTCTATTCTCCCTCTTCCTTTCTCCTCTGTCAATCAAATCTTTCCCCAAACAAAAAAATAAAATTAAGGAAGGAAATACATACAATAAAATTAGATAATTACACAAACAAATCAGGGAATTTACAACGAATTAAAAAAGGGGAAAAGCAGAGAAATGCGTAGCAATTTAAAAGGGATAAAGATTGAAACTAAGGACGACAAGTGAGTGGATTTATTTATATATCTTTTAAGTTTAAGATATATTATCGTTAAATTCCCGTTTAGGTAATTTTATTCAATAATTAATTATATTAATTAAGTTATGCAGAACTATAAGGAATTTACAGTATTAGTATTTATATACATCTGTTTCTACATTTTGGATTTCTATGCAAGCATCATTCTTCTTCTATTTTCTCCTCTTTCTTCGCGTATGGATTAGAATAGATTAAACGTGAATATGGATTAAATAATCAAGAATACTGAAATGAAAGAAATAAGATGTAAAGTAATAAAAGTTTGAGGAATGAAATTACTCTAATAAATTACGTTAAAATAAGAAAAGTTAATTAATCTAATAACTAGATTTGAGAGTAACTAAAAGATTAATTGGTTGGTTTAGAAAATAGGATACATTTCTATAATTTAATATTTAAAATACAACAATGAACGTAATTGCTAGAATAAAAGAAAGAAAAGTGTAAAATAGAGAAACCACTGTAATTTACACTATTCCAAAATAGTAAAAGAAATATCTAGCAGTTACGAATTATTGTTTATAGTATTATTTAATATTAAAATGTGGAAATGGATTTTTAAATATAGTTTTCATAAGCAACCAAATAAAATAGAATTACTTCCTAGAATAGAAGATAATAAAGCAAAGTATGACATTAATCAAGTAAATTATTAGATAAGAACTTGAACCTGTAAACGATAATGAACCTAGGTTTGCGTTCACTGTGCAGACTATTTAAGAAGATAGTTATTATGATAAGTGAATTATATAATATAAGAGAATAAAAGAATATTCTATATCATAATAAAAGAAGGAATATTAGAACAGAAAAGAAATGCTGGAATTATGTACGGACTATAAAAGAAGAGAAAATGACAATTACAGGTAGAATTATAACATAGGTTATAATTAAGTAATAAGAATGGAAAAGCTTATTTTGAGACTTTGAATAAATTAATGAGCAGTAATAATGGTAGAAGCTTATTTAAATAATTCATATTAAGTCAATAAGCAAATAAAGCAGGAATGATAAAAGAGGCTTATTTTAATGAACTTAAGATTTATATTAAGTTAAATGATGCAGGACAAGTACTAAGTCGTGACCGACTTAAGGAAATGGAAGGTCTAAATCGTGACTGACTTAACCAAGGCAAAGACATAAGTCATACACGAGATAACAAAGGAAATGCGCGAGTTAATGAAGCGACATTGAGTCGTCTTCGATCTAACAGTTGAGATGAAAAGGAGCTACGACTCAACTGGGGAGAAGGCCTAACTCGTAACCGACCTAGTGAAACGATAAGTCGAGACTGACTTAGTATAACTCGGCAACGACTCAGTAGAGATATGCGGGTTAGCGAATCTCTTAAGTCACCAGGACGATCTACCGAGTTATGCAGTGAGAAGGCAGAGAAAACTGATGAAGTGTTAGGTCGAGAACGACTTAACGAGTCAAGTGGTAAGTCGGTATCGAGTTACGACTTAGTTAAGTCGTACCATCTTATGTCGCTGAAACCTGAAGCCATGGATTCTCCTGCCGAGTTAATCTGAACCGCTGTTCTTAAGTCGCTACGTATTTTTAGGTCGTTACCGACCTAAGTTAAGTCGCTGAAGATGGAAACCGTAGATTCTTATGCCGCCTTATTCTAGGCCGTTGATTCTTTAAGATGCGGAGGATGTTAAGTCGCATGTTTTAAGTTGCAGGTTATAAGTCGTAAACGACTTAAGTGTTGTAAATGAGTGATGTATGTGTTGCTTTGTTAAGTCGCTATGTACTATGTGTTGTATTTCTTTAAGTCGTATGTCGTCTGTTTCGTATGTCGTCTGTTTGTAAGTCGTATGTCGTCTGTATTTCTTTGAGTCGTTCGTGATAAGTCGCTTCCGACTTAAGAGTTGTACAGAATTTTTGTTTTGTTTTGTAACATCTATAAATAGGCCGGTGGTACCATTTGTAAGAGTTTAGTTGATTTGAAATAAAACTCTTGTTTTGTTAGCTTTGTGCTTCCACCAAATTGGTAGTCGAGTGTAATCTCCTATCTCCTCTTTCGGTTAATCGAGTGCGCTCGATTCAATGATTGCAGAAGCCAATTCACGGAATCTAGTGCGCTAGATCAACGTGTGAAGAATCGCAGATCTTTGAACCCGGTATCGTGCGCGATCAACGAGTTTGGGATAGCTATAATTCGGTATCTTCGGATCAACGAATTTGGGCATTTCAGTATCTTCCAATCCATCGATCGCTACTTTCATCGATCTACATTGTTTTTGATTAATCTGCTGCGTCAGTTTTGGTATCAGAGCTTGTTTTAGCCAATCATAGCTAAATCGAGTCTTGGAGCCGAGAATTTGAAGTTTGAAGTGTTGATTTGTGCAGTCTTGAGCTAGGCCGAGAGCAAGTTGAAGGGAGCATCTTTGTTTTGAAGAAATCAAGTCAAGGCCGAAGTAGTTGAAGTTGTTTACATTTGTATTGAAGTTTGAAGATCGGATTTGTGTTTTGAGGTGTTTGGTGTTCTTCGTGTTCATCGCAAATTGCAACAAAGTGGGAGATTTCGATCCATTTCATTTTGGATCAAAGTCCGAAAGGTGTTTGAATTTTGAAGTGTTGAAGAGTTTTGTGAATTTTTCAAGTATGCCACCAAGAAGAGCTAATCGACATCAAAACGTTGAAGCATTGTATCGAAGAGAAGAAGCTGATGAGATGGAGCAAAGAATCAATGAAAACTTTAGTGAAAAGCTTAACGAAGGAATTGGACGATTAGAGAAGATGATGTTAGAAATGAATCAAAATCGGAGAAGGGTTTCACCTGAATCTAACCATGGGGGAAGTAGAGTCTCACCACAATCCAATCGAGAAAGAAGTGTTGACAATGATCAAAGGCGTGGGAGGAACGTGGATGATCGAGAACGGAGGAATGTAGATAGAAGGGATGATGGTGGTAGACGTGATGGTAGTAGAGATGTGGGTGGACGAGATAGATAACGATATACATCTGATTTTGAAGAGGAGTATGATGGTGGTAGTGTTCGAGGACAAGGACGAGGACAAGGAAGAAATCACTCTGTGTATGATCACAAGTGGGAGTCGGGGATGAAGACGGAAATACCGGAGTTTAAAGGTGGTATGCAAGCTGAGGAGTTTTTGGATTGGGTGGCTAATGTTGAAGAGATTTTTGACTTCAAAGAAGTTCCAGAACATCGTAGAGTGAAGTTGGTTGCTACGAGGTTGAGGGGTAGAGATTTGGCGTGGTGGTAGCAAACCAAACTTACACGTGAACGAATGGGAAAGTCAAAAGTTGAATCTTGGGAGAAGATGAAGAAATTGATGAAAGCAACGTTCTTACCTTACAATTATCAATCTTTGATGTATCAACGTTTGCAGAATTTGAGGCAGGGCACAAAGAATGTTAATGATTACGCGGATGAATTTAATCAGCTTATTGTGAGGAATGATATTATGGAAACGGAAGAGCAGCTGACATCTAGATTCATTGGGGGATTGCGAATGCAGATTCAGGATATGGTTAACATGTTTGATCCCAGATCTGTAGCGGAAGCACATCAGAAAGCATTGGCTTGGGAGAAACAGGGAAGACGAGGAGGTGGTATGTTTACAAATTCCAACAATCAAGTGAAGGGTGTTAGTGGAAGTTCTAATGTTTCAAAAGCTGTTGCGAAACCAGTTGTGAATGAGGTTGGGAAGGCGAAAGTCAATAATGGTTTCAAGTGTTATAATTGCCAAGAAATGGGCCATAAAAGTAGTGAATGTCCAAAGCCGAAGAAGAGAGCTATGATAGCGGAAGTTGAGGATGAGGATGAAGAAGCTGAATGTTCCAATTCACCACCTGATAAGGAGGAAGAAGAAGTGACGGGAGACGAAGGTTATAATCTAATGATGAAGAGGTCCTGTTTAACACCAAAGCAAGAGGAGGATTGTAGTTGGTTAAGGAGCAATATTTTTCAGTCAACATGTACCATTCTGGGGAAGGTTTGCAAATTTGTTATTGATGCTGGAAGCTGTGATAATATAATTTCTTCAGAAGCTGTGAGGAAGTTGGCATTGAAGACTGAGAAACATCCGAAACCATACAAGCTAGCTTGGTTGAGGAAAGGCGGGGAGGTGAAGGTTGGACGAAGGGCTTGTGTGAATTTTTCAATTGGAAAGAAATACAAGGATGAAATCTGGTGCGATGTGGTAGATATGGATGTCTGTCATTTGTTGCTGGGGAGACCGTGGCAATATGATAGGGCGGTGCAACATGATGGGCGTACCAACAGTTACAGTTTCATGTTTGAAGGCACAAAGATTACTCTAGTTCCAAAGAAGCGACAACAGGAGGAAAACAAGTTGGAGGAGATTGAAGAGCTTAAACTTTGTTATCTTTGAAGGAGTTTGTGAAGGAAGTAGAGGAGGAGCCTGAAGTGTTTTTGTTGATTGGGCGAGAGAGCAGTGAAGAGGTTGAAATTCCGGAGGAAGCGAAGCCAGTTTTGAAAGAATTTAACGATGTATTTCCAGAGGAGTTACCAACGGAGTTGCCACCGTTGAGGGATATACAACATCAGATAGATCTTGTTCCAGGTGCTGTGTTGCCACACAGACCACATTATCGAATGAGTCCAAAAGAACATGAAGAATTGAGGAGGCAAGTGGAAGAATTGCTTGAACAGGGGCGTGTGCAGGAGAGTTTAAGTCCTTGTGCTGTACCAGCTTTATTGGTACCCAAAAAGGATGGAACGTGGAGGATGTGCACAGATAGTAGAGCATTGTATAAGATCACAGACAGATACAGATTTCCGATGCCGAGGCTTGATGATTTATTGGATCAAAGATTGACTTGAAGAGCGGTTATCATCAGATTCGCATTAGACCAGGGGACGAATGGAAGACAGCGTTCAAGACGAGGGAAGGATTGTATGAATGGCTGGTAATGCCGTTTGGCCTATCGAATGCACCGAGTACATTCATGAGGGTGATGAACTAAATTTTCAGACCATACATTGGGAAATTTGTGGTGGTTTACTTTGATGATATTCCGATCTACAGTGCTAGTAAAGAAGAGCATGTTCAGCATTTGAAGAAAGTGTTAATTATTCTTCGTGAAGAACAATTCTATGCTGCTACAAAGAAGTGTGTTTTTATGGCGAGGAGTGTTTTATTTCTGGGGTATGTTGTGTCGGAAGAAGGAATCCAGGTTGACCAAAGTAAAGTCGAAGCTATCAGAGATTGGCCGCAACCCAAGACGATAACGGAAGTTCGTAGTTTTCACGGGTTGGCTTCATTTTATCGAAGGTTTATTCCACACTTTAGTAGTGTGATGGCGCCTGTGACTGATTGTATGAAGGGTAAACAGTTTGGATGGACGGAAGAAGCCGGGGTTGCTTTTGATCGAATCAAAGGACTCTTGACGTCTGCACCAATTCTAATATTACCAGATTTTCAGCTAGTGTTTGAACTACATACTGATGCATCCAAGGTTGGGATTGGAGGAGCGTTGAGTCAGAGGGGACGTCCGATTGCATATTTTAGTGAGAAGTTGTCAGGAGCGAAGATGAGATATAGTACATATGATGTGGAATTCTATGCTGTTGTGCAATCTATTAAACACTGGAGACACTATCTATTTCAGAAAGAGTTTGTTCTTTACACTGATCATGAGGCGTTAAAGCATTTACAAGGGCAAGACAAGATTTCAGCGAGACATGCATCGTGGATTGCATATCTGCAACAGTTTACTTTTGTTGTTAAACACAAGTCAGGGGTGACGAATCGTGTGGCTGATGCTTTGAGTAGAAGGAATCATTTTCTAACAACAATGAAGGTTGAAGTGACGGGGTTCGATGTGTTACCAGAATTATTTGTCGATGATCCTTACTTTGCAAAGTTTGTTGATAAAGTCAAGGAGGGAGTGACGGATGAGTTCGTGATGGTAGATGGTTTTCTGTTCAAGGGAAATCGATTATGCATACCTGATTGTAGTTTGAGAATGAAGATTGTAAAAGAGCTACATGAAGAAGGACATGTTGGGAGAGACCGTACATTACAGTTGATTTCACAGTCTTACTTTTGGCCATCGATGAGGAACGAGGTGGAGAGGTTTATTGAGCGATGTCATATCTGTCAGGTTTCGAAAGGAACTGCGACTAATGCTGGGTTATATATGTCGTTACCTGTACCAATTAAACCTTGGGTTGATGTGAGTATGGACTTTGTGTTGGAATTGCCGAGAACACAGCGGGGAAACGATGCCATTTATGTGGTGGTTGATCGATTTTCAAAAATGGCACATTTTATTGCTTGTAAAAAGACGGCGGATGCTGTTCATATTGCTCAGTTGTTTTTCAAAGAGATATATCGACTTCATGGATTGCCAGAATCTATTATGTCGGATAGGGATACTCGTTTTCTGAGTCATGTTTGGCTAAGTTTGTGGAAGATGGTGGGAACGAAGTTGAATTTTAGCAGCGCTTATCATCCGCAGACGGATGGACAGACCGAGGTCGTGAACAGATCGTTGGGAAATTTGTTGAGGTGTCTTGTGCAAGACAATTTGAAGAGTTGGGACGTGAATTTATGTCAGGCGGAGTTTGCTCATAATCATGCAGTGAATCGTAGTACGGGATTCAGTCCATTCCAGATTATATATTCAAATTTGCCAAAGGGACCGTTGGACTTAACGGTAATACCACATTCGAAGGGGACAGTTAAGAAAGCTGCTGATTTCGTTGAAGGGTTGAAGGAATGTCATAAAGTTGTTCAGGAATGACTGGAGAAGTCAAATGAGAAGTATAAACGCTCTGCAGATTTGAAACGAAGAAGTGTTGAGTTTAATGAAGGAGATTGGGTATATGCCGTGTTAACAAAGGATCATTTTCCAATAGGCGCTTATAACAAATTGAAAGCCAGGAAAATTGGTCCTGTAGAAATCGTGAAACGGATTAATGAAAATGCTTATAAATTGAAGCTGCCAGAGGGTGTGTACACGTCGGATGTATTCAATGTTAAGCATCTCGTACCTTATCATGGGGATGAGTGTGTCGCGGAGGAGGAAAGTGCAAATTCGAGGACGAATTTCTCTCAACCAGGGGAGGATGATGCAGGCCAAGTACTAAGTCGTGACCAACTTAAGGAAATGGAAGGTCTAAATCGTGACCGACTTAACCAAGGCAAAGACATAAGTCATACACGAGATAACAAAGGAAATGCGCGAGTTAATGAAGCGGCATTGAGTCGTCTTCGATCTAACAGTTCAGATGAAAAGGAGCTACGACTCAACTGGGGAGAAGGCCTAACTCGTAACCGACCTAGTGAAACGATAAGTCGAGACCGACTTAGTATAACTCGGCAACGACTCAGTAGAGATATGCGGGTTAGCGAATCTCTTAAGTCACCAGGACGATCTACCGAGTTATGCAGTGAGAAGGCAGAGCAAACTGATGAAGTGTTAGGTCGAGAACGACTTAACGAGTCAAGTGGTAAGTCGGTATCGAGTTACGACTTAGTTAAGTCGTACCATCTTATGTCGCTGAAACCTGAAGCCATGGATTCTCCTGCCGAGTTAATCTGAACCGCTGTTCTTAAGTCGCTACGTATTTTTAGGTCGTTACCGACCTAAGTTAAGTCGCTAAAGATGGAAACCGTAGATTCTTATGCCGCCTTATTCTAGGCCGTTGATTCTTTAAGATGCGGAGGATGTTAAGTCGCATGTTTTAAGTTGCAGGTTATAAGTCGTAAACGACTTAAGTGTTGTAAATGCGTGATGTATGTGTTGCTTTGTTAAGTCGCTATGTACTATGTGTTGTATTTCTTTAAGTCGTATGTCGTCTGTTTTGTATGTCGTCAGTTTGTAAGTCGTATGTCGTCTGTATTTCTTTGAGTCGTTCGTGATAAGTCGGTTCCGACTTAAGAGTTGTACAGAATTTTTGTTTTGTTTTGTAACCTCTATAAATAGGCCGGTGGTGCCATTTGTAAGAGTTTAGTTGATTTGAAATAAAACTCTTGTTTTGTTAGCCTTGTGCTTCCACCAAATTGGTAGTCGAGTGTAATCTCCTATCTCCTCTTTCGGTTAATCAAGTGCGCTCGATTCAACGATTGCAGAAGCCGATTCATGGAATCTAGTGCGCTAGATCAACGTGTGAAGAATCGCAGATCTTTGAACCCGGTATCGTGCGCGATCAACGAGTTCGGGATAGCTAGAATTCGGTATCTTCGGATCAACGAATTTGGGCATTTCAGTATCTTCCAATCCATCGATCGCTACTTTCATCGATCTACATTGTTTTTGATTAATCCGTTGCGTCATTAAATAAGCAAGATAATGAATGTGGCTCATACCAACAACATTTCCTATTAAATACATGGGAATCTCACAATAGATAGAGGTGAGACGAGGGCAAGAATATGCTAATTAGGGTAAATAAGTAGCCAACAGAATAAGAAAGTAAACTAAACGCAAATTAAAAAATTAGACTTAGGGTCTAATAAAAGAATTGAGATGCATTTGGAGCAGCCCAAAGGATGAAGCGTCTAACGAAGCAGTTTATCACAGATTTCAGAAATGGAGAAACACGTCCAACTTAGTATTTTTGGGCTTCAAGGAAGTACGAGACTTCAACGGGACGTGAGGATACTCTAGAATGGCCCTTTGGGTAGGCCTAACGAAGCTTCATCCCCGGAGGCAGGTTTGTAGGTGTTCCATTAAGAGAGTATGCCTTGACTGCATTTGCATTGTCGGCTTAATAAAAAATACCTTTTGTAGGAAGTCAGAAGGGCTTGGTATTCGGAGTAGGGTATTCGTATGTCCAGTACTTGCAAGTAAGTTTAAGGATAGTTGCTTGCGGATATCGGCCAGCATCAAGACCAAGAGCGATTTCGGGAAAGACTAGAGTTAAACCAAAAGGCCAATAATTCTTTCACTATCGAGACATTGGATGAGGGGCACCACCATTTGGATGTTAGATTGCTTGCAGTAGGGCACAGCCACTTAACTCTTTAGAAGTCTTTCGGTTAGTTGAGGGGTGGCTGCGTGGGGCCATAGCCAAGAGACAGACCAACTAGAATATCTGTATTGTAGGCCTAATGAAGCAGTCCTTTACAGATATAGAAAATCCCCAACTGAATTCCGTACAAGGTAGACCTTGTTGGCGGGATTCAGATAGTAGACAGAACGATTACGTAGTCCTCAATGTACGCACTGGGTGGTACATTATGGATGTCCGAGCACTGGCATAGACTAGTGCAGATGCGATTTACATTTTCATAGTAAGTAGTGGAGCATCTGTATTGTAGGCCTTATGAAGCAGTCCTTTATAGATGTAGCTACGGAACGCTCGTAGAGAAAGACAATGGAGTATCTGTATTGTAGGCCATACAAAGCAGTCCTTAGCAGATATAGCTATGGAGCAAGACGATGGAGCATCTGTATTGTAGGCCTTACGAAGCAGTCCTTTACAGATGTAGTTATGGAACACTCTCGAAGCAAGACGATGGAGCCTTTTTTGAGGAGGATACAGAAGGTACCATGGGTGGTACCTAGGACCAATATGGTCATTAGGCATATAGCTACATATATGTATATATTAGTTATTAGGTTTTAATCTACTATGGAGTAGATGGGCACGGTTCACGAACAGAGGTGAGAGTAATGTAACCTAATGAACCTAATATAAGAGTAATTGGAAATAAAACGATATATGTAGAATTAAGCCTAGGAGTATATAATATATTCATTCACCAGAACTTTTGTTCTGACCCCCTCCTCATAACATCCTACAGGTTAGGTAGATGGCAGAGACTTCTCAGCTTTATGACCATTACTTAGAAAGTGTTATTATTTGGGTGAGTATTTACTTACTATTATATATTAGTCAATCCCGTTGTGAGATAAATTATTGAACTATGATATATTTGTCTTAGCCTATTTGTAGGATACCAGATACCCAACTCGAGCTTCGGTGGGCTTGGTTTTTAGCATTTTTGCGAAAATAATTGGACCACTAGAATTCGGGTTGTTACACTATCTATCTATACCTTAAGAATCTCACAGCGGAAGGGACAAAATATAATAATAGAAATAAGTACCATTTCATAAAAATCAAATCTATGAAATATAATATCCCAAACTAACCATAATGCAATATCTCTAACATCAATATGTCTGAAATTGGGTACATAAGGGTATAAATAGAAAACATAGATAAATAATGAAACTACCACAAATCTTCACCACCACATCCATCTTCTCCATCAACATTGTTCCCCCTAATCTATGGGTTGTAATAAGAAGGGAGTCGGAACAACAATGTTTAGTGAATGGAAATCTCAGATCTCACTATAATAGTATTTGGGCAGTATCATTTAGATAAGTAATATGTCTTAAGCATCCTATACTATAACCTACCAAGTATACCTCCACTATAAGCTAAAGGCTTTTTTAGTCTAACTCCATAATGTACCTTTAACTATAGGCCAAGGGCCCATTCCATTCCATCTTCGCAACTACCGTAAATCATGCCCTAACGATGCAAGAGGAAGCACCTAAGCCACTTAAAACCTCTTTAATAGGAATTAGGCAGACTCTGACCATTTAATACCTATACCCTCGGTAGATCCTCATCATTTAATACCTAAACTTTAGACAGACCCCTCTTTGGTACTTCCTAACTGAAATCTTAAGTAATCCCATCAGGCCACTTAATACTTCTTTTATGGGAAGAGGCGGACCCTATAATAGCCACTTAACACCTCAACCCTGAAGCAGACCCCTACCAAATATTTTCCACTACCTTACCTAAAAGATAAACCCGACCATTTAATACTTCTTGAATGGGAAGAAGGCCGACCCTACAATGACCACTCAATACATTCAACCTAGAATATGGCCCTTATTAGGATAACCGTCGTATGACCCGTCACCCATACCGTGATGTCTCACATTAGTCCGACTATTCATAGGTGATGGTAGTCATATTAGCTTGGCAAACTTACCTTACGGAATTAGGACTAACCTAGCATCCACTATGGGTACTTATTATAGGTGATGTCTCACATCAATCTCAAAATCAAACTACTAGTAGCCAGATTAGCTGGGTGGACCTCTGTGTGCTTTTGACTGACCTTGCATCCTTGTAACTTAGTCATATTTATGTCTCCTAATGTACTACCACACACACACACACTACCTATATATAAAATATCTCCCACAATCACGCCTTAAGGCCATATAAGGAAATGTCCTTATATCGCCTTTAATTATGGATTAATTTCCATAATTATCCTTAACTTCCTTCTTAAAAAGTTTAATACTATTTATTAACCTACTTATTATATACGATATGATTTATACGTTACTTTTAGTTAGCTATTAATATATTTATACGTACATGATTTAAGTTAACTAAATATTCCTAAGCATACGTGGAAATATACCTACTCTAAAATTAACACTTCCTATACTAATTGTTAAAATGTAAAAACTTTTGTATCCACACAAGCCTAAGTTCCATACAATAATTTATAAAATAGTTAATACCCTTAGCTAGACAAAACAGACTTGTATATATATTCAAATATGGAACTTTACAAAATTTGTTTTACACTAATATAATAGAATCACCATCTCTATTTAAAGGTAACAAAACTTATAATTTAAACCTTTCATATTCTATTCAAATTTTACGTATACAAACTTGAAGCGGAAAAAGGGATTCATATTTGTCTAAATTACCAAAATAGATGGTGCAAACTACAAATAGGAAAATCCATACTTTGCAAACTATTTCCTAAAAATTTACTTTTTAAACCCTTTATCGCAACAACGGGAATTAGAAGTGGAAGTTGAATAGAACATAAATTATTCAAATTGTAAAATACAAATTAAATTCTATTATATTAATATAAAATAACTAAAATTCCAACAAATTCAAGAATAGAAATTTTATTTAGGGAGTTTTGGTGTTTTAGGGATTAGGGTTTTCATATACAAAATTCCCTAAGGCATAAAACAAATTTAAACTTTTACTGCACAAATAAATAAAACGTGATAAACTAAGATTTTCACTCACAGATGGTTTTCTTGCTTTCCTTTGGATTTGATTCACGCCTTTGCCTAACTGCTCTTTCAGGTTTTCTCTTTTAGAAATATACAGCCATTTAATTGTATATATATATTAGACTCAGATTCAGAGATTAGGGAAGAATAAAAATAAAAAACGTATATTTATATAAAAACCTATTACCTTTTCCCTTAGATTTGAATTCTTGGCTCTAATTGAAGAATCGAGGAAGAAGACTGATGGAGTTTTGCCCGCGTTTCAAATATTTTGTAAATAATAGTGAGGCAGATAGCCTCTTAGTTATATTGGTTAGGATGTGCCTGGACCATAGGATTTAAGTTGGTTTAAAATAATAAAATACGGGTCGTTCTTGGCCTAACCTAACCTTAGCCAACGTGTCTTAAGCGGTCAATCGCTCATCCTTGGTGGTCGACCGGTCCACTATTTTAGTCTGTATATTTCTATGACATTATATTTTGATTTGTTTTCTCTTTTAACTAGTAATGTTAATGTTTTTCCTCGGTGTTAATTTTCCCTAATATTAAAATATATATTTTTCGTTTTAATTTCCATGTTAATTTTTTTTTGAAAACCCAGGAGAACTTGGCGGACCAGTAAACTACTAAGTAGGTATAGTAAAGCCGTCCTTTGATCCAAGCCCCCATACCCCGGGTAAATTTATATAGGATGGGGAAGCGCATGGTAGGAATCGAACCTAAGTCTTTTTACCAAAACCCAAGCCTCCATGTTAATGTTAATATTATTTGAATACAAAATTTGAATTCTTTTGAATATTTTTAATTTGAAAACTTCAAACGTCAATAACTTTTCCATTTAAGCCACGATTGTAAAACTTTATTTATGGAAGTTGATCAAAAAATTGCCACGAATACAATGTCGTAACTTTCATGGTCAAATTCAATTCCAACGTTTGCTAAATTTTTATTTTTAGTCTTACTATTAAATAAATTAATTTCTTATTATTAATTTTTACGGGGTGTTACATTCTATGGCCCTTAAAAATGATTGCGTCCCCGAAATCCCGAAGGGAGTAGGAGAGATACTTCAATGAGCACTCTACAACCGTGTTAAACAACCAAGTTATCTACACAACCACCTACTCAGCCAAAAATGCAATGTGGTTATGTATGCAACATACTATAGGTGGGCTCAACCCCAGCGTGAATGCAAGATCATGACATGTAGGCATGTATGCAAGCATCCTAAATATGCATAAGATTCTATACTAGTGCAAAAATTACAGTAAAATGTGTGGTAACCATCCCCTACCATCCAATCTAGCAACCACGATAAAATCAAAGCCTATATGATACTAAATTTTAGAGAGAGAGTTTACCAAAGAAAAGCTCAGGATGAGAAGCCTTCATCTTCTCTTTAGTCTCCCATGAGCTTTTCGTCGAATTATCTCCCTATTTTACTCGGACCAGCTTAATTACTTTGTTATGAAGCTTCCTAGTTCCATGCTCCACTATACGTGTGTTGGCACAGGGTGCTATCGGCTCCATCTCTATATCTATTACTGATCAAGCTCTACTATGGTGGTGATGTCGTGTAGACATTTCCTTAAATGCGAAAAATGAAAGAGGTAATGGACTCCTGTTAACTTGTTTGAAGGCTCTACTCGATATGCAAGTTTCCCCACCCTTTCCAAAATCGGAAAAGGTCTAAAAAACCTTGGTGCTAACTTCCCCAAGGTACTATATCTCATAATCTTCTTAAGAGGGGAAATTTTAACAAACATCATTTTTCCAATCAAAAACTCCAATTATTTCCTTCACTTATAAGCATGGGACTTCTAACGGTCCTGTATGGCCTTCATTTTCCATCTAATCATCTCTACCTTATCCAAGGCCTCGTGGATCAAATATGGCCCAAGTATAATTCTGTCGGTGGTTTCCCACCAATAATTTAGCGATTTTGCATGTCCTCTTGTATAAGGCTTAAAGGGTGACATGTCAATTGTCGCTTGGTAACAATTATTGTTCGCAAACTTTACCATAGGTAAATGGTGCTCCCAATATCCTCCAGAATCCTTGATGCAATATCTCAGCAAATCTTTCAAAATCATGTTCACCCTTTCAGTTTGACCGTCCATTTGCAGGTGTTAAGCGTTGCTAAGATTCAACTTCGTTTCTAAAGCTAACTACAAACTCCTCAAAAATTAAATGGTGAATACGGGATCTCTATAACTAACAATACTGATTAGAACCCCATGCAGTCGTACTACTTCCCTGATATAGATTTATGCCAAAGATGTTGCAGCCCCATTACTCCTTACTGGAAAAAAGTGGGTACTTTTAGTAAGCCTATCTACTATAACCCAAATGGCCTCATTGCATCTTTGTCTTCTAGGCAACCCATCAATTATGTCCATCGATATATGCTTCCACTTCCAAGTTGGCACCTCTAACAGAAAATCATTCCTTCAGGCTTCCCTTGTTCTACCTTTATCTTTTGGCATGTCAAACACAAAGAGACATACTCCGCTGTCCTTTTATTATCTCTGTCCAATAGAAAATTTGCTTTATATCCTTATACATTTTATCTCGACCAAGGTGAATAGTCATCCTATAATAGTAACACTCAGTTAGCACTTCCTTCAAAACTTCCTCCACCATTGAAACACACAGGCATCCATCTCTCCTCAACTATTGTAACAACCCGATTTTTAAGTAATAAATAATCAAAGTTAATAATAGTAATTTTATCAATTAAACTAGAAATTGGAGATTTATTTGGGAAATGGGTTTTGAAACTATTTAATAAAAGGAATTAAATTATGAAAATGTGATATTTAAATTTAAGTAAGTTGAAATATGAAAATAATATTTTATAAAAGTGATGTATTTAAAATATAATATTAATTTGGTGAAAACGTGATTTTAAATAGAAATTTATGTTTATTAAATTGAATAGAAATTTAGTTTTAAAATAAAATAAAATAAAATCTTATGTTCAGTTATTATATTTTAAGGCCCAAGCCCAAAAACTATCTTAAGCCCAAAAACTATCTTAAGCCCAAAAATCATTTCTAGAATTTTCTTTCCTTCTCCCCTTCATTAAATATTTATGTATATTCTCTTCTCACTTTACAACTTCCTGTAGAAGATTCTCAAAACCCTCCCACTACTAAATTCAAGAATAAATCAACTAAATTAATATAAATTATCAAACTGGGATATGTGCATCTTTGCATCTTTGAGTGTCTATGGTGTGGAGTAAATCGAGTTGCATTGTTGTTAGGATGTGATGTGTGCATGCATTTGTGACGAGGGAGGAAGAAGATGATGAAGGAACCTTTCAAGTGAGATTCTTCTCACAAATCTATGTTTAATCTACATAATTTACATACATACATACATACATACATATAAGTATCTCTGTGTGTGTGTGTGTGTTTATGTGTTTTAATTATCCTTATGTTTGTATATCATATGTGGATCAAAAATTAGAAATTAATTGATTGACGAATGCTCGACCTAGAGCTTAAATGCTCTATGCCATGGTCTACCAGTGAACCGGTCATGGGTGATCGGTACACCAGTGGAGGTGTTTCACGTGCAATTTTGTGTAGATGTGTGCATAGTGTGTGCACTTGTGTAATCTAGTGGGAGTTTGTGTGTATGGATTTGTGTGTTATTTTTGAATATGCATGGCTATGTTTATATGTATGTGAGTATGTTCAGGAGTGTTGTGTATGTGAGAGTGTGTATGTTACCTTATAGCTGTGTATTTCCTGCCATGTTTAGGTTAGTGTAGTGTCGAGTGAGTTATTTACATATGTGTGCACACTAATGTGTGTGTTGTGTATTGTGTTTACATGTATGCATGGATATGTATGTGTGTGTTTACAATGATGTGTATGAGTGTTTTTGTATGTGTGTGCCTCAGGTCAGTGTGTGTTTGAGGGTGAAACTATGTATATGTGTTTGAAGTGTGATGTGTGTGCATATTTTAATAAATAATGACATTTATAATTTCACTTAAATAAAAAATATATACTTAAATTCTTACATAAATTTTATTAAGATAATATATTTGAATACAAAATAGATATATAAAAATCTTATAAGATTATAGGAAAATATATAATGTTCTCTAATTGATATTTTACAAGTTCCAAAGGATATTTAGCGTAAATAATAAGATTACACTTAAATTTATTTATCACTAATCCATGAATGCCTATTTATTGTTTGTTTCCAAGTATTTATTCTCTAATATAAGATAAAATAAAGTGAATCATTTTATTAGACATCATCTTAGTTGTTTTATAATTATATTATTCAGATTATCTATTTCATAGTTTTTCTATTTAGTTTTTCACTGTATATTGATTTAAAGTGTATGAAGTAATGTTTTATTTTGGATTTGGATATGCATAAGTTATTATGTTTTAAAGGATGTTAACTTGTTTAAGGAAAAATGCTTTAGACTGAATTGTTTATTTAAAAGATGTGTGTATGTATAATATTTGGAAGATAAGTAATTATTATTAATAAGAGTTTACAAAATTATAGTTTATGAAATTTTAATATAAATTACTTATGAATTATTAACTTGAGCTTTATGTGTGTGTCTATACACACACACATATACTCTTATGTTTGATTTTTGAGTTTTCTGATATCTCATCTTCTCACTATTGAATCTGATGATACAAGCGATTCACCATTGATATTAGTTTGATTGATGCTTTTGATATGATACGTTGATGACATCCTTGATATGATTTTCTATTATAGTTCTGTGTGACGAGAAATTTAAATAAGCAAAGTTATAATATCGTCTGATATGGGACTTTCGATAATATTTCTCTGTTTATTCTTTGGACTATGGAAATTTCAGTGTAGTCTATAAGCAGTGAATACACGTTTGAGTATCATGTAGTGGTATGGGATGATGTTGTGATATTTATTCTGTTATTCATTGTACGTAGATGGCACTCACGTGACGGGAATAGAGTGGATGGTGTAAGGTGATACGTAGTGATATATGGCTGCGTACCTATATTTAGTGAGTATGGCTTTGTGCCTAATGATGACCATGAATTTTGTCTATATGTATTGGTTCTATAGGCCATTATTATGATGTACTTCTATTATGTTTGTTGGAGAGGACTAGATGGCTAGAATCCACCCCAACGGCATGATCATGGGGTCGCTCGCCATATATGTGACACTATATTACATAACTTTGTGCTACTTTTATGCATGTGTTTGCCCCTATGTCACCTAGGCCAGCAGTCTGCTTCTTATAGGGGCGATTGTAGTGTCCTGACTTAAGAGTCCTCACATTGACGAGCACATCAATGGATACGTGTCACAATAAATATGAGGTGACTAAGACTGTAGAGACTCCATGTCTCTAGAGCTTGCTTAGTGCTATCGGCCTCCCTTCTGTTACTAACAGAGTAATAGATTAGCAAATACAATTGATAAACCTCACTGTAATATAGATATGGGTTGATGACCAACATATTATTATATAGATGACTCTACTTGGGACTTCAGGTCTGTCGTATAGTCATTTCCCATCATGATACTTTTAGATAGCATATATATATATATGTGTATATGTGGAGATGAGATTATACATGTGATACATACCCAGAGTATTATGGATTCTCATTTATACTGACAGGTAGCCTATCATATCTAGTATACATATATTGATGATGATATGCTATAGAGATTGAGAGATATATTTGGGCAATGCTACGTGCTAGTCTGATTATACTTGGTGATATCTTACTATTTGATATTTCTGGATTTGAAGATGATTTTTGGATATGTATAATTCACCCATTTTGTGCTGATTCTATGACTGTTGATTGGATGTATCTTTATATAGGTATGACTTCTTTTTATATCAGAGCTGGTTGACATTCTATGGATTTGGATTATTTATATGACTTGATGGCTTGATGATTATTTATGGTATTATACATATATTCCAGGGGTGTGTATATATATATATGTATGTATGTATATGCATCGTCTAATGATTTGAGTATGTTTGATAGTGTTATTATATTACCATTCCATGTTTACAGTGTATTGCCCTTACTATATATTCTAGATTAGACATAGTCTAACCTATGTGTTATTTATGTAATATTCAGATCAGCTGTGACATTTTAGGTACAGGGATGATATAACATGCATGAGTTTTATTGGGCTAAGGAGAGTCTTATATTAGGATTGTTATATGGCATGTGAGACATTGATTCATTGTATTATTAGATATTGAGTTGTATATTGATTACACGCTGTATTATATTGAGATTTTTGACTCTTGAGAATATTTATATACTATCAGTATTGTATATTATATATATATATATATATTAAGTTATCGTTGTAATTGACTCTGTGTTCTATGTAATTCATTGTATATTATGTATTGTTCTATGCTGGAGGCACACATGTTTATTGCTTTGTACCGATACTTTGTATGTATAGCTGAGATACTTATTTGATGTTTTAATACATACCGGTATTAGTCTAAGGGAATATGCATGTGTGTACCCCATATAGCCTCATTCTTTATATTATTTGATAGTACTACTCTGTTATACTCTTAGATAGTATGAGTACAGAGGTAAGGTGTTTTTTTACAGTTGGTATCAGAGCAAGGTTTAGAGTAATACATTGTATATAAGAGACATGAGTCAAGACCTTAAATAAGACATAGAGTCCTTGAATATTGGTGTGTTGGGTAGTTCCCTGTAATAAGGGATAGTGTGTGTATGTGTGTATGTGTCTAAGATGATTACTAGGGTAATAATCAAGGGATGTACTTGTGATTTTACGAATATATGTATTTAAATATATAATCAATTTCTATTCCTTTTAAGCATGATGTATAAAATGGCTGGAACAGTAAGGACAAATGGACTTAGTCCAACTAGTAGTATATGTATCTGTGATTTTGAGTCATTTAGTATTGTATTTTAATGATATGACCTGGTATTTTAGTTTAGTTTTTATTTGATTTTGATCAGAGTACACAGTGGAAAATATATTTATTAGTTTCTGTTACGTATATATTTATTATAGTTTCTTATGTTTGTTTGACTACTTGAATTTGTTAGTATTGAATTCAATTTTGGAGTTTATTTGTGTTTAAAGGCAGTTTGAAATTGTTTTGAAGTTAATAAAAGTTGGGTAAAAGAAAAGACTTTTTGTATATATGTAAATATAGTTTATTATTATTATTATATGTTTTTGGAAGTCATGTATAAGAGGTAATCTTTTGAAAAGTATATATATTATAAAGTATAGTATTAAAGGAAGATTTAAAATATATATTAGTAAAAGATTGATTGAATAAGTATATCAAATAATTTGTGAAAGTAATATTTATAGGTATTTTTGAAGTGAAGTTGTGTTAACTTGTCTATTGAGTGAGTAAAGAATTCCAGTCGATACGTCTGACCAACTTTATCAATAAGGATTCCAAAACATTAGGATGAGGCATTTGGACATAATGTGTTGGAAAATATAAATATTTTGGAAAGATATATACATTTTTAGTAAAGTTAAAGTATTTCGAAAGATATTATATATACTTGTGCGTATTTTAAGTCATAACTGCAGCTATTTGGATGTGAATGGACAGCTAAGATCATTAGCGAGGCAACATTGTTATGTTTCATTGTGTATAAGAATTTGTGAATATATGTAAATATATGATTAATGATATTTTAGCATAATTAGAAATATGTAAATGTTATTTAGTTTTGAGGTTTTGAATGTAAGCATGAGTATAATTCAAACATTTATTAGTTTGAAATATGGAAGAGTATAGACTCATTAAGGAATGCATGTAATGTTTCTGTATAAATGAATGAAGTTTAAATAAAATTTTGAAATGCTCAAATATACTGCAATAAATGATCTAAATGTGAGTAGTGAAATCATAAAATTAAAATAGATTTGGAAACTCGTTAGAAGAGAAATTTGGGAATATAAATTATTTTAAAAGTTATTACTATTAAATCTTTGAAGGAAAAGGAAGATTGCATTTTGGTTATATACATTGTTGAATTATAGATTTTGGAATGTAATGGATTATTTAATTGTGAATTATTAGATAAGTAATATAGGAATATCTTTGAAGTATTAAATTTTGAAAATAAATTTGAAACTTCCCTCCTTATGTTAATTTAAAGGTGTTAAATATTTGTATTATTTATGGAAAAAGAATTTGCAAAATAGAGTCTGAAAATGATTTTTTATAATAAAATGTTAAAATTTAAATAATATATTGAAGAATGTTTCATTAAATGAGGAAAAGAGAATTTAGTAGAAATTTGGTTGGTAAAATTTTGGTTTTTGTTAAAAAATTATTGAAGTATTGAATAGAAAATTGGAATTTGAATTAGGTTTGAATTAAATAAAATGAAATCTTCGAAAAATATGCCTAAGTCTAATAATGAATTATTTAAATAAATATTTTATAATTTTGAAACGTAATTACATTAGGTAAAAATTTGGTATTTAAAAATGAAATTTAAATAATATGATTAGGATTATATAATTAGTTTGTTATAGATTCTTCCTTATAGGAAATTGCAAGGACGCAATTTTGTTAAGGGGGAAGTGTGTAATAACCCGATTTTTAAGTAATAAAGAACTAAACTTAATAATAGTAATTTTATTAATTAAATTGAAATTTGGAGATTTATTTGGAAATAGTTTTTAAAATTATTTAATAAAAGGGTTTAAATTGTGAAAATGTGATATTTAAATTTAAATAAGTTGAAATGTGAAAAAAATATTTTATAAAAGTGATGAGCTTGAAATATAATATTTATTTGGTGAAGAAGTGTAACAACCCATAAATTTTAACAAATATTTTATTTTAATTTATTTGAAACTTTGACTTTAAATCATTTAAGAATTTAAATTTTGGAATTATCCAATGTATTTTGGATTTTGGTTATAATTTATTTTCCAAATATAATAAAAAATTGATTTTCTGGAAATTTTATATTTTGGTCAACTTTGGTCAAACTTTGACTTTCAGTTGAAATTTTTAAATTTGAATTTTAAATTTCTAATCCTTTTCTTTGAAACAGTATTTGTTTCTGATATTCATTTTGCTTTTCGTTTCGTCAAATTCTGTTTTATACTTTTTAAATTTGATAAAATTCAGTGTTTTACACGCAATTATTTTCAGTATTTTGTTGTTTATTTTTCTATTTTATTTTTCCATCTTTTATTTTAGTTTTGGACTTTGTTTGAGTTGAGCTTGTTTTGTTTTGGGCTTGACAAATGGCTTTGGAAATTCCAAGAGTCTTGTGTTGCTTGTATTAATAATTAGAGATGCCTTTACATTTTCCCATAGCCGTTCATTTCATTCCCATAGCCGTACATAGAAAAACTTCCCATCTCCTTTCTCATTTGTTTCCTGAACGTGAATTTTACAGTAAGTTTCAAGTCTTCTTCTTTCTCTTTTTCATTTTCATTTCTAACAAAAAAATAAAGTAAGTTTTTCCATGGCTTCCTCTTCTCTTTTCTTTTCTCTTTTCTTTTTCTTTTGGTTGCAAGTTAAGTTCGGCCATCACCACCCCATGCTCTTGCCGACCATCTCATCCACCAACCACCACTACCTGCACGGCCAGCACCATATCCCCGACCATGCCGTGACCCCTTGATCAAACTCCTCCTCAAAACCATGATGAAACCCTTAGCCGAACTCCATTTGTTCACATCTTCCTTCCTATTTGCCACGGCCACCACCACTTCCACCTCCTCCACCCCTTGCCATGACCAGACCTGACCTTAGCCTCACCACTTCTGATGACTGCACCTGACCTGAACCATGCTTTGAACCTAGGCCAAGCCCATTTGCCTAGGGCCGAACCCAAATGCTCCTTGACCATTCACATACCATGACCTTTTGCCTTCATGTAACCCCTATCTCTTCACCTTTCAATGCTTTGCCTTCCATTACTTGACCATGGCCGAGCATATGCATGCCTAAATCAGGTCAGGGCCGAAACATTTTGATAGTGGTCAAGCCTATTTCCTTTGAAGCCGAACCCACTTATTTGTTTAAGCCACTTCTTGTTCCACTTTGTGCTTTGTTTTGTATTGTTAATTCATATGTTCTTTGTGATTAATCTATACTTATATTTGTAATTTTTTGTTGCAAGATCTGAATCTTGACTCGTCTTCTCCTCGAATCTAGTCGTGCTTTTTCGTCCTTTGCAGAGTTTGGATTTGTGATTTGAATTTGATCTCTAGCTTTAGAGGTGAGTTATCACTCTCGACTTTGTACTTATAAGAAAATTGTGAAACAAAGTTATATGAATTGTAGTAGTGATATGCCATGCTGATAGAAATTTCATATATGCCAGTGATGTGATATTATATGATGTTATAACCTGATTATATACCTATTTCATCACCTGTTATGACATGCATTTGTTTTACTGTTTATTTTATATTTATGTTTCTCACACTGAAAGTTCCCTCACTATGGGTTGAAATGATACATATCCGAACGGACTTTAGAATAGGGAAAAATCATTATGAGCTGAAATGATAGGCTCGAGCGATTTTTATTTGACTTGGGATTGCTGGTTTGAAATGATTAAACCCGGGATTTTATATTTCGGATTGAAATGATATATATTCGTATTCACTTGACCCAGATTAGAAAATATTATACAGACCCGTGGTTAATTTTAAATATAAAGATTTCCTGAAATTTCTAAGTATTTGGAATTTAAATTTTATGAGATTATAACTTAAATTGGATTTAAATAAATTTTATAATGATTTTTCTATAAGTTAAAATTTTATGAATTAATAAATGATTAAAATGTAAAATTTTAAATGTGATTTAACTTAATAATTGAAAATTTGATTTAAAATGGAATTTTAGTCTTAAATTAGTAATAAATTATTTTATTTAGGAAATGGATATTTTTAAAAGTAAATAAAATGTCTAGTTGTTTGTTAAATTAAAAGTTAAGCAATTTAAATGTATTTTTGACTTAATTATTTATGGCTTAATTGGATATTTTATTTACAAAATTTATTTTATTAAATTCATAAGTGAAATAATATCCAAATAAATAATTTTGAAAAGTGAGATTTGTTTTATAAGTTAAAAATGGTGAAAACTGAAATTATAATGTTTCTGAAATATTGTAGAAAATCTCAGATTTGTATTGGCAGTATTTTTGAAATGCTGTAGTTTTAAGGTAGCATTTTATAAGTGTTGTTGTTTCTGAAAATGTACTGTTTTTTGAAATAATACTATATCTACAGTAACATTTTCTAAGTGCTGTTGTTCCTGAAAAAAAGACTATATTTCTGAAATACTACTATCTATAGTAACATTTTCTAAGTACTGTTGTTTCTGAAATGATGATATTTTCGAATGCTAATATATGTATTATCACATTTTCAAAGTGTTACGAATGCTAAAAATTACAATGTTTTGAAAATGTTATAATTTAATTAATGAACCTAGAAATGCTACAACTTTGGAATTGAATATTATTTTGAAGGATATTGACATTGAATTTAAATGGTTTAAATGAATATGTTTTGTTTTGAAATATAAACCATTTTGAATTTATAACCACGGGTTATAATAACGATTGGTTGTTAAAGAGACCGAGATCGTATATGGACATACTCTCTGTCGATACCGAAAACCACTTTAACAACTGTGTACGCAGTGGAGATTCCAGAATGAAGTAGGATGGTGGTGACCATCCTAAGGTATTTACGTGGACCTAACTCCCGTGAGTTAGCATAAGGTGGCTAAAACAGGAGCGATTCCGGGCTAATGAGGTAGCTCCTCTTATCGAACACATTCCATCATATACCATTCTATTACTTTGTGATTGATTGGGTGCACCCCTTGATTCGGGAGTGTGGCTCGAGTTGGGAGATTTTTGCGGCTTTGCGTTACCAATGGTCCGGATGCGTAATTGGTATATCTACTCTGGCATTGCCTAGTTGTGCTGTGTCACCTACCATAGCATGCTTTACTAAGAGTTTGTTTTGTACCATACCTATGGAGTGCCCTTTGACGACGCCCATTACGGGGGAGATTATGGTACGGTATAGACTATGGGAATATAAAAATGTGTTAAGGTGGAAAATGTAAAGCCTTAACGCTATTTTAATAGTTTACTTTACTTTAGACATTATTATAATAGCGTATCTTACTACATAGTAGATAGTTTAACGGATCCTTAAAGGATGGGCGATCCCAAGCATCCTTTAAGTTATTGATGCATTACTATTGCAGTTCACTTGAGTTGATTTACATTTTATAAGTATGTATGTCCTGACTCGAGTGTTTTGTTTTTGCTTTATGCTCGGGTCAGTCTGAGTGTCACAGCTTTGGATTCATCTTCTGGAGCTAGATATTTGTTGGAGTTTATCAGTCTATCTAGTTGTCTATTTCCATTTCAGTTATTTCCTATTCAGCTTTGCTTATGTATTTGTGAACTTATGTATTCAGATTTTTATTGTATCTATTTTTCAGACTATGGTATTTTGTATCTGTTTTGAGACTATGTATTGTAGTGGCTTCATGAACCACTATGTATTTTTATTTCCGTTACTAGTTATTCTGATATTCTGTTCTGTGATTCTATGAATGGTTTTATTTGCTCCAAATTTATTTACAATCTATTATTTTGAATTATTCAAGTCTAACATGAGTGGTTTTATTGTTGATTTAAATGTTCCAAAATAGTGGGTCGTTACATTTAGTATCAGAGCTTTGGTTTTAGGCAAACCTTAGCCTATGGAGAAAAAAAACTCATTAGAGATAGGGTAGAAATACCCTGGAATGGATGAAATCAATCTTAGAATCATTTCTTTGTGAGAGAACGTATTTTAAAGTATAAAATGATTTTCAAATGATTTTTAAAGGATTTTAAATGATTATTTTGGATATAAAATTTTCTTGTTTTAAAATCTCATTTTCTTAACTTCATTCCTTTCGAACCCACCTTGTTTATTTGAATTATTTGATTATGATTTCCAGTCTAGTTGAATCTTATCTTTGTCTTTCTGTTTTACCTTTGTCCTAAAATTCATTCTTGATTTTTCCAAGATGAATCGAGGAATGCCAAAGGTCGGGGTCGTGGTATTGCCCCAATTCCTGAGCCTGTTGCACCCATCAGGTTCACTACTCTTTGTAAGGAATTCACTCAGCTTGGTGGTACCAAGTTTACTAGATCTGAGAGCATCGTAGAGGCTCAACAGTGGTTGAGGAGTCTTGAGAGGATCTTTACTGGTTTGGAGATTACTGAGGTTCAGAAGCGTCAGTTAGCAGCTTGGCAGTTTCAAGAAGCAGCTCAAGTTTGGTGGGAGTCTGTCACAGTCAGACTGTGGAGGCAGATATTTCTTGGGAGAAGTTTAGGTATCTTTTTGTGTTGTCTTATGTTCTGTTGAGTTTTCTCTCTTTGAAATCTTTCTTAAGCTTGTCTATCTTTTCCAGGGAGGCTTTTGTGGCAAAGTGGATGCTCGAAGCCGGGAAGTCCCAGCTATACAGGGAGTTTATGTATCTTAAGCAAGGGAGCATGTCATTTTCTGAGTATGAGCGGAAGTTCAATGAACTTTCCAAGTTTGGTCCTGGCCTGATTGACGCCTCTCTTAAGAAGAATGAGAAATTTATAACCGGAACTCGCCCATAGTTTTATGATCGTCTCATTTCTCATGTTCATGGTACATTCACGGAGTTGATGGACATGGCTATTAGATATGAGAATCCCACTTCTAAGTAAGTTTCTGTTCCTTGTGCTTCTCCATCTAAGTCTGGTTCTAGCAACTCTAAGAAGAGGAAGCCTAATTTCCATCAGTAGAAGCAGAATTGGCTGAAGAATCATGGTTATAAACCTATCTTCCATCACCTGTTTCAAGTGTGATCAAAGGGGACACTATGGCAATAGTTGCCTTACTTCAGTTGGTGCTACCGTTCCTCCACCTCAGGATACCAGGAACAACCTCTGTCATGTCTGTCTGCAGCCTGGTCATTTCAAGAAGGATTGTCCTTTGTATTAGAAGGGCAAGAGATCTAGAGTCTTTGCCATGACTTCTTCCACTCCTGTTCCGCTAACTCCATCTGCTCCTAGTGATTCCCAAGGTACTTTTCAGGGCACCTTTACTTTGTTTGATTTTCCTATTCGTGTTTTATTTGATACTAAAGCTTCGCATAGTTTTATTTCTGTGGATCTTTGTGATAAGTTTAAGCATCTTCTTTCACCCAAGTTTGCAGCTGTACCTTTGTGTGTTACTAATCCTATTGGGGGTCCCGCGAACCTTAGTAGGATTTGTAATCAAGTGAAACTTCTCTATTTTGATCATCGATTTTCTGGTGATTTCTATGTTCTTGGTTTTGATGCTTTTGATTTGTTGCTTGGGGGTGATTGGCTGAAGAGGCATGAAGTCATTATCTCTAGTAAAACCCGAACTGTTTCTCTTGTTGATGATCGGGGTAACTCTTTGGTGATTCAGTGTTGTATGCCTCAGGATTTTGTTGGCAGTTTTATTTTCTCTTTGGATTCTTCTCCTGGTGATCTTGATTCAACCCCTGTGGTTAAGCTCTATCCTGATGTATTTGGTGAAGTCTCTTCTTTACCTCCTAAGAGGGAAATTGATTTCCGTATTGATCTTAATCCTGGAGCTCGACCTGTAGTTCTTCCTCCCAGAAGAATGGCACCCCGTGAGAAGGTTGAGTTAAGGAAACAAATTGAGGACTTGTTCTCCAAGGGTCTGATCAGACCTAGTCATTACGAATGGGGAGCAGTAGTGGTTTTCGTCACTAAGTCCGATGGTTCTTTGAGGATGTGTGTTGATTATAGGGAGCTGAACAAGCTCAATATGAGGAACATATATCCTATGCCTCGTATCAATGATATGTTCGATCAGCTTTATGGAGCTACTGTTTTCTCTCAGCTTGATCTTGCCACAGGTTTCCACCAGCTCAGAGTTGCTGAGGAAAGTATTCCCAAGACTGCTTTCCGTACTGAGAATGGTTTCTATGAGTGGTTAGTTATGCCTTTTGGTTTGACTAATGCCCCTGCTTTCTTTGTTTATTTGATGAATCATGTTTTTCGTGATGTTCTTAATAAGTTTGTTCTGGTCTTTGTTGATGATATTATGGTCTTCTCTAAGACCGAGGAAGAGCATGAATCTCATTTGAGCTTTGTTCTGGGGACTCTTAGGAGTCATTAGTTGAAAGCTAAATTCTCTAAATGCCATTTCTGGAGGGATGAAGTCCGATTTCTTGGACATATTGTTTCTAGTAATGGAGTTTCTGTTGATCCAGTTAAGATCGATGCGATCAATGTAAGTCCCCTTTTCTCATCTTTCTTTTGTAATCCAGTTATTATATCTTTCTTTCTGGTTCTTATGTTTTTCCCTATTCTATTTCAGGATTGGGAAACTCCTAGGACTCCATCTGATATCCGTAGCTTTCTGGGCCTTGCCGGTTATTATCGGAGATTCATTGAGAATTTTGCTCGGATTGCTGCACCTCTCACTGCTTTGACTTGTAAGAATGTTAAGCTTATATGGAATGATAAGTGTGAAGCTGCATTCAATGAGTTAAAGCGTAAGCTTACTTCCGCACCAGTACTTACCGTTCTAAATGGAAATGAGGGAACACTGATGCTAGTCGTGAAGGTTTGGGGGCTGTTTTGATACAGGATGAGAAGGTCATTGCTTATGCCAGTCGTCAGTTGAAGACCCATAAAGCCAATTATGCTGCTCATCATTTGGAATTGCTTGCTGTGGTTTTTGGTTTGAAGCTTTGGAGGCATCATCTATTGGGAACTAAGTTTGAGCTTTTTACGGATCATCAGTCTTTGAGGTATATTTTCACCCATAAAGATTTGAATCAGAGGCAAGTTAGGTGGTTAGAGTTCCTTGCTTCTTATGACCTCGACATCAACTATACCCCTAGGAAAGCTAATGTTGTGGCCGACGCTTTGGGTTGGAAGAAGGCATTGTTGTGTCAGCTTGTTGTTTCCTCTCCTCTTTTGGATCGTATCATGGCTATGCAGGATGAGGATCGAATGCTTAGGCTTATTAAGGAGAATGTTCGTAGCCGGGTTGGTGGTAGTAGTCTTGATGGTAGTGGAGCTCAGATCGATGATAGAGGTATTCTGAGGATTAATAATCGGATTTGTGTCCCGAATGTTGATGGATTGAGACAAGAGTTACTTCGGGAAAATCATCGATCCAGACTTTCTATTCATCTAGGAGTGGCCAAGATGTATCAGGATATGTAGAAGTTGTATTGGTGGAGAGGAATGAAGCGTGATATCTCCATTTTTGTTAGTAGGTGTGCGACTTGTCAGCAAGTCAAGTCAAGGAAATGGGAACAAGTTTCTATGGATTTTATTGATGGATTACCGAGGACTAGGAGGGGTAATGATAGTATTTGGGTTATTGTGGATAGATTGACCAAGTAAGATCATTTCATTCCAGTCAAGTCTACCCGTTCTGCTTCCAGTTTGGCTAAGATCTATATGAGGAAGATTGTCCGTCTCCATGGTGTTCCTGTCAGTATCATTTGTGATCGTGATCCCATCTTTACCAGTCAGTTTTGGAAAGCTTTTCAGGAATCTTTGGGCACTCACCTGAATCTAAGCACTGCTTACCATCCGCAGACCGACGGTCAAACGGAAAGAGTGAATCAGATACTAGAGGATCTTCTTTATGCTTGTATTCTTGATTATGAAGGATCTTGGGAAGATCATCTCCATCTTGTCGAATTCACCTATAACAATAGTTATCAGATATAATCTCAATATTTTATTTTAATCTTGTCTAAATCTTTTATCTATCTCATTTCATCTTTTGAATTCAGGCTAGTATTGCAGTGTCTCTGTTTCCTGCTCTTTACGGATGACCTTGCAGATCCCTATCTTGCTGGATTGAATCCGGTAATCGTTTGGTTCTTGGTCCTGATATGGTTCTAGAGGCTTCTGAGAGAGTTAAGGAGATTAAGAGGAAGATGAGGAGTGCTCAGGATAGGAAGAAGAAGTACGATGATCGGCGTAGGAGGAGTTTGGAGTTTTTTGTTGGTGATCTGGTTTTCCTTAAGGTCTCTCCCTTAAGGAATGTGATTCGGTTTGGTGGAGAGGGAAGCTTGCTCCTAGATTCATTGGTCCTTTCCGCATTTTATAGAGAGTTGGTTCTTTAGCTTATCGTTTGGATTTGCCTGAGAAGTTTTCTAGAGTGCATAATGTATTCCATGTTTCGCATCTTCGTCGGTACCTTCATGATCCATCTTTGATTGTCCAGCCTTCTTCTCTCGAGAGTTTGGATATTGAGCCAAATCTTACTATCGAGAGGAAGCCACTTCGTATTGTCGATAGAGGTACGAAGCATCTAAGAAGGAAATCTGTCAACCTGGTCAAAGTGCAGTGGAGTACTGATGATCGGGATTGTACCTGGGAGACGGAGGAGAGCATGCGTGCTTCGAATCCGGAACTGTTTGTTTCAGTGTTTGTTTCAGGTACTATTCATTATTCTATTTTACTCTCTCTTTCTTTGTTTCCGTGTTTCATTCCTTTTCAAGGACGAAAAGTTTTGAGTGGGGGAGAGTGTAACAACCCATAAATTTTAACAAATATTTTATTTTAATTTATTTGAAACTTTGACTTTAAATCATCTAAGAATTGAAATTTTGGAATTATCCAATGTATTTGGGATTTTGGTTATAATTTATTTTCTGAATATAATAAAAAATTGATTTTCTGGAAATTTTATATTTTGGTCAACTTTGGTCAAACTTTGACTTTCGGTTGAAATTTTTAAATTTGAATTTTAAATTTCTAATCCTTTTCTTTGAAATAGTATTTGTTTCTGATAATCGTTCTGCTTTTCGTTTCGTCAAATTTTGTTTTATACTTTTTAAATTTGATAAAATTCAGCGTTTTACACTCAATTATTTTCAGTATTTCATGGTTTATTTTATTTTTCCATCTTTTATTTTAGTTTTGGACTTTATTTGTTTTGTTTGAGTTGAGCTTGTTTTGTTTTGGGCTTGACAAATGGCTTTGGAAATTTCAAGAGTCTTGAGTTGCTTGTATTAATGATTAGAGATGCCTTTACATTTTCCCATAGTCGTTCATCTTCATTCCCATAGTCGTACAAAGCAAAACTTTTCATCTCCTTTCTCATTTGTTTCCTGAATGTGAATTTTACAGTAAGTTTCATGTCTTCTTTCTCTTTTTCATTTTCATTTCTAACAAAAAAAAATTAAGTTTTTCCATGGCTTCCTCTTCTCTTTTCTTTTTCTTTTGGTTGCAAGTTAAGTTCAGCCATCACCACCCCATGCTCTTGCCGACCATCTCATCCACCAACCACCACCACCTGTATGGCCAGCACCATCTCCCCTACCATGCCGTGACCCCTTGATCAAACTCCTCCTCAAAACCATGATGAAACCCCTAGCCGAACTCTATTTGTTCACATCTTCCTTCCTATTTTCCATGGCCACCACCACTTCCACCTCCTCCACCCCTTGCCGTGACCAGACCTGACCTTAGCCGCACCACTTTTGATGACTGCACCTGACCTGAACCATGCTTTGAACCCAGGCCGAGCCCATTTACCTAGGGCCAAACCCAAATGCTCCTTGACCATTCACATACCATGACCTTTTGCCTTCATGTAACCCCTATCTCTTCACCTTCCAATGCTTTTCCTTCCATTACTTGACCATGACCGAGCATATGCATGCCTAAATCAGGTCAGGGCCGAACCATTTTGATAGTGGTCAAGCCTATTTCCTTTGAGGCTGAGCCCACTTATTTGTTTAAGCCACTTCTTGTTCCACTTTGTGCTTTGTTTTGTATTGTTAATTCATATGTTCTTTGTGATTAATCTATACTTATATTTGTTGTTGCAAGATTTGAATCTTGACTCGTCTTCTCCTCGAATCTTGTCGTGCTTTTTCGTGATTTGCGGAGTTTAGATTTGTGATTTTAATTTGATCTCTAGCTTTAGAGGTGAGTTATCACTCTCGACTTCGTACTTATAAAAAAATTTGTGAAACAAAGTCATGTGAATTGTAGTAGTGATTTGCCATGCTGGTAGAAATTTCATATATGCCAGTGATGTGATATTATATGATGTTATAACCTGATTATATACCTGATTATATACCTGTTTCATCACCTGTTATGACATGCTATTATTTTACTATTTATTTTATATTTCTGTTTCTCACAGTGCAAGTTCCCTCACTATGGGTTGAAATGATACATACCCGAACGGACTTTAGAATAGGGAAAAGTCGTTATGAGCTGAAATGATAGGCTCAAGCGATTTTTATTTGACTTGGGATTGCGGGTTTGGAATGATCAAGCCCAGGATTTTATATTTCAGATTGAAATGATATATATCCGTATTCACTTGACCTAGGTTAGAAAATAATATACAGACCCTTGGTTAATTTTAAATATAAAGATTTCTTGAAATTTCTAAGTATTTGGAATTTAAATTTTATGCGATTTTAACTTAAATTGGATTTAAATGATTTAAATAAATTTTATAATAATTTTTCTATAAGTTAAAATTGTATGAATTAATAAATGGTTAAAATGTAAAATTTAAAACGTGATTTAACTTAATAATTGAAAATTTGATTTAAAATGGAATTTTAGGCTTAAATTAGTAATAAATTATTTTATTTAGGAAATGGATATTATTAAAAGTAAATAAAATGTCCAGTTGTTTGTTAAATTAAAAGTTAAGCAATTTAAATGTATTTTTGACTTAATAAATGAATTATGGCTTAATTGGATATTTTATTTACAAAATTTTATTTTATTAAAATCATAAGTGAAATTATATCCAAATAAATAATTTTGAAAAGTGAGATATGTTTTATAAGTTAAAAATGGTGAAAACTGAAATTATAATGTTTCTGAATGTTATAGAAAATCTCATATTTGTATTGACAGCATTTCTGAAATGCTGGGTTTTAAGGTAGCATTTTATAAGTGTCGCTGTTTCTGAAAATGTATTGTTTTCTGAAATACTACTATATCTACAGTAACATTTTCTAAGTGCTGTTGTTCCTGAAAAAAGACTATTTCTGAAATACTACTATCTACAGTAATATTTTCTAAGTGCTGCTGTTTCTGAAAAGATGATATTTTCGAATGCTAATATATGTATTATCACATTTTCAAAGTGTTACAAATGCTAAAAATTACAATGTTTTGAAAATGTTATAATTTAATGAATGAACTTAGAAATGCTACAACTTTGGAATTGAATATTATTTTGAAGGATATTGACATTGAATTTAAATGGTTTAAATGAATATGTTTTGTTTTGAAATATAAACCATTTTGAATTTATAACCAAGGGTTATAATAACGATTGGTTGTTAAAGAGATCGGGATCGGATATGGACATACTCTCTGTCGATACCGAAAACCACTTTAACAACTGTGTACGCGGTGGAGATTCCAGAATGAAGTAGGATGGTGGCGATGATCCTAAGGTATTTACGTGGACCTAACTCCCGTGAGTTAGCATAAGGTGGCTAAAACAGGAGCGATTCCGGGCTAATGAGGTAGCTCATCTTATCGGACACATTCCATCGTATAGCATTCTATTACTTTGTGATTGATTGGGTGCACCCCTTGATTCAGGAGTGTGGCTCGAGTTGGGCGATTGCTGCGGCTTTGTGTTACCAACTGTCCGGATACGTAATTGGTATATCTACCCTAGCATTGCCTAGTTGTGCCATGTCACCTACCATAACGTGCTTTACTACGAGTTTGTTTTGTACCATACCTATGGAGTGCCCTCTAACGACGCCCATTATGGGGGAGATTACAGTACTGTATAGACTATGGGAATATAAAAATGTGTTAAGGTGGAAAATGTAAAGCCTTAACGCTATTTTGATAGTTTACTTTACTTTAGACATTATTATAATAGCGTATCTTACTACATAGTAGATAGTTTAACGGATCCTTAAAGGATGGGCGATCCCAAGCATCCTTTAAGTTATTGATGCATTTCTATTGCAGTTCACTTGAGTTGATTTACATTTTATAAGTATGTATGTCCTGACTCGAGTGTTTTGTTTTTGCTTTACGCTCGGGTCAGCCTGGGTATCACAACTTTGGATTCATCTTCTGGAGCTAGAGATTTGCTAGAGTTTATCTGTCTATCTAGTTGTCTATTTCCATTTCAGTTATTTCCTATTCAGCTTTGCTTATGTATTTGTGAACTAATGTATTCAGATTTCTGTTGTATCTGTTTTTCAGACTATGGTATTTTGTATCTGTTTTGAGACTATGTATTGTAGTGGCTTCATGAACCACGATGTATTTTATTTCCACTGCGAGTTATTCTGATATTTTGTGTCTGTGATTCTGTGATTGGTTTTATTTGCTCCAAATTTATTTACAATCTATTGTTTTGAATTATTCAAGTCTAATATGTGTGGTTTTATTGTCGATCTGAATGGTCCAAAATAGTGGGTCGTTACAAGAAGCGAGTTTAAATAGAAATTTGTGTTTATTAAATTGAACATAAATTTAGTTTTAAAAATAAAAGAAAATAAATTCTTATATTCGGTTATTATATTTTAGGGCCAAGCCCAAAAAACTATCTCAAGCCCAAAAATCATTTCCAAAATTTTCTTTCCTTCTCCCTTTCATTAAATATTTACATATATTCTCTTCTCACTTTATAACTACCTGTAGAAGGTTCTCAAAACCCTCCCTACTTAAAAATTCAAGAATAAATCACTTAAATTACTATAAATTATCAAACTTGGATATGTGAATCTTTGCATCTTTGAGCGTTTGTGGTGAGGAAGGAATCGGGTTGCATTACTGTTGGGGTGTGTTGTATGCATGCATGTGTAGCGAGGGGAGGAAGAAGATGATAAGCGCAACTTTCTGTTGATATTCTTCTCACAAATCTATGTTTAATCAAGATTATGTATGTCTACACACACACGCATAGGTATCAGTTTACTTGATGTATTTTCCATACGAAAATGTTTAAAGTAAATTATTGTAGTATTTTTATTGATTAATGAAAATACCATTGTTTAATTATTTAACAAATCAAGAAATTATGAGAGTTCTCCCATATGAGACATCTTAAATTTACTTTTTATCATATCTGAAAATTCATTACATAAATTTTCATTTGTTGAACTGAAGATAATATCATCAACATATACTTGTACAGTAAAAATGTCTTTATTTTTCCCATTTAGTAAAAAGTGTTTGGTCTACTTTCCCTATTTCAAATCCAGAAGCTACATGATAGCTTTTTGCTCGTTCATACCAAGCACGGGGTGCTGGTTTTGGACCATACAGAGCTTTCTTAAGTTTATAGACATGGTCAGGGAATTTTTCATGTGAAATAAGTGGGGGTTGTTCTACTAACACTTTTTCTTAATAAACCCATTTAAGAATGCACTTCCAACATCCATTTGAAATAATTTAAAATTATGATGATAAGAGAGTGCTAATAAGATACGTATTGCATCTAGTCTGGCTACAGGAAAAAATGTTTCTTCATCGTCTATTTCTTCTTCTTGATTATAACCTCGTGCAACTAGCCTAGCTTTATTTCGGATTATATTTCAATTTCCATCAACTTTGTTTTTATAAACCCATTTTGTTCGAATGACTATTTAATCATTTGGTTTTGAAACCAATTCCCAAACATCATTCCATTCAAATTGATTTAGTTCATCTTGCATTGCCAAAATCAATAATCGTTTGTAGCGGCTTGTTTATAATTCTTTGGTTCAATATTAGATATGAAAGTAGCATGTCTCATTTGAGTTAGTTTCCTTTATGTAGCAACTTTTGTATGAATATCGCTATTAATATTTTCTAATGGTTGATCTTTTAATAATCGAGGTGGTGATTTTAAATCATTATTATTTGGATTAATAGATTCAACTTGTTATTCATTTGAAGTAGGTAGTACTGATGGTTTAGTAATTTCAGTTTTTTCATTATCATCGTTATTAATGTTAAATTTTTGTCAAAGGATACATATAATGTTTCCTCAATTATATTAGACCTTTTATTAAATACTCCATAAGCTTTATTTTGTTTCGAATATCCAATAAAGATTCCTTAGTTAGCTTTTGGATCAAACTTCCCAAGAGGATCTTTATTGTTTACAATAAAGCATTTAGAGCCAAAAAATTTAAAATACGATACTTTATATTTTCATTCAAAAAGAGTTCATAAGGTGTAATTTTAGTTAATGATCTCAAAGAAACACGATTTAGAACATAACAAGCTGTATCAACTACCTCAGCCCAAAAGTTATGTCGTAGATTACTAGTGCTTAAAAGTGTTCAAGCGCATTCCTATATAGTACATTTTTTCTTTCTACAACATTGTTTTGTTGTGGCGTTCTAGAAAAAGAAAAGTTGTGACTTAAACCCTTTTTATTGCAAATTTCTTGAAAGAACTCATTTTCAAATTCACCTCCATGGTCACCCCAAATACTCTTAATTTTTAAATCTTTTAATTTTTTTATTCATTTAGCAAAAAAATTAAAAGATTCAAAGGTGTTACTTTTAAGTTTTAAAAAGAAGGTCCATGTATATCGTGAAAATTTGTCAACAATAACAAAAACATATCATTGTGATTGATTGATCTTGTTTGCATAGGACCAACTAAATCTAACTGTAAAAGTTCAAAAGGTTGTTTGTAGAAATCTCATTTTTAGCTTTAAAAGATGACTTTTTAAGTTTTCCTTTCTCACAAGCGTCACAAAAATTATTAGCTTTAAAAGTTATCTTTGGTAGACCTATTATAATATTGTTTTTACCTAATTTATGAATATTTGAAAATTAACATGGCAAAACCTTTTATGCCAAATCCACGGGTCACTTATATCAGCAACTAAATATATATTGTTATTGTGTCTTATTTTGATATTCAAAATATAAATATTACGGTTTTTAGTCCTTCAAAAATTAAATTATTATTTTTATCAAAGGTATTACACCTATATTTTTCAAAAGTTATTTTAAAAACGTTGTCGCATAATTGACTAATACTTAAAAGGTTATGTTTAGAATTCTCTACCAAATAAACATAATGATTAATGGAGAGTTAGATATACCGACAGAAGATATGTCTCCTTGCCCAATAAAATAGTCTTCGAAGTTATCACCAAAAGTGATTTTGCCATCATCCATGTATGATATATTTGTTAGCATCTTTGCATTTCTAGTCATGTGTTTAGAACATCCACTGTCAAGAATCCATTTCTCCTTTTTATGTCAAAGTACCTACAAAAAATTAAAAATATTTTATGGTACCCACTCCTACATTAGGGTCCTGGGGTTAGATAAAAGGTGAACATGCCCAGGTGGGTTTGGTAAAAAATTTAAAGTGAAAATCCTTATTAAAATGTAAATCATCTAAAAATTTATCGATATTGTTTGTGCCAAAATTGGTCACAAACCTCAGAAGTAGCGAAAGCACCAGTGTTTACACCACAATATCCAAACACGATCCAGATAAAGTAGAGAATAAGAATGAAGAAATAGCAAAATTAAAATGTAAGAAAGCAAGAGAGAACACAAGATTTATAGTGGTTCGGCTATCTCTAGCCTACGTCCACTTTGAATCAATCCTTTTATTCCTTTTGTATTGAGATTACAATTACAAGCCTTTGAACATCAATCAACAAAAATGGCAAAGCTTCCACATAAAGAGCAGAAGAAGATCCTCTTTTTAGTTGCCATAGGACTGCTATTTATAGGTGTAGATCCGAAAATATCCGCCCCAAAACCAGGAATACCTTTTCTCTTGCGCAAGTGGGCCCGCCAGATCGATCCAGAGTGATTTTGGATCGATCCAAGTACAACTCGTATCGATCGATAAATGGTCCAAACAAGCCGAGATCAATCATGTACGTCCCCTAGTGAACAAGAAAGCTCATGTGAAAATTTCATAGCATTTTGATTTGTAGAATGAGAGTTATGATCGATCCCAGTTTGCATTATCCAATGTCGGCTGTCATCTTTGTATCGATCGTTTTACATCGATCCTCTTCGTATCGATCGTTCTTGGATCGATGACGTGGACCGATAATCGCGTGTAGATCCATCTTTCATGCTCGCTGACCGCTTCGTTTGCCTTGAACTTCTTCGTATCCATCGGTTGCTAAGCCTTTCGTATCAATCCTCACCTTGCTCTGTATCGATGCCAAAACCTTCTACTTGTATCGATACTTGGCTATGCGCTTCATATCCATGCCGTTCGTATCCATCGATCCATTCCCTGCTTCGTATCCATACTCCTCATATCGATCCGAGCCTCGTTCCTTCATATCGATCACTTACTAATTGATATGAAACGCTTCTCCCTGTAACCATTTGCTCCTCGTATCGATTCAAATTCCCTTTCTTCGTATCGATCCCAATGGATACGAACACCATCCACCTTCAACCTTGATCCGGCAATAACTTGAGCATACGAACTCCGATTGACCTGAAACTTGAAACGTTGCCTTTCCTAGCCTTGTTCATCATTCCCAATCGATCCCACCTTAATTGGAGCTTGGTCAAATTTTGAAGGTATCGATCATAGTCATGTTTCCAATCGATCTCCAATCCTGATATCCATTCTTTTTAGACAATTTGTTGATGTGCCAGCCTTGACCAAAAGGAGGGGTAACATTTGCCCCCCAAAACATGCCTTGTGGTAAGAAGGCGTGTTTTGAATAGCTTCAAGTCCAACATCCAAAGTCCATATGTTATCCATATCCATACCATCCGATCCTTAATCCAATCTGTTACCAAGCCATTCTATCCGAGTGCCATAGCCATATCCTTATCCAAATCCGATACGGCTCCAAGTCAATATCTGATTCCGAACCCAGTAACCAAATCCTTAGCTAATTCCATAGCCAACCGAACCCGTCAACCGAGTTGTAATCCATCCATATCCAATAACCAAATCCATGACCTCCTCGGGTCGATATCCAAATCCGGGACCGCTTTGGGCCCTTAGCCAAATCCGGGACCTCTCCGAGTCCATTTATCCTAAGCCAAAATCCGAATCCATAACCTCTCTGTGTTCTTGCCAAGCGCAATCCACACTCGACGACCTGTGGCAAGCAATGCCTTGCTCAACGGTGATCCTAGTTCAGTGTCCCTAAACGCTAAGTAGTGATGTGGCTTAAGTCCTAAGCCGAATCCTGGTCGCTCCGGACCATTGCCGAGCATAGTCCATACTCCACGACCTATATTAACATATGATAGATAACATGGGGCCTAAGTCCTAGGTCGAACCTAGGTCTCTCTGGACCCTTGCCGAGTATAGTCTATACTCGACAACCTGAATAAGCCGATTCGCCACTTTCGGACGAAGCAACTTACTCCTTGCCGGGCATAATCCATACCCGGCGACCGTTTATCAAAAACCAAATAAAAATCCAATCAAAATCCAATATGAAATCCAGATTAAATCAGAAAACCAAAAATACATATCAAAAATCCAAACCAATATCCAAACATGAAAACAAGCATCCAAAACAAAGTCCATACCAGAAAACAAACAAAACCAGGAGTTCAAACCAAACTCCAAAACTAAACCAAAAAAGAGCAAATGTCCAAACCAAAAAAAATGCAAATTTCACAAACTAGAGCATCGCAGTTTATCATCATCTCAGAGCATGCCTAGGGGCTATCTCCATCCCCGTACATGAGTAAGTGACTTGGTCGTTTCCCTAGAGTTTGCTACTTATTCCATATCATCCCTGTAAGTTGATAACCAATCGACCATCATTCCTGGGCCTCGCACCATCGTCATTTGAGGTAGACGGTGGCTGCTCCTGTTCTACCGCCGCGTTTCGAGTTCCGACATATTGCTGCAACTGACCACTCCTTACATGTTCCTCGATTATATCCTTTAGATGCCTGCAGCTGTTGGTATCATGCCCGTCCAGGTCATGAAAGAGATAGTGCCTTCCGGATGCCCTCTTGCATTCCGAGGGTTCCCTTCTTGCCGGCCTTCGATAAGGAAGGCGATCCCGAGTCTCCATGAATATCTGCTCCAATGTTTCGTTCAATCCTGTGTAAGTGGAGAATTTTGGCTCTCCCTATTGTTTCCTTGCCCTACCAGAGTTGTCATCCAACTTCCTCTTCCCTTTATCCTTGTCCTTACCCGAGCTTTCAACGGATGGTTCTCCATCCTTAACCGCATTTACTTCCTTTAACTTCATATCCGAGCATGCATCCTCATGTCGAAGAAATCTTTCGGCCTCGTGAAAGAACTCCCCGAGATCCATTGGTGGATCTCGTATCAATGATACCTTGAAATTCGAGTTATCCCTGACTCCTGACACTGCCGCCATTAAAACCATCGATGGATCCAGCCAATCCACCGAAGCAACCGCTACATTGAACTGAGTTAAGAAAGCACAGAGCGAATCTCATGTCCTCTATTTCACCGACGTTAGTGTCATCACATTCTTCGACCTTTTGATATGAACCCGAAACTGCTTCAAAAACATATCCACCAATTATGTCCATGTCCTAATAGATCCATCTTCCAACTGCCTGAACCACATAGCAGCTATATCTGTTAAGTACAGGGGGGAAACACCGGGCCATAACCTCCTCTAATGCCCCCCAACACTTCCATGTGTCTCGTATACCTCATCAAATTATCGGTAGGATCATCCCTGCCGTTGTACACCTCTAGAGTAGGTAGCTTGAACTTTGGTGGATTCCTAGCCATTCTGATATCACGGGTAAATGGACTCCTGTTTACTCCTTCCAGATCTCTGTTTGCTAAACCTCGGCGTATAGTTTTCCTGATAATCTCAGCTAATCCAGTGTTGTACACCAAGGGTTGCCCCCGAGTCCTCGAGGGAATTCTGGTACATACTCTTCATCACGCACTCCTATGTCCCTGTTGGCGCCTGGCTGGTTGCATCATCTGGTATTCCTCCATGAATTGGTCTATCATTGCATGGTGGTGTGCCCCCGAGCCTAGGTCCATCCAGATTGATAGCTGTTTGCAGATTAGGGGCTGCCTTCTGCTAAACCACTTCATCCGGTTGCCTGTTGGGTCCTTTTGTTCCAGCTCCATAGATATGAACTCCAACAGTTCCTGCTGCTCCTGCCTTTCCAAATTGTTTGAGAAGGTTCTGCATCATTTCCTTGTTCTTTTTCAACAATTCTTCCTGCATAGCTCCCATCATCACCTCCATCTCATCCCTGGTGATGAAAACTGAGGCCTGATTCACTCCTGAGAAAGCCTCTTGACTCCCCTCATGATGGCTCCTTTCTGGTAATATCCTTCTAGCTGATTGCCTAACCATGGTTCCTCCCAGATCCGATTCTTTAGCTTTCCAAATCTGATGTAGCGGGTGCTAACCTTCTCAGTGAAAGCACCAAAGTGTTTGTGCTAAAATTGGTCACAAACCCCAGAAGTAGTGAAAGCACCAGTGTTTACACACAGATCCCACAATATCCAAGCATAGATCTCAGATCCAGATAAAGTAGAGAATAAAAATGAAGAAATAGCAAAATTAAAATGTAAGAAAGTAAGAGAGAACACATAGTGATTCGGCTATCTCTGGCCTACGTCCACTTTGAATCAATCCTTTTATTCCTTTTGTATTGAGATTACAATTACAAGCCTTTGAACATCAATCAACAAAAATGGCAAAGCTTCCACGTAAAGAGCTGAAGAAGAACCCATTTTTGGTTGCCATAGGACCGCTATTTATAGGTGTGGATCCGAAAATATCCATCTCAAAACTAGGAATACCTTTTCTCTTGTGCAGGTGGGCCTGCCAGATCGATCTAGAGTGATTTTTGATCGATCCAAGTATAATTCGTATCGATTGAGAAATGGTCCAAACAAGCCGAGATCGATTATGTATGTCCCCGAGTGAACAAGAAAGCCTCTGTGAAAATTTCATAATGAGAGTTATGATCGATCCAAGTTTGCATTTTCAAATGTCAGTTGTCATCTTTGTATCTATCGTTTTACATCGATCCTCTCCGCATCGATCGTTCTTGGATTGATGACGTGATGCGATAATCGCGTGTAGATCCATATTTCATGCTCGTTGACCACTTCGTTTGCCTTGACCTTCTTCGTATCCATCGGTTGCTAAGCCTTTCGTATGGATCCCCTCCTTACTCTGTATCGATTCCAAAACCTTCTACTCATATCGATACTTGGCTATGTGCTTCGTATCCATGCCATTCGTATCCATCGATCCATTCCCTGCTTCTTATCCATACTCCTCATATCGATCCGAGCCTCGTTCCTTCATATCGATCACTTACTAATCGATACAAAATGCTTCTCCTTGTAACCATTTGCTCCTCGTATCGATCCAAATTCCTTTTCTTCGTATCGATCCCAATGGATACGAACACCATCCACCTTGATCGATATGAATGGATCGTTGCGAACTAGTTTCCATGAACCTCGATCCATCCATAACTTGAGCATACGAACTCCGATTGACCTGAAACTTGAAACGTAGCCTTTCCTATCCTTGTTCATCGTTCCCAATCGATCCCACCTTAATTGGAGCTTGGTCTAATTTTGATGGTATCGATCATAGCCATGTTTCCAATCGATCTCCAATCCTGATATCCATCCTTTTTAGACAATTTGTTGATGTTCCAGCCTTGACCAAAAGGCGGGGTAACAGATATACTTTTGTCTAATCAGATTATTATTAGTTTTTGGTACTCATAATTTAACAGTCTTTTTTGATTAACTATTCATGGTATTCTAAAATTAATATATAATGTAGCATACTTAGGTTGAGTTTGGTTTATTTGATTTTTTAAATCCTAAACCATTCTTATTATTAGTAGGTTTTGATATACTATTATTATCAGACAAACTTAAATTCTCATTTTTAATAGCTTGAATATCTTCACTAAAATGAGGGCCTTAACAAAGAGTTTGTAATCTTGAAATTTCCTCCTCTAAAATTGCTTTTTCATCTTTAAGCGTTTCATTTTCTAATTCTCATCTATTTATCTTACTTGAACATTCTTTATGAACTTTTCTTAAATTTCTAAATTTATCATCTAATTTTAAAGCTATTTCTATAGGATCTTCAAAAGATGAATCAGAAGGTACCTCATTTTTGGTGGCAATAAAGCGTACATTAACTTGCTCTCCATCGTTGTCGCTATTGCTACCACTTTCGCTTGAAGATGAATCATCCCAAGTGTCATTTGGAAACATTTTTGCTTCTTTTTAAATTCTTTTCATTTTTGAATTTCTTTTTGAAGCTTTTCTTATCTTTATTTTACTCGGAATAATCTTTCTTCACATGTTAAAATTTGTCACAACCATGGCACTTGAAAGAAGATGTATCATTTGAGTTGTCAGTCTTTTGCTTTCGAACATCTTGTTGAATTTCTGAATTTTTTTGTAGTTCTTTGCAAAAAATACTACATCTTCTTCATCAAGCTCCAAAATTATCATTGTTAACTTGAAATGCATTTGTACGTTTTTCTTGGGCTAGTTTTTTTTTAGCTTCTAGGTTAGCTTCATAAGACATTAAGTTACCAATTAATTCTTCTACTTTATTTGTAGAAAGATCATTAGCTTCTTCTATAGCAAGTACTTTTACTTCCCACTCATTAGTTAAATAATTTAAAATATGTGATACTAAGTCAAAATCAATAAAAGTGGCTCCTAACGCCCTAAGATCGTGTTGTATATTTTAAGATCTAGAATACATATCTAAAATACTCTCATTTGGTTTCATTTAAAAGATTGAAATTGATTCTTTAATAAACTGATCTTGGTTTGTTTAACTTTCCTGTACCTTCATGTGTGACTTATAACATTTTCCAAATATCATAAGTTTTTTACACATTATAATTCTTGAAATTCATTTTAGTCTAGTGAGCGGTATAAACATTCATTGCTTTATCATTATTGAAAGCAGTAGTCTTTTAAGCATATGTCCAGGCACTCAATGCAATAGTAGGTGCTCTGTATCGAGATTGAGTGGCTAGCCAAATATCAAGGCCACATGATTCCATAAAAACTTTCATGCATGTAGCCCCATATATATAGTTAGAAGCAGTGAAAAAATGGAGGTCTTGTAGTAGATTGTCCTTCTTAAAATGTTTTATAACTCATGTTGGGCATAATATTCAAAATTTTGTTATGATTTTTAAAATTCCTTGCTCTGATACGAAATGAAATTGACTAGTGGATCATATAGTGTTAATGTGGCTAGCTTAACTTGTAGTATCAGAAATAAAACTAGCAAAGTAATAAATAAATAAAATAACACAACAAAATTTATACTGGTTTGGAGCGTCTCTCCTACGTCTAGACCCTAAGCACCATTTAGGAATTACTAGCAAAGCCCTCACTTAATCCGAATGAATAGGTATATTACAAATAGCTTGAGCTGCCGAACAGAACTTTATGCTTGAAGATCTCCTACAGGACTTTGATTACAAAAGGTAGTAAGATGTTTGACTTCGTGTGCTCTTGAATAACACAGATGAGTCGATATAGTACAACTTTCCTACAATCTTCTTCACAAGTGGTATAACATGTATATTTGAAGAAAGGGAAGTGGATGATCACTAAACAGGTTTGATTTGAATATATAAGTGATCAACAAACAACAATTTGTGGCTTTGGATGCGAATATAGAATTCAATAAGAAAAATAGGATTAGAAAGCAAGAAGAATTATTTTTTGAATTCATGGAAGTGTTTGCTATTTATAGAGAATGGATGGTTGCAGTCATTCGTGAAGAGTAACAACTAATAGAAGGTGTTGCAATCATTGATGAAGGGAAGTGACTCTTCATGAAGAAGAAGATCTATTTAGAAAATTAAAATAAAATAGCTATTACTCTATAACCAATCGACTGGTATGAGGGATTTAGTCGACTGGTTGTGGTCGAGTTTGTTAATGTTAAAACAAAAGGAAAAGAGTTTAAAATAATATTTTTTTAGTCAACTGAAAATGAGGGTTAGTCTACTGAATGCTTATTTGGTCGATTGGATATAAAAAGTTAGTTGAATATTTTTGTTTCAGAAAACAACACAAAGAATGTGCACTGTATCAGCTGACTAATGTAACACTCCACCTCTATACCCTTACTATTCAAGAGTATTGCAGAGTAATAATGTCAGATAATATGGAGAATGAGGCCATATAGGGTACACATGTGAATATTCCCTTGGACTAACACTTGTATGTATGAAAACATGTAATATAAAACTCACATATATGTACACAACATCAGTATAAAGAAATGGACATGTGTGCCTCCAGGACGGAACAATTCATAATATACAGAATAACACAGGGAACACAAAGTCAATTGCAGCGATAAAATATGATATATCCTTAATAATTTTATAGAATACTATATAACTAAAAATATCAATTATATATACATATAGTGATTCAATATCATACAAATGTCACTCCTAATATAATACTCCTCTAAGCCCAAAGAAATAAATGCTGGTCAAGTCGTCCCTGTACCGGAAATGTCTCGGACTAACCCGAGTATTATAAAATAATGCACGGGTCGGACTATGTCTAATCAAGGATACATAATAATAATGAAAGCACAATATAATCATTGAATAATAAGATATATTTGTATATGTATATATAACCATAAATATTATTCATGGTATCACGTTATCCAAATAACTCAAATTCATATAAAATAGTTGATACCATTTTCAAAGATGTCATCACCCATACATATACATCGAAGCAAAAAATCACAAAATCAATACAACTGGGTGAATCATACATATCTAGATATCGACATCAAATCCAAAATAATCGACAATGAGACATCCTCAATTGGGCAGTAATGAAACAATGCCCACTATCTCTCCTAATCTCATATTATAAAATATCGATATCAAATCAATAAGAAATATCTGAGCCAGCTCATAATAATGTCACAATGTGTAAATCATATATCTCAACCCACAGCCCTTGAAGAGATGAAACTCTCGACTAAAAATTCCTAAGAGATAGATACTATAAAACAATAATAAGTACGCAGTCTGCCTGAGAAGGATATAGGGTTGATCATACTCTGGACACAGTCTCAGGTATAATCTCATCCATACATAATATATGTCTATCTACTACCTATATACATACACAAACACCACATAAACCGAAACTAGATGGGAGACTGACAACACGTCTGCTTGCTTCAGGAGCCACATGCGGTCCATAAGACATGACTCCTACAGTGACAGGTCACCATTACCTCTCCCTCTTGGTATCGTGACAATGATCCACCATAGGCTCGACAACCGATTACCTCTTCAGCTACGACTACCAACATGTGCCCTGTAATGACCCGTAAATTTTGACAATTTAGATTATTGAATTTGATAAGATTTTGGAATTTAATGTTGAAAGAAATTAAAATTTATGATTTATTAATAAGAAAATAACTTGAATATGATCCAATAAAGTTGTTTGGATGCTATTGACAACCATTTAATGTAATTTAAACCAATTGGAATAATGTAAAAGTTAATTTGGTGATGATTGTAAATAAGGAGATAAAAATTTAATGTTCAATTTAATGTTGGAATTATATGTAATTAATTGGAATTGGCTAATATTAAATATGAAATCAGTGATGTGTAAGTAGTTATAACATTTGTTTATGAATAATAAAATTTATAAATAAGATTAAATTACTTAATAGTAACCATGGTTTATTTATCATCTCATTATTTAATAGGTTGGAATAATTTGGAAATCAACGGAAATTAAATGTAATTAAATATTATTGTTAATATGGTAAAGGATGATAACAGTAGACTATTGATGTAATAAACGTAAACCATTGTTAATTATATCCATAAGATGAAGATTGATTAGATAATAAGATGTAAATCGAAATAAATGAATTTATTGGGATTTAAATTATAATTAATGAATTTATTGCAATTGAAATTTGAACGTCGTAATTTGTGCAATTACCAATATTGAATTTGACATGGAAATTTGTTTTAAAAGAGTATAAACTACTAGGTAATCAAATATGTAAAAATTGTTAGTTATAAATTTGAATTTGAAAAGTGATTTAATTAATTTAATAATAATTTATTTATTTAACATAAAAATAGCCATTTTGGCCATTGTCTCGGATTTCGATGAAACTAGTTTCATTAGATCAGTAATAGTGAATTATTGTAAAATTTCAAGTTTCGTAGCGATCAGACTTGTCGTTCGACCATGTGGGCTCAAAACGCACAGAAATCAATATAATAAATTCAATTTGAAATAAGCTGATTTTAAAAGCTAACTTCTTCATACAATGGAATTAGGACTTGAAACCTGTTCCATTGAATTTAAAAATATCGAAAACATCTATTTTGATATATGAAATGACCTACTTTCATTCCGGAAGCGGAACGGGCTTTTTGGGTCATTATTGTCGTTTTGAGCTGATTCGATATGATCATTCTTTCTTATCGGGCATTGCCTATATAAATAGTTTTCTCCTGAAACCCTAGAAGCATTTTATTTCGGTCTTTACGTACTTTATGTTCTTCACCTGCTCTCTTCTCTAATGTCAGATAACCTAATTTCAATTCCAAATTTAATCAAAAATCCAAACTACTCGAAAATTTTCAAATAAAATATGTAATTGAAGGTCTTAATGAATGGAGTAAATGCCTGGTGTTAATTTGTCATAACAGTGCTTCAGTCATCATCAAATCATGGTCAAAGATGGAAAACGTGAAAAGTAGGGTTGCGATTTGGGGGTTATTGATTTCGTCGTTGATTGGTGAAATTGAGATTTGGGTTTTGTCGTGCTTTGCTTCAGGAGCTCGGCGGTGGTGGTCGTGTAGGCTAGCTCGGCCGAAGGCATCTGATTTTGGGGGTTTAGAGTTTCGAAACCCTAGATGTAACAACCCGCATATTTATCGGTTGTATATTTAAATATTTTATTTAAATATAATGTCGTTTGTCGGATTATAGTCCGAAAAGCTACTTTTTGCAAACAGTCGAATTGGGACTCGAGACCACTTCCATTGAGTTCAAAATGCCGTTTGCGATCTTTTTTAGTATAAGCTTCGATATGTTTGGAGTAAGTCGAATTTGGCTACTTTTTCTATTGGGTTTTGGGTTTGGGTTCAACCCAATGTTCTATCTTTATACCCTAACTCAGTCCTCTCTTCATCCATTAGCTCATTCATTTCTTTTCCTCTATCAAAACTGAAAATGGAGAGAGGAATGGGAAATTAGAATTGCCAAACCCTAGATCCAATTGCAAACTCCAAATTCTTGCTCCAAATTGAAGTAGAAGCTAAGGTAAGCTCCATCTTCATCTTCTCCATCTCTTCTCCTCTTCAATTTCAGAAAGTTTCCTAAACCTAATTTAGGAAATGTTGTTTTAATCTTAGATTGAAGCTTGTAGAATTGAAGTGGAGTGTGATTGGTTGTTTCTTTGCAATTGAGCTTCTTCTTCTTTGCTTGTGTGTAAAAAGGTGAGTTTTTAACTCACATCTACTTCTCTTGATATTATTGATGTTGTGTATGAATTCCTAACAAGTATTCATGTGCTATTGTTTTGGTTTGGAAAGGATTGGAATTTCATTTTGATAGGGCAAGAAGTGCTGAAAAACAGGCTCCGGTCGACCGAATGCAGGGTCCGGTCAACCGACCTGCTACTTGAGCACTTCCCTGCCTCTGTTTTGGGAGTGCAGGAATTCAGGCTCCGGCTGACCGACCCAGGAAGTCCGGTCAACTGACCTGCTTCCCGAGAATTTTTCAGAACAGTGTCCGGTCGACCGAGCCCTATAGCCGGCCGACCGACCTGCTCCTGTTTTGGCTGTTTTGCATATTTTTGTTCGTTTTGATCGGTTTTCCAAATCTTATCAATGCAAGTTGGTTTTTAATGTTTGTTATTGCATCTTTGGCTTTGATAACATACTTTTGACTTCATTCACGAGTTTTATAAATAATCCCTCTAAATCGTATTAAAAGCTCCCTTCTCCGCTTTATAAATTTCTATTTAAACACACACGATTTTGCACTTCGAACGAAGTGGAAAGGAGATTAAATGGTTAGGTAAAACACGGACCATGAATCCGCACGTTCACCTTTCCGATTAGTCCCCGACCTATTCGATTGATCGTTTTGACCTTTGCGTCTGGTTTACCGATGACATGAGGTAAACTTTGTAATGCTTTGAGTGTGAAAATGGCTAATGGATAGTAAACCGTTTAGTGCGAACGAGTGGTTATGGGACATACGTTAACACTTTTCGGGTTCCTTTTCGAGAGTTATGACACATTCTGCCAGTTAGTGGTGTCCAGTACTGGGCCTCCGGACCTTCACCGCTACGGTTTGTTGCCTTTGGGATAGTGTCTTCGGACAGTCTCCCTAGGTTTGTTGCCTTCGGGTATGTGCCTTCGGGTTTGTGCCTTCGGGTTTGTTGCCCTATAGTATCGCTTCCGATGTTGGTCTTTTTGAGCCGCATGGGTGATATTTGGGTTTGGAGCCTTCGGGCTCATGTATCCTTGTTTATACAGTACTGAGCTCGAGCAATCTTTTGTTGTTTTCATTAATATGTATATTCCCTAGGTGTCGCCTTTCGGTGTTGGTCTTTTTGAGCCGCATGATATGTAGCGATCATCTAGTGGAACTTGTATACCTTTATTGGTATTTGTTATTTGCCTTTTTGGCTTGATTTGGGATATGATATCCTTTGCTTGTTGAGATGCCGATGATATGAGGCTTGTTTTGTTATGATTCATCTTATGTTAGATGATTGAGTTATCTCCTTTAGAGATAATTGTTATACTATATGATCTTGCAGGTTTATTATCGTTCAGTTTATCTAACTGATTTGTTTAGCTAGACTGACCCGTGTATTCTATACTCGGGTCAGACCGAGATGTTTCAGGTTAGGTGCTTTTGGACTTAGCCTCTTTTGCTTCCGCATGGACTATTCCGCTAGCTTCGTTTTGTCTTAGCTTTTTGTGTAGTCCTTATCTATTGTAACTCTGATATGTATTCTTGTGAACTCGTCTGTATATTGTGGTTTGCTATACCACTTGACATGTATCATTTTGTATACTCTACTTTGTATCAGAATATGTGTTTATGATGATCCGCTGTTCTGTGATGTATATTACATTGAGTTGTTACATTTTGTTCTGATAGATCCTATAGCCATTGTAGTTTTGCTTTAAGTATTTATTGAACTTGTCGAACCACATGAGATGATAAAAACCACTTTTCGGCCTGTTCAGTAGATAGTTAAAGTAAGACTACACATGGTCGCTTCCATTATACTCTATTGTCCGCATTAGCAGACGGTATTATCCATATAATACTCTTTGTTAATGAGGCTCTCGGAGTGGGGCGTTACACTAGATTTAAGGTGGCGGTGCACGTTGATTGGGGAGGTCGGAGTGCTCGTGAATGGGACAGGGGGATGCGGCTCGGCCAGGCGAGCACGGCGGTGGGCGTGGTGGATGGTCTAGTGGCCTAGAGCGATGGAAATTATTGGTCAACGTGAAAGTTGTAGGTGGAATTTGGTTCAGGCGCATGTACGAAAGTGGAAGACGAGGTAGTGACGTGGTACGTTATAATATTATTTTATTTTATTTAAATTTTAACTTCGAACGTTCTAATGATCATATCTTTTGCATACAAGCTCGGATTCACGTGCGGTTTTCTCCATTGCGATCGTGTCGAAATTTCAGACATTATGGACCTAGTTTGGCTACATTCCGAGACTATTCAAATTTTGGGCTATAATTGGATTTTAAATTAATTTGAAATCAAAAGTGACTGTTTTGACCCACTCACAACTACTAGATTTTCTTATGTTAGTTAAATTTAATTTAGGATGTGATTAGAATTTGATTTGTCGATGTTTGGTATATTTAATTTATCATTCCAGTAAAATCTGACTTTTATTGAATTTAATCACCATTTAATTTAATATTGAATTTTAAATTGCCTATTAATACCCGTTATTGATAATCATTCAATTGTTGTGATTTATTTGTTGATTCAGAATGGTGATTGTGATGAATGTTTGAATTGTTGATATTGGATGACTGGATGTTATATTTTATATTGTTATACCACTACAAGTTCCCTTAGTTATTCCTAGGAAAATCACTTTGGGTTGAAATGATACATACCCGAACGATCTACAATTTAGGGGAAAATCGTTATGGGTTGAAATGATAAACCCGAGCAATTTTATGGGTTTTGAATGTTAATTCGGGATTGCGGGTTGAAATGATATATACCCGTAAATTTAAATTATTGCGGGTTGAAATGATATACATCCGTATCACTTGACCATAGGGTAGAAAATTATATACGGACGTCGGATTGGTTAAATTAAGTGATTTTAAATCCTTAAAATTTGAATGTAGTTAAATGATGTTTTGAAATAAAATTTGATTTTTATAAACTGAATTTTTTTTTTCGAAAATCCAAGCTTTAAATGTTGAAATTGGAGTTGGTTTATTGAATCGTTTTAAAGAATAAAAATGGAAATTTCAAAGTTGAAATATAATGAAATTTATTGAAATTGAGTTATTGAAAATATTTGAATATTTAAACTTTGAAATCTATGAAATTGAAGTACTTTAAAATTTTAGTTCAAACATGAGTTTGTAATCGGTATAAATTGAAGGACTTTTATGGGAATTTGAATTTAATGAAAATTTAGTTTTGTTGAAATCTAGATATGCTCCAAATTTGTTGAAATGGAAGAAATAGTTTAAATTTGATATTAATTTTAAATTAGTTATTTTAATATAAAACTGTTTAGAAATATATTATTTTAAATTCAGATTTATTTATATTTTCAAACCATTTTATATTAAACTATATTAAACCTATTTAACTATTTTAAACCATTTAAACTTTTTAATCTATTTTAACTATTAAAACCATTTAAAACTTTATTAAAGTATTTCAACCATTTAAAAGCTATTTTAAACTATTTAAACTATTTTAAATTATTTTAAACTAATTTAAAGTATTTTAAAGTATTTAAACTATTTTAAAATATTTTAAACTGTTCTGATATATTCTAAACTATTAAAACCATTTAAAACTATATTTAAAGTATTTTAACCATTTAAAAGCTATTTTAAACTATTTAAACTATTTTAAACTATTTAAACTATCAAAACTATTTCAAAATTTTGGACTGTGTAAAGTTGAAGTGTGATATTATAACCCAAATTGGGATATGAAATGATATTTTCTAGTGAAATGGCATACTTAAATAAATATGATGATTTTGAAATAATGATTTAATTTATTTTGTCGATATGATTTCAAAAGTGAATATGATTTCGTAAGTGAATGTGACTTCGAAAGTGATATGGTTTGAAGTGAATATGATATTTTGATATCAATTATGAATTGGTTTTGGAAATATAAAAGAACCATCCGGTGTGAAATAAGCGTTTTGTTGTTAAAGAGACCGGCATCGGATATTGTCATACTCTCTGCCAATAACGAGAACCACTTTAATAACTGTGTACATGGTGGAGATTCCAGAATGAAGTAGGATGGTTTGGTGAACGATTCGGTATGAGGTATTTATGTAGCCTTGACTCCCGTGAGTCAGCTTGATGTGGCTAAAACAGGAGCTATACCAGGCCAAGTGAGGTCGCTCCTCCTATCGGGCACATTTCTTCAATCCCATATTATGACTTTGTGATTTTTTTGGTGGCCACCCCTCGATTTTGATTATGGGAGTGTGTTCTGAGGTGGGCGGTAGTAGCTGTTATGCGTTACCACCAGTCCGGGAGTGCAAACGGTAGAATTCTACCCTAGCATAGCCTCGCGTGCCTTGTCACATGCCTTACCGCGCCTTCTACGAGTTTGGTTTGTGTCATACCTATAGGGTGCTCCCTAATAGCCTTCTAGTTTACGGTGGAGTTTACAGTATCTGTATAGACTATGGCATTATGTAAAATGTGTTAAGGGGTAGCTCCTTAACACTATTTTAATACTTTATTTTACTGTAGACTATTATAATAGCGTATTGTACTATGTATGTAGATAGTTTAACGAATCCTTAGGAGATGGAAATCCCGAACATCTCTTAAGTTATTGCACTCACGTTGACACTGGATAGGAGATGTCAAACGCCGTAAACATCTCCGACGCCGTTACACTCATATTTATTTACTGTTGATTTAACTTACATAAGATCTTTTAGTTCTGACTCGAGTGTTTTGTCTTTTCATTATGCTCAGGTCAGTTTGAGATTTTCAGTGTATCGAAGACTGCTTTTCTGGAGGATGAAAATGAAGATTTAGTACTATTATTATTTATTATATTTGTTCCACTACATCATGTTGTTCCGCTGCATTTTATTTATTTTCTATTGTATGTAACTCTAACCTATATTGTAAAAGTATAATCAAATGTTGTTTTAAAATAGCTTCATGAACTGTTTATTTGATTATTATATTTTGTCATTCCGTTGTGAGATTCTGTGTTTTGTTTCTTTCTTTTCTCTTCTTTTTCTCATTTACCCCATAACAATTCTCTCTTTTGAATGGTTTGAGTTTAACATATGTGGTTTATTATCAATTTAAACCGTCCAAAAAGGTGGGCTGTTACATTTGGTATCAAAGCTTTGGTTTAGCAATAGCCTTAGCTTTGTGGGGTCTGACTCATTAGAAATAGGGTAGTAATACCCTAGAACGAGTCTGTCTGAGTGTATATATGAGTGAGCGTACTTTTTAGTGTTATAAGAAATATTTTGTATTGTGTTAATTTGTTCTGCTTAATATTTATAAATTCTGGTCGGTACATAGGAAGCTATGACATCGATAGGGATTTCTAAACACTTAATAGGGCAGACCGACACAATATTATTTTGAAATATGGGTGAATGAAATAATTTTACCTAGTATTATATTTTGTATATAAAAGAATAATCTTTATAAATGTATATAATTGTATGTTATATGTTTGTTTGTTAAAAATTGAAAATTTTATAAATATTGGTTGCAAAATGGGATTATAAATGAAATGAATATAAATTGGAAATTTGAGAACTTAAGTTCCGGAATTTTTGAGATTAGTTTCCAGAGGATTTTGGAATATGATATTAGTATTATTTGGAAGTATTTCCAAATATAAATATTTCCAAAGTGATTTAGAAGAAATGTTTCTAAAAGAATTTTGAAAGTAAATAAGTTTCGTACTCCCCTCTCTATCGCTGGAAAATAATTTTGGTAATGAGTGCACGCATCATCGATGTTCATTTTCGAGTTTCAAAGTGGGAAGACCGTTGTAATAGGCTTATTACACATTTTTTTTGATAACGAACCTTAAATTTTATTTCAAAATATGATTGGATGTATATAACTTATGAGTATATATATACACACTATTTTAAATAATTTGAAATGTAACCCAGAGTTTAGTTCTTAAACTTTCTGGTAATTAGTAGCTTTCAATTATTGTGATGAATGAAATATTGACTATATTCATAGTTGGAAACTTTTAAAACAAAAATAATAAATTGATGCTAAGTGATTAATGAAATGTAAAGAAATTGAAGGTTGTCACTTATAAATTTAAGAGTAATGAAAATAGAAGATGTAATTATTGAACATTTTGTTAACTAAATGAATAAGATAAACTTGTGTAACATTCAATTACGTTCTTAAAACATATATATATATATATATATATATATATCTTACTAGAAATGTTTAAAAGTTGTAATGTTAAATAGAGATATGTAATGGAATATTATGTAAGTAAAACTTAAGTAATGAAAGTGTTCAAATGGAATTATTTCTATAAATAAGAACTCTGATGTTATAAAATGTTATGAACTTAAGTTAATAAATCGAAATGCTACTCATTAAATTTAATAGAAAAAGTGAATACTGTAAGTAAATGATTATAAACTTAAATTAATGTTTGAAGCTATTTATAAGTGAGGTGAGTAGTGAAAGTGAATACTATATTAAGAAAATGATTATAATTTCAGAAAATGTGAAATGATTCAGAAATAGATTTAATATTCAATAATACTATATATGAAAGAGATGAATGTGAACTGAAATAATCTATTAATGGTGAATTAAATTTGTAAAGAGACTTACGTAATATTTTAAGAACTGGTTATGGATTATCTAAATAATTAAATGGATATAACTAATGTAAGTAAATGAATGTAAACTAATGGAAAATTTGCATTGTATGAGTGAATGCGAAATGAATTCTATAAGTAATGAAGTTAAATTAATAAAATAATCATTGTATGAATGAATGAAAATAGATGAAGAGTAAATGATATCAAAAGAAATTTATAAGAATAAACTTAAATAATATTTGAAATTATTGGTTGTTTTGGCTTATGGGATGTTTGGGAAAGGATACTCTAGCTGTTTAAGGACGTATAAATAATCTATTAAGTTATTATCCAAGGCTGTTGAGTGTAGAGTATGCTTGGTAGTTTATTTATCACCCTTGTCCAAATAAAAGTTTCTAAAACTTGAACAACCCGATTAGTTTTGGTTGCTTTAGATGTAAGGTTGATTCCTTGTTGTATAGAATAGTCGTGCTGTTTTGTTTGCATACGATTATTATTTGTGTTGGTGTTGTATTGCTTTTGGTTATTGATGGTAACAACTAAAATATTAATCTTTTACATAATACTCACTATTTCGGATTATATAAGTAAAATACAGGTTATGGAAGCAATAGCTATTGCTTTTGGTTTCATAAATAAGCGTTGTTTGCCAAACAAATAGGTATGTTTTCAGATTATGGGTTTATAGCGATATTATATTGTTTTCCCATGGTTTGGGATATTTCATTATTGAAATATTATATATATATATATATGATATTATTGATATTATTATTTTCTCCCGGACCTCTCCGTACAAAGGAGACTCTGCCGAAATTTTCCGTGAATTTTAGACATAGAAATTTTTATGAAAGTGAAATATTTTCAAACTTTATTAAACTTGGATATGGAAGATTTAATTGTTTATAAATTGATGTATTTTATTTAAATATAATTATGTAATTTTAAAGTGCTTATAAATTTATTATTTGAATAAAATATATTAGTTCCTTAATTCCTTCTTTCCTTTTCGAGGACGAAAAGTTTTGAGTGGGGGACACTACAAAACAGGCTTGGTTTCGTGACAGTCTCTAGTGACGGCTAGTGATGGCTAAAAAGGCTAGCCATCGCCGGCCATCACTAATTGCGGTTATACAGGCTTGGCCGAGAGTAGCTTTCATCACTTCATTTCCCCCAAATCAATTTGCTGCCACCATCAACCCCGCCTCCAACCAACTCCTACCGACGCCAACCGCCTCCAGAAGCCGTCGCCGCCCTCCGGTGTTACTCCGTCTCCTCCTTCTTCTCTGATTTCTCAATTTCTAAGTATAATTTCTAAACCTTAATTTCTAAAAATAATTTTATTATGGGTTTGAATATGGTAGAATAATTGATATTATATGATGGTAATAGTTTATTAGTTGAGTTGGGATTTAAATTAAAACCCTTATTTAGAAAATTAGTTGATTATGGATTTGAAATTGTTGATTACTATGTATTAGTTGATGATAATGGTATGTTAGTTGATTTAGGGAAGTTAATAAGTGGTTTGATTATTTAACTTGTAAACAAAAATTAGGGTTGATTTTAAACTCAAAAATTAGTTTGTAATCATTGATTAATGTATGCTTATTTATAAGTGTACAATGTCTGATAAGTGTGTGTTAATTGTAAGTTTTAGCGGTAGTATAAAATAGTAAGTTAAAATTTTAGTTTACAAAATAGTTAAGTTAACATTTTAAATTGTTAACTGAATGTTGAAATAAATTTTAAATTTTCAAATTTATTAAATAAAATGTTTAAATAGTTGAATGAATTATCAAATTTTGAAAAGAGCATAACAACAACAAATATTTTAGTGAAATGGATTTTGTGAATAAATTAAACAGTGAAAATACCAACAAATAATTCTAATGAAATCGGTTTTGTAAAAAAGATTAAGAAATGAATATAACAACAACAAATATTCCGCTAAAATCAATTTTGTAAAAAAAATTAAGAAATAAATATAAGGCTAGTTGAATGAATTATAAAATACGTTTTAAATTTTCAAATTTAATTAATAAATATTTAAATAGTTGAATGAATTGTACAATGTGTTTTAATTTTTTAATCCCTTATAGAGTTTTTGGCCCCGTCTGACAAGTGTTGTATATGATCGTTATATGGATATTCGTTTTTATTAGAACGGACATCTATATTCATCTGGTACAATATTTTTTGAATTTGTCCCTATATTGGACAAGTTACAAACATAATAAAGTAATTACATTTTACAAATCATTTAATTTTAAATGGTTACAAAATTTCGACAGCACTTCCTTCTCGTTCCCTGTATACACGCATTTGTGTACGATACAGGAAATATAAGGGAAGTGCTACCAATTTTTTTTTAAATCGTTTAATCTGAAATGATTTATAAAATGTAATTACTTTATTATGTTTGTAATGGGAAGTAGGATGACCGACCATCAAAGTAAAAACCATTGGAGTAAAAATTAAGAAATAAAGTGAAGTGCTTATTTGAATTATCAACAATGGAGAAATGATTACAATGATGAAGTGTTGAAAATTATTCCTACAGCTCAATTGTTTACTTGAACTTTCTAACATATATTTTCAAATCAGGAAAAATGTTCGATTATTTTCTCGACCGTAGTTGGATGTGTGAAGTCAGAACTGGTAGGAAATGTTCAATAAAGGAACATCTCTATAACAGTGTACATGAATTTATTTGATTCGCTAAATCTAATAATCGAAATAAGGAAGAAATTTGTTGCCCGTGTAGTAAGTGCCAACATTTGAAGCATTGGAAACCAAATGTAGTTGAAGTACATTTGTATAAATATGGTTTTGTGCCGAATTATTATTTCTGGGATCGTCATGGAGAACTTGTTGAACCTATACCTAATTTTGTAGTGTTAGAGGACGATAATATTATGACGAATCCGATAGAAAATACGGTGGAATATGCAGCACGATTAATGTTTCCTACCATTCAAGCTAACAATGAAGACGTAATTGTCGAAGAAGAACCGACTGCGGGAGCTAAAAGCATATATGATTTATTGGATTCTGCTAAGAGGCTGTTGTGGGACGGTTGTAAAAGCGGACTGAACTATCAGTAACCGCCGAATACATAACTATGAAATCAAAATTCAACCTTACAGAAGTTGCATTTACAATAGTTGTACAAGCAACAAAACAGCACATGCCACCTAATAATTTGATGTGCGATAGTCATTATAAAGTGAAAAAACTGTTGGTCTGCCGTACGAAAAGATAGATACATGTGTGAAAGGTTGCATGTTGTATTGAAAAGATGACGTTGACCTTAGAAAATGCAGAATATGCAACGAGGAAAGATACAAACCAAGAAAGAAGAAAGGAAAAGAAGTTTCGTGCAAGAGAATGCATTATTTATGCATCACTTCCAGACTTTAAAGGTTATATGCATCTTCTGCTATGGCATGTCATATGCGATGGCATAGTGTGAGAACACCGAAAGAAGGAACATTAATACATCCATCTGATAGAGAAGCATGGAAACATTTCAATAAGACTTATCCCGCATTTGCTGCATAAAGCCGTAATGTCAGACTCGGTTTATGTACGGATGGATTTTCACCATTCTCTTAGTTTGATAGTATATATTCATCCTGGCCAATTATCATTACTCCGTATAATTTACCTCCATGGATGTGTATGAAGACACCATATACGTTTCTTACTATTGTTGTCCCTGGCCCGCATGATCCAACACAAGGAATCGATGTTTATTTACAACCTCGAAGAGTTGAAAAATCTATGGAATGAAGGAGTTGAAACATACGGCATTTCGAGAGAAAAAAAATTTCGTATGTTTGCTTCTTTATTATGGAGTATTAGTGATTTTCCTTCATATGGGATGCTTTCTGGTTGGAGTACGGCCGGTCGTCTAGCCTGCCCATATTGTATGGAAGAAACACGAGCATTTTCTTTATGGCATAGGAAGAAAGTTTTGTGGTTTGATTGTCATCAGTGTTTTCTCTATCCCAATAATACTTTTAGAAGAGATAGTAAAAACTTTATAGCTAACAGAGAAGATAATAAGCAACCACCAAAGATTTGGTCAAGCGAAGAATTATATGAAATTGTAAAGGACTATCCAAAGATACATGAAACTGGAGTGCAGATTGAAATTCCAGGAAAATCGGACATTCATTGGTGCAAACAAAGTATATTTTAGGAGTTACCATATTGGAAAAATCTCTTACTCCGACATAATATTGACGTGATGCAAAACGAAAAAAAACATGTTTGAGAATGTGTTTAATACAATTTTGAATGTAAAGGGAAAAACTAAGGATGATTTGAATTCAAGACTTGATATAGCAAACTATTGTAAACGCCCCGAACTTCATATGAGCCCAATGACAATAAAAAACCGAAAGCATGCTATGAGCTAGGCAGCAAGCAAGTAAATCTCGTGCTAAAGTGGGTGGAAAAACTAAGATTTCCCGATGGGATTTTTTCTAAACTTCATAGATGTGTTGACTTTAAAAACAGTAAATTGAGTGGGATGAAAAGCCACGATTGTCATATCATGATGGAATATTTACTACCCGTGGCTTTCAAAGAACTATTGCCCGTAAAAGTACGGAGTGTTATAATAGAATTAAGTATGTTTTATAAACAACTTTATTCGTCGACATTAAAAGTAGATCGTATATGTAAACTTGAAGTAGAAATCCCTATACTGCTCTGCAAACTGGAGAAAATATTTCCACCAGGTTTTTTTAATGTAATGGAGCATTTACATATTCATCTTCCATCCAAAGCACTTCTTCGAGGTTCTATGCAATATGGATGGATGTATCCATTTGAGAGGTAATATTGAATATCTGCAATATTTATGTCAGATTAAAATTCAGATTTCTATATCTAAATATAAATTAAATTGATTTTGTAATAGGTACTTGAATCATCTGAAGAAAAAAGTTAGACAAAAACACGAGTTGAGGTTTCGATTTGCAAATCATATCTTGAAGAAGAAGCTTCATTCTTTTTCTCTCATTACTTCAGTGACGATGTGAACTTATCATTTTTAAGCGTTGCTCGTAATAATGAAGTCGTTGAACAAGATTCTTCTCAAACAATATTATCTATCTTTAGACAACATGGTCGACCTGCTGGAAAATGTGTGGAAATATGGTTAGATGATAGAGATTACCATTTAGCACACACATATGTTCTTCTAAATCATTCTGAAGTTGCACCATTTGTTAGGTAATAATAAATTCATATATAATTCACTTATACGTACATATTAATTATAAGCCATATTACATATTTGAAGTATCTACGAATCATAGCATCCATCTGGTGATCTCAGTAAATAATTTGCTAAATGGTTTTCGAACTACGTTTATGATCCAAAAAACTGTGTCTTGATGAAGGTTTACGACGTCTTGTGGTCGGACCAAAAAGAAATGTGAATACTTATCCAATATTCTTCGTCAATGGATTTAAGTTCAACACATAAGATTACAAGGCTGAAAAATTAACATATAACAGCGGTGTATTTGTCAAAGGTAGTGATGATCTAGATAAGCATATAAAAGATTTTTACGGCGTCTTAACACGGGTTCTAGAGTTGACATATTATGTAGAACCCGCAGAAAAAGTTATTTTATTCAAACGCAATTGGTTTAGTAATGTTCCTAGTTCTGGAATCAATGTGCATAAAGATTATAAGCTTATTGAAATAAAGCATACCTCACATTACTATAAGTATGATCCTTTTGTATTAGCCAAGCAAGCATTACAAGTTTATTTTGCTCCGTATCCATCCTTAAAAGGAGATAAATTGGATTGGTCGGTTGTTTTTAAAACAAAGCCAAGGTTTACGTTTGATGCAAATAATATTCCAGACGAAGTAGCGTATCAAGCGGATCTTGAACCAAACACAGAAATAATAATAACCGATGACATTGATTTAGGGCCGTTGAATGATGAATCAAATGTTTTATTAGATGCATTTGGAAGTACCGAAGAAAACGAGATAGAGTGCGAGACTGAGTCTGAATCAGAAAACGACGAAGACTGAAAACTCTGAATATTTGCATTGCTTGTTGTATAATGTATTATTCTTAGTTGCATATTATTATGAGCAATGTATTAATAATGATGACCATGTTCTGAGCTATGTACTATTCTGTTTTGAAATTTCTATATATGTATTCATGAGATCTTGTCCCGTTTATTATGATTTAGTGGAAATTTTATGTGATGATTACTGAGACATGCTTTGTACTAATAAATTTATGTCTTTTCATTCTGTGATATTATTTATCTGTTGTAGATATGTCTGCCAAGAGACGTAATCAGATATCTGAGCCTTTTCCATCTCCCGGTGCGGGTGACAGTGGCACTACACTAGATTTACGCCCACTGGCGGAGGTAGTTTCGAAAAGCGTGGGGTAAGTATCAAATTTATTTGAAGTATTTTTTTTTTAATTTATTAAATATCTACATCAAAATTTGTACAGGGGCTTTGAGGTGGAGCCTTCGGATTTCATCCTACAAGTTTCCAGGAAGGCATTTATGAGTAGGATGTCTAGTTGTTGGCCTCATTAGGACGACATCCCACCACATATCAAGAATGCTATTTTGGCTGATGTACTCGTAAGTATAAGTTTGAATTTTAGTTTAAAATTAATATAATTTACATAATTCAAACTAATTTCAATATGCATGCAGCCGTGCGTGTAGATCCAGAGGATATGGACATTTTTACCAATCACTAGAATAAAAGGATGAGAAAAAATTGCAGGGACGCTCTGTCTAAGGCTAAAAATGCAGGCGAAAAACTAAATTGGATGGGCGCAAATATGTGGGCTAAGTATCTCCGGCTCTAGGACACTCCAGAAGTGAAAGTAAGTTATATACTTTTGCATTGTTGTTAAAAAAAATTTAAATTTCGTATGTTAGTTGCAGTAATTTAGTTAATCGCGTATCTAAATTTGTAGGAATTATCTACATGGAATCGTGCTAAAAGGAATAAAAATTCTGCGTTGCATCTTGGCGGCTCCACATCCTTCCAAGAACACAAGAGAGAGTTGGTAAATTTATAAATTGTGTTTATAAAAATCTAAAATGTTGTTTAATCATATTTGTAACATTGTTTATTCATGTATATATTTTTAGGCGGCGAGATACAATCGCGAGCCTACTATGGCTGAGGTGTTCACGGCCACGCATGCCGTTGAATAGACATATGAGGAAGGTAACGTTTCATACGAGTGGACGGACGATAAATCGAGATCCGTAACGGTAAACATGCTTATCCTTAATGACAACGTTTCATATTCCTTTATTTCACATTTCATAAACTTTAAATTGAATATTTATCATGTCAAACAATTGTTCGTAATCGTAGGAGAGGTACGAAGGTTAGCGGGCTTGAGTAGTGCAGTCCACCGGCAGGGCAGAGGTTACGTTTGAGGAGTCGAACCGTATTTGGGATGCCATTATTGATCCGCCTTCGCAAAATAGGCGGTACAGTTATGGAAATCAGGAGGTAAATTTGTTCATTTACTAATATATAAATTTACACATGCAAATGAATTTAAACTTAAGTGAACAAATTATAAATTGAATAAGGAAGTTGAATAGTTGAAATAAATAAATTGCAACTAATGTACAACAGTTAATTATAAATATTAGTCGCATAATTAATCAACTATTTTTGTTCATACTGTTTATAATGTTCATAAATTGTAATTAAATATCAAATATTTCACATGCGTTAATATCCTAGAGGGCTTACAGGAGATCCCAAGCCGAGGAGGAGATTGCTCGAATGAAAAAACAACTAGAGGAGATAAATGATTGGAGGAAGAGCACATTGGCACAACAGTTGGACGAGCATATTGCAGCCTACTTGGCATAGCATGGGACGATGCCTGGAGAGGAAGGGTCAGACGATGACAATGAGTAGGTATGCTTGTGTTTCTATCGGATTTTCATCATCTTGTTTTCCAGTCAAGTGAGATTTGTGTATATATTTGATACATGTTGGTTGGTTGTTATGTTTGATGGGTTAGTGGACATTTGTGTATATATGTGATTGATGGATAGTATTTAGTTGTATGGTTACAATGTTTGATGGATTTGGGTGGTTCTGTTTGATTGGTATGATATATTTATATGGTGGTGATGAAATTTCTATATAAATTTATTTGTTGCGTTATATATATGATTATTTGTGATATGTGTGAGATTATATGATGGATGGAGTGGTATTGGTTGTGAAATTGAATGTATATGTGTCGAAAAGTGATTTGAATTTGGTTGTGTGGTTGGATTGATTAAAAGGCAGAATTGGAGCTGGAAATTTATCCTAGGTTAGCGACGGCTAGCGACGGCCTATATACCCTGGTTAGCGACGGCTAGTGACGGCTATGTGGTTTCAACTTAGCGACGGCTAGTGATGGCCTGTAGTACCATACCTGTGATAACTAATTTTCCACATGTCCAACTAGGCGTAGCCAACCGTCATTATTTTGGTGATGGAGCCGTCACTTTACTGGTGGTGGCGACCTAAATAGCGATGGCTTTTAGCGATGGCCGGTAACGGCCTGCGATGCCTTTTAGCCGTCGCTAAAGCCGCCTTGTTTTGTAGTGGAAGAGTGTAACGACCAGTAAATTTTGATAATTTAAATTATTAAATTTGATAAGATTTTAGAATTTAATGTTGAAAGAAATTAAAATTTACGATTTATCAATAAGAAAATAACTTGAATATGATCCAATAAAGTTGTTTGGATGTTACTGACAACCATTTAATGTAATTTAAACCAATTGGAATAATGTAAAAGTTAATTTGGTGATGATTGTAAATAAGGAAATAAAAATTTAATGTTGAATTTAATGTTGGAAGTATATGTAATTAATTGGAATTGGCTAATATTAAATATGAAATCAGTGATGTGTAAGTAGTTATAACATTTGTTTGTGAATAATAAAATTTATAAATGCGATTAAATTACTTAATAGTAACCATGGTTTATTTATCATCTCATTATTTAATAAGTTGGAATAATATGGAAATCAACGAAAATGAAATGTAATTAATATTATTGTTAATATGGAAAAGGATGATAACCATAGACTATTGATGTAATAAAACATAAACCAATGTTAATTATATCCATAAGATGATAATTGATTGAATAATAAGATGTAAATCGAAATAAATGAATTTATTGAAATTTAAATTATAGTTAATGAATTTATTGCAATTGAAATTTGAACGCTACAATTTATGCAATATTCAGTATTGAATTTGACATGGAAATTTATTTTAAAAGAGTAAACTACTAAGTAATCAAATATGACAAAAATTGTTAGTTATAAAATTTGAATTTGAAAAGTGATTTAATTAATTTAATAATAATTTATTTATTTAACGTGAAAATAGCCATTTTGGCCACTGTCTCAGATTTCGACGAAACCAATTTCATCGGATCCATAACAGTGAAGAATTGTAAGATTTCAAGTTTCGTAGCGATCGGACTTGTCATTTGATCGTGCAGGCTCGAAACGCGTAGAAATCAATTTAATAAATTCAATTTGAAATAAGCCGATTTTAAAAGCTAACTTCTTCATACAATGAAACTAGGACTTGAAACCCATTCCATTGAATTTGAAAATATCAAAAACATCTGATTTGATATATGGAATGACCTATTTTCGTTCCAGAAGCGAAACGGGCTTTTCGGGTCATTATTGTCGTTTCGAACCGATTCGATATGACCATTCTTTCTTATCGGGCCTTGCCTATATAAACAGCTTTCTCCTGAAACCCTAGCAGCCTTATATTTCTATCTATACGTACTTTTTGTTCTTCTCCTGCATCTCTTCTCTAATGTCAGATATCCTAATTTCAATTCTAAATTTAATAAAAAATCCAAACTACTCGAAAATTTTCAAATAAAATATGTAATTAAAGCTCTCGATGAATGGAGTAAGCGTCTAGTGTTCGTTTGTCATAATAGTGCTTCAGTCATCGTCAAATCATGGTCAAAGATGGAAAACGCGAAAAGTAGGGTTGTGATTTGGGGGTTTCTGATTTCGTCGTTGATTGGCGAAATTGAGATTTGGGTTTGGTCATGCTTTGCTTCAGGAGCTCGGCATTGGTGGTCGTGTAGGCTAAATCGGCCGGAGGCGTCTGATTTTGGGGGTTTAGGGTTTTGAAACCCTAGTTTTAGGGTGGCGGCGCACGTCGATTGGGGAGGTCGAAGGGCTCGTGAATGGGCCAGGGGGATGCGGCTCGGCCAAGCGAGCACGGCGGTAGGCGTGGTGGAGGGTCTAGTGGCCTAGGTCGGCGGAAATCGTTGGTCAACGTGAAGGTTGTAGGCAGTATTTGAATTAGGTGCGTGTACGAAAGTGGGAGACGAGGTAGTGCCGTGGTACGTTATAATATTATTTTATTTAGTTTAAATTTTAACTTCAAATGTTCTAATGATCATATCTTTTGCATACAAGCTCAGATTCACGCTCGGAGTCAATCGTTGTTATTTATTTGTTGATTCTGAATGGTGATTGTGATGGATATTTGAATTGTTTATATTGGATTACTGGATGTTATATTTTATATTGTTATAACACTACAAGTTCCCTTAGTTATTGTTAGGAAGATCACTATGGGTTGAAATGATACATACCCAAACGATCTATAGTTTAGGGGAAAATCGTTATGGATTGAAATGATAAACCCGAGCGATTTTATGGATTTTGAATGTTAATTCGAGATTGCGGGTTAAAATGATATATACCCGTAAACTTAAATTATTGCAGGTTGAAATGACATACATCTGTATCACTTGACCACATGGTAGAAAATTATATACGGACACCGGATTGGTTAAATTAAATGATTTTAAATCCTTAAAATTTAAATTCGGTTAAATGATATTTTGAAATAAAATTTGATTTTCATAAACTGAATTATTTTCGAAAACCCAAGCTTTAAATGTTGAAATTGGATATGGTTTATTGAATCGTTTTAAAGAATAAAAATGGAAAATTCAAAGTTGAAATTTGAAATATAATGAAATTTATCGAAATTGAGTTATTGAAAATGTTTGAATATTTAAACTTTGAAATCTATGAAATTGAAGTGCTTTAAAATTGTAGTTCAAACATGAGTTTGAGACTGATATAAGTTGAAGGATTTTTATGGGAATTTGAATTGAAAGAAAATTTAGTTTTGTTGAAATCTGGATATGCTCCAGATTTGTTGAAATGGAAGAAATAGTTTAAATTTGATATTAATTTTAAATTAGTCATTTTAATACAAAACTGTTTAGAAATATATTGTTTTAAATTCAGATTTATTTAGATTTTCAAACCATTTTATATTAAACCATATTAAACCTATTTAACTATTTTAAACCATTTAAACTTTTTAACCTATTTTAAACTATTAAAACCATTTAAAACTATATTTAAAGTATTTTAACCATTTAAAAGATCTTTTAAACTATTTAAACTATTTTAAATTATTTTAAACTAATTTAAAGCATTTTAAAGTATTTAAACTATTTTAAAATATTTTAAACTATTTCGATCTATTTTAAACTAAAACCATTTAAATCTATATTTAAATAATTTTAACCATTTAAAAGCTATTTTAAACTATTTTAACTATTTTAAATTATTTTAAACTATCTAAACTATTTCGAAATTTCAGACTGTGTAAAGTCGAAGTGTTTATATTTAAATCCTTGATTTAAAAGCGGATATGGTAAAAAGATGTTATAACCCAAATTGGGATATGAAATGATATTTTCTAGTGAAATGACATACTTGAATAAATATGATGATTTTGAAATAAGGATTTAACATATTTTGTCGATATGATTTCAAAAGCGAATATGATTTCGTAAGTGAATGTGATTTCGAAATTGATATGGTTTGAAGTGAATATGATGTCTTGATATCAATTATGAATTGGTTTTGGAAATATAAAAGAACCATCCGGTGTGAAATAAGCATTTGGTTGTTAAAGAGACCGAGATCGGATATTGTCATACTCTTTGCCAATACCGAAAACCACTTTAACAACTGTGTACGTGGTGGAGATTCCAGAATGAAGTAGGATGGTTTGGCGAACGATTCTGTATGAGGTATTTACGTAGCCCTAACTCCCACAAGTCGGCTTGATGTGGCTAAAACAAGAGCTATACCGGGCCAAATGAGGTCGCTCCTCCTATCGGGCACATTTCTTCGATACCATATTATGACTTTGTGATTGATTTGGTGGCCACCCCTCGATTTTGATTATGGGAGTGTGTTTCGAGGTGGGCGGTAGTAGTTGTTATGCGTTACTGATGTGCACGCAAATGTGCATATATTTACATCCATATTTTATTTCTTTTTATTTAAATAAACATCATATTTGGGCATTTTTACATGTTAAAATCAAAATTCAATTATTTTCAAACCATCGTATTTTCATCTTCATTTAGGGGCAAAATGGTCATTTTTGTGCATGTGTCAATTTAACAATTTTTACTTAGACAATTTTTATGATTTTTATAGGATATTTTGATGCATATGGAAGTGGGATTCATGATGATATATGCATGCACAAGGAAATACAAAGGAATGAAGAGGAAATAATTCAAGTTCAAAATCATGGAGGACCCCACTCACTTACCTAAATGTACAATTAGGAGCTAATTGACAACTAAGTGGAGATTAAAGCTTCATGCACATCAAATGATAGATTAATTAGTGGCTAATGGTTACTTGGTGGCCACACTTCCTAAAGGGAATTTTGGGAAGCTCCCTAAAAATGGAATTAGGGTTTTATGCATGTATAAATAACCCTCTTATGTACATGGACATAACTTCTACTCTTTCACATTAGTTAGGAAATTAAATGAGCAAGTTGTAATGACAATGTTTCATGAAATAAAAATGGCTTCCAAGCCTCTTCCTCTTTTCTTTTCTATATGCTTTTCTTTGCTTTTATGTTAATGTTTATTTCTATGCTCTCTTTCTTTTAATATCCATAGCATATATTTACATTTATGCAAGTAGTATAGCTTTAATTTTTATGCAAATAGTTAGTAGTTAATCTCTCTTTCTTCCTTTGCTAGTTTTCATTTCTTTGCTTTTTAATGTTAAAATTTACAAGTGTTGATTTGATAACACAAATGAGTAGTTAAACCCCTTCAATTTAGGGGTAATGAAGATCTCTGACTTTATGTAACTTCAACATTTTTATGATTTATGATCTCTTTGTTTGTGCTTTATGAAAGTGAATTTTGATGTAAGTTTATACAAGTGGGTTTGATAGCTTATATTGCTTATGCAAATGAGCTATTCTTATTCAACATAAACACAATTTACATCATCATTTGCTAATCAATTTTTGATTTTGAAATGAAAGTAAAAATGAAATTGATGATCTATATTACTAGTTACAATAGTACATAGATCATACTTAAAATAGCTTTTTCTTTGACTTCATTTTCATGAGAATTATAAGTGGTATAATTGTTGTATTATAGTTTGATGGTTTGAGTTATGTTAATTAATAACATAAACAAACCATACTTATGATAAATGCAATGATTATTTCACTTAATATCAAAGTTAGAGATCATAAATTATTTGTTTGTTGATTTACAAAAATATGAGAGTGGGTTTGCCTCTAAATTGTTCTCTAGTCTAATAGTTTTTAAAATCACATTTTAATTCTAGCTTTAGCTTCTTTTTTGTAGTTAACAATTTCATCTCACTTTGGTCTAATTTGATTGAATTGAAAATTTTAAAATCTTAAAAATTCCCTGCGGATCGACCCATACTCGCCACGTACTAACTTTTGTACGTTGTGCGCTTGCGGTAAATTTAATTTGAAATTTCTCAAATATTTTCTAAACCGATAGAAAACTAGTCGCTAAACAAGTTTTTGGCGCCGTTGCCGGGAAATAGTTTTGATTTTAGTTTTCTATTCTTTGAATTACTTTTTGTTTGATTTCATTGTGTGATTGTTTTGTGCGTTGAGTACATTTAAGAAAAAAAATTATTGTTGTGTGTTTGTTTTGCTTCATTTGCTTTCATTTGTTTGTGTGTTTGTTTGCATTTGATTTTGTTTTATTTTGCATTTGCATATTCTATTTCTATTTTTTCTTAAATGACATCATAATTTCATTTCAGAAGCTAAACAAACTTTATTTCATTTCTTTTACAAATATTTACAAATATCCATTTTTGTTTTTACGTTACATTCCTAAAATTACAAAAAAAGACACACAACCAATTCACTATTTCAACTCTGTGCACATTTCTGTGCACTGCCATCACAAAATCCTCTCTGCAACAGACTTCAACAAGTCAATTCTCCTCTTTAACCATCAAACCAATACTGTCACTTACTTTCATCACTCGATACATCTTCAATACATCTTCAATACCACTTCATTCATTTGCTAATACTCCTTCCTTCATTTGTTAACACATCAAACTGCAATCACAAACACTACTGTTCCACATATCACTTCACCTCAAACATACTTCATCAAACCCACTACTTCTCTGCCATATTCTCCTCTATCAATAGTTCATTTCATCCATATACAAACCCACTTCTTCTCATCCCACAAACAGTGCTCCATCCCCTTCTCAACACACTTCACTTCATTACCCCTCTTGCAACCACACTGCTCATCGACTATCAATCAGTATACAACCTTCACTTCTACTTCACTTCCACCAATCGCCTTCAACCAAACGTCTGCAGCAATCATTTAAACACCTAGAATCATACCTCCATCAAAATCAAAATTTGCGATCGCCTAAAAACTAATCGACAAAATTCGAACAAGTATGTGGAATTTGGGGAATTGGTTTTCGACATGCGGTTATGAAATTGATGATTTTGCAATTGTTATGGGACCATTTGATTTGTGTTAATATAAGGGGAGAATGAAGTTCTGTGACCCCATAAAACTAATTAGATTAGGAGTTTGGTTTTGTTTTTAACTGGGCCGGGTTGGATGTTTTTAAGGCCTAAGTGAATTTATTTATTTATTTCGTTTTCTTTTAGTTGTTTCCTTTGGTTTTAATTTGTTAGTTTTCTTTGTTAAAAAAAAGAGTTTGTTTTGGTCTTCCTTTGTTTTTCCAATTTTTTTTAGTTTTTTTTTTCTTTGTTTGAAGTCTTCTTTTGTGATACTCTTCCTTGTTTAAAAATAATAAGAAAGGCCACTAGTGTTGAAATTATTTTAGTTTTATTTGTTTTGTTTTTCAATTGTTTTAGTTTCTCTTTGACATACATAAAAAACTGTATATATATCTTTTTTTTATTTTAAGGTTGCCAAAGCAAGAAATAAAGGAAGAATAGCTTGCTGAAAACTACCATATTGCGTGCTAAATAAATTGTCGCTTAAAAAAATTGCTAATAATCTGCACGCTCTGGTATCGTGCCCCATCTCTTGTTTTTATTTGATTTGCATTGTTGGTTGCGTGCATTTGCATTTATATAAAAAAAATTCAATAATCCAAAAACAAAAAAAAACTTCATTTTAGTTGCATTGTAAATTCACGTTTAATTTTTGCTTTGCATTCATCTCATCTTGTTTTATTTTCTAAGGGCAATACCCCAATTCACATAAGGTGAGGGATTTCATCACCCTTTCCTTAGCCCACAAATTGCATTTCATCGTAGAATTTGACTAATAATAAAGGTTAGACATTCGACTTAAGGGTGTCACGAGCTCACCTAGGGCTTAATTGTATCTTCACAATTGTTTTCTTTGAACAATTTTATTTCTTGGTGTCTAGACTACGGTAGAGTAATAACCATTTATAAATATTACGGTGATTCATAAATATTATAGTGGTTGTTCCTCTAAAGGTACTTAAACCTTCGGCTGCATTGCTATAGTGATTTGTGGTGCACCGATAATTCCTACCCGTTACCTGGCTGAGAAATATTTTTGTTGATTTAAGACAAAGTGTGATTATACAATTTTGGGTTAGGAGCTACTAAGGACAGAAAACTGTAATTAAGTCCTTTGTATTCATTTAGTTGCATTAGTTCATACATATTTAAAAAAATCCAAAATCCAAAAAAAAAAATTAATTTTACTTAACTTAGTTTTTAATCCAAAAAAAAGAAAAATCTGTTTTTCCTTTCCTTTGAAAATTTTCAATCTAAAACAAAAATCCAAAAAATATAAAATCTTTTTAAAAAGAAAAATATTTAAAATTTCAAAAACAAAAAAAAATTCTTTGAAAATTCAAAAACAAAAATCAAATTTCCATTTTCTAAAAAAATACAAAAAATCCTTTTGGTAAATATTTGAAAATTCAAAAAAACAAAAAAAACATATAAAAATTTGAAAAGCCAAAAACAAAGCAAAAATCAAACTTCTCTTTTGAAAATAAATTTCACTTGGTAAATATATTTTTCCTTAAAAAAAACAAAAACAAAAACAATTTTTCACTTCGTTTTTCAAATCTTCTTTCATTCACTAAACTCGATTCTAACTTCTTTCTCTTCTCGACTTTCGCTTGTGCATGAGTACTTGGACTCGTTACACAACAACAAATCGTTGGACTCGTGACTCAACAACTAACCGTTAACTCGAACAGACGATCCTCCCGAAATGGTGAACGAAAACGCCCCTCGAACTCTTATGGATAGAATCTTTCCTTATAGAGTTTCTATTCCATCTTGCATCTCGTTACCGACCCCTATGGGTAACCATTTCAAAATTCACTCGAACCATATTGCCACGCTTCCAAAATTTGGCAATTTTGAACACGATGACCCATACATTTTCTTGACTATATTCGAACAAGTTTGTGCAACCATCAAACTCCAACAAATTTCCGATGACGGAATCAAACTTCGATTAATTCCATTCGCTCTTACGAATTACGCTGAAAAATAGTTGTATAGCTTACCATCAAACTTGATTAAAACTTGGAAAGAATTCGTAAAAGCTTTCTTAAAAAAGTTCTACCCCTTGGAAAAAACGAGTAGAATCCAAAACGAAATTGAAAATTTTCATCAATTCAAGGGGGAACCACTTGGAAAATATTATGAAAGATTCAAAGAGCTTTTGATAAAATGTCCACACCATAACTTTGAAAAATGGACGATTTGCCAAATCTTATACGATGGACTCGAAAACAGCTCATGAAAACATGCTCGAATCAATGTGCCAAGGCAACTTTCTTCCCCAACATCACGACGATGCTTGACAATTTCTTGAAAACCTCACTGAAAAGTCGTCCCAATAGGAACGTTCAAACGAAAAATCAATTTACCCACGATCGAGTGCACACTCGATAGGATCTTCTTTTGCTTTGGAAGCTAAGATCGACGCAATGATTAAAAAATTTGATAATGTTTTCTCATCGAATCAAATTAACCAAGCTTCCCAACCGATGTGTTATAAATGCAACGATCCTAATCATATAGCCGATCAGTGTCCCAATTCTGACGAACAAATCAATGCTTTCAATAAAGCCAAAAATGACCCATTTTCTCCAACGTACAACCCTGGTTGGAGAAATCATCCGAATTTTGCGTGGAACCAAAACAATCCCAACCCGAATACGATTCGTCCCAATTTTCAAGCATTCCCGAATAATGCTTCAAATCCTCCATTTCAGCCCAACCATTTTCAACCAAACTTTGTGGGTCCATCTCATAATCAACCACAACAATCAAATTTTCAACCAAATTCTACTCATCCTCCTCAAGATGATAAACATTTAACTTCGCTTGAGAAAACTCTTGAAACGTTGGCTAAAGCAACTACTGAAAGCCTTCAATCAAATAGCAATTTGAAAAATTTATTGACCTCATATATGCAAAACACAAACCAATCGATTGCAAAACTTGAAATGCAAATGAGTCAAATAGCCACGTCTATGAGCGAACATGAACGAGGATCATTCCCAAGCCAAGCCATTTCAAATCCCAGAAATCAAAATGCAAATTCAAATCAAGCCCATGTTGTTCAAGATAGAAACGTCACCCAATTGAATGCTATCACAACTCTACGTTCTGGTAAACAAATCGATAATCAAGTCGTTGATCTAAACGATTTACCAGAAACCTCTATCGACGCTTCTAAAACAACGAACAAATCTGAACAGAACGTGGAGCCAAACGTCGAATCGAATGCCAATCAAAATTCTTCTTCTTCTACTCGAGTAAACCCGCCTACCGAGTATCATGTTCCATTTCCACATCGTCTTCCACCAAAGAAATACTCGGATCAAATGGAAAAGATGTTGGAAATTTTTAAACAAGTAAAAGTGAACATCCTGCTTCTTGACATCGTTCAACAAGTCCCCACTTATGTGAAATTTCTTAAGGACTTGTGTACCCAAAAGCGACACACTCAAGTGCCCAAAAAAGTATTCTTAGCCGCCAGTTTGAGTGAAGTCTTGTCCCAATCCATGCCCGTTAAATACAAAGATCTGGCTGCCCTACGATTTCGTGCACAATTGGAGATAAGACGATTAACAAATGCTTGATAGACTTAGGTGCAAGTGTCAACTTGATTCCAAAATCCGTGTACGAACAATTAGGCTTAGGTGAACTCAAACCCACAAAAGTTATGCTTCAATTCGTCGATCGCTCCATTAAGAAGCCCGTGTGAGAAGTCGAAGACGTGCTCATTCGAGTAGGGCAATTCATATTCCCCGTTGATTTTATCGTTCTCGAAACACAACCCGTGACAAATCCCGCGAGTCAAATTCCATTGATTTTAGGCCGACCATTCTTAGCCACCTCAAATGCCTTAATCAATTGTCGTAACAGATTGATGAAAATCTCTTTTGGAAACATGACTTTGGATCTCAACATTTTCAATCTTGAAAGCCATTCGAACAAACCTCATGACCAAACGTTGGAAGTTAGTGCCATTCATGAAAACTTTGAAAATGAAACACTTGATCTTAACAATGAACGCGAGGCCGAGTATGAAAATTTGTTTCACAAAATTCCCAACGAGATTGAATACACTCTTTCTTTTGAATCACTTCCAGTTGAGTCCAATTCTTCGATCGAAAAACTCCCGAAGTTGGACCTCAAACCACTTCCCGACCACCTTAAGTACGCATACTTAGGTGAAAGCGAAACTTGTCCTGTCATAATTTCTAACGATCTTTCTCTTGACCAAGAAACTTCTCTTCTCTCTATTCATTCGAAAAACAAGGAAGCGATGGGATGGTCGATCTCTGATATAAAGGGAATTAGTCCCGCTCTTGTTCAACATCGCATTCATTTAATCGGCGATGCCAAGCCTGTTCGTGACGCGCAACAAAGGCTTAATCCAAAAATGAAAGATGCGGTGCGTGATGAAATTATTTGACTTCTCGACAACGGAATCATTTACCCGATCTCTGATAGTTCATGGGTTAGCCCAATTCATGTTGTACCAAAAAAGTCTAGGCTAACCGTTGTCAAGAATGATTCAAACGAACTTATTCCAACGCGTACTCAAACGGGTTGGCGTGTTTGCATTGACTATTGAAAACTAAATGCTACAACACGAAAAGATCACTTCCCTCTTCCTTTCATTGACCAAATGCTCGAACATTTAGCCGGCCATGAATTTTACTTCTTCCTTGATGGTTATTCCGGCTATAACCAAATTCCAATCGCTCCCGAAGATCAAGAGAAAATGACGTTCACGTGTCCATTCGGTACCTTTGTTTATCGACGTATGCCATTCAGACTTTGTAACGCTCCTGCTACTTTCCAACGATGCATGGTTGGCATTTTTTCCGACATGATTGAACGCTTTCTAGAAGTTTTTATGGACGATTTCCCTATCTTTGGCGATTCTTTTTCCCAATGTTTACACATCATCTCGAGTTGGTTCTAAATCGATGTAAAGAAAAACATTTAACTTTGAATTGGTAAAAATGCCACTTTATGGTCAAACGAGGCATAATCCTTGGACATATCATCTCAAATAAAGGCATTGAGGTAGATAAAGCAAAAATCGATGTCATTGCAAACCTACCCATTTCCAAATCTGTTAAGGAAATTCGATCATTTCTAGGACACGCTAGCTTTTACTGATGCTTTGTGAAAGACTTTAGCAAAATCGCTCGTCCTTTGATGAGTCTCCTCGGAAAAGACATTCCTTTTGATTTCAACTCTGATTTTATCTCTTCTTTCGAACATCTTAAGAAGGAACTCATTTATGCTCCAATCATTTGCGCACCCAGTTGGGATCTTCCTTCCGAAATAATATTTGACGCGTCTAACTTTGTGGTTGGTGCTGTCTTAGGACAACGCATCAACAAAATCCTTCATGTCATTTACTACGCGAGTATGACTTTGAACGACGCTCAACTCGTGTAACAACCCTAGATTTTGGCCTATATTTTAAATTTTGACTTTATTTTATTTTAAATTATTTTAAACTTGTTCTATTTCAAACATTTCATTTTAAATATAAATGTTGACTATTAAGTGATTTATAGTTCAAACTAGTATAAATTGGATATTTCACTGAAAAGTGAATTTCTATTGAAACTGGTCAAACTTTGACTTTTGAACTTTAAATTTAAATATTTCAAATTCTTAAATTTTATCTTTTATTATGAAAATAGATTTAATTCCATGGATACAGCTTTTTGTTTCGTTGGAAACGGAGTTAAATTGTGAAAGTTATGTATATTTCAATATTGTGTGTAAACTGATGTATTTAGCAATATTGTCTATTTTAAATTATATTTTATTTGTCATATTTTGTTCTAATATGTGTTAGTATTTTATTTTATGTATAATTTTGTCTTTTAAATAATTTAAAGTGATTATATAATTTTTCCAAAGCGTATTGAATTTATTTTCTATTTTTAAAGGCTAGTTTCTATTCTTCTGCTATTTTCTTCAATTAAATTATATTTAATTAAAATTTATTTATTCATTTTGTGAATGCATTTTTATTTTATGTTATTATCTTTGTTTATAAATGTTTTACAAGTCCATAAACTTTTTCCAAAGTTCATTGCATTTATTTTTCATATTTTCAAGACTAGTTGCAATTTTTGCTGTTTTACTTAATTAAATTTTATATAATTAATAATTAATTAATCTATTTTTGTTTATTTACTAAATTTTCGTATTTTATCTGAGTTTATATATATATTTCAGTTATATAAAACTAAAAAAGAAATTAGAGGAAATATGAAAAGTTTTAAACTATTGAAATTCCTATGGCTTTTCACCTCCCGACCTTTCACTTTCTCAACTCCTCTCTTCAATGTTTTGGCCATGCATACCCTATTCTTTTCAGCGGACTTCTTTTCATTTTTTTCACGCAAACACTTCTCTTTCTCCTCCAAAAAAATCACGGCCATGGCTTCAAAATTTTGGGTAAAAATTCCTTCTTTCTTCCTTGTTTTCTATGTTATTTTCTATTGAAACTGCATATGCTCTCTACCTTCATAGTTTGGTTCCTCCTCCTCCAGGCTTTGGCCGACCACCACGACCCCCTTCCTCTGACCATCACCCATCCTAGAAACCCTCCTCCTCAGGCCTAACCAATTCAAGTCCAAGATCTACACAAAATCCACCAAAAACCATCACAAACTATCACTTATGACCTAGAATTGTCATCTCCTCCTTCTACCACCTTTTGCCACCACTACCTCCACCACCACCACCACCACCTCTGACCTGACCTTCCACCACCTCTGGCCCACACTCCAGCCACCACCTGACCACCACATACCATGGCCAAGCCACATCAGCAAGGGGCCGAACCCTATGGTGCAACAAAAGCCACACTTTGCCTTGAAACCCTTTGTTATTCCATTGCCTTCAACACCTTGTAACTTCCACTCACCTTCATCACCTTGTAGCCTCACCTTTTCCAGACCATACCTGATCCAAACCATGCCTTTAGCCGTGCCATTTCAGATCTGGAGCTGAAGCATAGGTGGTAGGAAGCAAGTGCAAACACTTTGACTTTGTTTATGCATCCATTTCTAGCATTGTTTATTGAATTTTTGGGTTGAAATCTTATGTTGTTTGTAATTGTTTGGTTTGAATGTGACAAGGCAATTAGCTTTGGCTCTCCCACACTCAAATAATTATCGTGCTCTCGTGCCTCTGGAAATCTTTGTTGTGCGTTTGTGGTTGTCATCTCCAGCTTGAACAAGTGAGTAATTCTCACCAGACAATGTGTACTTATATAACTAGTAAACTGACACCATTTGAATCTGTAAAATTATATCATCCTGTTGTAATTGTTATATTATGATCATATAATTTTTACCCCTGTTATTACATATGTTATATCATCTATTACTGTTATCTCATGCTATTCTGTTTATTTATATCAGTTTATCACACTACAAGTTCCCTGTAGATTAGAATCACTATGGGTTGAAATGATACATACCCGAACGGACTTTAGAATAAGGAAAAATCGTTATGGGCTGAAATGATAGGCCTGAACGGTTTTTATTTATTTATTTATATTACTTGGGATTGCGGGTTTGAAATGATAAAACCCGGTTTTTCTTTGTAAACTGCGGATTGAAATGATACATATCCGTATCACTTGACCTAGGCTAGAAAATTATATACAGACCCGTGGTTTATATATTTTTCTGAAATTTTTAAAATACTTTTTTTTATGTAAATATTATGGTATTTTGATTTAAATTTCATTAAAATGATTTCTATAAAGTATTTGTGATTTTCTACAAATTAAATAAGTGAATTAAGTAAATGGTGAAGTAGAATTTGAAATATAAGTTAATTTTGGAATTTATGATTTTGTTTATAAATGGAATTTTTGTAAAGTAAGAAAATATGACAAATTTGATTTAAAGATGAATTTAATGATTTTTATTAAGTAATAATAATGTTTTAAAGGTGTTAATGCTTTTGTATAAATTAAAATATGGAATAAATGAACATTTAAGCTGAATTTGGAAATATAACTTAAATTGAATTTTGTGAAATTTGTTTAAAAGTGAAATTTTAGTTAAGTAAAATAAATGGAAATAAGCTATATTTTTGGAAATTTAAACTTAGTTGTTAAGTTAATAATTTAATTAAAGAAATGAAAATTTAATTGTTATTAAATTTGATTTTTGTATGGAAATTTGACTTTATAAAATCATAGAAATAAAGGTATTTAAATGATTGTGTTAAATGTGAAATATATGATTTTATAAGTTAAAATGATTTATATTAAAAGTTAATTATTTGTGGAATTGTAAATAAAACTCTGAATATGATTTAACAGCATTTTGAAATGTAATGTAAAGGATATTACAGCATTTTGTAAATGTTGTAGTGTTTTAAATGAACTAAAGGGTTAATTTGAAATAAAGGCTATTATAGCACTTTGTAAGTGCTATAGTGGTTAAACTTAACATGTAAGTTAATTGAAACTTAAAAGAAATCTATTACAGCATTTAACGCTGTCTTTTGTTAATTAACTGTTTTAAACTATAACTTTACGTAGCATTTTATAAGTGCTACGGAAACTATATTTTGTTGTTTTAAATTAATTTTAATGAAAAATAATCTCTGGAAAATGATATAATTTTGGGAAATTAAATGTTAAATTTCTAAAGATAACGAAGAGATATTTAAGTGGAAGAATTTGATTTCTAATGTGAGTTTAAAATGGTATTTAAATTTAATAAAATGAATGGATTTAAATGGTATTTAAATGAATAAAAATGAATGGTGTTTTGAATAATATTTTGATATTGTGAAATGAGTTTGAAATGATACTTGATTTCTGACTTATTTAATTTATTTGATAAATGAATATTTGAAGTATATATTAATTGAGTTTATTTAAATGATATTGGATTTATGAAATATGGGAGATTTAAAGTTTTGAAATATACTAAAGATTGAATATTGTATTTTGTGGATTTAATCTATATTGGGAATTGATAAGATTTGAAACGGTTTGTTGGTAAACTGTAATTGAATTGAAATTTGATGGTTTGAATTTAATAAGTTTGTAAATGTATAGAATTAAAAGATGATTTTAAATATATGATTTCGAAATGCTGTGATTTTCAAAGTATAATGATTTCAAATGTTTTGTTTCAAAAGAGTTATAACTTTGAAAGTATAGACTATTTGAAAGGTGAATATATGTTTGAAATGGAAATGATGTTGTTTTGAAATGAACATAGATTTGAAATAAAATGATTTTGGTTTCGAAGTATAACTATCAAAGATATGATATTTTGATATATAAAAATGATTTGAAATAAAGTTTGAAAAGATATAATATTTTGATGTATTAAAATGATTTGAAAAGAAGTTTGAAAGGATACGATATTTTAGAATATTGAAATGATTTGGAAATGATAAATCTTTATTTTGATAAAGACATGATTTTGAAATGATATCTTATTTTGAAGTAAAGTATTGTTTTTAAAGGTTATAACCACGGGTTATAATAACGATTGGTTGGCAAAGAGACCGGGATCGGATATGGACATACTCTCTGTCGATACCGAAAACCACTTTGACAACCGTGTACGCGGTGGAGATTCCAGAATGAAGTAGGATGGTGGCGACGTTCTTAAGGTATGTTACGTGGACCCAACTCCCGTGAGTTGGCATAAGGTGGCTAAAACAGGAGCGATTGACGGACCAAGGAGGTAGCACCTCTTATCGGACACACTTCTTCGATACCATTCTATTACTTGTGATTGATTTGGTGGCCACCCTTGATTGGGAGTGTTGTTCGAGGTGGGCGGTAGTGGCTGCTATGCGTCACCACTAGTCCGGATGCGTAATTGGTATATCTACCCTGGCATTGCCTAGTTGTGCCGTGTCACCTACCATATCGAGCTTTACTACGATTATGATTTTAAGATCCGACCGCGTTAAGGTTCTCCATCCCCTTAACGCTATTTTCTATATGATTATACTTTACTGATTAGACATTATTATAATAGCAAATATTACTACATAGTAGATAGTTTAACGGATCCTTAAAGAATGGGCGGTCCCAAGCATTCTTTAAGTTACTTGTACCTTATTACAGTTCACTTGAGTTGGTTTATATTATATAAGTATATATTGTCCTGACTCGAGTGTTTGTGTTTTGCTTTACGCTCGGGTCAGCCTGAGTATTCACAGATTTGGATTTCCACCTTCTGGAGATTTGAATCGCTGGAGATTATCTGCTAGTCTTGTTCTATCGACTTCAGTTATGTTGCTCTGTTCAGCTTGTACTTGGTTATCTTATTTATACTTCCGTTGTACTCTATTTCTTCTATTGTATCTTATGTACTCTGATATATTTATATAGTAGCTTCATGAACTACTATTTCTTTTACTTCCGCTGCATTATTTTACTCTGTGTCTGTGATCTGTGATTATATTTATTTACTGTATATTCTGAGATTTGCCAAATTTTAACTACAACGCGGTATTTTGAGCAATTCAACTTCGGCATGAGTGTCTACCTATACACTTATAATGGATGCGAATGGTTGAAAATATCGGGTCGTTACAGTTGGTATCAGAGCTTTGGCTTTGAGGCAAAACTCAGCATATAGAGTAGATTTATTTACAGAATCACTTTCGTTCGAGTTTGAATCTTTTCCTCTTGATTCGAATTTCCTTTTAATTTTTGGAACGTTCCCTGCGGTTCCAAAATTCATTCTTGTCCCTCACTATTCATCTTCTTTTGATTCTGGAGTATCCCATAACTCCGCTTCGAATGAGCTTTATAGTGAATTGGTGGTCTCGCCAATATTCTAATGACTTGTAAAAGGGGGAAAACTCCTTTACAAATTTGCATCGATTCACCGGAGATTTATATTTATCCTTGGTTTAGATGCTAATATCTTTTGTTATTCCAAACTCTATCTCTTGAGATCGGATGTAGATTTACCCCAGGAAAATCCACATTTGCTCTTATTCATTAAGTCACGGTTGACCCGGTTAAGGTTGCCCGCGATTTATCTAAGCTTATCCATCTTCATATTTTGTTAATTAATCATCTTGTCTTTGTTCTAAACTATCTCCAACATTTTGAATTGTACTTTTAAATCTATATTTTATTATATATTGTGTTGTTTGAGTTGTTGATGTCGATTTGGGTTTTTGATCGATTCGTCTGATCAACGCTATCGATAGGATTTCTAAAACACTTTGACAGAACAAACCGATACAATATTATTTTAAAATTTGGTTAATTAAATAAATTTTAATATATAAGTAAATTTATCGAACTTAATAAATTGGTTTAAATTGATTATTTAAAATGATAACACTTGATTTATCATTTATTGTTCTACAAAGGAATTTATAAATAGTTGTTTATAAATTTATTTGGGAACTGAAATGAATTTAAAACAAGAAATTTAAAGAGTTTAATTTCCGATGGATTTCAAACCTTGTGTTTAAAATTTTTAAAAGGATATTATTTAAAGTATTTTTGAATAAAAAAAAAAAAAATTTGTCTCTAAAGGATTTTAAAGTTTATAAATTAAGTGCTCTTCTCTTTGTCACTGGAAAATAATTTCGGTGATGACTGCAGCATCATCGACGTTCATTTTCGAGTTTCGAAGTGAAGAAACCATTCTACAGTCTTGCTACAGCTTTGTTTTGGGAAACTTGATTGATATAAATTTCTAAAATATGATTGATTTATAAAATATATAGATATATGATTTAAATTTGATTTGACAAATTATGTACATACATTTATCTATCTCTAAATGGTTTGAAAGGAATCGGAGATTTTATTCTTAAATTCTATCTTAAATAATAACTTCAAGTATAAAAAGAAAATCAAAATTTTTGAATAGATGATTCAAGCTTGAAATGATTGAATTAGGATGTTTATAGTGTATATTAATTTTAGAAAGTCTTATTTGTATAATTCTCAATTGCATTCCAATATAACTTACCTTAATTTTTAGAAGTTAACAATGTAATTGGATAATATACAATATAAAAAGATTTTTATAAATAAAATTTGAGTGGTTATAATAAATATTATACACTTAAATTTTAGTTATAAAAAGATTAACACAGGTAAATAGACTAAAAGGTTAATTGAATAATTTACAATACAAATGATGTTAAGGGAATTAGGAATAAATTAAAACAGTTATAATAAGTGTAAGCATATTTAACATATGTGATAAAATATTTGAGAGGGATAAATTTAATTATAATTAGGAATAAAGAAGAATTAAATTTATTGAATGTTATACACTTAATTTTAATCAAATCATGATTTTAGAGATTGTTTGTTTAAGAAAATTTGATGATAAGATAATGAAATTAGAGATAGTTAAGATTTATTTAACTTGTGTAAAATTAATTATCAGTTAAGCTGAAACCATGGAAATTTCAAACCTATTATCTTATTTTGTTTTTCAAACTTATTACCTAATTTTGTTTTTCAAACTGTCTGTTAGTTGTCCTTATTTTTCCTTATCTTGCTACAGACTGGTATAGGCATCTATCTATAATCTTTTTGCTTAGAAATCTTTCTATAATCTTTATAATCTTTGGTACTCATTTTAAATCTGAGCACTGCTTTCCACCCACAGACTGTCGGTCAAGCGGAAAGAGTGAATCAGATTCTAGAGGATCTTTTCGTACTTGTGTTCCTGATTCTGGAGAATCTTGGAAAGACCATCTCCACCTTGTTAAACTTACCTATAACCACAGTTATCAGGTATAATTTCAATCTTTTGTCATTTTGTCTTAATCTCATTTCAATTTTATCTTTCCTGTGTTTTCCCGTACTTCATTCCTTTTCGGGGACGAAAAGTTTTGAGTGGGGGAGAGTGTAACAACCCTAGATTTTGGCCTATATTTTAAATTTTGACTTTATTTTATTTTAAATTATTTTAAACTTGTTCTATTTCAAACATTTCATTTTAAATATAAATGTTGACTATTAAGTGATTTATAGTTCAAACTAGTATAAATTGGATATTTCACTGAAAAGTGAATTTCTATTGAAACTGGTCAAACTTTGACTTTTGAACTTTAAATTTAAATATTTCAAATTCTAAAATTTTATCTTTTATTATGAAAATATATTTAATTCCATGGATACAGCTTTTTGTTTCGTTGGAAACGGAGTTAAATTGTGAAAGTTATGTATATTTCAATATTGTGTGTAAACTGATGTATTTAGCAATATTGTCTATTTTAAATTATATTTTATTTGTCATATTTTGTTCTAATATGTGTTAGTATTTTATTTTATGTATAATTTTGTATTTTAAATAATTTAAAGTGATTATATAATTTTTCCAAAGCGTATTGAATTTATTTTCTATTTTTAAAGGCTAATTTCTATTCTTCTGCTATTTTCTTCAATTAAATTATATTTAATTAAAATTTATTTATTCATTTTGTGAATGCATTTTTATTTTATGTTATTATCTTTGTTTATAAATGTTTTACAAGTCCATAAACTTTTTCCAAAGTTCATTGCATTTATTTTTCATATTTTCAAGACTAGTTGCAATTTTTGCTATTTTACTTAATTAAATTTTATATAATTAATAATTAATTAATTTATTTTTGTTTATTTACTAAATTTTCGTATTTTATCTGAGTTTATATATATATTTCAGTTATATAAAACTTAAAAAGAAATTAGAGGAAATATGAAAAGTTTTAAACTATTGAAATTCCTATGGCTTTTCACCTCCCGACCTTTCACTTTCTCAACTCCTCTCTTCAATGTTTTGGCCATGCATACCCTATTCTTTTCAGCGGACTTCTTTTCATTTTTTTCACGCAAACACTTCTCTTTCTCCTCCAAAAAAATCACGGCCATGGCTTCAAAATTTTGGGTAAAAATTCCTTCTTTCTTCCTTGTTTTCTATGTTTTTTCTATTGAAACTGCATATGCTCTCTACCTTCATAGTTTGGTTCCTCCTCCTCCAGGCTTTGGCCGACCACCACGACCCCCTTCCTCTGACCATCACCCATCCTAGAAACCCTCCTCCTCAGGCCTAACCAATTCAAGTCCAAGATCTACACAAAATCCACCAAAAACCATCACAAACTATCACTTATGACCTAGAATTGTCATCTCCTCCTTCTACCACCTTTTGCCACCACTACCTCCACCACCACCACCACCACCACCTCTGACCTGACCTTCCACCACCTCTGGCCCACACTCCAGCCACCACCTGACCACCACATACCATGGCCAAGCCACATCAGCAAGGGGCCGAACCCTATGGTGCAACAAAAGCCACACTTTGCCTTGAAACCCTTTGTTATTCCATTGCCTTCAACACCTTGTAACTTCCACTCACCTTCATCACCTTGTAGCCTCACCTTTTCCAGACCATACCTGATCCAAACCATGCCTTTAGCCGTGCCATTTCAGATCTGGAGCTGAAGCATAGGTGGTAGGAAGCAAGTGCAAACACTTTGACTTTGTTTATACAACCGTTTCTAGCATTGTTTATGGAATTTTTGGGTTGAAATCTTATGTTGTTTGTAATTGTTTGGTTTGAATGTGACAAGGCAATTAGCTTTGGCTCTCCCACACTCAAATAATTATCGTGCTCTCGTGCCTCTGGAAATCTTTGTTGTGCGTTTGTGGTTGTCATCTCCAGCTTGAACAAGTGAGTAATTCTCACCAGACAATGTGTACTTATATAACTAGTAAACTGACACCATTTGAATCTGTAAAATTATATCATCCTGTTGTAATTGTTATATTATGATCATATAATTTTTACCCCTGTTATTACATATGTTATATCATCTATTACTGTTATCTCATGCTATTCTGTTTATTTATATCAGTTTATCACACTACAAGTTCCCTGTAGATTAGAATCACTATGGGTTGAAATGATACATACCCGAACGGACTTTAGAATAAGGAAAAATCGTTATGGGCTGAAATGATAGGCCTGAACGGTTTTTATTTATTTATTTATATTACTTGGGATTGCGGGTTTGAAATGATAAAACCCGGTTTTTCTTTGTAAACTGCGGATTGAAATGATACATATCCGTATCACTTGACCTAGGCTAGAAAATTATATACAGACCCGTGGTTTATATATTTTTCTGAAATTTTTAAAATACTTTTTTTTATGTAAATATTATGGTATTTTGATTTAAATTTCATTAAAATGATTTCTATAAAGTATTTGTGATTTTCTACAAATTAAATAAGTGAATTAAGTAAATGGTGAAGTAGAATTTGAAATATAAGTTAATTTTGGAATTTATGATTTTGTTTATAAATGGAATTTTTGTAAAGTAAGAAAATATGACAAATTTGATTTAAAGATGAATTTAATGATTTTTATTAAGTAATAATAATGTTTTAAAGGTGTTAATGCTTTTGTATAAATTAAAATATGGAATAAATGAACATTTAAGCTGAATTTGGAAATATAACTTAAATTGAATTTTGTGAAATTTGTTTAAAAGTGAAATTTTAGTTAAGTAAAATAAATGGAAATAAGCTATATTTTTGGAAATTTAAACTTAGTTGTTAAGTTAATAATTTAATTAAAGAAATGAAAATTTAATTGTTATTAAATTTGATTTTTGTATGGAAATTTGACTTTATAAAATCATAGAAATAAAGGTATTTAAATGATTGTGTTAAATGTGAAATATATGATTTTATAAGTTAAAATGATTTATATTAAAAGTTAATTATTTGTGGAATTGTAAATAAAACTCTGAATATGATTTAACAGCATTTTGAAATGTAATGTAAAGGATATTACAGCATTTTGTAAATGTTGTAGTGTTTTAAATGAACTAAAGGGTTAATTTGAAATAAAGGCTATTATAGCACTTTGTAAGTGCTATAGTGGTTAAACTTAACATGTAAGTTAATTGAAACTTAAAAGAAATCTATTACAGCATTTAACGCTGTCTTTTGTTAATTAACTGTTTTAAACTATAACTTTACGTAGCATTTTATAAGTGCTACGGAAACTATATTTTGTTGTTTTAAATTAATTTTAATGAAAAATAATCTCTGGAAAATGATATAATTTTGGGAAATTAAATGTTAAATTTCTAAAGATAACGAAGAGATATTTAAGTGGAAGAATTTGATTTCTAATGTGAGTTTAAAATGGTATTTAAATTTAATAAAATGAATGGATTTAAATGGTATTTAAATGAATAAAAATGAATGGTGTTTTGAATAATATTTTGATATTGTGAAATGAGTTTGAAATGATACTTGATTTCTGACTTATTTAATTTATTTGATAAATGAATATTTGAAGTATATATTAATTGAGTTTATTTAAATGATATTGGATTTATGAAATATGGGAGATTTAAAGTTTTGAAATATACTAAAGATTGAATATTGTATTTTGTGGATTTAATCTATATTGAGAATTGATAAGATTTGAAACGGTTTGTTGGTAAACTGTAATTGAATTGAAATTTGATGGTTTGAATTTAATAAGTTTGTAAATGTATAGAATTAAAAGATGATTTTAAATATATGATTTCGAAATGCTGTGATTTTCAAAGTATAATGATTTCAAATGTTTTGTTTCAAAAGAGTTATAACTTTGAAAGTATAGACTATTTGAAAGGTGAATATATGTTTGAAATGGAAATGATGTTGTTTTGAAATGAACATAGATTTGAAATAAAATGATTTTGGTTTCGAAGTATAACTATCAAAGATATGATATTTTGATATATAAAAATGATTTGAAATAAAGTTTGAAAAGATATAATATTTTGATGTATTAAAATGATTTGAAAAGAAGTTTGAAAGGATACGATATTTTAGAATATTGAAATGATTTGGAAATGATAAATCTTTATTTTGATAAAGACATGATTTTGAAATGATATCTTATTTTGAAGTAAAGTATTGTTTTTAAAGGTTATAACCACGGGTTATAATAACGATTGGTTGGCAAAGAGACCGGGATCGGATATGGACATACTCTCTATCGATACCGAAAACCACTTTGACAACCGTGTACGCGGTGGAGATTCCAGAATGAAGTAGGATGGTGGCGACGTTCTTAAGGTATGTTACGTGGACCCAACTCCCGTGAGTTGGCATAAGGTGGCTAAAACAGGAGCGATTGACGGACCAAGGAGGTAGCACCTCTTATCGGACACACTTCTTCGATACCATTCTATTACTTGTGATTGATTTGGTGGCCACCCTTGATTGGGAGTGTTGTTCGAGGTGGGCGGTAGTGGCTGTTATGCGTCACCACTAGTCCGGATGCGTAATTGGTATATCTACCCTGGCATTGCCTAGTTGTGCCGTGTCACCTACCATATCGAGCTTTACTACGATTATGATTTTAAGATCCGACCGCGTTAAGGTTCTCCATCCCCTTAACGCTATTTTCTATATGATTATACTTTACTGATTAGACATTATTATAATAGCGAATATTACTACATAGTAGATAGTTTAACGGATCCTTAAAGAATGGGCGGTCCCAAGCATTCTTTAAGTTACTTGTACCTTATTACAGTTCACTTGAGTTGGTTTATATTATATAAGTATATATTGTCCTGACTCGAGTGTTTGTGTTTTGCTTTACGCTCGGGTCAGCCTGAGTATTCACAGATTTGGATTTTCACCTTCTGGAGATTTGAATCGTTGGAGATTATCTGCTAGTCTTGTTCTATCGACTTCAGTTATGTTGCTCTGTTCAGCTTGTACTTGGTTATCTTATTTATACTTCCGTTGTACTCTATTTCTTCTATTGTATCTTATGTACTCTGATATATTTATATAGTAGCTTCATGAACTACTATTTCTTTTACTTCCGCTGCATTATTTTACTCTGTGTCTGTGATCTGTGATTATATTTATTTACTGTATATTCTGAGATTTGCCAAATTTTAACTACAACGCGGTATTTTGAGCAATTCAACTTCGGCATGAGTGTCTACCTATACACTTATAATGGATGCGAATGGTTGAAAATATCGGGTCGTTACAACTCAACTACACAACAACTGAAAAAGAGCTTCTAGCTGTCGTTTTTGCGCTTGAAAAGTTTCGACCTTACTTGATAGGTTCACACATTACTGTATACACGGACCACTCTGCGCTTCGATTTCTCTTCGCTAAAAAGGATGCAAAATCCCGTTTGATTCGTTGGATCCTTTTACTTCAAGAATTTGACCTTACAATTAAAGACAAAAAAGGATCTGATAACGTCATAGCCGATCACTTGTCTCATCTTCCGAATGCACCATCTTCTTTGCCAATCAATGAAAACATCCCCGATGAACAACTTCTTTTTATTTCTATCGATCCATGGTACACTGAAATAGTGAACTACTTAGTCACTAAAGAAACTCCCTCATCTTGGTCAAAACAGGATACATGTAAATTCATGTCCCATGTGAAATACTTTTATTGGGACGATCCATACTTGTTCAAATATTGTCCTGACCAAATCATCCAACGTTGCATTCTGGATAATGAGATCAGGAGTGTTCTTTCATTTTGCCACGATCAAGCATGGGTCCTCAAAAAACTGCGGAAAAGGTGCGATAGTGTTGTTTCTATTGGCCTTCTCTTTTCAAAGACTCATTTGAATTTTATAAAACTTGCAATCGATGTCAAATGCTTGGACGAATTTCTCGACGAGATATGATGCCTCTAAACCTCATTCTTACGATCGAAATCTTTGATGTTTGGGGTAGTGAATTTATGGGACCTTTTTCCCAATTCTTTTGGAAACTTGTATATCCTTCTTGCTGTCGATTACGTCTCAAAATGGGTCAAAGTCGTTCCTTGAAAAACCAAGGACCACAGAATTGTTGTGAAATTTCTCAATAAAAACATCTTTTTGAGGTTCGACACACCTCGCACAATAATCAGCGATAACGGGACCCTTTTTTGCAACCGTTCTTTTGAAACTTTAATGAAAAAATACTCAATAACCTATAAGTTATCCACTCCATATCACCCTCAGACTTGTGGCCAAGTTGAAGTTTCAAGTCGACAAATAAAACAAATTTTGGAAAAAACTGTTAACAAAAATCGAAAAGATTGGTCTCAGATATTGACCGACGCGCTTTAGGCTTACCGTACTGCTTTTAAAACTAACCTTGGGATGTCCCCATTCCGTTTAGTTTATGGTAAAGCTTGCCATTTACCTTTTGAAATCGAACACAAAGCGTTGTGGGCAATAAAGAACTTAAATTTTGACCTTGAGAAAGCTGGTTAAAACCAAAAATTACAACTCAATGAACTAAAAGAACTTAGGAACGATGCGTATGAAAACGAGAAAATTTACAAAGAAAGAACAAAAGTTTTTCATGACAAGTCAATCCTAAGAAAAACGTTTTCGCCTAACCAAAAAGTTCTTTTATATGACTCAAGACTACATTTATTCCTTGGGAAACATAAATCGAGATGGACCGGACCATTTGTGGTACGAACTTTTTTTCCATATGGTGCCGTAGAAATAGAAAACCCTAGGGATGGATTGATTTTCAAAGTCAACGGTCATCGTTTGAAACCTTTCTTGGAATTGCCAAATGACCAAGAGGAGGAGCTCATGATTCTTCATGAGCCAAGCTACGTCTAGTAAGAATGTTAACCCTCTTTTGTAAATATGTACATAGTTTTCCCAGTTACACTTATTATATCATGCATTGACTTTGAGGACACGGTCAAAATTAAGTATGGGGGGAGTCTCATTTTCATTTTTTTAAGTTTCATGGCATTTTTGAATTTTCATTTTCCTTTATCTAAAAAATTCTAAATCCCAAAAACATTTTCATTTTAGCATTTTGATTTATTTCTGAAGAAACACTATAGGATAAGTATAAGTTTTGGTTAATTAATTGAAATTTTTGAAAATTTATTTGTCTTAACAAAAATAAAAATGAAGTTTAATTACAAATAATAATGGTTTAACTAGTATATAGGAAGGTTCATATGTGTTAATTATGAAGTATGTTCTAATTGAAAATCTTTGTTTTAAAATGTGGTAAATTTAAAGTAAAGAATATAACAATTTTACCTTCCAAGTTAAATGGTGCTAAGATGATTTTGCAAAACTCTCTCTTTCTAATATATATATATATATATATAAAAACTTTTGTATATATGTATATATTTTTTAACACCTAGAGTCATGTGTTCACACTCGTGTGTTCACTCGCTATACTTTGTACCCTTCTCACGTAAGCCCGAAAGGCAGTGCATGATCGGTATATCTGGCCTTAGTTTATTTGAGTTAGGTGTATGTATATAAAAATTCTTTTTAATAACGCCTACAGTCGATAAGTGTTCACACTTGTGTGTTCACTCGCCACGCTCTGTATTCCCCTCACATCAGTCAGCAAGGTAGTGCACAGGTAGTATATCTGGCCTCAGTTTACCTGAGTTAGGCATATGTAAATATTGTTAATATCAATTTCGAGTAAGAGAGAATAAACAATTGAAATCCAAGCACCATTTTAACTTGTTTGATTTAACTTGTTATTGAAAAGAAATGAGAATACCACTTTGGAAAACTTTGATAATTAACTAAGGATCCATTTCATAATTACATTTTGTTATCAACCGAAACAACGAGCTAAACTATTGTCTATTTGCTACGATAACTTGATTTTTGTTGGAAATTTTGACAAGTAAATGACTTAAATTTTCAAGACAATGACCAAAACCAATATTTAACTTATGAGTGTTGGATTGAAAGTGAATCCTTCATTTGTAAATATTTTCAAAACTTGCATTCATCCTATTGTAAATAAATCTAGCACTTTGTAAATATTTTCACTTTGCATTTGGATTTTGTGGGTAGTATCCGTTGAAAACCCTTATGAGACAACACTCATCCTACTAGGGACACCTAGAGGTTTAACGGCTTGTTGCATACGCTCAATGCAATCGTGCTACCTACGAAAATGGATTTATCTTAGTTTTCCTTTATTTGAGGACAAATAAAAAGATAAGTGTGGGGGTATTTGATGTGCACGTAAATGTGCATATATTTACATCCATATTTTATCCCTTTTTATTTAAATAAACATCATATTTGGGCATTTTTACATGTTAAAACCAAAATTCAATTATTTTCAAACCATCATATTTTCATCTTCATTCAGGGGCAAAATTGTCATTTTTGTGCATGTGTTAATTTAAGAATTTTTACTTGGACAATTTTTATGATTTTTATAGGATATTTTGATGCATATGGAAGTGGGATTCATTATGATATATGCATGCACAAGGAAATACAAAGGAATGAAGAGGAAATAATTCAAGTTCAAGATCATGGAGGACCCCACCCCCTTACCTAAATTTACAATTATGAGCTAATGGACAACTAAGTGGAGGTTAAAGCTTCATACACATCAAATGATGGATTAATTAGTGGCTAATGGTTACTTGGTGGCCACACTTCTAAAGGGTATTTTAGGAAGCTCCCTAAAAATGGAATTAGGGATTTATACATGTATAAATAACCCTCTTATGTACATGAACATAACTTCTACTCTTTCACATTAGCTAGGAAATGAAAAGAGCAAGTTGTAATGGCAATGTTTCATGAAATAAAAATGGCTTCCAAACCTCTTCCTCTTTTCTTTTCTACATGCTTTTCTTTGCTTTTATATTAATGTTTATTTCTATGCTCTCTTTCTTTTAATATTCATAGCTTAGGTTTACATTCATGCAAGTAGTGTAGCTTTAATCTTTATGCAAATAGTTAGTAGTTAATCTCTCTTTCTTCCTTTGCTAGTTTTCATTTCTTTTATTTTTAATGTTGAAATTTACAAGTGTTGATTTGATAATACAAATGAGTAGCCAAACCCCTTCAATTTAGGGGTAATTAAGCTCTCTAACTTTATGTAACTTCAACATTTTTATGATTTATGATCTCTTTGTTTGTGCTTCATGAAAGTGAATTTTGATATAAGTTTATACAAGTGGGTTTTATAGCTTATATTGCTTGTGCAAATGAGCTATTCTTAGTCAACATAAACACAATTTACATCATCATTTGCTAATCAATTTTTGATTTTGAAATGAAAGTAAAAATGAAATTGATGATCTATATTACTAGTTACAATAGTACATAGATCATACTTAAAATAGCTTTTGCTTTGACTTCATTTATATGAGAATTATAAGTGGTTTAATTGTTGTATTATTGTTTGATGGTTTGAGTTATGTTAATTAATAACATAAACAAACCATACTTATGATAAATGCAATGATTATTTCACTTAATATCAAAGTTAGAGATCATAAATTATTTGTTTGTTGATTTACAAAAATATGAGAGTGGGTTTGCCTCTAAATTGTTCTCTAGTCTAATAGTTTTTAAAATCACATTTTAATTCTAACTTTAGCTTCTTTTTTGTAGTTAACAATTTCATCTCACTTTGGTCTAATTTGATTGAATTGAAAATATTAAAATCTTAAAAATTCCCTACGGATCGACCCGTACTCACCACGTACTAACTTTTGTACGCCGTGCGCTTGTTGTAAATTTAATTTGAAATTTCTCGACTATTTTCTAAACCGATAGAAAACTAGTCGTTAAACAGTTACCACCAGTCCGGAAGTTCAAACGGTAGAATCCTACCCTGGCATTGCCTCGCGTGCCTTGTCACATGCCTTATCGTGCCTTCTACGAGTTTGGTTTGTGTTGTACCTATAGAGTGCTCCCTGATATTCCACCAGTTTACGGTGGAGTTTACAGTATCTGTATAGACCACGACATTATATAAAATGTGTTAAGAGGGATATGGGTAACGCCGTAATGCTATTTTAATACTTTACTGTGGACTATTATAATAGCATATTGTACTTTGTATGTAGATAGTTTAACGGATCCTTAGGAGATGGAAATCCCGAACATCTCTATTGCACTCACGGTCAAACCCCGTAAACATCTCCGACACCATTACACTCATATGTATTTACTGTTGATTTAACTTACATAAGATCTTTTAGTTCTGACTCGAGTGTTTTGTCTTTTCATTACGCTCGGGTCAGTCTGAGCTTTTCAGTGTGTCGAATATTGTTTTTCTGGAGGACGAAGACAAAGATTTAGTACTATTATTATTAATTGTATGTATTCAGCTGCATCATGCTGTTTCGCTGCATTTTATTTATTTTCTATTGTATGTAACTCAGATATGTATTGTAAAAGTATAATCAAATGTTATTTGTAAAACAACTTCATGAACTGTTTATTTGATTATTATATTTTGTCGTTCTGCTGTGAGATTCTGTATTTTTTTCTTTCTTTTCTCTTCTTTTTCTCATTTACCCCATAACAATCCTCCCTTTTGAATGGTTTGAGTTTGACATGTGTGCTTTATTGTCAATTTAAACCGTCCAAAAAGTTGGGCCGTTACATGCCCCTATATGGTAACTGACTATTGGCCTCTACGACACAAGGGGCAACCAATGCCAATCTCATGATACGCAACGAATATCATAACAACAACGGTGTTGTGGATTTGGGGTGCGACCCCACGATCAGGCCGTCAGGGTGGATACTGGCTAATTTGGTTCACTCCTGAAATATAAAGGGAGTTGGACAAAGGTAGATAGACACATAATATACCCAAACTATGTGGCTAGCAAGTAGCCTCCATATGTGCTTACCACAGCTAGTCACCCACATCATACACAACATACTCTCGTATGAGTGCCATTTACGAGGAAAGAATAACGGAATGAATAACACAATAACATCCCATACCACGGCGTGTTACTAGTCCATTTATTCAGTACTCATACATCATACTCCCCATTCTTTATTCTATATGACGAGTTAGAAGAATAACCGAAAAAGCATTGCAAAAAGTCTCATACCAGACAGTATCACTAAATCGTTTATTCTAATTTCTCGTTACATAGAAGAACAATGAATCAAATAAAAAGAATGTCATCACCATATCATATTCAAATATAAGAAACTAAATCGATAACAATGGTGAATCATTCATATCATCATTATTTAATAAACAAGAAAACATAAACAGAAAACTAATATACAAGTGGATTGTTAAAATAAACAAATCAATACTTAATAACAAACTATTCACATCATATAGTTTTATATTACAAAGTAATTATTTAGTGATGGATAATAAATACTTGTTCAATAGAAATTTATAGAATTAAACACTTCATCTAGAAATTATTTCATATGTCCCATATCAATATACATTAAAGTCTAACCAGGAAAACTACGAAGTAGGTAATCTGAATTATAATAGTTATAATTATAATTAACAAAATCGATTTTTAATAAATTTACTTAAAATCAAAGACTATCTATTTACTAAATAGTTTATTCATAAGTTAAAACTTATTCTTTAATTAAACTGCTAATACACAAAACCTCTTTTTATTTATAAACCTTATGTTTTATATAAATAACTAACTAGTATATATAAATATTAGTATTAAAATTTAATAGGTAGACAAATAGTCACATGAAATTGCACACACCAGGCAGCATATATGCATAAACACACAGGAGAAATCAAAACCAATGTAATATAAGAAAAATTCAATCACAAACATTGTGAACTAAAGTTCTCAGACTAAATTAATGAAAAGATATAAACGCACTAAACATTACACATAAAGAACGGGCTTTTAAGGTCCTCAAAACACAATTCACTATAACAACTTGCGCAATATATATATATATATATATATCTTATATATAAAGGGAATACTTCCCCTAGTGAAGCCTTTTTTGAATTGCCAAAATTACCCAATCTTCCTTTCGGTAGAACTGATTTCCCAACATAATATATATGGGTATAATTGCCTTTTCCCATAAAATGTCGTTTATCACGCCACGATCGTGTACCAATTTCCCACTTCTTCCTCACGTTACCATCCCCAATTTCTTTCCTTTACACTGCAACCTCAATCAATAATGGTGGTCAAATAACTGATCAAATCCAATTCCTAAACAAATCTACTTCCGTTTCGCTCAATCCTAGATCTATTTCCTCCATTTCCTCACATTTTGCTCAACCCTTCACGTACGCATCAGAAATCCACCAAAAAATAGGCACTTCGCAAATCTGGGTTGAGTTGATCATGCAGCAGTTCATTTAGTGTTTTTGCTAAATCTATCACTTCAAAGGAGACTCATCTCTACACCCACCTCCGCTCGGGCCGAGCACCCCTACCTCTCGACAAGGTCGTTTTAACTATAGCTTTGCATCCACCTAGCTCTGCAGGTTCTACTATAGCTATGACCACCTCGTATGGGATGGAAGTGGGATTTGTGCATTCTCGACGTGCCTGCAAATGCTGAAGCTATCAAATTGGCTATTTTCATGGAATCCTTACCTATAGAAAGCTCGGTCGATACTTCTATGGAAACTCAGGTAATTTCATCACCTTGGGGCCTTAGCAAGATAGTGAATTTTCATAAAGGTGGTACAAATAATGTTTTGAGCAGAATTGAACGTTTGTTTTTGCTAAATGTATTGTTTATTTATGATGATATTAGTTCATAAAATTGATTAAAGAGTTGTTTCCATACTTTAGAGTATCAATATATATCCTAAAATATGGTTGTTTTTGTTCTCATTGTTACGTTCAGAGGCATTTTCTTACTCATGTTCAGCTTGATTGTGCATTCCTTATTGCTATAATCAGTCTGAACTTTATTGTTGCTCTCTGGAAACAACTACGACCTTTTTATAGAAAATAGCACGACATAGTTTGGTCATCTGAATTAGTGCTACCTCGAAATAAGGAATACACTAGGAATTATATAAGTGAAAATATCTTCTAACATATGTTAAGGTATTCTTTAGTGTTTATCTAACTGATGCAAATATTTTATAACAACAAAGATGGTTGGTTAAGTTTTCTATCTTTTGCTATGCATTTATCATATGTTGGACTGCAACCATGGCATTTGAAGACTACATCAACAAAAAGATCCTTTTTTAATAGCACCATTTTGGTTTTTTCTTTTCTACATCAATCATTCAAAACCTTTGTTGCTATATTGCTTACTTTCTCGCTTTAGTTTACTTACTACTTCCACTTTCTGTTAAACCAGACAAGCCATAAAATAAATAAATTATCTACTGGAGAAGACTATCCTCGCATTGTCCATCCACTTGATGGGTATGTTGGACTCTATCTTTCGTTTATTTTAAGAATACGCATTGTCCATCCACTTGATGGGTAAGTTTTACTCTGTCTTTCGTTTTTCTTGGTAATACAATTATTCTGTAACAACCCTGAATTTTTGTCCCGATTTAAAATTTTAAATCCATTGTTTAATATAAAATTTGAAATTTATATACGATCTCAATTAATATCCAAACTTCATCTATAAGATGCGTCCAGTAAGTTATGGATATGGGTAAAGTTTCGTCATAAAATATCGCAGTAAATTTCGTTCGTGTTTTATTGTATATCATTTCATTTTAAAGTGTGTAAATTTTATCTTCCGAACCTGAATATTTTTACATAGAAAAATTTTAAATCATCTTCTAGCAGAGACGTCATTTTCGTTTTTCCAAATTCGGACTTCTTTAGGTCCGTCGGTCTTATTTTTCTGCGTTTTTCCTGCATTTTCCTGCTAGTATAAAATTCGAATTTTATAATTCAATCGTACCACAATTATCTGTGTACCGTTCGAAGCGTCTCGTCGCGTTGATCAAAACGGTATATTTATTCATGCGAATCGGAGTCCGACGGAAATCGTCGCGTTAATTTAACCGTTCCGAAAGGACCAGTTAAACCATTCTCAGCCCAAAATCTTTAACCGTATCCACTTAAATTTGAAAAAAAAAATTAATCTCATCTGGTAATAAATTGGTTAGTTGGCAGCTAGGGGTTAGCATTGGAAAGAATGGTGATGTTTTGGTTTTCCATATTGAAATTTATGGTTACGAAATTGTAAAACTTAAAAAGAAGCAAACAATTCTTTTCAACTTTCACTGTTCCACTTCACAAAATTTCAAAAGCTCCAGGTAACACACCTTCCCCATCTTTCTCTTCTTCCCTTCTTATTCTCCTTCATATACCTCTGTAACTTGCGAAATATAAAAAATAAAAATGAATGAAATGAAAAAAAATTATACGTGTATATACATTTGCGTGAGATTGTTCGCCATCCCCTCTCTTCCTCTCTCCTGCAACAGTAACCTTCCACATCACCTCAACCACTTAGCCGACTCTCCTTACCACGCAGCAAGCCCTGCCACTGACCTCCACCGAAGCCCGTCAACCGCCTTGCCTCTGCACGACCCCAGCCCATCACCCAGGCCGAGAACCACCATTCTCATCTCTACAAGTGCCAATCGAACCCGTCGCCTCATCCGTCCTCTCCCACCCCAACTATGAGCAACACTAAAGCCCCACTACCTCTTCTACTTGCAAACCCGCACCGAGCTCGCACACAGCTACCAACCTCTGCGTCTTGCCTCCCGTAGTTTCTCCCTCCTCTCCATTTGGCCGAGCATCGCCATCCCTCACCCCTGAACAGTTGCATGATGTGGGGATAAAGGTGTACTCGCCGCGTGCAGAATGTGGGCGTGCATGAGTTTCAGTGGGTCGTGTGCATGTATTGCGCGTGTGTTGATGGGTGCTTGCCTGTTGCGTGCGTGAGTATGGGTGTGTTGCGTGTTGCGTGTTTAAGTGTCAGTTTGTTTTTTAAAAAAAAATTGTTTTGCAAAGATGAGGAATGAACAGTGTGGAAAGTAAAAGTGTAACTGGTTTGGAGTGATAACAGAAAGGAGTGAATATATGCACTTTATATATTCTGGTTACTGAATAAATAGTAACCATCTTTCTTTTCCCTGTTGTTGCAGCAAACGACTGAGTTCTTTTGCAGCAGCATCGATCTTCAGCTTTCGTTCTTTCCTTCATCATCGGTAAGCGCATCTACATAATTTTATAAACATTCATTGAATTAATATCGTCTTTCTTTTATCGATATTTACAGTGTTCGTTTGTTCGTATTGTACCGACTTCATTCGTGCTTCGCCGTTCATTCTTTAACCACGAAAGGTGAATTAATTTTCATGGCTTATATTCTTATACAATGATAATCCAGTTTGGTTGATAGTTGATTGATTGTTGATGTTTACATTGGAAGTTAAATTGTTAATGTTTGAATTGATAAATAATTTAAATTGAAGCAAGATAGTTAACAATTTAAAATTGATATATGTGTTGAATTTGATTAGTTAAAATTTGTATAATATGACCCCTTTAAATGTTAGATTAATTGACGCGTAGAAATCTGGTTAAGTACACCTTGAACCTTTAAATGGATGTTGTATAAATTTATGTAGTATAAAATTAAATAATGGATGACAAGTGAAGAACCGTATAAATAATTAGTGTAATAATCTTTAGTCTACATGAATGATAGTGTAGATTCTAGGAATAATTATATTAATTTTCATAAACAACAAATGTAAATTAATACGATTATTTCGGGATTATTTAAATAAATTATTGGATTGTTATTGATGTTTGCTATTGCTTGTTTATTTACTTTGACACCATCCCAGTTATCATACTGCAAGTTCCCTTTGCTATGCTTTGATTTTTAATTGAAATGGAATCGGGTTGAAATGATAAATAACCAAATTAAACTTTGACTAAGGATAGAGAATTAAATAAAACCCGATTGGTCAATAATTTGATTTTAAAAAAAATTAAGATTTTATTTGAATAAATAATAAGGTTTTGAAATGAAGTTAGAATTTGAATTTTTTTATGAAAGGAAAAATGTTAATATTTATAAATCTGAATCAAAATATTAACATAGTAGTTGATGAAAGAACGTTGTTTTAGAATTTGAAATTATTTAATAATTAAATAAAACTGTATTCTTTAATAAGTGAAATTGAACTTCTTGAACGAGTGAAATTAAGTTTCTTTATTAATCAAGTTTTGAAATTGTAACTAAGCAAATAAATAAGTGAAATTGAATTTTCTTTAACAAAAATAAAATGTGATTTATTGAGATTTATGTAAGACTTGTAATTTAAAGAATTGATTTGACGAATCTAATTTAATTCAATTTGAAGTTTGATATAACAAAGTTAAACTTAAGTAACTGATTTAATGAATTGGAAATTAAATAGAAATTGTTTTGAATGACAAATTTACTTAATGAATATTGAATAAAATCGACAATGAATTTAAATTTATTTGAATGTTAAATTAAATTAATTTAAATGATTTCGGAATGAAACTTATATACGAACTTAAACCAATATTTGTATTGTTTTAAAAAAAAATTGAAATAGAATTATAAGATTTTGAAATGGTAATTTGGAAGTTTGAACGTAAATTATGGAATTAATTTAGGAAGACAAATGAAATGTTGGTTTACAAATTCAAATTTAAATTGAAATTGATTTGGTTTTGAAATATATTAAACGACCAATCGGTGTTATAATTACGAAAGTTATTAAAGAGACCGGAATCGGTTAGGGACATACTCAATGTCTAAATCGAAACCACTTTAATAACAATGCGCGGAGTGTGATCCAGTATAAAGTGGTTGGAATGACGTACGTTGATGATTGAAGAAAGAGAACAATAAAGGATAGCCTTGACACTTGTGTTAAATTGGAAATGACTAAAACAGGAGCCGTGCCGGGCCAAATGGGGTTAGCTACCTCGAGCGAACACACTTCTTCGTAAACTACTCATTACTTGTTATTGATTGGTGCGCACCCTTGAAATTTGGAGTGTTGTTTCGCGGTGTTGCGATCGTTGCGGCGATGCGTTCTCACCAGTCTGGATCAGGCAAACGGTAGTTTCACTACCTTGGGTATTGCCTCATGTGCCTTGTTATACTTGTATCCCTATACGCGACCACTACGATTTGTTTTGTATTATACCTATGGAGTACTCCCTGATAGCCCACTAGTTTACGGTGGAGTTTACAGTGCTATATAGACTATGATGCTTATATAAAACGTGTTAAGGGGAATAATGGTGACGCCTTAACACTATCTTGATATTTTACTTTACTGTTAGACATTATCTACTTATCGTACACTACTATGTATAAATAGTTTAATGGATCCTGAAAGATGTTTATTCCATTCATCTTTGAGTTATTGTTATTTCCAATTCCAAATCATATTATCTGTAAAAGAATATATGTCCTGATTCGAGTGTTTGTTTGTGCTTATGCTCGGATCAGAGTGAAGATTTCTGTTGATGTTCTACTTGGAGCTGAAGACCGAAGACTATCATTATCTTCACCTTATCAGTATTGCTCTTTCTATTTGGACACTATTGGACATCTATGTTGTTCTATTTCATTTTATTTGAGACATTGTTGTATTTATAGGTAGCTTCATGAACTACTCTTATGACTATGTTGTAATTCCGCTGCACTATTCTGTTATGATGTATTTTCTGTGATTCTGTGATGATTCTCATTTATATACATATACTCCATTAATGATTCGTGTTTTGTACTATTTAAGTTGACATGTGTGGATTATTATCAATTTAAATGGTCCAAATATACGGGTTGTTACAGTTGGTATCAGAGCATTGGTTCCCGAAAACCTTAGCCTGTGGAGTCATAAAGCTTATTAGAGATAGGGTAACCATACCCTAGAATGAGGAGAATCATTTCAGAATCTATATCCTTTTTGATTCCATCCTTCTCATTGAATTCGTTTGATTTGAATTTACTTAAGTTCTATAAATTTCTATCCTTGATTCTAAATCGCTTTTGGTATTCCAAGATGAGTGCCAGAAGGAACGCTAGAGGTGGGGGTAGAGGAAATGCTCCCACACCACGTGCCCCAGCTCCTGCAGTCAAGTTCTCTACTCTTAGCAAGGAATACACCCAGCTTGGCGGCATAAAATTCTCTGGATCCGAGAGCATCATTGGAGCGCAACAATGGCCGAAGAGCCTGGAAAGGTTCTTCACTGGCCTGGAGATTACTAACGCGCAGAAGCGTCAATTGGCCGCTTGGCGGCTTCAGGATGCGGCACAGGATTGGTGGGAGTCAGTCACCTCCCGTACTGACGAGGAAACTATCATCTGGGCCCAGTTTCGGTAAAATCTAACTGAAATTTCATCCAAATAATTCCTTCTTTCTCTTAGAATCTTGACTCATCTTTGTCTTGCTTGTGAATAGGGATTCTTTTTCGGCTCAGTAGATGCCAGCAGCCGGAAAGGCTCAGCTCTATTGATCATTTATGGACCTCAAGCAGGGTAACATGACTTTCTCCAAGTATGAAAGAAAGTTTAACGAACTCTCTAAGTTCGGACCGGGCTTGATTGATACACCACTGCTGAAAAATGAGAAGTTCATCCAGGGAGCATGTCTAGAGTATTACGATCTCCTCACAGCTCATGTCCATGGCACTTTCACCGAGTTGATGGATTTTGCTCTAAGGTGTGAGGGAAAGCCGATGTAACAACCCAGTATGTTGGACCATTCGCATCCATTATAAGTGTATAGGTAGACACTCATGCCGGAGTTGAATTGCTCAAAATACCGCGTTGTTAATTTAAATTTGGCAAAACTGAACATATACAGTAAATAAATAAATCACAGATCACAGACACAGAGTAATAAGTGCAGCGGAAATAAAAGAGATAGTAGTTCATGAAGCTACTATATAAATGTATAAGTTACATTAGAGTTAAACCAGATACAACGGAAGAGTAATATGATACATCAGATACAAATCAGAATACATCACTGGAATCATCGAATACTGAAAGCAGAATAGATGGTTGAATCTTCAAGCAAAGCTCCAACTTCAAAGGTGAGTCTCGAACACTGGTACACTCAGTCTGACCCGAGCGTAAAGCAAAACACAAAACACTCGAGTCATGATTAACATTCTCATATTAATAAATCCAACTCAAGTGAAATAGCAATTGAAATACAAGTAACTCAAAGGATGTTTGGAATGACCATCCTTTAAGGATCCGTTAAACTATCTACTAGGTAGTCATGTACGCTAAGTAGATAATGTCTATCAGTAATATAAGGTATCAAAATAGTGTTAAGTCATGGCCCATTCCACCCTTAACACATTTTTATTCCCAAAAGCATATACAAGACCGTAGTTTCCCCAAAACCGGAAGTCACCAGAGGGCAATCCATATACTAAAGGTACAAAACAGATTCGTAGTGGTCGCGAATAGGGAATACAAGTATGACAAGGCACATGAGGCAATACCCAAGGTAGTGACACTACCGTTTGCCTGATCCGGACTGGTGAGAACGCATCGCCGCAGCGACCGCAACACCGTGAAACAACACTCCCAAAAATCAAGGGTGCACCAATCGACAACAAGTAATGAGTAGTTCGAAGAAGTGTGTTCACTTGAGGTAGCTGACCTCCATTGGCCCGGCACGGCTCCTGTTTTAGTCATTTCCAATTTGACACAAGTGTCAAGGCTATCCATTATCGTTCTCTTTCTTCATTCATCACGAACATCATTCCAACCACTTCATTCTGGATCACACTCCGCATATAGTTATTAAAGTGGTTTTCGGTTTAGATAGAGAGTATATCCATAACCGATTTCAGTCTCTTTAATAACTTTCGTGATTATTACACCGATTGGTCGTTTAATAAATTTCAAACCCAAATCAATTTCAATTTCAATTAAAATTTGTAAATCAACATTTCATTTGTCTTTCTAAAACAATTTCCATAATTTACGTTTCAAAACTTCCAAATTACCATTTCAAAGTCTCATAATTCAAATCCAATTCTTTATTTAAAACAATTCAAATATTGCTTCAAGTTCGTATATAAGTTTCATTTCGAAATCATTTAAATTAATTTAATTTAACATTCAAATCAATTCCAAATTCATTTATCGATTTCATTCAATATTCATTAAGTAAATTTGCCATTCAAAACAATTTCTATTAAATTTCCAATTCATTAAATCCATTATTTAAATTCAACTTCATTATATCAAAACTTACAAATTGAATTATATTAAATTCATCAAATCAAATTTTTTTTAATTTCAAGTCTTACATTAATTTCAATAAATCACATTTTATTTCTTGTTAAAGAAATTCAATTTCACTTATTTACTTACTTAAATAATTTTCCAAAACTTAATTAATAAAGAAACTCAATTTCAATTATTTACGAAGTAAAATTCACTTATTCAAAAGTTCAAGATCACTTATTAAAGAATTCAATTCAATCTAATCATTAAATAATTCAATCTTATTTAATTAATAAATAATTCAAAACTTAATTATTAAATAATTTCAAAGTTTAATAATTTCAAACTCAATTTTAATTTCAAACTTAATTATTAAATCATTTCAAACTTAATTCAATCATTTCTCAAATTAAACATCGTTCTTTCATCAATTACATTGTTAATATTTTGTTTCAGATTATTAAATATTAACATTTTCCTTTCGTTAAAAATTCAAATTCCAACTTCGTTTCAAAACCATTTTGTTTATTCAAATAAAATCTTCGTTTTATTTTAAAATCAAATCATTGACCAATCGGGTTTTATTTAATTCTCTATCCTAGGTCAAGGTTTAATTTGGGTATTTATCATTTCAACCCGATTCCAATTCAATTCAAAAATCAAAACATAGCAAAGGGAACTTGCAGTGTGATAACTGGGATGGTGTCAAAGTAAATAAACAAGCAATAACAACAATCAATAACAATCCAATAATTAATTCAAATAATCCCGAAATAACCGTATTAATTCGCATTGTTATTTGTACGAATTAATATAATTATTTCTAGAATCTACACTATCATTTCATGTAGATTAAAGATTATTACATTACGGTTTTCCACTTGTTATCAATTTACAATTTCATACATCATCAAATTACAACGTACATTCAGTGGTTCAAAGTGTAATTAAACAAATCCTACGTGTCAATAAATTTAACAGTTAAAGGGGTCATATTATACAAATGTCATTTAATCAAATTTAACACATATATCAAATCTAACTATCCTACGTCAATTTCAATTTCAAATTATTTATCACTTACATCATTAACAATTTAACGTCCAATATAAACATAAAAAAAACCAATCATTTAACAACCAAACTGGATTATCATTGCATATATAACAGATAATGGTGTCAGATGTCACAGGTGAACTGATACAGGTAATAACAGTGTAAATATCAAACAGCAGCATATTTCAATTGTCGTTTCAATTGAAATCAAATTTAATAAATAAAAGAACGTTAATCGTGAGTGAGTGCTCACCTTTCGAGGCTAGAGAAGTTTGACAATGAAGTCGAGTGGCGAATCTAAGCACTAATCCCAAATCAAAACAAGATTGGCACGAATTTGATGACAAAGCTGATAACAGAATCGGTGAAACAAACCAAGTTAGTTTGATATAAATGGAACGAAGTATATATCATATAAAAATCAAAATTAAATTTAGAAATACACATATATTTTTAAAATCAAGCCTATACACTATATATATAGACTAATAAATCTGATAGGCAGATTTTATAACTCATATAGGACTATATATAAATAGCCAGATCAAAATAAGCTAAATAACTTATATATTTACCTATCTTAACACCTGAAACAAACCCACACAGAAACCTATCAAAATATATATATATATATATATATATATTTATATATAGTCAATCTAACTTAAAGTCTATACAAGCTAATACATTTAAAAGTAACGTATATATGTAACCTTTTATAAACTGTAAAATAACAAAAGAATGCAAAGTGACAAAACGCACCAGTAAATAAACTTAATATAGATTAATATATATATACACACTCTAATATATACATCAGCACGCAGTGCCTATACATAGATTTATATATGGACACAAAACTTTATATATAACCTTTGAAAATTTAAAACTTCTGTAGTAAAGCCCTTACAACTTATCTACATATTAAAACTGACATCCCACTGTATATACGTACATTTCACCATACTAGTACAGCTATAACTATATATAAATAGAATATCAATACCTATGCAATATATTACTGTAACCTATATAAGAAATAACTCACGCGTACTATTATATGTAAAATCTATATACAAGATGTAAAATATATATTTAAAACGCACCATATATACTCATATTTTAAAACAGTATTAAAACATAGATGAACACATAACGTATAACTTAATATATATGTTCAAAATTCATACAGAACACTTTATACTTACTTTATATGGGCCCTCTTATATAATCTATGTTATATTTAAAACTGGGAAGTAAGAAACATAAAACAAGATATCACCTAAAGTAAAATATAAACCAAAAGAAAGCATAATTCACCCTATGAAATAAACTGTAACCCAAAAATTAAAAATTTGACTGCATACTTATCAAAATATATATGGGATATATATATATATATATAACAGGTTTCAAGAATCTAACTATATATTTTTATCTACCCGAGATCAAAGTACTATTTAAAGTATTAACATTAATTTTCTATATAAACTACATATCAAGGTATATATATTCTAACAGGATATATACATATAATTTCATAACTTATCAAATAAACCGGAGAAAAGATAATAGCAATAATAAAAGTCTATAAACTAATATATAATAACTTATCTAGTTTAAACATTTGCAGAGAAAGAGCACGGCTTGGGAGTTCAATTCATGGTGATGGCTGCCCGGCTGATGGCTGTTGGACGCGAAGCATGCCTGCAGGTGCTGTCGTGGCTGCTATGGGGGTTCAGGTGGTGACAAGTCGGAAGTGAAGAGGTGGTGGGGATAGGCGGTGGAAGAGGAAGAAGATATGGTGGCCGATGTCGCTGCAACTGCTAGGTAGAGAGTGGTGGGTCGGCTCGCATGGGGCTGCTACCGAGGGGAGAGGCTATGCAAGTGGCTTTGGTTGTGGAGTGGAAGAGGCGGGTCCAGGGTTTGAGGGGGAAAGTGATGGAGAGGTAGGGTTTTCGGTTGATGGGATGTGGTCGCTGCCGAGTGGGTTCGGCCAGGAATAGAAGGCGTTGCTCGGAGGAGGGCTTGATGGAAGAGGCGGTTGGATAAACTCGGGAAGGTGGCAGATCTGGTGGGTTGCGAGCACAAGGTGGAGGCTTCGGGTCGAAGCAACGTGGCAAAGACCGGGCAGTGGTGTGATGCGGCTGATGGGATGAATGGTGGAAGAAGTATGGTAGGGAGAAGTGTGAGTTGGGCTGTGAGAATTTAAAATAGAAAAGGCAAAAGAGGATGAGAGAAATGGCTACAGGAAGGAGCCATATATCAATGTTACGTTTCGTATTCACAGAGCAAAGTTTTGAAGAGGCCAAGTATACATGTACCAATGCATAATAATTAAGATATAGGGAATGGTTAAGGTTGAATAATAAAGGTTCAAGGCTGACAGCTTTATCTCTACGAATAACGAAGGGACGTAGAAAACAAAAGGGTTTAAAACGAGTACCGATACGGCTAACCGTTTTACGGATCTCGCTGTGTATCGGACTTCAAAACACCCAAGTGAATATACCGTCGAGATCAGCACGATGAGACGGTCAGAACAGTATACAGATATCAGTGGTATGATTTGAATTATAAAAATTCGAATTTTCTAATAGCGGAAAATGCGAGAAAAACACTGAAAAATAAGATCGATGGAGCCAAAGATGTCCGAATTTGGAAAAACGACAAACTGACATCTTGCTCAAAAGATGGTTTAGAATTTTTCTATGTAAAAATATTTAGGTTTTGGAAACATTTTATTTTCATCGCTTTTTAACTAATTAAATTGAAGTAAATTTACGCGCGAAATAAACTTTCATATTTTCGGACGAAAATTTACCAGTTGCTATGTTTAACTAAACGCATTCCAAATATCAAATTTATATTTCAAAATTTTATCGTTTAAAATTTCACAAAATTTCAACTAATTACGTTATTAAAACGGTTAAAATTTACGGGTCGTTACATTCTCCCCCACTCAAAACTTTTCGTCCCCGAAAAGGAACGAGGTAGGAGAATAGAAACAACCAGAAAGAAAAACAGATTTGAAATACAAAATAACAATTAATTTAAACCATATAAATTCAAATTTAAATTAATTGATATTCAATAATTGATTTAATCCATTTGATTTTACTAAAATTAATCTCAACTATTTCTAAATTCATTATCTTATTATCCAATTACCCTCAATTTACAATTTCTAAAACCATAAATTTGAATAATCTTTTCTTATAATCATATTTTCTTCAACAATTTTAAATTCTTCTTTATTCCAAATTACTGTTAAATTTATTCTACTTAATATATCTACTCACATATATTTAAGCCATATAAATTAATTTAAAACATAAAAGTTTCGATTTAAATTAATTTACATCTATTAATTTCTTTTAAATTCAAGGTATTTTCATATGTTGATCAAATTTCAATTAATTCTTTCAAAACAAATTTATTAATTTTTTCCAAAACAAATTATTTCATTATTAACTGAGTTTAATTATTATCCTATCTAACTCTATTAACATCTTTATAATCAAAATTTAGTGTATAACATTTATTATAAACACTCAAATTTTATTTATAAATTCAATTTATCTTATATATTATCCAATTACATATTCAACTTCTGAATGATTTAGGTAAGTTATATTAGAATGCAGTTGAACAATATACAAATAAAATTTCCCAATTCAATTATTCAAGTTTAAATATTTATTCCAAATTTTGGTTTTATTTATAATTAAAATCATCCTTTAACAAAATTTAAGAATTAGATTTCCGATTAACTTTAAACAATTTAGAGATATATATAATATATTTACATCAAATCAAATTAAATTTTAAAATAAGATCAAAATATACTGAAGAAATTCAAATCAAAATATGTTTTTTTCTCAAAACAAAACCGTAGCAAAGCTACAGAATGGTCTCTCCACTTCGAAACTCGAAATGAATGTCGATGATGCGACCGCCATCACCGAAATTATTTTCCAGCGACAAAGAGAAGAGCACTGATTTCAATATTTTAAAATTCTTTGAAACCGATTTCTATTTGAAAATATTTTAAATACTATACACTTTAAAACTTAAAAAAACCAAATTGAAATCACCCAAAAAATTAAATTCTCAAATTCTTGATTTAAATACATTTCAGATTTCAAATTTGTATTATAGCCAAGTTTATAACTTCAATTATTTATATTGCAATAGTCAATTGTTTACAAAACAATAAATGATAATCAATATTATCACTCCAACCATTAATTTATTACAGTTTGGTTAAAGAAAATTTCATACTTATATATATAATAAAATCATACAAACTTTATTTTATTTTCCAAATTTGTAAACAACATTGTGTCAGCTTGCTCTGCTCAAGTGTTTTGGAAATCCTATCGATAACGTTGATCAGACGAATCGATCGAAAATCCAAATCAACATCAACAACTCAAACAACACAATATATATATATAAACATTTTTAAATATTAATTTACAAATACACTTCTTTGCTCGACGATACAGGAATGGATTTCAAAGCAAGGATAGGGATTCAAATTTGATTAATTCAATCAAAGAAAATTTTGATTTGAGAATAAGTTGGAATGAAAGATAAGATGATTATTTAACCGAATAAGGAAATAGATAATCTTATATAAATCGCGGGCAACCATAACCGGGTCGACCGTGACTTCAAGAATAAGATCGATGTGGAATTCCGAGGTAAATCAACATTCGATCTCAAGAAATAGAATCCAGGTATAGCAGGAGATAGATAGCATCGTATACCGAGGATACAGAAATCTATGGTAAATCAATGCCAATTGTAAAGGAGTTTAATCCATTACGAATCATTCGAAGATTGGCGAGACTGCCGATCTATTATAGATAACATTCAGAATGGAGTTATGGGGTGCTCCAGGATTGAAAGAAGACGAATAGTGAGGGACACGAATGATATTTGGAACCACAGGGAACGTTCCAAAATTCAAAGGAATCGAGTTAAAAGGAAGAGATTGAAACTCGAATGAGAGTGATTCTGTAAATACATTTACCCTATATGTTAAGTTTTGCCTAGAGCTACCAAAGCTCTGATACCAACTGTAACAAACCAGTATGTTGGACCATTCGCATCCATTATAAGTGTATAGGTAGACACTCATGCCGGAGTTGAATTGCTCAAAATACCGCGTTGTTAATTTAAATTTGGCAAAACTGAACATATACAGTAAATAAATAAATCACAGATCACAGACACAGAGTAATAAGTGCAGCGGAAATAAAAGAGATAGTAGTTCATGAAGCTACTATATAAATGTATAAGTTACATCAGAGTTAAACCAGATACAACGGAAGAGTAATATGATACATCAGATACAAATCAGAATACATCACTGGAATCATCGAATACTGAAAGCAGAATAGATGGCTGAATCTTCAAGCAAAGCTCCAACTTCAAAGGTGAGTCTCGAACACTGGTACACTCAGTCTGACCCGAGCGTAAAGCAAAACACAAAACACTCGAGTCAGGATTAACATTCTCATATTAATAAATCCAACTCAAGTGAAATAGCAATTGAAATACAAGTAACTCAAAGGATGTTTGGAATGACCATCCTTTAAGGATCCATTAAACTATCTACTAGGTAGTAATGTACGCTAAGTAGATAATGTCTATCAGTAATATAAGGTATCAAAATAGTGTTAAGTCATGGCCCATTCCACCCTTAACACATTTTTATTCCCAAAAGCATATACAAGACCGTAGTTTCCCCAAAACCGGAAGTCACCAGAGGGCAATCCATATACTAAAGGTACAAAACAGATTCGTAGTGGTCGCGAATAGGGAATACAAGTATGACAAGGCACAAGAGGCAATACCCAAGGTAGTGACACTACCGTTTGCCTAATCCGGACTGGTGAGAACGCATCGCCGCAGCGACCGCAACACCGTGAAACAACACTCCCAAAAATCAAGGGTGCACCAATCAACAACAAGTAATGAGTAGTTCGAAGAAGTGTGTTCACTTGAGGTAGCTGACCTCCATTGGCCCGGCACGGCTCCTGTTTTAGTCATTTCCAATTTGACACAAGTGTCAAGGCTATCCATTATCGTTCTCTTTCTTCAGTCATCACGAACATCATTCCAACCATTTCATTCTGGATCACACTCCGCATATAGTTATTAAAGTGGTTTTCGGTTTAGATAGAGAGTATATCCATAACCGATTCCGGTCTCTTTAATAACTTTCGTGATTATTACACCGATTGGTCGTTTAATAAATTTCAAAACCAAATCAATTTCAATTTCAATTAAAATTTGTAAATCAACATTTCATTTGTCTTTCTAAAACAATTTCCGTAATTTACGTTTCAAAACTTCCAAATTACCATTTCAAAGTCTCATAATTCAAATCCAATTCTTTATTTAAAACAATTCAAATATTGCTTCAAGTTCGTATATAAGTTTCATTTTGAAATCATTTAAATTAATTTAATTTAACATTCAAATCAATTCCAAATTCATTTATCGATTTCATTCAATATTCATTAAGTAAATTTGCCATTCAAAACAATTTCTATTAAATTTCCAATTCATTAAATCCATTATTTAAATTCAACTTCATTATATCAAAACTTACAAATTGAATTATATTAAATTCATCAAATCAAATTTTTTTAAATTTCAAGTCTTACATTAAATTCAATAAATCACATTTTATTTCTTGTTAAAGAAATTCAATTTCACTTATTTACTTACTTAAATAATTTTCCAAAACTTAATTAATAAAGAAACTCAATTTCAATTATTTACGAAGTAAAATTCACTTATTCAAAAGTTCAAGATCACTTATTGAAGAATTCAATTCAATCTAATCATTAAATAATTCAATCTTATTTAATTAATAAATAATTCAAAACTTAATTATTAAATAATTTCAAAGTTTAATAATTTCAAACTCAATTTTAATTTCAAACTTAATTATTAAATCATTTCAAACTTAATTCAATCATATCTCAAATTAAACATCGTTCTTTCATCAATTACATTGTTAATATTTTGTTTCAGATTATTAAATATTAACATTTTCCTTTCGTTAAAATTCAAATTCCAACTTTGTTTCAAAACCATTTTGTTTATTCAAATAAAATCTTCGTTTTATTTTAAAATCAAATCATTGACCAATCGGGTTTTATTTAATTCTCTATCCTAGGTCAAGGTTTAATTTGGGTATTTATCATTTCAACCCGATTCCAATTCAATTCAAAAATCAAAACATAGCAAAGGGAACTTGCAGTGTGATAACTGGGATGGTGTCAAAGTAAATAAACAAGCAATAACAACAATCAATAACAATCCAATAATTAATTCAAATAATCCTGAAATAACCGTATTAATTCGCATTGTTATTTGTACGAATTAATATAATTATTTCTAGAATCTACACTATCATTTCATGTAGATTAAAGATTATTACATTACGGTTTTCCACTTGTTATCAATTTACAATTTCATACATCATCAATTTAACAACGTACATTCAGTGGTTCAAAGTGTAATTAAACAAATCCTACGTGTCAATAAATTTAACAGTTAAAGGGGTCATATTATACAAATGTCATTTAATCAAATTTAACACATATATCAAATCTAACTATCCTACGTCAATTTCAATTTCAAATTATTTATCACTTACATCATTAACAATTTAACATCCAATATAAACATAAAAAAAACCAATCATTTAACAACCAAACTGGATTATCATTGCATATATAATAGATAATGGTGTCAGATGTCACAGGTGAACTGATACAGGTAATAACAGTGTAAATATCAAACAGCAGCATATTTCAATTGTCGTTTCAATTGAAATCAAATTTAATAAATAAAAGAACGTTAATCGTGAGTGAGTGCTCACCTTTCGAGGCTAGAGAAGTTTGACAATGAAGTCGAGTGGCGAATCTAAGCACTAATCCCAAATCAAAACAAGATTGGCACGAATTTGATGACAAAGCTGATAACAGAATCGGTGAAACAAACCAAGTTAGTTTGATATAAATGGAACGAAGTATATATCATATAAAAATCAAAATTAAATTTAGAAATACACATATATTTTTAAAATCAAGCCTATACACTATATATATAGACTAATAAATCTGATAGACAGATTTTATAACTCATATAGGACTATATATAAATAGCCAGATCAAAATAAGCTAAATAACTTATATATTTACCTATCTTAACACCTGAAACAAACCCACACAAAAACCTATCAATATATATATATATATATATATATATAGTCAATCTAACTTAAAGTCTATACAAGCTAATACATTTAAAAGTAACGTATATATGTAACCTTTTATAAACTGTAAAATAACAAAAGAATGCAAAGTGACAAAACGCACCAATAAATAAACTTAATATAGATTAATATATATACACACTCTAATATATACATTAGCACGCAGTGCCTATACATAGATTTATATATACGGACACAAAACTTTATATATAACCTTTGAAAATTTAAAACTTCTGTAGTAAAGCCCTTACAACTTATCTACATATTAAAACTGACATCCCACTGTATATATGTACATTTCACCATACTAGTACAGCTATAACTATATATAAATAGAATATCAATACCTATGCAATATATTACTGTAACCTATATAAGAAACAACTCACACGTACTATTATATGTAAAATCTATATACAAGATGTAAAATATATATTTAAAACGCACCATATATACTCATATTTTAAAACAGTATTAAAACATAGATGAACACGTAACGTATAACTTAATATATATGTTCAAAATTCATACAGAACACTTTATACTTACTTTATATGGGCCCTCTTATATAATCTATGTTATATTTAAAACTGGGAAGTAAGAAACATAAAACAAGAGATCACCCAAAGTAAAATATAAACCAAAAGAAAGCATAATTCACCCTATGAAATAAACTGTAACCCAAAAATTAAAATTTTGACTGCATACTTATCAAAATATATATGGGATATATATATATAACAGGTTTCAAGAATCTAACTATATATTTTTATCTACCCGAGATCAAAGTACTATTTAAAGTATTAACATTAATTTTCTATATAAACTACATATCAAGGTATATATATTCTAACAGGATATATACATATAATTTCATAACTTATCAAATAAACCGGAGAAAAGATAATAGCAATAATAAAAGTCTATAAACTAATATATAATAACTTATCTAGTTTAAACATTTGCAGAGAAAGAGCACGGCTTGGGAGTTCAATTCATGGTGATGGTTGCCCGGTCGATGGCTGTTGGACGCGAAGCATGCCTGCAGGTGCTGTCGTGGCTGCTATGGGGGTTCAGGTGGTGACAAGTCGGAAGTGAAGAGGTGGTGGGGATAGGCGGCGGAAGAGGAAGAAGATATGGTGGCCGATGTCGCTGCAACTGCTAGGTGGAGAGTGGTGGGTCGGCTCGCATGGGGCTGCTACCGAGGGGAGAGGCTATGCAAGTGGCTTTGGTTGTGGAGTGGAAGAGGCGGGTCCAGGGTTTGAGGGGGAAAGTGATGGAGAGGTAGGGTTTTCGGTTGATGGGCTGTGGTCGCTGTCGAGTGGGTTCGGCCAGGAATAGAAGGCGTTGCTCGGAGGAGGGCTTGATGGAAGAGGCGGTTGGATAAACTCGGGAAGGTGGCGGATCTGGTGGGTTGCGAGCACAAGGTGGAGGCTTCGGGTCGGAGCAACGTGGTAAAGACCGGGCAGTGGTGTGATGCGGCTGATGGGATGAATGGTGGAAGAAGTATGGTAGGGAGAAGTGTGAGTTGGGCTGTGAGAATTTAAAATAGAAAAGGCAAAAGAGGATGAGAGAAATGGCTACAGGAAGGAGCCATATATCAATGTTACGTTTCGTATTCACAGAGCAAAGTTTTGAAGAGGCCAAGTATACATGTACCAATGCATAATAATTAAGATATAGGGAATGGTTAAGGTTGAATAATAAAGGTTCAAGGCTGACAGCTTTATCTCTACGAATAACGAAGGGACGTAGAAAACAAAAGGGTTAAAAACGAGTACCGATACGGCTAACCGTTTTACGGATCTCGCTGTGTATCGGACTTCAAAACACACAAGTGAATATACCGTCGAGATCAGCACGATGAGACGGTCAGAACAGTATACAGATATCAGTGGTATGATTTGAATTATAAAAATTCTAATTTTCTAATAGCGGAAAATGCGAGAAAAACACTGAAAAATAAGATCAACGGAGCCAAAGATGTCCGAATTTGGAAAAACGACAAACTGACATCTTGCTCAGAAGATGGTGTAGAATTTTTCTATTTAAATATATTTAGGTTTCGGAAACATTTTATTTTCATCGCTTTTTAACTAATTAAATTGAAGTAAATTTACACGCGAAATAAACTTCATATTTTCGAACGAAAATTTACCAATTGCTATGTTTAACTAAACGCATTCCAAATATCAAATTTATATTTCAAAATTTTATCGTTTAAAATTTCACAAAATTTCAACTAATTACGTTATTAAAACGATTAAAATTTACGGGTCGTTACAGCCGAAGGGAACATCAGCTACCAAGGCTCTATTTACTCAACCATCTTCTAGTCAGGCTGGGAAGAGGAAACCAAACTTTGAGCAACAGAAGAAGAACTGGCAAAAGACAACTGGGCTTGGCTATTCTAAGAAGAAGCCCATTGACTTATCCTCCATCACCTGTTTCAAGTGCGACCAGAAGGGTCACTATGCCAATAGTTGTCCAACCTCTGTCAGTGCCGCCATTCCTCCACCTCAGGATACCAGGAACAACCTCTGTCATGTCTGTTAGCAGCCTGGCCATTTCATGAAGGATTGTCCTATGCATCAAAAGGGAAAGACATATGGAGTATTTGCTATGACTTCTTCCACCCGTGATCCACCTACCCCACCTGCTTCTAGTGATACCCATGGTACATTACAGAGTACTTTTATGTTGCATACTTTACCTGTTAGAGTTCTATTTGACACCAGAGCAACACATAGTTTCATATCTATTGATTTATGTAATAAACTTGGATTGGAACCCATTCTTGCATCTACTTTCTTATGTGTATCAAACCCGATTGGAGGACCCACTAACCTCAAAAGGGTATGCAAATATGCCACGCTTATGTATGGCATGCACCGTTTCACTTGGGATTTCTATGTCCTTGGATTCAAGGCATTTGATATTTTATTAGGTGTTGATTGGCTACGAAAGTTCGAAGCCATTATCTCTTGCAAAGCTCGAACCGTCTCTCTTATAGACGACATGTGTATACCTTTAGTTATTAAAGGTAAATCACCTCAAGAATGTGCTGGGAGTTTTATATTCTCTCTTGACTCTCATCCGAATGATCTAAGCTCTACTCCAGTTGTTCAATTCTTTTCTGATGTGTTTGGAGAAGTCAATTCTCTACCACCTCCACGGGAAATCGAATTCCGCATTGATCTTATCCCTTGTGCTTGACTAGTAGTTCTCCCTCCCAGGAGAATGGGTCCTAAAGAGAAGGCTGAACTGAATGCTCAAATTGAAGATTTATTTGCCAATGGCTTGATTCGGCGATGTTGGGCGTGTTCTCACCCAGAAGACCTCGAGACTAAGAAGCTTGATCCATTCGGCATACCCCATTCGGCATACCCCATTCGGCATACCCCATCCGGCATACCTCATTCGAGCTCATTCGGTAGACAAACCTTTCCTATCTCCATAACCGGATCAACCTTCCTAACTCCCACCGAACCACCTCCTGCCGAACCAACCGGACCAACCCTCCTGCCAAACCAACCGGACCAGCCCATACCGAACCATCTCCACACCGGATCAACCTCACCATCCCACCACCGGTCCAAGCAACTACCGGTCCATTCTACACTCCAACCACCTCCGAACCAAGCAATGACGAACCAAGACGTACCAGGCCAGATCACATCAGCCCAGGCCCATCAGCAACTGTACACATCCTAGACCCCTACCTTCAGCCTCACTCTATAAATAGAGGGGCAGGGGTACAACAATGGGGACAAGTTTTTGAGAGCTCAAGCACGGATAGAACTTTCAAACAACTTTCTTTTACTGGTATCAAAGCTTTGTACTTGTAATCAGAATAAGAGAAGAGAAATAACATATAAAGTGGACGTAGGCACATTCTGGCTGAACCACTATAAATCTGCGTGTCTTTTTACAGTTTAGCCCCTGTTTTTTATATATTTGCATAAATCGCTCAAATCACTAAGAATAACATAAGATCTACTAAATCATACAACTTCGAGGTGTTTGTCCATTTTTTGTACAAACATTTTTGGTGCTTTCACTGAGAAGTAGAAGCTCGAAGCTTCAGCTTCATCCACTTAACAGTTTTCCTAACAGCATCGTCCGCCACTTGGAAAACATGCCTCCCAAACAGAGAAAAGATGTTAGCAAAGGAAAAAACATCGCCTCCAGCAGTCTTCCAGGTCCAGCTGTCGCGAATCAAGAAAATCGTCCTCCTCCAGCAACAGTAACGAATGAAGAACAGGCTAACCCAACTACTCCTGCCACAGAACAGCCTGCAGCAATTACTAGAGCAGATCTGGACAGAGTTGTGGTTGAAGTAACTAACCGCTTCACATCCCAGCAGGAAGCCTTGGTGGACCATCTCATGTCACGCTTAAGGGACGCTGAAGAATCCAACCGCAACACTGAATCATGGGGCGAGTCCCAGTCTGGAGGATCTCAGAGACAACAAAGATCTTCCTTCTTCGAAGGAGCTAACGGCAGAAGTAGCCATGGTAGGAGCCGAGACCGAGCACAGCCCGAAGTTAGGCCTGAGGAAACGTTTGGTACCGAACCCAACAGGGAAGGTACCGGGTGAAGGTCAACTGTAGCTGAGCTTGTCATGCTGCCTAACCACAGAAACGCCAGTGAACGGGGCCGAGCTAGAGTCCAGCCCGAAGTTGGACCCGAGGAAGTGCTTAGATCGGAACCCAACAGGGGGAGATCAAGGCAAGGGCCAACTGTAGCTGACCCAAGCATGCTCCCAGAAGATCAAAGGCAGCCACTGGAAAATATGAGGAATGATAGACGATACCATCCCTACAGGTCATCTGGACAGAATCAATCCCGCAGGACAGAATCAAACTCATTTCTATCTACTCCAAGTTCTGATGAAAGGATGGCGCGCTTATTCAGAGAGTGTGTCCAAAGGGAGCAAAGAGATCGAGGGATAGGCGCTAGGGTAACCAGCCCTTTCGCCCGCAATATCGAAATTGCTATCACCCCCCGAGAATGGAAGATGCCAACAATGGAACCCTACAAAGGAACCTCCGATCCCGTTGTACACTTACAAAGGTACACGCAGCATATGCTTATGAGTGGAGCAATAGAGGGAGTACTGTGCAAATGCTTTCCGCTCTTCTTAGCAGATCTTGCTACCTCCTGGTTCTGTCATCTACCCCAAGGATCCATCAGCTCTTGGGAAATGTTGAAAGAAAATTTATCAGTCAATTCCGCATTCATGTGGAGCAACCCAAGGACGCTTATTCCTTATCCAGCGTCAAACAGAAACCTGGAGAAAAGCTGCAGCAATACCTAACCAGATTCAACGCCGCAGCAGCCGCAGTCCAAGATGCTGATGAGAAGCTTATCCTGATGGCCCTCTGCAGTGGTGTGCATCCGGATACTAAATTTGCTAGAAGGTTGACAAAAGAAAAGCCAGCTACTTTACCCGATTTCTTCCATGAAGCCGGGAAATACATGAGGCTTGAGGATGCTGCCGTTGAGGGGCAGTCAGGACAGCAAAATAAGACAACCCACTGCAACGCCCCTGCTGTGGCAAGGGACGTTCGAAGAACTGATTCCAGAGAAAATGCTGGGGGCAAGAAGGGAGAAAAGCGCCTATATCGGCCAGGACCAAGATTCGACACTTACACCCCTTTGAACGAGACCGTCGAAAATATCTTCCTTGCCACCTAAGGCGAAGTTAGATACAAACGCCCACCATACAAGAAAGAATCAGATAACGCACAGAAATCTGGAAAATTCTGCCGCTTCCACGAATTTCACGGACATGATACCAACGAATGCCATCATCTCCGCGATCTGATTGAGGAACACATCAGAAGGAAGAAACTGGAACGTTATGTAAAAAGTCAAGACAGGACTCCAGCTCCTGCCAATGAAAACCCAAGGCTACCCTCACCGGGGACCGACAGAGGAAACCGCAACGCTAGCAGCTCTAGTCAAGAGAAGATAGTGGTCCATACCATCTCAGGAGGTCCGCACATCGCAGACAGAAGTTGGAGAGAGATGGAAAGATATGGGAAGTCGCTTAGAGACAATAAGGACTGTGTCAATACGGTTATAGAAGAGCGCCACCCAAAGCGGAAAGAAAGTGATGAAATCACATTCAGTAAGCGTGACCTAGAAGGAAGACAGTACCCTCACATGGATCCCATGGTTATCTCTGCCCGACTCGGTCCCGCCGAAGTTTACCGAATCCTGGTAGACACTGGAAGCTCGGTAAACATCCTGTTCAAACACGCATTCGACAAAATGAAGCTATCAATGAAGGATGTATCTCCCTGCGATAAACCACTACACGGTTTCACTGGAGATGCGAAGATGCCCCTCGGGCAGCTGGACCTCTTTGTTGAGATTGGAAGCCATCCCCGCTCCGTTGTACGGAAACAGACGTTTGTGCTAATAGAAAACCATTCGGCCTACAACGCCTTCTTAGGAAGACCAGCCTTGTCTGACTTCCAAATTGTCCTAGCCCCATGGTGCCTGAAAATGAAATTTCCAACAGACAATGGGGTAGGGGAAGTGGAAGGAGACCAGGATATTGCACGAGACTGCTATGTAACCGAACTTCGCAACAACCACAGGAAGGATAAAGGGAAAGGTGTAGAGATTGCCCTCTGCACAAAAAGCCTTGAAGCATAGCAACTAAAGAAAGCCCCTCCTCTTCGATACACCAACGACCCTTTCAATGAATTAGACCCTAGGGACAAAGAGGAGGAGGCCACCGCCGAGCCTGCAGAGGCTATGGAGTTTATATCTGTAGACAAGCACGACTCAAGTAGGCTACTGAAAATTGGGTCCCAACTAAAAACCGAGTTGAAGGAACAACTCATCGATTTTCTCCGCCACAACTTGGATGTATTCGCTTGGTCACACGCTGACATGACCGGAATCTCCTCCGACATAGCCTGCCACGTATTAAACATTGATCCTACCAAGGCGCCTGTAAAACAAAAAAAGAGAAGTATGGGGGCAGAGCGATCAGCAGCACTCGATGAAGAAGTAAAGAATCTACTCGCCAATGACTTCATACGAGAAGCTATCTACCCGGAATGGATCGCCAACCCGGTACTGGTAAAAAAGGCTAATGGGAAGTGGCGAACCTGCATTGACTTTTCCAACCTAAATGACGCCTGCCCAAAGGATTGCTTCCCACTTCCCAGAATCGACCAACTTGTAGACAGCACAGCCGGGCACGAACTCCTATCCTTTATGGATGCATACTCAGGATATAACCAAATTCCTATGCATGCTCTCGACCAAGACCACACTAGTTTCATCACCGATCGAGGTTTGTATTGCTATAAGGTAATGCCTTTCGGACTTAAAAATGCAGGAGCCACCTACCAGCGCCTCGTCAACAAGATGTTTGCAGGGCTAATAGGACAAACTATGGAAGTATATATGGACAACATGCTGGTGAAATCACGGAAAGCCAAAGATCACGTAAGCCACCTAGGCGAAATGTTCCAGGTACTTCGACAGTATGAAATGAAGTTGAATCCACTAAAGTGCTCCTTCGGAGTGTCATCGGGAAAATTCTTAGGGTTCATCGTCCATGCCCGAGGGATTGAAGCAAACCCTGAACAAGTCCGAGCATTAAGGGACATCAAGATACCTTCCACCCGAAAGGAAATGCAAAGCCTAAATGGAAAAGTGGCCGCCCTAAGCCGATTCATCTCCAAGGCAACGGACAAGTGCGTCCCCTTTTTCGAAGCTCTAAAGAAAGATAAAGGAAAGTTCGAATGGACGGACGAATGCTTAACCACTTTCCTTAACCTAATCGAACACCTCCAGAAACCACCGGTACTCTCAACCCCAAGCGAAGGCGAAGAATTATACCTATACCTTGCTGTGTCATCTCACGCTTTAAGCGCTGCCTTGGTAAGGGAAGACAACCGCACGCAACGACCAGTTTACTTCGTCAGTAAAAGGTTTACTGGGGCAGAAGTCAGATATCCTAAACTTGAAAAGTTAGCATACTGTTTACTAATCACTTCACGAAAACTACGTCACTACTTCCAATCCCATTCCATCAAAGTTCTGACCGATCAACCACTGAGGCAGGTACTCCATCGTCCCGACACTTCCGGGCGACTACTTAAATGGTGTATTGAGCTGAGTCAATATGATATCACCTATCACCCTCGCACCGCCATCAAGGGACAAGCCATGGCTGATTTCATTGCAGAGTTCACTACCAACGAGGATAAGGAGCAACTGGAAATAACAGAAGAGATCAAGTGGAATCTCTTTGTGGACGGTGCATCTAACGAACAAGGCTTGGGGGCAGGTGTGGTAATAATCACTCCCAGGGGAAATAAACTGCACTATGCTATAAGGTTGGAGTTCGCTGCCACCAACAACGATGCAGAATATGAAGCAGTGATAGCTGGACTAGAAATTGCCATAGAAATCGGAGCCAATTCTTTGTGTCTTCACAGCGATTCTCAACTTATTGTTAATCAAATACTAGGAGAATTCCAAGCTCGAGAGGAACGACTCATAGCATATCTAAAGAAGACCAAGTTGCTTCTCAGCCGATTGGATCAGTACTTAGTCAAACACATCCCTCGGGAAGAGAACCAAGAGGCCGACGAATTGGCAAAGCAAGCGAGTATGAGAGACATCGCCATCTTCGGGGTAGTAACCATCTCAAAGCAAACGGTCCCAAGTTTTGAGCAAGTGAATCTGATAGCTGCAGCCGAAGAAGCAACTTGGATGACTCCCATCCGAAACTACCTACAAAGTGGCACACTACCCGATGGGCGTAATGAAGTCAAGAAAATCTTGAGGAAAGCGTCCCGCTATACAATACAGGAAGACATCCTCTATCGGCGCGGTTTCTCTAACCCATTATTAAGGTGTGTCGCCGGAAGGGAAGCCAAGGAAATCTTATCCAACATCCATCAGGGGAGCTGTGGAGATCACACCGGGGGGCAAACATTAGCAAAAAAGATACTCCGATACGGATATTTCTGGCCTACCTTAAGCAAGGACGCCTTAGATTTCGTCAAGAGATGTGACAGATGCCAAAAATTTGCTAAGATTCCACGGCTACCAACAACTGAGATTACTCAAATGACCAGCCCTTGGCCCTTCACAATATGGGGAATTGACTTAATCGGCGAGCTACCAATGGGCCGAGGTGGGGCCAAATATGCTATAGTGGCAGTTGATTATTTCACCAAATGGGTGGAAGCAGAACCTCTGAATAAAGTATCTTCAGCAAAAGTTATTAACTTCTTGATCAAAAATGTTCTGTGCAGGTATGGAGTCCCACTCAAAATCATATCAGACAATGGACTTCAGTTTGACAGCGAGGAATTCGCCAACTGGTGCCGAGAACACGGAATTCATAAAAGCTTCTCATCCGTAGCGTATCCCCAGGCAAACGGACAAGTCGAAGCAGTCAACAAAATTCTGAAAACTCTGATCAAAAAGAAGCTCGAAAAGTCAAAAGGCGCTTGGGTGGACGAACTCCCTACGGCACTGTGGGCTTACCGCACATCTTTCAGAACATCAACGGGGCACACTCCTTTCTCTTTGGCTTACGGATCGGAGGCTATGCTCCCGGTTGAAACCATTGTGCCTTCCCACCGTAGGATCCACTATAACCCAGAAGAGAATGAAGAGCTCCTCAACATGTCTTTGGATCTAGTCGAGGAAAGAAGAAATGATGCAGTCCTTAAAGCAGCAGCCCACAAACAAAAAGTGGCGGCACACTACAACTCCAAAGTCAAGCATCGTACCTTACAGGAAGGGGATCTTGTCCTCAAGCGAATCTTCCCTCGCCCCGGAGCACTAGACCCAATCTGGGATGGACCATATGTAATTCATAAAGATCTCCACAACGGAGCCTATATTTTGTCAACAGTGGACGGAGAGGTATTCCAGAGGGCATGGAACATCCAACACCTCCGTCGATACTTTTCTTAACTTGTATTGCCCATATGAAGTGAATTAATAAAGAGAATCAGTGGACGTAGGCATTTTCATGCCGAACCACTTTAAAAACCTTGTCTCTTTTTTAACTTGTTCCTTTGTATCTTGGCTGCTTGTTAACTTTATCCTTTTCTGTTGAACAAAATCCTGAGTATATAGCATTTCTATTCAAAGCACTCCACAACGCAACTTCACCTGGACAAGACCCAACAGGTACTATGCGAATCTATGCCCTCGCCAATGAGACACTTTTGCTCCAGCATCCCTCTGCTGCGGGTTAACTCATTGCTCGCGACGGCCCTTAAAGCCAACTGTAATGAGCCGATTATAAGCCACCGAGAAGGCCGACTATAGCCGAGGCAGCTCATTACGGCGTTAGGCTCGCCGGCAACTGTAAACCGACTATAAGCCCCAAAATAAGGTGTGGCCAGCCAGGGGCAGTTCACAGTTGACGATCGACACCCACGCTAGCCGGCCACAGTAAATTGAATAATACCCACGATTACGGGCCATAATGGCCCGGGTAGTTACTGTGCGCGATCTCGGCTCCGATGTGTCTTAAGTGCGGCTGTGGTAAAAAAGAATTAACTCCCTGTGGAGGCGTAAGATGGGTGACGAATGTCTCCAAGACCCACAGCTAGGGAAAGTGACTACAAAACCCGTTTGCCACGAACTTAAGCACATCGAAGGCCTTCCGTGATTGGAAGTTTTACCTTTTCACGTATTTCAATTTTACTTAAAAAAGCTTTTTTCCTATCCCCTATAACAATCCCTAAAGTACATGATACAGAGTAGGAGATACTCGCCAATGGGTGTAAGGACTCACAGTGGCAGGACATTCGACTACATTCCATGCTCGGTCATACAAGATATTCAAGACTGCCATCTACGATTAAAACATGAAAGGCGGTATTTTCTTCTTTTATGTACAAATACATGACTATAATCTGTTCACACCACACACTAATATTACAAGTCATGAAATTATGTTTTAAAACCAAAACCTGACATCAAACACAATTCAATTACAAGAATATGCATAGCTATATTTCTCATACGACATGTCGAAAAAGCAACAAACATTCAAGAAAATCAGCCCAAGTTAAAGAATTACACGTCAAAAATAAGACTATTTATTACAAGTGGAAAAACATTACAACCTAAAGGCTACGTTACTATCTTTTCGACTAACATATACAACACTGTCGAATCCACAAAAAGAGTTTTTCCAGGTATAATCAAGGAGCCGGCTGCAGTGGAGCTTTATCCTTGCCCTGTTGACCCCCTGTCCAGTCAAAAAAAAAAAAAAGAGGACTCATTAGCAATAAGCAACCAAGTTGATGGAGAAACTAAAAAGGGAGACTTACCAGCGCCTGCTTCCTGACTATCCTGATCGTCATCCTCTACCTGCACGCCTACCTCCTCAGCGGCAAGCAACCGCATACCTTCCTTCACCGCCACCTTCTCCTCCTTGGCAAACTGGGCAGTGACCGCATCCATGCTGAAGGCCACGCCACCATCTTTATCCGCATCAGCCTTGGCCTCCTCCAGAGCCCGAAGATTGATCTTAGCCATGATCCTGGGATAATCATCCATCCAGGATAGGTTGCCCTGCTTCCAGGTTCGGAAGTACATGTCCTGGAGCATTTCGTCCATCATCCCCTCATTCTCCTCAAACTCCCTCATCCGGGCCTCGGAAGCCAACAACCTCCCAACGGCAGCATCTCTCTCCGATCGGTATCTCGAGCAGTCGGCTAGAAGGGATCCCCGCATTGCCTCCATCTCCTCCCTCAACTTAGCTTGAGCAAGCTCTGCAGCCTCAAGTTTCCCGGACAATTCCTCCACCTGCTCGAGATCCGCTTTCCGAACCTCGTCCACCGTGGCAATAGCCATGTCAATCCGCTCTTTGCAAGTAGCTTCCATTTTCCGCAATTCGGCCCGACTGGCCTCTTCCATGGTTTTCCTTAATCGTCCAGTAGCAGCCTCATGCTGAGAAATCTGAATAGCCTGATCCGCAAGCTGTTTGGCCTGATCCGCAACCACCAATCGAAGTCGGATATTGGCGCTCCCAATCTCCTCTCCGGCCTTAACCAGCCGGGCATGATGCCCCATCAGCTTCTTGGTCTCCTCCGCCACCCGATCAATATTAGCCTTGGCCTCGTCTCCCATAGTGATTATACGAGTAGTGAGTAAATCGAGATCTAAGGACTTAGCTTCATCAAGTACCCGTACCATGGGGTTGCGGGGGAGAAGGTGTTCACCAGTGGCTTCGTCAAAGGTAATATCATGAGAGCTCGGATCCAGATCAGGATGACCCGCAAATGGATTACGAGCCAAGTCAGGACGGTCGATATGAGTAACAGAAGGGTTTCCGGACGGGTGCGGAGAAGGTGCAAACTCGCTATCCTCCTCCGTGATATCATGAAGAGGCTGAGCCGGGAACTGAGGACCAGGCGAAGGTTCGGATAAAGGACGACTCCTCTTTCTCTGCTGAATACCCTCTTCGATAACCCCGAGAAGAGGACGGTAGCCGACTACATCCCCGGAGCGGTGGGTCGAAGGCTTCGGCTTGACAGAAGTTTTGGAAAGCTTGTACTGTACAAGCCTGTGCCGAAAATCTGAGGCTTTGACCGTTTTACCTGCTCCTGATATGAAGAAAAAGTGTCACAAGCATATATTGTTCTATACTTCGAGAAAACACAGCAGATTAAAAGGAGAGAAACACATCTGTGGTTGTACAAACCCTGAGGAGGAGTAGGATACTGCAATAAGTCCTGGATTTCATTCCAGGACGGGAGCGAGTCATAAAATATTCCTAAGTCCCTATCATTAGTGAAGCATGCAGGAGTCAAGAGTTCACCTTGAGTCGTCGGAGCCACCCTGGCTGGAATGGTCTGGGAAGACTCGCTTGCACTGGTCCCGGCTTTGTCCGCTTTCCCGGTTTTCTCTACCAAAGCCGGATCTTTGTCCAGCCCCTCGAAAGCCTGGTGGAACGCATCGTCCGTCCACTCCTGAATCTTGCCCGCTTGCCCAGGAAGCAAGGCCCCGATGCCATCGCCACCTTCATCACCTTCCCGATCATCTCCACCCTCGCCTCTTTCCTCCTCTATGTCTTCCTCCTCCCGGGTAAGTGGACAATTGCTGGGGGAGGGACCGTCCGACTTCTTGAGTTTCTTACCTCCGACGGCTGGAGGTTTTGTGAAAGGTTTCCTCTTGCTACTCTCTACCGTAACACCTTCCTTGGTCTGAGCAGCCGCCCTCTCCTCCGCCGTCTCCCTCAGCTTAACTACCGACTGCTGTGGAAGGATTAAGTTATACTCCAAAAGAATCGCATTTCTGATCAAGAAGGCAGATGATCTATATTTCCCGAGAATAGCTTCTATCTCAACCGCCGTCTGAACCAGGCGGTCAGTCTCCACAACCGCAAAGCCACCTGTCGCTAGCAAAAATGAGGAAGTATGAGAAGAAGCATCGCAATCGAAATGGAAATTATAAGTAAAAGCACCAACTTACATCCAGAAGTAAAGCGCCGAATTGATACAGAGTCGTCCCTAACAAAGAACCATTCCTTCTTGAACATGCTGAATTTGGAATACAGATCCAAGACCGGCTTGAAGGTCACAGCTGACTCCAAGCTAATGTATGGGGACCCCTTCTTATAGCCCCTCAGGTTATATAGATACCGGATCTCTCGGTTGGAAGGAGCACGACCATACTTCCTCCGGAAAATGACGAAGAGGCTCACCAGTATAGCATAGGAGTTGGGTTGAAGCTGGAACGGGGCCACCTTAAGATATGTAAGGAAGCTGGCTATCCAAGCGTTCAGAGGAGGGATGGCACCACACATGCAGTGGTATCTGTTGTAGGCGAAGTACCCTTCAGGAGGATCATACGGCATAACGTCTCTCCCAGGCAATAGCAAGCGCGCCCTATCAATTCCAAAGGATCGGGAAATGACATCGAGCTGCTCCTCCTTGAGGGAACTAGGAAAGCAATCGGGCGGGGAGTTCAGAAGCTCCTGAGGGCCGTACCCGTCCACTAGTGATCTCGGGGCAGATCCGTGACGTTCTGGATTCGGCTGAGCTGGGGGCACGGCAGAGGAACCCCCTTCACCCCCGGATTTCTTTTTGTCTGATCGAGTTTCCACTTTACGAGACATTATCTACAACACCGAAAAAACATGTTGTTAGAACAAAGGAGGTAAAAAAGTAAGTATATAATATGGAATTTCACTCATAAAATCAGAATGTTCAAACTCCCGTTGTCATTCGGTAAAGTAAATGCAAAATTCTCAAGGCCGTTCGGTAGTTCTCATATCCATTCGGCATTCCCAACTCCATCCGTTTATACAGATATACAACTACCTTCGATAAACCATTTGTCCGACATAGAAAGGATCTCACCTGATTCAGTGAATATAGAGAAATTGATTCGGGCACCACGTTGATTCGGCTATCACTTTGATTCGGCTATCACTTTGATTCGGCTGTCACTTTGATTCGGCTACCACTTTGATTCGGCTATCACTTTGATTCGACTATCACTTTGATTCGGCTACCAAATTGATTCGGGCACCACGATTGATTCGGCTGTCACTTTGATTCGGCTACCAGGTTGGTTCGGTTACCAGGTTGGTTCGGCTACCACGTTGATTCGGCTACCACGTTCGACTCAGCTACGAAGTTTGATCCGGCAAGAGCAAATGTTTAGTTCGGCAGGTAGGAAATAGCAAAGGCGTACGGTCCCTACTTATAGACAAAAGGACACGACCGGACCATCTGGTTCGGCATCCAAGGACCAATTGCAAATGTCAAACAAAGCACGCCATATTCAAGAATATGCCCCACTTTGGGGGGCAAATGTTGGGCGTGTTCTCACCCAGAAGACCTCGAGACTAAGAAGCTTGATCCATTCGGCATACCCCATTCGGCATACCCCATTCGGCATACCCCATTCGGCATACCCCATTCGGCATACCCCATCCGGCAGACCTCATTCGAGCTCATTCGGCAGACAAACCTTTCCTATCTCCATAACCGGATCAACCTTCCTAACTCCCACCGAACCACCTCCTGCCGAACCAACCGGACCAACCCTCCTGCCAAACCAACCGGACCAGCCCATACCGAACCATCTCCACACCGGATCAACCTCACCATCCCACCACCGGTCCAAGCAACTACCGGTCCATTCTACACCCCAACCACCTCCGAACCAAGCAATGACGAACCAAGACGTACCAGGCCAGATCACATCAGCCCAGGCCCATCAGCAACTATACACATCCTAGACCCCTACCCCCAGCCTCACTCTATAAATAGAGGGGCAGGGGTACAACAATGGGGACAAGTTTTTGAGAGCTCAAGCACGGATAGAACTTTCAAACAACTTTCTTTTACTGGTATCAAAGCTTTGTACTTGTAATCAGAATAAGAGAAGAGAAATAACATATAAAGTGGACGTAGGCACATTCTGGCTGAACCACTATAAATCTGCGTGTCTTTTTACAGTTTAGCCCCTGTTTTTTATATATTTGCATAAATCACTCAAATCACTAAGAATAACATAAGATCTACTAAATCATACAACTTCGAGGTGTTTGTCCATTTTTTGTACAAACAGGCGAAGTCATTCAGAATGGGGTGTTGCAGTTGTATTTGTCACAAAATCTGATGGTTCTCTCAGAATATGTGTGAACTATAGAGAGCTAAACAAGCTCACACACAAGAACAGATATCTGATGCCCCGCATCAACGATCTATTCGACCATCTCCATGGAGCTAAAGTTTTCTCCTAACTTGATTTGGCTTCCGGCTTTCACCAACTCAGAATTGCCGAGGAGAGTATTCCTAAAACAGCTTTCTGCACTGAAAATGGTTTCTTTGAATGGCTGGTTATGTCGTTCGGTCTTACTAATGCTCCAGCTTATTTCGTCGACTTGATGAATAGAGTTTTCCGGGATGTTCTTAACAAGTTCGTTCTTGTTTTCATCGATGATATTCTTGTTTTCTCTAAGGATGAGAAAGAGCGTAGGTCGCATTTGGCTTTTGTTCTTGAAACTCTTCGCAGTCATTAGCTTAAAGCCAAGTTTTCGAAATGCCACTTTTGGAAAGATGAAGTTCAGTTTCCTGGCCATATTGTCTCGGAGAATGGGATTTCGGTCGATCCAGCTAAGATCGCCGTAATCAATGTAAGTTCTATCCATACTTGTCAAATTCTATCTAAACAAGTTACCACTATCTAAATTCGAATCCTTGAAATTTGCAGGATTGGGAGACTCCCAAAACTCCTACAGATATTCGTAGTTTCTTGGGCTTGGCCGGCTATTATCGCAGATTTATAGAAAATTTTGCCCGAATTGCCGCACCACTTACCGCACTGACCAGAAAGAATGTAAAATTTATTTGGAGTGAAAAGTGCGAAGCAGCTTTCAATGAGATGAAGCAAAAGTTGACCTCTGCCCCAGTTCTCACGGTTATTGATGGTAGCGAAGGATTGACCGTCTATACTGAGGCCTGTCGTGATGGATTAGGAGCAGTTTTAATGCAGAAAGGAAAGGTTATTGCCTATGCGGGTCGTCAGCTAAAGACCCATGAAGCAAATTACGCAACACACGATTTAGAGCTTCTTGCGGTTGTATTTGCTCTTAAGCTATGGAGGCACTATCTATTGGGAACCAAATTCGAGTTATTCACTGACCATAAGTCATTGAGATATATTTCCTCACAAAAGGATTTGAATCAGAGACAAGTCTGATGGCTCGAATTTCTAGCTGCATATGATCTTGATATTGACTAAACCCCGGGGAAAGCCAACGCCGTAGCCGATGCTTTGAGTAGAAACCAAGCTATGGTGTGTTGTAATCTTGTCGAGGGAATGTTATTCCAGCTCGTCGTCTCCCCGGATCTTATGGATCGCATTATCGCCAAGCAATATGAGGACACGTTGCTCTATCGCATTAAAGAAATAGTTCTCGGAAGAGTTGGAAATGTTGATAATGAATTGGGTGCACAAGTTGATAGTAATGGAGTCTTGAGAATTGACAATCGTATTTGTGTTCCTAATGTTGATGGTCTAAGACAGGAAGTGTTGAGAGAAAACCATCAATCCTCGCTTTCATTTCATCCAGGAGTCACCAAGATGTATCAAAATATGAAGAAGCTATATTGGTGGAGTGGGATGAAGCACGATATTTCTACCTATGTTAGCAGATGCACAACTTGCCAACAAGTTAAAGCTAACCACAGAAAGACAGCAGGTTTGCTTCAACGACTAGAGATTCCAGGTTGGAAGTGGGAGCAGATTTCTATGGACTTTATTGATGGGCTACCAAGGACTAGAAAGGGTAACGAAAGCATTTGGGTGATTGTCGATAGACTGACGAAATCCGCCCACTTTATTCCAGTCAAGACCACTCGTACTGCTTCGAGTTTGGCCGAGATATACATGAGAGAAGTGGTTAAACTTCATGGTGTACCATCTAGTATCGTATGCGATAGAGATCCTATTTTCACTAGTAAATTCTGGAAAGCTTTTCATGATACTTTTGGCACAAAACTAAATCTGAGCACAGCTTATCATCCTCAGACAGATGGCCAAACTGAGAGGGTAAATCAGATTTTGGAAGACCTTCTCCGGGCTTGTATTATAGACTTTGGTGGATCCTGGGAAGACCATCTCCATTTGATTGAATTCACGTATAATAATAGTTACCAGGTAAGGAAATTGAAATTTCAAATTTGAATAAGTATATTTGAATTTGAATTAATCATCTTTAATAAATCAGGCAAGCATTGGTATGGTTCCGTTCGAAGCCTTATATGGACGGCCGTGCAAATCGCTAGCCTGTTGGATTGAATCTGGAGACCGATTAGTGCTTGGTCCAGAAATAGTTATGGAAGCTTCCGAGAAAGTTGAAGAAATCAGGAAGAAGGTAAAGACGGCACATGACAGACAGAAGAGCTACGCTGACAGAAGAAGAAGAGATCTCGAATTCAGTGCAGAAGATGAAGTATTTCTAAAAGTGTCGCCTTTGAAGAATGTTATCCGATTTGGAAGAGGGGGGAAGCTTTCTCCTAGATTTGTTGGTCCGTTTGAGATTACGGAAAGAGTTGGAACCTTGGTCTATAGAATTGCATTACGAGAAAAGTCCGCCGGTGTACACAATGTGTTCCACGTCTCACATCTTCGCAAAGTTGCACACGATCCATCTATGACCATTCCCACTGCTCAGTTGGAAGAGTTAGTTATTGAGCCTGACTTGACTATTGAGTGAAAGCCACTTTGGATAGTCGATCGTGAGATAAAGCAACTTAGAAGGAAGTCGGTAAATCTCGTCAAAGTAGAGTGGAGTGCAGATGAGCGGGATTGCACATGGGAAACTGAGGATAGTATTCGGGATTCAAACCCCGAATTACTAGTTTCAGGTATAATTCAATTTTCTTAAAATCTATCTTGACTTTTCTGCTTACTTCATTCCTACTTCTCTCGTCTCGTTCCTTTTCGAGGACGAAAAGTTTTGAGTGGGGGAGATTGTAACAACCCTGAATTTCCATCCCGATTTAAAATTTTAAATCGATTATTTAATATAAAATTTGAAATTTATATACGATCTCAATTAATATCCAAACTTCGTTTATAAGATGCGTCCAGTAAGTTATGGATATGGGTAAAGTTTCGTCATAAAATATCGCGGTAAATTTCGTTCGCATTTTATTGTATATCAGTTCATTTTAAAGTGTGTAAATTTTATCTTCCGAACCTGAATATTTTTACATAGAAAATTTTTAAATCATCTTCTGGCAGAGACGTCATTTTCGTTTTTCCAAATTCGGACTTCTTTAGCTCCGTCGATCTTATTTTTCTGCGTTTTTCCTACATTTTTCCGCTAGTATAAAATTCAAATTTTATAATTCAATCGTACCACAATTATCTGTGTTCCGTTGGAAGCGCCTCGTTGCGCTGATCAAAACGGTATATTTATTCGTGCGAATCAGAGTCCGACGGAAATCGCCGCGTTAATTTAACCGTTCCGAAAGTACTAGTTAAACCATTCTCAGCCCAAAATCTTTAACCGTATCCACTTAAATTTGAATTTTTTTTTAATCTCAATTGGTAATAAATTGGTTAGTTGGCAGCTAGGGGTTAGCATTGGAAAGAATAGTGACGTTTCGGTTTTCCATATTGAAATTTATGGTTACGAAATTGTAAAACTTAAAAATAAGCAAACAGTTCTTTTCTACTTTCACTGTTCCACTTCACAAAATTTCAAAAGCTCCAGGTAACACACCTTCCCCGTCTTTCTCTTCTTCCCTTCTAATTCTCCTTCATATTCCTCTGTAACTTGCGAAATATAAAAAATAAAAATGAATGAAATGAAAAAAAAAATATACGTGTATATACATTTGCGTGAGATTGTTCGCCCTCCCCTCTCTTCCTCTCTCCTGCAACAGTAACCTTCCACATCACCTCAACCACTTAGCCGACTCTCCTCACCACGCAGCAAGCTCTGCCACTGACCTCCACCGAAGCCCGTCAACCGCCTTGCCTCTGCACGACCTCAGCCCATCACCCAGGCCGAGAACCACCATTCTCCTCTCTACAAGTGCCAATCGAACCCGTCGCCTCATCCGTCCTCTCCCACCCCGACCATGAGCAACACCAAAGCCCCATTGCCTCTTCTACTCGCGCACGTGCACCGAGCTCGCACACAGCTACCACCCTCCGCGTCTTGCCTCTCGTAGTTTCTCCCTCCTCTCCATTTGGCCGAGCACCGCCATCCCTCACCCCTGAACAGTTGCATGATGTGGGGATAAATGCGTACTCGTCGCGTGCAGAATGTGTGCGTGCATGAGTTTCAGTGGGTCGTGTGCATGTATTGCGCGTGTGTTGATGGGTACTTTCTTGTTGCGTGCGTGAGTATGGGTGTGTTGCGTGTTGCGTGTTTAAGTGTCAGTTTTTTTTTTTTAAATTTGGTTTGCAAAGATGAGGAATGAACAGTGTGGAAAGTAAAAGTGTTACTGGGTTGGAGTGATTACAGAAAGGAGTGAATATATGCACATTATATATTCTGGTTACTGAATAAATAGTAACCATCTTTCTTTTTCCTGTTGTTGCAGCAACCGACTGAGTTCTTTTGCAGCAGCATCGATCTTCAGCTTTCGTTCTATCCTTCATCATCGGTAAGCGCATCTACATAATTTCATAAACGTTCATTGAATTAATATCGTCTTTCTTTTGTCGATATTTACAGTGTTCGTTTGTTCGTATTGTACCGACTTCATTCGTGCTTCTTCGTGCTTCGCCGTTCATTCTTTAACCACGAAAAGTGAATTAATTTTCATGACTTATATTCTTATACAATGATAATCCAGTTTGGTTGATAGTTGATTGATTGTTGATGTTTACATTGGAAGTTAAATTGTTAATGTTTGAAGTGATAAATAATTTAAATTGAAGCAGGATAGTTAACAATTTAAAATTGATATATGTGTTGAATTTGATTAGTTAAAATTTGTATAATATGACCCCTTTAAATGTTAGATTAATTGACGCGTAGAAATCTGGTTAAGTACACCTTGAACCTTTGAATGGATGTTGTATAAATTTATGTAGTATAAAATTGAATAATGGATGACAAGTGAAGAACCGTATAAATAATTAGTGTAATAATCTTTAGTCTACATGAATGATAGTGTAGATTCTAGGAATAATTATATTAATTTTCATAAACAACAAATGTAAATTAATACGATTATTTCGGGATTATTTAAATAAATTATTGGATTGTTATTGATGTTTGTTATTGCTTGTTTATTTACTTTGACACCATCCCATTTATCATACTGCAAGTTCCCTTTGCTATGCTTTGATTTTGAATTGAAATGGAATCGGGTTGAAATGATAAATACTCAAATTAAACTTTGACTAAGGATAGAGAATTAAATAAAACCCAATTGGTCAATAATTTGATTTAAAAAAAATATTTTATTTGAATAAATAATAAGGTTTTGAAATGAAGTTAGAATTTGAATTTTTTTATGAAAGGAAAAATGTTAATATTTATAAATCTGAATCAAAATATTAACATAGTAGTTGATGAAAGAACGTTGTTTTAGAATTTGAAATTATTTAGTAATTAAATAAAACTGAATTCTTTAATAAGTGAAATTGAACTTCTTGAATAAGTGAAATTAAGTTTCTTTATTAATCAAGTTTTGAAATTGTAACTAAGCAAATAAATAAGTGAAATTGAATTTTCTTTAACAAAAATAAAATGTGATTTATTGAGATTTATGTAAGACTTGTAATTTAAAGAATTGATTTGACGAATCTAATTTAATTCAATTTTAAGTTTGATATAACAAAGTTGAACTTAAGTAACTGATTTAATGAATTGGAAATTAAATAGAAATTGTTTTGAATGACAAATTTACTTAGTGAATATTGAATAAAATCGATCAATGAATTTAAATTGATTTGAATGTTAAATTAAATTAATTTAAATGATTTCGGAATGAAACTTATATACAAACTTAAAACAATATTTGTATTGTTTTAAAAAAATTTGAAATAGAATTATAAGATTTTGAAATTGTAATTTGGAAGTTTGAACGTAAATTATGGAAATTGATTTAGGAAGACAGATGAAATGTTGGTTTACAAATTCTAATTTAAATTGAAATTGATTTGGTTTTGAAATATATTAAACGACCAATCGGTGTTATAATTACGAAAGTTATTAAAGAGACCGGAATCGGTTAGGGACATACTCACTGTCTAAACCGAAACCACTTTAATAACTATGCGCGGAGTGTGATCCTGTATGAAGTGGTTGGAATGACGTACGTTGATGATTGAAGAAAAAGAACGATAATGGATAGCCTTGACACTTGTGTCAAATTGGAAATGACTAAAACAGGAGCCGTGCCGGGCCAAATGGGGTTAGCTACCTCGAGCGAACACACTTCTTTGTAAACTACTCATTACTTGTTATTGATTGGTGCACACCCTTGAAATTTGGAGTGTTGTTTCGCGGTGTTGCGATCGTTGCGGCGATGCGTTCTCACCAGTCCGGATCAGGCAAACGGTAGTTTCACTACCTTGGGTATTGCCTCATGTGCCTTGTCATACTTGTATCCCTATACGCGACCACTACGATTTGTTTTGTATTATACCTATGGAGTACTCCCTGATAGCCCACTAGTTTACGGTGGAGTTTACAGTGCTGTATAGACTATGATGCTTATATAAAATGTGTTAAGGGGAATAATGGTGACGCCTTAACACTATCTTGATATTTTACTTTACTATTAGACATTATTAACTTATCGTACACTACTATGTATAAATAGTTTAACGGATCCTAAAAGATGTTTATTCCATTCATCTTTGAGTTATTGTTATTTCCAATTCCAAATCATATTCTGTATAAGAATATATGTCCTGATTCGAGTGTTTGTTTGTGCTTATGCTCGGATCAGACTGAAGATTTCTGTTGCTGTTCTACTTGGAGCTGAAGACTGAAGACTATCATTATCTTCACCTTATCAGTATTTCTCTTTCTATTTGGACACTATTGGACATCTATGTTGTTGTATTTCAGTTTATTTGAGACATTGTTGTATTTATGGGTAGCTTCATGATATACTCTTATGACTATGTTGTAATTCCACTGCACTATTCTGTTATGATGTATTTTCTGTGATTCTGTGATGATTCTCATTTATATACATATACTCCATTAATGATTCATGTTTTGTACTATTTAAGTTGACATGTGTGGATTATTGTCAATTTAAATGGTCCAAATATACGGGTTGTTACATATTCGTACTTTGCTTTTTCAGAAATCAATTTCCATGTATTAATGTCTTATTTTTGGCAAACACCAGTGTTCAGTGGACATATGACAAGTCATCTGGTATGTACGAGTATTTAATAAAAGTAATAAGCCAATTCTACGGTGTTTACTACATTCAAATACATCGATACTGATTTTACTACATTAGTTGATAACTAAAAAATTATCGTCCAGGTTGTTCCGACTATATATGCTGATAAAAGAGGATGCAAAATCCACTCAAATCAAGTAAGAAGATTTGATATATGTTTTTTTCACAAACTTTTGTATAAAAGAAACAAATGATTGGTATTTGACTTTTGTACCATGTAATGTAGTATTCAGTGAGAGAGTACTTCAGAGATGACAATGCCTACGCTAGGCCACCTCTTGGAGTATATTTTATATATGATTTCTCTCTAATCAACCATTTTTAACGTTGACTGCAACGTATGCGACAACTGATGGTAAATCAGCAAGGGAAGTCTAAGATTAGTTAGAATGTGGTCATTTTGCTTGGCATGTAGCAGTTAAAGTTCTAGAATCAGCTTAGTCATCGGTTTTTCAAGGGTAAGGTTTTAGTAAATATATAGTTCTAGAAATGGACTAAATTCGAGCAACTGGGTGTCTTTGCATTTCTATAATGGCAGGTTGAGGGAAGCAACAGAGCTGATAATTTTTTCATGCTATTTAAATAGAAAATTTTCATCTTCTGTTTTCTCTTTGTCTTGAACATATTCCCACATCTTAAAACATAACTAAGCCTAATTATTTGGAATTTCATGTAGGAATTGGCAGCTGTAGTTGAATTAAAGGTTATGACGTCCAAAGAGGAGTTGATAATTTGGAAGATAGTTATTTATGGATACTATGTTCTTTAGCAAAGGCAGAGGTAAATTATGGAACAATTTATAAGTTTATTATTATACATAAAGCAAGTCACCAAAATTTCTAAGCCATAACAGTATCATCATCAGGAAATCACTTATGACCATTCTTGGAGAAGATGTATACAAGTTACTATATACCTAAATGTACTTACTCATAGATTCAAGTCAATATCGATTTAAATATTAATCTATCATTAACATGTAATTTTTGCCTTTTTTGTAATATACATTATTTTCCGTCAAATCAAATTTCAGTATAGCAATTAGCCAGTGAATATAGAAGTGCAGTATGATTATAAGGAAGAAGACAACAATGATAATGAATGTTTTATGGAATTTGATAAGGATGAGATATTCCAAGGAAGAAGAGAAGACATGTGAAGAATGATAGCATGAGGTGAGCAGTGAATTCGAAGAATAAATAGCTGATTTACATTTTCATGTTTTACTACTATTTAAGGTATGTTGTCTTTGAAAATTGAGTTCTCTTTATGTTGGTTGAAATTATAATATAATTATATAATCTTTTATATATTTCTCTTCTCTAGAAAAATGGCTACCACTTGATGAGCGACAAATTCAATGAACCATTTTTAACGTTGACTGCAACGTATGCGACAACTGATGGTAAATCAGCAAGGGAAGTCTAAGATTAGTTAGAATGTGGTCATTTTGCTTGGCATGTAGCAGTTAAAGTTCTAGAATCAGCTTAGTCGTTGGTTTTTCAAGGGTAAGGTTTTTGTAAATATATAGTTCTAGAAATGGACTAAATTCGAGCAATTGGGTGTCTTTACGTTTCTATAATGGCAGGTTGAGGGAAGCAACAGAGCTGATAATTTTTTCATGCTATTTAAATAGAAAATTTTCATCTTCTGTTTTCTCTTTGTCTTGAACATATTCCCACATCTTAAAACATAACTAAGCCTAATTGTTTGGGATTTCATGTAGGAATTGGCAGCTGTAGTTGAATTAAAGGTTATGACGTCCAAAGAGGAGTTGATAATTTGGAAGATAGTTATTTATGGATATTGTGTTCTTTAGCAAAGGCAGAGGTAAATTATGGAACCATTTATAAGTTTATTATTATACATAAAGCAAGTCACCAAAATTTCTAAACCATGGTAGTATCATCATCAGGAAATCACTTATGACCATTCTTGGAGAAGATGTATACAAGTTACTATATACCTAAATATACTTATTCATAGATGCAAGTCAGTATCGATTTAAATGTTAATCTATCATTAACATGTAATTTGTGCCTTTTTTGTAATATGCATTATTTTCCATCAAATCAAATTTCAGTAAAGCAATTAGCCAATGGATATAGAAGTGCGGTATGGTTATGGGGAAGAAGACAACAATGATAATGAATGTTTTATGGAATTTGATGAGGATGAGATATTCCAAGGAAGAAGAGAAGACATGTGTAGAATGATAACATGAGGTGAGTAGTGACTTCGAAGAATAAATAGTTGATTTACATTTTCATGTTTTACTACTATTTAAGGTATGTTGTCATTGAAATTTGAGTTCTCTTTATGTTGATTGAAATTATAATATAATTATATAATCTCTTATATATTTCTCTTCTCTAGAAAAATGGCTACCACTTGATGAGCAACAAATTTATGTTTATTCATTTTTGTAAAAGACCCATGTGTTGTGTAATCTGGATATAGTGATTGGAAATATACCGGGCTTAATGGAATCAGTTGATGCAAATATTATTTTAATGAATGGTCTTCTCAGTTATTTCAGTATGTTTTGTATGTTTGTCCTAAACTGACTGAAATACCATTATTCTACAATCCTTGCTATTTTCTTGCAATGGATATATCATTTTATTATCTATTTCTTAAATAATGTTCTCCCATGAGTTGAGGATCACTATTGAAAATTATAGTTATATTCATAGCTACGAACTAAACCATTATGTGCACAATGTGAATAAATAGTAGATTCACATGATATATAATTCATTACTGACAATCTTACCTCAAGATATTAGAGTATTAGATCGAAGAACTATTCACTCACCTAAGTATTAATTCTAATAAATATAACTTGATGATCTTTTCTGACATAGCTATCTGTTAATCAAAAAGGACAAATTTTAAGTCCAAAAAATTGACTTTTGATTTCGATTAGACTAACTAAATAAACATGATATGTAGGTCTGTTGTATCAACAATTATGTTTTTTATTGTTTGACACACCAATGTATACCTTATGCGTATAGTGATACACCCTATATTATATGTTTATGGTGGTAATGCACTTGGAGAATGTAAAAATGTTTATCACACTTAAATAGTTGTCAAACATTTTAAATTGATCTGGAACAAAGTTTGAGCACAAAAAGTGCATACCTAAGCAATTATATGCAGCCACACAACTCTATCTTCTCATTAGAGCCACAAGTCTTTTATTAGCTATTTATGTGGCTTGCTAACATCATTGCTTTCTTTACTTTCGCTACAAGTATTTTAGATATTTGCACTACTTTAAGAATATAATAAGTTTTCAAGATATTGGAGGACAGTTTATATCTAGCTGACGTGGATGTGGAAAAGGAGTTCTTGATTTCTTTTGAAGTTTTGAAGGACGAAGCAATTTTGATGTGTCTTTGTCATCATCTTCAGTTCGAATCATTTTCATTATTATTTATGAATTTAACCATACAGTTAACACAATGAAGCCATGGAGAAGCACTAATCTTCTGTCTTTATTTTACGTTCAATATTTTATTTAAATGCTCTATTAATTTTACTTTAATGTTGTACTTACTATTCTTTAAATGATGTACTTACTACTAACCTTATTTTTTTACGTTCTTCAATAACACAGCATGAGGAAGATATGATACCTCAGACTGCAATAATCAGTAGTCATAACTGTGGTTGAAATTTTATCGCAAGCATGCACTACCACAAACATCAACTACCACAACCCATTTACTGTGATTTTTGCAGTGCTAAAATATTTTTCCATGAAAGTATATTGTGAACCGTGTTGTGTGTGAATTATGGGAAGAGTTTTCACCTTTTTTACTTGAATATTATCCTACTGCACTACTACTAATGTGACCAATTCATATTCATTAATTCAATGTTTGTCTGACCTCGACAACCTTTTCAAACAGTATAACAAAACAATTTTTTATTATGATATTCCACAAGATAATTTCAATGATTTTACTCAAACTAATAGATCCACTCTTATTTCAGAAGAGTGGTGTATAGAAATATCCAATAATGATATCAATTCTGTAAATAACTTGAACTCCGAACAAAAGAAGTCATTTGACACAATAATGTCTTCTGTTAAAAACAAAGCTAATGATATATATTTCATAGATGGCCCTGGAGGTACAGGAAAAACATATCTATATAGAGCAATCTTAGCACATTTACGAATTCTAGGTCATATTGCAATTGCAGTTGCTACTTCTGGAATTGCTTCTCTTGCTCTTCCAAGAGGTCGAACTGCATATTCTCGATTTAAAATACCAATTAATTTAGACTCTTCCTCTATATGTCATATTCCTAAGCAATTTGATATCGCAAAATTTTTATTGATTACTACTGTTTTCCTATGGGATGAAGCTACCATGGCTCATCGCCATGCATGAGGCCTTAGATAGAACATTACGATATTTAACTAATTTAGATGCACCATTTGGAGGAAATATTGTTATTTTATGAGGTGATTTTCATCAAGTTATACCAATAATCGTAGATGATACTAGAGCTCAAACAGTCAATGCATGTATAGTACGATCATATTTATGGGAAAATGTTTAGGTAATTCATTTAACATAATATGCGTGAAAGAGGCGATCAATCATATGCACAATTTCTTTTACGTATTGAAAATGGAGTTGAAGTCTATGTTCAAGAGGATATTATACAGCTCTTAGATGATATCGTTGAACCTTGCACTAATACTTCTTTAATTTATGCTTTGATTAATGAAGTCTTCGCTGGCCTCAATGACACATTAGGTGATAATAATTATATAATGGATAGAGCGATATTAGCCCCTAAAAACGAAACAATATATGAGATTATTAACAAAGTTATAGAATTGTTTCCAAGTAGCGAGTACATTTACTACTCATTTGACAAATTCGAAGAAGATACACATAATCTATAGCAGTATGAATTCTTGAACTCACTTACTCCGGGTGGTCCACCACCCCATAAATTAACACTGAAAGTAGGAGCGCCAATCATGTTGCTTAGGAATATTGATCCAAGAATTGGATTATGTATTGGAACCAGATTATTATGTCGTGCCTTTCACAAAAATCTCATTGATGCAAAAATCACCGTTGGACATTTTCGTGGTACAAGAGTATTTAACCCCTGTATACCACTTAAGCCTTCTGAGAATTCTAACATGCCTTTCAACCTAATACGTAAACAATTTTCTGTTAAATTAGTTTTTCCTTAACGATTAATAAATCACAAGGACAAACCATCCCTCAGGTTGGTATTTATCTTCCCAAACATGTTTTCAGCCATGGTCAACTATATGTTGCTTTATCAAGAGGAGTTTCACGAAAAACAATAAAAGTTTTGGTGAAAAATGGAAAGATAAGAAATAGAAAAGGTACACATACTAGAAATATTATATATAAGGATGTGTTATTAATATGTAATCATGAACTTAGTTAACTATACTTTGTTTTTCCACTTCATGCAGTACTTTTACACTAAATATTATTCTTCACCATGTATACACATATGTTCTTCACAAAGGTTGTATTACTCTTTTTAAATGAGGGATTTTTTATATGACCATATATGCGTAATAATTACAGTTAAAATAGTTTTCTCCATTTTATTGTTTTCTGGTCATATATTCAACTATAGCTTCTATAAATTACAGCACTAGGTTAATTTTCTGTATATATGTACGAAAAAATATTCCAACTGTATTACTACAACTCAATTTTAGTTAACATAAAAAATCTCTTATAAAACGTTTTTAACTCCGCCATCAACTTATTATTGTTGCTGGTCTCAAACTTGGAACGAGGAGGAGAGAAAACGATTACGACAACTATACTTAGTACTTACAATTTACTTTCAAATATTTTGTGAGCTACAATATGACATATTGTTTCCTTCTCATCGCAAAATGCTACCATATATATTTCAGGTTAACTACTATATCTAGTGAAGAAAATATTCTATTTCTATTAGGGATCAAAGCTGTTGTCTAGGGTATGCATGAACATGCCAGAATAATTCATAATTTTACAGGTTTATTACTTTTCTTATTGGCTACGTACGGTTGGTCTAATTTGAAGCTTATTTCCATGTTTGATACAAAAGTTCCATATATACGTCCATCAGACGTGGATGCATTCTGAATTAGACATTATCCAAAAAATGCAACATTACGTACACATCAAAGTCATTTTATAAAATTCAAAAAACCTCACAAACATCGTTTCTTAATACCAGTTCCTCCTACGCACGTGCATCGCACGTGCCAAAGTATTCGTGTATATATATATAGAAATTATTTGTTGTATCAACTTAATTCAATTTATTTTATCTTTTAGAACATGAACATAGAGCTAAGTATATGTTCATACACGCAAGAAATGAAATGCTGAAAGTCATAGTAAAATTTTATACAAAGAGTAGCGGCAAGAACTAAATTTAACAAGGCTAAAAAAACATGTTATAAGCATATATGAAAGCGTACCATTACATGAACCTATTGTACATGGGCAAACATAAATATGGAGCAATGCACATACTAATATATAGATATGTTCATAATCTTGGTACCTAGAAACACACATTCTTGCTTATACATACACAATTTAATCCCACAAGAACATATACCCATACGCAAGCTAATTAATATGTGCTTATGCATATTGCAAAGCTCACGTACCTTTAAAACAAGGGTAGCGAAATAATATATATATATATAACACGCATATGGGAATATACGAATACACCTATAGTATGCTCACTAGGCTACTCAAACACGCATTCATATTTAATAAATATATATATATAGCAATGCAAAGACTAACAACAAACTTTTATATGGGAAGAATCTTTGAAGTATGACATGCAGACCTCATTAGCATTTAATTATACTCACAGGCTTACACACATGCATAAGAGTATTTATATTATATAATAAATATATGTAATAATAATGTTGATTTCTTGTACACCTGAGTATGCGCATCACAGTTCTTCTTCACTAATATATACTAGTATAGCTGCACGCAAAATGCATGCTTGTATAATCATGTCACTGAAGTTGGTATGCAAGATCCATCACATGCACTAAGTTTAATTCAGATTAGGGAAGGCACACAAAGAATTCTCAAGAGTTTGATTGTGACTTAGAATTCCTAACATACCACATGAACATATGCCATCAAAACTATTTCACAAAATTACACTAAAAACCAAACATAATGACACATGCTACAAAAGATTCTAAAATCAGCATCATTAACTAAATGAATCAATAATGGACCATCCCTCGTACAAAATTTAGAATACATTTGCACTATGCAAAAATCCAGATATACAGACACTTTCTTATCATACAGCTTCTCTTCGTCTTCCATGAAAATAATCGAAGCTTTACAGATAGAAAACGCAGCATAATACAAAGCATGTGTCACGGAACAAAAATCGGACGTAGACAAATAATATGCCCAACAATTACATTAAGAATCATAAACAATATTTAAGGTAACATCTAATTAAACTGAGCCTATAAAATCATGTTTACACCAAACCACATATCCTTGCACCGAAAACAAAAATACTGGAACCTCAAAAACATTATAAAATAATAGTTCAACAAAACTCATAAAATTTACAAATACATTTCCATGAATTCAACAACAATCCTCGAGCGCAAGTATCAACTTATAAGTAAACTACTTAATCGGTTGTTGATTATAGTGGCTTTTCTCTTTCTTTTTTGTAGCAGCAATTCTAGTGTTATTAGCGCTATCCAAATTACAGGCTCTGTGAATGGAGGATCTCATTTTAGAATACATTTTCTTTGTTATGCATATCATTGTGTAAATTCTTATACAAAACTATATCCAAACACGATTTTTCCCACTTTAGAATACATCGTCAAACATTCTTTGATCTGAATTATTAAACATTGGGTTCTTCACACTACAGTAAGGAATCCTCTCCTTAACAGATTTTTCATCGTGTTCTTGTTCAACCATATAACCATTGAATTCGTTTCTATAACTCATGAATGTGTGAATCTGGTAATTAATCAGACTCAATCACTTCCTCAGTTTTGTAAAAACCATGCCATCAAAGGTTATTTATGATAATCCCCATTGTTATTGAATTTGTACTTCCCAAAGATTTTAGTATGAGCTATCTAGAAGATAATTATGACTGTAACAAAAAGAAAACTAAAGTCCATGCTATTGACTATAGAACCCAAAAGTAAGTGTAAAAAAGTTCCTAATCTACAAACTATTGGTATACATGCTCAAGATGGGTCCCTTTGTAATGACCCACTATTTTGGACCATTCAAATCGACAATAAATCCACACATGTCGGACCTGAATAATTCAAAACAATAGATTGTAAATAAAATTTGGCAAAACTCAGAATATACAGTAAATAAATCACAGATCACAGACACAGAGTAATATAACAATGCAGCGGAAGCAAGAAATAGTAGTTCATGAAGCTACTATATATGTATACATCAGAGTTAACAAAATCAATAGAAGTAAAAGATACAACAGAAGTCTCAATATGATAATCAAGTATAAATCAGAATACATCACTGGAATCAACTGAATGACTGAAAGCGAAATTGATAGCTGGATCTCCAAGAAAGCTACAACTCCAAAGGTGAGTCTTGAATGCTGTATCACTCAATCTGACCCGAGCGTAAAGCAAAATACAAAACACTCGAGTCAGGACATACATACTAATACAATGTAAACCAACTCAAGTGAACTATAGTATAAAGGTACAAGTAACTTAAAGAATGATTGGGATCGCTCATTCTTTAAGGATCCGTTAAACTATTTACTATGTAGTAATATTCGCTATTATAATAATGTCGAATAATAAAATAAACTTACTTTTAAATAGCATTAAGGCTTTACATTTTCCACCTTAACACGTAATAGTCCCAGTAGTCTATCCAGTATTAGCATACCCCTAGTTCGGGAGCTACCCTCAATACTCCACAGGCTACGGCACAAATCCAAACTCATAGTAAAGGTCGATATGGTAGGTGACACGGCACAACTAGGCAATGCCAGGGTAGATATACCAATTACGCATCCGGGCTGGTGGAAACGCATAGCAGCCACTACAGCCCACCTCGAAACACACTCCCAATTCAATAATCGAAGGGCGGCCACCAAAATCACAAAGTAATAGAATAGTATCGAAGAAATGCGTCCGATCAGAGGTGCTACCTCATTAGCCCGTCAATCGCTCCTGTTTTAGCCACTTTATGCCAACTCACGGGAGTCGGGTCCATGTTCATACCTCAATAGGATCGTCGCCACCATCCTACTTCATTCTGGAATCTCCACCGCGTACATGGTTGTTAAAGTGGTTTTCGGTATCGACAGAGAGTATGCCCATATCCGATCCCGGTCTCTTTGCCAACCAATCGTTATTATAACCCATGGATATTTATTTCAAATTCATTTACTTTAAAACCCAAAATATCATATCCATTTCAAAACTAAATACTATATTATTTCATTTCAAAGCCAAATCAATATATCATTTCCATTTCAAAAATCCAAAGCCATAATATATCATTTAAATTCCAAAACCAAATCAATATTTCATTTTAAATAAAACCCAAATTTCCAAATCACTAAATATTTCTTTAAATTTAATTAACTTGAAATATTCCTTTAAATCATCTTAAACCAAAACCACTTTATAAGGCCATATTCTTAAATCTTAAATTTCAAATCAATATATTAAAAACAATTCTTAATTAAATACTATTTCAAATAAATTCATTTCCAAACCATTTAAATTCAATGTCAAATAATATTCATTTCAAAGTTGTAACATTTCTAAGTTCATTCGTTCAATCATTTCGAACATTGAAATTTTCAAAACAGCAGCATTTATAAAGTGCTGCGGTAGGTATATTTAGTATATATCAAAACATAGTTCAAAATCAGAAACTACAGCATTTCAGAAATGCTGTTATAGGTTTATTTAGAAATTTCAGCATATAGTTCAAATTTTCAGAAGTTACAGCACTTTAGAAATGCTGTTGTAGGTCCTTTTAGTATATTTGAGTATTTTCAGCCATAGTTCATTTTCCATAAATTACAGCACTTCAGAAATGCAGTTATAGGTCTTTTTAGTATATTTCCAGCCATAGTTCATTTATCCACAGCATTTCAGAACCGCTATAATTTCTGTTATACCCTTTAAACCAATATATCTTCAATTTATCTCATTTTTAACTTATCAAACTCATTCCACTTTCCAAAAAAAATTTGGATATTACTTAACTTATAAATTTTAATAAAACAACATTTTTATTAATAAATCTATAATTTAAATTAATTTTATTTGTTAGTCAATCCTTTATAAATTGCTTAACTTTCAGAAACATTAAAACTTCAATTTTAGCCATTTTTAACTTATAAAAATTCATGTTTCATGATTCAAAAACATTCATTTGGATATCATTTAACTAATGATTTAATAAAATAAAATTTTATAAATAAATATCCAATTTAAACCATAATTCATTTATTAAGTCAAAATACACTATTTTACTTAACATTTTTAACCACCAACTTAACACTTAAATTTAAAATACCCATTTCAAAAATAAAACTAAAATTTCTATTTATTTACTTAACTTAAATTTCCATTTGAAAAACTAAATTTCCAATTATCAAGTTAGGCCAAAATTAAAATTACATTTTCCATTTAAAAATCATAACTATTTATTCTACAAAACATAACATTTCACAAAAGAATATTTTATCGTAGTTAATACAACAATCAAATCTTTTTCTTTTAGATTTATTCATTTAGACATAAATTAACTATGATTTCTAGTTAAATACATTTTATTACAAAATGTCCAATTAAAAATGTATTCCATTTTATCAGTTCAAAATACATTATTTATTACACAAAACATGTCCGTTTCATAAAGTAAAATTCATAACATTTACTAGGTTAGACTTAAAATTCCATATTAAGTCCAATTATATTATTAAGTTATTTATCATCAATAAATGTCTTTAAATTCAATTTAAAACCAACACATCTTTAAAATTTCCATCAAAGCCACTTATTGACTTATAAAGTCTTAACTTATAGAAAACCAACATCTTCTTATATTTAAGTCATTTAAATCAAATCTTTTAGCTCAAATTTCATATATTTAAAACATTCAAAATATTCAATAATTTTTAGGAAAATATTATTTAAAAATATAACCATGGGCCTGTATAATATTTTCTAACCTAGGTCAAGTGATACGGATATGTATCATTTCAATCCGTAATTTAAAAAGAAAATCTGGGTTCTATCATTTCAAACCCGCAATCCCAAGTCAAATAAATTAAAATAAAAATATAATAAAAATCACTCGAGCCTATCATTTCAGCCCATAATGATTTTTCCTTATTCTAATATCCGTTCGAGTATGTATCATTTCAACCCATAGTGATAGGGAACTTGCAGTGTGAGATACAGTAATTAAAATGAACAGTATAACATATAATGACATATCAGGTAATGTAACAGGTATATAAACAGCATTTAACATCATATAATATATCACAAGCATGTATGAATAACATATCAATTTATACAGATTCACTTGTCATTATTTCACAATAATATAAGTACATATGTCTAGAGTGACAAAACTCACCTTTTTAAAGCTAGAGATCAAATTCAAAACACACAATTGAAACTCCGAAAAGCACGACAAAGCACGAATAAGATTTTTTTATAGATGGAGAGCCAAGATCCAAACTTGTATGCAAACAATTATCACAAACATAAGATTATGATTCAACACAAAATTTAGAAATTAAAATAATGAAAAGAGGTGAAACAAAGAACATAACCTTGCTTTTAAACAACAAGAGTGGAAGGCAAAGAGGCAAGCAAAAGAAGGGTTACAAGCACACAAAGATTCGTCCTATGGCTTCATGTGGCTCGGCCTTATATGTTAAGATCTGGTCAAGGCATCATAGGCACGCCTAGGGTTAGGCAAAGCAAGGTGGTGTGGTGTAGGGTTGTGGCCGAGGCTAATAGGAGAGGAGGTGATGGAATATGCGGTTTAGGCTAGGTTTTTTCATTGTTTGGTGATGGATTTTGGTCTATAGGTCATGGCCATGTTTGGTGCATGGTAATGAGGTGATGGAGGTGATCATGGAGAAGGTGGAGAGGAGATGAGGTCGGAAATATGGTGGAGAGGCCGAGCAAGCTTGAAGAACAACAAAGGAAAAAATAGAAAAAGAAGAAGAGGAAGGAGAAGCCATGAATTAGATCTAGAGCTTGTATATATTTTTTTGAACGCAAATGAATTGGAGATGGGAAGTTTTCTTTGTACGTGAATTGCAAAGATAAGTGGCGGCTAGGGTTATGAAGATATGAATGGCCAAAAGAAATGGCAAGCAATAAAGAGGCTAGTGAATGAGGGGATTTATTTCCTATTTAATAAAATAACTTATGGATTTAATTAATTTTTTTCCTTTGTTTGCACGCAATGAAAAGAAGAGTTTGAGGAACAATATGTACGTGATTGATAGGAAAAAATCACGGCTATGAATGTGGGTAGTAATTGGCTACGCAAATGCAAAGGCAAGGGAAAAGAAAAAGGCAACAAATAAAGCAAGTAACTTATGTCTCTTGAAATTTCTAAGCTATTATTAAAAATAAATCCAATCAAAAATCAAATAAATATAATCAAGTTTATACAAATTAAAATAGAAAATAAAATTACCGAAAATTATTGCTTGTAAAACACTGTAATTTATCCAGTTTAAAAAGTATAAGTTTTAAATTCCCAATAAATCCATATATTTGATTTCTCAATCTTGTTATTGAATCTACTATTAACTTATCCTCTTATGGGTAATATTAACATTGGTTTATATACTAATACATTAATAATTTCCTAATTCATCCAAATTTCAATTTCATTTAGCTACAATAAATCCATTTATTACGGATTGAATTCCCATTTAATTAATTTCCAATAATTGCCTTGCTTCAATTCTACTCTTTTTATTAAATCTATGATCACTCTATGAACCTAGTTATTATTTGTTTATCTTTCATTACGTAAATATATATATTCAAATTTTCATCTTTCTTTTGTAATAACTGTTATTTTCAATTATATTGAATCTGCCAAATATATACATTTATCATAATTAAAACCTCGATCAATTTATTCAACTTGGTTTCATTCCTTTATTTCATCTTATGAATAAAATATACATTTCCATTTATGTCATTACGTTCACACTTTACAGTTATAGTCCTATCTCACATTAATGAACATTTACCTACATTTAAATGTAATTGATTTCCTACTCTGGATTTAGCAGCCTAAATGAAAAGGTGACTTGCATAAATGTTATCACTAACTTTATATTACACTCAAGTTTATTATTTCCACTAATTATTAGAATTGCTTATATAATGTTGAATTCATTCAATTACCATACATTTATTTACTTATATTCAATTTTATACCCAAATGTAAATAGTTACAACTACATTAATAGACCAATTAAATAGTAACTTACAACCATTACTATAACCTTTAATTTACATTTAATTTTTTCACTCACTTCATTATAAATTATAAAGTTTGTTTTTTTCCTTTTTTTTTCTTTTCTTTTTTTTCTTTCTTTTCTTCCAAACTTATTAACCAAAATCTTATTAACTTGACAACTTTAATTATTGAAAATTTACGGGTCGTTACACCCTTACTCTTTACAATAAAATATGGTACATTTTCTCTCATTCGTGTTTATAGCCTCAAAATTATCATAACTCAGATCATAAACATACAAAAACACAACTTCAACCTTATTTTCATGGAAAAAAATATATAGAACAGATCCTATTTACATTACCAAATTCTGGCCATTGCCGACACAGCTGTTGTATCGCATGAGAACCCTCAACTGCGCTCTCTAGCACTCCAAATTCGCAGCCGAAACCCCCGTCCTTCTCTGCACTTCACAAAAGACCCAGTTGCCTTTGCCTCCACACAAATTCACAGCCAAAATCCAGATATACAGATTCTTATCATACAGCTTCTCTTTGTCTTCCATGAAAATAATCAAAGCTTTACAAATAGAAAACGCATCTGATGACATTTACAGATCGCTTGTCGTGGATGCTATGCATCTGATGACATTTCCAGTAGCGATTCGCAAGTAATATAAACAGAATTTGGAGATTGGTTTATAGCGATGAATGGAATCAAGGTTTTAGGAACTGAATTTAGGGATGTAAATGAATTTGGGGAGAAATAGAATTGGGTTTATGAATCGACAGTGAAAAGGGGAGGCATGCATGCGAGAAGATGAGAAATGTAAGGACATTTCGGGTATTTCAGAAAGACGCGGTTGAAATCAAGTCATTGAATTTACATTATTAGTAGTAAAGATATATATATATATATACAAGTTAGTAAGTTATATAAGCTAGTAAATGAAATCAAAGATGTAGGCTTTACAAACAAAATGTGCAAGAAAACTTAAAACAACACTACAATATAAAATACTTAATATATAAACAATAGCAAAGCAAAGCATTAAGAAATGCAAACACTCTCTCACGTAGACATACATACATGCATGAAACTCACAAGTCATATTTAATATAGTTTATTATAGGATGTCAATAGACCCATTAATATACACGAACTGAGCCAAGCAAGACATTAAGATATGAAAGTAGGACATCAAGGTATGAAAACAGTAAGGTACTAATTTGCTAAATAGATATTCATATTGTATACATTTCATAAGTGATAAACATTTTACCAAACATCACCTACCTAAGTTTATAAACATAAAAAGATCCACATTCTCATATACAAGGAGTAGTAATACTGTTAGTTGTTGTTATATATTGTATAATGACAGTAATATGGTGTTGACAAAACAATTAAATTAGGCAGATTGATAGGTCTATATTTAAAGACTATCCAGCAATAAAAGATTTATTATCCAAAATATATAATTTAGTATACATAAGTTTAATAAAAACTAAGGAATTGTAGAAATCAAATTCATAGAAAGAAGCAAATGAAATAACTAAACTACAAGTACTCTCACGCCACTATATGTGTGTGTGTGTATGAATATTTATACCATAACCCACGCATGAAAAGACATAACTTCAAGATGGGCAAACATAAGATAAAATACACCAAGAGATTACATGCCTAGGTTCAAGAACACAGACATGTACCTGAAGAAACACATGCATATGATTCCAGACATACACGCCTACGTGCTCATGTATATACACTTGAAAATAGGAACAGACTCTAAGGCAATAGGAACAAAAGTGTTGCAGGTCGCGTTCGACAATCCGAGGTGGCTGCGACTATTAGAGTGTTGTGTGTTTTACAACTGTATTGTAAGTAGCATATTACCATTTGCGGGTGTAGTTTGCTGCAATACCGCAACCCATCACATAATGGGCCAAGCCCAATACATTATTTCCTATTATATAATAGTCAAACAGATCATTGTACTCTGTATTATTCATTCTGAGAAATAATACAAAATACTCTATTCTATTTCATTTTATACAAAATCTTCAATATGGTATCAGAGCAGCTAATGTCTAACCATAGCTTGTTGATGATAATCTCTTCTCTCAGTTTATAGACTGCTGCAATCTATTCTCATCACAGAGGGAGTCATTTCTTATCACTCCTTTATTTTATATTCTTTTACTTTTTTGTTTCACAAATTCTTGAATACATCATTGAGCCATATCAAGGAAAGCATCAGCCATTCATCACTTACCTTCTTGATTGCTCTCAGTATTCTTCTACTGCTTCTTTTGCATATTTGTTGCAGCATTTTATTCTTAACTTTTTTTTAGCCCCGCCTAGAGAATTCATCCTCTGGCTGCTTATATTTTTGTCTAAAATTCATCATCGAATTATCAAGAAACCAGTCACATTTTCATCATTCTAGTTTCTTGATAACGCTCAGAATTTGCTTTTTGTTTCCTATAATCTATGAAAAATCTTTGTTCATCACAGAGCAGTAATACATTAACTGCTCTCAGAATCTGTATCGTTTTAAGATATTCAGTTTCATACCTGAGCATCATCAAGTTTCTTGATCATTCACATTTCAAGATACTCTTTCAATTTTATTTCTCGGGTTTTTTCTTTTCTTGAATCATCATGACTGGAGGTGATTTTGATAATACGAGCTCCTCTCTGCTTTCCACCTCAACCTCAACACAGTAGCTGACCAATGATAATTTGTCAAAAATCTTGATTGCCCCACAAAATCAAACAATATCTAGCCAATTGGATGAATTCAATTTTCTACTTTGGAAATTTCCGATTGTCACTGCTGTGAGAGGATATGGGTTAGAAGACTATCTTCTTGGTACAAAAGTTGTGCCAGAGCAGTTCACTACAGACAGTGAAGAAAAGAGTATCATAAACAAAGAATATATCATACATAACAGACAAGATAATTTGTTAAGTTCTCGGCTATTGTCCTCTATCAGTTCTAGCTTACTGCCACAACTGACAGGATGTACAAATTCTCATGAAATCTGGTCAACAGTTCAACAAAATTTTAGTGCCCAATCTGCAGCCAGAATAATGTTTTACAGAAAGCAATTACAGAATGTAAAGAAGGGGTCTATTCCAATAAGGGAATACTTAACCAAAGTAAAGACTCTATGTGATCAACTAGCTGCAACTGGAAATAGTGTTTCAGACACTGAACAAGTTTTATTCACTCTAAGTAGCCTTGAGGAAGAATATGAATCATTTTTGGTAGTCATCTCTTCAAGAGATACCACTCCATCTATTCAATATGTTCACTATATCCTTCTTGCTCATGAAGGAAGGATAGAGCAAAAGAAGCCAGTGACTACTGACTTTTCTGTCAATTACATTGCAAATAATAACAGAGGAAAGAATCAAGATACGAGAAATACTTCTAATAATTTCCAGAGAGGTGTTCAGAATAGTAGAGGAAGAGGAAGAAGTGGCAGAGGCAATAACAATGGTAATAGACTTCGATGTCAGATATGTGAAAAGTATGGACAGGCTGCCTATAAGTGCTATTTTAGATTAGATCTAAATTACATACCTAGGCAACAAGGCAACTCTGGCAATCAGAGAAACTATACACCAAATGCTAATCTGACCAGCATGCAACAAGATTATAGAAACCAGTCAGAAAGTTCAAAAAACAACTCTGATGGCATCAATGACAGTGCCAAAACTGATGACATTCATGATGAAGTGTGGTATCCAGACTCAAGGGCAACAAATCATGTCATAAATAATCTCAGCAATTTAAATCTTGGAAATAAAGAGTATAGAGGTAAACAAAGTATTCACATGGGTAATGGTGTTTCTACTAATATAACTCATACTGGCAATGCACTTATACAAGGTAAGAGGCAACTCTATCTTAATAATTTGTTGAGAGTCCCTCAAATAAAGAAAAACTTGATAAGTGTATCTTAGTTTGCTAGAGATAATGATGTATTCTTTGAATTTTATCCTGATTATTGTGTTGTCAAAGACATATTAACTAAGAAAATTCTTTTGCAGGGTAATGCTTTCAAGGGACTGTACAAATTTGTATTTGTTGACTCCAAGAACAATGATAATGTTGAAAACTGTTGTAACATCTCTGGATCTAGTTAGAGTATGCTAGGTAAGAGTAACTTTGATTTGTGGGACTGTAGACTGGGTCACCCTAGTGTTGAAGTTGTAAAGAAAATATTGAAAAGTAATAAAACCACTTTTGATAACATGTCTACACCTTACATATGTACCTACTGTCAGTTGGGTAAGAGTCACAAGCTTACATTTAAAAATTCTCAAACTATATATTCAAAACCTCTTGAGCTTGTGGCCACTGACCTATGGGGACCTGCCCCTATTGGTACTGATTATGGGTACAAATACTACATTTCTTTCATTGATGCTTATTCAAGATTTGTATGGATATAGTTCTTAAAATCAAAGTCTGAAACTTGTCGTGCATCTATGTAATTTATAGCTCATGTAGAGAAGTTGATAAATTCTCAAGTTAAAGCCATACAAACAGATGGAGGGTCAGAATTCAAACCACTCAGAGAATATTTTCAGAAAAGTGGGATAAGTCATAGAACTACTTGCCCCTACACTTCAGAACAAAATCGATTAATTGAAAGAAAGCACAAACATGTTGTAGAAACTGGACTTACACTGTTAGCACAGGCAGCTTTACCTCTGAATTCGTGGTCAGATGCCTTGGCACTGCAGTTCATTTAATTAATAGGCTCCCCACTAAAACACTTCAAGACAAGATTCCTATTGAAGTATTATTTGATAGAGCACCATATTATCATAGCTTAAAAGTTTTTTGTCGCTTATGCTTTCCCTGCTTAAGGCAATATAACTCTCACAAGTTAAACTATAGATCTACACCCTATACTTTCCTTGGATATCCAAACAGCACAAAAGGATATAAGTGTTTGGATAACAAGGGAAGAGTTTTCATTTCTAGACATGTCATATTTAATGAACATGTCTTTCCTTTTAGTGAATCTAGTATTAAGACTTCTAAAAAATCTATAATACTAGATTCTCTATTCCACCTATTCCTCTGAACCAAGATATACCATTTACTGAGTATGAGCGGACTTGTCATGATCACACTGAACCTGGACATTTTTCACCTCAATTCAATTCAGCTCAAGGTTCAGGTGATCTTCATGAAAGTCCACCTCGCTTGTAACGAACGTGATTTTTCGATGCTCGAAAATCGACATTAATACGTCCACTGTATCAACTGCCGAGCAATTGAATGTCGGAAAACCGAATTATTATGGAGAAAAAGAAGAGGTAGAACAAGACAAAAGAAAAAGAAAGGAAAAGAACACAGAAACAATATCAGAATCTCACATTTGCAGCGGAACAACATATAATAGATAAATGAATAATCTTTAAATCAAAGAACTATATCATTTTATACATTACATCATCATCAGAGTTTACAACAACAATATACAACACAACTGGACCGTTATATAAACTTGTCCTCATACAGAATACACAGCGGAAAAATAATATCATATACAAGTGATACGTCTCGCCATCCAGCTCGTCAATGAGCTCCACAGCATCTCCTGAATCCAGAATGACCTGATAATCTGACTCTAGACTGCCCGTGTGGACGTTGGTGGGCACCCAGAGTTTAGGAAGGAAACAATAAACTCCAGGTCAGACATGGTGATTGGTGTGAGAACTAAAACAGTTATTTATCTTTAAAAACCACAACAACAACAATAGAAGTGGAAAATATTCGCAATGCTTTTGGAAAATGAAACTATCATAAGACCTCCCGCCACACACACAATGCAAACGCAGAATTGGAGGAGATTTCTTCTTATGATAGTCAAACATGCTTACTACGCAAAATCATTTGATTTGCTATTATTATTAGTGCATAGTGCAGAAAACATTTCGAAAGTATAATATTAATCTTAGCCAACATACGACCAGTATCGTATGCCTACTATAGCTACCATCTAAACAGTGGTGACCAGCATAAGTAAATGGCAGGTTCTACAACTAAAACCGTACAAGGTTCGTATTGGAAATTGGATTGCCAACAAATGGTCAGGCTAAGGATCTTCCTATGCCACGTAGGAATTCCTCTGGCGGGATGCTCCGAGAGACAACCTGCTCTCTGCCAACACAAGGCCGGGTTACCTCTGCAACTAGGTAACTCATGAATATGCCATCCCCCGGTCCTTTGGGACCTTTATCCGAGCGCTCGGTAACCAACATCACACATAATAAATAAAGTGTGTCACAATGAGTAAGTATCTGGGCTCCATATCATGATACCACCCTTTTCCAGAAGCAAATGACATACCCTAAAGGGCGCGACCCTCATAACCTTGCTGCATCTTTCATGTTTCGACCATTTCCGGGTTGTGAGGTCTGACGAAGTCTCGTCTACAAAGCTATGCTTTTTCACAAAGCCACGCTTTGATCACAAATGATCAATAAATGATCATCACACAGCAACACTCAGCATGCCACATTACCAAATTGGGAGTATATCACTGATAAATTTCAACTACATAACCTCTGAGCTCGTACGTCTCAGAGAAGGGTGTTAAGCTAAGAGAATAATTTCTCTGTCACCAACAGAAATGTATTTGAAAGAAATCAGCTTTATATCTCAAAATGTAATGTCAGACATGTAACCACACAAGTCTGTTCCGGGTTCGAACAGAACCGAAGGCACTTCCAAAAGAAGCCCTTGCAATCCGGGTATTCACAATCCCGATAAAACTTCCCATCACAAAGGAAATCTCTATACCATAGCTAACGGTGCAGAGACAATCGATAGGTCATCCTATCGTTTTCACAAATACCCGGTCTTCACCACCGGTCTTCAATACGATCCATATCGTCGTATCACTAATTCAGAATGGGTTATATGACACAAAGGCCTTTTCCGGCTAACCCGAATAGTGAGCACAATATTTAAAACATATGGATATAGGGATTTAAATTAAGTCACAACTTATTACCCAAATCCTTTCCTTTAAATGGTTTAACAAATTACCATTTTAAATCTTTAAACAAAAAGATTTACTTCACAAAGTTTACCCAATTTCACAAAGGTTCATTCACAGATTTCCAAATCAATTTCCATTTCAATCTGATTAACCCATTAAATCTTTAAATCAAGATTTAACTTATAGCTTTCAAAACTATTCACAATTCAAGTCTTTTATAATATAAAAGATACACCTTTTAAAATCTTCTTTGATTTCAAAATAAAGTTTAATCATCTTCACAAAGGTTAATTCATAGTTTTTCCAAACTATTTACAATTTCATTTCGACTTGAATTGTTTCAATACAAATTGGAGATCTTTTCACTTTATGAAAGCCATTATCATTTGAAAACAGATAGTTTTCGTTTTGGGAAAAACGGTTACAATTTCATGGTTTAAAACCATTCAAGTATAAAACTTGAAATTAAATTTAAATTTTCCAAAACCATATTTTAAATGGTTAAAAACCCATATAAACACCTTTTATATTTATAAAAATCTTTTAAACCAAAATTCCCAAATTATTGAATTCAATTCAAAATATTGAATTCAAACTTAAATCAAATGATTTAAATTCCAATTCTATTAAGTCATTTAAAATAACTTATATTTTTGAATCTCATTTTCAAAAACTTCCAATTTAAATTCCAAAACTATTTTGGATTCAAAAACTCAATTTTTTCCAAAATTGATAAAATCTGTGACTTAACCGATTTCCACGTGAAATCCACATTTGTGTGTGTGTTGTGTAGTCCTAGGGTTTAACACAATAGTACAACAGCATTCAATCATCACAGATCAAATATAACAGTATAATTGGTAAGCGGTATAAACTATAACGCTTATCTTTCATTCACAGATCACAGATATATCATATCATAGATAAATAAATTAAAGATCACACACAAAACAGGATATATCACAAAGCATCATATATCAAAGATATCAAACAATTCAACATCTAATATAATCCAAACATCCATAAGTAGGATTAATTTAATTATCTGATTAATGTAAATCAGATAAATTTCTATAAATCAATTTTACTAGTTATAGTAAATTAAAAATCAATTAATTTCAAATTGATTTCAAAACACCAAATCAAATTTTCAACAAATTTCCAAATTATTTCCTTTTTAAAATAAATCTCTTTATCTCTTCAAATCTATTTAAAAATCCAATTTCAAATAAATTCTTCAATTTATAATTGATATTTCCGAAATCCACTTATTAAGTCCTTTTCTTCCAAATTTGAAATTCAATTCAATACAGCTCAAAAATAAGATTTTTATCTTTTAACTCCTTTTAAATTTATCCAATTATCAAAAATAAATTTTCGATAAATTTCCAACTTAAATTTCGAAAATCCAATTTCATTTATTTCTGGTATCCAACGATACCGAAAATATATTCGGCTAAATTATAGCCGTCAACAATTTCAATCACAATATAATCACACGGCGATTATAAATAAATTAACACACAATATTGAAACTAATTCAAATGTTTGAGGAATCGAGTTGGATCCCTCCAACCTGTTTCCCTGCATCCACAGATGTTAGCACAATACCAATTCCACTTCAATATGAAATATCGCGGTATATGGGATTTATAAATATTATCTGCTATTATGCGGAGCAATAGGGTCTCATCCGCTATATAATGCGGGAAATCAACTCCAAATACATATATAATACCAATTCCACTTCAATGTGGAATTATCGCGGTATATGTTTTTAATAAATAACCTCCGCTTAATATACGGCGTATAGGGTCTATTTAACACAATATATAACAATTTATCATCCAATCATCACAATCAACACTATCAATAATTTTGAATCTAACTATTTAAAATTTAAATCGAAACAAAATATTCGATTGAGTGAGAAGTTCTCACCTTGCTTTCAATAACGGTTGCAGAATTTTATTTTGAATAAAATTAAACAGACGTTTAATTTTACCCAAAATTTTCACTGACTCCAATTGAATCCAAACCAGCTCCATTGCGTAGAGCTCGTCGAAACTATTCAAACGCAAAAAGTTTCGTCAAATTCCGATGTAACGACCCAAAATTTTGTCAATTAAAATTCGAATATTTAATTGATTTTAAATATTAACAAGTTGAATTAATAAGTCGAATAATTTAAAATTCGAATATTTGGATTTTATTGGGTAATTAAATTGATAATTCAATAGTGAAATTCCAGAAATAATTGAAAATTGGGTTTAATGTGATTAAAAATGATTTATAAAGTTATAATAAATCATGTTGAAGTTATAGTGATGTTATAGAACTTTTAAAATTGAAATAAGAGTTAATTTGTGAAAATTGAATATTTTAATATTTAATCGACTAGTGAAATTAGCCATTTTTCGAATAGTCTCAGAATTGGACGAAACTAGTTCCATTGGATCCATAATAGTTTGTTATCATCGGGTTTCAATTTTTGTAGCAAACGGAGTTGTCGTTTGACCGTGGGAGCTCGAAATGCATCGAAATTGTTTTAATATTAATTTGGCGAGTTAAAATAGTCATTTTTCAAAAAGTCTCGGATTTTGACGAAACTAGTTTCATCGGATCCGTAATGTGATATTATTGCAATATTTCAAATTTCGTGTCAATCGGGTGTACCGTTTGTCCGGCGCAAGCCAAAACGCATCGAAATCGGTTTAAATCGGTTTAATTTAAATTTGATGGTTTAATTCTGTAACTCGCACAGATGACCGAATTAGCTCCCGAAACACGTTCCATTGCGTTCGAAATGCGGGGTAAACCTTAGAAACGTCAGCCGGTAGGTTCGATTTGGAGTTCGGAAAATCCGGGAGGAATAGTGTTTTGGCTATTTTTCTATATAAGCACCTCATATTCACAATTTGCAACAACATTCAAAACCTAACCCTAATTTGTTCCAGCCGCCACCATATTATTCTATGGCTAGAAATTCGTTATCTTTCTCCCTCGATCTCTCCAAATCCGTAAGGAATTACGAAAAGTGTTCAACTACAAAAATAAAGAGGGCGATGAGAGCTACGTTTTCAACGGTGGTGATCTGAATTGGAGCAGCGTAGTGGTCGCTAGAGGGCCGCGTTCTCTGGCCATTCATGCACGAATCCCAAGGCCTGGGGACCACCGAGTTGCATGTGTTGGATGGTGAAGGTGGAGCTCGACGTTGGCTTCGTGGTGGTGGTAGTTGATCGGGTTGAAGTTCGTCGGTGGTGGCTCGATAATTGGAGAAGCAAGTGGCGGCTTTGGGTTTCATGTACGTGATTTTCATGTTGGTTGGGAAGAAAAGGGGCATGGCCAAGATCTGGTGCAGATGGAATCAATGGCTAGGATCGAATCTAGGGTTTGAAATTAAAAATTTAGTTGTAAATTATTATATATTTAATTCGTACAAACTTTAAACTATCATAACTTCTTCATACGAGGTCCGTTTTTGACGAGACGAATTGCGTTGGCTTCATTTTGACGAGCACTACGTAATGGATCTGGTTTGGAGTTGATTGGAATCAGTGAAAATTTTGGGTAAAATTAAACGCGTGTTTAATTTTATTCGAAATAAACGCTGAAACTGAATCGGAAATTCAAGGTGAGAACTTCTTACTCAACTGAAATTGTTCGATGTAAATTTTAAATAGTTAGATTTAAAATTGCTTGAATGTATGTTTGAATGATGATTGCTATCTATTGATTGTTAAAATAGACATTATACGCCGTTATTAAGCGGAGGTTATTTATTAAAAACATATACCGCGATAATTTCACATTGAAGTGGAATTGGTATTATTTATGTATATAGCTATATATATATATATTGGAATATGTATATATTGGAGTTGATTTCCCGCATTGTATAGCGGATGAGACCCTATTGCGCCGCATAATAGCGGATAATATTTATAAATCCCATATACCGCGATATTCCGTACTGGAACGGAATTGGTATTGTGCTAACATCTGTGGATGCAGGGAAGCAGGTTGGAGGGATCCAACTGGATTCCTCACCAATATTTATTTGATTACAGATATTGTGATATTTGTTGATTATCATATGATGATATATGATGTTTGATTGTCGTGATTGATGATTGGTGCTGTTGCATCATCGAATCCATTTTTGAAGTTTAAAAATGACGATTTTGATTTTAAAGGGTTTTAAAGTGATTTTTGAAAGTATACATTTTTATAAAAATTTTGAATTGATTCATTTTAAATAAATTAAAGTTACAATTTTTAAGTAATTAAATTTGATTTTTATAAAAATATAATTGAAATGTGAATTTTGAAATAAGTGGTTGATAAATTTATAAAATAGTTTAAATTGGGGTTTTTGAATAATTATAAACGATTTATATAAAGAATTTATAAAATTGATATTTTTATAAATTAAAAATATTGGAATTGTAAAACGAGTTTTTACAAGTGTTAAAAAGAAATATAAATGGATTTCATAAGTAAATGAAATTAATAGGTTTAAAATGTGAAGTTATAAAATGAATAGATTTTTGTAAAATAAAAGATTTATAAGTAATTAACTTATAAATTAGATTTTTGGTATAAAATTGAGTTATAAATCGAATTTGTTAATTCAAGGATTTTTATAAATCGAAGTTTTTATAAATAGAATTGGAATTTATAAACATTGTTTATAAATCCGAAATCACTTATTTTGATAAGTGAATTTTAGAAGTTAATTAAAGGAATTATATCCACGATTTTAGACAATGGATAATCTTTTTAATAAATGTGTAGAAACATCGAATTGGGTAAATAAAGTATATTCACGATTTTGGACAGTGAATATATTATTAAATAAAATGGATATGTTTTGGAGAAGTGATATTACGAAATGAAGTAATTATTTTAAAAGATGTTTTAAAACGTGTTAAGTATCGAAAACATAGATTTCAACATTCATTGTTGAAATAGACGTTTTCGAGAAATAAGGAAATGGTGGACTATAACATTGTTGTTATAGTAAATGGTTTCCGAAAAGAAATATTTTGTATAGTATTGGGAATTATATATCTATCTAAATTTCGAATCCCTATACTAGTGATTTTGGGTCGTCGTAACAATGTTTTACGTAACATTCGTTTTGACTCAAATAAAATGTGTTTAAGAAAATGATTTCCTTAAAGAATGAAATATATACTTAATTTTGATTTAAGTATATTGAATATTTTCAAATGCTGAAAATAAATAAGATTTGAGAATTACTTATTATTAAATAAGTATGGAAATGTTTTTCCAATGTGAAATGAAACGTTTTTGAGAATTTATCTTTGTAAAGATAAATTGAAAGTGATTTGAAATTTGGTTTCAAATGGTTGAAGTGTGGAAATTTTATATCTTGTAAAGATATTTTTGGAAAATTATTTGGAATCTGATGATGCTGTGCAGACCTATTGATAGTTAAATAACCGACTATCAATAATTACCTTGAATGGGTATTTGTTGTGATTTGCTTGAATTTGAATGCCACACTTATTTTTGAATAAGCGCTCACTATTCGGGTTAGCCGGGAAAGGACCTTTGGGTCGTATAACCCATTCCGAATATGTGATACGTCGTAATGGATTGAATTTGATGACCGGTGTTGAATACCGGATATTTTTGAAAACGGAAGGATTACCGTCGAGTTACTCTACATCGGCTGATCTCCGATATAGAGGTTTTATCACCCTTAGTGACGGGAAGTCCGGATGTGATTAGAAAATTATCCGGATTTGCAAGGGCTTCGTGAGAAGTGCCTTCGGTTCTGTTCGATCCCGGAACAGACTTGTATGGTTGTATGTCTAACGTTACAAATTGAGATATAAAGCTGGTTTCTTTCAAATACATATCTGTTGGTGGCGGAGAATTTATTCTCTTAGCTTAACACCCTTCTCTGAGACGTACGAGCTCAGAGGTTATGTAGTTGAAGGTTATCAGCGATATATTCCCAATTTGGTAATGTGACATGCTGAGTGTTGCTGTGAAATGATCATTGTTTGATCATTTGTGATATGATCATTTATCTTTGTGATCATTACTTTGATCATTTGTTTGACGCAAAGCATAGCTTTTGTATAAAGCGTAGCTTTGTGGACGAGACTTCGTCGGACCTTACACCCCGAAAATGGTCAAAACAGGAAAGATGCGGCAAGGTTATTAGGGGTAGCGCCCCTTTAGTGTATGTTATTCCTTCTGGATAGAGGTGGTATCATGGTATGGAGCCCAGATATTTAACCTATGTGGTTGCTGCATTATTATTCTTATGTGGTTGTTGGAAATCGAGGATCCTTGGATATAGATCGGTTACGATTGGGGGATGACATATTCGTGTCAGTAGTTACCCAGTTAGGGGTAACCCAGCCTTGTGTTGGCAGAGATCCGGTTTGGTTCTCGGGTCGTCTTTCCAGAGGCGTACCTATGTGGCAATGGGAAGTTCCTTGGCCTGACCATTTGTTGGAAATCCAAAGAAACAATACGAGACTTGTACAGTTTTAGTTGTATTACCTGCCATGGAATGTGGCGGTAACCTGCTATTGAACATGGTAGCTATAGTAGGCATAAGTGCGGAATGCCTATGCTGGCTAAGATTAATATTATACTTTCGAAATGTTTTCTACACTATGCACTAATAATAATATCAAAAAAGGATTTGATTTTGCGTGGTAAGCATCTTTGACTATCATAAGAAGAAATCTCCTCTAATTCTGCGTTTGCATTGTGTGTGTGGCGGGAGGTCTTATGGTAGTTTCAGTTTCCAAAAGCATTGCGAAAATGTTTTATTTTCTTTGAGATAAACTGTTTTAGTTCTCACAGCAGTCACCATGACTGACCTGGAGTTTATTGTTTCCTTCCTAAACTCTGGGTGCCCACCAATTTCCACACGGGTAGTCTAGAGTCAGGTTATCAGGTCATTCTGGATTCGGGATGCTGTGGAGCTTAGTGGCGAGCTGGATGGCGAGACGTACCACTTGTATATGATATTATTTATTCCCCTGTGTATTCTGTATGAGGACAAGTTTATATAACTGTCCATTGTTGTATATTATTGTGTAAACTCTGATGATGATTTAATATATAAAATGATATCGTTCTTTGATTTAAGGATTATTCATTTATCTATTATATGTTGTTCCGCTGCGAATGTGAGATTCTGATATTGTTTCTGTTTCTGTGTTTTCTGTTGTTTTTTCTTTCTTTTTCTTCTGTTTTCTTCTACCTCTTCTTTCTTAAACCCTAAGAATTCGGTTTTCCGGCATTCGATGGCTCGGCAGTCGATACAGTGGACGTATTGATGTCGATATCCAAAAGTCGAAGAATCGGGTCCTTACAACGTGGTATCAGAGCATATGGTTAAGCGACAACCCTGCTCTGTTGGGTGTTACTCATTATAGATAGAGTCAGTAGTACTCTAGAATGAGTTTGAGTGTAATAATAGATACGAGCGCATATTTGTTAGTGAATATAAAATTGTTTTATATTGTGATGGTTGATTTGTTGAGTGGTATATGGATTCTGGTCGGTATTGTCCGTACAACTTTATCGATAGGGATCTCTAAACACTTGTATAGAACAATTCGGCACGATATTGTTTTAAAATTTGGGTGGATAACATAATTTTACCTCAATTATATTTTGTATATAAATAAATAATTTTTTAGAAATTATTAAAGATTATATGATTGGTTGTTTGGTTGTTAAAAAAATGTAAATATATATATATATAAGTTGATAAAAGTTGTTTGAATAAGTTAAATAAAAACAACAATTGTAAAAGAGTAAATTGTATAAGCAAATAAATTAAAAGTATGAAGTTATAATTAATATGATTTACAATTGTGAAATGATCTTATATATATAAAGTGGAATTCTATAATAAGAGATTTATAAATGTGGTTTATAAATAAAAAGGAAATTTTTTGAAAGAATTTAAGCACTGAATTCACTATTGTTGCTGGAAAATAATACGGTGATGACTGCTGCATCATCAGTATCATTTTTGGGTTTCTGTGTGATTGATTTGCTACCATAGTAAATTGAAATTGAAGTTTGTTGTGATAAACAAATTTGAATTAAAATCCAAGCTGTAATTGTGGAGTATAAGTAAAATAAGTTTTATACTTATAATATGGAATAATAAATTTTGACTTTGGTAAAAGTTAAATAAAATTTGAATCTGAATTGGATTTATAAGTGGAAACTTAAGTTAATTTGAACAAATGATGTTTGAAATGGAAAATAACTTAAGTGATGTTGAACGAAGTTGATTTTGATATCAAAGTAAATTAATAAAGTGAATTAAATAAATGTGAACTTGAGTTATATAAATGAAATTCAACTTTATTTGTAAAATGAATTAGCAATTGAATTAATGAATAAATGAAGGAATGTTAATCAATCTAATGAAAATAAATTGATATGAAACAATGGATGTAAGTGTTAATTCATTAAAAGTCAATGAAATTGAAAGTTGAATCATTGAATGTAAGTCAATTTAATATCAACCAATTGAATTAAAGGTGTTGGATCAAATTGAATGTAAGTAAAGTAAATTGAATAAATTTGGTTGTAATGGATGTACATTGGTTGTTATATGAATGTTAGTTGATTGTATATAATTCATTAAGTGTTAATGAAACTGAATTGACAAATTGAAAGCTAAAGTAATTGAAATCAAATTGGAAGTTAAGTGAATCTTAAATAGAATTGAATTTGATTTTTAAGTGAACCAACTTGAATATGAATTAGTGAATGTAAACTAATTTAATTTGAACGAATGAATATTAGTAAAAATCCAATGTTAACAATCAAATGTGATTAAATTGGAAACCAATTCATTAAATATTGATGAAAAGTGAATGTATATTGATTTGGTTATGAAGTTGTTGAATGTTTATTGGATGATGGTTGCATTTGTTGTTTGTTGCATTTGCTATATTGACACATATGTAGTTGTTATGTTGTTATATGATGTATATCGATATTATTTTCTATATACATGTTCTCATTTGTTTGATTGAGTGATTAGTAGGTGCGGATGGCGTTTGCTTCGCATTTGGAGCTCGCTTTCGCGCTATATTAGCCGTATACGCTCGCTAATAATATATAAGGTACATATCTCGGATTAAATATCGTACTTTTACACTTTTTTTCCTACGGGATGCCTCATCACTTGATGAGATGTATATTTGTGATATATATACACTGTCATTTTTTTTCGGATCGAGCCGCGCAAAGGAGGCTATGGCGAATTTTTTCGAAAATTTAAGGCGTTAGAATATTTTTGAGAAATTTGAAAATTTTGGAAAACTTAGTAAAAGTTGTTGAAAGAAGTCTAACTATGGATTTTGGAAAAGTTAAACACTTAAGAGATTTGTGAAATCAGATTCGAATGGTTTGTTTTGAAAAGTCAATGGATTTTGTGAATTTTTCTTACTTGGTAATTTCGAGGACGAAATTCTTTTAAGGGGGGAAGTTTGTAACGACTCAGAATTTCTGTCAATTAAAATTCGAATATTTAATTGATTTTAAATATTAACAAGTTGAATTAATAAGTCAAATAATTTAAAATTCGAATATCTGGATTTTATTGGGTAATTAAATCGATAATTCAATAGTGAAATTCCAGAAATAACTGAAAATTGGGTTTAATGTGATTAAAAATGATTTATAAAGTTATAATAAATCATGTTGAAGTTATAGTGATGTTATAGAACTTTTAAAATTGAATTAAGAGTTAATTGTGAAAATTGAATATTTTAATATTTAATCGACTAGTGAAATTAGCCATTTTTCGAACAGTCTCATAATTAGACGAAACTAGTTCCATTGGATCCATAATAGTTTGTTATTATCGGGTTTCAATTTTTGTAGCAAACGGAGTTGTCATTTGACCGTGGCAGCTCGAAACGCATCGAAATTGTTTTAATATTAATTTGGCGAGTTAAAATAGTCATTTTTCAAAAAGTCTCGGATTTTGACGAAACTAGTTTCATCGGATCCGTAATGTGATATTATTGCAAGATTTCAAATTTCGTGTCAATCGGATGTACCGTTTGTCCTGCGCAAGCCAAAACGCATCGAAATCGGTTTAATTTAAATTTGAACGTTTAATTCCGTAACTTGCACAGATGACCGAATTAGCTCCCGAAACACGTTCCATTGCGTTCGAAATGCGGGGTAAACCTTAGAAACGTTAGCCGGCAGGTTCGATTTGGAGTTCGGAAAATCCGGGATGAATAGTGTTTTGGCTATTTTTCTATATAAGCACCTCATATTCACAATTTGCAACAACATTCAAAACCTAACCCTAATTTGTTCCAGCCGCCACCATATTATTCTATGGCCAGAAATTCGTTATCTTTCTCTCTCGATCTCTCCAAATCCGTAAGGAATTACGAAAAGTGTTCAACTACAAAAATAAAGAGGGCGATGAGAGCTACGTTTTCAACGGTGGTGATCTGAATTGGAGCAGCGTAGTGGTTGCTAGAGGGCCGCGTTCTCTGGCCATTCATGCACGAATCCCAAGGCCTGGGGACCACCGAGTTGCATGTGTTGGATGGTGAAGGTGGAGCTCGACGTTGGCTTCGTGGTGGTGGTAGTTGATCGGGTTGAAGTTCGTCGGTGGTGGCTCGATAATTGGAGAAGCAAGTGGCGGCTTTGGGTTTCATGTACGTGATTTTCATGTTGGTTGGGAAGAAAAGGGGCATGGCCCAGATCTGGTGCACATGGAATCAATGGCTAGGATCGAATCTAGGGTTTGAAATTAAAAATTTAGTTGTAAATTATTATATATTTAATTCGTACAAACTTTAAACTATCATAACTTCTTCATACGAGGTCCGTTTTTGACGAGACGAATTGCGTTGGCTTCGTTTTGACGAGCACTACACAATGGATCTGGTTTGGCATTGATTGGAGTCAGTGAAAATTTCGGGTAAAATTAAACGCGTGTTTAATTTTATCGAAATAAACGCTGAAACTGAATCGGAAATTCAAGGTGAGAACTTCTTACTCAACTGAAATTGTTCGATGTAAATTTTAAATAGTTAGATTTAAAATTGCTTGAATGTATGTTTGAATGATGATTGCTATCTATTGATTGTTAAAATAGACATTATACGCCGTTATTAAGCGGAGGTTATTTATTAAAAACATATACCGCGATAATTTCACATTGAAGTGGAATTGGTATTATTTATGTATATAGCTATATATATATATATTGGAATATGTATATATTGGAGTTGATTTCCCGCATTGTATAGCGGATGAGACCCTATTGCGCCGCATAATAGCGGATAATATTTATAAATCCCATATACCGCGATATTCCGTACTGGAACGGAATTGGTATTGTGCTAACATCTGTGGATGCAGGGAAGCAGGTTGGAGGGATCCAACTGGATTCCTCACCAATATTTATTTGATTACAGATATTGTGATATTTGTTGATTATCATATGATGATATATGATGTTTGATTGTCGTGATTGATGATTGGTGCTGTTGCATCATCGAATCCATTTTTGAAGTTTAAAAATGACGATTTTGATTTTAAAGGGTTTTAAAGTGATTTTTGAAAGTATACATTTTTATAAAAAATTTGAATTGATTCATTTTAAATAAATTAAAGTTACAATTTTTAAGTAATTAAATTTGATTTTTATAAAAATATAACCGAAATGTGAATTTTGAAATAAGTGGTTGATAAATTTATAAAATAGTTTAAATTGGGGTTTTTGAATAATTATAAACGATTTATATAAAGAATTTATAAAATTGATATTTTTATAAATTAAAAATATTGGAATTGTAAAACGAGTTTTTACAAGTGTTAAAAAGAAATATAAATGGATTTCATAAGTAAATGAAATTAATAGATTTAAAATGTGAAGTTATAAAATGAATAGATTTTTGTAAAATAAAAGATTTATAAGTAATTAACTTATAAATTATATTTTTGGTATAAAATTGAGTTATAAATCGAATTTGTTAATTCAAGGATTTTTATAAATCGAAGTTTTTATAAATAGAATTGGAATTTATAAACATTGTTTATAAATCTGAAATCACTTATTTTGATAAGTGAATTTTAGAAGTTAATTAAAGGAATTATATCCACGATTTTAGACAATGGATAATCTTTTTAATAAATGTGTAGAAACATCGAATTGGGTAAATAAAGTATATTCACGATTTTGGACAGTGAATATATTATTAAATAAAATGGATATGTTTTGGAGAAGTGATATTACGAAATGAAGTAATTGTTTTAAAAGATGTTTTAAAACGTGTTAAGTATCGAAAACATAGATTTCAACATTCATTGTTGAAATAGACGTTTTCGAGAAATAAGGAAATGGTGGACTATAACACTGTTGTTATAGTAAATGGTTTCCGAAAGGAAATATTTTGTATAGTATTGGGAATTATATATCTCTCTAAATTTCGAATCCCTATACTAGTGATTTTGGGTCGTCGTAACGATGTTTTACGTAACATTCGTTTTGACTCAAATAAAATGTGTTTAAGAAAATGATTTCCTTAAAGAATGAAATATATACTTAATTTTGATTTAAGTATATTGAATATTTTCAAATGCTGAAAATAAATCGGATTTGAGAATTACTTATTATTAAATAAGTATGGAAATGTTTTTCCAATGTGAAATGAAACGTTTTTGAGAATTTATCTTTGTAAAGATAAATTGAAAGTGATTTGAAATTTGGTTTCAAATGGTTGAAGTGTGGAAATTTTATATCTTGTAAAGATATTTTTGGAAAATTATTTGGAATCTGATGATGCTGTGCAGACCTATTGATAGTTAAATAACCGACTATCAATAATGACCTTGAATGTGTATTTGTTGTGATTTGCTTGAATTTGAATGCCACACTTATTTTTGAATAAGCGCTCACTATTCGGGTTAGCCGGGAAAGGACCTTTGGGTCGTATAACCCATTCCGAATATGTGATACGTCGTAATGGATTGCATTTGATGACAGGTGTTGAAGATCGGATATTTTTGAAAACGGAAGGATTACCGTCGAGTTACTCTACATCGGCTGATCTCCGATATAGAGGTTTTATCACCCTTAGTGACGGGAAGTCCGGACGTGATTAGAAAATTATCCGGATTTGCAAGGGCTTCGTGAGAAGTGCCTTCGGTTCTGTTCGATCCCGAAACAGACTTGTATGATTGTATGTCTGACGTTACAAATTGAGATATAAAGCTGGTTTCTTTCAAATACATATCTGTTGGTGGCGGAGAATTTATTCTCATAGCTTAACACCCTTCTCTGAGACGTACGAGCTCAGAGGTTATGTAGTTGAAGGTTATCAGCGATATATTCCCAATTTGGTAATGTGACATGCTGAGTGTTGCTGTGAAATGATCATTGTTTGATCATTTGTGATATGATCATTTGTTTGATCATTTATCTTTGTGATCATTACTTTGATCATTTGTTTGACCCAAAGCATAGCTTTTGTATAAAGCGTAGCTTTGTGGACGAGACTTCGTCGGACTTCACACCCCGAAAATGGTCACAACAGGAAAGATGCGGCAAGGTTATTAGGGGGTAGCGCCCCTTTAGTGTATGTCATTCCTTCTAGATAGAGGTGGTATCATGGTATGGAGCCCAGATATTTAACCTATGTGGTTGCTGCATTATTATTCTTATGTGGTTGTTGGAAATCGAGGATCCTCGGATATAGATCGGTTACGATCGGGGGATGACATATTCGTGTCAGTAGTTACCTAGTTAGGGGTAACCCGGCCTTGTGTTGGCAGAGATCCGGTTTGGTTCTCGGGTTGTCTTTCCAGAGACGTACCTATGTGGCAATGGGAAGTTCCTTGGCCTGACCATTTGTTGGAAATCCAAAGAAACATTACGAGATTTGTACGGTTTTAGTTGTATTACCTGCCATGGAATGTGGCGGTAACCTGCTATTGAACATGGTAGCTATAGTAGGCATAAGTGCGGAATGCCCATGCTGGCTAAGATTAATATTATACTTTCGAAATGTTTTCTACACTATGCACTAATAATAATATCAAAAAGGATTTGATTTTGCGTAGTAAGAATCTTTGACTATCATAAGAAGAAATCTCCTCCAATTCTGCGTTTGCATTGTGTGTGTGGCGGGAGGTCTTATGGTAGTTTCATTTTCCAAAAGCATTGCGAAAATGTTTTATTTTCTTTGAGATAAACTGTTTTAGTTCTCACAGCAGTCACCATGACTGACCTGGAGTTTATTGTTTCCTTCCTAAACTCTGGGTGCCCACCAATTTCCACACGGGCAGTCTAGAGTCAGGTTATCAGGTCATTCTGGATTCGGGATGCTGTGGAGCTTAGTGGCAAGCTGGATGGCGAGACGTACCACTTGTATATGATATTATTTATTCCGCTGTGTATTCTGTATGAGGACAAGCTTATATAACTGTCCATTGTTGTATATTGTTGTGTAAACTCTGATGATGATGTATTATATAAAATGATATCGTTCTTTGATTTAAAGATTATTCATTTATCTATTATATGTTGTTCCGCTGCGAATGTGAGATTCTGATATTGTTTTTGTTTCTGTGTTTTCTGTGAATTCTTCTTTCTTTTTCTTCTGTTTTCTTCTACCTCTTTTTTCTTAAACCCTAAGAATTCGGTTTTCCGGCATTCGATGGCTCGGCAGTCGATATAGTGGACGTATTGATGTCGATATCTGAAAGTTGAAGAATCGGGTCCTTACATCCGACCTCGTATCAAAAAGTTACACAGTTTTAAAGTTTGTACAATTTATAATATAAATTAATTTCATTTTTTTTTCTCTTTTTTTTATTTACAAACCCTAGAAATGATCTCGGCCACTCGTTCCTACTTCTGAAAATCCTGGCCGTGCGTTCCCTTCTTACTCCAACACCAGGTCACGAATGAACAAAGAACCCAAACGCACGCCACTTTCAATGAATTATCGCGACATCACCATTGACTTTGACGACGATCAGGAGCCATCGACGCGTGCGCCTATTTGAGCCTCACCCATGGCCCAAACCCGGTCAAGCTTGGCCTCATATATACCTCGAAAAACGTGCGCGACTGCCGATCGTTTGAGTTGGAATTTCCGTTGATTCGTGATGTTATTTTCGATCATCACTGTATGGAATAGATGCTCTCGACGAGCTCTTTAACTTTGTAGTTGATCATATTCGCTAATTCTTTACGGATTAAGAGAGATTAAGAGGAGAAGAAGATGTAATTCTAACCATAGAAATGAAAGTGGCGGCTGGGCATTGAAATTAGGGTTAGGGTTTTCTTATGTTGCAAATGAAAATAAAGAGATCCTTTTATAGAAAATTCAACGAAACACTATTCATCGAAAATTTTCCGAACTCCAAATCAAGCGTGCCGACTGATGTTCATAAGGTTTTACCCGCGTTCCGAACACAATGGAATGTGTTTCAGGAGCTAATTCGGTCGTATATGTGAGTTACGGAAATAAATGATCAAATTAAAATTAAACCGATTTAAAACGATTTCGATGCGTTTTGGCTTGCCCCGGACAAACGACAACTCCGATTGACACGAATTTGAAATCTTACAATAATTTCACATTATGGATCCGATGAAACTGGTTTCGTCGAAATCCGAGACTGTTTGAAAAATGACTATTTTCACTCGTCAATTAAATATTAAAATATTCAATTTTCACAATTTAACTTTAATTCAATTTTAAAAGTTTACAAACATCATTATAACTCCAATATGATTTAATATAACTTTTTAAATCATTTTTTATCACATTTAATCCATATTTCAATTATTTCTATAATTTCAAATATTAAATTATCGATTTAATTATCCAATTAAATCTAGATATTCGAATTTTAATTCATTCGGCTTATAAATTCCACTTGTTAATATTTAAAATCAATTAAATATTCGAATTTCAAATGACAGAAATTCTGGGTCGTTACAAACTTCACCCCTTAAAAGAATTTCGTCCTCGAAATTGCAAAGTAAGAAAAATGCCCCAAATTCATTAACTTTTCAAAAATCCACTTAGTGAAAATTTTATATTCACCTTTTTCCACAACCTTTAACTTCAACCAAAACAATGGTTTTCATTATCTAGTTCAACTCCTACTATTTCATTACAATTTAGAAATCAACTTTTCATTAACAAAAAATTTTCAAAATTTCCCGAAAATTTTCTAACTATTTAAATTTTCAGAAAAATTCGCCATAGTCTCCTTTGCGCGGTTCGATCGTAGTAGGATCACAATAGACATAAATATATATACATCGACCCACACGGTCGGAAAAGCAGAAAAACAGTTCATATTTCCTATTTTTATTGCGTAGGCTTACCTTTTTAGCATTTTAAGCAAAACAGTTATTTATTAAGCATTTTAGCGCAACCAAATCAGCCGAACGGCAGCCACGGCACCTGTACTTACTCAATTTAAACAAGTAAGTAACATATATACAAAGTTATTAACAATTTACTCTTTTAAACAACTACAACATATGCATATCAAAAGAAATGCATACTAAACAAGGTTTATAAGCAACTTATAAAATTTCAACATCACTTGTAATTGTTTACAACCAATTCATATATAACAACATTCAATAGTTCATTTTCAATTAGTTTACATTCACTAATTTAAATTCAAGTTGGTTCACTTTCAATTTAAAACAAATTCAATTCTATTTAAATTTACTTCACTTTCAATTTAAATTCAATTACTATAGCTTTCAATTTCACTAATTCAATTTCATTAATACTTAATGAATTAAATACAAGCAACTAACAACCATCTTACAACCAATTCATATTCAACACAACCAAATTTATTTACTTTGTTTTACTTCACATTCAATTTGGTTCAATATTTTTAATTCCAATTAGTTTAATATTAAATTGACTTCCATTCGATTTATTCAAATTCCAATTTATTAGCTTTAATGAATTAACACTTACATTCATTATTCCATATCAATTTATTTACATTCGATTGGTTAACATTAGTTCAATTCAATTGCTAATTCATTTAACAAATAAAGTTGAATTTCCTTTATATAACTCAAGTTCACATCCATTTAATTCACTTTATTATTTTACTTCGATATCAAAATCAACTTCATTTAACATTACTTAAGTTATATTCCAATTAAACATCATTTGTTTAACTTAACTTAACTTTCCACTTACAAATCCAATTCAGATTTTGTTTTTCTTAACAAAATTGTTTAACCATTAACAATTGGTTTCCCTTACCTTTACCCATTCTATAAGTTATACAACTTATATATTTAAACTTGCAAATCATATTATAAGTATAAAACTCATTTCACTTATATTCATCAATTTCAATTTGGATTTTAATTTAAAATTTGTTTATCACAACAAAACTTCAATTTTTTAATTTATTATGGTAGCAAATCAATCACACAGAAACTAGAAAATGATACTGATGATGCTGCAGTCATCACCCTTATTATTTCCCAGTAACAGTAGTGAATCCAGTGCTTTAAATTCTTTCAAAATTTCCTTTTATTTATAAATCACATTTATAAATCTTTTCTTATATAATTTCACTATTTAACTTTACTTATACTACATTATTTCATAGCTGCAAATCATATTAATTATAATTCCATACTTAATAATTCATTTGCTTATACAATTTCTTCTTTTACAATTGTTTTTTTTATTTAGATTATTCAACAACTTTTATTAACTCATATATATCTTTACATTTTCAACAATCAAACAATCAATTTATATACACTTCAACAATTTCTGAAAAATTATTTCCTTTATCTACAAAATATAATCGAGGTAAAATTATTTCATTTACCCAATTTAAAATGATACTATGTCGACTTGCCTCGTTTAAGTGTTTAGAAACCCCTATCGATAATATGGCGTCCCACATACCGACCAGAATTCATAAACAGCTCAACGGATAAGCAAACACAATATAAAACAATTTCATATTCACTAACAAATATGCGCTCGTATCTATTATTACACTCACACTCATTCTAGAGTACTGCTGACTCTATCTCTAATGAGCAATTCCCAACAGAGCCAAAGTTATCGCTTAACCATATGCTTTGATACCAAATGTAACGAACGTGATTTTCGACGCTCGAAAATCGACATTAATACGTCCACTGTATCAACTGCCGAGCAATCGAATTCTGGAAAACCGAATTGTTATGGAGAAAAAGAAGAGGTAGAAGAAGACAAAAGAAAAAAGAAAGGAAAAGAACACAGAAACAATATCAGAATCTCACATTCGCAGCGGAACAACATATAAAAGATAAATGAATAATCTTTAAATCAAAGAACTATATCATTTTATACATTACATCATCATCAGAGTTTACAACAACAATATACAACATAACTGGACCGTTATATAAACTTGTCCTCATAGAGAATACACAGCGGAAAAATAATATCATATACAAGTGATACGTCTCGCCATCCGGCTCACCAATGAGCTCCACAGCATCTCCTGAATCCAGAATGACCTGATAACCTGACTCTAGACTGCCCGTGTGGAATTGGTGGGCACCCAGAGTTTAGGAAGGAAACAATAAACTCCAGGTCAGTCATGGTGACTGGTGTGAGAACTAAAACAGTTATTTATCTTTAAAAACCACGACAACAACAATAGAAGTGGAAAATATTCGCAATGCTTTTGGAAAATGAAACTACCATAAGACCTCCCACCACACACACAATGCAAACGCAGAATTGGAGGAGATTTCTTCTTATGATAGTCAAACATGCTTACTACGCCAAATCATTCGATTTGCTATTATTATTAGTGCATAGTGCAGAAAACATTTCGAAAGTATAATATTAATCTTAGCCAACATACGACCAGTATCGTATGCCTACTATAGCAACCATCTAAACAGTGGTGACCACCATAAGTAAATGGCAGGTTCTACAACTAAAACCGTACAAGGTTCGTATTGGAAACTGGATTGCCAATAAATGGTCAGGCTAAGGAACTTCCTATTCCACGTAGGAACGCCTCTAGAGGGACGCTCCGAGAGACAACCTGCTCTCTGCTAACACAAGGCCGGGTTACCTCTGTAACTAGGTAACTCATGAATATGCCATCCCTCGGTCCTTTGGGACCTTTATCCGAGCTCTCGGTAACCAACATCACATATAATAAATAAAGTGTGTCCACATGAGTAAGTATCTGGGCTCCATATCATGATTCCACCCTTTTCCAGAAGGAAATGACATACCCTAAAGGGCGCGACCCTCATAACCTTGCCGCATCTTTCCTGTTTCGACCATTTCTGGGTTGTGAGGTCTGATGAAGTCTCGTCCACAAAGCTATGCTTTTTCACAAAGCCACGCTTTGATCACAAATGATCAATAAATGATCATCACACAGCAACACTCAGCATGCCACATTACCAAATTGGGAGTATATCACTGATAAATTTCAACTACATAACCTCTGAGCTCGTACGTCTCAGAGAAGGGTGTTAAGCTAAGAGAATAATTTCTCCGTCACCAACAGAAATGTATTTGAAAGAAATCAGCTTTATATCTCAAAATGTAATGTCAGACATGTAACCACACAAGTCTGTTCCGGGTTCGAACAGAACCGAAGGCACTTCCAAAAGAAGCCCTTGCAATCCGGGTATTCACAACCCCGATAAAACTTCCCATCACAAAGGAAATCTCTATACCGTAGCTAACGGTGCAGAGACAATCGATAGGTCATCCTATCGTTTTCACAAATACCCGGTCTTCACCACCGGTCTTCAATACGATCCATATCGTCGTATCACTAATTCGGAATGGGTTATATGACACAAAGGTCTTTTCCCGGCTAACCCGAATAGTGAACACAATATTTAAAACATATGGATATAGGGATTTAAATTAAGTCACAACTTATTACCCAAATCCTTTCCTTTAAATGGTTTAACAAATTACCATTTTAAATCTTTAAACAAAAAGATTTACTTCACAAAGTTTACCCAATTTCACAAAGATTCATTCACAGATTTCCAAATCAATTTCCATTTCAATTTGATTAACCCTTAAATCTTTAAATCAAGATTTAACTTATAGCTTTCAAAACTATTCACAATTCAAGTCTTTTATAATATAAAAGATACATCTTTTAAAATCTTCTTTGATTTCAAAATAAAGTTTAATCATCTTCACAAAGGTTAATTCATAGTTTTCCAAACTATTTACAATTTCATTTCGACTTGAATTGTTTCAATACAAATTGGAGATCTTTTCACTTTATGAAAGCCATTATCATTTGAAAACAGATAGTTTTCGTTTTGGTACAATTTCACAGTTTAAAACCATTCAAGTATAAAACTTGAAATTAAATTTAAATTTTCCAAAACCATATTTTTAATGGTTAAAAAAACCCATACAAACACCTGTTATATTTATAAAAATCTTTTAAACCAAAATTCACAAATTATTGAATTCAATTCAAAATATTGAATTTAAACTTAAATCAAATGATTTAAATTCCAATTCTATTAAGTCATTTAAAATAACTTATATTTTTGAACCTCATTTTCAAAAACTTCCAATTTAAATTCCAAAACTATTCTGGATTCAAAAACTCACTTTTTTTCAAAATTGATAAAAATCTGTGACTTAACTGATTTCCACGTGAAATCCACATTTGTGTGTGTGTGTGTTGTGTAGTCCAAGGGTTTAACACGATAGTACAACAGCATTCAATCATCACAGATAAAATATAACAGTATAATTGATAAGCGGTATAAACTATAACGCTTATCTTTCATTCACAGATCATAGATATATCATATTATAGATAAATAAATTACAGATAACACACAATACAGGATATATCACAAAGCATCACATATCAAAGATATCAAACAATTCAACATCCAATATAATCCAAACATCCATAAGAAGGATTAATTTAATTACATGATTAATGTAAATCATATAAATTTCTATAAATCAATTTTACTAGTTATAGTAAATTAAAAATCAATTAATTTCAAATTGATTTCAAAACACCAAATCAAATTTTCAACAAATTTCCAAATTATTTCCTTTTTAAAATAAATCTCTTTATCTCTTCAAATCTATTTAAAAATCCAATTTCAAATAAATTCTTCAATTTATAATTGATATTTCCGAAATCCACTTATTAAGTCCTTTTCTTCCAAATTTGAAATTCAATTCAATACAGCTCAAAAATAAGATTTTTATCTTTTAACTCCTTTTAAATTTATCCAATTATCAAAAATAAATTTTCGATAAATTTCCAACTTAAATTTCGAAAATCCAATTTCATTTATTTCTGGTATCCAACGATACCGAAAATATATTCGGCTAAATTATAGCCGTCAACAATTTCAATCACAATATAATCACACAGCGATTATAAATAAATTAACACACAATATTGAAACTAATTCAAATGTTTGAGGAATCGAGTTGGATCCCTCCAACCTGTTTCCCTACATCCACAGATGTTAGCACAATACCAATTCCACTTCAATGTGAAATATCGCGGTATATGGGATTTATAAATATTATCCGCTATTATGCGGCGCAATAGGGTCTCATCTGCTATATAATGCAGGAAATCAACTTCAAATACATATATAATACCAATTCCACTTCAATGTGGAATTATCGCGGTATATGTTTTTAATAAATAACCTCCGCTTAATATACGGCGTATAGGGTCTATTTAACACAATATATAACAATTTATCATCAAATCATCACAATCAACACTATCAACAATTTTGAATCTAACTATTCAAAATTTAAATTGAAACAAAATATTAGATTGAGTGAGAAGTTCTCTCCTTGCTTTCAATAACGGTTGCAGAATTTTATTTCGAATAAAATTAAACAGACGTTTAATTTTACCCAAAATTTTCACTGACACTAATTGACTCCAAACCAGCTCCATTGCGTAGAGCTCGTCGAAATGATTCCAACGCAAAAAGTTTCGTCGAATTCCGACCTCGTATCAAAAAGTTACACAGTTTTAAAGTTTGTACAATTTATAATATAAATTAATTTCATTTTTTTTTATTTACAAACCCTAGAAATGATCTCGGCCACTCATTCCTGCTTCTGAAAATCCTGGCCGTGTGTTCCCTTCTTCCTCCAACACCAGGTCACAAACGAACAAAGAACCCAAACGCACGCCACTTTCAATGAATTATCGCGACATCACCATTGACTTTGACGACGATCAGGAGCCATCGACACGTGCGCCTATCTGAGCCTCACCCACGGCCCAAACCCAGTCGAGCTCGGCCTCATATATACCTCGAAAAACATGCGCGACTGCCGGTCGTTTGAGCTGGAATTGTCGTTGATTCGTGACGTTATTTTCGATCATCACCGTATGGAATCGAAGCTCTTGACAAGCTCTTTAACTTTGTAGTTGATCGTATTTGCTAATTCTTTACGGATTAAGAGAGATTAAGAGGAGAAAAGATGAAATTCTGGCCATAGAAATGAAAGTGGCGGCTGGGCATTGAAATTAGGGTTAGGGTTTTCTTATGTTGCAAATGAAAATAAAGAGATCCTTTTATAGAAAATTCAACGAAACACTATTCATCGAAAATTTTCCGAACTCCAAATCGAGCATGCCGACTGACGTTCATAAGGTTTTACCCGCATTCCGAAAACAATGGAACGTGTTTCGGGAGCTAATTCGATCGTATGTGAGAGTTACGGAAATAAACGATCAAATTAAAATTAAACCGATTTAAAACGATTTCGATGCGTTTTGGCTTGTCCCGGACAAACGACAACTCTGATTAACACGAAATTTGAAATCTTACATTAATTTCACATTACGGATCCGATGAAACTAGTTTTGTCGAAATCCAAGACTGTTTGAAAAATGACTATTTTCACCCGTCAATTAAATATTAAAATATTCAATTTTCACAATTTAACTTTTAATTCGATTTTAAAAGTTTACAAACATCATTATAACTCCAATATGATTTAATATAACTATTTAAATCATTTTTTGTCACATTTAATCCATATTTCAATTATTTCTATAATTTCAAATATTAAATTATCGATTTAATTATCCAATTAAATCTAGATATTCGATTTTTAATTCATTCGGCTTATAAATTCCACTTGTTAATATTTAAAATCAATTAAATATTCAAATTTCAAATGACAGAAATTCTGGGTCGTTACATCGCTTATCTGAATGGCACTATGATTCTCAATTTGAGTCTATGCAGAGTCATAGAGTCGGAGACTCCATCAACATTCAACCTAAAAATGAAAGCAATTCAAGTCAGCAAGCAGATAACACTAGTCATCATATGATCACAAGATCAAAAAGTGGAATTTTCAAACCTAAAGTCTATATCATTGACTGTGAAACTGTTGAACCAGCTACCTATCAGCAAGTAGCTCAAAGTCAAAAATGGATAAATGCTATGAATGAAGAATACAGTGCTCTTATTAGAAACAAAACCTGGAGACTTGTCCCTTTACCCAAAGATAAAAACATCATTGGCTGCATGTGGACATACAAACTGAAGAAAAATCCTAATGGGGTCATATCTAAATATAAAGCCAGACTTGTTGCCAAAGGCTTTTCACAACAAGAGGGATTTGATTTCAATGAGACTTTCTCCCTAGTTGTTAAACCAACATCAATAAGAATTATTCTTACTATTGCACTTCATAAAGAATGGAGCATAAAGGAGTTAGATGTTAATAATGCCTTTTTAAATGGAGTGTTAGAGGAAGAAGTCTATATGGAACAACCACCTGGTTTTAAAAGGAATGAAAATGCAGGACTTGTGTGTAAATTAAACAAAGCCATTTATGGTCTCAAACAAGAACCCAGGGTTTGGTTTGAAAAATTGAAAACTACATTGATCAGATTGGGTTACAGACCTACAAAGTCTGATAATTCTTTGTTTACAAAATTTCATAATACAATTGTCATTTATATTCTCATTTATGTAGATGATTTTATTGTGACAGGTAATAACAATGGTGAAATCAAGCAGCTCATCAATCAATTAAACAATGAATTCTCCATTAAAGATCTGGGTGATCTAAATTTCTTCCTTGGAATTGAAGTTCAAAGATCAAATTCAAATATTTTCTTAAGTCAAAGAAAATATATTTCTTAAATTCTTCATAAAATAAAAATGCATCAGGCAAACAGTTTGCCTACTCCTATGATAAGTAACCTTCATCCGTCTAAAGACAGTGGTGCACTTATACTAAATGCAAAGGAGTATAGAAGTATAGTGGGTGCTTTACAATATGTGACTATCACTAGATTAGAAATTGCTTATAGTGTTAATAAAGTCAGCCAATTTATGCAAAATCCCTGTGAGGATCATTGGAAGGCTGTAAAGAGAATTTTAAGATATTTGAATGGAACTATAAATCATGGGTTAATCTTAAGAGCTCATTCTAATTTAAATATTTCTGGTTTTGCAGATGTTGATTGGGCTACAGATATTGATGATAGAAGATCAACAAGTGGTTATTGCATTTACTTAGGTCTAAATCATGTGTCTTGGTGTTCGAAGAAACAGTCTGCAATTTCAAGGTCAAGCACCGAAGCAGAGTTCAGAAGTGTAGCAAGTGCCACGGCAGAGATAATGTGGATAGAATCTCTGCTTAGTGAATTAAAGATCAATACTAACAGAAAGGCAACAATTTGGTGTGATAACTTAAGTATTGTTTCACTAACGGCTAATCCTATTCTACACTCAAGAACAAAACATATGGAACTTGATTTATACTTTGTTAGAGAACAAGTACTCAAGGGAAGACTTGTCGTAAATCACTTACCAGCAACACATCAAAAAGATGACATTCTTACCAAGGCTCTTTCTGCCAGAAGCTTCCTTTGTTTAAAAGTTGAGCTCAGAGTTGATATGTTCAACAGCAAAGATCCAGAAAGCAAAGCTGACATGACAACTAACCGTATGGTTCATATGGACAAAACTAACTCAACAAGCAGTACTTCAGCATTACTTGCTGAGTTAGATGTCAAATTGAAGAGATAAATTATCTTCACTTTTGAAAACCGCAACACTTTCTCCTCAACTTGAAATAATGGTCAAGCTGGTCTCTTTCTCCCAATTCGGCATGAAGTTGTAACTAACCGGGCATAAAACTCAACAAGCAGAGTCTACAACCCAACTTGCTAAGTTAGCCTCAAATTCTTTGCATTCTCTTATGAAAGGCAACATCTTTTCACTGCATGCCGCTTACTCTCCCTCGCATCTGTCATTTATCAACAATTTTTGATCAATTTTATGAAGACTCGAAGACTTGAAGAAGATTTGAAGAAGATATTTTTTATCGTTTGAGTCGGAGGAAACCCTAGGTGTGAATTGAAGGAGGGTATTAAAGTGTTGTGTCTTTTCCAACTGTATTGTAAGTAGCAGATTACCACATGCAGGTGTAGTTTGCTGCAATATCGCAACCCATCACATAATGGGCCAAGCCCAATACATTATTTCCTATTATATAATAGCCGAACAAATCATTGTACTCTGTATCATTCATTCTGAGAAATAATACAAAATACTCTATTCTATTTAATTTTATACAAAATCTTCAATAGCGACCTCATGTTAGTCCACAATTCTACTCTTATGGTTAGTTTGGGTTTGAAGCTCATATGTATTCAATGAAACACAAGCACAGGGGTTCAAAGATTGAATATTTAGACATAGGTATGTGAGTGTTTTACTCACCAGAAACTTGCGTCCATTTCATCCTTCACTGCTTTTCCCTTTCTTTGATTACGCACACAACGGCTCCAAAACTTCGATGAAACTCGCTTCTCATTCAAGTGCGAGTATATATTGATATAAGGAAATATTTTCTTGAGTTTGAGAATTTCTGAATTTGTTTTTGAATTTAACTTGAATTTATAATGAGGAAGGGTTTGGTTAAATAAACGATTTTCTCCCCGCATAAAAGAGAGCGCATGGGTCGGAGTTAAATGAAGTAAAACCATCAGGAAGTGGAAAATTCTAGAGATGGAATAATTTGGATATCAAAACTTAGGGTTTGGATGGAAGAAGTTAGGCTTGGGTTATAAAAGCTTGGGCCTTGAAAATAAAAGGATAAACAAACAAATATAATTTCTTTTGTTTATAAACTAAATGTTATTTAATTTAAACAAGTGTAGATTACATTTCAAAATTACTATAATAATATACAACGAAATGTCGCGATTATATAAATTTATACTAGATATCGTTTTCACATTTTAAATCCTTTTGTTTAAAAACTTACAAAACTATTTTATTAAATAAATTTCCTCCGAATTTCAAATTATTTAATTAAATTACTATTATTTACTTAATTAATTGCTACTTAAGAATCGGGTTGTTATTACTAAACTTGGTCTACTAGTCGACTGATACTGTGTTAGTCGACTGGTTCAGTGAGAATTCCTTTTTCAAAAATTGAATGATCGTTCTGAAAACTCATGGGTGTATACCACGTTAAAGAAATTTTAACATATATATACTCTAGACATTACACTCTATGACTAATAATACATTATATGTCATCTTCGTCTTGTCTCCATGGTGTATATCTTTTCGATAGTTGATATAATTTCCTGCAAAAGTCGATTATATATAGAATATATTCTTGTGTGATTGTTTGTAACGACCCCACCGCAATACCCATATTAGCAAAGAACATTACAAATAACGTCATCTGCTAATCCGGAGAATACGGCTTGTTAAGGGCGATCGAATGTGAATATATTTTTATACTAACACTGACACGTCATTTATACCATTTTACTTAATATCTGAATGGAAATTTGACATGTACAGTATTAATACAAAGTAACAGACATACCGATTTCTCAAAATCAGAACAATATATCATATAAGCATTAGACACAGATCACAGCGGAATAATAATCTCATATACATATACAAATTGTGACTCTAAAAAACAAAACACTAAACTTACATAATATACAAGTTTTACAATTCTCTAATCTCAATTATACATTTTATATACAAGGTCCAAATTCCTAAATGGGATAAAATAAAAGTCCAAATGTTTATCTTCTTACTAGCATAATCATTCAAAGGTCAACCTATCCTGTAACCTGAAAAGTCTCGACCTGACCCGAGCAAAATAACACTCGGGTCAAGCTATCTCTAAATATCTAATGGGGTGAGAACAAGATATAACATAAGAACAAACAAAATATAAGTAAATACAAATGTCTATGAAATAACGAGTCATGGGAATTAATTTAACTTAGAGTTCAACACAAGGCACATGGTTATACATTTAAGTCACATACACATATCGGTCACTAAACACAGAATAACAGAATTAACTTAACATCCATCACAAGACACAAGAACATATATTTATTTCACTAACACAAGACACAAGAATATATATTTATTTCACGAACATAGAATAGTCACAGAATCCAAATATTCAGAATCCAAGAGATCTTAATCCAAACCAATCGTAATGATCGTCCAAAACGATCACAATGATTGTACTCAAAACCTGTGGCAAACAAACAAACAAATTGGTATCACTCGAACCAATCCGATACCAAGAATCGTACTCAGACCGGGAACACAGAATTACAGAATGATCTCAAGGATAGTCCATACCGATCAAGGTGATCGTAGAAACCATGACTCAATAAATTTACATTTATTTAATATTAGTATATTATTATGTTCGAAAAGAAATCTAGGAATAAACTTCTTAAGGATCTAGCAGCCACTTGCCGCACACCAAAAGAGAGTAAACTCTAAAGTGCCAAATACTATCACCTTCAGTAATCACTAGAACTTAACCAATACGTCCCATATCGTATGGTGAAATCCAAGTATTTACTAAAAGCTAGTAAATATCACTTATTACGGATACCATAGGAAAACCTGAACTACATTTTCATAAGGATCTAGCAACCACTTGTCGGACACCAGAAGAGAATACAACTCTAAAGTGTAAAATACTTTCTAATAGCAATCAGACGAATTTAACCAAGGCATCCCATACTACCCGATGAAATTAGAGTATTCGCTAATGGGCTAGTAAGTTCCACTCAACCATTCTATTCAATGAGTTATACCATATTCGATGAAGTCTTATTCGAAAGCATTTAAACCAATCGATGACACTAAGTCGAATATTAGTACTCCTCAAATTATAGAATTAAGGTTCTCAAAACATTTTTCTATTTTGAGTTTATTATTTAAAAAACTTATTATAATTTCCATAAATTCGTTCATTATTCAACTTTATAAAAATATTCACAGATTTGTTAAAATATTCCATAACTCTGAATTATTCCAAGATTTTACTTATATACACCAAGTTGTCTCAAATTTCCATATGGTTGTATTATTCACAAAACTATACTTTAAATCCATATTTAATTACTCTTCTAGATCCATATTAAAATATAACCATTTTATTTAAAAATAAATTAAGTTTATACTTTTCAAAACTACATTTCCAAATTCCATGAATCCTATATTGTTTATTTAATAAATCTTAATACTTATATTCCAAATCCATAATCACTTTTATGTAAAAATAGATTAGATTTTTATTTGCAAAGTCATATTTCCAGATCCATAAATATTTTACTAAACATGCTTAATATATAAAATAGCTTGCTAAAAAATAATTTTTGATATTTATTAACTTAACTTAGAAATAATTCTAAGATTTATAAATTAAAAATAATTATCTTCCGTAAATTACTTGTATACGAAGCTTGTCTATTTACTTCGTTTAACTCAAATTTATAATTTAAGATATGCAGTTTCGACCACCTAAATATCATAATTTTACAAAAATTAAAACATGAAAGTTCTAGACAAAAGTATTAGTTTCAAACAAGAAAAATAACATCTAATTTGGATTTATGGTTTAAAAGTTATGACCGAAATAATTTTTAGATTTAAATTTATTAACTCTGTCTTTCATTGACAGGGCAACGAAAATGAAATGAATTTTTGACCATTTAAACTTCAAAATTATGCAAAACTCAAAACATGAAAGTTGTAGCACAAATTCTACGCTTTCCATAAATTCAAAAATTATCAAATTCTGAAAAGTAACGAAAATGTTGTTCCTAAAACAATTTATGTGTTTCAATGCTCAAATTAAACACAAGACAAAGAGGTTGCCTCTATTTCAAACTCACATCACTCTGAGTAAACTACAGATTTACAAAAAATGATAAACATGAATGTTGTTCCTTATAAAAATAAATTTGAACTGAAAAAACTTCACTCAATTTTGATCTACCAATCAAAAGTTATGATAATTTTAATATCAAGTTTCAACTTAAAGAAATTGCACAGGGCAGAGCTACACCATCGGTTTCAAACTCAATTTTGACCCTCTAAACTATAGAATTTCGAAATGCAATTAAAAGAGAATTTGTAGCTAACTGAATGAATTTCTACGACAAAAAGATTGAGTCGATTCTGATCATTTTGCACTAGGATATCACTGTTTTACTGGAGCGATTTTCACACTAAATTTCCAATTACAACAACACAACAATCATCCAAGTTTACAATCAAATTTTAACCAATCCAATTCAAAAAATCATCCAAACAAATATATACATTAAAAAAGATTTAGAAATAGATTTGTGAGTGATTAACCACCTTTTCTCCTCAATTCAGCAGCAATTTAAACACTGCAGTTCCAATTCTCATAACAACAAACCCTATAACAAAGCACTCATGTAAAGAACAAACAAGAATTATTCGTTGAAATTACTAAATTCAAAGAGTCTAGAATATAGAGTAGAGATTGGATTCGTTACCTTGATTTTATTAGCTTCTAAAAATGATTTAGTTTGAAATAGAATTCAATGAGATTGGGGAAATTGATTTCTAGGTTTAGAAAAGGAGAAGGAGTTCATTGTATTTGACTTTGCCGTAAACTTGAAATAAAATGAACGTACTGATAAAAGAAAGAAGATGTAATACTTCTCTTAAATGGGCTAAATGGGTTTGAGTATGGATCATATAAGCAAAGTGTTGCAAATTCTTCTATGAGAAAAGTGTTACTAATCCTATTATGTTTTATTACTTCTTTTAACACTATATTACATTGAACCAAAATAAAAATTGATTTCTCAATTTTATTTAAACCAAATCTAAAATTAAAAATCCTCATTTTAACAATGAATCATAATATCGACATTTTACTCTAACTACCAAAATTAAATAATTCATTTAGTAATATTTCAAAATTTTAAATTGAAATCCTAATTAAGAAATGAAGCTTATTTCTTAATTTAATCTAATCAATTATTCTCAGTGCAAAATTTAATTCCACGGTTTAATTTCACAAACTGCAATTATAAATTAATTATTTTAAATTAAATTTAATTAATTAGGTAATTAATAAAAGGGATATTACAGACTTTCCTCCTTAAAGAAATTGCGTCCCCGCAATTTCCTTAATAAAAGAAATTTAAAAAATTAAATTTCCAATTATGTCTTTCCATAATTTACATCTTTCTAAATTATATTTCACCGAAAAATTTTAAATTTCACAAATAATAATATCAAGTCATCAAATTATTTACTTAATATTATTATCAAACTCCAATTAATATTAAGATTTGTATATAACAATTTTCTTCAATGAAAGGAATCCATAATATAAATTTCTTCTTAAAATATTATTTGTTAACTATTTTCTCATTTCATTTTCAACATTTGAATAATACTACATCAAATTATAATGCTAAAATCAAATTTTTAGTTATCAAAATTTCTCAAAATTCTCAAAAAAATTCTAATGCCTCAAATTTACGGGAAATTTCGCCAACGTCTCCTTTGCGTGGCTAGCATTTTGAGAATTTACAATATGAATATAATTACATAATATACATCTCATTTCAAGGATGAGGCATCCCGTAGGGAAAAACACAATAAAGCAATTTGTAATCCGAGATACGTACCTTATATTTGAAATATTAGCGAGTCCGCTAATATGCCTTAAGCAAACAATTTATAATCTTTTAAACGATATCTATTTAACTTTAGATACCTGCAACTATCTCAAAAATTCATATTAGTATCTAATATCAAATTCATATCATATAGGAGATATTAACAATACATGATTACACTTTAATTAGATTGACATCATAATATTCCATAATGAAAGAAACCCGTACTTAAATTTCCAAATTTTAATAATTACTATGTCAAAATGTCACCTTCGATGTTAGGAACCCCTATCAATAACATGGTGTCTCACATATCGATCAGAATTCTTAAACAACGTCCGGATAAGTCAACACAATAGATAATCACAAGTTTAGATGCATTTATTTTATTACCACTAGCATCCATGCATCCAATTTTAAATAAATGCAATCAAGCAATCAATTCCTACCAACCAATCAACCAATCATCTAAAACATACATGATCACTTACAACGGTACAATTCAATGTCTGAAATTTCGCCGCGCAACTTTGTTTATTCCTAGATCATTTAAATATTAAACTTATTTACTCAAATTTCCCAAATTTTCTATTAAAAGAAAATATTTCACTTTAATTTAGTGCATCCCAGTTTAATTCCAAAATTTTCTAAACTCTAAAATATTTTACTCATTAATTTCCAAAAGTTTTAATGTCACAAATTCCAATTTATCAATTTAAAATTTTTAAAATCAATTTTTGCCCCCAAATGATTATCCTGATAATCATTTTATATTCCTATCCCTAATCAGACAATCAATATAACTATCTACCATACAGCCCAAGGAACAAGACTCTAAGTCATCTAGGTCTCAGATCCGATATATTATAAGTTATAATGTTCTGGCACAGCTCTGATACCAACTGTAACTACCCTACCATGATTTCCATATTAGCAAAGAACATTACAAATAATGTCATCTGCTAATCTGGACAATACGGCTTGTTAAGGGCGATCGAATGTGAATATATCTTTATACTAATATTGACACGTCATTTATTCCTTTTTACTTAATATATAAACTAAAATTTGACGTGTACAGTATTAATACAAAGTAATGGACACATCGATTTCTCAAAACGGGAACAATATATCATATAAGCATCAGTCACAGATCACAGCGGAATAATAATGTAATATACATATACAAATTGTGAGCCTACAAAATAAAACACTAAACTTACATAATATACAAGTTTTACAATTCTCTAATCTCAATTATACATTTTATATACAAGGTCCAAATTCCTAAATGGGATAAACTAAAAGTCCAAATGTTTATCTCCTTGCTAGCATAAACGTTCATAGGTCAACCTGTCCTGTAACTTGAAAAGTCTCGGCCAGACCCAAGCAAAATAGCACCCGGGTCAGACTATCTCTAAATATCCAATAGGGTGAGAACAAGATATAACACAATAACAAACAACATATAAGTAAATATAGATGTCCATGAAATAACGAGTCACAGGAATTAATTTAACTTATAGTTTATCACAAGGCACATGGTTATACATTTAAGTCACAAAAACATATTATTCACTAAACACAGAATAACATAATTAACTTAACATCCATCACAAGACACATGAACATATATTTATTTCACTAACACAAGACACAAGAATATATATTTATTTCACAAAAACAGAATAGTCACAAAATCCTAATATCCAGAATCCAAGAGATCTTAATCCAAACCGATCGTAATGATCGTCCAAAACAATCGTAATGATTGTACTCAAAACCCGTGGCAAACAAACAAACAAATTGGTATCACTCGAACCGATCTGATACCAAGAATCATACTCAGACCGGGAAAACAGAATCACAAAATGATCTCAAGGATAGTCCTTACCGATCAAGGTGATCGTAGAAACCATGACTCGATAAATTTACATTTATTTAATATTATTATATTATTATGTTCGAAAAGAAATCCAGAAATAAACTTCTTAAGGATCTAGCAGCCATTTGTCGCATACCAAAAGAGAGTAAACTCTTAAGTGCCAAATACTATCACCTTCAGTAATCACTAGAACTTAACCAATACGTCCCATACCGTATGGTGAAATCCAAGTATTTACTAAAAGCTAGTAAATATCACTTATTACGGATACCATAGGAAAATCTTAACTACATTTTCTTAAGGATCTAGCAACCACTTGTCACACACCAAAAGAGAATACAACTCTAAAATGTAAAATACTTCCTAATAGCAATCAGACGGATTTAATAAAGGCATCCCATACTACCCGGTGAAATTCGAGTATTCGCTAATGGGCTAGTAGGTTCCATTCAACCATTCTATTCAATGAGTTATACCATATTCGATGAAGTCTTATTCGAAAGCATTTTAACCAATCGATGATACTAAGTCGATTATTAGTACTCCTCAAATTATAGAATTAAGGTTCTCAAAACATTTTTCTCTTTTGAGTTTATTATTTAATACACTTATTATAATTTCCATAAATCCGTTCATTATTTAACTTTATAAAAATATTCACAGATTTATTAAAATATTTCATAACTCTAAATTGTTCCAAGATTTTACTTATATACACCAAGTTGTCTCAAATTTCCATATGGTTGTATTATTGACAAAACTATACTTTAAAACTATATTTAATTGCTCTTCTAAATCCATATTAAAATATAACCATTTTATTTAATAATAAATTAAGTTTATACTTTTCAAAACTACATTTCCAAATTTCATGAATCCTATATTATTTATTTAATAAATCATAATACTTATATTCATAATCCATAATCACTTTTATGTAAAAATAGATTAGATTTGTATTTCCAAAGTCATATTTCTAGATCCATAAGATTTTACTAAACATACTTAATATATAAAATAACTTGCTAAAAAATTATTTTTAATATTTATTAACTTAATAAGCGTACTTTAGGACCAAGTGTTAGTCGTTAATTTTTCACAAGCGAAGATTCGATGATTTCATACTTCAAAATAATGAAGGAATGGATGTTTGACCCAAAGAGGTTCGAGTACAAGACATAATAAGAAGAAAGAGGGAGAATTCGGCAAAGTCCATGGATCGGTACCGATCCATGGTACGAATCCAACTAAATTATTGTTCTCGTTGAATATGGTAAAATATAACTTAGAAGCATCAAATAAGGATTGATACTTGAAAAAACAAACATAATTTGAATAAACAAGAAGAAAACGTCAAAATCGATGGATCGGTAACTATCCATCGACTTGATCATTTTTGACATGTTCTTCCTCCCATTCTTTTAGATTTTGATCTGTGGCATATCTTAATGCAGCCGCAATAAAGAATGACGAATCTTAGGTCTAATAACAACCGATTACAACTATAAATACGGGTATATGCGCAACCAAAAAAGAATAATGACAAATTGTTGTTACATGTCTAAAGGGAAGTGTTGTCATTAATTTTTTTTTTATAGAATTTCGAGATTGTTGTTGTAATTTTTTTTGGATTTATCAAGTAAAAAACAATAAAATATCAATAAAATGGAATTAGGCATAACTAAACCACTGTAAATTCATATGTTTTGTTTTTCCACTTTTTTTTTTCATATATTTATATTTTTGAGTTAATTTTCTAATGTTTGATCTAATATAACAATTTAGAAACAATCATATTCACGAAATCAAAGAATACACTAACTAGCTCATAAGCAAAGATTACACATGGTTTTTGGCTCTACATATTATTTCGAGGGTGGTAGACTAACTTTGGGCTAACATTAGGGCTGATATCTTTGTTCAGTTTTTACTTAATCAATTCCTACTGGTTAATGCTTAAGTTTGACTTTTTAGTTCTTGAGTAAAGCTTAGAAAAATTCTTCATTTTGAAGGATTTGATACAGGGTGTATGTAGGTAGACTCGAACCCTTAAGTTGACTCGTCATTGATTTAGGAAGACGGACGTAAGTTTTATTGAACAAAAGACGCTGCATAAAAATATGGGCTTCACTGTGTTCTTGAAAGTGGGCCTTGGAGCAGTGTAGATTGACGATGGAGATACACGGCCTCAAAAAATATATGCAGGCTATGTCCCTCTTTGATTATATGCTACCAGTCGGTTAAATTATGAGATCTTAGCCCATTCCTTTTATCCGCAATGTGTATTATAATATCATTGAAGTCGTAACCTTTTTCAAAGGTTTTCCTTAACAGATTCATCTTGTTGAAGATGTCGCAAGTTCCAAGTACGTATACAATCTACTAACATCATCATGATTTTTGATCTTTGAGTTTCAATTTTATTTTGATTTCATTAAATTTTACATAAGTACTACTTGCCAAATTTATAATAAATCTCTACCAGCATAAAAGGTTCCGCATTTTAATAAATGAATACGACCTATCACACATCAAAACACCAGTGCATGCGTAAATTCTCAACAAGTATGAAAGATAACTTGTCATGATTGACAATACTTGTCTTTTCTACTGCCTCCATGAAAGATTATATATTTGACTAGTTTGATGTTTTCTTAAATGAATTTTAGACTGAGAATTCACATCAAAAAATGATGATTTCATTTATGTTGGATAAAAGCATGTACAGAAAGAGAGTATTTATATATATAAACTTCTAAATGTACATGAACGTCTTGAGCTAAATTTTACAACTGATACGTACATCAAATAGAATATAAAAAATGTGGAAAGCATAGAAGTTATTGTCATAGATCTAGTATTGCATAGACAATATAAGTAAACGCCAGTAATTTGTGACAGATAATTCAAGGAAAATAGATAATGGAACGGATCAAGCATTTGTTGTAAAGCAGAAAAAGCAAAGAGTGGTCCTATAATTTGTACGTCTTAATTGAAAGAAAATGGAGCTATGGAACATGCATTGACTTCAGTAATAATGCAGAATGGACCCATGAAAACTCCATATAACTAATCTGTTCAGTGTTTCTTTATCACATACGTATATCATATATGAGATGTAAATATATATGTTTTAGTACAGCTAATGTGCACACACCCATGTTAAAAATACGACATTTCAGTAGCTATATATTTTATGTGACAATGATAGATTAGATGGAGCCATTGGTAACTAATATCCATGCAGCATTTTTTTTTTTGAATCCCATGTTTAAATTTCAAGAATTGAGCCATAAAACTTCCAAAATTTGGATAAAAATGTATGTTACACATCATTTTTTAACATGATTCTCCATTCACCCTGCTGACTGTCCTACGGATGCATTTTGTATTACATTTTCTATATGAGTGAAGGCGATTGAACAGCATTGTGTACTTAAACAACAAGATGATAAACAATAAACACAAAGCACAAGTACACATACAAGCGTGGAGCTTGGGGGCTCTACCCATGATGTCCAGTCCAATTTAACTTTTTTTCTTTATCTACGTAAAAAAAAGAAGTTCATAGTTTTCAAGATGGATACCATTTTTACAAATGATGAATATACTTTTATCGACGATTAATTAAGTAACGTGTTATTATAAGTTATTTGTTGACCGTTAATTTAAATAAAACAAACTATAATAAACTTAAAGTTTGTGAACAAACAAAATTTATCATTTTTTTTTTCAAAAATTATATTTTCTAGCAAATAATTTCCTTTACAAACTATAAATATTTTATCATTTTCACAGTATAAAAAAAAAGAAAAGAAAAGGAAAACAGTTTCAGAAACAAATTGCCAAAATAATTAAATTCCACGTACTATATAACCAACATGGCTGGTAAAATGGGAATGAATGTAGCTTTTTTTATACACTCCAAGAAGAGGGTTATTTTTGCTCACGTTCACAATGGTCAAGTGCATAGTTCAAGCCGGCCACCATATTTATTATATACGAGCGTTACGGCACGCGCTTCGCGCGTAAATTATCTTCTGCAAATTGTTATACGTCTAGTATACCAAAACAGAGAATAATCAATTATAAACTCGTCGTACAAGTTTATAACTCAGATTTCCACTACACTGGAATTCTGTGTTAATTACTATAACAATATGATTGTTGTAAATAAATTACAACAACAGCGTTATTCTAAATAGTATAACCAAAATAAAGAATAGAATGTAGAAATTCTAACCGAAATATGTCTGAGGCTCGTCGTAACGATTTCCTTAAGAATTTTATTTCAAAATTCTCCCAAGATACAACAGACGAATTCTGCTTGAAATTGTAATGAGTATATCACTCTGTGATTTATTGTATGCAGGAGCAGGGAAGAAGAAGAGAAAGGAACGAAAATAGAATTGGAATGAGATTAGAATGTGATCAGTATTCTCTCCTATTTATAATTTCGTCCGCATCCCTTCAAACAGTCGCGTCCGCTTGATGGGTCGCACCCGTTGCTGTTCATTACCAGCCTGCGCATCTACTTGTACCCGCTCGTACCGTTTCGCCCACGCCTCTTCAGTCGGGTCGCACCCGCTCGCGCCGCATCTGTTTGCTTCTAACGGGTCGCACCCGCTACTGTTCGCGCCTATTCAACCCGCGTCCGCTTCCGAACAGATCCGCATCTGTTCGTATGGCCTGCAACTGTCAAAAAGCCCAGTCCAGTTTGCAGTAAAAATATGAGTATCATATTAGACCCGGTCCGGCCCGGTCGGACGGCGGCGGCGCGCGCGCGTGTGTGGTGGAGATGCATGATCTCCCTCCTCACAACGAAGCATACATTTGGAAGCCCAAGGCCCCCAACCTCCTCATGAGAAAGCTATATTTAAACCAATATAGCTCTCACAATTTGGAGATGTGGGACTTTATATTTCATTCAACTTAAAGGAATTCCAACAATCCCCCACATGAATGATAATATACATATCTCCCACACAAAGCGAAATATCACAGAGTATATATGGATTTAATGCTTTATCGTGGATAAGTAGATATTTCACTTTGAACTTTCCCTAGTTAAAACTTATCGGATTTACTTGGTTAATCGGTGAAATATTTCATCTTGAACCGTCAGCCTTTATTGTATATCCAGACAATAAGTTCTACGATGCATTAATTCCCTTCTCATCCAATTTCTTGGTTGTGTTCATTTTGGTCCTGAACAGTACTTGGTTCTGCGAGTGTTTTAGAGAATAAAAGCCTTTTAATATTCTCATAGAGCCGACCCAGCTCACACTTACATATGTGATCGCAACCATTAAGAGTATCCTACATATACCCCACTTGTTATTTCCAAAATATGGTCATCATTAAAAAACATAGTTTTAACCTTTAAATACTTCTGTAGGCATGCATTTATATTGTGCACCATAGGAATGGAGTTGGACTATGTCCAAGCAAATGCATTACGTCTTGAGTTATTCAGAACTGGTTTGCCTATTGATCCTAGTCCGTGAGATCTCCAGTCGCTAGGATAGGTTTCCGTATAAGATAACTCTTGGTGGTTTTAGGCTTTTAAACCCATTCCCCTCGATGCGCAGTCAATTTTCTCTCTTGATAAACCTTTAGTAAACGGATCCGCTAGGTTATCATTTGTCCTCACATAATCAATGGAAATAGTTCCATTAGATAGTAACTGCCTAACTGTGTTATGGCGTCGTCGAATATGTCGTGACTTTCCATTATACACAAAGTTATGCGTTCTGCTTAGCGCTGCTTGGTTATCGCAGTGTATGCATATGGCCGTTACAGGTTTAGGCCAGAACAGAATATCTTCTAAAAAGTGACGAAGCCATTCTGCTTCTTCGCCTGCTTTATCTAATGCAATGAACTCTGATTCCATAGTGGATCGAGCTATGCATGTTTGTTTAGTAGATTTCCATGATACTGCTGCCCCTGCTAGGGTAAAGATATAACCACTTGTCGATTTTGATTCCTTTGAATCTGCAATCCAGTTTGCATCACTATATCCTTCTAAGACAGCAGGATATTTTCCATAATGTAAGGAATAGTTAGCGGTATTTTTTAAATATCCAAGCACTCTCATTAGTGCTTTCCAGTGTTCCTTTCCTGGATTGCTTGTATACCTGCTCAGTCGACTTACTGCATAAGCTATATCTGGTCTTGTGCAATTCATGAGATACATGAGACATCCTATTACACGAGAGTATTCCAGTTGCATTACACTCTCATTAGTGTTTTTATGCAGTACTTCTGATGGATTAAAAGGTGTTCTCACTCCTTTAATTTCATAGTCTTGGAATTTTTCAATCACTTTGTCTACATAGTGTGACTGAGATAATTCAATTCTATTAGGAGTTCTTATTATTTTGATTCCCAAAATAACGTCTGCAACTCCTAAATCTTTCATATCGAAATTGCTAGTTAACATCTTCTTTATGGTCTCTATTACCTTAGTATTTGGACCAAATATTAACATATCGTCTACATATAAACAAATCATCACATATGATTGTCCAATTTGTTTATAATAAACACACTTATCGCATTCATTTATACGAAAACCATTTCTCATCATGACACTATCAAATTTTGCGTGCCATTGTTTTGGAGCTTGTTTTGGTCCGTATAATGATTTTACTAATCTACAGACTTTGTTTTCATTTCCTTTGGAAATAAAACCCTCAGGTTGCTCCATGTAGATCTCCTCATCGAGATCTCCATTTAAGAATGCTGTCTTTACATCCATTTGATGAATTTCTAGACCATAAATTGATGCAATTGCTATTAGCATTCTTATAGAGGTTATTCGTGTTACTAGCGAATATGTATCAAAGAAGTCTACTCCTTCTTTTTGACGATATCCTTTGGCTACTAATCTGGCTTTATACTTGTCGATAGAGCCATCTGCTTTCATTTTCTTCTTGAAAATCCATTTGCAGCCAATAGGTTTTATTCCAGGTGGAATATCAACAATTTCCCAAGTTTTATTACTTAGAATTGAATCAATCTCACTTTGGATTGCTTCTTTCCAACATGAGGATTCAGAAGATGACATTGCTTCCTTGTACGTTTGGGGTTCGTGCTCTAATACATATGTAAAAAAGTCCAAACCAAATGTTTTGGAAGTTCTAGCCCTTACGCTTCTTCTTGGTTCAGCATCCTCAATTTCATGATGAGTTTCATCTTCATGTGAATCTTTTGATTCTTCCCTTGTCCTTTTTGGGACATTATTTCTTTCATTCCTTTTGTGCGAAAACACATCTTCAAAGAATGAGGCATCTCTTGATTCCATGATTGTATTTACATGAATATCAGCTATATCAGACTTGAATACCAAAAATCTATATGCACTATTATTTTGGGCTGGCCCTAGATAGTAGCAATCTACTGTTTTTGGTCCAAGTTTGACTTTCTTGGGAGGCGGAACTGGAACTTTTGCCAAGCACCCCCACACTTTGAGGTATTTAAAACTTGGTTTGTGTCCTTTCCATATCTTATATGGAATTGTTCCTGTTTTATTATGAGGGACTTTGTTTAATATGTGATTAGACATATTTAAGACTTCCCCCCACAAGTTCGTCGGTAGACCAGAAGTTAAAAGCATGGCGGTAATCATGTCTTTTAACGTTCTGTTCTTCCTCTCGGCTACACCATTTTGTTGTGGTGAATATGGAGCTGTTGTTTGATGAATTATACCATTTTCGGCACAGAACTGTTCAAATGGTGATTCATATTCTCCACCTCGATCAGATCTCAATATCTTGATCTTTTTATTTAACCGATTTTCTACCTCAGCTTTGTACTTTATAAATGATGTAATTGCTTCATCTTTACTATTCAAAAGATATACATAGCAATATCGCGTATAATCATCAATAAACGTGATAAAGTACTTTTTCCCACCTCTTGTAGGTAATGATTTAAAATCACATAAATCTGTATGAACCAAACCTAGTGGTTCGGTGCTTCTATCAACAGATTGAAATGGTTTTTTAACCATTTTTGCTTCTACACATGTCTCACATTTGTAGTTTTTATCTACTTGGAATTTTGGAATTAATCCCAAGTTTGATAATATTTTCATTTTTCGGAAATTTATGTGTCCTAATCTATCATGCCATAGTAAAATTTCGTGCTCAAGCAAGTAAGAAACTTTAATTTTATTAATAGCACAATCAGAATACATAGTTTTATTGCCGATAACGGCTACATTTGCCTTAAATAGGCCATCACATAAGTATCCCCTTCCGATATACATTCCAGCTTTGGACAGAACCATCTTGTCTGACTCGAACACCATTCTGAATCCTTTCTTTGGTAATACTGCACCAGAGATGAGATTCTTGCGTATGTCTGGAACGTGGAGCACGTTATTCAACTTGACAGTTTTTCCAGAAGTAAACTTGAGGATAACTGTGCCACTGCCTTCGATCATAGATACTGCAGAATTACCCATATAGAGTTACTCTTCATGATCGAATTTCTTGTATGTAGAGAACATGGATTTGTCAGAGCAGACATGACGAGTAGCGCCTGTGTCCACCCACCATTGGTTAGGATTCTGAACCATATTGCATTCAGATACAACTGTCGAGAAGTTGGACTCATCCACTTCCATGTTGTCTACTAAATTTGCCTCTTTGTTGCGGTCCTTTTTGAGTCTGCAATCTCTAGCGGCATGTCCAACCTTTCCACAAACCCAACATTCACCATTAAACTTTTTGGTTTGTTTGTTGTCTTTTGGTTTGTTGTCTGGAGCTTTCCTTTTCTTCTGAAAATTCTTCTTTTTGTTTTTGGTCTTTGAATCTTTAGCCACAAATGCCTCCTCGCTTTGTTTTGTAATTCCACGGTTATCTGCCTCAATTTTCAATCGGACTATGAGATCCTGTAAAGAGATTTCCTTCTTTTTATGCTTTAGATAATTGCGGTAATCTCTCCACGACAGCGGCAGTTTTCCCGTGATGGCTTCAACCAAAAACGATTCTCCAACCTTATGACCTTCCGCCTCGAGTTCATGAATAATGATTTGTAGTTCATGCAGTTGAGCAGTCACCGGTTTGGAGTCGACCATCTTGTAGTCCATGAATTTGTCTACAATGAATTTCTTAAGACTGATATTCTGCGTCTTATACTTCGTGGCAAGTGCATTCCAGAGTGCTTTTGCTGTCTTTAGAGGTTGATATACTTTGTATAACACCTTGTCGAGACAATTCAGAATATAGTTTCTGCATAGGAAATCGGAATGTTTCCAAGTAGCAACATCTGCTTCCTTGCCTGGTGCAGAAATCGGTTCCTCCTCCTCGAGATACCGTTGCAGACCGAGTGTGGTGAGGTAAAATAACATCTGATTCTGCCATGTTAAAAAGTCATCACCATCTCCCTTGAACGGTTCAGGTCTGTTGTGAGTAGTAGTCTTTGAAAATTCTACTATTGCCATCTCTGTTTTAGTAAGAAAACAGTAAAATTCTTAAGATGTTATACGTCTAGTATACCAAAACAGAGAATAATCAATTATAAACTCGTCGCACAAGTTTATAACTCAGATTTCCACTATACTAGAATTCTGTGTTAATTACTATAACAATATGATTGTTGTAAATAAATTACAACAACAGCGTTATTCTAAATAGTATAACCAAAATAAAGGATAGAATGTAGAAATTCTAACCGAAATACGTCTGAGGCTCGTCGTAACGATTTCCTTAAGAATTTTATTTCAAAATTCTCCCAAGATACAACAGACGAATTCTGCTTGAAATTGTAATGAGTATATCACTCTGTGATTTATTGTATGCAGGAGCAGGGAAGAAGAAGAGAAAGGAACGAAAATAGAATTGGAATGGGATTAGAATGTGATCAGTATTCTCTCCTATTTATAATTTCGTCCGCATCCCTTCAAACAGTCGCGTCCGCTTGATGGGTCGCACCCGTTGCTGTTCATTACCAGCCTGCGCATCTGCTTGTACCGTTTCGCCCGCGCCTCTTCAGTCGGGTCGCACCCGCCGCATCTGTTCGTATGGCCTGCAACTGTCAGAAAGCCCAGTCCAGTTTGCAGTAAAAATATGAGTATCATATTAGACCCGTACCCGGCCCGGTTCGATCGGACGGCGGCGACGCGCGCGTGTGTGGTGGAGATGCATGATCTCCCTCCTCACAACGAAGCATACATTTGGGAGCCCCAGGCCCCCAACCTCCTCATGAGAAAGCTATATTTAAACCAATATAGCTCTCACAATTTGGAGATGTGGGACTTTATATTTCATTCAACTTAAAGAAATTCCAACAATCCCCCACATGAATGATAATATACATATCCCCACACAAAAAAGTGCGACATCAAAGATATTACAACTATTATTAAAGATATTTGCTTGGAGCCCTTACTGTTTATTACGAGCTAAGAGAACATGTATCCCTCCTATTTTTAATTTTTATTTTACTTTTTTTTTATTATCATTATTATTTTTTGATGAAAAAAAGAAAGAAAGAACATAATACATTAATTAAAGATAGGTAATAAGAACATACTTCAATTTTTGGAATGACATCATAATTAAAGTATCAATATTTGGCTTACTTTCGAAGACCGAATCAGTTAACCGTGTTGTTGTAAGGTTAAAAACTCTAGTGGTTCAATCGGTCAGACGGTGAGAACTGCGTTGATCATTATTATTTATGTTTCTAATTTATATATAAAATTATTTCAATTAATTAACGTTTTAACTAATTATAATTAATATATTGATTTTTTTTTTTAGAAAAATAAGCGATCCTCTATTCGAGTAGGAGCGCACTCAATTAACTTATTAACTTTTATAAACAATTATTTTTTACTATTCGATGACAAATATTAACTAAAAAAATTAAATCACAATTTTTTAGTGCAAAAGTTTAAATTTTTAAATTTTTTAAGATAAAGCGGACCGGTTCAACAGTAATTCGTAAAATGTACACTAGTAATATATCCTACCATCTAAAATTGATAAAATAATGCAATAGTTTAGCAAGTAAGGTTATGAAAATTATTTCTTAATCGATTATGTGAAATACTAAAAAGTGAAACGATAGTTTTTTCTCAAATTTGAAGAACCATGTACGTAGTTTAAAAAGTTTGGTCCAGAGGATTTTTTAGGATTTTGAAGTTAGACTGCTGGTCCACGCACGTGCAAAATTATTTTATTTTTATAGCAATGGCGCTATAAGGTCGAAGGTTAATCACACTCGAATCGTTATTGGGTCGGGTCGGGTCGGGTCTTTAAAAAACTGGAATTGTGAAAATCAGAATGCAAAATGCAATAGTTTATTATTATTTTTAATATCATTCAAGGAATCAACTGGTAACATTATTATTTTTTCTTCCAAATTTCTTTCAGTTACCCATATCGTGTACCAATCCAGTTTTGTTAGATTTTCAACTAAAAGCCAATTTCTTAAAAAAAATAAAAAATAAAAAATCAATCAATCGTTACAGTCCTCTTTTTTTTCTCATCAAATCAAGAACAAGATGGGTTGTATTTATCTTAACACAAGTGAAGAAAAATATTCATTTTGTACGTAATTTCATTTTCAGCCCTGCTGGCATCAAATTTGCAAAGTAAAGTGATCAATTTTTTGACTTCCTTTTTGTGTAAATAGAAAATCAATAATGTCTAAATATCTACCTAGGACATTGCTCCTTACGTAAACTGATAAACCTAAACATCTTGCTTATATTTGTGCATTCAGAATGCTGCGAAGTACCAATCTATCTTTGAGTGCCGCGATCTATATATTAAGTAACAATTCACATGTACAAGCAAAGCATGTAACATCACTTTTTTTTGCTATAAGCCTGAAAAAGATATAACATGACTGAATACAAGTCATTGCAGTCACATGGAGGAAAACTCTTTCCTTGTTCAGTTTTCCTCAAACTCTACTACATCTCAAAACTGCAGTTTTTTTTTGTTTGGTGGTTTTAGCATAGTTTAAATATCCAAATGTGTCCAAAACTTGGGGTTTTCAGTTTTAATAGCATTACTAATCGGACAATAAACCCTTGGTTCATTACTACAAATGCACTAATAATAAGTATTCAAGTCCTGATCAATTAGTCCACCTATGGAAATTTGTTAAGTTAGTGTGATCAAAATCGGCTCTTAAACGTTGAAAATTAAGATTTCTCATCATAGCTATAATCCAAAGTTTAAGTGAAAAAATAAAGTCAAACTCTTATTATGTATATAGAGTTTTCTATTTATCAAATTCTTACATAGAGGTTTCCAGGTTACCGGCAGTGTAACTATTTAAGTATGTATGGAGAGAATTTCATTTGAAAACCGAGCTTGTATGTTTCAAGAAGTCAATATAGAATTTGTTTCAAATCAGCTATCAGTGGAGATGTACTGATTGATTCATTCACCATAACCACTAACAAATTTGTTTCCAAGTTATAAAAAGAATACAGAGTATAATATACTCTAGAAATCTACCTTTCACTTTAGCATAAGTCAATTTTTTGTGATTTTCTTTTTATTTTCTTATCTTCACCAACTTTTAATCCAACTAACTTGAATGTACCTTTTTTAAAACCAGACAACCTATTTAGGTTATAATCCATATCTTTCTTTTATAAGCAATCATGATAACATGCCTCAACTAAGTGGTCCCTAAGAACTATTCGATATGTTTCAACTAAAACATCAAATAAATTTCAGATTTTAATTATCTCACATTTTTTATTTTTTATTTGCAAGTGTTTAACGCAACTTCAGTGGTAAAGGCTTGATATTTCAAAAATGTCGTAAAAATTCAGAGCACACATGCACTAAATAAACCTCAAATGGTCTTGTATATTCTTTTGACAAGATACACATCATTGATCTCTGATTATGTAAATTAAGGACATAGTTTGTTTTTAAATTTGTTTTTAAAGGTTATGTTCTATGAAGTAAAATGAAAATTTGAAGAGCAGAAATAACGTTGTTTAAATATTACTAGATGTTGAGATCCTCAATTTATGCGGAAACAATGTAGAATACATTAAAGGCATTACTAATATGTGACATCACATCAATCCAACATAAAATTCCAACCCTACAAGGAAGCGATCTTAGCCATCCATTTTCCCCATAGTCACGTTCTTTGCCAAAATTAGGGTTTCGATGGGCAGTTTGGTAAATTCAGGAGGGTACAGGACTTTTGATAACAACAGAGCAAAGCTGTAGCCAATGGGAGAGCTAGAAGTTTCCTCTGATTTCTTTTACTGATCTCATTTCATCCATCGTATGTGAAATTATCAAATTGGTGGGGTCCGCGCACATGGTACTTCACTGCAGACGTCAGCAGATATTATGCTAGAATTCCTTCCCTCGGATGGTCGACACGTGTCCCTTTATTTTGAAAATCCACTTGCTTCCCTAGCCCCACGCCACCAACGACGACCTCTTCATGTGCTGCTCCTTTTTACATGCACTTGTGGAATGTGGAACATTTGTTGTTGGGTACAAAATATTTGCACATTAATTTGCACATGTTATTGAAACTATACAAGTATAGGAAGTTGCATTTCTCCGGAGGCGGAAGACAATGTTCCAAATCAAATAAAACTTTGAGAATGTTTAATTTAGACTATGAATATCACGTTTGAAAAAAAAAAGTCATTTCAAAATTCCTAACATATTCAATTCCAAGCTGAATATCAACCGTTGAAACATTTATTTTGACCGTTGATTTCAAACTTATTTCGAACATGTTAGAATCATTCAAATTGAATCCAATTTTGTAGAGATAATCTTAAAGTTATGTAAGAATATGTTTACAAATTTTCATTGATTTTAAATTTTGTATGTCGAAAAATAAGAAGGGTGTATATAAGGCGTAACGGAACACTTTCCACACACAATGCATAACATTATTATAACATTGATATCAAAGGGCTTGCTATAAACATAACAATGTAGGGTGCTCATGATGAGAAGAAAAAGTCATAAAATTGACGAAACAATAGGTTGAATAAATGAAGACATGATTATTGACGAAAGTACTGAAGGAAACAGATAAGATAAACAACTCAAGTGAAAATAGGTCACCTTATTTTGAAATCCTAAATCAAGTTATCAAAAATGTAAATTAGATCTAAAAAAACATATTTTTGAACTTCATATTTGAACGAATCATCTAAAACTATCATAGCCAAATGGCGAGAACCTAAAATGTAACGCCCCGCCTCATGGCACACGCAATCCACCAAGACAAGAAATCATATTTAATAAGTATCATGGATGACGTTCCCTTAAAGGTGGAATATAAACCAAGGAGCATATCTATCCCATCTATACAATAAACTAAATCTCAAAGTGAAAAGAATAAGATATAATATTAACATTAACATGTAATAGACCAAAGGCAAATCATATCAAGAGACATAAGATTTAATCATCACAATGCAACATGCATATGGTACATCAAATTTTATATATAATAATGTCTTAGAATGGATATATTCTACGTGTCAATATTTCAAAATACTGGATAGATATAATCATTGTGCTAAAATAGTTATGGTTCTATACAGTGGCGACCTAACTGATTGGTTGCCTGAGCCACATTAGTGTTTGGTTGCCCTTTTTTTACCAAATATATCAGATATTAATTTTTTTTTCCAAATCAGTATGATGTTAAATAAAAACTACTAAAACAATATCATTTGGACTACAATATTTGACCCAAAAAACACAGTCAAATATCAACTTTTCACACAAAATATCACAATTTTTCAACGATAAGCACAAAGGAAGATATTTCATCTTGCATTTTTTGAAACAGTCTTCAATAATACTATCATAATCTAGTTTTCTCCAAAAAAAAAGAAGGCTTTCGATTGAAATCATCGCCAATCCATTCAGTCGCTCTTGTGACATGTTGTTCGAAGTTAACTTTTAATCAATTTTAGTTCACAAAAACATCTCTCCATGAAAGCAAATGTCACTGGTATAGTAAATAAAATTCGATAAGCAACACATGCACAACAAAAAACACTGTCATCGACATAAGATCTTATGAAATCAGGAATGTCAATTGACTTAGTCATTTCTTTTGATAACATAGTTTGCAAAACTTTTAGATCTTGAAATAAATCATGCCAGTATATATCACATTGTTAGTTATATTTCAAATAACTTTCTAAGTACTATTAATGTTCCATCAACTTTTCTTTACCAACTTCCATAAATTTTGCATTAAACAAAAATCAAGAAATTTTATCATAAACTTCAAACTGTTCAAAACGGTCTATGAATGATGTAATAGTTTGATCAAAAATGTGAGTGAAGTATGTGACTCTAAATTTCTTTTTCAGTGATTGGCTTCCTTCAACATTTATTTCAATATCTTCATCAAAATGTTTTTTTTCTATGAACAACTCTTTTCATCTCAAATATTGGTTCGATACCAACATCATAGAAATTTCACTAGCTTTTTTATCATTTTTCAAACCCGTAAGCTCTAGAGTTTTGTTTTCTAAATCTCGCACATTTTTTTAGTCTTTATTTTTTGGCATAATATTTAATAACAAATTTTAATTAAATCATGTTACGATGAACTATTTTATTATTAAAATGAATATTTTTACAAAACCATTAACTGAACATAGTTTTACAAATCAGTAAAAATAAACTAGTTAATTTAACAATACCACTAGTATTAGGCATTACGAACTACTACAAATCAATTAGGTATTAAGTGGTATTATAACGAACTAGATAATTCAATTCATTTTTTAGGCAACCAGAATACCAAATCAGTTTATAAATTAGTTAATTCAAACACAAATCGGTGAAACAAAATATGCTTAGCATTGGGATGCATTTCCAACTTCTTCAGCAACTAGAATTAAAGGAAAAAAAGTTTACTTATCAAGCTAGAGAGTTTGGAGAGGTGACGTCGAGACAGCGATGAGTCATCATAGAGGAGGATGGCGTTGGTCGTGGTGATGGCTGTGAGAACTGCCGGAGTGGTGGAAGGTGTTAGTGCGACTGTGTTTGGCATTTGCGACAAGATTATCAATTTGTGCGTAACCCTAATTTTAGTTTTAGTTGATGAAAGGAAATGAACGATGGAAAATGTTTTCTCTTGTGATCATGCTGAACGCAAATAATTGGGCCAAACACCATAATTATAAAAAAAAGTTGTTGCCCATGCCCAGTGGGTTGCCCTAGCCCATGGTCTTGCTGGGCTGCCCACTAGGGCGGCTCTAGTTCTATACTCTTCTCCAGCTAAAAGAAGTCCCCATCATTACGCCAATCGTGACTCACCATCATACACTAGGCTAGTGGGTCTCGAGTCCTCCGGTAAAGCCAAGACCAACTATGCACAATCATTAATGTAAGACCGATACAACGATGCCTCAACGCATCATTCACAACCTACTATTGATAGAGTTAGAGGTATGCCCTATGGGAAATTATGTAATTTGTTACATACATCTACATCAATGACCAATCTTATTCAAAATAAAAAGCATTTTCATTCTATTATATACTTGATATATAATGTGTTATATATCAAATAATTAATGTAATTAAAATTATTATTAACAGAAAATTCATAAATGATTTGTTTTGTGATAATAGTTACAAAGTGTTGTAATTGTGAGTAAATTATCACAATGAAATTAAATATACCATTTTAGACATTTCTATTTATGATGTATCGAGACTAGATATCGATACATCTGTTGAGTCTAGAGTATGTAACGCTCTCCAAATATTAGGCAGTGTATTATTCATGATTGCTGGAGACACCAAGGGGTTATGTATTGATAGTTATTGGATAACTATAAAATGTCAGTAGTTTTCAATTGGTTAATATAACCAAGGTTAAACAGAAATATCGATGTGACAAAATTACACAGTTCTCTTGACTTGAGAATACTGTTGATCTTCAATATGAAAGCTCCCTTTGATTATAGCTAAATTATGGCACAACGTCCATTGAATGACTATAGTTGGGTCGAGTGGAAGCATTGGAAGTGAAATACTATTCAAGAGAGGATTCGTCTCGTCGGTTATATGAGGTTATCACGGCCAACTTAAGTCAAATCAAAGTCAAAGTCTTCGACCAAAGTATTTGAATTATTAATAATTGTTATTATTGAACCAAAGACTTTGTGTTTGGACTATAGAGTTGAATATAGATGATAGGGAAATTTTTACTATTATCAAATTCCGTAAGTCCAAAGTGATATAGTTTTTACGGAAATAATTAGTCTAAATAATTATCGCTAATTGGTAACACTTATAATAAATAAAATTGGAATTTACCAAAAGATGTGTAAGCGATAAATTCAGCCAAAATGTCACACCACTAGCTAAGGTGAAGTGTGAACGTTAATATTTGAATTGTTCAATATTAATCACTGACTGAATTTACACCTATGGATTGCACAACCGAAATGGTGAAGATTCCGAACGAACTGCACGATTTAATTGATTTTTAATAGTTGAAAATGAATTAAATGAATTAATATTTATAAAATATTAATTATTAAACTTTATTTAATTTATTTGAATACCACTAGTATTTAAGAAAGTGCATATACTAAAAGTTATAAACATGCGTATCGATATACGATATCGGTAGAATGTTTAAATCTGATTTAAACAAAATAAATACTAAAAACAATTTTAAATAAATTAAATTAACTAATATATATGAAATATTAATTGTTATAAAATTTATTATTTGATTTGTTTAATTTTCATTAGAATTTAATAAAGTGTGTATATAACAGTTATAAGCGCCCGTATCGGTATAAGATATCGATATGAAATTTAAATTGGATTTAAATGGGAATAATACTAATTAGTTTTTTGAATGTTATGCAGCCCAAATATCCAATGTATAACCTAGATCTAGACCTTCTTATCACAAATCTGTATATGCCTATGGCTTTCGATTTAATCATTGTTAAAAAAACTAAATTGAATTTTGGAATACTCTTGTCAAAAAGTAAATTTTCATATTAGAAAATTTAGACCTGAATGTTTACATATAAATTGCTATATGAATAATACTTTGAAATAATTGCATTAATTAATATTGTTGTGAACATAATCGGATGACTTAATTATGTTCTGTTTTAAATCCTTCTAAAATGAGCTTGGCTAATTGAAATAAAAAAGGAACATTAAATTAATGATTTGTTCCTAGTTTTACAATTGTATCCCATATAGTACTAAATCCTTTTATAAAAGGAAACATTCTATATCACAAACTACTTGTAAATTGTTTTATATTATTTCAAAATTTTATTTTATTTGTATGCGTATATGAATTTATATATATATATTTATATAATATCATTTATGTGTGTATATTTGCATTTAACTCAAAGTTTTCAAAAGGAGTTTTGTATTAGATTAATAGCAAACTTTTAAACTACTTTAATTATATTTTGTATTCTTTGATTTATTGCATGTAATATAAATAAAGTATATTTCAATTTTAACTGTTATGCAAAATCTTATTGTGTATCTACATATACATTTATACATGTAAACATGCACTTACATACATATATATGTACATAAAACTAAAACAAATTCATGTTTTAGACAACAAAGACATATATAGATGGAAAATATATCTGTTGCAGTGTAAATCTCAACACTTAAACAACGTTTACATTAACTATATACATTTATCATATGTTGAACTTACACTATACACATGGATGCATTTGATATGCTCATCATAATATACATTTAATTAAAATTAAATTAAACTAATTTTAAACAATTATAATCATATGAAGAAAGTTTTACAAGAAAAATTTAGAAAAGTTCTAAATGAATTTAGACTACATAGACCCAATAAAGATCCAGTTGGAATTTTTTTGAAATTTATCAATTTCTTTCGCTGTGGGTTGAGCCGGTTCCATCAACTATGACATAACATATTCTATAAGAATTTTTTATTACAATGTAATTTACATTAATTTAATTAATTATATCTCTAAAATAAAGTATATTATAGAAATCAAATATCTTTATTACGAAAAATATTAGCCATATAGTTACATATGTGTAATAAATTACATAATTGCCCATAGGGTATACCTCTAACTCTTTCAGCTATGACAAGCAGTAGGATCATAAAGGTAATTTTATATTTTCATATATACATATATGTTATAGCCAAACCCTTATATGTGATGATATTGCATACATATAATTTATTTGGTAATAATAGAATTAGTAAACAACTAATTTGAATATTATATGCAAATCAACATGCTTTAAATTATAAATCATTTGATTTAAATAATTTTGATTTTCGGCCTATGATGGGCCCGCACCGTTATGGGCCCGAATTTCGACTAAATCGAAACCCAAATTAATTAGGATACGGATCATTTGTTTTGGCAACCTGTAAGAAAAATAAGTATATCAGAGAGCCATCAACATAAATCACAACGAAATAGAGAAAATAGAACATATATTCTAACTAAGGCTACTACCTTGAAATCAATATTATTCTTTTAGTATCCGATTGCCTTGCCAGCGTCGAGCATGAATGAGAAGACTTCATCATCTGCAGTTCCCATCTTGCACCAGTAGCATGTCCCTCTAAATCTATCATGTGGGTTGTAATGAGGAGGGAGTTAGAACAATGTTCCAGTGATTGGAAAATTACATACATTATCTATAACACTAATTTATGCCGAATGATTTCTATTTAAGTGTTATGTCCATTATTCATGGTCATTCTATGTAATTCCATTTATGCATACGATATGTCTAACCTTCTTTATGGTATAACTATATATATATATATATATATATGCATATATATCTAAATGTTGTGCAATACAAAAGAAAATATCGACCACTTAATACTTCTTAAATAGGAAGAAGGCAGACTCATCTGCCATTTAATACTCTAACTCGAAAGTGGGCCCTCCGTAATGTAATCGATAGTCAATCGGTTCCAACTATAGAGACCAATGATCCCTAGATACGGCTTGTAATTTAATTGCCGTATTACTAATGCATCTTAAAGACTTATCAAAGGATTAACTAGCCTACCTTCGAAAAACAAATAACTAACTTATTAAACTTTGAAATTCTTGTGTATTCCATACGGATTCTACACTAGCAGGAAACAAAATCCGTTAGGGCACAACCCAAGCCTTTGCTAACGATCGCTCGGCACCGCTCATGGTCAAAGACTATATGTCAGCCCTACTAATACTAAATACCAGTCCAACAACAACATTGACATATGTAACAACCCGTACCTCCATGGTCCTAAATTTCAATAAAAATTGAAACCCAAGTCATCAAAGCACAGATCGTTGGATTTGCTACCTGAAAATAAGCATAAGCATTAGCAGAGTTTGATAGGAATCTAAACTCATAGTGGAAACAATAATAGGATAAGAATACTGACTATGACTACTACCTTGTAACTAATGGTATTCCTTGGATAGTAGATTGTCACATCAGCATTGAGCAGTAGAGAAAAGAAGACCCTCCAACAACAAAGCACATGCAACTCTAGCGACCTGTTCTACTAAATTCTATCATGTGGGTTTTAATGGGGAGGGGGGTCAGAATAGCGTTCTGGTGACTAGAAAATTTTAAACTGTTCATAAAATAAACTTATTCTGATAGGTTTTTATTTAATTGTTATGTGCATTAAAGTTAGCAATTCTAATCTAACCTTGCATTGCATACACGATTACATACATACCCCTTCCCAAGGTACAAAATACTAATGAAGCCTTATCGACCCCAAATACTTCCAAATCCATTTGCTACTTAATACTTTTAAATATGAAGCAGGCTACTATAGTAATTTTAAAAAGAGAAATAGGCCGACTTCGCCATTTAAGACCTTAATCAAGGTATACCCCGTTATTAAAGACCTATTCCCAAAGCGGTTTCCTAACAATGTTGTCAGTGGTTAGTGGGTCCTAGCTACAAGACCTCTAACGACTATTTAAGGCTTCCGACATTTAATGTCCAACTATTACCACGTCTTTCGTCGATAAAGCTGTGGCCATGTAATAAATAATACCTAAGCCACTTAATACCTCCAAGTGGAAAATAGGCAGACTTTAGTCATTTAAGAGCTTAACTAAGGCAGACCCCATCATTTAAGACCCATCCCCAAGGCATGCTCCTAAATGGTACTATTATTATTACGGCTTTAGCAACGTAAGAGACTGTACCCAAGCCATTTAATACTTCCTAATAGAAAATAGGCAGACTTTGGTCATTTAAGACCTTAATTAAGGTAGATCCCATCATTTAAGACATATTTCTAGAAGCATGCTCCTCAATGGTACTATCTAGCTGTCATTGCTTGGAAATCCCATTGGGCTACTTAATACTTCTTTTATAAAAAAGAGGAGGACCCTATAGTCACTTAAGACTCCAAATCTAAAGAAAACCCTTCCCGAGATATTCGCTCTCACTCTTTAATTATAAATATGGCATCTCGTTAGGTTTCTTCTTTCGGTAGGGAGGCAGACCCTTTTTAGAGACAACCCTATTTATTTATTTGGAATCTCACTAGATTACTTAATACTTCCATTTAGGAGAGAGGCGGATCTTCAGTCACTTAAGACCTCAAACCAGAAGTGAACCCCTAGGGAGATATCCCTTACCACTCCTAATTCCAAATTTGGACCATTTAATATTTTCGTATTAAGAAAGCAACCCAATCTCTCACGTCGTCATGGGTCCTAGGATTAGTGATATCTCACATCAGTAGTAAGTGCACCCGACTGTTGGTAGCCTCAAAGTGAAAGGCTGTCTTCCATCGAGTGACTCTACTGACCTCACATCACTAATCTACAAAGTCCAATTAACCATCCTACATCTTTATTTATATTATCTTAGGTAGACATTACTAATTCCCTTTTTATATAAGGAAATAAGATTTACCTTAAATATTTATCTACCCATAAAACCCTATTTAATGCTCATAAATGTCAATTATCCATAAAATCCTAACAGACATTTCCTAAGACATTTATGTATGATTACTAATTTCAAATTAGTAATCTTTTATATCTGTGCCATTTTTATCAGTCCCATTAATCCATTTACCATATCAAATTATTGCAACCTCCATATTCATTACCATTTATTGGAGTTATAACCTTTTTACTTCTTTTCCCATTATCATAAACACAAATATTTCGCGCAAGTGTCGTTATTAGCATTTTATTTAATTATTATAAACGCGGTAATTACATACAAATATTTACTTTTATCAAATATGTTCTAGTTATATATCTTCACTAGAATATTTTTTCCATGTTAAATTGTTGGAATCATATCTAAAAAGATTATTCCCTATAATTTCCATAAATTAGTCCAAAACAAAATATTTAGCTTTAAAAGATTACATTGTTTTAAATTACAAGGAATAATCATTTCTTTTTATTACTGCAATAGACAGTAAACTACAATAACTTCATACATTACACATATCTTTCTCATTCTATTTGCATCTATTCATTGTTAGATCAAATGCTGTATTTTTTTAAAAGGGATAAAATCAAACTAATTTACAAATATTAAACAGATCTAAATTCCAACAATTGCAAACGTAGAAAAGTTTACATTCCAATAAGATTAGGGTAATATCCAAATTTATAACGTTTTTATACAATCTATTTTAGATCTGAAATAAATTTCATTCAAATCAATATTCTAAATTCATACTTTTAGGACTAATTTCCAGATCAGGTTGTAAACAATGCTAAATCAATTCATAAACAAGGATATGTAGGCGATATTTGTTATATTCAGATCATATTCAATTCATTGCCTATAACTCATATACAATTATCCAATTAGGCATACAAATCAAATAAACACCAACAAGATAATTTTCATATTATAACAATCTATAAAATTTCCCACTCACTTTTTAAAAGCGATCCAAATCTCCAGATCTGAAGTAAAACCTTTAATTCATCTACAAATCCTTTTTAATCAAGGAGATATATATAAAAGGGTATATACATACATTATAGTTACAGACCTGAGAAGAGATTTGGGATTGGAAGAGAAAATTGATACAAATATATATAAATATATAAATTAACTCAAGTATGCATATGGTTGATTCTCTTCTCTTCACATTTTTATTAGATTTCTACTCTTCTCCGATTTGTATGAATATAGATACAAATATCTTATCTTTATATTTTAGGAAGAAAGTGGAGACGACGAAATGGTAGAGCTTCGCTACCGCCTCCATAAAAATATGAGAAGAGAAAGGAGGGCTAGTCCTGAATTTATAGGCGTTAGAATCAACCAAAACCGTTAGATCGAAATATAGTAAATCCGAGCCGTTGCGGCCTAGGTTTATTGGAGCTGCCAAGTCGCCACCGGTCGACCAACTATGGGTCACCGGTCGACCATTGGGGGTCGACCGTCCCCAATAACGGGTCGGTCTGGTTGCCTAGGCAATTAATATAAAACGTTAAGTTTTCTTATTTAATTATTTTCTTTCCGAATTTGTTTTTCGTTTGTAACTTCTTCATTTGGACTCCGATCACAAAACTCCAAATATGAAAGTTTCTCAGAATTTTATCACGAACGCAATGGTGCAAGTTTCATGGTCAAATTCCATCGTTTGCACAAATTCCATTTTTGGAGCCTTATCAATTAACTAATTAACTAATTAACTAATTAAATAACTAACGCCAAATTATGGGGTGTTACATTCTTCCCCTTTAAAAGGAATTCCGTCTCCGAAATTTCAGCAATAACTAAGTCATGATTTGGCTCCTAATTATTCTAAACTATACAACTAATGAGTGTACAACAAAATTTGCAACCAAACGTGCATAATTGCATAGTATATTACTGTATCACCACACAGAAAATATGTATGCAGAATGATTCTAAATCGGATCCTCCTATATGAATGCATATCTTTTGAAAATATTTTTGAAAATATGATGCAAACAACTTACATATATACTGGCAGTTCTATATGTATGCAGCTTTTTGAAAATTCTTTTCAACCAAAATCCCCATACTCCTACAAATAGAATTTTGAAGCAACCAATTTTGCATCCACTTCCTATCATCTAATAATCTAACGCATCGAAAAATCGCTTCTCAAATCTTCTTATTCCCGTAGTACAATGGAAATTTCTTCGCTGCACCGGATTTACTCCAAATTTTCCATGCACAAAACGCATAAGGAAGCTTGTTTTCAAGCTCTAAAATGGAATTAAGTCTAAAAATAGACTTGTGCACGTATTGACAAGGTATGAAAATAGAAATTTCAAGGCTAAAACAACTTTTCCCTTACTATCACTTGCATTTAATCGCATCATCGACCCTAGTGCATCGCTAAATTCGCAAATTCTAACTCCATTGTCTTTCCTACGGCTAGTATTGGCCTTCAAAATTAAGGCCCCGTTTGGCTTATCGTTTTTAGTTTTGTGTTTTCATCTATACAAAAGTGCATCTGTCATATGTATTGTTGAAAAACAAATAATTTTGAAAAATGAAATTAACATGTAAAATAGAAAACAAGTTTATTATGTTTTTCGTGTTTTCAAAGATTACAAAAACACGGAGAACAATCTAACTCTTTCGTCGTCCGTTGGTCGTCGCAACGGCTAAGAATTGTAAACTTTCTTCTCTTATTTCTTGTTATTTCTTAGTACAAGTTGAAAACACAAAACTAAAAATACAAAATGAAACCAAACGGGCCCTAAAGTTTTCACAAAAAAATTTCTCACTTTTCAAATTTGTACGTCATTTGGAAAATAAAATCTTAAAATATTTAAACCGTGCATTTTCCCTTGAAATAAAATTTTGAACAAGAACTCCAAAAATAATTTTCTTACTTACTTTTATTTTCAAAAGGGAACTTTTCAAATCAAGGGGAAATTTTTCAAAATATTTTCCTTCTCAAAAATTTTGATAAATCAAGCCACAATTTGGGCGTAGTTAGAAGTCGGTTATGCACTAAACGCATAAATCAAATTCAAAAATTCTACAACAACCTTTACCCAAAAATTTAACATTTTATTTAGAAATGTCAACACATCTATTACTTAAAATTTTTAGCTTTTAAGGAACATGAGCAATGACCCGTGATATCAAAACAACTTTATCTTGTCCTTTGCTAAAATTTCCAATTATTTTAAACTTCTAGTCTTATGTTGCATTTACTATTAGTTAAGTGTCATTATGAGATTCCCAATTTATATTGTTTCTCTACTATGCATATATATATATATGAGCGGTTCACATATTCAGAAACAATAACACATAAAATGAATAGAAACTCATAATATCGTGCGTGCCTTTTATAAGTAATAGTTTTACAACCCAAAAGAAAAGAACAAATGCTGGAAATAAAAAGATAAAAAAAATTCTAAATAAAACACTACTTAAGAACTATGAGAAGGTCTTGCTCCACGTCTAGAGCTCAAGCCATTGCCGCGACCGCGTAATAGTCGTAGCACGACAGCTATGCACCCAATCTCATGCCCCTGGCACTACTGCTCCATCCTAATCTCTCGAAGCTCTGTTTGAACTTGACGGATAGCAACAAGCTCAGGACTCATGTATCCTTCGGCGCCCTATGCTATCCCCTGCTGCTGGTGCGACTTTTCAGGTGCTAGTACAAGTGGTACCGCAAGCAGTAAAGGAATATCCATCCCCTTAATAGTGGTCTGGTCGGTGGCTGGAGGGACCTTGCTCACTACCGGATCTTCGCTCAAATTTTCCTCATAATGCCTAAACTAAACCATCCTTAACATAAACTTATACCGTTAGGTTCCATTTAATTGTTATGACCATTAAGGTTAGCAATTCTAATCTAACCTTACATTGCACATACGATTACTTACTTACCCATTCCCAAGGTACGAAATACTAATGAAGCCTTATCAACCACCCAATACTTCCAAACCCATTTGCCACTTAATACTTCTAAATATGAAGTGAGCCTCTATAATACTTTTAAAAGAGAAATAGACAGAATCTACCATTTATGTTTTATCAAGGTAGATCCCGTCATTTAAGACCTATTCCCAAGGTATTTTCCTAAGAATGTTGTCAGTGGTTGGTGGATACTAGCTACAAGACCTTTAACCACTATTTAAGGCTTCCGACACTTAATGTCCAACTATTACCGCACCTATCGTCGATAAAATTATAGCCATGCAATAAACAATACCCAAGCCACTTAATGCCTCCAACTGGAAAATATGCAGACTCTGGTCATTTAAGACCTTAACTAAAGCAGATCCCATCATTTAAGACCTATCCCCAAGGCATGCTCCTAAATGGTACTATTATTATTACGGCCTTAGCAATGTGAGAGACTGTACCCAAGCCACTTTATACTTTCAAATGGAAAATAGGCAAACTCTAGTCACTTATGACCTTAATTAAGGTAGACCCTATAATTTAAGACCTAGTTTCAGAAGCGTGCTCCTCAATGGTACTACCTAGCTGCCAATGTTTGAAAATCCCATTGGGCTACTTAATACTTCTTTTATAGGAAAGAGGAGGACCCTACAGTCACTTAAGACCCCAAACCTGAAGCGAACCCTTCCCGAGATATCCACACTCGCTATTTAATTATAAATATGGCATCTCATTTGGTTACTTTTTCCATAGGGAAGCGAACCCTTCAGCCACTTAAGACCTCAACACTGAAGTAAACCATTTTAAAGACATCTCTATTTATTGGAATCTCACTAGGTTACTTAATACTTCCATTTAGGAGAGAGGTGAACCTTTCAGCCACTTAAGATCTCAAACCAGAAGCGAACCCATATGGAGATATCCCTCACTGCTCCTAATTCCAAATTTGGACCATTTAATACTTTCCAATTAAGAGAACATGCCCAATCTCTCATGTCTTCATGGGTCCTAGGATTAGTGATATCCCACATTGGTAATAAGTATACACAACTGATGGTAGCCTCTAGGTGAAGGGCAAACTTCTGCTATGTAACTCTATTGATCTTGCATATCAACTCATTTTAAATCAAACCAATTATCCTAGGTCTAAAAATCAGGCTATGTCCACTAATTCACGCCCATCCTAAACGTATTATTGAGGCTATATAATTTCCTACTATGAAAATTATACATACCTCCTAGTATTTTATTCCTATCCTATATGCTTGTTATATCTATTCTCTGTTTCCCTGTAATGTCTCATAAATGTCAATTGTCCGTAATAAAAGGTCATTTTTATTCTAATTGGACAATCACTAATGATATTTATTTATTCATTCTAATTCAACCTATTATGCCTATTTCATTTCCTTATAAATGCCATATTAAATCCTTTAACCGGTCTCATTAAACGTATTTATGTCCTCATTTAATTCCCGTAACTCCCTATTAACTGTACATTTATTGCCCTATTAATTTTGGAGGTACCATCCTTTTTCCCAATTCAACCTCCTAATCCTATGTTTTACTACGCTATTAATAACTAGTCGTCCTAATTATACTAATATGAATATCGTTGTATATTACGCTATATACATACATATATACACACACACACATACATATGTATGTATGTATGTATTTATCGAGAGGCGCGGTTATATGTATATATATATATATATCTATTCTTATTTCTAACTCATTAATTCCTACGCTTAGGAGTTCCAGAACATACTTCTATGCTTTTTCTGCAAGAAGCATTTGTTTCCATATTTTGATATATTAGAGCTATTCTTCCCCAAAAGGGTTATCGTTATAACTCTCTATGAATTACCCAAAAGCGAGTTTTTACTCTATTTGAAATTACAAGGAATTATCTCATTTTATTTTATTGAAATAGATAGTGCAAACTATAGAGGAGAACATCCGTATTTTACACATCTCTTTCATTTTTGGTATATTCCTTATTATTTCAAATGATGCACTATTTATACATAGTTGTGGGATTAGATAATTTATGGAAATTACATGGAAATAAATACAATTAAATTGTACCCATAGCGATTTCAATAAATTAAAACATAGAAATTCACATTCCAAGTCAAATTAGGGAAATCTAAATTTATATTAATAACTTACAATCTAATTATCATAAATCTAGAATAAATCTTGTAATTTTATTAATATTCTACTTTAACAAATTTAGGGACTGAATTTTAAATTTCTGGATTAAGGTATAAGTACCATTTCTATTCTAATTATCGAACTTACAGAATATGCAAACGAGATTTCAATTAAATATGCTCTTTCTAAGCTTACAACTCCACAGATCTTGCATGGGCATAATAAATTACAATGTTATTTACATCATATAATTTCCCACTCACTTTTCTAACTATCCAGATCTCCCAAATCCAAATCCATCCCTTTAATTGACTCCTTTTCCTCTTTCCGCGGTATCAATTTACTCCTTTTCTTCATCTTTTTTATTCTTTGCCCTTATTCAATCATATATGTACATATAATATAATGTTTTATAATTAATAGAAATAGCAAAAAAGAAAAATGATAGAGCTTCGCTACTTTGATCAGAAAATATGAGAAGAAAAGCGAGGAGAAATGACTTGTATTTATGGACGCTGGAATCAATTCTGTTCATTAGATTCAAAATAACTAAATCCTGGCCATTTGATAGAGGTTCAACCCTAGCCGCCACTATTCCAACCGGTCAACCGCTCCCCTATAGGCGGTTGACCGCTAGCGGTGGACCGACCAAAGGAGGGATTCAGCCGGTGGGGTCCACGCCATTTAATATAATTTATTTCATTTTTAATTCCTATTTAATTATTTTCGTTCCAAAAACTTCAAGCGCTAAAAACTTCTTCGTTTGGACTCCGATCGCAAAACTCCAAATACGAAAGTTGCATAGAAAATCTCCATGAACACAATGGTTCAAGTTTCATGGCCAAATTCTAAGATCAACTTAAATTCCATTTTTAAGCCTTGATAATTATTTATTAATTACCATTAATTTTTCAAGGTGTTACATTCTTAACCCCTTAAATGAATTTTGTGCTCGAAATTCCTCAAAGTGTGAATCATATATCATAGCATGTGGTCATTCTAAACTATCCAATCAATTAGTGTAAAAACAATTTTGCAGCCAAATGTGTACAAATGCACGGTATATCACAACATATACGATAAAAATGTTGAATAATTCTAAATTTGCTCCTCTTATATGAATGTATTCTTTTAAATTTTTTTGAACATATGATGCAAACAACATATGTATAATTGCAGTTCTATACGTATGCAAGTATTCAAAAATCAAAAGTACCTTTTCATATAATAATTTCCATACTCCTATGAATAGGAGTATGATTCGACTAATTTTGTATCCAAACCCTATCATCCAAAATCAAACATGCCAAATTTTCATTCCTAAACATATACCCTCATGCCAAATTTTCATTCCAAAATCCAACTTTCTATTGAATACCAATTCCATCGTACCTTATAACTTCCCCAAGTCTCTTTCAATTTTTCAAAATACAATACGCATAAGGAGGTTTATTTTTAGACTCTAAAATAGAATTATTTTTAAAGACAAATTTCCTTTGCTATCAACAAGGCATGGAAGCAAAAATTCCAAGGTTAAAATGGCCTTTTCCCTTATTATTATAAGTGCTTCATGTACTGCCACCCTTATTTTATAGAAAAATTTACATATGCTAACATGTTGACCTTCCATACGTTAAGTATGTGACCCTTGAAAATCGAAGATTCTCTTATTTCCCATTAAACACCTTTTCCTTTTCCAATCAAACTTGCAAAATAATTTGAAAAATTAAAACTCCAAAAGCATTTAAACACCATTTTTCAAAAGTATTTGAATAAAATTTTCAAAAGCATTTTAACTCAATTTTTCAAAACTTTATCCTTTCCATTCTTAAAACAAATGGAGCAACATCTTAATATAATCAGGATTCTTAAGTTAATGCATATAATTGACCCTAGCGTCACACAGTAAATCCTAGATTTCGAAAATCTATCCTTTTATTCGAAATAATGACACGCAAGCGTATTTACAAATTTTAGCTCATAAGGCATAGGGATAGTGATCCGTGATCTCGCAATAACCTTTACCTTTCCTTCGCTTCTTGAAATTTATTTTATAAACTTCCAGTCTTGCAAATTTCTATATTTATACTGTTTTCTCAAATATATTATAGTGGTCAACATACCCAGAAATACCAGACCAGTAAATAAATAGGAACACATCTCATAATATATCGTAAGCATATTTTTTTTATACAAAGAGGCAACTAACGATAACAACTCAAACAACCTAAAGAAGAGGAAAAAATGCTGGAAGAAAATAACAACTACTACTACTAATAATCCTAAATGCTACCTATGTGCTAGAGGATGATCTCGATCCCTTACGAAAGGTCGAACCATTACTGCGACCCCTGAATTAGCACAGTATGGCTTTGATTCATTCGATCTAATGGCTCTGGCGCCACTGCTTGGCTCGTATCTCCCAGAGCTCAACCTCGATCTGGAGCTAAGAGTCTTAGATTGCTACTATCTCTAGGCTCTGTAAGCCTACAACGCTCGCCCTTGCTCCACCGCAGCTTCTCCTACTTCTTTGCCTCCGGTGCCGCTACCTCAGCCAACGCCTTTACGATCCCCCTCCTCTTTATGGAGGTCAAATCAAATGGAGAAAGGGCCTTCTTTTGGACCTGCTCTCCATGGAGTTCACTCCATATTGCCTACAGACTCGAGTGAAAAGATGACAATACAGAATATAGCTCTATGGTGTCCCTACTACTGATTCCACTTAGTTGCTTATGATAGTGCGAGCCTAGTTCACTACTGTTCCACCCATGATGGTGCAGATGGCCTTCTGCACCAACAGATAAATCTAGTTAAAATTCCCCATATTTAGAACGACGTTCTGTTGAACAAGTTGAATGACGAGGCAGGCTATAGGCCATAAGTTGTCTGGCCTCCAGACATCAATAGCTCCAAGAAAGATCTACTGCAAAATCTCCAAATTAGTAGTCTATGTTCGTTAAATCTGCTCCTACCATAGCTATCCCCATAATATCTCCAAAATCATTGTACGTCAGAGCAATTGCTACCCCTTTCACCTCTGACGTAAGACTACTGATGTCTTCATCAAATTCGTATTGCAGATTAGCATCAAACAACTGCATGCAGTGCGGGTGCACTCCTGCTCAAAAGTGTCATGGATTAGGAGCGATGCTAGTCCTAAGGCCATGAACAGATCCCCCTAGTCTATAGGCGGTGAAGTCCTCGAATTTCATCAGTCGTCGTTGAAGAAAGGCGAACTTTACTAAGGCTTCATAATGGAGATTTTCCATTTATTCCCATCGAGCCAGGCAACCTCTTGGGGAGTAAGGTTTGGGTGGGGTGAGGATATGCTGGAGGCTCTTGGTGGTGCCATAGACTATGTTGTCGTCGACGAGTGGGGAGTTTGGTTCGGATCTAGAGGGAGGGAGGGGGTTGGATTTGAAGCGGACCTGCTGCCTTGGGCTGCTCGAGGTCGTGGACGGCTAAAACGGCGACGCTCGTGAGCTTTAGAGGGAGAGAGGAGATCGAAGGAGAAAGAGGAGATCGAAGGAGAAAGAGGAGAGGAAGACGAAGAGAAATGATGGTGGTAGAAGCATGGACGCAGCTATATGCCATGATAGAGGTTTGGGTTGTACTAAAACCAATTAATCGATAGAGCGCTTTAGGGTTAGCCAGTCAACCGCGTTCGATCGACTGCCTAAAATTAGGATGTCGAATGGTTGCCTGTTTTCGGGTCCAGGTTGAACCTAGATCCTATTCAGACTGGGTTAAGTTTATTTATTATATGTTTCCATTCTATCTTCGTCTTCTTCAATTCGATATGATCCGTATTTCTTTGAGAAATCCCTATTTACTACATGATAGTGCCTTAGCCCATCGCCTTGTCTGTCTGGTTCTCCTCTTCTATCCTTGATAGCTTTCCCTTATTATTCAATTTCACATTACACTTACTTATACCACTTTGGCCATCAACCTTCTTCTAAAACCTAAACAGACTTTAGATATAATTCTTTGTATTTTCCCTGTATGGGAATATTCCTACAATTATCGTTATAGGGCGTTCTTACCCTTCTTTATTCTTTACCCCATTTAAATAAAGCACCATTCCTATTTATCCACCCCTTAGAAAAAATTAAAAAACTTTTAAACTTACAAAATATGAAATATCATCGTGCCGAACATATGCTTTCCTTTCCATTCCTTTCAAAACGAAAAATCCCTTTATCAAAAACCCTTAGATCAAAAAATTTAACCCAACCAATTTTAAACTAAGAATTTTCAAATTTCCTTGTTTTTTCAAAGCAACAACTTCCCATTAATCATTTGAAAAACCCATTCAAAACGTTCAAGAAATTTTCAAAATCTTTTTGTAAAATTCTTTCGCACGAGGTTGAACTTAGATATGGACTTTAATCGTCCTTTCTTTTGGACTTTTCTTCTTTTTCCTTTACTCTTAACCTCTTCATATTAAGAGTATACTCTAAAAATCTAGCCATCCTATGATGGTGATTAATACATACCTTTTTGTGGGACTTGCTTAATCATTTTCACATCTTACTTCTGGATGCTTGTAACATATAGGTTCTTGCTTCCAATCTATCTGAATGAAATGTAGGTATTCAATCGGTAATCTATCGGGGTCCACATTCATAAGGCAGCATATGCCCAACAAAGGAGTCTAGTACCATCCTACTTCCGGGGCCTTCTATATGTCCTACTCATTCTCTTCTGAGTCCACTCTTTTTGGTACGGCCTCCTCCCCGTAGGGTAACCGGGGTAAGCGTATAAATTTAACTCTATTTATTGTTTCAACATATAGTTGTCGTATCCATCTTTTGAGAATATGGTCGTAACTACTTCTATAGTCAGAATTCATAGAGTTTGGCGTATAGTATATATATAATTATAGGTAAAAATACAAATACGTCCACTCGGCATATCCTAATTCCTACCGTCGACTAACCTAAGTTCTGATACCAAATGCAACGACCTGCCCCTTAATATGCATAAATTTTGGCTAAGTTGAAACCCAAGTCCATTAGGATACAGATCGTTGGTTTTGGTAACATGTAATAAACGACATAAGTATATCAGAGGGTTATCAACATAAACTCACGGTAGTTAATAGAAACATAATAGAACATATATGCTGATCAATGCTACTACCTTAGAATCAATATTATTCCTTTAGTATTTGATTGCCTTGGCAGCGCCAAACATGAATGAGAAGACTTCACCATCTGTAGTTCCCAGCTTGCACCAGTAGCATGTCCCTATAAATCTATCATGTGAGTTGTAATAAGGAAGGGGTCATAACAATGTTATGGTGATTGGAAAATTACATACTTTATCCATAACACTAATTTATGTCGATTAATTTCTATTTAACTGTTATGTCCGTTATCCATGGCTATTCTATGTAATTCTATCTATGTGTATGATAAATCTAACATTCTTCGAGGTATAACTATATATATGCCTACATACATATATATCTAAATGTTGTACTACCTAAAATAAAACCCTAGCCACTTAATACTTCTCAAATAGGGAGGAGGTAGACCCATCACCCATTTAATACCTCAACGTCGAAGCCCTCCGTAACATAATCACTTGTTTAATGGTTTTAGCTACAAAGACTGCTAACCTCTAGATACAACTTCATAATTTAATTGTCGTATTACTAACGCATATCAAAGACTTACCAAAGGATTAACCAGCCCAACTCCAACAAATAACTAACTAACTAAACTTTGAGGTCTTCGTGTATCCCATATGGAATTTACACTAGTAGAAAGCGAAATCCATCAGGGCATAATCTAAGCCTTTGCTAACGACCGCTCGGGACTACTGGTGGTCAAAGCCTATATACCAGCCCTACTACTACTAAATACCCGTCCAACAATGACACTGACATAGCCCGCCAACCTCTCACAACCGAAATCCCATTGAAACTAATCTAATATAAGTCAAGGAAAAATACTCATCCTAGTTACTTAATACCTCTTATTAGAAATGAAGCATACCTCATTTACCCATTACGTACCATCGTACGTTAAGACTTCTTATACAGAGAGGAGGCAGACCCATAGATCATTTAATATATTCCACCCTGAAGTAAACCCCTTGACATCCCTAAAGGTACTAAGCTGTTTAATACTTCAAATCTGAGGCGAACTCTTGGTATATTTTCCACACCTATATGCAAACGCATATACCTTCCCCATGGGTCCTACGGTTGAAAATGTTCCACATCGCTAGTAAGTACACATAACAGCTGGTAGTCTCTAGGTGAAGAGTGTTGATAGAAAAAATGGCCACCAACACCCAAGTAACGAGAAAGCACCACCAATCCAATATCAATGCCAATCAGAGAATAATATAAGTTCACAGATCACAGACTCAGTGTAGAAAAGTAAATGAACACGCAGATTTTACAGTGGTTTGGAAAACTTTGGCCTATGTCCACTCCAATAATCTTATTAATTATGCTGTAAGATTACAAGTACAATTGTTCTTGCCTTAGAAAATTAATGTAGGAAGAGAAAAGAGTGATGATGAATAACCAACCAAAAGATTCCTGAATGAATGTCAAGCCTGCTGTATTTATAGGAGAAGACGTGCAAATATCTCGCTCAAAATTCGGATCCAGAATCTCCAAGCCAAGACAACCCGACCTATAAAAATCCAGACCAATCGCACCCCTATGGAGGGATCAGCCTCGATCCCTTCTCTATGACACATGGCGGCATGCGAACCCTCATGTGAGTCCCCCATGTTGCCTACTTCTTATTTCCAAAGTTGATTCCTGAGCTAATGCATTATTCGTTGAGTAAATGAGCGATCATCTTTGAGTAGTGTTGCCAATTCAAGCAATCTATAGCCATATTAATCTGATTCGACCCCTTGCCTAGGGGAAGTATTCTGATTCAGTCCCTTGCCTAAGGGAAGTATCAATTCCATACTTAGCCAAATCTAGAGTATCATTCATCTGAATCCACTCGATCATCATCTATAGCCTTATTTATAACCGATCTCCGAGCCTTATAATCATCTCTCTGGGCTTCCTCCCTTGATGACCATGAAATATTTAGCCAAATCCATGACATACAGCCTTGGCCAAAAGGTGGTATAACATTTTCCCCTCAAAACAAGCCTTGTGATAGCAATGCGTGTTTTAAATCACCATAAAAACAAAGTATAGAATCCATTAATAGCCATATTTTCCAATCCAGAATTTGATCCATTGCCTAGCCAAATTTCCATAAGTCATTCCGTGTTTGCCCGGAAATTTGTTAATGAAACCCATGACTGCTTCGAGTCGATAGCCAATTCCAACTCCATTCCAAATCTATAACCAAGTCCATGTCCATCTAAAGCCGATAACCAAGTCTATGATCGCACTGGATCATTCGCCAGATCCAAAACCTCAACTTTTCGGATCGTTAGCCAATTCCAAGGTCTCGTCGGACCAATAGCTTGGTTCTAGTTTCTCTAGACCGATCACAGCCTTTCCGGGCTCTTGCTGGACCCCATCTTGTCATTATCTGGTGAAGGGGGAACAACGACGAGTAAGTTGATCCTGTCGCTCTTTGGTGAAACGACATCACTTTCTACACTCTGATTCAGTGTACCTAAACATAATGCGATGTTTTGGCCTGCCTAGGCGTATCATGGTCTATCCGGACACTTTCTAGACCCCATTCAGTCGCCGTTTGGCAAAAGGAGGAACAATGGCCAATAAGTATGAATAATGGCCTCTCCGGGCTAACCACGGTCTCTCTGGACCCTTGCTGGACCCCACTCACACTCCGGTGGGAAGGGCATGATGATAAGTAGGTTAGTCTTGTCGCTCCGTCGAAATGGCCTACTTCTTGCTTCTCCGGTCCTGTCTCTCTAGTCGGGACATAGTGTGATTGTTGGGGTATCCTTCTCCGGCCTTGATCCCCAATCGAGGACTTAATCCATATACGAGTCCATCCTATCGCTTCTCCGGCGTAGGGACTCTTACCTTGCAGTTATTACCCCGTTGCTCTGGTCGAGACAACCATGACTTGTTATTTATTATATTAAACCAAATTTAAGCATTCCAAAGTCCATTTGTCAAATTACAAATTAAGAGTTCGTACAACCAAAAAACCAGTAAACCAAAAACATGAAAAACCAAATTTCATAAATCGAAACATGATGGTTTATCATCATCTCATAGCATGCTTAGGGGTCGACCTAAATCCCATATGTATGTAAGTGACTTAGCCATTTTATTGCCGAGTTTGTTACTTGTTCCATACCATCCCTATTAAGAGATGATGAGTTGATGCCTCGTTTCAAGGCCATTCCAATTTGAGGCGGACGTTGGCTGCTCCTGTTCCACCACCGCAGCACAAGTCCTTGCCGAACATTCCTTATGTGTTCCTCAATTATATCCTTTAAGTGCCCATGTCATTTGTATTATACCCATCCAGCTCATAAAATAGGCAGTATTCTCCTAATGTCCGCTCCCGTTCGAAGGGTTCCCTACTTATCAGCCTTCGATACGGAAGGCGTCCTCGAGTATCCAGATAATCCTTTTCTAGAGATTCAGTCAAATCCCTATAAGAAGAGAATTTTGGTTCTCTCCTTTGCTGCTTCGATCCACTGAAGCCATCGTCCGCTTTTCTTTTCCTTTTTCCTTGTCCGAACCTTCCCCAGAATGTCCTCCATCTCTAACTGCATTAACCTCTTCTTTGTCGACCTTAGCATCTTCTTGCCATTGGAACCTCTCAGTCTCATGATAAAACTCCCCAAGGTCCCTAGGAGGATCTCATTCTAATGACACCTTGATATCCGTGTTGTCAGCTATTTTTGATACTGCCGCCATCAAAACCATCAATGGACCAGGCCGATCCACTAAAGTAACTGCTGCATTAGACCTCGTTAAGAAATTCCAAAGGGACTCTCTTGCCCTCTGATTCAGTGTTGTCAATGTCAACACACCCTTGGGCTTCTTGTTGTGGACCCGAAATTGCCTCATGAATTTGTCTACTAACTCCGTCCAAGTGCCAATAGAATTGTTCTCCAATTGTCGAAACCAAAGTGCAACTATATCCGCCAAGTACAAAAGGAAACATCGCACCATCACTTTCTCTGATGCCCCCAGCACTTCTATATGCCTCATATACTTCATCAGATGCATAGTAGGATCCCTTTTTCTATCATATACCCCTTGTAGGTAATTTGAAATCTAGTGGATTCCTAACACGCCTTATAGTAGGAGTGAATGGACTCATATTCATATCCTCCAGATCTCCATCCACCAATCATCCTCTCATAGCCCGCCCGATCAACTCTGCAAACCTGTCACTGCCATCCAAATATAGCCTCCACTCATCATTTCCAATTTTCCCCTCGACTCTACGAGGCAACCTCGAAACGTACTCCTCCAAACGAGCATCCAATTTCCTATTTACACCAAACTCCACAGGATCGACCGTTGGCCTACCGATGCCCTGACTGACCGGACCCTGGGGCATGACCCTAAGTCCTCGGGGATCGGTGCCGACCCCTCTGGAGGGATCACCGCTAATCCCTTCCTGTTGGCCGAGGACTGCCCCGGCCGCTCCACTCCATTCTCCTGCCTATTTGCTCCATTTCCATCCCTTCGTTCTGATTTCCGGTAGTTCCTGATGCTTCAACTCCTTGATCCAGATTGCCGGTTACACCAAATCCTTGATTTTGTGCTCCAGTTGTCAAAGTTGCCTGAGGAAATTCTACATCATCTCCTCTTGCCTCTTCATCATCTGCTCCTGCATCACTCCCTTTGTAGTCTCCATCTCATCCCTGGTGATGTATATAGAGGTTTGATTAGCTCCAGCTCCTAAGGAAGCCGCTTGTTATCCCGCCTTTTGGCAAGGCCAGGACATCAAGAGGCCGACTAGAGAACAAGGATAGCACGCCATGGATATCACTGAATTTTGTCCGAGCCCAGAGTGAGCTACAATTGATAGGACACGACAAGAAGGGCCATAGAGATCAGCACCTCAAATTTCAAGTCGATCCGGGCTCATACGCTCAAGTTATGATCGAGTCAAATTGGAGGGAAAGAGCCCAGATTTCGTATCCATCACTCTGGGCGATTTTGTATCCATCACCGAAGCCCCAGTTCGAATCCATCATGCTTCGTATCGATCAGCTCCGGATCCATCGAGGTACCCAGGTTCGACTCGATTTTCTTCGTACCCATCGAACTCGTATCGATGGACTTCACACATACCAGCAATTGAAGGACTTCGTATCCTTCAGCCAACGTCTGCTTCGTATCCATCGTTCAGCGTCTACTTCGTATCCATCATTCAGTGTCTACTTCGTATCCATCAGCCAACACTTGCTTCGTATCCATCATTCAGTGTCTACTTCGTATCCATCAGCCAACACTTGCTTCGTATCCATCATTCAGTGTCTACTTCGTATCCATCAGCCAACACTTGCTTCGTATCCATCATTCAGTGTCTACTTCGTATCCATCAGCCAACACTTGCTTCGTATCCATGGATGAAGTCCTACTCGAAACCATCAGGTCAACCAGCTTGGATAACGTGTCACCTCTCGAAGGAAACGGGGCAAGATACATGGAGTCGAAGCGGTCAACGCGGAGCAAATACCGGATCGAGGCGAAGAGCGCACACCACGTCATCCCTCGATGCGAATGCGCCGAGATATGTGGAGTCGACGCGGTCGACTCGGAGTGAAGGGCGGATCGAAGCGAGGCGCGCGCACCGCATCACCTTGAGAGCGCGTGCAATCATCGAGACGAAAGGATGGAGTCGAAGCAATGGAGATGAGCAGAACAGCCAGCGTTAAAATCCATCTCGTATCGACGATATCTCTCAATCCACTGATCCAAACACCATGAAATTTTAACTGAAGGCTGCACACATAACAAGGAATGTCTCCACCAATTTTGAGCTCAGTTGGAAGTAATCCTGATCGATACGAAGTGATTTCGTATCGATCACAGATTGGCTTGAAACTCTCTGGAAGTGGTCGAATGGGCCCCCTCACGTGTCAGGCCAAGTCTCCCGGGGTTTGAGCGAAATCCAAGCCTCCTACGCCTATAAATAGAGCCCCAGAATCAACGGAAAAAGGATCTTTTTTCTCTGAAGCGCCCAGACTCTGCCGGATTGAGATTTGCATCATACTTTTGCTGTCAATTTCGAATTCTAAACTGTAATCCGCTGTTCATCGCTGTAAACGCTTGTAATCATTGAAAGAGAATCAATAAAATCATCAAAACTTCATAGTGGACGTAGGCTATACGCCGAACCACTCTAAACTGCTTGTCTGTTCACTTTGCATTCATATTTGTTGGAGTTTTTGTTAGACAATCTCTGTTTTATATTTATAATCTTCATTTTATCTCTTCAAACAACTCCCGAAGAGTGTTGTGCCCATTTTTGGTACAAACACTTTGGTGCTTTCACTGAGAGAACCAGCTTTTTCTCCTGCTCGTTGGATCTGCCGTCGATACCGGATTGCACAAATCCAAGAGGAAGATCCAGATATCCAGCCCGGAATCCTTCCATTCTATTCAGATTTGCTCAGAATCTAGGAAAGTACTCCACCACCGACAATGGTCAGCACGAGAACTGGCGCCACCGCCACAGAACAAGAAGGCAGAGACAGGCAAAATCCAACACAGCCGCCTTCTTCCAATCAAGACAATGCCACTCAGTCAGATTCAACGGGGCTAGTCACCCGACAGGAGTTTCAGGTATTGCTCCAGGAGCTGACCCAAAGCCGTCAGCAGTTGGCAGAACAGTTACGCGCCAATATCGAGCTGACCAACCAGCTAAACCGCCGGGGGCACAGAAGGTCCAGGAGAGATGATGTCTCCAGAGCGTCTACCGAAAGCTCAGCTTCATCTGATTACCACCGCCAGACTACCCGTCCTCGACTAGAGGGGAATCGCGCTCAAGCTGCTGAATATCAGCCTGCCTTAACTGCTGGGCAACTGAGGGTAGGACCGTCGACTAGTTTCCAAACCGGTCCCTCAACACGAGGAGGTACTGCCCCACAGTACACCACCGATAACCGCGCCACAACTGCCGCAGCAGAAACAAGGGCTGATACCCAAAATCAATCTGAGCCGATCAATCAACAGCGAGGACATACTCCTGAACCTTATGTCCCAGAAGACGTTGAGCCAAGGAGGCGAGATACGGGTCGTCGACAACGCCCGATCCCTACTCGCGCCGTGGAACCCGACCACGCCTTAGCTCATCACGCTCCGAATCCGCCTGTTTCGGATATATCAACCATGATACGTCAAATGATCCGCGAGAGTCAGGGGCTCACTAATGATGACTGGGGAATTTCCCGTAGTCATACTCCTTTCACAGACGAAGTGTTACATGCCGAACCCCCTAGGCGATTCAGAATGCCGACTCTCCCGATGTATGAAGGGAATAGTGACCCCAACCAGCATATTCTGAAGTATGAATGGTCGATGAGCGCCGCGAGGGCCGACGACGCAGTGAAGTGTCGGAGTTTCCCCATTTCTCTGGGAGGAATCGCGACAATGTGGTTTACCCGCCTACCACCTAGATCAATTTCTTCGTTCGATCAATTGGCCAAGAGGTTTGTGGAGCAATTCCGGATGCATGTTGCTAGGCCGAAGGACGTCAACACCTTGTCCAGCGTCACTCAAGCTCCTGGAGAAACACTCAGGCGTTACTTGGAGAGGTTCCACGCAGCATGCGTCGAGATCACCAATCCCAACGATAATTCAATCTTAATGGCTCTGACCAAGGGGATTGATCCTGATTCTGAATTCGGAAACTGGCTGGCTAGGAAACCGCCCGCGTCGTTGGACCGTTTTTACTCCAAGGCCGCTCAATTCCTGCGGCAGGAGGATGCAAAACAGTCTAGGAAGCAGGACGATGCGAGGCCCAGCATTGAAGGAATACAGAGCAATGTGGCAGTTAAACAGTCCGGCGAGAGTTCCGGGAAAGTTCAGCTCAACATACAAAACAAGCAAACCCAGCAGAGAGGAAACAATGGCCAGAACAAGAAGAGAGATGAGAACCGAGGTCCCCGACGTAGAGCTCAGATGTTTGACAGTTATACACCGCTGAACACGTCATTGGAAAACGTATACTTACAGACTTGCAACACCGTACAATATAAGAAGCCTGCTCCGAAGCCCTCATCGGAGAGACAGATTCAGACAGGAAAATTCTGTAGGTTCCATGAGAGCTATGGACATAATACCAATGAGTGTCGACACTTACAGGACCTCATCGAGAAGCTGATTAGAGAGAGGAAGCTAGATCAGTTTGTACGGGCGCCGCAGCCTGGCGGAGCGGGCCCCTCAAATCAAAATCGTTCATAGAATCAGGAAAGGGAGGATGAACCCGCTCGTGCGGGCGGGAGATTAGTTATCAACACAATAAGTGGTGGTCCCCATCCGGCAGACAGAAGCTGGGGGGAAATGGAGTCGTATGCCAGTTCTATCAGACATGCGGACTTCGAGTGTTATAGTAATTGCGAGGATGGGACCCCGGCAAAGCAACAAAAGATAATGTCCGATGATATCGTGTTCAGGAGCCGAGACGCCGATAAAGTTGAAGCCCCTACTATCGACCCACTAGTCATATCCGCCCAGGTAGGTCCTGCTTGGATGAAGAGGATCCTGGTTGACAGTGGGAGCTCTGTAAACATCTTGCTCAAACGGGCTTACGATCTGATGAAGATGGAGACAAAGGATTTGAAACCCTGTTTATCCAGAATCCATGGTTTCAACGGAAGTGCCACGATACCCATCGGAGTAACTGAACTCCCAGTCGAATTAGGCGTTGGAGAGCGCCGGAGGGTCCGCATGTTACAATTTGTTGTGTTAGAGATAGATTCGCCATACAATGCGTTTCTGGGACGACCAGCTTTGGCCGAGTTCAGGGCGGCGATCGCCCCATGGTGTCTGACTCTGAAATTTCCCACTGATCGTGGGATTGGAGTTGTTCAAGGAGATCAGGCCTCGGGAAGGGCCTGTTATGTTGCTGAGCTGCGCGGGGCGCAACGTAAAGAGAAGGGTAAGGGCGTAGAGGAATCTCTCTGCGTCCGTTCTATCGACAATTGACAATTGGTGCCTGGGCCTCGGCCCGGGCACCACGACCAATTCCTGAAAGACCTGGACCCCAGGGACAACGAGGATAGAGACGAATCAACGGAGAGTCAAGCCTCTCCAGCCGAACTGACTGTGGACGTCCCAATCAGTGAGGATGATGATTCAAAAATGCTGAAAGTTGGGTCCCAACTAAACAAGCAGACACAGCAGGAGTTGGTCGAATTTCTTCGGGCGAATCTCGACGTCTTCGCCTGGACACACTCTGACATGTGCGGGATCTCGCCGAGCATTGCAAGTCACTCCCTGAATATAGATCCACGACATGTCCCGGTGAAACAGAAAAGGCGCGGTATAGATCCAGAGAGATCTGCCGCCCTTAAAGAGGAAGTTGATAAACTGCAATCGAATGGGTTCATTCGAGATGCCTTGTATCCAGAATGGGTGTCCAACCCGGTACTGGTTCGGAAACCAAATGGGAAGTGGAGAACTTGTGTTGATTACTCTGACCTAAACAAGGCTTGTCCAAAAGATAGCTTCCCACTTCCACGAATCGATCAGCTCGTAGATTCGACGGCCGGGCATGAACTACTATCCTTTATGGACGCATATTCCGGCTACAATCAGATACCCATGCATCTGCCTGATCAGAAACATACCAGCTTCGTGACTGACCTGGGACTCTATTGTTACAAAGTCATGCCGTTTGGTCTAAAGAACGCTGGAGCAACATACCAACGCTTAGTCAACCGAATGTTCGCTGATCAGATTGGGAAAACTATGGAGGTTTACGTGGATGACATGCTGGTGAAGTCCCGATTCTCCACTGATCACGTCAGAGATTTGAATTCAATGTTCAGCATCCTCCGGGAATACGGGATGAAGCTCAACCCACTCAAATGTCACTTTGGCGTTGCATCCGGAAAATTCCTTGGGTTCATTGTCAACGCTCGAGGAATAGAGGCGAATCCTGAAAAGATCTGGGCTATTAGAAATTTGCAAACCCCTAAAACTATAAAACAAGTCCAGAGTCTTAACGGGAAGGTCGCAGCATTGAGCAGGTTCATTTCAAAGTCCACCGACAAATGCATTCCTTTCTTCGACCTGATTCGGAAGGGCAAACGAAACTTTGAATGGACCACGGAGTGTGAAGGCGCGTTCCGATCATTAGTTCAACATCTCTCCACACCTCCGATCTTGTCAAAACCGGTTGACCACGAGCAATTATATCTCTACCTGGCAGTATCAGAACATGCGATCAGTGCTGCTCTAGTCCGGGAAGAAGACAAAGTGCAAAACCCAGTCTACTATGTTAGTAAGCGACTAACAGGAGCTGAAAGAAATTATCCAAGGCTGGAGAAACTGGCTTATTGTTTGGTCATTGCCTCGAGGAAGCTCCGTCCCTACTTCCAGGCTCATCCGCTTACTGTGTACACCGACCAGCCGTTACGACAGGTCCTTACGCGGCCTGAGACGTCCGGTAGGTTACTCAAGTGGAACATTGAGCTAAGCCAATTTGATATCGCATACGCTCCGCGGAGGGCCATTCAAGGACAAGTCCTGGCTGATTTCATAGCCGAATTCACCGTCCCGGAAGACTTACCCGAAACCAGTGAATCTCCCGAATACATCTGGAAGCTGTATACTGATGGTGCGTCAAATGACCGGTGTTCGGGCGCGGGGGTTGTACTTGAGACTCCCGAGGGCCGATCCATATGTTATGCTCTTAAATTCGACTTTCGTGCAACTAATAATGAAGCCGAATATGAAGCCCTCCTGACCGGCCTAAGGCTTGCCAGAGATTTGAGAATTGTCGCTGTAGAAATTTATTGCGATTCGCAGTTAGTGGTATGCCAGGTGCGAGGAGAATACCAGGCAAGAGACCGAAGACTGGCCGCTTACTTGACGCGAGTTCAGGAAATCCTAAACCAGTTTGATTATTATGCCATCTATTATGTGCCTCGGGAACGCAATCAGAAAGCCGATTCACTGGCGAAGTTAGCCAGCACAGGCGAAGCGCAACAAATGGGACTTGTCCCCGTTGAAGCTTTGGCCACTCCAAGCATCGATCGGATAGAAATGGACTCTGTATTTGAAATCGCTCCCAATAGAGAGTCCTGGATGACTCCGTATCGGAATTACATTGAGAATGGGGTGCTACCTGAACCTAGAAATGAGAAGAGACAGATTCAGCGAAAAGCCTCACGGTTAATCATCCAAAACGGAGTCATGTACAGGAGAGGTTATTCCGTTCCTCTCCTCAGATGTATCGCCCACGAGGAAGTCAAGCGAGTGCTACATGACGTGCACGAAGGAGAGTGCGGTGATCATACCGGCGGGCAAGCTCTCGCTAAAAAGATACTCCGATATGGGTACTACTGGCCGACGGTGAACCGAGATGCGGCAAACTATGCCCGGAAATGCGATAAATGCCAGATACATGCCCGAATTCCGAGAGCTCCGCCAACTGAGATAACCCAAATGGTCAGTCCCTGGCCATTCGCAATGTGGGGCATTGACATCATCGGCGCTTTACCTTTAGCCAAAGGCGGTGCGAAATACGCCATTGTCGCAGTCGATTACTTCACAAAATGGGCCGAGGCCGAAGCCCTAGCAACCATTACGACAAAGAAGGTGATAAATTTCGTGGTTCGCAACATCATCTGCCGATTTGGACTCCCGCATACTATCATCACTGATAATGGGACCCAATTCGAGAGCGCAGAATTCAAGGATTTCTGTCAACGGTTTCATATCCGCAAAAAGTTCTCGGCTGTCGCACACCCCCAAGCGAATGGGCAGGTTGAGGCTGTCAACAAAGTTATAAAATCGATCCTGAAGAAACGACTAGAGAAGGCTGGGGGCAAGTGGGTCGATGAACTTCCTATGGCATTATGGGCCTATCGAACGACCCATAAAACCGCGACCGGACACACTCCGTTCTCCCTGTCTTATGGCTCAGAGGCCGTTATTCCGGTCGAAACAGAAGTGCACTCTCATCGCGTGACTTATTATGATCCAAAAACAAACGCTATACTCCTAGCCGAGTCTTTGGATCTATTGGATGAAAAACGGGAGGAGGCTGATTTGAGAGCAGCCGCACATCGAAGTCGGGTCGCCCGATTGTACAACACCAGAGTTCGACCTCGAACCTTTGAACTCGGCGACCTCGTGCTCAAGAGAATTTACCCAGTTCCTTCACACATGAAACCAAACTGGGGAGGGCCGTATGTAATTACACGAAAGCTCGGAGATGGTACATTCAAGCTGTCGACTGTTGACGGTCTCGATTTACCGAGGGCTTGGAACAGCGAAAGTCTCCGCCGCTACTACATATGACAGGCTTTATTTATTTCATTCTATTTAGCAATTTGTTTCTGCATTTCGAAATTTGAATTTTGTAATAAGGCAACTGACTTTGCCGCATTTTCTTATTTCAGCAATAAAATGCCACTTCTTCGAGCCAGAGCTGTGATTCATTATGTACGATATACAACATCACGATGCACGAAGAGCTAAATCCCATCACACAATGGGACTTATTCAAATGGAGAGTGGCTGTGATACGACCGGCCACTCACTAGGCGAAACCCGAGCTCGGGGGCAAGCCATGACACCGATATTAATAGGATTGACACACGACAATCCTACAATTAACTCCATATTCCCAGAGTGCGAAATGGAGTATAAACATCCGACTTCGTATTCCCAGAGTGCGAAACGGAGTATAAACATCTAACTCCATATTCCCAGAGTGCGAAATGGAGTATAAACATCCGACTCCGTATTCCCAGAGTGCGAAACGGAGTATAAACATCTAACTCCATATTCCCAGAGTGCGAAACGGAGTATAAACATCCGACTCCGTATTCCCAGAGTGCGAAACGGAGTATAAACATCTAACTCCATATTCCCAGAGTGCGAAATGGAGTATAAACATCCGACTCCGTATTCCCAGAGTGCGAAACGGAGTATAAACATCTAACTCCATATTCCCAGAGTGCGAAATGGAGTATAAACATCCGACTCCGTATTCCCAGAGTGCGAAACGGAGTATAAACATCTAACTCCATATTCCCAGAGTGCGAAATGGAGTATAAACATCCGACTCCGTATTCCCAGAGTGCGAAACGGAGTATAAACACTTAACTCCATATTCCCAGAGTGCGAAATGGAGTATAGACATTCAGCTCCGCATTCCCAGAGTGCGAAGCGGAGTATAAACAGTCAACTCCATGTTCCCAAAGTGCGAACAACCGCTTACGAGATGACGCATATCCCCGGAGTATGGATGGAACGATTCATGAGAGAACGAGCGTAGTTCGACCACTCGGTCCTCGCTCGGTACCATCGCAAGCTGATCATCACACCTTGACCCCGAAGCTGGGGGCAGAAGCAAATGTTAGTCATTGCCCGAAACTATACGATGTTCAGCTCCGATGCGATTCCCTATCACAACTCGAGTCCGAAAGTTCCATACTTAACAAGTAAAAATGAGCTATTCTTGAAGCAATCAAAAAATGCAAATACACTGGACCAAAGTCCGAACACTGCAATATTCAAGCATAGAAAGGAACACAAGCTGAAGCTAAAAGACAAAATTTTATTCCAACTAAACTCAAAAACAATGCTTCATACATGAGATCTTTCCTAAAATGTTCCTACTAGCAGGGGCCGAACCCGCATCTAAACACGGCCTACAAAAGGGAAAAGACAGAAAAAATAACAAAAGTCCCTAACTATCTATGAAAAGGATGTCTAATCCTTCTGCTTCCTCAGCTTCTTCTTCTGCTTTGAGGAACTACTGGAGCCGCCAGTACCCTTTCGCTTGGAGCCTTTCTCCCTAGGCAAGCTCCCCCCGGGTGAAGGCATAATGTCAACATCCTCGTCTGAGCTGGACTCTATAGGGATGCTTCCCGCGGGAGGAGTGGGAGGAACAGACTCCGCAGCCGGAGGAGGGGCTGGTACATTAGTGTCAGTAAGTGTGCCCTCAGGAGACATAGTCATAAGAGGAATGGGGCACTGAGCTGCCGCTCCGTCATCAACACCGCCGCCGTGCGCCGCAGCCGCCATCTCGGCATTGATCTCGGCTAACATCGCCGCTTCCCGCCGTGCCCTGGCCTCGCTAGGAGCCGTAGTAGTTTGGGACAAGGTGTCAGATGTAGCCGTGAATCCACCCAAGCCAAATGGCAAGTCCGCAAAAGGATCACTTTGACGGCCAAGGAGCTCGTTTATCATTTGCTCGTCGAAAGAAAGTGAGCTCCCCTCCGTCACTCCAACTGGTGCCATTGCTGCGACGGAGGTCGCCTCAGAAACGATGGCTCCTGGCGCTTGACTTAGTACTTGGGTGGTAAGAGGCGCGGCTGGTGCAACTCCTGTCACCGATCAAAGGAAAAGACATGTCATTAGCAACATTTCAACATGGGATCTTCAATCCAAATATACTGGAAGTTAGTTCAAAGTACCTTCCTCGGTTTGGCCCGAGGTCGTCTGAACCACTTCAGAAGGATGTTCCTTAATAGGAGATAAGTGCGGTTGATCTGGGTCATACGCTGGGATAGGCTGGGAGTAGATCATTGAAGTTGGCTCAGACTGAGATGACACGACTATCTCAGAACTCATAACATGGTGTCCTGCACCAGAGCTCTCTCCGACTTCCTGGACCTGAGCACCAAGCCTCACCTTGTCATGGGAAATCATGGAGTCATGGAGAACCTTCTTTTCGTCATCGTTAAGAATGCGGTTCTCCAGCTCAAACTCATCAGGGGCTTCATCAGGGTGCCCAGATCTCTCCTCATCAACCAGAAGGTTCCAGGCGTTATAGAGATGTGTGGGGTAATCGTCAAGCCATGTCAAGTCTCGGTGCCTTAGCACATTGGCGTTGTAAGTGACGAGTAGTTCCTCCACCTCGGACTCAATCCTGGCCTCCGCCTGCCGTACTTTCTCCTCAACTCCAGCCTCAGCCTCACGGGCTTGTTGTACAGCCGCTTCCTTCTCCCTTTGGAGAGTCACTGCCTGGTCACAGGCTTCCTGCGCAGAGACGTTAGCTGCGTCTTTTTCCTTAGCCATCTCTGAAAACTTTGACTTCAGCTCATTAAGCTCCTTGAGAGCGGCATCCCTCTCGGCAGTGATGGAAGTGTTCCTGTGACCCATGTCCTCAATTGCGGTGTAATGTTCTTGCTTCATCCTGGCCATGGCAGCGGTCACCTCATCAACTTTCTTTAAAGCCTCCATTTTAGACTTACGAGAAGACTCGGCCTCTGAGTTGAGCGCTTTTATGATTTGGTCGTTGCGACCCAGCTCCTTCTCAAGTTTCTCGATGGTGACGCCCCGCTCAAACGCCACTTTAGATGCCTTCCTCGCGGCCCGTCCCCACTCTCTATACTGGAAAAAGATGTCCGCGACGTAATCGTGAATAGTGGTTTCCGCGGTCGGCGGGATTCTCTTCAGGTGCGGGGGAAAGACATATCCATCAAAACAGATGTCAGGAAATTCCTTCCTCATCTGTGCCAATTTGAGCGCTCCCTCGCTAGACGCCTCGGTCGGGACCGACACAGTAGCCGAAGAGGTGGCTATTTCGGTCCTGCGCGGGGGGTCGGACCTCAAAGCTTGAGAAGGCGGCCTAGACCGTGAAGTTTCGGGAGGACGAGTAACGGCGACCACAGGAGGTGCAGAGGTCCTGGGGGGAGGAGAACGAGATCGGGATCGGTGAACATGTCCCCTATCTCTGTCAGACTTCTCCTGACCAGAGTGTCCAGCGTCATAATCCCTCTCGCCCTCTCTCCTGCGTGGCTCGTGATAACGGCGCTTACGCAAACTGCCAAGCACGGAACCTTTCCCAGACATCGTACCTGAAAAGAAAACAACAAAGAATCAGTGACCGTTCGCGATGCGTTGTTTGTGGTTAGGAAAGTGTGTTGTGCCGTGAGGAGTGTGTGAATGTGTAACCCCCCGGACCAACCAGAAGTGTCAGTCGCGTCGGCAAGCTCAGACTCGCTAACATCGACAATGTGTCGCGGTCCACCCGACCCAACATCGTGTTGCTCTGGCTCGATGTCAGGGAGTGGAGGGTCAGCAGGCCCTTCAAATTGATCTCTAGCTTGCGGGGAGGACGCCTCCGTAATCTTAACTCCCGGCGAAGGGCGGTGCAAAACCACAGACTTCCGCCTCCCAGACTTAGGCTGTTTCGAAGCCACAGCTTTGCCTTTCCTCTTAGCATCGGACTCTGGGGTTGCATTAGCATGTCCGGCCAACAGTTCTTCGTCAGTATGGGTTTTCTCGGAGTCGGGTTCCTCGATTATCACGACCCTGGGCTTCATCTGCTTGACCTTTTTCCTGGAAACGGTCTTTAATGCGCCGTCGAGTCTTATGCTCTGCCTCCGACCGATCAGCCCAAGGACCCTGAGATTCCGATCTGTCAATAACAGTTCAATATTCCTTTCTTCGCTAGGAATCTCTTGGAGGACCCGAACTATCTCTTTGTAATAGCCACCCTCAGGCCGCTGGATGATAGCTGAAAGAAAAAGAGGAGAAGACGTAAGTTTAATTTCATTCCGAAAATTGCCCTGTCAATTACTTGGGAAAAGAGACGATACTCACGTCTGAATAGCCATCTTCTGGCAAATCCCGGGGGACATCGGACATAGAACCACTCCGACTTAAAATAGCTTAGCCTAGTCCACGACCCCACGACGACTTGGCAGTTCCTTACAGACTCCAAGAACGTATAAGATGGGCTATCAGTCCGACTCTTGAAGTTAAACAAGTATCTTATGTCGATCATACGGGGAGGACGATGGAGGTACTCCATGAATACAACGAACAAGCTGTTGAGTGAGGCATATCCGTTTGGATGCAATTGAGACGGAGCGATGTCCAGATAAGCCAACACTTCTCTTATATAGTCGTTGAATGGAGGAAGTGTGCCGGCTGCGCACGCGTGCCGATTAAAAGCAGTATACCCCTCCGGGGGATTATGTGGCCTATCATCCGGTCCAGGCAACAATACCTCATCCAAAGATAAACCATGCCTTAAGCATATCCTCCCCAGCATGTCTTCGGAGATGTTGGATGAGACGGAATCAGGTGGACTATTAATGAAGGACGCGTTGGGCAACTCGTCCGGAGCTGGGCCAATAACTTCGGCCTCGATGACCGGAATCTCAATTCTAGGAAGGACAGGGTTCTGAATTTCTTGCTGCTGCGAACTTGACGGTTCCATCGCCAGCTAACTCACGAGAAACCATCATTAGGTGACAAAAAGCCCGTGTATTCCCCAGTGTAAAGTGCATGAATGTGTTGTGTAGTGCAAATGCTGTGCGTGACTTGAGCAAATTCTGCAGAATTAAAGAAAATGTGCAAGCGACGAGATTCTGGAAGTCAGACAAACATGACCGTCATCGCTGACCGTCATGACTGCGCCATCCAGATGATAACAATCGATTCCAGGTTAAAGAATTCGTTGTACTTTTCTATTAAAAGGCAGTTCCATCGACGAGCTTCGAAAGTCAGTCAAATATGCAATCCTGTAATCAAGTCCAATTATGCAAAGCAGAAGCTCGTCGGAGTCGAATATAAGGACATGCAAAAGTTCGCTAAGTTCGTCAAATTTCAGCATGGAATCGATCGTAGTTCGAGTTCAAATTCATTCGGAGGCGTGATGTCTTTCGTATCGATCCAGTTCGAATCGATACTTTCGTATCGATCAAGTCAACTCGATACCTTTCGTATCGATGACAGTTCGTATCGACCGGAGGAGGAGATTTCGTATCGATCAGGTAGGTTTACTTCGCATCGGCCAAGGGTAACGGCTGTGAGACAACCAAATGCAATAACTTCGTATCGATCTGTGGTTATCGATATGGGACCGATGAGATCTCTTGGTCTTCGTATCGATCAAGAGAGATAGATTTTCGCATCGATCACGCTGGCCAAGCGCTTACATCGATCATCTCAGTTCAACACAAGCCCCTACCACCTTAGATCGATGCGAACCTCTGCATCCCCTTTAACCCATCAGTCGATGCGAAATCATGAAATCTGGATCGAGTCGAATCCTCCTATCCCAGATCGACACGAACTAGTGGTGAAACAATCACTCTAGAACTCTTTCTTCTCCGATTGAAGCGAGCATGGCCATGGCCATCCTCGACCAAGCTCTGGTCCAGATCTGGCCTTGGCACCACCAAAATCGATAATCGGCAAAGGCACGATGGATCTGAGATCTGAACTTCGTCGCTCAAGTGTAGCCGTGATTGCTCATTTACCTGAATCGAATTGGAGTTTGGGGAAATTATAAGATGATGTTTGATCGATTCGAAGATTGGAATAATTCTTCTCTCCTGCTTGTCTGTGGATCGATACGAGAAGGCAGAAGACAACAGTAAAAGTAAAAGGTAAAAAAGTGAGAAATGGCAAAGTCCCAGATATTTATACGAGGCCTAGGACGGAACCGAGTCGATTCGACTCCCAGTCAATCTGACCGGTCGCAACCAGTCAAGCGGCGCATCGATGCGAGCATTCGTATCGAACCCATTAACCTTTATCGGTTCGAAGCACACAGGGAGGCTACGTGAAAACGATGGGTAGGCGCACGCGCTTTCCTCGCATCCATCAAGCCGTGCATTCATCGAGGCGAAATGTTCACCAGACACCATCGTTTCGAAGCATCCAGGTTTTGAGCCATCGATTCGAAACAGAGCAGATCTGTTGATACGAGCGTCAATTTCGTATCCATCCGTATCTATCGATGCGAACATCCATTTCGTATCCACCAGATATCATCAGTTCGAACCAGAATTCACCACCATTTGTGACCATCGATACGAACGATTGTCTTCGTATCCATCAAATCAACCCACATCGATACGAAAGAAGGCTTTTTGACTTTGAGCATCGACTCGTAAGCGGACCGATACGAGAGAATGGCTAAGGGGTACGACTTCCAAAGCTATTCGAAGAAGGCCTGCAGCTTTTCAAAGCACGTCATGATTTCACAAGACGTACTTTGGGGGGCAAATGTTATCCCGCCTTTTGGCAAGGCCAGGACATCAAGAGGCCGACTAGAGAACAAGGATAGCACGCCATGGATATCACTGAATTTTGTCCGAGCCTAGAGTGAGCTACAATTGATAGGACACGACAAGAAGGGCCATAGAGATCAGCACCTCAAATTTCAAGTCGATCCGGGCTCATACGCTCAAGTTATGATCGAGTCAAATTGGAGGGAAAGAGCCCAGATTTCGTATCCATCACTCTGGGCGATTTCGTATCCATCACCGAAGCCCCAGTTCGAATCCATCATGCTTCGTATCGATCAGCTCCGGATCCATCGAGGTACCCAGGTTCGACTCGATTTTCTTCGTACCCATCGAACTAGTATCGATGGACTTCACACATACCAGCAATTGAAGGACTTCGTATCCTTCAGCCAACGTCTGCTTCGTATCCATCGTTCAGCGTCTACTTCGTATCCATCATTCAGTGTCTACTTCGTATCCATCAGCCAACACTTGCTTCGTATCCATCATTCAGTGTCTACTTCGTATCCATCAGCCAACACTTGCTTCGTATCCATCATTCAGTGTCTACTTCGTATCCATCAGCCAACACTTGCTTCGTATCCATCATTCAGTGTCTACTTCGTATCCATCAGCCAACACTTGCTTCGTATCCATGGATGAAGTCCTACTCGAAACCATTAGGTCAACCAGCTTGGATAACGTGTCACCTCTCGAAGGAAACGGGGCAAGATACATGGAGTCGAAGCGGTCAACGCGGAGCAAATACCGGATCGAGGCGAAGAGCGCACACCACGTCATCCCTCGATGCGAATGCGCCGAGATATGTGGAGTCGACGCGGTCGACTCGGAGTGAAGGGCGGATCGAAGCGAGGCGCGCGCACCGCATCACCTTGAGAGCGCGTGCAATCATCGAGACGAAAGGATGGAGTCGAAGCAATGGAGACGAGCAGAACAGCCAGCGTTAAAATCCATCTCGTATCGACGATATCTCTCAATCCACTGATCCAAACACCATGAAATTTTAACTGAAGGCTGCACACATAACAAGGAATGTCTCCACCAATTTTGAGCTCAGTTGGAAGTAATCCTGATCGATACGAAGTGATTTCGTATCGATCACAGATTGGCTTGAAACTCTCTGGAAGTGGTCGAATGGGCCCCCTCACGTGTCAGGCCAAGTCTCCCGGGGTTTGAGCGAAATCCAAGCCTCCTACGCCTATAAATAGAGCCCCAGAATCAACGGAAAAAGGATCTTTTTTCTCTGAAGCGCCCAGACTCTGCCGGATTGAGATTTGCATCATACTTTTGCTGTCAATTTCGAATTCTAAACTGTAATCCGCTGTTCATCGCTGTAAACGCTTGTAATCATTGAAAGAGAATCAATAAAATCATCAAAACTTCATAGTGGACGTAGGCTATACGCCGAACCACTCTAAACTGCTTGTCTGTTCACTTTGCATTCATATTTGTTGGAGTTTTTGTTAGACAATCTCTGTTTTATATTTATAATCTTCATTTTATCTCTTCAAACAACTCCCGAAGAGTGTTGTGCCCATTTTTGGTACAAACACCGCTTGACTTTCTTCATGATGACTTCTTTCTTCCAATAGTCTCCTTGCTGATTGCCTCACCATCGATCAAATCCAAGCTCCAAATCTTCACTAAATTAGCAGGTGCTAGCCTTCTCAGTGAAAGCACAACATTGCTGACGTCAAAAATTGCTACCAATACCCAAGTAATGTGAAAGCACCACCAATCCAATAATAATGCAAATTAGAGAATAATATAAGTTCATTGATCACATATTTAGTGCAGAAAAGTAAATGAACACATGGATTTTATAGTGGTTCGACAAACTTTAGCCTACGTCCACTCCAATAATCTTATTATTTATACTGTAAGATTACAACTACAGTTGTTCCTGCCTTAGAAAATTAATGAAGGAAGAGAAAAGAGTGATGAAGAATAGCCAACCAAAAGATCCCTGATTGAATGTCAAGCCTACTGTATTTATAGGAGAAAATGTGCAAATATCTCACTCAAAATTCAGATCTGCAATCATCAAGCCAAGACTACTTAACCCACAAAAATCCAGTCCGATCACACCCCTATAGAGGGATCGGCTCTGATCCCTTCTCCATGCCATGTGGCAGCATGCGACCCTTCATATAGGTCCCCCATGTAGCCTACTTCTTGTTTCCAAAGTTGATTTCCGAGTTTATGCATTGTTCGTTGAGTTATTGAGAGATCATAGTTGAGTTATGTTGTCAATTTGACAATCCATAGCTATATTAATCCAATCAGACTCCTTGCCTAGGGGATGTATTCTGATCCGATCCCTTGCCTAGGAGAAGTGTCAATTCCATACTTAGCCAATTCCAGAGTGTCATTCATCCGAATCTGCTCGACCATCGTCCATAGTTTTATTTATAACCGATCTTCAAGACTGATACTCATCTCTCTGGGCTTCCTCCCTTGATGATCATGAAATCTGTTTGGCCAAATCCATGACCTACTGCCTTGGCCAAAAGACGGTATAACTAAAGGCAACTTCTATTATGTAACTCTACTAACCTCGCATCCTAACCCATTCTAAACCAAAACAATTATCCCAAACCAAAATATCGGGTTTGCCCACTAATTTAAGCTCATCCTAAACGTATTATCGAGGCCGTATAATTTTCTACTATGAAAATTATACTGCCTCCTAGTATTCTATTCCTATCTTATACGCTTATTACATATATTCTCTATTTCTTACATCCCATAAATACCAATTGTCTGTAATAAAAAAACATCATTATTCTAATTAGACAATCACCAATAACATTTATTTATTCGCTCTAAGTCAACCTATTATAATTATTTCATTTCCCTCTAAATGCCACATTAAATCCTTTAACCAGTCCTATTAATCGCATTTATGTCCCCATTTATTCCCATAACTCTCATTTAACTGCACGTTTATTGCCCTATTAATTTTGGAGTCACTTTCTCTTTTTTTAGTTCAACCTCCTAGTCCTACGGTTTACTACACTACTAATAACTAGTCATCCTAATTATAACTAATATGAATATCGTTGTATATTGCGCTATATATATATAATTGGTAGGCGCAGTTATGTATATATATCTACTCATATTTCTAACTCATTAATTCCTACGCTTAGAACCAAAACATACTTATATGTACATTTTGTAAGGAATGTTTATTTTCATATTTTAATATATTAGAGCTATCCTTTCCAAAAAGGATCACCCTTATAACTTTTTATAAACTATCCAAAAGTGAGACTTTTGCTCCATTTGAAATTACAAGAAATTATCTTTTTTCTTTTATTGAAATAGACAGTACAAACTACGGAGGAGAACGTCTTTACTTTACAGGTATCTTTCTTTTTGGGTATATTCTTTATTATTTCAAATGACGTAATTTTTATCTATGTTATGAAAAGTACGCTTAGGTGTCACTTAAGCATTGCTTAAGCACTAGATCCATTCACAACACTTATTTTTTTGAAAATGCAATAAAATTAAGTAGTGAGCGGTTAAGCATGCTTAATTAACCTTTATCCACGCTTTGCTTAATTTAAGTGATGATTAAGCACTACTAGAAAAATTGGGCTATAGGAATAAAGCCACATCCCCTAACAAAATTTCCTCATTTTCTATAGTATGAGCCGATTAATGATGAGTAGTTTTTCCATTAAAATATGATTATATTTATTTGACAAATATGCATAGTTTGAACTCAAATTGAGTATGATTAATTTTAATGAATAGCTAAAGTCAAATGTCGCTTTTGAAATCTATGAAGTTATTCAAAGTTAATTTTAATTCTTTGCGATCAATTTGTGTATACACGATGATGCACTTAATATAATATCTTTACATAAATTTATATTGATACGAGTAATATATGCTAAAAAATTAGCAATGCTTAGGCGATGCTTAAGAAATGCTTAATCAACATTAAGCGATGCGAGACTATCGCCTCTCGCTTAGTGCTTAATATAATATAGCTTTTTATACACAGTTGTGGAATTAGATAATCTATATAAATTACATGGAAATAGATATGGGAAATTGTACCCACAATGCTCCCAATAAATTAAAACATGGAAATTCATATTCCAAGTCAAATTAGGACAATCTAAATTTATACAAATAATTTACAACCCAATTATCACAAATTTGGAATAAATCTTGTAATCATATCAACATTCTACTTTAACAGATTTAGGGACTGATTTCTAAATTTTTAGATTAAGGCGTGAATACCATTCCTATTCCAATTATCTAACTTACAGAATATGTAGGCAAGATTTCAATTGAATACGTTTTTTCTAAGCCTACAACTCCACCGATCTTGCACTTATAGACATAATAATTAAATAAAACTCAATGATATAAATTTCAACATTATATGCAAATCATATAATTTCACACTCACCTTTCTAGCTTTCCAAATATCTCAAATTCGAATTCATCTCTTTAATTGACTCATTTTCTTCTTTTCGCGGTATCATTTATCTCCTTCTCTTTTTTTGCCCTTTTCCGATTATACACATGTACATATAATATTTTATAATGAATAGAAACAGTAGAGAAGGGAAATAGCAGAGCTTCGCTACTTTGATTAGAAAATATAAGAAGAAAAGTGAGGAGCTAGGCCTGTATTTATAGACGCTCGAACCAATCGTGTCTGTTAATTTTATAATAATTAAATCTGGACCGTTAAGCTAAGGTTCAGCCCTAACTGCCACTGTTCCAACCAGGCGCCCGCTCCCTTATAGGATGTCTACTGCTTAAAGGATAGAGTCAATTGGTGGAGTCCACATGGTTTAATATAATTTATTTCATTTTTATTCCTATTTAATTATTTTCGCTCCGAAAACTTCAAATGTTAATAACTTCTTCGTTTGAACTCGATTGCAAAACTCCAAATACGAAAGTTGCTTAAAAAATCGCCACAAACACAGTGGTGCAAGTTTCTTGGCCAAATTCTAATGTTTGCTCAAATTTCATTTTTTTGAGCCTTAATAATTGTTTATTAATTACCGTTAATTTTTCTGGATGTTACAGTACATATCACATAAACATATTTAAATTAAAATAAAACATTAACTTAAAATATAGACTAGATCTGAATGCTAACTAGTTATTCATATAGGTGCATTAAGACACACTTAGAGAATTTTTTCAAAATTTTCCCATTTCATATGTTGCCAAATGGACTGAAAGCAACAGGATGGACCGGTATTGATCCATCAAGCTATTTTAAAATAATGATGTTAAAAAAGTTGATTTTATGGAGGAAATCAGTGGATTGGCACCGACCCAAAGACTTTGCCAAAATTCTGTATTTTATTTTGTTCCTTGACATCTTCATCATTGCCAATGATTGGGGAAATTTTGTCATTTTGACGGATAGGTACCGATCCATCTGTGGATTGATACTGATTCATGGACTTAGACAATTTTGCCTCAGCTTCTTCATTTGTTTTTCATAATAAATCAACTTTGAGTCTGACATTTATTCCATCATTATCTCATAATCCATGGATCGGTATTGATACATCAAGCCATAAGATTTGACATACTTATTTCTTGATTTCTTTCTTACTATATCAGCTCAGATTGATCGGTGAATTCTAATGTGGTCTGACAGATCTAAAGCCTAAAGACAGCCTACTATAACTATAGATAGGAGGCTGTCTTCAATAGAAAATGATGTTGGCACTTTTCCTAATTATTCATATCTAAGGGAAACTATGGAATTACCAAATTTGGAATAGATTTTCGAGTCGTACTTGGTAAAAACAATAGTTGCAGTGTGAATTAAGCAATAAAGCATTGATAAAGTGGATGTAGGCATAGTCGAACCACTATAAAATTATGTTCCTTTTGTCTTTCTCATTGTTCTTCTGATGTTTTTCATTTTTCTTACTAATTTGCTATCTATAGATACAATTCTATCATCTAGAACTATTATCTCCTAGAAAACTACAACTTTGACCACGTTAGACCAATTATTTTTGGTTAACATGGACTTAGAAAACTAATGTGAGGGAAACACCGCTCTACTAATTTGAAAGCCTGAATTGAACTTTAAAAATTATTTATGATAATTTCTCTTTTGAATGCATTATTTATTTATTTATTTATCTGTTATTTTTTTTATTTAATATTGGTTTTTAAAATTTTATTAAGGATCAAATGCAAATTCTACACCAACAACCGTTGAAAGCCTTTACCATTGAGTGTAACAACCTGCATCTTAGTGGACCCAAGTTTTTCTAAACCGAAAACCCAAGTCCACCAAAGTATGAAACGATGGTATTTGGTATCCTACAAATAACAAAGGCATATCAGAGCAATATCGATATAAACTCACAGTGGAATAGTAAAATATAATAAAACATATGACTACTGACCAAGACCGACACCTTTAATCTTTGGTGTCCTTGTTAGTGCCGAGCATGCATAAGGAAAATGAAAAACTAGTAGATCGTGTATGGCTAATAAAACAAGTATATATGCTAATTTATACTATGAAATAATAAAGCAGTAAGTAAATGTACACACCGAGATTTATACTGGTTCAAGGTACCTCTCCTACGTCCAATCCCTAAGCACTTCCTAGGTATTTCCTTGGTAAATCCCTCGCTTGACCTGGAGGAATAGGTTTACAACTTAACCAATCTAAGCACCTCTCAGATTTATTCTTTCCTTTGAAAAATACAATTCTTGCTTGACAATCTTATGTTTGTCTAACACTCATTTGACTTGATAGTACAACGGTTCCTATAATCTCCTTTATGATTCATAATGAGTGTATATTGATTATTGAAATAATAGTAAATGAAATAATAGAGTTGAAAGCATAAATGTTTAGAATAGCACAAGAGAGTAGAATGGATAGAAATCAGAATAGAAGCTCTATCTCTAAGTATGAATTGTTGTGCTATTTATATATATTGAAGAGAAGCAATCAAGAGTTGTCAATCTTCAAGAAACCCTTTTAGAATTGTAGAAAACTATTTAAAAAGTCGCAACTCTTGAAGATGACCTTTCATAAAAAGTAGCCGTTACAACATCTCAGTCTGTTGAGCGAATAAGTCAGTCTACTGAGTATGAACATTTTAATTTTCACGACAAATATTTGAATTTTTTTTAAAATAGTTTAACACGATTTCAATTGACTGAAATTGGGCTCAGTTGATTGAGCTCAGTCGACTGAAACTAATTTTAGTTGACTGAACAGTGTAAGTTCAGTTTTATATATTAACATTTGTTATTTTAAGTTTAATCTCTATGCTATGTTGATATATGTGTTTGTATGTGTTTTTGTGTGTGTATATGAACTATCAAGGAGATTTTACAATTCAATCTAAGACCATATACTATTGATCTTGAAGCTCCATAGTTTTGACTTCTTTGACTTATTGTAACATCTTCTATATAGAGGCCCAAAGCTAAGCTTTACAGATGCTGCAGTCATCCATAGTATTAACTTCTGATGACTAAACATGGCTATGTTAATGGTATCCATAATATCAAAAGCAATTGAATATGCAACAAAATCACAAATTTCAAAAACATCATTTTACTGATTACATTTCAAGACACTTGTTTCACATTCAAATTACATAGTCCCTTAATCGTTTCCCAGGTTCAGATAAAATATACTTATTACATAAATACACCAAGGGCGACATATGACGATGCCCCCTTTGTTGACCAGAGTACTATATATACAATACAGCGGAATCAATCCAAAATATAAGAGCAACTCCTAATTAGCTATCCGTCAGTCACCTGCTCATTACCGGAAGCTTTATTCGCTAACCTACTAAAACCTGTAAACCTCAACCCTCGGCCTACTCAAATCAATTTTGAGCACCCGGGAGTTTAAGGAAGAATAAACTTCGAGTCGGACATAAAACCTGGAGTGAATAATACTATACATCTCAGTTATCTGATATTAAGTGAAACCACTCCGCTTAGCGGAATAGGTTTCCCACTAAAATCTTTTTTAAAACATATCTTTTGCAAATTATAATCCTACAACCAAAACTGGTTAAATCTGAAAAGCAATATCATGTATATGTACAAATCAGTTATCATATGGACTATCTGTCCATACATTCCAGTTTTGTCTGGCTAACTACTAACCCTTGGCTGACTTGGGCCTACCAGAAAACATAAAAATCTAACATCTGTTATATACTCCTTTTCTGGACGGTCTGTCCCGACTTCTCTAGGTCTAACTGATCGTAATGGTTTTGCGGCTTACCAATGACCTGTCTTTCCTTTTTAGATTCCTTTCTGTGTGTAACATAATTTTAGTCTTACTTGTGACAAACCCGTACACACTGGAATTTTGAACTAAATTAGCTAGGGGCTAATAGCTAATGAGTATAAGGCGCGACCCTACACAAGTCCCATCTGGTCTTCTAATCGATTCATTTTGTTAGTGTTAACTACCCTTTAAATTTTTCCTTGAAAACCTTTTCAAAATGATTTAAACCTTTAAATCATACATATACAAGGAAAATATACTCTTTTCTTTACTCTAAACAATTTGCCATGTTATATATATACTTTATCCAAAATAACGTTGATGGAATTGTTAAGGATTTCCTATCCCTCTAAAATAAGTTAAAACCCTTTTTAACTTAAAAACACTTGGGCTATATTGCCAAAAACAACTCATTCAAAACCTTTGTTTAAAACCTTTAAACAACCCTTTCGAAACCATCGAAAGTACCCCTTTCGAAACCTTTGAAAGTATCCCTTTCAATACAAGTAAAACCTTAGGCCAAAAGCCAAAACATACCTTTCAAAATCATACCTTTCGGAACCATTCATCTTTATCCTTTCGAATGCATTGAAAAACATTCCTTCGAAAGCTTTAAAACCTTAGACATCCTCTTTAAAACACTTAAACATTGCCTTTCGAAACCATTGGAAAACCTTTCCTTTTAGACCTTTCGAAACCATTGGAGAACCACCCCTTAGAAACCTTTCTTTAAACCTTTCGAAAGCATCAAAACATCAAGCCTTTCAAAAGCATTTAGGTTCAATTTTATAACTTGTGGAAACACCTTTCGAACCCACTAAAACCATTTCTTTTGAAACCATTTGGGTTCTACCTTTTTATAGAGCAATAGGGTCATTAAAACATTTAAGTCAAAAGCATCTCTTTCGAAAGCATTCCTAAATATGGAAGTGATGGTGTCGAAACCACCCCTTCGAAAACATTGGAGAAGCGGCTTGGTTTAAAAACAAGAGAACCCTTTCGAAACCAATCTGGGTAGAAAGGTAAAAAGCGGCAGTCAGGGGATTCAACCTAGTCGAAAGCAGTTATTTAACACAAAGGCGCAACTTCTTAAAACCATTCTTTTAAAATCATTGACCCAGTCGAAAGCAGACCAAGTTGAAAGCTATTCAGTCGAAGGCAAAGCAGGTGCATTTTCATTTAAAAGAAAAGTAGCACTTCAACCCCTTCGAAACCCCTTGTTTCGACCCAATACCTTCCGCCTTTGTCCAATTCACTATGAACTAAGTATCTGATACCATGTGCATTGGTTTTGATGGAGTCCGAGACAGAGGTAAGGAGTCGAAAGCCCGGTGTCGAGAGCATTGAAACAGGAAAAAGAATGTAGATTTGACTTTTTAAACTATTTCTTTGTACCTAACCTACCTTGTTTGTCAAATTTTGATTGGTTGCAACATTTTCTTTTCTAAAAGTACTGTCGAGTTTCAAAAATAAGAATTTGGATTATTTACAAAATACCCCTTCTCCTTTTTATAAATATATAAAAAAATTAAGTCCCATACCTTAAATAATTTTATATATCCATTAAAACACTTAGGAAAATTCCACAAAAATTCTAGAAAATCATTTTTAGTATGTTTTCTAACATATAGAAATTTCAAACCCTAATCCATTATAATTTGGCCGTAATAAATTTTAAACCCAAATTAGCATTTTCTTCACTAGAAAATTCATATATAATCCACATTACTTCAGAAAATTATAAAAATTGAAATCCATTTCTAAATTATCATTTCTGATCTAAATCTAAATTCGCAAGGCAATTGGATGTAATATGATAGGGTTTTCATATCAAGACATATCACAAAATCTATGTGAATTAGCATACATTATCAACAACATATAGATATCATTTTATCATCCAAAACATGGCAAAACATTTGCAATTACTTTCGGAATTTATCTAAAACCGAAATCAATAAAAAATATGAGATGTGGTCATTATTCACCTTACCTTTTTGATTAAGAATGTGAGATTTGTTCTTGATTAAGTGATTTGATTCTTCTTCTTGAATTCTTCTTCTTTGCTCTTCCTAATGGTGGCTGGCTTTAGCTTGTATTTTTGAATTATGAAAAATGAATGAACGTGCAGAATGAATTCCTAAGGAGTTTAAGGTATAAGGATATGCATTGTTCCTATTTTTCCCTTGCGTATTTCCTAACCCTTTTATTTTCTCTTTTTATTCTTGAGTTCATTATTTACATGGCATGGCAACCTCTTATTTAATCACAAATTCTTATTTTTGAAAATTGGCAGTACTTTTAGAAGCATGAAGAAGCATTTTATTAATGATTCGGGCTTGAGGTTTTAAATTTACCGAAGTATTTTCCATGTTTTCAATACGGTATTTGTAACTAGTTGAATCATAGGTGAAAACATGATGGTAGACATTATTTATGGTAGATCCATGGCCGTGATAATCTAAAATAGCTCCTAGGTCTTTAACATTGAGCACTATATCAACTCCTATTACTCTACTCCATAAAATTACCTCACTGGTTTCATTTAGAGGTGTATAGAAATCTCCACAAAGATTTGCATAGAATAATTTAATAAGAATGGGTAAAGTTTTACCTTATTTTTCTTTTCATCAATTAAGAAAGGAACCCATATTGTCTTGCTAAATCTTCTATGCCAAAAGAGGTGAAATCTTCCATCTTGTAAATGTTTATTGGAAAATTCATTTGTCATTCAATTTGTTGAAGATCCATAGATTTTTGGCACTACCATTAAGACAATCTAAGATTTGAGCATCAGAAGCAAATTTGGGATGAGTCGAAGTGGATGAAGAAGAAACCGGAGCCTTATCTTTGTTGGGTTTAGGGCAAAAAGCTGGAAGTTTCTTTCTTGGAGCCTTTAAAATGAAGTTTGGAGGTAGGGTTTGTGAAGACAAAATGATTTGGTGAAAAGGCATGATGGAAAAGATAGTTATACTGGCACTTTATTGAATTTCAATCGACTAAGATAGAAATTTAGTCGACTAAAAGTACGTATTTTAGAGGCAGAGAGTTATTGGGCATTTTTGAATAGGTTCAGTTGACTGAAACAGATCCCTAGTCAACTAAAATCATGCTTTTTTGAGGCAGAGAGTAGACCATTAATTTGATACAGGTTCAGTTGACTGGGAATCTGGTTTAGTCGACTGAATCTGTACAGAAATGTTTTATTGCCTTTTAATGTTATTTTGAAAGAAGAATTTTGAAAATAAACCAATTTTATTTTACTTATGATATATATTATTGTTTACATCCATTTTTGGATATTTATTACCCATGCCTTTATATAAAAAATATTATAAAAACATATTAATTATTTTCTGAATCGTCAAACTTGTTATCAGCAAAACGATCCCAAGAATTTGGTTTCACCTTGGTATCTTCAATTAATGGCTGAAGTGGAGACCACATGTTATACCAAACCAGAGTTTTGTTCCAATTTGACGTGGATGGTCCAGCTTCCCAAGAATTTCTTGGTGAAGTGTTTTCAATAACAATCGGAGACTCGGTAATACACAGACTACGTTGACGTATGCTCTTTTTGATCGAGGAATGACCGTAGATAGCAAGTACACAACTTTCCAAGAAATTCATATGCACACCTTGACGTTTTTGTTCGTAGTACATCTCTCTTTATACGTTCATTATTTCTTGTTGATAGTGATGTATTTCATCTATTTTAGTATGAGTGTCTAGTTGAAAAACTCTTTTTATCTTCTTTCTCTTGGGCGAGAAACCGGTGTGGTCAGTCGGAGAAGTAGCAATTTGGATAGATAGTGATTTTGTAGAATGAGGAGTTGAAATGTTCGGAGATGGATATCTATTGTAAGAGGAAGGAGAGCTAATCAAGAGACGAATGAGTGGAATCGTAATTGCCCGACATTATTTAATTGATAATATATAGATTTTAACCTTTGTATGTATTTTTTTTCTTTTTATAGAGACTCTTTATATATATTTTGGCTTTTACTATTTGTAAGCATTTTTAATTTCTGGGTTAATTCCTTCATTTAGTTAAATTTTGGTAATCCTTTGTGTTCCTTGCAAAATTTAGTTATATTTATAATTTAATTGATGTCCAATGGTTTTCATTTCTAATTTCTGATGTTGGTTCAATGTAATATTATGTGAAATATACTTTACATATCTAAATCTTTAACTGAGCATATTCCAAGATTACGATGAACATTTAAAAACGTAGTTTCACAAAGAGATTTAGTAAATATATCCGCTATTTGTTTGTTTGTAGTAACAAATTCAATGATATTTTCTCTTTTTCTATATTATCATGCAGGAAATGATGTCTAATGTCAATGTGTTTAGTTCTTGAGTGATTAATGGGGTTTTTTGATAAATTAATTGCACTAGTGTTATCACCAAAGATAGGATAATTGTTTAGATATACTCCAATATCATGTAATGTTTGTTGCATATATATAACCTGTGTGCAAGCTAGTGCTGTAAATATATATTCTGCTTCATACGTAAACAATGAAACACAATTTGTTTCTAACTAAACCATGATACCAAAGATTGATCGATGAAGTGACAAGTTTCACTTGTACTTTTTCGATCCGATCTATAACCACCGAAATCGACATCACTATACGATACGAGTTCGAATGGACAGTCTTTCAGATAAAAAATTCCATATTCTTTGGTATTTGATAAATATCAAAAAATTCATTTAACTGTCTCGTAAGTGCGTTTCTTTGGGATTAGCTTGAAAATGGGCGCACAAGCAAACACTCAATAAATTGTCTGGTCTACTGGCACTTAAATATAATAGCGATCCTATCATACTTCTATATAATTTTTGTTCGGCATCTTTTCCATTTTCGTCTTTATCTAAGTGAATACTAGTACTCATAGGAGTAGTTTTACTACATGCATTATTCATTCCAAAATGTTTAATCAAATTTTTACAATATTTTTCTTGATAGATAAAAATTCCGTCTTTTAATTGTTTAATTTGTAATACTAAAATTAATTTAATTCTCTCATATGCGACATTACAAATTCATTTTTCGTAATTGTAGAAAATTCATCTTATAAGTTTTTATTAGTTGATCTAAAGGTAATATCATCTACATGTATTTGAACTACTAAAATATCATTTTTATTTGTTTTTATAAATAGAGTAGAATCAACTTTACCAATTTGAAAACCAGATTCTAAAAGATATGTTTTTAATCTATTATACCAAGCACGAGGAGCTTGTTTAAGACCATAAAGTGCTTTTCGTAATTTAAAAATATGATTTGGAAATTGTTCATGTACAACAATGGTGGTTGTTCAACATAGACATTTTCTTTAATGTATCTGTTTAAAATGCGCTTTTAACGTCCATTTGAAATAATACAAAGTTATGATGACACACAAATGCTAAGAGAATTATTATAGCTTCGAGACGTGCTACAGGAGCAAATATCTCTTCATAATCAATTCCTTCTTCCTAAGAATATCCCTGAGCTGCAAGTCTTGCTTTATTTTGAACTATATCACCATTTCCATCCATTTTATTTTTGAAAATCCATTTAGTACGAATAACATATTGATCATTGGGTCTTGGTACAAGTTCTCACACATTATTATGTTCAAATTGATTTAGTTCTTCCTGCATTGCGATAATCGAATAATCATCTTTAGATGCTTCTGTAACATTCTTTGGTTCAATATTTGAAATAAAAGCTACATGTTCCATTTGATTTAATTGATTATGCGTTGAAACTTTAGTATTAATGTCTCGTATAATATTATCTATTGGATGATCTTTTAATATTGTAGGGGTGATTTTAATTCAGCGTTATCAGGATTAATTGATTCGATTTGTTCATTTTGAATATTTAATTGATTTATGTTTTCATCATCTTCTTTAATAGTGTTAAAATTTTCATCAAACGATACATGTAATGTCTCTTCAATTTTATTAGATTTTTTATTAAAAATTCTATGTGCTTTACTTTGATCTGAGCATCCTACGAATATTCCTTCGCCGGCTTTCGGATCAAACTTTCCTAGAGGATCACTAGTGTATAAAATAAAACATTTAGATCCGAATATTTTAAAATAAGATACTTTGGGTTTTCTTTCAAAAAGAAGTTCGTAAGGAATATGTTTGGTTAAAGGCCTTAGGGAGATATGATTTAAAACATAGCATGTTGTAGCTATAGTCTCTGCCCAAAATTTTTGAGGTAAATTACTACTACAAAGAAGAGTTCTTGCACATTCTTGAAGAGTTATGATTTTTCTTTCTACAACACCATTTTGTTGTGGTGTTCTAGGAAATGAAAAATTATGACTTATCCCCATTTTATTACAAATGTTTTGAAATGATTCGTTTTCAAATTCTCCAACATGATCACTTCTAATTGTTTTGATTTTTAAATATTTTAGATTTTGAATACGTTTTGAAAAGATTTTGAATGTTTCAAAAGTGTCACTTTTGTGTTTTAAAAAGAATGTCCATGTTTATCGTGAAAAATCATTAACTATAACAAAAACGTATTTATTATGATTAATTGATCTAATTTGTATTGGTCCAAAAAGATCCAAATGTAAAAGTTCTAAAGGTTGTTTTGTGGAAATCTCTTGCTTAAATTTAAAAGTGGATTTTTTGAGTTTTCCTTTTTAACATGCATCGCATAGATTATTAACTTTAAAATTTATTTCAAGTAAACCATGAACTAAATTATTTTTAGCTAACTTATGAATATTTTTAAAATTAACATGGAAAAACTTTTATGCCAAATCCAAGGATCATAAATATCTACTATTAAGCAAACATCTTTATCATGCCTTATTTTCATATTTAAAATATAAATATTATGTTTTCTCATTCCTTCAAAGATTAGATTTTTATTTTTATCAAAGATATTGCATTTTCCTATTTCAAATTTTATAGTAAATCCTTTATCACATAATTGACTAATACTAAGGAGGTTATATTTTAAATTTTTAACTAGATAAACATTTGAAATAAGAGAAGAGTTAGATATACCGGCATCCTTGTAAGAGATTGTTCCGCCATCCTTGTAAGAGATATTCATTAGCATATCAGCATTTCCGGTCATATGCTTGGAGCATCCACTGTCGAGAATCCATTTCTCCTGTTTGTGTCGGTGTACCTACAAAAATAAAAATAATTTAATGGTACCCACTTCCTCTGTTAGGGTCCTGAGGGTTAAACTGAAAGTATCCATACCCAGAAGGGTGTCGTAGAACCTTTGACTTTAAAATCTTTATTAAAATGAACATCAATCAAAAATCCATCTACATATTTTTGTCTAATCAAGTTATTATTAGTTTTTGGAATCCATATCTGAATAGTCTTTTTATCATAATTTGATTTGCTACTTACTGGTTTACAAAATTTGAAATAAAGTGTAGCATATTTGTGTTGAACTCTTGGTTTCTTTGATTTTATAAATCCTAAACCATTTTTGTTGCTAGGGGGCTTTAAAATACTTTTCCTTTGTTAAGTTTAGAAATATTTGTAGATAGATCATTAACTTTCTTTTCTAATGACTGTATATCTTCGTTTAACATTTTTATATGATTTTCCAAATCAACGACAATATTTCTTAATTTTACGTTATCCTTTGATAGAGTTGAATTTTCCTTTTCTAAAGTATGTACATTGTGATTTTCTAAAAAATATTTACAAATATTTTTTAATTTTAAAATTTCCTCTTCTAGTATAATTTTCTCATCTTTTAACATTTCATTTTATAATTCTATTCTAGTCATTTTTCCCGAACATTCTTTATGATTCTTTCTAAGGTTTCTATAATTATTATTTAGTTCCGATGATATTTTTACGGCATCGTCAAAAGATAAACTGAAAGTACGTCATCTTTAGTTGCCATAAAGCAAACATTGGCTTGTTCTTCATCACTGTCGCTGTTATTTTCACTGTCACTTGAGGAATCATCCCACGTTACTTGAAATGAACGCTTCATTTTCGAGAATTTCTCATATTTGCTATTCTTGTTGAAGCTTTTCTTATCTTTGTTTAATTATGGACAATCCTTTTTCATATGACCAAATCGATTGCAACCATAGCATTTAAATGACGAAGCATCACTATAGTTGCTTGGTTTTTTCTTTTGCGCCATTTTATTGCATTTTCTAAACTTGTTGTAGTTTTTAGCAAAGAAAACTGCATCTTCTTCATCCAAGTCTGAGTCGCTATTGTTATTTACCTGAAAAGAAATACTTCGTTTTTCTTTGGCTAGATCTTTTCTAGCTTGCAAATTTGCTTCATATGACATTAAATTTTTAATTAACTCTTCTACTTTGATTGTAGAGAGGTCATTGGCTTCTTCTATAACTAATACTTTTCTTTCCCATTCATCGGTTAATGCATTTAAATACCTGTAACTAAATCAAAATCAGTAAATAAAACTCCCAATGCCATAAGATCATGTTGTATAGTTTGAAATCTAAAGTACATTTCTATGATGCTTTCATTAGTTTTCATTTTAAATGATTGAAATTGATTTGTCAACAAACTTATCTTAGTTTTCTTTACTTTGGTAGTTCCTTTATGTGTGACTTATAGCATGTGCCATATATCATAAGCCGTTTTGCACATCATAACTTTAGAAAATTCGTTCTTATCAAGTGCACAATATAAAATATTCATAGCTTTTGCATTATTTGAAGCAGCAGTTTTCTGAGCATCTATCCAGGTACTAGTTTCAGTAGTAGGAGCTACATACTGAGATTGAGTAGATAGCCAAATGTCAAGACCGCTTGATTCCATTAAAACTTTCATACGTGTAGCCCAATACATATAATTAGAACCCTAAAAAATGGGGGACGTGCAGTTGATTGTCCTTCTTAAAATGTGGTGTAACACATATTGGCCATAGTGTTCAAAATTATGTTATGATTTTGAATAAACCATGCTCTGATACCAAATGAAACAACTGGTAGATCATGTATGGCTAATAAAACAAGTATATATATACTAATTATACTATGAAATATAATAAAGCAGTAAGTAAATGTACACACCGATATTTATACTAGTTCGGAGCACCTCTCATACGTCTAGTCCCTAAGCACCTCTTAGGTATTTCCTTGGTAAATCGATCGCTTGACCCGAAGGAATAGGTTTACAACTTAACCAATCTGAGCACCTCTTAGATTTATTCTTTACTTTGAAAAATACAATTCTTGCTTGACAATCATGTATTCGTCTAACACTGATTTTGACTTGATAGTACAACGGTTCCTGTAATCTCCTTGATGATTCGTAGTGAGTGCATAATGATTATTGAAACAGTAGTAAATGAAATAATAGAGTCGAAAGCACAAATGTTTAGAATAGCACAAGAGAGTGGAATGGATAGAAATCAGAATAGAAGCTCTATCTCTAAGTATGAAATGTTGTGCTATTTATATATATTGAAGCGCAATCAAGAGTTGTCAATCTTCAAGAAATCCTTTCAGAATTATAGAAAACTATTTAAAAAGTCATAACTCTTGAAGATGACCTTTCATAAAAAGTAACCGTTACAACATCTCTGTCAACTGAGCGAAATCGTCAGTCTACTGAGTATGAACGTATTTTCATGGTAAATATTTGATTTAAAAAAATAATAGTTTAACACAGTTTCAGTCGATTGAAATTGAGCTCAGTCGACTGAAACCAATTTTAGTCGACTGAACAGTGTAAGTTCAATTTTGTATATTAACATCTGTTACTTTAAGTTTAATCTCTATGCTATGTTGATATCTGTGTTTATGCGTGTTTTTGTGTGTGTGTGTGTGTATGGACTACCAAGAAGATTTTACAATTCAATCTAAGACCATATACATACTATTGATCTTGAAGCTCCATAGTTTTGACTTCTTTGACTTGTAGATGATTCTTCTTGCTTATTGCCTTACGTTTTGTCTTCTTGAATGATAGCCTGTTATCATATAGTATATATGTGCAGTATATAGTTGTCATCATTAAAATGGAGAACTAATGTTTTAATAGAAAATTGTTCCTCCACCATTCCCGTTTTGTACCAGTATCTGTCCCTCTGAAGCTATCATGTGGGTTGTAATAAGGAGGGGGTTAGAACAATGTTCTGGTAATTGGTAAATTGCTCACTTTATAGATAACACTAGTCTATGCCGATTGCCTTCCATTACATGTTATGTCTATTGTTTTACTTAGTCTTCTTGACTTTACATACGCGTACGATACGCCCCATCTCCTCGAGATAGATGATAACTACATACATACATGCATATATAAGTACCACAGTCCCATTTGGACCAAGATGCTTTCCCTGCTAGTATCAGTAACCCAGCACCTCGTCAGGATCCGTCATCAATGTAGTATCATGTCTTTACCACTGTGCATACTAAGGAACTCCCGTACGTGCCTAATAATGGCATTACAACTATTTTTCCATATTCTATCTCGTTTTTGGAAGACCTCCATTTCAAAGGTTATCTAGTCTTTCCTTCAAAATCACAAACAAACTAACAAACAACTGTAAGGCGGTGCATGTCCTAAACATAATCTACACTAGTAGGAGGTGTAGTCCGTTTAGGCATAACCCCCATCTTTCCGGTGACCACTTAGGACTGATGATGATCTCAACCTATGTAACCAGCTCCTACTCTTCTTATGTATGGTACTAATCTCACTGCCATAGCTCACCGTCCCATTTAGGTTGTCTAATGTAAGTAAGGAAATGCACACTTGGTTACTTAAACCCCTAAAAGGTTGAAGCAGACTCTACTTGTCCTTTGACACTTCGACCGGGAGGAACCCTCCAACTTTGGTATATTACCTTCACCTGTATGCGAACGTATAATTCCACGGGTCCTACAGTTGGTGATATCTCACATCGGTACAATATATACACAACCCTTGGTGGCCCCTTTCATTGGGCAAACTCCTGTTGTGTAACATTACTGACCTTGCATCTCAACCAATACTAATGAAAATGTCATTCTTAGTTAATCTAAGCTATTGTCTAGATTCAATAATTCACACTCGTCATAAACAGATATTTAAGGCTATATATACTTATTTAATCACTATGCCTCTTATGTTGAAATGTTATGTTCAGTCATTTTTTAAAACTTACTTCTTGTTTACTTAATGTCATTTTAATGTCATTTACCATTTACTTCTAATTTAATATATTAATCACATTTTACTACTTAACTTGTATCTAATATTGTTAAGTATACTCTACTGTCCTTTTTTAACTGTTAGTACCATTCTTTGATTACTATAATCTTCTTACCTACTGAATTCATTGTCATGCACATACTTCATCGCTTTTGGTTTATTTTCTAACTTACTGCATATGTTAGATTTATAATTGAATTATTGTTGTTATTTCTACTTATAATATTTTGGTTATACTTAGGGATTTCTGCATTTTAATGCTTTGGAATTACATTCTTCAAAAGGAAATGTTAACGCCGTAAATTTCCATAAATTACCTAAAAGAGGACTTGTGTTACGTTTGAAATTACGAGGAATTATCTTTTCTATTACTATTGAAGTAGACTATACACAATATGGTAAACATCCCTATTTTGTACATCTTTCTTTTAGGCATGTTTCTTGTTATTTCAAATGTTACACATTTGTTTATTTATAAAACCGGATAATTTATTTACATTGTAATGCACTTCATTCCAATGAATTAAAATACAACTTAAATCTTAACCCAATTCATAATAACATCCAATTCACATTTAATCATATATATGTTTAACCAACAAACCTAGAATTACTGCACAATTTCATTAATTTAAGGACTACTTTTACCTTTACTTTCCATATTCAAATATATGCATTATTAAAACAGTGTTAATCATTCGTGGAATATATAGGCATGATTTATCAATTCATTACATGTATATATTAAGCCTATAACTCCAAAATTACTTCTAAGCATACATGAACATATTTACACGATATAAATCCAATATTATGTAAAAAATACATAATTTTCCACTTACCTTTAAAATTTCAAATCTTTAGCACTAAACCCTATTATTCCTGTTTGACTCCATTTCCTTCCTATCAAAATATGTACTGAAAGAATATACATATTCATTAGAAATTTAGATCCGGAAAGAGATTTGAAATTAATTTAGATTTGTTATTGCAATTTCACCTTGGCTTTGGTGATTCGATTTGATCATCTTCTTCTTCTCTATTATTCTCCGCTATTCTCCACTTGTATATATGTATATGGATTATAGTTTTATTTAGATTTAAGGATTTGTGGAGAAATGAAAGTGGTAGAGCTTCGCCGTGCTTCAGAAAATATGAGAAGAACAGTGAGGGGATTAAGTCTGTATTTATAGGGGTCGAATCAATGTTCGCCGTTAGATTAGATTCTTTTAAATCCGGTCTGTTTGGCCTAGGTTCAATTCACAACCACCAGTCGACTATCAAACAACCACTACCCTACCACTGGTCGACCACTAGCAGTCAACCGGTCCCAAATAGGGATCGATCGGTTGATTATTATTATCAGCATTCATTTCTTTCCAAATTATGTTATTTTTTATATATATTTAACCGATTTGATTAATGTTAATTTTTACATCGTTAAGAAACTATTAATGTTAATCAACATTAGCTAGTTACGATTATTTCTTTGATTCATATATAATTATTTACGATTCGAAATATTCAAACGTTAATAACTTTTTCGTTTGAACTCCGATTGAAAAACTTTATATATGAAAATTGATCAGAAAGACGCCACGAACATAACATTGCAAGTTTCATAGCCAAATTCCAATGTTTGTAAAAATTCTATTTTCGACATTATTAATTATTAATTAATTTCTTTTTAATTAATTATTGTTAAATTTACGGGGTGTTACATTGAGGGTGTTTTAAACTTATTATCTTGCACACTATCTAGCTATTTAACTCAGTTTTGCAGTATGTTTCCATATTATAATATGTAAGCAAACTCTAGCATAACAAAAGATCCTTAAATTCTTCATGAGACGAGTGTGCTAAGAAAGAACAAATTGTAATATTAGACCTAGTAGAAAAATTATTTACACCTTAGATTTTCTCGGAAATTCATTGAAAAAATAGATCTACTTTTGACCGGATCAAGTTTCATGTTTGCTCATTTTTAACATAAATTTATAGTTTGTACTATCATATTTTCAAAGCGCAAGTACAAAATACTGATATGGTAAAAAAATGATTTATTTTCATTGTAAGTTTAGAAGAAAATCTAAAGTTGAAATTAGGGGGTGAGCTTTTATTGGTTTGAGCCAAATAAACCAACCCAACCAAATTACCTCGTTCGGTTCGGTTTTGTAAGTCATTTAATTGGATTTGTACTTTTTTGTTTTTTTCTAATTTATTCTGCTTTTTGATCTGTTTTGGTGTTTATTATTTGAAAACTGAACCAACCAATTAAACTAAATATAGCACTCTAATTATTGTAAAAGATCATGATTATTGATGTCAATATTATTACGTATATTATTATCTTAACAAAATTATATTGCTTTTAATTTAGGTTAACATCTTTATAAGTGAAGCGGTTAGTTTGTAGAAAATAAAACATCATCGCATGTTTAGATATGTGTGTGTATATATAGACCCAATCAGTTGTTTTAGCTTATGTTATGTTAGAAACTACATAATCTAAGTTATTTTTCATTGAACTAATTATTTTCGGTTTTGTTGGTTTCGTTTTTGAAAAATATCGACTTGATGTGCATTAATTTTTTGCTTGTTGAACAATTAGTTTAGTTTTAATATTCTGTCCATTTCAAATCTAAGCAATAATTTGCTCTCCCTAGTTGAAATAAGATCTCGTGAATATCGATTAAGAAAATATAAGTGTGGACCTTGAACATTAAATAAAGCAGCGTGAGTTTGAGTGCTGCCATTCCAACTCATTTAAGTTTGATTGGTAACATTTTTCTATAGTTAACTTGTTGAATTTAGTGTGGGTTATAATAATTTCCTATTTTTGTTGTTTTGGCCAGATTATAATAGGCTCGTCGTATTCTAAAGTTTGAAAACCGGCAAATTTATTTTTCACATTATTTAGTGCAACATAAAAGTATAAATTGTGAACTACCTTTCACTTCTAAACTTACAATCGAAAAGAAATGTTTGAATTGGTACCGTTAGCCATTTTGAGAAACGAAAACAAACATCTTTTTTATAAAGTGTGAGTAAAATAAAATAAACAGACGTTGGTAGAACATTTCATAGAATTCTCTAAAACAAGCCTGTAGAATGTTCTCAATGATGGATGAGTTTACAATTTGATAAATTCGTCGAACTATTTTGTTTAGTGCCTAACCAAGGAAGGAGTACAGCAGCCTTTGGTTGATTTGCCGTGCAATAATGTCAGCATGTAATTGTATGTTTGTAAACTTAACATCTTTCATCTAAATCAACATCCAAGTAGTACCAATTAGGACGTGTTTGCTACTACATAAGGCCAACTATGGGTTTGTTCTTGAGTACGACGAAAGGAGCATTTGTAAGGGGCACAAAAAAAGACTGGTTAATGAAAATATAATAACGATATAATATTTCAATTACAGATTCAAGAACGATGCAAAATACAAATTACCAGTGTTGCACAAACAGTTTCTAAAGTAGTCAAGCAGCAACTAGTTTATTTTGTATGTTATCTCGGACGGTTGCCAATGAATTTTTGCATTTCTTTCAAGTGGTTCACGATCGTTATTCCGAGACGTTTGAATATTATAACACTCCTCTAGAAATTCTTCTGAACTAGATCGAGATTATCGTCATATGTCATAAATTCTAAATCTCCTTCGTTGTATCTTTGTATGAAATTGTTGATAACCACTGTAGCAATAACAATTTTTACTTGAACTATGTATTTAAATGTGGGCATGTTATGTAAGATTACAAATTTACTTTATATTTGGAAGTGTAAATTCGGTCCATTGGAGTTTTCTCTAGCGCTCTAACTCTCATAATAGCTTGAATATCGGCCAAATTTTCTACATCATCATCTGAATGATCGACATTATTGTACGGTTCAACCAATGAAGAAGGCCGAGTGAAGATAATTGGAGATTGCATAAAGAAGAATAAGATGATGGAATATAGTTTGAGGGGAAATGCAGTGGAGGAAGGTCGTTTCTAAGGAAAGAGGAGGGGAAGCAACCTAATTAGCCGTTGATGTTAAACGCATCCGACGCGCCAAACGCATTTGACGCTAACCGTTGATTTTCAATGGTTCTCCTTATCAGAACAATTCAGTAGGCCCCCACCAATGTCGGACGTGTTTGATGTAACGTCAGTTCAACCTGACCATATTTTGAACCGAGTTGGTAAAGAATGGAATAAGTGAACATGGTGTTGAGCGGAGAAAAATATGTGTATATTTGGATGAAACAAAATGATGGATATAATAGAAAATAATTTATTTGCAATTAATGACTTATCTTTTATGAGTAATAGGAGCATATTTAAAAAAATGGGTTCTTTGTTGCTAATGTTGAATATGCAAATATATGATATTTGTTTGATGATAATAAACATATATATATATATTCATTTAAATGTATTTGTTATTGTACTATTTTATTTTTCACATAATTAAATAAATATTTGTTGAATAAAATAAATAATACAGAATTTAAATTCAAACAGATATTTTATTCAAACAATAGCTAAAGCTTATTTGTTTTTGTTCATTCCTACCACAGCAAGATGGACTTTACCTAGACTGAGAATGGACCAACTTTTAAATTTTGGATGGAAATTCCTTTTACCTATTTCTCTGGGTAATCTATTACAAAATTTGAGCTCTCACTATATATACAAAATTTCAATTACAATACAACTTCAAATTACAACACAATTTTTCACTATACAATTTTACATACATTTGCACCTCACTACATATCACTCATTCACTCGTATTTATCTTCAACTCTATTCCAGATTGAATCCAGCATCTGAATTATCTGCAAAATAAACATTGACGTAGTAAAATTGAAAAAGAAATATTTTTGCAGTGTAAAATAAAATGCGTGTTTTTGAAAATATTATTTGCCACAGTTATTTGGGTTGTTCGTCTTAAATTCATCAAACACGAACAACCTGTGACATGCATAGTGTATCACTGTACATGCCACAAGGGCGTGCACACCGATATACACTTGATATAATTGCAGGGACAGGTGAGCACAAGGTCAAACCTGAGCCAAAGCTAGGTTCAACTCAGGTGCAATACAAAAAAAAATAGAATGGTCAAGTGCAAGTTTAAATGACTGAAACAAGCTCGAACACACTTGAGCCAGAGATGTATGCTTATGAGTTGAAGACTCAACACAAGGTAACCCGGTCAAACAAACAAGCTCCAGACCAGACCAACAACCGCTTCAACCAGACTACAATGCACCAGGTCAACAAAACAACTTCAGCACATGTATAAAGTGATGTACACATGAAGCCAGCAACAACAAGTTCAACTAACATTTCAACCCAGAAATGAAGACTCCAATGTACAAGAATGCAAGTCCAAAAACAACAACATGACTGCAACTCAAAAGGAGACAGCAAACATATATACATACAAGTATGTATGTACATACTGGAGAAAATAGATGTACTCGAAGCAAGCCAGAGAAGGCAAGTTACAATGCAACCATGTACAAGTCAACTAAGCAAAGTCTCAACATCAAATAGCAACAAAACTGGAGCATGCATATACATCAACGTGACCGCATATATATATATATATACATATGTTTGCACACATGTATACATATATACATGCAGTCAGACATAACATCCAGACAGTTTTCTAAAGCAAGCAAATGACTATGATCAAGCAACAATCGAACAAGTGCAATCAAGTCAATCACACACATATATACATACATATATGTATGTATATATGTATGGAAACAATCAACCAAAGCAATATAACATGAATGAATTAAATCAATGTACACATGAACAATTGAACCCAGACCCAAAAAGACAGTACATCAAAGTGCAAACTCAAATGAACACAAATGTCAATGGCACCAGGGCAGTGCACATAAAACAAGACTGCAACAACCTCCAAACCAAAATCAAGTGGAACCACCAGTGAAACAAAAGCTCCAAACAAATGAACACAACATCAATGTAACTCAAACAAACAGGTGCAGGTATATAACAACCAAGTGAAGACTCCAAGAGGAACAAGTGAAGGCATCACAAACATACATATGTACATGCGCAAACACACATGTATACATGTATTTATATGCAGTGACAAGATGCAGTGAAGCAGTAAACAAAATGGCATATGTATACATATGCATATGGACATGACTCAAAGCATCATCAATGAACCAAACCTCAACACAGTGAATTAATGAAGCAACACAACAACAATAATGAAGACATATACAAGTGCATCTAACCAGACCACTATACGATCATGGAGATCAATATCAAGTGCAGACCACATACTAAATTAGTTCCAAAAACAACCAAGCTCATATGCAAGTTAAGTTTTTAAACATATAGTACAAATATACAGTGGAGCATGCAACAGTTCAGGTATAAAGGCAACAGGGTAACCCAGATAACACAAAAGAGCAGTGATAGCATACAAGTGAAGTGTCACACAAGAATGAAATGCCACACCACTCAATAACAAAGTGTACCAGATTAGTATGACATGGCCATAACAACCAGAGGAAACAACAAATCAATGGTTGAACTACTGAACAAGTGAACATGTACTAGTAATCAAGCAACAAAGCAATTCACGAAATTCATAACTATTGGTTACAATTTTAACAAAGTCAAAGTCGTGCTAACCAAGGTAGAATTAAACAAGTCGAAGTCAAATTATCATTTCAAAATATTATCACAAATTCAAAGTGGCCAAAGTCAAAGGAGAAATGACCGAAACCAATTCAGAGAAAATAAAATAATAGTATGAAAAATCAGAAAACCAAACAAGCCGTGATAATCAAGCAAAGAAATATTCGAATTGAACCAGTCTAAACAAATCATATGTATTCAAGCAAAATCGAATGGCAGAGCAAAATTAACTGACGAATTCAAATGAAATATTCGAACGGAAATTAAGGGAATCGATCCCTATTTAAACCATTAACATCATCGGCAATCAAAGCATCGAGTTCAAGCATATCAACGAGAGTAATAAAAGAAATCACATACCCGTATTATTCAATTCGAACTCGACAAATTGAAGCAGCCAAGTGAACTCAAAGCAAGACGATCGATCGACAAAGCAGTCAACGCAAAAAACATCTAATCAATTGATCAAATGTTTGAATCGGCGGCCTTAGTTTCACAAAGCCCTAATTTATTTTGAAAGAGGAATGAACGTTCTCGAGCAAAGGAAAAGAGGCATACATTTTCACAAAGGATACGGGCCGAACAGAAAGAAATAAAGGGAGACACATTTTTTATTATTTGGGCCGATCTATTTTATTTGTTATTTGGGTTAAAAGGGCTTTGTTTTTTTTTAATTTGTATTTTTCTTTTAAACTTTTGTAAAATTCTAGTCGTGTGACTAGGGGACGAACTATGGTGGTGTAGTTCGAGAATTCACAACTCAGTGGCTGAGTTGTGGTAGGGTTTTGTGCGTAGAGTTAGGTTAGTCGATAGCGGGTGTCGCGAGTTTACATTTGTAAGCGTCTGACTACTTAATTTCTAGTAGAAACCTTGGGGGCAGCACGTAGGCAGGGTTTTGCCGAAGCTGGGTAAATATGTGTTGTTCTATTTCCGCTTTTATTATTCTGCTATTATCTATGCTGCAATTATTATATATATTTCCGCATTAATTTTTATTATTATTAGTATCACCCTATTCACCCCCCTCTAGGGTGAAATCGATCCTTCAGCTAATAAGCCTCATTAAAACTATATAACCCCTTTGATCTATATAAGTGCCTTGCAAGAAAAATAAGTACATGTTGCTCTCTGTTCTCATAAATAATGAACAGTTTGGCCCGCTAGTTTCCCAGTGATCTTATCTCGCCGTTTGGCCTCGGTCTCACCACACCTCGCCTATTATCTTAAGAAATGCTTGTGCAAACAACAATAGACAATCTTGCCCTCATAACAAAAAAAGCTCTAGATAGCTGCACGACTAGTCGAAATTCCCTGGGACAACGGCCCGTGTAGACATTACTCATAGTAAGAAAGCTCCCTATCCAAGAGTACCTGCTCTTACTCCTATTCCCCCCTCCAGGCCCCTAAGTCGTCATCGCCCCGCTTCCTTTCTATTGCTGGTCACCTCGTATCCCTTGTTTTGTCTTAACTCCACATGCCTTTGCCTGAAGTACTGGCTGCCTCAAAAATGAGCGATGGCTCTTCACTACTCCATTGAAAAGATTGGAAAATACGACAATGTTTATTTGATAAAAGTGGCACCGTGCAACAACCACTCCCCATCCTTCACCGTCCACATGGCAACAAATTATTGTTCAACAACTCCTTGTCCCCATTGCCGCGCAACGTGATAATAGCATGGTTTGGTATGGTCAGCCGGTTGGCCATCATCTGGACCATTCAGCCCAGTTGACATCTTAGTTGGCCTACATTTGAATCGTTCAATTCCATCAACGACTAAGAGAAAACTCGAGGATTGGCATATCAATCCGAGCCATCCAAACCATATTTTAGCTGCTATAAATACAACACCGAATGCACTTGTACAAGGATCGAATTTTCATTTAGTGTTCTCATTATTGTCTCTTACATTCAATCAATTGTAACCCTAAACTAGAAGCTGTAAAAGTTGTTACTACAATGGACATAGATCATTCTTGATTGAACAACTCTAGGTAGTGTATTTCTTGCATCTTTTAGCACTCACTGTCTCACATTTTCTCTCATTTTAAATTTGTTAATCACGGTATTCGTAGTAACTTTTGCTAATATCAACTCTTAATCGTAATTCCGAGGTTAGCTAAAATTTTTATTAACATTTTGGCGCTAGAAGGAGGGCCTCCTTTAAAGGCTTTCACCTTTCCTCACTTTTCTTCTCCTCAAACCATGATTGGATGTTTTTTATTTGATAGTTAAATAACCGACTATCAAAGCTGGACCCAAAACATAACTTTGGAAATATCTAGGAGAAACACGAGAATTATATGGTACAATTACTGTCGAAGGTGCTATACTGTACGTATAAACTCGTTTCATTCTTCGAAGAAGAATGATAAGGAAATCCATCCACAAACGGTTAGGAGGTGAACTTCGCTCTTGTCATTTGTTTGTTTATTTCCTAAAGAACCAGGGTTGAGTTTACCGAAAAATATCGAAAGTTGTTTCGAAGTGATCGGGATCGGATATGTTATTCGGAAACCACTTCGATCCAATCAAAACATTTTGTAATAAAGACATCTTGAAGCAAAGGACCAAAGATAGGGCCATTGAAGTACAAGGGCAGCTTGCTACTAATTCTGAGGGTGATTCCAAAATGGATGTAGTAGAAGTAGTGCCTTCGGTTTGTCCTTATCCTGGACAACTTGTATGGATGAATGTTTGCACCGCATTACTGCCGGGAGGGCAATGTTAGCATTCCAACATTGACTGCTATTCAGAAAGGTAAAACGTAGCCTCATCAATCGGCAATTACTAAAACAGGTGATATGCAGCAGGGCTATGTGGGTTGCACCCATTAGGGTATATCATCACCCTTCTAGACATATACAAAATCATCAATGAATTCGTGTACGTGGGAGCGCTCGGTTAAAGGTTGCAAAGCAACCGGGGTGATGATATATTCGGTACTATCTAACAAGGGGTAGGCTGGTTTTGTGTTGGCAGGGGTTATCAGGTACGACCTCGGTACATTTTTCTAGAGGTGTGCTGTGGTGGGAGGTACCCCAGTAGCCCAGTCATTAGTTAGAATCCATTCTCCAATACATGCCTTACATTTTCGAGTGTAGAACCTAGTATGTTGGAATGTGAGATGCAAGCATTTCAGCTATTTTATCTATTTACTTTAAACCTAGACACTATGATAATATCATTGGATTTTGATATAAAATGTTTTGGTTATCGTAAGGTAAAAAGCCTTTCATTTTTATGTGCGGTGTGGTCTTACGAGATGCCCTTTGTTTGAAAGTTTTTCAATGTAGAAATCAGTTTGGTTATTACTTGTTATCGAGTTCTACTCACGCTGGTTTACCAGACTGACCCGGGCATTATTCCATGTAATGCTCGGGTCAGACTGAGCATGTTTTCCCAGGTTTTCTACATACTTTGGAGTTAAAGAGGAGCTGGATGGTCAAGACGTATTCACGTATATTTTTCTCCCACTGTATTATAGAGTCTATATGTTTGAAAATCTAAGGACATACTTATATTACTGTCCAAATTTAGGTTAAGTCCAGTGTACTCTGACATTATATGAATAAAGATGATTCCTTTTTGTAAAGATCATTGTTGTATTATATATTATTCGCTACATGGTGAGATTCTATGTTGTTTAGTTTTCTTCTATCTTCTATCTTCTTCTTTCACCCTAACAGATCGATATTTTCGGCACTTGAATGTTCGACATGTGATACAATAGACGTATTAGTGTCGATTTTCGAGGGTCGAAAATCCGGTTCGTTACATAGTCCATACCTGACGACCTGTGTTATCTATTACATTGATCCAAATTTAAACATTCCTAAGTCCATTTGCCAAAATATAAAATAAGAGTCTGTACAACCAAAAAACCAGAGTTCGAAGCAAACAAGTAGAAAAAAGCAAATTACACAAACCCGAGCACAACGGTTTATCATCAGCTCAGAGCATGCCTAGGGGCCGTCCTCGATCACGTACATGTGTAAGTGACTTAGTCGTCCTACTGTGGAGTTTGTTCTTATACCATGCCATCCCGATCAATTGATGACAAGTTGATGATGATGCCTTGATCCAGTGCCATTTTCAATCGAGGTGGACGGTGGCTGCTCTTATTCCACCGCCGCAGCCCGACTCCTTACATATTGTTGTAACTGACCATTCCTCTCATGTTCCTCAATGATATCCTTCAAATGCCTAGAGTCATTCGTATTGTGCCCATCTAGCTCATGGAATAGGCAGCACTTTCCTGATGTCCGTCCGCGTTCGGAGGGTTCCCTCCTTACCGGCCTTCGATACGGAAGGCGTCCTCGAGTGTCTAGATATATTCGTTCTAGGGTTTCATTCAATTCCGCGTAAGAAGAGAATTTGAGTTCCCCCCTATGTCGCTTCGATCCATCAAAGCCATTGTTCATGTTCCATTTACCCTTGTCCTTTCCTGAGCTTTCACCGGGCGGTTCTCCATCCCATACCGTATTAACTACCGTTGCTTTTTATTAGCTTTTGCATCTTCTTGTTGTAGAAACCCTTTTGCTTCATGGTAGAATTCCCTAAGATCCATCGGTGGATCACATATCAATGGTATATTAAAAATTGAATTATCTACAACTCCCGACATTGCCGCCATCAAAACCATCGATGGATCTAATAGATCCACCAAAACAACTGCCGCATCGAACCTAGTTAAGAAATTCTTGAGCGATTCTCCTGCCCATTGCTTTACTGACATCAATGCCATCACATTCTTGGGTCTTGTAATGTGAACCCGAAACTGCTTCATAAATCTTTCAACAATTTCTGTCCATGTGCTAATAGAAAAAATTTCCTACTGTTTGAACCATAGCGCAACTACATTCGTTAAGTACATGGGAAGCATCGTGCCAGGACTTCTTCCGGTGCCCTCAGTACTTCCTTGTGTCGTATATACCTCATCATATGCATAGTTGGATCCGACATTCCATCATAAGCTTCCAGTGTTGGTAGTTTTAATTCTGGTGGATTCCTAGCATTCCTAATATTAGGAGCGAATGAACTTTTATTTACATCCTCCAGATCCATGTTCACTAGTCCTCCATGCATAGCTCGCCTGATCATCCCTACAAACCTGTCGTTGTCTTTCAGTGGTAGTCTCCTATCATCACGTTCAAGCTGGCCCCCCGAATCTACAAGGGAATTCTGAAACGTATTCCTCCAAATGAGCATCCAAGTTCCGATTCGCACCGATCTCCATGCGATTGATCGCAGGTCCTCTAACATTGCGATCAACCAGACCCGGGGGCATGCCCCCTAGTCTTTGGGGATCGGTACCAATCTCTCTGGAAGGATCTATGCCGATCCCTCTAAGATGGCCAGGGACTGCCCCGGGCTGCTCTGTTCCATTCCTTTGTCCAATGGCTCCATTTCCATGCTCTCGGTTCTAATTTCCAACGATTCCTGCAGCCTCAACTCCTTGATCCATAGCTCTGGTAGTTCCTATCATTCTAACTCCTTGGTTCTGCATTCCAACAGCTCCTATGGCTCCAACCTGCCCGATTTGTCCGAGTAGATTCTACATCATCTCCTTCTGTCTTTTTAGCATCCTCTCTTGCATAGCATTCATCATCGTTTCCATCTTATCCCTGGTGATGTAGATAAATGCTTGATTAGCTCCAGCTCTTGGGAATATTTTTTTTTATATATAAAAAATATAAAAATGGCGACACCTACATGCCCTAATTCGCCGATTCCTATAAGACCTAACCCTAATCCGGTGGACAACGATGGAGTTGGGGGTTGGAAGGAGGTGCAGAGAAAGGGGAAAGCTCCACTTCAGTCCCAACAAGCCAGGCCTCATGCATTACCCAAAACCCTAAAACCTAAATCTTGGCTTTTTGCTGCGACTGGAGGGAACAAGCTTAAAATAGACAAAGAGCTGGACTTTATTGCTCCGATAGTGGATGATGAGGGAGGTTTTGTGGAGTTAGATCCTAGAGACGAACAGGAAGTGGAGGGAATGTGGAAGCATTCTATCTACATATATCTAGCCGGTAAAAGACCTTTCTATATTCATTTCAACGCATTTATAAGGCGAGAGTGGAAACCTAAGGGGAAATGGGACAGCTTTGCAAGACAAAACGGATTTTACCTGGTCAAATTCGAAAAAGAGGAGGACTGCAACTTTGTGCTGAACCAGGGCCCATGGTTCATGGATAGAAGACTGCTTGTTGTCAAACAATGGGAACCTAACTTCAGACTTGAACGTGACATGCTAGAAATGCACCCTATTTGGGTCAGATTTCAAAATTTAGACCTAGCCCTATGGAACTCCTATAGGATTAGCAAGGTAGCCGTGTGATAGGGAAACCTCTTAAACTAGATGAGCATACCAAAAATGTCACAAGACTAAGTTTTGCTCGTGTGCTAGTGGAAGTAAATGCAGACTTCCTATTTCCTGACAAGATAAGAGTCAAAGATCGGGCAGGTAATTTTTACATGCAATCGGTAGAGTATGAATACAAACCAGTAAGATGCTTAACATGTAAATGTTTTGGTCACTCTGATGCTCAATGCAATGTCACAAATGAGGAAAGATATGGGTTGTTAAAGCAAAACATGTAGATACCAACACAAAGTGTGTGTCAAAAAATACCATGGTGCCTGAGTGCTCAGGCACAAGCATTAGTCCTATTCACATAGACGAGTAGTTAGTTACTGAGGGAACAACACAATACACAGCAAAAACTGTTGGCCCTATGCAAATATATACACCATCAAACCCACAGCCTAACCCTGATGTTCAGAAACAAGCTCAAGCTCCCCGCCAGTTAGAAGACCAGGTTGACCAACCACCAAAGCTTCCAGGCCAGACAGAGGATGAGAAACAGCAGCAGGAGGATCTGGAGGGTGAGGTAGTACAGTCATTGGGAGATGAGGAGACACCTGAAACATTGATAGATATTCAAAAGTTAGACATCCAAATTGAGGAGTCGGAGGAGGAATTTATGCCAGGATCAGATGATAAATGTCCCTTGACCAAACCAAACCAAGCATATACTGAGCAGTTTGATAAAGGTAAGCAGTGTAAGAGAATGGATAACTCTGCCCCAAGACCTACAACTCGGGGGCGAAAGTCCCAACTTTCTTAATGTCTTTAGTAAGTTGGAATGTAAGGGGGTTGAATAATGATACTAGAAAATTCGACCTCCTTTATTTTAGAAAGAAGCATAATCCTACATTGTTTGGAGTGCTTGAGAATAAAATGCAGAATGATAATGCTGACTATTTTAAAATGACATTGGGCCAGGACTGGGATTTGATTCACAATAATAACAATAATACTAAGGGTAGAATCATGATAGTATGGGATGCAGCAGTGTGGTCAGTTCAAGTTCTACAATCGAAAGCTCAACTTATAACTGTGGAAGCTTGTAACATAGGGGTTTGAAAATATTCATAACATTTGTTTATGCCCATAACCTTGCATCGGAGAGAAAGGCTTTATGGAATCAAAATTTTAATATCTCAAAAAGCATTAACAAACAGTGGATTGTTTTGGGGGACTTCAATGCGGTTCTCAAAAGTTCGGATAAGAAATGGGGCCTTACCCTTAGGGTCTCCCAACTGGCAGAATTCAATGACTGCATCCTCGGTGCTGGGCTGCTAGAGACTTGCCAAACAGGTCTGCATTACACATGGCGTAGTGGTCAGGTAAAGAAAATCTCTACTAAAACTGACAGAGTTCTTGTGAATGCTGACTGTATTAATTTATTTCCTAACATGAAAGTCTCAGTACTACCGAGTTCTACCAGTGACTATTGCCTTTTACTTGTTGAACTAAATGAAACATCCTCTAATGTTAAAGGTAAACCGTTTTGTTATGCTAACCATTGGTGTGAGTGTGAAGGTTACCAAAATGCAGTCGATTTTGGAGGGGTTCACAACATAGAAGGGAACCTTATGTTTCAACTTGTGATGACTGTTAAGACTATCAAAAATCAGTTGAAGGAATGGAATAAAACTAGATGCAAAGAAGATCAACTACAACTGGCTCAGATTGGATGCGAAGAAGCTCTGAAAAAACTTGATGCAGACCTCACAAACAATCAGTTGTTTGAACATTACTGCCAAATGCGACAATGCCTAAAAGAAATGCAGACTCGGGCTTTGGAATTGAAACAGAAAGCAAAAGAGAAATGGCTTGTGAAAGGAGATGCTTGCTCCAAATTCTTCTGCACTAAGATGTCAATCAGAACCAATCACAACAACATTACAAATAGCATAGACGAAGAAAGGAAACCAACATGCAACTTAGAAGATCTTGAAGACAAAGCTATCAGGTATTTTACTGAACTATTCAATGGTGAATATCATACTGAACTACCTGCTATTCATTGCAGAAGGGTTGTCAGTCTGGCAGAAAGGGAAATGCTGAGCCGAAGTGTACAAACCAATTAAGTTGAAGTTGCTCTGAACTCCATTCATCTGGACTCGAGCCCAGGACCAGACGGCATGGGAGCAAAATTCTTTCGAATCCACTGGGAGCACCTAAAAGATAAGATAGTTAGAGCCATTCAAGAAGCTTTTGATTCAGGAAAAATTCTGAAAGAAATCAACCATACATTTATTTGTCTAATCTCTAAGGTTGGAAAGCCTACTAGAGTTGAAGAATACAGACCAATATCTTACTTCGGCAGAATTGCTGACTGCCAAAGTTCTTTTATAAAGGGAAGAAGTATTGCTGAAAACTTTCTACTAGCTCATGAGCTGGTGAAAAATTTCAATAAAAAAGGGTGTGACAAAATGTGCCTTAAAGTGGACCTTCAAAAGGCATGTGATAAGGTAAATAGGTTGTTTATCATACATTTGCTTAGACTCATGCAATTCCTTAATAAATTTGTAGACTTAATAGAAGAATGCATCAACACCCCCACCTTCCCTGTCCTTATTAACGAGGTTCCTAAGGGGTTTATTAATAGAAACTGTGGGCTAAGACAAGGCGATCCCCTTTCTCCATATCTTTTCGCTGTAGCTATGGAATACTTTACTCTTCAGATGGTAATAGCAATACACAACAAGCAAATAAACCAAATCTACAAAATCAACCCTCAATTATCCCACCTTTTGTATGCCGATGACTTGCTTATTTGTACAAAGGCAAATAGTATAGCAGCTCAAAGTCTAAATCAGATTTTTAAAAACCTTGAAAATGTTCCTGGATTAAAAGTGAACGAGATGAAAACAAAATGCTATTTCAAAAAATACATGCAAAGTAAAGAGGATATCCTTCAAATCCTTAAAGTTAAGGAAGATCACCTCCCAGTCAAATACCTTGGTGTCCCCTTATCATCAAACAAGATAACCGATAGAGAATGTAGAGAATTTATAGACAAGATTAGACAGAAACTCCAGGGATGGAGATCCAACCTACTATCATTCTCTGGCAAAATTGAACTGGTGCATATTGTCATAACATCTAAGGTCAGGTTTTGGCTACAAACATTCCAGATTCTAGAGGCTTTTATACAAAAAAATTAATAGTGTGTGTGCTAACTTTATTTGGAAGGGAGGTCTCCACAAAGTGAGCTATGAGTTGCTATGTAGACCTAAACAAGAAGGAGGGGTGGGACTGAAGAACCTTACTGACCTCAAAAAGATTGCTGCTATTAAACTAGCCTGGAAAGCTATACCATCAAACAACCTGTGGGCCACATGGATGAGGAACAAGTACATTAAAGGCAACTTTTGGCAGATGAGGATTGATAATAATGCCTCAGTCACATGGAAGTCAATTTTGAAATGTAGAGATTACCTTTCCAATCTAATTGAAAGGAAATTTGCTGATGGGGAAAACACCAGCCTTTGGTTTGACCCATGGCTGGATGAGAAAAGTCTGGTTCATAGACTAGGCCGGGATACCTTCTCTGCTATGGGGGCAAGGGATACTCAAGTTAGTGAAATTTTACACAACTCCCAGTGGAATAAACATGGTTTGCCTCTACCTTATCAACTAAAACAACAAATCCAATACATACCTATCTATAGTGGACAACAAAACACCATTTGGATTTGGAATCCTACTGGGAAAGATTTTACCTTTAAATCTGCCTGAGGCGAACTGAGGAAGACTGACCCTATTCTTGAATGGGCTAGATTCGTCTGAACAAAGCCAGTGTACCTAAGATGTCCTTTACTACATACAAAGTTGCACTAGGTCGCCTAGCTACGATGGACCATCTGAAAAAGTGGGGCATTGTTACTGACTCAAACTGTGTTTTCTGTAACCAATATGAAGAAAGTCATAAACATCTTTTCTTTGACTGTCAGTTTAGCAAACAAATCTGGAGCCAAATCAAAACTAAACTAACCGACAACAACAGTGTTAATAACTTAAGCATGGAGATTCGTTACCTTAATCAGCACTGGGACAAGGCAAGTCTGCTTGCCTCTGTAGCTAACATAGCTGTGACTACTATTGTTTGGCACGTTTGGAAGGAACGCAACCAGAGATGGTTCAAGTAAGTGAAGAAAAGTGAGGACTTGGTCAGTAAATTGATTAAAACTGACATGCAAATCGCAATTCGAAGAATTAAGTTGAAGACACTTACCACAGCCAAGAAAGAGGAGGAGGAGGTAGTGAAGAGGCTGGGTCTATCAATAGCAAGCAAGGGATTTCAGGCTCATACGAAGCCGCCATGATCTTGCTTCGTTTCTCCCTTTAGATATGATAGGTTTCTGTAAAGAAAAGAATTTTCTTTTATGGTATATTCGAGTTGTAAAGTTTTTTATGTCGGCTAGTGGTTCCGTGTAGCTACTTGTAGTTAACCGATGTTTATGCTTGGGCTGCAAAGCCCATAATAAAAATGTTTACCTAGTTTCAGAAAAAGCTCTAGCTCCTAAGGAAGCCTCTTGACTCCCTCCATGGTGGCTCCTTTCTGGTAGCGCTCTCCTTATTGACTGCCTAGTCATTGCTTCCTAGTTCCAAGTATCCAAGCATCCAAATCTGAGATCCTAGCTTCCAGATCTGTGGGTGCAAGTCCTCTTAGTGAAAGCACCAAAATGTTAGGGTCAAAAATGGCCACCAACACCCAGTTGTATCAAAGCACCAATATCCAATCCAAACACAGAAATATGAAGAGAAATAATTGAAGAAAAAAATTAAAATAATCAGAAAGCAAATAAATGGGGACACAGATTTATAGTGGTTTGGCTAACTCCAGCCCATGTCTACTCCAAAGATTTTCCATTTATTAGTTTATACTGCTGATTACAGTTACAAATCCGTGAAATTCAGGAATAAAACTGGCAGAGTATAGCCTAGGTAGAATATAAAGAGAAGTAGAAAGAAGAAGAACCCTTTTCTGATGCTATGCCTACTGTATTTATTGTGGAAGACGTGCATGGATCGGGCTGAAATTTTGACAAAAGGTTCGAGGGACCAAGACGAGGCCACTCAAAAATTTCTAGGCCTATTGGGGCCCACAATAGGGATCGGTACCGATTTCTATTAATGTGTCCAAATGGAGTGCGATCTCTCTGGTTGGTTCATCATGGTGTTAGCTACTTGCCCTTTAAATTTCGTACCATTTCGACTTACGGCTTGTGAGATATCGCATTTTCTGTGAAGTGGTGTTGCATGTACCCTGACTTCTGCCGATCCCTCTAGAGGGATAGGAACCGATCCCTCCAACTTCTTCCAAATTCCATGCGCTCCCTAGGAGAGTTTCTCCATGTTGTATTATGCTCAGCCTTCAAGTTTAATGCCAATTGGATTAGTAGAACTCAAGTTATTGATCAATCTTTGTTGCAATATGGTGCTAAGGCTGATTATAACCGATCCCTATGGAGGGATAGGTACTGATCCCTCCAACTTGCTCCAAATGATATGCGATCCCTATGGAGTGTTCTACATATTATAGTTAGCTTGTTGTCCAAGTTTCATGACAATTGGTTGTGTAGATGTTGAGGTATCGATCGATCTTTGCTATAAAATTGGGTTTAGCCGATCTCTATGAGGGAAGAGGGTCGATCCCTCTAGAGTAATAAATGCCAATCCATCTATCTTCTCCAAATGCCATGCAATCCTTAGGTATACTCCCTAGGTACCCCTCTTCTTGTTTCCAAAGTTTCAGTTCAATCCGCCTTGTGGTTGTCGAGTTATGGAGCGATCATCGTTGAGTTGTGCGGTTGAGCTGAATATGATCGAATCCCTCCTCTTTTGCCCATAACTCAAGCATACAAACTCCGATCATCTTGAAATTTGAACTGTTGCCTCACAAGGCCTTCCTTATCACTTCATACCAATTGCACCTTGATTGGGACAAAAATTAGAGATCCGATCCGAATCCTCTTGACCATCGTCCATAGTCCCATTTATAGCCGATCTCCGAGCGTGGTAACCATTCCTTCGGGCTTCCCGCCTTGATGATCATGAAATCCATTGGGTTAAATCCGCCTGTGTACTACCTTGCTAAAAGGCGGGTTAACAATTTCATAAACAATGTTTGGAGTGTTTTATGAAAACAATTTCCGTAACTTGATGCGACCAATAAGTACTATGTGGCATGTCATTACTTTAATAGCGTATGAAATACGGAGCTCCATTCAACCACTTAATGTAGGTTATTTATTCTATCTATTATAACCAATTTATATTTGAGAGTCTTCATATCAAATATCTTAAACTCAAAGTACTAAATCTATCATAGAAAACAATTTTCTATGTGAAGATACATTTTGGAAAGGAAATAATATTTCTCATTCCAATGTTATGTATCAATTATTATAATTCTCGTTTTTGATGTTTCTTTATAAAGTAGAAGTGACCATTCAATCTCTTCATCCCAACCGTGCCTTAAGTTACATCTACCCTTATACATACATTTCCCTTTCTAAATGGTCGAACCATTCAAAAAGAAACCTCGCTGCAAGACCATAACGAACTCTTTACAAAAGTGCATTTGCTCATCCTTAACATTTAGGGATATTAATTATGTTGCAATTTATGTAAACTGATCAAACTGACGTTTCAATGATCAAATTCTTAGATCTATCTTGTAATACATTTTGGTCTAGTGTTACATTTAACACAATAAGATCTTTATTGTAATCAGTCAAATTGAATACTTGATCTCATGCTACGACTTACTTGCTTATATCAAATGAACTGATTTCATCGATGTTTCACAGATTACAAATTTTGATCGTTCATTATATAACATTTACATGTGATCAAGTACCGATCAAACATCTATATTTAAGCATTGCTTTTAGAGTTTGGAATTTATAAACGCATTACATAGTCTTGGGCAAATAAACATGTAAGAGACCAATTATGAATATATTTAGTAATTGTAAAATTAGGTGCCTGCAAGGGACTTTAAATAACAACATGCAAAATTTGTGTTGGTAAGTATATTTTATATTTCTTTTATCAACCATTAATTCAATTCATTTGTAAGTTTTAATTAATAAACATTTTATCAACTATATTAATTGCACAAATTTATCAATGTAGATTATTATAACATTATAAATCATATCTTCTTACAATATTAGAAAGGTTAAATGTTGCCATTTCATTTTCCTAACAAAGCTCCAGCTAGATTTTTTATGTCTCTTAAAGCCTTAAGATGAAACATGGAAATATTTTTACTTTCCTAGTGGGTTTTAGGACTCGTATGCCTTGGGATTCCGACCTTGAGGAAATCTCAACAAATCATAGGCCTGCATATAATAGGTAACTCATTATCAGTTGTATTATATAAAACTCCTAACCGATGGCTTCCTGTCTTAATCTCATCTTTACCTTGAGGAAAGCTCAACGGATAAAGAGAAATTATTCGCTCATATCTACCATTTCGCGATGGCCTAAGTATAGTGCACATACCTTGAGGGAAGGTCAACAAATAAGTGCAGCTATCTTACCGCCTATCCAATATATTAATAGTATTACACATAACATCCTTAGTGTACGACCCGTAAATTTTAGATAATTTTATTTGTTTATTTATATATTTAATTGAAATTTTGTGAAACTTTAAAAAATAAAATTTTGAAATTTAAATTTGATATTTGAAATGCGTCTGTTTTAACATAGCAACTGGTAAATTTTCATCTGATAATTTGGAAGTTTATTTTCTAGTGAAATTTTATTCCAATTTATATCAGTTAAAATTGATGATAATAAAAGTGTTCCGAAACCTAAATATGTTAACATGAGGAAATTTATTTAGAACACTCTGAATCAGACTGTGAAATTCGTTTCGCGAAATTCGGACGTTTCTAGCTCCGTTTGGATTTTTCCGTATGGAATAACAACGTATATCGGTACCGATTATTGAATTTTGAACGGATAATCATATCACTGATATCTGTATACCATTTTGATCATCTCGTCATGCTGATCTCCACAGTATATTCGTTTGTGTGTTTCGAAGTTCGGTATTCGATGAAATCGATAAAATGATTTATCATACCAGTATCCAATTTCTACTTTTGGTTTATCAAGACCATTCGTATATCCATCTGATGATTTAAATAGCTGTGGAAATCAAATAGACATTAGTCATTTTATATTCCCAAATTTATTATCCAACTTTTCTTATTCCTACCGGTTCAAATATTTTGATCAAATCACTTTCCTATTTTTCTCGTTCTGCATTTTGCTTTTATACAATCTGTTCATTCTCTCCCCTCCGCCTATACACGCATCCGTCACCATTTGTCCTTCCTCCACCTTTCGGCTTTGACTCTGCCTTCTTCCCACTGCCGATAGCCCAAACACCACTCTCCCGTGTCTCTCCCACCTTCCAGCCGCTGTGAGCCGCCATTCCTCAGCTGCTCGGCCTCCGCGCAGCAGTTCTTTCATCAGCCGCTTCTGTGTTTCGAGCCCCCTTCCATTTCTTTTGTATAGGTATATTCATTTTTGTTTTTGTTTTGTTTATTGTATATAGTATATGTTTTGTGCTTTAGCCGTTTATATATTCGAGTTCTTTTGTTTTATATATAAGTCGTATGAAATATAAAGGCTGTTGGTTTATGCATTTTGGGTTGTGTGTATATATATAGTATATAGTGCATCCTGTTCGTGTTTTAAAGTATGTAAGTTTTAGAGTAGTTATATAAGATCTGATTTGATTTTTATGTATATAAAGTTACAATATATCAAGGTATATATATATACGTATGATCTTATATATATTAAGTTTATATATATTTGTGTTAAAACTATCTATATATATATTCCTGATTTTTGTAAGCTCAGTAAAGTATAGTATGTTTCTAGCTATACATGAGTTAGCTTATTTTAGGCATAAGCAGTCTGTTGTTTTATAAATGAAAGTTGTATATCTGTATTAGTCTTATACAAGTAAGTTACAGCATAAATGTTTGAAATTTATTATACTGTTTATATTAGTTTTGAAAGCATATATATTTTTTCATATATTATAACAATACTAATATGTATTAGTAAGTCTACTGTTATAGGTTATATACTGAGTGCATATAATTTTGATTTTTACTGCATATGTTATTATATGGTTTCAATATAAAAGTTATATGGGTCTTAATATACATATTTCTATTTAAATTGTTATATATAAAGTTGCGTGTATACTCTGCCTTCTGGAAATATATTTAGCTTAATAGATAAGTTTTATTTCTTGATATGAGTTACAGCACTATATAAATATATTTTTTGTATTATATGTTGAGGCAGTATGCATTGTTGTATATAATATCTGTTAGTATATGTAACAGTTGCTATGGTTTAAGTATACTTTTATATAACAGTTCTATATTTTGTATATTTAGTTATAAGACATCAAAGTTATACTTCAGTCTTATAAACATTTTATATTAGGGTATGGTATGTTAGTTTATATAAATTTATTATATATATATATACTTGACTTTAATATTTGAGTTTAGTTTAAACAATGGATTTTAAGTATAAATATTTAATATAACATATGTTTAAAATTTTGAATTTGATTTTTTTTATATAGTTATATATATTTTATGTATATACAAGTCCACTTATACCAATTATCTTCATCGATCCAGTTCTGATTTGATTTCGTCAGTTTCTATGGTCAGCTTTGCTTGTCAAATTCGTGCCCATCTCGCTTTGCTCTGGATTCGTAACTCATTTCTGTGTCAAACTTCTCTAGCCTCGAAAGGTGAGCAATCACTCACGATTAATGTTCTTATATTTATTAAATTTGATTTCAATTGAAACGACAATTGAAATATGTTGTTGTTAGTTATTCACATTGCTATATATATGCCATTATCTGTATCTGTTCACCTGTGACATCTGACACCATTATCTGTTATTTATATTGATGTTATATGCCTGTTACTATTGTTATATTATTATCATTACTGTTATCACTCTGCTAGTTCCCTGTTAGTATAGAATTCACTATGGGTTGAAATGATACATACCCGAATGATCTGTAGAATAGGAGAAAATCGTTATGGGTTGAAATGATAAACCCAAGCGATTTTCATTTGAATTGAATTTGGGATTGCGGGTTGATAAGATATATACCCATATATATATTTAAATTGCAGATTGAAATGATAAATATCCGTACCACTTGACCATAGGATAGAAAATTATATACAGACATCGTTGCTCTATATATATAAATACTTTGGAAATGATTTCTATGGTTTTGAAAAGAAATATATGATTTTAATAAATATTTATTTTAAAGATTTATTAAAGTTGATTTAATAAAATTGATATATAATATGTTTAAGTATTTATTTAATATCTATATTTTTAAATATAGAGTTTATAAATTAAGGTTGAAAAGATAGATTTGAAATTGATTTGAAATTGTATTTAATTAAGAATTATATTTAATTAAATCTATCTGAACTTATGGAATTTGGGGTTTTTAAAGGATATGATTTTATAACTTGATTTTGGTTTAAGATGATTTAAAATGAATATTTCAAGTTAAATAAATTGAAGGAAATATTTAGAGATTTGAAATTTGGGCTTTTATTTAAAGGATACTGAATTTATTTAGTGAATATTGCAAAACTAAATAGTAAAGTGAATTTGATATATATATGAAATTATCGAATTTAGTTTTGAAATGTTGAATTTTTAAAGCTTTGAAATATATTGAAATTGAAATGGCTTATTTTATGGTTCGAATATGTATTTAGAATCGATAATTTGAAATGGTTTACTGAGAAACTGAATCAAATTGAAATTGATGATTTGAGATTTGATTAAATTTGAATTTTGGAATTCGAGTAAATTTTGAATCGATTTGTGAAATTGAGGGAAACTATTTTATTATATACAGTAATTTTAAATTATATTTAAACTATTTATATATTTTAACTTAATAAATTATTTTTAATATAAACCATTTTATTTTATAAATTATCCTTAATAGACTAATTATTTTAATATAAATTATTTTAAATTATAACTATTTTATATAAATTATTTTATTTTATAAACTATTTTATTCTATATACTATTATTAATATCTAAACTGTTTGAAGGAAAGTGTTATGATTTCGAAGTGTTATGATTTCCAAAGTTATGAATTTCAAAGTATTATGATTTCCAAAGTATTATTATTTCAAATTGCTGGTTTCAAAAGTATTATAACGTAACTTTGAAAGTGATATGATTTTTGGAAATGGATATATATTTGAAGTGGAAATGATATCGTATTGATTTGGTTTTTGAAATGGAAATGATATTTTGGTTTTGAAGTATAAACTAATTTGAAATGATCGCGGTGTTATAATAACGTTTGGTTGTTTAAGAGACCGGGATCGGATATGGGCATACTCTCTGTCGATACCGAAAACCACTTTAACAACTGTGTACGCGGTGGAGATTCCAGAATGAAGTAGGATGGTGGCGACGATCCTATTGAGGTATGAACGTGGACCCGACTCCCGTGAGTTGGCATAAGGTGGCTAAAACAGGAGCGATTCTCGGGCCAATGAGGTAGCACCTCTGATCGGACACATTTCTTCGATACATTTCTATTACTTTGTGATTGATTTGGTGGCCACCCTTCGATTTTGATTGGGAGTGTGTTTCGAGGTGGGCGGTAGTGGCTGCTATGCGTTTCCACCAGCCCGGATGCGTAATTGGTATATCTACCCTGGCATTGCCTTGTTGTGCCATGTCACCTACCATATCGAGCTTTACTACGAGTTTGGATTTGTGCCGTAGCCTGTGGAGTATTGAGGGTAGCTCCCGATCTGGGTGTATGCTAATACTGGATAGACTACTGGGACTATTACGTGTTAAGGTGGAAAATGTAAAGCCTTAATGCTATTTAAAAGTAAGTTTATTTTATTATTAGACATTATTATAATAGCGAATATTACTACATAGTAGATAGTTTAACGGATCCTTAGAGGATGGTTATCCCAAACATCCTTTAAGTTACTATATTTCAGTTGATATTTCACTTGAGTTGGATTTATTGATATAAGAATGTTAATCCCGACTCGAGTGTTTTGTGTTTTGCTTTATGCTCGGGTCAGACTGAGTGGCTTAGTGTTCAAGATTCACCTTTGGAGTTAGAGCTTCGCTTGAAGATCTAGCTATCTATCCAGCTTTCAGTTATTCAGTTGATTCCAGTGATATATTCAGATTTTGTGTTTGACTATTGTATTGATACATCTATGTATTCGTGACTTCTGTTGTATCCAGTTTAACTCTATTATATTTATATAGTAGCTTCATGAACTACTATCCTTCTGTTTCCGCTGCATTATTGTTATATTACTCTATGTCTATGATTCTATGATTATTTATTTACTGTATATGCTGAGTTTTGCTAAATTTAAATTGACAATCTGATATTTTGAGCAATTCAAATCCGACATGTATGGATGCGAATGGTTGAAAATTTCAGGATGTTACATGTTCAAGATGTTACACATAGCTTGAGGAAAGCTTAACAACTAAGGTGCATGCAAGTAGTCTATTAATATATAAATGGTAGATGACAACTTTATATTAAGGTTTCAAAATCATTATTATTTTTAATTAAGTAACACGACTTACGGGATAACGTGTTTCTTCTAAAATAACCTTGTGATTCAAGTGTTGGACACATCAGAAATCACGGTATATATAATATACATATATATTCATCTGTTAAGTCTTAATTGGGTTTTTTTATCATTCTACCTTTTATTATACATTCATATTATATAAGTTTAATTATTATATAAATTTTATAATTTAATTAACTTATGTAATCATCTTATGTATATTGTATGAATTAAATCTTATTTAATTAATTCAATTAACAAACACTTTAATTTATTTTATGTTATTTAATTAAACATTTTAATTGAATATGTATACCATAACCTTTATGGTTATACACATATATTTTGATATATTTGTGTATTTATTATTTGTTAATTAGATTATTTAATTAAATATTAATTTCGAAAATTTCTTATGTTTATACACATATACTCACATCATCTTAAATAATTCAAAATAATGTAACATATACCAATATATATTATACATGTATATATTTTAATTAATTAACTATTGATTAATTTAATTTTATTTAATAATCTTAGAAATATTTTAAAATTTTCGAAATATGTTTATTATATTTTCAAAACACTTCTGAAAACTATATTATAACATTTACATTATATAAAGTGTTACACCCGTTCTTATCTCGAACCGCACTGGAGGGAAACGGGGCAGGATGTGAGACCAGGAAGACTGCCCTCATATTGGGAATATTAGATGTAAAGAAGAAGTTGAATCAATCAAACTTGTGCTGCACAGGAAGCCATCTTGAGGCTATAATACTCAACCTGACCTGAATCTGCAATTAAGGGAATTGCAGCATAAGACAAATACTGCACTCATAAGGAAGCATGGACATGTAATAATGACAATATATAAGATCAAAGCGGAAGAATGCTATGTCGAAGCCTAAGAGGCAAAACATGTTGAACTGAGCCGATCACATCTTCAAAGCCAATACATTGTCAATACATACAAGAACAGGTCTATACCTGCACATACCAGGGGCAATCTATGCAATGCCATAAAGGATCAAAGGCGCTTTAGAGGGCTACATGCAAGGCCACTCATGATATGCTTCAACATAGAACTATACTTACAGGTATAAGACAAAGATATGGAACTCTTCCTTCCTTTTATCAACAACCTGAGCATGAGGGCAATGAGGATAACTCAAATCACAGCCATGTCACATCCACAAGCATAGCAGACTAACGCCCAAGCTAAAGCAAGGCAGTGCAACTTCACCCAGATACAATGTCATACAAACAAGCACAAATCTGATAAGCACTAAAGATACAAGCACCGCAGCGTCATGCGAGGACCACATATTAGTCAATGTCGATATGATGGTGGTACCTTGAGACCAACGAGCTACACCTAATGTTCCTCCGAGGACTCACATACAAGGTTAATTCAAATTTGAATTCTCCCATCACCATTTCAAATTTTACCGCTCTAATTTTGGAAAATCCCACCTTCACTCAAGCTTCTCGCCGAAAACATGTCGGTATCCAAACACGTCAAATAGAGAACATTGATAGATAACATATGGCAGCATCCAAGGGCTGAGGCATAATGGCGAGGAATGAATTCAAGTAATCCACGTGCGTCTCAAGGCTATAAATAGAAAATACATTGTAGCATAGAGGGGACTTTTTTTACCTTTTCCTCTTTTCAACACATTTAAGGTTTACTGTATTCTCTACATTGAAAATTTGTACCAAAATACTGAAAAAGGAAGAAAAAGAAAATTTCCCCATGGATGTAGGATTCTTTAATATCCGCACCACGTAAATCTCCTGTGTCCTTTACTATTTCTTACTTTTGTTATTTTCCTATTTAGTTTACTATACCATATTTTACCTTATTTGTACCTGAATTAAATACTAGTTGGACTTGACATTTTAGCGAACAGTTAAAGTTTAACTACCTGATTGTGTAAGCATCTAACGGCACAATCACCACTTTAAAGAAAAATTATGGCTACTTAATTTTGCTGATTCAAAGTATTGAAGTAATTTGCATGCTACTTACTTCACACTCAATTAAGGAGTTAGAGGACGAAAAAAAAACCCCAACATCTTTTGGCGCTAGAAGGAGGGCTCGAACCTCCGTTCACTTCTCTCATCCAGTAAAACTTTACACCTCGTACCAAGAATCCTACCAATTCACCCATCACTCCAATCCAAGAATCTTCACATTTTTTAGCGAAGATAGCCAACAAACCACTCATACCTTCAAAAACCCAAGATGAAGCAAGGGCCTTAATTGATGCACTTGTAGATCCCATCCTGGTTGCATTACAATCCTTTATACACCAAATAAACTAATGCATGAAGGGATTAGAAAAGATAATGACCTAACACATCATTCATGGGCCAAGCTCACCTCCCCACTCCACAGCTCACGGCCATCGCTCCCATACTGTGTTGGTATTCAGCCGGGGTAGATAACGACACTCCCATAAATGGGAATAGTGACGCTAGACTAAATCTAATACAAGGCTAAAAAGAAAAATCTGGGCTAATCCTGGAATCAAAACCAAGCCAGCCAATCTGCTGCTAGAAAAACAAACTCGATCTACTAGAAATGATGGGTACATCACATCCAATGGTAACTCATCCCAGGTTGATATAAGAGAAAACGAAATCCATCAGCTTAGAGATCAAGTAGAGAAACTAGTGAAGATTTTCCGACAGAATACAAAAGAAAAGATAGAGGAAGGAATTTGCATCCTGTTCAGTACGACCATTATCGAGAAAATTTTCTCGATAACTTCGAAGCCCCCACAATTGACAACTTTGATGGAACTACCAACCCATAAGATCACCTCATCACCTTCGAATACTTCATGGACATCCTGAAGGTTGGAAGGATGGCGTGATTCAAGTGACTCCCTGTATACTTTTTCGGTGCAGCCTCGTGGTGGTTCAGGAGATACAGATCAGGAGAAGTCCGACCTTGGAAACAATTATCTGTTGATTCTCTAAGACAATTCAATTCAGGAAGAGAAGCATCTCCAGACGGCAATATCATGTCGTGTGTGAAGCAGGGGGGGAATAAAATCCTACGCAGTTTCATTAAGTGCTTTATGGCAGAAGCTCTTCGAATTGGGACGACCAACGAAGAAGCATTCCTAATAATAGCTCATGCCAGGATTAGGAGAGGACTGCTATATGGGACAAAAATAGTAAGAACTCTTGCCATAACATGAAGGCTTTCTATGAAAGGGTAGCTGGTTACATTAGGATAGAGGAAGTCAGGTCTATAGCAAAACCTTAAGGGACTTCTGCCTCTAGTTATGAAAGAAAAAGGGGGGCATACAGAATCACCCACCCGCAAAGTGGTAGAAGTAGCTAAACCTGACTAGAAATTCCCACCTCACTTATACACTCGAGTAGATCTATGAGATGACCAAAGCTAAGTTAGCACATAACATGTCGAATAAGGAAAATGACCCAGAACAAAACCGAGCCGGGGCATGTTGCCGCTTTCATCGAGTAAATGGTCATCATACCGATAGCTGTAGACATTTAATGAATGAGATTGAGAGGTTGATAGAGAAGAGTTATTTGGGTAGCTTCTAGAGGGAAAATGGTGGAGACAGGATCAAAAATCTGACACTAGATCCTAATGAACACCAATTTGGCAACCCTTTAAATCTAATAGCTTCAATTCATGAGGGACCACACCTTGCTGGTGCAAGCAAAAGGGCACATGAGTGGCAGATGCAGGAGGCCAAGACCTAGAAGTCAATCTTCCATATCAAATAGAAACCTACACCAGAAATAACCTTCACGACTGTTAATGCAGCAGGTGTTATGTTCCCACATAAAAACCCACTTATCATTATAGTACAGATATCAAATTATACTATGAAGAAAGTCTTTGTCGATTCTGGAAGCTCAGTGAATATCATCTTCAAGTCTGCTTATGGTCATATGAAATTACCATCAGAAATACCGAAACCCAGTCATGAACCAATCTTTGGTTTCAACAACACTGCTACCATTCCACTAGGGTCAGCGCATCTGCTTGTTGCTGCTAGAAAGGCCCCGTTACACAAGCTATTCAATGCAAGTTTCTTAATCATTGATCTGCCTTCACCCTACAGTGCTTTCTTTGGAAGACCTGCTCAGATTGATCTGGGAGCAATCATCGCTCAAAAGGACTTGCTCATGAAATTCAGCACTCCGGTGGAAATAGGATCAATGAGAGGGGAACAATTTTTAGCTAAGGAACTATAAAATGTAACTCTTAACTCTACCAATAAAATTGTTCCAAACTATTATGTTGTCTCTTCTAGTATTTATAATGATAAAAAAGAAGTCAAACTGGAACTTAAAACCATGGCGGTGTGGGATACTCGAACTAATACTGAGGCGAGTAATCCTACGCCTCTGAAATCTATGTGAAAAGAGAAAAGAACATAGATGCACATGATCGACACCGATGAATGTAATTCGGATTACGTGCAGTATTTCTCTAAGGAAGCTCAGAAGCATGCATCTTCTATGAACTCACCACCAAAAGAGGAATCGAAAAGTGAAATAGACCCAAGGTTAGGGGCGATAAAGAAAGAATTAAAGCCAGTAGATGATCTCGAGATATACAAGTAGATCCAGAGGACCCTGCAAAGGCGCTTAAGATAGTAAAGAACCTTAGTGGAGAGGCATGAGATGAACTGATAGACTTCTTAAAAGGATCAATGGATGTATTTGCCTGGACTCATTCAGACATGGTAGTAATAGACCTAGCTACCATCTGCCATGCACTGAACATCGACCAATGATGCTCATCTGGTCAGAGAGAAGCACATAACTCTAGACTAGGAAAAATACAATGCTCTACACAAAGAAGTTAAAGGAGAATGAATTCATAAGGGAGGTATACTACTCGTAGTGGATTACCAACCCAATACTTGTAAGAAAGTCCAATGGGAAATGGAGAACTTGCATAAACTTCATCGATCTCAATAAGGCTTGCCCGAAGGATAGTTTTCCCTTGCCAAGGATCGATTAGTTGGTAGATGAAACTAGCGGGCATGAATTACTTTCATTTATAGATGGTTATTCATGATACAATCAAATAGCCATGTTTGAACCAGGTCAGGAGAATACTAGTTTTTTGATAAAAAAAAGGATTATACTGCTACAAGGTAATGCCATTTGGGCTCAAGAACGCAGGGGCAACCTACAAGAGGTTGATCAGTATTATATTTGCTGAATAGATTTGGGAGAATGTGGAAGTATATGTGGACAACATGTTGGTTAAGTCAAAAGAGGAACCAAACCATGTCAAAGACTTGGAACAAACCTTCACAGTCCTAAGGCAAAATCAAATGAAGCTAAATCCTCTAAAATGCACCTGTCATCTAGTTAGGCTAGTTCCTATGGTATATAGTGAGTGCACGTGGCATTAAAGCAAACCTTAAGAAGATTGAAGCCATAAGAAAAATTGGAATTCCAAAGAAACCGAAGGACTTGATGAGACTAAATGGCAGGGTAGCAGCTCTAAGAAAATTTATATCTAAAGCTATAGACTAGTGCGTACTATTCTTCGACCAACTGAAAAAGGGGCGAAACATCGAATGGAATGAGGTGTGCGAAGCTGCCTTCCAAAAACTGAAAGATCATTTGGTCAATACTCCTATATTATCGAAAACCATGACAGGTGAGAACTATAAATTTATTTAGTTGTAACCGATAAAGCTATTAGTGCTGAAGTGGTACGAGAGGATGAAGGGACGCAAAGGCCCATTTATTTCACAAGTCAGCGGTTATCCGGGGCAGATCTAAACTACTTAGTTTTTGAAAAGCTTGCATACAACCTGCTCCTGACAGCAAGAAAGTTGCGGTCTTATTTCCAAGCACATCCCAACAAAGTCCTCGTTGACAAACCTCTTAGGCAAATATTGCAGAAGCCAGAGACATCATGTCGCCTACTGAAATGGGCAATGAAGCATAGCCAATATGACATCACCTATTATTCCAAGAGGGCAATCAAAGGCCAAGCACTTGCAGATTTCATTGCAGAATGCACTTTACCAGCTGAACCCCAATAAGAGGGAGAACCAAACACCCTACAATTCTGGCAGTTGTTCATAGATGGAGCATCGAGTGAACAAATGGCAGGAATTGGATATTTATTGATCACTCCAAGTGGGCAGAAGCTGCATGGAGCAGTGTAGCTTGGTTGCAAAGCAACCAACAATGTGGCAGAATATAAGGCTCTCCTTGCAGGCCTACAAATGACCCAAGTAATTAAGGTAACCCACATTAAAATTCACAGTAATTCCCAATTAGTTGTGAATCTAGTGCAGGGCAATTATCAAGCGAAGGAGCCGATCTTAGTCAAATATGTAGAACTATCTAAGAAGTTACTAGAGCAGTTCGAACAATCCGAGATGGAGAAAATCCCACGTGAAAGCAGTTCATCCACTAACTCCTTAGCAAAACTAGCTAGTACCAAAGTGGCGAATGAAATAAGGCTGTACTAATTGAGCATTAAGTAGAGCCAAGTATAATAGAATCGAATCAAATATTGATCCCGACCCAAGCCCAATGGGCCGCCATTCAAGGCAGACAAAATCAGGAGACAACAAAGAGCCAAGAGCCAAGAGCAACTCACCATGGGGCCCTTGCCTAAAAAAACTGAGGAGAATAACTAGATGACTCCCATCAAACAATTCCTCTTAAACGGAGTCTTGCCGTCGAATAGAAATGAGGCTTAAAGATAAGATACCAAGCTCTTTACTACTCCTTCTTTGATGGCATATTATACAAGAGAGGGTATTCTACTCCTTATCTTAGGTGCATTTCCAAGGAAGACGGGCACGAGTCATGAGGGAAGTACACAAGGGCCAATGCGAAGATCACTTCGGGGGAAACAAATTAGCATAAAAGGTGATGAGACATGGCTACTATTGGCCTATCATGCTTTAAGATGCGAAGGAATTTGTAAGGAAGTGCAATAGATGTCAACAATATGCCAGTATCTCCAAACAACCATCCCATGAGCTCATCCCACTCATAAGCCTATGGCCATTCGACAAATGGAGGATAGACATGATAGGACCACTTCTAATGTTTAAAGGAGGAGCAAAATACGTCATAGTGGCCATAGATTACTTCACTAAATAGGTAGAGCAGAACCCCCAACCATGATTACTGCAAAGAAGATAGTCACTTTTATAGTAAGGAACATAATCACTAGATACATAATACCTTACAAAATCATTTTTGATAATGGTACCCAGTTTGAAAGCAAAGAATTCATAGAATGATAATAGTAGCATTATAAAAGGCTTTTCCTTAGTCGCTCACCCATAGGAAAATGGATAAGTTGAAACTGCAAACAAAACCATCAAAAAACTGCTAAAGGAAAGGCTGCAAAAAGCTAAAGGAAAGTGGATGGAGGAACTCTCTTTATTATGGGCTTACCGAACTTCAACCAGATCTCCTACAGGCCACATTCCTTTTTCACTAACCTATGGATATAAGGCCATGCTACCCATTGAAGTAGAAGTCTCATCACATAGAAGAATATCATATAACACAAAAAAGAATAAGAGATTGAAAGAAGTGGAAATTAGGGAGGCATCCCTATCATACTTTCATATAGTAAAGTGGGTCCCTGTCAAAGTTTCATTGTAAATCAGGTCCCTATTTTCTGAAAACAAAGAAAAATTATAGCTGAAATGTCAGCAACTTTTATAAATAAGTGCTGATATTTCAGCAACTTTCCCTGTCAAAGTTTCATTGTAAATATGGTACCTATTTTCTAGAAAAAAAGAAAAATTATTGCTGAAATGTCAGCAACTTTTATAAATAAATGCTGATATTTCAACAACTTTCATACACTGTGTTCACAGTGTACATAAATGTTGCTGAAATGTCAGCAACTTTTATAAAAAAGTGCTAATATTTCAGCAACTTTCATACACTATGTTCACACTGTACAGAAAAGTTGTGGAGATGTCAGCAACTTTTACGAAAAGTTGCATCATGCTCTGCAATAATCGTGAATAAAAAACAGGGACCTAATTTACACTGAAATTTAGTGAAGGACTTTTCGTGTATTTTGAACCTTAATAAGGACCTGTGCCAAAAGTACCCTTGAAATAAACTGCCCTAGACCTCATCCAAGAGAGAAGGGATGAGGCGGCAGTGGTAGCGGCCCCATATCGACAAAGGATGACAAAGAATTGTAACACATGATTTAAAGAAAGAAACTTCGGCAAAGTGGACTTGGTACTATAGAGAGTAATGGCCACTACAAAGGATCCGCAGATGGGTTATTAGGACCAAATTGGGAAGGTCCACTGGTTATAAAAGAGATTCTAGCGAGCGGTGCATACCGGTTATCGAGACCTGATGGCAACCTAGTTCCAAGAACTTGGAACTCAGAGTACCTCAAACCTTACTTTATCTAATTTACATTGCTTATGTAATATGTATTGTAGTATTATAAAAAAGTAACAGTACAATAAATTGGATGTAGGGATATTAGACGGCCCAAACTAGTATAAAATTCTCTCTGTTAATTAAACTTTGACATGATCTCATCATGTACTTTCGCAGTTCATAGCCAATAGTCATTGATTAAGCAAAATACGAGGTTGGTAGATAAAAAGGAAAGTCTCAACACTGAGAATAGTGAAACTGCACTCAAACACTTGGAATTGCATCAAAGCAATCTGGCTCTTCAGCCAAACTACTGCACTGGACATAAGGATATTAGAATTCCCTACCCCTGTATAAATATTCCTATGATAGCAATCATATCATAACCAAACTGGTCGTAAGGATATCGGATGGTCTGAAATGGTATAAAAATCCATCTATGTTAACTAAGTTAACATAGCACACTGGACGTATGGATATTAGATAGCCAAAACTAGTACAAAAAAACCATGCACATGCGAGGGTTGTAAATACATGACCTGAATTCACAATCAAATACAAACATTCTAGTATGCACCCAAACAGCGGACCAGGCCATGCTAAGCGCATGAAAACAGTTTCACAGCCTCAACCCTGTCATTCAGAAAATTGCACATACTATGCAAGACATGAACGACAACATCAGTCCCTCAAATAGGAATGGTGATTCTAAACCTAAAGCTATAGTCCTCCCTCAAATGGTGGGGAAGACTGTGCCAAGCGCACGAACAACTTTCTCGTAGCTCACCACTACCGTTTCACAGTTGCAATGCAATATACGAACATAACGATAGTCTTAGAAATGATAACGGTGATGCTAGACAATGATGCAGTCAAGCGTACGTATGACATTATGCCCTAAACAAAGGGGTAAGTCATACGAAGTATGCGTCTGAGCCAGCATAGGATACCATACCCAAATAAGGAATCAAATCATATCAAATATGTGGGAAAAAATTGTGGCCTATGGGTCAAGACCAGAGGGCATAAGCTACCTCAGAAGCCTATATTAATCATGGCAAGAAAGCATAATACATGGAATGTACCATAAGTTATTGAGCCAGGTATATATTAAAAAGCCGAGTTACCAATACTTACTTAGCTCCTTACATGTCGGCCATGATGCAATTGTCTATTTTAAATATATGTACAAAACTTACTTAAAGTTTGCCAGCAAGGGTTACATCATGAAATGATACCTCTTAATGGAAGCTATGTTAAGAATCTGATTTAGAATCATAAGACTAGCCGGATATGATCGCTCTGCATCAATATGACCCATTGGAACTTGATTCCGAAGGCTGAGAAGAACCGTCTATCAATCAAAAAGTAGGGAATTGATCATCCAACTCAATAATAACAACTAATGATCAGATACAAGTGATGATATCATTAGCTGAACTTCGTTGGCATATGTACAAGAGCATTAAATGCAAGAACAGTCAAAAAAGAATTCTCACTACTAAAAGGAAAGGAAGATTAGACAGAACTGACGGGATTTGTAGACCGGGTGTTTAAGATGACAAGTTTACCCCGACCAGCGGTAGGTATAGACTTGAGGGGCAAATGTTACACCCGTTCTAGCCCCAAATCACATTGGAGGGAAATGGGGGCAAGGCGCGAGACTAGGAAGACTACCCACATATCGAGAAAATTAGATGTGAAGAAGAAGGAGTTGAATCAATCAAACTCGTGCTATACAGGAAGCTATCTTGATGCCATAATACTCAACGTGACCATAATCTTGGAATAAAGGGAATCACGACAGAAGACAAATACTGCACTCATAAGGAAACAGGGACATGTAATAACGACAATATATAAGATCAAAGTAGAACAAGAATACTACATCAAAGCCTAAGAGGCAAAACATGCTAAACTGAGCTGACCGCATCTTCAAAGCCTATACTTTTTCAACACCTACAAGAACAAGTCTACACTAGCACACACTATAGGCAACCTAAGCAGTGCCGCAAGGGTTCAAAAGCACTCCAAAGGGCTGCATGCAGGGCCACTTAGGATATGCTTCAACACAGAACCATACTTACAGGTAGACGACAAAGATATGGAACTCTTCCTTCCTCTCATCACCAACATGAGCAAGCTGGCTATAATGACAACTCAATTCACGGCCAGGTCACATCCATAAGCATAGTAGACTAAGCCAAAGCTAAAGTAGGGCAGTGCAACTTCACCCCGATATGATGTCAAATAAACAAGTGCAAATCTGATAAGCAGCAAAGATACAAGCACCACAACATCATGCGAGGACCATATATCAGTTAATGCCGATATGGTGGTGGTACCTTGAGACCAACGAACGACACCAAATGTCCCCATAAGGTCTCACATGCAAGGTCAATTCAAATTCTCCCGCCACCATTTCAAATATCACCACTCTAATTTCAGGAGTTCCTGCCTTCACTCAAGCTTCCCGCCAATGACATATTAGCAATCCAAAACTGTCAAATAGACAACATGGATAGATGACATCTGGCAGAATCCAAGGGACGAGGCATAACAGCGAGATAAAAACTCTTGTAATCCACGTGTATCTTAAGACTATAAATAGAAAAAGCAATGTAGCATGACAGGGACCTTTTTTGACCTTGTCCTCCTCTCGACACATTTAAGGTTTAATGTATTCTCTACCTTGGAAATTTGTACCAAAATAATGAAAAGGGAAGAAAGAGAAAATTTCCTCCGTGGATGTAGGATTCCTTAATATCCAAACCACATAAATCTCCTGTGCCCTTTACTATTACTTACTTTTGTTATTTTTCTGTTTAGTTTACAGTACTAGATCTTACCTTATTTGTACTTGAAATAAATAATATTTGGACTTGACATTTTAACGAACAGTTAAAGTGTAACTGCCTGATTGTGTAAGCGTCCAGTGGCATAATCACTAGTTCAAGGCAAAACTAAGGCTACTTAATTTTGCTGGCTCAAATTATTAAAGTAATTAGCATGCTACTTACTTTACATTTACCCGAGGAGTTGGAGAACGAAAAAACCCCTAACTCAGAGTTTTCAAGACCAATTTTGAAAATCATGTTATAACATTTATAATGTAATTTTATTTTAAATTTAACTTTTAAATTTAAAATCTTATTTAATTTCAAAACAATTTTGAACTCACATTATAACATTTATTATTTATTTCTTATTTTAAATTTAACTTTTAAAACTAAAAAATTCATTTTTAATTAGGTTTTTTCTATTATGGGCAACCTTTAGGTTCACTTCACTTTCCGGGCCAGGCCGGCAGCCAGGGAGGGCAGGGCACTAGATTAACTAAACTCAAGCCTAGACACTACTTTTCTAGACACACTAGTAAATTGGTAAGCTTAATTGGTTAGCCCTAACATGACTAATTTAGACCCTATAGTCTATTTGGCTCTAATACCATTGAAGGAACCATGCTAGTCCGGAAGCGGGATAAATAGGTAGATTTAAAAAAGTTCCTTTTTTGGCTCTAATCCAATCTAATGAAGTTTTAAATAAAATCATATTTTATTTAATTTGGTTAAAAAGGAAGTTTAAATTTTAATTTTAATTTGTATGTATTATAGTGAGTGTATCAAATATATTCATATGTTTGAAGTGTAAGTGCAGCATATAAGTAGTATGTATATGTGTATCCAAACATGTAAAATTTTAGAGAAGAAAACCTTTTGTTTCCATCTCTTAACATGTATAATTAATTACGGAAGGTTAGACCATAAAAGTAGAGAAAGAAACCTTTCGCTTTTCTCTCTCTCTTTAATTAGATTAATTGACATATTAAATAGCATATTTACCTAAAATTTACACTTAACATATATTGTAAGTATAGCCATTAGACCCTTTACACATGCCATTATTGTTCAAAATTTTGATTAAAATATACGCACACACATATAATTAAGGAAAGGTCTAAAATTAAATTTTATGATTTTGCATAAAGTTCATTTGATAAGATTTGAGTTAAAACAAAAACATACGTAGGTTCTCACATAAATAATAGTATCAAAAAACAACATATGAATGAAAGGATAATTCTAATATTTTAATATATATATATATATAACTTTAAAGTTTAACAAAGTCAAATCAAGTGATTTATTATTTTATATTAAAATAACTTATCGATTTTTAAATTGAAATAACTTTACATCAATGCAAACAACAACCAAATAGAATATATTCAAATCAACAAGTTAGTCAATTTGTTATCAGTCAAAATTGTTTGAAAAAAGCATGAAACGTATATGCATATAGTAAATTAAAAGGTTTTCAATCAAAATAGTTTTGATTAAGAAAATGTTTCCAATTATAATAATTGAAAGTTAATCAAAATGGTTTTCAGTCAATTTTTTTTTTGAAAAACCATGTAAGCTACATGCGTGTATGTATATGTATATATACGTATGTACTTAATCAAAATTTACAGTCAAAATTGTTTTTTTATTGAATAATAATTGCAAAAAAACATCAAACCAAATCAGAAAATTTAGGCATATGTAAATCCATTATAATGATTCAGATTAAACAACAAACAAACAAATGAGATGAGTTAACTAAAGTATATGTCAACGTAAGATTATACAATCAATTGAGGTGTAGAAAATGGATCCAAATAAAATTAGCATGATGACATTTAATAGTTTAAACGTGATAAAAGTAGATCTAAAGTATATTGCAATTAAGAAAAAGCATATCATGATTAATTATATAATTATAGGAATTTGTAATTGTAGATAGAACCTTGCCATTGCCTAAGAGAATGCCTTGAATATTAAATCTATATTGCTCCGTTTGAAACCTTATTCAACATTCCAAAAGGCGCAAACCAACTGAGAAAGCTACACACCGTTCCTTTTGATTTTTAATGGAATATGTGTTGTATTTGTTGCTTGAATTTTGAGAAAGGGAGAGAGGGATTTTCTATCATAGTAGATGGGAGAGGTGGAGGCACAAACCCTAGAAAGAAAATTACAAGAAAAGAATGGCAAAAGTTGTTTAAATAGCATAGGAAAGAAGGTGGTCAAAGATAGAAACATATCTTTCTTTGTGTAACGCCCCACCTCTATGCTCACAATAACAAAGAGTATTAGAAGAAATACTGTCTGTTATTACGAAGAATAAGGCTGGATAGGAGCGGCCATCCGTAGTTGGGCCTTACACTAGTATTGGTTACCTCGATAGGAGTGGTATATATTTTTATTTTTCATCTCTTATTTATTTACTCCCATCGACATACCCAATTCCAGCATAAAACGAACTACGATGGTTCATAATAGTTTAGGACAATATATATAATAATAACACAGATACTAAAAATACGGAACACAGATAACAAAAGTCTCATATATATATATATATATATATATATATATAACTGATGTCAGTTACAATACATTTGACACAATACATATGATACAACTACAACTGTCGACTCTGGAAGTTATATATACAAGTACATTATCGACTAATATACATGAATACATATCAACCTAAATCAGATACACTGACTACTACAAAATGACGAAGACTACTTCAAAAGATATGAAAAGACTTCATAGCTCAAGCAGCAACCCAAAGAAGGATATCTACAACCTGTAATAACTCGGTCTGACCCGAGTATTAAATTCAAAAGAAAATAATACACGGGTCAGTCTAATTCAAACTCAGTTATTAATGCACAGAAGCAATAATAAATAAATAACCAAATAGATGACAGTCACAGAAATCTCGTCTATCCACTCCTTTAACAAGGAAAATGGATAACAGTAGATATAACACTAAATAGTGTTAAACAACAAATCAACAAATTCAAATCATCAACAAGGATAAAAGAAAAGATTATCAATGAAGATAATATGAAAACCCCAGAATTGTCTAAACAACAATTAACAACAAAATCCAATTATTAAATAAATAATTAGAAACTCATAATCTAATTATCGAACAGATAATTAGACAATCTCAAAATGATCAAATCAAACTAAATTCTGCATGGCTGCAGTACACGCACGCATGCACTGCCTCGCCACTACAGGTTGTCAAAACTGCAAAGGTCAAGTCACATCTAGCATGACTCAACACAATTGCAAACAAAAGCAAACCAGTATGCAACTGCCTCGATGAATCGAAAGCAAATGGCACCAACATAATTCAAAATGAAAAGTGACATGCACTAGAATGCACACATCAATGCTACATATGAACCAAGTTCATATATACAACAAACCCAAAGTTAACAGAGTGGAAATTGTTTGCACAAAAAATGGACAAACACCTCAAAGTCGTATGATTTAGTAAACCTTATGTCGTTCTTAGTGATTTGGGTGATTTATGCAAATATATGAAAAACAGGGGCTAAACTGTAAAAAGACACGCAGATTTATAGTGGTTCAGCCAGAATGTGCCTACGTCCACTTTATATGTTATTTCTCTTCTCTTGTTTAGGTTACAAGTACAAAGCTTTGATACAAGTAAAAGAAGGTTGTTTGAAAGTTCTCTCCGTGCTTGAGCTCTCAAAAACTTGTCCCCCATTGTTATACCCCTGCCCCTCTATTTATAGAGTGAGGCTGGGAGCAGGGGTCTTGGATGTATATAGCTGCTGGTGGGCTTGGGCTGATGCAATCTGGCCTGGTGGAATTGGTCCGGTTTCCCTTGGTTCGGCGGAGGAAATTGAGTGGATCGGTAGGACTTTGGTTCGGTGAAGACTTCATTCGGTGGAGAACTTTGGTTCGGTGAAGACTTCATTCGGTGGAGAGCTTTGTTCGGTGGAGACTTCATTCGGTGGAGAGCTTTGTTCGGTGGAGAGCTTTGTTCGGTGGAGAGCTTTGTTCGGTGGAGACTTCATTCGGTGGAGACTTCATTCGGTGGAGAGCTTTGTTCGGTGGAGACTTTGTTCGGTGGAGAGGAGGGGTTGAAGGGATTGACGCCGAATGGGTTGGTTCGGTGAGGCATTTTGAAGAAGGAGGATGGGTTGGTAGCATAGGGAGAGAGATGGTTTGGCAGTAGCCTTAGTTTGGTGATGAGAATTCGTCCAACACTTGCCCCCAAAAGTAGGGCATGTGTGCGTACATGGCGTGCTTTGTTTTCCTATAGTTGAGATAGTTTCGTTCGGTCTTGGGCGTGCCAGATCAGTTGATTCGGTCGGTATGTTTCGCCTATAAATAAGGACCACAGGTTGCTTTTATTGTATCGAGATAGTCGAATCAATCTGAGTGCCGGATCAGTCTGAGTGCCGAATCAACCTAAGAGCCGAATCAACCTAAGAGCCGAATCAGTCTGAGTGCCGAATCAACCTAAGAGCCGAATCAACCCAAGAGCCGAATCAACCTAGGAGCCGAATCAGTCTGAGTGCCGAATCAGGTATGTTCCCTTTTGCCGAATGTGTTCTTATTATGGACTACCGGACGATCTCTTGAGATCCCAAATACCGAATGATTTCAATGCCGGATGGCAGGATGCCGAATGGTCTTGGAAAACTTGTCATTTCTGGGAGTTTAAGCAAACGAATCCTTAGCTTGTTATGTTTTGATTATGACTCGAATTCTAGACTGTATGCACCCGTTGGTTTATGTTTCCATCCCCCCTTGTTCTAACAATATGCTTTTTCGGTGTTTGCAGATAAATGTCTCGAAAAGCAGAAACTCGATCAGATAAAAAGAAGTCCCAGGGCGAAGGAGAATCTTCCGCAGTGCCCCCTGCTCAGCCAGGACCGGAACGTCACGGACCTGCCCCGAGATCACTAGTGGACGGGTACGGCCCTCAGGAGCTTCTGAACTCCCCGCCCGATTGCTTTCCCAACTCCCTCAAGGAGGAGCAGCTTGATGTCATCTCCCGTTCTTTCGGAATTGATAGGGCGCGCATGCTGTTGCCAGGGAGAGAAGTTATGCCATATGACCCTCCCGAAGGATACTTTGCCTACAGCAGATACCACTGCATGTGTGGTGCCATCCCGCCTCTTAATGCTTGGGTAGTCAGCTTTCTTACATATTTAAAGGTGGCCCCATTCCAGCTCCAACCCAACTCTTATACTATACTGGTGAGCCTCTTCGTCATCTTTCAGAGGAAGTATGGGCGTGCTCCTTCCAACCGGGAGATCCGGTACTTATATAATTTGAGGGGCTATAAGAAGGGGTCCCCATACGTCAGCTTGGAGTCAGTTGTAACCTTCAAGCCGGTCTTGGATCTGTATTCTAAGTACAACATGTTCAAGAAGGAGTGGTTCTTCGTCAGGGACGACTCTGTTTCCATTCGGCGTTTCACCTCTGGATGTAAGTCGACGCTTTATTTATAATTTCCATTCTGGTTGCGATGCTTCTTCTCATACGTTTTCATTTTTTGCTAGCGACAGGAGGCTTTGCGGTTGTGGAAACTGATCGCCTGGTTCAGATGGCGGCTGAGATAGAAGCTATCCCCGGGAGAGATAGATCAGCTGCTTACCTGATCAGAAATGCGACCCTTCTGGAGTATAATTTGATCCTTCCACAGCAGTCAGTAGTCAAGCAAAGGGAAACGGCGGAGGAGAGGGCGGCTGCTCAAGCTAAGGGAGGTATCACATTAGAGAGTGGTAAGAGGAAACCTTTCACAAAACCTCCAATTGTCGGAGGTAAGAAACTTAAGAAGTCGGACGGTCCCTCCCCCAGCACTTGTCCAATTACTCAAGGGGAGGAAGGTGTGAAGGAGGAGAGAGGTGAGGGTGGAGATGACCGGGAAGGTGGTGATGGTGGCGATGGCATCGGGGCCTTGCTTCCTAGGCAAGCAGGCGAGATTCAGGAGTGGACGGATGATGCATTCCGCCAAGCTTTCGAGGGGCTGGACGGAGAATCGGCTTCGGTAGAGAAATCCGAGAATGTTGACAAGGCCGAGACCGGTGCAAGCGTGTCTTCCCAGACTATTCCAGCCAAGGTGGCACCGACGACTCAAGGTGAACTTTTGACTTCTGCAGGCTCCATTCATGATAAGGACTTAGGAATATTTTATGATCCGCTCCCGTCCTGGAACGAAATCCAGGACTTATTGCAGTATCCTACTCCTCCCCAGGGTTTGTATAACAGATGTGTTTCCTTTTTTTTCTTTTAACTTTTAATTTAACGCGTTTCTTGAATTATGGATCAATGTAAGCTTGTGACACTTGTTCTTCATATCAGGAGCAGGTAAAATGGCCAAGGCCTCAGAGCTTCGGCACAGGCTTGAACAATACAAGCTCTCCAAAGCTTTCGCCAAGCCGAAGCCTTCGACCCACCATTCCGGGAATGTAGTCGGCTACCGTCCTCTTCTCGGGGTTATTGAAGAGGGTATTCAAAAGAGAAAGAGGAGTCATCCCTTATCCGAACCTTCACTTGGTCCTCAGCCCCCAGTTCAGCCTCTTCACGATATCATGGAGGAGGATACTGAGTTCGCACTCTCTCCGCACCCGTCTGAAAATCCTACCGTTACTCAGATTGATCGTCCTGGCTTGGCTCGTAATCCATTTGCGGGTCATCCTGATCTGGATCCAAGTTCCCATGATATTACCTTCGACGAGGTTACCGGTGAGCACCTTCTTCCCCGTAATCCCATGGTACGGGTGCTTGATGAGGCTAAGTCCTTAGATCTCGATTTACTTACTACTCGGATAGTTACCATGGGAGACGAGGCCAAGGCTAATATTGATCGGGTGGCGGAGGAGACTAGGAAGATGATGGGGCATCATGCCCGGCTGGTTAAGGCTGGAGAGGAGATTGGGAGTGCCAACATCCGACTACGATTGATGGTTTCAGACCAGGTCAAACAGCTTGCTGATCAGGCCATTCAGATTTCTCAGCATGAGGCTGCCTCCGGGCGGTTGAGGAAGACTATGGAGGAGGCTAGTAAGGCGGAATTGCGGAAGATGGAGGCTGCCTGCAAGGAGCAGATAAATATGGCCATCTCGACAGTGGACGAAGTTCGGAGGGCGGATCTTGAGCAGGTAGAGGAGCTGTCGGGGAAGCTTGAAGCCGCAGAGCTTGCTCAGGTCAGGCTAAAGGAGGAGATGAAGGCGATGAGGAGGTCCCTTCAGGCTGACTGCTCGCGATACCGACTGGAGAGGGATGCTGCCATTGCAAGGCTATCGGTTTATGAGGCTCGTATGAGGGAGTTTGAGGAAAATGAGGGGATGATATGCTGCAGGATATGTACTTTCGCATTTGGAAACAGGGCAGCTTATCTTGGATGGACGACTACCCCCAAGTTATGGCTAGGATTTACCTCAGGGCTTTAGAGGAGGCCAAGGCTGAGGCGGATAAGGAGGGTGGAGCGGCCTTTAGGATGGATGCAGTTACCGCTCAGTTCACCAAGGAGGAGAAGATAGCGGTGAAGGAGGGGATGCGGTTGAAGAGGCAGGTGTGGAAGTAGGGGATGACGACCAAGACGATCAAGGGGAAGTTGCTGGTAACCTCTTCTTCATTAGTTTCTTCTTTCGTTAACTCTATTGCTTATCACTAATGATTTCTCTTCTTGCCTGATCAGGCGGTCAACACCAACAAGACAAGGGTAAAGATCCAATGCAGCCAGCTCCCTGATTCGACCTGGATGTTTCTTTTGGTTGACTCGATACTGTTACACATGTTGGTTTTAAAACAGTAACATGGCTTTCAAGTTATAATGGTGCTACTTGTAATAAGAGATTTGATTTTCGGCATGTAATTCTTAACTTATGATAATTTCGTTATATATGGATGTTTTTTTGTAGTCTTAACGTGCTGAATAAGAAGTATAGCTATGCGTGTACTTGTGATTCAGTGGTATTTGATGCTAAGTTCCTGCTTAAAGTATAATTTCATATCTTGTAATACTAACGTGATGTGCGAATAAACTATAGCTATGTTTTTAGGCACACAAAAATAAAATACCGTCCCTTCTGCTTTAGTTGTAGACGACGGCTTTAGCGTGACTGAGTATGAAAATGTGGTCGAGTGCCCGACCATCCGGTCTCATTTGCGAATGCCTCCTATTCTGTGACCTGTGCTTTAGGGATCGTTATAGAGGATAAGAGGAAAGTTTTAAAAATAGAATGGAAATATAGGAAATAGTAAAAACTTCCAATCACGGAAGGCCGTCGATGTGCTTAAGTTCATGGCAAATGGGTTTTGTAGTCACTTTCCCTAGCTGTGGGTCTTGGAGACATTTGTCACCCATCTTACGCCTCCACGGGGAGTTAATTCTTTTTTACCTCAGCCGTACTTAAATCACATCGGAGCTGAGATCGCGCACAGTAACTACCCGAGCCATTATGGCCCGTAATCGTGGGTATTATTCGATTTACCGTGGCCGGCTAGCGTGGGTGCCGATCGTCAACCGTGAACTGCCCCTGGCTGGCCACACCTTATGTTGGGGCTTATAGTCGGTTCACGGTTGTCGGCGAGCCGAACGCCGTAATGAGCTGCCTCGGCTATAGTCGGCCTTCTCGGTGGCTTATAATCGGCTCATTACAGTTGGCTTTAAGGGTCGTCGCGATCAATGAGTTAACCCATAGCAGAGGGGTGCTGGAGCAAAAGTGTCTCATTGGCGAGGGCATAGATTCGCATAGTACCTGTCAGGTCTTGTCCCGGTGAAGTTGCGCTGTGGAGTGCTTTGAATTGAAACGCTGTATGCACAGGATTTTGTTCAACAGAAAAGGATAAAGTTAACAAGCAGCCAAGATATAAAGGAACAAGTTAAAAAAGAGACAAGGTTTTTTAAAGTGGTTCGGCACGAAAATGCCTACGTCCACTGATTCTTTTTGTTAATTCACTTCATATGGGCAGTACAAGTTAAGAAAAGTATCGACGGAGGTGTTGGATGTTCCATGCCCTCTGGAACACCTCTCCGTCCACTGTTGACAAAATATAGGCTCCGTTGTGGAGATCTTTATGAATTACATATGGTCCATCCCAGATTGGGTCTAGCGCTCCGGGGCGAGGGAAGATTCGCTTGAGGACAAGATCCCCTTCTTGTAAGGTACGATGCTTGACTTTGGAGTTATATTGTGCCGCCACTTTTTGTTTGTGGGCTGCTGCTTTAAGGACTGCATCATTTCTTCTCTCCTCAACTAGATCCAAAGACATGTGAAGGAGTTCTTCGTTCTCTTCTGGGTTATAGTGGATCCTATGGTGGGAAGGCACAATGGTTTCAACTGGGAGCATAGCCTCCGATCCGTATGCCAAAGAGAAAGGAGTGTGCCCCGTTGATGTTCTGAAAGATGTGCGATAGGCCCATAGTGCCGTAGGAAGTTCATCCACCCAAGCGCCCTTTGATTTTTCGAGCTTCTTTTTTATTAGAGTTTTCAGAATTTTGTTGACGGCTTCGACTTGTCCGTTTGCCTGGGGATACGCTACGGATGAGAAGCTTTTGTGAATTCCGTGCTCTTGGCACCAGTTGGCGAATTCCTCACTGTCAAACTGAAGTCCATTGTCTGATATGATTTTGAGTGGGACTCTGTACCCGCACAGAACATTTTTGATCAAGAAGTTAATAACTTTTGCTGAAGATACTTTATTCAGAGGTTCCGCTTCCACCCATTTGGTGAAGTAGTCGACTGCCACTACAGCGTATTTGGCCCCGCCTCGGCCCATAGGTAGTTCGTCGATTAAGTCAATTCCCCATACTGCAAAGGGCTAAGGGCTAGTCATTTGAGTAATCTCAGTCGTTGGTAGCCGCGGAATCTTAGCAAACTTCTGGCATCTGTCACACTTTTTGACGAAATCCAAGGCGTCCTTGCTTAAGGTGGGCCAGAAGTATCCATATCGGAGTGTCTTTTTTGCTAATGTTTGTCCTCCAGTGTGATCTCCGCAGCTTCCTTGATGAATGTTGGATAAGATTTCCCTGGCTTCCCTCCCAGCGACACACCTTAATAACGGGTTAGAGAATCCGCATCGATAGAGGACGTCTTCTTGTATTGTGTAGCGGGAAGCTTTTCTCAATATTTTCTTGACTTCGTTACGCCCGTTGGGTAGTGTGCCGTTTTGTAAGTAGTCTCGGATGGGAGTCATCCAAGTTGCCTCTTTGGTTGCAGCTATCAAATTCACTTGCTCAAAACTTGGGGTCAGTTGCTTTGAGATGGTTACTGCTCCGAAGATGGCGCTGTCCCTCACACTTGCTTGCTTTGCCAATTCGTCGGCCTCTTGGTTCTCTTCCCGAGGAATGTGTTTGACTAAGTAGTGGTCCAATCGGCTGAGAAGTAACTTGGTCTTCTTTAAATATGCTATGAGTCGTTCTTCTCGAGCTTGGAATTCTCCTAGTATTTGATTAACAATAAGTTGAGAATCGCTGTGAAGACACAAAGAATTGGCTCCGATTTCTACGGCAAGTTCTAGTCCGGCTATCACTGCTTCATATTCTGCATCGTTATTGGTGGCAGCGAACTCCAACCTTATAGCATAGTGCAGTCTGTTTCCCCTGGGAGTGATTATTACCACACCTGCCCCCGAGCCTTGTTCGTTCGATGCACCGTCCACAAAGAGATTCCACTTGATGTCTTCTGCTATTTCCAATTGCTCATTTTCTTCGTTGGTAGTGAATTCTGCAATGAAATCAGCCATGGCTTGTCCCTTGATGGCGGTGCGAGGGTGATAGGTGACATCATACTGACTTAGTTCAATGCACCATTTAAGTAGTCACCCAGAAGTGTCGGGACGATGGAGTACCTGCCTTAGTGGTTGATCGGTCAGAACTTTGATGGAATGGGACTGGAAGTAGTGACGCAATTTCCGTGATGTGATTAGTAGACAGTATGCTAGCTTCTCGAGTTTAGGATATCTGACTTCTGCCCCCGTAAACCTCTTACTGACGAAGTAAACTGGCCGCTGTGTGCGGTTGTCTTCCCTTACCAAGGCGGCACTCAGGGCGTGAGATGACACAGCAAGGTATAGGTATAATTCTTCGCCTTCACTTGGAGTCGAGAGTACCGGTGGTTTCTGGAGGTGTTCGATTAAGTTAAGGAAAGCGGTTAAGCATTCGTCAGTCCACTCGAAATTTCCTTTGTCCTTCTTTAGAGCTTCGAAAAAGGGGATGCACTTGTCCGTTGCCTTGGAGATGAATCGGCTTAGGGCGGCCACTTTTCCATTCAAACTTTGCATTTCCTTCCGAGTGGAAGGTATCTTGATATCCCTTAGCGCTCGGACTTGTTCAGGGTTTGCTTCAATCCCTCTAGCATGGACGATGAATCCCAAGAACTTTCTTGATGATCCTCCGAAGGATCATTTTAGAGGATTCAACTTCATTCCATACTGGCGAAGTATTTGAAACATCTCGCCTAGGTGGCTTATGTGATCTTTGGCTTTCCTTGACTTTACCAGCATGTCATCCACATATACTTCCTTAGTTTGCCCTATTAGCCCTGCAAACATCTTGTTGATGAGGCGTTGGTAGGTGGCTCCTGCATTTTTAAGTCCGAAGGGCATTACCTTATAGCAGTATAAACCCCGGTTGGTGATGAAACTAGTGTGGTCTTGGTCGGGAGCATGCATAGGAATTTGGTTATACCCTGAGTATGCGTCCATAAAAGATAAGAGTTCGTGCCCGGCTGTGCTGTCTACAAGTTGGTCGATTCGGGGAAGTGGGAAGCAATCCTTTGGGCAGGCGTCGTTTAGGTTGGAGAAGTCAATGCATGTTCGCCACTTCCCATTAGCCTTCTTTACTAGCACCGGGTTAGCGATCCATTCCGGGTAGATGGCTTCTCGTATGAAGTCGTTGGCGAGTAGATTCTTTACTTCTTCATCAAGGGCTGCTGATCGCTCTACCCCCATGCTTCTCTTTCTTTGTTTTACGGGCGCCTTGGTAGGATCAATGTTTAGTACGTGGCATGCTATGTCGGGGGAGATTCCGGTCATGTCAGCGTGTGACCATGCGAATACATCCAAGTTGTGGCGGAGAAAGTCGATGAGTTGCTCCTTCAACTCTGCCTTTAGTTGGGATCCAATTTTCAATAGTCTACTCGAGTCGTGCTTGTCTACAGATACAAACTCCATAGCCTCTGCAGGCCCGGCAGTGGCCTCCTCCTCTCTATCCCTGGGGTCTAATTCATTGAAAGGGTCGCTGGTATATCGAAGAGGAGGGGCTTTCTTTAGTTGCTATGCTTCTAGCCTTTCGTGCAGAGGGCAACCTCTACACCCTTCCCTTTATCCTTCCTGTGGTTGTTGCGATGTTCAGTCACATAGCAGTCTCGAGCAACGTCCTGGTCTCCTTCTACTTCCCCTACTCCATTGTCCGTTGGAAATTTCATCTTTAGGCACCATGGGGCTAGGACAATTTGGAAGTCAGACAGGGCTGGCCTTCCTAAGAAGGCGTTGTAGGCCGAATGGTTTTCTATTAGCACAAACGTTTGTTTCTGTACAACAGAGCGGGGATGGCTTCCAATCTCAACAAAGAGGTCCAGTTGCCCGAGGGGCATCTTCGCATCTCCAGTGAAACCGTGTAGTGGTTTATCGTAGGGAGACACATCCTTCATTGATAATTTCATTTTGTCGAATGAATGTTTGAACAGGATGTTTACTGAGCTTCCAGTGTCTACTAGGATTCGGTAAACTTCGGCGGGACCGAGCCGGGCAGAGATAACCATGGGATCCATGTGAGAGTATTGCCTTCCTTCTAGATCACGCTTACCGAATGTGATGTCATCACTTTCTTTCCGCTTTGGGTGGCGCTCTTCTATAACCGAATTGACACAGTCTTTATTGTCTCTGAGCGACTTTCCATATCTTTCCATCTCTTTCCAGCTTTTGTCTGCGATGTGCGGTCCTCCCGAGATGGTATGGACCACTATCTTCTCTTGACTAGAGCTGCTAGTGTTGTGGTTTCCTCTGCCGATCTCCGGTGAGGATGGCCTTGGGTTCTCATTGGCAGGAGCTGGAGTCCTGTCCTGACCTTTTACATAACGTTCCAGTTTCTTCCTTCTGATGTGTTCCTCAATCAAGTCCCGGAGATGATGGCATTCATTGGTATCATGCCCATGAGATTCGTGGAAACGGCAGAACTTTCCAGACTTCTGCGCGTTATCTGGTTCCTTCTTGTATGGTGGGCGTTTGTATCTAACTTCGCCTTGGGTGGCAAGGAAGATATTTTCGACGGTCTCGTTCAAAGGAGTGTAAGTGTCGAATCTCGGTCCTGGCTGATATAGGCGCTTTTCTCCCTTCTTGCCCCCAGCATTGTCTCTGGGATCATTTCTTTGAACATCCCTTGCCACGGCAGGGGCGTTGCTGTGAGTTGCCTTATTTTGCTGTCCTGACTGCCCCTCAACGGCAGCATCCTCGAGCCTCATATATTTCCCGGCTTCATGGAAGAAATCGGGTAAAGTAGCTGGTTTTTCTTTTGTCAATCTTCTAGCAAATTTAGTGTCCGGATGTACACCACTACAGAGGGCCATTAGGATAAGCTTCTCATCGGCATCTTGGACTGCGGCTGCTGCGGCGTTGAATCGGGTTAGGTATTGCTACAGTTTCTCTCCAGGTTTCTGTTTGACGCTGGATAAGGAATAAGCGTCCTTAAGTTGCTCCACATGAATGCGGAACTGACTGATAAAATTTTCTTTCAACATTTCCCACGAGCTGATGGATCCCTGGGGTAGATGACAGAACCAGGAGGTAGCGAGATCTGCTAAGAAGAGCGGAAAGCATTTGCACAGTACTCCCTCTGTTGCTCCACTCATGAGCATATGTTGTGTGTATCTCTGTAAGTGTACAACGGGGTCGGAGGTTCCTTTGTAAGGTTCCATTGTTGGCATCTTCCATTCTCGGGGGGTGATAGCAATTTCGATGTTGCGGGCGAAAGGGCTGGTTACCCTAGCGCCTATCCCTCGATCTCTTTGCTCCCGTTGGACGCACTCTCTGAATAAGCGTGCCATCCTTTCATCAGAATTTGGAGCAGATAGAAACGAGTTTGGTTCTGTTCTGTGGGATTGATTCCATCCAGATGACCTGTAGGGATGGTATCGTCTATCATTCCTCATATTTTCTAGTGGCTGCCTTTGGTCTTCTGGGAGCATGCTAGGGTCAGCTACAGTTGGCCCTTGCCTTGATCTTCCCCTACTGGGTTCTGATCTAAGCACTTCCTCAGGTCCAACTTCGGGCTGGACTCTAGCTCGGCCCCGTTCACTGGCGTTTCCATGGTTAGGCAGTATGACAGGCTCAACTACCGTTGACCTTCGCCCGGTACCTCCCCCATTGGGTTCAGTTCCAAATGTTTCCTCAGGCCTAACTTCGGGTTGTGCTCGATCTCGGCTCCTACCATGGTTACTTCTGCCGTTAGCTCCTTCGAAGAAGGAAGATCTTTGTTGTCTCTGAGATCCTCCAGATTGGGACTCGCCCCATGATTCGGTGTTGCGATTGGACTCTTCAGCATCCCTTAAGCGTGACATGAGATGGTCCACCAAGGCTTCCTGCTGGGACGTGAAGCGGTTAGTTACTTCAACCACAACCCTGTCTAAATCTGCCCTAGTAATTGCCTGTGGCAGGAGTGGTCGGATTAGCCTGTCCTTCATTTGTTACTGCTGCTGGAGGAGGACGATTTACTTGATTCGTGACAGCTGGATCTGGAAGACTGCTGGATGCAATGTTTTTTCCTTTGTTAACATCTTTTCTCTGTTTGGGAGGCATGTTTTCCAAGTGGCGAACGATGCTGTTAGGAAAACTATTAAGTGGATGAAGCTGATGCTTCGAGCTTCTAGCTCTCAGTGAAAGCACCAAAAATGTTTGCACAAAAAATGGACAAACACCTCAAAGTCGTATGATTTAGTAAACCTTATGTCGTTCTTAGTGATTTGGGTGATTTATGCAAATATATGAAAAACAGGGGTTAAACTGTAAAAAGACACGCAGATTTATAGTGGTTCAGCCAGAATGTGCCTACGTCCACTTTATAAGTTATTTTTCTTCTCTTGTTTAGGTTACAGGTACAAAGCTTTGATACAAGTAAAAGAAGGTTGTTTGAAAGTTCTCTCCGTGCTTGAGCTCTCAAAAACTTGTCCCCCATTGTTGTACCCCTGCCCCTCTATTTATAGAGAGAGGCTGGGAGCAGGGGTCTTGGATGTATATAGCTGCTGGTGGGCTTGGGCTGATGCAATCTGGCCTGGTGGAATTGGTCCGGTTTCCCTTGGTTCGGTGGAGGAAATTGAGTGGACCGGTAGGACTTTGGTTCGGTGAAGACTTCATTCGGTGGAGAACTTTGGTTCGGTGAAGACTTCATTCGGTGGAGAGCTTTGTTCGGTGGAGACTTCATTCGGTGGAGAGCTTTGTTCGGTGGAGACTTCATTCGGTGGAGAGCTTTGTTCGGTGGAGAGCTTTGTTCGGTGGAGACTTCATTCGACGGAGACTTCATTCGATGGAGAGCTTTGTTCGGTGGAGACTTTGTTCGGTGGAGAGGAGGGGTTGAAGGGATTGACGCCGAATGGGTTGGTTCGGTGAGGCATTTTGAAGAAGGAGGATGGGTTGGTAGCATAGGGAGAGAGATGGTTTGGCAGTAGCCTTAGTTTGGTGATGAGAATTCGTCCAACAGAAATAAACAATGTCAACGACTGCAGTGCTACGACACCACAAATGATCAAGCACCGGGTCGAAAGCAATGTCGAAGTCACAGCAGTTTCAAGCAAAGAATTGAACAAGTCAAAACATCGAAGCCGAGGCCAACAAATAAAAATGCACTCTGGCTCAAAGAGTGATACCAGAAACCAGTTGCATGAGAACTGCATCAATTACGCAATTCAGATGCAAGCATACCCATATACAGCAGCTCGAATACAATGCAAACTCAAATGAATACAAAGCTTCAATGCAATGCAAACCAACAAAGGCAAAACTGCAACACTACTGTTACAAGTAACCACAACCCAAAACATAGCAATGTCAAATACCAGAAACCCAACAGATGCCAAAGCCAAACAATTCAACCCAAATAAATGAAACGAGGTAGAGACTGGCATCAAAACCAGTTCAAATGCAACAAAAAAATACACCAAGTCGAAGTCAACGAGGCCAACAACATGTACAGGTCAGTGAAGAATCCAGACTACATGAACCAGATTCGAATACATATGGTCAAACAACAGTTCTGAAAACAATGCAATAGTGTCAAGCTCATGTATACAACTGTGAAATGCACCAGACTTCAAATTATGAACAACAAGCCTCGACCAGAAAGTGCTGGGATGTGCACATGATATGTCACTGAAACAAAGAATGGCCAGAAACAACTACAAGCAGATGCAAACTGGCCAGCATGTGATTTGAGAAGACTCGTACACTACATGTATGAAGACCACAAAGGCAATGCACCAGGATGAACTCGAAATCAAGACCAATGTCAATGCAAGCTAGACTACATATGCACTTGCAACTGAAACTGTAGCCCAAATGTCCAGACATGGATTATGCAAGTGCAGATGATCAGAACTTAGTACATACGAGACCAGAATGCTCAAGCAACTACAACAATGCACGGTGTGCTAATGAAGACCACAAGTGTGCAACTCGACTAACAGACTTAAGTAAACAGGTTCAAACAATTACTCAATGCAACTTCATCCAAGACTTAAATGAAAATACAGAAGTATGATGAAGCAATACACTATGTATCGTCCAGTTACAACCTAGAACAAGGCACAGCACACAACAGTAATGACACAAGAACGACTGAAGGAAAACAACCACGTGAAAAGATCAATGAAAACCAAATGCAATTAACAGCAGATTGCACATGAACAAAGTAGTTCAGTGATGCACAGGAGCCATGACGGCTACAACATAATTTGTTTTTCTCAAAAAAACATCAAACACTATCCTGTAAGTAAATCAGTAACAGTATCGAGTCGAATCAACTCAAATTCACAAAACAAAATCAATATTTCAAAATCAAGGTCGAAGTCATGAAGAAAATTCAACATCGTCAAACTGCAGTTCAAAGTGACCGAAGTCAAAATTCAAATCAATGCCAAAATAAACAGGGAAATGCCAAAGTCAACATAATGTCAAATGTCGACAGCAACTATTTTCACAAAATCGACCATGAACAAATACCAAAGTCAGGTGACAATGAACAAGTCAGATGCAAACCAGAAATTCACGAATTTGAACAAATCATAAATCACAGAATTTAAACCCTAATTAAACTTGAGATGAGAATTAGATGTGAGTGGGTTACTCACCTTTTCAATCGATCGAGACATAGAAGTCGAACTCGATCTTCGAGAAGCAGCCGAGCGTAACTCAAGGATACAATCGATCAACAAAACACTCACGAGAATATCCTCTTGGTCGATCAATAACGTCGACGCTCTCGAATTTCCAAAGCCCTAATTTTAGCAAAGAGGAACGAGCGAGTAAAGCAACGAGGCCGCCATTTTTATTCTTTCGTTTTTGATTAGGGTTCGACGAAAAAGAGAATAAGGGGAACGGGTTATTACTTTGATAGTTATCACGGCAAAAACAACAATTGAAAATGTGGACCAGATTACATCTCAAAGCCCACACAAAATTCAATGAATTATCAAAAGAATTTTTAACCCAAATAAAAACTCCAAATGGTCATTAGCTATAAACACAATCGTTTAACAACCGTAATAAATTGTTATAAAACTCCAGGTTGGTACACTTTGCCTTAGCCATTTACACACCTTTTGGAATCAAATTCCAAGCGAATTCCTCTCCGTCATAGCCAGATATAAATGTCTCCCCACTGAGCCTTAAATCACTTCAAGCTAGATTAGATATTTTACATTTGAATCAAATTTAAACGTACATCGATTTCGTATATCGATAAGTATGCATATAACTTTTTTATATGTACTAGTTTTAATACTGATCAACACAATTCAAAAAAGTTATAATTAATATTTCATAAATATTAATTAATTTAATTAATTATAACATTTATAATTTAATTAAATAGGGCGGTAGATGAAGGATTCAACATTATGGTTGTATTGACTCTTTAGGTGCAAATTCGATCAGCGATTACTATCGAACAATTCGAATATTAACGTTCACACGTTACCTTAGCTAATAACATGACATTTTGGCCAAATTTATCTCTTATATAACTTCGGTAAAATCAAGTTTTACATATCTAAGTATTACCCGGTAGTGTCAATTATTAACACCAATTCTCTTTATCAAAACTACATCACCTTAGGACTTATGGAATTTGGTAATGGTTAAAATTCCAATATCATCCACATTCAACTTTATAGTCCAAATACAAAAGTCCTTGCTTCAATAATAACAATTAATCGAAATGCTCTGACAAGAGAATTTAACTTTTAGTTGACTTAAGTTGACCCCGTGATAATAACCATATATAACCAAGGAGACGAATTCTCACTTGAATAGTGTTTCACTTCAAATGCTTTCACTTGAACCAACTATAGTCGTTCGATGGACGTCGTGCCATGATCTAATTATAATCAACGCTGTAATAACTCGTATTTTATGTATTGAAGGATTGTAAAATATTATTTTTAAATTAATATGAGGTTGTATGACTCTATAATTTTGGAAAATATTAATTAATGACATTTTCCATCCTTAGAATTTTTATTGGATAGTTTTGATCCTAAAAATCTTGTAAGGCATATAAATTTGATAGGAGTCAAATTAGGGTCTTGAACCATATTAATTGGATTAGAACAATGATTTCTCTTTCCTTAAAGCAGTCATAATAAGGATTTGGACTTACCGATTAGGAGTTATGACTATTTGAAATTCTGACTAGTTTTGAGCAAATTAGTAGGTAACTAAGGGTGATTAGTGAAGCCCATTAGCCTAATTCAAGATTAGTGTTAATACCACTTCTTCCAACTGCCATTAGTCATTCCTCTTCTTCCCTAATCACCTCATAACCTCCGTTAATCTACATTTGACCTACACCCACTATTTCTTTAAGGTAATTAGCATAATTAAAGGATTTAAGAGAGATAGGCAAGAGAAAATAGTAGTATGTTGTTTGAGGGCTTTAGGAATCGTATTGGGACTGTTCTACATTAGTTTTGCTTAGGGATTCGTGTACTTTGATACAAGATGAGTGATTTTACTTCTCTTACTATATTATGCTTATCTATATAATAAAAATGCGATTTTTGATATCATTATTAAAGTTAAAATGGTTTAAAACCTAGATCTAATATTGATAACACATAAAACAAGATCTAAAAAGATAAATTTGGATTTTGACATGATCTACACCATTTACCAATCACTTTTTTATTTTCTAGAAAGCTCGATCAAGAAAGATTTATGCATGATTCGTGGTTGGATGATTTATATGTGTCGTTTAGATGATACTGGATGATGTTTGGCTTTTGTATAAGTTGTTTTGATGTGTTTGTTAGTTATTTTGGATAATTAGGAAAGTGGTACATTGTTTGGTGCAAATTGCATCAAAATGTTAGAAAGGGGATGAAATTTGAATGTGATGTGCTTGAAGATATGGGAGTCTACTTAGAAACTTTGAAGCGGTCGTCGTGAGGGGTCGGTTGCATGCAAGAAGTGGTTGAAATACAGTGAAATTTGGATATGATGTTCTTGAAGCTCTGGAGAGTCTGCACACCAAATTTGATGTGATTTGGAGTTGATTTGATTGCCCAAAATGTTGTAGTCGGTGGTGGGCAAAAAGTGATCGGTAGTGGGATGACTTGGTGTTTTTAGGGTGCTTATGTAACATCCCCCTAATTAGCGGCCCAAAACTAACGGCTATGGATGCTGCAGTCATCCATAGTTGTTAATCTTCGGCGACCAAATCCGGTGGTGCTAGATACATTGATACACAGATAACAGAAATATGGAAAAAATTTAGCAATTCAAAAACACATTTCCATATTCAAATCAAAACATTTCATGTTCATTACATAATCCCAAATTTTGTTAACCACGTTCAGCAAAATATAATTATTACAAATACGCCAAGAGCTACATATAAGGATGCCCCTTGGTTGATCAAAGTATATAGTAAGGATAATAAATCTGCTTTTACAGACAAGACATACAGCGGAAAGAAAACTCTAAATATCTATCTGCCTCCTAGGAAGCTTTATTCGTCTAAGAAGAGAACCTGAAAATCCTAAACCTCAAACTACTCAAAATCAATTGAGTACCCGAGAGTTTAAGGGGAAAACAAAAACTTCGAGACAGACATAAAGCCTGGTATGAATAATAATCTAACATCTCAATCCTTTTTAGATATCTAATGAGACCACGCCACCTAGCGGAACGGGTTTTCCCCTAACTAGTATCCTAAAACCTTTATAAAACAATATACTGTGCTCCTGCATCCATAATGGTTAAAACATACATTTAAAATATTATGATGACATGCATACTTGAAAATTATTAGGGTTTCCCATTCCCAATTTAGTTTGACAACCTATCTTAATTATAGTTTCTAAGGTCACTATTAACCTTTTAGTTTTCATGGGTTCGCTATTAACTTTGTTATACCTAATAGACACCTTAGTCCTATTCAAAGTTTTCATGGGATCACTAAGAACCTACAGGCTCCTGCCAGTTAACTTAATCAATTCATGGGTCCTCCTGAACCTATTAGTCCTTCTTATAACTAATCACCTTATCCTAGTTTTGATGGGTTTACAAGGAACCTATGGATTTATAGTTTTCATGGGTTGACTAGGAACCTACTAATACTTCAATTAGCCACTTTCTTATCCAAGTTTTCTTGGGTTTACAAGGAACCTATTGACTGATGTCAATTCTTAATCCGGATATAGTTTTCATGGGTTCACTACAAACCGATTAGCTCCTACAACTGTCCTTAATACATAGTTTTCATGGGTTAACTGTGAACCTTTTGGCTTACTCCAATAACTACTTAATCATAGTTTTCATGGATTTACTATGAACCTTTTAGTTTACACCAATAACTACTTTATTATAGTTTTCATGGGTTTACTATGAACCTTTTTGTCCCCTCCAATAACTACAAAATTTAGGCATCCTATATTTATGGTCACCCTGACTCCTTGGATGCAATTCTACTCATTCAGGAGTTTAAGCAATTTATATTCACTATTAAGTTACCCTGGCTGGTTCTTCTACCTCTTTTCCCCAAAATAAAGTTATGGGTTATCATGTGAATATATTCAAATTTGAAGAAGCAAAACAACAATTTAACAATACCACTCCTATGGGTTTAAGGTCCTTTAAATATATTACATAAAACATAGTTAACATCTTTAACATATATTTTTATCAAGGCAAATTCTTCTTCAAAATTACATACTTAAAGCTATTACAAAACTCCTTTATATAAGCCGTGGTTTTCCTTAAAAATTTAGAGTAAAGGTCTTAAAACCTTTCGCTAGTGTCGAGAGCTACTATTTTTCAACCCCTTCGAAGGGTTTTAATCATACCTTTTTAAAATAATAGGCTCAAGCCATTCTTATTCTTTAAAATACTTCTTTTTCAACCCTTCGACTCCATTGAGACTCAAACCTTTCGAAAGCATTAGAAAACCTTTCAAATCCATTAAAACTCAAAACCTTTCGAAAGCATTGGAAAACAAACCTTCCGAAAACTCACTGGGTTTAATTTTTAAACATGTGGAAATCTACTTTAGAAGCTTTCGACTTCATTAGAGGAAACCTTTCGACTTTGTCGAAAGCTCTGCTTTGAAAGCTTTAAAACATATCATTTAAAACAATAGGCCTCTGCCTTTTGTACCAACCCCTTCGACAACATTGGGTTATACTTCAATTATAAAACAAGGGTAAACCATCTAAGTCGAAAGCTTTGATACCTTTCGAAAGCATTGGAGAAGCGGCTATTTTTAAAACAAGTAAACCTTTCGACTTTTTCGAAAGCAATGGCTTTGAAAGGTTGGAAAAAGCAGTAATAACCTTTCGACTGCGTCAGAAGGTTCAAAACGAAACAAAGATATAGCGGCAGTAACCTTCGACTATGTCGAAAGGTTTAAAACCTTTATTTTAAGTAATTGACCTGGTCAAAAGCAACCAAGTCGAAATCTCCTTTTCGAATGCAAGCAGGTGTAAGCTTTTGGTTTAACAAACATACCCCAACCTCTTTGGCAACCAACCTTTCAACTAAGTACCCTTCGACCTTGTTCAATTCATTACGTACCAAGTAACTTGATACCATATGCTTTGAACTTTGACCTTGTCGAAGGCTATAACTTTTCGACTTTGTCGGAAGGTCTGGGTCAGAAGGTTTGATGCCTAAAATGGCTGAAACATGCTAAAAGCATGATTTTCTTGTTTTAACTTAAAAAGATAACTTTTCAACTAACTTGTCATTATTTTTCATATTCTCATTGGTTGATAATTACTTTTCAAAAAAGTGCTTCCACTGATTTCAGAATTAAATAATAATTTTACATTATAAAATGCCCCTTCTCCTTAATTAAATATAAAACATTTAAGTCCCATACCTTAAATAATTTTATATATTCAACAAATCACTTAGGAAAAACATGAAAAAATTCCAGTAAATCTATTTTAATATGTTTTCCAACATATAAATATTTCAAGCCCAAATAATAATTATTTTAGCCGTAAATTATTTATAACCCAATAAATCATTTTCTTCACTAGAAAATTAATATAAAATCCACATAAATTCAGAAAATTATGAAAATTGAAACCCATCTCCCAAATCTTGTTTTCTATAACATAAAATTTTTATATGCCATTTAAAAATCATTTCATCTCGGTTTTACCCTAAAATCGTATACATCTCCTTTTAAACAACCTTGTTTAATCCATATTAATCATAAATCTAACATATCATCATTCAATATATCATAAAAACAGATTTACACTTAAATCCAAAACCATATGATCATAAAACAAAAATAGAGATGTAGAAATTATTACTCACCTTAGATTGGATAAGGAAATTGAAGTTTGATTGAGATTGATTCCTTTTACCTTGAACCCTATGCTTTAAGTTGATTTTCTCTTCTCTTCTTCCTAATGGCCAGCCTTGCTTCTCACGGTTATAATTTTTTTTTGTTTTAAGTAAAATGAACGTGTATGACCTAATGAGAATAGTATAAGGGTGGGAAGTATGGTTATTTACCATAATGCCTTATGTTTAATTTCCTAACCATTTATACAAGTTCATTAGATTTTAAATAAGCACGACCACTTAATTTATTAATCAACCTCAATCTCTTTATCTACATTATTCTATTCAATTTATTCTAATTAAATCTCCTGAATAATTTCAATAAAATTAGGGGTGTTACAGGCTCCCCTCCTTAAATAATTTCGTCCTCGAAATTCAATAAGGACTAACTAGCAAACATAACAATCATTTGTAACATCTCCATGAACCAAATATATGTAAATCTACTATAGAAATACCATCATAGCAGATCAGGACAAGCCTCTCAAATCCTATCTTCGGTCTCCCAAATACAGTCTTTCTCGTTGTCGCTCCACTGTACCTTCACCAACTTGACTGTCTTGATCCTCAATTTCTTCTCCTCTCTCGCTACAACCCGAACTGGTTGTCTTACAAAAGTCAAATCTGGCTCTACTACCAAATTCCCCAACTCTGTCTGAGGAATGGTAGCCTCTGGATCATGCACATACTTACGAAGATGAGTCACATGGAATACATTATGGACACTTTCCAAACTACTCGGCAACTCTACTATGTAAGCGAGCTTTCCAATCCTTTCTATAACCTGAAATGGACCTACATACCTCGGGGCCAACTTTCCAGACTTTCCAAATCGTACTACACCCTTCATTGCTGATACTTTAATGAAAACCTTGTCTTCCACTGAGAACTCTAATTCTTTACGCCTCTTATCTACGTAACTCTTCTGCCTGGATTGAGCTTCCCTCATCCGTCCTCGGATTAACTCAATCTTCTCTGATGCCTCTCTAACCAAATCCGGACCTAAGACCAATCTGTCTCCGGTCTCCAACCAACATGTTGGCGATTTGCATGGCCTTCCATACAAAGCTTCAAAAGGCGCCATTCCTATACTGGTCTGATAACTATTATTATAGGAAAACTCAATCAGATGTCGGTGATCTTCCCAAGATCCACCAAAGTCTAACACACAATCTCTCAATAAATCCTTGAGCACCTTGTTGACCCTCTCTGTCTACCCATCCGTCTGTGGGTGATATGTTATACTCATCTTGAGCTTGGTACCTATAACCTTTTGTAGACTCCTCCAAAATTTGCTAGTGAATAATGCATCTCTATAGCTGACTATGCTACTAGGAATCCTATGAAGTCTAACTATGTTCTATATAAACAACTTAGTCAAAAAAGGTGCCGTCCTTGTTGACTTTACCTGAATGAAATGGGCACTCTTGGTCAACCTGTCCACAATAACCCATATACTCTCATTTCCTCTATTTGACCTTGGCAACCCATCGATAAAATCCATCGATATCGAATCCCATTTCCTGACTGGGATATCTAAAGGCTGATGTAATCCATTTGGCTTCTGAAGTTCGGCTTTTACTTATTGACAGTTTACACACTGCCTAATCCACAAGCCAGCATCCCTCTTCATTCCTTCCCAATAAAAGCTCCTCTTCATATCTTGATACATCTTGGTCCCTCCAGGATGAATCGTAAACTTCGATCGATGATATTCCTCTAGAACTTCCCTCCTTAAGTTCTCTATATTCGGAATGCAAAGCCGTCCCTTCTTTCTCAACCATCCTCTTTGGTCAACACTAAAATCCTTTAGGTCGTCAATCTCAGTTCCTACCTCAAGCCTTCTAATCCTCTCAACTAAAACTGGATCTTCTCTCTACTTAGAAGCTATCATCTCGATCAACACTGGTCGAACTTCTAATCAAGATAACATGGCAGTACCCTGACTAGAACTAGCAACAGATCTCAACTGCACCCCACAACTGGCTAAAGTTCTAGATCCTTCCATTCTGCTAACATTGTTAACACCATATTCTGATGTTTTCTACTGAGAGCATCTACTACCTTATTTCCTTTCCCATGAGTATACTCTATACTGAAATCATAAGCAGCCAAAACTCCAGCCACCTCTACTGCCTCATATTCAACTCCTTCTGAGAGAGTAAATAATTTAATGACTTATGATCAGTATACAACTCAAATCTCTCTCCCAAAAGATAATGCCTCCAAATCTTTAAGGCAAAATCACCGCCACCAACTACAAGTCATGAGTAGGATATCTAACTTCGTGCGATCTAAGCTGCCTAGATGCGTAAGAAAAAACTTTGCCATTCTGCATCAATACTGCTCCCAATCCAGTGCCACATGCATTAGTGTATACTACTAACCCTTGGTTACCATACAAGACTACAAACACTGGCGCATTGGTTAACAAATGCTTTAACTTAAGGAATGATTCCTCACACTTGTCGGACCAAACAAACTTCACGTCCTTCCTGATCAACTTAGTCAAAGGTGCTGTTATCCACGAGAAATCCTTGATGAATCTCCGGTAATAACCAGCAAGTCCAAGAAAACTCCTTATCTCGGTTACCGTCTCTGGTCTCTTCCAATTATTGACAACTTCGATCTTAACTGGATCGACTGACAGTCCTTCTTATGAAACTACATGACCAAGAAACTTCACTTCTCTCTTCTAGAAATGAGACTTGGAAAACTTCACCTTCAGCTGATTCTGCCTCAGTGTCTCCAACACTACTCTAAGATTAATCTCATGCTCTCTTTCATCTTTAGAGTACATCAAAATGTCATATATGAACACCAACACGAACCTATCCAAGTGCTCTCGAAAAACCTGGTTCATCAAATCAACGAAGAAAGCAGGCGCATTTGTCAATCCAAATGGCATCACCATCCACTCATACAAACCATGCCTAGTCCAAAATGTCATCAAAGGAATGTCCTCCACCACTCGTAATTGATGAAACTTCGTCGCCAAATCCAATTGGAAAAACACTTTGGCTCCACTCAACTGATCAAATAAGTCATCGATTCTCGGCAAAGGTACTTATTCTTGATCGTCCTTTCATTTAACTTACGATAATCGATGCACATCCTTAACGACCCATCTGGTTTCTTTACAAACACCACGGTTGCTCCCTAAGGCAAACTGCTTGGTTTGATAAAATTCCTTCCCTCAAGATCCACTAGCTGCACCTTCAATTCCTTCATCTCTGTCGGAGTTATTCTGCTATGTGGTCTACTAACAGATTCAGCTCCTAGTACAAGGTCTATCTGAAACTCAACAGCTCGTTTCGGGGGTAATCCATCAACTAGTTTAAAGACATCTGCAAACTCTATAACTACAAAAACCTGTCTAAGCTCTTCTCCAACCTCCATGGTACTCAACAAAGCACAAACACTCCTACTGGAATTCTCCACTGAGAAAATGATTCAATTATGACTATTAAGGTGTCTCAATGATATTTCCCGATCTTGGCAAAATATCCTAGCTTCATACTTACCCAACTAATCCATACCTAAGATGATCCCAAAATCTACGAAATCAGAAACATACAAAGTGCATGCAAACTTATGACCTAACAAATCAAGTTCTAACTGGTCACATCTCATCCCAAGAGTTGCATACCCTCCTATTGGATTCGTAACCCTTAAGGGAGTAATAGGGTATGTGGGTTCTATGCATAACCTATCAACCAAATATTGAGATATAAATGAATGTGATGCACCAGTATCAAAAAGTAACCTTACTGGTATATTCTGAATCAAAAGCGTACCTTCCATCATAATCTCTCCTTTTTCTGCTGCAGTGGGTTTAAAAGAAGATGGTGGTCCAATAGCAAACACCTTCCCTCTATCCGCCCTGACTGGCTCTGGACATTGGTTCTTATAATGCCCAACTTGGTCACAGTTGAAGCATTTCACATTCTTCTTCTCCACCGGCTTCTTTCCTTTACCAGTTCTGCACTCGTGGGCATAATGGCCCTTCTTATCACACTTATAACACACCAAATCAGCCTTCCCCTTCTTAGAGGTCTCCTCTTTCTAGGCTCCTTTCTTCTTAAAGAATTTCCTTTTCTTTCCCTAAGAACCCTAGGACTCAACTGGTTTCTCCCTAGCTGAAATAGCAAGCATTTCCTCATGGAGGACGGTCATCTCCACCATCACATGATAAGGTTCTCTAATATGAGTCATAACCATCCTGCCTAACTCTGGCCTCAATCCTCTAATTAATCTTGCTTTCCTTCTAACATCAATGTCAACCAAAGCATAGCCATATCGAGATAGCTAATCAAACTTGGCAGCATACTCTATCACAGACATCTTTCCTTGAACAAGTCCATGAAATTCCTCATTAATGCCGACTTGGCAACCTCAGACAAGAATCTCTACTCAAACGTCCTCCTAAAGTCAGCCCAAGTCAACTCTTCCTCCGGCACTCCGGCCGTCACACTGTTCCACCCAATGAAGCGCTAACCTCTGCAAATGTCTAGAGGCTAGTCTTCTCTCCATCATTCAAGCCTAAATCAGTAAAGATCCTCTCACAGTTCAACAGCCAGTTCTCAACTTCAACAGCATCTTTCGTTCCAACAAATGGCTTTCCTCCTAGATTGATATAGTCTCTACTCAGCTCAGCATAATTATAACCAGCTGGAACTACAGGATTAGCTCCTCAAACATTACCAACAGCTCCCGCTTGCAAAAGATTAGCCAACAACTGATACACCATCCCCGCATCTACTGGCGGATTTCCAGCAGCTACATTGGCCTTAGCATTTTGGTTAGCATTAGCCTGTCGACCTTGGTTTCTCCGAGTATTAGGTCGAGCATTTCCATTAGTAGTGGTGCTTCCTCCACCTAGATTTCCTCTTCCGTTTCCTGCCTCCATATCCTCTTTCTAATATATCTACATACGAGCGGTAGTAAGATACAAAAGAACGGTCTAAGAGAGAGGGGAATACATACTTAGATATATACTATATATCAAATACAAGTACGTTACTATAGCGTTAACCCAAACCGTGATCTTATTTTTAAATTTATTGCATTATGTCTGAAAAAGCTTTTAGGTTTTACTTTTCTTTCAAAGTTTCATAAACCTATGCTCTGATACCAACTGGTAACATCCTCTTACTTGGAGGACCAAAACTAACGGCTATGGATGCTGCAGTCATCCATAGTTATTAATCTTCGGCGACCAAATATGGTGGGTGCTAGATACATTGATACAAAGATCACGGTAATATAAAAAAAATTAGCAATTCAAAAACACATTTCCATATTCAAATCAAAACATTTCATGTTCATTACATAATCCCAAATTTTGTTAACCACGTCCAGCAAAATATAATTATTACAAATACGCCAAGAGCTACATATGAGGATGCCCCCTTGGTTGATCAGAGTATATAGTAAGGATAATAAATCTGCTTTTACAGACAAGACATACAGCGGAAAGAAAACTCTAAATATCTATCTGCCTCCTACATGCCTCCGGAAGCTTTATTCGTCAAAGAAGAGAACCAGAAAACCCTAGACCTCAAACTACACAAAATCAATTGAGTACTCGAGATTTTAAAGGGAAAACAAAAACTTTGAGTCGGACAAAAAGCCTGGTATGAATAATAATCTAACATCTCATTCCTTTTTAGATATCTAGTGAGACCACGTCGCCTAGCGGAATGGGTTTTCCCCTCACTAGTATCCTAAAACCTTTATAAAGCCATATACCGTGCTCATGCATCCACAATGGTTAAAACATACATTTTTAAAATATTATGATGATATGCATACTTGAAAATAATTATGATTTCTCATTCCCAGTTTAGTCTGACACTCTGTCTTAATTATAGTTTCTAGGGTCACCATTAACCTTTTAGTTTTTATGGGTTTACTAATAACCTTGTTATACCTAATGGACACCCCGTCCTATTCTAAGTTTTCATGGGATCACTAAGAACCTATAGGCTCCTGCCAGTTAACTAAATCAATTCATGGGTCCTCCCGAACCTATTAGTCCTTCCAATAACTAATCACCTTATCCTAATTTTCAACGGTTTACCAGGAACCTATGGATTTATCCAGTAACTCACTTCACATCCTAGTTTACATGGGTTGACTAGGAACCTGCTGATACTTCCATTAGCCACTTTCTTATCCTAGTTTTCATGGGTTTACTAGGAACCTATTGACTGATGTCAATTCTTAGTCCGGATATAGTGTCCATGGGTTCACTACAAACAGATTAGCTCCTGCCAACTGTCCTTAATACATAGTTTTCATGGGTTAACCATGAATCTTTTGGCTTACTCCAATAACTACTTAATCATAGTTTTCATGGGTTTACTATGAACCTTTTAGTTTACACCAATAACTACTTTATCATAGTTTTCATGGGTTTACAATGAACCTTTTGTTCACCTCCAATAACTACAAAGTTTAGGCATCTTATATTTATGGTCACCCTGACTCCTTGGATGCAATTCTGCTCATTCAAGAGTTTAACCAATTTATGTTCACTATTGTTTTACCCTGGCTGGTTCGTCTACCTCTTTTCCCCAAAATACAATTATGGGTTATCATGTGATTATGTTCAAATTTGAAGAAGCAAAACAACAATTTAACAATACCACTCCTGTGGATTTAAGGTCCTTGTAATATATTACATAAAACATAGTTAAAACCTTTAACATATATTTTTATCAAGGCAAATTCTTCTTCAAAATTACATACTTAAAGCCATTACAAAACTCCTTTATATAAGTCTTGGTTTTCCTTAAAAATTTAGAGTATGGGTCTTAAAACCTTTCGACAATGTCGAGAGCGTCTATTTTTCAGCCCCTTCGAAGGGTTTTAATCATACCCTTTTAAAATAATAGGCTCCGGCCCTTCTTATTCTTTAAAATATTTCTTTTTCAACCCTTTGAATCCATTGACACTCAAACCTTTCGAAAGCAATAGAAAACCTTTCAAATCCATTAAAACTCAAAACCTTTCGAAAGCATTGGAAAACAAACCTTTCAAAAACTCACTGGGTTCAATTCTAAAACATGTGGAAAATCTAGTTTAAAACCTTTCGACTTCATTGGAGGCAACCTTTCGACTTTGTCAAAATTTCTACTTTGAAAGCTTTAAAACATATCATTTAAAACAATAGGCCTCTTCCTTTTATAGCAACCCCTTTGAAAGCTTTGGGTTATACTTCAATTATAAAACAAGGGTAAATCATCTAAGTCGAAAGCTTTGATACCTTCCGAAAGCATTGGAGAAGCAACTGGTTTTAAAACAAGTAAACCTTTCGACTTTGTCGAAAGCAACGACTTCAAAAGGTAGGAAAAAGCAGCATAACCTTTTGACTGTGTCGGAAGGTTCAAAATGAAACAAAGATAAAGCGGTAGTAACCTTTTGACTGTGTCGAAAGGTTTAAAACCTTTATATTAAATAATTGACCTGGTCGGAAGCCACCAAGTCAAAAGCTCCTTTTCGATAGCAAGTAGGCGTAAGCTTTTGGTTTAACAAACATACCCCAACCTCTTTGGCAACCAACCTTTCGACTAAGTACTCTCGACCTTGTTCAATTCATTACATACCAACTGACTTGATAACATATGCTTTGAACTTTGCCTTGTCGAAGGCTATAACCTTTCGACTTTGTCGAAAGGTCTGGGTCGGAAGGTTTGATGCCTAAAATGGCCGAAACATGCTAAAAACATGATTTTCTTATTTTTAACTTAAAAAGATAACTTTTTAACTAACCTGCCATTATTTGTCAAATTCTCATTGGTTGATAGTTACTTTTTAGAAAAGTGCTACCACTAAATTCAGAATTAAATAATAATTTTATTTTATAAAATGCCCCTTCTCCTTAATTAAATATATAAAACATTTAAGTCCCATACCTTAAATAATTTTATATATTCATCAAATCGCCTAGGAAAAATCTGGAAAAATTCCAGAAAATCAATTTTAATAAGTTTTCCACCATATACAAATTTCAAACCCAAATAATTATTATTTTAGCCGTAAATAATTTATAACCCAATAAATCATTTGCTTCACTAAAAAATTAAGATAAAATCCACATAAATTCAGAAAATTATGAAAATTGAAACACATCTCCAAAATCATGTTTTCTATAACATAAAATTTTCCTATGGCATTTAAAAATCATCTCATCTCGGTTATACCCTAAAACCGTATATATCTCCTTTTAAACAACCTTGTTTAATCCATATTAATCATAAATCTAGCATATCATCATTCAATATCATAAAAATAGATTTACACTAAAATCCGTAACCATATGATCATAAAACAAAAATAGAGATGTAGAAATTATCATTCACCTTAGATTGGATAAGGAAATTGAAGTTTGATTGAGATTGATTCCTTCTAACTTGAATCCTATGCTTTAAGTTGATTTTCTCTTCTCTTCTTCCTAATGGCCGGCCTTTCTTCTCACGGTTATAATTTTTTTTGTTTTAAGTAAAATGAACGTGTATGACCTAATGAGAATAGTATAAGGGTGGGAAGTATGGTTATTTACCCTAATGCCCTTATGTTTAATTTCCTAACCATTTATACAAGTTCATTAGATTTTAAATAAGCAGGACCACCTAATTTATTAATCAACCTCAATCTCCTTATCTACATTATTCTATTTAATTTATTCTAATTAAATCTCTTGAATAATATCAATAAAATTAGGGGTGTTATAGCTTGCTTCTAGTTTTTGGGGTGAATTACTTCGGGTCAGGCTTTAGGTGACATTGAAAGTGAATTCTAGACTTAACAAAAATTTAAAGATGGAAAAAGTGGTCGGTACCGAGTTCATTTTGGTTGGTATTTTTCAGATGTTTGTTTCGATTTTAGGTGCTTTAACTTCGTGATGAGCCAAGGAAAAAGAAAAGGAGTGTAAAAGGTGGTCAGTACCGAGTACATTTTGCTTGGTCTTTTTTTGACATTTTCTTCGGGTTTCAAGTGCTTTCACTTTGGGAAAATCCTAGGAAAAAATAATGTAGTGTAAAAAATGGTAGGTATCGAGTTCTTTTGCTTGGTGTTTTTTGCATGGTTGCTTGGGATTTTTTGATGGGTTACTATGAGTCAGCATGGGGTTAAGTGGAAAAGTGAAATACTTCGACTTTAGGAATTTTTTTTGGAGATGATCAAAGTGATTAGTGTCGAACACTTTTGATAGCAACCGATGGGGCCCAAATTTGGGGGACTTGCACATGATGTCTCAGTGTTCGTATACGTGTGTTCATTCTATCGTTTGACATTTATTTTTGATGGTTATAACACGATGAAGAACAATAGTAAATGAAGAAGCGAAGGTGTGACGTTTTGACAATGACTTCAGGATTACGACGAGATGAATCTATGACATGAGATGGGTGTATATAGATGTACCAAACTTAGACGAGGCGTTTGATCTAATACCCTAAGTGGGAAGTAATTAGGGGCTAGGGCAGTCCGAGTTGGCATGATCGACAAGGCAAAGAGATGTAATGGGGCATGGGATGTTCTGAGTCAAGTGGCCTACAGAAGGGATCATTGATAACACTGGATGTGGATGATTATGTGGGACAAGGTATGTGAGGTCGCTCATCTATGTACCCTGGACCATGAGATGGTCTAGCTGTAGTAATACCAGCAATGTAATGGGTACGAATTTCGAAATAAATCGAAACTCAAGTCTATTAGGGTATAGATCGTTGGTTTTGGTACCAATGATAAACACAAATGTATATGAGCGCTATCTTCATAATCTTAGTGCAGAATAGAAAAATATAATATATCATATATATTGAAAAAGGCTACTACCTTAGAATCAATATTATTCCTTGGATGTCTAGTTGCCTTATCAGCGTTGAGTATAATGAGAAGACTTAATCATCTACCGTTCCCGCCTTGCACCAGTATCATGTCCCTCTAAATCTATCATATGGACCGTAATGAGGAGGGGTCAAAACAATGTTCTAGTAACTAGAAAATTTCACACTTCAGTCATAACATTAATTTATGTCGATTGAATTCCATTTAAGCGTTATGCTTATTATTTTTAACTAATTCGTTTAACCATATATGTGTGTACGATATGCCTAACCTCCTCCAAGGTATAATTATATATATATATATATATTTATGTATGTATGTATGTGTGTATATATATTTATTTATGCATATCTACATATATGTCTAAACACCGTGCTACCTAAAAACCCCGACCACTTGATACTTTTTAAATGGGGAGGAGGTAGACCCAACGGCAATTTAATACCTCAATCCCCGACATGGTCCCTCCGCAATGTAAACGCTAGTCAACGATCCTAGCCATAGAGACCAACGGCCCATGTATATGGCTGTATATTTATAATTTAATTGCCATACTACTAATGCATCTCAAAGACTCATCTAAGGGTTAACTAGCCCAGTGCCGATAAACTAACCACTAAATTTTGAGGTCTGTGCATATCCCATACGGATTCCACACTAATAGAAGGTAAAATCCATCAAAACCTAACCTGAGTCTTTTCTACCAATCGCTTGGGACTACTGCTGGTTATAGCCTATGTGCCAGTCCTGCTACAAAATCCGGTCCAACAATAATACTGACATAGCCCGCCGACCTTCCATAGTTGAAATCCCATTAAGACTAACCCAAGTAAGTCAAGGAAAATGCCTCTTTTAGTTACTTGATACCTCTTATTAGAACTGAAGCAGACCCCATTTTCTTAAAAGTACTAGGCCATTTAATACTTCAAATCCATGGCAAACCCTTTGTATATTTTCCCCTACCTATACGCAAACGCATATCCCTTCCCTATAGGTCCCATGAATGGAGATGTCCCACATCAGTAGCAAGTATGAACATCCATTGGTGGCCTTTAGGTGAAGGGAAGACTTCTTTTGTGTAACAATACCGACCTCACATCCCAACCCACTAAACTAAACCAATCATCCTAATCCAAAATTTTGGGCTAGGCCCACTATTCCACGTTCGTTCTAAACGTATAATTAAGGCTATATAATTTTCTACTGTGAAAATTATATTTCCTTCTATGTGTATTCACTAGTATTAACACTTACCTGTTCGCTGCGTAATTATCCCTATTTTAGATGCTTATTCCCTGTATTCCTCGTTTCCTTCTTATATCCAATAAATGTCAATTGTCCGTAATGAATGGTCACTAATATCAAAATCAGACAATTCTAATGACTTTTATTTATTTGTTTTAACCTATTATGCCAATTTTATTTTCCCATAAATGCCAAATTAATTCTTTAACTAGTCCCATTAAACACATTTATGTCCCCATTTAATGCATGTAACTTCCTATTAATTGCATATTTAAAGCCCTACTAATTTTGGAATTACTATCTCTTTTCCAACTATACCTTCTAATCATATAATTTACTGCACTATTTATAACTAGATGGCCTAATTATAACTAGTGCGAATATCGACATTGATTATGCTTAAAATATATTTTTATTTTTAATCGGTAAGAGTGGTTATACGTGTGTGTGTATTCCTATTCCTAACAAATTAATTCATATGCTTAGGAATTCCAGAACATCAATTTCCACATATAAGTTTACTAATCGATTCTTTCCAAAAATGGAACACTGTTATAACTTTCCATAAATTACCCAAAAATGAGATTTTCACTCTGTTTAAAATTATAAGGAATCATCTCTTTTCTTTTATTGAAATAGACAGTGCAAACTACGGAGAAGAATAACCATAATTTACACATCTCTTTCCTTTTTGGTTTATTCCTTATTAGTTCAAACGACACACTTTTATACGCATTTTTGGAATTGGATAATTTATGGAAATTACATGGAAATAGATATAATTAAATTATACCCCGCTCCCAATAAATTAAAACACAAAAATTAGGGTAATCTAAACTAATAATAACATTTTATAACCTAACTATAAATCCAAAATATACTTTACAACTTAATGAACATTCAACTTTAACAAATTTAGGTACCGATTTCAAATTTCCAAATTAGGGTGTAAATACCATTCATATTCCAATTACCTAACTTGTAGAATATGTGGGTGAGATTTCATTATCCTAAGCCTATAACTCCATAGATCTTATATAGGCATAATAGTTAAATAAAAATCAACAATATAAATTTCAATGTTATAAATAAATTATATAATTTCCCACTCACCTTTCTAGCTTTCCAAATCTCCCAAATCCGAATTCATCTCTTTACTTGAATCCGTTTCAATTCTAATCCAAAAAAATATGTATAAGAATGTATATACATACTATTAGAATTACATATCTGAGGAAAGATTTGGGGTAAGAGGATATAGATTTATAATAATGAAATTTACCTGTTTCTTTCGCAACGTTGATTCGCTTCTTCTCTTCTATTTTCCGCCCTTCCCTGATTTTATATATGTATAATAATAATTTATAATTAATAGAAATAGTGAAGAAGATAAAATGGTAGAGCTTCGATGCTTTGATTAGAAAATATGATAAGAGAAGTGAGGAGTTAGGCGTATATTTATAGGCGCTAGAATCAATCGTATTTCTTACATTAAAATAATTAAATTCGGGCAATTCGACCAAGGTTCAACCCTAGTCGCCACTCCCCCGACCATTCGATCACTAGCGATCGACAAACCCATGTAGAGGGTCGACTAATGGGGTCCTGCATTTATTATTATTTATTTCCTTTTTCTTGTTTTTAATTATTTTCGTTCCAAAAATTTCAAACAGTAATAACTTTTTCGTTTGAGCTCCGATCGCGAAACTCCAAATATGAAAGTTGCTCGGAAAATTGCCACAAACGCAATGGTGCAAGTTTCGTGGCCAAATTCCGATGTTTGCGCAAATTCCATTTTCGAACCTTAGCAATTATTTATTAATTATCGATAATTTTTATAGGGTATTACATTCTCCCACCTTAAAATAATTTTGTCCTCAAAATTCCCCAAGGGTACAACATAGCGTGCAACCATGTAAACTATCCAAATAATTAGTTTACAACCAATTTTGCAGCCAAACGTGTATACGTGGATGGTGTATCATAACATATAAGACATGCATGCTGAATGATTCTAAATTGGCGCCTCCTATACCAATGCATTCTTTTAAAAACATTTTGAAAATATGACGCAAACAACCTATATATTCTGGCAGTTATATATATATGTGTAAGTTTTCAAAAAAAAAATTATCCTTGTTTTCACACAATAATTTTGCACACTTCTACGAGTATGGTTCAACCAATTTTGCATCCAATCCCTACCTCCAATACCCATCACACAATTAATATCAAAAAATTTTGAAAATCTACTTTTCCTAAATATATACTCCTATGCCAAAAAAGGAATTTAGATGGAAATTTTATGATTCCACCCTACTTTTGGATACCAATTCCGTTGTACCTTTCTCTCGTGCCCTCAAATTTAATCCAATTTTTCCATGTACAATATGCATAAGGAGGTTTATTTTTGAATGTTAAAATGTAATTATCCTAAATGCAAGTTTCATTTCACTATTAACAAGGTATGGAAATAGAAATTCCAAAGCTAAAATAGTCATTTTCCTTGTTATTATCTATGTTTAGTATACTTCCACCCTTGTCGGACAGTAGAACTCATATTTACTAACACATCAACGCCCCCTATGCTAAGCATGTGGCATTTGAAAATCCAAAATTTTCTAATTTAAAGAAAACGTTTCCCCCTTCAAACAAACCTGTAAAATAGTTTTAAAAATCAAATTTCCAAAAGCATTTAAACAAAAAATTTTAAAAGAATTTGTACATAATTATTCAAAAGCATTTAAACACAATCTTTTCAAAACACTTACTTCTACGTCCTTAAAAAAATCAAGCAACATCTTAATGTAATCGAGACATAGTCAACGAGTTAATGCATATGATTGACCCTAGCATTGTGAAGTTAATCCAAGATTCGGAAAAACTTTCCTTTTACTCCTAAAAGTTGATTTTGGATTTTATGACATAGGGATGTGATTTGTGATTTCGCAACAACCCTTCCCTACCCTTCGCTTGCTAAAATTTAGTTTCCCAAAATTTTTAAAACTTTTAGGATTAAAGCATTCTTTATTTCTAGTTGCTAACCTAATTTTCTAATTAACTTATAGACTTAATAACATTTATCACTAGTTAATTGTCCTAATGAGTTCTCCTTATTTGTATTGTTTTCCAATATATATATATATATAAAAAGAATACCACTTAATTAAAATAATGGCGACCGTTCTTGCATCTGCTGGAAACGCTAATGGTGATTCTTCCGCAAATCCTAAAGCTGACGACACGGGTTGGCAACAAGTCACACATAAAAACAAGGGCAAGCATCCTATGGGGGAATTTCTGCAGAAGCCTAGGAGAGAGAACACGATTCAACGTGCCCCATTGGTGGATGCTAGAAACAATATTCCTGAATTCAAGGAGGGGAAAAGAACGTGGGTTGATGCGATAGCAGGAAACACGCGCATTGAAGGAGTGGTCAATAACTTTGAACCGTTGGAAGATGCCGAGGGACCCTTTGCAGATCTGGATGAAGAGGTATTCAATTCAGCTAAAAACATGTGGGATACATCCATTTATATCTATGTTGCTGGGAAAAGACCTTATTACATACACCTGAATGCTTATATTAAAAGGGAATGGAAGCCTGTAGGTAAGTGGGATGTTTTCCCAAGAGAAAATGGTTTCTACCTTATTAAATTCAGTAGTGAATTAGATTGCAAGAAGGTACTGGAAGGAGGCCCTTGGTTTATTGACAGTAAACTCATATTCACGAAGAAATGGGAACCTAATCTAAGACTAGAAAGGGATATGTTGGAAACCCATCCTGTATGGGTAAAACTGATGAATTTAGACCTATCCCTATGGAATGCGCGTGGTATAAGTAAAATAGCAAGCCTCATAGGAAACCCCTTGGCTATGGATGATTGTACTAGAAATGTTAAAAGACTGAGATATGCCAGAGTCCTAGTAGAAATTAAAGCTAGTGACCCTATCAAAAAACAAGTGCGTGCCAAAGATAGAAGCGGTAATATATATTTACAAGAGTTAGAGTATGATCACATCCCACCTGTATGCAACAACTGTAAGTGTTTTGGACACTCCACAGAGCAGTGTGAGATCGTTATAGGACCTGTTAAGCAGGTGTGGAGGCAAAAACATACGCAAGATACTAATCTATCTGATACTACACAAAATATACAACCAAAAGAGGTTCAAATTGAGCCTACTACTGAAGAAGCACTTATACAAATAGAATCTTCAAGCTCTGATGCTAATGTCCAAAAGGAAACAGATACGGTATCCCTGGTTGACTTGGAAGATGAAGGAAAGCTGACTGGCCCAGTGCTGGTAAACTCTGTGGTTACTGGAAATGTCCATATCCCTGCTGAGAGATCGCCAGAGAAAGTGCCTGTATCTACACATGAAATTGATGAGATTAACAAAATTGAATTGGAAAATTTTGATTCAGATACAGATAAAGAGGAAAATACCCCCAATAAATTTACAAAGACCAACTTAGAATATTCCAAACAATTCCAGAATCAAGAGGATAAGGGCAAGGCGAAGTTGAATCGCGAGGGTTCTCCTATGAAACTGAGGAGTAGACCTTCAATCTCTAAATGTCAATAATATGCTGGAATGTAAGGGGTCTAAATAATGACGTTAGACGTTTAGACCTCTTAAATTTGAGGAGATCTTATTCTCCTGCAATTATAAGTATTTTGGAAAATAAATTCAATGATGAAAATCTATCCTTTTTCACTGATACTATGGGAGAGGATTGGTCATATATGCACAACAATGATGTAGGTTGTAAAGGCCGCATTCTTTTACTATGGAATAAACTGAGTTGGAATATCAGCTTACAACAGAAAGATGAACAACATATAACAGTAGAAGCTATTAATAAGGGTGGTCTAAAAGTAACTCTAAGTTGTATTTATGCCAGCAATTTGGCTTCCCAAAGAACCAGGCTGTGGCAAGCCATCAAGAATATAAGCAAACATAATAACAACCCTTGGATTGCTTTAGGAGATTTCAACTCAGTTCTTAGAGCTGAGGAGAAAAAAGGAGGACTCACCATGAGAGTATCCCAGCTTGAGGAATTCAACAATTGCATACTAGAAGCAGGATTGCTCGAGCCAGTCCACAGTGGCCTGAAATACACATGGAGAAGTGGTGAAAATAAAAAAATTTCCTGCAGGTTAGATAGAGTGGTGGTTAATGTCAAATGTATCACTATGTTGTCTAATATCAAAGTAAGCATTCTTCCCCCATCTACCAGCGATCATTGCCCTATTCTTGTTGACCTAGTAGATAAGGGATTGGTCACTAAAGGAAAGCCTTTCAGATATTGTAATCATTGGCACGATATTGAGGGATACCATGAAGCTATTAAATTGAAAGACTATTCAATGGTTGAGGGCACTCAATGTTATAACCTGATTCACCTCATTAAAAAGGCTAAAATCAACTTAAAGAACTGGAATAGATGCAGACCAAAGGATGATGATCTGATCTCCAAGCTTCAGGGCAATAGTGAAGATCTTCTGGATTTGATAGAGAATGGTGCAGATGATGATATCACATGGCATAATTACTATTTAAATCAAAGCAACCTAAAGGAAGCTCTCAAAGTTAAAGCTACTGAACTCAAGCAAAAAGCAAAGGAAAAATGGTTAACCGAAGGGGATGAATGCACTAAATTCTTTTATGCCAAAATGGCCATTCGTAATAATAAGAATAATAATATAAAAATTATCAATCAGGATGGCCAATCAACTATTAATGATGCAGAGTTTGAAGAACAAGCAATCAAGTATTATACTGACTTATTCAATGGTAAAGTTTGCACTAACTTACCAACCATACATTGCAGGAGGCAGGTTAACTCCCATGGTAAAAGGATGCTGACAAGGGAGATTGCTGAAGCTGAGGTCCTGGAAGCTCTGCACTCCATTCACATTGATTCCAGTCCAGGACCCGATGGATTCGGCTCCAGTTTCTTCATTCACCACTGGGGGGACCTGAAAAATCAAATTGTCTCAGCTATGCAGGATATTCTACAAACAGGAAAATTTCCAAAAGAAATCAACCACACATTCATCTGTCTCATTCCTAAAGTTGATAACCCAACAAGAATTGAAGATTATCGGCCTATAGCCTGTTGCAATGTGATATAAAAAATTCTAAGCAAGATTCTATGTAATAGGATGAAGCTGATTTTACCTGATCTCATTTCCGAGTGTCAAAGTGCTTTCATAAAGGGTAGAAGCATCTCCGAAAATTCGCTTATGGCTCATGAATTGGTAAGGAATTTCAATAAACCACGCACTGATAAATTCTGTCTAAAGGTTGATCTTCACAAAGCATATGATAGAATTAGTAGACAATTTATTATTCACATGCTTAATGCTATGGGATTCCCTCAAAAATTTGTGAATCTAATAAATGAATGCATATCTACACCTACCTTCTCTATCCTGATCAAGGGCTACCCAAAAGGATTTGTTGGAACCAACAGAGGCATTCGGTAGGGTGATCCTCTTTCCCCTTATTTGTTTGCAATTGCTATGGAATACTTTACCTTACAAATGGAATTGGCTACTCATCACAAAATTATTCAGACCATATTCAATTTCCAGCCTGTTGTAAGTCACTTACTCTACGCAGATGACTTGCTCATTTGTATCAAATCCAGCAAGGGAGCAGCTACAGCTATTAAAGAAATCTTTGGTAATTTAGACAACTGTGCTGGTCTAAAACTTAATGAATTGAAAACCAAGTGTTATTTTAACAAAACTTGTAGAAGCAAAGTGGAGGTGTTGGATACCCTAAAAGTAAAGGAAGGAACCTTGCCTGTCAAATACTTAGGTATCCCACTTTCTTCCAATAAGATTACTGACAGGGAATGTGCTATACTCATCTCGTCTATCAGGGACAAAATGCAAGGATGGTGCTCCAGAATGCTTTCTCTTGCAGGTCGTATTGAGTTGGTTCACACTGTGATTCATTCTAAAATCAATTTTTGGATGCAAACATTTCAACTTCCTGAAGCTTCCATTCAAAAAATTGAAAAGATTTGTGCTGACTTCATTTGGAAGGGTGGATTACACAAAATAAAATATGACATTTTATGTAGGCCTAAAGAAGAAGGGGGTGTGGGTCTCAGAAGACTCAGGGACATGAGAGCTGTGCATACTCTTAAACAAGCTTGGAAAATAATTAATGGCAAAGGTCTTTGGGGGAACTGGATGAGAAGGAGGTACATTAAAGGGAATTTCTGGCAAATGCCTATAGACAACAATGCCTCAGCGAACTGGAAGGCAATCTTGAGGATTAGAGATACTCTTGCTTCACTGTGTTCTCGAGAAATAACTAATGGGCAGGATACTGATCTATGGAGTGATCCTTGGATTCAAGGTGAATCTCTAATTGATATATTGGGTATACACACCTTTTCTGATTTTGGTTGTCCACAGAAAAAAGTGAAAGAATTAATTAAGGTGAATGGGTGGGACTGCTCCTCTTTACCAATAAATCAAGATAAAAAGGATATCATTCAATACATGCCTATATTTTATGGCAGAGACATGGATGTTTGGGTTTGGAAGCCTACTGGAAATGAATTTTCTACTAAGGTTACCTAGGAGGAAATCAGGCAAAATGACAGCAAAGTTGCTTGGAGCAAAATTATATGGGACCATGTCAACAACCCCAAAATGGCTTTTACAGCATATAAAGCAATTCTGAAGAGGCTGCCGACAAGAGATAGATTATCAAAATGGGGAGTGACCAATGAAACAGCTTGTGTTCTATGTAATCAGAGCTTGGAATCACATGAACATCTCTTCTTTGATTGTAATTTTGCTAATTCGGTGTGGATCTCGTGCAACAAGTACTTAAACATAAATCCTTATTCTAATAACTTAGTTGAACAAGTTGAGTACCTGACTAGGAGAGGAAGCGATAAAGACGTTGAATCCAAGCTGCATAAAATCGCCATCACTGTGACTGCGTGGAGCATATGGAAAGAAAGGAATCGAAGAATTTTCCAGAGCAAGCATAGAAATCACACGGAAGTAAATAGATTAGCTATTGTGGACATGCAGATAATTCTGAAGAGGATTAAGAGGGAGATTACTACCAGGCAGGCACAAGCCGAAGTTCATGCTGTAGAAGAGGATTGGAGCTTTCCATTGCAAGAAACCCCAGGAATGAGCCTTCAGTACCGGCCGCCATGATTTGGGAGGAAGATGTTTAGTTTGTTTTGGAAAGGCGTCTGTTACTATCGGAAAGATGTGTACTTTATTCTTTGTACTGTTCAGTTTGGGCTGACTTTGTTCTGGGCTTTAATGCCTTAATAAAATTTACCAATTTACAAAAAAAAAATATCTGTCAAAACTCATCCAACCCATCAACATAGTAATAAATAGAAATATATCTCATATCATATCTTATGCTTTTCCAATATCCGAAGGGAGAGAACTAGTGATTACAACCCAAATAACCTAAAAGAAACAATTGCCAAAAGCTAGCATTCATCATTAGCTGGCGTTAATGATGTTATAGCCCAATCACTCTTTACTAAATTAAAACAGACATTTCTAATATGTCATTCTACCATCACCTACATGTCTTCAATTACTTTCTTGGCTTTTTATAAATATGATCCATCCATTACTTCAATTATTACACCCAATTGTGGGATAAATTGTGCATTCCCACTCTGTAGTGGGTAGAGAATACAAAATATGCACGTTAAGAATATCTCTTTGGAAAATTGACTTGATGGAATAACTTTACAACCACCAATTTTGCCTTCTTTAACCCTGAGTCAACCAACATCCTTTATATGCATTGACGTCTCAATACTCTCTTCTTCAATCATACTACTATCTTTTCTTAATCAAAATCTCTTTATATTGTCTTCAAACTTTGGTATTTCCTTTCTTTCCTTGATCTTTCAACCGAGTATACCCTAGGACTCACAAAAGTGTACTTTGATACTACTATCCATTCTTTTGAGGGTTTTTCTTATGGCTTTCAAACATGTCTAATCAAACATTCCTAAGTTCATTCCAATATTCCTTATATCCAAAGGGGTTTCCTTATTGCTACTCTACGAGCATTCATAGCTATGTTATTCATAATCTTGACTCTTACCTCCGTCTTACTTAGGCAGTCATCCCTATCTACTCCATATCAGAAATTGGCTTGGTTTTTCATAAATTTTAAAAATAATATAAAACTTAACAACCATAAAGTACTTAATCCAAAACTTTTATATTTGAAAATTTAAACTTAGAAACCATTTAAAATTACTTGATTTCCAAAAGGAGTCATGAAAAATTTCTTATTCTAACCAACTTTCCTTTTCAAAGACTTTCTACAACAGTGGCTTCTTTAAAAGTAGGATTCTTTAACTCAAGACATTTAAATACTCAATTATCATACCAACAATTTTTCAAAAACATGTTCTATAACCTCAAACAAAAAAGACTAGAGAAGACATGATAACTTCCATCCTATTATCTTCCTATTAATCATGCTATTTCAACTTCCACCTTTGGCAGAGATTCTAATAACACATGAGGGGGGATTCTAAAAGTTATGTGCAATTGCTGCATTTGTCTAAGCACTTAACTAAAACATATGCGCAATTACTATACATATCTATGTAATTTATTCATTCTTTCTATCCTATTCCTATTTTTTTCTCATATACTATTTCTAACTAGTTTACAAACCCTATTTTTATATAAATTCGTAATGCTATTTCTATTCAAATTTCCTATACTATTAAAATTTCCCCAACCCAACTGACTTAAAGTGGTTTTTTCTTAGATAGCTCTTTTTATCTTTTATTGTTTTCCTCATTAACTCATTGAAGCGTGTTTGCCTACTGCTTTAGTCATTGAGCTTTCCTTCACCAACATAAAATGAGATATGTATAAATCTATTTCAGCTGTTTTTCTCCATGTTTTCCTTATACGGGAATGTTCCTTCTATCTTTATTATTAGGCGCTTTTATCCTTTTATTCTCTCAGTATATCCTAGTTCCTATGATCGACTAACCTAACACTAATAACAAAAGTATGAACTGCACTATAATGGGTCCGAATTTCAAATAAATCGAAACCCAAGTCCATTAGGGTGGGGATCTTTGGTTTTGGTACTTGCAATAAAAATAAATGTATCGGAGCACTATCTTCATAACCTCACCGTGGAATAGAAAATTAAAATAGAACATATATGTCGAGTAAGGCTACTACCTTAGAATCAATATTATTCCTTGGATGTCTAGTTTCCTTGTCAGCACTGAGCATGAATGAGAAGACTTCACTATCTACTATTATCGTCTTTCACCAGTAGCTCGTCCCTCTAAATCTATCCTATGGGTTGTAATGAGGAAGGAATAGAACAACGATCTCATGACTGAAAAATTTCGTGTTTCATTTATAACGTTAATTATGCTGATTGATATCCATTTAAGCGTTATGTCTATTATTTATAGCTATCTATTCAACCCTATGTGCACATATGATACGCCTCACCTCCTCCGAGGTATAATTATAAATTTATGCCTATATATATCTAAATGTTGTACTACCCAAAAACCCTAGCCATTTTAATACTTCTTAAATAAGGAGGAGGCGGATCAAATAGCTATTTAATACCTCAATCCCCAATGCAGGCCCTCTGCAACGTAAATGCTATTCAATCGGTCCTACCTACAGAGACTGTTGATCATAATATATTACTTTATAATTTATAATTTAGTTGTCGTACTACCAACACATCTCAAAGACTCATCTAAGGGTTAGCTAGCCTACCTCAAATAAACCAAAAATCAAACCACTAAACTTTGAGGTCCTTGCGTATTCAATATATATTCCACACTAGTAGGAAGTAAAATCCATCAGGGCATAACCTAAGTCTTTGCTACTGATTGTAACATCCCCCACTTGAAGGCCCAAAACTAACGGCTACGGATGCTGCAGTCATCCATAATTATTAATCCTCGGCGACCAAATACGGTAATGTTAAATAAATTAATATACCAAAAACACATGGATATGGAAAAAAAATATTAAAATTTCAAAACAACTTTCACATTCCATTCAAAACACATTTCAACATTCATTACATAATCCCACAATGTTAACCACGTTCAGAAAAATATAGTTATTACAATATACTTCGAGAGAGACATATGAAGATGCCTCCTTGGTGATCAGAGTATATAATAGGCAATAAATCACTTTGCCTTAACAAAATAACACAGCGGAATCACATGAGAAAGAACTTAAATAACTACATGCGTTCTGCACGACTCCGGAAGTTTTTTCATCTTAAGAGATACCTAAAAACCTCAAATCTCAAAGTACTCAAAAAATATTGAGTACCCGAGAGTTTAAGGGGAAAACATAAACTTCGAGTCAGACATAAAGTCCGGTATGAATAATAATATAGCATCTCAAATCATTTAGATATCTAGTGAGACCACGCCGCTTAGCGGAACGGGTTTCCCTTCACTAGTACCTTAAAACCTCTACAAACCATTTTCTATGCTCTTGCATCCAAAATGGTTAATTCAATTCAAAACATTATTATGTGATGGTATGCAAAACAATTGAATCAATTTTGAATTACCCATTCCCAATTCATTTTGACAATCTGTCATAATTATAGTTTCTAGGATTACTATTAACCTAATAGTTTTCATAGGCTAACTAATAACCGGTTAAACTTTTAAGGACTCCCTATTCAATTATATAGTTTTCATGGGATTACTATGAACCTATTGGTAACTCCAATATCTTTTCTTTTATCCTAGTTTTCATGGGCTGACTAGGAACCTATTAACTAACAGTCAATATCTTTCTCTTACCCTAGTTTTCATGAGAAAACTAGGAACCTATTGACTATCTGTCAATATTTTAGTTTTCTTATATGGATATAGTTTTCATGGGCTAACTATAAACCTGTCGAACTAACATCTTTAATTATACATTGTTTTCATGGGCTAACTATGAACCTATTGGCCCCTGCCAATATCTTTTCCCTTACACAGTTTTCATGGGCTTACTGTGAACCTATTGGCCTCTGCGAATATCTTTAATTTATATTCACTACTGGGTCAACCTAACTGGTTATTCGGCCCTTCCCCATAATACCATTTTGGGTTCATTACTATGTAAATATATACATATATGAAGAAGCAAACAATATAACTTGGTTAATTTCTTTAACCCAATTAGACTTCTTCATAAGTTCTATTTCAAATACATTGTTTATTAATATGCCATGGTTTTGCTTTTAAAATAGATTAAGTTATTTGTTTTGAAAACTATACTTTCAAAACCTTCGAAACCTTGCTTTCGACCTCACTGGATAGCCTCCTTCGAAAGCATATATCTCTTTTTAAAACATTAGGCTTCTGCCTTTAAAACACTTTAAAAATCTTCTTTCGAATATATTCGAAACCTTTCGAATATAATTAAGTGTTACTTATTAATTTTTAGAAACATATCTTCGAAACCGTTGGAAGTATCTCTTCCTAATCCCTTTCGACATTATTGGGTTTATCTTTTTAAAATATCATTTGGGTCAAGACAAATATAAACGAAAGTATCTCTTTCGAAACCATTCTTTACTATATAAAAATATTGGGGAAATTATGATGGCGTCGAAACCATCTCTTTCGACAGAGTAGAAAGCCTAAATTTAAAATATTGAAGGATAGCTTCGAAACCCCTTTCGAAACCATTGCCTTCGAAACCCATAACCCTTTCAAAAGCACTTAGAAAGTGGCTTAATAAAGCTTTAAAACAAACAATACCTTTTGACATCATTGGTGACTTCAATACACTCGAAAGGCACAAGAATCGGCGGTAGGGCTTCGACTAGGTCGGAACCCCTTCTTTCTTAAGCATTAATTTATAATTAAAGGAACACCTTCGAAACCCCTTTTTCTTTTAAAACAAACATAGCAACTCCTTTGAAAGCCATTATAAAACTTCTTTCAAAAACATACATATCGGCTAAGTCGAAAGCTTTAGTAAAACAAAGGCAGGCGCTTAACTTTTAAAACAAACTGAGGTAACGACCCCTTCGGAAGCTATGCTTTCAACACCCTGCATTTCACCTTTCAACAATCCACTACGTATCATCTAGATGATACCATGTGTATTGAATTTAACTTATTGGGGTTTCGACATGGTCGAAGGCAAAAAGGTAAGGAGCGAACAGTATTCTAATTAGAGGCGAAACCTATATTTTTCTGGGTTAAATGCTAAATTAAGTAACTTATATAAACTAACCTTCCTACATGTTCATTTCTTATTGGTTGCCTTAACTTTTCCTATGCTTTTCAAAACTAACTGCCTTTTTATTTGGATAAGTATCAAACTTAAACTTTTGCAAATAAAACCTTCCTCTTTATTTATACGTAAATCATTTTGATCCTCTTCTCAAAATAATTTATTTTGTATATCAAATCACTTATGAAAAATCCCCCAAATTCACAGAAATTTACTTTGATCATGTTATCTAACATATCAAAATTTCAAATCCAAATTCTCAATATATTTTCTGTAATAAATTAATAAACCCAACGTGCTATATTTTCATTTAAAAATTCATAATAATTTTTCCCAAGCTTGGAAAATTATCAAACTTAAAACCCAACTCTAAAATCATGTTTTCCATAACATATAATTTTTCCATGGCATTTAAATGTCAATATCACACAATTTTGATCTAAAACCGTATGGACCATTATTTAAACAATCTTGTTAAATTTAAATAAACCACAATCAAGCATATCATCATCAAACATCATATATACGAATTTAAACTTAAATTCAAAACATATATTTTACAATTAAAGATGGAAATTATCATTCACCTTAATCTTTGATAAGGAAATGGATTGAGATGAGTTTGATTCCCCTTTTATTTTTCTCTTCTTTTTCTTTGAATTTCTCTTCTTCTTTTCTTTTTAATGGCCGGCTCTATTCTTCTTTTACTAACTTTTTTATTTGCTTTTAAAATGAAGTCAATAGGAAATGAAATGGTAAAAAGAGAATATATATAAGGATAAGGGGTTTGGTAAAGCTTATTACCATTATACCCTTATATAGATTAATTTACTTATAATCCATTCTCATGTCCATTTAATTTATTACTTAAGCACGACCACTTAAATTTATTCAAATCTCAGTCCCCTTATCGCTTAACATTTTCATTATTATTTAATTTATCTAATTAAATTTCCTGAATAATGTTATTTAAAATTAAGGGTGTTACACGCTCCCCTCCTTAAAGAATTTCATCCTCGAAATTCAGTAAGGACTAAATACTATTCATAGCAATCTTCTGTAACCACTCCTAATAGCAATACTAGTTTATTTGACTAGCGATCATCTATATAAATTTAATATAGACATACCATTTAAAATAGATCAGGATAGGTAACTCAAATCATGTCTTCTGTCTCCTAAGTATAGTCCTTTTCGTTGTCGCTCCACTGAATTTTCACCAACTTGACTGTGTTGGACCTTAATCTTTTCTCATCTCTTGCTATGACCCGCACTGGTTGTCTAACAATTGTCAAATTAGGCTCTACTACCAACTCATCCAATCCTGTTGGAGGAATAGTAGTCTCTGGATCATGCACATACTTGCAAAGATGAGACACATGAAATACATTATCGACACCTGCCATATTGCTAGGCAATTCTACTCTGTATGCGAGCTTTCTATAATCTAGAATGGACCAACATATTTCGGTGCCAGCTTCTCTGACTTTCCGAATCGTATCACTCCCTTCATCGGTGACACCTTAATGAAAACTCTATCTCTAATTGATAACTCTAAGTCTTTACGCATTTTATCTACGTAATTCTTTTGTCTGGACTGAGTTTCCTTCATCCGATCTCGGATCAACTCAATCTTCTCTGACGCCTCTCTAACCATATCTGGACCTAAGACTAATCTATCTCCAGTCTCTAACCAGCATGCGGGTGATTTGCGAGGCTTTCCATACAAAGCTTCAAAAGGCGTCATTCCTGTACTAGTCTAAAAACTATTATTATAGGAAAACTCAATTAAATGTAGGTGATCTTCCCAAGATCCACCAAAGTCTAATACACAAGGTCTCAACAAATCTTCGAATACTTTATTGACTCTCTCAGTCTTCCCATCCGTCTATGGGTGATATGTTGTACTCATCTTGAGCTTGGTACCTAATACTCTCTGTAGATTTCTCTAAATCTCGCTAGTGAATAATGCATCTCTATCGCTGACTATGCCACTAGGAATTCCATGAAGTCTAACTATGTTCTTCACGAACAAGTTCGCCAAAACAGGTGCCGTTTTGGTTGACTTGACTAGATTGTAATGGGCGCTCTTGGTCAACCTGTCCACTATGACCCATAGGCTTTCATTTCCCTTGTTCGGCCTTTGTAACCCATCTATAAAGTACATGGATATAAAATCCCACTTCCAAACTGGAATCTCTAAAGGCTGAAGCAACCCGCTCGGCTTCTGGTGTTCGGCTTTCACTTGTTGACAGTTAATACATTGTCTAACCCACAACCCGACATCTCTCTTCATGCCTTCCCAATAGAAGCTTCTCTTCATATCTTGATACATCTTGGTTACTCCAGGATTAATCGTAATCTTGGATCGATGACACTCATCTAGAACTTCTCTTCTCAAGTTCACTATATTCGGAACACATAATCGTCCTTTCTTCCTCAACCATCCTTTCTGGTCAATGCCAAAATCCTAAAGATCATCGATCTCGGATCCCTCCTCGAGATTTCTAATTTTCTCGACTATTTCTGGATCCTCTTTTTGGTTAAAAGTTATCCTCTCGATCAGCACTGGTCGAACCTCTAAACAAGCCAATAAAGCAATACTCTGACTAGAAACAGTAGTCGATCTCGACTTTATGCTACACGTAGCCAAAACTTCTAAACCCTTTCATTCTGCCAACATAGCTAACACCACATTCTGATGTTTCTTGCTAAGGGCATCCGCTACCTTATTTCCTTTTCCAGGAGTATATTCTATACCAAAATCATAAGCAGCCAAAAACTCCAGCCACCTCTACTGTCGCATATTCCACTCTTTCTGAGAGAATAAATATTTTAAGCACTTATGATCAGTGTATAGACCAAATCTCTCCCCTAAGAGATAATGTCTCTAAATCTTCAATGCGAAGATCACCGCAGCCAACTCCAAATCATGAGTAGGATATCTTACTTTGTGTGGTCTAAGCTGTCAAGAAGCTTAGGCAATGACTTTACCATTCTGCATCAATACAGCTCCCAATCCTGTTCTACATGCATCAGTGTACACTACCAACCCTTGGTTTCCATCTGGAACAACTAACACTGACGCGTTGGTCAACAAATGTTATAACTGAAGGAATCCTTCCTCACATTTGTCGGACCAAATGAACTTCACATCCTTCCTGGTCGACTTAGTTAATGGTGCTGCTATCCGTGAAAAATCTTTGATAAATCTCCTGTAATAGCCAGCAACTCCGAGAAAATTTCTGATCTCGGTTATCGTTTCTAGTCTCCTCCAATTATTGACAGTTTCGAGCTTAACTGGATATACTGCCAAACCTTCCCTCGACACTACATGACCAAGAAATTTGACCTCCTTCTTCCAAAAATGACATTTTGAAAACTTCGCATTTAGCTGATACTGCCTTAGTGTCTCAAGCACTATTCTCAGATGATTCTCATGCTTTCTCTCATCTTTCGAGTACACCAAAATGTCATCTACAAATACTAACACGAACCTATCCAAGTGTTATCGAAAAACTCGGTTCATCAAGTCTAAGAAGAAAGCAGGTGCATTTGTCAACCTGAATGGCATCACTAACCATTCATACCAACCATACCTAGTTCGAAATTCTGTCAAAGGATTACTATCCTCTGCCACTCTCAACTGATGGAAACCGATCGCCAAATCTAATTGGGAAAATACTCTATCTCCCCTCAACTGATCGAACAGATCATCAATTCGCGGCAAAGGGTAGATCGTTCTTTCGTTCAGCTTTCGTTAGTCGATGCACATCTGTAATGACCCATCTGACTTCTTTATGAAAATCGCAGCCGCTCCCCACGGCAAACTGCTTGGTCTAGTAAAATTTCTTCCTTCTAGATCCACTAACTGCGCCTTCAATTATTTCATCTCAGTCGGTGTCATTCTTCTAGGTGGTTTACTGACAGGTTCAACTCCTGGTACAAGATCTATCTGAAACTCAATAGCTCGTTTTAGTGGTAGTCTTATAATCGGCTCAAATATATCTGCAAACTCTCTTGCAACTCAAATCTGACTTAGCTCCTATGTTGCTTACAAGGTACTTAACACAACAAAAACACTTTAGTTGGAATTTTCTACTGAGAAGATAATCCGGTTATGACTATCTGGGTGCCTTACTGATGTTTCCCTATCTTGGCAAAATATCCTAGACTCATATCTACCCAACCAATCCATACCTAAAATGATCCCAAAATCTACGAAATCATAAACATACAAATTATATGTAAACATATGACCTAAAAAATTGAGTTCTAACTGGTCATATCTCATCCCCAGAGTTGAATACCCTCCTATTGGATTCACAACCCTTAAGGAAGAAACAAGGTAAGTGGGTTCTAAGCATAACCTATTAACCATATTCTGCGATATAAATGAATGTGATGCTCCAGTATCAAATAGTATCCTAACTGGAATACTTTGAATCAAAAATGTACCTTCCATCACAGTCTTTCCCTTATCTACTGCAGTTGATTTGGAAGAAGACGGTGGTCCAATAGCAAAAACCTTCCCATTTTCTTCCCTAACTGGCTCCGGACACAGGTTCTTGTAATGCCCAACTTGATCGTAGCTGTAACACATAATATGCTTCTTATCCGCAGCTTTTTTCTACCCCTTGCCTGACCAACACTCGTTTGCAAAATGACCCTTCTTGTCACATTTGTAGCAGACTAAATCGGCTTTTGACTTCTTGGCTGAATCTCCCTTCTGGGCTCCTTTCTTTTTGAAGAACTATCTCTTCTTTCCCTAAGAACTCTGGGATTCAATAGGCTTCTCTCTAGCACAAATAGCAAGCATCTCTTCATGGCGAATGGCCATCCCCACCACCACATTACAGGGGTCACAGATATGAGTCAGGGTCGCCTTAGCAAGCTGAAATAGCCCACACCCGTTAATATAACCAAAAAGGACACATTAAAAGGAGTGGTGCATTGTAGGTATAAATAAAACTAACATAGACTAAGATTCACAAGACAAAAATGGATAAAAACAGCTGAAACTTAAAATAATAACTTAATTAAAACAAGCTTCATAAATATGTCAAATACCAAATACATGTCTAAAAATCCAATATGTCCCATGAAACAAAAACTCATAATCTTAAAAATCAAGGTACATAACATCCCTTATAATAAGCCAGTATACAAAATGGACTAAAGCTGAAATAAAAGAAATACATAGTAGAAATCTTCTCCAAGCAAACTCCCAGCAACAGCAATCTACTAACTTCTTCCTTGATTGCCTAAGGGGGGAAAGGGGAAAATAGAGGAGTGGGTCAGACTAAAAGTCTGGTGAATGATAGTAATTACTTGAGTCTTTAAGCAAGATAAAAGTAATACACTCTATAACAGTTCTAGCATAAATAAAGATAACAAAGGAAATAGGAAAGAGACAAACTAGAAATAAATACGAATTAACTATTGCTCAATTTATAAGATAGGTTAACTTTGATTGCTTGCACTTGTTCTGATTTAATTAGGTTGAATTCCTAATTAGGATGTGACCCTAATTCTACCCTTTTTGATCGGCCTGCTACTCCATAGACCTTACTGTGGACTAGCCGCTATATAACTCCATACACACCAGCCAATGGTATCTACGAAAGATGCAAAGAGCAATTACCATGGATCCGGACGACATATATAGCTCCCTACACAGAAGGCAATGGAGTCTACTAAAGACACCCATACTTAGCGCTTGGAACTCATAGCTATTACTGAGCACCCGAATGGAAGTCGCACGTGTAACTGCCACCATGCCCATGCTACCTTTTGCTCCACCTATTGGGTCTTCTTATTACCTCCAACGTCCAGCATAGCGTGCCACTCATCTCACTTCAGGCTAATGCAAGATCACCGTATGGCCATAGAAAAATAGAGGAAATGCTGTTGGTACTGGCCCTTCATCCAAACATTATCTAGTTGCGCCCCTTATCCTAATCCTCGTGATTTGGACTTCTATTTGACCAATTAATACCATTTTTAGCATAAACGTGCCCTAGGGAATGCTATTTGGTACATGTCCTACTTTCATCTTGTTATCCCGCCTTTTGGCAAGGCCGTAACAACAAAGGGTTGACTAGTAACCAGTGACGGTCCGTCCTAGAGATCAGTTGTACATGGGCTCACCACGGATATCTATGAATTTTGTCCGATTCCGGATCGAGCCAAAATTGGTAGGACACGGCAAGCTAAGCCATGAGAGCCAACGTTTCAAATCTCAAGTCAATCCGAGTTCGTATTCTCAAGTTATGGACGATGCAAGATTGGACCGAGATCAACTACCAATCGACTCGCTCCTTCGACTCGCTTCACGACATCCAGTTTGAAGCCAACTTCGACTCGCTTTGCAATGCCCAGGAGATGCATCTTCGACTCGTTCCGCCCAGAGGCCAACTTCAAGTCAACCAGGTTCGACTCGCTCCACGTCGCTCAGAGCTGCTCTCTTCGACTCGCTCCAGTTTGAAGCCAACTTCGACTCACTTCGCAACGCTTAGGAGTGGCATCTTCGACTCGTTCCGCCCAGAGGCCAACTTCAAGTCAACCAGGTTCGACTCGCTCCACGTCGCTCAAAGCTGCTCTCTTCGACTCGCTCCAGTTCGAAGCCATCAAGAGTGCACACTTCGACTCGCTCAAGTCAGAGTACACTTCGACTCGATCAATACAGCGTTAAAGGCAGAGCGATCCAGGAAGCGCCACGTCATCGAGTTAAGAGGAAGCGAGTCGAAGTGGAAGCGAGTCGAAGGGAACATCCTGCCGAAGACTCCATTTCGTATCAATCATATCTCCCAATCTACAAGTCCAAATGCTAAGAAATTTTCATAGAAGACTACATATATGCTAAAGATTGTCCACGCCAAATTTCGACTAAATTGGATGAAATCTCGAGCGAGTCAAAATCAGCTTGTGTCAATCACGGATCGGACCAAAACTTCACGGGCTTGGGCATACGGGCCTGGTCATGTGCCAGAGAGGGTCTCCCGAGATCTGAGCGAAATATCAGCCTCCTACACCTATAAATAGACCCCCAAAGCCAACGGAAAAGGGGTTCTTCTTCCTCTTTGAGCTCTCCAACGCCCGAACTCCGCCAGATCCAGATCTGAACTTAATTGCTGCTGCCCAAACGAAATTCACTGCTGCAAATCACAATTGACTGCTGTAAATCATTGAATTCACTTGTAAATGCAAAAGAAAGATCAATAAAAGAAACTATTTCATAGTGGACGTAGGCTATACGCCGAACCACTCTAAATTCTTGTGTCTCCTTGCACTTTAATTATTCTTATTTCTGAAATCTGGAGTTTTTGTTAGATAAATCCTCTTTTTCCATTTAATTTCTTCACTTTATCTCTTCAAAGACTTCCGAAGAGTGTTGTACCCAATTTTGGTACAAACACTTTGGTGCTTTCACTGAGAAAACCTAGTTTTCTCCCACTCTTTGGATCTCCTATCTATATTAGATTGCATAAATCTAATAAGAAGATCCAGATCTAGGACTTCGAAGCCCTTCCATTCTACTCAGATTTGTAGTCAGATCTAGGAAAGGACTTCATCAATTCATTATGGTGAGCACACGTATCACCTCTGCAGCCGCTGATCAAGGAGCACGGGACTGACAAAACCCCGTGCAATCACCTCCATCCAACCTAAATGCTGCAGGACCCTCAGATCCATCAGGTCCAATTACTAGACAAGAATTCCACACATTGCTTCAGGAGTTGACCCAAAGTCGACAGCAGCTAGCGGAGCAACTACGCGCCAACACGGAGTTGACTAACTAGCTAAATCGCCAAAGGCGAAGGAGATCTAGAAGAGATCAAGGTTCTCACTCCTCCACAGAGAGCTCAGCCTCCTCCGATGGCTAAACTAGATCCACACGTCCACGGTTGGGTGGAAGCTACACCCAAGCCACGGGACACCAACCTGCTTCGAACCTTGGGCAACCGAAAGCTGGACCATCCGTTAGCTTCCGCACAGAACCTTCAACTCGAGGAGAGCTGCTCCTTATCATGTTACCGACAACATTGCTACTACCACCACTGCGAGGCGAGGAGGTGACGCTAGGAACCAAGCTGTTCCTCAACATAACCAACGGGAGCCGACTCCTGAACCTTATGTCCCAGAGGATGTTGAACCAAGGAGGCGAGGCACGGACCGTTGACCGCGTCCGGTCTAGACTCGCGCTGTGGAACTCGACCACACCTTGGCACAACATGCTCCGAGTGTCCAAACGACAGATATACCAGCGATGATTCGCCAAATGATACGTGAAAGTCAGGGTCTATCTAATGACGACTGGGGAATCTCCTGAAGTCATACCCCTTTCACCGATGATATTTTATATGCTGAACCACCTCGGCACTTCGGGATGCCAGCTTTGCCAGTTTATGAAGGGAGTTCTGACCCCAATCAACACGTCCTGAAATACGAATGGCTGATGAATGCTGCTAGAGCTGATGATGCAGTAAAGTGCCGTAGTTTCCCCATTTCCTTGGGAGGCATCGCTACCATGTGGTTCACTCGTTTGCCACCGCGATCCATCTCTAACTTTGACCAGATGGCCACTAAGTTTGTCGAACAATTCCGTATGCATGCGGCGAGGCCAAAGGACGTTAACACTTTGTCTAGTGTTACGCAAGCTCTCGGAGAAACGCTTAGGCATTACTTGGAACAATTCCATGCTGCTTGTGCGGAAATAAGCAATCCCAACAATAACTCTATCCTGATGGCTCTGACTAAGGGGATTGATGCTGATTCCGAGTTCAGAAGTTGGTTAGTTGGGAAACCACCTGCGTCATTGTACCATTTCTATTCCAAGGCAGCCCAATTCCTGAGAAGGGACGATGCGAGACAGTCTAGGAAGCAGGATGACGTAGGACCTAACATCGAAGGCATCCAGAGTAACGTCGCTGTTAAACAGACCGGAGATAGTTCTGGAAAAGTTCAGCTGAACGTCCAAAATAAGCAGAATCAGCAGAGGGACAATAGAAATCAGAACAAAAAACACGAGCAGGATCGTGGACCACGGCGTAGAGCTTCCATGTATGAAAACTACACTCCATTGAACACGTCATTGAAAAATGTGTACTTGCAGACCTGCAATACCATGCAGTATAAGAAGCCTGCCCCGAAACCACCAACCGAAAGACAAATCCAAACAGGAAAGTTCTGTAGATTCCATGAAAGTTATGGCCATAATACCAATGAGTGTCGTCACCTACAAGACCTCATTGAAAAGCTGATACGTGAGCGGAAGCTGGATCAGTATGTACGGGCGCCGCAATCCGGTGGTGCGGGCCCATCAAATCAGAACCGTGCGCCAAATCAGGAAAGACAGGAAGAACCCGCTCGTGCGGACGGGAGGTTGGTCATTAACACAATAAGCGGCGGTACTCACCTGGCAGATCGAAGCTGGAAGGAAATGAAGTCGTATGCCAGTTCTATCAGGCATGCAGACTTCGAGTGTTGCAGTAGTCTTGATGAGGGGGCTCTGGCCAAGCAACAAAAAACGATGATGGATGACATCGTGTTCAGAAGCAGAGACGCAGATAAAATCGAGGCTCCCACTATCGACCCACTGGTTATCCTTGCACAAGTAGGTCCCGCTTGGATAAAGAGGATCTTAGTTGACAGTGGAAGCTCTGTGAATATTTTGTTCAAACGAGCTTATGATCAAATGTAGATGGAAGCCGTAGACTTGAAGCCTTGTCAGTCTCGAGTCCATGGTTTCAACGGAAGTGCCACAATTCCCACTGAGATGGTGGAACTGCCTGTGGAGTTGGGAGTAGGAGAACGTCGGAGAGTACGAATGTTGCAATTCATTGTTTTGGGCATAGACTCCGCTTACAATGCTTTCTTGGGCCGACCGGCCCTCGCTGAATTCAGAATAGCCATTGCCCCATGGTGTTTGACCTTGAAATTTCCCACTGATCATGGAATAGTAATCGTTCACGGAGATCAGGCCACTGCTAGAGCCTGCTATGTTGCTGAGCTACGGGAAGCACAGCGGAAGGAGAAGGGAAAGGACGTAGAGGAGTCTCTCTGCGTCCGTTTCGCCAACAAATGACAATTAACGCCCGGGCCCAGGCCCGGGCACCCCAGCCAATTCCTCAGGGACCTTGACCCGAGAGAAACTGAAGACGAAGGAGAATCTAAAGAAAGTCAAGTATCCCCAGCTGAACTGACAATTGATGTCCCAATTAACAATAACGATGATTCAAAAATAATAAAGATTGGATCTCAGCTAAGCCAGCAAACTCAAGAGGAATTGGTGGACTTTCTACGGGCAAATCTTGACGTATTTGCCTGAACACATTCTGATATGTGTGGGATCTCGCCGGACATCGCGAACCACACTCTGAACATTGACCCGCGGCATGTCCCGGTCAAACAAAAAAGGCGCGGTATGGATCCAGAGAGATCTGCCGCCCTTAAAGAGGAAGTAGAAAAGCTTGAAGCGAACGGATTCATTCGAGATGCGCTATATCCCGAATGGGTGTCAAATCCCGTACTCGTCCGAAAGCCAAATGGGAAGTGGAGAACATGTGTCGACTATTCCGATCTGAATAAAGCATGCCCCAAAGACAGTTTCCCGCTCCCTAGGATTGATCAGCTAGTGGATTCGACGGCTGGACATGAACTCTTATCCTTCATGGACGCGTATTCAGGCTACAATCAGATACCGATGCATTTACCCGACCAAGAACACACCAGCTTCGTGACCAATTTAGGACTTTACTGTTACAAGGTTATGCCGTTCGGACTCAAGAACACTGGAGCCACTTACTAACGGTTGGCCAATCGGATGTTCGCTAATCAAATCGGGAAAACAATGGAAGTATATGTAGACGACATGCTTGTGAAGTCACGACTCTCCACCAACCATGTAAAAGACCTGGAGACTATGTTCAACATACTTCGGGAATATAAGATGAAGCTCAACCCACTGAAATGTCACTTTGGAGTTGCATCCGGAAAGTTCCTTGGGTTCATCGTTAACGCTCGGGGAATCGAAGCCAATCCCGAGAAGATTTGGGCAATCAGATACCTTGAAACTCCCAAAACTATAAAGCAAGTCCAGAGTCTCAATGGGAAAGTAGCAGCATTGAGCAGGTTCATTTCAAAGTCCACTGATAAATGCATTCCCTTCTTCGATCTGATTCGAAAAGGGAAACGGAACTTTGAATGGACCACAGAGTGCGAGGACGCTTTCCAAGCACTAGTCCAACATTTGTCTACACCACCGATACTGTCAAAGCCTATTGATCATGAGAAGTTGTTCATATATCTAGCGATATCAGAAAACGCTATCAGCGCTGCATTAATCCGAGAAGAAGACAAGATAAAGAAGCCCGTATACTATGTCAGCAAACGATTGACAGGGGCTGAGAGAAATTATCCGAAGCTGGAAAAGTTGGCTTACTGCCTTGTCATTGCATCAAGAAAACTCCGACCATACTTCCAGGCACATTCCATTATTGTTTACACCGACCAGCCGTTACGACAGGTCCTCTCGCGGCCTGAGACGTTTGGAAGGTTACTCAAGTGGAAAATCGAACTAAGCCAGTTTGACCTTACTTACGCTCCGAGACGGACCATACAAGGACAAGTCCTAGCCGATTTCATAGCTGAATTTACCATCCCAAAGGACTTGCCCGAAGCCAGTGAATCCCCCGAGTACGTCTGGAAACTTTATACTGATGGAGCATTAAACGACCAGTGTTCAGGCGCCGGTATTGTGCTTGAAACTCCCGAAGGTCGATCCATATGTTATGCCTTAAAGTTCGATTTCCATGCGACTAATAATGAAGCTGAATATGAAGCCCTCCTAGCCGGCTTGAAACTTGCTAAAGATTTGAGAATTATCGCAGTGGAAATTTATTGTGATTCATAATTGGTTGTGTGTCAAGTACGAGGAGAGTATCAAGCAAGAGATCGAAGGTTGGCTGCTTATTTAGCGCAAGTTAAGGAAGTACTAGACTATTTCGATTACTACGCCATATTTAGTATACCTCGAGAACACAACCAAAAGGCTGATTCGTTGGCAAAGTTAGCTAGCACAGGCAAAGCTCAACAAATGGGACTCGTACTCGTAGAAACACTATCTTACCCAAGTATCGATCGAGCAAAAATAAACCGGGTATGCAAATCCGTCGCCGAAAGGGATTCATGGATGACTCCACTCAGAAATTACATTGAACGCGGAACCCTGCCAGAGCGCAGGAGTGAAAAAAGACAAGTCCTTCAAAAGGCATCAAGGTTTACCATCCAGAATGGACTCATGTACAGAAGGGGATACTCAGTTCCCCTACTCCGATGTATCGCTCACGATGAAATCAAACAAGTGCTACGCAATGTGCATGAGGGAGAATGTGGCGATCACACCGGGGGGCAAACACTTGCCAAGAAAATACTTCGCTAAGGATACTACTGGCCTACCGTGAATCGTGATGCGTTGGAATATGTGAAGAAGTGCGATAGGTGCCAGAAATATGCCCGAATTCCTAGAGCTCCTCCTACTGAGATAACGCAAATGGTCAGCCCTTGGCCGTTCGCAATGTGAGGCATCGACATCATCGGTGCTCTACCTCTGGCAAAAGGTGGAGCGAAGTACGCCATCGTCGTAGTTGATTACTTTACAAAGTGGGCTGAAGCCAAAGCTCTCGCTACCGTTACGACGAAGAAAGTAATCAACTTTGTGGTTTGTAACATCATCTGTCGATTCGGTCTCCCGCACACCATAATTACGGACAACGGAACCCAGTTCGACAGCACTGAATTTAAGGATTTCTGCAAACGATTTCACATCCTACAGAAATTCTCCGCAGTCGCACATCCTCAAGTAAACGGACAGGTCGAAGCAGTTAATAAAGTTATAAAATCAATCCTGAAGAAACGACTAGAAAAGGTCGGGGGCAAATGGGTCGATGAACTTCCTATGGCTCTATGGGATTAGTTTGGCGACTCTAAAACAAAAGGCCAGGGAATCTTTGAGGAGTTTTCTGACGCGATTTAATGCAGCAGTAGCATCAATGGATCGACCAGATCCGTCTATGGTCATGATGGCAGCTGTATCTAGAATATTTGATGGCACGGAGTTCAAGAATTCACTAACTAAGGATCCACCTACGGACCTGGGATAGTTTTATCATGAAGCCGAAAAGTTTTTGCGATTAGAGGATGCTCGTACGGAGAGAGAAGCAGAAATCGATGTTTACGCAGTTAGAGGCGGTAATTCACCTGGAAAAGGTGCAGAGACTGGTAAAGGGAAGCGAAAGGCTGAAGAAAATGATGACAGGTCAAAGCGGCAACGGAGGGAGCCGCGATTTACCACCTACTCAGAACTGAACGAGGGTTTGGAGCGAATCTACCAAGACACCCGAGAGCAAGTTGCCTATCGTAGACCAATGCGACAGGATCCGACTACCGACGAGAGAAAGTCAGACAAATATTGCTTATTCCATGAGCTGAACGGTCATAGCACAAATGACTGTAGACACCTGAAGGACGAGGTAGAAGGGCATATCCGGAACGGTAGGCTACTTCAATATGTGAGAAGGCGAGCTCCAACGATGGAACCAAAGCGACCACCGTCTACATCAGTTAGGGGTGACCCCGAGCCGGGGCATCGTATGGTAATCAAATGATTTAAATAACGATGAACAAGTCGTAAACTTCTCACTAACAACATCAAACCATTTACACATGTATGAGATCGCGAACGATCCACAGGCATGCTCTGAATGATTATTGACCGTCTCGTAGTGAGAATTTACACTTTGACATCCTCGCTTTGCTTTTGTTTCATGTTGATTTGGACATTTAAACTTTGCTTGTTTGGACATCTCTATTATGGAATTCATGTGAACGTTAATTTGATATTTGCAATACTGTAGAAGAAATTACTCGCGTATGCTCTGGATCGCGAACGGTCCACAAGCACACCTTGTATGGCGACGAACCGTCACGATCGCTGATTTAGAAATTCACCCGAACGTGAACCTGACATCGATAATACTAAGTCCCCCCAGGCACACTCATTCGCCTCGAACGACACCCGACCTCGAACGGTCACCGTTAGCCTCGAACGACACCCGACCTCGAACGGTCGCAATCTGCCTCGTACGGCACCCGACCGCAAACGGTCACATTTCATCTAGTATAACATTTGATTGCGAACGATCACATTCTGCCTCGTAAGGCACCCGACCGCGAATGGTCACAATTCACCCAGTATGACATTCGATCGCGAACGATCATATTCTGCCTCATGCGGCGTCCGATCACGAACGATCACATTTTATCTCGTGCACCATACGACCACGAATGGTCACAATCCATCATAATTCGTCTAGAATGACACCCGATCGCGAACGGTCACAACTCGTCTAGAACGACATCCGACCGCGAACGGTCCCATTTCTTTATTTGCCGCGAACGACATCTGACCGCGAGCGGTCCCATTTCTTTATGTGCCGCGAACGACATCCGACCGCGAATGGTCCCATTTCTTTATGTGCCGCAAACAGCATCCGACCGCGAACGGTCCTATTTCTTTATCTGCCGCGAACGGTATCCGACCTCGAAAGGTCAGATATCACCTCAAATGACATACGGTCACGAACGATCGTCGTTCATGGTCAGGACAGACTATCAAGTTCTTTACAGGTCGACGACAAGATATGAACATCCAGCTTATGGAACTACAAAACACACCTTCCTACCGCAAGGCATGTTTTGGGGGGCAAATGTTATCCCGCCTTTTGGCAAGGCTGTGACACCAAAAATTTGACTGAAAAACTAAAGACAGTTCGTCGTAAAAGTTCGTTATACACTGTTTCACCATGGATATCGATGAATTTTGTCCGAGCCCAGACCAGGCTACAATTGATAGGACACGGCAAGCAAAGTCATGAAAGCTAGCACTCCGGATTTCAAGTCAATCCGAGTTCGTGTGCTCGAGTTATGATCGATGTAAAATGAAGGAGAACACCCTTATTCGAATCCATAGGCAATATCCCTGTTCGAATCCATCAGCAGTTAGCCTTGACTCACATCGATCTGCCATCATCATGCACGACCTCGTAACCATCAGTAGCACCTGTGTTCGAGTCCATTGTGTTCGCATCAATCGATTTGAAGATGACCTTGCCACCATCTGGTTCGTATCCATCGACTTGAAGTCCTTCGAATCCATGAAGACACTCCGCTTCGAGTCCACGTACGATGATATGTTCGAATCCATATAGATACATCACCTCGAATCCATCCAGACATAGTTATTTCGTATCGATCAACTGAAGCGAGACACGATCGATACGAACGAAGCCTTGCTCGAATCCAGGAACGATCAATGTCTTTGAATCCATCAAGTCAAAGCGGCGAAATCTCTGGAACGAATCAGTCAAAGCGGCAAAAAAGTGGATCAACACGAAAGTTGCGCTCCACGTCATCACAGAGCTATGAGCCACCATCGATTCGAAGGAATCGATACGAAGGGATCGATTCGAATGAGATGGCCAGCCGAGAAATCTCATTTCGTATCAATCATATCTCACAATCTACAAATCCAAATGCTACGAAATTTTCACAGAAGCTTACGTACATGTCGAAGAATGTCCACACCAAATTTCAGCTCGATTGGATGATTTTTTGATCGATTCGAATGGAGTTCGAATCGATCCCGAAGCGGGCCCAGATTTTCTGGACGCGGGCGCATGGGCCCCCACACGTGCCAGAAGTAGTCTCCCTAATTTTAGGCGAAATATCAGCCTCCTACACCTATAAATAGAGCCCCAGGTCATTCAGAAAAGGGGATCGGGATTCTGAAGTGCCTCGACTCTACAGGATTCAATTCTACATTTCTCCATTGCCGTTGTACACGAATTTCTTCATTAAAACCTTCTGTAATCAATTGAAATCATTAAGTGAACATCAATAAAATCATTAACTTCAGAGTGGACGTAGGCAAGATCGCCGAACCACTATAAATTCTGTGTTGTTTCCTGCTTTCATCTAATTTTTCTGAGAGTTCTTCATTTTTATTTCTCTACATATTTGATATCTGTGATCTGTGATTGGGAACTGGTGCTTTCATGACATTTGGGGTTTGTGACCAATTTTAAAGTGTTTGTACCAAAAATGGGCACAACACTCTTCGAAAGTTTTTGAAGAGATAAAAGTGAAGAAAGAAAATTAAAACTGTGGATTATCTAACAAAAACTCCAAATAACAGAAAGTAAATTGCACAGAAGACAACAATTTAGAGTGGTTCGGCATTTCGCCTACGTCCACTATGAAGTTTGATGATTTTATTGCTCGATACTTGAAGATTACAATTTCTTATAATGTAGTACAACTGATTTTATGAGCTAAGTCTGAATCTAAGGAAGCAGTGGAGATTTTGAGAAAAAATCTAGCAGAGTCTGGGCGCTCTTTAGCTCTTAGAATTGTCCGACCCCTTTTCTGAATGACCAGGGGCTCTATTTATAGGTGTGGGAGGCTGATATTTCGCCTAAATTTCAGGAGACTACTTCTGGCACGTGAGGGGACCCACATGCCCGCTTTCAGGAAATCCGGGCCCACTTTGGGATCGATTCGAAGTCCATTCGAATCGATCAAGAAAACATCCAATCGAGCTGAAATTTAATGTGGACATTCTTCAACATGTACATAAGCTTCTGTGAAAATTTCATAGCATTTGGACTTACAGATCTCGAGTTATGATCGATTCGAATTAGTGTTTCTTGGCAGGCTAGTTCATTCGAATCGATAAGATCGAATCGATCATTTCGAATCGATCATGTTACGCGACTCCATGATGACATGGAGCGAGACTTTAGCTTTGATCCGCTTTATTCGCCTATTTGATCGAGTCGTCCCGGAGACTTCGCCGCTTTGACTCGATGGATTCGAAGACACTAATAATCCCTAGATTCGAATGACGCTTTGTTCGTATCGATAGTGATATGTTTCAATCGATACGAAGTCAACGTAGTTGGATTTATTCGATGGAAGGCACCTATGCATGGATTCAACGCAGAGCTCCTAGTTGGGTATGAAGAAGGATGTCTTTATGGATACGAACTAAGGATAACTGAAGGATTCGAATATGGATTCGGGCGATGGATACGGAGCGGGGATTGGGCGATCGATACGAAGCTTGTCCACCTGGTGGATTTGAACAAGGAGGTAGCGATCGATTCGGAACAAACAGATGTTGATGGATTCGAACATAGGTTTCACCTATGGATTCGAATAGGGGTTATCTCCTTTGTTTTGCATCGATCATATCTTGAGTATACGAACTCGGATTGACTCGAAACTTGGAACGTTGACTTCCCTGGCTTTGCTTGTTATGTTTTGCTAATCGTGGCTTGATCCGGACTCAGACAAAATTCATCGATATCCATGACGAGCGACTCCTGGTTTTTAGTCAGTCTCTTGGTATCTCGGCCTTGCCAAAAGGCGGGATAACATTTGCCCCCCAAAGTACGTCTTGTGTAAACATGGCGTGCTTTGAAAAGTTGCAGTCTTTCATGCTGAATATTTCTGTTCAATTGGTTGCTTGACAGTCGTCTTTCAATCGTTTTGTTGTAATCTTCTTTTAAACAAATGTTCAACTAGCGTGCTTTGCTTTGATAGACACAAAAATCTTTGATGGATACGAAATCCTGAGTCGTATCGATGAATCTTTATTTCTGTGGGTCCAGTGTTGATGGATTCGAATTGATGGATACGAATAGTTGCTTCAACCTGTGGGCGCAGGCGTTGGTTTTGTCTTGGTCAAATGCTCAGGTTGATGGATTCGAATAGGGCAATTCGCATCGATGTGGTCGAATGATTTCTAGATCTATTTAACATTGTCCTCCGTATCGATTTGGTGGAGTCGAAGAGATGGATTCGAGATGCGGCTCTATGTAGGCATCTGCCTTTATTCGAATCGATTATGGTTCTCTAGTTTATGGATTCGAATGGCTCGCTTCGAAATGTCCACTGGTTCCACCGGCTACCACCGGTTTCGTATACTGGGATACGAATCACCATAAAATTCCTATAAATACTGAGGCGCTATTCACTTTTTACTCTTGCCTTCGTCTTCTTGCATCTTCGAATCGATTTTAGTCCTTCAAGAACTCAGACAAACTGCTCTCTCCTTCGATTTGAACTAGCATCCCAGCCTTTCTAATCCAACTTCATACTTAGGTAGGCAATTCGACTAAGTACTTGGAGATCCAAGATTCGAAACCTTTTACCATTTCTGTTCGTGTAGATCTTGTTTGGAGTCGAAATCGATTTGGGACGAAGAGTTTTGTTATGGCATTCGCATCGATCTGGAAGCACGAAGTGGAGGATTGGAGGTCGGGTCGATTACAAAAGGCGAGATGCCGCATCGATCCAATGAGATCGATCGTGGAGCTGCCCCTTGTGATCGATACGAGACTTCTGCTCCAACGATCGATACGAAGCCTGTGTATCTTTAACAATGCGAAGTTCCATTTCTAAGATCGATTCGAAGCCATTGTTAGTCCAGACTGGTGATGGATACGAAACCCTGGGTTCCTTATCGATTCGAAATTCCGTTATGATCGATGCGAAGCGTATCGATTCGCCCGAGATCGATTCGAGGACAATGCTTCTTTGATCGATTCAAAGTTAAAATCCCGGCTTTGATCGATACGAATAAAGGCTTATGGATTCGAACTTTTACACGATTGATAGCATGATTCCGACGAGCTTCATCTCTGCACATCTGACTTGAACTTTTATACTGCATACTTGACTATCCTTCGAAGCTCGTCGATGGAACTGTACTTTGACAAATTAACACAAACTAATCACCATGAATTCTGGACGACACGGTTTAAGACGGTCAGCAATGATGGTCACTCTAACCAACTTCATAATTTCCAAAGTTTTCATCTTGTCTTCGGTTTTGCTGAATTTACTAAGTATTAGCTGCACTGCACTTCACACACTTTTACACTGCGGGATGCACGGGTTTATTGTTTGTTTAACACTGATTTCTGATAAGTAGTCAGTTATGGAATCTTCGAGCTCTCAACAGCAGGAGATTCAGAGTTCTCCCCCTCCGGTCCTTGTAATTCCAGATATCCCAGCGGAAGTAGTAGATCCAGGTCCTGACGAGCTATAAGAGGCTATATTTATTGAGGACCCTATAGATTCTGTTCAGTCCAATATTTCTGAAAACTTGTTGGGCAGGATATGCACGAGACATAACATCTCTTTGGACGATGCATTATTGCCGAGACCTAGTGACAGACCTCACTGTCCGCCTGAAGGGTACACCGCCTTCTATCGACATGCTTATGCGGCCGGAACACTCCCCCCATTCAATCAATACACTAGGGAGATGTTATTTTTCCTTGGAATCGCTCCTTCTCAATTACACCCCAACAGGCATGCGCTACTAAACAGTGCGTTTGTTGTATTTATGGAACACCTCTTCCGCCCTCCAAGGCTGACAGAAATCAGATATCTATTTAACTTCAAATCCGACACTTTTTTATTACAATGAAACTAGTGAGCTATATATATATACTCCATAATTCTTCAAAAAGAATTCCAATTTTTCATTATATAAAAGTCAACTTAAATTTCATACCATTCTTCAAAAACCCCTTGTTTATTTTCTGAAAGAAAATATTAACAATGAAAATTTTCAATTCTAAAATTAATTTTTTTTCAACCTTTTAAATTTCAAAATTTTCATTTTATCGGGCTTAGCATAAAGTGGGTCTTCCTACTTACTACCCTTGGAGTACTTTCCCTAAACTAAAGGCTTTTACTCCTATTCCTCTTATATACTCATATTTATTCTAAGGCATCACCGTCAATCCACTTGTCTGAGACAGTTATAATTTCTGCAATTACCTACACATGGACTTTCTTCTCTGCTTATCTGCTAAATTTTATTGTAAATCTCTAACCTTTGCCTACCTCTCTTTGGATTTCCCTAATCCCAATCCTAAATGTTCAGAACCGTTTCTTAAATCCCTACCATGTGTAGACATTCTCTATGCCCCAATAAACGCACTTCAAAAGTGATACTTCAAGAACTCTGCTCTCAACCGACGAACACGAAGCGTACAAAGAACCTTCTTTATGTGAATAACATGCTCTTCTATACTTCTTGGAAAACACCAAAATGTCGACCACGAATACCACTACGAACTTTATTTTAGGACATCTCTCAAAACATGGTTCATCTAATCTATAGAATAGGCTGGGACATTGGTTAGCCCAAAAGTCATGACTAACCACTCAAAGAATCCACCCGGTGTCCTAAATGCGGTCTTATCAATGTTACCATCAGCGACCCTAAGCTGATGAAATCCAGTGGCTAAATCAAGCTGAAGAATACTAAACTGCCAACTAACTGGTTGATAAGATCATCTATTCTAGAAAGTGGATAATGGTTCTTCTTTGTGAGCTTATTCAATTCTCTATAGTCAATGCAAAGTCAAAGAGAACCACCTGCTTTGGTAGCAAAGACGACTAGCGCTCCCTATTTCGATATGTTTCTTCTTATGAAACCTTTTTCCAAAGCTCACGGATCTGCTTGCTCAATCCCTTCCTTTCCCTAGGCGCCATATGCCATACGGGTAATGCTACTGGCTAGCCAAATAAATCCTGAAGTCAATTTCTCTCTTAGGGGGTAGTCCCCTAACCTCCTCAAAGATGTCTGGAAAAATCTCTGACGATAGGAACCGAATCTAACTTTGATAATGATGAATCGAGAGAATAAAGGAAGCTCAACATAACTTACCCTTGCGGGTCACAATAAATCTCGAGAGTCCTACTAATGCATGTCTCTAGTCTAACGACTCTCCTCTCGCACTCTAATATAGCTCCCTAAGTGGATAGCCAATCTATTCCCAAAATCATCCTAACCCCGAAATTCGCAAAATATAGGCGTCGTAGTCAAATTCCACACTTAGGATACAAATTTTCAAACCCTTACAAACCATAGACAAGAGTGTCGATCCTCCTATAGGGTTTGAAACAACAATAGGGTCTACTACTAAAGAGATGTCTAAGTGCAAATAATCTACTAAAGAACTAGAGATGAAAGAGTGTGATGCTCTAGGATCGAAAAGAGTCCGAATGGGAAAATCAAAAATAGAAACCAAATTTCCTACCTCGATCCGATCCGCTGCTGGAAGGTGTTGCACCCAAAGCCTGAATCTGCGCTAAAGGTGCAATCGCTCCCTGCCCCATCTTCTGAAGACAAAACTTACTAAAGTGACCAAGCTGTCCACAATTGAAACACCTTCCCTTCATTCCAATCTTCTTACAGTTCCTTGCGTAATGACCAATCATTCTATAACGGTTACATCTCCCACTTTTCTTGATTCGCTTCTGAGGGCCTTCTCTTTTCTTCTTATCCTTCTTGCCCTTTCACCATGGCTTCTTAGAGCTTGTAGGAACTGCCTTAAGCTCTTCTTCCAACTGCCAAGATATAGGTTGACTACTCTGTCGGTCCTCCAAACCTAACTGCCTAAACTTTCGCTCCATATCTTCCAACCTAGCTTGCATCTCCTTTAAATCCTTCATGCCAGAAGACGTTTCGCCCCTATGCTAGTGAAGTCCTTGCATAGCTTAGAAAAATCGGCTGGTGTAGGTGGATTCAAGGGATTTCCACCTACCGGTGTTGTATTGGGCGCTTGCCCTTGCACCCTAGGTACCGTAGCTCTACGGAACCAGTCAGCCATACTATGCAAAGAAAAGGAAACTTAGGTTCGAAAGAATCAAAAGAAGGTTGAACTGGACTTTGAGGGGATTTTTATCAAAACTCTTTATACTTAAAAACTATTTCTAAGAGTTCTTTTCTGAAAAATAATTTTTAAAACAAGTTATTTTTGAAAATACTTTACTTTTAAAATAATTTTTTGGGAATCATGTAACCTTAGGCTCTGATACCAAGTGATACACCCCACACCCCTTAATATACCCAAAAATGACACATTAAAAGGCGTGGTGCTTTGTAAGTATAAATAAAACTAACAGAGACTAAGATTCACAAGACAAAAATGGATAAAAATAGCTGAAACTTAAAATAATAACTTAATTAAAATAAGCTTCATAAATATGTCAAATACCAAATACCAAATACATGTCTAAAAATCCAATATGTCCCATGAAACAAAAAATCATAGTCTTAAAAATCAGAGTACATAACATCCCTTATAATAAGCCAATACACAAAAAGGACTAAAGCTGAAATAAAAGAAATACATAGTAGAAATCTTCTCCAAGCAAACTCCCAGCCACAACAATCTACTGACTTCTCCCTTGATTGCTTAAGGGGGGAAAGGGGAAAATAGAGGGGTGGGTCAGACTAAAAGTCTGGTGAATGATAGTAATTACTAGAGTCTTTAAGCAAGATAAAAGTAATTGACTCTACAACAGTTCTAGCATAAATAAGGATAATAAAGGAAATTGGAAATAGATAAACTGGAAATAAATACGATTTATCTATTGCTCAATTTATAAGATAGGTTAACTTTGATTGCTTGCACTTGTTCCGATTTAATTAGGATGAATTCCTAATTAGGATGCGACCCTAATTCTACCCTTTTTGATCGGCCTGCTACACCATAGACCTTACTGTGGACCAGCCGCTAGATAACTCCCTACACATCAGCCAATGGTATCTACGAAAGATGCATAGAGCAACTATTGTGGATCCGGATGACATATATAGCTCCCTACTTAGAAGGCAATGGTGTCTACTAAAGACACCCATACTAAGCGCTTGGAACTCATAGCTATTACTGAGCACCCGAATGGAAGTCGCACGCGTAACTGCCACCATGCCCATGCTACCTTTTGCTCCACCTATTGGGTCTTCTTATTACCTCCAACGTCCAGCATAGCGTGCCCCTCATCTCACTTCAGGCTAATGCGAGATCACCGTGTGTCCATAGAAAAATAAAGGAAATGCTGTTGGTACTGGCCCTTCATCCAAACAATATCTAGTTGCATCCGTTATCCAAATCCCCGTGATTTGGACTTCTATTTGACCAATTACTAATATTCTTAGCATAAGCGTGCCCCGGGGAATGCTATTTGGTACAGATCCTACTTTCATCTTTGCTTATTAACTTAGATAAATTGTTTAAATAAGCCTTTATTATCATTTTTACTTTCTATGCTTATTAATTTATCCCAAGCCTTAAAATAAGCCACATTATGTTCTTTTTCTTATTATAACCTACGTTATAATCATGCATATTACTTAACCCAAGGTCTAAGTGTGAAAACAAGCTTCTTTCATCTTTTACTCTATTTAGTTATAATTCTAAGTTATAACTATGCCAATTATCTTTAATTAGTCCAATTCTAATTATAATTAGGCGAAATTTCAGTCCAATTCCATTATTTATTATAGTCCAATTCCATTATTTATTATCGTCTTTATAATTTACATCTTATTTTCTTCATTCAATATTCTTACTTATAAAGTTCATATTCGCATTTAATTTATTCTAATCCATACGCGCAGAAAAGGATGATGAAGAGAATAGACGCTTGCATAAAATCCAAAACGTCGAAAAAGATGTAAATAAGAAATAAATAACAGTAAATAAACTTAAATACTGTAAATAGACTGTAAATCAATAAAAAGCTATGCTTAATAGTAATAAATTATAATTAACTGAAATAATACTAAAATTTACCGAAAAGAATAGCTAAAAGGAAGTAGACTGAAAATAATTCTAAAAACTGTAAATAAAACTGCTAAAAATGTTATTCCAAAAATCATAGTAAAACTACAACTATTGGAAACCCTATTATTTTAAATTACTTAAAGAAATCTTAAAATTATTACAATCACTCACCTCCGGTCCAAAGCTTTTCCTTTGGTCTTCCCGGATCCACTTAGACTTGTAAAATAATTTAATTTATAATGATTTTCTCCTTTGGAAAAATTATTCCGTTTAGGGTCCTTCCTAGAAAGGCGAACCCAATTGGAGAAAACCTAGAATGAGAAAAAGTGTTAGATCTAAGGGTCTATTTATATGTGTAGAAGTGGATCGCGGACCGTTGGATTTTGAGATTGAATAGGATGCAACCATGTCATAGGCTGAATAGGAGCCATCAAATGTAGAAACGGAGGGACCGGATTAAACTAAACGATGCAAATGACGTGTTTAGTGGCCTCTAATTCATTCAAACGAATTAACGTTTGTTCTCCTATCGAAATACAAGGCGGATCGACCGGGTGGTCGACCGCCCCCTTGCGTAGGTCGACCGACCGGTCGACCTAACCATATATATATATATATATATTATTTCTGCTTATTTTGTTTATTTTATAACTTGGTCATATTAGCTCGGTTTCTGACGTTCTATATATGGAAATTGACCAGAAAATTACCACGGACACAATGGTGCAACTTCCGTGGCTCAATTCTGACAATTTCACAACGTTATTTTATTATTTAATTAATTAATGAATTAATTATTACGGGTTAAATTTCGGGTTGTTACACAAGCTCAAGCCTCAGTCCTCGAATGAACCTTTCATTCCTTCTAATGTCGGTGTCTATAATAGCGTATCCATATTGAGATAGCTCATCAGATCTATTTGCATACTCGATAACTGACATGTCTCCCTGAAACAAATCCATAAATTTTCTCATCAATGCTGACTTGGCAACTTCGGAAATAAACCTCTGTTCGAATCTCCTTCGAAAATCAGCCCAAGTTAACTCTTCCTCTGGAACTCCGGTAGTCACACCATTCCACCGTGAAGTGCTGACCCTTGCAACTGTCTAGAGACCAACCTTCTCTTCTGCGCATCTTCTAAACCCAAATCAGAGAAAATCCTTTCACAGTGTAACAGCCAATTCTCCACGTCTATAGCATCTTCCATTCCCATAAACGGATTTCCACCTAAACTAGTGTAGTCTCGGTTTAGCTTGGCATAGTTATTCCCAATGGGAATTACATGATTTGCTCCTCCAATAGTTCCCGCCACTCCAGCAATTCTTGCTTGCATCAAATTAACAAGGAATTGATACATCATCCTCGCATCTACTGGAGGATTCCTAGCACTCACATTAACTTCCGCATTTTGATTAGCGTTAGCCTATCGACCTTGATTCCTCCGGATGTTAGGTCGAGCATTTCCATCTGTTGTGTTGCTTCCTCCACCTAGATTTCCTCTTCCGTTTCTTGCTTCCATATCTTCTTTCTCGTAAATCTGTATACGAACCTTAGTAAGATACATAAGAACAGTCTAAGAGAAAGGGGAATTACGTACTTATATATATACCTATATATATCAAATACAAGTACATTACAATCGCGTTAACCCAAACCCCGATCAATATTTTTGATTCTTTGAATTATGTTTTGAAAATCTTTTAGGTTTGAATTGCTTAAGTTTTCATAAACCTATGCTTTGATACCAACTTGTAACATCCCTCACTTGGAGGCCCAAAACTAACGGCTACGGATGCTGCAGTCATCCATAGTTATTAATCCTCGACGAAAATACGGTAATGTTAAATAAATTGATATACTAGAAACACAGGGATATGAAAAAAAAAAATTAAAATTTCAAAATAGCTTTCACATTCCATTCCAAACTCATTTTAACATTCATTTCATAATCTCAAAATGTTAACTACGTTCAAAAAAAATATAATTATTACAATATACTCCAAGAGCGACATATGAAGATGCCCCCTTGGTAATCAAAGTATATAATAGGCAATAATTCACTTTTCTTTAACAAAATAACATAGCGGAATCACATGAGAAAGAACTTAAATAACTACATGCCTTCTACACGACTCCAGAAGCTTTTTCGTCTTAAGAGGTACCTGAAAACCTCAAATCTCAAACTACTCAAAAATCAATTGAGTACCCGAGAATTTAAGGGAAAACATAAATTTTCAATTCAAGCATAAAGTTCAGTATGAATAATAATATACCATCTCAAATCATTTAGATTTCTAGTCAGACTACGCCGCTTAGCGGAACGGTTTCCCCTCACTAGTATCTTAAAACCTTTACAAACCATTTTGCTCCTGCATCCACAGTGGTTAATTCAATTCAAAACATTATTATGTGATGGTATGCAAAACAATTGAATCAATTCTGGATTACCCATCCCCAATTCATTTTGACTATCTTTCATAATTATAGTTTCTAGGATTACTATCAACCTAATAGTTTTCATGGGCTAACTAATAACCGGTTAAACTTTTAAGGACTCCCTGTCCAATTATATAGTTTTCATGGGATTACTATGAACCTATTGGTAAATCCAATATCTTTTCTTTTATCCTATTTTTCATGGACTAACTATGAACCTATTGACTAACAGTCAATATCTTTCTTTTACCTTAGTTTTCATGGGCTAACTAAGGACCTACTGACTATCTGTCAATATTTCATTTTTCTTATCCGGATATAGTTTTCATGGGCTAACTATAAACCTGTCTAACATACATCTTTAATTATACATAGTTTTCATGAGATAACTATGAACCTATTGGCCCCTACCAATATCTTTTCCCTTACACAGTTTTCATGGGCTTACTCTGAACCTATTGGCCCCTGCCAATATCTTTAATTTATATTCACTACTGGATCAACCTAACTGGTTATTCGGCCCTTCCCCACAATACCATTTTGGGTTCGTTACAATGTAAATATATACATATATGAAGAAGCAAATAATATAACTTGGTTAATTTCTTTAACCCATTTAGACTTCTTCATAAGTTCTATTTCAAATACTTTGTTTATTAATATGCCATGGTTTTGCTTTTGAAATAGATTAGGTTATTTGTTTTGAAAACTATACTTTTGAAACCTTCGAAACCTTGCTTTCGACCTCAGTGGATAGCCTCCTTCGAAAGCATATATCTCTTTTCAAAACATTAGGTTTCTGCCTTTAAAACACTTTAAAAATCTTCTTTCGAAACCTTTCGAATATTATTAACTGTTACTTATTAATTTTTAGAAACATAGCTTCGAAACCATTGGAAGTATCTCTTCCTAAAGCATTAAAAGTCCTCCTATCGACATTATTGAGTTTATCTTTTTAAAATATCATTTAGGTCAAAACAAATATAAATGAAAGTATCTCTTTCGAAACCATTCTTTACTACATAAAAATATTGGGGAAATTATGATGGCGTCGAAACCATCTCTTTCGACAGAGTCGAAAGCCTAAATTTAAAATATTGAAGGATAGCTTCGAAACCACTTTCGAAACCATTGCCTTCGAAACCCATAACCCTTTCAAAAGCACTTAGAAAGTGGCTTAATAAAGCTTTAAAACAAACAATACCTTTCGACATCATTGGTGACTTCAATACACTCGAAAGGCACAAGAATCGGCGGAAGGGCTTCAACTAGGTCGGAACCCCTTCTTTCATAAGCATTAATTTATAATTAAAGGAACACCTTCGAAACCCCTTTTCTTTTAAAACAAACATGGCAACCCCTTTGAAAGCCATTATAAAACTTCTTTCAAAAACATACGTATCGGCTAAGTCGAAAGCTTTAATAAAACAAAGGCAGGTGCTTATCTTTTAAAACAAACCGAGGTAACGACCCCTTCGGAAGCTTTGCTTTCGACACCATGCATTTCGCTTTTCTCCAATCTACTACGTATCATCTAGATGATACCAAGTGTATTGAATTTAACTTAATGGGGTTTGGACATAATCGAAAGAGAAAGGAAAGGAGCGAAAGGTATTCTCATTAGAGGCGAAACCTATATTTTTCTAGGTTAAATACTAAATTAAGTAACTTATATAAACTAACCTGCCTACGTGTTCATTTCTTATTGGTTACCTTAACTTTTCCCATGCTTTTCAAAACTAATAGCCTTTTTATTTGGATAAGTATCAAACTTAAACTTTTGCAAAAAAAACCTTCCTCTTTATTTATACATAAATTATTTTGATCCTCTTCTCAAAATAATTTATTTTGTATATCAAATCACTTATGAAAAATCCCCAAAATTCACAGAAATTTACTTTGATCATGTTATCTAACATATCAAATTTCAAATCCAATTTCTCAAATTATTTTCTGTAATAAATTAATAAACCCAACGTGCTATATTTTCATTTAAAAATTCATAATAATTTTCCCAAGCTTGAAAAATTATCAAACTTAAAAGCCAACTCTAAAATCATGTTTTTCATAACATATAATTTTTCCATGGCATTTAAACATCAATATCACATGGTTTTGATCTAAAACCGTATGGACCATTATTTAAACAATCTTGTTAAATTTAAACAAACCACAATCAAGCATATCATCATCAAAACAAGCATATCATCATCAAACATCATATATACAAAGTTAAACTTAAATCCAAAACATATATTTAATAATTAGAGATGGAAATTATCATTCACCTTAATCTTTGACAAGGAAATGGATTGAGATGAGTTTGATTCCCCTTTTTATTTTTCTCTTCTTTTTCTTTGAATTTCTCTTCTTCTTTTCTTTTTAATGGCTTGCTCTATTCTTCCTTTACTTACGTTTTTGATTTTCTTTTAAAATGAAGTCAATAGGAAATGAAATGGTAAAAAGAGAATATATATAAGGATAAGGGGTTAGGTAAAGCTGTTACCATTATACCCTTATGTAGATTGATTTATTTATAATCCATTCTCATGCCCATTTAATTTATTACTTAAGCACGACCACTTAAATTTATTCAAATCTCAATCCCCTTATCGCTTAACATTTTCATTATTCTATTTAATTTATCTAATTAAATTTCTTGAATAATGTTATTTAAAATTAAGGGTGTTACACTAATCGCTCGAGATAACAAGTGGTTATAGCCTATATGCCAACCGTACTACTAAATACCAATCAAATAGTAATACTGACACCGACCACTGACCTTCCACATATGAAATCCTGTTTAGACTGACCTAAATAAGTTAAAGAAAATACCCCTTTCAGTTACTTAAGACCTCTTATTAGAAATAAAGCAGACCCCATCTCATTGAAAGTACAAGGGCATTTAATACTTCAAATCCGAGGAAAAACCTTGGTATATTTTCCCCTACATATATGCAAATGCATATCCTTTCCCCATGGGTTTTATGGTTCGAGATGTCTCATGTAGTAGTAAGTATACACAACAACTAGTAGTCTCTAGGTGAAGGAAAGACTTCTGTTGTGTAACTCTAATGACTTCGCATCCAACCCACTAAACTAAACCAATTACCCTAAGCCTAAATGTTAGGATATGCCCACTAATTCACGTTTGTTCTAAATGTATAATTAAGACTGTATAATTTCCTACTATGAAAATTATATTGCTTTCTATGTGTATCACTAATATTAATGCTTATTTGTTCGCTCCGTAATTATTCCTAATTTATATGCTTATTCCCTAACTTCCTTGTTTCCTTCTTATATATAGTAAACGTCAATTGTCCATACTGAATGGTCATTAATATAAAAATCAAATAATCTCTAATGACATTTATTTATTAGTTCTAATTCAACCTTTAATGCCAGTTTAATTTTGCTATAAATGCCAAATTAAATTCCCAATAAACACATTGTGTCTACATTTAATTCTTGTAACTCCCTACTGGCTATACATTTATTTCCCTATTAATTTTGGAGTTTCTATTTTTTTCTCACTACACCTCATAATCCTATATTTTACAATGCTATTTATAACTACATGTTCTAATTGTAACTAATGCGAATATCAAAGTTGATTACACTATAAATAGATTTTTATTTTTAATCAGTAAGCACAGATATACATGTGAGAGAGAGTGTGTGTGTATCTATTCGTAACACATTAATTCATATGCTTAGGAATTCTAGAACATTAATTTCCATATTTTAATTTATTAGAGTTTCCCTTTCCAAAAAGGATTACCGTTATAACTTTCCATAAATTACAAAAAATATGAGATTTTGCTCTGTTTGAAATTACAAAAAATTATCTCTTTTATTTCATTGAAATACATAGTGTAAACTACGAAGAAGGATATCCATGCTTTACACATATTTTTCCCTTTCGGTTTATTCCTTATTAATTCAAACGACACACTTTATATATATATATATGGAATTGGATAATTTATGGAAATTACACAGATATAGATACAATTAATTATACACTGCTCCCAATAAATAAAAATATAGAAATTCACATTCCAAGTCAAATTAGGGCAATCTAAACTAAGACTAAAATTTTACAATCCAACTATAAATCTGGAATAAACTATACTACTTTATCAATATTCAACTTGAACAAAATTTGGGACTGATTTCCAAATTTCCAAAATTAGGGTGTAAATACCATTCCTATCCCAATTACTTAAATTATAGAATATGTAGACGATATTTCATCTTCTTAAGCCTATAACTCCATAGAATCTATATATGCATAATATTTAAATAAAACTCAACAATATAAATTTCAATGTTATAAATAAATTATATAATTTCAAACTCACGTTTCTTGCTTTCCAAATCTCTCAAATCAAAATTCAACTTTTTACTTGACTCCTTTTCCATTCTAATCCAAAATAATATGTATAAGAAGGTATATATATACTATTAGAATTACAGATCCAAGAAGGGATTTGGGGTAAGGGGAATATAGGTTTCAAATAATGAAATTCACCTTCTTTTTTCGCAATGTTGATTTGCTTCTTCTCTTCTTCGCTTTTATTTTATGTTCTTCTCCGATTATATAATAATTTATAATTAATAGAAATGGTGGAGAAGGAAAAATGACAGAACTTTGCTGCTTTGATCAAAAAATATGATAAGAGAAATGAGGGGTTATGCTTGTATTTATAGGCCATAGAATCAATTGTATTTGTTAGACTAAAATGATTAAATCCAGGACGTTCAGCCAAGGTTCAACCCTAGCTGCCACCCCTCGACTAGTCGACCGACCCAAGTATGGGGTCAATTGGTGGGATCTTACATTTATTATTATTTATTTTCCTTTTATCATTTTTAATTATTTTCGTTCCGAAAACTACAAACACTAATAACTTCTTCGTTTGATCACCGATTGCGAAACATCAAATATGGAAGTTGCCTAGAAAATTGCCACAAACACAATGGTACATGTTTTGTGGCCAAATTCCAACATTTGCTCAAATTCCACTTTTAGCCTTAGTAATTATTTATTAATTATGATTAATTTTTATGGGATGTTACACTTGCCATAGGAGGGCAGTACCTATGAGATAGGTATCAAAACAAGTACTGAATCCAATTGTGACATGGGTGTCGTTGTCTTGGCAGCTCATTGAAAGAGTTATCACTTATTCAAAGACCTCGGGAAGGTCAAGATGATCAAACTTTGGGAAAGTCAAGATGATCAAGACCTTAGGAAGTTCAAGATGAAGCGGACTATGGGAAAGTCAGGGCGACAAGAGAGTTTGGGAAAGTCGTAGTGAAGTAGGGCTTCTATTATGATCGTAGTGAAGTGATACTTCGGGAATGGTCATGGTGAAGTGAGACTTCAGTGATAATCACAATGACGGTGCAGAACGAGGTATGACCATGGCGATAGACACGATGGTATGAGACCTAGAGGATGTTTGTCGATGGGTGATTGCTATGTTTTTTCTATGATTGGTGGGATTATTACACCCCAAAAAATTAATGAGAAATATAATAAAAAAATTAAATTAAGATGAAGTAGGGAGAAAAAGGAAAATTTTCATAAACGTCCAAATTTGATAACAAAACTTGCACTATTGCATTCGTAGCGACTTTTAGGGCAATTTTCATATATAACACTTAGCAATCAGAGTTAATACTTAAAATTTATGAGCGTTGGAAGAATAAAAAATAGAATAAGAACTTAAAGTTAAAAAATTCAGAAATTTTAGAGGGTTCGAAGGTCGACCCAGAGGGTTCGAAGGTCGACCGATAGCGGTCGACCTAGGGTGCTAGGCGGTCGACCGTGCCTGTGTGAAATCGGGCGATTACAGAGACGTTGTGACGTGTTTGAATGGGTAGGATTTGATGCTTGGGTCCGAAGAATTAAATGAGCGTGTGTGATCAAATTGAAAATTCACCAATAAATCTAATGGCCTAAACTATTTTGCAACCCCTATAAATTCCAACCTAACATATACCTAAATTTCACATAACAAATGATGTAATGAAACATTGTCAAAATTTTCCCATTTCTCTAAATCCTAAAATTCTTGAACATAAAATTAAAATCAATCTTAAAGTATACAATCATCTGGAGATAGACAGATCAAGTAGAGCTAACATTTGAAGGGGCGATTCTCAAGCAAATGGATAGGAAGAGCTTAGGCTTGAGGTGAGTAGGAATAATTTTAATTAGATGATTATTTACAGTTCAAATTGATTTATTCTCTATGATATAGGATGATGTTAGAAACCTTAAATTGAAACTTGTAACCTAGGATATGAATTGAAATTACTGTAAATTGTTAAACCTAATTTGATGCTAGTACACCTCTCCTATGATTATATTGCAAAACCCTAAATTGACAAAACCTTAAATTGGACAATTTGACTAGATATTAGAATGTAGATTGGTTAATTAGTAATTAGGTTTCAACCGGAATAATGAACAACTTGAATTAAACCTAAATTAACAATCAATAATGAAATTAACGAAACCCTAATTTTTGCCTATGTATGGTTGACCCTGACCCCAGCGGTCGACCGGTAGTGGTCGATCGGTTAAGGTTAGCGATCGATCGGTAGACATGTAAAATACACAATCTAAACCTCGGCCTAAGGCCCAAGTTTACTGATAAAAATATATATAAACTTTAACTATTTGGGGGCCTATTTAAGGGCATTTGGATGTACATTAAGATTTGTAGGGAATCTTGTTCCATATGAGCGGATGCTAGGTCATTGCGATGTTGAGTAAATGTTGTTTACTCAATTCAGGAGTGAGTAATTGACTAGAAGCGATGTATTTTTGCAAATGACACTCACAAGAGGTTCCATGGTGAACGTGCAACACCGACGAGGATACCTGATGGAGAGTGGCCTTGCATAGCGGGAGTCCTGATATCAACAATAGGGAAGCGATGTGATATAGTTCAAGTAGAGAATCCTAACGCTTGTAATAAAAGGCAACACGACGGTTGAGAGGTGGATACAGATGCGAATGTTGGGACACTTCAATGAGTTTTCATTGCGGGTTCCCCCTCGATGAGTAGTGGAGTTACATGTTGTAGTAATTAGGTGGAAAATTAGTTCCACAGTAGCTTAGAGCAGGTGATATTGGTGGGAGTAGTTCCATAGTAGCTTAGTAACGATGTTTCCATAGTTAGTAGCCAAGAGGGTGGTGTTTTACATATTGAGTAGCTCTAGGGGCAGTAGCCGATATTTGGATGTAAGGTTCGATCCTTAGTTCGATACATTGCAATAGTCTATACAAATTGTAATGTAGGAACATATTTTACAAGAACCCTTAGGTAACTGACCTTAGGAATTCACGGACATATATATCATACCCTATATCATCTAGAGTAGTATTAAAAGTAACTGAACATGATCACCACGTATTAAACTTTTACTCATTCACTAGACTTTTGTCTAACCCACTCCCTTCTTTTCATTTTTCCTTACCACAAGATGATAGGTTAGCAGTTGATTGGGCATAGTATGTGGCGAAGGAGCTTCATTTTGGAGTTCTTATGTTCTTTATTGTCCATCATGTAGTTACTTACTATATTAAAAGTCTGTAAAGTATATATTGTACTTTGAAATAGTGTGTATGGCAAATAAAGTATTTTGTATGTTGTTTTTCTGAAATGTCTATTTTTCAGTACTTATATTTTAATTTCTTCCACTATGAGATCTGAAAATGTTGAATGTCTTAGAACTTACCCTTATACTTATGCTCTATAATGTTTTAAAAACCCAAAAGTCCTGTTTCTAGGCATGACGCGAGTTCTAAAGTCACATTAGGCTTTAGATCAGTGTGTTAGGAGGTGCGGGTTGTTACATTTGGTATCAGAGCTTAGATTTAAGATCCCTCTAGGATTTAGGCACATAGTGAGAGAACGTAGTTGAAAAGTTTTTTGGAAAAAAATGGTTTTTCAAATAGGTTTTTCAAAATGGACTTTTGAAAGGCATATATATATATGTATGTATGTAGGTATAGGTAAAAGTTTTTAGAGGTTTTGCATATATATGAAATGTAAAACAAGAAAGAACGATATCGAGTATTCTTTCCAAGTATTATCTTTGAAAAAGTTCAAAATATTTCCCAATCGCAGATAGTGAGAATGAGTACAAGTTTTAGAGGAATGACTCTAGAAAAGTAGCAAAGATTTTGAGCGTGAACATCCCTATATGGTTTCGCTGGTATCGAATGGAAGGAGACAAGATGAGGCTAACTCGACTAAAGGGATATAATTATAATTTTCCGATATGTGTATTAATACACAACACCATATATATTTTGACTCATAAAGTAGTTATTGGCTTATCCTTTATAGAAGCAAACAATTATGGGTCAGGGTAAGCATAAAGTTTATAATAATTGAGGTAAAAAGTAAACTTTTCATGTTTATTGTATTTTACTTCATTGAGAACGGCTAGTAGAGTTTTTGTATACCAACTAGCTGTAGCAAGAAAATTGTGGACTTAAGGATGAGTAAAAAAGATTAGTACCATAAGACCCATGTAACAAGAATATGATGTTGATAGCATAACGGGAACATAAAGGACGACTTTACAAATTTAAGGCAGATTCCTTAGTTTAAGCAGAAACCCGATTCTCATACTAGTAGTAGTCGCAAGGACTCTTGTATATTTAAAGGTATGGCTAGAGTATTTCCATACTGAATTTGGACAATGCATTGGAAAATAAACTTCAGTTAGCCGTCTTTGAAAAGAAGAACGGAAACCTTATGCACTTAAGCATTGTTAGATTAAGTGGGCTTAAGTAATTAGGTTGTTATTGTCTACTCCGATTTAAGTGATAAACCAATAAAAATGTTTTTTCAAAGTTAGAAAAAGAAGTTGGTTTATGATTTATATAAACTAATCAGACAAACTTTATGGAAATTGTTTAAAAAGTAAACGTAGTGAATTCGATAAAAAGCAATTTGTCAATAACCTCTTTAAAGCTTTAGTTTTGTCTTTTAGGCATATTGTAATGGTTACTCTCAATGTGCACTTTGATTTTAATAACAGAAATTTTGGAAAATAAAAATAAAAACTGAGAAGTATGTATGTAATGACCATAATTTTGAGTAACATTATTTACAACATTTAATTGGATAAATAAAATAAAACAATGTTAATAGTTAAGAGATTGAGATTTTTTAATTAATAAGGGGTTGTGCCTTAATGAATGAATAATCAAAAGGGAATTGAAAATAAGTAAGTAGGAAAAATATGATAAGGTTAAAATGGGAATTTTCTTCATTCTAATGCCCTAAACCCTTCCATTCTCCATTCCTAATTCATCCTAACATTCACAAACAAAATAAAAACCCTAAGAGCTTGATCAACCACCATTAAGAGGAATCAAAAAGAAGATAAGCTAGGAATCAAGTAGAAAGCTTGAAGAAATTAATCAAAGGGCAAATTTCAACCTTCTTAACACCAAGCCAATGTGAATAATTTGATTTACATCCCATTTTTGATAATGGTTTCGGTTTCAGGCTTATGACCGAATTATTTCAAAAGTAACATGCCATGTTATGTTTGTTTAAATAGATATATATGCTTGTTGATGATTTACATGATTTCATATGGATTTTATGATATGTTTAGATTGAAAATCTTATTAAATGACATCCAAATGAGTTGTGTTTTTGATATATGATCAAAAATATTATTTTAGAAGTGGGTTTCAAGTTTCAGAATTTTTTAAGTAATTGTGAATTTATTATGAATTTTATATGAGAGAATATAGTGAATATTATATCTAAATTATTTAAAGCAATTATATAATGATTCGGGTCTGAAATTTATATATGTTAGAAAACATATTAAAAATGAATTAGTATGAGTTTTTAGGGAATTTTCCTAAGTATTTTACAATGGTTATAAAATTATTTAAGTTAAGGGACCGAAATGTTTTATATGTTTTGTTAAGGAGGAGGGCTAAATTATTAAAATGTTTTAATGATAAATTTTAAATTCGGTAGCCATTTTAGAAAAGATTTTGATAAAGGATCGACAACCAATCATATTTTGACAAATTGGGCAAGTTAGGTGAAAATGAATTACTTTGAAAGGTAATAAACCAGTTTTGTTTTCGAATTACAACTTCGCCACTTTTTAGCTTGCTTTCATCACCTTGCCCAGGAGGCCTTTCGCATCCCTTCGAAACCAATGCACATGGTATCAAACAATTCATACGTATTGTATTGGAGAAAGGCGGAAGGGACTATGTCGAAACCATGCTTTCGAAGGGTTTGAGTTATTCTTATAAGTTTTTGAATCCATTACTTACCTCTGTTTATAAAAATGCTTTGAAAGGGTTGAAGCCAATTTTATTAGCCTTCGAATCAATCAACTTGCCTTTGTTTTTAGAAAGGGGCTTTCGAAAGAGTTGCCGCTTGCTTTAGTTTTAAAAGAATCTTTTGAAAGGATATCCACATTTGAACCAATTCGATACCCATGCTGCCCCATTCATACCTTTCGAATTAGTTAATGCCGCTTTTCTTTATAGCCTTCAAACAACGTATTCGAAAGGGTGCCTTCACCTTTTAACTTTGAAGCCATTTTCTCAATGCTTTCGAAAGGGTCATATAGCCGCTTTTAAATGGTTTCGGAGGCAAGGGTTTAGAAAGGTTGAGTTTTGAAGCTATCCTCTCCCCCAATTCCTTTACTTGGATTAAAGCTTTCGAAAAGGATACTGTTACTTCTGTTTTCTGTGACCCAATGGTTATTAAATGTTAAACCGAATGGTTTCGAAAAGAATAATTTTAAATGGTTTCGAAGTAATGTTTCCACAATTCTTTACTTGTGCTTAATGCTTTCGAAAGGCATATTGTGAATTTTTCAAAAGATACGTTTTAAGTATTTCAAAAGGAAGGTTCTAATGCTTTCAAAAGATAAGTATAAATCGTTCTGAAAGAGGATGTCTAAGGTTTTAAGTAATACTTTCGAAATGGTTGTTTTAAATGATTTCGAAAGGTATTGTTTAAGGTTTTAAACAAGGGTTTTCAAAGGTATTGATTGGCTTCATGGCCTAAAGTTTTCTAAGTTAAAATGGGTTTTAACTTATTTTAAAGGGTTTGATAATCCCATTGATTAGATTTCATAAACATCGTTTTGTGTAAAGCATATATCATGGCATAAATGTTTTGAGTAAAGCAAAGAGTATGATTTCCTTGTTTTATAAAGATATGATTTCAAGGGTAAATCATTTGTAAAGATGGTTTACAAGGAAATAGAAATTTAATAGGGTAGTTAACCCTAAATTTATGACTCGGATATTAGAAGACCAGATGAGAATGGTATGGGGTTGCACCCTATACTTTAGCTATTAGCCTATAGCTAAAATAAGTCCAAACTTCCAGTGTGCAAGGGTTTGTCACAGATGGGATTAAAATGATGATTACACACATAAGAGAATATACAGAGTAAAGATAGGTTATTGGTGAGCCCACAAAACCATTAGGATCAATTGACCCCAGAAGTAGATATTTTAGGGCAGATGCCTCAGTATAGTGTCTAATAGAAGTTAGATTATTGATTATGTCTGGTAGGCCCGAGTCAGCCAATGGTTAATAGTTATCCAGATAAAACAATAGCATGGACAAATAGTCCACTAGTTACCTGATTTATATGCATATATGTTATTGCTTTTTCTATTGTAATCAGTTTGATTGCAGGATTTTGATTTGTAAAAGATACGCTTTTAAAAGGTATTAGTGAGGGGAAACCCGTTTCGCTAAGCGACGTGGTCTCACTTAATATCCGTAAACCAGGATGTAATAGTATTATTCACACTAGGCATTATGTCTGACTCAAAGTTTATGTTTTTTCCCTTAAACTCTTAGGTGCTCAAAAATTAATTTGAGTAGATTGAGAATTAAGGACTTTTCAGGTTTAGTAGGTTGGACGAATAAGCTTCCAAAGACGTGCAGGAGGCAAAGCTAGTTATGTGGGAGTTATTTAGTATTATTTCCACTGTGATGTATTTTTGATTTATATGTCTATAGAGTACTCTAATCATCCAAGGGGGCATCTTCATATGTCGCTCTTGGCATAATTTGTAATAATTGTATTTGATCAAAACCTGGGAATCGTTTTGGGATTATGTAACTGAATATGAAATATGGATTTGAAATGTAATAAGAAAAGTTGTTTTTGAAATCTGTGTTGATTTTATTTCATATTCATGTGCCCCTGATATTATGGATACCATTAACATTACCATATTTTGTCATCGGATGTTAATAATACAGATGACTATAGCACCTGTAGCGTTTAGCTTTGGGCCTTAAGATATGAGATGTTACAACTTGGTATCAGAGCATAGGTTTATGAAAACTTAGAAGAAATTCTAGACTTAAATATGATTTTGAAAACATAATACTAAGGAATTAGGGAAAAGAATGGTGTATTGGATAATGTTATTGTAACATATTTGTATTTGCTATATATAAGTATATGCTTTATCACTATTTTGCCATCTTTCTTAGGCTATTCTTATGTATCTTACAAAGATTCGAATGCAGATTTTATGGAAGTAAGATATGGATGCTAGGAATGGAAGATTAACCTTGGGGGAGGAAGCATCACAACTAATGGAAATGCCAGACCAAACACTAGAAGGAATCCAGGTCGGGCACAAGCTGCTAATCTAGGTGATGGAGCGTCGCAAGTTAATATGGGAGCTATGTATCAGTTCTTCGTCAACCTGATGCAAGCTAGAGCTACTGTAGGATTAGTTGGAGGAAACGTAGGAGAAGGAAATCAGGAAGCTCCGGTGGTCAATAACAATGTAGTACTAAGCAGAGACTATGCTAGGCTTGGAGGGAAGCCATTCATCGGGACTGAGGACGCATTACAAGTAGAGAATTGGTTGCTTCATTGCGAGAGGATTTTTGCTGATCCGGGGCTTAATGATGACCAGAAGAGGAGACTTGCTTCCAGATAGTTGCAAGGAGCAGCACTGTACTGGTGGAACAGTGTTACTATGGAGTAAATGAGGAGACCATGACTTGGGCGGAATTCAGAAGGAGATTTGAAGAAAGATTCATGTAAGAGATCGCCAAGTCAACTCTACTCAGGAAGTTTGTTGAGTTGGTGCAAGGAAACATGACAGTGCTTGAGTATGCTACCAGATTTGAGGAGTTATTGAGATATGGGTATGCTACGGTAGATACCGTTATCAAAAGGAATGAGAAGTTCATCCACGGATTGAAACCCAAGCTTGCTAAAGCAACTTTGCCACGTATTAGGGATCCGTGTGATGTAGTTGTTGAAATGGCTTTGAGGATGCTCACTTTCTATGATTGTAACAAAGCAAGGGAAACTCAAAGTGGGCAGAACCAGAAGAGAAAGTTTTTCCATAAGAAAGGCGCTCAGAAATAAGGAGCAGCCAAGAAAGGGAAGGCCAATGTAGATTTCTATAAGTGCGATAAGAAGGGACATTCCGCTTATGAGTGTCGGACATGAAAAGGGAAGAAGGTTGCTGACAAGAAAGAAGTGAGGTGCTTCAACTGTGATCAGATTGGGCATCATAAGAACTAGTGCAAGGAACCAGCCAAGGATGGAAAGGGCAAAGTGTTTGCATTAGAACTAGCTATCTCAAGACCAATAGCAGAGGACAAAGGAAATGATGTATTGGGAGGTACACTTTTGATTCATAGTGTATTAGTTAGAGTTCTATTTGATACTGGTGCATCACATTCTTTTATATCTCATTGTTTGGTTGATAAGCTTAACCTAGAACCTTCATACCTATTTACATCCTTGAGGGTTGCGAATCCGATAGGAGGATATGCGACACTTGGGATGAGACGTGACCGGTTAGAGTTTGAAGTGTTAGGCCATATATTTGCTTGTAGTTTGCATGTATTTGATTTCGTAGGGTTTAGAATTATTTTGGGTATGGATTGGTTAAGTATGATGCCAGGATATTTTGCTATGATAGGAAAATATCACTAAGACACCCTAGTTGTAGTGATCGGGTTATATACTTCGTAGAAAACCCTAGTTTTGAAGTAAATGCTTTGTTGGGTGTTATAGAGGCAGAAGACAAGTTGAATCGAGTTTTCGTTGTTGGAGAATTCACTGTTGTCTTTGAGCTCGTAGTAAAACTACTGCCAAAATGAGCTATGAGTTTCGAATAGATTTAGTACCAGGTACTGAACCTGTGAGTAGACCACCAAGTAGGATGACATCTACTAAGATGAAGGAGTTAAAGGTGCAATTGGTAGATTTTGAAGGTAAGAACTTTATCATACCAAGTAGTTTGCCTTGGGGAGCAGCCGTAGTATTTGTAAAGAAACCGGACGAATCGTTAAGGTTGTGTATCGATTATCATAAGTTGAATGAGAAGACGATAACGAATTGGTATCCATTACCTAGAATTGGCAATTTGTTCGGCCCATTGAGTGGAGCCAAAGTATTTTCTCAGTTGGATTTGGCAACAGGGTTCCATCAGCTTAGAGTAACAGAGGATAGTATTCCTTTGACGATGTTTTGGACAAGATATGGATCGTATGAATGGTTAGTGATGTCGTTCGGACTAACTAATTCCCCAGCATTCTTCATGGACTTGATGAACAAAATCATCCAAGAACAACTGGACTTTTGTACTAGTATTCATAGATGACATATTGATATATCTAAGGATGAAAGGGACCATAAAGTTAACCTTAGAATAGAGCTTGAGACGTTGAGGCAACATCAACTAAAGGCGAAGTTTTCGAAGTGTCATTTCTGGAAGAAAGAAGTTAAATATCTTGGTCACATGGTTTCAGAGAAGGGTTTGTCAGTTGATCCGGATAAGACAGAAGCCGTTAACAACTAGAAGAGACCAGAGACGGTGACTGAGATCATAAGTTTTCTTGGACTTGCTGGCTATTACCGAAGTATCATTAAGGATTTCTTGTGGATAGAAGCGCCTTTGACTAAGCTAACCAGGAAGGACGTAAAGTTTATTTGGTCTGAAAAATGTAAGGAAGCAATCCTTAAGTTGAAGCATCTGTTGACCAATGCACTTGTGTTAGTAGTTCCAGACGAGAATCAAGGATTAGTAGTGTATACTGATGCATGTAGAATCGGATTAAGGGCTGTGTTGATACAAAAATGTAAAGTCAATACATATGCTTCACAACAGCTTTGACCGCATGAAGTGAGATACCCTACTCATGACCTAGAGTTGGCAGCGGAGATCTTCGCACTGAAAATATGGAGACATTATCTCTTATGGGAGAGATTTGAGTTATACACATACCATAAGTCCTTAAGGTGTTTATTCTCTTAGAAGGAGTTAAATATGAGATAGCAGAGATGGCTGGAGCTTTTAGCTGCTTATGATTTTGGTATAGAGTATACACCTGTAAAAGGAAATAAAGTAGCGGATGCTCTAAGAAAAACATTAGAATGTAGTGTTAGCTATGTTAACAGAATGGAAAGACCTAGAAGCATTGACTACATGTGGAATACAATGGAGATCTGAGGTTAGTTCTAGTCAAGAAACCGCCATGTTGTCATGTTAAGAAGTTCGACTAGTGATGATCGAAAGGATTGCTTATAAACAAGGAGAGGATCCATTATTAGCTGAACGGATCAGAAAGTTAAGGGATGTAACAAAGAGCGATGACTTGAAAGATTTCAGTCTTGATCAGAATAGGTGGTTGAGGAAGAAAGGAAGACTACGTGTTCCGAAGGTGGGAAGCATTAGGAAGGAAGTCCTTAGAGAATGCCATCTTTCGAAGTTCACCATCCATCCAGGAGGAACTAAGATGTATCAGGATACGAAAAGGAATTTCTTTTGGGATGGTATGAAGAGAGACATAGTTTTTGGGTGAGGCAGTGTTTGAACTGTCAACGGATAAAAGCCAAACATCAGAAACTGAGTGGGTTACTTCAGCCTTTAAATGTTCCAGTCTGGAAATGGGATTCTATCTCAATGGATTTTATAGACGGATTTCCAAGGTTGAATCGAGGAAATGAAAGTATATGGGTCATAGTGGATAGGTTGACCAAGAGTGCATATTTCATTCCAGTTAAGTCAACCAGGACAGCACCAACTTTAGCTAAATTGTTTATGAAGAATAGTTAGACTACATGGAATTCCTAGTAGTATAGTAAGTGACAGAGATTCCTTATTCACTAGTGAGTTCTGGGAGAGTCTACAGGAGACTTTAGGTACCAAGCTCAAGATGAATACCGCTTATCATCCACAGATAGATGGGAAAACAGAAAGAGTTAACAAAGTCTTAGAGGATTTGTTAAGAGCTTGTGTGCTAGATTTCGGAGGATCATGGGAAGACCATCTACACTTAGTCGATTTTCATATAATAACAGTTATCAGACTAGTATAGGGATGGCACCATTTGCAACTTTGTATGGAAGACCATGGAAATCCCTCGTTAGTTGGATAGAGACCGAGGATAGGTTAATTCTTAGTCTGGAATTGGTTAAAGAAGCTGTAGAAAAGATTGAGTTAATTCGAGCTAGGATGAAGGAGGCTCAGTCTAAGCAGAAGAGTTATGCTGATAAAAGACGAAAAGACTTAGAATTCTGAGTTGGAGATCATGTTTTCGCCAAGGTGTCACCGATGAAAGGTGTAATCAGATTTGGAAAATCAGGAAAATTGGCACCATGATTCATTGGACCACTTCCTATTATAGAAAGGATCGAGAAACTCGCGTATATAATAGAATTACCGAATAATTTAGCATGTGTCTAAAATGTTTTTCATATTTCTCATCTAAGAAAATGTAATCGAGATCTAGAGACTACTATTGCACAGACTGTGTTAGATGATCTAGTAATGGAACCGAATATGACCATAGTTTGAAAACCAGTTCGTATAGTTGCGAGAGATGAGAAGAGACTAAGAAACAAGACGGTCAGATTAGTCATAGTCCAGTGGAGTGACGACAAGAGATACTGTACTTGGAAAACCGATAGCAGGATTAGAGATACTTATCCTGACATGTTTCATGGTATGTTTTACCTATATATTTAATTCTTATGAGTACCTTATCGTACTTTCGAGGACGAAATTCTTTACGGAGGGGAGCCTATAATGACCCTAATTTTGAGAAACATTATTTAGAACATTTAATTGGATAAATAAAATAAAATAATGTTAATAGATAAGGGATTGAGATTTGTTAATTAATAAGGGGTCGTGCCTTAAGGAATGAATAAACAAAAGAGAATTGAAAATAAGTAAGTAGGAGAAATATGATAAGGGTAAAAGGGTAACATCCTTCTTTCTAATATTCTAAACCCTTCCATTCTCCATTCCTTATTCATTCTAACATTCACAAACAAAATTAAAACCCTAAGAGCTCGATCGGCCAACCATTATGAGGAATAAAAAAGAAGATAAGCTAGGAATCAAGTAGAAAGCTTGAAGAAATTAATCAAAGGGCAAATATCAACCTTCTTAGCACCAAGACAAGGTAAATAATTTGATTTACATCCCATTGATAATGGTTTTAGTTTCATGTTTGTGTCCGGATTATTTTGCAAGTAACATGGCATGTTATGTTTGTTTAAATAGATATATATGCTTGTTGATAATTTATATGATTTCATATGGATTTTAGATATGTTTAGATTGAAAATTTTATTTAATGACATCCAAATGAGTTGTGATTTTGATATATGATCAAAAATATTATTTTAGAAGTGGGTTTCAAGTTTCATAATTTTTTAAGTAATTGTGAATTTATTATGAATTTTCTATGAGAGAATATAGTGAATATTGGGTTTAAATTATTTAAGGCAATTATATAACGATTCGGGTCTGAAAGCTTGAATAGAGTGAATAATTTTAAAGTAGAAAGCTTGAAGAAATTAATCGAAGGGTAAATTTCAACCTTCTTAACACGAAGCCAATGTGAATAATTCGATTTACATCCCATTTTTGATAATGGTTTCGGTTTTAGGCTTATGTTCGAATTATTTCAAAAGTAACATGCCATGTTATGTTTGTTTAAATAGATATATATGTTTGTTGATGATTTACATGATTTCATATGGATTTTATGATATGTTTAGATTGAAAATCTTATTAAATGACATCCAAATGAGTTGTGTTTTTGATATATGATTAAAAATATTATTTTAGAAGTTGGTTTCAAGTTTCATAATTTTTTAAGTAATTGTGGATTTAAATTATATAAGGCAATTATATAATGATTCGGGTCTGAAATTTATGTATGTTAGAAAACATATTAAAAGTGAATTAGTATGATTTTTAGGGAATTTTCCTAAGTATTTTATGATGGTTATAAAATTATTTAGGTTAAGGGAGTTAAATGCTTTGTTAAGAAGGAGGGCTAAATTGTTAAAATGTTTTAATGGTAAATTTTGAATTCGGCAGCCTTTTAGAAAAGATTTTGATTAAGGATTGGCAACCAATCATGTTTTGACAAATTGGGCAAGTTAGGTGAAAAGGAAATATTTGAAAGGCAATAAACCAGTTTTGTTTTGAATTACAACTTCGCCACTTTCTTAGCTTGCTTTCGTCACCATCCCTAGGAAGCCTTTCGCATCCCTTCGATACCAATGCACATGCTATGAAGTAAATTATACGTAGTGTATTAGAGAAAGGCGGAAGGGGCCATGTCAAAACCATGCTTTTGAATGGGTAAAAGTTATTCTTATAAGCGGTCAAATCCATTACTTACCTCTGTTTATAAAGATGCTTTCGAAAGGGTTGAAGCCAATTTTATTAGCCTTTGAATCAATCAACTTTCTTTTGTTTTTAGATAGGAGCTTTCGAAAGAGTTGCCGCTTGCTTTTGTTTTAAAAGAAGCCTTCGAAAGGATAGCCCCATTTGAACCAATTCGATGCCTATGTTGCCGCATCCATACCTTTCGAATTAGTTAAGATCGCTTTTCTTTATAGCCTTAAAACAACGTATTCAAAAGGGTGCTTTCGCCTTTTAACTTTGAAGCCGCTTTTTCAACGCTTTCAAAAGGGTCATATAGCCGCTTTTAGATGGTTTTCGAGGCAAGGGTTTAGAAAGGTTGAGTTTCGAAGCTATCCTCTCCCCCAATTCCTTTACTTGGATTAAAGCTTTCGAAAAGGATACTGTTACTTCTATTTTCTTTAACCCAATGGTTATATTAAATGTTATACCTTATGGTTTCAAAAGGAATAATTTTAAATGGTTTCGAAGCAATGTTTCAACAATCCTTTACTTGAGCTTAATGCTTTCGAAAGGCATATTGTGAATGTTTCGAAAGATATGTTTTATGTATTTTGAAAGGAAGGTTCTAATGCTTTCGAAAGTTAAGTATAAATGGTTTTGAAAGAGGATGTCTAAGGTATTAAGTAATAATTTCGAAAGGGTTGTTTTTAATGATTTGAAAGGTATTGTTTAAGGTTTTAAACAAGGGTTTCGAAGGTATTGATTTGGCTTCATGGCCTAAATTTTTCTAAGTTAAAAAGGGTTTAACTTATTTTGAAGGGACAGATAATCCCATCGATTAGATTTCATCAACATTGATTTGTGTAAAGCATATATCATGGCATAAATGTTTTGAGTAAAGCAAAGAGTATGATTTCCATGTTTTACAAAGATATGATTTCAAGGGTAAATCATTTGTAAAGATGGTTTATAGGGAAATAAAACTTTAATAGGGTAGTTAACCCTAAATTTATGACTCGGATATTAGAAAACCATATGGGACTGGTATGGGGTCGCCCTATACTTTAGCTATTAGCCCTAGCTAAAATAAGTCCAAAATTCCTGTGTGTAAGGCTTTGTTACAGATGGATTAAAATGATGATTACACACAGAAGGGAATATACATAGTAAAGACCGGTTATTGGTGAGTCCACAAAGCCATTAGGATTAGTTGACCCTAGAAGAAGATAGTTAAGGGCATATGGCCCAATATTGTGTCTAACAGAAGTTAGATTATTGATTATGTTTGGTATGCCTGAGTCAGCCAATGGTTAATAGTTAGCTACATGAAACTTTAGTGTGGATAGATAGTCCATTGATTACCTGATTTATATGTATATATGTTATTGCTCTTGCTATTATAATAAGTTTGATTGTAGGATTTTGATTTGTAAAAGATATGCTTTTAAAAGGATGTTAGTGAGGGGAACCCATTCCGCTAATCGGTGTGGTCTCACTTAATATCAGTAAACCGGGATGTAATAGTATTATTCACACCAGACCTTATGTCCGACTCGAAGTTTATGTTTTCCCCTTAAACTATCGGGTTCTCAAAAACTAATTTTAGTAGATTGAGAGTTAAGGACTTTTCAGGTTTAGTAGGTTGGACGAATAAGCTTCTAAAGATGTGCATGAGGCAAAGCTAGCTATGTAGGAGTTATTTTGTATTATTTCTGCCCTGATGTATTTATGACTAATATGTATATATAATACTCTGATCATCCAAGGGGCATTTTCATATGTCGCACTTGGCGTAATTTGTAATATTAATATTTGATCAAAACATGGGAATCATTTTGCGATTATGTAACTGAGTATGAAATATGGATTTGAAATGTAATAAGAAAAGTTATTTTTGAAATCTATGTTGATTTTATTTCATATTCACGTACCTATGATATTACAGATACTATTAACATTACTGTATTTTGTCACCGGAATTAATACCATAGATGACTGCAGCATCTGTAGCGCTTAGCTTCGGGCCTTAAGATAGGGGATGTTGCAATGTAAGATCCAACTTTTGAGCTCTATTTATAAATAAGAAACGATTAGTACTTGAAAGAGTCTTTATTGACGTTTTTATCGAACTCTAAAAATACAATAATAATAAGTTAAAAAATACCACCTTTTCTTTAAAAATACGCATTTGTGAAGATTCCTTATTTACAAAATTTCTTTTGGAAAGGTGTGTTTTATGTACGTTTTGCAAAATTAAGCTTAACCGTTTTGATAATTTAATTAAAGAAAATGTCATGATCTTTGTAAGAATGAAATGTTTGTTAAAAAGAAAAATAAAATGATGGAGAGTTTTACTGTGCTAAAACTTACTAGTTTTGTGGAAATATGGTTAAAATCAAAGATTTTGATTTAAAAGTGTAAAGTGAAAATGTTATGACTATCACTTAAACTTTAAAAAAATGAAAGAAATCATTTAGAGTTATTGGGTTAAACATCCCACTATGAAAGAATTTGACTATGGACTTTGGAAGAATTAAAATGGTTAGGATAGAGATAAAAAGGAAACATGAGAATTTAGTGACCTTTTTAGATGACGGCTGAATTGGAAGGACAAAGTACTAGGTCAAACTTCTTGTAGTAGTGTAGCGTGAGCACCACCTTGTATCTTTTTACCCATGTATGGTTTGGGAAAAATACATTCAGGAATAAGGAAAGTGTAAGACAAGATGGTTATTATCAAGAGATGTTGTATATGTAAGGAATTTTATTTGGTTTGAAGTGTAAAAAGGGCCAAGTAGAGTCTACTGCAATTCTGATATAGGGATTTAAATGACAAAGGGACAATTCCTTGATTTCATTAGGAAATCTAAATTGTACTGGTAAGTTCAGTGCTATACCAGCAAGGGCGGTACCATATAGGTGAGAATAGGAAACCTGTAGGCTACAGGAGGACCAGGTGGACATAAGTGGGTAGTTGTATTAGTGGGAGAGCAGATCCCCCAGTAGCATTATGCGGTGATATTAGTGGAAATTGGTTTCCATAGTAGCCTACGGGTAGTGTTACCTTATTGGGTTCTATCATTGTAGATGTGTCCCGAGTATGCCTATGTAAATCTTGGAATTGTAGGGTTAGAAATTTGCACATATTTGAATCTGGAAAATATTGGTTATTTGTAGTTCCTAAATTTATTATTGGGTAGTAGTAGTCCTTAAAACATGTGATAGTTCCATATTTGTAGATTTGAATGACGTGCGCAAGTAAATGTAAATGAAGTTACCATAGTAAATTGTTGGGATTTAGGTGATTCCAGATTTTGTTGGATATTTGATATGGGTTAGTAGACAAAATTGAAAGTAGTGAAAAGTTGAAAATAGAAATTAAGTAGTATTTTAATTCATTGGAATGTAGAGGGTTGCAATGTAAATTCCTATGGGTTATCAAGTTCAAATTTATAAATAAAAGTGTATCGTTTGACATGACAAGGAATATGCCTAAAAAGAAAGAGATGTATAAAATAGGGATATTTACTGTGTTTTGTATTGTCTATTTTAATAACTATGAAAAAATAATTCCTTGTAATTCCAAATGTAACATAGATTTTCCTTTTGGGATAAGACATAGAAATTTACACTATCAACCTTCCCTTTATGAGAGATGTAGTACCAATGCATTAAAATACAGAAATTCTTAAGTATAAACCTAAGTATTGGTCATAATGTTTATTGGACTAAAATGGAAAGGCATCATTTCATATTGAGTTGTCACAATCATAAGGTAATTAGAATAAAATGATAAGAGGTTATGCTTGGTAAAAAGGTCTTATTTACGAGAGGACATTAAGAAATGGTAAAGTTTTAGGAGTTCAAACCACAAAAAGTATCATATATAAGATTTTAGTTAAGATTGTGCAAGGGATGGTTAATTCAAGGATTTGGGTCTCAGTCAAGAAAAGGAAATTGTTAATTGCGTGCATTGAGAATGCAAAGGCGGTTTTCATAGAAAATAAGATTGGAATTTTTTTGGTAAGATTTGGATAAAGGGATAAAATAGATTCTTCTTAATCATTCCTCGGATTGAAAGAAGACTATTTACTTAAGGAAATTCATAGAAGATTAACTTAGGATACATGGTTGTGTGCATAGCAATCATACGCGAATAAAGTACCACTTAGGTGATTATCACCAATACTAGAGTGATTCTAAGTTCAGACTTCGATTAATTTTGTGACTTTTATGGTTAAGGTTGAATGGGAAGATAAACCACACTTTCACTTGTAGAACTTAGGATTGGTCCATATAGACTCTAAACATAACACCTATGTACCATGATTTTTAAAGAACCGAAGAAACTATTCAGAAGTAAAGGTTAGATGACTTAAATTGAATCAAATTGGAAAATAATTTTTGCTATTTTCAAAAATTTAAGAAATCACCAAGTTTGGATACCCTTGGGTAAAGTGGAGAAATAGCAAAGAGCTGAGTAGGAAGTACCATGGAAGGAGACACCATTTATATTCGAGTTGTCTCACTTGGTATCTAGAAGTTGAGGTGATTAGGTATACCATTGGAAGAGTTAAAGCAGTATGTTATTCATTGAGGATTTCATAAAACTACGGTTTTGTGGAAGCATACCTATGTTCAAGTTATAGCTTGGTGCATATACATTCAAATCATAGGTTTATGCTAGTGGTAAAGAATGAGAAGTTTAGTTGGAAACAAATGAATGGATTCGATTCGTAGAAGGACAAGGACGGCACAAGTTAGGCAGAAAGCATGTACCAACATGAGACCTGTGGAAGTCCGAGGAATTGAGTTCTCTACAATCCATAGTGGTAAGTCCACAATTAGGAAGCAGACAAGTAGAAAATCCCCAAGGCAAAATAGAATACTGATAAATTATTTTGTAGCCATCATTAGGTATTTATGGAAGTGTCTATGCGATGTAGTTACCATAGTCAAGCTATCTCAGTTAGGGAAGTTAAAAAGGATAGGTGGGCCCTTTGTTCACCATGCACCTACCCATATTTTTGGACATGGGACAAATCGACTCTGTAATGAAATAACTAAGCTGGTTAGAGTCTAGTAAGGAGACGGTCTAATTGAGAGTACATGGAAGCTTAAAGAGAAAGTCCGAGCTACCCATCCCGAAATCTTTTATGGCATGTTTCCATTTTAGCTAGAAAAGTATGGATTACTTTTATATTTAGGTTCTAGTTTAGGTAGAGACTATTGGAGGGTTGGAATGGTTGCAAACGTATCATTAGGACATGTTATGGATGATGGATGTCAAGTGATGTATTGTTTGGATTGTTTCTTTTACACAATTAGGACGTATATCCTTTAGGTAGTAAACACAAATTCACATTGTATCTTACTTGTTGTTTAGTTTGCTAGATATTATGCATATGGATGTTGGGTTGCTGTCATTCTATTTGAGCATTATGCATGTGGATGTTGTATATGGATGGAAATGGTTATGCATGCACGTAGAATGGCAAGGTTATATACATTGGATGTTGCATAAGTTTTGGATGCATGGCATGAGCACTTGCATGATAGGAGGTCGATTGGATCAGGAGACCGCCTACTCTTTGCATTAGCATAGGTCCACATGCATTTCATATTGCATATATGCATACATATTGCATTAGAAACTGACAATGTTTGCCCATGGATGATGAATAAGTAGATGGTTGTAGCTATTGGTTGTGTATGTAAGTAACATTTTTCCGTCCTTTGAGATTTCAGGGACAAAATCCTTTTAAGCGGGGAGAATGCAACATATATAAAATTTAATGAGGAATTTAGTAAGCAAAATTTAATTAAAATAAACATGGACTATAAGGAAAATTTTCACAAATGTCCAAATTTAGCTTCGAAACTTGCGGCATTACGTCGTAGCAATTTTCATGTATAAAACTTAGTAGTCGGAGTAAGTATGTAAAAGTTACGGGTGTCAGAAGAATCGAAAATAGAATAAGAACTTAAAAATTAATAAATTCAGGAATTTACAAGGTGATTGGTCGAAGGTTGACTGTTAGTGGTTGACCGAGGGTGATAGTTGGTCGATATTGCTTGTGTGAAATTGGGCAATTACTGAGGCATTGTGACATGTTTGAATGGATAGGATTTGATTCTTGGGTCGAATTAGATGAGTGTGTGTGATCAGACTGAAGATTCACCAACCTAAATCTAACGTCCTAAACTATTTTGCAACCCTTAAATTCTAGCTAAACTAACCCTAATTTTCACATAAGAGTTATTGTAACGAAACTCTTTCAAAATTTTCCCTCTTCTCTAAACCTTAAAGTTCTTAAAAATTAAAATAAATTCAACTAGAAGTATACAAGAATTTGGAGATAGATGGATCAAGCGGAGCTAACATTCGGAGGGGTGATTCTTAGGACAACGGATAAGAATAGCTTAGGCTTGAGGTGAGTGGAAACAATGTTAATTAGCTGATTATTTACAGTTAAAATTGGTCCATTCTCTATGGTCTAGGATGATGTTAGAAACCCTAAATTGAAACTTCTAACCTAGGATAGGAATTGAAATTACCGTAAATTGTTAACCTGATTTGATGCCAATACACCTCTTCTATGATTATATTGCAAAACCTAAATTGATAAACTCTAAATTTATAAAACCCTAAATTGGACAATTTGATATAGAAATTAGAATATAGACCGATCAATTAGTAATTAGGGTATTATCGAAACAACAAACGACGTGAATTAAACTGAAATCAATAATCGATAACGGAATTAACAAAACCCTAATTTTTGCTTATGACTGGTCGACCCTAACTTTTGTCAAGAGGGCGGTGTTTTACATATCGAGTAGCTTTAGGAGCAGTGGCCAATCGTTGGATGTGAGGTTTGATCCTTAGTTCGATCCACTACAATTCCCTACACAAATTGTAGTGTAGGAATGTATTAGACAAGAACCCTTAGGTAACAGGTCGTAGGAATTCATGGACACTTGTATCACACCCTATATCATCTAGAGTAGTATTAAAAGTAACCGCACGTGATCATCACATATTAAACTTGTACTCATTCACCAAACATTTGTCTGAACCACTCCCTCCTTTCCATTTTTCTCCACCACAGGATGATAGGTTAGTAGTTGATTGGGCATAGTATGTGGAGAAAAAGCTTCACATTTGAGTTCTCATATTCTTTATTGTCCTTCATGTAGTTACTTACTATATTAAAAGTTTGTAAAATATATATTGTACTTTGAAACAGTGTATATGGCAAATAAAGTATCATGGAGACTGTTTTTTTTATGTCCATTTTCCAATACTTATATTTTAATTCCTTCCGTTGTGAGATAGGAGAGTGTAGAATGTCTTATAACTTGCCCTTATAATTATGCTCTATAATATTTTAAAAACCCAACAACTCATATTTCTTAGCATGATGTGAGTCCTAAAGTCACACTTGGCTTTGCATCGGTGTGTCAGGAGGAGCGGGTTGTTACACTGATTGTTGGATGTCTTGTCACGTTGGTATTCTTGAGATAGGTACTTGAATAGCACATGTTGTGTTATTTCTAACTCTTTGGATGCAGGGACAAGCCATATATGATTTTCCATACCCTATGTCCTTTACTATATCGTTTTTCAAGTATTTTGAGAATGTTTATCGCTCACACTGTACTCTTATCCGACTCGAGGTTTTATGCTTTGCTTCTTATTACCTCGGGTACTCTTAAATGAGTGGACTAGTTAACAAATTTGATATTAGCACGTGGGGCTATTCAGAGGACGAGCATGACACTGGTGCTATATTATTTATTATTAGAGTTCTTATTCTACTATGTAGCACTGTGGATCTTTATCAGTGCTTTACCTTATTTAGAGACAAATTTTCCTTGAATTTATTTTGATGATATGTAAACTCTACTCCATTTTCTTTGTATGACTATTGCGAACCTTGCATTATGATATTTGTTTTTGTTAATTTAGTTATGATTTATCCGTTTCGCATTTTTTGTATCTGTGTTGACATTATATTTTATTCAAAGCACTGTGAGATATACGACTAGTTATGATTAGAGTTATCTATTTCACCCTTGACAATTGTCTAACATTTGTCGGGTACTGTTATAACGCACTCATTAGGTTATTTGTGTCGAAGGTGTAGGGTGGTCATCGCATGTGTTATCAAAGCTTAGGTTGAGCGATCGACCTAAGTTGGTACATAGATACATTAAAGATAAGATAGGTGGAATGCCTTAGAATGGATCAAGTGATATATGAGAGAGTGTGCTTGTTATATATTTTTGGTTTTCATAGCTATATATTAGTATTATATATAGTATAAGTCGAATTGCACACTGAGCACTATAGGCATAGTTTTCCTTTATGAGGGACCCACCTTTCTTATTGCAGAGCTTAAGAATGAGCCGATATACAAGTGACATCACTAAGAATTCTATATTGGGAGTAGGAGAAGGAGGAGTGGGTTCGATAGAAGCTTCCCCGATATGCAGGCCATGTTCATAGAGATGATCTGGACCACGCTGCAGAATACCCAAGGTGTTCCTCTAATTGGTATTGTGGTGGTGATCCAGTGCAAGCGCTTAGAGCCAACTTTGCTAAGCTAAATAAGGATACTTTAGCCTTGAAGGCAAACCATTCCTTGGAACGGAATTGGTTGTGGAAGTGCAGGATTGGTTGGATATTTTCGAGCGTATCTTTGAAGATGTAGAGCTGGAAGACACAATGAAGAGGAAGTTAGCCTCTAAGCGACTTCAAGGTCGCGCCATGAGATGTTGGAATGCTATTAAGATTGCTATTCCAAAATCTAAGTTCACTTGGGAGCAGTTTAAGGCCAAATTCGATGAGAAGTTCATATCGGTCATCTAGAAGTTAGTATTGTTCAAGAAGTTTGCTAAGTTGAAGTAAGGAGAGAAGACTATCTTGGAGTATGTGGCTGAATTGAACATGTCAAAATATGGTTGATCTTTTATTGTTACCCCTCTAAAAAATGAGAAGATCATTATGGGTTTGGATAATTAACTGGGGGAGAAGCTGGTGGGATATATAGATGATTCCTTCAAGAAGTTGGTTGAGAAAGCTTTGAGGCAAGAGAGCCTGTACCCAGAAAAAGGCTGAAATTGTTGTTTCAAAGGAAGAACCAAATCCTCAAGTGAGCAATCGAGGCAAGAGGAAATGGAACAACAAGGAGAAGAACTAGTCTCAGAAAGAGGATAGCCAGAAGAAAGGCAAGTAGGAAATGAAGTGTTTTAATTGCAGCAAGACAGGTAATCTTAATAAAGACTTCGAGGCCCCGAGGAGTGGGGTGAGGAAGTGCTTCGTTTGTGATAAGACTGGGCACATAACGAGGGACTGCCAAGAGCTAAAGAAGAATAAGCAGAGCGCTACTGTTTTTGCATTAGATGCTGCTCCTACTTCGTCGGCTGCTCCAACGGCGAAGGAGAAAGGGAAGGGCATTCTTATCCAAGGTATGTTTTTTATTTGTACTTTACCTATGTGTGTTTTTATTTGATATCGATACCGTTGACCCTTCATATATCTAGTGACTTAGTAAGTAGGTTAGAATGGTGATCTGACCTTGTAGGAAGACCTTTAGTTGTTTCGTACTTGGTGATGGTTCGACCGACTTAGGGCCAGTTTGTTGAATTTTAGTGTGTCGAGTCATGGACGTTTGTTTACTTGTGATTGCTTTCTTTGGCTCCTATGAGGTTCGGTATCATTAGGCCTAGGACAGCCAAAGGGATATGGAGCAGTCGCGGAATGGTGAGGTATAGTAGACAACAAACAAAACAGGGGGAGAGCGGAGGCAAAAGTGAGATTGTACACTTGGGAGGGTACAATTATGGTTAGCTTGGTGTATTCGCTTGGGATCCCGTAGAAGGAGTCGTTATTGTCTCCTATATGGAGGGAAATTCTGATTGTAGTCGGACGATAGCCACTTTGTATCGATCTAGTGGCCTGTGTTATATCTTTGAGGAAGATGGTACTTAAAGAGATAGAAGGACTAGAAGTCCAAGAGAACGACCCCTGGTGGAGAGGTTCATTCAATATGGTATATCCAAGATATGAGCACTTGTTGTATTCGCATGGTGAGTGAATGATTCTTTGAGATGGTGTGGAGCACTAGGAGCTCGAGAAGCATACACTGTAATCAATATGTGATATTCTTTTCCTTTAGTGGAGGAGAAGTACAAGATGCACTTGAGGATAGTGCCTAAGGTCTTAAGGAAACACGAAAGCCGAGGTGTGGAGTTCCTAATGCAAATACGATTTGGGTATATTCCTAGTAATGATTTCCATCCAAAGTAAGAATGAAAGCCAAGGATGTGTACGAGCGAGAAGATAGACCCACTCCAATAGAGATGGAGTCGCATATGTGGATATGAGATAGTAAAGACTCAACCAACTTAGTTGGATCCATGTAATGAATAGACTTTTCATACCTAACATTGATGGAGTTAGGGATAAGGTACTATGAGAGTGCCACCATCTGAGATTAATGATACATTCCGGTGGAAATAAGATATATTTGATAGACATCCTATTAGGAAGGGAATAATGGAAGATGCCTGGATTTTGGTATGTGGAAAGCTTATAAGAGGCATTAAGGGAGAATGGCATCAGATCGATTGGGAGATATCAAAGTTGAACCGAGAGCGGTTTAAGAGTAAGGTGTTGAAGTCCATAGAAATTCAAAAAGTGGGGACCAGTGATGAAGAACGCTTTTTTGGTAAGGTTTTCTATGTATTGCATTCTCTTTCACTTATGATGACAAATAGGATATCTTAGTATCTCGCATGCAAGGATAGACATAAATACTATTTGGTCGTTTATGATTGCATGAATGCATGTTTGATATTTGATATGACTGCTTATGATTGTCAGGCACGTAGGATAACAATGGTTAACTTTTCCTTATTTGACTGGGATTTCGGAGGTGAAATTCCTCAATAGGGAAGGTGTAACGACACGTATTTTACGTATTGAAGTATCATATATTATTATTTTTAGATAAATATAAGGTTGTATGACTCTATAATTTTAGGAAATATTAACGAGTGACATTTTCCACCCTTAGAATTTTTATTAGATAGTTTTAACCCTTAAAATCTTGTAAGTCCTATAACTTTTGGTAGGAGTCGAATTATGGTCTGAAACCACTTTCATTAGATTAAGATGATAGTTTCCCTTTTCATAGAGTGGTCTTAATAAGGATTTGTACTTATCGGTTAGGTGCTCAGATTTTTTGAAGTTTGACCAATTTTGGGCGAATTAGCGGGCAATTAAAGGGTGATTAATGCAGCCCATTACCCCAATTCAGGAGTAGGGTTAATGCCACTCCTTCCCAACTATCATTAATCATTTCTCTTCTTCCCTAATCATCTCCTAACCTCCGTTAATCTAGATTTTACCTGAATTGTAACACCTCGAAAATTTAACAGAAAATTAAATTAAATTAGGGCTAAAAAGAAAATTTTCACAGACGTTTGAATTTTGCTATGTAACATGGACCAATACGTTCGTAGCGATTTTCTGGATGATTTTCATATATAAAACTTCAAAATCAAAGTTAATAAGGAGAAGTTACGGGCATTGGAAGAATTTAAAGTAGAATAAACATTTAAAAAAATCCACCATTTAACGCAATGACCGGTTGACCCAAGATAGGCGATGGTCAACCGGTAGCGGTCGACCTAGGAAAGGGTGCAATCGATCGTAGGATATGTAAATTCAAGAGTAATCAAGTGCTTCGTGGTGTGTTCAAACGATCGAGATTACTTATTTCGTTGCCAAGTATCAAATAAGTGGGCGTGATCACTGAGAAGATTCTCCAACCTAAATCCAACAGCCTAAACAAATTGCAAAACCCTATAAATGCAAGCTTAAACTAACCCTAAAATTCACATTGCAGTTTGCAGTAACGAAACTCCGTCAAATTCTAGCCTCTTGTCTTAACCTAAAATTCTTCAAAAATAAAATAAAATCAACCTAGAAGATCGCAAGCAATTGAATCTAGACAAAGCAAGAGGACACAGCATATCGAGGGGCGATTCTCAAGTAAGGAGAATATGAAGAGCATAGGATTGAGGTGAGTGGGAACAAAGATGATTATCTACAGTTAAATTTATTCTATCCTATATGATCTAAGATGCTAGAAAACCTAATTTGAAATATATAAAACCCAAAATGGAATATGCAAACTACATTAAATTGAATCATTTTAAATTGTTAAACCTAATTTGATGCTAGTACACTTCTCCTATGATTATATTGCAAAACTCTAAATTGGTAAACCCCAAATTAGTTAAACCTTAAGTTAGACAATTTGACTATTGAAATTAGAATATAGACTGGTTTATTAGTAACTAGGGTTCAATGATAATAGCAAAAGAGATGAATTAAACTGAAAACAACAATCGACAATGAAAATGACAAAAGCCCTAATTTTAGCCTACGACCGGTCGACCCGGACCTCTGGCGGTCAACCGGTTAGGGTTAGCTATCGACTAGTAAGCGTGTAAAATGCAGAATCTATACCTCGGCCTAAGGCCTAGGTTGTAATATAAATTATATAATTCGAAACAATAATTATATAAGTGTAAATTGTTGTTTGAGCCTATTTTTAGGTAGTTGTGTATGCAAAATATAGTAGGGAAGCAAGTTCCTTATCATAGCATGTTTGGTCATTGCGATGTTGAGTAAATGTTCTTTACCCAATTTGGGATTGAGTAATCGGTAGGAGGCGATGTATTTTTGCAAATGACACTCACAGGAGATTCCACGGTAGGCATGCAGCACTGATATGGATGCCCGATGTAGTGTGTCCAGCATAATGGGAGTCACAGTATGCATGATTTTTGATGCATGTTATACAGTTCAAATGGAGGATCCTGATGCATGCAATAAGAAGCCAACACTATGATCGCGAGTTGGACGTAGATGCAGATGAGGAGACACAGGCGAGTCGTCATTTTCGGGTTCTTCCTCTCCAGGCATAGTAATGGGGAATCGATTCCCCTGTAGCCTAATGGCGTGATAGCAGTGGGAATTTACTCCCAGAGTAGCCTAGTGGCGATGTTTCATGGTTAGTGGCCAAAGGGGTGGTGTTTCCACGATTAGTAGCATTGTAGCAGTGTTTCCATGTTTTAGCAGCCTAGTGGTAGTGATTACATTGAGTAGCTCTAGGAGTGGTGGTCGATCGTTAGTTGTGAGGTTCGATTCTTAGTTCAATCCTTGGGATAGCCTACACAAATTGTAGTATAGATATGTACTAGACAAAAACCATTAGGTAATTGACCTTTGGGATTCACGAACACTTGTTGTACACCTATGTCATCTAGGGTAGTATTAAAGTTAACTGCACATGATCATTATATATTAAACTTGTACTCATTCGCAAGACTTTTATCTGACCCATTCCCTTCTTTCCATTTTTTCCTCACCACAGGATGACAGGTTAGCTGTTGATTGGGCATAGTACATTTAGAAAGTACCTTCATGCTGAAGTTTTCGTATTCATGTTGTATATCATGTAGTAGTTACTCTATTAAAAGTCCGTAAAACATATATTGTACTTAGAAGAAGTGTATATGGAAAATAAAGTATTCTGGAAACTACTTTTCATAAATGACTATTTTTCAGTACTTATGTTTTAATTCCTTCTGCTGTGATATCTGAAAAGTATTTGAAATTGGTATTGATGAATATCAGATCAATATCCATCAATAGCATTCTTTCGATAGAGACGAAAGGGCTAATTTAAGCATGCCAGATGACCCAAATACCTACCTACAACTTCGAAACTATGAAAGCGGAAGGTCAAAGGTGGAAGGATGGACGCGAAAGGTCGGTGAAGTGACCTTTCGACAACTTCGGAAGGATGGACATGGAAGGGTCCAACCCACATCTATAAATACGACCCTAGGGGTCCAAGTTCGGGATCAATTTTTCATTCCAACATTTCTTTGTCAAATAGAATTCTTATAACCCGAAATCAAATTAGAGACAAATTATATTATTTGTAATCCCTTTGTGAGAAATAAAAAGAGAGGATGCATGGACTTGATATTGAGTTCGAACATGAGAATGATCATCTCGGCCATTAGCTTGTCTAATAATCAGTTGCACATGATCTACACTTATCTTTTTAACCCTTTATTAGCATATGCTATGCTATAGAACGTATTTGGATATTTTGACTTTAAAGCATATTATCATTACATCCAAAGCCCTTACGACACTAAAGTAACGTGATGATGATAATTCAACATTATTTAGTCCAATTGGACTTATGACATTTTTCCAAAATAAGGCTCTATAGCACATTGAATCCACTCTTTACTCAAATTTATATATATTGAGTTTCGAATCCTTTCGAAGGGTACTGGACTTTCGAAGGGGTTCTCTTTGTAAATGTTGAATCAAACCCTTTGGGAGGACTTCTTTAAAAGGCATTTGAATACTTTCGAATATATCTTGGCTTTCGAAGAAGATCACCTCATAGCTACTATATCGACACCTTCGAAGGGGTCCATTCAGATGGATTCTTAAACTCATCTTGTTCCCCTCGAAAGGGGCGGTAAATAGGACTATTATGTTGAATCTCGGTTCTGATAATACACACCCTTTTGAAGTCCTTCGAAAGGGAACTCCTTTTGATTCACTTTCAATCCAATGCACCTTCGGATGTTGACGATTATATCATTAACACCAATGAAAATGTTTTCTAAAAGTTATAAACTGTAGATGTATGATATTTAAATAGAAAGAGAAAATTGGTTTATGATTTTATATAAACTAATCAGACAAACTTTAAGGAAATTGTTTAAAAAGTAAAAGTAGAGAATTTGATAAAACATGATTTTCCAATAACTAGTTTTAAGCTTTTGTTTTGTCTTTTAGGCACATTGTTCGCTTACCCTCAATATGCGCTTTGCTTTTAATAATAGAACTTTTTCAAAATAAAAACAAAATCCGAGAAGTATGTAGGATCCAACTTTTGAACTCTTTTTATAAATATGAAATAGTTAGTACTTGAAAGAGTCTTTTATCGATGTTTTTGTCAAACTCTAAAAATATAATAGTAGTAATAAGTTAGTACTACATTTCCTTTAAAAATACATTTATGTGAAAATCCATTATTTATGAAAGAAAAAATTAAAATGGTGTGTTTTATGTATATTTTGCTAAGATAAGTCTAACCCTTTTTGAGAATTTAATTAAAGAAGGAAAATATGATCTTAGGAAGAAGGAAACACTTGTTTAAGTGAAAAGAGAGTTTTTATAGTTTTAAAACTTACTATTTTTGTGGAAACAAAGTTGAAAATCAAAGGTTTGTATTTGAATAAAAAGAAAAGCAAAAATATTATGACTATTACTTAAATTTAAGAGGATAAAAACAGATCAGAGTTAGACAAAATGGATTAAACTGCCTACTAGTACAGAATTGACTATGTAATTTGGAATCCTTGAAATGATTGAGATAAAAATAAAAAGGAAACATGGGAATTTAATGACCTTTTCTATCGACGGTTGAATTAGAAGGGCTGAGTACCAGGTCAAACTTCCCGTAGTACTGAAGAGTGAGTACCACCTTGTATCTTTTTACCCAAGTATGGTTTGAATTATAGAATCTTTGTGTGAGGAAGTTTGGAAAGTATGATTTCGATAAATCATATTTCTGAATTTGGAAAAGTAAGCCGAGATGTTTTATTTTATGAAAGGATGCTGCTAATGCAAGAATTTATTCAGTTTAAAGTATAAAATGGGCCAAGTACGGTGTACTTCAATTCTTATAGAGTAAGTTAAGTGAAAAATAGGTGATCTAGATATAGGTCGGTACCATATAGGTAAGGATAAGATACATGCAGGCTATGAATGATCCAGGTATTCTGTTGTTTCACTGGAGGCTACAAGCGGACCAGATTGATACGAGTGGGAAAATGTATTAGTGGGAGAGCAGTCCTAACAGTAGCATTATGCGGTGGTATTAGTGGAAATTGATTTCCATAGTAGCCTAAAGACGGTGTTACCTTATTGGGTTCTATCATTGTAGATGTGTTACACATATTCCTTTGTAAATCTTGGAATTGTAGGGATAGAAATTTGCACATATTCGAATCTGGAAAATATTGGGTATTGGTAGTGCTTGAATTTAGTATTAGGTAGTTGTAGTCCCTGAAACTTATAGACCATGTGATAGTTCCAGATTTGTGGATTTGAATAACATGTGCAAGTAAAATGTAAATTAACTAATCACGGTAAATTGTTAGGATTTTGGTGTGTTGGTTTAGCGAAAGATGGATCTTAAGGCTAATTAATTCTAGGGGGCCGGGGGAGGGGGTGAATAATGTTTTATAATTTTTATGAATTCTTTTAAGATTATAGTTTAAACAATGTAATTAACAATCATAGATTCAAAAACAGATAAATAAAAATGTAGTAAAAGTAAAAAGGAAAGAACACACAAGGATTTTATACTGGTTCAGAGTTACCTTATATCCAGTCCTGTACAATTCCTTATATAGATTTGTTTTCAAATAGCAAAGCAAATACAATCTCGATTTCAAGGCAACGAGACACACCCTCCAAACTTTCTGACCTATGGGTAGAGTCTCTTGAATTACACGGGCCACAAGCACACCTACTAGATTTATGGGCTATAAGCACACCTAATTGATTTACATAGGCTACAATCACACCACAAGTATAACAGTATGATTTGATAGAGTTTACAGGCTCGGATCATTGATCTTGGTTACAAATGATCCTATAACCTCTTGAATAGCACTTCGATCTTATTTGAGTAAGAGAAATGAGAGAAATTAGAGAGTAATCAATAGAAAATCAAATCAATCGAGTTTGAATTTGATTCTGATTGAATTTGATAATATTTTGAGTATATTTTCATTTAGAATTCAAGATAGTAAAAAAGGAGAGAAATATGAGAAAGTAGTTAACAAAAATTCATTGGTTTAAACCCTATTTATAGAGAAACAACAGTCATGTCCATTCGTAAAGAGATACGACGAAAAGACACTTCCATTCAAAATTTGAATTTTGAAAATTACGGTCAATATGTCGACATATAGGAATTGGATATGTTGACATATCCTTCACAAAATTGAAAAACACTTTACAAAAATTATTTTCAAAATATTAAGGTTCTTGAAATATTTTGGTACTTTGTAAAATCATCTAAACTTAGTTTATAAGTATTTTAATCATATCAAACTTAAGTAAACTTTATAGATATATTATTAAATATATAATGGATGAATTTCTTTTGAAAATAATAAACATAAAATAAAAGTGAATATTTTTGAAATCAAAGTAATAATATTTATTATAATAAACTTATAAATAGTTAGAAATCTTTAAAAACTAAAATTATAACAAAGTATAATATTCAATAAATACTTGAAATTTTAAATTATAATAAAATCAAAAGATAAAAATAATTTGAAGGCTATATTGAAATCAAAAATTCTTTCTAAAACCATTTTTAAGTTATCGGAAAATCATTTGAAAAAGAGAAATAGAGAGAGAGAGATCAAAGAAGTGCTATCAGGGTTTTAACAAAAATTCTAAGACTTTATAACTTATCTGGGATACCTTAAGTTCTTCAATATTCATGAACCTTCAATCTCTAACTCTTGAATCTCTATACCTACAATATCTATATTTTATATACTATGGTCGTTATCATCAAAACCAATGCCTAAGGTACTAAGAATCTCCCCCATTTTGATGATGACTATGTATATAAAATATGCTATAATTCCCTCTGAGTTACAAAACTCCCCCTTAATCTATGCCTAGGTTCCTAGATTTTATATATTTCTCTCCCTTGTCATCAACGAAAATCTAACTAAAAACTCTCCCTTACTAAGGTACTATAATACTGGGATATAAAAAGCAAGCAGGATAAATAATAGTAATGTAAAAGTGATAAGAATAATAAGTGATAATGATGATAAGCGATGACATAAATAACCACTAATCCAAGTAAATCAAACAAATCAATCATAAATCAAACTAATCAATGATATCAATTCAATCCACACAAATCCATATTGAAATAATATATTATTATACAATTTTATTATAAATCCAAACCTACGTTTCAAGGACCTTCAATTCAACCATCAGCGCTAAAGATTGCATCCGCTTTGATGGCATCCCAATCCTCATCATCTTTGTTAATGGCACATTCTAGATTGTTGATTGGTTCTTCGTTGGTAAGGGAAGAAATCTTCCATCGAATAGCGTCAAAATGCTTCTCTTGCTTTTTAATCATTTACATTTGGCTTAGTTCTATGTCTCTATTATTTCTATGATTGAAAGTAAGGATATTCTTGAACGATTCAAGTGTTTTGTTGAAGATTTTCGCTAAGTTTTTGATGCAGAGAAGCTATTATTGAAGAGATAAGTTTATATATGAAAGAGAGTGACGATAGAGATTGAAAATAATGATTTTCTGGAGTGAATAGGTATATATAGGGGTAAGCAGTCGTTTGAAATGAATTGGTGTTTGGTTGTTATTTTATTTTAAATCTAAATTTTTTTGAGAGCTGGCCGTTATATGTCGATGTACATGATTTACATATGTCGACATATGCACCATATTTTTCAAAACTACTTTATTTTGCAATTCTATTGTATTTGGCCTATACTATTTTATTTGTATAACTTTCCAAAGATAACTAACAATGTATAACAGCAAGAAATAGAATTTTCATTGATAATAAGGATGAGTACAAGGAATAAAAGAAAAATACATGAGGTTCAATATAAACTTAAAACTAGAAAATCCAAATACAAAGATAGCTTTAAAAAACAACTAGAAATATGTGGATGTTGATGAAGAAGAACCACCAAGCTTGCGGATGATCTTTCCAAAGAATTTATCTATTTTGTTGGAAATTGAGGTAAATCTCTTTGAGAATGATTTTTTAAGCTTTCTTTGGTTGTGAATGATCTTCTCTTGATTTTTGAGATCTTTATTAGATGGATTAGGTTCCATATTGATATTTTCCAAGGAAGTATCCTCCTTCTCTTCCTGTTCTTCCTCGTCGACTTCCATTCCCTCTGCTTCCTCTTCCACTTCCTCCTCTTCTCTTATATCATACTCCTCTTCCCAAGCCAACCTTTGTTCCTTTTCTGCAAGCATTTCATATGGCTCAGAAAGGGTGAAATATGCATAAGTGAAATGTTAGCGTTGTCAAATATTTTTTGAGGAATTGTTTTCACTCCTTTAAGGTCAACACCAAGATAATTGAAAACTCGTGTAAGATACACACCATGAAATAGTGTGTTTTCTTGTTTAGAAAGATTTTTAGGAAAAAGTTCATGCAAAATGGCTTGAGAACAATTTAAGTCATATTGACCATAAATGGCGAAAATAGCTTTGAAAACTTTAAATGTCTGGTTATTATAATTACCCGTTCTGGGAGTGATACTTTGTTGTAAAAGAAGGCTTAAAATTCTTGCTTTTGAATGCAAGTTTTTGTTTTTAAATTCAAAATGATCATCACTTTCGAAAATGTCATAAATCACTTTACGGCTTTGAAAATCAATTTGAAAGGTTGAAAGGTCCATTTCACTGGACTTGCATCCAAGAATGTGATTCAAAAGTTCACAATTTAAAACATTTGTGCCACCTAGAAACTACTCCAAATTTTTTCTTCTCTTCCATCATAAAACTTTCCTTTTAAATTTGCATAAAACATCTTCACCAATTTCGGATAACAAATGAAATCATTTTAAGAAGTATCGACTAAACCAAGAATTTCATTTTGCAAACAAAAATTAAAAAGAACATAAGTAGGAAAATCTTCAAAAATAGCAAATCTTCCCGGAAAGACTTAATCGAAAGATATATACTCAATATAGGCTTGCATGACTTTTTTATCATTAAACAGATATTCTTTTATTCTTTGAAAGCCTCATGGTTGCCTTAGTATTGCATGAGGATGCCATTGAAGAGTAGTTTGAAGAGAAAAGAGAGTTTATAATTTTTGAGTCTGAAAATGAAAGTGAAAAATGAATGGATGGAGATAGAGTAAATAAATAGAGAATCAAAGGACATGTTCTCTGGTCAAGAGACATCTTTTCAGAATAGTTGTTGAAAAGGAGGAGGGAAAGTCAAATTTGAATTTGAAATTTAAAATCTGCCTACATATGTCGACATATGCATGTGGGGTATGTCGACATATAGGTCGCAAAAAGGGAAATTGAATAAATAATTCCCATTTATCTATACTTATAATTATCTTATAATTATTATTAAATATATACACTGAATAATTTTTTTAAAATATATTTTATATTATTTTTATTTAATATTTTATTAATATATATATATATATATATAATATTTAAAATATATGCATACATTATTTAACCAAATATTATTATTAATCTATAGGTGATTTTTAGCAATCAAAACCAATCAACAACAAAAATCAAAATTTTAATTTAAACGTGTACATATTTTAGTTTCGTTTCTTCAGACTTCTCATTAAATGTCGCTGTGAAGCACACAATGGCATTCTCTGTATCTGGTTCACTATCACTTGGGGAAGTATCTAAATCGTCTAGTGTTGTGGTATAAGTCCTCCATTTTCTAGATGGTTCAGTATTTGGTGTGTTTTTCGGTTTCTCAAAATGTGGACGGTCTCTTTTTATATGTCCAGGTTCATCATAATTAAAGCATCTAGCACCATTTATGCTACTATTTCCACTTGAATTTTTATTATCATATCTCCTAAGATTATTCATCTTTCTATACTTCAGAAATTTTCTATTATTTCTTGTCAAGAAAGTGATTTCCTCATCATTATCATTGTCTGAATCCAGATCATCTGTTGTGGCGCTTAAAGTGATGGATTTCTTCTCTATTGCCTTGCTTTCTCTCTTGCCCTGTATTTGTGCCTCAAATGACATTAAGTTGCCAACTAACTTTTCAATTTTCAGAGTGCTAATATCATTAGCCTCTTCAATCGTAAGAGTCTTTTGGTCCCATTCATGAGTAAGTGAATTTAGGATTTTTCTAACTTGGTCTTCTTAAGAAAACTTTTGCCAAGTACAATTAGTGAACAAATCATATCTTGAAATCTACTATACATATTAGAAATCGACTCATTGGACTAATTTTAAATAATTGAAACTGGTTTTTTAACACAGAAATTTTGGCCTGTATTACTTTACTAGTGCCCTCAAGTGTAACTTGCAATGTTCTCTATATTTCAAGTGCAGACTTACAAATAAACACTTTATTAAATTCATTTCTATCCAATGAACAAAACAAAATATTCATGGCTTTAAAGTTACTTTGTGCAACTGCTTTTTGGTCCGCAGTCCAAATTGAAAAATTAATCTCAGGCTTAATGTACTCATTCTGTGTGATGTTCCAAATGTCTAAACCAATTGATTGCAAATATATTTTCATTCTATATAACCAATGCGTGTAATTACTGCCATTCAAAAGCGGGGGTCTAGTAGTGGATTGTCCTTCAACAAATGAATTATTGACAAGTGGATTAACAGTGCGACTAACTGTATTACTAAAAATGTTGTTAGCCATTAAAACTTTTCAAAAATCAAAATTATGAATACTTTGAAAACCAACGCTCTCATACCAAATGTTGGTTTAGCAGAAGATGGATCTTGTGGCTAATTTAACACTAGAGGGGGGTGAATAGTGTTTTATAATTTTTGTGAATTTGTTTGAGTTCTTTTAAGACTACAGTTTAAACAATGAAATTAACAATCACAGATTCAAACATAGATAAATATGAATGCAGTAAAAGTAAAAAGGAAAGAACATTCTAGGATTTTATACTAGTTCGGAGTTACCCTACATCTAGTCTTGTACAATTCCTTGTACCTATTTCTTTTCAAATAGCAATTCAAATAAAATCTTGATTTCAAGGCAATTAGACACACCCTCCAGACTTTCCAGCCTTTTGGTAGAGTCACTTGAATTACACAGGCCACAAGCACACCTACTAGATTTCCGAGCTACAAGCACACCTAGTTGATTTACATGGGCTTCAATCACACTCATAAGTATAACAATATGATTTGATAGAGTTTTACAGACTCAGATCAATGATCTTGATTGCAAATGATCGCATGACCTCTTGAATAGCACTTTGATCTTGTTTGGATGAGAGAAATGAGAGAAATCAGAGAGTAATCAATACGAAACAAATCATTCGAGTTCTAATTTATTCTGATTGAATTTGGGAATATTTTGAGTAGATTTTCTTCTAGAATTCAAGAGAGAGAAAGAGGAAAGAAATACGAGAATGTAGTTAACAAAAATTCATTAGTTTAACCTCTATTTATAGAGAAACAAAAATCATGTCCATTCGCGAAGAGATATGATGAAAAGAACTTCCATTCATAATTTGAATTTTGAAAATTACGGTCACTATGTCGACATATCTTCACAAAATTGAAAAACACATTACAAATATTATATTCAAAATATTAAGGTTTGTGAAATATTTTGATACTTTGTAAAATCATCTAAATATAGTTTATACATATTTTAATCATATCAAAACTTATGAAAACTTTGTAGAAATATTTTTAAATATATAAAGGATGAATTTCTTTTGAAAATAATAAATATAAAGTAAAAGTGAATATATTTGGAATCAAGGTAATAACAATTATTACAATAAACTTATAAATAGTTAGAAATCTTTAAAATCTAAAATTATAACAAAGTATAATATTCAGAAAATACTGAAAAACTTAAAATATAATAAAATCAAAAGTTAGAAATAATTTCCAGGCTATTCTGAAAAATTATATTGAAAAAAAATTCTATTTAAAACCATTTTAGAAATATTTGAAAATCATTTGAGAAAGAGAAATAGAGAGAGAGATCAAAAAAGTTCTACCAGAGTTTTAACAAAAAATTTAAGACTTTATAACTTATCTGGGATATCTTGATTTCTTCAATACTCATGAGTCTACAATCTCTATAATGGCCCTAATTTTCAGTAACATTATTTAGGATATTTAATTAGCTATATTAAATAAAATAATGGGATTATTAGGGAATTGAGATTTGTGATTAAACTAAGGGGTAGCCGTGTCATGTAAACAATGAACTAAAGATGAGTTAAAATGAAATAGAGAAGTGGTAAAATAGGAAAAAAAGTATTCTTATACCCCTAAACCCTTAGGAATTCATTTGCATTTTCATTTCAAAATTAAAGACAAAGTAGAGGCTGACCACCACTAGACAAGCTAGGGAAAGAGAAAGCAATTAAAGGAAGAAGAGTAATTAAAATCAAATTCATTCAAATCTCAAACTCCTTAATCTCAAAGATAATGTGAATAATGACCACATCTCATATTTTCTATTGTTTTCAGTTTTAAGGATATTCCGAATTTATTTGCAATGTTATGCCATGATTTTGAAGGATAAAATATTTATATATGCTTGTTGATGATTTGTGCTCATTCATATAGATTTTATGATATGTTTTAATGTGCAAGCCCTATTAAATGACATCCAAATGCCTTGCGATTTTAGATTTAGATCGAAATGATATTTTAGAGATGAGTTTCAATTTTCATAATTTTCTGAATTAATATGGATTTTATATTAATTTTCTATTAAGGAAAATGATTATTTGGGTTTAAAATTATTTACGGCTAAATAATATAAGTTTTGGGTCTGAAATTAATATATGTTAGAAAACATTTTAAAAATGATTTTCTGGAACTTTTGTAGGATTTTCCTAAGTTTTTTAATAGATATATAAAATTATTTAAGGTATGGGACTTAAATGTTTTATATATTTATAAAAGGAGAATGGGTATTTTCAAAAGTATTTAAATTGTTTAACTCTGAAATTTTGGCAGCACTTTTAGAAAAGAAATTGGCAACCAACAATATTTTAACAAACAAGGCAGGTAAGTTGAAAAGAATTTCTTTTTAAAGTTAAAATCAGTTTTTACATGCTTTTAGCATGTTTCGCCACTTTCGGCACCTAGGTTCCAACCTAGTAGTTCTACCTCCATCACCATCGAAACCAATGCACATGGCATTAAAGACTTGGTGTGCAGTGAATTGGATATAAGCGGTGGGTATTGGGTCGAAACCAGGGGTTCCGAAGGGGTCGAAGCGCTACTTTGCTTTCAAATGAAAATGCGCCTGCTTTGCTTTCGAACGATATGCTTTCGACTTGGTTGGCTTCCTACTGGGTCGAATTGATTTAAGAAATGGTTTCAAAATGGGTTGCGCCTTTGTTTTAAGTAAATGCTTTCGAAGGGTTCGAAACCCCCAGTTGCCGCTATTCTACCTTTCGAAGCAAATGGATTCGGAAGGTATACGTTGTTTTAAAATCCAAGCCACTTCTCCAATGCTTTCGAAGGGTTGGTTTCGACACCATCACTTCTTTGTATAGGAAATAGCGTTCAGAAGAGTGCTTTCGACTTAGATGTTTTATGACCCTTTTGTTCTATTGGAGGTAAAACCCAAAGGTTTCAAATGGTTTAGTTTTAAAAGGTTTCGAAAGGTTATTCCATATGTTTTACTTGAACCCGAAGGCTTTCGAAAGGTCTGATGTTTTAATGCTTTCGAAAGGTTTTAATGAAGGTTTCGAAGGTGTGGTTCCCCAATGGTTTCGAAAGGTTTGAAAGGAAAGGTTTTCCAATGTTTTCGGAAGGCAATGTTTAAGTGTTTTAAAGATAGGATGTCTATGGTTTTATAGCTTTCGAAGGAAAGGTTTTTCAATGGTTTTGAAAGGTTTATATGGATGGTTTTGAAAGGAATGTTTTCATCAACAAAGATTTGAGTAAAGTATATATAACATGGCAAGGTGATTTTGAGTAAAGCATGGAGTATATATTTTCCTTGTTTAAGTTTGATTTAAGGGTTTTAAATCAATTTGAGATGAAAAGTTTCCAAGGAAAATTTAAGGGAAGATTACCCTAAGTAAAATGACTCAGATAATTGTATACCAGATGGGACTGGTATATGGTCGCACCCTATATATTAGCTATTAGCCCCAGCTAATTTAGTCCAAAATTCCAGTGTGTAGGGCTTTGTCACAGGTAAGACTAAAATTATGTTACACACAGAAGGGAATATTTTTATTTGTACAGAGATAGGGTGTTGGTGAGCCCGCAAAATCATTAGGATTAGGTGACCCTAGGAGAAGATCAGTTAGGGACAGGCCGACCAGAAGAGGAGTGTCTAACAGGTGTTAGATTATTTGTTTATATTGTCTGGTAGGCTCGAGTCAGCGAACGGTTAGTAGTTAGCCAAACAAAACTATAGTGTTTGGACAGACGGTTCATTTGTTACCTGACATGTATGTTTACATATTATTACTTTACCATTTTAACCAATTTTGGTTGCAGGAAATGGTTTGCAAAAGATATGTTTAAAAGGATATTAGTGAGGGGTAACCTATTCCGCTAAGCGGCATGGTATCACTTAACATCAAATAACCATGATGTAAAGTATTATTCACACCAGGCTTTATGTCCGACTCGAAGTTTATGTTTTTCCCCTTAAAATCTTGGGTGCTCAAAATCGATTTAAGTAGACTGAGGGTTGAGGATTTTCAGGTTTTTAGTAGGTTGGCCGTTATTTGGGTTTTCAACCCAGCAGGATCCAACAGGAGACAGAACAATCTCATGTTATCAGAATGCTTTTGAACTTAACCAGAAAGGTGAAGGCAAGGAGTTAACGAGGGCCAAGCTATATGGCTAAGACAACGGCTGGGATCGACGAAGCCGAGAGATCAGCATTCTTTCAGTCCAATCAGTAGCTGAGCGCAAACAGCTAGTGAATTACCATCAAAACGAAGCAACTACGATAAAATATTATGGAAACCTCACCAATTCCAAACTCCATAAAAATCCTAAGTGCTTGGATCATTAGCGATCCATATTTCTCCACAAACTGTCAAACAAACTAGCCCGAGAATTAGCCAAAGAACACTATGAAAAGAGGCCAAAACCTTGGCTCGCAAATGAGTCAAATATATGGGTCGCCAGCGGCCCATGGTACTTCCTTGTTTTGCGAGCCAAATCCTCCATGGGTCTTTTCTTACCTACCTACGAGCTGATGAAGACGTAGCCTAGCCCAGAAGCTCTCTGACCCATATAAATACCATCCTACCTGCAACATAAACTGGATCTTCTCCGGACTGGTTGCTGAAGCTCTGCTAAATTTATTCTTCACTCTTTGCCTCCCTCATAACAATCTTAAAAGGAATAAACTGTGATTCTCCAGTGGATTCCAACTCTGGAGATTTAATCTAGTTAGGAAACAAACAAAGCCTTGTAATCATACATCTCTTGTAACCGCAATCGGTCTATAATAAAACTATAAAGTGGATGTAGGTTTCGTTAATAGCCGAACCACTATAAAAATTATCTGTCTACTTTCTTTTACTGTTCTTTCTTGATATCTGTTATCTGTGATATTGCTCTGTCAGAACAGGGATGGTGCTTTCAATTCCAAACCAGGGTGTTAGTCCAGTTTTGGATCAACATTTTGGTGCTTTCAATTCCAAGCCAGGGTGTTGGTCCATTTTTGGATCAACATTTTGGTGCTTTCATGGAGAAATCCAACTCAGGATCCAGATCTAGCTATCTACTTTGGAATCCCATAGGTCCAGAAGTTAGATCATCAATCTCTGCTTAGAAGATTTTTTGTTGGGAATAGAAGAACCAACCAAGAAGGATCGGAGAAACAGCAAGCAAACGCATGCTAAGGTGGTGGGTCGCTAGCGATCCATCTCCTATGGATCGCTAGCGATCCATGATGTTCGCTCGTGGGTCAATCAACTCTCTGGCATCATGATCCTATAGGCACCCTAGAGGACAAAGTACTGAAATCAGTTTAGTACATGGATCGCTAGCGATCCATGTACTATGTATCGCCAATGACCCATACTATGGATCTCCAAAAGCTATGGATCGCCAGAAACTATGGATTGCCAGAAGCTATGGATCGCTAGCGATCCATAAAGGTAGCTCGGTTCATGATGATTTTTGCATATACCATCTGGATCGTTCGAAGGGGATATAGTGGAAAGGAAGCAATGGGCGGAGCTCCAAGAATCATTATGGAAGAAAACGATAACACTCCACCTACTACAAAAGCACCGGCTACAAACCTGAACTTAGGGGTGAAACCCCACGGAAGGATATAAAGATGACTCTCTTCGACTCTGAAGGTGACAAACAATTTGAGGAAGACAAATTGGATGAAAATGCCAACATGCAAAACGCTAGAAAAAGCTATAAAACCCATGTCGTAGCACAGTGCTAAGCAATGGACGAGGAACTACTACTCAAACGGCACTCCTAGAGGCAGGAGAACCAAGAAGATATGATATAAACCAAGATCAATTACAATGCCAAGCTCCCATGGTATATTGTGACCACTCCCGACTGACCAGCTTCCAATCCTATCATGGAGCTCCCACCATCGAATCATGAATGGTCGTCATTTAAAATCATCAAAAATCGTCAAAATGGTCGTTGAAAAACTCACTTCCGTCCTGACTCGAAGTCGAACTAGGGTAATCACCCATTTGACTCGAAGTAAACCTAGGAAATTCTGGTCCAAAATTAGACTCGGGTAAAACCAAGATTTTCTTCAAGCAAATAGGCAAATGGCTCTAAGCAATGTTTGTCACCAACCCAACACTTCAAATTCTGTGACCCCAAGCGAATCATGTGCTGACTTCAAGCAAAATGGCAAATTTTTTTGGGTCGGACTCCAAGTAAAACACCACCAATCCATCAATGCCGATCCATCTTCTTTTGCCCATAACTCGAACGTGCAAACTCCAAATACCTTGAAATTTGGAATGCAACCTTGTGGAGCCTTCTTTGTCACCCCCGACCGATCTCACCTAGTTTAAAAACATTTTGGGGATCGTCGCTTATCCATGACCCCATTATAAGCGATTCGTCATTCAGTCGGCATTTCCAATCATTCAAGCATGGACAATCATGCATCTATCATTCTCAAGCATTATAAAATTCTGTAACTTGAAAATGGACCGATCTGACAACGATTAGAGTATCTTCCCCAATCAAAACCCATTCACCAAAGTCGTTCAACATGCAGAATATCCAAAGAAGTTTATCATGCCAACTATACCTTTTATACAACTGTAAAACTGATCCGAAATTGCTTCTTTACAGGTATGACTAACATATGGATGAAGCGAGGGCGAAGGATGAAATAACCTGCTACCCTGGAAGAATTCTACGGGAAGGAAAACCGGTTCTAAAAGTCTAGAAGTAGTGCAATTAGAAGAACGCAAGCCCGATAGTGTGCCAAAGAACATACCAAATGGTGACGGAGCTTCAAGGATCTTAGGGACGTTCCACCCAAGCAAGGCTACTAAGATCCAGTAGAAAAGCACCCCAGCTGACTGATGTAATCAGACGAAAAGATGATTATCAAATAACACTATAGCTAGCTAGCAACTAAGGAATGGGACAGCAACCTAAAGCGATGCCTTCTCATCCATCCTTGTCTACTCTCCTTTTCCAAATGAGTCGTACCGGGATACCAGGGTCATTGCAGACAGCACGACGAAAGAAATGCTTCTATGCCCTCAATGAGTCATGTCAATCCCCTTTCTAAGAACCGGCGTTGCTGGTGGCGTCGAGAAGTATGTCCAAAGGATCATCGAACAAATAGATCCAACACTGTAGCCTACAAGAACCGATAAAATTGTGTTCCCTTGAGCTGGATCCGAAAAATTCCCCTTGAAGTCAATGAATCGTTGCTTTAAGGCCATCGGGCTGTCAGACACACGACCCAAAACTCCTCTCGGAATCGATAAATTATCATTCCAACGTCGTCTAATTGCCGGACATCCGACCACAAAAAACCCTTCGCGAACGTGAAGGTCATTCGCGAACTATAGCATCGTCAAGGTAAACCGGTAGATCAGCGGTCATCTGATCCAAAAAACCCTTCGCAAACGTGAAGTCTTTCATGAACCAAAGCGTTGTGAAGGTAAATCGGTAGATCAGCGGTCATCGGATCCAAAAAACCCTTCGCTAATAGGAAGGTCTTCCACAAACTAAAGCGTCGTGAAGGCGAACCGGTAGATCAACGGAATCTATGTATGACTGATATCCACGAAGGTGAACTGGAAGATCAGCAGTCATCTGGTCCAAAGCTCCCCGAAGTCAATGAAGTCATGCTCCGGGGCTACAAATCGACAATCATACCAGTCACTCTACAATATTAATGGAATGACTCCCAAAAACCAATGAGATAAACAGTGCTTAATTCCAGAGCTCAAAGTCGCTAAAAGAAACTAATCTAAAATTAAACTAACCTTGTGATCAATCAGAGGCCAACTCGAATCAAGCCAAGATTCGGCACCTGAGAAATCCGCAGCCACTGGACCGGGGGCAACCAAACGAGTTGTGGAGAGACCGTGGATACAATTCAAGTGCGCCAACAGCCCTGTGGCATGGGAGGCACCACACACACTTTAATAGCCATAAGAAAGGTCGAGACTAATCATACCACAGTTCTATTATGCTCGATCAAAATTCTGGCATTCTGATAACCGCAGACTTAATGACCTAGATAGTGCAACAAACGAAATACTAGCATAATACTTGCCCACTTCTTTACAACTGCGATTTTACCGCTCTTGGTGACCAACTCATCTTCCTCTTAGACCGTATTCCAGTCAAAGACCCATTCTCTAAAGGCAGTTTGGACCAAGAGCTAAGAGTCATGCCTAAACTCCCATAGGCTCTTTCTTCAATTCATCTCCATGCGGTCAGCTATAGCTCTCTTCATCATGGCAACCTTATATGTTTGGTCGTACACATCTTCCAGAAATATGGGAGGATCGCCCAAGCCATGGTTACCCAATCCAAAAACTTATTATCCATTTGAATTGACAAAACTGTGTTCACAATAATTACCCGCCGGGTCGACAGAAGAAAATTGACTCAAACCGTTGGATCGGCTGAACCTGATCTTTGCCTTCTAAAAATCGGTGTTGCTCCTGCAACGTCGAGAGGGCTAAAACTAACACTCCTCGCATTGCCCGAAGATAGGCAACACCGAGGGGTGCTAAAAGCAGCGCATTCATAAGCCGCGCGCTAAAATAATAACTCCTCATGATGCCCGAAGATAGGCAACACTGGGGAAAAAAACCGCGCATTTCATAAGCCGCGCACTAAAATAATAACTCCTTGCATTACCCGGAGATAGGCAATGCTGAGGAGCATCAGACTTTACACTCCTTGCGTTGCCTGGAGATAGGCAATGCCAAGGAGCACTAAAAGCCACGCACCAAACACAAACTCCTCGCGTTGCTCAGAGATAGGCAACGCCGAGGATCACTAAAAGACTATTCCTCGCCGGAGATAGGCAACGCCGAGGAGCATCAGAAATTATACTCCTTGCGTTGCCCGGAGATAGGAATGCCAAGAAGTACCAAAAGTCGCGCATCTCGTAAGCCGCGCATCAAAAACAAACTCCTCCCGTTGCCCGGAGATAGGCAATGCCGAGGAGCACTAAAAGACTAACTCCTCGCATTTCCCGGAGATAGGCAACGCCGAGGAGCATCAGAACTTACACTTTTTGCGTTGCTCGGAGATAGGCAACGCCAAAGAGCACCAAAAGCCGAGCATCTCGTAAGATGTGCACTAAAAACTAACTCCTCGCGTTGCCCGGAGATAGGCAACGCCGAGGAGCACTAAAAGACTATTCCTCGCCGAAGATAGGCAACGCCGAGGAGCATCAGAAATTACACTCCTTGCGTTGCCCGGAGATAGGAAATGCCAAGAAGTACCAAAAGTCGAGCATCTCGTAAGCCGCGCATCAAAAACAAACTCCTCGCGTTGCCTGGAGATAAGAAACGCCGAGAAGCACTAAAAGACTAACTCCTCGCATTTCCTAGAGATAAGCAACGCCGAGGAGCATCAGAACTTACACTTCTTGTGTTGCTCGGAGATAGGCAACGCCAAAGAGCACCAAAAGCCGAGCATCTCGTACTATGTGCACTAAAAACTAACTCCTCGCGTTGCCCGGAGATAGGTAACGCCGAGGAGCACTAAAAAATTAACTCCCCGCATTGCTTGGAGATAGGCAACACCGAGGAGCATCAGAGCTTACACTCCTCGCGTTGTCCGAAGATAGGAAATGCCAAGGAGTACCAAAAGTCGCGCATCTCGTACGCCGCGCATCAAAAACTAACTCCTCGCGTTGCCTAGAGATAGGCAACGTTGAGGAGCACTAAAAGACCAACTCCCCACGTTTCCCGAAGATAGTCAATGCTAAGGAGCATAAGAACTTACACTCCTTGCGTTGCCCGGAGATAGGCAACACCAAGGAGCACCAAAAGCCGTGCGTCTCGTAAGTTGCGCATCCGAACTTACACTCCTTGCATCGCCCGGAGATAGGCAACGTCAAGGAGCACCAAATGTCGCGCACTACACAAGCTGAGCACTAAATTACAAAATACTAACCCCTCACATGGCCTGAAGATGGGCAACACCGAGGAGCATGAGAAACTGCACACATATAATCGGGAATAATAAACGCAACTCTGACAAAATTGGTGCTAGAAGGAAGGCACTCAGTGGTTAACAACTCTTACCCATGCGTAAATTGCATACTTACCAGAATATAGCCAGAAGCTGGGATTACATGCTAAAGTTGCAAAACTTCCAAAACAAAGGGAATCAAGTTGTAACTTAGCCAAATTTTCAATAAAGATTATCTAACCTCTAAGTTGCCAGTTATCTGAAAATTGTTTGAAGTAAACAGCTCTATGAATTGGAGGGCATACACCAGTACTCGAATAAGAATACGTGAAAATAATAAGTTCACAAGTTCTATCACTCCAAACAAAGAATTTTTGAACAAAGAATTTTGTTAAGTCTAGAGTTTTTAAGTTCGGAATTTACAAAAAAAGAAGCCACAAGTTCTGAATTTGTTAAGTTCAGAATTTATAAATTCTACTAAGTTTAAAATTTGTGAATTCTGTTAATCGCTAGATATGGTTAACATTTTCTGTTAATCACAGAACTAGATAAGTATAAAATAAAACAAGTACAAGTGCACAGAACATATATGAGCAGACAGATGAGAATACAGTCAAAATATCAATATATTGCTTATAATTTTCTTCGCACAGGGTCAAAACTTGGGGGCCATACCCACACAACACCAGCCAGCAAAAAGAAAATACATACTCTACGACAAAAACACTAAGTGCGGACTCTGCACTTGAACAAATTGACTCAAAAAGAACCAAAATCAGATCAGCCTCCACACAAGCTAAGCAGCGCTTCCTTCCACCACTCCCCTTTCCGCCCTTGTTTGTAGTTTCTACCTCATCTCGGGAGTGGTGTCGCTGCCAGTAATATCAACAAACTCCTCGGTGGTAGCATCCTCCTCTTGCTCCACTGCCTTCTTAGAAGCGCTCCATTTGCTTTGCGCTTCTGTGATTTGCGAGATCTCTTCGAGGTTTTGATTGCTTCAACCTTCTCCTTCTTAATACCGACCAATTCATGTTGAGTCTTACGAGGCTGCTTCGTTTGAACTTCCTGCTCTTTAACTTCTGCCGCTATTACGTCACCCTCCAAAGACAGAATGGTCATCCAAGCCATGAAGCGCGGCTATCTTTTTGGACTCCAGCCTCAGCTGTGAGCCAGACACAGACATGGAAACAGGAATAGGAATAGAAACGAGCACGGAGGCTGTGGAAACAGTAGAAGGTCCGGGCACTGAGGAAGCTGGCACATCAACATGAAATCTCGATCCTAGCCTTTTGAGAAATGGTGTTGCTCCGGCAACATCGGGAAGGCCCAAACCCTCGCGCATCACTTCTTGGGCCGTGGAACCACAATCTCGAAGCATGAATTCCTCACATAACCCAAAGATTGGCAACGTCGAGAAGTTCCAAACCAATTCGGATAAACGGGACATATCGATCCTAAAATCCACGCATCTGATAAGCCACGCAAACACTACTTGATGTTGCTCTAGCATCATCAATGAACCGGTAAAATATTCTAAGTACTGATGTTGTCCCGACAACACCGGGAAACTTGTCTATTGTAGGATTAACAGGGATCAACTCCCACTACCCAAAAGAACCGACATTGCTTTGGTAGTGCCGCAAAGTTCACAAACCAAGAAGTTGGCAAAGAATTCTGATCTTTGACCAAAATTAATCTATAAAATGTGAAAATTCAAGACACCCAAGTCACGAGTTCCCAGAGATAGGAGGTGCGACGTACCTTTGACTGGGGGCGTCCAGGGAGATGCCCAGAACATCAAGTCTCACATCAATTATTCAGAATAATCAGCCCTATGGACTGAGGTGCACATAACACATTAACACTTGGTCAGGATAAAAGATCGCTTCAACTTGCAATAAAAGGAGGAACTTACCGTCGTATAGAGATAGACGATGAAGGAAGGCATTTCCAAAATCAAATCATCAATGCACCAGCTTCCAAAGATAACAGGAGGTGCTCTGAGGTCTCAAACCCTAACTTGTAAAAAAATCCAGCTGTTATCCGAAGACAGACAACGGCAAGGAGGAATGCTCAAAATCGAGCATCTAAACAATTGATTCTCGAAGATTGGAACCAACAAATAAGGTTGATACCCACAACAATGCTATTAGTCCAAAATAATGCATATTGCCTGAAACAAGCAAGGTTAAGTGTCACAGATTCAAGACAAACACTACCGAACCCTACCGATCCATGATCAGTATAGGCTTGAACGCGGTCGTACCAGGGACAATGTGATGACTTTCTCCACAATTTTAGATTTTCTATAAGAACCTTTAGTATGACACATAGAAGGGAAGGGTCCTGCCTAGAAATGAAGGGTTTCGCAGATAGTCGTCAAATCATAACAAAAACCGGTGGGAGGAAGTTCGATTTTTCATGAATAAGAATAACTATGGAATTGGTTAAGCAATAGCCTTGCATCTCCAAGAGTAATACTTGACGGTTATAAACAAAGCTATGCAGTAGAAACACCTGGGACACTCACCCTTTTAGAACATCGCATCTCCTAGATTTAAACAACATTGAGAAAATAACCATATTGGGTTAAAAGGAATCTACTCAACTCTACTGGATCAGATGAATGATTCAGTCCTCACCAACGAGACTTTAACACTGCCCGAAGATAGGCAGCACTAAGAAAATACTTCTAAAATCCAATCATCGAAGTGCTGGTTTCTGAAGACCGATTCAGTATCCAACTGGACTAAAAGTACCGCCGAATCGACGGGGAAAATCGATCCCAAACTCCTGAGTGTCAGTGTTGCCTCACCAACGCCAAGGCCATCTTTTATCTTTTAAATACAGGTGTTGCCTTGGCAACGTCGGGAAAATTTTCTATCTCCTAAGTACTAGTATTGCCCCGTCAATGCTAGGAAACTTTCTATTTCATAAGTATGAGTGTTGTTCCGGCAACTCCGGGAAACATTCTACTCACTAATTACAGGTATTGCCCCGGCAATGCCAGGAAAACTTTAATCTACAGGGCTGATGAGAAACACACATCGAAGTGAACCATCGATGCACTAGCTTTCGGAGATAGAAGCTGGTCCTCAACTGAGTTCTACCTTCTCTATAGAAAACTATTATTATCCAATGACATGTAACGGCTGGAAGACATATCCTTTCAAAGGTCACCCGGATGGTTCGTCCTTTCATCATAGGAATCAACCACTGCACGAGAACAAAGCAGCGTCGAAAAGAAATCCCAGGATCTAATTACCCATGTACTAATTTCTAGGAATGAAAGCTAGTGCACAACCTAATTTCCAAAATTCAACTTAGAAAGAATTTAGACACGGCCGAAAGTTAGGCAGCTTTGAGGAAATATTGCTTGGAACCAAGCAGCTAGGTTATTAATTCACAAAGACAGGAGTTGACATATGAACAAAACTTCCGTGACAACGTCAGCAACCAAGAAGAGCATGCATGGCCAAGGACAAGCGGGAGCAATCATGGAAGGTCGAAAATAAAATCCTCGAACTTCTTCAATTCCGGAATGGGATTGACAGCCAGACTGTGGGAAATTGAGCAATTCGCCCCACAATTTCCATCTCTCTCAATCGCCTAAATACATGCATTTGAAATAGCTAGTCCCTCAAGAAGGGATAGAAGCACAGATACTTGATCGAAAGAAATGTTTCAAATGTCCAAACATGAATAACCGTGAGGTTGGTTGAATAACGGTTCTGTATCATAAAACAGAACATTCTAGCAACAAAATCGCCAACAAAGGAAATGAAGGATTTAACGTTCAGGAATCAACTGTTGCTCATAGTCTGGCGATGACGAGAAGGATAGATGACCTACTTATGGTCTAACTAGATCATTTGGTTCCAACTTGAAGGAATATGCCATTACCCGAAGTTTGGTAATGCTAGGAAGAAAGCCCAAAATGAAACATTGATACATCGGCTTTCAGAAACAGAAGCAAAAGTTTTATTGAATCTTTAGCCATACCTTTTGGCATCCCGTGCTATCTGAAGATTCACAACATCAAGGAAAAATCCACAGAGTTGAATCATCTGTGTCTGAGTTTCCAAAGATAGAAACCAACACATGATTTGGATCTCAACGTCGGACTCAGAAGAATTTACTTTAGCAAAAGATGGCAGAAACGCGTCTTTTTAACGTATACCGACATCATTACAAAATTCAGATCTTGGGATCAAGCAACAAAGTCCCTATTTCCTGAAGATAGGAGCTATCATGTCAATAAAACTGGGACAATCAAACTTATTGCTTAGGAGACCTAGTCTCCAAAACACATTGGTTTGGTAGTCAAAGTAATCAACCCTACGGACTAAGGCATTTAAACCAACACTTTGTTGAAACAAACTCAATTGAGCACAAGTAGGGATTAGCTATAAAACTGGCTAGACCAAGATACTTCATAGTTCTGAACAAAGCTATGGAACAAAATATGCTGAAATAACCGCAGAAGCATTACTTTCATGTATAGAATTACAGTAAACGAATACGCTGCACATGAACACAAGAGGTGCAATAGCGAGAAAAAGCAATGCTCGGAATTGAGCAATTAAACCAATAGTCCCCGGAGACAGAGGCTGGTGTGCAGTTTGAATTTCGAAAAATGCTAAGGAAGGGTAACCGCAATCGAACAACTCATGCGCTAGTTTTCGAAGACTTAAACAGTGCCTTGTAATTTGAGTGTAATCAATCATCCCAATATTATAGGAATAATAAGCGAAACCTATGTTGCGAATGACCCAGCTTCTGGAGGAATGGAAGTTCCTCCGCCAGACTAAAGATTAGATGATAGAAAAGTCATTTTCAACAACAAAACTTGGCATTCAACCACGCCAGGTATGTTCTACTTTAAATAATATCCTCCTATAACCAACACCCAGAATCCAAGGGAATTCGACGTATGTTTACCTGTCGGGTTCTGGGCGATGACCGGGGCAGATGCCGTGTGTTATCTAAATGAGAAGAGTCCAGTATCCCGGATACTACAAACAAAAAATCTAGTGTAGATAGCTTGCTTACATTTGAAAAACAATCCATATCGTCCTTTGAAAATATATCTTCCACACTTACCCGTTATCAACCAACGATCAAAAGCGGAGCCGCCGTCCAAAGCGACGCGTGAAGCTTTTCTTTTCAGGATCACTGGAGTACAGAAACAGGAAGAGCGATATGATTAAATCATCCACTATATCTGATTTTGGAATAAATTGTTGCATTGGAATTCAAAAACGTCGATGGGAACTTAACCAAATTCTCGAACAGAAAAAGTTAAAGACCAAGAGCAAGACTTCGCTCCAGAACGGCGCACAATCTTTCGAGACAAAACATAGCTTCACCACCGGTCGAATTAAAACTATATAAGACAACTCCAAACATCATGCACCCACTTACCGACCTAAACCCTTGCGTAAACTACGGAGCAGTGATAACATCGTCAATACCAGGAACTGAAATTCAGATTGAAATAAAAAACCAACGGCTGTCAGAAGTTAGTCAAATAAGAACAACATCTTGAGGTGGACTCTAACGATTCACATCAAAAATTCAACAGTCAACGCCAAATTTGCACGGTAAGCTCAACACGATAAACTAGAATTCACAAAATGAAGATCCAAAAGAAGTTACTTCTAGAGCATGCCTTGATTTCAACGAAAAGAAACTCTGGGGGGCAAATGTTATCCGAGTTTTTAACCCAGCAGGATCCAATGGGAGACAGAACAATCATATGTTATCAGAATGGTTTAGAACTTAACCAAAAAGGTTATGGTAAGGTGTTAACGAGGGCCAAGCTATATGGTTAAGACAAAGACTGGGTTCGACGAAGCCGAGAGATCAGCATTCTTTCAGTCCAATTAGCAGCTGAGCGCAAACAGCTAGTCAATTGCCATCAAAACGAAGCAACTGCGATAAAAAACTATGGAAACCTCTCCAATTACAAACTCCAGAAAATCCTAAGTGCTTGGATCATCAGCGACCCAAACCTCTCACAAACTGCCAAACAAACTAGCCCGAGAATTAGCCAAAGAATACTATGAAAAGTGGCCAAAACATTGGCTCGCAAACGAGTCAAGTCTATGGGTCGCTAGCGACCCAAAGGCCATGTGTCGCCAGTGACCCATGGTACTTCCTCGTTTTGCGAGCCAAATCCTCCATGGGTCGTTTCCTACCTACCTACAAGCTGATGAAGACGTAGCCTGGCCCAGAAGCTCTCCGACCCATATAAATACCATCCTACCTGCAACATAAACTGGGTCTTCTTCGGACTGGTTGCTGGAGCTCTGCTGGAATTATTCTTCACTCTCTGCCTCCCTCATAACAATCTCAAAAGGAATACACTATGATTCTCCAGTGGATTCCAGCTCTGGAGGTTCAATCTAGCTAGGAAACAAACAAAGCGTTGTAATCATACATCTCTTGTAACAGCAATCGGACTATAATAGAACTATAAAGTGGACATAGGCTTCGTTAACAGCCGAACCACTATAAAAATTCTCTATCAACTTTCTTTTACCGTTCTTTCTTGATATTGTTATCCATGATATTTCTTTGTCAGAACAGGGCTGGTGCTTTCAAATCTAAACCAAGGTGTTGGTCCATTTTTTGGTCCAACATTGGCGAATAAAGCTTTCGGAGACAAGTAGGTGGCTGATGGATAGCTATTTAGGAGTTGTTTTATTTTGCTTGATTCCGCTGTGTTGTATTAAGTCAGTTATGGCTATATAGTACTCTGGTCAACCAAGGGGCATCATCATATGTCTATCTTGTCATATTTATGCAATTATTATATTTTATCTTTACCTAGGAAATGATTATGGGATTATGTAATTTGAATATAAAACATGTTTCGGAAATGTAATTAAAAATGCTGTTTTTCAAATCTAGGATTTTGTTTCATATTCATATGCTTCTGATATTATGGATACCATTAACATTACCGTATTTGGTCACCAGAAGTCAATACTATGGATGACTGCAGCATTTGTAGCGCTTAGCTTCGGGCCTCCAAATAGGGGATGTTACAACTTGGTATCGGAGCATAGGTTTATGAAAAACTTTAAACTAAAAATGATTTTCGAAAACATAATCCTAAGGAATTAGAGATAAGATTAGGGTATGGGATAATGCTATAGTCACATACTTGTATTTGCTATATATAAGTATACGCTATATCTCTATTCTCCTATCTCTCTTAGGCTATTCTTCTATATCTCACGAGGCTTAAATACAGATATGGACGCTAGAAGTGAAAGATTGAATCTTGGGGAAAGCACCACCATAAATGGAAATGCCAGACCGAATACTAGAAGGAACCAAGGCCAGGCACAAGCTGGGAATGTTGGTGCTGGGGTTCCATAAGTGGATATGGGAGATATGTATATGTTTTTCATGAACATGGTGCAAGATGGAATTGCTGCTGGAGTGGTTGGAGGAAATGCTGGAGTAGGAGTTCAGGAAGCTCCGGTGGTCAACAATTATGCTATCTTGAGTAGAGATTATGTTAGGTTTGGAGGGAAGCCATTTATCGAAACTGAAGATACTATTGAGGTGGAGAGATGGTTGTTGCATTGTGAGAGAATATTTACTGACTTAGGGCTCAATGATGAGCAGAAGAGGAGGCTTGCTTCAAGACAGCTTTAGGTAGCAGCTTTATTCCGGTGGAATAGTGTGACGGCTGGAGTGAATGAAGAGATGATGACATGGGTTGAGTTTAGGAGAAGGTTCCAAGAGAGGTTCATGTCTGTGATGGCGCCGTCTTCTTTTCTCAGAAAGTTTGCTGAGTTGTAGAGGGGGAGATGTCTGTGTTGGAATATTATAGAAGGTTCGAGGAGTTGGCAAGGTATGGGTATGCTACTGTGAATACCGTAATGAAGAGGAATGAGAAGTTCATCAGGGGGTTGAAGCCAGAGTTGGCCATGGCTATATTACCTCATATTAGGGATCCTTGTGATGTTGTGGTTGTGTGACATCCCCTATCTACAGGTCCAAAACTAAGCGCTACAGATGCTGCAGTCATCTACAGTATTAGCTTTCGACTAAATATGGCTATGTTAATGGTATCTATAATATTAGAAGCACTTGAATATGAAACCAAACACAGATTTCAAACAAATTTTACTTCATTACATTTAAAACAGAAGTTCCATATTCAACTTACATAAACCCAATACATTCCCAAGCATAAATAAAATATACTTATTACAAAATACGTCAAGAGCGGTATATGAAGATACCCCCTTGGATGATCAGAGTCATAGAGTCATAATAGACTTAATACAAAACATAGCGGCAATACATCAAAACATAAAACAAGAACTGCTACTCCTAAATAGCTATCCGTTTGCCTCTTGAAAGCCTTCGGTAGCCTTATTCATCATCCTACTAAAACTTGAAAAGACCTTAACCCCTCTGCCTACTCAAATTAATTTTGAGCACCCGAGAGTTTAAGGGAAACACATAAACTTCGAGTCAGACATAAAGCCTAGTATGAATAATCCTATATATCCTGGAATATATATGTTAAGTGAGATCTCGCCGCTTAGTGGAAAGGGATTCCCCACACTAACATCCTTTTAAAACTTATCTTTGGAAAAACTTTTCCTACAGTCAAAATTTATCAAACACTTTAAAGCATCATTATGTAAACATACATAAACAACAAGTAATAAAGAATTATCTGTTCAAACACATAAGTTTTGTTTGGATAACTTTTAACCTTTGGCTGACTCGGGCCTACCAGACAATATAATCAAAATTAATCTAACACCTATTAGCTATTCTTCTTTTGGATTATCTATTATTAACTATATGTTAAATACTTCACTTCTGGACGGTCTGTCCTTAACTATGTTAAATACTTCTCTTCTGGATGGTCTGTCTCTAACTTAATCATCTCCAAGGTCTTCCTGATCCTAATGGTTTTTTGGGCTCACCAACAACCTATCTGTATACAAACATATATTCCTTTTGGTGTGTAATCATAATTTTAGTCTACCTGTGACAAAGCCCTACACATTGGAATTTTTGACAACAATTAGCTGAGGCTAATAGCTAATGTATAGGGTGTGACCCATACTAGTCTCATTTGGTATTCTAATATCTGAGTCATTTTCACCTAAGGATCCCCTCCCATAATTTTCCTTGAAAACATTTTCAAAATGATTTAAAACCTTTAAATCAAACTTAAACAAGGAAAAAATATTTTTAGTCTTTATGTTTTACTCAAAATCATATTACCATGTTATATATTCTTTACTCAAACTTTAGTTGATGAAAACTTTTAAACATTTGAAAGTACCTCTTTCCAAAACCAAGTGGAAACCTTTCAATTACCTAGGCCAATATGCCAAAACCTTACCTTTCGAAACTACTCATCAAACCTTTCGAAACTATTGAAAAGTAAACCTTTCGAAAGCACTGAAAATTTGGACATCCTTCTTTAATATCTCTTTAAAACATCGCCTTAGAAAACCTTCCTTCACAAACCTTTCAAAACCATTGAATTAAAACCCTTCGAAATCATTCTTCAAACCTTTCGAAACCAATGGATTAAAACCTTTCGACGCCATTCATTAAACCTTTCGAAATCATTCAACTAAAACCTTTCGAAACCATTGAACTTAAACCTTTCGAAGTCATTGAACTTAAACATTTCGAAGTCATTGAACTTAAACCTTTCGAAGTCATTGAACTTGAACCTTTCGAAGTCATTGAACTTATACCTTTTGAAATCAATCAACTAAAACCTTTCAAAACCATTGAACTTAAACCTTTCGAAGTCATTGAACTTAAACCTTTCAAAATCATTCAAAGCATACCTTTCGAAGACTTACTGGGTTCAATTTAAAAGAAGTGGAAAACCTTCTTTTAAAACCTTTTCGACTTCATTGGAAGCAACCTTTCGACCTTATCGGAAGGTCTATTTCGAAAGCTTTAAAACATTTTATTTAAAACAACAGGCCATTGCCTTTAAAACAACTCCTTCAAAAGCTTGGGTTATTCTTCAGTTTATAAAACAAGAGTAAATCACCTAAGCCAAAAGCTTTCTTTTGAAAGCATGGAGAAGCGGTTGGTTTTAAAACAAGTAAACCTTTCGTCTTTGTCGAAACGTTCAAAACAAAACATTCATAAAGCGGTAGTAACCCGTCGACTATGTCGGAAGGTTTCAAAACAAAATAGTGATAAAGCAATAGTAACTTTTCGACTTTCTCGAAAGGTTTAAATCCTTTATTTTAATTCCTTTCGAAAGCAAAGCAGGTGAAAGCTTTTGGTTTATAAAACAAACATACCCCAACCTCTTTGCAAAATAACCTTTCGACTAAGAACCCTTGACCTTGTCCAATTCAATACGTACCAAGATACTTGATACCATATGCATTGAACCTTGACCTTGCCGAAAGCTAGAACCTTTCGACTTAGTCGAGAGGTCTGGGTCGGAAGGTCTGATGCCAAAATTGGCTGAAACATGCTAAAAGTATGATTTCATTGTTTTTAACTTAAAAAGGATAACTTTTCAGCTAACCTGCCTTTGTTTGTCAAAATCATATTGGTTAACAAGTATTTTTCAAAAATGTTCTTCCACTAATTTCAGAAATAAATAATAATTTTATTTTATAAAATGCCTTTTCTCCTTAATTAAATATATAAAACATTTAAGTCCCGTACCTTAAATAATTTTATATATTCATCAAAACACTAAGGAAAAATTTGGAAAAATTATAGAAAATCTATTTTAATATGTTTTCCAACATATAAAAATTTCAGACCCAAATAGTGATTATTTTAGCCGTAAATAATTTATAACCAAATAAATCATTTTCTTCATTAAAAATTTTATATAAATTCCATATTAATTCAGAAAATTATGAAAACTGGAACCCATCTCTAAAATATCATTTCTGATCTATATTTAAATTTTCAAGGTATTTGGATGTCATCTAATAGGGTTTTCATGTAAAACATATCATAAAAATTAACATGAACATATATGATTCATCAACAAACATATATATAACATTAATCATCAAAACATGGCATACACTTGCAAAAACATTTCGGATCTAATCAAAAAAACCGAAAAGCATATGAAAATGGGATGTTGTAATTATTCACCTTAGCTTTGAGATCAAAATATGTGAGAATTGATGTTGATTATGTTGATTATTTTCCTTTGCTTGAATCCTAGCTTTAATCTTCTCTTGAGAACAATAATGGTGGCCAGCCTTAGATGTTTTAGTTTGCTAAAATGAAAATGAATGTGATAACTATTTCCTAAGGGTTTAGGGTATAAGCCTTCCCTATTTTCTATTTTTCCCTTACTCATTCCTAACACCTTTGCTTATGTTATTTTATTTTAATTAACACACTAACATGGCATGACTACCCTTAGTCTAATCAAATCTCAACCTATTGATCTTCACATTATTTTATTTAATTTACCCAATTCTCTAGTCCTGCTTGTTATCCCGCCTTTTGGAAAGGCCGGGACACCAAGGAACCAACTAGAGAATAAGCATGGCTTGTCGTGGATATCACCGGATTTTGTCCAAGTCCGGATCAAGCTACAATTGATAGGGCATGACTAGGAGAGCAAGGTGAACCAACATTCCAATTTTCAAGTCAGTCCGAGTTCATGGGCTCAAGTTGTGATGGATGCAAAGTTGGAGAGAGCAGCGTGTTTTCGTATCCATCAAAAGCCTCTGTTTCGTATCCATCCGGAGCAGTAGTTCATAGCGATGATGTTAGTCATGTTTCGGATCCATCGATTTCGTATCGATGGATTTCGTATCCTTCAATAGTCCTCACTTCGTATCCATCTGTTTCGTATCGATCAGAGTGGCCAGGTCCACGTGTTAATGAACTCCGCATCGATCAATCCCCAACCAGAGAGGCTCGTTCGAACCCATCGGAGAAACGTCTGCTTCGTTACGATCGCCCCGCGTCGATTTCATATCCATCAGTCCATGACCATTTCGTATCCACCAGAAGACAGTGCTTCGAACCCGTAACCGCTGACTTGCTCTTATCCAACGAGTCAATTAGCCAAGATGACGTGTCTTCCATCGAAATAAGCAGGGCGAGATATGTGGAGTCGAAACAGTCAATGCGGCACAAAGACCGGATCGAGACGAAGCGCGCGCGCCACCTCACTTCAAGAGCACGTGCAGCCAGCGAGACGAACGGATGGAGTCGAATTCATGGAGACGAACTAGACAGCCTATGAGGAAACTCAGTTCGTATCGACCATATCTCGTAATCCACAAATCCAAATCCAGTGAAATTTTCAGAGAAGCTTGCATGCATGCTGAGGGATGTCCGTGCCAAATTCCAGCTCGATTGGAACAATTTCTGATCGATACGAAGTCATTTCGAATCGATCCCAGATGGAGTTGAAATTTGGTGGGACCGGGCGCGTGGACCCACTCACGTGTCAGACCAAATCTCCCGGAGTTTGAGCGAAATCCAAGCCTCCTACGCCTATAAATAGAGCCCCAGAATCAACGGAAAAAGGATCTTTTTTCTCTGAAGCGTCCAGACTCTGCCGGATTGAGATTTGCATCCTACTTTTGCTGTCAATTTCGAATTCTAAACTATAATCCGCTGTTCATTGCTGTAAACGCTTGTAATCATTGAAAGAGAATCAATAAAATCATCAAAACTTCATAGTGGACGTAGGCTATACGCCGAACCACTCTAAACTGCTTGTCTGTGCATTTTACATTCCTGTTTGTTGGAGTTTTTGTTAGATAATCTCTGTTTTACATTTATAATCTTCATTTTATCTCTTCAAACAACTCCCGAAGAGTGTTGTGCCCATTTTTGGTACAAACACTTTGGTGCTTTCACTGAGAAAAACCAGCTTTTTCTCCTACTCGTTGGATCTGCCGTCGATACCGGATTGCACAAATTCAAGAGGAAGATCCAGATATTCAGTCCGGAATCCTTCCATTCTATTCAAATTCGCTCAAAATCTAGGAAAGGACTCCACCACCGACAATGGTCAGACAAGAACTGGCGCCACCGCTGCAGAGCAAGAAGGCAGAGACAGGCAAAATCCCGCACAGCCGCCTTCTTCCAATCAAGACAATGCCACTCATTCAGACTCAACGGGGCTAGTCACCCGACAGGAGTTTCAAGTATTGCTCCAGGAGCTGACCCAAAGCCGTCAGCAGTTGGCAGAACAGTTACGCGCCAATATCGAGCTGACCAACCAGCTAAACCGTCGGGGGCACAGAAGGTCCAGGAGAGATGATGTCTCCAGAGCGTCTACCGAAAGCTCAGCTTCATCCGATTATCACCACCGAACTACCCGTCCTCGGCTAGAGGGAAGTCGCGCTCAAGCTGCTGAATATCAGCCCGCCTTAACTGTTGGGCAACTGAGGGTAGGACCGTCAACCAGCTTCCAGACGGGTCCCTCAACGCGAGGAGGTACTGCCCCACAGTACACCACGGATAACCGCGCCACAACCGCGGCAGCAGAGACAAGGGTCGATACCCGAAATCAATCAGAGCCGATCAATCAACAACGAGGACATACTCCTGAACCTTATGTCCCAGAAGACGTTGAGCCAAGGAGGCGAGATACAGATCGTCGACAGCGCCCGATCCCTACTCGCACCATGGAACCCGACCACGCCTTAGCTCATCACGCTCCGAATCTGCCCGTTTCGGATATATCAACCATGATACGCCAAATGATCCGCAAGAGTCAGGGGCTCACTAATGATGACTGGGGGATTTCCCGTAGTCATACCCCTTTCACAGACGAAGTGTTACATGCCGAACCCCCTAGGCGATTCAGAATGCCGACTCTCCCGATGTATGAAGGGAATAGTGACCCCAACCAGCATATTCTGAAGTATGAATGGTCGATGAGCGCTGCAAGGGCCGATGATGCAGTGAAGTGTTGGAGTTTCCCCATCTCTCTGGGGGGAATCGCAACAATGTGGTTTACCCGCCTACCACCTAGATCAGTTTCTTCGTTCGATCAATTGGCCAAGAGGTTTGTGGAACAATTCCGGATGCATGTTGCTAGGCCAAAAGACGTCAACACCTTGTCCAGCGTTACTCAAGCTCCTGGAGAAACCCTCAGGCGTTACTTGGAGAGGTTCCACGCAGCATGCGTCGAGATCACCAATCCCAACGATAATTCAATCTTAATGGCTCTGACCAAGGGGATTGATCCTGATTCTGAATTCGGAAACTGGCTAGCTGGAAAACCGCCCGCGTCGTTGGACCGTTTTTACTCCAAGGCCGCTCAATTCCTGCGGCAGGAGGATGCAAAACAGTCTAGGAAGCAGGACGATGCGAGGCCCAGCATTGAGGGAATACAGAGCAATGTGGCAGTTAAACAGTCCGGCGAGAGTTCCGGGAAAGTTCAACTGAATATACAAAACAAGCAAACCCAGCAGAGAGGAAACAATGACCAAAATAAGAAGAGAGATGAGAACCGAGGTCCACGACGTAGAGCTCAGATGTTTGACAGTTATACACCGCTAAACACGTCATTGGAAAACGTGTACTTACAGACTTGCAACACTGTACAGTATAAGAGGCCCGCTCCGAAGCCCTCATCGGAGAGACAGATTCAGACAGGAAAATTCTGTAGGTTCCATGAGAGCTATGGACATAATACCAATGAGTGTCGGCACTTACAGGACCTCATCGAGAAGCTGATTAGAGAGAGGAAGCTAGATCAGTTTGTACGGGCGCCGCAGCCTGGCGGAGCAGGCCCCTCGAATCAAAATCGTTCACAAAATCAGGAAAGAGAGGAGGAACCCGCTCGTGCGGGCGGGAGATTAGTTATCAACACAATAAGTGGTGGCCCCCATCCGGCAGACAGAAGCTGGGGGGAAATGGAGTCGTATGCCAGTTCTATCAGGCATGCGGACTTCGAGTGTTATAGTAATTGCGAGGATGGAACCCCGGCAAAGCAACAAAAGATAATGTCCGATGATATCGTGTTCAGGAGCCAAGACGCCGATAAAGTCGAAGCCCCCACTATAGACCCACTAGTCATATCTGCCCAGGTAGGTCCTGCTTGGATGAAGAGGATCTTGGTTGACAGTGGGAGCTCTGTGAACATCTTGCTTAAACGGGCTTACGATCTAATGAAGATGGAGACAAAGGATTTGAAACCCTGTTTATCCAGAATCCATGGTTTCAACGGAAGTGCCACGATACCCACCGGAATAACTGAACTCCCAGTCGAGTTAGGCGTTGGAGAACGCCGGAGGGTCCGAATGTTACAATTTGTTGTACTAGAAATCGATTCGCCATACAATGCGTTTCTGGGTCGACCAGCTTTAGCCGAGTTCAGGGCGGCGATCGCCCCATGGTGTTTGACTCTGAAATTTCCCACTGATCATGGGATTGGAGTTGTTCAAGGAGATCAGGCCTCAGGAAGGGCCTGTTATGTTGCTGAGCTGCGCGGGGCGCAACGTAAAGAGAAGGGGAAGGGCGTAGAGGAATCTCTCTGCGTCTGTTCTATCGATAATTGACAATTGATGCCTGGGCCATGGCCCGAGCACCACGACCAATTCCTGAAAGACCTGGACCCCAGGGACCACGAGGATAAAGACGAATCAACGGAGAGTCAAGCTTCTCCAGCCGAACTGACTGTGGACGTCCCAATCAGTGAGGATGATGATTCAAAGATGCTGAAAGTTGGGTCCCAACTAAACAAGCAGACACAGCGGGAGTTGGTCGAATTTCTTCGGGCGAATCTCGACGTCTTCGCCTGGACACACTCTGACATGTGCGGGATCTCGCCGAGCATTGCAAGTCACTCCCTGAATATAGATCCGCGACATGTCCCAGTGAAACAGAAAAGGCGCGGTATGGATCCAGAGAGATCTGCCGCCCTTAAGGAGGAAGTTGATAAACTACAATCGAATGGGTTCATTCGAGACGCCTTGTATCCAGAATGGGTGTCCAACCCCGTACTAGTTCGGAAACCAAACGGGAAGTGGAGAACCTGTGTTGATTACTCTGACCTAAACAAGGCCTGTCCGAAAGATAGCTTCCCACTTCCACGAATCGATCAACTCGTGGATTCGACGGCCGGACACGAACTACTATCCTTTATGGACGCTTACTCCGGCTACAATCAGATACCCATGCATTTACCTGATCAGGAACATACCAGCTTCGTGACCGACCTGGGACTCTATTGTTACAAAGTCATGCCGTTTGGTCTAAAGAACGCTGGAGCAACATACCAACGCCTGGTCAACCGAATGTTCGCTGATCAAATTGGGAAGACCATGGAGGTCTACGTGGATGACATGCTGGTGAAGTCCCGATTCTCCACCGATCACGTCAGAGATTTGAATTCAATGTTCAGCATCCTCCGGGAGTACGGAATGAAGCTCAACCCACTCAAATGTCACTTTGGCGTTGCATCCGGAAAATTCCTTGGGTTCATTGTCAACGCTCGAGGAATAGAGGCGAATCCAGAGAAGATCTGGGCTATTAGAAATTTGCAAACCCCTAGAACTATAAAACAAGTCCAGAGTCTTAACGGGAAGGTCGCAGCATTGAGCAGATTCATTTCAAAGTCCACCGATAAATGCGTTCCTTTCTTCGACCTGATCCGGAAGGGCAAACGAAACTTTGAATGGACCACGGAGTGTGAAGGCGCGTTCCAATCATTAGTTCAACATCTCTCCACACCTCCGATCTTGTCAAAACCGGTTGACCACGAGCAACTATATCTCTACCTGGCAGTATCAGAACATGCGATCAGTGCTGCTCTAGTCCGGGAAGAAGACAAGGTGCAAAACCCGGTCTACTATGTTAGTAAGCGACTAACAGGAGCTGAAAGAAATTATCCGAGGCTGGAGAAACTGGCTTATTGTTTGGTCATTGCCTCAAGGAAGCTCCGTCCTTACTTCCAAGCTCATCCGCTTACTGTGTACACCGACCAGCCGTTATGACAGGTCCTTACGCGGCCTGAGACGTCCGGTAGGTTACTCAAGTGGAACATTGAGCTAAGTCAATTTGACATCGCATACGCTCCGCGGAGGGCCATTCAAGGACAAGTCCTGGCTGATTTCATAGCCGAATTCACCGTTCCAGAAGACTTACCCGAAACCAGTGAATCTCCCGAATACATCTGGAAGCTGTATACTGATGGTGCGTCAAATGACCGGTGTTCGGGCGCTGGGGTTGTACTTGAGACTCCCGAGGGCCGATCCATATGTTATGCTCTTAAATTCGACTTTCGTGCAACTAATAATGAAGCCGAATATGAAGCCCTCCTAACCGGCCTAAGACTTGCCAGATATTTGAGAATTATCGCTGTAGAAATTTATTGCGATTCGCAGTTAGTGGTATGCCAAGTGCGAGGAGAATACCAGGCAAGAGACCGAAGACTGGCCGCTTACTTGGCACGAGTTCAGGAAATCCTAAACCAGTTTGATTATTATGCCATCTATTATGTGCCTCGGGAGCGCAATCAGAAAGCCGATTCACTGGCAAAGTTAGCCAGCACAGGTGAAGCGCAACAAATGGGACTTGTCCCCGTCGAAATTTTGGCCACTCCGAGCATCGATCGGATGGAAATGAACTCTGTATTTGAAACCGCTCCTAGTAGGGAATCTTGGATGACTCCGTATCGGAATTACATTGAGAATGGGGTGCTGCCTGAACCTAGAAATGAGAAGAGACAAATTCAGCGAAAAGCTTCACGATTCGTCATCCAAAACGGAGTCATGTACAGGAGAGGTTATTCCGTTCCTCTCCTCAGGTGTATTGCCCACAAGGAAATCAAATGAGTGTTACATGACGTGCACGAAGGAGAGTGCGGCGATCACACCGGAGGGCAAGCTCTCGCTAAGAAGATACTCCGATATGGGTACTACTGGCCGACAGTGAACCGAGATGCGGCAAACTACGCCCGGAAGTGCGATAAATGTCAAATACATGCCCGAATTCCGAGAGCTCCGCCAACTGAAATAACCCAAATGGTCAGTCCCTGGCCATTCGCAATGTGGGGCATTGACATCATTGGCGCTTTACCTTTAGCAAAAGGCGGTGCGAAATACGCCATCGTCGCCGTTGATTACTTCACAAAGTGGGCTGAGGCCGAAGCCCTTGCAACCATTACGACGAAGAAAGTGATAAATTTCGTGGTTCGCAACATCATTTGTCGATTTGGACTCCCGCATACTATCATCACTGATAACGGAGCCCAATTCGAGAGTGCGGAATTCAAGGACTTCTGTCAGCGGTTTCATATCCGCAAAAAGTTCTCGGCTGTCGCACACCCCCAAGCGAATGGACAGATTGAAGCTGTCAACAAAGTTATAAAATCGATTCTGAAGAAACGATTGGAGAAGGCTGGGGCCAAGTGGGTCGATGAACTTCCTATGGCATTATGGGCCTATCGAACGACCCACAAAACCGCGACCGGACACACTCCATTTTCCCTATCTTATGGCTCAGAGGCCGTTATTCCGGTCGAGACAGAAGTACTCTCTCATCGCGTGACTTATTATGATCCAAAAACAAATGCAATACTCCTGGCCAAGTCTTTGGATCTATTGGATGAGAAACGGGAAGAGGCTGATTTGAGAGCAGCCGCATATCGAGGCCGGGTCGCCCGATTGTACAACACCAGAGTTCGACCTCGAACCTTTAAACTCGGCGACCTCGTGCTCAAGAGAATCTACCCAGTTCCATCACACATGAAACCGAAATGGGGAGGACGGTATGTAATTACACGAAAGCTCGGAGATGGTACATTCAAGCTGTCGACTGTTGACGGTCTCGATTTACCAAGGGCTTGGAACAGCGAAAGCCTCCGCCGCTACTACATATGACAGGCTTTATTTATTTCATTCTATTTAGCAATTTGTTTCTGCATTTCGAAATTTGAATTTTGTAATAAGGCAACTGACTTTGCCACATTTTCTTATTTCAGCAATAAAATGCCATTTCTTCGAGCCAGAGCTGTGATTCATTATGTACGATATACAACATCACGATGCACGAAGAGCTAAATCCCATCGTACAATGGGACTTATTCAAATGGAGAGTGGCTGCGATACGACCGGCCACTCACTAGGTGAAACCCGAGCTCGGGGACAGGCCATGACACCGACATTAATAGGGTTGATACACGACAATCCTACATTAAACTCCGCATTCCCAGAGTGCGAAGCGGAGTATAAACATTTCAACTCCGCATTCCCAGAGTGCAAAGCGGAGTATAAACATTCAACTCCGCATTCCCAGAGTGCGAAGCGGAGTATAAACATTCAACTCCGTATTCCCAGAGTGCGAAATGGAGTATAAACATTCAACTCCGTATTCCCAGAGTGCAAAATGGAGTATAAACATTCAACTCCGCATTCCCAGAGTGCGAAGCGGAGTATAAACAGTCAACTCCATATTCCCAGAGTGCGAAATGGAGTATAAACATTCAACTCCGCATTCCCAGAGTGCGAAGCGGAGTATAAACAGTCAACTCCATGTTCCCAGAGTGCGAAATGGAGTATAAACATTCAACTCCGCATTCCCAGAGTGCGAAGCGGAGTATAAACAGTCAACTCCATGTTCCCAGAGTGCGAACAACCGCTTACGAGATGATGCATATCCCCGGAGTGTGGATGGAACGATTCATAAGAGAACGAGCGTAGTTCGACCACTCAGTCCTCGCTTGGTGTCATCACAAGCTGATCATCGCAACTTGACCCCGGAACTGGGGGCAGAGGCGAATGTTAGTCATTACCCGAAACTATGCGATGCTCAGCTCCGATGCGATCCCCTATCACAACTCAAGTCCGAGATTTCCGTACTTAACAAGTAAAATGAGCTATTCTTGAAGCAATCAGATAATGCAAGTACACTGGACCAAAGTCCGAACACTGCAATATTCAAGCATAGAAAGAAACACAAGCTGAAGCTAGAAAACAACATTTTATTCCAACTAACTCAAGAACAATGGTTCATACATGAGTTTTTTCCAAAATATTCCTACTAGCAGGGGCCGAACCTGCATCTAAACACGGCCTACAAAAGGGAAAAGCAGAAAAAATAACAAAAGTCCCTAACTGCCTATGAAAAGAGTGTCTAATCCTTCTGTTTCCTCAGCTTCTTCTTCCTCGAGGAGCTACTGGACCCACCAGTACTCTTTCGCTTGGAGCCTTTCTCCTTAGGCAAGCTCCCTTCGGGTGGAGGCATAATGTCAACATCCTCGTCTGAGCTGGACTCTATAGGGATACTTCCCGAAGGAGGAGTGGGAGGAACGGACTTGGCAGCTGGAGGAGGGACTGGCACATTAGTATCAGTAAGTGTGCCCCCAGGAGACACAGTCATAAGAGGAGTAGGGCACTGTGCTGCTGCTCCGCCATCTACTTCACCACCATGCGCCGCGGCCGCCATCTCGGCATTAATTTCAGCCAACATCGCCGCTTCCCGCCGTGCCCTGGCCTCGCTAGGGGCCGTAGTAGTCTGGGACAAGGTGTCAGAAGTAGCCGTGAATCCACCCAAGCCAAATGGCAAGTCCGCAAAAGGGTCACTTTGACGGCCAAGGAGCTCGTTTATCATCTGCTCGTCGAAAGAAAGTGAGCTCCCCTGCGTCACTCCAACTGGTGCTAGTGCCGTGACGGAGGTCGCCTCAGAGATGATGGCTCCTGGTGCTTGACCTGATTCTTAAATGGTAAGAGGCGCGGCTGGTGCAACTCCTGTCACTGATCAAAGGAAAAGGCATGTCATTAGCAACATTTCAACACGGGTTCTTCAATCCAAATATACTAGAAGTTAGTTCAAAGTACCTTCCTCGGTTTGGCTCGAGGTCGTCTGAACTACTTCAGAAGGATGTTCCTTAATAGGAGATAAATGCGGTTGATCTGGGTCATACGCCGGGATAGGCTGGGAGTAGATCATCGGAGTTGGCTCAGACTGAGATGACACGACTATGTCAGAACTCGTAACATGGTGTTTTGCACCAGAGCTCTCTCCGACTTCTTGGATCTGGGCACCAAGCCTCACCTTGTCATGGGAAATCATGGAGTCATGAAGAACCTTCTTTTCGTCATCATTAAGGATGCGGTTCTCCAGCTCGAACTCATCAAGGGCTTCATCAGGGTGCCCAGATCTCTCCTCATCAACCAGTAGGTTCCAGGCGTTATAGAGATGTGTAGGGTAATCGTCAAGCCATGTCAAGTCTCGGTGCCTTAGCACATTGGCGTTATAAGTGACGAGTAGCTCCTCCACCTCGGCCTCAATCCTGGCCTCCGCCTGCCGTACCTTCTCGTCAACCCCAGCCTCAGCTTCATGGGCTTGTTGTATAGCCGCTTCCTTCTCCTTTCGGAGTGTCACTGCCTGGTCACAGGCCTCCTGCGCAGAGACATTAGCTGCGTCTTTTTCCTTCGCCATCTCTGAAAACTTTGATTTCAGCTCATTAAGCTCCTTCAGAGCGGCATCCCTCTCGGCGGTAATGGAAGTGTTCCTGTGACCCATGTCCTCGATGGCAGTATAGTGCTCTTGCTTCATCCTGGCCATGACAGCGTTCACTTCATCAACTTTCTTTAAAGCCTCCATTTCAGACTTACGGGAAGACTCAGCCTCCGAGTTGAGCGCTTTTATGATTTGGTTGTTGCGACCCAGCTCCTTCTCGAGCTTCTCGATGGTGACGCCCCGCTCGAATGCCACTTTAGACGCCTTCCTCGCGGCCCGTCCCCACTCCCTATACTGGAAAAAGATGTCCGCAACATAATCATGGATAGTGGTTTCCGCGGTTGGCGGGATTCTCTTCAGGTGCGGAGGGAAGACATACCCATCAAAACAGATGTCAGGAAATTCCTTCCTCATCTGTGCCAATTTAAGCGCTCCTTCGCTAGACGCCTCGGTCGGGACCGGCACAGTAGCCGAAGAGGTGGCTATTTCGGTCCTGCGCGGAGGATCGGACCTCAAAGCTTGAGAAGGCGGCCTAGGCCGTGAAGTTTCGGGAGGACGAGTAACTGCGGCCGTAGGAGGTGCAGAGGTCCTGGGGGGAGGAGAGCGAGATCGGGATCGGCGAACATATCCCCTATCTCTGTCAGACTTCTCCTGACCAGAGTGTCCCGTGTCATAATCCCTCTCGCCCTCTCTCCTGCGTGGCTCATGATAACGGCGCTTATTGCGCAAACTGCCAAGCACAGAACCTTGCCCAGACATCGTACCTGAAAAGAAAACCACAAAGAATCAGTAACCATTCGCGATGAGTTGTTTATGGTTAGGAAAGTGTGTTGTGCCGTGAAGAGTGTGTGAATGTGTAACCCCCCGGACCAACCAGAAGTGTCAATCGCACTGGCAAGCTCAGACTCGCTAACATCGACGATATGTCGCGGTCCACCCGACCCAACATCGTGTTGCTCCGGCTCGATGTCCGGGATTGGAGGGTCAGCAGGCCCTTCGAGTTGATCTTCAGCTTGCAGGGAAGATGCCTCCGTAATCTTAACTCCTGGCAAAGGACGGTGCAAAACCACAGACTTCCGCCTCCCAGACTTAGGCTGTTTCGAGGCCACTGCTTTGCCTTTCCTCTTTGCATCGGACTCCGGGGTTGCATTAGCAGGTCCGACCAACGGTTCCTCGTCAGTATGAGTTTTCTCGGAATCAGGTTCCTCGATTATCACAACCCTGGGCTTCATCCGCTTGACCTTTTTCCTGGAGACGGTCTTTAATGCACCATCGAGTCTTATGCTCTGCCTCCGGCCGATCAGCCCAAGGACTCTGAGATTCCGATCTGTCAATAACAGTTCAATATTCCTTTCTTCGCTAGGAATCTCTTGGAGGACCCGAACTATCTCTTTATAGTAGCCACCCTCAGGCCGCTGGATGATAGCTGAAAGAAAAAGAGAAGAAGACGTAAGTTTAATTTCACTCTGAAAATTGCCCTGTCAATTAATTGGGAAAAAAGACAATGCTCACGTCTGAACAGCCATCTTCTGGCAAACCCCGGAGGACATCGGACATAGAACCACTCCGACTTAAAATAGCTTAGCCTAGTCCACGACCCCACGACAACTTGGTAGTTCCTTACAGACTCCAAGAACGTATAAGATGGGCTGTCAGTCCGACTCTTGAAATTAAACAAGTATCTTATGTCGGTCATACGGGGAGGACGATGGAGGTACTCCATGAATACAATGAACAAGCTGTTGAGTGAGGCATATCCGTTTGGATGCAATTGAGACGGAGCGATGTCCAGATAAGCCAACACTTCTCTTATATAGTCATTGAATGGAGGAAGTGTGCCGGCTGCGCACGCATGCCGGTTAAAAGCAGTATACCCCTCCGGGGGATTATGTGGCCTGTCATCCGGTCCAGGCAACAATACCTCATCCAAAGATAGACCATGCCTTAAGCATATTCTCCCTAGCATGTCTTCAGAAATATTGGATGGGACGGAATCAGGTGGACTGTTAATGAAGGACGCATCGGGCAACTCGTCCGGAGTTGGGCCAATAGCTTCGGTCTCGATGACCGGAATCTCAATTCTAGGAAGGATAGGGTTCTGAGTTTCTTGCTGCTGCGAACTTGACGGTTCCATCACTAGCTAACTCACGAGAAACCATCATTAGATGACAAAAAGCCCGTGCATTCCCCAGTGTAAAGTGCGTGAATGTGTTGTGTAGTGCGAGTGTTGTGCGTGACTTGAGCAAATTCTGCAGAGTTAAAGAAAATGTGCAAGCGACGAGATTCTGGAAGTCAGACAGGCATGACCGTCATCGCTGACCGTCACGACTGCGCCCTCCAGATGATAACGATCGATTCAAGATTAAAGAGTTCGTTGTACTTTTCTGTTAAATGGTAGTTCCATCGACGAGCTCCGAAAGTCAGTCAAATATGCAGTTCTGTGACCAAGTTCTATTATGCAAGGCAGAAGCTCGTCGGAATCAAATGTTCAAATATTCAGAAATTCTCTGAGTTCGTCCAAATTTAGGTTGGGGTCGACCGTTGCATTTCATTTCGTATCGAGTCATGAAGACCCTGCATCGCAACCCGGTTGTGTTCGAATCGATACATTCGTATCGATCGTCTCAGAATGGGAGACATGTTCGCATCGATCGCACTGGAGTGAAGATAGTTCGTATCAATCAAGTTCGACTCGGTACATTCGTATCGATCAGGCAGGGGTGAGAGCGCTTCAATTTGATCAATTTCGAATCGATACGAATCGTGTCGATCGGAGGCAGATCAGTCTGAATCGATCGAGTTCGCCATTTTCGCATCGATCTGAAGACAATAACTTCGCGACAATCGCCGCTCCTGTCTCCCTATCGATACGCACATACGCTGACTGGATCGATTCGAAATAATCCAATTTCAGATCGAGACGAAGATAGGATGATTTCCTCCATATCTCCTTCTTCCCCAAGGGATCTCAACTCCATGGCCACGAGCTGTCCCCAAATCTCGTCTTATCTCTCCCAGATCTAAAACTCGTGAAAACTAGGCGAAAGAGCAGGAAGGATGACTGGGATCTCGTGATTCGACGTTGATAACGTGACTCTGATCATTCATTACCTGATTTCAGCAATTACACTCAAAGAAACGAAGGCCCGGTTCGACTCGAAGGCAAGCAGTTATCTCTCAGTTTATCGATACGAAGGTAAAATAAAAAAAGGGGAAGAATAGAGAGCAACAGTAAAAAGGTGAAAAATGGGTAAGTCCTGAGTATTTATATGAAGGGCTAGGTGAAACCGGGTCGTTTCGCCTCCCAGTCCACTTAACCGATCGCAACCGGTCCAGCCCCGAACCGAGTCGAAGGCCTTATTCGAACCCAACGGACCAGAATCTGCATCGATTCGAATCGAGCGATGAATCCCATCAATTTAAAAGCTTTTATTCATGCCTACAAATTCACAGCTATAGCTGCTACACATCAATACGAACAACAATACGAACAACAGTTTCGTATCCATTGTGGCACAGACATTATCATCGATGCGAACGACACAACAAATCCTTACCCCTTCATTACTAAACATCGGCACGGATGAGCACTCCGTGTACAATGGATTTCCAATTCATCAACATGAAGTCGATTCTTTCAACCTTCTATATCGATCCGGGAGAGGATCGATATGGAGTTCGACACAAGTAAGCTAACGACGACTTACAAACATATGATAACTAAACACTATCTTACAACAACTCGTCACGGCAACGCAAAGTTACAATCTCCGACAAAAGAGCAATGACTGTTCAGGATAGAGGTAGCAGTTTTTCAAAGCACGTCGTGTTCCACAAGACGTACTTTGGGGGGCAAATGTTATCCCGCCTTTTGGCAAGGCCGGGACACCAAGGAACCAACTAGAGAATAAGCATGGCTTGTCGTGGATATCGCCGGATTTTGTCCAAGTCCGGATCAAGCTACAATTGATAGGGCATGACTAGGAGAGCAAGGTGAACTAACATTCCAATTTTCAAGTCAGTCCGAGTTCATGGGCTCAAGTTGTGATGGATGCAAAGTTGGAGAGAGCAGCGTGTTTTCGTATCCATCAAAAGCCTCTGTTTCGTATCCATCCGGAGCAGTAGTTCATAGCGATGATGTTAGTCATGTTTCGGATCCATCGATTTCGTATCGATGGATTTCGTATCCTTCAATAGTCCTCACTTCGTATCCATCTGTTTCGTATCGATCAGAGTGGTCAGGTCCACGTGTTAATGAACTCCGCATCGATCAATCCCCAACCAGAGAGGCTCGTTCGAACCCATCGGAGAAACGTCTGCTTCGTTACGATCGCCCCGCGTCGATTTCGTATCCATCAGTCCATGACCATTTCGTATCCACCAGAAGACAGTGCTTCGAACCCGTAACCGCTGACTTGCTCTTATCCAATGAGTCAATTAGCCAAGATGACGTGTCTCCCATCGAAATAAGCAGGGCGAGATATGTGGAGTCGAAACAGTCAATGCGGCACAAAGACCGGATCGAGACGAAGCGCGCGCGCCACCTCACTTCAAGAGCACGTGCAGCCAGCGAGACGAACGGATGGAGTCGAATTCATGGAGACGAACTAGACAGCCTATGAGGAAACTCAGTTCGTATCGACCATATCTCGTAATCCACAAATCCAAATCCAGTGAAATTTTCAGAGAAGCTTGCATGCATGCTGAGGGATGTCCGTGCCAAATTCCAGCTCGATTGGAACAATTTCTGATCGATACGAAGTCATTTCGAATCGATCCCAGATGGAGTTGAAATTTGGTGGGACCGGGCGCGTGGACCCACTCACGTGTCAGGCTAAATCTCCCGGAGTTTGAGCGAAATCCAAGCCTCCTACGCCTATAAATAGAGCCCCAGAATCAACGGAAAAAGGATCTTTTTTCTCTGAAGCGTCCAGACTCTGCCGGATTGAGATTTGCATCCTACTTTTGCTGTCAATTTCGAATTCTAAACTATAATCCGCTGTTCATTGCTGTAAACGCTTGTAATCATTGAAAGAGAATCAATAAAATCATCAAAACTTCATAGTGGACGTAGGCTATACGCCGAACCACTCTAAACTGCTTGTCTGTGCATTTTACATTCCTGTTTGTTGGAGTTTTTGTTAGATAATCTCTGTTTTACATTTATAATCTTCATTTTATCTCTTCAAACAACTCCCGAAGAGTGTTGTGCCCATTTTTGGTACAAACACTGCTCTTAGTCTCCCAAGTACAATCCCTAGCATCTTCACTCCATTGGACCTTTACTAATTTGGCTGTCTTGTTCCTGAACTTCTTCCCATCTCTAGCCATAATCTGAATCGGCTTTCTAACTATAGTCAAGTCCGTCTCTACTACTAAATCCTCTAATATTGTAAGTGTTATAGTAGTCTCTGGGTCTCTAATACATTTTCTAAGATGAGAAATATGGAATATGTCATGGACTCCATCCAAACTACTCGGTAACTCTACCCTATAAGCGAGTTTCCCAATCCTCTCAACAATACGGAAATGTCCAACGAATTTGGATGCTAACTTCCCCGACTTTCCAAATTTAATCACACCCATCATCGGCGAGACCTTAATAAACACGTAGTCTCCAACCAAGAATTCCAAATTTTTCCTTCTTCTGTCATCATAACTTTTCTGCCTAGACTGAGCTTCCTTCATCCTAGCTTGGATCAACTCAATCGTCTCTACGGCTTCTTTCACCAAATCCGGACCAAGAAACAGTCTATCCCCGGTCTCCAACCAAAGGGAGATTTGCATGGTCTTCCATATAAAGCTTCAAACAGTGTCATCCCAATACTAGTCTAATAACTATTGTTATACGAGAACTCGACTAAGTGGAAATGGTCTCACATAATCCCCCGAAATCCAATACACATGCTCTGAACAAATCCTCCAAGACTTTGTTTACTCTTTCCATTTGCCCATCAGTTTATGGATGGTAAGTGGTACTTATTTTGAGCTTGGTTCCTAATGCTTCCTATAGACTCTTCCAGAAATCACTAGTAAACAAAGAATCTCTATCACTGACAATACTACTAGGAATCCCATGCAGTTTACCCACATTTTTCATAAACAGCTTCGCCAAAATAGGTGTCGTCCTAGTTGACTTCACCGGAATGAAATGGGCACTCTTTGTCAGTCTATCTACTATGACCCATATGCTTTTATTCCCTCCACTAGACCTTGGCAACCTATCTATGAAATCCATAGAGATAGAATCCCACTTCCATAACGTAACTTCCAACGGTTGAAACAATCCACTTGGCTTCTGGTGTTCATCCATTGCTTGTTGGCAATTAAAGCACTGCTTATCACATACACCAATGTCCCGTTTCATACCTTCCTAGAAGAAACTTCTCTTCATATCCTGATACATCTTCGTTCCTCCTGGATGGATAGTGAACTTCGAACGATGGCGTTCATCCAAAATTTCCTTCCACGTGTCTCCTACATTCGGAACACACAACCTTCCTTTCTTTCTCAACCATCCATTTTGGTCAAGACTGAAATCCTTTAAGTCATCGCCCTCTGTTCATTCCCTTAACCTTTTGATCCGTTCAGCCAAAACTGGATTCTCATCCTGTTTAGAAGCTACCTTCTCAATCATTACCGGCCGAACATCTAAACAAGACAATACGTCATTTCTTGCATTAGAACCTGCCTCGGATCTAAACTACACTCTACAAGCTGATAATGCTTCTAAATCTTTCCACTCAGTAGTCATAGCCAATACTGCATTCCGATGTTTCTTGCAAAGTGCATCCGCTACATTATTTCCTTTCCCGGGTGTGTATTCATTTCAAAAATCATAAGTAGCAATAAACTTCAACCATCTCTACTGTCTCATGTTCAGCTCCTTCTGAGAGAACAAGTATTTCAACGACTTATGATCTGTATAAAGCTCAAATCGCTCTCCCAAAAGATAACGCCTCCACACCTTCAAAGTAAATACAATGGCAGCTAACTCTAAATCATGCATAGGATACCTCATTTCATGTGGTCTGAGCTGTTTGGAAGCATAAGCAATCACTTTACCTCTTTGCATTAACACAGCTCCCAATCCAGTTCCACACACATCAGTATAAACAACTAAATCCTAATTCTCCTTCGGAACCACCAACACCGATGCATGGGTTAATAAGTGTTTCAAGCTCTGGAATGCTTCCTCACAATTATTAGTTCATACAAACTTCTCATCGTTTCGCGTAAGCTTAGTCATCGCTGCAGCTATTCACAAAAAATCCTTTATAAACCTTTGATAATATCCGACTAATCCAAGAAAACTCTTTATCTCGATCAGTGTCTCGGGTCTCTTCCAATTATTCAACGCCTCAATCTTAGTCGGATCTACAGACAACCCTTTCTCTAAGACTACATGACCAAGGAACTTCACTTCCTTCTTCCAAAAATGACACTTCGAAAACTTAGCCTTCAACTGATGTTCTCTCAATGTATCAAGCAGAACTAAAAGATGAACTTGATGATCCTTCTCATCCTTAGAGTATATCAAAATATCATCTATGAAGACCAACACAAATCTATCCAGGTGCTCTCGGAAAAATTGGTTCATCAAGTCCATAAAGAATGCTAGCGCATTAGTTAGTCCGAACTACACAACTAACCATTCGTATGATCCATACCTTGTCCTAAACACCGTCAAAGGAATACTACCCTCTGCCACTCTAAGATGATGAAATCCAATTGGTAAATCCAACTGAGAGAGTACTTTAGCTCCAATTAACTAATCGAACAAATCGTCAATTCTCGACAATGGATATCGGTTATTTATCGTCTTGTCATTCAACTAACGATAATCAATACATAGCCTGAACGATCCATTCGGCTTCTTAGCAAACACCGCAGCAGCTCCCCATGGAGAACTACTCGGTCGAATAAAATTCTTGTCTTCCAAATCCACCAATTGCACCTTCAATTTTCTCATCTCTGTAGGTGTCATCCTGCTTGGCGGCCTACTCACCGGTTCTGCTCCAAGCACCAAATCAATCCGAAACTCAATAGCTCATTTCGGTGGTAATCCAACTACTAGCTCAAACACATCAGCAAACTCTCTAAGACTCGATGCAACTCATCCTCCAACTCCATGATACCTAATAAAGCATTCACTTCACAAATAGGATTTTCTACGGTATAAACTATCTGATCACTACAATCCGGGTGACTAAGTGAAGTTTTCTTATCATGGCAAAATATCCTACAATCATATTTACTTAACCAATCCATCCCAAGAATAATACCAAATCCCACAAAATCAAACAAATGCAAACAATAATCTAAATGGTCACACCTCATCCCAAGTGTTGCATACCCTCCTATCAGATTTGTGGACTTTAAGGAAGTAATTAAGTATGAGGGCTCTAGGTTAAGCTTATCTACTAAACATCAAGAAATAAAAGAATGTGATGCAACAATATCAAATAAAACACTAACAGACATATCGTGAATCTGTAGCAAACCTCCCAGAACATCCTTCCCTTTCTCCTACACAACTGGCCTTGAAGTTGCGGGCTCTAATACATAAACTTGCCGCCTACCTTCTTTAGCAGGCTCCTTGCATTGGTTCTTATAATGGCCGATTCGATCACAATTAAATCATCGGATTTTCTTCTTTCCAACTACTTCTTTTCCTTTCTCTTTTCATTTTCCGGTATGACACTCATTAGCGTGGTGTCATTTCTTATCAAATTTATAACAAACCACCTCAACTTTTCCCTTCTTTTGTGCTCCTCCCTTATAAGCATTTTTCTTATGGAAAAACTTTCTTTTCTGGCCTTGTCCCACCTGGACCTCCTTCTTTTTCTTCCTCAAACAAGCTAACACCTCTTCTTGCCTCAGCGCCATTTCTACCACTACATCACTTGGATCCCTTAAGTGCGACAAGGTAGCACTTATTAACTCCGGCCTCAAGCCTTTTATAAACTTCTCATTCCCTGATCACTGTATCAACCAAAGCATACCCGTACTGGGCCAATTCTTCAAACTTTCTTGCATACTCCAGAACAGACATCTCCCATTGTTCTAGTTCCGCAAACTTCCTCACCAATGCCGATTGCGCCATCACCGACATAAACCTTTCTTGAAACCTTCTCCTAAACTCAGCCCAAGTCATGGTTTCCTCATCAACACCAGCAACAACAGTATTCCACCAAAATAGGGCAGCTCCCTGAAGTTGTCTCGAAGCTAATCTCCTCTTTTGCTCGTCATTCAATCCTAAGTCGGCAAAAATACTCTCACAATGTAGCAGCTAGTTTTCCACCTCGATCGCATCTTCAGTTCCAATGAACGGCTTCCCTCCAAGCCTGGTGTAATCTCTGCTCAAGTTAGCATATTGGTTAACCATTGGAGCTTCCTGAACTCCACCTCCAGTAGCATTTCCTCCGACAACTCCAGTTGTAATTCCAACTTGCCTCATGTTTACGAAAAACTGATACATGGCTCCCATATCCACTTGGGGAACCCCAGCACCAACATTTTCAGCTTGAGCCTGACCTGGACCTCTTCTAGCATTTGGTTGGGCATTTCCATTAGTGGTGGTGCTATCTTCTCCAAGATTAACTCTGCCTCTTCTTCCTTCCATATCTATATTCAAACCTCATGAGATACAGATGAATAGCCTAACTAAGATAGGAGTATAGAGATATAGCGTATACTTATATATAGCAAATATAAGTACGTTACTATAGCGTTATCCCATACCCCGATCTTAACTCTAATTACTAAGGATTATGTTTTCAAAACCATTTTTAGTTAAAGTATTTCATAAACCATGCTCTGATACTAAGCTGTGACATCCCCAATCTAGAGGCCCAAAACTAAGCGCTACAGATGCTGTAGTCATCTATAGTATTAGCTTTAGGCGACTAAATACGGCTATATTAATGGTATCAATAATATCAGAAGCACTTGAATATGAAACAAAACACATATTTCAAACAACTTTTACCTCATTACATTTAAAACAGAAGTTCCATATTCAACTTACATAATCCCAATACGTTCCCAAGCACAGATAAAATATATTTATTACAAAATACACCAACAGGGGTATATGAAGGTACCCCCTTGGATGATCAGAGTCATAGAGTCATGATAGACTTAATGCAAAACACAGCGAAAATACATCAAAACATAAAGCAAGAATTGCAAATCCTAAATAGCTATCTGTTTGCCTCCTCCAAGCCTCCGGTAACCTTATTTGTCATCCTACTAGAACCTGAAAAGACCTTAACCCCTCAGCCTACTCAAATTAATTTTGAGCACCCGAGAGTTTAAGGGGAAAATAGAAATTTCGAGTCAGAAATAAAGCCTGGTATGAATAATACTATATATCCCGGAATATATATGTTAAGTGAGACCACACCGCTTAGCGGAACGGGTTTCCCCTCACTAACATCCTTTTAAAACATATCTTTGCAAAACCTTTTTCTGTAGTCAAAACTGATCAAACACTATAAAGCATCATCATGTAGATATACATAAACATTAGGTAATAATGAACTATCTGTTCAAACACATAAGTTTTGTTTGGATAACTTTTAACCTTTGGCTGACTCGGGCCTACCAAACAATATAATCAAAATTAATCCAACACCTATTAGTTATTCTTCTTTTGGATTATCTATTATTAACTATTTGTTAAATACTTAACTTCTGGACGGTCTGTCGTTAACTATGTTAAATACTTCTCTTCTGGACGGTCTGTCCCTAACTTAATCATCTCCTAGGTCTTCCTGATCTTAATGGTTTTTTGGGCTCACGAATAACCTATATGTATACAAACATTTATTCCTTTTGGTGTGTAATCATAATTTTAGTCTACCTGTGACAAAGCCCTACACACTGGTATTTTGGACATTACCATGTTATATATATTCTTTACTCAAACTTTAATTGATGAAAACCTTTAAACATTTGAAAGTACCACTTTCCAAAACCAAGTGAAAACCTTTTAATTACCTAGGCCAATATGCCAAAATCTTACCTTCCAAAACCACTAATCAAAACTTTCGAAACCATTGAAAAGTAAACCTTTCAAAAGCAATGAAACTTTGGACATCCTTCTTTAAAACATTGCCTTAGAAAAACTTGGAAAACCTTCCTTCACAAACCTTTCAAAACAATTAAATTAAAACCTTTCGAAATCATTCATCAAACCTTTCGAAACCAATAGACTAAAACCTTTCGGCACCATTCATTAAACCTTTTGAAATCATTCAACTAAAACCTTTCGAAACCATTGAACTTAAACCTTTCGAAGTCATTGAACTTAAACCTTTCGAAGCCATTGAACTTAAACCTTTCAAATCATTCAACTAAAACCTTTCAAAACCATTGAGCATAAACCTTTCGAAATCATTGAACTTAAACCTTTCGAAGTCATTGAACTTAGACCTTTCGAAATCATTCAAAGAATACATTTCGAAGACTTACTGGGTTCAATTTAAAACAAGTGGAAAACCCTCTTTTGAAACCTTTCGACTTCATTGGAAGCAACCTTTTGACCTTGTCGAAAGGTCTGCTTTGAATGCTTTAAAACATTTTATTTAAAACAACTGGCCATTGGCTTTAAAACAACTTGTTAACCAGATTTCTTGTCAACACCCCAAAGTAATACTGAGAAAGATTGATAATCTATTGAAAGAACAGTGAGTGAAATTCCCTTGAGAATTGCCTCGAAACTTGGCTTTATTTACGAATAATTATTGATTCAGACCTTTCGACGTCATTGAAAGGTTTTACCTTTTAGATGAATTACCTTCCGACCTTGTTGAGCTTGTTTGAGATACTTACAAAGATTTACCTTTCGATTAGATCGAGATTCACTGGGTTAAGTCCTTTAAAGGTAGGCTCCAATCTTGTCGAAGTGTTAGGTGGCGTCTTTCCTTGAGTTTAAGCAAGAAATGATATTCCATAGCGGATATAAAGCAGGTTTCGACCTTGTCGAAAGGTGAGATTACCTATGTGAAGTAGGATTCAACCTTATCGAAAGGTTTAAGCTTTAGAGTTAATTACTTTGGAAGGTTTCAGTGGATGTTTGAACCAGTTGTATTGTTAACCTTGTTGAAAGGTTTAGACTGGAGGGTTAATAGCTTCAAAAGGTTGCAGTAGTTATTTATAACAGAAGTGTTGTCGACCTTGTCGACAAGAACCTTTCGATGAGTTTGAACCTGAAAATAGTAGTTAAACCAACAAAAGTTTAAGCAAGCAATAAAGTAATTGACAAAGCTTAGGACTTCCCTCTTTATCCAAGAAGAAGCTTCATTTTATTAAATCCCCAAATTAGCACCCAACTAGGGTTACCATATATTGATTAAGAAGATACAAGACTAGAATGAGAAAGTTCTGCCCCTAGAACATGACCCCTTGGGTCTTATTTATAGATGAAGGCGGCCCTCTTTTCGTCTCCATGCTCTCGACCGTGTTGAAAGGTCCTCCTTTTATATGCAGCTATGAACCTTCTATCTTTGTCAAAAGGTTTGCCCCTTATATGCCATGATGAACCTTTCGACGTTGTCTTCATGAACCTTTCAACTGCCTTCTATCTTTATCGAAAGGTCTGCCTTTCCGCTGCCTTCATGAACCTTTCAACTTTGTCGAAAGGTTGCTTTTCTATCGACTTCATGAACCTTTCGACTCTGTCGGAAGGTTGCCTTTTTGATGCTTTCACAAACCTTTCGACATTGTTGGAAGGTTGCCTTTCTAACGCTTTCATGAACCTTTCGACGCTACCGGAAGGTTTTCCTTGTTCATACTGTTTTGAACCCTTTGACCTTATCGGAAGGTTTATTTTTACTTGAACGTTGTCGAGAGCTGTGCCTCCCTCCAATGTTGTCAAAAGGTTGTCCTTCATTCTTTACCGACTTCTGAGTGTTTCCTTCTTCATAGAACCTTTCGACATTGTCGAAAGGTATCCTGGATGTGTCTTAATTGGTTCGAAAGGTTTGCTATGCTTTTAAAAAGTTCTCCATGGGGTTGCTACTTCTTGCTTTGACTTCTTCATCTTCTTCGAAAGGTTATAACTCCCTGGGTACTATAAGATGGAACCTTTCGACCCCTTCGAAAGGTTTTGAAACTGTTTAGATATTGATGATTACATCCCTCTGACTCTTTTAAAAGTTTTGGTCTAAACTTCTCTTTCTTAGTCTTTGTTGAAGGACCTTTCGACCCAGTCGAAAGGTGGATTTTTTGGAGTAACATTTTCCCTAACTATTTCGAAAGGCTATACATTCTTTCGAAAGGGTTGAATTGGTTGAATACTCATCTGGTAGGAATGATTAAGGCGAAACCATAGCATTTCGAATGGTTTGGCGCAAAAAGGTGAAGTGTCTGCTATCCATTGTCTTCGAAAGTTAGCTTCCGACCTTGTCGAAAGCTCTCTATTTATTGACTTCTGATGGTAGTCTTCGACTTTGTCGAAAGCTTTCTATTTATTCTGTTGAAACGTCCTCTTGACTCCTTCTTTCATACTTTTTTTCTTCTGAGAACATTTTATGGATAACATTTAGCCCCCCTTGTATGAAAGAAGCTTTTGTTCTTTGGGACAAAAATCCCAAAAAATCTCCCCCTTTTCTTCATGACCATTATAGATATATGAAACAATATCACCTGGTTTGCTGTTATCAATTTAAGTAAATAGGCCCTCCCCAAAAAGGCCATTGCATAAACTAAATCCCCCGTTCTTCAATAATATCTTCTTCAACCATCGAGGATTAATTTCCTGCTCTTAGCAGGCTTATCTAGTTCCTTGTGCTTTGATGAGAGTCCAACCGGTATCAAGAAAGTTTTATATGGAATCTAACTTCAGGAAGTCAATATAGAGTTCGTAAATTAATAATTTAAATCCAATGGCAATATTTAAAATTCACAAAACCAAAAAATATGATGAAAAATCATCGAAGATCCAACAAGGAAATCAGAAATACGAAATTCACACAAATAAGAAATTTCAAGATTCGTAAATACATAAGATCACTATAAAAAGAATCCAAAAATCCAAGGATCTAAAAATGTAAACAGAAAACATTTTGGACCACATCTGTTAAACAATCTACAAAAAACTCTTTCCACTATAACATCAGAAATTCAATATAAACTCTTTCGATTACCATGGAGATTCAACAAAGAAGTCACGAAATTAAGAATTCATGCAAACAAGAAATCAATTAGAAACCATTCCCAAAGTCCCATGGGCAAATCAACCGTATATCATTCACAAATAATCACAAAAGTCAACATGGAAATTCATAATTCTCAAATCAGTAATTCAATAAGAAACCATTATGAAAACTCAATACGGAATTCTCAAATCACCATTAAACCAATTAGGAAGTCTAAAACTCACAAATTTAGACATCCAATAAGGGTTCATCAAAACTTCAATAAGGGAAACCAGAACTCATGAAAGCAGAAATTCAATATTAATTCATCAAAAAATCCAACAAGGAAAACTAAAATATGAAATCCATAAATCATCATAAAATTTCAGTGAGAAACTTCAATATTCACAATATCACCATGAAATCGTTAAAAATCCAACAAGGAACAAAGAATATAAATCATCATAAAAATTAGCTTAGGAATTCATAATTTTTGAAATCACAAATTCAATATGAAATCATCAAAAATCCATCTAAGAAACCTGAAATATGAAATCCATAAACATCATAAAATTCAATGATAAACTTCAGAATTCATAAAACCATAAATTCAAAATGACATCATCAAGAGAATCCAGCATGGAAATCATGGATATGAAATCAGTAAATAATCATTAAAGCCAATGTGAAAATTTTGGCTTCACAAAACTCAATATGAAATTTTCATGAAAAGAGATAAGGAATCTGAAAGTTCGCAAAATCAATAATTCGGCAAAAATCTTGTCAGGATCTCATCTGACGAATAAACTATTTATAAATTCATCCAATATAAGCACCAAATCAAAAGTCTGTCTAGTAATAACACATTTAGTTAATGTGTGATTCCTAAAGTGCCTATAAGTTAGTAGTATTATTGTTATATTGGAGTCGAGTAGCTTCATAAAGCTGCGTAATTACTCGGAATAGTGGTTCTATATTATCACTTGACCATTTACTATTGCAATGGTTCAAATAACATATTGATATATATATACATAAACATAATATATATAGAGTCTTCTATCTTAAAAGGACACTTTATTTCCAAGGATTGGTTTACTCAATCTATCTTTGAATGGTGCCACTTTCATCTTTGGTATAAGAACTCGTTATATAATCTATCTCTTTGGCTCTTATATAGACCTTTGTTTCTGGTATCATGTTATGGATTCCTTTTATCCATTCCTTTATTTCATGTTCCACTTTTGGAATGCATGTTCCTTAGTCCCTTGTGGTAGGTACCACCTTTCAGGCATTGGATGTATTGATATTTGAAGCTCATATTTTGCTCTTTCTGACTATGGTTTTGGATTCTTTATCTATTTTCCTTTGTCTATACCCCTCTCTTGGATATCATATTTGTCTTAGATGATGGATGGGTTTCTTTCTTTAACCCTTTATTCTCTTGGGTTTTAATTCTAGTTTTAATTTGTAGACATCTTTGTCTTCTTTCATCTGTTCGGTGCTTCATCTGGGCCTCCCTTGATTCTAAGGGATGGAGTCTATGTTGAGATAACTTTCCATTGAAAGATTACTAATGGGTTCTTATCTCGACCCTCCCCCTAAGAGGTGATTTGGACGTTAGGGGTTTTCTGATTTTGTGGGTGCTTATCTTGACCCTCCCATAAGAGGTAATGTGGACGTTAAGGGTTTTCTGATTTTGTGGGTGCTTATCCTGACCCTCCCCTAAGAGGTGATGTGGACGTTAGGGGTTTTATTCCTCCCCCTAGGAGGTGCTCCGGATTGGACGTCGGAGGCTCATTCTCAAAAACATTTTTTGTACTCCGGATTGGACGTTGGAGGCCGATTCTCAAAAACATTTTTTGTACTCCGGAATTATTTTCAAAGTTTTTGTTCCTCTTTTAAGAGACATTCCCGAGGAAAGATTTAGTTTTGTTCCAACCTTCTGTGAGGTATGAAAGTAATTTTGATCCTCTTTCCAAGAGGTATAAAAATAGTTTTGGAGATGTTTGTTAAAATCTTTTTTGGTCCATTGACCTTTTTGGAAAATATATATATTATTATTATTATTTTTTGGAGAAATTGTTGAAGCACTAATAGCTGCTCGAGGTTTCATTAGGACTATTCTTTGTACTGCATTGATTTAAACATTGATAGCTACTTTGCAAAAGGTATTTGAGTTGTCTTTCTCAAGTAGCTAGAAATTTGTTGTGCTCCACCAGTGTGTTGAATGTCATGGACTGGTTTTGTTTTTACCTGTAATGAAACTCGAATTTCAAATTAGTACATGAACAATTTTGAAATACAAATCAAATTTGGAATTTTATGAATAGGAAAAGTTCATAAGTTCATAGTAAATGAATGCCACTGGACTTGATGGCCCAATAGACCGTTAATCTTTCATTCTTCTGCATAAAAAGTTTGTTCTTGAGTATATAGGCAATTCTCTTATTAGCATAAGAAGCCATTCAAATTTCTTTAATAACTCTTTTAGAGATCCCAACTTGATCGCGTTTGGGACCAGTCTCGATAGGGCGCGACATTCGTCGGTCTTATGCCCATTTTCTTTGTGGTAGTCGCAATAATCATTCCTTTTGCTTGGCTTGGGGCAGGTTGATATACTTTGAGTGATTGGAAAGCTTTCAGAATCTTTTGCAACAGCAAAAATACAAGAAAGTGGCCTGTTCAAATTCACATAATTGGATTCAGAAATCTCGTTCTGAATTTTCCTCCTACTTTTCTTTCCTTTCTATCTTTCATTAAGGGACTCAAAATTGATTTCTTCTATCCTTTGTCTTCGTAAGGATTCCCTTGTCGCAGAATACTTTTCCTCCATCTGAATAAATTTCTCGTCTGTAAAATAGAAGTTCCGTAGATCTTTACATCCATGAATATAAAGTTGTTCCCAGAAAGAGGTTTGTTCTATTAGCCCGAACCGAACGGCTATTAACCTGTCTCTATCGGTTGCATTTTATGCTTTTAATGCTTCAATATTGAAACTCTTTAAATACTCGTTTAGTGGTTCTCCCAGTTTTTTTTATTGTAGCTAGCAGGCTAAAGCTTATAGTTTGATATTTTAATGCATAAATTTGCATCACAAAATCGTGAGAAAATTGTTCCCTAGAATAAATGGTCTTCTTTTGATAATTCCTACACCATTTGATAGCTGCTCCTTGAAAAGTAATTGGGAAAAGTTTGCATCGAACTATTCTAGGAACATTGTACAAGTTCATCCAATTTTCAAATGCTGTAAAGTTATCATCTAGATTAGTAGTTCCATCATACTTTGGTGGGGGAATTTGAATGTGAGAAGGGATATTAGCTTCCATAATTTCTTCTAAAAAAGGAGCCTTTTGCAGGATAATATATTTCCTTAATTCGTCGAATACATTTTTTATTGCATCCTCTATGACCTTGTTGTGAACGTTGTCATGGTGATCTCCACTGTCCTCCATAGTTAAACTGTTTGATTGCTCAATGGTCCTCTGAGCTTGACTTCTTTGATCCTCATATTGATCTTTATTCGGAGGTTGTGCTTCACCTTCTCCTTCCATGATCTCGAACGATTCTTGAGATGGAATCCCTTCAAGCAATTCTTGCACTGCTATGATTTGTTGTTGTAGATATTGAACTTTAATCTCATTATTTATCAGGATTATAGGCTGTCCAATTTCCATATTTTCTAAGTGAATGTTTGGGATGATATTGTTTTCCAAAATTGATTATGGCATAGCCTCTTCATTTGAGATGTCACTATCTTTACTTGTTCCTTCCATTTTCTTCTTCTTTCGAACGAAAAGCTTTATGTAATTAATCTATGATAAAGAAACCACAAGATCGGAGGTTCGAGCCCTCCTTCTAGCACCAAAAATGTTAACAAGATTTCTTGTCAACACCCCAAAGTAATACTGAGAACGATTGATATCTATTGCAAGAACAGTGAGTGAAATTCCCTTGAGAATTGCCTCGAAACTTGGCTTTATTTACGAATAATTCTTGATTCAGACCTTTCGACGTCGTCGAAAGGTTTTGTCTTTGAGATGAATTACCTTCCGACCTTGTTGAGCTTGTTTGAGATACTTACAAAGATTTACCTTTCGATTAGATCGAGATTCACTTGGTTAAGTCCTTTAAAGGTAGGCTCCAATCTTGTTGAAGGGTTAGGTGGCGGCTTTCCTTGAGTTTAAGCAAGAAATGATATTCCCTAGCGGATATGAAGCAGGTTTTGACCTGGTCGAAAGGTTAGATTACCTATGTGAAGTAGGATTCAACCTTGTCGAAAGGTTTAATCTTTAGAGTTAATCACATCAGAAGGTTTCTATAGATGTTTGAACCAGTTGTATTGTTAACCTTGTTGAAAGGTTTAGACTGGACGATTAATAGCTTCGAAAGGTTGTAGTAGTTATTTATAACAGAAGTGTTGTCTACCTTGTCGACAAGAACCATTCGATGAGTTTGAACCTTAAAATAGTAGTTAAACCAACAAAAATTTAAGGAAGCAATAAAGCAATTGACAAAGCTTAGGACTTCCCTCTTTACCCAAGAAGAAGCTTCATTTTATTAAATCCCCAAATTAGCACCCAATTAGGGTTACCATATTGATTAAGAAGATACAAGACTAGAATGACAAAGTTTGGCCCCTAAAACATGACCCCTTGGGTCTTATTTATAGATGCAGGCGGCCCCCCTTTCGTCTCCATGCTTTCGACTGTGTCGGAAGGTCCTCCTTTTCTATGCAGCTATGAAGTTTCCATCTTTGTCGACTTTGACGAAAGGTTGCCTTTCTGATGTCTTCGTGAACCTTTCGACTCTATCGGAAGGTTGCCTTTCTGATGCTTTCATGAACCTTTCGGCGCTGTCGGAAGGTTGCCTTTCTAATGCTTTCATGAACCTTTCGATGTTGTCGAGAGGTTTGCCTCATTCATACTGTTGTGAACCCTTCGACCTTATCGAAAGGTTGCTTTTTACTTGAACGTTGTCGAGAGATGTCCCTCCCTCCAATGTTGTCGAAAGGTTGTCCTTCATTCTTTACTGACTTCTGAGTGTTGTCTTCTTCATAGAACCTTTCGACATTGTCGAAAGGTATCCTTGATGTGTCTTAACTGGTTTGAAAGGTTTGCTATGCTTTCAAAAAGGTCTCCATGGGGTTGCTACTTCTTGCTTTGACTTCTTCATCTTCTTCGAAAGGTTAGAACTCCCTCGGTACTATGAGATGGAACCTTTGGACCCCTTTGAAAGGTTTTGACACTGTTTAGACTTTGATGACTGCATCCCTTCGACTCTTTCAAAAGTTTTGGTCTGAACTTATCTTTCTTCGTCTTTGTTAAAGGACCTTCCGACCCATTCGAAAGGTGGATTTTTCGGAGTAACATTTTCCCTAACCATTTCGAAAGGCTATACATGCTTTCGAAAGGGTTGAATTGGTTGAATACTCATCTGGTAGGAATGATGAAGGCGAAACCATAGCATTTCTATTGGTTCAGCGCAAAAAGGTGAAGTGTCTGCTATCCATTATCTTCGAAAGGTAGCTTCCGACCTTGTCGAAAGCTCTCTGTTTGTTGACTTCTGATGGTGGTCTTCGACTTCATTGAAAGCTTTCTATTTATTCTGTCGAAACGTCCACTTGACTCCTTCTTTCATACTTTTTTAGAACATTTTATAGATAACACAACTCCTTCAAAAGCTTTGGTTATTCTTTAGTTTATAAAACAAGGTTAAATCACCTAAGCCGAAAGCTTTCTATCGGAAGCATAGAGAAGCGGATGGTTTTGAAATAAGTAAACCTTTCATCTTTGTCGAAAGGTTCAAACCAAACATTCATAAAGCGGTAGTAACCCTTCGACTATGTCGGAAGGTTTCAAAACAAAATAGTGATAAAGCAGCATTAACCTTTCGACTTTGTCGGAAGGTTTAAAACCTTTATTTTAATTCCTTTCGAAAGCAAAGGTGGTGAAAGCTTTTGGTTTATAAAACAAACATACCCCAACCTCTTTGGAAACTAACCTTTCGACTAAGAACCCTTCAACCTTGTCCAATTCATTACGTACCAAGATACTTGATACCATATGCATTGAACTTTGACCTTGCCGAAAGCTAAAACCTTTTGACTTAGTCGAGAGGTCTGGGTCGAAAGGTCTGATGCCAAAATTGGCTGAAACATGCTAAAAGTATGATTTCTATGTTTTTAACTCAAAAAGGATAACTTTTCAACTAACCTCCCTTTGTTTGTCAAAATCTTATTGGTTAAAAAATGTTTTTCAAAAATTAGTAATAATTTTATTTTATAAAATGCCCCTTCAACTTAATTAAATATATAAAACATTTAAGTCTCATACCTTAAATAATTTTAAATATTCATCAAAACACTTAGAAAAAATCTATAAAAATTCCAGAAATATATTTTTATGTATCCAACATATAAAAATTTCAAACCCAAATAATTATTATTTTAGCCGTAAATAATTTATAACCTAATAAATCATTTTCTTCACTAGAAAATTTATATAAAATCCACATTAATTCAGAAAATTATGAACATTGGAATCCATCGATAAATTATCATTTCTGATCTATATTTAAATTTTCAAGGCATTTGGATGTCATCTAATAGGGTTTTCATGTCAAACATATCATAAAACCTAACATGAACATATATAATTCATCAACAAGCATATATATATATATATATAACTTTAATCATCAAAACATGGCATACACTTGCAAAAACATTTCGGATCTAATCAGAAAACTAAAAACCATATGAAAATGGGATGTAGTAATTATTCACCCTAGCTTTGAGATCAAAAGATGTGAGATTTGATGTTGATTATGTTGATTATCTTCCTTTACTTGAAACCTAGCTTTAATCATCTCTTGAGAACAATATTGGTGGCCGGCCTTAGATGTTTTAGTTTGCTAAATTGAAAATGAACGTGAGTTCTATTTCCTAAGAGTTTAGGGTATAAGCCTTCCCTATTTCCCATTTTGCCCTTACTCATTCCTAACACCTTTGTTTATGTTATTTTATTTTAATTAACACACTAATATGGCACAACTACCCTTAGTCTAATCAAATCTCAACCTATTAATCTTCACATTATTTTATTTAATTTACCCAGTTAACTATTCTAAATAATGTTACAAAAATATAGGGTGTTACAGGTGGAGATGGCTTTAAGACATGAGGAGATGCTTGCTTCTTTGGGGAAGAATAAGGCAAAGGAGGTCCAGGTAGGGCAAAGTCACAAAAGGAAGTTCTTTCATAAGAAGAGTGCTTAGAAAGGTGGACCCGCAAAGAAAGGGAAGTCGAAGGTTATTTGCTTCAAGTGCGATAAGAAAGGACATTTCGCAAATGAGTGTCGTACTGGAAAGGTGAAGGAAGTGATCGGGAAGATGACTATCAGATGCTTCAACTGCGATCAGATTGGTCATTATAAGAACTAGTGCAAAGAGCCTGCTAAGGATGGAAGGGGAAAAGTATATGCATTGGAACCTACTACATCGGGACGAACTGAAAGAGGCTATGCGGTAGGATCGTATAATATGGAATAGAGGAATGGTCTAGGTAGATTGTAATAAGCAGTAGTAAGTAAAGTAGACACCAAGACTTTATACTGGTTCAGACCTCTTGTCCTACGTCCAGTCCCTAAGCTCCTCTTAGGAATTCAACTAACCAACAACCCTCACTTAACCCGTAGGAATAGGTTTACAACTTACCCGAACAACCGAACGGGATTTCTTGCCTCAACTACTGAAGAGGACTTCAACTAGATACTAAAAGTATTTCTGACTTGTTGTGTTCTTGATAACATAATGAGTCAAATTGAGTACAACTTTCCTATAATCTTATCCTCGAGAGTATACAAAGTATTTGTGAAGATTTAGGAAATGTGAATTGCTATGAATCAAAAGGTGTTATAGTTAAAACAGAGATTCAAGCAATTGAAGTGGTTTGTGATTGCTTTTGAAAACTTAAGAAATCTGAAAGTATGTTCAAGAAAATAGAAAGATTAAAGCAATTAGAATTGGTAATTTGCAAATGTTAAAACCATGTATTTATATGTGGAGAAGAGATGCATTTGTTTGCTAGAGGTGCATGCAAGAGATGCTTCCATTTCCATTGGAGAATGGTTGTAACTCTTGGGAGGAAGAAGGTGTCCTTTCAGAAAAAATTCGCAGTTACAAATTCAGTCGACTGAACAGGGATTTCAGTCGACTGAAAATTATGAAGTAAAATTTTCAGGAACAAATTTAGTCGACTAAGCAGGAACTTCAGTCGACTGGAACTGTGCATTTTTGTGTATGTGTACAGGTTCAGTCGACTGGTCATCCGTGTTCAGTCAACTGAACTACTAAATTTTGCACAGTGAATGTTTATTAAAAATGAAGTTTATAAAATGTGTTCTAGTGTTTGTGCAAGCCTCTTGAGGATAGATTTTAACAATAAATCTAAACTAAGACCTATATAAAAATCATACTTATGTTTATCATTGGTCTTCATCGTTCTTCTTTTAGCTTTGCACATATCTCTTCCTTTTTGTTGAAGCACATTGTCATTGATCAAAATCTTAGCGTATCAACATTCTCCCCCTTTTTGATTGATGACAACACTTATGTTTGTAGAGATGTAATTATCTTTCCTCCCCCTAAATATATGCATTATCTTTCCTACAAAACAAAGTTAGTTTCATAGATTTCTCCCCCTTTGTCATCGACAAAAAGGAAGTAATAATTTGCAAGTAACAAAGCAACCATATGCAAATATAACCATAGAGCAAATAATACAAACCATAGAGTATCACATAATAAAAGAAGGTTATTTATACAAGCCTTTGCAAAAATTGTTAGAAATTAATAAAAGTTCCGGAAATCAAACCAAAAAAAATGTTCAAAGTTCCCTGTCCCAATCATAAGAGCCTTCACGATCTCCTTCGGGTTCTCGAATAACAGGTCCACCTGTGGGTGGTCTATAAGCTCTTCCTCCTTGGCCACCACTTGTTCCGCTTGTACTGCTGCTTGTATGCTCTTCGGATGATGTCCAAGTGAAAGTTGGTGTCGGACGTTTGCCAAGTGATGTTGAAGCGGTAGTGGAGCTTGAGCATGAGATGGCATTCCATAACTTGTTGAAGAATCCTTTAATTTTATCAAGCTTGTGATCTACCTTCTTGAGACGATTATCAAGAATTTGTTGATTCCTTAATAAGATCCCCAATGATTGATTGGTGGAAGTATAACCTGGCTCAATGATACGAATTTCATCATCTTGGTTAAAAGGTTCTTCATGTGGAGCTTGTTGCGGTTCTTGATGCCTAGCTTCCCATTAGGCAAGAGATATGATGTGAGGAGGTCTAGCCGGGAGTTGCATGAGGCTTATAGTCCGGTGATTAATTTGATGAACCATTGTGTTTTCGGAGTCGGGTAATGGCGTATCAACATTAAGGAGAAGTCGCATGATATATTCTCCAAAATATATTGTTCGCATTTTGCCATTGTTAAAAGTGAGAAATTCATCTAGAATGAGTTGGACCCAATTGACTTGAATGTTGCCCCAAATAGCGTATAGAGCTCGATAATTGATGGGGTAAACAATTTCATATGAGCCCGTTCGTGGAGTAATTGTTCTCATAAGAGCTTTGTGAAGGATTCTAGCTCTAGGTCGTAGGGAAGTGGATTTAAAATATCTAATGTTGATATTATCATCCAAAAATTGATGGTTTATGTTATCTCGAATTTGTGGATTGAATTCTATCTCTTCAAGCTTTCTCCTTACAGTAGATGATCCTAAGATGTGTGCAATTCGATCTAAGGAGAACCAAACTTTCTTCCCGCATACCATACTCCAAACACTATTATTTGGATTTCTTGGAGTTTGGTGTCCAAGGTTGAGGTTTGCATAAAATAATTTGACCATGACATGATTTATTGCATGGTCGTTTCTTTTTAAATCCAAGAGAGAAGTTAAACCTGCCTGATCCGTAAATGCTTGAATGTTGTATGTCTGGAGGCTTTGGAAATCAATGAAGGAGTGTTCGAAAATGCGAGAGTTCTTCATTTTGTTCCACCTTGTTACAGCTACTCCATCATAGAGCCATGGTGCAATTTGAAGAAGAAGAGGCTCTTGATCTTTTTGGTGCCATTTGTGAGAGATTTGAGAGTAATTTGAGAATTGGGGGCTAGGGTTTTGGAAAACAATGGGGAAGAGAGTACTTTTGCAATGTAAAAAGTGAATGGTAAAGGTGAAAAATGGTGGATTAAAGGGGAAAAGTTGCCTGAGAATTGACGTTCAGTCGACTGAAAAGTCTATTCAGTCAACTGAATTAAAGGACGGAAAATTTCTGTGCTGAATTCAGTCGACTGAACAGTATATTTAGTCGACTGAACTATTGTCTGAAAGTTTCTGTTGATAGTTTAGTCGACTGGGCAGAGTGTGTCAGTCGACTGAGCTAGGGAAAATTTGTTTTCTGCTTAATATTCAATCGACTGATCAGTAAAGTTTAGTCGACTGAACTTTGGATTTTCATTGTTCTTTGTGAATTTCGAAAGCAAAAGTTTTATTGAAAGAAGCAATTACAATTGTATAGATATATAACAACATGAATTGTTTTTAAAAAGTAGTTATTTCTTTAGAGATGAACTTTTTTCCTTTTGCGTCTTTTTCCCTTCATTCTCCATATAGCTTATTTCCCATGAATTTGGAGTATACTGAGGAGTCTTTGGGGACATCCAAGGATTCAAGGGATCAACTGGTGTACGGTAAGATGAAGATGGATCGAACGCACTAACTGGTCGAGGTAGGGGCTCGCTCACCTCATTTTTCTTTGAGCTACAAAAACGTAAACCAATTTTCTCAAGAAAGCTCAGTCGTCTTGCCGTTACTTTCTGTTCAAAATATAATTCTCATTGGAGATCAATTTTTTGTTGTTGAAAGTGATGAATCTCATCAATCTTTCTTTTTGTATCAGGGGAAGTAAAAAGTCCACATTTTGCCTTCTTTGATTCCGGTGTGTAGCCAGTGCGATAATTTTCCCATTTATACACTGGTTCATGCTTTGGTGTCGGCGTTGGAAGTTTTGGTGATGTAGGAGTGTTTTCGACTGAGGAGGTGATGTTGAGAGTATGAGCTGTCGGAAGACATTTTTATATAGAATTTTCAAACTTTGTAATTCTTTTGAAAATAATTATATGTATAACAATATATTTATAGTATAAAAATGCTAAGAAAAATATGGTGGTAAATTAATTGGATTTTAGAACCAATCACTGTTTTATTGGATTAAAAGCATTGGTTAGAAATGGATGGATTAGAGACATCCTTTAATCTATTATGTATTAGGTAGCTGAATTGAACTATTTATATTGAATAATTTTGTTTTCGTTATTTAGTCAACTGGACAGGTTGTTTAGTCGACTGAGTTTATATATTTTTATATTATTTGCTATAAAACATCTTTAAAAGAAATTATTCCTAATTATCGTCGCAATTTTATAAATGAGTTTTCTAATAAAGGTTTAGTAAATATATCGGCAATCTGATTTTTGGTAGAAATATGTTCTAAATTTATGATTCCTTTTTCGATATTGTCACGTAGAAAATGGTGACGAATATCAATATGTTTTGTACGAGAATGATTTACCGGATTTTTAGATAAATTTATTGTACTTGTATTATCACAATATATTGTAGAATTTGTTAAATTTATATTAAAATCTTTAAGTGTTTGTTGCATATAGATAACTTGAGTACAAGCTAAAGCGGCGGATATATACTCTGCTTCACACGTGGAAAGTGAGACATAATTTTGTTTCTTACTAAACCAAGATACAAGTGATTTTCCAATAAAATGGCACGTACCACTTGTAATTTTTCTATCAGTTCTAGATCCACCAAAATCAGCATCACTGAATGACACTAACTCGAATGGACAATCTTTTGGATAGAAAAGACCAAAATCCTTAGTGTTATTAAGATATCGCATAATTCGTTTTATGGCTCTTAAATGTGATTCTTTAGGATTAGCTTGAAAACGTGCACATAAGCAAACGCTCATCATTATGTCTGGTCTACTAGCGGTTAAGTATAGTAAGGAGCCTATCATATTTCTAAACAATTTTTGGTCTACACTTTTGCCATTTTCATCTCGATCGAGATGAGTTGTGGTACTCATAGGAGTAGGCTTTCCAGAAGTGTTTTCCATTCCAAAACGTTTAATTAGATTAGCACAATATTTTTCTTGATTTAAGAAAATTCCATTTATTAATTGTTTAATTTGTAATCCGAGAAAATAAGATAATTCTCCCATGTGTGACATTTCGAACTCCTTAGTCATTATATTTGAAAATTCTTTACATAAGTTTTCATTAGTTGAACCAAATATAATGTCATCTACATATATTTGAATTATTAGAATGTCATTAGTAGTGATTTTAATGAATAGAGTTTGATCTACTTTTCCGATTTGAAATCCCGAATCTAGTAAATAGCTTTTAAGTCTCTCATACTAAGCACGAGGTGCTTGTTTAAGACCATATAGGGCTTTCTTTAATTTATATACATGATCCGGATATTTTTCGTGTATGAATAAAGGGGGTTGTTCTACATACACATTTTCTTTTATAAAACCATTTAGAAAAGCACTTTTAACATCCATTTGATAAAGTTTAAAATTGTGAAAACAAGCGAAGGGTAATAGAATACGTATTGCTTCAAGTCTTGCAACGGGAGCAAATGTTTCTTCAAAGTCGATACCTTCCTCTTGATTATATCCTTGTGCTACTAGTCTAGCTTTATTCCTAGTTATATTTCCTTGTTCGTCTACCTTATTTTTGTAAACCCATTTTGTTCCTATAACAGATTGATTATTAGGACGAGGAACTATATCCCAAACATCGTTACGTTCGAATTGATTTAATTCTTCTTGCATAGCAACAATCCAGTAGTCATCTGTTGATGCTTCTTTAGGATTTTTAGGTTCTAATGTAGAAATAAAAGCAACATGTCCCATTTGGTTTAGCTGACTTCTAGTTTTAACTTGAGAATCAATTTCACCGATTATGTTTTGTACAGGGTGATCTCGTAAGATTCTAGGTGGAGATCTAAGTTCGGTATTATTCATAGTTTCAAGATTTGTATTGTCTGTATTTATTATAAATTCGTCATCATCTTTTATACTCAAGTTTTTATTAAAGTTTTCATCAAAAGATACATGTAAAGTTTCTTCGATTATATTTGTTCGTTTATTAAAAACTCGATATGCCTTACTTCGTTCTGAGTATCCTACAAAAATTTGTTCATCAGCTTTCGGATTGAATTTTCCTAATTGGTCTTTTGTATTTAAAATAAAACATTTTGAGCCAAATATTTTAAAATAAGAGATATTTGGCTTTCTATTGTTAAAAAGTTAATATGAAGTATTTTTAGTTAATGGTCTAATAGAAATATGATTTAATACATAAAGTGCAGAAGCTACGGCTTCTGCCCAAAAATGTTTTGGTAGAAGGCTTCCATTTAATAATGTTCTTGCACATTCTTGTAATGTTCTATTCTTTCTTTCCACCACTCCATTTTGTTGAGGAGTTCTAGGAAATGAAAAGTTATGATTTATTCCTTTCTTTTTACAAAAAGATTCAAAAGCATCATTTTCGAATTCGCCACCATGATCACTTCGTATATTCTTAATTTTAAAATCTTTAGTGTTTTGAATTGTTTTGACAAATGTTTTAAAGTGCTCAAATGTATCACTTTTATTTTTCATAAAAATGGTCCATGTATATCTTGAGAAATCATCAACTATTACAAATACATATCGATTATGATTAATGGATTGAACTTGTGTTGGTCCAAAAAGATCCATATGAAGTAATTCTAGTGGTTGTAAAGTTGAAATATTTTTCTTAGATTTGAAAGATGATTTTGTTAATTTTCCTATTTGACAATCATCACAAAGATTTTTTATCTTAAAGTTTATCTTAGGTAAACCTCTTACTAATTCATTTTTAGAAAGTTTTCTAATAGTTTTGAAATTAATATGACAAAATCTTTTGTGCCACAACCAAGGATCATTATCTTTGGCTAGTAAATACATATTTGTATTATGATTAATTTTCATATTTAAAACATAAATATTCCTATCTCTATTTCCCTCAAAAACAAGATTTTGGTTTTGATCAAAAATACTACATTTATTTTTCGAAAAAGTTATTTTAAAACCTTTGTCACAAAGTTGACTTATGCTTAGTAGATTATGTTTTAGATTTTTAACTAATGAAACATTTGTAATAAAAGGTAAATTTGATGTACCGTAATTGCTCACATCTCCTTTGCCAATGATATAGCCTTTTGAATTGTCTCCGAAGGTAACCGAGCCACCATCAAAGTATGTGATGTTTGTAAGCATATCTTTGTCGCCGGTCATGTGTTTTGAGCAACCACTGTCTAGTATCCATTTCTTCTTTTTGAGTGGGACCTGAAAATAAATACAAAATTATTGGTACCCACCTTTCAATAGGGTCCTAAAAGTTAGAACTTAGGAAACCAAACCCAATTTGGTTCAGTATCCTTTTTATAAATATAATTTTTATTATTATGAACATTATCCATAAATGCTTTGATATATTTATTCCTAATCAAAATATTGTTAGTCTTTGGAACCCAAATTTTAACTATCTTAGTTTCTTCTTTTGTTCTAATAGGTTCTCTTAATAACATTTGTTGTTTTGAATTAATATTCCTCTTAAAATTTGTATTTATCTTTTTAGGAATTTTTGGTTCCTTTTTATATCCTAATCCATGTTTATTTGAGGAAGATTGAGAATTTTCTAGAATCTTAGATAAATTTTCTCTTCCTTTGTTAAAGTTAGAAACATTTTTAGTGATGTTATCTAATCTAACTTGAAGACTATTATTTTCTAACTCAACTTGTTTAATCTGAGTTTTTAACTCATGATTTTCATAAACAATTATATCATTTTTTTGTCTTTTGATTTTCAATTTCTTGACTTAAAAGAGATAATTGAGTTTCCGAATTTGAAAGAGACTCTTGAACTTTTTCAAGTTCTTCTTCTAGAATTTTCTTTTCATCTTTTAACATATCCCTTTCAAACTCAGCTTTGTTCTGATTTTCACGAGTTTCCTTAAGTTTCTTTTTAATATTTTTTATTGTACTCAATAGTTCAGTATTTACATCAATTAAATCGTCGAAAGTTAAATTACTAACCTCAGATTCTTGAGCCATAAAGCATACATTCGCTTGTTCATTGTCGCTATCATTTTCACTTTCTGATGTAAATGAATCTGAATCGTCCCATGTTACAGAGAATGCTTTCTTTTTGAATTTTTCTTTCTTGTTTTTGTTCTGATTCTCCTTCTTTTGCTCTGGACAATCTTTTTTGCATGTGACCTTTCTTGTGACAGTTGAAGCATTCTATATTCGAGGATGTAGGTTTGTTCAAGAAATTCTTTTTGAATCCGTTTTTATTTTATTTTCTATATCTTAAGAATTTCTTGAAATTTTTGGCTATAAATGCTAAATCCTCATCTTCAGACTCTGATTCTTCCTTTTCCGCATGAAAAGCTACATTTTTTCTTTCTTGTGCTTGATCTTTCTTAGCTTGCATATTTACTTCATACGACATAAGATTTCCAATTAATTCTTCTGGTTTCATTGTAGATAGATCATTTGCTTCTTCGATTGCTAAGACTTTTCTCTCCCATTCATCAGTGAGTGAATTTAGAACTTTAGATACAATATCAAAATCCGTGTATTTTTCTCCTAGTCCTAAGACATGATGAATGTCTTGAAACCTCGAGTACATGTCATTGATGGATTCATTCTGTCGCATTCTAAAGTTTTGGAACTGGTTCTTTAGCATGGAGATCTTTGTTTGTTTAACCTTGTTTGTGCCTTCATGTATGGTTTTAACTGTACTCCATATCTGATGTGCAGTAGTACAAATGCTAACACGATTGAATTCATTTCTGTCCAAAGCGCAAAATAGCATATTCATAGCTTTGGCATTTGCACTAACTTCATTCTTCTGAGCTTGCGTCCATGTAGAATATTCCGTTGTGGGTACAACGAGTTCTACTTGAGTTGCTTTCCAGGCTTCAAAACTTGTTGCTTGCATATAAATCCTCATCCTTGTAGCCCAATAATTATATTTTAGTCCATTGAATAGAGGGGGTCTTTGAGTAGATTGTCCTTCCACAAATGTAGAGTTATAGGCAGATGTTGTGCTTGTGTTGTTTTCCATATTATCAATATGTCAAATAACGGTGTTATGGTTATAGGACGACCTTGCTCTGATACCAATTGAAAGAGGCTATGCGGTAGGATCGTATAATATGGAATAGAGGAATGGTCTAGGTAGATTGTAATAAGCAGTAGTAAGTAAAGTAGACACCAAGACTTTATACTGGTTCGGACCTCTTGTCCTACGTCCAGTCCCTAAGCTCCTCTTAGGAATTCAACTAACCAACAACCCTCACTTAACCTGGAGGAATAGGTTTACAACTTACCCGAACAACCGAACGGGATTTCTTGCCCCAACTACCGAAGAGGACTTCAACTAGATAATAAAAGTATTTCTGACTTGTTGTGTTCTTGATAACACTAATGATTCAAATTGAGTACAACTTTCCTATAATCTTATCCTCGAGAGTATACAAAGTGTTTGTGAAGATTTAGGAAATGTGAATTGCTATGAATCAAAAGGTGTTATAGTTAAAACAGAGATTCAAGCAATTGAAGTGGTTTGTGATTGCTTTTGAAAACTTAAGAAATCTGAAAGTATGTTCAAGAAAATAGAAAGATTAAAGCAATTAGAATTGGTAATTTGCAAATGTTAAAACCATGTATTTATATGTGGAGAAGAGATGCATTTGTTTGCTAGAGGTGCAGGCAAGAGATGCTTCCATTTCCATTGGAGAATGGTTGCAACTCTTGGGAGGAAGAAGGTGTCCTTTCAGAAAAAATTCGCAGTTACAAATTCAGTCGACGGAAAATTATGAAGTAAAATTTTCAGGAACAAATTCAGTCGACTGAGCAGGAACTTCAGTTGACTGGAACTGTGCATTTTTGTATATGTGTACAGGTTCAGTCGACTGGTCATCCCTGTTCAGTCGACTGAACTACTAAATTTTGCACAGTGAATGTTTATTAAAAATGAAGTTTATAAAATGTGTTCTAGTGTTTGTGCAAGCCTCTTGAGGATAGATTTTAACAATAAATCTAAACTAAGACCTATATGAAAATCATACGTATGTTTATCATTGGTCTTCATCGTTCTTCTTTTAGCTTTGCACATATCTCTTCCTTTTTGTTGAAGCACATTGTCATTGATCAAAATCTTAGCGTATCAACACGAACAACGCAGGAGAAAGGGAAGGCAGTGTTGGGAGGTACGCTTCAGATCCGTAGTATGTCTATTATTGTTCTTTCTGATACTGGTGCATCACATTCTTTTATGTCTCACTGTTCGGTAGATAAGCTTAACCTAGAAACCTCATACTTAGTTACTTCCTTGAGGGTTGCGAGGGTATGCGGCACTTAGGATGAAGTGTGACCACTTAGAGTTCGACTTGTTAGGTCATACATTTATTTGCAGTTTGCATGTGTTTGACTTTGTAGGGTTCAGAATTATTTTGGGTATGGATTGGTTAAGTAAGTATGATGCTGTGACGACCCACCTTTCTGACCCTTGAGAATGACACTTAATACATCCATGGTATTCATGTGCCGTTGCCCAAATATCTGAAAGACGAGTTGTCATGGGGTAAAATATAAGAACAAAACAATAATCTCACAACAGAACGGTTAAACATATAACATAAAATAAGACAGTACATAAGGTTACTCCCAACATGGAGTTATCAGAGTTACAACAAAAGTACTACTACCAGTCTAGGTAGTTATAACAACCTGCCTTTAAATATACATACATAGAGCTAACATCTCATAACAGCGGAAATAAATAGCTAGATAGATAAGGAGCCTCCTGCTCGTCCACCATCTTCAAAAGAGCGCAAAGAAACCTGTCATTTTCGGACTACTCAAATATAAATGAGTACCCGAGAGTTTAGGGAAAATAGATAATTAGGATCAGACAATAAGTCCGGTATGAGTAAACTCCAAATAAAAAAAATAGAACACATAAAATAACTAGGGAGACCACGTCGCAAAAACGTAGAATGGGTTTTTCCCTCACAAGGATAACATCCAAGTATAAAAGAATGGACACAAATAATTAAACATCGCGAAGAGCGTAAGATGCTTCCCGATGCAATTAAGAAAGAATCAATCCAAAGATTTGAATCAAAAATAAGGAAAGGGAATTTTTCCAACAATGACTAGGAGGTTGCGCCCCCCTTATCGAAAGTACACCTCTAGAAAATATACTTGAGAACTACGTGGCTCTCGGAAACCTCCAAGCCGGACCCCGCCAACCTTACCGAGTATCCGAGTATTTCACATCTCTATGTGCGTACAACTGAAACCAATCTAGAGTAGATGTGAAAATACCCTAATGGGAGCAACCCCACATAGCTTGGCCCCCACTCGCTCTTTATTTAGTCATTTCCGATAAAGGATATCAATGCTCTAAATGAGCAACAAATCGTCTTAGATTTACGAAACAAAAATAAAAGGAAGAAGGGTATCGAAATCGATAGTCAAGATATCACTATCGGGTAACAAAACGATCGTATATAGAAATTAAATCTTATACTCTTTCAATGCTTGGAAAATATCCATATACTTATCTTATCGGTATAAGTATATTCATAAAATAATTGAGAGGATTTCATATTTCAAAAGCACACTTAAATGGGTCAAAAACAACTGTCTACAAGAAATGCGAATGTTTTCCATTATAATTATAAATATCATTTATGGAAATCAAATCTCCTACACTTGTCACATTTCCAATATTCTCGACTTACTCTACCCCTCGCCCAGAAACAAAGCCAGGTAAGTTAGGGCACTGGTTGCTCCTAGCCTTGCCTAGACACTTCGGTTCCAGATCTCACAGATAGAGGATCAATCTATTCATCGGCTTTTAGTGCCCAAGTATAGGACTACTTACTTTCCATAAATAACCCATTTAAATCATTATATAAATTTTGAAGCTCCTTTAAAATACTTTACACAAAGATTTAAAACTTCCATTCAAATCATAACTTAAACGCATCATCTTTAAAGGAGAATACGACCAAGAGGGGTGAAGCTCCCTCTTAATCAAATGAGATAGCTAAAAGCGGTCCTTTTAACCAAAAAGTCACTAAATGTCAATCCTAAGTTAAAAGGTGGTGTAAGTTCCCTTTAACTAAACATCAAATTTATTGCTCATAAACTGGCCGATCACAAATCAAACAACCAAATAAGAATAATAACAAACTAATTATTATTAACAATTTACAATCAATAGTTAACACAACATTTGTTAAAATGTGAATGAGTCAAAGGAAAGAGAATAAGATTACACTGATTGTAAAATAATTAAATTATATTCACAGAATAAGTTATACCCACTAAACTATGAATACAAGGAATATACTTAAGGAATAAGTTATACCCACTAAACTATGAAAACAAGGAATATACTCACATCCTATTTGCTTTGATGGAGACTTGGAATACTTCACCTTTGGTAATGAATTTTAGTTCTTTCCTTTAGTTTGTGAATGCATTAAAATGAGATATGGACTTGGCTATTCATAGGGGAAGAGAAGGGTACTTTAGTCATTTCCTATAGCCTAACCAGATTTGGTCCAACAGAAACCAGCCTTATGGCCTAATTTGATTCGACCACATTTTGGTCCAATAGAAAACATCTTGACGGCCTAATTTGATTCAACCACATTTTGGTCCAATAGGAATCCTCCTTATCAACTATGGCATAACATGATTCAACTAGATTTTGGTCCAATGGTAACCATCCGCATGGCCGAACCTGATTCGACCAGATTTTGGTCCAATGGCAACCATCCGCATGGAATATAATAAGCTTTCAACCTAAATGGTTTCAATTTCAACCAATCTGTAGTTGATAGTCAAGGTCGTGTTATTAACACTTGGGCTGATATCATCAATCGTGCTAACCTTGGTATGGAAGTAATGCATGAACGTAATGCTCATAACTTCCCTCTAGACCTGGCTGCTGTAGAAGTTCCATCTTCATTATGCTATTTTGTTTCATTAGGCAAGTAATTATACTGTTCGGTTTTATTAGGCAAGTAATTATACTATTCTATTTTATTAGGAAACTTATTCTTAAATAAATTGGTACCCCTAACTGCCTTATAACTCGAACCATCTTTAAACTAACATTTTACATCAGTTTAAAAAAATCCATTCGAGACATTTTATCCAAATTTTTATTCTAGATATAAAATCCATTATTTAATCATTTAAAAACATATTAACTTTTCAGGTTCAAAGTGATTAAATTATGGGTCGTTACATCCTCCCCTCCTTAAAGGAAATTTCACCCTCGAAATTAATCAGATAAACTAAAGATATCAAAGAAACCAAAATGATCTCATATATACCACACAAAGATACAAGGAAAGTGACCTCAACACAACTGGTGAGTACACTGAAAAGAAACAACAAAATACAAACAATAACTATATCAACCCGGGATAAGAATCCCTAACGTAGTCCTCGGTTTCTTAAGTACAATCTCATCTCCACTCCACTGAACCTTAATAAGATTCACAACCTTCTTCCTTAATCGCTTTATATCTCGAGCGACAATACGAATAGGCCGCTTAAGAATGGTTAGGTTAGGCTGAACCTCCAAATCAACTTGTTGTCCTAGTTCTACTATCATCGAAGGGTCGTGTACATACTTACGTAAATGAGATACATGAAATACGTTGTGCACATTTGATAGTCGATCTAGCAACTCCACTTTATATGCAAGTTTACCAATCTGGTGCAGTATGGGAAAAGGGCCAATATATCGAGGGGCTAACTTCCATGTCTTCCCAAACCTCACGACACTTCTCAGAGGAGAGACTTTTACAAATACCAAGTCCCCGACTAAGAACTCTAGATCCCTACGCCTTTGATCTGCATAACACTTTTGCCGATCTTGCGCTTCCTTTATCTTTCTTCTAATATCAACTACCTTTTCATTGGCTTCTAAGATTATGTCGGGTCCAAGAACAAGTCTATCTCCAGATTTAATCCAATACGAAGGAGAACGACATGGACGACCATAAAGAGCTTCAAAAGGTGCCATACCAATGCTTGCTTGATAGTTGTTGTTATAAGTGAATTCGACTAAGGGTAAATGATCTTCCCAAGAACCCACGAAGTATAGAATGCATGCTCGTAATAAATCTTCCAAGATCCGGTTCACTCTCTCCGTCTGCCCATCTGTTTGGGGATGGTAAGCTATACTTAGACTGAACTCAGTCTCTAAAGTAGTCTGCAGTCCCTCCCAGAACCTACTAGTGAATATCGGGTCTCGGTCACTTACAATACTATGAGGAATCCAATGGAGTCTCACAATCTCCTTCACATACAAACTCGCCAAACTCGTAGGAGTCCTAGTCAGCTTAACAGGAATGAAATGGGCACTCTTGGTTAGTCAATCGACTATAACCCAAATGCCATTGTTACCTCTTCTTGACCAAGGAAGCCCATCAATAAAGTCCATAGAGATCTGCTCCCACTTCCACTTTGGGATCTCAAGTGGCTGAAGTAATCTAGCTGTCTTCTGCTGGTCACTCTTAATCTGCTGGCAGTTTGCACAACGACTCACAAAGATTGAAATATCTCGCTTCATCCCCTTCCATCAGAATACCCTCTTCATATCTTTGAACATCTTGGTCACTCCTGGATGAAAAGTTAATTTTGAATGGTGGCATTCGGCTAACACTTCATGCCTAAGTTCATCAAAGTCTGGAACACAAATACGTCCATTCATTTTCAATACGCCTCGAAGAACAATCTCAAAGCTAGAAACAACACCTTCTTCAACATCATTCTTAAGTCGAGCTAAAATAGGATCTGCCTCTTGACTGGATGCAATTCTCTCTGACAATACTGGCTTAACTTCTAAATTTGCAACCATTGCTACATTCCTACTCAATGCATCACCAACGACATTTGCTTTTCCAGAGGTATAAGAACCTCTAGATCATAAGTGGCGAGAAACTCCAGCCATCTTTGCTGTCTCAAATTCAAATCTTTCTGGGTAAAAAGGTATTTTAAGGATTTATGGTCCGTGTATAACTCGAACCTTTCATCCAAAAGATAATGCCTCCACATCTTTAGTGTGAAGACAACAGATAAAAGCCCCAAATCATGTGTTGCATGATTTTTGTGTATGTGTACAGGTTCAGTCGACTGGTCATCCCTGTTCAGTCGACTGAACTACTAAATTTTGCACAGTGAATGTTTATTAAAAATGAAGTTTATAAAATGTGTTCTAGTGTTTGTGCAAGCCTCTTGAGGATAGATTTTAACAATAAATCTAAACTAAGACCTATATGAAAATCATACGTATGTTTATCATTGGTCTTCATCGTTCTTCTTTTAGCTTTGCACATATCTCTTCCTTTTTGTTGAAGCACATTGTCATTGATCAAAATCTTAGCGTATCAACACGAACAGCGCAGGAGAAAGGGAAGGCAGTGTTGGGAGGTACGCTTCAGATCCGTAGTATGTCTATTATTGTTCTTTCTGATACTGGTGCATCACATTCTTTTATGTCTCACTGTTCGGTAGATAAGCTTAACCTAGAAACCTCATACTTAGTTACTTCCTTGAGGGTTGCGAGGGTATGCGGCACTTAGGATGAAGTGTGACCACTTAGAGTTCGACTTGTTAGGTCATACATTTATTTGCAGTTTGCATGTGTTTGACTTTGTAGGGTTCAGAATTATTTTGGGTATGGATTGGTTAAGTAAGTATGATGCTGTGACGACCCACCTTTCTGACCCTTGAGAATGACACTTAATACATCCATGGTATTCATGTGCCGTTGCCCAAATATCTGAAAGACGAGTTGTCATGGGGTAAAATATAAGAACAAAACAATAATCTCACAACAGAACGGTTAAACATATAACATAAAATAAGACAGTACATAAGGTTACTCCCAACATGGAGTTATCAGAGTTACAACAAAAGTACTACTACCAGTCTAGGTAGTTATAACAACCTGCCTTTAAATATACATACATAGAGCTAACATCTCATAACAGCGGAAATAAATAGCTAGATAGATAAGGAGCCTCCTGCTCGTCCACCATCTTCAAAAGAGCGCAAAGAAACCTGTCATTTTCGGACTACTCAAATATAAATGAGTACCCGAGAGTTTAGGGAAAATAGATAATTAGGATCAGACAATAAGTCCGGTATGAGTAAACTCCAAATAAAAAAATAGAACACATAAAATAACTAGGGAGACCACGTCGCAAAAACGTAGAATGGGTTTTTCCCTCACAAGGATAACATCCAAGTATAAAAGAATGGACACAAATAATTAAACATCGCGAAGAGCGTAAGATGCTTCCCGATGCAATTAAGAAAGAATCAATCCAAAGATTTGAATCAAAAATAAGGAAAGGGAATTTTTCCAACAATGACTAGGAGGTTGCGCCCCCCTTATCGAAAGTACACCTCTAGAAAATATACTTGAGAACTACGTGGCTCTCGGAAACCTCCAAGCCGGACCCCGCCAACCTTACCGAGTATCCGAGTATTTCACATCTCTATGTGCGTACAACTGAAACCAATCTAGAGTAGATGTGAAAATACCCTAATGGGAGCAACCCCACATAGCTTGGCCCCCACTCGCTCTTTATTTAGTCATTTCCGATAAAGGATATCAATGCTCTAAATGAGCAACAAATCGTCTTAGATTTACGAAACAAAAATAAAAGGAAGAAGGGTATCGAAATCGATAGTCAAGATATCACTATCGGGTAACAAAAAGATCGTATATAGAAATTAAATCTTATACTCTTTCAATGCTTGGAAAATATCCATATACTTATCTTATCGGTATAAGTATATTCACAAAATAATTGAGAGGATTTCATATTTCAAAAGCACACTTAAATGGGTCAAAAACAACTGTCTACAAGAAATGCGAATGTTTTCCATTATAATTATAAATATCATTTATGGAAATCAAATCTCCTACACTTGTCACATTTCCAATATTCTCGACTTACTCTACCCCTCGCCCAGAAACAAAGCCAGGTAAGTTAGGGCACTGGTTGCTCCTAGCCTTGCCTAGACACTTCGATTCCAGATCTCACAGATAGAGGATCAATCTATTCATCGGCTTTTAGTGCCCAAGTATAGGACTACTTACTTTCCATAAATAACCCATTTAAATCATTATATAAATTTTGAAGCTCCTTTAAAATACTTTACACAAAGATTTAAAACTTCCATTCAAATCATAACTTAAACGCATCATCTTTAAAGGAGAATACGACCAAGAGGGGTGAAGCTCCCTCTTAATCAAATGAGATAGCTAAAAGGGGTCCTTTTAACCAAAAAGTCACTAAATGTCAATCCTAAGTTAAAAGGTGGTGTAAGTTCCCTTTAACTAAACATCAAATTTATTGTTCATAAACTGGCCGATCACAAATCAAACAACCAAACAAGAATAATAACAAACTAATTATTATTAACAATTTACAATCAATAGTTAACACAACATTTGTTAAAATGTGAATGAGTCAAAGGAAAGAGAATAAGATTACACTGATTGTAAAATAATTAAATTATATTCACAGAATAAGTTATACCCACTAAACTATGAATACAAGGAATATACTTAAGGAATAAGTTTTACCCACTAAACTATGAAAACAAGGAATATACTCACATCCTATTTGCTTTGATGGAGACTTGGAATACTTCACCTTTGGTAATGAATTTTAGTTCTTTCCTTTAGTTTGTGAATGCATTAAAATGAGATATGGATTTGGCTATTTATAGGGGAAGAGAAGGGTACTTTAGTCATTTCCTATAGCCTAACCAGATTTGGTCCAACAGAAACCAGCCTTATGGCCTAATTTGATTCGACCACATTTTGGTCCAATAGAAAACATCTTGACGGCCTAATTTGATTCAACCACATTTTGGTCCAATAGGAATCCTCCTTATCAACTATGGCATAACATGATTCAACTAGATTTTGGTCCAATGGTAACCATCCGCATGGCCGAACCTGATTCGACCAGATTTTGTTCCAATGGCAACCATCCGCATGGAATATAATAATCATTATGCTATTTTGTTTCATTAGGCAAGTAATTATACTGTTCGGTTTTATTAGGCAAGTAATTATACTATTCTATTTTATTAGGAAACTTATTCTTAAATAAATTGGTACCCCTAACTGCCTTATAACTCGAACCATCTTTAAACTAACATTTTACATCAGTTTAAAAAAATCCATTCGAGACATTTTATCCAAATTTTTATTCTAGATTTAAAATCCATTATTTAATCATTTAAAAACATATTAACTTTTCAGGTTCAAAGTGATTAAATTATGGGTCGTTACATCCTCCCCTCCTTAAAGGAAATTTCACCCTCGAAATTAATCAGATAAACTAAAGATATCAAAGAAACCAAAATGATATCATATATACCACACAAAGATACAAGGAAAGTGACCTCAACACAACTGGTGAGTACACTGAAAAGAAACAACAAAATACAAACAATAACTATATCAACCCGGGATAAGAATCCCTAACGTAGTCCTCGGTTTCTTAAGTACAATCTCATCTCCACTCCACTGAACCTTAATAAGATTCACAACCTTCTTCCTTAATCGCTTTATATCTCGAGCGACAATACGAATAGGCCGCTTAAGAATGGTTAGGTTAGGCTGAACCTCCAAATCAACTTGTTGTCCTAGTTCTACTATCATCGAAGGGTCGTGTACATACTTACGTAAATGAGATACATGAAATACGTTGTGCACATCTGATAGTCGATCTAGCAACTCCACTTTATATGCAAGTTTACCAATCTGGTGCAGTATGGGAAAAGGGCCAATATATCGAGGGGCTAACTTCCATGTCTTCCCAAACCTCACGACACTTCTCAGAGGAGAGACTTTTACAAATACCAAGTCCCCGACTAAGAACTCTAGATCCCTACGCCTTTGATCTGCATAACACTTTTGCCGATCTTGCGCTTCCTTTATCTTTCTTCTAATATCAACTACCTTTTCATTGGCTTCTAAGATTATGTCGGGTCCAAGAACAAGTCTATCTCCATATTTAACCCAATACCAAGGAGAACGACATGGACGACCATAAAGAGCTTCAAAAGGTGCCATACCAATGCTTGCTTGATAGTTGTTGTTATAAGTGAATTTGACTAAGTGTAAATGATCTTCCCAAGAACCCACGAAGTATAGAATGCATGCTCGTAATAAATCTTCCAAGATCTGGTTCACTCTCTCCGTCTGCCCATCTGTTTGGGGATGGTAAGCTATACTTAGACTGAGCTCAGTCTCTAAAGCAGTCTGCAGTCCCTCCCAGAACCTACTAGTGAATATCGGGTCTCGGTCACTTACAATACTATGAGGAATCCCATGGAGTCTCACAATCTCCTTCACATACAAACTCGCCAAACTCGTAGGAGTCCTAGTCAGCTTAACAGGAATGAAATGGGCACTCTTGGTTAGTCAATCGACTATAACCCAAATGCCATTGTTACCTCTTCTTGACCAAGGAAGCCCATCAATAAAGTCCATAGAGATCTGCTCCCACTTCCACTTTGGGATCTCAAGTGGCTGAAGTAATCTAGCTGTCTTCTGCTGGTCACTCTTAATCTGCTGGCAGTTTGCACAACGATTCACAAAGATTGAAATATCTCGCTTCATCCCCTTCCATCAGAATACCCTCTTCATATCTTTGAACATCTTGGTCACTCCTGGATGAAAAGTTAATTTTGAATGGTGGCATTCGGCTAACACTTCTTGCCTAAGTTCATCAAAGTCTGGAACACAAATACGTCCATTCATTTTCAATATGCCTCGAAGATCAATCTCAAAGCTAGAAACAACACCTTCTTCAACATCATTCTTAAGTCGAGCTAAAATAGGATCTGCCTCTTGACTGGATGCAATTCTCTCTGACAATACTGGCTTAACTTCTAGATTTGCAACCATTGCTACATTCCTACTCAATGCATCACCAACGACATTTGCTTTTCCAGAGGTATAAGAACCTCTAGATCATAAGTGGCAAGAAACTCCAGCCATCTTTGCTGCCTCAAATTCAAATCTTTCTGGGTAAAAAGGTATTTTAAGGATTTATGGTCCGTGTATAACTCGAACCTTTCATCCAAAAGATAATGCCTCCACATCTTTAGTGCGAAGACAACAGATAAAAGCTCCAAATCGTGTGTTGCATGATTTTTCTCGTGCGGCTTTAGCTGTCGACTCGCATAGGCAATAAGTTTCCCATGCTGCATCAGAACTGTTCCCAATCCGGTTCCACAAGCATCTGTATACACGGTTAAACCTTCACTCCCATTTGGAATGGTTAATACAGGAGCGCTAGTCAACTTCTCTTTCAATTCGTTGAATTCTTGATCACACTTAGAAGTCCAAACGAACTTAACATCTTTCTTTGTTAACTTCGTCGGATGATAAGAAATCTTCAAGAAGTCCTTGATAAACCTACGATAAAAACCAGCCAATCCCAAGAAACTTCTAACTTTGGTCGCACTATCGGGCTTCTTCCAGTCTTAAACCGCCACAACTTTAGCTGGGTCCATCGATATTTCTTCTCCTGAAATAACATGCCCTAGAAACCTAACTTCGGATTTCCAGAAATGGCACATGGAAAACTTAGCCTTTAACACATGGCTTCTTAAGGTATCGAGTATGATACGGAGATGATATTTGTGTTCCTCCTCTGTCTTGGAATAGATAAGAATGTCATCAATAAAGATGAGAACAAATTTATTAAGAATGTCTCAAAATACTCGATTCATTAAGTCCACAAAATAAGCAGATGCGTTAGTCAATCCAAACGGCATAACTAACCACTCGTAGAAATTTTTAGGAGTTCGAAAAGCTGTTAAGGGAACACTCTCCTCTGCCACTCTTAATTGGCGGAAATCGGTGGCAAGATCTAATTGAGAAAATATCCGAGCACCATGGAGTTGGTCAAACATATCATCGATCCTTAGCAAAGGATATTTATTCTTGATAGTCCTTTTGTTCAACTCCCGATAGTCTACGCATAACCTTAGAGAACCGTCCGCCTTTGTAACAAAGACGACTGGCGATCCCCAACTCGAGGTACTACGTCGGATCAAGCCCTTCTGCAACAAATCATAAGTCTGCCTTTCTAACTCCCTCTTCTCTTTTGGAGCCATCCTTCATAAGGGTTGTACAATAGGTCTAGTTCCCAGAACCAAATCAATACGGAACTCGACTTTACGGTGAGGAGGTAAACCTTGCACCTCGTCAAAAATATCTGTGAAATCTCGAACAACTAGCACATCTCCTAGCTCCGCTTTAGCCACTTTGAGTGAATAGAGAAAACTGCTCATTAACTTCTTAGGCTCTTCACAACTAATATCAACACCAACATCTCCTGCATCACTAACTCTAACGAGCCTTCTACCACAATCCAAGATAGCTTTAAACTTAGATAACCAATCCATTCTCAGCAACACTCCAAAACCTATAAACCCAAGAACAAACAAGTCAAAAGGAAAGAGATGATTTCGATAAGAAATAGGTACATTTAGACACACAGTGTCAAGATTTGTCGGACCTCCAATTGGGTTTGACACACAAAGAGGATTACTTATGATAACATATTTAAGGTTTAGTTTGTCCATTATTTCATAAGAAATAAAACTATAGGAAACTCATGTATCAAATAGCACCCTTACAGGAATATCATAGATGGATAATGTACCTTGCAACACTTGCTTCCCTTTTTGATCTGAAGAAGTGGATGGTATCTCTTCAATGGTAAAAGTCTGTCCTTGAGATCCTTTTTAGGAAAAGGGCACTCATTCTTCATATGTCCTGGCTGGCCGTAATTAAAACATGTGGCAATTGGGCAATGATTTGCAAAGTGGCACATCTTATTGCACTTGAAACAAAGAATGTTGGCCAAGTTGGTCGGCTTCTTCTGTGCTGGAGTGCCATCTTCGGGTTTCTTCCTTGCACCCTACTTCTTTCCCTTAAACTTACGCTTGAAGTTTTGCTTCCTTCAACTGGTATAACCGAAAAAGGCTTGGCACTTATTGCTGGTACTACACCCTTCTGGACATCTTCCTTAATATCAAGAGCCTCAAACCTCAAAGCCATGCTAATAATGTTGGTGAACGTACCCATAAGATGATTGGTCATTTCACGATGGAACTCTGATCGCATTCCATTCACAAACATTTCATTTTTTATTGAGCGGTGTGTCTATTAATCCAAGTCCAAAATGGGACAAAGCATTGAACTTATGCTCATACTACGACACAGTCATATCACCTTGCTTTAAGTCAATGAAACTTCTAAATAACTGAGTTTTTCCGGCTTCTAGAATAAACTGTGCTTCAAAAACTTCCTTGAACTGGGCTCAAGAAAACCCCCCCTCCGGAGTACTAGCTGTTTCTGAATCCCACCAATCCATCGCCGACTTTTGAAGTTGTCGCGATGCCAACAGCTGTTTTCCGCATCCTCCAACCGAAGATCTCCAAGTATTCTTTCACAAGTTCGAAGCCACATCTGCACTCCAAGAATATCTTCAGTCCCATAGAATGGTTTCCCGCCCAAAGTGGTAAAATTCTTATACAAAGCTGCAAAGTTCGTAGGGGTCTGAGCTTGTAGTAACATTTCCTCTACCGGATCTACAGCTGACATAGAAGCATTTCTAGGTACCCTGCCATTGGAAGCTGTACTAGTTCCAGAACCTCTCCTTCCTCCTCTCCTTATATTCATTTTCTATTATCTGAACAAATAATAGGTATCTTTAGAATACAAAAATAGGATTAAAATGGTTTAAGGAAATAACATCAAAGGATTTAAAACTATACTTTAGAGGATAAATATTATTACTATAAAAATTACAAATACGCTCTCTCAAGATTAACTCATTCTAGGGCATTAATTACCCTATCTCTAATGAGTTGTACCCCAATCAGGCAAAGGTGTTCGCTCAACCAAAGCTCTGATACCAACTGTGATGACCCAACTTTATGACCCTTGAGAACGGCACATGAATACCATGGATGTATTAAGTGTCATTCTCATGGGTCAGAAAGGTGGGTCGTCACAGATGCTATGATATTTTGCCATGATAGGAAAGTATCACTTAGACACCTCGACTATAGTGATCGGATTTTATATACCGTAGAAAGCCCTAGTTGTGAGGTGAATTCTTTGTTGGGAGTTATGGAGGTAGAAGATGAGTTGAATCGAGTTTTTGTGGTTAGAGAATTCGCAGATGTTTTCGAGCTTGTAGTAGGATTGCCACCGAAACGAGCCATTGAGTTTCAGATAGATTTGGTGCCTGGAGCAGAACCAGTAAGTAGGCCGCCAAGTAGGATGACACCTACCGAGATGAGGGAATTAAAGGTGAAGTTGGTGGATTTGGAAGGAAAGAATTTTATTAGACCGAGTAGTTCACCTTGGAAGCAACCGTAGTGTTTGCTAAAAAGCTGGACGGATCGTTGAGGTTATGTATCGATTATCGTAAGTTGAATGAGAAGACGATAAATAATCGATATCCGTTACCTAGAATTGATGATTTGTTCGATCAGTTGAGTGGGGCCAAGGTATTTTCTCAGTTGTATTTAGCAACAAGTTTCCATCAGCTTAGAGTAGTAGAGGATAGTATTCCTTTGACGGTGTTTAGAACTAGATATGGATCGTACGAATGGTTAGTGATGCCGTTCGGACTAACTAATGCGCCAGCATTCTTTTTGGATTTGATGAACCGAATTTTCTGAGAGCGCTTGGATAGGTTCATATTGGTGTTTATAGATGATATTTTGACTAACTCTAAGGATGAAAGGGAACATGAAGTTCATCTTAGAATTGTGCTTGAGACGCTAAGGCAAAATCTGCTGCAGGCGAAGTTTTCGAAGTGTCATTTCTGGAAAAAGGAAGTGAAGTTTCTTGGTAATGTTGTCTCGCAGAAAGGGTTGTCCGTAGATCCGACTAAGATTGAAGCGGTGAGTAATTGGAAGAGACCCAAGATAGTGACTGAGATAAAGAGTTTTCTTGGATTAGCTGGGTATTATCGGAGGTTCATTAAGGTGTTTTGGCGGATAGCAGTACCAATGACCAAGCTAATGCGAAAGGAGGTGAAGTTTGTTTGGACCGATAAGTGTGAGGAAGCATTCCAAAGCTTGAAACACTTATTGACCCATGCACCTGTATTAGTTGTTCCAGAAGGGAATCAGGATTTGGTAGTTTATACAGATGCATGTGGAACTGGATTAGGAGCTGTGTTAATGCAAAGGGGTAAAGTAATTGCCTATGTTTCTCGACAGCTTAGACCGCATGAGGTTAGGTGTAACGACCCGTAAATTTCAGTGGTTTTATTTATTTAATTAATTGAATTTTTGTGAAAATTTTAAACAATAAAATTTTGATATAAAATTTATGTTTTTGAGATACGTCTTCTTAAACATAGCAACTGGTAAATTTTCATCAGATAATTTGAAAGTTTATTTTTCTGTGTAATTGTATTTCAATTCATATCAGTTAAAAAATCATGGTAATAAAATGTTTTCTAAACATAAATATTTTTACATAGAAAATTTGTAAATCATCTTCTGAGTGAGACATCATATTTTGTTTCATCAAATTTGGACATCTATTGCTCCGTCGTTCTTATTTTCGGCAAAATAGCAGCATTTTCGTAACGATATTGATTTTTGATAGGATGTTCATACCACTGATATCTGTATACCATTTTGATCGTCTCGTCATGTTGATCTCTACGCTATATTCAATTATGTGTTTTGAAGTCCGTTACGCAGCGGAATCCGTGAAACGGATAACCGTATCGGTACGATTTCTAAAATCTTTTGGTTTCTCTGCCCACTCCATAGTCTATAGGCTAAAACGAATAAACATTTATTGTTATTAATTGCTAGAATTCAGCCTTTTGACTTTTACTATCCCACCACTTCAAATTCAAATCGGTTGTCCTTTGATTTGTCTACTGTTGCTTTATTAATTCCTGAATTAAATTGGAAACTTAGTCTGCATCTCCATTTTCTATGGAAACCCAATCCTCCCTCTCCTTTTCTGTGTCGCATCTCTTCGCCACCCTTCAACCGTCCCCAACCTTTGCTTGCCGAACCCGCCATCAAGGTCCACCGTTAGCCTCGCACATCGACAACCTTAGACCCACCTACGTGTCGCCTCCTCCATGGCCGAAGCCGCTGTGCCATGCCACCCTGACTCCGCTGTTTTCCCGACCTCAACCTTCCGCAAGGCAGCCCACGTTTCATCTTCCACTCACCACAACCGGCACCTCCCCCTCCTTTTCCGAACCCAGCCTTCACTATCTCTCCGGTCCAATGCTGCCTTGCCTTCTTTCCTATACGTGAGTGTATTTTTTTTTCTTTTCTTAGTTTATAGGTGTGAGTCATATATCTTCTTCTTGTTGTATAAAATATATTAGTATTATGAATATACGTTAGTCTGTTATCTAAGCGAGCTATAAACTATGTTTCTATATATGTGAGTTGCCTTATATTTAAAAAAAGGAAATATAGTATATAGTATGTTTAAATATTTATATTTATATTTATATTTTTTTTATCTCCATTTACTGTTATGGTATTTCATAGTCGCATATTTATATAGTGAGGTTGCTTTCAACTGAGGAGTTTTGCATGTAGGTTGTATAAATGATAGTTATATATAAGTTGTAATAAGGTAAAGTTATATAATATACATATATAAGCATATAGGATTATATTCTTGTTATACAGATAAGTATGAGCTACATATGTGTGTAATACCAGTTAGTTATATATAGGTGTAACATATATATATATCTGCTTATATATAAATCTAACTGAGCTTATATATATATATATATATTGACAACTTGTATATATACGGTCCGTTGCTATAATATAGTTATATATATGCATTAGCTTGTAAAAATTATAAAGTGGGATAAAATTTTAAAGTATAAATTATGTTACATATCATAAGGTATGTTCATAAAGTTCATTTAATAAAGTTTATCTACTATGACGTGTCTATATAATGTTTATAATGTTTAGTTTATGAATGTTCTGATTTCTGAAATTCTACAGTAAGATATATATTTTATATGTCAAGTTATAAAAGTTATAAGAGTTGGTTGTTATGTATATTTAAGTGTTGGGTTATATGTTAAGTTATATATATATATATATATATTTGTTTATATGAAATTTCGTTCTATGTTTTGTATTTTGTCTACAGGCTTAAGCATCCAGTATATTAAGTATCGAGGTCTCTATTAAATTTGTTTAGATTATCCAGTATACATTCGTAGATATGAAGTTTAAGTAATTATATTTTGTTTTACAGCCAACTTACACATATTTAAATTTTGTTACTTTATGTAAGCATGTGTATATTAGTATACAGTTAGTGGCTGCTTATGTATTAGTATGTATATGAGTTATACTATATTGCATAGGTCTATTTTATATGTTGCATTTTTATATATGTGTTACTGTAATTGCACATATTTTGATTTTAAGATCCTAGCTTCTATATATATGTATATAATTCGCACTGAAATTTTATTATGTGTTGGGATAATATGTTTTAGGTTGTTAATGTTAATTATGTATTATTTCAGAGTATTGATACCATTTGTGTAACAGTAATGTAAGCTCTATATAATATATATGTTATGTATATGTTGTTAGATTTTAAGTTTTTATAATCTGTTATGTATATAGATTTTATTTTTAACATATATATATATTAAAAAAAATTGTTTTAGGGAAAATAATGTATAATAGTGTATATATTTTCGGATCATATCAAAACTGATTGATTTGTTTCATCAATTCCTTGTTATCAGCTTTGTTCATCAAATTCGTGTCCACCTTGCTTTACTTGAGATCTGTCAGTTGAATTTATCGATTGTCGAGTTCGTGATCCAATTCATAGCTTGTCGTATTGTCCAATTTCTCTATCCCCGAAAGGTGAGCAATCACTCACGATTAATGTTCTTATATTTATTAAATTTGATTTCAATTGAAATGTCAATTGAAATATGCTGCTGTTAATTAGTTATATTGTTATATATGCTATTATCTGTATCTGTTCACCTATGACATCTGACACCATTATTTGTTATTTATATTGATGTTGATGATATATGCTTGTTATGTTATTATCATATCTGTTATCACTTTACAAGTTCCCTGTTAGTATAGAATTCACTATGGGTTGAAATGATACATACCCGAACGATCTATAGAATAGGAGAAAATCGTTATGGGTTGAAATGATAAACCCAAGCGATTTTCATTGAATTGAATTTGGGATTGCGGGTTGAAAAGATATATACCCGTGTATATTTAAATTACGGATTGAAATGATAAATATCCGTACCACTTGACCATAGGGTAGAAAATTATATACAGACACTGTTGGTCTATATATAAATATTTTGAAAATGATTTCTATGGTTTTGAAAAGAAATATATGGTTTTGATAACTATTGATTTTTATAGATTCATTAAAGTTGATTTAATAAAGTTGATAAATAATATGTTTAAGTATTTATTTAATATATATAATTTCAAATATAGAGTTTATAATGATTTGAAATTTGATTTGAAATTTTATTTATTTAAGAATTATACTTAAATAAGTTTGATTTGAAATGTATTGAATTTTAAATTTAAAGAAGTGTTTTACAACTTGAAATTTGATTAAAGGTGACTTAAATGGATATTTCAAACTTATATATATTTAAATGGGAGATTTTGTTTATTTAAATTTGTAAATTGAAGTTGTATTTAGTGGTTATTGAAATGATTAAGTAAATGTTTCAAAACTAAATAATAGTTAAGTGAATTTGATATATATATATATATATATATATATATATAAGTATCGAATTTAGTTTTGAAATGTTGAATATTTAAAGCTTTGAAATATATTAAAATTGAAATGGCTTATTTTATGGTTCAGATATGTATTTGAAATCGATAATTTGAAATGGTTTATTGAGAAGCTGAATCGAGTTGAAATCGATGATTTGAGATTTGATTAAATTAAAATTTTGGAATTCGGGTTGATTTGAATCGATTTGTGAAATTTGAGGAAAATATTTTATTTTATAAAGTAATTTTAAATTTTATTTAAACTATTGATATTTTACTTTATAAATTATTTTAATATAAACTATTTTAATATAAATCATTTTTAATATAAATTATTTTATTTTAAACCATTTTAACTTATAACTATTTATATAAACTATTTTATTTATAAACTATTTTATTATATATACTAATTTTAATATCTAAACTATTTAAAAGGAAAGTGTTATGATTTCCAAAATGCTATGATTTCAAGGTTTTGATTTCCAAAGTGTTTTGATTTTTAAAAAAGACTATGATTTCGAAAGCGTTATAACTTTGGGAAGTGATATGATTTTGAAAATGGATATATTTGAAGTGAAAATGATATCGTATTAATTAGGGTTTTTAAATGAAATTATTTGATTTTGAAGTATGAACTATTTTGAAATGACCACGGTGTTATAATAACGTTTGGTTGTTAAAGAGACCGGGATCGGATATATACATACTCTCTGTCTATGCCGAAAACCACTTTGACAACTGTGTACGTGGTGGAGTTTCCAGAATGAAGTAGGATGGTGGCGACAATCCTAAGGTATATACGTGGACCCAACTCCCGTGAGTTGGCATAAGGTGGCTAAAACAAGAGCGATCGATGGGCCAATGAGGTAGCACATCTGATCGGACACACTTCTTCGATACCATTCTATTACTTTGTGATTGATTGGGTGCACCCCTTGATTTGGGAGTGATGTTCGAGGTGGGCGGTAGTGGCTGCTATGCGTCACCACCAGTCTGGATGCGTAATTGGTATATCTACCCTAGCATTGCCTTGTGTGCCATGTCACCTACTATATCGAGCTTTACTACGAGTTGTGATTTCTCCCGTAGCCTGTGGAGTATCGAGGGTAGCCCCCATTTTGGGAGTATGCTAATACTGGAAGTACTACTGGGACTATTACGTGTTAAGGTGGAAAATGTAAAGCCTTAATGCTATTTAAAAGTATGTTTATTTTAGACATTATTATAATAGCATATATTACTACATAGTAGATAGTTTAACGAATCCTTAGAGGATGGTTATTCCAAACATCCTCTGAGTTACTTGTATTTCAGTCGATATTTCACTTGAGTTGATTTATTTATATAAGAATGTTAATCTTGACTCGAGTGTTTTGTGTTTTACTTTACGCTCGGGTCAGACTGAGTGATACAACATTTGAGACTCACCTTTGGAGTTGGAGCTTCGCTTGGAGACCCAGCTATCTATCGATTCTACTATCAGTTATTCAGTTGATTCCAGTGATGTATTCAGATCTTGTATTTGACTATTGTTTTGAGACATCTATGTATTCGAGACTTCTGTTGTATCTTGTTTAACTCTATTATATTTATATAGTAGCTTCATGAACTACTATTCTTTTGTTTCCGCTGCATTATTGTTATATTACTCTGTGTCTGTGATCTGTGATTATTTTATTTACTATATATGCTGAGTTTTGCAAAATTTTATTTACAATCCATTATTTTGAGTTATTCAATTCCGGCATGTGTGGATTTATTGTCGATTTGAATGGTTCAAAATACTGGGTCGTTACATTAGGTATCCAACGCATGATTTGGAATTAGCTGCGGTAAATTATGCATTGAAGGTATGGAGACATTACTTTTGGGAGAGAGGTTTGAGCTTTATATGGATCATAAGTCATTGAAGTATTTATTCTCTCAGAGGAATTATGATTAGATGGTTAGAGTTTATTATTGCTTATGATTTTGAAATTGAATACGCACTAGGGGAAGGTAATAAGGTTGTAGATGCGCTTAGCAGAAAGCATCAGAATGCCGTGTTGGAAATGATAGCAGAGTGGAAAGCTTTGGAAACGTTGCTGACTTGCAGAGTTCAGTGGAGATCTAAAGTTGGGTCTAGTGAAGGAACTGTTGTGTTGTCTTGTTTGGAAATTCGACCGGTGATGATAAAAAAGATTGCTTCTAAACAAGAGGAGAATCCAGTATTGGTTGAACGGATTAGAAAGTTAAAGGAAGGAACAGAGAGCGATGGCTTAGAGGATTTTAATCTTGACTAGAATGAGTGGTTGAAAAAGAAAGGTAGGTTATGTGTTTCGAATGTGGGAGACATAAGGAAGGAAGTTTTGGAGGAACGCCATCGTTCAAACTTCACTATCCATTCGGGAGGAACTAAGATGTATCAGGACATGAAGCGGAGTTCCTTCTGGGAAGGTATGAAGAGGGGTGTAGGCTTGTGGGTAAAGTAGTGTCTGAACTGCCAACAAGTAAAAGCCCAACATCAGAAGCCAAGTGGGTTGCTTCAGCAATTGGATATTCCGGTATGGAAGTAGGATTTTATTTCTATGGATTTCATAGACGGGTTGCCAAGGTCAAACAAAGGAAATGAAAGTATATGGGTCATTGTGGACAAATTAACCAAGAGTGCCCATTTCATTCCAGTTAAGTCAACTAGGACGGCACCTGTTTTGGCTAAGTTATTTATGAAGAATATTATTAGACTTCATGGAATTCCTAGTACTACAGTGAGTGATAGAGATTCCTTATTCACTAGCGAGTTCTGGAAGAGTCTACAGGATATTTTAGGAACCAAGCTCTAGATGAGTACCGTTTACCATCCACAGACCGATGGGCAAACATAAAGAGTTAACAAAGTCTTAGAGGATTTGTTAAGAGCTTGTATGCTAGATTTTGGGGGATCATGGGAAGACCATCTACACTTAGTCGGATTTTTGTATAACAATAGTAATCAGACTAGTATAGGGATGGTATCATTTGAAGCTTTGTATAGAAGGCCATGCAAATCTCCAGTTTGTTGGTTAGAGATCGGAGATAGGTTGGTTCTTGGTCCAGATTTGGTTAGAGAAGCTGTAGTAAAGATTGAGTTGATTCGAGCTAGAATGAAGGAAGCTCAGTCTAGGCAAAAATTTATGCGGATAGAAGACGAAAAGACTTAGAGTTCTCTGTTAGAGATCATTTATTTGTTAAAGTATCACCGTTGAAGAGTGTTATTCAATTTGGCAAATCAGGGAAGTTGGCATCGAGATTCATTGGACCTTTTCGTATTATAGAGAGGATCGAGAAACTCGCGTATAGAGTAGAGTTATCGAATATTTTGGTAGGGGTCCACGATGTTTACCATGTTTCTCATTCAAGGAAGTGTGTTAGAGACCCGGAGACTACTATAGCACTGACTGTGTTAGATGATTTAGTAATAGACCCAGATTTGACTATAGTTAGAAAGCTGATTCGTATAGTCGCGAGAGATGAGAAGTGGCTGGGAATAAGACAGTCAGATTAGCTAATGTCCAATAGAGCAACGGTGAGAGAGATTGTACTTGGGAGACTGAGAGCAGGATTAGAATTGCTTATCCTGATTTGTTTGATGGTATGTTTTACCTTTGTGTGTGATTTGTTGTGTACCTTATCATAATTTCGAGGACGAAATTCTTTAAGGAGGGGAGTCTGTAATGACCTTATTTTTTAGTAACATTATGTAGGATATTTAATTAGCTAAATTAAATAAAATAATGGGATGATTAGGGGATTGAGATTTGTGATTAAACTAAGGGGTAGCCATGCCATGTAAAAATGAATTAAAGATGAGTTAAAATGAAATAGAGAAGGGGTAAAATCGAAAAAAGAGTATTCTTATACCCTAAATCCTTAGGAATTCATTTACACGTTCATTTCAAAATCAAAGACAAAGTAGTGACCGGCCACCATTAGACAAGCTAAGGGAAGAGAAAGTAATCAAAGGAAGAAGAGTAATCAAAATCAAATTCATTCAAATCTCGAACTCCTTAATCTCAAAGCTAAGGTGAATAATGACTACCTCTCATATTTTCTATTGTTTTCGATATTAAGAATAATACGAATTTATTTGCAATGTTATGCCATGATTTTGAAGGATAAAATGTTTATATATGCTTGTTGATGATTTATGCTCATTCATGTAGGTTTTATGATATTATTTAATGTGAAAACCCTATTAAATGACATCCAAATGCCTTGCGATTTTAAATTTAGATCAGAAATGATATTTTAGAGATGGGTTTTCAATTTTTATAATTTTCTGAATTAATATGGATTTTATACTAATTTTAGAGACGGCTAAATAATACAATTTTTAGGTCTGAAATTAATATATGTTAGAAAACATATTAAAAATGCTTTTTTGGAATTTTTGTAGGATTTTCTTAAGTGTTTTAATAGATATATAAAATTATTTAAGGTATGAGGCTTAAATGTTTTATATATTTATAAAAGGAGAATGGGTATTTTGTAAAGTATTTAAATTGTTTAATTCTGAAATTTTGGCATCACTTTTAGGAAAGAAAGCTGGCAACCAATAATATTTTAACAAACAAGGCAGGTTAGTTGAAAAGAATTTCTTTTTAAAGTTAAAACCAGTTTTTACATGCTTTTAGCATGTTTTGCCACTTTCGACACCTAGGATCCAACCTAGTAATTCCGCCTCCATCACTATCGAAACAATGCGCATGGCATCAAAGATTTGGTGCGCGGAAAATTGGACATAGGTGGTGGGTATTGGGTCGAAACCAGGGGTTCCTAAGGGGTTGAAGCGCTACTTTGCTTTCAAATGAAAACGCGCCTGCTTTGCTTTCGAAGAATATGCTTTCGACTTGGTTGGCTTTCGACTGGGTCAAATTGATTTAAGGAGTGGTTTCGAAATGAGTTGTGCTTTGTTTTAAGTAAATGCTTTCGAAGGGGTCGAAACTCCTAGCTGTTGCTTTTTTACCTTTCGAAGCAAATTGTTTCGGAAGGTATACTTTTTTTTTAAAATCCAAGCCACTTCTTCAATGCTTTCGAAGGGTTGGTTTCAACACCATCACTTCTTTGCTTAGGAAATAGCTTTCGGAAGAGTGTTTTTGACTTAGATGTTTTATGACCCTTTTGTTCTATTGAAGGTAAAACCCAAAGGTTTCAAACGGTTTAGTTTTAAAAGATTTCGAAATGTTATTCCACATGTTTTACTTGAACCCAAAGCTTTCGAAAGGTTTGACGTTTTAATGCTTTCGAAAGGTTTTAATGAAGGTTTCGAAGGGGTGGTTCCCCAATGGTTTCGAAAGGTTTGAAAGGAAAGGTTTTCCAATGTTTTCGAAAGGAAATGTTTAAGTGTTTTAAAGATAGGATGTCTAAGGTTTTATAGCTTTTGAAGGAAAGGTTTTTCAATGGTTTCGAAAGGTTTATATGAATGGTTTCGAAAGGAATGTTTTGGCCTTTCGACCTAGGTTATAATGGGTTTATTTGGTTTCAAATGGGATACTTTCAATGGGATCGAACAGGGTACTTTCAAAGGTTTAAAATGTTTTCATCAACAAAGATTTGTGTAAAGTATATATATAACACGGCAAGGTGATTTGAGTAAAACATAGAATTTATTTTCCTTGTCTAAAGTATGATTTAAGGGTTTAAATCAATTTGAAAAGAAAAGGTTTTCAAGGAAAATTTTAAGGGAAGATTACCCTAAGTAAAATGACTCAGATATTAGAATACCAGATGGGACTAGTATAGGGTTGCGCCCTATACATTAGCTATTAGTCCCTAGCTAATTTAGTCCAAAGTTCCAATGTGTAGGACTTTGTCACAGGAAAGACTAAAATGATGTTACACACAGAAAGAAATATATTTGTATAGAGGCAGATTATTTGTGAGCCCGCAAAACCATTAGGATCGGTTGACCTGGAGAAAGTATGTTAGGGACAGACCGTCCATAAGAGGAGTATCTAACAGATGTTAAATTATTTGTTTATATTGTCTGGTAGGCCCGAATCAGCCAAAGGTTAGTAGTTAGCCAAACAAAACTATAGTGTTCAGACAAATAGTCCATTTGTTACCTAATATGTATGTTTACATGATAATGCTTTACAGTTTTAACCAGTTTTGGTTGCAGGATTGTGACTTGCAAAAGATATGTCTTAAAAGGATATTAGTGAGGGGAAACTCGTTCCTCTATGCGGCGTGGTCTCACTTAATATCAAATAACCGAGATTTATAGTATTATTCACACCAGGCTTTATGTCTGACTCGAAGTTTATGTTTTCCCCTTAAACTCTCGGGTGCTCAAAATCGATTTGGGTAGACTGAGGGTTGAGGATTTTTAGGTTTTTAGTAGGTTGACGAATAAAGCTTTCGGAGAAGAGTAGGTGGATGACGGATAGCTATTTAGGAGTTGTTGTTTTATTTTTCTTGATTACGTTGTGTCGTATTAAGTCAGTTATGACTATATAGTAGTCTGGTCAACCAAGTAGGCATCATTATATGTTGCTCTTGGCGTATTTATATAATAATTATATTTGATCTTTACCTGGGAAATGATTATAGGATTATGTAATTTGAATATGAAACATGTTTCGGAAATGTAATCAAAAATGTTGTTTTTAAAATCTGTGATATTGTTTCATATTCATGTGCTTCTGATATTATGGATACCATTAACATTATCGTATTTGGTCACGGATGTTAATACTATGGATGACTGCAACATCTATTGCGCTTAGCTTCGAGCCTCTAGATAAGGGATGTTACAATCTCCAACTCTTGAATCTCTATATCTGCCTTTTGAATCTTCCCTTGATAGTGTACAATCTTCTTAATTAACACATGTCTAATATCCTGCACTATAAACTAATATAACTTGATAAAAACATTTGTATCTATATTTTATATAATGTCATATGGTTGTTATCATCAAAATCAATGCCTAAGGTACTAACAAGGTGATCCTAGATTTTGCTGGATAATTAATATGGGTTGTAGACATAACTAAAAGTAGTTTAAAAATTGGAAATGGGATTTAAGTAGTATTTTACTTCATTGGAATGTAGAAGGTTGCAATGTAAATTCCAGTAGATTATCAAGTTCACATTTATAAATAAAAGTGTATCGTTTGGAATGACAAGGAATATGCCAAAAAAGAAACAGATGTATAAAATATGGACATTTACCGTATTTTGTACTGCCTATTTCAGTAACTTTTGAAAAAGATAATTCCATGTAATTCCAAATGTAACACGAATCCTCCTTTCGAATAAGACATGAAAATTTACACCGTTAACCTTTCCTTTGTTAGAGATGTAGTTCAACTGCATTAAAATACAAAAATCCCTAAGTATAAACCAAAGTATTAGTCATCATGTTTATTGGATTAAAATGGCAAGGTATCATTCCATATTGAGTTGTCCCAACCATGAAATATTTGAAATAACGTGATAAGAGGGCATGTTTAGTGAAAAGATCTCATTTATGGGAGGATATTAAGAAATGGTAAAATTTTGAAAGTTCAAGCCACAAAAGGTATCCTAGATAAAGTTGTAGTAAAGATCTTGCAATGGATGATTAATTCAAGGATTTGGGCCTCAATCAAAAAAAAGATATTATTATTGGCATGCATTGGGAATGCGAATGCGATTTTCATAGAAGACTAGATCGAGAAATTTTTGATAAGACTTAGAAGAACGGATAAAAAACTCTTCTCCATCATCCCTCGGATGGGAAGAAGACTATTTACCTAAGGAAATCCATGGAATACTAACTTAGAATACACGTTTGTGTGCACATCAATCACATGCGAACAAAGTACCACTTAGATGATTATTACCAATGCTTGAGTGATTCTAAGTTACGACTTCAATTAATTTTGGGACTTTTATTATTAAGGTTGAAGGGGAAGATAAACCAAACTTTCAATGTAGAATTAGGATGGATCCCTATACACTGTAAACATGATAGCTAGGTACCATGATTTTTAAAGGACCAAAGAAACCATTCAGAGGAAAAATGAAGTTGAATCGAATTGGAAGAGAAGTTTTTCTATTTTCATCAATTTAAGGAATCACTAAGTTTGGATACCTTTGGGTAAAGTGGAGAAATAGCAAAGAGCTAAGTTGGAAGTACCATGAAAGGAGACACCATATATATTCATGTTGTCCCACTTGGTATCTAGAAGTTGAAGTGATTAGGTATACCAGTGGATGAGTTAAGGTAGTATGTTGTGCATTGAGGATTACATTGGGCTACAGTTTCATAGGAGCATACTTATGCGCAAGTTATTTAGCGTGATACATGTCGACACTATTTGAGTTAGTGGCAAGGATTGTAGAGAATTACCTATCTACATACATTCTGAATAAAGGTTTATGCCAGTGGTAAAGAATGATTGCAGTTGAAAAAATAGATGGATTTGTTTCATAGAGAGGACAAGGACTGTGCAAGATAGACAGAAAATCATACACCAATGGAAAGACATAGGGTAGTCTGAGGAGCTGAGTCCTCTATAATCCACGAAGCTGAGCCCAAAATTAGGAAGCTGGCCAATAGAATATCCCCCACGCAAGATAGATTATGGCTAAATGGTTTAGAAGCCGTCATTAAATGCTTGTGGAAGTGCTTATATGATTCAGCTATCACTATCGAGCCGAGTTAGTTTGAGGAGGTTAAGATAAAGAGAGCATCACTTGTTCGCCATGCACCCACTCGAATTCTTGAGCATGATACAAAGGGACTCCGCAACAAGGAGATCAGACTTATTAAAGTTCGATGTAGAGACGATATAGTAGAGACTACATGAGAGCCCAAGGAGAATATCTGCGCTACCCACCCACAACTTTTTTTTGGTGTGTTTCCAATTTGTGTTTAATTGGTATAGACTACTTATGTATAGGACTTAGTTTGGTATATCCTTTAGGTAGAGTCCGCTGGATGGTAGGAGTGGTTGTAAATATGTCAATAGGACATGGAATGGATTATGGATGCCAGTGGATGTATTGTTTGGACTATTTTCTATTGCACGTTTAGGACAATATATCCTCTAGGTAGTACACACATTCACATTATCTCTTATTATTGACTAGCTTATCATATTTTGTGACGACCCACATTTTGGAAGGTTTAAATCGATAATAATCCACACATGTCCAACTTAAACAATCCGGAACGTAGATAATCAATGGGGTTAAATAAGAAAAATACTAAAAGAAGAAGGAAACAAACACAGAATCTCACAGTGGAAACGATAAAATATAATAATCAAATAACAGTTCATGAAGCTGTTTACTATACATTTGATTATAATCTACACACATTTATCAGAGTTATATATATACACATCAGGGATAAGTGATCAATATACATGATAGCATGTATAAGGGAATAATAATGATAGTAATATACCAAAATCTTCGTCTTCGTCCTCCAGAGAATAATCTTCAATATGCTGAAAAAACTCAGGACTGACCCGAGCGTAATGAAAAGACAAACACTCCAGTCAGGACTAAAATACTCTTATGTAAGTCAAATCAATATCACAAAATATGACTACAATAACTTAAGAGATGTTACAGGATTCCCATCTCCTAAGGATCCGTTAAACTATTTATATATAATAGTATACGCTATAATAGATAATGTTTATCAGTAAAATAAATATCAAAATAGCGTTAAGGCTTTACATTATCCCCCTTAACACATTTTTACAGTTTTAAACTAAAATTGTAATGGGCTCGTATAGGGATAAATATGACAAGGCATGTGAGGCAATGACCAAGGTAGGATTCTACCAATTTACCCTTTCTGACTGATTGTAACCCATCCATGGCCGACCGCGACAATCAATCCAAACGAACAAGGTGCACCCATCGAATACGAAATCATAATAGTAATACGAAGGATCAACGTTGCTAGAGGTAGCTAACCTCATTGGCCAGACATAGGCTCATGTTTTAGTCATTTTAATTATGACATGAGTGTCAAAGCTATCCATCATCGTTCTCTTACTTCATTCCAGTAAACGTCGCAAATTCAACCACTACATTCTGGATATCATCCACCGCGTACACAATTGTTAAAGTGGTTCCCATATTGACAGAGAGTATACCAATAAGAGGCCCGGTCTCTTTAACAACCAAACGTCATTTTACACATCGGTTGGTACTTTTACATTTCGAAAAAAATTCATACTTGATATCAAAAATATCATATTTGCTTCGGAATCAAATCCATTTCGAGATCATCGTATTTACTCAAAAAACCATATTTTTACTTCAAATGTTAATTCAACTCTACATATCGATTTCACTTCAAAACTTGATTCGAATTACAATTTTGGTTATAATTCACTTTAACCCAATTCGTATTTAAATCCAAGATTTAAATAAAAACATTTCACCCTTTGACCAGTTTGAATATTTAGAAAATAGTTTAAATAGTTTTAAAATAGATAAATAGTTAAAATAGTTTAATAGAAATTAGTTTGAGTGTTAAAAATGGTTTATATAGCAAAATAGTTTGGAAAATCAAAATATTTTGAATATTTAAAGAATATAGATTTTAAATCGTTTATACTAAAAATAATTCATTTACAAATAGTTTCAAAGTCAAACTGGTTCACTTTCCAGACTTTTCAATTCAAATCAGTTCCAATTTCCAATTCGATTTAATCGGTTTAATTTCGATTTCAAGTTGAACTCAATTTCGATTCCAAATTAATTTAAATCCCAATTCCAATTTAATTTCAACTTCCAATTCCAAATCAATTTAAATTCTGATTTCAAATTAATTTCAACTACATTTCCAAATTAATTTAATTCCAATTTCAAATTAATTCAACTCCAATTACAAATTTAAACCATTTCGATTTATATCAATTCTGAGTTCATTTCCAAATATCGATTCAAAACACTTAAATCAAAATTTCCATCAATATCCAATTTAAAACCCAAATCTTCAAATATTATAAAATTCTGAGCTCAATTTCGAATTATCGTTTATATCACTTTTACTTAGCAATATCTAAAGTTTGAATAAAAGTCCAATCCTTTAAAACAAATCAATTTTTGAAATTCACATCATATTTCGATTACAGCTAAAAAAATCTCAACTTCGATTAATTAAACAATTTCCGTTTCAAAATTAATTTCAACATTCCGAGTTCCAATTCGAAAATAATTCGATTTCCATAAATTTGATTTTCGTTTTTTTAAAACCAAATCATTTAAATCTTTCAAATGTAAATTTTAAAATCATTTGATTTAACCAATCCGGTGTCCGTAAATAATTCTCTACCTATGGCCAAGTGAATCAGTTATTCCAATTTAATTCAGGGATGGATATATCATTTCAATCCAAAATAATTTTCATAGGTATATATCAATTCAACCTATTTTGTTATTTATTCAAAATAATTCAATTTACAGTTTTATATACTGTAAATAATATACAGGATGATAACATGATATATGAAAATAAATAAACATTCAAACCATTTAAAATATCAATCAATAGCATCCATCACAATCAACAGTCAACAAATCATAACAATTTACTAGTTATCAAAAAAATCGGGAATTTAACTAGAAATTTAATTTTCATTCCAAATTTTAACTATCAATTCAAATTCCTATTATTTTAATTCATACCAATTTAAATACCAGCTAAATTTTTCCAAACAACGGTCAATAAATTTAAATCAATTTTCGATATAAATTTAACTAACATAAAAATTATTCTTAGTCTATTGTAAGCGTATAAACACTCACCTTTCTATGACGCTAAAAATTCGAATGAATCGAATAGCAACAAAACCAACTCCATGTTGAAGATAACGTTGCCGCGAATCCAACACAATTTACCGCATTCAAATTCAACCTTGTACGAAAGAGTTATACATTAAAGAGCCATCGATTTAAGTAACTTATTTAAATTAAACTAATGGCTTAATTAATTACCTTAATCATGTTTACCACTTAACCACATCATCTCCACGTTCGCGTACAGGCTCTATCACGACCAGGCAGCAACGTTTTCGCCATCTCCAGGCTGGAATGCAACATCTTCTTCCTCTCTCTTTTTTTTGTAAACAATCGACGATGCCTTGCTGCCATCGCCGACCGCCCACCGAAACACTAAACGCCCCTTACCGCTGCTTCCATTGCCATCGTGCTTCCTAGTTGCTGAGCTGCCGCCGCCTTACGTCAATAGCGATTTGCCATCGATCCTCCAATAACAACAGTCGCCCTCGCCTTCGACTTGCGACCATATGCCACTTGAAAACCCCTAAATCGAACGAACACGGCCACTACCATCGCATGCACGTGCTGCACTCGCCTCCACATCCAGAAATGATCGCGACTTCATCGCGATTTTTTTTCTATTCCATTTTTTTCGGACTCCTTTTCTTTTTTTCTGTTTTTAAATTTTAGTCGATCTGAAATTTTAAATGAAGGTAAAAATGGGGAATAAGGAGTACCGTTAGGCAATGATAGTGGAAGCTGAGATGTATACGAGATTATGGGAGTTAGACTTTTATTATACTGTTTAAATTAGAAATCTTGCCTAAGACTTTCGAATTTTCTCGAGATCCAAAGGAAGCGTGTCGCCTGGCATTTATAATGTTTTACACCCATTCCGAACACAATGGAACTAGTCCCGAGGTCTAATTCAATCGTATGCGAAAGATAGCTTTTCAAAGTCAATTATTTTAATCGAATTCCTTAAATAAATTCCTATGCGTTTCAGGCTTGCACGACCAAACGACAAGTCCGATCAATACGAAACTTGAAATCCTATAATAATTCACTAGTACAGATCTGATGAAACTAGTTTCGTCGAAATCCGAGACAATGGCCAAAATGGCTATTTTTACTCGTAAACTAATATATAAAATTTCCAAATTCTAATTACTCACATTTAAATCAAATTTTGAAAGTAAATGATCTTAAATCATATTTATATAAAATTTGAATCAATTTTCGATGCCATTTTCATTCACATTAAATCCAGAATCCATTATTTAAATAATTACAACATAAATTTAAATAATTTAATTACCCAATACTTCAATAATAATAATTCATTAAATTTTATTTTTAACCAGTTTTATTTAATAATTATATTAAATCCTATAATTTAAAAAAATTAAAAATACGGGTCGTTACATACTCCCTCACTAAAAACTTTTCGTTCTCGAAAAGACGTTAAGTAAAGAATTTAACATATAATAATTTGTTCAAAATTATCAACTTATAAAAATAAACATCTTATTTGCAAAACTGTTACTACGCTTCTACTACGCCACTCTGATATCTGTTTTATGGAAAATATAACCTATAAATAAAAACAAGTTATAAAATTTTTGAAACTTCAAAAATTTTCTATCTCCCGGATTTACAGAAAATTTCGTCAGAGTCTCCTTTGCGCGGCTCGATAGGAAAATTTTTACAATACAATATATATATATATATATCACAATATACCAAATAGATATCAAATATACATCTCATCTCAATGATGAGGCATCCCGAAGGGCAAAAATATAAAATCACGGTATGTAATCCGAGATACGTACCTTATTATTAATAATACAAGCGAGTTTGCTCGTATTAAGCAAGCAAAAGCATATAAATCTGCGTATACGTCCAAACTGTCTTCATATGTACCTATCTCAACTCAAATTTAAGATATTAGTTGCATATAATTATATAAAAGCATGAATGAGTGTATTATAACTATATAACATGGATTTTGAATCCAAACAATAAATACAAGCACAAATACGCAACATGCAACAATCATATGCAATCAAAACAGTAATAACAATGGTTTGCAACAAAAGAAACCATCCAACCATCAATATCCGTCCACTTAATTTAATTAATTCATAATCATGCGAATTTACGTTAATACCCTTCATTTCTTATTAACATTCATTTCATTAACATTTTAATTTATTCATTTCAATTTATTTGCATTCAACCAACTTTTATTCAATTAGATTCACGTTCAATTGATTTTTTATTCAATTTATTTACTTCCAATTGATTTGCATGCACTTATCAACATTAATGAATTCACATTCTATAAATTTACACTTGTTTATAGTTACATTCATTTTTTCCACTTCCATTATTTCATTTCAATAATTCATATAATTAATTACACTTAAGTAATTTAATTCCATACCACATTCCATATATTTTAAATTGATTCACATTCACTAATTAATATTCATTTCGTTAATCATACAATGGATTTATATTGAATTCATTCGCTTTTAATTGATTTACATTCAACTAATTTGGTTTCAATTCATTTTTCTTTCAATTAATATTTATTGCATTCACATTTCATTGATTACAATTAAATGTATTTACATTCAATCGATTTGTTTCAATTATTTACATTTGTTTCATCCATATTTAATTGGTTTACATTCCATTGATTTCTTTCAATTTATTAACATCTGTCACAAATTCATTATATTCAATTTTATTCAATTCAATTTGTGAAATTCCAATTGTTTCACTTTTTGTTTAACCTATTTCATATAAATTCATTGGTGAATCACTTATAAAATTATTCCATTTAACCTTGCTTAAGTTAATTTTTTTTATTTCCACTTAGTATATCCTCCTTTTTATTATACTAACATCATTTATAAATTAACTAAGTTTATTATAAATATTTTATACAACACAACTCACTTTTATTATTATTACTTCATATCTTAAGTTACTATTAACTCATCGATTCACTTTATTTATTCAAATTCATATTATTAATTTAGTAAAGAATATTTTATTTTATAACTCAATTCATATTAATAATTATATATTTTCTTCCACGATCAATTCATTTAACCTCTCTTAAGTTAACTACAATTTATAATTTATTCCAGTAACTCGTTCCATATTATATTAATTAACATTCAATTTTTTTTAAACTGCTCCATTTGCAATTTATTTATTTATATCCAATTTAAATAAAATTTAATGAACCATATTAATTTCACTTACACTCATTTATTTTTTATTCAATTTCTACACACTTAAATTACATTTCATTTTTTTAAAATTTAAATTCATATTCATTTTATTAATTCATTATATAGTTTAAGTGGAATTAATTCACTTTACTAATTTATCTAGTTTCACTTGATATCCAATTCAATTTATTTAATATTAAGTTAAACTTCATTTGATTTTAATCCATTTCTCATTTTATTTAATCTTATTCAAGTTAAATTTTCTTATCATTCCCATTCAATAAATTTAAATTCGTTTTTAGCTTACTAATTCTCAAATCTGTAAGTTATAAAAATTAACTTCTTAAAGTTTCATTTTGTTATTTATCTACTTAATTTCAAATGCAATTTATATTTATTTAAGCTTTCATGAGTTAAATATATTTTATTTACTTCATTTCACTAACTCAATCAACTTAACATTTCTTAAGTCGATTATTTTACATCGTATCTCAAATTCAAATTTTTCTTTGTTTACTTAACCAAAATTTAACCATTTTAAATTTGGTTTTAATTTTCCTATTCAAATTTATAATTTACAAACTTATTTCTCATATATACTATTTTAAATTTATAAGTTTAAAACTATTTTCATAAATTTATTAAATCGTACTTGGAATATTTTTCACAAACAAAACTTGTTTAACTGGAAATAAATTTTCTTTGGTAGCAATTGTCACTCAAAAACTCGAAAATTAATACCGGCGATGCTGCAGTCATCCCCAGAATTATTTCTCAGCGACCAAGCGAGTTTAATGTTTTTATTTCCTCCAAAAATATTTCCAAATATTTTTCTCATCAAAACTCTTTTAAATAATATTAATTTTAATTTTTAAGGCTTCGAAAACAATTCTTGGAATATAAAGGGTTTTAAATTCTAAAATTCTTAATTTTAAAATCACTTCTATTTATATGCCATATTTAAATATACTCATACAATTTCATTACTTCATTATGAAAATATTTTGTTAATTTACAAATTTGCTATTCCAAATAATTTTATTTTATTTGGATTACAATTCAATTTAATTATCAAATGCTTCATAAAATAAAATTCATTAAGCATTCGTTTCATTTTATTTTTACCAACCAATAATCGATGATAACTAAATATTACCATCTCCTAACAATAATTTCATTAATAATTAACCTTTTATATGTATAATATAATTTAGGTAAAATTATTTCATTTACTCGATTTTAAAACAATATTATGTCGACTTGCCTCGTTTAAGTATTTAGAAATCCCTATTGATAACACGACATTCCGCACATCGACCAGAATTCATAAACAACTCAATGGATAAGTAAACACAATATAAAATATTTTATAACACTAACAAGTACGCTCTCTCATATATATACACTCAAACAGACTCATTTTAGGGTATTACTAAACCATCTCTAATGAGTCAAACCCCACAAAGCCAAGGTTATCGCTAAACCGGCTCTGATACCTATTGTGATGACCCACATTTCGGATGGTTTAAATCGATAATAATCCACACATGTCCAACTTAAACAATCTAGAACGTAGATAATCAATGGGGTAAAATAAGAAAAATAATAAAAGAAGAAGAAAACAAACACAGAATCTCACAGTGGAGACGATAAAATATAATAATCAAATAACAGTTCATGAAGCTGTTTACTATAAATTTGATTATAATCTACACACATTTATCAGAGTTATATATATACACATCAGGGATATGTGATCAATATACATGATAGCATGAATAAGGGAATAATAATGATAGTAATATACCAAAATCTTCATCTTCGCCCTCTAGAGAAATATCTTCAATACGTTGAAAAAACTCAGGACTGACCTGAGCGTAATGAAAAGACAAACACTCGAGTCAGGACTAAAATACTCTTATGTAAGTCAAATCAATATTAAAAAATATGACTGCAATAACTTAAGTGATGTTACGGGATTTTCCATCTCCTAAGGATCCGTTAAACTATTTATATATAATAGTATACGCTATAATAGATACTGTCTATCAGTAAAATAAATATCAAAATAGCGTTAAGGCTTTACATTATCCCCCTTATCACATTTTTACAATTTTAAACTAAAATTGTAACGGGCTTGTATAGGGATAAATATGACAAGGCATGTGAGGCAATGCCCAAGTAGGATTCTACCAATTTACCATTTCTGACTGGTCGTAACCCATCTGTGGCTGACCGCGACAATCAATCCAAACGAACAAGGTGCACCCATCAAATACGAAATCATAATAGTAATACGAGGGATCAACGTTGCTAGAGGTAGCTAACCTCATTGGCCCGACATAGGCTCCTGTTTTAGTCATTTTAATTATGACACTAGTGTCAAAGCTATCCATCATCGTTCTCTTACTTCATTCCAGTAAACGTCGCCAATTCATCCACTACATTCTGGATATCATCCACCGCGTACACAGTTGTTAAAGTGGTTCCCATATTGACAGAGAGTATGCCAATAAGAGGCTCGGTCTCTTTAACAACCAAACGTCATTTTACAGACCGGTTGGTACTTTTACGTTTCGGAAACAATTCATACTTGATACCAAAAATATCATATTTGCTTCAAAATCAAATCCATTTTGAAATCATCGTATTTACTCAAAAAACCATATTTTTATTTCAAATGTTAATTCAACTCGACACTTCAAAACTTGATTCGAATCACAATTTTGGTTATAATTCACTTTAACCCAATTCATATTTAAATCCAAGATTTAAATAAAAACATTCCACCCTTTGACCAGTTTGAATTTTTAGAAAATAGTTTAAATAGTTTTAAAATAGATAAATAGTTAAAATAGTTTAATAGAAATTAGTTTGACTATTAAAAATGGTTTATATAGTAAAATAGTTTGGAAAATCAAAATAATTTGAATATTTAAACAATATAGATTTTAAATCATTTATACTAAAAATAATTCATTTACAAATAGTTTCAAAGTCAAACCAGTTCACTTTCCAGATTTTTCAATTCAAATCAGTTCCAATTTCCATTTCGATTTAATCGGTTTAATTTCGATTTCAAGTCGAACTCAATTTTGATTCCAAATTAATTTAAATCCCAATTCCAATTTAATTTCAACTTCCAATTCCAAATCAATTTAAATTTAAATTTCAAATTAATTTCAACTCCATTTCCAAATTAATTTAAATTCCAATTTCAAATTAATTTCAACTGCAATTCCAAAATTAAACCATTTCGATTTATATCAATTTCGAGTTCATTTCCAAATATCGACTCAAAACACTTAAATAAAATTTTCCATCAATATCCAATTTAAAACCCAAATTTTCAAATATTATTAAATTCCAAGCACATTTTCGAATTATCGTTTATATCACTTTTACTTAGCAATATCTAAAGTTCGAATAAAAGTCCAATCCTTTAAACCAAATCAAATTTTGAAATTCACATCATATTTCGATTATAACTAAAAAAATTCTCAACTTCGATTAATTAAACAATTTATGTTTCAAATTTAAATTTCAACATTCCGTGTTCAAATTCAAAAATAATTTGATTTCCATAAATTTGATTTTCATTTTTTTAAAACCAAATCATTTAAATACTTTCAAATCAAAATTTTAAAATCATTTAATTTAACCAATCCGGTGTCCGTATATAATTCTCTATCCTATGACCAAGTGAATCAGTTATTCCAATTTAATTCAGGGATGGATATATAATTTCAATCCAAAATAAATGACATAGGTACATATCATTTCAACCTTTTTTTTATTCGAAATAATTTAATTTATAGTTTTATATACTATAAATAATATACAAGGTTAGAACATGATATATCAAAATAAATAAACATCCAAACAATCCAAAATATCAATCAATAGCATCCATCACAATCAACAATCAATAAATCATAACAATTTACTAGTTATCAAAAAAATCGGAAATTTAACTAGCAATTTAATTTTCATTCCAAATTTTAACTATCAATTCAAATTCCTATTATTTTAATTCATACCAATTTAAATGAAAGCTAAATTTTTCCAAACAATAGTTAATAAATTTAAATCAATTTACGATATAAATTTAACTAACATAAAAATTATTCTCAGTCTATTGTGAGCATATAAACACTCACCTTTCTATGACGCTGAAAATTCGAATGAATCAAATAGAAACAAAACCAACTCCATGTTGAAGATAACGTTGCCACGAATCCAACGCAATTTACCGCATTCGAATTCAACCTCGTACGAAAAAGTTATACATTAAAGAGCGATCGATTTAAGTAACTTAATTAAATTAAACTAATGGCTTAATTAATTACCTTAATCACGTTTACCACTTAACCACATCATCTCCACGTTCGCGTACATGCTCTATCACGACCAAGCAGCAACGCTTCCGCCGTCTTCTGGCTGGAATGCGGCATCTTCTTCCTCTCTCTCTTTTTTTGTAAACAATCGACGATGCCTTGCTGCAATCGCCGACCGCCCACTGAAACCCTAGATGCCTCTGACCGCCGCTTCCATTGCCATCATGCTTCCTATTTGCTCAGCCGTCGCCGCCTTACGTCAATAGCGATTTTCCATCGATCCTCCAATGACAGCAGTCGTCCTCGCCTTCGACTCGCGACCATATGCCACTCGAAAACCCCTAAATCGAACGAACACGACCACTACCATCGCGTGCGCGTGCCGCACTCACCTCCACGTCCAGAAATGATCGCGACTTAATCGCGATTTTTTTTCTATTCCATTTTTTTCAACCACCTTTTCTTTTATTCTTTTTTTAATTTTAGTCGATTTGAAATTTTAAAAAGAGAAAATGGGGGGATAAGGAGTACGGTTTGGCAACGATAGTGGAAGCTGAGATGTATACGAGATTGTGGGAGTTATACTTTTATTGTACTGTTTAAGTTAGAAAAATATCTTGCCTAAGACGTCCGAATTTTCTCGAGATCCAAATGAAGCATGCCACCTGGCATTTATAATGTTTTAACCCCATTTCGAACACAATGGAACTAGTCCCGAGGTCTAATTCGATCGTATGTGGAAGATAGATTTTCAATGTCAATTATTTTAAATCGAATTCCTTAAATAGATTCCTACGCATTTCAAGCTCGCACGGTCAAACGACAAGTCCGATCGATACGAAACTTGAAATCCTACAATAATTTACTATTTTGGATCCGATGAAACTAGTTTCGTCGAAATCCGAGACAGTGGCCAAAATGGCTATTTTTACTCGTCAATTAATATATAAATTTTCCAAATTCTAATTACTCACATTTAAATCAAATTTTGAAAGTAAATGATCTTCATTCATATCTATATAAAATTTGAATCAATTTTCGATGTCATTTTCATTTACATAAATTTAGAATTCCATTATTTAAATAATTACAACATAAATTTTAACAATTTAATTACCCGATACTTCAGTACTAATAATTCATTAAAAAAATTTAACCATTTTTATTTAATAATTATATCAAATCCAATAATTTAAAACAATTAAAAATACGGGTCGTTACAGATTTGATATATATATATATATATGCATGATTGTGGCTATGTTAGTGGATGTTATGCATATTGATGTTGCTTATGAGTTGTATGGTTGTGCATACATATAGAATTGAAAGTATACTTACTTAGGATGCTCCATATATTTGAATGCATGGCATGAGCATTTGCATGATAGGAGGTCGACTGGATCACTAGACCGCCTACTTTCTTCATTAGTATAGGTTCACGTGCATTTTACATTACATACATTTGTACATATTGCATTGGAAAATTTCTAAGGATAGTGATTGCCTATGGACAATGGATGAGTAGATGCTTGTAGCTATTGGTTGATGTGTGTATAAGTTAAATTTTTCCATCCTTTGAGATTTCGAGGATGAAATCCTTTTAAAGGAAGAATGTAACACCCTTAAAATTTAATAGAAAGTTAATAAGAAAATTAAATTAAATTAAGCTAGGGCTAAAAAGAAATTTTCACAAATGTCCGAATTTGGCTAAAAAAGGTTTCACCATTGCACTTGTAGCGATTTTCTGGACGATTTTCATATATAACAATTTGAAATCGGAGTTAATACGGAGAAGTTATGGGCGTTGGAGGAATTGGAAATATAATAACATTTAAAATAAAAATCCACAATTTAACACGGAGGCCAGTCGACCCTAGATGGGCGATGGTCGACCGGCAGCGGTCGACCTAGGGAAGAGAGTGGTCGACCATAGGAAACGTAAATTAGGGAGTAGTCAGGTGCTTCGTGACATGTTCGAATGGTCGAGATTACTTACTTCATTGCCAAGTATCAAATGAGCGGGCGTGATCATTGAGAAGATTCTCCAACCTAAATCCATTGGCCTGAACAAATTCCTAAAACCTATAAATCCAAGCTCAACCTAACCTTAAAATTCACATAACAGTCTACAGTAACGAAACTCTGTCAAATTATAGTCTTTCCTTTAAACCTAAAATTCTTCAAAAATCAATTAAAATCAACCTAGAAGAATGCAAGCAATTGAATCTAGATGGAGCAAGCGGAGTTAGCATGCGTAGAAGCAATTCTTAAGCAAGGCGAATAGGAAAATCATAAGCTTGAGGGTGATTGGGAACAAATTTAGTTAGATGATTATCTATGGTTAAATTTACTCTAACTTATATGATCTAGGATGCTAGAAAACCTAATTTGAAATATATAAAACCCTAAATTGAAATATGCAAACAAGATTAGAATTAAACCACTGTAAATTGTTAAACCTGATTTGATGCTAGTACACCTCTCCTATGATTATATTGTAAACCCTAAATTGGTAAACCCTAAATTTGTAAAACCCTAAGTTGGAAAATTTGACATTGAAATTAGAATATAGACTGGTCGATTTGTAACTAGGGTTCAACAAAAATAGCAAATGGGATGAATTGAACCGAAAACAACAATTGACAACAAAGATAACAAAATCTCTAAATTTATCCTACGACCAGTCGACCCTGACCTCTGTTGGTCGATCAGTAGCGGTCGACCGGTTAAGGTTAGCAATCCATCGGTAAGAGTGCAATAATGCAGAATCTGAACCTCGCACTATGGCCCAAGTTATAATAAAAATTATATAATTTGAAATGAAAATTATATAAGTGTAAATTGTTGTTTGAGTCTATTTTGGGGCTAAGTGCGTATGTTAGAAATAGTAGGGAAGCTAGTTTACTATGAGAGTACGCTAGGTCATTGCAGTATTGGGTCAACGTTCTTTACTCAATTTGGGATCGAGCAATCGACTAGAGGCAATGTATTCTTACAAATGACACTAAGAGATGGTTCTACGGTGGACGTTCAACATCGACGAGGAAGCCTAATGGAATGGGACCAGCATAATGGGAGTCCTAGTATGCATGATTTTTAGTGCTCGTGATACAGTTCAAATGGGGGATCCTGGCACGTGCAATAAGAGGCCAACACTACGATCGAGAGGTGGAAGCAGATGCAGACGAGGAGACACACCAACGAGTCGGCATCTCAGATTCTTCCTCTCCCGGCATAGTGAAGGGGAATCGGTTCTCCAATAGCCTAGTAGAGGTGATACCAATGGGAATTTATTCCCACAGTAGCCTAGTGGTGGTATTTCATGGTTAGTAGTCAAGAGGGCGGTGTTTCCACAACTAGTAGCATTGTAGCAGTGTTTCCATATTTTAGTAGCCTAGTGGTGGTGTTTACATTTAGTAGCTCTAGGAGCGGTGGTCGATCTTTGGTTGTGAGGTACGATCCGTACTTCAATCCTACGGATAGCCTACACAAATTATAGCGTAGATATGTATTAGACAATAACCCTTAGGTAATGGACCTTAGGGATTCACGAACAATTATAGTACATCCTATGTCATCTAGAGTAATATTAAAGTTAATTGCATGTGATCATCATATATTAAAATTGAACTTATTCACTATACTTTTGTCTAATCCACTCCCTCCTTTCTATTTTCCCCCATCACAGGATGATAGGTCAGTAGTTGATTGGGCATAGTACACGGAGAAAGGAGCTATACGTTGGATTTCCCATATTTTTTGTTGTCTGTCATGTAGTTACTTACTATATTAAAAGTTTGTAAAACATATATTGTACCTTGAAACAGTGTATATGACAAATAATGTATTTTTGAGACTATTTTTCTTAATTGTCTATTTTCAGTACTAATATTTCAATTCCTTCTATTATGAGATCTGAAAGTGTAAAATGTCTTAAACTTACCTTTATAATTATGCCCTATAATGTTTTAGAAACCCAACAACTTGTATTTCTTAGCATAGCACGAGTCCGAAAGTCACACTAGGATTTGGATATGTGTGTCGAGAAGTGCAGGTTATTACATAAATCCAATATTTCTTCCACATAATTAGCGTAATTAAGAGATTTAAGATATATTAACAATAGAGAATAGTAGATCTTCTGCTTGGGGGCTTTAGGAATCGTATTGGGATTGTTTTGCCTCAATTTTGCTTATGGATTCATATGCTTTGTTCTAAGGTGAATGGTTTTACTTCTCTCACTATACTATGATTATCAATGTAGTAAAAATGTCATTTTTTGATAGGGTTATTACAACTAAAATGTTTTAGAACTTAAATATGATGTTTATCTATACCATTTACCAATCACTTCTGCTATTTTCTTAAAAACAAGATCTGGAATGATTTATGCATGAAATTCATTTTTAGATGATTTGTATGTGTTATTTAGATGGTATTGGATGATGTTTGTCTTTTGTATGAGTTTTTTATGTGTTTTTAATATTGTGTTAGACTGCGAGAAAGTCAAATCAAGAACCCATAAAGGAATGGTAAATGGTATAAAAGTACACTTCTAAGATTTCTAGGATACGCTCGCGGGTAAAGATTAATGAAATAAATACTAAGATTTGAGAATACCATCAAGGAATTTGGATTAAAAGAACAAAGTAATAGAGGATTATGAGGTGGTGAACACACATGGAAGATATTGAAAAACTCAAGTTAAAAATATGTGGATTGCGGAAGGATGGCACGATAGAAAGGTCCATTTAAGTCAGAAGTTATTGAGCCACAAAATCGTCAGTGTTAGTTGATGTTAAAGGGCAGCTTCCAGCAGTTGTTTTATTTAGGTTGGGTTGTAAGCATTAGTTGTCTTTATTGGGAATAAGCGAATGATATTACATGAAATGTTCCTTTTTTATATGTTTTCTATGTGGACCACTATGTTATTGGAAAACATTAAAGATAAGGAATTTTCATAAAGACGGTCAACTAATGTGAAAGAAAGAAAATTGTAGAGGCTGGAAGTTAAGAAATACATTAAGAAAATTTATATCATTGACTACTAAAACAAAAATGAAATAAGATAATAAGTCCCGAAAAAATCAAGAAATAAATTTCAGTGAGTGGAGAACGGGGAAAGGATGTTGCGTAGCCATGAGTCAATGTCCATGTATCTCAAAGGCTGAAATTTATAATTGAACTTATGTGTTGGTTGATATTATAAAAGAAAAGAAAAGTTTTTGAAAAACATAAAATTTACCGCGTAAATAGATGAAGTCAACTTTGGACATTGGACTGTTGGCTAAACCCCGATTTCTTGAGATGTGGAAAATTTTGTTTTGAAAAACCTATACTTATGTACACTTTTAAAAAATAAAAATATCTCTTCAAAATGTTTTGGAAGATTTTTTTTAATTAAAATTTTTATTGATATTTTATAAAGTAACATAAAATATTTTTAAATTGAAAAAAGAAGAAATTTTCAAATTTTGGAAATGCCACATGCTTCACATGAGGGATAATTGACAGGTTGGTTTAAATTTTACTGTGCAACAGAAGTGATAGTAAAATAAAATATGAATAGAAACAAGGGAGAAAACTGTTATAGCTATGGATCACTTTCTCTATACCTTGTTAATAAAAAAAGGTTGATTTTGAAATAAAAACTAAAAAAATAGTTGACTTATGCAAATTGTACTTGGAAAAGTTAGAAGAGAATCGGGGGCATAAGGGAGGATTTCCAGATATAGTGGAAAAAGGGTACCTAGGAGAAGGATGAAAATGTAGAATTTTCCATCTAGACCCTTTTCAAGCATAAGAAAATAGGTTTACAAAACTGGATTTTTCTAAATTGTGGATATTAGCAACAATGTGTTAGGATTTTGGATGGTAGTAATTGGATGAAAAATTGGTTGAACTATATTCCTATTCGTTGAATATGGGAAAATTTGGATGTAAAAGCAAGTTCTTGGTTTTCGAAGGTTGCTACATATAGAACTGCCAGTATATTTAGGATGTTTGCGTCATATTTTCAAAATTGTTTTAAAAATAACGCATTCATATAGGAGGCGCCGATTAGAATTATTCTACATACATATCATATATGTTATGATATATCGTGCACTTGTACACGATTGATTTGCTGCAAAATAGGTAGCACACTAATTGGTTTGTTAGTTTAGAATGGTTATACGTTAGGTTACATTGTTCAGCACTTGAGGAATTTCGAGGATGAAATTCTTTTTAAGGGGGGAGAATGTAACACCTCACGTTTCTACTCTAATTACTTAAAAGAAATATAATAAATAAGTAGTAATGCTGAAAATAGAATTTTGCAAACTTCAGAACTTGGCTACGAAACTTATACCATTGGATTCGTGGCGATTTTCTAATCGATTTTCAAATATAAAGTTTTCTGATTGGAGTTCAAACGTAAAAGTTATTAATGTTTGAAGTTTTAGATTCGGAAATAATTACATATGTAATTAAGAAAAAAATCAATTAACTAACGTTAACTAGCGTCGGTTAAAGTTAACAAACAGTTAACGTTAACTTAAATGTTAAGAAAGTTATAATGGAATGAAAATTATATCGATTGTTTAATTAAGGAATAAAATTAACAAAATCAAACATGCTAATAAATTAACGCACAGAACACACCACAGGTCGACCAACAAAGCACCTAGGTAGACCAGTAGCGGTCGACCAACAAATCACCTAGGTCGACCGGTAGCGATCGACCCTAGGCAAGGGGCGGTCATTCTGTGTCGTATAAAATCTGTATAATGAGCGTGTGATTGAACGATGTAGATTTATCCAAATATTTTGCTTCTATACAAAGTAATTGATGTGCTTCTCTAATAAAAATAAAGACTGCGTTGGATAAATCTAACACTCCAAGTTAACTCCAAACCCCTATAAATACAAGCCTAGTTCTTACTTCTCGTCTCATATTTTCTGGAGTGGAGCTCTACCATTCTCTTTTCTCTGCTATTTCTAGATTCCTAATAGTAAAATATGATATATGTATGTGTGTGTGAACGCATGCGTCAATATAAGTGGAGAAAAGCGGAAAATAAGAGAGGAGAAGAGTAGAAGCAGTTGAGAATGACAACTAAAAAGGTAAACTTGAATCTAAAACACTAATCTAAAGTTAATTCAATCCTTTTCCTAGATCTGTAATTTTAATAAAGGAATACCCTTCTATTATTTTGAATTTGAGGTAAGCGTGATTCAAATAAAAAAGGAATGGATCTACATCTGAAGAATGGGAAAGTTAAAAGCAAGGTGAGTGGGAAAATTACACATTTTGTAATCAAATTAGATTTATATCATTGTGGTCTAATTCAATTATGCTTAATTATAATCAATTTGGATATTTAATTATAAGTGTGTGATGATTAGATATAAATTGAAGTTGGATAATTTATTGTTTACGCATAATGAATTAGTGTAAATAATGAACTGAATAATGAATTATATACGCATAATAATTATGGAATAAATCTAATGAAATTTATAATGGTATAGATTTAATGAAAATGGAAAACTTGCCTACATATTTTGTACTAGTAACTTGTTATGAAATTTTTAATAATAAATTGGTATTTGAACAAAGGATAAAAATGCAAAACAGAAGAATTCTATTATGATTTTAGGGGTTTAAGTGATAATTTAATTCATTAGAATTTGGGATGTTGCAAGTAGATTTGTATATGTGATCATGTCTAAAGTAAATAAAAGTGGGATGTTTGAAATGAAAAGGAATAGACATAAAAAGAAAAGGATGTACAAAATAGGGATATTCGCCATATTTTGTGCTGTCTATTTCAAATAATAAAAAGATAGTTCCTTATAATTAAAAATATCACACAAATCTCTCTTTTTAGATAAGATATGGAAATTTACGGTGTTAATATTTTATGATAGAAAATTAGTTCCAACGCATTAAAATGCAGGAAACCCCAAGAGTTAAATAGGAAGATACGGACACGATAAGAATATCCTAAAAAGATAAATATGAAATACTAATAAAAAAGGAAATAAAAAAAACGAAAATCCGAAGGATAGACAAGAAGAAATAAAAAGAGAAAATGGGAATAGAGATCGAAAGTGGGAAAATGGATAAAAAGAATGGAAAATTATATTATGAACTTGATAAAAGGAAAGTGGTAAATGAGCTTAAAGTAAAAGAAAAGGATAAACACATAATGAAATATAGACCTAGGGTCAATAGTAAACTGTAGGGCAAGGTAATTTAGTAAGTGTGAATGAAAAAACACACACACACATATGCGCGCATGCATAGCCTCAAATATTATAACGAGTGTAAGCTATTATAGTTAAAGTATAGTTATGACATTTGGTTATTATTGTAACGGCCCGAAAGTTTTTCGACCCCAAGTAGTAAATTTAAAAGTGGTAAATTGTTTTAAAATAGTGATTTATTACTTATGGTGGCAATATCATTTATGTTAATTTATTTCAGGTGCCCTTTTCAAATAAAACGTAGTATTATTTTTAATCCAATTATTTAACTTGTTTGATCACTCGATGGTACAGACAAGGATAATTGGAACGAACATCAAATAGAGATAAGCAAATATATAGATAGTTACTTTTTTTAATTAACAGATATGAAGATGATTCTCCCCTTAGGTTTTTATTGACCTTACTTAGCCGCTGCCATTTATATATACGTTTTCAAATTAATACAATTTAAGCCATTTATTCACTTCTAATAATTTAAAGATTGCCGTGTATTACCCATAAGTATGATGATTTTAATCACCATCATAATATCATTAAAATTTCAGATTACGGATTTAAACAAGAATAGATTTTAATTGAAGAAGAAAATTCAAGTTATCTTGCGTATATACCAATTCCATCTCTCCTCTTTTTTTTCCTATTTTCCTTATCTTTTCATTATTTTTTTCATTTTTCTCCTTATTTTCTTTTATTTTCTCCTTTCTCTCATTTATTTTTATTTTTTTTCCTTAATTTTCTGGCTGGCCCAAACTCGGCCCAAAGTCTCCTCTTCCCCCCTTCTTCCCAGTTCTCCTTTTTGTTATAATGCCCTGGAAATCATCGCCCCCTCCATGGATCGCAGTTAGCCCAATGATTACGTCGCTCTCCCAGCGATAATAATTGGGAATTGGTTTCATTTAACAAAATTTAACCATGTCAAATAAGCAATTGTATTTAGACATTTTTATAATATCGAATGGATTTCTGCAACAGTGTTGATTATGACAAGATAAAAACTCGTAGTGTTATACGAGTTACCTTGGTTTTTCGAAGAAGTTATAACTTAAGTATTGCATACTAGATGGGTTTACTCACGCTGGTTTCCAGCCTAACTCGGGTGTTACTTTATTGTAATGCTCGGGTCAGACCGAGTATTACAGATTTTCAGGTTAGGGCGTTTTGGAGCACAGGAGACGAGCTGGATGGCAGAGACGTATTGATTGGATTTTCGCTGTGTATTATGAACTATATAGACAGTAGTTGAGGACAAGTTATTAGAACTACCTAGATTTGTTATACTCTGATATCTTGTATATATATTGCTGGTTACAACTCTTCTTGTATAAAATGCTGCTATTTGTATATTATATTTTGTTCTGCTGCGATTGTGAGATTCTGTATTGTTTTTTTGGTTCTTCTTCTACCTCTTTTTCTTCTTAACCCTAACAGTCTGGGGTTTCTGACACTCGATTGCTCGGCACTCTATACAGTGAACGTATTAGTGTCGTTTTCGGGGTCGAAAATCTTTCGGGCCGTTACAATTATAGTAGGTGGAATGCGAGGTCAGTAGTGTTACACAATAGAACGCTGCCCACTACAAGGGGCTACCAACAGTTGTGTAACATTATACCGATATGAGACATATCCAACCATAGGACCCATGTAGTATATAGGTTAGCATATAGATAAATGAATACCCCCAATAGACAGAGTAGTCCTCTTCAAATATAGTTTTTAATGGGGTATTGCCTCGATTGCATTAGGCAATTTAGATGGGATGATGAGCGGGATCGAGCACTACACGGCTTGGTCGGTACATACGGTATCACCAAATATGGCATAATATTACGAATAGCCGTCAGGGGTAGGGCTACATAGGGCGATACATCATCAATCCTTAGCGGACAACGGGAAGGACAAGGTTACACCTAACTGGTCTTCGCCTCCTACCAGGGTAGACTCGGTTGGGTTATGCACTACCACGGTTATTTTCTAGTTTGTTTGTTAAGGCCAGGCTAGTTAATCCAAAGAGAGTTCTTTCAAATTGGATGGGGTGGTCCATGGAACCGAGCCCATAATAGGAAACAGACAAAGTAGTAAATCCCTGAAGCGAGATAGAGTACAGAATAATATTTTGAAAAGCCATCATTAGTCACTATGGGAGTCCCTCGAGTTATACGCTGACGAGATCATGACACAGCGAGGGCAATGGATCCTGATAGTGTGCTAATTGAGAGATATTAGCGGGGATAGTATCTAGGTCCATTGGGAGACCGTGGTACTTATATTTATATATATGTACATCTAACACCCCTAATTTTGACTAACATTATTTATGACATTTGATTAGATAAATAAAATAAAATAATGTAAAAGGATAAGGAGATTGAGATTTAATAATTATAATATGGGTCGAGCTTTAATTAATGAACTAATAAGATTGATTAGAACATTCATAAGAAGGAGGATTTAGGAAGAGGGAAAAATAGGAAAAGGCATTATTTCTTAAACTTAAACCCTTCCATTCTCATTTCCTCCCCCACTTTCATTCGTACAAACGAAAATAGAGAAAAAGGCTGGCCATTACAAGGAGTTTCAAGAGAAGAAAAAGCTAAGAAACAAAATTAAAGCTTAGGGGAAATCAATTCAAACTCAAATCTCAATTTCCTCTATCAAATCACAGTGAATAATGATTATCCATCTCAAGTATTCTATGTTTGTTTTGGTTTTATGATTAAACCCGAATTCTTTGATGTTAATATGCCATACTTTGAATGATGAATGATTATATGCTTATTGGTAAATTATTGGATTTATTTATGAAATTTTTTAATAGGTTTAAGCGTGAAAACCTGTCATATGATACCCAAATGACTTTAAATTTAGATATGATGTTAGAAACATTATTTTTGAAGTGGGTTTTTGATTTCATATTTTTCCAATCAAGTATGAATATTTTATGAATTTCTTAAGTGGAGAAAATGGTTTATTTCGGGTTTTAACTATTAAAAATAATTAATTAATGTCTTTTGTCCTAAAATTGTATATGTTAAAGAATATGATAAATCCAATTTATTATGTTTTTTGGGGGATTTTTTCCAAGTGTTTACGAATTATTATGAATTTATTAGGCTTGAAAAGATTAATAATTATATTAAAATATTAATATAAATTGTATGGTTTGCTAATTATTTTAGGAATGAGAAATTAGAGCTATAGCAGTTTTCGAAAAAGGATTTGGTAAAGAAAGTTATTGTCCAATAAGAATTTGATAAATAATTGAAGTTGGTGAAAAGATATTGCTTTTTAAAGAGATAAAACCGTTTCTATGTCAATTACGATATTGCCAAGCACTATTAATCAATGTCATAGCCCATTTATGGCGCATGTCGTCTCTAACCTGTAGGTAAGCATACAATAGCAGCTTAGTTGGTATGCAATGACTCCACTAAGGTTGGTATGTATCAATGCCGACATTGATGCCTGCTTCGTTGGTGATGTCGTTGTTCTATACCGCTAGTCTTCTATGTCGCATATGTTCTATATCGGGTGTTTTATACCGTATGTTTTATTGTGACATTGATAATGCTGTAAGGTTTATAGCGACGTCCATGATGCCGCATGTTTTCTATACTGACATCAACTCCTTATGATTTCAATGCCAGTATTTGCTTGTGCCACCGCGTTTTGGTCATGATCCCACTATAGGTATTTTCGACATTGATTATAAAGAGGCAATGATACCACTAGTTTCTTATGCCGCAGTGTATAGGCTATTTTTGACATTGATGGTAAAAAGGCAATGATGCTGCTAATTTCTTATGCCGTCGTGTTTTGGGAATGATGCCGCTATAGGTTATTTTTGACATTGGTTTTATAAGGCAATGATGCCACCCAACCCTAATATCGACATTTCCATATTTCTAAGTTTTAAAGTTTTGTACTATGCAACCCATAACTATGTCTCTTGTATTCAGCGATTTATATGTATTTATAATATGCGCTACATGGTTTTAGCCGTATGGTCTTATGTTTTATAAATCGGATGCTTTAACATGATTTCAATATAGAAGGGGTGCGATAACCCATATAGGCAATATAAATGCCGCACTTTATCAATATGAATGGTTTTACTGTATATGGCTTCATAGCCTGAGGTTTTGAGGTGCGATAACCTCTAAGTGATTTCGAAATTCGTTGATGCTATTTTATAAAAGCATATACATTGGTATAGTATATTTTGGAAAGTAAAGGGCTATAGTTTTCATTGTTTTAAAGTATGATTTCAAAGGTAAGTATTATAAAGATTTATGTTTTCAAGGAAATATAAAAGGTTATTTAGCCTAGAATTTTACTAGAAAGATTATTCTTATCATCTTTAGATCAATTGTGATAGCATGAATTGATTCAGAGATTAGAAAACCAGATGGGACTGGTGTAGGATTGCACACTATACTTCAGCTACTAACCCCTAGCTAATACCAGTCGAAAATTCTAATGCGTAGGGCTTTATCATGGGTAAAACCAAAAGCAGGTTTACGCACAGAAAGGTATACACAAACATGATGTAGGTTATTGGTTGGCCTGCAAAACCATTAGGATCAGAGTGACCTTTGGAATAGTAAGTTTCGGACAGACCATCCAATTTTTTTCTATTAGTAAGTTAGAGAAATTTATATATCAGATAGGCTCGAGTTAGCTACATAGGTTTGTAGTTATCCTGAGAAACTATGATGTTGGGGCAGATAGTCAATTTATTTAGACAGATTGGTCATGATTACCCAGGTTACATGCATGCATATTATTGTTTATATTTCTAGTTTAACCATTGTTGTCGCAGATGCTTGATTTATAGAATATATATACTGAGGACACTAGTTAGGGGAAAACTCGTCCGCTCAGTGGCGAGGTCTTACTAGATATCTATTAACCGAGATGACATTGTATCATTCACACTAGACTTTTTGTTTGACCTGAAGTTTTTTTTCCCTTAAACTCTCAGGTAGTCGTATGGGTAGTTCGAGAGTAAGGTTTTTAGGTTATTTAGGTTTGGCGAATAAAGCTTTTGAAGACGTGCAAGAGGCAGAGCTAGCTATGTAGGAGTCTATCTATTTACTTATTCGCTGTGTTGTTATGACTTTTGTTTGTATGTATGTAATGGAAGAAATTGTATCTGTCTAGTAGTTAACTCTGATCAACCAAGAGGGCATATTCATATATCGCACTGGGAGTATTTTTTAATAATTATATTTTATCTGAACTTGGGCAACGTTTGGGACATGTAATGAATATGGAAATTAATTAACAAGATCCGTGTTTTGAAAATTTTCATATTCTTGTGCTTTGATGTTAATGATACTATTAACTAATCTTATTTTTTCATTAGAGAATAATACAATTGATGACTGTAGCATCAGTAGCACTTATTTTTGGGCCTCATAATAAGGGATGTTACAACTTGGTATCAGAGCAAAGGTTTATGCAAAACTAAAAACATTTTGAATTTAAAAGAGCTTTTGGAAACATAATCCTAATGAATTAAAGAATGAGATTGGGGTATGGAATAACGCTATAGTAACATACTTGTATTTGCTATATATAAGTATATACATATTATATCTATTATTCCATCTCTCTTTGATTGTTCTTCCGTATCTTACTAAGGTTTGAATGCAGATTTAAGGAAAGTAAGATATGAAGGTGGAAAATGGAAGAGTGAATCTCGGTGGAGGAAGCACCACAATCAATGGCAATGTCAGGCCCAATACTAGGAGGAATCTGGGTCGACAAATGTAACATCCCCTATTTGGAGGCCCAAAAATAACCGCAATAGATGCTGCAGTCATCTATAGTTATCATTTTTCGGTGACCAAATGTGGTAATGTTAGATACATTGATATACTAGAAACACGTGGATATGAAAAAAATTAACTCAATTTTAAAACAAATTTCTCATTCCATTTCAAATCGCATTTCAGATTCATTACATAATCCCAATTCATAAACCATGTTCAGAGAAATATAATTATTACAAATTATGCCAAGAGCGACATATGAAGATGCCCCTTGGTTGATCAGAGTCTAAATATAGGTACTAAATAACTTTTCCATTACATCCAATTACATATCGGAATCAAACAGAAAGAACTCCTAATAGCTAGCTTGCTTCCTGCACATCTCCGGAAGCTTATTTGCCTAAAGGAGAACCTGAAAACTTTAACTCTCAAACTACTCAAAATCAATTGAGCACCCAAGAGTTCAAGGGGAAAATATAAACTTCGAGTCGGACAGAAAGTCTAGTGTAAATAGTAACCTACCATCTCGAACCACATAGTTTTCATGGGCTAACTAAGACATGTCCACCAATAATCTTTTGATCAGTCTTGGGCATCCTATATTCTGGTCTATCTGACCTTCTAGATGCAATTCTACTCACACATGAGTTAATTCAATGTATATTCACTACTGGGTCAACCTAGCATGTTATTCTTCCCTTAACACCCCAAAATGCAGTTATGGGTTATAAATGAAGTGAATATGATTACACAAACATACATAATAACTGATTAAATAATACAACAATATAAACATCCATGGTTTAATTCCTTGTGATCATTTTCTAATGAAATATGGTTAATACCCTTAACCCACTATCTTTACCGAGGAAAGCTTCCGCTAAAATTTCAAAGTTAAATGCCATTTCAAACTCTTTTACATTGCCATGTGTTTACTTTAAAAATGAGAATTAGTTATCTAATTTGAAAACTAAGGCTTTCACCTATATCCTTCAGATCATTATGATATCATGAGTTACCCTCTATCACACTCTCTTTCAACATCATGGAGCAAACAAGCTCTCTGCCCCTTTCCATTTAACAAATACATTCGAAACAAGCGGCTATGTCCCTTTCGCCACTCTACTCTAGCGGTAGGACCTTTAGAAATCATTGCTGAAGTAATGTGGAAGGCCCATTCCTCTACTTCTTTGAAACCATGCGGAAGGACCCTATCGACACCATTGATTGGGTGTGGCACAACCCTTCCACCTCTATAATTAAAGATTAATGCAGAAGGACCCTTTCGACACTATCAACTAGTGCGGAAGGTACCTTCCACAATGATTGGACTTACTCAAGTATAATGGTGCAGAAGGTATGTTGTAAACAAAATTGATTAGTGTGGCACACCCTTTCCATCTCATTGACTAACATACTTGTGGAGCATATAAGAGCGGAAGGAGCCCCTTTGACACTATCTACTAGTGTGGAAGTTTCTTTCCGTGATAGTTGGATCAATTAATGCGGCGGTGCACACTTGTTTAGCTGTATGTATGCGGAGGGACCCCTTCGACACTATTGATTAGTGCAGAAGGACCCTTCCGCCTTCATCCTAGACAAGGCTATATATTAACTACAGCGACACTCCTATCCCCTTAGTGTTCAAAGAAAAGCAACATTGTATTCTTTCGAAGGTATCAATGATTTCGAAGGTATTAATGCTTTCGAACGCAAGTGGCGTTGCTGTAATTATCATAAAAACTGATTTTTATCTAAGTAAAGCAATTTCTTTTTACCTAACCTTTATATTGTAAATTTTCTATTGGATAACAAAACTTTATAAAATTCTTTTCAGAATTTTCTACCGCATGTAGTTCCCAATGCTCCAATATTTGATTTAAAATTATTAACTAACCCCTTGTATTTAATTAATCATTAAATACTAATCTTTCTAATTAAATCCAAAACTCACCCAAATCTCTTGAGAAAAATCTCAGAAATTAACATAAATTTCAAAATTATAATATCTTTATCATATATAATTTTCTACCCAAAAATAAACAATTATTTCCTTAAATAAATTAACACTGGAAATATCCATTTCTTTCACTCAAAAATTCATCATAAATTATCCACGGCTTGGAATATTATGAAAATTTTAAACCCATCTCCAAAATAATGTTTTACATAACATATTCAAAAATCATGGCATTTGGAAATTATTTTGCACAATTTTAGCCACAAAACTGAACTACATTGTTCCGCAAAATCCTTGTTTAAATTATAAATGGCATTTAAATCAAAACATATCATCATTCATCCAATCATACGGTTTTAAACCTCAAACCTGAATTAAAACATTCAAGATGACTTATATGAGATTGTTTAGATCATTATTCACCTTATTTGGATAAGGAACTTGAGATTTGTTCTACACTTTAATCTTCCTAGCTTGAATCTTAGCCTCTAAAGTATTTTTGAGCTTCTCTTCTTCTAGGGTTATGTCCGGACTTGTTTTTCTTTTATTTATGTTTTTGTTTTGTAAGAATTTAAATGAGAATTTGTTAAAGGGTTTTAGAGGTTATGGGGTTCAACTATACCCATTTTACCACTGCCTTATTCTCTTTGGTTTCTAAGTCATAACTCTTTCTCAATAATTAATTTAGTTAACGCACGACCTTAATTAGTTTTCAAATCTCAATTCCCTTATCACTCTATTATCTACATTATTCTATTTAATTTATCTAATTAAACCTCCTGAGTAATGCTTTTTAAAATTAGGGGTGTTACAACAAACAGCTGCTAATATGGGTGCTGGAACACCGTCGGTAGACATAGGTGCTATGTATCTGTTCTTTGTCAATATTATGCAAGCAAAAGCTGATGGTGGGTTAGTAGGTGGAGCTACTTGAGGAGCAAATCTTGAAGTTGTTGTTGTCAACAACTATGTTGTTTTAAGTCTGGATTACACAAGACTTGGAGGAATGCCATTCATTGGAACAGAGGATGCTATCAAGGTGGAACATAGATACTTCATTATGAAAGGATTTTTGCTAATTTAGGTCTGAATGATGAGAAGAAAAGGACATTAGCATCTAGACAACTACAAGGAGTGGCATCATACTAGCGGAATAGTGTTACTATTGGAGTGCTATAGGAAACCTTGACTTAAGCTGAGTTCAAAAGGAGGTTCAAGGAGAGGTTCATGTCTGAATTTTCCAAGTCTACTTTGCTTAGGAAGTTTGCTGAGTTGGTACAAAGAGTCATAATTGAGTTGGAGTATGCAACAAGATTTTAGGATCTATCCAGATATGGGCAAGTTATAGTTGACACAGTGATTAAGAAATGAGAAGTTCATCTGTGGATTAAGACCAGAGCTTGCAAGGGCAACCTTGCCACATTTCAGGGATCCATGTGACGTGGTAGTGGAGATTGCGTTGAGGATGAAGAGATGCTTTCTTTCTTTGGTGGTAACAAAGCAGTGGAGACTCAAAGTGGGCAAAAATAGAAAAGGAAGTTATTTCAGACAAAGGGAGCTTAGAAGTATGGAGCTGCCAAGAAAGGAAAGCGGATGTTATGTGTTACAAGCGTGACAAGAAAGGGAATTTTGCGAATGAATGTCGCTCTGGAGATGGAAAGAAAGTTACTGGGAGGAAGAACATCAAGTGCTTCAATTATGACCAGATAGGCCATTGCAGGAATCAGTGCAAGGAACCAGCCAAGGTTAAGAAAGGAAAAGTGTTTGCTTTGGAACTAGCTACCTTGAGACCAACAACAGAGGAGAAAGGAAAGGCTATGATGAGAGGAACGCTTTTGATTCATGGCTTACCTATTATAGTAATGTTTAATACCGGTGCATCACATTCTTTTATAACTCGTTGTTTGGTAGATAAGCTTTATCTAGAACCCTCATACCTAGTTACTTCCTTAAGGGTTGCGAATCTGATGGAAGGGTATGCAACTCTTGGGATGAGATGTGGCCATTTAGAGTTTAAGTTGTTAGACCATGTATTTTCCTGCAGGTTGCATGTGTCTGATTTTGTAGACTTTGGAATTATATTGGGTAAGGATCGGTAAAGTAAGTATGACGCTAGTATATTTTTCCAAGATAGGAAATTATCGCTAAGACACCCAAATTGTAACAATCGAATTATATACTTAGTAGAGAATGCGAATTTTGATGTTTATGCTTTATTGGTGCAATGGAGGAGGAAGACGAGTTGAATCGACATTTTATTGTTAGAAAATTTGCATATGTCTTTGAGCCAGTAATAGGACTACTATTGAGACGAGCTATTCTTGTACATGGAGCTGAACCATAAGTAGACTGCCTAGCAAAATGAGACCTACTGAGATGAAAGAGTTGAAGGTGCAACTGGTCGACTTAGAAAGGAAACGTTTTATTAGGCCAAGCATTCTACCGTAGGGAGTGGCCACGGTGTTCATGAAGAAACTGAACAGGTTGTTGAGATTATGTATCGATTATCGTAAGTTGAATGAAAGGATAATATAGAATCGATATCATTTTTCCAAGAATAGAAGATTTATTTGATCATTTGAGTGGAGCCAAAGTATTTTCCCAATTGGATTTGGCGATAGGGTTCCATCAATTGAGAGTGGCGGAGGATATTATTCCTTTGATGGTGTTTCAAACAAGATATGGTCGTACGAGTTGTTAGTAATGCATTCGGATTGACTAATGCGCCTACTTTCTTCATCGATTTGATAAACTGAATCTTCCGAGAGCATTTGGATAGGTTCGTGCTAGTATTTATAGTTAACATTTGTTAATTGGGTTTTTAATCAAGCAAAAATCAATAGAAGCTAGAAAATTGAAACGAAGACGAAACGACTTGAAATCTTGAAGGTACATCTAGATAAAGCAAAGGAGTGGCTCAGAGAAGTTTCATCCTAAAATAAGCCAAAAATAGAGGTCAGTGCCTACTTTATCATGTCGGTGGGGACTTCACATAGCCTTGTGTTTTCCACTCAAACTTCACAGGGGTCATTCTCTACTTCTTCTATGCCTGCTCAAGAGATTTCCATGTGTTTTGAACAACTAATTACAAGAGATGAAGAGTTAGTAGTCAAAACAGCAGAACAAACAAAGTGATGAAGGAACTATCACCAATATCAACCAACTACCTATGAAATCAACATGGGACAACGTAAAATCAACTATCATGCAGTGTACGAAAGAAATTGAATCAATTGGAGTTAACTACAAATGTCAGCACCGACATGAGAGGTCGGCACCGACATATGTAATCTAGGTGAGCTCACGACTTCACACACTCTTTCGGGCCTTCATGTGGACTCTGCTCCAACTATCCTTCTGGCCCATTATGATCGCTGCCCTTATAAATACAAACCATAGAGCAACTAAAACAGGATTTGGTTTTTGCCATCACTACGTGGAAGCTCTGTCTCTTCTTCATCTTCTTCCTCTTCTTCCTCTACACAATAGTCATCAAGGCAGCTACTTTGGCAATTCTAGGACATAGAATCAGTCTAACTCATGTACTTGTGACTTATTTTCTCTCAAATCCTTTTTAATCTCAATCAAATCCATAAGCAACAAAGCTATGAGTGGACATAGGCCAAAGATTGTCGAACCACTATAAAATCGTGTGTCTCTCTTTCTTATTATTGTTTGTTTCCCTTTACTAGTACTATTATATGCTAGATCTAGGTATAATAGGCTTCCTACAATCTATTCTTGGGTGTTGATCCATTTTTGGCATTAACAGTTGGTGCTTTCACTCAGAAAATCCGACCCTAGGCTTAGATCTAGCTTACTATTTTGGATTAAGAGAGATCCAACGGTTAGAACCTGGGAATTTTCATTAAAGATTCATAGGCTTGTCATCGGAGATCAATAGCACCTAGAAAACAAAGGACTACTTCTAGAAGATCCACATGAGCAACAATTGGTCGTAATGATGCAAACCCCCAACAAACTGAAGTAAACAACGTTAACAATCATCGAACAGAGGTTCATACTAGAAATCTAGCACCAGGTTCCTCCACTCAACTAGATGTTAAGACTAAAGGAGAGCTTAACCAGATGGCTAATGAACTTAACTAGAAAAATCGCCGATAGCCAAAAGGCTCTCATGGATAAGATCAATGCTTTGCTAGCGCTGCAGCCACCAAGTGCTCTGAGAGCTAGATAAGAATCTGTGGCTTCCATGGAATAAGAGAATTCCTCTATTTCAGGGTTGAATAGAAGGAACTATAAATAAATGTAGAAGGAGGTTGTTGGTGGAGCTGCTGGAATCGTAGTAGAAGGTAACAAAATTACTCCTACTGGAAAAAAGCCTACTGCGAACCCAAATCTTATAGTGCACACTCCTCAAGTGAACAACGCAATGCTTGTTTCTGACTCTGAAGCTGACATGCAACTTGATGATGATAGATTGGAATTGAATGCTAATATAAACAGGCAAAATGCCAAAAATGAAGTTTAGACTGCCCCGGTAAGACCAACCCTACGCCAACGGGGTCCTACAAGAGTGGTTCTCATTCTCCCCGAGAATGGAGAACCTACGCTTCAACTGGCAAACCGAGACCATTTGCGGAAACACTCGGCGTAGCCCCTAACAACCGACCAGTAGACCATCATGCTAGCGAGGAGTGCATCGCTGACATGGTCAAATAGTTAATGGAGGAGAGAAGGGGAAGAAAGAATGAAGAATGTGGTTCTACGCCAAGCCGAACTCCATTCATTGAAAGCGTTCTAAGGGAAGAATATCCTAAGAAGTTCACTATAACGACTATGGCATCATATAATGGAACAATGGACCCTAAATAACATTTGTACAAGTATGAGTGGCCTATGGATGGAGCTAGGGCGACAGATGTTGTCCGATATAAATGTTTCCCTATCTTCTTGGAAAGAGTTGCTTCCATGTGGTTTACTAAACTTGCACCGAGATCTATTTCCACTTTTAACGAATTAGCAAAAAAAATTCTAGAGCAGTTTAGACTCCAACTACATAACCGAAAGACATGATGTCTTTATCTGGATTTTTCCAAGGACCTAATGAGTCACTAAAATCTTTCATGGACCGGTTCAACATTGCAGATTGATCCTATGAATAAAGAAGGAAACGGAAAAAGTCAATATTCACCCACGAAACCCTTAATTCTTATTTATTGGATTCTAATACTGTCTTTATTCAATAATTTATTAATGAAGTAAGCAATCTAAAGGAGGGAATGATTTTTATGACTTTAGTCCGAGCCATTTACCCGGATATGGATTAAAATGAAAAAACCCACTACCATGAAGGAATTCCTTCGAAAGGAAAACCAGTTTCTAAGTAGAGAAGAGGCAAGTACAGTCGAAGGCAAAACTGTCGGTGAGCAACAAAAGGAAATAGTTCAATGCAATGTGGTAGTTAAGCAGGATGAAAATAGTTCTAGAACTACAATAGGAGAGAATTCAAATCAAAATAAGATGAATCAGAATTCTAGTAGGCATGACGGGAACGGGAAACGTCTAAGGAATCTCAGACCTGAGGATTATATGTCGTTGAACGATAGTTTAGAAAACATCTACTTTGCCACTCATGGGACCGAGCGATACAATAAACCGCCCAAGAGGAAGCATCTAAACAACAAAAGAAATCGGGTAGTTTTGTCGCTTTCACTAGACTCATAGGTATAACACAAATTAATGTCCGCATATGAAGGACTTAATTGAGGAACTGATAAGGAATAACAGGCCTCAATAGTACGTGAAGAAATCGTAGAATTCTGACCAATCTACTAGACCCCAAGTTCCACACAATCAAGGAAACAGCCTAGACCTAGCAAAGAAGGATCTCATCGGACTGATCAGAGACTTGCCATAAGTATCATCATTAGAGGACCTAATACAACATAGAAGAATTGGGGTGAGATGGAGTGATATGCCAGTTCTTTGAAGCATGCTCCTACAGAAACTTGTCATACTAAGGAAGATGAAGTCCCGACCAAACAACAAATTTGATAACTGATGAGATCATATTCTGAAACTGGGATATAGAAGGTATAGAGACGCAAAATCTTGACCCAATGGTGGTAACGGTTGGATCGGGCCGGTAGTTGTGCGTAGAATGTTGGTTTACAACAGAAGGGTTGACATCCTTTTTCGAAAAACGTTCGATCAGATGAAGATCAACATAAAGGATGCGATCGCTTGTAGGATGAAGATTCAGGGATTTACAGATAAACCAAAATAGCCAGTCGGGACTATTAACTTACCTGTAGCACTTGGAGAAGGAGAACAAAGGGTAGTTCTTATTCGGACCTTTGTGATAATTGATGAATTCTCAGCTTACAACACTTTATTAGGCCAACCGACCCTTGCTGATTTCAAAATAGTTTTGGCTTCATGGTGCCTTACAATGAAGTTCCCAATGGAAAATGGGGCTGGAGTGGTAAGAGGAGACCAAAGCGCGGCAAGAGAATGTTACATCATCGAAATGCATGAAGCTTGACAACCTGAGAAGGGGAAGAATGTGGGGAAGACTCTCCACATTCATGACCCGCAAGCATAGCAATTACATTACCAGCATAGTTTACGGATGTTGTCATATTAACATGGATGACCCAAATCGGGTCTTGAAGATAGGTTCACAGCTTAGAGTCAAGATGCAAAACGATTTGATAAAATTTCTTCATGCCAATCTGGATGTGTTTGCTTAGACGTATTCTAATATGTGTGGGATATCGTTGGAGATAGCATGTCACACACTTATTATTGACTCCAAATTCACGTCAGTAAGGCAGAAGAGACGCAGTCTGAGTCCGAAGCAATCCACTGCATTGAAGGAAGAAGTGGATAAGCTATTGGCCAACGACTTTATCTATGATCCAACATATCCTGAATGGGTGTCAAACCTTGTACTAGTCAAGAAAATGAACGGGAAGTGGAGGACTTGCGTCGATTACTCAGATTTGAACAAAGCTTGCCCGAAGGATAGCTTTCCACTAACTAGAAGCTAGCATCTAGTTCGTAGAACAGCGGGACAAGAGCTACTCTCATTCATGAATGCCTACTTAGGATACATTCAGATTATGATCCATAAGCCCGATCAGGAGAGCACCAGCTTCATTACCGAATTGGGACTGTACTATTATCTTGTAATGCCATTTGGCTTAAAGAACGCTTGTGCTACTTACCAAACATTAGTGAATGCAATGTTCAAGAATCAGATCGGATGGATGATGGAGGTATGTGTGGATGACATGCTTGAGAAATCATGAGTGTTTGGAAACCATCTAGATACTCTTGGAGATGTTTGAAATCCATCGGAAGTATGAGATGAAATTGAAACCCTTGAAGTGCTCGTTCGATGTTTTGTCAGGAAAATTTCTTGAATTCGTAGTAAATGCAAGGGGCATTGACGCCAATCAAGAACAGATCACAGCATTATGAAATGTCAAAGCCCCATCAACAAAAAAGAGTTACAGAGTCTAAATGGGAAGATCGCAGCATTGAGTTGCTTCATATCCAAAGCAACGGATAAGTGTATACCAAACTTAGATGCAATGAAGAAGGATAAGAAGAACTTCGAATGGAATCAAGACTACCAGACAGCCTTTGAGGAATACTTCAATACATGAAGACATTGTTGGTCCTATCTAAACCAGTAGATGGGGAAGATCTATTCATCTACTTGGCAGTGTCAGCCCATGCTAAGTGTAGCAATTGTGCGTGAGGAGGCTAGGATTCAACGGCCCATCTACTGCATCAGCAAACGGTTCACCGAAGTCGAATGAAACTACCCGAAGTTAGAAAAGTTATCGTACTGCTTGTTTATAGCAAGGAAGCTGCGGCTGTATATCCAAGCTGACCCCTCAAGGTGTTGACGGATCAACCCTTAAAGCGGGTACTTTACCGACCCGAGACCTTGGAACGGCTTCTGAAGTGGAATATTGAGTTAAGCTAGTACGATGTGACTTATCATCCCCGAAGAGCGATTAATAAATAGACGTTGGCAGACTACATAGGCGAGTTCACAATCTGGGATGATGATGAGGAGGATACAACGATTGTAGCATTACAATGGAAATTGTTTCTCGACGATGCATCAAACAAATTCTGCTCATGAGCAAAGTTATGCTTGAAACTTCCAAAGGACGGTCGATATGTTATGCCGTAAGGTAAAAATTCCCTGCTATTAACAATGAGGCAGAGTATGAGGTGTTGATAACGGGGCTGAAGATTGTGAAGGAACTTGGAATTAAACCTCTCTCTATATATAGCGACTCTCACTTTGTCGTTTGTCAAGTGAAACGAGAGTATCATGCTAAGGATGCGAACCTCACCCCTTACCTGTCGAAAGAATGGGAATTGCTCAACGATATTGACACTACATGATAACTCATATCCCTAGATAATAGAATGTGAAGGCCGATCACTTAGCTAAGCTAGCCGGTTACGAAGATGTACAATAAGTAGGATTAGTTCTAGTGGAAGTATTGTCGGCTCCCAGCATAGATCAGATGGATGTCGACTGGATTTTGGAAACCACAAAAGAGGAGGGATCATGGATGACGCTAACCAAGGACAACCTACTCAGAGGAATACTCCTAAGGGGTCGGAATGAACGAAAGAAGCTCCTTCGGAAGGAACCATGATTTGTAATGCATGATGGAGTACTATACCAGAGAGAGTTCTCTATTCCCCTACTCAGGTGTGTGACCAAAAACGAATCTAAGAAAAACCTCATGGAAATTCACGAAGGCAATTGTTGCGGCCATACTGGAGGGCAAACATTGGTGAAAAGGCTCTCATTTATGGAAACTTCTTTCCAAAAATAAACCAAGACATGGAAAACTATTCCAGATGATGCAATCGATGCCAGAGATTTGCAAAGATTCCACGAACCCCATTAAAGAAACTTACCCAAATGGTCAGTCCATGCCGTTTGCAATATGTGTAATTGATCTAGTCAACGTGTTACCAATGGCAAAAGGAGGAGCTAAATATGCCATCATTGCATTTGATTCCTTTACAAAATGAACCAAAGCGGAACCAATTGTTATGATAACTACTAAAAAAGTAATTAACTTTGTAGCTTAAAACATTATTTGCAGGTTTGGAGTACCACAGAAAATCATCGCAGATAATGGAACTCGGTTCGAGAGTACTGAATTCAAAGGCTTATGCAAGCGTTACCGAATTGAGAAGAGCTTTCCCGTAGTAGCACACCCGCAGGCAAACGGATAAGAGGAGGTAGTGAAGAAATTCATCAAATCCACCATAAAAAAATGGCTGACAAAAGCTAAAGGGAACTGGGTTGGTGAGCCTCCGCTTGCACTATGGGCTTACAGGACGACACATAAATCTGCGACTGGATACTCCCCCTTCGCTTTAGCTTATGGTTCAAAAACTATGATATTAGTGGAATTGGAAGTCCCCACTTATCGCAGAAGGCATTTAAATAAAAGAGAAAATGAGCAACTACTGCTCGAATCACTTGACCAGATCGATGAGAAGAAGGGGGAGGCTAAGCTTAGAACTAGTGCTCACCAGAAAAGAGTGGCACGACACTTCAACACCAAGGATCGAAACCATACCTTCAAAGTGGGATATCTCAGCATGAAATGGATCTTCCTGAGTATGGGAGTACTTGGCCCTAATTGGGAAGGACCCTACGTTATTGGCCAGAAATTTGGAGATGGAACATTCAAGCTGACGACGGTTGATGGAATTATGATTCCTCATGCTTGAACAGCGACTCGCTATGGAACTACTATATTTAATACATATTTATGTATTTTCTATTCTTGAAAATAAGCCATCCAGGGACACCGGGGCATTGTAAATAGTTAGGACTTGCCTCTTCTTTTATTAATAATATATCTCGCTTCTTGAAACAATGGAACTACGTTCTTGTATGCAAACTGCCTAGTCGACGGGGAAAATCGACTTAAACCGCCGGATCGACGGGGAAAATCGATCCATGCCTTTTGAGAACAAGCATTGCTCTGGCAATGTCAAGAAGGCCATCTCCTTATGCTCCACCAACAAGCCACATGACACTGCTTGAACTGATGGAATTGTGTTCAAGTACGCAATAATCCATGTGCACCACCAATAAGCCGCACGTCGCTGCTTGAACCGATGGAATAGTGTTCAAGTATGCAATACACCTTGTGTGCCACCAACATGGCGTAGACGCTTTTGAACTAATGGAACTATGCTCAAGTAAGCAATACACCTTGTGCGCCACCAATAAGCCACACATCGCTTCTGGAACCGATGGAACCACATTCTTGCAAGCAAACACACGCCCCACATGACCGAGAAAATACTTCCCAATCTTCAGATGGGGAGTATAGACCCTCAGACCATCGGATCGACGGAAAAATCGATTTGGAATTTCCTAAGTACCAGTGCTTCCCTGGCAACACTGGAAAATCCTTTTATTCTCTAGTAATTGATGTTACCCTAGTAACACTGACAGCACATCCAAACTTTCTAGGTACCAACATTGCTCCAGCAGTGTCGAAAACGTTTCCTATCATAGCATTGCTCCAGTAATACCTTGAATGTCCAAATTTCCGGATCAACGACAATACCAGAGTAAAGTCCAAGTACTTGAGCAGTTCGAAAGTTTTTGAAGATAGAAACTAATGTGTGAATAGGATCACAACACTGAACTTGGAAGTATCCGGTTATAGTCAAGGAAAGAAATGCTCGGAATCTAGCATCAGGACCACAGGTTCCTAGAGACAGGACCCTACTGCGCGACCCAGACTGGAGGAAACCGAATGAGTTGCCCAAAACAACAAATCTCTAAGCAGTTGCATGAACCCTTAGATCGGAGTAACTAGCCTTGTGGAGTAGGGGGTATACATACACCAACGCATGGTCGACATAGGCTAAACCGAGATACACCACGGTTCTGTTACACCAAACGAATTACTTTGGCAAATCATAATGGAGCTAAATAATATAATATGCAAAATAACTGCAGGAATATTATTTACATGCATAAAGTTGCGGTAAATAAAGATATGGCACAGACACAAAAGTATAAGATATAGGAAATTGCAATACAAGCAAACATATTATATACATAGGCGGTTATTTATAAACAAACATGGTATATATAATGCAGGAAAAGTACATAGAAGAGATACAACAGAAATGACAATCTTTCATTAATAATATCATTTTATGTACAAACTCAACAAATAGCAGGGGACATTCCCACACAAATGATGAACGTATTTTTCTGCATTTTAAACCATTTGTTTCATATATTTTTATTTTAATAAAGCGGTATTATACGGGTATTTTATTGTGGTTTTGCAGATTATAGATTCCGAAGTGCAACGTTGAAATTAATCGGTTGTGTCGTCCATTGGTATAAATGACACAAAAAAAAGAGTGCAACATTTTGAGTACCAAATAATTCGAAGAGAAAGTACATATCAGTCATGAATAAATGCATCTCACGTCACCAACATGTGTACTATTCATGTAAGAAATCAAATGCAAATACTGAAAATACACTTTCAAAGTTTAGCCTGAAAGTCTCTCAAAGCAAGGCCACTTTCTGTGAATTTTTCTTACTTGGTAATTTCGAGGACGAAATTCTTTTAAGGGGGGAAGTTTGTAACGACCCAGAATTTCTGACATTTGAAATTCGAATATTTAATTGATTTTAAATATTAACAAGTGGAATTAATAAGTCGAATAATTTATTTTTCGAATAATTGGATTTAATTGGGTAATTAAATCGATAATTTAATAGTTGAAATTCTAGAAATAATTGAAATCTGGATTGAATGTGATTGAAAATGATTTATAAAGTTATATTAAATCATATTGAAGTTATAGTGATGTTATAGAACTTTTAAAATTGAATTAAAAGTTAAATTGTGAAAATTGAATATTTTAATATTTAATCGACTAGTGAAATTAGCCATTTTTCGAACTGTCTTAGAATTGGACGAAACTAGTTCCATTGGATCCGTAATAGTTTGTTATTATCGGATTTCAATTTTCGTAGCAATCGGAGTTGTCGTTTGACTGTGGCAGCTCGAAACGCATCGAAATTGTTTTAATATTAATTTGGCGAGTTAAAATAGTCATTTTTCAAAAAGTCTCGGATTTCGATGAAACTAGTTTCATCGGATCCATAATGTGAAATTATTGTATGGTTTCAAATTTTGTGTCAATCGGATGTACGGTTTGTCCGGGGCAAGCCAAAACGCATCGAAATCGGTTTAATTTAAATTTGACTGTTTAATTCCGTAACTCGCATAGATGACCGAATTAGCTCCCGAAACACGTTCCATTGTGTTCAGAACGCGGGGTAAACCTTACGAATGCTAGGCGGCACGTATGATTTGGAGATCGTTTGAAAATGTTGTTTTAAAATGAATTTAATATTATTATATACGTATATATATACACGTTAACAATCAAAACCCTAGCCCTAATATCTTCAGCCGCCACCTCCAATTATCAATGGCTAGAAAGTAATCATCTTCTTCCCCTAATTTCTTCAAATCTACACAATGATTCAACCAACTTCCTAAATGAAAGATGGAGAGCACGTCGAGATCTTCAATCTCAACGGTTAAGATCGTAAATGGAGCTGTGGATCGACCAGAAAGTACTCGCGTTTGGCCGGCCCTTGTTCACGTTTTTTGAAGTGGAGACGTAGCCGAGCTTAGAGCTACTCAAGGCGAAGGGGGAGAGGGTTGTGAGCTTCCAAATGGCGGAGCCTGATCGTCATATAAACGTGAGTAGGTGGTCGCGAAATTCACTTTGTAGTGGCGGCCGTGGGTTACTTGCGTTCATCTTGGCCAGGGGGAAATGTCGCGTGGAAGAAATGCAAACAACGGGCCTGATGTGAAGAGGTAGATCTAACGGCTCTAGTGTGTGGGGTTTGAAATTTAAAAAGATTGTAATTTATTTTATTTTAAATAGTTCAAACTTTGAAATAACGTAACTTCTTCATACGAGGTCAAAAACACACGAAACGACTTGCGTTGGAATCGTATTGACGAACACTACGCTATGAAGCTGGATTGGAAGAAATTGGAGTCAGTGAAAATTTCGGGTAAAATTAAGCGTCCGTTTAATTTTATTCGAAATAAAACGCTGGAACGGAATTGAAACCAAGGTGAGAACTTCTCACTCAATCGAATCTGTTTCGATGTTAATTTTAAATAGTTAAATTTAAAATTTCTTGAATGTATGTTTGAATGATGATTGCTATCTGTTGATTGAAATAGAACTTATACGTCGTATATTAAGCGGAGCTTATTTATTAAAAACATATACCGCGATAATTTCACATTGAAGTGGAATTGGTATTATATATGTATATAGCAATATATATATATTGGAATATGTATATATTGGAATATGTATATATTGGAATATGTATATATTGGAGTTGACTTCCCGCATTGTATAGCGGATGAGACCCTATTGCGCCGCATAATAGCGGATAATATTTATAAATCCCATATACCGCGATAATTTCATTGTGAAGTGAAATTGGTATTGTGCTAACATCTGTGGATGCAGGGAAACAGGTTGGAGGGATCCGACTGGATTCCTCACCGTATTGATTTATTTACAGATATTGTGATATATTCTAATATCATATGATGATATGTGATGTTTTGTTGTCGTGATTGATGATTGGTGCTGTTGCATCATCGGATCCATTTTTGGAAGTTTAAAAAAATAAGGATTTGTAAATTATTAAAAGGATTGGTTTATTTAAATTGAGATTTTTTGATTTATTTTAAAATGGTTTATATATATAAGATTTATAAAATTGATATTTTATAGATCAAAATAATTGAGTTATAAAGGAGTTTTTAAAGTGTTAAAATGAAGTATAAGTAAATCTCATAAGTAATAAGATTTATAACTTGTGAAGTTTTAAAAGAATGATTTTTGCAAATAAATGAATTATAAGTATTTAACTTATAATATGGATTTTTGGTATATAATTGAGTTATAAATTGATTTGGTTAATAAAGTGCTTTTATAAGTTAAAGTTGTTATAAAATACCAATGGAATTTATAAACATAGATTTGTAAATCCGAGAAACGACTTATTTTGATAAGTTAAATTTTTATAGCTTATTAAAGGAAGTATATTCACGATTTTGGACAGTGGATAATCCTTTAAATAAAATGTGTAGAAATGTTGAATTGGGTAAATAAAGTATATTCACGATTTTGGATGGTGAATATATTATTAGATAAAATGGATATGTTTTGGAGAAATGATATTACGAAATGAAGTAATTGTTTTAAAAGATGTTTTAAAACGTGTTAATTATCGAAAACATAGATTTCAACATTCATTATTGAAATAGACGTTTCGAGGAATAAGGAAATGGTGGACTATAACACTGTTGTTATGGTAAATGGTTTCCGAAAGGAAATGTTTTATATAGTATTGGGATTTATATATTTATCTTAATTTCGAATCCCTATACTAGTGATTTTTGGGTCGTCGTAACAATGTTTTACGTAACATTCATTTTGACTCAAATAGATGTGTTTAAGAAAATGATTTCCTTAAAGAATGAAATATATATACTTAATTTTGATTTAAGTATATTGAATATTTTCAAATGTTGAAAATAAATGGATTTGTGAATTACCTATTATTAAATAGGTATGGAAATGTTTTTCCAATATGAAGTGAAATGTTTTGAGATTTTATCTTCAAAGATAAATTGAAATGTGGAAATTGATTTGAAATTGTTTTCAAATAGTTGAAGTGTGGAAATTATATATCTTGTAAAGATATTTTTGGAAGATAAATAATTTGGAAAATTATTTGGAATCTGATGAAGCTATGCAGACCTATTGATAGTTAAATAACCGACTATCAATAATTACCTTGAATGGGTATTTGTTGGGATTTGCTTGAATTTGAATGCCACACTTATTTTTGAATAAGCGCTGACTATTTGGGTTAGCCGGGAAAGGACCTTTGTGTCGTATAACCCATTCTGAATTTGTGATACGACGATATGGATCGTATTGAAGACCGTTGGTGAAGACCGGGTATTTGTGAAAACGATAGGATGACCTATCGATCGTCTCTGCACTGTTAGCTACGGTATAGAGATTTCCTTTGTAATGGGAAGTTTTATCGGGATTGTGAATATCCGAATTTGCAAGGGCTTCTTTGTAAGTGCCTTCGGTTCTGTTCGAACCCGGAACAGACTTGTATGGTTACATGTCTGACATTACGTTTTGAGATATAAAGCTGATTTCTTTCAAATACATTTCTGTTGGTGGCGGAGAATTTATTCTCTTAGCTTAACACCCTTCTCCGAGACGTACAAGCTCAGAGGTTATGTAGTTGAAATTTATCGGCGATATATTCCCAATTTGGTAATGTGACATGCTGAGTGTTGCTGTGAAATGATCATTGTTTGATCATTTGTGATATGATCATTTGTTTGATCATTTATCTTTGTGATCATTACTTTGATCATTTGTTTGACCCAAAGCATAGCTTTTGTATAAAGCGTAGCTTTGTGGACGAGACTTCGTCAGGGCCTCACAACCCGGAAATGGTCGAAACAGGAATGTTGCGGCAAGGTTATGAGGGTCGCGCCCTTTAGGGTATGTCATTTCCTTCTGGAAAGGGGTGGTATCATGGTATGGAGCCCAGATACTTACTCATGTGGATACACCTTATTTATTATGTGTGATGTTGGTTACCGAGCGCTCGGATAAAGGTCCAAAAGGACCGGGGGATGGCATATTCATGAGTTACCTAGTTACAGGGGTAACCCGGCTTTGTTGGCAGAGAGCAGTTTGTCTCTCGGAGCGTCCAGCCAGAGGCATTTCTTTCGTGGCATAGGAAGTTCCTTAGCCTGACCATTTGTTGGAAATCCAATTCCCAATACGAAACTTGTACGGTTTTAGTTGTAGAACCTGCCATTTACTTATGGTGGCGCCCCACTGTTTAAATGGTAGCTATAGTAGGCATAGTTCGAAATGTCTATGCTGGCTAAGATTAATATTATATTTTCGAAATGTTTTCCACACTAGACATTAATAATAATAATCCAATGATTTGCGTAGTAAGCATCTTTGACTATCATAAGTAGAAATCTCCTCCAATTCTGCGTTTGCATTGTGTGTGTGGCGGGAGGTCTTATGGTAGTTTCATTTTCCAAAAGCATTACGAAATTGTTTATTTCTCTTGTTGTTGTTTTAAAGATAAACTGTTTTAGTTCTCACACCAGTCACCATGACTGACCTGGAGTTTATTGTTTCCTTCCTAAACTCTGGGTGCCCACCAATTTCCACACGGCCAGTCTAGAGTCAGGTTATCAGGTCATTCTGGATTCAGGAGATGCTGTGGAGCTCAGTGGCGAGCTGTATGGTGTGACGTATCACTTGTATATGATATTATTTATTTTGCTGTGTATTCTGTATGTGGACAAGTTCATATAACTGTCCAGTGTAGTATTGTTGTTGTAAACTCTGATGATGATGTAATGTATAAAATGATATAGTTCTTTGTTTAAAAGGTTATTCATTTATCTATTATATGTTGTTCCGCTGCGAATGTGAGATTCTGATATTGTTTCTGTGTTCTTTTTCTTTCTTTTCCTTCTGTTTTCTTCTACCTCTTCTTTTTCTCCATAACAATTCGGTTTTCCGGCATTCGATTGCTCGGCAGTTGATACAGTGAATGTATTAATGTCGATTTTCGAGCGTCGAAAAGTCGCAGTCGTTACATTTGGTATCAGAGCATATGGTTAAGCGACAACCATGGCTCTGTTGGGTGTTACTCATTATAGATAGAGTCAGTAGTACTCTAGAATGAGTTGAGTGTAATAATAGATACGAGCACGTATTTTTTAGTGAATATAAATTGTTTTATATTGTGATGATTGGTTTATTGAGTGGTATATGGATTCTGGTCGGTATAGTCTGTACAACTCTATCGATAGGGATCTCTAAACAATTGTTCAGAACAATTCGGCACGATATTGTTTTAAATTGGGTAAATGAAATAATTTTACCTCGATTATTTTTTTTTGGCAAAGCCAGCGGGGTTAAAAATGGGCCCCTACCATATTATTGATATACCAAGAAAGAATTACAAAGACAGGGAAACAAAGCAATGTAACGACCCGGAAATTTCAAACCCGAAAATTCCAGATAGTTAGAAGAAAAAGAAAAGAGATAGAAGAAAGAAACAGAACAAGACACAGATTCTCACATTCGCAGCGGATCAAAATACAATATCAAATAATAATATCAGTTATACAAAGAAAACTGTATTTGTTAATTACATTTTTATACATCAGAGTTACCACATTCACAATATACTAGACAGTTAGAAATAACATGTCTCTGACAACAATAATATATCACAGCGGAATATACTCCATACGTTCCTGCCATCCAGCTCGCCTCTTGAGCTCCAGAACGTCCTTACTTTGATGTAATGCTCGGTCAGCCTAAAACAAGTAGGCGAGCAGGACACATAGGAACAAGAAAACATAGAAGACAGGTATATCAAAAACGGAAACATAAAAAAAAAAGAAGACAGAAAACAAGAAAACCAGCCAAGCAAGGTCAGCGAAGAGCATTCACAAATGCATTACCAAAAGCATGTCCAGATGCTGATATACCGAATTTTATTCCCTCCAAAATACTCCCTTTCATTTGAGCGAACGTTTTCCTTTTCTCCATAAAAATAATCGCATTCCTCTCATCCCAGATCATAGATATGAAAATTTTAAGGGTAAAGAGAAGAAAGTAGGAAGAATCATTCTTCCATCGCGTTGCTTTGTAGATGAGATCCCATTCAATTTCACTGGTCATGGCAACCGACCTACCAGTGGTGATAGCATTAATAGCAGACCATAATTTATTAACATATGGGCAGTTGAAGTATAAGTGCAGAGTATCTTCAGCAGCAGCAAAACTGCACACAGTATCAATATTGATTCCTTTCTGACTCAACTTAAACTTGGTTTTCAAGCTGTCACTGAAAATCTTCCATAGAAAGAGGTTATGCCTCTCACTGCTATGATTAAGCCATATATGTTTGTACCAGCTGAGAATCACATAGTTATTTTGATTCACCAACAGCTTGTACATGCCCCCAATATTATACCTGCCTTGACAGAAAGTCCATGAGATGCCATCATATGGAGATAAGGGGACATGACAACCACGGAGGAAATTCCATAGCTGACGAACAGTCTAGTTACTATAGTATGGAAGAACCACACTATCATTAGAAATATACTCAATAGCCAGAGCATAATTACTAATCCCAGTTTGGACCCGCTGATTGTAAGAGAGAATATGACTCAGAATAGTACCATACTTCACCCATGGGTCATCCCAGAAAGACACACGACTATTAAAACTAATTCTACTCTTAGCATAAGGCAGTATATCAGATCGAAGATTGAGAATACACCTCCACGTCCAGCTAAAAGATTGAGGAATAGGCATGGTCCAAAAATTCTTATTTCCAATCATATACCTATGCGACCATTTCACCCATATATTGTCCTTATGATTCAGAAGATTGTCAATATGACAAACCATGGCAGCACGATTCCACAGTAGCATATTTATGATACCTAAGCCACCTCTAGATTTCGGGATTTCAAGTTTGGCGAAAGCACAAGGTATTAGTTTCTTAGAGTTCATAGTGCCATGCCAGAAGAATTTAGACATCGCACTCTTTATCATATTAATCAACTTGGTGGGAAGGATAAACGATCTGGCCCAGTACACTGACATGGAGAATATAATCGAATTGATAAGAGTTAGCCTCCCTGCTTGACTGAGCAACCTATTAGCCCACAAAGATATTCTAGGTGTGATCCTCTCGTATAGGGGAATACATTGAGCATAAGTGATACGAGAAGTAGCCATTGGAATACCAAGATACATGGAAGTATCAGATCTTTGCAATATAGAAGTTAGACTAGATATTTGGGATATCTCATCATTGCTCACGCCAGCTATCATAAGATCAGATTTGGATATATTAATAGTTAAGCCAGTGATTTTATAAAACTTGTCAAGACCATCCATAATAGATGACACAGTCATCAAATTTGGCATAAAAAAATAACCAAATCATCGGCAAACATTAAAGATGTGATGAGTGGATTCTTACATTTCGGGTGCACAGAATACCTACCATCATGCACAAGTTGAACCAGAATTTGAGTTAAAACCTCCATAACTAGAATGAATAAATATGCAGACATAGGATCACCCTGTCTAATTCCCTAATTGCTTCGAAAATATCCCTCATTACATTTATTGACCATTATTGAGAACCTAGCAGTAGAAATGCAGGCTTCAATCCATGCAACAAAATGTTTTGGAAAGTTCATTAACCCCATGATTCTATAGACTGAGTCCCACTGCAACGAGTCAAAAGCTTTGGAAATGTCTAGCTTAAACATGGCTCTGGGAGAAACATGAGAGGTGTTATATCCTTTGAGAAGTTCGTGAGACATCAGAACATTATCAAGGATACTCCTGCCACTAAGAAAGGCAGCCTGGTTGGAAGAAATGATCTTAGGCAAGACTAACTTGAGTCTATTAGCAATTATTTTAGAAATACACTTATAAATGGTGTTGCAGCAAGAGATAGGCCTGAAGTCAGAGACGTGACTGGGGTTTTTAATCTTAGGAATGAGAGCAATGTTCGTTGCATTAACAGATCCAACTATCCTGCATTTGTTAAAGAAATTATGGACAACCTTCAGGAAAGTTGCACCAACTATATCCCAGCATGAGGTAAAGAATGTGGCATTAAAACCATCAGGACCTCCAGATGAGTTAGAATTGAGAGAGAAAAGAGCATCTTTTATCTCATTGTCAGTAATAGCATAAGAAAGAAAAGCATTGTCTTCAAAGGATATCCTGGGAAGGCTAACAGCGTCAAGAAGCTCAAGCGAAGGAGTGAAATTATTGCTATTACCAAGTAAGTTGCTGAAATAATCAATAAACATGTTAACAATACGAGTGGGATCAGTAACATACTCACCATTATCATCATTCAGAGCATTAATTGTTTCTCTGGACTGTTTAGCTTTAAGCGCAGAATGGTAGAAAGAAGTATTACGATCACCATCCTTGAACCACTCCATCCTAGACTTCTGTTTAATCATTTTCCCTTCATGTCTCTTGGCATCAAAAAGTTGATTAGATAATGAAGCTTCCTGTGCTGCTAAGTCAATGTTTAAAGTGTCAGACATCATAGCCTCCTGAATTTGATTAAGTTTGTGAGAGATAGTATCAGACACCAGTTTGCCCTTACCAAATTTATTCGCAGACCAAACTTTCAAATCAGTTTTGACCGCTCTAAGTTTACACTGCAAAATGAACGTAGGGTTACCAAATGCAGAGGAGGACCAAGCTTTATTAACAATATCAAAAAATTCAGGGTGCTGCACCCACGCATTAAAAAATTTAAAATTTGTTTTTCTTGTCCTCATGGCAGCACCAAAAGATAGAATTTGGGGAGAGTGATCAGAAAGGCCTGGCACTGGAAGGAGGTTATACATATAAGGCCATTTGGTTAAAGCATATTGATTAGAAAAGGAAAAATCAATTTTGGATAATGTACGAGGGGAAGATCTTCTAGAATTATTCCATGTAAACAGGGCTCCAACAGAATTGATTTCGATCAGGTTTGATTGAGAAATAGAGCAGTTAAGAGGAGTTATCTCACGAATAGACAGGGGGTTGCCGCCAATCCTATGAGACAAAAGGTGGGAATAGTTGAAATCACCCATGACTACCCATGACTATCCATCGATTATATTTTGTATATAAAGAAATAATTTTTTAGTGTTAAAGTGTATATAATTGATTGTTTGGTTGTTGAAAATGTAAGAATATATATAAGTTAATAAAAGTTGTTTGAATGAGTTAAATAAAACAACAATTGTGAAAGAGTAAATTATATAAGCAAATGAATTATAATGTATGGAATCATAATTAATATGATATACAATTGTAAAATAATCTTATATATAAAAGTGAAATTTTATAAGTAAAAGATTTATAAATGTGATTTATAATCTGAAATAAAATTCCAGGGAAGTGTTTGAAAGGATTTGATGTTTTTGAAAATTGTTTTGGAGAGATGAAAGCTCTAAACTCTTTTTAGGTCGCTGGAAAATAATTCCGATGATGATCGCGACATCATTGGTGTTCATTTTCGGGTCTCCAAAAGAGGAATTGCTGCCTGATTATTTTAAATGGAAGTTGTTTGGAAAATTGGATTTGGTTTTGGAAATTCAAAAGATAATTTGAATTAATTTCAAAAATGGTTTTGAAAGATTGAAAAGACTCTGGAATCCTATTTAAAATATTTATGGGGATGATAAATGGGTTGATAACTTGTACAAAATTGAATTTTGATATAATAAATTTAACTTAAAGGATGGAGTTAAATTAAAGTAAGTATAAGTGAATCAATTAAAATCCAAGTTGTAATTGTTGAATATAAATAATCCAGTTTTGAACTTATAATATGAGATAATAAATTTGACTTTGGTAAAAGTTAAATAAAATTTGAATCTGAATTGGATTTATAAGTGGAAACTTAAGTTAATTTGAAAAAATGATGTTTGAAATGGAAAATAACTTAAGTGATGTTGAATGAAGTTGATTTTGATATCAAAGTAAATTAATAAAGTGAATTTATTAAATGAATGTGAACTTGAGTTATATAAATAAAATTCAATTTTATTTGCTAAATGGATTAGCAATTGAATTAATAAATGGATTGAATGTTAACCAATCGAATGTAAATAAATTAATATAGAATAACGAATGTAAGTGTTAATTCATTAAAGCTAATGAATTGGGAATAGAAATAAATTGAATGGAAGTCAATTTAATATCGACCAATTGGAAAATTTAAAGTGCTGAACCAAATCGAATGTAAAATTAATAAATTTGGTTGTGTTGGATGACATTGATTGTTATATGATTGTTGGTTAATTGTAGTATAATTCATTAGTGTTAATGAAATTGAATAAATGAAATTGGATGCTATGAAATTTGGTTTAAATTGAAGGTGAAGTAAATTTAAATAGAATTTGATTTGAATTGGAAGTGAACCAACTTGAATTTAAATTAGTGAATGTAAACTAATTGAAAACGAAGAATTGAATGTCATTATATATGAATTGGCTGTAAACAATTGCAAGTAATGTTGAGATTTTATAAGTTGCTTATAAACCTTGTTTAGTATGCATTTCCCTTAATATGCATATGTTGTAGTTGTTTAAAAGAGTAAAATATTAATAATTCTATATATATGTTACTTACATATTTAAATTGAGTAAGTACAGGTGCGGTGGCTACCGTTCGGTTGGTTTGGTTGCGCTAATATGCTAAATAAATAACTGCTTTGCTTAAAAATGCTAAAAAGATACGCCTACGCAATAAAAATAGGAAATATGAACTGTTTTTCTGCTTTTCAGACCGGGTGGGTCGATTTATACATATTTATGTCTATTGTGATCCTACTACGATCGAACCGCGCAAAGGAGAAGCTGGCGAATTTTTCTGAAAATTTAAGGCGTTAGAAAATTTTCGTGAAATTTTGGAAATTTTTGTTAATGAAAAGTTGATTTCTAAATTGTAATGAAAATATACGAATTGAACTAGAAAATGGAAACCATTGTTTTGGTTGAAGTTAAAGGTTTTGAAAAAGGTGAATATAAAATTTTCACAAAATGGATTTCTGAAAAGTTAATGGATTCTGTGAATTTTTCTTACTTGGTAATTTCGAGGACGAAATTCTTTTAAGGGGGGAAGTTTGTAACGACCTAGAATTTCTGACATTTGAAATTCGAATATTTAATTGATTTTAAATATTAACAAGTGGAATTAATAAGTCGAATAATTTATTTTTCGAATAAATGGATTTAATTGGGTAATTAAATCGATAATTTAATAGTTGAAATTCCAGAAATAATTGAAATCTGGATTGAATGTGATTGAAAATGATTTATAAAGTTATATTAAATCATATTGAAGTTATAGTGATGTTATAGAACTTTTAAAATTGAATTAAAAGTTAAATTGTGAAAATTGAATATTTTAATATTTAATCGACTAGTGAAATTAGCCATTTTTCGAACAGTCTCAGAATTGGATGAAACTAGTTCCATTGGATCCGTAATAGTTTGTTATTATCGGATTTCAATTTTTGTAGCAATCAGAGTTGTCGTTTGACTGTGGCAGCTCGAAACGCATCGAAATTGTTTTAATATTAATTTGGCGAGTTAAAATAGTCATTTTTCAAAAAGTCTCGGATTTCGATGAAACTAGTTTCATCGGATCCGTAATGTGAAATTATTGTATGGTTTCAAATTTCGTGTCAATCGGATGTACGGTTTGTCCGAGGCAAGCCAAAACGCATCGAAATCGATTTAATTTAAATTTGACTGTTTAATTCCGTAACTCGCACAGATGACCGAATTAGCTCCCAAAACACATTCCGTTGTGTTCGGAACATGGGGTAAACCTTACGAACGCCAGGCGGCACGTATGATTTGGAGATCGTTTGAAAAAGTTGTTTTAAAATGAATTTAATATTATTATATACGTATATATATACACGTTAACAATCAAAACCCTAGCCCTAATATCTTCAGCCGCCACCTCCAATTATCAATGGCCAGAAAATAATCATCTTCTTCCCCTAATTTCTTCAAATCTACACAACGATTCAACCAACTTCCTAAATGAAAGATGGAGAGCACGTCGAGATCTTCAATCTCAACGGCTAAGATCGTAAATGGAGCTGTGGATCGACCAGAAAGTACTCGCGTTTGGCCGGCCCTTGTTCACGTTTTTCAAAGTGGAGACGTAGCTGAGCTTAGAGCTACTCAAGGCGAAGGGGGAGAGGGTTGTGAGCTTTCAAATGGCGGAGCCTGATCGTCATATAAACGTGAGTAGGTGGTCGCGAAATTCACTTTGTAGTGGCGGCCGTGGGTTACTTACGTTCATCTTGGCCTAGGGGAAATGTCGCGTGGAAGAAATGCAAACAACGGGGCTGATGTGAAGAGGTAGATCTAACGGCTCTAGTGTGTGGGGTTTGAAATTTAAAAAGTTTGTAATTTATTTTATTTTAAATAGTTCAAACTTTGAAATAACGTAACTTCTTCATACGAGGTCAAAAACGCACGAAATGGCTTGCGTTGAAATCATATTGATGAACACTACGCTATGAAGCTGGATTGGAAGAAATTGGAGTCGGTGAAAATTTCGGGTAAAATTAAACGTCCGTTTAATTTTATTCGAAATAAAATGCTAGAACGGAATTGAAACCAAGGTGAGAACTTCTCACTCAATCGAATCTGTTTCGATCTTAATTTTAAATAGGTAAATTTAAAATTGCTTGAATGTATGTTTGAATGATGATTGCTATCTGTTGATTGAAATAGACCTTATACGCTGTATATTAAGCGGAGGTTATTTATTAAAAACATATACCGCGATAATTTCACATTGAAGTGGAATTGGTATTATATATGTATATAGCAATATATATATATATATATATATTGGAATAAGTATATATTGGAGTTGATTTCCTGCATTGTTTAGCGGATGAGACCCTATTGCGCCGCATAATAGCGGATAATATTTATAAATCCCATATACCGCGATAATTTCACTGTGAAGTGAAATTGGTATTGTGCTAACATCTGTGGATGTAGGGAAACAGGTTGGAGGGAGCCGACTGGATTCCTCACCGTATTGATTTATTTACAGATATTGTGATATATTCTGTTATCATATGATGATATGTGATGTTTTGTTGTCGTGATTGATGATTGGTGCTGTTGCATCATCAGATCCATTTTTGGAAGTTTAAAAAAAATAAGGATTTGTAAATTATTAAAAGGATTGGTTTATTTAAATTGAGATTTTTTGATTTATTTTAAAATGGTTTATATATATAAGATTTATAAAATTGATATTTTACAAATCAAAATAATTGAGTTATAAAGGAGTTTTTAAAGTGTTAAAATGAAGTATAAGTAAATCTCATAAGTAATAAGATTTATAACTTGTGAAGTTTTAAAAGAATGATTTTTGCAAATAAATGAATTATAAGTATTTAACTTATAATTTGGATTTTTGGTATATAATTGAGTTATAAATTGATTTGGTTAATAAAGTGCTTTTATAAGTTAAAGTTGTTATAAAATACCAATGGAATTTATAAACATAGATTTGTAAATCCGAGAAACGACTTATTTTGATAAGTTAAATTTTTATAGCTTATTAAAGGAAGTATATTCACGATTTTGGACAGTGGATACTCCTTTAAATAAAATGTGTAGAAATGTTGAATTGGGTAAATAAAGTATATTCACGATTTTGGACAGTGAATTTATTATTAGATAAAATGGATATGTTTTGGAGAAATGATATTACGAAATGAAGTAATTGTTTTAAAAGATGTTTTAAAACGTGTTAAGTATCGAAAACATAGATTTCAACATTCATTGTTGAAATAGACGTTTCGAGGAATAAGGAAATGGTGGACTATAACACTGTTGTTATGGTAAATGGTTTCCGAAAGGAAATGTTTTATATAGTATTGGGATTTATATATTTATCTTAATTTCGAATCCCTATACTAGTGATTTTTGGGTCGTCGTAACAATGTTTTACGTAACATTCATTTTGACTCAAATAGATGTGTTTAAGAAAATGATTTCCTTAAAGAATGAAATATATATACTTAATTTTGATTTAAGTATATTGAATATTTTCAAATGTTGAAAATAAATGGATTTGTGAATTACCTATTATTAAATAGGTATGGAAATGTTTTTCCAATATGAAGTGAAATGTTTTGAGATTTTATCTTCAAAGATAAATTGAAATGTGGAAATTGATTTGAAATTGTTTTCAAATTGTTGAAGTGTGGAAATTATATATCTTGTAAAGATATTTTTGGAAGATAAATAATTTGGAAAATTATTTGGAATCTGATGATGCTATGCAGACCTATTGATAGTTAAATAACCGACTATCAATAATTACCTTGAAAGGGTATTTGTTGGGATTTGCTTGAATTTGAATGCCACACTTATTTTTGAATAAGCGCTCACTATTTGGGTTAGCCGGGAAAGGACCTTTGTGTCGTATAACCCATTCCGAATTTGTGATACGACGATATGGATCGTATTTAAGACCGGTGGTGAAGACCGGGTATTTGTGAAAACGATAGGATGACCTATCGATTGTCTCTGCACTGTTAGCTACGGTATAGAGATTTCCTTTGTGATGGGAAGTTTTATCGGGATTGTGAATATCCGGATTTGCAAGGGCTTCTTTGGAAGTGCCTTCGGTTCTGTTCGAACCCGGAACCGACTTGTATGGTTACATGTCTGACATTACGTTTTGAGATATAAAGCTGATTTCTTTCAAATACATTTCTGTTGGTGGCGGAGAATTTATTCTCTTAGCTTAACACCCTTCTCTGAGACGTACGAGCTCGGAGGTTATGTAGTTGAAATTTATCAACGATATATTCCCAATTTGGTAATGTGACATGCTGAGTGTTGCTGTGAAATGATCATTGTTTGATCATTTGTGATATGATCATTTGTTTGATCATTTATCTTTGTGATCATTACTTTGATCATTTGTTTGACCCAAAGCATAGCTTTTGTATAAAGCGTAGCTTTGTGGATGAGACTTCGTCAGGGCCTCACAACCCGAAAATGGTCGAAACAGGAATGTTGCGGCAAGGTTATGAGGGTCGCGCCCTTTAGGGTATGTCATTTCCTTCTGGAAAGGGGTGGTATCATGGTATGGAGCCCAGATACTTACTCATGTGGATACACCTTATTTATTATGTGTGATGTTGGTTACCGAGCGCTCGGATAAAGGTCCCAAAGGACCGGGGGATGGCATATTCGTGAGTTACCTAGTTACAGGGGTAACCCGGCTTTGTTGGCAGAGAGCAGTTTGTCTCTTGGAGCGTCCAGCCAAAGGCGTTTCTTTCGTGGCATAGGAAGTTCCTTAACCTGACCATTTGTTGGAAATCCAATTCCCAATACGAAACTTGTACGGTTTTAGTTGTAGAACCTGCCATTTACTTATGGTGGCGCCCCACTGTTTCGATGGTAGCTATAGTAGGCATAGTTCGAAATGTCTATGCTGGCTAAGATTAATATTATATTTTCAAAATGTTTTCCACACTAGACATTAATAATAATAATCCAATGATTTGCGTAGTAAGCATCTTTGACTATCATAAGAAGAAATCTCCTCCAATTCTGCATTTGCATTGTGTGTGTGGCGGGAGGTCTTATGGTAGTTTCATTTTCCAAAAGCATTACGAAATTGTTTATTTCTCTTGTTGTTGTTTTAAAGATAAACTGTTTTAGTTCTCACACCAGTCACCATGACTGACCTGGAGTTTATTGTTTCCTTCCTAAACTCTGGGTGCCCACCAATTTCCACAGGGGCAGTCTAGAGTCAGGTTATCAAGTCATTCTGGATTCAGGAGATGTTGTAGAGCTCAGTGGCGAGCTGGATGGCGAGACGTATCACTTGTATATGATATTATTTATTCCATTATGTATTCTGTATGTGGACAAGTTCATATAACTGTCCAGTGTAGTATTGTTGTTGTAAACTCTAATGATGATGTAATGTATAAAATGTTATAGTTCTTTGTTTAAAAGGTTATTCATTTATCTATTATATGTTGTTCCGCTGCGAATGTGAGATTCTGATATTGTTTCTGTGTTCTTTTTCTTTCTTTTCCTTCTGTTTTCTTCTACCTCTTCTTTTTCTCCATAACAATTCGGTTTTCCGGCATTCGATTGCTCGGCAGTTGATACAGTGAATGTATTAATGTCGATTTTCGAGCGTCGAAAAGTCGCAGTTGTTACATCCTTCTTAAGTCTACCAATATTCAAAATTCTGAGACTCGGTTGACACCCACTGTTGTCAATCCAATCGACTCTCATTCTTCATCCAAGGTTGGCAATCCTGACCACTCTTTACCTTCTGATGTTGGCAACCCCAACATTCCTGCTTCCTTATCTTCACCCTCTAATATAACAACTTCTTCTTCGAATGAAAAAACTTCCGAACGAGTCTATAAACCCATTGCTCCATTTCCTCATAGACTCAACAAAAAGAAGAAGCCCGCTAATTTTGACCAAATTCTTGAAATCTTCAAACAAGTTCGAATCAATATTCCACTTCTTGATACCATCGAGAAAATTCCTCAATACGCCAAATGTCTAAAAGAGCTATGTACTCAAAAACGTTCCACTAACGTTCCTAAGGCTGCATTTCTAATTGCAAACACGAGTTCTATTCTTTCAAATCCCTCCCCAATCAAGTATAAGGACCCCGGTTGTCCTACAATTGGTTGTAAAATCGGTAACACTCACATTAGTCATGCCTTACTCGACCTTGGAGCGAGTGTAAATCTTTTGCCTTATACTGTGTACTGTCAACTTGGAATAGGGGAATTAAAACCTACAAACATCCCAATTCAACTAGCTGATCGATCTGTCAAAAAAACATTGGGCACGGTTGAAGATGTTTTGATACAAATCGAGCAATTCTATTTCCCAGTGGATTTCATAGTCCTAGAGACTGCACCTGTCTCAAATCCTAACGGTCAGATCCCTTTGATATTAGGTCGTCCATTTTTAGCAACATCAAATGCTATCATAAATTGTAGGAATGGTCAACTCCGACTTTCCTTTGGGCACCTAACCATTGAACTAAATATCTTCAATCTTAACAAACAACCAAGGGATCTTGAAACAGAAGAAGTTGACATGATCCAAACAACTGTAGAAAATGATTTTAGTGATATTACCGAATCGCTTAACATGTGCCTAGATCGTTTTAATTCCAACTTCAATGAAGATGAACACATTTCTGAATTAAATGATATGCTCTACTCTTTTCATAATTCACTAGAATTCAATCAGTTGATATCTACTGAAGCCTCAACAGAAGAACGCCCTAAATTAGACCTCAAACCTCTTCCAAACAATCTTAAGTACGCATACTTAGATTCTTCAGAAAATTTCCCTGTGATCTTGGCCTCCGATCTCATTAAGGACCAAGAAGAACAACTTTTGAAAATTTTAAGGGAAAATAAAGAGGCATTGGGATGGGTAATCGCTGACATTAAGGGAATTAGTCCATCAATCATCGAACATCGAATACATTTAGTCGACGAGGCTAAACCCACTCGCGAAGCTCAAAGGCGATTAAACCCTAATATGAGAGAAGTGGTAAAGGAAGAAATTATCAAATGTTTAGACAATAACATTATCTACCCTATCTCTGACAGTACTTGGGTAAGTCCGGTGCAAGTTGTACCAAAGAAGTCTGGAATCACTGTAACCACAAATGAGAATAACGAACTTATTCCGACAGAAGTCAAAAAAAAATGGCGCGTTTGCATCGACTATCAAAAACTCAATGCAGCTACAAGAAAAGATCATTTTCCCCTCCCTTTCATTGGTCAAATGCTCGAACGCTTAGCCGGTCATGAATATTATTGTTTTCTTGATGGTTACTCCGGCTATAATCAAATCCCCATTGCGCTAGAGGTCCAACACAAAACGACGTTCACCTGCCCCTTTGGAACATTCGCTTATTGTCGCATGCCCTTCGGTCTTTGTAATGCTCTCGCAAACTTTCAGAGATGTATGATGAGTATATTTTATGATATGGTGGAGGATTTCTTAGAAATATTCATGGACGATTTTTCAATCTATGGATCATCTTTTGATCAATGCCTCCTTCATTTAGAACGTGTCTTAAAGCGATGTAAGGAGAAATCTCTTGTGCTTAATTGGGAAAAATGTCATTTTATGCTTAAGCGAGGAATAGTCTTAGGTCATGTTGTCTCTAAAAGTGACCTAGAAGCTGACAAATCTAAAGTTAATCTTATTGTTGACCTTCCTCCTCCAAGGTCCGTCAAGGACATTCGCTCATTTCTCGGCCATGTAGGATTTTATAGGAGGTTCATTAAAGATTTTTCAAAAATTTCAAAACCTCTTTCGAATCTTCTGGCTAAAGACGTTAAATTTGAATTTTCCAATGAATGTAAAACGTCTTTTGAATCCCTTAAATCGATCTTGACCACTGCACCTATCATCCAACCTCCAAATTGGACTTTGCCTTTCGAATTAATGTGTGACGCTTCTGATTATGCCATTGGAGCCATCATAGGTCAACGAATCGATAAACTTCCTCCATTCATCTATTATGCTAGAAAAACTCTTAACGAAGCTCAATTGAATTACTCAACCACAGAAAAAGAGTTTTCAGCAGTTATCTTTGCCCTCAATAAGTTTAGATCATATCTCGTAGGTTCTAAGGTCATAGTTTACACCGATCATGCCGCATTGTGGTATTTATTCACGAAAAAGGATACCAAACCCCACTTAATCCGTTGGATTCTCCTTCTTCAAGAGTTTGACCTAGAAATACGGGATAAAAAGGGTTCTGAAAATGTCGTAGCTGATCATCTTTCTCGTATTGTTCATGAAAACTTCGATAACTGTCAAATCAACGATCATTTTCCCGATGAACAAATTCTTTCCCTCTCCAGTGCACCATGGTACGTGGACATCGTAAATTATCTTGTCACAAATGAAACACCTTCCCATTGGTCAAAACAAGATAAACAAAAATTTCTCTCCAATGTTCGAAACTTTTACTGGGACGATCCTTATCTCTTCAAATATTGCACCGATCAAATCATACGAAGATGTGTCCCCGAACATGAATTCCATAGCATCCTCTCTATTTCACATAATCAAGCATGTGGAGGACATTTTGGAGCAAAGAAAACTGCTGCCAAGGTGTTATAGTGTGGTTTTTATTGGCCTTCTCTTTTTCGTGATGCCCACGAATTTTGCTCCAAATGCGCTAGATGTCGACAAACGGGTCATATTTCCAAACGTAACATGATGCCCCTAAACCCAATCCTTGTAATCGAAATTTTTGATGTTTGGGGCATCGATTTCATGGGTCCTTTTCCTAATTCTTTTGGAAATCTCTACATCCTACTTGCAGTAGATTATGTGTCTAAATGGGTTGAGGCCATTCACACTAGAACGAATGAAAATAAAGTTGTTGTCAAATTTTTGAAAGAAAACATATTTTCCTGTTTTGGCACACCTCGAGCCATTATAAGTTATAACGGTTCTCATTTTTGTAATCGTGCTTTTTAATCACTTCTTAAGAAATATTATATCACTCATAAACTACCTACTCCATATCATCCACAGACTAACGGTAAGTCAAGATTTCCAATAGACAAATTAAACAAATTATTGAAAAGACAGTTAACTCCAATAGAAAAGATTGGTCATCTAAATTAATAGATGCCCTTTGGGCATTTCGCACAGCTTATAAAACCAATCTAGGAATGTCACCATACCGATTAGTCTTTGGAAAAGCATGCCATTTACCCGTTAAGCTCGAGCACCGCGCACTTTGGGCAATCAAATACCTTAATTTTGACATCAAAAAAGCCGGATCGCATCGTAAATTACAATTGTCAGAATTAGAAGAACTAAGAAATGAAGCATATGAAAATGCAAAGATTTATAAAGTGAAAACTAAATTTTATCATGATAAATCCATACTTCGTAAGACATTCGAAGTAGGTCAGAAAGTTCTCTTATATAATTCCAGACTTCATTTATTTCCGAGCAAATTGAGATCTCGATGGACAGGTCCATATATTGTGAAAACAGTGTACCCTTATGGTGCAGTTGAAATAGAAAATCCTAGGGACGGTTCCATTTCAAGGTCAATGGACAACGCTTGAAGCCATTTCTAGAGTTTGAACAACACGAGGACGACGAGTTCGTGGATCTCCACGAACCTAGCTATTCAGCATAAGCTACTCACTATCTTGTACATATCAGGTTGTATTTTTTTTCTTTTTCTATTTTGCATTTGCATTCCATTTGACAGTTGGGACACTGTCTCATTCCAGTGTGGGGGGACGCATATCTCATTCTGTTTGTTCATATTTCACAGTGTGGCATCACTTTTAAAAAAAATCATCTCATTATTTGTTTCAAATTTCTTTTCAATTTTTTTTCAACCTTCATCTCATTTTCCATTATTTTCAAGACTTTGATTTATTTTTAGTTAGTTACGACAAAGTAAGTAAACAGTTGAAGTCAATTGATGAGAATTTTTGTGAATCGCTAATTTCAAAGGTAAAATATAATGAAAAGTTGAATTACAAGCGATAATAGTGAGTTTAGTATATAGGGGGATTCGTAGGTGATGATTATGAAATCCTTTCTAAATTGTAGTCTTTGTTTAAAAAAAAGTGGTAGATTTAAAGTACATGCGTTGACATTTCAAATCATTGAAGTTAAGTGGTGTTAAGTTGATTTGCATAACTCTCTTCAGTTCATTTTATATAAAAATTGGTTTAAGAAATACCTAGAGTCAATAGGTGTACACACTTATGAAAGTGTGTACACTTGCCACGCTCTGTACTCTTCTCATGTAAGCCCACAAGGCAGTGCACGGATGGTATATCTGGCCTCAGCATTCTGAGTTAGGTGTATAAAGAAATTAAATAAATAATCACCTAAGGATTACCGACCTTTTCTGACATAGTCAGCGTCGGTTTGCACAATCCGCCAAGCTCTGTCCTAACTCTCACGTAAGCCCGCGAGGCAGTGCATGGGTGGTATACCTTGGTCCAAAAGTTAGGTGTATATAAAAAAAATAAAAAATAAAGAGAGAGTAAGCTATTGAAACCCAAACACTTCTTTACTTTATTGATTTGGCTTGTTATACAAATGGAAATGAAAACTACCATTTTGGAAAACTGTGATTGACAATAAACAATTTATTTCATGGCTGCACTATGTTATCGACCGAAATAACTTGCCAAACTAGAATCTAATGTATGAAAACTTGAGTTATATTGAAATTTGTGATTAGTGAGGAACCAAAAAATATCTAGAAGTTGACTCAAACCGATGTACATTATTTTGTTGTTATGAAGTAAATCGAGTATCCATTTGTTTAAAATTTTGCATTCATGTAGTACATTAGAATCATCACATACTGCATTTGGATTTTGTAGGTAGTATCCGCTGAAAACCCTCACGAGACACCACTCGTCCTACTAGGGACACCTAGAGGTTTAACGGCTTGTTGCATATGCTCAATGCAATCGTGTTTCCTACGAAAAAGGATTTAGTTAGTTTTTATTTTCTTGCTTATTCGAGGACGAATAAAGTTCTAGTGTGATGGTATTTGATGAACGTATTTTTCTGCATTTTAAACCGTTTGTTTCATATATTTTTATTTTAATAAAGCGGTATTATACAGGTATTTTATTGTGGTTTTGCAGACTATAGATTCTGAAGTGCAACATTGAAATTAATCGGTTGTGCCATCCATTGGTTTAAATGACACAAAAAAATTGTGCAACATTTTGAGTACCAAATAATTCGAAGAGAAAGTACATATCATTCATGAATAAATGCATCTCACGTCACCAACATGTGTACCATTCATGCAAGAAATCAAATGCAAATACTGAAAATACACTTTCAAAGTTTAGCCTGAAAGTCTCTCAAAGCAAGGCCACTTGTTAATCAAATAACAAAGCAAAGACCAATTCAAAGTGAGGTGGCCTTATTATTCTCCAAATATCAAGCACATGGACCTAAATAGTAGGGTTATTTTTGGCGGCTGAAGTCTTTAAATAGAGAGAGCAATGCAGATGGAAAATCATCTCTTACCCATCACTCTTCTTCTAGTTTAGTTTTATTTTCAGTATTATTTTTATTTCCGAACAGAATACGTAGGATTGTTAATTAGATTTAGCAATTTATTTATTCTTGTTCTTAGTTATTTTCTGCACTCTTTCCAGTTAGTTAATAAATTCAGTTCATTTTATTTCAGTTGTTTGCTCTGTTATTTTCTTTTAAGCACTTTTAGTTTCTGCTCTGATTTCTACAATTTTATATTTTTGACTGCAATTTTGATTAGATTCGAAATCGATTCGGAATATATTATTGTTTTTATTTTCTGTTCAAGAACCACCATCGAATTTGTTTAACACGCCTAAGATTTAAATATGGATTTCAAATATTTTAAAACACAATTCCCAGTGTTCGACCTGCATACTACACGCCTGTGCGCTTACAGAATTAATTAAAATTTGTGCTTTTCTAACCAATAGAAAAGTCGCAACAACAACGCTAGGCAGTTTCATATATCACACAACAACAAACCAAACAAAACATGAAGTATAGACTTTGTACTTGTATAGAATCGATCAACTCAAAAAATATACAAAAATCATAAATTCTCCCTTCCATTGGAACTCGGTCGCATCATCATTTCCTCCCACGGTGGTCACCTTTACCATCCTTGCCCGGACGAGTCAGAATCTTCTTTCTCTTACTCTCCTTGCCAAGGGTAATCACACCCTCTAAGGATGCAAACTCTCCTCCCGTGGCAGGACCCTTCATAACCTCCTGTAACGGCGTCTCCATCCTTCGACATCCAAAGCTTAATTATAGTCGGAGTCTGGCGCTTTGCTTCCTCCTCCTTCTTCGTCTACAGCCCATCTCCCTACCATCATCTCCTTGTCAATCGGGACTGACTCATCGGTCACTACCACTTCTTCCTCTAGAGACATGGAGACGTCCTCTAGGTTCTGTAGCACTGCTATTTCCTCAAAGTTGGGCCCAGGCCCGAAGATTGAGATAGGAATTGTACCCAAAGCCAGCGGTGGAAGCGGTAAATATGATAGGGACTCCCAAACCCTATGTAGTAAGAGGAGGTGGGAGAGACGGTTGACCTATAAGTTAGGAAACATAGTTGTATAGTTTAGTAAAGGACTTTGGAGTGAACTAGAGCTTATGGAGTACTGGAGAAATAAGGGAAATACCTGAACTGGGAGTTTGTTCATGAACTCAACCTTTAAAATCCCATGTTTCGATACCTATTTCGGTGGGTCGCTAGACAGTTGGAGGAAAGTATGATTAATGCAGAGCTTTAGAAGATCATGTGTGTGGGCGACTTTAAACCTGACAGCTATGGATGCCGAAATAGTTGTTGCTTGCCCATGAGGTTTAGAAGCAAATATTTCACCCAAACCCGAAGAGCTTGAGCCAACAAGAGCATTAGCAGCGGCATCAGTAGCATCCGTCCTTCTCTTTTCTCATAGAGTCTCCCTACCAGCCGCTAAGAAGTCTATGTCCTCCTAATTGAGATAAGCCACCATTAACTCTTCTTCAGATCGCATATCCCCGGCTCTTACTAATGTAACTATTACTTCTTCCCAAACCATAGCGAGAGTCAGGGGATAATCATTTTCGAGCCACTTCAAATTGCACTTGTTCATAACAATGCAAGTATAGAGATGTAGCACGTTGGCATCTATCTAGCTCATTGCTTCATCATGCTCCTCTTGAAGGTCTGAGAGTTCCGATCATGTGACCAAATGGTCAATCTCGACCTCCAGTTTATCAGATGAAATCTATTCTTTCTCTTTGACCAGTCTTGCATTCTTCTTGAGAAGTCAAGCAAGTTCAGCAGCTTGCTCAGCAATGGTGGTAACTTGTTTAGCAATAGTTTGGTCCTGGGCCTTGACAGCTTACTCTCTTTCAATGACTTGTTCTTTCAGTTTGCCGGACTCCCTGTGAGCTTCTTTGAGCTGATTATTGATCATGAGAAGTGCTCTATCATGAGCTAGGTTTGCTTAAATTAGATGCTTGTCACTGGTAGTTTTTCCATTCAAGGCCATGTCTCTCTCAATCTTAAACTAAGCTACCTCATTGTCACAATCCTTAATTACTCTATCATGAGCATCCATTTCTGACTCAAAGGAAAGAATCTCCTGGTAGTTAACACGGTTGACATCAGAAAGGGCTCATACGAGCTTTGCCACTTAAACCCAGCCTCCAAGTCCTCGCAGATAGCCTCAGGATTTCGGAGGAAAGTAGCTCTATTTGTGGGCTTAATGTTCTTATCCAATTTAACACCGTACAAGAAGAGATGTGGGAAAGAAGCTTGAAGCAAGGGCGGACCCGGTGGAAGTGTGAATTTTTTGCCCTGACTAGAAGAAGCAGGAGTAGCTGCAATAGTTATGGCCTGAGAGAGCTGAATTTCTTGCATCGTGGAAATCTGAGCCTCAATGTGGGGAGGAGCACTTGATAGCTAGGTTCGCGGTGACCATGAGAATCCCTATGGAGTTTGTGCATATCGCCGGGGGCATCACCTTCATAGCCCCTTTTTCTCTTCTCTCCCCTCTCACGCTCTCTCTTCAAGTGGCAGGCCTCATCATCTTTTCCCTTCCTCCTCTACTTGTTAGTTCAGTAGTAAGAGTGATGTGCTGGATCTGGAGTTTGATCCCTGTAAGAGCTAGTATTTTGACGTAGTTGATGGTACAGTCCATGAAACATGTAACCTGAAATGAAAAGAAAAATAAAGTTAACTCTTGAATTCTAAAACCTAACTCAATGCGGAAATACATGTCCGTGATCCTAAACTGGAGTGTGTAGTGCCGACGATCCCCTATATACTCTACAAACCGTATTAGCATGGTTTCAAAGTTAGAGTCCTGCCACCTTCGCTTATAAAGGCACTCGTAGATATATCGTTATGCGAGCCAATCTCGCCAATCATTTCACTAATTGAGAAATCCCCAAATTCATTCACGTTAATGAAGATGTCTCTTAGAAAATTAGAACGCGGTGTATCTCCAATAGGGGTTTTAGCAGCTTGACCTCCAGTTGACTGTGGAATTTCAGTGGTTAGTTGTCTTAAGAAGAAATAGGAAGCTCGGGACTCAGCCCTTTGGTATTTAGCAGTTCCGGAGAAGGTAAGTGAAGGAGAGTAGGGCTCATTGCTAGTGACTCGCCGAATGACTCCTCCCCTTCCTTACTAGCATGGTAATCATTGTCATCGTCATCAGACTCATATTCCTCTAAATAGAAAACCGAAGTAGTAGTGGATGCAGCCTCAGAAGGAGTAATTTATTCTTTGCTAGGTTTATGGTGAGATGATTGACGAGTTAGTCTAAACAAAAGAACTTGGCGTTCAACATAGTCATGTAAATTTAACTTAGGATAAAAAACACATGCGACCAATATCTGGAATCTAAAAGAATCGACGTGTGTTGATCGATTGGATCTTGAGTGTGTACCGAGGCAAATGCAGTATGTTGTCTACAAGGATCGAGCCCAGTGTCCTGAGCATCGCGAACTAACCATCCTGTGTAGATAGCTTGCTCGCGTTCGAAAAACAAGTCACATCGCATCCTAAAATTTCTTCTTTCTTGAACTTACCCATTATCGATGGAAATCGTTAATGGATCCATTGTCCGAAGAGACACGAAAAGTCTTTTTTCAGGATCATTGAAAGTGCAAGAATAGAAAAGGCATTACGATGGAATCGTTCAATGGATCCGAGTTTAAAATGAATCGTTGTATTGGAGTCTATCCTATGATCAAAATTTGACCAATCTCACAAGTAGGATAATCGAAGCCGGAGAATCAAACCTTTCTCCGAAATCATATGCATTCAATCCGAACAAGACCAAGATTCATCCCCAATTGTGTGCACAATGATTTGATTGTCCTCCACTAAGTTGAAATCGATAAAGCCAATATCATCTCCACCATTTCCCACCTTAGATTTAACTCGAACAGAACTCATCCTAGGGTTTGAATGTAATCGGGTCCGAGAAACCAAGGTATGGATCTAAAGGTGGCGACTGCTCTCGACGATGGCAAATAGTCAGTAGAGGTGGGGATAGGTAGTGTTGGCAGACAGCAAGTCAGTGGCATTGGCAGTGGGAAGTTGAAGTCCAGTCGGCACTTGGAGATCTCGGGTAGGAAGCTCAAGCAATCGGCAGTAGAAGGTAGGAGAATATGAAGGCATAAGAGGAATAGCTTGTAAAAGTTAATTTATAGAGAAGTGAAATTTTTCTTTAAGTCCTCATGTCAGTACCAATAAGAGAGGTTGGTACCGATATGTTATATCTCCAAATTCGCCAGTCGCCACAATGAATCTACTCACCAATGTGAAGCTGACTGTGAGTTCTAGAATGTAATATGTTTCCAACATCGAGAAGAGAAGTTCTTTTCTAAAGTATAACAGACGGCGAATAGAAATCGATCAATTAAAACCAACTAAAAGCAATATCTCCAAACAACATTGGAATGATTAATTGGAATTTACAGAATAATAGTCTATACCTAGTTTCAATTCATAGCACACTTTGTTTTCAGTGAAAGCATACTCTAGGCGACAAATGTTAATTAGATTTTTTACCAAGCAGAAATCAATGGAAGCTAGAACATTGAAATGAAGATGAAACGACTTGAAATCTTGAAGGTACCTCTAGATAAGGCTAAGTAGTGGCTCAGAGAAGTTTCACCCTAAAACAAGCCAAGCATGTAGGTCTGTACCGACTTCATCATGTCGGTGGGGACTTCCCATAGCCTCGTGTTTTCCACTCAAACTTCACAGGAGTCATTCTCTACTTCTTCTGTGCCTGCTCAAGAGATTTCCAAGAGTTTTGAACAACCAATTCCCATAGTTGAACAGTTAGTAGTTAGAACAGTAGAACAAACTAAGTAATGAAGGAACTATCACTAATGTCAACCAACTGCCTATGGAAACAACATGGGACAACCTAAAATCAAGTAGGATGAAGTGTACAAAAGAAATTGACTCAATTAGAGTCAACTACAAATGTTGACACGAACATGAGAATTCGGTACCGACATGTGTAGTTAATCCAAGTGAGCTTATGACTTCATACACTCTTTTGGGACTTTATCTGGACTCTGCTTCAACTCTCCTTCTGAACCAATACAATTACTACCCCTATAAATACTAACCATAGAATAACTAAAACAGGATCTAGTTTCTGCCATTACTACGCGCAAGCTCTGTCTCTTCTTCATCTTCTTCCTCTACACAATTGTCACCAAGGCAGCTACTTTAGGCAATTCTAGGACTTAGAATCAGTCTAACCCATGTACTTGTGACTTATTCTCTCTCAAATCCTCTGTAATCTCAATCAGATCCATAAGCAACAAAGCTATAAAGTGGACGTAAGCCAAATATTGTTGAACCACTATAAAAACTTGTGTCTCTCTTTCTTATTATTGTTTGTTTCCCTTTACTGTTACTATTATCTACTAGATCTAGGTCTCATGGGTTTCCTACAACCTATTCTTGGGTTTTGATACATTTTTGGCGTTAACAACATTCTAATAAATTCTAAGAATGAGCAAGACCATGAGACTCACCTTAGAATAGTGCTTAAGACATCGAGACAACATCAACTAAAAGCAAAGTTTTTGAAATGTCATTTTTGGAAGAAAAAAGTGAAGTTCCTTAGTCATGTAGTCAAAGAAAATGGATTGTCAGTGGATACAACTAAGACATAAGCTATCAATAATTGAAAGATACCTAAGACGGTGACTAAGATAAAGGCTTTCCTTGGATTAGTTGGCTATTATTGGAGATTTATCAAAGATTTATCTCGTACAGTAGCACCGATGACTAAACTAATAAGAAAGGACGTGAAGTATGTTTGGATCGATAAATATAAGGAGGCATTCCTGAAGTTGAAACATTTATTGACCAATGCACCTATGTAGTTGTTTCGATAGGAATCAAGATCTAGTGGTGTATACTGATGCATGTAGAACAGGATTAGGAGTCGTGTTGATGCAAAGGGCTAAAGTGATTGCCAACGCTTCTTGACAGTTTAGACCACATGATGTTAGGTATCCGACTCATAGTTTGGAGTTGGCAGCAGTAATCTTTGCTTTGAAAGTATGGAGACACAATTTCTTAGGAGAAAGATTCAAGTTGTTCACAGATCACAAGTCTTTAAGATATTTATTCTCTTAAAAGGAGTTTAATATGAGAATGTAGAGATTGGAGGTTTTAGCTGCTTATGATTTTGGAATTAAGCACACACTAGGTAAAGGAAATAATGTCGCAGATGCACTTAGCATAAAACAGCGGAATGCAGTGTTGGCGATGTTAGTGGAATGGAAAGATTTGGAAGCATTGACTACTTGCAGTGTGCAGTTAAGATCGACTGCTAGTTCTAGTTAGTGTATTGCAATGTTATCTTGCTGAAAGTTCAACCAGTATTAATTGAAAAGATTTCTTCTAAGCAAAGAGATGATCCATTATTAGCTGAATGAATAAGAAGAATTGAAAGTGGAACTAAGATTGATGATTTGAAGAATTTTTTTATTGGTCAAAATGGATGGTTGGAAAAGAAGGGACGATTATGTGTTCCAAATGTGGTTGACCTAAGGAAATAAGTACTTAAGGAGTGTCATTGGTCGAAGTTTACCATTCATCCTTGAGGAACTAAAATGTATCAGGATATGAAAAGGAGTTTCTTCTAGAAAGGTATGAAAAGGGATGTAGGCTTATGGGTAAAGCAATGCTTGAATTGTCAATAAGTAAAAGCCGAATATCAGAAGCCAAGTGGATTGCTTCAGCCTTTAGATACACCAATATGGAAGTGGAATTCTATATCCATGGATTTTATTGACAAATTTTCAAGGTCCAGTAAGGGAAATGAAAGTACTAGGGTTATAGTGGATAGATTGACTTAGAGTTCACATTTCGTTCTTGTTAAGTTGACAAGGACAGCACCCATTTTGGCTAAGTTATTTATGAAGAATATTGTTAGACTGGATGGGATTCCTTTTAGTATAGTCGGTAACATAGATTCTTTACTAGCTAGTGAATTCTGGAAGAGTCTACAAGAGGTGTTAGGTACCAAGCTCAAGATGCGTACCGTTTATCATCCATAGATGGATGGGCAAACGGAAAGAGTTAATAAAGTCTTGGAGCATTTGTTAAGAGCTTATGTGCTAGATTTTAGAGGCCCATGGGAAGACCATCTACACTTAATCGAATTTTCCTATAATAATATTTATCAGACTAGTATAGGGATGGCATCTTTTGAAGCTTTGTATGGAAGGCCATGCAAATCACCCGTACGTTGGTTGGAGACAGGAGATTGATTGATTCTTGGTCTAGATTTTGTAAGAGATGCCATAGAAAAGATTGAGTTAATCCAAGTTAGGATAGAGGAAGCTCGGTCTAAGTAAAAGAGTTATGCGGATAAGAGACGGAAAGACCTAGAGTTCTTAGTTGGAGATCATGTTTTAGTCAAAGTATCACCAATGAAGGGTATGGTAAGATTTGGGAAGTTGGGGAAATTGGCGCCTAGGTTTATTGGACTATTTCCTATTATAAAGAGTACGGGAGACTCACTTGCAGGATAAAGTTATCGAATAGTTTGGCAGGAGTCCATGATGTGTTTCACGTTTCTCATCTTAGGAAGTGTGTTCGAAATCCAGAGACTACTATCACTTCAACTATATTGGAAGGCTTAGTAGTGGAACTGGACATAACCATTGTCAGACGACCAGTCCGTATTGTGGCTAAAGATGAGAAAATGCTAATGAACAAAGCAATCAGATTAGTAAAGGTCCAGTGAAGTGACAACAAGAATGACTGTATTTGGGAAATAGAGGAGAGGATTAGAGGCACTTATCCTAATTTGGTCTGATGGTATGTTTTATCTCTATGTTATATGTTTGTTATGCACCTTATCGTAATTTTGAAGATGAAATTCTTAAGGAGGGTAGTCTGTAACACTCCTAATTTTGATTAATATTATTTAAATTAAATAAAATAATACAAGAGGATAAGGATATTGAGAGTTGATAATTATTATATGGGTCAAGCCTTAATTAATGAACTAATAAGATTAATTAAAATATTAATAAGAAGGAGGATTTAAGAGTAGGGAAAAATAGGAAAAGGCTTTATTTCCTAAACTTAAACCCTTCCATTCTCAGGTCGGCCATTACAAGGAGTTTCAAGAGAAGAAACGCTAAAAATCAAGATTAAAGCTTAGGGGAAATCTATTCAAACTCAAATCTCAAGTTCCTTTACCAAATCAAGGTGAATATTGATTATCCATCTCAAGATTTCTGTGTTTGTTTCTGTTTTTATGATTAAACCTGAATTCTTTGATGTTATTATGTTGTGTTTTGAATGATTGAATGATTATATGCTTATTGATGAATTATTGGATTTATTTATGAAATTTATTAATATGTTTAAGTGTGAAATCTTATCATATGACATGCAAATGACTTGAAAATTTTGATATGATATTAGAAACATTATTTTAGAAGTGGGTTTTTAATTTCATAATTTTTTAAGCAAGTATGAATATTTTATGAATTTCTTAAGTGAAGTAAACGGTTTATTTTGGTTTTAATTATTAGAAATAATCAATTAATTTTTTTGGTTCCGAAATTTTTATATGTTATATGATAAATCTGATTTATTGGGATTTTTGAAGATTTTTCCCAAGTGTTTACTAATTCTTATGAAATTTATTAGGCTAGAAAAGCTTAATAATTATAATAAAATATTAATATAAATTATATGGTTTGCTAATTATTTTGGGAATGAGAAATCAGAGCTATACGGTTTTCTGAAAAGAATTTGGTAAGTTATTATCCAATAAGAATTCGACAAATTGGAATTGGTGAAAAGATATTTCTTTTTAAAGAAATAAAACAGTTTTTATGTTAATTACGATATTGCCATGTGCTATTAATCAATGTCGTCGCCCATCTATGCTGCATGTTGTCTCTAACCTATGGGAAGCATATGATAGCAACTTTGTTGGTATGCAATGAGTCCTCTAAGGTTGGGACGTATCAATGTTGATATTGATGCCTGCGACGTTGGTGATGCCGCTGGTGTTCTATACCGCTAGTCTTCTACGATGCATATATTCTATGCCGCCTATTTTATACTGTATGTTCTATTGTGATATTGGTAATGCCGCAAGTTTTATAGCGATGTCCATGATGCCACATGTTTTCTATATTGACATCAACTCCTTATGGTTTCACTGCCGCTATTTTCTTATGCTACCGTGGTTTGGCCATGATGCCTTTATAGGCTATTTTCGACTTTGATTATAAAGAGACGATGTTGCCGATAGTTTCTTATGACCCCATGTATAGGCTATTTCGATATTGATTATAAAGAGGAAATGATGCCACTAGTTGCCTATGTCGCCGTGTTTTGACCATGATGCCGCTATAAGCTATTTTCGACATTGGTTTTATACGGCAATGATGCTGCCTAACTTTAATATTGACATTCTTGTATTTCTAAATTTTTAAAGTTTTATACTATGAAACCCATAACCGTGCTGCTTGTATGCGGCGATCTTCATATATTTTTAATATGCACCATAAATGGTTTTGGCCTTATGGCCTTGTGTACTATAAATCAAATGTCGCACTTTATCAATGCCTCACTTTATAAATATGAATGGTTTTATTGTATATGGCTTCAAAGCTTAAGGTTTTTAGGTGTGACAACCTCTAAATGATTTTGAAATTCATCAATGTTATTTTGTAAAAGCATATACATTGGCATTGTATATTTTGGAAAGTAAAGGGCTATAGTTTTCCTTGTTTTAAAGTAGATTTCAAGGGTAAATCAATTATAAGGATCTGTGCTTTCAAGGAAATGTAAAAGGGTATTCAGCCCAGAATTTTGCTAGAAAGATTATTCTTATCACCCTTGGATAAATTATGATAGGTTGAATTGACTTGGAGATTAGAAAACTAGATGGGACTGGTGTAGGGTCACGCTCTATACTTCAGCTGTTAGCCCCTAGCTGATACTAGTCCAAAATTCTAGTGCGTAAGGCCTTGTCAAGGGTAAGACTAAAAGTAGGTTTATGCATAGAAAGGAATACGCAAAGATGATGTAGGATATTAGTTGCCCAGCAAAACCATTCAGATCAAAGTGACCCTAAGAATAGTAAGTTTTTGACAAACCATCAAGTTTCCTTCTAATAGTAAGTTGGAGAATTTGATATATCTGGTAGGCTCGAGTCAGCCACATAGGTTTTTAGTTACCCTGAGAAAACTATGATGTAGGACAGATAGTCCATTTATTTAGACAGGTTTTTCATGATTACCCAGGTTGCATGCATGCATATGATTGTTTATATTGTCAAGTTTAACCATTGTGGTTGCCGGTGGTTTATTTATAAAAGACATAAATTAAGCATACCAGTGAGTGGAAAACCCATTCCAGTTAGTGGTGTGGTCTCATTAGATGTCTATTAACTGAGATGGCATGTTAGTATTCACACTAAACTTTTTGTTTGACTCGAAGTTTTGTTTTTCCCCTTAAACTCTCGGGTACAGATTTGAATAGTTCGAGAGTAAGGTTTCCAGGTTATTTAGGCTTGGCGAATAAAGCTCTCGAAGACGTGTGGGAGGCAGAACTAGCTATATAGGAGTCTATCTATTTACTTATCTGTTGTGTTGTTATGACTTTTGTCTGTATGTTTTTAGCGGCAGAAATTGTGTATGTCTAATAGTTAACTCTGACAACCAAGGTGGCATCTTCATATGTCTCTCTTGGATTATTTTGTAACAATTATATTTTATCTGAACTTGGGCAACGTTTGGGATTATGTAATGAATATGGAAATTAATTAATGAAATCTGTGTTTTGAAAAAATTTCATATTCATGTGCTTTGATGTTAATGATACTATTAATTGATCTCATTTTTGCCACCATAGATTAATACTATTGATGACTGCAGCATCATTAGCGCTTATTTTCGGGCCTCGGAATGAGGGATGTTACAATGCGTAGCAATGATTATTCAAAGAGCAGATGGGAATGGATCGTACACGAACATGGAGTCGAGACGAGTAATTAAAATGTAAACAGACATAACATGAGATAGAGAACAATTGGCATAAACTAGTGTTATGTACAAAGTGTATAATTTATCGGTCACTAGAACATTGATTTGATCCCCTCCTTGTTACAACCCACAGGATGACTTGAAGGATAGGCACTAGTGCTAGGTGTATTTGGTGCTTACAAGGACACTAAACCTTAGAAGTGTCATATCTTGGTCATTAGTTATGTGACTTATTATATTTTATTTATTCTGATGTGACTTATATTGTTAGTTCTCTGATATACTTTCATTGCTTTATTTACAGGATACCAAACCAACGATCCATACTTTGATGGTCTTGGGTTTTCAATTTTGAAAAAATTCAGGCCCATTTGGGTGTAGTTCGTTGCAACTTACCAAGAAACCCTCCTAGAGGTTAGCCTCGAGGACAACCTCAATTTCATTCCCCAACACCATAACTTAGGTTCGTGTGATTGATCCACAGCCTTCCCTATGGTCCCCACCACCATATAGAATAGCCCGTTCACTCCATCCTCGTGTCGCTCCCAAGTAAAGCCGATAAGGGTGATGCCTTTGGGGCTCCTCTCTCTATTTATTAGCTTAACCTTCTTAATCATCCTCTATCCTCATTCAATTTAGGACACAATCTTTGGAAAGCCCTATGCTACTTGAATATTGTGGAATATTCAAGATCGGGACCTACTCCTCTAGAGGGTATTAGGTAGAGGGAAGTTGATGATTAGTCGAGGGGTGGTAAGTGTTTTGCACTTCTATTGGGTGATGAGCGAGGCGTTCTAGTGGGATGTTTGTCAGCGATTACATTCCCTTATGAGGTCTCGTTCGTCCTGGAGAAGTCAGTTGAACCACTTCAAAGGAAAGCAAAAAAGAGCACTTGATATATTTTAACTTAAAAATTCATGACAAAAAATGCAACACAAAATTTGCCGATTGATGTTGAAGGGCAACTTCCAACTGTTATTTCTTCAAGGTTTGGGTTGTAAGCATTAGTTGTCTCTACTTGTATTAAAGCACGTACGATATTATATGAAATGTTCCTTTATATGTGTATTCGGAGTAGACCGCAATATTATGGAAAACAATAAGACAAGGAAATTTCGAAAAGGACACTTAACTAATGTCAAAGAAAATAGTACAGAATGGAAGTTAAGAAATAATTAAGAAAATTTATTTAATTAGCCACTAAAGTAAAAGAAATAAGATTTTAGTCCTAAAAAGTAGAAATTTGGGAAAAAAATTTTAGCAAGCGGAGGACAGGGAAGGAATGTTGCGTAGCCACGGGTCAATGTCCATGTTCCTTAAAAGGCTGAAATTTATAATTGAACTTGTTAGCTGGTTGCTGTTTACCCGCTTTTTGACCAAAGCAGCTAACTTAAAATTGACCTAGAGAACTCATATGGAGATGAATTGACTTGAAATTTTAGGAGAACACTTAGAAGACATAAAAGAAGGCACATATCAAAAATAAGCTTGATTGGATAAGGTTAGATGGATCGCTAGCGACCTAACTAGATGGATCGCTTGCGATCCATGTAGATTGGGCCCCACCACCTGAAATTTTTAGGGTAGGTCCCAGACACCCTCTGGAGTGTACCTAAAAAGTTTCGTCCGATTTTGTTAAGTTTTGATCGAGTTATGGATGATTCTTCTAGACCAGATGACCCATGAAGACGGATGATCAAACAAACTCGAAACAACTTGATATTTGGACAAGGCATTCAAATAGATGAAAGTAAGGCAACCCAAAAGGATAGACTCAAAAATAGTTTAAGGGCATGGATCGCTAGCTATTCATCACATTAGCTTGGGTCGCCTTGAGTTCTTCTGGACTTCTTCCTAGCACTGAGTAGAGGCTTCTAACAAGTTGGCCTTGGCCAAACTGCTCTCCTACCCCTATAAATACAATCTTACCTGAAACACAAAGGGGATCTTTTGGACTGGCTACTTGAACTCTATAGATATTATTCTTCATGCTTCTTCTCCCACACAATAGTCATCTAGGAGTTCACTGTGATTCTCCAGTGAACTCTTGCACTTGTGACTTATTCTAATCTCATCAACTTGTAACTGAATTCAACTTGTAATAGCAGTCAGTCGATAATAAAGCTTATAAAGTGGACGTAGGTTTCATTAACAGCCGAACCACTGTAAAAATCTTCTTGTCACTTTACTATTTCTTCTCTTTTTACATTTATTTTCTATATTATTCCTCTGTAAAAATAGGGCTGGTGCTTTCACACTCAATCCTGGGTGTTGATCCATTTTTTGGGTTAGCATTTTAGTGCTTTCACTGAGAACACTAAACTCAAGGCTATATCTAAAGACTTGAACTTTGAATCCAAGACGTGGAGAAGATGAGCAGGCCTAATACCAGATCTAGAGCCGGAGCAAATCAACCGAAGCCTGGGGTCAGCCAGGATGTGTCCTTACATTCTCATCAACCCAACTATGTGATTAGAGAGGAGATGGAAAGGATGATGAAAGTGATTTAGGATAGAATCTTAGCTAGACAATAGGAGATGATGGATGGATTCATCCAGAAGATGGAGCAGTAAGGAATGGCTATATCTAAAGGGAATAGGAATCAAACTCTAAGGAATAAGGAAGGAGCTGCCAGAGTTGGATTAGAACAAGATGGAGTCTTGCCCCCATGCCCAAAGCAACCGATACTTGGGGGCAACGCTGGAATCAACATGGGAACCAATCCCACTGTCGGTGTGACTGTTGAATCACCAGGAACTGGTGGTATTGGAGCTAATCCAAATACTAGTATGCAACAGATGGAAGAATACAGGAATGCGGCCGGAAGAGTACATCCCGGGATACCACAACTGGAACAGAGGGCAAAATACTACTTTACGACGGTGGCCTTCATTTGACGGTGAGAACCGTATTGTTGAATTGGTATGAAGGTTCGTTAAAGGAGAACCCCCAGATCAGGGTCTGGAAGACTTGAACAAAATTTCATTTACTGCTAATATCTGGAATGCGAAAAATCTTTCAGATTTCAAGTTTTCGATGCTAGAAATGTACGAGGGGAAGACAGATCCGACGATTCATATGATGAGAAACATCCAACATATGGAGGTGTTGGGTGCTTCTGAGGAGGTAATGGGGTAGTGCTTCCCATTATAATTAACGGATTTGGCTGCAATGTAGTTCAGACAGTTGGAGAATGGGTCCATAAGCACATGGGCCGACTTGGTGAGCAAGTTCTTGAGACAGTTCAGAGTTCACGTCTCATAACCGAGGAATGTGTTTACGCTCTCAAACGTAAAACAAAGGCTTGGAGAGTCCTTAAGAAGTTATTTAATAAGATTCAATGCGGTGACGGTGTGGTCAACAAGCCGGATCCATTGTCTATCCTAATGGCAACAATATCTGGAGTCGAGAGTAAGACTGATTTCAAAGCTGCATTGAAAAGGGATCCACCGATGGATCTTATGGAATTCTACTGCGAAGCTGAGAGATATTTGCGTCAGGAAAACACTGAAGCCAAAGACGAAGATGTGGATGCTGAAATAAATGTTGTGGAGGACAGGGGACCATCCGAAGCTGGAATTGGAAAAGACAAAGTGAAAAGGAAAACCGATGATGACTTCGAGGAGCCGAAACGACAAAGGAAAGAGCCAAGATTCTCTTCATACACTGACCTGACTGAAACCCCGAAGTGGATATAATTGGATACTAGGGGCAGAACCTCTACCGAAGGCCACTTAGGAGGGAGCCCACTGATCGAGAGAAAATATCTGGAAAGTTTTGCCTCTTCCATGAGCTGAATGGGCATGAAATGAACAAGTGCCAACACCTACGTGATCTGATAGAAGAACTGGTTCAGAACAACTAGTTGCCACAGTACGTGAGGAACATAACTGCAGTAGAATTGCAAGAACAACCACCATCCGCGGCAAATGCATCAAGAAACACCCAAGGATTTGAGCCAAGACAAATTATCCCATGATATGGGTAGATGGGAGTCTGATCCGGCTCCCATGCTTTGCTTTTTCGTTTCTTTTTCCGCACTTTTCTTTTGGTATTTATACAATAATAACCTCAGGCCGCTTACACGTGTACGGGATCCTGAACGGTCCCTAGGCACGCTCTGCGTCGGATGCCTGAAGTGACTATTTAGGACAATAATAACCTCGAACCGCTTACACATGTACGAGACCCAAGTTGGTCTCTAGGCACGCTCTGAGTCGGATCTCCAATGTGAACATTTAGGATTTCTGCTTGTTTTGATTCCTGCTTGTTTGATTTTTGCTTGTTTATTTTGATTTGAATATTTGAATTTTTAAAAATCCACTTTGATTGTGATGGCTAATATTGATCGCCTTAGAGTCCCGACATGGGACCGGACCGCAAGGTGCAAGTCCCCTTGCCAAAAAAGCAAGTGCGTGGACTTGTACGATATTTATCGCCTTAGAGTCCTGACATGGGACCGTAGTACAAGGTGCAAGTCCCCTTGGATGGACTTGTACGATATTGTTCGCCTTAGAATCCCGAACAGAGATACGGGATCGGGGTGCAAGAAGTAAGTCCCCTCACCGGAGAGTGAGTGGATGGGCCTATTTAATCCCTTTTAACTTAACAAACAAATGATACGGAGGGATCATCCCCCTTAACTTAAACATTAAACTAAACATTAAACGATCCGGAGAGATTGAACCGATTTAAATTGATAAAGGGATTTGAATGCCTTATGAATAGAATAAAACTGATAAATCCTGGATGAACACGGGATGATTTCAATATTTTATATGATTTTGATATATGATGTGATGTAATTTTGGTATATAATATGATTTTGATATATAATGTTATAACTCTGAATGATAGTTGGAATGATAATAATGTAAATCCTGGATGGACACGGGATAGTTAGAGATGTGTGATGTAATAGCACCGAATGAAATTGGAATGATTGTGATGTATAGATTACATTTAGGCAGTGTCTAGAGTCTTAGGCTGTAACTGGTTTGGAATGACTTGTGAGTGGCTAGAGAATCCGAAGGAACTGGATGATTCACCAAGGCTGAAGCGGCTAACTTAAAATGGACCTAGAGAATTCATACAAAATTGGATTGACTTGAAATTTTAGAGGAACACTAAGAAGACAAAAAAGAAGGCACTCACCAAAAATGGGCTTGATTGGATAAGGCTAGATGGATCGCTAGCGACCTAACTAGATGGATCGCTAGCGGTCCATGTAGAGTGAACCACACTAACTAAAATTAGGTAGGTCCCAAACACCCTCTAGAGTGTACCTGCAAAGTTTTATCTGATTTCGTTAAGTTCTGAGCGAGTTATGGATGATTCTTCTGGACCAAATGACCCACGAAGGTGGATGGTCAAACAAACTACAAATGACTTGATATTTGGACAAAGCATTCAAATAGATGAAAGGAAGGCAACCCAAATGGGTAGACTAAAAAATAGTTTAAGGGGATGGATCGCTAGCAATCCATCATGTTAGCTCGGGTCGCCTTGAGTTTTTCTGGACTTCTTCCTAGCACTGACTAGAGGCTTCTAACAAGTCAGCCTTGGCCCAACTGCTCTCCTACCCCTATAAATACAATCCTACCTGTAACAAAAAGGGGATCTTCTGGACTAGCTGTTGGAACTCTGCAGAGATTATTCTTCACTCTTCTTCTCCCACACAATAGCATCTAGGAGTTCACTATGATTTCCAGTGAACTCTAGCACTTGTAACTTATTCTAATCTCATCAACTTATAACCGAATTCAACTTGTAATAGTAGTCAGTCGATAATAAAGCATATAAAGTGGATATTCGTTAACAACCGAACCACTATAAAAATCTTCTTGTCTCTTTACTATTTGTGCTCTTTTTACATTTATTTTCTATATTATCGCTCTGTAAGAATAGGGCAGGTGCTTTCACACTCAATCCAGGGTGTGGATTCATTTTTTGGTTTAACAGTTACTATTATAAATAAAAGAAAATTTTAAAAACTTAAAATTTACCGCAAAATTAGGTGAAGTCCACTATGGACGTTAGACTGTGAACTAAACCCTGATTTCATAAGATGTGTAATAAATTACAAATTTTGGAAATGCCATATATTTGACATGGGGGAACATTTGACAAGTTAGATGGATTTTACTGTGCAGAAGAGGTGATAGTAAAATAAAAAACGGTCAGTGACAAAGGAGAATGTTATTTTAGCTATGGAATCTTTTCCTATACACCTTGTCAGTAGGTGAACATAAACTGGTTTTATAATAATTTTGCTTTATAATTTTTTTAAATTTACTTATGTTGACTGTACTTGAAAAAGTTGAAAAAGGATTGGGGCAAAAGAGAAGGTTCTAGTGAGAAGTTGGGTACCCAAGGGGAAAAAAGATGGAGATATAGAATTTTCCACCTAAACCCTTTTCCCGGCATAAAGAAATAGGTATAGAAAAATTGATTTTTCAAACTTGGAAGTTAGCAATAGTGTGCTAGGATTTTGGAGGGTAGGAATTGGATGAAAAATTGGTTGAACTATGCCTCTATTCATAGAAGTGTGGGAAAATTTGGATGCAGAAACAAGTTTTTGGTTTTCAAAAGCTACATACGTATAGAACTACCAATATATTTAGGTTGGTTACGTCATATTTCCAAAATTGTTTTAAAAAGATGCATTCATATAAGAGGCACCAATTTAGAATTTCTTAGTATGCATATCATGCATATTGTGATACACCGTGCACTTTTACACGACTAGTTGAAAAATTGGTTGCATGCTAATTGAATGGTTAGTTTATATTGGTTGTACATTATGTTACATTATTCAGTTCTTGAAGAATTTCGAAAAAGAAATTAATTTAAGGAGGAGAACATAACACCCTATGATTTTATGACAATTAATTGTAAAGAAATAAATAATAATGTCAAAAAATAGAATTTTTATAAAATTCAGAATTTGGCTACGAAACTTACACTATTGAGTTCTTGGTGATTTTCTGTTCAATTTTCATACATAAAGTTTTCCAATCAGAGTTCAAACGAAAAGGTTATTAGAGTTTGAGGTTTTTGAATTGGAAATAATTATATATTTAGTTATGGTAATAAAAATAAATTAAATGTTAATTAATAATGTTAATGGAAGTTTATACGTTAAGAAATGTTAGCATTAAAATTAAATCTTAAAAGATTTTTAAAGTGGGAAACAAATAAACAAAATTAGTTAACAAATGGAAAAAAATTAAGAAAATCTCAGCATGTTGATTAATCAATGTCAAATAAGAGAACAGTCGACCCTACATACCCGATGGTCGACCAATAACGGTCAACCTAGGGCCCAAGGCGATCGACCATTGCCTGTGAAAAATTTACAGTAAACGTTGCCCTGAACGGCCAGAATTTAAAAAAGTTTAATCTAACGGCTTGCATGGATTTGAAAACCTATAAATATAGGCCTAGATCCTTATTTCAAAACTCATATTTTCTAATGAACGCGGAAACTCTATCGTTTTCTCTTCTCCACAAATTTCTAAATTCTTAAATAAGTTCTAATTTATATATATATATATATATATACACACACAATTGGAGAATTGTAGAAGATGATAGAAAAGAGGGATAGGTTCAAATCAAATTGCCAAAGCCAAGGTAAATTGTAAGTCTGAATCTAAAATACAAATCAAATTTCAAATCTTTTTTCTAATCTAGATCTCCGATAAATCTATATACGCTTATGGTGTATAAATCCAAATAGGTTAAAAAACGAGTCAAAGTAGAATAACAAGGATTTGATCTGGAGATTTGGAAAGCTAAAAAATATTGGATTGATATCATTGTAGATCTATTTCATTTATGCCTAAATATAAATCACGATTTGGATATTTTATTGCATACGTGTATTAATTGAGGAATATATGCCTATATGTTGGAAAACCGTAAACTTGATAGATATTGTATATGTTTGGATTTGGAAAGTTAGGGGTATAAATAGTTCCTAGATCTATAAATAACTTGTTAATAAAATCATATTGGGATTCCAGATTTGGTTAGTTATATAGATTATTAAATATAAACTAGAGTTGATTAATTAATTTGGGATTATATAATATTTTAATACATTGGAATGAATTGTGTAACAATGTGAATTTCTATAAATTGTCTAAAAATACAAATGAAAGTGTATTGGTTGACATAACAGGGAATGTAAACAAAAAGGAAAAGATGTACAAAATAAGGGAATCGCCGTATTTTGTACTGTCTATTCCAATAGAAAAATAAAAGATAATTCCTTATTATTTCACATATAACTCTTTTAAGTAATTTATAGAGAATCATAGTGCTAACAATTTCCTTTGAGGAAAGAAGTAATTCCAACGTATTAAAATATAAAAATCATTAAGTATGGCTAAAGTAATGTAAGTAGGAATAATAATAACAAAAGAAAAGGAGAAACCTAAAGTATGTAATTTAGTATGGTGCAGAAAACAAACGGTAAACAAAGAAGATACAATTAACGAATGGGGGAGTAATAAGTCTAAATAGATAATTGAAGAAAGATATCAGTTAGAAAGGAAACATGAGATTTCATCCAATAATGTTATACAAAAGGGAAATAACGAATGACACTTAAGTCAAAAAATGGGAAATGGATAACAAATAATAGTAAATGATAAGAATAAATCAAAAACAAGTTACGTAAGATTTATTGAACAACAATGATTGAAAAAGTAAAAGAATATTATTAACAGTTGAATATTAGAGTCATAATAATTAAGCAAATATGAATGAATACACACACACACACGTAGGCTCAAGTATGCGTTTATGGCTAGTTTGAATTATTAAAGTTAATAAATAACTTAAAAGGATAAGGATGACATAGTCGTTAAAATAGGTTGTAATGCAAGGTCAATAGTGTTACACAATAGAAGCCTTCCCACCACAAGGGGCAACCAACAGTTGTGTATACATTATATCGATATAAGACATATCCAACCGTAGGACGCATGGAGAGTATATGTTTGCGTATAGATAAAGGATGACCCCAACAGAAAAGGGAGTATACTTCAATAAAATAGAAAAGAGGGTATTGCCTTAATTGCAATAGGCAATCCAAATCGGATGGTGAGCGACGAACAACGCTATGTCAGCATGTGTTGGTAACAAATTAAAGAGTATTGTTGCATGTATGTCGAGAACGTCTTTAATCCTTAGCGGTAAACAGAAAAGATAGGGGTTACACCTAACAAGCTACACTATATACTAGTGTACGGACCACGTTAGGTCAAGCATCGTTGTGACACCCCACCTTTATACACATATCATCTAAGAGTATTACATAGTAATACTGTCAGATAATACAGAGAATAAGGCTATATTGGGTACACACGTGAATATTCCCTTGGACTAACACTGGTACGTATTAAAACATCAAGTATATAACCAACATTTACGAGCACAGTATCGGTACAAAGCAATATACACGTGTGCCTCCAGGACAGAACAATACATAATATACAGTACAGCACAAAGAATACAGAGTCAATCGTAGCGATAACATATAACATAAGTTTGCGCCAAAATTGGTCACAAACACCCAATATTCGATGAAAGAACCAGTTCACAATCACATATTACAGATAACAAGTATGTAGAGAATTAAAAATGAAGAACACTCAGAAAATTAAAAAGAAAGCAGTAAAGAACATAGAGTTTATAGTGGTTTGGCAATCCGGCCTACAACCACTGTGAAGTTGATGATTTTATTGATGTTTGCTTGCTGACTACAACGAGTTACAACTGATTACAACAGCATATTTCGAGTACAATGATGATTCCAGCAGAGTCCGGACGTATTAGAGTCGAAAGGATCCTTTTTCTACAGGCTCTGAGGTGCTATTTATAGGCGTAGGCTGCAAATATCTCGCTCAGATCTCGGGAGACCTCTTCTGGCACATAAGTGGGCCCAAGCGATCGATCCCATGTGATTCGCACTCGATCTGTGATTGATACGAATGACTTTCGTATCGATCAAGACTTGGCCTAATCGAGTCGAAATTAAGCATGAACATTCTTTAGGTTGTACGCAAGCTTCTGTGAAACTTTTGTAGCATTTGGACTTGTAGTTTGTGAGATATGATCGACGCAAGTTTGGGTTTTATGTAAGATATTCATTTCGCATCGATCCCCTTCGTATCGAACTGTTCGTATCGATCCGGGCATGTGCCTGCAAGTTGACGTGGTGCCAACTCCTTGGATCAACCCACTTTTCATGCTGAGTTGACTGCTTCCCCCTTCCTTCGGATCGATGCTTGATGCTCCTCTTCGTATCGATCATCTGCGCTCTACTTCGTATCGATCATCTGCGCTCTATTTCGTATCGATGGGGAGGTTTCATATCTACCTGTTGTCGACCGATACAAAGTATGTTTAAGGCTTGATTGATATGAAATGGATGTAAGTGGATGGATACGAAGAGAGTGGATCTGGATGGATACGAAGAGAGTGGATCTGGATGGATATGAAGAGAGGTTGTTCACCGATGGACATGAGATGGACCGATGCGAAATGAGCTTGCTCATTGATGGATACGAGGAGGATCAACTGTGATGGATACTAAGCCGGATGGATACGAGAGGAGGTCCGAGGGTTGATGGATACGAACAAGATGGTTGCAAGGCGATGGATACGAGAGGAGGTCCGAGGGTTGATGGATACGAACAAGATGGTTGCAAGGCGATGGATATGAACGAAGCATCGGGGATGGATTCGAATGGGATGGATACGAAGGAGGCGATCTAATGGATAAGAATGGAAGCCTTGCTTGACTTGCATCAATCATATATTGAGCATCTAAACTTCGATTGACTTGAAATTTGAAACGTTGTATTCCATAGATTTGCTTGTCTCGTCACATCAATTGTAGCCCGATCCGGACATCCGATAAAATTTACCGACATCCATAATTGACCTGTACATAACTGGCAATCGAGGAGAGCTGTCTTTGGTTTCCAGTTAATCTTTTGGTGTCACGGCCTTGCCAAAAGGCGGGATAACACTTGCCCCCCAAAACATGCCTTGTGATAGGAAGGTGTGTTTTGTAACGCCATAAGTTGGTTGTCCATATCCTGTAAATGACCTGCAAAGAGATTGACAAATCCACCAGGCCACGAATGGCGATCGTTCGACATCGTATGCCATTCGGGGTGGTATGTGACCATTCGAGGTCAGGTGCTGTTCGAGGTGAATTGTGATCGTTCGCGATCGGGTGCCGTTCAGAGCGAATTGTGACCGTTCACGGTCGGGTGCCGTTCTAGGCGAATTGTGACCGTTCGCGGTCGGGTGCCGTTCGAGGCGAATTGTGACTGTTCGCGGTCGGGTGCCGTTCGAGCCAATTTTGACCGTTCGCGGTCGGATGCCGTTCGAGGCGAATTGTGTGTGCCCAGGGGGGACTTAGTATCATTAACAACAGATTTCACGTTCGAGTGAGTTTCTGAATTGTTTGTGGTGGTGGTTTATCGCCATCTCAGAGCATGTCTGAGGATCGTTCGCGATCCCGTACATGTGTAAGTGACTTGGCCGTTATAGAATTATTAAAACCAAATTTTCATTCAAATGAGTCTTTCAACAGAAATGTCCAACAAAATCGAGTCCAAACATGAGAAATAGAAAACAAAGGCAAAACAGAGACGTCAAAGTGCAAACACCAATACTGATGTGATTGATAGTCATACCAGAGCATGCCTAAGGATCGTTCGCGATCCCGTACATGTGTAAATGACTTAATCGTATTGGTGTGGAGTTTGCCACTTATTCGTCATTATTTCAATCTGTTGATGACAAGCTGATGCCTCGATCCTGAGCGGTTCCCAGTTGGTTCGGGTGGTGGTCGTTCTTGCTCCACCGTTGTGGCTTGCCTCCTTACATATTGCGATAGCAGGCCATTCCGGATATGTCCTTCTATCTCATCCCTCAAGTGTCGGCAATCATTCGTGCTACGACCATTTAGCCCGTGGAATAAGCAATACTTGTCTAATCTTCTTTCACTGTTGGTCGGATCCCTCCTCATTGGCTTTCGATAAGGAACCTGCCCCCTGGTGTCCTGGTAGATCCATTCCAAAGTTTCATTCAACTCCGTATAAAAGGTGAACCTCGATTCCTTTCGCGGTTGCTTTGGTTCATCACTGTTATCCTCGGCTTTTTGTTTTCTTTCATCCTTGCCTGAATCTTTTTCTGGAAAATTTCCGCCTTTGACTGCATAAACTTCTATTCCCTCTCCTTCCTCTCTTTCAACATTTTCATCCTCTAATCGCAGGAATCTTTCGGCCTCATGATAAAATTCTCCTAGATCCATAAGTGGATCCCTTGTCAGTGAATTTTTGAACTCTGTTCCATCAGCTATGCCGGCTACGGCTGCCATTAAGACCATGGATGGATCTGGACGATCCACCGATGCTGCTGCTACATTAAATCGTGTTAGAAAATTCCTCAAAGATTCCCCAGTTTTCTGTTTTAGCGTCGCCAGACTCATTACATTCTTGGGCCTCGAAATGTGAACTCTGGATTGCCTCATAAACTTCTCGGTCAACTCGGTTCACGTTCCAATGGAACCGCTCTCCAATTGTCTAAATCATAGTACTGCTATGTCTGTCAGATACAAAGGGAAGCATCGCGCCATGACCTCCTCTGATGCTCCTAGTACTTCCATATGCCTTATGTATCTTGTCAAGTGAACAACGGGATCTGTTCTCCTATCATACATCTCCAGTGTTGGTAACTTGAATTCGGGTGGATTCCTGTCTTGCCTGATCGTAGGAGCAAAGGGACTCCTATTCACATCTTTCAGATCTCTATTCACTAGTCTGCCTCTCATGGCTCGTTTGACCATCTCCGCCAGTCTATCACTGTCGTCAAGCTGTAGCCCTTGTCTGTTGCTTCCGACCTGTCCCCCGAGTTCACGAGGGAATCCTAGAATCTGGTCTCCTGGACGGGCATCCATTCCTCTACCAAAGCCATGTTGAACAGCTCCACCTGGTATCCTGCCTGAGGTTGGATCAACGTCCTTCGGATGTGTGCCCCCAAATTCTGGTGCTGCTCCTAACGGTCCTGCTCCATTCTGAACTCAAGTTGTTTCACGCTCCTGATCTCTATCTCCAGCATCTCCTGCAGCAGCGTTCCCTTGATTTTGCATTCTGGCTTGTCCAGCTTGTTGGAGTAGGTTCTGCATCATCTCCTCTTGTCTTTTCAACATTCCTTCCTGCATAACTTCCATCATCATCTCCATCTCGTCCCGGGTGATGAAGATTAAGGTGTGATTTTCTCCAGAGGAAGCCTTCTGGCTCCCTTCATGCTGACTCCTTCCAGCTCTTTGTCTTCTTGTTGATTGTCTTGCCATAGCTTTCCAGATCCAAGTCTTTAAGCTTTTAGATCCGAAGTCCTAGTTGTAGAATTCCTGAACGCTAGTGTTCTCAATGAAAGCACCAAAATGTTTGCGCCAAAATTGGTCACAAACAACCAATTATCGATGAAAGCACCAGTTCACAATCACATATTACAGATAAAAAGTATGTAGAGAATTAAAAATGAAGAACACTCAGAAAATTAAAAGGAAAGCAGTAAAGAACATAGAGTTTATAGTGGTTCGACAATCCGGCCTACATCCACTGTGAAGTTGATGATTTTATTGATGTTTGCTTGCTGACTACAACGAGTTACAACTGATTACAACAGCAAATTTCGAGTACAATGATGATTCCAGCAGAGTCTAAACGTATCAGAGTCAAAAAGATCCTTTTTCTGCAGGCTTTGAGATGCTATTTATAGGCGTAGGCTGCAAATATCTCGCTCAGATCTCGGGAGACCTCTTCTGGCATGTAAGTGGGCCCACATGATCGATCCCATGTATTTTGCACTCGATCTATGATCGATACGAACGAATTTTGTATCGATCAAGACTTGGCCCAATCGAGTCAAAATTAAGCATGAACATTCTTTAGGTTGTACGCAAGCTTCTGTGAAAATTTTGTAGCGTTTGGACTTGTAGATTGTGAGATATGATCGATGCAAGTTTGAGTTTTATGTAAGCTGTTCATTTTGCATCGATCCCCTTCATATCGATCTGTTCGTATCGATCCAGGAACGTGCCTGCAAGTTGACGTAGTGCCAACTCCTCGGATCAACCCACTTTTCATGCCGAGTTGACTACTTCCCCCTTCGTATCCATCGAGTGCTATGTCCTTCGGATCGATGCTTGACACTCCTCTTCGTATCGATCATTTGCGCTCTACTTCTGATGCAGCCCAGGATGGTGGAGAAGGGTTAGGTCGCGTACGACCTAATGAGGGCTTTAAGTCGTTGGAACGACTTAGTGAAGAACGGCGAGTTAACGAGGGCTTTAAGTCGTTGGAACGCCTTAGTGAAGAACGGCGAGTTAACGAGGGCTTTAAGTCGTTGGAACGACTTAGTGAAAATAGGCGAGTCAACGAGCTAAAAGGAAAGGCACTCATACGACTTAACGAGCAGTTAGATCGTGTGGATAAGGTACGACCTACTGGGTATGCAGTAAAACAGGAGGTAGCATCTGGGATATGCATTAGGTCGGTGACGAGTTACGACCTAACGAAGCCACGACTTACCATAGGTCGCTGAAGATTCTTAACCCGTAAAGTCCTTAAGTCGTAAGTCGCATAAAGTTGGTTATCTCTTAAGTCGTTACATGTTTTTAGGTCGTTACCGACCTAAGTTAAGTCGTTGAAGATTGAAGCCGCTTCTTTTAGGTCGCTGATACAGATGCCGTTCATTCTTAAGTCGCTCGCTCCAGATGACCGTTCATTTTTAGGTCGTTGCTGTGTTGTAACTGTTTTGTTTAAGTCATAATATGCTAAGTCGTGAAGTTTAGGTCGTTTCCGACCTATGGGTTGTAAAAGCGTTATGTAGTATTTACTTATGTTGTATTGGTTTTAGGTCGGACTGTTTTAGGTCGTGTGTTTTAGGTCGTGACCGACCTAGGAGTTGTGCAGTTTTTTGTGGCGTGTGTTGTAACTTCTATAAATAGGCCGGTGGTGCCATTTGTAATTTTTTAGTTGATTTGAATAAAATTTCGTTTTGTTAGCTTTATGCTTTCATCCAAATTGGTCGTTGAGTGTAATCTCCTATCTCCACCTTCGACATTCGAGTGCGCTCGAATCTTCGATTGTTGAAGCCGATTCGCGGAATCAAGTGCGCTTGATCAACGCTCGAAGAATTGAAGATCTCTTTTCTCGGTATCGTGCGCGATCAACGTGTCAGAGATAGCTAGAATTCGGTATCTTCGGATCAACGAATTTGGGCATTTCAGTATTCATCAATCCACCGATTGTTACTTTCATCGATCTACATTGTTTTTGTGTAATCCGCTGCGTCAGTTTGGTAACAGAGCTTGTTTTAGCCAATTATAGCTAAATCGAGTCTTGGAGCCGAGAATTTCGAAGTTGAAGTGTTAGCCGAGCTTGAAGTGTAGAGCCGTGCAATTTTGTTTGAAGTGTTGAAGCTGTGTTCATCGTGTTCATCATATTTTTACAACAAAGTGGGAGTTTTCGATCCATTTCATTTTGGATCTAAGTTCGAAAGGTGTTTGAAATTTGGAGTTGGAGCCGAAAGTCAATGTTTTGAAAAATCAACCATGCCACCGAGAAGAGCTAATCGTCACCAAAACGTAGAAGCTTTGTATCGAAGAGAAGAAGCTGATGAGATGGAGTAAAGAATTAATGAAAACTTTAGTGAGAAACTTAATGAAGGAATTGGATGATTAGAGAAGATGATGTTAGAGATGAATCAAAATCGGAGAAGGGTTTCACCTGAATCTAACCATGGGGGAAGTAGAGTTTCGCCACATTCCAATCGGGAGAGAAGTGTTGATAGTGACCATAGAAGCGTGGATCGAGATTGTGATAGAAATGTTGATGATCGAAGTCGTGATAGAAATGTGAATGATCGAGAACGGAGGAATGTAGATAGAAGGGATGTTGGTGGTCAGGATCGACATCGATATACATCGGATTGTGAAGAAGAGTATGATGGTGGTAGTGTTCATGGACGAGGACGTGGACAAGGAAGAAATCAGTCGGAGTACGATCACAAGTGGGAATCTGGGATGAAGACTGAAATTCCAGAATTCAAAGGTGGTATGCAAGCTGAGGAGTTTTTGGATTGGTTGTCTAATGTGGAGGAGATTTTTGACTTCAAGGAAGTTCTAGAACATCGTAGAGTGAAGTTGGTTGCTACAAGGTTGAGGGGTAGAGCTTTGGCATGGTGGCAGCAAACCAAACTTACACGTGAACGGATGGGGAAGTCAAAGGTTGAATCATGGGAAAAGATGAGGAAAATGATGAAAGCCACATTCTTACCTTATAATTATCAATCGCTTATGTATCAGAGGCTGCAAAACTTGAGGCAAGGAACGAAGTCTGTTAATGACTATGCTGATGAATTCTATCAACTGATTGCAAGGAACGATATCATGGAGACAGAGGAACAATTAACAGCTAGATTTGTTGGAGGATTGCGTATGCAGATTCAAGATATGGTTAACATGTTTGATCCTAGATCTGTAGCGGAAGCACACCAGAAGGCGTTGGCTTGGGAGAAACAGGGAAGATGAGGAGGTGGTGTGTTCACAAATTCCAACAATTCAGTGAAGGGTGTTAGTGGAAGTTCTAATGTTTCAAAGGCTATTGCAAAACCAATTGTAAATGAGGTTGGGAAGATGAAAGTCAATAATGGTTTCAAGTGTTATAATTGTCAAGAAACGGGCCACAAAAGTAATGAATGTCCAAAGCCGAAGAAGAGAGCTATGATAGCGGAGGTTGAGGATGAGGATGAAGAAGTCGAATGTTCCAATTCACCACCTAATGAGGGGGAAGAAGAAGTGTCGGGAGACGAAGGTTGTAATCTGATGATGAGGAGGTCTTGTTTGACACCAAAGCAAGAGGAGGATTGTAGTTGGTTGAGGAGCAATATTTTTCAGTCGACATGTACTATTCTGGGGAAAGTTTGCAGATTTTTTATTGATGCTGGAAGCTGTGATAATATAATTTCGTCGGAGGCTGTGAGGAAGTTGGCATTGAAGACTGAGAAACACCCGAAACCGTACAAGTTGGCTTGGTTGAGAAAAGGCGGGGAAGTGAAGGTTGGACGAAGGGCTTGTGTGAATTTTTCAATTGGAAAGAAATACAATGATGAAATCTGGTGCGATGTGGTAGATATGGATGTCTGTCATTTGTTGCTGGGGAGACCGTGGCAGTATGATAGGGCGGTGCAACATGATGGGCGTACCAACAGTTACAGTTTCTTGTTCGAAGGCACAAAGATCACATTAGTTCTGAAGAAGCGACAGCAGAATGAGAACAAGCTGGAGGAGATTGAGGAATTGAAAACCTTGTTTTCATTGAAGGAGTTCGTGGAAGAGATAGAAGAGAGTCCTGAAGTTTTTATGTTGATTGGGCATGAAAGCAGTAAAGTTGCTGAAGTTCCAGAGGAAGTGAAACCAGTTTTGGAGGAATTCAACGATGTGTTTCCAGAGGAGTTACCGAAGGAGTTACCGCCGCTTAGAGACATACAACATCAGATTGACTTGGTGCCAGGTGCTGCATTGCCTCATAGACCACACTATCGGATGAGTCCAAGGGAACACGAAGAGTTAAGGAGACAGGTGGAGGAATTACTGGAACAGGGGCGAGTTCAGGAGAGTTTGAGTCCTTGTGCAGTGCCAGCTTTGTTGGTACCCAAGAAGGATGGAACGTGGAGGATGTGCACAGATAGTAGAGCATTGAACAAGATAACAGTCAGATACAGATTTCCGATGCCGAGGCTTGATGATCTGTTAGATCAAATCAGTGGGTTTATGATATTTTCAAAGATTGATCTTAAAAGTGGTTATCATCAGATTCGCATTAGACCAGGGGACGAATGGAAGACAACATTCAAGACGAGGGAAGGATTGTATGAATGGCTGGTGATGCCATTTGGTCTATCGAATGCACCGAGTACATTCATGAGGGTGATGAACCAAATTTTCAGGCCGTACATTGAGAAATTTGTGGTGGTTTACTTTGATGATATTCTGATCTACAGTGCTAGTACAGAAGAGCATGTTCAGTATTTGAGGAAAGTGTTAATTATCCTTCGTGAAGAACAATTCTACGCTGCTACGAAGAAGTGTGTTTTTATGGCGAGGAGTGTTTTATTTCTGGGGTATGTTGTATCGAAAGAAGGAATACAGGTGGACCAAAGTAAAGTTGAAGCTATCAGAGATTGGCCGCAACCCAAGACGATAACGGAAGTTCGTAGTTTTCATGGGTTGGCTTCATTCTATCGAAGGTTCATTCCACACTTTAGTAGTGTGATGGCGTCGGTTACAGATTGTATGAAGGGCAAACAGTTTGCATGGACGGAGGAAGCAGGGGTTGCTTTTGAGCGAATCAAAGAACTCTTGACGTCAGCACCAATTCTAGTGCTACCAGATTTTCAGCTAGTGTTTGAACTACATACTGATGCATCCAAGGTAGGGATTGGAGGAGTGTTGAGTCAGAGGGGACGTCCGATTGCATATTTCAGTGAGAAGTTATAAGGAGCGAAGATGAGATATAGTACGTATGATGTGGAATTTTATGCTGTTGTGCAAGCTATTAAACACTGGAGACACTATCTATTTCAGAAAGAGTTTGTTCTTTACACTGATCATTAGGCGTTGAAGCATTTACAAGGGCAAGACAAGATTTCAACGAGACATGCATCATGGATTGCATATCTGCAACAGTTTACTTTTGTTGTCAAACACAAGTCAGGAGTGACGAATCGTGTGGCTGATGCTTTGAGTAGGAGGAGTCATTTATTGATAACAATGAGAGTTGAGGTGACAGGTTTTGAATTATTGCCAGAACTGATGGAAGAAGATCCTTATTTTATGAAATTTGTTGAAAAGGTTAAGGAAGGGAATACTGATGAATTTATGATGGTAGATGGTTTTCTGTTTAAGGGAAATCGACTATGTATTCCAGAGAGCAGTTTGAGAATAAAGATTATCAAGGAGTTACACGAGGAAGGTCATGTGGGCCGTGATCGTACATTGTATTTGATTTCTCAATCTTATTTTTGGCCATCAATGAGGAAAGAAGTGGAAAGGTTTGTGGAGCGATGTCATATCTGTCAGGTGTCGAAAGGAACTACGACCAATGCTGGGTTATATATGCCGTTACCTGTACCAAGTAAGCCTTGGGTTGATGTGAGTATGGATTTTGTTCTGGGGTTACCGCGAACTCAAAGGGGAAACGATTCCATTTATGTGGTGGTTGACCGATTTTCAAAAATGGCACATTTTATTGCTTGTAAGAAGACGGTGGATGCTGTTCATGTTGCTCAGTTGTTTTTCAAAGAAATCTATCAACTTCATGGATTGCCCGAATCTATTGTGTCAGATAGGGATACTCGTTTTCTGAGTCATTTTTGGCTAAGTTTGTGGAAGATGGTCGGAACGAAGTTGAACTTTAGCAGCGCTTATCACCCACAAACGGATGGACAGACCGAGGTTGTGAACAGATCATTGGGAAATTTGTTGAGATGTCTTGTGCAAGACAATCTGAAGAGTTGGGATGTGAAGTTATGTCAAGCGGAGTTTGCTCATAATCATGCTGTGAACCGTAGTACGGGTTTCAGTCCATTTCAGATTGTATATTCTAGTTTTCCAAAGGGGTCGTTGGAGTTAACGGTCATACCACAACCAAAGAAGACAGTCAAGCGAGCTACTGATTTTGTTGAAGGATTGACAGAGTGTCATAGAATTGTTCAAGAACGCTTGGAAAAGGCGAATGAGAAGTACAAACGATCTGCAGATCTGAAGCGAAGGAGTGTTGAATTTTATGAAGGTGATTGGGTTTATGCAGTGTTAACAAAGGATCGTTTTCCGGTGGGAACATATAATAAATTGAAAGCACGGAAAATTGGTCCAGTAAAAATTTTGAAGAAGGTCAATGAAAACGCTTATAAGTTGAAGCTGCCGGAGGATGTGTACACTTCGGATGTGTTCAATGTTAAACATCTCGTACCATATTATGGGGATGAACGATCCGATGTGGAAAAATGTACAAATTCGAGGACGAATTTCTCTCAACCTGGGGAGGATGATGCAGCCCAGGATGGTGGTGAAGGGTTAGGTCACGTACGACCTAACGAGGGCTTTAAGTCGTTGGAACGACTTAGTGAAGAACGGCGAGTTAACGAGGGCTTTAAGTCGTTGGAACGACTTAGTGAAGAACGACGAGTTAACGAGGGCTTTAAGTCGTTGGAACGACTTAGTGAAAATAGGCGAGTCAACGAGCTAAAAGGAAAGGCACTCATACGACTTAACGAGCAGTTAGATCGTGTGGATAAGGTACGACCTACTGGGTATGCAGTAAAACAGGAGGTAGCGTCTGGGATATGCAATAGGTCGGTGACGAGTTACGACCTAACGAAGCCACGACTTACCATAGGTCGCTGAAGATTCTTAACTCGTAAAGTCCTTAAGTCGTAAGTCGCATAAAGCTGGTTATCTCTTAAGTCGTTACATGTTTTTAGGTCGTTACCGACCTAAGTTAAGTCGCTGAAGATTGAAGCCGCTTCTTTTAGGTCGCTGACACAGATGCCGTTCATTCTTAAGTCGCTCGCTCCAGATGACCGTTCATTTTTAGGTCGTTGCTGTGTTGTAACTGTTTTGTTTAAGTCGTAATATGCTAAGTCGTGAAGTTTAGGTCGTTTCCGACCTATGGGTTGTAAAAGCGTTATGTTGTATTTGCTTATGTTGTATTGTTTTTAGGTCGAACTGTTTTAGGTCGTGTGTTTTAGGTCGTGACCGACCTAGGAGTTGTGCAGTTTTTTGTGGCGTGTGTTGTAACTTCTATAAATAGGCCGGTGGTGCCATTTGTAATTTTTTAGTTGATTTGAATAAAATTTCGTTTTGTTAGCTTTGTGCTTTCATCCAAATTGGTAGTTGAGTGTAATCTCCTATCTCCACCTTCGACATTCGAGTGCGCTCGAATCTTCGATTGTTGAAGCCGATTCGCGGAATCATGTGCGCTTGATCAACGCTCGAAGAATTGAAGATCTCTTTTCACGGTATCGTGCGCGATCAACGTGTCAGAGATAGCTAGAATTCGGTATCTTCGGATCAATGAATTTGGGCATTTCAGTATTCATCAATCCACTGATTGTTACTTTCATCGATCTACATTGTTTTTGTGTAATCCGCTGCGTCAACTTTGTATCGATCATCAGCACTCTATTTCATTTTGATGCCCTGTGCTCTATTTCGTATCGATGGGGAGGTTTTGTATCGACCTATTGTCGACCGATATGAAGTATGTTTAAGGCTTGATTGATATGAAATGGACGTATGTGGATGGATACGAAGAGAGTGGATCTGGATGGATACGAAGAGAGTGGATCTAGATGGATACGAAGAGGGGCCTGTTCACCGATGGACATGAGATGGACCGATGCGAAATGAGCTTGCTCATTGATGGATACGAGGAGGATCGACTATGATGGATACTAAGTCGGATGGATACAAGAGGAGGTCCGAGGGTTGATGGATACGAACAGGATGGTTGCAAAGCGATGGATACGAATGAAGCCTCGGGGATGGATTCGAATGGGATGGATACGAAGGAGGCGATCTGATGGATATGAATGGAAGCCTTGCTTGACTTGCATCGATCATATCTTTAGCATCTGAACTCCGATTGACTAGAAATTTGAAACGTTGTCTTCCATAGATTTGCTTGTCTCATCACATCAATTGTAGCTCGATCCGGACATACGATAAAATTTACCGACATCCATAATTGACCTGTACATAACTGGCAATCGAGGAGAGCTGTCTTTGGTTTCCAGTTAATTTTTTGGTGTCACGGCCTTGCCAAAAGGCAGGATAACAACATAAATACATTAATGTTATACAATACAATTCATATGTCAATTATATATATATATATATATATACATATAATGAAATAATGTCAAACAAATATCATGTAATAATCCTAATAAAGAACTCCTCTAAGCCCAATGAAATACATGCTGGTCAAGTCATCCCTATACTTGAAATGTCTCGGACTGAGTCGAGTATTATAAAATAACACACGAGTCAGATTATGTCTAATCAAGGATACATAATAATAATGGAAGCATAATATATAATCACTGAATAATAAGATATATTTATATATATAACCATAAATAGTCATCAAGGTATCACATTACCCAAATAACTCAAATCCATATAAAATAGTCAATACCGTTTTCAAAGATGTCATCACCCTTAACATATACATCGAATCATAAAATCATAGAATCAATACAACGGGGTGAATCATATATATTTAGAAATCGACATCAAATCCAAAATAATCAATAATGAGACATCCTCAAGTGAAGTCGGGCAGTAATGAAACAATACCCACTATCTCTCTCAATCTTATATTATAAAATACCAATATCAAATCAATAAAATCAATAAGGAAGATTTAAGCTAGCTCATAACAATATCCAAATATAATCAATAATAAGTAGGTCGTCTGCCTGTAAAAGATAGACCGTCCACCAAAGAAGGATACAGGATGGCGTCCCATACCACTATGTGTTGCTGGTTCATTTATTCAATGCTCATACATCACAATCGCCCTTCTTTATTCTATATAACAAGTCCGAAGAATAACCGGAAAAGTATTACCGAAAGTCCTATGCCAGACGATATCACTCAACCATTTATTATAATTTCTCGTCACACAGAATAATTAGTAAAACCAATAGAAAGGATGTCATCACAGTATCATATTAAAATAATAAACTAAATCAGTGTCAATGGTGAATCATTCATATAATACAATACGATGTATAAAAAGAAGTAAAATAGAAACATAAGATGAAATCGATTAAGTGTAAAAGACATATGTGAGTAGAAAAAACAACTAAATATTCGGTAGTAAATCAATTTCAATGCATAATTTTATATAACAAAATAACTAAGAGATGGATAATAAATATGTATATATTAAAATGAAATAAATAGTTAACTAAATTCAAAAATAATTTATTCTTTACAATAAACACTCAGTTTCTTTATCTTTTATAAAATTTTAGATAATAATTCAGTATTGTCTATTTACATTTGAGGTCACATTCCATTTGATAGCTAAATAATAATTTATTAGACCGGAACTTTTTCTAAAGATCATTCCATATCCTTCTAAAACTAAGTTTCTTTTTTAAAATAATTATAAACTTCTTAAGTACTATGTATATTCAAACTTAACACCTCAATTATAAAATCTTGTCCTTTCTCATTATCTTTCAGTGTATATTTTTATAAATAATACTAGCGCAACATAGTAAAATTACACATGCACACAGCCATACTAACAAATGAAAATAGTGATACCTCAAAAGTCAATTCAGCAAAAAGGTGAGCAAGACAAAACAAAACAATAGAATAAATCACATATGCAAAACTCCCAGATCCAGAACAGACTCACGAATGAATATACGCACTACGACATACATCACACACATACATTTAGAATTCATGGCTCAAGCAATTGCACGTTGTATATATATATAAATGCACTTACACACTAAGAAGAACACATGCACACCACGAGCAAACACACACATTGTTTCAACTACATACATGCCAACATTTCTCCTCTAATACAAACACAAGTACATGAACAAAAATACAGACAAACTAAATTGAAAAAGAAATATAGTATATACAACTATACACTATAAGTATTAAACAAGAAAAGTGTATGTATAAAAAAATGACACACATCTAGTTTCCTATCTCAACAAACCTCATTGCAGCAAAAACAAGTGAAAAGGAGGATAAAACAGAAGACACAAATATCGTTACACATATATAATTATATACAAACTGATAACTACATGTAACCCATGCACGCAAGCACGACAATAGGTAAACTCGATTGTGGATGTATGATAGAAAGCACAACTAGATGATGTAATGATTCAAAACCACAAAACAATGCAAACATAAAAACACATATGTATTTATCATCTTGGTTAAGCATAGGTTTTGTGAGAAGATTCACACCAGGATAGCCGCGTCTTCTACTTCCCCTGTTTTTCTTGCTCCAGGCTATGCACGTAACTCAGAACCTATCTAGCAATGCAACACTCAAAAGTCGAACCATAGATGCATAATGAAATAGTGAACCATATACTAGAATCTGAGAATTTTTGGAAATTTTTATGATTTGATTTTTAGTTTACAAAATGATGATGTTTAGCTTAGTTGGCTTTCCTTGAAATGGTAGAATATAGAATCTGTTCTTTGAAGTGTGTACGCGAACTAAAGTAATAAGGAAAGAAGAGTCAGGAGAAAGAAAATTCTGGAATTTGGTTTTGGTTAATAGCTCTTGGGCTTAGACTTTAAGATATTGGATTTGGGCTTTGTAAAATATATATAAGTAAATGGATATATATAAGTTTTATTTTATCTTTCTTTTAAAACTAAATCCAATTCAATTTAACTAAATAAAAATTTCTATTTAAAACTACCTTTTCTCTTAAGTCAATACTATATAAAGTCAATAACACCTCACTTATATGAACTATTATCTATATGTGTGTGTATATATATTAACTTACTTAGATTCAATTATCCTATTTTTACAATTTTAATCCTTTTGTTAAATAATTCCAAAATCCATTTCAAAATAAACATCCAAATTCCAAATTATTTAACAAAATTACCATTATTAACTTAATTTAATTACCACTTAAAGCCTAGTTGTTACAAACTCCCTGCTTAATAAAATTGCGTCCTCGCAATTTCTCATAAGGAGAAATCTATAACAATTTAATTATAGGGAGAATTAATTTAAAGGACAAAAATTTGTATATTTTTAGCCTCAAGGACACGACCTCAATATTTTAACCACAAGGACAAACATTCTTCTAAAAATTATTCATAAGGACAAACATTCTTTCAAAATTATTCATAAGGACAAACATTCTTCCAAAACTGCTACCGAACTAAAAACTGATACCTAAAAACTGCTACCGATAACTACAAACTGATACCTAAAAACTGTAAAAACTGATACTTAAAGAAAGTTGTCCTTCAGGCTAAAATACTGAAGGTCTGTCCTTGAGGCTAAAATGCTGAGAAATTTTGTCCTTGACAATAATTTCCTATTAGTTATACTGGATTTAATCCTATTATTTCCAAAAAAAAATTCATTTTAAATACTAAAACATTTTATTCAAGGGAGAATGGCTTTATAAAATCTCAAAATCCTTTATTTAATTAAATTTCTTTTCAAATATCATATACATTACATATATTTTCCTAAATTCTTCTTATTCTGATTCAAACATAATTTAAATCCAAATTTTCTATTTAAATAACTTTAAATTATTATAAAAAAATTTAAAAAATTTATCATAAAATTTCCACTAAAACTCCGTTTTCTATTTAATAAAATATTTTCCAATGTATTTCTTAATATCAAAGCATTCTATTATAACCAAAATTATTTTTATATACTATTTTATAAACTCCATATAAATATATAACATTTTTCCATAAATTATTTATATCTTTCCAAAATATTATGTCCAAATGTCTCGTACTAGTGTTTAGGAATCCCTATTGATAACGTTGACCAAGCGTATCTTCCCATCTTGTTTCTACTTTGTGAGCCCCCGGAGAAAGGCGTTTTTTCTCCTTTTATATATTATATCTCTCTTTATTCGAAAAAAAAAAAGCGTATCGACCAGAATTCTTAAAACACTTCACGGACAAATTAATACAATTTTACTCACAAAAGATTTCTAATTCAAACATTTTCTTGATTTTCTATTTAAAATATTCCACTCTGTTTCAAAATACTTTAATCTTCCACAATTTATTTATATCTATCTAAATCATCGTGTCCAAATGCCTCGTTCGAGCGTTTAAGAATTTGTATCGAATACGTGTGCACCTGCATCGACCAAAATCCTTAACACACTCAATGGGCAAGTTAACTCTATTTTCATTTCTAAAAATATCTATAAGTATTAATTCCATAATTTATCAGTTATAGCAGTTCCAAAGATAATAATAATAACCAATATTTATATACAATAAACCATTACTTCCACCAAACACTTATTAATTTCTAAAACAATTTTTAAACAGTCTTTAAATCACACTTATCTATATGTATATTAATCAACAAACCATTTCAAAGAACAACGTATAAGAATAGACAAACACTATTTATATTTATTTATCTATAATAAGTATAAACCAAATAATTAAATTTATTTCATAGCTTTGATAATTATACACAAATCTCAAAATCAAGTTCAATTCCACAATTTTAAATTATCAAATAAACACAAAAAACTAAATAGAGGTACTCGGTGGAAATTAATAATTCTGTTGCGCACTCTAATAAAACAAATCAAAACTCGAATACGCAATAACAAAACAAATACCACGATACAACATCAAACCATCCAAAATCATGCGATACAAATACTATTGGTTGGACTAACTCCTTCCGTCCTTGCTACTCCAACATTTATAAGCACAAAAGAATTAAATGAAAAGTATTTATAATTTCAAAATAACAAATACGTCCCTTGATGATTATTCCACTACAACAAAACAGGCTTTTTACAACGCTCTTTTTACAACGGGTACTGGTTGCCCGTTGTAATAGAAGACTATTACAACGGTCCATTCAGGCCCGTTGTAAAAGATGCCATATACAACCGCTTTTTTACAATGGGCATTGGTTGCCCGTTGTAATAGCCATCTATTACAACGGTCCATTCAGGCCCGTTGTAATAGATGACAACTTTACAACGGTCATAAATTGCCCGTTGTAAAAGGTGCACAGTCAAATTACCCTATTCGCAAATTACAACGGCCAAAAAGTTTTTTCATAAGCCCTTTTATTTTCGTTCCTGCTCGTTCTCTTTGCTCCTGCTCTTTGCTCGAAACTAGGGTTTTCGAAAAATTGAAGCTGCCGTCTTCTCGATCGAATCAGGGCTTCTCCAATTTGGATCGAAACTAGGGTTTTTGAAAAATTGAAGGTAATGAATTGGATATTTATGTTATTACAATTGTTTTAGTACATAGATCTCTACAACATAATTAATTTCATACCTAGTTAATTTCATACCTAGAGTCATATATATTGTTAATTATTGGTCGCACTATAATTGACTGTCGTCCTCTTCTTTGCGTCACTTTCTTCTGTTGAGTGTAATAATGTAGATTGAAATCCGGATGAAAGATACAATTTTTTTTTTGCCTTGTCAATGTTCTGTCTCGGCAACTTCACCAGTTTAAACGTAGTGTTAAGTAGGCAATCAACATTCTCAGTTGATTTGATGAACTCATTTTAAACGTAGCGTTAAGTAGGCAAGCAACGTACTGTTAATGACATAAACATCGGCTTGTATCAGCCAGTTTCCATTTGACACAGGAGGAAAGCGACTTCAAAAAGTCTTTAGCCATTGACCCTGAGCAACAGCGACGAACAATACCTATCAAGATATGAAGAAATTACTACTTTTCGTTTTCATAATTTGATGGTACCTAATAAATAAATTAATACAATCTATGGTCAATGGTATAGCTTTGTCATTTTTATTAAAGAGCATCTGCAGAAGAACTGGAATTCAGAATATGATTTTGTTACTGTTGCTGATTTTGAAAAAAAATACAAAAAGAAGAAATAGCAAAATTTTGAAAATAAAGAAGAAGAATATAAAGGCAGTAGTGGACCGATGTAATGTAGTGTAGGGATGCATCCCTGGCATTAATTGTTGCCTTAGTTTGCACTTCCCTTTCTATGCACAATTGACCATATTTGCATGGACCTAAGTGCAAATCTTTATTTGTAAATAGTGTTGTTTTGTTATTTCGATTTCCCTTGGCATGTTCTTCAATTTTCCTAGTACTTTGACATTGTTATGTATTTGATTTCCCTGTCACTTGAGAATCTTGCAATTACATTAATAGTTAGTAAGTTCCTGACATGTATTCTATGGTTGGCTGCCTTTTTGCTTATGTGTGAGTTCACTTTCATTTTATTTCATGCATCACTAGCCCTGCTACACGAAATAAGGTCATGCACACTATATATTTTTGTCCAGTGCCTTGAGTTCTTTTTTCACCACATTATTAGCTGCTGCCTGTAGACGTGAAATTGGTTACATCCCTCACCTTGTTGCCTTGAATTGGTCATGTGTTCATTATTTTTCTATTGATTTATTTTAGTGTGTTTGCTATATTGTTTGATTTGTTGGCGGTGCCTCCTTTTCTTAATGATTGTATACGTCTCTTTTAATATCTTGCTGCTTCTTTTGCCTCATTGATTTACGAAGTGTGGTTCCATTTTTTTATTTTCGTGGACTGAAATTTCAAGTATTTACCTATTATATCAACATTTTGAACAAAAGTAATTTACAAAGGAAAGTTTAATATAATTTATCGATTTCAAAATTGGTTTCCAAATCAAATTAATTCCTTCTATAAATGATTTTATAAGTGAATATATTAAGTTTTGTCGATAGTAGTGATTATAGATTTGGAATATATGTATTATAGTTTTATTAAATAAATAATTTAGGATTTATGGAATTTTGAAATGTAGTTTAGAAAAGTATGAGCTGAGTTTATTTCTAAATATAATTGTTATATTTTAAATACAGATTTAGAAGAGTAATTAAATATGGTTTTAAAAAGGTGAGTCTAATTTATTTCTAAATAATATATATATCAAAAATGGATTTGGAAGAATAATAAGTGGTTTTAAAATATGGTTTTTTTTTTAAAAAAGAAATAAATATATAACAAGAAGGAGAAAAAAGCCTTTCTCCGGGAGCTCACAGAATAAAGAAAGGCATACGAAAATATGCCTCCCATAATACCGAAAACAGATACAAGCCTATAAAGTACACAAGAAACAAGAAAAAGAAAAAAGATCCACTGCCAGAAGAAGACAAATAATCCCGGCTGAACCAAAAGGAACAACATCCCGTTGAACCATCTTCCCCGCTACACCCGAGTAGGTGTAGGCCAGACCACCAGATAGAAAACCAACCACCGCCAGACATAGAATGGACCGAAAAACGGCCAAAATCAAAACACGCTCAACAGAGAACCCACAACAAATGGCCAAAAACACCCGATGAGAACCGAAAAAGCCCCCAACCTATGAAGGTGGCAATAAGCATAACAAGCTCCACCCGAACAGAAGGAGGAATACCAGAGTAGAAAACCAAAGAAACTACCACAGCCAAAGACAGCAGCGAAGTCACAACCTAACCAAACCAAAATAGTGCAGTCGAAACACCGCGATGTCACCTAATCCTGTAAAACTAGCAAACACATCAAAACCAAAAATTAGGGGGGGAGGGGGGATCAAGAGCGCTGGATGAAGGCCAACGACCCGCCTGGAGGACCTAACCAACGCCGATTCTGGCGGAACTCGACACACATGAAATAGAAAGAAGATGGTTATTAACCAAATATAATGAGTTTGATTTTATTAGTTTTCTTTCTTTTTAGGCTTAGTTTGTAGGGTCACATTACTATATAGTTTTCATTGGGAGGTAATTGCGCAATTTCGTCATGAGAAAAACTCATATTTTTGTTGGCATAGCGTCTTTTCATTAGGTTCTAACATCAAAAGAATTATCAAGATGGACAAAGCATGGATCCACCTACCAAGGTTTTGTCAATTTTGATTATCAGTTTTATACTTGTAATTATTACGGTTGATTATTGATCTCTTTATGTGTTATAGAATGACTGAAGAATACAGGCAAGCTGTTCGGAATTTTGTATATGAGCATGCAGAAAGGAAGGGAGATCCAGAAAAAATCATTTGCCCTTGTTCAAAATGTAGGAATCTTATCCGCCATCCATCAAGGGAAGTTGTATCACACTTGGTTTGTTTTGGAATTGACCCAACATATGATGTATGGATTTTTCATGGGGAAGCACGCCCTTTAGAAAATGAAGGCGATGAAGTGACAAATACATATAGAATGTACTTAGACACACAAATTTGTAATGACGAGGTGGAAGATCATTCGAATGTAAGACATGAGGTACATGGGGTAGAGATTAAGGAGATGATAGAAAATTCTGAAATTCCTTTGTACCCTGGTTGTGCAAGCCACACAAAGTTGTCAGCTACAATACTTCTTTACAAGCACAAGGCTCGAAATGGTGTATCTGACACGGCATTTACGGAACTTCTTAAACTTCTCAAAGATATGCTGCCTATGGAAAACACGCTTCCTGATTCGACGTATGCAACAAAGAAGCTGCTTAAATCATTTGGTTTAGGCTATAGAAAAATACATGCATGTGTAAATGATTGTTGTCATTTTAGGAAAGAGCTTGCACATAGTGATATTTGTCCAAAATGTGAAAATTCTCGTTGGAAAAAGAACAAGACAAATGAAGATGGAAAGCAAACCAAAGTACCTGCAAAGGTTTTGAGATACTTTCCAATAATACCAAGACTGAAAAGAATGTTTATGTTCGCAGAAACATCAGAGCAATTAAGGTGGCATAACAATCATAAGAGTGAAGATGGTAAATTACGTCATCCAGTAGATTCTTCTCAGTGGGCTACAATTGATAGGATGTACCCTTCCTTTGCATCCGATCCACGAAATTTAAGGCTTGGTCTTGCAAGTGATGGCTTTAATCCCTTTGGGGATTGGAACTGTGCGTATAGTTGTTGGCCAGTATTTCTTGTTGCGTACAACTTCGCTCCGTGGCTTTGTATGCACAAAGATAATATGATGTTATCATTATTAATTCCTGGACCACGACAACCAGGGAATGATATTGATGTGTATCTACAACCACTTATTGAAGATTTGAAAAAATTATGGAATAAAGGGGTGAAGGCGTATGATGCATACACTCGCAATGAATTTAGATTAAATGCAATTTTAATATGGACGATAAATGATTTTCCAGCTGATGGAAATTTAGCAGGTTGCACCGTAAAGGGTAAAAGGGCATGTCCTGTTTGTGGTGTTAATACATGCTCAATATGGTTACCATTTAGTAAGAAGTGTGCATATTTAGGGCCGACTGTTATGTATTAATGCTTTATGAATTTGGAAGGTAAACTTATCTGACTTTTTGGAGTGTTGGAATTTTATGACTATCTTTTAGGCTTTTCGCATGTGATTTTGGTTGTTTGTGCACAATATTTATTACTGTTAAATTATTCATTATTTGTATGGATGTGCTACCTATATGTTGCTGTAAAAATTCTTTTAATTTGCATTTTTTCTGCAACGGTCAAAGAGCGTTGTATTATACTCGTTTACAACGGTCAAATCACGTTGCATTATACTCTATTACAATGGTCGAAAACCATTGTCAAAATGTTTTTTACAACGGTCAAAGGGCGTTGTATTATACTCTATTACAACGGTCGAAAACCGTTGTCAAAATGTTTTTTACAACGGTCAGGGAATGTTGTAAAACATGCTATCCATCTTGTATCATAGTATTTTGCAACGGGCAAAGAAGCTTGTATTACAGTTTATTACAACGGTTGGCGACCGTTATAAAAAGGTTTACTACAACGGTCTTTACAACAGTAACTGCCCGTTGTAAAATATGGGTGACCTATTACAACATCGCCTATTACAACGGTCGGCTGCCCGTTGTGGAACACATATTACAATGGGCATTGCCCGTTGTAAAAAGCCTGTTTTGTTGTAGTGTTCCCTAGTAATCTTCCTATATATAATAAAATATACTATTACTTATTATAGAAAATTTTCTATCGCACCAAAGGGCGGGGACTCCTAAGTCTCCACTAAGCCAATGACTCATATCTCTTATATATATGATGTATTGTTATGAACCTTGCTTTGATACCATTTTGTGACACCCCACCTCTATACCCATACTATCCAAGAGTATTATAAAGTAATACTGTCAGATAATACAGAGAATAAGGCTATATGAGGTACACACATGAATATTCCCTTGGACTAACACTGGTACATATTAAAACATCAAGTATATAACTCACATTTACGTACATAGTATTGGTACAAAGCAATAGACACGTGTGCCTTCAGGACAGAACAATACGTAATATACAGTACAGCACAAAGAACACAGAGTCAATCACAATGATAACATATAACATAAATACATTAATGTTATACAATACAATTCATATGTCAATTATATATATACATATAATGAAATAATGTCAAACAAATATCATGTAATAATCCTAATACAGAACTCCTCTAAGCCCAATGAAATACAAGCTGGTCAAGTCATCCCTGTACTTGAAATGTCACGGACTGATCCGAGTATTATAAAATAACACACGGGTCAGACAATGTCTAATCAAGTATACATAATAATAATGGAAGCACAGTATATAATCACTGAATAATCAGATATATTTATATATATAACCATAAATAGTCATCAAGGTATCACATTACCAAATAACTCAAATCCATATAAAATAGTCAATACTGTTTTCAAAGATGTCATCACCCTTAACATATATATCGAATCATAAAATCATAGAATCAATACAACTGGGTGAATCATACATATCTAGAAATCGACATCAAATTCAAAATAATTAATAATGAGACATCCCCAAGTAAAGTCGTGCAGTAATGAAACAATACCCACTAACTCTCTCAATCTCGTATTATAAAATATCAATATCAAACCAATAAAATCAATAAGGAAGATTCAAGCTGGCTCATAACAATATCCAAATATAATCAATGATAAGTAGGTCGTCTGCTTGTAAAAGATAGACTGTCTGCATAAGAAGGATACGAGGTTGACCATATTCTGGACACAGTCTCAGGTATAATCTCATATATACATAATATATCTCTATCCACTACCCACATACATCCACATATATCGAAACCAGATGGGAGACTGATAGCACGTCTGCTTGCTCCAGGAGTCACACGTAGTCCATATAACAGGACTCATATAGTCATCGGTTACCATTACCTCTCCCCTCTCAGTATCATGACAATGATCCACCATAGGCTTGACAACGCATAGCCTCTTCGACCACGACTATTGACATGTGCTCCAATGGTAACTGACTGCTGGCCTATGCGACACAAGGGGCAACAAACTATCTATCTCGTGATGCACATCAAATACTATAAACAATAATGGCATAGTGGATATGGGATGCGACCCCATGATTAGTCCGCTAGGGTGAATACTGGCCAATCTGGTTCACTCCCAAAACATAAGGGGAGTCGGACAGAGGTAGACAGACATATAATGTACACAACTATATGACTAACAAGTAGCCTCCATATTACTCACCACAACGAGTCACCCACACACTACATACCCCGTGTGAGTGTCATCCACGAGCAAAGAATAGTTGAATAAATAACATAATGGCATCCCATACCACCATGTTTTACTGGTTCAGTTATTCAGTGCTCATACATCACACTCGCACTTCTTTATTCTATATAAAGAGTCCAAAGAATAACCAAAAAAGTGTTACCGAAAGTCCCATACCAAACGGTATCACTAAACCATTTATTCTAATTTCTCATCACATAAACCCAATAGAAAGGATGTCAACACAGTATCATATTAAAATAATCACCTAAATCAATGTCAACGTTGAATCATTCGTATAATACAATACAATGTATAAAAAGAAGTAAAATAGAAACATAGGATGAAATAGATTAATGTAAAAGACATGTGTGAGTAGAAAAAACAACTAAATATTCAGTAGTAAATCAATTTCAATATATAATTTTATATAACAAAATAACCAAGAGGTGGATAATAAATGTGTATATTCTAAAATGTAATAAATAGTTTACTAAATTCAAAAAAAATTATTCTTTACAACAAGCACAGTTTCTTAATCTTTTATAAAATTATATATAGTAATTTAGTATTGTCTAATTACATTTGAGGTCACATTCCATTTGATAGCTAAATAATAATTTAGTAGACCAGTACTTTTCCTAAAGATCATTCCATATCCTTCTAAAACTAAGTTTCTATTTTAAAATAATTATAAACTTCTTAAGTGCTATGTATATTCAAACTCAGCACCTCAATTATAAAAGCCTCTCCTTTCTCATTAACTTACAGTGTATATTTTTATAAATAATACATGCGCAACATAGTAAAATTCGACATTGTTATAAGACACACGCAATTATAGAACACCCGCAACACAGCCTAACATAACACATGCAATTCACATAAATAAAACACATGCACATAGCCATACTTATATACTTACATACATGTATATAACGTGCGTGCACATCTCTCACATAGGAAAACAAATGACAACAGGGCATGCAAATATAAACAAGCACACACATAAAAAAAGAGCAATATGTGTGTGTGTGTGTGTGTGCGGGGAAGAAGTGAGCATGTAGTGAGTTACAGGAAGTTAAGAGCAGCAGCAGTTTGCATAGTCAAATTATCAAATTAACAAAGTTAGGAATAAGGAAAATATAAATGTATACAAAGTTTACCATCTTACCAACTTGCTGTTCAAAAGGAACTAATAAAAAAAGGTACAGCTGTATACTTATAAACTAACAAATGAAAATAGTGATACCTCAAAAGTCAATTCAGCAAAAAGGTGAGCTAGACAAAACAATACAATAGAATAAATCACATATGCAAAACTACCAGACCCAGAACAGACTCGCGAATGAATATATGCACTGAAACATACATCACACACATACATTTAGTATTCATAGCTCAAGCAATTGCACAATGTATATATATAAATGCACTTGCGCACTAAGAAGAACACACACACACCATAAGCAAACACACACATGGTTTCAGCTACATACACGCTCATATTTCTCCTCTATATAAACACAAGTACATGAACAAAAACACAAACAAACTAAATTGAAGAAGAAATATAGTATATACAAGTATATAGTATATTTGGGCAAAATTTTTAAATAAGAAAAGTGTATATATAAAAAAGTGACACACATCTAGTTTCCTATCCCAACAAACCTCGGTTGCAGCAAAAACAAGTGAAAAGGAGGATAAAACATAAAACACAAATATAAGTTACATATATATACACACAAACTGATAACTACATGTAACCTATGCACGCAAGCATGACAACAGGTAAAGTCGATTGTGGATGTATGATAGAAAACACAACTGGTTGATGTAATGATTCAAAAACACAAAACAATGCAAACATAAAAACATATATGTATTTATCATCTTGGTTAAGCATAGGTTTTGTGAGAAGAATCTCACCAGGATAGCCACGTCTTCTACTTCCCTTATTTTTCTTGCTCCAAGCGATGCATGCAATTCGTAACCTATCTAGCAGTGCAACACTCAAAATTCAAACTATAGATGCATAATGAAATAATGAACCACATACTAGAATTTGAGAATTTTTGGAAATTTTTATGATTTGATTTTTAGTTTACAAAATGATGATGTTTGGCTTGGTGGGCTTTCCTTGAAATGGTAGAATATAGAATATGTTCTTTGAAGTGTGCACGCGAACTAAAGTAATGAGGAAAGAAGAGTCAGGAGAAAGAAAATTCTGGAATTTGGTTTTGGTTAATAGCTCTTGGGCTTAGACTTTAAGATATTGGATTTGGGCCTTGTAAAATATATATAAGTAAATGGATATATATAAGTTTTATTTTCTTTTTCTTTTAAAACTAAATCCAATTCAATTTAACTAAATAAAAATTTCTATGTAGAACTACCTTTTCGCTTAAGTCGATACTATATAAAGTCAATAACACCTCACTTATATAAACTATTATCTATGTGTGTGTGTACTTTAACTTATTTCAATTCAATTATCCTATTTTTACAATTTTAATCCTTTTGTTAAACAATTCCAAAATCCATCTCAAATAAATATCCAAATTCCAAATTAATTAACACAATTACCATTATTAACTTAATTTAATTACCACTTAAAATTGGGTTGTTACAATCCCCATGTTTTTTGCTAGTTTTTTTTATAAGAATGCAAGGCTAGTTAACCCTATTAAAGGTATTTCAAAACATGCATGGGGTAGTCCATGGTATTGAGACCGCATCCGATGGGGCTGAATTCACCCTATTCATAATTCGTAGAGCTAAGTCTACAATCTAGAAGCAGACAGAAAATCCCCAAAAATGCAACATAGAGCATGGCTAAATTATTGTAAAGCCGTCTTTAGGCACTATGGGAGTTCCTCAGTATGCGCGGCGATGAGAGCGTGATACGGTGAGGGTGATGGATCCTGATGGGGTATTGAATTAAGGGATACTAGCGGGGATAGTATCTTGGTCCAATGGGGGACCACGGTACTTATATATATATGTATGTATGTATGTATATGTATGTATATATATATATATATATGTATGTATATATATATATATGTATGTATTTATGTATGTATGTATATGTATATGTACATACATAGCTATAGTCTACCATAGGTTGATGGGATGTATTGTAGGCGTATGTAAAGTCAAAACGACTAATTGAAAATGGAAAGACATAACAAGAGATAGAAGAAAATCAGCATAAACCAGTGTTACATGCAAAGTGTACAATTTACCAGTCACCGGAACTATTATCCATCCTTTTGACCAAGCAGTATCAGACTGACTTGATGAATAGAACTTGAAAGCTATCGAAGTAGAAGGCCCGGAGATATAGCCATAAAGTCATGTAACTAAACACAACCAAGATCATAAGACAAAAACAAAACCACTCCACAAGAATCAAGCCCTGACCCATCAAAGTGATGGATCGATACCAATCCATGGCTATGGATAGGTAACCATTCATAGAATCTCCCCAGACTTGCACCATATTCCTCATACAACCAAGTATTGATGTTAGAAGCCCATTCTCAACTCCGTGGGTCGATTGCATGCTATTTTTTATTGAACACCTCAAGTACCAAAAACCAACAAGTCTACTCCTCCACCAATCCATCAGATTGACTTAGAAACAAGCTCATAACTATACAAACAAGTTTGGAAATACAAAGCTAATGATATATCGCTTCATCTTAAAGTGGTTAGAAGACTTCGTAAGAAGATCTTATGGATCGGTACCATCCATGCCTATGGATCGGTACCAATCCATGGTTATTTGCTGATAAGGCCACATCTTCTCGAGTACAACTACTGCTACATCTTGGAGAACATGGAGGAGGACATGCTGGAGCATTTCCCGCCAACCTATAGCTATAAATAGGCATGGAGGGGCATCAATTCGGGGATCTTTTTAGCTCCTTAGCAATCTTTTACATATTTCTTGTAATTGGCCATCGAGACCGAACTATAAGAACAACACTTATGAAACAACAACAACAACATCAATAAAATACTCAAGTATATGTAGGCCAAGGTTACCGAACCACTATAAACCTTTTATGTATTGTTTCTACTCATTTTCATTTACTTTTTCTTCAATTTCATTCTCTACATAATCTATTAGGTCTTGGTGCCATATTTTGGTACTAGCATTTTGGTGCTTTCACTAAGAACCGATCCTCAGGTCATTTGGATTCATTATTTGCTATTGGAATGCTTAAATCCAAGAGATAGATCATGTTTTCTTCATTGTTAGAATTTTTAACTACTCACATTTCAAGAAAATCTATACAAGCGCTTTCTACTATGGCTCCTAGAAGGGATCGATCCACCACTTCATGTGCTGTTGAGAATGTTAAGAATACTGGTTCCCAACATGTTGAAGAGGTAGCACAGCCAACCATTACGGATGTTCAAAACCCAGGTGATGTGGTCACCAGAGTTGGGATGGACTATATGATGAAGCAGATGGAAGACAAGCTCCAGGAAAGTTGCAATGAGTTAAATGCATAGATGAATCAAAGCTTGGACTTGTTGAATCAACTAACCAGTAGTCGTAGGACAGGAAAAAGGGATAGAGCGCGTTCTGATTCAGAATATGATAGTTCCTCATAGTTGGAGCAAAGGTAGAGGGATAGAAAGCAAAAGATGCTAAAGAAGGAAGTCGGGAAGTTGAAATAGAAGGCAGGACTGAGCCACGGCCAAGGCCTATAGGTAGATACTAATCCATCAAGTGGGATCGATACTAAACCATCAAATGCAGGTCCTGATGGTCGACTCCCGGGTGATGCTGCTGGTTTGGCTTCTGGGCATGCTGTCGATGCTCAGAATGTTGGAACATAGGCGGCTATTGCAAACCTACCACGAAGAGACTACGTGCAAGGAACTACAAAATGAATGGTTCTCCCGGAGTCAGGGGAACAAGGTATCATGAGACTAACCGATAGAATTTGCCGGACCAAACAGTCGAGGCAGATTATGTTTATCGCCGTTCAGTAGATCCACCTGAACCAGACTTGACTGAAATGGTAAGGAGATTGATAAGTGACAATCAATACCAGATGATTGATGAGTGAGGTTCCTCCCCGAGCTGGAATCCATTCAAGGAAGATATCATGCACGTGGAATACCCACAGAGGTTTGTAATGCCAACCATGCCATCATATAACAGATAGATGGATCTGAGGCAACATTTGGTGAAGTATGATTGGCACATGGATTCGGCCAGGGCTACTAATGCCATTAGATGTCATTGTTTCTCGATATTCCTGGAGGGGGCGGCGATGATGTGGTTCACCCAACTACCACTGAGATCCATATCATCTTTTGATCAACTAGCGTGAAAGTTCATAGAGCAATTCTGCATGCACACTACACAATAGAAGGATGTTATGTCACTTTCTAACCTCTTCCGGGGAGCGGTAGAGTCTTTAAAGGATTTCTTGCATGGATTTCATACTGCAACGGCGGAAGCATGCAATGCTCAACAGGATAACGTATTGATGTCACTGATAAGGGGGATGCATCCCGATGCCTATTTCGAGAGATGGTTAGAAATGAAACCCCCTTCGATAACGGATATCTTTTATAAGAAATCCAATCAGTTCTTGTGCTTGAAAGAGGCATGCACTCATCCCCGAAGGGATGATTTTAGGTGTCTAGCTAAAGTGATATAGAGAAATATTGATGTAAAATAGTCCGTAGGGAGTTCTGAGAATATGGATATAAATGTTGGCGACAATAATGATGGTCAGAAACGGAGTGATAGCCGGGCCAGGAAGTAAAAGTTCGATGATAGGAACCGTCCCAAGATTCCTAAGTATGATAGCTATACTGAATTGAATAACTCGATATGGAATATCTACCTGGAAACCCAAGGAACTGAGCTATATAGGAAGCTGGCTCCGAGAGAGTCTACGGAGAAGGAGAAAAAATCTTTCAAGTTCTACAGGTTTCATGAGACACATAGTCATAACACCAATGAATGCAGAAATTTAAGGGATATGATCGAAGAGTTGATTCATAAAAAGAAGTTGCAGTAGTTTGTAAAAGCCCCACAGGATGGCAGGCAAGGAAATTTCCATCCCCTGGGTCATCATCCTAGTGGGGGCAAGCTAGGCCTAGTGTTGACGAGCCTAGGCGGCTTGAAAAACATTTAGTGATCAATACCATCATCGGTGGACCTCATCCAGTAGAGAAGAGTTGGAATGAGATGGAGTGGTATGTTGGTGCTTTAAAGTATACAGTAAATGAGAGCATATGACTAGATGCTTTTGGTGGCTATGGACTTGAAGCCGTGTAAATATCGAATCCAAGGATTTAACGGGAAGGCTACGAGGCAGTGGGATGTGTGGATCTATCGGTGTTCTTGAAGAGGGCGATCGAAAGAGAGTATAGGTCGTGCCTTTTGTTGTGTTGGATATGCCTATAACGCTTTTCTGGACCGACCAGCCCTTGCTAAATTTAGAGTGGCCATCGCTCCTTGGTGTTTAACGATTAAATTGCCGACTAAGAACGGTATAGGGATTGTTCAAGGTGATCTGGGGCTAGGCCCCGAATGCCTACATCGCCAAGTTGAAAGAGGCGAGGCGAAGAGAAAAAGGAAAGGATGTAGAGAGGACTCTGTACATCAAGGATCAGGAGGCATAGCAACCACCGCTTGAGCCCTGGCTCAAGCAACACAGTCGGTTTCATAAGGATATGGATCCGAGGAAAGAGGTGGTGGATGGAAAAGCTACACCAGTCGAGCTAACGATTAACATCCCTGTTAGGCAGGATGATCCTACACGGGTCCTAATGATTGGATCGTAGCTTGGCATGAGAATGATGAAGGAATTAGTTGGTCTGGGCAAACCTGGATGTGTTAAGACTCACTCAGATATGTGTGGAATATCGTCAGGGATAGCATGCCATGCATTAAATGTAAATCCAAAATGCGTTCCTATGAAACAGAAATGCTACAGCCTAGGTCCGGAGAGATCTATTGCACTTAAAGAATAAGTGGAGAAGTTGAAAGATAACAGCTTCGTCTGCGATGCCCTATACCCGGAATGGGTATCGAATCCAGTTTTGGTGAAAAAGTCAAATGGAAAGTGGAGGACATGCATCGACTATTCCGATCTGAATAAGGCAAGCCCGAAGGACGGCTTCTCGCTCCTGAGGATAGATCAGTTGGTGGATTCAACAGTTGGACACGAGTTGCTATCGTTCATGGATGCATACTCTTGATACAATGAAATTCTGATGCATGTACTTGACCAGGAACACACCAGCTTCATAACCTATCTGGAACTATACTGCTATCTTGTCATACCGTTTGGATTAAAGAATGCCGAAGCGACTTGCCAGAGGTCAGTGAACAAGATGTTTAAAGAACAGATTAGAGGCTCGACGTAGGTATACATGGACGATATGCTAGTGAAGTCATGACGATTAGGGAACCACGTTGATGATTTGGCAGATGTTCAGTGTTCTTCGAAAGTATGGGATGACGCTTAACCCTTTGAAATGCTCATTCGGTGTTGCGTCAAGGAAATCCTTAGGCTTCATCATGAACTCTCATAGGATCGAAGCTAATCCAGAGAAGATCAAAGCACTGAGAAACATCCAAGCCCAAGAGACTATCAAAGACATCTAAAGATTGAATGGGAAGGTCACCGTCCTGAGTCAATTCATCTCTAGAGCTACTGAAAATTGCATCCCTTTTCTTCGATGTGAACAAGAAAGGGAAAATAAATTTTGCTTGGATTCAAGAATGTATAGATGCACTACATACTCTGGTATGTCACTTAGAGAGACCTCCCATTATATCGAAGCCGCTGGATGACGAGGACTTGTTTATTTATCTAGAAGTGTTAGTGCATGCTTTAAGTATCGCACTCGTGCATGAGGAGCACCGAATCTAAAGACCAGTGTACTATATCAGTAAGCGGTTGACAAGAGCAGAAATAAATTATCCAAAGCTGAAAAAACTTGCATACTACCTATTGATTGCTTCGAGGAAACTCCGCCCCTACTTTTAGGCTCATCCAATCAAAGTTCTAACCGACCAACCTTTGAGACAGGTCTTGTAACGACCCGTGACCTCTAAAAGGCTGTTGAAATGGAACATTGAATTAAGCCAGTATGACATAACCTATCATCCCTAAAGGGCGATCTAGGGTCAAACTTTGGCGGCTTTCATTGCTTAATACACTGCGTGAGATGATACTCTGGATAGTAGAGAGCATAATGCTAAGTGAAATATGTACACAGATGGTGCATCTAATGAACATTGTTCCGGTACCGGAGTCGTGATAGTGACTTTCGAGAAACACCCGATTTGTTATGCCCTGAAACTTGACTTTCCCGCAACGAATAATGAAGCAGAATATGAGGCCTTGATTGCAGAACTCAAGATTGCCAAGGAACTGGGAGTTAAAACTTTGCATATCTTCTGTGATTTTCAATTGGTGGTATATCAAGTGTAGAAGGAATTTCAGGCAAAAAAAGCAAGGCTAGCTCCTTATCTAAACCAAGCCCTTGAGCTGCTTAGTGATATTAAATATTACACGATAACGCATATTCCCATAGAGAAAAATGCGAAGGATGACTCGTTAGCTAAGTTAGCTAGTTTCGAAGATGTGCAGCTCATGGGCTTGGTTCTAGTGGAAGTACTGTCAGCTCCGAGCATCGATCAAATGGACGTCGATTGGATCTTGGAGGCTGAACCTGAGAAGGAATCATGGATGACTCCGATAAAGAACTATCTATAGAGAGGAATCCTTTCGGACAGAAAGAATAAGTGACAGAAGCTCCTTCGCCAAGCTTCGAGATATATCTTTCATTAAGAAGCACTTTATAGGAAAGGATTCTCAATCCCAATGCTACAATGTGTCACCCACAGCGAGGCTAAGAAAGTCCTAAAGGAAGTTCATGGAGGGGCCTATGGCGACCACATCAGGGGGCAAATCCTAACAAAGAAGATCCTTCGTTGCGAGTATTTTTGGCCAACTGTCAATCGAGATGTAGTTGATTACACCAGAAAGTGTGACAAGTGCCAGAGATTCGCCGAGATATCAAGAGCCCCACACAACAGAGATTACTCAACGGTCAGTCCATGGACATTTGCAGTTAGGGGAATCAATCTCATTGGCGTATTGCCGATATCTAAGGGTGGTACGAAGTACGCCATCATCACGGTTGATTACTTCACCAAATGGGCTGAGGTAGATCCATTAGCCACAATCACCATAAAGAAACTAATCAACTTCATGTTCAGAAACATCATCTGCCATTTTGGGGTTCCACAAATAATTATCTCCGATAACGTGACCTAATTTGATAGCGCCGAGTTCAAATATTTCTACCACAAGCACCGTATCGAAAAGAGGTTTGCTACGGTGGTACTAAGATGAATGGACCGGTCGAAGCGGTTAACATGATTATCAAGTCCAAATTGAAAAAGCAATTATAGAAGGCTAAGGGTAAGTGGGTCGATGAACTTCCATTAGCACTTTGGGCTTATCGAACGACTCACAAGTCAATGACTAGCCACTCACCGTTCGCTCTAGCTTATGGATCGGAGGCTAAGATGTAGGTCGAACTTGAAGTACCTTCTCATTGAGTGACTCACTATAATCCATAGACAAATGAGGAACTCCTATTGGAGTCTCTCGATATGATCGATGAGAGGCGTGATGAAGCTGACTTGAGAGTAGCTGCACATCGGAACCGAGTTGCCTAATACTACAATACCAAGGTCAGGACTCGGACCTTCGAAATTGGCGATCTCGTTCTCAAACGAATCTTCCCTGGCCCTAGGAACTTGGGCCTGACATGGGAAGGTACATATGCAATTGAGTGGAAGCTTGGAGATGATGCATTCAAGCTAGCAATGGTGGAAAAGATCTCACTCCCACGGGAGTGGAATAGCGAACACTTACAATGCTATTTCACTTGAATGTAAATTTGTATATATCTAATCAAAGTTTTGTAACTAGACAAAATATTTCATTTTTAGTGTTTATAAAAGAAACGACTTCTGAAGCTTATGAATCTTTCTGTGCCAGACTTTACACCGGGAACAGTAACATTTACTTAAATGAACTTGCATGTGAAAAATGTAGGTGTGTAGGTACTCGAAGATAGGTGCTAACCAAGCTTCCGCATTCCATGATCGGATGCACGAAGCTCAAACACACTTGGCGTTTGAAGAAATGCCAAACAACTCTTCTAACCCACGACTTGGAAGTAGGAGTATAAACATTCAAAAGCTGAACGAGATAGTTCGCCTCTATTGCTCGTGACCAGAGTCTGATAGAGCATCCACACCTTGCCTAAAGCAGACAGGACAAACAATCTACGCCTGAAGATAAGTGGGTTCTTACTTACACCGATCAATGCCTAGAGTTAGGCACAATCGAAGACTAACGTCTTGTGAAAGGATGTTTGAACCACTATGATTAAGTAGTTAACTTTGACCGACACCTAGAGTTTGGCATGGTCAAAACATGTATTCTAGAGAAGGATGTTTGGAGAGACATCTGAATATGAAGTGCCTCGATTGACCCTCGGAGTTAGGCATAATCGCAGTCTAAATATCCTTGAACGGATGTTTAAGTTAATTCTTCGACCAAGTGGAGTTTGACCAAATTCCAAATTCGAACATGGTTACATGCAAACAAATGCTCTGGTGACCATTCCTTAATCGCAAATAATGAAACAGACTAGTAACTTAGTCCGATGATGATAAGGAGAAGTGGACTGCAAATACATTGAATGTATAGTGCATTTCTCGAACACTTAGAAAAATTCATGTAAGATTTGAACAAAATAAATTTTTATTATTTACAACAAAAACAGGACTTGGAAGAAAAAGTACAACTATTACTGGCAACTAGGCTGAATGAAAAAGCGAGGGCCGAACCTACACAATGCCGGCCTGAAAACAAAAGATGGTTCCTAATACTATGCAACCAAAAGCATAAAGGAGATGGATGATCATTTCTTTGTCCTCTTCTTTGTCTCTTTCTTCTCTATAGAAGATGGCTCATTGGATCCCTCCGGTTTCTTCCTTATTCTTCCTCCATTGCCTTTGCCCTTCAAAGGCGAGTTAAGTAACGCGGCGGCAGACATGCTTTAAGTGCTCTTGGTCATGGTAGCATGACCGAAGCGAAAACGGTCTCGCAGGGAAAAGCTTTTGATAGAGGAGAAGCAAAAAAATCAGTCGGTTCTTGCTTAGTTTCTATAGTAGACTTAAGCGGTTGTTCAAGAAGTTTGCTCATTGAAAAACATTGAGCAAGGTCAAGCATCCCGATGATCTCAACATCGTCATCTGCATGTGTTTTCTAAAAGTTGTCGGGTTCCTTTTCTTATAGCGCACCGATCATTTGTGAATCCAGACCGAGGGCGTCACTTGTTGGGATGCTCCAGATTACTTTAGAGATGGTCACGACCTTTGAATCGGTCTTTATTGCTTCTGGTCCTGGCCAAGCCTTCTTTGGGAAGGCTTGGAACTACATGCTGACCTAAAATTTGAGAAGGATGAAACAGGAAATTAGCTACATCGACCGACGTCATATGGACTCTCTCAAATATGGGTGAAGTCAATGATATACCTTCGCTAGATTCAAGCTCAGTGTGGGCAAGCGTACCACCCGAGTTCCTCTCTTGAATAGGAGATAGCATGCTTGTTTTGTGAAGTTGCAGCACATCTGAATTGTACTCGAAATCTAAAGGAGTGACAGAGGTATCTAGAGGCCTGAAAGTAAGACCTGTGGTGGTATCCTGAGGAGCAGTGGCAGAACCTTAGGCTTGACCCCTTTGAACTATAGCGGCCAGTTCCGGGTGTAAAATAAACTCATTGGCTCTGAGGGCCTCGATTTCCTCTGCACTTAAAATCTCTTTCTCTAGCTCCACTAAGTCTATGTCAGCCCTTTCTGAATGTTTGCACTCATCCTGCACTATCTTTTCCCATGCCATCGCCAAGCAGCAAGGATAATCTTTAACGAGCCATGCCAAATCTCAGAACTTAAGAACATTGGCATTGTAGTTGGTGATGAGTGGATCAAAGTTATCCTTAATCCATCTCTATGCGGATGTCATCAACTCATCCACTCTTTTTGCCTTGTTCGGCACATCAACTCTTTCCTTGCAAGCATCATCTCTCTCCTTGCACGCATCAAGCAGTTTTTCACAGTAATTGTGAGTAGTCTGAAGAACCTCACCTTTCTCTTTCTTTTCTTCTTCGATCTGTGCCTTTAATGCTTTTACTTCTTTGACCAAATCATGATTTCTATGGTGAATAGACTCCACATCGATTAGATGATTCTTTCTTTCTTGCTCGATCGTAGCCTTTAAATCCCTAACTTTTTGGTTAGCATCCTCTTTGGCCTTCTTTAACTCAGCAACTTCTTGGTTAAGATGGGCGATGATCTTGCATTCTGGTATACTGTCAGCTTCATTCCTGTGATCTCAATCTCCAAACTCCCAGCATATTCTAAGATCTGCTCAGTCGGCCTTTTCTAGATGAAGTATTGATCATACACGTTATCAATATAGGATACCGTCTGCTCCTTAATATGTAGGAGAATGTCTTTCAGATTTGGGATAAACTTGATGCCTTTGAAATTGATCTTTGAAACTCGGCATTTTGAGGATTTAAAGCGATCGGATGTTCTTTTTCAATGATAGGTTGTTCAATCTGCTTCTCGATAGGTGCTCTATCTGATCTATGTCGAGAGGAATCGAAAGCAATGGATTTTGATGGTTGATAAGACTGTTGAGAAGTATCAGACAACATTGGCTACTTAGTTAAGAGGGAAGCACGAGAAGGGTCATCATGAAGGATGTTATTGCAGCGACTAGACTGTTTTTCCAAACCTCTAGATGGGGGGACCTGGACCTAAATCGATGCCTGGACGATGAATCGTATGGCCTATAATCTTTCTCACTGCTTCCACAATCAAGGCTTAAACGCCGGCTGGAATCAGATTCATGAATGGGTTTGTGGGGTCGCACGGTTGATTTGCACCTCGGTTGGTAACCTATCTGATCTTGGAAGTCCTCGTACAGTCCATGTCGATCCATTGAATCTGCAAATGAAATGAAGGTAGATTAGCCTAGACTGAATTTGAACACGTAACGAGCTGATCAAAGTGCAATGCGTGTGTGTATGCATGCAAGTGTCCTAGTGTCCCCCCGATGGATCGTGGGTTTGAATTTTGCTGACAGGGGTAATCTCCCCTGCTTTGGTAGAAGGCACATCATTTTGGAAGCGAATGGGGGACCCAACATCCCCAATACTCATATTGGCGAGGTCAAAGGAGTCAAACTTAGTGCGCCTCGTCAAACTTAGTAATTTGAATAGCCAGATTTTCCAGGCTAACCCTTTTAAAAAATTGGTTTCAGAAGGAATAAACAAGTTTAAGGATTGGGAAACACAGTTCTTTTACATTAAATGCTTCCCAAATATTAGTGGAGCCTTTTCTTCTCCTCGTAAGTTGACCATTACCATTATTTCTATTAACTTGTTTTCTTTTGCTGAATAATCATTTCTTATTAGGCCCTGCTCCTAAGGATCTCGATGATGAAGGCAAGAGAATCGTACAGTTGTTGACTGCTGCCTTAAACTGCATTGAGAATAGGCTTACATTGCTGACTCTTAGCAACCTCCAAAAACATTCCCTCATACCAGAAGGCCAGAGGATTCTTGGACAACCTCCTCTTGTCCAACATACTTCAAAAAAGGAACGCTTCTTGGCTTTGGGTGATCCCAAAAAAATTTCACCTTTGTCCCTAATTTGCCTAGATCGACTTGGTAAAATTAATTGTATTGCTTATAACTTGCCGTCGTGTTATCCTTTAGATTGTTTTGCTCATTTATGCTCTTTGGTTTTAACAGCTGCTCGTCCGACTGAATTAACTACAAGTGATCCAACCCCTCCATCTTCAGAATCTGATGCTCTAGCTCTGACTCAAGCCATTGCTAGGTCAAGAATGATAACTAAAAGAAAATTAAGTGGAGTGGCTACTGCAGGCCCTCCTCCCAAGAAAGCCAAAATTGCTGATGTCCAATATTCTCTTCCCCCAAAAGAGGGTGAATTTGTTGGTGCAACCAAGGCTTTAGAGGGTCCTACCCTTGATCCCACTTCTTCTGTGGACGATTTACCTTATGCAATTGCTGATCAAACCAGAATGGTTCCTTCGAAGGACGACTTTATGGCTCATATTTTTGTATCCGATTCTCCAAGCATTATTAGGTAAATATAGAAGGATTTAGGCACTTCAACTCCTTCCCAGGACTTGAATCCCTCTAGACCCTCATCTCCAGTGCCTCCTAATGAATTTGAGAATGTCGTGTGATCAATTATGAGCTCTCCGTCGTTTTCTGCTATTCGGCCGCCTACCTCTGTACCAGATCTATCAAGTCATTGTCGATCTCTGATCGAAAAAAACTTCTGGTATATTCCATATTGCTTGATTTTCTTATTAGTATTTTTATACTGAATCCTGACCCATGTTTTACTTTTCCTTCAAATCTCAAAATGCTAGTACTCTCTTCAGGAAAATGTTTCTAAGTCCTCTTCTAAGACATTAAATCTCAAGGAAGAAGTCTCAACTTTAAATAATCAGATCACTTCCATGACTACTGCCAAAGATAACGCAGTGAGGGAATAAGAAAGAAAGAGTGCTTCTCTTGCTTAAGCAGAATCTACAATTTCTGATGAGGGGAAGGCTAGATAGATCTTAGCCGATGAAGTCTTGGCTTTGAAACTGACTTTGAAAGAATCCAAGGACGAAAATGCCAGGGTTAATGCTAAACTTGTTTCTCTTAAGAAGAAATGTACTTCTCTTAAAAAGAAGTTAGAGAAGAAAAAGGACTCTTTATCCAAGGTTATCAAAACTATTTCTGAGGCTAAAAAAAGTCTGTCAATTTCCGAGCACTTCTCTGAATGATATTATTGTAAATTCTTATGAAGATGCACTTATGTTAGCCTATTCCGATAACATTGAGGAGTGTCCAGATTTAAGTTTTCCTTCTCTCGACCATGTGCTAGTCAAGAGATTTATGCCTAAATCAAGGAAATGGAGCAAGGAATTGAGGTCCCTAATATAGAGGAAATTGATGCCACTAGGCTCCTATCTTTTGAAGTTCCTCCTATAGAAGAAGATTCCGATTCGGATGAGGAGGAAGGCGATGAAGTCGTCGTTGACAAGGATGACAATGATGATGACAATGATGATGATAACCCTAATGACGACGATAAAGGTCAAGGTGTCGGCGGCAATGGGGGCGATCACGATGATTCTCATAGAGGGGGTGATGGTGACACTTCTAGGGCTTCAGATAAAATTAACCATGATCCTACCACTTGCAAAGCGGGTCAGACTGAATTCCCTGACTCCTTTGATCCCCAAAGAAAAGACACCGATTTTGATGCTGGAGAGCAAAAAGGGAAGAAGCGGACCTTACAAACTTCAATTCCAGTTTCTCAAATATGGAATTTTTTATCGAAATGGCTCTCACTTCCAAGATAACACTGGCTAATATCTTACCATTTTAGATAAAGAAGAAATCCATTCACCTTTATAAGACAAAGCTTGAAAGGAAATAGGAGGAAATAAACAACCTGTATAGGGAGTTAGATAAACAATTAAAAGAACACAATGCACTCTGTAACAAGTATTATAAGCTTAATAAAAGCGATGCATATTAGCGTCTTTTAAAGATCAAAAAGCGACCCCTCGACTGAAAAGGGCACATCTTTGTTATGACAAGCTTTTGGAAGAGAAGAGAGAATCGATGACACTCTTTTGGATGTTAATTGAAGATAGAGATATCCTGGTAGAATTTTTATATAAAGCTTATTGCAGACATCCAACTGTAGATTTCTCATACTTGGATGACTTTAGTGGGGGTCTACTTAAATACTTACATAAGAGATATTTAGACGGATAGGGTTTGATCCTCACCCGGAGGTTTGCTGGAACTTACCACGGGTTAACTCAATTCCTCGCACATTACCTCCAGAAAAACTTAAATATTATAAGGATAAGTTCATTTCTGAGTTATTTAAAAAATCAATCTTGTATGAACCAAAAGAGTATTTGTAATTATATTGATCTATAGACTTTCTGTATCAATTCCTTTTTATACTTAGTTTTATTTTATTACGTTATTACAGAGTAAATATCTCTCAAGCAGCCCTGTTACAAGGGATTACTTAGGAAAATATGTCAAATTAAGAAGAGATTATTTAGAAAAGGCCTCGCTTTTGAAATCCTCAATATTGGCTAGATATTACTTTCTTAGAGATCTACAAAAGCTTTATATGCAACATCCTCGACTTCACTTTGATTTTCTAGGCGAAGAAAAGGAAAAGCTTCTTGAGGAAATTCAAACATATCATACAAAATTAATTTATGGTCATGATAGTCCCCCAGCCGGAGAATAAGATTATAGCAAATGTCCTCCAGCTGTTACCCCAGAAGGATTTAATGCCACTTTTGAATCAACAATTACTCTTTCAGCTAACTCTTTAGATAAAGTTAAAAATGTCGTTTCTAAACTTTAAGTGTGATAGGGCAAAGCAAGTACTTGACTATAACAATGATATTGTACCCTCTGTTTTATTTCTTCTTGAGTTGTAAACCCTACTATTGTAATAAAATAAATTTGTTCTTTGGGTATTAATTTTTTTTGTCTGTTTGAATAGGAAATACAGTTAGCGACTACGTCACCCTCATCAGATGCTTTATCTGGTTTCACCAATCTTAGGGATAGATTGATTGCGGATCTTGACAAGAGAAGCCTATCTAAAGATCCTTTATCTACCAGACTTCAAGGAATACTCAAGCGCTAGAATGGCGTAGGAAATTTTTGCTTCAAAAGGCGATCATCAAAGACCTTAACGATCAAATCACTAGTCTCGAAGCAGATATCAAGAAGAAAGATAAGATGGTTTCTCAATTGAAATGTCAAATTAAATCAAATCCTTTAATCGACTTTGATCATGAGGTGTCCAAGCTTTTCCAACAAGTAAGTGATTTGGAAATAAAACTAAAGGATGGTCAAGTACAATGTAAATCTTAGGAGGTTATCATGGGAGGTGATTTTCCAAATATTAATTTACCATTCTCTCCAATCTCCTCAACTGTTGGTAAATCAACAAGGTCTCATTCCTTAGCCATTCAAAAATTCCCTTCTACAACTAACCCTCCTCTCGATTTGGATGAAAAAGCGGTGGGCGAATGGTGCCGAAAAGTCAAATTTGAAATGATGAAATATTTCGACAATTAGCAAAAAGAAAGATACTCACAACACATCATTGAGTACATAGCCAAAATTCAAATACTCAAATACGAAAGGCATCTTCTTCAAAAGCATATTGCTGATTTGGAAAGGTAGAACAAGACTCTTAAAGGTGCAAACAAAGCTTTCAATTGTGCTCTGAAGACTTGTATCGAGTCTATCGATGATGCTGATGAAATTAGGAAGAAGGAAAAGATACTCAAAGGAATTCTTTGTATAGAAATATGCCATATTGTTGATCCCTTAACTGTTGAGAATTTAGATAAGGTTGTACAAGATCTTTGAAACGCACACTTATATTGTATAATATGCCTTGTAAATAATTTTGTAGGTTATGTAAATTATGTAAATATTACTTGGCTTGTAGCCCTCATCTGTACTTATACGATCATTTCTGAATCTGCTTTTTGATAGATTTAGCTACGATTTTCCTTTATGTTTGTTGAATCATTTGGTCTTCCTAATCAATCTAGTTTTCCTGCAAAGTATAAAGTAGACAACATTTCTTATCACTAGTTTGGAGTTTATGCACGAATATGTCCAGTAGTTTGTTTATAATATTATTGGAGATAGTTCTAGAATTTCTAATAATAGAATTCCAGAATCCTAAATCTGGGAACAGTGGAAATTAATAGACCATCATCTGGGGATAATAAGTGATGAGAAATCCACAGTTGGGAATGATTAAAGATCGGAAATTTTTGTCCAACAATAATAAAAGTTCTGATATATAACTTTAGTTATATTAATAGAAGATCAGAAATCTAATTATGGAATTAATAATAATAGAGGACTAAAAATCTAGATCCAGTATTAATAATAGAAGTTTAGAAGTTTAGATGCCATTTTCTAGAAATAATTGATAGAAGACCAAGACCAATCATCTGGTAATAATAAAAGTCCAGGAATCATCATCTGGAAATAAGTCATAGAAGAACGGGAATCCTTATTTGGGAATAAATAATAGGAGTCCAGAAACTCTTGTCTGGAAATAATAATAATAGAAGAAGTGTGGGAATTATCATCTGAAAATAATAGAAGACCCAAAACCCAGATTTGGGTAGTAATTTGATAAGTAGAGTCCTGAAGTTAATAGTTGAAGACCCGAGACCCAGATTCGGGTATTAAGAGAGATCCAAAAATTATTATCTGGAAATTAGTAGAAGATCAGAAGTCCATAATAGAAGACTTGAAATCAATAATAGAAGATCCAAAACCCAGATGCGGGTATCAATGAGTGAAGACCATAAATCATCTTTTGGAAATTAGCCGAAGGCCATAAATTTGTATGAAAGTAGTCCTGGAAGTACCATCCGGAAATAATAGAAGACTAGAAATCTGTTCATAGTAATAAGAAGGAAAGTTTGGAAAACATTATTTGAATAACGGCAGTTCAGAAATTCTTATCTAAGCCTTTTGTTCTGCACCACTCTTTGGACTGTGATTATTCGAATCTTTTGCTTTGTGTCACCTCTCTGGTTCTTGATTCTTTCGACATGTGCCACCCTTTAGGCTTCGTATATTGTTAATGCTTTGTGTGCGACCCCTTAGGCATGGACGTCTTAGTCCATTGTTGTCTGGTGCGCTTGGTTAGCTTATCTATAAGCAGGACCCAAGGACTTACCTGACCTCCCTACAGAAGCCGCTCCAGCCAGGCCTTATATGCAGGACTGAAAGCTTGTTTGGTGCCTTGAACAGGCCATAGCATGGCAGGATCAAGGGCTTACTCTATCCTCACTCCAGGAGGTGCCACAGCCAAGCCTTATAGGAGAGACTGAAGGCTGGTCGGTGCCTTGACCTGGCCATAGCGTGGCGCATTCAAGGGCTTACTCCGTCCCCACTCTAGGGTGCGCCTTGATCTGGCTGTAGCATGGCACGATCAAGGGCTTGTAGATACTTTAAGTTGGCCATAGCATGGCGCGTATAAAGGATGCTCTGACCTCCCTCCAAGAGGCGTTTTGACCTAGCCATCTTGGCGCAGACAAAGGCTTATGACAGTTTAAGGAAGTTTCCAAGTTTAAGGAGAATTTTACTCCCAACAATGTAGACTTTCTTATTCGAATGAGCCTTTATTGAATTCATCTAAGATTGCTTTACAAATCTATTGATCTTTCCTTGTCTGAAAAAGTTGATGATCATCCCTCAAGGGTTCTACATTGATTGGTTTCGTGTCCGTCCATCATACGATAATGGCAGTAAAGTCCTCCCAGATTTCCTTTATATTTGGACTTTTTATTTTTAGATGGCCGGTAATTGAGTTCCTTCCTTGTTAGTAAGTATAAGTTCACAATTGATGTAGTCAATTCGCATTCCCTAGGGAGTCTTGATTTGAAGCTTGTCTTTTGAGGCTGATTTCTAGATTTTTTGTTGCTTGATTCGACCGCTTCGCCCTTAATGACCAATTTCCTTTTTAAAATATTTCATAGCTCATAATGAGGTAATGGTTCACTTGTTACCTAATCCCATTTCTAAGAAAATGTATAGTAATCAGCCATCATTCCTTCCTCAAAGATAGTGCCTTTAGTATAGAATTGAATAGTCTTTCTCATTTGATCAAACAAGTTATCACCCCTACTTCTTGCTTCTCCTAAAGCAAAGATGGGTGTAGGACCAATGTGAAATGGGTTTAAGCTCCAATTGTCCGGATCATAAGATACAGCTTTCTTCTTTTCCATGATTCTTAAAGCCTCCAATCTTAACATTTGTTCTTCATACAGCTTAGAATCTTTAACAGTTTCATGAGAGAATCCAACCAAGTGTGGTTCTGAAGACCATTGCTCGGACTTTTTAATTTTGCTGAGCATTCTGATGTAGGGTCTAAGGTTAGCTTGAAATGGAATAAGGATAGGGGAAAGTAAGGTTGGGAATTCAACAAGGTCGGAGGTTCGGGCCCTCCTTCTAGCGCCAAAAATGTTAACAAGAAATCTTGTCAACACCCTAAAGCAAGATTAGAAGTGTGAATGACCCCTTTGAAACCACTTTCGAATTGGTTGAGGTAATCTAAGGTTGTGACCTAATGGGATCTAAAGGATTTTGACCGAGTCGAAAGGGTCCTACTCCCTCGAAAGGAACCCCTTCGATAGGCATTGATGTATGTACTACATAGCCGAAACCATATGCAAGAAGTAAATCAAACTCTATGAATTCGATAGCACCATGTATTTACTTTATTGACAATTTTCATGAATACAAGGGCTTAAGTATTACAAGAAAGTGGAATCCCCAATTTGATTTAAGAATTAGGGTTTACAAACTCAAGAAAAGAATAAGTATAGAAAGAATGAATTCAGGTACTTTAAACAACACCTCTAGGGTCTTATTTATAGGCATAGGTTGGATCCTTTCGCATTAGTCCTTTCGACTTAGTCAAAAGGGTGCCTTGATGACCTTCCATCGCTGTTGAATTCAGAACACCTCTCTAACATTGCTTTCGAACGGGACTTGGGTGCTTTCGACTCCATCGGAAGGTATATGAGTGACTCTTATCTTGTTGTGTTGGGTAAGCAGGAAAGGATGTTCAAATGTGTTCGAAAGGTACACGTCCAATGCGTGTGAAAGGTGATGATGCTTTCTTTGTTTAAGCTTTCGAAACACATGAATCTTCCTTCCATCATTGGATATCGAATCAGTTTGCACTTATATGCATTTTTTGGAGGCTTTCGACACTAGCGAAAGGGTATTTTCTTGGTTTCGAAAGGTTTGTAGCATAGCAGAAGGCTTCTTGGACTTCTTCATTGTTGTTAAGATCCGGTGCCAACACGATATGTTGCTAATTGAATGAGTGAGGAAGGGCATTTGGATGATTTCGAAAGGATTTAATGGTGGTGGATGGATCATCGCGAAAGGTCAATTGTAATGGAGGAGGCTTCTTGGTGAACAGAAGATGGTTGCGGAAGGTGGCTTTCAAAAGTAGTCCCCTTGATTAATGCGAAACCTTTCTTTTGATGGCTTCGAAAGGCATTTTTAACACATGTAAAACTCCTTTGTGCATGCAGAACCGACTGTTTTAGAAGGGATCAACTGAAGCGAAAGGGTAGTCTTGTCCCCTTTTCGACCTCTTCGGAAGCCCATAGTTTATCTAATATTTGCAAAAGCATCCCTTCGACTCTTTCGAAAGGCCTTGCTATCACTATCATTTCTCATGATGCTCTCATTTGTAATCTTTTGCACTTCGTTAGGGTTGAAGTAATTTTTGATGATAACAATAATCATGAAGTACTTAACCCAAAAAATTTAACTTTAAAAAAATATAAACGTTAAAACTTATCATTAAATTCAACAATTGCTAGGTTTTCAAAAGGAACCATTCCATATTTGAACCAACTTAAATTGTAGGTGTCGTAACTTTTAAAACTATAATTTATGATTCATGAAGTAAGTTTATTTATTAAGTGCAAAAGTCAATGTTAGCAATTTAATTTGGAAAGATTCTTTCTTTTAAACAATACACGATCTCCTTCTTTTCAAATAGTAAGAGTTAGGTTTTTATTGCACGGATATTCATCAAATCAAATTTCTCTTTAAGGACTTTTTACAATAGAGATTTACTTCTTAAAGGTGGGATTTTTAACTCAAATCATTTATTAAATTTTGCATTCAAAAACTCAATTGTTAAACCAAACCATTTTTCAAAAATGCAAAACATATTTTATAACTTTAAACAATAATAACTAAGGTAGATAAGGACAACTTTCATTCTATTATTTTCCAATTACTCATGTTATTTCCACTTTCAACCTTAGTGGAAATTCTAATTGCATATAAGGGAGACTTTTTAAAAGATATGTGCAATTACTACACTTATTTATGGAAACTGTCCATTTTTCCTTTGTTTTTCCTTTAATTTCCTATATTGTTTCTAATTAGATACTAACATTATTTTTAATATAAATTCCTAACATTATTTCTATCGAAATTTCCTAATGTTGCTACTATTTAAATTTCTTCCACCTAAATTGCTCTCATTTAAATTGCTCATCCTTTGTAGCTTTTTCCTTCACTAGATCATTGCAGTGTGTTCGCCTACTGCTTTAGTCATTAGACTTTTCTCCATTAACGTGAAAATGTTTACTTTTATGTATAAATATATTACAGGTATTTTTCTCCGTATTTTCCTTATACTGGAGTATTCTTCCTATTTTCATTACCGAGCGTTTTTATCCTTTTTACCCCAATTAAATCTAGTACCATTCCAATCGTCCACCCCTTAACAAGGAAATTCTTTTTCATGGGATCAGACTTAGGAATGTATCTTATTTGTCCTTACTTTTGGATTTTTTTCCTTTCCAGTTATTCCTAGCTTATCTTCATCGAGAATATATTAAAATTCAACTATCATCTTATGGTGGTTTATGCACATCTTCTTTCGGGAACTTGCTCATTCCTATTTATACCTTACCTCCGGATATTTGTAACATATAGGTTCCTACTTCCATTTGTCTGGATGAAATATGCATCGTTGGTCGGTAATCTTGCGAAATGTAAAATCCTATAGCAGTCTGGGTCATCTCAAAAGGAGTCAAGTATCATCCAAATTCAAGGACCCTTCTATATGTCATGCTCATGCTCTTCTTACGTCAATGCCTTATGGTATGACATATCCCGTGGGGTAGTTGGGGTAGGTGCATAAATTTAAATAAATTTATTGTTCCAACTCATAGTTGCCTTATGTATTCTTTTAGAATATGGTTGCAACTACTTCTATAGTTGGGATTTATAGAGTTTGGCATGTAATGCATATATAATTCTACGTAAAAATACAAATACATTCGCTCAGCATATCCTAATACCTACGATCGACTAACCTAAGCATTGATACCAAATGTAACAACCTACACCTTAATAGGCCTGATTTTTCGACTAAATCGAAAAGCCATGTCCGTTAAGGTACGGATTGCTGATGTCGGTAACATGTAATAAATATAAGTATACCCGAGAGCTATCTATACGAACTCACAGCAAAACAGTAAAAATATAATAAAACATATGTACCAACTAAGGTTGCTACCTTGGAAACAATGTAATCCTTGGATATTTAGTTGCCTTGTCAGCACTGAATATGAATAAGGACTTGTCCGCCTATTGTTCCTGTCATGTACCCGTGTTGTGTCCCTCTGAATCTATCATGTGGGTCGGAACAAGGAATGAGTCATAACAACGTTCTAGTGACTGGTAAATTATATACTTTATCCACAAAACTAGTCTATGCTGATTGATCTCTACTTAAGTGTTATGTCTATTATTGAGGATTCTATATTTACTTTCATCTATACGTATGGTATATCTAACCTACTCCGAGTTATAAGTATATATAAGCGTATATATATATATATGTATAAACGTCCATATTCTCCTAAGAAGAAAACTCTATTGCAACATAATCGATAGCCAACCGACCCGAAGGCCTATGACTCCTAGACACGGCTCTAAAATTTAACTAGCCATACTACTACCGTAATTCAAAGACTTATCTAAGGTTTAACTAGCCATCTTCCAATCAACAACCAACTTCGAAATCAGTGCATATCCCATACATACTCTACAGAAATAGGAAGTGTAATCCATGCAGACGTAATCCAAGCCTTTGCTAATCGACCGCTCGGGACCGATAGAGGCCCGTTCTATGCCCAACCCTACTCTATAAATACCAGTACATAATGGTGACATAACGCCGACCTCTCTACACAGTTTTTGTTTAGATTTGCTTAATGCAAATCAAGGAAAATGCCCATTACAAATCACTTAATTCCTAATTAAAGAAAATGCCCATTACCCTTGGTATATTTTCCCAACCCTAAAATCGAACTATATCCCCTATGGGTCCTATAGTTGGAGATGTCACACTTAGTAGTATGTATACACAACTACTGGTAGCCCTTTGCAGAGGAGAGACTTTCATTGTGTAACTTTACTGACCTCGCATCCCAACTCATATCAAACCAAATCACTTATAATTAATCTAAATATTGGGTTAAGCCCACTAATTTACAACCGTCGCAAACGTACTATTGATGCCATATAATTTTAGCTATGGAAATTATTATTATGCCCCCTTAAGTTTGTTATTTATTCATTTATTTACTTGTTATTACTTCTGAAAGTCTACGGGGTGGATCGTGTAGTGTATATGCAAGTATATGTGACAAAATATATGATGCAATTAAAATAATATTAATCTAAGTAAATATAGAATAAGCACACTAGGATTTTATACTAGTTCGGACCTCCCGTCCTACGTCCAGTCCCGAATCTCCCCTTTGAAATTCGACTATCAAAAACCCTCGCTTCACCCGGAGGAATAGGCTTGATTACAATGAGTTGTTCTTATCAAATGTGTGTTCTAATATAACACGGATGTTTACTAATTAGTACAATTGCTTCCAATATATTTCTAAGGAATATTGTCTATGAAGAACTGATTATATGGAAGAGTGAATACAAGTAAAGATTGCTAGAGTGCAGAGATCAAGAATATAGAATATAGAGTTAGAAAGCGTAAGTAAGTGAAGTAAGTTTCTCTTGATTCTTGATGCTATATATAGTTGTAGATAGGTATCTTGAATAGTTACATCCATTAATGAATGCTCTATAGTTGCTTATGTTGATGATGAAGAGTTGCAGCGAAGAGAAGCGGAGATGTCCATTCGTATGTGGCAGTTGAAGTTCATTTCTAAAGTTCGAGTTTGAATTCAGACGTCTGGTATTTGTGTCAGACGTCTGGTACTATATATATTTTGAATATAGTAGACTATCAGACGTCTGAGTTATATTACCAGACGTCTGGTGTAGTCTGTTTGTTGTTCCAGAGAATAGTTTCAGACGTCTGGCTTGTGCAGCTAGACGTCTGATATGGTGCATATCAGTTTTTGTGCATCTTTTCTTTTGCTTCTTTGTACCTATCGACTTGTAGTCTCTTGTAGTGTCCTTTGAGCTTCGTTCTTGTCATTCTAGTGATGTTGTTCTAGCAAGTACCTGTATATATAAATATATATGTATATTCGATTTCCATTGTATAGTTGTTATCATCGAAACCATATATAGATTGAATTTCCTAACATTCTCCCTCTTTTTGATGATGACAACTATACAATGTACATAGATATAATTTTTATAATTCTCCCCCTGAATATGTGCTTACCATTATTTCTCCCCCTTTGGCATTATCAAAAAGTATGAATATCTATTTATTAGATAACATGTATACATTATTAATCTCTAATTTTTACCAATCACCGAAAGGTTATATCAATTATAATTACGCAGAAGTATCAAACCAAAAAAGCATTTTTTTATAATCATTAAACACAGTAATTACATGAGTAGATTTTTGATTACAATACAAAATTTGAAGCCTATAAAAGTATCTAAGGATCTTTGGGGGAATCTTTGGCTTGATCATCTCCTACATCTTCATTCTTGGAAGAACCAGCGTGTGTTGTAGGAGATTTTGGAGTATGTTCTAGAGGTTTGTTTTCCTCTTCAATAAGTTTAGAATGTTTTGAAGGAGGAGGAGAAGGTGTTGGAGTTGGCCAATCTTCCGAAGGTGGTGTAGGCCCAAGGACTCGTTGGAGAACCTCTTTAAGGACAGATAACGTAGTTGAAAGCGATGCTTCTACTGTTGCTAGGCAAGAAGCAAATGTTGTTTCGAAGCTATCGATACGGTTAGCCCAAAAATTTTGATTCCTTGACAAAATGAGTTGATTTTGGAGAGTTAAGTCTCAAACACTTTCATTTGTATTAGTCTCAGTGCGAGTCTCCAAAATGTTGTCTTGGCAAGAATAATCAAAAGATGCAGGAGGAGGAGGAGTATGCTCGCGATGTTGCTCCTCCTCTTGTGATGGTTCAGGTTGTTGTTGGGGTGGAGAGATAGCTTGGCTATCTTGTTGACGACGTTGCATCCATTCTTCAAATGACATAAAATCCGGAGGATTTTCTGGTAAGTGCATAAGAGAGAAGAATTTTATGGAGGCGTACTTGGGAGATATCTCTTCAAAAGTTGATAAGTATGGAGGAATGTTGCGAGCTCATAGAAGACGCATGATGTAGGTAGGGTAGATGATGGATGGGCGTGATCGAGTCCAATAATGTTTGAGCTCGTCAAATATGAATTTTGCCCAATTAACCCTTGTTCCACTAAAGATAGCATACAGAGCTTTGTTCTCTAACTCTGTTATTTGCTCATGGCTACCAAGGCGAGGAATGATTGTGTTTATAATCATCCTAGTGAGAAGTCTCGCCTTAGGTCGTAAGAATTTGGAAGCAAATTTTGGCATTTCATCTTCCCAAATTTGATGAGTAATATTATACCTTGGTTTGAAGCGCATATCCGAAATGTTATACAAATCTTCACCGGAGTCCAAACAACCTAGAGTACGGCCTATAATTCCCAGAGTAAGTCGAATAGTGTTGCCGTAAACACTTGACCAAAGCCAATTATCATCATTTTCGGTATCCAAATGGTAGTGCTATCTAGATTAGTATAGAAAAGTAATATTGCAAGCTGGTCGATTTGGATATTATTTGAATTGAAGTCAACTGATGTAACCCTACATTTTCACATGTCTCATCCAAATCATACATAGGAAATTTGAGCAAATTATAGAAAGGACCTGTATGTAGCTTCTTCTTCTGAATGTCTTCATATCTTTTGATTGAATGAGGTACTCGATTCATCCATCTCTTAATTTGATCATCAGAGCACACTTGCGGGTTGGATGAAGTAGCTTGGTCTTGCTTGCGTTTAGAAATTCTAGGGTTTTTAGTTTTGGGTGCCATGAGATTCAAGCGATTTTGAGGGGAAATCGGTCTTGAGAATTTGGTATTTGAAATTGGGAGATAAACGAAATGAAACGTAAGTGAGAAACGTGGAAAAATAGTCGTTGTAAGATGATTTAAGAGTGTCGATTGAATTTCATACATATGGGATTTGATTCAGACGTCTGATTTAACCTTAATCTAAAGACAGTAAATATGTTCAGACGTCTGGTTGTTAGTGGTAGACGTCTGGGAAAGATAGAGTTGTAAATTTCGAAAGATAGAGAGTTTTGTCAGACGTCTGGATGTAGAATCAAATGTCTGAAATCGGCTTTGTTGTTATGTTCAGACGTCTGGTAACAATTTAAGACGTATGAAATAGATTGTTTGTGTATTTTTATGAGGCAGAAACAATTTTCAGACGTCTGGTTGGTTATTTCAGACGTCTGATACATGCACAGAGTTGAAAAATTGTGTGATACAAGGGTGTCAGATGTCTGATGGCAATGTTCAGACATCTTAAATATCTAGTTTGTCTTAAAATAGCCTTATTTTGAAGGGTGTTGCTTAATTATCGAGAGATTGATTTTGGTGAAACATAATATTATTATTTTTGAAAAAGAATACAAATATAATTAGATAAAAATATAATGAGAATAAGCAAACTTATTTTGATGAAGATGGAGCATTGCGATCTTCAGATTTGCTATCCTTCCACGGCTTGAGTGGAGACCAAATATTTCCACGTTCGTTGGTTCTTGAGGAACCGGAGAATTTCCTAGGTGGAGGATCCCACGGTGTTCGATAAGAGGTAGAAGGATCCATAGGATTGCAAGGAATCGGAAGTGGTTCATGTACATCCTTCTTTCATGAATTGCAAAATTTGATCGCTACTTGCTCCAGAAAACTTAGTCGTCTTGCAGTGACTTTTTGTTCGAAGTATAGTTCTCGTTGTAAATCCATTTATTGCTTTTGATAATGATGTATATCATCGATTTTCTCCTTGGTGTTAGGAGATCCAAATAGTGATCGTTTGGACCGTTTTTTGTCGGGAGTGAATCCTGTGTGGTAGGAGGACCACTTATAGGTTGGTTCTTGACCTGGTGTAGGAGTAGGAAGTCGATGAGGGGTATCCACTGAACTATCCGAGGTTGGTGTTGAAAAAGAAAGGTGAGAGTTGTCGGAAGACATGTTTTTGTTTTGCTTCTGTTTATTTTTAAAAGGAACCAATATAAAATCTGTATTTTATTTGTAACAGTAGGAGCTATTTATTCATGTTGTAAAAAGTTATAAATAGTTATTTTCAATAAACAAACATTCTAAAAAATTGTTGGTTAGTGTTACAAGATTTTGTTTGTGGATTAAAACTTTTTTAACCAAAAATAAAATAAAAGAAACTTAGAATTAGCTGATAAGATCATTAAGGGAACATATTCCTTAATCGCACCGTAGTTTAACAAACGTTTGTTCATTTAGTGGTTTTGTGAAAATATCTGCTATTTGATTCTCATTATTTACGTATTCTAACATAATAATTCCTTTTTCTACATTGTCGCGTAAAAAGTAATGTCGTATATCTATGTGTTTAGTACGTGAGTGATTTACAGGATTTTTCGATAAATTTATTGCACTTGTATTATCGCAATATATTGGTGATTTACTGATAACTTTTCTGAAATCCTTAAGCATTTGTTGCATGTATATCACTTGTGCACATGCTAAGGATGTTGAAATATATTCGACTTCACAGGTGGATAAAGAGACACAGTTTTGCTTTTTGCTAAATCATGAAACCAATGGTTGTCCAATAAAATGACATGTTCCGCTAGTACTCTTACGATCTGTTTTACATCCACCAAAATCTGCGTCGCTATATGAAACAAGTTCAAATGATGATCCTTTAGGGTAAAACAAACCGTAATATCTAGTACTAGATAGATATCGTAAGATACGTTTAACAGCTCTTTGGTGAGACTCTTTTGGTTTTGCTTGAAATCGGGCACAAAGACATACGCTCATCATAATGTCAAGTCGACTAGCCGTCAAATATAGTAAGGAGCCAATCATACTACGATATAATTTTTCATTAAAATCTTTTCCATTATCATCTTTTTTTAAGTGAACACTAGTACTCATTGGTGTTGGTTTGCTTGAAGTTTTATCCATTCCAAAGCGACGTAATAAATCGTTACAATATTTTTTTTGATGTATAAAAATACCATTTTCAAGTTGTTTTATTTGTAAACGTAAAAAGAAATTTATGAATATAATTTTTAACAAGATATAATGAATATAATTTTTATTATACCCAAGCGACTTAATAAGTCATACCCAAGAAGGTTTGGTACCTTTATGAATATAATTTTTATTATAGACTACGTTATCTAGGAAATTATTAATATGTTTTTGTCTAATCAATTTATTATTTGTCTTAGGAATCCAAATTTTTATATTTTTGGTATTCATATTAGACTTAGGTGATCTTTTAGTCTTTTGATAAATAAAACTATATTTCTTAATATTATTTCCTTTTTGTTTAGGAATATTTTTAAATTCTATTCCATTTCTATTTCCTGAAGGTTTTGAAGTTTTGATAAGATTTTCAAATCTTGTTTTCCTTTATTAAATTTTGAAACATTATTTGTAATTTTATCTAATTTTTCTTTTAATTCAAAATTTTCAATTTTCAATGTTTCTATATTACTTTTCAAGTTGATATTTTCTTTTAATAAGATATCCTTTTCTAGTTTAACTTTTCCAAAATCGATAGATATAGTCTCATATTCAACCAAACTACTTTTATTTTTTTCTTGAGATAATTCTAGTTCCTCCTCTAAAATAATTTTTTCATCTTTTAACATCCCTATTTCAAGTTCTAATCGATTTATTTTGGCTATGTGTTCTTTATTCAATTTTTTAATTGGTCTAAATTTATCATATAATTCCATGCTAAGCTCTAATAATTCATCATAGCTAAGTTTAGGACATACCTCATCAGTTTATGCCATAAAACATACATTAGCTTGTTCTCCGTCACTATCGCTATCGCTATCTGATGATGATGAAGAATCTGAGTCATCCCATGTTACTTTGAAAGCTTTCTTCTTTTTGAATTTTTCAAATTTGTTCTTCTTTTTATCATTGTTGAGCTTGGGACAATCTTTCTTCATATGTCCAAATTGATCACATTCATAGCATTTGATTGACGTTTGATTTGTTGAGCTTGATTTTCCTCCTTTCTAAAATTTGGTCATTTTCCTAAACTTTTTGAATTTGTTGTAATTTTTGGCAATAAATACGATTTCCTCTTCGTCTAAGTCGGAGTCTTCATTTGTTGCTGGGAATGCTATGTTCTTCTTTTCCGAATTTTGTTCTTTTCTTGCCTACAAATTAGCTTCATATGACATTAAATTTCCTATCAATTCTTCAACTAAGAGTGTTGAGAGGTCATTAGCTTCTTCGATAGCTAATACTTTTCTTTCCCACTCTGGAGTTAAAGAATTGGGTATTCTAGATACTAAGTCAAAATTTGTGAATTTAACTCCTACCATTAAATCGTGTTGAATAGTTTGAAATCTAGAGTACATGTCCACTATAGATTCATTTTGTTTTATTTTAAATGAAGAGAATTGATTTTGCAAAATTGATATCTTAGTTTGTTTAACTTAGTTTGTGCCTTCGTGTGTAACTTGTAAGGTACGCCAAATATCATATGTAGTGTTACATAACATGACACATGAAAATTCATTCTTATCTAATGAACAAAATAAAACATTCATAGCTTTGGCATTATTAGAAGCTGCGGTTTTTTGTGCATCATTCCATGTGTTCATAGCAGTGCTAGGTGCTTCATATTTATTTTGAGTGGCTGACCAAATTTCTAATCCATTAGCTTCCATAAAAATTCTCATATGTGCTGACCAATATGCATAATTAGAACCATTAAAAAGTGGGGAACGTGCTGTGGATTGGCCTTCTTGAAAAATACTTGCCATATTAAAGTGATTCAAATACGTGTTACTTTACTTTGATCAAACCTTGCTCTGATACCAATTGAAAATCTTCTAACTGCTCATTTTCTTTTTGTAGGAAATCTTTTTGTGAAACAAGTTCTTCTACGGTATTTTCAAAACATTTAGTTTATTTTATCAAAATTTATTTTCCTCTTTTAAACTGGAAATTTCTTGCTCACAATCTTTTAACTTATCTAAAGCAATTCTATTAACTTTATTCAAGGTTTTACAATCTTTTAATAATTCATCATGTGCTAACAAAAGATCTTTATATAAAGAATCTAAGCATACCGATTGTGATCTGAGTTTAGCCATGATGCAATTGTTTGTTTTCTCCTTTGATTCTTCTTTATTGCTCTTCCTCTTCCTATTGCCTTGACTAGATCTCTTTATAGCCATTTATTCTAGGATGTTGTTACGATCTCTAGAACCCCAGGCTTTGATACCAACTGAAAGTCTACGGGGTGGATCGTGTAGTGTATATGCAAGTATATGTGCAAAATATATGATGCAACTAAAATAATATTAATCCAGTAAATATAGAATAAGCACACCAGGATTTTATACTGGTTCGGACCTCCCGTCCTACGTCCAGTCCCGAAGCTCCCCTTCGGAATTCGACTATCAAAAACCCTCGCTTTGCCTGGAGGAATAGGCTTGATTACAATGAGTTGTTCTTGTCAAATATGCGTTCTAATATAACACGGATGTTGACTAATTAGTACAATTGCTTCCAATATATTTCTAAGGAATATTGTCTATGAAGAACTGAGTATATGGAAGAGTGAATACAAGTAAAGATTGCTAGAGTGCAGAGATCAAGAATATAGAATATAGAGTTAGAAAGCGTAAGTAAGTGAAGTAAGTTTCTCTTGATTCTTGATGCTATATATAGTTGTAGATGGGTATCTTGAGTAGTTACATCCATTAATGAATGCTCTATATAGTTGCTTCTGTTGATGATGAAGAGTTGCGGCGAAGAGAAGCGGAGATGTCCATTTGTATGTGGCAGTTGAAGTTCATTTCTGAAGTTCAAGTTTGAATTCAGACGTCTGGTATTTGTATCAGACGTCTGTGTAACGACCCGTAAATTTCAACTGTTTTAATAACGTAATTAGTTGAAATTTTGTGAAATTTTAAACGATAAAATTTTGAAATAAAATTTAATATTTGAAATACGTCTAGTTAAACATAGCGACTAGTAAATTTTCGTCCGAAAATATGAAAGTTTATTTCGCGCGTAAATTCACTTTAAATTAATCAGTTAAAAAGCGATGAAAATAAAATGTTTCCGAAACCTAAATATTTTTACATAGAAAAATTCTAAACCATCTTCTGAGCAAACGCTATTTTTCGTTTTTCAAAATTCGGACATCTTTAGCTCCGTCGATCTTATTTTCTTACGTTTTTCTCGCATTTTTCGCTGGTAGAAAATTCGAATTTTTTTTTATAATTCAATCATACCACTGATATCTATATACCGTTTTGATCGTCTCGTTGTGCTGATCCCAACAGAATATTCATATGTGTATTTCGGGATCCGATACGCGTCGAAACCAAGAAACGGTTATTCGTATCGGTACCCGTTCGTTCCTTTTGATCTCTTGTGCCTTTTGGTTAGTGTGACCTTTCAATATTTCACCGTTCAACAACATTAACCTTTAATTTTCCAATGTATTTATTACTGTCTAATTCTATTCCTGCTGGTATCCATTTATTTCCTTGAATTCAATTTTTCTCGGTTCATTTTGAAAAATATTTGTGAGTGCTCTGTTTTCTTCCTCCTCACATTGCAAATCACGCAACACCATCCCAACATCTACCTGCCTGCTCACATTCTTGAATCCGCCGATTCCTCCACCAAGGCATCCCGACACTTCCCATTCCTTACAGTGTCCAACCCAGCGCATCATGTCACCCACCGAAAACATCATCACGCGAAACCCACTCGACGGCCTCGCCTTCACGCCTTCCACACAACAACCGCCACCACTATCAAACCTGTCCCCTCACGAGACCCGCTCCACCTCCGGCAGCATCCACACCCAAGGTCACCACCTATCCACATGACCGAAGGCATCTCAGCCTTCATGTCCTCGCCAGCCCGGATCCACCGCTGCCACCTCTCTCCTTTTTCCCCTCTCTGCTAGTCGCGAAACCACCGTGAGCCGAAGCCCATCGCCAAGCAGCCAACGCCAACAAATTCACCTACCACCATCATCCTCCCAAGCAGCCATGTGTGGCCATACTGCTTATCGGCCTCACAACCAATCGGCCTCCTATGCAACAGCCGAGACTTCCTACCCTCCAAGACCGCCACTTCATCGTCGAAACTCCACCTCCACCTGACCCACACCACCGTCCCACTGCCGCAGCCACCCTGCAACCGACCCCATCTCCTTGCTTCGTCCAGACTGTGCTCCTCCTCACCAAGCAGCCCTTGCCAAGCCCATAGTGTTTGGAAGCTGCAGTACTCTCTTATATATAGGTATATATATTGTTTGTCATATATATCGGTTTCTAATTTTATAAGTGATATTTTGTATGACAGAGGCTATATATATATATTAGATATGTGTACTATATGTTAGTTAGCTTTCGTAATCTATTTGAAATTTTTCTTTATATACATACTGTGCTTAAATATGTTTACAGTTATAAGTATGGATTAAAGTATATTATGTACATGAGGTTATACATATATAGTTTATACTAGTTGCTGTTTATATATGACATGTGTATTTTATATAAGTTCTTTTAGGTAGAAATCTATGTATGTTGACAGTCTCGTATAGGTATAGTTTTATTTTATATTAGTTTATATCCTATATTAGTTGTTTCGTTATATGGGTCTAGTATATTACTGTTATATAATATGTATTACTTACATATTTTAAGATAATACGTATGTTACATATTTGTATACATGAGATAAATAATGTTTAGAGTACTGTTTTTACTTTTGGTTTATTTATTGGGTAAGAGTACTGATCGCATGTAGTATATATATAGGTTTATATAAGTTTAAACCGGTTGTATATAAGTTTATATAATTGTGTGTTAAGAGTATTTATATATATTATGTCCAGATGTTGGAAATCTCAGTAAAGCATATTACATAATATTATATATATACAAGTTATATAGAGGCTTATAGCAATTTATTTTATAATGTGATCCAAACAGTATATATAGAGAGGTATATAACTTTTCAATAGACGTATATATGAGATGTATATGCTGCGTTAGTTTTGCATTTTATAGGTTAGTTTAGTTTATTTTTTTTTATGTGACCGGTTTATAGTGCATATATATGATCGGTTTAGGTTTCTATTATAAGTTTTATAACAGTATTGATATATATATATATATATATATATATTTATTTCAAAATATGTATTGTATAAATGTTTGATTTTATAAACGTAATGTGTAGATTTGTCCACTAATATGTAATTTAAATTGAATATTGGTTTTAAGAAAAATAATAATATAATATACTTTTGCTTCGATTTTTATTTGCATCAATCCAGTTCTAATTCGATTTATTCTATTTCGTATCTATCAGCTTTGTCGAATCTGTGCCAATCTCGCTTTACTTCAGAATTCGTGTTCGGGTTCGTTACTCAATTCTGTGTCATATTCTGTATTCTCTCTAGCCTCGAAAGGTGAGAACTCACTCACGATTAACGTTCTTTTATTTATTAAATTTGATTTCAATTGAAACGACAATTGAAATATGCTGCTGTTAGATATTTACACTATTATTACCTGTATCAGTTCACCTGTGACATCTAACACCATTATCTGTTATATATGCAATGATAATCCAGTTTGGTTGTTAAACGATTGATTGTTTGATGTTTACAATTGGACGTTAAATTGTTAATGATAAATGATAAATAGTATGCAAAATTGAAATGGATATAGGATAGTTAACAATTTTAAAACTGATTTATATGTTAAATTTGATTAGTGAATATGACCCCTTTAATTATTAAATTAATTGACATGTAGAATAGTGATAATTACACTTTGAACCATTGAACGTATATTGGATTAATTGTTGTAGTGTTAAAAAATTGTAATTGAATGACAAGTGAAAACCGTAATAATCTTTAATCTACATGAAATGATAGTGTAGATTCTAGAAATAATTATATTAATTCGTACAAATAACAATGCGAATTAATACGGTTATTTCGGGATTATTTGAATTGATTATTGGATTGATATTGATTGTTGTTATTGTTTGTTTATTTACTTTGACACCATCCCAGTTATCACACTGCAAGTTCCCTTTGCTATGTTTTGATTTTAAATTGAATTGGAATCGGGTTGAAATGATAAATACCCAAATTGAACTATGACCTTGGATATAGAGAATTAAATAAAGCCCGATTAGTCAAATAATTTGATTTAAAAATAAACGAAGATTTTATTTGAATAAATAATATGGTTTGAAATGAAGTTGAAATTTGAATTTTAATGAAAGGAAAATGTTAATATTTATTAATCTGAAACAAAAGATTAACAATGTAATTGATGAAAGAATGTTGTTTAATTTGAGAAATGATTGAATTAAGTTTGAAATGATTTAATAATTAAGTTTGAAATTATAATTAAGTTTGAAATTATTAAACTTTGAAATTATTTAATAATTACGTTTTGAATTATTTAATAATTAAATAAGATTGAATTATTTAATGATTAAATTTAATTGGATTCTTTAATAAGAAAAATTGAACTTTTGAATAAGTGAATTTTACTTCGTATATAATTGAAATTGAGTTTCTTTATTAATTAAGTTTTGGAAATTTATTTAAGTAAGTAAATAAGTGAAGTTGAATTTCTTCAACAAGAAATAAAATGTGATTTTTTTGGAATTAATGTAAGACTTGTAATTGAAAGAAATAATTTGACGAATTTAATTTAATTCAAAATCGTAAGTTTTGATTTAATGAAGTTTAACTTAAGAAATTGATTTAATGAATTGGAAATTTATTAGAAATTGTTTTAAATGACAAATTTACTTAACGAATATTAAATGAAATCGATAAATGAAGTTAAATTGATTTGAATGTTAAATTAAATTAATTTAAATGTTTTCGAAATGAAACCTATATACAAACTTGAATCAATATTTGAATTGTTTAAATAAAGATTGAAATTGAATTATAAGATTTTGAAATGATAATTTGAAAGTTTGAAATGTAAATTATGGAAATTGGTTTAGAAAGACAAACGAAATGTTGATTTATAAACTCTGATTGAAATTGAATTTGATTTGGTTTTTGAAATATATAAACGACCAATCGGTGAAATAATTTCGAAGGTTATTAAAGAGACCGGAATCGGTTATGGATATACTCTCTATCTAAACCGAAAACCACTTTAATAACTATACGCGGAGTGATGATCCAGAATGAAGTGGTTGGAATGATGTTCGTGATGACTGAAGAAAGAGAACGATAATGGATAGCCTTAACACTTATGTCAAATTGGAAATGACTAAAACAGGAGCCGTGCCGGGCCAATGGAGGATTTGCTACCTCAAGTGAACACACTTCTTCAAACTACTCATTACTTGTTGTCGATTGGTGCACCCTTGATTTTGGGAGTGTTGTTTCACGGTGTTGCGGGCGCTGCGGCGTTGCGTTCTCACCAGTCCGGATCAGTCAAACGGTAGTATCACTACCTTGGGTATTGCCTCATGTGCCTTGTCATACTTGTATTCCCTATTCACGACCACTACGAATCTGTTTTGTACCTTTAGTATATGGATTGCCCTCTGGTGACTTCCGGTTTTGGGGAAACTACGGTCTTGTATATGCTTTTGGGAATAAAAATGTGTTAAGGGTGGAATGGGCCATGACTTAACACTATTTTGATATCTTTATATCACTGATAGACATTATCTACTTATCGTACACTACTACCTAGTAGATAGTTTAACGGATCCTTAAAGGATGGTTATTCCAAACATCCTTTGAGTTACTTGTATTTCAATTGCTATTTCACTTGAGTTGGATTTATTAATATAAGAATGTTAATCCTGACTCGAGTGTCTTGTGTTTTTGCTTTACGCTCGGGTCAGACTGAGTGTACCAGTATTCGAGACTCACCTTTGAAATTGGAGCTTTGCTTGAAGATCCAGCCATCTATTCTGCTTTCAGTATTCGATGATTTCAGTGATGTATTCTGATTTGTATCTGATGTATCGTATTACTCTTCCGTTGTATCTGGTTTAACTCTGATGTAACTTATACATTTATATAGTAGCTTCATGAACTACTATCTCTTTTATTTCCGCTGCATTTATTACTCTGTGTCTGTGATCTGTGATTATTTATTTACTGTATATGTTCAGTTTTGCCAAATTTAAATTAACAACGCGGTATTTTGAGCAATTCAACTCCGACATGTGTGTCTACCTATGCACTTGGAGGGTGCAGCATGATAGGGGATTCTCGCATTTGGTTTGGTAGCGAGCGGATGACTCTTACTCCTACATGTCCCTGCGGGGTTGGTGCAGTCGAGAGGCTGGCTGTAAAGGCAGAACACAGGTACTACTGTATGCTACGGTGGGCGTTACCCCACTGACGCGGTCCGTTACAGTTGGTATCAGAGCTTTGGTAGCTCTAGGATAAACTTAGCATATAGGGTAAATGCATTTACAGAATCACTCTCATTCGAGTTTCAATCTCTTCCTTTGACTCAATTCCTTTGAATTTTGGAACGTTCCCCTCGGTTCCGAAATTCATTCGTGTCCTTCACTATTCGTCTTCTTTCAATTCTGGAGCATCCCATAACTCCATTTCGAATTAACCTTATAATGAATCGGCGATTTCGCCAAATTTCAAATGATTTGTAAAGGGGAGAAACTCCTTTACAATAGGCATTGATTTACCGGAGATTTCTGTATCCTCGGTTTACGATGCTATCTATCTCCTGCCATACCCGAATTCTATTTCTTGAGATCGAATGTCGATTTACCTCGGAATTCAGCATCGATCTTATTTTTGAAGTTACGGACGACCCGGTTAAGGTTGCCCGTGAATTAAATAAACTCATCCATCTCCCTATAGTGGTAATTGAATTATCTTATCTTCTGTTTCACACTTATTTTCGAATCAAAATTCTCTTTGATTTAAGTCAGCAAAAATTTGAATCCCTATCCTTATTTTGAAAATTCATTCATGTATCGTCGAGCAAAGAAATGTATTTGTAAACTAATATATAAATGTTTTAAAATATATTGTGTTGTTTGAGTTGTTGATGTTGATTTGGGTTTTCGATCGATTCGTCTGATCAACGCTATCGATAGGATTTCCAAAACACTTGAGCAGAGCAAACTGACACAATATCGTTTTCAAATTTGATAAATAAAATAAAAAGTTTTGTATGATTATATTTTATATAAATATAAGTTTTCTGAAATTAAATTGTTAATGAATTTGTTGTCTGAAATAATAATATTTGATTTTCATTTATTGTTTTGTAAACCATTGACTATTGCATAATATAAATAAATGAATTTATAAATTTGGTTATAGATTGATTGGAATTTGAAATGAATTTAATTAAGAAATTTGAGAATTTAATTTCCAGTAATTTCAAGCCTTGGTTTTTAAATTTTTAAAATGTATATTATTAAAGGTATTTTCAAATAGAAACCGTTTTCAAAGAATTTTTAAAATGTTCAAATCAGTGCTCTTCTCTTTGTCGTTGGAAAATAATTTCGGTGATGGCGGCCGCATCATCGACATTCATTTTCGAGTTTCGAAGTGGAGATACTATTCTGTAGCTTTGCTACGGTTTGTTTTGAAAAATATTTTGATTGAATTTCTTCAGTATAATTTGATTTATATATATATAAGTATCTTATTTTAAAATTTAATTTGATTGATATAAATATACTATATATATCTCTAAATTGTTTAAAGTTAATCGGAAATCTAATTCTTAAATTTTGTTAAAAGATGATTTTAAATTATAAATAAAACCAAAATTTGGAATAAATATTTAAACTTGAATAATTGAATTGGGAAAATTTTATTTGTATATTGTTCAATTGCATTCTAATACAACTTACCTAAATAATTCAGAGTTGAATATGTAATTGGATAATATATAAGATAAATTTAATTTATAAATAAAATTTGAGTGTTTATAATAAATGTTATACACTAAATTTTGATTATAAAGATGTCAATTGAGTTAGATAGGATAATAAATAAAACTCAGTTAATAATGAAATAAATTTGTTTTGAAAGAATTAATAAATTGAAATTCGATAGACTTATGGAAATACCTTGAATATAAAAGCAATTAGTGAATATAAATAAATTTAAATCAGAACTTTTATGGTTTAAATTAATTTATATAGGTTAAATATATGTGAGTAGATATATTAAGTAGAATAAATTTAATAGTAATTTGGAAAAAAAAAGAAGAATTTAAAATTGTTGAAGAAAATATGATTATAATAAAAGACTATTCAAATTTATGGTTTTAGAAATTGTAAATTGAAGATAATTGGATAATAAGATAATGAATTTAGAAATAGTGAGATTGATTTTAGTGAAATCAAATGGATTAAATCAATTATTGAATATCAATTAATTTAATTTTGAATTTATATGGTTTAAATTAATTGTTATTTTGTATTTCAAAATCTATTTTTTTTTCTGGTTGTCTCTATTCTTTTACCTCGTTCCTTTTCGGGGACGAAAAGTTTTGAGTGGGGGAGAGTGTAACGACCCGTAAATTTCAACTGTTTTAATAACGTAATTAGTTGAAATTTTGTGAAATTTTAAACGATAAAATTTTGAAATAAAATTTAATATTTGAAATACGTCTAGTTAAACATAGCGACTAGTAAATTTTCGTCCGAAAATATGAAAGTTTATTTCGCGCGTAAATTCACTTTAAATTAATCAGTTAAAAAGCGATGAAAATAAAATGTTTCCGAAACCTAAATATTTTTACATAGAAAAATTCTAAACCATCTTCTGAGAAAACGCTATTTTTCGTTTTTCAAAATTCGGACATCTTTAGCTCCAACGATCTTATTTTCTTACGTTTTTCTCGCATTTTTCGCTGGTAGAAAATTCGAATTTTTTTTTATAATTCAATCATACCACTGATATCTATATACCGTTTTGATCGTCTCGTTGTGCTGATCCCAACAGAATATTCATATGTGTATTTCGGGATCCGATACGCGTCGAAACCAAGAAACGGTTATTCGTATCGGTACTCGTTCGTTCCTTTTGATCTCTTGTGCCTTTTGGTTAGTGTGACCTTTCAATATTTCACCGTTCAACAACATTAACCTTTAATTTTCCAATGTATTTATTACTGACTAATTCTATTCCTGCTGGTATCCATTTATTTCCTTGAATTCAATTTTTCTCGGTTCATTTTGAAAAATATTTGTGAGTGCTCTGTTTTCTTCCTCCTCGCATTACAAATCACACAACACCATCCCAACATCTGCCTGCCTGCTCACATTCTTGAATCCGCCGATTCCTCCACCAAGGCATCCCGACACTTCCCATTCCTCACCGTGTCCAACCCAGCGCACCATGTCACCCACCGAAAACATCATCACGCGAAACCCACTCGACGGCCTCGCCTTCACGCCTTCCACACAGCAACTGCCACCACTATCAAACCTGTCCCCTCACGAGACCCGCAACACCTCCGGCAGCATCCACACCCAAGGTCACCGCCTATCCACATGACCGAAGGCATCTCAGCCTTCATGTCCTCGCCAGCCCGGATCCACCGCTGCCACCTCTCTCCTCTTTCCCCTCTCTGCTAGTCGCGAAACCACCGTGAGCCGAAGCCCATCGCCAAGCAGCCAACACCAACAAATTCACCAACCACCATCATCCTCCCAAGCAGCCATGTGTGGCCATACTGCTTATCGGCCTCACAACCAATCGGCCTCCTATGCAACAGCCGAGACTTCCTACCCTCCAAGACCGTCACTTCATCGTCGAAACTCCACCTCCACCTGACCCACACCACCGTCCCACTGCCGCAGCCACCCTGCAACCGACCCCATCTCCTTGCTTCGTCCAAACTGTGCTCCTCCTCACCAAGCAGCCCTTGCCAAGCCCATAGTGTTTGGAAGCTGCAGTACTCTCTTATATATAGGTATATATATTGTTTGTCATATATATCGGTTTCTAATTTTATAAGTGATATTTTATATGATAGAGGCTATATATATATATTAGATATGTGTACTATATGTTAGTTAGCTTTCGTAATCTATTTGAAATTTTTCTTTATATACATACTGTGCTTAAATATGTTTACAGTTATAAGTATGGATTAAAGTATATTATGTACATGAGGTTATACATATATAGTTTATACTAGTTGTTGTTTATATATGACATGTGTATTTTATATAAGTTCTTTTAGGTTGAAATCTATGTATGTTGACAGTCTCGTATAGGTATAGTTTTATTTTATGTTAGTTTATATCCTATATTAGTTGTTTCGTTATATGGGTCTAGTATATTACTGTTATATAATATGTATTACTTACATATTTTGAGATAATACGTATGTTACATATTTGTATACATGAGATAAATAATGTTTAGAGTACTGTTTTTACTTTTGGTTTATTTATTGGGTAAGAGTACTGATCGCATGTAGTATATATATAGGTTTATATATGTTTAAACCGGTTGTATATAAGTTTATATAATTGTGTGTTAAGAGTATTTATATATATTATGTCCAGATGTTGGAAATCTCAGTAAAGCATATTACATAATATTATATATATATACAAGTTATATAGAGGCTTACAGCAATTTATTTTATAATGTGATCCAAACAGTATATATAGAGAGGTATATAACTTTTCAATAGACGTATATATGAGATGTATATGCTGCGTTAGTTTTGCATTTTATAGGTTAGTTTAGTTTATTTTTTTTATGTGACCGGTTTATAGTGCATATATATGATCGGTTTAGGTTTCTATTATAAGTTTTATAACAGTATTGATATATATATATATTTATTTCAAAATATGTATTGTATAAATGTTTGATTTTATAAACGTAATGTGTAGATTTGTCCACTAATATGTAATTTAAATTGAATATTGGTTTTAAGAAAAATAATAATATAATATACTTTTGCTTCAATTTTTATTTGCATCAATCCAGTTCTAATTCGATTTATTCTATTTCGTATCTATCAGCTTTGTCGAATCCGTGCCAATCTCGCTTTACTTCAGAATTCGTGTTCGGGTTCGTTACTCAATTCTGTGTCATATTCTGTATTCTCTCTAGCCTCGAAAGGTGAGCACTCACTCACGATTAACGTTCTTTTATTTATTAAATTTGATTTCAATTGAAACGACAATTGAAATATGCTGCTGTTAGATATTTACACTGTTATTACCTGTATCAGTTCACCTGTGACATCTGACACCATTATCTGTTATATATGCAATGATAATCCAGTTTGGTTGTTAAACGATTGATTGTTTGATGTTTACAATTGGACGTTAAATTGTTAATGATAAATGATAAATAGTATGCAAAATTGAAATGGATATAGGATAGTTAACAATTTTAAAACTGATTTATATGTTAAATTTGATTAGTGAATATGACCCCTTTAATTGTTAAATTAATTGACATGTAGAATAGTGATAATTACACTTTGAACCATTGAACGTATATTGGATTAATTGTTGTAGTGTTAAAAAATTGTAATTGAATGACAAGTGAAAACCGTAATAATCTTTAATCTACATGAAATGATAGTGTAGATTCTAGAAATAATTATATTAATTCGTACAAATAACAATGCGAATTAATATGGTTATTTCGGGATTATTTGAATTGATTATTGGATTGATATTGATTGTTGTTATTGTTTGTTTATTTACTTTGACACCATCCCAGTTATCACACTGCAAGTTCCCTTTGCTATGTTTTGATTTTAAATTGAATTGGAATCGGGTTGAAATGATAAATACCCAAATTGAACTTTGACCTTGGATATAGAGAATTAAATAAAACCCGATTGGTCAAATAATTTGATTTAAAAATAAATGAAGATTTTATTTGAATAAATAATATGGTTTGAAATGAAGTTGAAATTTGAATTTTAATGAAAGGAAAATGTTAATATTTAATAATCTGAAACAAAAGATTAACAATGTAATTAATGAAAGAATGTTGTTTAATTTGAGAAATGATTGAATTAAGTTTGAAATGATTTAATAATTAAGTTTGAAATTATAATTAAGTTTGAAATTATTAAACTTTGAAATTATTTAATAATTACATTTTGAATTATTTAATAATTAAATAAGATTGAATTATTTAATGATTAAATTTAATTGGATTCTTTAATAAGAAAAATTGAACTTTTGAATAAGTGAATTTTACTTCGTAAATAATTGAAATTGAGTTTCTTTATTAATTAAGTTTTGGAAATTTATTTAAGTAAGTAAATAAGTGAAGTTAAATTTCTTCAACAAGAAATAAAATGTGATTTTTTTGGAATTAATGTAAGACTTGTAATTGAAAGAAATGATTTGACGAATTTAATTTAATTCAAAATCGTAAGTTTTGATTTAATGAAGTTGAACTTAAGAAATTGATTTAATGAATTGGAAATTTAATAGAAATTGTTTTAAATGACAAATTTACTTAATGAATATTAAATGAAATCGATAAATGAAGTTAAATTGATTTGAATGTTAAATTAAATTAATTTAAATGTTTTCGAAATGAAACCTATATACAAACTTGAATCAATATTTGAATTGTTTAAATAAAGATTGAAATTGAATTATAAGATTTTGAAATGATAATTTGAAAGTTTGAAAAGTAAATTATGGAAATTGGTTTAGAAAGACAAACGAAATGTTGATTTATAAACTCTGATTGAAATTGAATTTGATTTGGTTTTTGAAATATATAAACGACCAATCGGTGAAATAATTTCGAAGGTTATTAAAGAGACCGGAATCGGTTATGGATATACTCTCTATCTAAACCGAAAACCACTTTAATAACTATACGTAGAGTGATGATCCAGAATGAAGTGGTTGGAATGATGTTCGTGATGACTGAAGAAAGAGAACGATAATGGATAGCCTTGACACTTGTGTCAAATTGGAAATGACTAAAACAGGAGCCGTGCCAGGCCAATGGAGGATTTGCTACCTCAAGTGAACACACTTCTTCGAACTACTCATTACTTGTTGTCGATTGGTGCACCCTTGATTTTGGGAGTGTTGTTTCACGGTGTTGCGGACGCTGCGGCGTTGCGTTCTCACCAGTCCGGATCAGGCAAACGATAGTATCACTACCTTGGGTATTGCCTCATGTGCCTTGTCATACTTGTATTCCCTATTCACGACCACTACGAATCTGTTTTGTACCTTTAGTATATGGATTGCCCTCTGGTGACTTCCGGTTTTGGGGAAACTACGGTCTTGTATATGCTTTTGGGAATAAAAATGTGTTAAGGGTGGAATGGGCCATGACTTAACACTATTTTGATATCTTTATATCACTGATAGACATTATCTACTTATCGTACACTACTACCTAGTAGATAGTTTAACGGATCCTTAAAGGATGGTTATTCCAAACATCCTTTGAGTTACTTGTATTTCAATTGCTATTTCACTTGAGTTGGATTTATTAATATAAGAATGTTAATCCTGACTCGAGTGTCTTGTGTTTTTGCTTTACGCTCGGGTCAGACTGAGTGTACCAGTATTCGAGACTCACCTTTGAAGTTGGAGCTTTGCTTGAAGATCCAGCCATCTATTCTGCTTTCAGTATTCGATGATTTCAGTGATGTATTCTGATTTGTATCTGATGTATCGTATTACTCTTCTGTTGTATCTGGTTTAACTCTGATGTAACTTATACATTTATATAGTAGCTTCATGAACTACTATCTCTTTTATTTCCGCTGCATTTATTACTCTGTGTCTGTGATCTGTGATTATTTATTTACTGTATATGTTCAGTTTTGCCAAATTTAAATTAACAACGCGGTATTTTGAGCAATTCAACTCCGACATGTGTGTCTGCCTATGCACTTATAATGGATGCGAATGGTCCAAAATAGCGGGTCGTTACAGTCTGGTACTATTGAAATGACCCTATTTATTTTACCTAATTTTTACTAGGATTTTTTTTTACATTAATAAATTTCCTAGAGTCATTTAGCCTTTCTATTAAATTACCCAGGATCCTAATTTTTCTATTAATATTTTTATATCAGTTCATTAATAAATATATTCACATACATGTGAAGATGTATGTGACCCTCTTGCTTGGATCAGAGTGTTGGTAAGAAAGAGTGCATCCTGATTGAATTTGAATTTCTAGTCAACCAGTACATAGCTCATTTTCCTTTGTTTTGATGTTTGGGTCATGAGAGTGAATCTCATAATCATATATGATTTATGCCTAGTAATTTTGATCATTCTTTTGGTGATTGCCTGTTAGTTTAACTTAGCAAAGTGATCTTAGATTATATAGCAATCCATCATAATTTTAGTTTAATTGTTTGATATTTGATCAAAGCCAGAAAGAAAATGATATACACATTTATCATTTTCAACATGAGTGATCTTTATCACAAATTCCTTTACTTATAACCAAGCCAGTTGAGTGATTCATTCACAATTTATATAGTTGTGTTTCTCTGAATCAAATCCATTCCCTAATCCCTGAGTTACCTCAGCTTGCATCCTAATTTAAAGGTTGCTTTCCTGGATTTAGAAAATCCAGATTTTATGGTCATTTAACAAAAGTAGTATTTAAGTAATATGTGTGCATATCAGATGTATTGTGCTCTCTGGACTAAGAAAGCTACTCAGAATAAAAGTGAATTGCTCAAGTATTTGAAAATGACTTTGTACATGCATTTGCAAAGAAAGCTTCAGATTTTACAAAGTGCATTTTCTTCCTTTAAACCCAAAAACTCTGGTCATCTTGATCAACCCAGACCTCACTCCTTTTGAGGTGGGTTAACCTTATGACTAGGTCATCAAAACATTAGTGCCTGGCTATTGCAATGTAAATTCAGATACAAGATACTTGAAAAATCCCTTAAAACATGTACACATCTTTATACAGTGCACAAATATATATATATTGTTTCTTTTATCAAAACACTTCTGTATATAGTCACAAAATTCTTGAAATATTACTTCTAGCTAAACTCATATTTTTAACCTCAAAACTTAAAGCTTTTAAGTGACTCAAGATTGACTAATACACAATATATATATATGTATCCATTTCTCAAATATAGGCATATATCATCTACAGATTTCTACCATAATACTCAAAGATATTTTCTTGCTTAAGATTCAACTAAGTCTTTGGTTTTTCCCAACCTTAATACATTACCAGATTCAATTGAAACAACTAAATAAAATCCAAACATTCAAGATCATTACATAACAACAAAAGCATAATTATAAAACTTCCAAGATTACATGCAAATAGTTCATTCTAAGCTCTTATTTAATTCTAATTTAGCATGCTTATCCAATCATTCTCATTAGCCATAGCAGCTTCCTATTTAGAACCAGCATTCCCTAAAAGAGCATTAGAGGCTGCCCCATTTTAAATGAGACACCCCAGATGCCATAAGCAAACAAGGGTCAGATACAAGATTTGGTATGAGCAATATAAAAAATTCCATGATATTAAGTAGATAAGTGAGACATAATCATTTTGTATAGGTTGGCATAACTTCTTTAATCAATTTGCCTGACTTGTTTCTGATATATTGTGCATATATGATCAGTATTAAAACTAATTATGTACACACTTTCAACTATGCAAACATACATGTCAAACAGAGTTACTCAGGAACTATCATAGCTCCAATCCAACCAACTTAGGAATAACTGAAGTTCCTACTTCATCAATTTAGGGTTGCATTTACCAAATTAATTCCTAGCCTCATCTGCCATAAAGGAATCATGGGGACACATTGCAATAAAATAATTCACAATATTGCACAAAGATCTCAGGGCTTAAACAAACCATGTGCCAACTTGCATACTTTAAATATAACAAGCATTCCAGCAGTCTTCTTGGCTCACAATCCTTAGTTGATTTAGTAAGTGTTCATGTTTGATCCTATCATGAGATAGCTAGGTGATTAAATCACAGTGTACATGAAACATTACATAAAACTTGCAAGCATACTTCAAAGGCAAGCTAATATTCATATCCAGGGGAAATCATACTTCTCAAATATTCTGGCTCAAAGAAAATACAAGAATATTTGCAACTGTGAATAGGGCCTAGGCATGTGGGTTATTATTGTTTCATAAGCAACCATATTTGAACTAAATTCAAGATCTAGCTTAAACAAGATTTCTGGCTCATGGATTTTCTATTTGATCAAGGGTTCAGCACTTTTGGATATTTCCATTGCACCCTTGAATCTTTCATTTGAGCCTCAGCACTTACACAAGTGTAATGCAACTCATATACATTTTGATTTCTATATTTTTCATGCCATATCTAAACCAGTTACAAGTATTCTCTATTTACTTTCATGATTTCATACTTTAACATTTCTGGATGTAACCAAACAGAGCAAAATACTCAACCATCAAAGCAATCAAAAGCATTCATAAACACCCATTAAGGCATCCATTAAAACCATAGTAATAAAATCAGAAATATGTAGAAAAATAACATAAACTTGGCTGCCTCATAACAGGACTTAATGCCATGGGTTTAGTGAGATTACTCACAGAAAATGCTCCTCTTGCTTAATCCAAAAAAGAAACCCTTTGAAACTTTGCCTTTCTTCTTGCAAATATTTTTTCTTCTTCTTTGTTTTCTTAAATGTCTCGGGTAGAAAGTGATTTTTCTGGTTTAAACTTGGATTTATAAGAGAGGTTTTCTAGGGTTTTACAAATGTAAAATCTCATTCTTACCCTGGCCAGTGCTCATGCATTTTGCATTTCTCATTTGCTTATTCTCACCCTTAGTACCCCGACCATGTAATGCTTATTCCCCTTTTTCTTTTCCAGAATATCTATTTTGTTCCCTTTCTAAATCATGACAATTGTGTGACATTGTCACTTGTTTATTTTCTAAAAATCCTCCTTTCTATTTTCTGCCTAAAGCAATTGTTTTGCTTGCAATATGTCTTTTGCTATTTTAATGTTATGCTTTCCCTTGCTTATTTCTTTTTAATACTTTCAGTACTTATAGAAATGTACATATGCATACATATCTTATCTAGGCTTACTTAACTCCTCCTTAGTTTCAGAAAGACATACACATATATGTGCATACATGTTTCAAATCCTTATCTAATTTATCCTGGGTTTAAATTAAGTAAAATCTGTTTACTGGTTCAAACAAAACTTGCTTTGTCTTATTTTCTAAAATATCCAGAAATCAAATATCCATATTTGGTTTAATAATTTTCATTACAAAATCATGTTTGTAATGCTTTTTAATTCTTGTTTTGGTCTCAGGAAATTTGGGGTTCTTCCTTGTGCCATATCAGTGTGCACGTGCACACATGCACACACCTTTGCACTTAGCTAATCCCATACATTCCTATGCAATAATTTCATATATTTTCAGAATTTAACCAAAATAAGATTTCCATGAAATTCTGGGGCATTACAACTATATATTTTTTGAATATAGTAGAATATCAGACATCTGAGTGTTATTACCAGACGTTTGGTGTAGTCTGTTTGTTGTTCCAGAGAACAGTTTCAAACGTCTGGCTTGTGCACCCAGACGTCTGATATGGTGCATATCAGTTTTTGTGCATCTTTTCTTTTGCTTCTTTGTACCTATCGACTTGTAGTCTCTTGTAGTGTCCTTTGAGCCTCGTTCTTGCCTTTCTAGTGATGTTGTTCTAGCAAGTACCTGTATATATAAATATATCTATGTATATTCGATTTCCATTGTATAATTGTTATCATCGAAACCGTAGATTGAATTTCCTAAAAACTTTTTCTTATTTTATAAGTTTACTACCTTTATTTCTCATTTCCATTAATGTTAGTAATGGCATCTATTTATCATGTCTATTAAATTTCCTTTATCATTTCCAAATTTGGTGTTTGTAATTAAATTGATTAATAGGTTTATTATCCATACTGACTTGATTATAGTAACTTCCCTTTCATTCCTTACTTTATTATCTTATTCGTATTTAGTGGTTTATTTATAAGTAATATGATAATGTACAATTAGTTGTACCATACCGTATATATGTGTGTGTGTGTTATACAGAGGGTTATTTATTTATTTCTTAAGCTTATACTTATTGATATATTTTTAATTGATAAACAAGGTTATTCATATTTCTATTTATAACCTTTTAGTTTCTATTTTTAGGGATTTCTGGATATACACTAATGTGTAACTTTCATAAAAAATATTTATTTCCACATTTTAATGCATTTTAATTATATCTCTTCCAAAAAGAAAATGTTACTATAGGAAATTTTCTATAAATTACCAAACGTGGAACTTGGACTATGTTTTCAATTATAAGAAATTATCTCATTTTATCTTTATTGAAATAGACAGTGCAAACTATGAAAAATATCCTTATTTTGCACATCTCTTTCCTTTGGATATGAATATTCCTTGTTATTTCAAACGACGTATCTTTCATATGTAACTATAAGGTTGGACAATTTATGGAAATTACCATGGAGATTTTACAATTCCAGTGAATTAAAATATAGAAACTAAAATTCTGAATTAAGCATCTCCCATATGATGATTATCAAGTTTAACCATTTATAATCCAAACAAGAAAAATATGGAACTGGCTACAAAATTCTATTAATATTATATTTCGTATGTTTTAAGGATTATTCCCCATAACTTCCAACTCTAGCTATATACCTATTATTTCATCAAGGTTAAACAACTTTTGAATATGTAAGCAATGATTCAAATTAGATTATTTATTTAAGCCTACATTTCATTGGTTTTCATATAGGCATAATAACAAAAATATAACTTCCAGTGAAACAAACTTAATTAGTATTATGTAAATTACATAATTTTCCACTCACCTTATGGCTTTCAAATCTATAGATCCGAACACATTCTTTTTGTTTGACTCCTTTTTCATTTCAACCAAAATATGTATTAAAAGCATATACATACCCACTAGAATTATATATCTGAGAGAAAATTTGAGTTTAAGTGGAATATAGATTATATAACTTAAATTTACCCTTTTGGTAGAATCAATTCACTCTCCCTCTTCTTCTCTTTTATAGCAGGGAAGGAGAAATGGCAGAGCTTCGCTGCTCAGTTCAGAAAAAAATGAGAAGAAAAGTGAGGGTTTAAGCATGTAATGATAAGCACTGGAATCAGTTTCATCCGATAGTTTATTATTTATTAAATCTGGACCATTAAGCCAAGATTCATTCTACGTCGATCCTAACCAACCAGTCGGCCATTCATATGAAGCGGTCGACTGTCCATATATGCAGTCGACCGGTAGAACCCGGTTGCTTCTTATTCATTTATTTCTTTCTTTAATGTTATTTTCTTTATTTAACGTTATTCCCCTTAATGTTTATCAATAACGTTACTTTTCCATTAACTTATGAATATTTAGTTCTTTAATCCGCCATTAATGGTTATTATTAATATTTATTTCTTTAATCCGTTTTGAATTATTTTCGATTTGAAATTTTCAAACGTTGATAACTTCTCCGTTGAACTCCGATCGCAAAGCTTTATGTATGAAAATTGCTTGGAAAATCGCTATGAATTTAATGGTGCAAGTTTCATAGCCAAATTATGAAGTTTTCTCAAAATTTATTTTTGAGCCTTATTTATTAATTCTTTTAATTAAGTACTATTTATTTTACAGGATGTTACACATACTGAGGTGTATAAACTCATATGATTTATGTGATGTCTGATTTCCTGAACCATGCTGCACTCTAACAGTGGTTTGTTTGGGTCCATTTGATCATACTATTCTGTCTCATGTTTTATATCCATGTCTTATGTTATATTTATATATGCGTTGTAAGATATATGACAGATTATTAATTCATTTTCTTTTATCCACGACGAACCCTCCATCGGTTTGGTAACGTATAATGCTAGAGTCATTTTTATGGATATCGAAGGTGGAGCGGGCTCAGAAGAACAAACGAACATATATGAAGGAGGAGCCGGGAGTACCCGGACTAAGGGGCGACAATAAGAGGGAAGAGCAGGGAGAGGCTATGGCATTGTATTGTCGAGGTTGGGTAGGAGCGACAACGAATTTGAGAATACGTCATTGTTGGATTTGGAAATGGCAATTGGTGGCAGCGATGACTTCCTGACTGACTGTGTGCGACAGCGACTTCCTGGTTCAGTGTGGCAGCGAGGTGGTAGAGTTGGATTTTGGGTTCGATGAGTATCGAGGTGGTTTTTCTGATTCTACTTGTAAATGAAATAAAGAGTATGGTAAAACCTGGTGTGGCATCGAGAAGGGAACAGAAAGTGTTAGTAACTTTCCTATTCCTTTATTGCGCTATCTGTTGGAATATAAACTTGATTTATTAGTTTCTAGAGAATTCTTGTATTATGTTTAAGGGGGGGTGAGAGTTCTAGAATTATGTTTTCTTTGTAATCAAGTAAAAGTCTTTCTAGAATTATGTTTTCTTTGTAACCAAGTAAAAGTATTTCTAGAATTATGTTTTCTTTGTAATCAAGCAAAAGTGATTCTAGAATGATCTATTAGGGACTATAAATAAAGGAGCTCTCCCCTCATTTGTAATTAAGCAATCAAGCAAAGAAAAAATAATAATAAAACATTATTTGTGAGAACAAGTTTTTTCTCTTTGTATGTGAGTTGTGTGGATTAGTGAGAACAAGTTTCTTCTCTCTAGTCTCCAACCCTTTTTTTTAATATATATTCCAACAAAGTGGTATCAGAGCGAGGTTTAGGGATGACTTCCAACAATATGTTGCAACCTCAACTTCCTCGTTTGACAGGAAAGAATTACAATCAATGGAGCATTCAAATGAAGGTCTTGTATGGCTCTCAAGATCTTTGGGAGATTGTTGAAAATGGATATGAAGAACCGGAGAATCAAGCAGCACTTTCAACACAACAATTGAATACTTTGAAAGAGATTCGAAAGAAGGACAAGAAGGCTCTTTATTTTATCTATCAAGTGGTGGATGAAGCAATTTTTGAAAGGATCTCTTCGGCATCAACATCAAAGGAGGCATGGGACATCCTCAACAAGGCATACAAAGGTGAAGAAAAGGTAAAGATGGTAAGACTTCAAGCTCTAAGAGGTGAGTTTGATTTACTCAAAATGAAAGAAAGTGAATCGGTGGAGGAATTTTATAATAGAACTATTTCTATTGCTAATCAACTTCGAGTCAATGATGAAGAAATTTTGGATAAAAGAATTATTGAAAAAATTCTTCAAAGTATGACAAGGAAATTTGAGCATGTTATTGTTGCCATTGAAGAATCAAAAGATTTGAATACTTTCTCTCTTGAAGAATTGTTGGGCTCACTACAATCTCATGAGCTTCGCATCAAAAAATTTGATTCCTCTCCTTCCAAGCAAGCTTTTCAAATTCGAGACACCAACCGTGGTGGTTTTAGAGGAAGAGGTGGAAGATCAGCCCATGGTAGAGGACAAGGAAGAGGCCAAATTCAAAGTGAAAATTCAAGTCCATCTCAAGGAGGAAGAGGTCGTGGAGGATACAATGGAAGAGGAAGAGGTAACTCTTATAATATTCAATGTCATTATTGTCATAAATATGGGCATATGAAAAAGGATTGTTTTAAAAGAATTAATGATGAAAAAGATAATTCTAATTTTCTACATGAGAATTTGGAGACACAAGATGAAAGTATGCTTCTTGCTTGTAATGTTCAAGAAGCTTCTTTTGATGATATATGGTATATTGATAGTGGTTGTAGTAACCACATGACCGGAAATAAAAGTTTCTTTTTGAATTTTGATGAAAGTGTCCAACGAGAAGTCAAGACAGGTGATAACAAAAGGCTCATTGTCAAAGGCAGTGGTGATATTCCGATACGAACAAAGCAAGGTACAAATTATATTTCTAATGTTTATTATGTTCCCGATCTTAAACACAATCTTTTGAGTGTTGGGCAACTTTTAAAGAAGGGACATAATGTGAATTTCAAAAATGATTTATGTGAGATCAAAGACAAAACTGGTGTTCTTATTGCAAAAGTGAAGATGACACCAACAAAAATGTTTCCGTTGCAAATTAAAAATGAAGCATTTCCATGTTTTGCTAATATTGTTAATGACAAGTCATGGCTTTGGCATCTTCGTTATAATCACTTGAGTTTTAGCACTCTATCCAAGATTTGCAAAGATCATATGGTGAGAGGCATCCCAAATATTAGCAAACAAGATCAAGTATGTGAAAGTTGTGTTTTGGCAAGCACCATCGAGATCCATTTCCAAAAGAAAAGGCATGGCGAGCAAAGAATCCTTTGGAGCTAGTGCATTCTGATTTATGTGGACCTATGCGCACAAACTCTCTTGGAGGTAATCGGTATTTTCTCACTTTTATTGATGACTATAGTCGCAAGATGTGGATTTACTTTCTCAAAGAAAAATCTCAAGTATTTGAAGTGTTCAAGAATTTTAAAGCACTTGTGGAGAAGCAAAGTGGTTTTTCTATAAAGACACTCCGATCCGATCGTGGTGGAGAATATATGGCAGAATAATTCGGAAATTTCTTAAAGGATCATGGCATTCATCATCAACTAACGGTCCGCTCAACCCCTCAACAAAATGGGGTGGCCGAAAGAAATAACCGTATCATCATGGAACTTGTTCGAAGTATGTTGAAGACAAAAGGATTGCCTAAAATATTTTGGGCCGAAGCTGTAGCATGTGCATGCTATGTTCTCAACCGTGCGGCAACTAAAAGTGTTCATGGAAATACTCCACAAGAAGCATGGAGTGGTCACAAGCCATGTGTCTCCCACTTCCGAATTTTTGGAAGCATTTGTTACTCTCATGTGCCGGATGAAAAGAGAGGAAAACTTGATGACAAATCTGAAAAGTGCATCTTTGTTGGCTATAGTGAAAGATCCAAGGCATATAAATTATATAACCCCATCACAAAGAAGACTATTATTAGTCGTGATGTAATTTTCAATGAGGAAGAAGCATGGGAATGGGAAAATGAGAAAAAGAGTACAAGTATCTTGCTTGATAATGATGCATTTGAGCCAATTGAAGAAGAAGGATCGACTCCACCTACTCCACCATCTAATTCTCCTCCAAGCTCATCATCTTCAAGTTCAGAATCAACACCTAGAAGGACAAGACCTCTTGCGGAGATTTATGGAGAAACAAGAAGAATTTTAGAAGATGAATTTGTTGATTTTGCTTTATATGCAACTGCGGATCCGGTTGATTTTGAAGAAGCCGCCAAGGAAGACAAATGGAGACAAGCCATGGATCAAGAAATTGATGCAATTGAAAGGAACCAAACATGAGAGTTGGTTGAAGTACCTGAAGGGAAGAAACTCATTGAAGTCAAATGGGTTTACAAGACAAAGTTGAATGCACAAGGTGAAGTTGAAAAACATAAGGCACGATTAGTTGTGAAAGGCTACAAGCAAAAGTATGGTGTTGATTACAAAGAAGTTTTTGCTCCCGTGGCACGTCTTGAAACAATTCGTTTGATAATTTCATTGGCCGCTCAAAATAAGTGGCAAGTTTATCAAATGGATGTTAAATCTGCTTTCTTGAATGGAGTACTACAAGAAGAGGTGTACATTGATCAACCTTCCAGTTATGTGATAAAGGATGAAGAGCATAAAGTCTATCGGTTGAAGAAGGCATTATATGGCCTTAAGCAAGCCCCTCGTGCATGGTATAGTCACATAGATGACTATTTTGTGAAGATGGGATTCAAGAGGTGTCCATTTGAGCATACTCTTTACATCAAGGAGAACAAAGGTAACATTCTCATCATTGGTTTATATGTGTATGATTTGATTTTTATGGGAAATAGTCTTGATAATATTGAAGAATTTAAGAGAGGTACCATCATTATCTTGCTTTACTTCAATACCAAGAAAGTAATGAAGTAGACCCAAGTCGGTCATCTCAATTGATGAAGAAGTTTAGAATGGAAGAGGCAAAGCCAATTAGCACTCCAGTTGAAGTTGGCTTGAAACTAAGTAAGGATGACAACTCTAAATATGTTGATCCAACATTGTTTAGAAGTCTTGTTGGGAGTTTGATGTATTTGACAGCCACTCGGCCGGACATTACATATGGTGTGAGCTTGATTAGTAGGTTCATGGAGAAACCAAAGAAGACACAATGGGATGCTGGAAATTTTTTTGAGATATGTGCGTGGAACACTTGGGGATGGAATTTATTATCAAAAGATAAATGATCCTAAGGTGCTTGGATATTGTGGTAGTGATTGGGCCAGAAGTGTTGATGATAGTAAAAGTACTTCGGGAAATGTTTTCTACTTTGGATCAAGTGCAATCACGTGGATGTCAAAGAAACAACAAGTTGTGGCTCTCTTAACCGCCGAGGCAGAATATATTTCACTATCTTTAGCTATCGTTCATTGTCAGCTCTGGTCTGTCGGAGCTTCCCTTTGTTGGCTCTGCTTTCACCTGGTTAAACAACCAAGAGGGACCGAACCGTATCCTTTCCAGACTCGACCGTGTTTTCGGATCGGAGGAGTGGTTTCGTCTCCCTTTTTCCTTTTCGATCGCGCATCTCCATCGGTCCTTTTATGACCATGCTCCCATGGTTGTTTGTTGCTCTCCCCGCTCTTTAACGGGGCCTTCTTCCTTTCGTTTCCAGAGTATGTGGACATCTCATCATTCTTTTCTTCAAGTTGTTGCAAATTCTTGGAGCGCTCCTATTGTTGCCTCTCCCTATGAGATGTTCGGTCGTAAGCTTAAACGTCTCAAAGCTTGCCTTAAGGTTTGGAACGTTCAGGTCTTTAAGAACATTTTCGATCGCGTTCGTTTGGCCGAAGAGTCTCTTATTGCAGTCGAATCCTTGCTAGACGAGGATCCTACCGAGGCTAACAAGGAGGCTTGGGCTCTTGCTCAAACCATTTTCTCCTCAGAACTTCGTATCGAGCATGACTACCTTCGTCAAAAGGCTAGGATCAAGTGGGTAGTAGTCGGTGATACAAACTCTAAATTCTTCCATTCCTCTATTCATAAAAAGAATAACCTTCTCACGATCCGTGAGATTTTGCGACAGGATCTATCCACAGCCTCTTCGCCCGAAGATGTCAAAGAGACCATCCTGTCCCACTTTCAATCCTTTTTGGGCTCTCCCTCGGTATCGGTTTCTGATCCGGCTCTGCTGGCCTTCATTCCTCGTGTAGTTCTTTCTCCGGAAAGTGACATTATCGTGGATCTCCCTACCCCAGAGGAGATACGTGCTTCTGTCTTTGCTCTGAGCAAGGACAGTGCCAGTGGCCCGGATGGTTTCAACGGTGCTTTTTTCAGGAGTGCATGGACTATTATTCGGGCGGATTTTTGTCTTGCTGTTCAATCCTTTTTCTCTGGGGAATCCCTTCCTTCTGGATGGACATCCACCAACCTTGTTCTTATTCCAAAATGCGACAACCCTAGGTCGTGTGTGGATTTCCGGTCAATCAGTCTTTGCAACTTTTCAAATAAAGTGATCTCTAAGATCCTGTCCACCCGATTGGCTCCCTTCCTTGAGCGCATTATTTCTCCTTCTCAAGCGGGGTTTTTAAAGGGGCGTTTGATTACTGATAACGTTCTGCTCGCTCAGGAACTTATTTCCCAGATCGACCGGAAGATCAGGGGTTCTAATGTTGTCTTCAAACTGGACATGGCTAAGGCCTACGATCGCATGTCCTGGTTTTTTATCATCAAGGTCTTAAGGGCTTTCGGTTTCCCGGAACCCCTTATTGACTTGGTGTGGAGGCTAATTTCCAACTGTTGGTTCTCTGTGCTTATTAATGGATTGGCTAATGGTTATTTCAAGGCTGGAAGGGGTCTGCGTCAGGGAGACCCACTATCGCCATCTCTCTTTGTGATCGCGGCAGAGGCTTTCGTTCGCGGTCTTCAATCCTTAACTACCTACGGCCAGATTCAGCGCTTCGGGATTCCGAGGGGTTGCCCCCTAATCTCTTCTTTGTCCTTCGCAGATGACGTTGTCATTTTCTCTAATGGCAGCGTCTCCTCTGTCAGATGGCTCCTCAGTTTTCTTCATCAATATGAGCGATCCTCGGGCCAACTTGTAAACCCTGCCAAAAGCTGTTTCGTCCATGCGAAAGATTTGTCTCCCTCTCGTGCTATCTGGATCGAGGATGTCTAAGGTTTCAAGGAAGCCACCCTTCCTCTTCCTTACTTGGGTGTTGTCCTGTATCGCGGTAGAAAACTCAATGCTTATTTCGATCCCTTGACTGATAAAGTGAGGGGTAAGATCTTACGCTGGAATGCATCTCTTATATCTCAGGCTGGTAGACTTGTTCTTATCAAATCCGTTTTAGACTCGATGGGAACTCATGTTTTCGCGGCTATGACCCCTACTTCTTCTTTCTTTCGGTCGTATCGGACTTTGGCCTCGTCTTTCTTCTGGGGCACTAAGGACAGTGTCCGGCGGCACCAATGGGTGTCGTGGGACGTGGTGTGCCGTCCCAAAAAAGAAGGGGGACTGGGTCTACGCAAACCGAAGGATCTTTGCGCAGCTTTTGCCTGTAAGTTATGGCATAGGTTTGGCGCTAACAACTCCTTATGGGCTTCTTTCCTCCATGCAAAGTACCGCAGGCTTGCGGGCTCTAACTTCACAGGGTCTCCGTCTTATGCTAGTGAGACCTGGAAGCACATGCAGTCGGTGAAACCGATTTCCGACACTCATGGTGGATCTTCAGGATGGAATGACGCTTCATTTTCCATTCTGAACGCTTGGTCTTCGATTAGAATCAAAGATCCCCTTCGTCCTGTTTTTTCTTTCATTTGGGACTCTCGCATTCCCCCCAAGGTCTCTATTTTGATGTGGCGGATTCTCCATGATGGTTTGCCACTGGACGAGAACCTTCAAAGAATCAGCATCCCATTCGTCTCCCGTTGTAGATGCTGCGGCAATGGGGAATCCGAATCCTTGAATCATTTGTTCTTTGGTGGTTTCTCGGCCAGATCGTGCTGGAATTACTTTGGAAACCTTCTTGGTGTTCGTCGGTTGGCCAGCTCGCCATCTGATCTCCGTAGGTCCTGGTGGTCTGGGGATGCTGGTAAATCTCTTCGCTCAATTGTATACTGCTTGATTCCCTGTCTCATCTGCTGGCACCTCTGGTGCGCGCGGAACAAGGCAACCTTCGAAAGTTCTCATATGGACCCTCCATCTATTATTCGGTGTGTGAGGAACGACGTCTTCCTTGCTTTCCGTGGTAGACCTTTCAGGGGTCGTTTGAGCTCCCGTGCGGAGCATCTGGTCGGTCTACTCTCTATTTCGTGTGCTTTATCTCACGCTAGACTGAGAGTAGGTTGAACATCGTGAGCGAGCGCTGGCCTTCACCCAACGCTCACTTCCCCTTCCCCCCTTTTTTGGGTTTAACATTGTTGTTTAGTTTTCCAGATTCAGCTTTCTTTGGCTTCTTCATCGGCCCGGTTTGAGCTTTGGTTGTCTAGTTACGGAGCCCGGCTTTCTTTTCTTCGCTGGTTATTTGGTGGTCTTGAGCGGTTGTTTGGCTGCTTTGGGTGGTCCTGTTCTCTATTTTTGCAGCTGGATTTACGATGGTGGCGTTTTTGTTGCTATGTCTTTCCACCATCGTCTCTCGGTCTCTTCAGTCCGACCATACTAGGCACCTTTCGCCGCCAATTGCTCACTTTATAGGAGTATGCTTTCCCTGGATTTGCTGGCGTTGTGGCTTCTAGATTGCTTTATTTGTGGTTTGGCTTGGTGGTCTGACCTTTACCTTTGGATCAAGGCGGGTTTGTGAATGTTGGTGGATCTTTTATCCCTTACTCCCCTCTGTCCTCGGCTGGTTTCGTTTCTGGATGCTGTGGTTTTTTCCTGTATTCATGGTTTCTTATTTTCCGCTGCTATTCTGCGGCTTTTGTTTATGGGAGGCTTTCGTCCTTCTATTGTTTCGAATTATCTATGTGAGCCCTCGGAGAAAGGCGTTTTTTCTCCTTTTGTTATAAAATTTTTTATTTTAAAAAAAAAACCTTATATATTGTGATAGCAATTCTGCTATAGCACTCACCGAAATCCAGTTTTTCATGGGAGGAGCAAGCATATAAGAATCAAGTATCATTTCATTCGAGACTTGGTTGGAAAAGGAGAAGTAGTTGTCAAGCATTGCAAGACGCAAGATCAAATTGCCGATATTTTAACGAAGCCTTTGAAGTTGGAGATTTTCAAGGAGTTAAAGAAGAAACTTGGTATGCGTAAAAGTTTAGCTCAAAGGGGAGCAAATCAAGTTTAAAGGGGGGTGTTGGAATATAAACTTGATTTATTAGTTTCTAGAGAATTCTTATATTATGTTTAAAGGGGGGTGAGAGTTCTAGAATTATGTTTTCTTTGTAATCAAGTAAAAGTCTTTCTAGAATTATGTTTTCTTTGTAACCAAGTAAAAGTATTTCTAGAATTATGTTTTCTTTGTAATCAAGCAAAAATAATTATAGAATGATCTATTAGGGACTATGAATAGAGGAGCTCTCCTCTCATTTGTAATTAAGCAATCAAGCAAAGAAAAAATAATAATAAAACATTATTTGTGAGAACAAGTTTCTTTTCTTTGTGTGTGAGTTGTGTGGATTAATGAGAACAAGTTTCTTCTCTCTAGTCTCCAACCTTTTTTTTTAATTTATATTCCAACACTATCATGCTCTACGTCGATCGACATTTCGATGATTTCCCAAAGCCTCGCTTGAGACATCAGAATGAAATCGGTAAATTTAGGTTGGAGATTCATACTTTTTGTAGAAGCGATGTGAATTGTCGTTTGAATTGCCAAACATAAATTTTGCTAATAAATGATAAATGGTTTGAAATACCTGTTGGCAGTGGCATGGTGTAACTAAATTTTGGCTGGAATAACTAATTGAAGAAGTCAAAGAATTCTTTTGATAGATTCGAGTAATTGAATGTTTTTCAAGTGATAAACTAGATTTATTATCATGATCTAAAACTTGAAAAGAAAAGAAAAAAAAGGCGGTTTGAAATATCAAGTGGGTCTCTAATATTGATCCAGATCCATTTATATTATTTCCAATTGCGTAATTTCTCAACACACCATTATAAATAACTATGCTAACATGAAATCTAGAAGGGGAACAAAATGATATTATGCAAAACTACAACAGATTACTGTCTTCATAGGATGCTTAGATGTGTAACAAAAACAAAATTTAGATTTTTACGAAGTTCATAATTTAGTTTCACTGACATCTTAAGTTCCATGTTTTAGTACGATGAAAGGAGAATTATCACCATGTTTCACAAAATTGGAGACTATAGCCACATTACCATTTAAATCCAAGACAAATAAAGGTAAATCTATCCAGTTCATGGAAAACATGATATGTAGTCATTATTGTGAATAGTAAAAATGTAAAATCTCTACGCATTACACTCTATACATAGCACAATACGCTATAATGGTAAAATAGGACAAAGATATAAAAAAGAAAGCTATCAATTAGCAACGAAGAAAAAGACTACAAATTGCACTTACCTCTATAAATAGCAAAGATATTAACCTTACCTTCCTTCCCCTTCATTCCAATATCCCAAATTGACATAAAAAACCATTCTTGTTAATTGGTTAAAGTATACCAATTAATCGAGAAAATGGGAAGAGGAAGAGTTGAACTCAAACGAATTGAAAACAAGATCAACAGGCAAGTCACTTTCGCTAAGAGAAGGAATGGCTTGCTCAAAAAAGCATACGAGCTTTCAGTTTTATGTGATGCAGAAGTTGCCCTTATCATCTTCTCTAATCGTGGCAAGCTTTATGAGTTCGCTAGCAACAATAGGTCATTTAACTATTTATTACACTTTAAAGATGGTTAACTGCAATGTGTTTATTGAATTTTATTGCTTTGGGAGCTGTTTTTGTGTTAAATTCTTATATTTTGGCGGGAATAATGAAGAATTTTGTGTAGTTATGCTACAATTTAGCTGGTGTGGTTTATAGGTCACGATTATTTTGGCAATCTTAGTAGATCCAAGAGTGTTTTCATTAATAATTAACAATATTTTTATACTAACTTCGAACTTCTTTATTCCCTTTGTTTATTTTCTTTTAATTTATACACCAAATAATGTTTATGTTTGTGGTCTTTTTAAGCTATTTTTTTCCTCTATCTTTTTCAACTCAATTGATATTTATGCTGATTTATTTATTTTCTTGGTTTTGGGTAGATTTATAATTTTTTCTTATTCTGCATTTCTTAGTTCTTATATTGGTGATTTTGTATTATATGTATTTATATGTATTTATTTTGCTGTTTTTACCTGATGATTTGTATTATATGTATTTATTTTGCTGTTTTTACTTATTTTCAAGTAGATCTGATGCATATTTGTTTTGAAATCAAGCGGCTTAGATCATATAATCTCTATTTTAAATCGTTGGATGTTCAAAATACTTCTGTTTCTGAGATATATGTATGATTTTTATTCTCCACAAATATGTAGCTTGACAAATAAAACAATTATATTTTCTTAAAAAAATTGGTTTATTAAAATAAATAATAAAGATATTATTTTACGTTGAAACTGAGAGTATTAAGCGAAATCAAATATTTGATTACGTTTTGGTAATATTTTATTCAGAAAAAACCCTAATTGGGATTTGTGCGTCCTAGGATTCTCTATGAACGCACTATTATCCATTATATAACAAGGTTACCTTTTAGCCTATGTAACTTAGGATGGGCTAACATTTAATTAGGTTTCTGTTCTATCAGAATTAGGGTTTCTTCCGAAATTTCAATTAATTGTGTACTGATTTGATGTTTCGGTGATATTTGTTATTTCAGAAGATTTCGCACTCATGAAATTTCATTTCATCAGACTTTGATGTAATTATTGTAGATAGATCTGATCAGATGGATCTAAAGGTAAATTTTCAAAAGAAAAGTATTGTTATTTATTATGATTTATTCTTTTGTTAAATTAATAATTTGATTTCCTTCATATTTTTCTTTATATAGATCTATATTTGACCATCTTTTATTATGTATGTTTCAACCACTTAATTTAAAAGTAACCCAACAATTCCCTTATCCTTACCCATTTATTCAAGGCTTGCCAGTATTTGGTTAAGTTAATTAACTATTATAATCTCTTTTTTTTACCGATAAAAAAAAATCAACTAATCAAGGTTTGTTTTTTCTTTCTTTTTTTTTTTTTTTCCTCTCTTAGAAATTAGAGAACCAGTTTGCTCCAATGCCTTAACCATTTGGCCATCCAATGGGCTCATTTGATCAAGTTTGATTTATATTATTTTTTTCCTACCATAAGTTTACTCTGCCCTAAAAGCGAGGATTATCCTTGAGGTTGTAACTTTGTTAATGTCGGATATATTATGATTAATTTATGACTATTTAAAACAACTAATTTTACTTTGATGTGTTTTGTTTGCAATTTTGAGATGAAAATAAGTGGTAAAACTAAATTTGAGGAGGTATTTTGCCCATTCAAATGGGAGAGCAATAAATATTCTCCTAATGCATTTTATGAATGAAACAAAGGAATTTATGTTAAACTTGCATCTTCGTCAAGAATCACAAATTTGTTGGTAGATTCTAGACTGAATCTAAAATCCTGGATCGAATCCGTTGACAACTAATTGCCAACTTTCAAATAATAATAATAAGAAGAACAACAACAACAACAATATTTATAATAACATTTTGAACTACAGATCTTCTGACTTTTATCTTTGTATTTTACTGTGCTTCTTTGTTTGCAGTTTAGTAAACAGCTTAGTTTTTTTTATAGACTATCCGTGCTAGTAAAATCACCCATTCAAACAGAAAATATTTCAAACTAGTGAACACTTTAAATATATTTTTTCTTCAAATTGTCAGTCAAGTTTTTCCTCCTTGGAAAGTAGAAGTGTATGAAATTCTTTTGAACATTGGCTATATGTTTAGGGGTTCCAACTCGATAGTTTAAGCAATGAGTCAAGTTAAACGTTTTACTACTCGGTTGGTCACTGACAGAAGTGTATGACTTGAATGATCATCTCGAACTTACAAATTACATGCTTAATTACCTAGTTTAAATTTCATTGGGTTTACACAAACTTATAAGTAAATAATTTCATACAAACAGTTTATCATGTCATTTTAAGATGGTAGTTTAAATCCTTACATGGAAGTAAAAAAAGGAATCATTTCAACTTTTACCACTACTTAAGGATCGCAATTTCTTAGGAAATAGCAACAGAGTTATTCAACAACATACAAATGTTTTTCAAATAAAAAAATACATATCATTCTTAATGATGTCGTACTAATTATATGTTGAGAGTTGTGCTTGTTTATATCCCTATTAACTACTGAATCTAAAGAATTCTCAGAATTTTATCCTGCAGTAGCAGTACTTAATCTGAGATGATGTTTTTTTTAGTTCCTTAAAAAATCTGGGATTTTATGAGATGTCGCTCTACTGATCAATTCACAGAGGTATCGGAAAAAAAGTGTTTCATGAAACTTACCATCACTTTGATTGACATATCATTTTATTGTTAAACAAATCAGAGGTCCACCAAGTGAGGAGTGGCTCTGACTCAGTGGATGCTTTCTAGTATTTTATAATTTGACTTATCTGATCTGAACTTAAATAATAATTTTTCTGTTCCTTTACATTCTTTTTGCTCCAAGCAATATTATTATTAAATTTAGGTATATATATATATACACACACTTTTGATAGTAAATTTGTTGTAAACTTAATTTGCTTAACCCCTAGTAATTACTATAGTTTCTGTAAATTAATTTTTGAAAGATTTCGCTTACACTGGTATTTATGCTGATTGGTTAATCTCACATGTATAATCTAAGTAATTTCACCTTCTGAAGCTCAATTTTGTAATACTTAACTTATGATTTTTGCAGTATAATGAAAACACTGGAAAGATATCAAAAAAGCAGTTTTGGAGCTCCAGATAATAGTGTGCAAATAAGGGAAAGCCAGGTATTGAATTGATATTATTTTTTGGACAAATTTTCATTCTAAGTTTAGGGCAAAAAATAAAAAATAAATTAAACTTATTTCAAATGTAGACATCGTTCAAAACTTATTATAAAAATAGACATGTTTTTCACTTATCAGCAGAAGTGCGCTAGTATGTTTAAAAACAAAAACAAAATTACATATGAGCATTTTCAGAATGCATGTGTACAAAAGCTTTGTAGACCAAAAAAAATAAAGAATTCTGTTTTCATAATAAGCTTTGAAAAAAGGCTAAACTTTGAAATAAATTTTAATTTTTTGGAGTTCTAGAATAAAAATTTGTCCTTATTTTTTCCAATCACAAAACTATCTGCATGCATGCAATCTGTTTATTGATTTTAACAGTTAGGGCCATATGCTTGGGATAATTAAACATTTAAAAAAATTAATTGTATAAGCATTGTCAAATATTTGAGTGCATGTTTCATTTAATTAAAATGCAAGTGGTTATTATTTAGTGTGCACATCTGCACAAATTAATTTTGTGATAAAAACTCCAAGCTCAACACAAAGGGATATTATTGAAAGTTATTATTATTGCCATCTGTGTAAAATAATTCAAGTTTAATACACCACTTCTGCACTTCATAACTGCAAATGTTGTCAAAAACAAACAGTATGTGCTAGTTTAAACTTACTATAATTATTAACCATCAATAATTGAACATAACGGCGCTAAGGTTAATTTCCAATATTGATATAAGTGTCTTTTAATTGCCTTAAAATATGTGGTATGGGAGTTAAGCGTGTACTTTCTTACAAGTTTACAGAGTATTAAAAATAAAAGAAGTCCAAAATTAATGGTATGGTCATTTTGGGTTAACCTTGGTATTAACTGTATGCGCGCGCATAAGTAATCTTCTGAATATTCCATAGATCGCCTATATAAGACAAGATGTCTTTGTTAGTTTGATGTCTAACCTGTGATTTTTGGGATTCAAGAATCCATAGAAGGCAAGCCAATCATTTATCATAGTAGGTCCTAAATGTCGCTAGGGTTAAGAAACATAAGCACGCACATCATTTAGGCATATAATATAAAACGTATGCATAATAAATGAAAAGGATATTAACCTCACTTTTGTTGATATCAAGGCCTTATATGGATGATTTACAACAATTATACATTGAATATTAACAAAGTAGAATTAATGTTAAATCAAATTTTGAATACGATAGTGTTACTCTCAATTAGTTTGAATGGAGTTTAGATACTGCAAACAACTAGATCATCAGATAATACGAAGAATGCTACCCAATTAGAATACATTTTTCTGGAATTTGCTTTGTGTCAATCAAACGTCTGCAGATCCACTAATATATTAGAAATACTGTCAAACTAAGGAAAGATGTATTGGCTTTGTTTGTTGCATGGTGATGAATTGTTTTGCAGTTACTTAACTTCTGTTCTAATTTTACACTAAACAAAATGAATACTCTAACAGTTAATATGACATGGAGGATCATCTAACTAATTTGAGAGAACTTTAACTGATTCTTCTAAGTAAATCTAATGGGACATATTTCTTATCAAAAGGACATAGCTCTAATCGAAAGGAAATACACATCATGGTTTATATTTGTGAGAGTATTAATATGTTAAAGAATATCATAACTTTGTAAAGACAGGGTTTAAGATTGTGAGTTGTGCAAGCATGACAGAAAATGAATCATCTTTTATTTGGATGTCATCGGAACTGTTGAGTTAATTTCAAATGCTGTAGCAACATGTATAATACATAAATATTTTTATATTTTGGAAACCGTATCCCTAACCTCATTTCCTCACTGAACCAAATGTTTTTAATGTAGCATTACCAGTGTGTTTATGCTCAGCTCTAGCCTTTTAAAGCTTATGTGATTATAAATACTGCTCTAGTTTATCTGATTATTCTTGTTCAAGTAAAAAGAACCAATTTGACGCTTCAAAATGAAAGATACAAGTCAAACTACCATCAATTTCATGTCCTATTACCCGTCCGAAACTGGAAATCAGATAACAATTTAAAAGAAAAATCATTAACCAATTTAACATTCAATCTAGGTCTGGCTATTCCGCTCTTCGTGAATTATGATGTTTTCTAATGGATATATGAAGATGTATGCACATGTCTGCAACTGTTTATGTTGAGGGTGCATCAAGAAATAATATTTGTTTCATGGGGGATTCATACACAATATCTCATCACAATTTCAAAGTAATGTACGATTATTAGGATATGCAGGGTCCTTTAAATTTCATGTCTTATTTATTCAAACCATTGAACCCTATTTGCTGGTCATTTTGAGAATTAAATACATATTGCATAAATAGATGATGTTCTTAATTCAAGCGGATGAACATAAGTATCATTGGATGTGTGCAAGGTGTAGTCATGGTTTTATATTGCCCTAGTCAATCTTGGAGTACTACCTAGGTTAGAACACTTTTACCTCGTTGGTACATTTATTTGTTTACTATGACAGTTTTGGCGTCTGCATAATGTATATTACAAATAATGTATCCGTGTCATGACACATTTAACATATCAAAGGACATGCTAGTTCATCGTTTGATATGCCAAAATTGTTGCATATATTGTATGATGAAACAACACTCCATGTTCATAATTATGTTTATCACATCTAACGATATCATTAAAAACTAGTTCATCTTCACAGTTATGTACTTCGGTAAGTAATACATTAAACTATGTTGTTATGCGAATGGGTTGAATGCTGTTAGAAATTACAGTTTCAGTTATATTCTGGGAGTAGAATTATTTGTAGCCTTAACATAATTATGGCAACATCAATTCGCATATTAGCTTGACGAAAAATTTGGGTGTTACATAACCATAAAAACTGTCACAAATTTCATTAGTTACATGATTATGCCCACTATTAGAAATTAAAATGTAACCAGCTATCTATACCACTTGTACATTCCGAATAAACTGATCTCAAAAATCACATTATAAATGTCACTCCTCATAATTGAAAATGAAAACAACATCGGTTTACAGGTTTCTGAACATTATAAATTTAACCATGTTATGTCTTATTTTAGATGCTGCAGAGTAGTCATCAAGAATACCTGAAACTTAAAGCACGTGTAGAAGCATTACAACGATCCCAGAGGTGAATTTCATGCTCAATGTATAGCTTAATAGCTCATCAGTGAGTTAATATTAGGTGTACTCATAAGCTTAAAATGAATAAATATTTACTGTAAAATTTTCAACTTGATTACCTTAGGAATCTACTAGGAGAGGACTTGGGACCATTGAGCAGCAAGGAGCTTGAACAGCTCGAAAGGCAGCTTGATTCATCTCTGAAACAAATTAGATCAACAAGGGTATGTATCTAGTGCATCATATTTGCTATTAATCATAAAAATAGAGTTTGCGCTAAGGTATGTTAACCTTGGTAATTTTAATGGAAAAGCTTTTGTGTATAGCCTTACATTGTCTAACACAACCTTTAACTCTTTATTTGTTTTTATATCAATGAGCTATATAATTAACTATTAATCATATTTATTATTTCGTGAGCGAAGTAAAATCAAGGTGTTTTATATTGCACTATAAAATGCTATAAAAATAAAAACATAGGATAAATACATCAAAACATAGACAGTCTTTTATATCGTTTCTCAAATTCAGACCAATAGTTTGTCTTCTGGCACCCTACTGATATTTCTCTTATAAGTTATAACTAGGTACCTTGAAAAAGTTAATTTGTTGTGAAGTCAAAGTAGTTTCCCCATGATCTAACAACCATCTTTTTTCCGTAATTTTTTGTTAAATACATTGAAAATATTATAATGGTACCAAAATTTAAGCAAATGCATGGGAAAACCTATGAGTAAATCTGAAGAATTATTATTTCCATGAGACAGCTTAAATTATAAGATTGCATTGCCATTTGACGTACCATTGTTTTTCATTTACAGACACAATACATGCTTGATCAGCTTACTGATCTTCAAAGAAAGGTACGAGTAAAGCATTTGATAATAAAATTCAGATTTTTCTTTCATTAATTCAGTTTTAAAATCATTTTGTTTTATTTGATAGGAACAAATGCTATGTGAGGCTAACAGGAGCCTAAGGAAACGGGTATGTTCGGTTGCCATGTTAAAACACTATGTCACCTATATAGTCAAATGTTCATATTGGGTGGGCTTATGCTATGTAGTTGAGATGATCAATATAAAGGGATTAAATATATGCAAAATGAAATAGTTTCGAAATTCGGTTTAGTATTAAGCTATCAGATGATTGAAGCTTTCACTATGGCAATCCTTTTAGACAATAACTATAGCTTGGAAAAGGTTATTTTCATGATATTTATAGGAAACTGTAGATTGGATTGTGCACACATGCATACAATTGAAGTATTAATATAGATAACTTGAGTATTTTCATTATCATTAGGGATATGTATGCAGCTTCAGCATCGAAGTTGTTGACCTATGACTTCCAAATTTTACACCTGATATTAAATTCAAATAGGATGACATGTCTAGATAACACTACTGTTCTTTTTGTCCCTTTGATGTTTCGCTCCTGTTTTTGCTTTCTGAGCAAATTAGTACATGCAACCAGCCTCTATAAAAGCAAATATTAATTGTAACTTCCCAGTGTGTGCAGTTAGAAGAAACAAACCAAGCAAATCAGCAACAAGTTTGGGAGGCAAATGCAAATGCAATGGGATATGCAAGACAGCAAAACCAACCTCAAGGAGAAGACTTCTTTCATCCTTTAGAATGCCAGCCCACTTTACAAATGGGGTAATCAACTCTTTATTTTTACCAATTTCTGGTTTTTTTTTTCTACTGTTATAAGATTAAGTGTATGCAGTCAAGTCTTTTCTTTAAAACATTATGATCTGCAATATAAATTCTCCAGTGTATATTCTTCTGTCTATTTTATCCACTGTGACAGATGCAATCGTTCTTACAAAAAAAAAAAAAAAAAAATTAGTGCTGAGTATTTAGTTTTCATCCGTATGCGTGACAACAAGGAATTTATATTTTTTATAGTGCAGACTTTAATTATTTTTCTTCTATTCAGATTCCAACAAGATCAAATGGCTGGACCAAGCGCTAGCACCTTCATGACAGGATGGCTTGGATAATGCTGCAGAGCTATATATATTTTGCTTCTTATTTTCTCCTTGATGAAGAAGAGAGAAGAGCGATGGTAATTGGTAATGTGAAATATAATGATTGGAACCTTAGCCATTTTCCTATTATTATCATTAATTCATGTGTTAGTATCTGCTACATAAGTATCTTCCCTATTAATTATTTGATGTATGTTTGTATGCGATAAATACAGTTGAACTTTTTAATGCACGTATATATTTTGTGTCTAAGCTTTCTATATATTATTCCCACTGATGTCCACTTATTCATTCTCCGATCCTCTTTGCATTTGAGCTAACATTACAGTATGGTATTTTAATATTACTGTGTAAAGACATGGAGCATACTAATAATTAAGATGAGAAATTAAATGTGCAAGGATTCATCAAATAATAAAAGTTATCAAGATTTTCAAATCAAAAAAAAGACAGAGAAATACATCAGGCATCGTTCTTTACACTAGCATTTTTGTAAAAAGTAAAAATGTCAAAGCAATCAAAAATGAAGTGAAAAGATACAAAGTGCACAGAAAGAGGATAGGATAGGACACCAACTTGTGCTGAATCTACATAATGAATGAATGACTTTATAAATATATCAGTGATATCATAATTCATAGTACACTATCACTTTTGTCCAGTGTTTATATACTTGTGTTTAGAATATTGAATGAATTCTAATATAGTGGCATAATATTTGTATTTATAACCAGCTAAAGTATTCTTCATAATTCGGTAGGAATAAAAGGAATTAACACAAAGGCAATCCATGAAATTGTAGACCAATCAAAGTAGAATACAATAAAAAAAAATTAGGCTACAGCTGTCGTAAAATGCAGACAATGTTATTGTATATACTATGCACACAGTTCATTATGTTTTTACTGTATGACTTTGAGCTCAGGACCACTGAATGAGTGACACGTAGAACCCCATTCCATCAAGCGAGTGTCAGAGTGTCAGAATCACGTTTCTATTTAAGGATACATAAAAAAGAGCACATGCTTAAGTTTCTAAAAATGGAAACCCTAGGTCCCTAGCTTGTAAGTTGCTTCGTTTTATCCACCGGTTTATAACTTTATCACTGTTCATCGAACTGGGAAGAGAATAGTAAAAATGTGCTGATTGATTCGCAAAGGCACAATAGTACAAACAAGGCAAGAAGAACCATCCGTCATTCGTTGTCATGGTTGAGGGTTTGTTTCGTGTAACTGAAGTAGAGTTCGAACTAAACCTGGATGATAGAATTAGAGGAATAAAATGCTTTGATCGTTATTTGAGCTTAGTGGATGATGATAATGATAGTTATCACTTCATGATTAGTCTATTAATTGTGTTTTAGTTAATGTATTTTATAGCTTTCTATTAATTAACTATTATTCAAATCAAGTAAAACTAGAATTGTTACTAATTAATCTTGTAAGTTCACTTTTTATCATTTCTTCGAGACCTATTGAACCTATTAAGAAGTTGATTTTAACAACACAAAGATCTTTAAAATACCTAATGATACACTTTGTTGATTATATATTTTATCGTAACAAGAAATTATTGTTAAGAACAAAATTTCTCAGCGTTTTAGCTTTAAGGACAGACCTTCAGTATTTTAGCCTGAAGAACAACTTTTTTAGGTGTCGGTTTTTAGTTATTGATAGTAGTTTTAAGGTATCAGTTTATAGTTATATATCGATAGCAGTTTTTAGATATCAGTTTTTAGTTCGGTAGCAGTTTTGAAAGAATGTTTGTTCTTATGAATAATTTTGAAAGAATGTTTGTTCTTATGATTAATTTTTAGAAGAATGTTTGTCTTTGTGGTTAAAATATTAAAATCGTGTCCTTAAAGCTAAAAGTATAAAAATTTTTGTCTTTTAAATTAATTCCCCCTTTAATGTAACCCGCAGTAAAAAAAAATTTCTGGTTCCTAATTTTGTTCGTGACCTCTGTGATGATCCACAAATCACTTCGTATATTATTACCACATTAGCATGTAGGAAAATTTTAATACGTGGGGTCATACATGTAAAATAAAATATATTAGCATGTAATATTTTTATTCGTATAAGTAAAGAATTATGGTCTCCAAATTACACAATCTCTCGTTATTCTCCGAATCATTTCTACAAAAATAATTTCTAATCTAGGATTGGAAGATCGAACTAATTTTCTTTTTTCTGACCATTAACAATGGATTCTAATATGACTTCCGCAATTTTATTTACTTTCTCTAATTTTTCCTCAGCTAAATCAATATAGATCATGCAATATAATTGTATGATTTCGTAATGAATCGAATCTAAAGTGTACGAAATCATAACATATGGTATTAGGGTCATCCATTATTTATTTCATCGAGAAAATTTTGATTTTGTGATTCAAAGAGAATGTTTAATTTAGGTTATAGAGATTAAAAAGGATTCCAAAAGATTTAAGTCGTTGAATTTTGATTATATATCACTTATTAAGTTAAGTTATGTATAGAACACTCAATGATTAAGTTGAATCTGTTACCAAACTTTTACGAATATGGTACATGTGCTCTAGTTATTAAGATCGGATGATAATAAAATTTCTAAACTTGCTAAGTTTTATTAAGAAATGTACAAATTCATGAAATCCACCTATTACATGTTAGATTATTTGGATTTGATCCTATTGAATTTGTGGCATACACAAACATTTACTCACATATTTATATTTTACTATTAAAGAATTTATATGTAACTCATTTAAATAATTTATTAAATGGATTCTATTATTATTATTTGATTGTAACACTCATTTTGATGTCTTGGAGGACGAACTTAAGACCTCTCGAACGTCGGTCTAGAGAGCCTCACTACTTATCCTATTATTTTAATGTACTATTCACTTTATATGTTTGAAGGAATGAGATGCGAACCGAACGTATTATTAAAGTTCAAGCTATCATAAAATCAATTAAGTTGGCTAAAAATATTGGTATTTAGAATTTAACATGTATTTTGTAAGGCAAACAGGGTTAAATCGTCCCCTACCATATCTATAAAATTCGATTATGTACAGAAGTGAGGTTAAAATACACCATATACTTTAGGAGTACAACAACACAAAAGTAATGAATAGATATAAAGATTTATTGCACTTACAACCCCTAAGGGAAACCACCTAGCGATTTGACTCCTCGTCAGAATTGGATCTTGAGCTCTCCAGGAGTGAGATCTCACCAGTAGCTCCAATATGGGTTAGTCGTATGGAAAATGGAAGATGAAATTTAATAAAGAGAAAATGTTGAAATGAACGGCCAACAAAATTGTTTGTGCAATTAATAAGAACATTTATTATAGTGTCCTATCGAGGATACGAATGAGTAGTTTTAAATAGTTTTGTACATCCATCCTCTCACATTCAAGTGAGGAGATTTATTTCTTAAATCACAATCGTATCCTCGAACTATCTTGTTCGATTGCGGCACACCACACAGGCCCATCCTCTCACGATCTACTGCTCAAAAGTGTATAACTACGGACGTTAGCAGACTCGTCGCCTTACAAACTATCATGTCTATTCGCAAATGGGTCATTCTACCATACTTAGGCATTTATCTATAGATGTGCCATGGTGAGTGCATTTAGGATTTAAGAGTACACTAAGTGGCATCGATCACCTTGCCCCCATGTTTGGTCTTTACTCATCTTGGATGATTTGTCCATGGGAGCTTGGTTATCTAGGAGTAAACTCGAATAAAAGCTCTTTTGGATGACCATCGAAATGGCCCCTAGTTTAGTCAATTTTGAACTCAATTGGGTCATGTCAATCTACAGAAAATGAGCCCGTCCAAGGATCCATCGTTGATATATTGAAATTTTTGGTATGTAGCACATTAGTAGATTTATCAAAGAATCTTTTATTAACAAAATAATTATGATTGAAAGAGTTAAGGGTATACCCTGGGGGCAGTTCTATAATTTATTGTAAATTATTAACTCTGTAATAAAATTTCATTGAGATGTTTGTTTTCTGTTATATACTCGTTACATTGTGATAGATTAATTAAGTAATCTACACCTATGAGTTGCACACCATATTGGTGATTTCTCCGAAATACCATATGATTTAATTGATTTGTCAACTATTATAAATTAATTTATATTTATGAAATATTGATTATTTACATATTTGATGTATTGGGTGTTGTTAGTAATTTTCTATGTGTCATTTGTAATTAATTGGATGTATGTATAAATTTATATATATACGTATCAATGTACAATATCGATACATATTTAAATACAATTTAAATGACATTATATACAAATTGGATTTTAACGTTATTTACTAAATAAGTTGGAATCGTATTTGCCTATGTAGCCCAATATCATAGCCGCTAACGAAGTAGAGAAAAGAGGGTATGGTTGTTTGAATTATAGATTTTGATATGAAACTGGTAAATGGAGAAGTAGTAAAAGGAGGAGAATTTGTCTTCTCTACTTTCTCTATTTAAACAAGCTGGGTACCCCTCACCCTTTTACTTTTGGTACCTCCCTCCCATGCTTGGCCATGAGCATCTTCATAACACCCCCCATCCAGCCGAAGATTTCCAAAGCCAAAAGCACATCTTATATAGTAGATCCAGTGGTACTCCAAGCTATTGCATCGTTTAGAGATCAGTTCAAGCACTACAATAAATATACCCTATTACAACAAGATATTTATAACATGCACATAATGACAGTTGTAATAAAGGATTTTTAACAACTGACTTTCACTAGCGGTTGTAATAAAGGGTTTTTAACAACTGGTTTTTTCTATCAGTTGTAATAAAAATATTTTTAAAGGCTGGGTTTCCCTGCTAGTTGCAATAAACATATTTTTAATAACTACTTGTTTTAGCTAGTTGTAATAAAGTTCTATAACAGCTTATTAGTTTTGACCGTTGTAAATATTGAATAACTAATGATTACTAATTAATATTAAATAATTAACAATTAATAGATAACTTTTAATAATTAAAATTAAATATGTAATAATTAATAAATATTATTAATAATTAATAACTAATAATATATAAATAATAATTAACATTTAGTCATTAACATTCAATTATAATCAAGAATAATAATTAATAATTAATACACAAGAAGTAAGATTTTAATAATTAATAATTAATAACTACTATTATAATTAATATTTAATATTTAATAAGTAATAATTATGACTGATATTTAATACTTAATAATTAATATATTTAATAATTATTAGTTATGAATTAATAATTACTATTTAATAATTAATAACTGATAATTAAAATTAATAATTAAGAAGTAATATTTAATATTTAACAATTACTTTCAAATGATTAATAAGTAATATTAAATAATAAATAATTAATTTTAATAAATAATAAATAAAATTTAATAAATAATATTGATTATTTAGTAATTAATAATTAACAATTACTATTGAATAATTAAGAAGTAAGAATTAAAAATCAATAATTAATAAGTGGTAAATAAGACTGATATTTAATATTTAGTATTTAATAATTAATTTTTAATAATTAATGACCAGTAGCATTCTTTAATAAATAATAAATAAATAAAAATAAATATATTAAAAAACTAAAAATAGTAATATTAAATAATCAATACTAAAAATTAATAACTAATAACTAATGATTAATAATTAATATTGATTATTTAATAATTTATAATTACTATTAAATAATTACTTTTAATAAATAACAAATAATATTTAATATTTGTTATTTAATAATTAATAAATACTATTAAATAATTAACTTTTAATAATTAATATTTGAATTTAATATTTAATAATTAATTTTTTAGTATTTAATATTTAATATAAATAATTTAATAATTAATAAATACTATTAAGCAACTACCATTAAATAAGTAATAATTAATAATTAATAATTATCTTTTGATTATTAATTTTTAATAATTACTATTAAATAATTAAGGAATAAAATTAATTAATAATTAATAAATAAGACTAATATTTACTATTTAATATAGAATTACAATTGATATGTATTATTTATTATGTAATCCAAAATAAATTTAAAACATCTCACACAACGGTCTTATTAAAAATGGCCTCTTGAAAGCTTTCTCTCCTCCGCGATTTCTCTGATTCTCCCTTCTTCTCCTTGGTTTTCTGAGTTAGATCGTTTGTGTTTTCTTTTACTAGTTGCGCTCTTTCCCCTAGTCAGACCATTGCTTTTTATTACTGTTGTTTCTAGGGTTCCTAATGGATTTGGGGATTTTTTATTTCCGAGATGATTTCCTGAGATCCTGTCCCTCCTTCGCTGATTTGGCTGTCGCTCTCTTGTTAGTGGTGGCTCCGCCTTTATCAGTGTGCTTTACTAGTTCAAGCTCGGTTGAGATTTCCGTCTATTCCCATAGGGCTTCAGCGGTTCTGACTCGGTTCAGGTTCTTGGTGGTGGATGGGTTCTTCATGGCGATCTCCCCTTGCTTCTCTTACTCAGTGCGAGACGCGACTCTCTCTGGTTCGCTGTCTCTTGGTGGTGTTGCGCTGGAGATCTCGTCTTCCTGCCCCTGCGTGGCGAAGTCTTTCGGTAATCGGGACTTTATCACCCGATTTGAACTGAGACTCGCTTCGGGGATGCGGTGGGAGGTTCGGCTCTACCCATCAGTGGTTTGAGCTTTGGCTCGCTTGCGGCCGATTCTGATCGTGGCCCTGTTGGCTTGGTGGAAGGTTCTGTCTCTAGTTCGTCTGACTTGCAAGACTTCTCAACTCGGTTCGTCCCTCGCCTTTCCTTCCTAGAGGCTGAGGCCTCCGTTGGGTTGCTGGATTTTTCTTGCGACTTTGGTTTAGTTGGCGTTGCTGGTAAGGATGATGTTTGTGAGGATAAGGATTTGATCACCTTGTCCTCGACTCTTGATCGTTTGCTGCCAGGTGGTTGTTTATCTTCTGTCGAAAAGCATTTTGCTAGTTCGCTGATGTGTTTAGCTTTGTCGTCACTTCGGAAGTTCGGTTCTGCCATGTGCAGGCAACCGTCTTTCCGGAGCTTTGGAGCTGCCTTCTGCAGGCAGGTGAGCGCTTCTTGTTTTTCTTCCTTTTCCGCAGATTGTGTTGGATCCTTTGTTTGTTGGCCATTGAGGTTGGCTGTGGTTGCTTGAGCCCTGACACACGTTTGTGTGTGCTCCCTGACTTCGTCCCTGTCACTTTGCCACTGTCGGGTACTTTGTCAGGTCCCGTTCGCACTTCTTGTTTTGCTTTGTACAGCCGTGTGCTTTTGTCCTACGGCAAGAATCAGAGACATTGGTCTCTGGTGGCTGTGCCCGCTTCCATTGGCATCGTTGGTAGTGTCGTTGTTTTTTTTCCGGTTGCGGGCGAGCGTCTGGGATACGCTTGCTGGGTTCTTATTTGGAGTCACTACGATACCTATTTTTTATCGTCAGTGACCTTCTATTGGTTTTGTGTTTCTTTTCTGCCGGTTAGCCTTCGATTCTTTGGGGGGTTGCTTCGGGCCTGGAGCGGTTGGTTAGGGCGATCTCCCTGCTCTGGTCGTATAGCGGTCATCTTTGACCGTTATACGGACAGTATGGGTTATTGCCAGCCCTTGTTGTTCTGCTCTGCGGTTACCCCTGAGATGCGACTCCTACCCACAGCGCGGGACTGTTTGATTAGTGACAGTCCGGCAGTGGTAGGACTCCCACAGCAACTTGGGAAGCAATTTGTTTGCTCTTCCACATTTTTATGTCAGTCGTTCAGTTCTTCGTCTGTTGTTCCCGTCATCTCTATCCCCGCTCTCCCGTCTCTATCTTCTTGTCCTTCACCGGTTGTTTCTGTGTTTTCTTCTGCTGACGACTCCTCCTTTGTCTCTGCTTCCCCCTCTGGTGCTCTTTCCCCTCCGTCGTCTGACTGGTTCTCTTGGCTGTATGGATTGCGATTGGTTCGCATCCCATCTCTTTTGCGTTTTCCCTATGATCTCTCGGACCGTAGGGCTCCATCTCCCGTGCGATGCTCTTCGGAGTGCTCGCGCCCCTCCTCTGCTTGTCCTCTGTCCATCTCCATTCCGCTGATGAGTAAGGCAGAGATAGCGCTCCTTAATGAGCGTCTAGATTGTTTAGCTAGGAACTCATCTCCTTCGTCTTCGTCGGTTAGTTCCTCCTTATCTCCTTCTGCGTCGCCCGACCCTCCCACTCGCACGACGAGGCGCAGACAGAGGAGAGTTCCTCCTACCCCTCGCACCATTCGCACACGCTCTATAGCGGCGTCCGAGCGGATCGACCGATCTGCTCGTTTTTCGCTGTATCTGGTTTGAGTTTGTGCTTTTTCTTGCTCCTTGTGGGTGGTGTACTGTTTTCGCTTCTTTTTTCTCATTTTCTTTATTTCTCATTCCAATGGCGAACTTTCTCTTCTGTAATGTCCGTGGCATCGGTAATGATGCGTCTTTGGCTAGGCTAAAACGCATTGTAAGGAAACACTCTGTTGGCTTGGTCGCTATCCTGGAACCCTTTATTGACACGGCAGGAATTTCCAAGATTGTCTTATCCTTAGGATTTGACGGTTGCTCTGCAAATGTCTCGGGTAAGATTTGGATTTTATGGTCCAAATCTATTGCGACTCGACCAGTTTTCGATTCCCCTCAGCTCTTTTCGATGGCGTGCACGTCCCTGTCCTTTGTTGCTCCTTTTCTCTTCTCCGCAGTCTACGCCAAGTGTGATCGTTCGGAGAGAGTTGTTCTTTGGTCCGACATTCTTGCTCTTGATTCTCTGGGCATCTCTTCTTCTGTGTTAGGTGGCGATTTCAATATTGTCGCGTGCCAAGCGGAAAAACGGGGAGGAGCGGCCATCAACAGAGGGGCGATGGCGGATTTCAACTCGTTCATTGCCTCCTCTGGCCTCTCCGAGCTCCCCTTTGTCGGCTCTGCTTTCACCTGGTCTAACAACCAAGAGGGACCGAATCGTATTCTGTCTAGACTTGACCATGTGTTCGGCTCGGAGGAATGGTTTCGTCTTCCTTTTTCCTTCTCAATCGCCCATCTCCATCGGTCCTTCTCGGACCATGCCCCTATGATTGTTCGTTGCTCTCCTCTATCGCTATCTGGGCCCTCCTCCTTTCGATTTCAGAGCATGTGGAAATCCCACCACTCTTTCCTTCAGATGGTATCTGACTCTTGGAGCGTTCCTATTTCTGCCTCCCCCTGTGCTGCTTTCGGGAGAAAGCTCTCGCGTCTTAAGGCTTGCCTTAAAGTTTGGAACGTTCAGGTTTACAAGAACATCTTCGATCGCGTTCGTATGGCAGAGGAGGCGCTTATCGTCGCCGAATCCTTGTTAGACGAGGAACCAACCGCTGCCAACAAGGAGGCGTGGGCCATTGCCCAAACTTCCTTCTCTTCGGAACTGCGTGTTGAGAATGACTACCTCCGTCAAAAGGCGAGGGTCAAATGGGTAGTCGTCGGAGATGCGAACTCCAAATTCTTCCACTCTTCTATTCGGAAGAAGAATAACCTTCTAGCGATTCGAGAGATTATGAGGCCTGATCTTTCTTCGGCTTCGTCGCCAGAGGAAGTCCAAGACATCATCCTTTCCCATTTCCAATCCTTTCTGGGCTCTCCATCTGTCTCGGTGTCAGATCCGGCTCTGTTAGCTTTCATTCCTTCGGTGGTCCTCCCTTCGGAAGGTACCATGATTGCGGATCTCCCATCCACGGAGGAGATCCGCGCTTGTGTCTTCGCTCTAAGCAAGGATAGTGCCAGTGGCCCTGATGGCTTCAATGGTGTCTTTTATAGGTGCTCTTGGCCTATTATCCAGGCTGATTTTTGTCTTGCCATTCAATCGTTCTTCTCCGGGGGAAATCTTCCAGCTGGATGGACTTCCACCAACCTAATTCTTATTCCTAAGTGTGAAAACCCAAGGACTTGTGCGGATTTCCGGCCTATAAGTCTTTGCAACTTTTCTAATAAGGTTATTTCTAAAATTCTGACCACTCGTTTGGCTCCTTTCCTTGAGCGCATCATTTCTCCGTCTCAAGCAGGGTTTGTCAAGGGGCGTCTTATCTCTGATAACGTCCTTCTCGCCCAGGAACTGATCTCCCAAATTGATCGGAAAGTTTGGTGATCTAATGTTGTCTTCAAACTGGACATGGCTAAGGCCTACGACCGCATGTCCTAGTTTTTCGTCATCAAGGTTTTAAGAACCTTCGGTTTTCCAGAGGCCCTAATAGACTTGGTGTGGAGGCTCATCTCCAACTGCTGGTTCTCTGTCCTCATTAACGGCTCGGCCCATGGGTATTTCAAGGCTGGGAGGGGCTTACGTCAGGGCGGCCCTCTCTCGCCTTCTCTTTTTGTGATCGCGGCAGAGGCTTTTATTCGCGATCTCCAATCCTTAACCATCTTCGGTCAAATCCAGCGCTTCGGGATTCCAAGGGGTTGCCCTCTCATTTCGTCCTTATCCTTTGCAGATGACATTGTCATTTTCTCTAATGGCAGCCGTTCCTCTGTTCGGCGGCTTCTCAGCTTCATCCATCAATACGAGAGGTCTTCGGGCCAACTCGTTAATCCTTCCAAATGTTGCTTTGTCCATTCGAAGGACATGTCTCACTCCCGTGCCTCCTGGATCGAGACTATCTCCGGTTTCAAGGAAACATCCCTTCCCCTTCCCTACCTTGGTATTGTCCTGTATCGGGGCAGGAAACTTAACGCGCTTTTCGACCCCTTGACAAACAAAGTGAGGGGGGAGATTTTACGCTGGAACTCGTCCATTCTTTCCCAAGCCGGCAGACTTGTTCTTATCAAATCGGTCTTAGATTCGATGGGAACTCATATTTTCGCGACTATGACCCCTACCTCCTCTTTTTTCCGATCTTATCGGTCTCTGGCCTTGTCTTTCTTCTGGGGAAACAAGGACAACGGCCATCGTCACCATTGGGTGTCGTGGGATGCGATTTGTCGCCCCAAAAATGAAGGCGGGTTGGGTCTTCGTTACCCCACAGACCTTTGTGCGGCCTTTGCTTGTAAGTTGTGGTACAGATTCGGCGCCAACAACTCTTTATGGGCATCGTTCCTCCGTGCTAAGTACCACAGACTTGCGGGCTCGAATTTTTCGGGCACTCCTTCCTTTGCTAGCGAGACCTGGAAGCACATGCAGTCAGTGAAGCTTTTAGCTGATTCTCATGGCGGGTTGTCAGGTTGGGATGGCGCTTCGTTTTCCATTCTGAAAGCCTGGTCCTCTATCAGAACTCCTTTCCCCATCCGCCATGAATTTTCCTTCATTTGGGATTCTCGCATTCCCCCCAAGGTCTCCCTTTTAATGTGGCGTTTGCTACATGATGGATTGCCACTGGACGAGAATCTTCAAAAGATCGGCATTCCATCTGTTTCCCGCTGTAGATGCTGCGGAAACGGTGAAACGAAATCCTTGAACCACTTGTTTTTTGGTGGTTTCTCGGCCAGAGCTTGCTGGAATTACTTCAGAAATCTAGTCGGTGTTCGGAGTACTGCAAGATATCCTCTTCAACTTCTGAATTCGTGGTGGGCTGGGAGTTCTGGGAAATCCCTTCGATCTATCGTGTTCCGTTTGATTCCTTGTCTCATCTGCTGGCACGTCTGGTGTGCGCGGAATAAGGCTACTTTCGAGAGCACATCGATGGATCCTTCGTCTATTATCCATCGGGTGAGGAATGACGTCTTCCTGGCTTTCCGGGGTAGACCTTTCAGGGGTCCACTAAGCCACCGCTCTAGGCGGCTAGTTGGACTTCTGTCGAATTCCTACTCTCCAACTGCCGCTAGACTAGGCGTTGGCTAGGCCTCTGCCTTCGGGTGGTGTTTTCCTCCCACCGCTCCTCCACCCCCCCTCCCCTTTTAATTTTAATTCGACTGCTTGTTTTAGTTTCAGGTGTTTCTGCTGCCTCCTTGGTGCGGTTTTTGCTTAGGATGGATTCGCATTTGAGTTCTGTTATCTTTTGGACTGCGCGTTTGGGTCTCCTTCGCCGTCTCTAGTGGTTGAGGACTCTTGCTTCCTCTCTGGTGATCTCCTATTCCTTTTTCTGTCTACACCATTGGGCGGTGGCCTTGCCGGAGCTCGATGGTGCGGGCAGAAGGGCGGCTTCCTTGGATCATTCTCAGATTGGTTTTGCTGCTTCTGTCTGTTTTTTCGTTTGGCTTGTTGGTGGTTGGTGGTATGTTGGGTGGACTGGCCTACACCTATTGGTTGTGGCGGGAGAGAGGGTCTTCGGGATGTTTCTGTTTATTTGGGCTTTGTCTAAGCCATCATGGCTGCTTCGTGTCTTTGGGTTGTTTTTATTTGCTCGTTTTTTCTTTTGCTGTCATTTTCTAGGGAGGTATATGTTCTCCATATGCTTCGCCTTCTTCTGTGAGCCTCTGGAGGAAGGCTTTCTCCTCCTTTTTGCTATTTATATATACTTTCTTTTCAAAAAAAAACAAAATAAATTTAAAAATATTCATAAAATAAAAATAACAAAATTTTGTAATAGTCATAAGACTCAAAAGTAAAAAATTAAATTTTATATTAATTTCAAATTTAATAAAATATTCAATTTTAAGATATTTGAAAGTGTTAAAAAATTTCAAAATTCGAAAAATATTAACATTACCTTGTAAATTATTACTTTCATATGTTTCTAAAGGTTGTCTTCTGTAATATTTTCTTTAATATACACAAGTTTTTTTTCTTTGATAACAAAAACTTTGGCTCCAATCCGAAACTAATAACCCTCCAATTAGAAAATTTTGGCTTCAATCCAAAAAAATTTCCCAACAATCCATAAAAATTTCCCTCCAATCCAAAAAAATTTCCCAACAATCCAAAAAATTTTTCCCTCCAATCCTAAATTTTTCCAACAATCCACAAAAAATTTCCCTCCCTGAGCCCTTGTTTTATATTAACTCCTTATACATCGCCATGCCAGATCCAAATCCATCTCCGATTAAAAATACACCATATCCACACAACCCGCCCTACATAAACCATCAGCCAATCCTTATTGATAATTGCCTTATCCCTCTCTTCTAATCCTAACATAACTGCCTCAATAACACTTACATCATTATCCAGATAATACAATCTCCACTACATGTTTGCGTCTTAGGTATCATTTGTTTGAAATGTTGAACACTGATTATTGAACGTTGAACACTGGTTGCTGAATCTTGAACACTAAATGCTGATTGTTGAATATTTAAAATTTTATTTGTTTATATTTTGATTATTTATTAGTTTTTTAGAATGAGTTATTACTATGATAATATTACCCTTTAGTGTAGATAAAGTTCTTTTAGATGTAATTACCATGTAAAACACTCAATCATGTTATAAATTGAATTCAACACAAAATTCACTTATTGTCAGTATGTGTGATACACGCACTACAACAAAAATACCCTATTACAACGCCCTTTTTACAACGGGCGTTTGCTGCCCGTTGTAATAGAAGGCTATTACAACGGTCCATTCATGACCGTTGTAATAGATGCCCTATACAACACCCTTTTTACAACGGACATTTGCTGCCCGTTGTAATAGAATGCTATTACAACGGTCCATTCAGGACCGTTGTAATAGATGCCCTATACAACACCCTTTTTACAATGGGCAATGACTGCCCGTTGTAATAGAATGCTATTACAACGGTCCTTTCATGTCCATTGTAATAGATGTCAACAATAAATGAATAATAATAAATATTTAATTATCAAATATTAATTTATAAATGATAATTAAGACGTACTGTTAAATATTTTAATAAAAAATAATTTTCAAGAAATTCATGTCATATTTAATATAAATTTTGCTTATTATATCTAACTTATAATATATATTTTACAAATTTCAACGAAAATTTAATAATTAATAATTAACATTTAATAATTAATATTCAATTATAAATAAGTAGTAATAAGTAATAATTAGTTATTAATATATAAAAATTAATACATAGTAATTTGAAATTAATAATTACTATTAAATGATTAATAATTAATAATTACGATTATTATTTAATATTTAATAATTAACATGTAATATTTAAGAATCAAGAATTTACCTTTTAGCATTTAATATTTAATTATAATTAATGTTTCAAATAAAAATTAAATTTTTAAAAAATTTTAAAATAAATTTAAAAATATTCGTAGAATTAATTATTTGAAAAGGATTTTTCTAAAATTCAAAAATATAAGTTTATGGTAATATTTATTACTGTTGTTATTTTGGTTAGCAGGCCACTTTTGCTCCCTTGCCTTCCAAAATTTTCATTTCCCACTTTCCCCTTTTTATTAACCCTAAATTTCAATTTCCATGGCATTTTTCTCCCCACGGCTTCACCGCCTCATCGAGTTCCTCCTCTCGTCCTCCTAAATCTCATATTTCTTCTACTATTAAAATATTCACTGCTCCACTTAAGTGAATTCATATTCTCCTCCAAAAAATTATCGTCTCCTTAATAATTGAGCTGCCCGAATCAATAATATAGTAGCCCGAAAAATACTACTGCCACCGCCTTCTATAGTGCTCGGATGTCAAAGATGCCGCCGCCGAGATCTGGATTTGGATCTGGAGCCTTAAGTCTTTGTTTTCATTCCATCCAATCTCGATCTTGCCACATAATTGCAGAAGAAGAACCATGAAACGGAGCTGCCGTGGTCGATGTTTCAGAAGTCACCATTGACGATGAGCCAGTCATCGCCCCCTACCCTGCCGTTCGCGTCAAAAATGCCTCTCCAGTTTGAACAGGCTTTTCTCGATTCTCTTCCCTCTGCTCATATGTGAGTTATTGATTTTAATAGCAATTTCCAACTGATAATTAAATAGAGCATTATGTTTCATATTTATATCTACTTAGGTTTGATAGTTAGGAAGAATTTGTTTACCAGGTTTTGCATTTTAATCAAGGATTGATATGAAAACATACTTTTATCTTTTATGTTATTTTATGACAAATATTGATCTCATTTTTACTCTTCTATGGAAACAGGCTGTCAAGCATGGGAAGATTGCATGCCTCATAAATGTAGGACATATTGATTTATCAGAGCGTATAACAAGGAAAACTGTCAAGGTATCCTTTACTGCAAGCACATCCATCACTAGACTACCAAATTTTGGTTTACAATGCACTGACTTTAATTAGTTTCATCTTTTCTAGTAGGACACAGATGCAATAGGAAAACAAATAAAAGATGGTGTTAGGCCGTTGGCTGAGGGTGCTGACCTGATTCGTTGGCCGATTCTTACTGAGGTAAGTTTGATTAGCGAAAATGTTTAGTTTAAATTCTATTATTGCAGTTTTATAATTGTTGTATTATGTATGCCCATTTAGAGCTTGTTGAAGAGAGCTCACTAGATAACTCCACAATTATTTGCTTGTGAATTTTTACTGAAGATTGGAACTCTAATTTTAATTCATTAGTAAATTAAGTATATTTGAGATACCCAAATTTGTAACATAGCTTTTGAATTCAATCCGAATGAATCTTCTTCACTGTGAATCAAGCAATGGCAAGAAGCCTAACATTTGCTTTGATATAACTGTTAAGCACTGTAGTTTTTAAAAATGTAAGGTGCCTATAGTTCATAATATAGAATACAGACATCAAGCTAAACAAATAAAGTTTAGGCAAAATGTAAAATATGCTTCTAGTGCTTCTTCATTCATGATCACTTTTGGTCTTAGAAAGGAAGACGTAGCCATACTCTTTGTGTACGTAAAAATATTGATTTATTCTACACTCTTATTCTCAAAATAATTTATGCATTTAATTAAATTTTCATTTTATTGATCAAAATAATGCTTAAAGCTTCTCTACTATTTTTTTTCCTTGTTCTTTTTTCGATACCAACTTAATTAATTATCTAAATCTGCACAATCGTATCAACTTTATTTTTATTAATTTTGTGTTCTTAGGGGCTAAGTTTAAGACATACGAATTGAAGCTTTAATTCTAACAATCATTTGATCTCCGAATGTTACATTCTGTAATGAGCTATTTGCTAATTAGTTTCATATAAAAGAAGTAACATGGGACCTTTTCATGTATGCTATTACTCTACATGTGCATTGTACATTTATCAAGCCCAAATCAATTCAGTAGACCCATGTTGACTTATAAAATATTAACTATAATAAAAATATTCTACAAAATTTTACTGTTAAGGAAATTAAAAGAAAAGGAAAGAAAGAAAGCAAGAAAGAAGATAAATCAAGAAAGAAACATATGATATATTGTTTTTCTTTAATATATGATATATATATATATATGGTATCAACATTTCTAAAATTATGGATGGTTTCTATACTCTTCCTCCAAGCCTATGTAGGGAGACAATGTAAGCTTATTTTATTGTATGAAAACAGAAATCCATTGTAAGAAAAATACTAAAACTTTAAGGATATTCGTGTATGAAAACAAAACGAAATTGTACAAAATGAATATGAGGGTTTTGAAGAGTATTAGTTCCAATGTTAGATAACATGTTTCAAGTTGTGTATACTATCAGCATCTGCATCTGCATCAACTGTAAAGATTATAGGCAGTCATAGCGTACAGTGCTTGGAAAATTTTAACAGAGATACAAGATTGAAACAATGAAGTTAAAAATTTTGAAGCACAGAAGGAAAAAAAGAAAAAAAATGTAAAGGAGAAGAATAAATCTTCATGAAGATTGCAGCTATGATTGATATAAATCATTTTAAAATACACGAAGACCCAAGTAGCCAAAAATAAGGATACTAACAGTGATGTTGCTTTGTAGCAGATTCAAATTTGAAGTAGCCACATTGGCTCAATAACTTCACATGACTTCAAACTTATGCACCTCACAAGATTTTGTTGAAGAGGATGTTTTTACAAATTCTTGGAGTTTTTAGACAACTGTTCTTCCCATTTACATTGATTAGCAAGCCATAACATGTGGGATGTAAGGAGTAAACAGTATAATTTTGTGTATATGGGATATAATGCGTTCTTTGTTAATCTGGGTAAGTAAAGAATTCAAGTAGTCGATATGATTAGGAATCCACTTTATAGTTATAATCGGATTTTGTTGATACTTTTGTTACACGATCATGACACTGGTCACCGATAGATGGATAACCAGTCATAGTTGTGTATTTTTGTTTCTGAGTTTATCCAGAGTAACGTTTTCTATTCTTCAAGTTACAATCGGTTTTTCGAATAAAAAAAGTAGTCTTCTTTGAAGTTTTCCCTGATTATCTTTCCAATGAATTATAGCTACACCCTTAGTTCGTATTGCATTAAATTGGACTCCCAGGCAATTAAATTAAAAATAGTTAACTACAGATCAATTAAATTAAAAATCACAATTTAAATACCTTGATGCTATGGTACATACTAAGATCAAATCTTACAAATTAAACACTAATACACAAAGCAAATTTTACTTTTTAAACTAATTGCTTCGTTTTATAAATTACTTCCAGGTATGCAGTCTAGATTTGCAGGAAGGAGACACAATAGTCATGGGATCTGATGGCCTTTTTGACAATGTGTTTGATCAAGAAATTATATCTACAATATATAAGTTTGAGGACGTGAATTCAGCGGGTATATTCCTTTGTCTTTTCTATCACAAACTTACCTATATACATGTCATGATTCTTTTTTAACGGTACACATCTAATGAATTGGCTAGTCTAGCAAGCGGCCACTCAAATGATACTAATTTTGATTCTCCGTACTCCATAGAAGCCAGAAATAGGGTATATGCTTTGAAATTCTTTGAGATATCTCATCAATTTAATAGTTGCAATCTGTGTAGGCATATCCATTTATGTAGTATGATTTTGGTTTCTATTACAGGGGTTCGATGTGCCTCTATGGAAGAAAATTCTTGGTAGAAAGTTGACAGGCATGTAATTGTCTCAGTTTTGATAAGCTCCTGATTACTGTCATTCAGGTTCAATGTATTAACATTCAGTTGGTATTTTCTTATTACTTTGTAGGTGGCAAGCCAGACGATATAACAGTGATAGTTGGTCAAAGAGGCCGTTGGATCAACCATTGCATGTCATAAAGACTTCATCTCTGTGGTATAGTATGATTGTACTTAGAACATGATATTTGTAGCGGACTGTTATGTGTTAATGCTTTATGTATTTGGCATGTAAACTTATCTAACTTTTTGGAGTGTTAGAATTCTATGACTCTAGCTTTTAGTCTTTTCCTATGTGATTTTAATTATTTTACAACAATATTTAGTATTAGTATGGATGTATTGCATGGATGCTGCTGTAATTTTTTTTAAAATTTGCATTTATTTTGCAACGGGCAATGTGCGTTGTTATATGAGCTTTTTACAACGGTCAATGCATGTTGTGAAACAGGCTATGCAACTAGTATGGTTAGTCTATTGCAACGGGTTTTGGCTGTTGTATTATAGTCTATTACAACGGTCATAACCCGTTGTAAAAAGGTATACTGCAACGGTTTTTACAACTAGCTTTGCCCATTGTAAAATGTGGTTGTAACGACCCAGAATTTTGAACGAATTAAATTGAGAATATTTAATTAATTTTAAATATTTAAACGATGATTTAATTTGTGTCCCCGATATAATTTTGAAATCCGCAATTAAATTATAAAATTTAATCTATTGAAGTTGAATAAAAAAATTTTGGATCTTCAATTTTAAGCTGAAGAAAAATATTTCAAAAGCGTTTAAAATTCATATTGATGATACTGAAGATAATAGAAGCTTCAGAATTAAATTTCAAACTGTCTTGTTCAGTTTTGAAAATATATCGTTTAAATTGAATTTAAAAATAGCATTCCGTGGCACAGTCTCAGAATTCGATGAAACCAGTTCCATTGGGTCCGTAATAGTTTGTTATTACCGGATTTCAAATTTCGTATTTTTCGGACTTGCCGTGTGAGAGCACGGTGAATAAACGCGTTGAAATAAAATCAAATTCAATTTAAATTTTAAAATTTAAAATTAGTCAACCCAGCCGAGATTCTTTCTTCAGCCTGCTTTCTTTCAACATCGACACTTTTTCCTCTCTGCAAAGTCGCGTACTTCTTGTTCCCTCTCGTTCTTTAAATCATCACTGTCTTCGTTCATTTTTCAGAAGTAAAATGGCAGAAGCAAATTCGAATCGTTTGAAAACAAGATTAATGGCCGCGTTCTCCCCTCGTTATTCAATTCAATCGAACGAATTTCCTTCCTTTTCTCCCAGATTCAAAATAAAAAAAATAAAACGAAAATGGCCGTAGCCTTTCAGTTCAAAATCACGACCATGTCGCGAGACGATCTCGAGTAAGGCGGCGTTGCAAGAGGGCTGCAGGGGACTAGGCGCTTCGACTTCGCGAGTGTAGGTAGGGTCGGAGGTCGCGACTAATCGCGTGAGGGTGGAGGCTTTCGTGAGTTGGCAGTGGGGTCGATTAGGGCTCGTCGTCGAAGCAGTGGTCTCGGAGGAGGGATGATGCTCGGCGGCATCCAAAACGAGGCGGTGGCACGAGTAATTTGGGGTATCGCGATTGTCTGGGGGCAGTCGAGCTCGAGTTCGAGCAATCTGGGCAACGACAATGTCACGATTTTGGTGCTGCGGTGGCGACGCCGTGATACGAGCGACGAGCAGTGAGATTTATGGTGGTCGCGAGTTCTACAGCGTGAGGTAATTGTTTGCTATAAATTTAACTTGAATGGGTATAGAAAGAAAATAGAAAATGTTTTACAGTAAAATAATTCCAGTTTTGGATAAATTTGAAAATAAATATATATGGATTTGAAAAATAAAGTGATGATGAAGTAATAAATACAGTTTTGCAAATTCTATGTATATGTATATATGTAGTTTTATAAAAAAGAAAAGAAAAAAATAATAATAACAGTAAGCTAATGAAATTTTAAACACCTTAGTTCAATATATATGGATATGTAAGGCAGTTTTCGATTTTTACATATATATGTTTTTGAAGACAGTAAGGTATATTAAAAGTTGTTTTGTTTCTGATTTAGTAAATATACATATAATTTTAAAGGGTTTAAACGAGTTTTTAGATATTTTTAAAACTATTGATGATTTGTTTAAAAAGGGATTTTTGTTTAAAATTTAAAAGTACTAGTTTAAGTTAAGAAATATTTGTTTTAATTTAAATGTAATAAGCAATTATATTAGCAGGAAATTAGTTTTAGAGTTAATTTTTAGTTGAGAAAATTTTATTTAAGAAACTGGTTTAGTATAAAATCATCGGTGAATTGAAATTTTCAAATGAAAATTTATAGTTCGATTAATTCGGATATTAATAAAAATTGTATAATTGTTTATACAAGGTCGAATACAACGAAGAAAAATAAATCTGGATTTGGAATGGATTGCAAAATAAAAGCTAAGGTGAGATCTTCTCACTCAGATTTATAATTGAATTGCAGTATTGATTGATTTGTTTGAATGTGATATTAGATATGATAGGATATATCTATATATATAACAGTATATACATATTGGCATATGTATATACTGGATTGATGATTTCCCGCCTCGTATAGCGGATGAGACCCTATTGCGCCGTTAGTAAGCGGATTTATAAAAACCTATATACCGCGATAATTCCGTACTGGAGCGGAATTGGTATTGTGCTAACATCTTTGGATGCAGGGAAACAGGTTGGAGGGATCCAACTGGATTCCTCAACTGTATTTATTTATTTACAGATGTTGATATATATTCTGTCATCATATGATGATATATGATGTTTGATGTTGTGATGAACTAATTGATGCGTTGCATCATCGGGTTCAATTTTAAAGTTTAAAAATAAACGATTTTTACTTTAAAAAGAATTTTGAAGTGATTTGTGGAAAGTATACGATTTATTAAATTTTGGAATTTATTTATCTTAAATAAATAAATAAATGTTATAAAGTTAAAGTTATGAAAATTTTAAATTGTGAAATATACCTGAAAGGTGATTTGGAAATAAATAGTCAAGTGATAAATAAAATAGTTTAAGTTGGATTTCTTTTGAATTATTTAAGAATGATATATATATAAGATGTACAGAATTGATATTTATCAATTAATAGTATCGGAATTTTAAAACGAGTGTTTATAAGTGTTAGAAATTTATAGAATTATAAATTGTGAAGACATGAGATTTATAGAATTATAGATTGTGAAAATTTGAAGTTTATAGATTTATAAAGATTGAATTTTATAGATTTATAAAGTATGAAGTTATAAAATGGATGAAACGGTAGCATAAAAGATTTATAAGAGATTAACTTATAAATTTGATTTTTGCCTTTAAATGGAATATTTATCGAATTTGTAAATAAAAGGAGATTTATAAAATCGAAGTTGTTATAAGATAGAAATAGAATTTATAAACGTTGTTTTATAAATTCGAAATCAATGGGATTTGAGAAATTAAATATAGAAGATTTTTAAAGAAGATATATTCACGATTTTGGACAGTGAATATATTGTTAAGTAAAATGGATTCATTTTTGAAGAAGTAATATTTTCAAAATAAAGTTAAACATTTTAAAGGTGTTTTAAAATGTGTTATGAATCGAAAGCATAGATTTCAACATTTATTGTTGAAATAGACGTTTTCGAGAAATAAGGAAATGGTGGACTATAACACTGTTGTTATAGTAAATGATTTCCGAAAGGAAATGTTTTTATCTAGTATTGGGATCTACATATCTATTTTAAATTTCGAATCCCTATACTAGTGATTTTTGAATCGTCGTAACGATGTTTTACGCAATATTCGTTTTGACTCAAATAAATGTGTTAAAAGAATATTTTCCTTAAAAGATGAATATATATACTTAATTTGATTTAAGTATATCGAATATTTTCAAGTGTTGGAAATGAATAGATTTGTGAAACACTTATTTTTAAATAAGTATGGAAATGTTTTTTTCAATGAAATGAACGTTTTGAGAATTTATCTTTGTAAAAGATAAATTGAAATTGAATATTGAAAATCGATTTGAAAATCGTATATCAGTAGATATTTTGAAGATATAAATTCACTATGGGATTTATAAATGGAATGTGAAATTGTTTTAAAAATAAACGTTGATTTATTTTTCAAGTGTGGAAATTTTATATCTAGTAAAGATATTTTTGAAGATAAAATAATTTGGAAAAACTATTTGGAATTTGATGATGTTGCGCATCTTTATTGATAGTTAAATAACCGACTATCAATAATTACCTTTAGATAGGTATTTGTTGTGAATTGGATGAATTTGAATGCCACACTTATTTTTAAATAAACGCTCACTATTCGGGTTAGCCGGGAAAGGACCATGGGGTCGTATAACCCATTCCGAATATGTGATACGTCGTTATGAATCGCATTTGAAGACCGGTGTTGAAGACCGGATATTTTTGAAAACGGAAGGATTACCGTCGAGTTACTCTACATCGACTGATCTTCGATTTAGAGGTTTTATCACCCTTAGTGACGGGAAGTCCGGACGTGATTAGAAAATTATCCGGAAATGCAAGGGCTTCGTGAGAAGTGCCTTCGGTTCTGTTCGATCCCGGAACAGACTTGTATGGATTGTGTGTCTGACGTTACAATTTGAGATATAAAGCTGATTTCTTTCAAATACATTCTGTTGGTGGCGGAGAATTTATTCTCTTAGCTTAACACCCTTCTCTGAGACGTACGAGCTCAGAGGTTATGTAGTTGAAATTTATCAGCGATATATCCCAATTTGGTAACGTGGCATACTGAGTGTTGCTGTGAAATGATCAGTGTTTGATCATTTGTGATATGATCATTTGTTTGATCTTATATCTTTGTGATCATAGGTTGATCATTTTGTTTGACCCGAAGCAGGGCTTTTTGAGAAAGCGTAGCTTTGTGGACGAGACTTCGTCGAGCCTCACACCCCGGAAATGGTCGAAACAGGACGAATGCAGCAAGGTTCTAGGGAGTAGCGCCCCTTAGTGTATGTCATTCCTTCTGGATAAAGGTGGTATTATGGTATGGAGCCCAGATACTTAACCTCTGTGGTTACTGCATTATTATTATCTATGTGGTTTGTTGGAAATCGGGGATCCTCGGGAAGATCGGTGACGATCGGGGGATGGCATACGCGTGTCAGTAGTTACCTATTTTTGCAGAGGTAACCCGGCCTTGTGTTGGCAGAGATCCGGTTAGGTTCTCGGGTCGTCTATTCCAGGGACGTACCCATCGTGGATAGGAAGTTCCTTTGCCTGACCATTTGTTGGAAATCCAAACTCCAATACGAACTTTGTACGGTATTAGTTGTAGAACCTGCCATTTACGTACGGTGGTCACCACTGTTTAGATGGTAGCTATAGTAGGCATACGATACTGGTCGTATGTTGGCTAAGATTAATATTATACTTTCGAAATGTTTTCTACACTATGCACTAATAATAATATCAAAAATGATTTGATTTTGCGTAGTAAGCATCTTTGACTATCATAAGAAGAAATCTCCTCCAATTCTGCGTTTGCATTGTGTGTGTGGTGGGAGGTCTTATGGTAGTTTCATTTTCCAAAAGCATTTCGAATTGACTTTAAAATTATCCTGTTGTTTATTTTTAAAGTATAACTGTTTTACGATCTCACACCAGTCACCATGACTGACTCGGAGTTTATTGTTTCCCTTCTAAACTCTGGGTGCCCACCAATTTCCACACGGGCAGTCTAGAGTTAGGTTATCAGGATATTCTGGATATTCTGGAGCTTGGAAGCAAGCTGAATGACGAGACGTAGTATTTGTATCTGATAAGTATTTATTCCGCTGTGTATTCTGTATGAGGACAAGTTTATATAACTGTCCATTGTTGTTTATTGACTCTGATGATATGATGTGATGTAATGTAATAACAGATATAATTCTTTTGTTTTTAAATGATATTCATTTATCTATTATATATTGTTCCGCTGCGATATGTGAGATTCTGATATTGTCTCTGTTCTGTATCTGTTGTTGTTTTGTTGTTCTTCTTCTCTTTTTCTTCTATCTTCTTCTTCTTCTACCTTTTTCTTCTTCTTAAACCCTCACTATTGGAGTTTCCGGCACTCGATTGCTCGACAGTCGATAAAGTGAGTATCGATGTTGAATTTTCGAAAGTCGAAAAATCCGGTATGTGACAAAGTGGTATCAGAGCATATGGTTAAGCGACAACCCTGCTCTGTTGGGTGTTACTCATTAGAGATAGAGTCAGCAGTACTCTAGAATGAGTTTGAGTGTAATAATAGATATGAGCGCGTATTTATTATTTGAATATAAAAATGTTTTATATTGTGTTTGCTTATCCGTTGAGATGTTTGTGAATTTCGGTCGGTATGTGGGACGCCATATTATCGATAGAGATTTCTAAGCACTTAAACGAGGCAAGACGACATAGTATTGTTTTAAATAGGGTAAATGAAATAATTTTACCCAAGTCTATTTTTGTATATAAAAGAAATGATTTTCTATTAAGTATTACAGTATATGGTTGCATGGTTGTTAGGAAAGTGATAATATTAAAAGTTATCATTTTTATATGAAACTGAATAAGAAATTCAAATCGTAACTCCAAAGTTAAGAAATTAATTCACATATAAGTGAAATTTAAGAATGTAAATTATAAATGTGAATTGTAATTTAAAACGGAATTCCAGAGAAGTTTTGGAAATGTTTTGAAAAGAATTTGGAAATTTTGGAAATTTGGAAAGTTTAAATCTTTTTGATTTGAAAATGGATTTCAAAGGTTTGAAAAAAATGTTTTGAGAAGATGAAAAGCTCTAAACTCTTTTCGGTCGCTGGAAAATAATTTCGGTAATGACTGCAGCATTATCGATATTCATTTTCGGGTTTTCGGAAGAGAAATTGCTGTCAAATTGTTTTAAAAAGGAGTTGTTTGAAAATTTGGGTTTTTGTTTGGAAATTCAAATGGAATTTGAATTGTTTTCAAATGGTTTTGAAAAAGTGGAACGACTCTGGAATCCTATTTAAAAATACTTACGAAATATTAATAAGTTGATAACTTATGGAATATTGGGAATCTGATTGAAATGAAAGTTCAAATTGAAATGAAAGAATTTGTGAACAAATAAATAAACTTGCAATGGCAAATGTGAGAAAATAAAATTGAATGTTAAAATTCATTTCAAATTCGCAAGCAAATGAATTGAATTGAATAAAGTAAATTGAAAGATGAATTAAAATTCGAATTGGAAATCCAGTTTAATATAAGTGGTTATAAACCAAAATAGTAAATTGTAATAAATTTTGGGAATGAACAGAAGTGAATAAGACTGGAATTGAAACTGAAGATTGAAAACAGGTTTGAATTTGTAAGTGGATTAGAATTAGAAATGAATTAGTAATTGAAACTAATTTGAAATAAGCAGTTGTAAATGAAAGCAAATCGATAAAATTCAAAATTTCGGAATTGAAGATAAATTGAATCCAAATTGAATTGAAATGGTAAAGTAAATTCAAATGAGAAATTGAAATGTGAAATTGAATTCAAATAAAATTTGAAATGTAAAATTGAAGATAATGGGTATAACTTCAATAGTGAACTAAAGATGGTATAAGCAGTTATATTGAAAATTTTGTAACAGAATTTGCAAAATGGTTTGAATGTGTAACTAGATATTATGGCTAGTAGGATATACAGGTATAAAGGAAATTGGATTTGATTTCAAAGATAATTTGAATTGCTCGACAAAAGGTACGTATTTGAATTATAATATGAGTTTTTGATGATTTCTGGTCTAGCCGCTTGGCTTTTTCTTTTTCTTTTTGAAATCTGAGAGTCCATATGGACGTTTTGTAGTCGTACCGTATTAGCCGCGCAAAGGAGACGCTGGCGAAATTTTTCGAAAATTTAGGGCGTTAGAAAATTTTTGAGAAATTTTGGAAGTTTAAAATTTGAATTTAAACTTAAATTTGAATTGTTAAGAAAACAATGTTGTTTGAAATCGGAAATTGAAGTTGAAAAATTAGTTGAAATGATAACGAATCTTTAGTAGAGAGATTTGTTTTGATGAATTGATAAAACCATTAGATGTTGAAAGATAGTAGACGAGTTAAGGACATTTTTTCCTAACTTGTAATTTCGAGGACGAAATTCTTTTAAGGGGGGAAGTTTGTAACGACCCAGAATTTTGAACGAATTAAATTGAGAATATTTAATTAATTTTAAATATTTAAACGATGATTTAATTTGTGTCCCCGATATAATTTTGAAATCCGCAATTAAATTATAAAATTTAATCTATTGAAGTTGAATAAAAAAATTTTGGATCTTCAATTTTAAGCTGAAGAAAAATATTTCAAAAGCGTTTAAAATTCATATTGATGATACTGAAGATAATAGAAGCTTCAGAATTAAATTTCAAACTGTCTTGTTCAGTTTTGAAAATATATCGTTTAAATTGAATTTAAAAATAGCATTCCGTGGCACAGTCTCAGAATTCGATGAAACCAGTTCCATTGGGTCCGTAATAGTTTGTTATTACCGGATTTCAAATTTCGTATTTTTCGGACTTGCCGTGTGAGAGCACGGTGAATAAACGCGTTGAAATAAAATCAAATTCAATTTAAATTTTAAAATTTAAAATTAGTCAACCCAGCCGAGATTCTTTCTTCAGCCTGCTTTCTTTCAACATCGACACTTTTTCCTCTCTGCAAAGTCGCGTACTTCTTGTTCCCTCTCGTTCTTTAAATCATCACTGTCTTCGTTCATTTTTCAGAAGTAAAATGGCAGAAGCAAATTCGAATCATTTGAAAACAAGATTAATGGCCGCGTTCTCCCCTCGTTATTCAATTCAATCGAACGAATTTCCTTCCTTTTCTCCCAGATTCAAAATAAAAAAAATAAAACGAAAATGGCCGTAGCCTTTCAGTTCAAAATCACGACCATGTCGCGAGACGATCTCGAGTAAGGCGGCGTTGCAAGAGGGCTGCAGGGGACTAGGCGCTTCGACTTCGCGAGTGTAGGTAGGGTCGGAGGTCGCGACTAATCGCGTGAGGGTGGAGGCTTTCGTGAGTTGGCAGTGGGGTCGATTAGGGCTCGTCGTCGAAGCAGTGGTCTCGGAGGAGGGATGATGCTCGGCGGCATCCAAAACGAGGCGGTGGCACGAGTAATTTGGGGTATCGCGATTGTCTGGGGGCAGTCGAGCTCGAGTTCGAGCAATCTGGGCAACGACAATGTCACGATTTTGGTGCTGCGGTGGCGACGCCGTGATACGAGCGACGAGCAGTGAGATTTATGGTGGTCGCGAGTTCTACAGCGTGAGGTAATTGTTTGCTATAAATTTAACTTGAATGGGTATAGAAAGAAAATAGAAAATGTTTTACAGTAAAATAATTCCAGTTTTGGATAAATTTGAAAATAAATATATATGGATTTGAAAAATAAAGTGATGATGAAGTAATAAATACAGTTTTGCAAATTCTATGTATATGTATATATGTAGTTTTATAAAAAAGAAAAGAAAAAAATAATAATAACAGTAAGCTAATGAAATTTTAAACACCTTAGTTCAATATATATGGATATGTAAGGCAGTTTTCGATTTTTACATATATATGTTTTTGAAGACAGTAAGGTATATTAAAAGTTGTTTTGTTTCTGATTTAGTAAATATACATATAATTTTAAAGGGTTTAAACGAGTTTTTAGATATTTTTAAAACTATTGATGATTTGTTTAAAAAGGGATTTTTGTTTAAAATTTAAAAGTACTAGTTTAAGTTAAGAAATATTTGTTTTAATTTAAATGTAATAAGCAATTATATTAGCAGGAAATTAGTTTTAGAGTTAATTTTTAGTTGAGAAAATTTTATTTAAGAAACTGGTTTAGTATAAAATCATCGGTGAATTGAAATTTTCAAATGAAAATTTATAGTTCGATTAATTCGGATATTAATAAAAATTGTATAATTGTTTATACAAGGTCGAATACAACGAAGAAAAATAAATCTGGATTTGGAATGGATTGCAAAATAAAAGCTAAGGTGAGATCTTCTCACTCAGATTTATAATTGAATTGCAGTATTGATTGATTTGTTTGAATGTGATATTAGATATGATAGGATATATCTATATATATAACAGTATATACATATTGGCATATGTATATACTGGATTGATGATTTCCCGCCTCGTATAGCGGATGAGACCCTATTGCGCCGTTAGTAAGCGGATTTATAAAAACCTATATACCGCGATAATTCCGTACTGGAGCGGAATTGGTATTGTGCTAACATCTTTGGATGCAGGGAAACAGGTTGGAGGGATCCAACTGGATTCCTCAACTGTATTTATTTATTTACAGATGTTGATATATATTCTGTCATCATATGATGATATATGATGTTTGATGTTGTGATGAACTAATTGATGCGTTGCATCATCGGGTTCAATTTTAAAGTTTAAAAATAAACGATTTTTACTTTAAAAAGAATTTTGAAGTGATTTGTGGAAAGTATACGATTTATTAAATTTTGGAATTTATTTATCTTAAATAAATAAATAAATGTTATAAAGTTAAAGTTATGAAAATTTTAAATTGTGAAATATACCTGAAAGGTGATTTGGAAATAAATAGTCAAGTGATAAATAAAATAGTTTAAGTTGGATTTCTTTTGAATTATTTAAGAATGATATATATATAAGATGTACAGAATTGATATTTATCAATTAATAGTATCGGAATTTTAAAACGAGTGTTTATAAGTGTTAGAAATTTATAGAATTATAAATTGTGAAGACATGAGATTTATAGAATTATAGATTGTGAAAATTTGAAGTTTATAGATTTATAAAGATTGAATTTTATAGATTTATAAAGTATGAAGTTATAAAATGGATGAAACGGTAGCATAAAAGATTTATAAGAGATTAACTTATAAATTTGATTTTTGCCTTTAAATGGAATATTTATCGAATTTGTAAATAAAAGGAGATTTATAAAATCGAAGTTGTTATAAGATAGAAATAGAATTTATAAACGTTGTTTTATAAATTCGAAATCAATGGGATTTGAGAAATTAAATATAGAAGATTTTTAAAGAAGATATATTCACGATTTTGGACAGTGAATATATTGTTAAGTAAAATGGATTCATTTTTGAAGAAGTAATATTTTCAAAATAAAGTTAAACATTTTAAAGGTGTTTTAAAATGTGTTATGAATCGAAAGCATAGATTTCAACATTTATTGTTGAAATAGACGTTTTCGAGAAATAAGGAAATGGTGGACTATAACACTGTTGTTATAGTAAATGATTTCCGAAAGGAAATGTTTTTATCTAGTATTGGGATCTACATATCTATTTTAAATTTCGAATCCCTATACTAGTGATTTTTGAATCGTCGTAACGATGTTTTACGCAATATTCGTTTTGACTCAAATAAATGTGTTAAAAGAATATTTTCCTTAAAAGATGAATATATATACTTAATTTGATTTAAGTATATCGAATATTTTCAAGTGTTGGAAATGAATAGATTTGTGAAACACTTATTTTTAAATAAGTATGGAAATGTTTTTTTCAATGAAATGAACGTTTTGAGAATTTATCTTTGTAAAAGATAAATTGAAATTGAATATTGAAAATCGATTTGAAAATCGTATATCAGTAGATATTTTGAAGATATAAATTCACTATGGGATTTATAAATGGAATGTGAAATTGTTTTAAAAATAAACGTTGATTTATTTTTCAAGTGTGGAAATTTTATATCTAGTAAAGATATTTTTGAAGATAAAATAATTTGGAAAAACTATTTGGAATTTGATGATGTTGCGCATCTTTATTGATAGTTAAATAACCGACTATCAATAATTACCTTTAGATAGGTATTTGTTGTGAATTGGATGAATTTAAATGCCACACTTATTTTTAAATAAACGCTCACTATTCGGGTTAGCCGGGAAAGGACCATGGGGTCGTATAACCCATTCCGAATATGTGATACGTCGTTATGAATCGCATTTGAAGACCGGTGTTGAAGACCGGATATTTTTGAAAACGGAAGGATTACCGTCGAGTTACTCTACATCGACTGATCTTCGATTTAGAGGTTTTATCACCCTTAGTGACGGGAAGTCCGGACGTGATTAGAAAATTATCCGGAAATGCAAGGGCTTCGTGAGAAGTGCCTTCGGTTCTGTTCGATCCCGGAACAGACTTGTATGGATTGTGTGTCTGACGTTACAATTTGAGATATAAAGCTGATTTCTTTCAAATACATTCTGTTGGTGGCGGAGAATTTATTCTCTTAGCTTAACACCCTTCTCTGAGACGTACGAGCTCAGAGGTTATGTAGTTGAAATTTATCAGCGATATATCCCAATTTGGTAACGTGGCATACTGAGTGTTGCTGTGAAATGATCAGTGTTTGATCATTTGTGATATGATCATTTGTTTGATCTTATATCTTTGTGATCATAGGTTGATCATTTTGTTTGACCCGAAGCAGGGCTTTTTGAGAAAGCGTAGCTTTGTGGACGAGACTTCGTCGAGCCTCACACCCCGGAAATGGTCGAAACAGGACGAATGCAGCAAGGTTCTAGGGAGTAGCGCCCCTTAGTGTATGTCATTCCTTCTGGATAAAGGTGGTATTATGGTATGGAGCCCAGATACTTAACCTCTGTGGTTACTGCATTATTATTATCTATGTGGTTTGTTGGAAATCGGGGATCCTCGGGAAGATCGGTGACGATCGGGGGATGGCATACGCGTGTCAGTAGTTACCTATTTTTGCAGAGGTAACCCGGCCTTGTGTTGGCAGAGATCCGGTTAGGTTCTCGGGTCGTCTATTCCAGGGACGTACCCATCGTGGATAGGAAGTTCTTTTGCCTGACCATTTGTTGGAAATCCAAACTCCAATACGAACTTTGTACGGTATTAGTTGTAGAACCTGCCATTTACGTACGGTGGTCACCACTGTTTAGATGGTAGCTATAGTAGGCATACGATACTGGTCGTATGTTGGCTAAGATTAATATTATACTTTCGAAATGTTTTCTACACTATGCACTAATAATAATATCAAAAATGATTTGATTTTGCGTAGTAAGCATCTTTGACTATCATAAGAAGAAATCTCCTCCAATTCTGCGTTTGCATTGTGTGTGTGGTGGGAGGTCTTATGGTAGTTTCATTTTCCAAAAGCATTTCGAATTGACTTTAAAATTATCCTGTTGTTTATTTTTAAAGTATAACTGTTTTACGATCTCACACCAGTCACCATGACTGACTCGGAGTTTATTGTTTCCCTTCTAAACTCTGGGTGCCCACCAATTTCCACACGGGCAGTCTAGAGTTAGGTTATCAGGATATTCTGGATATTCTGGAGCTTGGAAGCAAGCTGAATGACGAGACGTAGTATTTGTATCTGATAAGTATTTATTCCGCTGTGTATTCTGTATGAGGACAAGTTTATATAACTGTCCATTGTTGTTTATTGACTCTGATGATATGATGTGATGTAATGTAATAACAGATATAATTCTTTTGTTTTTAAATGATATTCATTTATCTATTATATATTGTTCCGCTGCGATATGTGAGATTCTGATATTGTCTCTGTTCTGTATCTGTTGTTGTTTTGTTGTTCTTCTTCTCTTTTTCTTCTATCTTCTTCTTCTTCTACCTTTTTCTTCTTCTTAAACCCTCACTATTGGAGTTTCCGGCACTCGATTGCTCGACAGTCGATAAAGTGAGTATCGATGTTGAATTTTCGAAAGTCGAAAAATCCGGTATGTGACTATTACAACGGGCACATGCCCGTTGCAAAAACCATATTACAACGGACATTGCCCGTTGTAAAAAGACTATTTTTTTGTAGTGATACACGCACGCATACACACAGACACATAGACTATATATATATATATGAGTGATCTTTCATAGTGTTTTAAAAATTGTGCTGAACATTCATGAAATAACATTTAAAATGATTTTAAAAGATATGATTTGCCAAGTTTAAAAGTGTAGCTATGTAGAAATGATTATTTTACCAATAATGATATAACTCATTTGAACTGAAACATGGGTTTGCAAGGGATAAAAATGTAAAAAGGTAAAATCAGCACATTGAGTTTTGAAAAACCAATAAATAATTGCTGATTGATATTCACTGAATAGAGAATAATATTCAGAATACATATTGTAATCAAACAATCTAAAAAACACTGATCACTTGATTCATTCAGCATTCAGTGGTTATATTTTCTAAAAAAACAAAGCCTAAGCTGCTCTCTTTTTTGCTGAATCACTTTGCTGAACAACAATGCTACCGGTCTGAAACGCTTTATTGTTGTCGGTCTATAAATGGAGCTCGCTGCCTTGCGTCAGCCACTGGACCACATTGCTTGAAACATGAAGCGATGTTGGGGTTTGGATCTACGACACAATGTGCTTGAGTTGGATGATCGGTGTAGTCAGAGAGCTAATGTAGCTTTCTAGATTTTTTGGTGCATGTACCATGTATTCGATGAAGCGTAGTGTTTGGATGGTGCTTGCATTTACGGTCGCTGGGTTGTTGTGGAGGCTTTATCCAAGATGTAATGCTTTGAGTGTGTGTGGGAGTTGATGATGAATATTGTTGGTTTGGAGTTGAGTGTATGGTAGGAAGATCTAGTGTCTAAATTTGAGTTACTGCCCGAAGTAAGAGATGCTTTTGTGCACTACTCCTCCAAATCTGATGCTGAGATTACTTGGATGCAATGCTTAGTTATGCTTACTTTGTGTTTGTTGATATGTGAAAAAATAATAGTTGTTTTTTGTTGCTTTCCTCGAGTTGATGGATAATATTTTTCTGGTTGCCTTGAGAAATAGTAGTTTTGGGTATGATGATTAGATGGAAGACTTGAGTGTTTGACTGTTGGGTCCAAGACATTTTATTTCTGCCTCATCTACTGAGGAGTCTCTAAAATTTTTAGATCTGGCTGCTTTTGAACATCCCAGATGGTAGGAGGAGATCTTCTAGTTTTATAACACCCAATTCTCTTTGGTGCCATAAATTATAAAGCAAAAAACGTTTTAGCTATGCAAACTTTAGTACAAATGATAACCATGCTCATTTTTTGAAGAAGAAATAGTGTGCAAAGGTTTCGGAATCATAAAGGCACTACTGAAGTGAAGACAAAAGAAGAGCAGTGATTGTCATTGTTAAGGATGTAGTGTTGAGGTTGAAGGACGGTGCACGAGTTGCACGGATGAAGGTCCAACGTAGGACAATGGAAAAGAAAGAAAGAAAGAAAGAAGAATTATTATTTTTTGTATGACTATTTTTTTTGAAAAATAAGATTAGTGTGTAAAAATCTTATAATATAAAAATAAATAGTAGACAAGCACCATTGTCGTAGTGGTTAAGTGATTCGACTTTGGTGCGAGAGGTCATAAGTTCGAAACTTACGTAGCGTGATTCGAACATATATTGACATGTGATTTGTGTTATGTTGTCCCAGTGACATGTTGTATCTAAGTACCATTTCAAAAATAAATAAATAAATAAATAAATAGTAAAATGAAATTGAATGTATTAAAAAACTGAATATAAAAAATTGTATTCTGTAATAAAAATATTGATGTTGTAATATGATATATTTGTTGCAGTGACCATTATAGGTGTATTATAATATATAAGCTTCAGCTAATTTTTTTGTCATTTTTGCATTTATTTTGCAATGGGCATTTACAGTTTGTAAATGAACATATTGCAATAGTTTTTAACCATTGTAAAAAATCCTTACTACAAACGTCACTTGCAACTGTCATAAACATTTGTAAAATGCATTCCCAATTACAACTTCGCATATTAAGGCTGGTGACCGCTAGTTGTGATAGGCCTATGACTACTGGCATTGCTAGTTGTGAATTAGGTATTTTATTGCAGTGAAGGTGCATCAAGGAGATACCATCACTCAACGTGTGTTCAAAGGCTACATCCCTAAGGTTTAAATCTCATTTATATTTTATGTCATATTCATCATGTAGTATACAAATCATACGATGATTTTGTATGTGCAATAGCTGTCTCCATTTTACCACTCATTGAATTATATATTGATCTGTTTATATTAATCAAATTGTTGTTTAAATCTTTGTATAAAATAAAAAACAACATTCCCTTTCGACCATGATACTTAATTTTACATTATTTTAAAATTTTAAAATTGATTTTTACTAATTTTATATATGTTATTTATTATTTACAGTTATATATACATATATAATATATATTTAAAAAGTGTTTATAAAATTGAATATATGTAAAATAATTTCCGGCATTATTTTTTTAATTTACGAATATATGTGTGTGTGTGTGTTAACACTTAACATATTAAAATATAATAAGTAGTTTCAGATTTTATTAAAAAATTACATCAAAAAAGAAATAGAATTATATAAAACATTTAAAATTTAATTTTATTGAAAATTACATGCTTTAATTATCTTATGATTTTTAAATAATTTGTTTATTTACAAAATGATAATAATTTTATTTTCTACAATGATAAAAAAACATTCAAAATATAAATTAACTAATTAATTAATGATATTTTTAAATGGTTTTTATATATCTAGATTTGAATTTTAAATATTTAACCAAGCCAGAATTAAATATTTGAGATACTAAATTTGAATTTGAATTTTATTTACTTATTCAAAATCTAATTAAATAATTTTAAAGTTTATTTCATTTAATATCTAAAAAAATTTATGTATATTTATATATATGTATATATAAGTGTGTGTGTGTGTGTGTATAAAATATTTTGAGATAGGCAATACATATATAAATGGTCATTGTATATATTATACACGTAATATCATCATATTATACGTATACATCAACTATGAACACAATATTATGTTGCACATACACGTTATACACGTATGTGTATATAGTGATATACTCATAAACTATACACAAATTAATTTTCATTAACTCATTAATTAATTAAATAAAAATAAATAAATTACATTTGATTTTATTTAAATTAACTTAATTGGATCTAGTATAGCCCATTAGACTTCAAAGGCTCACTATGATCAAAATAGAGAAAAAATTGAAATCTACATGCTTCATCCACTGTAGATCGAACCAGTTCTAACAATGATATCAGAGCTTAAATGGTCTGTGTGATCTAATTAGAAGCTGTAGGGTCAACTAACTAAAGCTTACCTATCCGACAAGATGTCTAGAAAAGTACACTACTAGAGTTACAACATTTTACCGATGCCAAAACATCATGTCGTCGATAAAAAAATTTCGATGACATACAGATGACTTTGCGGTAGTCGATAAAACCCCTATGGAAAAACAAGCATCGACGACTTGCCCACTGACACACGTAAGGCCCATACCGATGACATGGCGATGATATAATTTTCGATGACACGTCGACGATGTCTTTGCCAATGACTTGTAGACGCCCTAATAAAAATGCAATTTCTAGGTTTTCCAACGACTTGCCAATGCCATACCGACGACTTACCATAACCAATTTTGTAGAATTTCTTCTGCTTTCTTCCCCTCAATCAACAACACAACATTCTGGCAATGCCACACAATCAAATATAACACCAAACTAACACAATATCATATCCAAATGTATGTAAAATAAAAAAAATAACAAAAAATCATAGAAAAAGGTAAAACAATACCATATATATTCTAGAAAATCAACACATGCATGCTTACACACAACATCATGTCCATACAACATCGTATTCATATAATAAACAACATCATATGTAAATACATACATTATACATGAACATATCCATAAAAAAAACTCATGATTATGGGGATGGCGGTGGCTATGGGCCTATGTCACATTACTTTCAAAATGCTGATTGAAATATTTGGTACAGGGCTTTGACTTGCTTCTTCTACGCGACCATCTCTTCCTCGTGCCTCCACGTCATCTCCCTTTGTACCGCTATCTCCTCCTCATGCTTCCTAAGAAGCTGTGATAACCCTGATTTTGTGAGCAGATTCATGATTTAATTTAGTTTATATTTGTTTAAAATTGCATTGAAAAGATAGAAATAGGAAACTGATTTGTAGATATATGGTTTAAAACATGTATATGTGCACAAGATAGTGCACATACATGCACACAGTTTCTGCATAATAAAATAGGCAGAAATCAATATATAAATTAAAATAACTAATTTAGAAATACATATGCATGAAGATAGGATTTTGTCTTTAAATAAATATGGCACAAGGAAAATAAAAGCTAGGGAGAAATAAACTTAAAATTATTTAAAGAAAGAAAGAAAATAAAAGGACTTAGGGAAAAAAAATAGGCATACATATGTTATACATAGACACACGCAAGCATTGCAGGTGAAAAAAAAGAGAAAAACAAAGCTTGCATGGAAATGGTATGAACCCTTAAATAAACACTTTGTCCATTTCCAGCAATTTTTTTTGCTTAGGAAAATTAAAGTCATGCATATAACATGACTCGAGGGTAAGGTTAAAAGAATGAGGTTTATTTTCTAAAAAAAATTAACAAGGACCACATACCCTTTTCTTTTTATGAATCAAGTGTAAGGCAGATCATATTATGGGGTAGAACTGACATTGGGTAATTCCATAAAACCCTAGTAACAGCCAGGGTTTATATAAGGAGGCTTAGTGTAGTAAGATCATACACATTTGCTCTTCATAACCAAAAGGAAAAATAGAAAAAAAAATATAAGCCAGAGAAAATAAGGAGCACCGGCCATTAGAGTTAGAGGAAGGCAGAGGATCAAAAGAAAAGAAAGGCTTAGGAAAAAGGAATTAATGTGAGTAACCTCACTGAAAACTTTGGCATTAAGTCCTGAATATTGAGGCAGCCTGTTTGAATTAATAATTCACTTTTGCAAGTTATGTTCATTTTATGATTTGATGACTTTGGTTTGTTAATGATCTGTTCAAGTGTAAAACCCTTCATAGTGATTTACCCAAAAATAAGAGTCATGGATTTCATGTTTAAAATGTTTATCTGTGCTATGAATTAATTTTGAGATGGAGTGATTTCTTTTTATGGGTTTTCTTCATAAAGTTATTTATAAAATCCCAGTATTCATGTGGTAGATATATGGTCTGAAAATGGAAAGAAATATGGGGCTGCAACATTGTGTTGTTGCTCATGTCTCATGTTAACTGAAACAAAAGAAAATGTAGAAGTGCAATGTTATACATGTGCTGAGCTTCTATGTTTTATGAACTACCCAAATCAAAATATATACTTATGATTTAGCCAGATCTTCAAGATTAATAAGGATCTGATTGAACCAGAGGTAAGAGAAGATAACTAGTAAACTACTTATGACCATATGTTTATAACTTGATCCATTGAAACCCATAGGCAAAATAATATGCTAAGAAATCACATCTGTTTTCATGATTAAATGTTTGCTTCTGAGAATATGACTTACTATTCTCTGGATGAATACATGTTGGGTGAATTGTTTATTTTTCTCTGATTGAAAAGTGAGATGCAGAGGGGATTAGCACACTTATGAAAAAGGAAATAACACTTAGTAATTTAACTAAGGACTTTGGATCTTAGGGCTACAAAATATAGCTTGGCAAGGTGAACATTGCAAGCTCACACATGGTATGTTTATACCCAGGGGCCTGAGTGTGCTGGGTTAACAGAGAAATGTCCCAGGCAGTGTGTGGTTTAACAAGAGAAAGTAGCTAAAGACCATATGACACTTGATAGTGAACAATAGAAATAGGTTCAAGGGAGGCTTGGATGAAGTCCCTGATGGCCAGTAAATTTGTAAGAGGGCTTGATGACTGAATTGATGATTGCATTGGTTGGTTTATGATGTTTTATTAGTGAATCTTATGATTGTTTTCTCTGAATTAAATTACTTGGATCATACATAATTTGTTTTGCACTGATATGAAGGAACATGCCTCACAAAAACATACACAGGGATGATACTGAGTTCCTTAATTCATTCAAAGTATTTGAATATAAATAAAAGTCATATAAAATCATGTTTTCAGATAGATTACTCATACCAGACATTAGTCTGACCCTTTTTTGTTTATGCACCATTGGGTGTCTCATATTGGTATGAGGCAGTTCATGTTGATTATGCAGGTAAATAGGAATTTCATTGATCAAGCTTTGGATGAGTTAACTGCTTAAGGAATTGGATGCTATTTTTAAAGACTTTGCTGAAGTTAAATTAGATATTCATGTTGAACTATGTTAAGATATTTTGTTTAAATTTGCTTGGAAAATTACTGTATTGTTAGAACCACTGTTTTGTAAGTGTTAAACCCATATGTATCAGCTGAAACTATGTGCTTTGTTTTGCAAATGCTTTGCTAAGAAATGAAACTCTAAAACTTTAAAGAATAGTTGGTTTAAATAGTTGAGAATTTGAGATTGAAAGGATTTGTGGGTTGAATGTATATCCAAAGAATTGACATAAGAAAATCCATGTTTAAGTTAAAAAAAATCTAGCAGAAAGGTTTTGAGTTGCCTTAAAAAGAAAACAAACACATGTATTTTGTTAAGAAATAGTACAAACTGATAGTGGCTAACATAACCATTTTATTGAGCCAGGGTTGAGCCAGTAATAAAGAGTTTTTAAACTAAATTTTCAGTTATGTTTTACAATCCAAACACAGAGTAGAGTCGGACATTTTGCTAACAAGAGTAGGAAGAAATTAGGCACATGCACAGGAACATGCACACACATGCACATGCAAAAGCCCAGTTCATACAGTAATAAATTATGGAAATTCATGCAAAATGATAAGTCTTGAGACATGAAACCAATAGTTATGCACAAACCCAAGTATACTTTAAAAATCTGGTTTTTAGATGCACTATTGCTATGTAGAGAGTATTTCCTTTAAGTAATACCCAAACAGATTTCTACTTACAAATTTCTGTACTCTGATTTAAGTAGAAAATGACTTATATATCTTCATATATGTAAGTTCAAGATGAAATGAGTAAACCAATATTTTTATATTGACAAAAGGTCCTGGATAGAAGAAAAATTGGAATGCAATGTTTTCTTGATTAAATGGCCACTATATAGAAAAAAAATTTAAGTGGGTCATTTCATTTGGTATCAGAGCTATGTTGTTAAATAACATAGCAAAATTTTGTATGAACTTGTTAGCATTGGATGTATGGAGGAGTTGACTGCTTTGGATGCTTTGTTTGTTAATGTTTACACTATTAATATAATATCTATTATGACAAAATAAGTGATACATTAAAAATGAATTAATCTATAGAGTATTAGGCAAAACAGACTAACCTAAGTGTTATATCCATAGAGCTATGGTAGGACCCAGACATCAAAATGTAGGAACAAGTGAACCACCCATGGTGAATGTGCAAGAATTCATGAGAGCCATAAGGGATGGAGTAGGCAACATGCAGGAAAATCCATATGAGGAGCTTTCCAAACTACTCAAGACTTTTACCAATCTTGGAGGCAAAACTTTTGATGGCACAGAAGGAGTTATGGGAGTTCAAAATTGGCTCAGAATTTTGGAAAGAATCTTTGCAGACATGCAAGTTGAAGACCAAAGAAAGAGGCAAATTGCATCCATGCAATTGAGAGGAGCAGCTTTGGATTGGTGGGAGGTTATCATAGTTGGAAGACCTGAAGGAGAAGTGACATGGGATCAATTTAAAGCAATGCTGGAAGGTAGATTTGTCCCTGCATCAGCCAAGGAATCTTTGCTAGAGGAATTTATCAAATTAAGGCAAGGGACTATGAGTGTCACTGAGTACACTCAGAAGTTTGAATCATTGGCAAAGTATGGTGCAGTACTCATCACTACTGAGGAGGCTAAGAATGGCAGATATATTCAAGGGCTGAACCCTAGCCTTAGTAGAGCCATGCTACCATACAAAGACAGGACTTTTGATCAAGTTTTGGATTTGACTTTGACCATTGAACAACATGATAAAGCTAGAGAGAATTTCAGGGCATTCAAGAATAACCAAAACAAGAAGGGAAAGGGTAAATTTCACCCTTATGATAAGAAGAAAACAGACATAGCTTCCACCAGGAAACCAGAAGAAGTCAGGGCTACTGAAATTAAGAAGAAGATTACTTGTTATAACTGTGGCCAAGAAGAGCATATGAAGAATAGATGCACAAATGTTAGGCCTGCATCCTTCAATTGTCACCATTATGGGAAGGAAGGTCACATAAAGAGGAATTGTCCAGATTTTAAGCAAGGAAAATTAGGGGCTTTGGAAGGAAAAGGCAAGGCAGCTGAGGGATCAAGTGTTGAAAAGCATGGTCAAGTTGAAGGTACTTTGCTTATTCACTCAATACCTTTTGCGGTAGTGTATGATACTGGGGCTACACACTCATTGATCTCCCATGATATTGCACAACAATTAAAATTGAATTGTATGATTGTTGATAAGCCACTGTTAATTAGAAGCCCTATAGGTAGTTCATGTGTTCTGGGTATGATATGTATGCAACTAGGGTTAAATATAGGAGGACATGTGTTTGAGTCTGACATATATGTGTTGCAATATCAGGGCATAGGGATTATTTTAGGAGTTGATTGGTTGAGTAGATATAAGGCTATCATAAATATGGAGACATCCACCATATCATTAAAAGTTTCTGAGGGACAAAGAATAGTAGTTCTTTGTGAGGCAAACAAGAATAGAAGTATAGCCAACCTTTTTACATTGTCTAATGAAAAACCCATGCCTGCATTAGAAGAAATCCCCACAGTGAATCAATATATAGATGTGTTTGGTGAAGTTAAGGGAATTCCAAACCACAGGCCAGTTGAGCTCTCAATTAAAATAATTCCAGGAGCTAGCCCAGTGGTTAAAAGACTAACCAGAATGGGGCCTAAAGAGTTGATGGAGCTGAAAAAGCAATTGGTTGAACTAGAAGAAAAAGGTTTTATTAGACCCAGTAGCTCATCATGGGGAGCACCAGTAGTCTTTGTTAAGAAACAAGATGGATCCCTTAGGTTATGTATTGACTATAGGGAATTAAATAAAGTCACAGTTAAAAATAAATATCACTACCAAGAATTGATGATCTCTTTGATCAATTGAGTGGTGCAAAAATATTTTCTAGGCTTGATTTAGCTTCAGGCTTTCATCAGATGAAAGTAGAAGAGGAAAGCATTAAGTATACAGCCTTTAACACAAGATATGGACTTTATGAATTTTTAGTAATGCCATTTGGCTTGACAAATGCTCCTTCCTATTTTGTTGATTTGATGAATAGGATTTTTAGAGAATACTTGGATAAGTTTGTATTGATATTTATTGATGATATACTAATTTATTCTAAGTCATTCAGAGAGCATGAAAATCATTTGCATATGGTATTTGAGAAATTGAGACAGGAAGACTTAAAAGCCAAATTTTCAAAATGCACTTTTTGGCAAAATGAAGTGAATTTTCTAGGTCATATTATATCAGAGAAAGGAATATCTATGGATCCCAATAAAGTCATTGCAGTGCAAGCTTGGAAAAGGCCTACTAATGTCACTGAGGTCAGATCATTCATGGGAATCGCTGGTTACTATAGAAGGTTTATAAAAGAATTTGCAAAAATTTCAATCCCACTAACCAGATTGACTAGGAAAAATCAAGTGTTTACTTGGACTGAAGAGTGTGAGAAAGCCTTTGGGAAATTAAAAGAAGCACTAGTGCAAGCTCCAATTCTTAAAGTGCCTGAAGGAAATGAAAACTTGGTGGTGTATACTGATGCAAGTGGACAAGGGCTTTGGGGCAGTATTGATGCAACAACATCAAGTGATAGCTTATGCTTCTAGGCAGTTGAAACCAAGTGAGGTAAGGTATGCAACTCATGACCTTGAATTGGCTGCTATAGTGTATGCTCTTAAGTTATGGAGACACTACTTGTTAGGAGCAAAATTTTAAGTCTATACAGACCATAAATCCCTTAAATATTTGTTTTCACAAAAAGAATTAAATATGAGGCAGCAAAGATGGATTGAACTCCTAGCCTCATATGATTTTGAAATATTATACACCCCTGGTAAGGCTAATAAAGTAGTAGATGCCCTAAGTAGACAACATGCTAACATGGCTAGATTGATGGTAAAAGAGTTTAACACTTTATCATTGTTAATTGATTCAGAGATAGAAAGTGATAATATAGAAAACATGAGCCTATGCAGTGAGAATGTAGAAATGGGAAAATTAAGTTTTATTACTCTGGGGTCAGAATTGAGGAATAAAGTTGTAAAGTCACAAGACCAAGATCCATATTTATTTGAGAAGAAGACTCAGATATTAAATGGTGAGGCAGTGGAAGGTTTTCAGTTGAATGATCAAGGCCATTTGAAGAAAGGAAAAAGAATATGTGTTCCAGCAATTGATGATCGAGTTGAAGCAAGAAATCTTGGGTGCTTACCACAAAAGCAAATACACTATACACCCAGGAAGCACAAGAATGTATCACAACCTCAAGAGGGATTATTGGTGGAGTGGTATGAAGAGTGCAGTGGCAACCTATGTATCCAAATGTATGGTTTGCCAACAGGTGAAGGTTGAGTATCAAAAACCCTCAGGAATGCTTCAACCTTTGCAAATACCACAGTGGAAATGGGAAGACATATCAATGGATTTCATTGATGGTTTGTCTAGAACTAGGAGGGGAAATGATAGTATTTGGGTAGTGGTTCATAGGTTAACCAAGTCAGCCCACTTTATACCAGTAAAATCAGAAAGAAATGCAAGTACACTAGCCCCGTTGTTTATTAAGGAAGTAGTTAGACTACATGGCATACCAAAGACCATAGTAAGTGATAGAGATACCATCTTCACTTTAAAGTTTTGGCAGAGCTTTCACAAGGCAATGGGGACTGATTGATGCTTAAGCACAGCATACCATCCTCAATCTGATGGCCAAACAGAAATTGTGAACAAATTTCTTGAAGACATGTTAAGAGCTTGTGTATTGGATTGGGGAGGAAGTTGGGAGGATCATATCTTTTTAGCCAAATTTGCATACAACAATAGCCATCATAGTAGCGTAGGCATGGCACCCTTTGAAGCTCTCTATGGGAGACCATGTTTATCACCCTTAAGTTGGCTTGAATCTGGGGAGAAAGTGGTCTTAGGACCAGAAAATGTGAAGGAAACTTCTGAAAAGATAGCTTTGATCAGAAAAAGAATTGCTTCTGCCCAAGATAGGCAAAAGAAATATGCAGATCAAAGAAGGAAGGCAGTACAATATGATGTTGGAGATTATGTATTTATCAAAATATCACCCATGAAAAAGGTTCTAAGGTTTGGGAAACAAGGAAAGATGATTCCTAGATATATAGGGCCATATAAAATTTTAGAAAGAATAGGAACTGTAGCCTATAAGCTAGAGTTGCCAGAAGAAATGAGAGCAATGCATGATGTTTTTCATGTGTCTCAACTTAGAAGATGGGTTCATGATAAAGAGGCAATCCTAAAATCCTCTAAGGATGTGCAGATTGATCCCAAAATGATCTATGAAAAGGAGCCAGTGGGCATAGTTTCTAGAGAAACCAAGAAATTGAGAAACAAAGAAATTAAATTAGTGAAAGTGCAATGGAGTCTTGACCCAAATGATTGCACATGGGAAGTGGAGGATAAAATCAGAAATGATTATCCACAACTGTTTGATTAAATGAAAGGTAAATTTATATATATTGATGAATGTTTTGATTGAATATGCATTATGATTTTTTTTATGCATAGTGTTTAATCAAGTGATTGGCTTGACAATGGTTTGAGGTCAGAAAATTGATTTTTTTGGAGTAATGATACTTAAGTTAAGTATGAAAGAATTGTGGGACACAATTCCTAAAAGAAGGGGTATATGTGATAACCCTGATTTTGTGAGCAGATTCATGATTTAATTTAGTTTATATTTGTTTAAAATTGCATTGAAAAGATAGAAATAGGAAACTGATTTGTAGATATATGGTTTAAAACATGTATATGTGCACAAGATAGTGCACATACATGCACACAGTTTCTGCATAATAAAATAGGCAGAAATCAATATATAAATTAAAATAACTAATTTAGAAATACATATGCATGAAGATAGGATTTTGTCTTTAAATAAATCTGGCACAAGGAAAATAAAAGCTAGGCAGAAATAAACTTAAAATTATTTAAAGAAAGAAAGAAAATAAAAGCACTTAGGCAAAAAAAAAGGCATACATATGTTATACATAGACACAGGCAAGCATTGCAGGTGAAAAAAAAGAGAGAAAAACAAAGCTTGCATGGAAATGGTATGAACCCTTAAATAAACACTTTGTCCATTTTCAGCAATTCTTTTTGCTTAGGAAAATTAAAGTCATGCATATAACATGACCCGGGGGTAAGGTTAAAAGAATGAGGTTTATTTTTTGAAAAAAATTAACAAGGACCACATACCCTTTTCTTTTTATGAATCAAGTGTAAGGCAGATCATATAATGGGGTAGAACTGACATTGGGTAATTCCATAAAACCCTAGTAACAGCCAGGGTTTATATAAGGAGGCTTAGTGTAGTAAGATCATACACATTTGCTCTTCATAACCAAAAGGAAAAATAGAAAAAAAAATATAAGCCGGAGAAAATAAGGAGCACCGGCCATTAGAGTTAGAGGAAGGCAGAGGATCAAAAGAAAAGAAAGGCTTAGGAAAAAGGAATTAATGTGAGTAACCTCACTGAAAACTTTGGCATTAAGTCTTGAATATTGAGGCAGCCTGTTTGAATTAATAATTCACCTTTGCAAGTTATGTTCATTTTATGATTTGATGACTTTGGTTTGTTAATGATCTGTTCAAGTGTAAAACCCTTCATAGTGATTTACCCAAAAATAAGAGTCATGGATTTCATGTTTAAAATGTTTATCTGTGCTGTGAATTAATTTTGAGATGGAGTGATTTCTTTTTATGGGTTTTCTTCATAAAGTTATTTATAAAATCCCAGTATTCATGTGGTAGATATATGGTCTGAAAATGGAAAGAAATATGGGGCTGCAACATTGTGTTGTTTCTCATGTCTCATGTTAACTGAAACAAAAGAAAATGTAGAAGTGCAATGTTATACATGTGCTGAGCTTCTATGTTTTATGAACTACCCAAATCAAAATATATACTTATGGTTTAGCCAGATCATCAAGATTAATAAGGATCTGATTGAACCAGAGGTAAGAGAAGATAACTAGTAAACTACTTATGACCATATGTTTATAACTTGATCCATTGAAACCCATAGGCAAAATAATATGCTAAGAAATCACATATGTTTTCATGATTAAATGTTTGCTTCTGAGAATATGACTTACTAATCTCTGGATGAATACATGTTGGGTGAATTGTTTATTTTTCTCTGATTGAAAAGTGAGATGCAGAGGGGATTAGCACAATTATGAAAAAGGAAATAACACTTAGTAATTTAACTAAGGACTTTGGATCTTAGGGCTACAAAATATAGCTTGGCAAGGTGAACATTTCAAGCTTACACATGGTATGTTTATACCCAGGTGCCTGAGTGTGCTGGGTTAACAGAGAAATGTCCCAGGCAGTGTGTGGTTTAACAAGAGAAAGTAGCTAAAGACCATATGACACTTGATAGTGAACAATAGAAATAGGTTCAAAGGAGGCTTGGGTGAAGTCCCTGATGGCCAGTAAATTTGTAAGAGGGCTTGATGACTGAATTGATGATTGCATTGGTTGGTTTATGATGTTTTATTAGTGAATCTTATGATTGTTTTCTCTGAATTAAATTACTTGGATCATACATAATTTGTTTTGCACTGATATGAAGGCACATGCCTCACAAAAACATGCACAGGGATGATACTGAGTTCCTTAATTCATTCAAAGTATTTGAATATAAATAAAAGTCATATAAAATCATGTTTTCAGATAGATTACTCATACCAGACATTAGTCTGACCCTTTTGTGTTTATGCACCATTGGGTGTCTCATATTGGTATGAGGCAGTTCATGGTGATTATGCAGGTAAATAGGAATTTCATTGATCAAGCTTTGGATGAGTTAACTGCTTAAGGAATTGGATGCTATTTTTAAAGACTTTGTTGAAGTTAAATTAGATATTCATGTTGAACTATGTTAAGATATTTTGTTTAAATTTGCTTGGAAAATTACTGTATTGTTAGAACCACTGTTTTGTAAGTGTTAAACCCATATGTATCAGCTGAAACTATGTGCTTTGCTAAGAAATGAAACTCTAAAACTTTAAAGAACAGTTGGTTTAAATAGTTGAGAATCTGAGATTGAAAGGATTTGTGGGTTGAATGTATATCCAAAGAATTGACATAAGAAAATCCATGTTTAAGTTAAAAAAATCTGGCAGAAAGGTTTTGAGTTGCCTTAAAAAGAAAACAAACACATGTATTTTGTTAAGAAATAGTACAAACTGATAGTGGCTAACGTAACCATTTTATTGAGCCAGGGTTGAGCCAGCAATAAAGAGTTTTTAAACTAAATTTTTAGTTATGTTTTACAATCCAAATACAGAGTAGACTCAGACCTTTTGCTAACAAGAGTAGGAAGAAATTAGGCACATGCACAGGAACATGCACACACATGCACATGCAAAAGCCCAGTTCATACAGTAATAAAATTATGGAAATTCATGCAAAATGATAAGTCTTGAGACATGAAACCAATAGTTATGCACAAAACCAAGTATACTTTAAAAATTTGGTTTTTAGATGCACTATTGCTATGTAGAGAGTATTTCCTTTAAGTAATACCCAAACAGATTTCTACTTACAAATTTCTGTACTCTGATTTAAGTAGAAAATGACTTATATATCTTCATATATGTAAGTTCAAGATGAAATGAGTAAACCAATATTTTTATATTGACAAAAGGTCCTGGATAGAAGAAAAATTGGAATGCAATGTTTTCTTGATTAAATGGCCACTATATAGAAAAATAATAATTTAAGTGGGTCATTTCATTTGGTATCAGAGCTATGTTGTTAAATAACATAGCAAAATTTTGTATGAACTTGTTTGCATTGGATGTATGGAGGAGTTGACTGCTTTGGATGCTTTGTTTGTTAATGTTTACACTATTAATATAATATCTATTATGACAAAATAAGTGATAGATTAAAAATGAATTAATCTATAGAGTATTAGGCAAAACAGACTAACCTAAGTGTTATATCCAAAGAGCTATGGTAGGACCCAGACATCAAAATGTAGGAACAAGTGAACCACCCATGGTGAATGTGCAAGAATTCATGAGACCCATAAGGGATGGAGTAGGCAACATGCAGGAAAATCCACATGAGGAGCTTTCCAAACTACTCAAGACTTTTACCAATCTTGGAGGCAAAACTTTTGATGGCACAGAAGGAGTTATGGGAGTTCAAAATTGGCTCAGAATTTTGGAAAGAATCTTTGCAGACATGCAAGTTGAAGACCAAAGGAAGAGGCAAATTGCATCCAGGCAATTGAGAGGAGCAGCTTTGGATTGGTGGGAGGTTATCATAGCTGGAAGACCTGAAGGAGAAGTGACATGGGATCAATTTTAAGCAATGCTGGAAGGTAGATTTGTCCCTACATCAGCCAAGGAATCTTTGCTAGAGGAATTTATCAAATTAAGGCAAGGGACTATGAGTGTCACTGAGTACACTCAGAAGTTTGAATCATTAGCAAAGTATGGTGCAGTACTCATCACTACTGAGGAGGCTAAGAATGGCAGATATATTCAAGGGCTGAACCCTAGCCTTAGTAGAGCCATGCTACCATACAAAGACAGGACTTTTGATCAAGTTTTGGATTTGACTTTGACCATTGAACAACATGATAAAGCTAGAGAGAATTTCAGGGCATTCAAGAATAACCAAAACAAGAAGGGAAAGGGTAAATTTCACCCTTATGATAAGAAGAAAAAAGACATAGCTTCCCCCAGGAAACCAGAAGAAGTCAGGGCTACTGAAATTAAGAAGAAGATTACTTGTTATAACTGTGGCCAAGAGGGGCATATGAAGAATAGATGCACAAATGTTAGGCCTGCATTCTTCAATTGTCACCATTGTGGGAAGGAAGGTCACATAAAGAGGAATTGTCCAGATTTTAAGCAAGGAAAATTAGAGCTTTGGAAGGAAAAGGCAAGGCAGCTGAGGGATCAAGTGTTGACAAGCATGGTCAAGTTGAAGGTACTTTGCTTATTCACTCAATACCTTTTGCAGTAGTGTATGATACTGGGGCTACACACTCATTGATCTCCCATGATATTGCACAACAATTAAAATTGAATTGTATGATTGTTGATAAGCCACTGTTAATTAGAAGCCCTATAGGTAGTTCATGTGTTCTGGGTATGATATGTATGCAACTAGGGTTAAATATAGGAGGACATGTGTTTGAGTCTGACCTATATGTGTTGCAATATCAGGGCATAGGGATTATTTTAGGAGTTGATTGGTTGAGTAGATATAAGGCTATCATAAATATGGAGACATCCACCATATCATTAAAAGTTTCTAAGGGACACAGAATAGTAGTTCTTTGTGAGGCAAACAAGAATAGAAGTATAGCCAACCTTTTTACATTGTCTAATGAAAAACCCATGCCTGCATTAGAAGAAATCCCCACAGTGAATCAATATATAGATGTGTTTGGTGAAGTTAGGGGAATTCCAAACCACAGGCCAGTTGAGCTCTCAATTAAAATAATTCCAGGAGCTAGCCCAGTGGTTAAAAGACTAACCAGAATGAGGCCTAAAGAGTTGATGGAGCTGAAAAAGCAATTGGTTGAACTAGAAGAAAAAGGTTTTATTAGACCCAGTAGCTCATCATGGGGAGCACCAGTAGTCTTTGTTAAGAAACAAGATGGATCCCTTAGGTTATGTATTGACTATAGGGAATTAAATAAAGTCACAGTTAAAAATAAATATCCCTTACCAAGAATTGATGATCTCTTTGATCAATTGAGTGGTGCAAAAATATTTTCTAGGCTTGATTTAGCTTCAGGCTTTCATCAGATGAAAGTAGAAGAGGAAAGCATTAAGTATACAGCCTTTAACACAAGATATGGACTTTATGAATTTTTAGTAATGCCATTTGGCTTGACAAATGCTCCTTCCTATTTTGTTGATTTGATGAATAGGATTTTTAGAGAATACTTGGATAAGTTTGTATTGATATTTATTGATGATATACTAATTTATTCTAAGTCATTCAGAGAGCATGAAAATCATTTGCATATGGTATTTGAGAAATTGAGACAGGAAGACTTAAAAGCCAAATTTTCAAAATGCACTTTTTGGCAAAATGAAGTGAATTTTCTAGGTCATATTATATCAGAGAAAGGAATATCTGTGGATCCCAATAAAGGCATTGCAGTGCAAGCTTGGAAAAGGCCTACTAATGTCACTGAGGTCAGATCATTCATGGGAATGGCTGGTTACTATAGAAGGTTTATAAAAGAATTTGCAAAAATTTCAATCCCATTAACCAGATTGACTAGGAAAAATCAAGTGTTTACTTGGATTGAAGAGTGTGAGAAAGCCTTTGGGAAATTAAAGGAAGCACTAGTGCAAGCTCCAATTCTTAAAGTGCCTGAAGGAAATGAAAATTTGGTGGTGTAAACTGATGCAAGTGGACAAGGGCTTGGGGCAGTATTGATGCAACAACATCAAGTGATAGCTTATGCTTCTAGGCAGTTGAAACCAAGTGAGGTAAGGTATGCTACTCATGACCTTGAATTGGCTGCTATAGTGTATGCTCTTAAGTTATGGAGACACTACTTGTTAGGAGCAAAATTTTAAGTCTATACAGACCATAAATCCCTTAAATATTTGTTTTCACAAAAAGAATTAAATATGAGGCAGCAAAGATGGATTGAACTCCTAGCCTCATATGATTTTGAAATATTATACACCCCTGGTAAGGCTAATAAAGTAGTAGATGCCCTAAGTAGACAACATGCTAACATGGCTAGATTGATGGTAAAAGAGTTTAACACTTTATCATTGTTAATTGATTCAGAGATAGAAAGTGATAATATAGAAAACATGAGCCTATGCAGTGAGAATGTAGAAATGGGAAAATTAAGTTTTATTACTCTGGGGTCAGAATTGAGGAATAAAGTTGTAAAGTCACAAGACCAAGATCCATATTTATTTGAGAAGAAGACTCAGATATTAAATGGTGAGGCAGTGGAAGGTTTTCAGTTGAATGATCAAGGCCATTTGAAGAAAGGAAAAAGAATATGTGTTCCAGCAATTGATGATCGAGTTGAAGCAAGAAATCTTGGGTGCTTACCACAAAAGCAAATACACTATACACCCAGGAAGCACAAGAATGTATCACAACCTCAAGAGGGATTATTGGTGGAGTGGTATGAAGAGTGCAGTGGAAACCTATGTATCCAAATGTATGGTTTGCCAACAGGTGAAGGCTGAGTATCAAAAACCCTCAGGAATGCTTCAACCATTGCAAATACCACAGTGGAAATGGGAAGACATATCAATGGATTTCATTGATGGTTTGTATAGAACTAGGAGGGGAAATGATAGTATTTGGGTAGTGGTTGATAGGTTAACCAAGTCAGCCCACTTTATACCAGTAAAATCAGAAAGAAATGCAAGTACACTAGCCCAGTTGTTTATTAAGGAAGTAGTTAGACTACATGGCATACCAAAGACCATAGTAAGTGATAGAGATACCATCCTCACTTAAAAGTTTTGGCAGAGCTTTCACAAGGCAATGGGGACTGATTGATGCTTAAGCACAGCATACCATCCTCAATCTGATGGCCAAACAGAAATTGTGAACAAATTGCTTGAAGACATGTTAAGAGCTTGTGTATTGGATTGGGGAGGAAGTTGGGAGGATCATATCTTTTTAGCCAAATTTGCATACAACAATAGCCATCATAGTAGCGTAGGCATGGCACCCTTTGAAGCTCTCTATGGGAGACCATGTTTATCACCCTTAAGTTGGCTTGAATCTGGGGAGAAAGTGGTCTTAGGACCAGAAAATGTGAAGGAAACTTCTGAAAAGATAGCTTTGTTCATAAAAAGAATTGCTTCTGCCCAAGATAGGCAAAAGAAATATGCAGATCAAAGAAGGAAGGCAATACAATATGATGTTGGAGATTGTGTATTTATCAAAATATCACCCATGAAAAAGGTTCTAAGGTTTGGGAAACAAGGAAAGTTGATTCCTAGATATATAGGGCCATATACAATTTTTGAAAGAATAGGAACTGTAGCCTATAAGCTAGAGTTGCCAGAAGAAATGAGAGCAATGCATGATGTTTTTCATGTGTCTCAACTTAGAAGATGGGTTCATGATAAAGAGGCAATCCTAAAATCCTCTAAGGATGTGCAAATTGATCCCAGAATGATCTATGAAAAGGAGCCAGTGGGCATAGTTTCTAGAGAAACCAAGAAATTGAGAAACAAAGAAATTAAATTAGTGAAAGTGCAATGGAGTCTTGACCCAAATGATTGCACATGGGAAGTGGAGGATAAAATCAGAAATGATTATCCATAACTGTTTGATTAAATGAAAGGTAAATTTATATATATTGATGAATGTTTTGATTGAATATGCATTATGATTTTTTTTTATGCATAGTGTTTAATCAAGTGATTGGCTTGACAATGGTTTGAGGTCAGAAAATTGATTTTTCTGGAGTAATGATACTTAAGTTAAGTATGAAAGAATTATGGGACACATTTCCTAAAAGGAGGGGTATATGTGATAACCCTGATTTTGTGAGCAGATTCATGATTTAATTTAGTTTATATTTGTTTAAAATTGCATTGAAAAGATAGAAATAGGAAACTGATTTGTAGATATATGGTTTAAAACATGTATATGTGCACAAGATAGTGCACATACATGCACGCAGTTTCTGCATAATAAAATAGGCAGAAATCATTATATAAATTAAAATAACTAATTTAGAAATACATATGCATGAAGATAGGATTTTGTCTTTAAATAAATCTGGCACAAGGAAAATAAAAGCTAGGCAGAAATAAACTTAAAATTATTTAAAGAAAGAAAATAAAAGGACTTAGGCAAAAAAAAATAGGCATACATATGTTATACATAGACACAGGCAAGCATTGCAGGTGAAAAAAAAAGAGAGAAAAACAAAGCTTGCATGGAAATGGTATGAACCCTTAAATAAACACTTTGTCCATTTCCAGCAATTCTTTTTGCTTAGGAAAATTAAAGTCATGCATATAACATGACCCGGGGGTAAGGTTAAAAGAATGAGGTTTATTTTCTGAAAAAAATTTAACAAGGACCACATACCCTTTTCTTTTTATGAATCAAGTGTAAGGCAGATCATATTATGGGGTAGAACTGACATTGGGTAATTCCATAAAACCCTAGTAACAGCCAGGGTTTATATAAGGAGGCTTAGTGTAGTAAGATCATACACATTTGCTCTTCATAACCAAAAGGAAAAATAGAAAAAAAATATAAGCCGGAGAAAATAAGGAGCACCGGCCATTAGAGTTAGAGGAAGGCAGAGGATCAAAAGAAAAGAAAGGCTTAGGAAAAAGGAATTAATGTGAGTAACCTCACTGAAAACTTTGGCATTAAGTCTTGAATATTGAGGCAACCTGTTTGAATTAATAATTCACTTTTGCAAGTTATGTTCATTTTATGATTTGATGACTTTGGTTTGTTAATGATCTGTTCAAGTGTAAAACCCTTCATAGTGATTTACCCAAAAATAAGAGTCATGGATTTCATGTTTAAAATGTTTATCTGTGCTGTGAATTAATTTTGAGATGGAGTGATTTCTTTTTATGGGTTTTCTTCATAAAGTTATTTATAAAATCCCAGTATTCATGTGGTAGATATATGGTCTGAAAATGGAAAGAAATATGGGGCTGCAACATTGTGTTGTTGCTCATGTCTCATGTTAACTGAAACAAAAGAAAATGTAGAAGTGCAATGTTATACATGTGCTGAGCTTCTATGTTTTATGAACTACCCAAATCAAAATATATACTTATGGTTTAGCCAGATCTTCAATATTAATAAGGATCTGATTGAACCAGAGGTAAGAGAAGATAACTAGTAAACTACTTATGACCATATGTTTATAACTTGATCCATTGAAACCCATAGGCAAAATAATATGCTAAGAAATCACATATGTTTTCATGATTAAATGTTTGCTTCTGAGAATATGACTTACTAATCTCTGGATGAATACATGTTGGGTGAATTGTTTATTTTTCTCTGATTGAAAAGTGAGATGCAGAGGGGATTAGCACAATTATGAAAAAGGAAATAACACTTAGTAATTTAACTAAGGACTTTGTATCTTAGGGCTACAAAATATAGCTTGGCAAGGTGAACATTTCAAGCTCACACATGGTATGTTTATACCCAGGGGCCTGAGTGTGCTGGGTTAACAGAGAAATGTCCCAAGCAGTGTGTGGTTTAACAAGAGAAAGTAGCTAAAGACCATATGACACTTGATAGTGAACAATAGAAATAGGTTCAAGGGAGGCTTGGGTGAAGTCCCTGATGGCCAGTAAATTTGTAAGAGGGCTTGATGACTGAATTGATGATTGCATTGGTTGGTTTATGATGTTTTATTAGTGAATCTTATGATTGTTTTCTCTGAATTAAATTACTTGGATCATACATAATTTGTTTTGCACTGATATGAAGGCACATGCCTCACAAAAACATGCACAGGGATGATACTGAGTCCCTTAATTCATTCAAAGTATTTGAATATAAATAAAAGTCATATAAAATCATGTTTTCAGATAGATTACTCATACCAGACATTAGTCTGACCCTTTTGTGTTTATGCACCATTGGGTGTCTCATATTGGTATGAGGCAGTTCATGGTGATTATGCAGGTAAATAGGAATTTCATTGATCAAGCTTTGGATGAGTTAACTGCTTAAGGAATTGGATGCTATTTTTAAAGACTTTGCTGAAGTTAAATTAGATATTCATGTTGAACTATGTTAAGATATTTTGTTTAAATTTGCTTGGAAAATTACTGTATTGTTAGAACCACTGTTTTGTAAGTGTTAAACCCATATGTATCAGCTGAAACTATGTGCTTTGTTTTGCAAATGCTTTGCTAAGAAATGAAACTCTAAAACTTTAAAGAACAGTTGGTTTAAATAGTTGAGAATCTGAGATTGAAAGGATTTGTGGGTTGAATGTATATCCAAAGAATTGACATAAGAAAATCCATGTTTAAGGTAAAAAAATCTGGCAGAAAGATTTTGAGTTGCCTTAAAAAGAAAACAAACACATGTATTTTGTTAAGAAATAGTACAAACTGATAGTGGCTAACATAACCATTTTATTGAGCCAGGGTTGAGCCAGCAATAAAGAGTTTTTAAACTAAATTTTCAGTTATGTTTTACAATCCAAATACAGAGTAGACTCAGACCTTTTGCTAACAAGAGTAGGAAGAAATTAGGCACATGCACAGGAACATGCACACACATGCACATGCAAAAGCCCAGTTCATACAGTAATAAAATTATGGAAATTCATGCAAAATGATAAGTCTTGAGACATGAAACCAATAGTTATGCACAAACCCAAGTATACTTTAAAAATCTGGTTTTTAGATGCACTTTTGCTATGTAGAGAGTATTTCCTTTAAGTAATACCCAAACAGATTTCTACTTACAAATTTTTGTACTCTGATTTAAGTAGAAAATGACTTATATATCTTCATATATGTAAGTTCAAGATGAAATGAGTAAACCAATATTTTTATATTGACAAAAGGTCCTAGATAGAAGAAAAATTGGAATGCAATGTTTTCTTGATTAAATGGCCACTATATAGAAAAATAATAATTTAAGTGGGTCATTTCAGAAGCTTTGTATGCTTTCTTGTCATCTCCTCCAACTCTGCCTGGGTCAGCGTCTGAGTCTGGGTAGTGCTGTAAGAGGAGTTTCTCTCACTAAATTGGCATTGTAAATCATTCATATTAAAATTTTGAGTTTCATATTAAATACCAAACTGGACTTTAACTGTAATGATCTTGAACTCGGCCTTCAAAAATCGGCACCCTTACTTCACTTATACTCAAAATGCCGCAGATTCAAACGCCGAATCTGGCTCACCGGAGCTTATAACACCATTAAGTATAACAACACAGCGGAAGAAAGAAAACAATGATATCATATACAACTCCAATGAATACAATATCCAGAATGATATACAACAATGATATCAATATGATACAATAATATCGGAGATAAATAATGATACAGTGGAAAATAGAAGTGATAACTCCAAATGATCTGCAAAAGAGCATAATTCCACCAAACTCCAATATCAAGCTCGAACCACCATCACATCTCACTAAGGTAAGCAAGGTCAGTGACGAACTCCAAACACTGAACTAGCTCCCGATAATCTACTAACCTGACTATCTGAAAAACCCAACTCTAGACTGCCCGTGTGGAAAATTGTGGGCACCTAGAGTTTAGGAAGGGAACAATAAACTCCGAGTCAGTCATGGGACTGGTATGAGTAACAAAAACATTTATTTTCACAAAGAGAATAAAATAATTTCGCAATGCTTTTGGAAAGTGAAACTACCATAAGACCTCCCGCCACACACACAATGCAATCGCAGAAATGGAGGAGATTTCTTCTTATGATAGTCAAATATGCTTGATACGGGAAAAATTCTTTGATATTATTACTAGTGCATAGTATAGAAAGCCATTTCGAAAGTATAATATTAATCTTAGCCAGCATAGGTACCATTATATTATGCCTACTATAGCTACCATGTTAAATGGCAGGTTCTACAACTAAAATCGTACTGGGTTCGTATTGTTTGATTGGATTTCCAACAAATGGTCAGGCTAAGGAACTTCCTACTGCCACATGGGTACGCCTCTGGAGGGACGTCCCGAGAACCTACCCGAATCTCTGCCAACACAAGGCCGGGTTACCTCTGTCACTAGGTAACTACTACTCGAGTATGCCACCCCCCGGTCCTTTGGGACCTTTATCCGAGGCCTCGATCACACAGCAACAATCACACAGTAAATGATATTGGAGCAACCACACAGGTAAATATCTGGGCTCCATACCATAATATCACCTTTTTCCAAAAGGAAATGACATACCCTAAAGGGAGCGACCCTCATAACCTTGCCGCATCTTTCCTGTTTCGACCATTTTCGGTTTGTGAGGTCCGATGAGGTCTCGTCCACAAAGCTACGCTTTTTCACAAAGCCATGCTTTGATCAACAAATGATCACCAAATGACCATCAACACACAGCAACACTTAGCATGCCACACTACCAAATTGGGAGTATATCATTGATAACCTTCAACTACATAACCTCTGAGCTCGTACGTCTCAGAGAAGGTTGTTAAGCTAAGAGAATAAATTCTCCGCCACCAAACAGAAATGTATTTGAAAGAAATCAGCTTTATATCTCAAAGTGTAGCATCAGACATACAACCATGCAAGTCTGTTCCGGGTTCGAACAGAACCGAAGGCACTTCCAAAGAAGCCCTTGCAATCCGAGTATTCACAATCCCGATCGGACTTCCCATCACTTAGGGAATCTCTATACCGTGCGCTACCCAGTGCAGAGACAATCGATAGGTTATCCTATCGTTTTCACAAATACCCGGTCTTCAACACAGGTCTTCAATTGCTATCCATATACGACGTATCACTTATTCGGAATGGGTTATATGACACAAATTCCTCTCCCGGCTAAACCGAATAATGAACGTAATATTTAAAAACATATGGATATTGGGATTTCGATTAAGTCACAATTTATTATCCAAATTTCCTCTTTAAATGGTTTAAACACATTATCATTTTAATCTTTTTAAACAAAAAGATTCAATTCACAAAGTTTACCCAGTTTCACAAAGATTCATTCACAGATTTTTCAAATCAATTTCCATTTTAATTGGATTAACTCATTAAATCTTTTAAACAAAGATTTAACTGATAGCTTTCAAAACAATTCCAAAGATTTATTCGTAACTTGGAAAACTATTTTCAATTCAAATTTGAAATTCCTTTAATTCAAATTGGAAATCCATTTCTTATATGAGAGCTTTTATCAGTTGAAAACAATTAGTTTCCAAAATCATTTGAATTCAATTTCAAATATTGAATTCAAATTTAAATCAATTTATTAAATATCAAGTTTTATTAAGTTATTTAAAATAACTTTTACATTTGAAACTCATTTGCAAAGCTCTCAATTCAAATTCCAAAACTATTTGGATTCAATAATTCAATCTTTAAAATTGTCAAAAATCTGCGACTTAACAGATTTCCATGTGAAATCCATATTTGTCTGTGTATGGTGTAGTCCAGGGGTTTCACACAGTAGTGCAACATCAATAAATCATCACATATCAAAATACATAAATATAGTTGATAAGCGGTATAACTATAATGCTTATCTTTCATTTACAGATCACAGATCACAGATATATAAGTCACAGATGATAATTTACATTCATCCCAGATAAATAATGTAACAACCCGCATATTCTACGATTGAATATTTAAATATTTAATTTAAATATAGAATCGTTAATCGGATTGAAGTTCGAAAAGCTACTTTTTGCATACAGTCGAATTGGGACTCGAGATCACTTCCATTGAGTTCGAAATGCCGTTTGCGACCTTTTTTAGTATAAGCTTCGATATGTTTGGAGTTAGTAGAATTTTGCTACTTTTTCACTTTGGACTTTGGGTTTAGGTTCAGCCCACTAGCTAACTTATACTCAAATCTGAACCCCTCCTCCCCATTCACTCTCACTTCCTCCTCTTTTCAGTTCTAAAGCAACAATGGTGGAAGAGAATGGGAAATAGAAATTCAAAACCCTAGTCTTCATTAACAAATCCAACTTCTAGCTCCAAATTCAAAGAGAACCCTTTGGTAAGCATCTCCTTCATCTTCTCCAACCCGTTCTCCTTTCAATTTCAGAAAATTCCCTAAACCTAATTTAGAAAATGTTTCTCTTTTAAGCATAGATTCAAGCTCATTTGGGTTGTGTTGAAGAGTGGTTGATTCTCCCTTTGCTTTCAAACTCCTTCTTCATTTGTTTGGGTTCAAAGGTGAGATTTTTATCTCACATCTTAAACTATATTTATCTTCGATTGTTAGGTATGAATTCCTAACACTTATTCTTGTGCAATTGCACTTGGTTTGGATTGATTTGTGAATATACCAAATTGTTGTGTTTTAAGTTCAAATCCTTGAAAATCCAAACTTTGATCTTTGATCATGAATTTTTGTGATGCATTGAAGAGCTTATAAGGCCGGGTTGTCGTTTGGCTTAAATCCTTAGTGTCGTTGCTCGCGAAAATGCAATTTGGTTGAGATTTGGCCATTGAACTTGGTAAGTTGGGCAGTGCTGGAAACAGGTCCGGCCGACCGAGCTCTGTAGCCAGTCGACCGACCTGCTTCCAAATGTGCTAAGCACTTCTCTGTTTTGGGTTTGGTCGACCGACTGCAGAGCTCAGTCGACCGACCTGCTTCCCGAGAATTTTCCAGAACAGGGTCCGGTCGACCGAGCCCTGTAGCAGGCCGACCGACCTGCTGCTATTTTGCCTATTCCGCCAGTTTTGCGTGGTTTCCAAATTTAATCGATTTGTATTACTTCCTTACTTGTTGTTATCATTTATTGCCAACTTTGATGACTCCTTTTTCGGGATTTTTGAATATCCATTTCGATTAATTCTTTATCGGTTTAATTGGATTTGATTCACGTCTTTGAATGTGAATTTTGATGATTGATTGTTTCTACAATCATTTCATAGGGGATCTTATCTGAAAAACATTCATCAGAATTTCTACTATGATGGTTTTGGGATTGATTTCCTTGGACTTTACTCAAGTCTTTGAACGTGAATTTTATGTAATTCGATTCATTTCAACAATCGTTTTGTGACTTGTCACTTTAAAGATATGAAGGTTTCAATACTAGTAGTAAATATCAAAACTCTTTCATCAAAGCGATTTCAACACTATTTAAAATATCAAAAGTTCGTTTTCTTAAAACCGTTTTCCAATATATTAGTATATACAAACTTTTACCTCATTCGTATGAGAAAATCTAATTAAACGGCTTAGCAAAACAAGTGGTATGAAACGCTTGCGTTTACTTCGTCGGTTAACTTATGGACTTGTTCGATTGAAACTCTTGTGAAAATTTTCTAGTGGAGATCTACAATCTGTTCGTAAATATTTGAGTTAAGCAATTGGTTATGGGACATGAAGCTAAACTCTTATATTTACTAGCTTAGTGTAATCGACACTTCCTTATGATCATGACGATCATTCTTGTGATTTAGACTAGCAATGTGCGATGTCTCTTTGTCCGTGTGAAGGACTGTATTTCTTTTTATTGAGCTTCGTCTCAATTTATGCATGTGGCGTATCTTTCTAGGTGCGTCGATGCTTGTCACATTCGTGGAGCATTCGGCTCATAGGTCTTCGGACCATTCGTGGAGCATTCGGCTCATAGGTCTTCGGACCATTCGTGGAGCATTCGGCTCATAGGTCTTTGGACCGTTCGTGGAGCATTCGGCTCATAGGTCTTCGGACCATTCGTGGAGCATTCGGCTCATTAGTCTTCGGACCGTTCGTGGAGCATTCGGCTCATAGGCCTTTCCCCCTTTTATTGTGATTTCTGGATTTCTAATTGATGATTTCTGGAATTTATGTTTCACCACCTTTTTCAGTTGGCATTGATATGTATGTTATTTATTGTGGCTTGGTGAATTAAATAAAGAATATGATATTCTTTTTGATGCTATGAGATTCTTGAGATTTTGTATGACTTTCGTGATTTTCTAATGTATACTTATCACAGTATGACTTTATTGTTATCATACGTTTTATTATCATATCTCATATTCTATCTCATTTTATCTGATAATTATAGCTAGACTGATCCGTTTATTATTTTCTTCTTAAATAATACTCGGGTCAGACTGAGATTTTACAAGTACTTCTTCATGACTTCCTATCTGGAACCATCATTTGACTTTTGGCTAACTACTCTAGTTTAGTAGTTTTTGTTGTATACATTTGAGATTAGACTCCTTGATGTATACATATTCTTTTGGCTAACACTTGTATCTATTCTTTCGTGTTATTGTGGATCTTTTTTTGACCACTACTCTGATGTACACTTTCATGTGTTATATTCATATCTATTTTCGCCTTTGTGATATGAATTGCCTGTGACTGATTTATGTTATGCTTATTTCTGTATTTGTTTCCGAGGTCCATATAGCCACTGTGTAGTAGTTTTGAGTTTGTATCTGTATGTCGGATTTCCTCTTGAGATGAAAAGTTATATTTTTATCTGGCATATCGGTACTCGCATAAAGCAATTGTACAGATGGTCGCTCCTCAACAGCCTTATTCTCTGCGCTAGTTGACGGCATCACCTCGTGGTGTCCTTGGCTAGCGTGGGTATAGAGGTGGGGCATCACAAATAACTACAGTACAGATCACACACAAATCAGAATTTATCACACAGCATCATAGATCAGGGAATATCAACAATTCAATCATTCAGTCAGGTCCAAACATTCACAAGTAAATTTATTAATCAACTGATTCATTTAAATTAGATGTATCAATTATTAATCCGGGTTAATTATCATAAGTTAATTACAAATTATTTGAAATAAATCTTCCTTTCAAATTTATTAGTTAACCCTTACTTATTAACTAATCATTCTTAATTAATGAATCAATTAATCTTTAATTATTAAATTAATCTTAATTAATTACCATTATTAATTAATCCTTTAATTTATTAACAAATAATTTACTCAAATTCCAAATCATCATTCAGTTAATTACATTCAGTAATTATCTATTAATTACTTCTCTAAGTAATTATAATTTCCCAAATTATCAAGTGATTATCCTGAATTATACTTAAGAAATTTTAACTTGAACTAATCAAGTTAACTCAATTGATTACACTAAATAAATTAATTCCTTGATTACTTATATTAAGTAATTATACTTAATGATTCCACACATGATCATTATTAAATTAATTTATCTAAATTCATTGTTAAAATTAGTCACATTAATTAATTGTTCAAATAATCTTAGTTAATGATTTCATTAACTATTAAATTTCTTTAATCACCTTTTTAAAGAAAATTTCTTATATTAATCATTTTTTATTATAAATTAATTAACCATTAGGAACTCATTCATTAATGAATTTTAAATCATAAATCTTCATTTTTTTAAGGTAACACATTCATATTTATGATTTAATGATTATTTACAATATGGTTGAAACCATTCATCTCAAATTTCCATTTAAAACTTCATTTCTATTTCAAGATTTAGAATGAATTCTTTGTTAGTCCCTGAGGAGTTGGTTTTGATGACAACAACCTTAGAATAGATTATAAAATATAAATACTAACATTACAAGTTTATATATATATATGTATATGTAGGATCTAACCATGCAGGTATCATGAATGAAGACTGTACAGTATAGAGATTCAAGATATAGAGGTAGAAGACTCATGAGTATCAAGATTATCAAGAGTTCAAGATTTCAAGGTTAAGTTTGTTTTATTAGGAATATTTGTTAAAACTCATAGAAAGGCACTGACATCTTAATATCCAATTTATTCATGGAATGGAATCCACTTCGAGCCTGTTAAAGGGATGGAACCCTAAGTAGGATGGAACCTACGAAAATCTAGTGGGACATTGTTTTGTATCCACTAATTTTAATTCAAAGGATTTTTCAAAATTATCTTGTTTTCAAAATGATTTCAAAACTTTCCTTTTAAAAAGATTCAAAACCCTCGATTCCGTTTTTAAATAATTTTAGCCTCAAAAACATCTTTATTTTCAGAGTCAAAATTACTCCTGATTTTAAACTATCTTTTCAAATAATATATTTAACTTTCAAATAATTATACTTATATTTAAATATAAAATTATAGTTAAATTATGTATATATTGTTCTTTATATTTACTTATGTATTTCAACTATATTCAAGTATATTTATAAAGTTTAAAATAATTTTAATATAAAATAGAGGTTATTTTCAAAGAAAATCAAAACACCAAAAATCCCTTTGGGATGTCGACATACCCATATACCCCATGTCGACATAGTGTCAGTTGGCTTCAAAATTCAAATTTCAAACGAAGTGTCTATTCGCCATAACTCTTCACGAATGGACATGACTGTTGTTCTTCTATAAATAGGGGTCAGTTTCAACGAATTTTATAATATATTTTTCTGGTTTTCACTCCTCTTCTTCTTCCACATTTCTTAATACAAAATCATACCATTACTCTGCCGAAATCAACATCGAATCATACTCGATTATTTCTAGTGTGATTCTCCATCACTATCTCTACAAGATCCAAGTGCTAATCTGAGTTATAGACTTCTTTGTAATCAATCGAGCGAGAAAAGGTGTAATTGTAGCCTTGGAAATCAATTGAGCGAGAAAAGGTGTGATTGTAGCCTTGGAAATCAATTGGGTGAACTTTTTGCCCCGGAAATCAAGTATCTCTGCCCAGAGGATTGTTATTCTGGAGGGTGTACCTCGTAGCCTTGAAACCGAGGGTTGTAATTGTTGAATTGGCTTTGAAAGGAAATCCGTACTTAGTTGTGTGGGACTGGATGTAGGGTAACTCCGAACCAGTATAAAATCCGGTGTGTTCTTTCCTTTACTGCTTTTACTTTATATTTGCATCTGTGTTTGATTCTGTGTTCATATCTGTGTCTGATTAGTGTATACATTATTAACAAATTAAGATAAACTCAAAAAGATTAACAGATTTCTTAAAACACTATTCACCCCCCTCTAGTGTTAATTCTAGCCTTAAGATCCTTAATCCGCATTTCTCACATTTGGTATCAGAGCTTTGTTTTCAAAAGTTTCATAATCTGAATTTTGAAAAGTTTTAAAATGGCTATTTTGAAAAATCTGTTAAAACTAGTTTAGAATTGTTTAAATTATCATTGTTCCATGAGTCTGCATATGAATGTTATTCAAATCCTAGTTGTCTACCCAAATTTTATAATGTGCAGGAAAGATGCTTTATGGGTATCAAGGAATCAATCCACAATGGACAATCTGTGCAGATCAAAAGGGATAAGTGGATACTTGATAGTGGATGCTCTAGACACATGACTGGTAATCCGGATATGCTGAATAATATTATATACAAAGACGGAGGACTAGTTAACTTTGGAGACAACTCGAAAGGATATGTGATTGGCATCGGCAATGTCGGTAACTCTAAAACTCCTATTATTACTAATGTTTTGCTAGTTAAGAATCTGAAACACAATCTGCTAAGTATAAGTCAACTATGTGATAAAGGATATAAAATTAATTTTGAAAAAGATAAATGTCATATTGAAGATAATAACTCAACCATAATATTTGAGGGAACTAGGAAAAAGAATATTTATATTCTTAGTATGAAAGTTTCAAATGATAACCTATGTCTTTTGGCAAATACAAGTGACCCTTAGATTTGGCATAAGAGGTTTGGACATTTGAATTTCAAACTCTTATCTAGACTGTCAAAACATGATCTAGTAAGAGGTCTCCCTAAAATGAATTTTAAAGTAGATAGTTTATGTGATGCATGTCAATTAGGAAAGCTTAGAAAAAGTTCCTTTAAATTAAAAGATATGATTTCAACTTCAAAACCCCTTGAGTTACTTCATCTTGATTTATTTGGTCCATCTCAAATTCTGTCAATAAATCATAGTAAATATGTTTTTGTAATTGTAGATGATTATTCAAGATTTACATGAACAATATTTTTGAAACACAAAAGTGATACTTTTGAATGTTTTAAAATTTTTACAAAAAGGATTCAAAATCAATTATCTTTAAAAATTATAACTATACGTAGTGATCACGGTGGTGAATTTGAAAATGAAAAGTTTGAGGAATTCTGCAATAAGAAGGGAATAACTCACAATTTCTCATTTCCAAGAACTCCACAACAAAACGGAGTAGTTGAACGTAAAAATAGAACGATACAAGAGTGTGCGAGAACTATGCTTTCAGATAGTAATTTACCAAAACACTTTTGGGCAGAAGCTGTTGCTACTGCCTGTTATATTTTGAATAGAATTTTGATTAGACCTTTAACTGATAAGACATCTTATGAACTTCTTCATGGAAAGAAACCTAAGGTATCATATTTCAGAATTTTTGGAAGTAAATGCTTTATTTTAATTACAAAGGATAATTTGGATAAATTTGATCCTAAATCCGACAAAGGAATCTTTATCGGATATTCTAACAGAAGTAAAGCTTATAGAGTTTTTAATTTAAGATCTAACACCATCGAAGAAACAATGCATGTTTCGTTTGATGAAAATTTAAAAGATTTTGAAATTATAAATGATGAAGAAGATTTAGTTACTCAAAATCAGGAATCAACCGAAACTAATAATGAATTAAATCATCCTAATAAAAGGATTAAACTTTTAAAGGATCACCCTATTGAAAATATAATAGGAGATATGCAATCTATTGTTACAACTAGAAATCAACTAAGTAAAATGAGTAATGTAGCATTTATATCAACTATTGAACCCAAAAATCCTAAAGAAGCATCAACTGATGATTCATGGATTTTGGCTATGCAAGAAGAGTTAAATCAATTCACTAGAAATGAAGTTTGGAAACTTGTTCCTAGACCTGAAGATAAAACTATAATTGGAACTAAATGGGTTTATAAAAATAAAATGAATGAACAAGGTGAGGTCGTTAGAAATAAAGCACGATTAGTCGCCCAAGGTTATTGTCAAGAAGAAGGTATAGATTATGACGAAACCTTTGCTTCTGTAGCAAGATTAGAAGCCATTAGGATTCTACTTGCTTTCGCAAATCATAATAATTTCAAATTATTTCAAATGGATGTTAAAAGTACATTTTTAAATGGATTTGTAAAAGAAGAAGTATATGTTGAACAACCACCACTTTTTGAAGATGAAAATTTACCAAACCATGTGTACAAACTTAAGAAAGCTTTATATGGTCTAAAACAAGCTCCTAGAGCCTGGTATGATAGACTAAGATCTTATTTATTACAATCAAATTTTGAAATTGGTAAAATAGATAATACTCTTTTTATTAAAAGAAATAAAAATGATATTCAACTAGTACAAGTATACGTAGATGATATCATTTTTGGTTCAACTAACTTCGAAATGAATAAAGAATTTTCTGAAATAATGACAAAAGAGTTTGAGATGAGTCATATGGGTGAATTAAACTTCTTTTTAGGATTACAAATAAAACAGTTAGATAATGGTATTTTTATTAGTCAGGAAAAATATGCTAAAGACCTAGTTAGTAAATTTGGTTTGACTACTACGAGTGGAAAACCCACTCCCATGGCAACCAATGAGTACCTTAGTAAAGAAGATCTCTCGAAAGATGTAGATCAAAAGTTATATAGAGGAATGATTGGATCACTACTCTATATCACTGCTAGTAGACCTGATATCATGCATAGTGTTTGTCTCTGTGCAAGATATCAATCTCATCCTAAAGAAACTCACTTAAAAGTTGTAAAACGTATCATAAGATATATTAAACACACCTCTGATTATGGCTTATTTTATCCTAAAAATGATTCATTTGATTTAATATCATACTGTGATGCTGACTATGCTGGATGTAAATCAGACCGAAAAAGTACAAGTGGAACCTGTCACTTTTTGGGACATTCTCTGGTTTTCTGGTTTAGTAAAAAGAAAAATACAGTTTCTCTATCAACAACTGAAGCAGAGTATATTTCTGCTGCTTTGGCTTGTTCTCAAGTAATATATATGCAACAAACTTTAAGAGATTTTGGATTAAATATCTCAAAATCTCCAATTTATTGTGATAATACTAGTGCAATAAATTTATCTAAAAATCCTACTCATCATGATCGAACTAAACATATTGATATCAGACACCATTTTCTCAAAGATAATATAAGTAGGGAAGTAATTACTCTCGACTATATCAATTCTGAAAATCAAATTGCTGATATTTTAACAAAACCCTTAAATGAATCTACATTTACTAAATTAAGAAGAGAATTAGGTATTTGTTCCATAACTGAAATATAAAATATAAATAACAAGTATAATTAATAACTAATATTAAAAAATCATATGGTTAAAATATGAGGACTATGTCGACATCCCCTAGGAAGACATGTCAACATGTAACGTTTTTTTATTTTTATTTTAAATTTTCCCACCAAATTTCAAAATTTCAGTTATATATTCTTCTCTATTTCGAATTCTTATTCATTTTCTCTAGTTTCTCTTCATTTTCTATTCTGAAATATATAAAATAATGGCATCTTCCTCTAAATCAAACATAAAACCATCTTTCTTATTCCCCTCTCCTACTTCTGGTCCATTCCAATGCTTTACTCTCGCACGTGTAACTAAATTGGAGGAGTCTATGAAGGATACACTTCAGATGTTGACTGAAATTCAAGTGACTCAACTTCGTATGGCGAAAGAGCAAGAGAAGCAAGGCAAGATTCTTAGGAATTTACAAAAATTCCTAATGGATAACCAGGCCAACCCTGTCTTGATCGATGAAGACTCTTCACTCAATCAAGAACATGAGGTCAGCGACGAAGAAGAACCTATGGAAGAAGCACACGAGGAGGGTGATGACCAAGTAGTATGCGTTGGAGAAGTGTGTTTCGACAAAAATGGGAATCTTGTTGAACAACGTGGAAATTTCTGTTTCCACTATCCAAATTGTTCAATTCATAAATCTCCTATGTTCAGAAACACACATTAGTTTCTTTTCTTTCTTTCCGTTGTTATTTGTGTTTTTATGTTTTTCAATCGCAAATGTAAATACAACCATATTCATAATAAATAAATTCGTGTTCTTATTTGTGTTAGTATTATTGTGAATTCTTAGTTAGGATAGTTGATAGTTTAGGATTATATTTTAGTTAAGTACTGATTATGTATGATAACACTATCATTATAATCACAAAGTAATGTAGTCTTAGTTTCAGGGGGAGTTATATAGAGTTATATAGTTTTTGTTGATGATGAAGGGGGAGAAATATAAAATAGGATAGTTAGGCATAGATTAAGGGGGAGTTGTTAGTTTTAGGAGGATTTATTAGGATAGAAGGAATATTTTATAAACAAAGGTTGTCATCATCAAAAAGGGGGAGATTGTTAGTCCCTGAGGAGTTGGTTTTGATGACAACAACCTTAGAATAGATTATAAAATATAAATACTAACATTACAAGTTTATATATATTTATATGCAGGATCTAACCATGCAGGTATCATGAATGAAGACTGTACAGTATAGAGATTCAAGATATAGAGGTAGAAGACTCATGAGTATCAAGATTATCAAGAGTTCAAGATTTCAAGGTTAAGTTTGTTTTATTAGGAATATTTGTTAAAACTCGTAGAAAGGCACTGACATCTTAATATCCAATTTATTCGTGGAATGGAATCCACTTCGAGCCCGTTAAAGGGATGGAACCCTAAGTAGGATGGAACCTACGAAAATCTAGTGGGATATTTTTTTGTATCCACTAATTTTAATTCAAATGATTTTTCAAAATTATCTTGTTTTCAAAATGATTTCAAAACTTTCCTTTTAAAAAGATTCAAAACCCTCGATTCCGTTTTTAAATAATTTTAGCCTCAAAAACATCTTTATTTTCAGAGTCAAAATTACTCCTGATTTTAAACTATCTTTTCAAATAATATATTTAACTTTTAAATAATTATACTTAGATTTAAATATAAAATTATAGTTAAATTATGTATATATTGTTCTTTATATTTACTTATGTATTTCAACTATATTCAAGTATATTTATAAAGTTTAAAATAATTTTAATATAAAATAGAGGTTATTTTCAATGAAAATCAAAACACCAAAAATCCCTTTGGGATGTCGACATACCCATATACCCCATGTCGACATAGTGTCAGTTGGCTTCAAAATTCAAATTTCAAAAGGAGTGTCTATTCGCCATAACTCTTCACGAATGGACATGACTGTTGTTCTTCTATAAATAGGAGTCAGTTTCAACGAATTTTATAATATATTTTTCTGGTTTTCACTCCTCTTCTTCTTCCACATTTCTTAATACAAAATCATACCATTACTCTGCCGAAATCAACATCGAATCATACTCGATTATTTCTAGTGTGATTCTCCATCACTATCTCTACAAGATCCAAGTGCTAATCTGAGTTATAGACTTCTTTGTAATCAATCGAGCGAGAAAAGGTGTAATTGTAGCCTTGGAAATCAATTGAGCGAGAAAAGGTGTGATTTCAGCCTTGGAAATCAATTGGATGAACTTGTTGCCCCGGAAATCAAGTATCTCTACCCAGAGGATTGTTATTCTGGAGGGTGTACCTCGTAGCCTTGAAACCGAGGGTTGTAGTTGTTGAATTGGATTTGAAAGAAAATCCGTACTTAGTGGTGCGGGACTGGATGTAGGGAAACTCCTAACCAATATAAAATCCGGTGTGTTCTTTCCTTTACTGCTTTTACTTTATATTTGCATTTGTGTTTGATTCTGTGTTCATATCTGTGTCTGATTAGTGTATACATTGTTAACAAATTAAGATAAACTCAAAAAGATAAACAGATTTCTTAAAACACTATTCACCCCCCCCCCTCTAGTGTTAATTCTAGCCTTAAGATCCTTAATCCGCATTTCTCACATTCTTATTTAATCTTAATAAAGTTTAAAATCAATTTACTTTAGATTTCACATATTAAAAGAAGACCTCAACATTTAAACTTATTTAAAGATTTAAATTTATAAAAACTTAATTTCATTTCAAAATCTGGAATTCAATTTCAACTTTCAGTCCAGGTTGAAGATTTTAAGTTTCAACTTGTTTAAATTTTCATTTACAAATTCAAATCCATTTTAAATTCAAATTCTCCCATACATTTAATTACTTTTATATTAATAAAACAAATTGAATTTAAAACTTTATTTATCTTCAAACTAAATTTCAATTCAAGCTAGAATCTATATTTACATTTTAGTTTTGACTTAAAATTCAGTTTTAAAATTTAAATTTGGTTTTAAATTCTGAAGACAGAAACAGGTTTAAAACCCTGTAACCAACTTGACCCGAGCCTGGACGAATTTACTTCGAGTATACCACTCGAATTTCTCGAGTCACACGCGTGAATCTCCTCTGTGCTTCCCAGGCATACAAATACCCAGGCAACACAACACTATCAGGCTCGTGCACGTGTACGGCATCGCCGGCCAGCTCCAACCATCGCCACGACGTCGAACAAGTCGACATCCACCCATGCATTCATTCCCGGTCGCCAGATCGTCACCATCGTCTCGAGTTCGAGATCGAGCTAAAAATTCGAAACCTAGAAATTTGACTGGCCTCACCACCCAAAACCTGGAAATCACCTCGCCGGCACATCCCCGACCACCAGAATCCATACGACTCCGGCCATGACCTCGTCTACGACCCCGCCACCATCACCCAAAAGCCCATCGCACTCGATCGCTTGACAACGACGAACGAATCAAATCTTTCAGCCTCAACAAAACTAGGGCTACGAACTTCAACCTCACGCCGCCGTCGCCCCAGTCGTCATTACCACCTCCGACCATTTTTCTCTGACACCCAGTAAACTCCTTCACCTCCACGAACAACCCCGACATCCACAAATCACTTGATCGCCAAAAATTGGTAAAAATCCATTTTTTAAACAAAAACAAACTGCTCCTAACTCCCATCACTAAAAATCATCAATTCACGCTTAAAAATCATAACTTTAAATATAGATTCAAGTTATATCCTTGAATCAATAGTTCACGAGGTTCGAAAATCCCAGAATTTAAAGTCTTTACTGTAAAATTTTGATCTTTCGTTTTATATACATTTATACTTCATGAAACCATTTTTTAATTGTAACTCATACTTAAACACAACTATTTGGTTTTGAAACCAAAGCCTGATGTTGATTAGAAAATAAGAAATGGAATTTTCTTGTTGTATGTTACTCTGTAAAACAAACAGAGAAGAAGAGAAACACTGATACAAGCATATATACACAGAGCCATTGCAACATATATATTCAAGTTTGAAATCATTAGTTGTTACTCACCTTAACATTTTGATTCCATAAGTTTTCAGTTTGAAAGTTGAAGCCTTTTTTAAATTTGCAAAGTCAAAAATCTGGGTTGAAGTTGCTAGCTGGAACTTTCCTTCTTGATCCCAGGCCTTCTTTGATTGCTTTGATGTTTTAAGTGGATGTTTGTTTGATTATAAAGTGATATTACTTTGGTTTTTCTTAGTTTTAATGGAGGCAACTGAAACAAATTTGTTGTTCAAGTGAAATGAAGTTTACAGGATATGTTGTTTTGTACAGGGTGATGATATGGTTTTGATACAATATGATATATATATATATATATTTTCCTCTAGTACAATTATACGCAGAGATTTTTCTTGCTTGGGGGCTATGCAGATTTCTTTGGTGGCTGAGATGATAAAATGTGGTGGCTTGCATTAATTACCTTTGTACTAATATATTTTTAATTTGTTCCTTCTTTTACAAGCTTCATTCATATGTATATGATTTGTTTTCTTTTTTTTTCAAGTGTTCATACATAACTTATCTTTCTTCCTTTACAAATGTACATACTTACCTAATTTTATATGTATATACTTGAATATATATTTTTGTTCCTTTGCTTTGTCTTACTACTTTATAAACTAAATGAATTTAATATGTTGGTAAAATTTATCTAATGTGTTTACTTTATAACATAATTAAATTTCTATTTTAATTTATTGTTAAAATTTTTAGCAAATGTTCTACTTTCTATTTTTACTATAATATATTTTTATATTTATTTCTAACCCACTTATTTAAGATTTAAATTCAATGTGTATATATATATATATATATAAATTCAAATTTACTCATATATGCCCATATACATATATATATATACAATATTTAAATTTTAAATGATTTAACATAGAATTTATTTGAACTCGAGAAAACTCGCTTCAATTTACAATTAATTTTACAATTTTAATTCAAAAATTCAATTAATTATCAATTTAAATTTAATTAAAATCCGGGGTCGTTACAGACTTCCCCCTTAAAAGAATTTCGTCCTTGAAATTTGCCAGGGAGACACAAAGATAGATGAAGAATACTTCATCAACTCAAACTGAATATCTATTCTGCATTTGGCTTGCCAAATCAGAATATCAACAATAGATACAAGAACGAATCTATTTTAACACTTCACAAGATACTCGGCTTATCCAGATCTATGAAATATGTAGGGGCATCGGTTAGTTCAAAGGGATAACTAACCATTCGTAGAATATATTGGGACCCAAAGAATAGATAGATAGATGGATACAATTTCAAAACTTTTAGTTTAGAAACTAAAGTATACCTATCAACCATAGTAAACAAAGCAACCAATTCATACAAACAAACAATTCTGGCCTATTTGGAGTTTATGTCCCATGCAAATATATATCGAATCTTCTTCCTGGAACTACCAGGAACTATCAAAGAATTGAGAAAAGAGATGCTGAACAAAAGAGATTGATAGAGAAAAGATTGTTTCCTTGTTGTTATAGGGTATTGACCATTTATAGTCGTATTCCCCTGTCTCCTATCCCATCCTCTTCTTACACTCATACTCACTATCAGTGGATAGTAAGAGAATTTACTGAGGCATACGGACGGATATCTGAGGAATACTCATTCTAGGGTATACTTCACCCTATCTCTAATGAGCTACTTAATGTGTTATACACCTGAGCTAAAGTTCAACCTTAGCTCTGATACCACTTGTAATGATACGGAACTCAGCCTTCAAAAATTGGCACCCGTACTTCACTTATACTCAAAATGCCGCAGATTCAAACGCCGAATCTGGCTCACCGGAGCTTATAACACCATTAAGTATAAAAACACAGCGGAAGAAAGAAAACAATGATATCATATACAACTTCAATGAATACAATATCCAGAATGATATACAACAATGATATCAATATGATACAACAATATCAGAGATAAATAATGATACAGCGGAAAACAGAAGTGATAACTCCAAATGATCTGCAAAAGAGCATAATTCCACCAAACTCCAATATCAAGCTCGAACCACCATCACATCTCACTAAGGTAAGCAAGGTCAGTGACGAACTCCAAACAGTGAACTAGCTCCCGATAATCTACTAACCTAACTATCTGAAAAACCCAACTCTAGACTGCCCGTGTGGAAAATTGTGGGCACCTAGAGTTTAGGAAGGGAACAATAAACTCTGAGTCAGTCATGGGACTAGTATGAGTAACAAAAACAGTTATTTTCACAAAGAGAATAAAAGAATTTCGTAATGCTTTTGGAAAGTGAAACTACCATAAGACCTCCCGCCACACACACAATGCAATCGTAGAATTGGAGGAGATTTCTTCTTATGATAGTCAAATATGCTTGATACGGGGAAAATTCTTTGATATTATTACTAGTGCATAGTGTAGAAAGCCATTTCGAAAGTATAATATTAATCTTAGCCAGCATAGGTACCATTATATTATGCCTACTATAGCTACCATGTTAAATGGCAGGTTCTACAACTAAAACCGTACTGGGTTCGTATTGTTTGATTGGATTTCCAACAAATGGTCAGGCTAAGGAACTTCCTACTGCCACATGGGTACGCCTCTGGAGGGACGTCTCGAGAACCTACCCGGATCTCTGCCAACACAAGGTCGGGTTACCTCTGTCACTAGGTAACTACTACTCGAGTATGCCACCCCCCGGTCCTTTGGGACCTTTATCCGAGGCCTCGATCACACAGCAACAATCACACAGTAAATGATATTGGAGCAACCACACAGGTAAATATCTGGGCTCCATACCATAATATCACCTTTTTCCAAAAGGAAATGACATACCCTAAAGGGAGCGACCCTCATAACCTTGCCGCATCTTTCCTGTTTCGACCATTTTCGGTTTGTGAGGTCCGATGAGGTCTCGTCCACAAAGCTACGCTTTTTCACAAAGCCATGCTTTGATCAACAAATGATCAGCAAATGACCATCAACACACATCAACACTCAGCATGCCACACTACCAAATTAGGAGTATATCATTGATAACCTTCAACTACATAACCTCTGAGCTCGTACGTCTCAGAGAAGGGTGTTAAGCTAAGAGAATAAATTCTCCCCCACCAAACAGAAATGTATTTGAAAGAAATCAGCTTTATATCTCAAAGTGTAGCGTCAGACATACAACCATGCAAGTCTGTTCCGGGTTCGAACAGAACCGAAGGCACTTCCAAAGAAGCCCTTGCAATCCGAGTATTCACAATCCTGATCGGACTTCCCATCACTTAGGGAATCTCTATACCGGGCGCTACCCAGTGCAGAGACAATCGATAGGTTATCCTATCGTTTTCACAAATACCCGGTCTTCAACACCGGTCTTCAATTGCTATCCATATACGACGTATCACTTATTCGGAATGGGTTATATGACACAAAGTCCTCTCCCGGCTAAACCGAATAATGAACATATATTTAAAAACATATGGATATTGGGATTTTGATTAAGTCACAATTTATTATCCAAATTTCCTCTTTAAGTGGTTTAAACACATTATCATTTTAATCTTTTTAAACAAAAAGATTCAATTCACAAAGTTCACCCAGTTTCACAAAGATTCATTCACAGATTTTCCAAATCAGTTTCCATTTCAATTGGATTAACTCATTAAATCTTTTAAATAAAGATTTAACTGATAGCTTTCAAAACAATTCCAAAGATTTATTCGTAACTTGGAAAACTATTTTCAATTCAAATTTGTAATTCCTTTAATTCAAATTGGAAATCCATTTCTTAGATGAGAGCTTTTATCAGTTGAAAACAATTAGTTTCCAAAAACATTTGAATTCAATTTCAAATATTGAATTCAAATTTAAATCAATTTATTAAATATCAAGTTTTATTAAGTTATTTAAAATAACTTTTGCATTTGAAACTCATTTGCAAAGCCCTCAATTCAAATTCCAAAACTATTTGGATTCAAGAATTCAATCTTTAAAATTGTCAAAATCTGCGACTTAACTGATTTCCACGTGAAATCCTTATTTGTGTGTGTATGGTGTAGTCCAGGGGTTTCACACAGTAGTGCAACATCAATAAATCATCACAGATCAAAATACAGAAATATAGTTGATAAGCGGTATAACTATAACGCTTATCTTTCATTTACAGATCACAAATATATAAGTCACAGATAATAATTTACATTCATCCCAGATAAATAACTACAGTACAGATCACACACAAATCAGAATATATCACACAGCATCACAGATCAGGGAATATCAACAATTCAATCATTCAGTCAGGTCCAAACATTCACAAGTAAATTTATTAATCAACTAATTCATTTAATTCAGATGTATCAATTATTAATCCGGGTTAATTATCATAAGTTAATTACAAATTATTTGAAATAAATCTTCCTTTCAAATTTATTAGTTAACCCTTACTTATTAACTAATCATTCTTAATTAATGAATCAATTAATCTTTAATTATTAAATTAATCTTAATTAATTACCATTATTAATTAATCCTTTAATTTATTAACAAATAATTTACTCAAATTCCAAATCATCATTCGGTTAATTACATTCAGTAATTATCTATTAATTACTTCTCTAAGTAATTATAATTTTCCAAATTATCAAGTGATTATTCTGAATTATACTTAAGAAATTTTAACTTGAACTAATCAAGTTAACTCAATTGATTACACTAAATAAATTAATTCCTTGATTACTTATATTAAGTAATTATACTTCATGATTCCACACATGATCATTATTAAATTAATTTATCTAAATTCATTGTTAAAATTAGTCACATTAATTAATTGTTCAAATAATCTGTGGTAATGATTTCATTAACTATTAAATTTCTTTAATCACCTTTTTAAAGAAAATTTCTTATATTAATCATTTTTGATTATAAATTAATTAACCATTAGGAACTCATTCATTAATGAATTTTAAATCATAAATATTCATTTTTTTAAGGTAACACGTTCATATTTATGATTTAATGATTATTTACAATATGGTTGAAACCATTCATCTCAAATTTCCATTTAAAACTTCATTTCTATTTCAAGATTTAGAATGAATTCTTATTTAATCTTAATAAATTTTAAAATTAATTTACTTTAGATTTCACATATTAAAAGAAGACCTCAACATTTAAACTTATTTAAAGATTTAAATTTATAAAAACTTAATTTCATTTCAAAATCTGGAATTCAATTTCAACTTTCAGTCCAGGTTTAAGATTTTAAGTTTCAACTTGTTTAAATTTTCATTTACAAATTCAAATCCATTTTAAATTCAAATTCTCCCATACATTTAATTGCTTTTATATTAATAAAACAAATTGAATTTAAAACTTTATTTATCTTCAAACTAAATTTAAATTCAAGCTAGAATCTATATTTACATTTTAGTTTTGACTTAAAATTCAGTTTTAAAATTTAAATTTGGTTTTAAATTCTGAAGACAGAAACAGGTTCAAAACCCTGTAACCAACTTGACCCGAGCCTGGACGAATTTACTTCGAGTTCCCCCGTTCGTTGCTTCGAGTATACCACTCGAATTTCTTGAGTCATACGCGTGAATCTCCTCTGTGCTTCCCAGGCATACAAATACCCAGGCAACACAACACTATCAATCTCGTGCACGTGTACGGCGTCGCCGGCCAGCTCCAACTATCGCCACGACGTCGAACAAGTCGACATCCACCCATGCATTCATTCCCGGTCGCCAGGTTGTCACCATCGTCTCGAGTTCGAGATCGAGCTAAAAATTCGGAACTTGGAAATTTGACTGGCCTCACCACCCAAAACCTGGAAATCACCTCGCCGGCACATCCCCGACCACCAGAATCCATACGACTCCGGCCATGACCTCGTCTACGACCCCGCCACCATCACCCAAAAGCCCATCGCACTCGATCGCTTGACAACGACGAACAAATTAAATCTTTCATCCTCAACAAAACTAGCGCTACGAAATTCAACCTCACGCCACCTTCGCCCCAGTCGTCATTACCACCTTCGACCATTTTTCTCTGACACCCAGTAAACTCCTTCACCTCCACGAACAACCCCGACATCCACAAATCACTTGAACGCCAAAAATTGGTAAAAATCCATTTTTTAAACAAAAACAAACTGCTCCTAACTCCCATCACTAAAAATCATCAATTCACGCTTAAAAATCATGACTTTCAATATAGATTCAAGTTATATCCTTCAATCAATAGTTCACGAGGTTCGAAAATCCCAGAATTTAAAGTCTTTACTGTAAAAATTTGATCTTTCGTTTTATATACATTTATATTTCATGAAACCATTTTTTAATTGTAACTCATACTTAAACACAACTATTTGGTTTTGAAACCAAAGCTTGATGTTGATTAGAAAACAAGAAATGGAATTTTCTTGTTGTATGTTACTCTGTAAAACAAACAGAGAAGAAGAGAAACACTGATACAAGCATATATACACAGAGCCATTGCAACATATATATTCAAGTTTGAAATCATTAGTTGTTACTCACCTTAACATTTTGATTCCAGAAGTTTTCAGTTTGAAAGTTGAAGCCTTTTTTAAATTTGCAAAGTCAAAAACCTGGGTTGAAGTTGCTAGCTGGAACTTTCCTTCTTGATCCCAGGCCTTCTATGATTGCTTTGATGTTTTAAGTGGATGTTTGTTTGATTATAAAGTGATATTACTTTGGTTTTTCTTAGTTTTAATGGAGGCAACTGAAATGAATTTGTTGTTCAAGTGAAATGAAGTTTACAGGATATGTTGTTTTGTACAGGGTGATGATATGGTTTTGGTACAATATGATATTATTTTTTTCCTCTAGTACGATTATACGCAGAGATTTTTCTTGCTTGGGGGCTATGCAGATTTCTTTGGTGGCTGAGATGATAAAATGTGGTGGCTTGCATTAATTACCTTTGTACTAATATATTTTTAATTTGTTCCTTCTTTTACAAGCTTCATTCATATGTATATGTTTTCTTTTTTTTTCAAGTGTTCATACATAACTTATCTTTCTTCCTTTACAAATTTACATACTTACCTAATTTTATATGTATATACTTGAATATATATTTTTGTTCCTTTGCTTTGTCTTACTACTTTATAAAGTAAATGAATTTAATATGTTGGTAAAATTTATCTAATGTGTTTACTTTATAACATAATTAAATTTCTATTTTAATTTGTTGTTAAATTTTTTAGCAAATGTTCTACTTTCTATTTTTACTATAATATATTTTTATATTTATTTCTAACCCACTTATTTAAGATTTAAATTCAGTGTGTATATATATATATATAAATTCAAATTTACTCATATATGCCCATATACATATATATTCACATATATACATATATATATATACAATATTTAAATTTTAAATGATTTAACATAGAATTTATTTGAACTCGGGAAAACTCGCTTCAATTTACAATTAATTTTACAATTTTAATTCAAAAATTCAATTAATTATCAATTTAAATTTAATTAAAATCCGGGGTCGTTACATTAACTATTTACCAATTTACCAAATATTAGAAGTGGGACCAATATGTTGTGTTCTATTCCATTATATAATGTATATGATATAGTTTAGTATCTAAGTCCTTGATATTTTTGTTACATGGAAACAAATTTAAGAGAAACAACGGAAACAAATAATGGATTAATAGATAGACAGTGAACAAATATATAGTGTTCTTTTGAATACTTCCTTGTCCTGAAAAATAAAAACGGAGTCTTAAACAAATATAGGATGCATGCAGACATGCTTTTGGTTTGGTAAAGAAATGCTAACTTAACATAAATGATTTTTTTTAAAGAAATTTCAGTCTGGATTATATCTTACTACAGGAATATTTCCAAGGTTGGATATGCGGTCCTTCCATTTTTTCAATGAATCGGAAAAATCGTGAAACACCTCAAGTTGTGTGGACGACTTAGAGTAAATCGGTAGCAGCATCAACCCACCTAGATGAACCTCATACAACTAGAACTTGTAAGTCTAAACATGCACCTCATAAGCGGTTGCATCTCTTCGATAGACTAATTAAAAGAGAAAACATACATTAACAATAACTTGTTATAGTTTGATTTAAAAATCAATATAAACATACCAAATCATGCTAATTGTTCGCAAAAGTATCGCGCCGCCGCAGTGTAATCTTTGATTTAGCATCTAATTTGCTACATTTATTTTAGCAAGCACCTTCATATCTTTCCGCTCCCAATACTACTCGAAATGCTCATAGATGTCTTGAGTAGGTGCCTTAACCTTCTTTCTGCTTTTCTTCATCCTATAAACCATCTCTTTGTATTTTATGCTTGCTTTCTGCTCCCAGAGTTTTCTGATATATGCTTAAGATGTGTCGGTTTTCCATTGATATTTACTTTGCATTTGCATTTGCATTTGAATATATATTATCAACATATAAATTTATATATGAAAAATTGTAACGACCCGGAATTTTCGATCCTGAAATTTCCAGATAGTTAGAAAAGAAGAAAGAGATAGAAGAAGAAGAAACAGGAAACAAGTCACAGAATCTCACATTCGCAGCGGATCAAAATATAATATCATATAATACCATTTATACAAAGAAACTGTATCAGTTAAATTACACTTTAATACATCAGAGTTACAACATATATACAATCACTGGACATATATAATCAACATGTCTCAATATACAACAAAAATATCATAGCGGAAACACTCCATACGTTCCTGCCATCCAGCTCGCCTCTTGAGCTCCGAGACGTCCTTACCTGAAAATATGTAATACTCGGTCTGACCCGAGCATTACATCAAAGTAACACCCGGGTCAGGCTGGAAACCAGCGTGAGTAAACCCATCTAACATGGAATGCACAAGCATACAACTTATATAAACCCGGGGTAACTTATATCAATCTTACAACTTCATAAGTTGTTATAAACGTCAACCATTTCACACGACAATTTCTAAGTGCCAAACTTAGATTTAAATAGTCCAATTTACTTAAGTCATTACACTTCAGGTATTTTGTTTCACATATCAAATTATAGGAATCGAAGTGGTTTCGGGTATGTACTGATACCCGACTCCGGTCTCTTCGAATCCAATGTCATCTTAACTCAGCAATCCATTATTAACACAACCATATTACCCGCGCCCATCCAACACATCATATCACGAATCATTTCATATCAGGGGTATCAATTCAATTCATGACATCTAATATTCATCTAATCATACATAAGCAAGACAAATCAATCACCTATTAAGTCATGTTTATTAATTAATCTCAGCCCAATTGATTAACCATCCCATAACCATTCATCTTAATTTATCCTCCTTGATTAATTATTCCTTAATTACATCATTATCTAATTTCTTTCATTAAGTAATTATACTTGACCACATTTCATGAATGATTATCCTTAATTAATTGTATCCATAAATGAACCCCAATTACTCATAAACAATAATTACCCCTCTGAAAATTTCTTACTTAAAAGATTAACCCCTTACTTAATTATTAATTCTTTTTGATTAATTACTCCACATACTTTATCCTTAATTACTTCTACTAAGTAATTACCCTTTTATTTCTTCCCATTAAGTAATTCCTTTAATTTATTTCATCCTATAATTATGAATTACTTCGCTAAAATCTCATCAAGCATTTATTATTTAATTACTCATCGAGAGATTACAAATAAATTTCAATCGGGTAATCCATCTCTTAATTACCCCTAAACCCAATTAATAAATCCTAATTGCAGATTAATTGTTCTCCAACCATTTATTAATAACCCTTAATTATTGATTAACACAACTTAATTACAAATTAAGTAGCCTTAATCACCCGTTAATTAGATTACTTAATTTATTTAACTACTAATAATTCGTTAATTAACTTTAAGTAGTTAATTATAAATTTATTTATCATTTAATCATTAATTAATCCAAACTCTAAATTCAAATATGAAGTAATTATTCTTAATTTTTCTTCAAAGTAATTAATTGATATTAAGTACTCAACTTAGCTTAACTTAAAATAATAATTAGGTGTTAAAACATTGTTATTGACTAAATTACTCAAAACTTGTATTAAGGACTTAATTGTTAATCCTTTAGTAGGTTTACAATGCTTAACTTGTTTTTAAAAAAACAAGAAGCCTACTTTATTTTTATATAATACTGCATAAAAAAAAGGAACTCGAGACTGCCCCTCATTATCTCGAGTCACACTTCAAGTCGCTCTAGCATTTTCCCGAGTCACACAAATTTTGCTTTGAGTCAAATCCAAATAAACCCGAGCAAACCATCAAATTACTACGAGTAAAACTCGAGCAATTCTTCCCTGCCAAACCAGAAACGACAATCACCAGAAATGTCCACCGTGCACGTGTACCACCGGCTGAAGCTCCTCCGTCCCTCAGCGAACCTTCTGGCACTTCAACTATCTTCCAGACCTTCGTTCCTTACCCTCCAATCATTCATATACATTTCCAGTTAAAATCGAGCAAGGTAGGTGAAAAACTGGGACACATACCCATCACCAGAATTCCCTTCGACACCTCGCCTCCGATCACCTGAGCATCTACGACCCCGGCCACGCCTTCGCCTAACTTCCACGCACCCAATGCCAAAGCCCGACGACACTCGATCACCCAGAGGCCTCGCATTACTCCAGTTACCAGATTCGACCAAAATTAGGTTTTTAAACCTAAATTACTTCGCCGCTGACGCCACGACGATCAGAAACCACTCCATGAAATTTTCCTATGCTCGCCGTACATCCTTCCACCTTCAGACGAAGCCCCGACCTCCCAACAACTGTCGATCACCAGAGATCCCTCAAAACCCCTTCTCTGGTTAACTTGAAATTTCACACAAGATCCCAAACTAAAAATCATGATTTCTATCTTAAAAATCATATTTTGTAAAGAGGATTCAGACTATATATGTGAATTAACAAATCGATGTACTTGATTTTTAACAAAAACTAAAGTTCCTCTGTTCTTTATATTTTTCCAGACAATATTTTTGTTTATTAAACTTAAAAATAGTTTTAAATCTTAGTTTAACCTTAAACAAACATAATTTGTTTAAATACCCTAGCCTAACAAAGATTAGAATAAGAGGAATTGAAATTTTCCTTAGTTTGGTACTCTGTACTTTTTAAATAGGGATGAACTTTTATATATCAACACATGCACACACAAAAAAAAAAAAAAAAAAATCCACTCATATACATCCACACAATATATAACTATTACAGAGATTATCATGCAACAGATATCCATACTTAAGATTTTCTTTTTTTATAAAAAGGGTGTCACTCACTGTTATAATATGTTTGAACAGAGGCTTGAAAACTGTTGTATAACAGAGGCATCAATATTTGTATATAAACAGATGCGTACATATCCTTTTACTTAATACTCATTAACATATGAATTTATCCATGCAAACCTATATTCCCACATCACACAAAAGACTATGCATCAGATCAAACATTAAAGGAGGAAGTTTACTCACCAAAAATTTTGAACAGAAAGCAAGTTGTTGATGAATAAAACTGCAGATTTGAATCACAGGAAAAACTTCTCTGCCTTGATGATGAATGAATGAAAACAGCAGATGATGTTTATTTTCCTTTGTTCTTTATATTCTTTTCAGGTTTGCTCTTAGGTTTTTGTTAAGTTCTATCAACGAACACAATAATATGATGGATATATATATATAGGAAGGACTTGGATAGACAGGTTGTATCTAGACAGCCTTACATGTTTGACCAGGTTAATTTTGTATTAAATTTCTGCAAAGATGATACAGAAATTTCGGCTGTAAGATTTTATTTGACAAATAGTTGTGCTAGCATTAAATGCAAGAGTCCTTTATGCTTGTATATGTGTTCATAGATATTTCTTTGATCCTTTACAGTAATTGTTATTGCCTTCTCTTCCAAGTTTACATATTTATTCTTTATTTGTTTGTACATACTCATCCAGTTTGTACATATATATTACTGTTTTGTTGCTTTGTAACTAAATGAATTCCTATAGTTATCATGATGCTAGAATTTATCAAAGGTGTTTACTTTATGTTGTCATGTAACCATATATACTGAATTCTATTTCTATCACAAATATTTATTTCTAACTTAATACTTATTATCTTGTATGATTACATGTATATATATTTATTTTTAACAATATACTTGTTTTATATCTAGATTTAATATTGATAAGATTTATTTTACTTGAACTATTATTGTCCCGACTATATCATATATATATATATATATATATATATATATATATATATATATATTCGTTTTAAAAATAATAACCTGTATTTTAATTAATTCAATTAAATATTGATTAGAATAATACTGCCAAAAATCCGGGATGTCACATCCCTCCCCCCTTAAAACTTTTCGTCCTCGAAAAGGAACGAAGTCAGAATTTATGAAAATGTTTAAAACCAGATAAATTTTCTTTGATCATTTTTAAACCACATTAAAAATCTATATAATATTTCTAAAACAGTTTTATAAAAATACTTTTATAACTCGATGTTTCGACAAGTCTATCTTCGTTCCCATAGAAATTCGGTCATACGTTGATCAGGCGTAGGACTGAAAATCTGTAAGTACTTAGCAGACCCATTTTCAACATCCAGTGAAAATACTCGGAAAATAATTTTATTGAAAATATAGAAAACGGTTTCGAAAATAGAGGAAATATCTTTGGTAAAAATGCTCTGGAAATCATCACCCCCATCCATGGTCACAGTTACATCCTGGGTTACGTTGCAGTCGCAGCAAAAGTCCATATAACTGATTACACCATAGAACCCACAACAGATCGCGGTTACACCCAGGGTTACGTTGCCATCACAGCAAAAGTCCATGTAACTGTTGGCTCTCAGCGGCACACACGATTTTCGCTGTCAAAATGAAACTTCTCCACTCTTACATAGGTCTCAGTCTACCGATATAAAATCAAACGCAGACTGTTGGCTCTCAGCGGCACACACGACTTTCGCTATGTTACCATAGTGTCGCAGTCTACCGATATAAAATCAAACGTAGACTGTTGGCTCTCAGCGGCTCACGCGACTTTCGCTATGGTCTGCAGTAGATCGCAGTGACATCGAGTTATACTGTCGTCACAGCATAACCCAAATGCCTCTGTGGGCACCAGCCCCTCGACTTTCGCTACACAAATAATCCTCAGGAACTAGTTTTGTCCGGACTCCTCACAGGATCAACTTTAGAAACCCCCCTTGGGGCTCAAGGCAGTACCACCCAGTGGCACTCCTGAGAAGTTCATTTCAAGGGAGTGCCTTTTTCCCCAGCAAATCTCAAAACACTTTATACTATACACATATAGTATTTTCCAAATCATACACCTAGTATGAATCTCATATAAATGCTTTTACACAAAATCGATTCTCAAAATCGATAATTCACAAATCAGGCTTTCCCAAATCCCAATATTGATTTTATCCAAAAATCAAAAGCCTTTTCCAAATCCAAAGGTTCCCAAAACCTTTTTCTCAAAACCATTTCCATAAAATCTTATATATAATTTTCTTGAGAAATCTTTAAATCACTTTATACTTATATAAGTTTCCTTTGTATACTTCAAAACATTCAAAACCCTTTTTCTTTTGGCAATGGATTCAATAAGGGGAGTTTTATCATATATAACAAAGATACGTAACTTTGTTTATTTCCAATCAAATATTCAAATTTGATTACTTTATAAAGTCACTTGCCAAATTTCTTCCTTTTATTATAAAGTAAACTTTAACTCAGAAAAATATTCAATTTCCACTTTATTTCCATAAAGTTAATTTCTATCTTTATTCATTGTCAATTTCTCAAAATATACTTTCAATTTCAAAAATCTTTTCAGTTTTTATCCACAAATTTTCAATGCCAATTTCATTCAAGCCCGTACGATGTCCCCATATCATTCGTACGCAATATCAATCTGATCGCTTACTCGATCACACAATTTCACTTCCGAACTAGTATCGTCCACCTGACTTCCTAGTGCGGACTCAGATCTGGTTTCTTGATCAGAAACCGTCATTCTCCTTGCATAGTCACATCTATGATAGAGAATATCCAGAACCAATCAAAAATCCATATCCAGGTTTGCCGTCGAAAATCGAGCGAAAAATCCCAACTCGGATCGATAATACTATCTCGAAATTCTATGCTCGAATCTAGATCAAATCACTATGCGAATAGAATAATATACGTACATCCTACGTATTTATCTTCATTGATTATCAGTTAAATCAATTTCCTTTCTATTCACCCTCACTTTGATTTTATTCACTTATTCACATTTGGCTAATCCCTACTTGGATTATCACTTCAATTCTTATCTCAGTTGGGTATTTAATCAATAACAGTTTGAACTCCGACCAGTTTATATTTAGAAAATAGCTTGAAATTTTTTGAAGAATAGATAAGTAGTTGAAAAATAATTATCAGTTGAAAAATAGATAGTAAAATAGTTAAGTAGTTGTAAGATAGTTGAAAAATAGTAATTATTTATAAAACAGTTGAAAACAGTAATCAGTTTATAAATCAGTTGTAAAATGGTTAAATAGTTCCAAAAGTAATTGTAAAACAAGCTTAAGATAGTTTTAGGTTTAAAAAGAAAAGTTGTAGTAAATAGTTGGGAAAAATAGATTTATATTAGAACAATTTATTTTGAAAATAGTCTAGAGTCAAAATGTTTAATACCCCATCTCCATTTCCATCAATTCAATTTAAATTTCCACTTTCATTTAAATTGACTCAATCCCAATTTGAATAACTTCAATTTTATTTCAAATTAATCCAATTCAAATTTCCCATTTGAATTTTATACTTATCCATCATAAATCACAATTTCCATTAATTCAAATCAAATTCAGTTTGAACTAATTCAATTTAAATCTCAATTTCAAACCATCTCGAATTATATAAATTCGAGTTAAATTTTCAAATGCTGATTTATTCCCTTAATCCAATTAACATTTATCTTCAATCAATATCTTTAAACAATTTAATTTTTGAGTTCAATTCTCAAAATTCCATTTTAAGTTATCTTTACTTAACTTATTTCAAAGTTCAAATGATAATTCAAACCCCTTTTAAACAATTAAATCTTTGAATTTCAATTTATTACCCAAATTCAATCTTGGAACCAATCCTTAATCATTTCAGTTTACATGTTCATTTTAAACATTCAAATCTTAATGTTCAAAGTGATCCCATTTTTAATTTTTATCTTTAAAATCAAAATTTACTTAAGTAATTTCAAATTAAAGTTTAATTCCATTTAATTCCAATATTGGGATAGATATTACCCCAATCTATCATCCAATTTATTTAAAACATTCATCATCCACTACCCATTCCAGATCTCATTCCTATCTGAGACCACATATAGTTCCCTACCAAATCAACCCATTTAACTTTCCTAAGTTAAACCTCAATTTCATCTTGAAATTTCCAATTCAGGTTGTTTATTCCAAACTTATTTAACTTCCCTTAAGTTAAATTCAATTTAATCTCGCCAAACTTACTCAAATTTGAATTCCCACTTCAAATTTTAAACTTCACATTAATAAATCTTATAAGTCCAAAAACTTATTACCTTGCATATCACACCTCATTTCCCAAATTTAAAACTCAACATTTAGAGTTTATTTTCAAACCATCTTTGGTTTTAATTTAAGACAGACCCCTCTTTTTTTTTAAAGTTTTCAAACAGCTTCTTATTTTAAAATAAGATCACATTCAAGTATATTCTAACAATATTATTTATTCTTTTCTTTTAACACTTTGAAACAATTCAAATGTTTCTAAACTTAGGTTTAAACTTCACAATTTAAATCTGTTCTAATTTACAAGTTATACTCATCTAAGTTTATATCCTTAACACATTTTTTTTTTGCTTACTCATTAACACATATTCCATTATTAAATACAACAACAATTTATGATAATAACCAAGATTATCATATCTGGAAACTAATTCATTATCATCTTTATTCTGAAAACATTTTTTTTTTTTTTTACAAATTCAGGATTTTAATTTTAGTTTGGATCCATTTCAATATTTATCTTTATTCAATTACAATTTGGTTGTATTACTATTAACACTTAATTCTCATTATTCTATTTGATTTCAATGATTTAACAACCAATTAGGTTGTAACGACCCGACTTTCCAGTCCCGGAAAATCGAACCATTTGTGTTAAAGAAGAAGAGATAGAAGAAGAAGAAACAGAAAATCAACAACAGAATCTCACATCGCAGCGGAATAAAATATAATATATACAAAACAGATCTTTACTCAAACAGAAAAATATATCTGTTTACACAATATATTTACAGAATCCATCATCAGAGTTCATCACATCAATGATATACATCCAAATACACAGTGGAACAATAAACAAATACGGAAGTACGAATCGCCATCCAGCTCGTCTCCTGAGCTCCACAGCTACAATCTGAACCTGTTTATCTCGGTCTGACCCGAGCATTATATAAAACAATACCCGAGTCAGTCTGGAATACCAGCGTGAGAAAATCACACTCAAATTGATTAATAAAGTTTCAAAATCATTTGAAAACAAAAGCATCTCGTAAGACCACGCCACAAATAAACATGTCGAGTTTTTACCTTACGATAGCTAAAACACTTTTTATAAAAATCCTCTGATATTATAATAGTGTCTATTTACACATACTTATTAAAATAGCCGAAATTGTTACATCTATTAAATTCCGGCATACTAGCCACAACGTGGGTAATACAAACAAAACTCGTACAAGGCACGTAGGGAGAATGGATTTCCAACGAATGACTAGGCACTGGGGTACCACCTGTCACAGTACGTGGCCTAGATCACAGTACCGAGGAGTACGCCCGCTCCCCTGCAACACAAGGCCGGAATCATCCCTTACTGGATAATTCCAAGTAAAATCACCCCACGGTTGTGATCAGCAACCGCACCACTAAGCCGAAATAAAAGGGACATCTAGACAGGGATGACCTTACTCTCAAGTGGGGGCTACCCACGAAGCCCTGCTGCATAACCCCTGATTTTCAGTCATTCCCGGTTGATGAGGCTTGAGGCTAACGTTACCTTCATAACGTTTCACTTAGAATGCCCATCGTCCCCTGACGATGTCCGAAAGCATTCATCCATACAAGTCTGTTCCGGGTCCGAACAGAACTGATAACACTATCCCCTTATCAATATTACCCTCGTTTCCCCACGAATCGTACAAACCGGATCGAAGTGGTTTTCGAGTCTCCAGACCTAGAATCCCGGTATACGGAAACCCGATCCCGGTCTCTTCGAAACGATCAGCGCATTTGGCCAATATTGATAGTCGGTTGTTTAACTATCAATTAACATCCATAACAACCATCAACAATCAATAATCTCTCCAAATTATTTATATCCCTCAAAATATCTTCACAAGATATTATTTTCATTTCAATTCCCATTGGAAACAATTTCAAACTATATTCCTCTCACGGAATAATTTCCCAAATATTTATTTTCACTGGAATGCCAAGTACAAAACCATTTTAGATTTTTAAAATAATTTCAAAACACTTTATTATAAAAATACTTTATAAGAACGCCTTTTTTAAACTTCTTTAATATTTAAGTTAAAATATATATTTAAAGATATTTAAAATAAAACCAATTTAAAGAATATAAACAAATTTCCTTTAAAACATATTATTAAATCTCATTTGTATTAACTACAATAAAAGATTGAAAATTACTTACTTTAGAAATTTAACATTTGGAAATAATAGATTTTTTTTTTTTAAACTTGACTTTTAAAAATAACAATAAATCTTTAACTAATATTTAAAATTTCCTTTTAAAACAAAATGTACTTGGCTATCCAGAAAATACTTCTCTTTCACAACCTTTAAAATAAATCTCTGTTTATATTTTTAAAACAGATTCACGATCCTTTATAAATTCACACCTTGAATTTATATTAAAATCCGCTTCACTTTATAAACTCAGTTTATAGATCTCAAAATCTCATTCCTCTTTAAAATTTCCCAGTTTCAATATTTAGATCAATTCTACAATTTTATTTCAAATTTGCTTTATCTTGAAATAAAATTCCCTTATTTACCTTATTTATTTCAAATACAATTATTCGGGGTTTTTTTTTTATTTCTAGTTAAAACCCCTTTAACTGAAAATTCCTATTTTAAATTCCCAACATTCCTTATTAACGCTTTTAATTAAATTAACTCATTTAATTAGAAATAATTTCTTTATTTCTTTAAAAACCATATCACTTGAGTTTTAAATTTTTATTACTCCTTCGTAAATTTAAATTCCTTTTTCCCATATTTATTACAATTTCAATTCACTTTATTTTATCATATTTTCAATTCACTTTTAAATTTATTCCAATTTACTTAAATTATTATTCTTCTTTTTCTTCAAAAATTCAATCCCATAGATTTTCAAAATTTATTATACTGGGAATTCAATCAACCACAACATCCAATATCAGATCATCACAGGATATCAATATTCAGATCACAGAATAATAAAATAAATTATTGAGGAATCCAGTTGGATCCCTCCAACCTGTTTCCCTGCATCCACAGACGTTAGCACAATACCAATTCCACTTCGAGGTGGAATATCGCGGTATATGAGATTTAAATAAATATCATCCGCTATTATGCGGCGCATAGGGTCTCATCCGCTATAAAATGCGGGAATATCAAATCCAATATATACATATGCCAATATATATATATTGGTATATACTACTATATATATCATCATATCAAATCAATCCAAACAATCATTCAATCAATCATTTAAATTTAACTATTTAAATTTAAATTCAACTGAGTGAGATTAACTCACCTTTAATCCCTGATTTGCAATCCAACCAAACCAGCTTGTTTCCTTTCAGATTTTTGACCTTGAATAACAATTCATATGATTTATTAACATTCGAATTAATCAAACAATTAATCACTATTTATTTAATTTAGCTACTAATTTGGGTTTAAACCAATAAATTTAATTTTAGCTAATGGTTTAATCTTTAATTAATAACTTTCCTTTAATACAAACCATTTAGTAATTTGAAATCATTTAATAAGTTAATAAAACAGGTTTAAAGGTCTACTTTTTTTTATATGACTCCTATCCTTTCCCAAAAACTATAAATAATTTCGGTTTCCTATACATATTTAAATTCAATTCAATTTCCTTAAAATTTAATTTTATTATACCAACTCGAATCAGGCCGTTCATCACGTAATCAACGCACCAAACCCGCCCTCCTTCTTCCCGCTCTAGAACGCAACTCCAGGAACAAAGAACCCATCATTGCTGCTACCTAGGGTTCGAAACCGCACCCACGTCATTCGACTTCACGTCGATCAGAACCTACCATCTCGAAGAGCGCCTCGACCTCCACCAACGCCTTCGACCCTGATGAACTCGAACTCCCCATGGTCACGCAAATCGCGTGCGAACGTATGATGAACGGAAGTCAATAACTTCGCCATTAACAAACCATAAGCCATCATGACCGTTAGATCCCAAGATCTCTTCGAGCTCGTCGACTTCCCAGTTGAAAGGTTTGGCAAATAATGAGTGGATTAGGAGATTTTGGAGGAAGAAGGATGATCGGTTTCGGCCATTAAAATGATACAAGCGGCGGCCTGGGAGATAGATTTAGGGTTTGTTAATAAATATAATATATTATTGTTTTAATATTATTTAATTGATAAAATATCTCAATTCGACAGTTTACGCAAACGAACTCCAAACTACACGTTCCGACAGGCTACCCTGGGGTTTTTCTGCGTTCCGGACACAATGGAACAGGTTTCGAAAGCCAATTTGATCGTATGCACGAGTTACAAAATTAAACGATCAATTTAAAATTAAATCAGTTAAATCGATTTCGATGCGTTTCGAGCTGCCACAGTCAAACGACAACTCCGATTGCCACGAAAATTGAAAGCCGATAATAATTAACTATTATGGATCCAATGAAACTGGTTTCGTCGAATTCCGAGACTGTGCCCCGGAAGGCTATTTTAACTCGTCTATTAAATCGAGCGATTTTCTGAAATTGACGAAAACGTTTAAAATTTCACTTTTAAAATTTTATTAACTTAACAATAAATCATATAAAATTTATGAACGCATTAAAAATCATTCTGGCTCATTCCGGACTAAAATCTGATTAATTTGCATTTTAATAATATTAAATTCATTTTTAAATTAATATAAAATTCCAAATAATAACTTGTCGACTTTTAAATTCATCTAAAAATCCAACAATATTATTTATAACCAATCGAACCTAAAAATACATTTAAACATCATTTTACAGCTATTTACATCCAGATTCACCTTTTTATCCTAATCCCGAATATTTAATTATTATTTTTCCATTAATCAAATTCAACTAGAATTGCTATAAATTAAAATTATAGCTCATTTTCATTGATTGAATCTGAATCTATTCATTTTAAAATCAATTAAGATTCCACATTAACATTTAAAACGAATTAAATGTTCAAATTCAATAGCTTAAAAATACGGGATGTTACATTCCTCCCCCCTTATAAAAATTTCGTCCCCGAAATTTGCTAAGGTAAAAATATACTTTCCAACTCATTTTCTTACCCAATTTGCTTAGCTAAAGTTTATATTCACTTTCCAAAAAGTTTCAGCTCCATTTCAATATATAACTATTACAGAGATTATCATGCAACAGATATCCATACTTAAGATTTTCTTTTTTTATAAAAAGGGTGTCACTCACTGTTATAATATGTTTGAACAGAGGCTTGAAAACTGTTGTATAACAGAGGCATCAATATTTGTATATAAACAGATGCGTACATATCCTTTTACTTAATACTCATTAACATATGAATTTATCCATGCAAACCTATATTCCCACATCACACAAAAGACTATGCATCAGATCAAACATTAAAGGAGGAAGTTTACTCACCAAAAATTTTGAACAGAAAGCAAGTTGTTGATGAATAAAACTGCAGATTTGAATCACAGGAAAAACTTCTCTGCCTTGATGATGAATGAATGAAAACAGCAGATGATGTTTATTTTCCTTTGTTCTTTATATTCTTTTCAGGTTTGCTCTTAGGTTTTTGTTAAGTTCTATCAACGAACACAATAATATGATGGATATATATATATAGGAAGGACTTGGATAGACAGGTTGTATCTAGACAGCCTTACATGTTTGACCAGGTTAATTTTGTATTAAATTTCTGCAAAGATGATACAGAAATTTCGGCTGTAAGATTTTATTTGACAAATAGTTGTGCTAGCATTAAATGCAAGAGTCCTTTATGCTTGTATATGTGTTCATAGATATTTCTTTGATCCTTTACAGTAATTGTTATTGCCTTCTCTTCCAAGTTTACATATTTATTCTTTATTTGTTTGTACATACTCATCCAGTTTGTACATATATATTACTGTTTTGTTGCTTTGTAACTAAATGAATTCCTATAGTTATCATGATGCTAGAATTTATCAAAGGTGTTTACTTTATGTTGTCATGTAACCATATATACTGAATTCTATTTCTATCACAAATATTTATTTCTAACTTAATACTTATTATCTTGTATGATTACATGTATATATATTTATTTTTAACAATATACTTGTTTTATATCTAGATTTAATATTGATAAGATTTATTTTACTTGAACTATTATTGTCCCGACTATATCATATATATATATATATATATATATATATATATATATATTCGTTTTAAAAATAATAACCTGTATTTTAATTAATTCAATTAAATATTGATTAGAATAATACTGCCAAAAATCCGGGATGTCACATCCCTCCCCCCTTAAAACTTTTCATCCTCGAAAAGGAACGAAGTCAGAATTTATGAAAATGTTTAAAACCAGATAAATTTTCTTTGATCATTTTTAAACCACATTAAAAATCTATATAATATTTCTAAAACAGTTTTATAAAAATACTTTTATAACTTGATGTTTCGACAAGTCTATCTTCGTTCCCATAGAAATTCGGTCATACGTTGATCAGGCGTAGGACTGAAAATCTGTAAGTACTTAGCAGACCCATTTTCAACATCCAGTGAAAATACTCGGAAAATAATTTTATTGAAAATATAGAAAACGGTTTCGAAAATAGAGGAAATATCTTTGGTAAAAATGCTCTGGAAATCATCACCCCCATCCATGGTCACAGTTACATCCTGGGTTACGTTGCCGTCGCAGCAAAAGTCCATATAACTGATTACACCATAGAACCCACAACAGATCGCGGTTACACCCAGGGTTACGTTGCCATCACAGCAAAAGTCCATGTAACTGTTGGCTCTCAGCGGCACACACGATTTTCGCTGTCAAAATGAAACTTCTCCACTCTTACATAGGTCTCAGTCTACCGATATAAAATCAAACGCAGACTGTTGGCTCTCAGCGGCACACACGACTTTCGCTATGTTACCATAGTGTCGCAGTCTACCGATATAAAATCAAACGTAGACTGTTGGCTCTCAGCGGCTCACGCGACTTTCGCTATGGTCTGCAGTAGATCGCAGTGACATCGAGTTATACTGTCGTCACAGCATAACCCAAATGCCTCTGTGGGCACCAGCCCCTCGACTTTCGCTACACAAATAATCCTCAGGAACTAGTTTTGTCCGGACTCCTCACAGGATCAACTTTAGAAACCCCCCTTGGGGCTCAAGGCAGTACCACCCAGTGGCACTCCTGAGAAGTTCATTTCAAGGGAGTGCCTTTTTCCCCAGCAAATCTCAAAACACTTTATACTATACACATATAGTATTTTCCAAATCATACACCTAGTATGAATCTCATATAAATGCTTTTACACAAAATCGATTCTCAAAATCGATAATTCACAAATCAGGCTTTCCCAAATCCCAATATTGATTTTATCCAAAAATCAAAAGCCTTTTCCAAATCCAAAGGTTCCCAAAACCTTTTTCTCAAAACCATTTCCATAAAATCTTATATATAATTTTCTTGAGAAATCTTTAAATCACTTTATACTTATATAAGTTTCCTTTGTATACTTCAAAACATTCAAAACCCTTTTTCTTTTGGCAATGGATTCAATAAGGGGAGTTTTATCATATATAACAAAGATACGTAACTTTGTTTATTTCCAATCAAATATTCAAATTTGATTACTTTATAAAGTCACTTGCCAAATTTCTTCCTTTTATTATAAAGTAAACTTTAACTCAGAAAAATATTCAATTTCCACTTTATTTCCATAAAGTTAATTTCTATCTTTATTCATTGTCAATTTCTCAAAATATACTTTCAATTTCAAAAATCTTTTCAGTTTTTATCCACAAATTTTCAATGCCAATTTCATTCAAGCCCGTACGATGTCCCCATATCATTCGTACGCAATATCAATCTGATCGCTTACTCGATCACACAATTTCACTTCCGAACTAGTATCGTCCACCTGACTTCCTAGTGCGGACTCAGATCTGGTTTCTTGATCAGAAACCGTCATTCTCCTTGCATAGTCACATCTATGATAGAGAATATCCAGAACCAATCAAAAATCCATATCCAGGTTTGCCGTCGAAAATCGAGCGAAAAATCCCAACTCGGATCGATAATACTATCTCGAAATTCTATGCTCGAATCTAGATCAAATCACTATGCGAATAGAATAATATACGTACATCCTACGTATTTATCTTCATTGATTATCAGTTAAATCAATTTCCTTTCTATTCACCCTCACTTTGATTTTATTCACTTATTCACATTTGGCTAATCCCTACTTGGATTATCACTTCAATTCTTATCTCAGTTGGGTATTTAATCAATAACAGTTTGAACTCCGACCAGTTTATATTTAGAAAATAGCTTGAAATTTTTTGAAGAATAGATAAGTAGTTGAAAAATAATTATCAGTTGAAAAATAGATAGTAAAATAGTTAAGTAGTTGTAAGATAGTTGAAAAATAGTAATTATTTATAAAACAGTTGAAAACAGTAATCAGTTTATAAATCAGTTGTAAAATGGTTAAATAGTTCCAAAAGTAATTGTAAAACAAGCTTAAGATAGTTTTAGGTTTAAAAAGAAAAGTTGTAGTAAATAGTTGGGAAAAATAGATTTATATTAGAACAATTTATTTTGAAAATAGTCTAGAGTCAAACTGTTTAATACCCCATCTCCATTTCCATCAATTCAATTTAAATTTCCACTTTCATTTAAATTGACTCAATCCCAATTTGAATAACTTCAATTTTATTTCAAATTAATCCAATTCAAATTTCCCATTTGAATTTTATACTTATCCATCATAAATCACAATTTCCATTAATTCAAATCAAATTCAGTTTGAACTAATTCAATTTAAATCTCAATTTCAAACCATCTCGAATTATATAAATTCGAGTTAAATTTTCAAATGCTGATTTATTCCCTTAATCCAATTAACATTTATCTTCAATCAATATCTTTAAACAATTTAATTTTTGAGTTCAATTCTCAAAATTCCATTTTAAGTTATCTTTACTTAACTTATTTCAAAGTTCAAATGATAATTCAAACCCCTTTTAAACAATTAAATCTTTGAATTTCAATTTATTACCCAAATTCAATCTTGGAACCAATCCTTAATCATTTCAGTTTACATGTTCATTTTAAACATTCAAATCTTAATGTTCAAAGTGATCCCATTTTTAATTTTTATCTTTAAAATAAAAATTTACTTAAGTAATTTCAAATTAAAGTTTAATTCCATTTAATTCCAATATTGGGATAGATATTACCCCAATCTATCATCCAATTTATTTAAAACATTCATCATCCACTACCCATTCCAGATCTCATTCCTATCTGAGACCACATATAGTTCCCTACCAAATCAACCCATTTAACTTTCCTAAGTTAAACCTCAATTTCATCTTGAAATTTCCAATTCAGGTTGTTTATTCCAAACTTATTTAACTTCCCTTAAGTTAAATTCAATTTAATCTCGCCAAACTTACTCAAATTTGAATTCCCACTTCAAATTTTAAACTTCACATTAATAAATCTTATAAGTTCAAAAACTTATTACCTTGCATATCACACCTCATTTCCCAAATTTAAAACTCAACATTTAGAGTTTATTTTCAAACCATCTTTGGTTTTAATTTAAGACAGACCCCTCTTTTTTTTTAAAGTTTTCAAACAGCTTCTTATTTTAAAATAAGATCACATTCAAGTATATTCTAACAATATTATTTATTCTTTTCTTTTAACACTTTGAAACAATTCAAATGTTTCTAAACTTAGGTTTAAACTTCACAATTTAAATCTGTTCTAATTTACAAGTTATACTCATCTAAGTTTATATCCTTAACACATTTTTTTTTTGCTTACTCATTAACACATATTCCATTATTAAATACAACAACAATTTATGATAATAACCAAGATTATCATATCTGGAAACTAATTCATTATCATCTTTATTCTGAAAACATTTTTTTTTTTTTTTACAAATTCAGGATTTTAATTTTAGTTTGGATCCATTTCAATATTTATCTTTATTCAATTACAATTTGGTTGTATTACTATTAACACTTAATTCTCATTATTCTATTTGATTTCAATGATTTAACAACCAATTACCTTAATATTTATTAAAAGGAATATTGCTTTATATATCAAATATAATCTTATATAAAACTCATTTGAAATCTTTATATATGAAAATAACAAGTACGCTCTCATATATATACACTCAACTCATTCTAGGGTACTATTGACCCTATCTATATGAGTATACCCACCAGAGCCAAGGTTCTCGCTTAACCTTCGCTCTGATACCAACTGTAACGACCCGGAATTTTCGATCCTGAAATTTCCAGATAGTTAGAAAAGAAGAAAGAGATAGAAGAAGAAGAAACAGGAAACAAGTCACAGAATCTCACATTCGCAGCGGATCAAAATATAATATCATATAATACCATTTATACAAAGAAACTGTATCAGTTAAATTACACTTTAATACATCAGAGTTACAACATATATACAATCACTGGACATATATAATCAACATGTCTCAATATACAACAAAAATATCATAGCGGAAACACTCCATACGTTCCTGCCATCCAGCTCGCCTCTTGAGCTCCGAGACGTCCTTACCTGAAAATATGTAATACTCGGTCTGACCCGAGCATTACATCAAAGTAACACCCGGGTCAGGCTGGAAACCAGCGTGAGTAAACCCATCTAACATGGAATGCACAAGCATACAACTTATATAAACCCGGGGTAACTTATATCAATCTTACAACTTCATAAGTTGTTATAAACGTCAACCATTTCACACGACAATTTCTAAGTGCCAAACTTAGATTTAAATAGTCCAATTTACTTAAGTCATTACACTTCAGGTATTTTGTTTCACATATCAAATTATAGGAATCGAAGTGGTTTCGGGTATGTACTGATACCCGACTCCGGTCTCTTCGAATCCAATGTCATCTTAACTCAGCAATCCATTATTAACACAACCATATTACCCGCGCCCATCCAACACATCATATCACGAATCATTTCATATCAGGGGTATCAATTCAATTCATGACATCTAATATTCATCTAATCATACATAAGCAAGACAAATCAATCACCTATTAAGTCCTGTTTATTAATTAATCTCAGCCCAATTGATTAACCATCCCATAACCATTCATCTTAATTTATCCTCCTTGATTAATTATTCCTTAATTACATCATTATCTAATTTCTTTCATTAAGTAATTATACTTGACCACATTTCATGAATGATTATCCTTAATTAATTGTATCCATAAATGAACCCCAATTACTCATAAACAATAATTACCCCTCTGAAAATTTCTTACTTAAAAGATTAACCCCTTACTTAATTATTAATTCTTTTTGATTAATTACTCCACATACTTTATCCTTAATTACTTCTACTAAGTAATTACCCTTTTATTTCTTCCCATTAAGTAATTCCTTTAATTTATTTCATCCTATAATTATGAATTACTTCGCTAAAATCTCATCAAGCATTTATTATTTAATTACTCATCGAGAGATTACAAATAAATTTCAATCGGGTAATCCATCTCTTAATTACCCCTAAACCCAATTAATAAATCCTAATTGCAGATTAATTGTTCTCCAACCATTTATTAATAACCCTTAATTATTGATTAACACAACTTAATTACAAATTAAGTAGCCTTAATCACCCGTTAATTAGATTACTTAATTTATTTAACTACTAATAATTCGTTAATTAACTTTAAGTAGTTAATTATAAATTTATTTATCATTTAATCATTAATTAATCCAAACTCTAAATTCAAATATGAAGTAATTATTCTTAATTTTTCTTCAAAGTAATTAATTGATATTAAGTACTCAACTTAGCTTAACTTAAAATAATAATTAGGTGTTAAAACATTGTTATTGACTAAATTACTCAAAACTTGTATTAAGGACTTAATTGTTAATCCTTTAGTAGGTTTACAATGCTTAACTTGTTTTTAAAAAAACAAGAAGCCTACTTTATTTTTATATAATACTGCATAAAAAAAAGGAACTCGAGACTGCCCCTCATTATCTCGAGTCACACTTCAAGTCGCTCTAGCATTTTCCCGAGTCACACAAATTTTGCTTTGAGTCAAATCCAAATAAACCCGAGCAAACCATCAAATTACTACGAGTAAAACTCGAGCAATTCTTCCCTGCCAAACCAGAAACGACAATCACCAGAAATGTCCACCGTGCACGTGTACCACCGGCTGAAGCTCCTCCGTCCCTCAGCGAACCTTCTGGCACTTCAACTATCTTCCAGACCTTCGTTCCTTACCCTCCAATCATTCATATACATTTCCAGTTAAAATCGAGCAAGGTAGGTGAAAAACTGGGACACATACCCATCACCAGAATTCCCTTCGACACCTCGCCTCCGATCACCTGAGCATCTACGACCCCGGCCACGCCTTCGCCTAACTTCCACGCACCCAATGCCAAAGCCCGACGACACTCGATCACCCAGAGGCCTCGCATTACTCCAGTTACCAGATTCGACCAAAATTAGGTTTTTAAACCTAAATTACTTCGCCGCTGACGCCACGACGATCAGAAACCACTCCATGAAATTTTCCTATGCTCGCCGTACATCCTTCCACCTTCAGACGAAGCCCCGACCTCCCAACAACTGTCGATCACCAGAGATCCCTCAAAACCCCTTCTCTGGTTAACTTGAAATTTCACACAAGATCCCAAACTAAAAATCATGATTTCTATCTTAAAAATCATATTTTGTAAAGAGGATTCAGACTATATATGTGAATTAACAAATCGATGTACTTGATTTTTAACAAAAACTAAAGTTCCTCTGTTCTTTATATTTTTCCAGACAATATTTTTGTTTATTAAACTTAAAAATAGTTTTAAATCTTAGTTTAACCTTAAACAAACATAATTTGTTTAAATACCCTAGCCTAACAAAGATTAGAATAAGAGGAATTGAAATTTTCCTTAGTTTGGTACTCTGTACTTTTTAAATAGGGATGAACTTTTATATATCAACACATGCACACACAAAAAAAAAAAAAAAAAAAAAAATCCACTCATATACATCCACACAATATATAACTATTACAGAGATTATCATGCAACAGATATCCATACTTAAGATTTTCTTTTTTTATAAAAAGGGTGTCACTCACTGTTATAATATGTTTGAACAGAGGCTTGAAAACTGTTGTATAACAGAGGCATCAATATTTGTATATAAACAGATGCGTACATATCCTTTTACTTAATACTCATTAACATATGAATTTATCCATGCAAACCTATATTCCCACATCACACAAAAGACTATGCATCAGATCAAACATTAAAGGAGGAAGTTTACTCACCAAAAATTTTGAACAGAAAGCAAGTTGTTGATGAATAAAACTGCAGATTTGAATCACAGGAAAAACTTCTCTGCCTTGATGATGAATGAATGAAAACAGCAGATGATGTTTATTTTCCTTTGTTCTTTATATTCTTTTCAGGTTTGCTCTTAGGTTTTTGTTAAGTTCTATCAACGAACACAATAATATGATGGATATATATATATAGGAAGGACTTGGATAGACAGGTTGTATCTAGACAGCCTTACATGTTTGACCAGGTTAATTTTGTATTAAATTTCTGCAAAGATGATACAGAAATTTCGGCTGTAAGATTTTATTTGACAAATAGTTGTGCTAGCATTAAATGCAAGAGTCCTTTATGCTTGTATATGTGTTCATAGATATTTCTTTGATCCTTTACAGTAATTGTTATTGCCTTCTCTTCCAAGTTTACATATTTATTCTTTATTTGTTTGTACATACTCATCCAGTTTGTACATATATATTACTGTTTTGTTGCTTTGTAACTAAATGAATTCCTATAGTTATCATGATGCTAGAATTTATCAAAGGTGTTTACTTTATGTTGTCATGTAACCATATATACTGAATTCTATTTCTATCACAAATATTTATTTCTAACTTAATACTTATTATCTTGTATGATTACATGTATATATATTTATTTTTAACAATATACTTGTTTTATATCTAGATTTAATATTGATAAGATTTATTTTACTTGAACTATTATTGTCCCGACTATATCATATATATATATATATATATATATATATATATTCGTTTTAAAAATAATAACCTGTATTTTAATTAATTCAATTAAATATTGATTAGAATAATACTGCCAAAAATCCGGGATGTCACAAAAATCAAGTATGCATTTAATTTATTTTACCATAAAATCGTTGAATACGACGTCTTCAACATCGGGTGGAAAATTCGAGAATCTAGGCCAAAATTGATTCACACTTGCAAGAATTTCAAATTGACCGCTACTAAAATTGTTTCAACACATACATAAATTGCATCGTAAATGTGAAGCTATTTGAGATGATAATCTAACGATTTAAAAATAAAAATAAATGTGATTTTATCACTTATGCTCCTTTGGCACAATGAATAATGCTGATTTGACCTATGGATGCGCGGGAATCTGTAAAATATGCATGTGTAGATGGACTTACATCATTGCATTTATCAATATGATTGAAGCCAATGAATGGTGACAACATGTGCTAAGGATCATTGCATACAACAGGTGACTGAGACCCTCCTTGATCTGGAGATGTCCTAGTGGAATGAGATGCTGTGGGAGGAGGAGTCGTATACTACTGAGCGATAGAGTTCGACACCACTTCTTTGTGTCTATTATCAGGGCGGGTACTCATATCTATTAAAGTTTCAATTATAAATAAAATAAAACTATTAGCTGCCATAAAATTTAAAATATATATATATATATATATTAAACATTTTTAGAGTAGCAATTGCGAAATAAACAATTCATGTCATTATTTAATAGAGCAAATACTTTAGTGTGCAAGAGCTTCAAATTACGATCTAAGTAAACTTGAGAAAAAAACTAACAGTGAAATAAAAAAACATGTAGAATGGTTAAGCAATAGTGAAATAAACAATTCATGATGAAGAATAATTAAAACAACCCACTATCCACGACGCCCTGCTTCACACATAAAATGACATGGACATCGCAGACCTCGCAGTGACGGATTGTTTTAAGGTCAAATATAAAATTAGTCATAGAGCAATTTGTTTACCCTACACTTTATGAAACTCGTAGCGAAAGGAATAAAATGTAATAGTAATCAATAATGCAATTCCTAACAAACAAAACAATACGGTATCAAATAAATCCAACTATAGCATCTCTCTATTAGTAATGGATATAGTATAATGTCTAGAAATAAATAAAATAAAACAAAAAAGTAGATAGCTAATAAATAAATGTGCACCTCCATCGTACCATCATGGCCCTAAGTCATCACTAGTCCTCTCTATCGACTTATCATAATGTATCTAAAAGGAAGAAAATGATAGAGGGATCAGACATACATTTGGTGAATGAAATGCGTCATATAAATGTATAATACTAATAAGCTTATAAAGCAACACTTATGATAAAAGTGTCACCCGTACCCAACAAGTCAGATAAATATAATATTATGCTATAGTGATATCATATGCTAAAGTCTCAATAAAATTTAACCCATGCCTAATCACAAGTCCACGATTTACCCTAAAGTCTCAACCCGCTATCGTCAAATTGTATACTAAGGAATCAGCTCCTTTCAACGTGTCCTGATGCCAAATCAAAATTTTAAGGACTTAACTCCTTAGACTGTTATATATTAAGGACTCAACTCCCAAACTATCATATATTGAGTACTCAACTCCCCGGACTATTGAATATTGAAGACGCAGCTCCTCGCCTATCGAATATTGGGGACTCGGCTCCTCAGATATCGTATATTGAGGATTCACTTCTTGGACTATCGAATATTGAGGACTCATCTTCTTGGACTATCAAATATCAAGGACTTAGCTTCTCGGTTAATCGTATATTGAGGACTCGGCTTTTCAGACTATCGTACGTTGAGGACTCTGCTCCTCAGACTATCATATGTTGAGGCCTAGTCTGTGCTAGTCATTCGCTTAACGGCTTGCGACCTTATAGGGATTAAGCCCAAAATTCGTCAGTGCCCTACTGTTATGAAGCTATTGGATCAAGCACCAATCCATAAACACAAAACCGTATAATGAACTTGTCCAACTGTGAAAAGTATCTGAAAACATAGCATGTGATATAACAAAACATTTCTCGTCTTAACATGATCCCTATGCAATAAATCATGCATGAAACGGAGATTGTGTGTGAGAGTTATAAGCATTTAAAGATATCGTAATTATTTATATTATATATATTATCTTATATATTACTACTACTACTACTATTATTACTACTACTAGTATTATTATTATTTTAATGTTATTTTCCGAATGCATTTATGTAACAACCTAATATTGTGAAACTATTCTTCAAGTCTACTCTCTAACCTTCTCATCGCCACTACGCGCACCACCGCCTACGATTACAAATCCGACCATAACCCCAAACTTCCCATGACGTACGCTTCCCAATGCCACTGGCCTCATCTCGTTTGGTCAATCCTATCAAAAACACTGCCGCCTACCTCTCCTGCCATTTCTAGCTGTCTCTGGTCAAATTTGGTCGATCAGGAACTAGCATGTCAACCCACTCGACCTCCTCTTCATATTCATACCCTCTGATCGTCGTATCATCATCGTTTCACTGTTGGATCAAAACTGACAGTCCATGTCCATTAAACTTCCAAAGCATTTTCTAATCAATCCATACGCCCAATCAACGAAGGAACACCACCAGTAGATTCGCGTCTCAAGAACTACAATTTTGATATACAATATGTCTAGTTTGGAACACTTTTGTATGCCACTTTTTAATAAGAGAGTGATTAACTTTTGCTAATTCTAATCAGTAAAAATCCACTTTTTTAATCATCTAGCCATGGCATCTACCTTTGGTCAGGTGTATATAAAAAAAATCAATTTTTTATTATTGATTACGTCATTTATAATTCGATTTGAGATCAAAAGAGGTGAATTACTATGCCTTATCAATATATACTCAAATATGATGAATCTCACTTACAAATTAGTCATGCGCCTTCTCCGATCCGAGGTGAATCATCCTCCTTCATTGTTGTCTAGAATTTCTCTGCCTTGAAAATGTAGAATCTCCAGATAGTTTCTATTTATTTGTGTAACTCTCTTCGCGGTAATCGATTTAATGTATAATTTTTTTAATTTGGATTTGATTTGATGGATTTGGATTTGATTTAGTGATTATGGTTGTATAAGTGAAGGAAAGATTTGTAAAGTAAAAGAAATAGGGTCAATATTTATAGGCAGAAAACACTGATATTTTGCCTGAATTCTCACATTCAATACATTATGAAAATGCCACTAGAGTTGACTTCTTCTATAGCTCATTAAACCTAATTCAGCAAGTTATATATATATATATTCTGACCGTGAATGACATTACAGACGAAATAGGATAGGTCTTAAAGCCTAATTCGAACTCCTGAAAATTTACTATTTTTCCATTTATGTAAAATTTATTTAACTACGTAAACATTACGGGGTGTTACATTGTCCCCTTGTAAATAATTTATTTCCCGTAATTCTACGAGAGGGACAATGCAACCCTACTTTACATCATACAAACATACAAAATAGACAAAGTAATATGCATCTAGCTTACATTATATAAAACAACCAAGAATGTATAATACATATGATAGATAAAATACGATGATATGGGATGGGTGCAAATGTAACTAAATTGGACTCCTAAATGAATGCACATGCAATGCAACCAATATGTATGCAAGAATCCTAGTATACGAAAGAGTTGTAGAATACAATAGCCTATGATTTTTGTTTAATGATAATAAACACACACGCACACACACGCACGCGCGCGCACACACACACACACACACACACACACACATATATATATATATATATATTCATTTAAATGTATTTGTCATCGTACCATTTCATTTTTCCACATAATTATAAATAATTGTTGAATAAAATAAATGACTCGGAATTCATATTTAAACAAATATTTTATTCAAACAAATATTTTATTACAAATTCAAATAGTACAAATTTGAGTTCTCACTACATTTACACATTTTCAATTACAATACAATTTCAATTACAACACAATTTAAAATTTAAAATTTTCACCTCACTACATATTCACTCTTCACTCGTATTTTGATCGTCAACTTTATTCCAGTTTGAATCCAGCATCTGAAATATCTGCAAAATAAACACTGACGTAGTAAAATTAAAAAAGAAATATTTTGTAGTGCAAAATGAAGTGTGTGTTTGAAAATATTGTTTGCCTCAGTTATTTGGGTTGTTCGTCATCATTTTCTTTTAATTCATCTTACACGAACAACTTGTGACATGCACAGTGTATCACTATACATGCCATAAGGTCGTGCACACCGAAATACACTTGCTTGTTAAAATTGCAGGGACAGGTGACCACAAGGTCAAACCCAAGCAAAAACTGGATTCAACTCAAGTGCAAAAACATAATCATAGCTTCAACCAAATGGTCAAGTACAGGACAATGCATATGTACAAAGTGGTGCATGCAACATTTCAACTCAACCAACATTTCAAACATGCTCTGGTTCAACCAAAGCAAAGACATGAGACAAGACTTCAAGTGCAAAGCATAATGGAATCAAATTTAAAAGCAACCAAGACCAGAACATCAATGCAACATGAAGACCAAAAGACCATCACAACCAGAGGCATGCAACCTGACTTCATTAAAATGGAACCAAACCATACTTCAGAAATAAGTTAACATGAATACAAAGGACTCAGCAAACAATGGAGCATGCAACTACAACAGAGTTCAAGTCAGAACCATAACAGAAAATGCACAAGTTCAATACAATGGTCAGGAGCTTCAAAGTGCAGACTCATGAAGCCTCAAATCAACAATGTAACCAGACATGTACAAATAAGCAGCATGAAAATACGCCAGATCTCAAATGGCACAAACACACAAATGAAAACAACATGGCCGGATCAATGAAGATTTCAAGTGGAACAGACTTGGATCAGGCAACTCAACAAACACAACAAGGGCTGCAACCAGACCAGAGACAAATACAAATGTACATGTGTAGGCAAAAGTAATGGCCAATGCACAAGCAGTTCAGCATATACAAGTGCACATTAACAAAACAACATGCATCAGTTCAGAACCCAGACCAAAATTCGAAGCAACTAGCACAGTGGACAAGTGAGCACATGAAAACATCAATTTCAACATGAACCAAAGTTTATATATACAAGTTCAGTATTATCTACATGATGCAAGTGAACAAGTGTACTGAATAATCAAGTGATTGTAGTTTTACAAAGAGATGCAACAAGCAAAGTCAATCACACACATACATACATACATACATACACACACACACACACATATATATATATATGCATGTATGTATACACATGGAGATGACAAACAACAGAGCAATAATATAACAATGAAGCAGCATATATATACATATGCAGTAGAGTGGACAGCAAGGCACCGAAGCAATCACACACATATATACATACATGTATGTATATATGTATGGAGACCACAATTTAACTCGAAGCTAATCACAATATATCAAATATGATGAAGAAGTCGTGGGTCATGAACAAGAGCAAGATATAGAGCAAGGTACATAAGAAATGCACACGCATACAACAAAAGAAATCAAAATTTCACGAAAATTATCTGTAACAGTTTTGAACAAAATCAGAAGTCATAAGAATCACGAATTGAACAAGTCAAGCTTCATAAAGACCGGATCATCTCAAAATTAAAAATGCCAAAGTCGTAGGAGCAAAAAGAACGGAACAAAATTCAAATATATCAGAGATGAACAAGTCAGGAATCACACTTATCGTTCGATCAAAAATCCATGGCTAAGAAAAGCAATTGACAAGTTCAAATAGAAATATACAAACGAAAATACAGGGAATCAAACCCTATATAAACCCATGTCATCATCGGCATTAAAATCATTCGAGTTCAAGCAAATACCAGAGCAAGCCTTGAAATAAATCATGAACCAATTTATAACTCGAATCGAAGTCAAGCATAATCAAAATCGAAAGGGGCAAAATCACATACCAATTTCATACCAGTCGAGCTCGACACAATTGGAGCGGCCGCAAGCTAACAAAGCCAAGGAAGTCGATTGACGAAGCCAATCAACGCAATAGCATACTTCAATCGATCAATATCACAATCGGCGCCTCAATTTGAAAACCCTAATTTTGAAGAGCAAAAGGAACGGCCAAAGAAATAACTCAAACGAAAAAGAGAGACAAGTCTTCACTGTTATAATTTTATTTGGGCCAGTTGTTTATTTTATTTTGGGCCTCAATTTTTAATAGGGTTTTGTTTTATAGTTTTATTTCATTTGTAATTTTCTTTCTTTTAAAATTTGAGTCAAACTCTAGTTGTGTGACTAGGTACGAACTATGGTTTTGTAGTTCAAGAATTCGCAACTCAATGGCTGAGTTGTGGTAGGGTTTTGAGCTTAGAGTTAGGTTAATCAAGTTAGCGGATATCGCGAGTTTACATGTTTTTTAAGCGTCTGATTATTTAATTTCTAGTAAAAAGCTTGGGGAAAACACGTAGGTAGGTTATTGCCGAAGCTGGGTAAATCTGTGTGTGATCTCTTCTACATTATTTTTTATTTTTTATTTTTTATTTCCGCATTAATTTTTTAGTATCACCCTACTCACCCCCCTCTAGGGTGAAACCGATCCTATAAGAGTGTGTGTGTGTGTGTGTGTGTATTTCTATATCTATTTACATGCATACATCCATATCAAAGTGAAGTAAACAACTCTGTCCATAGACACAATCAGTAAACTCATATATAAAGAAACAATAAATAGCATATATGTAATCATCTGACATAAATTAGAATACCTAATTGTAGGTATCTATCCTTGGTTGGAATGTATATACATACATGCCAACATGGTATGAACCAAACTAGTATAACACAAACAAAGCAATCATAGCAATCAAAACATGTCATAAGGACATGCATATAACCAAGCCTAGCATCTATACATCCATGCCTATGTCAACTAGCTAGCTAAAGCAACTATGCAAACATACAAACGACCTAATGAGAAAACTAACCTGCAAATTAACTAAAAGAGGAACTTATTGGAAGAGAGCTCGTGAAGAGAAACACTAATTCTCCTCTCGAGTTCCAACGTGCTTCCATTCAAAACTTTTCTTCGTCGTACTTGGACTAATTTCATTTCTTCATTTTTATGTTGTATCACATCAAGCTCTAAGATATGAATACTCCCATAGAGTATTCTAGACTCTGTCTCTACATTCAACTCATAAGCAGACTAGGCTCTACCATAACTGCTAATAATCAACATTCGTTCGCAAATGGGATAAACAGAATACATGTGAACACCTGCCAACTTTTTAAGAAGCCCGCTAAAACGCGTTGACTTCCATACTTACTATAAGATTGGGAAAAGCCAAACAACTGATGGCGCTAACTTTCCCACATAACATATCTCAATAGCGATTCCTTCACCAACCGTGGCCCCACTACGAACTCCCTATGCTTACTTATGCAGTTTCCATTCCTTTATGTATCACTAAGGTGTCTCTAATAATATAATGTGCAAGTACAGCTTTATATATATAGGCTTCACTTTGGCATATCACTAACTAGGGCTGTCAACGGATGCAAACGGATGCGGATATGGCCGTATCCGCATCCGCATCCGAAAATTTAAATCCGCATCCGATATCCGTGGATATCTGAGAATTAACATCTGTATCTGCATCTGCGGATATTTTTTGAATATCCGAAAATATGCGCATCCGAAAATAAAAAGCGGATATTTCCAGATATTCAAAAATATCCGAAATATCTGCATCCGAAATTGAATAAGATTTTTATTATACTAATATTTTTGAACTAAAACAATCACTTTCTCAAATGACAATACACACACTACAATATTAATCATTTTTTCAAATGACAAAATGGCAATATGCATAATATCAAACAAGTTTACACGATATTACATCAATTCAAATGATAAAATAGCAACATACATGACAAAATGACAAGACACATAAAATTTTGGATTGGACGGATGTTTTCCGGATACGGATATGCCCATATCCGCATCCGCATCCGATTTTCTTTTCAGATATCGGATATCCACATCCGCTTTTCGGATATCAGATAATATCCGTTTTTTCGGATACAGATCCGGACGGATTTCGGATTTTTCGGGTATCCATTGACATGCCTATCACTAACGTCAAATACCTTTCAACATACTCCACCACATACTTATTCATTCTTGGCTAGCAGAAAACTCTCGTGTATCCTTTTACATTTCTCACTAAACACCTTCTTTAAGTCCATAGGCACGACAACACGATAACGAATAGTGTCTCCCTTCTACATGGACTAAAAGTTAGGATATTTAGGCGAACCTCATACTTCATCACCATTTAATTTATAGATATCACAAATGGAAGATGCCTTATTTTTGGGAACACAATATTAATATAACGAACTCATAAACTAGGTCGTGCATTTTTCACTTATTTTTCATGTGCATCAGGCACTAAAAATAAGTTATGCACAAAAGTTCACTATTTCGTAAAATTGACTTCATACATAGTTCTTTCAATCCATGTAATGACTAAAAAAACTAATCTAAACTATTTTTCAATTTTCTTCCAAATCACCAAATTCATTCTTCCTTAAAATCATCTTCGTACATTAGTATATGTAAGTCAAAATATTTACTTCATATTTTGAAATCATACAACACTAGATACTAAAAAAATGATATTAACTCCACATGCTTGTGAAGTCCTATAAACTAACATATAACTAGAGTACCCTTATGTACATCTCCGTACTCTGAAAGTGCTTTAAATAGACAAGTACAATCTTCCACTATAAGAGATTATCTCATACAACCAATCGTATTTTATTCAAACACCTTGGAAACTCTTCACTCAACTGCACTGTCATGCTTCTCAATGTCTTACGTAAATGTACCCTAACCCTTAACGTAAACACATATGTTAATTTCAAACAATATTTAATCGCATATGTCTCAACAATTTAGTATAATAAATTTAAACTTGTTATTCCCTCTTAAGTATAAATCGTCTCAGTATTTCTGTTATAAAAATACTTTTTCTCTATTGTTCTGAAATAGCTTTTTGTTCAAATCGACGGTATACTTCAAAAGTACTTTGTTTTCAACATATTACTTTAAGTATCTCAAATACCATTATTTAATCTAAAAATAATGATTATTATCACTTTGTATCAAAATTTCCTTTAAAAAAATAATAGTATTATCACTTTAAACAACAATATTATAATCAAATATCCTTCAAAATAATAGTTTATTATCACTTTACATAAAAACCATAATATTTATTTAAATCATTTTTTTACAGCCACTTCGTTATTATCTGATTCAAAAATAACAACATTCTGCATTAAATCCTAAAAATTCTATTTTTTATTGTTATTTACCTCAAAAGTAGCAATAATTTATCCTAAAAATATTCATGGAAAATATCTTTTTATTATATAATTATCTACTTTTCAACACCTTTTAACCAATATATCATATGTATACATTAAAACATATTTTTTTTAAATTCATTTTGTCTACTAACTATATTCATATCAAAACTGGAATAATTTTCAAAATTTTAGATCATTTATTAATTCATATTTTCAAGAGTTTATATCACCAAACTTCAATTTTCATTCGAAAATACATACATATTAAAATAGAAAAATTCCACAATAGTAGTTTCCAAATCCTTTTTTCCAATCTATACTCTATATAAAATGGTTCGGTTTAATTTAAAGAATGTAAAACATATCTTTTCAAATTTTACTTTATAATTAGGAAATATTCACAAAAGCGTAAAAGAATGTGATAATTTTTTTTCGAAGTAGGACAAAAATATTTGTAACATAAAAGACATTGAAAAAGATGTGTTTTACTTGTTAATTTACCTTTTTAATTTTTTTTATCAAAATAAAATTACATAATAAAATATAAGGGCAACAATGCACCTTACACAAATTCTTTTCAAAAATAAAAGCTTTAAAATATTAATGGAAAATTACGTTTTAATAAATTTTCCATATTTGAAACTTAAAATAAGGGGTTATTATCACTACAACAAAAATACCCTATTACAATGGTGTTTTTAAAATGGTTAAAAAATGTTTGTCGTAATAGAAACCTATTACAACAGTTTTATCTTGACAGTTGTAATAGATGTCATTTTTCAATAACTCTTTTTCTTTGCTCGTTGTAATAGATACCTATTACAACGTTTTTTATTTGCCCGTTGTAATAGGTGCCTATTACAACTGTTTTTTGCCTATTGTAATAGATGTCAATTTTCATCAATACCTCTTCCTTGTATGCCTGTTGTAATAAACGCCTATTACAATGATTTTCTTTTGTCCGTTGTAATATGTGCCAATTTTCACAATACTTTTTTGCTAGTTGTCATAGATCATATTACAACCTTTTTAGTTCACCAGTTGTAATATATGTCAATTTTCAACAACTCTTAACAGATAATCATAATCTTCGATTATTTATAAACACTTACTTAATAATTTATAAATGGCAATTTATAATTAATAATCATAAATGACAACATACATATGTCATTATTTATAATTTATTATAATTAATGATTACTAATAAATAATTTATAATTACTAATTATTATCTATAATCAATATTTATTTTTTATATTTAATAATTTAGTATGGTTAGTTATTAATAATTAGTAAATTATAGCTAATATTTTATGAGTTATAATTAATAAATATTATTAATAATTAGTAAATATAATTAATATCAATTAATTAATAATTAATAATTAATAATTAATATTAAATAATTACTGTTAAATAATTAATAATTAACTTTTATAAGTAATTGATATTTTATAATTAATATTTAACAAATTTAAAATTTTAAAAATAAATATTAAATAATCTATTATAGTTTAATAATTTAGAAATAAAACTTTTCTAAAATTTATAAAGATCTATAAAATTTAAATATAAAATTTTAAATTTTTTCTAAAATTCAAAAATAAAAGTTCATGATAATACTATTAAATAATTAAGGATTAATTATTAATATTTATTAGTTAATAATTAATAATTAGTTTTTAATAATTAATGTTAAATATTTAATAATGAATAACTACTATTAAATATTTAATAATCAATAATTGATAATATTTACATAATAATTAATATTCAATTATAGTTAAGATGTAATAAGTAATAATTAATAACTAATAATTAAGAAGTAATAATTAATTTTCGCTTCTTAATTCTAATTTCTTATTTATTATTTATTATTTAACAATTACAATTGAAATTTATATTTAATATTTCGAAAATTTTAAAATTTGAAATTTGTTAAAATAAATTTTGAAATATTCATAAAATTTAAAAGCAAAACTTGGAAACTTTCATACAATTAAAAAATTAAAGTTAGATAAATTTAAAACTGTATAAAAGATTCAAATTTCAATAAATTCATAAATGTTAAAAAAAATTCAAAATTCGAAAAATATAGAAATTATGTTGTAAATTATTACGTCTATATGCAATTAGAGGTTTTCTTTCGTAATAGTTCTTTTTTGATATATAAAGGTATATTTTGGCTTTAGGTAGCAGAAAATTTTGATTTCAATTCAATTTCTCCCCTCAAATTGAAAATTTTGTCTCCAATTCGATTTTTCCCCCAAGTTGAAATATTGCCCCTCCATTTTGAAATTTTTATCTCCAATTCAATTTTTTCCCCCAAATTGAAAGGGCAAATTCTATTTCAACACAGATAATTACTTAGTAGCCCTCCCTAAAATAAATAAAATTTTAAAGACTAAAATACCCTTAAAAAGCTGCGTACTTTCTTTCTTCTCAATTCCATTATCTTATTACGTCAGTTTCTTACCGTCTAAACTACCGCTTCTTCAAAACCCTAGTTTCTAAATCAGTGAAGAAAAAATTCAATTTTTCACTACTAAGTTATTTTTTGGGTTTACAGGCTTTTTTAATTGTAATTCTGAAAAAAAAAATATGAATTTGGTTTTTAAATTAGTGAAGAAAAAATTCAAATTTTCATTACTAAGTTCTTTTTTGGGTTTACTAAGAAAAAATTCAATTTTTCACTACTAAGTTTCTAAAGCAGTGAAGAAAAAATTCAATTTTTTACGTTTTGCGAGATGAAAAGGGTAGTTCTACTATGTTATTTTTTGGGTTTACAGAAATTTTTAATATTTGAAAGGCTACTAAGCAAATACTCGAGTTGAAATAGAAATTTACAATTGAAAATTCTGGCCCTCCATTTTAAAAATTTTGTCTCCAATACAACTTTTTCCCCCAAATTGAAAATTTTGTCCTTCCATTCTGAAAATTTTGACTCCAATTCAAAGCTTCCCCTCAAACTGACATTTTTGACCCTTCATTCCAAAAAATTTGGCTCCAACTCAACATTATTTTCCTCCATCCACTTTTCTACTTCTGCCCATTCCTCTTCCACTCCTTGTGAATCCAGATCCGGATCCCAAATTTCCACTTCCCTAACTCCTTCATCACCGACACAGGTCCCTCAATCAAATCCGACTACCCTTCACCATGCCACTGCCAACAAACATTGCCAACTGCCCCCAATTGCTGAGTTGGACAAGACCACCCCTGCCCGATTGCCCTCCACCGAGATGGTCGCCGATTAGGAAATCTGGATTATTGTTGAGTTGGACAAGACCATCTAATGAGTTGTCGAGTCTAGGGATTCACAGTTTAGTAAGCGGTAATTCGTGATTGAAATCTGGATTATTGCCACCTGCTCTTTTGCTATTCGAGACCGATCTAGGTGACTAAGTTTAGATTGCAGTTGGATCTAGAATCGAATCTTAGATGTATACGTCTGCTTGTTTGGTGGAGACCGATGCCGTTAGTTGTTTTCTGATGCTCGGAGTTGGACTGGAATGCGTCTTTGCATTGCTGAATCAGGATATGTGCTAAAGATCAAGGCTCTAACCGTGTATTGCTCGGATCTGGTAATACTTGTGGTTGCTTATTATGTAAGATGTTCAAGATGAACAATGGCGCTTTGGATTCTGTTGTGAATGTTGTTTGAACACTGTCGTGCTAGGAGATGATGCTCGACTTTGTATATGGATGCTACAGTGTGCCGTTGTTGGCAGAAGTTTGTAAAAATAATTTCTATTTGTGATCAATCCTTTGATGTTCTTAATGTTGACAGTAAAAGGAAGTGTGTTATTTACAGATCCGCATAAGCATTCACAAAGGGATATCAACCGCACATCTCAACGGCCAGCATTTCTCTGTGCTTTATTCTAAGATCGTGGGCTAAATCCCAAACATTATATTTGTATCATATATATAGTTTGTTCTGGCTGTAATCTTTTTGTACTTTTGATATTCAATAATAAAGCAATTACATCTTCATCAATCATCTCTCTAATCCCTTATCAAAAGACATACTACTTTTCTAACTTGGTATCATAGCGACTGTAGTGCTAACTGCATCAATAACAGTTGTGAGTCCATCAGAAAAGTATCATCACTTGGACCCCTCTCATCAAGGATTCAAGATCCCTTCACTTGAGAGTTAAGGCTGTTCACTAATAATCAGTGCCTCGCCAGAAATTGAATTGGCTGCATCAGATTATCAGCGAAAGCGTGTGGTATGTTAAAATTCCAAACGAAAAGAGCAAACTGATCAAGAACACCAAGAAAATTTCCAGTTGAATCAAGAGTATCAAGAAAACTCATCAGAAAGCAATTTATTCACAAACAATCAAGGAAATCATCATTTAAGTTTTGTGTAATACTGTTAAGATTCAACCACAAAGAAAATTTTCTTGAAATTCCCAATTCAAAGCAGGCTCAAGTTTAGAATTCACATACCAGTTTCTCAAAAAAATTCTCCCTGTAAAGCATCCTTGTAATCATCATGGCAAATCTGGATGATGATGCTGTAAGCCCTCAATCATCAAACACAAGAGTATCTCAAAACCAACCACAGTCAGATCCAGTAAATGATCTGATGAAGGCCATAATCAAGCCTCAGAGTCAGATGATATCCATTCAGCTTGATGAATCAAATTTCTTGCTCTGGAAATTACAAGTGGAAACATCCATTAGAGGTTATGGATTAGAAGATTATATTCTTGGCACAAGAATTACTCCACCAAAAATTTATTAAAAATAATGAAGACAAACTGGTACCAAATCAAGAACACTTAGCACACCAAAGGCAAGATAGCCTTGTATGTGCCTGGATGATGTCATCCATAAGTGCATCTATTCTGCCACAACTTATAGGCTGTAAAACTGCTCAAGAAATATGGACAACAATTGAAAGAAACTTCACCTCTCAGTCATCTGTAAGAATCATGCATCACAGAAGACAACTACAAAATATCAGAAAGAATGATATGACAATGAATGAATATCTGCTCAAAGTAAAAAACTTATGTGATCAACTAGCTTCAGCTGGACACAAAGTATCTGAGTCAGAACATGTACTGTACATAATCAGTGGTCTAGACAGTGAGTATGAAGCAGTTGTGGCTATCATTTCCACTATGGAACCTACACCACACTTGCAGTTTGTGTGTTCTACCCTTCTCTCACATGAAGGAAGGATAGAACACAACAAAACAATAAGTTCAGACATCTCAGTCAACTACACATTCAATAGAGGTAAACAAAACTCAAATACTAGAGGACAGTTCAACTTTCAAAGAGGTGGAACATCCAACAGAGGAAGAAGAGGAGGCAGAAGCAACAACAGCAATAAAATAAGGTGCCAAATATGTGAGAAGTATGGTCATGGGGCAAATAAATGTTACTTTAGATTCAACAAGAACTACACTCCTTCACAACAAGGTAGCAGTGCAAATGAAAACATAGTCACCATGCCAAAAGACAGCAACTCAAATCAAACAGAAGTACTAAACACTGAAACTGCAACAAATAATGATACTGGAGATGACTGCTGGTACCCAGACTCAGGGGCTACAAATCACGTGACCAACAATCTCAACAATCTAAACCTGGGGAACAAAGAGTACAAAGGTACACAAAATCTTTCTGTTGATAATGGTAAAACTGTACACATTACACACACTGGAAATGCAAGTATACATGGATCCAAACAACTTCTTCCAAGAAACTTGTTAAGAGTTCCTTCAATCAAAAAAAATCTAATGAGTGTTTCCCAATTCGCAAAAGATAACAAAGTATACTTTGAATTTTATCCCAGCACATGTATAGTCAAAGATATACTAACACAAGAAGTTATTTTGCAGGGTAAAGAAAACAATGGATTATACAAATTTGATTTTTCAAATTCAAAAATTACTGAGAATAAGGAAAATATCCATGTAATGAATGTTACTAGTGATTCTAAGAATAGTAGTAATTTTGATTTGTGGCATTGCAAACTGGGACATCCCAGTTTACAAATTGTAAAACATGTCATGAGTAGTAATAACATTCCATGTAGTAACATTCCTGAATCTTATTTTTGTACCTATTGCCAATTGGGAAAGAGTCATAAACTTGCATTTCCAGATTCACACACAACTTACACAAGACCCCTTGAGTTAATTGCTAGTGATCTATGGGGACCAGCTCCTATTAGCTCAGATTATGGATACAAATATTACATGTCTTTTATAGATGCTTATTCTAGATTTGTATGGATATACATGCTAAAGTCTAAATCTGAAACCAGTAACATAGTAATGCAGTTCATTAACAAAGTTGAAAACATGACTGGAAATAGTGTATATACATTTCAGTCAGATGGTGGAAAAGAATTTTTTCCTTTAAAAACTTTCTCTGAAAAGAAAGGTATTAATCACAGGACTACATGTCCATACACATCTGAACAAAATGGAATCATTGAAAGAAAACATAGACATATTGTAGAAACTGGGTTAACTTTATTAGCACAAGCCTCTATGCCCTTAAAATTTTGGCCAGAGGCATTTAACACTGCTGTACACTTGATAAATATACTACCAACAAAAATCCTTAAATTCAAGTGTCCACAAGAAGTGTTAACTAAAGTTAAACCAGATTATGAGCACCTAAAAATTTTTGGGTGTCAATGTTTTCCTTGTTTAAGATCCTATAACAAACACAAATTAGACTTCAGATCTACCCCTTGCACCTTTTTGGGGTATTGCAATAAACAAAAGGAGTATAGATGTTTAGACAACAAGGGAAAAAAATATATATCTAGGCATGTAAGATTCAATGAGCAGATATTTCCATACAACAATACTGAAATTAAAACTACTGAAAAAGTGAGGAATCCAAAATTTGTGATTCCTGATTTACCTGAAGAGATTGAGATCCTGCCATCAACACAGCCTATAAGGGATGACATCAGTACAAGCTCTCAACATACCATGACTGCTAGAGAGTCAGGTCAAGAGCAAACTACACATGAAGATGATAGCAACAATCAGAATTTTCAAAGTCCAGAACTAAGCAGTGCAAGTCATGAACAAATCACCAGAGATGATACCATGGCCTGCAGCAGTTCAAACAACAGTCATGACAATACTGTCAGAAATAATACCAACACTCACCCAATGTTAACTATAGCAAAATGTGGTATCTATAAACCAAAAATTATCAACAACATGGTTGTTCAGGAAGAACCATCTTCCTACATAGAAGCTGTTCAGAATGATAAATGGAGAGCTGCTATGGAGGAAGAATATAATGCTCTAATTAACAAAGGAACTTGGAATCTGGTTAAAAAACTAGAAAACAAAATTATAATTGGGTGCAGATGGACCTTTAAACTAAAGAAAAATGCTGATGCTTCAATTTCTAAGTATAAAGCAAGGTTGGTTGCAAAAGGATATTCACAACAGTATGGGTTTGATTTCTCAGAAACTTTTTCCCTAGTTGTGAAACCCTCCTCAATTAGGGTCATCCTAACCATTACTTTAAACAAAAATTGGAGCATCAGACAGTTAGATGTTAATAATGTTTTTCTTAATGGTGTATTACAGGAAGAAGTATACATGGAGCAACCAGAAGGGTTCACTCAGAAACCAGACAAAGGATTTGTATGAAACTCAATAAAGCCATCTATGGCTTAAAGCAGGTACCAAGAGTTTGGTTTGATAAGCTCAAGACAACACTTGTGAATTTTGGCTACAATTCACTAAAATCTGACAACTCCATATTCTCTAAAATTAATGATTTTGCCACCACTTATATTCTAATTTATGTTGATGATTTTATTATTACAGGGAGCAGTGAGTCAGAAATTAAGAAAATCACTGCAATGCTTTGAAAGGGACGCGGAAGATGATCTTAAGGCTATTTAACACTAGAGGGGGGGTGAATAGTGTTTTAAGAATTTCTTTAAAACTTCTTTGATTTAAATTGATCTAACTAACTTAATGCAAATACACAATCACAGATCAAATCACAGAATCACAAACAGATGCAAATATAAATAAAAAGCAAGTAAAGGAAAGAACACACCAGGAATTTTATACTGGTTCGGTGTTACCCTACATCCAGTCCCGCACAACTCGTACGGCTTTCTATTCAATAATAATCTAGATTACAATCCCTCGATTCCAAGGCAACGAGGTACACCCTCCAGATTCTCAGGTCTCTGGGTAGAACCACTTGATTCACAGGACACAAGTTCACCCGATCGATTTCCAAGGACACGATCACACCTTTATAACCCTAAAAAAGTTTCTTTGAGTACAAATGTATCTATAACTCTGATAAGCACTGAGATTCTTTGAAGAGAGTGGCAGAGAATCAAACTAGAGATATTCTGGTTTGATTCACTTAAGATTTTGGCAGAATATGGATAGGATGATTAGAAAATAAGATAAGAGAATAAAGAGGAGAGAAAATAAAGAAAGTAGTTACTGGAAAACGTCCATAACAGTCTCTATTTATAGAGAATGAATGGATGTGTTCATTCAAAGAGATTTAAACGAATAGACACTTCTTTTGAAAACAACCTTTGCTATAACGGGAAGCATGTCGACATGACGAGTAACTATGATGTCGACATGGTCTATTAAAAATGATGATTTGCTTTTCTTTGAAAATGATGATTTAAAACATATGCAACTTTATTCAAATGGACTCTATGTATTTGTATAAGGTATTTAGAAGTAGAAATACTTATGAATATATATATGTATATATACTAAAATATATTTAAAATCAAGGTAAATAAACTAAAGTAAATATAATATTAAAATAGATTTTGAGGCTAAAATATCAAGGACAATTTTGAAATCAAAATATAACAAAATGATAAATATGATTTTGAGGCTAAAACATTTTTGGAAATACGAACGAAGGTTTTTCTTTTGAAAAGGAATATTTGAAAATCATTTTATGAAACAAGAGATAATTTTGAAAATCATTTTGAATCAAAATTAGTGGATAACAAAATAGGGCTACTATCCGTTCCACTAGATATTTCGTGAGTTCCATCTCACTAGGGTTCCATCCCTTTAACAAGAACGAAGTGGATTCCATTCCACGAGTAAATTGGATAAAAAAGAATGATAGTGCTTTCAAGGAGTTTTAACAAATATCTAACCTAACTATATTATTTGTCTTGAACTCTTGAATATCTTGAATCTCATGAGTCTTCAATCTTGAACTCTTGATCTTTGTCTTCTTTACTGTACAGTCTTCTTTTGTTGATACCTGCATATAGATTTCCTGCACATATATATTTTATAACACTTCTATAGTTGTTGTCATCAAAACCATTATCCTATAGACTAACATTCTCCCCCTTTTTGATGATGACAACCTTTGTTTATAAAATATTTATATTCTCCTTGTAACTCCCCCTAAATCTAATAACTCCCCCTTAATCTATGCCTAACTAACCTATTTTATACTTCTCCCCCTTTGTCATCAACAAAAAAAATGACACTAACTCTAAACTATATAACTCCCCCTAAAACTTATCACTCTATGACGTGTGATTATAATGATAGTGTTATCATAAATAATAAACACTTAGATCTAAAACTAAAACTTAGTCCTAAACCACTAACTATAAAACTCCCCCTTAAACTTAATACTAGAACAAAGTATAGTAAATGAATTGTGAAAGATATTAACTTAATTATACTATAATTATTCAATAAATATGTATAAATATATTTCAGACAATATAATCAACACATACATCAAAACCAATCATGTCAGACAAGTCATACAAATTAATCAATTCAAACAAGTCAATCAAGTCAATAAATTAAACAAGTCAATCAAGTCAAACAATTCAAACAAGTCAATAAAATCAATCAAATCAACCAAGAACTAATAATCCTATATTATAAGACAATACTACAAACTCCTCCTAAATAAGATACACTTGTTATGTATACATGTATGCAATATGTAGTTTGTAAAGCAGTATGAAGTGTATAACATATGCAATGTAGCATGAGATAATATGCGAAATGAAGTGCGACTTGTGATGCAAATGATTATGATATGCATTGTAATTTATGATGTAATATGCAATGAAATGTGATATGAAATATGATGCATAATGATATGTAATAAAATGATAATGAAGTAAAATAATTTGCACAATGATATGATGATATATATACTATGGTAAGAGATATTCAGACTATAAGGTAAACATGAGTGATAAATAATATTTAATTGGCAAGCATATATATATATATATGTGTGTGTGTGTGTGTGTGTGTGTGTGTGTCTATATGTATGTATGTATACATATATCAAACTATTTATTATAAATCACTTCAACCAAACAAAGGTAAAACACACCAATTACTAAACCTAAGTTAAGGAAACTAATGAATGGGATAGAAAGAGTTGTAAAGTAAGAGTTTAAAGGTAATAAATGGTATTAAAACTATAACATATTCATGAAAGGTAGTAATCAAACTCAATATCAAAATTAAATTGCTAAGAGATATGGACCTAAACTATATATATATATATATATATATATATATATATATGATCAAATATAAAAATTAATAGCCTACTTAAATAATTATTTTAACTTGATTGTTTTTATTTTATTTTTATTTTTATTTTTAAGAATCCAAACTTCCATGTTTATAAAATACTTAACTTACTAATTAAAACCTTTATATTAAATTTTTATTAACTAAAATATTTAGAAACATGTTTAAACATTTTTTTAAAAAAAATATATCATAATGAAATATTAAAAACAACAAAGATTAAAAAACTAAAATAAACATATGTTATATTAATGCCTCTTTCATTTAAATTTTAATTAATTACTAAAGAATATCTAAACATTAATTTTAAATATTCTAATATAAGTTAGAAAATAATTTCTAAAAAGAATAGAGAAAAATACTTAGTTTAAATATCGTTATTTTATAATTTAAAATTTTAAGTAGAAGAGACAGCATTTACAGAATGCTATAAAAAGTTTTTGCAATAAAATATATTCAAAACATTATAGAAACTGTAGCTTTTACCAAATGCTGTGTAAAGTTTTTGAAACTCTACGGCGTTTCAAAGCACAGAAATGCTATAAAAACGTATTTGCAGCGTAACAAAAGCAAAGACAGCATTTCAGAAATGCTATCTAAAGTTCTGGGCAAAAATGGTGATTTTTGACCCAATTTTTATAGTAGTTAATATAGTTAAAGTACAAAAAAATTGAATAAAAAATAATGAGAATGCATGTATGTGTAAAGATACTTGGCATTATGCATGTAAAAATGCTTTTATTAAAATGTATGTCACTATCTACTTATATGATAAGTATCATGTGATGTGATGCAATCTTATTAATTGAAGAAATCTATAAGTAAAGCCTTATTCTAACAATCTAAATTCCTTTTACTAATTTCTTAAAAATATAGAATTAGTATCTTAAAAGAAATATAGTACGAGAAATAAAAACAACATTAGATAAGTTAAAACTACGAATGAAGGTATGTTTTCTTTCTTAATATAGTTGTAATAAATTAGTTGTAAGATTTTATTCGAAAGAAAACACATTTTAAAAGACTTTTAAAACATTAGACTTGTATATTGATATTTATACTATGGTGTGTCGGTATATGGACCAAAATATCAAAATTTATAAAAGTGATAAATTTCTATACCTAACTAAATGCATAGATATATATTTCTAAATGCAACAATAAAGATGAAATAATAGTAAAGCGTACCAATTTTTGCATTCCATCTTTCTAACTTTGTCGTTCCTCCATTGTTGTGATCCACACATTTATATCTTTTCGAATTTGACAATGAAATCTGTTCTATTGCGACGGGCTCGTTTTTTTGATCAGCGTAGTATATTCATTTGCTGAATTTGAAGACCATATGAGAAAGATACGGATGATTTAGTAGATTGACCAACTTGGCGCCAAAACTTTGAATTCGAATTTTGAATGAATGGACACTTCAACCACTATAAATAAGCCCAACGGTCACCACTTTTCATAAAAATTCCTCCTCTTCATCTTCTTCCCGTTTTTCTATATACTATCAAACTTCTAGAGGGCATATCTCCTTCGTTTCTTGACGGAATTGGATGAAACCAGCGGCAAGTCGAAGAGGAAGGCAAGGGCTACGATCTAGTTATAGTTTGGTGTCGAATTTGGATGGTATTGTGATGCAACAGGCCGAACAGTAGAAGAAATGTTGAAGATCCCATACACAGTTTTTCAGTTTTGGATAGCCAACTTCAAACTTTCATATCTCACTCAATTTTGATCGAAATTTGATGATCCACCCATAAAAATGACCACGAGAACAAGAACTACAATCTGAAAAGGAGTGGGAACAAAATATTCAAATCTCTGGATGAATTTTGAAGAATATCTTTGACGGATTTGCCTTCTTTTTCTCTTTGTTCACCAAAACTTCATTTGACCATAACTTGGTCATTTCTTGACGGATTCTCACGAAACCAGTGACATTGCGAAGCAGATAGAGAGAAGTACAGTATCAAATCAAGTTGTAGATGAGAACCCAAAGTTTTGAATTGATCTGGTACCAATTTCTTTGTCGATTTCCATTATATATCCATTTGTACATAACACTTCTCCTGCAAAACAAGATAACAATTTTTAAAGAATCAAGTGACTTTTCAAAATAACTAAATATAATTTTAAACAACAATATCATGATGATTCTGTGACATATTCAAATGAATACAGTGTTAATAATTTTATAAAAAAATTGCCATTTTAAAAAATTTCAAAATTCAGATTATGAAACTTTTGAAAACCTTGCTCTGATACCAAATGAAAGGGACGCGGAAGATGATCTTAAGGCTATTTAACACTAGAGGGGGGGTGAATAGTGTTTTAAGAATTTCTTTAAAACTTCTTTGATTTAAATTGATCTAACTAACTTAATGCAAATACACAATCACAGATCAAATCACAGAATCACAAACAGATGCAAATATAAATAAAAAGCAAGTAAAGGAAAGAACACACTAGGAATTTTATACTGGTTCGGTGTTACCCTACATCCAGTCCCGCACAACTCGTACGGCTTTCTATTCAATAATAATCTAGATTACAATCCCTCGATTCCAAGGCAACGAGGTACACCCTCCAGATTCTCAGGTCTCTGGGTAGAACCACTTGATTCACATGACACAAGTTCACCCGATCGATTTCCAAGGACACGATCACACCTTTATAACCCTAAAAAAGTTTCTTTGAGTACAAATGTATCTATAACTCTGATAAGCATTGAGATTCTTTGAAGAGAGTGGCAGAGAATCAAACTAGAGATATTCTGGTTTGATTCACTTAAGATTTTGGCAGAATATGGATAGGATGATTAGAAAATAAGATAAGAGAATAAAGAGGAGAGAAAATAAAGAAAGTAGTTACTGGAAAACGTTCATAACAGTCTCTATTTATAGAGAATGAATGGATGTGTCCATTCAAAGCGATTTAAACGAATAGACACTTCTTTTGAAAACAACCTTTGCTATAACGGGAAGCATGTCGACATGACGAGTAACTATGATGTCGACATGGTCTATTAAAAATGATGATTTGCTTTTCTTTGAAAATGATGATTTAAAACATATGCAACTTTATTCAAATGGACTCTATGTATTTGTATAAGGTATTTAGAAGTAGAAATACTTATGAATATATATATGTATATATACTAAAATATATTTAAAATCAAGGTAAATAAACTAAAGTAAATATAATATTAAAATAGATTTTGAGGCTAAAATATCAAGGACAATTTTGAAATCAAAATATAACAAAATGATAAATATGATTTTGAGGCTAAAACATTTTTGGAAATACGAACGAAGGTTTTTCTTTTGAAAAGGAATATTTGAAAATCATTTTATGAAACAAGAGATAATTTTGAAAATCATTTTGAATCAAAATTAGTGGATAACAAAATAGGGCTACTATCCGTTCCACTAGATATTTCGTGAGTTCCATCTCACTAAGGTTCCATCCCTTTAACAAGAACGAAGTGGATTCCATTCCACGAGTAAATTGGATAAAAAAGAATGATAGTGCTTTCAAGGAGTTTTAACAAATATCTAACCTAACTATATTATTTGTCTTGAACTCTTGAATATCTTGAATCTCATGAGTCTTCAATCTTGAACTCTTGATCTTTGTCTTCTTTACTGTACAGTCTTCTTTTGTTGATACCTGCATATAGATTTCCTGCACATATATATTTTATAACACTTCTATAGTTGTTGTCATCAAAACCATTATCCTATAGACTAACATGCTTAACTCAGAATTCTAATTAAAGACCTAGGTGATCTGAATTACTTCCTGGGAATTGAAGTTCAAAGAACCTCTAAATCAGAAATACATCTCAATCAAAAGAAGTACATTTCAGAAATATTATCAAGAGCCAAAATGGACAAAGCTAATCCCCTACCAACTCCAATGGTTACAAATCATCAACAATCAAAATATAAGGGTGAAGCAATTCAGAATATAAAGCAATACAAAAGCATAGTGGGTGCACTTCAATATGCAACAATAACAAGGCCAGACATATCATTTTGTGTTAATAAAGTTAGTCAGTTCATGCAAAATCCTTTGGATAGTCACTGGAAAGCAGTAAAGAGAATACTCAGATATCTCAAAGCAACAATAAATCATGGCCTTATCCTAAAATCTAGTGACACACTCAACATAAATGCCTATACTGATGTTGACTGGGGAACCGATACAGATGATCGAAAATCAACATCAGGCTACTGCATCTACTTAGGTAAAAATCCTATATCATGGAGTTCAAGGAAGCAAAGCACAGTGTCAAGATCCAGCACAGAGGCCGAATTCAGGTGTGTGGCAAGTGCAGCAGCAGAGGTTATATGGCTTGAGTCACTTCTAAGTGAACTCAACATCAAAACAGATAGTAAACCAACAATTTGGTGTGACAATGTTAGCGCAATTTCCCTAACATCAAATCCAGTACTTCATTCAAAAACCAAACATATCGAATTGGATCTATACTTTATCAGGGAGCAAGTAATTAAAGGAAAATTAAGAGTTGGATACATACCATCTCCGCATCAAAAAGCAGATATACTTACTAAACCACTATCGAAGCCAAGCTTCACGAGATTAAGAGAAGAGCTCAACATTGACGTTGCTAACTCAAGTCAGAGATCCAAAAGAGTAATCTTCATACCAGATTAAAGCTTGATCTGTTGCTCTTAGCTTTCGTTTTCGCTGATTTTTCTCACGAGGAAAGCGGCCACCATTACTTCTACTTTCTTTTCACAAACCCTAGAGTATTCGGGTTTGAGGGGGGAGTAAAAGGAAGTGTGTTATTTACAGATCCGCATAAGCATTCACAAAGGGATATCAACCGCACATCTCAACGGCTAGCATTTCTCTATGCTTTATTCTGAGATCGTGGGCTAAAGCCCAAACATTATATTTGTATCATATATATAGTTTGTTCTGGCTATAATCTTTTTGTACTTTTGATATTCAATAATAAAGCAATTACATCTTCATCAATCATCTCTCTAATCCTTTATCAAAAGACATACTACTTTTCTAACTTTGACAATTTTGAATTGAAATGCGTGAACATTCGATCAAACTACGAATTACCCAAATCGTTAATCCCTAAACCTACATACAAGTCCTCATCTGTATTGGGATTGATTTTTGACAATGTGGCTTCATTTCAAGTAGATGATTATTCATTACATGGTGACTTTTTCCTGTTTGTTTTAGTGGTCCTAAATATGTTTTCTTTATAATACTTCCAGTCTATTTCTAATGCATATATTAAGTGGTTACATGGTGTGTGATTTTTGGTTTGAATATGTTTATTGTAAATTTTCTATGGTTCATTAAACAAAAAGACATACATATCGTAATCTTATGTTTTTGGTTAGTACCTATCCTGATATACCACACTAGTAAAAGATGAAAGTATTAAGTTATCATGTACTCATATAATATTTCCATTAATTGGTTTACCTTTTTTCTTGTAGAAATATTGCGTTAATTTTTTCTTAGTACTTAATTAAAATCTTCTGATGTTGTAAGCAAACAAGATATACATGTTTGCTGGATGTAAGCTTTCAGTAAGCGAGTATAAGGTTCATACTCACAAACTAGTCAATATGATTTTACATTCACACTAATATGTACTGTGTAAGTAGCGTTTGAATGGAATATCAAGTTAGTTGGATTTGTTGTGTCCATTTTACACCTTATGCACTTTTGGACGGTTAAAAGATGGCCATTTTTGACGTTTGGTTACATAGTCAGACCAAGAATGGTAATTAGTTATATGTTGCCATCTTGATACACATGCATTAGAAGTTGTCATGAAGGTGCTCGCAAAACATCTTCTCCTTTATATGTACCTCCGTCAACATTTATTTCTTTATATACTCAAGCATGAATAACTTATGTACTTTGTCAGGAAAATGTATCAACTAAGACCACTTTACAAAACAAGTTACACATTCAAGGCACTTAGAAAACTATCTGAAAAAATCAGGCTTGTTTATGGTGTGGCATAAAATAACATTTTGTAATGCTCCTTTGTGCTTTGATGTACTTGTTAATGTAGTTGCCAAAGGTGTTTTAGAGATGGTTCACCTTATTGATGAAGTTGTTGCAGTTACTCCCGATGAAGTAGCTGCACTTGGTATTGATACGACAACTGTTAGTGCTGCTAGAAACGGTGAGGCCATTGTAATTATCATTTGTGCTATTTGTGTTCAACTTCTTTTATATTAGTTTTGGCTTGAACGACGATGGTTTGTAATTATATTAAGACTTTATAAATGATGTGAATATATAATTCGTTTTGGAATTTCAGTAATTGTGAGTACGATCTGTATACATGCTGAACCAATGTTTTATTTTTTTTAATTTTGCATTTTTTAACAATGGGCAAAAACAGTTGTAAAAGAAATCTATTATAACGGTCGAAAAAAGTTGTAAATAAATCTACTACAACAGCTAAAAGCAATTGTTTTAAAAGTTCATATTGTAATGGTTGTGGACAGTTGTAAATTTTTTTACTACAACGGTTATAAATAGTTGTAAAATCTCTTCGGCCTATTATAACTCTGCATAACATGACGGTTGTAGGCCCGTTGGTAAACACCTATTACAACAGGGATTGCAAGTTGTGAAAGGGTATTTTGTTGTAGTGTATTTCAATACCTTATAAAAATTCAACTTCTATGTTTTCAAAAATCTCAAAAACTAAGGGCCCGTTTGGTTTCATTTTGAATTTTGTGTTTTGCATTTTCAACATTAATTACAAAATATGAGAAGGCTGGAGGGACGATGAAGGGGATGGAAGGAAGATAGAGGGGACAATGGAAGGGATGATGGAAGGATTGATTGTTTCTTGTGCTTATATTATTTTCCACGACACAAAGATAAAAAAAGGCCATTTTCTGTTTTGTATGTTAACTTCGTTTTCTAAATTGGTCATCTTTCACAGTGTACATTTATCGTGCGCATTTTTGCATGGACGAAAATCCAAAACTAAAAATTGCAAATCAACCGCTTCAACTTTTTAGGAAAAATATTTAAAACAGCTGAATCATAACTCACACATGCTCAATTACGCTATTAAACCAACAATGCTTCCATTACAACTTAACAATAACACACTTATATTCATTGAACTCAAGGGTACTACTCTTCTTTTTATTCATCCTTAGTCCCATAATTTACTCTGCTGCTACTTGGCATATAAACCCTATTGTAGCAATTCCATACGGAGTAAACTACAACAAGTGTGATGGATTTATCTTCCATCCCAAACTATTTTAATCTCAAAATTTATTTAACTCATAGTTGCTTACCTTTATAATGGATAAACCAACAGCTATCTCTACGAGCCAAAATATACGGGCCATGGCATAATACATATAATAATAATAATAATTACAAATATGCTCTCTCATATGCCATAAATTAGTAGGAATCGCCTAACCTAATCTTTGATACCAAATGTAACAACCACCATAAATGGTGGTGACTACAAATGGTAACCTCGACTACTGGTTTTATGGCCAGCCTCTCGATTGCCTAGGCCTACAAACTACCTGGCCAATCCATATTAACGGGACATGTAGCGGTAAAAGACAACCCACCATCTACGACATCCTGATTCATGCATAAAATGGCATGGATTGTAGACCTCGCAAACGACAGAACATTTTAAGGTAAAATATAAAAAAAATAACAGAGCTATCTATAATATTCTACACTTTCTGAAACTCACAGCGAAAGGAATAAAAAATAAATGTAATTAATAATTCAATCCCAGACAAAAAAAATAATTTGGTATTAAATAGATCCAAATATAAAATCTCATTACTAGTAACAGACATGGTATAATGTCTGGGAGTAAATGAAATAAAATAGTAGATAACTAATAAATAAATGCGCATTTCCATCATACCATCATGCCTCCATGTCACACTAGTCTTCTCTATTGACCTATCAGAGTATATCCAAAAGAAAGAAATGATCGAGGGTGTCAGACATAAGTCTAGTGAGTGAAATGCATCACATAAGTATATAATACTAATAAGTCAATGAAACAACGCTTATGATCAAAAACCATACCTTAACCCGTGTCACCTACACCCAATAAGTCAGCTAAATATAATATAATACTATAGTGACATCATATGCTAAAGTCTCATTAATATTCAACCCATGCCTAATCGCAAGCCCACGTTTTACCCTAAAGTCACAACCTACTATCGTCAAATTGTATACTAAGGACTCGGCTTCCTTAAACATGTTGTGACTCCAAATCAAAAATTTGAGGACTTGGCTTCTCGGACTATAATATATTGAGGACTTAGTCCCTCGAACTATTATACATTGAGGACTCAATTTCCCAGACTATCGTATATTGGGGACCTAGCTTATCGAACTATTAAATATTGAGGACTCAGCTCCTCGAACTATCGAATATTGAGGATTCAGCTCCTTGGACTGTCGTATGTTGGAAGCTCAGCTCCTCGAACTATAGTATATTGAGAACTCAATGTTTGCGCCAAAATTGGTCACAAACCCCAAGTATCGTGAAAGCACCAGTGTATGAATACAAATTAACAAATATTCAAACACAAATCTCAGATCTAAGCAAACAGAATATCACAATTCAGAAATAATGAACAGAAACACGAGATTTATAGTGGTTCGTCTATCTCCGGCCTACATCCACTTCAAAGGTTTTCTTTCAGTTGATTATAGCGGATTACAATGGATTATAGCTATGTTCTTTGAGTACAACGGTAGTAGTGAAATGCAAAGTAGAGTCTGGTAGAGTCTGGGCATTTCAGAATCCCGATCCCCTTTTCCTGAATGACCTGGGGCTCTATTTATAGGTGTAGGAGGCTGATATTTCGCCTAAATTTAGGGAGACCACTTCTGGCACGTGAGTGGGCCCACATGCCCGCGTCCAGGAAATCTTGGCCCGTTCCGGGATCGATACGAAGCAATTTCGTATTGATCAAGAAATTATCCAATCGAGCTGATATTTGGTAAGAACATTCTTCAACATGTACGTAAGCTCCTGTGAAAATTTCATAGTATTTGGATTTGTGGTTTAGGAGATATGGTCGATTCGAAATGAGTTTTCTCGGCTGGCCGTCTCGTTCGAATTGATCCCTTCGTATCGATTCCTTCGAATCGATGGTGGCATGTGACTCTGTGATGACGCGGAGCGCAGCTTTCATATCGATCCGCCTTTTTCGCCGAGTTGATCGAGTCACTCCGGAAATTTCGCCGCGTTCGTATCCATGCTTACCGTGTTGACTCAGGCCCTCCTGATCCAATGGATACGAACGAGTCGCCTTCTGATGGATTCGAAGGACTTCAATCCGATGGGTTCGAAGGACTTCAAGTCGATGGGTGTGATGTCTCTGCCATTCTGATTGATACGGAGGAGATGGATTCAAACATTAGCCATATTCAATGGATACGATCTAGGGATAACTGAGGGACTCAGATATGACTTCGGCCGATGGATTTGAAGTGGGGAGTAGTTGACTGATACGAAGTGATGTCATCTGATGGATGCGAACAGCGGTTGCCTGATGGATTCGAATAGAGGCTCCGCCTATGGATACGAGCAGTGCTTCTTCTTCAACTTGTATCGATCATATCTCTATCCTATGAACCCCGATTGACCTAAAATCTGAAACGTAACCTCTCCTAGCTTTGACCATCATCTTCAATCGATTCTGTCCTAATCGGAGCTCGGTCGAATTTTTTCGACATCCATTGCAGCCTTGTTTCTAATCGATTTCCAATCCTGATATCCATTGTCCCTTGCCAATTTGTTGATATTCTAGCCTTGACCAAAAGGTGGGATAACATTTGCCCCCCAAAACATGCCTTGTGGTAAGAAGGTGTGTTTTGTATAACTCTGAATTCGATATCCAAAGTCCCTAGCCAATTCCATGTCCATCCGAACTCGATAACTGAGTTTTTAGTCCATCCTTATCCAACAACTGAATCCAGGACCTCTCTGGGTCGATATCCAAATCCATAACCTCTATGGGCTCTTGCCAAGCGCAATCCACACCTGATGACCGTGGTCCAGTGTCCCTGGACGTTGAGCTAACCTCTTCGGGTTCTTGCCAAGCGCAATCCACACTTGACGACCTTGGTCCAGTGTCCCTGGACGTTGAGCCAACCTCTCCGGGTTCTTGCCAAGCGCAATCCACACTTGACGACCTTGATCCAGTGTCCCTGGACGTAAGTAATGCCGTGGCTTAAGCCCTAAGCCGAATCCTGGTCGCTTCGGACCCTTGTTGAGCATTGTCCATACTCAACGACCTTAAACAATGACAAATAGTATAGGGCCTAAGTCCTAGGCCGAATCCGGGTCTCTCCGGACCCTTGTCGAGCATAGTCCATACTCGATGACCTGAATGAGTCACTTTACCGCGTTCGGGCAAAATGACTCACCCCCTGCCAGGTATAATCCATACCCGACGACCGTTTACCAAAACCCAAACAAAAATCCAGTCAAAATCTAATCAAAAATCCAAGTCAAACCAAAAAGATCAGAAATCCAAACCAGCATCCAAAACAGAAACCAGTCATCCAAACGAAAATCCAAAACAGAAAGCAAACAAAACCAGGAGTTCAAACCAAACTCCAAACCAAACCAGAAAACCAAGTGTCCAACCCAAAAACAAAAGACAGATTTCGAAAACCATGGTTTCGCGGTTTATCATCATTCATAGCATGCCTAGGGGCTATCTCCGTCCCCATACATGTGTAAATGACTTGGTTGCTCGCCAATGGTTTGTTACTTATTTCATATTACCACGGTCAATTGATGACCAATCGACCATCATTCCTTGGCCTCACACCCTCATGGCTTGAGGTAGGCTGTGGTTGCTCCTGCTCCACCACTGCATTCCGAGCCCCAACATACTGCCTCAATTGTCCATTCCTCACATGCTCCTCAATTATGTCCTTTAAGTGCCTGCAGCTGTTGGTATCATGCCCATCCAACTCGTGGAAGAGACAGTGCCTTCCTGATGCCCTTTCCCGCTCGGATGGTTCTCTCCTAGCCGGCCTCCGGTAAGGAAGGCGATTCCGGGTTTCCATGTATATCCGCTCCAGTGTCTCGTTTAATCCCGTGTATGTGGAAAACTTTGGATCCTTCCATCGCTTCTTAGCTTTTTCTGAATCGTCGTTCAGCTTTGTTTTTTCTTTATCTTTATCCGAGTGTCCGCTGGATGGTCCTCCACCCTCAGTCACATTCACCTCCTTTAACTTTAAGTCCATACATGTGTCTTCTTGTCGAAGGAATCTTTCAGCTTCGTGAAAGAATTCCCCGAGATCCAGTGGTGGGTCTCGTATTAAAGATACCTTAAAATCTGAATCCTCTCTGACTCCCGATACTGCCGCCATCAAAACCATCGATGGATCCGGCCGATCCACCGAAGCTACCGCCGCATTGAATCGAGTTAGAAAAGCCCTAAGTGATTCATCCATCCTTTGCTTTACCGACGTTAGCGTCATTACGTTTTTCGGCCTCTTTATATGAACCCAAAACTGTCCCAAAAACCTGTCCACCAACTCCTTCCAAGTCCTGATAAATCCTTCTCCCAACTGCCTAAACCACATTGTAGCTAGATCTGTCAAATACAACGGAAAACATCTGGTCATCACTTCCTCTGATGCCCCCAGCACTTCCATGTGTCTAGTGTATCTCATCAAGTGATCAGTTGGGTCAGCCTTGCCATTATATACTTCCACGCTAGGTAACTTGAACTTAGGTGGATTCTAAGCTATCCTGATTTCCCGAGCGAACGGACTCTTGTTCACTCCTTCCAAATCTCTATTGGTCAAGCCTCCACGCATAGTCTTCCTAATGATTTCCGCTAATCCAGCGTTGTCTGTCGGGGGTTGCTCCCCATGATCCCTAGGGAACTCTGGCACATATTCTTCATGTGGCTCATTAGCAGCAACGTTGGCCCTAGCCTGTTGAACTCCTTCCAAAGATCCTCCTGTGTTGGATCCTGTGGGCCTGCCCCCAAGCCCTTGTTGATTGCCTTCCGGTTCTGTATCCTGTCCTCCATTGGGTTCCATAACCCTAGCTCCTTGTTCCACATTAACAGCCGCTGTGGCTGGTCCTAAGTTCTGCATCCCTGCAGCTCTCATCTGTTCGAAGAAAGTTTGCATCATATCCTGTTGACTTTTTAGCAACCTCTCATGCAACGAATTTGCCATAGCTTCCATTTCGTCTCTGGTAACGTATCGAAGCTTGTCCTTCTCCAGCTCCAGAGGATGCCTCTTGACTTCCTCCTTGCTGACTTCGCTCAGCTCTCTGTCTTGTTTGTCGAGTCATTGTCTTTCAAATCTCAACTCTTCACGCTTTCCAAATCTGAACTTCAATCCGATGTAGCGGGTGCTAGTCGTTCTCAGTGAAAGCACCAAAGTGTTTGCGCCAAAATTGGTCACAAACCCCAAGTATCATGAAAGCACCAGTGTATGAATACAAATCAACAAATATTCAAACACAAATCTCAGATCTAAGCAAATAGAATATCACAATTCAGAAATAATGAACAGAAACACGAGATTTATAGTGGTTCGGCTATCTCCGGCCTACATCCACTTCAAAGGTTTTCTTTTATTGATGTTCTTCGCTGATTACAGTTGATTACAGCGGATTACAATGGATTATAGCTATGTTCTTTGAGTACAACGGTAGTAGTGAAATGCAAAGTAGAGTCTGGCAGAGTCTGGGAGTTTCAGAATCCCGATCCCCTTTTCCTGAATGACCTGGGGCTCTATTTATAGGTGTAGGAGGCTGATATTTCGCCTAAATTTAGGGAGACCACTTCTGGCACGTGAGTGGGTCCACATGCCCGCGTCCAGGAAATCTGGGCCCGTTCCGGGATCGATACGAAGCAATTTCGTATCGATCAAGAAATGATCCAATCGAGCTGAAATTTGGTGAGAACATTCTTCAACATGTACGTAAGCTCCTGTGAAAATTTCATAGTATTTGGATTTGTGGTTTAGGAGATATGGTCGATTCGAAATGAGTTTTATCGACTGGCCGTCTCGTTCGAATCGATTCCTTCGAATCAATGGTGGCATGTGACTCTGTGATGACGCGGAGCGCAGCTTTCGTATCGATCCGCCTTTTTCGCCGAGTTGATCGAGTCACTCTGGAAATTTCGCCGCGTTCGTATCCATGCTTACCGTGTCGACTCAGGCCCTCCTGATCCAATGGATACGAACGAGTCGCCTTCTAATGGATTCAAAGGACTTCAATCTGATGGGTTCGAAGGACTTCAAGTCGATGGGTGTGATGTCTCTGCCATTCTGATCGATACGGAGGAGATGGATTCAAACATTAGCCATATTCGATGGATACGATCTAGGGATAACTTAGGGACTCGAATATGACTTCGGCCGATGGATATGAAGTGGGGAGTAGTTGACCGATACGAAGTGATGTCAACTGATGGATGCGAACAGCGATTGCCTGATGGATTCGAATAGAGGCTCCGCCTATGGATACGAGCAGTGTTTCTTCTTCAACTTATATCAATCATATCTCTATCATATGAACCCCGATTGACCTGAAATCTGAAACGTAGCCTCTCCTAGCTTTGACCATCATCTTCAATCGATTCTGTCCTAATCAGAGCTCAGTCGAATTTTGACGACATCCATTGCAGCCTTGTTTTCTAATCGATTTCCAATCCTTATATCCATTGTCCCTTGCCAATTTGTTGATATTCCAGCCTTGACCAAAAGGTGGGATAACACTCAACTCCTTGGACTATCATATGTTGATGTGAAGTCCATGCTAGTCAATCACCTAACATTTTATGCAGCTATTAAGATCAAGCCCACAACTCATTATCGTCCCACTATTTACGAAGCTACTAGATCAAGCCCCAACCCGTAAATGCAAAACTATGTAACAAACCTGTCCAACTAAGACAATTTAATAAAGTATGTCAAAACATAGCAAACAATACACCAAAATGTTCATTGTCTTTCCACGATCCCCATGCAATGAATCGTGTGTGAAACAGAGATCTTATGCGAGAGTTGTAAGCATTTAAAGATACCATAATTATTATATATATATATATATTATCTTATTATTGTTGTTGAACTTATAATATTATATATATTATCTTATTATTGTTGTTGAACTTATAATATATATTTTTTAATGTTATTTGCTGCACACATTTTTGTAGCAACCTGATATCACGAAACCATTCTTCAAGTCCAGTCGCTAGCCTTTTCATCACCACTGCGCACACCACCAGCCTCTAACAATGCATTCGACCATATTCCAAAACTCCCCATTCATATGCTTCCTAGCCTCATCTCTTCCAATCAACCTTACCTGAAACTCTACTTCCGATCTCTCCTGCCATTTCTGGAAAATCCGACCAAGTTGGTCGATCAAGAATGAGCGTGACAACCTGCTCGACCTCCTCTTCGTATCCATACCCTTTGATCGTCGATCATCGTTGTTTCACTGTTAGATCAAAACTGACGGTCAATGTTAGTTGAACTTCCAAAGCATTTTATGATCGGTTCGTACACCTAATCGATGAATGAACACCATCAGTGGGTTTGCATCATCGAGAACTATAATTTTGATATATAATATGTCTAATTTGGAAAACTTTTGTATTTCACACTTTTTAATTATAAAGTGGCTAACTTTCATTAATTCTAATCAGTAATATGAACTTTGTAATCATCTAGCAATGTCATCTACCTCCAGTCGGGTGTATATAAAAATAAAATCAATTTTTAACTGTTGATTACATCATTTACTGTTCAGTTTAAGATCAAAATGGGGAATTACTATGTCTTATCAATATATACACAAATATGATGAATCCCACTCATCGATTATCAGTGCAACTTCTCCGATCTGAGGTAAATCCTCCTCCTTCTTCGCTGTCCAAAAATTTCCCACCTTGAAAATGCTAAATCGCTCGATAGCTTCGATTTATTTGTGTAGCTCTCTCCACGATAATCGATTTCATATATAAATTTGTTTAATTTGGATTTGATTTGGTGGTTTTGGAATTGATTTAGAGATTAGTGTTTGATAAGTGGAGGCAAGATTTGTAAAGAAAAAAAATAGGGTTAATGATCTATTTATATCCAGAAAATACTAATATTTGGCCTAAATTCTCGTATTTAATATACATGAAAATGTAATTGGATTTAACTTATTTTAATTTCTTGCTCATTAAACCAAATTCAGCAAGTTATATATGTTTTCTAACAATAAACGACGTTCCAAACGCAATGGGATAGGTTCCAAAGTGGAATCCCAAGTATTATAAAAATTTACTATTTTGCCCTTTATGTAAAATTATGATTTTACTCATTTTAGTTATTTAGTTACATAAAAACTATAGGGGGTTGGAATAATCGTACATTCGTACCAACAGATTTCAAAGGAAAAACACGAACACTATAAAAGTACATTAAAATCTTCACAATCAAATGTATATACTATGTGTCAACAGTTTCGTCACCAATGTCATTATTTACACTATTCTCCTCGTCTTCAAAGTCATCTCCTTCAACTTCGACCTTGGAATCGGTATTATTTTCATTCCCTTAGTCATCTACATGTTCATCTATGTCAACATCTTCGTCTAATTCAACTCCACTGAATACTTCATTGTTAAGTGGTCCTATATTGTCTGCATCTTATGTGATTTTCATTACTTTGTTTGGATTAGGAACATGTCAGTATAGACGATCGTTAAATATGATCGTGTCCAAGTTAAATGACTGTCTTGATTTTGTTTTGTAAATGGTCCACCAACTGTTGTTCATGGCAGGATAACGTACATAGTAGACTTGTGTTGCTTGTGTCCCCAACACAAATGGATTGTAACATTGTTATTGCCTTTTGTATTTAATTCAATTAGTGGGTAATCTTTGTGTGCATGCCGAATTCTCATATCCTTCCTAGTATCAAACTAGTCATTTGAATAAAAATATGTTAAGCTATGGTACTATCGAGTAAGTTTAATTATTTCTTGTAAAATGCCATAATAATATTCTAAATCATCTCTCATTGTGACATTGACCCTATTGTGGTACGTTTTTTAATTTTCTCCAAACTTAGCTATGTAAAATTTGAAACCATTTATGTACAAAATTGGACACTTTTTCTATCTAATCATTGGTCAAAATGCGAGTCTTCAATAACAAACGCATGTAACTTTATTATCAGCAACGTATATTTTTAATTTTTAAGTTATACATGAGAACTTTATATGACAAAAAAATATATCGAATCATACTTACTTCTTGTACCAGTCCTCAAATCCTTTACCAGAGGCAACAATTGAATTTGCTTTTTTGAACTGACTGTTAAACAATTAATAATGTCAAAGAAAAATATATAACACGAAGAAAACATTGCATTATGTACCAAATTAGATTTGATTACTCTTCACAATTGAGGAGCGCTATTGATTTTTCCAAATTGAAATCCTTAATTAAGAAACCTCCATTCTTCCATTTACTAGATGGACATCCCTTTTTTTGGAAAATTGATAAAGAAATATCGAGTGAATCAACCATCTCATCATCATTACGACCACTATTAAAATTTAACTTAATGTGGTCTTTGAAATAGTAACTAAAAAATATGAATGCCTCTTCTACATGTATGCATGACAAATAGAACCTTCAATGCATGCTTTTCTACTTCATCTTCTTTTTTGGTGACCTAGATACCTATATACGAAGATTTACAATATTATGATGATTAGTCAAAAAATCTAATTTAGTTTGTATTATATATACCTTCTGAATGGATACATCCAACTGTATTATGCTAGTCCTTATAGTAAAACTTCGGTTGGCAATATGTACATGTAATTGTTCCATGTAATTAAAAACCCTTAGAGGAAATATTTTTTCCAATTTACATAATATTTTGACATATCTTTTTCTAGTTGTTATAGACGAGTTCTGTTGAACATACTCAAGCATATATCTTTGAAGAATAAACTAAGCTCTGTTATTGGTACCCAAACCTTTTGTGGCAACAACTCTTTGAATACTATCAGGAATAATGTTTCAAGAAATACATGATAATCGTTACTCTTCATACCCGAAAGCTGATGGTCCTTCATATCAACACAACGTTTTAAGTTATAAGCAATAGTGTCTTAGAATCTCAAAGAATCTACCTATTCCAATAGTTTCCTATGTTGATTGCTTTCCAACTCATAACAAGCTAATCATTTGAAATTTGGACATTTATTATCAAATTTCAGCTTTAGACGATTATAGTACAATACAATATCCTTCTTGGACTTCAAATCACCTTTTGTTTTTCCTTTCATATTCATTATCGTACTAAAGTAATTCTCAATAACATTCTTCTCGATATGCATTACATCTAGCAATTTTTAATGTTTTTCAACAAGGTAACTCCCAAAATATACTCTATTTGCACCAATTATGAATTTGTCCTTTACTAGGGATTTTTTTGGCTCTTTGCCTAACTTTTGTACTTTTAAACAACCTTCAACAAGCTCGTACACTTCTTCACTACTGAGAATGCTATGTGGCTCTAAAGCAATAACGACATTTGCCATGAAAATTTTCTTATCAAATCTAAAATGATCATTTTAGTGCAAAAATGGGTGATGTCGATCCCACCAACATTGCCACCAAATTTTAATCGAAAACATTCTGTTGAGTCCATGCAAACAGGACAAGCAAAATTACCGGTTGTACTCCATCTAGAAAGCATCTCATATACAGGAAAATCGCTTATCATCCACAATAATAATGCAAACATTCTAAATGTATTTTTATTGGCACATCATAAGTTACAATGCCCTCTGTCCATAGTCTTTTTAGTTCATCCACTAAAGGTTGAAAACATACGTCTATCTCATTCTTAGGATTTCTCGATCCTAGAACTATTACAGTTAAAATTATGTACAGTTCTTCATACATATTCAGGGTGACAAATTGTAAAGTGTTAGAATAACTAGCCACGTTGAGTAAGGCTTATTAGCAAATGGAGCAAACAGCGTGAATCCATCGGTACACAAATAAAGTCGGGATTCTTTAGCAAAATCAGGGTATATGTTATTAAAATGCTTTAAAGCATCACCATTTGATGGATGACATAAAACATCTTCAGCTTACTATTGTTGGTTATGCAATCACATGTGTTTTGCAGTAGTAGAAGATGCATACATATATAATAAATTGGTTAAATGTTAATTAATAAATACATATATAAATATAATGATATATGCAAATAATACTATAAATGTTATAGTTAATATTTATCATAAATTTTTTTAGGATAAATAAAATAAAATTTTGAATTTTAAAAATAATTAAATTAATTTATATGCTAAATTAATAAATTAGAATTAATAATATGATTTAATTACATATGAATATTATATAAGTAAACTATATTATAAACAGTTATAAATGAATTAAACTTATATAATATAAATGTACAATATAAGTGGAACTATAGGAAACCCAACTTAGGTTTAAGGAATGAATACATACATATAATATATATGCCGTGAATTCTGATGTGTTCGACAATTGAATCACAGGGGTATTTCCTAATAAATACATTATTTCCTAAATCAATATCACTTTAATAAATGTATACATTAAAGATTATGAATCTCTAATATATAAACCTATCCTCTACCAATTATATATTAATAGATTACTTGCACACTCTTTAGTTGTTTAGAAAACTCAAGCTAGGGATGTTATATGTAGTAATATCAACATATTAACTAGATGAGGGAACATACATGCATGTATTTTTTTTAGAAAACTCAAGGTACGTGCATTATACTTAGGTCATCATGAAATGGTAGGTACTAAAGAATAATCTCGTTTGATTTATTGAGAAAACTCAAGATCAATAAGAGATTAGGACAAAGACCACAAGTTAGGAGTTTGTTAGACCAAAAGTTATACCTAACTTATATGCTTTAAGTCAAGGAAGTTAATGGTGCTTGGAAAAATGGTTAGCTTTTGAGAAAGTATGCTAGTTATCATATAGTCAAGTAGTCGATTATGCAAGTAGGCAATTGTACAAGTACTTGTCCACAAAGTACTAATTATAATTTGACCTAGGTGGCCGTTAAAGTCCCAAATCGAGCTCTTTTATTATGCTTGAGTAAAAATGAAATTGAGCAAGAAGTACAATTTGAAATTCGTCCTTCTTTATTGGGATGCATTTCTATTTATAGAAAATTGCACCATTAGATCTGTCATGTGACATTCATAGAAATGAACAGTTGAGAATTTGCTAAGGTAGCACACTGTCGATGTGACACAACTTGTTTTTAGTTCTCTTCATGATGACATGGCGCAGTTGGTCCAATTGAAAAGTGCCATGTGGCTAATCGGGATGCTTTGTGGTTTGATTTCGTAATGTGTGATTGTAATATTTCAATCATTTGATAGCATTAACATTTATTGATATCGTCATGTGCTGGCATCGAAATGCGGTAGCTTTATCTTCAATCTGCGATAGCTTGATCTCAACCTACGATAGTCTTTATGACTTCAACCTATGATAGCTTATCTTCAACATGTGATAGCTCTAATGACTTCAACCTTCAATAGCCTATATGACTTATATCTACAATAGCTTGATCTCAATATGCAGTAGCCTGTATGACATCAACCTATGATAGCCTTTATGACTTCAACCTACGATAGCTTGATCTCAACATGCAATAACTTATATGACTTCCACCTGTAATCGTTTGTCTTCAACATGTGATAGCCATTATGACTTCAACCTACGATAGCTTAACTTCAATATGCGATATCATTTATCTTTAATATGCAACAGCTTTGTCATCTGCCATCATGCGACAACTTCAATATCTCAGCATTTGAATGATTTATTTTCAATATGTGATAGTTTCGTCATTTATTCTTATGCAATAGCTTTGATATCTCAACATGCAATTACATTTTCTTTTGTCTTTTAACGATTCCTTGCTTTTTTATATAAAAATTTTGGGTTGTGACAGAGTTGTATATGACATAAGTGATAAAATGTTGTCTATCATTTCTGGGCTTATGATTTTTTGAGCAAACTCAGGGTCAGAATCTCAAGGCAACCAAGTCCTAATACGCACTTGATAAATCAAAAGGTTTATGTTTTTCTTAGGGTTTTAAGAAACAAAAAATCTAGTCCGAGCTTATTAAAATAAATGGCTACATTTAACCTTTCTAATAATATAAGAACATCTACTATGTATCAGTTGTTCTAATCTACTTAAATTAAATTTGTAGCAAAATGACCGACCTAAGACTATTTGTGAAAAACGATAAGCTTGCTAGGCCAAACTACACTGACTGGCCAAAGACAATTTGTATCAATTTCCTCTTAATATTTTAATTAATATCCAAGAGATAATTAATCTATAAAGTCATCATTAAAATTTTCATGATACTTTGAAGCTCTTAATTATTTAAGTTTAAATAGTTATCTTCCTTAATAACAAGTTGAATAGTGAGTCAATGTATATAACATATGCTCCACAAAGTATTACCAAAAACTTCTTTTAACACCAAAATTTGTATCCAAAAGATGAATTAATTCATAAAGTTATTTTCGCAAATTGTTATTTCAAATACAATTAGAGATAGCATCTTAACTCACATATTATTTAATCTAATCTTATTTCTAAGGTCACAAGTTTGCCCTTTTTAACATCCAAAATTTACTTCCAATTGATTTAAGTAAAATAATCCTGCTATTATTTAGCTTTTGTTGATTTGGTATTTAAGGATTTACGCTTATGTGTTTTTACTTAGATTATAATAGTCTTTCATAGCCTATCTAAAGCATTATATCAAATTTAATTTTCCAGAGAAAATCTTAAAACAATTCCTAAATGTCATAAACAGCACATAATGCTACCTTTCTATCTATTCATAACAAATTGCCTTGACTATTGGCTACGGTGTTGATAAAATCAACATTGCCTCGCCATTGTTTTTGGCGAACTCTATAATTAAGCATTTTAGTCCATTATTGGATTATTAATTCATATAATTTACCCTGATTGATAATTCTATTTTCTAATAATATATAAATACTTTTATATTTCTAAAACCTTAATATATAATTATATACATACCTTCATATGCATTTCCAAATACCATTTTATTTTAAACTACATTAGTTTTCAAAATTATTTTTATTCCTTCTTGAATTAACATATTTTTGAAAATATGATTTTTCCAAAATACTTACTTTAATAAAAGCACATGTCCAATTGTCTCGTTTGAATGTTTAAGAACTCTATCATGTACGTTCGCCAGACGTTCCGACCAAAATCCTTAAAGCATCCAATGGGTAATTTAACACCCATATATACATACACACACACACACACTTCAAAATTCCTCTTTTAAAATGAAAGAATACTTATATCTTTATGTACCCTAGTTTATACATATAACAACAAGCTTATAATCATCACCATTACACATCTTACAGAAAACTCATAGGATGGTATTTCCTAATTAGGCGACGATTGCATCTAAACAATTCTTAATCAAACTCTTTGATTAGAGTAAATAATAAATCATTCATTTTTTGGTTAATTAGTAATCAAATACCAAAACTTATCTCCATTTCCAATTGATTAATTTTTATAATTACAAAATTTGATCTTTGTTTATTCTAAATTCAAGAAATTTAATATCTCTTGCGGTGATTTCCAATACAAAGATAAATAATTAACCTTCAAAGAGAATTCTAATTATCAAGGGATAATTCTTAATTGAATTTGAATTGTGACTAAGAATCCTATGCAAACAAAAATCTAATCAACCAATCCTATAGTCATAAATACCGGATAATGTGCCCAGCAGAACCATTCGTCTACTTTCGATGTGCAACTCCGATCATATAAAGATTGACAACAAACTTCATGGTTTTCTGGGTGGACAAAGTACTACGTCTCAACTAGGCTCGTGGGATTGTCCAACTCTAGAACGAGTGACTCAATCGCTAGCCAACTACACTTTCGGAATAGATAAGATTGGATCAACGATTTCTTAGGAATCACATAATTTGATAATAGGAACATCAAAGAGTGGAAATGAAGAAAACATTCTTAGAATCCCAAAAGACACATTCTTATTCAAAAAGGGATGATTCCTACCACCTACCCAAGAACCCCTAATGAACGATCTCTAAGACTCACCTAGGTCAAGATTTGTGTTTGTAATATCATATTTTGTTCTGAACTCAACTCTAATACCAAGCTGTGGTGCCCCACCACGAGACCCGCACTAACAAAGAGTATTACTAAGTAATACCGTCTGTTAAAGCAGAGAATAAGGCTGGTTAGGAGCGACCATCTGTAAATTTTTCTTTAAGCGAGTATTGATATGTCGATTAATATGCTATTTTTTTTTCTTTCTCACGTGGAATCGACATGTGCAATCCAGGCTTAAAACAAAACTATGGGGTGGCTATAATAATAATCCAGAACAATATATGATAAATACAAATCACAGAACTACATAATGTACACGGCGGAATATAAATAGATATAAACTGATCAAATCGAATAGAAACATAATATCGAATACATGACTGTGGTCAAAATGATTCATATAATACATATGTACTACATCTCAAAGATATGAATATGTACACAAAATGAGTCTTGCTCGACATAAGATATATCATAAACATGAATATAAACATAGTGATAACTTGGATAAGCATCTAGCTAACAAGTACGAAGTCCATTCTAAAGGCTTTAAGCTGAAGGACTTGAAACATCTTGGTCTGACCCGAGTATAATAAAATAATAAACGGGTCAGTCTAGACTAAAATAAATGAGTTAGCATGATAATTGAACTAGATCTCAAATATAGTCGCCAAGTCAAGTATCGACAAATATCAAGCATACATAATAACTTCAAGAATGAAATCACCAAATATCAGAACACATGATAGCTTCTAAAAGCAAAATCCCCGAAACTATTTGGTAATAACACAAATAACATAGAATCCAGAAATCATAAATAGAAATCCAGAAATCATACGAAAGGGGGGAAAAGGCCCCAAACTCCAAGATTGGTGAAGAACTTCACTTACATGCATGTAACACCAAGATAGACATATGTGTCTATAAAAGTCCAAGATGGGTATAATTCCCATAGTAACTTTAAGATAGGCAAGAGCCTATAGAACTTTAGGTACGAGACCTATAAACTCCAAGATAGGAACATGTCCTATAAACTACATGATAGGTACAAGACCTATAAAAACGGGTACAAGACCTATAAACTACATGATAGGTACAAGACTTATAAAACTCCAAGGGCGAGCAATAAACTCATCGATATATGTATCATGTACTCCCAAATAGCAACCGAATAAGTAACGACCATATGTCATATATCACACTTAAACGTTTACTATAAGATAGTAAACTCCACTTGTGAGTATCAATGGTTCGGTCAAACAAGTCTGGGAATTAATAGGTAAAACAAACGCGAGCGTTCCATACCACTCGTTTTATTTAACAGTTTAAATCAACTCTTCATTCGATCGATGTCGTGCAATTTTATAAAAATATTTTACTTTAAAACCATTCTTATAAAATATTAGTTTATAAGTTAGAATATATACGTATGTTAAAACCCTTGGTGTTATATATATATATACTATTTTAAACCATTGCTCGAAATCAACTTTAAAACCATTATTAATGAGAATAAATTATATATATATATATATCTAAATATTCTTTATATAGAAATTAGATTTATACTTAAATAGATTTCGATAAAATGGTTTGATTTAGAAATTAGCCTTTTATAAATTCAAGTTAAAAATGAGCATCAAAATTTGTGTATTGTGCCAAGGACCCTAAAGCAATTCTATGGTATAGAAACACTAAACTAAATTCACAAATTCATAATTCAAAATCCCAAAATAGCAATGGGACCAACAGGGAAAACAACATCAAAATCAAGCAAATTGCGAAAAGGAGCCAAATGGACGAACGAATGGGCGAACGGCGCGAACCGGAGGGCTGAGCGGAGTGACCTGGGGCTCAGCCCAGGTCACCACTGATGCACCGATCTAGTGGGACTGGTCCGTCGGTGGGCACGCGTGGAGTGAGCTCCTAGCGGCTCCGACGGTACTCCAATGGTCCATTGTTGCTCGTTTCTTCGTCGTTGTTCCTCTCAACTTCTGGGGCACGGATTTAACACTCATGCAAGCATATAAACATATACAATTGGATGCAAATCATGATTATATAAGGTGGGTTTTCAACAAACAGAAAATCAGATTCAAAGTGACAAGAAAATCAACACCAATTTGTGATGGTATTCATTATAGAATCAAGCAAATTCATTTAACAGTAACATGCATCCATTTAAGCCTAGAAGTGTGAGGTAAACTCACCTAAATAAATCCGAAATTGAGGACTAAAGCTTGGATTCTCTTAGGCTTTTCTATTTCAGCTTCAACCAAGGATAATTTCAGAAATTGGAGAGGAATGATTACAATCAGAGACTAAAACTGAAATTGTTCAACAATAGATACACAAATAGGTAGAAGAGATTACCTTTTATAAATATACACTTTAATTAATCACAAGCCCTTTGATTTCGGTTTTGAATTGGGGATTGAAATAGCTAGGGTTTTGAGACTTAGGAGATTTTGTGTTTTTTGTTTATTGGAATAAAGTGAGAATGAGACTGTATGTATATGTTTCTCATCTCTTATTTCTTCTATTTAGGCCAAGTGGGTTGAGATATGGATCCAATAGCAAGGTGTTGATAATTTTCTAAGAAAAGTGTTACTAATTTGTTTTGTTTTATCACTTTATAAACACCAGTTTATACTAAACAATGTTTTATTTAACAACCATTGATTTCTTTAATTTTCCCAAAACAAATAACATGTCAAATTCTCATTTCTATTAATATTGAAATATCTTATAAAATTTAAATACAACTTTTGAATATAAAGGTTATTCTCAACAGTTTTAATGAAATAAACTATTAATTGAAAATTTTCATTTTTAACAATAAATCTCAATATTTACCTTTATTTAAACTTACAACACTTGTTGTGATAATTTTTAGAATTGAAAAGTATTGTCATAAATCTCCTATTAAAATAAATAAGCAAATAAACCCTATGAAAAATTCATATTTTAAATTATAAAATTGTTTCCATATATTTTATTTAGTCATTTTCTCCAAGATTGTTCCTATAGTATTAAATATAAGAATTAAATTACATAAAAGGGCAATTCATTAAATTCCCAATATGTTTTATTCCAAATTCATTTTAAATATGGAAATAAAATAATTATAAATTCCCCAAATTTATTATATTAATTAGTTATAATTAATTAATCCATATTTTAAATTTTAATTTCGGTTTAATCTCGATCAGGGTTGTTACAATAGACTTAATTTTTATCTCGTCTTACCTAGGCAATCATCCATAACTACTCCTTCAAATCAATTTTTCCTTCAAAACCTTTTCACAGCAAAGATTTTCTTTCTTAGAAAAATGAGATTTTTAATCCAAACTATTTATTAATTTTTGTCTTTAAAAACCAAATTATTATACCAAACCACTTTTAAAAAAAATGCGTTTTACAGCGTTTCTAAAACATCTTTTATAACTTTTTTCTTAAAAACTAGAGTAGATAAGGACAACATCCGTCCTATTGTTTTCCTAATACTCATGCTACTTCCACTTTCAACCTTAGTGGAGGTTCTAATAGCATGTAAGGGGGGCTTATATAAAGGTATGTGCAATTATTGCACATATTTGTGGAAAGTGTCCATTTTTTTAATTTCATATATTGTTTCTAATTACTAACACTATTTTATATAAATTTCTAACATGGTTTTCATTTATATTACATAATGTTACTATTAATTAGCATTTTTCTACCTAAACTGCTCTTATTTAAATTGCTTCTCTTTATATAACTTTTCCCTCAATCGACTGTTTTCTTTATTGAACCATCGCAGTGCGTTTGCCTACTACTTTATTTTCAAATTCTAATCTTCTTTCCTCCTTCTATTTACCCCATTTTAAATTTATACCACTTTCTGTTATCCACCCCTAAAAACGAATTTCACAACTTAAAATTTTTCATATCATAAAATCGATGAGCTATACATACGCTCTATATATTTATTTTTCCAAAACAAATATCTCTTTATTAAAAACCCATTTTAGCTGAAATTCCCGATCTAATTTTTTTTTAACTTCTACTATGAGTTTTTCTTTAAATATAACATAGATATTTTATTTTATATATTCCTTCCAAAAATTTAATATTTACTTACTTTTCAAAATAGGATTTTCCTACTTTCAAATGAATCCCTTGAAAATCATTTCAGATACTATTTTTTAAATTTTTTCTCAAATATTTTTCTATTAAATTATTTTATGTAGGGTCGGCCTCAAAGAGGTTTTATTTGTCCCTTCCTTTGGACTTTAATTTTTTCTACTTGCTTCTGACTTATCATCTCTCAGAATATTTAAATTCTGCTATCATCTTGGAGTGATTACTACACACCTTCCTTTAGGAACTTATCTAATTCTTACTTCCGGATATCTACAACATATAGATTCTTACTTTCCACTTATCTGAATCTAATGTACATCATAATCAGTAATCCTTCGGGGATCTACAACCATTGGGATATCTAGGTCAAACTAGGGAGTCACGTACCATCCAGCTTGCGGGACCCTTTTATGTGTTGCATTCATGCTCTTCTTAAGTCAGTGCCTTCCGATATGACATATTTCTCATAGGGTAACTGGGATAGGTATACATAACGATCTAGAAATGTTAACGTTTCAAATTTGAATATTTAATTTATTTAAAAAATTCGGATTTGATTTAGATAAAATAACTTATAAGAAAAACGGTTTTTATTAAAACAACCTGATTTTTAATGACGTATTTTTAATTTAATCTATAAAAAATTTCTATAATTTTTAATTTGAAAAATAATTAAATTTTCGATTGACGTATTTTACTCTAAACGTTGGTATTTTTGGTATATAACAGAATTTAATAACCAGTGTATTTTATAACTGTTTTGAGATCATGTCACATTGTTGTGCATTATCGTATTTTTATTTCTATCATTCGTGGTCCGTACGCGAATGGAATTTTATATAGTAAAGTACCACAAATAACTCTTTTCTAAACTTTTTAAAATCAAATTCAAATTTCTAATTTTCAACTAGATTTGATGTGTTGCTTAGTACTTAGGGGACATGTTTTGACATGTTAGTGGCCTAGGATTTAATGTTAGAGTTGTTAATGAAATAGAGGACATTTTAATTTTGGATAAAAGTATATGTTATTCACTCAAGCATTTCACATTGTCTGCCTGTATGTACACTTGGACACTTCATGCCATTTTTAGCTTTTCCCCTATCCTTAATTTACGTTCCCTCTTCACATTTATATTCCATCCCTTTCCCTGCAAACTTACCAAATAAGCCTCCCTATTCAAATATCCAAATCAAAATCTACACTTCACTATAAATCACAATACTAGACTCTTTGAGTTTGTACTGTCAAGTGTTTCAATTCTATACAAGTTTCGTAGGGTGCAGATGAGTTTTGGGTTACTCGGAATGTTAGCAGTAGACTAGAGTTTTGGCTTAATGTCGATTTGGGTGGAGTTTGGCTTCGTCGTTGGTTTCTTTGGATTCCTCATCGTGTGGGGTAGTCGTGGCCGGAGTTTGGTTGTGGTTTGCTAGGTCTGACATAATAAGGCAAAGGGGGTTTAGGAGAAGGTCGCGCTTTCGATCGTGAGGCCGAGCTCGAATCCAAGGTGCGGGATGTGACGAGGTTGCGAAGAGAAGAATGTTGGTGGTGACGGTTGGTTGGATCATGGATTGGAGGAGCCTGGATGTGAAAACTTTGGAGGAGGTGGAGTGGTCGGTATTAGCTAGGGACAGCTGGAGGAGATGGTGAGGGGTGCAGTTAGATGAGCTCGAGAGGTTGGACTCGCTGGTGATCTCAGATCGGAGGTTGGGGCCGTAGATGGCATGTGCACATGCACACGGTGAAAGCTAGTTTTGGTTTCCTGAAGCGAAATAGAAAAGACTGATTTGGGGAAGAAGAATGGAGAGTGGGTTTTAGATTTTGGCGCTTGATGATGATGGGTCTTGGCCATGATCATATGGGTGAGAAAATGTTGAATTTAAATTTTTAATTTTCTAAATTTAGTTGTTAACTTTGAAAAATCATAACTCATCCATATTAAGTCCGTTTAACCCATGGATTTTTGCATTGGGTTCGTATTGACGAGCACAACGTTTTGTCATAAATTTTTATGCAATATAATTTAATGGTAAATTAATACTGACTGATTTTAATTACGTTAATTTGGATAATTATGTAGTTTAATTAATTATATATAATGGGCGTTATATATTTGGCCAATTAAACACCATTCTATTAAAGTAATTTGAATAGAGTAATTTAGACATCTGTTTAGCGGAATAAAACACCATTCTGCTAATTAAAATTAATTAGACCCTATTTAGCATAATAAATCACCATTCTGCTATAATTCACTGGATAGATTAGATTTGGACATCTATTGAGCAGAAATAAGCCCCGTTTTACTATTACATTAATGTGGACACTTATTTACATTCCAGTTGTTTAATATTGGATAAGTGTTGTATTAACAATTGATTTTTAATTATGGATTTAATTTAGATATATGAATGCTTATATAAATACAAGAATTATAACTTAGAAAGGTAAATTGAATAAATGGTGAATTGATTATGTACCATAGTGGTCGCTAAGCCTTTTTTCTAAATTCGATAAATTAACTAATTATTTTATGAAAGACGATTAGAGATTTATTAATTATTATATTAATAAGGTTTAAAAGTCAATAAATTATTTTATTATTATTAATTTTAACAAACTTATCAATATATTGAAAGCTTATAATTATTATTTAAAGCTAATTATTATTTAAAAAGTTAATCATTATTTTAAAATTAATTTTTATTTAAAATTAATTATTTAAAGGTAATTATTATTTTATGTTAATTAATTATTTAAAAGTAATTATTATTTTAAGTTTATTATTTAAAGATAATTATTTTATAACTAAAGTTAATTATTTTATATTAAATTTCGTTATTTTTATTATTAAAGGTTAAATAATAATTATTTTATTTAATATTGTTTTAAAGTTATTTTATTATTATAATATTTTTTAAAGTAAATTTATTGTCATAATATTATTATTTTAAAATTAATTTACTATTTTATTAATAATGTGTTAAATTTAATTGATTATAATGTTATTGAGTTTAAAGTTTTATTTTTTAAATGTTAAAGTTTTATTATTATATGCATTAATACTATTTAAAGTGTTTTTATATTATTATTATATTATTTTAAATTGTTTTAAAGTATTATTCTATTATTTTAATTTTTTATAAAGTTTATTAATTTATTAATGATTGTTTAAAGTTATTAGTTTACTAATGTTGTTTAAATATAACTGATTGTTTTATTAAAGGTGTTTTGAATAATAAATTGTCTTATAAAAGGTGTTTAAAAATAATAAACTTTTTATTAAAGGGAATTATTTTTAAAGAAAGACTTATATAAAGGTTTTTATTTAATAAAAGAATTTATTAAAGAAATTTATAAATTTGGAAAGGGATTTTGGAAATTGAATAAAAGTTGGGTTTTTAATGGTTTTTGGGAGATTTATAAAAGGAGTTTTATAAATGATTTTGGAGATTTATAAATAGAGTTTTATAAATAACTTGGAATTTATAAAAGAAGTTTTATAAATAGTTTCGGAGATTTATAAAGGAGATACCTATAAAATAAAAGAGATTTATAAAAAGGAATAATCTTTTGGGTTATTGTTTTCTCAGTTTTAAATGACATTGAGCTTTGATCCATTTAATATGATTTTGAAATAAGGAATCTTTCTTAAATGTTTTGTGAATATACTTATACCATCGTATAAGTATATGGAAAGTTTCCAAGTTATCAGGTGGAATGGTTTGTGAATATACTTATATATGTGTGATAAGCATACTAATATTTTAATAAATAATTGAAAGTGTGATTTCAAATTAATGAAAAATTAATTTAAGAAGCTTAGTGGTTTCCGCGGGAAATGTAATCTCTATTTGAATATTTGTTTAATTGATAGTTAAATAACCAACTATCAACAACTTGGCCTAAAATAAATAATCTTTCTTTATTTTGGTGGTACTGAAGTATTCTCTCCCTACTCAACAAAGAAGGATTTAACACTGGAAATATCTAGGAGAAACACGGGGATTATATGGTGCAATTAGCATCGATGGTGCTATACTATACGTATAAACTCGTTTTGTTCTCCTAGGACAAATGATAAGAAAATATGTATGCTTAAATGGTTAGGAGGTGATCTCCACTCTTATGCATTGTTTGATTATTTTTGAAGAACCAGAGTTGAGTTTACCAGAATTAACGATTTGGTTTTGGGGTGACCGCCAAGCGTGAAGAGTGTACTTATATGAGATGACTCTATACCGTAACCACTCCAAAACCATATGCACGTTCTACGTTTTGGAAGTGGTTCGAGCTAATGGAATCAAGCTATTGAAGTGCAGGGGCTACTTGCTACGAATCCTGAGGGTGCTTTCAAAATGGATGTAGTGGAAGTAGTACCTTTAGTTTGTTCTTATCCTGAACAACTTGTGTGGATGAATGCTAGCATTGCATTGATGCTTGGAGGGAGTGTTAATATTCGGAGCCCGAGTTTCAAAGAGGAAAAGGTAAAGCATGACCTCGTGAGCCTCACAACCTGAAAATGGCAAAAACAGGGGATGTTGTAGAGCTATGTGGGTAGCTCCCATTAGGATCATCATTCCTCTATCTAGATCAATTTCCTCGAGTTGTTATGCATGCAGACACTGAGGGGCAAACTAAGGCAGCCTCAGTGTCGAGGGATGATGTAATCTGGCCTGTCACATTTAAGAGGCAGTCGACTCTGTGTAGCAGGGGTGGAACTGGTTGTAGCCTCAGGTACATTTTCTAGAGGTGTATTTTCGAAAGGCAGTCCCTTACCTTTCTATGTTAGAATCCATTTCCTTATATGAGCCTTACGATTTTGATTGTAGAACCTAGTATGCTAGAATGTAATTAAGGTAACCATTTCGGCTATGATTCAATATTTATTTTAAAGGGTACTTTTGGCACAGGTCCTTATTAAGTTTCAAAATACACGAAAAGTCCTTCACTAAATTTCAGTGTAAATTAGGTCCCTGTTTTTTATTCACGATTATTGCAGAGCATGATGCAACTTTTCATAAAAGTTGCTGACATTTCCACAACTTTTCTGTACACTGTGAACATAGTGTATGAAAGTTGCTGAAATATCAGCACTTATTTATAAAAGTTGCTGACATTTCAGCAACATTTATGTACACTGTGAACACAGTGTATGAAAGTTGCTGAAATATCAGCACTTATTTATAAAAGTTGCTGACATTTCAGCAATAATTTTTCTTTGTTTCTAGAAAATAGGGACCGGATTTACAATGAAACTTTGACAGGGAAAGTTGCTAAAATATCAGCAATTATTTATAAAAGTTGCTGACATTTCAGCAATAATTTTTCTTTGTTTCTAGAAAACAGGGACCGGATTTACAATGAAACTTTGACATGGACCCGCTTTACAATATGAAAGTATGATAGGGATGCCTCCCTAATTTCCACTATTTTAAAACCCTAGACACTAATATAATATCACTGGATTTTGTAACAAAAATGGTTTGGTTAACGTAAGATAAAAACCAGTCCGTGTTTATGTGCGGTGTGGTCTTATTAGATACCTTTTATTTTGAAAGGGTTTCAAATATAGTAGTCGGTATGATTGATTCATGTTTTCTCATGCTATTTTTACCAGACTGGCCTGAGCGTTGTTTCCTATAATGCTCGAGTCAGCCGGAGTATATTTTCTAGAATTAGCTGGATGATTTGGACCTTTTAGGAGATGAGCTGGATTCTCTAAGACATAGTCACGTATCTTATACTTTTCCACTTCATTGGTTGTTGTATTTATCATCAAATTGTACGGATGGGTTGTTATAACTGTCCAGGCCGATGATAGGTTAGCATTCTCTGGTGTTGTGTATAAAATAAGATGATTTCTTTTTGTAAATATCTTGAATATATTATATATTTTCTCGTCATTATGCGAGATTATGTTCTGTCTTTCCTTTATTTTACCCCAACAATCTATCTTTTCGGCACTTGGATGTTCGACACGTGAATACCGAGGATGCATTAGTGTCGATTTCTTAGGGTTGAAAAGGCAGGGCTTTACACATGGTATCAGAGCTTAGGTTGAGCGAATACCTAGGCCTTGGTAGGGTAAACTCATTATAGATAGGCTTAGTAATGCCCTAGAATGAGTAACTCATTATAAATAGGATTAATAATATCCTATAATGAGTTTGAGTGTATTATATACACACACATACGAGAGCGCGTATTTGTTAGTGATATAAAAATGTTTTATACTGTGTTGTTTGATCTGTAAGTGGTTTATGAATTATGATTGATGCGTCTGGCTTACGTTATCGATAGGGGTTCCTAAACACTTGAACAAGGCCAACCGACACAATATTGTTTATAAAAGGGTAAATGAAATAATTTTACCTAAGAGTATATTTTATATATGAAGGAAATTTTCAAAAATAAGTATAGTTTTTCTTGATTTTGTTTGTTTGTTAGGAAATGATAATATTCCATCATTATCATTAGGGTTTGGTTAGTCATGCTCGTCTAGTTCTGAGCATTGACTATTGTTTGTTGATCTATCTGAAATCTTCCTTTCTAAAACCTGGGTTGGGTAGATAGGAATTTTGGGAACATTCAAACGAACACTTTGTGAATTAAGTTTCACAATTTGACTATAAGGCGTTTGTCGATAATGTTGGGTTAAAATTTGATTTTAATAAAAGTTGTTGATTAAAAGAAATTTAGAATATTTTTAAGTGGAAAATAGGCATAAGGACAAACTTTGAAAAAAATTAAGGCTGAAGGACATCAAGTTTCATCTTTGGGCTGAAGGACAAACTTTGAAAAAAATTAGGCTGAAGGACAATGTTAGTTAGAACTAGCATTTTGTATAGTGTAAAAACTGAATATAATGCTAGTCTATCTAGCATTTTGTATAGTGTAAAAACTGAATATAATGCTAGTTAGAACTAGCATTGTCCTTCAACCTAATTTTTTCCAAAGTTTTCCTTCAGCCAAAAAATAAAACTTGGTGTCCTTTAGACTAATTTTTTGTCAAAGTTTTTCCTTTTCCCTAATTCCCTCTATTTTAAAATATATAATTTTGAAATAATTTTATATAAAAGTTGATTTTATAAAATTGGGTTTAATAAAAGAGGTTTATTAAAAGAAAGCTAGAATATTTCTGAGACAAATATTTGGGAATTGATTTTATAAAGATGATTTTATAAATTTGGTTTATAAAAATGTGTTTATAAATAAAAGGATTTTTGGAAAATTTAAATTCCGATGCTTTTGGAAATTATTTTTTGAGGTTTCGGAAAAATATATAATAGTATTATTTAAAAGTATTTATGGATAGAGATTTTTTAATAGATTTTTAAGGAAATAGAAAGCACTGATTCACTTCTGTCACTAGAAAATAATCTCGATGATGACTGCAGCATCATTGGTGTTTATTTTCGAGTTTCTAAGTGCGGAATTGCTACCATTAGGATTTTGCTATAGAATTGTTTTAAAAAAATAGAGTTTGATTTGATTTACAAAAGGAAACAATGTACATTATTATTTCAAATGATTTATGGAAAAATAAATAATAGTTTTACTTGAAATGTTATAAGTATAAATATTTTTGGGAATAATAGTAACAGTTTACTTAAAAATCTTCTTTAGTATAAATACTTTGAAAAGGAAAGGTTAAATAAAGATGTGTTTTCCTTGGATTGGTATGAGGAATGAGTCTCGATTTGTTTAGTGATGATCAGAATAATCTTCTAAATGACGATCGGATGTTTGCTTAAGCAAACGTTGTAGTGCACATAGTAAATTATTATCTTTGTCATTATACAATTGAAACGAATTCGAATCCAAAGCAAGTTGAAAATTGATATTTTGGGTAAAATTATTTGTTTAGAAATATATATAATATTACTCCAAAATGAGTTTTGAAAAAAAAAGTGAGGAAAAGTGTTTTAAATTAGCTAGTTTGAGTGGCTTGAAAATAACTGAAAATGGGCAGGAGATATGTCCAGATGGTAGACACTTCTCCTAAGTATTACCCTTCTCGGTAAGGGAATGTATGATGCTATTTGGTAATACCCAGTTCCTTCGCATCATTTTTGGGTTACTCGGGCTATATATATTTTATATGGATTAAAGTATATAAGTTCAAAAAGAATTAAAAAAAGAAGGTATTTAGTTCTTGAGTTTTTAGTAAGTTATACGAACTCATACATTAGGATAGTTGGTTGTGCATCTTGGTTGATCTTTGTTTAGTAGTTTTCATTTAGTAAAATAAAATAGAATTTTCAACGATTTTGGATAGTCGAAAACTTCCAAATCGATATAAGAAATTTAAGCAAAGCGTTTTAGTGAAAATATTAAAGTTGATATTTTATAACTCTATAATGGAAAGATGGTAAGAGTTTAAACTAGTTTTAATTTGGTTAAACATTCTAGCAAAGTAAAACCAAATCAGATAATTTTATATGCCCGCAGGATATAATAGTGTATTATACAAGTTTTTTAAACTTAAGTTGTGTTTTATGAAAATGTTTCATAAATAATTTTGAAATTATTATTTGGTGTATACATTCAGTGTAACGACCCCGAATTTTTATATATTTAAATTAATAATTAAATGAATTTTGAATTAAAAATTGTGAGACAAATCGATAAGGTGATGCGAGTTTCCCCGATATCTAAGTATATTTGTATAAATTGTTTAAAAATTTAAATTATTGTGTATATGTGAATATATGTGTATTGAGCATATATGAGTAAAATTGAAATAATATATAAGTATATATATTTAATTTGAATCTAAATTGTAAATAAACGGTATAAAAATGAATAAATTATATAGTTTTATTCAATATAAAGTAAATACATATATCTTGATAAATCAATACGATATGATACAAATAAAATAGATGCAAAAATAATAAGACGAAAGAAAGGAAAATAAAATATAAGATATAACAATATAAAGCAAAACAAATAAATCATATTCATGTACAAGTTGAAAAGTAAACATTTAAACTTGGAAGTAAACAAAGAAAAAAAAGGGTAATGAACAAAACATATAAAAGATAGAAATAAACTTGCAAAAGCAAATATATATGCAAGTGTAAACAAACAATATAAGTATAGAAAGCTTGCATAAGTATGTGAGCAAATGGCTCGAATACATGGGCATGCAGACTGAAGATCAACCAAATCAAAGATATGTAGGCTGGTAAGAAGAAAATGTGCAAAGATAAGATTTAAAAGCAAAAGTAAATATGTAAGTGAAAATCTAGGCAGGCAAGCATAAGAAAAATAGGATAAGTATAAAAAATAACATAGAGATAAGTATGAAACAAATATAAAAATATAAAAGTTTCCAATACAAGCTCACTATCTCACATTTTGTACAGCCGAAGGAAATAAAAATGTAAATGGTACATTAGCATTTAATGTTTGCATCCTCAAGTACACACAACAAATTTCTTTTCAGCCTCCACAAACTTTGCCTGGCCAAGAAAAAAAAATCTCTGGCTTCTTTCGTACTAGCTAGGTTTTATGTGTACTAATACAACTATCTAAGCTCTACATACTTGTTTATTTATCAAACTACCTCACTTTATTTCGTATACAAAAGGCCGAGTTTTTGGACTCTTACATTCAGGATTTGGAAGAGTATTATATAGTTAAAAGGGAGTAAAGTACATTTTTGTAATGTTTACAAATAAAGGGATGTTTTTTTATACAAATGATTATATTAAGGCTTAGTCTGAATTTTCATTATATTTTCCGTCCTTCGGAATTTCGGGGACGAAATTCCTTTTAGGGGGGAGAATGCGTAACGACCCGGAATTTCACCGCTTTTAATTTGGGAATATTTAATTAATTTTAAATATTAAAATAATATATTAATAATTAAAGTAAAACACTTTTAAATAGTAAATAATAATGGTGAAATAGTTTTCATAATTTGTTTACAAAAAATTTAGTTTGAAGAAAAATCAAAAATGTGATCAGAATCCATTTTTCAAATTTTTGACTTTTCGTCGGCTAAAGGCTGTCGGAAACATTATGAACTCTTTATTTTAAATATAAACATTTATAAATAAGTTAGGATATATGTTAAAATCTTGATTTTTCAGTTTGTTAATTTAAATTTAATAAAGATTTAAACTTGTAATTTTAATGAGAAATTGGATTTCTCATTTATTGAAGTAGATTCGAATATTAAGTGTTTTATTTACATAATAATTGGAAGAGAAAAATATGACATTTGTTGATGTTAAAATTCTTGCTTTGAAACTTATTAAATAATGTGTTAGTGTTTTCTAAATATTGTGTAATTTTACTTAAAGAAAAAATGGGGATTTTTAAAGTTAAATTACTTATTTGTCATGTTGTCTTATTTTAGAAGATGGAAGAAAATGATTTAATCCTATTTTTGGACTAAAATGGGATTTTGTGAGAGTAAATCATTTAATGAAGAAGATTTAAATTAGTTTTGTAGTAAAAAATTAGAGTTTTTGATTGCATTTTCATTGTATGTTTTAAATAAGAGAAAAAGAATTAAAACCTTTGTTTTAATTAAATTGGCTATTGGGTCCATTTCATTTTAAACCCACTTAGCCAACACTTAGAGAAAATATGATAGAGCCTTCTCTCCTTGTTTCCTTCCTCAAAATTTTGTACGTACAATTCCATTTACAGAACAAAAGAAACCGAACCCCTCTCTCAAACTCTTATGCCCTAGCTCAAAATTTTGGCCAAACAAATTAGAAAAAAATCCAGAAAAATATCGGTGAGCCTCTCTATCCATTCTACATCTTTTAGGTATCTTGTTTTCAGTTTTAGCCTTGTTTTGATCTCTTCTATTTGCTATCTTAAGATCAAAGTTAGGGTTTTGAGCATGATTTGGTGAAGATTGGCGGCTAGCAAGGTTAGGGAATGTTCTAGAGTTGATAGAAAGGAGTTAAGGTGGGTTTGCACTCACCGCTATTTTGTGTCTATGAATTGATGTATGTTTGTGATAATTATGACTTTGATAAATTATGAATCTCGAAGTTAATTTAGAGAAGCATTTCCCCAAAACCTTTCTTGTTGATTGCTCGCGCATTTGTGTATGTTGATATTGGTGATTGTAGTAGGTTGCATGTTATGTTTGGGTGTTTAGCGATGTTAGAAAGTGAGTGATTACTTATTGTTACAGCAAACAAGGTTTTCATGCTAAGTTTTAGTGTTGTTTCGATGTCTATAGTTGTTTGTTGCTTGCATATGATTGTTTGTTGAAATTTGCAAATTTGTTTGCTGAAAATTATTTGTGAAAATCATTGTAATAAAACAACAATATCTTATTGTAAAATGATCCGAATTAGTTCAATCTTTTTGTGGTTGAAAGATATTTCACTAAGCTACAAGTTTATTTTTGAGCATTTTTCGAATACTACGTTTAAAAGGGTCTAAATTAAGTTTGAAACTGATGTTATAACACAACCATATCAAATTTTCCGAGTTGATACCTGATAGTAAAATGACCATAACTTTTTAACCGTAAATCCAAATTATGCAAACTTTTTGTTGATAGAAATATGATACATTAAGGAATAACTTTCATGTTGTATGTTTTGGAAAAAATTCATCTTTAGATTATTGAAACGGCAACAGAATGCCTCAGCCCTGTGAATGACAATTTTCTGAGATTGATATTTTTAAAACATGAAAATGAAATCGCCATATCTATTGGACCTTAAGTCCAAATTCGATGATCATTTTTTTTGTTTGAAAGCTTAGACTTTTATCTACAACTTTCGTGTTTTAAGTTTTGTAAAATTATGAGATTTAAGTGGTCGTATCTGCAAATCTTTAAACCCTAAATTTGAGTTAAATGTAATAGGTTGATAAGCTTCGTATACAAGTAATTTTACGAAAGAGAATTATTTATATTTATAAATCTTATAATTATTTCTGAATTAAGTTAATAAATATTAAAAATGATTTTTTAGCAAGTTACTTTATATATTAAGCATGGTTAGTAAAATATTTATGTACTTGGAAAAATGACTTTGGAAATACAAATCTAATCTATTTTTACATTAAAGTGATTATGGCATTGGAATATAACTGTTACAGTTTTATTAAATAAATGATTTAGGAATCATGGAATTAGGAAATGTAATTTTGAAAAGAATAAACTTAGTTTATTTCTAAATAAAATGGTTATATTTTAATATGGATTTATAAGAGTAGTTAAATATGGTTTTAAAATATGGTTTTGTGAATAATATAACATATGGAAATTTGGGACAAGTTTGTGTATATAAGTAAAATCTTGAAATAATTCAGAGTTATGGAATATTTTAGCAAATCTGTGAATATTTTTATAAAGTTAAATAATGAACGGATTTATGGAAAATTATAATAAGTGTTTTAAATAATAAACTCAAAAGAGAAAAATGTTTTGAGAACTTTAATTCTATAATTTAAGGAGTACTAATAATCGACTTAGTGTCATCGATTGGTTTAAATGCTTTTGAATAACGCTTCATCGAATATGGTATAACTCATTGAATAGAATGTTTGAGTGGAACTTACTAGCCCATTAGCGAATACTCGGATTTCACCGGGTAGTATGGGATGCCTTGTTGAAATTCGTGTGATTGCTATTATGAAGTATTTTATACTTTTGAGTTGTATTCTCTTCTAGTGTGCGATTAGTGGTTGCTAGACCCTTAAGAGAATGTAGTTCAGGTTTTCCAGTGGTATCCGTAATAAGTGATATTTACTAGCTTTTAGTAAATACTTGGATTTCACCATATGATATGGGACGTATTGGTTAAATTCTAGTGATAAGGTGATAGTATTTGGCACTTTAAAGTTTACTCTCTTTTGGTGTGCGGCAAGTGGCTGCTAGATCCTTTAGAAGTTTATTCTTGAATTTCTTTTCGAATATAATAATATTAAATAAATGTAGATTTATCGAGTCATGGTTTCTACGATCACCTTGATTGGTATGGACTATCCTTGAAATCATTCTGTGATTCTGTGTTCCTGGTTTGAGTTCGATCCTTGGTATCGTATTGGCTCGAATGATACTAATTTGTTTGTTTGCTAGGAGTTTTGAGTACAATCATTGTGATTGTTTTGAACGATCATTACGATCAGTTTGGATTAAGATCTCTTGGATTCTGAATATTTGGATTCTGTGACAATTCTATGTTCGTGAAATAAATATATATTCTTGTGCCTTGTGATGGATGTTAAGTTAATTCTGTGTTTAGGGACTAGTTTGTGTTTGTGAACCCTGTTCTGAGTTAATCATTGATATTTGAATGCTTAGCGATATTATGTTTTGTTCCGTAAATTCAGTGTTTAGTGACTAATATGTGTTCGTGATTTAAATGTATAACCATGTGCCTTGTGATGAACTCTAAGTTAAATTAATTCCCGTGACTCGTTATTTCATGGACATCTGTATTTACTTATATGTTGTTTATTCTTATGTTACATTCTGTTCTCACCCTATTGGATATTTAGAGATAGTCTGACCCAGGTGTTATTTTGCTTGGGTCATGCCGAGACTTTTTAGGTTATAGAACAAGTTGACCTTTGGATGTTTGGACTAGCAAGGAGATAAACACTTTTGACTTTTTAGTCCGTCTTATTTAGGAAATTTGTGAATATGTTTATAAGATGTACAATTGAGGTTAGAAAATTGAAAAATTTGTATAACAATCAAGTTTAGTATTTCATTTTGTAAACTAAATAATTTGTATATGTATAAGTTGAGATTTATTCCACTGTGATCTGCGACTGTTGTTTATATGATATATTGTTTTGATTCTGAGAAATCGATGTGTCTATTAATTTGTATTAATGTTGTACATGTCAAATTTCAATTCAGATATTAAGTAAAAAGGTATAAATGACGTGTCAGTGTTAGTATAAAGATATATTCATATTCGATCGCCCTTAACATGTCGTATTCTCCGGATTAGCATACAATATTACTTGTAATCTTCTTTGCTAAACTGGGTATAGCGGTGAGGTCGTTACAATATATATATATATATATATATATATGTGTGTGTGTGTGTGTGTGTGTGTGTGTGTGTATTAGTGTGTATATATACATATGTATATACTTAAGTATGTAAGATTTAAAATATAATTTAATAAAAAGAAAATGTCACATCCTAAGCCAATATAAGTACAATTAAGTACTAATACATGTTTATTCATGTTGGCTCAAGGAGGACATGAGGGGGACAAGCATTCTTGTGAGTTTCACGGTGGGAGACAAGGTAGATGATGTGGCGCAAGGTAGTGGAGGGTAAAAGTACAAGGGCATTTAGGTAATTTAACATATCTCATTATATATATAACCAACTTTTCTATTTTTCTTCCTTCGCATTTTTCATTTGTTTTCAATTCCAAAAACTTCCATCTTCTTCAAGCCACTTTCATGGCTTCCATGATAATTTTCTAAAGTTAAAAATCCACAGTTTTCCACTTTAAAATTCTTAAACTTTGTTTAAAACATCACTCTTCCATTTTTATAACTCCTCTTAGCCAAAAATTCCACCTCCACACCCTTGCTCACCTATGGCCGAGCCACTTAACAATCATGGCCGAAAATACCTTGGCCTTTAAGGCCACCAAATCTCTAGTTTTTCAAGTTAAAAGCAAAGTCTAGGGTTGTATTCAAGTGTTAGTGGTAGTTAGAGTTATTTGGTTAGCTTTAAGGTGAGAAAGCTACCACCTTCATTTGAAGTTTTTTTAAACTTGAAGTTTAAACTATACCTTGTTGATTAACCATTTCTTATTTGAGTAAATATAGAGTAGCTTTGGATTTGTATGTGTATATATGTATGCTTGGATATAATGTTTGTTATGGACTTGGAATTAAAGTAAATAAGTGAAGTTAGGATTTAAAGGTAGTAATTTTGTCTTATGTTTTATATATGGCTTGTAATAATTATTTGTGCTATGCTGGTGTTGTAAGTTAAAGAAATTAGCATTCAAATTGTTTGTATGGCGACATCGAAATCCCTTGTATAAGTGGTTTCTTTTCTTACTTTAAATCACTAGGAAGTTTTATAAACGTTTTAAACATCACTTTTAGTTTTCAAACTTTATTTATAAGTTATAAAGGTAAGTTTAAAGATTAACGATAGAGTTTGAAAGCTATTTAGGGTATAAAACAAGATTTAAAATTTCATATCGTATAGTGTAATACCCCAAAATTTTGTGAAAAATCATTTTTGTAAAATGACTTAATTTTTGAAATATTTAGATTTAAATATGGTGAAATTTCTGGAATAAATAGTGTGCAAGTATATGTGTGCACGTGCACACTGAAATGGCACAAGGAAGAACTCCAGATTTCTTGGATTTAAAACAAGAATTAAAAAGCAATACAAACATGATTTTGCAACATGGATATTTGATTTCTGGAATTATATGGATCATCTTAGAAAATAAGAAAAGTAAGTTTTACTTTAAATCAGTAAACAGATTTTTATTAAAACCCAGAAAAGAAAATTATACATATGTATATGTTATAAGGATTTGTAAACTTGTATACATATAGGTGCATATGTTTCTGAATTTAAAAAGAGGAATTAAAATAAGCCTAGATAAGATATGTATACAAATATACATTTTTAAATACTGAAAAGTACATATATAAGTAAGTGAAACCATAACATTAAAATGACATGAAATGTGATACAAGTCAATATGCTTGTGTAGGCAAAAATAGCAAAGGGGATTTTCAGAAATAATTAAAATATAAAATAGGATAGTCACACTTTTAACATGACTAGGTGAGTGGCCATTTTCTGAAAAGTAAAAGAAAGAAAATGCAGCCTTTAATTTGGTTAATATGGCCGGGGTATTATGAATGAAAAATGCATGATGCTAGCCAGGACAGAAATGGAATTCTGTTTCAACAAAACCCTAGAGGAAAAATGCATATAAATAGGCAGTAGAATTGTCTTTACCCCGGGCTGCACAAAAATAAGAAAAGAAGAAAAAAATATTGGAAGGAAGGAGAAAACACTCAAACAAGAATTTTCTGGATTAATAAGAAGAAACATTTAGGTGAGTAATCTCACTGAGTTCATGGCATTAAGACCTGAGATGAGGCAGCCACTTTTTATTGCCATTTATATATATATTTCTGATTTTGATGTATGTGATTTCATCAATGCTTTTTGGATGTCTTATTTTAGATCTGATATGATTTAATATGGATGATTTTGATGATCTTTGATTGGTTGAGACATTTGTCTTTGGATGAGTATCATACTGTTTTATTTATACTCATAAATGTTAAAGTTTAGGATCTTAAAAATTATATGGAGAATACTCTCAGCTGTTATAGATCTATGGCATGGAAACTATATAAAAATGATTGGAGCTGCATTATACTTGGTATAAGTGCTGAGGCTTGAAAAGAAAAATGTTAAGGGTGCAATAGAAATTTTCTAAGTGCTGAGCCCTTAATCAAATCAAAAAAAAAAAGAAACCCACAAGCTAAAATTATGATTGAACCAGATCTTGAATCTGAATCAATCATAAAGGCTTGCAGATCAATATAACATGCCATGCCTCTTTTTACAGTTGAAAATGTTCTTATATTTTACTAAGATCAAGACATATTGACCCCATTTAGGAAATAACTGTCTGCTTATTTCTGAGGAGAATTATGCTAAGAAAGATTATGGATGTTTCCATGTTTGTAGTGACATGTTCACTTAGTATATTTGATGATAGGGTTTAAGACAATACACTAGTAAATAAACTAGGGAAGGGAAGGCCAAGAAAGCTGCTGGAATGCTTGTCATATTTGAAGTATGCAAGTTGGCACATGGTTTGTTTAAGCCCTGAGATCTTTGTGCAATGATGTGAATTAGTTCATTGCAATGTGTCCCAGTGATTCCTTAATAGCAGATGAGGCAAGGATTTAAATTGAATTATACAACCTGTAAATGAAGAAATAGGAATATGGATATTTCTTAGGTTGAATGGTATGGAACCAAGATGATTCCAGTGAATGCAATTGTTGCAAATAGATAATTATGTTTGCATGATTATGTATGCAAGTGAAAGAATGATAAATGAATATATCATACCTGAATCAACTTAATTATACTATGTTAAAGTAATTGACTGCAGGAATTTGCTTAAATAACTAATTGGTGCTCTTATAATCTCTATTGCTTAATATCATGAATGAATTGATGTTACTCATACCAGATCATAGATCTGACCCTTGTTTGCTCATGGCATATGGGGTGTCTCATTTTAAAATGAGGCAGCCACTTATGCTCTTTCAGGTAACCCAGGCACTAAGTAAAAATGAAGTAATGGCTATTATGGAGGAGTGAATGAACATGCTAGCTAGTTTCAATAAGAGCTTAAATTGATTATATCTGCATGTATTCAAGAAAAAATTTATGTTTCTAAGATTTCCAGTCATGTATTGAATATTTTATGGTTAGTGATCAAGTTGCCCTTATGATCTGTAAAGTGTCAGATTAAAATTTGTTGTTCTGTTGAAATGGTTGTGTGTTAAGGTTTGATTTGTTTTTGAAGTAGTGTCTGAAATATAAACAAGAAAAATATGCTCAAGTATCAGCTATAAATAAAAATCTGGTAAGAAATATACAATTATGTGATAGCATAATTTATATATGTATTAGCTAATCTTGTGACATAACAGTGCACTGAGTTTTAGAACAAAATCTGGATTTAGCAAGAAGTAAACTTAAAAGGATTTTATTTTCTTTTTACTGAAATGCTTTGTAAATAAGTCTGAATTCATTTCTGAATTGTATTGAGAAGAGTAAAATGTTTTTCTAAAGCTTCAGACAGAATGCAATGAAAGGTATCTCCATTGCTTTGAACTAGTGTGGCAGATACAGGATTCATGAGTTATCCAGCTTCAAATAAATGAAGTATTGGTTGATCATGATAGATTGTATTCTGAAAATACAAATGTATTTCAAAAGCTTAATACATTTAGCAATTGTTTCACCCAGTTTTCTGGAAAATGAGCAGAGATATTGACATGTACATGTATATCTGTGTGCATGTTGACATCTGGGCAAAAATATAAACATAAATTCTTAAAACAGTTATAGGAATGGGTTTTAAAAATAATAAAGCAAGAAACTTTGTTTTGTATGATAGATTATAGGATAAAATTAAATATATATATGTGTAGATATAGGTAGATATCAGATTTCAAACCATACAGGAGAAAAAAGAAAAAAAACAAAAATTGTGTTTGAACCGACCAGCATAGCACTCGAACTCGTGACCTCTCATGTATAAGTTAGGCGCGTTTCCATTACGCCTAGATGTTGCTTGTGATCACTTAGGATCCACTTTCTTTTATACTGAATTTGATACTATCCAGACTTTAACACAATCATCTATATTAAAAGCTTGTTTACCACTGATTATTACTTGATCATTTCTTAATTATAATGACAGACTAAAGTACATGTTTCCAGTGGATTTTATGGCCAAAAATCAGGATACAATAATTAATCTGAAATGCTAAAAATCTAAATTAAACAGAATGTTCTTGTACAAAAAAATAAAGTATATACTCTGAATTTAAACAAGAGGAACACATACATCTTCATATGTATGTGTATGTTATTAGATATACACTGATATATTTATATTGGTAAGTTATTTTGATCCTGGATATATTTTGTTTATTGGAGAAAGAAAATGACCCTGGGAAATATATTTGTAATGAATGATATATCTATATATCATCTCTAAAAAAAATCCTTATGAAATTAGGGTGAAAATAGGAGGGTCATTTCAGTTTGGTATCAGAGCACTTGGTTGCATTGATTGTTAAGTATTATAGAAATGTATAATGTCTGTTTGTTTTGGATGAAATAATTTAGATAAGAAATTAGAAATTATAGAAGTACTCATAATATACTAATACCATTTACCCAGAATTTAGTTAGCAGACCATGGTAGGAAGAGGATCTCATCACAATGCAGGACCCAGTGCACCTCATATGCTTGATATGCAAGAATTTGTGAGGGTTTTAAGAGATGGAATTGGGCATAGGCCTGAGAACCCACATGAAGAGCTTTCAAAACTACTGAAGACTTATTCCAATTTGGGAGGCAAGAGTTTTGAAGGAACTGAGAGTGTGATGGAAATTCAAGCATGGTTGAGAACACTTGATAGGATTTTCAATGACATGCAGTTGGATGACCAAAGGAAGAGGCAAGTAGCTTCTAGACAACTGAAAGGGGTAGCTTTAAGCTGGTGGGAGGTGATCATAGCTGGAAGAAATGAAAATGAAATCACTTGGAATCAGTTCAAGGAGATGTTGGAGGCAAGATTTGTGCCAGCATCAGCCAAGACCATTTTGCTTGAAGAATTTATCAAACTTAGGCAGGGAACTTTGAATGTCACTGAATACACTCAAAGGTTTGAGGGGCTATCTAATTATGGAGCAATGCTAGTGGCAGATGAAGCATCCAAAAATGATAGGTATATAAAAGGACTGAACTCAGGACTTAGCAGAGCTATGCTACCATATGCAGATAGAACATTTGATCAAGTAATTGATCTGGCCTTGAAACTGGAACCACATGACAAAGAAAGAGAGAAATATAGGAATTTTAAGAGCAACAACAAGAAGGATAAGGGAAGATATCACCCTTATGATAAAAAGAAGGAGGAGGCAGACAACAGGAAGGGTAAAGATACAAAAGCCAATGATACTAAGAAGAAATTGGTTTGCCATCATTGTGGAAAAGAAGGACACATCAAACCAAGGTGCCCAGAGTTAAAAGGAGGAGCCTTCAAATGCTACCTATGTGGGAAAGAGGGGCATATGAAGAGGAACTGTCCTGAGAATAAACAGCAAGGGAAATTGGCAACTTTGGAAGGTAAAGGCAAATCTGCAGTGAAAATTGATGCTGAAAATCATGGCCAAGTGGAAGGTACATTACTCATTTGTGCCATACCCATACCAGTAGTATATGATACTGGAGCAACACACTCTTTGATTTCCTATGAATTAGTTAAAGTGTTAAAATTAAACTGCATATTGGTTGAAACCCCATTGCTTGTACAAAGTCCCCTAGGGAGTTCTAGTGTTTTGAACATGAATTGTGTGGATGTGGAGTTAAACATAGGAGGAAATATTTTTATTTCCAATTTATATGTTCTAAATTACCCAAATATGGGAGTTATATTGGGGGTAGATTGGTTAAGGCAATTTAAAGCCATAATTAATTTAGACTCATCCACCATATCATTGCAAAATTCTAGAGGCCAGAGGATCACAGTTCTATGTGAAGTAGCTAAGGAAGGGAAATTGTACCATTTAGTTGACTTAGAAAAAGATCTGAGTGAACTAACAATTGAAGAAATTCCCATAGTTAATGAATACTTGGATGTGTTTGGGGAAGTTAAGGGTGTTCCACACCACAGACCAGTTGAGTTCCAAATTAATCTCATTCCAGGAGCAAGTCCAATAATCAAGAAACCTTATAGAATGGGGCCAAGTGAACTGAAAGAATTGAAAAATCAGTTGGAAGAATTAGAAGGCAAGGGATTTATAAGGCCAAGCAATTCCTGCTGGGGTTCTCCAGTAGTGTTTGTAAGAAAGCATGATGGTACCTTGAGAATGTGCATAGATTACAGGGAACTAAATAAAGTAACCATCAAGAATAAATACCCATTGCCTAGAATAGATGATCTCTTTGACCAACTCAGTGAAGCTAAAATATTTTCTAGGCTAGACTTAGCATCAGGATTCCATCAAATGAAGGTTGAAGACTCAAGTGTTAAGTATACTGCATTTAACACAAGATATGGCTTATATGAATTTTTGGTTATGCCATTTGGTTTGACAAATGCTCCTTCATATTTTGTTGATTTAATGAATAGAATATTTAGAGATTATTTAGACAAGTTTGTACTGATTTTTATTGATGACATTTTGATTTATTCCAAGACAGTGGAAGAGCATAAAAATCATTTGCATTTAGTTTTGTCAAGGCTAAGGGAAAATGATTTAAAGGCAAAATTTTCAAAATGTGCATTTTGGAAAGAAGAAGTGCATTTTCTTGGGCATGTTATTTCTGCCAAAGGAATATCAGTAAACCCTAATAAGGTAGTGGCAATCCAAGCATGGAAAAGGCCTAGCACCATCAGTGAGATTAGATCATTTATGGGGATGGCAGGATATTATAGGAGATTTATAAAAGATTTCTCAAAAATATCATCACCACTTACCAATTTAACTAGAAAGAACCAAGCCTTTGTATGGACAGAAAAATGTGAGCAAGCTTTTATCAAAATAAAGGAAGCTCTGATTAATGCACCAGTATTGAGAGTGCCAGAAGGAAATGAAAATTTGGTTGTGTACACTGATGCAAGTGGCTCTGGGTTAGGGGCTGTGTTGATGCAGCAAGACCAGGTGGTAGCCTATGCATCTAGGCAATTAAAGCCACATGAAACCAGGTATGCAACCCATGATCTTGAACTAGCAGCAGTTGTGTATGCTTTGAAACTTTGGAGACATTATTTGTTAGGTGCCAAATTCATTTTGTACACTGATCATAAGGCACTGAAATATTTATTCTCACAAAAAGATTTGAACATGAGGCAACATAGATGGGTAGAGTTCCTAGCTGCCTATGATCTAGATATACTGTATACACCAGGCAAGGCAAATAAAGTTGCAGATGCCTTGAGTAGACAACATGCCAAAGTAGCCATGTTGATGATGGAAGAGTTTAAGGATTTGTCTATACTTACTGATTTGGAAATTGAGGAAAACAGTAAGGTACAAATGATGTCCATTGAAGAAGGTGAAGGTAAAGGGAAATTAAGTATGATATCTCTGCAATCAGATTTACTTCTTAAGATTGGGAAAATGCAGGAACAAGACCTAAACATGGTGGAAAAGAAAGTGCTCATATCAAAAGGGGAGGAAGTAATAAATTATCAAGTTGACAAAAATGGTTATTTAAGGAATAAAAATAGGATATGTGTTCCAGAAAATATAGAATTGAAGGAGGAAATATTAAATGAGTACCATAGGAGTAAGTACTCCATACACCCAGGTAGCACCAAGATGTATCAAAATTTGAAAAGAAATCTTTGGTGGAAGGGGATGAAGTCAGATGTGGCCAGATATGTTGCAAGGTGCATGACTTGCCAACAAGTCAAGGCAGAGACACAAAGGCCATCAGGACTATTGCAACCCCTTAGTATACCACAGTGGAAGTGGGAGGATATATCTATGGATTTCATAGATGGTCTTCCTAGATCTAAGAAGGGAAACACAAGTATATGGGTGATAGTGGATAGGCTAACTAAGGTAGCACATTTTATCCCAGTTAAAACAGAAAGAAATGCTCCAAAATTGGCTCAAATATTCATGAAAGAGGTAGTAAGGTTGCATGGCATACCCAAAACCATTGTGAGTGATAGGGATACCATCTTCACCTCAAGGTTTTGGAAAAGTTTTCAAGAGGCCATGGGGAGTGAATTGTGCTTAAGCACTGCCTACCATCCACAATCAGATGGTCAAACTGAGGTGGTGAACAAAGTCTTAGAGGATTTGTTGAGAGCATGTACACTGGACTTTGGAGGCAACTGGGAAGACCACCTCCATCTAGCTGAATTCACATATAATAACAGTTACCAAAGCACCATAGGGATGGCACCATTTGAAGCCTTATATGGCAAGCCATGTTTATCACCTATATGCTGGGTAGAGACTGGAGAAAGGGCTGTTCTTGGACCTGAATATGTTAAAGAAACTACAGAGAAAATTGGGTTAATAAGAAAAAGAATAGCAGCAGCTCAAGATAGGCAAAAGAAATTTGCAGATAGGAAGAGAAAGCAAGTGGAATATGAAGTGGGAGACTTTGTTTTCATCAAGATTTCACCTATGAAGAAAGTCATGAGATTTGGCAAGCAAGGTAAGCTCATACCAAGGTATGTTGGACCCTATAAAATTCTGGAAAGAATTGGTTCATTGGCTTACAAATTAGAACTACCAGAGGAAATGAAAGCAATGCATAATGTTTTTCATGTGTCCCAACTTAGAAGATGGGTACATGATAAAGAAGACATTTTGGAAGAGCCTACCAAAATTCAAATAAATCCTGACTTGGTTTATGAAAAAGAACCAGTGGGGATTGTAGCCAAGGAAGAAAAGAAATTAAGGAGCAAAACCTTGAAACTAGTTAAGATCCAGTGGAGTAGTGATCCCAATGACTGCACATGGGAGTTAGAGGATAAGATTAAAATGGATTATCCTAAGCTTTTTGCAAATTAAAAGGTAATAATTTTTTTTTCTGGAAAAATTATTTGTTATGCATGGTTGATATGGTTGAATTTGTTTGCTTATGCATATGTTTGATAAGTTTTCAGAAAAGAAAATGATGCTTGATATAAATGTTAGAAAAATTGTGAGGACACAATTCCTAAAAGGAGGGGTGAATGTAATACCCCAAAATTTTGTGAAAAATCATTTTTGTAAAATGACTTAATTTTTGAAATATTTAGATTTAAATATGGTGAAATTTCTGGAATAAATAGTGTGCAAGTATATGTGTGCACGTGCACACTGAAATGGCACAAGGAAGAACTCCAGATTTCTTGGATTTAAAACAAGAATTAAAAAGCAATACAAACATGATTTTGCAACATGGATATTTGATTTCTGGAATTATATGGATCATCTTAGAAAATAAGAAAAGTAAGTTTTACTTTAAATCAGTAAACAGATTTTTATTAAAACCCAGAAAAGAAAATTATACATATGTATATGTTATAAGGATTTGTAAACTTGTATACATATAGGTGCATATGTTTCTGAATTTAAAAAGAGGAATTAAAATAAGCCTAGATAAGATATGTATACAAATATACATTTTTAAATACTGAAAAGTACATATATAAGTAAGTGAAACCATAACATTAAAATGACATGAAATGTGATACAAGTCAATATGCTTGTGTAGGCAAAAATAGCAAAGGGGATTTTCAGAAATAATTAAAATATAAAATAGGATAGTCACACTTTTAACATGACTAGGTGAGTGGCCATTTTCTGAAAAGTAAAAGAAAGAAAATGCAGCCTTTAATTTGGTTAATATGGCCGGGGTATTATGAATGAAAAATGCATGATGCTAGCCAGGACAGAAATGGAATTCTGTTTCAACAAAACCCTAGAGGAAAAATGCATATAAATAGGCAGTAGAATTGTCTTTACCCCGGGCTGCACAAAAATAAGAAAAGAAGAAAAAAATATTGGAAGGAAGGAGAAAACACTCAAACAAGAATTTTCTGGATTAATAAGAAGAAACATTTAGGTGAGTAATCTCACTGAGTTCATGGCATTAAGACCTGAGATGAGGCAGCCACTTTTTATTGCCATTTATATATATATTTCTGATTTTGATGTATGTGATTTCATCAATGCTTTTTGGATGTCTTATTTTAGATCTGATATGATTTAATATGGATGATTTTGATGATCTTTGATTGGTTGAGACATTTGTCTTTGGATGAGTATCATACTGTTTTATTTATACTCATAAATGTTAAAGTTTAGGATCTTAAAAATTATATGGAGAATACTCTCAGCTGTTATAGATCTATGGCATGGAAACTATATAAAAATGATTGGAGCTGCATTATACTTGGTATAAGTGCTGAGGCTTGAAAAGAAAAATGTTAAGGGTGCAATAGAAATTTTCTAAGTGCTGAGCCCTTAATCAAATCAAAAAAAAAAAGAAACCCACAAGCTAAAATTATGATTGAACCAGATCTTGAATCTGAATCAATCATAAAGGCTTGCAGATCAATATAACATGCCATGCCTCTTTTTACAGTTGAAAATGTTCTTATATTTTACTAAGATCAAGACATATTGACCCCATTTAGGAAATAACTGTCTGCTTATTTCTGAGGAGAATTATGCTAGGAAAGATTATGGATGTTTCCATGTTTGCAGTGACATGTTCACTTAGCATATTTGATGATAGGGTTTAAGACAATACACTAGTAAATAAACTAGGGAAGGGAAGGCCAAGAAAGCTGCTGGAATGCTTGTCATATTTGAAGTATGCAAGTTGGCACATGGTTTGTTTAAGCCCTGAGATCTTTGTGCAATGATGTGAATTAGTTCATTGCAATGTGTCCCAGTGATTCCTTAATAGCAGATGAGGCAAGGATTTAAATTGAATTATACAACCTGTAAATGAAGAAATAGGAATATGGATATTTCTTAGGTTGAATGGTATGGAACCAAGATGATTCCAGTGAATGCAATTGTTGCAAATAGATAATTATGTTTGCATGATTATGTATGCAAGTGAAAGAATGATAAATGAATATATCATACCTGAATCAACTTAATTATACTATGTTAAAGTAATTGACTGCAGGAATTTGCTTAAATAACTAATTGGTGCTCTTATAATCTCTATTGCTTAATATCATGAATGAATTGATGTTACTCATACCAGATCATAGATCTGACCCTTGTTTGCTCATGGCATATGGGGTGTCTCATTTTAAAATGAGGCAGCCACTTATGCTCTTTCAGGTAACCCAGGCACTAAGTAAAAATGAAGTAATGGCTATTATGGAGGAGTGAATGAACATGCTAGCTAGTTTCAATAAGAGCTTAAATTGATTATATCTGCATGTATTCAGGAAAAATTTTATGTTTCTAAGATTTCCAGTCATGTATTGAATATTTTATGGTTAGTGATCAAGTTGCCCTTATGATCTGTAAAGTGTCAGATTAAAATTTGTTGTTCTGTTGAAATGGTTGTGTGTTAAGGTTTGATTTGTTTTTGAAGTAGTGTCTGAAATATAAACAAGAAAAATATGCTCAAGTATCAGCTATAAATAAAAATCTGGTAAGAAATATACAATTATGTGATAGCATAATTTATATATGTATTAGCTAATCTTGTGACATAACAGTGCACTGAGTTTTAGAACAAAATCTGGATTTAGCAAGAAGTAAACTTAAAAGGATTTTATTTTCTTTTTACTGAAATGCTTTGTAAATAAGTCTGAATTCATTTCTGAATTGTATTGAGAAGAGTAAAATGTTTTTCTAAAGCTTCAGACAGAATGCAATGAAAGGTATCTCCATTGCTTTGAACTAGTGTGGCAGATACAGGATTCATGAGTTATCCAGCTTCAAATAAATGAAGTATTGGTTGATCATGATAGATTGTATTCTGAAAATACAAATGTATTTCAAAAGCTTAATACATTTAGCAATTGTTTCACCCAGTTTTCTGGAAAATGAGCAGAGATATTGACATGTACATGTATATCTGTGTGCATGTTGACATCTGGGCAAAAATATAAACATAAATTCTTAAAACAGTTATAGGAGTGGGTTTTAAAAATAATAAAGCAAGAAACTTTGTTTTGTATGATAGATTATAGGATAAAATTAAATATATATATGTGTAGATATAGGTAGATATCAGATTTCAAACCATACAGGAGAAAAAAGAAAAAAAAACAAAAATTGTGTTTGAACCGACCAGCATAGCACTCGAACTCGTGACCTCTCATGTATAAGTTAGGCGCGTTTCCATTACGCCTAGATGTTGCTTGTGATCACTTAGGATCCACTTTCTTTTATACTGAATTTGATACTATCCAGACTTTAACACAATCATCTATATTAAAAGCTTGTTTACCACTGATTATTACTTGATCATTTCTTAATTATAATGACAGACTAAAGTACATGTTTCCAGTGGATTTTATGGCCAAAAATCAGGATACAATAATTAATCTGAAATGCTAAAAATCTAAATTAAACAGAATGTTCTTGTACAAAAAAATAAAGTATATACTCTGAATTTAAACAAGAGGAACACATACATCTTCATATGTATGTGTATGTTATTAGATATACACTGATATATTTATATTGGTAAGTTATTTTGATCCTGGATATATTTTGTTTATTGGAGAAAGAAAATGACCCTGGGAAATATATTTGTAATGAATGATATATCTATATATCATCTCTAAAAAAAAAATCCTTATGAAATTAGGGTGAAAATAGGAGGGTCATTTCATATAGCGATAGTCATTATAAATGCATTCGTGAAAAACGAACTCTTTTTGAATTTAAAATGTTTGAACTTAAGTATCTTTTTGAAAAGTGTTTTAAAACATATTCTAAATATTTAAAAGCAATTATTATTTATTTATTTATTTATTTAATGATTATTTAATTAATTAATTAAGTAAGGTAACTAGTACTTAATCATTAATTAAGTTAGGGTAATTAGTACTTAATTATTTTTAAGTAAGTTAATTATAATTTGTTAACTAATAAAGATTTAATTATTATTTAATTAGGATCAATTAAATTATTTATTTAAGAAGGGTTTAATTATTAATTTATTATTAATCATCTTGAATTTAAGTTAAGATTTAATTAAAACTTAATTATGATTTAAATGTTAAGGTTTAATTATTATTTAAGTTTTAATTAAGGATTATTTAATTAATTAATTTAGATTAAATAATATTTAATTATTATTTAAAAGTTTAAATTATTATTTAATAATTAATTAAAGATTAATTATGGTTTAATTATTTATTTAAAGGTTAACTATTATTTAATTATTTATTTAAGGATGATTATTATTTAATTTTTATCTAATAGTTAATTATTGTTTAACTATTAATTAAAGTTTTAATTATTATTATTAAATGGGTTTAAATGGTATTTAATTTTTAAATAAAAGTTTTAAAGTTTTAAACCACTTGATTTCTAAAGATCGGTTTTGTTTTAAAGTAACTTTCTTTTGAAAGAAGATTTTAATCCAAGGGATTTCTTGTCAACCATCCTTAAGTAACCGTAATGGAATATGAAACCCAATGATACATGTTTAGCAGAATAAAACAACGTTCTGCTAATTAAATTGTATTTGACATATGTTTGGCAGAATATATCACAATTCTGCCATAATTCACCATATAATTCACCAGGTAAATTATGTTGACATCTATTAAGTAGAAATAAAATCCGTTCTACTTTTATATTAACTTGGACATGTGTTTAGCAGAACAAAACCCCATTCTATTATTTTATTAACTAGGATATTTACCCATATGTTGATTGATTGTTATTGGCTGATTCCCTTTACATATCTGCTCGCTATGTAATATTTATGTTATAACTTGGATAAGTTAAACCTAATTAAATGAACCATTGTGGTCACTAAACCTCCTTTTGATTTTGCAAAGTCCAATATTTCATTTTATCCCTTTTGAATAGTTTAAAGTTTATTTGTATTTTAAATATGATATTTATAAGATAGTTAAACAATTATTTTATTAAGTGTTTAAAGTTAATTTAATCTTTTTAAATGATTGTTTAAAATCAGTGTTTTGTTAATATGGTTTAAAAATAATTAAATGAAGAATGTTTTAAATAATAACTTGTTTATTTAAAGGAGTTTTAAATAATTGATTTTATCAAGGAAACTTTATGGATTAAATTTTATTAGAAGTTTTATAAATGATTTTGGAGATTTATAAAGAGTGTTATAAATGGTTTTGAATATTTATAAAAGAAGTTTTACAAAATGATTTGGAGTTTTGGATAAAGGAAATATTATATACAAAAGAGATTTTTTAAAAGGATTTATTGAAGAAAATTTATAAAAGAATTTGAGATTTGATTTCCTTTGACCGACCTTCTTAATTCTGGTCGTATGGACATTCGTTCCACACTTAACACTGAAGAAATATTGTTTGAGGTTATCATTATCTCCAATTTAAATAACATTTTGTTTTGATCCTTTGATATGATTTGTAAATGAGAAACCTTTCACAAATATTTTGTGAGTATACTTATGCTAGTGAGATAAGTATATGATGTTTTTGATAAACACTTTTGAAAAGAGATTTTTAATAAATAAAAGAATATTTTAAGGCTTGGTGGTTGCTATGGGTAATTAAATCTCTGAATTGTTGTTGTTTATTTATTTGATAGTGAAATAACCAACTATCAAATCTGAATCTGTTTTAACTCAGGAAGTATGTTGGGTATATTCGAGTTCCCCGGTGAGGACCCGAATACTTATTTCATACTTTCAAAGACCCGAAATTGAGTTAGTCGGAAATTATCGCTTAGTTTGGAGACACCAGTCTCTGGATCTATCTGAACCACTCCAAACTAATAGCGTTCATGATGAAGTACGATATAGAATTATACTATTCTTCATGAGGGTGATTCCAAAATGGAAGATAGTAAAATTTTGAATGCTTGTTCTATCCGGAACAACTTGTATGGATGAATGCTAGCATTGCATTTCTGCTTAGAGGGCAGTGTTAGCATTCCAAGATGGTATGTTTGTAGAAGAGGTCAAAGCGTAGCCTCAAGCCTCACAATCTGGAAGAATGACTAAAACATGGTATGCAGCAGAGCCATGTGGTTAGCTACCATTAGGAGTCGTCATTCCATTCTAGATTGTTCTTTAGAGTTGTTTTGAGTGCATGCATCGAGGGACAAAGTAAAGCAGCCACGGTGTCAAAGGGGTGAGGTAATCTGACTTGTTATGTTAAAGGGGTAGGCCAGCTCTATGTAGTAGAGGGGTAGATGCGTCTATAACCATCAGGTACATTTTCTAGAGGTGCATCATCGAAAGGTAATCCCTTAACTTGCCATCGTTTGAACCCATTCTCCAGTACGAACCTTTACGGATTTAGATGTGCCCAACTATGTTGAAATGTAAGATGCAAGTACTTCAGCTATATTCCATATTTATTTTAAACTTATACATTATGATAATATCACTAGAGTTTTATAATAAAATGTTTTAGTTATCATAAGGTAAAAAACCGTTCGTGTTTATGTGCAGCGTGGTTTATGAGATACTTTTTATTTTGAAAGTTTTTTTTTCAAATATAGTAATCCATATGATTAGTTTTGAGCTTTTCTCACGCTAGTTTTACCAGATTGACCCAAGTATTGTTTTTCTATAATGCTTGAGTCAGCCCGAAAATATTTTCTATATTTAACTGGATCCTTTGGAGCTTTCAGGAGATGGGTTGGATTCTCCAAGACATTCATGTATCTTATATTCTTTCGCTGTTTTGTTGCTTTGTTATCCATCTGTATTTATCAGCAATTGTAAGGACAGACTGTTATAACCGTCCAGGTTAATAATAGGTTAGTGTGCTCTGACGTTGTATATATATAATAAAGTTCTTCTCTTTTTGTAAAGATTTTGTGTATATTATATATTTCTTGTCACGATGTGAGATTATGTTCTGTCTTTTTCTTTCTTCACCCTAAATGACATGTCTTTTGGACATTTAGATAATCGACACACGAATACCAAGGATGTATTAAGGGTCGTTTTTAGGTATAAGAAAGGCAGATCGTTACAGAATGTAATAACCCGGTATTTTTAACATTTAAAATTTGAATATTTAATATATTTAAAACATTCAGCTTTCATTCAGATAAAATAGGTTAAAAGAAAATTATTTTTTATTAAAACAACTTGATTTTTAATGATGTATTTTAAATTTAATCTACAGATTTTTTTCTATAATTTTTAATTTGGAAAATAATTAAATTTTCGTTTGACTTGTTTTACGCCATATGTTGGTATTTTTGGAATATAACAGAATTTAATAACCAGTGTATTTTATAACTGTTTTGGGATCAAGTCATATTGTTGTGCGCGATCGTATTTTTATTTCTATCGTTCATGGTCCGTACGCGAACGAAATTTTATACAGTGGAGTACCGCAAATAATTCTTTTCTAAACTGTTTAAAAATCAAATTTAAATTTCAAATTTTGAACTTGATTTGATGTGCTGCTTAGAACTTATAGGACATGTTTTGACATGTTGGTGGCTTGGGATTTGATGTTAGAGTTGTTAATGAAATTGAGGACATTTAGATTTTGGATAAAAGTATATGTTATTCACTCAAGCATTTCATATTGTCTACCTATATGTACAGTTAGACAATTCATGCCATTTTCATATTTTTCTCTCTTTCTTTAATTTACTTTCCCTCTTCACATTTATATTCCATCCCCTTCCCTGCAAACTTACCAAGTAAGCGTCCCCATTCAAAAATCCAAATCTAAATCTACACTTCACTATAAATCACAAAACTAGACTTTTTGAGTTCGTATGGTCCAGTATTTCAATACTATAGTATTATTGAGTATTTCAATACTATACAAGTTTCGTAGGGTGCAGATGAGTTTTGGGTTACTCGGAATGTTAGCAGTAGGCTATAGTTTTGACTCAATATCGATTTGGATAGAGTTTGGCTTCGTCATTGGTTGCATTGGATTCCTCGCCGTTTGGGGTAGCCGTGGTCGGAGTTTGGTGGAGTTTAGTTGTGGTTTGCCGGGTCTGACATATTAGGGTAGAGGAGGTTTAGGAGCAGGTCGCTTCTTCTATCGTGAGGCCGACCTCGAAGCGAAGATGTGGGATGTGACGAGGTTGTGGAGAGAAGAACATTGGTGGTGTCGGTCGGTTGGATCATGGATTGGAGGGCCTGGACGTGAAAACTTCAAAAGAGGTGGAATGGTCGGAATTAGCTAAGGACACCCGGAGGAGATGGTGAGGGGCGCAGTTGGATGAGCTCGAGACGTTGGACTCGCAGGTGATCTCGGATCAAAGGTTGGGGCCGTAGATGGCGTATGCACGTGCATATGGTGCAGGCTAGTTTTGGGGTTTTGGAGTGAAATAGGAAAGGCTGATTTGGGTAAGAAGGAAGGGGGAGCGGGTTTCGGGTTTTGGGTTTTGGGGCTTGATGATGGTGGGCCTTGGCCATGTGGATATGGGTGAGAAAATGTTGAATTTTATTGTTTAATTTTCTAAATTTAGGTGTTAACTTTGAAAAATCATAACTCATCCGTATTAAGTCCGTTTAACCCATGGATTTTTTGATTGGGTTCGTATTGATGAGCACAATGTTTTGTTATAAATTGTTGTTAGTTTTGATGTAGTTTAATTTAATGGTAAATTAATACTAACTGATTTTAATTACATCAATTTGGATAATTACGTAGTTTAATTAATTATACTTAATGGGTATTATATATTTGGCCAATAAACACCATTCCATTAAAGTAATTTGAATAGAGTAATTTGGACACTTGTTTAGCGGAATAGAACATCGTTCCGCTGATTAAAATTAATTAGACCGTGTTTAGCAGAATAAATCACCGTTCTGCTATAATTTACTGGATAGATTAGATTTGGATATCTATTGAGCAGAAATAAATCCCGTTCTACTATTACATTAACGTGGACACTTATTTACATTCCAGTTGTTTAATATTGGATAAGTGTTGTATTAACAATTGATTATTAATTATGAATTTAATTTACATATATGACTACTTATGTAAATACCAGAATTATAACTTGGAAAGTTAAACTGAATAAATGGTGACTTGATTAAGTACCATAGTGGTCACTAAGCCTCCTTTCTGAATTCAATAAATTAACTAATTATTTTTTGAAAGGTGATTGGAGATTTATTAATTATTATATTAGTAAGGTATAAAAGTCATTAAATTATTTTATTATTATTCATGTTTAAAACAATTATTAAAATATTGAAAGCTAATAATTATTATTTAAAGTTAATTATTATTTTGAAATTAATTGTTATTTAAAATCAATTATTTAAAGGTAATTATTATTTTAAGTTAATTAATTATTTAAAATTAATTAATATTTTAAGTTTATTAGTTAAAGATAATAATTTAATATCTAAAGTAAATTATTTTATTTAAAGTTATTTATTTTTGTTATTAAAGGTTAAAGTTAAATTATTATTATTTTATTTAATATTGTTTTAAAGTTATTTTATAATATTGTTTGAAAGTTGATTTATTATTATAATATTATTATTCTAAAATTAATTTACTATTATATTAATAATGTTTTAAATTTAATTAATTATTATGTTACTGAGTTGAAAGTTTTATTTTTTTTAAATTTTAAGGTTTGACTATTATAAGTATTAATACTGTTTAAAGTGCTTTATTATTATTAATTATTTTAACTTTTTTTAACTATATTATTCTATTATATTAATTTATTTTAAAGTTTATTATTTTACTAATGATTGTTTAAAGCTATTAGTTTACTAATGCTATTTAAAGATAACTGATTATTTTATTAAAGGTGTTTTAAAAAATAAATTGTTTTATAAAAGGTGTTTAAAAGTAATAAATTGTTTATTAAAGGGAATTATTTTTAAAGAAAGACTTATATAAAGGTTTTTATTTAATAAATGAATTTATTAAAGGAATTTATAAATTTGGAAAGAGATTTTAGAAATTGAATAGAAGTTTTGTTTTCAGTAGTTTTTGGGAGATTTATAAAAGGAGTTTTATAAATGATTTGGGAGATTTATAAATAGTGTTTTATAAATAACTTAGAAATTTATAAAAGAAGTTTTATAAATAGTTTCAGAGATTTATAAAGGAGTTATCTATAAAATAAAAGAGATTTATGAAAAGTAATATTGTTCTGGGTTATTATTGTCTCTTTTTTAAATGACATTGGGTTTTGATTAATTTAATTTGATTTTAAAATAAGGGATTTTTCTTAAATGTTTTGTGAATATTATTATACCATCGTATAAGTATATGAAAAGTTCTCCATGTTTTTAAGCGAAAAGGTTTGTGAATATACTTATACCTATGAGATAAGTATACTAATATTTTAATAAATATTTGAAAGGGTGATTTCGAATTAATGAAAAATTAATTTAAGAGGCTTAGTGGTTTCTGTGGGAAACGTAATATTTGTTTGAATGTTTGTTTAATTGATAGTTAAATAACCGACTATCAACAAGTTGGCCTAAAATAAGTAATCCTTCTTAATTTTAGCGGTAGGGAAATATTTTCTCCCTGTTGAACACCAAAGGATATAACTTTAGAAATATCTAGGAGAAACACGGGGATTATATGGTACAATTACCATCGGTGGTGTTTACTGTACGTATAAACTCGTTCTGTTCTCCTAAGACAAATGAACGAAAATCTATTGAACGTGAATCAAATTGAATGTAAGTTGGTTGGATACAAATGAATTGAGATGAGTCAATTAAATGTAAGAATTTTTTTTTTGGACGTTGGAAGAAATGACAGTGTATAAATTTGATATTGACATTGAAAACGTAAATTATGGTAGTTTGAATCAATTAGATGAATATTGTTTGGTTGGATGATTTCTTTGCTTTTAAATTTTTTTTATAACCGTTTGATTGCATATGATTGTTGTATGTTGCGTATTTGCACTTGTATTTATTGTTTGGATTCAAAATCCGTGTTATATGGTTATATTAGACTTATACATGCTTTTATGTCTTTATATGCAACTAATATCTTAAATTGAGTTGAGATAGGTACATACGAAGACCATTTGGATGTATACGCGGATTTATATGCTTTTGCTTGCTTAATACGAGCGAACTCGCTCGTATTATTAATAATAAAGTACGTATCTCGGATTACATACCGCGATTTTATATTTTTGCCCTTCAGGATGCCTCATCATTGAGATGAGATGTATATTTGATATCTATTTGGTATATTTATGTTATATATTATATTGTAAAAATTTTCCGATCGTGCCGTGCAAAGGAAACTCTGCCAAAATTTTCTGTAAATCCGAGTGTTAGAAAATTTTTGAAGTTTTAAAAATTTTATAACTTGTCTTATATATAAGTTATATTTTCCGTAAAACCGATATCGAAATGGCATAGTAGAAGCGTAGTAATAGTTCTGCAAATAAGATGTTTATGTTTATAAGTTAATTATTTTGAGAAAACATATTGTACATTAAATTATGTACTTAACGCCTTTTCGAGGACGAAATGTTTTGGGTGAGGAAGTATGTAACGACCCGTATTTTTAACAGTTTTAAATTATAGGATTTGATATAATTGTTGAATAAAAATGGTTAAAAATAAAATTTAATGAATCATTAATATTGAGGTATCAGGTAATTAAATTGTTTAAATTTATATTGCAATTATTTAAATAATGGAATTCTGGATTTAATGTGAATGAAAAAGGCATTGGAAATTGATTCAAATTTTATATAAATATGAATGAAGATCATTTACTTTCAAAATTGGATTTAAATGTGAATAATTAGAAATTGGAAATTTTATATTACAATTAACGAGTAAAAATAGCCATTTTGGCCACTGTTTCGGATTTCGACGAAACTAGTTTTATCGGATCCGTAATAGTAAATTATTATGGGATTTCAAGTTTCATAGCATTCGGACTTGTCGTTTGGCCATGCGAGCTTGAAACGCGTAGAAATTTAATTTCGGAATTTAATTAAAATAATTGACTTTGAAAAGCTATCTTCCGCATAAGATTGAATTAGACCTCAGGACTAGTTCCGTTATATTCAGAATGGAGGTAAAACATTATGAACGCCAGATGGCATGCTTCGTTTGGACCTCAAGAAAATTCGGACGTCTTAGGCAAGATATTTCTAATTTAAAAAATATAATAAAAGTCTAACTCCCAATTTCGTATACATCTCAGCTTCCACTATCGTTGCCCAACCATACTCCTTATTCCCCCTTTTTCTCTTCATTTAAAATTTCAGATCGATTAAAATTAAAAAAAAGGAGGCCGAAAAAAAAATCGCGATGAAGTCGCGATCATTTTTGGACGTGGAGGCGAGTGCGGCACGCGATGGTAGTGGCCATGTTCGTTCGATTTAGGGTTTCGAGGGAGGAAGATTTCATTGCTTAGTTGCGCGCGTCAGCACGAGGTGGTCAAGGCGGCGGCATGGGGGATAGGTCGGCGCCGAGCTTGATGGTGGTGGGTGGCTGTTCGCATGTAAAAAAAACAAAGAAAGGGAAAAATGGGGGAAAATGACGAATCGCGATTTTTGCCTGGGAAGAACAGTCGCGTGCGGCAGCTTGGGGAGGTAGATTTGTTTTGTTTTAAATATTTTTATCTTGTTAGTTTTGTTAATTTAGTTTTATTTATCGTTTATTAATTATTGTATATCCCTTCCGTACGAGATCGGATTCGAGTGCGGTAAATTGCGTTGGATTCGTGTCAACGTTATCTTCAACATGGAGTTGGTTTTGGTGCTATTCAATTCATTCGAATTTTCAACGTCAAAAAAAGATGAGTGTTTATACGCTCACGATTGACTAGAATGTTTTTATGTTAGTTAAATTTGAAGTTATGACGTGATTTAAATTTATTGATAGTTGTTTGATAAATTAATTGACATTTAAATTGACATTCGAATTAATTGATAGAATTTGAATTGAAAGTTAAATTGAATTAGAATTTAATTGCCCGTAAAATACCCAATATTGATAATTATGAAATTGTTGTGAATTTTATTGACTGTTTGGATGATTGGTTGTGATGGATGCTATTAGTTGATATTTGGATGTTTATTTATTTTGATATATCATGTTATCGTCCTGTATATTACTCACGGTATATAAAAATGTAAATTGAATTATTTCGAATAAATTAAGAAATATGTTGAAATGATATATGCCTATGGCATTTATTTTGGGTTGAGATGATATATATTCATCCTTGGAATTAAATTGAAATAATTGATTCACTTGACCATAGGATGGAGAATAATATACGGACACCGGATTGGTTAAATTAAATGATTTTTAAAATTTTGTTTTGAAATTATTTAAATGTTTTGTGAAATGACCCTCCTTATTTTGCTTAATTTTTTTTACATTCCTATAATTAATATTCTCAGAGTCATTTTCTTTTCAAACAATTCATCCAGGATCCAATATTTTCTACCAATATAAATATATCAGTTTATTCCTACAGATATACACATACATATGAAGATGTATGTGTTCCTCTTATTTAAAATCAGAGTATGTTTTTAATTCCATTTGTTAAACAAGAGCATGCTGTTTAGTTTGGATTTGAAGAAATCTGCATATAGTTAATTACCTTGTTCTTTTGAATATTTATAACATGTTAATAAATCCTGCCCATATTTGGTCAAAGTATTTGGGATTCTCTTTTTTCTCTCATAGTTCAAATATATTGATATTTGGCTAAGACCAGAAAATGATATATTCTCTTATCATTTTCCACTTATGTATTTTCTAGAAACTCTCTTATTTTGATTCAATCTATATGACTTGTTTATTTCAATCTCAGCCTATATAACACATTGTAAGTTGAGTATTAGCATAAGATTTGCTGTGACAAGAATTTGAACTTAAATATATTTAAAAGAATAATGTGTGTGTTTCCAGGTTTTGGAAGTGCAAACCTGTCCAGATTGCATATCTGGTATGGCTTTTTAAAAGTTGGTTGTGGTGAAACAATTGCTAAATAAACTAAAGCTTTTGTAATGTATTTTACATTCAAAATACCATCAAATATAGTCAACCAGAACTTCACTCATTTGAAGCTGGTTAACCCATGTGTCTTGTGTCAAACAGACACTTGTTCAAGGCAATGACATTATATCTGAAGCCTTGCAAAATATTTACTTTTCTCAAAACAATTCAAAAAGTGGTATTAAACTGGTTTACAAAGTATTACAGTAAAAATGCTTTAAATCTTTATAAGTTTTCCTCTAGTTAAATTCAGGTTTTATTCTAAGAACTTAGCGCATTGCTATGTTTCAAGAATTGACCAATACATAATATAAGTTATGCAAAACACTTGCTCACATACATATATGTATATTTCTTTTCCCAGGCTTTCATATCTAATACTTAAGCATATTTTTCTGGTTTTCAACCCAGATATTTCTTTTAATTTTTAAACCTTAATGCATAGCAATATTCAACAGATAAACAACCAGTTCAATCAAACATAGCAAGTTCATTACATAACATCAAGTTCAAACACAACTGTCTCATGAATACATGCAGATAAAATCATATTAGGCTCTTATTAAAATTAGCAAGCATGTTCATTCAATCCCTTTTTCATTTGCCATAACTTCACTTTCTACTTAGCTCCTGCATGTCCTGAAAGAGCATTGGTGGCTGCCTTATTTTAAAATGAGACACCCCCATATGCCATGAGCAAATAAGGGTCAGATCCATGATCTGGTATGAGCAACATCAGTATATTCATGATATTAAACAACAGAGAATATGAGTGTAATAACTTGTTATTTGAACGAATTTCTGCAATCACTTATTATATCATTGTGTAAATAAAGTGACTCAGGTATGATAACTCCATCCATCATTCCTATACCTACATTCATATTCAGGCAAACATAATTATCTATTTGCAACATGTGCATTCACTGGAACAATCATGGTTCCATACCAACCAACCTAAGAAATATTCATATTCCTATCTCTTCATGTATAGGCTGTATAAATTCAGTTTAAATTCCTGCCTCATCTGCCATTAAGGAATCACAGGGACACATTGCAATGAACTAATTCACATCATTGCACAAAGATCTCAGGGCTTAAACAAACCATGTGCCAACTTGCATACATCAAATATAACAAGCATTCTAGCAGCCTTCTTGGCCTTCCCTTCCCTAGTTTATTTACTAGTGCATTGATTTAGATATTATCATCAGATAGCTAAGTGAACTTGTCACTGCAAACATGGAAACACCCATAAATTTTTCTAGCATAATTTATTCAGAAATTAAGTAGACAGTTATTTCCAAAAATGTGGACATTATGTCTTGATCTCAGTAAAAATATAAGAATATTTTCAACTGTAAAAGAGGCATGGCATGTCTTGTTATATTGATCTGCAAGCCTTTATGATTGAATCAGATTCATGATCTGGGTCAATCATAGTTTTAGCTTGTGAGCTCTTTTTTTTATTTGATTAAGGGCTCAGCACTTAGAAAATTTCTATTGCACCCTTGATTTCTTTCTTCTCAAGCCTCAACACTTATACCAAGTATAATGCAGCTCCCAACATTTTTCTTTGGTAAAATTTCCATGCCATAGATCTATAACAGTTGAGAGTATTCTCTATATATAATTTTAAGATTCTGGACCTTAACATTTTTGAGTAAAATAAAACAGTAAGATGCACATCCAAAGGCAAATATCTCAACAAATCAAAGATCACCAAAAACATCCATAATAAAATCATATTAGATTTAAAAAGAAACATCCAAGAAGCATTGATAAAATCATATACATCAAAACCAGCAATATGTAAATGGCTATATAAAAAGTGGCTGCCTCCTCTCAGGTCTTAATGCCATGAACTCAGTGAGGTTACTCACTTAAGTTCTTCCTTCTCTTGATCCAGAAAATCCTTATGTATGTGTGTTTTCTCCTTCCTTTCAATACTTTCCTTTCTTTCTTATTATTTTTTAGCAACTCGGGGTAAAATGTTTTCCTGGCCAAAACTGCCTATTTATACCAGTGTTTTCTCTTAGGGTTTTGTTACAACAAAATTCCATTTCTATCCTGACCATCTTCATGCATTTTGCATTTTCACATTTTCCTCCTTAATGCCCCGGCCACTTTAGTCCATTATAGTTAGTACCCTTTTTTCTCTCTTACTTTTCCAAAAAATGGCTATCTTTAATTACTTACCCAATCATGCTAAATGTGTGATTCAGTTTTTATTTATGCTTTTATTCTTTTCTGGAAATCTCCTTTTCTATTTTTACCTACACAAGCATATTGACTTGTATTACATTTCATGTCATTTTGATGTTTCTTTTTTTTTAATTTGCTTTAACACTTTCTGCTCACAGAAAATATATATGTACATAGGTGTATATATTTTTATTTGATCTCTCTTGCCTTTCAGAAAATACACACACACACACACACACACACATATATATATATATATATATTTCCTAATTAAATGAATTAGATCTGGTAAAAGAAAACCCTATGCTAAGTAAGAATTACTTCTTTGCTCACATAAAATCTTTCTGCCTCTTTATTACTTTATTTAATTCCTTATGCTTCACAGAAAAATGTATATAGGTATATCTCCCATATTTAACTTGGTTAGGCCTAAGTTAAATTCCAATGTTTTTAAATAAGAATTTTACTTTCTTATTTCAAATAAAAATTTTCTGTTTCTTTTTTTTTCAAAATAATACATGTGATCTGAGGACAGAATAATTCACATTTCAAAATTATATTTGAAATGTTTTCTTTTCCCTATATGTTATATTTTTTCCCCATAAATTCTTGGATTTCCCCTGTGCCATATTCCAGTGTGCATGTGCACACATATCCTTGCACACTATTTAATCCCAAGAATTTCACCATATTTAAATCTAAATATTTCAAAATTAAATCATTTTATCAAAATGATTTTTTTCACAAAATTTTGGGGTATTACATTTTGGTTTTAAGAAGTAAAAATCGAAATTTATGGAAATCGAATTATTTTCGAATTGGAACTCGGGATGTTGAAATTTAAATTTGAAATAGGAATTGTTTAATTAATCAAAGTTGAGATTTTTAAAGTTATAATCGGAATATGATGTGAATTTCAGAAATTGATTTGTTTTAAGAGATTGGACGTTTATTCGAACTTTGAATATTGCTATGTAAAAGTGATATAAAACGATATTTCAAAATTGAGCTCGGAATTCAATTATATTTAAAGATTTGGATTTAAATTGGATATTGAAGGAAAATTTGATTTAAGTGTTTTGAATCGATATTTTGGAAATTGACTCGGAATTGATATAAATTGAAATGGTTTAAAATTTGGAATTGGAGTTGAAATAAATTTGAAATTGGAAGTGAAATTAATTTGGAATTGAAATTGAGTTCGACTTGAAATCGAAATTGAATCGAAATGGAAATTGGAACTAATTTGAATTGGAAAATTTGGAAACTGGACCAGTTTGACTTTGAAACTATTTTTAAATGAATTATTTTTGTATAAATGGTTCAAAAGCAATATTCTTTAAATATTCAAACTATTTTACTATATAGACCATTTTGTTACTCAAACTATTTTCTATTAAACTATTTTAACTATTTAATTATTTTAAAACTATTAAACTATTTTCAAAAATTCAAACTGGTCAGAGGGCGGAATGTTATATTTAAATCTTGGAATTAAATGCGAATTGGGTTAAGTGAAGTTATAACCAAAATTGTAATTCAAATCAAATGTTGAAGTGAAGTCGATATATCGAACTGAATTGACATTTGAAGCAAAATATGGTTTTGAAGCAAATATGATGATTTCGAAATGGATTTGTTTTTGAAATAAATATGATATTTTGATATCAAATACGAATTGTTTTCGAAATGTAAAAGTACCAACCGGTGTGTAAAATGATGATTGGTTGTTAAAGAGACCGGGGCCTCTTATTGGCATACTCTCTGTCAATATTGGAACCACTTTGACAACCGTGTACACGGTGGATGATATCCAGAATGTAGTGGTTGAATTGGCGAACGTTTACTGGAATGATGTAAGAGAACGATGATGGATAGCCTTGACACTTGTGTCATAATTAAAATGACTAAAACGGGAGCCTATGTCTGGCCAACGAGGTTAGCTACCTCTAGCGACGTTGATTACTCGTATTATTGTCGTGATTTTGTACTCGATGGGTGCACACTTTTGTTTGGATTGATTGTCGTGGTCGTCCATGGATGGTTACGACCAGCCAGAAAGGGTAAACTGGTAAAATCCTACCTTAGGCATTGCCTCACGTGCCTTGTCATATTTATCCCTATACGAGCCCATTACGACTTTGGTTTAGAACTGTAAAAATATGTTAAGGGGATAATGTAAAGCCTTAACGCTATTTTGATATTTATTTCACTGATAGACATTATCTATTATAGCGTATACTATTATATATAAATAGTTTAACGGATCCTTAGGAAATGGAAAAACCCGTAACATCTTTTTAAGTTATTGCACTCATATTTTGTGGTATTGATTTGACTTACATAAGAGTATTTTAGTCCTGACTCGAGTGTTTTGTTTTCCATTACGCTCGGGTCAGCCCTGAGTTTTTTTCAGCATATTGAAGATTATTCTTTGGAAGACGAAGATGGAGATTTTGTATATTACTCTTATTATTATCTCCCGTATCATGCTATTTTGCTATATCGTTTATTTATCCCTGATGTATAGATATAACTCTGATAAATGTGTATAGATTATAATCAAATGTATGATATAAACAGCTTCATGAACTTTTATTTGATTATTATATTTTATCGTTTCCGCTGTGAGATTCTGTGTTTGTTTTCTTCTTCTTTTCTTTTTCTTCTTATTTAACCCCATTGATTATATACGTTTCGTGTAGCGACCCGATTTTTCATACCCAAAAAATCGAACCATCAGGATTAAAGAAGAAAGAGGTAGAAGAAGAGAATAGAAAAACAACATCAGAATCTCACAAACGCAGCGGAATAAAATATAATAGATAATAACTGATCTTTACAGAAAAGAAACTATATCTGTTTATAAATACATCACCAGAATACAACATCAGAGTACAATATAATCAACATCACAATTCAGGACAGTTATAATAACTTGTCCCACATACAGAATACACAACATACACAACACAGCGGAATATACATCATATACGTGTGATACATCTCGCCATCCAACTCGTCTCCTGAGCTCCACAGCATCAAATCCCGTATCCTATAATACTCGGTCTGACCCGAGCATTATAATAAAATAACACCCGAGTCAGTCTGGAAAACCAGCTTGAGGAAACACACTCAATTGGATTATTAGAGTTTCAAAATCCTTTGAAATCAAAAGCATCTCGTAAGACCACGCCATAAATAAACATGTCGGGTTTTTACCTTACGATAGCCAAAACACTTTTTTATCAAAATCCTCTGATATTATAATAGTGTCTATATACAAATACTTATTCAAATAGCCGAAATTGTTACATCTATTAAATTCCAGCTAATAGGTATACAAACAAAACCGTAAAGGCACGTAGGGAGAATGGATTTCCAACTAATGACTAGGCACTGGGGTACCACCTGTCACAGTACCTGGTCTAGATCAGCGTACCGAGGACCACGCCCGATCCCCTGCAACACAAGGCCAGAACTACCCCTTACTGGATAATTCCGAGTAAGATCACCCCGCGGTTGGGATCAGCAACCGCCCACTAAGCCGAATAAAAAGGGACATCTAGACAGGGATGACCTCACCGTAATGGGCGCTACCCACTTAACCTTGCTGCATAACCCCTGATTTTCAGTCATTCCCGGTTGATGAGGCATGAGGCTAAGCGTTACCTTTTTAGAACACATCTCTTAGAATGCCCACCGTCCACCTGACGATGTTCCGAAAGCATCCATCCATACAAGTCCGTTCCGGGTTCGAACGGAACCGAAGGCACTATTCCTACTACATCCATTTGGAATCACCCTCAGGATTAGTAGCGATTAGCCCTTGCACTTCACTGCTCCATCTTCGATTCCAAACTCGTTTTCCCTACGAAAACGTACAAACCGGATCGAAGTGGTTTTCGGAAAATAAATCCCGATCCCGGTCTCTTCGAAACGATCAGCGCATTGTCCAATATTGATAGTCGGTTATTTAACTATCAATTAACATTCACAAACATCCATCAAACAATAAATAATTTTCCAAATTATTTATTTACCTCACAAATATCTTCGCAAGATATATTTCCATTTTCAATCCTTTTGAAAACAGTTTCAAACCGTTCTTCTCTCATGGAATAAATTCCCAAATATTTTCTATTTCCACTGAAATCACCAAGTACAAACACTTTAGATTTCTAAAATAATTTAAAATACTATATTATAAAATATACTTTAAACAAAACATTTAAATTAAAACTACTTTAATACTTTATTCAAAGATATATGCTTAAAGAATATTTAAAATAAAGCTACTTATAAAATATAACACTAAATTTTATCCTTTCTAAAACAAAATACTACGTCACTTTTAATAATTACTACTATAATAAATTTGAGAAATACTTACTTCAAAATTTAATCATTTGAAAAATAATAAATTTTCTAAAACACACTTTGAAACAGTTTAACACCTTTAACTTATACTTAAAACTTTGCTTTGGAAACGTACTTGGCTATTCAAGGAAATATGCTTCTCTTTCACATCCTTTAAAAAAAATTACTATTTATTTATTTTTTTTCTATTAAACAAATTCACATTCCTTTATAAATCCCCACCTTGAATTTATGTTTCCAAATATCCACTGATATTTTACTTCACTTTATAAACCCAGTTTATAAATTCCAAAATCTCACTTCTCTTTTAAATTCCAATTCCAAACGCTTAAATCAATTTACAATTGATTTCCAATTTATTTCACTTTGAAATAAATTTCCTTACTTACTCCATTTATTTCAAAATCCATTAACTTTCAGATTTTATTTCTTTATTATGATTTAAAATCTTTAAACTGAAAAATTAAATTCCAAATTCCCTGAATTCCTTCTATTTCCTTTTTTTTGAAACGCAAGGAGGGTTGAATGGACCCTTACCATATTTATTAAACACACAAACACAAAACAAAGGAGATCAAAAACATGCTGTCCCAAAACAGGTACAGGGAAAACAAAGGAGATCTGAAAGAAAACAGAAAAAAAACACCCAAACAAGAACAAAAAAGACAGCCAAGACAGCCACCCTAATCCATCGAGTCATAAGCATCATGATGTGAGGACTTCTCCTTGACCCTAGAACTTATGATATTGATCAAAGCAGTTTCAACCTTCAATTTATTCTCAAAGACTCTAGCATTTCTCTCAGCCCATATGACATCCACATACACTTTCAGAATCAACAAAAGCAAAAAGGACGTTGCATTCTTCCATCTAGTATTCCTGAAAATCCTGTTCCACTCAGCTCCACCATGAAGAACAGGCTCATCAAAACCAGCACTAATGAGACAAGCTTTCCATATTTTATTAGTAAACACACAGTCAAAGAAAAGGTGAGAACCATCTTCAGCAACATTATTGCAGAAGACACAAATCAAGTCCACAGTGAAACCCCTTCTGCATAACTTAACCTTAGTCATGAGAGCATTCTTTAGGACTTTCCACAGAATGAAGTTCAGTTTATGAGAAGTTAAAGAATTCCAAACTCTAGTATGCCATCTAAAAACCGGGTTAATATCATCTCTTTTCAGTGCTTTGTAAATTCTTGATATGGAGTGCTGCTCATGCTTAGCAGCCCACACATACCCATTACCACTTGGGAGAAACCTGTTGCATTTCACAACCTTCTATTTCCTTTTAATTAAATTTAAACCTTGAATTAAAATAAATTCTTTATTCTTTTAAATAATATCACTTAAGTTTTAAAATTCATTATTCCTTTGTTTATTCAAATTCCCTCTTCCATACTCGGAATTTTATTTATTAGAATTTTAAAATCACTTTTATTCTTTCCAATTCATTCTTAAATTTATTCAAATTCTCTATAATTATTTTACATAAAAAAATTCACTCCTTTATTTTCTTTTCAAAATCCAATTCTATATATTTTAATAACTCATTATACCAAAATATATTCAAACATACCATAGCATCCAACATTTCCAATTACTAATATGATTCATCATAGAATATCAAATAATCATAACACAGAATTATTAGAACAGTCTAAATAAATTTGAGGAATCCAGTTGGATCCCTCCAACCTGTTTCCCTACATCCACAAATGTTAGCACAATACCAATTCCACTTCGAGGTGGAATATCGCGGTATATGGGTTTATAAAATATCATTCGCTATTATGCGGCGCATAGGGTCTCATCCGCTATATAATGCGGGAAATCAATCACTCCAATATATATACTACTATATATAATATACCACAACCAATCAATTCAATCATTCAACCAGTTATTTAAATTTAACCATTTTAATTTAAATAACAATCCAAAAGAGTGAGATTAACTCACCTTTGACTATGCATGCAATCCATTTAAATCTCGATTCGGTCTCTTCACGATTCAAGACCTTGTATAACATCGTATGATTTTATTAATATTCGAACAAATCGAAAAATTAATATAATTTAAACTAAAAAATTTCTTTTAAACTAATAATTTAAATTTAAACCAATTTTTTTTTATAAATTGTTTTAAGTAATTAAAATAATTAAATAAGCTAATTAAACAAGTAAATCACCTTAATACATTAATTTAAAATTAAACTGGTAAGTTTAAAATGTGCATGTGCATATTTATTTTTTTATTTTTGAAAACACATATACTTGTACAAATATCCTGTATAGATTTAAAAATCCAATCTTTATACAAATCCTATATTTTTTTCCCAAATTCATATATATATATATTCTGTTTAAACTTTACATATATATATATATATACATTTCCAAACTAAAACCTGACCTTACTCCAAATATATATATATATTTCAAAACTGTAGGTGTGTATATATATATATATATATATTCTTAAACAAATTAGAAAATAAAAGGAAATCAGCTATACCTCGTTGCTTCCTTCCCTCACGCGGCCACTGCCTCGCCATCGCGAACCCGAAACCCTAAACCCAAATCGATCGACCAACCCAGCTCGATTCAACAAATCGCGACTACCATTCGTTCTAGAGGGCTTCGACAAATTGAAGAAGGAAGGCGCGCATCCCTTCTTTGAACTGCACGAACCCTAGATCAACGTCACAAGCTTGCCCTCGGCCACACGCGCACTTCCCATCACTCTTCCTACCCTGCTCGAACCTCGCACGCCATCGCTGAAGCCTCAATCGCCATCGCGAATGTCTCCATGAGGTCGCTGTTCCCTTCGGGTCGAGCTCTCTTTGGTTGCGGGTCAATTCGATTCACCATATTCCCATGGATTTGAGAAAGAACGAAGTCGATTGAAAAGAAGAGGAACGAGATTCAGGGAGGCAAGCGGTGGATTTATTCGTCTGCCATTTGATTTTGAATGAAACGTAGTGTTATTATTTTTCTCTTCTCTGAATTATTGTGCGTAAGATTTTAAAATGAGGCTGAGGGGAGACACGATGTGATGGTTGCATGAAGAAACTAGCTACGGTGATTCTAAAAAGAATGGAAAAAGTTTTGATGTGAGAGGATTTTGACTGGCCAGTATTTTATATTTAAATTTAAATTTAAATCTGAATCGTCTTGAAAATCGTAGCTCAAAGTCTCGACCTCCAATCAAGGCGTGCTGCTAGGCGTTCATAATGTTATACCCATATTCTGAACGCAATGGAAAAGGTTTCGAGTCCTAATTCGATCGTATGGAGAAGATAGCTTTTTGAATCCAGATATTATATTGAATTCGATATAAATTTCAGCGCGTTTATATGTCGTACGCTCACACAACAACTCCAATCACTACAAAACTTGAAATCCGATAATAATGCAATATTACGGATCCAATGGAACTGGTTTCGTCGAATTCCGAGACTGTGCCTCGGAAGGCTATTTTTAAAAGTCAATTTAAACGATATATTTTCAAAACTTAACAAAACACTTCCAAATTCAAGTTTAACACTTTTACTATCTTCAGTACTATCAATATAAATTTTATAAGCCTTTAACAAGCTTAAAATTTCAGATTCAACCATTTACCCAATTTCCAATTATTTAATTAAACAATTAAATCGCTCAATAAATGGTGGTATTTGAAATTCAAGTTAGAAATTAACTTTTAAATATTTAAAATCAATTAAATATCCCAATTTCAAATATCCAAAAATTACGGGTCGTTGCATTTCGGGTTGTTAAGTTGGACATGTGTGGATTATTGTCGATTTAAACCTTCCTAAATGTGGGTTGTCACAGGAAGAAGTTGGAGGAATTTCGGCCCTTGAAATAGAGAAGATGGAGGTCGTGAAAAAATTAGGGTTTTATATATTTTTAATAATATTTTAGTCTCGATTTCCGTGCCTATTTACAGCGTAAGGTCCAAAACAGCAGGAACTCCAATCGAGGCGTACCGACAGGCACTATATATGTAAAACGGCCTTTTGAACACAATGGAACTAGTTTCGAGGCCTAATTCCATTGTATACAAAAGTTAATGTTTTATCGTTCAATAAATTTTAAATTAAATTATATTCAAATAATTTATCAATTCATAGTTATGGACAAATACAATATTTCTACTCTACAAATACGTTATTACAAACCACGACGTTCATTAATAATTTGATTTTATTATTATTACACATTTTGAATCAAACTTGAATAAATACATTTCAAAAATAACATTTTTACATTTGAATATAAATCGATTTTTAATTAAATTTGAAATTGAAATAAATTTCCAATTCCACAATAACTAATTTCGTTTGGTATCACTTATTTCAACACGTTAAATCATTCAACTACAATTTAGTGAGAATCTAAATTTATTGTTACAATCATTTTGTATTAACTATTACGGTTATTTAACAGTTGTACAATTTTATTTAAATTCAAATTTTTCTTTTTATAAACTTTACCATTATGTCCTAATTAGAGATATACATTCATTTATTCTTTTTCAAGTCAAAGCTTAAATTTCATTAAAATGTTCATTTTAATTTAATTTAAAACATTCATTTTAATTTATTTTAAAATGTAAGTTCTTGCGTTGAACTTATTAGGATTCCAACAACTCTTATTGCAGTTTATATTCAATATTAGATTTCACAACGAATTCTCATTATAAAACAACAGATTTCTTTTCATTTTATATATATCAACATTTATTGGTTAAATTATTACACTCATTACTCTACAGTTAACGTCTTCTTTCATATTAATTAAAATATTCCAATTACATTAAATTCTATTGATTACAAAATAAATTTCAAAACGGATTAAATACTGAGATGAGAAATAGAACTATTGTCACATCTTAGTAATTTAAACACATTTCTAAATTTATTGTTTGCAACAAAGGTTAATAAATGTACATACCAAATAATCGATTTCTTACCGTATGCCAACATATTTAGAATATTGTTTATCCCATTCTTTATTGACATTTATTATTACAATTGATGGAGTTTACATTCAAACAGTTATTTCTTATACTCAAATTAATATCATTAAATTATGTTCTAATATGCATTACCATCTTTACCTCATTGAAATTTGTCGTTTTAAAATTCATTTAAAATCAAGTTATATATTCTAACAAAAAATTTTCATTTATAAATCATAAATTTTAATTTTTGAGAATATTAAATTCCAAAGTCTTATCATTTAATATTTTTAATTGTCAAAAATACGGGTCGTTACAATCTCCCCCAATCAAAACTTTTCGTCTCCGAAAAGGAACAAGAAAGAATCAAGAAATTTGATATATTTTATTCAAAATAGTCAATTTATAAACAATTTAACTTACATATTTAAGTTTAATAAAAAATTGAAAATAATTCAACTTCCACGAAAAAATTTCTAAGTCCTAAATTTACGAAAAATTTCGACAGCATCTCCTTTGTGCGGATAGGTTCGAAAAATAACGATATCAATAATAACATTGTATATATCATATTTCAATAATAAAGCATCCCAAACCATGAGAAAACAATAAAATACTGCTACAAAATCGTAATCCGAAACATACCTATTTGTCGGGCAAACAAAACTCTATTTATGAAACCAAAAGCAACAGTTATTGCTTCCATAAACCTGTATCTTACTTGCATAATCCAAAAGAGTTAAAATTATGTAAAAGATCAATATGCTAGTTGTTCCAAACAATAGCACAAGCAACACAACATATATAATAATCATATGTAAACAAAAGCAGTACGACCATTATATGCAACAAAAAAATCCATCACACATCCATACCAATCAAAACTAATGGTTTGTCTAGGTTCAGAAACTTTTTATAGTATAAGAGTGATAAATAAACTAACAAGTGTACCTTACGCTCAATAGCTATAGGTAATTACTCATTAGATTATTCATACAACCTCAAACGATTTGAAGTGTCATTTCCCAAACTTCCCATCAGCCAAACAACATAGAATTTAAATATTATTTTAGTTTGTACGATGTACATATATCATTGTACACAATATCAATTTTGATCGCTTGCTTGAATACACAAATTTCACTTTCGAACTAGTAATGATAACCCGATCACACTAGTGCGGACTATGATCCGATTTCTTGATTAGAAATTTCCATTCTCCTTGCATAACTATAAACTATGAAAGAAAACTTCAAAATCATATCAAAAATTCATATCAAATGTTCGCCGTCAAGAATCGAGCGAAAAATCCTAACTCGGACTGGTGTGAATTACTACAAATCATGTATTCGAGTCTAGGTCAGAACTGCTATGCAGATAAAATAATCTACGCACAACTTACATATTATATTAAATTGGTTTCTTTAACACATTATTTACTTTCATTTATTTTAGTTCTCATTCATTCATACAAGATCATCTTTTATTAATTTATATACATTTACTTACATAAATTATTTCTCATTCAATGTTTGAAATCATCAATGAATACATTCTTAAAGTATTACATGCATTTCATTGCAGTTTAATTCACATTTATTACTTATATACTTAATTTCCATTTAATATTAATATTCATTAATGAATCATTTCATACTTAAGTTTCTAACCTTTTTTCAATTTACTTTTATTTCTTTATGTATGGTATCATTTAATATTAAATATATTTATGAATCATTCAACATTTTCTTAAGTTTATAATCATTTACTTAAATAGTATTCACTTTTTACTACTCAATTTAATTATTAAGCATTTCAAAACATTAACTTAAGTTTATATCATTTCTTGTACATCTTAATTCTTTATTTATAAACGTAATTTCATTTTGAAACATTTTTATTACATAAGTTTTTACTTGTGTAATATTCCATTATCTTTTAATTTACAAGTTACAAAACTTCAATTTTTTTTATAGTTTCATTAAACACTTAGCTTTAAATTTCATATTTCAATTTGGAAGTTTCTGACCATTTAAATCGTCGAAAATTCCATTTTATTTCAGTAATTGAAAATCACTAATTAACAAAAAACTTAAGAACTAAATACCGGGTTTCATTTCAAATCATCTTGAAATAATGTACGCTTATATCTGTTGTGTATCAAATCATACTTAATGGATTTAAATAAAAATTTGTTTATCAAAACAAATGTGTAGCAAAGCTACTATAGTGGTCTTCCCACTTTGAAACTCGAAAATGAACGTCGATGATGCCGCGGTCACCACCAAAATTATTTTCCAGCGACGGAAGAGGGGAGTACAGAACTTTTATTCTTTAAAGTTCTTTTAAAAACATTTCTTTTCGAAAATACTTCTAAATAATACTAATATTATTTTTCCAAAAATCTTTGAAAACCAATTTCAACACCAGAACTTAAGTTTTTAGATTTTTAATTTAAATTCATTTTGTCTGTAAATCATATTTTATGAACCATATTTATAAAATTACATTTTCTTATAACATACAATAGTCATAGTCTTAAGAACCTTGACCAACCAACAATAAATGACAATAATCGAATATTATCATTTACTAACAAACAACACACCAAAATAACTATCCCAATTTATGAAAAATTATTCTTTTAAATACAAAATATAAGACTAGGCAAAATTATTCCATTTACCTATTTTTAAAAACAATATTGTGTCGATTTACCCTGTTCAAGTGTTTAGAAATCCCTATCGATGCCATAGCATCCTATGTACCGACCGGAATTCATAAATACTCAATAGAACAAATTAACACAATATAAAACATTTTTATAGCACTAACAAATACGCTCTCTCATAGATATATATACACTTAAACTTATTCTAGAGTATTACTAACCCTATCTCTAATGAGTTTATCCCCAACAGGCTAAGGTATCTCTAAACCTGGCTCTGGTACCAATTATGACGACCAACCTTTTTGGAACGATTCAAGTCGACAGTAAACCATACATGTCTAACTCAAACCATTCAAAGGGCATATTATCAATGGGGTTTAATAAGAAAATAAGAGAAAAGAAGGAAACAAAACACAGAATCTCGCAGTGGAATGACAAAATATAATAATCAAATAAACAGTTCATGAAGCTGTTTTACAATATACATTTGATTTCAATTTTACAACATAATCAGAGTACAATCAACAAACATACCAAACTAATGCAGCGGAAAAATAATAGTAAATACGGTCTACCAAACTCCATCTTCATCTTTAAGGAATAATGTTTTCAACACTGAAATACTCAGGCTGACCCGAGCGTAATGAAAAGACAAAACACTCGAGTCAGAACTAAAATTTCTTATGTAAGTTAAATCAATAACAAGTAATATGAGTGTAATAGCTTCAGAGATGTTTACGGGATTTTCCATCTCCTGTCAAGTGTACAACGTGACTGTAATAACTTAAGAGATGTTACAGGATTTTCCATCTCTTAAGGATCCATCAAACTATCTATATGTAGTAAGATACGCTATATATGAAATGTTTATCAATAAAATAAATAGTTTTCCTAGGGTTAAGGCTTTACATTAATCCCCCTTAACACATTTTTAAGTAGGTAGTCTATGCAGGTCCTGTAACACAACCAGTAACGTCGGTAGCCAGTGAGTCCTCTCCAGGTATTATACTAAAACAAAATCATAGCTGGTGTGTATAAAGATAAAAGTATGACAAGGTACGTGAGGCAATGCCCAAGATAGAATTCTACTAGTTTACCCTTTCTAGCTGGTCGTAACACATCGTAGCAACGACTGCTGACCGAGTCCACCACCCCAAAAATCTAATCAATGTGCACCGATCAAGTCAAAAATAATATAATATGAAGGGGTGGGGCCCTTGAAGGTAGCTAACCCCTTGGCCAGAAATAGGCTCCTGTTTTATTCATTTCCAATTGACACAAGTATCGGGATCATCCATCATCGTTCCTTTTCTTCATTCCAGTAAACGTCGCCAATTCAACCCCTGCATTCTGGGTAACATCCACCGCGTACACAATTGTTAAAGTGATTCTGGTAGAATAACAAAGAGTGTGTCATTCATCCGGCCCCGGTCTCTTTAACAACCAAACGTCATTTTTCACACTGGTTGGTTCTTTTAAATTTCAAGAACAAATCATACTTCATATCAAAATATCAAATTCACTTCAAAGTCATTTTGAATTCAAAATAGGTTATACCTTCATATCAAAACATTCATATTTAAATCAATGATTTAAATCTAAATAGTTCCTCTTTAAAACAGTTTGAATATTAGAAAATGGTTCTTGAATAATTAAAATAGTTTTAATATTGGAAAATAGTTTGGAATAATTAAAAATAGTTTTAATATTGTAAAATGGTTGGAATAATTGAAATAGTTTAAAGACTGGAAATGGTTTGAATATAAAATAGTTTTAATATTAAAAAAATATTTTATATATTAAAATAATTTATATTAAAACTGTTTCTTCTTTCACAATAATTTGAAGTCATGTTCCAAATCACAACGAAATTAATTTTTCGACTTAAGGTTTCAAATTAAATCCTTTAAACAATTTCATTTAAACAATTTTAATTTCAACATTTCAAATCTCGAATCAGAAAATAATTTAATTCATATAAATCAAAATTTTATTTTCTTTAAAACAATAACGTTTAAACAAATCCAAATTCAAGATTTAAAATCGTTTAATTTAACCAAATTCGGCGTCCGTATATAATTTTCTACCCTATGGTAAGTGATCAATTATTTTAATTTTAATTACGTGGATGGATATATATCATTTGAATCCATAATTTTAAAAGATATTGGTATATATTATTTCAACCCATTTCTTAGTTCATTTCAGATAATCTTAATGACAATTTATAAGATGTCAAATAATAAATAGGGTAATAATAGAAATATGTCAGATGAATAAACAACCATACATCCAACTATCAATCAATAAACATCCAATTGCAATCAACATCCAAATCAACCAATATATCACAACAGTTACTAGTTATAAATTGTCGTTGTTTAACTAGCAATCAAATTCAGTATTAATTTAAATATACATTTAATTCAATATAAAATTCAAATTAAATTTAAATGACAATTTAAATTACCAAACAACAATTAATTAAGTTTTATCACTTTATGATTTCAATTTAACTAACATAAGAAAATTTAGTATTGCGTGGCACTCACTTTTGATTTATAGCCCATTAAAAATCCAACAAAAGTCCAAAATCTCAACCGTCTTCAAATTCAACCAAACCGGTTTCATGTTGTCTGGAATTTATATACGAATCCAACGGAAGAATCCGTGCGTCAATCGGAGTTTGTATGTAAAAGTTATTCAAGTTAGAAGTTGGAATTTTAAATTTAAATTAAAATATACACAGGGTATAAAAAGTAATTATCATCACCTCTCCAAAATACTACGTTACAAACTAACCCATCAGCCGCGGCATCCAAGTCCAAAATGCCACCGCCTCAAACTCCATGGTCCAGATCGGACATCACCACTGTGACCGCGCCGCCGCCCTCCACCTTCGCCTAGAATTTCAGCACCTCCGACACCTTCATCCGCTTGCAAACTACCATAAACGCTGCCACCTTTGATCCCCGATTCTAGCGAATTCAGACATAACTAGCTCGATCCAACTGTATAAACTGTAGAGGAGGTCGAGCTCTATAACTTTCGTTTAGACTTTGTCGCCAATAGGTGAGAGATGAGAGAGATCCAAGAGGAAGAAGTTGGAGGAATTTTGGTCCTTGAAATAGAGAAGATGGCGTCCGTGAGAGAATTAGGGTTTTATTAATTTAGTAATATTTTAGTCTCGATTTGAATGCCTATTTATAGCGTAAGGTCCAAAACAGCCCGAACTCCAATCGAGGCGTGCTAACAAGCAATCTAGATGTAAAACGGCCTTCTGAACACAATGGAATTAGTTTCGAGGCCTAATTCCATCATATACGAAAGTTAACGTTTTATCGTTCAATAAAATTTAAATTAAATTATATTCAAATAATTTATCAATTCACAGTTATGGACAAATACAATATTTTTACTCTACAAATACCCACGACGTTTATTAATAATTCGATTTTATTATTATTACACACTTGAATCAAACTTGAATAATTACATTTCAAAAATAACATTTTTACATTTGAATATAAATCGATTGTTAATTAAATTTGAAATTGAAATAAATTTCCAATTCCACAACAACTAATTTTGTTTGGTATCACTTATTTCAACATGTTAAATCATTCAACTACAATTTAGTGAGAATCTATATTTATTGTTACAATCATTTTGCATTAACTATTACCGTTATTTTACAGTTGTACAATTTTATTTAAATTCAAAATTTTCTTATAAGCTTTACCATTATATCCCAATTAGAGATAAATATTCATTTTATTCTTTTTGAAGTCAAACCTTAAACTTCATTAAAATGTTCATTTTAATTTTATTTAAAATGTAAGTTCTTGCGTTGAACTTATTAGGATTCCAACAACTCTTATTGCAGTTTATGTTCAATATTAGGTTTTACAACGAATTCTCATTATGAAACAACAGTTTTCTTTTCATTTTATATATATCAACATGTATTTCTTAAATTATTACACTCGTTACTCTACGGTTAACGTATTCTCTCATGTTAACTGAAATATTACAATTACATTAAATTCCATTGATTATAAAATAAATTTCAAAATGGATTAAATACTAAGATAAGAAATGGAACAATTGTTGCATCTTAGTAATTTAAACACATTTCTAAATTTATTGTTTGCAACAAAGGTTAATAAATGTATGCACCAAATAATCGATTTCTTACTATATGCTAACATATTTAGAATATTGTTTATCCCATTCTTTATTGACATTTATTATTATAATCGATGGAATTTACATTCAAACAGTTATTTCTTATATTCAAATTAATATCATTAAATTATGTTCTAATATGCATTACCATCTTTACCTCATTGAAATTTGTTGTTTTAGAATTCATTTAAAATCAAGTTATATATTCTAACAAATCTTTTCATTTATAAATCATAAATTTTAATTTTTGACAATATTAAATTCCAAAGTCTTATAATTTAATAATTTATTTGTCAAAAATACAGGTCGTTACAAGTGGCATGTTTCAAACTACCGCTAAAAGATGGAAATTTATGGCAAGGGGATTAAGGTTTGGTTGGTCGACGTAATCCTATCGGGGTTATTAGTAGTGAAGTTGCTCATGTGTTGAGGTACTACAATTATGGGAAGCTAGGCATATGGAAATTAGATTCACTAATCCTAATGCAAGCAAAAGAAAGACCATTTACTTTGGTTATGGATGGAGATTGTCCTAAGCTGAAAGAGGTCGACAATATTTATGCCATGGAAGCTAAAGACTGCAGAGTACCGGATCTGAGTAAGGATGATCTAGAAGGTATTGCTCTTACGTATCCTTCACATGTTATAATATTATTTAATAGTGTACATACTATTAATGAATAGTTTAAAACTTAGGACAAGAAAGTTGAGTTTGCCATTATGCAAGGTTACATCAATCATAGATGCATTTACATTGGTGTTATATGCGAGAAGGATGGAGTAAAAATAGGCATGTAGATTTATTTGAGTGGTTTAGTTGTTTTGAATTTTGAATGGTTTCGATTCATAAATGGAAAGTATTGGCTGTCACATTACAAAATTATAAAAGATTGCTCAAGCAGTTTGACAAGAAGCGATTGATCATGGAGTTAGTATATGGATTGTGGTGTTCGATTGGAAGAAACTTTTTGTGTGCTATAGAAGAAGCTAATTTTGGATTAAACATGATCCTTGTTGTTTGTGATTTTGATTACATTTTCTGATAAGTTGATAGTTTTTCCATCGAGAAGGAAAATATAGTTTTAAATAAGGTTAGTGAAGGATGTTAAGCTATACACGCGAGCGCCGAATAGATTTACACTAAGATAGTTGGTCGAATTAAAGGTTCAAATAGATGAACTTCTACGAAAGAGGTTTTGTCCAATCTAGTGAATTTCTTTAGGGTGCTTATACAATGTTCATAAAGAAGCAAGGTGAATCGATGAGATTATGCGTTAAATGTCAAGAGCTAAGTGAGATAACCATGAGAAATAAGTATCCATTACCAAGGATATAGGACTTACGCCATCAACTGAATGGATCTTATATATTCCCATAGTTAGATTTAGCCTTTGTTTTTCATCAACTTCATGTTGAACAAGAGAGCATATCATTGGCTACTTTTAGAATAGGTTATGGCTCTTTCAAGTATTTAGTCATGCTTCCAAGTTGACTAATGGACCAACATATTTTGTTGGTTTGATCAATGGAGTTTTTCGAGATTAATTGGGTAAGTTCGTACTTATTTACACTGATGGTATATTCATTACCTCGAGAGATGCATAGGATAATAAAGTGCACTTGAGGATCATTCTAGAGATGCTTCGTCGACAACAATTGACAGCGAAATTCAACAAGTATCACTTTCGAAAGAAATTAGATTTTGGATCACATTATTTCTAGAAAAGGAATTTATGTAGATCTTATGAAGATTACTACTATTGAAGACTGAAAGAAACCAAAGATAATCGATGAGGTGAGGATTTTTCTTGATTTGATTGGTAACTGTAGAAGGTATATTCAAATTGAAAATAACTACACACTAATTGGAATAACAAAAAAGAATGTTGATTTTATTTGATCGGGCGAGTGTGAGAAGGTGTTTTTAGTGCTTAAGGAAAAGTAATGAGTTTCTCTAGTATTTGTCATTCCTAAGAGCGATAAGATGGATGTTGTTTACACATATGCATGTGGAATTGGGTTGGATGATGTGCTTATACAGAATAATTTAGTTGTAGCCAATGCTTCCCGATGACTTGGTGCACCAAAACTTATATATACTGCATATGATTTGGAGTTAGTTGTTATTATTTATGCTTTTAAGGCTTAGTGGGTGAGTGGTTTAAGTGGTACACTTATCACAAGTCACTTAAGTATTTGATCATGTAGAAAGACTTATATAATAGTTAATTGAGGTGGTCGGAGTTTATGCTTGATTATGATTTTGAGTTAGCTTATTGTCACATACCGAAATTTTCGACTTTCGAAAATTCGACATCGATACTCACTTTATCGACTGCCGAGCAATTGAGTGCCGGAAACTCCAGTAGTGAGGGTTTTAGAAGGAAAAAGTAGAAGAACAGATAGAAGAAAAAGAGAAGAGAAGAAGAAGAACAGAACAACATCAGAACAGAAAAACAATATCAGAATCTTACACATCGCAGCGGAACAATATATAATAAATAATTGAATAATCTTTAAAACAAAGAACGATATCATTTTATACATACATCAATCATCAGAGTCATATACAACAATGGACAGTTATATAAACTTGTCCTCATACAGAATACACAGCGGAATAAATACTATCAGATACAAATACTACGTCTCGTCATCCAGCTTATCTCCAAAGCTCCAGAATATCCAGAATATCCTGATAATCTAACTCTAGACTGCCCGTGTGGAAATTGGTGGGCACCCAGAGTTTAGAAGGGAAACAATAAACTCCGAGTCAGTCATGGTGACTGGTGTGAGATCGTAAAACAGTTATTCTTTAAAATAAACAACAGGATAACTTTAAAGTCAATTCGAAATGCTTTTGGAAAAATGAAACTACCATAAGACCTCCCACCACACACACAATGCAAACGCAGAATTGGAGGAGATTTCTTCTTATGATAGTCAAAGATGCTTACTACGCAAAATCAAATCCTTTTTGATATTATTATTAGTGCATAGTGGAAAACATTTCGAAAGTATAATATAAATCTTAGCCAGCATAGGCATTCCGCACTTATGCCTACTATAGCTACCATCCAAACAGTGGTGACCACCATAAGTGAATGATAGGTTCTACAACTAAAACCGTACAAGATCGTATTGTTTCTTTGGATTTCCAACAAATGGTCAGGCTAAGGAACTTCCTATCCACGATGGGTACGTCCCTGAAATAGACGACCCGAGAACCTAACCGGATCTCTGCCAACACAAGGCCGGGTTACCTCTGCAAAAATAGGTAACTACTGACACGCGTATGCCATCCCCCGATCGTAACCGATCTTCCCGAGGATCCCCGATTTCCAACAAACCACATAGATAATAATGCAGCAACCACATAGGTTAAGTATCTGGGCTCCATACCATGATACCACCTCTATCCAGAAGGAATGACATACACTAAGGGGCGCTACTCCCTAGAACCTTGCCGCATCCTTCCTGTTTCGACCATTTCCGGGGTGTGAGGCTCGATGAAGTCTCGTCCACAAAGCTACGCTTTCTACAAAGCCATGCTTCGGGTCAAACAAAATGATCAACCTATGATCACAAAGATATAAGATCAAACAAATGATCATATCGCAAATGATCAAACACTGATCATTTCACAGCAACACTCAGTATGCCACGTTACCAAATTGGGATATATCGCTGATAAATTTCAACTACATAACCTTTGAGCTCGTACGTCTCAGAGAAGGGTGTTAAGCTAAGAGAATAAATTCTCCGCCACCAACAGAAATGTATTTGAAAGAAATCAGCTTTATATCTCAAATTGTAACGTCAGACACACAATCCATACAAGTCTGTTCCGGGATCGAACAGAACCGAAGGCACTTCTCACGAAGCCCTTGCATATCCGGATAAATTTCTAATCACGTCCGGACTTCCCGTCACTAAGGGTGATAAAACCTCTAAATCGGAGATCAGCCGATGTAGAGTAACTCGACGGTAATCCTTTCGTTTTCAAAAATATCCGGTCTTCAACACCGGTCTTCGAATGCAATTCATAACGACGTATCACATATTCGGAATGGGTTATACGACCCCATGGTCCTTTCCCGGCTAACCCGAATAGTGAGCGTATATTTAAAAACAAGTGTGGCATTCAAATTCATCCAATTCACAACAAATACCTATCTAGAGGTAATTATTGATAGTCGGTTATTTAACTATCAATAAAGATGCGCAACATCATCAGATTCCAAATAATTTTCCAAATTATTTGTTTTCAAAAAAAAATATCTTTACTAGATATATAATTCCCACACTTGACCGTTTGAAAACAATTTCAAATCAACTCCCACATTTCTTTTTATCTTTGAAGATAAAATCTCAAAACAGTTCATTTCATATTGGAAAAGCATTTCCACACTTATTAAAAATAAGTGTTTCACAAATCATTTATTTTCAACGTTTGAAAATATTCGATATACTTAAATCAAATTAAGGATATATTCATTCTTTTAAGGAAAACATTCTCTTAAGCACATTTATTTGAGTCAAAACGAATGTTACGTAAAACATCGTTACGAACGACTCAAAATCACTAGTATAGGGATTCGAAATTAAGATAGATATATAAATCCCAATACTACATAAAAACATTTTCTTTCGAAAATCATTTACTATAACAACAGTGTTATAGTCCATCATTTCCTTATTTCTTCGAAAACGCCTATTTCAACAATAAATGTTGAAATCTATGTATTCGATACTTATCACGTTTTAAAACATCTTTTAAAACAATTAACTTCATTTATAATATCCCTTTTCCAAAACATATCCATTTTATTTAATAATACATCCACTGTCCAAAATCGTGAATATACTTCGTTATCCAAATTCAATCTTTTCTACACATTTATTTTCAAGAATTTACCCACTATCCAAAATCGCGGATAAAATTTCCTTAATAACCTTCTATATTCAATTCATCAAATTTGATTGATTTTCGAATTTATAAAACACCGTTTATAAATTCTATTTCTATTTTCTAACACTTTGATTTATAAATCTCCTTTATAAATCAATTCGATAAATATTCCATTTAAAGGCAAAAACCCAATTTATAAGTAAATTTCTTATAATCTTTTATTCTACAATTCCATTCATTTTATAACTTCATACTTTATAAATCTATAAACTTCAAATTTTATAAATCTATAAACTTCAAATCTTCACAATTTATAATTCTATAAATCCCCTATCTTTACAACTTATAATTCTATAAGTTTCATATCTTTACAAATTTAACACTTATAAAAACTCGTTTAAAATTCCAATAATTTTAAATTGATAAATATCAATTTTGTACATCTTTTATATACATCGTTTTTAATAATTCAAAAATTCAAATTTAAACTATCTTATAAATTACTTAACTATTCACTTCAAAAATCATCTTTTGGTTATATTTCACAAACATTATAATCTCCATAACTTTAAATTTATAACATTTATTTATTTAAAGTAAACCAATTCAAAGATTCAAATAAAACGTATACTTTCAAATAATCACTTTTAAAATCTCTTTTTAAAGTTAAAATCGTTATTTTTAAACTTCAAAATTTGAATCCGATGATGCAACGCATCAATTAGTCAATCACAACAGTCAATATCATATCTCAACATATGATAACAGAATACATCACAATATCTGTAAATAAATAACTACTGGTGAGGAATCCAGTTGGATCCCTCCAACCTGTTTCCCTGCATCCAAAGACGTTAGCACAATACCATTCCACTTCGAGGTGGAATATCGCGGTATATGGGTTTTTATAAAAATCCGCTTACTAACGGCGCAATAGGGTCTCATCCGCTATACGAGGCGGGAAAATCATCAATCCAATATATACATATGCCAATATGTATATATTGCTATATATATATAGATATATCCTACTATATCTAATATCACATCCAATAGCAATCAATCAAATCAATAATAACCGCAATTCATTTTGAGTGAGAAAATAATCTCACCTTAGCTTTTAATTTGCCATCCATTTTCCATCTTGACTTGTTTTCCTTACGATTTCAGACTGTATAAACATAAATATGATTTATTAATATTTAAACTACTCAAAGGGTCAATTACCATTACATAAATTCGTTTAACCCATTATTTCATCTAACTATTTCTGGACAAATACAATTCAAGTTACAAAAAAAATTAAATTAAAATTTTAAACTAATTCCTTCTTTAATATCATATTTTAACACCCCATTAATTAAATAAGTTACTTAAATAAATTAACTTTCAAAATACAATATATTTTTTTTTATTTTTTTATTTATAGATTCATTTAAAATCCTTACATACTTCCCTTTTGGAACCACGCATGTACTTATATAAAATAAGTTATACATATTCAAAATTCCCTTCCCTAACATAAATTCTCCAACAAAAATTAAATACTCCTATATATCTCCAGAATCATATATATATTAATTTAAAATGGTATGCAAGTATATTTATATTTAAACTAGACAGTAGGTTCCAGTATAAATTTTCTTTAAAAACAACTTAACCTTGCAGCAAAAGTATGTTATTAGATTTAAATGGGAAATAAAACTGTATATACCTCGCGAAAAAAAAATTCGAACCCGAGAAAGTCCAAACCTCATCACTGCCAAATTCAGCTCCAATTCATTATCGAGGTGCCCCAAACTCTGACCACCAATAGAAATCAACTCCCCTGTCGCCTCATCGCAGTTTCGACAAACTGCTGCCCCAACCCCCAACCGCGAGCCTCCCACTCGCCTGCTCGAATCCCATGGCCACGCGATTTGAATCGCCTCCTCGTCTCGTGCCCCATTCGATCGCACGACCCTCACCGCGAAGCCCTCCTTCACCAATCACCCATCTCGACGTCGAGCTCGAGATTGTTGCCGCCGCTTGAACCCATCACGAACCCAGTCGAATCGCCCAGGCCCACGCGCGCACGCCCCTGCTATCACGAAACAACGAAGTCGTTCCCCTCCCAAAACTCGATCGCGAGACTTGATTTCGAAATCGAACGAGATGTTCGTTCGATTTATTTTATATCCTTTGTGAAGGTGGATTTTATTCGAAAATGAGGAGAAGGAGGCTCGCCATTTATTCTGTTTTTTTTTTATTTGTTTTTCTTCTGATGAAATTTGAATTGAACGAACAGAAAAAGAATTGAAGAGGGATGGGTTTTCACGATTTCATTGCGTGATATCAGGCGTAATTGAAGGGAAAAGAATGTGCTGTCCTTTGATAATTTTTTTTTTAAATTTAAATTTAAATTGGATTTGCTTTAAAATTTCGATGCATTTACTCAACGTATGATCACGTATTAACTCCGAAAAATACGAAAATTGAAATTCGACAATAACAAACTAATACGGACCCAATGGAACTGGTTTCGTTGAATTCCGAGACTGTGCCTTGGACGGCTATTTTTAAATATCGATTCGAACAATATATTTTCAAAACTGATCAAAACAGTTAAAATTTCAATTCTGAAGCTTCTGTTATCTTCAGTGTTATCAATACGAATTTTAAAAGCTTTCGAAATATTTTTCTTCAGCTTAAAATCGAAGATACAAATTTTTATTTAACTTCAATCGATTGAATTTTAAAATTAAATCGTCAAATTCAAAGTTATTTTTGGGATTCAAATTAAATTATCGTTCAAATATTTAAAATTAATTAAATATTTCAAATTTAATTTGTTCGAAATTCAGGGTCGTTACACTTATAATCCAGGTAAAGCAATGTTGTGGCTACTACTTTAGAAGAAGAAATCGATATTGTGTTTTCGGGAAGTGTCGAGTTGTGGATGAGTATTTTATGAAAGTTGGAGAAATATAGCGAGAAGATTTGAAATTAGTAGAAATCACGAAGAAGATTGAGTTGGATGAAGGAACCGAAGTTGTTGCTTTTAGCATTGATGAAAATGGGTGGTTAAGGAAAGGTGGATGGTTGTGTTTAAAATATTGAAGAGTTGAAGAAGGAAGTAATGTACAAATGTAATAGGTCAGGACTTACTATCCATCCAAGGGGGCGTAAAAATGTATAGAAATACAACTAAAACATTTTGGTGCTCGGGTATGAAAGGTGATGTCGACTGACATGTAGTGAAGTGTTTGAATAACCAACAACTTTAAGGTGAGCACCGTAAACCTTTGGGTTGTTATTCCCACTATCTTAATGGACTTAGATGGACTATCAAGGTCAAGAAGAGGTAACGAAAGCATTTGGGTGATAGTAAAAAAGACTCACAAGAGTGCATATTTTATCCCGATCGATTATTATGGAACGGCGGACAATTTAGCACACTTTTACATGAATTGTTTACATGGCATACTAAATTCAATTTTTCTAATTGAGACTCTCATTTTACTTTTGAGTTTTGAATAAGTTTTTGACGACCCACCATTTTGGACAATCTAAGTCGACAATAAACCATACATATCTGACTCAAGCCATTCAAAAGGATGGATTATCAATGGGGTTTAATAAAGAAAACAAGAGAAAAGAAGGAAAATAATACACAGAATCTCATAGTGGAACGACAAAATATAATAATCAAATAAAACAGTTCATGAAGCTGTTTTACAATATACATTTGATTACACATTTTTACAACATTAATCAGAGTAAAATAAACAAACATATCAATAATGCAGCGGAAAAATAATAATAATAAATACAATCAGCAATCTTCATCTTCATCTTCAAGGAATAACGTCTTCAAAACACTGAAATACTCAGGCTGACTCGGGCATAATGAAAACAATACACTCGAGTCAGAACTAAAAATTCCTATGTAAGTCAAATCAATATCTAATAAAAATATGAGTGCAATGGTTTCAAAGATGTTACGGGATTTTCCATCTCCTATCAAGTGTAAAACATGAATATAATAATTTAAGAGATTTCAAATAATTCGAAATACAATTTTTAACCACTTAAATTAAAATAAATCCCATGTTATTATTAAAAAAACTTAAACCTTTCAAATAATTCAATTCCAATAAATAATCCAAATTCAAGAAATTGTATGGGTATATATCATTCGACTCATCATTTAAATGTTTTAATTATCCAATTCTAAAATGATTCAGATGACCATTTAAATGATGTCAATAATATACAAGGTGATAACAGGGACATATTAAAATAAATAAACAACCATGCATACAACATAGCAATCAATAAGCATATGTTTCAAACAACATCCAAATCAACCAATATATTACACAGTTAATAGTTATCAATATCGGGGTTATAACTATCAATTAAATTCCAATATAAAATTAAATGTCAATTCAATTTAATGTCAATTCATATTCAATATCAATTCAAATATCAATTTAAATCAAAAACCAGCAAACAAAAATTTATACATCTCATCATAAATTTTATTTAACTTGCAATGGAAATTTTAGTATTGCGTGAGTGAGTTTAATCACTCACCTTTGATTTACCGCCCATTTAAAAATCCAATAAAAGACCAAAATCTCAACAGTCTCCAAATTCAACCAAACCAGTTTCATGTTGTTTGGAATTTCAATACGAGTCTAACGGAAGAAACCGCACATCAATCGGAGTTCATATGCGGAAGATATTAAAGTTATAAGAATATTATGAAAATGAAATATAAAAACTTATACACACATTTTAATAATAAAATAAAATAAATTAGTTACTCACGTTAAGAATTGTGAAGCCTTCTCATGTTTCTAAAGCCTGGAGAATCAACGGAAAAAATGACACGATGCCTCACGCATGGAGGAATGATGCTTTAGGAAATAGTTTTGCAAACGAATGGAAAAGATTGGCTTCATTAAAATTAGTTGCTCACATTTGTTTGTTTGTTTTTTTAGAAGAGAAAGAAATCTTCGGGCAAAAGAAACAATGGAAGCATGTTTTGGAAATGGAAAGTTAGAGGAAGAGATTTATGAAATAGGAAATAAATAAGGGTAAAGCACGTTTGAAAATTGGAATATGAAAGGGAAGAATACAAGAAGATGTAAATTTGCAAAATGAAAAGAGACTAACATGCAGGTAATTAACAAAAGATGAAAAACACACATTGGAATTTGATAAGACATGTTTACATGGCAAGCAAATCTTTTGGTATAAAATTTCAAAACGTGGGCTACCTCAATTAATTTTATTAACACACAGAAAACATTTCAAGGAAAGGCTCACATGTAAATAAATAAAACTTACAGGAAAACCAAAAGAGGCATAATAAAAGAAAGTAATAATAATAAAATAAAATAAATGAAAGCGATGATTTAAATTTGAGAAGGTAGACTGTATATGGAAACCAAAACTCTAATATACTCAAATAATAAAATGTTCATTTTAACATATTCTATTAACCCCAATACGCTCAAATTTATACACACACACACACACACACATATATATATATATATTTAGTACACAGTAAATAAAATTAAACACGGTAATTAACTTAACAAGGATCGCCACCACACACAATAAAAGATGAACTGAGACTCCAAATTCAAATTTGGAACGAAATAAATTTCCTATATAAATATGCTAACTATTTCAAATCAAAATTTTAACCAAACCTTCAAGTTGTTTTCTTACCATTTTATAATTGTTATTTTTTTATAAATTAAATTCAAATCAAGTTTGAATATTTGAATAAATCAAATATTTCAACTAGAAACATGCAACAAATTCAATTCTTTGTTTTAATGAAATTAAATTTATATTCACAAATGAAACAATCATTTTATTTGATAAAAATATTCTTTTCGGTAAATCAATCTTGTTCTTTTATTTTTATTGAAACATATTTCTTTTTATTACACATTAATTTACAATTAACATCTCCCCTTTTAAAACCAACTAATATTTAAAGATTATCCCATTAAAGAGTTACAGAAATAAGACGTTGTATAACCACATCGTTTCTTTATCAATTGATTTCCTATAATCTTTATATCTGTAACAAATTTGAGTACTCACCATTTGAATGTAATATTTCTCATTGAAATTCTCATTATATTTTTAACACAAAACGTAAGTTGCACATATCACTAATTAATTACCATTTACTTCTATTTCTTACTAATGCAAGATTTAATTACTAGTAATTACAATAATTAAATCTCAAAACATACCCTAGTACAGGGAAGATAATTAATCCAATTTTTTTCCTTTGAAATCCAATTTTCCATGTTAAACCCAATATCTATATACTAAATTAATTCCAACATTTCATTACAACTGTAATAAAATTCTAGTTCATGACAATTTATTTTTCAACACATTCTTTTATTTATTATTTTTTTAAATGTTCTTTATATTAAATCAAACAATATCTTATGTGTTTATTAAACATAAGTTTCCATTTTATTACACTCATTACTCTACAGTTACGTCCTTTCTCATATTACTGAAATATTTCAATTACAGTAAATTTCATTTATTACCAAATTAATTTCAAAACGGATTAAATAACGAGATGAGAAATAAAACAATTGTTACAACTTATAGTAATTCATATATCTATAAATTTATTGTTTACAAACAAGGAATATAAATTTACTTACCAAATAATTGATTTCATATTCTATATTAAAACCAATTTCAATTAAATGACATATGATTTCTCCTCTAATACATCATTTATTTTATTCCTTATTAAACTTTACAATTATATCCAAATTAAAATTTAACAATTATATTCCAATTAGAAATGAACAACCATTTCATTCTTTATTAACATTTTATTATTTACAATCGATGAAATTTACATTCAAATGGTTATTAATTATATTCAAATCAATAACATTAAATCATATTCTAATATGCATCACAATCTTTTATCTCATTGAAATTTACTGTTTTAGCATTTATTTAAGATCGTGTTTTATTTTATATCCTAACAAACTTTTACATTAATAAATCATAAAATCTTTATTTTTGAAAATATTAAATTCCATAATCTTATTAAATTGAATATTTTTAATTATCAAAAATACGGGTGGTTACAATCTCCTCCACTCAAAACTTTTCATCCCTGAAATGGAACAAGAAAGGATTAAACAAGAGATATGATATATTTTATTCAAAATAGTCAATTTATAAACAATTTAACTTACATAATTTATTTTTAATAAAATTTGAAAATAACTCAACTTCCACAAAATTTTCTAATCTTAAATTTATGAAAAATTTCGGCAGCATCTCCTTTGTGCGGATGGATCTGGAAAAATAACAATATCAATAATTACATTGCATGTATCATATATTTTAATAATAAAACCATGGAAAACAATAAAATACTACTACAAAAACCATAATCCGAAAACGTACCTATTTGTCGGGCAAACAAACTTTATTTATGAACCAAAGCAGCAGCTATTGCTTCCATAAACCTGTATCTTACTTACATAATTCAACAGAATAAAAGGACAATATAATGACCATTCTATCATAAATACCAATAACACACAATACAGCAATCATATGTAACAAAACAGTGTAATACAACTGATAAGTATGATGCACTTCTACATGCAATTCTAATGGAATGTAACAGTTACATGCAACCAAAACAGTATTGCAGTCAGAAGCAACAATCATAGCACATCATTTAATTATTAAGATTTGTACGATGTACATATACCCTTTTGTACACAATAACAATTCTGATCTCTTGCTTGAATATACAAATTCTACTTTCGAACTAGTATTGATAACCCGACCACTCCAGTGCGAACTTTGATCCGATTCCTTGATTAGAAATCTCCGTTCTCCTTGCATAGCTATAAACTATGATAGAAAACTTCAAATTCATATCAAAAATTCGTATCAAATGTTCGCCGTCAAGAATCGAGCGAAAAATCCTAATTCGGACTGGTGTGAATTACTACAAATCATGTATTCAAGTCTGGATCAAAAATATCATGTGAATAAATAAAATAACCTATATACAACTTACGTGTTTTGTTCTATTGGTTTCTTAACTACACCAATTGCTTCATTCATTTTTAATACTCATTTATTTATGTGAAGATTAATTTCTTACATAATTTATTTTCCAATAAATATTTAAGTCATTAATGAATCATTTCATAAAATATTACTTAAGCTTCTATTTCATTTACTTAAGTTTATAACTTAATTCGATTATAGAATAAAATTTTAAGTTTTTATTATTCGTCTTTGAAGAGAAAAGAAATATTTCAGTATATCTTAAAATTCAATTAAAACATTTAACCCTATTCATTTAGTATAAATATAAGATATATTTACAGCATCCTCGTAGAATTAGGCAATGATTTTCCAAAAAGTTTAAAACAATGTTAGAAATTTATATCAAAACATTTTAACAAGCTTTAAAATAAAGTTCTTTGAATCTGATAATTTTTTAGACTAATTATTTTAAAATAAGTATAAACTCAAAGATTATTAAACTGAAATTAATAGTATACACAAATCTTACATTAAATTTTCAAATCAAGTATAAAATTTTGTATCTTCATAATTAATTTTAAAATACTTGTTTAAAAATGAATATTCAAATCATGGAAAAACATTTATTTTGGTTTAATACAAAATTCAAATAGTAAATAAACTTATAAATTTCATATTACTACTTCGGAAACCAAGTAAATATTTCAAACCATACTTTCAAAATTAGAGATTCAAATTTATTTTCCAAGCAGAGTACTATAAATAAAACTTCCCAAATCATTTATTTTCATAAAATTTTAAAACAGAAATTTTATATATATAGTCCATTTATATAATATCCTTAAATTATATATTCAAAGAAACTTATATAAATTTTATTTGAAACATTCATTTGAAAACTTCATTTGTAAATCAATCATCTTTAATAGTTTAATACTTTACAATAATTCATTTGTAAAATTCCTTGCTTTATTTATTAATACCATTTAAATATTTTAAATAACATCTTTATAAATATATGTAAACTATTTGAAAATAATTATTTAAATCATTACTTATATTTAGAAATGAGCTATTGAAAACCTTAAATCCATTATTTATAAATTTATTAGTTTAATCTCAAAATACTTTTCAAACATTATTAATAATCAATAACCATTAACTTTAAATATGTTTTATTGAATTAATAACTTCTCATAATATTTGCACTTTGAAAATTAACTATTAAACCATGTCGTACATAAATAACAACATTTTAAGTATTTAGAAAAGAAAGAAAAATAATCAAAATATCCTTTATATAATACTTTATCAAAATACTTTTATAACTCAATGTTTTAACAAGTTTATCCTCGTTCTTACAGACTCTGGTCGTACGTTGATCTGGCGCAAGGCTAGAAATCTCTAAGTACTTAGTAGACCTATTTCAACACCCAGTGAAAATACTTAAAACATATATGAAAAGCACCACTCAAACACCGCAGATCGCAGTACGTAATGGTTACGTCCCTATCCCAGCATAATAAATTTGTACTGTAGGTAATCTCTACCCTCGATTTACGCTGCGATCTAATCATAAGACCATAGGTTACGCTACAGAATTCAAAGGAACTCATGAGTTTATGTCCACACGACCGAAAATCAAATCAAATCAATAGAATGAACCCACAAAGTGGATTACCGAATTTCACAGAGGGTACTTCCCATATCTTCAATTTCAAAATGTATCATAATATACATAATACCCTTTTCAAAATCATAACTTCAAATATCACACTTATATAAATTCCATTATATATAAGATTTCATTTCCAAATTGAGTACTTTCCAAAATCAATAGTCTCGAATATTTCAAATCATTCTTATATAAATTCCGTTATATATAAGATTTATCTCTTTCCAGATCGAATACCTTCCAAAATCAATAGTTATTGAAATAACTTCATACTTATACCAACCATTTCCATATAAGAATCGAAAACTTGCAAATTAGATATTTATATAGAGTCAAAGGTCTTCGAAATCAATTCATTTTCAAATATCAGTTTAGTTTCAAATCCATATACGATCTCAATAATCAAATTTTCCAATCACATATCATTCAAATTCAAAATTTCCTAAATTTCAAATCCATAGTTTTCCACAACTTCAGTTTTATATTTATATCAAATTCAGATAAAATCAATTTCTTTCCAAAATAAATACTTTTCAAAATATTTTATTATAAAACATTTACTAGGTTCAAAATGTTTCTTAAAACAAATTCCAATATAAACCTTTCAAAACTATTTTCCCTATTTATACAAAGTCATATTTGCTTAAACATCAATTTGCCAATAATAAGTTTTTGTAAATATTTACTAAGTTCAAAACATTTCTTAAAATTCTTTTTATTCAAAACATTTCAAAACTAATTTCATACTTACATAATTCAAAATAATCTTATATAATTTACTTATCAAAATATTTAACATTTTTAAAACCTGTTCAACTTCTATTAGTCTTTCCAAAATACTTAGCTGTGAAAATTAATTCTCAATTTGGAAGTTTCAACCCTTCAGAATAGTCGAAAAAAATCAAATTCCAATTCAAAATTGGAAACCAGCAATCAATCATCTCAATAAGATGAACAATCAATCGATCAATCAATCCTAATGCATAGGATACATGTGTTCATAATATTATTCAATAGAAACTCGAGAACTGAACACTGGGTTTTATTTCAAATCGTTTGAAATAAATATATGCATGTATATTTCGAATATCAAAACATACTGTTGGAATTTGTATCAAATCAGTTTCAATTAACAATCGAGTAGCAAGCTACTAAAGTGGCTTCCTCCACTTTGAAACTCAAAAATGAACGTCGATGATGCCGCGATCATCACTGAAATTATTTTCCAGCGACAGAAGTGAGTTCTGCACTTTATTTCTTTCGAAATCATTTTGAAAATATTTCAGTATGGAAAATACTTTCAACAATTCTACTATATTTTTATAAAATCTTAGAAACCAATTTCAAAAACTTTGGAATTCAAGTTCTCAAATTTTCACTTTGAATAACTTTTTTTTAGTCATAAATCATATTCATATGAGTCATTATCTTATATAATATTCATTTCAAAGATCATAATTCATTGTTTGGATCAAAATAAATAACTTTAATCTAAAAAAATCAATTTTAACCCAACATTGTCGCCGAACGCCTTATAGTCAAATTGTGAAACTTAATTCACAAGGTGTTCGTTCCAACATTCCCAAAAGATTACAAATTCTACCCTTCCCATGCGTGAAAAGTAAATTACTTACAACTGGTTATGCACTATTCAAATGTCAACAACAAAAGTCAAATGCTCATAAACTGGACGAGCACAACTAACTAATCAGTAAATGATAATATGCACATTCATATCAATCAATCAATCAACCAGTAAAGAGATAACATCTAATCATAATCAAACAGTCACAAATGATTTGATCAGTTTACAGAATTAATAATTTTATATTCTATATATAATCCAGGTAAAAATCATTTCATTTATTAATTTCAAGTTTTTTTATATCACTAACAAATACGCTCTCTCATATACGTATATAACTCAATGAGCTTATCCTATAGGTTTAGGTATACGCTAAACCTCGCTCTGATAACAACAATGACGACCCACCATTTTTAACAATCTAAGTCGACAATAAACCACACATGTCTGACTCAAACCATTCAAAATGGCGGATTATCAATGGGGTTTAACAAAGAAAACAAGAGAAAAGAAGAAAAACAATACATAGAATCTCGCAGCGGAACGACAAAATATAATAAACAAATAAAATAGTTCATGAAGTTGTTTTACAATATACATTTGATTACACATTTTTACAACATTAATCAGAGTATAATAAGCAAACATATCAATAATGCAGTGGAAAAATAATAATAATAATAATAATAAATACAATCAGCAATCTTCATCTTCAACTTTAAGGAATAACATCTTCAAAACACTAAAATACTCAGGCTGACCCGAGCATTATGAAAACCAATACACTCGAGTCAGAACTAAAAATTCCTATATAAGTCAAATCAATATCCAATAAAAATATGAGTGCAATGGTTTCAGAGATGTTACAGGATTTTCCATCTCCTACCAAGTGTACAACGTGAATATAATAATTTAAGAGATTTCGAATAATTCGAAATACCAATTTTAACCACTTAAATTAAAATAAATCCCAAGTTATTATTAAAAAAAACTTAAACCTTTCAAATAATTCAATTCCAAGAAATAATCCAAATTCAAGAAATTGTATGGGTATATATCATTCAACCCATAATTTAAATGTCTTAATTATCCAATTCTAAAATGATTCAGATGACCATTTAAATGATGTCAATAATATACAAGGTGATAACATGGACATATTAAAATAAATAAACAACCATGCATCCAACATATCAATCAATAAGCATCCATTTCAAACAACATCCAAATCAACCAATATACACAATTAATAGTTATCAATATCGGGGTTTTAGCTATGAATTAAATTCCAATACAAAATTTAATGTCAATTCAGATTCAATATCAATTCAAATGTCAATTTAAATCAAAAAACAGTAATCAAAAATTTATATATCTCATCATAAATTTTATTTAACTTGCAATGGAAATTTTAGTATTGCGTGAGTGGGTTTAATCACCCACCTTTGATTTACCGTCCATTTAAAAATCCAATAAAAGCCCAAAATCTCAACAGTCTCCAAATTCAACCAAACCAGTTTCTTGTTGTCTGGAATTCAATATAAGTCCAAAGGAAGAAACCACGCATCAGTCGGAGTTCATATGTGGAAGATATTCAAGTTATAAGAATATTATGAAAATGAAATATAAAAACATGTACACACATTTTAATAATAAAATAAAACAAATTAGTTACTCACGTTAAGAATTGTGAAGCCTGCTCATGCTTTTAAAGCTTGGAGAATCAACGGAAAAAATGACACGTTGGCTCACGCATGGAGGAAGGAGGCTTTAGGAAATGGTTTTGCAAACAAATGAAAAAGATTGGCTTCATGAAAATTAGTTGCTCAAATTTGTTTGTTTTTTTAGAAGAGTAAGAAATCTTCAGGCAAAAGAAATAATGGAAGCACGTGTTGGAAATGGAAAATTAGAGGAAGAGATTTATGAAATAGGAAATAAATAAGGGTAAAGCACATTTGAAAATTGGAATACGAAAAGGAAGGATACAAGAAGATGTAAATTTGCGAAATGAAAAGAGACTAACATGCAGGTAATTAACAAAAGATGAAAGACACGTTGGAATTTGATAAGACATGTTTACATGGCAAGCAAATCTTTTAGTATAAAATTTCAAAACGTGGGCTACCTCAATTAATTTCATTAACATACAGGAAATATTTCAAGGCAAGGCTCACGTGTAAATAAATAAAACTTACTGGAAAACCAAAAAAGGCATGTATTTAATAAAAGAAAGTAATAATAATAAATAAAATAAATGAAAGCGACGATTTAAATTTGAGAAGGTAGACCGTACATGCAAACCACAACTCTAATATACTCAAATAAAAGAACATTCATTTTAACATATTCTATTTACCCCAATACGCTCAAATTTACACACATTTTTTTTTTATTACACAGTAAATAAAATTAAACATTGCAATTAACGTAATGGGGACCCCCACCACATACAATAAAAGATGAACTGAGACTCCAAATTCAAATTTGGAATGAAATAAATTTCCTATGTAAATATGCTAACTATTTCAAATCAAAATTTTAACCAAACCTTCAAGTTGTTTTCTTAGCATTTTATTATTATTATTATTTTATAAATTAAATTCAAATTAAGTTTGAATATTTAAATAAATCAAATATTCCAAATAGAAACATACAACAAATTCAATTCTTTGTTTTAATGAAATTAAATTTAGTCGAAAAAACAAAAGATGTATGAATGTCGAAAAAACTAAATCCCTAAAAATGGTCTCCTGGCGATTTTCTGTCCGCGTTTTCCTCTTTTCTTCCTGACTGCTTCTCCGTCCCCTCATGTCCTCTTCCCCTCCTGGTTCCATTTCTCTACGTCTCCCCTCCCCCTCCTCCACTCGCTCAGGCCGCCGTTTCCGGCCCATGGATGCAGTCGCTCTTCCTGACCTGCTCTCTGCCCAAGATTTTCCCCCCCTCCGTGCTAATGAATTATCCACCTCTGCAAAATCTTCCGACCAGTGCGATTCTGGTGCTCGTGCAGCTGCTTCCTCGCATTCAGCGGTGCCTGCTGGGTTGTCGTTTCCTGATTTTACGGCTATGCAGCTTCTGTCTGACTCAAATGTGAGTGCTGATGATAGGCTAGGTAGTGTCTTGGGACTAAATACTTTGGTTTCTATGACAATCAATAATGCACCAGATAGTAAGTATGGTGAAGTAAACGGCTTGGACGTATCTGGTGTGTCTGAATGCTGCAAGGAAGGTGTTTGTTTGAATGCGGCAGAGGGCTCTATCCCTATTGCCGGTGCTGATCGTCTGGCTTCCCCTTTTCGTGACACAACTCCTGTTCCTTCATATGTTGTGGGTTGTCCTGCTGCTCCTAGCCCGCCTGCCCCCAAATCATGGTCATCTCTTTTTACAACATTGCCTCGTAATGCTGGAGTTTATGAAGCGGTTGAGTTTGACATCGTTGAGGAAAACGGAGTGATGATCCCTCCCCCTTGTGTTTTACAAGCTGGTTTGGACTTTTGGTCAGGTTACGTAGTTGGATTCTTTCTAGACCCTAATCATCGCCTTCGTGATGTGGCAGCTGCCTGTCGTAGGGCCTGGAGACTTCAGGGAGGGCTTAAAGTTAGGATGGTTGATTCCTTGTACTACCTATTGTTCTCCTCCTTTGAGGAACGCTGTCGTGTTCTTGAGTCTGAGCCTTCCTTTTTTGACGGACAGCCTTTTATTCTTACCCCCTGGTCTCCGACGGTAGCTAGTGTTCGTGAGCAAGTTTTTTCTGTCCCTGTTTGGGTTTATTTCTCCCATATTCCTTCTGCTTTACAGCCGTTGCTAGGCTTGAATTGGCTGGCGTGCAATATTGGTAAATTGAAATGTTTTGACTCAAATACGGTTGCACGTGAAAAGCTTGTATATGCAAAAGCCTTGATTGAGATTACACCCGATAAGCCTCTTCCCACCTCTATTCCTGTCCAGCTTGCCGTTGGTCATGTGGTGGATGTTCGTGTTCGTTATGGATGGGTCCCTGACATTTGTTCATCCTGTCATTCTTTTGGTCATATTGTATCTGATTGCGTGCGCCCTGCTGTTCCAGCTGCTGCTCCTAAAATCCCGCTGCCTCGTCCCCCGCTTAGAAAATGGGTTCCCAAAGCTCCTCTGGTTCCTGCTGTCTCTGGTCCTTCCCTTTCCTTAGTCCATCATGTTTCCCCTGTCCCTGTTGCTGTTCCACTTGTACCCCCTGCTGTTCCGGTTCCTTTTTCCTTAGTGAATCCTGTCTCCCCTGGGGAACCTCCGGTTCCCCCTGAGGTTCCCCCCGAGGTTCCGGTATTCTATCCGCCGCATGTTGTTTGGGCTGCGTCTGAACACTGTTGGGTTGATTGTCGTTCTGATATGAGATACAACCCCGTGGATGACTCATATTTTCGATTCATATCTGATGATGTGTTAGATCTCCGATGCCTTTATTATAGTATTTCTGGTGATTCCTTGGTTCTGGACAAGGATGGTTCGTTTGCTGCGACGAATTCTATTCTTCTTGCTGATTCTTCCTGGGATCGTTCCTTTGTTTACTCTTCTGGCACTGACTGTTATGATCCTTCCCTTGCTGCTCTATTTCGACCCTATATTGGAATTCTAGAGGGTGGATCTTCGAAATCTTCCAAGGATGCTGTGGGTGAGGGTGATTCGTCCTCTGCGGAGGAGAACTAGCCGTGATATATTATTCTTGTAGTTGTGACGTATCTGTCATACTCCTATGCTGTTTTAGTTTCTGTTCTAATTCTTAGTAGCTAAGGTGCCTCTACCTTACTCCTGTACATCAACTTATTACTTTCGTAATAAAAGTGGTCGGTCCACTATAAAACCGTCGGCCTTGCCAAAAAAAAAAAAGAAATTAAATTTATATTCACAAATGAAACATTCACTTTATTTGATATAAAAATATTTTTTTCAGTAAATCAATCTTGTTCTTTCATTTTTATTTTATTGAAACATATTTCTTTTTATTACACATTAATTTACAATTAACACCTCCCCTTTTAAAACCAACTTATATTTAAAGATTATCCCATTAAAGAGTTACAGAAACAAGAAAAGAGTTGCAGGTCCCTGTTTTTGATGTTGTTATAAGAAAAGTCCCTATAGATATAAATATGTAAATTTAGTCCCTACTTTTTGAAAAATAGAAAACGCAAGGTGTTTTGCATTTTTATGACAAAAAACACAAGCTAATTTGCAACTTTTTTACTATGAATTTTTTTTTGAAAATTTTGAAAATTTTAAAACTTTTGACATTTTTGAAAAGCGCGAGTTAACCCGCGCTTTCTATCAAGAAAGCGCAAGCTAGTTTGCGCTTTTATTTTGAATTTTTTTTAAAATTTTTGAAATTTTTGAAAAATGCAAGTTAACTTGCGCTTTTCATCACTTTCTGATTTTGAATTTTTTTTTAAAACTTCAAAAAATTTCGAAAATTTTGAAATTTTCGAAAAGCGCAAGTTATCTTGCACTTTTTATCAGGAAAGCGCAAGCTGGTTTACGTTTTTTGATTTTGAAATTTTTTTTGAAAAAAATTAAATTTTTAAAAAGCGCAAGTTAACTTGCACTTTTATAAGAAAAGCGCAAGATAGTTTGCGCTTTTTGATTTAGAAAAAACAGGGACTTAATTTACATACTTATTATCACAGGGACTTTTCTTACAACAACATCAAAAATAGGGACCTTCGGTGCAAAGCCCCGAAACAAGAAAAGACCTTACAGAAATAATACGTCATACAACCACGTCATTTCTTTACCAATTGATTTTCTATTATCATTATATTTGTAACAAATTTGGGTACTCACAATTTGAATGTAATGTTTCTCATTGAAATTCTCATTATATTTTTAACACACAACGTAAGTTGCACATATCACTAATTAATTACCATTTACTTCTATTCCTTATTAATGGCAAGATTTAATTACTATTAATTACAATAATTAAATCTCAAAACATACCCTAATACAGGGAAGATAATTAATTCAATTGTTTTTTCTTTGAAATCCAATCTTCCATGTTAAACCCAATATCTATATACTAAATTAATTCCAACATTTCATTACAACCGTAATAAAATTCTAGTTCATTACAATTTATTTTTCAATACATTCTTTTATTTATTATTTTTTTAAATGTTCTTTATATTAAATCAAACAATATCTTATGTGTTTATTAAACATAAGTTTCCATTTTATTGCACTCATTACTCTATAGTTACGTCCTTTCTCATATTACTGAAATATTTCAATTACATTAAATTTCATTTATTACCAAATTAATTTCAAAACGGATTAAATAACAAGATGAGAAATAAAACAATTGTTACAACTTAGTAATTCATATATCTATAAATTTATTGTTTACAACCAAGGATTATAAATTTACTTATCAAATAATTGATTTCATATTCTATATTAAAACCAATTTCAATTAAATGACATATGATTTCTCCTTTAATACATCATTTATTCTATTCCTTATTAAACTTTACAATTATATTCCAATTAGAAATAAACAACTGTTTCATTCTTTATTAACATTTTATTATTTACAATCGATGAAATTTACATTCAAACAGTTATTAATTATATTTAAATCAATAACATTAAATCATATTCTAATATGCATTACAATCTTTTATCTCATTGAAATTTGTTGTTTTAGCATTTATTTAAGATCATGTTTTATTTTATATCCTAACAAATTTTTACATTAATAAATCATAAAATCTTTATTTCTGACAATATCAAATTCCAAAATCATATTAAATTGAATATTTTTAATTATAAAAAATACGGATCGTTACAAAGTTTGTAAGAACGTTTCAGGACTACTTTGAGCCTAAGTACAAACTATCATCCTCAAATAGATAGGAAAACTATGCGGATTAATCATGTGCTAGAAACTTTGTCGAGAGCATGTGTCTTCAAATCTGAAGATTCGTAGGAAGACCAAACCCATATAGTAGTATTTTTCTATAACAGTAGTTTTCAAATAAGCATTGGGATGGCACCTTACAAAAATATGGAAAACATTGTTATTCTCCTGAGCGTTGGTCGAAAGTTGATTATAGAGCACTGCTTGGACAAGAGCTTATTAGAGAATTGAGTGAGAATATTACTTTGATAAGCTCTCGGAATAGAAAGAAACGATATAGTGAAAAAAGAATGATAGATTTGGAGTTCGAAGTTGAAGATGAAATGTTTTTGAAAATTACTCCCATGAGAAATGATGCAAGGTTCAGTTTGGTCGGAAAGTTGTCACCAATATATGTTGAATCATTTCCTATAACCAAGCGTATTGGAAAGCTTTTATATAAATTAAAGTTGGACGGTAGGCTTGGTGGAATACATGGTGTGTTCATGTCTCCCAATTGAAGAAACGTTTGCGAAAAAAAAAGATAGAATGACCAAACCATTTGAATATGAAGTGGAGCAAGATCTCACTTTTGTTTGACGATCAGTAAAGATTGTATGGTCTAATGTGAAGAAGATAAGTAATAAGAGAGTAAATTTGGTGAAATTACAGTGGAAAGAAGATAAGTTATACTTGGGAGATCGAAAAAAGAGTAAAGTAGTCGCATTTAAGTTGTTTGTATAAAAATGGTTGGTTTTAAGTGGACGAATTTTCTATATTGTTATATTAGATTGTATTTTTCATATATGATGTATGCAAAATGACTAATTTTTTTAGTATATTTTACGACTATATGAGATATTTTGTGTGTACATACATTTAGATACGTTTATTTAGGCACCATAAAACAAACAAAGGCGAGTAACATAAGAAATGGGAAATTGTGATGATAAAAAATTTCTTGATGGGAAAGGAAGTAGCGACTCGGAATATGAAAAAGAGAGAAATAATGTAATTGAATAAATATTTATATAGAGGTATAAGTAGACAAAATACAATTTGGAAAAATCTAAGAAGTTTGGTTGAGTTGAGAAGAGCAAAAAATGCTCGGTTAGGTCGACGTCGACTGAAATGGACAGCATAAGGACGTAAGATGCGGGAGGAACCGAGTCCCTTTAACATTGGAGGAAAATAAAATTCTAGGTGGGAAAGAAAAATTTTAAATGTCGCCTAAGTGAGAAGACTATAAATACTCAACCTCCATACCTTCTAGGGATTGGTGAAAACTAGAATTTAAAAGATGGTTAAATAGAGTGAGAAGCAAAATAAGAAGAAAAGAGATATCATAGAAAAATTAGAAGATGACCTAGGACCAATGATGCAAAGATGAGTACTCATTAGGATCATCTCTCAAGCATCGTAAATTACATGTTTTGATTATTATATTTTGATATAATATTACTTACTGGAATGGGGATTGATTTGAAGTGATTTTGACATTCATATGATGATTTTTATGGTTAAGATGATTTAAGAGACATTTTAAGTAGATTTGACCATATGCTAAATGCTTTTTAAGTTCAGTTGACTAATTTAAGGTGTAATCTTACGTTTTAAACATCAAATAAATTAAGTAGATTGTGTATGGAGATTTTTTTATTTACATGCTAAATTTGGATAACTTGCACTTAGAAGAATGATCAAGGTAGAATGATATAAAATTAGGTTACAATAGGCGGTTTTTGGGTTGATTGCGAAAAGTTTTCACATCAGGGGTAATATGAATAGTTAGAATAACGTGGACATTGCATATGATGTTGTCATTTATATGTTAAAGCGGTCATGGTTGAATAGGTCAGGTTGTTCTACGTTTATTGCATGAAATTTGACGTATGCTTAATTTGAATGTTGTAATACGTAATAATTACGATGATAAAATATTAGTATAATGTTACTCAGTTAAATCCCCATTGGAACGTTTAGTGTTCTACAAAAACTACATTTTACAATTTAACACTATTAAATATCAAATCCGCTTAAAGCCTCGTTATTTATTGCTAAACTCAATAGATCGGTATTTTTTAGCATCTACTTTAGTAGTTTTAACATAAAAAGATAATTTTATTAATTCACTTTTAAATCAAATTAACAAAGTTATGATATATGACTAAGTTCAAGGTCAAGTGTTTAGTATAATTTAGAACACTATTTCTAGTCCCTATATCCGAACTTCTTGGGTCAAATCGTTTTTAGGTTTTGTTTTATAGGAGCGAACATTGTTTATTTTTCTTGCACCACCAATGATGTAGGACTAATAATAATCCATTTTGAAAATTAAATTTTATCTCCAATATAGATTTTTTTTCACCTTTACTATTGTCAACTATATCCTCACTTTATCTCTATTGTACCTTTTTGCACTTCCACCGTCATAAAGCTAGTAAGTGCTTTAATTGCAGAGGTATAATGATGATAGCAATGGTAGGAGAGAGGTTAAAAGAGAGAAACCAAGAAATGATAGAAAACAATTATCAACGAACTTCCAATGTGATAAAAAGATCTTTGAGAATAACATATGTGATAAAAAGATAACATTCACTGTGCAAACATGTGCACTAATATTTCGCACTACAAATATTTACTATGCAACTAATAATATTATTTTTTTCAAAAATGCAAGTAACGGTTCAATTACATTAAATTAAAGTGTTGTTATAGTAGAGATAAATTTACCATTACCAACTGGTAAATCAATAATAAACTACATTGATATACCGATGTTATTGATATAATAACGGATAAATTTATTATGATCAATTGTAAAATCAACGGTAAAGAAACATACAAACCAGCGGTAATTTTGGTTTTACTAATCGTTGATGATGAGATTTTTTATCTCAAAATACTCAAGTATTTTTGAAGTAATCACGTCACTAAACGCTTATGTGATTAGAAATCAGCAAAATTAAGCAATATTAAAATTGCCTTTGAAGGTGGTAATTGTGCGTAATGGTGTTAACATAGTTATGAGAAAAATATTCGAAATCTAATGACAAGTCATTGTCCAATTTGTTAAGCAAAATAATACCAAAGCAGAAAAATAAGTAAAATCAATTACTTGAAGCAATAAAAGTGACATGGAGAATTTACGTGGTTCGAATGTTAATGAATCCTATATCCACGGGAAAAATGTCCTCTTTCGTTTTGTTTTAGTACAAACAAACAATGGCGGAGAGAGTACAGTTTTTTATTTTAGTGGTTTCTAAAAAGAGTTAAGTCTTCAAATCTCCCTCTTTCTGCTACTACCTTCTGCTTTTATATTATAAAGAATTATGAGAATTGCCTTTTCCATTCGCACATGTTTCTAATCCTGACCCTTAGATCTTGTCACGTGTTAATCATCCATACTGCTTGTTACTGTGCACGGATTATGGAAGTGGCCTTCGGCTCTTTTGATTTCTACCTCTGGATCTTGTCACATATCATTCATCTATCTTGTTGCTTTACTATGCAAAGATTGCCAACGTGGTCTACGGTGGGAAACTGTGGTTCGAGTTGGTGAATTTTGAGACGGGAAGTCTGAAATTGAAGCGAGAAAACCCAATTGTTAAATAGATCGTGACTTTACGATTCTGTGATGCAATAGGTTAGTGAACTGCACACACGTGCAAATGAAGCCGCAATGGGAAACTGCTCTCCATTTCAGAAAGAACTACATTATTATCAGCACTTCAGAACTTGGCTTTAGTTTATTGGGAACAGCGCCTTCATTATGTTTGGGGTAGTGATACCCTATAGTATTTGAACTGCATCAATACTTCTGAAGCTGTATTGCACTGTCCAACCTGAGACATCAGCAAAGCGTAGTGTTGCTGATAATTGGAGTTGAGTTGCATGGCTTAGTAGAGGAGACTACGCTGATATTTTGAAGAGTGGTCGCCTTGGATGAACCCATTCCAAGCCGTTCTCATCAATAGAGGATTGCGCCACTACCCTTGTCTTTGAGCTTGGTTTAATGATCTTCGGGATGAAGTTAGGATCTATTGGTTTGCTTTTGAGGAATAAGGCTCGACTCGTGGTTGCAAACTACGGCGTAGCCCTACAACATTAAATGTTAGTTTAAAATTAAGGCGCGTCCTTGTTGCCTGTTATTGCTTTAAGGATGGTAGCGTAGTTCTATGTCATCAAGGTTGCTTTTCTGGGACTGCAGCACAATCTTTTTGTTTTGTTGTTATTTTAAGATCGTGCCGCAGTTTTGACCTGAGAAGGCATACTTTTGGAACCGCTGTACAACCTTTGTATTTGGTATTTGAGAGCTAAGCAATTTGAAGGTTGCGCCGCAGTGCCCCCCTTCCCCCCCCCCCCCCCCTTTGAGTGTTAGGGTCACTGATCAGTTCTTGCGCTTTTGTGGCTATCTCAAATCATCGGCACAGTATTACCACGTCAATACCATACTTGATCGAATAGTGTGATTCGCTTGTTTTGCTGCTATCTTGAGGCATTGGCGTGGTCCTACCTGGACTTTGTCCTTGCTTTATTTTTCCTGGTCCAGCTTCTTTCGTGGGGCAGTTCTTTTAGTCTGACGCTTGCATCAGTTTGTCATAAATATAGTTTGAAAAATATGGATGTAACAATCGTATTAATTTGCTTTTTGCTATTTTATCAATCATAACAGTTGACACTAACGGCAACCCAAATTTGGATGAATTTTCTCCTTTTCAAATTCTAACTCCGAAATTCGTTGCTTCACCTTCCGCTTTGTTTCTTCTCGCGCCTGCAATATCTATCTACGGCCCCGTAATCACCCTGTAGTCAGCTTGCGCGGACATGCCCAATTATGCCTCTCAACCCTTGCCTCTCTCCGACGAGGCATCATTTTCACCTCTGGACCATCTTTGGACAAATCTCCTACAGCCGCCGTTTTGCTTGGACCGATTGAGCGAGATTCTGATGCTGGCATTAGCAATTTGGAAGGTTACAAGGCTGCTGGTGAAGACTCTGGTAACGATGGTAGGGTCGTTGTTAAATCAGTTCCTCCATCTTTAAGCCTTGGCCATGTATTCCCCTTATCCATCGTTGATTTTAATGGAACCCTAAGTTGTGTAATAATCTAGGTTCTGAAAATGGAAAAAATGAAAACATCAGGTACTGTTGAACTTCTTTGTTTAAGAAGAAACATGGGAACATTGGTACGTGCTCCCTATGAAATTTGTGGTTAATTTAGTTGATAAACCTATTTCCCCTCCAAAAGAAATTATTGATGCTGTATTTCTTTTTGAAAGGACTATCTTGTTGGGTTCTTCCTAGACGACCTCCTCTGTTCTCTGTTGTCAAAGCGCATGTCCTTGGGGTTTTGAGACTTCATGGTTCCGTGGAAGTTAGATGTGACAAATCTATGTACTTTTTAAAATTTTCTTGCCCTATGGAGAGAGCCCGGATTCTGGAAGCAGACCCAATAATCATTGACGGAAGAGTGTTTGCTTTTACCCAATGGAATCCTTCGGTTGACCTTGCCCGTGAGTAAATCCTATCGATCCCTATTTGAGTTAACCACTCAAATATCTAATCTATTCTCCAGTCTTTAAAAGGAATTAACTGTATTGCTAACCACATTGACCATTTAATCTGTTTTGACATATCTACAGAAAGATGTCACCATCTCGACCCTCGAGTTTGCCAACCCTCATCGAAATTACGCCCTCATCGAAATTCCTACCAGTATCCTCATTTTTCACACCGAGAGCAAGACCTTCCATGCGAATGTTTTTTATTAGTGAAAATCGTCTATATGTGACACGTTTCATTCTTTTGGCTACCTCAGTTCGTGATGCCTTCGCTTTGGCTCCCCAGTGTTTGACTTTCCTCAGAAAATCCCCCTCAAAAATGGCAGATAAAAGCTCCATCAACTGCTTTCGACCCCTCGACCTGCATCTCATCACCGGCCCTTTCTCCCGCGTTACCCCGTTTAGTTGTTCCCACCCAGAAGAATCCCCAAGCGCATCACTTTCCACTCCATCTAATCCCCTATCCTCGGGTCGGCATTTCCTCTTTCCCCACCTAGAGACATTCCACTCTCTACAGCTCCCTGCCCAGAGATCTGCTCAATCCCTTCCCTCTTTCCCCCCCCCCCCTCCCCCCTACCGTCGGTTGTGTGGCTATTTCTGACACCTCCTACCACAAGTATCAAGAGACGTCTTGTTTTTGCCATTCAAAACTACCCTACTAGTGAGCCTTACTCGAGAGCTGGCTGAAAAGCTCTCGAAAGGAACCCCACTTGTCTGAAACCATAAAGCTGAAACTTTGTCTCATCCGAATAGTGGTTTATGCTATCACTTTTTTGGAAGATTTTTTTGAAACGGGTCTCGGACAATGAAAAAGATGAAAGAACCATTCTACATGTTAATAGACAATGAGCTGGTTCTCTTCAAAGATGGTGAATATGATGCCAACAATGAAGAGATTTTAGCCGCAAAAGACTCGGACCGGATGTATATTTTCTTACCTAGCGGGTTATTGCTCTGAGATTATTGAATAGTTCAAACATTGTGCAGGTATACAACTGCTCTCAGTTCTGAATCCTTTTGCTGCTTACTTTGTATCTACTCTTTTTTTTTTGATTCAGGATATGTCATATAGCCAGGCATGTTGGCTACGTGTTTTATTTGTTATATTTGTCACCCTGCCTGGCATGTTGGCAGCTATACTATGGTGCACCCTTTGGGTTGAGGACTTCTGTATCTCTATTACTATATTTATATATCTAGTACGACGGTATGATTTGCAAATCATACATCCTTTATATAAAAAAAAATTGACTATTGAAAATATATCAAATTTTAAGATGTTTATAATGTTATTTGTGATGAAATATCTTTCCTAATTTTTCTAACTTTAACAAAGTTACTATTTCATACCATTACAAATAATTTGTGATAAATCGAGAAGTCTTTTTATATCAACTGAAATATATTAAAATGTCGATACATGCATTGGTGGACTTTAGTATTAGCAACAAAATATTTATTTTTTATCATCAAAACCTTATATAATCTAATTTTAATGACTGTATGAATTGATAATTTATCATTACCAATGAATGGATTAACAGTATAGCAATGATCATTTTAACAACGGTATCGGTAAAGTATCTGTAATCATTTTGGCTTTACTAATAATATAAGTACGTTCCATACCGAAAGTGGTTACCATTAAGTAACAGCCTTAATGAAATTAATGTTTCATAAAACATTTATAAGATATGAAATCTAATATTTTTAAGATACAAAATCCATATAAATATGCTTAACTATTTCTTCTAAACGGGATGTGAATCAGAATATCACTGAAATTAATGTCCATGTTTAGTACATATAAGCACAGTTAGTCCATAGTCGAGTAAAGTAAGACTTCGAGCAACTGATTCACTGCATACAAGTTTGATCATAAAACGTTAGCAAACTCAATTTTGTAATTATTTATACTTGAACATTCGCTTTGCTGCTAGTTGTAGTAATTTTCATGATCAGGAAGATGGCCAACAACACAGCATGGCCAGCAGCTGCAGTAGTCAAATCCACTTGTACTTCTCTACTTTCCTCCTCAACCCTCTCTATTTTCCTCCTCGGCCTTCTCATAAGGAATACACACACAAACGCGCGCGCACAAATGCTAGCAATACTTTCTCAATGGGCGACAATGTTGGCACTGGCGCTCCTATTTGCCCTTATTTTAGTAAAATAATTTTACTACTAGTAGGACCCACATCTCATTTAATATAAAAGTTAAAGATATAATTTCAACCAATAGTGTAGCAAGTATAGGCGACTGTAGCTGATGAACATGCTTCTTTAGCAGCTCTCTTAATATAACGGTGGGTGTTATTAATGTGTGCCCTAAGAGCATATGTTAAGAATGACATTTCTATGTTAAAGGACAAATTTATTTGTTCAAGATACCTAATTTAAACTTGAAACGTAAAAAAAACGTGTGGAATTCAAGGGAGTCGCTAGGGTAATTTAATCAACCTTAACATGTGCCTTAAAGGCACATGATAACATTTTCCTACAACGTTTGCAAAACAAGTTCTCATCTTTTTTCTCAAATCTTCTCTTCCTCTCTCTCACTTATTTTCCTTGAATTACAAGAGACCGTGGGAAATGAGAACAAGAATAATGAATTTTATCTGAAGGATTCAAACAAAATCTATTACCATTAAATATTAAATAAACATCTTCTATAACACAACCCTATTTACAAAGACAAAGATAATCCACAAATAATAATTTTTTAATTTTCTAAAATACAGACTTTAGGTAGCCTCGTTAATTTGTCAAATCAATAAGCAACACGATACAAATAAGAAACATGTGTTATTATAAAGTTAGTTTAGTCATGGAGAGCATAAAAGTTATCTCTCTAGAAACTGAAGCATTACCGTTCTTATAGCTCAATAGGCAATCTACTCATTTATGGCAAGTATCAAGGATATACTGATTCAACTGTTTGCCAAATGTAGTAGTGGAAAATTTCTTTGTGACATGCAATCGGGCAGCTTTACCCATCTTCTCAGCCAAATCCGGATCAGCTAAAAATTTACCCATACACTTGGAAAATTCGATAGGATTTGGTTTGCAGAGAAAACCTGTGACCTCGTGTTCAATAGTCTCTTTAGGCCCGCCACTGTTGCAAGCGATCACAGGCTTTTGAGCAGCCATTGCTTCTAGTGGAACAATGCCAAAATGTTCGTTCTGTATACAATAAATAAAAATGAATGAATTGAACTGAAAAAGAAATTAATCGACCCATCACAGGTTTTTGTTAAAGTGTTTACAATCAGCGTTCAAAATATTCGAGCAGATGGGAATTACTCCAAATGGCCTGGAAAAGAACCATTGGGTGTTTGGTTTAACTTATTTAGTTTGTACAATTTTCTCCTGTTTATTTCTCTTTTCTTTTCTTTTTCCTTTTTTGAAAATTCTTTAGAACTTGAAAGATATGAAATCAATTTTAGTTTAAACAAATATTTCAAAATACTTAAAATGATAAGGTGGTGTTTGGTTTGAAAACGAGTTTTCTATTTCGAGTTTCAACATGTGCTTTAAAATGCATGGGAGAGGAAAAGATGGTGGAATACAATCAATTTGGAAAGTGGTTCCAACATATAAAATTGAAAACGACTGTTTATTGTGAAACATCAATAAACTATGTTCTCTCTTCCCCTTCACCCTTCTGCTTAAATGATTTATTTTCCAACGTCTCTTTTTCTCTCACATCATCTGTCATGTATATTGAAAACGCAAAACACAAAACTCATTTTCGAGTCAAACACTACCTAAGGTTTTGATTTTTACATTTAACAGTTATTCTGGTAAATCCATGTTCTGAAAAATGAATTTTGACCCAAAGTGCTTCAGAAATAACAAACCAAAACGCATTCTAAGGCTTCTGTATCATTGAGTTTATTTATTGAGGAGCCATGCAGTATGTTAATGATACAAAAGCAGAACTGTAACACCAATAAAATTAAATTAGAGCTAATTACCTCAGGAGTATACAAAACGCAAAGACATTCAGAGAGCAAAGCATTTCTTTCTGCTGTCGAGCACGAAGTAACAAACTTAACTCGGTTTAAAACTCCCTCACTTTCAGCCAGCTGTTTAAGTTCATCTAGATACTCAACATTTTCTTTGAGACGTTTGTCGTATCCGCCTAAAGAAAGAAAACAGCAGTTATTTAACAGACAAATAAACTAAGTATGTGAAATCCAGATAAAAGTATACTTGCCTGCGATTGTCAAAGTGGCTCCTGATGAACTATTGTCTAAACCAGTACTGTCCAATGAACGAAGCAGCGAAAACGCAGATATTGCTAGTTGAAGATTCTTTTTTCGTTCAAACCGATTAATTGAAAGGAAATTCAACCTAACAAAACAACCAATAAATGTCAAAAAAAATTTAGAATTCTAATGTCAAATACAAAAACAGATTAGTTGCCTGTAAGCACTTGGTTTATCAAACTGGTCCACATTGACTGCAGGATAAAGAATATCCGGTCTGATTCCTCTTGAATGAAGTGACTTGAATGTCTTGGCAAAAGTGGATGCAGTAAACCCACTATTAACTAGTATTAAATCTGCCATACCTGCAAGTGGTTACAATGAGACATCATGTAAACGAATTAGTCGTAGTAAAATAGATAAATATGAAATGAAATTTGTGACTAAACAAACCAGTTGTGGACTCTTCAAGCCAATCAATTGGTTTGCGATACAATCTCCTGACAGTGGTTGTATGTTGAGCAAGCAACATATCAGGAAAATGGCAGTAAAATATTACCTGCAGAGACATAAACAAGCAGGAATAGGATTTGTCAGCAAATCCATAAATCATGGCTTTTTTTACTTGAATAAAGTTGCAATAGATAAGGTTAATTCTGCAACCAAGTTAAAGGTTAAATGTGAAATGGAGCCTCTTATAGAATATAATTTGAATTGCACTTATAATCTGTTAGGCAATGTCATTTACCAGCAGGTAGGAGATACATAACCTAAAGAAGTTCACTAAGAATTCCAATTTTAAGGTGAAATCAGATGATGGTAATATACATGAACCTATCGAGTAAATTAAGATTTTCTTTAAGATATCACAATGTTCAACATGATATTGTTTTGGTAATAAACTATATCCCCATTAGATTACAGTTTTTGCATCTATTAGAATTATGTATAGACAGATGTGTACATCTTGAATCTGTTTCCAACATTTGATGTTATTACGCAAATAAGAAAGAAAAAATGTGCATGTCTTTAAAGTTACTAAACTACGATCAAGGAGTGCATAATCACACATTGCAGCTCGGTGCTCCTACAAAACAATTTCAAGTCAGACCCACAAGAAATTGAGATTCATAAGAATGTGGTTTCATGCACCCAACATATAATAATTGTTAGCCCAAAAATTGGTTTGACGCCCCAAATTGTTGGTTTTGAATATATAACAATCCTAAGCTGTAGATTTTATTGTTTGATTCACTCTAGATCTACAGTTATTACAAATAATACTCGAAATTCAACCTCAAAGTTGATGATGGCAGAGTTTCCTCTGGATATGAATAAGCAAAGATCCAAATTTCTTTTTCTATTGCAAGCAGACTCCTATTTATAGTTGTAGGCTGTCATTGGACCTCTGAGTCGTCAGATTGCATTAGAACTCATCCAACTCTTAGATCCAGATAGATATGATGAAGAACGGGCCAATCCCAAAATAGCTATAGATCGGTACGATAAACCTCTTCAATTCCTTCTGTTTTCTTCAATAATCCTCAAGTTTAGTTGCTTCATTCCTCGAGTCAATGTTCCTTTGGTGCTTTTCTAAGCTTGTTCCTTCACGCATTCACTTAAAATATTTACTTTATGGAGAGAATCTATGGATCGATACCAATCCATAGACCTAGCCAAATTTCTCTATTTTCTTTCTTGCTTTGATACATCTTCCATTTATTGAGAATTGTGAGCAAAATGGTCGATTTTATGGATTTGTACCGATTCATTCATGGATCGGTACCGATCCATGAACTTCGCCATTTTTATCCTTCTCCTAGTTGATCTTCATACTCGATCACCTTTGGGTCTAACTCATTCTCATTTCATAGTCCAATTCCACCGAAATGTCATTTGTGAAAAATATCGAATAACAATAGTTTCTGCACATATACCTTACGTGCTAGCCAACAAACGATGATTTACATGCTATTAGGTGTTAAACAAGAGAAGGTTTGCTATTCGACGCAAAAAAGGTTTGCCTACTGACCCAAAAAAAAGAGGAAACACGCTCCTATATAGAAATCAAATTTTTACCAGATATTTTCTACCATTACGAAAATTACCTTGGTCGATCGTTTCATTTTTATCAAGGGAATGACAACAGACACCTGGTCCACCAACACAATATCAAATGAAGGCCATAAGAAAAGCACACAAAATGCAACAAAAATACACCGTAGGTATGCGCAAACTGCATGGAATCTGTAGAATATATGGCGAGGCAAAAAATCACCATAAACTGTAACAGGGAAAGGACCTGTAAAACATAGGAACAAATGAAAGCGATGAACATAACCCAGTTTATTAGTTAATTTATAAATCAAAGTGCAGGTGTTGAATTCTTAAAGGTATTAAGAGCAGATTTCATTGAGGTGATTATGTAACATGTACATAAAAAGTGAATGTCATCTGCAATCTGACCACAAAGATTTACAGTAACTTCTCTAAATTGATAAACCTACAATAATAGTAAGTAAGATCATGTGCCTCTAGTCCAGATTACTTTATAAAAGCTGCAAATGGTGTTGTAAATGTATCTTATAGAACACTGAAACTATCTCCATGTTCTAGAATACAAAACCACAATTTTATACCAGAAATAGTTTCTTCAAAGCAACGACTTCTATCATGGTGTGCTGTGAAAACATTAACACTGTGGCCATGTGTAGCGAGTTCAACTGCAGCATCCACAATTAATCTTTCTGCTCCACCTGCAATATTAAGAAAATATCATTCCACTCAGAGTTGAACTTTACAGCCACTCCATTCAGAGTTGACCTTTACAGCCATTCCCTAGTTTAATTAAATAGTAAATAAAACAGGCACTAACAAATTCAATAGGATTCGATATAAGCAGATAAATGAGATAATACATGCTGGAAAATTTTAGGCAAATGCTAAAAATAAGGACGAAAACGAGTTAAGACTTATCAATTTGATCAAAGAGAGAGCATGCTGTCATGGAACCTGCATTAAAAGAATTTTTCTAAATTGCAGTTAATATTTTTGGAAAACCTGACCAGCTTAGCACTGGTCCTTTTACCATGTAGTGGTTTACATGGGCAGAACAATGTTCATTTTTAAAAGTGAATATGGATGCTTGAAATTAAGCAATCACGCTTAACAATGAATTATAGATAACAAAAAAACTATATTAACATATTATAAAAAAGAAAGAGCTAGACTAATCTCTTCACTGGAAGTTCCTATCAGTAAATTTTTGGTTGACCCCTGAAATTATTTAAAATGACATATTTATACATACATACACACACACACACACACACACATATATATATATATATATATATATATATAATATTAAGAGGAATAAACCTATTCCAAGATCAGGATGAATGATTGCAATATTTAGCTTTCGATTTCCATCCATCTTTGCTTGCTTTAAAATAGTCGCTCCTCGCTTTGAATTATATATTACCACTCATTCAGTGTATCTCCTATTGAACTCCTGTTTAAGATCAAGTAGAAAGGTATAAGCTCTTTATATAATCACTTAGATTTATGTATTATTGTCTATCTATCTATCTATCTATATAATAAAATTGCTCAAGGTTAACAGATGAGACAAATAAATAAATAAAGAAGGGATCGGATATAAAGTTATAATGTATATCTAGAGGCTGGAAAACTAATACATCATCTACATTGATGTGCTAATTAACGGAACTAAAAGGAACAAACAAAATTCCATTCCACTCCATATAACCACGTTTTTTTGGGATAACTTCTCACTCTCCCCGCAAATAACCCCAAAACATTGAATTGAGGGTTTCTTTTTCAAAGTTAGAGCAACGAGAGACTTTTCGAATCCAAATCGAAATTGGACAATGGTAGAGGGTCAAAATTAAAAGAATAGGAAAGTCAAGCAAGAAAAAAGGGGAATTTATGTGTCCCAGTGTTCTTTTATCTCTATGGCTACACTTTGAAAAAAGAAATGCTTCAGGCATTTTGATCGAAATTATCTTAGAACCATTCATAATTTGATGGTTCTGTATTATGAAGGTAAACTTTCTTCTTCCTCTCTAAAGTATTTTGATCCATTTTCTTTTACCATTATGCAAATCTAAGGTTTGAATTCATTTTGTTTTTTTCTCCATAATGGCTAAAATATGCTATTTAGAACTCCAAGTTTGATTCCTGTTATCCTTATACCTTATAAGATTTTTGTTGGTTTATTCAGTCTTTTAAGAAGGAACAAATTGCAAGTGCCTGCACTCACAAAACTATATAGGTTGATCGAATTTTTTCTTTCTGTTTTGCTGCTTTTCTGAATGGAAATTCATTAAATCTTAAAATCTAAATGAGAAGATGTTGCATCAGCTGTAAGTATTAAATTTTTACTGTCAGTTGTTTTGCAATTCACCCTCATTTAATGGTAGGTATTTGGAATTACATTCTTTTTATACTGTAAAATCTTTATCCGTGCATGAATAACAAATAAATAATGGTCACGGGTTATCTTATTAATTGCCCATGTATTTTTATGTGAAGATCGTCAATACAGACTATGATCACGAGTTATCTTATTAATATGCATTATCAAGTTTAACATTATGATGACAAGTCGTCTTATTAACTATGCAACAATATTGAGTCGTAATTAACCAATTATTAACTTGTACATGGGGTTTTATGTAGTAAAAGATGTACTAATATACAATGTTTCAGTGACATAGCTACAACTTTTAGTCCAAAAACCCCTCTATTGGATGATTGAGCATAATATAAGCGGCAAAAATTATTGCTATTATGACCATGGACTGTTATTGCTTCTTTGCATACAACAAGGTACGGAAGTATTAGGTTGGCATTGCTTATATTGCTATTGCTCTGTAATCTGTATATATTTTTTCCTCTAATGTGGGTTGGACTTTTTTCACCTAACTGTTGGGTATATTTTGATCCCCAAAAGAAAAAGGGGGTTAGTACACTATTACTACATTAGAGGTGGCTGTCTTCTCATTATTTGTATTTGATTTGGATACATACTGTTATATATACTTACTTACATAATAATAATACTGCATTAAAGTTTGCAATTTGGAAAAATATTATGCTGAGTTATGTATTTGTTTCTGGAGAAACAGTCCACTGAATTTTAGTTTATTGGCAACAGAAAATAAGGTTAATACTAATGGTCGCTGCAATTGTACATCTTTTTTTGGTAGCCATCACCTACGTGAAAGCGTTCTCACCCAAGGGGTTTAAACTTGATGCTCTAAAAGCATTCTGCAGTTTCAGGTCGAAGTCATTATTTAATCTTAACATACGTAAAATCTTGAGTAATAAGTTTGACTGTATAAATCCTCTCTTTTTTTAATTATTTACAAATTAATCCACATTACCAAGTTTAGCATTAGAAGAATAAAAGATGATTAAAACTGATACAAAATTTAGCTAACAATATGTAAACTAAAATTATTGGACCTGAAAGATGAATTTTTTTGAACCAAATTTTTATCTCGAGTACAAATATGAGGATACACGATTAAATATAAAGTTAATAGTTTTTCTGTCATCACCCTTTCATTTCTTATTTGGATGCATTTATCATAATTTGTTATCATTGCTGTGTTTTGCTTACTAGTCGTATCAACACATCGTATATCAGACTCATTTAGATGTACCTTTGTGCTAGCTTGATTATAATTTCTTGCTGTTACATGACACAACATTTTATAATTATCATTTACTAATGTTGTTGTGCTTCATCATATTTTGCAGTTTGAAGAGTACACAAAAGCATATTACAGACTTTGCTGATAACCCTTCAGTTGGAGTGGATTAGTAGGTGCTCAAACTGCGAACAACAACAAAAGGAAGTAAAAAAGACAGTGGATGCTGCCTTGCTGGACGTAGAGTAGGTGAGAGTCAAAGATATTTAGCAAAGAAAATTGGTGCCAATACATGGTGAATAACATTAAACTCTTTGCTAGCTGCATGAGAATGAGAAAATGCTCTTGCTACTGCAGACTGCAGAGTAGGTGGCAGTGTATGTTGATTCTTTTGACATACATGTGTTTTTTTTATTATAGTTTGTACAAGACACAACCAATGGTTTTCATAACATTTATTAGCAGGCCACCTTTCAAGATGCAGATGCATTATCTCAACGGTTGTATGGTATTGAGTTTCATTTGGTTTGGTCTATGGAGAGTGGTGAGTATTACCTGACACTGTTGTTAAAAAACATTTGAGTAGTCCAATTTAACATGCGATTCAAATCGCAGCTTCTTCCATCTAAAACGGAGTAGAAACCATAGGTAAAGACCGTACGGCGTACGATTAAAATTCAAATCGAAAATATTGGTCAAAACATTGGATTGTGATTCCCATAGTTGAAACCGTAAAATGTCGCATCCAAAACCAAAACAGCACGAAATAAATTTGAAAAAAAAAAGTCGCAGAATTTATAAATCTTTACATGAGAAATGCCTAGATTCTCCATTTAAGGCGTAAGATAAATTTAAGAAAAACAAAACCAGGACAACAAAGGTACTTTTAAAAAAAAAAAAAAGCCAAAATGATCAAGCTTACAAGATATCGACCGGCTAGAAGGTAAGAGAAGCAATTTAACCTTTTATTTAATTCATACCTTTCTTCGATCTCTGTCTTCGTCTTATTGTCGTCGCTGATACTACTTATAGTGTTCTGTTTTTGCTCCACGATGAAAAACAAGCACATTTGCATCATAATTTAAATATTTTTCAGTTATGGACACCTCTCACTTGTCCAATCATATTTTAATTAAATTCAAAATAAATTTGCAGTGAATAACTTATTAATATATTTGTTAGCGGGGTCTCTGTGCATTTGTATGTTAGTTTAGTTTCATAATAGTTCGCTAAAACATATGTAATCATGTATTTGAAAGATTAACATATAAAAAAACTTTAAATCCACGATTAAAGATTTAAATCGCGGTTTGATTCAAAATATTAACTTTACGATTTACGATTCAAATCCCAAATTGACTACCTTGTTACCTGACAAATCAAGGCAATTTACTATACATGCATAACCAAACACGTTAAGTTTATACCATTTCTGGTAACTAAAGCTAATTTACTATAAGTGGATATTTCTTGAGTCCATTGTTATCAAAAATCTTAAAATCTTACGATTTAAATCCCGTTTTGGATTGGATCTCTCCCGTTCCGATTCGATTTACATATTCCGATCCAAACTCACTTAAAACCGCAGTTGAGAAAAATCATTTAATACATACTTATATATTCAATATGTTCATCATCCACAATTCTAATTCTAGTGTTTTTTAAATAAAATAAAAATGAAACAAGAGAAAAAACGGAATTTTAAGTTTTATATGTAAAGTTCTTAAATCATAATCAATTTTAAACTATCTACAATTCTTAAAACATGGGCCTTCTAAATCTACGATTTAAGATTTAAATCCCGTTTTGATTTAAAATTTGAACGTTACGATTTACGATTTGAATCCCATTTTGATAACCTTGCTTGAGTCAATTTGTTCGTTGTTATATTTTCTGTACTATGTGTTATATTTCTCTATTTTATATTTGACTTAGACTAATATTTATGAGTCGGTTGAATCCATTTTTTATTTTTATTTTCAGTTTGTTGGTGAATACGCAAGAGTAGCAGCTCCGCCTGGTAGATGTGTTGCCATAGATATCTAGCTCCTGCTAAACAAAGCCTACAACCCATGAGAAAAGCCTTTTGAACAAGATATGCAATGATTAATTTATTTTTTCCAAAATGGTGTTCGATTTGATTATGACAATGCCTAACAAATTTTTATGTTATTTGCTTGATGCATCATGATTTGTTTGTATCATGTGCATATATGATTTTAATGGTTGTGTTGTGCTAAAATTACATGATAGCCAGCAAAATTTCAAATTGTGATAATATCAAACATGGATCAAATATACATATGTTATGTGTGTTTATTACGGTAAAGATAAAACTTAATATTGTTTGTATCACTAGAATTTAAAAAATAACAAAAGATAGTTTTTATTTTACTAATATATACAATCTTTGGAACATCTTTGCATAATTCTGATGTACTTCAGTTAATATAATATGAATTATAAAATAAAATCCGACAAATAGGTTGTGACTCAAGTAATCTTAAACAATTATAGGTTTTTCCACTTACTATCCAAATTTTGAAACATAAATATTTTGTTAATGAAATTTTTGTACTGAATTTTAATCAAATTTTTAAACAGAAATCATTTTGTTCATAAATGTTAATACTTAACCTACCTAATACATCTAAATAAACAAGGATCCATAAGAAAACATTTCTTTTAGTTAGCAATTGAGACGACCCTATTTATTGGGAAAGAAATTAAAACGATTGTTTTCTTATTTCTGTAATCAAACTTATCTAAAATACATTGTTGAATAAATAAATTCATGCTTTCTCTTTATAAAAACATTCATTCAACTCTTTATTAAAATTAACATATATTTCAATCCTTGTTATTAATTACATACAGACCAATGTCATTAGATTATATTCTAATATATGTTACCATTTTTATCTTATTGCAATCTGTGTCATTTAAGAATTCAATTTAAAATCACAATTTATATTCTAAAATATTTTACATCAATCAATAAAATCATAAAAAAATTCATTTCTAACAATTTAATTCAAAAATTTTATTCACTTTAATATTTTTATGGTTAAAAATACGGATCGTTACAGCTATAATACAGTTTTTATGTACATACTGTCTTGCAAATTGTATGTACAAAAAAAAGAACATTTGCTTCATCTGATTTCATCTCAAAACTTTACAATATAACATTGTGATTGATTGCACAATAACACTACCCTAGGATGTTCCACTGATAGAAAACCCTCTGTGATTTTCCACTAATGGTGAACCCTCATTTGGTTACGAAGGGTATACAAGGTTTCCTTGATGTATACTATTTGTTGATGATGTTGTGCTAATTGATGAAAGTAGGATTAGAGTTGATAGACAACTGGAGCTGTGAAGACAGACTTTAGAATCAAGGAGTTTGAGGCTTAATAGAACTAAAACAAAGCATATGAAGTGCAAATTCAGCAGTGTCGGGTCAGAGGGGCCGGACAAGCAGTGCTCAAAAAGGAATCCTTTCGATATTTAGGATCAACGTTGCAGTATAATGGTGAGATTGATGAAGATGATAGTTTTAAAATTCGAGCGGGATGGGTGAAATGGCGACAAACATCTGACATTCTCTTTGACAGGAAAGTTCTACAGAACGACAATCAGGCATGCGCTGTTGTATGGTGCAGAATGTTGGCCTACTGAAAATCAACACATTCAAAAGATAAATGTAGCAGAGATGCATATGCTCTGATAAAGCTGCGGTCATACAAGAAAAGACCGAATTAGAAATGATAATAGACGCGATAAACTTGGAGTAGCACCAATTGGGGAGAAGCTAGTCCAACACCGCTTAAGATGGTTTGGGCATCTTCAACGGATGGCTCCAGAGGCACCTGTGCACATTGAAATTATAGGACACGTCGAATGCTCAAAAAAAGGTAGAGGTCGACCAAGGTTGACATGAGGAGAAGTAGTAAAAAAGAACTTGAAGGATTGGAATATATCCGAAAAACTGTTGTCAGACAGAAGCGCGTGGAAGTTAGAGATCCACGTACCAGAACAATGAGCTAGGAGTTTTTTTTTGCTTAAAGTTGGTTTAGACATAATGTTATAAGTTTTAGATTATAAGACTAGTGAATAAGAGCTTAAGACGTGGTGTTTGATCTTCGGTCAATATTACTGTTAGTATTATTATTATTGTTATCATCATGGTTTTTTTAATATACACACACACATACACACACACATTTTATTTTTATCTTTATTTTTATTTTATTTAGTTGTTGTTATTATTACTACTACTACTACTATTATTATTTGTTTACTTATTTGACTTTATTTTATTATTATCATCATGGTTTTTATGGTTGTTGTTGTTATGACTTTCAAATTGACTTTGTCATTTGGTTTTGGGTTCCATCTCTAGCCGACCCCAACTTGTTTGGGAATAGTGGTTTAGTTGTTGTTGTTGGTGAACCCTCATTTAATAATAGATCGCTCTGGCAAAAAAATCGACAACACATAATTTAAATAACCAATCCTATAAGTAATTACACTGATAATATTCATAATTTTTATTTGGCTCAATAAATAAGATTTTATAATTATACATAATTACATATACAAATCAAGTTATACTTTTCATATTTCAAATACTTCAAAATTATTACACTCAACCTACGTTGCTCTTCGTGCAACACACAGGCTATATACTAGCTCAGGAGAATATTCCAATAAACAATTGTAAGAAGTCAAATTATATATGGATTTAGTTTATTATCAACTACAACTAGGCTCACACAATTTTGTTGGTACATTGAGATTTATTAGATAAATAATTTATCTTAACCTCCAAAATTCACAATGTTGATTGTCTACCGGTTACTATTTCATTATTTTACTTCGTTCACCATCTCACTCCTTAGATTGTCATAAAAAGTTATGCATGTATGATGAACTTTAAAAAAACAAAAAATAATATATTTTTTATTGATTATACAAATTTATATCATCAAACAACTTAAATCCACATTTCTCGATAATCTTTAATTCTTTAAGAAAGACATACATATCAAATCACACAAGAGATTATATTTCAGTTTCCCGTACATAATACACCATATTGAATATGATAGTCTACATCTTTCATTCATTAAGCAAAGGTTAAAAGAAAATAGAAAAATCGGACCAACCAGTCTTAACATTATTCAAATTTAAGAAAATAAAATTTTACTTCTGATCATCTAATAGAGAAGAAGATGTGCACGGCACATGTTAACAGTAAGGCTTAGTGGTACAAATCTATCATTTTGGCATGATTCCTACTCAGTTTCAGACCAACGCAGCCTTTAATCAGAGTTTTGGATCTCATTCATCTAGCCTGAGATCTCATCCGAAATCCACTTTTTGCACTTGGACAAAACGAGATTTCAAACATGATTTTTAATTGTACACTCATCACACTCGAGATCACAAGATCCCAACCCGAGATATAGACCGAGATGTCATTCCGAGATTTCATCTGAAATCCTAAATTTGAAAGCTTGGTCTCTATATACAGTTCTAACAAGCACACTTGACAACTATCTTTATATCCATAAAATATTACAATTCTAGACCGCTGAATGGCACATTGATACATCAGTTGATTATAGGTTTCGCAGTTAAAAAGGAAGATTAAAAATATGATAACTAAGACTAGAAACTGAGGTTTCAAATCATGATAAAATAGATCCAAAACTAAAATTGAAGAAATAACAAAATAAATGTGAACAAAAATGTGAACTACAAATTGAAAGACTGACTTATGTCTTAGCTTTGTTTCCTAATGAATCCTCGTTCAGCAAAATTTGATTGAGGGAAGACGGTGAACAGGGGAACAGGACAACAGAATGAAATGATAAATGAAAATATTTTGCCCATGAATCAAAAAAGAAAATAATAATAATTAAAGTACATAACTAAATTGTTGACATAGTAACTCATCTGTTTTCATTAAAACTAGTTAAATTTTGGGGTAAATTCCAATTACATGTTCAAACTGATTTGTTTTGATAAGAATAATGAAATGATACAATAATCGGAAGAGCTTGATTGGTGTTTGCACCAGGGTTCTAATGCGTTATTCCTCATCCCATTATCGCACCGTTCGAAACCCTAACCCCAATTTAACCTAAAATCAACATAAACATGAGCCAAAGAGAAGATTACCTGATCTGATTATGGTTTGAGCGCAGAGAAGAATGATTGGCGTTCACCAATTGGGAAGGGCTGATTGGTGTTTGCGTATGGGTTTTACTGTATAGGAGGGAACGTTAGGGAGGAAGAGTTGCGCAAGTTTGAATGAGTGAAACGAGGGTGCTGTGATAGTTTCAGGGTATTGTCAGGGCCAGTTTTGTGGACAAGAAAGAGAGCATTCATTTTAATAATAAAAATTTACCATGAGATATGCTAATTGACTTAATTATCATTCTTTATTTACCCTTATTTTTTCTTAATCCTCTTTGACTTTTAATCCAATTCCACATGAAAGTGCAAAACAAAAGGAGACCAAGTTAATTTTTGCTCAAGAAAGCATTCAACACTTTAATTTTAAATCCTAACTTTTACCGTAGTGAAAAAAGCACACGATAAATCGTGTTAAGAAATTACATTTTCATTAGCTTCTCAGCAAAGTTTGAATCTAGTTATGAAGATCGTGATGAGCTTTTTGTTCTCATCATTATTTTCTTTCTAAAAAGGAAAATAAAAAAGAGAGTAAACGTATGTTTTAACTAAAAGCAAAAGAGATAAAAATATATGTTTTATTAATAGGATGTGTACCTCTTATAGCAATTTAATTTTATGTGGAGTGCTCATAAAATTTTGCACTCTCATATTCTAAACCGAATTGTAAGTAATAATATCTTAGTTTTAGTGTGCTGCTAAATATCTTTAATATCTTCTTTAATAATCTTTATCTTTCTTTAACAATAGTTATAATGGTTTTGTTGTTGCACTTTTTGTATCAGCGTGAACTACAAAAAACGCCCATTACAGATATTATTAAATCTTAATATCACTTAACAATATGATCTAACAATTAAACTTTTTTTGCAAATTAATAACGTCCATTTTTAAATATTATCAACTCTTAATACCACTTAAAAGTAGAATCTAAAAACATAAATTTTCTTTACAAGTTCGTTCTTTATTAATTAATTATATTAAAAATTGAAACTAACAAAAAAATAGATGTTGTGACTTAAAAATAAAAATTCAAACGACTACATGATTTCAGCGCAAAAATACGGTTAAATATTTGTGCAAAACATTTTCACTTAAATGCATTAAACATATAAATTTATTGTGAAGTGCATGCCGTAACGTTCGTAGCTATAATAACTTTGGTGTCATAATTTTTTGGTGTTAGCAAATCTTAATATAAGTTAAAAATAGGATCTAACAATTACACTTCTTTACAAATTCGTTCTTTATTTATTGATAATATAAATAAATATTCAAATTAACAAATAATTAGATGCTATAATATAGAAAATAAAAATTCAAACTAACTACACATGATTTCAACATAAAAGCGTGACTAATTATTTATGTAAATCATTTTATCTTGAATATGTTAGACATGTACAATTTGTAGAAAACAATTCACGCACGAAATGCATTCTACCATCACGCGTGAAGCGAATGCCATAACGCTCATAAATATAACGCTTTTTTGCTCTTTTAGGCTTCTTTTTTCAACTACCATAAATACTCTTCCACCCTTACACACCCACTTCTCATTTTCTGACGTTTTTCATGAGGGCGGTTTTATTTGCATTTCAGTTTTTATCATCCAAACCCAAAAAAGGGCTATTTTTGCCTACTCCAGTTTTCCACTTCCATGTCCTGCCACTTTACCATTTTTTCTTCTGCTGTTTTTTATTTTTTTCCCAGCACGCTAGACAAGAGCGTCGGTCATAATAACACCCTCGTCGATGACAAGTGAGGATGTTGTCACTCACGCTTGCGACGAATGAGGATGTTGTTATCATCCACAACCGCGATAGGTGAGTGTTGTTATCACCCGCGACGGGCGGGGTGGAAAATATTACCCTCTTCGGCAACAAACGTGGATGTTGTTGTCAACCATGCCCACTACGGACGAGATGTTATCGCCCACACCCATATGGACGAGAGTGACATAAGCTTGTTTTTTTAAAATTTCTAGACCTTGTTTTCATTAATTTTAATACTAAATTTAAGGGGGCAAAATATGTATAAAAATATATATTTTTTAAATTGTGGACAATAAAAACTGAGGTGCAACTGGTCTTAGCCTTTTAAGAAAACAAACATTTATTCTTTCTTCTGTTTAAAAATATAACAATAAACAAAAATCGTGAACTCAAATCTCATTAACTATCTTTTTCCTACAATTTCTATCATTTCAAATTTTAGTTAGAAAACTATGGTTAATTTGATAATTTTTGAATCTTAATACACTACAATATGATGTTTGATGATTTTCTTTGAAATCTCTTTGCAGATGATAAAAATTAATGGTATGACAATGACGGTTTACAAAGAAGCAATTGCTCAAACTGATAAATAAATTCGAGATAAGATTATTTATAAAGTTTGTAGAAATTCAAATGTTTTGTGTTAACAAACAAAGTAGGTGTTTGAAGTGTTTTTTTATTATTCTTTTAGTATATTTTTAAATGCATTAAGGAACGCATTAGCGAGTGTGTATAGTTTTATTGGTCAGGTAAGTTGTTTGAGGACAACTTGATTGGCTCAACCACTTGTTATTACAACCCATCTTCAAGCCTACCAAGACAAAATGTTCCAATAGTACAGGAATTAATATATCCTTATTTAGTAAATAGCACAAGCACCAGAGACAAGAAGTTAATTATAACAAATTATATTTATTAGCTTTTTTTATTTCTTTTTGAAATGGTTAGATGGAAATGATATGTAGTATGTATCCAATAGTTTAAGGCTAACTAGCATTCGAATCCATTGTAAATTTGCCTATATAGGCCGATGGAACCAGGCAGGTTGATAGCAAGTAAATTGGTTAAATTTCAAAAACTAAAATCTTATATAGATCTAATTTATTATTATATCTGATCTAGTATGTTCAAATAAAAACAAATTTTATCAAACTTTTCTAATTTGTTTAAATGATAGATTTGACCAGATTTGCATTGGGTATGTTTTGAGTATATCTAAATATATTCAAGTGTATATAGTGCAACTGTAACTTTTCATATTATGTACATACTTAGGTACTGGGATTTACATCACAATGAACACATTCGTCTTTTATATACATCAGCTGTTCAAAACACCGTTTACAAATATGTCTGCGTGTGCGCGTTTGTGCAGTTTATGCACTTAGCGGTTTGATAGTGGTTGAGGTGCAAAATGCTAAAGCGGGGAATAAGCGAGGATATATCGAAAAAAAAGCGAGTGTACAAAAATCTTTAGAAAAAATTAAAGCTCTAAAGTTGATATGTTCTCATTCCCACATCATTTGTGCAAAAAAAAGAAACATTGTTCGCTCCTATATAATAAAACCAAAGAATATCATGATTCATGCAGTTCAGACTCGGTGAATAGAATAGAGTTTTAATTTATGTTGAGCGCTTATGACTTGAACTTAGACTTGTACCATAAATTTGTTGATTTGGTCTATAAGAGGACTGGTCGGATTAACTTTTTTATATTGAAGTTGCTAAAACGGGTGTTAAAAATCATAGATTTAGCGAATGTAGCGGAAACAATGGGGCTTTAAGTGGGTCTACTATTTGATACCGCTAATTGAAAAAACATTGTGGCCAAAGTGCGCTAAGAGCTTTAGTGGGGCATTGTCGAGACTTTAGCGATGCTTTAACTGTATAGATGTATATGTATATGTATAATTCAAAAGTTTTTTTATTAGATGCCCTAATAAATCTAACTTAATTTTGACTAGATCAATCGGAATTCAAAATTTTGTTTCAAAAACATCTTGTTATTTAATTTGATAAGACAATGAAATTAGATCAAGATCAACAAATTCAAATATATATTATACATTAATAATTTAAAATAAAAATAAAATAAGGAGATTTTGTAAATATAATGTACACGTACATATGTGTGTCCTTTTACCAAAAACACAATCTTTTACTATTATTTTTGTTCAATTGATATGTTTTATTTTGGACATAATTAATAATTAAATGCGAACATGATTAGTAAATTAACATTTCAACCTGAAATTAAAGACTAGTTTTTTTTGTTCAAAGGAAAAAACTTTTTTAAACAAAATTAGGATGTTAGTTTATGTGGGCAATACACATCAAAATAGATCTCCTTTGATATTGTGTGTGTACCATTTTTTGTTTTTGTTTTTGTTTTTTTGTTAAACCATTTATTATAAAGTTGTTTTCAAATTTGTGTGTGTTATATGTGTGTGTATGTATTTGTATATCTCTCTGCGTATGTAGAGAGAGACATAGATACATATATGTACATGTGTTTGGAAACAAGAAACTAACTATGAATCAATGGAAATTAACATTGATATTTAACTAAATAAATATATACAGATATAAAATAATAAATTAGCTATTAGATCTAGTTCTAAAACAACATCAACAACAGTAGAAATCAACAATAAGAATTAACAACCAAAATCATTATTATTAATCTCAAATTCAATCCAAAACAACTCCTCATAAAAATTTCAAATCTGCACATCTATTAAATAAAGTTGGATAATAATTGCGTATACAAATTTGTCAAAGCAATTAAATAGCTAGACCTACATCATCATGATGAAAATATATAAAATAGAATAAGTTAAACCATATTGATGTTGCCCTTGAATGCACCTTGATTGAAAGAGTTGCTTCTAGATCCGAAATCTCGGTCCCTAACTTTGGAAGAGAAGGAGAACCATTTTTTATTTGTTTGAATCAATTGGATGTAATTAAAATTAAAATTTTATTATTTTTTCCTCCAAGATTTGAGCCGAAAATGATGCAAAAGGAAGATGGAGACTAGGGTTTGATGGAGTGATTAAGAGAGAAAATAAGGAGTTAAATATGGTATTTATAGATGAAATCAAATAGCAATTGCCTCCTTTAATTACTTAACCCTTTTCTTTCATATTTTAGGTCCAACCTTTGGATTTTGAAAACCTTTTTGCTCATTCCATGGTCGACTATAGATTAGATGAACCCTTCAAATGTTCCAAAACATTTAGCAATTAGTTATCTTTTTAATCAAATTCAAATGTGTACCAATTGTACATCGATTATTATATATATAACTTTTATATACGTAACTACTTAGTTACTGACGGCTTTCAGAAAATACTAACGGCACCCAATACATCAAATAAATCATTAATTAATATTTCATAAATATTGATTAATTTATAATAATTTGCAAATCAATTAAATAATGTAGTATTTCGACTAATCTATCAATGCAGTTATGCGACTCAGATATGTAAATTCAATCAGCGAATATCGAACAATTTGAATATTAGTGTTCACATTTCACCTTAACTAGTGGTATGATAGTATGCCTGAATTTATCGCTTATACGTCTTTTTTGGTAAAATCCAATTTTATAGTTTTAAATGGTACCTTTTAATAGCGATTATTTGCACCAATTCCCTTAGCTAACAATATATCAATTTAGGGCTTATGGAATTTAATTTTGGTCAAAATTCCAACACCGTCTACATTCAACTCAGTCAGTCCATAAATAAAGTCTTTGATTCAATAATAACATTTTTTTTGCTTTCAAGATTAATATTACTTGAATACGTCTTATCTGAAAAATATGATTTTTCAGGATAGTTTTTCTATAAGTCAACGCCAGCACAAAAAAGTATGCTATTGTATCTACACAAATAGCAATATAGTTTTTCATGTAAAGTTTAGATACAATCAAAAGCTCTAAAACAAATTTTCATTTAGTAAACTCGGACAATTGCCATAATTGAATATACCTACTTTGTCTTGTCTCTGCGTTGTTAAACATAGCCATGCGCATCAATGGCGCTTTTAACTGTGGTGTATTGTTTGATTGTATTTATTATTATTATGAGTGAAGTTTGAATATTGCAGTGTCAAAGTCTAATCCAATTTGGTAAGCTGTTAAGTCTTAAGCAGACAATTAACAGCATAAATGGGAAACAAACGTTTCAAGATCTTCAATTGTGTTTAACATATGAAACGGTCCCTGTTTCTTCATTGGAACGGTGGCCTTCATTTTTTGAATCAATACAAAGTTGAATTGTTAACAATATAGTGTGTTTGTTTCCAAACTATCATTGATGATTATTAATCAAAATTACATTATCCTTACAATAAATTCAAGAAATTAAAGAACAAAGAAGAAAAGAAATTTCAACCAATCAGTTTATATACCAACTTGCAGCTAAGAATACTAAAAGTGCATATACCTGTAGGAGCTTTTCTGACGATGGCAACACGGAAGGTCGATACAACGCTTACGACTGGTGCCAGTTAGGGGAGGAGGCTCTGACGGTAGTTGCAGCGGCGACTACTTAGGTATTAGGGTTTCTCCATCTGGGGGCAAAAACTGGAGAATCAATTAGGACGGTTTGGTTCATGGGCACGGTCAACCGAAGAGATGCCCATAAGTATCCAGAATGAAGTTCAATAGTATTTATCAAGTCGCGAGAATTGTGTGTTCCTACCAGCGATGAGTAACATACTGACCCATATTTGAAGAGTGTAAGTAGTATAATCTCAACGCATGTATTGATATTCATTTTTTAAACATCTTGATTAGGAATATTTAAAATGGTACATCGTTTAATATTGTGATAATTTCTTGTGATTACAAGCCCTTGTAATTATAATCACATACCATATCGTTTCAAGATTTTTTTGTAATATACTTTAAATTAATTACTTATATCACTAAATAGCAAAGCATATACTAGAAGAAAAAATACCTTTATTATGAACAAGATTTGTCTAAAGTTCTCAAATCCAGGACTCGAAAATAGACGTCGATGATGCTGCAATAATGACTTAAGTCATTTTCCAACGACAAAATGAGTTCTGTATTATTTTGCACAACATAAATAAACAGACCAGCTTACCAGCTTTTTCATTACATCAATTCGAATTACATAATTCATTACACATTTTAACCCAAATATTTGCCCAGGCGGAGTAAATATAAATAAAATATAGATAGAGTAGAGTTGTGTCTGACATGTAAGATACCAACACAACACATAACCGCATAACTAATTATAAATCCTGGTTTTACACGACGGAATTTTAAAATATTTATTATTATAAACAAGCCTCCTGCTTCGTTTTCAAATTTTTTTTTCGTCCTTCAAAAGCTACCCGTTTGATCCATAAACTTAGCTTGCTCGAATGAGTACCGGTGTGGTTTATGGGAAATAATAAAAACACGGGTTAGACATAAAGCTTGGTATGAGTAAAAAATTTACCCTGGTCATTCATAGCTGTGCAGTTAATGCCCCGCTATAACCTTGCTATATCTCATAGCGGATTTCTACCACTATGATTTTTTCATATAGCCCCAAATATAGCCTTCCCGCTTTAAGCCCCGCTATTTCCACTATATCTCGTAATTCCCACTATATTTTATTATTTCCGCTATATCTTCTTTAAAAGAAATGAATAGAAAAATGACATTTATAGATTATAAAAATTATGAAATTTATTTATTTAATTGAATTTTTAATATATTTTTAGAAATTAAAATACTCTAATATTTTACTAAATTCAATTATGTTATATAAGAAATTTACTTTTATTTACACTATATTCACACATGTTTTTATTTAAAATTATTTGTGTATTAATTATAATTCAAATAAATGTTAATTTTTCATTTAATTACCATTTATATATTTGTAAAAACATTAAGTACGAGTTTTATATGATATTTTAGAGTCATCCGTTATATCCCGCTATATTCTCGTTGTATCCCCGCTATGACTTTTTGCACCTCTGCCGCATTGAATCTGCCGAGCGCTTTAACTGCACAGATTCATAGTGAGACCACACCACTAATGTTGAACGGGTTTTTCCCTCACTTCATCATGATACATCATATATGTAAGCAACATTACATAAAAAGAAACCACGTGTGTATATAATCAAGAAGTGTACCCTCCACTTACCATCCAATCATGAACTATGTCAAACAACCATTCATCCAATCAGGCATCACCTAATCTCTTGTTTTAGGCTTTCGTCATTAAGTTATCATTAACTTATTTACTGATTACCTCACTAGGCCTGTCTATTACTTATTTTATCTTTTCTTGAACAACGTCACCTACTGAAATGGTCACTCATTCCACCAATATGATCCACGCTGACTAGAGCCACCCCGACTCTCCTAAGATGAAGAATATAAGCACCGTGAATACATTCCAGTAAGAGTCCTTACTAAGCATAAATAGCCCATCTTAGTAGCTGAACCGCTATTGTTCACGTTGCCGATTTATTTATTCTAGTTATAACACACCTTGATGTTTTGGCACCCTGCCCTACCTCCCCTTTAGAGTTTATAAATCTTTTAGGATTCAACCCTATCATGGCACCCTGCCATATACCATTGGACATTGGGCTAATAATTGATGCACCTTGCCATCCAATAACTTCATTAACTGGTGTATCTTTATAATCATGATTTAACACATTTATTCATTTATTTATAGTGTACCCTACACTCTCTTCAGATAAAACATCTTTATCTTTCAATTTAAATGATACCCTATCATTTATTAGCTTCTCTGAGTTTTTCTACATTCCAAAAATAATTTAACATAATTTTATCTTATCAAAATTCCTCCTTTATTCCATCCTTATAAATAGTTCAATAACACTTGAAAACTGTTTTCCAAAGTGCCTTAAGTGTTGGAACTGGGCCAGTCCACAGCCGAAGTTATTGATGAATTTTAAAAAATTCCTTATTGGATCTTTATTGAGCCTATGAAGTCTAACTCATTTAGAATATTTCTAAATATTATTTACATAAAGTCTTTTATTTTATTTAAATTTATAAATTGCATAGTTTTATTTGATTTATATATTAATATATATGTATGTATGTATGTATGTATGCATGCATGTATGTACGTATCATATACATATATGTATGTTTGTACATGTGTACCATGTCAGCTCATGCAAGTTGTAGCATGTCTATGTATAGATGTTGGGATTTACATCACAATGGACATGTTTGCCTATCCGATATGTGTGTTGCCCAAATGTATGTATGTATATAAGCTTATTACTTGTATATAAATGTTATATATATATATATGTATGTGTGTGTTAATTTTATTTAAATAATCATAAGTGAAAGATATTTAATATATATATATATGTATGTATGTATGTATGTATTTATATAATTTGTAGATAAAATATTAATAATATATCTATATGCATATTATTATAATATATTTATTTAAATATAATAAGTTATTTCAATTAAAATAATTTATATTTTTTTTAAACCATGAATAATATATGTACCAATATATAAATATATATAATGATAAAATAATATTTTATTTAAAAATCACACACACACACACATATATATATATAGTGTATAAGTATATATATAGTGTATAAATATATACATATTAATTAAAAAAATTAAATTCCAAATCATATATATAACACCAACAAATTTTATTATTAATTTTATTATTTTAATTGAATATTTATTCGAAATTACATAAGATATCAATAAAAATTATTTTCGAAACATTTTTTCAGATTTTAAATTTCCAATAACTCATATATAATATTTTAAAGTTTGAATAATTTTTCCTTATTTTTTCCGGTCAAATTTTATTTTTTATTAATTTATTAATTTTCAGTCAATTATAATAATAAATTTTAAAAATAGCAAAAACAATACTAAAATTTTTATCTGATGGCCGAGAGCTTATCTTATGATAAAATGATTTTATAAATTTTAAAAATAATTTCCATAACATATTTTATTTTATATGATTTATTTATGTAATATATTAATTTAAATAATATTTAATATTAATAAATAATTACAAAAAATTAATTTCTTAGTGCCAAAAATTACTATTGCTATAATGTTATATATATATATATATATATGATCAATTTTAACTATAGTATGATATTGTAATTAAATATAAAATATATATGTATATAATTAAATGATATATGTATATAGATTGATAACATTTATATAAACTATATATATAATTATATTGATTTTTTTTATTTATATGTATATACATATATATAACCAAACTAACTTGTGACAACATTAATACATATCAGAGTCATTACATAATTAACAATATAATAATAATATATACCTAACAAAATTTTATTCAGAAAATCATAAACTATTATTTGTTAAAAACATACCTAAGTACCAAAGCCTTGAAGTACACTTTGAAAGAATGAACTCTCCCATTTGAAACCTTTTCGATTCGATAGATTACTGGTCCTTGAACCATTGATCTTTGACTATCGGATAGTGATCGACTTTGAGTTGATTTGAGCTTGATATGATGGAGCACCTATAGTGAATTTTCGGCCAGCAATGGAAGGATAAGGAGGCAGCAAATGATCATTTGTAATTAGGGTTAGGATGTTTAATAATGGATAGAAGAGAGAAAATAATGGATCTCATCTTATACTAATTCTCCCTCAATCTGAGCCATCCAAAATCTAACATCTCTACCCTATTTTAAGCTGCTCTATATGTCTGTATTGTAGCTGAAAATCTCACCCAACATGATAGGCCAAAATGCCATTTAAGCCGAAAGAAAATATTATTTAATTAAATCCAATTCAATCACTTATCGATATCGTATATCGATTGATGTTTTTATAACTATTATAAATATATTTAATAATATTTATTAATCAAAATTTTATAATTAATATTTCATAAATATTAATTAATTTGTAATAATTATAAACTAATTAAATAGTTTGGTTAAAGGAGAATTCATCGTTTTGGTTGTGTGACTTGTTTGGTGTAAATGTGGTTAGCAATTAATATCGAATTATTCGAATATTAACATTCACACATCACTTAGCAGGTGGCATGGCACTTTGGCCAAATTTATCACTTACTTCATTTCGGTAAAATCCAATTCACTTTGTTAAGCGTTACGTGATTGTGGCTTTTATTTACACCAATTATTTTCGTTGAAACTATATCACTTTGGACTTATGGAATTTGATAATGGTCAAAATTCCAGTATCATCCACATTCAACTCTACACTCCAAACACAAAGTTCTTGGTTCAATAATAACAATTATTATTAACCAAAATACTCTAGCCAGAAACTTTGACTTTGAGTTGACCGTGATACTAGTCCTATATAATTAAGGAGACAAATCCTCTCTTGAATAGTGCTTCACTTCCAATACTTCTGCTTGACGCAACTATATTCACTTGATGGACATCGTGTGATGATTTGACTATATTCAAAGTGGAGCTTTCATATTGAAGAGTGACAGTATTCGCAAGTCAAGTGAACTGTATAAATCAGTCACATTGATATTTTCTTTAACCAACAGAAAGTTATCGAGTGAATCATTCCATAGTTATCCAATAACTATCAGTACATAACCCTAGGTACCCCTAGTAATCACGAGTAATAAACTACCTAACATTTGGAGAGCGTTACGTACTCTAGTCTCAACAGATATATCGATATCTGGTCTAGATGAATCTTGACTAGAAACATTTAAAATGGTATGTTTGTTTTCATTGTGATAAATTACTCACGGTTATAATACTTTATAACTACTATCACAAAACATACCATTTATGGATTTCTATTAAATATACTTTTAACTAAATTAATTAATTAATATAACACATTGTATCAAGTATATAATAGAAAAAAACACCTTTTATTTTGAACAAGATTGATTATCGAGATAGATATATAACAAATTACATAATTGCACCTAGGACATACCCCTAACTCTATCAATCTCATATTTGCACTTGGGGTCAATTATGAAATCTTATTCCAACTTCTACAATCAATTTCCTCAAAATCAATTGGGTCGACCCTCAATGAATGAGTATGCTATTATGTTTCAATTATCTACTTTGTCAATCAACTCTCTTCGACATTGATAAACCACCTTTATCATGTGGAATAATTCAGAGAATATCTCTCAACTTCCAGTAAGCTCTAAGTTCTGTTATGAACTATATCATGACATTATTATCTTATAACAATGTTATGAGATTCTCAACGTTTGGAATCACCCACAGATCAATTATAAATTTGTGCATTTATATTTTATATACATTGTTTTCATCGTAGCATGTAACGACCCGTATTTTCACGGATCGAAAAGTTCGTCAAATCTGGAGTTTTAGCAATTTTGAGCCATTTCAGATTTTAGGCAAATTTTGCCTAAGTCCTAAGTCGTTCACGACTTAGCATAAGTCGTGAGTCGTATACGACTTAGGAGATAGGAGTGACCCAGGGTTTGGCGACCTAAGGAAATAAGTCGTAGCGGGGCTAAGTTAGTAGGTTGAAGTTAACTCGGCAAGTGTTAAGTCGTAGGTTGTAAGTTGTTGCCGAGTTAAGGGATAGACAACCTAAGGAAGTGACCGACTTATGTTATTGTAGACGACTTAAGGTTTTGAGTTAAGTGTTAAGTCGGCTGACGAGTTAAGGTAGTGGTCGACTTAAGACCTGGACGACTTAGGAGTTGAGTCTTATCCTGATAGATCGGCAAAGCTGCTATGTTAAGTCGTAGGTAGGCTACTGTGTTAAGTCGTGACCGAGTTAGAAGTTAGACAAGTGAGTTTTTAAGTCGGCAGTTGTTTAAGTCGTATGGGGTTAAGTCGTATGGGGTTAAGTCGTAACCCAGTTAAGTGTTAAGTCGTAAGTTTGTTAGGTCGCTGGGTTAGGCCAAAGTGTTAGGTCGTAGATGACTTAAAGAGTTAAGTCGTAAGTCGTACTCCTTCGTAAGTCGTAGGTCGGAGACCCAGTTAGGTCGTAACCTGGTTGAGTCGTGGTCGAGTTAAGGAGATAGCGTTGTCTTAAGTCGTAGGGACTTAATCTGTTAAGTCGTATGTCGGCTGAGTGTTGAGTCGAGGATTGGGATAAGTCGGAGACGACTTATGGAGTTAGCCGAGTTACGACTTAGCGAATTTTCTGCCTATAAATAGAAGGGGGTTGGCTTCATTTTTGAGATCCGGATTTTGAAGCGACGAAGTGCTGCCATTTTGAGAGCTCGACTTCTACACTTCTTCACTTCTTTTCTCCACTCTAATCTAGTGCTTCCATCCATCCAAATTGAAGATCAAGGTTGAAGATTCAAGAGCTTGGATTGAAGATCTTCATCTTTTCAAGAGAGATTTCTTCGTTTGAAGCGGATTCGTGATAGATCAAGCTTGATCCTTCGCTGTCCAAATCTGAAGCGTGTTGATTTGAGGTTGTTTTGGTGATTTGGTGAGTGGTGATTATCTCTCACACGGATCCAAAGGAGTATATCGGATTGTTGGCTAGATTTGGTGTTAAAATAGAGATTTCCATGCATTTTCTTCATCCAAAGTGTAGATCCATATAGATCCATTGTTCATGATGATGTTACATCCATTTTATCATATGTTAACCTATGCAAGTTCATTCATCAAGTTTGTAGAGATATAATCCACGTTTTCATGCTTATTGGACTTTCAACTCTTTAATTACGAAAATGCCATTATTGTTATAATTGTCTACTTAGATCATTTTTGAATGCTTGATTGCTTGGATTGATGTTTGATTTGATTGATTGTTATGAACTAGATGATTGATGATTAGATTTAGATCGAAGACGATTCAAAAGCTAAGGGAAAGGCTCTTGAATTGAGAAAGCTGCTCGTGGCATATGTAGCGGGATGATGAAGCTCTTATGCATAGATTTGATCATGTGATGAAGCGAGGCAATCATGTGATGAAGACTTGGTCTAATCCAGACGGGATCATTCCAAGCATGTTGATAACTCGGTGATATGATTCGAGTTGAGGATAATGAATGGATATGAGAATAGTCGTCGAGGAGGATGACTAGGAGGCTTGGATAGCATCGTTGTTGAAGGTTCTAGCATGCTCTAAGCAAGAGTACGTTTGGGCAGATTCGATAGTACCAACGACTAACTGTTGATGGTCGAGTACTCTGGGCAGATTCGATAGTCCTAGGCACGGGTTGCGACGATGTGCGGGAGTTATGTCTAGAACCGGGGTTTCCTTTAGCCCTTGACGGACGGCTGAAAGAATGTGCCGGTCATTCAATTAACGGTGATATCGAAGCGCTGATAACAGTGATAGCCAAAGTCATGGATGTTTGGTCGTATCGCCATTCGGACTCAAGAGCGGTATTTTCTGGGTGCTTATCTGATTTAGGCCTTGGTACTTGGAAAACATCGCCCTTGACTCGAGTGAAAGTAGCTTTACTTTAAATTGTATGCTCTGCTATGTTTGCTTCTGCTTAGTGTGTGTCTGGGGGCTATCACTGTAGAATGAGGTTGGAGTGGGATGGTTGTATTCCTATTCCTTTTCCTTTATGCTCTTTTGGTATGTTGTTAGTTAATTTACTACTCACTAAGACTGTTGTCTGACTCAAGGCTTTATGTTTTTAATTCTTATTGCCTTGGGCTGTTCGTCCATTTTGGGACGGGCAGACTAGGTAGCAGGTGACAGGTGCTGTTCTCTTCTCACGATGCTGATATCGAAGACGAGCTTGAGGGTTGCATATTATCTTCTTATTATATGTACTGGATATTCCGCTGTTTTGTATTCTCTGAGAGATATGTAGTGAGGCTTGATGTATTGACTATGTGGATGTTTGTATTTAACTATTATGGAGTTTTATATGATGTCATTTTGTTCTGTAAAGCTTCAATATACATATGTTCTATTGTATTTTGTCCATGCACTGTGAGTAATACGATAGATTCTGTTGTTTTAACCTTACCTTGACAATCATCCATGGTCGCCTGGCACACTTTACAGCGCTCTATCTTTAGATTTGGTGCAGGGGTTATGGGCGGTCGTCACATTTGGTATCAGAGCATTGGTTAATCGATTTTACCCAACGCTCGCTGACGTAACTACATATGAGAGACGTAATTGTATTTTGATGGATGATTACTATATATAATATAGTAGTTTAGCAGTAAGTTAGTCCTTTATGCAGTTGTTTCTCTAGATGTTCTGATCATTCCTTTTTATAGATATTGAGAATGAGTCGAAGAGGGAGACCAGCTGCTAGGGAAGGCCGTGCTACTGAAGAGACTGCTGATTATGCAGCCATGTTCGAAGCTATGATGACTTCGATCATGAGAAGGATACCAGTTCCAAGGGCAGCAGTTGATGTTGGAGTTCAAGTCCAAACTCCCGAACCAGTGGATTTTGCTAAGTTGTGCAAGGATTATACTGCTCTTGGAGGGAAGGTTTTCTTGGGAACAGAATCAACTATCGAAGTCCAGAGATGGATAGATGCTTGTAGAAGGATCTTTGGTGATTTGGGAATTGATGATGCAACTAAGAGGAAGTTGGCATCAAGGCAGCTTCAGGGGAGAGCCTCTGATTGGTGGAACTCTATTACCATCGATACTGCGGAGGAAGAGATTACTTGGGAGCAATTCCAAGTCAGATTTGAAGCTAAGTTCATTTCTACAGCTCAGAAGTCTGTTCTGTTCAAGAGGTTTGTGGAGCTCAAGCAAGGTGGAAGATCAGTTCTTGAGTATGTTTCTGAGTTTGAAGCTTTGTCCAAGTATGCCCGGTCATATATTGAATCTGCTTATCAGAAGAATGAGAAGTTTGTGACCGGCTTGGATGGTTATCTTGGGAGACAGTTGGTGGATCATTTGGACGATTCATTTGAGAAGCTTGTGGAGAAAGCTCTTAGGCATGAGAGTCTGTTTCCTAAGGAAGGACCTGCTGTTGCTGTTACCAAGGGAGAGTCTAAACCACAGCAGGGTGGAAACCAAAAGAGGAAGCAGCAGCAGCAGAAGGGTAAGGATGGCCAGAAGAAGCCGAAAGGCGAGGTGACTTGCTACAATTGTCAGCAGAAGGGCCATTTCTCTAAGGATTGTAAGAATCCGAAGGTGCCAATGAAGTGTCACAACTGTGACAAGCCAGGGCACATCAGGAAGAATTGTCCAGAACCGAGGAAGGACAAGCAGATTGTGCAAGCTTATGCTTTGGGAGCTGTTCCGTCGTCTTCAAAAGCTCCTACTGCTGAAGAGAAGGGAAAGAGTGTGGTTGTTCAAGGTACTCTTTTCCTATGTGGTGTTCCGGTTAGAGTTCTGTTTGATACTGGAGCGTCGCATTTGTTTGTTTGTAATGAACTCGTAGGCCGGTTAGGTTTGGCACCGGATATTGTTGATAGGCCATTGGTTGTGACTAATCCAGTTGGGGGTTCGTCTTGTTTGTGTATGTTATGCCGTGGTCTAGTTGTATCGAGTCATGGTTGCTCTTTTGTTTGTGATTGCTTTGTTCTGAACTTTGCGGGGTTCGGAATTATTTTGGGTATGGACTGGCTTAGGAAGTATGCGGCTAAGGTTGATTGTGAGAGGCTGGAGGTGACAGTCGAGAATGTGGAGGGGCGAAAGATTATGATACGATGTAAGCATGAGGAAGGCATCTTCATGAGCTTCATGTATTCGCTAGTTGTTCCACGGGATGGACTGTCTTTAGTGCCTATCGCAAATGGATTCGAGGATGTCTTTGACGAAGTCAAAGGGTTGCCGCCGCATAGAGAGATCGAGTTTCGAATAGATTTAGTTGAAGGAGCCAGACCTATTGTAATGCCTCTTAGGCGGATGGCGCCTAGGGAACAGCAGGAGTTGAGGGTGCAAGTTGATGACCTTTTACAGAAAGGATTCATTCGGCGTAGTGTGTCCGAGTGGGGTGCACCAGTTGTGTTTGCAACCAAGGCAGATGGGTCGTTGAGATTGTGTGTGGATTATCGTGAGCTGAATAAGGTGACTAAGAAGAACAAGTATCCATTGTCGAGAATAGATGACTTGTTTGATCAGCTTCACGAAGCCAAGGTGTTCTCTCAGATGGATTTGGCAACGGGATTTCACCAGTTGAGAGTAGCTAAGGATAGTGTGCCGAAGACTGCTTTTAGGACACCATCCGGTTTCTTTGAGTGGCTGGTAATGCCGTTTGGATTGACTAACGCGCCAGCATATTTTGTGGATCTTATGAATAGAGTGTTCAGAGATCAGTTGAATAAGTTCGTACTTGTGTTCGTGGATGATATTCTGATTTATTCCAAAACGGAAGAGGAGCACAAGACGCACTTGCGTATGGTTTTGGAAATCTTGCGGAAACATCAGCTGAAGGCTAAGTTTTCGAAGTGTCACTTCTGGAAGAGTGAAGTGAGATTCTTAGGCCATGTGATTTCTGGAAATGGAATAGCGGTTGATCCCGCTAAGGTGGCAGCAATCCAGGATTGGGTTAGACCTAAGAATGCATCTGATGTGAGAAGTTTTCTTGGGTTAGCAGGATATTATCGACGGTTTATCAAAGACTTCTCCAAGATAGCTGCACCGCTAACAGGATTGACGAAGAAGAACCAAGTGTTCAGTTGGGATGCTAAGTGTGAGCAAGCTTTCGGAATCCTGAAAGAGAGACTGACGAGTGCTCCTGTTTTGACTATTCCAAGTGGGAATGATGAGATGGTGGTTTACACCGACGCATGTGGTACTGGACTTGGAGCAGTGCTGATGCAGAGGGATAAAGTTGTTGCGTATGCAAGTCGACAACTGAAGCCGCATGAAAGGAATTACCCGACTCATGATTTGGAGTTAGCGGCGATTGTATTTGCTCTGAAGATGTGGAGACATTATCTGTTGGGAGTTCGATTCGAGTTGTTTACGGATCACAAGTCATTGAAGTATCTTTTCTCCCAAAAGGATTTGAATCTTCGGCAGCAACATTGGCTAGAGTTTTTAGCATCATATGATTTTGGTATAGCTTATACTCCGGGAAAAGGTAACGCAGTGGCAGATGCGTTAAGTCGAAGACATGCAGGATTAGGAGCCATGTTTTCAGAATGGAAGAGTCTCGAGTATTTAGCTGGATTTGACTTCAGGCCTAGATGTGAATTGGAACCTGAGATGTTGGCAAACTTATCGATAAGACCCACTCTTGTGGAAAGGATTGGCGAGAGCCAAAAGCGAGATGATAAGCTTGTCAAGATTATCCGTGATTTGGAATCTGGATTGGATCCAAAAAAGGATAAAGGATTCGAGGTCGATCGAGAGGGTTGGCTTCGGAAGCAAGGACGACTAGTTGTTCCCAATATAGATGAATTGAGGAGTGAAGTTTTGAAGGAAAGTCATCACTCGAAGTTGACAATTCATCCTGGTGGAAATAAGATGTATCGGGACATGAAGAGAACCTACTACTGGGAAGGTATGAAGAAGGATGTTGGAAATTTTATTTCCAAGTGTATGAACTGGCAGTTGGTAAAGGCTGAACAGAAGAAGCCAAGTGGATTGCTTCAGCCATTAGAAGTTCCTACATGGAAGTGGGAACAAGTATCGATGGATTTTATTGATGGATTGCCTAGAACCAGAACAGGAAATGAAGGAATTTGGGTTATCGTTGATCGTTTGACCAAGAGTGCAAGATTCATTCCTATTCGATCGACTAGGACTGCATCAAAGTTGGCGGAGTTGTATGTTAAGTGGATAGTTCGATTCCATGGTATTCCGAAGAGTATAGTGAGCGATCGAGATCCATTGTTCACTAGTGGGTTTTGGAAGAGCTTCCAGGAAGTTTTGGGAACCGAGTTGTGTTTGAGTACAGCTTATCACCCTCAAACGGATGGTCAGACCGAGAGAGTCAACCGAGTTTTGGAAGATCTTCTTAGAGCTTGTGTTTTGGATTTCGGAGGATCATGGGAAGATCACCTTCATTTGGTAGAGTTTTCATACAACAACAGTTACCAGTCAAGCATTGGTATGGCACCGTATGAAGCGTTGTATGGAAGACCGTGTAATTCTCCGACATGTTGGATAGAGACCGGAGAAAAGCTGATACTTGGGCCAGAAATGTTTCGACAGACTTCAGATTGTATAGAGATCATTCGGCAACGAATGAAGGCAGCCCAAGATCGTCAGAAGAGTTATGCCGATAAGCGTCGAAAGGATTTGGAATTTGACGTAGGAGATATGGTTTTTGTGAAGATTTCTCCACTGAAGAATGTTATCCGATTCGGGAAGAAAGGAAAATTAACTCTGAGATTTGTTGGACCATTCCCGATTATCGAGCGAATTGGAAAGCTCGCTTATAGATTGGAATTACCGAAGAAGATGTCGAGTGTGCACAATGTTTTTCACATATCATATCTACGGAAGTATGTGCACGACTCGAATACAGTAGTTTCTGCTGATAGCTGTGAAGATTTCGAAGTTGATCCAGTTGATAGAAGACCTCGTAAGCCGCTTCGTGTTGTTGAAACCGACACGAAACAGCTTAGGAGGAAGGTAGTTAAGTTGCTCAAGATACAATGGAGTGATGATGATAACGACTGTACGTGGGAGGTGGAAGAGAGGATGAAGGCAGCTCATCCTGAACTCTTCAAGGTATGGCCCTAAGGTGTCGTGTCATCTCGCGACATTGTAACTTGTTCTAGTTTTAGAATTCTGTACGCTAAGCTAGAATTGGATGCATGGTTTGTTGATTGCTATGGATGGTAGGCGTACAGAATAGTTTTTGATTGCTATGATTGTTTGGAATTTCGGGGGCGAAATTCCTAAGGGGGAGAGAATGTAACGAACCGTATTTTCACGGATCGAAAAGTTCATCAAATCTGGAGTTTTAGCAATTTTGAGCCATTTCAGATTTTAGGCAAATTTTGCCTAAGTCCTAAGTCGTTCACGACTTAGCATAAGTCGTGAGCCGTATACGACTTAGGAGATAGGAGTGACCCAGGGTTTGGCGACCTAAGGAAATAAGTCGTAGCGGGGCTAAGTTAGTAGGTTGAAGTTAACTCGGCAAGTGTTAAGTCGTAGGTTGTAAGTTGTTGCCGAGTTAAGGGATAGACAACCTAAGGAAGTGACCGACTTATGTTATTGTAGACGACTTAAGGTTTTGAGTTAAGTGTTAAGTCGGCTGACGAGTTAAGGTAGTGGTCGACTTAAGACCTGGACGACTTAGGAGTTGAGTCTTATCCTGATAGATCGGCAAAGCTGCTATGTTAAGTCGTAGGTAGGCTGCTGTGTTAAGTCGTGACCGAGTTAGAAGTTAGACAAGTGAGTTTTTAAGTCGGCAGTTGTTTAAGTCGTATGGGGTTAAGTCGTAACCCAGTTAAGTGTTAAGTCGTAAGTTTGTTAGGTCGCTGGGTTAGGCCAAAGTGTTAGGTCGTAGATGACTTAAAGAGTTAAGTCGTAAGTCGTACTCCTTCGTAAGTCGTAGGTCGGAGACCCAGTTAGGTCGTAACCTGGTTGAGTCGTGGTCGAGTTAAGGAGATAGCGTTGTCTTAAGTCGTAGGGACTTAATCTGTTAAGTCGTATGTTGGCTGAGTGTTGAGTCGAGGATTGGGATAAGTCGGAGACGACTTATGGAGTTAGCCGAGTTACGACTTAGCGAATTTTCTGCCTATAAATAGAAGGGGGTTGGCTTCATTTTTGAGATCCGGATTTTGAAGCGACGAAGTGCTGCCATTTTGAGAGCTCGACTTCTACACTTCTTCACTTCTTTTCTCCACTCTAATCTAGTGCTTCCATCCATCCAAATTGAAGATCAAGGTTGAAGATTCAAGAGCTTGGATTGAAGATCTTCATCTTTTCAAGAGAGATTTCTTCGTTTGAAGCGGATTCGTGATAGATCAAGCTTGATCCTTCGCTGTCCAAATCTGAAGCGTATTGATTTGAGGTTGTTTTGGTGATTTGGTGAGTGGTGATTATCTCTCACACGGATCCAAAGGAGTATATCGGATTGTTGGCTAGATTTGGTGTTAAAATAGAGATTTCCATGCATTTTCTTCATCCAAAGTGTAGATCCATATAGATCCATTGTTCATGATGATGTTACATCCATTTTATCATATGTTAACCTATGCAAGTTCATTCATCAAGTTTGTAGAGATATAATCCATGTTTTCATGCTTATTGGACTTTCAACTCTTTAATTACGAAAATGCCATTATTGTTATAATTGTCTACTTAGATCATTTTTGAATGCTTGATTGCTTGGATTGATGTTTGATTTAATTGATTGTTATGAACTAGATGATCAATTTTAACTATAGTATGATATTGTAATTAAATATAAAATATATATGTATATAATTAAATGATATATGTATATAGATTGATAACATTTATATAAACTATATATATAATTATATTGATTTTTTTTATTTATATGTATATACATATATATAACCAAACTAACTTGTGACAACATTAATACATATCAGAGTCATTACATAATTAACAATATAATAATAATATATACCTAACAAAATTTTATTCAGAAAATCATAAACTATTATTTGTTAAAAATATACCTAAGTACCAAAGCCTTGAAGTACACTTTGAAAGAATGAACTCTCCCATTTGAAACCTTTTCGATTCGATAGATTACTGGTCCTTGAACCATTGATCTTTGACTATCGGATAGTGATCGACTTTGAGTTGATTTGAGCTTGATATGATGGAGCACCTATAGTGAATTTTCGGCCAGCAATGGAAGGATAAGGAGGCAGCAAATGATCATTTGTAATTAGGGTTAGGATGTTTAATAATGGATAGAAGAGAGAAAATAATGGATCTCATCTCATACTAATTCTCCCTCAATCTGAGCCATCCAAAATCTAACATCTCTACCCTATTTTAAGCTGCTCTATATGTCTGTATTGTAGCTGAAAATCTCACCCAACATGATAGGCCAAAATGCCATTTAAGCCGAAAGAAAATATTATTTAATTAAATCCAATTCAATCACTTATCGATATCGTATATCGATTGATGTTTTTATAACTATTATAAATATATTTAATAATATTTATTAATCAAATCATAATCAAAATTTCATAAATATTAATTAATTTGTAATAATTATAAACTAATTAAATAGTTTGGTTAAAGGAGAATTCATCGTTTCGGTTGTGTGACTTGTTTGGTGTAAATGTGGTTAGCAATTAATATCGAATTATTCGAATATTAACATTCACACATCACTTAGCAGGTGGCATGGCACTTTGGCCAAATTTATCACTTACTTCATTTCGGTAAAATCCAATTCACTTTGTTAAGCGTTACGTGATTGTGGCTTTTATTTACACCAATTATTTTCGTTGAAACTATATCACTTTGGACTTATGGAATTTGATAATGGTCAAAATTCCAGTATCATCCACATTCAACTCTATACTCCAAACACAAAGTTCTTGGTTCAATAATAATAATTATTATTAACCAAAATACTCTAGCCAGAAACTTTGACTTTGAGTTGACCGTGATACTAGTCCTATATAATTAAGGAGACAAATCCTCTCTTGAATAGTGCTTCACTTCCAATACTTCTGCTTGACGCAACTATAGTCACTTGATGGACATCGTGTGATGATTTGACTATATTCAAAGTGGAGCTTTCATATTGAAGAGTGACAGTATTCGCAAGTCAAGTGAACTGTATAAATCAGTCACATTGATATTTTCTTTAACCAACAGAAAGTTATCGAGTGAATCATTCCATAGTTATCCAATAACTATCAGTACATAACCCTAGGTACCCCTAGTAATCACGAGTAATAAACTGCCTAACATTTGGAGAGCGTTACGTACTCTAGTCTCAATAGATATATCGATATCTGGTCTAGATGAATCTTGACTAGAAACATTTAAAATGGTATGTTTGTTTTCATTGTGATAAATTACTCACGGTTATAATACTTTATAACTACTATCACAAAACATACCATTTATGGATTTCTATTAAATATACTTTTAACTAAATTAATTAATTAATATAACACATTGTATCAAGTATATAATAGAAAAAAACACCTTTTATTTTGAACAAGATTGATTATCGAGATAGATATATAACAAATTACATAATTGCACCTAGGACATACCCCTAACTCTATCAATCTCATATTTGCACTTGGGGTCAATTATGAAATCTTATTCCAACTTCTACAATCAATTTCCTCAAAATCAATTGGGTCGACCCTCAATGAATGAGTATGCTATTATGTTTCAATTATCTACTTTGTCAATCAACTCTCTTCGACATTGATAAACCACCTTTATCATGTGGAATAATTCAGAGAATATCTCTCAACTTCCAGTAAGCTCTAAGTTCTGTTATGAACTATATCATGACATTATTATCTTATAACAATGTTATGAGATTCTCAACGTTTGGAATCACCCACAGATCAGTTATAAATTTGTGCATTTATATTTTTATATACATTGTTTTCATCGTAGCATGTAACGACCCGTATTTTCACGGATCGAAAAGTTCGTCAAATCTGGAGTTTTAGCAATTTTGAGCCATTTCGGATTTTAGGCAAATTTTGCCTAAGTCCTAAGTCGTTCACGACTTAGCATAAGTCGTGAGTCGTATACGACTTAGGAGATAGGAGTGACCCAGGGTTTGGCGACCTAAGGAAATAAGTCGTAGCGGGGCTAAGTTAGTAGGTTGAAGTTAACTCGACAAGTGTTAAGTCGTAGGTTGTAAGTTGTTGCCGAGTTAAGGGATAGACAACCTAAGGAAGTGACCGACTTATGTTATTGTAGACGACTTAAGGTTTTGAGTTAAGTGTTAAGTCGGTTGACGAGTTAAGGTAGTGGTCGACTTAAGACCTGGACGACTTAGGAGTTGAGTCTTATCCTGATAGATCGGCAAAGCTGCTATGTTAAGTCGTAGGTAGGCTGCTGTGTTAAGTCGTGACCGAGTTAGAAGTTAGACAAGTGAGTTTTTAAGTCGGCAGTTGTTTAAGTCGTATGGGGTTAAGTCGTAACCCAGTTAAGTGTTAAGTCGTAAGTTTGTTAGGTCGCTGGGTTAGGCCAAAGTGTTAGGTCGTAGATGACTTAAAGAGTTAAGTCGTAAGTCGTACTCCTTCGTAAGTCGTAGGTCGGAGACCCAGTTAGGTCGTAACCTGGTTGAGTCGTGGTCGAGTTAAGGAGATAGCGTTGTCTTAAGTCGTAGGGACTTAATCTGTTAAGTCGTATGTCGGCTGAGTGTTGAGTCGAGGATTGGGATAAGTCGGAGACGACTTATGGAGTTAGCCGAGTTACGACTTAGCGAATTTTCTGCCTATAAATAGAAGGGGGTTGGCTTCATTTTTGAGATCCGGATTTTGAAGCGACGAAGTGCTGCCATTTTGAGAGCTCGACTTCTACACTTCTTCACTTCTTTTCTCCACTCTAATCTAGTGCTTCCATCCATCCAAATTGAAGATCAAGGTTGAAGATTCAAGAGCTTGGATTGAAGATCTTCATCTTTTCAAGAGAGATTTCTTCGTTTGAAGCGGATTCGTGATAGATCAAGCTTGATCCTTCGCTGTCCAAATCTGAAGCGTGTTGATTTGAGGTTGTTTTGGTGATTTGGTGAGTGGTGATTATCTCTCACACGGATCCAAAGGAGTATATCGGATTGTTGGCTAGATTTGGTGTTAAAATAGAGATTTCCATGCATTTTCTTCATCCAAAGTGTAGATCCATATAGATCCATTGTTCATGATGATGTTACATCCATTTTATCATATGTTAACCTATGCAAGTTCATTCATCAAGTTTGTAGAGATATAATCCACGTTTTCATGCTTATTGGACTTTCAACTCTTTAATTACGAAAATGCCATTATTGTTATAATTGTCTACTTAGATCATTTTTGAATGCTTGATTGCTTGGATTGATGTTTGATTTGATTGATTGTTATGAACTAGATGATTGATGATTAGATTTAGATCGAAGACGATTCAAAAGCTAAGGGAAAGGCTCTTGAATTGAGAAAGCTGCTCGTGGCATATGTAGCGGGATGATGAAGCTCTTATGCATAGATTTGATCATGTGATGAAGCGAGGCAATCATGTGATGAAGACTTGGTCTAATCCAGACGGGATCATTCCAAGCATGTTGATAACTCGGTGATATGATTCGAGTTGAGGATAATGAATGGATATGAGAATAGTCGTCGAGGAGGATGACTAGGAGGCTTGGATAGCATCGTTGTTGAAGGTTCTAGCATGCTCTAAGCAAGAGTACGTTTGGGCAGATTCGATAGTCCCAACGACTAACTGTTGATGGTCGAGTACTCTGGGCAGATTCGATAGTCCTAGGCACGGGTTGCGACGACGTGCGGGAGTTATGTCTAGAACCGGGGTTTCCATTAGCCCTTGACGGACGACTGAAAGAATGTGCCGGTCATTCAATTAACGGTGATATCGAAGCACTGATAACAGTGATAGCCAGAGTCATGGATGTTTGGTTGTATCGCCATTCAGACTCAAGAGTGGTATTTTATGGGTGCTTATCTGATTTAGGCCTTGGTACTTGGAAAACATCGCCCTTGACTCGAGTGAAAGTAGCTTTACTTTAAATTGTATGCTCTGCTATGTTTGCTTCTGCTTAGTGTGTGTCTGGGGGCTATCACTGTAGACCGAGGTTGGAGTGGGATGGTTGTATTCCTATTCCTTTTCCTTTATGCTCTTTTGGTATGTTGTTAGTTAATTTACTGCTCACTAAGACTGTTGTCTGACTCAAGGCTTTATGTTTTTAATTCTTATTGCCTTGGGCTGTTCGTCCATTTTGGGACGGGCAGACTAGGTAGCAGGTGACAGGTGCTGTTCTCTTCTCACGATGCTGATATCGAAGACGAGCTTGAGGGTTGCATATTATCTTCTTATTATATGTACTGGATATTCCGCTGTTTTGTATTCTCTGAGAGATATGTAGTGAGGCTTGATGTATTGACTATGTGGATGTTTGTATTTAACTATTATGGAGTTTTATATGATGTCATTTTGTTCTGTAAAGCTTCAATATACATATGTTCTATTGTATTTTGTCCATGCGCTGTGAGTAATACGATAGATTCTGTTGTTTTAACCTTACCTTGACAATCATCCATGGTCGCCTGGCACACTTTACAGCGCTCTATCTTTAGATTCGGTGCAGGGGTCATGGGCGGTCGTCACATAGCACTATTCAAGATGATGTTGTAACACCCCATAAAAATTAATAAAAAATTACTAATAAGAAAAGAATTAATTAACAAATTAATAATAAGGCTAAAAATGAAAATTTTGCAAAAATTAGAATTTGACCGCAGAAGTTATGCCATTGCATTCATGGTGATTTTCTGATCAATTTACATATATAATGTATTGAAAATGGAGCTCAAACGAAAAAGTTATGGACGTTTGAAGTTTTTGGATTCAAAATAATTTAAATGGAATTCAAATTCAAATAAACAATTAATTCTTAAAGTTGAAATTCAAAAAGTAATAGTAACTAGACTTGAGAGTTAACTAAACGTTATGTTAAAAATTATTTAAGGTATTGAATAAATCAACCGCAAGAAAATAAAGTTCACAAAACAGACCAACCGATCGACCGCGGCCTAGGGCCGGTTGACCACCGCCTAAGACTAGTCAACCGCTAGAGGACAACCTCCTATGATAGATCGATCGATGGTCAATATTGGTGGCGGCTAGAGTTTTGTGCATTTGAATGGTCTGAATTTTATTATTTTTAACCGACTTAAATCTAACGGTTCTGGCGCTTAATAATCATTGTAAATAAGAGCCTAGCCTCTTACTTTTATTCACAAATTATTTTGAGAACTAGGTAAAGCTCCGTCGGTCTCTCTCTTTGTTTGAAGATTTAGAAATTTCTCTAGGGTTTCAAGTAAGAAATTTTATGTGTTTGTTATTCAATTTCTAATCATATTCTCCTCCCATCCCTAAATTTTGAATCTAATTCATACACGATCCCCTTGTTGTATATTTCTAAAAGGAAGATCTAAAAGATATTTAAAGCGGGTGTAAACAAATCCAAGAGGAAGAGCTAAGGACATTTTGTGTGTAGAAATCCTAGTCTTTCTTATTTTAGTAATTGTATAGTATAACTTGGATTTGACATATGCCTCTGGAGAAGTTTTTTTATGAAAACATCACACTGAAACCCTAAAATTCCCCTTAAATGAATGTTAAATCTTAAGTTAGAATACCAATTATTCTATATTAGAATATTGGAATTGTGTGGATATCGCAATTTTAATGCTTTACATTCTATTCCACTTCTTATCTTTTTTTCGGATCTGATTAAGGGTTTTGAAAAGAATAAATTAGGTAATGGTTTGTAAGGTAAGGATTCTTTTATTCATAGTTTGCACTACCTATTTCCGCAATTTAAGTAGAAATTTCTTTTTTTAATTTTATACAAAATGGTTCAATAGAGCATAAAAGTATTTGAATTGTAAGTTTCTATTAATGTTGATTCCACTATTTATGGTGCAATTTTCGCCTGCATAGAAATATTTTAGGTGCATATATATATATATATGTGTGTGTGTGTGTTAGCGTAAATAACATATAATTATAACATATCAATTACGTAGTTAATAGGCTATTAATTATCATTAGACCCCCTTTAGTAAAGAAGTTAATTGTAAGGTGAAATAATAAGTTTTCTTATAAGGCCTTGATATGGAATGCGGCGAGATGTGCGATAATATGTTAAGAGAGTGTTGTAAATTATGACTATGTTATAGGGATGTGAGGTCAGTCAAAAGCGCATAGAAGTCTGCCCAACTAATCTAGCTATCAACACTGTGACTTTAGGCCTGATATGAGACACTTCTATAATAGTACCCATAGAGGATGCGAGGTTACTCCCAAATTTTGTAGGGTAAACCTGCCCAGTTAATCAGGCTAGAAGTATCCACGAATAGTCGGACTAATGTGAGATGTCACAGTTGGGTTACGGGTCATAATACGAAGGACCTGCTTCAAGGTTGAAGGTATTAAATGGCTGACCGAGGGCCCATCTCTTCCCTATGTAGGAAGTATTAAATGGTTAGGGTTAGCAGTTAGGCACGGTAGAGGATATCTCGAGGATGGTCCGCTTCGAATTTGAGGTTTTAAGTGGTTATTATAGGGTCCGCCTCTCCCATAAAAAGTAGTATTAAGTGGCCTGAAGAGATTCTGTGCAAAATTAGCTAGATAGTATTACAAAGGAGTCCACCTTGGGATATGTGTTATATGACAGGACCAGCCTTAAATGAGGTATTAAATGGTCAGAGTCTGCCTAGTTCCCAATAAAAAGGTATTAAGTAGCTTGGGTGCTATCTCTTATATTGTTAGGACATTATTAATGATAGATATGGGTTATTGGGTTGAACGAGTAATGATTATGGAATTGGACTGGGAAAGCCTTATGGCTTATAGTTGGAAGACTTACAATATAGTTAAGGTTCGTAAGACATATTCTTTTGTAAATTATATTGCCCAAATACTATTATAGAAAGGCTTGAGATTTTTATTCATCGGACATTGTTGTTCTGACCCTCTCCTCATTACAACATAGGTTAGATATGATGATGCACATTTTTGGAGATGGTAGCAGACATGCAGATTTATGGTAGTACCCATTGAGCAATGATGTATTTTGAGATATTGTACCATGAATATTTAGCGTTTTATGTGGGATTATGTTGTATGTTTTTTACATTTGGATTTTTGAATAAATGGGTATTGTTCTGTCATTATATTTTATCATTCCATTGTGAAAATCTGAATGTATAAATAGATAGCTCCGTGCATTGTTTTTTAAATAAATTTTACTGACCAATAGCCAGCTTTGGAATGGATCTAAGGTTCAATGAGCCTTTTCTAGATCGAAAATTAAGACTTTTTCGAGACGGGTTGTTATAGATGTACTTAGCCTTTTTCATTGAATCAGCCACAATCTTCCATTTGGAACATTTCCAATTTAAAGATTCTTAACTTAAATTTATTATTGACCTATTATACGCAATATCGCTTACGAAAGTTTGAGTCCGAACACTCCATCATAAGGAGTTTGTTATTTTTGTAAATAATTCTCTAGTATTTCATAAATACACGAGAGCACCTCAAGCAACCATTTAGTGACATCAATTTTGATTTGATATTTGCTTCATATATCAAATACATAAACAAATAATGATATCATAGACAACATATCATGTATGATAATTCCTATTATCGATGCATAAGGAATTCATCTTACATGTTCCATATTAAACATTTTAACAAAGTGTCTTTGTATATCATTTTGGGACATTCCCGGTATCTTTTATGCTTAACATAAAAGGCATCATTTACAAATCTAATGTTGAGTATTGAAACAACTAAAACTGATTTAACACGCATCGTTAACAACCATCAGTCTGTTGTTTATCTATGGTTTAGAAATATTTATGTACCTTTTAATGTTCTTGCTTATGAGCACATGCTTCCTCTGAATTTTGATTGACAACCATACTATTTGATATTCTTATAAAAACATATTTTCAATTTTGATACTCATCGAACGACACTTCCATATTTGTCCTTAGATCATATCCAAAAACTCACAAACTTAATATCGCTCTCATTGACTTCGAGACACTTTGGTTATTATGTGTAAAAGGTTTACTCTAATCATTATTTAGAATTTTCTGTTTCAACACATACATACCAAAGCATAAAGTTATATTGTGCGATAATTTTGTGAGTAAAATATGTATGTACTTAAGCACATCAAATGGTGAATCTATTAAGTTAATTTCAACAATTGAAATTTACAGTATTATTCTTATTGATATGGCTCACTATATTCCAAATGCATTTGTCTTTCTCTTAAAGATACGTTTGTGACCAAAAAGATTGTATCCTTTTGGATTCAACTATCAAACTCATATTTTGATAATGTACTTGGAATCTATTTCGAATTTGTGCATCCTACCATATTATAGATTCTAGTCAATACTCTTAATGGTTTAATTAAATAAGCGAGGATATTAATTCTGGATATTGAAAAAAATCTCACAGTTTCTCTTTATTGTATAAGAATACTTATTAGAATTTCTAATGTATTATTTTTCATTTAAGTTTGGTAAATTCCATTTCATCTCTTGTAATCACTTTTACCATTGGACGTATCCAAATCCATTTTTATACCAATAATTTCTTAAAGAAATGCCTTCGCTATGAAGTTGGAATTTCTTAAATCAACAGTTGTTTAAGTGTTTCATGAATTGAGTTATATTAAAATGATTTTGCATTAGTTTACAGTATATTTATGTTCAGAACATAAATTAGTCATATAATGACTATCGTTCCCAAAATACTCTTGTGATGATTCATACAAGATCCCTTACGTATAATTATTATGTGCAGTCTTCCGACTTACACAACCTGCCAACTCATTGGCCTAAAATATGTAGGGGTTTCTTATAAATCCTTATCTTATATGGTTTTGTAAACTATTCTTTGAATGATATTGATTTTAACCTTGTGTAGTACTCTTAAGCGCACATCTTATGGAAAGATTTTAATTCAACTTCATTCATTATTAATCTTGCTTTGTCCAATAAAGTTTTATTACTCCTTATCAATACATCATTATGTCTGTAGGAATGAGTGACCTTTAAGATTAAATCTTTATTCATATTAGGTACATATGAAGCTCTTTCCAATATACTCACGCTTTGATCAAATCGAATCATTTCTTTCACGTGTTATTTTATTTACCTATGTTTACTATTCTATGAGCTTATCATATACTTATACATGCGTATCACATACACATGACTATATATGTGATAACTCATCAATGAATATGACGAAGTGTATGGAATTGTATTGGTATTAAATAAACTTACGATTGTAGATTTCTATATGTATCAATCCAAAGAGTTCATCAACTCTTATAACGCTCCCACTAAATGGGTCCCTTAATTGTTTGAGATATAATTAACTAGTACAATATTATTTATAATCATACAATAAAATTATTTCTAAAAACTAAGCTTAGTCTATAATTCCAAAATAATTGTAAATAATTTTAGATACTTTAGTATTTTCAATGCATCATTTGTTGTGAAAACAAATACTAGATTAAACTATTATTTCATAGCAAATATTTATAATATTCACAATAAAATATAATTATGTCTATTTTTTTATTCGATATTGAAAAATAGTCATTATTTCATAAATAATGTTCGGTATGTTTTACAGAAACAATTTTCGTAAATTGATGCAATCAATAAGTGCTACATGGCATGCTCCCACTATTTTCGCCATTACTATAACAGCATACTAAATTTGAAGGTCCGTCATTCACTTAATATAGATTATTTATTTTGTATATTGCAACTAGTTACATAAGAGAATTCTTTGAACAAATATCTTAAACTCGGAGACATAAATCTCATAGAAAACAATTTCCTATATGAAAATACATTTCATAATAGGAATCCTATTTCTGATTCCAATGTTAAGTATCAATTGTTATTATCACAATTCTCATTTTCGATGTTTCTTTATGAAGCAGAAGTGATTATTCACTCTTTTTCATCCCAACTACACCTTAAATCACATTTACTCTTGTACATTCATTTTTCTTTCTAAATGGTCAAGCATTCAAAAGAATACTCTTACTACAATATCATAACAAACTCTTTACAAAAGTGCATTTGATTATCCTTAACATTTAAGGACATCAACTATGTTGCATTTTATATAAACAGATCAAACTAATAGTTCAGTGATTGAATTCTTTAATCTTTCTTGTAGTTTTGGTCTAATGTTACATTTTACACAATACGGTAATTTTATAATTGCTGGTGAGGTTTTTCATCTCCTAACACCTCGATTGACTAAGAAGGTAGCTTTTAGCGTTTATTCACAAATTTGAATCAACAAAATTAACTTCTATTAAGCTTGCCTTTTGGTAGTAACTATATTGCTAGATGCTTACATAATTATGTAGTTGCACTCCAACTGTTTGTTAGAATGTCAAGTCCAACCCACATATTCACAATGGGTTATCATCAAACATAGATATAAACAGTTAATAATGCAAAAGTATATAAACACAGAGATTTTTACGTGGTTCGGATTCTTTTGAATCCTACAGCCAAATGTCAAGTTCTTTTCTTATTTCTATTTCTTCTGATACAACTTGTTTTATAAAATTTAGAAAGATACGGTTTCTTTTATTTAAGAAAGAAGGAAAAGGAGAAAAAGCCCCTTGAGGATGTACACTGATTACCACTATCCTTCATTCACCATTATGTTTCCATCTTTTGATCATGCCATATGTCTTTCATCCACAATTTTGGTTTGATGCACAAGAATTGCAGACATGTCTTTGGCAGGAAGGCATAATTTAGGCAGTTGAATTATGGTCTTTGATGGGAAGTTTGAATTGGAAGTGGGAACTCCTAAAATTCAAGTAGGAACACCTGGAGTTGGAGCGGGAGACCTTAGCAGGTCATGCAATTTTGATCTGATGCAGCGAAGGGTTTGCACCCTGCCTTAAGAGGACATCGTGAGTAACTCGTTGGTTTTTAAGGTACTGTTGGTATATTTGGGGGTGAAGATGTACTAGTTGATGTGTGATACTTGCATGATGCTACTGCACCTACCTAATACATAAATGCGACTGTCCTGAGCTGCTTTGAGCTTCATAGTGCATGATTTGTGGTTTTCTAGAAGGTAATTCGATGCATGTACGAATGCGACCTAAGTTGACTGTGATCTGAGCCGATTATGATCCGAGCTGACTGTGATCTGAGTCACCCTTGTTGTTAATATGCATGATTTATTGATAAGGGTGATTCATATATTTGTTATCTACTTGCGTGGATCTGTAGTGAAGCGTCGCTTGAGTGGCCATGTGTGCAGTCCTTTAGGAAGCTTCTGACCCCGCGCAATACTACTTAGGTAGACCTCAGTTTGTGCGGTACAGAACTGTCTTGAGGGTATTACAAAGTATAGTTCTAAGGATGTTGGAAACATTGCTTAATCATTTGCTTGTCGTTCTTATAGAAATAGTACTTCATTGCCCGCTTCTTATGACTATGCCGGATTTTGGTTTTACCATCATAATGTAATATTGCAGCTAAGGGATAGGTGCAGATCTGATATCTTTATGGCCTTTCTTATAGGTGCAGGTTTTGTTCAGTTGCAATTTTCTACTTTTTGGCTGCAGCTATTTTGGTTGGATAGGGTGTTGCGTTCGCAAGTTGATTTTCTTTTGTGTAGTATTGGTTGGATGGCTTCAACCGTTTCTCTTTCCATCTTAACTTTTATTGTGAGGGTGGCTCTTTTGAGTTTGTTGCCTATTTAATTCCCCTTTAACGTAGTTTGAGAAGCACGGATGTAACATTTTCCCCCCAAGTCTGTGCTAATCGTAGATCGGCGTAGATTTGTCATCATTTACCTTAGCCTGCACATCCTATCGCTTCTTCCTAACCCCCCTTTCTTTTCGTTGGTGGGGAAAAGTCTTACCAGTTCCTTTTGAATTTAATACTATTGTCCATGTGTTACTCCCTCATTGGGCTATTGTCTGAATCGTTGTTAAATCAAACCTTTCATTTTTCTAAGCAAATCCATATCGATTTTTGTATTATTTTAGCAACTTAATCAATCGTGTCTCACAAACTCCATCATCATTTTGATCGCGTGGCTATTATTCAAATTAAGGTACGCATTTATTTCCTTTGTTATTTCTTTGTTCATTTTTACACTTTAGCTCAAGAAAGGAAAAGAAGGAAAGAAAGTTTTGAAATCAACTTTGTTTGGATTTTATTTTAGATCGAAGTAAGAAACTTGTTTTGTTTTATTTTTTGTTAGATCTTTTTGGTTTAACATCTTTTCTTTTAGTTAACCTTGAGATTTTTAAAATGGCTTCCTATTTATCTTCCCCCTTACTTCCGCCGTAAAAAGTTATTCGGTTGGATGAAAATAATGGTATCCTGAATTAATTTGGCTTTTTCGATTATGAAGCCAGGGTTCCTAAACCCCGTGAATATATTAATACTTCCTCATATAGGTTTGCTCTCGTTACTCTTGAGCACCCACATTGTGGTCTCTACCTTCTTCCACATCCAATCCTTCGTCAACGGCTTTCTTCCCTCGACCTCGTACATGTTCAACTTTCCCCACTTTCTTGTACTATAGTGATAGCCACTTTCATCCTTTACACTGAGAATGATCTCGACCTCACTTACGAGGAGCTTCGTTTTTTATTTGAATTTCATAAGAATCCTTTAAAGTTTGGCTTTTTTACGCCCAAGCCAAAATGTATGTTCTTCTAGACGTCCCCGAAAGACCCAGAAATGGACTGAGCTGTATTTCTTTGTTTCTAACTTAGATTATTTTCCTTCTTCCTTTCTCCAATATCCTACTCGATTCATGTTTTCTAAGGAAGATGTCAAGTTGTATGAATCACGTAGGGATTGCATTCTTGAATTAGACGAAAAGGAGAGGAAAGCAAATTAGTTTTTTAATGAAGAATAATGGAAGCAGTATAATTTTTTGTGTCCACATCACGTATTTTCTCGCAACATTTTTAAGCCCTTCTCGACTTCGGCTGAGTCTGGGGGTATAATTGTTTATAATATGCTTTACGTTTATTATTCTTATAGTTTCATTTTTCATAGAAGACTTCTCCTGATTTTCTATACCTATTTTTACATGTAGGTGAAATGGATTCTGAAGTTTTGAAGGTACTTCGTAACAAATCAATGAAGAAATCGGGGCAGAAGAGGACACTCGACCGCAGTGCAGATTTCTGTGGAGATCCTAAAAAGGCATCTATTTCTTCCTCTCCTGCTTCCCCACACGTTTCCTCCCCTTCTAATTCGATAATGCTACCTGTCCTTCCACTAAAGAGTAGTCCTACCCCCAATACTCGGTACTTGCCTTTGCTTGAGGGGGCTATATCTGATTTAGTAGAGAAGTGGGGAAGACTGCAGCGTGTACATTGTCTTATATTGCTTCATCTTCTTTATCCTCTCTCCTTCCTCTTCCACTTCCTGAGCTTTCTTCTTCTGAATTAATGAAAGAATTAGAAAAGTCATGGTCTTACGTAAGCAATATTTTCTTTCTCCCTCCCTTTCTCTGTTTTATTATCGTATTTTTTTCATTTTTATGGTAAGTTGCCCTGATGGTAAGAGCGTGAGAGAGGGAGGGTGAGCAAGCTGTCATTCATGATCGAACAACTAGACTTGAAGTGGACCTTGCTTCAGCTAACGATGAGAAAGTTAGCCTTGCTTCCGCAAAGGCTAAGGTCGAGGAAGGTTTCAAATCATTTCAGGAAAAGGCAGAAAAAGATTCCAAATCTGTTGTGGATGCCCTAGCCTTGAAAGATCGCAAGTTGAAGGACAAGGAGAAAGAGCTAGTGTAACACTCCTAATTTTAGACTAACATTATTTAGGATATTTAATTGGATAGATTAAATAGAAAAACATAAATGGTTAATGAAAATGAGGTTTGAAAATTTATAAGGTCGAGCCATTATTAATGAACGAAGTAAGTTTGTTTTACGGTTAATAAAAGAAAGAGTGCAAGAGAGGGGTAAACTAGGAAATATACCTACCCCTTACCTTAAACCCTCTCTCCCTCATATCTCTCATGTTCTCATTTACAAAACAATCACAAAATAAAATTTTGAGGCCGGCCATTAAAACAAAGAAGAAGAGGATCGAAATCAAAAGAGATTCAAGCAAAGTTTAGGGAAATTAAAGCACTAATCAAATCTCAAACCCAATATCAATTTTTAAGGTGAATAGTACAAGATCTATCTCTTTTGATTGTTTTTATAATTTGGTTATGGATAGTACCCAAATGATTATTGATTGTTTTGCCAAGATATGGTAGCATAATCATTATTTGAATAGAATAATAATTTGTGGAATTTTTATGAAGTTATTTAAGAAGATTTTGTGAGTAAAGCCTAAGTTTTTAGTCACCAAATAATTCAAATTTTTGATATGATGTTTAAAATGATATTATGTTGATGGTTTTTTAATTTCATAATTTTCCAAATTAAATTGAATATTTTATGAATTTGCTAAGGTGAAAATTGGGTTTATTTTGGGTTTTAATTATTTGAAATAATCAAATATGGTTTTTGACCCCGAAATTTTTATGTGGTAAATAAAATAATAAATCTGAATTTTTATGAATTTTTGGGATTTTCCCAAGTGAATATGATTTATTATGAATTTATTAAGCTAGATAAGCATTTAAATTAATAATTAATTAAGGATATTGATTAATTAAAGCTGGAAAATGTATGCGATAGATTTTTGGTAAAGAAATGGTTAAAGTATTATTTTATCCAATAGGAATTGGACAAGAAATTGGATTTGATGAAAAGTTTATGCTTTTATTAGTAATAAATCCGTTTTCCTGATAATTACAGTAATGTCATGCTACATGTATACTCTTCGAGCCTATAGTAATGCCACGTCCATGAATGTCAACGTCGATAAGGAGGGAAGCGCATGATAACTGGAGCGCCTTGAACCGTGTCAAAGTCAATAAAAGCGACAACCTGTACTTGTTGGCACGGTATTATCATGATTTATCTCTCTCCATCTACATTTTGACATTGCACTTATACATTGGTGGCATAATAGCCAAAATAAGTTAAGTAGAAAAGTGGTATAACGAAGCCAATAGTCTTGAGGCCGCTATGCATCAGTGTCGGCAACCCTATATACCAAGGTTTTACATGGTTTAGGAATTGGCAATGATGCAGCATGACAATGACTTTGCATCTCTTCCTTTTAACATCGAAGAGGCTTATTTTTATGTAAACTAAAATTGTTTTAAAGAAACAAAGTAGCCTATGTTCGAGAGGATCGATGACCCTATGTTTTCGGTAGTCAGCCATTTGTTTTGTAATATCCTAAGGTTTTGTTTTAAAATGTGGATAACTTATATTATATAAGGGTCGATAACCCTATTTTAGGCATAAAGTTTATACTTAAAATAACTTTAAGCTTGTCTTCCACCTTGGATAGAGATCGATGTGTTTTAATATCGCATGTGTTATATTCTATTTCATTAAAGGTGGAGAGCCTTAATCCTTATTATCGATGGTATTATTGACACCGATATTGATCTACTTTAAACTATTTAATGGCGGCAAACCATATGGCTTATGATTTTGACTATAAAACTTTGGGGATACCAATGTATATCTTAATGAGCTGGACAAAATCATTTGGGTAACTTGAATTAAATTGTTAAATGATGGGTTCATAGTCATTCTAGGAAAACTATGAGGTGTGAGATGGATAGTCCACATCATGCTAGAGATGGATAGCCTCTATTAGGTGAATGAAGATTTCATAATTAACCTAGGAAAACTATGGGATGTGTTATGGATAGTCCACACCAATTTTAAATGAACGGGATATGTGTGATGGATAGTCCACATAATTTAAATAGATAAACCATGTGTGATGTTAGTCCATATAGTAAAGGATGGGTGATCCAAGCAATAATAACATATGAGATGGATAATCCATATTATTTTGTTAACAGAACCATGAGTGATAGGTAGTCAACATGGTAGGGATGGGTAATCTAAAGAGTTAATATATATGATATGGGTATTTTACATAAGTATAAGATAGACAGTAAATGAAAACTTAGATGGGTAGTCTAATAACTTGTGAGGGGTAATCCAGTGCATATTGCATGTTTGCATATCAGCATATTATTATGTTATAACCATTGTGGATGTAGGAGCATAATATATAGTTAAGATGTTTTGGTTAAGATACTAGTAAGGGGAAAACTCATTCTACTCAATGGCGTGGTCTCATTAGATATCTATTTGGTTGCAAATGATATATTATTATTCACACCAAACTATTATCTGACCCGAAGTTTTTGGTTTTCCCCTTAAACTCTCGGGTACTCATTTGAGTAGGTCTACAGGTAAGGGTTTACAGGTTTCCAGTTATATAAATAAGCTTCCGAAGAAGTTTAGGAGGCAATCTAGTTATTGAGAGCTTTATCTAATTTTGTTGTATTGTTTGGTATTGTCTGTATGGATGTAGTGGCAAGTTGTATAATTGCCAAGTGCTAGACTCTGATCAACTAAGAGGGCATCTTCATATGTCGCTCTTGGAGTATTTTGTAACAATTATATTTTCACTGAACGTGGAATCACAAATAAGGTTATGTAATGAATATGAAATCGTATTTTAGAATGGAGGGTAAAAGTTATTTCCGAACTGTGTTCGAAAAAATTTCATATTCACATGCTCCTGATTATTGATATGATTAACATAGCCGCATTTTGTCGTTGAGAGTTAATAACTATGGATGACTGCAACATTAATAGCGGTTAGTTTTGGGCCTCAGAATGGAGGATGTTACAGCTAGTTGTGACAAGGGAAGAGTTGAAAATGATGCAGGAGGAGTTGAAAACAAAGCAGGAAGAGCTTAATGAAAGCACTTTCACTGTAACTAACAATCTATATGATTTAATTCGAAGCGAAGTTAAGTAGAAGATCAATCTTGACTTTTTGGGGAACCAGTCTTTGATTCACAAGGTTTATGCTTACTGTAGGACATAATAAGCGAAAGAGGTTGCTGCGGAAGATGCCACTCCTTTAGAAGTGAATGAAGAGGAGGATGAAGGGATTGAGGAAGATAAGGGGCCTAATGAGACCAAGGAAGATAATGGGCCTGATGGTGCCAAGGAATCTGAGAAGGTCGAGGTTACTCCAATTCCTCATGTAATTATTTAAAACCTTTTGCATCAGTACTTAGTCGTGTGACTGTATGGGACTTGTTTATTAACTTTGTGATGAGTGGTTTGTTGTAGTTATTTTTTACTTTGTCACTGGTTAATGAATAATTGGGTCGTTTTTTTTGTTTTAGTCTTTTGAAGAAGTTTTGTTTACTAACCTTCTGAAGGAAAGCGAGGACAGGCTCAAAATCCAAACTTTAGACTGTCTTGGTGTTAGCATCGCGGCTATTAATAAGTGCGAGAGAGAATTAGATGAATTGTATACAACACTTAAGAACGAAACCCAAGAGTTGCCATCGAGGATTGATCAAGTAGTTAAAGAAAAAGAGATGCTTAGTGAGTTTGTACTGCATCGATGGCAATATACCCTATAAAAAAATCCATTTCATTTGAAAACCCTCACTTGGAATGGTTTAGGCTTGAGTTTAGGAATTTTCATGAGGGTTGGATTCTATTTTACTTTTGCTAATTTTTTGTATATGGTTTTATTGAATTATTGTAGATAATAAGTGAAGTTTATATTGCACCTTTGTTTAGTGTTTTCTGATTGTCTTTGAGACTATACATTCTTTTTTTACTAATCAGGCCGGCTCTTAAAAAACTATGCTTGAGTCTTACGCAGTCTTTGTACCCGATCCTCTTTTTGTGCCCATCATTACTGGGTCAGATGGGACATGCATATCTGAATTTGGGGTTGAGGTGAAGGATCCTTTTGCCGACATTGGAGCAGAGGTTAGTACCTTCGAGCTAAGAATGGCAGGCTTGAAAGGGAGTTAGAGCATGTCCATAAGGAGCTTAAAGAAGCCGGAGATGCGCTTAGCCATCGATATAAATAGAATACTAGGTTACGTAGTGGGCTTAACATTGCTAAATTAAGTTAAGTGAGATGCAACCGTCAATGAAGGGTGGAGAGAATCTTTGTGGGATTGTTCTTCAGAATGAAATTGAACAGCAAAAGAAAAACCATTAAGGATTTGTCTATGGAAATTTCTTGCTTAATCGGAGAGAAAGAGACTGTTGAAAGCAAGAGGGTGGTTACGGCACCCCGCTTTGATACGGTTCCTGCTCTTCCTATAGGTTTTGGATCTTTTTCGGTGACCGATCAGACCAGGGTAGTGGGGTCAAGGGGGCCTTCCAGTTCGTGGGTTGAATGATGGAGAACCGACGCCCATAGTTTATTCGGTGCTTTATGAGACAAAGCAAGAAGACTAAAGCCGGAGCTGATCGATACCTTAGAGCAAACAAGGGAGAAGGCTGTATTGAGGATTCATGCCCTCGAGGATTCCACGTTTGTTGCTCAAGGAAAGATTACTTCCTACTCGGAGAAACTTAAGCAGGAAAAAAAATTAAAGGTAAGAGGGGGCAGGCACTCTTACAGTGCGCGAGGGATGTTCTTGAATTTTTCTACCCTTCTCTTGATTAGAATTTCTTATGCAATATTTCGGGTTTTGAAGCAACTGTAGAAAGGCCAATTGACTATTGGGTTGGAGCTTGTTATGACCTCCGAGGGACCTTTTCTATTAGTTCTACCCTACCTTTAGCTTCTTTGCCATAAGTGTTTAGGGATGGTATTGCTTAGAGAATGATTTTGTGACTTACGTTATGTTCGAGGTTATTTACATGTTATGTGAACTGATATTTCTGTGTGAAGTTTGCGAGTTTCTTTATACTTACTTTATTTATTTGTACTCATCTTTGATTTTATTTCGTGTGGGCTCATTTGATTTTCAGCCCACTTCATTCAGTCAAGATTCGTTGATTGTCGTTCTTACAGAGAAGCTGGCTTTGCCCTGGCCGGAGTTGTAGAATTCGAAAGTTTACTGAAGGATGCCAAAAGTATACACAAGGTTGTATATACAAAAAAAGTAAAGCTTTAAAACATTAGGTGGAGAAATTAGATGGGCAGATTGCAACGAAGAACTAGCACAGAAGAAATTAGATGGATATTTGACTATGAAGTCAGGTCGCAGGTTTACAATCTTCGCATGTACATGATTTTTTGTACTGGTTCTGGAGTCTAGTATCCACACGTTTAGTGTGCTATGTTAACACTACTAACATAGAGGGGTTTTTATACTGGTTCGGGCCATCCAATATCCCTATGACCAATTTGACTAAGAAAGCCGACTTATGTGTTATGCAGCTCCGTTTTGATATATGGTTCAGGCAGTCTAATATCCCTATGTCCGTTTGGCTGAGAAGCCAATCTGCGTTGAGCAGCATTTTTGATAATTGGGTCAGGCCATGTAATATTCCTATGTCCAGCGTGAGTTTTTTAACTATGTTAAAATAATTAACAGGGAGATATTTTTATACTAGTTCAGGTCGTCTCATATACCTATAACCAGTTTATCGCATTACTATTTTTCATTATAATTATAATGTTCATTAAATCAGCAATGCAAATCGCTGTGAATGAGGCCTGAGATTTATAGTGCGGTATCCATCATTTGTATTTCATTTTTGTTGCTATAGCAGTCGCTTTGCCTTTAATTCTCCCGAGCGACTTCGAATGTATACGACTTCTGACCTTGGTGCTTCTTTTGCTTGAGACTTTTCAGATTGGTGTGCATCTCAATTACTTCTGCTTGTTGCCTTGCCAGGATGATGGTTAGTACGGAGGACACATCAACTGTATTTCCTGGTCTTCGGGCAGAATATGCAAACCCCTTAATGGTTTGACCACAATAATGTTTTCATAGATCCTTCCATATCATCATTAAAATCACTGCCCAAATCGATGAATGCATGTACATTCTGGTTGGACTGGCAGTCATTGGTTGAAAGAGGAGGATAATTGGGGAGGAAGAAGCGAAGATTAAGGAAGATGGGGTGCATAAGGATGCCAAGGGGCCTATAAGAACCATGGTTATTCCTTCCTCATGGCTGTCTTATCTTAAGGACATAGGGGATTAACTGGGCTGCCTGGCCTTCATAGTCTGTTTTCTTTCTCTTTCCTTGCTAGTAGAAAACTTCACATCCGAAGATAATCTGGGAATTTCTCAACTAGGATGAGTAGCAGCGTCGTCATCCTTGAGGGCGGATTGAGTTCATCTTTCAAATAGTGGTGGGTTAATAATAGGTAACTTGCCAATGACTCATGGGCCATCCTCCCCATTCTCATTTCTGAGAGTGCTGTTATTAATCACTCATTGTTCAATCGATATAATTGGTGAGTAATGGTGGTGGGCAATGAATAACGGAAGTGTGGTTGGCCGAATAGTTGTAATTTGAGTCAACGTCACATTTAACCCCTTCGGCCGTTGGTGTGCTTGGCCAGTGGATGTCTAAATCATGGCTAGGATGGGATTTACATGGATTTCGGGAGCTACGAGTGACCATTTTTGAGTAGAGGGAATGAATGGATTAGCAGGATTCATGATTTGTAAGGGAGTATTGGTAGGATTGCCAAAAATAGAAAACTTGGAATAAGGGTTCAGTAGATTTGCTGGAGATTAGGAAAAGGTAACGAAGGTTCAATAGATTTCCTAGAGATTAGAAAAAGGAAACAGAGGTTCATGCCCTCCTTCTAGAGCCAAAATATATCGATGAGATTTTTCGTCTCACAACACCTCGATTGATTAAAAAGGTAGTTATTATCATTTATTCACAAATTTGAATCAACAAACTTAACTTGTATTAAGCTTGCCTTTTTGGTAGTAACTATGTTGCTAGATGCTTACAAAATTATGCTTGCACTCTAACTATTTGTTAGAATGTCAAGTCCAACCCGTATTCACAATGGGTTATCATCCAACATAAATGTAAACAAATAATGATGCATAAAGTAAAGAAATACAAAGACTTTTATGTGGTTCAGATTCTTTTGAATCCTACATCCACAGGCCAAGTTCTTTTCTTATTGTTATTTCTTCTAATACAACGTATTTTATTAAATTTAGAAAGATACAATTTCTTTTATTCAATAATATAAAGAAGGAAAAGAAGAAAAAGTCCCTTTACCTTCCCCACCATCTTCCATTTATTTTGTAGAAGATGTACAAGGATTACCACTATCCTTCCTTCACCATTATGTTTCCATCTTTTGATCATGCCACGTGTATTTCATCCACATTTTTGGTTTGATGCACTAGGATTGCCGACATATCTTTGGTAGGAAGGCATAATTTTAGCGGTTGATCGTAGTCTTTAGCGGGAAGTTTGAATTGGAGGTAGGAACTCCTGAAATTGAGGCGGGAATGCCTGGAGTTCGAGTAGGAGATCTTAGCAGGCCATGCATTTCTGATTTGATGGAGTGAAGGATTTGCATGCTGCCTTAAGAGGACATTAAGAGTCACTTGTTGGTTTCTGGAGTACTACCGATATATTTAGGGGTAAGGCTGTACTAGTTGATGTGTGATACTTGCATGATGCTATTGCATCTGCCTGATACTTAGTTGCGACTGTCTTGAGCTGCTTTAGGCTTCATGGTACATGATTTGTGGTTTTCTGGGAGTTAATTAAGTGCATGTACGAATGTGACCTAAGCTGGATGTGATCTGGGCCGACTATGATCCGAGCTGACTGTGGTCCGAGTCGTCCTTGTTGTTAATATGCACGATTTATTGATAAAGGTGATTCATATCTTTGCTATCTATCTGTAAGCGTGGATTTGCAATGAACCGTCGCTTGAGTAGCCCTGCATGCAGTCCTTTGGGATGCTTCTGACCCGGTATAGTACTGCTTAGGTAGACCTCAGTATGTGCAGTACAGGTCTGTCTTGAAGATGTTAATAAAGTATGAGTTCTGGGGTGTTGGCGCCACAGCTCAATCGTTCGCTTATCATGTCTTGTAGGCACAGTACTTCATTGCCCTCTTCTTGTGATTATGCCGGATTTCGGTTTTAGCCTCACAATATAATATTGAAGCTGAGGGATGGGTGCAGATTGATGTCTTTATGGCCTTTCTTATGGGCACGGTTTTTTGTTCTGTTGGAACTTCCTGCTTTTGACTATAGCTATTTTGGTTGGATCGGGTGTAGCATTTGCAGGTTGATTTTCTTTTGTGCGGCATTGGTTGGATCGCTTCGACCTTTTCTCTTTCCATCTTAACTTTTATTGCGAGGACGACTCTCCTGGCTCTATTCTTTATTTAATCCCCCTTTAACATAGATTGAGAAGCATGAGTGTAATAATAATCAATCAAATTGAATACATGATCTCACAGTACTATTTATTTTCTTATTTCGGATGAACTAACTACATCGAAGTATTGTATATTATGAACTGTGATCGTTCCCCATATAGGACTTATACGCGATAGTATGTGGATCAAATATTTATAGTCTTGTATTGCTTTAGAGTTCAAAACTCATAAAATGCAATCGCGGTTTTGACTAAATAAACATGTAAGCGACCAAATTATGAATGTATTTAGTAGTTGTAAAGTCAGGCGCTTGCATGAGTTTTGAAACATTAACATGCAAGAAGAATTTTTTTAGTAAGTATTATTTTTATTTGTCAATCTTCAATTTAGTTCATTTATATATCTTAATTGATAAATATTTTGTTAATCGTATTAAATGCACAAACTTATCAATGTAATTATTATAACATTATATAGCATATGTTTTAAAAAGGTTAAATGTTGTCATTTCATTTTTCTAATAAGGCTCCCACTGATCTTTTATTTTTCACAAAACCCTAAGCGAAACATAGAAGTCTTTCGACTTCACTAGTGGGTATTAGAACTCGTGTGTCTTGAAATTCTGATCCTGAGTTTTCTCAATAAGTCATAGCTCTATGGACGATGGATAACTCCTTATCGGTTGTATCGTATACAACTCCTAACCCATGGTACCTTGTCCTAATTTCACTTTGTTGAGTTTGTTTAACAAATAGAAATAAAATTATTCACTTGTACCTACCATATCACGACGGTCTAAGTATAGTATATGTATCTTGAATTTTCTCAACAAATACATATAGTTATCTAACCTCATCTATTCAATATACTAATAATACTACACATAGCATCCCTAGTTTGAGTTCGCTTAATAACTAAGGAGTATGCAAGTAATTTATTAATACATATATAGTAGAGGACAATATTATATTGAAGATTCATAATCTTCAATATATTGCATTAAGTGATATCGACTTATATAGAATAATGTATTTTCTATGAAATACCCTCATGATCAAGTGTTAGACACATCGGAAATCATGATTTACATACATTTATATATGTATTTGTTCCTTAAGTCTATGTGGAGTTTCTTAATGTTCCATTTTTAATTTATACGATCATATTATATAACTTTTATTATCATATAAATTTTATATTTCATATTACTTATATAACAGTCTTATGTATAATATTACATTACTTAAATCTATTTAATTAATTTAATTAATTAACACTTTAATTAATTATTATATTATTCAATTATAATATATCATTTTGAATACACACACACACACATTATAACCTTTATAGTAATACACATATATCATACATACAGACATACATATATGTATGTATTTTAATTTTTTAACTAATTTATTTAATTAAACAATTTTAATTAAATTTTATTAATTTCGAAAACTTGGTATACACACATGTATATGCATGTTGTCTTAAACAATTCAAAACAACATAACATATATCATTATATATAATATACATGTATATATATTTAATTAATTAACTTATTTAAGTCATTCATTTATTTTATTCATCTTATTAATAAATAATATTTTAAAAATTAATTTTATAACATTTTCAAATATTTTTAAAATATTACGACTTCTGTAATATGTATTTTATTTTATTTAAATTTAAATTTAAAATTCAAAACTTTTATTTTTAATTTTTAAAAGAATTTTGAAACTAGCCCAAGGGCCAATTCAAATTGGGCCTTTTTCAATTAGGGATTACTTTTTAGACTTACCTCATCATTTTAGGCCAGGCTAGTAGCCTGGTAGGGTAGAGTATATGATGATCCAAACCCAACCTTAGGCACTAATTTTTTAGACATCCAACTATATGGGTAGGCTTTAATAAGTTAGCCCTAACATGACTAATTAGGGTTTCTTAATGTCTAACATTTATTTATACATTCATATTATATAATTTTTATTATTATATGACTTTTATATTTCATATTATTTATATAATAGTCTTATGTATAATGTTGCATTAATTAAATCTTATTTAATTAATTTTATTTAATTAACATTTTAATTAACTTTATATTATCTTAATATAAAATTATATTAAATTTTATTATATATCATAACTTTTATAGTATAACACATATACCATAAATATGTGTATATTATTTAATTAATTAACCTTTTAATTAATTTAGTTAATTAAATAAATTTAATTGAATTTATATTAATTTCAAAATTCATTTATTGTTAACCCGCCTTTTGGCAAGACCGCGGACAGACGGGTTTAACTTAAATCAACTACATGTTCGTCGAGGCTAGAGTACGATGGATTCAGTCGACTGGATGGATGGATGACGCAACGTGCTTGGAAGATGGAAATATGATTGGATAAAGGTTGATCAACTATAATTTGGGTCTAGGAAACATGGTTCGACATTGAACATGGTTCGGCATGATGGAGGTTCGGCATAAATGGTTCATCCGGCATTCACGTTCGAATGGCATTCAAGAGTACTCGGCATACATGGAGCGCTTGGCATTCAGTAGCGCTCGGCATCCAGGAGCACTCGACATTCAGTAGCGTTCGGCCTAGGAGGCAGGGATTGGTCGAGGAATGGAGAGGAGGTATGGTTCAGTCAAGGATATCGTTCGGCAAATGTGGTTCGGTCAGGAAGCTCGTTCGGCCTGGGAGGTATGGAACGGTCGATATGGGACATCGTTCGGCCAAGACATCGTTCGGCCAAGACATCGTTCGGCCAAGACATCGTTCGACCAAGACATCGTTTGGCCAAGGCATCGTTCGGCCAAGACGCTGGTTCGGCATTGGTGATTTGGCCACAGGTCGTTCGGCATTTATGGTTCGGTAGGTGTCGCTCGGCAGGAACCGCTTGGTGAAGGTTGGAAGTTAGTGAATTGCTCGGTCTAGGTAGGTCGGCAATGCCGCTCGGTAAAGGTTGGGAGTTCGTGCATGGTTCAGTCGTTGGTAATATGGGTCGATCGGCGTACTAGGTTATGAAGTTGATCGGCATACCAGGTTATGGAACGGCTCGGCATAGGCCGATCGGCATGGCAGTGTGGGTCGGTCGTGACGAAGGATGTTGGCTCGGTTATGGTCCTGGTGGGCCCGGACTACTCAGAAAGCCCAACAACTAAGGATTTTCCTATAAATACAGCATGTGAGGGTTCAGAAAAGGGGATCTTCTTTTCTGCTCTCTTACTTTCTCTTTTAAGGCTAAGGCAACTCTGCCATTTTATAACTGTAATCGATTGTTAGAGCAATAAAAAGCAAACTTCTAAGTGGACGTAGGCCGGAGTTAGCCGAACCACTATAAAATCTGTTGTTCTTTACTGCTTTCATCTTAATTTTGATTGTTCTTCACATTATTACTCTCTACATACACACTATCTCTGAGCTGTGACTGGTATTTGGTGCTTTCACCTGGATTTGGGTGTTAGTGACCAATTTTGGCGCTAACACTTTGGTGCTTTCATCGAGAAACAAGCACTCGGGAATTTTGGGAGTTAGGAACTTGGATCCTAGAAAGCAATGGCTAAGCCACCAACAAGGAAGCAAGCAGTGGAAAGGAGCAATCAGGAAGGAAGTCAAACGGCCTCTTCTGGAGCTGGAGAGGATCATGCATCCATCTACATAACTCGGGATGAGATGCAGGTGATGATGAATTCTATGCAGGAGCAGATGATGAAACGGCAAGAGGAGATGATGCAGGCTCTTCTTAGACAATTTGGACAACCAGAAACTGCAGATGCTCAAGTTCTTGGAACTGGTCCAAGGGAACTCAACCAGTGGACAGATGGAGTGATTCAGCAGGGGGCAGCTCCCAATCAACAAACAGCTAACCATCTAGATGGATCTAGACTCGGGGGCGCACCACCAGGTGATGCTGGACCAGTTCATGGAGGGATACCGGATGACGCTACGCGGTCTGACGTCCATAGGAATACAGGAGTACGTAATGAAGAATATGTGCCAGAATTTCCGCGGGGACTTTGGGGGCAGTCTGGAAACACTGGATTGGCTGACATTATCAGGCGGACTATTCGCGGAGGTCTGACAAACAGGGATTCAGAGGGAATTAACAAAAGTCCATTTACCCGAAACATTAGAACAGCTAGGAATCCGCCAGATTTCAAACTACCCACTCTAGAAGTATACAACGGGAAGGCGGATCCCACCGACCACTTGATGAGGTACACTAGGCATATGGAAGTGCTGGGGGCAACGGAGGAGGTTATGGCCCGATGTTTCCCCCTGTACTTGACTGATATTGCTGCTATGTGGTTCAGACAGTTGGGGGATGGATCCATTGGAACATGGACGGAACTGGTGGACAAGTTCTTAAGTCAGTTGCGAGTTCACATAAAAAGGCCAAAGAACGTGATGACGCTAACGTCAGTCAAACAGGGGGCAGATGAATCGCTCAGGACATTCTTAACTCGATTTAATGCAGCAGTTGCTTCGGTGGATCGGCCGGATCCATCAATGGTTCTGATGGCTGCGGTATCAGGAGTCAGAGATAATTCGGATTTCAAAGTATCATTGATACATGACCCACCGTTGGATCTTGGGGAATTCTTTTATGAAGCTGAGAGATTTCTTCGACAAGAGGACGCATGTTTGGACATGGGGTCAAAGGAAGTAAACATGATTAAGGCTGGAGGACTACCCGACGAAAGCTCGGGTGGGGGCAAGGATAAAGGGAAAAGGAAACGCTGGGGAGAACCAAAGTTCACCACTTACACAGGACTGAACGCAACGCTGGAGCGGATATTCTTGGAAACTCGAGATCGCCTTCCGTATCGAAGGCCGGCGAGGAGGGAGCCCTCAGAACGAGAAAGGGCGTCAGGAAGGCACTGTCTTTTTCATGACCTGGACGGGCATGATACTAATAGCTGCCGACATTTGAAGGACATAATCGAGGAGCATATAAGGAATGGTCAGTTGCGACAATATGTCGAAACTCGGAATGCGGCGGTGGAACCGGAGCAGCCACCGCCCACCTTGAACGATGAGGGCATGAGGCCCAGGGATGGTGGCCGATTGGTCATCAACTAATCTTGATGGTTTGGAATAAGTAACAAACTCCGGACAAACGGTTAAATCACTTACTCATGTATGGGGTCGGAGATAACCCTCAGGCATGCTCTGAGATGATGGCTTACCGAGACGTCCTGGTCTGTGAAATTTGTTTTTTCCTTTGACTTGCACATTTGCTTTTTCTGGTTTAGTTTTGGAGTTTGGTTTGAACTCCTTGTTTTGCTCGTTTTTTGGTTTGGATTCTAGTTTGGATGTTTGTTTTTTGGTATGGATTTTTGATATGGGTTTCTGGTTTTCTATTTGGATTTGGATTTCGGATTGGATTTTGATTGGATTTTGGCTAAAAGGTCGTCGAGTATGGACTATGCTCGGCAAGGGTCCGAAGAGACCAGGATTCGGCCTAGAACTTAGGCCATATATTATCGGTTACTATTTTAGGTCGTCGAGTATGGACTATGCTCGGCAAGGGTCCGGAGTGACCAGGATTCGGCTTAGGACTTAAGCTACGACATTATTCGACGTTCAGGGACACTGAACCATGAACACCATGGAATTACTTAACATAGGTTGTCAAGTGTGGATTGCGCTTGGCAAGAACCCGGAGAGGTTACGGATTTGGATGTTAACTATGAATAGCTAAGGATTCAGACAAGGACCCGGAGCGGTCCCGGATTTGGATATCGACCCGGAGAGGTCATGGATATGGTTATAGGTTATTGAATATGGATGGACTATAACCTGGTTGTCGAGTTCAAATGGACATGGATTTGGTTACTGGATTCGGAATCGGACATCGACTCGGAACAGTCGCGGAAATGGATCAGGATATGGCCGTGGCACTCGGATAAGATGGCTTAGTAATGGATTGGATTATGAATCGGAAGGTATAGATGTGGATAACATACATACTTAGGATATTGGACTAGAGGCTATTCAAAACACACCTTTCAAAGCAAGGCATATTCTAGGGGGCAAGTGTTAACCCGCCTTTTGGCAAGACCGCGGACAGACGGGTTTAACTTAATCAACTGCATGTTCGTCGAGGCTAGAGTACGATGGATTCAGTCGACTTAATGGATGGATGACGCAACATGCTTGGAAGATGGAAATATGATTGGATAAAGGTTGATCAACTATAATTTGGGTCTTGGAAACATGGTTCGACATTGAACATGGTTCGGCATGATGGAGGTTCGGCACAAATGGTTCATCCGGCATTCGCGTTCGAATGGCATTCAAGAGTACTCGGCATACATGGAGCGCTCGGCATTTAGTAGCGCTCGGCATCCAGGAGCACTCGACATTCAGTAGCGTTCGGCCTAGGAGGCAGGGATCGGTCGAGGAATGGAGAGGAGGTATGGTTCAGTCAAGGATATCGTTCGACAAATGTGGTTCGGTCAAGAAGCTCGTTCGGCCTGGGAGGTATGGAACGGTCGATATGGTATAACGTTCGGCCAAGACATCGTTCGGCCAAGACATCGTTCGGCCAAGGCATCGTTCGGCCAAGACGCTGGTTCGTCATTGGTGATTCGGCCACAAGTCGTTCGGCATTTATGGTTCGGTAGGTGTCGCTCGGCAGGAACCGCTTGGTGAAGGTTGGAAGTTAGTGAATTGCTCGGTCTAGGTAGGTCGGCAATGCCGCTCGGTAAAGGTTGGGAGTTCGTGCATGGCTCGGTCGTTGGTAATATGGGTCGATCGGCGTACTAGGTTATGAAGTCGATCGGCATACCAGGTTATGGAACGGCTCGGCATAGGCCGATCGGCATGGCAGTGTGGGTCGGTCGTGACGAAGGATGTTGGCTCGGTTATGGTCCTGGTGGGCCCGGACTACTCAAAAAGCCCAACAACTCGGGATTTGCCTATAAATACAGCATGTGAGGGTTCAGAAAAGGGGATCTTCTTTTCTGCTCTCTTACTTTCTCTTTTAAGGCTAAGGCAACTCTGCCATTTTATAACTGTAATCGATTGTTAGAGCAATAAAAAGCAAACTTCTATGTGGACGTAGGCCGGAGTTAGCCGAACCACTATAAAATCTGTTGTTCTTTACTGCTTTCATCTTAATTTTGATTGTTCTTCACATTATTACTCTCTACATACACACTATCTCTGAGCTGTGACTGGTATTTGGTGCTTTCACCTGGATTTGGGTGTTAGTGACCAATTTTGGCGCTAACACTTATATACATACATGTATACTTATGTTAATTTAAAGTTTTAAAACAACATAACATATATCATAATATACAATACATATACATATTTATTTATTACTTAACTTATTCAATTAATATATTTTATTAATCTTATTAATAAATTTTATAAATCTTATTAATAAATTTCATAAATCTCGAAATTAATTTATATTAATTTTCAAATATTTTCAAATTTTCATTATATTATTACATTTATAATATGTATATATATTATATTTTAAATTTAACTTTTGAATTTAAAAATCTTATATTTTCAATTTTCAAAACAATTTGAAATTTATATTATAAAATTTATAATAGTTTTCTTATTTTAAATTTATCTTTTAAATTCAAAACTTTAATTTTTAGTTTCAGAATAATTTTGAAAATAGTCTAATTCAAATTGGGCATTTTCTATTAGGGATAACCTTTTGGGCTTGCCTCATCATTTCGGGCCAAGCTAGTAGCCAAGTAGGGCAGAGTACTTGACCAAACCCAACCTTAGAGACTACTTTTTTAGATACCCTACTATATAGGTAGGCTTTAATTAGTTAACCATAACATGACTAATTAGACCACATAAGCTATAGGGCCTCGATACCATTGTTGGAACATGGCCAGCCAACAGCGGAAATTATGGATGAATTTAAAAAAAATCTCTTATTGGATCTTTATTTGGCCTATGAAGTCTAATTCATTTAGAACATTTCTAAATGTTTTTAAATAAAATCTTTTATTTAATTTAAATTTATAAATTATATAGTTTTATTTAATTTATACACACACACACACACACACGTATACACATTTTTTTTAGAATGAAATACACACACACACACATATAAGTGTGTATCATAGGCATGTATGTATGCATGTGCATGTGTAACATGTCGGCCCGTGCAAGGTATAACATGCCCATGTATACAAGTTGGCTTTTCCATCGCAACAGACATGCCAGCTCATTAGATATGTAATGTATGTTATCCAAATATATGTATGTATATAAAGTTGTTAATTATATATAAATATGATATATATAAATGTATATTTAATTTTGTCTAAATAATTATATGTAAATGAAAGATATTTAAATATACATATATAATTTAAATAAAATATTAGTAATATATATATATATATATATATTTGCATATTTTTGTAATATATCTACTTAAATATAAATAAATTAGTTGAATATTAAAATTATATATATATATATTTAAACCGTGAATAATATATGTACTAATATATATATATAAAGATAAAATGATATTTTATTTAAAAATAACATATACACACACACATAAATATATAAATATAGTGCATAAATATATGTTAATCGACAAAATCATTTTTTAAATTCCAGTTCGTATGTACATGCACCAAAAAAATTTATTATTAATTTTTATTATCTTAAAATATATTTTATTTATTCGAAATTACATAATATTAATAAAAAAATAATTTTCAAAATAATTTTTTTAATTTTAAATTTCCAATAAATCATATATGATATTTTGAAGTTTGAATAATTTTTTCAGTTCTAATTTTATTTTTTTATTAATTTATTATTTTTTGATCGATTATAATAATAATTTTAAAAATAGAAAAAATATTTTTTTTATTTTTATTTTCTAGTTAAGAGCTTATCTTAAGATAAAATCATTTTACAAAATTTAAAAATAATTTTCATAATATATTTTATTTTGTATTATTTATTTATGCAATATATTGATTTAAATAATATTAAATGTTAATAAATAATTATAAAAATTGTTTTTTTTCGTATCGAAAATTACTGTTGCTATAGATTTATATATATATATATATGTATGTATTTATGCATATATATAATTATATGATCAATTTTAACTTATTGTAATTAAATATAAACCATATATATAACTAAATTATAGTGGAAATTAGCCACAAGGGCCTCTTTAGCAAGTGCAATTAGTTTCTAGGACGCACAACTGAAATAATTAATTTTAAGCACAAAATGCAAAATAATTAGTTTCTAAAGCCTAAAAACCTATGAAATTATGTCCTTGAAAGTAATTGGACGGCTGACTTTGTCCTTAAAAATAATTATTCTGTTGACTTTGGCCTTGAAATTAATTTCTTTGAATGTGTGTCCTAGAAACTAATTAGACTGCAAAGTTTGTCCTTCTATGCCCCTAAATTATATATATGTATGTATGTATGTATGTATTTTTTTAAAGAAAATATATGTATGTGTATATATATAAATAATTAAATAACATATTAATTAGTATATATAAATTAAGCGATGGTACAAACCTAATTTGTATATAAAAAATTGATTTCTTTAACTTATATGTGTATACATACATATAACCAAACTAACTTGTGACAACATTACTACATATCAGAGTCATCACCTAACTAACAATATAATAATAATATATACATAATAAAATATTATTCAAAAAATTATAAACTATTATTTGATAGAAACATACTTAAGTATAAAAGCCTTAAAGAAAACTTTGAAAGGATGAACTCTCCACTTTGAAACCCTTTTGATTCGGCAGATTGCTAGTCCTTCTATCATTGACCTTTGACTATCGGATGGTGATCGACTTTGAGTTGATTTGAGCTTGATATGATGGAGCACCTATAGTGTAGTTTCGGCTAGCAATGGAAGGATGAAGAGGAAACAAAAGATCATTTGTAATTAGCGTTAGGGATGTTCAAATAGTGGGTAGAAGAGAGAAAATAGTGGATCTCATTTCATACAAATTTTCCCTCAACCCGAGCCATCCAAAGTCTAACATCTCTAGCCCATTTTGGGCCGCCCATATTTCCATATTGTAGTTGAAAGTATCACCCACCATGATGTGCAAAATCCTATCTAAGCCAAAGGGTAATATCATTTAATTAAATCCAATTCAATCGCTTATTAATATCGTATATCTATTGATGTATTTATGACTATTATAAGCATATTTTATAATATTTATTCCTCAAATCATAATCAAAGTCTTATAATTAATATTTCATAAATCTTTATTAATAGTTGGAATAAAAACAAAATCTTTTGGTCCACCTACGAAGTTCTAAAAATACCTTTATATGCAAACAAGAGTTAGGGAATTCAAATCCCACAAAGTTTGAAAAGTAAATAAAGTTATACAAGTTTGAAACTCTGTTCCAGCAAAAAATTACAATTTTTTCCCTTATATTTTTTAATTTATTTTTATCAAAACTACGTAGAAATTTTAAATTTTATGATTTTATAAGAATTTTTTATATGCACATGCATTGCACGTGCCATAAATTATCCTATTAATTAATTTATAACAATTATAAACTAATTAAATTGTTTGATCAAAGGAGAATTCATCGTTTCTATTGTGTGACTTATCAGGTGTAAATTTGGTGATCGATTAATATCGAACTATTCGAATATCAACGTTCACACGTCACTTAGCAGGTGGCGTGACATTTATTGCTTATTTGGCTTCGATAAAATCCAATTTCCTTTTATTAAGCATTGCCTGATTGTGTCTTTTATTTCCACCAATTCTCTTCGTTAAAACTTTATCACTTTGGACTTATGGAATTTGCTAATGGTCAAAATTCCAATATTGTCCTTATTCAACTGTATAGTCCAAACATAAAGACTTTGGTTTAATAATAACAATTAATATTAACCAAAATGCTCTAGTCAAAGACTTTGACTTTGAGTTGACCGTGATACTAACCCCATATAACTAAGGAAAGGAGAGGCTTCACTTCCAATACTTCCACTTGACCCAGCTATTCACTCGATGGATGTTGTGCCATGATTTGACTTTAATCAAGACGAAACTTTCATATTGAAGATCGACGGTATTAGAGAACTGTGTAAATCAGTTAATCGATTTTTTTTGTTTGGCCTTAGTTATATTAACCAATAGAAAACTATCGAGTGAGTCGTTCTATAATTATCCAATGACTATTAGTACTTAGCCCCTAGTAGTCATGAGTAATGTATTGCCAAACATTTGGAGAGCATTACGTACTCTTGTCTCAATGGATACATCAATATCCAGTCTCCATGCATATTGACTATGAACATTTAAAATGATATATTTGTTCTCATTGTGATAACTTACTCACGGTTACAACACTTTATAACTACTATCACAAAACATACCATTTATGGATTTTCTATTAAATACATATTTAATTAAATTAACTAATTAATATAACAGTATATGATAGAAAGAAAACACCTTTTATTTTAAACAAGATTGGTTATTGAGTTATATATATGTAACAAATTACATAATTACCCCTAGGGCATACCCTAACTGTATCATTAAGCACAATTAATATTTTACAAAAAAGGCATTCGGTCATCCTTAACATTTAAGGAAGTCAAATAAGTTTAAATTTATGTAAACTGATCAAACTGGCATTTTAATGATCAAATTCCCAGATCTCATAGTCTAGTACTACATCTAATACAACAAGATCCTAATTGCAACCAATCATATTGGATATGCAATCCCACATTATGGTTTATTTGCTTTTCGAATGGACTAATTTCATAAAAGTTTGGTACATCACAAATAGCAATATTCACCATACAACATTTGTATATGGTCAAGTATAGACCAAATATTTATATTTTTGTATTATTTTAGAGTTCAAAACTCAAATAGTTTTGGGTAAACAACACCTAAGTGACCTAGATATGATTGTATCTAGTAGTTGTATAATTTGGCTCTTGCATGGGTTTGAAATTGACAACATGCCAAAGGATTCGTTGGTAAGTATATTTTATATTCCTATGTTAATCTTAATTTGGTCCATTTGTATATTTTAACTGATAAACATTTTGTCAATTATATTGATTGTATGAATTTATCGAATCATATAATTCTAACTGTATATAACATATATTCTTACAATATCAAAAAGGTAAAATGTATTCATCTCATTTGTCTAATAAACGTCCAACTAAATTTTTAAGTTTCTCAAACCCTTAAGAAAAACATAGAAATATTTCAATCTCTCTAGTAGGCTTTAGGACTCGCTTGCCTTGGGATTCTGACCTTGAGGACTTAAAAAATCATAAGCCCATAAGTGATCATAACACTTTATCGATTGTATTATTACAATTCCTAACCCGTGGTCTTTGTCCTTATCTCATCTCCACCTGAGGATGCTAAACAAATTTAAATAGATTATTTACTCATACCGACCATTTCGTGATGGCTTAAGTATAATGCACATACCTTGAGGAAACCAAACAAATACATGCATGCATCTTACTTCGTTTGGTCAGTATATTAATAGTACTACACATAAAATCCCTAGCTTGAGAAAGCTCCATAACTAAAGAGTATGCAAATAATTTGTTATTAATATTACGGTAAAGGATAATTTATAAATTAGGGATTCATAATCTTTAAAACACACACGTTAAGTGATTACTATTTTAGGAATAATATATTTCTTTTGAAATATCCTTATGATTCAAGTGTTGGACACATCTAAAATCATGGTATACGTTCAGTACATATGTACTTGTTCCTTAAACCTAAATTGGGTTTCTTGCCATTCCACTTTTTTTTACATATAGTTATATATGTTTTAGTTTATTTATAGTTTATAAAATTTGATTAACTTATATAACATATGTACCTATCTTATTAATTAATTCATATTTAATTAACTTTAATTCTTACTAGTTAAATCAAATATAATCAATTTATTTTATTTTATATTCAAATTTTGAAATTTTATATTATTTACCTTAAGCTATTTAAGATATATCGTCAACTATAACTTTACAATTTATTAATATATACATATCAATATATGTATACATTTTATTTAATTAACTTTTAGCTATTTTATTTGATAAATTCTTTTATTTAATTATAAAATTCAAATAAATATTTAAATTAAATTGAAAATTAATTTTTTATTTTAAATAAATTTGAGATAAATATATGACTATAACAATTATAGTTACATGCATGTATCAATATATATACATATTTGTATTAATTAACATTTAATTGATTGATTTATCAAATAAATCATATATTTAATTTAAAAAAATTTAATTAAATATTTTCAATAATTCAAATTTTAATTTATAGTCTTTCCTGTATAATTAAAGATAAATATATATACATATATCATTATGTATATTCAATTTTAATTAATTAAGTTTTGGTTATTTATTTATTCAATGAATCTAAATAACTATATAATAATTTAATTTTGAAAATGTTGAATTTAATTTCAGGTTAGTTTTGAAAATTTAATTTTATAACCTTTATAAAATTTATTTTATAACCTATATATCATTATATACAAATTGTCTATTCTAATTCATTATTTAAAATTTCTATTTCAATATGCATGTGCCAAAAAATCAAAATAATATCCAACTATAATTTTACAAGTAAAATCTGAATTAACATAAGCACATTGAATGATGAATCTTTTATGTTAATTTTAATAATTGAAATTAATGGTATTATTTTACCAACAAAGCCCACTATATTCCAACTAGATTAGTCTCCTTCTCGAAAACACTTTTGCGGTCGATGGATCGTTTCCTTTCGGGTACCACTATCATAATCATATTTTAAAAATGTACTTGGAATCCATTCTTGATTTGCGCATCATGCCATACAACAAAGTCAATGCTCTTAATGGCTTAGTAACAATCAAGGAAATTCTTTTCTTGACATTGGTATAAAAATCATTGTTTCTCTTTAATGTGCAAGCGTTCTAATTAGGCATTCTAATAAATTGCGTCTATTTTGGCTTGGTTAATTTCATTTTATCCTTTATGATTGGTTTATCTTTGGATCATATGCGTTCCATTTTGCTACTTATAGTTTTTAAGAGAAAGTTCCTTTGGTAAAAGTTAGTTTTTCTTGAAACAAAAATTGTTTCTCAATGCAGCAAAATATGTATTCACAAAAAGTTTATGAACTGTCTTTATATATGTATAAAACCGATTTAGTTTGAGTTTACGAAACTCATGTTCATAAAATAAATTGATACATCAATATTGATTTGTCCCAAACTCCTTTAGGGTGGTCAACATAACATCCCCATGAGCAATTATGACGTGCAACCTCTCGATTCACTCAATCGGTCGAATTCTTGACCTAGAATATGTAGGGGTTTGTTATTAACTCTTATTTTGTACGATCTCATAAATTATGCTTTAGATGAAATTAAGTTTAATCCTATGCACTTATTCTTAAGTACATTACCTTACAAAATGAAGTTAACTCAACTTCACTCATCATTAATCATACTTTGCCCAACAAAGTTGGATTACTTCTTATCGATACATCATTATATAAGATAAGAAGGAGTGACTTTTGAGATTGAATTTTATTCGTTTTTATGCACTTCTGGAGCCCTTTCCAATACAATCACATGTTCGTTCAAATCAAATATTTATTTTCTTTTGCATATTATGCTATTTACTTTCGTTTTAGATTCTATGAACTTATCATAGGCTTACTGCACGTGTATCAAATACACTGTTCATGTCCATGATTCATCGATGAATTTAACGAAGTACGTGGAAGCATTTTGGTATCATTAGACTTACAATTGCATACAACTGTATGTATTAGCCTGAAGAGTTCACCAACTCTTACGTTGCTCCTACTGAATGGGTGTTTTACCGTAATCATTTGACATACAATTCACCAGAAACTTATGTTTCTTAATCATTTGATCAAAGAATTATTTCTCAATACTGCGAATTAGTCCATAATTTCATCATAATTATCAAAATTTCTAATAGTTCCGTATTCTCTAATGTATCACTTTTGTTATAAATATCATTATTATAGATTTATTTTATAATGAATATTCACAATATTCATAACAAAATAAAACCATATCAATTTTCAATCAATACTAAAAATAGTTATTATTTCATAAATAAAATTTAGTATATTTACGAAAAAAATCGTGACTTGATGCGTCCACTAAGACATTTTATATGATATGCTCCCACTATTTTTGACATTACTATAATAGTATATGAAATATGAAGTCCCATTCAACCACTTATTATAGGTTTTATTTCATATATTGTAACTGGTATACAGTCAAGAGTTTTAGATCAAATATTGTGGACTCAAAGAAATAATGTAACGACCCGTAATTTTACCACTTTAAAAATGAAATATTTAATGTATTTAAATATTTAAATATAGAATTTTCAAACTTAAATAATCATGTTTTATATAATGAATAAGATTAGTGAACTTATTTTTAGAATTGAATAATGATTTTGGAATTTTACCGTAACATTAACAAAATTGACAAAAACTGGTTTTCAATAAAACTGAATATACAGTCCAATAATTGTTTTAAAGGATAAATGCTTTTAAAATCATTATATAATGATATTAATTTGTTAATAAAAGTTTGATAACTATATATATACTTATGTTATAGTGATTGACAAATTTCGTCGCGCATTGACAAAATCAATGTCGTATATTTGCAAATGAATTTTGATATTGTTTTATATTATTTTATAAGTCAAATACACTCGTTTTAATTATTTAAAGATGATAAGAAATTTATTTTTAAATTTGGTTTACATAAATAAATAGTTTAACTAAAACGTCAAAATGCGACCGTAAAACATTTTGTCGAAAATCAACGTTTTATCGAATAAATGTTTTCGCAACGTTATTGCACCTTTATGTACATATACATTACACATTGTTAAATATGTTAAGTATTAACAATTAACTAATGAAGTTTAATTTTGCTAATTAAGGTTAGAAATTTCTCGGGAATCATTAAGAAAAAGTAAACATAAAAGGACAAAACCATGTCAAATCAAATCAAATAAAATCTTTACTTTATTTTCCTTATACATTAAGTGATTAAGACATAAAGTAGCGATGTGACAAAGTGATGGTAAGTGTTGAAAAAGTAAGATAAAGTGAGGATATTTTGGTAATTTTATAAAGGATTAATTTTGTAATTTACCACTCCTTACTTTCCTATAAATACCCATCCGTTCTTCTCATTTTCTACACACTTCTCATTCTTCTTCTTTATTTTTGAGCTTTCTTTTGCTCATTATTGGCTTCTCTTCTTTAAGTGAGGTGGGAGGGTTAAAAATAGTAGAGTGCTTAAGCATCAATCCACTAATTACTTTTAACCTCTTCTTAATTCACTTCTTCTTCTTCTCTTCTTTAAATGGCTGTAACAACCCGCATATCTACCGATTTTATATTTAAATATTTTATCGTTAGTCGGATGTTAGTCTGATAAGCTACTTTTTACATACGGTCAAATTAGGACTCGAGACCAGCCCCATTGAGTTCAAAATGTCGTTTGCGATCTTTTTGAGTATAAACTTTGATATGTTTGGAGCTAGTCAAAAATTCGACCATTTGCACTTTGGGTTTGGGTTTGGGTTCAGCCCCTTTGCCAACTTAACCCCAAATCTGAACCTCTCCTCTCCACTCACTCTCACTTTCTCCTCCTTTCAGTTTTAGAGCAACAATGGTGGGAGAGATGGGAAATTAAAACTCCCTAACCCTAGTTTCATCTTCAAATCAAGTTCTAGCTCTAAACTAATAGAACAAACCTTGGTAAACTTCTCCTTCTTCTTCTCCAACCCTTTCTCCTTTCAATTTCAGAAATTCCTAAACCTAACTTTAGGAATGTTCTTCTTTTTTAGCATAGATTTGGGTTGTGTTGAAGAGTGGTTGATTCTCCCTTTGCTTTCAAACTTCTTCACACTTGTTCTTGTGCATAAAGGTGAGATTTTTATCTCACATCTTAGTATATAACTATCTTCGATTGTTAGGCATGAATTCCTAACACTTATTCTTGTGCAATTGCACTTGGTTTGGATTGATTCAGTGAATATTCCAATTTTTAGTGTTTTGAGTTCAATTCTTTAAAAATCCAAACTTTGATCTTTGATCATGATTTTTGTGATGCATTGAAGAGCTTATAAGGCCGGGTTGTCGTTAGGCTTAAATCCTTAGTGTCGTTGCTCGCGAAAAATGCAATTTGGTTGAGATTTGGCCATTGAACTTGGTAAGTTGGGCAGTGCTGGAAACAGGTCCAACCGACCGAGCTCTGTAGCCAGTCGACCGACCTGCTTCCAAAAGTGCTAAGCACTTTTCTGTTTTGGGTTTGGTCGACCGGCTGCAGAGCTCAGTCGACCGACCTGCTTCCCGAACTATTTTTCAGAACAGGGTCCGGTCGACCGAGCCCTGTAGCTGGCCGACCGACCTGCTGCTATTTTGCCTATTTCGCCAGTTTTGCGTGGTTTCCAAATTTAATCGATTCGTGTTACTTCCCTACTTGTTGTTATCATTTATTGCCAACTTTGATGACTTCTTTTCTCTGGGATTTTTGGAATATCCATTTTGATAGATTCGGTATCGATTTCTTTGGATTTTATTCACGTCTTCATAGGGGATCTTATCTGAAAAACATTCATCAGAATTTCTACTATGATGGTTTTGGGATTTATTTTTTTGGACTTTACTCACGTCTTTGAACGTGAATTGATGTGATTCGATTTGTTTCAACAATCGTTTTATGACTTGTCACTTTAAAGATATGAAGGTTTCAATACTAGTAGTAAATATCAAAACTCTTTCATCAAAGCGATTTCAACACTATTTTAAATATCAAAAGTTCATTTTCTCAAACCGATTTCCAATCTACTAGTATATACAAGCCTTTACTTCACTCGGATGAGAAATCGACTTAAACAACTTAGTAAAACAAGTGGTATGAAACGCTTGCGTTCACTTCGTCGGTTAGCTCTTGGACTTGTTCGATTGAACCCTTTTGTGACAATTTCCTAGTGGAGATCTACAGTTTGTTCGTAAATATTTAAGTTAAGCTAGTGGTTATGGGACATGAAGCTAAACTCATATATTTACTAGCTTAGTGTAATTGACACTTCCTAATGATCATGACGATCATTTTTGTGATTTAGACTAGCGATTGAGCGATGTCTCTTTGTTTGCGAGGTTAGACTAGACACCATTTGTGTGATTTCGATTCACACATATCTCTTTACCTTCAAGGTTAGTCTATACCTCACTGGTGTGATTTCGATTCACACATATGGGGTAGCTCCCCATGGTCTTCGGGCCATTTCTGTGTGGAAATTTAATGGATAGCTTCCATGAGATAGCTTCTCATTCCTATGTGATACGCGTAGGTGAGTTTTCATGCTCCCATTCATGTGTTAGGCCTCCCCCCTTTTTGTGTGTTTTCTGGATTTCTGGTGATGATTTCTGGAATTTTGTGCTTCACCAATTTTCATGATTTTCATTGATATGATATCAGTTTTTGTGCATTGGTGAATTTATGTGTTATTGACTTGTTATGGATACAAGTTTAGGGTATGATACCCTATTTTATCTTTGAGAAGATTCTTGTGATATTGATTAATCTTTTGTTGGTTATCATTTACATACTTATCGTAGTATGCCGTTATGGTTATTACATGTTCATGTCATGCCTTTTACTATATACCATATCATCTGATATTTATAGCTAGACTGATCCGTTTATTATTTTCTTATAAATAATACTCGGGTCAGACCGAGATGTTACAGGTGCTTCTGCTTGACTTCTCTTCAGGATTATTCCGACTTTTGGCTAACTACTTATATTAGTAGTTTTTGATTGTACGCATTTGAGATATAGACTCTACATTGTGTACTTATTCTTTTGTATAGCACATGTTGCTATTCTTTTGTATTATCGTGGATCTTTTTGACCACTACTCTGATGTACACTTTCATGTGTTGTATATTTATTCATATCTTCTTCCGCCTTTGTGATATGGATGTCTGTGACTGATTTATGTTATGTTTATTTCTATATTTGTTTCCGAAGATTATATATAGCCACTGTGTGATAGCTTTGAGTTTGTATCGGTATGTCGAATTTCCTCCTTAAATGATATGCATTCTATACTATCTGACATATCGGTACTCGCACAAAGAAGTTACATGGATGGTCGCTCCTCAACAGCCTTATTCTCCGTGCTAATTGACAGCACTACACCGTAGTGTTCTTGGTTAGCGTGGGTATAAAGGTGGGGCGTCACAATGGCCTTAGGCCATGAGTATTGGGATAGGGAGGCTATGGCCGTGAGCTATGGAGGTGGGAGGAAGGATGGTTGTGAGCATGGGCAAGGTGGTGGAGTTGTTTATGGATGTATTAGTGAAGTATATGTTAGTTTAGTGAACTGTGGTTGGATAAGAATGTTGGTAGGAAGTTAATCAATGTAGTTAAAAGTGAGTACTCATTTTTGAATTAACTAATAATTCCAAGTTTAATAATATGAAAGTTAAATATCTTAGATGATTAATATATATGATAACTTGGATGCAAAGTTGGTTGTTTACATGATTGTTAATATGGATGATTACTTGGTTTGATAAATGATAAGAGAAATGGTTAGAAATTAACCATAGTTAATTAAATGAGAATTTAAATCCATATAATTATGTGTATGGAAATTATTTAGCCTCTTAACGATTTTAAAATATCTAATAAGGTTGGAAATGATATTATAATAATATAATATTATAGTATGAAATGAAATGGAAAATGGATTTGAAATATGAAAATATTATTTAAAATGAGTTTAAAATGATTTAGAAATGTTTTATAAACATTTAAAAATGTTTCCATGAAGTTTGAAAAGAAATTGAAAAACAAACATTTGAAGCGTGCTCCGAGTCGAGCCGAAAGTCGAGTCGAGAAATATGTCCGCTATCATCCATAACCGTGCACTTGGTCATGCGTTCGGAAAATCGATATGCTTTTGGGAACCGTTCGAGTTGGCTATCACCCGGCGCTCGCCCCGGTCCGGCCCGATGTTTAGCCGAAGGGCGCATCGGGGTCGGAGCGCACTTATACAAAGCACGCCCGACGATGGCCTTGCTTCGAATCGAACATGTGTAAACTCGGAGCATGCTTCGAATCACTTTGCCACTTACCCGAAGCACGCGCTTGGATGTAGTTGCTTCGAGTTGCACGTTGGAAAACTCAGAGCGCGCTTCGGGTCACTCGGCAACTTACCCGAAGCAAGCCTAAGGAAGTTCCTACTTCGAGTCGAGCGCGTGAAAACTTCTAGCTTGCTTCGGGTCATGCGGCTACATAAACGAAGCTCACCCTAGACAATATTGCTCCGAGAAAGTATGCACGTCGCATAACGGTAGCTCGCGATTTCGCGCCATAAAAGTTAAATAAGTGTACAAAGTGGAATATAGCTCGGAATCCTTCGAGATAATAATTTTTTGGACTATTATATCCATAGTTTTCAAATGAAGAAAGAAAATCAAGATTTTATTAAGTAGATTTTGAATTATTTCCAAAACAATTTTCTAAAAATATCGCGGTTTTGCAGTTCGGAATCTAAGAAGGGATTTCATTATAAATGATATTTTTAAATGATTAAAAATATGAAATAAATTTGATAAATCTATTAAAATGGTTTGAAAAATATTTGAATTGGAAAATAAGAATTTTCAAACATTAAAAAAAGTTGTTTTAAGCACTTTTCGTAGCACTTTTCTGCTGCAGTTTCTATAACTTTTGAAATAAAGATTTAAACTTAACGATTCTTTCTGGAATCATTTATAAATGTTTTAAATAAATAATTAATTATTTTAAAGATAAATTATAGTTTTATAATTCTTTTAGAAAGAGTTTAAATAAATGGTTATTATAACACTTGAACAATATAATAGAAATCACTTCCTTGAATGTAATAACAAACTGAGTATGCGGAAACGACTAGTACATTTGCCCAGCCTGTGGGATCTAAATGGTAAAACAAGGTGTGTAAATAAGGTTAGGAATGGAGCAACCAGTGCCCTGAACTTACCTGGCCTTCGTTTTACCTTTTAGACAAGGGATGTAACAAATCGAAAGGAAAGCCCGAATGCTCTAAAAAGGTTTTCCCAGAGTAAAAAGTGAAAAGTTTTCCAAGGGTTAAATAAGGATTTGAATAAAACGGTTTGGGTTTGTTATAACGATGTCTTACATGACATCATTTTTAACCCATTTAAATGAAGATTTGGAAATAGAAAATCTTCATTAAAGGTTTAAACGTGATTTTAAATAAGATGACTTGGTATTTCCCAAGATTAAAGAGGTGTTTTAAATGAAAGATTTAAAGAAATAATGTTGAAAGTTTTCCTAAGTAGAAGAGAAAATAATTTGGAATTATTCCAAGATTTAAGAAAGGTTTTGATAAATGAGGATTAATGATTCCATATACTCTTGAAAAGAAAATGGAATAAATTGAAGAGAATATATCTAAGAAAGGTACTTTATTTAAATAAAAGGTAAAGTAATTGATTGATGATTGATATCCACATATGAACTAAACATCTTTTTATCGATAATTGGCCTCGAAGGAACCAGAGTTGGATTTGGGTAACTCCTATCCGCAAACCACTTCGAACTAATGTATGCATTCGAAAGTGCAGGTTTGTGATTATGATCTTAAAGACGGAGATCTTCATGATGCAGGGCTATTTGCCACTGGTCCCTCGAGGTGAAATTTACCATATCATATATTTATGGTGGCAGTAGTGCTTCGTTATGAAAGTCTACGATATGCAAGGAATTCTCGCTGCTAATTATAGGGGTAATCCCCGACAGGATATGGTAGGAGAGTACCTTCGGTTTGTCCTGTTCCTAGACAACTTGTATGGATGGATGACTGACATTGCATTTTTGAGATTGTATTGTTGACTTTTATAAACGTGCATCTGTTTGGTGGTGGAGAAGGCAACTTCTCTTAGCTTAACACCCTTCTCTGAGACATACGAGCTTGGAGGTTGTATGTTTGTGAAAGTCAATAGTGATTGAAGGAATGGCAATGTGGCATTCAAAGTGAAATGTGCTATGTGAAAAGTAATCCCGACCTTATGCCTCAACACCCAAAAATGACGGAAACAGGGTAGAAGTGGTAGGGCTATGTGGGTCGCACCCATAAGGATTTGGTCACCACCTTTCTAGTTTACCCTATATATTTATGTGTTGTATGCTGTGGCCACGGATAGGTCGGGAACGACTGGGGTGATGTCATATTTAGTACTATCCAGATGGAAGGGGTATGCCGGTTCTGTGTTGGTTTGGGAGTTCAGTATCTGGACCCTAGGTACATTTTTTTAGAGATGTGCTGTACGGAATGTAGTCCCTTACCGTGTCATTTGTATGGAATCCAATCTCCAATACATGCCTGCCATTTTGATTGTAGAGCCAAGTATGCTGGAATTTAATAATGGTAACAATTTTGGCTATTTTAACTATTATTTGTATACTAGACACTAGTATAATATCAGATGATTTGATATGAAATGTTTTGGTTATCGTGAGGTAAAAACCCGTCCATGTTTATGTGTGGGCGTGTCTTACGAGATACCTTTCTTTCGATAAAAGAACGCTTTTATAACTTTAAAATAAGTTCAGTTGAGATGTGTTTTCTCATGCTGGTTTATCAAGCCTGATTCGGATATTTTTTTAATACTCGAGTCAGATCCGAGAAGTTTCAAGATTAGCTGAAAACGCTTGGAGTTTCCAGAGGAGAGCTGGAGATCTTTATCATCGTATGGACATATTCTATTATCCGTTGCATCTATTGCATTTGTTTTATCAGCATTTGTAAGGGCAGGTGTTATAACTGTCCAGGCTGAATCTAGGTTAGACTCTGATATAAGTTTTTAAAATTTTCCACTGTAAAGATTATTGTTAAAATAATATATGGTATTCCATTCATGTGAGATTCTGTTTTTCTATTCCATATTATCTTTATTTTTCTTTCTACCCTTAATGATCTGTTTGTTCGTGCAATTTGAGTTAGACATGTATGGTTTATTGCCGATTCAAAGGGTACAGAAAAATGGGTCATTACAAATAACTTTCATTGAAAATAATTTTCTATATGAAAATACATTTGGAGTAAAAATTATATTTCTCATTCCATAATAAGTATGCTTTAGTATTTTATACCATTCTCAATTTCAATTCTCTTCACGAAGCGTACGTGACCACTCACTCTCTATATCCCAATTATACCTAAATTACATTTATTCTAGAACATTCATTTTCCTTTCCAAATGGTAGAACCATTCAAAGGGATTCATGATTACAAGACCATAACGAATACTTTACAAAAAAGGCATTCAGTCATCCTTAACATTTAACAATGTCAAATAAGTTTCACTTTAAGTAAACTGATCAAATTGAGATTTTAGCGATCAAATTCCTAGATCTCATGGTCTAGTACTACATCTAACACAACAAGATCCTTATCCCACGTTATGGTTTATTTGTTTTTTTCGAATGAACTAATTTCACAGAAGTTGGCACATCGCGAATAACAATATTCACCGTATAGCATTTATAGTGGTCAATTATGGATCAAATATTTATTTTTTTGTATTGTTTTAGAGTTCAAAACTCGTAGAAGATAGTAAATAGTTTGGGTAAACAACACCTAAGTGACATAGATATGATTGTATCTAATAGTTGTATAATTTGGCCCTTACATGGGTCTAGAATTGACAACGTGCCAAAGGATTCGTTGGTAAGTATATATTATATTGACAAGCATCATTGTCCCAGTGGTTAAGTAATCGACTTTGGTGCGAGAGGTCATAAGTTCGAAACTTGCACAGTGTGATTTAAACATTTATTGACACATGATTTGTGGTTTGTTGTTTCAGTGATATGTTGTATCTAAATACCATTTCATAAAAAAAGTATATATTATATTCCTATGTTAATCTTAATTTAATCTGTTTGTATATTTTAACCGATAAACCTTTTTTCGATTATATTGATTGTATGAATTTACCGAATTAAACTATTTCATTTTATATAACATATATTCTTACAATATCGAAAAGGTTTAATGTATTCATCTCATTTTTCTAATAAACATCCAACTAAAATTTTAAAGTTTCTCAAACCCTTAAGAAAAACATAGAAATATTTCAATCTCTCTAGTGGGCATTAGGACCCACTTGCCTTGGGATTCTGACCTTAAGGAGACTTAACAAATCATAGGCCCATAAGTGATGGGTAACACTTTATCGATTGTATTATATACAATTCCTAACCCTGGCCTTTGACTTAATCTCATCTCCACCTTGAGGATGGTAAACAAATTGAAATAGATTATTTACTCGTACCCACCATTTCATGATGGCCTAAGTACAATGCACATATTTGGAGGAAACTAAACAAATACATACATGCATCTTACCTCGTTTAGTCAGTGTGTTAATAGTACTACACATAAAATCCCTTGCTTGAGAAAGCTCAACAATTAAATAGTATGCAAGTAATTTACTAATGTAATGGTAAAGGGTTATTTATATATATTAGGGATTCATAATCTATAAAACACACACACACATTAAGTATTAATTATTTTGGGAATAATATGTTTCTTTTGAAATATCCTTATGATTCAAGTGTTGGATGCATCTGAAATCATGGTATACATTCAATACACATGTACTTGTTCCTTAAACCTAAGTTGGGTTTCTTGCAGTGCCACTTTTGTTTATACGTATATAGTTATATAAGTTTTAATATATTTCTAGTTTTCAAAATTTGATTAACTTATATAACATATATATGTATCTTATTAATTAATTCATATTTAGTTAACTTTAAATCTTATTAATTAAATCAAATATAATCAATTTATTTTATTTTATATACAAATTTTGAAATTTTATATTATTTACCTTAAACTATTTATGATATATAATCAACTATAACTTTATAGTTCATTAATATATACATATCAATATATGTATACATTTTATTTAATTAACTTTTAGCAATTTTATTTGATAAATTCTTTTATTTAGTTATAAAATTCAAAAAAATATTTAAATCAGATCATAAATTAATTTTTTTATTTTAAACAAATTTGAGATAAATATATGACTATAACAGTCATAGGTACATGCATATATCGCTATATATACATATTTATATTAATTAACATTTAATCGATTGATTTATCAAATAAATCATATATATTCAATTAATGATTTTTATTTAAATATTTTTAATAATTCAAAATTTTAATTTATAGTCTTTCTTGAACAATTAAAGATAAATATATATATATATATATATACATATATCATTATATATATATTCAATTTTAATTAGTTAACTTTAATTATTTATTTATTCAATTAATTTAAATAATTAAAATTTTGAAATGTTAAATTTATTTTCAAGATAATTTTAAAAAATTTAAAATTTTAATATTATAATCTTTATAAAATTTATTTTATATTTTACATTTAATTTTTAAATTTAAAATACGTTTTAAAATTTGAAACTGAATTTAAATATCAGTCCAAGTCCCAAAATCAATTTTACGCCTTCTCTTTGAATCAACCTTTTTGACTTTCTATCACTTGGGCCAGGCCAATGGCTAAGAAAGGTAGAATACTTGATTATTCAAACCCAAGCCTATACATTACTTTTCTAAGACATTTATTGAATAAATAGGCTTAATTGATTATCTCATATGTTGACTAATGTAGACCGCACATGGGCTCTGATACCATTGAAAGAATTGGGCTGCTTATTAGTGGGTAAACTAGGTAAATTTCCGAAAAATCCCTATATCAATCTTTATTGAAATTATAAAGTCTAAATTTATCATTATATCTGATCTAGTATACTTAAATAAAATTTATTTTATTTAACATCTAAATTTATCATTATATCTGATCTAGTATATTTAAATAAAAACTTATTCTATTTAACTTTTTAAATTTGTTTAATGATATTTTTGAGCAAACATACATTTAGTATTTTTGTGAGTTTAACTATACTCAAGTGTATATGATGCAAGTGCACTTTTCGTATTATGTACATTATTACTATGTATGTGTATAAGTGCTGGGATTTATACCGCAATGGACACATTCGTCCTTTATACATGCATTAGCTTTCCAAACATCATTTGCAAATATATGTATATGTGTACATATATACATATACATACATACATACATACATACACACACAGATATATATATATATATATATATATATATATATATGTGTGTGTGTGTGTGTGTGTGCGCGCGCGCGTGCGCGCGCGCATGCATGTATAACTTAAGAGTTATTTTTTAACTCCTTAATAAATCTAATTTGATTTTGACCAAACTAACAATTCTGAACTCAAAATTTTATTTTCAAAACACCAAGCATTTGATTCGTAAGACAATAAATTGGATCTAGATCTACAAATTCAAATATACTATATATTAATAATTTGAAACAAAAATATATTGTAACGACCTACTGGATTTTCGACCCTCGAAAATCGACATCAATACGTTCACAGTATAGCATGCCGAGCAATCAAGTGCTGGAAATGCCAAATCATTAAAGGTGAAGACGAAAAGGGAAGAAGAAAATAGAAACGATAACACAGAATCTCACAATCGCAGTGGAACAATATATAATAGATAAATACAGATCTTTATACTAAAGAAACTGTAACTATTAATATACATACAATCATCAGAGTACAACAATCAACAAATAAATATGGATAGTTATTATAACTTGTCCTTACCAATGCTGACTATGCAGCCTGACTCCCGCAGCGAAATATAATCAAGTACGTGAAATACATCTGAAATCCTCCAGCTCGTCTCCTGAGCTCCATAGCATCTTAACCTGAATCTGTAATACTCGGTCTGACCCGAGCATTATAATAAAAACACCCAAGTCAATCTAGAAAACCAGCATGAGAAAACACACTCAATTTGATTTATTACTATTATCAAAATCCTTTGAAAACAAAGGTATTTCGTAAGACCACGTCACACATAAACATGACGGGTTTTTACCTTACGATAACCAAAACATTTTATATCAAAATCATATGATATTATAATAGTGTATATAGAAAGTAAACTATAAAATAGCTGAAATGCTTGCATCTCACGTTTCAGCATAGTTGGGTACATCTAAAACCATACAGGCTCGTATTGGATATTAGGTTCCATACAATGAAAGAGCTACTGGGGTACCGCCCGCCACAGTACACCTCTAGAAAAATGTACCGAGATCGAACCTATCGATCCCTGCCAACACAAGATCGGCCTACCCTCTTACTGGATAGTACTGAATATGATCACCACTAATGGGCCCCTGAAACACAACAAAAGATAGATAGTGATGATGATAAATGTCCACTCTAGATGAGTGATGATCATACCCTAATGGGAGCGATCCACATAGCCTTGCTGCATCTCCCCTGTTTTAGGCATTCTCGGTTGATGAGGCTTGAGGCTACGTATTACCTTAAGAATAGCATTCATTCTTGGAATGCTAACACTGCCTTCCATACCATGATGCAATGATAGCATTTATCCATACAAGTAATTCTGGGTCTGAACAAACCGAGTCTCCAAAATCACTATCTTCATTATCTTCACGATATCACAATTCGTAACGCACAAATCAGATCGAAGTGGTTTTCGGATAATTAAATCTGATCCCGGTCTCTTCGAAACGATCAACGAATTTTGGATAGATTTGATAGTCGGTTATTTGACTATCAAATTACACACATAAGCAGTCACTAAGTCAAATTTAAAAATCTTTCAAAATATTTATTTCAAAATATTTTTACAAAGATATATATTCAAATCTCTTCCAGTATATTCAATAATTGAAAACAATTTCAAATGCTTATATCCATAACAGGATATTTTCAAACCATATCAATACTTAGAATTTAGAAATATTTCCAAATTCCATTTATAACTCATTACTTAGAAAATATTTCTATATAAATCATTCTTTGGTTAAAATATTTCCAAAACCTTTTGTTCCAATACTTAGGAAAATATTCATAAGTAAATTTCCCAAAAACATTTCAAATATCAACACTTAGGAAATATTTCACACTTACCTCTTAAATCACTGGAATTCTTATTAATTCCATTTACAATTTCCAAAAATTATCGATTATACTTGTTTATAATCCAACTAACAATTTTTAACTTCTTTTATGAATTCAGATTCATTTTCGAAGTTATCGTATTTCAATATTTCGGAAGTTTCCTTAAGTTCCAGAATTCCATTATAAGATTTCTCTTATAAAATCTCATCTGTTAAATAAAACTCGGCTTACCGATGTAATGACTCACTATTTTGAACCATTCAAACCGACAATAAACCACACATGTCAGACTTTAATTGCTCAAAACAATAGATTGTTATTTATATTTGGCAAAACTTAGTATATACAGTAAATAAATCAATCACAGACACAGAGTAATACAACAATACGCGGCTGAATAGATAAATAGTAGTTCATAAAGCTACTACAATCTCAGAGTCTAAAGCAAATACAACAGTAATCCTAAATACATAGAAGTCTGTTAATACATAAGCAACTGACAAAGTCTGAACATAAATAACTGGAAATAACTAGAATAACAAGATGACTGAAAGCTAAATAGATAAAGATGAATCTCCAAGCAAACCTCTAAGCTCCAAAGGTGAGTCTCGAATGCTAAAATACTCAGTCTGACCCGAGCATAAAGCAAAACACAAAACACTCGAGTCAGGATTTACAATCTTATGCAAGTAAACCAACTCAAGTGAAATGTCAAAATGAAATGCAATAACTTAAAAAATGTTTGGGATTTCCATCCTTTAAGGATCCATGGAACTATCTACATACAAAATAGAGTACGCTACATAAATAATGTCTACAGTAAAGTAAAATATTAAAATAGCATTGAGGCGTTACCCACATCCCCCTTAGCACATTTTTATATAAATGCCGTAGTCTATATAGTACCGTAATTCCTCCGTAAACTAGAGGGCTGTTGAGGGCACTCCATAGTGTATGACACAAACCAAACTCGTAGTGGGCGCGATCAGGATAAATATGACAAGGCACGCGAGGCAATGCCCAATGTATGGTACTACCGTTTTGCGGATCCGGACTGGTGGTAATGCATAGCAGCTACTACCGCCCACCTCGAGGCACACTCTCAAATCAAAAGTGTGCACACCAAAATCAAATCACAAAAGTAATAGATATAGTTTCGAAGAAATGTGCCCAATAGGGGGAGCGACCCTACTTGGCCCGGCGTGGCTCCTGTTTTAGTCATTTTAATTATGACCCGAAGGTCAAGGCTATCCATCATCATTCTCTTACTTCATTATAGTAGCGTTCGCCAAACCATCCTACTTCATTATGGGTTCTCCACCACGTGCACAGTTGTTAAAGTGGTTTTTGGAATTGGTAGAGAGTATGACAATATCCGATCTCGGTCTCTTTAACAACCAAACGCTTATTTCACACCGTGGTCATTTTATAAAATCACTTTAATAAAATCTCAAATTACAATTTAGAATCAAAATTTAATATTCAACTTCAATTTTTATTTAATCTTGAAAATATTCACTTAATCACCTTTAATCAAATCAAATTGTAAAGTCATGTCTTTAAAATCAATAAGTTTCAATCAATTCTTATTTGCATTCAATTCTTAAAATCATTCAGTTACAAATTAATTCCAACTTACCTTCCAAATCTCATTTATTACAATTATTACAAAAGTCTGTTTTATTACATTAATTTAAATATTTTAAAACATAATATTTATTTTTATTAAATTTATTAAATTAAATCTTATATTATATATTTTAAAAATATAGTTATAAGTAAAACCTTAAAATTTACATTTTTAAAACTTAACTTATAAGCTTAAAATTCTTAATACATATAAATTTAAAATCTAAATTTTTACATACATACATACATATATATATAAATCTTTATATTAAATTTAAAAAAAATCAATTTTTATTAAAACATATATTTCCAATATTTCAGAAATCACTTAAAAAGACAGACCAACGGTGTCCGTATATAGTTTTCTATCCTAGGGTCAAGTGATACGGATATTTATCATTTCAATCCGCAATAATTTAAAATTTACGGGTACATCATTTCAACCCGCAATCCCAAATTCCAAAATCAAGAAAATCGCTTGGGTTTATCATTTCAACCCATAATGATTTTCCCTAATCTGTAAGATCGTTTGGGTATATAACATTTCAACCCATAGGGATTTCCTAAAGCTAAGGGAACTTGCAGCATAATTTACATGAAATAAATAACATAACACATATTCATACATAACAAATTACATAAGGTAGCACATAACTTACATAACAAATTGCATAAAATAGCATATAACTTGCATAGCAATTTACATAACATAGCATGTGACTTACATAACTAATTACATAGCATGGCATATAACTTGCATAACAAATTTCATAACATAGCATATATTCATATTTTAACATGGAATGTGACATAAAATTTCTACCATAACATAACTTAATATGCAATCATTTCTAACATAGCACTTTAGGTGATTTCTATATTACATCATAACATATATATGCATATAAATTTTATTCTTTTTTTTCTTTTTTTTTCTTTCTTTTTCACATATTAATTTTCACATATCATATTAGTTACATTTTTCACAACATGGGTGGCAACTTTTAAATCAATATAACATTTCTTTTTTTTTTCAACTTAGAAATTTCATATTAACATCCAGAAGCATATCAATAACCATATCATCACATCTACTTTTATAAATAAACAACATAATATAAATAACAATATCATGTCAAAATCATAGGGGAATATAAGTGAACACAGATCATATCAAAATCATATACAAACTACGCAAAATCTAAACTATTGCAACATTCCAATAACATATCAACTGATATTCATTCACTTATCATAAGATTATAAATCGTGACTGAGTAGCTCACCTTTCGAGGCTAGGAAAAATTGACAACACAAAGCTACGAATTTGAATCACAATTCCAAAGCAAGCACGAACTAGAATCGATGGATCACAAAATATAAATATATAACTTTTATTTTGTTTTTTTATAAAATAGAAGAAGAGAGGTGCAAAGTGGGTTCGGCCTTGGTGTTTTTGGGTCGGGTTTGGTGCGCCAAGGAGGAGGATGGTTAGGGTATGGGTGCGGCTAAGGCTAAGGGTGGATGTGGTGGTCGAATTGATGGATTTGGTGGTGGTTTGGGTTCGGCTATGGCCTAGGGAAGAGTTGGGGTTTTCGGCCTTTGGAAGAAGGGATGGTGGCCGAGAGGAAGAGGGGATGAGATGGCCTTGGAGATGGTGGAGAAGGCGGCAGCTATAGGGGAGAGAGAGGAGGAATTTTGAAGGAGGAAGAAAGGAGTTTTGATTAGAGAATTTGGAGATTTAGTCTAGAGTATATTGTAGATTTTGAGGATGAAGAAGAAGTGTGTGCAGAAAGTTTTTCAAGAGAAAAATTATGTATGTACTTATCTAGTCAGATAAGAAACAAAAGGTCCTAGGCAAATGAATGGTTATAAGACTCTTGGTATGGCTAGAGACTCTTGGTTAACCAAGGCCCATTAGACCAAACAAACCTTATAGGACTTAGCCAAATAAAACACAACTAAACACTACAACTTATGTCAATTTTTCACAGTAATTCAAATTTTTAGAGCAATTAGAATTTGATTTTGACGAAATGAAAAGTGGAGAGGAGATTAGAATTCAGTCTAGTATCATATAAAAGAACAAAATTTAAAAATTCAAATTTAAATTTTCCAACCAAAAGTCAAACTTTGACTAAGTTTGACCAAAATTTGAAATTTCACAAAATTTTTTGTTCTATTAAATTTGGTCAAATAAAACCCTCAACATCACAAATTTGTTATTTAAATTTAAATTTTAAAAACTTGTTTAATTCAAAATAATATAATTTAAAATCGACTAAACCAATTACCATCTGTTTCCCTTTATTAAAAGATTTAATGTCCATAAATTCAATATTAAATTTCCAAATTAAATGTTGGTAAATTAATGTCAATTAATTCAATTTAATGTCAATTAATTCACTTCTAATTTTTTTATCTTTATCTTAATTAAAAGATGTAATATCAATTAATGCAATATTAATTTGTTTCCCCTTATCATATTTAAAAGGTTAAATGCCAATCAATTCAATATATATATTTCAAATTACATGGTGGTTATAAATTTCCAATTTATTGTTGGTTATACACTAATCCTTTTATTTTCATTAAATAATTCAAACAAAGTTTTATCCTTTTATTTCGATTTACATGTTCATTATATTACATCAAATTTCCCTTTCCATTAAAACATATGTTTCCTTTTTATTTCCTTAACTTCACCTTTTATTTTAGTTCAAACCTACGTCTCTATTATTATGTCCATTAATTAAAATTAATGTTCTCTTTTCTTTTATTTGAAGGATTTCAATTATATTTAATTCTATTGATTATAAAATAATTTCCCAAACGGATTAATCAATGGGATGAGGAATTAAATAAATTGTTACAACCTAGTAATTCATATCTATTAATTTATTGTTTACACAAGAAGTATAAATCTACTTACCAAATAATTATTTTACCTCATTCCGTTATTTGAAATCAACTTGGTATGTTACCATTTAAATCACGCATTTTATTTTCCTTAAATAAATATGCATTTTATTGTCGCTTACAATTTCCTTTATTATTCGATTCATGCCATTAGCTACGCATCCAATTCTCATCCAATTACATTCTAACCTATATTATCATCTTTATATAACTTATCGAAATTTGTTATTCAATAAATTTGTTCCCGTTCATATCAATAAATTACATAAATAAAACATCAAATTTTTATTCCTAACCAAATTCTATTCAATAATTATAATTAATATTTCTTTTAAAAATTGTTCGAATTTACGAGTCGTTATAACCGATCTTGAGAGTATCTATAAATAAATTTCAATCACTTTGAAAACTCTATATATATAGTAAGTATTTTTAAAGAATAAAAACTTATTTCAAAATATGTTTAAATAATTATTTAAAATATCAACACATTTTTACATAAACATCGATAACTCATTTCCAATTCATTTTTAAATAATACTAATCAATTTTACAAAGCTTATTATAAAAATTAGAATTTATTTCAATTAATATTAGATATTTGAAAAATTCACTTCCCGAAATATTCCAATACTAAAACATCTTTAACTATATAGTTTAATAAATAAAAATCCCATTTTTAAACAAACTTAATTTCTCGACAAAAATCTATTTTTAAAATCCAGCATTACCAATTTCAATTTATAAATCACTCTCGATTCATATCACATGATTACGTTTCTATTTCATAACCATTCTCCCATTTCAAAAATAGAATCCACTATTTTTTTCAAAAACCGATTTCCATATCTCGATATAGATACACACTGTGAATTTATATTTCTAATTTATCAACTGATAATCATTTCCCCTTATTTAAAAACATCATTATAAGTTTATAAACTCATTTGAGTTTCACTTGTTTATAAAAATAATCTCATTTATAAAATTTCATTTATGAATCCATTCCTTTATAAATCCCATTTAATTTTCAAATCTATTTTAAATATCGATCTCAACTCCTTTTCCATAAATCCAGAAATATCATTTAGAATCCATTGTTAAAAATCCCTTATATAAATTATTTTTAAATCTCTAATTAAAACATTTTATGAACAGTTTAGTACAAATCCAAAATCAACTCATTGTTTTATCCAATTTCCTCTAAAACAATCCAAATTTCGATATAAATATATTTATATCCAAATTCTCCTTTTGTAACGACCCAGAATTTTGGGTATTTGAAATTGGAATATTTAATAAATTTTAAATATTTGAAACTTAATTTTATAGATTTAATAACGTGAATTTCTAATATAACGATTTATTGGATAATTTAATTGTTGAATTTAATAATTGAAAATTGATTAAATAATTTAAATCTTTGATTTTTATTTGGATAAAAATGATTTGAAGACTTATTAAGCTTCTATTAATAAGTATAAAGGTAATAAAACTTTTTAATTGGTTTTAAAAGTGATTTGACTAATTTTGAAATTTACTCGTTTAGTAAACGAGTGAAAATAGCCTTCCGAGGCACAGTCTCACATTTCGACGAAACCAGTTCTATTGGATCCATAATAGTGTATTATTGTCGGATTTCAAATTTCGTAGCATTTGGAATTACCGTTTGGTTGTACGGGATAGAAACGCGTTGAAATTAATATCGAAAATTTAATATAATAATTGGATTCAAAAAGCTATCTTCTGCATATGATCGAATTAGGTCTCGAAACTTGTTCCATTGCGTTCGGAATAGGGGTATAACATTAGGAACGTCAGGTGGCACGCCTCGATAGGAGTTCAGGATTTTATGCTGCTATAAACGAGATATTTTGGAATTAAATTATATTTAAAATTTTAAAGTCAACCCCTCAGCCCTAGAAGCAACCGTACACCAGCCACCCTATGTTCGTACCTGCTTCTTCTTTTAAAAGCATGTCCCTCTCTTCTTCTTTTTTATCGTAGAAGGAGAAAAAAATTTAAATTAAATAGAAATCTTTTGTTATACTCTTCAATCTGGTGTGATTGTAAGGAGGGCGAGCATCGTTTAGGAGTCGACATTTTTTTTCATTGGGCTCAAATGTTTCAGTAGCAAGCTCGATCTAGGGTTCCAATTTCTAGTCGATGGGGGCGGCGATGGGTGGAATCAAGTTCGGCGTGGGAGTTGTCGAGGAGAATCGCATGTATAATGGTTATATTGGGGAGCTCGGCTTCGTATTAGTTGTCGTGACATTGCTACAGTTGTGATAAAAGGGCTCCAGGTCGCATTTTGGGCCAAGCATGCGGGTCGACGCTTGTGAGGTTAGATGGACGGAGGAGGCGAAGGGGTGGAGTTTGGCAGTGTCGGCGAGTCAGGAGGGACGAGGGTGAACGGGGAAGTCAACGTTCGGCATTTGGTGGGTTCAAATTTTGGAATAGGCGACAATTTATTTTGGGAAAGGAAGGTGTTAGGGTATGAGTGTAATTTGTTTGTAAATTAGGTATATTTAATTATTTAATTAAATCTTTGACTAAAAATTCATAACTCTCGCATTCAAGGTCCGATTGAGATGTAACGACTTGAGTTGTGTTCGTTATTGAGAATATTATGTCACGGAACTGAATTGGTCGATATCATAGCTATTGGAATTTCATGCTAAAATAAAACGCCTGTTTGATTTTAGACGAAAGAGCGCCTCGGCGATGACAGAAAATAAAGGTGAGTAAATCTCACTCATTTGGATAATTAGTTTTATTTTAAACAGTTAAAATTATTTATTGGTTGATTGGATGAATTGATAAATTATCATTATCAGTTGGATGCTATATAATATATATTAGTATATATACTAGTAGTTGGGTATATTCCCGTCGATTGGAGCAGATGAGACACTAATGGCCCACATAATAACGAATGACCCTATATTACTGTGATATCCCACCTCGAAGCGGGATTGGTATTTTTTGTTATATAACATATGTGGATGCAGGGAAATAGGTTGGAGGGATCCAAATGGATTCCTCAAAAATATATTGATTGTTTTCCATATATAGCGATATATGATGTAAATGAATAATCTGTTATAGATTATGATATGATTTGATATATTGGATGCTATAGTAGCACTGACCATAATTTTTGTATTTTAAATACCATCAATAATATTTTTGAATCTAAAAGGGAAATTCAAAGGCGATTTTGGAATCGATAATTTTTATATTGAATTTTGGGTTATTTAAAAAGGATTTGATTTTGGAATTAGTACTTATCTAATTCGAAACATATTTTAAATAGAGATTTTAAAATAATTTATAAAAGGAAATTTGAAAAATTGATTTAAAGTGATATTTTTGAAATATGGAAAAGGAGTTGAAATCGATATTTTAAATAGGTTTGAAAAATAAAAAGGATTTATGAAGGGATGGGTTTATAAATGAAATCTTATAAATGAGATTATTTTATAAAAAAGTGAAATTGGAAATGCGTTTATAAAATTTATAAACGATGGTATAAATAAAGTGAAGTGATTATTACTCGATGAATTGAGAATATAAATTCACAATATGAATTTATATCGAGTTATGAAAATTGATTTAGAAAGAGATGGTAAATCTTGTTTTGGAAATTGGAAATAGTTATGAAATTGGAAATGAAAATCGATTTGTGATAAATCGAGAGAGATTTATAAATGTAAAATGGTCATGATTGAATTTTAAAAATAAATTTTTATCGAGAAGTTAAGTTTTGTTTTAAGAAGAGTTTTCATTTATTTATTAAACCGTGTAGTTTAAAAACTATTTTTAGTATTGAAATATTTTGGGGAGTTGATTATTCAAATATTTGATCTTAATTGAAATGAATTCTAATTTAAATAAGCTTGTAAGTCGATTAGTTTTATTTATAAATTGGAAATTTATTATCATTGTCTATTTTAAAGTGTTGATATTTTAAAAATCCTTTAAATGGTTTGAAATTTTATTACTATTCTTTTAAAATACTTATTTTATATATATAGTGTTTTAGAAAGTGATTGAATTTATTTATAAATACTTTCGACATTTGTAAACTAGGTTTTATTTAACGGATGTGATTTTATAAGAGAAATCTTATAATGGAATTCTGAAAACTTAAGAAATATCCAAAATGGTTAGATACAGGAACTTTGGAAATGAATTTAAATTCATAAAAGAAGTTATAAATTGTCAGATGAGATTATAAATATGTATAATCGAGTTTTTGGAAATTATAAAGAGAATTGGAAATTGATTCCGGAAATTTATAAAATGAGCTATAATTGCGAAATTGCGAATGAAATTGGAAATGTCTTATTAAGTGGAAAAAAGGGAAATCTTCCTTTGTTTGAAATTATACTCGTATAATCGATATAAGTTATGAAAATTTCCTAAGTATTGATATTATAAATGGGTTTTGAAAATTTTGCTTATAATATTCCCTAAGTATTGAAATGAAAGGTTTTGAAAATATCTTAACAATGAAATGATTTATCTAGAAATATTTTTCTAAGTAATGAATTATAATTTGAATTTGGAATATTTCTGAATGTTGAATGTTTTAAAAATATCCTGTCATGGATAAGTATTTGAAATTTGTTTTCAAATGTTGGAATGCTAGAAGAGATGTGAATATATATCTTTGTAAAGATATCTTGAAATAAATGTTTTTGAAAGATTTATAATATAGCCTAGTGACTGCTTGTGTGTGAAATTTGATAGTTAAATAACCGACTATCAAATCTGGCCAAATTCGTTAATCGTTTGGAAGAGAACGGGATCAGATTTAATTATCCGAAAACTAATTCGATCAATTTTGTGTGTTACGAATTGTGATATCGTGAAGCTAATGAAGACGATGATTTTTGAAGAGATTGGTTTGTTCAGACCCAGAACAACTTGTATGGATGAATGTTATCATTGCATTGTTGCTTGGAAGGCGGTGTTAGCATTCCAAGTGGGATTGCTATTCAAAAAGGTAAACGTAGCCTCAAGCCTCATCAATCGGAAAATGACTAAAATAGGGCATGCAGCAGGGCTAAGTGGGTCGTTCCCATTAAGGTATGTCATCAGCTTTCTAGATTTACCCTATTATTATAGAATTTGGTTGTGCATGAGAGATCTCGATTAAGGTTGGAAGACCGAGATGATGACATATTCGGTACTACTAGTCAAGTGGTAAGTCGGTTCTGTGTGGTAGGGTACAAGATGTTCTTGTCAGACCCATGTGCATTGATCTAGAGATGTACCCATCGGAGGTAGTTCTTTACCTGGTCATAGTATGGAATCCATTCTCCAATATGTGCCTTTACAGTTTTGATTGTAGAGCCTAGTATGATGGAATTTAATTAGTGTAAAAATTTCGGCTATTTTAATAAGTATTTGTACTTAAACACTATTATAATATCACAGGATTTTTATATAAAAGAGTTTTGGTTATCATAAGGTAAAAACCCATCGTGTTTATGTGTGACGTGGTCTCATGAGATACATTTGATTTTCAAAGATTTTCGTATAACTTTAAAATCCAATTGGGTGTGTTTTCTCACGCTGGTTTTACAGACTGACTCGGGTGTTATTTTATTAAAATGCTCGGGTCAGACCGAATATTACAGATTCAGGTTAGGATGCTTTGGAGCTCAGGAGACGAGCTGGATGATAGAGATTTATTATACATACTTGATTGTGTTCCACTGTGTGCGTAGGCTGTATATTCAGCACTTGTGAGCACACGTTATTATAACTGTCCAGAATTGATTTGTTGATTGTTGTACTTTGATGATGGTATGTATAATAACAATTATAGTTCTTTTTGTATAAAGATATGTTATTATCTATTATATATTGTTCCACTGTGATTGTGAGATTCTATGTTGTTTAGTTTTTCTTCTTATCTTTTTTCTTCTTCTTTCCCCCAACAATCGGGTTTTCCGGCATTCGATTTCTCAGATTTTCGAGGGTCGAAAATCTCGACCGTTACATTTGGTATCAAAGCTGAAGGTAAGCGAGAACCCTGGCTTTGGTGGGGTAACTCATTAGAGATAGTGTCAGTGGCACCCTAGAATGAGTTTGAGTGTGTGTATATATATATGAGCGCGTATTTTTTAGTGATATAAAAATTGTTTTATATTGTGTTGGTTGATCTATTGAGTGTTTTATGGATTCTGGTCAATATGAGTAATTAACGGTATTGATAGGGATCTCTAAACACTTGAACAGAGCAACTCGACATGGTATTGTTTTGAAAAATTGGGTAAATGAAATAATTTTACCTTAATTATAGTTTTATATATAAAGAAATAATTTTTCAGAATATTACTATGGTATATATGATGTGCTTGATTGTTAGGAAATGATAATGTTATACTATTATCATTTGTTGTTGGTTGTTTGTGATCGAATAAAAGTTGATTTTATAATGAAAATAAGATTAAAAGTTAAGAAATAATTTCATATAACAAAATGGAATTATGTAAATATGATTTGTAAATGTGATTTATAAATTGAAATGAAATGAAATTCCTGAAGTATATTATATAAATATGATGTATAAAAACATTTTATAAATGATTTAAAGGTTGGAAATTTAAGAATTTAAATTCCGTTGGGTTTCAAAAATTGTTTTTTCCGAAGTTTTGGAAAATAATAGTGATATTGTTTGGAAAATATTTTTGAATGGGAATGTTTTCAAAAAGGATTTAAAGGAATAGAAAGCGCTGAACTCACTTCAGTCGCTGGAAAATAATTTCGGTGATGATTACAGCATCATCGACGTTAATTTTCGAGTTTTCAAGAGAGGAATTGCTACCATTTTAGTTTTGTTTTGGAAAAACTAGTTTTGATTTTTAAATCCAAAAGAATAGTTTGACATACCAAGGGATTTTGTGTATATATATGATTTCAAAAATGATTTCAAATACTTTAGAACGAGGTGTTTAAACTCTTGGATTTTCTTTTAAATGTTTTATTGAGGATATGAGAAAATAAGTTTGATAACTGATAAAATTTGAAGATTTGCAAGTTATGGCAATGTTATAAATTGTTGAATAAGAATATAAGGAAAGTCAATTTGAAATTAAACTATGGAATTAAACTTAACTTAAGTATAAAGTGAACTCTGAAAATTTAGCCTAAGTTAGGCTGGATGAAGTAATTGTTGAAAATTGAATTTATTGAAATTTGAAATAAATTAATGAAATGAACTAATTGAATTAATTAGTTAATTGAATATGGTTTGGAAGGTGAATGGATAAAATTGAGTGTTGAAACTGGAAAATGAAATTGGATTTGATTCAAAATGGATATAACTTAAGTGGTGAAGTGGTAATAATCATAAGAAGTTGGTATACAATGTTTATAATGGACTTAAGGAAATTGGATGGAAATTTTTTTAAGAGGTGATTAGTATTGAAAGGAATATACTAAGTAAATAAGAGAATTTGAATTATGATTGTGAATAAATGACTGTAAAAGAAATGAAGGTGAATAAAAGGAATTTTGTAACGACCCGTATTTTTACGGATCGAAACATCGTAAAACAATAGACGTTTGGTCGCATTTGTGATAAGTCGTCCTGAGTCTAAGTCATAGGTCGTTAACGACCTAGGGTATGTCGTAGGTTGTGTGCGACTTAGGATGCTTCAGCTCCGACTTACTACTAGTAGCATTGCATCTTGACATCAGTAGTTGAACTGGTAAGTCGGGGACGACCTAAGGAAGTGAACTGGTTAAGTGTTAGGTCGGTTGGGACGACCTATAGGATGTTAGCGACCTAAGGGATTAAGTGAGTTAGCGACTTAAGGATTTTAGGTCGTAGGTGGTTAGGTCGTATGGTAGGTTAGGTCGGTCGAGCGACCTAAGTGTTAACGACTTATAGAAGTTAGCGAGTTAAGAGAGTTTGCGACCTAGTAGTTACCGAGTTAGTATAGTTAGGTCGGCAACGACCTAAGGAAGCTGGGGTAGCGGTGGGCGACCTAGGAGTTTTGTGTTAGGTCGTTTGAGCGACTTAAGGTTAAGTAGCTAGGTCGTAAGCGACCTATGGGGGTGCTGTGTTAGTTAGGTCGTAAGCAGCCTTTGTTAGTTAAGTCGTTCAAATGACTTAAGTGTTAGGTCGTAACACTGTTAGGTCGCGTGGGTTGCTAAGTTGTTAGGTCGTAAGGTTTTATAAGTCGTAGGTCGTAACTCAGTAAGTTGTTAGGTCGTAGAGGCAGTCTGCATTAGGTCACTGGGTTTTGCCTAAGTGTTAGGTCGTACCTGTTGTTAAGTCGCGTCTAAGTGTTAGGTCGCGATCTGTGTTAGGTCGTAAGTCGTATACAAGTGGTTCTGTTAGATCGTAGACTGTGTGGAAGCGCATGTGTTAAGTCACGCGTTTGCGCAAGGTCGTAGGTCGCAAGGTTTGGATAGGTTGAGAGTTTTAGGTCGGTGGGGTTTTAGGTCGTAGGTCGTGGACGACCTAATTCCGAGCCAGCGACTTAAGGGGGATTTCAGCTATAAATAGGAAGGTTGTTCTCACTTTTTGGGATCCGGATTTCGAAGCGACGAAGTGCTGCCATTTTGAGAGCTCGACTTCTACACTTCTTCACTTCTTTTCTCCACTCTAATCTAGTGATTCTATCCATCCAAGTTGAAGATCAAATTGAAGATTCAAGAGCTTGGATTGAAGATCTTCATCCTTTGAAGTGAGATTTCTTCGTTTGAAGCGGATTCGTGATAGATCAAGTTTGATCCTTCGCTGTCCAGATCTGAAGCGTGTTGATTTGAGGTTGTTTAGGTGATTTGGTGAGTGGTGATTATCTCTCACACGGATCCAAAGGAGTATATCGGATTGTTGGCTCGATTTGGTGTTAAAATAGTGATTTCCATACATTTTCTTTATCCTAAGTGTAGATCCATATAGATCCATTGTTCATGATGATTTGACAACCATTTTATTACATGTTAACCTACGCAAGTTCATTCATCAAGATTATAGAGACATTGTTCATGTTTTCATGCTTATTAGACTTTCAACTCTTTAATTACGAAATTGCCATTATTGTGATAATTGTCTACTTAGATCATATTTGAATGCTTGATTGCTTGGATTAATGTTTGATTTGGTTGATTGCTATGAATTAGATGATTGATGATTTGATTTAGATCGAGGATGATTCAAAAGCTAAGGGAAAGGCTCTTGAATGGGAAAAGCTGCTTGTGGCATTTGTAGCGGATGATGAAGCTCTTATGCATAGATTTGATGATGATGTTGAGATGAGACTTTGCGAGGATGTGATGAAGCGAAGTATGATATGAGATAGTCTTGGTCTAATCCAGACGGGATCATTCCAAGCAGGTTGAGGATAATGGATTGCTCGAGAGGCGCTTGAGCTAGTATGGAAATAGTCGTCGAGGAGGATGACTAGAAGGCTAAGATCTCATCGTTGTTGAAGGTTCTAGCATGCTCAAAGCAAGAGTACGTTGGGCAGATTCGATAGTCCCTGAAGGCTACTGATTGGGTAGTCAAGTACTCTGGGAAGATTCGATAGTCCTAGGCACGGGTCACGATGACGTGCGGGAGTTATGTCTAGAACCGGGGTTTCCATTAGCCCTTGACGGATGGCTGAAAGAATGTGCCGGTCATTCAATTAACGGTGATATCGAAGCAATGATAACAGTGATAGCCAGAGTCATGGATGTTTGGTTGTATCGTCATTCGGTCTCAAGAGCAGTGTTTTCTGGGTGCTTATCTGATCTTGGTTTAGGCCTTGGGGGTTTGTACTTGGAAAACATCGCCCTTAACTCGAGTGATAATTGCTTTACTTTACATTGTATGCTCTGCTATGTTTGCTTCTACTTAGTGTGTGTCTGGGGCTATCACTGTAGGAAGATGTTGGAGTGGGAGGGTTGTATTCCTATTCCTTTTTTCCTTATGCTCTTTTGGTATGTTGTTAGTTAATTTACTGCTCACTAAGACTGTTGTCTGACTCAAGGCTTTATGTTTTAACTCTTATTGCCTTGGGTTGTTCATCCATTTTTGGGACGGGCAGACTAGGTAGCAGGTGACAGGTGCTGCTCTTTCTTTCCACGATGCTGATGACGAAGACGAGCTGGAGTATTGCATATTACTTCTTACTATATGTACTGGATGTTCCGCTGCTTTGTATTCTCTGAGTGATATGTAGTGAGGCTTGTTGTATTGACTATTCAGATGTTTGTATACAACTATTATGAAGTTTTATTGATGAGATTCTATTCTGTGAAGCTTCACTATATATATATATATATGTTCTATTGTATTTTGTCCATGCGCTGTGAGTAATACGATAGATTCTGTTGTTTTAATTTACCTTGATAATCGTCCATGGCTGCCTGGCACACTTTACAGCGCACTTTCTTTAGGTTCAGTGCAGGGGTTATGGGCGGTCGTCACAAATTTGGTGTAGCTAAGAAATCAATCGAAATAAATACGTAAGTTGTATGTATATTATTTTATTCGTATAACGGTTTGATCCAGATTCGAGCACAGAATTTCGAGATAATTTATATCGATTTGAGTTAGGATTTTTCATTCGATTCTCGACGGCGAACACTGGATATGGATTTTTGGTTGATTCTGTAATTCTCTATCAAGTACATGGCTATGCAAGGAGAATGATGGTTTCTAATCAAGGAACCGGATCTGAGTACGCACTAGAGTGGTTTTGTGAACGATACTAGTTCGGAAGTGAAATTGTGTGATCGAGCAAGCGGTCAGATTTGATATTGCGTACGAATGATGTATGTACATCGTACGTGTTTTAGTAAGGCAAGTGTTGAAAATGGAAATTTGCAAAATAAAATGATTTTGAATTATATGATTGGATTTCATGGGTAAATAAGACGCAGGTATATAAAAGCAAGAGTAAATTTGATGCCTTTGATTTCATAAGAAAATTGGGTTGCTCGACAAAAAGGTACATGCTTAAATTGTTGTTTGAATTTGGTGGTTTTATGATTGAGCCACTTGGATTTTTTTTCTTTGTTGTTTTGGGCCCACAACGGCGATTTGTAGTTGTTTTGATTTAGCCGCACAAAGGAGACGCTGGCGAAATTTTTCAAAAATTTAAAGAGTTAGAAATTTTGAATTAAATTTTTTATAACTAAAAATTGATTTTTGAGTTATAACCTGAAATGGTTGAATGGACCATATTATTTGAAATCTATGGATAAATTTGAAAACTTGGTAAAAGTAATAACAAGGTTTCAACAAATTGGTTTTGAAAAGTTAAAGGCTTAATTGGATTTGGGAAGTTATTTCAACTAATTTGTTTTAGAAAAGAAATGGGTTTGGGCATTTTTCCTACCTTGGCAATTTTGGGAACGAAATTCATTTAAATGGGAAGAATGTAATGACCCATAATTTTAGGTATTTTAAATTGGAATATTTAATGAATTTTAAATATTTGAAAGTTAATTTTATAGATTTAATTACTTGAATTTCAAATATAACGATTTATTGGATAATTTAATTGCTGAATTTAATAATTGAAAATCATTTAACTAATTTAAATCTTGGATTTTTATTTGGATAAAAATGATTTGAAGACTTATTAAACTTATATTAATAAGTATAAAGGTAATAAAACTTTTAAATTGGTTTTAAAAGTGATTTGACTAATTTTAAAATTTACTGGTTTTAATTAACGAGTGAAAATAACCTTCCGGGGCGCATTCTCGGATTTCAACGAAACCGATTCCATTAGACCTGTAATAGGATAATATTATCGGATTTCAAATTTCGTTCCGTTTGGAATTACCGTTTAGTCGTACGGGATAGAAACGCGTTGAAATTAATATTGAAAATTTCATATAATAATTGGATTCAAAAAGCTATCTTCTGCATACGATCGAATTAGGTCTCGAAACTTGTTCCATTGCGTTCGGAATAGGGGTATAACATTAGGAACGTCAGGCGGCACGCGTCGATAGGAGTTCAGGATTTTAAGCTGCTATAAATGATATATTTTGGAATTAAATTATATTTGAAAATTTTAAAGTCAACCCCTCAGCCCTACAAGCCACCCTACACCATCCACTATATGTTCTTACCTACTTCTTCTTTTAAAAGCACGTCCCTCTCTTCATTTTTGTTAATCGTAGAAGGAGAAAAAAAAATTAAATAAAAATCTTTTGTTGTACTCTTCAATCTGGTGTGATTGTAAGGAGGGCGAGCATCGTTTAGGAGTGCGGCATTTTTTTTCTCTGGGCTCGAATGTTTCAGTAGCAAGCTCGATCTAGGGTTCTAATTTCTAGTCGATGGGAGCGGTGATGGGTGGAATCAAGTTCGACATTGGAGTTGTCGAGGAGAATCACATGTATGGTGGTTATATGGGGGAGCTCGGCCTCGTATTAGTGGTCGCGACATTACCACAATCGTGATAAAAGGGCTCCAGGACACGTTTTGGGCCAAGCGTGCGGGTTGATGCTAGTGAGGTTAGATGGACGGAGGAGGCGAAGGGGTGGAGTTTGGCAGTGTCGGCGAGTCGTATCAAGGAGGGATGAGGCTGAACGGGGCAGTCAACGTTCGGGATTTGGTGGGTTCAAATTTTGGATTAGGCGGCAATTTATTTTAGGGAAGGAAGGTGTTAGGGTATGAGTGTAATTTGTTTGTAAATTTGGTATATTTAATTATTTAATTAAATCATTGACTAAAAATTCATAGCTCTCGCATTCAAGGTCCGATCGAGATGAAACGAGTTGAGTTGCATTCGTTATCGAGAATACTATGTCATGGAACTGAATTGGTCGAGATCTTAGCTATTGGAATTTCGTGCCGAAATAAAATGCCTGTTTGATATTAGACGAAACGGAGTGCCTCGGCGACGATAGAAAATAAAGGTGAGTAAATCTCACTCATTTTGATAATTGGTTTTAGTTTAAATAGTTAAAATTATTTATTGGTTGAATGAATGAATTGATAAATTATCATTATTAGTTGGATGTTATATTATATATACTAGTAGTTGGGTATATTCCCACCGATTGGAGCGGATGAGACACTATGCCCCCGCATAATAGCAGATGACCCTATATTACCGCGATATCCCGCCTCAAAGCGGGATTGGTATTTTATGTTATATAACATCTGTGGATGCAGGGAAACAGGTTGGAGAGATCCAACTGGATTCCTCAAAAATATATTGATTGTTTTTCATATATAGTGATATATGATGTGAATGAATAATCTATTATAGATTATGATATGATTTGATATATTGGATGCTATAGTAACATTGGCCCTAATTTTGGTATTTTAAATACCATCAATAATATTTTTGAATTTAAAAGGGAAATTCAAAGGCGATTTTTGAATTGTTAATTTTTATATTGAATTTTGGGTTATTTGAAAAGGATTTGATTTGGATAAAATAAATGATTTGATTTTGGAATTTGTACTTATCTAATTCGAAACATATTTTAAATAGAGATTTTAAAATAATTTATAAAAGGAAATTTGAAAAATGGATTTAAAATGATATTTTTGAAATATGGAAAAGGAGTTGAAATCGATATTTTAAATAGGTTTGAAAAATAAAAAGGATTTATGAAGGGATGGGTTTATAAATGAAATCTTATAAATGAGATTATTTTATAAACAAGTGGAACTGGAAATGCGTTTATAAAATTTATAAACGATGGTATAAATAAAGTGAAGTGATTATTACTCGATGAATTAAGAATATAAATTCACAATATGAATTTATATCGAGTTATGAAAATCGATTTAGAAAGAGATAGTAAATCTTGTTTTGGAAATTGGAAATAGTTGTAAAATTAGAAATGAAAATCGATTTTTGATAAATCGAGAGAGATTTATAAATGTAAAATGGTTATGATTGAATTTTAAAAATAAAATTTCATCAAGAAGTTAAGTTTTGATTTAAAAAGATATTTTATTTATTTATTAAACTGTGTAGTTTAAAAATAGTTTTTAGTATTGATATATTCTGGGGAGTTGATTATTCAGATATTTAATCTTAATTGAAATGAATTCTAATTTTAAAATAAGCTTGTAAATCGATTAGTCTTATTTATAAATTCGAAATTTGTTATCATTGTCTATTTTAAAGTGTTTGATATTTTAAAAATCCTTTAAATGGTTTGAAATTTTATTACTATTCTTTTAAAATACTTATTTTATATATATAGTGTTTTGGAAAGTGATTGAATTTATTTATAAATACTTTCAGGATTTGTAAACCGGGTTTTATTTAACGGATATGATTTTATAAGAGAAATCTTATAATGGAATTCTGGAAACTTAAGAAATTTCCAAAATGGTTAGATACAGGAACTTCGCAAATGAATTTAAATTCATTAAAGAAGTTATAAATTATCAGATGAGATTATAAATAAGTATAATCGAGTTTTTGGAGATTATAAAGAGAATTGGAAATTGATTTCGGAAATTTATAAAATGAGCTATAATGGGTTGAGAAATTGCGAATGAAATTGGAAATGTCTTATTAAGTGGAAAAAGGAAAATCTTCCTTTGTTTGAAATTATACGCATACAATCGATATAAGTTATGAAAATTTCGTATGTATTGATATTATAAATGGGTTTTGAAAATTTTGCTTATAATATTCCCTAAGTATTGAAATGAAATGTTTTGAAAATATTTTAACAATGAAATGATTTATCTAGAAATATTTTTCTAAGTAATGAATTATAATTTGAATTTGGAATATTTCTGAATGTTGAATGTTTTAAAAATATCCTGTCATGGATAAGTATTTGAAATTTGTTTTCAAATGTTGGAATGCTAGAAGAGATTTGAATATATATCTCTGTAAAATATCTTGAAATAAATGTTTTTGAAAGATTTATAATATAGCGTAGTGACTGCTTGTGTGTGAAATTTGATAGTTAAATAACAGACTATCAAATCTGGCAAAATTCGTTGATCGTTTCGAAGAGACCGAAATTGGATTTAATTATACGAAAAACTCTTCAATTCGATTTGTGCATTATGAATTATGATATCGTGAAGCTAATGAAGACGGTGATTTTTGAAGAGATTGGTTTGTTCAGACCCATAACAACTTGTATAGATGAATGCTATCATTGCATTGTTGCCTAGAAGGCAGTGTTAGCATTCCAAGTGGGATTGCTATTCAAAAAGGTAAATGTAGCCTCAAGCCTCATCAACCGGGAAATGACTAAAACAGGGCATGAAGTAGGGCTAAGTGGGTTGCTCCCATTAGAGTATGTCATCATCTTTCTAGATTTACCCTATTATTATGGATTTGTTTATGCATGAGAGATCTCGATTAAGGTTGGAAGACCGAGATGATGACATATTCGGTACTACTAGTCAAGTGGTAGGCCGATTTTTTGTGGCTGGGTACAAGATGTTTTTGTCAGACACAGTTGCATTGATCTGGAGATGTACCCATCGGAGGTAGTTCCTTACCTGGTCATAGTATGGAGTCCATTCTCCAATACGTGCCTTTACAGTTTTGATTGTAGAGCCTAGTATGCTGGAATTTAATTAATGTAACAATTTCGGCTATGTTAATAAGTATTTTTACTTAGACACTATTATAATATCACATGATTTTTACATAAAAGAGTTTTGGTTATCATAAGGTAAAAACCCGTCGTGTTTATGTGTGACGTGGTCTTACGAGATACCTTTGATTTTCAAAGATTTTCGTATAACTTTAAAATCCAATTGGGCATCTTTTTCTCATGCTGGTTTTCCGGACTGACTCGGGTGTTATTTTATTAAAATGCTCGGGTCAGACCGAGTATTACAGATTCAGGTTAGGATGCTATGTAGCTCAGAAGACGAGTTGGATGACAGAGATGTATTACACGTACTTGATTGTATTCCGCTGTGTGTGTATGCTGTATATTCAGCACTTGTGAGGACAAGTTATTATAACTGCCAGAATTGATTTGTTAATTGTTGCACTCTGATGATGGTATGTATAATAACAGTTATACTTCTTTTTGTATAAAGATATGTTATTATCTATTATATGTTGTTCCGCTGCGATTGTGAGATTCTATGTTGTTTAGTTTTTCTTCTTATCTTGTTTCTTCTTCTTTCCCCTAACAATTGGGTTTTCCGGCATTCGATTTCTCAGATTTTCAAGGGTCAAAAATCCCGATCATTAGATTTGGTATTAGAGCTGAAGGTTAAGCGAGGACCTTGGCTTTAGTGGGGTAACTCATTAGAGATATGGTCAGTAGCACCCTAGAATGAGTTTGAGTGTGTGTGTGTGTGTATGTGCGTGTATTTGTTAGTGATATAAAGTTGTTTTATGTTGTGTTGGTTGATCTATTGAGTGGTTTATAAATTCTGGTCAATACGAGTAATTAACGTTATTGTTAGGGATCTCTAAACACTTGAACATAGCAACTCGACATGGTATTGTTTTGAAAAATTGGGTAAATGAAATAATTTTACCCTAATTATATTTTTATATGTAAAGGAATAATTTTTCAAAAAATTATTATGATATATATGGTGTGCTTGATTGTTAGGAAATGATAATGTTATATTATTATCATTTGTTGTTGGTTGTTTGTGATCGAATACAAGTTGATATATTAATGAAAGTAAGATTTAAGTTAAGATATAATTTCATATAACAGAATGGAATTATGTAAATATGATTTGTAAATGAGATTTATAAATTGAAATGAAATGAAATTCCTGAAGTATATTATATAAATATGGTGTATAAAAATGATTTACAAAGGATTTAAAGGTTGGAAATTTGGGAATTTAAATTCCGTTGGGTTTTGAAAATTATTTTTTTCCAAAGTTTTGGAAAACAATAGTGATATTATTTGGAAAATATTTTTGAATGAGAATGTTTTCAAAAAGATTTTAAAGGAATAGAAAGCACCGAACTCACTTCGGTCGTTGGAAAATAATTTCGGTGATGAGTGCAGCATCATCGACGTCCATTTTCGAGTTTCCAAGAGAGGAATTGCTACCATTGAAGTTTTGTTTTGGAAAAACTAGTTTTGATTTTTAAATCCAAAAGAATAATTTGACATACCAAGGGATTTTGTGTATATATATGATTTCAAAAATGATTTCAAATACTTTAGAACGAGGTGTTTAAACTTTGGGATTTTCTTTTAAATGTTTTATTGAGGATATGAGAAAATAAGTTTGATAATTGGTAAAATTTGAAGATTAGCAAGTTATGGAAATGCTTTAAATTGTTGAATAAGAATATAAGGGAAGTAAATTTGAAATTGCACTATGGAATTAAACTTAACTTAAGTTAAATATAAAGTGAATTCTAAAAATTTAGCCTAAGTTAGGCTGGTTGAAGTAATTATTGAAAATGGAATTTATTGAGATTTGAAATAAATTAATGAAATGAACTAATTGAATTAATTAGTTAATTGAATATGGTTTGGAAGGTGAATGGATAAAATTGAATGTTGAAATTGGAAAATGAAATTGGATTTGATTCAAAATGGATATAACTTAAGTGGTGAAGTGGTAATAACCATAAGAAGTTGGTATAAAATGTTTATAATGGACTTAAGGAAAGTGGATGGAATTTTTTTAAGAGGTGATTAGTATTGAAAGGAATATACTAAGTAAATAAGAGAATTTGAATTATGATTGTGAATAATTGATTGTAAGAGAAATGAAGGTGAATAAAAGGAATTTGGTGTAGCTAAGAAATCAATCGAAATAAATACGTAAGTTGTACGTATATTATTTTATCCGCATAGCAGTTTGATCCAGATTCTAGCACAGAATTTCGAGATAATTTATATCGATCTGAGTTAGGATTTTTCACTCGATTCTCGACGGCGAACACTGGATATGGATTTTTGGTTGATTCTGTAATTCTCTATCATAGTACATGGCTATGCAAGGAGAATGACGGTTTCTAATCAAGGAACCGGATCTGAGCCCGCACTAGAGTGGTAATGTGAACGATACTAGTTCGAAAGTGAAATTGTGTGATCGAGAAAGCGGTCAGATTTGATATTGTGTACGAATGATATATGTACATCGTACGGGTTTTAGTAAGGCAAGTGTTGAAAATGGAAATTTGCAAAATAAATTGATTTTGAATTATATGATTGGATTTCATGGGTAAATAAGATGGAGGTATATAAAAGCAAGAGTAAATTTGATGCATTTGGTTTCATAAGAAAATTGGGTTGCTCGACAAAAAGGTACATATTTAAATTGTTGTTTGAATTTGGTGGTTTTATGATTGAGCCACTTGGCTTTTGTTTTCTTTGTTGTTTTGGGCCTGAACGGCAATTTGTAGTTGTTATGATCTATTCGCGCAAAGTAGACGCTGGTGAAATTTTTCGAAAATTTAAAGAGTTAGAAATTTTGAAGAAAATTTTTTATAACTAAAAATTGATTTTTGAGTTATAATAAAAAATGATTGAATGGACAATATTATTTGAAATCTATGGATAAATTTGAAAACTTGGTAAAAGTAGTAACAAAGTTTCAACAAATTGGTTTTGGAAAGTTAAAGGCTTAACTGGAGTTGGGAAGTTATTTCAACTAATTTGTTTTAGAAAAGAAATGGGTTTGGGCATTTTTCCTACCTTGGCAATTTCGGGGACGAAATTCTTTTAAGGGGGGAAGAATGTAGCTACCCAGAATTTTGGGTATTTGAAATTGGAATATTTAATGAATTTTAAATATTTGAAAGTTAATTTTATAGATTTAATAACTTGAATTTCAAATATAACAATTTATTGGATAATTTAATTGCTGAAGTTAATAATTGAAAATCATTTAAATAATTTAAATCTTGGATTTTTATTTGGATAAAAATGATTTGAAGATTTATTAAACTTCTATTAATAAGTATAAAGGTAATAAAACTTTTAAATTGGTTTTAAAAGTGATTTGACTAATTTTGAAATTTACTCGTTTTAATTAACGAGTGAAAATAGCCTCCGAGGCACAGTCTCGGATTTCGACGAAACTAGTTCCACTGGATCCGTAATAGTATATTATTATTGGATTTCAAATTTCATAGTTTTGGAATTACTGTTTAGTCATAAGGGATAGAAACGCGTTGAAATTAATATCGAAAATTTAATTTAATAATTGATTTCAAAAAGCTATCTTCTACATACGATCGAATTAGGTCTCGAAATCCATTGCGTTCGAAATAGGGGTAAAACATTAGGAACGTCAGGCGGCACGCCTCGATAGGAGTTTGAGATTTTAAGCTGCTATAAACGAGATACTTTGGAATTAAATTATATTTGAAAATTTTAAAATCAACCCCTCAGCCTTACATGCTACCCTACACCAGCCACCCTATGTCCGTACCTGCTTCTTCTTTTAAAAGCACGTCCCTCTCTTCATTTTTTTTAATCGTAGAAGGAGAAAAATTTTTAAATTAAAAAATCTTTTGTTATACTCTTCAATCTGGTGTGATTGTAAGGAGGGTGAGCATCGTTTAAGAGTGCGGCATTTTTTTTATTTGGCTCGAATGTTTCAATAGCAAGCTCGATTTAGGGTTCTAATTTCTGGTCGACGAGGGCGCCGATGGGTGGAATCAAGTTCGGGGTTGGAGTTGTCGAGGAGAATCGCATGTATGGTGGTTATATAAGGGAGCTCGGCTCGTATTAGTGGTCGCGACATTATTACAGTTGCGATAAAAGGTCTTCGGGTCGCGTTTTGGGCCAAGCGTGCGGGTCAACGCTTGTGGGGTTAGATGGACGGAGGAGGCGAAGGGGTGGAGTTTGGCAGTGTCGGCGAGCTGTATCGAGGAGGGATTAGGCTGAACGGGGCAGTTAACGTTCGGCATTTGGTGGGTTCAAATTTTAGATTAGGCGGTAATTTATTTTGGGGAAGGAAGGTGTTAGGGTATGAGTGTAATTTTTTTGTAAATTAGGTATATTTAATTATTTAATTAAATTGTTGACTAAAAATTCATAACTCTCATATTCTAGGTCCGATTGAGATTAAACGAGTTGAGTTGCATTCGTTATCGAGAATACTATGTCATGGAACTGAATTGGTCGAGATCTTAGCTATTGGAATTTCGTGCTAAAATAAAACACCTGCTTGATTTTAGATGAAACGGAGCGCCTCGGCAACGACAGAAAATAAAGGTGTGTAAATCTCACTCATTTGGATAATTGGTTTTAGTTTAAATAGTTTAAATTATTTATTGGTTGATTGGATGAATTGATAAATTATTATTATCAGTTGGATGTTATATTATATATATTAGTAATATACCAGTAGTTGGGCATATTCCTGCCGATTGGAGCGGATGAGACACTATGCGCCCGCATAATTGCAAATGACCCTATATTAATGCGATATCCCGCCTCAAAGCGAGATTGGTATTTTATGTTATATAACATCTGTGGATGCAGGGAAACAAGTTGGAGGGATCCAACTGGATTCCTCAAAAATATAATGATTGTTTTTCGTATATAGTGATATATGATGTGAATGATTAATCTATTATAGATTATGATATGATTTGAAATACGAGATACCTTTGATTTTCGTGTATAATACTTATAGATGAGAAAATATTTCTATATAAATCATTCCGTGGATGAAATATTTCCAAAACATTTTGTTCCAATACTTAGGAAAATATTCATAAGTAAATTTCCTAAAAACATTTCAAATATCAACACTTAGGAAATATTTCGTACTTATCTCTTAAATCTCTGGAATTCTTATTAATTCCCTTTACAATTTCCGAAAATTATCGATTATACTTGTTTATAATCCAACTAACAATTTTTAACTTCTTTTATGAATTTAGATCCATTCTTTGAAGTTCTCGTATTTCAACATTTCGAAAGTTCCTTTAGTTCCAGAATTCCATTATAATATTTCACTTATAAAATCTCATCTTTAAAATAAAGTTCAGCTTACCGATCTCGAGAGTATCTATAAATAAATTTCAATCACTTTCAAAACTCTCTATATAAATAGTAAGTATTTTTAAAGAATAAAAACTTATTTCAAAACATGTTTAAGTAATTATTTAAAATATTAACACATTTTTACATAAACATCGATAACGCATTTCCAATTCATTTGTAAATAATACTAATCGATTTTACAAAGCTTATTATAAAAATTAGAATTTATTTCAATTAATATTAGATATTTGAAATTTTCACTTCTCAAAATATTTCAATACTAAAACAGCTTTAGCTATATAGTTTAATAAATAAAAATCCCATTTTTAAACAAACTTAATTTCTCGACAAAAATCTATTTTTAAAATCCAATATTACCAATTTCAATTTATAAATCCCTCTCGATTCATATCACATCGATTACGTTTCAATTTCATAACCATTCTCACATTTCAAAAATAGAATCCACTATTTTTTTTCAAAAACCGATTTCCATATCTCAATATAGATTCACACTGTGAATTTATATTTCCAATGTATCAACTGATAATCATTTCCCCTTATTTAAAACATCATTTATAAGTTTATAAACTCATTTGGGTTTCGCTTGTTTATAAAAATAATCTCATTTATGAATCCATTCCTTTATAAATCCCATTTATTTTTCAAATTTATTTTAAATATTGATCTCAACTCCTTTTCCATAAATCCAGAAATATCACTTAAAAATCCATTGTTAAAAATCCCTCATATAAATTATTTTTAAATCTCTAATTAAAACATTTTACGAACAGTTGAGTACAAATCCAAAATCAAACCATTGTTTTATCCAAATCAATTTCCTTTAGAATAATCCAAATTTCGAATAAATATTTTTATATCCAAATTCTCCTTTTAATTCTTTCAAATTCAAAAATAATATTTATGGTATTTAATATACCAAAATTAAGGTCAATGCTAATATAGCATCCAATAAATCAAATCATAACATAATCTATAACAGATTATCCACACACATCATATATCACTATATATGAAATTAAAAACAACAATCTTGAGGAATCCAGTTGGATCCCTCCAGTTTTCTGCAACCACAAATGTTATATAACATAAAATTATAATCATAATAATAACAATCCCGCTTCGAGGCGGGATATTGCAATAAAAAGGATCATCCGCTATTATGCGGGGTGCATAGTGTCTCATCCGCTCCAATCGGTGAGAATATACCCACTACTAATATATATAATACTATATATAATATAACATCCAACTGATAATAATTTATAAATTCATCCGATCAACAAATAATTAAATTTTAATATTATAAATTAAAACCAGTAATCCAAAATGAGTGAGATTTACTCACATTTATTTTTAGCAGTCGCCAAAACATTTTGTTTTTGAATTAAAATTGAACTGGCATTCAATTTTAACCCAAAATTCTGACAAGCTCCAAATCCATCCAAACCAATTCCATCGTGAAGCTTTCGTCGTCACGAGTGCAATGCAGAAAATTTTGTCTCGATCGGACCTCATATGAAAGAGTTATTGCATTTATAAGTTAACGAATTTAAATATAGTTAATTGATTCCTTAATTGCAAATTAAAACTAATTACCATTTTCAAAACATAACCCTTCTTCCTCAATTATCATTCCCACTCACTCTACAGTGCCTACCCACCTAGGCCGATCTTTGACCTCTCCTAGCTCCTCCCCTGCTCCATGAACCACCACACAACCACCGCCATCGTTCAACTTTTCGCGAGCCTGACCTTCCAGACCCGACGTTTTCCACTCCGGCTTCCCTTTATCGACCACGTCCTCCCCAGCCTGAAGCCCTATAGCCGAATGTTGTCTCCTTCAGTTTAGGGGTGAGCTCCGCCATACTACGCCTACGGGTGCTCCATGCCATGCTAAATCCAAATCAATCATCAAATTTCCAAATCGATCACCAATACTACTGAAATCTCTAACCCTAGTTTGATTAGCCTAAAACTCTTACCGTCGAACTCCAACAACAAAAGCCGCACCCTCAGAAATTCCAACCAAAACGTAGATCCGTTCATTACTAATACAAAGATCATAACTTTCCATTTGTTTGAGTTTTGTTGGAATTAATTTAAATTTTTGAAAAATCAAAATTGTTGTTTTCTTCTTTCTGTTTTATAAAAAAAAGACGAGAGGGAACGCTTATAGAAGGAAAGAGGTAGGTACGATCATAGGGTGGTTAATGTACATGTAGGTGCGGCTGGAATGAAAGGATAAGGGCTGAAGGGTTAAATCAACGAAAATATATAATTCAAAATTCAAAATATCTAGCTATGAAATTATGGACTCCAATCGAGGCATGCCGCCTGGCATTCCTAATGTTATACCCCTATTTCGAACGCAATGGAACAAGTTTCGAGACCTAATTCGATCGTATAGAAAAGATAGCTTTTTGAACCCAATTAAAATATTAAATTTTCGATATTAATTTCAATGTGTTTCTATCTCGTACGACCAAACGGTATGTCTGGTCGCTACGAAATTTGATGGAGTATTATAATTCATTATTACGGACCCAATGACACTAGTTTCGTCGAAATTCGAGACTGTGCCCCGGAAGGCTATTTTTGTAAGTTAATTAAAACGAGTAAATTTTAAAATTAGTTAAATCACCTTTAAATCAAATTTAAGAGTTTTATTACCTTCATTCTTATTAATAGGAATTTAATAAGCCTTTAAATCATTTTTGTCCAAATAAAAATCCAAGATTTCAATTATTTAAACGATTTCAATTATTAAATTTAACAATTAATTTATCCAATAAATCACTATATTTGAAATTCAAGTTATTTAACATATAAAATTAACTTTTCAATATTTAAAATTAATTAAACATTCCAATTTCAAATCACTAAAATTCTGGGTCGTTACATAATAAAAATATTTTATAAATATAATGTGTGTGTATTATTTTACCAAAAACACAACTTTTCATTTTCCTTTTGTTCGATTTATATGTTTTATTTTCTAAAAAATTAATAATTAAAATTTACATACTATTAAATTAACATCATAACCTGAGATGAAAGATTATTTTTTTAATTAGAAAGAAATTTTTTATTAAAAAAACCCGGATGTTAATTTATATAGGTATATACAAAAATATATCTCCTTTAATAATGTATGTATGTATTAAAGGCACCCAATAGATCAAATAAATAAATAAATAATATTTCATATATTTTAATTAATTTAATTAATTTATTATAATTTATAAATTAATTAAATCATGTTGTATTTTGGAGAATCCATCAATGTGGCTGTGCGACTCGTCGGTATGAATTCATTCGGCGTTTAATATCAAACAATTCGAATATTAATATTCACACTTCACTTTCGCTAGTTGTGTGACAGTTTGGCCAAATTTATTGCTTACGCATCTTTTTTGATAGAATCCAATTTTATCATTTTAAATGTTACCTTTATTAACGGTCATTTATACCAATTCTCATTATCGACACTATATCACTTTAGAACCTATGAAATTTGGTTTTGGTAAAAATTACAATATTGTCCATATTTAACTTGGTCTGTCCATAAACAAAGTATTTGGTTCAATAATAACATTTATTATTAACTATACTGCTTTGACTAGGGACTTTGACTTTGAGTTGACTATAGTTGACCGCCAAACTAACCTCATATAACTGAGGAGATGACTTCTTTATTGGATGGTGTCTCACTTCCAATGCTTCAATCAGACCCAACTATAGTCATTTGATGAATGTCATGCCACGATTTAACTATAATCAAAATAAAGTATGCATATTGAAGTTTAATAGTATTCCAAAGTCGAGAGAAATTTCTAATACCGTCACTGCGCTATTTCTTGTTTGACCTTTGTTACTATTAACCAATATGAAACTCTGGAATAAGTCATTCCATAGTTATCCCATAATTATCAGTATGCAACCTCGGTCGCCCAGCAACTATGAGTAGTACACTGCCTAATATTTGGAGAGCATTACTGTAACATCTTGTAAATTATACGATAATTAATTGAAAAGAAATTATTTAAATAATTAGTGAAACCAAAAATAGAATTTTCATGAATAGTAAAATTTTACTACGAAACTTGCACCGTTGTGTTTGTGGCGATTTTCTAATCAATTTTCATATATAAAGTTTCATGATCGGAGTTCAAATGAAAAAGTTATTAACGTTTGAAGATTTCAAATTGGAAACAATTACATATGTGATTAAGGAAATAAATATAATTAACTAACGTTAATTAATGATTAATGGTAACTTGTATGCCTGAAAGTTATTTTGAAGTTGTAGGCTTACATATATAATTATAATAAATTTGAGTACCATTCCTACATATTCCGTGAATTTTTAGCTTTAATTAAATATTGCATATACTTGAATCAAGAAAGTAAAGATAAAAGTAGTCCCTAAATTTATAATATGGTATAGTAATTCTAAGTTTGTTAGTCATATGATATGTTAGAGAACATGGATTGGAAGTTATTATAATTTAGATTAGGATTTACGTTGTATTTTAATTCATTGAATGAAGTGTGTTGCAATGTAAATTTCTATAAATTATCTAGTTTTATCAATATGAATAAAATTGTTTTGTTTGAAATAAAATGAGATATGCTAAAAGAAAGAGATGTACAAAATAGGGATATTTACTGCATTTTGTACTATCTATTTCAATAAGAATGAAAAGATAATTACTTGCAATTCCAAACATAACATAATCCCTCTTTTAAATAATTTATGGAAAATTACAATGTTAACCTTTTTTTGGGAAGATATAATTCCAACACATTAAAATGCAGAATCCTTAAGTATGAACCAAAGTATTATAAGAAGTGGTAATAACAATAACTCAATTGTGAATCTAATACATGCGATTTAATTTAACTTAGAAAATAAATAATCAGAGATGAAACATAAATAAATTAATGGGGAATTAAGAAGTTATAATAATCAAAGAAAGGTAGCTAATAGTTAAAAAAGGACAGTAAGCTATATTTAATAGTGTTAAGTGGAAGTTAAGTAGTAAAGATATTTAATATGTTAAATTAAAAGTAAGCGGTAAATGACATTAAATGGTGCTAATGAAACAAGAAGTAAGTTATGTAAAAATTACTGAATATTAACAGTTGAATATTGATAAAGTAGCAATTAAATAAATTTATATAGCCTCAAGTACATGTTTATGGAAGGTGTGAATTATTAAATCTAGTTAATGATTTATATTAATTAAAAATGACATAGTTATTAATACGAATTGGGATGCGAGGTCAGTAATGTTGCACAACAGAAGTCTACCCTTCGAAAGGGGTGACCAGTAGTTGTGTATACATTATACTGAGGTGAGACATCTCTAGTGTGGGACCTATGGGGTTATACGTTCGCCTATAGGTGAAAGAAATACACCAAAGTAAGGCTCATCTCTGTTTGAAGTGTAAAAGGGCCAAGTGGGTCTATTTTAATCCTTTTGGGGGTACGTGTTAAGTTACCGAATGGGCATTTCCTTGATTGCATTCAGCAATATAGAACGGTGAGTGTAGGCTCAATGCTATATGAGCAAGGTTGGTACCATATATGTGAGCAGACTATACATATAGGTCAAGAGTGTCATTAATCATGGAGCGGTCAGTAGAAAGACTAGGGTTATGTCTAAACGGATTACACCTCCTACTAGTGTAGATCATGTTTAGGACATATACCGCATCATAGGTGTTTATCCGTTTATTTGTTGTTAGGAGACATGGCTGATAACCCTTAATTGAGGTCTTATACGCGAATAGATAGTCTGAAGGGCTGAGTCCTCAATTGTCTATGGAGCTGAGTCCATGATTAGCCCAAGGAATAGAGTCCTCAATATGAAGTGGCTAGATAAGTCTTCAAGACGTGGTAGGGTACGACTAAATAGTTTTAATGTCTTAGGCACGATTCTTGGTGTATGCAGACAATTCGATCTAGACATAAATAGTGGATACTTGGCGCAGGTGCTGAGTTACAAAAACTAGCGAGGAAAGAATCCTGGTCCAAAGGAGGACTATAGTAATTATATATACTGTTTCCTGGGGAATTGACCAGGCAACTTAGTACTCAGCCTCCCCATCGATCAGTTAAATAATGAGCGTTCGGCATGTTAAGACCGTTCGGCACGAGCACAGCGTTCGGCATCTAAAGGGCGTTCGGTATGGGATAACGTTCGGCATCTAGGAGCGTCCGACATCGAGAAACGTTCGGTAGTGAATACCGTTCGGCCAAGGAAGAACGCTCGGCATAAAATCGTTCGGCATCCATGAACGTTCGGCCTACAAGGTATGTTCAGCATTCCCGGACTGTTCGGCATTCCAGCCTCATTCGACCTGCATCCCTCACTCAACACCACATCTCTTTTGGTACGTATCTCGTTTGGCAATCACCTGCAGCTCATCATCCAAGGTCATTCAGTACAAATGGATGTTCGGCATTCAGAGTGTCCGGCCTCACCTCGTTCGGCATAAAGGGGGAGGCTCGGCATTCTGTTGTTCAGCCTATCTGGTTCGGCGCATAGGACTTACACTATTTGGACCGAGTTATTCAGCTACCAGGCCCACCAGAGAAGTCCAACCCACCTTCGTCTATAAATAGAGAGGCAGGGGCACAATGAAAGAGATCCTTTTTTGGGAGAGAACACTGGGGAGACTCTGCCATTTTTGAGACTCATCTTCTCTACTTAACAACTTCATTCAAGCATTTGATTCACGAATTGTATTTGTAATCATCTATTAAGAAGATCAATAAAGTTTAACCTCAAAGTGGACGTAGGCAATTACGCTGAACCACTATAAATTTGGTGTTCTTACTTTCTGCATTTAAATTAGCATTGTCTTCTCTGTTTAATTTATCTTCATCACTTATATCTCTACACAATCTTTCTCTACGAGGTTAGTGACCAATTTTGGTGCTAACACTTTGGTGCTTTCACTAAGAATTGAATTCTCAGCTTGATTGGATCTCATCGTCTACTAGTGGATTTCCATATTCGCGAGATAGATCCAGTTGTTTACTAGAAAACCTCCTATTCTACTCAGATTTGAAAGAAATCTAAAGGAAGCTGATAGCCGTAGATTGGATTCACTGATGTACGCAAGATCTGGGGATTGGACGTTGAAGTTTGCACTCAAGTTGAATGAAGGCCGACCCTCCTCTGAAGGCAATTCGGCCGATCACTCCAGAAAAGGCTTATGACGATCGCCTCAGAAAAGGCTTAGGCCGAACGCCCTTCCAGGCCGAACATACCTCTAGGCCGAACGCCCTTCTAGGCCGACCATACCTCTAGGCCGAACGCCCTTCCAGGCCGACCATACCTCTAGGCCAAACGCCCTTCTAGGCCGACCATACCTCTAGGCCGACCATACCTCTAGGCCGAACGCTCTTCCAGGCCGAACGGTATTGTATGCCGAACGACTCGGTTCTGCCGAACAAGAATGAATGCCGAACAGTGTGGCCGAACATACCTCTAGGCCGAATGCCCTTCCAGGCCGAACATACCTCTAGGTCGAACGCCCTTACAGGCCGACCATACCTCTAGGCCGACCATACCTCTAGGCCGAACGCTCTTCCAGGCCGAACGGTATTGTATGCCGAACAACTCGGTTCTGCCGAACAGTGTGAATGCCGAACATGTGTGGAATGCCGAACAGTGTGGATGCCGAACAGTGTGGATGCCGAACAGTATGAATGCCGAACACGTGTGAATGCCGAACACGTATGGAATGCCGAACAGTGTGGGAAGCCGAACAGTGTGGATGACGAACAGTATGAATGCCGAACACATGTGGAATGCCGAACAGTGTGGATGCCGAACAGTGTGGAATGCCAAATAGAGTGAATGCCGAACAGTGTGAATGTTGAACACATGTGGAATGCCGAACAGTGTGGGATGCCGAACAGTGTGGATGCCGAACAATCTTGTATGCCGAGCAACTTAGTCATGCCGAATGGCCCTCAATACCGATCGAAACTTAAGTTACACCGGTCCCTTATACGACCCCTATTTAAAAAAAAAAAATTCGGGTACGACCTAAATTTCGCGCAGTGCCTCCGGATAGTGAATTCAAAACTCAACTTAATAAAGGAACATTCTATCCACTTCCTTGACATCCCATGATCGACCAGGGCATAGAGGATCTAGCGGCAGCTTATGAACGGCATTAAGGGAACGGACAAGCAACCGCTATTCAAGCGGTACTCCCAAAGGTTTGAGAACATAGATGATATGACTCTAGCAAACGCCAAGATGACTCCAAGCAAACCAATGCTCTAAGCAATTTATTCCAAATACTAACAAGGGTATCATACTGATCGCGTTTGAGGAAAGTCGACCTCCAGATATATTTTGGCAGCTAGTTAGCTAAAGAGCCTCCTACGACTATGGATCATTTCTTTTACAAAATGAATCAGAACTGAAGTGAGGAGGAGTGGAGCAGACTAAGAAAAATAACAATGAAGGCCTATTGGCTAAGGATGTAGATCCCAGTAGCCGAAGCAAGACTTCAGAATTCAGCTCATATGCTCTTTGAAAGATTCAATTGACAACCTCTACTTGAAGACTCACTACTCGGAGTGGTACTAGAAACCAACCTCGAGAGAGTACACCAAAGTCTAAAGGAAATCAGGGGAATGTTGTATATTCCCGGATGCTCGCTGATCCTAACACGGGCGATTACAAACACCTCCGAGGTGTGATCGAAAAGATGACCTGGAAAGGAAAGCTTCAATAGTATGTACAAGTCCTGCAGAATGGCGGGCAGCGAATATCCGATGCCTATTAATAAAGGGCTATGATTATCAATTGGACGGTTGACGGCCAACATCCCTTTGAAAGGAGCCAGAGGCGGAGTCGAATAGCGAGCACACGATGCTGCTTCACATATCAATGAGATTTACCATAATCTTCTTTGAATTATTTCCATTTCCATCTCTATTTCAATTGTTCTATGAACTACGACTAGCTTGAACTAAACTACTTTCAAAACGATGCAGGTGTCCAGGTACTCAGATTTGGTTGCCAACCAATCTACGCAGACCATGATCGGACGTGTGGAGTTACATCTGGACGAGAATAATTCTATTGCTCATCATCAACCATATGCCGTTGATTTGGGGCTATGGATTAAATACAATGTACAACATCACGATGCACAGAGGGCTGAATTCCATCCTGCAAGTGGAATTTATTCAAGTAGAGAGCGGCTGCGATACAGCCAGCCACTCGCTAAGTGAAACTCGAACTCGGGGGCAAGCCATCACATCAAGTTTAAAAATGGGTTGATACACGACGATCCTTCGCACAACTCCGTACTCCCAGAGTGCGAGACGGAGTATAAACATCTACTTAACTCTGTACTCCCAGAGTGCGAGACGGAGTATAAACATTGATCAACTCCGTACTCCTAGAGTGCGAGACGGAGTATAAACATTAATCAACTCCGTACTCCCAGAGTGCGAGACGGAGTATAAACATCTACTTAACTCCGTACTCCCAAAGTGCGAGACGGAGTATAAACATTAATCAACTCCGTACTCCCAGAGTGCGAGACGGAGTATAAACATCTACTTAACTCCGTACTCCCAGAGTGCGAGACGGAGTATAAACATTAATCAACTCCGTACTCCCAGAGTGCGAGACGGAGTATAAACATCTACTTAACTCCGTACTCCCAGAGTGCGAGACGGAGTATAAACATTAATCAACTCCGTATTTCCAGAGTGCGAGACGGAGTATAAACATCTACTCAACTCCGTACTCCTAGAGTGCGAGACGGAGTATAAACATACATCAACTCCATACTCATCCCCAAAACTGGGGGCAGAACCAAAGCAAAGCACGCTAGTTGAACATTTGTCTAAAAGAAGATTGCAACGAAACGATTAAAAGACGACTGTCAAGCAATCAACTGAACGGAAATATTCAGCATGAAAGACTGCGGTTTTTCAAAGCAAGTCATGTTTACACAAGACATCCTTTGGGGGGCAAATGTTATCCCGCCTTTTGGCAAGGCCGTGACACCAAGAACTTGATTAGAAACCAGTGACAGTTCGTCTTGGAGATCGGTTACACAAAGGCTCACTATGGATATCGATGGATTTTGTCTGAGTCTGGATCGAGCCACGATTAACAAGACATAACAATCAAAGCCAGGGAAGCCAGTGTTCCAAGTTTCAAGACGATCCGAGTTTGTATGCTCAACTTATGATCGATTCGAACAACCGACCATCCATCCATCAACCTCCACATTTGACTTGGAGACCTAAACTGCTTGGAATGAATATGGCCCGATCATCCACTCCAATCGAGTCATAAAACAAAGTTCGACAAAATACCCCTCATGAAGCCCAGTGACGCCGGGATCCGTCTAAGGTGGACGTGATTTGATCATCTACACATCAAATCCTACCCTGAACACGAAAGGTTGTTCGAAAGCCCAACTTGAAGTAGCTATGGTAGACTACGTACTCGCTAACCATCGCTGTCAATATATGGACACGACTGCACCTTGGAACATATGCAACTTACTTTGTCTACTTAACAATCTATTATCCTTATTTTCTAGAAGGAGATACGGAGCAAATTGTAAGAGATTTGGCTATCTAACCCAACATGGATGTGATTCAACCATCTGTCATATACCTCCTTCCTTGACTTGATTGGAAGAGCTATAATCACCAAGCGGACGAGAATCGATCGTCCATTTTTCAATTTCTGTCCCTCATCCTGGGGGGCAGAATCCTATTCCGTGAGCAAACGTGGTTCGATTGTTCATTCGACAACATAAGCCTCGATACGGTAAATGAAATACAAATCAAACGGGTGGAAATACACCTGCACTCCAGAAAAACCTCCAAGTCCCCAGAGTGCGGACTAGAGTACTCTAAGTCCCTAGAGCGCGGACTAGAGTATAAAGACTTAAACCTCCAAGTCCCCAGAGCGCGGACTGGAGTACTCTAAGTCCCCAGAGCGTGGACTAGAGTATAAACAACTTAAACCTCCAAGTCCCCAGAGCGCGGACTGGAGTACTCTAAGTCCCCAGAGCGTGGACTAGAGTATAAACAACTTAAACCTCCAAGTCCCCAGAGTGCGGACTGGAATACTCTAAGTCCCCAGAGCACGGAGTAGAGTATAAACGACTTAAACCTCCAAGTCCCCAGATTGCGGACTGGAGTACTCTAAGTCCCCAGAGCGCGGACTAGAGTATAAATGACTAAAATCTCCAAGTCCCCAGTGTGCGGACTGGAGTACTCTAAGTCCCCAGAGCGCGGACTAGAGTATAAACGACTAAAATCTCCAAGTCCCCAGAGTGCGGACTGGAGTACTCTAAGTCCCCAGAGCGCGGACTAGAGTATAAACGATCTCAAATCTCCGAATCCCCAGAGCGCGAAACGGAGTGCTCTAAGTCCCCAGAGCGCGGACTAGAGTGTAAACGATTCAAATCTCCGAATCCCCAGAGCGCGGAATGGAGTACTCTAAGTCCCCAGAGCGCGGACTAGAGTATAAATGACTTCAAACCTCCGAATCCCCAGAGCGCGGACCGGAGTACTCTAAGTCCCCAGAGAGCGGACTAGAGTATAAACGAATTAAACCTCCAAGTCCCCAGAGTGTGGACTGGAGTACTCCCCAGAGCGCGGACTAGAGTATAAACGACTTAAACCTCCAAGTCCCCAGAGCGCGGACTGGAGTACTCTAAGTCCCCAAAGCGTGGACTAGAGTATAAACAACTTAAACCTCCAAGTTCTCAGAGCGCGGACTGGAGTACTCTAAGTCCCCAGAGCGTGGACTAGAGTATAAACAACTTAAACCTCCAAGTCCCCAGAGTGCGGACTGGAATACTCTAAGTCCCCAGAGCGCGGAGTAGAGTATAAACGACTTAAACCTCCAAGTCCCCAGATTGCGGACTGGAGTACTCTAAGTCCCCAGAGCACGGACTAGAGTATAAATGACTAAAATCTCCAAGTCCCCAGTGTGCGGACTGGAGTACTCTAAGTCCCCAGAGGGTGGACTAGAGTATAAACGACTAAAATCTCCAAGTCCCCAGAGTGTGGACTAGAGTACTCTAAGTCCCCAGAGCGTGGACTAGAGTATAAACGATCTCAAATCTCCGAATCCCCAGAGCGCGAAACGGAGTGCTCTAAGTCCCTAGAGCGCGGACTAGAGTGTAAACGATTCAAATCTCCGAATCCCCAGAGCGCGGACTGGAGTACTCTAAGTCCTTGAGTGCGGACTAGAGTATAAATGACTCAAAAACCTCTACGTCCCCAGAGTGCGGACTACAGTACTCTCAGTCCCAGAGCATGGACTAGATTATAGACGACTTCAGAAAAATCCCTAAATCCCAGAAGCGGACCAGATTACTCTAAGTTCCCAGAGTGCGAACTAGAGTATAAACGAGTTGACGAAAATCTCTGCGTCTTGAACTGTGGACTAAAGCGTAAACCGTTTGACAAATCTCTAAGTCCCCGGAGCGTGGACCGAAGCATGAACACAAATTGGGCGCGAGTCAACCGGGGGGAGAATAACACTAAGTCACCAGAATGCAGAGTGGTGTATAAACATCGATAAATAGACGAGTGGATTCCGACCATTTTCTATTCCGCAAACTTCGACCTGAAATCGACAGGAGGATTATTAACCCACCGAGGATGGAGTTCGACCATCCAACCAGTGACCTGGCCAAATCATTACTGGGGGCAGGGGTACAAAACACTAAAAAGCTGAATACGACAGCTTATTGTAGCTCTAGCGTGGCGTTCTTTATAACTTGAGGCAGCGACTGCAGGGAGGCCTCAATACAGAGCCAATCGAAACGGCATCCAAAGCTACGAGCAACCTACTATATCATACCTCAGACCAAGGGTCAATGCCGATCCGCACCAAGCACATACGAATGTGACTCGGATGTTTTTTGAAAAACTATGACCCCCAGAGTATGGAAAATAGGGTAAACCACAAATACTTGGTCAAAAATTCTCCAGCACCCTCGTTCGATTCGTCAGGAGGAGTATGAAACTGGATGAGCATAACCCGACTGCATTTGTAGCCAACTTTACCCCAAAATCTGATTATAGAGTATGAACCAAAGTGGACGTGGATGACCATCCACTGTCCATATTACGCCCTGAAACTTACGTGGCATCGAAGTATTCCTCTTGGAATGGAAAACCATGATAAAATCCAAGATAGGCGAGACCTAGTCTCCCATCAACTGACATGATCCCATGATCCAACGGGAAAGAGAGTAAAGCTAAAGTGGGCATGGCTGGCCTTCCTACTTATCGGTATATGCCCCAGACCTGGGGGCACGAGCGAGAAGCAAGATGAATGTGAACCGACTATTCACCAATCACCTCTATGTCTTTGGAGTGTAGGTGAAAACATAAACATAGCTATCACGAGACTCAACCGCCCATGCAGTACATTTATCAACCCGAGACTGGGAGAAGACGCATGGTCATTCAAAAACTGGCTACGATAGCTCAGTATTAAAACTTATATATAGTGCTTACAGCTACTCAAGGCAACGACCGAAAGGATGCCTAGAGATAGAATCGTTAAATAGATACCTTAGCTCATGGGCAATTGACTTTCACTCCAACCCGAAGGACGGGTAAAGAATCATGAATGCATTAAATAGAAAGTGCATTACTCGAATGCGCAAGCAAATTCAAACTCATGGCAAGATCCAGCTATACAGTTGCATGCCACTCGAGGCTGACCCCCACTCGACGTTTCCTTTAATGCGCTTTTAAGCCTGATTTTTTGGCCATTTGCTGATAATCTATTAGAGCATTCAGAGCCCTTCACTATTAGACTCAATAACTCATGACAAGACTCTAGGATTTGACTAGAGTAACCATTAACATTGGTCGTCCCAACCATATTTCACATTGAATGTTATGCAAAATAGTTACACCTTTACTCAAAGAATCTGGGATGGCACCTGCTAAGATGACGGTCGACATTACAGCCAGCCATGGCGACCCTTTCCGGGTGCTGAATATTGGATCACAGCTCAGTGCAATGATGATAAAAGAATTAGTTGGATTTTTCTGAATAAATGATGATATGTTCCCTTGGACCCATTCTGACATGCATATGTGATTTCATTAACTATCGCGAGCCATGCATTGGATATCAACCTGAAGCTACAAAAGCTAGCACAATCTCTATTGATTTCATCATGAAAGCTCCACTCTTACTCAAAGGCTCACCCCATCAACGTCTATGCCTACCAGCCGTTGCGACAAGGCATACAATGACCTGAGACGTTTGAAAGACTACTTAAATAGAATATCAAACTAAGCTAATTCAATATCACTTATTTTCCTCGAAGGGCTATCCAAGGACGGGAATTAGCAGACCTCACACCCAAATTCACTACCTCAGAAGACTACTCGAAGAGTAGCAGAGAACCAACCATAAGATGGAAAATGTACACGGATGGAGCATCCAATGATCAGTGTTATGGCTTGATAATGACTCCCGAGGAACGATCAATCTGCTACGTCCTAAAACTCGATTTACCTATAACAAACAACGATGCTTAGTATGAAGCCTTAACTACCAGCCTCAAACTTGCTAGAGGATTTGAAGTGAAAACTTTACATATCTTTTGTGATTCTTGATTGGTAGTATACAAATTTAAGGAAGTTGATCTTGCTAGGGGGCATTGTCTTGCTCCTTTTCTCGGTCAAGTCCAAGAGCTACTAACTGACTTCACGTATTACATCATTACACACGTACTAAGCGAACAAAATGAAAAGGTGTCATGGTTGACTCCTATCAAAGACTATCTAAAATGAGGAATTCTTACTGAACGGAGGAATGGCAAATGAGGCATGAACACGAAAGGTTGTTCGAAAGCCCAACTTGAAGTAGCTATGGTAGACTGCGTACTCACTAACCATCGCTGTCAATATATGGACACGACTGCACCTTGGAACATATGCTACTTACTTTGTCTACTCAACAATCTATTATCCTTATTTTCTAGAAGGAGATACGGAGAAAATTGTAAGAGATTTGGTTATCTAACCCAACATGGATGTGATTCAACCATCTGTCATATACCTCCTTCCTTGACTTGATTGGAAGAGCTATAATCACCAAGCGGACGAGAATCGATCGTCCATTTTTCAAATTCCGTCCCTCATCCTAGGGGGCAGAATCTCATTCCGTGAGCAAACGTGGTTCGATTGTTCATTCGATGACATTAGCCTCGATACGGTAGATGAATACAAATTAAAAAATGGAAATACGACTGCTCTCAACTTAAAACCTCCAAGTCCCCAGAGTGCAGACTGGAGTACTCTAAGTCCTCAGAGCGTGGACTAGAGTATAAATTACTAAAACCTCCAAGTCCCCAGAGTGCGGACTGGAGTACTCTAAGTCCCCAGAGCGCGGACTAGAGTATAAACGACTTAAACCTCCAAGTCCCCAGAGTGCGGACTGGAGTACTCTAAGTCCCCAGAGCGTGGACTAGAGTATAAACGACTTAAACCTCCAAGTCCCCAGAGTGCGGACTGGAGTACTCTAAGTCCCCAGAGCGCAGACTAGAGTATAAACGACTTAAACCTCCAAGTCCCCAGAGCGCGGACTGCAGTACTCTAAGTCCCCAGAGCGCGGACTAGAGTATAAACGACTTAAACCTCCAAGTCCCCAGAGTGCGGACTGGAGTACTCTAAGTCCCCAGAGCATGGACTTGAGCATAAATGACTTAAACCTCTAAGTCCCCAGAGCGTGGATTAGAGTATAAACGACTTAAACCTCCAAGTCCCCAGAGTGCGGACTGGAGTACTCTAAGTCCCCAGAGCGTGGACTAGAGTATAAACGACTTAAACCTCCAAGTCCCCAGAGCGCGGACTAGAGTATAAACGACTTAAACCTCCAAGTCCCCAGAGTGCGGACTGGAGTACTCTAAGTCCCCAGAGCATGGACTTGAGCATAAATGACTTAAACCTCTAAGTCCCCAGAGCGCAGACTAGAGTATAAACGACTTAAACCTCCAAGTCCCCAGAGCGCGGACTGGAGTACTCTAAGTCCCCAGAGCACGGACTAGAGTATAAATGACTTAAACCTCCAAGTCCCCAGAGTGCGTACTAGAGTACTCTAACTCCCCAGAGTGCAGACTCGAATATAAGCGAATCGGATCTCCAAGTTCCCTGAATATGAACTATGACACAAATGACTTGAATTTGTCAAATCCCTGACATACGGGCTAGAAAGTATTCTAAGTGCTCGAAGCACAGAATGGAAGTTCAACGACTCCCGAAGAGTTTCCGAGTTATATGAAGATGGACTGAGAAGTCTATGTTACTCACAACTGCTTGGATTAAAATCACAATCACAAAGAAAACTGAACAATAAGAGTCTTTTGTAAGACAGAAAAAGGAACTAAACCTTATTCAGAAATGAGTTTCTATTACAACCCCTCCAAAGTTCAGAGTCGACATTCCATCTACAAGGACTAAGGAAATAGATGAAAATAATTACATGACTTAAACTAACCCTCGTTGAACGAGGATAGTAGTCACTTCTTGTGCTTCTTCAACTTCTTTCCAGACGGCTCCTCTCCAGAGCATTTACCCTTGGTACTCTTCTTTGATAGAGGGGTAGCAACTGAAGGAGTACGGGGGCCTTCCATGGGCTTGGACCCGCCAGGAAGGATGACCTTCAACGGCTTGTTCAAAGGATCGTCCAAGTCCACAACTCGGGGATCTACTATGACCTTGACCATCTCCTCCCTCTCTTTCTCGAGCCGCTCCTCCATGCTCAATTCGGATGTATATTCAGAGGCGCCTGTAATTTCTACTTCATAACCCCCGTCGGTAGGAGAGGAGGTTTCAGACTTGTCTTTGTCAAGCGATCCGATCACCTGAGCGTCTGGACCAGAAGCCTCCCCTGCGTGAGTGGCTTCACTTGTTTTCTCCCCCACTTCCTTGGTGACATCGCTCCTCGGAGTGGGCTCGGGGTCAGAACGGCCTGCACAAAATCGTGGAAAACAAGAATGCAATAGTCCTGCATAAAGAATAACGACTTTCGAAATTTAAAGAGAACCTTAAAGAGAAGGATTATCTACCAGGTTCGGGCAAACTCTCAGCCATCTGAGAGGTCTCACCCTCTGGAATGGGAGACAGAATGCGGACTAAAGTACTCTAAGTCCCTGAGTGCGGACTAGAGTATAAATGACTCAAAAACCTCTACGTCCCCAGAGTGCGGACTACAGTAATCTCAGTCCCCAGAGCATGGACTAGATTATAGATGACTTCAGAAAAATCCCTAAATCCCAGAAGCGGACCAGATTACTCTAAGTTCCCAGAGTGCGAACTAGAGTATAAACGAGTTGACGAAAATCTCTGCGTCTCGAACTGTGGACTAAAGCGTAAACCGTTCGACAAATCTCTAAGTCCCCGGAGCGTGGACCGAAGCATGAACACAAATTCGGCGCGAGTCAACCGGGGGGAGAATAACACTAAGTCACCAGAATACAAAGTGGTGTATAAACATCGATAAATAGACGAGTGGATTCCGACCATTTTTAATTCCGCAAACTTCGACCTGGAATCGACAGGAGGATTATTAACCCGCTGAGGATGGAGTTCGACCATCCAACCAGTGACCTGGCCAAATCATTACTGGGGGCAGGGGTACAAAACACTAAAAAGCTGAATACGACAGCTTATTATAGCTCTAGCGTGGCGTTCTTTATAACTTGAGGCAGCGACTACAGGGAGGCCTCAATACAGAGCCAATCGAAACGGCATCCAAAGCTACGAGCAACCTACTATATCATACCTCAGACCAAGGGTCAATGCCGATCCGCACCAAGCACATACGAATGTGACTCGGATGTCTTTTGAAAAACTATGACCCCCAGAGTATGGAAAATAGGGTAAACCACGAATACTTGGTCAAAAATTCTCCAGCACCCTCGTTCGATTCGTTAGGAGGAGTATGAAACTGGATGAGCATAACCCGACTGCATTTGTAGCCAACTTTACCCCGAGATCTGATTACAGAGCATGAACCAAAGTGGACGTGGATGACCATCCACTGTCCAAATTACGCCATGAAACTTACGTGGCATCGAAGTATTCCTCTTGGAATGGAAAACCATGATAAAATCCAAGATAGGCGAGACCTAGTCTCCCATCGACTGACATGATCCCACGATCTAACGGGAAAGAGAGTAAAGCTAAAGTGGGCATGGTTGGCCTTCCTACTTATCGGTATATGCCCCAGACCTGGGGGCACGAGCGAGAAGCAAGATGAATGTGAACCGACTATTCACCAATCACCTCTATGTCTTTGGAGTGTAGGTGAAAACATAAACATAGCTATGACGAGACTCAACCGCCCATGCAGTACATTTATCAACCCGAGACTGGGAGAAGACGCATGGTCATCCAAAAACTGGCTATGATAGCTCAGTATTAAAACTTATATATAGTGCTTACAGCTACTCAAGGCAACGACCGAAAGGATGCCTAGAGATAGAATCGTTAAATAGATACCTTAGCTCATGGGCAATTGACTTTCACTCCAACCCGAAGGACGGGTAAAGAATCATGAATGCATTAAATAGAAAGTGCGTTACTCGAATGCGCAAGCAAATTCAAACTCATGGCAAGATCCAGCTATACAGTTGCGTGCCATTCGAGGCTGACCCCCACTCGACGTTTCCTTTAATGCGCTTTTAAGCCTGATTTTTTGGCCATTTGCTGATAATCTATTAGAGCATTCAGAGCCCTTCACTATTAGACTCAATAACTCATGACAAGACTCTAGGATTTGACTAGAGTAACCATCAACATTGGCCGTCCCAACCATATTTCACATTGAATGTTATGCAAAATAGTTACACCTTTACTCAAAGAATCTGGGATGGCACTTGCTAAGCTGACGGTCGACATTACAGCCAGCCATGGCGACCCTTTCCGGGTGCTGAATATTGGATCACAGCTCAGTGCAATGATGATAAAAGAATTAGTTGGATTTTTCTGAATAAATGATGATATGTTCCCTTGGACCCATTCTGACATGCATATGTGATTTCATTTACTATCGCGAGCCATGCATTGGATATCAACCTAAAGCTACAAAAGCTAGCACAATCTCTATTGATTTCATCATGAAAGCTCCACTCTTACTCAAAGGCTCACCCCATCAACGTCTATGCCTACCAGCCGTTGCGACAAGGCATACAATGACCTGAGACGTTTGAAAGACTACTTAAATAGAATATCAAACTAAGCTAATTCGATATCACTTATTTTCCTCGAAGGGCTATCCAAGGACGGGAATTAGCAGACCTCACACCCAAATTCACTACCTCAGAAGACTACTCGAAGAGTAGCAGAGAACCAACCATAAGATGGAAAATGTACACGGATGGAGCATCCAATGATCAGTGTTATGGCTTGATAATGACTCCTGAGGAACGATCAATCTGCTACGTCCTAAAACTCGATTTACCTGTAACAAACAACGATGCTTAGTATGAAGCCTTAACTACCAGCCTCAAACTTGCTAGAGGATTTGAAGTGAAAACTTTACATATCTTTTGTGATTCTTGATTGGTAGTATACAAATTTAAGGAAGTTGATCTTGCTAGGGGGCATTGTCTTGCTCCTTTTCTCGGCCAAGTCCAAGAGCTACTAACTGACTTCACGTATTACATCATTACACACGTACTCAGCGAACAAAATGAAAAGGTGTCATGGTTGACTCCTATCAAAGACTATCTAAAATGAGGAATTCTGTAACGACTCGGATTTTTCGCGCTCGAAAATCAACATCCGTACTTCACATTGTACTAGAATGCCGCAGATTCGACCGTTCAAATCCGATTCGCCGGAGCTATAACAACATTAAGTAAACAACACAGCGGAAAAGAAAAATATATATCAATATATAACATGGATACAATGATAGATACAACAGAATGATACAACAGATATCAATATACATCAGAGATATGATACAAGAAATAGCAGCGGAAAGAAAATAGATAACACCAGCAGCGGATAGAATGTCTCCAATAGAATGCTCCAAGATAAGCAACGTCAGTCCATGAACTCCAAGAACTGAACTAGCTCCAGATAATCTACTAAACCTGAATATCTGAAAAACCCAACTCTAGACTGCCCGTGTGGAAAATGGTGGGCACCCAGAGTTTAGGAAGGGAACAATAAACTCCGGATCAGTCATGGGACTGGTGTGAGCAACAAAAATAGTTTATCTTTAAAACAAGCACAAAGGCTTTTAAACATTGAAATCCGCAATGCTTTTCGAAAATGAAACTACCATAAGGCCTCCCGCCACACACACAATGCAATCGCAGAATTGGAGGAGATTTCTCCTTATGATAGTCAAACATGCTTACTACGCGAAATCAAAACTCTTTTGATATTATTACTAGTGCATAGTGTAGAAAAACATTTCGAAAGTATAATATCAATCTTAGCCAGCATACAACATTTCATCGTATGCCTACTATAGCTACCATGTTCAATAGCAGGTTACCGCCACATTCCATAGTAGGTAATACAACTAAAACCGTACAGGGTTCGTATTGTTTCTTTGGATTTCCAACAAATGATCAGGCTAAGGAACTTCCTTACCGAAATAGAAACGCCTCTGGAAAGACGCCCCGGATCCTAACCGGACCTCTGCAAACAAAAGGCCGACGCTACCTCACGCTGTACAGCTGTAACTAGGTAACTAACACACTGACGCCACCTCACGCTGTACAGCTGTAACTAGGTAACTAACACACGAGCTATGTCATCCCCCGGTCATTACCGACCTTTATCCCGAGATCCCGAAAACCAACAAAGCAACATCATACAGTAATAAATTACCGTGTCCACACGAGTTAAGTATCTGGGCTCCATACCATGATACCACCCTTTATCCAGAAGGAAATGACATACCCTAGGGGCGCTACCCCTACAAACCTTTGCCGCAACATTCCTGTTTCGACCATTACCGGGTTGTGAGGCTCGACGAAGTCTCGTCCACAAAGCAACGCTTTTTCACAAAGCCATGCTTTGATCAATAATTGATCATCAGCACTTCGTATGCCACATTACCAAATTGGGAATGTATCACTAGTAACCATCAACTACATAACCTCTGAGCTCGTACGTCTTAGAGAAGGGTGTTAAGCTAAGAGAATAAATTCTCCGCCACCAACAGAAATGTATTTGATAGAAACCAGCTTTACATCTCAAAGTGTAACGTCAGACACACATCCATACAAGTCTGTTCCGGGTTCGAACAGAACCGAAGGCACTTCCAAAGAAGCCCTTGCAAATCCGGGTATTCACAATCCTGATCGGACTTCCCATCACTTAGGGAATCTCTATACTGTAGCTACTCAGTGCAGAGACAATCGATAGGTCATCCTATCGCTCTCGCAAATACCCGGTCTTCACCACCGGTCTTCAAATGCTATCCATATCGTCGTATCACTATTCGGAATGGGATATATGACACAAAGGTCCTCTCCCGGCTAAACCGAATAACGAGCGCAATTAAAAATCATATGGATACTGGGGTCTCAGTTAAATCACAACTTAAAGTCAAAACTTTTCATTCGAATGGTAAAACAAATTACCATTTCCAATCTTTTAAACAAAAAGATTCATTTCAAAAACCTTCAATGGTTTAAACAATTTCCACACTTTTAATCTTTTAAACAAAAAGATTCAATTCACAAAGTTTACCCCGTTCACAAAGATCCATTCATAGATTTTCAAATCGATTCCCATTTCAATTGAATTAACTCGTTAAATCTTTAAATCAAGATTTAACTTATAGCTTTCAAAACAATTCCATTTCAAATTGGATTAACTCGTTCGGTCTTTGAATCAAAGACTCATTCCATAGTTTTCAAAACATTTCAATTCTATTTCAACTCGAAACCATTCAACACAATTTGGAAATCCTTTCTTATGTGAAAGCTTTTACTATTTGAAAACAAGTAGTTTTCGTTTCGAAAAAATCCAGTTATATTTACACGAGTTAAAACCCTGAATTAAATTCAAATTCCCAAATCAATACTTTTAAAATGGTTTAACCCATATATAACTTGTTCAACATCTTTAATCCCTAGTTTCAAATCATAGAATTCAATTTCATACTTGAATTCAAATTTAAATCAAATTATTTAAATTTTCAAAACTCGATTAAGTTATTCGAAATAAGTTTTATCTTTGAAATTCCATTTCAAAAGCTTTTCATATTAAACCCCAATTTCCAATTTCAAAATCAATTGAAATTAAAATTTCAATTTCAAAAAACATCAAATTTAAATTATCTGTGACTTAACCAATTTCCACGTGAAATCCATATTTGTGTGTGTATAAGTGTAGTCCAGGGGTTTCACACAATAGTGCACAACATCAATCATCACAGATATATCGATAAGCGGTATAATCCATAACGCTTATCTTCATTCACAGATTCATAGATAAAATAAATTTATCAGTCACAAAGATTCATCATTACAATTCGATGTGGGTTTCGGATGACCAACTGGAATCCGACTCCCTGTCGCATCGAAATTCAAGTGCCGTTTTACGGGCCAAGGGATTTCATATTCACATAGTAATATATCATAGAAATAGAAATCACAGCTTAGCACAAAGTAAGTCATATCACAAAGCATCACGAATCAGGGATATCAAATAATTCACATTCAATAGAATCCAAATATCATAAGTAAGGTCAGTTAATTGTCTGATTAATTTAAATCAGATTTATTTCTTATGAATTAACTACAAATCTTGGTTAATTAATCATTAATTAATTATAAACCATTTTAATTAATTAACCTTTAATCATTTATTAATTAACCTTTAATTATTAGAGAATTAACTTTTAATTATTTAATTCACTATTTAATTAATTATCTTCAATAAATAAATTAACCTTAAATTAATTAATTACCATTTTATTATTTTTCCTTGATTAATTACATTAATTAATCCTTAATTAATCTCTATAGATCAATTATTTCTTATTCATTAATTTCTAATTTATTAGTTAATCAATCGTAATCATTAATTAAATTAAATAATCATTCTTAAGTTAATCACTTAATTTACCTTTATTAAATTAACTAATTATACTCAATTTCCTAATTAACTTAATTAATTCCAAGGTAATCAACCCCTTTCAACTTAAGGTAACATTTTCTCAATTACCATTTACATTTTAAAACTCTTTTATCTTTACAATTAACTTAAACAAAATTTAGATTAAATAAATTTTAAAACTCTTTTACAAATGTTAAGAAACCATTTGATATTAATAAAGTAATGTTTTAAAAGAAAGTTTTAACAAAATTTGTTTAAATTTCAAAATTAACATTTAAAAACTTTTTACAAAAAAAAAACTGGGTTTTATCCCCACTTCGGGTTCTACCCGAATACTACTCGGGACTATCCCCGAGTCTTCTCCTTTCTTCCCCTGTTTTACAAAACTTGTATAAATTTTTACAGTTTTTAAAAACAGCAGCCTATCATCTTCAAATCACTCGAGTTCGTACTCGAGTTATACCCCAAAACCCCCGACCTGAACTTCGAGTCGATCTCCCAGACTTTCGAGCAACACACGATCAAATCTCGTCTTCCCCAAATCAACAACCCAGGTACCAAAAATGCACGTGCACGTGCACATCATCGCGCCGCCACTCCGGTGGACTTTGCGATCACCAGCAAGTCGAGAATTCCACATAACCACGAAATCGAGCTTCGATTCGACCCAGCAAATTCGAGAACGAAAATTCACTCTCTCGTGAAAACTGATGCTCGAACATTTCAGACCAATTCGCCTCGTTCTCCTCGCACCGACCACCAGAAAATCCACGCTTCCGGCCATACCATGCCAACACCCCAAGCCATCCTTCCCCGAAGCATCGCGAAGCTCGATCACGTGAAGAAATCGAACTCGTCACCTTTACAGACATGACCAAAAGCTTGCACCAAACCCTACTTCGATCTCGTTCCTTTGATTTATGAAACAGAAAAATTCTTTGATAATTTTCTCAACATCAATGATGTTCGAACAAGCTTCAAGCAAAATTTCAACACTTTAAATTGGTTCAAATGTTAGAAAATGGTGAAAATGCAAATTTTATTCGAATTCAAATTACTCTTGAAATACAGAACTAAAAATCTCCATTTTAATTTTAAAAATCCTAATTTGCAAAGTATATTCGAATTAACATCCTGAAACAACAAATTTCCATGATGGGTTTTAACATAGTTTTAAGAATTTCCCTGTTCTTTCTATTTTTACAGTTAACATCCAAATATATTTCCCTTAACTCCCTTTCTAGGTTTTAATCTAAGACTAAACAAACAATCCTTGTCTGAAAATTAAGCCACAATAGAGATCAGAGGGAAAAGAATGGATTGAAACTAAATTGTTAAGTCTGTAATATGGAACAGAGCTGATGTATTTACATCAGACATGCACATAGGAATATCATCATACACACAGAATCATATACGTAGATATACACATGCGAGTTATCATTATCACGAATATTTCACAGCAACAATCATTAACTAATTTAGATAAAGATGTTTACTCACAGAAACAAAGGATTAAGGTGGGAAATTTTGCTCACCTTGCTTCAGAAGAAAGAATGAACAGGCTGGAGAAATGCAAATTGAAAACTTCTTCTTTAATCCTCTGGCTTTGATTTTTTGTATTTTTATTTTTAGTTTTGAAGAAAATACTTACTTCAGTTTAATTTAGTTTGGAGTGGACGAAACTGAGTGAGGATGATGGATATAGAAAAGTGAAGTTACTGGGTATAAACTTTGTACAGGTGATATAATTTGTATGTACAATAGGTCAGTGATATTTCTTCAATTGGAGGCTGATATAATTTTTTTTGTATGTACTTAGAGATGCAAACATTCAATGCTAATGTCCTTTATGTTTCTTCATTTTCAATACTCGTTGACTTCGGCTGATATAATAATGTTTGTGTTGAGATGATCCCTTGTTTTGCAAGCCCAGTTACATATTTTTATATTCTTGTTTGAACACACTTGAATGTATATTTGTTTAAACTTATCTTTAAACACTTTTGTTGTTGTCTGGTTCAATACTTGTATATTAGTTTTCTTTTGTAAGCTAATTCATATGTACATTTACTTTGTATTGTTTTCCATGTGTATATATTTTTTGTTTCATTCTTTTACAAGTGTTCATGTATTTATTTTATACTTTATCTTATAAAATTTGTATCTTTATTTTTAAACCATTTATTTTAAAATTTAAATTCAAATCAAATATATATTATATTATTTCAAATTTACTCAGATATGTTCAAATACATATATATTCACATATGTACAATATTTTTAACTTTTAAATGATTTATACAAAATTTATTTTACTTCGGGAAAACTTGCATCACTTCATCGATTAATTTCACAATTTTTAATTCAAAAATCCAATAAATTATCAATTTAAATTTAATTAAAATCCGGGGTCGTTACAAATTTTTACTGAATGGAGGAATGGCAAACGACGGATCCTCCTCAAAGCTTCACGCCAAATCATCTAAGAATAATTCGTGTGTCAAAAGGAGTTTATCCATCCCCATGCTTCGGCATATCGCCCATGATGATATCTTGAGCAAATTCTACGAAGAAGTATGTGGTAATAACATCAGGGGGAAAACCATGATAAAGAAGATACTCTGCTACAGGTATTACTGGCCAACTATCAACCCAGAAGCGGTTGATCATGCTAGACAATGTGACGAGTGCAAGATGTTTGCAAAAAATCCGGGAACCCCGCCGATGGAAGTTATTCAAATGGCTAGTTCATAGCCGTTTGCCACTTGGGGGCACTGAAATCATCTTCTTGTCGATCCTAAAGGTGGTGCGAAATACACCATCATAGCAGTTGATTACGTCACCAAATGGGCAGATGAAGAACTCTTAACCACGACCAAGATGAAGAAAATAATTCACTTCTTTATCCGTAACGTCATCTGTCCTTATGACCTTCCATGATCCATTATAACTGAAAATGGATAGGTTGAAGCTGTGAACAAAATCATAGAGTCTGTACTGAAGAGAGGTTTGGAAAACGCCTCAAGTGGCTGATTGCAACCCTTATTTCACAAAAAATACAAACAAGGAATCGCGATTGAATTGCACTTAAACTAGATGGAGTTGGCGACGACTTATGAGCATATAAAATGCATCCGAGAGCCAATGGCAAGAACATGTACCCGAACGTGCATGTGTACATCTGAAAAAGTTCGACTTCTTGAGATCAACATAAATTGAATTCTCACTAAGGGTTATTAAGAGAAGACTAGATCAGATAGCCGAAGCTTATTAGCTCTGCAGAATCAGATACGAATGGCCATTGATATTCTTGAGAAGGCATCTCCAAGAGGATTTAACCAAGGTTCGAAGCGGAGCATGGAGGATACGTAATTCAAAGCGTATCACGTTCGGTCACGTAATACACTTTGGGGGGCAAGTGTTTCCTGGGGAATTGACCAGGCAACTTAGTACTCGGCCTCCCCATCGATCAGTTAAACAATGAGCGTTCGACATGTTAAGACCGTTCGGCACGAGCACAACGTTCGGCATCTAAAGGGCGTTCGGTATGGGATAACGTTCATCATCTAGGAGCGTCCGGCATCGAGAAACGTTCGGTAGTGAATACCGTTCGGCCAAGGAAGAACGCTCGGCATAAAATCGTTCGGCATCCATGAACGTTCGGCCTACAAGGTATGTTCGACATTCCCGGACTGTTCGGCATTCCAGCCTCATTCGACCTGCATCCCTCACTCAACACCACATCTCTTCTGGTACGTATCTTGTTCGGCAATCACCTGCAGCTCGTCATCCAAGGTCATTCAGTACAAATGGATGTTCGGCATTCAGAGTGTCCGGCCTCACCTCGTTCGGAATAAAGGGGGAGGCTCGGCATTCTGTTGTTCAGCCTATCTGGTTCGGCGCAAAGGACTTACACTATTTGGACCGAGTTATTCAGCTACCAGGCCCACTAGAGAAGTCCAACCTACCTTCGTCTATAAATAGAGAGGAAGGGGCACAATGAAAGGGATCCTTTTATGGGAGAGAACACTGGGGAGACTCTGCCATTTTTGAGACTCATCTTCTCTACTTAACAACTTCATTCAAGCATTTGATTCACGAATTGTATTTGTAATCATCTATTAAGAAGATCAATAAAGTTTAACCTCAAAGTGGACGTAGGCAATTATGCTGAACCACTATAAATTTGGTGTTCTTACTTTCTGCATTTAAATTAGCATTGTCTTCTCTGTTTAATTTATCTTCATCACTTATATCTCTACAAAATCTTTCTCTACGAGGTTAGTGACCAATTTTGGTGCTAACATATACATATAAATATATGTGTGTAGTTATTATATACCTTGAGTAGGTGGGGGGCACTTCGTATGCGTATAGGAAGTCAAGACAACCCAGTTTAAAAAAGTAGACATAACATGTATTGGAAAGCCATCGGCATAAACTAGTATTATGTATAAAATATATAATTTACAAGTCATCAAAACGTTCTTCCGACCCCCTCCTCATTACAACCCACATGATAGACTTAGAGGAATAGGTACTGGTACAAGGTATAAATAGTGGAAGGACAAATTTCTTATGCATGCTCAATACTGACAAGGGTACTAGATACCAAAGGTACTAGCCTTGGTCAGTAATTATATGTTTTATTATACTTCATTATTCTTCTGTGATTTTTGTCGATAATGCTCTGATCCGCTTTTGTTATTTACAAAATACTAACAATAAAGATCTGTACTTTAGTGGACTTGGGTTTTCAATTTAGCAAAAATTCTTACAATTACGCACTCTGCCTCGATGAATGTAGCGATATCCTTTCGTAAAATATTTTGACCAAGAATATTTAAAATAATATATTATTTAATATTATGATAATTTTCTTATGATTATAACCGTTGTAATTACTATCACATAATATATCATTTAAGGGTTTTCTATTTAATATAAGTTAGTTATTTAATTAATTATATTGCTAAATAGAAAAACATATAATAGAAAACAAATAACTTTATTACGAACAAGATCAGTCATTAAAGTCAGAAATACGTAACAAATTACATAATTGCCTCTAGGGCACACCCTTGACTCTCTATAGGCAGCATCCTATTAAGCATTACAGAGGCTGGAAAGAAATTTCTCTTTACCTTATGCATTTTGGTTCTTTCTTCTTTTTCACAACATGTCAGTTTCTTATGCTTAATGCTCTTCTTGTTGTTAATATAGAAAAAGCAGTGGCATCCTTATCATTTGGTGCTTTTACCATTTTTGAACTCAAATAATGGTATAGACGCAACAAGCAAGAAATATGGTGATTTATGATCCTATTCAACAAATCTAAGATGCCACCACCTAACAATCCTCCTTCACAGAAACCCTACAAACCAATAGCAACACCCTTCGAAACTTCGTTGATAATATCACCCAAATCCTACAAGATCCCTCTCTCGAAATCAACTCCACGCCCTCTCACTCAGCAAACAATACCACCACCCAACCACCACCACCACTATTCGTTTGATCATCAACACTTTCTCATTATAACCACACTATATTAGCCTATATGATACAAAACCCCTGAATGTGATTTTACATTCTTTAATGGTTCTAATCCACATAATTGGATCTTCCAAATGGAAACTTCGTATTTCATTCTACTCCCAACAAGCAATGGATTGATATCATAAGCTTCTATATGCAAGACCAAGCACTTATTTAGTTTCAATGGATGCACTGTAATCATCAATTATCATCGTGGTAATCTCTTACAAAATCCATAGATGTAGGTTTTAAGATTTGTTGAGTTTTATTCCTAAAATGTTCAGGAATGTATGTAACAATCTGCTATTTTCAACTCTCTAATTTATCATAAAACCAAGATATGTATGTTTGTATCAAAATTGGGCACAACACTCTTCAGATGTGATTGAAGAGATCAAAGTGAAGAAATTAAATGGAAAAAGAGGCTAATCTAACAATCACACCAATAAAAGCATGTAGAAATAGAAAATGACAAGAAATTATAGTGGTTCGGCGTTGTAGCCTACGTCCACTTTGAATGATTTGCTATTTATTGATGATTCTCAACTGATTACAACAGTACAACACTCCAACACTCAAGTTACAATGGAGTTGCGGTAGAGTAACGACGTAGCAGAGTCTAAAGTCCTTTTTCTGTAGGCGTAGAGGTGCTATTTGTAAGTGTAGATCTCGAAATATCTCCCTCAAAGTTCGGAATACCTCTTCTTACACATGGGTGGGCCCACCAGATCGATCTGGGGTTGCTTGGGATTGATCCTGATCGATCCCCACTCTCTTCGTATCGATCAAGGTTTCGTCCAATGAAGCTGCGATCGATCATGGTGGTTCTTCAGTGGATAGCATTTGGACTTGTAGATTTTGAGTTATGATCGATCCAAGATTCGATTTGCAGTTTGGATGAAGAATGCGTATCGATGCCTTCGTATCGATGCTCATTCGTATCGATGACGTGGAGCGAGAGTTCAGGGGAGATCCATATTTCATGCTTGCAGATCGCTTCTCTTAGTTGACTATGCTTTTTGTGTCGATCTAGTGCCAAGTCATTCGTATCGATGGTAGGTGGTTCCCTTCGTATCGATGCTTGCAAGCCGCCTTCGTATTGATGCTTGCGTGTTGCTTTCGTATCGATGCTTGGTTGATCGATACAAAATGGATGGAAGTAGGATCGATACGAAATGGGTAGCAGTTGAGTAGATGGATTGTGATCGATGCCATTGCTTGATGGATACGAAGGGGATGGATGCGACACAAACATGTCCCATATGAAACTTGATCGATCTATAACTTGAGCATACGAACTCCGATTGACCTGAAATTCGAAATGTTTCCTTTCATAGCCTTGTTAGTCATACCAACCTAATTGTAGCTCGATCCGAACTCAGACCAAATTTCCAGTATCCATAGTGAACCTATGTATAACCAATCTTCGGGATGGATTGTCTTTAGTTTCTAGTCAAGTCCTTGGTGTCACGGCCTTGCCAAAAGGCGGGATAACATTTGCCTCCCAAAGTACGTTTTGTGTGAACATGGCGTGCTTTGAAAAGCTGCATTCTTTATTCTGAAAAGTCCTGTCCGATTCGTTGAACGACCATTGTCTTTTTATCAGGAGTTGTATCCTTTGATTAATTTCCAGTAATATAAATTTTAAATTGTAGACTTCCAATGATCATGTAGTGTTTTGTTGTAACTGAAGGTCGAGTGCTAGCAATTTGTTGTTCACTGTTCTGGTTGTCACCAGGTAAGCATTTAATTCCCGTTAACTTTGAAAATCGAATGTTAGCTTGGCACACATGCACGTATGTTAACCTGACTCCTGTTCGCGTTTGCACATTCACGGGTCATTGTCAAGTTCTTTTGTTCTTGTTTGGATCGAGTTTCATATCGATCCTCTCCTGGATCGATGTGAAATTCGAGTTGTAACTACAATTGATGGTTGTTTTAATTCACTCCTCTGTATCGATCCTCTCCTGGATCGATCTGGGATGTAGGAATATATACTTTGTATCGATGGCTATCGATACGAAACAGATAGGTCTAGGGATTCTTCGTATCGATGGACATGAAGCTTTGGGTCTTCGAATAGATGGATATGAAAGTGATATTTCGTATCGATGGAGTCGAATGGTTCAAATGTGATATTGCTGTGACTTTCGTATCGATGGGCTTCATATCGATGGACACGAAGTGGATGGCTGCTCGTTGATGGATACGAAGTACTAGACTCTGGATCGTTTTGAGTTGATGAACATGAAGGTTGTTCTTCGTATCGATGGATATGAACGTTCCAGGTATGCTTGTACAACGTCCTTCGTATCGATAACACTTTGACCGCTTCTATCGGTTTTTGCCACTGGGATACAAAACGCCTTTCTTTTGGTTACGAAGGCATATAAATACCTTTTGTACTTAGACAAATTGTCCACTTGCCTTTGCTCTTATCTTCCACTTCATATCGATCAGAAAAAAAGACAGAACTGTAAAAGCCTTCATCTCCAAAACAATTAATCCTTCAATCCAATCCCTTTAAACTAGGTAATTAATCGACCAAATCCACCTTAAAATGATAAGACTTGAGGCTCGATGCCATCTCATCCAAGGTAATGGCCAATTCCGGCGTCGTCGATGCTGGAATATGGTTAGAGTGAGGTCGAGGAACTATTTTAATGGCATCTTGGAAGCCTGGGGAAGAAGGAGAGCGATCAAGCGAGGCAGTGGAGTCACTGACTTCCAAATTTTTGTCTCAAACTTGTATCGATATAAGCCCTAGATCGATCTAAGATACTATGGAGTAGTTTGTAAATGAAGAGGTTTGCTGATCGATCCAAGGTGAAGTGATTTGTATCGATGGAAGAGGTGTGGTGATCGATCCGAAGCCAGGATCTTTGTATCGATACGAAGGGCATCGATGCCTGGAGTGATCGATACGAAGCCAAGGCCTTGGATCGATACGAAGTGATATAACGTGTGGATCGATCGATATGAAATAGAACCCTTCGGATCGATCTGAAAACAGGCTTTTAGAGGAACGATCCAAGTTGAACCTCGATGGATACGAAACATAGCCTTTTGCATATTCAAACACTTGAATCCGATGAGCTTTAGCCTTGCATAACTGGACTTGACCATTAAACTGCATATTTGACTATCCTTCGAAGCTTGTCGATGGAACTGTAATTTGACAAACATAACAAACTTCCACATCGATCGTTCTTCGAAGTCAGTATGGCACGGTTGAGACGGTCAGCGATAACGGTCACTCCGGTCCAATCTCGAAGTCTTGTCACTTTACCATCTTTCGAATTTGTAGAAATTTAAAGTATTATGTAGCACTGCACTACACAACACAATCACTCACTTTACATCGGGGGGTGCACGGGTTTCTTGCCATCTAACAATGGTTTTTACTGAGTTCAATAGCTATGGATCCCGGAAGCTTAGGGTAGTAGGAAGTTCAAATTTCTCCACTTCCCATTATAGAAATACCATAAATCGCGATTGAGGTAGTAAGCCCTGCTCCGGATGAACTGTCGGGTGCATCTTTAGCTTCGAATCTGAAGTACTCGATTCGTTCCAAAATCTCCGAAGATATGATAGGCAGAATTTGTCTTAGGCATGGATTATCTCTAGAAGATGTTCTACTACCGGGGCCGAAAGCTAGAGCGCACAACCCCCCGGAAGGGTTTACTGCTTGCAATAGATTTATGTGTGTAGCCGGGACGTTGCCCTCCTTCAATCAATTTATTCGGTATGTGCTATTCTTCTTGAGGATTGCGCCTTCTCAATTGCATTCGAACGGATATGCACTTCTCAATAGCTTATACATCATCTTCATGGAGCATCTTTTCCGACCCCCGACCATCGATGAACTCAGATACTTGTTCAATGTCAAGAGTCGCGGGGATAATCCTTCATCTACCTTCCTAGAAGCGGTCAGAAACTGCCAAGTTGTGGCAGGTGCTTGGAGTAAATTGAGTTATTTCAAGACCGAATGGTTCTTCGTTAGATGTCCACTAGGACTTGCTAGACCATGGCTAGTTAGACATAAGTGATCCAACTTCTTCATTGATTGACTAGGTAATACAAGTTGATGCTGAGTCTAATACTTTTCTTCTTTTACAGCTTCGATTCCACGATCCGAAGGAGCACAATTCAAGGAGACAGTAAGGACTTTCCAATCGGTGCTAGCCGAGCTTAGAGAAATCGATGAAGTTCTTACTGATGAAAATTTGATTGTTGTGGGGCTTATTGAGAGAGACCAAAGTATTGGGCTAATAGGAGTCCCTAGAATGACCTCGGTAAGGCAAGGAGGAAGAAGAGCTCCCGGAGTCATAATCATTGAATAAGGTGATGACGAAAGTATGCCAGCTAGGGATGAGCCCGCAATTGCGCCTCCGTAGATTCTTCAATTATCAAAATCAAAAACAAAAGGCAAGACACTCGCCCACAATTCCCAAAGGCATAAGAATGTTGTAGTATCTCTGCTCGCTGCGACTGCTATAGGTCCGGGGATTTCTTCTCCACAAATGGAAGGCTCTTTGAGAGGATTGGCGGATGTCCCTATTCCAGATGACTTAGCTTAATTTCAAGATCTTGGATTAGAGGTGCTTCACTTCCCGTCACAAACTGATGCAAGCTTAAGTGTTTTAGATATAGGGGAGCCAACTTCTATGAGAAAGGTACCACAACCGGTTGGTTGGGGGGTTTTCACATGCATTCACACACTTCACGGCACCACACAACTTATAATCACACGTTTCTTAATCTTTGGAGATAACTAATTCCGCTTCTCTTTTCACTTTACAGACACGATGGTGAGCAGGGGTCTATGCTCAGCAATCTTCGTTCTTCACGTCGTTCTTCCAGCTCTTACTCGGAATCTCATAGACGTGAAAGTGAAAGAGACTACGATCGCAGCCACCATTCCAGCTAAGAGCGCGAGCGTTATGAGAAGGAGAAGGAGAAGGAAAAATCGCATCAAAGCAGGCACCGCTCTCGGTCGCGATCTCCACGATCTAAAGGACCCTCAAAACCATCTAGCTCTGGCAGGCAATCTTCTAAAACTGTACATCAAATAGTGCCGCCTTCAACTTCGAAATCTGAGGATCAATGCCATAAAGCTAAAATAGAAGCTACCATCTTCACCGCACAAACTACTATGGAGCCCACAGAGGAGGGAGCCATCAGAATTGCCAAGTTAAAGAAAGACTTCCCAAATATTTTCTTTGATGGCTTCCACTTCCCTCCAAACTTGAAAAGAATCATGAACGACATAGAAAAAATGGTACAAGACTATGTGCATGACGTGTACGGCCAATATCGGGAATGGGTTAAGACTGCAGAAAAGGTTTCAGTGGTGGCTTTCGAGCGGGCCAAGACAATTGAGAAGCTGGAGAGCAACCTTGCTCAGAAAGACAGAATAATTGCAGTGCTTAATAATGAAGCCGAATCTTCGAGGAAATCAGAGATTGAAGCTGATCAAAGAGCCGAAGAGGCTAAGCAATCCATGGATAAAATGAGAAAGACCCACATGGACTTAGTGGAGGAAATGGGCCACCGTAATACTATTGTTACGGAAGGGAGAGACGTCGCATTGAAAGAGGTCGGCGAGCTGAAAGAAAAACTGGCTGAGGCCTTTAAAGAGAAGGATAAAGCCAATAAAGCTGCCCAAGAGGCATGTGAACAGACGGGGGTATTAAAGATGAGAGGGATGCAGTGAACTTAAAGGCTCAGGAAGTCGATGCCAGGATTGAGAATGAAATCAAAGCAACGGAGGCTAGGATGGAGAATGAATTTGAAGATCTCCTGGTCACGTACAACGTCAACGTCTTAAGAAACCGCAATTTAAACTGGCTCGGCGAAGATTACCCCTTCCAACTACAAGGCATGGAGTCGCTTGGTAGAGGACGATAAGGTGGCCCGCAATACTTCAACCATCGATGATTTTGAACTGGAAAATCAAATACTAGTCGGAGGTGAGGATAAAGTTCTCCACGATACCATCGTCGCCCTTGAAAAAGAAAAGTTGGCTGCCAAGTATTTGGATGCCGGGGAAGAATCCGGAATCGAACACATGAGGTAGGTTCCGAAGCGCTTCCAATATAACAATCTGAGCTTACTTCTACTATCGATCCTCCAACTGTCCCGGGGTATGACCCAGATAAGCCGCATCTTTCCCCGATACAAGAATGCGGTTCGGAAGGCACATCAGCTCAACATAGGAGCCAAACTGAGGAAGGTATTCTGGACACTTCTCTCATTCATTCAAACATGGGAACACTGTCAGAAGACATTACTAATATTTTCTCCTATCTTCATTTAGCTCTAGATTCTGCATCGATTGATCCTCCTACAGCTTAAGAAATGCATCACGAGCAGGAGGCACTAGTGATGGAAGCCACAACCACAACGATCACTGCATCGGCTGGGGAGATGCATGAAAGCAGTTGTGTGCTTGATGAACAAATGTTGGAAGCACTCCTCAGCCACCAAAGCGACTCGAATATCGAAATGTCTTTCGTCAGCGATGAAGATGTGATCATCACGAGCTCCTCGGACCCGACCAGTAGCATTCCAATGGGTATTCGTGCAGATCGGGCTGATGAGATAATGGCGGAAATTAAAGCTGAGATAGAGCAAGCCGAGCAGGCTCGTAGAACTAGCGGTGGCATAGCGGGTCCCGATACTCGTTGTTTCTCCAGGTGGCACTGTCATTAATACCGGCACACCTCCTCCTTCTAACATTGAGAGCGCCACCATTCTTCCAGCTCCGCACATAGAGGACATTCTGATCCCTGTGAGTTCCGAGGAGGAGACTGTTTTGATTCCCCCGGCCGGAGACAAGCCAATTGGAGCAGGCCGGGGAGGTAAACGCTCAAAGAGGCATCCAAGTGGCAGTTCGAGCGGGTTTATGCCGAAGAAAAGCAAGAAGGATAGAAAACCAAAGGCGTAGACTTGCATTTTTTCTTCCTTCCTTTTGTAGGCTGCTAGAATAAGCTTTTCGTTTGCTATAGGCTATGTATAGATGCGGGCTTGGCCCCCGCTTATAGGGATTCTTTGAATAGGTTTTGTACTTATTCTCTCAAAGAATAATGGAAATAAAATTTATTGTTTTCAGCATAACTCTGTGTTCATTTGTATAAGTGTTTCAGCACTCGCGTTTCCATTCAATGTACTTGTGAGGCATTAGTCTCTGAGTCGAACTTGAGTTCGGTCGTTAAGTCTTGAAGTCATGGCCTTGGGTCATAATTAAACGTCGAGTCAAGTCCCAACATTGCGCTGTCTCGGCCAGCGGTTGGTACTTGAGTTATGCCCCCAGCCCTGGAGATAATCGAAGTAGTCAGTTGGCAATCGCTTTCTGCCTTTACCAACTTTTAATTTTACTTAGTCGAAACAAAGTTAAAGTAAAATGAGTTTCAGTGGTCGGATCACACTCACTCACTTACGAGTTTTCACATCCACACTCTAGGGATTAAACTTGCATGTCGGTGGTCAGTCACACCCGCTTAATGTTTAGAATTATATTCACGCTTCGGGGACATAAGTTATTTTTACGGGTGGTCGGTCACACCCATTTAACACTTAGAATTATATCCGCACTCTGAAGACATAAGTTATTTTTTCGAGTGGTCGGTCACACCCGTTTAACACTTAGAATTATATCCACGCTTTGGGGACATAAGTTAATTTATGGGTGGTCAGTCACACCTGTTTGGCATTTGTACTCCAGTTTGCGCTCTCGGGACCATAGTTAATCAATGGGTGGTCAGTCACATCCATTTGGTGTTTATACTCCAGCCCGCGCTCTCGGGACTAGAGTTAGTTGATGGGTGGTTGGTCATACCCATTTGGTGTTTATACTCCGGCCCGGGCTCTCGGGACCAGAGTTAGTTGATGGGTGGTCGGTTACACCCGTTTGGTGTTTATACTCCAGTTCGCAGTCCGGGAATCTGGAGTTGGTCGACAGACGGTTAATCACATCTGTTTAAGCATTAGGATCTCGTTCACACTCCGGGAACGAGGAGTTGGTCAAGTTTGTGGATGGTCAGATCACATCCACCTTGATTTGGCAAACGAAGTCGCAGATGGATGGATCCACCCTCTTCGAGCCTGGAAAAATGAAGGCGAGGTCATGGACGGACGGATCTATCCTCTTCGAGTCCATATCTTGGAGTTTGTACTCCAGCTCGCACTCCGGGAGCTAGAGCTCGTTAGAGGATTGTCGTGTTTCAAACCCTTTTTACTTTATCGTTGCTTGCCCCCGAGCTTGGGGTTTCACTTAGCGAGTGACCGGTTGGATCACGGTCACTCCCTATTTGAATAAGTCCCACCGTAAGATGGAACTTAGCTCTTCGTACATCATGACGGTTGCACGATGCATTTCATAGATTGCTTATCTGACTTAGCAAAGTCAGTTGCCTTATTACATGTTTGAATTCAAAAATGCATAAACAAACTTCAACGGAAAAGTAGACTAAATGAATAAAAACCAGTCATGTGTAATAGCGATGGAGACTCTCGCTGTTCCATGCTCTCAGTAAAGTGAGACGTCAACAATTGATAGTTTGAATGCGCCGTCTCCAAGTCTCCGCTCGATGACATACGGTCCTTCCTATGTTGGTTTCATGTGTGAAGGTACTGGATAAATTCTCTTGAGTACGAGATCACCAACTTCGAAGGTTCTGGGTCGGACCTTAGCGTTGTACAAACGGACGACTCGACTGCGGTGTGCGGCTGCCCTCAAATCAGCCTCTTCACACTTCTCATCCAATAAATCCAGAGATTTTGCAAATAAGATGGCATTCGTCTTTGGATCATAATAGGTCACGCGGTGAGAAAGTACTTCTAATTCAACTGGAATAACAACTTCGGAGCCATAGGAAAGTGTGAACGAAGTGTGGCCGGTCACGGACTTGTGGATAGTTCGATACGCCCATAAGGCCATGGGAAGTTCATCGACCCATTTGCCTTTGGCCTTCTCCAGTCATTTCTTCAGAATGGACTTGATAACTTTGTTAACAGCTTTGACTTGTCCATTTGCTTTAGGGTGAGCTACTGCCAAGAACTTATTCTTGATGTGGTAACGTTGACAGAAATCCTTGAACTCGACATTATCGAATTGAGCTTCGTTATCAGTGATAACCGTTCATGAAAGGCAAAAGCGACAGATGATGTTGCGTACAACAAAGTTGATTACTATCTTCGTCGTGATAGTAGCAAGGGGCTCAGCTTTCGCCCATTTGAGAAAGTAGTCAACTGCAACGATGACGTACTTTGCACCACCTTTGGCCAGAGGTAAGGACCCTATTATATCAGTGCCCTATGTGGCAAACGGCCAAGGATTGACCATTTGAGTAATCTTGGTTGGGATTTCACTGGAGATAGGAATACCTGGACACCCATCACTATATTAGATTTGTAGTATACCTTTATTATATTCGTAGAGTAGCATATTATATTTTTGTTGTGCTAACTTTTTGGTTGTAGGAACATGTCGGGTATGGTTCGTATATCCTTGTTCCTTACAATATCGACTTATATAGTATTTTGAGATTCATTTACCTCTCATACAAGAATGTTGTCTGACTCGAGGTTTTATATTTTGCTTCTTATTATTATGGATACTTTTAAATGAGTGGATTACAGAGCAGGTCTGAACGATACATGGAGTTCTGCAGATGGACTATCAGGAGTTGACACTATCTCATACTTATGTTTGGGCTTGTTATTGCATATTCCGTTGTGTGACATTGTGAAGCCTTGACAACGTTCGACTTACCATTATTAGATACAATTATTAAATTGAGTTTATTTATCAGTTGTATAAACTCTATTATAATTTTGTATAATTATATAAGCCTGTGTACTCTGATTCTATGGTTTATGTAGTTATTATTGTCTCACCTATTTTGAATTTGGGATGACTATTATATTTTATTCGATGCGTTGCGAGATATATGACAAGTTATGTGATTGTTTTTCCTTTCTCTTTTCTTCTCTTCTATTTTTCTTCTTTACTTCTTTTCTTTCCATTGATAATCATTTTATATCGACCGAATGCCCTAGCAGTCACTATTAGGTTATATGAGTATAAAAGATGCAGAACGGTCGTTACACTGCCACTGGTCGCCTGAGAACATCCCTAGTATCTAGCCCAAAGTTTCCTTGTCTTGTTCAATATGTTATTACATCATATTGTGCATATGTTCATCCAATTTCTACAGTTTAGTACAAACCTAACTATAATTTACTATTATAATGAAATCCCTCCCTAATCCCCATTTAATTTAATTTAAGTATATATGTGTTTATCTACACTATTTATAGCCATGATATCATAATTATAGCATCATGATTGCATTATATAATAGGGAAATGATGAATCACTCACCAATTCACCATTTCTACCTGAACCTCTACTATCTGGCTTGTTATTTCTCCTTACTCTAGAATTTTGTTTCCAAATCATTACTGGTACATAACCTCCTCTAATAGCTTCACAATGTCGGTAGTCTCGTGTGATTTCATCGAGTTTAGAGAGAGATATGCCAATTTGATTCTTTAGTATGTAAGAGGAAGAAGGAGACGAAGGAAGAAGTGGTCAGTTTTCTAAAATATGCATGTGTTTCTTTTTTTTAAAAGGAAGGAGGTAAAATAACCATTCATTCATAAATTCAAGATTTAAATTTGGCGTTCGACCAGCCTGATATCTTTTTGACTATAATTCCCTCATACAGACTCCTAACGAGGCAAACCAAAATATTGCATGACCCAAAAAAATGAGAAGGTCGCAATGACATCGTTTCATCAACAAATTCCAAAGTTTGAAAAACATCCATTTCACCCCTTCTTATTTTTAATTTATTTTGTTAACACGTTAAATTCATTATATCACTAATATTTAAATAAATTTTTTACAAATTTTCTAGGGAATTAGGATTTTCCCCTCTTAAAAAAAATTTCATCCTCGAAATTCCCAAGGGACAATGAATGTATCGCACACTCCCGTATCACATGTCATAATGTATAACACATAATACATAGCATATGGTCAATCATCCAACCATTCATCCAAATATTCATCCACATAACTAAGAAAAAAATCAAACCAAGCATCATACATAGCATAAGAAATATAAAATCAAAATTTTCAAATGACATTCTAGAAAGGAGTTAATTTGAAATGCAACCAATAACATAGCATCGTGATATGTATTAGAATATAAAAATTCATACATGGTAATTATGTTCTTTGATAAAATGCAACCAATAACATAGCATCATGATATGTATGCAAATGACATATGACATTATATATGCAAATATCTAACATTTGGGCCCTCTTATATGAATGAGATGACATGACATATAGAGCATATATACAAGTATGCTATGGTGAACATATAAATTATGTATGTATGAAAAATTAATAACACCAGCATAGCATATGGTGAATCTAAACATATTGAATCATAAAAATCAAATACATAAAAAAAATCAAGAAAATAATAAAATCCATAACAAAATGAAACGATCATCCAAAGCAACTGATATCCAGTAACATAAGCAAAAAAGCAATGACTCTAAGCAATCATTCAACCAAACCTAGGTTCTAACTAAAGGAAAAATCAAGTAAATGGGAAAACGTTCTAGAAAGGAGTTAATTTGAAAAGATCGAATCTACTTCTCCACTTTTCAAATACCCTTAACCAAATTGTTACCCAAACCAAACCTAACTAATTCTTCTACTGGCATAAACTCATTCCAAAACATCAACTACAAATGTACGTGCACTTCTACAACTTTTGTACCCATGCTTACCATCTCAAACAAATTTACCACAATGCATAACAATAGGTAGCATTAGCATCAACGTGCCAAAACAAAATTGCAGTCTCTCATACCATATCTAAATGCAGATATTCAATATTTAAATCATCAAGTAGTACTTTCCTTAATTCGTTTTTCGAATTGCTAGGATTAGGTAACTCAAAGTGGATGGTGTCTTACCCCAAACAAATCCAAACAACTTAAATCATCATACTATTCCTTCTTTAACCTAAGAACATCCAAAATGATCGATGTCTTAATCTGGTGAACATAACATGTCTCCAATCATATCCAACCTAAATCAAATGATATCATTACGTTTCTGATATCACTTCTCCAAATATCCATTAAGTTTGCTACTCAAAGTATCATCTCCTTAATCATCCAAACATTCCATCCTAAATTCTTCAACCTACAACTAAGCAGGCATCCAAAAAAGGAGAAATCCTATTCTATTCAACCAATACAATCATAATAATAAAAATCCCAAATCTAAAAGGGGGTAGGGGAGGGTTCTGACCTTAGAAAAATTCTAATCAAGGTAATGATATGGTTAGAAATCAGATATATAATACATTGTATACATGTACCACATATGCCATGTATACTATGTACCTTTAATTCATTATTCCAAAAATGTTTTTTTGAATAAATAGTCTTTATTCAATCCGATGGATGATTGAAAAAAAATTCATCTACTCCTCACTCAAAGTCATATCCGAACCTTACAAATTTCATTGCAAAGTATCGCCTCACATCTTTTATGCATGCTAGCCATAATACTCTTTTCTCGATCTTTCCAGAAAAAATTCCATGGTATTTTCTTTTTTAAACTTAGTATCCATTTAATTAAGTACACCCTTTCTTAAATTTTCCAAATCAGTTTTATATAAATAACTCAAAATCCATTATCCAAACCCTCTATTGATTTTTTTAATCTAAATCAATCAAAAAAATTTCCCATAAACCCTTGCCGTTCATCCAATTTGGAATATCTTTTATAGACAGAGGTCACAAATCTCCATGATTCTTTATCCTCTAAATTATATCCGTCTACATAATTCCAAAGACTTCATTCCATTAATCATACCAAAATACTTATCCTTATAAAGGCTTAATACGTAATCAAATTTAGAGTATCCTTTGCAATCAAAATTTTGAACTTAATACCCTTCAAAACCAAGAAACCAAGCTCTAATCATTTTCCAATAATAACTAATAATGGTATCTTTCCTCATATATCATTTCCTCTACTTACCATTCTCTATTATTATGGATGAGACAACTAAATAGGGATGGCTTCTCTCCATATAAATCAAATGAACCAAACACTAATTAACTATAATAACATCTTACGCCATAATCCATTTAGGAACATCTAAAAAAGGAGTAATGTCCTAGCATAGCTAGTATATCATCAAATTTATATCACATACAATAGAAATCATATACTCACTATCACATTTATTGCTCAAGTGTCAACAACCTATAACTATCATCCCAAACATACAACAAAACCACAATCACTTGCTTAGAGAACAACTGTAACAATCCAAAACTCTGGTCATTTGATTTCAATTTTTTGATTAATCACATATTTAAATGATAGGATTTTGGAAATGAATAAGTTATAATTCAAATATGAGTATGATTAAATGTTTGAATTATGAAATTGAATGTTAATTAATTGGATTTAATAATTGTTATTCAACTCCTTTTAATTAATAAATATCATTGGTGGATTAGATTTGTAAATCTATTTTTAAATATATATAAATCGAATAAATATCGATAATTAAATATAAAACGATATTTAAATCTATGAAATTATCATTTTGAGACACAGTCTTGGATTTTAACGAAACCAGTTTCATTGGATCTGTGATATGAATTATAATATGCCGTCGAATTTCATGGTAATCAGACATATCGTTTGGTCATGCGAGTTTGAAACGCATAGGAATTAATTTCTGAAATTTAATATAATAATTGGGTTGAAAAAGCTATCTTTTGCATACGATCAAATTAGAGCTCAAGACTAGTTCCATTGTATTTGAAATAGGGGTATAACATATAGAATGCCAGGCGGCACGTCTCATTTGGAGTTTGAGATTTTTAGGTATATTTTGTTGAATATTTTAAAATAAAAATAATATATTTATGTACATATCCACCATTTCTGCCATACCATTAGCCCATACCCCATCTTTTCTGGTCCATGCTCCTCCCATCCCTCTTCACTCCATTTAATAAATTGCCTGTAACCAAGAAATTGGTTTCTCTCTTTGAATTCAAATTTCAAATTTAAAAATAAAAATCGACACTTATCTAAAAATCATGAAAAAATATATATTTGAACTCATATTAAGTTATGCTTCGATTTGGTATATGCATTGTTAGGTATGGCTTCAAGTTGGGATGCTCTAATTTAGGGGCAGTAAACTAGGTTTAATAAATTCTTAGGCTATAGCCGCCGTTTGTCGATTGGAGGACATATTCAGGTTTAAAGTGTCGAAAACATTACATCGCCAAGTTTTGTCAAATTCGATGGTGGTTTGAGGGTCATGTCCTTGTACCGATGCAGGGAGACCCATCAGGTCGTGAATTGGTAGGGGGTGCGACTTCAAATTTGAGGGGTCCAGGGGGTTACTCTCGCGTAGACCGTTGCGTCGGCGAAGTCGGATTCAAGTTTAGCGGAGCGTAGCTCCGTATAACCCATATTCGTGCACGCAAGTTTGGGTAGATGGTGTCGGTTGTGCACATTTCATTTGAGGAAGAAGATGAAGGTAGGCAGGGGTATAAATGTAATTTATAGTAAGCTGTTTGTTTATAACTTAAAATTTATTGATATATTATATTAAGTATCTCACTCATGCGAGGTCGGATTCGAACACCGTTTTTTGCATTGGACTCATGTTGTCGAGATCTTCGTGATTGAATTGGTTTGGTTGGATTTGGAGCAAGTGAAAAGTTATTCTAAAATCGAACGGTCGTTCGATTTTAGTCCAAATCGGGACATTTCGGTGAAAAAGAAAATCAATGTGAGTTTAACTCACATTAAATTTTAGATATCATAGCAATGATGTTATAAATATTTATCGATTGCTTGGATGTTAGTCAAATTGTTTGATTGCCTATTTGGTTGAATTTCTGTTTGGAAAATGGATGACACATTAATTTGATCGTTGTGAACCCATATATATATACGCGTGTGTGTATATATACACGTGTGTGTGTGTGTGTGTATATAATCCATAACCATTGTTTTGCAGAGAAAATCTATAGAGAGACCCTGATGGGTTTCTCGCCAATAATTATTTATTTACATCATTATGATGTTATATTGATGGTTAATTAAAATAAATCCTGATATTCCATCTAAGTTGTAAAGTGTCGTTACAGCAATGTCGCTATATCGTCATTTATTAACTTTCATCCCCAAAACCCTATCATATAAACTTAAGCTTGTGTTTCCGCTAAACGAGACATTAAAATTCATTAATCATTTTGATTAATGATAATTTAAAATAATTAATCATTTTAACTAATGATTTTGAGATTAATTAATTTAATAAATGATGTTTAAAATTGGTTTATCTTTGATTTAAATGAGATAAGATTTAATTTTTTCATTTTAACTAATAATTTCTTAAGGTTATTATTTATTTTAATTAATGATTAATAATCATTTTAATTATGAAATCTTAAAGTAATTAATCATTTTAATTAATAATGTTTGAATTTAATTGAATCATTTTAATTAATAGTATTTGAAATCTGATAAATCATTTTTACTAATGATGATTAATAGTGTTTAAGTTTTATTAATCATTTAGTTAATAATGTTTGAGATTAATTATTCATTTTAATTATTGATTATTCAGATTTAATAAATCTTTTAACATATAATATTCAAGTTAATTGATTAATTTAATAAGTGAGTTTAAAGTAAATTAACTGATTTGTTTTTAAAAATAAATTACCGATTTAATGGAAGTGTTTTGAAAATAATTAACTATTTCATATAAAGATAAATGATTTATTTACTAAAAGAAAATCTGGATACCTATCAAAGATCACATAAAAGTTTTGACAAGATAAGGGAAAATTTTGGGTAATTTAAAAAGGAATTGGAACTCAATTATTTGGATGCTAAGTTAGATAATCTCCTAGGTGTCGATCTAATGTTGGTTTAGGCCTTCGGGGTCGAACACTTGGAAAAATTATTCTCTTAATGTTTTACAATCAGGAACTAATTCTAATGGAAAAGTAAGGGGTTAAGCAATTAACTGAACGAGGCTTAATAATTCTGTATACATTTAAGATAATAAATATTGTTTTAAAATTTATAAACAATGGTTTATAAATGAGAAAATCTTTTAAAAGGGATTATTTATAAATAAAGCTAAGTGTGATAATAAACAATGTTTTAACGACATTTTTTTGACCCTTGTTTTAATACACTTAGTATTATGTTATCATATTAAAGAACAGTTTGAAAGAGTATTTCTAAAAATGTTTTGCCAATACTATAATATGAAAATCAAGCACAAGTTCAATTATTTTTAAAAAGAAAATGCTTGATTCGTTTATGAAAATGAATTAAATCTGTAAAGTGAATCACTTTTATGGAAACGATTTATTTGTATAATTAGCACTAAATATCGAAGAAGTAGACTTGTCGCTATTTTGAAAATTAAGAACAATCGTGAGGCATGATTTTGAGGTAACACTACCTTAACTTGTCTGGTATTATTATCAACTAAGAAATAGTACAAGTTTTAATTCAATGAGTGGTGGTAAGTATAGAAGACTTAATTTTCGTACGCGATCATTTTATATCTCCGATAGTGAGATTCTATGCTATCGGTTACTTCAGCTTCTTTATTACTGTCATTTTAAGAAGATTTATTACTCAGTTGAGCTTTGTTATCCTTCATCGAAAATGACTAAAAACGAAGGCACGGAAATGGGGGTGCACCCTCTAAGTCATTGTTCTGCTTCGTCATTCGAAGACAATTTATCGCTCATTTTGAGCATTGGTATCCAACACCGGAAAAATTAAAACCAAAGCGTGAGTGGAGCTAAACCATATAGGTCACGCACATCAGGGTATGTTCATATCATCTAGAGAGGCGTCGACATGCATGCATTGATGTGAAATATTTGGATGCTCGTGTGAAGCGGGGTCCAGCTTGGAAGTTCCTGAGAGTGACGCGTGTGCTCTTAAGTATACTTTATATAAAGGTATGCTTTCGTGGAAAGGGGAGCACCTACCTAGTTACGTTGGATAAATTCATTTTCCTTATTTGGTTCGAACCTTTGAATCAGTTTTTCTGTAATTGCAATGGGAAGAGTCAATGACTCTTCACGATGTTTGATTTTGCTTGGATTATTTTTATTCTTCCAAGTCTAATTTTAATATTATATATGCCCATTTTTATTTATATTTTTTCCTTGATATTTATTTCTGCTCTTGCCTGTATGGATGTTATTCTTGTGAGATAAAAACCCGTTCCGCATTAGCAGCGTGGTCTCACGGAACTTTTATATGATCCCCATTATTCGAGTTATCTCACGCTGGTATTTCTAGACTTATTCGGGTGTTATTTATTTATAATGCTTGGGTCAGACTGAGTATTTTCCCAGGTTGGCTTTGGAGATATGGAGATCTTGGAGGGGAGCTGGAGATTCACCTATCGTAGTGTTTTATTTTCAACAAGGTCAGGATTTTATAACCGTTTAGCTGGTAAGATTTGTTTTTAAATCTGATATACTCTGTATTTTTGGAGTGATAGTTTCTACTGTTCTTATTATATTATATGTTGTCGATTCCGCTATGAGATTGTGTTTCTCTCTATTATATGTTCTTTTCTTTTTATTTACCCTAATAATCTGCCCTTCTGTCGATTGATGTGCGACATTGGAACACATTGGTAGTGTTCGGTGTCGACTTTAGATGGTCAAAAAGGGGAGTCGTTACAGCAACATCCACCCAAGCCATATAACAACAACCACTTGCTTGGAGAACAACATCCATCTAAGTTGTATAACACAAATGGTGTAACGCTGCCCTCAACATCGGGTCAACGATACCTATTCTCAAATCAACTCAAATAACCAATATTTATGACGTTATTAAATAATAAAGCATCCTAAATATCATTCACTTCCACCTTCGATTATTACCGCAATAATAATAACAATGCAAATGTCAATTATTTCAATTTCTACACTATGGACATATCACCGAGTTAGATCACATAATAGCATCATTGGGTCACTAGGACCCTATCCTAAAACAAAATCTAGGTCTCTCGACAAAAATCTTCATTCACATTCGTAAAATACTTTCAATCAATTGTCTAACATGATCCACTCTATTGAAACTCCAATATCACTTATCTTTCTTTTATGACTAGAATTCTCCAAGTCAACTCTACTTTAAATATATCTTAAATTTTTGACATCAAATAAGTATAACTTAAGCATACATCTTCATTACATAAATCTTAACCAATTTATTTGCTATTAGGTAAGTGTAACATCCCATATTTTGAAGAGTCCATAATATGAAAAAGTAAATTAAATTAATAATATAAAGACATTACTAATTAGATAAAATTAAATTAATAATATAAAGACATTATTAATTAAATTATTAAAGTGATTTAATTGCAAGAATTGCCTAAGGAAAATTTGTTTAATTAAGTGTGTGACACTTTAAAAAGTTAACTGGATAGAGCAAAGGCAATTAGAGCGAATTGGTTGGCCTTGGTTAATGAAAGAAAACAATTTATATGCAATAGGAATGACATAAATGAGGGGAATAAGTTAGTAAGGCTCAAACTCACTAACCCATGTTCTTTAGTCACATCCCCTCATTCCAACTTCATTTCATCCATGCATAAACAAAGTTCTAAAAAAATATAAACACGGTCGACCACTAAGGAAGAGGAATCCAAGCTAAAGGAAATTCAACTCTTCAAATTTTAAAAAGGAAGAGATCAAAACAACATTTTCCTAAGCTAGGCGAGTAAAATTTTCTCTAAAACATATTTGGTTTGGATTTGAATTTCGTATGAATTTTTTGATAATGCTAAACATGTTTGGATGTTTGAATATTATTTTAACTATGGTTTAAAATTAAACGATTTAGTTCATATTTTAGGGCAAAAAATGGTCAAATTACATCCAAATGCCTTGAAATTTTGATATGATATGCTTAATGATGAAATAGATATGTGTTTCTAATTTCATACTTTTTTGAGTTAATGGGTGTTTGCGCCAAAATTGGTCACAAACCCCGAATGTTGTGAAAGCACCAGTATATGAATATAAATCAACAATATTCACACACAAATCTCAAATCTAAGCAAACAGAGTATCACAATTCAGAAATAATGAACAGAAATACGAGATTTATAGTGGTTCGGCGATCTTGCCTACGTCCACTCTGAAGTTGATGATTTTATTGATGTTCACTCGATGATTACAATCTCTTCTAATGTAGTACAACTGAAATTATATTCTAAGTCTCAATCTAAGGTAGCGGTAGTGTTCTGGAGTAAATCTGGCAGAATCTGGGCGCTCTTCAGTACTTAGAATTATCCGACCCCTTTTCTGAATGACTAGGGGCCCTATTTATAGGTGTAGGAGGCTGATATTTCGCCTAAAATGAGGGGAGACCAGTTCTGGTACGTCAGGGGGCCCACATGGCCGAAATCTGGAGATCCGGGCCCACTTTGGGATAGATTCGACCCTTGGTTCGAATCGATCAAGAAATCATCCAATCGAGCTGAAATTTGGTGTGGACATTCTTCAACATGTGCTCAAGCTTCTGTGAAAATTTCATAGCATTTGGACTTATAGATCTCAAGTTATGATCGATTCAAGATTGCATTTTTGGTTGACTAGCTTGGTTCGAATCGATCCCTTCGAATCGATAGGGTCGACTCGATGGCTTCGCGCGTGGCATTGTTGACGTGGCGCGCTTTCTTCGTATCGATCCTATTTTCACTCCAAGTTGACTGGGTCGAATCCATGGTTTTAGCCGCTTTGACCTGGTGGATTCGAGGCAATGGATTCGAAAGCATGCTCGTTCGTATCGATCAAGGCATACAATAGTTGATCGATACGAAGTTGTCTTGATAGGGTGGATTCGAAGCAATGGTTTCGGATGGATACGAAGTGATTAGCCTTCGTGGTTTCGAAGGAATTCATCTCGATGGATCCGAAGGACACCAGCCTGTAGCTTTGTTGTTTCGAAGCGACTCATCTGGATCGATTCGAGGAAATGTCTGTTTGATGGGTGTGAACCATGTGGAGTCGAATCGATGGATTCGAACAGAGTACTCACCGATGGATACGAAGTACCGAGGCTAGATGGATACGAAGTAAAAGGGGTTTCACCGATTCGAAGCAGGGGAAGGCTGATGGATTCGAACGCACGTTCCTGCCTATGGATTCGAACCCAAGACCATGTGCTCCACTTGCATCGATGATATCTTGAGCGTACGACCTCGGCTTGACTTGAAATTTGGAACGTTGCCTTTCGTGACCTTGCTTGACATGTCTTATCAATTGTAGCCCGATCCGGACTCAATTAAAATTCATCAAGATTTGTGGTGAAACAGTGTATAACGAACTTTTATGACGAACTGTCTTTAGTTTTCCGATCAACTTTTTGGTGTCACGGCCTTGCCAAAAGGCGGGATAACAATGGGAATATTTTATGAATTTCCTAAGTTGGGAAAAATGGTTAATTTTGGCTTTATTATTTACTAAAATTAATAAAATATATTATTTTTACCTGAAATTTTTAAAGGAAGTAAAATATGGTATAAGATATTTTTTTGAATTTTTGGGATTTTCCCATCAATTTTCTATTTTTGTATAAATTATTTAGTGAAGGAAAACACTAAATAATTAAGAAAAGTAAATTAATTAATAATTCGAGTGTCTAATCTTTTATGAAATAAAATTTCAAAAGTGAGAAAATTATCTAATAAGCAATTGACAACAAATTGTGTTAGGTGAAAAGTGATTAAATGATTGATAAATCAGTTTTTAATTTAATTATAAAACAGTCATTGATTCATTTATTACTACGTAAAACTAATCATGGAAGACTAAAAAGGAAAAATTATGTCTGAAAACTAAAATAAGAATAGTGTGCACTACACGGGACCGAGCATTTCAAAAATACACAGCCAGAATCATAGCGACAACTATAATGATGAACTCATAGCGACATCTCACATATATTGCAAAAATGAACTTGGAGCAATGGCAACAATATATTAGCGACAACATGTACTAATAAATCAAAACAGCTCATTCTGCATGCAAAGGACCATTCACGACGGCACGTGTAGGAATGTTAGAATAATAAAGTAACAATGAGGTATTAGAAATGTAGAATGAACAAAAAGGGTAGGACCCAAGCCTACATATATTTGTACACATTGGCTGTAACGATCCCGGATTTTATATATATATATATATATATATATAAATTGATAATTAATTTAGTTTTGAATAAAAATATAGACATTTGACACAAATATAATAATAAATAATTTTGAATTTAGAATTGATGGTTTGATAAATATTTAAGCTAAAGATAGAAATAAATAAAAGTAAAAAAATATATAAGATAAATTAGATAAATTATGAAAATAAAAAGTAACACCTTAAATAAATTTTTTATAACAAATTAAAATAGAAATTTATTTGTAAGGTAATAAAGACAAGTCAAAAAGATAAGTGTAGACTTGAAAAACAAATTGGATAAGTATGAATCAAGTTGTAAAGGAAAGATATGTAAACAAGTAAAGGCTACCAATACAAGCTAAGGTAATTAATGCAGCCCCATACAAGTATCCATCAGCCGAAATGAAGAAAAGCAAATAAATATATTTGTACAACATCAATTAATGCAGCCTCCCAGCAAACTAAAGCAAGAAAATATCTCTGATTTATATTGTACAAAAAACATCAACGTGTATAAAATGAATACCATGTAAACTTATTTTTAAACATATCAACTTCATTTCAGTTTGACATTTCAAGCTGAGGAAATCTAAGGCAGTTATCATCTTAAACTAAAACAAAAAACTTAAACAAAAATCCAATCCAAACAAACAACTTAAATCAAGACAACCAGAGATCAAAAAAGAGAAAAAGGATTTCAGCAAGCAAAGTTCAAGTCTGGTTCTTCATCAACTCTGTTCTTTTTCTGTAAATCACTGTGAGTAACTCCACAATCTAAATGGTTTAAATATATCGTTTTGTTGCTTGCTTATCTCTGAAACCCAGTTTGTTTGTGAGAAAACCTTCTTTTTAAACTAGATTTCTTTGTTTCTTTTACATGTGAGCAAACCTTTAAAATCTGGAATGTTTAATCTTGTTTGTGATGATGCTTGAGATGAATTGTGAAGTATTTATATGCATGCAAGTATATGTGAAAATCTATATGCAGAGATAACTGTGCATGTTTAGTATCAGGAATATTTGCCTTTGTGTTGTATACAGGTTTCAAAACCTGTTAAAATTCTCTTCCTCTAATCCTCTTTAGGTTGCAAGGTTCAAACAGAACATGTTTTTAAAATCATGTTTTAAGTTTAAAAAATAATTTTAAGTGATCAAGATTGAACATTTGTTTCAAAAATGATAAAATACAGAGATGATCCTATATAAGTCTAAAATCAATGATCGTGATTTCTTGTTTTGATTCTATAACTCGATTCGCCTTAGAAAATTACGAATTTTAATAATCAAATCTAGATTTTTAAGTTTGGGATCGTCGTGAAAAATGGAGTTGATCAGATATTGGGTTTTTGTAAATTGCCATTGATCAACGAAATTATTGTCAACGAAATCGAGGCTGGAGGTGGAGCATGTGTCGTAGATTATAGGAAAAATGGAAAAGGATTTTTTAGGTGATCAGCGCAGCGGTGGTTCGATGTTTTAGGGTTTAAATGATGTTTTTGTCGAACTGGTTCTCGGTGGGATTTGCATCGTCGTCAAGGCTTTTTGGTCGATCGGTCAGGGGGGAGCAGGAGCTAGGGACTCAAGTGAAGGTCCTAGTGAAGTGGCGAGGAGTCTGGCGAAGTGTCGTGGAGGCACGAGGTGAATTCGTGATCGAAGTCGAATTTCCAGGCGAAGCTCGATACCTCGTTTTGATTTTGTGGTCAATTGGGAAATTCTGGGTGTTTGTGATGGATGTAAAGGTGATCGTCGACGCGCGAGAAGAATCGGCGATGATCGGAAGTCAATCGCCTGGCCATGCACGTGCACGTGGTGTCGGCAGTGTCAGTTGAGAAGAAGGTGAATGTCTCGGCTCGATCTCGTGATGTTTTGTGGATAGCTCGGGTGCATGCTCGAGTATGCTTTTGAGTGATATTATGATTAGCAAGTTTTCAGATTTTAAACTGAAACAAAGTAAAAAAGGGAAGAGAAGAAGAAAGCTCGGTGGAAACTCGAAGTATTCTTCGGGAAAACTGGGTGCAGACTCGAGCATTAGTTCGAGTGTTCTTGTGTTTTACCGGGTAATAAAAACCTAAACAAAATTTTAAGTTTTAAAATGAGATTTTTGGGAGGCACTCGGGTTGTTTGGGGGAAAACTCAAAGTATTCAGGCATTTTTCTCGGGTGTGACTCGAAGTGGGTCTTGGGTATGATATACAAAACAGTCTTTACTTTTTAAAAATAAAATCCAAACTTTCAAACATTTTAATCCATGTTTTCAAATAATGATTTAGATTAAAGTTTGAATTAATTAAAGTTAATTAATTTATAATTAAGGGTTAATTAATTAAGATAATTAATTAAGGAATGATTAATTAATGAAGGTGATTAAGACTTAATCAATAGTAATTAAGGATAGTTAAATCATTGATTAAAGATACTTAATAAAAGTAATTATGTGATTAATTAGTTATAATTACACAATTAATTCATCTTAATTGTAGATGATTGATCATTATCGAATGCTTTGTATTGATTGATATCCCTGATATGTGATTGTGATACTATGTGATATAAATTGCTTTGTGCTGAGCTGTGATATCTGTGATGAATATATTACTGTGTAAATGTGAAAACCCCTTGGCCCGTAAAACGGCACTTGAATTTCGATGCGACAGGGAGTCAGATTCTAGTTTGTTATCCGAAACTCACATCGAATTGTAATGATGAATCCTTGTGATTGATAAATTGACTTTATCTATGGATCTGTGAATAAGGATAAGCGTTATAGTTTATACCGCTTATCAAATATATTTCTATATTTTGATCTGTGATGATTTATTGATGTTGTACTATTGTGTGAAACCCCTGGACTACACCATACACACACAAATATGGATTTCACGAGGAAATCGGTTAAGTCACAGATGATTTTAAATTTAATGTTTTTTTTAGATTGAAATTTTAATTTCAATTGATTTTGAAATTGGAAATTGGGGTTTAATATGAAAAGCTTTTGAAAGGAGTTTTAAAGATATTTTGAATATCTTGAAATTTAAATAATTCAATTTGAATTTGAATTCAAAATTTGGAATTGAATTCTATGTTTGGGAATTATGGTTAAAGATGTTATAATGTGTTTATATGAATTTAAACCATTTTAAAAGTATGGGTTTGAGAATTTGAATTTAACCCAAGGACTTTAACTCGTATAAATGAATCAAATTTTCCGAAATGAAAACTATTTGTTTTCAAATAATAGAAGCTTTCATATAAGGAATGAAATTCCAATTTAAATTAAAGGAATTTCAAGTTTGAATTGGAAAATGGTTTTTCGAGTTATGAATAAATCTTTGTGAAAGATTGTTGAACTTTGTTTTGAAATTGGAAAGGTGTATCTTTTGTATAAAGGTCGAAATGGAATTTTTTTGAAAGCTATAAGTTAAATCTTTGATTTAACGAGTTAATCCAATTGAAATGGAAAATTGATTTGAAAATCTATGAATAGATCTTTGTGAAACTGGGTGAACTTTGTGAATTGAATCTTTTTGTTTAAAAAGATTAAAATGGTAATGTGTTTAAACCATTTAAAGAGGAAATTTGGATAATAAATTGTGACTTAACTGAAATCCCAATATCCATATGTTTTGAAATATTGCGCTCACTATTCGGTTTAGCCGGGAGAGGACTTTGTGTCATATAACCCATTCCGAATAATGATACGTCGTATATGGATTGCATTTGAAGACCGGTGTTGAAGACCGGGTGTTTGCGAGAACAATAGGATAACCTATCGATTGTCTCTGCACTGAGTTGCTCCAGTATAGAGATTTCCTAAGTGATGGGAAGTTCGATCGGGATTGTGAATACCTGGATTGCAAGGGCTTCTTCAGAAGTGCCTTCGGTTCTGTTCGAACCCGGAACAGACTTGTATGGTTGTATGTCTGACACTACACTTTGAGATATAAAGCTGATTTCTTTCAAATACATTTATGTTTGGTGGCGGAGATTTATTCTCTTAGCTTAACACCCTTCTCTGAGACGTACGAGCTCAGAGGTTATGTAGTTGAAGGTTATCAGTGACATACTCCCAATTTGGTAGTGTGGCATGATGAGTGTTGCTGTGTGTTGATGATCATTCGTTGATCATTTGTGATCAAAGCATGGCTTTTGTGAAAAAGCGTAGCTTTGTGGACGAGACCTCATCGAGCCTCACAAACCGGAAATGGTCGAAACAGGAAAGATGCGGCAAGGTTATGAGGGTCGCTCCCTTTAGGGTATGTCATTTCCTTCTGGAAAAAGGTGTTATCATGGTATGGAGCCCAGATATTTACCTGTGTGGTTTCTCCAATCTCATTTACTGTGTGATTGTTGCTTTGTGATCGAGGCCTCGGATAAAGGTCCCAAAGGACCGGGGGGTGGCATATTCGTGTAGTAGTTACCTAGTGTAAGAAGTAACCCGGCCTTGTGTTGGCAGAGAGCTAGTTAGTTCTCGGGACGTCCATCCAGAGGCGTACCCATATGGCAGTAGGAAGTTCCTTAGCCTGACCATTTGTTGGAAAATTCAAAGAAACAATACGAGCCCTTTACGATTGCAATTTGTATAACCTGTCTCCTCAGGCGGCAGCTATAGCAGGCATAATATAATGGTACCTATGCTGGCTAAGATTAATATTATACTTTCGAAATGTTTTCTGCACTATGCACTAGTAATAATATCAAAAGAGTTTTTCTTGCGTAGGAAGCATATTTGACTATCATAAGAAGAAATCTCCTCTAAGTCTGCGATTGCATTGTGTGTGTGGTGGGAGGTCTTATGGTAGTTTCATTTTCCAAAAGCATTGCGGATTTCAATGTTTAAAATTCTTTTGTATTTGTTTAAAGATAAACTGTTTTTGTTACTCACACCAGTCCCATGACTGACTCGGAGTTTATTGTTCCCTTCCTAAACTCTGGGTGCCCATCATTTTCCACACGGGCAGTCTAGAGTTGGGGTTTTCAAATATTCAGGTTTAGTAGACTAGTTGGAGCTAGTTCAATGTTTGGAGTTCACTGACGACTGACGTTGCTTATCTTGGTGCAACGTGATGGTGGTTCGAGCTGATATTGGAGTTGTTGGACTCATTCTCTTTTTCAGATCATTTGGAGTTATCACTTATGTTATTTCCGCTGTATAATTATTTATCTCTGATATTGTTGTATCATATTGATATCATTGTTGTATATCATTCTGGATATTGTATTCATTGGAGTTGTATATGATATTATTGGTTTCTTTATTCCGCTGTGTTGTTATACTTAATGGTCCGGAGAGCCAGATTCGGCGTTTGAATCTGCGGCATTTTGAGTACAAGTGAAGTACGGGTGCCGATTTTCGAAGGCCGAGGTCAGGATCTTCACATTGGCCCCGGAAGAAATGATGACCATGTGATGCCAAAGAGAGAAATGGTACGTTTGCAATGAATGAATACAGGGTATTTAAGTGGGGGAAGATTGGTAAACGGAGAATGCGTTTACGGCTACAAATGAGGTATTTAAGCGGCACATTTGAGCGGAGCATTTAAGTTGTAATTTTTAATTTAATTGATTTATAATTTATTAATTTATTATTGTTTCTTAATAAATAATATGTGTCAATATTTTGCAAAAATAAATAAATAAATTGAAAAATTATAAATTGCTCCGATTCAGTTCAAACTAACTCCATAATGTAGAGCATTTTGATACGAAGCAAAAAACCATGTCTCAAACAGACCTCATTTACACAAGTTGTTGATTTTAAAAGTTAACAAAAATTTAAATTATAACCAACTAATATTATTAATAACTTAAACGGGCTCAAACCCACCAAATGCACCAAATGCATGCGCAAGGCTAAGTTATTCAATATTATTTAATAAAAGTCGTAATACCTTTGAAGGCACACTTTTTTAGTGTAAACCTAAACTTCCTAAAATGTCATTTTTAATTCAAATTATATTTTAAATATATCTTTAACAATAGTTGGACTACCTTTGTTGTTGCATATTTTTGCTGTAAAAGTATTCCTAAATGCCATTTTTAAGTCAAATATATTTAAGTATACTCCCGTAATAATTAAATTAAATTTTATATTCTATTACTTGGTCAATCACTCTTATCTTTTAATTAAAACTTTTCATATCTTAATTTAAATGCAATTTTTTCACCTACTAATGCTGAGTCGGTCGGTTTTATACTTAAAAATCATTCATATTTTAGTTAAAATGCAAAATTTTCAATAGTTAAAATATTACTTTTCCATTACTATAATCGAGTCAGTCAATTATGTATTAATTAAATTTTAAATTATACCAACATCATGCATTTTCTATTTGGTTGAATCTATTTATATTATTAATTAATAAAAAACGAAAAGTAAAGGAAGTTCATTTGTTAAATTTTATTTTAAGTAATATTAAGATTTGGTAATATTTCTATAGGGGTTTTGAATTTGTAAAGGAAGCTAGATCCTGATTTTAAGCGATATTAAAATTTGAAAATATATATAGAGGAGCATTTTTGGTAGTTCATGCCGACATCAAAAAAGTGTGACACCAAAGATATTACAACTATTATTAAAGATGTGTATCATCTAATTTTTTTGTTAGTTTGAATTTTTATTTAGTCATATTTTTGCGTTGAAATAATGTATAGTTAGTTTGAATTTTTATTTCTAAATTGCAACATCTAACTTTTTGTTAGTTTGAATTTTTATTTTTATTATTAATTAACATAGAACGACATTGTAAAGAAAGTTCATTTGTTAGATATCATTTTAAGTATTGTTAAGACTTGGTAATATTTCTAGTGGGGATTTTGAATTTGTAAAGGAAGTTTTTGTTAGATCCTAATTTTAAACAATACAAGATTTAAAAATATCCATAGAGGGTCATTTTTGGCAGCTCGCGTTGACAATAAAAAAGTGTGACACCAAAGTTATTACAATTATTATTAAAGATAAAGATGTGTATGTAAATTAATTTATGAACTACAAAAAGATGAAGCCTAAGAAACATGATTACATATTTGAAAATCAAGTTTTGTGATCTAATGGCAGCTCCTCTCAAACGTCTTTTCACATCTTTCATCTAACCGCTTTCTTCTCACCTTCATCCTGTTCCTACGTCCTCCACTTGCCTCTCCACCCTACGTAGTCTCTCCATGCCGAAGAAGAAAAAGCTTAAGCCTATTATTGTGGACTCCCGAGATTTAGATCTAGAACATGGCGCTGACTCTTTGACCTGGTCAGGCCACCGATACTTAGCAAATTTTATAATGGCTCGTAGGTATGCTTTGTCTTCGTCGTCATCCCATTATCTAACCGTCGGTACCTCTTCCTCTGCAATCACGTCGTTTCTATTTCAGCATCTGAATTTCCTATGTCTACTACCAGTCTAATTGTGAATACTCAAAGTTCCTCGGCCATTGTAATTTCGGTGCCATTAGCTAATGCTCCCGATGTATCTCTGGTAAATCCTATGACTGCCTTGATTTTAGACAATGAAGTTGGTCCTCGAGTTGTTGGATTCGATTACACTATCATTGGTGAGCACCACCTGTCTAATTTACTTAACTCTGCTTCCATTGATTCTTGTTAGACTGAAACATCTATTGAGTTGAATCTTGGAAATGATTTGATTGTAACTGGTGGATTTGATAGTGCTTTAAGGGATGTAGTATCTCTTAATAGATTGCGCCCTCAACCTTCTTGTGAATATGCCGAACCAAATATCAACTCCCCAGCAATTATGGAATATCAAGGTAAAGTTGATAATTGTCAAATTCATGTGAATGAGAATTGTTTGCAAGAAGATTGAGGTAATGCCAATTCCTAATGTAACGATGACCTTTCTTGCACCGAAAGACAAGCCATTAAGGGTAGAAGAAAAGGAAAGATAAGAAGAAACTATGCAATTATAGAACCTCACCATGAATCAGAACAACATATAATAGATAAAAAAGGATATTACATTGTCATTTTCATAATAATAATACATCAGAATCATTACATTACAACCTTCAACTGGACAGTTATAACTACATGCCCATACAAAATACATAGATCATACATAAACATAGCGGAATAAGATAATAACTAGCTAACGGTGAAGCTACCTGCTCTAGGTCCTTCAGAATGTTTTCATAAGAAACCTAGATCACTTGGCTACTCATACAAATTTAAGTACCCAAGAGTTTTAGGAAAAGAAAATAAAACTTTGGGTTAGACATGGGTATGGTGTCAGTAAACTCAAACAACTTAATTTTTACTTTATAAAACACTTTGAAAATCAAAGGTATCTCGTAAGACCACGCCGCACAAAAACACGGACGGGTTTTACCTTACGAAAACCAAAACACTTTATATAGAAATCTAGTGGTATTATGATAATGTCTATGTTTTCCAAGTAAAATAGAACATATATGAAATGCTTGCATCTCACATTTCAACATATTTTGGTACAACTAAATCTGTACGACATTTATTGGAGAATGGATTACATACAATGACTGGGCTACTGGGGTAATGCCTGTCACAGTGCATCTTTAGATAAAATAACACCAAGGATCTCGCTTGGATTCCCTGCCAACACAAAACTGGCCTACCCCTTGCTGGATAGTACTGAATAAGATCACCTCTCGTTGGGATCAGCAACCGTACCGAAGCATACATGAGTTGATAGTAGGGACTCTATATAGGGATGAATTACCCTAATAGGAGCGATCCACTGAGCCTTACTACATCTTCCCCATTTTATTCATTCCCAGTTGATAAGGCCTAAGGCTGCATTTACCTTTATTATAGCATTGCCACTTGGAATGCCTTCCAGATGTTGATACAATGTCAACATTCATCCATACAAGTCTTTTAGAAGATGAACGAACCGAAGGCACTATTTGCACTACACCCATTTTGGAATCACCTTCAGGGTTAGTGGCAATTAGCCCTTGCACTTCAAAGCCTTCATCTTGGACCTTGTCCTTACTATTTCTAATTCGATGTTTACGTTAGTTTGAAGTGGTTTTTGAACAACAATTAATATCCGATCCCACCCTCTCCAAACCAATGTTCGATAATTTTAAGGGGTCAAGTTGTTTATAGTGGACTATTCAACTATTAGGGTGTAAGAATTACATATGAACATACATTTCATATGCTTAGATTATCATGACCCGCTTATCGAAATTAGCCCCTTGTATTCATCACATTCCCGAAGTGCGGTATTTATGATAAGCACAAATCGACTTACTTTCAATATTTTTATTACAACTACTTTAATTCATTTGGCTACTTAATAGCATGGACAAGAGATCCTTGGTTTTAAAATAATTTGCTTAAATAAGAAAGTTGGTTAAAATAGATAAAAGATAGAGTTTAAAAAGGAACTTTAAAATAAATAACTCTTAATTAAATCATAAGTTTAAAACTTAATTAAACTTTAATTAACCTTAAATTAAATCAAAAATCATACATTGAACTTTAATTGATTTAAAATTATTTATAATTAAATTTTTATTTAAATAACATTCATTTAAGAAATTAAACCCTAATTAAGTGGATAATTAACCCTTAATTAAATAATAAATCATAATTAATTAAATAATTAACCCTAATTGAATAATTAATTAAAGTAAATAAACTGGGTTAAATAAAAATTAAATTTCCTTTTGTCTTTATTAATCCTTATTTAAAACTTAATTAATTAAAAATATTTAACTTAGTTAATAATTTTTTATACTAATTACTTAACCTAGTTACTTAATTAATTAATAATCACCCTAATTAATAAATTAAATAATTAAAACTTAAAATTTTGCTTACTTAATTAGTTTGAAATGATTTTTCAAAAGCGATCTAAAAGAAAACACTTTAAAACTTGAAATCGTGAAAATTTCCAAACTACATCTGTAGCAAATATTGCTATGAGCGCAGTTCGCTAGAATTGATTTCTAGGTGAAAACTTCACTTTAACCCTAACTACTACATATTTGAAAACATAAATGGAATTTTTTTGAAAACTTAAACAAAAGGTGAAAACTTCGAAAAACATTTCAAAAATCCAGAGCTAAAAAAGGAGCTTTTGTTCAAATCGGTCTCAAGTCCTTTGCGACTTTTCAATGAGCTAAGTGTTATCCCACCTTTTGGCAAGGCGGTGACACCAAGAACTTGACTAGAAACCAAAGATAGTCTGTCCCGAAGGTCTGTTACAGATAGGCCCACTATGGATACTGGTAGATTTTGCCCGGGTCCGGATCGAGCTACAATCGATATAGTATGACAAGCAAAGCTATAAGAGCCAACGTTCTGAATTTCAAGTCAATCGGAGTTCGTACGTGCAAGATATTGATCGATAAAAGTCAAAGGATTCACAACCAATTCGTATCCATGGAAAGGACACCACATTCGTATCCATCCCCTCAAAAGATCTCCTTCGTATCCACTAAGAGACCATTGGTTTGTATCCATTGAACTTGCCATGCTTTGTATCCATCATGGCCGACAACGTTTCGTATCCTTCAAGCAAACGATGGTTCGTATCAATGGAAGGGCTCTACTTCATACCCATCACTTGACAGCGTTTCGTATCACTTGTCAACCAATACGAAAATCCTTAGCCTACATCGATACGAATTGACCCTGCACTCGTCGATACGAGGAACATTTCCTAGATGGACACGAACAAGGCACGTTCAAGAGAAAGACTCGGTCGATCGGCATGAAAAGTGGATCGATCCAAGAATATAGCGCCACGTCATCTAGCGGTCACGTGCACAACATGGATACGAATGTGATCGATACAAACATATCAATACGAGCTCAGCAGTATACTGAAAAACCAAACTTGCATCAATCATAACTCAAAATCTACAAGTCCAAATGCCACCAAATTTTCACAGAAGCTTGTGTACTACCTTAAGAATGTACCTGATCGATCTCGGCCCAAAATGATCATTTCTTGATCGATACGAATTGGATACGTGTCGATCATGGATCGAGTCGAAATGACGAGGGATAGATCACGTGGGCCCACCCACGTGAGAGAAGGAGTCTTCCAAGTTTGCGGCGAGATATTTGCAGCCTACACCTATAAATAACAGTCTAAGGGCTTCAGAAAAGGGATTTTTGACTCGGGAATGCTGATACTCTCCCGAAATCATCATTGTATCTCAAGTGTTCTGTTGTAAACAATTGTAATCAGCGAGAGTTATCAATAAACAGCAAACTTTCATAGTGGACGTAGGCTACAACGCCGAACCACTCTAAATCTATGTGTTCTCATACTTCTGTTTGTCTATTTTTGGTGTGTTTGTTAGATTGACCTCATTTTTCATTTATATTCTTCACTTTGATCTCTTCAAACACGCCCGAAGAGTGTTGTGCCAATTTTGGTACAAACTCTTTGGTGCTTTCACTGAGAAAACCCAGCTTTTCTCCTACTCTTCGAATCTACTACCATCGTTGGATTGCAAGAATCTAAGGAGAAGATCCAGATCTCACATTCAGTAGTTCTTCCATCCTATTCAGATTGCATCAAATCTAGGAAAGAGCTACATCATTCACCATGGTTATTGCAAGCACTGCCTCGACCGCTGCAGATCAGGAAGGAAGAGATAGACAGAACCCTACGCAGCTACCCACCACAGGCCAGAACTTAGCTGGACCTTCAGACCCACAAGGCCCTGTCACCAAGGAGGAGTTTCATATGTTAATGCAAGAATTGACCCAAAGCCACCAGCAGCTTACCCAGCAGATCTGTGCCAACACGGATTTAACCAACCGATTGAATTAGGAAAGACGAAGGAGATCCAGGAGGGATCAAGCTTCCTACTCATCCACCGAGAGCTCAACCTCCTCAGATTACCATCATAGATCCACACGTCCACGATTGGATGGAAGCGACATGCAAGCTCCCGGGCATCAACGTACTTTGAATCTTGGACAAGCAGGACCCGGTCCTTCTATTAGTCACCAGGCAAGACCCTCCTCCCGAGGAGGGACAATTCCTTATCACATTACTGATGGTCGTGCTGCTGCCACCATCGACTTGGAAGCTGACATTCAAGACCGAACCTTCGCCAACGCGATCGAACTCCTGAACCCTATGTGCCTGAAGACTTGGAGCCAAGGAGGCGAGGTATGGACCATCAACCGCGCCCGGGCCATCCTCGCATTATGGAACTCGACCACACCTTGGCCCAGCATGCTCAGAATTTCCAGATGCTGGACATCCCGACCATGATTCGTCAAATGATTCGTGAAAGTGAGGGCCTCTCCAATGACGACTGGGGAATCTCCCGTAGTCATACACCCTTCACTAATGACATCCTTTATGCTGAACTGCCTCGCCTATTCAAAATGCTAGCTTTATTGTTTACGAAGGGAGTTCAGACCCTAACCAGCACATTTTGAAGTATGAATGGCTTATGAATGCCGCACGAGCTGATGATGCGGTCAAATGCATAAGTTTTCCTATCTCCTTCAGGGGTATCGCAACCAGGTGGTTTACTCGCCTACCGCCCCAATTCGTTTCATGCTTTGATCAGTTAGCTACAAAATTCATCGAACAGTTTCGTATGCACGTCACAAAACCTAAGGATGTTAACACCTTATCCAACGTCACTCGGGCTCCGGGGGAGATGCTCAGACGTTATCTGAATAGATTCCATTCCGCTTGTGCGGAGATTAGTAACCCTTATGATAATTCCATATTGATGGCACTGACTAAAGGGATCGATCATGATTCCGAATTTGACAACTGGTTGGCTGGGAAACCCCCCGCATCGCTGGACCGTTTCTACTCTAAAGCGGCCTAGTTCTTAAGGAGAGAAGATGCTAAACAATCCAGGAGAATGGATGACGTAGGGCCTAGTGTGGAAGGCGTCCAAAGTAACGTTGCTGTAAAGAAAACCGGTGAGAGTTCCGGTAAAGTGCTGTTAAATATACAGAATAAGCAGAAAGGCGATGGAAATCAGAATAAGAAGCGGGATCATAATCGTAGACCGCGACGTAGAGCTCCCATGTTTAACACCTATACTCCTTTGAATACATCCCTAGAGAATGTGTACCTGCAGACCTATAATACTGGCCGATATAAGAAGCCTGCTCCGAAGTAGTCGTCTGAAAAGCAGATTCAATCTAGAAAATTCTATAGATTCCATGATTGCTATGGTCACAATACCAATGAATGCCGCTATTTACAGGACATTATTGAGAAGCTAATCCGCGAAAGGAAGTTGGAACAATTCGCCCGGGCGCCTCAGGCTGGAGGTGCAGGCCCATCAAATCAGAATCAAGTACAGAATCGGGCTAGATCGATGGAACCCGCGTGTACTGGCGGGAGGTTAGTTATTAACACAATTAGTGGTGGTCCTCATCCAGCGGATCAGAGTTGGAGGGAAATAGAGTCATATGCCAGCTCGATTAGGCATGCGAACTTCGAGTATTGTAGTAACCTTGACGATGGGGTTTCGGCTAAACAACAAAAAATGATGTTGGACGACATCATTTTCCGAGACAGAGATGCCAATAGAGTCGAAGCCCCCACCATTAATCCACTAGTCATATCAGCTCAGATAGGTCCTGCTTGGGTGAAGAGGATCTTAGTGGATAGTGGAAGCTCCGTGAATATTCTTTTCAAGCGAGCGTATGATCAAAAGAAAATGGAAGCAAAGAACCTTAAGCCGTGTCAGTCTCGTATTCATGGTTTCAATGGAAGTGCAACCATACCCACTGGATGTTGGAATTACCAGTGGAGTTGGGAATCGGAGATCACCGGAGAATCCGGATGTTACAGTTCATTGTGTTGGATGTCAATTCATCGTATAATGCTTTCTTGGGGCAACCGACCCTAGCTGAATTTAGGGTAGCTATTGCCCCTTGGTGTTTAACTTTGAAATTCCCAACTAACAACGGGGTTGGAGTTGTTTAGGGAGATCAGGCGGCTGGACGTGCCTGTTATGTTGCTGAGCTGCGGGAGGCACAGCGGAGAGAGAAGGGAAAAGATGTAGAGGAATCTCTCTGCATCCGTTTTATCGACAATTGATAGCTAACACCTGGGTCTAGGCCCGGGCACCACAACCAGTTCCTAAAGGATCTAGATCCGTGAGATTATGATAGTGAAGAGGAAGTCAAGGACAGTCAAGCTTCCCCGGCAAAGCTGACGATCGATGTTCCGATCGATGATGACGACGACTTCAGAATGATAAAGATCGGGTCTCAGCTAAGCCAACAGATGAAAAAGGAATTGGTTGAATTTCTCCGGGCAAACCTCGACATGTTCGCCTGGACACACTCAGACATGTGTGGGTTCTCATCAGACATCGCGAGCCATGCATTGAACATTGACCCACGGCATGTCCCGGTCAAACAGAAGAGGCGCGGTATGGATCCAGAGAGATCTGCCACCCTTAAGGAAGAGGTGGATAAACTCAAGACGAACGGGTTTATCCGAGATGCATTATATCCAGAATGGGTATGCAACCCGGTGCTTGTCAAGAAACAAAACGGGAAATGGAGAACTTGTGTGGATTACTTAGACCTAAATAAAGCATGCCCTAAAGATAGCTTCCCGCTTTCCATAATTGATCAGCTTGTAGATTCAACAACCGGACACGAGCTCTTGTCTTTTATGGATGCATATTTCGGCTACAATCGGATACCGATGCACTTACCTGATCAGGAGCATACCAGCTTTGTCACCGATATCGGACTCTATTGTTACAAAGTGATGCCGTTTGGTCTTAGGAACGCTGGGGTGACCTATCAAAGACTTGTCAATCGAATGTTTGCTAGCCAAATCGGGAAAACTATAGAGGTGTACGTGGACGATATGCTTGCAAAGTCACGACTCTCCATCAACCATGTCAAAAACTTGGAAACAATGTTCAACATCCTCTGAGAGTACCGAATGAAGCTTAACCCATTGAAGTGTCACTTCGGAGTCACATCCGAAAAGTTCCTTGGATTCATTGTTAATGCTCAAGGAATTGAAGCCAATCCCGAGAAGATCGGGGCGATTCGGAATCTCGAAACTTCCAGAACTATAAAGCAAGTACAAAGCCTCAACGAGAAGGTAGCAGCATTGAGCAGGTTCATCTCCAAATTCATGGACAAATGTATTCCCTTCTTCAATCTGATCAGGAAAGGAAAGCAGAACTTTGAATGGACTAGGGAGTGTGAGGGCGCATTATGAGCACTGGTTCAACAACTGTCTATGCCACCTATTCTGTCAAAGCTGATTGATCATGAGAGACTATACATCTATCTGGCAGTGTCAGAGAATGCAATCAGTGCTGCATTAATTCGGGAGGAGAATCGGATACAATGGCCGGTCTATTACATTAGCAAACGATTGACCAAAGTAGAGAGAAACTATCCAAAGTTGGAAAAGCTGGCCCACTGTCTCGTCATTGCCTCGAGAAAGCTTCGTCCCTACTTTCAGGCTCATCCTATCACAGTCTACACTGACCAGCCGTTACGACAAGTCCTTACACGGCCTGAGACGTCTGGTAGGTTGCTAAAGTGGAACATTGAGTTGAGTCAGTTTGATATTGCTTACACGCCAAGGCGGGCTATTCAAGGACAAGTTCTGGCGGATTTCATTACTAAATTTACTATACCGGAGGACTTTCCTGAAACCAGTGAATCTCCCAAATACATATGGAAGCTATACAAAGATGGTGCATCGAACGGCCGTTGCTCAGGCGCTGGAGCTGTACTTGAAACCCCAGAAGGTCGATCCGTATGTTATGCTTTGAAGTTTGATTTTCATGCAACGAATAACGAGGCCGAATATGAAGCTCTACTTACCGGACTCAAACTCACCAGAGACTTGAGAATTATCGCTGTGGAGATCTACTGCGATTCGCAATTGGTCGTATGCCACGTTCGAGGAGAATACCAAGCTAGAGACCGGAGGTTGGCTGCTTACCTTGCTCTGGTCCAGGAAGTGTTGAATCAGTTCGATTATTATGCCATCTATTGCATACCCTGAGAGCATAACCAGAAGGTCGATTCTTTGGCAAAACTGGCCAGCATCGGTGAAGCACAACAAATGGGACTCATCCTTGTTGAAACACTTACCTCTCCGAGTATCGATCAGATGGAGACAGACTGGGTTCATGAAGCCACACCCAAGAAAGAGTCATGGATGACCCCTTTCAGAAATTATTTTGAGCATGGAGCTTTGCCCAAGCGCAGAAGTGAGAAAAGACAAGTTCTTCGAAAAGCTTCATGATTCATTATTTAGAATGGAGTCATGTATAGAAGGGGATACTCTATTCCTTTACTACGGTGTATCACCCACAATGAAATATAATGAGTATTACATGATGTGCACGAGGGGGAATGTGGCGATCACACTAGGGGCAAGCCCTTGCTAAGAAGGTACTCCGATATGAGTATTATTGGTCGACTGTGAATCGGGACGCATTAGACTATGCCAAGAAGTGTGACAGATGTCAGAAACATGCTCGGATTCCATTTTGGCCTCCTACATACCATTATCACTGACAACGGGGACCAATTCGACAGTGTCGAGTTCAAGAACTTCTGTCAACGTTTCCATATTCGAAAGAAGTTCTAAGCGGTTGCTCACCCTCAAGCGAATGGACAGGTCGAAGCTGTTAATAAAGTTATCAAATCCATTTTGAAGAAGCGACAGGAGAAGGCCGGGGGCGAATGGGTCGATGAGCTTCCCATGGCTCTATGGGCATACCGAACTACCCACAAATCTGCAACCGACCACACTCCAATTTCACTTTCCAACGATTCGGAAGCCGTCATTCCGGTCGAATTAGAAGTACCTTCTCCTCGCGTGTGATCCGAAGACAAATGCTATATTACTTGCCGAATCTCTGGACTTATTAGATGAGAAGCATGAAGAGGCTGATTTGAGGGCAGCCGTGCACCGAAGTCGAGTTGCCCGATTGTATAATGCTAAGGTCCGACCCCGAACCTTTGAACTTGACGATCTCGTGCTTAAGAGAATTTATCTGGTCCCTTCGCATATGAAGCCAACATGGGAAGGACCGTATGTTATCGAACGGAGACTTGGAGATGGCACATTCAAATTATCGACTGTTGATGGTCTCACTTTGCTGAGAGCTTGGAACAGCGAGTCTCCGCTACTACACATAACAGGCTTTGTTCATTCATCTAGTATGCTTTCCACTTACAATTTGTTAATGCATTACAAAATTTGAACTTGTAATAAGGCAACTGACTTTGCCGTACTTTCTTATTTCAGCAATAAAATGCAATCTCTTCGAGCCAGAGTAGTGATTCTTAAAATGCGTCATGCGACCATCACAATGCACAGAGAGCTAAGTTCCATCCCATGGTGGGACTTATTCAAATAGGGAGTGACTGTGATACGACCGATCACTCGCTAAGTGAAACCCGAGCACGGGGGCAAGCCATCACACTGAAGCAAAAAAGGATTGATACAGACAATCCTCTGACTAACTCCGGTTCCCAGAGTGTGAGCCGGAGTATAAACTTAATATCCAAAACATGGGTTCAAGGAGGGTGGATCCGTCCACCCACGACTTCACCCATGTGCAATTTAAACTCGAGGAGGATGGATCCGTCCGTCTAACGACCTCGCCCTTCATACTCACAAGCTCGAGAAGGATGGATCCGTCCACCTACGACTTCACATGTTTACTCAGGGTGGATGTGACTCGACCATCTATGATCCTGATCAGTTTATCTTTCCCAGAGTGCGAACGAGATCTCAAAACTCAAAACAGATGTGATCGACTGTCTGTTAACTAACTCCAGATTCCCAAAGCACGAACTGGAGTATAAACGTTAATTGGGTGCGATTGACCACCCATGAATAACTCTAAGTCCCCAGAGCGCGGACTGGAGTATAAACACAAATTGGATATGACTGACCGCCCACAAATCAACCTAAGTCCCCGAAGTGTGGACGCAATTCCGATTATTAAAACGGGAGTGACTGACCGCCCAAAAAAAAATTTAAGTCCCCAAAGCATGGACATAACTTTAAACATTAAGCAGGCACGACCGACCGCTAGCATGCGAGTTCAATCCCCAGAGTATGGATGCGATTGTCAATACATGAGCGAATGTGATCCGACCACTCGAACTCATCTCACAACAACTTAGTTCCGACTAAGTCAAATTAAAAGTGTCGAAAGTGAAAAGCAATCATCGTACGACCACTTCAACTCATCCCCAGGACCGGGGGCATAACTCGAACACCAACTGTCGATTGAGATAGTACAACATTAGGACTCGACTTAACGTTTGGTTACAACTCAGAGCCATGACTCCGAGATTTAATAGCCGAACATGAGTCCTATCCAAAGACTAAAGCTTCACAAGTGTACTGAATAAAAATTCAAGTGCCAGAACACTTACGCAAATAAACTCAGAGTTATGCCAAAAAGGCAAAATGAGATTTTATTTCCTCTATTCTTTGGAGACAAAGTAAGTAAAAAAAAAGAGCCTATTCCAAAAATTCCAACTAGCAGGGGCCGAACCGCATCTATACATGGCCTACTGAAAGAAAAAGAGGAATTCCTAATTATATACCAAAAAGGGGACACAAAGAGACATGCCTACTCCCTATGTTTCTTCTTCTTCTTCCCCTTCGGCGTCGACCCACTGGAGCTACCGCTGTGGTGCCGTTTCAAACTCTTGTCTTTACTCGGCTTATCCCCGGCCGAGGGAAGAATTGTAATCTCCTCCTCCGAACTCATGGAAATTAGAACGCTTTTGGAATGCGTGGTCGGAGGGACATGGGTACTTTCTATATGAGGAGACATGGGGGGTACTCCAGTGATGATGATTGTACCACCCGGAGACACCATGCGTAAAGGGGCCGGGCCAGGAACTACCATTCCACCTCCAATATCGCTACCCAGCGCGGCACTTGCTATATCAGCACTAATATCCACCATTATCGCCTCATCATGAGCTGCTTGAGTGTCCGACAGGATGCTGGCAGTTGGGGACAAGGAGCTGGCTTTGAACACGCCTTCGCCCGTGACAAAAGGCAAATCTATAAGTGGATCGCTCTGATGACCGAGGAGTTCTTCCATCATCTGTTCATTGAAGATAAAAGCGCTCACATGAACTTCCTCAGTCGATGTGATAGCTGTAGTAGTCATCACCTCCATCACAATAACCTCCTGCTCTTGATGCTGCTCTTGGGTTGCGGGGGGCACGGCCGATGCAGCTCCTACAACTGAATGGAGATAAGAGAAAATATTAGTGACTTCTTATGATAACACTCCAGACTTTGAATAAATTCGAGAAGTGTTCAGAGCACCTTCCTCAGGTTGGCTATTGGGTGGAGCCGGGACTCCTTCGAAAATGTGCTCGAAAGCCGGAGACAATTGCGGTTGATCGGGATCGTAAGCAGGCATAGGTGGAGGATCAACTGCAGGGGTAGATTCAGGCTGGGTTGGCATAGGGATTTCAGAACTTATGACATGATGCTTAACACCAGAACCCTCTCCGACCTCCGGACAATGAGTGATAAGTTTCTCTCTTTCGAATGTGACAATGGCCTTATAAAGAACCGTCCTCTCATCTTCAATCAACACCCGGTTCTCCAGTTCAAACTCATCAATAGATGTAGTGTGATGTTCAGCCTTCTCATCATCCACCAAGCGATGCCAGGCAATATGAAAATGGGTCGGATAATCGTCGAGCCAGCTCAGACTGTGGTATTTCTGGACATTGGCATTATAAGTGATCATAAGGTCTTCCATATCGCCTTCTAGCCTGGCCTCCGCCGCTCCGACTTCAGCTTCAATTCTAGCCTTAGCTTCCTAAACCTTTAGAACTGCCACATCCCGCTCTCCCTTAAGTTCGACAGCCTGATCGCATGCCTCCTGAGCAGCCTTATTAGCGTCGTCCCTTTCTTTTGGCAACCTCAGTGTATTTAGCTTTAAGCTCATTAAGCTCTTTGAGCGCATTGTCTCTTTCAGCTGTAACGATGGCGTTTCTGTGGCCCATATCATCGACCAGTTTAAAGTGCTCTTGCCTCATTTGCTCCATTTTCTTGTTGGCCTCATCGACTTTTTTTCAAGGCCTCTGTCTCTGAGTTCCTCAAGATGTCATTTTCACCCGTGAGCACTTGAACTATGCGGTCTTTTTGAGCGAGGTCTTTTTCAACTATTCAATTGCCTTTGCCCGATCGAATGCCACAGCCGAGGCTTTCTCTGCAGTTTTCTTCCATTCCCGATATTGGTTGTAGGCATGGTAAACATAGTCATGCATAGTTTTCTTTGCCCCTTCTAGAATCAACTGCAAATTTGGAGGGAAGTGGAAGCCGTCAAAGCAAATGTTAGGGAATTCTTTCGGTAGCTGAGCAATTCGGGCAGCTCCCTCCCCTGTGAGCTCTGTAGCCGTTGATGTAATAACAGTAGGAGCGTCCGCCCCAGTTCTGTGGCGTTACTCGCCAGGCCTTCAAGTTTGTAGAGGCACTGGGTAGCGTAGGATTTCGGCAATGTGTGATCCAAAACCAGAGGGTGGCAAGGGAACTCGGGGTGGAGGAGAGCGCGATCGGGAGCGGCGCCTATCTCGCCACTCTCTTTCTCTCTCTTTCTCTTTCTCTGTCTCTCGCCCGATCTTTATCCCTATCATAATGATTCTTGTCCTGACTAGAGTAGCGACGATCATAGTCTGATTCGTGCATGTGAGACTCTCGGTATGAACTAGAAGATTGGCGTGCAGCACGAAGGCTACCAACCATGGATCCTTTCTTCGACATTGTATCTGAAAAATGGAAGAAGAAGTAGAGTTAGTTATCTCTGGAGATTGAACAGCTTATGTATATTGGGTATATGGTGCCGTGAAGTGTGTGCATGCATGTGTAAACCCCCCAACCAATCGGAAGTAGTAGCCATACTCGGAGGAGTTGGCTCTCCTAAATCTAAGGCACTTTGAAGTCCTTCCAACCCGGTGTCTTGTTGAAGAGATACATAGTCTGGAATTGGGAGATCTGCAAGTCCTTCGAAAGGGCTCTCCATGTGAGAGGAGGGAGCCTCTGAAATTACCACACCCGCTGCTGGTAAAGATATGACAACAAACTTGCGTCTTGGGGCCTTGTGGGCAGTGGCTTTGCCCTTTCTTATCCTCTCCTAGTGTTGAGGACTTTGTGAAGGCCCAGGTGTGGGTTCATCTCCAGCAGGCGTGTCCTCATCGTCACCTTGCTCAGTGATCACTATCCCATGAACTCTCCTCCTAACTTGCCTTGCCGGAACCGCCCTAAGAGATCCTTCGAGCCCGATGCTTTGACTCCTTCCAATTATCCCAACGGCTCTCAGTTTTTCATCTATTAGAACTTCGTCAATTTCTCTGTCCTCAACGGGCACTCTTTGAAGAACCTTTACAATCTCTTTAAATTGGTCGCCTTCGGGTCGCGGAATCGAAGTTGTGAAAGAAAGAAAGTATTAGATTCGACATCAAATAAGATTATCCAGTCAATCGACATAAAAGTTGAAGTACTTACGCCTGACTAGCCACCGTCTGGCGATACCCGGTGGGCATCGGACATAGAACCATTCAGTCTTGAAGTAACTTAGCTTGGTCCAAGCTTCGATCGCGGCCTCACAGTTCCTAACTGCCTCTAAGAAGGTGAAAGATGGATCATCCCCTTGGCTCTTTATATTGAACATGCACCGGACTTCCTATGGAGTCGGGGGTCGAAAAAGGTGCTCCATGAAGACGATAAATAAGCTATTCAGCGAAGCATACCCGTTCAGGTGCATCTATGACGAAGCAATCCTTAAGTAGGATAACACTTCTCGGATGTATTGTTTGAATGGAGGGAGTGTCCCAGCCGTGCACGAGAATCTATTAAAAGCGGTATACCCTTTCGGGGGAGAGTGGGGTTTGTCTTCTGCCCTCGGTAGTAGGACGTCATCCCTCGACAATCCATGCCTTGTGCAAATCCTACCTAGTATTTCCTCAGAGATATTGGATGGAACAGAGTCTTGTGGATTCCCGATGAAGGCTGCTCCTGGTAGCTCATCCGGAGCTAGACTTATAACTTCGCCTGCGATAGCCGGCATCTCTATTATGGGAAGAGGCGGACTCTGAGCCTCCTGTCGTTGCGAATTTCCGGGTTCCATAACTAGTCAACTCAGCAAAAATCATCGTTAGATGACAATAAACCCATGTTTCCCCCAGTGTGAAATGCATGAATGTGTTGTGCAGTGCAATGCTATATATTATTTAAAAATTCAATGAAGATTGAAAAGTGTTTGAACGACGAGACTTCAAAATTCAACTGGAGTGACCGTCATCGCTGACCGTCAAAACCGCGCCATCCACACTTCGGAGATCGACCCAAGTTAAGATTCATCAAATATTGTCAAGTTACAGTTCCATTGACGAGCTTCAGAAGGTAGTCGAATATGCAGTGAAACGGTTAGGTCCAATTGTGCAAGGAAGAAGCTCGTCGGAGTCAAATGTTCGAGTGTGCAAAAGATTTCATATCCATCAAAATGCAAGTTCGGATCTATCATCAGAAGTGCGATTCGTATCGATCAGGGAAGTCGACAGTTCATATCAATCGCCGAAAGGTCAATTCGTATCCATCCAAAGCGCTAAACTTCATATCGATCACTTACAACGTTTCCGTATCGACCGCTAGATTCAAGTCTTCGTATCGATCGCCACCAATCGATACGAACCCCCCATTATCGATCGATGCAAAGCTCCCCACACCATCGATACGAAGTTTCATTGCCCGTATCGACACGAGCTCCCTCTCAATCCAGACCGATACGTGTTTGTCCTTCATCCATCATCAATACATGCTCCTTTCTTCATATCCCTCTACACTCCTTCTCCAAACAGCGCAAGTGCCATTCCATCCTCCACTAATCATGCTCCGGTCTAACTCCGACCGCGTCATCACCAGAGCTGGTCGCGACCATGAAGGGATTGGCTTTGAGTCTCAAATCTCATCGTGCTAATACGGGATTATTCAATTAATTACCTAAATCAACGTATAAACTTGAGGTATTAGAGAGTAGTATTGATTTGGGGACGAAGGCAGTTTTTATTTCTCGGTTTCTGTATCGATACGAAAGCAGGAGCAAATGTGAAAGCAAACGGAAATTTGGTTAAGTGTGGAAAGTATTTACATGGGTGGAAAACCAAAGGGAAAAGGCTCTTCGTCTCTCGGTGGTCTTGATCGGTTGGAACAGTCAATAACACAACCGATACAAAAAATAGTTTGTATCCAGCATTTAGTAAACTCGGTTTGTATCCATCAAGGTAGTTTCTCCCAAATCGATACGAGGAAGGGTCCTTTCGTATCCATTCCACATCAACTCAAAGAACCTGCTATTCGTGTCCATCTGCTAGTCAATATGAATGATATCCTGAGAACCAATTGGGCTATTTCGTGTCCAATATTTTGAAGACCACTAGGATTTGCATCCATCGATATGAACTATTTTGAAAAACCAACCAATCTGTGTCGATCGCCATTGATATGAAAATAATTTTTCAACTTTTCACATCGATCCCAAAACAACCATCAAGCGTTGTTACAACTCAAATTTGACATCAATTCAGGAGAGGATCGATACGAAGGGATACACCAAAACAACCATCAAGCGTTGTTACAACTCAAATTTCACATCGATTCTGGAGAGGATCGATTCGCAATTCGACACAAGAAAACTTACAACGACTCGTGGACGTACAGATGTTAACGAGAGTCAGGTTAATGTACATTTTGTGTGTGATGAATTAACATTCAGTTTTCAAACTTCACAGGAATTGAACGCTCACCTAGTGGCAATTGCAAGAATGAATAACATATTTTTGGCACTCAACACTTAGTTACAACAATGCATAGTACAATCATTGGTAGTTGACAATTCAGTATTTATATTACCAAGAAACAATCAAAAGTTACATGTTTTGGCGAAAAGACAACGAGTACACAACAAATCAGATAGAACTTTTCAGACAGAAGGTTGCAGCTTTTCAAAGCACGTCATGTTCACACAAGACATACTTTGGGGGGCAAGTGTTATCCCGCCTTTTGGCAAGATCGTGGCACCAAGAACTTGACTAGAAACCAAGGACAGTCTGTCCCGAATTTCAGTTACTCACAGGTCCACTATGGATACTGGTAGATTTTGCCCGGGTCCGGATCGAGCTACAATCGATATAGTATGACAAGCAAAGCTATAGGAGCCAACGTTCTAAATTTCAACTCAATCGAAGTTCGTACGCGCAAGATATTGGTCGATCAAAGTCAAGGGAGTCACATCCAATTTGTATCCATGGAGAGGACACCGTGTTCGTATCCATCCCCTCAAAAGATCTCCTTCGTATCCACTAAGAGACCATTGGTTTGTATCCATTGAACTTGCTATGCTTCGTATCCATTATGGCCGACAACGTTTCGTATCCTTCAAGAAAACGATGGTTCGTATCTGTGGAAGGGCTCTGCTTCGTACCCATCACTTGACAGCATTTCGTATCGCTCGTAAACCGATATGAAAAGCCTTAGCCTACATCGATATGAATTGAACCTACACTCGTCAATACGAGGAACATTTCCTAGATGGATACGAACAAGGCACGTTCAAGAGAAAGTCTCAGTCGCTCGGCATGAAAAGTGGATCAATCCAAGAATATAGCGCCACATCATCTAGCGGTCACGAGCACAACATGGATACGAACGAGATCGATACGAACGTATCGATATGAGCTCAGCAGCATACCGAAAAACCAAACTTGCATCGATCATAACTCAAAATCTACAAGTCCTAATGCCACCAAATTTTCACAAGAGCTTGTGTACTACTTCAAGAATGTACCTGATCGATCTTGGCCCAAAAAGATCATTTCTTGATCGATATGAATTGGATACGTATCGATCATGGATCGAGTCGAAATGACCAGGGATCGATCACGTGGGCCCACCCATTTGAGAGAAGGAGTCTTCCGAGTTTGGGGTGAGATATTTGCAGCCTACACCTATACATAGCAGTCCAAGGGCTTCAGAAAAGGGACTTTTGACTCAGGAATGCCGATACTCTACCGAAGTCATCATTGTACCTCGAGTGTTCTGTTGTAAACAATTGTAATCAGCGAGAGTTATTAATAAACAGCAAACTTTCTATAGTGGACGTAGGCTACAACGCCGAACCACTCTAAATCTCTATGTTCTCATAATTCTATTTGTCTGTTTTTGGTGTGTTTGCTAGATTAAACTCAATTTTCATTTGTATTCTTCACTTTGATCTCTTCAAACATGCCCGAAGAGTGTTGTGCCCAATTTTGGGACAAACACTAACTCCACAACAATTTCATCACATACACTTGGTTTTTCTTTCATAAACACAATACCATCATATCATAACCAACCATTCACGTATACATATCCAAACATATCATTTAACAACTAAATCACAAATCTAAACTCAAACACAAACTTATAATCATATATCATCGTAACGACATGATGATTCAACACAACGACCACTACATATAATTCAAGTAATTTTCTTTTCTAATAAACAAGAATTTTACTTTTCACATCTTTATTAAATCAAGACAAACTTTCGCTAAACTTGGATAAGCTAGAATTTTGCAAAAAGTGAAAATTTGGATCCTTGAACACTTGAAATGGGCCCGACCATGTAAACTTTGGGCTCGACCTAGTATATGTTGGGCACAGCCACATAGTTGTAGGGTGTTTGAGTGCTTGCAACTTGGAAGAGGAGTGTTATAGAAGATGTAGAAATGGTTTAGCAAGAATTGAAAGTGTTTTAAGTAGAAAGAAGTGATTTTTTCTTATTCTAGAGTTTAAGAAAAGAGGCCAAGGATGTGTTTGCTTAAGCTTTTAGGAATTTTGAAATGATGAAGGAGGTTGTAAAAATGAGTACACAAAAGTTAAGAGGTATATATAGGCTTAGGGAAATTAATTAAAATGTGTAAGTGCTTGAAATAAAATATATACATGCATGCATCACCACTCCCTCCTCCTCATAATTTCCATCCACTACATTTACACTTGCCTTTTGCACTATTCAATCCATATCTCCTTGTACTTGTGTTGGAAAAGAGTATTTGTATATATGTTATGTATATATATGTATATATATATATTTATGAAATAAATTCTTCTGTTAATTTACGTGCTTATATACTTAAGTGTAATATGTACATGTGCATACCATTTTAAAATGGTTTATAAAGTGTGCATGTGTATTTACAATAGTGTTACGGAATTTCGATAACTTTTAACCAATGTAAAATAAATATTTCAAAAAATAATTTTCGGTCACATTTTCTATTTCTTTATGAACTATATACACTGGTAAATAAATTTTGTAAACGATTTTATCACCATTGGTTATTATTAAATAATTTTATTTGTTAATAAAAATCCATTTATTAATTATTTAAAAATATAATTAAATATTCATTAAATAGCGATTAAATTCTGGGTCGTTACCTCCAAAATTCACTGCAATTCCAGCAGCAAACTCTAATATGATATCTATGTCCACCAGTTATCTCTGTTTAAATCCTTGCCCATAAATGCTAGTTCATTCTCTCCAAGAACTTTTGACATGGTTGTGATTGACAATGTCAGTATTCCACCTGCATGTTGTCAAAGAGGGCGTTAATTATTAGTCGGGTTATTTAATTGGTTTCATCTTGGATTCTTCCGCTCCTTACAATGAAGTTCGTGAACAACGCAAGTAAGTTTGATATCTTTGTGTCCAATATTACATAATATGTTTTATTTTAAATTTGCAAATAAGAATGACAAGCTAAAAGTGCTTGAGACTAGTCCACTTATCACAGAGGGGAAATGGTTATTGCTACACCATGGATTATTAGTATGGACAAAGCTAGGGAGCAGATTCTTTCTATTCCTATTTGGGCCACCTTTACTCATATTCCGTCTTTTCTACAGCCTTTGTTGGGCTTTATTAACCCAAAAAATGGATCAACACCCTGGTTTGAGTGTGAAAGCACCAACCCTGTTCTCACAGAGCAATAATATAGATAATAGATATAGAAAAAATCAGGAAAAGAAAGAAGACAAGAAGATTTTTATGGTGGTTCGGCTATCAACGAAGCCTACGTTCTTTATAGTTTTTATTATAGATTGATTGTTGTTTACAAGATGTATTTGACTTCAAAGTTCTTGGATATCCTTAGCTAGATTGAATCTCCATGATTGTAATCCACTGGAGAATCACAATGCACCCCTTTGGAGACTATTATGAGGGAGGTGAAGAGTGAAGAAAACTTCCAACAGAGTTTCAGCAACCATTCCGAAGGATCCCCCCGTTGGTTGCAGATGGGAGAATATTTATAGAGATCGAAGAGCTCTTGGGCCAAGCTTGTTTGCCAACTACTTGCAAATGAACACAGGAAGGGCATTGGAGTTTACATCACGATCCGAGCCAAAGTGATGGATTGCTAGCAATCCACCATGGATCGCTAGCAATCCACCATGGATCGCTAGCGATCCATAGTATTTGCTTGAATGTGAGCTAGCTCCTTAGCTTTACCCTCTCCTGTGCTTTGTGTGAAATAGTTGCGATCCTCCGATGTTGTATGGATCGCTAAAGATCCATACACTTAGTCTGTTTTTGGGCTTTAGTGAATGGAGTGTCTTTGCCGTCTTGCATCGATGTTGTTCATGTAATCTTGTTGCACGTCGCCTTGTTTCGATGATGGTTTACTTGCTAGTTTTATTCAACTGCTAATTGGACTGGACGGACGCTTGTCTCTTAGTTTAACCAACTTGGAATCTCCTCAAACTCAGTCATTGCTTCTATAATATAGAGTGAATCACGATGCAAGAGAATCGACAAATTCCGAGGTCAATCCCATGGATCGCTAGCGACTCATAGGCCATGGATCGCTAGCGATCCATGTCCTTAGTGGATTTTCACATTCTTTTTTCCTGGCTCCCTTTGGCCTATTACTCAAGCTCTTTTGGTTGATTTCTGAGCTGTTCTAACTCGACCAAATTGTTCCGACTTTTCTTGGATCCGCTTGGGTTAAAAACCTAGATAATATTTGCCCCCTAGAGTACGTCTTCATTGAAAACAAGGCATGCTATGGAAGTAATCGATTTTCAGTACTTGTTCGTTGAATTCCAAGTAGTTTTGTAAGGACCACATGAATTTGAATTAGGCTAGACTCTCGCTTGCTAAGCTCCGCCTCGGACTGTCATTGCTTACCAAAAAAGACCAGATTTCACACTGTAGCGTTTTGGAATGCCTCGAAGTAGTATATGGATATCGCTAGGAAAATTTGGGACAAAAAGCAGGCAATCATATGGATCGCTAGCGATCCGACACGATGGATCGCTAGCGATCCAATTACTTAGGAAATTTTTGGTGCACGTTATCTACTCCTACTTAAGTACCTTCGAGCTGATCCATTCGTCTTTTGTCATTCGAGCCGAGCTTCTTTCTGCGACCTAATCTTACAACTACGATCCGACCTATCTTCCGATCAATTTGATTCATCATCTCCAGCAATCCAACCTTATCCAAACCTCCACCGTGATTCCTTCTACGCTGTCGACTCTAGAGCTTCATCGTCGCCTTTCCAAATCGTCTCCGACCAAACCCTAGTTCGCCCACTGCCTTAGATCGCCCCCGACCCATTCTCAGATCGCTGCCGATTTATTTTTAGCTAGCCGATCCTAAAGTTTCAACCAATTTTGCGTTTAGATCGTGAATCCAAGGTGGGTTTGCTGATTATGATGTTCGTTTAGTGATTCAGTGGTGGAGTTACACTCGTGGTGTTCGTCGTAGAAAGTTCGAGTCGATTGCAATTGTATGGAGAAAGATAGTAAATCGAGTCTTGAGTTCTTCATGGAACGACATTCGGTCCTTGTCTCGGTGCTTGACGCATTTTGTTATCTTTGTCCTTATAATCAGAATCAATTTGCACAGAGTTTCAATGTCGATATAGTATGATGCATTGCGAATTGGGCTTGGCCCTTCCGGAGGACTTGGATTAATCTTACTTGCTTTTGCATGCTATGTGTCCCTGTACTGAGAAGAACTTTCCATGTCGCTTCAGACAAGGATCCGTTATAGATTGTTGATCGACAACGGGTAAGTGTAGAAGAAGTAAAAACAAAAGAAAACGATATGGGGAGTCCTTTTCCTTTTCTGCAGTGAGCGAACTATCTACACGGGATAGAGCATTTGTAGTGTTGGGGACACCAAGCTTACCCCCCCCCCATAGACAATACACTGCACTTGCCCCGATACATACTTGAAATCCGATGTGTCGGCAGGAATCAATGTCTCTTTGGAATTCAAGTGTTGTAGGGGGAATTATTAGTCTAGAATAGAATTACCTGACCGTTTCAGACGCAAATCCTATTGTTAAGAATGAAGTATCCATCTTCTCGCCGTAAGTCTAGTGGAGGAAGTTTGGCACTTTCGGAAGCCAAGTCGTTGTTTGTTGCCCCTTCTCCTTCTTCTTCACAGATTGAGTATAGGCAGTTAGTCCCAGTCAGTCCAGTCTTGGATCGAATTCCTCCTAATTTTAGAGTCCTTCTCAACCCTCCGGAGATAGCTTCTTCCGTAATTTCCACTAAAGTCTTGCAGAACATATGCTTGCAGCATGGTATCCCGTAGGAAGACGTGCGCCTCCTAGAGAAGGATGAATTTGATCACATGCCGCCTCCGGGATATACTGCTTGTCATCGGTATATGTGCCTGAACTGAGCCGTGCCCCCCTTTTAACGACTTTTTGAGACCCTCTCGAACTTAGGAATCGCTCCATTCCAGATCCACCCCAACAGATACGCCATCTTAACTTGTTTGCACGTCCTTTTCATGTGAACATTTAATTATGCCCCGTGCTTTGATGAGTTGAGATCCTTTCTTTCATTCAAGAAAAGAGATGAGTGCCTATACTTGGTTATGATTGAGACTCACTGAAATCATAAGATCATATTGCAACTACAAAGCAACCTATCTCAATTCAACACTCAATACTTCTTTGTCAGATGTTCTGAGGGGTTCAACCATCTTTGGACAATAGGGGTAAGTTCTCTATCTCACTCATTGAGTTCCAATGTGCCGCTGTGGAATTTCTAACAAGTTGAATACTTCCTACAGTTATTCCAAGGCCAAACAGAGACTTTTCTCTCGATGAAACATTCTGAACCCTAAAGGCCATCGATTTTGGAGAAAGATCTGTTAAAGTCTTGTTGACTAACAAAAGCTTACTTCGATTCGGACTGTTGCATCTGGGGAGATCTGCAGTTCCAATTGAGGCCCCATCCTCTTCTCGATCCAGGATATGTACACGATCCACCTCCTCGTCTCATGGTTTCAAAGAAAGCGCTTCTTAAGAAAGGGAAGGCTTGTCTGGAGAGTCGGCTGAATGGATTCACGAGGGAAAAGATGTTGCCGGCCAGAATGCCTCCGATTTAGAAAGAAGGAAAAAAGGAGTTTAAACAAACAGGGGGCTAGCAACAGAAAAGGAGGAGAGTGAAATTGATTAGAGAAGCGATGAGTCCTCCTCTAGTGATGGCTATGACTTTGATGCAGATTCGGATGATGGTGATTCTGAATCATGCCATGAGACCCCGGGAATGAGCCCCGTTGTCCTTAGCTCTCCTCTCCCAAAGATGGGCGGAAAAGATGGTGATCCAGAAGCCGGACAACGTTAGGATCCCTCGATTAAAGATGCCGGTGTAGATTTCGAATATCTAAGCGATGCGTATATCGATGTTGATGCACTCATGGGGGAAGATCCCAAGTTTGAAGAGAGTCTCCTCATTCGGGCCGTATTACGCTCGAAATTAGTCCGAATCCTTCCACGACGGCTACTCGATCCAGTTTGTGACATCGCTTTATGCCCTCCCCCAAAACACATTACACATTTCACTAGGGTTACACTCACTTACACATATACTATTTATGCCTATTCTCCATTACTAAGACCTTTTATTTATTCTTCATGTAAGGTACCATGAGAGGACGCAGCCTTTATGATGATCTTTAAGAATTTACCGACTCTCAAAGCTGTTCGAAGTGATCTTCCAGCCATCACCAACCTCGCGAGACTAAGGAGGAGTATCAAAGAAGAAAAGATTTAGAGGCTGAGGCTCATTGTTGAGACGAGAGGGAACATAGTCGAATATACAACGGTGGGTACGGAAAAAGGAAGACTTTCGACGAGAGAGAGGAGCCACCGAAAAAGTCAAAATTCAATCGCAGTTCCCTTTCTTCAGAACAACATGCCTTTCTTCGGCCTCCGCCTCGATTGGTTTCGACATCCCGATTTCTGCTGTACACATTCCACCTTCAACTCACGTTCCATCATCTCATGTGGCTCTCGCCCTCGACTCTTCATGCCCCCACCAGAGATTTGCTATGTTCTTCCCAGGCTTGAGGTAGCGCTCCCTGGCTGGTTTTTAAGGGGGGTTAAATTTGATCGTGAACTCCAACCGATTCGTAGAGGCATATATATGCCATATCTTTAGGCTATCCAGAATGATTTAGAATAAGCCGAAGGGTGGAAAAATTATGCAAACAGCTGGCAGATATGAATCGCAACAACTATCAAGAAATCCTTTCCTTTGAATCGGAGAAGGACGATTTCGGAAGAGCGTTGGTGGAAGGCTATGCCAGAATCAAACAGATGGAAGAAGAAAAGGATGCGGCACTTCAAGAAAGCAAGAACAACGTCGGCTTACTGAAGGAGCTAAAAGAGGAGCATGCGAAGATCGAGATCATCCTGAGAGATGAAATCAAAAAAGCGCATGACGAAGAAGTTAAACTACAAGTGGAACTTAAAGCCCACGATACAATCATTGAAGCCCAGAGGAAGACTTTTCTGACCACGAAAGGATCATAGAAGATCATAATGAGGCGATTGACCATGAAAGGATTGTAGAAGATCATAATAAGATGATCGCTGAATATGAAGTAGTCGTGAAGTCGCACGATAAAACAATCTTTGAATAGGCTAAGATGATTGCCACGCACCAGGACCGAGTCACGCAGCTTAGAGCTGATAAAAATCGTGTCGAAGTTGAGAAGACCGCTGTTACAATGGATTATTTGGAACTTCAGAGTACTTTCGAGAGGAAGATGGAAAAGATGGATGAGACCATCTTGAACTTCTATGTCAACTCCCTACTGCACTAGGGAAGTCTCAGCTACTTAGGCCCTAAATTTCGCGCACTCTCGCTGTGGTTTGGGAGGAAATCTTGACCCACTTTCATGATAGCAGGAATGTTTATACTGACCGAGAGTTAGAGAATGCCCACCTCAATGAAGAATCAAAGAAGGCGTTGCTAGAGAGCCGGGAGATTTTTCAGATTGAGGGAGAGAAAGAAGTTGCCGATGCTACCATGACAACAACTGTCGAAGCGCTTCCGAAGCTTTTATTTCTGGTGCTGGCGAACCATCGGGGCAGCCCCGTGATCTGCCAACAAGTTCTGGCCTTGAAGCTTCCCCTCGGATTGTAAAGCCATCGAAGGAAGGTAAGGCAGTGAATACGAAGTTGACATTCTCGGCCATTCTTCCGGTATAACTAATCTACTTGTTTCTTTTGAGTTCGAGAACCTTCAACTCATGCCGCAACAGCAGGATGAGTTTAACTATTTCATTTTAGATCTTATAGGTCTGCCCTCCTTGTCTGCCAATCCGCTAGTTTCCTCGGTACCTGGACCTGTTGCTATCTCCACCGCTTCCATGCTCATTTCTGTACCCGCTCTGGTCGCTGTGTCCGTGTCTGGCTTGCAGCCGGGGCTAGAATCTGAGAAGATCGCCGCACTTCATGGCTTGGACGATCCTTTCGTATCTTTGGAAGGTGACTTAACAGCGGCCGAAGATCGGGAGTAGGAAATTCAAATTGAGCAGCCACGCAAATATCAACAAGAACTGGTTTCCATTAAGAAAGAGAAAGTTGAAGCGATCAAGGCCTCGAAGAGCTCCCACAGATCTTGGAAGCGTAAAACGAAAGGCAAGTCTTTTGACAAAGTCACAGAGTAGGAGGAAGATGTTAGCACCAAGGAAATAGTTGACATTACCAGCAGCGAAACCACTCCTGGGATGAAGCAAAAACTCCGAACAAAAGGCGGGAAAGGGAGTGGTGGAAAAAAAGGCGCTAAGAAGCTTGGACGGTAGCTGATCTGCTTTTGATTCATTTTGTGTTGTTTAGTTCAAGTGCAGAGTTTGCACTTAGTTTATTTTGTGTGTTGTCCGTACGTTTTCTTTTATTGGCCGTCACTGTGTGGGTTCGGCCTCCACGTTTTGACCTTGTATAGAAGAAAGTTATAAGTAATACATTGTTGATACTTTGATTATACCTTTACTTGTATGCTCATATATGTTCTGTGCACTTATGCTTATTTTGTTTACACTTATCTGCTTAAATGTGTTCTGTGCTCTTATGTTTATTTTGTTTGCTTCCATTTCACTTTATCTAGTTCTGTGATTACTGCCAAAATTCTTTTTTGGAGTAACAAAACTTGTGAAATTTTTGTTTTTTTAAACATTTTTATTTAAGTACCAGTGTATGCACCCCAGTTCATAGGGCTGTTTACTTCAAACACTTGACAAACAACTGGTAACTTATGGTTTGAATAGTTTGCATATTAAAATTAGGAATTTGACTAAGTCACAACTCGATTTTTCCTCTATGAAACTTTAGTATATAGTTTATGTTTTTATGCGATTCTGATAAGTATGCAACATATGCATGTTTGAAATATGCACAAAAATGTAAACTAAGTGCATAACATATAGTCATGAGATTAACTGTTAAAACATTCAGAAGCATACAGTTACAAGATTAACATAATGAATAACCTTTGCAAATTTTGGAAGTTAAACCGCTTATCACTTCTCAAAAACGTGAGTAGATACTTATGAGTATCGTTTCTTAGGATTTTTGCAATCTTCGAACATGCAGTTCATTGCTTAGAGCATGCGCATTGTATGAGTTAACTGTAGACTTTTTCATGTTATTCACGTTAAGTGTTATAGTTAACCATTGAGTGTTAGCAATCGGAGTTTCTTGCCGGTTTGTAGCACTCTGATTTTGTTGGAGTTGTGCCCATTACTTCTAATAATGGGAGTGGGTTGATCCTTATTATTCCTGCGATGGATAAGTTTCCCGGTATTGCCGGGGCAATTCCAGTACTTAAGTGTGCGTGGCTTATGTAATGCGCCGCTTTTAGGGATCGATATGTTGATCCTTCGACCTGGAACGATTTTGATACTGCTCAATGTTGCCTGTCTTCGGGCAACGTGAGAAGTTTATGATTTAGGAGCATGATTTCATGACTTGGGGAGTTAATACGCGGCTTATGGGATGCGCGACGTTTGGGACCGATATGACTCGTCGGTCCAAAACAGTTTTGATACTTCTCGATGTTGCCTTTCTTCGGGCAACGAGAGGAGTTTATGATTTAGGAGCGTGATTCCATGGCTCGAAAAGTTAATGCATGGTTTATTAAGTGTGCGGCTTTTAAAACTTCTCCATGTTGCCTATCTTCGGGCAACATGAGGGGTTTGCGATGTAAGACCTAGTGCGCGGCTTACAGGATGTGCGACATTTTTACTTGAGCCTTCCCGATGTTGCCGGGGCAACACCGTTATTAGGAAGGTGAGGATTAGGTTCCGTCGATCCAATGGTTTGTCGATTTGCTTCGATCGACTCGGCGGGTAAGTGGAGGGCACTTGAGCGTGATTCCACTTTCTCAAGTAGCGATTGAAAAGTTTTGAGCCGATTTGACCCCGTCGACTCGGTAGGTTACTATTATGAACATAGTTGTGTTGGTTCAAAAAGTGAATCAATTTTATTAAGGAAAGTTGGGCAAGTTTTGCTTTTTTACAATGCATCGGCATCCAGGGACGGCTTATTTGCTGAAAAATAGAAAATACAAAAGGTAGTTTTCAGACGAAGTAACGACGAAACGATTCGCTATTCCATGCTCTGGGAATTTGGATTCTGTCGATAGTTGTTAGCTTTAATGTTCCGTCCCTTAGCTTTTGATTGATGACATATGGCCTTTCCCAGTTCGGTCTGAAGGCCCTTGGAATGAAGTAGACTCGCTTGAGGATGAGATCTTCCACTTCGAAGGCTTGGTTGTGAACCTTGGAGTTAAAGTATCACACGACCCTTTTTTGGTGGGCAGCAGTTCTCAACTCCACTTCTTCCCTTCTTTCATTAATCATATCTAGCGACTCGAGTAGGAGCTGCTTGTTTTATTTCAAATTAAAATTTTGCCTTCGGTGCGAGAGGACTTCTAATTTAACATGAATCATTGCTTCTGAGCCATATGCCAGAGCGAACGGAGTGTGACCGGTTGCCACTTTGTGGGTAGTTCTATAGGCCTATAGTGCGAGTGGAAATTCATCAACCCAGTTGCCTTTTGCTTTAGTTAGTCGCTTTTTGATAGTGGACTTGATGATCTTGTTTATTGCTTCCACCTGCCCGTTTGCTTGCGGATGGGCGACTACAAAGAAGCTCTTCTCAATTCGGAAGTGCTTGCAAAATTCTTTGAACTCGGCGCTTTCGAATTGGGTTCCATGACAGTGATGATTTTATGTGGTACACCAAACCTGCAAATAATGCTTTAAAATTAATGATTTTCTTTGTAGTTATGGTAGCCAGCGGTTCCGCTTGGCCCATTTCGTGAAATAATCAACGGCGACTATAGCGTATTTGGTCCCTCCTTTTGCTATTGGCAAGATTCCAACTAAATCGATTCCACATATTGCAAATGGCCACCGGCTAACCATCTGCGTTAGCTCTGTAGAGGGAGTTCTTTTAATTTTGCCGAATATTTGGCAACTTTCACACTTCTGGCGTAGTCACAGCATCGCGCTTTATTGTTGGCTAGAAGTATCGGTACCGAGGACCTTTTTCGCAAGGGTCTTCCCACCAATGTGGTTCCGCATTCGCCTTCGTGCACTTCCTTCAGGATACGTCTGGCTTCATCATTGGGCACACATCTAAGAAGGGGGGTTGAAAATTCCTTTCGGCAAAGTATTCCATCTTGTATCATGAATCATGGCGCCTTTCAGAGAAGATTTTTCCATTGATTCCGGTCAGTTGGAAGGGTCCCTACAAGTAAGTAATCCTTTATTGGTATCGTCCATGTCTCTGGTTCAACGGTGGTCTCAAGGATCTAGTCGACATCCATTTCATCGATACTTAGGGTGGTTAGAGTCACAACCAGAACTAGTCCCAATGACTGAGCTTCTCCGGAGCCTGCCAGTTTAGCCAAATAGTCCGCCTTGGTGTTTTTCTCCCACGGAATGTGGGTTATGGTGTAATGTTCTATGTCGTTTAGCAATTCTTGCACTTTAGATAGATACGGGGGCAAGGTTCTCCCCTCAAGCCTGGTATTCCCCTTTTACTTGGCAGATGACTAGTTGGGAGTCGCTGTAGATGTGAACGGATTTTATTTTGAGCTCTTTCATAACTTTTATTCCTGCCATCAATGCTTCGTATTCCGCTTCATTATTCGTTATAGGGAATTCCAAGCGTAAAGCATAGCAAATGGCTCATCCTTTGGGGGTTTCAAGCACTACTCCTTCCCCTGAGCAAAGGTTGTTAGATGCACCATCAACAAAGAGTCTCGATTATGTTTCCACATCCAGTGATGTTTCTTCCTCATCATCCCGTATGGGAAACTCAGCGATGAAATCTGCTAGCGCTTGCCCATTGATAGCCTTCCTTGGATCGTAAGTGATATCATATTGACTCAGTTCGATGTTCCACTTGAGAAGTAATCCGGAAGTTTTAGATCGACACGATACTAGCTTTAGGGGCTGATCGATCAGTACTTTGATTGGATGTGCCTAAAATGTAATGCTCTTGAATTTTAATTAACATTATTCGGGATATTAATTAGATAAATTAAATAGAATAATGTGAATAATTAGCGAGACAAGATTAATAAATTCAATGTTCGTGTCTTAATGAATCAACTAAAATAAGACTTAACTAAATTTAAAAGGAGGAATTTTCCTAAGGGGTAAACTTGGAATTGGGGCTACATTTCTTAGTATGAATCTCTTCCTCCACCTTAATAAATTTCCACTCTCTCATTCATTAACTCCTTACCTATATTTTGGCCGACCATTAATTGCTTAGAAAAGAGCATTTATTGAAGATAAAGCTAAGGAATTAGAGCTAGTAAATTATCACATTCTCCAATCAACTAATCAAGGTGAATAATCATGTTTATCATCTTATTTTCTATTTTTGGTTCGACCATGGGCTTATATCCGATCCACGTGTATGTTTTGGTTAAGGTATAATCATTTAAACCTTTGTTTGGATAATACATAGGTGTTTTTAAATGTTAATGGGCTAATTAACACGTTTGTATTGGGTTTTGGTTAAATTCTAAGTTTTTTTGGGTCTTCGTATGATTTGAATTTTATATGTTGAAGAGAACATATTAATTGATTTTCTGGAATTTTTCTAGAATTTTTCAAGATGTTTTAATAGTTATATAAAATATTTTAAGGTATGGGACTTAAATGTTTTATATAATTATAAAGGAGAAAGCGGCTTTTTCAAAATTATTTAAATTTTGAAATAAGTAAAGTCGGCAGCATTTTTGAATATAAAATTCGGGCAACCAATCAGATTTAGATAAACAAGGCAGGTTGGGTACAAAAGAACTATTTTAAAGTACAAATAAATAGTTTTCTTCTATTTCAACCCTTTCGGCAAGAACTTCCACCTCCATTCCAAACCTTCCGACAAGGTCGAAAGGTATCAAACCTTTCGACTAGGTCAATAACCAATGCACATGGTATCAGCCAACTGATACGTAGTGAATTGGAAGAAGTCGAAAGGTTTAGGGACGAAAGGTTAAGCTTTCGAAGGAGACGAAACTTTGTTTTGGTTTTAAAGAAAATACGCCTGCTAGCTTTCGACAAAGAGCTTTCGATATTGTCAAATGGTTTAAAAGAAAAGGTTTTGATTAGTTTGCTTTCTTGTTTTAATTGAAACCATTTGATAAAGTCAAAAGGTATAGCTTTCGATAAGGTTGAAAGTATAGTTGCCACTTCCAAACCTTTAGACCAAGATGGAGTCAAAGGTGATCTTTTGTTTTTCTAAAACTTTGCCGCCTTTTTCCATTGATTTCGAAGGATTGGTTCCAACACCAACACTTCATTATTTTTAAATGGTTTCGAAAGGTTTCCACTTGTTTTAAATCGAACCCAATGTCTTCGAAAGGTTTTGAGTTTCATTGCTTTTGAAAGGTTTATAAATGATTTTTATAGAGGAGGTACCTCGGGCTTCCGCCAAAATCGAAAGGTGAAACCTTTCGACTAGGTCGAAAAGAAACCTTCCGACAAGATCGAAAGGTAGGACCTTTCGAAAAGGTCGAAATGTATAGTTTTATGTTTTCAAATGGCTAAGGTTTGAAGGATTTAAAAGGCGGATTTCAAATGTTTAAAGCTTATAAAATGATGGCTTCCGAAGGGGCTAACTTCGGATGTTTATTTGCTTTCGAATGGGGCTTCATTCGAAGGGGTTTAAAGGGCTGTTTTTAGCCATTTTTCTTAAGTAAAATTTTTGCTAATTCGAAGGGGTTACTTCGAAGTTTTATAGCATAAAATACTTATCTTTGTTTGAATATGTGAGGGGATCCTTATATAAATAAATGTTATTGGCCTTGGGGACACTGGGGTGGGCTTAATGTTTTCGGTACAGAGTTTGGGGTTACAAACAATAATATGCTTTCGAAAATAATCATTGGGGGATACCAATGTGTTTTTATTTTAGTTAACCTAATTAGGGCTATCAATAGGAATAGGTTAAACATGTGGAATACATGGGAAAAATAAATAAATCATGGGGATCATGAATTTTATAAATAATCATGGGGATCATGAATTTTTAATGGCCAAGTGTGAGTTCTTGGTTAATCTAGGAAAACCATGAAATGTGCGGTGGATAGCCCATATTGTTTCGGAGGTCTCCAGATAATGGCAACCAAAGGGTTCATAGTCATCCTAGGGAAACTATAGAGTGTGCGATGGATAATCTGCATTTATTTTAATGAATTTGGGATGGATAGTCCTATTAAAGTTTTGACAAATAGTTATTTTAAATTGTTTTAGATAGATATCTAATAAATTGTTTTTAAATGGGATATCTAATAAATTGTTTTTAGATGGGATATCTAATAAATTATTTTTAGATGGGATATCTAATAAATTGTTTTTTTAGATGGGAAATCTAATAAATGGGTGGATGGGATATCCAATATATATGATTTATGGTATTATTTCATATTATGTTAAGACTAATCATTTTGGGTGCAGGAGCATAGTAAATGATTTAAAAGTTTATTTAGGATACTAGCGAGGGAAAAACCTATTCTACTATGCGGCATGGTCTCACTAGATATCTAAGTGATAAGAGATGACAGATATTCACACCAGACTTATTGTCTGACTTGAAGTTTGTGTTTCTCCATAAACTCTCGGGTACTCAAAATTAATTGGAGTAGTCCGAGAGTGGGAGACTTTCAGGTTTTCGATGAATAAGCTTCCAGTGACAAGTAGGAGGCAGGATTAGCTATATAGGAGCTATTTTGTGTATTTCGCTGTGATGTAATAAGAACTGTAAAGTTCATATTATTAGTTCTCTAATCATCATAAGGGGACATCTTCATATGTCGCTCTTATCGTATTTTGTATATTGTTGTATATGATCTGAACGTGGTTAACGTCTGGAATTATGTAATTAAGTTTGAATGTTATTCATATGAAATGAGAAATTCTATTTTGTTGAAGTTTAAAAATTTTCATATTCATGTGTTTCAGTGTTTCCAATAGTTTCAAGATTTCGATTTCGGTCACTCGAAAATGACACCAATGGATGACTGCAGCATCCGTAATGGTTAGTTTTAGGCCTCCGGAAGCGAGATGTTACAAGTTGGTATTAGAGCATAGTTTATGTAAACCTTAAAATATTTTTAAAGCATAATCTAATGAATCTAAAATATGGTTGGGCTTGGCTAAGCGTTATAGTAATGTATGTGTACTTTGCTATAAATACCTAAGTATGTATTCCCCACTCTCTTAGACTGTTCTTTTGTATCTTACAAAGATTGGATTTCAGGTAGTAGGGAAGTAAGATATGGAGGTAGGAAACGGAAGAGTGAATCAAGGTGGAAGATGCACCGTAACAAGTAGAAATGTTCGACCCAATACTTGGAGCAACTAGGGTCGACAAGCAAAAGCAAATCCAGATGCAAATGCTAATGTTGGTGCTGAGATTCCACCAGTTGATATGGGGATAATGTATAAGTTCTTCGTGAATATGATGCAAGCTGGTGCAGCTGCGGGAGTGGCTGTAGAGAATGCTGGAGGAGCTAATCCGGTGGCCCCAGTTGGCAATAATTATACCAAGCTGAGCAGGGATTACGCTAGTCTTGGAGGGAAACCTTTTCTAGGAATTGAGGATGTAGTAGGAGTGGAAAACTGGCTATTGCATTGTGAAAGGATATTTGTGGATCTTGGCTTGACGGATATGCAGAAGAGAAGACTTGATTCAAGGCAATTGCAAAGAGCAGCATTGTTTTGGTGGAACAGAGTTACCATGGGAGAGCCAGAGGAAGACCTGACTTAGGCTGAATTTCGAAGGAGGTTCGAAGAAAGATTTCTATCAGAGGTTGCTATGTCAGCATTGCTCAGGAAATTTGCAGATTTAGTCCAGGGGGATAAATCGGCGATTGAGTATGCTACAGAGTTTGATGAGCTATCCACTTACGGATGTGCTACTGTTGATACTGTCATTCGGAGGAATGATAAGTTTATAAGGGGGTTGAATCCTGAGATTGCCAGAGCAACCATGTCAAACCTTCGGGATCTGTGTTATATTGTTGTCGAGATGGCTATTTGGAATGAAGAGATGCTTTCTATTTTTGGAAAAGGAAAACCAGCCGAGGTTCAGAATTTTTAGGGTAAGAAGCAGAAGTTCTTCAAGAAGAAAAGATCCTAATCAGGGATAGCAACCAAGAAGAGCAAGGATGATATTGTCTGTTACAAGTGTGACAAGAAGGGGCACTATGCTAATGAGTGTCGCTCGAGTGATGGAAAAGCAGTTGTAGTGGGACCGAATGTGAAGTGCTACAACTGTGGCCGGATGGGGCATTACAAGGACAAGTGTCCCGAGGCTGCTAAAGCTGGAAAGGGAAAGGTCTTTGCATTGGAACCATCGTCCTCTAGACCAACGGTTGTTGAGAAAGGAAAAGTTGTGATGGAAGGTATGCTTATGATTCATAGTACTCCAGTTTGGATATTGTTTGATACTGCTGCATCACACTTATTTATATCTCAGTATTTGGTAGATTGCTTATGTATGGAACCTTTATACCTTATTACTCCTTTAAGAGTTGTGAATCCTATAGAAGGGTATGAAACTCTGGGAATGAGTGAGATATGACCAGTTAGAACTTGATTTGTTAGGTTATATGTTCGCATGCAGTTTATATATTTTTGATTTCGTGGGTGTCGGGATCATATTGGGTATGGATTGGTTAGATAGATATGATGCTAGGATATTTTTCCAGGAGGGGGAAATATCATTGAAACACTCTAATAGCCATAACCGGGTTATTTACTTGGTAAGAAGTTCGAACGGAAACGCTTACGCGTTATTGGGTGCCATGGGAACGGAAGTAGAGTTGAAGCATGTTTATGTTGCAAGAGAGTTTGCGGATGTGTTTGAAGCAGTTTCGGGCTTGCTGCCGAAAATAGAAATCGAGTTTTGGATAGATCTTGTACTGGGAGATGAATCCATAAGTAGACCACCTAGCAGGATGTCACCAACCAAGATGAAGTAATTGAAGGCGCAGCTAGTGTAATTGGAAGGAAAGAATTTCATTCGGCCAAGCTGTTCGCCTTGGGGAACGCCCGCGGTATTCGTGAAGAAGCCAGATGGGTCATTAAGGATGTGTATCGACAATCATATGCTGAACGAGAGGACGATCAGGAATAGGTATCCTTTACCGAGAATCGACGACTTATTCGATCAGTTGAGTGGAGCCAGAGTGTTTTCCCAGCTGGATTTGGCGGCAGGTTTCCATCAGCTAAGAGTGGCAGAGGACAGTATTCCTTTGACGGCGTTTAAAACTAGATATGGATTATATGAATGGTTGGTTATGCCATTTGGGCTTACTAATGCGCATGCTTTCTTCGTGGATTTGATGAACCGAGTTTTTCGAGAGCACTTGGATAGGTTTGTGTTGGTTTTTACTGATGACATTTTGGTATATTCTAAGAATTAGAAGGATCATGTAGATCATCTTAGAATAGTGTTGGAGATGCTAAGGCAACATCAGCTAAAGGCGAAGTTCTCAAAGTGTCATTTCTGGAAGAAAGAAGTGAAGTAGTCATGTAGTTTTTGAGGAAGGTTTAGCAGTTGATCCAGATAAGATCGAAGCTATTAACAGTTGGAAGAGACCAGAGAAGGAAAATGAGATTAGAAGTTTTCTTGGACTTGGAGGATTCTACCGAAGGTTCATTAAGGATTTCTCGCGGATAGCGGCATCCTTGACTATGCCAACCAGGATGGACGTGAAGTTTATTTGGTCTAACAAATGTGAGGAGGCATTCCTTAAATTGAAACATTTGTTAACCAATGCGCCCGTGTTAGTAGTTCTAGATAGGAATCAGGGGTTGGTAGTTTACACCGATGCATGTGGTACTGGGTTAGGTGCTGTGCTAATGCAAAATGGAAAGGTTATTGCCTATGCTTCTAGACAGCTTAGACTGGATGAAGTGAGATTCTCTGCTCATGATTTGGAGTTGGCAGTAGTAATCTTCGCATTGACGGTGTGGAGACATTATCTTTTAGGAGAAAGGTTTGAGCTATTTATGGATCATAAGTCTCTACGGTATTTATTCTCTCAGAAGGACCTGAACATGAGTCAGTAGAGATGGCTGGAGTTTGTTGTAGCTTATGATTTTAGCATCGAGTATACACGGGAAAAGCAAATAAGGTGGCCGATGCGCTTAGCAGGAAACATCAGAATGTAGTGTTAGCTATGTTGGCAGAATGAAAAGACTTGGAAGCACTGGCTGCTTGCAGTATGCAGTTGAGGCCGACTGCTGGATCTAGTCGGAATATCGCCATGATGTCTTGTTTAGAAGTTCGACCGGTTCTAATTGAGTTAATTGCTTCTAGGCAGAAAGAGGATCCAATGTTAGCCGAGAGGATTAGAAGGTTAGAAGCTGGAACCAAGATTGATGATTTAAAGGATTTTATACTTGACCGCAAGGGCTTGTTGAGAAAGAAGGAACGGTTATGTGTTCCAAATGTTGGAAACCTTAGGAAGGAAGTTCTTAGGGAATGTCATTGATCAAAGTTTACGATTCATCCTGGGGGAACCAAGATGTATCAGGATATGAAGAGAAGTTTCTTCTGGGAAGGAATGAAGAGGGATGTTGGCTTATGGGTAAAGCAGTGTTTGAACTGTTAGCAAGTAAAAGCCAAATGTCAGAAGCCAAGTGGCTTGCTTCAGCCTTTGGAAGTTCCAGTTTGGAAGTGGGACTCGATATCCATAGATTTTATTGACGGGTTGCCAAGGTCAAACCGAGGTAATGAAAGTATATGGATCATAGTTAACAGATTGACCAAGAGTGCCCATTTCGTTCCAATAAGGTCCACCAGGACGACACCTGTTTTGGCTAAGTTGTTCATAAAGAACATCGTTAGACTGCATGGAATTCCTATTAATATCGTTAGTGATGGATATGCTTTGTTTACAAGCGAGTTCTGGAAGAGCCTGCAGAGTGTGGTAGGCACTAAGCTCAAGATGAGTACCGCATATCATCCTCAGACGGATGGGTAGACAGAGAGAGTCAACAAGGTACTGGAAGATCTGTTGAGGGCTTATGTGCTGAATTTTATTGATTCTTAGGAAGATCACTTGCACTTAGTGGAGTTTTCCTATAATAATAGTTATCAAACTACTATAAGAATGACGCCTTTTGAAGCTTTGTATGGAAGGCAATGCAAATCACCAGCATGTTGGTTAGAGATCGGAGACGGATTAGTCCTTGGTCCAGATTTGGTGAGAGAGGCGATGGAAAAGATCGAGTTGATATGGGAAAGAATGAAGGAAGCTTTGTCTAGGCAGAAGAGTTACGCAGACAAAAGGCGTAAGGATCCAGAGTTCTTAGTTGGAGATAGAGTTTTCATCAAGGTATCACCGATGAAAGGTGTGGTTCGGTTCGGGAAGACCGGGAAGCTAGCACCGAGATATGATGGACCATTTCCTATATCGATGAGAATTGGGAGACTTGCATACCGAGTAGATTTACCGAGCAGTTTAGCCGGGGTTCACAATGTGTTTCATGTGTCTCATCTTAGGAAGTATGTTCATGATCAAGAAACTACTATCGCTCCGACAGCACTGGAAGACTTAGTGGGGGAACCGTATATGACTTTTGTGAGACAACCAGTTCGTGTTGTGGCAAAAGATGAGAAGAATCAAAGAAACAAGATAGTCAGGTTGGTGAAAGTTTAGTAAAACGACAATGTGAAGGACTGTACTTGGGAGACAAAAGACAGGATTATGCTAACTTTTCCTAAGCTGTTTTAGATGGTATGTTCTACATTTGATTTATATGGAAATTGGCTGGTAGGATTTACTAGCTTTACTTGCATGGGCTATATGCTTGTTTTGTCCTTACTGAAATTTCGGGGACGAAATTCTTTAAGGGGGGAGTCTGTAATGTGCCTGAATTTTAATTAACATTATTCAGGATATTTAATTGGATAAATTAAATATAATAATGTGAATAATTAGGGAGATGAGATTAATAAATCCAATGACCGTGTCTTAATGAATGAACTAAAATAAGACTTAACTAAATTTAGAAGGAGGAATTTTCCTAAGGGGTAAACTTGGAAATGGGGCTACATTTCTTAGTATAAATCTCTTCCTTCACCTTAATAAATTTTCACTCTCTCATTCATTAACGCCTCACCTATATTTTGGCCGGTCATTAATTGCTTAGGAAAGAGCATTTATTGAAGATAAAGCTAAGGAATTAAAGGTAGGAAATTATCTCATTCTCCAATCAACTGATCAAGGTGAATAATCATGTTTATCATCTCAGTTTCTATGTTTGGTTCAGCTATGGGCTTATATCTGATCCATGTGTATGTTTTGGTTAAGATATAATCATTTAAACCTTTGTTTGAATAAGACATAGGTGTTTTTAAATGTTAATGGGCTAATTAACATGTTTTTATTCGATTTTGGTTAAATTTTGAGTTATTTTGGGTCTTCGTATGCTTTGAAATTTTATATGTTGAAGAGAACATATTAATTGATTTTCTAGAATTTTTCCATAATTTTTCAAGATGTTTTAATAGTTATATAAAATTATTTAAGGTATAGGACTTAAAAGTTTTATATAATTATAAAGGAGAAAGGGGCTTTTTCAAAATTATTTAAATTTCCAAATAAGGAAAGTCGGCAGCATTTTTGAATATAAAATTCTGTCAACCAATCTGGTTTAGAAAAACAATGCATGTTGGGTATAAAAGAACTATTTTAAAGTACAAATAAACAGTTTTTCTTTTATTTCAACCCTTTCGGCAAGAGCTTCCGCCTCCATTCCAGACCTTCCGACAAAGGTCGAAAGGTATCAAACCTTTTGACCGGGTCAATAACCAATGCACATGGTATCAGTCAACTGGTACGTAATGAATTGGATGAAGTTGAAAGGTTTAGGGATGAAAGGTTGAGCTTTCAAAGGAGATGAAACTTTGTTTTGGTTTTAAAGAAAATACGCCTGCTAGCTTTCGACAAAGAGCTTTCGACATTGTCAAAAGGTTTAAAAGAAAAGGTTTCAATTGGTTTGCTTTCTTCTTTTAATTGAAACCTTTCGACAAAGTCGAAAGGTATAGCTTTCGACAAGGTTGAAAGTATAGTTGCCGCTTCCAAACCTTTCAACCCAGATGGAGTCAAAGGTAATCTTTGTTTTTCTAAAACTTGCCGCCTCTCTCCATTGATTTCGAAGGGTTGGTTCCAACACCAACACTTCATTGTTTTTGAATGGTTTCGAAAGGTTTCCACTTGTTTTAAATTGAACCTAATGTCTTCGAAAGGTTTATAAATGATTTTTATAGGGGAGGTACCCCAGGCTTTCGACAAAGTCGAAAGGTGAAACCTTTGGACTGGGTCAAAAAGAAACCTTCCGGCATGGTCGAAAGGTAGGACCTTTCGACAAGGTCGAAATGTATGGTTTATTGTTTTCAAAAGGCTAAGGTTTAAAGGAATTAAAAGGCGGATATCATATGTTTTAAAGCTTATAAAAGGAAGGCTTCCGAAGGGGCTAACTTCGGATGTTTATTTGCTTTCGAACAAGGCTTCATTCGAAGGGGTTTAAAGGGCTGTTTTAGCCATTTTCCTTAATTAAAATTTTTGCTAATTCGAAGTGGTTACTTCAAAGGGTTATAGCATAAAATACTTATCTTTATTTGAATAAATATGTGAGGGGGATCCTTATATAAATAAATGTTATTAAACCTTGGGGACACCGGGGTGGGTTTAATGTTTTCGATACATAGTTTGGGGTTACAAACAATAATAAGCTTTCGAAAATAATTATTGGGGGATACCAATGTGTTTTTATTTAGTTAACCTAATTGGGGCTATCAATGGGAATAAGTTAAACATGTGGAATACATGGGAAAAATAAATAAATCATGGGTATCGTGAATTTTATAAATAATCATGGGCTTTATTAATTTTTAATGGCCAAACGTTGGGTTCTTGGTTAATCTAGGAAAACCATGGAATGTGCGGTGGATAACCCGCATCATGCCGGAGGTGGACAGCCTCCAGATAATGGCAACCAATGGGTTCATAGTCATCCTAGGAAAACTGTGGAAAGTGCGGTAGCCCACACCAACTTTTATAAAACAATATACGATGGATGATCTGCATTTATTTTAATGCATTTGGGATGGATACTCCTATTAAAGTTTTGACGGATAGTCATTTTAAATTTTTTTTAGATGGGATATCTAATAAATTGTTTTTTTAGATGGGAAATCTAATAAATAGGTGGATGGGATATCCAATATATATGATATATGGTATTATTTCATATTATGTTAAGACTAATCATTTTGGGTGTAGGAGCATAGTAAATGATTCAAAAGTTTGTTCAGGATACTAGCGAGGGGAAAACCCGTTCCGCTAGCGTGGTCTCACTAGATACCTAATTGATAAGAGATGATAGATGATTCATACCAGCCTTATTATCTGACTCGAAGTTTGTGTTTCTCCATAAACTCTTGGGTACTCAAAATTAATTTGAGTAGTCTGAGAGTGTGAGACTTTCAAGTTTTTGACGAATAAGCATCCAGTGACGTGTAGGAGGCAGGATTAGCTATATAGGAGCTATTTTTTGTATTCCGCTGTGATGTACTAAGAACTGTAAAGTTCATATTATTAGTTCTCTGGTCATCATAAGGGGACATCTTCATATGTCGCTCTTATCGTATTTTGTATATTGTTGTATATGATATGAACGTGGTTAACGTATGGGATTATGTAATTAAATTTGAATGTTATTCATATGAAATAAGAAATTTTGTTTTGTTGAAGTTTAAATTTTTTATATTCATGTGTTTCTATGTTTCCAATAGTTTCAAGATTCCGATTTCGGTCACCCAGAAATGACACCTATGGATGATTGCAGCATCCGTAGCGGTTAGTTTTGGGCCTCCGAAAGCGGGATGTTACATGAAAGTATGGTCGTAACTTCCTAGACGCGATCAAGAGGCAATACGCTAGCTTTTCCAGCCTTGGGTAATTTTTCTCGGCTCTAGTAAACTGCTTGCTAATGTAATACATGGGTCGTTGGATTTTTTCTTCTTCACGCACAAGGGCGGCGCTCAACGCATGAGGTGAGATTGCTAAGTAAATGAATAGGTCCTCTCCATTCACTGGCTTTGATAGGATTGGAAGAGCTTCCATGTGGCGCAGCAATTCTTCGAATACTGTTTGACAAGCTTCACTCCATTCGAAGTTTTTCTTTCCTTTCTTTAATGCATTAAAGAAGGGTATACACTTGTCGGTAGCTTTCGAGATAAATCGACTTAGTGCTGCGACTTTCCCATTCAGGCTTTGCAGTTCCTTCTTATTCATTGGGGTTTGGATTCTCGTAGTGCCATTAATTGTTTTAGATTTTCTTCGATGCCTTTGGCACTTACTATGAACCCTAAGAATTTCCCAGAGGCTACTCCGAAGTGAAATTTGAGTGGATTGAGTTTCATTCCATACTTCCATAGTATTTTGAACATTTCAACGAGGTTTTCTAGGTGATTAGCGGCTACTCGCCATTTGACCAACATGTCATCCACGTAAACTTCCATAGTCTTCTCGATTTGGCACTAGTAGACTTCCTTTCTAGCTCTTGCGCTTCCTCCAACCATAAGTATTGACTCACTTACGATTGAAGTCTTTCCTTGTAGTAGGTTGCTTCATCTTAATCCACTTTCTGAATTCAGTCTCGGGGTGAATGGCATGGACTAATGCCATAAAAACCATGGCCTCGTTGGGATTGCTTACTTCTTTCACTGCGGTATTGAACCGGTTCATGAAAGATTTCAACGATTCATTTCGTCCCTAGAAAAATCCGAATAGGGACATGACATCTTTTGGGTACGCGGTATGGAGCCTGAACCGATCAAGGAATCTCGTTGCTAGTTGGTAAAAGTGAAGATAGATCTCGGTGGAAGCCTAGTGAACCACATGGATGCAATTCCTTCCCAAAATATGGGAAAATAACTGCAGCAAATAGCTTCTGAAGAATTAGCTCCGTCCATGTACCAACTATACTTGTATAAATGGGTTTTTGGGTCCTTCATCCCGTCATGGGATGGAATAGTTGGCATCGTTAACTTTTCCGGATATTTCTCATTCAAGATCTCATCAGTAAAGGGAGTCTGACTTGGCGCAGAATCTCATTCATCATATGTCCTATTTTTATTCATCCATTAACTATTTGACCATGTCCGTGATAAATGCCTCTGATATCTGGTAATCCTGGGGGGCGGCAGTCAGTCACTACACCAATTGTTTGGCTTTGCAAACGGTTTTGGCGAGTGACTGAAGCCTAGACTCTCTTTCCTATGGGAGAGAAACTCTCTCGGGATCCTGTTGTCTTGCAGTTGGTCTGACCGGGACAATTTGGACGTTAGCATCATTGGATGCATTGACATTCTCTTCCAACTTGTCGTCATTAATTTGCTCTCCATTCTTTGAGTCGGAGAGGTCCATAGCTATATCTTCTTGTGGGGTCTTTGACCCCTGATTCAAGTTCAGAGTTGGTTGCCTTGCGGCAAGCGAAGTACTTGTATTTCCTTCCATGCTGAGTTCCATGGTTCTTATGGTCACCCTTCTTTGTGGTTGTTTTTCGTTTCTTTTGTTTATACCAGAAACAGACGAGTTTTCTTGTTCTATAATAGCCGCGGGTTCAGGCGTAGTTCTTGGAGCAGGATTTGACTGTAAGATTAAGTAGTGTTAAGTTTATCCATTAGAGCCTTCTGGCTACTTTTCATTTTTTAGTTGATCTCGTCAACCATTTTATTCGATTCATCCCTAGTAATGACTTTGCGCTGACTAGAGGATGATGGCGCCTGATCTCCTAAGTTAGCACCATTTACTTCAGTTTGTTGAGGATTCATATCTTCTCCATCTATTACTATCCCTATGGACCTTCCAAAGGCAATTCTCTTTCTTCTCTGAGCTATTGATTCCAACCGACAGATTTTTCAAGCAAAGATTGAGGATTTATCTTCGGACCTATCTGATCCAAAGTAAATAGCTAGATCTGAATCCTGAGTTGGGTTCTCGGTGAAAGCACCAAAATATTAACCCAAAAAATTCAACACCCCGGTTTGAGTGTGAAAGCACCAGTCCTGTTCTCACAGAGCAATAATATAGATAATTGATATAGAAAAAATAGGAAAAGAAAGAAAACAAGAAGATTCTTATAGTGGTTCGACTATTAACGAAGCCTGTGTCCACTTTATAGATTTTATTATAGACTGATTGTTGTTTACAAGATGTATTTGATTACAAAGTTCTTGGATATCCTTAGCTAGATTGAATCTCCAATATTGGAATCCACTGGAGAATCACAGTGCACCCCTTTGGAGACTATTATGTGGGAGGTGAAGAGTGAAGAAAACTTCCAACAGAGTTTTAGCAACCAGTCTGGAGGATCCCCGCTTTGGTTGCAGATGGAAGAATATTTATAGAGATCGAAGAGCTCTTAGGCCAAGCTTGTTCGCCAAATACTTGTAGATGAACATGGTAAGGCATAGTGGAGTTTGCAACACGATTGGAGCCAAAGTGGTGGATCGCTAGCGATCCACTATGGATATCTAGCGAACCATAATGTTTTCTTGAATGCAAGCCGGCTCCTTAACTTTACCCTCTCCTGTGTTTTGTGTGAAATAGCAGCGATCTTGTGATGTTGTATGGATAGCTGGCGATCTATAGTATATGAATGCCTAGCGATCCATACACTTTGTCTGTTTTTGGGCTTTAGGGAATGAAGTGTCTTTTCCGTCTTGCGTCAATGTTGTTCATGTAATCTTGTTGCACGTCGACTTGTTTCGATGATGGTTTACTTGCTATTTTTATTCAACTGCTAATTGGACTGGACGGATGCTTGTCTCTTGATTTAACCAACTCGGTATCTTCTCAAACCCAGCCACTGCTTCTACAATATGGAGTGAATCATGATGTAAGAGAATCGGAAAATTCCTAGGTCAATCCCATGGATCGTTAGTGACCCATAGGTTATGGATCACTAGCGATCCATGTTTTTAGTGGATTTTCACATTCTTTTTTCCTGACTCCATTTAGCTTGTTACTCTAGCTCTTTTGGTTGATTTCTGAGCTATTGTGACTCAACCAAATTATTCTGACTTCTCTTGGATCCATTTGGGTTAAAAACTCGGATAACAGGCGTGAACTGGCTTGCCAGTCTCATTGGTGACCTCAAGTGTTTGGATTCAAATACTGAAGCCCGGAAGACTTTGCACTATGTAAGAGAATTTATTGGGATTACCCCATCCAGGCCATTGCTGTCGAAGCTCAAAGTTAGAATTGCAGAAGGTCATGGTGTGGAAGTAGACGTGCAGTATAGATGGAAACCTGATAGCTCATCATGTCGGTCTTTTGGTCATACCCATGACGCATGTTTGATCAGTACCGCTTCCCGGCCTCTCCTAGTAAAGATTCTGCTCCCTAGACCGGTTTTGAAATGTGTTCCTAAAGCTATAATTTCGTCACCGCCATCCTTTGTTCTTATTATACCTGTTAAGTCGGATGTTCGGGTAACATTGGAGGCCCACTTCCTGTAGAGGAGAAAATTTCTTGGTGATTAGAAAGAGTACCTGAATTCATAATGATTCGGAAATGAGATATGATCTGAAGATGGATAGTTATCATATGTGGGTGGGAGAGAATGGAGAATCTTGGTGCCTGTTTTATCATGTGGATGGTGATGGTTTTGATTACGACAAACGGAGGTAATATTGTTTTGCGGAATTGGCAACTGTTATTAGATGCATCATGGGATCAACAGTATCTCAACTCCACCCTCTCACGGTTATATATGTTCTTGATCTTGCGACCCTATTCTTTGGTTTTCTACATAGTCATGAGCCTGCTTCTGACGTTGTTGTCAGTAATATCCAGGGGGAATAGTTGTCCTTTGTTTTGTAGTCTAGATATGTCTATCTAACTCCTGTATTTTCCTTGTTATTGTTCCGGTCACCCGTTTTTTAAAAGTATGAGTAATAAACGTGGACGACGCATAAATGTGGATGGCATACGAGAAATGCCGGCTAGTTTTACTAATAAATTATGAACTACACGTATTTAGTCATATTTTTGCGTCGAAATTGCTACATCAAATGAATTACAACTATTTTTTTTGGAAAAACACGGGTGTGTAGAGTGAGACTACACAGCCGATTATAAAATAATGTAAGTATAGTAGTCGATCAACAAGCCTGATCGATAGCCAAAAAAATAACCATGTTCAGCATACACAGAGAGAACTACATACAATAAACAGCCAAATTAAGCAAAAGTAGCTAATATCTAGACCCAGTAAGAGCATGGCCAGCGGTGAGCAGGGAGATACTTCCCACGTAATATCCAATCAGTCGCCATTGCCATTATCGCCGGGGGGGAGGCGCATAGTGAAAGGCCACCTACGTTCCGATCCTGTCCACAGCGAAAATAAGTAAGAGATTCTGTTACAGATTCCGTCAACCGTGCATTTGGGTTTGTTGAAAACAAACACATTTCTTTCTTTCCAGATGCACCAACTGTAAATGGTGACGAGGGAGTCAAGTTCTCTATCAGGAGGGTTATATTGCCAGTGGTCAAAGAATGAGTGTAGGACAGGGATGTATCCGATGAGGTTAGCACTAGTCGCAGCCCAAATATAGTAGGAGAAATCACATGTAAAAAAGAGGTGAGGAATAGTTTCATCATGCCTCGAGCAAAAAGCGCAAAGGGGGTCTATCGGAATATTTCTACGTCTAAGTCTATTTTTGGTATTGATACGAGCGTGGATGAGGCAACATTGGAAGAAAAGGATGCGGGGAGGGAGTCTGCATTTCCATACTCTTGCGAAACTGAAAGATCTACCTGGGTGACTGAGGTAAGAGTAGCATGAGGCGACTGAGAAGCCTTTCGCAGGAGATAAGGCCCAAGTATAATGGTCTGTCGAGGAAGAGAGTTGGAGTGATAAGAGCAGGTATGTGGCTGAAGTGAGTTCGTTCAGGGTGCTAAGGTCAAAGAGAGCAGAGGGGCACAGGCAGTCGGGGCCAAGGGTAGAGATTTCACCAACAGAAGAGTTATGATGTGTTGTGTGGGAAAATAGGGAGGGGAACAAGCGGGCGAGTGGAGTTTGATCGTGCCATATATCAAACCAGAACCGACAGCAAATTCCATCCCCAACAGAAACATGGAATAGAGTCTTGACTCGGGGTATGGATTTTAACACACCAACCCAAAAGGGGGAAGGTTTGAGGCGAGGGGTGGAGTGAAGTACCAAGTGAGGGTTGGAATGATAGTGAAGCTGAAGTATCCATTCTTTCCAGATGAAGTTGCCCGGTGTGATGATACGCCAAAGCCATTTAGATAGGAGAGCTATATTGAATGAGTCGAGGTTAACTATTCCCAGTCCACCATGGTCTTGGTGTAAACAGACAGTCTTCCAGTTGATCAAGCATTTTGTCTGAGTACCGTTCCAGAGAAAAGATCTTCTAATAATATCAATTTTCTTTATAACCCACTTCGGAAATTTGTGGAATGACATCCAGTAGGACGGGAGGGCTGACAGAATGGATTTGACAAGGACAAGCCGGCCTGCAGAGGAAAGGGAATTGGCTTTCCATGTTGTAAGCCGAGATTCGATCTTGGATATAAGCGGGAGCCAATCCTGGCGGGCGAGTTTAGTGGGGTGAAGGGGGATACCAAGGTAGGAGATTGGGAAGTGTTCCAGTTTACAGTTGAGAAGAGAGGCGGAAGAGGGGCCCAGGTGTAGGGAATCGCCCAGCATGATGATGGAGCTCTTGTTAAAGTTAATGGATAGGCCTGGGATGAGTTCGAAGACATATAAAAGGACTTTAAGACAATGAATATGGTCAGGTTTAGGGGAAACCAACAGGATGGTGTCATCTGCAAATTTGAGGCTGGAGACTGATAAGTTCGAGTTGGGGAGTCTAATGCCGGCAAGGAGGCTGTTGGAAATTACAAGCTTGACCATGCGGTTAAACACATCAGAAATGAGGACAAAAAGGACGGGGATAAAGGGTTGCCTTGCCTTAATCCTCGAGCGGATTTTATGTGCCCCCCCAGCGAGCCATTGATGGAAATTGATGAAAAACTTGTACCGAGGATGCACTTGTACTTCATAAGGTCCAGCAGAAAGTTCCAGTTGACCGAATCAAAAGCTTTGGAGAAGTCGAGTTTGAGTAGGGCTCCTGGGGTGGAAGAGTAGTGACAGTAAGAGATGACTTCTTGAGTAGCCGCCATATAGTCGAGGATGTTGCGGCCCAGGATGAAGGTCGATTGCTCAGCTCCTACCAGCGGTGCAATAACATCTTGGAGACGGTTGGCCAGGATTTTGGTAATGATTTTGAAGGTAGTGTTGAGGAGGCTAATAGGGCGAAAGGAGGATAAGGTAATAGAGCCAGTATATTTTGGGATGAGGATAATGTTGGCGAAATTCAAAATTGCGATTGACGAGGGGTTAGAATGAAATTCAGAGCACATCTCTATGATATCAGATTTAACAATGTCCTAGAAGTGTTTGAAGAAAACAGGGCCAAAGCCGTCTGGACCTGGGGATTTGTCGTCAGCCATACCCTTTAGGGCCGACCAGATTTCATCTTCAGTGAAGGGGTGGTCAATGGAAATAGAAGTAGAGTTGGGGTAGAGGAGATTCCAGTCAATGGGCGGAAGCGGTGGAGAGGGTTTCCCTAGGAGGTTGCGGTAGAAAGCAGTGAATAGGTTAAGGATGTTAGTTTGGTCAGAGAACGTGTTATCATTATGAGAGATTTCCGAGATGAAGGTGGATCTACGACGCCCATTGGCTAGGCGATGGAAAAAAGCAGTGTTTTTGTCTCCCTCATCAATCCATCTAGCTTTTGAGCGCTATTTCCATCCGATCTCTTCTTGCTTGATAAGTCTTTCCAATTCAAGCTCCAGCTCCCGCAGGCGATTCAGTTCGGGGGCGGATAGTGGGCGGGATTCTTCCAGTATGTTGAGACCAAGAATGTCGTCCTGGGTTGCCGCTATACGGGAACGGATCGAGCCCCAAATAGATTTGGCCCAGGGACGGATGAGTTTTCGAAGTGAACGGAGTTTGAAGACTACCCGAGCAGCGGCCGAGTGGGACGGGGTGGGTTGTGACCAAGCTAATTTAACAAAGTCATCGAACGATGGTTCTAGGAGCCAAAGGCGTTCAAATATGAATGGACGGCGGGAGTTTGGTATGGCACCTGAATCTAGAAGCAGAGGGCAGTGGTCGGAGAGGGTGGTGGCAAGGCCATTAACAATAGAGAGGGGGTGGAGATCATCCCAGGAACTGTTGAAGAGGAAATGATCCAATTTTGCTAGGGTTGGCACAGATCTACGATTTGACCAGGTAAAGAGTCTGTTGCTGATGGGCGGGTCGATGAGGGCAGCCGAGCTGATAAAGTCATTAAAGGAATCAGAATCTTGTGAGCCACTTCCAGAGTTTCTTTCTGAGGGAGATCTGGTCGTATTGAAATCTCCCCCAATGACCCAAGGGCCAGTGATATGGGAGGCAAATTCCAAACAGTTCGACCAAAGGACAGATCTTTCAAGAGTATTTTGGGGGCCGTAAATATTGGAGAAGAAGTAGAGTATACCCGAGTGGAGGTGTCATAGGATGACATGTAATGCGGTAGGGTGAGAAATGATTTGACAAAGGGACCAGGACGATTCATTCCAAGCGGTAATTATACCGCCTTTTAATCCAATGGCATCTATGTGGGCCTAGCGAGATAGGTGGGAGCCACCTAATAGCCTAAGAAGGGATGGGGACGGATCCGACAGCTTAGATTCTTGGATTAAGAGGATGTCTATTTTTTATGGGGCTAGAATAAGGTTTATAGCATGATATTTTGAGGGGTCCCCCAAACCCCGAACATTCCAGGATACTATTTTCATTGGGAAAGGGATAGACGCTCAGATTCAAGTGTTTGCATGGCCGTATAGTGTTCGTCAGATAAATGTATGCCCATGCAACGTGCCATTTTCTTATTAATTTTAGAATTTGCAGATGAAAAAACAACTGGTTTAAAGAAACTACCCGAGCCTCCGGGAGGAGTGTCTGCACGGCTCAACCTGTTGCTTCAGCGGTCAAGGGCAGGGGAGAGGGCAGCTAGGTGCTGGGGAGCTGGAGGTAGATCTTGGGGAGGTGGTTGAGCATCCAACTGGGGAGGCGGTGCATCATGAAGGTAAGGGGATTGGAAGTGAAGCGGAATAGAAAGGTCAAGATCAACATGCGGATCCCAACGAGGTTCAGGCGGAGGCCCGTCAACCCATCCGAGTGGGCCTACCACTTCCAAAGAATCATCTTGCATGTTGTTTTGGGGGTCAATAGGGAGGCTAGGCGGGGACAAAGAGGCTTCTAGATTCATTGCATCAAATCGATCGTCCGAATCAGACTGGTCTGAGGGGATGTGGAGGGGTTCGTTGAAACATTTCCAATCTCTTTTGAAATCGGTGCCGAGGATGAGTGTTTCTGGTCTTCGTTTGGGGTGTTCGTGTTCCCAACGTTTAACCGTTAGCATGTGATCCAGATTGTTCAGACGAGAGACAAAAGTGCATGGGGGAGACTATTCCTTCAAAGAATTGCATTCGAAGATAGAGGTAATGGTGATCGAAGTAGGACCAGTCGCATTCATCAAGGCTCACCGGTCTACCAATGGGGCTAAGAGCTTCCCTTACCGCCTCCAGATTGTTGCGCAGGAGCTCAGGAAAACCTTGAACCCTAGCCCACGTTGGAGGCCCAAGGTTTGGTGCGGTCGGGGGTATAAAGTCCTCCCAAGGTTGGATTAGGATTGAACCGGAGTTGCCGACTTTGTAGATTGTTCGGAGCTGAAGTGCCCTTTCGCGAACAATACTGGAGGGACAATAGACGAGGAAGCATTTTTCAGAGAGTATCCAAGTCGGCCATTCATGCATCTGGAGGTGCGATGTCAATGTGATGGAGAGGGTCTCGATGGTCCAGAAACCGTCAATGATGGTGGCAGTAAAGTACTTTGATGGGTCCTCCATGGGGAAATGTTGTGAAGAGTGTGGTTTTTGGAGGGAGGTTGGAGGGGATGGTTGAGTAAGGGAATGGTTTTGCAGTGTGTTGTTTTGTTTACCAGAAGCTGATGGGGCCCTTTTAGACTGACCGTAATGATCGTTTTGGGGAGTTGGCATTGTGCGCACGGGATTCGAAGCATTGTTTTTGCTTTTTTGTTGGGACAAGTCAATTGCGAATGACCATAAAATCCACAGAAAAAGCAGATCTTGGAGTCCCTACAGGCATTAGCCACGTGGCCAGAACCTGCACATCGAAAACAACGACCTTTGGATTTCAAAAAATCCAAAGTTGCGCGGGTTGATTTGAAAATTCGGAGAAAACGATGTCTCTTGAGAACTGGCGGGTTTTGGAGCACGGGAGGGCGGGAGGAGGCTGCCACCTGCGCATATGTTTTTCTAGTGGTGGAGATGGAATTAGGCCTAATTTGGTTGCGAAGGTGACAAGCTGGTTTGTTGGAGGCAGTACCGGCAGTGGCAGAAGGCCCAGCTCTATGGGGGGACAATGGGGGCGGGATCGGGTTTGGGAGTGGTGGTGGGAAAGAGGTCGACGGGGATGACTGGGGTGAGGGCACGATCGGGGGAGGAGGAGGTACAAGATTTGGGAGGGAGGAAGCCATGAGCGCGTAAGTTGTAGCGCATATGAAATCCATAAATGAATTACAACTATTACCAAAGTTATTACAAATATTTAGTCATATATTCGCATTGAAATCATGTATAGCTAGTTTTAATTTTTATTTCTAAATTGTAACATTTAATTTTTTGTTGGTTTGAATTTTTATTTATATTATTAATTAATAAAGAATGAAATTATAAATGTTCATTTGTTAGATCTTATTTTAAGCAATATTAAAATTTAGTAATATTTCTAGAGGGTAGTTTTGAATCTGTGAATGAAGTTTTTGTTAAATCCTAATTTTAAACGATATTAAGATTTGAAAACATGTGTAGAGAATCATTTTTGATAGTTAACGCCGACATTAAAAAATATGATATAAAAAGTATTACAACTATCATTAAAGATGTGCGTAAATTACAATGTGAATTACATGTATTTTTAGTAACAGTTGTAATGTAACATTTTTTAATTGTAGTTACAAAGTATATATTATTGGCAATGATTTGTTTACAAATTATATTATTAATTGTAGTTACAAATTATATTATTCCCCAGTCTATACATCATTCGCAAATTTATGATGACAAACAAATAAAGGCTACATCACATGGCACACCGAGTAAATAATTACAGGCGATGGTTGTATGCATGCTGAATGATTAAACACATATAGCCTGCGAATAAAAATAAAACGCGAAGGCCGGGGGAAAAAATAATAATATGACGAGGGTGCATACGAAATTAAAGCATGCATGGATGAGGTATATTTATATAGCAGCATATGTATAGCATACGAAACACATGAATAATACATGAAAGCTTTAATATAAAAGCACGCGATGACACATGGACATGTTATGATTCTTGAAATGTGTATATATTCGTGAGTTGATACATGAAATAATTATGTGTGTAACACATGATAGCACATGCGCTAGCAAATAGACGGAGATGGATCGCGGCAGCTTATGTATTTCTATTCGCGACGGCTCGTATTATTCACCAAGGCATAAAGGGAAAAATTCATACTATTCGCGACAGCTCGTAGGCCCCAAATCATGCACATGAAAGCCAATATTAGCAGCTGCAAATTTAAGCGTAAAAGCATGCTATCATTGAAAAATAAAACAGGTTAGAGTAAATAAAAATCAAACTAACAAAAATTAGATTACACGTCTTTAATAGTAGTTGCAATATCTTTGATTTCACACTTTTTTGATGTTAGCGTGAACTACCAAAACGCTCCTTTACAGATATTTTCTAATCTTAAAATCAAAATCTAACAACTTCTTTTATAAATACAAAACTCGCATATAGAATTATTAATAAATCTTAATATTACTTAAAATAAAATCTAACAAATGAACTTGCTTTACTATTTTGTTCTTTATTAATTAATAATATAAATAAAAATTCAAATTAACCAAAAATGTTTGATATTGATATAATTTAAAATTTAATTAATACATAATTGATTGACTCGGTTATAGCGTATAAAAAAGTAATATTTAACTAACGAAAATTTTGCATTTTAACTAAAACATGAACGGTATTAAGTATAAAACCAATTAGCTAAGTATTGGTAGACGAAACACTTGCGTTGAAATTAAGATTTGAGAAGTTTTAGTTAAAAGATAAGAGTGATTGATCAAGTAATAAAATATAAAAAAAATTAATTTTAATTAGTGTGATATCGGAGTTAAAAGTGGCATTTTAGGAAGTTTACGTTTACAGCAAAAAAATACGATAACAAAGGTAGTCCAACTATTGTTAAAGATATACTGAATGTATAATTTGAATTAAAAGGACATTTTAGAAAGTTTGCATTTACACTAAAAAAAGTGTATCTTCAAAGGTATTACGACTGTTATTAAAAAATATTGAATAACTTAGTCATGCCAATGCATTTGGTGCATTAATATTATTTCGTGTATCATATTATTTGATACATTTGAGCCCGTTTGAGTTAGTAATAATATTAATTAGTTATTTAAACTTTTATAAACTTTTAAAATCAATAACTTGTGCAAATGAGGTCAGTCTGAGACGCGGTTTTTTGCTTGCGATCGTATCAAAGTGCTCTAAATTATGAAGTTGGTTTGAACAAAATCGAAGCAATTTATAATTTTTTAATTAATTAATTTATTTATTTTTGTATATTATTGACACATATTATTTATTAAAAAATAAATAATAAATTAATAAATTATAAGTCAACTAAATTAAAAATCACAACTTAAATGCCTATTTACCAATGCGAATCATCTAATTAAAAGATATTTAGCCGCTCTATTAACTTATGTTGTGAAAAAAATACTAAACTCACATTATCATTGGAAAATGATTTCGGTGATGACTGCAGCATTATCGACATTAATTTTTGAGTCTCAAAGTGGATGAGATTTTGCAACTTGGTATCAAGGCTTAGATTTGGGATACACCTAAGTAAAACAAAGCTAAGCATAAGTTGATAACTAGAAAATGAACACCTTAGGGAAGGGTATATGCCATATATATAAGGTATTTGCATTTTGATACAGATATATAGGAGAATATATCTACCCCTCCGCGGTTAATCTCACTCTCTCTACTTCCATTTCTTATGAATGCCTGCTAATGTAGAAAGCTAGAATGGATTTGGGAAGTGAACTTTAATACCTGGAGGAGGTGGAATGAATATTAGTAGGGGAACCACTAGTATCCAAACTAATAGCCAAGGAGGGGAAGAAGCGCAGGAAGTTCATGTTGAAGCTGGCACAGAAATGCCTACCCTGATGGATTGGCTAGGGATGTGTGAAAGAACTAGTGAGGATCTGGAGCTGATAAAGGCTCTGAAGGTGAAGCTCGTGCCTAAACCATACAAGGGGCTAGCAAGTGTTTAGCAGAGGATTGAGAGGGCTGAGATTCTTAAGCAAGAGACTACTCGAGATATGTATAAGGCCCAGGTTGATAAGAAGAAGAGGTTCGTTCCTTATTAGAAAGGTATAAAGGGTCAACAAAAAAAGGGAAATACCTTGAGAGGAGGAACTTAGAAGCCAAATGGGGCTGACGTTACTTGTTTTAACTGTAGTAGAAGGGGCACTACTTTACTAAGTGTGCCCAACTAGAGAACAATGATAGGTCTAGGTGCTTTAATTGCAATAAGTCGGGCCATAAGAGAGAGGATTGTTCAGAATTAGGGCAGGTAACAATGTATGCGTTGGATGGCCTAACGATTTGATCGACGGTTGAAGAAAAAGGAAAAGCTCAAGGTATGGGAGAACGTAAAGACGCAGCTAATGTGACTTGCTATAAATGTAGGCAGAATGGGCACTATGCTTAGGAGTGTCTGAAATCGATGGGGATGGTGAAGGTCAAGTGTTTCATCTGTGACGAATCCGGGCACAAGAAGAAGAATTGTCCTGAGTTAAAGCAGCCAAGGGTTTATGCTTTGGGAGGACCTTCTTTTGGAACAACTATTGAGGAGAATGGAAAGGGTGTGCTTGGAGGTAAGAGTTTGATTTTCGTATTTTATTTAGAGTATGTTAGATACTAGAGATACTCACTGTTCCATATCGAAAGACTTGGTTGATAGGTTAGGAATAGAAACTACTTATTTGATTATGTCCTTGCATGTGGTTATCCGATCGGTGGGTGTGCCACTCTCGGATTAAGTCGCACCGACCTTAAATTTGACTTGTGCGGAGATTTATTTGTTTACAACCCATATATGTGTCTGATTTGGTAGGGTGCGGGGTAATTTTTGGTACAGATTGGTTAATGCGAAATGACACTAGAATCTATTGTGCAAATAGAGTTACCGTTTAGAGGAATCTAAGAGGTGTAGAGAGAATTATGATAGCGTTGGATGTAATAAGGGAGAAGTCAAACTTGATGTTATGTGCTTTGGAAGATCAGGAGGATGAGATCAATAAAGTAAGAGTAGTTTGAGAATTTGTAGATATTTTTGAACCTATAATGGGATTACTATCAAGAAGGGCAATCGAATACCAAACAGATTTGATTTCAAGGGCGCATTCTATTACACCTCCTAGTAGAATGCTACCCAAGGAGATGGAAGAATAAGAAGTTCATGTGAATTAATAAGTGTGAATGGCCATTTCAGGAGTTGAGAAGTTATTGACGAATGCTCCAGCCTTGATCGTGCTTAAAGGGAATTAGGATCTAGTAGTGTATACTAACATTTATGGAACATGCTAGGCAGCAGTGTGGATGCAAAGAGGATGAGTGATAGCTTACGCATCAAGGCAGTTAAGCCCACTTAAGGTTAGATATTCGAACTCATGATTTAAAGTTGGTAGCAGTGGAGATTGCGATGAAAATTTGAAGATGTTACTTGTTGGGAGAATGGTTCGAGTTGCATATGAACCATAACTATCTATTCTTTTAGAAGGAGTTGAATATCAGGCTGCAGAGATGGCTTGAATTCTTAGCAGCATATGATTTTGGGCTAGAATATATGTCAAGAAAAAGGGAACCAGGTTGCAGATGCTTTGAGTAGGAAGCATCAGAATGCAGTGTTGGCTATGATTGATGAATGCAAGACATTGGAGACATGAGCAACTTATGGACCATATTATAGGAATAATAGTGTATTGAGTTGGGATCCAGGCATGTTAGCTAGCGAGTTTGAAAGTAGGTCCAACACTAGTAGAAAGGATAGCTGCAAGGCAAAGAGAAGATCCATTGATTGCCAAAAAAATTAGGTGATTAGAGATGGATGTTGATGTTGAGGACTTGAAAGGATTCGAGATAGACTCGAAGGCATAGCCAACAAAGAAAGGAAATCTGGGAAGAAAGTCATTGATCAAAATTTACTATTCATCCTGTTGGTATGAAGATGTATCGTGATATGAATAGAGTCTTCTTTTGGGAAGGGATGAAGAGAAATATATGTGAATGAATGAAGAGATGTTTCACCTGTCAGTAAGTGAAAGTTGAGCACCAAAAGCTGATCAGTTTACTTCAACCCTTAGAAGGACCGACTTGGAAGTGAGATTCAATATCTATAGATTTTATTGATAGACTGCCTAAGTCGAGAATGTGGAATGGTAGCATTTGGGTAGTAGTCGATAGACTGACTAGGAGTGTCTACTTTACTGCGATAAGGACAATAGCTAGCTTAGCGAAGCTATATGTGAAGAATGTAGTGAACTGCATGGGATATCGAATAGTATCATCAGTGATGGAGACCCATTGTTCACTGGTAAGTTCTGGAGAAGTTTGTAGAGTGCATTAGGTATGGATTTGAATTTGAGCATGGTTTACCATCCATAAATAGATGGTCAGACGAAAAGGGCGAACCTTATATTGGAAGATTTGTTGAGAGCATGTGTTTTAGATTTTGAAGGACCTTGGAAAGATCATTTGCATTTGGTACACTTTGCCTATAATAATAGTTATCAAATGAGTATCAGGATGAAACCATTTGAGGCATTGTATGGTAGACCGTGTAAGTCATAAGTTTATTGATTGGACACGGGAGATAAACTCGTGTTAGGACCCGATTTAGTAAAAGGTGCAAATAAGGTCGAGTTGATTCGCATGAAAATGATGGCAACGCAATTGAGGCAGAAGAATTATGCCAATAAGAAAAGAAAAGAGCTTGAGTTCGCATTAGACAATCATGTATTCGTGAAATTTTCTCCGACAAGGGGAGTTATAATCTTTGGAGAAGCGGGGAAGTTGGCACCTAGATACACTGGACCATTTCCAAAGATTGGGAGGAGCGGTAAACTTGCGTATAGAGTCGATAGTTTGTTGAGCAATGTTTTTCATATATCACATTTAAGTAAATGTGTGCATGGCCTAAGTTCAGTAGTGGTACCAAGGGAGATAGAGGACCAGAATTGACGTACGTGAGACGACCGAAAGGAGTGGTAGTTATTCAAAGGATTTGAGGAACAAAGTTATCAGACTTGTTCGCATCCAATAGAGTGACAATAAGGATGATTGTACTTGGTAGGTAGATGATAATATTAGAAATAACTATCCCGGGTTGCTTTAGACATTCATATTTATACCATTGTGCTTTATTTGTCTATTGTATGGACTAGTAAAGTATTAGTAAATTAATGTGTGATATGATTGTGTGTTAGTAGTTGCACTAATACGTTTACGCTTAGTGATTGATGATTAACATTAGTAGAGTGCTAGTGTAATTACTTGTGTGTACTTATATGATAATGACTATACAATTTCGGGGAGTTAGTATAGATTTTGTTTTTCCTTATCGAAATTTCAAGGATGAAATTTTTATAAGGAAGGAAGACTATAAAACTCCATATTTTGAAAGTCTATAATATGGAAAAATAATTTAAATTAAATTTTACTAATATAGAGACATTTATTAATTAAATTATTAAAGTGATTTAATTATAGGAATTGCCTAGGGAAAATTTAATTAATTAAATATGGGACACTTTAAAAAGTTAATTGGACAAAGGAAATTAGAGCGATATGGTTGGCCTTGATTAATTAAGAAAATAATTTAAATATAATGGGAATGATTTAAGTAAGGGGAATAAGTTAGTAAGGCCCAAACTCACTAACCCATATTCCTTTGTCACATCCTCTCATTCCAACTTCATTTCATTCATACAAAAACAAAGTTCTAATAGAATATAATCATGGCCGACCACTAATTCAAGGAGAAGGAAGAGGAACCCAAGCTAAAGGAAATTTAAGTTTTCAAATTTAAGAAGAGAATAGATCAAAGTAAGGTTTTCTTAAGCTAAGTGAGTAAAATCTTTCTCTAAAACCTATTGTAACTTATTAAGTAAGGATTTGAATTTCATATGAATTTTTGATGATGCTAAACATGTTTGGATGTTAGAATATTATTTTAACTTTGGTTATAAAAAAAAGTTTTGCAGGCAAAATAAAGTATTGTTATTTTGCACAGGCAACCGTATTATAGTGGTCGTAACACTTTACAACAATTACTATATGTATGAAGCAAAGTCGCATCAACAATTATTGGTGGTTTTGAAGTGGTCCGTCCACTTTATAAATAGATAAATACAGGTGTGAGACTATGCACCTTAGCAACTCCAATAACACTCATACAAAGATGCACAAGGCATATAAGCTGCATAAGGCAGTTACAAACTTCACTCCTTCCAAATTGCACTAAGGCAATCATTCACGCATACCATAACCAGAATCACTTGTAAACAAAGATGGCCGAAGCCACATATTTCCAAAACCAACTCCAAAAACAAACTCGAAGGCAAACATTCTTAGGCAACATACATTGCAAGCGTACCAAAGACATTATTACGATCTAAGCAAGCATATAACACATTGAAATTACTGGATAATTCCATTGAAAAAACCTGTAATTATCACGAGACAAGTCCACAACTTCCATGATGACCAAAAGGCTATGCAAAATTATATTCCAATCAACCTTCGAGAATAACATTCCAATGAAGAAACAAGCTGCCACAAAATCAGCCACCAAGAAAACATGATAATTATGGTGCTGACAGAACCCTATGACACATGCAAACAAAATAAAGACTAGAAGGAATAACTAGCCATCGACGACTAAAAAGATGCACAAGCCAAAAAACGTATGACAAAATATGGCACAACTAAGCATCAATACAGGCAAAATATCAGGACAGAACAAAGTAGAACTAAGCAGTCAAATAGAAACCACCAACAGGAGCAACCACATGCATATGAGGATTGATAAACAACAGCTAACAATAGCTCAAATCTGCTACATGAGACAGACACCATGGAGGAATTCGAAGAGTTGGAATAATATGCTAGCAAGTGTTAACCCAAAAAATGGATCAACACCCTGGTTTGAGTTTGAAAGCACCAGCCATGTTCTGACAGAGTACTATCACAGATAACATATAAAGAAAAAGAACAAAAAAAATAAAGAAGACAGAGAATTTCTATAGTGGTTCGGCTGTTAATGAAGCCTACTTCCACTTTATAGTTTTATTATAAACTGATTGCTGTTACAAGAAGTGTTTGATTACAAACCTTTGATTATTCTTAGGTAGGTTCAATCCCCAGAGTTGGAATCCACTAGAGAATCGCATCGAATCCCTTTGGAGATTGTTGTGAGGGAAGTAGAGAGTGAAGAATATTTCTAGCAGAGCTTCAACAACCGGTCCGAAGAAGATCCAGCTTATGTTGCAGGTAGGATGGTATTTATAGGGATCGGAGAGCTTCTGGGCGAGGCCACTTCATTAACTGCTCGTAGGTAGGTAGGTAGGGGACGACCTAAGGGGGGTTTAGCTTGTGATCTCAGCCAAAATCATGGGTCGATAGTAACCCATGGTCTATGGGTCTCTAGCGACCCATAGACTTAGCTCGTACGTGAGCTAGTGACTTGGCTCCTTTTTCCATTGCTTCCTTTGTTAGCTCATTGAAGATTCATGGAGAAGCATGGGTCGCTAGCGATCCATGATGTATGGATCGCTAGCGATCCGTATACTTAGAATTTTTTCATCATCCTTCTTCCTTCTCTTCTTCCTTGCATCACAACGACCCTCCATTTTGTATGGATCGCTAGCAATCCATAGGGTATGGGTCACTAGCAATCTAAGCAGTTAGGATATTTTTTGGAGTTTGGAGTTGGGGATGTTCCCATGGTCTTGTGCCATCGTTGTTTGCGTAGTCTCGTTGCACGTTGTTCCTTTTTTATGACAATTTACTAGATGCTTGCGCTCAACTGCTGACTGGGCTGAAAGAATGCTGGTCTCTTGGTTTAGTCAATATCAGTCGTTGCCTTAGTAATATAGCTTGGCTCTTGTTAACCCTTTGCCTTAGCCTTCCTGGTTAAGTTCTAAACCATTCTGATAACACGAGATTGTTCTATTTCCTGTTGGATCCTGCTGGGTTAAAAACCCGAATAACATTTGCCCCTTAGAGTATGTCTTTGTTGTCAACAAGGCATGCTTTGGAGTTATCACTCTCAATATCTATCCATCGATTTCCAACTGATTGCATTAGAGTTTTACGAATACGTGGCAAGTCATGCTGTTGGTTATCTAGCTTTGGTCTTGACTGCTATTTCTTGCCGTCATGGACTATAGCTTCTGGTATGCTTCAAAATGATGAATAGGTGTTGGAGCTCGAGTTCGAGAAAAAGTTGCCTCCAACCATATGGGTCGCTAGCGACCTGACCTCTTGATGAAATTTGCTTTCGTAAAGGTGGGTCGCTAGCGATCCATGATGGATCGCAGGCGACCCAATGCCTTAGCAAAATTTTTTTTGCTCTTTTGTTTGCCTATATACATGACTTGAGCCGACCCTTCCACTCATTCGAACCAACCTGACTACCTACTCGAGCCGATCCTCTTCAACCTCTTCATGCGATTCAAGTCCTTGTGTGATCCAATTCCTATTTCAACCAGCGATCGATCCTCTTGCTCACCAAAACCCTAGCCGATCTTTCTCCTGATTTGAAACCCTAGCTCGCCTTTGGAATCGCCTCCAACCTACTATTAACTCGCTACCGACCCATCTTAACTCGCCACCGACCTGAGTACTTGTCACTAGCTTGCCTTTGGAACTGTTGATCCAAGTCTTCAACCAATTTCATGTTTAAAGTTTAATCCGAGGTGGGTCTGCTAATTAGTTTGCTAACTACAATGTTCATGTAACGATTTGATGGCGAGTTTGCATTTGAAATGTCGTTCGTGATAAGTTTGAGTCCATTGCGATTTTTGGGATGAAGATAGTAAACCAAGTCACGAGTTCTTTACGGAACGACATTTGGATTTTGTCCCGATGCTCGACATGCTTTGCTATCTTTGTCCCAAGAATCAAAATCTACTTGTGCAGAGTTACATAGTTGAGGCAACATGACATATCATAGTTGCGGAGTTACAATGTCTTCGCTTGCACGCTTGGTGTCCCTGACTGTTTTAGGACGCGAGTTCTGTTGTTTAGAATGAAGCAGCCATTCGTGCATCGTAAGTCAAGCGGGGGAAGCCCGACACTCTCTGCAGCTGTGTCATCATCCATTGCTCTTTCTTCTACCACATCACAGCGGATACGGTCAATTAGTCACGGTCGGGCCAATCGTGGATCGAACGCCTCCCAACTTTAGAGTTATACTTAATCCGCCTGAGAGAACTTCTTCGATGGTTTCTGGTAAAGTTCTTCATAACATCTATGCGCAACACGGAATTCCAGAAGAGGATGTGCATCTGCCAGAGAAGGACGAGTTTGCTCATATGCCTCTCATGGGGTACACTACTTGCCAGCGATATATGTGTTTGAATGGAGCTGTGCCTCCCTTTAACGACTTTTTTCATGAGACTCTTTCGAACTTGGGTATTGTCCCATTTCATCTTCATCCCAACGGCTACGCCATCTTGACTTGCCTACATGATCTTTTCATGCAGACGTTCAACCGCGCTCCAAATTTTAATGAGTTGCGGTACTTTTTGTCGTTCAAGAGGAGAGATGACTGCCCCTCCTTAATCATAATCGAAGCCCAAAGAAACCAAAAAATTGTCCTACGCCTATAGAGCAACTTGTCGCAATTCAAGACGCAATATTTCTTTATTAGATGCCCCGAGGGTTTCAATCGTCGGTGGACGACAGGGGGTAAGTTCTTTTTTTTCATCTATCGAGCTCTGATGCATCGCAATTGAGTTTCTAACCAGCCATATGTCCCTTGCAGTTATTCCAAGGCCAAAGAGAGACGTGGCTCTCGATGACTCTAAAGGCTATTGATGCCGAGGAGAGATGCATTAGAGTGTTGCTTACCGATGAGAACTTGCATCGATATGGATTACTATATCTGGGTAGATCCGTTGTTCAAGTCGAAGTCCCCTCTCCTGCCCGATCCAGTGTTCGCACAAGATCTACTTCTTCTTCCCATGATTCCGTTGAAGGTGTTTATCAAGAGAAAGAGAGCCTATCTGGAGGATCAACCGACGAGGCCCACGAGGGAGGAGATGCTACTATGACTAGATTAAGCGGACCGTTAGAATGCCTCTAATTCTGGAGGAAGGAGAAGAATAGTTCCAGCAAAGAGAAGGCAAGGCGGCATTGGATTCAGAAAAGGAAGAAGGGGAGTTTGAGAGTAGTGATGAGTTTATTTCTAGTGATGACCTTTACACAGGATCTGACGACGAGGACTCGGAATTGTGCGATGAGACCCCGGGCAGGAGTCCTGTCCTTCTGAGCTCGCGTCTCCCTGATATAAGCAATAAAGACAAAGCTCTAGAGACTAGAGGGCATCGAGATTCTCTAAGTAGAGACGTCGAAGCGGAGTTTGAGTATTCTAGTGACATTTATGTTGACTTTTACGCGCTCATGAAAGAAGATTTTAAATTTGATACAACGCCTCTCGGATCGAGTGACATCGCGCTGAAATTTAGCCCAACTCCGCCTACGATGGCCGAAGTTAGTCCAATTCCATCTACGACGGCCGTTCGTTCTGGTTTGTGATGACATTTTGGGCCTACCTTAGAAACACACTACACGTCACACCAGGATTACACTCATTTCCATTCATTCCTTCATTTTTGTGTGTCTATTTTATACTTCTGAAACCTTTCATTTATGCTTCATGCCAGGTATGACGAGGGGAAATGGCTTCTACGACGACTTTGAAGAGTTCATTGACTCGCAATGGTATTCCAAGCGCACCTCCGGCTGTCATCAATTCCGAGAAACAGAGGAGAAATACAGAAGGATGAAAGAGCTCGAAGCTGAAACCTACCGCTAGAAAGAAAGAGACTGAGTTCGATGGTATAAAGGCGAGTATGAGAAGAGGAGATCTCTTGAGGAAAGGAATGAACCATCGAAAAGGTTGAAGTTTGAACATCATCCTTATTCTTCAAAGCTTGCTTCAACACATTCTTCTATAGGCCAAGAAACTCCCTTTACTTCTACCCCGATTCCGCCCTCAACTCATATATCATCTTCTATTGTTATTGCTACCCCCGGTGTTTCTCACCCCCATCGAAGACCTGCCTATGTCCTTCCTTCGGGCCCCCTAAACTTAAGGCAGTGCTTCCTGGTTGATTCTTGAAGGGGGTTAAGTTCGACCATGATCTACATCCAGTTCGTAAAGATTCATATATACCGCACCTCTAGGCTATTTAGAGTGAGTTAGAATAGGCCAAATGATGAGAGAAACTCTGTTAACAACTGGCGGGTACGAATCACAATAATTATCAAGAGATCATCTCTTTTGAATCAGAGAAGGACGACTTTGAGAGGGCACTGGCCGATCGAGATGCCCAGATTAAGCGGTTAGAGGAGGAGAAGGAAGCGGCCCTTCGTGAGAGTAAGGAAAACGCCAGCCTAATGAAGGAAATGAGGGAGGCGCACGCAAGAGTTGAGATCGTCTAAAGGGACGAGATTAAGAAAACTCACGCAGAAGAGGCTAAGTTGAAAGTGGTTGCATGCAACGCCATATTGTGGCCCAAAGGAAAACTATCGCTAACCATGATCTGATTGTTGAGGGGCACAATAAGACTATCTCTAACCAGGCTGAGACAATTGCCAGGTTACAAGCCCAGGTCGCGCAACTCAACGCTGATAAGTCTGTTGTTGACGTTGAGTAGGCTGCCATGAGAGTGGATTTCCTAAAGCTTCAGAATGCCTTTGAAAGAAAGATGGAGAAGTTAGATGCGATCATTATGATTTTTTATGTTAACTCTCTGTTGCATAAGTGAAGTCTCAACTATCTTGGTTTAAGATTACCGTGCACTCTCGCTTTAGTTTGGGAGGAAATCTTGTCTCGTTTCGCCGACAGTGGCGACATCTATTTTGAGCGAGAGTTGCAGGACGCTTATCTCAACGTTGACTCAAAGAAGGCATTGCTCAAGGGCCAGGAAATTCTTCGAGTTGAAAGAGAGCAGTAGGCAACCGATGCTGGCTTAACGACCGTCGTCGAAGCGCTAACCATGCCTTCTATTTCAGGTGCGGGCGAATTATCAAAGCAGCCCCACGACCTGCCAGCAAGTTAAGGACTTGAAACTCTTTCTCAGGTGGTGGTGCCATCGAAAGAAGGCGAAGGTGGTGAGTTTGAGGTCACTATTCTTAATCGTTCCTCTAGTACAGGTAATGTCCATGCTTTGTTCAAATTCGTGAGCTTCCAACTTACGCCGCAAGAGTAGGAAGAATTTAACGCTTTCATTTTTTATCTTATAGGTCCACCCACCTTTCCTATTGACGTGCCAACTTCTTCAACGCCTGGACCTGATGTTATCTCAATGGCCTTCGTGGTCGTCTCTGTTCCTGTTCCTACTCCTACATCTGTGTTTGGCTCACAGCCAGGACCTGAGTCCGAACAGATAGCCACGTTTCATGGCCTGGATGATCCTTTTGTGTCTTTAGAAGGTGACATGACAGCGGTAGAAACTAAGGAGTAGTAAGTTTAGACAAAGCAGCCTCGCAAGACACAACACGAACTGGTTGCTATCAAGAAGGAAAAGGTTGAGGCAATCAAAGCCTCAAAGAGCTCCCACAAATCACGAAAGCGCAAGGCTAAGGGAGAATCTTCCGGACACGCTTCAGAAGGGGAGGTGGATATTGCCATCGAGGTGTTTGTTGACATTACCGGCAGTGACACCACTCCCGAGAAAAGCAGAAGCTGCCAATCAATAGCGGAAAAGGGAGTGGTGGAAAGAAGCATTGAACGGCTTGTATGAAGACTGACCTGATTTTGGTTGAAAGCTTGCATGAAGATCGATTTTTTTTGTTTCTTTTTGAGTCATTTTGTTCTAGTGCAGAGTCTGCACTTAGCATCTTTACTGTGGAGTCAGTATTTTCTTATTGTTGGCCGGTGTTGTGTGGGTACGGCCCCCACATTTTGACCCTGTGTAAAGAAAATTATAAGCAATATATTGATATTTTGACTGTACTCTTATCTATCTGTTCATACGTGTTTTGTGTACTTGTGCTTGTTTTATTTCATACTTTTCTAGTTCTGTGATTACAGCCAAAGCCGTTTGTTCGAAGTAACAGAACTTAGAGATTAACATAACTTAGAAATTAACAACACTTTGGAAGTTAATAGAACTTTAGAAATTAACAATACTTATGAATTTTTGTTTAGAAATTCTTTATTAACTTCTTTCTTTAAAAATTCTTTGTTTGGAGTGACAAAACTTGTGAACTTATTGTTTTCGCATGTTTTTGTTCAAGTACCGGTGTATGCCCCCAGTTCACAGGGCTGTTTACTTCAAACCATTTTCAAATGATCGAAAACTTAAGGTTTAGATAATTCTTATATCAAACTTGAAATTTGGCTAAGTCACAGCTTGATTTTCCTTCTTTCGGAAGCTTTGCAACTTTAGCACGTAATCCCAATTTCTGGCGATATTTTGGTAAGTATGCAATTTATGCGTGTTTGAGGGGTTCATACTATATGGGTAAGTTTTAATCACCGAGTGCCTTCCTTCTAGCACTAATTTTGTCTTAGTTGTGTTCATTTTCCCAATTATATGTGTGCGGTTTCTCATGCTCCTTGGTGTTTCCTATCTTTAGGCCACGTGAGGAGTTAGTTTTTTTAGTGCATAGCTTATCTAGTGCATGACATTTGGTGCTCCTTGGCATTGCCTATCTCCGGACAACGCAAGGAGTGTAAGTTTAGACGCGCGACATATGAGATGTGCGGCTTTTGGTGCTCCTTGGCGTTGCCTATCTCCGAGCAACGCAGGGAGCATAAGTTTTGATGCGCGGCTTATGAGATGCATGGCTTTTGGTGCTCCTTGGCGTTGCCCAGCTCTGGGCAATGTAGGGAGTGTAAGTTTTGATGCGAGGGTTATGAGATGAATGACTTTTGGTGCTTCTTAGCGTTGCCTACCTCCGGGCAATGCAAGAAGCGTAAATTTTGATGCACGACTTACGAGATGTGCAACTTTTGGTGCTCCTTAACGAGATGCGCAGCTTTTGGTGCTCCTTAACGAGATGCACAGCTTTTGGTGCTCCTTGGCGTTGCCTACCTCCGGGCAATGCAAGTAGTGTAAGTTTTGATACGCGATTTATGAGATGCGCGGCTTTTGGTGCTCCTTGGCATTGCCTACCTCTGGGCAATGCAAGGAGTGTAAGTTTTGATGCGCGACTTATGAGATGTGCGGCTTTTGATGCTCCTTGGCGTTGCCTATCTCCGGGCAACGCAAGGAGTATAAGTTTTGGGCCTTCTCGATGTTGCCAGAACAACATCGGTTTTTAGAAGGCAAAGATCGGGTTCCGCCGATCCAATGGTTTGATTTGATTCGCTTCGTCGACCCAGCGGATAGTTACTATGAACACAGTTTTATTGGTTCAAGAAACTAAACAGTTTTTGGTTTGGGTAACCATGGCTTGGATGATTCTTCCGTGTTTCTGGAAGATGTACATGTCCAAATAGATCAGGCTGCCATGGTGGAGAGATTTATAGCTGACCGCATGAAGATGGATTGTAGAAAGAGCCTATGGGAGTTCAGGGTATGACTCTTAGTTCTTGGTCCAAACTTTCTTGAGAGAATTGGTCTTTAACGGGCATACGATCAAAGAGGAGTTGGTCACCAAGAGCACTATAGTAGTAGTTGGAAAAAATGTTTGCCAGTATTATGCTGGTATTTCCTTTGTTGCACTAGCTAGGTCATTAAGTCCGCGGTTGTCAGAATGCTAGAATTTTTGATCGGGCATAACAGAACTGTGGTATGATTAGTTTTGGCCTTTCTTATGGCTATTCAAGTGTGTGCGGTGCTCCCATGCCACAGGGCTCTTGGCGCGCTTGAATTGTATCCATGGTCTCTCCATAACTCTTTTGGTTGCCTCCAGTCCAGTGGGAGCGGTTCTTCTGGGTTCTAAGTCTTGGCTTGATTCGAGTCAGCCTCTGATTAACCACAAGGTCGGTTCAGTTTTGGCTTAGTTCCTTCGAGTGACTTTGAAGCTCTAGGATTCATTACTGTTTGTTTCATCGGTCATTTAATTATGCTGAGTGACTGATATGATTGTCCATTTGTGGCTCCGGAGCATGACTTCGTGGACTTTAGGAGGCTTTGGATTAGATGACTATCGATCTTCTAGTTCACCTTCGTAGATATCAGTCGTACATAAATTTCGCAGATCTACCAGTTCGCCCTCACGACGCCTTAGTTCATGAAATACCTTCACGTTTGCGAAGGGTTTTTTGGATCAAATGACCGCTGATCTACTAATTTACCATCTCGATGCTTTAGTTCGTGAAAGACCTTCACGTTTGCGAAGGGTTTTTTGGATCAGATGACCGCTGATTTACCGGTTTTCCTTCACGACGCTTTAGTTCATGAAAGACCTTCACGTTTGCGAAGGTTTTTTATGGTCGGATGTCTGGCGACTAGACGGCCTTGGAATGATAATTTATTGATTCCAAGAGGATTTTGGGGTCGTGTGTTCGACGGCTTGGTGGTCTTAAAGCAATGATTCATCGACTTGAAGAGGAATTTTTCGGATTCAGCTCGAGGGAACACAGTTTTATCGGTTCTTGTAGGCTGAGGTATTGGATCTGTTTGTTCGACGATCCTTTGGACAAGACTTCTCAACGTCACCAGCGACGCCGGTTCTCAGAAGGGGGATTGACATGACTCGTCGAGGGCATAGAAGCATTTCTTTCGTCATGCTGTCTGCAATGCCCCTAGTGTTTCGGTACAGCTCATTTGGAAAAGGAGAGTAGACAATGATGGATGAGAAGGCATCGCTTTAGGTTGTTGTCCCATTCCATAGTTGCTAGCTAGCTAGAGTGTTGTTTGATAATCATCCTTTCGTCTAATTTCGTCAGTTAGTTAGGGAGGTTTTATACTGGGTCTTAGTAGCCTTGCTTGGGCAGAAGGTCCCTGAGGTCCCGTAGCTCCTTCACCATTTGGTATGTTCTTTGGCACACTACCGGGTTCACCTTCTTCTAATTGCACTACTTCTGGTCTTTAGAACCGATTTGACTTCCTCTAGAATTCTTCCAGGGTAGCAGGTTGTTGCATCCTTTAATGATTCCTGAGGGCCTTGCAGCAGACTACATCCGTCGCCCTCGCTTTGTCCATATGCTAGTCATACCTGTAAAGAAGCAATTTCGAATCAGTTGTACAGTTGTATAAAAGGAATAGTTGGCATGATAAACTTCTTTGGATATTCTGCATGTTGAACGGCTTTGGTGAATGGGTTTCGATTGGGGAAGGTACTAATCGTTGTCAGATTGGTCTATTTTCAAGTTATGGCTATTTATAATGCTTGAGAATGATATATGTATGATTGTCTATGCTTGAATGATTGGAAATGCCGATTGAATGATCCGGATCAGTGACGATCACAAAAAATTTCAAACTAGGCAAGATCGGTCTAGGGTGACAAAGAAGGCCCCACAAGGTTGCATTCCAAATTTCAAGGTATTCGGAGTTCGCACGTTCGAGTTATGGGCAAAAGAAGATGGATCGACATTGATGGATTGGTGGTATTTTACTTGGAGTCTGACCGGAGAAAATTTGCCATTTGCTTGGAGTCAGCACATGATTCTCTTGGAGTCACAGAATTTGAAGTGCTGTGTTGGTAACAAACGTTGCTTAGAGCCATTTGCCTGTTTGCTTGGAGAAAATCATGGTTTCACCCAAGTCTGATTTCGGACCAGAATTTCTTAGGTTACTTCGGGTCAAATGGGTGATTACCCGAGTTTGACTTCGAGTCAGGACTTCCAGAATCTGCTTCGAGCCAAATAGTCGATTACCCGAGTTCGACTTCGAGTCAACCCTGAAGTGAGTTTTTCAACGACCATTTTGATGAATTTTTGATGATTTTCGACGACGAACACTCAAGACTCGATGACGAGAGCTCCATGATGGGATCGGAAGCGGGTTAGTTGGGCGTGGTCACAATATACCATGGGAGCTTGGCATTGGAATTGGTCTGGGTTTGTATCATATCTTCTAGGTCCTTCTGCCTCTAAGAATACTGTTTGAGTAGTAGTTCCTCGTCCATTGCTTGGCACTGTGCTACGACATGATTTTTAGAGATTCTTCTACCGTTTTGCACGTTGGCATTTTCATCCAATTTGTCTTTCTCAAATTGTTTGTCATCTTCAGAGCTGGAGAGAGCCATCCTTATATCCTTCCGTGGGGTTTTTAACCCTAAGTTTGGGTTTGTAGCCGGTGCTTTTGCAATAGGTGGAGTGTTATTCCATCATGATTCTTGGAGCTATGCCCATTGCTTCCTTTCGATTATATCCCCTTCGAACAACCCAGACAGCAGTCTCGCTGGCAATCCAAAAAGTATGCTAGTGATCCGAGCCGAGCCAATCCAGTCGATCGTGGGCGATCCAAAATGTATGTTGGAAAGCAAACCAACTCCTTAGCATCCTTCTCCCATCTTATTCCATGTAGGTCACTGCAAATCAATGAAACGTTATGGATCGCTGGCGATCCATATACTTAGAATATTATTGGACTTTGCTTTCTGGAGTTTATGGCAGCCTGGTGAAAAGGTATGGATCGCTAGCGATCCATAGTGCATGGATCGCTAGCGATTCATGTACTTAGTTGATTTCTGAGCTTTGCCTTTTGGATCGCGTCTACTATCTCATGTTAATGTTCTCCATCTAATTTCATAGCTTGTTGCCTTATTTTAATAATGATCCATACGCTGGTTGCATTAGACAGCTATTGGATCATGATGCAAGGGGATTGGTGGACCCACGAGCTAACCATATGGATCGTCAGCGATCCATAAGAGATGGATCATCAGCGACCCATCAACTTAACATGTGTTTGCTTGCTTTATCTCCGATTCTTCTTGGTTGGTTCTTCTATTCTCAACAGAAAACCTTCTAAGCAGAGAATGAGGATCTAACTTCTGCACTACAGGATCCAACGTAGATAGCTAGATCTGAACCCTAAGATGGAGTTCTCAGTGAAAGCACCAAAATGTTAACCCAAAAAATGGATTAACACCCGTGTTTGAGTTTGAAAGCACCAACTCTGTTCTGACAGAGCAATATCATAGATAACAGATATGGAAAAAAAACAGTAAAAGAAAGAAGACAGAGAATTTTTATAGTGGTTCGGCTATTAATGAAGCCTATGTCCACTTTATAGTTTTATTATAGACTGATTGGTGTTACAAGAAGTGTTTAATTATAAGGCTTTGATTATCCTTAGGTAGGTTGAATCCTCAGAGATGGAATCCACTAGAGAATCACAGTGAATCCCTTTGGTTATTGTTGTGAGGGAGGTAGAGAGTGAAGAATATTTCCAGCGGAGCTTCAGCAACTAGTCCGGAGAAGATCCAGCTTATGTTGCTTGTAGGATGGTATTTATAGGGATCAGAGAGCTTCTGAGCTAGGCCACTTCATCAACTGCTTGCAGGTAGGTAGGGAATGACCTAGGGGGATTTAGCTCGCGATCTGAGCCAAAACCATGGGTCGTTAGTGACCTATGGTCTATGGATCGCCAACGACCCATAGACTTGACTCGTACGCGAGCTAGTGACTTGGCTCCTTTTTCCATTGCCTCCTTAGTTAGCCCATTGAAGATTCATGGGGAAGCATGGGTCGCTAGCGATCCATATACTTAGCATGTTCTCAGGATCCTTCTTCCTTCCTTCTCTTCATCCTTGCATCACAGCGACCATCCATTTTTATGGATCGCTAGGGTATGGATCGCTGGCGATCCAAGCACTTAGGATATTTTCTGGAGTTTGGAGTTTGGGATGCTCCCATGGTCTTGTGCCGTCGTTGTTTGCATAGTCTCGCTGCATGTTATTCCGTTTTGATGAGAATTCACTAGCTGTTTGCACTCAGCTGCTGATTGGGCTGAAAGAATGTCGGTCTCTTGGTTTAGTCGATCTCAGTCGTTGCCTTAGTAATATAGGTTGGCTCTCGTTAACTCCTTGCCTTAGCCTTTCTGGTGAAGTTCTAAACCATTCTAATAATACGAGATTGTTCTGTTTCCTGTTGGATCTTTTTGGGTTAAAAACTCGGATAATAGCAAGCAACAACGTAGATCCATAAGAACTAACAAGTTCAAGCATATCCAACCTATACCCATAATAAACAAGATCCATAAACAATGGAAAGATGACATCGCATAGAATTGAAAACAACATTAAGAGAAGGCTTCTGCAAAGCAAAACACCAAAATGCTTAGGACGATAATCGACCAAGGTGGGTGAACCTCCGTTTCATAGCAATCGCCAAGGAAGCACACCAAGGAGGTGAGAAAATGGCAGGCGCACAACAGACTACAGACCTAGCCAAAACACAAAATTCAAACCAAGATTCACAACAGCCAAACACACAACATCCAATAAAAACCCAATTAAAGAACCAAATCCACATCGCACAAGAGACCAGCAACCGCCAAAAGCTAGATGCGGAAGTGACCAAATTTTAAGGCTAGTAAGAGGTCAACTAAAACCCAAAAATGAGAGCATGACAATCCAGATCAGACATTGCCACTTTTGTGCATGCAACCACCAAGGGCGAGATGAAAGGATGTAGACGCGGGCGAGTTGGCAAGATGACAGACTAAAATTCTACTTCTAAAGGACGATGTAGAAGCTGATCTGGGACTTTTGAAGCGATAATGGATCAGAAATAATAGGGAAAGAGCAGACATGGATTTGTGTATGGAAGGGTAACAGGAAACATTAATAGGAAAAACTAGGGTTGAAGGTAAGAAGAGAGTTGAAGGAATGGGAGAAGAGGAAGAAATGAAAAATAAAAAAGAGAATGGTGGCAGGTAGAAAAACCCTAGTCCCCATTGATGTTTCAAGCAACCCCTGATGATGATTTGTTACTCTATCATTTTTTTTGGTTTAAAATTTAAAATGATTTAGTTCATATTTTAGGGTGAAACATGGTTTAATTACATCCAAATGCCATGAAATTTTGATATGATATGCTTAATGATGAAATTGAATATCTCTAATTTCATAAGTTTTGGAGTTAATGGGAATATTTTATGAATTTCCTAAGTTGAAAAAATGTTTAATTTCAACTTTATTAATTATTAAAAATAATAAAATTTATTATTTTGACTTGAAGTTTTTCCAAGAAGTAAAATACGATATAAGATATTTTTGGTGAATTTTTGGAGTTTTTCATATTAATTTTCTATTTTATATGAATTATTTGGTGAAGGAAAAACAATAAATAATTAAAAAATTAATTAATTAATTAATTTGGACATTTAACCTTTTCTGAAATAAAACTGTGATGGTAAGAAAATCATCCAATAAGAAATTTACAACAAATTAAATTAGGTGAAAAGTGATTACTTAAGAGGTTAGTAAATCATTTTATTTTAAAGTTGTCATTGAACTATATTTAACTAAGTAAAATTAATCATGAAAGGCCAAATTTTATATTGGGTAAAAAAACTACGTCAAAACTAGAATAAGAGTAATGTGCATCACATGGGGTTCAACATTTCAAAAATACACAGCTAGAATCATAGCAATGGCTATAGCAAAGAACTCATAGCGACAACTCACATGTATTGCAAAAATGAACTTGTAGCGATGGCAACAATATATTAGCGACAGCATATATTAACAAATCAAAACAAGTGATAGCATGCAACAACACAATTATGCATGCAAAGAACCATTCGCGGTGGCGCCATGGTAGGTAAAAACAATAGAGTAACGAGGAGGTATAAAAATGAACAAAAAGGTTGGGACCCAAGAGTACATATATTTGTACATGTTGGCCTCGAAAGAAATGATGACAATGTGATGCCAAAAAGAAAAAATAATATCATACACAAAATAAAATTAACGCACCAATTGCACGCACGTGGCCTAGTTATACAACATATATATTGTTACTCTAAAAAATCCACCTTTCGACTAAGATGAAAGGTCCTTCAACAAAGACAAAGAAAGAGAAGTTCAGACTAAACCTTTCGAAGGAGTCGAAGGGATGCAGTCATTAAAGTTTAAAAGCTTCAAAACCTTTCGAAGGGATCGAAAGGTTCCATCTCACAGTATCTAGGGAGTTCTTACCTTTCGAAGAAGATGAAGAAGTCAAACCAAGTATTAGCAGCCCCATGGTGACCTTTTCAAAAGCATAGCAAGCCTTTCGAACCGGTTAAGATACATCCAGTATACCTTTCGATAGCGTCGAGAGGTTCTATGAAGAAAGGAACACTCAGAAGTCAGCAAAGAATGAAAGAAAACCTTTCGACAACGTTGAAAAGAAGTACAACCTTCGACAACATTGAAAGGAAATATAGCTCTCAACAACATTCAAGTGAAGTGCAAACCTTCCGATAAGGTTGAAGGGTTCATAACAACAAGTGAAGACAAACCTTTCGACTAGGTCAAAGGGTTCATAACAATATATAAAAGGCAAACCTTTCGACAAAGTCGAAAGGTTCATGAAGGCATAAAGAAAGACAGACCTTTCGACAATTTTGAAAGGTCCATAATGGCATATGAGGGGCAAACCTTTCGACAAAGTCGAAAGGTTCATAGCTGCATATAGGGGGACCTTTCAACCCGGTCGAGAGCATGGAATTGAAAGGGGGACCGCCTGCATCTATAAATAAGACCCAAGGGGTCATGTTTTGAGGATATGTCTTCTCTCATTCTAAACTTGTACTCTTCTTAAACAAAGCATTGTAACCCTAATTGGGTGAAGATTTGGGAATTTAATAAAATTAAGTTTTTTGGACAAAGAGGGAAGTCTTGAGATTTGTTAATTACTTTGTTGTTTACTTAAATCTTTATTGGATTAACCTAATTTTTCCAGGTTTAACTTCATCGAAAGGTTCTTGTCGACAAGGTCGACTACACATCTGGTCCAAGCATCTTTTATAACCTATGAAGCCATTAACTTTGTGGTCAAAACCTATCGAAAAGTCGACAACTCAATTGGCCTAAACGTTCACTGCAACCTTCCAAAACTATTAGCTCTGTGGTCTAAACCTTTCGACAAGGTTGACAGTTCTTTATGCTCTAACAACTCTTGTAACCTTTCAAAGCTATAAACTTAACGGTCTAACCTTTCGACAAGTTCGAACCCTACTTCATATCCACTAAAGTATTTGATTTCCAGCTTAAGCCCAAGGAATGCTACCACTTAGCCTTGGACAGGATTGATACCTACCCTTTAAGGAATTAACTCGGGGAATCTCAACCAAATCAAAAAGGAAAACCATGCAAGAGACCTATTACTAGCTTAACAAAGCCAGAAGGTTACTCAATCCAAAGTCTATACCTTTCGACAATGTCGAAAGTTACGATTCAAGAATTATCCATAAATAAAACCAAATTGAAAGGCAATTCCTAAGGGAATCTTGCTCGCTATTCTTACAAAGCATATCTAACATTCTTAGCATTACTTTGGGGTGTTCAAAAAAAATCTTGTTAACATTTTTGGGCGCTAGAAGGAGGGCTCAAACCTCCGCTTTGGTTAACCCCTAACACTACTATTCTCTAACCCCCCTTGGATCAATCCTACATCAAGTTTATTCACTTTGGTTTGACCATGGCCAGAAGATTTAAAAGATCCGAACAAGGATCTTCCGAACCGCATTTGACAAGATTCTCCCAAGTAAACATCAAAAACTCCAATCAAGATGAAGAGCAAAGACTAAGGCTCAAAGCCTTAAGGATTATAAACCATAAAAGAGAAGAATCTTATGACCCTAAAAAATGGAATTTAAACCCCTTTCACGTAGGCCCTACCCCAATCTTTGCACTTGGAAAGAGAACAAATGGAAAGTGATGATATCTTTAATCAAATGAGAAGAACAATCCAACATTATTTCAAAGGCACAATCTTTGAGGGAGAAATTATGAATGGTTACAATGCCTTTGCACACAAATGGCAACCAACTGCAACAAGAGCACTTCCAACCCAAGAGATTCAAAGGGTAGCTGTTATCCCGCCTTTTTTGCAAGGCCGAGATACCAAAAGATTGGCCGAGAAACCAAAGATAGTTCGTCTCGAAGAATGGTCAACTCAACATCTCAACAAAGCAAGTCCTGCTGATTGTTTGTTCAAATAAGATCCCCTGCGGAGGGGGGGTCCAGGGGGGGTGGCAACCCCCCAAGGTGGGGGTGCGAGGGCAACACCCCCGCTACGGGGTTCGACCTAAAAACTCTCCGACCTAAAAACTCTCCGACCTAAAATCCCTCCGACCTAACAGACTTCGCGACCTAACGACCTAAAATCTCTAGCGACCTAACGTCACAAAGCTCCAGCGACCTAGCTTCACAAAGTAGCCTAGCGACTTAGAACACCCAGCGACCTACCCTAGGTCATTCACGGCCTACGACCTATCTTAGGTCGTCCACGACCTAAAACTTACTACCCAGTTTATACAAGCTGAGATAACTCCTTATGCCACTTTTTCCTAGGTCGCTCACCATTCCCACTAGGTCGCCTACGACCTACGACCTACCCTTAGGTCGCTCCGCTTTATACCTCAACACATTTAGACCACATCTCCTTAGGTCGCTAACGACCTACCACTCCCTGTGCCTTTGCTCTTTAGGTCGCCACTTCCTATCCTGCTACCCCTTAGGTCGCTAACGACCTACGACCTACGACCTATCCCTTAGGTCGCTCACGACCTATAACTTGGCCGACCTAAGTCCAGCAACTCCCTATAAATACTTCGCCTACTCTGCATTCAAGAGAGGGGGGGTTTTCCAGATTTCAAGGGCGTCAATACTCTGCTATTTTTTGGACTCCTCCAACACTTCAATCATCGAAGATTCTTCATCAACAGTTCTACTTCATTCAGCATGGATCCAAAGAGCAATCCATCATCAAAGTGCTAATCTCTTGCTTCGATTATGTTGTAATCGTTGAAAGGTGTTGTAAAAGTGTTGTAACTAAGAAATCGTGTTGTAAAAGTGTGGTAATCTTGTAAAAGTGTGCTCAAAGAACATAATGAAGGATGTAAAGTGGATGTAGGCTTAATTTTAGGCCGAACCACTATAAAATTTGCTGTCTCTTTTACTGTTTTTCCCTTTTTCTGTTTACTTTTAGTTCTCGTGTAAACGGGTGGTGCTTTCACTAGATTACTCCAAACACCGGGGTGTTAGCGTTATACTTTTTAGCGTTAACAGTAGCAAAATGAAAAATAATTGAAGAGCATTAAATTATAAGGCTGAAAAATAAACAGTCAAAGTGCCATCCTCAAGAGTCAAGTTTCAAGTCTAGACTTCCGAGAGAATGCAACTTAACAACATCAATGGAAAATGTCTACTTGCTTAAAAAGGATGAACTTAACTATTGGCCATCACAAAAGAAAAGGCCAAAACATGAAAGGAACTTGGGAGGATCCTTCTGCCACTATCATATGATGAATGGTCATGAAACCAACCATTGCAAAGCCCTGGAGGGGATGATCATCAATTTCTTTAGGCAAGGAAAGATCAGTGAATTTTAAAAAAGGATTTAAAAAAAGATTAATAAAGGTCTACTTTCTGAAAAAAGAAAATCTACATGGTTGGGGGTGAAATGCTCCTCATATTTGGATACTACCTGAGATGGTGGAAAAGCCACTGTCCGCGCCGAGATGGCCAAGGCAGAGAACCTCCTGGAGGGAGGCGGGTAGGCCTTCAACCGCGTCATGGGATGGACATGTTAAAGCACTGGACAAGCCCTTAGCAGTGCCTCTGGTCAAGTTAAGGCACCTCTTGGAAGGAGGACGGAGTAAGCCTTTATCCACGCCATAAGATAGTTAGGTTAAAGCACGGAACAAGTCCTTATCCACGCTACGCTGTGGCCAGGTTAAGGCACCTCCTAGAAGGAGGACGGAGTAAGCCTCTATCCATGCCATAAGATGGCCAAGGTAGAGCACCGAACAAGCCCCTATCCGCACCACAAAATGGCCAGGGCAGGGCGCCTCCTGGAGAGAATTTGGGTAAGTCCTTGGTTCCAGCCTCTAAGATGAACTAACCAAGAGCACTGGACAATAATGGACTAAGACGTCCAAGCCCTAGAAGAGGCCTAACAAATAAAGGAAAAAGATTTCCAAGCCCAAGGGAGGCACATTCAATAAAGGACTAAGATGTCCATGCCCAATAAGTGGCCCAACAAATAGAGGACTAAGATGTCCAAGCCCGAGAAAAGGCACATTCATCGAAGGACTGAGATGTCCAAGCCCGAGAGGAGGCTCGTCCGATCATGAACTAAGATGTTCAAGCTCGAGAAAAAGAATATTCAATTATGGACTAAGACGTCCTAGCTCAAGAGGCAGCCAATCAAATTATTTCTATATACATTCAAAGCTGGAGGGTTCATGCATGTCAAAAAAGACGAAAGCAGAGGAGTAGAACAGAACCCCACTTGCTATTACTCTAATCTAGGTTTTGGGATTTTCGTTTATAAACATCATCTATTGAAACTTGAATCAAGGTTTCGGATCTTTCATATAAGAATTTCATTATCTAACACCCGAATTTGTGTTTCGAATCCTTATCAATCACTAACTTATTATACTCGAATCTGGGTAACAAGATTGCTGCTTGTGAAGTCCCTAATCTGGGTGCAAGGTCTTTGGATTTCTATTAGTTCCAAATGCCCCAATCTGGGCTAAAGAGTATTATCAAAAGATTACTATTAAGAGCCTTTGAATGGGAACTTCGGGCTTCTAACTTTTCAAATCCCATTAATGTTAAGGAATGGGTGGGAGAGTTACTACTTCAAAATTTCAGACATTGATTCCTGAATCAGATTCTTTATTAAATAGAAGTTATATTCTAATATTCATGTCCTTATGATAGGGTGGAACTTACTACCGATAAGTTTTGGGTATTCCAGATAAGTGAAAGGAGTTAAATTCTTGATCATCTCTCATCATGGTTAAAGATGAGATCTTAACATTTTGAATAAATTACTTTTCATACAATTAGCAAGATGATTTGCTAATCTAAGCAAATGACATACATAGATGAATATGTCGATTTCAAGCTAACAATTAACAATATTATTTGCCACATGTTGCTCAGGAAAATCAGAACGGAAAGGAATAACAAAAGATTCAACAAGTACAATAGTCGCTGAATGAACAATTCAAAGGCATTTCAAAAAGTGACATTGCAGAAAACGATCACGAATCAGGTGATATTTACAAAGTTTATGTGATTTAAATAAATTATGGGATAATTTAGAAACAACAAAATTATATCCAAGACAGATTTACATAGCTTAAACACATAAATGAATTACAAATCTTAAGCTACTTTATTAACAGTCTCCGCCACTGAAGGATCTACAACATGTTGGATTGCTGCGCGATTAAAGGCCCTGTTTGGAGCCTTAAGGGTTTTGTTTTTCCTTTCCAACTCTGCGATACGCTTGTCAAGCAAGTAATTGTCATACTCTAACTTTTGATTCTTGGCAGCGTAATCGTTGATGGTCTGGGAATACTTTATTTTTCTGCTGCTCATCAAAATACTTGGCTATTTCAAATTTCACTCTCCGGCACCAGTTTCCCACTACAATATCATCTAAGCCTGGGAAAGGGTTGAGCATAGTTGGAAATTTCTATGCTGTGAGAATTTTTGACCTTGTAGGCTTAACAGCTTGGGAAGTTGCTTGAGGAACCACAAGGTCGACATTTGGAGTTTTGTCCCCAAAAATGAATTCTAAAGAGGCACACTGCGCCTGTCTATCTTTTAATTTTAATTCCAAGTCACTTATTTGCTGAATAAGTTCGGAAATCTTTTGATCGAAGTCGATTGTGGGATTCGACTTCACTTGTCGTTTGAGCATGGTAATCACTTCATCTTTTTTCTTGATTTCTGCCTCGAGATAGTCAACATGATCTTGATGACCACTAGCGATGTTTTTTGGAGAATATACATCTTGTGCCTTCTTATGGCTTTGACGTTACCATCGAAGAGTTCTAATAAGACTTCATCGTGAACCACGATCCCTTCGCTTGCTGTCAATAGCCTCTCTGATAGCATCAACGGGAGAAATTAAGTTTTGGGAGATAGAAGTTGTAGATGACTGCGGCTCCAATTTAAACAAAAGAAATGAGATAAAATCAAAATTGGGATAAAAGATATCTTTATTATTATAGTAATGGATTACAACTAGAATAGCGACAAAGTTAAAGGATACAACAAACACTTTGATCACATTTAAAGTTGAGAAACTGCTTTCCTAACTTTGTTTAAGGAATTATCTGAAAGCATAACAGTTGAATCAAAAGGTATAGTAACTCCTTCGGGAGTTATGACCGGCGGACATTTGCTATAGTCCCACTTCCCAGCTGAAGGACTATCACGACCGTAGATTAACTTAGATTGAAATGTTCTGATTTCTTTTAGGAATGTTTCCTTCTCTTCGTCGAGGCAGTCAAAATGGAGACGAGGGTATTCCAAGTACAATTTTTGTAAATCCCGAAGAAAGCAATATCTCGCTCTTCGAAGTTTTTAAGATTAGTGCATTTTTAGAGTAAAATCTCCTGAAGTTAATATATTGGCTTAAGTGGTCTATTGGAACGACTCGACCTAAAGAACTGATATTCTAAAATAGCACAGTTAAAAGAAGCTAAGCATAGAAAACAGAGCCAAAACATGTATTCATAAATCGATTAGTTGTTACTTATTTGTAATCATTCTTCTGGTTCATACAAAACAGATTTAGAGAAAAACTTAGAAACAAATTTATCCTTATAGTACTTAAGCTTTTCAGGGGGAAGATCTTGAGGAATCGATCTGACCCGCGGTAAGTTCCAGCAAGCTCCAAGATGCGGGTTAGTTTTGAATTCATCTTAGTATCTTTTATGAAAACGTCTAAGTAGACCCCCACTTAATTTTCCTAAGTATGAAAAATCTATAATAAAATGTCAATAATAAGCTTTATACAAAAAGTTAATTAAAATGTCTCTCTCCTCGATCATCATTCAGAAGAGAGTTATTAACTCTTTATTTTCCTTCAAGAGAGCATCATATCGGAGGCGTGCTCTCTTTAATAAAGGGGCGGCCCTTTGATATTTAAAAGATGCTAATACGGAGATGCTCCTATCAAGGTTATGATATTTCTCAGACAAAACATTATGCTCCTTTATCAATTTGTTTGCCTCCCTATATAACTTGTTAATTTCTGCCTGTTTTCTATCAAATTTTGTTCTATAAAGGCAAGCAGACTTCTTCTTTATCTAAAACAAATGATTTAGCACTAATTATTATCTTCGAAGTGTAAGACATTTAAACTGGGAATTCCATACCTGGGAAATAGGAATGGAAGTCTTAGAGGCCTGCTCTTTTTTTGATGGATCCTCGGTCGTCGTCATCATTGTCATTGTCGCCACCCTCATCATCATCATACTTTTCCTCTTCAGCATCATAAGTGTCACCCTCCTCTTCAGAATCAGATTCGATGTCAAAGGAGGGGATATCAAAAGAAAGAGCTTCGGCTGCATTAACTACCTCCTCCTCGCTCTCAGGTCCGGTACCCTACCTATTCTGGTTGATTTCGTCCATTACTCCTTCAGCTAAGGCTGGGTCGAGAGAAAAGAAGGCGAAGCTAGGACATTTCTCGTATTTGTCAGCGTATGCAAGCATGAGGGCATCTTCATAACTTTTTAGCATCATGGGCCCTAAGGTGACATCAGCAAACTAAGAGACTTGCTTCATGACGTCAAAAAGGGTACGAACAGCCAGTTTGAGTGAAGCTCTGGTCCTTTTGAATTTGGCTTTCAAAGAAGTATTCTTGGCGACCAGGCGAGCTTTTTCATCTTCTGAATCTTTCAGATAGCTCCATAGCAAGTTTTTCATCAGTGATAAGTTAATGGGCTTTCTTCTCTGCTTCTAGCTCAGTCTCGACACTGGCAAGGGAGGCCTTTACCCGCTCCAACTCTATGGAAGGGTCATTTTAGGCGGTAGTTAAGGAAGATACTTGGTTTTTGAGCACGGTGTTCTCTTTCTGCAGCCTAGAAGATTCGGCGGAAGACTTTGAAACATAATCATTTAGAGCTATCCAGCTCCTAGAAATCTGCAACAAGCAAGTGTAACACAAGTTAGTGATTAGAGAGACCCAATGATGATAAGATCAATTGGGTGAGAGCTTACCAAAAGTTGCTGCTCCATTAGAGAGCGATAATTTTCCGCCATATCTGGAGTAGAGTGGGAAGAGAAGAAGAAACAAAAGATTAAGAATGTAGGATAAGCTCGACAAGTTCATCAAAATTAGTAGGTGGAGGAGCAAAGGATACGGCTCTGGAGGAGTTTGCTTTACGGAAGGAGTCATCAATAAGGCCAGCTACATTTGCTCGAGTGCAGCCGGAGAGTCGGAGATCGAGATATGTGGAAAAAGATCAGAAATGAGTGAAGTATGCTCCGATTTATCATTGGAAGCTTCGACGACGGGACTCTTTGACACTCGTTCAGGAGATGTGCGCTCCATCTCTTCCTCCACGTTAATGATTTTGGCTATTTTTGCCAGGGGTACATCTTCGGAAGTCTCCGTTAGTTTTCTTTTAAAGGTTCTTTTGGACTTTGCAAAGGCCTCCAAGATTGATGTTACCCCATAAGTCGATGGGGGTGGGGCAACGCCGCCAGACGACATTATAGCTTGAGATGAAGCTGGAACAAATTCAAACAAATATAAAATCAGTCAAAGTAATTCAAAGAATGACAGGGACAAAAAAGGAAAATTCTAAACCGTTAATATACCTGAAGGGTCAACGCAAATAGGTGACATTGAAGTGAAGTGTTCGGCATCACCTAAGGAAAGAAAGTGCTTTCCACGAGAAGTGTGCATGATAATGGGAGGAGTTCCTAGGATCCTCTAGCCAAATAGCAGTAAAGAATGTTTTCTTAAGTTCGAAGGGGTTAGGAGCGTCAACATGCTCCCAATTTGTTTTGAAGCTGCAATCAGAGAATCGACAGTTCTCTCGTCGACATTATTAAGTTTATGGGAAGAATCACCTGAAAAAAGCAAGAGATTAGTTAACAGAAAAAGTAAAGTAAAGCAAAGACAACACTAGATCAGATTTACGGGGGGGGGAGGAGAAAGTCCCGTGAACATCGGCAAACCACTTGACAAAGAAGAATTGAGTCTCCCTATCCTTGAACTTGTTGGTACTATCTGATATTAACTTCTTATATACGTTGACTCTGTATATCTACTTGTTAAGATTACTCAACCTTGCCAACTTGGTTAAGGAGTTTAGTACTTCAGCGTTAAGCGAAGGAAGTCCAGATTTCAACGCCAACATCTCCAGAGATAATAGATGAGTGTAGACATTTGGATATAGTTGAATTGGAGAAATTCCAACATGAGATAAGCATGAACTCAAGAACTTTGGGAAAGGAAGGTATCTGCCATGCCATATGTGGATGGTAGTATAAGCAAAGTACCCTTCAGGAGGGTTTTCGATTGTGTCAGTTGCTTGAGGAGGGATAGCTTCAATCCTAGTAATACCAAAGTCTTTGAGAATGACGTTGACTTCATCTTGAGATATAATGTAAGAATGATTGGCAATAGCTTCAACTTTAAGAGAGCTCATGATTCTGCCAGGTGAAAACAATTTAGTTAAAATCCTTGATCATTTATGAATTTAGAAAGCACTCGAGAATTAAACAAATAAAACTACTTAGATAACTCAAGCATAAAAACAGACATAAATTTTTTAAATGGTGAAAAAACTAAATAGCTCAAGCTTTCGACAATGTCGAAAGGACAATGGCATCAACTTTAAACCTGCATACTTCAACATTGATTGAAAGCCTAAAAAGTAAATAAATAATAGTATGAATTCTTTAGGCTATCGACAAAGTCGAAAGGAAGAGATGAAACATTAATCCATTCATCATCTTTCGACAACGTCGAAAGCTCTATGGAAGCCTGGATACACTTCAAATGTAACATAAAGCTAAGTGGGAAGACCGTTCGACATGGTCAAAACCAATAATTCAAAATTCCAAAGTAAACATACTAGTGTTGATGACATTTTCGAAAGGTCTGGTCAGTGTTATCAAAACATGTCCTACCCATTAAAGTCGAAAGGTTTCAGGTTTAACTCATAAATGCTCCAAACGTTTCGACAAAGATGGGCGGAGACAACTCTAAGGTCAAAGAATTTCAACCTTGCCGAAAGTTAATAGTCGAAAGGTTTGAAAGCCTTCGACCTCGTTGAGAGCTCGTTATCGAAGGGTTAGATCCACTCCACTTAACTATTTATCATTTCGACAACGTTGGTAAAGTTGGCATCACCACACCTTTCGACCCTGTCGAAAGGTGCTAAGAAGGCAAATTTATTATTGCCGCCTCAATTTCTTTCGAAGGGGTGGAAATGTCATTTTGTGTTGCCAAATTGTACACGAGAGGGTTCTAGGCAATCAAATCTGGTTTAACCAACCCCATACATGATTATGAGTACAGGTTTCAAAATTTTCTTAACAAATAAGTAAATCAAATGTGATAACAAAATGGATTCAAACTGAAACTAAACCTATTCTATTTCAAAAAATCACCGAAATAGTTAATACATTAACAAATCGGTGGTTGTAATAAAACCCGAATCCTATGAGGAAATGGGTGTAACATCCGCTATTGTCGATTTCAAAATCAAAGGATGATAGATAAAACTTTAAAATTCCTAAAACTGGGTTGAAGAAAGCTTTTCAGTAAATTAATTGGAGACCGCCTTCAGAAAAATTAATTTTTGAATGTTTTCAAAAAATGAAATTTCAATTTTAAATCTGAGGGGTGGAGTCCAATTGAAATTAATCAAATAAATTAAAACTTACGTATTGATTTGCTGGTGATTTTGATTTCTGGAAGTGAGATGAAAATCTGAAGATCTTTGGAATACTTTTACTTATGTTTAAATTTTTACTTGCAGAAAGAATGAAAGAGGAAGCAGAAGGAAAGCGAATTATATAAGAAAAGTCTCCTAGAATTGTTAGCCATTGGATCAGATTTAAATGAATGCCCAGATATGGCTGGAAGGCCAAGAGGCGGGAAAATTTTAGCCTTCGACAAAGATGACTTGAAAGGTCAAGAGCATTCCTTCGAATGGGGGGAGCAAATGTTACTCCAAAAAATCCACATTTCGACTGAGACGAAAGGTCCTTCAACAAAGACAAAGAAAGAGAGTTCATACCAAACCTTTCGAAGGAGTCGAAGGGATGCAGTCATCAAAGTTTAACAGCTTCAAAACCTTTCGAAGGGTTCGAAATGTTCTATCTCACAGAATCCAAGGAGTTCTTACCTTTCGAAGAAGATGAAGAAGTCAAAGCAAGTATTAGCAGCCCCATGGTGACCTTTTCGAAAGCATAGCAAGCCTTTCGAACTGGTTAAGACACATCCAGGATACCTTTCGACAACGTTGAAAGATTCTATGAAGAAAGCAATACTCAGAAGTCATCAAAGAATGAAAGAAAACTTTTCGACAACATTGAGAGGAAATACAGCTCTCGACAACATTGAAAAGAAATACAGCTCTCGACAACATTCAAGTGAAGTACAAACCTTCCGACAAGGTCGAAAGGTTCATAACAACAAGTGAAGATAAATCTTTCGAATAGGTCAAAGGGTTCACAACAGTATATAATAGGCAAACCTTTTGACAAATTAGAAGGTTTCATGAAGACATAAAGAAAGGAAGACCTTTCGACAATGTCAAAAGGTCCATAATGACATATGAGGGGCAAACCTTTCGACAAAGTTGAAAGGTTCATAGCTGCATATAAAAGGTGGACCTTCGGACCCGGTCGAGAGCATGGAGCCGAAAGGGGAACTGCCTGCATCAATAAATAAGACCCAAGGGGTCATGTTTCGAGGATCCGTTTTCTCTCATTCTAAACTTGTACTCTTCTTAAACAAAGCATTGTAACCCTAATTGGGTGAAGATTTGGGAATTTAATAAAATAAAGTTATTCTTGGATAAAGAGGGAAGTCTTGAGTTTTTTTAGTTACTTTGCTGTTTACTTAAATCTTTGTTAGATTAACCTTATTTTCCCAGATTTAACTTCATCGAAAGGTTCTTGTCGATAAGGTCGACAACACATCTGGTCCAAGCATCTTTTATAACCTTTGGAAGCCATTAACTTTGTGGTCAAAACCTATCGACAAAGTCGACAACTCAAATGGCCCAAACGTTCACTGCAACCTTCCAAAACTATTAGCTCTGTGGTCTAAACCTTTGGACAAGGTCGACAGCTCTTTATGCTCTAACAAATCCTGTAACCTTTTGAAGATATAAACTTAATGGTCTAACCTTTCGACAAGGTCGAAGCCTACTTTATATCCACTAAAGTGTTTGATTTTTGGCTTAAGCCCAAGGAGAGCTATCCCCTTAGCCTTTGACAAGATTGAAACCTACCCTAAAGGACTTAACTTAGGGAATCCCAACCTAATCAAAAAGGAAAACCATTGCAGGAGATCTCATACTAGCTCAACAAAGCCCGAAGGTTACTCAATCCAAATTCTATACCGATTCAAGAATTATCTATAAATAAAACCAAATTGAAAGGAAATTCCTAAGGGAATCTTGCTTGTTGTTCTTGCAAAGGATATCTAACTTTCTTAGCATTACTTTGGGGTTTTGACAAGAAATCTTGTTAACATATATATTATTTGGGAAGGCACATTCCCCAGCCTATACATTACTCGCGATATACATTACTCGTGATGACTTGTTTACAAGTCATGATGACAAATGAATGAAGGCGACAACACACCAAATAAACAACTAAACGAGACGGTTGCATGCATGGGAATGATTAAACACGTACAGCCTACAAGCAAAAATAAAACTTGGAGGTGGGGGAAAAAATATAACGAGGGTGCAAACGAAATTAAAGCATGTAAGGATGAAATATATTTATATAGCTGCATATGCATAGCATACGTAACACATGAAATAAATAATACATGAAAGCTTTAAATAAAACCACGTGATGACACATGACGTGTTATAATTCTTTAAATGGACATGAAAAAACATGCGTTAGCAAGTAAAAAGAGATGAATCGCGTCACTTATGTATTTCTATTTGTGACCGCTCGTATTATAAGGCAATAAGGGAAAATTCATACTATTCGCAACAGCTCGTAGGCACTAAACCATGCACATGAAAACCAACAATAGCAGCTGCAAATTTAAGCGTGGAGGCATGCTAGCATTGAAAAATACGAAGGCTTGGATTAAATTAAAACATGAAGGCAGATTAATGAAATCAAATTACACGCAATGACTCCGGATAAACAATGCACGACGGTTTGCATTAAAATATGATAGTAGTACGTGTTAGTTTGAGATCATCACTAAACCGTTAATAAATTTTAAATAAACGCGAAGGCTATCACGGAACTTATAATAGTTTGAAAAACTATAATTTTTTAAGTAAAATAACAAATACTTAGAACACTTTAAAAGACAATTTTCAAGTGTTATTGAACTTTTCATAGGGATGAAATAAATATAAGATTTCATAAGTTAAAATTATATTAAATTATTTTCGAAATGTAATAAGCTTAGAGAAGCTAAAAAAATGATGAGAAATCATTTAAATAAGATTAAAATGTTTTGTCTAACGAATGTGTAGTATAAAAAATTAATAAATATAAGAAAAATGGTTGAACCATGATCGTAAACGTATACCAACTAATAAAGTATTGGATGGTGGAGAGCCTTGACTAATAGTTTTAAAACCAATGGTATATAGCCGTCGAGCAATGGTATGGTTCAACCTAAGAATATTACAAAACTATACAAAGGATTAAAGGTAGAGCGCTATGCCGAAGAGCCAAAAACATCCAGGAAGGATGTTATAAATAAATCGGCAATGTGAACAATAACAGTTCATGGACTAAAAAGGGCTATTAACGTCTAGTAGAGAGGCTTACTAGAATGTATTCAGAGTGCTTACATTCATCCTTTTAGGATAGTTCGGGGGATTTTAGTCGGTGTGGCTCCCATGAAAAAACAAGTCGACGTTTTCACTAGCGACGTTGTTGGAACAAAAAATTAAATTAGTGATAGTAAGGTCTATGGAGGTGAAATCAAGATAGATGGCTCCTCTTTTGAAATTTTAATGGCGTCTCTTTCTTCGTCTTCTTTCTCTCTTGATTCTGCTTCTTTCCCTCCTCTATCTTCATCCACTTCATCTTCTTCTTGCTCTTCATCTGCTCCTCTTCCTTCTCTCAATCTATCTTCTGCACCTTGTCAGTCTGATTCTTTGTGTTCTTCTTTCAAGAAGGATTCTTCCTCTGTCAATTCGAACTGGTCCTCTCTTTTCAAATCTTTACCACGTAATGCTGGTTCTTATAAGCCTATCCATTTTGACATTTCTCGGGATAAATCTTCAACTGTTTTACCAGATCTTGTTAGGGACGAGGGTTTGAAATACTGGGAAGATCATTTGGTTGGTTTTTTCTTGGATGGTACGCTTTCATTCTTGACTGTTGTTACTTTTTTGAAAAGATATTGGAAACTCAAAGGTGAAGTTGATTTCAAATCTGATGGCTATAATTTCTATTTCAAGTTTTCCAATTAAGAAGATAAGAATCATGTTCTTAATTTGGATCCTATCTTTATAAGAGGTAGAATGTTCATTATTACTAAATGGGATTATAGCACTGAATTCCCATTATTCTTTGGACTTTGATTGGGATTAATTGGTTGGCATGTCATGTTGGTAGGCTTATATGTTTTGATAATAGCACTGAAAAGCTACAGAGATTTAAGTATGCAAAAGCGTTAGTAGAAATCTCACCTGATTTTGATTTACCTGACTCTATTCCTATACCACAATTGGGCAATAACTGTCCTGATGTCCAACTGTCATATGATTGGAAACCGAAAATCTGCACGCATTGTAAAATTTTTGGTCATGATTATGCTTGTTGTGAATTTGTTAATAAGGTTGAAGATATTGATGTTAATAAGGAGCAAGTTTTGGTGAAGAATGTAGACAAAAGTCGGACAAATTATGTCATTGATAATGATAATAAAAACTTAATTGATCAAGGTTGGAAAAATGTAAATAGGAGGAATAAAGGAGTTTGGAAAAAAAAGCAATCTGTGGATATAGACATTATTCAATCAGTTGATGAAAGTGTTGAGAAAGGAAAAAGAATAGACATTCATAATTCAGATAGTTCTTGCCTTACAAATCTTTCTAATTCATTTTCTATCTTATCAAACTCTTCTCTTGAAAAATCTCAGGATTGTATTGGTAGTGTTACTATTTCATTGGTTACATCTCCTTCTTGTGGAAATCTTTCTAATACTTCAACTGTAGCTGCTAATGTTGTAAATGTTGGATCTTCTAATAAATCTACCTCATGTTGTTCTCAATTTAGTACTCGGTCTCAATCAAATTTAGGTTCTAGTTCTTCTTGTGGAAATCTTTCTAACTCTTCAACTGTAGCTGCTAATTTTGTGAATGTTGTTTCTTCAAATAGCTCTACCTCTGTGTCATCCTCATGTTGTTCTCAATTTAGTACTCGGTCTCCATCCAATTTAAATTCCAGTTCTCCTTATTTGCACTTGTCTCCTCCTAGTCATATTATACTTCCTCCTCCTTCTATTTCTAGTGATGTTTCCAATGCTCTGAATGCTGGTGATTTGAATAATGGAAGAGAGTTTAAACCTCAAGAAGTTCTTCCTTTATCTTCTTCAAAAAACACTTCTCACACAAGACATACAAGGAAGAATCCTTCACCTTTGATACCTCCACTTCCTTTTAAATGAATAATATTGCATTTTGGAATATTAGGGGAGCTAATTCTCCATCTAAACAGATTGAGATTAAGAACCTTTTAAAGGATAAGGAAATACAGGTAATGTGTATCTCTAAAACTAAGCTTGATATTCAATCTACTCTTAAAGCCTCTTACATGATATCTCCCTCTTGGTTATATGATCATAATTTTGTTGAATCTAATTATGGTAGACTGTTAACTTTATGGAACCCTTGCATTTTCAAACTTTCCAGAATCAGTGCTTCTGATCAATACATTCACTATAATTGTATTCATTTACCCTCAAAATTGAATTTTCTCCTAACCTCAGTTTATGCTCATAATTCTTTATCTTTGAGATAGGTTTTCTTGGATAAACTTCCATCATTAAATCCTCTCTCTATTCCTTGGCTCATTGGTGGTGATTTTAATTGTATGCTTGCTTGTAATCAGAAATATGGTGGTTGTCCTTTATCTCTTAAGGACATTTCTCCTTTAAATAGTGCTATATGTCAATCTAATCTATTTCCTGTCAAATTCTTTGGGTCAGATTTTACTTGGTCTAACTGTAATAGGAATGGTAATGTAACTCTATGTAAACTGGATCATATTTTTATAAATCTTCCATTTCTTCATTCTTGGCCAAAATCATTTTATCAAATTTTTCAGCCTTCTCTTTCTGATCATTGTCCATTAATATTTCATTGGGGAGTTGATCAATTTAGTAGAGGGAAACACAGTTTTAAATTTTTTAATTTTTGGACAAAGCAGGTGGATTTTCATGATATTCTGAAACAGGTTTGGAGTATACAATTTGGAAAAGACCCGCTAGCAAATATTATTCACAAGATGAAAGTGCTTAAGTTTCACCTAAAGGTTTGGTCTGCAGCAAAGTTTGGTAATGAATCTAAACTTTCTACTCAGATTAGGAATGAGCTTTTTAAGATTCAAGAAGTCTTGTGTATCAGGCCTTTTGATTCTTTCTTAAAACATGCTGAATTACAATTAAAGAATGATCTTGAGAAGGTTATTGAGAGGGAGGTGTCTTCTCTCAAACAGAAAATTCACTTGAGAATGGAGAAAGAGGCAGATAGGAATACTAAGTATTTTCATAACTTTCTTAAAGTTAAAAGAAACCGTGATTGCATTTTTCAGATCAAGGATATGAATGGGAACTTGGTAAATTCTTTAGATGGTATTAATCAGGCCTTTGTTCAATATTTTACTTCAATTTTAGCTCCATCCACTTCCTTCATTCCTGATCTTAAACCTCTCTTTAATATTTCACTTCCTACTTTGTCTAATTTCCAATCAAATTCTCTGATATGTGAAATAACACCTGATGAGATTAAAACAGCTGTGTTTAGTTTGGATAATAATAGTTGTGGAGGCCCAGATGGTTATAATGCACATTTCTTACAACACAGTTGGAATGTTATTGGTATTTATATTGTTAAAGCAGTTCAATTCTTCTTTCTTCATAATAAGCTTCCTGCTGGTCTATCTGCTACTGCTATTGCATTAATTCCTAAGATTGTGAATCCAACTTCAGTTGCAGATTTTAGGCCTATCTCATGTTGTAACATTATCTATAAGATCATTTCAAAGATTTTAGCTATCAGAATACAATCAGTCTTGCCATCCATTATCTCCATTAATCAAGCAGCATATATCAATGGTAGATCAATTAGTGATAACATTCTTTTGACTCAGGAATTACTGTTTGGCTATGACAGGAAAAACATTTCACCAAGATGCATGTTAAAATTGGATATTAAGAAAGCATTTGATTCTGTTAATTGGAATTCAATTTTAGCTGTTATGTATAAAATGAATTTTCCAAAACCATTTTTAGCTTGGATTTATACATGTATATCATCACCTATGTATTCTATTTCGAGGGAGGGTGGTTTGTATGGATATTTTAAGGGTGTGCAAGGTGTTAGGCAAGGTGATCCTATCTCAGCTTACTTGTTCATAATTGTTATGGAGCTTCTTAATTCTATTTTCAAGGATCTTGTTGTTAATAAAGCCATTCAGCTTCATCCCAAATGTAAGATACCTCTAATTACTCATCTTCTTTTCGCTGATGACTTGATTGTTTTTACAAAGCCTACCTATGATAATATTCAGTGTATCCTTTCTACTCTGCAACTCTTCCATTCCATCACTGGTCTTCATATTAATCTTTCTAAGTCTAATATTTTGGTTGCTGGTTTAAATTCTTTGGAAAAAAATGATATCATCAAATTCTTGGGTCTTCAAGAATTATCTAAAAATTCTTTCTATTTGGGTTTGCCTTTAATCACTTCTAGAATTACCAAGCAAAATTGTATGCCTCTTTTTGATAAGATTATTGATAAGCTACTGATATGGCCTACTGAAAAGCTATCACAAGCTGGTAGGTTAACTATTATTCAATCAATTGCTGTGGCCATGACAACTTATTGGACTAGGCATTATATTCTTCCAATTAAGCTGATTAATATGATATCAAGTGCTCTTAATAAATTCTTATGGCATGGTGATCCTTTTTCAAAAAAGCTTATTCCTTTATCTTTCTATAAACTGTTCGATGCTAAAAGGAATGGAGGTCTTGGAATAACAAATATTTTTCAATGGAATAAAGCTGCAATCTCAGTGTATTTCAACAAAAATTTTACAACTGATAAGAATCTATGGTCTCAATGGGTTAATCACAATCTTATTGGTAAAAGAAATTTCTGGACTATGCCAATTCCTCTAAGCTGTAGCTGGAGTTGTAGGTGTATTCTTAAGCTTAGAGAATCATTTATACCTTTTATACAATGCAATTATGCTCTGATAAAAGGATTGTCCTTCTGGCATTCTCCATGGGCTAAACAGGGATTAATTTTAAGTTCTATTGTTGATTATAACTTGAGAAGAAATTCTAGAATATCAGAGGAGGCTAAAGTTGATGATTTTATTCATGAAGGCTGTATAGTTTTACCATATTCTAGTTCATTTCAAATTAGGAATTTATGGAATCTCATTTCAAATAACCCTATTATCATATCTGATAATACTCTAATCTGGTCTGGGAGGAAGTTTACTATTAAGCTTGTGTACAAGTCTCTCTGTGAAAATAGTTCACAATTTCCCTGGCATTCTAGAATTTGGAAAACAGGTTGCAGTGCAAAAGAAAATTTATTGCTATGGAAAGTGATGGCCAATGCTTTAAATACCAAAGATAAACTTTGTAGAATTGGTATTATTACAGAGGATCTATGTGTTTTTTGTAAGTCTGAAACTGAATGCAATACTCATTTATTTTTCGAGTGTCCTTTTGTATTTCAAATTTGGTACAGACTGTTATCCAATGGTGGATTTTACAAGCCTTCGCATGTAAGTTCTATTGAATGGTTTAATATTTTCAAAGCAATTAGATGGAAATCTCGTGGATCTAGGCTTTTGCTTAAGTTACTTAAGAGATTGATTTATGAGGTATGGTTAGAGAGGAATAATAGAATTTTTGGTATTGGTATAAAGAATTCTTCTCAGTTGTTTAGTCAAATTCATGGTAACATACTCAGGTGGTTGAGGACTGATCCATTTTAAAGTGTGATGTATCATCTTGCTGCCTTGAAAACTTCTGGATTCTTTTCATTTGAAGTAAGATGGTGTCATTTTGCTGCCATGTGGGCTGATGAAGATATCATACTTAGCTTGCTTTCTCCACTGGTCCATTTGAGTTTACTGCTATTGGCATGTATTTCTATATTGTATTTTTAGTTTATATGTTATGTTGTTTCTGCTGATGTATTTGGTTCTATTATCGCTATTGATAGCAGTAAAGTTAGTGTTGAGTCTGGTTGTACTTTTGTTGAATTGTCACTTGTTTGTATTTGGTTGTAAGTCATGCTTTAGTGTTTGTAATCATACATTAGTGAATAAAGTGAGCTCTTTGCTCTTGCCTTTCAAAAAAAAATGGTCTATGGAGGTGATCACTAAAATAAGTTAATGATAACTTAATGAAGAAAGCATAAAATAAGAGATTAAGAGATGAATGAACGATTGACGACTAATTATATGACTCAGATCATATTTTGATAATAAGTACAGGGCATACTTGACTTGAATGATACATATGTTTGACATGATTCGCAATAGGATGATAAGTGTAGGGAACACTTATTGACTTAATATATACACATGGTTGCTTTTCGTAATATGTATATTGTTGTTGTTATATATATTGATGTATATTATGTTGTGATGATGAAGTGAGGGGAAACTCGTTCCACGTTAATGGCATGGTCTCACTATGGATGCTTAGGGTAAACGTTTTACTCATACTAGCACCACTGTCCCAGTGGTTAGGCATTTAGAATTTGGTGCGAGAGGTCACAGGTCCGAAACTTGCGTAGCGTGATTCAAACCATTAGACATACATTGGCATGTAGTATGTTGTATACTATTTGAGATTTGTAATAATAATATGTAGTATGAGTGCCTAATCGCTGTCCTGATATGTAGACACTCATATTAGACTTATTATCTGATCCGTTTTTTATTATTTCCTATAAATCACAGATACTCATTCGAGTGGGCTGAGTTTATGGATTGGACAGGTATCACTTTTGAAGACAAACAAAGATTTTGAAGATGAAGAAGGTGGCATGCTATTTAAATGAAAGTATTTTGAAATTTCTATCATGCAAAACTAGGATTTATAACTGGTTAGGTGTGGTTTCGGCATCTTCATATATCGGACACAAACTACTTTGATTTTCTTACTATATATTTTCTCCGTTATGGGAACGATTTGGGTTTAATGATATAACGAATCATGTAATACAATTTGATGTAGTGAAGAAGATATTTAGCTACTTTATTTACTTATGATGTGAAAAAAAAACACCGAACCCACTTTGTCACTAGAAAATGATTTCGGTGATGACTGTAGCATTATCGGTATCTATTTTGGAGTCTCCGTGTAGGGGATGTTACTACAAGTATCTTTTCTCTATTTTTCTTCTATACAATATTTTTTTGCTTTTCTCTTTCTAACCATAACCATAATCTTTCTTTCACTAACTCAGAAATTCTCTTATCCAAATTCTTACTTTCTTTTAGAGTCAAGTGTCTACGTGGCATATCCACATAGCTTATTAATTTTATCTTCTTTGGAAGGAAGTTTAGAATCTTCTTTGATAGCATATGTAATGCCCCTAGTTTTTGATAACATTACTCAGGAGATTTAATTAGATAAATTAAATAGAATAATGTAAATATAAAGTGATAAGGAGATTGAGATTTGTAAATCAACTTGAGGCTGTGCTTAATAATAATAAAATGGGCTACATATGGTTAAATATTAATTAATTAACATAAGGGCATTAGGGTAATTACTGCACCCATAGTTCACTACCCTATACTCACATTACCTTATCATTGAGTTCATTTTATCGTAAAACAAAAACGTAAGAAAAGGGAAAGAGGAGCCGGCTATTAAGAGTAAGAAGAGAAGAAGAAATTCAAGATTTAAGCTTAGGATTCAAGCTAGGGGAATCAATCTCAAGCAAATCTCCAATTTCCTTATCCAAACTAAGATGAATAATAGTCATAATCACAATTCTCTTTTTTTGGATTTAATATTAAATCCATTTTATGATGTTTTGAATGATGATATGCTTGGATTCATAACGTATTTAATTTAAATCCAATTGGTTAAATATGGATATATACGGTTTTGGGGAAAAACCGATTGTAAATGATTTTTGAATGCCATGGAAAATTTATATGTTATGTAAAATATGCTTTTGCAGATGGGTTTCATTTTTTATAATTTTCCAAGTTATGGAGAATTTATTATGAATTTTCAAAGGAAAATAAGGTTAATTAGGTTTAAAAATTTATTCTGGTTATTATATGAAGAATTTGGGTATAAAATTTATATATTTTAGATAACATATTAGAAGTTAATTTCTGCGAATTTTAGGGATTTTTGCTAAGTGTTTTAGTATGGAAATTAATTTGTTTTGAAAGGAGGACTTAAATGATTTAATTGTTTTACTTAATGGAATGGCTTATTTGTTGAAATAAATCATGGTTTACGGCAATTATTTGTGTCAAAATATGAAAAGTTTACATACAAGCGAGTTAGTTACAAAGAAATTACTTTATTTGGTAAAAACAGCCTTTACCTAGAAAAAGTAGGCTTCGCCACTTTCGGAAGCAACCCTTCGACCCAGAGCTTCCGCCTTCATTTAGGTCGATACCCTCCAGGACGAAACCAATGAGGCCGAAACCAATACATATGGTATCACTTTGTTGGTACGTAGTGGATTTGAGAAAGGCGGAAGGTAGGGTGTCAAAACATAGCTTCTGATGGGGTTGATGCCTTTGTTTTGTTTTCTAAAGAAAAGCGCTTGCCTGTTTTACTAAAAGGTTTCGAAGGAGTCGAAACCAAAGCTTGCAAAAGGGTCTTTTATTTAGTTTTTGAGAGAGAGTTTCCACTTTATCATTTAAAGTACTAGCCTATGAAGGAGCTACTTAGTTTTCAAAGTAAAGCTTCCGGAAGGGGCAGTTTCGACTTTTCGACAAAGTCGAAACCCTTCTGCTACCTTAGGCCTTTCGAAGTTATTGAGGATATCAATGCTTTCGGAAGGTAATCTTTATTTTATAAATGTAAGCTACTTCCTATAGCTTTCGAAAGGGGTTAGGGGTTTCGAAGGCAATGGTTTCGAAAGGGGTTTTGAAGCCAACCTTCAAGTGTTTTACCCAAATGTCTTATGCTTTCGAAAGGATGTTGCCGACGCCATCAAGTTTTCCCCAATACTTTTATGAGATAAAGAATGGTTTTGAAAGAGTGACTTTTGTTTATATTCACTTGACCCAAATGATTTTTTAGATATAAACCCAACGGTTTCGAAAGAGGGACTTTCAAATATTTCGAAAAAGGGACTTTCAATGATTTTTAAAGGGGTACTTTCAAATGGTTTCGAAGCTATGCTTCTATAGTTAAATAGCAATACTTTAATACATTCGAAAAATTTCGAAAGGAAGGTTTTAAAGTGTTTCAAAAGGCAGGGGCCTAATGTTTTGAAAATAGTTTATTATGCTTTCGAATGAGGTAATCCAGTGAGTTCGAAAGCAAGGTATCGAAGGTTTGAAAGACTTTGTTTTTCAAAACAAATAACCCAATCTCATTTTAAAGAAAACCCATGGCTAAATAAAGGAATTTTGAAATAATTATAAGTATAAAGGTTTGAATGAGCTTTTCCTTGATAAAATAATAGGTTGTAAGGATTAAACATGTTTTATTGGAAAATGGTTTCAAGGATATTAAACCCACATGAGTGGTATTGTTATGTTATTATGTTTGCTTCTTCAAATATAATTGTATTCACATTATAATGGACCCATAGCTGCATTTTGGGGATAAAGGGAAGAAGAACCAGCTAGGTTGACCCTATAGTGATATAAATTGAGTAAACTTCTGAATGAGTAGAATTTCATCTAGGAGGTCAGGGAGACATGAGTATTGGATGCTTAAACATAGAAGTTGTTAGGGAGACAGGTTCATAGTAACCACATGAAAACTATGATTAGGAAGTTATTGGTATTACCTATAGGTTCTAGTGATCCCATGAAAATTATGATTTTAAGAGTGGTTGGCAGGGGCCAATTGGTTTGTATTGCACCCATGAAATCTATATCCGGATTAAGTTATTGACAGATGTCAATAGAATCCTAGTTAGCCCATGAAGACTATGATAAGAAAGAAGTTATTAGAGTCACCAATAGGTTCAGGGAGAACCAATGAATTAATTATGTTATAGGAAGGTGCCAATAGGTTCTTAGTGATCCCATAAAAAACTATGAAATAGGACAGAGAGTCCATAAAATATGAAAAAAAGCCCATGAAAACTGGTTAATAGTGACCCTAGAAACTATAGATATGATAGGTAGTCAATTAAACATGGGATGAGAAATCCAAAACGTTTTAACATGTATGCATATCATAAAAATATTTTTAATTGCTATGTTTTAACCATTGTGGATGCAGGAGCACAGTATATGGTTTTATAAAGGTTTTTTTGGCTACCATTGAGGGGAAAACCTGTTCCGCTAAGCGGCGTGGTCTCACTAGATATCTAAATAGTTTGAGATGGTAGATTATTATTCATACGAGGCTTTATGTCTGACTCGAAGTTTATGCTTTTCTCTTAAACTCTCGGGTGCTCAATTGCTTTTGAGTAGTCTGAGAGTTGAAGTTTTCAGGTACCTCATTTGACGAATAAGCTTTCGGAGACGTGCACGAGGCATATAGCTATTTAGAGTTCTTTTTCATTTGATTCCGCTATGTTTATGTTGTAAGACAGATTAATTGCCCTATTATATACTCTGATCAACCAAAGGGGGATTTTCATATGTCGCTCTTACGTATGTATACTAATTATATTTTTTTGAATGTGGTTAACATTTGTGAGATTATGTAAAGAATGTTGAAATAGTTTTTGGAATGGAATGTGAATGTTTTTTTGAGTTTTTAAAATTTTTCTGTATCCATGTGTTTCTGTTATATCAATGTATATAACATTACCGCATTTGGTCACTGAGGATCAATAACTATGGATGACTGCAACATCTGCAGCCGTTAGTTTTGGGCCTCTAAGTAGGGGATGTTACAGCATACAAGATTTCTCTCTATCAAATTTTGTGTGACAATTAGGATCACGACTTATGATAATATCGTGCCTAGTCTACTAATCCCTATCCAAACTACATTTCTATCTTCATCCAGCATCATCCCACGACGAGTCACTTAGTTTAATCCAAGGTCAATCGATTCATGCACTATTTGAGAGTTATACACTTTAAACTATTTATCGTCACATTCTTTATTCAAAATCATAACTCACCTCATATAATAATATGTTTTCTCCCCTTTATAGAAGGTGGTTGCATATTTGCACTTAGGGTTGCTTTTAGTGCACAATCCTTCTCTTCCTTATTTGCATCCTAACTCGTTAAATCATTCATAATTTCGTAGTTTTGAAATTCTTTTTTCATAATTTTTAGTAAATAATAGTAAAAGTTATGCCAACCAGCAAATCATCGTAATATCAAAAATTAAAACTTCCATTCGTCCTTTAAAACACATCATAAATTTACAAAATATTATTATACCTAAAACATCTCATCTACATAAAAGCAATAAAATATAATCCTTTGAGCAACCATTTCTTTTATTTTTATATTTTACCTTCAGCACAAATTACTTTCTTTAATTTCAATAACTTAATATTAATCAATTAAATAATATTGAAATTTCAATTAAATTATGATTATTTCAAAAATATCTTATTTCATTTCAAAATACCATTACATATAATCTAAAGCCGTTTTATCACATATATATGTGTGTGTGTACGAAAACACGTTTTAAAATTCACTTTGGCTATTAACTATATTCATTTCAATTTAGAAAACTACTTCCAACACTTTAAAATATATGTTAATATATAATAAATTTTTTATACCACATGTCTTTCAATTTCCATTCGGAAATATATGTGTTAAATAGAAAAATTCCATTTGCTTTGAAATAAAAAATATTAAATATCTTTTCCAGAATTCCTCAAATACTTATATCTTATTTAAATACAATATCAGTTCATAAATTCTCTTATTAACTAAATTTCTAATTCCAATTTCAAAAAAAAATTCTCTTTTCAATAATTTCTTTAAAATTTTCCACTCTTAAAATATCTTAATTCGAAAAATCAATTCTCTTACCACCCTCGATATTTCCCTATCCGGTGCATTTACCAACCCAAATCCAAATGATGAAATATACTCTCACAAGTGCTTAACTACGCCCAATTTCCAGTTATAGTCAATTCCAACATATGACTAAGAACTACCCTTCATACATTAGGTACATGTACCGTGGGGTTTACCCTGGTATGACTCATCGCTTATAGATATCGGTGGAACTAAACATGGCTATTCACACCGCAGTATCCCTAGTATCAATTCTAGCACCATTTTCCATTTTTGGTCTTACACCACCAATATCTATCGTTGTTCCAGTTTCCATCCTTACAACTTATTCATCTTCGACTATCCGTAAATGGGATTCATTAGCAATTCTCTAGAGCATAGCTCAACCGAAATAACTACAAACATAGTTGAGTCATATATATTATATATCCAATGGAAAATACAAATACAGTCTCTCGGTACGTTCCAAGTTTCTAATTTAAAGGTATGTTTTACTCTGATACTGAACATAATAGCCTTCCCTTTCGACCCATGGTCCAACACCCGAATCGAAGTCAACAACCCAAGAACCGAAAAGACGAGTCATTGGGTAAAGGTAATAAATCATCGATATGTTCTAAGTATCTACTTTCAAAGTCTCACGGCAGAAGAAAATAAAATATAATACATAAACAAAGACAATAATCACATCACGTCTCATGTCTACAATGTAAAATACATATGTTTAAATAATACAAATACAAGCCCAATTCATACACATAGGTAATTCCATGTCACAAAGATTATTTACATCATGTACACTATATACAAATGAGTCTATGTCCCTGATACCACCCCATCTCCAAACTCCATATACTTGGATATATATATATATATATACAAAATGGGAAAGAAGGAGTGAGTCAGACATAAAACTAGTGAGCTAGCAACACTTTACCCTACATATACTACAAAAATAATACTATAACATGATATGAGTCTATTGCTCGATCACTTAACGTCCTGTCGGTCACGTCATTCCTAACTATCATATACATCTAGTCGTATTGCATCATATCTGTATGGATTCACTTCCCTGGACTCACCTCTTACGTTATAGGATCACCTATATTCCACCTTTATGTTAATTGTATATAGGACACAAGCCCTAGACTAGCCTCATGCCCTATAGAGTTGTCTGTTGTCCTTGTACTAACTAACTAGACTCATGCCTTAGACTATCCTCATGCCCTACAAGGTCGCTTAACATCCACCTCAAAATTGGTTTGCCGAAACCTCTAAGGGAGCAACGCAATATCCGGATCTCTACTCTTGTTATAGGTCTGTACCTGTATCCGTATTTGTATCTATATCCATATTTGTATCCATATCTGTATCTCATGATGCGTACTTATGCCACATGCACGTTCATGTTCATGTCACTGTCGTATCACATTTTCATATCATTATAACATACATATTTATTCCAAATAGCAACCCACTATCACATACATTCACTCAATTCGTAATGCCTTCATTTTCCTCATTAATAGACTTTAGTCACCTTTAGAAAGCAATAAAATCTTAATATGAATTAATAGTTATTATTTTATGTAGGCCTTATGGATCTAGTTGAACCTGCCTTAATTATAGTACACCGGTGGACCGGTTGGCATCACCGGTGCACTAGTCTACATGTTGTCCTAGCGATTGTCGGGCTATGGATCTTGATTATTTTTCTCATTGTTTCTGTCTCCAACCATCTTTGCTTTGCCTCTGGCCGATGGGAACATCCCTAGTACCTAAAACTATGTTTCTAAGTCTGGTTTAACATGTTATTACATCAGTTTGTGCATATATTCATCATATTTTTGCAATTTAGTGTAAACCTAACTATAATATACTGTTTATAATCAAATCCCTCCCAAATCCCCATTTAGTCCAATTTTATACGTGTGTGTATGTGTGTTTTTTTATCTTCACTATTATAGCTAGCATATAATACTTATAGCACCAAGATTGCAATATATAAAGAGGAAAGATTTAATCACTCACCAATTCACCATTTTTTGCCTAAACCTCCACTGTTTGGCTTGTTAAATCTCCTTGCTTTGTAATTCCATCTCCAAATTGTTACTAATACATAGCCCCCTCCAATAGCCTCGCAATGATGCCGATCTTGCAAATTTCGCAGAGTTTAAAGAGAGATATGGCGATTTGATTCTTTAGTATATAAGAGGAAGAAGGAGATAAAGGAACGAGTGGTAAGTTTTCTAAAAATTGAAATATACATGAGTTTTTGTTTTAAAAAGGGAAGGAGGGAAAATAAACGTTCGTTTATAAATTCAAATTTTAAATTGGCGCCCTATCAGCTGAAAACTTTTCAACCATAATTCCTTTGTATGGACTCCAAACAAGGTAAACCAAAATGCATCCGACTTAGAACAAACAAGGCAGTCTTAATGAGTGTCGGTCTCTTCGTCAAATTCCAAAGTTGAAAAAATGACCATTTTGCCCCTCCTTATTTTTAATTTATCTTACTAACATGTTAAGTTCAATTATTTTCATGTCATTATATTACTAATATTTACCTAAAATATTTACAAATTTTCTAGGATATTACACATAATCTTTAATATAAACATTAAAGTGATATCAATTTATGGAATAATGTATTTCTAGTGAAATACCCTCGTGATTTAAGTGTCGAACACATCTAAAATCACCGTATACGTACATTACATATGCAATTATCCTAAAAATCTATTTTAGGTTTATTTTGTTCCACTTATTTTTAATTTTATACATATAAAATTATATAAGGTTAATATATTATAACCATTTATGATTTAATTAACTTATATAATATTTATATGTATATTAATAATTCAATCATATTTAATTAACCTTGATCTTATTAATTAAATAATATTTAATTTGTTTTAGTCCTTTAATTTAATTAACTAATTTAATTATATTTTATTTAAAATTTCAATTTTTTTATTAATCTTAAACCATCTAAGGAGAATATTCAATTATAACCATTATAGTTTCATATACATATACATACATAATATACATATATATATATATCATATGTATATATCATATGTATATTAATTAACTAATTAAACATTTTAAATAAATATTTAATAAATTTTAAAAATTTATTTATTTTAATTTCCCATAACAATTTTAAGAAAATTAAAGCATATTATATTATTGAACTATAACCTTTATAGTTTTATTTGCATGTATATCAGTATAAATAATTTAATTAATTAACATTTAATTAACTATTTATCAAATAAATAATTTATTTAATTAAATGTTTTAATTAACTACTAAACAAATTTTGAAATTTTTATTTAATTTATCTTAAATAATTTTAGATAAATTTTCAACTATATCCTTTATAGTTACATATACATACATACATACATATATATATATATAGGTATGTATGTATATTTTAATTAACTAACTTTTAATTATTTATTTATTTAATCAATAAAATTAATTAAATATTTCTAAAACTTTTAAAAATATTAAATTGATTTCTCTAAAAAAATTTTTTTTTAGATTTATTGTACAACATTTATATAATTCCCTTTTATATTTTAAACTTAACATTTAAATTTAAATTATATTTTTAATTTTCAAACCATAATTTTAAAATCAACTCAAGGCCTTAAATTAAACCGGGCCAACCTTTTGGACTTATTCTACTTATTGGTCTAGTCCTGTAGCCAGGGATGGGAGAATACTTCTTATTTAACGCTAAGCCTAGACACTACTATTTTAGACATTCATCAGATAGAAAAGTTTATTCTTTGTCTCCTAATGTTGGCTAATTAGACTACACCGACTTATAGACTCTGATACCATTAAAGGAACCCCGGCCCTTGCGTAGCGGGTTAAATGGGTTGATTTCAAAAAACGCTCTATTTGGATCATAGTGGGCCTATGAAGTCTAATTGGTTTCACTTAATCTAACCTAGTTATTAAATAAAATCATATTTTATTTAGAATTATTTTACATTTATTAATTAATCACATCAGTTAATCTAATTAAATGTTTATTTTGAATGTTTAATGTATATATTCAATGATATAGTAGCACAATATAATGAAGTTTAAGCATGTGTATATATACACATATGTTATACTTATATATACATATGACGATTTTATATGAATATCGGGAATATAAATGCCTAAGTATATAAATATGTTTAATATAATATAATATGTGTATATAGTCTATATACAAAGATTTATAGGACCATATGTGTGTGTAGTTTGGACTTACAAGTAATACAAAAGTGCTAATAGATTTAGAAGGAAATCTAATATACAAGCCTGAGGAGATTGAATGTGAGGTTATTACGTACGACACCTACTTGTTTAATGACAGTTACAGACTAGTTTTCCAAATTTTCAAAGCATTTTAGTGATTAATGAAGTAGGCCAGAGTTCTTATTGAGAGAAATAACTATGAAGAGATAAGGAAGGCAACTTTTTCGGTTCATGATGATAAAAGCCCTGGATTAGATGGAATAAATGCAAAATTCATGAAATTACATTGGAATGATATTAGAGAGGATCTACTTACTATTGTACAAGACTTGTTTAAGTCGGGAAAACTTCCAAAGGGTATAAATCATGCTTTTATTTCTTTAACGCAAAAAGTTGAAACTCCAAGTCACATAACACATTACCGACCAATTTCTTGTTGTAATATGTATTACAATTTTTCTAGTGAAGTGTTATGTAACAGATTAAATTACTTCCTACTCTATCTAATATCATAAAATTAAAGTGCCTTTATTGTTGGGAGAAATATTGGAGAAAATTACTACTATCACAGGAAATTGGGAGACTTCAATAAGAAAGGTGTAGGCAAGTTTTGTAGGATCTACAAAAGGCCTATGATAAGTTAAATAGGAGTTTTATATGTCGTATTATGGAAAAATGGGTTTTCCTTCTTATTTTACCAATATAATATTTGAATGTATAAATACTTCTACATTCTTAATACTGATGCTAGGAGTTCTTTAGGGCTATATTATGAATAATAGAAGTCTACGACAAAGTGATCCATTATCTCCCTATTTGTTCACAATTGCCGTGGAATACTTCACCTATTTAATGAATGAGGCAATTGAAAGGGAGTGCGGATTAAGGATCTTAAGGCTAATTTAACACTAGAGGGGGGGTGAATAGTGTTTAATGGATTCTAAGACTTATATGGACTAATTTAAAAATTATGATATAAACAAATGCATAACTTAATCATAGAACAATCACAGAGTCAAACACAGATGTAGAAAGTAAATTAAAAGCAGTAAAAGGAAAGAACACACCAGATTTTATACTGGTTCGGAGTTACCCTAAATCCAGTCCTATACCAAGGCAAACACCTCATACAGGTTTTTATTATACCAATGTCGAGATTACAATCCTCAATTTCTAAAGGCCTTGAGGTACCCTCCTGTCTCACGAGTCCGGGGCAAACTTATTTATTTACGGGCCACAAGATTACCCAATTGATTTCCAGGCACAACTACACCTTATAGAGAGACTCGATAAACTTTTGATTACAAATTGATCCTATAACTCTGAATAGTACTTTGATCTTCGAGAGAGGGCAGAAAATCAAACAAGAATGAGATTCTAATTTGATTCGCTTGAGAATTCGGCAGAATTTCGGCACGATCTTAAAAATATGAAAATTTTAGAATATGGATTTATGGAGAAGAAGGAGTGAAGAAAATAAGAAAATGGTTAGTTAAAAAATTCGTTTGTGAAGGCTATTTATAGACCAGTAACGGTCATAACCATTCGTGAAGAGATTTAAACGAATAGACACTTCTTTTGAAATTTGAGACTTTTGAATTTAACGGCCCCCATGTCAACATGGGGTATCCCATGATGTCGACATCCCTTAGTTAAAAACAATGTAAATTTTTTTTGAAATGGTATTGAAAAGAAAACAAGATGAAATGATTCTGGAGTAAAATAAACTAATTTTACTATGTTTTAAAATAAAGAAGAGTAGAAAAATATTTTTTTAGAATGTATATATAAATTTGATTTTAAATCTCAAGTATATATATATTATAAAAGAATATTTAAAAATCAGAAGATAGTTTTAAAAACAAACGTAGTTTAAAACAAGAGTTTATTTAAAAATAAAAACAAAGAATATTTTAAGGCTAAAACATTTTGAAAAGCAGTTTTGAAAATCATTTTGAAGTAGTTTTGCAAGCTTCTTCCTGCAGAATATCTCATAACATCAGGACTCGAGAACTTGTACAAAACCAGGATGTTCGTGGGTTTGTAAGCCACTTGTCGTAGGTTTGTAAGCTACTTGTCGTGGGTTTGTAAGCCACTAAGAAGATAGAAATGGGTTCCATCCCAAATGAAATTTGGAATGAAGATTTCCGTGCTATTATGAAATTTTAATAATAAACTAGACACATATCTTGAAATCTTGATCTTGATACTCATGAATCTTCAAACTTGATTTCTTCATCCTTGATCTTTATACTATACAGTCTTCAATAATCAGTACCTGCCTTATATATAACCTGCATAATAACATTCATATATATCTAGACAATAGTGTTAGTATATAAGTTATAATAAAATAAGCTACAAAGGTTGTTGTCATCAAAACTACTATCTCCAGTTCCTAACAATCTCCCCCTTTTTGATGATGACAACCTTATAAAATATACTTACCACTTCGATCATACCATAACTCCCCCTTACACCAACAACTCCCCCTTACTCCAAGCCTACTATTTTATATAAATTCCCCCCCTTTGTCATCAACAAAAATAACCATCCTAAAATCATAAAACTATAAAACTCCCTCGTAAACTAATACTAGAACAAAGTATAGTAAATAGAATGTGAAAGACAATAACATAATTATGTTATAATTATTCAATACATAAATATGTATAAGTATATTTCAGACAATCCAATCAACACACACATCAAATCCAATCACGTCAAACAAGTCAAACAAATCAATCAAGTCAAATAAGTCAATCAAGTCAAACAAGTCAATCAAGTCAAATAAGTCAATCAAGTCAATCAAGTCAATCAAGTCAAACAAGCTAATCAAGTCAATCAAGTCAAACAAGTCAATCAAGTCAATCAAGTCAAACAAGTCAATCAAGCAAATCCAATCAAATCAAAGACTAATAACCCTATACTATATGACAATAATACAAACTCCACCTAAATAAAATACACTTGTTATGTGTACATGTATGCAATATGTAGTTTGTAATGCAGTATGAAATATATGACATATGCAATGTAGCATGAGATGATATGCAGAATGAAGTGCAACTTATGATGCAAATGATTATGATATTTCATGCATTGTAATTTATGATGTAATATGCAATGAAATGTGATATGAAATAGGACGCATAATGATATGTAATATGAAATAAAATGATAACGAAGTAAAAATAATAATATGCAGAATGATATGATGATATATACTATGGTAAGAGATATTCAGATTATAAGATAAACATGAGTGATAAGAAATATCTAATTGACAAGCATATATATACATGTATGTATGTATGTATACATATATCAAACTATTTATTATAAATCACTTCAACCGAACAAAGGTAATACACACCAATTACTAGGTTAAGGAAACTAATGAATGGGACTGAAAGAGTAGTAAAGACAAGAGTTTAAAGGTAATAAATGATATTAAAATTATAACATATTCATGAAAGGTAGTAATCAACTCAATATCAAAGTCAAATTGCTAAGAAATATGGATTTAAACTATATATATGATCAATATGGTTTTTAAAAAACTAATACCTTTCTTATTTAATTTCTTTAAAATAGTTTTTTTTTTTTTTTTTAACTTAATTGTTTTTTAAGAATCCAAACTTCCATGTTTATAAAATACTTTACTTACTAATTAAAACCTATATATTAAATTATTATTGATTAAAATATTTAGAAACGTGTTTAAACACCTTTTAAATTAAAAAATATCATAATGAAATATTAAATAAAATAACAAAGATTGAAAACTAAAATAAACATGTGTTATATTAAGGCCTCTTACATTAAAAAATTTAGTTAATTATTAAAAATATATTTAAACATGAAATTAATTTTAAATTATTCTAATATAAGTTAGAAAATAACTCTAAAAAGAATAGAGAAAAATACTTAATTTAAATATCGTTTTTACATAGTTTAAAGTTTGAAATAGAAAAGACAACATTTACAGAATACTATAAAATGTTTTTGCAGTAAAATGTATTCAAAAAATTATAAAACATAAATTGCAGTATTTAACAAATGCTGTGAAAAGTTTCTGAAACACTACAGCGTTTCTTAGCACAGTAATGCTATAAAAACGAATTTGCAGTGCTTAAAAAACGTTAACAGAAGCAAAGACAGCATTTCAGAAATGCTATCTAAAGTTCTGGGCCTGTTTTTAACATGATTTTGCACTAATTTTACGACTAGATTTCAACATGTAAATAATTGAATTTTGACCCAATTTTTTTTATAGTAGTTAATATAATTAAAGTAAACAAAAAATATAAAGAAAAATAATGAAAAAACATGTGTAAAGACACCTGGCATTATGCATGTAAAAATGCTTTTATTAAAGAACAAGTGTAATGACACGTGTCATTTTACATGTATGTCACTATCTATTTATATGACAAGTGTCATGTGATATGGCGCAATCTTATTAAATGAAGAAATCTATAAATAGAGTCTTATTCTAACATTCTAAAATCATTCTATTAATTTCTTAAAGACATAAAATTAGTGTCTTAAAAGAAATAGAGTACGAGAAGTAAAAACAACATTAGAAAAGTTGAAATCACGAATGAGGGTATGATTTTCTACTTAGTATAGTTGTAATAAATTAGTAGTAAGATTTTATTTGAAAGATAACACATTTTAAAAGGCTTTTTAAAAATTTAGACTGGTATATCGATATGTATATCATGGTGTGTCGATATATGGATCAAAATATCAGAACTTATAAAAGAGATAAATTTCTATACCTAACTAAATGATAAATATATATTCCTAAATGCAATAATAAAGATGAAATAATAGTAAAGCGTACCTCTGTTTGCACTTCTCTATCTTTCTAACTTTGTTGTTCTTCCATTGTCGTGAACCACACATTAATATCTTTCAGAATTTGATGACAAGATCTGTTCTATTGCGACGGGCTTGTTTTTCTTATCATCGTAGTATATTCATTTGCTGAATTTGAAGACCGTATGAGAAAGATATAGATGATTTAGTAGATTGACTAACTTGGCGCCAAAACTTTGAATTTGAATTTTGAATGAATGGACACATCAACTACTATAAATAGGCCCAACAGTCACCACTTTTCATAAAACTTTCTCTTCTTCTTCTTCTTTCCGTTTTTCTATTTACTATCAAACTTCTAGGAGGCATATCTCCTTCGTTTCTTAACAGAATTAGATGAAACCAGCGGCAAATCGAATAGGAAGGCAAGGGCTATGATCTATTAATAGTTTGGTGATGAATTTGGACGGTATTGTGGTGCAACAGGCCAAACATTAAGAGAAATGCACTAGAGAGGGGGTGAATAGTTAAGGATCTTAAGGCTAATTTACCAATTGAAAGGGAGTGCGGATTAAGGATCTTAAGGCTAATTTAACACTAGAGAGGGGGTGAATAGTTTTTAATGGATTCTAAGACTTATATGGACTAATTTAAAAATTATGATATAAACAAATGCAGAACTTAATCACAGAACAATTACAGAATCAAACACAGATGCAGAAAGTAAATAAAAAGCAGTAAAAGGAAAGAACACACCAGATTTTATACTGGTTCGAAGTTACCCTACATCCAGTCCTGTACCAAGGCAAACACCTCATACAGATTTTTATTATACCAATGTCGAGATTACAATCCTCAATTTCTAAAGGCCTTGAGGTACCCTCCTGTCTCACGAGTCCGGGGCAAACTCTCTTGATTTACGGGCCACAAGAATACCCAATTGATTTCTAGGCACAACCACACCTTATAGAGAGACTCGATAAACTTTTGATTACAAATTAATCTTATAACTCTGAATAGCACTTTGATCTTCGAGAGAGGGCAGAGAATCAAACAAGAATGAGATTCTAATTTGATTCGCTTGAGAATTCGGCAGAATTTCGGCACGATCTTAGAAATATGAAAATTTTAGAATATGGATTTGTGGAGAAGAAGGAGTGAAGAAAATAAGAAAATGGTTAGTTAAAAAATTCGTTTGTGATGGCTATTTATAGACTAGTAACGGCCATAACCATTCGTGAAGAGATTTAAACGAATAGACACTTCTTTTGAAATTTGAAACTTTTGAATTTAACGGCCACCATATCGACATGAGGTATCCCATGATGTCGACATCCCTTAGTTAAAAACAATGTAAAATTTGTTTTGAAAATGGTATTGAAAGGAAAACAAGATGAAATGATTCTGGATTAAAATAAACTAATTTTCCTATGTTTTAAAATAAAGAAGAGTAGAAAAATATATTTATAGAATGTATATATAAATTTGATTTTAAATCTCAAGTATATATATATTATAAAAGAATATTTAAAAATCAGAAGATAGTTTTAAAAACAAACGTAGTTTAAAACAAGAGTTTATTTAAAAACAAAAACAAAGAATATTTTGAGGCTAAAACATTTTGAAAAGCAGTTTTGAAAATCATTTTGAAAAACCATTTTGAAGTAGTTTTGCAAGCTTCTTCCAGTAGAATATCTCATAACATCAGGACTCGAGAACTTGTACAAAACCAGGATGTTCGTAGATTTGTAAGCCACTTGTCGTAGGTTTGTAAGCTACTTGTCGTGGGTTTGTAAGCCACTAAGAAGATAGAAATGGGTTCCATCCCAAATGAAATTTGGAATGAAGATTTCCGTGCTATTATGAAGTTTTAACAATAAACTAGACACATATCTTGAAATCTTGATCTTGATACTCGTGAGTCTTCAAACTTGATTTCTTCATCCTTTATCTTTATACTGTACAGTCTTCAATAATCAGTACCTGCCTTATATATAACCTGCATAATAACATTCATATATATCTAGACAATAGCATTAGTATATAAGTTATAATAAAATAAGTTACAAAGGTTGTTGTCATCAAAACTACTATCTCCAGTTCCTAACAGCAACCACCATAAAACTCTTTACACCAGTTTGAAGTTTTAAACCATAAATTACTCATTTACTTTATGTTAATGGTTTAATGGTTTTTCGAAAAACAACAACAGTGGCAGAAGAAACTATTAGGATAATATTTGACAAACATGCTACCGGTTCTGGACGCAAGTGGATATTTTTGAAGACATATTTTTTTCAGTAATGAAACAAATGGAGAAAAAGACATGAAAAATTAAATTACAATTTGAAGAAGTGAGATTACTTGTTATTTATCTAAGTGTCCCACTTTTATCGACTTATTTACGTTATTCTCAATGCCAACACCTGTTGCAAAAAAAATCAAAACAAATTACAAGGTCGAGATTCACAATTTCTTAGCATTGCAGGAAGGGCAAAACTATTGAACTTAGTGATAACCTTAACTACGTTATACTAGATATTTATATATCAAATACCAGAGAAAACGTAGAAAAAATTAACAATTAGGTGAAGATTTTTTTTAAGCAGGTAGAAAAAATAAAGTAGCTTGGAATATTCTATGTAAACCTAAGAATGAAGATGGAGTTGTCTTAAATTATTTTTAAATTTATAGAGAGCAGCATGCTTGAAATTGACGTGGAAATTTTTTTGGCAAAGAATAACTTGCGAAGTCAATGGATGGAGACAAAATATCGCAGAGGTAAATTTTTTTGGTCTATGTCAATTGATAACAATGCTTCATGTATGTGGAAATATCTACATAGACAAAGAACTAGTGGCAACCAATTTTTCAACAAAGTAATAACAAATGGATTAACTACATCGTTATGGAAAGAGCCTTGGATTAATTTCAAATGTTTGGTTGATTTATTAGGTTTAGAAAAATTTCATTTAATTGCTCACCATACTTGACAGTTGCAAATATTATTGATAACGGTGTTATTAATCCGTACTTAAATACTACAACTAGAAAGATTTCCCATCAGGTTCAACATGTTCACACTACACCACAGATAAGATTTTGGCACAACCGTAGGCGGGACAGTTGATACGGCTATAAGCCGTATCAAATTTTAATATGGCTTAGAGTTGTATCTATATAATTTAATACGGCTGTAAGCCGTATTAACATTTGATACGGCTTATAGCCGTATCAAAATCCGTGTCTCTTTTCGTGGGAAAATTTTCCCCAAAACGCACACCCTCCCTCCCTTTTTTTTATTTCTAGCTTTCTATTTCTTTGTTGATATCGGATTAAATCGCCAGACACCTCGATCGAATTTAGGGTTAAATCGCCAGACACCTCGATCGATCGAACATTGCAATCAGGGGTGCATCAACCTCTATGACGCAAATAATCCTCCAATCTCACTGATATTTCTTTGTTGATATCGGATTTTGGTCCTTGTTTCCGATTTGCTGCTGATATCAGAGTTTTTATCCTCGTTGTCGATATCCTAACGAGGTACGTATCATACATCTGAGCTAGCTTTGTCCTTTCGGTATATCTTAGATAGTTTTATTTTTACAAATATTCAGCAGTTAAGTTATATTCTTGCCAGGTATGGTCTTTGGCAGTGAATCGATGTATATAGGTTTAGGGTACTATTAGGATTCGATCATAGCTTTATTCTCTGTAAAACCAAGATAACAGTAGCTCTGTAATTTGCTTCATCCTGGTAGCTTTCTCTATTTAAGTTGAATTATTTTCTTACTTTTTCTCTTTTGTCTACGCCGCTAGTTGTACAAACCTACATTAAATAAGTGTTTTTTTAAGTTTAGGAATTCATACTTCACATATTCGTGTAGAATTTCAATTGATGGTAGAGATTGAAATCACATTAGAATCTGTTTTGATATTTCATTTACATTTAGAACATGTAGAATCTGTCTTCTTCCATCAGAGATGAGCATTTTTTTTGAATGAAAATAAAAAGTACTGTAGGAATAGTGGGTTTAGAGAAAGTTTTCAACATTTTGACTGAGTGGGTTTAGAAAAAGTACTGAATGAAAATTTTCAATCCATATCCTCTAGCGTGATAAATTTTCAAACTAGAAATATAAAGTACCGACTATGCATACCTACATGACATGTGGATTGACCCTTCCCTTGTCTTTAGTTTTCTAATATAATTTATCATTTTCATCAAATTTGTCGGTTTAAAAGCGCAATCTAGAGATGTATCACTCTCAATCAGTGTTAAATCACTACATGTACGTTGCTTAAGATAATTCATACATCTAAATATTCTGGTGGATTTATTCTTCAGCGTTAGATGATTGAAATGTTTTAACTTTTAATGAAATACACCATGCATTCATAAAGCACGAAGCATAATGTTGGACCATTAACGCGTATGTGCCTATTATTTGTAACTCATTAGCTTTGCTATCACGTCAAATTCAAATTTATTTGATGGCTTGGACTTCCGTTTATCCAAGTTTTTTGTATTATTTTGATCTCCTTGCATAATTTAAAGCTTGGTGCTAATGTTGTATATGGTTCTGACATTGTATATGGTTTTGACATTGTTGTATAAGTGGATAAAATTATTGTTAATGGCGCAAGCCAAGTATCAGGAGAGGGGTAATGCATAGACATTACTCCGGTGCTACAAAATAGCGCCGTTGTAATGGCAAATTTTTTGGAAACAGTTTGGTGCTAATGTTGTATATTGTTCTGACATTGTTGTATAAGTGGATAAAATTGTTGTTAATGGCGCAAGCCAAGTATCAGGAGAGGGGTAATGCATAGACATTACTCCGGTGCTACAAAATAGCGCTGTTGTAATGGCAAATTTTTTGGAAACAGTTTGGTGCTAATGTTTAAAATAAACCCTATATTTTGAGTTCCATTTATTGAAACGTATATAGTCCATATATTTTAACTATTTAAAATTAATTAAATGTTTAAAATCATAGTATATTGGAAATGAAAATCCACATTTTACACTTATGTTAAATCATAGGAATTCATAACATATTAATTCACATGTAGTTTGCATAAAAAGATCAGTTAAAGTTACTCTTTCTCGCACACCACAACTACACAAGTACATAGTATTATCTACTGATTCTCAAATCAACTAAAATATTATGTTAAAGGTGAAAGGAAAGCTGTCACATTTATTTAAAAAAATAAAATGGTAATACACTTTCTTTTTTAATTATTATTACTTAGGACTTTCACAAGCTACCCTAATTTTGCAATGATAAAATGAAACTTAATTGAACAGCTTTCAAACTATCAAACATGGTTATGAGGATGTTAGTTAAAGAAACCACGTTATATTGAACCAGTTGGAATTTAAACTAATTGAGAAATAAAAAATCCAAAGCCTAAAGCAGCCTGTAATAAAACTTCAAAAACCCAAACCCCATGCAAGAGAAGTAAACAATATTTGCGAGCAGGAACAACAAAAGAGAGCGATAATAAGCAACAATCATTTCGAACAAACAATTTCATGAAAAGGAAACGGTAGCACTGATTCAATGAGACAGTGATGCAATGAGACAGTGATGCACATTTGCAAGTGATTCTATTTGTTAAACTGTAGCAGTGGTCAAAATTCTGATTTGTAGAAATTCAGGCTTGGTTTATTAAACTGTAAGAATACATTAACATAAATATTTCTGTTAACGAATTAAGATTTAATGAGCTTAATGAAATAAGATTTAAGCTCATTGAATCACTTGCAAGAATTCAGGTCATTGAACCACTTGCAAATAACAATGAGCTTAATGATTTGCATTAAATCTTATTTCATTAAGCTCATTGAAATAAGAATTTCATTAAGCTCATTGAATCACTTGCAAATAACAAGAAATTCAGGTCATTATATACCAGAGATATTTCTTATAAGTGATTCATTAAGCTAATTGATTTGAAAAATGAGAGATTTCCCAAATTCAGGCTTGGTTTATTAAACTGCAGCAGTGGTCAAAATTCTGAATTCAGGTCCATGTGGTCTCCTGTTTAAAAAATTAATTATTTGCCTTAATCTTTTTTGGAAGTTTACTACTTGGTCAACCCCTGATAATAATAACAATAAAATAATAATAATAATAACAGCAGCAACATTAGAATATTTTCCAACGGATTATCTCAAGACAGTTCCACCAAAATGAAGACTTTGTGTAACCCATATACGGAGAAGAACCTCATCAATTGAATGTCTCGGTTATACATCAATCAAACATCAAGATTCATGTGTAGAAGTATAATGCCCATCTTTATGTACTACCATCTGAAAAGCATATGAAAAATATTTGTTAGAAAGGTCAATTTGCACACGTTGTACTTTTTATTCACTGATAAATGCATTATAATAATCATATTAATGAGTAATAATCTGTTGTAATTTTTGACCCTGTTTTAAATTAATTGCACATACCCAAAGACTAAGCACTAGATCACTGTCATCCCTTAACCGCTATTAGATGAACTCCAACAAGTGATATATGTAAGAAGTTATCCATGTCACCATCTGATTTAATCCAAATTTGTATCACGAGACGAATATTTCTTTTTTGACTTTTAGTCCAGATTCATACAATCAAAATTATTTTCAGACTTGAATACATCAGTTGATGATGTTTGATATTTTCTACTAAATCAACATAGTCAAAACATGTTTAGTATGCTATTATACTGATTTCCACACGTTCCTCTTAACATTCACTCGGATTTTATTGACACGATTTTAATGAGGTAAGTATCATATTAAAGTGTCCAAAAAGTAGTGTTATAGGGTGAAATATTTAGCTGACAAAAAATTATATAAGCAATTTCAAAAAGTTTATAAATAGGAACTTCAAAAATCAGTATGTTTTGGATGTATTTTTTGGTGATGACTAGTGAATGTTATGGTTCCAAATTGTTGAGCTTGGAGAAATGAGTTTAATTTCTCAATATAATTTCAAAAATATTCTTTTCGAGCAGTTGGAACGAGGACCCATTGAAGGGAAAGTTTCATGTTCTGTTAAATATGATATAGGAGGGCAGTATGTCTTTCAGCATAGACAAACAATGGATAAATGAATCAGATCTAAGATCTACATACTATATAGAGGGGTGCAGAAGTTCATTAGTTTTGTTGAAGAAAACGGTGGTAAGAAAGGATTGTATTTATGCCCTTGCACCCGGTGAAAAAATATGAAGACGATCAAATTAGATGACATTCATTTTCATTTGCTTAGATGGGGTATTATCCAATCGTATACAGCGTGGTATTTTCATGGGGAAAAAGGGCGGAGATGGAAAAACAGCAACCAGTTAGTCATGGCAGAACTACTGCTGAGTCTGAACATATTAGGATGGAAGATCTGGTCAATGATGCAGATAGATTTCATCATTTTCAACCTACAAATTCGTTGCCTGATCATGCTAATGTTGGAGAGCAGTCTACTGATTATCCAGATTGGCAGGCCAATGAAAGTAAGAAGTATAAATCGCTTTTTGGTAGCTTAAAAGAGCCACTATATCCTTCATGTTCAAAAGGGATTACGAAGCTGTATGCCATTGTGAAACTGAATAGCTTGAAGACCCAATACAGCTTTTCAGATAATGGTATGACTGCACTTCTCGAACTAATAAAGGAGTTACTCCCCGAAGGTAACACGCTGCCGAAAAGTACTCCGACGTGAAGAAGATCATTAAGCAAGTTGGGATGAATTACAAAACTTATGATGCATGCATCAATGATTGCATATTGTATTGGAAAGATGATGCGAACAAAGTTTCTTGTACAAATTGCAATGAACCAAGATATATGACATCATTAAACGAAGAGAGAAAATGCACCAAAGTACCTCGAAAGACATTAAGACATTTTCCTTTAATTTCTAGATTGAAGAGACTGTATATTGTACCATGGATGGCAGATGCGATGACCTGGCATGGTCGTGCCAAGTCTGATCCAACCGTAATGCGTCATCCATGTGACACTTCTCAATGGAAAGTCGCAGATTCATTTGATCAAACTTTTGCTGTCGAGCCACGAAATGTCACACTTGGAATAGCAACAAATGGTTTCTGTACACATGCTTCTCTCTCTAACCCATACAGCTGTTGGCCAGTAATTGTAGTACCATATAATCTTCCTCCGTCTATGTGCATGAAAAGGGAGTTCTCAATGTTAACATTGTTGATTTCTGGGCCAAAACAACCAGGAAAGGATATTGATGTTTATTTACAGCCGTTGATAGACGAGTTAAAGCAGTTATGGGAAGGAGTAGTTACATTTGACTCGTTAAATAAATCTGAGTTCACAATGAGAGCTAGGGTGCTGTGGGCAATCCATGATCACCCTGCTTTTGGGACTTTATCGGGATGTACAACTCACGGTTACTTTGCATGTCCTATTTGTGGGGAAAACACTTGTTCTTATTATCTTCCTGAAAGTAAGAAGATGTGTTACATGGGACATCGAATGTTTTTTCCTAACGAACACAAGTTTCGATACGATAAGACAAATTTCAACAACGAACAAGAACTTCGTCGTCCTAAATGGCCATTGACTGGTTTTCAAGTTGAAAAGAAAGTAGCGAATATCAAAATGAAAGTTGGTAAACAAAAAGAAGAAATTGGTCGAAAACGGAAAAAGTCAACCAATGAAGATGTTGACAATATTTCTGGATGGTATAGGAGGTCTATCTTTTTTGATTTACCATATTGGAAAGCAAATTTGGTCCGACATAATATTGATGTTATGCATACGGAGAAGAATGTCACGGAGCATCTCATCAGCACCATTGTGGACCATAAAGATAAGTCAAAAGATGGCATCAATGCACGCAAGGATTTGAAAATCATGGGTATAAAAAAAAAGTTGTGGGTGATGGAAGATCGTTGCTAGTCCATCAACAAATATCAGTCGTCGTCAAGTATGGGAGAAGACACATAGGAAAAAAGATGGTAGCATATCAGATGCCACTTCTTCATACTTTGTAAGTTAAACAAATATTAACTTGCATATTCTTTAAAATTCCTTATTCATGTAAGTATTATCATATTACAGGATCAAATTGCGAAAGCGAAGGAAAAGATCACTGATAGTGATGAAGAAAAATTGACAGTGGATGAAGACATCTTATCACAAGTGCTTGGTAAGGATGCAAGGGGTAGGAGCCGCGGTGTTGGGACCGTTATACCAAAGACTAAAGTTAAGGCTTGTGCCATTGCACAGAAACGACTCTGACATGTTCATGGCGAGCAGGATGAGTTGAAAATGAGGGTGGGAAGTTTGGAGGGTACAATGGGAAATTTGTCTGGGCAAATGGAGGTTTTGATCAACATGGTGGGAAATATTGAACAGGGAATTCGTGCATCGGTCAATTCTTCTGATGGAGGATGCGCCACACAATTCAATGCTCCTGAATTCATTGCTTCGCAGTTCCAGGATTCGACCAATGTTACGAACAATAAAAAATGTGAAATCCTCAACTCTGATTTAGAAGTAATATGAACAGGTATTTTTAACATTTAAACATTTATGACATAATAAGTAGAAAACTTAAATAATAATAAATATTTCCTTTTATTGCAACAGGTACTATATGCCGAGATTCTACATTGTCCAACATCCATGGGAAATCTGTACCATCCACACATGAAAAAGTGGTGTTGGACAGTATACTGCTACTAGATGAGAGAACCAGCAAAATGAATCATCAATTTGCAGAGACCTTTGCTGATGTTGGAGTGGGTGGATATGTGTGCCATCCGAAGTGTCTTATTAGATATCTCTAGATGATGAAGCAGGTATATTTTCTGTTTATGTGGCCCACCTTTCTCTCTTGAAGCTTTGTCCAATGTCGAATAACGACTTTAATAAGGTGTTTCTACATATGAATTATGTGTATTATTAAGTTTATCTTTAGATAACGATTATCAAAAAATCTTTATAATGTCAATTTTAGACACTTAAGTTACTCAGATTGCTTTGTTATATCTTGTTAAAAAAACTTCACATTGCATTTGTCAATTTCTATTTTCTGATTTTAGTTCACTTTGCCATCCTATTCTCAGGTGTTCTTGTTATTCTGCATATGTTCTTATTCTTGTCATTAGAATCGGAAAAAAAATTACATCTCTGTTATTCTTTATTGTTATTTTGTTGTTTTCAATTTTCATTTCTTATCTTCATTACTACATTTGCATTTTCATCTTTGTTTCTATTATTGCATTGCTTTAAAAAAATATGCATTTGCATTTCTATTGTTACATTTCATAGTGACAGTTAATTTTTCGTGTGTGCAGTACATTCTTATTTCATTCTGTTTTCATTTCAAAACTGTTTATTCACACAATTTTGTTCTCTGTTGCAAACTGTTCTATGTTATTGTGCATTTCATTAGTTTTCTGTATTTACATTTTCTCTTTTCTATTCTGTTATTCTTCATTTCCTACAACCCAAATCTCCTATGCACATACATACCACTTCCAATCCTTGTATCCAACAACTGTGACCACCCTCAATTCACTGCTAGTTTACCTTTGCATTCATCTGATCCAACTGGACCACTTCTCCAACCACGACAATCAGCCCTCTACTTCACTCCTCATCACAACAGTCCATCAAACTTCACTCCTCATCACAGCAGTCCTATGTTTCTTTTTCCTTTTTTCCCTTTTTCGAGAAAAAAAACGACAATATGGAATTTATTTAATTATATATAGACAAAAGGCAAGGAGATTTGGACCAAAGTAGTGATATTGATAAGTAAATATTCTTCTCAAACAAGCATGAATATAATTTTGTCAAATGACATGTAAGTATACATCATTAGAAAAATTTTGTTTGCTTAGTTTATACTGCTTCTTAATAAATTATGTTATTGGCACTTTGCACATATTAGTACTGCTTTTGAAATAAGATCAGGTTTCTGAAATAAATCTGGATGTGAAATATGAATAAGTGTATTTGGGTAGACATCGCTAGTGTGAACTGCATTATCTTTTATGTAGCTTATTGATTGGATTTTTCTGACCACCAAAACATCCAAGGACGAAAGGTAAACTTCGGTCAGTAAATCAAATTCTAGTCCAGACATTATTTCTGGTTGTCATATGATTAACAGTACAATTTCAAAAGCATGCAGAGCTTCAACAAACAGGATGTGCTAGGAAATTGCCTTAGCATGTTCCCCTATTTATATTGGATTCGATTTTCAGTTTAAAAGTCGAAAATTGTTTGATCCGGATATGATTTTTATATGCTTTTGAAATGGGTGCACACTTTTGGATTTTTTCAATTTTCGCTTCATTTCATCAGCTGTTACGTAGAACGTAGTGATGTGAATGCTTATTTGTATCTTATTTTTGGTTGCAGGTACGACAAGTTTATTGGTGTACGATTCCTTCTCAAATGATTTTTCAGTTGTACCAAGATTTAAGGACTTCAAAGGTGTTGGGCATTTCCTTGGCATGGAGTGTGTGTATTTTTTAAAATGTAGGCCTTTTGTGTTTGCTACTGTTATTATATAACAATACAATCTCCTATGATTATCATTATTGTTAACTATGATTCTTGAATTGTAACCATATAAAGACTTGTAATGCCAGCGATATATTAATGTGCTAAATGCTAGTGTTATGTAATGATATTGTTAAGTTATTACGCAGTGCAATGCGGATTATTGAATCATTTGAATGTGCACTGTCTATAATATTAATATTATTTGTTTTGATGTCTCGGAATGATTATTGATTATATATTGGATATGAATAGGTCTATAATATTATATATTGGATATTGATTATATATCTATATCTAATTGACTAATTAGATACGACTTTTAGCCATATCTAATTGGTTCATTAGACACTGCCTATTTGTCAATTAGATACGGCTTCTGGCCGTATCTAATTGATGAATTAGATACGGCTAAAAGTCGTATCTAATGAGCCAATTAGATACAGCCTAAGGCCGTATCTAATGAGCTCATTAGATACAGCTTTTAGCCGTATCAAAATATTAAGCTCGGAATATTTTGATACGGCTTTTAGCCATATCAAAATATCGTTTATGGTGTAGTGTCAAATTAAACTAGATCATGCTAAAGACTTCTATGAGTGGTGTGAGGGAAATGAATTCAGTTCTCATAAGGCATGGGGCAAGATCAATAAAGAGATATAAAGAAAATCTAGACTAAATTAGTATGGAACAATAAAAATAGCAGGAAAATGTCCTTCTGTACTTACTTTAGTATAAGTGGTGTGAGGAAAACAGACTTATTGTTTAGGAAATATTGCCATTTTAAGTTTGGAATGCTACTTACAGATTAGTGGGTCATCGGTTAAGTCTAACCTTAAGCCCACTAAACCATTTTAGGATTTGTGCCTAACAAGGAATGATGTGACATATCTAATTACTTTTCCTATTTCCCAAAGCATGTCTAAAATCTCCATTAACTCGTTTTTATCAAAAGCTCCTTAATTAGTTACTAAAATTAGCTTTATCATCATTTGGGGGTATCTAGCAAAAGGGAGACCTTAAATCTATCATTTTTATGAGAACCCGCACCTCCAGCCACATCGACCCAAAGCCTAGGCTGACTTTCTGACTCGCATCATGCTAAGAAGTACGGACTGTCGGTTTTTAAAACATTATGGGATATGGTTATAAGGATGAAATCTAAGACATTTTGTACTTTCAGATCTCATAGCGGAAGGCAATAAAATATATATAAATAAAATAATCGTATTAGAAAAATATCTCAAAAAACATAGTCTCAAAATATATGTAGTCCACTATCTAGAGTTTACAAAATAACAGTATAAACTATGATAGATACTAAATACAATAAGTGGTTACATGGAGAATAATGAAGATAATATGCAAAGCCAACACCAAGCTCGCTTCTCCACATACTAGATTTGGGCCGATCATCTGCCGCTCTGTCCTTTGATTTGGGAAAAAAGGAAACGATTGGGTTAGACAAAAGTCTGGTGAATGAATTGTATTACTAATATTTGGTGATCACGTGTAATTGACTTCATTTATAATCTACGTGACCTATGGTGTTTTGTTGGTGTTTATGAACCTAAGGAATATGGTTCCAGATGCATCTATACCCAAACAATTTATAGAGGTTTATACCTATGGGTTGAACAACAAATCGAACCACTAATCAACAATGGATTAGACAACTGATCAGTAACGGATCAGACAACTAATCAACAACAGATCGAACGACTAATCTTTGGGATTTCTCCTAACATAAGATCACATAAAATATCACCCTTAGGATTGCATTATGCAAACAACAACTACACGTATTAAACTTACACATCGAGAGGATCCCGTAATGCCGGCTTGCGTCAAAGACTACTTAGTGTCTACTGAAGCATCCGTGACCAATAACTAAATGGTAACACCATTTATAGCACCGCACCAGGCATCCACCAATAGTGCCATGTTCTAACCATCCTATGCATTGAGGAACCTCCCATTAGTGCTCGATCATGCACCGCACTAGGCATCCACCGATAGTGTAACTTACACCGAGGAACCTCCTATTAGTGTTGTATGCTTAGCACACCTTCCTAATCACACTGCCTTATATTGAATATCAAATTCGTAGAATAAATAGTGTCTAGGCCTAATTGCATGCATACATGTCTACTTTAGTCTCGTAATATTTAGAAGTCGAGGATCAAGGAACTAACTTCCCCTACTGACATAACTTATATACTATTATATATATATATATATATATATATATATATGAAAACCTAGGCCATAGGTCAAGGTTCAACCTATGCCTGAAAATCGTTTATTGATCGACAGCTTGCTACTATAGCGGTCGACCGACTATAGTGAGCCATCGACGGTCAAGCTATGTTAGTTATTTTTTTAATTAAATGATAGCGTTAATTTATTTCAACTTAGTCAATTTCCATCCATTTCTCAGTCCATGATTCGAAAAAATTTCATATATAATTTATAATTTCATTTACATGATTTTAACCTATCAGTTTTGTAATTGCATTTGTATATTTACATCTCCAAATTAGTTCAAGGTGAATCAAAAGGGTGTATATATATTAAATTCCATATTCAATTCAAAGTGAATAAAAGGGTATATTCATATTAAAATTAAGTTAAACCAATTCAAATCAACTTCTATATTTTAATCAAGTTAAATCAAATAGAGATCATGTCTGTATGATTTAGACTTTTAACCATACTTCTATATAATTGCAATAACTGAATAGATAATCTTCAAAATAAAAACTTTTATCTTAAATTTAACTTATAAAACTTCCAAATCAATTAGAGATACAAGTAAAAACAATTATTTGTAAATCAATATAGTCTAATAATCAACCCACTCACCTCTTAATGCTCCCTTTTCTTTCTTGCTTGCCCTTGTTCTCCTCTTCTCCTTTAATCATTGATTTTATCTTCAATTAATCATTACTTTTTTATTTTTAAAAATAAATTATTGGAGATATTGAGAAATTTGAAAGAGACGCAGACTAGACATGCTGATGGTTATTAGAGTTTCAGATAAAATAAAATAACATAGTGAAGGCGACGTCTCCTTTTATAGTTGATGGGACTAACGTCAATCATTCAGCTTAATTTTATATAATCCAGGCCATCCGGCCTTGGCTAACCCTAGCCAACTTTTTCCCATCGTTCGTCTGGTCTATTGAGGGTGGTTGACCGTTAGGGGTCGACCGGTCCCAATTAGGCTATCGATTAGTTAATTTTTATAAGTTATATTTTTGTAACATTCAAATTTCGTTACTTTGTTTCCTTTAATATATTTTTATTATTTTCGATTTCAAATCTTTAAATGTTAATAATTTTTCCATATGAACACTGATTACAAAACTTAATATATGAAAGTTATCCAGAAAATCATCACGAACACAGTGATGCAAGTTCCGTGGCTAAATTCTGACTTTTCTCAAATTCCATTTTTTAACATTATTTTAAATTGATTAATGTATTTTAAATAAATTCTTGGTAAATTTCATGGGGTATTAAAATTTGATTGCCTATGGATTCGTGATCTTGTTGTTTATTTTAGATTTGGGGATAAAGTTCGATAATTTTGGTACTACGCGAGTGGTTTTGTACTTCTCGCTATTCTATACTTTTAGATACAATAAATAAGGTTTTAATATGATTTTGGTGCTAAGAGAGTTTTCAAACCTAGATCTATCTTTAATAACATGTTTAGGCAAAATTTAAAAAGATAAAAATGTATTTTGAATCGTTTTACACCCTTTACTAATCGTGTTGCTATTTTGGAATAAAACTAGATCTTGGCAATATTTCTATTTTAATCATATTTGAATGAATTACATATGTTGCTTGGATGCTAATGGATGATATTGTATGATGTTTTCTCTTATGTAAATAGTTTAATGCGTTTGCTAATGGTTTAGATTGTTAGGAAAGTGCTACGTTGGTTGGTGCAAATAGCGTCAAAGTGGTTGTAATGTGATGGATTTTGAATATGATGTGCAAGTGGTAGTGGGGAGCTTTCTTTGAAAATTTCAGGTGGTTTGAAGCTGATTTGGTGGTCGAAAATTAGGTTGGAAAAGCGAGTCGGTAGTAGGCAAAAGGAGTCGGTGGAGAGTGGTTTTGGTAGTGTTTGGCTAGCTACTTCAGGACTTAGGCGAGAAAACTTTGGGGTAGGCACAAGTAGATAGGAATTGGGCCTGCTAGACTTTACTTCATTTTTAGGAAGAAGGAAACCACTCAATACTAGGAGGTAGGACCCTGTACCAACTCAATCTAGCTTGGGGAGAAATGAAGCCAGTATTTAAGGGAGAAAAGGGAAGGATTAAGCAAGTTCAGGGAAGGAATAGGGCAGGATTAGGATACTTGTGACAACTCGCTCCTCCCGACACACCGATCCATAGCCTAGGGTGACTTTTGAACCCGCATTGAAGCCAAGAAGTATGAGCTATTGGGTTTTTAAACGTTATAGAGACTAAAGATATGATGATTAAATCCAAAACATTCTACACTTTCAGATCTCACAGCGGAAGGAATTAAAATATAAATAACCATCTTAAAAAATATCTAATAAAACACAGTCTCAAAATAATACATAGTCAATATACAGGGTATACAAAAACATAACATATAGTACGTGTTAACTGGGTTTTTGACCAAGCCGATTTCAACTAGAAGTTAGAATGTCAAAACGAAGATAAAATGATTCAAGGACATTGGAAACATCATAAAAAGGGAAGGAAAAGGAAATATCAAAAAATGACCCAAAAAAGTTGACTTGAGCTTTTCAACTTGGCGCTTGGAGTCGGACCCAAATCATACCTGAGCTGAACCTAGAAAAATAAAGGAAAACCTAAGTCGAGAAATAGCAAGGCAAGACAATATGACTTGGAGTCAAACGCGAGTCGGACTCGAGTTAACTTGGTACCGAGTTGAAAATCCTTAACTCGATACCGAGTTATGATTTAACTTGGGTCGGACTCACAAAACACCCAGGTCAGACCCCAAACAAGTATAACTCGGGCGGGTTTCATTAATTATAACTTGGGTCGGACTAACAAAGCTCATAGGTCAGACTCCAAGCATGTATAACTTGGGTCTGACACAACACCCTCAAGTCAAACTCCAAGCAGTCCAACCTTTAGACGACCCCAAGCAAGACGAAGATGAAATAACTTAGTCAATACACATATAAGAGTTAGAGAAGAAACTTGGGAAAGTTTCACAATGTTTGTAGCAAACACCTCAACTTGGTACCGAGTTGACTTAGGTCAGGTCAGCACCAAGTTATCATCTTAACTCGTGGGGCTCTGTGATCTCTTGTATGACTTTAGGCTATCTCCTGGACCTCAATACAAACAGGCTTCCGACCCAACATCTCTCTTTCCCTATAAATACAACCCCTGGTGCACCTAAAATAGGATCTATTTTTTGCTACCACTACACGAAAGCCATGCCTCTTCTTTATCTTCTTCCTCCACACAATAGTAATCAAGGCAGCTACTCTAGGAAATTCTAGGACTTAAGAATCTATCTAACCTCTGTAATAGTGATTTATTTTCTCTCTAACCTTTTGTAATCTAAAACGAACTATATTAAATCTACAAGCAGCAAAGCTATAAAGTGGATGTAAACTAGAGATTGCCGAACCACTATAAGATCTTGTGTCTCTCTACTTTACTTTTGTTATTTTTCTTTTATTTTTACTATTGTCTGCTAGATCTAGGTCTTATAGGTTCCCTACAAGTCATTCTTGAGTGTGGGTCCCTTTTTAACGTCAACAATTTTGGTGCTTTCACCGAGAAAACTGAATACAAGCTTAGATCTAGCTCTCTATTTTGAATTGGATAGATCCAGAAGTTCTACTTGAAAATTCTGAAGATTTACTATCTCATGGCTCCTAGAATGGGAAAATCTACATTCGGAAGATCTGTAGGAGCAACAGTTGGTGCGAATGAAGCAGACGCCCTCCAGATAGAAGTTAACAATGGAAATCCACTACATAGATCTTCTACTCAACAGGAAGTAGTTACTAGAGGATAGCATAATTAGATGATTAATGAACTTAACCAAAAATATACTGATAGTCAGAAAGTTCTCATAGGTAAGATGGATGCGTTACTAACTTTGCAGTCACCACCAACAACAAGAAGAAGGGAAAATTCATCTGCAATAGAACAAGAGAATTCCTCAGTGTTTGGCCTAAACCGGAGAGATGGAAAACAAAAGAAAAAGGAAGTGGTAACTAGATTGCAAGAAATGTTGTAGGAGGAGGTAGGGATGTTCTCCGCGAAAAGACAGCTAGGTACCAAGCCAAGACAGCTCGGTATTGACCCAAAAATTAGGGTGAACGTTCCTCAAGAAGGCAATGCAATTCTTGTTTCTGACTCTGAAGATGGTATGCAGCTTGATAGTGATGACTTAGAGTTGGATATTTATGTTAATGGATACAACACTGGATCTGGAGCCCAAACTTCCATGGCAAGACCAATCGGATGCCAATGAAACTCTGTAGGAGTGGTTCTCTCGGAGAATGGAGAACCTAGACTTCAGTTCACTAGCCGAGATTGTTTGTGAAGCCAAATACTCGATGCAGCCCTTGACAATCAACCTACAGATTACGGTGCCAGCGAGGAATACATAGCTGATATGGTTAAGCGGTTGGTCGAAGAAAGTAGAGGCAAGAAGAATGACGATTGGGGTTCTACACCCAGTAGAACGCTGTTCACAGAAAATATTCTGAGAAGGGAATACCCAAGAATTTCATGATGCCCATAATGCCATTGTACAAAGGCGCTACTGATCCTACACAACACCCACTCAAGTACAAATAGCACATGGATGGAGCTAGAGCTACGGATGTTGTTTGTTGTAGATGTTTCCCTATTTTCTTGGAAGGATTTGCGTCAATGTGGTTCACTAAGCTCGTGCCAAGATTCATATTGATTTTTGATGGATTGGCTAGAAAATTCAATGAGCTGGCATTGCTGTTATGGAAGGACGTCAATGTGATGACCAAAGGACGTGATGTCCCTGTCTAGCATGTCTCAAGGACCCAAGGAATCTCTGAAAGCTTTCTTGAACCGATTCAACATTGCTGTTAAAGAAGTTAGCAATTCGAAGGAGGATCTTGTATTTATGGCTTTGGTCTGGGCATTCACTTGGATATAAATTTTAGTAGATGGTTAAAGATGAAGCAACCCACTACCATGGAAGAATTTCATCGTAAGACGGATCCAGTTCCTACGATTGGAAGAAGTGGCAATGGTCGAAAGAAAGGTTGGTGATGAACAGCCGAAGGGAGAAATCCAGAGCAACATCGCAGTAAATGCTGGAAACTCTGGTAATCAAATAAAAAAAGTCAAAACTATGGTAACAGGCATGAAGTGAATGCGAAATGTTCGAAGAACTTCGGATTGGAAGATTACATGCCCTTGAATGATACACCAAAGAATATGTATCTTGCCACCTAAGGAACTAAGAAATATAAGAAGCCGCCAAGGAGGGAACCGACAGAGCAAGATAAACATTCTAGGAAGTACTGTCGCTTCCACGAATCCCATGGACATAACACTAATGAATGCTGACATTTGAGAAATTTAATGGAGAAGCTGATAAGGAAAAACAAGCTCTATTAGTATGTTAAGCAACCGCAGAAAGACGAAGAAACTGCAAGACCCTGAGGTCTACCTACTCAAGGAAAATTGGTTGGACCTAGTGGAGATGGGCCTAGGCGAGTTGATGAAAGATTGACCATCAAATAACCCTCAAGCTAGCCAAAAATGAAGCAGCAACCTAAAACAATGTTGTTTCATTCATTCTTATCCAATTTCCTTCCTCAAATAAGTCTCCCAGGGACACTGGGGGCATTGTAAATAGACAGAGTTTTCCATTTCTTTTACCTAATAATATCTATGTCTTAAAGCAATGGAACCGTGTTCTTGCAAGTAAAACTCTTGTACTGCACAGTCAGCAGCATAGCCAAGAAAACGCTCCTCTTCCCTCAAATAACGGACGGGGAGTGCAGGCTCACTAAATGCTGGATCTACGAATCATATCGATCCCCAACCTTTTGAGAACTGGCATTGTCCCAAGACTGGCAATGTCAAGAAGGTCTAAACCGTCAGATTGACAAATCATATCAATCCCAATCTTCCAAGAAATGGCATTGTCCTAAGACTAGCAATGTCGGAAAGGTCTAAACCGTCGGAGTGACGGGTTATATCAATCAACAACGATTTGAGAACCGATACTATCCTAAGTCTGGCAACGTCGGGAAGGTCTAAACTGCTGGATCAACGGGTCGTATCGATCCACAACCTTTTGAGAACCGGCATTGTCCTATGGTTGATAACGTTAGGAAGGTCTAAATTGTCAGATCGACGGGTCATATCGATCCCCAACCTATTGAGAACTAGTGTTGTCCTAAGAATGGCAACATCGAGAAGGTCTAAACGGCCAGGTCAACATGTTTTATTGATCCCTAACGTTTTGAGAACCGGTGTTATCCTAAAACCGGCAACATCTAGAAGGTCTTGCCGTTGGATCGATGGGTCGTATCGATCCCAACCTTTTGAGAACCGACAATGTCCCAAGACTAGCAACGTTAGGAAGGTCCAAACCGTCGAGATGACAGTCACTTCGACCCTTACCGTTTGAGAGCCGGCGTTGCTCCAATAATGTCGCAAAGGTCCAAACCACCGGGACGACAGTCACTTCGACCCCTTAGCTATTGAGAACCAGCATTGCTTCGGTAACATTGGGAAGATCCAAACCGACGGATCAACAATCACATTGATCTCTTGACATGACAGGAAGGGAAACAAATTTCTAGGAAATCATTGTTGCCCAAAGACTGGCAAGAGTACACCATCGCTCATAGATATATGACGATGGAAGGCATTTCCAGAATCAAATCGTCGATGCACCAGTATTCAAAGAAAAAAGTAGGTGCTTGACTAAGTTCTCATTCTAACTTGCAAGAATCCAGCGTAGCCTGAAGACCAGCAGCGTCTGGAGGAAATACCTTGTCTTTCTGAAGTTTGATGCCGCTTGGAGACTGGGGATGTCAAGAAGGATAAACCCCAACTGTTATTTGTTTGCTAGGGCCTAGACTTTAGCCACACTTGGAATAATCAACCACGTAGAGATTGATCAGGTGCTTCGACTCCTGCTCGCGGAAAACCAACTATTGTCCGAAGACAAACAATGACAAGGAGAGAACGCTCGAAATCAAGCAACTATTGGTTACCGAAGATTGGAATCAATGAATAAGGTGGATATCCACAACAATTGTAACAGCCCAGTAGAATATATATATGGCCAAAATCAAGCAAGGTCAATCGTCATATATTCAAGATAAGTACTAACGAATTCTACTGGTCCATGACCAAGATGGGAAGAGCATGATCATACTTGGGGAAATGTAATGACTCACCCCATAGTGCCTAATTTGCTATAAGCACCTAGAGTCAGGCACTTAGGAATAACGGGTCCTGCAAATGGAAGTCAGGTTGCAACAAAAATCGATCGGAGGAAGTTCGACCCTGCACAAATAAGAATAACCATGGATTTGGTTAAGCAACAACCCTGTTTCCCTAAAGTGAGCATTGGCAATTATAAACGAAGCTAAGTAATAGAAACACCAGAGACTCTCATTCTTCTAAAATATAGCATAGCCTGGAGATAGGATATGTCGAGAAAGCAACCATATTGGGTCGAAAGGAATCTACCCAACTTACTAGATCGGATGTACGATTCAATCCCAACTTACAAAAATTTACCACTACCTGGAGACTGGCGGCACTAAGAAAAGACTCTTATGATCCAATTATCAAAGTGCTAGTTTTCGAAGATTGAAAATAGTACCCAACTGAAATACAATACCATTGAGTCAACAGGAAAATCGACTCAAACTGCCGGATCGATGGGAAAATCGATTCCTCCCTTTTGAGAACCAATGTTGTTCCGGCAATATCAAAAAGGCCCAAAATTGCCAGATCAATGGGAAAAATCGATTCCAACCTCTTAAGTATTACTATTACCCCGGCAATACCGAAAAATTCTCTCATTTCCTAAGTACCGGTGTTGCCCATGCAATGCCGAGAAACTTTCTATTTTCTAAGTATCGGTGTTGCCCTAGCAACATCGAGAAACTATCCAACTTTCTAAGTACCGGTGTTTCCTCGGCAACACTAGGAAAACTTCAAACTATAGGGTCGATAAGAAACACTCACAGCAGTAAACCATTAATGCACTGGCTTCTGGAGTTAGAAGTTGGTGTTCAACTGAGTTTCTACCCTTGTCTTCAGAAAACTACCATTTCCCAAAGATAGGTCAAAACGGGAAGACATAACCATTCTAGATCAATTGAATGGTTTAACCCTTCATTGTTGGCAGTCGCTACCCAATGATAAGGCAGCGTCGAAGGAAAATCCCCAGGATCGAATCACTCGTATGTTAGTTTTTAGAGATAGAAGTTAGGTGCATGACCAAATTTCCAATATTCAGCATAGAAAGAATTTCTATGTTGCCCAAAGATGGGCAACCTCGAGAAATTGTTGCTTGGAACCAAGTAGCTAAGTCACTAATTCTCGGAGATATGAACTGACAAAATCAATTAGACTCCTGTGACGACATTAGTAGTCAAGCAAGGGACGTACAGGTAAGGAAAAGTTGGGAAATCATGAAAAGTTGGGAATTAAATCACTAGATTTCCTCAATCCAAGGGTAGGATTGAAAGCTGGACCTGGAGCAATAAAATCATTTGCCTCACACCTTTCCATCTCTCACAACTGCCCGAATATAGGCATTCTGTAATGACCCTAATTTATAGTAACATTATTTTGGAAATTTAATTAGTTAAATTAAATAAAATAAAGCGTTGATTAGGGGATTGAGATTTGATTTATAATAAGGGTAACCGTGCCATTTAACCAATGAACTAAAAGAAGAGTTAAAAAGAAATAGAGGAGGGGTAAAATATGAAAGAGGCCATTCTTATACCCTAAACCCTTGGCCATGTATCTCTTACACATTCATTTTCATTTGTCAAAATTTTTAAACTTGAAGGCGGCCACCACTAACAAGGGCAAGGGGAAAAAGATAAAGAAAAGCTAAGGAAGAAGCTTAATCAAATCAAATCCATTCAAATCTCAAACTCCATAATTTCAAAAGCTAAGGTGAATAATAACTACATCTCATATTTCTTTTGTTTTCGGTTTTAAAATGAAATCCAAACCTATTTGCATTGTTTTTGAATGACAGAATGATTATATATACTTGTTGATGATTTGTGCTTGTTCATATAGATTTCATGATATGTTTTAGTGTGAAAACCCTATTAGATGAAATTCAAATGCATTAAGAATTTTTAAGTAGATCATAAATGATATTTTAGAGATGGGTTACAATTTTCTGAATTTATGTGGATTTTATATGAATTTTCTAGTGAAGAAAATGTTATTTTGGGTTAAAATATAATTAGGGCCAAATTATATTAGCTTAGGGTCTGAAACTATTTATGTTGGAAAACATATTAAAGTGATCTTATGGAATTTTTGTAGAATTTTCCTAAGTGTTTTGATGGATATATAAAATTATTTAAGGTGTGGGACTTAAATGTTTTATATATTTATTAAGAAAAGGAGAAGGGGTATTTTGTAAACAATTCAAATTGTTATTTCTGGAAATCGGCGGTACTTTTAGAAAAGGAGAATTTGCAACCAATCACAATTTAACAAACAAGGTAGGTAAGGTATAAAGAAATAGTTTAAAAGGACAAATCTGCATACTTTTTCCTGTTTTGATGCTTTCAGCACTAGGCTTCCGACTCCTTACCTCCACCTACGACTCCGTCAAAACTAATGCACATGGTATCAGATATCTGGTACATAGTGAATTGGATGTAGGCGGAAGGTATTGGGTCGAAACCAGGGTTTATGAAGGGGTCGAAGTGCTACTTTACTTTTAAATGAAAATGAGCCTGTTTGGTTTCGGCTGAATAGCTTTCGACTTGGTTGGCTTTTGACGAAGTCAAATGGTTTTAAAAGAAATGATTTCGATTGGCTTGAGCCTTATTTTTTAATAACCGCTTTCGACTAGGTCGAAACCCCTAGCTGCCGCTTTCTACCTTTCGACCCAGATTGGTTTCGAAAGGGTTACTTTGCTTTTTAAACTTGACCACTTCTCCAATGCTTTCGAAGGGATGGTTTCGATACCATCTCTTCTTACTTAGGAATAATTTTCAAAAGAATGGCTTTCGACTTAAATGGTTTTAATGACCTTTTTTCTCTGTTGAACTATAACCCAAATTGTTTCGAAGGAGATGGTTTATAGGGTTTCTAAAGGTGTTTTTCCACATGCTTTAAATTGAACCCAAGTGCTTTCGAAAGGTTTGCATTTATAAAGGTTTGATGCTTTCGAAAGTTTTTAACGAATGGTTTCGAAGGGGTGGTTCCCCAATGGTTTTGAAAGGTTCGAAAAGGAAGGTTTTTGATTGTTTTAAAAGGGTTGAAAGGAAAGGTTTTTTTCCAAGGGTTTCTAAAGACAACGTTCAAAGGTTTTACGAGAAAGATGTCTAAGGTTTTTAAAGCTTTCGAAAGGAAGGTTTTTCAATGGTTTCGAAAGGTTTTGAGAATGGTTTCGAAAGGAAGGTATTGGCCTTTCGGCTTTGGATAAATAAAGAGTTTTACTTGGTTTTGAAAGGGGTACTTTCAATGGATTCAAAAGGGTTCTTTCAAGTGTTTAAATGTTTTCATCAACACATGGTTTGAGTAAAGTATGTATATAACATGGCAAGGTGATTTCGAGTAAATCATAAAGTATATGTATTTTCCTTGTGTAAGTCTGATTTAAAGGTTCTAAATAATTTTGAAAAGATTTTCAAGGAAATTTAAGGGAAAGGATCCCTAAGTACAATGACTCAGATTTTAGAATACCAGACAGGACTGATATAGAGTCACGCCCTATGCATTAGTTATTAGCACCAGCTAATTTTGTTCAAAATTCCAGTGCATAGGGCTTTGTCACAGGTAAGACTAAAATTAAGATTACACATAGAAAGGAATATATGTTTGTATACAAATAGGTTATTGGTGAGCCCGCAAAACCATTAGGATCTGGTGACCTAAGGAAATGATAAGTTAGGGACAGACCGTCCAGAAGAGAAGTAATTAACAGGTAGTTAAGGACAGACCATCCAGAAATGGAGTGTCTAACAGATGTTAGGTAATTTGATTATATTATATGGTAGGCACGAGTCAGCCAAATATTAATAGTTAGCCAAACAAAACTATAGTGTTCGAACAGATAGTTCATTTATTACCTGATATGTATGTTTACATAACGATGCTTTACAGTTTTTAACCAGTTTTGGTTGCAGAAAAGAATTGCAAAAGATATGTTTTAAAAGGATGTTAGTGAGGGGAAACCCATTCCGTTAAGCGGCGTGGTCTCACTTAACATTAAATAACCGAGATGAGTAGTATTACTCACACTAAGCTTTATGTCTGACTCGAAGTTTATGTTTTTCCCCTTAAACTCTCGGGTGATCAAAATTGATTTGAGTAGGCCGAGGGTTGAGGCTTTTCAGGTTTTAAGTAGGATAATGAATAAAGCTACCGAAGGCGAGCAGGAGGCTAACGGATAGCTATTTATGAATTATAGTTCTTTTTTATGTTTAATTCCGCTGTGTGTATTAAGTCAGTTATGACTATATTACTCTGTTTAACCAAGGGGGCATCATCATATGTCGCTCTTGGCATATTTTTGTAATATTTATATTGATAGAGTTAAGGGTATGCCCTAGGGGAAATTATGTAATTTGTTACATATAACTAACTCGTTGTCCAATCTTGTTTGAAATAAAGGTATTTTCTTTCTATTATATACGTGATATAATGTGGTTATATTAATTAATCAATTTAATCAAAAGTATATTTAATAGTAAATCCATAAATGGTATATTCGTGATAGTAGTTACAAAGTGTTGTGATCGTGAGTAATTTATCACAATAAAAAAATATACCATTTTAAATGTTCCTAGTCAAGATGCATCAAGATTGGATATCGATGTATCCGTTGAGACTAAAGTATGTAACGCTCTCCAAATGTTGGGCAGTGTATTTCTCATGACTGTTGGGGGCACCTAGGGGTTACATACTGATAGTTATTGGATCACTATGGAATGACTCACTCGATAGTTTTTTGTTGGTTAATATAACTAAGTCAAACAGAAAATATCAATGTGATTGATTTACACAGTTCTCTCGACTTGAGAATACTGTGGATCTTCAATATGAAAGCTCTGCTTTGATTGTAGTTAAATCATGGCATGGCGTTCCATCGAGTGACTATAGTTGGGGCGAGTGGAAGTATTGGAAGTGAAGCATTATTCAAGAGAGTATCCGTCTCCTCAGTTATATGGGGTTAGTATCATGGTCAATTGAAGTCAACTCAAAGTCAAAGTCTCTGGCCCGGGCATTTCGGTTAATAATAATTATTTTTATTGAACCATGGACTTTGTGTTTGGTATATAAAGTTGAATGTGGATGATATTGGAATTTTGACCATTACCAAATTCCATAAATCCAAAGTGATATAATTTTGACGAAGAGAATTGTCGTAAATAATTATCACTATAAGGTACGGCTTAAAATTGGATTTTACCAAAAGATGTGTAAGCGATGAATTCGGCCAAAATGTCACACCACCTATTAGGTGACGTGTGAACGTTAATATTTGAATTATCCAATATTAATCGCTGACTGAATTTACACCTTTGAGTCGCACAACTGTAATGATGAATTCTCCGAAAAACCACATGATTTAATTAATTTATAAAAAGTTGTAAATTAATTAAGTTAATTAGTATTTGAGAAATATTAATTATTATTTATTTTGTTTGATGTTTGGGAGTTATTTGTAATTATTTGAATGCATTTATAAAAGTTATATTTGCACGCATTGATATATGATATCATTGTAATTAAATAAAAGGTAATTACATGCATGAATTTATTGAATCTTATGTCATTTGATGGCACGTAATTTTCAGCCATACCATGCAAAGAAATAGGAGTGAACAGAGAAAGCTAATCAAGAGAATTAATTAGAGAAGTTTTAATTAAAGAATGAGAAAGGTTTCCTTCTTTCAAATAAAACGTATTCTCTAATTCATTCTGTACGTACAATTGAATTTCTCATTTTTCATTCTTCTTTCTGTAACTTTTCTGGTTCTCTACTTCTTAGTGGCTGAAAATATGAGATCTTCCATGGCTTTAATTATTCCTAAAATCAAATACAAATAAAATCAATTATGAAAAGTGGTATATTCCTCTTGATCCTTGCAACATCTGGAGGCTGATTTCTGAATCTAGGAGATTTGATTCATCATTCAAGGTGCAAATCATTGGCTTCATTTTTGGTGATTCTAATTTCATTTATTTGTATACTGATCATGTTGAAATGGTCCAGATTTATTCATATTATATATCTTTTGTCTCATCATTTTTAAAAGGTTGAGATTTATTCATATTATATCTCTTCTATCTTATGTATTCATCTTCTAATATAACTTAGATCCCCTTTTGTTCATATCATTTAATTATATGATCATTATGTAGATTTAATTTGAATCCCTCCTTATTTACATATCCATTGACTAGGTTTATTATGGTTGACTTCAAATTCTTTATCTATTTTATTATGTGTCCCCTTTGTATAGTCAGATCTGATTTATCATATAACAAATTTGTATATGCCAAGTTGTCCGATATTTTTTTCAGTCATTGTTTTGGAATTGAAAAAAAAGGAATGTGAAATATTTTATTATTTTGTAACGTTGTATATAAAATTTTGTAACATCTGTATACATAAATATTAATAAACTATATTTGTTGGTGGTTTAATACAGTAAAAATAATTTCCAATGTTGCATAGTTAATTTCCAAAATGATTTTGTTTTACTTATTTTAGTCATAAAAGTAAAATTTTCCTTTTGTTTTAGAATTCAAAAGTGGTCATTTATATAAAGTTATAGACTTTTATTTCATACCTAAGATTAAAAGATTGAATCATTTTGCTAGCATTAAATTTAAACATATATATTACTTAAATTGCCATCTTCATACATATATATAAATATATGTGTTATTTAAAATGAATACATAAATTGCAATTATTTATACATATAGACATGCATATATTTATGTTATTTTTAATCTAAATCAAAACGGACCTTTTTGTGAAACTGTAGAATTTAATTTCAAGCTCTTCCTTAACTGAAACCTTTGTTACAATTGTTAATTCTTGTTTTAACAAACCCATATATATATATATATATAGGAAAACTTATTTTAACATGTGTATGTGTAAACTTATCAATTATTATACATGTATATTTTATTACTTAAAAAAACTTGGATAACAAAGGCATATCCAAATTCTATTGTAAATGTCATTTAATATGTCATTCAATGTATTTAAAAAGAGAGAGAAACGTAAGGTTTTCTCTCTTTACATTTATAGCCTTATCTTTCCTCAATTAATTATACATGTCAAGAGAAAGAAAACCAAAGGTTTTCCTTCTCTAAAATTTCTCATGCATAGTTACACAAATATACACTTTTTATATGTTACACTTATATTTCATAACATGAATGTATTTGATACATCCATTCCAATACACATAAATATGTACATAAGAGTCTATTTGATATACTCTAATTTACATACACATTAATTAAAGTAAAACTTTACTTATAAATTAAATAAAATATTGATTTTATTTAAAAGAAACTTAGAAAAGTTCTAAATGAATTTAGACTTCATAGGCCCATTAATAATCCAAAATGGTAAAATTGTTGAAATTCACCAATTTCTTCCGCTGCAAGCTGGCCCAGTTCCTTCAATGGTATCAAAGCCTAATAGCCTATGCAGTCTAAATTGGTCATGTTAGGGCTAACTAATTAAGCTTGTGCACTTAGTACGGTGTCTAGAAGGGGGATGTCTAGGATTGGAATTTGGTAATCAAGTACCCTGTCCTACTTGGTTATCTGCCTGTCCTAAAAGGTTATGTGAGCCCAAAGGTTGCCCCTAATAGAAAAGGCCCAATTTGAATTGGGCCTTAGGCTAATTTTCATAATAGTTTTAAAAATTAAGACATGATTTTAAATTTAAAAGTTAATTTTAAAATAAAAACATGTTTATTATAAAAAGTTATAATATAACATAAATTTTCAAAATGTTTGGAAATGTAATGAAAATTTCAACATGTTTGAAACTGTTGATTTCAAAATTTAAAATTTATTAATAAGATTAATAAAATAAATTAATTAAACGAGTTAATTAATTAATACTTATATGCATGTATTATATATGTTGATATATGTTATGTTATTTTAAAGTGTTAAGATAACTGTTTGCGCCAAAAATGGTCACAAACCCCAAATGTAGTGAAAGCGCCAGCGTATGAATACAAATCAACGATATTCACACACAAATCACAGATCTAAGTAAGCAACAAACAGCAATCCAAAAATAATGGGCAGTGACACACAATTTATAGTGGTTCGGCTATCTCCGGCCTACGTCCACTTCAAGGTTTTTATGATTTTATTGCTCGATGCTTGAAGATTACAATTTCGTGTGTTGTATTACAACTGATTTTCTGAGCTAAGTCTGAATCTAAGGCAGCAACGATGATCTAGAGTAAATCTGGCAGAGTCTGGGCGCTCTTTAGCTCTCAAAATTGTCCGACCCCTTTTTTGAATGACCATGGGCTCTATTTATAGGTGTAGGAGGCTGATATTTCGCCTAAACTGAAGGGAGACCAGTTCTGGCACGTGAGGGGGCCCACATGCCCGCTTTTTGGAAATCCGGGCCCACTTTGGGATCGATTCGAAGCTACGTTCGAATCGATCAAGAATTTGTCCAATCGAGCTGAAAATTGGTGTGAACATTCTTCAACATGTGCTCAAGCTACTGTGAAAATTTCATAGCATTTGGATCTAGGGTTTGAGAGTTATGATCGATCCAAGTTTGCGTATTTCGGCAGGCACTCTGGTTCGAATCGATCTCTTCGAATCGATCAGAGCGCATGCCTGTGTGATGACGTGTTGCGAAATTCTCGGGTTGATCCACCTTCCTCGCCGTGTTGAACGCTTCTTTCCTGGATACGCGCTCGCATCCATACCTCGTGCCCAGTCCACATCTGTTTATAGCCATAGCGTGCTTCGAATCCATTGCTTCGTGTCCATAAAATCTGCTTCGTTCGTATCCTTCCCATCGATACGAAGCTACCAATCCAAGTCCATGCCAATCGATACGAAAGGTATCGATTCGAACAAACCTCCGCATGCTTGTTTAAAAACCTGGGTGTGTTACCATCGAGTCGAACCTATGCCGATCGATACGAACGGTATCGATTCGAAATCCCCACTTTATGGTCGATACGAAACGTATCGATTCGAACCACCATCCTCTTGATCGATGTGAAATGCATCGATTCGAACCATTCCCTGCACATCGTAATCCATCTATATCTCCTTCATATGAACTCCGATTAATCTGAAACTTGAAACATAGCCTCTCCTAGTTCTCATCATCATCTCCAATCGATTCCGTCCTGATCGGAGCTTGGCCAAATTCTGACGACATCGATCACAACCTCGTCTCTAATCGACTTCCAATCCTGATACCCATCCTTTCTTGTTGATTTGTTTGATATTCCGGCTTTGACCAAAAAGTGGGATAACATTTGCCCCCCAAAACATGCCTTGTGATAAGAAGGCGTGTTTTGAATAGTTTCCGAATCCGATATCCAAAGTCCGTAGCCAATTCCATGCCCATCCAAACTCGAAGACTGAGTCATTAGTCCATCCTTATCCAACAACCGAATCCAAGACCTCTCCGGGTCGATATCCAAATCCGTAACCTCTCTGGGCTCTTGCCAAGCGCAATCCACACCTGACGACCGTGGTCCACTGTCCCTGGACGTTGAGCTAACCTCTCCGGGTTCTTGCCAAGCGCAATCCACACTTGACGACCGTGGTCCAGTGTCCCTGGACGTTGAGCTAACCTCTCCAGGTTCTTTCCAAGCGCAATCCACACTTGACGACTGTGGTCCAGTGTCCCTGGACGTTAGTAATGCTAAGGCTTAAGTCCTAAGCCGAATCCTGGTCGCTCCGGACCCTTGCTGAGCATAGTCCATACTCAACGACCTGAAACAATAATCGATAATAAGGGGGCCTAATTCCTAGGCCGAATCCTGGTCACTCCGGACCCTTGCCGAGCATAGTCCATACTCGACGACCTGAATGAGTCAATTTACCACGTTCGGGCAAAAAGACTCACCCTTTGCCAGGCGTAATCCACACCTGACGACCGTTTATCAAAAACCAAAAAGAATCCAATCAAAATCCAATCAAAAATCCAATCCAAAATCCAAATCAAATCGAAAAACCAGAAATCCATACCAAAAATCAAAATCATCATCCAAAATGGAGAACAGTCATCCGAATGAATGCCAAAACCAGAAAAGCGAGTAAAATCAGTTCAATCCAAACTCCAAAAACCAAACCAGAAAACCAAGTGTCCAATCCAAAAAACAAAAGACAGATTTCGCAAACCATGGCTTTGCGGTTTATCGTTATTCAGAGCATGCCTAGGGGCTATCTCCATCCCCATACATGTGTAAATGACTTGGTTGCTCGCCAATGGTTTGTTACTTATTTCATATTATCCTGATCAATGGATAACCAATCAACCATCATTCCTGGGCCTCATGCCATCCTGGCTTGAGGTGGGCGGTGGTTGCTCCTGCTCCACCGCTGCATTCCGAGCCCCAACATACTGCCTCAATTGTCCATTCCTCGCATGCTCCTCAATTATGTCCTTTAGGTGTCTGCAGTTGTTGGTATCATGCCCGTCCAAATCATGGAAGAGACAGAGCTTTCCTGATGCCCTTTCTCGTTCGGATGGCTCTCTCCTAGCCGGCCTCCGGTAAGGAAGGCGATTCCGGGTTTCCATGTATATCCGCTCCTACGTCTCGTTTAATCCTATGTATGTGGAAAACTTTGGATCCTTCCATCGCTTCCCAGCTTTTCCCGAATTGTCGTCCAGCTTCCTCTTTCCTTTGTCTTTATCCGGGTTTCCGTTGGATGGTCCTCCACCCTCAGTCGCATTCACCTCCTTTAACTTTAAATCCATACATGCGTCTTCTTGCCGAAGGAACCTTTCAGCTTTGTGAAAGAATTCCCCGAGATCAAGTGGTGGGTCTCGTATTAAAGATACCTTAAAATCTGAATCCTCTCTGACTCTCGACACCGCCGCCATCAAAACCATCGATGGATCCGGCCGATCCACCGAAGCTACCGCCGCGTTGAACCGAGTCAGAAATGCTCTAAGTGATTCATCCTTCCTTTGCTTTACCGATGTTAACGTCATCACGTTCTTAGGTCTTTTGATATGAACCCGAAACTGCCCCAAAAACCTATCCACCAATTCCCTCCAAGTCCTGATAGATCTTTCTCCCAGCTGCCTAAACCACATTGCAGCTAGGTCTGTCAAGTACAACGGGAAACATCTGGTCATCACTTCCTCCGATGCCCCCAGCACTTCCATGTGTCTAGTGTATCTCATTAAGTGATCAGTCGGGTCAGCCTTGCCATTATACGCTTCCACGCTAGGTAACTTGAAGTTAGGTGGATTCTGAGCTATCCTGATTTCCCGAGCGAACGGACTCCTGTTCACTCCTTCCAAATCTCTATTGGTCAAACCTCCACGCATAGTCTTCCTAATGATTTCCATTAATCCAGCGTTGCCTGTTAGGGGTTGCCCCCCATGCTCCCGAGGGAACTCCGGCACATATTCTTCATGTGGCTCATTTGCCGCAACGTTGGCCCTAGCCTGCTGAACTCCTTCCAAAGGTCCTTCTGCGTTGGATCCTGCGGGCCTACCCCCAAGCCCTTGTTGATTGCCTTCCGGTTCTGTATTCTGTTCTCTATTGGGTTCCGCAACCCTTGTTCCTTGTTCCACATTAACAGCCGCTGTGGCTGGTCCTAAGTTCTGCATCCCTGCTGCTCTCATCTGTTCAAAGAAGGTCTGCATCATATCCTGTTGACTCTTCAACAATCTCTCTTGCAATGAATTTGTCATAGCTTCCATTTCGTCTCTAGTAATGTAAATCGAAGCTTGTCCTTCTCCAGCTTCGGAGGATGCCTCTTGACTTCCTCCTTGTTGGCTTCTCTCAGCTCTTTGCCTTCTACTTGTTTGTCGAGTCATTGTCTTTCAAATCTAAACTCTTCACTCCGATGTAGCGGGCGCTAGTCCTTCTCAGTGAAAGCACCAAAGTGTTTGCGCCAAAAATGGTCACAAACCCCAAATGTAGTGAAAGCACCAGCGTATGAATACAAATCAACGATATTCACACACAAATCACAGATCTAAGTAAGCAACAAACAGCAATCCAGAAATAATGGGCAGTGACACACAATTTATAGTGGTCCGGCTATCTCCGGCCTACGTCCACTTCAAGGTTTTTATGATTTTATTGCTCGATGCTTGAAGATTACAATTTCGTGTGTTGTATTACAACTGATTTTCTGAGCTAAGTCTGAATCTAAGGCAGCAACGGTGATCTGGAGTAAATCTGGCAGAGTCTGGGCGCTCTTTAGCTCTCAAAATTGTCCGACCCCTTTTCTGAATGACCAGGGGCTCTATTTATAGGTGTAGGAGGCTGATATTTCACCTAAACTGAAGGGAGACCAGTTCTGGCACGTGAGGGGGCCCACATGCCCACTTTCTGGAAATCCGGGCCCACTTTGGGATCGATTCGAAGCTACGTTCAAATCGATCAAGAATTTGTCCAATCGAGCTGAAATTTGGTGTGAACATTCTTCAACATGTGCTCAAGCTACTGTGAAAATTTCATAGCATTTGGATCTAGGGTTTGAGAGTTATGATCGATCCAAGTTTGCGTATTTCGGCAAGCACTTTGGTTCGAATCGATTGGTTCGAATCGATCTCTTCGAATCGATCAGAGCGCATGCCTGTGTGATGACGTGTTGTGAAATTCTCGGGTTGATCCACCTTCCTCGCCGTGTTGAACACTTCTTTCCTGGATACGCGCTCGCATCCATACCTCGTGCCCAGTCCACATCTGTTTATAGCCATAGCGTGCTTCGAATCCATTGCTTCGTGTCCATAAAATCTGCTTCGTTCGTATCCTTCCCATCGATACGAAGCTACCAATCCAAGTCCATGCCGATCGATACGAAAGGTATCGATTCGAACAAACCTCCGCATGCTTGTTTAAAAACCTGGGTGTGTTACCATCGAGTCGAACCTATGCCGATCGATACGAACGGTATCGATTCGAAATCCCTACTTTATGGTCGATACGAAACGTATCGATTCGAACCACCATCCTCTTGATCGATGCGAAATGCATCGATTCGAACCATTCCCTGCATATCGTAATCCATCCATATCTCCTTCATATGAACTCCGATTAATCTGAAACTTGAAACATAGCCTCTCCTAGTCCTCATCATCATCTCCAATCGATTCCGTCCTGATCGGAGCTTGGCCAAATTCTGACGACATCGATCACAACCTCGTCTCTAATCGACTTCCAATCCTGATACCCATCCTTTCTTGTCGATTTGTTTGATATTCCGGCTTTGACCAAAAAGCGGGATAATAATAACATAAGTATACATGTGTGTAAAATAAATTTTGAAATTGATATAATTTAATTAAAGTTGTTTAATTAAATAAATTAATTTAAGGTTAATTAATTAGATAAAAAATATGCAGATATAAGATATATGTGTTATACTATAAAGGTTATAGTATACACTATAAAGGTTATAATAGGTATGTCCAATATAAAAGTTGGGCTGGAATACTAATTTAAAATTAATTAAAGAGTTAATTAATTAAAATTAATTAAATAAGGTTTAATTAAATAAAATATTATACATAAGCCTATCATATAAGTAATATGAAATATAAAAGTTATATAATAATAAATGTTATATGATATGAATGTATAAACTAAAGGTGGAACATTAAAGAAACCCAAATAGACTTAAGGAATAAATACATACGTAAATGTACGTATATCGTGATTTATGATGCGTCTGACACTTGAATCACGAGGATATTTCAAAAGAAATACATTATTCCATAAGTCGATATCACTCAATACAATATATTGAAGATTATGAATCTTCAATATAATGTTGTCCTCTACCATGTGTATATTAATAAATTACTTGCATACTCCTTAATTGTTGAGAAAACTCAAGCTGGGGATGTTATGTGTAGTATTATTAATATATTGAACATATGACGTAAGATAACTATATGTATTTATTAAGAAAACTCAAGGTACATATACTATACTTAGGCCATCACGATATGGTATGTACGAGTGAATAATCTCTATCGATTTTTTGAGCAAACTCAAGGTCGAAATGAGACCAGGAAAAGGAAAAATGGGTCAGGAGTTGTATATGACACAACCAATAAGGAGTTATCCATCGTTTGTGAGGCTATGATTTGTTGAGCAAACTCAAGGTCAGAATACCAAGACAGACGAGTCCTAACACCCACTAGTGAAGTCGAAAGACTTCTATATTTCATCTTAGTATTTGGAGAAACATAAAAGACTTGTGGGAGCCTTATTAGAAAAATGAAATGCTAATATTTAACCTTTCTAATATTGTAAGAACATATGCTAAATAATGTTATAATTATCTACATTGACAAATTTGTGCATTTAATATGACTGATAAAATGTATATCAATTAACATATACAAACGAACTGAATTGAAAGTTGACAAATGGAAATACAATGCCCACTATTAAGTTCCTATTGCATGTTAACGTTTCAACACCCATGCAAGTGCCTGATTTTACAACTACTGAATACATTCGTGGGTTTGGTCACTTATGCATTTATTAGGTCAAGACCATGTATTGCATTCTATGAGTTTCGAACTCTAAAAGCAATACAAGACTATGGATATTGATCCATATACAATTCCATATAAATGTTATATGGTGAATGGTCAAAGTTTGTAATGTACAATATTTCGATGAAATTAGTTCATCCGAAAAATCAAATAAATTATAGTGCGAGACCGAGTATTAAATCCGATTTATTACAAATGGATCATATTGTGTTAATGTAACACAAGACCAAAAACTACAAGATAGATATAAGAACTCGGTCGCTGAAATGTCATTTTGATCGGTTTCGTAAAGTGCAACATATTTGATGTCCTTAAATATTATAGATAATCAAATGCGCTTTTGTAAAGAGTTTTTTATGATATTGAAGTACGGTTTTCATTTGAATAGTTTGACCATATGAAAGGAAAAGGAATGTATAAGAATAGATGTAATTTAAGGTACAGCTGGGATGAAGAGAACAAATAGCCACTTCTGCTTCATAGAGAAACACTGGAAATGAGAATTGTAATAGTAACTGATACTTAATATTGGAATAAGAAATATGATTTCTATTTTGAAATGTATTTTCATATAGAAAATTGTTTTCTATGAGATTTTTTTCTTTGAGCTCAAGATATTTGATCAACGAACTCTCCAATGTAAATAGTTGCAGTGCATGAAATAAACAAATTGTATTAAGTGAATGATGGACCTCTGAATTCAGACACTATTTTATAGTAATGGTGGAAATAGTGGGAGCATGCCATATAGCACTTATTAATTGCATCACAGTACGACAATTGGTTCTGTAAAACTTACTATACATAATTTATGAAATAATGATTATTTTTCAGTATCGACTAAAAAAATACACATAGCTATATTTCAATATGAATATTCTTTATGAAATAAAATTATACTGTGGTAATTTCTTTTATTAAAAAAGTGATGCATTGGAAAATACAAAATCATCTAATATTATTTATGGTTGTTTTGGAATTATAGACCAAGCCGTAGTTTTGAGAAATAATTTTATTGTATGATTTTGAATCATATGATACTTGTTAATTATATCTCAAACAAAAAAGTGCTATGCATCCATTTAGTGGGAGTTTCATAAGAGTTGATGAATTCTTCGGACTTATACATATAGATGTGTGCAATCATAATTCTATAAATACCAAAACAGTTCCATGTACTTGTCATATTCACAGATGATTTATCGTCGACATGACATGCGTATTTGATACACATGTAATATGTCTATGGTAAACTTATAGAATATAAAACAGAAGTAAATAAAACAATATGCGATAGAAATGATTTGATTTGATAGAATGAGTGAATATATTGGAAAATGTTCCGAATTTACGTAAAATGAATAAAGATTCAATCTTAAAATTACTCATCCATGTGATACATAATGATGCATCGATATTGAGTAATTGAACTTTGTTGGACAATGTACAACTAATAGTGAGTGAAGTTGAGTTAGTTTCTTTCTATAACATAATGTACTTAAGGGTATTACACAAGGTTAATATTATTTCATCTAAATAACAGTTTATAAAATTTTATAAGATAGGGGTTTATAAGAAACTCCAACTTGTCCTAGACCAAGAAATTGGCAGGTTGTGCGAGTCGAAAGATTGCGCATAATAATTGTTCATAAGGGATCTTGTATGAATCTCCCCAAAAGAGTTTTTGGAATTGTCATTGGATGACATATTTATGTTTTGAACATAAGTTTTGTAAACTAAAGCCAAATCGGTTTTATAAATAAAGAATTCATAAAACATTTATGAATACCTATTTTATTGCACTGGGAAATAATTATTGTTTCAAAAAATATCAACTTCCTTATGAAGAAATTTCTTTGAGGAATTACTGGTGGTAAAATGGAATTGGATATGATCCATAGATAATACTGATTAGATGAAATGAAATGATATTAACTAACCTAAAATGAACACAGCGCATTAGAGTGTCTAATAAGTATTCTTGCACATTAAAGAGAAATTATGAGTTTCTTATTAATGTCGAAAATATATAATCCTAGATTGTTTAATTAAACCATTGAGAGTGTTGACTCTATATGGCATGATGCGCAAATTCAAATCAATTCCAAGTACGCTATCAAAATACAGATTTTGGTGGTCGTAGCTGAAGGGATATGGTCCATCGACCATGATTGTGTCTTTATGAGTACGACTAATGCAGTTGGAATTAAATGAGAAATGTTGATAAGAATAATATCGCAAATTTCAAGTATTGAAATTAGCGTCATAGATTCGATATTCAACGAGTTCAAGTCAGTTCGGAATTACTCACAAAATTATTGATTGATAAGTCCTATTGTTTTTGGTACAAAAAATTCTAAATAACGATTTAGAGTAAGCTATTTACACATATTAACCAAAAATGTCTCAAAGCCAGTGGGAGCGATATTGAGTTTGTGAGTCTTTGGATATGATCCAAGAAATGATACGAAAGTATCATTTTATTAGCATCAAGATTGAATAAGTACTTTGATAGAAATATCAAATAGTTTGATTTTCAATCAAAGTGCGGCAGGAAGCGTGTGTTCATAAAAGAACTTTAAAAGGTACATTGATATTTCTAAATTACAACTAAACAATACATTGTTGATTTTAACGATGTATTTGTGTTAAAATAAGCCTTAGTTGTTTTAATACTCAGCATTGGGTTAATAAATGATGATTTTTATAGTAAGTATAAAAGATGTCGGAAATGTCCCAAATGATATGCAAGAACACCTTATTAAAATGTTTAATACGGAACATGTAAGATTGATTCCTTTACAATGGCAAAAGGAATTGTTCATCGACAAAATTTCTATCGGTTTAGAAATTTGCCGAAAAAATTAAAATTAAAATAACCGCAAGCGCACGGCGTACACTTGTAGTACGTGGCGAATACGGGTCGATCCGCAAGGAATTGATGATTTTAAAATTCCATTCAATCAAATTAACCAAAGTTGAAAGTGTGATTAGCTAAAAATGTAAGAAACTAACAAAAACTAGCAAAAGAAAAATAGATAAAAATATGAGAGTTAAATGACAATTTAGAGATAAATCCACTCTCTAGATCATATAATTCAACAATTAATGAAATTATGATCTTTTTTTGGCCATAAGTGAGTTTAAATGATGTGTGTATCATAAGTATGGCTTATTTGTTCTATTAATTAGCTCAATATAAGCCATCAAACTATAACACACCCCTTAAATCACTTACTAACTCTCATGAAAACAACAACAAAGTTGAAAATGAAATCTATTTTAAGCATGACCTATTAACTATTCTTTAGAAATATAGGCCATCAAATTTTAATTTCACATTCACTTCATTACCATCATCATATGTAGATGAAGAGGTAATTATTGCTTGTGATTGTTTAAGCATAGCCTATTTGTTATGAACAACATAGACTATCAAATTCAACATGAAACAATAAATCACATCAACATTCCATTAAGAACAAAAGAGATCAAAATTATCAAAATGTTGAAGCTACATGATTAAAGGCTTCATTACCCCTAAATTGAAGGGGTTAAGCTCTCATTTTTGTTATCATATGAACAAATGTAGCTAGCAACATGAAAGCAAAAAGAAAAGAAAATGAAAGCTAATGGAAAAGAGAAGCTAATTAACAAGAATTAAAACTAATCTACTTTGCATGAATGTAAACTACACTACTAACATAAGAAGAGAAGAAGCATGTAAATAAAAGAGAATTAACATTGCATAAGAAAGAAAAGAAAAATTACAAGAAATAAAATGGCTAAGTAGCCATGAAAAGAGAAAGAGAGCTTTCTTTTATTTTTAAACTAAAAACTAACTAAGAGAGACTAAGGGAGCAGAGGGTTACATGAAACATAAGGGGTATTTAAACAAGTTAGAAACCCTAATGCATATTTTTGGGGAATGCCCAAAATGCCCTTGTAGGAAGTGTGGTGCCCAAAATTCCTATGTTTCTGCGCATTTTTATCATTTGTTTTTGAAGTGTTTGTTATATAATCCTCTTTTTCCATTTAATTTCTTCATTTTTATCTCTTCAAACTCTTCTGAAGAGTGTTGTGCAGAATTTTGGTACAAACACTTTGGTGCTTTCACTGAGAAAAAATCCAATTTTTCTCCTGCTCTTTGGATCTGCTATCGATACCGGATTGCATAAATCCAAGAAGAAGATCCAGATCTCAAGCCTTAAAGCCCTTCCATCCTATTCAGATTTGCATCAGATCTAGGAAAGGACTTCGTCAATTCATCATGGTGAGCACACGAACTGCTTCTACAGCTGCTGATCAAGAAGGACGGGATAGACAGAATCCCGTACAACTGCCACCATCCAACCAGAATGCTGCCGGACCATCGGATCTGACCGGACCTGTTACCAGGGAAGAATTCCAAATACTTATGCAAGAGCTAACCCAGAGTCGTCAGCAACTTACTCGGCAACTCCGTGCTAACGCAGAACTGACCAACCAGCTGCATCGTCAACATCGAAGGAGATCCAGGAGAGATCAAGCTTCCTACTCTTCCACCGAGAGTTCAGCCTCATCCGATGATCATCACCGATCTACACGCCCATGGTTGGACGTAAGCTACACCCAGGCCACAGGACACCAACTTGCCCTAAATCTTGGACAACCCAGGACTGGACCATCCACCAGTCATCAGACCGGACCCTCCTCCCGAGGGGGTCCCGCTCCTTACCATGTCACAGGCAACCTCGCTACCACCACCACTACCGAACAAGGAGTTGATGCTAGAAATCAAGCTGATCCGCATCGTCGTCGATGAGAACACACTCCAGAGCCTTATGTCCCTGAAAATCTTGAACCAAGGAGGCAAGACACGGACCGTCGACCGCGTCCGGTCCAGCCTCGCATTGTGGAACCCGGCCACACCTTGGCACAGCATGCTCCAAATATCCAGATGCCAGATATACCGACAATGATTCATAAGATGATCCGTGAAAGTCAAGGTCTCACTAATGACGACTAGGGGATTTCTCGGAGTCATACCCCTTTCACTGATGACATATTATATGCTGAACCACCTCGGCGCTTCAAGATGCCAACTTTGCCAGTCTATGAAGGAAATTCTGATCCCAATCAACACATCCTGAAGTATGAATGGCTAATGAATGCTGCGAGGGCTGATGATGCAGTTAAATGCCGTAGTTTCCCCATTTCCTTAGGGGCATTGCTACTATGTGGTTTACTCGTTTGCCGCCACGATCCATTTCTAATTTCGACCAGATGGCCACCAAGTTTGTTGAACAATTCCGTATGCATGTAGCGAGACCTAAAGATGTTAATACTCTGTCTAGTGTCACTCAAGCTCCCGGAGAGACACTCAGACGTTACTTGGAGCGATTTCATGCTGCATGTGCAGAAATAAGCAATCCCAATGACAACTCTATCCTGATGGCATTAACTAAGGGGATTGATCCTGATTCCGAGTTTGGAAATTGGTTAGCTGGGAAGCCACCTGCATCATTGGACCATTTCTATTCCAAGGCAGCCTAATTCTTGAGAAGGGAGGATGTGAAACAGTCTAGGAAGAAGGATGACGCAGGGCCCAGCATGGAAGGAAGTCAAAGTAACATTGTAGTTAAATAATCCGGGGAGAGTTCTTCAGTTGAATATAAAAAACAAACAGAACCAGCAGAGGGACAGTGGAAATCAAGGTAAAAAACGAGATCAAAATCGTGGTCCACGACGTAGAGCTCCCATGTTCGACAATTATACTCCATTGAATACGTCGCTGGAAAATGTGTATTTGCAGACCTGTAATACCATGCAATACAAGAAACCTGCCCCGAAGCCGTCAACGGAAAGACAAATCCAAACAGGGAAGTTTTGCAGATTCCATGAAAGTTATGGCCATAATACAAATGAGTGTCGTCATTTACACGATCTCGTTGAAAAGCTGATACGTGAACGAAAGTTGGATCAGTTTGTGAGGGCGCCGCAGTCAGGAGGTGCGGGCCCATCGAATCAGGATCGTGCACCAAACTAGGAAAGGTAGGAGGAACCCGCTCGTACCAACGGGAGATTAGTGATAAACACTGTTTGTGGTGGTCCTCATCCAGCAGACCGAAGCTGGAGAGAAATGGAGTCGTATGCCAGCTCTATTAGGCATGCAGATTTCGAGTATTGTAGTAATTTTGATGAAGCGGCTCCAGCCAAACAACAGAAGACGATGACTGACGACATCGTGTTCCGAAATAGAGATGCTGACAAGGTCGAAGCCCCCACTATCGAAACATTGGTCATCTCAGCTCAAGTAGGTCCAGCCTGGATGAAAAGGATTTTGGTTGACAGTGGAAGCTCAGTGAATATTCTATTTAAACGAGCTTACAATCAGATGAGGATGAAGGCTAAAGATTTAAAGCCTTGCCAGTCTCGAATCCATGGTTTCAATAGGAGTGCTACTATACCCACTGGAGTAGTGGAACTACTAGTGGAGTTGGGGGTTGGAGAACGCCGGAGAGTCTGGATATTGCAGTTCGTTGTGTTGGACATAGACTCCCCTTATAATGCTTTCTTGGGTCGACCGGCCCTCGCTAAATTCAGTGCAGCTATTGCCCCGTGGTGTTTGACTCTGAAGTTTCCCACTGATCATGGAGTGGGAGTCATTCAAGGAGATCAGGCTACTGGGAGAGCCTTTTATGTTGTCGAGCTACGGGAGGCGCAGCGAAAGGAGAAAGGAAAGGGCGTAGAGGAATCTCTCTACGTCCGTTTTGCTGATAATTGACAATTAATGCCTGGGCCTAGGCCCGGGCACCCCAGCCAATCCCAAAGGGATCTTGACCCAAGGGAAATTGAAGATGAAGGAGAATCTAAAGAAAGTCAAGCTTCCTCGGCCGAACTGACGATCGATGTCCCAATTGACGATGATGATGATTTAAAGATGATAAAGATTGGATCTCAGCTAAGCCAGCAAACTCAAGAGGAATTGGTTGAGTTTCTACGGGCGAATCTTGACGTATTCGCCTGGACGCATTCTGATATGTGTGGGATCTCGCCGGATATCGCGAGCCACACTTTGAATTTTAACCCGTGGCATGTCCCGGTCAAACAGAAAAGGCGTGGTATGGATCCAGAGAGATCTGCCGCCCTTAAAGAAGAGGTTGAAAAGCTTAAAACGAATGGGTTCATTCGAGACGCGCTATATCTTGAATGGGTGTCGAATCCCGTGCTTGTCTGAAAATCAATGGAAAATGGAGAACATGTGTCGATTACTCTGATCTAAATAAAGCCTGTCCTAAAGACAGTTTCCCACTTCCCAGAATTGATCAGCTCGTAGACTCAACAGATGGACATGAACTCTTATCCTTCATGGATGCGTATTCTGGCTACAATCAGATACCAATGCATTTACCTGATCAGGAACATACCAGCTTCGTAACCAATCTGGGACTTTATTGTTACAAAGTTATTCCATTCGGACTTAAGAATGACAAGGCTACTTATCAACGATTGGTCAATCAGATGTTTGTCAATCAAATTGGGAAAACCATGGAAGTATATGTAGACGACATGCTTGTGAAGTCACGATTTTCCACTGACCATATTAAAGACCTGGAATCAATGTTCAACATACTTCGAGAATACAGAATGAAGCTCAACCCACTGAAATGTCACTTTGGAGTTGCATCCGGAAAATTCCTTGGGTTTATCGTCAATGCTCGAGGAATCGAAGCTAATCCTGAAAAGATCTGGGCAATCAGAAATTTTGAAACTTCGAAAACTTTAAAGCAAGTCCAGAGTCTCAATGGGAAAGTAGTGGCACTGAGCAGGTTCATTTCAAAGTCCACTGACAAATGCATTCCCTTCTTTGATCTGATCCGAAAAGGAAAACGAAACTTTGAATGGACCACGGAGTGTGAGGGCGCATTCCGAGCATTAACTCAGCATCTATCCACACCATCTATCCTGTGAAAACCTATTGATCATGAGAAGTTGTACGTTTACTTGGCGATATCGGAAAACGCTATCAGCGCTGCTTTAATTCGGGAAGAATACATGATACAGAAGCCAGTATATTACATCAGCAAACGATTGACTAGAGCTGAAAGGAATTATCCAAAACTAGAGAAGCTGGCTTATTGTCTTGTTATTGCATCAAGAAAGCTCCGTCCATATTTCCAGGCCCATCCTATTATTGTTTACACTGACCAGCCGTTACGACAGGTCCTTACGCGGCCTGAGACGTCTGGTAGATTATTCAAGTGGAACATCGAACTGAGCCAGTTTGATATTACTTATACTCCAAGGCGAGCCATTCAAGGACAAGTCCTAGCCGATTTCATAGCTGAATTTACCATTCCAGAGGACTTGCCCGAAACCAGTGAATCTCCTGAATACGTTTGGAAGCTGTACACTGATGGTGCATCAAACGACCGGTGCTCGGGCGCTGGGGTTGTACTTGAAACCCCCGAAGGCCGATCTATATGTTAGCTTTAAAATTCGATTTTCATGCAACCAATATTGAAGCTGAATATGAAGCCCTCTTAGCTGGATTGAAACTTGCTAGAGATTTGAGAATTATAGCTGTGAAAATTTATCGTGATTCACAATTAGTTGTGTGTCAAGTTCGAGGAGAATACCAAGCGAGAGATCGAAGACTAGCTGCTTACTTAACTCGGGTTCAGGAAATACTGAATCAATTTGATTATTATGCCATTTATTGTATACCTCGAGAACGCAATCAGAAAGCCGATTCGTTGGCAAAGTTAGCCAGCACGGGTGAAGCGCAGCAAATGGGATTCGTTCTCGTGGAGACGTTATCTTCCCCAAGTATTGACTGGGCAGAAGCGATTGGATATGTGAAGTCGCTCTCGATAAGGAGTCGTGGATGACTCCGTTCAGAAATTACCTTGAGCATGGAATCTTGTTGGAGCGCAGGAGTGAAAAAAGACAAGTCCTTCGGAAGGCTTCACGATTCACCATCCATAATGGAGTCATGTATAGAAGGGGGTACTCTGTTCCTTTACTCCAGTGTATCGCTCACGATGAAATTAAGCGAGTATTACGTGATGTGCACGAGAGAGAATGTGGCGATTACACCGGGGGGCAAGCACTTGCCAAGAAAGTACTACGATACGGATATTATTGGCCGACTGTGAATCGCGATGCGTCGGATTATGCAAAAAGATGTGATAAATGTCAAAAGCATGCTCGAATTCCTAGAGCCCTACCTATCGAGATAACTCAAATGGTCAGCCCATGGTCGTTTGCAGTATGGGGCATCGACATCATTGGTTCTCTACCTCTGGCAAAAGGTGGTGCGAAGTGCGCCATCGTCGCAGTTGATTACTTTACAAAGTGGGCTGAAGCTGAACCTCTTGCTACCATAACGACGAAAAAAGTGATCAACTTTGTAGTCCGCAACATTATCTGTCGATTCGGTCTCCCACACACCATTATCACTGATAACAGAACCCAATTCGACAGTATTGAATTTAAAGATTTCTGCCAACGGTTTCGCATTCGAAAGAAATTCTATGCAGTTGCGCACCCTCAAGCGAATGGACAAGTCGAAGCAGTCAATAAAGTTATAAAGCCATTCTGAAGAAACGACTGGAAAAAGCCAGGGGCAAATGGGTCGATGAACTTCCTATGGCCTTATGGGCCTACCGTATAACCCACAAGTCTACAACTGGTCATACCCCATTCTCTCTTTCTTACGGTTCAAAAGCTGTTATTCCAGTCGAATTAGAAGTACCTTCTCATCGTGTTACATACTATGATCCGAAGACAAACGCTATATTACTTGCTGAATCTCTCGATTTATTGGATGAGAAGCGTGAAGAGGCTGATTTGAGGGCAGCCGCATATCGGAGTCGAGTCACCCGATTGTACAATGCCAAGGTCCGACCCCGAACCTTTGAAATTGGTGATCTCGTACTCAAAAGAATTTATCTGGTCCCTTCACATATGAGGCCAACTTGGGAAGGACCATATGTTATTGAACGAAAGCTCGGAAATGGCACATTCAAATTATCAACCGTTAACGGTCTCACTCTTCCAAGAGCCTGGAACAGCGAGAGTCTTCGTCGCTACTACACATAACAGGCTCTATTTGTTCATTCATTTTATTTTTCAGTTGCAATTTGTTTCTGCATTTCGAGATTAGAATTTGTAATAAGGCAACTGACTTTGCCATATTTTCCTATTTCAACAATAAAATGCAATCTCTTCGAGCCAGAGTTGTGATTTACTTGAAATACTTCATATGATCATCACCATGCACGGAGAGCTAAGTTCCATCATACGATGGGATTTATTCAAATAGGGAGTGACTGTGATGCAACCGGTAACTCGCTAAGTGAAACCCAAGCTCGGGGACAAGCCATCACACCCAAGTCAAAAAAGGATTGATACACGACAATCCTTCACCTAACTCCAGATTCCCATAGTGCGAACTGGAGTATAAACTTACAAATACGTTTGCGAAGAGGGTGGATCCGTCCACCTAACGACTTCGCCCGTATCCGAACCAAGTTTGAGGAGGGTGGATCCATCCATCTAACGACCTCACTTGTTAACTCAGGGTGGATGTGATCCGACCATCCACGATCCTGATACACCTTTCGTTCCCAGAATGCGAGCGAAATCCAAAAAACATGCAACAGATGTGACTGACCGTCTATTCATCAACTCCAAATTCCCAGAGTGCGAATTGGAGTATAAACATCAACTCCGGATTCCTGGAGTGCGAAGTAGAGTATAAACATCAACCAACTCCGAATTCCCAGAGTGTGAAACGGAGTATAAACTTCAACTCCAAATTCCCAGAGTGCGAATTGGAGTATAAACACCAACTCCAAAGTGCAAGTCTGAGTGTAAATGTCGACTCCAAGTCCCCAGGACGCGGACATATAATTAAAACTTAAAACGGCGTAACCAACCGCCAGTAAACAAATGAAAATCCCCGGAGTAGGGATGTGATCATCGATAATCAAACGAGTGTGGTTGAACCACTCAATCTCCGCTTGTCTCAAACATCCATTCAGTGGCACTAAACTCAACATGTTATAAGTGAGATGCAATTGCTGGCTGATGTTCTACAACTCATCCCCAAGACTAGGGGGCAGAACTTAAGTGTCGACCATTGACTGAAGCAGTGCGACATCAAAGTTTAACTCACTTCCTGATCATGAATCGTGTTTGTAATTTCCGGACCTGACGAATAAAAACAAACTTGACTCGGAAGCTGAAACTTCACAAGTGAACTTCAAATATTGAAACACTTAAGTAAATACACAATAACTGAGAAGAAGCCAAAAAAGAAGAGTTTCATTTCTACTGTCTGTGAAAGAAATTCATTTACAAGTTTATTCCAAAAAATTCCTACTAGCAGGGGCCGAACCTGCATCTATACACGGCTTACGAAAGGAAAACCAAAAATAAATCCCTATCTATTTCTTCTTCTCTCTCGGCTTCTTCCTCGATGTAGACCCACCGGAGCCGCCACTAACTTTCCTCTTTGAGCCTTTGCCTTTCGGTGGTCGGTCTCCAGGCGGGGGCATGATCTCGACGTCCTCCTCCGAGCTCGAATGTATAGGGATGCTTCCTGCGGGCAGGGTCAGGGGAACAGGATCAATTGTAGGAGGCGGAATGAACGCACTAGTGTCAATAACTGTACCGCCAGGTGATATCATTCTAAGCGGAGCTGGACCAGGTGCTGCCATTCCACCTCCAAAACTACTGCTATGAGCCGCTGCTTCCATTTCAGCGTCAATTTCGGCCAATATTTCTTCTTCATGAATCGCTTGGGCCTCGCTAGGAGCATCAGTTGTAAAGACCCGATATTTTAGACCATTCGCATCCACACATGTCGGACTTGAATAATTCAAAATACCGCGTTGTTAATTTAAATTTGGCAAAACTGAACATATACAGTAAATAAATAATCACAGATCACAGACACAGAGTAATAAATGCAGCGGAAACAAAAGATAGTAGTTCATGAAGCTACTATATACATATCAGAGTTAAATAAGGTACAACAGATGTCTCGAATACAATAATCAAATACAAGAATCAGAATACAATCACTGGAATCAACTGGATATTTGAAAGCTGGATAGATAGCTGGATCTCCAAGTGAAGCTCCAACTCCAAAGGTGAGTCTCGAATACTGGTACACTCAGTCTGACTCGAGCGTAAAGCAAAACACAAAACACTCGAGTCAGGATTAATATTATTATATCAATAAATCCAACTCAAGTGAAATAGCAATTGAAATACAAGTAACTCAAAGGATGTTTGGAATAACCATCCTTTAAGGATCCGTTAAACTATCTACTATGTAGTAGTGTACGGTAAATAGATAATGCCTATCAGTAATATAAAGTATCAAAATAGTGTTAAGGCGTTACCATTATTCCCCTTAACACATTTTTATATAAGCGTCATAGACTATACATCACTGTAAACTCCACCGTAAACTAGTGGGATATCAGGGAGTACTCCATAGGTATAACACAAAACAAATCGTAGTGGTCGCGTATATAGGGATACAAGTATGACAAGGCACATGAGGCAATACCCAAGGTAGTGAAACTACCGTTTGCCTGATCTGGACTGGTGAGAACGCATCGCCGCAGCGATCGCAACACCGCGAAACAACACTCCCAAATCAAGGGTGCACCAATCGACAACAAGTAATGAGTAGTTTTCGAAGAAGTGTGTTCGCTCGAGGTAGCTAACCCCTATTTGGCCCGGCACGGCTCCTATTTTAGTCATTTCCAATTTGACACAAGTGTCAAGGCTATCCATTATCGTTCTTTTTCTTCATTCATCACGTTCATCATTCCAACCACTTCATTCTGGATCACACTCCGTGTATAGTTATTAAAGTGGTTTTCGGTTTAGACAGTGAGTATGTCCCTAACCGATTCCGGTCTCTTTAATAACTTTCGTGATTATTGAACCGATTGGTCGTTTAATATATTTCAAAACCAAATCAAATTCAATTTTATTTAAAATTTGTAAACCAACATTTCATTTCTCTTTCAAAATTAATTTCCATAATTTACGTTTCAAAACTTCCAAATTACCATTTTGAAATCTTATAATTCAAATTCAATTTTTTTATTTAAAACAATTCAAATTTTGATTCAAGTTCGTATATAAGTTTCATTCCGAAATCATTTAAATTAATTTAATTTAACATTCAAATCAATTTAACTTCATTTATCTATTCCATTCAATATTCGTTAAGTAAATTTATCATTCAAACAATTTCTATTTAATTTCCAATTTACTAAATCAATTACTTAAGTTCAACTTCATTGTATCAAAACTTACAAATTTGAATTAAATTAGATTCGTCAAATCAACTCTTTAAATTACAAGTCTTACATTCATTTCAATAAATCACATTTTTATTTCTTGTTAAAGAAATTCAATTTCACTTATTTATTTACTTAGTTACAATTTAAAAGCTCAATTAATAAAGAAACTAAATTTCACTTATTCAAGAAGTTCAATTTCACTTATTAAAGAATTCAATTTTATTTAATTATTAAATAATTCAATCTTATTTAATTATGAAATAATTTCAAAACTTAATTATCAAATAATTCCAAACTTAATTCAATCGTTTCTCAAATTAAACAACGTTCTTTCATCGATTACATTGTTAATATTTTGTTTCATATTATTAAATATTAACATTTTCCTTTCATAAAAATTCAAATTCCAACTTCATTTCAAAACCATATTATTTATTCAAATAAAATCTTCAATTTATTTTTTAATCAAATTATTGACCAATCGGGTTTTATTTAATTCTCTATCCTAGGTCAAAGTTCAATTTGGGTATTTATCATTTCAACCCAATTCCAATTCAATTCAAAAATCAAAGCATAACAAAGGAAACTTGCAGTGTGATAACTGGGATGGTGTCAAAGTAAATAAACAAGCAATAACAACAATCAATATCAACAATCCAATAATTAATTCAAATAATCCCAAAATAATCGTATTAATTCACATTGTTATTTGTGCAAATTAACATAATTATTTCTAGAATCTACACTATCATTTCATGTAGATTAAAGATTATTACACTAATATTAATACGGTTCTTCACTTGTCATTCGATTTAAATTTTAACACTACAACAACTAATCCAATATACGTTCAATGGTTCAAAGTGTAATTATCACTATTTTACATGTCGATTAATTTAACAATTAAAAGGGGTCATATTCAACTAATTTAACAAATCAAATTCCAACACATATGTCGATTCAAATTTTTAACTATCCTTCGTCAAATTCAATTGCATACTATTTATCACTCTATACATTACAATTTAACCTCCAATATAAACAACAACAATCAATCACTTATCAACCAACGGGATTATCATCGTATAATTAACAGATAATGGTGTCAAATGTCACTGGTGAACTGGTACAGTTAATAGCATAAATAACAACAGCATTTTTCAATTGTCGTTTCAATTGAAATCAGATTTAATAAATAAAATAACATTAATCGTGAGTGATTGCTCACCTTTCGAGGCTAGAGCGAACAGGAGATGACAGATATGAACACAGATACGGACACTGGAATTGAGTTACGAATCCAAGCACGAATTTCCAAATCAATAGCTAGATTGGCACAAATCGGCTATCAAAGCTGTTAAATAGGAATTGCCGAAATCAAATCAAAACATTCAACATAGCAACAATTACAAAACATGTCCTGCGTCAAAGTTTAACAATATAATTCTATGTGCTACCGAGATCGAAATGGTCTGAAATTTGGTAAGAATAAAGATCAAAACTTGTATTTCAAACTGCAAAAGAATCACTTGATTTGGACAAGAGACGAGAAAAGTTACGATGTCACGAACATAGACTCAGGCCATGTTGCGACTGTCAAATGTTCAGGTCTGAAAACCCCTCTGGGTCTGACTTTTAGATAAGAAACAGAGGACTGAACCACCTCGTATGAAGCTAAAATTTTATATACAGAAAGTAGAAAACTTTATCTTTTAAAAAAAAAAGAATCACTATATTCCGACGTAAGACGGAAGAGATACGATGCGTCAAACATGAACTCAGGTCGTGTTTGCAGCAGTGTAAAATAATTTCAAGTACAAAAGAACAGCTGCCTGGGTCTAACTTCCAGATCCTCGACCACTAATCAAACGATGTCCGATTTTGCTGGAATTTGACATGCATAAACTAGGTAACTTCGACTCTTTTATAAAAATAAAATCAACCCATTCCGATAATACATGAGTGAGATATGATATCGTGAACATGAAGTCTAACTGCTGTTCAGAAAAAAAATAAACATGCAAACAAGTGCAAAATCAGTTTGGTTGCAACTTTCAGGTATAAGACAGAGGACCAAACTGCTTTGAATTGGACTGAAATTTTACATGCATAAACTAGAGAATCTCATCTTTCAATCAAAAAAAGAATCGTTGAATTTTGATAGGAAATGAAAGAGATACGCTGCGTCAAACATGGACACTGGTCATGTTTGTAACATCGCGAATAATTCTAAGTACAGCTGAAAACATTCAACAGTCCAACTTTCGGACATCAAAACGGTGTAACAAATTACATCCGAATGAAATGAAATTTTGCAGACATATACTAGAGAATCTCAACTTCCAAACAAAAAAAAATCGTTGAATTTCGATAAGAAATACAGGAGATACACTGTGCCAAACATGGACATTGGTCGTGTTTGCAACAGCGTAAAATAATCTATGTACAGCAATGAAACCTATCTATACTACTGTGAACATATATCATACAGTAAATATATATATAATTTATATAAATTATTTAAAACTTATACGTAAATAAACCGAAACAAAACAAATGTATAAAATATATTTGAACTATAACACTGTTATAAAACTTACCTATTCTATTCTCTATATATTACATAACCAGTCACTATATTATATACAAGTAGGTTTTGAGGCAGATATGTGTATATAAAAGGGAAGTTGTTTTGATGAATAGAAACTACATCTACTATTTTGAACACAATGGAGAAATATTCATTTATTATAAATCAAAAAAGAAAAAGAAAAAAAACAAGGAAAGTGAAAAGGAGATACTATACCGTTTAATGTAAAAGATCAGCCAGAATGAACAAATCATAGGCTTTACAAACTTATAATTTTTATTACTATGCATATCACTCCAGCATAGGTACATGTTTTAAGAGGGTTGATACTGATTAATTAGCTTGGAGTTTATACAAAACCATACCCTAGGAAGGGATGAAAAGCTAACTTGAAACCTAGACCAAAGTCTAAGTTGACATCTATGAATGGCCAGCATACTCTGCGCGAACTGATGTAGAATACCAATACATGAGCACGACAATTGAGAAACACATTATATGCAGATCATGGAGATATTGAAGAAAAAACAAAACAAAAAAAATGCACCAAATCAAATTAAAATAAGCAATTACTTATCTTTGATAGTCCAAATCTGATATTAATCAAGATGAATACCAATTCTGAAAGTTGAAAGCTTGTGTTGATGGAATGAGGAGAAAGGTTTGCCATGGCATTAAAGTGAGACAGAAAATCTTCAAGGAAGACAGGCGAGAAGCAGAACGTTGGGGAGTGGGAGGTTCAAGCTCCGGGTGTGAGTAAACGTGGGGTGGGCTCCGGTGTCTCGGCGCAGCGGTGGTCGGCGGAAGTGGGACAAAATAATGAGTGCCAGAGTTTATTATGTCACATTTTTATCAGTAGAACAAAATGAAGGAGGGGAGGAGCATGTGGGAAAAGGTGGAAATTAAAAGTATGGGAGGAACGTTTGCCAAAACTAATAGGGAAGAAAAGAAGTACAACCGCACAGAAATTGAAGTAGCTGATACAATATGAAACGGTGGAATCACTAAAGTCAAGATTTTGAAAATATTGATTGCACGACTATCAGTAAAATACAGTGGGAATCGAAAAGACAATGGGAACCCAGAAGGTTGAAAGTGGGTACCGGTACGGTTAGTCGTCTCGCAGATTTCGTCGTGTACCGGATGCCGAAATAAACAAACGAATATACCGCGGCGATCAGCAAGACGAGATGATCAAAACGGTATAAAGATAACAGTGGTTTGATTGAATTATAAAAATTTGAATTTTTTACTAGCGGAAAATGCAGCAAAAACGTAGAAAAATAAGATCGACGGAGTTAAAGAAGTCCGAATTTTGAAAAACGAAAATGGAGTCTTGCTCAGAAGACGTTTTAGAATTTTTCTATGTAAAATATTCAAGTTTCGAAAACGTTTTATTTTCATCGCTTTTTAACTGATTAAATTGAAGTAAATTTACGCACGAAATAAACTTCCATATTTTCAGACAAAAATTTACCAACTGCTATGTTTAACTAGACGCATTCCAAATATCAAATTTTATTTCAAAATTTTATCGTTTAAATTTCACAAAATTTTAACTAATTACGTTATTAAAACGGTTAAAATTTACGGGTCGTTACATCAGTGGTTGGCATTGAAGAGCCTGTAGCGGGGGCACCTCCGCCCATAACAACTGGCAAGTCCGCAAAAGGATCGCTGTGATGACCGAGAAGTTCCTCCATCATCTGTTCATCAAAAACTAAAGTACACCCTTGCGTTCCGTCGGTCGATGTCGTGGTCGTTGTGGTGGTGGCTTCAGTCATTATTGCCTCCTGCATATGATGTGATTCTTGAGTAACAGGAGGCACGACCGGTGCAGCATCAATGACTGGAAAAAAACAAGAGAACTGTTAGTACTTAATTCGAATGACGACTCCGACTTAAGATAAACATATAGGATGTTCAAAGTACCTTCCTTAGTTTGGCTTGTAGATGGCTGAACGGCTTTAGCAGCTTGCTCTATAGCCGGAGATATCTACGGCTGATCTGGATTGTAGGCAGGGACAGCTTAGGGATCAACCGCATGTAAGGGTTCAGGCTGGGTTGACACAGGAATTTCAAGACTTGCATCGTGGTCTTCAACCCCTGAGCGCTCTCCTACTTCTAAGTGTTGGGTGCCAAGCCTTTCCTTTTCATGCAGAATCATCGACTCATGGAGAATCTTTCGTTCATCTTCACTCAGCAAACGATTCTCAAGCTCAAACGCATCGACTGACTCACCCAGATGCACCGCCTTCTCCTTCTCAACCAACCGGCCCCAGGCGTTGTGTAAATGTGTCGGGTAGTCGTCGAGCCAGGCCAGGCCTTTGTGCCTCAGCACGTTAGCATTGTAAACAACAAGAAGATCTTCAATATCGGCTTCTAGCCTGGACTTAGTCGATTTCACCTCCTCCTCAACCTTGGTCTCCACCTCACGGACCTTAGCCATGGCCGCATCCCGTTCACCCCGAAGCAGACCAGCCTGTTCGCATGCCTCCTGGGCTGCGTTGTTCGCGTCATCCCTTTCCTTGGCGATTTCGGAAAATTTAGCTTTTAGTTCGCCAAGTTCTCTCACGGCAACGTCTCGTTCGGCGGTGACTGTAGTATTTCGGTGGCCCATCTCTTCCACCAAGGCAACATGTGTGTGCCTTAATCTCTCCATCGCCACATTCGCCTCATTAGCTTTTCTGGTGGCCTCAATTTTAGATTTCTGATAAGACTCGGCCTCGGTATTGAGCACTTGGATGATTCGGTCCCTTTGGGCGAGTTCAGACTCCATCTTTTCAATCGCTTTAGCTCGCTCAAAGGCCACCTTTGAAGCTTTTTCTGCGGCCTTCACCCACTCTCTATATTGGGCGTATATGTCATGAATGTAATTATGCATTGTATTTTATGCTTCCGAAGGGATTCTCTTTAGGTGGGGGGGAAGATGTAGCCGTCAAAGAAAATGTTTGGGAAATCTTTCTTAAGTTGGAATCTTTATTGCACCTTCCCCCGTGGGCTCGGTTATGACCTGCTCTACAATTATGGGGGCCATAGTTTAAACTCTCTGGCGATGAGTTTTGGGCCTAGAAATTTGAGAAGACAGTCTGTGTCGCGGAGGCTCTGATGGATGTGAAGCGTGAACAGGAGGTGGTGATGGAATTCTAGGAGGTGGAGAACGGGACCTAGATCGGTATCTATAGTCTCTATCCCTATCTTGCTCGTAACTTTCTTGATTTGAGTACCCGCGATCGCGGTCTCTATCCGAATCTCTCATGCGAGGCTCGTAGTAAGTAGAAGACTTTCGAGCCGAACGAAGGCTCCCTAACATCGATCCTCTCCCGGACATCGTACCTGTAAGTGAGAAACGAAAGAAAAGTTAGCGATCTCTTGAATTGGACAATTTACGATTGGAAATCGTGTAGGGCCGTGAAGTGTATGTATGTGCAATCCCCCAACCAACCGAAAATGTCGGCCGCACTTATAGCAAGCAACTCGCTCAGATCAAGAGCACTGTCAAGCTCCTCCAACCCGGTGTCATGTTGAAATGACACATAATCCGAAATCGGAATATCAGTAAGCCTTTCGAAAGGATTCTCTACTTGCAGGGGAGGAACCTTCGAAATTTTAATTCCAGGAACAGGCAAAGACACAACCATAGTTTCAATCTCATGGATTTAGAACGCTTGTGAGCAACTGCCTTGCCTTTTCTCCTTCCTTCTGAGTCCTAAAAACTGCCAGAAGGCCCAGCTATAAGTTCGTCATCAGTGGGTGTTCTTTCCGTATCAACCCCTTCGGCTATTACGACACCGGGAATTTTACGTTTCACCCGCTTCTTCGAGACTGCCCTCAGTGTCCCTTCAAGCCTTATGCTTTGATTCTACTTAATCACCCTGACGATTCTCAAATTTCTGTTGGTTAGAACCGAATCAATGTCCCTTATTTCGCTCAGAACTTCTTGAAGGACCCTTGCTATCTCTTTGAAATACCCGCCTTCAGGTCGTGAAATTACGGCTGTAAAAAAATGTCAGTTTATATCGACTGCTATCATATGGATAACTCTTGAAGAATACTGTAACACTTACGTCTGACTAGCCATCGGCTGGCGAATCCTGGGGGGCATTGAACGTAGAACCATTCGGTCTTAAAATAGCTCAGTCTAGTCCAAGATCCGTGTTATAACTTGACAATTCCTGACTGCCTCCAGGAATGTAAAAGATGGACTATCCCCTCTGCTTTTGAAGTTAAAGAGGTATATGATCTCAGTTGCCATTGGTGGATGAAAGAGATGCTCCATAAAGATAATAAATGCGCTATTCAGCAGCGCATATCCATTAGGGTGTAACTGAGATGGGGCAATTCCGAGAAAAGACAACATTTCCCTGATATATTGATTGAATGGGAGAAGCGTTCCTGCTACGCATGCATGGCGATTGAAGGCAGTGAACCCCTCTGGAGGAATGTACGGTCTATCATTTGGCCCCGGTAGTTAGACATCATCCAACGACAAGCCGTGTTTCAAACATTTTCGTCCCAACATATCTTCAGAGACATTGGATGGTATAGAATCTCGGGGACTTCCAATAAACACGGCGTCGGGCAGCTCGTCCGGAGCTGGATCTATGACTTCGGCCGCAATGGCCGGTATCTCGATTATTGGGGGAGATGAACTCTGAACTTCCTGGTGTTGTGAGCTAGAAGGTTCCACAACTAACTTATAAAAAATCATCATTAGACGATAATAAGCCCGTGCATCCCCCAGTGTGAAGTGTGTGAACGTGTTGTGTAGTGCAATGCAACATATTACTAGAAGAATTCAGCAATGTATAAAAAAAACATGCAAACGACAAGACTTCGAAATTCAACTGCAGTGACCGTCAATCGCCGACCGTCACAACAGTGCCATCCAGATGTTAGCGATCGATCCAAGTTAAAGTTCGTTATCATTTTGTTAATTTACAGTTCCATCGACGAGCTTCGAAGGGTAGTCAGATATGCAGTTTAACAGTTGAGTCCAGATATGCAAGAATGAAGCTCGTCGGAGTCAAATGTTCGATTATGCAAGGTTTCGTATCCATTAGGGTTCAGGCTGGGATCGATCACCCAAAGTCTATTTCGCATCAATCGGAAGGGATCATGTTTCGTAACGCTCAAGGCCAACAACTTCGAATCGATCAAAATGGTAAAGATCGTATCGATCACTGCTCAGCCTCTTCGCATCGATCAGGATTTGTCATGTTTCATACCGGTCCAGAATGATGGGTTTCGCATCGATCCATTAATCAGAGGCTCATATCGATCATCACGGCTTCAATCTTGAATCGATTGAAATCGCAGCTTCGCATCGATTGAATTGTGGCGGTTTCGTAACGATCAGGCTGCGGTAACGGTTTGAAACCATCACAACTATACTTCGAATTCCATGTCGATTCGAAGTGAGGGAAACAGGATCGAAAGGTCAACAATCGATACGAAGTAACAGAAGGGGGATCGATGCGAAACTCCAGTTTTTTCTAACCCTCCATCGATACGAAATCCAGACCGAGTAATTCCTTCATCTCCTTCCTCACTCCTTCTTCTCCAAAGGGCATAAACGCCATGGCCTTCCTCGACCTCGCATCAACCTTCTCCAGTTTCTTTCATGCTACACTCGGCCGCGAATATAAGTAAGATGGCACGACAATTCGAATCTCGTCTTAATTAGGTTGAATTCATTTGATAAATTACCTAATTGCAACGGCTAGTTCAATGGATTGAAGGTTCGATTCGATTCGAAGGCAAGTAGGTTTCTTATTCCAAGATTCCGGAGCGATACGAAAGCAGAGAGTAAGAGTGGCAAATGAGGAAAAACTGGCTAAGTCCAAACGTATTTATATGGGTGTGAAACCGAAGGTAAGAAATGCTTCGTCTCCCGGTAGTCTCGATCGGTATCAACGGTTCCACCAAAGAATCGATACGAATAAGCTATTCAAACCCATAAACTCGAGCTCTTATCGAGACGAAATTGTCAACGGAGATTTTTCTGAGTCACCAAGCTCCATCGATATGAAACTGTTGTTTGTGTTCGTTGTTCTTGACTCCATCCACAGTGCATCGATACGAACTTCACTGTTCGAACCCATCAAGTCACAGCCTCCAAAGGCCGTATCCATCGATGCGAATTGGCTATTCGTATCCAATAACACAGGGTCCGTCAATACGAAGTACGCAATGAAGGCTGTTCTGAAAGCATTGAACTCAATCAATATGAAATGCTTATTTCATATCCATTAACACTCAACCCACAATAGCACAAGATCATCTATACGAAATTACAACTTAATACCCACGGCAATGGATTCCACCGAAACTCGTATCCATCGATGCGAACACTTATTTCGTATCCATCGTTGTGAATCACATCGATACGAAAACCACCTTTCAACCTTTTACATCGATCCAGGAGAGGATCGATACGAAGGGACATTCAAAAACAACCATCAAGCGTTGTTGCAACACGAATTTCACATCGGTTCAGGAGAGGATCGATAAGGATTCGATACGAGAGAACTGACAACGACTCGTGAACGTGCAACATTAACGAGAGTCAGATTAACATATATGCATATATGTTGGACTAATATTCAATTTTCAATATCCACAGGAATTGGATACTCATCTGATAACGATTACGACGACAAACAACTAATCACTATCATACAGCAATCAGTTACAACAATACATGGTACAACAGTTGACAATCAACAGTTCACATTACTGAGGAAGTCAGTCAAAGATTATAACTTTCGACGAAAAGACGATAGCTGTTCAGAATGAAGATCGCAGCTTTTCAAAGCATGTCATATTTCCATAAGACGTACTTTGGGGGGCAATTGTTATCTCGCCTTTTGGCAAGGCCGATATATCAAGGAGTTGACTGAAAACCAAGGATCGCTCGTCCCGAATATCGAGTACGCACAGGTTCACTATGGATGTCGATGAATTTTGTCCGAGTTCGGATCAGGCTACAATTGACAAGAAACGACAAGCGAAGCCATGAAAGCCAACGTTCCAAACTTCAAGTCAATCCGAGTTCGTATGCTCAAGTTATGATCGATGCAAATTGAAGGAAGTAACCACAATTCGTATCCATCAGAGGAGTATGCCTTGTTCGTATTGATCAGCCAATCTCATGTTCGTATCGATCAGTTAATCTCCTGTTCGTATCGATCAGCTACTCTCTCATTCGAAACGATCAGCCGCTCCCTTGTTCGTATCCATCAGGCAACTGTTGTTCGTATCCATCGAACAATTAGGAAGGGACCCTCTTCGTATCGATCTGGTTCGTTTCCATCAGACATGCATGATTTCGTATCGATCATGAGAGTACCATTTCGTATCCATCGAAGGCAACGTTCTTCGTATCCATCTGCCTTGAATCCATGAAAGCTCACCATTTCGTATCGATCCACTTACCCTCCTATCCTCGTATCGATCGACCAATGATCAATGCGAACTGTACGTGAAGGATCGATGCGAAGTGCACATGAGGCATCGATGCGAACGACATCATTTTGATCGATACGAGACTAACCCAAAGTATCGATACGAAAGTGTTGTCAATACCGGTATGAAGAATGGTTCCAGTCGATACGAACATTGCCTAAATTCAAGGGAGACTCGGTCAACTCGGCATCAAAAGCGGAGCGATCCAAAATTCAAGCGCCACGTCAACTTACAGGCACGTGCTCAGCATCGATTCGAACTGATCGATACGAACGTATCGATACGAACTGGCCAGTCTACACGAAGATGCAATCTTGCATCGATCATATCTCACAATCCACAAGTCCAAATGCTATGAAATTTTCACAGGAGCTTACATACAACATAAGGAAGACTCATGCCAAGTTTCGACTCGATTGGATCAAATCTTGATCGATACGTAATTTGTTTGTATCGATCACGGATCGAGCCGAAACTTTATGGGCTCGGTCGCGTGGGCCCATCCACGTGCCAGAAGAAGTCTCCCGAGATCTGGGCGAGATATTTGCATCCTACGCCTATAAATAGAGCCCCGAGGCCTACAGAAAAGGGATCTTTGGGTTCTTTGACGTCCAGACTCTGCCGAAAACACCTTTGCACTTCAAAGCTGCTGCTATACTCGAATTTCACTACTGTAATCCATTGTAATCTACTGTTATCCACTGAAATCAGTTGTAATCATCAAAGAAACATCAATAAAGTCATTAATTTCATAGTGGACGTAGGCAATACGCCGAACCACTCTAAATTCCTATGTTTCTGCGCATTTTTATCATTTGTTTTTGAAGTGTTTGTTAGATAATCCACTTTTTCCATTTAATTTCTTCATTTTTATCTCTTCAAACTCTTCCGAAGAGTGTTGTGCCTAATTTTGGTACAAACAATAGCGGAATACACAAAATAGCTCCTAGTATAGCTAACCTTGCCTTATGCACGTCACTAGAAGCTTATTTGTCAAAAACCTGAAAGTCTCCCACTCTCAGACTACTCAAATTAATTTTTAGTACCCGAGAGTTTATGGAGAAACACAAACTTCGAGTCTGACAATAAGTTTGGTGTGAATAATCTATCATCTCTTATCAATTAGATATATAGTGAGACAAGCCCCATAGCGGAACGGGTTTTCTCCTCACTGGTATCCTAAACAAACTTTAAAATCATTTACTATGCTCATGCACCAAAAATGATTAGTCTTAACATAATATGAAATAATACCATAAATCATATATATTGGATATCCTATCCACCCATTTATTAGATTTCCCATCTAAAAATCTTTAAAATGACTATCCGTCAAAACTTTAATAGGACTATCCGTCCTAAATTCATTAAAATAAATGCATATTATCCATTGTACATTGTCTTATAAAAGATTGTGTGGGCTATCCACCCACACTCCATAGTTTTCCTAGGATTACTATGAACCCTTTGGTTGCCATTATCTGGAGGCTATCCACCTCCGGCATGATGTGGGCTATCCACCGCACATCCCATGGTTTTCCTAAGTTAACCAAGAAACCAACACTTGGCCATTAAAAATTCATGATCCCCATGATTATTTATAAAATTCATGATCCCCATGATTTATTTATTTTTCCCATGTATTCCACATGTTTAACCTATTCCCATTGATAGCCCCAATTCGGTTAACTAAAATAAAAACGCATTGGTATCCCCCAATGATTATTTTTAAAAGCATATTATTATTTGTAACCCCAAACTATATACCGAAAACATTAAACCCACCCCGGTGTCCCCAAGGTTTAATAACATTTATATATATAAGGATCCTCCTTACATATTCAAACAAAGATAAGTATTTTAAGTTATAACCCTTTGAAATAACCCCTTCAAATTAGCAAAATTTTACTTAAGAAAAATGGCTTAAAACAGCCCTTTAAACCCCTTCGAATAAAACACCATTCAAAAGCAAATAAACATTCGAAGTTATCCCTTTTGGAAGCTTTCCTTTTACAAGCTTTAAAACATATGACATCCGCCTTTAAACACTTTAAACTTTAACCTTTTGAAAGCATGGCAAAATCATACCTTTCGACTTTGTCGAAAGGTCCTACCTTTCGACCTTGTTGGAAAGTTTCTTTTCGACCTAGTCGAAAGGTTTCACCTTTCGACTTTGTCAAAAGCCTAGGGTACCTCCCCTATAAAATCATTTATAAACCATTCGAAAGCAACGAAAATCGAAACCTTTCGAAGACATTGGGTTCAATTTAAAACAAGTGGAAACCTTTTGAAACCATTCGAAAATAATGAAGTGTTGGTGTTGGAACCAACCCTTTGAAATCAATGGAGAGAGGCGACAAGTTTTAAAACAAAAGATAACCTTCGACTCCATCTGTGTCAAAAGGTTAGGAAGTGGCAACTATGCTTTCAACCATGTCAAAAGGTTTCAATTAAAACAAGAAAGCAAACCAATCGAAACCTTTTTCTTTTAAACCATTTGACAATGTTGAAAGCTCTTTGTCGAAAGCTAGCGGGCGTATTTTATTTAAAACCAAAACAAAGTTTCATCTCCTTCGAAAGCTCTAACCTTTCATCCCTAAACCTTTCGAGTCCTTCCATTTCACAACGTACCAGTTACCTGATACCATGTGCATTAGTATTTTACCTAATCGAAAGGTTTGATACCTTTCGACCTTGTCGGAAGGTTTGGAATGGAGGCGGAAGCTCTTGCCGAAAGAGTTGAAATAGTGAAAATACGGTTTATTTGTACTTTAGAATAGTTCTTTTGTATCCAACCAGCCTCGTTTGTCTAAATCTGATTGGTTGCTAGAATTTATATTCAAAAATGCTGCCAACTTTCCTTATTTGAAAATTTAAATAATTTTGAAAAAGCCCCTTTCTTCTTTATAATTATATAAAACATTTAAGTCCCATACCTTAAAAAAATTTATATAACTATTAAAACATCTTGAAAAATTCTGGAAAAACTCTAGAAAATTTATTAATATGTTCTCTTCAACATATAAAATTTCAAAGCATATGAAGACCCATAACAACTCGGAATTTAACCAAAACTGAATAAAAACGTGTTAATTAGCACATTAACATTTAAAAACACCTATGTCTTATCCAAACAAAGGTTTAAATGATTATATCTTAACCAAAATATACACATGGATCGGATATAAGCCCATATCGAACCAAAAATAGAAAATGAGATGATGAACATGATTATTCACCTTGATTAGTTGATTGGAGAATGAGATAAATTCCTAGCTTTAATTCCTTAGCTTTATCTTCAATAAATGCTCTTTCCTAAGCAACTAATGGCCGGCCGAAATATAGGTGAGGAGTTAATGAATGAGAAAGTGAAAATTTATTAAGGTGGAGGAAGAGATTTATACTAAGAAATGTAGCCCCATTTCAAGTTTACCCCTTAGGAAAATTCCTCCTTCTAAATTTAGTTAAGTCTTATTTTAGTTCATTCATTAAGATGGGGCCATTGGATTTATTAACCTCATCTTCCTAATTATTCACATTATTTTATTTAATTTATCCAATTAAATATCCCGAATAATGTTAATTAAAATTTAGGGGCATTACAGATTCCCTCCCTTAAAGAATTTCATCCCCGAATTTTCAGTAAGGACAAAACAAGCATATATCCCATGCAAGTAAAGTAGTATATCCTATCAGCCAAATTCTATATAAAACCAATATAGAACATACCATCTACGACAGCTTAGGAAAAGTTGCCTTGATCCTATCTTCTGTCTCCCAAGTACAGTCCTTCACGTTGTCGTTCCTCTGAACTTTCACCAACCAGACTGTCTTGTTCTTAGCCTCTTCTCATCTTTTGCCACAACACGAACTGGTTGCACCACTAAGTCTTCCAGTGCTGTCGGAGTGATAATAGTTTCTGGATCATGAACATACTTCCTAATATGAGAAACATTAAACACATTGTGGACCCCGACCAAACTGCTCGGTAAATCTACTCGGTATGCGAGTCTCCCAATCCTCTTTGATATAGGAAATTGTTCAACATATCTCGGTGCTAGCTTCCCGGTCTTCCGAATCGAACCACACCTTTCATCGGCGATACCTTGATGAAAACTCTATCTCCAACTGAGAACTCTAGATCCTTACGCCTTTTGTCTACATAACTCTTCTGTCTAGATTGAGCTTCCTTCATTCTTTCCCGTATCAACTCGATCCTTTCTGTCGCTTCTCTTACCAAATCTGGACCAAGGACCAATCTGTCTCTGGTCTCTAACCAACATGCTGGTAATTTGCATGGCCTTCCATACAAAGCTTCAAAAGGCCTCATTCCTATAGTATTCTGATAACTATTATTATAGGAAAACTCCGCTAAGTGCAAGTGATCTTCCCAAGAATCACTAAAATCCAACACACAAGCCCTCAATAGATCTTCCAGTATCTTGTTGGATCTCTCTTTCTGCCCATTCGTCTGAGGATGATATGCGGTACTCATCTTGAGCTTAGTGCCTAACACACTCTGCAGGCTCTTCCAAAACTCGCTAGTAAATAAAGCATCTATATCACAGACGATACTGCTAGGAATTCCATGCAGTCTAACGATGTTCTTTATGAACAACTTAGCCAAAACAGGTGTCATCCTGGTTGACCTTACAGGAATGAAATGGGCACTCTTGATCAATCTGTCCACCATGACCCATATACTTTCATTACCCCGGTTTGACCTTGGCAACCCGCCAATAAAATCCATGGATATTGAGTCCCACTTCCAAACCGGAACATCCAAAGGTTGAAGCAAACCACTTGGCTTCTGATGTTCGGCTTTTACTTGCTGACAGTTGAAACACTATTTTACCCATAAGCCAACATCCCTCTCCATTCCTTCCCAGAAGAAACTTCTCTTGATATCCTAATACATCTTGATTCCCCCATGATGAATCGTAAACTTCAATCGATGACATTCCTAAGAACTTCCTTCTTAAGTTTTCCAACATCCAGAACATATAACCATTCCTTCTTTCTCAACCAACCCTTGCGGTCAAGAATAAAATCCTTTAAATCATCAATCTAGGTTCCAGCTTCTAACCTTATAATCCTCTCGGCTAATACTGGATCCTCTTTCTGCCTAGAAGCAATTCGTTTGATCAGAACTAGTCGAACTTCCAAACAAGACATTATGGCGATATTCCGACTAGATCCAGCAGTCGACCTCAACTGCACACTGAAAGCAACCGGCGCTTCCAAGTCTTTCCATTCCACCAACATAACTAACACCACATTCTGATGTTTCCTTCTAAGTGCATCCGCCACCTTATTTCCTTTTCCCGGTGTATACTCGATGCTAAAATCATAAGCTGCAACAAACTCCAGCCATCTCTGTTGTCTCATGTTCAGCTCCTTCTGAGAGAATAAATACCATACAGACTTATGATCCGTAAATTGCTCAAACCTTTCTCCTAAAAGATAATGTCTTCATACCTTCAATGCGAAGATTACCGCTGCCAACTTCAAATCATGAGTAGGGTATCTCACTTCATGCGGTCTAAGCTATCTAGAAGCATAGGCAATAACCTTTCCATTCTGCATTAGCGCAGCACCTAACCCAATACCACATGCATCGGTGTAAACTACCAACCCCTGGTTCCCTTCTGGAACTACTAACACGGGTGAATTGGTTAACAAATGTTCTAATTTAAGGAATGCCTCCTCATATTTGTCAGACCAAACAAACTTCACGTCCTTCCTAGCTAGCATAGTCAAGGATGCCGCTATCCGTGAGAAATCCTTAATGAACCTTTGATAGTATCCTGCAAGTCCAAGAAAACTTCTAATCTTATTTACTGTCTCTTGTCTCTTCCAATTGTTAACAACTTCGATCTTATCTGGATCAACTGCTAAACCTTCATCGGAAACTACATGTCCAAGGGACTTCACTTCCTTCTTCCAGAAATGACACTTTGAGAACTTTGCCTTCAGCTGATGTTGCCTTAGCGTCTCCAACACTATTATAAGATGATCTGCATGCCCCTTCTCATTCTTAGAATATACCAAAATGTCATCAATATAAACCAACACGAACCTATCCAAGTGCTCTCGGAAAACCCGGTTCATCAAACCCACGAAGAAAGCTGGCACATTAGTAAGCCCGAATGGCATGACCAACCTTCGTATGACCCATATCTGGTCCTAAACGCCGTCAAAGGAATACTATCCTCTACCACTCTTAGCTGATGGAAACTTGTCGCCAAATACAGCTGGGAAAACACTCTGCCTCCACTCAACTGACCGAATAAGTCGTCGATTCTTGGCAAAGGATACCTACTCTTGATCATTATCTCGTTCATCATACGATAGTCGATACATATTCTTAACAACCTATCTGGCTTCTTCACGAATACCGCGGCCGTTCCCCAAGGTGAACTGCTTGGTCGGATGAAATTATTCCTTCCAATTCCACTAGTTGCATCTTCAATTCCTTCATCTCGGTTGGTGACATCCTGCTAGGTTGTCTACTTAGGGGTTCAGCTCCCGGTACGAGATCTATCCAAAACTCGATTGCTCTTTTCGGCGGCAAGCCCGAAACTGGTTCAAACATATCTGTAGACTGTCTTGCAACATAAACCAGCTTCAACTCTGCTTCCGTTCCCATGGCACCCACTAACGCATAAGCATTTCTGTTTGAACTTCTTACTGAGTAAATAACTCGATTATGGCTATTAGGGTGTTTCAATGATATTTCCTCCTCCTGGCAAAATATCTTAGCATCATATCTATCTAATCAATCCATACCCAGTATGATCCCGAAACCCACGAAATCAAAAACATATAAACTGCATGCAAACATATGACCTAACAAATCAAGTTCTAACTGGTCATATCTCATTCCCATAGTTGCATACCCTACTGTAGGATTCGCAACCCTTAAAGGAGTAATAAGGTAAAAAGGTTCCAGACATAAGCAATCTACCAAATACTAAGATATAAATGAGTGCGATGCACTGGTATCAAATAGTATCCTAACTAGAGTACTATGAATCATAAGCATACCTCCCATCATAGCTTTTCCTTTCTCAGCAGCCGTTGGTCTAGAGGATGATGGTTCCAACGCAAAGACCTTTCCCTTTCCAGCTTTAGCAGCCTCGGGACACTTGTCCTTATAATGCCTCATCTCACCATGGTAGTAGCACTTCACATTCAGCCTCACTGCAACTGCTCTTCCATCACCCGAGTGACACTCATTAGCATAGTGTCCCTTCTTGTCACACTTGTAATAGACAATATCAGCCTTGCTCTTCTTGGTTGCTGGCTCTGACTAGGTTCCTTTCTTCTTGAAGAATTTCCACTTCTTACCATGAAAATTATGAACCTCAGCTCCTTTCCCTTTTCTAAAAGTATAAAGCATCTCTTCATTCCAAATAGTCATCTCGACAATAATATGACACGGATCCCGGAGGTTTGGCAAGGTTGCTCTGGTGATCTCAAGATTCAACCCCGTGATAAACTTATCATTTCTCCGAATGATAGTATCAATAGAAGCATATTTGTAACGGGACAGCTCATCAAACTCCGTAGCATACTCAATCACTAATTTATCCCCCTGGACTAAATTTGCAAATTTACTGATCAATGATGACATGGCAACCTCTCATAGAAATCTTTCTTCGAACCTCCTTCGAAATTCAGCCTAAGTTAGGTCTTCCTCTAACTCTCTCACGGTAACTCCGTTCCACCAAAACAATGCTGCTCCCTGAAATTTTCTTGAAGCAAGTCTTCTCTTCTGTATATCCGTCAAACCGAGATCTACAAATATCCTTTCACAATGCAATAGCCAGTTTTCCACTACTACTGCATCTTCGGTTCCCAAAAAAGGCTTCCCTCCAAGACTAGCGTAATCCCTGCTCAGCTTGGCATAATTATTGCCAACTGGGGCCATCAAATTAGCTCCTCCAACATTCCCTACAACTACTCCCGCAGCTGCTCCAGCTTGCATCATATTCATTAAGAACTGATACATTATCACCATATCAACCGGTGGGATCTCAGCACCAACATTAGCATTTGCATCTGGGTTTGCATTTGACGGTCGACCCTGGTTGCTCCTTGCATTGATCGAACATTTCCATTTGTTGTGGCGCGTCCTCAACCTTGATTCACTCTTCTGTTTCCTGCCTTCATATCTTAGTTCCCTACCACCTGAAATCCAATCTTTGTAAGATATAGAAGAACATTCTAAGAGAGTGGGGAATACATATTGAGGTATTTATAGCAAAGTACACATACGTTACTATAATGCTTACCTAAGCCTAACCATATTTTAGATTCATTAGATTATGCTTTAAAAATCTTGTAAGGTTTAAATTCCTTTTAAGTACATAAACCATGCTCTGATACCAACTTGTAACATCCCGCTTTCGAAGGTCCAAAACTAACCGATACGGATGTTGCAGTCATCCATAGGTGTCATTTCTGAGTGACCAAAAGTGGAATCTTGAAACTATTGGCAACACAGGATCACATGAATATGAAAAATTTTAAACTTCAGCAAAACATAATTCCTCATTTCATATGAATAATATTTAGATTTAATTACATAATCCTAGACGTTAACCACGTTCAGATCATATACAACAATATACAAAATACGATAAGAGCGACATATGAAGATGTCCCCTTATGATGACCAGAGAACTAACAATATGAACATTATAGTTCTTAGTACATCACAGCAGAATACATAAAATTACACCTAGTATAGCTAACCCTGCCTCCTGCACGTCACCGAAAGCTTATTCGTCAAAAACCTAAAAGCCTCCCACTCTCAGACTACTCAAATTAATTTTGAGTACACAAGAGTTTATGGAGAAACACAAACTTATAGTCGAACAATAAGTCTGATGTGAATAATCTATCATCTCTTATCAATTAGATATATAGTGAGACCACGCCGCATAGCGGAACGGGTTTTCCCCTCACTAGTACCCTAAACAAACTTTTAAATCATTTACTATGCTCCTGCACCCAAAATGATTAGTCTTAACGTAATATGAAATAATACCATAAATCATATATTGGATATCCCATCCACCCATTTATTAGATTTCCCATCTAAAAACAATTTATTAGATATCCCATTTAAAAATCTTTAAAATTACTATCCGTCAAAACTTTAATAGGACTATCCGTCCCAAATTCATTAAAATAAATGCAGATTATCCATCGTACATTGTTTTATAAAACTTGGTGTGGGCTATCCACCGCACACTCCATAGTTTTCCTAGGATGACTATGAACCCTTTGGTTACCATTATCTGGAGGCTATCCTCCTCCGGCATGATGTGGGCTATCCACCACACATTCCATGGTTTTCTTAGGTTAACCAAGAACCCAACACTTGGCCATTAAAAATTCATGATCCCCATGATTATTTATAAAATTCATGATCCCCATGATTTATTTATTTTTCCCATGTATTCCACATGTTTAACCTATTCCTATTGATAGCCCCGATTAGGTTAACTAAAATAAAAACACATTGGTATCCCCTAATGATTATTTTCGAAAGCATATTATTGTTTGTAACCCCAAACTATATATCGAAAACATTAAACCCACCCTGGTATCCCCAAGGTTTAATAACATTTATTTATATATGATCCCCCTTACATATTCAAACAAAGATAAGTATTTTATGCTATAACCCTTCGAAATATCCCCTTCGAATTAGTAAAATTTTACTTAAGAAAAATGGCTTAAAACAGCCCTTTAAACCCCTTCGAACAAAGCCCCATTCGAAAGAAAATATACATCCGAAGTTAGCCCCTTCAAAAGCCTTACATTTACAAGCTTTAAAACATATAACATCCGCCTTTAAACCCTTTAAACCTTAGCCTTTTTAAAGCATTGCAAAATCATACCTTTTGTTTGCGCCAAAATTGGTCACAAACACCCAATTGTCGATGAAAGCACCAGTTCACAATCACAGGTTACAGATAACAAGTATGTAGAGAATTAAAAATGAAGAACACTCGGAAAATTAAAAGGAAAGCAGTAAAGAACATAGAGTTTATAGTGGTTCGGCAATCCGGCCTACATCCACTTTGAAGTTGATGATTTTATTGATGTTTGCTTGCTGACTACAACGAGTTACAACTGATTACAACAGCAAATTTCTAGTACAATGATGGTTCCTGCAGAGTCTGGATGTAGAAGAATCAAAAGTCCCTTTTTTCTGTAGGCTCTGGTATGCTATTTATAGGTGTAGGCTGCAAATATCTCGCTCAGATCTCGGGAGACCTCTTCTGGCATATGCATGGGCCCACGCGATCGATCCCGAACGATTTTGACGTGATCCATGATCGATACGAATGAATTTCGTATCGATCAAGACCTTGCCCGATCGAGTTGAGATTGATCATGAACATTCTTTAGGTTGTACGCAAGCTCCTGTGAAAATTTGGTGGCATTTGGACTTGTAGATTGTGAGATATGATCGATCCAAGTTGTAGTTTGTATGAAGGCTGAAGCGTTCGTATCCATCAATTCGTCTCCATCTCTCTGTATCTATCTACTTCTTCATGTCCATCCCATTCGCATCAATGATGTGGCTCAGAAACCCAAGATAGATCCATTTTTGATGCCGAGTTGACTGCTCCCTCATTCAAACACATTCTCTTCGTATCGATTTGAGATGCTTATTTCGCATCGATGGTTCGATGCCCTCTTCGTATCCATCAATCAATCCCTCTTCGTATCGATCCTCTGTATATGTCCTTCATATCCATCTAGTGCCGTATCCTTTGTACCGATCCAGTACCACGTTCCTCGCATCGAACCCACGCTTTGATCGATACGAAATGCATCGATACGAAGACCGACCGATCCAAACCAAATGCCAAGCGCACGCGCTAGTTCTAATCTGTATCCATCCTAATAACAATCCATATCCATGCAGATCGATACGAAAGTATCGAGTACACACCTGATCGAAATGAAAGTATCGGTTCGAAGTAAACAACCAAGCCCATATGGATCGATACGAACTATATCGATACGAATTGATTTCCCATGAATATTAAGCCATCCATAACTCGAGCATATGAACTCCGATTGACCTAAAATTTGAAATGTAGCCTCTCCTAGCCTTGTGCATCATTCTCAATCGATTCTGTCTCGATTGGAGCTCGGTCAAATTTTGATGATATCGATCGTAGCCTTGTTTCCAAACCTGATATCCATCCTTTCCAACCAATTTGTTGATATCCGGGCTTTGACCAAAAGGCGGGATAACACCTTTCAACCTTGTCGAAAGGTCCTACCTTTCGACCTTGTTGAAAGTTCCTACCTTTCAACCTTGTCGGAAGGTTTCTTTTCGGCCTAGTCGAAAGGTTTCACCTTTCGACTTTGTCGAAAGCCTGGGGTACCTCCCCTATAAAATCATTTGTAAACCTTTCGAAAGAAATGAAAATCAAAACCTTTCAAAGACATTGGGTTCAATTTAAAACAAGTGGAAACCTTTCGAAACCATTCAAAAACAATGAACTGTTGGTGTTGGAACCAACCCTTCGAAATCAATGGAGAGAGGCGGCAAGTTTTATAAAACAAAAAATAACCTTTGACTCCATCTATGTTGAAAGGTTAGAAAGTGGAAACTATGCTTTCAACCCTGTCGAAAGCTATACCTTTCGACTTTGTCGAAAGGTTTCAATTAAAACAAAAAAGCAAACCAATTGGAACCTTTTTCTTTTAAACCATTTGACAATGTCGAAAGCTAGCAGGCGTATTTTCTTTAAAACCAAAACAAAGTTTCATCTCCTTCGAAGGCTCTAACCTTTCATCCCTAAACCTTTTGACTCCTTTCATTTCACTACGTACCAGTTACCTGATACCATGTGCATTGGTATTTGACCTAATCAAAAGGTTTGATACCTTTCGACCTTATCGGAAGGTTTGGAATGGAGGCGGAAGCTCTTGCTGAAAGAGTTGAAATAGTGAAAATACTGTTTATTTGCACTTTAAAATAGTTCTTTTGTATCCAACCTACCTTATTTTTCTAGATCTGATTTGTTGCCAGAATTTTATATTCAAAAATGCTACCGACTTTCCTTATTTGGAAATTTGAATAATTTTGGAAAAAGCCCCTTTCTCCTTTATAATTATATAAAACATTTAAGTCCCATAGATTAAAAAAATTTATATAACTATTAAAAAATCTTGAAAATTTTTGGAAAAATTCTAGAAAATTAATTAATATGTTCTCTTCAACATATAAAATTTCAAATCATACGAAGACCCAAAACAACTTGGAATTTAACCAAAACTGAATAAAAACGTGTTAATTAGCCCATTAACATTTAAAAACATTTATGTCTTATCCAAACAAGGTTTAAATAATTATATCTTAACCAAAACATACACATGGATCAGATATAAGCCCATATCGAACCAAAAATAGAAAATGAGATGATAAACATGATTATTCACCTTGATTAGTTGATTGGAGAATGATATAATTTCCAAGCTTTAATTCCTTAGCTTTATCTTTAATAAATGCTCTTTCCTAAGCAATTAATGGCCGACCAAAATATAGGTGAGCGGTTAGAGAATGAGAAAGTCAAAATTTATTAAGATGGAGGAAGAGATTTATACTAAGAAATGTAGCCTCATTTCCAAGTTTACCCCTTAAGAAAATTCCACCTTCTAAATTTAGTTAAGTCTTATTTTAGTTCATTCATTAAGACACGACCCTTGGATTTATTAATCTCATCTCCCTAATTATTCACATTATTTTATTTTATTTATCCAATTAAATATCCTGAATAATGTTAATTAAAATTCAGGGGGATTACAGAACGACTCGCTCGATAGTTTTCTGTTGGTTAATATAACTAAGGTCAAACAGAAAATATCGATGTGACTGATTTACACAGTTCTCTCGACTTGAGAATATTTGTCATCTTCAGTATGAAAACTCTGCTTTGATTATAGTCAAATCATGGCATGGCATTCCATCGAGTGACTATAGTTTGGTCGAGTGGAAATATTGTAAGTAAAGCACTACAGGACAGGATTCGTCTTCTCGGTTATATGGGGTTTGTATCATGATCAACTGAAGTCAACTCAAAGTCAAAGTCTCTGGCCAGATCATTTCGGTTAACAATAATTGTTATTATTGAACCAAGGACTTTGTATTTGGTATATAAAGTTGAATGTGGATGATATTGGAATTTTGACCATTACCAAATTCCATAAATTCATAGTGATATAATTTTGACGAAGAGAATTGGTGTAAATAATTGTCACTATTAGGTACCGCTTAAAATTGGATTTTATTAAAAGATGTGTAAGCGATGAATTCAGCCAAAATGTCAAACCACCTGCTAGGTGACGTGTGAATGTTAATATTTAATTGTTCAATATTAATCGCTGACTGAATTTACACCTTTGAGTTGCACAACCGTAATGATGAATTCTTCGAAAAACCACATGATTTAATTAATTTATAAAAAGTTGTAAATTAATTAAATTAATTTGTATTTGAGAAATATTAATTCTTATTTATTTTATTTGATGTTTGAGAATTATTTGTAATTATTTGAATGCATTTATAAAATTTATATTTGCGGGCATTGATATAGGATATCATTGTAATTAAATAAAAGGTGTGTGAATTTATGGAATCTTATGTCATTTGATGGCATGTAATTTTCAGCCATACCATGTAAAGAAATAGGAGTGTACAGAGAAAGCTAATCAAGATAATTAATTAGAGAAGTTTTAATTAAAGAATGGGAAAGGTTTCCTTCTTTCAAATAAAACATATTCTCTAACTCATTATATGCGTACAATTGAGTTTCTCATTTTTCATTCTTATTTCTATAACTTTTCTAGTTCTCTCCTTCTCTAGTGGCTGAAAATATAAGATCTTCCATAGCTTCAATTATTCCTAAAATCAAATACAAATAAAATCAATTATGAAAAGTGGTTTATTCCTCTTGATCCTTGCAACATCTGGAGGCTGATTTCTGAATCTAGGAGATTTGATTAATCATTCAAGGTGCAAATCATTGGCTTCATTTTTGGTAATTCTAATTTCATTTATTTGTATATTCATCCTGTTGAAATGGTCCAGATTTGTTCATATTATATATCTTCTATCTCATCATGTTTAAAAGGTTTTCTCTTAATAGGAAATCTGCTGGTGGTCCGGATGGTTTCAATGCTAATTTCTATTTTGTTTGTTGGGACATTGTCAAATTGGAAGTGCTTCGTGCTGTGAAGTACTTTTTCAAAAATTCCAAACTGATTCCTTCTTTCAACAACACTAACATTGCATTGATTCCTAAAGTTAACAATCCTAACACGGTGTCTTCTTTCAGGCCTATCTCTTGCTGTAATACTATCTACAAATGTATCTCTAAAATTATTGCGACCAGGATGAAATCTGTCATGCATAACATTATATCTTCTAACCAAGCTGCATTTATGCCAGAACGAAACAACTTAGACAATGTATTACTTGCTCATGAACTTCTGAATGGTTATAATAACAAGAACTCTACTCCTAAAGCTATGCTGAAATTGGACATCATGAAGGCTTTCGACACGCTTAGGTGGGAAGCCATTGTCAAAATTATGCGGTATATGAATTTTCCTGCTACCTTTATTGCTTGGATTGTTGAGTGTATATCCACCGCTCGTTTCTCGGTCATCGTTAACGGTTCCAGTGTGGGTTTCTTCGGTAGCAGGCATGGCATCCGTCAGGGGGACCCAATATCGCCGTATATATTCATTCTTGCCATGGAACTTCTCACGCAACTGTTTAAAAAAAAGTCGTCTACTGGACATATTAGGCTCCACCCGAGATGCTCTAACCCTGAGATTCTATCTTTAATGTTCGCCAATGACCTTGTTATTTTCTGTTCTCCGGACAACTCTACTATGCACGCCATTATGGATACTCTTCGTGTTTTTTATGCCATAATAGGATTATCTGTCAATCTTCACAAATCTGAAATGAAAACTTCTGGCCTCACTTCTACCCAAAACACTGCTATTCAGGTTATTACTGGTTTACTGATCAGTAACAACACTATCTCTTATCTTGGGCTTCCCATCACTTCCTCCAAAATAACAGTCAACCAATGTTTACCCCTTTATGAAAAGATCATCTCTAGACTTGAGTCCTGGTCGAACAAAATGTTGAGCCAAGCAGGAAGAGTTACTCTTACTAAGTCCGTGATCTTCTCTATTCAGGTCTACTGGGCTAGAACGTTCATATTACCTCAGAAACTCATCAACATGATTCGGTCTGCATTCATGAGATTTATTTGGACTGGAAAAACTGTGGGTCGATATTTAGCCCCTGTTAGTTTCAAGAAAATTGAAAAGCCCATTGCTTTCGGTGGCCTTGGAATTATTAACATGCTTCACTGGAATAGGTCATCTATGGCACGTCTTATCTACGACTGCATTACTGCCGAAAGTAATATATGGGTAAAATGGTCCAAGGTTTACGTTCTTCGTGGCTCAAACTTTTGGAATATGACTGCTCCATCTAAGATCAGCTGGACGTGGAGATCTATTTTCAAGCTTAAGGACGCAATTCTTCCCCTTGTCTGATACCCTATTAGTAATAGCAATGTTATTAGTTTTTGGGACGATCCTTGGATAGATAGTGGAGTGATCTTGAGGCATGTTCTTTCGTACGCCGAGTTAGTGAAAACTGGTGTGAGACAGGAAGCGTCTGTTCAGAGCTTCATCAATGGCAATACATTACGTCTTCCAAGGACTTCCAACTTTAGAGTTCAACAGCTTTGGAATAAGGCGCCTCATTGTGAAATAATGAACGATGGTGGCAGCTGTGTCTAGTGGGGAAGTAAAGCTAATAATTTTAGTATTAAAGAAACTTACTCTTTCCTGTCTGGGGCAGTAGGAGAGAAATGCAAATGGAGGAAACGAATATGGAGCACTGATAATGTTCTATCCGATAATCTCTTTCACTGGAAAGTTATGAATAGGGCTCTCAACACTAAAATTAAGTTACTATCCAAAGGGGTTCCTATTAATGCATGATGTGTCTTCTGCTATCATTCCCCTAAGATGGTTGAGCATTTGTTTTTCGAATGCACTTATCTTAATGCTCTTTAGAAGACTTGGATTGGGAGAATAGGTCGAAACTGGAAAGGAGCTAACAATGTCGTGCAGTGGAAGTACATCTATGATAACATTGGTGGTAAAGGTGATTCGAATAGACTATTCTTATACGTTGTCAAAAGATTCATGAAAGTGGTCTGGGATGAAAGAAACCGTCGTGTTTTACAGCCGGATAAAATCTTCACGCCAACGTTGTTCGAGAAGCATTTGATGCGGGAGATTAGGCGTGATTTTTGCCATGTCTCTTTTGCTTTTGACCCTGGCATCTTCTGTTAGTCTACTCATCTTCTTTTCGTTTATCTGTTGTGTTTTCTTTGTTTCCTCAGTGATTGTTGCACTTAGTTTTCCTTGTATTTCTTGCAAGTTTTTGACTTGTTCTTCCGCCCCCTCCTGGTGCAGCAATACAATGGTAGGGGTCCATTTAACCCTGTCGGCTTTGCCAAAAAAAAGGTTTAGATTTATTCGTATTATATTTCTTCTATCTTGTGTATTCATCTTGTAATATAACTTAGATCCCCTTTTCTTCATCTCATTTAATTATATGATCATTATGTAGATTTAATTCGAATCGCTACTTATTTACAAATCCATTGACTATGTTTATTACAGTTGACTTCAAATCCAGTATCTGTTTTATTGTGTGTCCCTTTTGTATAGTCAGATCTGATTTATCATACAACAAATTTGTATATCCCTAAGTTGGCCGATATTTTTTTCAGACGTTGTTTTGGAATTAAAAAAAAAGGAATGCAAAAATATTTTATTATTTTGTAATGTTGTATATAAAATTTGTAACATCTATACACATAAATATTAATAAACTATATTTGTTGTTGGTTTAATACAGTAAAAATGATTTCCAATGTTGCATAGTTAATTCCCAAAATGATTTAGTTTTACTTGTTTTAGTCATAAAAGTAAAACTTTCCTTTTGTTTTAGAATTCATAACTGGTCATTTATGAAAAGACTTTTATTTCATACCTAAGACTAAAAGATTGAATCATTTTACTAGCATTAAATTTAAACATATATGTTACTTGAATTGCAATCTTCATACATATATATAAATATATGCGTTATTTTAAAATGAATACATAACTTGCAATTACTTATACATATAGACATACATGTGTTTATGTTATTTTAATCTAAATCAAAACGGACATTTTTGTGAAACTGTAGAATTTAATTCAAGCTCTTCCTTAATTGAAACCTTTATTACGGTTGTTAGTTCTTGTTTTGAAAAACTCATATATATAGGAAAACTTATTTTAACATGTGTATGTGTAAACTTATCAATTATTATACATGTATATTTTATTACTTAAAAAAACTTGGAATAAAGGCATATGCAAATTCTATTGTAAATGTCATTTAATATGTCATTCAATGTGATTAAAAAAAGAAAGAAATGTAAGGCTTTCTCTCTCTACATTTATAGCCTTATCTTTCCTCAATTTATTATACATGTCAAGAAAAAGAAAACTAAAGGTTTTCCTTCTCTAAAATTTCTAATGCTTAGTTATACAAATATACACTTTTTGTATGTTACACTTACATTTCACAACATGAATGCATTTGATACATTTATTCCATTACACATAAATATGTACATAAGTGTCTATTTGATATGCTCTAATTTACATACACATTAAATTAAAGTAAAATTTTACTTATAAATTAAATAAAATATTGATTTTATTTAAAAGAAACTTAGAAAAGCTCTAAATAAATTTAGACTTCATAGGACCATTAATGATCCAAAATGTTAAATTTTTTGAAAATCGTCAATTTAATCCGCTGCGGGCTGGCCCGGTTCCGTCATATATTTGATCATTGCCTGGGAAATATTTCAAGATTGTGTAATATGAATATGGAACATGTGATTTGAAATGTAATGGAAAATGCTGTTTTGATATCTGTGATTTGTTTCATATTCAAGTGCTTCTGATATTATAGATACCATTAACATAGCCGCATTTAGTCGTTGGAAGTTAATACTATAGATGACTTCAACATTTGTAGCGCTTAATTTTGGCCTCTAGATTGGGGATGCAATAACTTGGTATCAGAGCATAGGTTTATGAAAATTTTTAAACTAATAATGATTTTGAAAACATAATCCAAAGGAATTAGAGTAAAATCAGGGTATGTGATAACGCTATAGTAATGTGCTTGTATTTGCTATATATACGTATACGCTTTATCTCTAGTCCCCTATCTCTATTAGGTTATTCTTCTGTATCTCGTGAGGTTTGAATACAGATATGGATACTAGAAAAGGAAGGGTTAACCCAGGAAAGGAAGGCATCGATGGCAATGCCAGACCTAATAGAGGAGAACAAAGGTCAGGCACAAGCAGAGAATGTGGGTGCTGGAGTCCCACAAGTAGATATGGGAGCTATGTATCCATTTTTCGTGAATATGATGCAAGATGGAATTGATGTTGGAGTGGTAGGAGGAAATGCTGCTAGAGGAGTTCAGGAAGCTCCAATTGTTAACAATTATGCTAAGTTGAATGGAGATTATGCTAAGCTTGGAGGGAAGCCATTTATTGGAACTGAGGATGTTATCAAGGTGGAAAATTGGTTGTTGCACTATGAGAGGATATTTGCAAACTTGAGGCTTAATGATGAGCAGAAAAGGAGACTTGCTTCGAGACAACTTCAAGGAGCAGCTTTATTTTGGTGGAACAGTGTGATAGCTGGTGTGGATGAGGAGGCAACGACATGGGTATAGTTCTAAAGGAGGTTCCCGGAAAGGTTCATGTCGGTGATGGTGCAGTCTGTTCTGATCCGAAAGTTTGCTGAGCTAGGGCAAGAAGAGATGACTATTTTGGAGTATGCTAGTAGGTTTGAAGTGTTTGCCCGATATGGTTATGCTATTATAGGCACAGTGATGAAAAGGAATGAGAAGTTTATCATGGGGTTGAAGCCTGAGTTGGCCTAGGGCTACATTACCTCATATTAGATATCTCTGTGATTTGGTAGTGGAGATAGCATTAAGACATGAGGAGATGTTTGCTTGTTTGGAGAAGAAGAAGGAGAAGGAGGTCCAGGTAGGGCCAGGTCAGAAGAGGAAGTTCTTTCACAATAGGGATGCTCAGAAGGATGGAGCAGCTAAGAAAGAGAAGTCTGAGATTGTTTGCTTTAAGTGCGACAAGAAGGGACATTTTGCTAATGAGTGTCATACTGGAAAGGCTAAAGAAGTGATCGGAAAGAAAAACATCAGATGCTCCAACTACTATCAGATAGGTCGCTATAAGAATCAACGCCAGAGCGAGCTAAGGATGGAAAGGGCAAGGTGTATGCATTGGAGCCTGCCACCTCGAAGCAAACAGTCCAGGAGAAAGGAAAGGCAGTTTTGGGAGGAACGCTTCAGATCCATGGTATTTCTGTTAGCGTTCTATTTGATATTGGTGCATCGCATTCTTTTATTTCTCGATGTTTGGTAGATAAGCTTAACTTAGAACCCACATGTTTAGTTACTTCCTTACGGGTTGCGAATCCAATAGGAGGGTATGCAACTCTAGGGTTGAGATGTGACCAGTTAGAGTTTGACTTGTTAGGTCATACTTTTGGTTGCAGTTTGCATATGTTTTATTTTATGAGGTTCGGAATTATTCTTGGGATGGATTGGTTAAGTGAGTACGATGCAAGGATATTTTGCCCTATGCAGTTAAAGTGCATTGCCGCTCCATAGCGTTTGAGATGCGAAAAGTTGTAGCGGAGATATATCAGGAATATAGCAGGATATATCGGACGACTTTAAAAAGAGGAATGATGAACATTCTACATTAAAAAGAGGAACAAGTATTACTTATTTTTTCTCACCAAACAAAACAAGTTATAATAAAGTAAAGATAAACAAAGTTGACACTTAAAAAGTTAGATCTAGTTATAATAACCAACAGCGTATATCATTATTACATCAACTTTGAAGTTACCATAAAAATTAAAAGCAAGACATCAAGCAAAATGCTTATTTATAGGAAAGGGGGATATAGTAGGGCAACAAAATCGGGGATATAGCGGATTACTGCCATAATATCGGGGATAATAGCGGATCTGCTATATTGTGCCGCTTTATAGGAATATCGTTGCCCCAAAAGTCTGCTATGGGATATATCGAGGCAATATTGAGGAATTGACTGCACAGATTTTGCCATGATAGGAAAATATCACTTAGGTACCCTGACTGTAGTGGCAGGATTGTTTATACCGTAGATGGACCTAGCGGTGAGGTGAATGCTTCATTCGGTGTTGTGGAGTTGGAGGATGAGCTGAATCGAGTTTTCGTAGTTAGAGAATTCACGGATATTTTTGAGGCTGTAGTTGGATTGCCACTAAAACGAGCCATTGAGTTTCGGATAGATTTTTTCCGGGAGCAGAACCAGTGAGTAGGCCGCCAAGGAGGATGACCCCTACAAAGATGAGGGAGTTGAAGGTGCATTTGGTGGATTTAGAAGGCAAGAGCTTTATCAGGCCGAGTAGTTCACCTTGGAGCTAAGAAGTCGGACGGGTCATTAGGGCTTAGTATCGATTATTGTAAGTTGAATGAGAGGAAGATAAAGAATCGATATCCATGCAGAGAATTGACAATTTGTTCGATCAGTTGAGCGGAGCCAAGATATTCTCTCGGTTGGATTTGGCAATAGGTTTTCATCAGCTTAGAGTAGCGGAGGATAGTATTCCTTTGAGGCGTTTAGGACTCGATATGGATCATATGAATGGTTAGTTATGCCGTTCGGACTAACTAATGCGCCGGCATTCTTTGTGGATCTGATGAACCGAGTTTTCTGAGAGTACTTGGATAGGTTCGTATTGATTTTCATAGATGATATTTTGATATACTCTAAGGATGAGAAGGAGCATGAAGTTCATCTTAGGGTTGTGCTTGAGACGCTGAGGCAGCATTAGCTGAAGGCGAAGTTTTCAAAGTGTCATTTCTGGAAGAAGGAAGTGAAGTTTCTTAGTCAAGTAGTCTCAGAGAAAGGGTTGTTTGTAGATCTAACTAAGATTGAAGCGGTTAATAATTGGAAGAGACCCGAGATAGTGACAGAGATAAAGAGTTTTCTTGGATTGGCTAGATACAAGTTTTATAAAGGATTTTTCGTGGATGGTGGCACCGATGACCAAGCTAACGTGGAAGGATGTGAAATTTGTTTGAACCGATAAGTTTGAGGAAGCATTCCAGAGCTTGAAACACTTTTCGACCAATGCACCTGTTTTAGTCGTTCTGAAGGGGATTCAGGATTTGATGGTTTATATAGATGCGTGTGGAATAGGACTGGGAGCTGTGCTAATGCAGAGAGATAAAGTGATTGCCTATGCTTCTAGACAGCTTAGACCGCATGAGGTCAGATATCCGACGCATGATTTGGAGTTAGCTATGGTGATATTTTCTTTGAAGGTGTGGAGGCATTACCTTTTGGGAGAGCGATTTGAGCTATATACGGATCATAACTCATTGAAGTATTCGTTCTCTCAGAAGGAGCTGAACATGAGACAGCAGAGATGTTAGAGTTTATTACTACTTATCATTTTAGGATTGAGTACACATCAAGAAAAAGTAATAAGGTGGCAGATGCACTTGCAGGAAGCATCATAATGCAGTGTTGGTGACAATAGCTGAGTGGAAGGATTTGGAAGCATTGTCAACTTGCAGGGTTCAGTGGAGATCCGAGGCTGGGTCTAGTGGAGAATCTATTTTGTTATCTTGTTTAGAAGTTCAACCGGTGATATTCGAAAGGATAGCTTTTAAATAGGAGGAGGATCCAGTTTTAGTTGAACTGATCAGGAAATTAAGGGATGGAATTGAGGGCGATGACTTAAAGGATTTCCGTCTTGACTAGAACGGGTGGTTGAGAAAGAAAGGAGGGTTATGTGTTTCAAATGTGGGAGGCATTAGGAAAGAAGTTTTGGAGGTATGCCATCGTTTGAAGTTTACTATTCATCCAGGAGGAACTAAGATGTATCAGGATATGAAGAGGAGTTTTTTCTGGGAAGGTATGAAACAGGATATTGGCTTAGAGGTAAAGTAGTGCTTGAATTGCCAACAGGCAAAAGTTGAACACTAGAAGCCAAGTGGATTGCTTCAGCCATTGGATATTCCGGTATGGAAGAGGGATTCTATTTCTATGGATTTTATTAATGGGTTGCCAAGATCTAGTAAAGGAAATGAAATTATATGGGTCATAGTGGATAGATTGACCAAGAGTTCCCATTTCATTCCAATTAAGTGAACTAGAAAGGCACCTGTTTTGGCAATGTTGTTTATGAAGAATGTGGTTAGACTGGATGGAATTCCTAGTGAAAGGGAGTGCGGATTAAGGATCTTAAGGCTAATTTAACAATAGAGGGGATGAATAGTGTTTAATGGATTCTAAGACTTATATGGACGGAATTAAAATTATAACACAAACAAATGCAGAATTTAATCACAGAACAATAACAGAATCAAACACAGATGCATAAAGTAAATAAAAAGCAGTAAAAGGAAAGAAAACACCGGATATTATACTGGTTCGGAGTTACCCTACATCCAGTCCTGTACCAAGGAAAAACACCTCATACAGATTTTATTATACCAATGTCGAGATTACAATCCTCAATTTCTAAAGGCCTTGAGGTACCCTTCTGTCTCACGAGTCCGGGGCAAATTCTCTTGATTTACGGGCCACAAGATTACCCAATTGATTTCCAAGCACAACCACACCTTATAGAGAGACTCGATAAACTTTTGATTACAAATTGATCCTATAACTCTGAATAGCACTTTGATTTTCGAGAGAGGGCAGAGAATCAAACAAGAATGAGATTCTAATTTGATTCACTTGAGAATTCGGCAGAATTTCGGCACGATCTTAAAAATATGAATATTTTAGAATATGGATTTGTGGAGAAGAAGGAGTGAAGAAATAAGAAAGTAGTTAGTTAAAAAAATTCGTTTGTGAAGGCTATTTATAGACCAGTAACGGTCATAACCATTCGTGAAGAGATTTAAACGAATAGACACTTCTTTTGAAAATTGAAACTTTTGAATTTAATGGCCACCATGTCGACATGGGGTATCCCATGATGTCGACATACCCCAGTTAAAAATAATGTAAAATTTGTTTTGAAAATGGTATTGAAAGGAAAACAAGATGAAATGATTCTGGAGTAAAATAAACTAATTTTCCTATGTTTTACAATAAAGAAAAGTAGAAAAATATATTTTTAGAATGTATATATAAATTTGATTTTAAATCTCAAGTGTGTATATATATATATATTATAAAAGAATATTTTAAGGCTAAAACATCTTTTTGAAAATCATTTGAAAAAATAATTTTTAAGGCTAAAACATTTTGAAAAGCAGTTTTGAAAATCATTTTGAAAAACCATTTTGAAGTAGTTTTGCAAGCTTCTTCCTGCAGAATATCTCATCACATCAGGACTCGAGAACTTGTACAAAACCAGGATGTTCGTGGGTTTGTAAGCCATTTGTCGTAGGTTTGTAAGCTACTTGTCGTGGGTTGTAAGCCACTAAGAAGGTAGAAATGGGTTCCAATGAAATTTGGAATGAAGATTTCCGTGCCATTATGAAGTTTTAACAATAAACTAGACACATATCTTGAAATCTTGATCTTGATACTCTAGAGTCTTGAATCTTGAGTCTTGAGTCTTTATACTGATCAGTCTTCAGTAATCAATACCTGAATATATATATATATATATATATATATATATCCTGCATTTACATATCTATCTAGACAATAGTGTTAGTATATATTTTATAATAAGATAAGTTAAAAAGGTTGTTGTCATCAAAACCAAGATCTCAGTTCCTAACAATCTCCCCCTTTTTGATGATGACAACTTGTATTTATAAAATATACTTACCATACCATAACTCTTATCATAACTCCCCCTTACTCCAATCATAGCTCCCCCTTACTCCAAGCCAACTACTATTTTATAACTTCTCCCCCTTTGTCATCAACAAAAACTTCTTACTAATAAATTCCCTGAACTTGATATAAGATGATCAACTATAATACAAACTAGAGTAATCCATGAGTGTAATAAATGCTAAGTGTGATCATAAGTATGAAATGTGATCATAAATGTGAAATGTGATCATGAGTGTGATCATAAGTGTAATCCAACAGTAAATCAATCATCGCCCAATCATATTTACAGTAATTATTCAATCAATCATATATACAAACCACACCAAATGTTTTAAATAAGTCAAGTCAATCAAGCTTAAAACACACCAATAACATACAGAATGACTAGACATTCCTTGGTACTTCCACCCATCCATCTTCTCCAAAGATATGGTCTGCTTTGATGGCATCCCATTCTTCTTTATCTTTGTCGAGAGTGACTGGTGGATTTCCTTCGAGATCGTCCTTGTTAAGGGCTGAGATCATCCAATGAAGGGCGTCGAAATGTCTCTCTTGCTCTTTGATCATCTGTATTTGATTCAATTCTAAGTGATGCTGATTACGAAGTATGAATGTAAGGATATTCTTGAATGAAGTGAGAGTTTCCTCAAGATTATCACTTAGATTCTTAATCGGAGAGGCCATAATTCAAGAAGTAGGAAGAAATATGAAAGGGAGTGATTAGAAATGAAATTTGATAAATTATTTGGGAAGAAACAGGTATAAATAGGGGTAGAAAGTCGTTTAAAATGAATAGACACAAGTTAGTTACATGAAATAAAAATTTGAAAGTGTAACTACTTTCTGCCCGTTGTATGTCGACATGGGGGGATGGGGGATGTCGACATGCCTCTGTCTACAGTGACAATTTTCTTTGTTTTGAATATTGTGAACAAATCTATGCAACTATAATTTGTATAATATAAAAACAAGCAATTACAGAGACAAGTGAAGTTGAATAAAAGATTTCATTGATGATTCTAGTTAACATTACATAAACTAATATAATATTAACTAAAATAAAGGAAAATATATGGATAGAACTTGAAACAAACAAGATAACATGAACTAAAACTAATTAGATGAAGATGAAGAAGATGATAGTCCAAGCTTTCTATCAACTTTCCCGAAGAACTTGTCGATTTTAGTGCAAATCTTATCCATTTTCTTACTCATTGATCTTTTAAGTGTCTTTTGATTTTCCACTATAATTCTTTGATTATTGAGAATGGTCTTATTGGATGGATTAGCGGGATTAATTGGATATTCAATACTTTCTAAGGAAGTTTCTTGATCTTCCTCTTCTTCCTCTTCAATTTCCATTCCTTCCTCTTCTTCTTCTTCCTCCATTTCTTCCATCTCTTCATGAGCAAGCCTTTCTTCCTTTTCCGTAAGTGTTTCATATGGTTGAAACACTAATGGAATTTGCATAAGGGAAATGTTTCCATAGTTGAACACTTTTCTAGTTATAAATTCTTCCCTTTTGAAATCAACTCCAAAGTAATTAAAAATCCGAGTGAGATAAATTCCATGATATAATGTGTTTTCACCCATAGTAAAATTCTTGAGCCTTAGCTCATCCAAAATAACTTGAGCCCAATTGATATCATAATTTCCAAAAATTGCAAAAAGAGCTTTGCAAACTTTCAAAGTTGGGTTGTTGTAGTTTCCCGATCTTGGTATAAGGGTGTGTTGAATAAGAAGGTTAATAATTCTTGCTTTTGGACGAAAATAATGATTTTTGAATTCAAAATTGTCATCCCCTTTAAAGATGTGATGAAATGTCTCTCGATCATTTTCATTTATTTGAAATTCCGAGATATTCATTCCGGTATACTTGCATCCCAAAATATTTCCTAAAATTTCACAATCCAAAACTATTTGTGTTCCTTTAACACTACTCCAAATTTGTCCATCTTGCCCATCATAAAAACCACGATTTAAATTCACATAAAACATCTTAACAAGGTTTGGATAACATACAAAATCATTTTGTTTGTTATCTACTACACTAATAATAGAACATTGTTGAAAAATATTTTCAATTTCATAAGAAGGGAAATCTTCAAAAATAGCAAATTTCCCCGTATGTATTTTACCAAAGTTTACATAGTTGATGTAAGCTTTGATAGCTTCTGGGTCATTAAAGAGAAAGTTTTTGATAGATTTTGGAAGTCTAATGGTGTTAGGAGTACTTGAAGAAGCCATTGAAGAAGTTTGAGAGGAGTTGAAGATAATGAAGATAAATTTGAAATTTGAAATAAAAGTGAAAAGTGATGATAAAGAGAGTAAATTAAATAGAGATTCTATAGACATGTTCTCTGGTCAAGAGGCATCTTTCCAGAGCATTGAAGTTGGTGAAAAGGTGGAGGGAAATTCAAAAGTTTGAATTCAAATTTTGAAATCAAATTTCTGAGGGGCATGTCGACATGGGATATCCCGGTATGTCGACATGTGCCTATTGAATCAAAGGACAAGTGAATATTCCTAATTTCTAATAAATGTATATATTATTTCCTATATTCTACTTATATAATTCCTGTGATAACATTAAATATAATAATACTTAAATATTAATAATTTAATATTTAAAATAATATTATTTTTGAATTTAAAATTCAAATTTCAAGGGATAAATTTGAATTTAAAATTCAAGGAAATTAAAAAATCAAGCAAACAAACAAGCATCCATTCAAAAAGGAAAATTAAAAATAATGTAAATGCGTACCTATTTTTAGATCCATACTCCCATCGTCGTCTGATTCATGAATAGCAGTGAAACATAGATTTGAATTATCCATCCTCTTTTCATCGTCACTGGATGATGATTCTGAGTCATCAAGAGTTGCTGTGTATGCTTTCTTTCTTTTCCTTGACGAATCACTGTTTGGAGGGAACAACTGTTTATCTGGATACGGACAATCTTTCCTATGATGCCCGACTTTATTGCAATTGTAGCATCTATCATTGTTGATGTTCTTCGTATTATTTCTGGAATTCCTTTGATCATTTCTTTTGTAATTATTCATTTTTCTATATTTAAGGAATTTCCGGAAGTTTCTTGTCATGAAAGCAATCTCCTCATCATTGTCTGGTTCTGAATCTTCAGTTGTTGCATTGAATGCTAATGACTTCTTTTCTATAACCTTGTTTTCTCTTCTTCCTTGCTGTTGAACTTCATAAGACATCAGATTCCCAATCAATTCTTCTGTTTTCATTAGACTGGTATCATTTTCTTCTTCGATTGCAAGTGTCTTTTGATCCCATTCTGGAGTGAGTGAATTTAGAATTTTTCTGACTTGGTCTTCCTCCGAAAAGCTTTTTCCCAGTGCAATTAATGAATGGACAATATCTTGAAATCGACAATACATGTCGGAAATGGACTCATTTGCATGCATTTTAAACAATTGAAACTGATTAGTTAATATGAAAATTTTAGTCTGTTTAACTTTGCTTGTTCCTTCATAAGTAACTTGCAATGTTTTCCAGATTTCAAATGCAGACTTACAAACAGACACTCTATTAAACTCATTCCTATCTAGTGAACAAAATAATATATTCATGGCCTTTGAGTTATTTTGTGCAACATTCTTTTGCTCAGTAGTCCACTGGGCAAAATCGGTAGTTGGTTCAACATACTCAGTTTGTGTGATATTCCAAGTGTCTAATCCCACCGATTGTAAATAAATTTTCATTCTACAAGCCCAATATGCATAATTACTGCCACTGAAAAATGGTGGTCTGACAATAGACTGACCTTCTACTAATGAACTAGTGTTAGTGTTAATATAACTAGTGCCAAAGTTGACATTACCAGTGTTGGTAGCCATTAAAAGAATTTTCAAGTTTCAGATTATGAAAACCTATGCTCTTATACCAATTGAAAGGGAGTGCGGATTAAGGATCTTAAGGCTAATTTAACACTAGAGGGGGGTGAATAATGTTTAATGGATTCTAAGAATTATATGGACTGAATTAAAATTATGACACAAACAAATGCAGAACTTAATCACAGAACAATAACAGAATCAAACACAAATGCAGAAAGTAAATAAAAAGCAGTAAAAGGAAAGAAAACACCGGATTTTATACTGGTTCGGAGTTACCCTACATCCAGTCCTGTACCAAGGAAAAACACCTTATACAGATTTTTATTATACCAATGTCGAGATTACAATCCTCAATTTCTGAAGGCCTTGAGGTACCCTCCTGTCTAACGAGTCCAAGGCAAACTCTCTTGATTTACGGGCCACAAGATTACCCAATTAATTTCCAGGCACAACCACACCTTATAGAGAGACTCGATAAACTTTTGATTACAAATTGATCCTATAACTCTGAATAGCACTTTGATCTTCGAGAGAGGGCAGAGAATCAAACAAGAATGAGATTCTAATTTGATTCGCTTGAGAATTCGGCAGAATTTCGGCACGATCTTAAAAATATGAATATTTTAGAATATGGATTTGTGGAGAAGGAGTGAAGAAAATAAGAAAGTAGTTAGTTAAAAAAATTCGTTTGTGAAGGCTATTTATAGACCAGTAACGGTCATAACCATTCGTGAAGAGATTTAAACGAATAGACTTCTTTTGAAAATTGAAACTTTTGAATTTAACGTCCACCATGTCGACATGGGGTATCCCATGATGTCGACATACCCTAGTTAAAAATAATGTAAAATTTGTTTTGAAAATGGTATTGAAAGGAAAACAAGATGAAATGATTCTGGAGTAAAATAAACTAATTTTCCTATATTTTAAAATAAAGAAAAGTAGAAAAATATATTTTTAGAATGTATATATAAATTTGATTTTAAATCTCAAGTATATATATATATATATATATATTATAAAAGAATATTTTAAGGCTAAAACATCTTTTTGAAAATCATTTGAAAATATAAATTTTAAGGCTAAAACATTTTGAAAAGCAGTTTTGAAAATCATTTTGAAAAACCATTTTGAAGTAGTTTTGCAAGCTTCTTCCTGTAGAATATCTCATCACATCAGAACTCGAGAACTTGTACAAAACCAGGATGTTCATGGGTTTGTAAGCCACTTGTCGTAGGTTTGTAGGCTACTTGTCATGGGTTTGTAAGCCACTAAGAAGGTAGAAATGGTTCCATTCCAAATGAAATTTGGAATGAAGATTTCCATGCTATTATGAAGTTTTAACAATAAACTAGACACATATCTTGAAATCTAGATCTTGATACTCTAGAGTCTTCAATCTTGAATCTTGAGTCTTGAGTCTTTATACTGATCAGTCTTCAGTAATCAATACCTGAATATATATATATATATATAATTCTGCATATACATATCTATCTAGACAATAGTGTTAGTATATATTTTATAATAAGATAAGTTAAAAAGGTTGTTGTCATCAAAACCAACATCTCAGTTCCTAACACCTAGTAGCATAGTAAGTGATAGAGATTCTCTGTTCACTAGTGAGTTCTTGAAGAGTCTATAGGATAGTTTAGGAACCAAGCTCAAGATGGGTACCGCATACTGTCCCCAGACTAATGGAAAAACGAAAAGAGTTAACAAAATCTTGTAGGATTTGATAAGAGCTTATGTGTTATATTTTGGAGGATCTTGGGAATACCATCTACATTTAGTTTATTTTTCATATAAAAACAGTTATCACGCTAGTATTGGGATGTCACCATTTGAGGTTTTGTATGGAAGGCCATGCAAATCTCCTGTTTGTTGGTTAGTGAACGGGGATAGCTTGGTTCTTGATCTAGATTTAGTAAGAGAAGTTGTAGAGAACATTGAGTTGACTCGAGCTAGAATGAACGAGGCTCAGTCTAGGCAGAAGAGTTATGCAGACAGAAGAAGGAAAGACTTGGAGTTCTCTGTTGGAGACCATGTGTTAATCAAGGTGTCACCGATAAAGGACGTGATCAGATTTGGAAGATCAGGAAAGCTGGCACCGAGATTCATTGGACCTTTTCGCATTGTTGAGAGGATCGAGAAACTCGCGTATAGAGTACAGTTACAGAGAAGTTTGGCAGGAGTCCACGATGTCTACCATGTTTCTCATCTTAGAAAGTGTGTTAAAGACCTGGAGACTACTATTGCACCGACAGTGTTAGAGGAATTAGCAGTAGTAGAACTGGACTTGACCATAGTTAGAAGCTGATTCGCATAGTTGTGAGATTTGAGAAGAGGCTAAGGAATAAAACAGTCGGACTAGTGAACGTCCAATGGAGTGACAATGAAAAAGACTGTAATTGGAAGACTAAGAGCAGGATTAGAGACGATTATCCTGATTTGTTTTGATGGTATATTTTACCTTTTTGATTGTTTGTTGTGTACATTATCGTAATTACGAGGACGAAATTCTTTAAGGAAGGTAGTCTGTAATGACCCTAATTTATAGTAACATTATTTAGGAAATTTAATTAGCTAAATTAAATAAAATAATATGTTGATTAGGGGATTGAGATTTGATTTATAATAAGGGTAGCCATGCCATTTAACCAATGAACTAAAAGAAGAGTTAAAAAGAAACAGATGAGGGGTAAAATAGGAAAGAGGCCATTCTTATACCCTAAATCCTTGGCCGTGTATCTCATACACTTTCATTTTCATTTTTCGAAAATTTTAAACTTGAGGGCGGCCACCATTAACAAGGGCAAGGGGAAAAGATAAAGAAAAGCTAAGGAAGAAGCTTAATCAAATCAAATCCATTGAAATCTCGAACTCCTTAATCTCAAAAGTTAAGGTGAATAATAACTACATCTCACATTTCTTTTTTTTTCGATTTTAAGATGAAATCTGAACCTATTTGCAATGTATTTTCATGTTTTTGAATGATGGAATGATTATATATACTTGTTGATGATTTATGCTTGTTCATATAGATTTTATGATATCTTTTAATAGGAAAATCATATTAAATGACATCCAAATGCTTTTCGAATTTTTATGTAGATCATAAATGAAATTTTAGATATGGGTTTCAATTTTCAGAATTTTTTGAATCTATGTGGATTTTATATGAATTTTCTAGTGAGGAAAATGTTATTTTGGGTTAAAAATTAATTATGGCCAAATTATATTGGCTTAGGGTCTGAAATTATTTATGTTGGAAAACATATTAAAAGTGATTTTCTGGAATTTTTGTAGAATTTTCCTAAGTGTTTTGATGGATGGATATATAAAATTATTTAAGGTATGAGACTTAAATGTTTTATATATTTATAAAAAAGGAGAAGGGGTATTTTGTAAATAATTCAAATTATTATTTCTAGAAATCGACAGTACTTTTAGAAAGAAGAATTTGCAACCAATCACAATTTAACAAATAAGGCAGGTTAGGTACAAAGAAATAGTTTAAAAGGACAAATCTATATACTTTTTCCCGTTTTGATGCATTCGGCACCAGGCTTCCGACTCCTTACCTCCGCCTCCGACTCCATCGAAACCGATGCACAGGGTATCAGATATCTGGTATGTAGTGAATTGGATGTAGACGGAAGGTATTGGGTCGAAACCAGGGGTTTCGAAGGGGTCGAAGTGCTACTTTACTTTTAAATGAAAATGCGCTTGTTTGCTTTCGACTGAATAGCTTTCGACTTGGTTGACTTTCAACCAGGTCAAATGGTTTTAAAAGAAATGGTCTCGATTGGGTTGCACCTTTGTTTTTAAATAACTGCTTTCGACTAGGTCGAAACCCCTAGTTACTGCTTTCTACCTTTCGACCCAGATTGGTTTCGAAAGGGTTACTTTGCTTTTTAAACTTGGCCACTTCTCCAATGCTTTCGAAGGGATGGTTTCGATACCATCACTTCTTTACTTAGGAATAGTTTTCGAAAGAATGGCTTTTGACTTAGTTTTAATGACCTTTTTGCTCTGTTGAAGTATAACCCAAATGGTTTCGAATGAGATGGTTTAAATGGTTTCTAAAGGTGTTTTTCCACTTGCTTTAAATTGAACCCAAGTGCTTTCGAAAGGTTTTCATTTATAAAGGTTTAATGCTTTCGAAAGGTTTTAAAGAATGGTTCGAAAGGGTGGTTCCCCAATGGTTTCGAAAGATTTGAAAAAGAAGGTTTTTGATTATTTCGAAAGGGTTGAAAGGAAAGGTTTTTTTCCAAGGGTTTCTAAAGGCAATGTTTAAAGGTTTTAAGAGAAAGATGTCTAAGGTTTTTAAAGCTTTCGAAAGGAAGGTTTTTCAATGGTTTTGAAAGGTTTTGAGAATGGTTTCGAAAGGAAGGTTTTGGCCTTTCGGCCTAGGATAAATAAAGTGTTTTACTTGGTTTCGAAAGGGGTACTTTAAATGGATTTGAAAGGGGCACTTTCAAGTGTTTAAATGTTTTCATCAACAAATAGTTTGTGTAAAGTGTATATATATATGTACATATTATGTGTGTATATATAACATGGCAAGGTGATTTTGAGTAAAGCATAGAGTATATGTATTTTCCTTGTGTAAGTTTGATTTAAAGGTTTTAAATCATTTTGAAAAGGTTTTCAAGAAAATTTATGGGAAAGGATCCCTAAGTAAAATGACTCAGATATAATTCGGGTCAGACTCACAAAATACTCAAGTCAGACTCCAAGCAAGTATAACTCTAGTCTTATTGAGTATAATTTTGGTCGGACTCACAAAACACTCGGGTCAGACTCCAAGCAAGTATAACTCGGGTCTGACACACAAAACTCTCAAGTCAGACTCCAAGCACTCCAACCATTGGACGACCCGAGCAAGACGAAGGCGAAATGACTTGAAAAATTGGGAATACATATATAAGAGATAGAGAAGCAACTTGGGAACATTTCGCAATGTTTGGAGCAAACACCTTAACTTGGTACTATGGTTACATAGGTCGGGTCGATACCGAGTTATCATTTTAACTCGTGGGGTTGTACGATCTCTCTCTTGGACATCAATGCAAGCATGCTTCTGACCCAATATCTCTCTTCCCCTATAAATACAACCCCTGATGCAACTAAAACAGAATCTGGTTTTTGCTATCACTACGCGGAAGCTCTGCCTCTTCTTCATCTTCTTCCTCCACGCAGTAGTCCCCAAGGAAGCTACTCTATGCAATTCTAAGACTTAGAATCTATCTAACCCTAGGAGGTGACTTATTCTCTCTCCAACCTTTTGTAATCTCAAACAAACTATATCAAATCTACAAGCCATAAAGCTATAAAGTGAACATAGGCTAGAGATTGTCGAACTACTATAAAATCTTGTGTCTTTCTACTTTACCTCTATTATTTTTCTTTTATTTTTACCATTATCTACTATATCTAGGTCTCATAGGTTCCCTGGTGTTGATCCATTTTTGGCATCAACGGTCTGATAATCACTAAGTATGATAAAAAGTTACATGGAGAGTAATAGAGAATGAAAAGAAACTCCAATGCCAAGCTGCCTCTCCACATACTACTCTCTGGGCTTACCACTTGCTGCCATAACCTTCTATCATGGGGGAAAAAGAAAGGAAAAGAGTGGGTTAGACAAAAGTCTAGTGAATGAGTGACATCATTAATATATGGTGATCACATGTAGTTAACTTTCTTAATACTTTATGTGACCTTGGGTGTTATACTTCTGTTTGTGAACCTGTTACTAAGGAAAGTCTCGCTAACCTAAGAGTATGGTTTTCGACACCCCTACGCCACCACTTGCGAAGGCTCGTAGTTCGGGTTGAATAACTAATCGAGCCCCAATAGCACCACAGATCAACTAATAGCTACTAGAACTACCCCAACATAGGGTTAACTACAAAATCATCCTTGAGACTACATTCCCAAATTACGACTACACATATCTTAATTACACATTAAGGGGGAGCCCGCAATATCGACTCATGTCATAGACATTTGTTGTATCTGCATCCATCTCTCAATGGTAACATAATGCCTCTTATCGCATCATGTCGAGATCCATGAACAACATAATATCATGCTTGTGCAGCTGTGTATGCCAAAGAACTCTCGTTAGTACTGGGCTACACACTTCTCTAAGTATCATCATCAGTGTGCACACATCTATCCAGTCCCATAATGCCCAAGAGTCGCAAACCTAGGGAGCTAATTTCCATCCTTATAATCGCATCCATATATATACACACACACACATACATACACACACCCAATTAAATTATTAACTTGGGCCTTAGGCTAAGGTTTTGATTGTGTCCATAATTCATTAACCAGTCGAGCGTCACTCCCTGGAGCAGTGGACCGCTTGCTGTCGATAGGCTCCAATAAGATTGTCAACTGGTCGTAGTTGTTTTATTTCGTTAACTACATTGAAATTATCATTAATCTAATTATCATCATTCCCAACTATTAATTTCAATAATCGATTATAATAACTTCTAGTTGCAGTTTGTTCTTTATAGTGAAACCCTAGTTTGTAGATCTGCACTTTATAATCCCTAATTTCATGTTTCAGCTTCAGTAAATCAACTAATTCAGGTTAGGTTTTGTGATCAACTTAAATCAATACTTATTCAATAGGTCTAACTTCATCAAAATTAGATTTAAAAGAAAGGGGTTAAATTTGTATATTAAATTATTAGTAAATTTGCAATTCATCAAATTAAATAACTCTGGGTCAATTAGGTATAACAAAATCAGTTATATGTAAATCCCTATATTAATCATGAACCCACTCACCTCTAAGAAGCTATCCCTTTTGGTCTCGTCCCTCCTTCTAGTCGTTGGTTCCTTCCTTCCGCTTGATTTCTGCTTTAATTTGTTTTTAAATGTTTATTTGAGAAATTAGGTTTTGAGGAGATAGAGATTTAGGTAGAATCTGAATGTACTGCTTATGATTAGTGAATTAGGCTTTAACTTAGCATTCTATTTGTAGCAGCATCAACTACTATCGACCGTTATTTTATTTTAACTAAATCCTGGCCATTGGAGCGGTCGATAGTTAGGTGTTGACTGGTCCAATCTGGGGTTTTGATCGGTGTATTTCCTTGTATAAAAATATTTATTTCCTGCTTTAATTATTTAATTATCTTCGACTGCGAATTTTCAAACGTCAATAACTTTTTCATACTATCTTCGATTTCAAAATGTTATATATGAAAATTATCCAGAAAATCACTACGAACGGAACAGTGCAAGTTTCGTAGCCAAATTCGGGCTTTTCTGAAAATTCCATTTTTTCCCTTATATTTAATTTAATTCTTTTATTAATTTTCGATCAAATTTTCATGGTGTTACATTTTCCCCTTAAAAGGATTTCGCCCTCGAACCTCCAAAAATGGAAAAATGTAACTCGTACATATAATCGACAATTACAGCCATCTACTTAATCATAAAACATTGGCAACCATTGTCCTTAGTTCAAGTTCTAATGAGGTAAGTACATATAGACATGGAATGCATATGAACCTATACTAATGCAAAAGTTAGACGGTCTCCTGATCTAGTCGACTCCCTGAAATGCAAGTGTTTATGCCATTTGTCCAAAATATATGCAACACCCTATGTAAATATATTGGCAATTCTACATGTATGCGCAACCGTTCAATCCATATGCAACAACAATATGCATATAAACCAATGAAATAAAACAAGTGATGGTGTGAGTGTATGCTAGCTCGAGAATATATTTTGCCTAAGTGTGCAAAGATCAATTTAATGAATACGCCCATTGGCATCCATCATCCAAAACATGTCTTAATAACATGTTCACAACATTCTTCGCATCCAATTGTCCCAACCTACGGGGTAAATGTAACATCCTCCATTATAAGGCCCAAAACTAATCGCTATGGATACTACCATCATCCATAGCTATTAATTCCTGAGGACAAAATACAGATATGTTAATCATATTAATAATCAGAAGCACATGAATATAAAGAAATTTCAAACATAATTCAGAAATAACTTTTACACTCCATTTCAAAATATAATTTCAGATTCATTACAAATCCCATTCGCGATTCCACATTCAAAGAAAATATAACTATTACAAAATACTCCAAGAGAGACATATAGAGATGCCCCATTGGTTGATCAAAGCTTACTACTACTTGACAGTTAGAATCTTCTACCATTACATACATTCAACCAGACAAAACCAAACAACACAGCGGAATAGATAAATACTCCTCAATAGCTAAATTGCATCTTGCAAGTCTTTAGAAGCTTATTCGTCTAACTTGAAACCCTTAAAACCCTTACTCCTGACCTACTCAAATGAATACCCGAGATTTTAAGGGGAAAAGCAAAAACTTCAGGTCGGATAAAAAGTTTGGTGTGAATAACAACTTACAATCTCAAACCAAATGGATATCCAGTGAGACCGCGAAACTAAGCGGAAGGGGTTTCCCCTCACTAGTGCTTAGTCAAAACATCTCAACCATACACTATGCTCCTGCATCCACAATGATTATAACATAATAATATACTGATATGCAAACATGTAATACACACAGGATTACCCATCCTAAGTTATTAGACCATGCATCTAAGTTTTCATTAACTATATGTCTTATACTTAAGTGGACTACCCATCTCACATATATTAGTTCTTCAGATTACGCTTCCCCTACCATGTTTACTAACAATCACCCATGGTTTTGTTATCAAAGTTATGTGGGCTATCCATCTCATAGATAAATATTTTTATTGATTATCTATCCCCTCCCGTATGGACTACCCATCACATATGGTTTCATCTATTAAAAATGATGTGGACTATCCATCACACATCCCGTAATTGTTAAGGGATGACTATGAACCCTTCATTAACCATCTAGAGGTTATACATCTTTGGCATGATGTGGACTATCTATCTCACATCCCATAGTTTTCCTATGATAACTATGAACCCATCATTTAACAATTTAATTCATGTTAACATATGTCTATTGGTATCCCCAATTAGGTTATCTCTCCTTAAAGTTATAACATCTCACAATGACATGCGTTGGTATCTCCAATGATCTATGTCAAATTTATTAAAAGATACAATTGGTATCCCCAATAATTAGTGTCAAGTTTATTCTACCTTGGTACCCCCAATAAATAATGTCAACTTCGTATACTTTTAACACATACCAATATAAACACTGGTATCCCCAATTAGGTTTTAAAGTCGAGTTCATAAATCATAAGGCTTGCCGCTTTTACATAGGTTATTATAGATCAATGTCGACATCAATAACAATGTCAGCAACATGGCATAAGGCTCTCCGCCTTTAATAAGATAACATATAACACACGCGGCTTTAAAACAATGTCAACCTCTATCCAAGGTCTAAGACAAAACTTAAATTCTTTTAAGTACAAAATTCCATGTCGAAGATGATGTCATCGACATAGATAACATATTGGTTCCCACCCTTTTCAAAACAAAGCTTGGTGTTTTTATAAGCAAGAACAATGTAGCCGACATAAATGGTGACGTCAGTACAAGCGACATCATTATAAAAGTATTCTTACATTCATCAGCTGTTAACGCCAAAAGTGGATCAACACCCAAGAATAGGTTGTATGGAACCTGTGAGACCTAGATCTAGAAGACAGTAGTAATAATAAAAGGAAACAAACAGAAATAAGGAAGAGAGATGCCATATTTTATAGTAGTTTGGCAATCTTTGGTCTACATCCACTTTATAGCTTTGTCGCTTATAGATTTAATTGAGACTACAAATAATTTGACAGAGAATAAGCCACAAGTAAGGGTTTAGACTGATTCTAAGTCCAAGAATTTCCTGAAGTAGCTTCCTTGATACTACGGTGTAGAGGAAAGAGTTGAATAAGAGATAGAGCTTCCGAGTAGTGATGGTAGAAACAAATCCTTTCTTGGTTGCTCTATGGTTTGTATTTATAAGGGTAGCAGTTGTATGGGCCAAGATAAGAGTTGGAGTATAGTCCAGATAGAGGCTTGAGGTAGTGCCTGAAGTTGTGAACCTATCTGGGCTAACATCACATGTCGGTACCGACCTCTGAAGTCGGGGCTGAGTTCTGTGGTTCAACCCAAGTGGGTTGATTCTTCTTGCGTGCTTCATCCTACATGATTTCAAGGTGTCCCATGTTGTTGTGGAGAGATGGTTGATATTGGTGACAGTTCCTTCATCACATATTTGTTTTACTGTTCTGGCTGCTAGCTATTCAATTAAGGTAATTGGTTGTTCATCTTTGATATCATTTGGGCACACATGAAATAGGCAAAGAAGGGCTCATCCAAAATTTTAGGGAGAAATATGGAGGTGTGTAAAGTCATCACCGAACTTTGAAGTCTGTACCGACATCCCATGTTTGCTGCTTTTATGTTAAAACTTTTCTAAGGCATCTCTATCTTACTTAGGCGTTGTTTGAGCCAAAATTGATCACAAACACCCAATTGCAAGTGAAAGCACCAATATCCAGTCACAGATCACAGATAGAGTATATGTAGTGGTAATAATATGAAGAATAATCAAAATTAAATTGAAAACAGTGAAAAAGACAAGATTTATAGTGGTTCGGCTGACTTCGGTCTACGTCCACTCTAGAAATTTGATTACAGTTAAAATCTGGAATTTCTAAAACAAAAATGGCAGAGTAGCTTTTTGTAGAAGAAGATTAAGAGAAGCAGAATGAGAATCCCTTTTCTGAAGCCACGCATGTTGTATTTATAGACGAAACCTCGGCTATAGGGCCTCCTCACCCATATGGGCTCACCATCACGATTGCCGAGCCCAACTCGTCCATTATATGCTAACCCAAAGTTGAACCTGAAGTTATGAGTGTGCTAACCCAAAGTAATTTCTGAAGTGACTCAAAGTAGCACCATCTCTAGCCTAGGCCGATCCCTTTCTATGTCCTCTCAATGCCGACCTGAAGCACCTTCTACGTCGACTCGAAGATAATTAATCCCTGGCCCGAAGTAAAGCCTAGTGCCGACCCCTGGCTCCTGCCTCTTTGCTGACCCCTTGCAATGCCTACAGCCGACCCGAAGTCTCCCTATAGCTGACACGAAGTGATGTCGACCCTTCCTTTTCCGACCTGAAGCCTGTTGACTCGAAGTGCTTCCACCACCGACTCGGAGTTAATACCACAATGACCCGAAGTCCAACCAATGTCGATCCCTTACCATTTCCCTATGCTGATCGCATGCTAAAGCCATGCCGACCCCTAGATATCCTTATACCGACCTGAGTCCCCGCTTGTGCCGACCCGAAGCCATCTTTATATGCTGATCCCTCCAAGATGACTACCTCCACCATATGCCGACCTGCCACTGTTTACTCACCGGCTTGAATCCCATCCTGGTACCGACCCGAAGTAGGGACTAAGCCGACCCGGAGTTGATGTTGATCCCTTGTAAACATGCCGACCCCTAGCCAATCACTCAGCGACTCGAAGTGAACCCTTGCCTGACTCGAAGCAAACCTCATGAAAACCTGAAGTAAACCTATGGACATCCCGAAGCAACTTGACCTTTATCAAAAATCCATACTCCAAGTACCCTTTGTCGTTCACCTATCGACCATGCTGAATCTCGACTTCATATTCATGTTTATTATCTATAATTGATCGTCTATCCATTCATCTGAACCAAGTCCCTGACATTCCAGCCTCGATAATCTAGCAGTCGACTAGGTTAAATCCACCTGTATGTTGCCTTACCAAAAGGCGACTTTGGCCCCCAAAACAAGCCTTGCTATTGGAAGGCGTGTTTTGAATTGCCATAAATCCAAAATTCGAAGTCCATAATCCATTGATCGATATATCATTCAACCTAAAGTCCAATCCATTGCCAATCCAATTCCTTAATCTCTCTGGATCGTTAGCAAAATTCATGACTGTTTTGAGTCAATATCCAATTCCAAATCCATTAACCGAATCCATGATCTCTCCGAATCGTTTCATCCAAATCCAGGACCACTCCGTCCTGTCCTAATATGGGGACCTCTTCAGGTCCAAATCCAAATCCGGGACCTCGCCGAGTCCATATCCAAATCAGAGACCACTCCGGGTCCTTAGCCAAATCCTTAGCCATTAAAAGCCACTATCTGAATCCATTTCACATCTTGGAAGCCAGTAACTGAATCCTACAATCTCTCCGAATAATGATGGCCTCTCTGGACCCTTGCTAAGCTCTATTCAAATTTAATGATTGAATAGGTAGATCCTGTCGCGCTCCGATGAAGCAACCTATCCCTTGCACTCTGGCCCCAGTTGGGGCATATAGCGATGTCCTGGTCCTCCTAGACCGATTATAGTCTCTCCGGACTCTTGCTGTATCCCATCTTATCAATCTTCGGAGAAAGGTAAACAACGTCGAGCGACCCGATCCTGTCGCTCTCCGATGAAGCGGAGTCACTCCCTGCACTTCGGTTTAGTATCCCTGAACATTAAGCGATGCCATGGCCTAAGTCCTAGACCGGTTACAGCCACTCTAGGCTCTTGCCGAACCCCGATTCAATCACTCTCCGGTGAATGGGGAACAACATCAAGTGAGTCGATCCTATCGCTCTTCGGCGAAACAACTCACTTCCTATACTCCGGTCCCTGTCTCTCCAGAAAGGGTCATAAAGCAATAAATTCCCAACTGACTTCCGGTATCCATCCCTTAACTCTCCGGTTAGGGATTTGTTTCAAATCCTAGTCCATTTATTAAATCCAAATTCCAAATGTTCAATAATAAAAAAAAAGCAGAAAAAGCTAAGTGTTGCCTCTCCAGGCAGAGCATTCTATTACCATCTCAGAGCATGCTTGGGAATCGCTCTGGTTCCCTTGCATGTGCAAGTGACATAGTCGATTTATTTTTAGAAACAAAACCAGAAAAATTATTTGATGACCGATCTTCAAATCCTGAACTCGGCCCTTGCCATCACTATCAGTTGATGACGAGTTGTGACCCCAATCTGGGGTCATTCCTGTTTGGTGCAGGTGGTAGCTGCTCGTGTTCTACCGCTGTTGTCTGGTTCCTCACATATTGTGGCAATCTGCCACTCCTAACGTGTTTTTCCACTATGTCCTTCAAGTGGCGGCATTAATCCGTGGTATGCCCTTCCAGCTCATGGAATAGGCAGAACCTCCCGCTCCTGTGCTCCCGCTCTATGGGATCCCTTCTACGTGGTTTTCGATAGGGGAGTCACCCCCGTGTTTTCAAGTAAATTCGTTCCAGATTCTCCGTCAAGTCCGTGTATGTTGTGAATTTGGGTTCCCAGTCTCTCTTTCGTTTGTTACAACCATCATATCCTTTGTCCTGCTTTCGCTTTCCTTTATCCATCCCACGTCCTTCTCCAGACGTTCCTTCGCCTTGCGCGGTGTTCATCTCCTACCTTTCGGCGCGTGCATCCTCTAATCGTATGAACCTTACCACCTTGTGGTAGAACTCTTTGAGATCCTGTGGTGGATCCCATGCCAATAAATCTTTGAACTTAGTGCCTTCTGCAATTCCTGCTACTACCGCCATCAAAATCATTGATGGATCTGGGAGATCCACCAAAGCCACGACTGTATTGAACCATATTAGAAAATTCCTTACGGACTCTCCTGTCCTTTGCTTCATCGATGCCAATGTCATTACGTTCTTGGGTCGCGTAAGGTGGACCCTGAATTGTCTCATAAAGCGTTCCACTAGTTCGCCCCATGTCCTGATCGATCCATTTTCTAGCTACCTGAACTAGAGCGCAGCCAAATCTGTCAAGTATAAAGGGAAGAATCTTTTCATAACCTCCTCATATGCCCCCAGCACTTCCATATTCCTGATGTATCTGGTTACGTGTGTAGTTGGGTCTGACTTCCCATTATAGGCCTCCAGCGTTGGTAGTTTGAATTCTGGAGGGTTCCTTGCGTTTTTGATATTCAGAGTGAACGGGCTCCGACTAACTTCCTCAAAGCCTCTGCTCAGTAGCCCTCCTCTTATAATCCTTCCTATTAATCCAGCCATCTGCTCGTCTCCATCCGAGGGTGGCCACCTATATGCGTTTCCACCCTGGCCCCATGTCTTGGAGGGTATCCTCGGTAGTACTCTTTATGTTGCTCATTCATGTTTGCGTTGGCCCCAGCCTGCTAAGCTTCATTCACGGGCCTTCCAATATCCGATCCCAAGAATCTACACCCTGGCCTTTACTGATTCCCTTCACGTTCTCCATTCCAGTTCTGGACCTGATCTCTAGAGATTTCTGCAGGTCCGACTCCTTATTCCACATTGCCAGCAGCTACGGTTGGTCCATTTCCTAGGTTCTGTGTCCCAGCTGTTCCCATTTTCTTGAAGAGATTCTGCATCATCTCTTCCTGCCTTTTCAACAACTGTTCCCGCATCTGCATCTCATCCCTTGTGATGTAGATGGATGCCTGATCTGCTCTAGCTCTGGAGGAAGCCTCTTGACTTCCCTCTTGATGTCTCCTTTTTGTCATCTGCCTCCTTGTTGATTGCCTAACCATAGCTTCCCAAATCTGAGTTCCTAAGCTTTCAAATCCAAGATCCTAACTTCCAAATCCCTGAGTGCTAGCTTTCTCAGTGGAAGCACCAAAATTTTTGAGCCAAAATTGGTCACAAACACCCAATTGCAAGTAAAAGCACCAATATCCAGTCACAGATCATAGATTGAGTATATGTAGTGGAAAAATATGAAGAATAATCAAAACTAAAATGAAAACAGTGAAAAAGACAAGATTTATAGTGGTTCAGCTGACTCCAGCCTACGTCCACTCTAGAAATTTCCTTTTTCTTATACTGAAATCTGATTACAATTACAATCCAGAGTTTCTAAAACAAAAATGGTAGAGTAGCTTTTTGTAGAAGAAGATTAAGAGAAGCAGAAAGAGAATCCCTTTTCTGAAGCCACGCCCGCTGTATTTATAGATAAAACCCGACTATAGGGACTCCTCACCCATATGGGCCCACCATCACGATTGCCGAGCCCAACTCGTCCATCCTATGCTGACCCAAAGTCGAACCCGAAGATACCAGTGTGCTGACCAGAAGTAATCTCTGTAGTGAACTGAAGTAGCACCATCTCTAGCCTAGGCCGATCCCTTCCTATCTCCTATCAATGCCGACCCGAAGCACCTTCTACGCCGACCCGAAGATAATTACTCCCTGACCCGAAGTAAAGCCTAGCGCTGACCCCTAGCTCCTGCCTCTTTGCCAACCCCTTGCAATGCCTACAGCCGACCCGAACTCTCCCTATAGCCGACCCAAAGTGATGCCGACCTCCATATGTCGACCCTTCCTTTGCCGACCTGAAGCTTGTTGACCCGAAGTGCTTCCATCATCGACCCTAAGTTAATACCACAATGACCCGAAGTCCAACCAATGCCGATACCTTGCCATCTCCCTATGTCGATCCCATGCCAAAGCCACAAGGACCCTTAGATATCCTTCTACCGAACCGAGTCCCCGCTTGTGCCGACCTGGAGCCATCTCTATATGCCGATCCCTCCAAGATGAGGACCTCCACCATACGCCGACCTGCCACTATTTCCTCACCGATTCGAAGCCCATCCTAATGCCGACCTGAAGTAGGGACTATGCCGACCCGGAGTTGATGCCGATCCCTCGTAAACATACCGACCCCTAGCCAATCACTCAACGACCCGAAGTGAACCCTTGCCTGACTCAAAGCAAACCTCATGAAAACCCAAAGTAAACCCATGGACATCCCGAAGCAACTCGACCTTTGTCAAAAATCCATACTCCAAGTACCCTGCGTCATTCACCTATCGACCATGTTGAACCTCGGCTTCATATTCATGTTTACTATCCGTAATCGATTGTCTATCCATTCATATGAACCAAGTCCCTAACATTCCAGCCTCGATAATCGAGCAATCGACCGGGTAAAATCTGCATGTATGCTGCCTTGCCAAAAGGCAGGTTAACACTTAGACCCCCAAAACATGCCTTGCTATTGGAAGGCATGTTTTGAATTGCAATAAATTCAAAATCTAAAGTCCATAATCCATTGATCGCTATACCATTTAATCTAAAGTCCAATTCATTGCCAATCCAATTCCTTGATCTCTACGGATCGTTAGCGAAATTCATGACTATTCCGAGTCGATATCCAATTCCAAATCCATTAACCAAATCCACGATCTCTCCGGATTATTTTATCTAAATCCGGTACCACTCCGGGTCCTGTCCAAATCCGGGGACCTCTCCTGGTCCAAATCCAAATCCGAGACCTCGCCGGGTCCATATCCAAATCCGGGACCACTCCGGGTCCTTAGCCAAATCCTTAGCCATTCAAAGCCAATATCTGAATCCATTTCATAGCTTGGAAGCCAGTAACTGAATCCTATGATCTCTTCGGATCGTTGACGGCCTCTTTGGCCCTTGCTAAGCTCGATTAAAATTTAACGATTGAATAGGCAGATCCTGTCGCGCTCCGACAAAGTAACCTATCCCTTGCACTCCGGCCCCGGTGAGGGCATATAGAAATGTCCTGGTCCTCCTAGACCAATTATAGCCTCTCCGAGCTCTTGCTGGATCCCATCCTATCACTCTCCGGTAAAAGGGAAACAAATGTCGAGCGACCCAATCATGTCGCTCTCCGGCGAAGCGACATCACTCCTTACACTCCGGTTCAGTATCCCTGAACATAAAGCGATGCCATGGCCTAAGTCCTAGACCGATTATAGCCACTTTGGGCTCTTGCCGAACCCCGATCCAATCACTCTCCGGTGAATGGGGAACAACGTCAAGTGAGCCGATCATGTCGCTCTCCGGCAAAATGACTCACTTCCTGCACTCCGGTCCCTGTCTCTCCGGACAGGGTCATAAAGCGATCAATTCCCAATTGACTTCCAATATCCATCCCTTAACTCTCCAGTTAGGGACTTGTTTCATAAAATCCTAGTCCATTTATTAAATCCAAATTCCAAATGTTCAATAATAATAAAAAAGCAGAAAAAGCTAAGTGCTGCCTCTCCGGGAAGGGCATTCTATTACCATCTCAGAGCATGCCTGGGGATCGCTCCGGTTCCCTTGCATGTTCAAGTGGCATAACCGCTTTATTTTTAGAAACAAAACCAGAAAGATTATTTGATAACCGAAGTTCAAATCCTGAACTCGATCTAGGGTCATTCCTGTTTGGTGTAGGCGGTAGCTGCTCATGTTCTACTACTGTTGTCCGGTTCCTCGCATACTATGGCAATCTGGCTCTCCTAACGTGTTCTTCCACTATGTCCTTCAAGTGGCGGCATTAATCCATGGTATGCCCTTCTAGCTCATGGAATAGGCAGAACCTCCCGCTCTGTGGGATCCCTTCTAGGTGGTTTTCGATAGGGGAGTCGCTCCCGTGTTTCTAAGTAAATTCGTTCCAAATTCTTCGTCAAGTTCGTGCATGTCGTGAATTTGGGTTCCCGGTCTCTCGTTCGTTTGTTAGAACCATCATATCCATCGTCTTGCTTTCGCTTTCCTTTATCCATCCCAAGTCCTTCTCCAGACGTTCCTTCGCCTTGCGCGGCGTTCACTCCTACCTTTCGGCGCATGCATCCTCTAATCATATGAACCTTTCCGCCCCGTGGTAGAACTCTCCGAGATCTTGTGGTGGATCCCGTGCCAATGAATCTCTGAATTCAGTGCCTTCTACAATTCCTGCTACTACCGCCATCAAAATCATTGATGGATCTGGGCGATCCACCGAAGTCGCGGCTGCATTGAACAACATTAGAAAATTCCTTACGGACTCTCCTGTCATTTGCTTCATCGATGCCAATATCATTACATTTTTGGGTCGTGTAACATGGACCCTGAACTGTCTCATGAAGCATTCCACTAGTTCGCCCCATGTCCTGATCGATCCATTCTCTAGCTGCTTGAATCAGAGCGCAGCCAAATCCATCAAGTATAAAGGGAAGCATCTTGCCATAACCTCCTCAGATTACCCCAGCACTTCCATATGTCTGATGTATCTGGTTACATGCATAGTTGGGTCTGACTTCCCATCATAGGCCTCCAGCATTGGTAGTTTGAATTTTGGAGGGTTCCTTGCGTTTCTTGTATTCAGAGTGAATAGAATCTGACTAACTTCCTCTAAGCCTCTGCTCGGTAGCCCTCCTCTCATAATCCTTCTTATTAATCCATCCATCTGCTCGTCTCCATCCGGGGGTAGCCCCCTATATGCGTTTCCACCCTGCCCCCATATCCTGGAGGGTATTCTGGGCAGTACTATTCATGTTGCTCATTCACGTTTGCGTTGGCTCCAGCCTGCTGAGCTTCATTCATAGGCCTTCCAATATCTGATCCCGAGGGTCTGCCCCCAGGCCTTTCCTGATTCCATTCACATTCTCCATTCCAGTTCTGGACCTGGTCTTCATAGATTTCTGTAGCTCCAACTCCTTGTTCTACCTTGCCAACAACTGCGGTTGGTCCATTTCCTAGGTTCTGTGTCCCAACTGTTCCCATTTGCCTGAAGAGATTCTACATCATCTCTTCCTGCCTTTTCAGCAACCGTTCCCGCATGGAATCTATCATAGTCTGCATCTCATCCTTTGTGATGTAGATGGATGCCTAATCTGCTCCAGCTCCGGAGGAAGCCTCTTGACTTCCCTCTTGATTGCTCCTTTCTGTCATCTTCCTCCTTGTTGATTGCCTAACCATAGCTTCCCAAATATGAGTTCCTAAGCTTTCAAATCCAAGATCCAAACTTCCATATCCCTAAGTGCTAGCTTTCTCAGTGGAAGCACCAAAATGTTTGAGCCAAAATTGGTCACAAACACCCAATTGCAAGTGAAAGCACCAATATCCAGTCACAGATCACTGATAGAGTATATGTAGTGGAAATAATATGAAGAATAATCAAAATTAAAATGAAAACGGTGAATAAGGCAAGATTTATAGTGGTTCGGTTGACTCCGACCTACGTCCACTCTATAAATTTCCTTTTTATTATACTGAAATCTGATTACAATTACAATCTAGAATTTCTAAAACAAAAATGGCAGAGTAGCTTTTTGTAGAAGAAGATTAAGAGAAGCAGAATGAGAATCCCTTTTCTGAAGCCACGCCTGCTTTATTTATAGATGAAACCCCGACTACAGGGCCTCCTCACCCATATAGGCCCACCATCACGATTGTCGAGCCTAACTCGTCCATCCTATGTTGACCCAAAGTCGAACCCGAAGTTACCAGTGTGCTGACCCGAAGTAATCTATGTAGTGACCCGAAGTAGCACCATCTCTAGCCTAGGCCAATCCCTTCCTATCTCCTCTCAATGCCGACCCGAAGCACCTTCTATGCCAACCTGAAGATAATTACTCCCTGACCCAAAGTAAAGCCAAGTGTCGATCCCTAGCTCACGCCTCTTTGCCGACCCCTTGCAATGCCTACAGCCGACCCGAAGTCTCCCTATAGCCGACCCGAAGTGATGCCGACCTCTCCATATGTCGACCCTTCCTTCGCCGACTTAAAGCTTGTTAACCCGAAGTTCTTCCACCCCCGACTCGTAGTTAATACCACAATGGCCCGAAGTCCAACCAATGTCGATCCCATGCATCCCTATGCCGATCTCAGGCCAAAGCCATGCCGACCCCTAGATATCCTTATGCCGGCCCGAGTCCCTGCTTGTCCCGACCCGGAGCCATCTCTATATGTTGATCCCTCCAAGATGACGGCCTCCGCCATACACTGACCTGCCACTATTTACTCAACGACCCGAAGCCCATCTCGATGCCGACTCGAAGTAGGGACAATGCCGACCCGGAGTTCATGTCGATCCCTCGTAAACATGCCGACCCTAAGCCAATCACTCAGCGACCCGAAGTGAACCCTTGCCTGACTCAAAGAAAACCTTATGAAAACCCTAAGTAAACCCATGGACATCCCGAAGCAACTCGACCTTTCTCAAAAATCCATACTCCAAGTACCCTACGTCGTTCGCCTATCGACCATGCTGAATCTCGGTTTCATATTCATGTTTACTATCCATAATCGATCATCTATCCATTCATCTGGACCAAGTCCCTGACAGTCCAGCCTCAGTAATCGAGCAGTCGACCAGGTTGAATCCGCCTGTACGATGCCTTGCCAAAAGGCAAGTTAACATGCGTGCTTCCAAAATTTCAAGTCATTTTGTTTTCGTATCGACGTTCTAACTCCTAGTAATCTCTACTTGGTTAAGAACCCAGTTAACATTTGCCCGAGAGTATGCTTTTGTTGAAAACAAAGGGTGATCTAGAGCGAGAAAAGTCTTGGATTGCTACTATATGAATTCTTTTTGACTATTTAAGTGTTGTCTCGAGACGTTGCTGCTATTTGGTTTTAATTGATCAATTTCTATTCGTTATCTACTCTTAATTGGACTTGGAGTTCTCTTCTCAATGTTAGATGTATAACTTGGATATCAAAACTTATGCGTAGCTTTACATAATTGAATAGATCCATTTTGGGGAATTTGAACAAAGTTGGATGAAAGGTGTCATGTTAGTACCGACCTCTCCTGTCAGTACCGACATGTATACTTATGAATATTTTCTGCCGTTCCATTTCTTTTATAAACCAACACAACTTCACTTCCTATTATTACTTGGCCTCTATCCATTGCACTTGAATAGCTTGAGCTTCCTAACCCGAGATCTTCCAGCATCAAGTTAACTTCAGCCATCATACTTCACCATCGTCGACCTACTTCCACACCATCATCAATCGTCACTGACTCTCCAGACAGCTCGCCACCACATGGATTTGCCACCTCTTCCATAAAAGCCACCCTAAGTTTCTGGGATTGACCTGCCTTGAAACTCTTGGTGCAGAGTTCTGCCTTGATTCAATTTGGAGGTAGGTTATAGCAGATTTAGGTGTGGGGACGATGGTTCTGAAGATGATTAGATCTGTCTAATCTCAAGTGGGATGGAACAATCAAGATCATATAAATTCGCTTGGCTATGAAACTAAGAATTATGGTTTTTCTCAATCAAGTGCATGTGATTTTGGAGAAAAGTTTGACTTGTCTCTTTCGATTTTTCTCCCTATGAAATTGACTAAGTTCAACCATCGAACGTATTCCGATATAACGATGAGTCTTAAGTTTAGGCGTATTGGATGATCCTACCATGAAGCTTTTCATAACCGCACTTCTAATGATCTGAAGTGAAAGACAATCTGCATAACTCCGGACAACGGATCCCTTATCAATCTTTGATTGATAATGGGTAAGTGTAGGAAGATGATCTCAATGGATGATACAGATTGCTTTTCAAGTGCGAATCTGCTATCTACATTGGATGCTTTGTTCATAGTATGCAGGACACTAGACTTGTTTCATATAGATAACATGTTGCACTTACCCTGGTTTATGCTTAGAATTCAATTAGTTAACACATGTCGGCTTCCTTTAAATTCCAAGTATTGGTCACACGGGTATTTGTATTTCAAGATAAATTTTACCTGACCATGTTGAACGCCAAGTTCTGCTATCTTAATCCCTTGATGATCAACCCACCACAAGTTTGGTGGAGGACCATCCACTCCTTCTAAGGGTGCATCCACTACTGCTCAGGTTTCACCATCTATCCCGGTTTGAATCAAACAACGAATATAAAATCTACGAATCTGAGAGCCAGATAGTGCTAATGGTCTCAATTTGCCCCCGTTGCCTCCAAGGTTAATCATAACTGGCCCGTCAAAATAGATACCCACCATTTGGAATGAGAAGATGCTTAGTGATATTTACTTGCAACATGGCATCCTCGTAGAAGATGTTTTCTTACCAGTAAGAAATGAATTTTCACATCATCCGCCGCTTGGTTTCACTACTTGTAGCCAATATATGTGTCTCAATGGCATTGTCACACCTTTTAATTCTTTCCTGAGGAGTTTCTTGGAAGAAGTCGGGCTTGCGTCGTTTTAGGTTCACCTGAATGGACTTGCCTTGTTAAGTTCAGTATATGTTCTATCATGCGATGGTTTGAACGCCCTCCCCGATTCCATGAGCTTACATATTTGCTCAAATTCAAAAGGAGAAAAGATTGCCCATCCTTTGTAACAATCGAGGCCTAGACTAGATGCAAGGTCATCAGGAAACTCCATAACAAACGCTCCATGTTCAAGAACGAATACTTCTTCATACGCTGTCTAGAAGATTCAATCAATTCTGCTTAAAAGGAAGTGAGTTCCTCTTTGCCAATTCCACTCGTTTTGGAATCTTTACATTCCAAACTTAATGTATGTCTCTTATAGGTATTCCAAAGCGGGACAAAATATTAGAGCACAAGAAGATGCTCGAAGACTTAAAAGCTATTAGAACGAGCCACCATTTCGTCAAGTTCCTTTTGATGAACGAGAACTTACAAAATGTGGACTGCTCGTTCCTAGAAGAATAGTTGATACCGAAGCTTCGACGAAGAGCAGCTCCGGATCATGCACCTGTTCTAATTCCTCTTCTTATAGCTCCGACGAGGATACTCAAGGGGAAGAAGAGGAAGGTGCTTCCGATGAGGAACATGGGGAAGGAACTATTGATGCAGAAGCTAATAAGCCTATGAGGAGTGATGAGGAAGAAGTTGTTGGGACAAGGGCTGACGAGCCCATGCAGGATGGTGTCCCTCGTGACCTGACGATAGCGGTAGAATGCCCATGATCCCGAACTAGGACAAGACGGTTAAAAGGAAAGATGGAAAATAACCAATAATGGCTGAAGAGGGGGTGATCTCAGATAACGATGATGACAGTGACTTTCACGTTGCCAAGGAATAAGAATAGGGATCGTTTGGTGAATCGCCGGGGATGATCCCTACACTTCCTAATAGTCCTTCTCCAAATCTGTTGACCACTAAGGTACTAAGCCCCAAGCTCCCTATTTCCCCTTCTCCAAAGAAAATCACTGTTGAAACTCCACAATCTATTGGTGGTCAAGCTGCTACAACTCCCGTTGGAGATACGTCGACTTCTGACTTTCTAATAGATGTTTCCATTCATGTAAATGAATTCGAGGATATCTTGATTAGCGAGATGTTGAACGAGTTTGGCTCGCAAATCAACATCTCTTCTAGCACTTTTATGAGTGAAGGTAGAAAGACTCCAACCCTTAAACCATGCTGACACAGTTTGTAGAGTACATAGGAGGTCATCGGCACTACACACTTCTATATGGACACGGATACACATTTCTGCATTGAGTCAACATTCCTATCCAAATTGTTAGCTCCACTTTTCTTTTTGTTTCAGGTTCCATAGGTCGTGGACTGTACCACCAACTTCATCAAAAATCTAGCTCATACAAGCATCAAACTTCGGATCCTTCTCATCGCTCTTATCATGAAATGGACGAGGAGAAGAGAAAGAGAAAAGAGGAGGAGGCTCACAAATTAGGAAGAGAGTACAAGAGGGGAGATAAAAGAAACATGCATGATAAGAGTAGTGCTTCCGGTGATGCGCACAAGCACCACAGAGACTTTCATGAATGCCATGAGGCTTTATTATCCATTACTCCCTCACGCACCGAAGCTCAGACAGCCGCAATGCAGAAAGTCCCTTCATCCCGAGCCATAACTACTACAGCAGGCCCCGGTTCTTCTAGCTAAAGGGAGAGTTCGCACTCCCGCCTGGTCCACCCATGCTCCAGGCTGCCTACCCCCATTTATTCTTAAGGATGTTAAGTTCGACAAGAACGTCAAGCCCACCAATAGAAACACTTCCTTGTGCAATCTTGAGACAGTCCGTGAGGACATAGAGGCTGGGTTTGATTGGCATCATCTTGTGAAAGCCCTTTCGGACTTGAATCATATTAATTATCAAGAAATTCTTTCATTCGAGGCAAAAAGGGTAGACCATGATAAAGCGATCAAGGATCTCAATAATAAAATAGCCAAGCTGAAAGTTAAGAGGGATGCAACCATAAAGGGAAAGGCTGCCGGCAATAAGTTATTGGCCGAGGCAAACTAGGCTCATGACAAAGTGCTTATTGTGATTAAAGATCAGCTCAAGGACGCTCATAGAAAATCTGAAAAGCTGATAGAGTAGATCACCATTGCAGAGAACACTATCAAATCCCGGGATCACATCATTACTGGTCAAGCTGCCGCCATCATCGAATAGGCCACCGAACTTACCCGACTCCACGAGGAGAACAAACAGTTGGTCAAGGAGAAAGAAGAACCTGTACGTGTAAAACTAGTGGAAGAGATCGACCATCTTATCATACGAATGGAGATTTTGGAGTTTCAAACAATGTATGATGAGGCGTTAGGCCAGGTGGACGCCAACGTGCTTCACCTCTACACTTGCAATGTGGTGAACATGGGTAGCCTGAAATGGCTTGGTGACGATTATCCTCAGAATCTTGCCATGGTCTGGGAGGAAGTGCTAGTAAGATCAGAGAAGGCCAGGAATATGCGCACCGAGGAGGAATTAATGGTCGCCTACCTCAGCTATAAAGACATAGACTTTCTGGAAGTTGATAGATAGATTCTTCAAGAAGAGAGAGATGGATGCTGCTGATGTCACTGCCAAGGCTCTTACTTGCCCTAACTCTTTGGGTCCGTGTGAAATACTTATTCTTACTTCCCAAGAGCAAATGGTTACTATTCTAGTATCCATAACTACTATTTCTGGAGCTGCTCATGCTCATTTATCTTCTGAAGCCTTAGGCAACCCACACCTTTCTCCAACTATCGTGCAACCCTCCGAGATGGGCAATGGCAGAGGAAACTTCAAAGTCATAATCCATGGCCAAACTCAAACTCCTGGATAAGGTATTTCCCTCGCCTCTCCAATGTTCCAGGTGCTTCGATTCACTCTAGAATCTTTTACTAAACTATACAACTATGTTTCCCAAATTATAGATCAGCCAACTCTTCCTTTACTGCCCCCAGCCACTTAGAGCTTAGGAACCCATGCTCTCTTCACTACTTCCACTGCCATCTTCGCAGTTGCTTTCGGCATGATTCATGTCTCCAGATCTGGGCTTGGACCTGATTTCGAGCAGATAGAAGCGCTGTAGAATCTAAAGGATGAGTCTCCATATCTGTAGACGAGAGGTAGTAGTCACTGGTGAATTGAAGCTAACAGACAAGAAGATAATGGCGGAAAGTCTAGAAGAGGAAAAGAAAAGGCTTCAATTGAAGAAGGAAACGGAGGAGGCAAAGTTCAAGACTCCAACCACTATCAAGCTACGGATGTCAAAGGAGGGAAGTGCGTCTATTAGAGGATCTAAGGATATGGCCCCACTATAGAGGAAGGGATTGGTAAGGATAATAAGAAGAGGATCCCAATCCACCTAGGAAAAGGCAGTAATGGCGAGAAGAAGTGATGGTGCACTCGAGTGCTGGCAGAGTGGAGTACTTGTGGTCTTATTGGTATATGTCTTTTGTGTTATTTGAGTCTGTACAAGTACAAAGTTTGTACTTAGTATTTCTTTCTTTGTTGTGTCAGTGGAGTCAGTATTTTGCTTTTGTTGTGTCCAAACAGGCCGTTATTATGCGGGTTCGGCCCCTGTTATTTGAATTGTACAAAGAATGATAGAGGTAACGAAAAGATTAGAGTTTCTATTGTATTCTTTCCTGTATACTTTCCCTATACTTTACATACTATGCTTGTTTATATACCACCGTGTGTGTACATAATACGATTGCTTGTCTTGCAACTTCCGTATTATATATTGTTGTACTGTATGATGTGTGTACTTATCGCAACTCTGTGCATGTAAATAGTATGAGTGGTGTGCTTGTTTATTTATCGCCACTTTATGCATGTAAATAATGAAATTTACAATGATTTTTTATTCTACTTTGCTTAGTTCTATTATTGTTGCCAAAATTCTCTATTCGTTGTAATAAAACTGTGGTGTGATTTGTTTTGTTTTGACCAAGTGTTAGTGTATGTGTCCCCCACTCCATAGGGCTAGTTACTCTAAACGCTTGACCTCAGCGCTTGATAAGAGATCGGGTACTTTGGGCGACTCTCTGTTTTCCCCAGTCCAAGTTGTATGGTAGCTCCTATCTTTGGGAACTTGTGGTTTGGATGCTCGATTCCGAGCATTTTACACTTCGATCGTGGTCAAGTTTCTCCAAGTTTGGTATTGAGGTCCCATCCCCGTGTTAGTTTCTATCTTTGGAAACCCACAAACACCTCGATCCATTGGGTTTTACTATGATGTCGTGTGTCTCTGAGCGATGTCAATTTTTGGCAAGTGTGTGCTGATTTCTCAACCAGCTTGGTGATTTGAGATTTACTAGAATTGCCGGGGCGACACCAATACTTGAAGGACAAAGATTAGTTTTTATCGTCGATCATGTGGTTTGGAATCTTCGTGGCACTGCTGGGGCGACACCAATACTTAGGAAATTCTGATAAACTGTCGATGTTACCTAAGTAACTTCAATAACCTGGATACAAAGAGATCTCCCAGCATTGTCGGGGTAGCGTTGGTACTTTGATAGTTCGAATCGATTTTTCCGTTGATCTGATGGTTCTGAGTCAATACCTCTTATCTGAAGATTAAGCAGCATTTTTCCAGTTATGTCTCCATGTCGCTTTCGAGAACATAGTTTCATCGGTTCAAGGAGTGATACGTAGCCTATTAAATGGAGTATGGGTGTGTTGCATACTTGAACGCGATTCCATTGGTTCAAGCAGCTTTGTGCGGCTTATAGTGTGGTGCATAGGAGGATGCTTACTTGGACGCAATTCCATTGGTTCAAGAAGCGATGCATGGCTCATGGGATGCATGCAAGGAATTATTGCATACTTGAACACGATTCCACCGGTCCAAGAAGCGACGCGCGGCTTATGGGATGCGCACAAGGAAATATGGCATACTTGAATGCGGTTCCACCGATTCAAGCAGCAACGTATGGCTTATGGGATGCACATAAGGAGAATGATAGGTTCCTCGATTCTGTCGGGGTGACAACGAGTCTACTTGAGGAAATATAGGCCTTCCTGATGCTGTTGGAGCAACACCAGTACTCAAAAGGTAGGGATCGATTTTTCATGTTGATCCGGCGGTTTGAGTCGGTTTTCCCCGTCAACTCGGCGGTTTGGTTATAAGAACGCATTTCCATTAGTTCAAAAAGCGAGATATACTATTAATAAAAGGAAAGGTAAATCTTGCCTATTTACAATCCCCATATTGTAACATCCCGCACTTGGAGGCCCAAAACTAACAGATACAGATGTTGCAGTCATCCATAGTTATTAATCCTTAGTGACCAAATACGATAACCATAGATACATTAATACATAGAAACACATGAATTTGGAAATTTTAAACAGCAAACAAATTCCACATTCCATTTCAAAATATTTTAAGTTCATTACATAACACCAGCACACAGACCACATTCAGATAACATATAATTAATACAAAATACGCTAAGAGAGACATATAAAGATGCCCTCTTTGTTGATCAGAGTATATAATAAGGCAATAAATTTTTTTTCTTTAAAACCAAAACACACAGCGGAATAAAAGAACTCTTATTAACTAGCTTGCCTCCTACATGTCTCTGGAAGCTTTATTCGTCTAAAAAGAGAACCTGAAAACCTTAACCCTCAAACTACTCAAAATCAATTGAGCACCCAAGAGTTTAAGGGGAAAACAAAAACTTCAAGTCAGACATAAAGCTTGGTATGAATAATAATCTACCATCTCAATCCATTTAGACATCTAATGAGACCATGCCGCTTAGCGGAATGGGTTTTTCCTTCACTAGTGTCCTAAAAACTTTATAAAACCATATGATGTGCTCCTGCATCCACAATGGTTAAAACAATTCATAATAATATGATGATATGTAAACAGGTAAATTAATTCTGGATTACCCATCCCCATTCATTCTGCTATCTGGCTTATATATAGTTTCTAGAGTCACTATTAACCTATTAGTTTTCATGGACTTACTAATAGCCTTTTTAATGTTTATGGACTCCCTATATGATTTCATAGTTTTCATGGGATGACTAATAACTATTGGCTCCTACCAATATCTTTACTATTTCATGGGTTCTCCCCGAACCAAATGGTGACTCCAATATTGTTCCCTCTTATCCTAGTTTTCATGGGTTGAGTAGGAACCCATTGGTTTCTATCAATATCTTAAAACGGATATAGTTTTCATGCGCTAATTACAAACCTATTGGCCTCTGCCAATATCAAATCATAGTTTTCATGAGCTTACTACGAACCCATCTTTCTGACATCCTTATTTATACATAGTTTTCATGGGCTTACTATGAACCTATTGGCCCCTTCAAATATCTTCTCCTATACAAAGTTTTCATGGACTTATTGTGAACCTATTGGCCCCTGCCAATATCTTTAATTAATATTTTTGCATCTTTAATTTATATTCATTACCAGGTCAACCTAGCTGGTTATTCTGCCTCTTCCCAAAGTACCGTTATGGGTTCATTACAATAGGAATACATATATGAAGAAGCAATCATAACAATATAATAATACCAACCCCTGTGGTTTAATGTCCTTGATATCATTTTATATAAAAACTTGGTTAATCCCTTTAACTTGTTAATCAAGGAAATCTTCTTCAAAATCTCCATTTTGAAACTCCTTATTTTATGCCATGGTTTTTCTTTTAAAATGAGATTGGGTTATTTGTTTTGAACCTTAAAACATCACTTTCGAAACCTCTGGATAACCTCCTTCAAAAGCATAGGAAACTTCTTTTCAAAACACTATGTATATACCTTTCGAAGCTATTTTAAATCGTCTCTTTCGAAACCAAAATATACCTTTCGAAAGTACTAAAGCATTACTAAAAATCTTAGAAACATAGCTTCAATACCAATGAAAGAAACTCTATTGAAACCATTGAATTTTGCTTTAAAACATCTTTTGGGTCAAAGTGGCTATATACGAAAGTATCTTTTTCGAAGCCTTTAATAAAATTGTTTGGAGAAAATTTGATGGCGCCGGAACCATCCCTTCGAAAGCTTTAAAACAATTAAGTAAACATTGAAGGGTAGCATCGAAACCCCCTTTCGAAACCATTGCCTTCGATACCCTTGAACCCTTTCGAAACCATTTAGGAAGTGGCTTAGTATAAGTTTAAAACAAAGGCACCCTTCGAAAGCATGGATGACTTCAATACACTCGAAAGGCGCATAAACGGCAGTAAGGTTTCAACTAGGTCGGAACCATCAACTTCGAAAGCATTATTTTAAAACAAAGGATCTCTTTCGAAAGCTTATACCTTAAAACATAAGATGACAACCCCCTTCGAAAAGTATTTAGAAAACCTCTTTCGAAATAATACGTTTTGACTATATCGAAAGCTTTTGATAAAACAAAGCAAGCACCTAACATTTGAAAACAAAGCAAAGGTTCCGACCCCATCGGAAGACAGGCTTTCGACACTATGCCTTCCACTTTCCACCAATCCACTACGTACCATCTAAGTGATACCTTGTGTATTGGTTTCGACTAGGTGGGTTTCAACGTGATATGTTTCGATTGGGTCGAAGCGAATGCATATGAGTCGAAAGGCACGTCTAAAAGAGGCAGAACCCCTTCATGGACACAAGCTGATCTTAGTAATTGCTTTAAAACTAACCTACCTATTTGTAAACTTTTTATTGGTTGTCTTAAAACTTTTCAAATCCTTTACAAAAATAACTGTTGGATATATCAGATCTAAACCAGGGAAATTTTAACAATTAAGCCCTTCCATTAACCAAAACCAATAATGCAGATAAGTCCATCTTTCTAAATAATTTAGTTTCTATGGTGAATCAATTAGGAAAAATCCCCAAAAATTATAGAAATTCACTTTCATCATGTTTTCTAACATACTAAAATTTTAGACTCAAATTCCTCTTGGAATAATCAGAATAACTTTTTAACCCAATTTCATCATATTTTACTTTGAAAATTCATATTAAAATTTCCATTGCTTGAAAAATTACAAAAATTGAAACCCATCTCCAAAATCATATTTTTCATAACATATAATTTTTCCATGGCATTCAAAAATCAATTTCAATTGGTTTTGCCCTAAAACTGCATAAATCCCCATTTAAACAATTTTGTTTGAATCTAACAAATTATAATCAAGCATATCATCATCCAAATCATCATAAAAACGAATTAAATCTTAAATCCGAAAACATATAATCATAGAACAAAATAGAGATGGTATAAATCATCATTCACCTTAAATATGATAAGGACTTTGAGATTTGTTGTAGATTAAATCCCCTAGCTTTAATTCCTTAACCTTATTTGATTTTTACCCTTTTTCTTCCTTGTAATGGCCGGCTATTCTTTTAGGTTTTGATTAGCATTTTGATTTTGAGAAATTATACATGAATGTGCAAATGGGAATGTATAGCTATGAATAAAGAGTGGTGTGGCTATTTACTAATATGCCTATGTTCTAATTAATAACATAAAACCCATTTTAAGCCCGTTCAATGGATTAAGCATGACCCTATGTTGTTTTATTCAAATCTCAATCTCCTTATCTCTCTAATTCATACATTATTGTATTTAATCTATCTAATTAAATTTCCTGAATAACGTTATCAAAAATTAGGGGTGTTACAGGCTCCCCTCCTTAAAGAATTCGTCCTCGAAATTCGGTAAGGACTAAATATTAAACATAGCAATCATTTGTAACAACTCCTAAAACCATACTAGCCTACCTGACTAGCAACTATCTATATAAATCTAATATAGACAAACCCTTAAAGCAGATCAGGATAAGTATATCTGATCTTGTCTTCTGTCTCCCAAGTACCGTCCTTCTCGTTGTCGCTCCACTGAACTTTTACCAACTTGACTGTCTTGTTCCTCAATCTTTTCTCATCTCTCGCTATAGTCCGAACTGGTTGTCTAACAAAAGTCAAATTAGGCTCTACTATCAAGTCTTCCAACCCTGTTAGAGGAATAGTAATCTCTGGATCATGCATATACTTGCGAAGATAAGACATATGAAATACATTATGGACACCTGCCATACTGCTCGACAACTCTACTCTGTATGCGAGCTTTCCAATCCTCTCTATAATCTAGAATGGACCAACATACCTCAGTGCTAGTTTCCCTAACTTTCCAAATCGCACAAGACCTTTCATAGGTGATACCTTAATGAAAACTTATCTCCAAATGAGAATTCTAGGTCTTTACGCCTCTTATCTGTGTAACTCTTCTGTCTGGACAGAGCTTCCTTCATCCTTCCTCAGATCAACTCAATCTTTTCGGATGCCTCCCTAACCAAATCTGGACCTAAGACTAATCTGTCTCTAGTCTCCAACCAATATGCTGGTGACTTGCATGGCCTTCCATACAAAGCTTCAAAAGGCATCATTCCTAAACAAGTCTGTTAACTATTATTATTGGAAAACTCAACCAAATGTAGGTGATCTTTCCAAGATCCACCAAAGTCCAATACACAAGCTCTCGGTAAATCCTCGAGTACTTTATTGGCTCTCTCTGTCTGCCCATCCATCTGAGAGTGATATGCAGTACTCATATTAAGCTTGGTACCTAATACATCCTGTAGACTCATCCAGAATTCGCTAGTGAATAAAGCACCTCTGTCGCTAACTATACTACTAGGAACTCCATGTAGTCTAACTATGTTCTTCATGAACAACTTAGCTAAAATAGGTGTAACCGGAACGAAATGGGCATTCTTGGTCAACATGTCCACTGTAACTCATATGCTTTCATTTCCTCTATTAGACCTTGGCAACCCATCTATAAAATCCATGGATATCGAATCCCATTTCCAAACTAGAATCTCTAAAGGCTGAAGCAACCCACTCGGCTTTTGATGTTCGACTTTCACCTGTTGACAGTTTGCGCACTGCCTAGCCCACAATCCAGCATCCCTCTTCATACCTTCTCAATAGAAGCTCCTCTTTGTATCTTGATACATATTAGTCCCTCCATGACGAATCGTAAATTTGGACCGATGACATTCTCCAAGAACTTCTTTTCTCAAGTCCTCTACATTCGGAACACACAACCATCCCTTCTTTCTCAACAATCCTCTTTGGTCAAGACTAAATTCCTTTAGATCATCGATCTCGGTTCCAACCTCAAGCCTTTTGATATTTACGACTAATACTGAATCCTCCTTCTATAGAAGCAATCCTCTTGATCAACACTGGTCGAACTTATAAACAGGACAACATGGCGGTACTATGACTATAAATAGAATTCGACCTTAACTGCACACTACAAGTAGTCAAAGCTTTTAAATCCTTCCATTCTACCAACATACCTAACACCACATTCTGATGTCTTCTACTGAGAGCATCTGCTACCTTATTTCCTTTCTCTGGTGTATAGTCTATACTGAAATCATAAGCAGCCAAAAACTCCAGTCACCTCTGTAGTCTCATATTCAACTCTTTCTGAGAGAATAAATACCTTAAAGACGTATGATCGGTATAAAGCTCAAATCTCTCCCCTAAGAGATAATGTCTCCAAATCTTCAACGCGAAGATCACTGCAACTAACTCCAAATCATGAGTAGGATATCTAAATGCGTGCGGTCTAAGCTGTCTGGATGCGTAAGCAATAACTTTACCCTTCTACATCAACACTTCTCCTAATCCAGTTCCGCATGCATCAGAATACATCCCCAACCCTTGGTTTCCGTCAGGAACTACTAACACTGGTGCATTGGTCAACAAATGCTTTAACTTAAGGAATGCTTCCTCACATTTTTCGAACCTAACAAACTTTACCTCCTTCCTGGTCAACTTAGTCAAAGGTGCTGTTATCCGCGAGAAATCCTTAATAAATCTCCGATAGTAGCCTGCAAGTCCAAGAAAACTCCTGATCTCAGTCACCGTCTCTGGTCTCTTACAATTATTCACAGCTTTGATCTTATCTAGTTCGATTGACAAACCTTTCTCTAAAACTACATGACTAAGAAACTTGACATCTTTATTTCAAAAATGACACTTGGTAAACTTCACCTTCAGCTGATGCTACCTCAGCGTCTCAAGTACTACTCTAAGATGATTCTCATGCTCTCTCTCATCGTAAGAGTATATTAAAATGTCATCTATAAACACCAGCACAATTCTATCCAAGTACTCTCAAAAAACTCGGTTCATCAAATCCACGAAGAAAGTAGGTGCATTCGTTAACCTAAAGGGCATCACTAACCACTCATATGATCATACATAGTCTGAAATGCTGTCAAAGGAATACCGTCCTCTGCCACTCTTAACTAATGGAAACTAGTGGCCAAATCCAACTGGGAAAACACTCTAACTCCACTCAGCCGATCGAACAGATCATCTATTCTTGGCAAAGGTTACTTATTCTTAATCGTCCTTTCGTTCAACTTACGATAGTCGATACACATCCTCAATGACCCATTTGGGTTCTTTAAGAACACCGCGGCCGCTCCCCAAGGCAATCTGTTTGGCCTAATAAAATTCCTTCCTTCAAGATCCACCAACTGCACCTTCAATTCCTTCATCTCAGTAGGTGTCATCCTGCTAGGTGGTCTACCCAGAGGTTTAGCTCCTGGCACAAGACCTATCCAAAAATCAGCAGCTCATTTCGGTGGTAGTCCTATGATCAACTCAAAGACATCTGCAAACTCCCTTGCTACACGAACCTGAATTAGCTCTTCTCCAACTTCCATGGCACTCAACAGGGCACAAACACTCCGGTCAGAATTCTCCACTGAGAATATCACTCGGTTATGACTATCTGGGTGTCTCAGTGATATCTCCCTATCATGGAAAAATATTCTAGCCTCATACATACCCAACCAATTCATACCCAGGATGATCCCTAAATCTACGAAATCAAAGACATACATATTGCATGCAAACTTATGACCTAACAAATCAAGTTCTAACTGGTCACATCTCATCCCTAGAGTTGCATACCCTCCTATTGGATTCGCAACCCTTGAGGAAGTAACAAGGTAGCTGGGTTCTAAGCATAATCTATCAACCAAACACTGCGATATAAATGAATGTGATGCTCTGGTATCAAAAATTACCCTAACTGGAATACTCTGAATCAAAAGTGTACCTTCCATTACAGTCTTTCCTTTATCAGCTGCAGTTGGCCTAGCTGGTCCAATAGCAAAAGCCTTTCCCTTGTCTGCCCTGACTGGCACGGACACTGATACTTGTAATGCCCAACTTGATCGTAGTTGAAGCACTTTACATTCTTTTTCATTTGCAGCTTTCTTCCTATTACCTGACTAGCACTCATTCGCATAATGACCCTTCTTATCGCACTTGAAACAAACTAAGTCAGCCTTTGACTTCTTGGCAGCATCTCCCATCTAGACTCCCTTTTTCTTAAAGAACTTTCTTTTCGTTCCCTGAGAACCCTGAATTTCCACTGGTTTCTCTTTAGTACAACTAGCAAGCATCTCCTCATGGTGAATTGCCATCTCCACAACTAAATTACTAGGATCACGGAGATGTGGCAGGGTCGCCCTAGCAATCTCGGGCTTTAGTCCCCAAATAAACTTCTCATTTGTCCTGATGACGGTGTCTATAATATTATATCCATAACAGGATAACTCATCAAACTTAGTGGCATACTCAACAACAAATATCTCTCCCTGCTCCAGATCCAAAAACTTTCTCAGCAGCTCTGACTTAGCAAACTCAGACATAAACCTTACAACCCTACCACCTTTGTTGATCAGAGTACATAATAAGGCAATAAAACAAATTTGCCTTTACAACCAAAACACGGGGCGGAATAAAAGAACTCTTATTAACTAGCTTGCCTCCTGCACGTCTCCGAAGCATTTTTCATCTAAAAAGAGAACCTAGCTTGCATCCTTAATTTATATTCACTACCGGGTCAACCTAGCTGGTTATTCTGCCCCTTTCCAAAGTACCATTATGGGTTCATTACAATGTGAATATATATATATATATATATATATATATATATATATATATATGAAGAAGCAATCATAACAACATAATAATACCTACCCATTTGGTTTAATGTCCTTGAAATCACTTTATATTAAAAAATGGTTAATCCCTTTAACCAGTTAATCAAGGAAAACTTCTTCAAAATCTCCATTTCAAAACTCTTTATTTTATGCCATGGTTTTTCCTTTAAAATGAGATTGGGTTATTTGTTTTGAAACCTTAAAACATCAGTTTTGAAACCCCTGGATAACTTCCTTCAAAAGCATAGGAAACTTCTTTTCGAAACACTATGTATATACCTTTTGAAGCTATTTTAAATCGTCTCTTTCGAAACCAAAATATACCTTTCGAAAGTACTAAAGCATTACTAAAAACCTTAGAAACATAGCTTCAAAACCAATGAAAGCAATTCTATCGAAACCACTAAGTTTTGCTTTAAAAACATCTTTTGGGTCAAAGTGGCTATATACGAAAGTATCTCTTTCGAAGCCTTTACTAAAATTGTTTGGGGAAAATTTGATGGCGTCGGAACCATCCCTTCGAAAGCTTAAAACAATTAAGTAAACATTGAAGGGTAGCATCGAAACCCCCTTTCGAAACCATTGCCTTCGAAACCCTTGAACCCTTTCGAAACCATTTAGGAAGTGGCTTAGTATAAGTTTAAAATAAAGGCACCCTTCGAAAGCATAGATGACTTCAATACACTCGAAAGGCAAATGAACAGCAGCAAGGTTTCGACTAGGTCGTAACCATCAACTTCGAAAGCATTATTTTAAAATAAAGTATCTCCTTCGAAAGCTTATACCTTAAAACATAAGATGACAACCCCCTTCGAAAACTATTTACATAACCTCTTTCGAAATCATATGTTTCGACTACATTGAAAGCTTTCAGTAAAACAAAGCAGGCACTTAACATTTGAAAACAAAGCAAAGGTTTTGACCCATCAGAAGCAAGGCTTTCGACACCATGTCTTCCACTTTCCACCAATCCACTACGTACCATCTAAGTGATACCTTGCGTATTGGTTTTGACTAGGTGGGTTTCAGCATGGTAGGTTTCAATTGGGTCGGAGCGAAGGCATATGATTCAAAAGGCACCTCTAAAAGAGGCGGAACCCCCTTTTCTGGATAAAGGTTGAAATTATGCTGATTTTAGCAATTGATTTATAACTAACCTGCCTATTTGTAAACTTTTACTTGGTTGTCTTAAAACTTTTCAAATCCTTTACAAAAATACCTACCGTGTATATTAGATCTAAATCAAGGAAATTTTAACAATTAAGCCCTTCCATTAAGCAAAACCAATAATGCAATTAAGTCCTTCTTTGTAATATAATTTAATTTCCATAGTGAATCAATTAGGAAAAATCCCTAAAAATTATAGAAATTCACTTTCATCGTGTTTTCTAACATACTAAAATTTCAGACCCAAATTCCTCCTGGAATAATCAAAATAATTTTTTAACCCAATTTCATCATATTTCCTTTGAAAATTCATATTAAAGTTTCTATTGCTTGGAAAATTACAAAAATTGAAACTCATCTCCAAAATTGTATTTTTTCATAACATATAATTTTTCCATGGCATTCAAAAATCAATTTCAATCAGTTTTGCCCTAAAACCGCATAAATCCCCATTTCAATAACTTTGTTTAAATCAAACAAATTATAGTTCAAGCATAGCATCATAAAAACAAATTTAATCTTAAATCCAAAAACATATAATCATAGAATAAAATAGAGATGGTATAAATTATTACTCACCTCGAATATGATAAGGACTTTGAGATTTGTAGTAGATTAAATCCCCTAGCTTTAATTCCTTAGCTTGATTTGATTTTTCCCTTTTTCTTCCTTGTAATGGTCGGCTATTCTTTTAGGTTTTGATTTTGAGAAACAAAATGTACGTGAATGGGCAAATGGGAATGTATAGCCGTGAATAAAGAGTGGTACGGCTATTTACTAATATGCCCATGTTTTATCTAATAAGATAAAAGCCATTTTAAATCCATTTAATTTATTAAGTATGGCTCTATGTTGTTTTATTAAAATCTTAATCTCTTATCACTCTAATTCTTATATTATTCTATTTAATTTATCTAATTAAATTTCCTGAATAATGTTATAAAAAATTAGGGGTGTTACACCTATTGTCGTTGGATGGCTTATTTGCGAAAATTAAAAAATAAATAGATAATTATTAAATATAGTAGCACTACAACAAATTGCTATTCCAAACACGGGGAATCAGAATTCCAACGACTGTCATCGGCTTGAATGTTTCATCTCCAAGTTTATGGCCGTTCACATAGGGTCCTTCCTAATTTAAGCCAAGTGCTCCTGTACCCGGGAAGATTCTTTTTAGGACAAGATCTCCCACTCCAAAGGTGCGATTGCGAACCTTGCTGTCGAAGTGTCATGCTACTCTTTTCTGGTGAGTGGCAGCCCCTAGTTCAGCTTCCTCGCGCTTCTCATTGATTTGGTCAAGCGACTCGAGCAGAAGTTTCTCGTTTCTCTTTGATTGAAGTTTCACCTCCGATGAGAAGGGACTTCTAGTTCCACTGGGATCATTACTTCTGAACCATATGCCAAGGCGAATAGTGAGTCCTCGATCGTAGATTTATATGTTGTTCTGTAAGTCCATAATGCAAGTGGAAGCTCATCAACCAAGTTTCCTTTAACTTTTGCTAGCTGCTTCTTGATGGTGGATTTGATTATTTTGTTCATTTCTTCCACTTGCACGTTTTCCTACGGGTGCGCTACTATGGAAAAGCTCTTTTGAATCCGATAACGTTTGCAGAAGTCCTTGAATTCATCACTCTCGAACCGAGTTCCATTATCCATGATGATTTTCTATAGTACTTCAAACCTGCAAATAATGTTTTTCATTAAAAAATGAATCACTTTTTTAGTGGTAATGGTGGCAAGCATTTTCGCTTCATCCCATTTAGTAAAGTAATCAACTGCAACGATAACATATTTGGCTCCTTATTTGGCTATTGGTAATATGTCGATTAGATCGATTCCCCAGATTGCAAATGGTCAGGAGCTGACCATTTGCGTTGAGGATGGGGTTCTCGAGACCTTTAAAAATCTGTGGCATCAATCACAGCGCTTGGTGTAGTCTGGTGCATCTCGGTTGATTATGGGCCAGAAATATCTGTAACATAGAACCTTCTTTGCCAATGTCTGCCCTCCGATGTGCTCGCCACAGCTGCCTTCGTGGACTTCTATCAGAATCTTATTGACTTTATCTTTGCTTACACACCTAAGTAGGGGGGAGGAGAAGCCACTCCTATATAGCACTCCATCTTGTAACACGAATCGTCGTGCCTTTCGAATGAGGTTCTTTCGTTCATTCCTGCCTTTGGGGATTATTCTCCTGAGCAGGTAGTCCTTGATTGGCATCATCCACGATTCTCCCTCTTTGATGGTCTCCAGAACCCAATCGACATCCACTTGGTTTATACTTGGAGCTTCCAACACTTCCACTGGAAGCAATCCTATGACCTGCGAATCTCTGGAGCTGGCTAATTTGGCTAAGTAGTCTGCATTCATATTTGCTCTATAGGCATATGAGCTATGGTGCAGTGTTCCATGTCATTGAGCTGTTCCCATGCTTTTGACAAATAGGGAGCAACATTTCCCCTTTAGCTTAATATTCCCTCTTTACCTGACAAATGACTAACCGGGAGTCGATATAGATATGCACTGCTTTTATTCCCAGTTCCTTTATAATTTTCAATCTTGCTATCAATGCCTTATACTCCACCTTGTTGTTAGTAGTAAGGAACTATAGTCTTAAGGCATAGTAGATCAATCGTCCTTCAAGAGTTTCAAGAAAAACTCCTACTCCTGAGAAGAATTTATTTGAAGCGCCATCGACAAACAGCTTCCATTGTGGTATCGCTTCCATTGTCTCATGTTCTTCATCATCTCGAATAGTGAATTCTATAATGAAATCAGTCAACACCTGCCTGTTAATTGCTCCCAAAGAATGATAAGTCATGTCATACTGGATCAATTCAATATTCCACTTCAGAATTCACCCTGAAGTCTTAGGTCGATAGAGTACCTGTTTCGAAGGTTGATCCTTCAAAACTTTAATTGGATGAGCTTGAAAGTACGTTCGCAACGTCCTTGATGCTATCAGTAAGCAATATGCCAAAAATTTTAACTTTGGATAGTTTTGTTCAGCTCTAGTGAAGCATTTGCTGATGTAGTAGACAGACTGTTGAATTCTAGCTTCTTCATGTACAAGTGCCGCACTTAGAGCATGAGGGGACACTACCAAGTAGATGAATAAGTTTTTTCCCTCTACTGGCTTGGATAGGACCAGTGGAGTCTCCATGTGTCATAGTTGTTCCTCGAAAGCAGTCTAACAATCATGATTCCACTCGAAGTACTTCTTGCCCTTCTTCAGTGCATCAAAGAATGGCATACACTTATCTGTCACATTAGAAATAAATCGACTTAATGCTACAATTTTCCCATTCAAAATCTGCAGTTCCTTCTTTGTTGAGGGGGCTGTGACATTCCATAAGGTAGCTATTTGCTCTGGATTAGCTTCGTACCTCTCGCGTTTACTACGAACTCGAGAAGTTTTCTTGACGAAACACCATACAAGAACTTCAAGGGGTTCAATTTCATCCCATACTTCCAAAGGATTTCAAAATTTTCCAAGAAATTATCCAGATGGTTTCTAGATACTCATGATTTCACAAGTATGTCATCTACATATACCTACACCGTCCGTTCGATCTGATTCTTGAACATCACATTCACTAATCTTTGGTAAGTGACACCAGCATTCTTTAAGCCGAACGACATCATGCAATAGCAATACAATCCCAAGTCGATAATGAAGCCGGTGTTCTCCTAATCGGGCTCATCCATTATAATTTGATTATATCCTGAATAAGCGTCCATAAATGATAGCAGCTCATGTCCCTCTGTTCCGTCAACTAGCTGGTTGATTCTAGGTAGTGGAAATTTATCCTTAGGGCAAGCTTTGTTCAAATCCGAGTAGTCGACAAAAGTCCGCCCCTTCCCATTGACTTCTTGACCAATATAGGGTTTGACACCAATTAAGGATATGTTGCGTCATGGATAAAGCCATTGGTTAATAGCTTATCCACTTCTTCGTTTAATGCAGTGGATTGCTCTAGACTCAAACTACATCTTTTCTGCCTTACTGGTGTGAATTTAGGGTCGATATTAAGTGTGAGAGATGCTATCTTCGGCGATATCCCACACATATCAGAATGTATTCAAGGGAACACATCTAGATTGGCACGAAGAAATTTTATCAGCTCATTTTGCATTTTGACTCCAAGTTGTGAACCTATCTTCAAGACCCAAGTTGGGTCATCCATGTCTATAGGGACATCGACCGTAAACTCCGCCGATGCTGCCCGTTCGTCCCATGCACTCTTCTTTAAGAGTCCATAGTCGTGTCGAAGCATCTATGGTCCCCAAGCCAGGGGTCATTCTGTAATTGCTATGCTCATGGGTCTCTTATGTGGAGAGTCTTCACCATATTCTTACCCTTCTCACATCATTTGGCTTTGCGCAATCAGGCGACGTAGCATTCTCTTGCCGTTCTTTGGTCTCCTCTTACAACTCCAATCCCATTTTCCGTTGGGAAATTCATTGTAAGGCACTATGGAGCCAAAGCTATTTTGAAATCAGCAAGGGCCAGTCGGCCCAAGTAAGCGTTGTAAGCTGAGAACTCATCGATTATCATAAAGTTTTAAATAAGAAATGCCCTTCGTTCTCCTTCTTTGAGTTCTATAGGTAAGTCAATCGTCCCAACTCGCTATTTTGGCTTGCTCGTAAATTCATGAATCTTCGTCCTACAAGCGATGACATCTTTCATGCTGATCTTCATCCTATCGAACGTTTGTCGGAAAAGGATTTTAACCGATCTTCCACTGTCAACCAACACCCTACGCACAACTGCCAACCCAATTCCAATTTTGAATTAGCGGAGCTTCATCTTCAATGGCATAATAGGTTTTCTTAGGAGCATCAAGGAACTAGCGTACCGCTCCATCTCATCCCAACTCTTCTGCGCTGGGTGAGGTCCTCCAGTGATGGTACTTAAGACGAATATATGATCAGTCCGACGAGTTCCTTCTCCGCTGGGCCTCGCCTGATTTCCTTGATTGCTCGAAACATGGGGTTCAGCAGGTTGGTAATTCTGTAGTTTCTTTACGTACTGTTGGAGCCTATTGTTTCTTATTAGTTCCTCGATTAAGTCTTTCAAATGCCGACATTCACTTGTGTTATGCCCATTAGTCTTGTAAAAGCGACAAAATTTCCTCGATTTCTTTTGATGTTCAATGCTCCTACTTGGGCGATTTGTTGTATAGCTAAGTTCCTTAAGTGGCAAGGTAGATGTTCTCCAAGCTATCGTTCAACGATGTATAATCCCCAGATCTTAGATTCCTTAAACGTTTCCCGTTCCCTTTGCGCTTGCCAGAATTCTGATTCCTCTTCTTCTAATTCAAATTCTTTCTTGTTGTAGCTCCTGAACTGTCTCAATCCTGCATAACCATGACATTGCTCTGAACCACCTCCTTTGATTGCTTACTGGCAGATTTGCCTTTGACTATACCCGGCCCTTCCAGTTTTAGGAACTTGTTTGCCTTTCGATGGAATTCTTCTATGGTGGTGGGTTGTTTCATTTTAATCCATCTACCAAAGTCCATATCTGGGTAATGTCTCAGACCAAAGCCATAAAAATCATATCCTCCTTTGGATTTCTTACTTTATTAACTGTGATGTTAAACCAGTTCATGAAAGATTACAGTGACTCATTGGGTCCCAGGTAGAAGCCAGATAAGGACATCACATCTTTTGGTCATGCAATATAGAGTCTTATTGTTTTATTTTTGCTAATTCGTCGAAAATAGAAATATATCTTGATGCAATTCTAGTAAACCATATGAAAGCAATTTCTTCCAAGAACATAGGGAAACATCTACAACAGACAGTATTTGTGGCCCTAGCTCCATCCATATGCCACTCATATTTGAACAAGTGTTGTTTAGGATCCGCCATTCCATTATATGATGGCATAGTCGACGTAGTGAATTTCTTAGGATTTTCTTCCATTAGAACATTTTCAGTGAATGGAGTTCGGCTGGGCACGAAACCCTAGTTTTCATTCTTCTTGCCCCTACTTTCCTCCAATAATCGTTTGACCATGTTAACGATATACTCTTCACTAGCACGGTGGTCTACATGTTGGCTGTCAGGGGCTGCACCGAGTGTTTGAATCTGCAAACGGTCTCAGTTCCCAACTGAAGCCTAGGTTCTCCATTCTCTGGGAGAACCACTCCTGCATGGTCCCATTGACGCATTGTTGGTCTTATTGGGGCGGTCTGAACTTCGTTTCCGGCATTTTTCCTGTTCACATCAGCGTTCAATTCCAATCTACTATCATCAAGTTGCATGTTATCTTTAAAGTTAGAACAAGCATTGCGTTTGTTCACTTGACGGGTGTTTATTCCAAGATTTGGATTTGAAGCGGGCTGCTTTCCAATAGGAGGAATACTTCCATTGCCTTCTATCACGATTCCTGCAGCTCCACCAATAACCTCCTATATTTGTTTATAGTTTCTCTTGTTCAAGCCCAAAATAGAGGAATTTTCCCGTTCTATATTATCTACAGTTTCTTGTCTAACTCTCAGAGCATTCGGTGGCTGCAGTGCTAACAAGGCTTTGATCTTATTAATGAGAGCCTTTTGGTTATCATCCATTTTTTGGTTAAGTTTATTAACCATCTGTTAAGCTCTCCTTTAGTTACAACATCCTATTGAGCGGAGGAATCTGATGCTAGATTTCCAGTATTAACCTCTGTTCGATGATGGTTAGCACTGTTTACTTCAGTTTGTTGGGGGTTTGCATCATCACCACCGACTGTTGCTCCTATTGATCTTACAGAAGTGGTTTTATATTTTATAGGTGCCATTGATACCCGGTGGAAAGTCTATGAATCATTGAAGTAAATTCCGTGTATCTAACCACTAGATCTCTTCTAACCCAAAATAGCAAGCTAGATCTAAGTTGGGTTCAAATTTTCTTAGTGAAAGCACCAAAATGTTAATGTCAAAAATGGATCAATACCTAAGAATAGGTTGTAGAAAACCCATGAGACCTAGATCTAGTAGATGGTAGTAATAGTAAAAGAAAACAAACAGAAATAAGGAAGAGAGACACCATATTTTATAGTGGTTTGGAAATCTTTGGTCTACATCCACTTTATAGCTTTGTTTCTTATAGATTTAACTGAGACTACAAAGAATTTGAGAGAGAATAAGCCACAAGTATAGGGGTTAGACTGAGTCTAAGTCCTAGAATTACCTAAAGTAGCAGCCTTGGTAACTATGATGTAGAGGAAAGAGTTGAAGAAAAGACAGAGCTTCCGCGTACTGATGGAAGTACCATATTATTTATTGGTTTCTCCATGGTCTGTATTTATTGGAGTAGCAGTCATATTGGGCCAAGATAAGACTTGGAGTACAATTCGGATAGAGGCTTGAGGTAGTGCCTGAAGTCGTGAACCAATATGGGTTTACACCATATATCGGTGCCGATCTCTGAAGACGGGGCCGACATTTGTAGTTCAACCCAGGTGGGTTGATTCTTCTTGCATGCTGCACCCTACATGATTTCAATATGTCCCATGTTGTTGTTGTAGGTAGAAACTTCATATTGTTGATAGTTCCTTCATCACTTAATCATTTTACTGTCCTGATTGCTAACTACTCTATTAATCGGTTGTTCAAAATCCTTTGATATCTTTTGGGCACACAAGAAATAGGCAAAGAAAGGCTCATGTAGAGTTTGAGGGAGAAATATGGATGTGTGTGAAGTCATCACCGATCTCTTAAATTCGGTAATGACATCTTACGTTTGCTCCATTTATGTTGAAAAGTCTTTGAGGCGCTTTTCAATCTTACTTTGGTGTGCTTCCAAAATTTCAAGTCATTTCGTTTTCGTATCGACGTTCGAACTCCTATTGATTTTTGCTTGGTTAAAACCCTATTAACATCGGCTAGTATGCCATATATATAAATATATGTACATATATATGTATGTATGTCTGTATGTAGTGTCGATGTTAAAACATGCGACGTCAATATCCTTGGCGTCGAAAGTAATCGAAATGAAAGGATGCGACATCGCTTTAAAACAATGGTGAAGATAGTGGGCATCATTGATGGCGGCATAAAGGATAAGAAGCGGACTCAATGATCACGGAACTAAAATTTTAGATGAATGATGATAACACTATGCCGCCAATGATAGGTTGAAGACGAGAAAGGCGTCGATACAGTTATCATTTCATAGCTATCGAAGTAGCTACCTTAATCTTCCCTCCATATCAACGTCGATATTTATACGTGTGACGCTTCTATAGGCGCGACGACGATATAATGGCATGACATTATCGTAATTATCATGAAAATTGATTTATTTCTACTAAAAGTAAATACTTTTCACCAAATTTTTCTCTTTGTCAAATTTGTATTGGATAATAAAATTTCTTTACCCATACCTTTTTCAAAAATCTACTGCACTCAATTTTCAAAGTCCCAAAACATCGATCAAACTAATTAATTACCCTTAATTAATTATTCATCTGAATGCTTCTCTAGTATAATAAACTCATAGTAATTCGAAATCAATTGGAAAAACCCCCAAAAATTCTAGAAACTATAAAATACCATATTCTTTACCATAAAAATTTTTAGGGCTAAAAACTATATTTAATTATTTGTAACAACTAAAACCCGAAATTAACCCAATTTCCACCTTAGGAAATTCATAAAATATTTATTGTAATTTGGAAAATTATGAAATTAAAAACACATCTCCAAAATAATGTTTTACTCAACATACTAGAAAATCAAAGCTATTGGAGATTAAAAACTTAGGTTTTTCCTTAAAAACCCACTTAAATAATTTTAGAAAAATCCATAAATCATTATTCTATCTAAACAATGATCATACAACCATATCTCGGTAAAAAAATATTATAATTCTTGGTACTATCCATAACTGAATATAAACATAAGCAAAAGAGATGGTTCATGTATTATTCACCTTTAAGTTAATTGTTGGAGTTGAGATTTGTGGTTGGTTTAGTTTCCATTAGCTTTCTCTTGAATCCCCTTTGATTTCATAATCTTACTTAGCTGGTTTAATGGATGGCCTTGACTTCTCTTTTGATGTATTAAAAATAAGAATGATATGAGGAGGATACCTATTTTTCCCCTCTTATATATTCTCTTATATGTTAAGCTTTTAAAACAATCTCATTAATTAATTTATTAAGGCACGACCTTTGTTAATAACGAATTCTCATTCTCCTTAACCATTTACATTATTCTATTTGATCTCTCCAAAAAAATTCTAAATAATGTTAAACTAAAATTAATGGTGTTATAGGCTCTCCTCTTTAAAGAATTTTGGCCTCGAAATTCAGTAAGGACTACATAATAAGATATCAAACATGCAAATAATGCTAGTATATCCTATCAGCCATAAAGTCTACATACAACAACCACCATAACAGCTCAGGATAAGTATCCCTAACTATCCTTTGTCTTTCAAGTATAGTCTTTCTCATTGTCGTTCCATTGGACTTTCACTAAATTGACTGTCTTGTTCCTTAACCTCTTCTCATCTCTCGCCACAACTCGAACTGGTTGCCTAACAAAAGTTATATCTAGTTTTACTACTAAATCTTCCAATGCAGTCAGAGCGATAGTAGTTTCTGGATCATGCATATACTTCCTAAGATGAGAAACATGAAACACATCGTAGACACCTGCCAAACTACTCGGTAACTCTATTCGGCATGCGAGTTTTCCAATCCTCTCTGTAATAGGAAACGGTCCAACGTATCTCGGTGCTAATTTCCCCGACTTTCCAAATCGTACGACACCCTTCATCGATGATACCTTAATGAACAAACGATCTCCAACTGAGAAATCTAAATATTTACGTCTTTTATCTGCATAATTTTTCCGCCTAGACTAAGCTTCCTTCATCATTGTCCAGATTAATTCAATCTTCTCTATGGCTTCTCTTACCAAAACAAGGACCAATCTGTCTCTGGTCTCTAACCAACATGTTGATGATTTGCACGGTCTTTTATACAAAGCTTCAAAAGGCACCATTCCTATACTAGTCTAATAAATGTTATTTTTGGAAAACTCAACAAAGTGCAAATGGTATTCCCACGACCCACCAAATCTAGTACACAAGCCCTCAATAAATCTTCAAGTACCTTATTGACTCTCTCTGTCTGCCCATCCTTCTGTGAGTGATAAGCGTTACCCATCTTAAGCTTGGTACCGAATACCTCCTGTAGAATCTTCTAAATTCACTAGTGAAAAAAACATCTGTGTCATCGACTATACTACTAGAAGCCCCATGTAGTCTAGAAATATTCTTCATAGACAACTTAGCCAATACAGGTGCCGTCTTGGTTGACTTAACGGGAATGAAATGTGCACTCTTGGTCAGTCTATACACTATGACCCAAATACTTTCAAATTCCTTTGTTCGACCTTGAAAACCCATCAATAAAGTCCATAGACATAGAATCCCATTTCCAAACTGGTATATCTGAAGGCTGAAGCAATCCGCTCGGCTTTTGATCTCGGCTTTTACTTACCAACAATTAACACATTGCTTTACGCACAAGCCTATATCACTTTTCATACCTTCCCAGAAGAAACTTCTCCTTATATCCTGATACATCTTAGTTCCTCTATGATGTATAGTAAACTTCGATCGATGACACTCCCTAAGAACTTCCTTTCTTAGGTCACCAACATCTAGAACACATAACCATCCCTTCTTAACCATCCTCTCTGGTTAAGACTAAAATATTTTAGATCACCGATCTCGGTTCCACCTTCCAATCTTCTAATTTTTCGGCTAACAATGGATCATCTCTCTTCTTAGAAGCAATCATCTCGATCAATACTGATCAAACTTCCAAGCAAGACAACATGGCAGTACTTTGACTGCAACTAGCAGTTAACCTTAACTTCACGCTATAAATAGTCAATGCTTCCAAATCCTTCCATTCCGCTAATATTGCTAACACCTTGCTTTGACTTTTTTTCTACTAAATGCATCTACCACTTTATTTCTTTTCCCCAATGTATACTCAACATTAAAGTCATAAGCGGCTAAAAACTCCAACCACCTCTGCTATATCATATTGAACTCTTTCTGAGAGAATAAATACCTCAAAGACTTGTGATTCGTATGCAACTCGAATCGTTCTCCCTAGAGGTAGTATCTCCACACTTTCAATGCAAAAATCACTGTCAACTCCAAATCATGAGTCAGATATCTAACTTCATACTGTCCGAGCTGTCGAAAAGAGTAGACAAATACTTTACCCATGTGCATCAACACAGCTCCCAATCTAGTTCCACATGCATCCGTATAAACTACTAAATCCTGATTCCCATTTGGAACAACTAACACGGGCGTATTGGTCAACAAATACTTTAACTCAAGGAATGTTTCCTCACATTTATCAGACCAAATAGACTTTATGTCCTTCCTAGTTGGTTTAATTAGGGATGTTGATATCCATGAGAAATCCTTGATAGATCTCCAGTAAAAGTCAGCCAATCCAAGAAAAATCCTTACCTCGGTCACCGTCTTGGGTCTCTTCCAATTATTTACAGCCTTAATCTTAGCTGGATCGACGGATAACCCTTTCTATGAAACCACATGACCAAGAAACTTTACTTCTTGCTATCAGAAATGACACTTTGAAAACTTCGCTTTTAGTTGATGTTGCCTCAACGTCTTAAGCAACATTCTAAGATGAATCTCATGATCTCTTTAATCCTTAGAATATACCAAAATGTCATCAATGAATACCAACACGAACTTATCCAAGTTCTCTTAGAAAATCCAAATTTTCAAATCCACAAAGAAAGAAGACGCATTAGTCAATCTGAATGGCATCACTGACCACTCGTACGAACAATATCTCGTTTGAAATGTCGTAAAAGGAATACTGTCCTCCGCCACCTTTAATTGATGGAGTCCTCTCGCCAAATCCAACTGGAAAAATACTAGCTCCACTCAACTGATTAAATAAATAATTGATTCTCGGCAAATGATATCTGTTCTTTATCGCCTTCTCATTCAACTTATGATAATCGATACACAATCTTAACGACCCATCTAGTTTCTTTACAAATACCGCGACCGCTCCCCATGACGAACTGCTTGGTCTAATAAAACTCTTTCCTTCTAAATCCATTAGCTGCACATTTAACTCTTTCATCTCGGTAGGTGTCATCCTACAAGGTGGTCTACTTACGGGCTCAAATCTAGGTACAAGATCTATTTGAAACTCAAAAGCCCGTTTCGGTGGTAGTTCTTTAACCGGCTCAAAAATATTTGCAAATTCCCTTACAACTAAAACTCGATTCACTTCGTCTTCTATTGCCATTGCTCCCAACAAAGTATAAATACCCACACCCGAGTTATCTACTAGTATATAATTTGATCTCTACTATCAAGGTGTCTAACTGATATTTACTTATCTCAGCAAAATATCCTAGCATCATATTTGCTCAACCATTCCTACCTGAAATAATCTCAAAACCTGCAAAATCAAATACATACAAACTACATGCAATAATATATCCTAGCAACTCAAACTATAAATGGTCGCATCTCATCCTAAGAGTTGTGTACCCTCCTATTGGATTAGCCACCCTTGGTTATAATTTTGTTGGAATGAGGTATTTTGTGAATAATTTGAATTTTGGATATTTTGGTAATGATTCGAGTTTTGTTGGGAATGATGGGAATTTTGATTTTGTGGAGAATAAAACGATATTTTGTTGAGAAAAACCAAAATTTGAATTTTGATTTTGTTGTTAAGAATGATATTGAATTTGACTATACTGAGAATTGAACGTATTTTGATTGTGTTGAGGGAGATTTTGATTATCAGACCTATGTTGTGATAGAAAATTGGGATATAATTTAGATTTTCCTTTTTGATTTTCTGACATTATTGAAATTGGATGTAGAGAATTATTTGAGGAGAGTAAGAAAATTTGAAGAAATTGGTGTAATTAAAATTGTGAAAATATATAGAGAAAAGAAAGATGAGAATGCAATGATAAAAAAAATGACCGTTACATATATCCGGCTTTATGCAACGATCCCTTTTTTTTATCGATGCTATGTTATAGGTATAGTCGGGTTTCATAAAGTAAGCTAAATACAACCAGTTTTATAAAAGCCAGTTATACTCTCACCCTCCAGGATTCAGGTTGTCAATGCAATTCACAATAGAGCAATCCATCCGGGTCATGTCCCAATCGACCTTCGGTTGAGGATGCTCTTAATGGTTTGAAGAGATATCATCTTGTTGTGCACTTTACATGCCTATACCATGTCTATATTGCATATATTTATTTATATTTAATAGGCAAATCAGTATCGAAATTGCATTCTAGTTTGTTTGGAGGTAGGAGGGAATCATATGACATATTCAAAAATAAAAAATTTGCAAGTTGGAGCAACAAAATTGAGCCTATCCAAACAATGATCACTCCGCTACTCATCTCGATCCAAATTATCACCTCAAACTAATCAAAACCGCCTCTTTCCCTCCTTATTTTATCGCCCCCTTCTTCCTCGCCGCTTCCCTAACCATTTTCTAACCCTATCCCTCAAAACAAAAAAATTCAGGAATCATGGTGCCTTCGAATGGTACAAATTTATCTAACCAGTCCAACCTGTTCCTCGATCTCTGCTCACTTGTACTCACTATCCTCCACTCTCCGCCCCTTTGTCAACCCAATCGCCTCCCGCCACGTCGCTATTTTCCGTTGAGGCGTCCTGTCACGCCGGCCGGTATGGCGTCGCTGCTTCTTGGAGCTTCTCTTTCTTTGATGGTTTGCGGCTCGATTACCTTTGTTATTGGTTTTATTTTGATGCCTTGGGTTCTTGGTTTAGTCATGCTTTTTTACTTTCTTGGAGTTCTGGAGAATATTACTGGGTTCTGGTTGGCGCTTTTTTGTCCATTACGTAAAGAGATCTCAGGTTAGATACTTCTTTTATTTTGTGGAAATAAATCTCTGGTTTCGTACCAGTTGTAACTTAAGGAGTGCGTATAGCTTTCTTTTAGTTTTGGTTAAGGGTTTTATTTTTCTGTGATACGTTTTGTAGAATTTGAAAGTTTGTATGTAAAATGTTATGGTTTGGGAGTTTAGTTAAACAATCATTGGTATTGCTCTTATAACTGTATAATTGTCATTTGTTTGATTGTCAAGCGGAGCCTAATGTTTTATTTTAGATATTTCATGATTTTTCATCGAATATGCATCCTGTGGCTGTAAGTGGTAAATACTATCTTAAGCATACCTCATCATTCATTGAAAAAAAAAGAACGCTAAGATGGATGGTAGGGCGACCCACGTCCTTTTAACAATCATTTTCAAATGTCAGCGAGTTGTACATATAATCGAAAATTGAACGGGGCAGGGCAAAAGCATTCAATTTCACCTTTATTAAAGAGTCGTGTTTAATGCATCCCACTACGTGCTCCATCTTATCCAATTTCGATCGGCCATGTACTACCGATCGAAATTGGTAAAATAAAATAAAAATATATATTGCATTCGCTAGTATATCACCGAAATTTTTTAATTGCATCCAGCAATATACTCCCGAATGAAACAAATGCGTAAAATGAAGCATGCAGCATGCAGCGGTGTGTATTTAGCACGAATTTTATTAAAATTTGAATTTCTAGAACGTTTTCCTTTAAAAAGAACACATTTATTCTCTCTATATATGAGAATCAGTGTGGTCAGATGTCCCTGCTAGGTTTCCCATAGTTGTGCGCCTCTCAACGATCGGTGAGGATGTAGGGATCCTCTAGAAAGGCAGAACACATAAAAATACCTTATGAAAACATTCATTTAGGTTATGCAACAATTTTTAGTCGGTGGTTGTATAGTTGTGTACACTACTACGATCTATTAGAATTTGCTTGACATTTTTAATATCTTGCTTCAAATTTTGATGAATTAAATGATTGATGTATTGTATTACCTACCAGTTGCTATCGAAAAGTTGTCATTTTCTGCTGTTATTAATATAATTGACAGGTCCAATATTTCAGAAAAAGGTGGAAAAAGTTATCAACATAATTGACTTGTTCTTGATACTTGATAGTATTGTGAAAAGTGAAAAATGCAACTGACATGTTCTCGATATTTTATTGACAATTGAAAAAGATCATGAATACTACGATTTGACTTAATTATGAATTCAGAGTCAGTATGGTTGTTTATCAATTATGGTTAGTATGGTTGTTTATCAATGAGGGTTAGTATGATTGTTTAAACTTTTGAGGATTTGAGTTAATTGACATGCATATCAAAGAGTTTATGTTCAACGGAAAGATAATTTATATACCTTCCTTGTTTGGTGGTTCAAGGAAGTGCTTAACGACCGCAACCTTCTTTACTTCACTCATTTATATCATTGATGCAGGCAATGAAATTGGCATCCCTACGGAGTGCCTATTCAATTGCCTAAATTGAACTAAGATAATAGGTTCTGGTCAATAGTTGTTAGGTAATTCCTTAGTCGGTTTACATATGCTCTTTTTTCTGTTTGAATATTTTCAATACCACACCGATGGGCTTTTTTCTTTTCTTTTTCTTTTGTCAAATATATTAGCATTAGTTGTTATTTGCTAATATTATCGATGATGATGAGTATCCAACTCAATATAACGTGAGCCATAAAACTCATCAATAGTTGTGCATTCAATAATTGGCCATGTTGGGGCATACACGTCAGTTTCAGTTTGACCTTATCATAAACTGTGTGTATATCATGGACTAAAAAACATTATCTCAGCATGTGTATGCCATTTTTTGTCAGATTGTGCCTTGACACTGCATTTATTTAATTGTGTAACTAATGGTATCCAATAACCAATAATTATCATCCAAGTCGCAAGTGCAAGATTCTCACTAGAAGCTACTATTTTTTATTCCACTTGCAAGCAGCATGCACTAATTTTCGATAGATTATCCTTTTTTGAGTTCATTGTTCTCCACTAACGTTTTTCCCTTCGTTTAATCTTCCAATCATATATTCATATCACACACCATAACAAAACTTTGTATGTTATATGATTCAACTTATGGTGTAAAATTCATGTAAAATAGTGTGCAAACGTTTGTCGGACTAATTCTTCACCGTAAATTAGGAACGGTATGTAGCTTTTTCCAGTTGTTCTCAAATGTGACTTGTGAGCTACAATCTTGCAACTGAGTACATATACAAGATCATGTTGGTTAATAAAATTAGATCTATCTGTTATCATTTTTCTGTGTGACTATGATTAACACATATTAAAAAATAAATAAATAGAAAAAAAAAATCATCAGAAGTATCTGAATGCATTCAGTGGATATAATGAGCTGGGCTAGTTTCCTTGATGGTTATATGTGCTGTAACTGGCCACGTGCATACGATGGTTTGTTTGTGTTCAATCATGACATATATGATTTATATGGATGATATGACATGCCATACTGAATCTTCTTAAGTTTCATAATCCAAGGAGGGGGGTCCTAATAGTTGTCAATCTTAACAAAAAAAAGAAAACGAACATAATGGTGAAGTATATTACTACAATGATTTGGCCAGTAATATATTTATTTTTCTAATGCGTGGCAACTATTTTTAAGCTATTATGAACCTTTAAAAAGTGAATATTTGTCATTCTGCATACCAATTACGGACAGTGTGTCAACTTATTTACACACAAAAAACGCAAACAGAACAATTTCTGATCAAGACCGAACTTAAGTGGTATAATTATGCTTACAGCTTTTGTATACAGAATATACAATTTGAGATTTATATTTGAATGTTCTATGTTGACTGACTAGTCCAAGCACAAATAACATTTGGAATTGTCTAATTTGCAGGGCACTTCTTTCCCAAAGTTGGAACTAGTTTTGATTGCCTTAACGAGGACTGAAAAAATAGTGCTGCAACAAATAATAATGTCCATTGTTGCCGCAGATGGTATGCCTTTGGGATTGGACTCCCATTTACCTTATTGATACAGATGAATATACAGCTATCTTGTTGTTTTTTTTTTCCACTTCGCAAATCATGTAACATTTACTGTTCTGGTGACTAAATGTAAAAATTTAGCAGTTTGATAGTTTATAGTTTGTTCACCTTTTGTCCATATAATGTGGGTTTGAACGCAGCTTAACGTAACCTTTTATGATACAACAATCTCCGTTTTCCCTGAAAGCGTGAGGTTGTTGATAAGTTGTTGTATGAAATGATTAGCTACGAAATCAGTGAGCTTTCTACTGGGCAATTGTGCCATCTGTGTTGTTGAGCAGTCCACATCAATTGAAGATACCATCAGTAGTACAAAAATACAAATTGCTGGCAATGCATCCTTGCCATCAACAGTAAAAAGTATTTATTACGCCATCCGTGTGATTATGAATGAATGATGGTGCAAGGTACAGCCATGCACTGCGGTCCCGGTTGCACGATGAAATTGAGGTAGATGGTGTTGTTGGACGTTACAATGGTTCCTACTTTTTTATATGTTGGTTGAGGTGACGTAACACGTGTTATCACAATATGGTATCAGAGCCACTTGGTGAGCAAGATTCAGACCCTCACCATGAAGACCCATCAGCAGCAGGCAATAATGAAGAGACTGTAGATACAACATCAATTGGTTCGGTCACTCTTGATGAATTATCACAACATGATAGGTGGCATAAACAAGACCTCATCAACAACAGGAATGCATTATCCTTAAGGAAATTGGAGAGAGTTACTCAAGAATTATCATCTACGACCACAAATTCGTCCAAGAACAGCCAAGAAGTCAACAATAAATTGGATAAGATGTAAGAAATGATGAATAAGTTTTTTTTTGAACTGAAAGATATCAAGAATCAATAGACTCCAAATATCAGAAATGACATCAATAGATCAAATTCTCTTACTCATGCACACAACCACGGATCACATATTTATGTCCCTCCAAATCATAGAGCTCCAATATTACCCAGACCAGACCCAATCAATCTAGATCAACCTACCTAAAGAAACTCTGATCATCACTCCAAATATTCTACAAAACTCAATACTAAAATAGAATTTCCTATATTCACAGGTGAAGACAGAGTTATTGACTGGTTAAGACAGATTGAACAATTTTTTGTGTACGACAATACTGACATTCAGGAGTGGATTCACATTTGTTCCTTTCACCTAAAAAAGGAGGCTTTGCAGTGGTTTTACAGGTACTCTCATCAGGTACCAGACTATGATCAATGCTCTACATTTTACAAGGCTATCCATGTACGTTTTAAACCAAATGAATTAAAGAGACCATATGACACATTTTCTTCTTTGAAACAAACCACTTCTGTTATGCATTATGTCAACCAATTTGAACAGTTAGAAGGAATGATTGAACAATTTACTCCTACATATCTTTTACAAAAAAATTTAGGGGGTTTAAAGGAGAAAATTAAATTTGATGTTATTGCTGCCAACCCACCTGATTTTGATTTAGCAGTTGTTCTTGCCAAAACTTATGAAACCAAATGGTTATCACCCAATAAATATTCAAAAAATGATTATTTCAAAAACAGTTTTACCTCTACAAATTCTTCCTCAAATAATCAAGGATTTCCCTCCAAAGCAACTGTTCAAAATTTTTCTGAAAAATAGTCAAAAATTAAAAGCTTAACTAACTCTTGATGAAATTTTAGACAAGAAAAGAAAAAAATCTTTGTTTTGGTTGCAATGAGAAATATCACTATGGCCATAAATGTAAAACCAAATAAGTATATATTTTAGAGGGTGTTATCAATTTAGATGACTCATCTGATCAAGATGATCCAGCTGATGATTTTTTACAACTTCATGGTTCAGATAATCTTCAAGAATCAGATTATACACTACTTTCAATATCTATAAATGCACTGCTAGGAATTCCATCTTTACACACTATTAAAATAAGGGGAAAAATTAATAATAAATATGCCATTTTTCTAATAGACTCTGGTTCAACTCACAGTTTTATTAACAATACCTTAGCTCAGAAATTAAATTTAAAGAAAAATCGAACAAGAACGTATGAGGTGCAGGTTGCCAATGGCCAGAAGCTTCAAGGTAATGAACTTTGCTCTCGAATTTTATTAACATGTCAAGGTTGCAAAATGCCTATAGATCTATTAGTTCTTCCAACGGAAGGTTGTGATATTGTCGTGGGTACACAATGGATGAGGGAGCTTGATGAAATTTGTTTTAATTTCAAGAAACTTCAAGTTCGAATTTATTATAATAGCAATGAATATAAATGGCAAGGATTAACAAGTTCTAATATTCATCATTTTAGTGAAAATAAAATTTCAAAAGAATTGAATTCAGCTCATTTAAAATTCATGCTTCTTTCCTAATCCATTTCAACAGCATCAGACAATCACATTCACACTGATATTCAACAATTACTTCATGAATTTCACTCTATCATTACATCACTTAATACACTACCACCAAAGAGAGACTCTGACCACACAATTCCACTATTACATGGTTCAAAGCCAGTTTGCTTAAAACCCTATAAGCACTCATATCATATTAAAGATGAGCTTGAGAAATTAATTAAAGAAATGTTAGACTCTGGTATTATCAGAAACAGTAATAGTGCATTCTCAGCTCCAGTTGTGATGGTTAAGAAGAAAGGTGGCTCTTGGAGGTTTTGCATAGATTATAGAGGGTTAAATAAGCTTACAATTAAAGATAAATTTCCTATTCCCCTTATAGACGATCTCTTAGATGAACTTCATGGCTTAAAATACTTCACTAAACTTGACCTCAAATCTGGCTATCACCAAATAAGAAAGCATGAAGATGATATTCATAAAACTGCTTTTCGAACACATGAAGGTCATTATGAATTTTTAGTCATTCCATTTGGATTATCCAATGCCCCTTCAACATTTCAATCCCTTATGAATTATATTTTTAAATCTTTTTTGAGGCAATTTATTTTAGTTTTCTTTGACGACATTTTAATTTACAATACATGCTAGGATGATCATTTGAAGCACTTGAGAATCACATTACAAATATTTCACGACAATCACCTAGTCATCAAGTTGTCCAAATGTTCATTTGCTGAAAACAAGCTACAATATTTGAGCCATATTATTTCTGAAAATGGCATTTCAGTGGATAAAGAAAAGTCCAAAGCAATTTTAGATTGGCCTTAGCCACACAACATCAAAGCTTTAAGGGGATTTTTAGGCCTTTCAAGATATTATAGAAAATTCATTAGAGGTTATGGCATGATTGCAAAACCACTGACAATAATGTTGAAGAAAAATTCTTTCCACTAGACAACAGAGGCTACTGATGCATTCTATAAATTAAAGTCTTGCTTTATCAATCCTCCAATTTTAGCTATGCCTAATTTTAACAAAGAGTTTGTCGTAGAGTGTGATGCAAGTGGATCTGGTATACGTACAGTGTTACTACAAGATAACAAACCACTTGCTTATATTAGCCAAGCACTATAGGGAAAAAATATGCACCTATCAACTTATGAAAAAGAACCCCTTGCTTTAATACATGCTACAAAAAAGTGGTCACATTACTTAATTGGAAGAAAGTTTATAGTTCGAACAGATCATCAAAGTTTGCAACATCTCTTGTCTTAGAAATTGACTACATGAATTCAAGGAAAGTGGTTAGCAAAACTGCATGGGTATGAATATGAAGTTCAGTACAAAAAATGAGAGGAAAACATCATAACAGACAGTTTATCAAGGATGCATGTTGACTCATATCTCTTGGCAATTTCAGTTCTACAACCGGATTGGATTACTAAACTCAGAACAAAAATAAAACAAAATCCATTTTATGAAATAAAGAAAGAAAATATTCTACAAGGAACCTTGGATTCCACAAAGTATCAGATACTTGATGACTTGATATTTTACAAAGGAAAATTTTTACTGGACCATTCTCAGTCAGTACTCATCAACACAATATTGTTTGAATCTCATTCATCACCACTTGGAGGACACTCTAGAGTTAAAAAGACTTTGAAAAGAACAAAAAGGGTTTTCTTTTGGAAGCACATGAAGAAGTCAGTAGAGCAATACATTCAACAATGTGATGACTGCCAAAGAGCTAAATCAGAGAACATATCATCTCCAGGCCTACTGCAACCATTACCCATACCAGAACAAGTTTGGACTGACATATCAATGGACTTTATTACCCATCTACCAAAGAGCAACAATGCAATAGTTATTTTTGTAGTGGTTGACAAACTATCAAAATATGCACATTTTTGCACTTCAACATCCTTATACAGCAAAGCTAGTGGCTAAAGTATTTTTTGATGGTATTTTGAAGTTATATGGCATGCCAAAAGCAATTATAAGTGACAGAGATTCCCTCTTCCTAGCACATTTTGACAAGAATTATTTCAGCTATAAGGGTGTACCTTAAAATTTAGTTCTTCCTACCACCCACAAACAGATGGCTAAACTGAAATCACAAATAAAGCTTTGGAGACTTACCTTAGGTGTTTTGTTTGCCACCAACCTAATGAATGGAGAAACTGGCTCACACTTGCTGAATTCTGGTTCAATACATCATGGAAAGAAGCCACACACATGACACCATATGAAGTACTCTATGGCAAACAACCTCCAACACTCTTATCCTTTGTACCAAATACTGCAAAAGTTCAACAAGTAGAGCAACACTTATTTTCTAGGGACATCACATTACAATTTCTAAAAGAAAGTCTAAATCTTGCTTAAGAAAGAATGAGAAAATTCACAGACAAAAAACGAACAGAGAGATATTATTCTACTGGTGATTGGGTTTATTTAAAGCTACAACCCTACAAACAACTTTCAGTTAGTACAACAAAAACAACAAAACTTTCACCAAAATATTATGGACCATTCAAAATTATCCAGAAAATTGGAACAGTGGCTTATAAATTAGAATTACCTGACTGGGCTCAAATTCATCCAGTCTTCCACATTTCGCAACTGAAGAAGAAACTCGGTTCTACTATTATTTTGCAGCATGACTTGCTTTCCTACAGAGAACAATTAGTAGATGAACCTGAATCAATTATTGATCGCAGACTAATACCATGAAATAACAAGCCAGTTGCTTAAGCCTTAATAAAATGGAAGGATAAACCAGATTTAGAAGCTATATGGGAAGATTATTGGGAGATTATTCGAAAATTTCCTACATTAGACCTTGAGACAAGGTCTCTTTTTAAAGGGGAGGGGAGTTGTTATGCCCAAGCATTTCACCAAACAACCGATGTGCGCCAAACTGGAATGTCATTTCAACAAACACTTATGGATAAGAAGCTACCCACGACACCTAGTTCGACTGCAATGGTAAAGGAAGATCATGATGGCTTAGAGATGATGCAGACACAAGATAATATGGATAGAAGTTCATGATGATACTCGAAAAGCTAAATGGAAGAGTGTGCACGTTGTGCACATGTGCACGTGCACAACATATCTGTGTTAAACTACAACTTTTCAATAATGAATTATGGTCTAGCTAATGTATTGTGATGAGTTGTCAGTGACTGGGTCAGTTGAATGAGTCCTTGCTAACTAGTTATATGTACAAGAGAAAGGGCATGTAATGGATGAATGATATGAATAAAACGTGATATCAATTTCTCAGTTCTGTGCATTTCTCTTACCTTGTGCATTTCTTAATTCTACACATTTCTTGACATTATTCTTCTTTCACCCTTTTTTATATTTTCTGTTATTTGCTCCTTCACCATCTTCTCCAGTTGCAATATCGCCCTTTCCTCTGCCATTTCTTCTCCCCTGATTACCATGTGCTTTCTACTGTATAGAATGCAACATAAATTTTACTGTAATAGAATCGTTATACCATATACTTTCTAAAAAAGGAAAGAAAAAAATCATTATACCATGTACTTTCTACTGTAATAGAATGCAACATAAATTTTAATCAGTGAGATCCTACATTCAAAATAAAGAACATTTTTTTGCTGTTCAAAATTTTGTTTAGGTTTCAATTTTGATTCTACTATTAGATGAGAGTTGAAGGAATAAAAGTTGGAAGTAAATCGAGAAGCAAATGAGGAGGAGAATAGAGAATGGAGAACATGTGCAAAATGATGATGTGGAAGGGGTTAAAAAGGAACATTTCATAAAAAACTAAAAGGGCAACTCAACATTTTTAGGGGTCAAAATAGAATTTACCAAAAAAAATATTTGCATAACAATAACATAGTTGATTGCTACAAAACAACTATGCATTTAATTACTACATCCGGATAAAGCAGTTGACATTGCATTAGTATGATCAGGCCCGGCCCAATACAGAGTCGGGAGAGACAATAGACTAGGGCAGCATCTCAACGAGGGGTAACAAAAAATAGATTAAAAAAATATATACATAAATAAATAAATTGGAATACGCGTTTGCTCCTCCAGCGCTCCAGCTCTATTGCAACGTTGCAGACCCACAGCTAGCATCTTCATCCCTCTTAAGTCTCAACAGTCGTAGCTACCCTCCAAGCTCCAACACAAACCCCACTAACTTGGAATCTCAACTCAAAGCCTCAAACCCTGCATTCAATTTCGAATTTTATCCCCAAATCGAAAATTGGAATCTCAGCCCAAACTAATGCGAGTAGTACTAGAATTGGTCAACTTGTTAAATTTTTTTACCATGATTATCTATCATGCTGTGTTCTGCTATTGCTAAATGCTAATGCTAGGTATATTCTGCGAAGACTACTAGAGTGCTACTGGCCTGTTATTTATCTAGATTTTTTCTATGATTGTTGCCATACCGGTTAATTAATTTTTTTTCTTGTTTGAGTGATACTGTATTAATGAGAATGTTGGTTGTTAATTAAGAATTGTTTTTGTTATAGTTTGACTCACAACATTAAATAATTATACATTTTTTATGTGTCAAATAATAGAATATTGTATCAATGAATAATATATTATAATACTTTGTTGTATCTTAAATTGAGTTAGGAATCGGAAATAAAATTCTGGATATCTAAATAGAAAGAAAAGGCAACGCAGATATGAAGAACAAAAGTCATTAGCCAGTTCAATTTCAAATTTATTTCAAGCAAGAAAGAAAATTTCTCAAACTTCAAATTCAATTCAAATTGAAGAAACAAATTTGGAGAATGAGAATATTGATTCTCAGAGCATCTCCAGCACGATGGCTATTTTTAGGAGAGGGAGAGGAAAAAAGGTGAATTCCTCCCAGTCTTCCAGCAGCAAGTGGGAGGAATTCTGTCTTTTTTTAAAAAAAAGAAAAACTATAAACAGTGTTATGAACACCGTTTATAGAGTCAAGCGGGCTTCAAAAATCCTATTTTCTTCTTAAACGGCTTTCTGAAAACCATTTAGAGCATAAACGGTTTTCAGAAAACCGTTTAAGAATCATGCTCAAAAAATTAAATGGAAAAAACCTCCAACTTAGCCAAAAAATGGGAGTTCTCCTCATTTTCTACCAAACCCCTACTGTTGGAGAAGCTCTAATAACTATATGCACGAGGAGCCATTAAATGAAAATGCTAACTTGTAGAAGTCACGGAGGTGCATGATGAAGATACTAAGGTTTAAAACTTTATGAAGAAACTTTTGGATTTTAGTTGAACTTAAGATTTGAAAATATTGACAATGATGAATTGAAAGATCATTGTATGAATCTAGAAAGTTTTTTGAAGCACAATGAAGAGCAAGATCTTTGTGGTAAAGAGTTATTTTTTGAGCTCGACAACTAAATGGAATTCTACCATCAAAAGTAACTAAGCCAATTGATATACTTAATTTTTTGAGATCTTAATGCGATGTAAGTGGATTCCCAAACGCTTGGGTTGCTTATCGAATTTTATTGACTATTTCTATTAGCTTCAGCGGAAAGAAATTTTTCAAAATTGAAATTGATAAAGACATATATCCAGACTACTATATCGCAAGAGAGATTAAATGTGCTAGCTATGATTTCAATTGAAAATGAGTATGCAAATAACCTTAACTATGAAGATGTAATAGAGAAGTTTGCTTCAAAAAACACAAGAATAAGTTGTTTTCATTGATACATATTAATATGTTAGGATGTTATGTTTACATTTGGATTTTTTGACATGTAATCAAAATGATTAGTTGATTAACATTTTGTGATGGATGTTAAATTTTATAAAGCATTTACATTTTGTCTTGTACATATATATTTTTTGGTTGAGTTAAAGGGCAACAAAAATAAACATAAATACTTGTTGTACTAGGGCATTGAATACTCTTGGGCCGACCTTAAGTATGATGCAATTGAATCTCGATATCTATGCATTTAATTAGTGCATCCGGATAATGCAGTTGACATTGCATTAGTATAATGCAGCTGATATTTAACTACTACATCCAGATAATGCAGTTGACATTCAGAATGATGTAGTTTCAACTATATTAAAATGATGTAGTTAAAACTGCACCACCCTCAAGCATGATGTTTCACAATTAAATACTCATGTACTTAATTAAAATTCATTTAGGATATTTAAAGTTCATATATTTTTCGCTAAAAATTAATCGTTTTTACGAAAGACAATTAAATATGTAGTTAAAAAAAATGATTTCTAAAGTTTATTTATGAATCAACAGCACATATCATTAAAAGCTTACAAAATTATGATTTATGGTGAAATGGAACCACTACAAGAAAATATACTTTTAGTTGCACTTATTAGCGGTGTTTTGAGGTAAGTGCAACTATTATCATTTTATGCTTTAATTTCAACACCCCCAAAATTTACCGCCTATCCTGCCTATAATAAAAGTCTAAAATAATTGTTACGTTTTCTAATTTTAATTTCCACATCTTCATTTTTCTTCAATTTGAATTATTCAGTTGTCCTATTTCCTCGTCGTCATCATGCACTTCATTTGTCTTTCGTGTTCATCATCGCACTACTCCTCTCCGACATGCCAGTCCTCTTTAAAGCCAATCGAATCCTCTCCGACATGCTACTCCTTTTCACAATCGATCGAATACTCTCCAACACAGTAATCCTCTCCATTGGTAAAAGATTTCTGCATGTCACTCTTCATCGGTATGGATTTCTCCACAATCGCTTCGTTATATATGGTTTGATACTAATTTTATATATGGATTTACACAAACCCTAATTTGCAACTCTGTGTCAATTTCGAAGGTTGAAAATAAATAATTTTGTTAATTGTGGATGTGATGTTAATAGAGCGTAACCTAATTTGTAAAATTTAATAAGGTAGAGATTCACTTTACACTATTTATTTTCGGAAAATTTTAACACTCCCCGAACATGCTCAATCTGATAAAATGGATTACAAAATGATGAAATAATGAGTCAAAAAGCTTGTAAGATGCTAATAATGAAGAAATCAAAGGTTTGAGCAAGTTTCAAAATGTATGATTCATTTGGTACCGACATGATTCGGTTAGTACCAACATGATTTGGTTGGTACCAACACGACTGGTGCCGACATGATTTGGTTGGTACCAATATGATTTTAGATCTTGAATTGGCTACTCTGGAGGGTTGGAACTTAAACCATGAAGAAAACTCAGAAATTTGAGGTACGAAAGTAGGTTGGTACCGTCCATATTATGGCCCGTCCCAGCCATATTTTGTGATCTTGAAATGCATGCAAATTTAGGGGACCCACTATGGAGCAAAGCTTGAAGATTGGAAAACAAAAAAAGATTGACCATAATATGGTCGGTACCGAGTTGATTGACATTCTTAGGTTTTGTGCGTGACGACATGTTCTACATGATGAAACTTCAGATTTGGACAAAAAGAATTGTTCAAGCCTGGAACGACGAGATTCATGTTGGGATTTGGTATAAATAACAAAGAACATTCAACTAGAAGGGGGATTGATTTTTGGATTGACTCTTGGAACTTCGGATCAACTTTCTCCTTCCTCTAACACATAAAAAATGGAAAAGGTGAAAATCTACTAGATTGTAGCTTGGATATGATTGTAACTTGTTGTATTCCGGAGAGAATTCATCAAATAAAAGGATTAAGTGGACGTAGGCCAAATATTTTACCAGACCACTATAAAAACTTTGTGTTTGTTCTCTTTTTCTTCATTTTCTGCACATATAATTGTTTGATTTAGATTGTGTAGATACTGGAGTGTTGTGTTAGTTTTTGACCCAACAATATATTATTAAGAATGGATTCGAAGTTGACTTTCTATTTGCTAAATTATCCCTTTTCTATTAGTTACTTTCTATCTTACCAAATAAAGTTGAATTTTTGACAGGGTATTTTTGCTTCGGTGCTTAAAAAATTGTTAGCCCAAATCTTTCCAAAATAATAATAATAATGTAGAACGATATATATTTTCTAATTTATAAAGTTGTTTAAAATGGTTTTATATGTATGTTATCCGTATTTTTTCACAACCGATGATTAGACAATACTAGACTTCAAAATGATGAAAGAATGAATAGTAGACTCATAAATGATGAATACAAGGATATATAAGAGGATAAGAAAGGTAAATTGGGTACATTCATCGATTAGTACCGACTCATATACACAAACTGGTACTGGTCCACAAAATCAATTACTCTTAACGAATTCATGTAGTAATTTAGGTTTGGAGCATGGAACAGGGTTGGGATATGAAGTAGCAATTGTTCGATGGATGAAGTGAAACATGATAGGGAAATTAGTTAATTTACCGATCGATAACGATTCATAAATGGATCAATAACGATCCATTGAAGAGTTAAACCTACCTTAATATTTCTCCTACAAACTTGAATCTGGAATGAAGTTACTTCAGACGATTTTTCAAAGAGAATACCTTGACATTAAGGTCCAAACTCACTCTTGTACCCTTATAAATACAAGGGTACACCGACCTTGGGAGGGATCAAACCAATTTACACTAAGGGGAAGTTCTTTCATTTTTAGCCTCAAATTAGGCTAAGATTTCTAGATTTTGGTTGTATTTACCTTAACTTATTAATGAGAAATTGAAATAAAATCATGTTAAAGTGGATGTAGGCAAATGCCAAACCATTATAAATTGTTGTCTTTTTTCTTGTTTTCCTAACATATTTCTTCTTTTTAGCATATTTTTATTAATCTATAGATCTAGATCTAACATAATGTAGTTGGAACTTATAAATAGCATAGATCAGATGCTAAATCCAGATAAAAACTTCAATCAGCAACTACATTTTGAGTTGCTGGTTCTTAATAGCTTCATTGGGGTGTTAAAACAACTTTTTAGTTAATAATTTACTTGTGCCATTTTTTTCCAATCCTTTTCGAATATAACATTTTATTTAAATTTATTGTGAATATTAAAAATTAAACCTAGCATAGTAAAAACAACCACATTTGTCTTTAAAGGTCATGTTTTTGACAGTGTAGTTATTTGTAGTGTAAAACAATTATCGTGCACGTTGCAACGTAATTATTTGCATTTGAAGTGTAATTACATTCGATCATACTACAACAATTTATATCATTAATAGTTTTTATAGTGACACCATATAACTCTAATTGACTATTAACAACTCTACAAAAATTAAAAAAATCACCAAATAAAATAAGAAAAGATTAAAATAAGGAACATAAGAAGGTTAACGAGGTTTATCTAGCCTACGCCATCGGTGGTAGAGTTAAGGGTGTGCCCAAGTGGCAATCATGTAACTCTTATAAGAGAATCTTGTTCAAAATGAAGTATACCTTTAGTTTTATTTTCTTTTATATGTGTTGTTATATAGAGATCTAAATAATATTAATCAATACATTAAACATATGTAAGTAGAAAATTCTTAAGTCACTTATTTTATCGAATGCAGTTACGAATGTATTTGTAACAATGGGTATTAAATCGATATATGTGTGTGTGTGGGTGTGCGCGCGTGGGTGCATGTATGTGCTTACTCCTTAAATGTTCCCAATTGAGACATATGAGAAAAGGATATCGATACGTCTATTGAGATAGCGTACATAACTATAATTTTTATATTTTGGAGTGTCATAATGTAGGATAAATTTATAATATAAACATGTTGAGTGATAATTAAGAGAATCTTATAAAGAAATTAATTATAGAAAAATTTGACACTTAAAAAGATATATTTGAGTGGATCAAGGATAATTAATGTCAACTAAATTCGACCATAAATTAAAAGGACAAAGGGAATATTATATTAAGGGAAAGATTTAATAAGAATAGACAATATGAGATTTTAGCACTGGTCCAAATTATTAAGTTATATACCCCTAAGATATAATACTCTACCTATTCTCCTTAATACATTACAACAAAATAAAAGAAAGAAACACTAAGCAAGGTCGGCCATTACTAAGGAGAGGAAGAGGGAAACTAAGTCAAAAGGTCAAAGCTTTCATTTCAAAAGAGAAGAAAAATGATTTTCATCATATATTTAACTTAGGTGAATAATACTTACCATATTTATTATCCTTATCTATTTAGATTCAGATGTAACTTGTTTTTGCTGTTTTAAATGATGTTAATCATGTTTTGATAATAATAGAATGAATCTATAAATGTTTGTTTGATAAATGACATTGTTTTTACATGTTAGGAGTAAAATAGGAATCAATTATCCCTAAATGCTTTAGAATATTAATACGATGTTTATAATACTCAAACAAAGATGGGTTTCGATTTTATAATTTTTAGATGTTAAAATAATTCATTAAGAATTTTCTACGGAAAAAAGGTAAGTTTTGACTATAAATTAATATTTTAAAATATTAAAATTTAATATTTTGATTTGGAATTTTTCTTGAAGGTAAAGGGAAGTGCTTTTGAATTTCTATGAATTTTTGGGAATTTTATTAATATTTTTTGAATTATTATGAAGTAAATGGTGAGGTAGAAAATTACCTTAATTATTAGTTAATTAAAAAGAGATTAAAATAGATTAAGGGAACAAGTTATGGTATGTAGCAGAGAATTTTGTTGCATAATAAAAGTAACGAATAAGCAAATGACACGTGTAAAGAATTTTTCAAAAAGTAGTTACCTATAAAGGAAAATAATAGTTTATGACTTAATTGTTGATTTGCCATTTTAAATATACAAAACCTATTTAGAGATGTGTTACCCGGCTACTTGGCCCGACTACAAGGCGATAGTTGCAGAGGATATGGTTGGAACTAGACATGACTCAAGTCGAGAAAGGATTGGAAATATAAAGGGTCGGTGTAACTTAATTGGATCATCATACTTGTGTGTGGTTCGGCATATACGTGTGGTTCAGCATATATGTATGGTTCGGCCTATTCGCATGGTTTGACCTATTCGCATGGTTCGACCTATTTGCATGGTTCGGTGTTGGGACAAGATCATATGTGGGTCGGCAATGATTGGATCGACCTTGTTGGAACAAGATCATACGTGGATCGACTGATAGTGGTTCTGCTTATGTGGATCGGCAAGGTTGGGCTCGGATTCGATACGATCGGCATGACTGGATCGGTTGTAATGGTAGGCTATCTCCGGGTTGGTCGTGGAGCATTTTGGCATTAAATGAAGCAGTCGGCATGGACGGCTCGGTCACCATGGTTTGGCAAACTTGGGTCGGTGCACCCTAGGGAAGTTAGTAAGTTATTTGGTCTACAACAAAGTAGTGCGATCAACATTTCATTGCTTTGAGTCACTTGAGAAGTTGCTACGAGTCATCTACGAGGAAAACCCAGTTCGGCATTGATGGTTCGGCCAAAGTGGTTCGGCAGTTACTGGATCGGTTATGGAGGGTCGGCATACCAAGGTCGGTCAACTTGAATTGTCACTTGTGGCCCGGGCTATCTTGGTCATGGGCCTGCAAAGGGAAGCCATGCTAACTTCGTTTATAAATAGAGGTGCAGGGGTCCAGTTGAAGGGACCTTTTTTCGAGAACTCTAGAGAGACTCCGCCATTTTCTGTACTTACTTTCTCTTTGCTCAAACTTGTACTCAAGCGGTTTGTTTACGGATTGTATCTGTATTCAAGTGATTGAAAAAGAAATAAAGATTACATTTAAAGTGGACATAGGCATTTACACCGAACCACTATAACTCTGGTGTTCTTGTTTCTATTGTTGCTTTTGCATTCTACTGTGATAATCCTCTGTTTTAATTTACCGTCTTCATTAATCTCTCTATATAAATCTAGTCTAGGGTGTTAGTGACCAATTTTGTGCTAACATTTTGGTGCATTCACTTAGAATGTTCATTCTCGGGCCATTTGGATTTGCTTTGTTGCTACTGGATTGACAAAATCCCCCAAAGGAGATCCAAGTTCATTCTTAAGAGTTCACAGATTCTACTCAGAGTTCCTACAGATAACTCTAAGATGTCAAGACTGTTAGTTCTTAAGATGATGGTTTTGATGACAACAACCTTAGAACTTGTTATAAAATATAAATACTAACGTTATGGTTTAGATATATATGTATATGCAGAATATAAACATGCAGGTACCAAGAATAAAGACTGTACAGTATAGAGATACAAGACTGATGAATTTAAAGATTGAAGATATCAAGATTGAAGACTCATGAGTATCAAGAAATCAAGTTATCAAGAGTTCAAGATTTCAAAGAGTACAAGATAATGTAGTCAGTCTAGAATTATGTTAAAACTTCTTGAAAGCACTTACATCTTTATTCGAAATTTATTCGTGGAATGGAATCCACTTCGAGCCTGTTAAAGGGATGGAACCCACGACAATATCTAGTGGAACATATAATGGTCCTATTTTGATATCCACTAATTTTATAAAAATGTTTTTCAAAAATTTATCTCTTGTTATTTAAAATGTTTTCAAAACTTTCTTTTCAAAAAGACATCTCTCTTGTTTGAAATATTTTAGCCTCAAAACTATTTTTGTCATTTTTAATATTTTGATTTCAAAATTGTCCTTGTTTTTAAACCATCTCTTGTTTTAAATATTTAGCTTTAAAATATTTATATACTCAGATTTTAAATCACTTTATAGATTAAGATTATATATATATTAAAAATTATTTTCTAAACTATTTTATATGTTTAAACTATATTCAAATATATTTACAAAGTTTAGAAATTGTTTTAACAAATTATAGAAACCAATTTTAATAAGAAAATCAAAACATCAATTTTGCCTTGAGCATGTCGACATACCTCAACCCCCCATGTCGACATGGTGTCCGTTATTTTCAAATTTCAATTTTCAAAAGAAGTGTCTATTCGTCGTATCCTTTCACGAATAGATATGACTGTTGCTCTACTATAAATACCAGTAAGTTCTAAATGAATTTTAACCATATTTTCATTTATTTTCTCTCCTCTTCATCTTCCCCATTTATTCTAAAGAATCCTAAACTATACTCTGCCAAAATACTAAGTGAATCAAACTTGATTATCTCTTGTTTGATTCTCTGCCACTCTCTCCATAAGATCTCAGTGCTATTCAGAGTTATAAGATGTTTTGTAAAGCAAACTATTGAGTAAAAGGTGCGGTTGAGCCTTGAAATCAATTGAGTGTGATTGTAGCCCCGGAAATCAATTAGGTGATCTTGTAGCCTGGTTAAATCAAGAGAGTTGCCCTAAACTCGAATACAGGAGGGTGAACCTCGTAGCCTTGAAACTGAGGGTGTAATCTGGGAGATTATTTTTGAAAAGAAATCCATACGATTGTACGGGACTGGATGTAGGGTAACTCCGAACAAGTATAAAATCCTGGTGTGTTCTTTCCTTTACTGCTTTTATTTAGTACTTGCATCTGTGTCTGATTCTGTGATTATATCTGTGTTTGTGACTTGCATTTGTTTGTGTGTAAATTGAACAAAATTCAAAAATATTTAAAAAATACATAAAACATATTCACCCCTCCTCTAGTGTTATTCCAACCTTAAGATCCGTAATTCGAATTTCTCACATTTGGTATCAGAGCAAGGTTTTCAAAGTTTTCATAATCTGAATTTTGAAAAGCTTTAAAAATGGCTACCAACACTGGTTCTGTTAACACTATCACTGGTTCATTTGTAGAGGGTCGGTCTACTGCCAGACCACTACTTTTTAATGGCAGTAACTATGCATATTGGGCATGTAGAATGAAAATATATTTACAGTCAATAGGATTAGACACTTGGAATATCACACAAACTGAATATTCTGAACCCACAACTAGTTTTGCACAATGGGCTGCTGAGCAAAAGAATATTGCACAAAATAATTCAAAAGCCATGAATATTTTATTTTGTTCACTTGATAGGAATGAATTCAATAGAGTATCTGTTTGTAAGTCTGCATATGATATCTGGAAAACTTTGCAAGTTACTCATGAAGGAACAAGCAAAGTCAAACAGACCAAAATATCCATACTCACAAATCAGTTTCAATTATTCAAAATGAATTCAAATGAGCAATTTCAGATATGTATAGCAGATTTCAGGAGATTGTGCATTCTCTAATTTCATTGGGAAAAAGTTTTTCCAAAGAAGATCAAGTCGGAAAAATTCTAAATTCTTTTACTCCAGAATGGGATCAGAAAACTCTTGCAATCGAAGAAGCAAATGATATCAGTACTTTAAAGATTGAAGAATTGATTGGAAATCTAATGTCGTTCGAAGTACAAATGCAAGGGAGAAGAGATAGCAAGGCATTCGAAAAGAAGTCAATTGCGTTCAATACATTAACAGATGGATCAGACTTAGGAAGTGATGATGATGAAGAAATAGCTTTCACGACAAAGAATTTTTGGAAGTTTCCGAGATACAGAAAGATGAACAACTTCAAAAAGAATGATCATAGGAATTCTGGAAATCATAACGAAGTACCAAATCACGTCAAATGTTTCAACTGTGACGAACCAGGCCATCTCAAAACAGACCGTCCGCATCATGGTAAGCAAAAGTTTCCTGCAAGCAATAATTATACAAAGAAAAGGAAAAGAGCATATACTGCTACACTAGACGATTCAAACTCAGACTCATCCTCAAGCGATGATGATCAGAAGACGGAAAATTCAAATATGTGCTTTACGACTATTCATGATTCCGATGATCTCGGAGATACGAATCTAGAAAAAGGTACATGTTTATAATATATTGGTTGAAATTGTTTGCTTAAAATTGTTTGATTGTTTTTTGAAATCATGTGTTGTTTGAATTTTAAATTTTTTATTATTATGTTTATTTTTATTTTTAATATTATAATATATTTTTTATAAAAAGAATATTATTATATTACTCCAGAAAATATATAGACATTAAAAATAATATATGTATATAGATATTAAAGTATATAGGAAAATATAAGTCACATGAATTCTCCGACCCATGTTGACATGGCCCTACCCATGATGTCGACATCCCTGTCAGAAATTTCAAATTCGAATTTGAATTCAAATCTTTGAACTTCCCTCCACCTTTTCACCAAATTCAATGTTTTGGAAAGGTACCTTTTGACCAGAGAACATGTCTATTGAATATCTATTTATTTCCATTATCTTATCATACCTTTTCACTTTCATTTTAAAATTCAAACTCTCTTTCACTCTTTCAAACTTTCTACTCTCTTCAAAAATGGCTTCTTCAAGCACTCCATCCACAATCAGGTTGTCTAAAACCATTAAAGAGTATCTCTATAATGACCCGGAAGCAATCAAGGCTTATATAAGGTATGCTAATTTCAGAAAAGTTCATACGGGAAAGTTGGCTATCTTTAGCGATTTCTTTACATATGAAATCAATACTCTTCTTGAAAAGAATCATATTCTTAGTCTTTTTGACAATTCTCAAAATGATTTTGTTTGTCACCCAAATCTTGTTAAAATGTTTTATGCGAATTTGAATCGTGGTTGTTATGAAGGAAATGAAGATGAAATTTGGAGTAGTGTTAAAGGCACTAAAATTGTTTTAAATTGTGGAATTTTGGGCAACATTCTCAATTGCAAGAATTCGGGAATAGATCTTTCTACTTTTAATATTGATGAACATGATCGTGAGACATTTCATCACATTTACGAAGGAGATGACAACTTTGAATTTAAAAATCGTAACTTTCGTCCAAAAGCACGTATTGTCAATCTTATTTTGCAACATACTATCACTCCTAGATCGGGAAATTTCAATAACCCGACTTTAAAAGTTTGTAAAGCTCTTTTTGCTATTTTTGGTCATTGTGAAATTAATTGGGCGCAAGTGATTATGGATGAACTTCGTCTTAAGAATTTGGAAATGGGTGAGAATACCTTGTATCATGAAATTTATCTCACTCGGATTTTTAATTATTTTGGCGTTGATTACAAAAGGGAAGAATTTGTTTCAAGAAAAGTGTTTAATCAAGCCAACATTTCTCTCATGAAAATTTCTTTCATATTTCAACAATATGAATCTCTTGCCGAAAGGATGAAAGATTGGCACATGAAGATATGGAGGAAGAAGATGAAGAAGAAGAAGAAGAAGAAGTAGAAGGGGAGGAAATGGAAACTGAAGAAGATAATGAAGAAACCTCCTTGGAAAGTATTGAATATCCTACCAATACTAACAATTCTTCCAACAAAACTCTCCTCAAAAATCAAAAGATTATAGTGGAAAATCAACGGATTCTCAAAAGATCCGTTAGTAAGAAATTGGATAAAATGTCCACTAATATGAACAAATTCTTTGCTAAAGTTGGTCGGAAACTTGGCGTATCATCATCATCTTCATCCTCTAGCACATTCTAAGAACTAGGTTGTGATGTATTAGTTTGTTTTGTGTGAGCTTGTATTTTTTATCATATTATGTAATATCTTATGTATCATCTCATCTATGTATAAAAAATCATTTATCTTATGTTTTTCCTACCTTATCGTGTCTCTGCAATAAATGTTAGTATATTATATAAGTTTTTATATATATATATATATATACACATACTTATTCACAAAATAAATAAGACACATAAATTAACTAACCCATGTCGACATGCTTCTACCCCCCTACGTCGACATATAACCGTCAGATTTGGTTATTTTAAAATTTTGAAATTAAAATAACTAACTCGTGTTTGTTCATTTTAAATGAATTTCTGTCTATTTAAACACCTGTTTCTTCCAGAAATTTGTAAACTTTTCATTTCTACTTATCTCTATTTGCATCTCTTCACTACTTATCAATAATGGCTTCCTCTTCTCAAACTCTAAGTGATAATCTTGAAGAAACTCTCAATTCATTCAAGAATATGCTTACTTTTATTCTCCGCAATCAAAGGCACTTAGAACTAAGTCAAATGCAAATGATAAAAGAACAAGAGAAGCATTTCGATGCCCTCCGTTGGATGATTTTTTCCCTCAACAAAGATGATCTCGATGCAAATCCTGTAGGAACTTTGATTCATGATAATGAAGATTGGGAAGTTATTAAAAAGGATCCTATCTTTGGAGAAGAAGGATGGGTTGAAGTTCTTGGAAATAGTTGATCTCCTTATGGTTTGAATTGTTTGTTTTTGAATTATGTGATTTCATTTGATTTGATTTGCTTTGATTTGATTACAATTGATTTGGTTTTAATGGATTGTATAACATTATATTAAACATAGTATATATTTGTTGGGTTTAAACTTTAATATTTGTCATTAACTCATGCTATTATATATATATACACACACACTCCATCATAATTTGTCACAGGTACTCCAGTATAAGCCCAAGGGGGAGTTTTATAAGTTTAGAATTAGTTTTTGTTGATGAAAAAGGGGGAGAAATATAAAATAGAGTAGTTAGGCTTAGATTAAGGGGGAGTTATTAGTTTTAGGGGGAGTTATAGTGAAGGTGAAGTATATTTTATAAACATAGGTTGTCATCATAAAAAAGAGGGAGATTGTTAGTTCTTAAGATGATGGTTTTGATGACAACAACCTTAGGACTTGTTATAAAATATAAATACTAACGTTATGGTTTAGATATATATGTATATGTAGAATATAAACATGTAGGTACCAAGAATGAAGACTGTACAGTATAAAGATACAAGACTGATGAATTTAAAGATTGAAGATATCAAGATTGAAGACTCATGAGTATCAAGAAATCAATTTATCAAGAGTTCAAGATTTCAAAGTGTACAAGATAACGTAGTCAGTCTAGAATTATGTTAAAACTTCTTGAAAGCACTTACATCTTTATTCGCAATTTATTCATGGAATGGAATCCACTTCGAGCCTGTTAAAGGGATGGAACCCTAGTGGGATGGAACCCACGACAATATCTAGTGGAACATATAGTGGTCCTATTTTGATATCCACTAATTTTATAAAAATGTTTTTCAAAAATTTATCTCTTGTTTTTTAAAATGTTTTCAAAACTTTCTTTTCAAAAAGACATCTCCCATGTTTGAAATATTTTAGCCTCGAAACTATTTTTTACCATTTTTAATATTTTGATTTCAAAATTGTCCTTGTTTTTAAACCATCTCTTGTTTTAAATATTTAGCTTTAAAATATTTATATACTCAGATTTTAAATCACTTTATAAATTAAGGTTATATATATTAAAAATTATTTTCTAAATTCTTTTATATGTTTAAACTATATTAAATTTTTTTACAAAGTTTAGAAATTGTTTTGACAAATTATAGAAACCAATTTTAACAAGAAAATCAAAACATCAATTTTGCTTGAGCATGTCGACATACCTCAACCCCCTATGTCGACATGGTGTCCGTTATTTTCAAATTTCAATTTTCAGAAGAAGTGTTTATTCATTGTATCCTTTCACGAATAGATATGGCTGTTGCTCTACTATAAATACCAGTAAGTTCTAAACGAATTTTAATCAGATTTTCATTTATTTTATCTCCTCTTCATCTTCCACATTTATTCTAAAGAATCCTAAACTATACTTTGCCAAAATACCAAGTGAATCAAACTTGATTATCTCTTGTTTGATTCTCTGCCACTCTCTCCATAAGATCTCAGTGCTATTCAGAGTTATAGGATCTTTTGTAAATCAAACTGTTGAGTAAAAGGTGCGGTTGAGCCTTGAAATCAATTAGGTGTGATTGTAGCCCCAGAAATCAATTAGGTGATCTTGTAGCCTGGTTAAATCAAGAGAGTTGCCCTAAAATCAAATACAGGAGGGTGTACCTCGTAGCCTTGAAACCGAGGGTGTAATCTGGGTGATTATTTTTGACAAGAAATCCATACGATTTTACGGGACTGGATGTAGGGTAACTCTGAACCAATATAAAAGCCTGGTGTGTTCTTTCCTTTACTACTTTTATTTAGTATTTGCATCTGTGCCTGATTCTGTGATTATATCTATGTTTGTGAATTGCATTTGTTGGTGTTTAAATTGAACAAAATTCAAAAAGATTTAAAAAATACATAAAACACTATTCACCCCCTCTAGTGTTATTCCAGCCTTAAGATCTATAATCCTCATTCCTTACAAAGACTACATACCAGATCCGCCTCCCACAACGCCGATGCCAATGAGACCACTAGTGTCCAGCAAGTAGGACCCAGCAATCAGCAAGCTAATGATGGTGCAGAACCCGCCACTATCCCAAAGCATGTAGAAGCTGTCACCAGGGCAGAGTTTAATGAGCCGATGAGGGAGCTCCTGGAAAGTAGGAGACAGCTAAACGAACAGATTCAAGCAAATGCCAACTTGATGACCCAAATTGCTAGGCACCAGCATGAGAACGCTGGAGGAAGCCCAGCTCCCTACTCTTCATTTGATAGCTCCACTTCATCAGATGAACAAGCCAGGCGTCGACGTCGCAGGATTGAAATGGCATAAACTGGAGCAACAGAGCAATTGGTGACGAGTCGCCAAGGACAAACCAACAGGAATGATCCAGACTCCTTGACTGGAACCGTGGCTCCTCAACTACACCTGAGGAGTCGCACTTAACCTGGAGTAAGAAACTTAGGAGTTGGAGCGCGCATGGAAGCTGGTCAATTACCTCATCAGGATGGTAACGGAGCGGGTCCTCAGGAGGCACACTTAGATGATCACCGACCGAGGAGGCATCAGCCGGAGCAGTCTTGCAGAACAGATACTGACTTGGCACCAGCCATTCAAACTCCGGACTTATCGGCTATGGTTAGGCAATTGATGAGGGAGAATCAGAGCTTGATTAATGATGATTGGGGCATATCAAGGAGTCATACTCCATTCACAAATAACATCCTCTAAGATGAGTACCTCCGGAAGTTCAGCATGCCAACTATTCCAGCTTATGAAGGGAAGACCGACCCTCGACAGCACATAATGAGATACAAGTGGATAATGGACTCGGCTAGGGCAAACGATGCGACCAAATGCAGATGCTTCCCAATAACCCTATCCGGAATCACTACCATGTGGTTTACCAGACTACCCCACGATCGATCTCCAGGTTTGATGAGTTAGCGACGAAGTTCGTGGAGCAGTTTAGGATCCATGCCACTCACCTAAAGGACGTGATGTCGCTATCCAGTGTGATCCAGGCTCCGGGTGAGTCGTTGAAAGATTATTTGCAAAGATTTCACGTTGTTGCTACCGAAGTCAGCAATCCGAATGACCACGCTATCCTTATGGCCGTGATGTGAGGAGTGGCTCCAGACTCTGAGTTTGGTGATTGGTTGACAAGCAAACCACTGACCACCCTGGAATGCTTTTATTCGAAGGTAAATCAATTCATGAGGAAGGAAGAGGCCAGGTGGTCAAGGAGGAACAGTGCTCCAGGACCCAGTAAGGAAGCGGTGCAAAGCAACATCGCGGTGAAGCAATCTGGCGAGAGCTCTAGTAAGGTCTAAGTCAATGTTCAAAATAAGCAGGAGTAGTCAAAAGGAATCGGAGGAGGAAATTCCGGATGGAAGAGGGAAGCAGGAAAGTGGAAACCAAGGATCCCGACCTATAATGAATATACTCCCCTGAACACATCTTTGGAGAATATTTATCTATCAACTTGTACTTCCTTTCAATACCGAAAGCTGCGCCCAAAGGAATCGACTGAGGAATAGAAGCAAACCGGGAAGTATTGTTGGTTTCACGAGAACTATGGGCACAATGCTGAAGAGTGCAGACACCTCCATGATGCTATATAAAAGCTGATTCGCCAGAAGAAGTTGTAGCAGTTTGTTAAGAATCCGTAGGAAGGCAAACAGGGGGCAGCCAACCCCAATCACGGGCAAGCTTCACGCTGACCTGTGGAGCCCGCTCAGACCGGAGGAAGGCTGGTCATAAACATGATAATCGATGGGCCTTATCCTGTAGACAAGAGTTGGCAAGAAATGGAATGCTATGCTTGTTCCTTAAAGCATGCGGACTTCGAGTGCTGCTTGAACACAGAAAATGGGACTCCAGCAAAGCAGCAACAAATGATGACGGATGACAAAGTGTTCAGGAGTCGGGATGCCGATCAAGTATAGGCTCCAACTATTGACCCAATGGTTATCTCAGTTTTGATCAGACCAGCGCTTGTGAGAAGAATACTAATTGATTGTGGGGGTTCTATTAATATTATCTTCAAGAAGGCATTGACCAAATGAAGATGGAGGCGTAGGATCTGAATCCATCTAAAGCCCACATTAACGACTTTAATGGTGCAGCTACTGAATCAGTAGGTTTTGTCGAATTGCAGTTGAACTAGGAGAAGGTGAACGCAGGAAGGTACAGATCCTACCGTTCACTGTTTTGGATGTTGATTCCCCGTATAATGTTTTTCTGGGCCGACCGGCCCTAGCGGAGTTTAGGGCAGCTTTGGCCCCGTGGTGTTTGACCTTGAAATTTCCGACGGACAATGGAGTTGGTGTAGTGCATGGCGATCAAGTGACTGGTCATGCTTATTATGTGGCTGAGCTGAGAGAGGCCCGGCGAAGAGAGAAGGGAAAGGGTGTGGACAAGCTTGTCCGCATCCATGTTGCTGAAAATTGACAAGTAGCGCCTGAGCCTTGGCTTGGGCAACACAGTTGGATCTACAGAGACATAGATCCGAGAGATGACAATAAAGAAACCAAGGAGGCTAAGGCGGCACCAGCTGAACTGACAATTAACATTCCACTCAGCCGTGATGACCCATCACGGGTACTGAAGATTGGATCACAGCTCAACCCCTTGATGATGAGGAATCTTACTGATTTCCTCCAAGTGAATCACAATGTTTTCGCTTGGACCCAGTCTGATATATGTGGGATTTATCCCACCATCGCAAGTCATATGTTGAACATTGACTCGATGTATGTGTAGTGAAACAAAAGAGGAGAGGCATGGACCCGGAGAGGTCCATTGCTCTCAAAGAGTAGGTGGATAAACTCAAAGCCAATGGGTTCATCTGCGACGCCCTCTCTCCTGAATGGATATCTAATCCCGTACTGGTGAGGAAGGCAAACGGGAAGTGGAGGACATGTGTTGATTACTCAGACCTGAACAAGGCATGCCCTAAGGATAGCTTTCCATTATCCAGAATTGATTAGCTGGTCGACTCGATAGCATGACACGAGTTGTTGTCATTTATGGATGCGTATTCGGAATACAATTAAATCCCGATGCACATCCCAGATCAGGAGCATACCAGTTTTGTCACAGACATTGGAATGTACTATTATGTAGTGATGCCTTTCGGGTTGGAGAATGCAGGGGCAACTTATCAGCGTTTGGTGAATCAGATGTTTAAAGACCAGATTGGTAAAACGATGGAAGTCTATGTGGATGATATGCTCGTGAAGTCACGACAGTCAAACGACCACATTCGAGACTTAGCAGAGATGTTCGATATACTCAGATTTTATGGAATGAAAATCAATCCATTGAAATGTTCCTTTGGCGTTGCATCGGGGAAGTTTTTGGGTTTCATTTTCAACGCGCGAGGAATCGAAACGAACCCAGAAAAGCTTCAAGCTATTCGAGACGTATGAGCACCCAGAACTATAAAGTAAGTGCAAAGCCTGAATGAGAAAGTCACTGCATTGAATCGATTTATATCCAGAGGAACCGACAAGTGTATTCCTTTCTTTTATGTGATAAGGAAAGGGAAAAGAAATTTTGAATGGACGTCGGATTGTGAGGATGCGTTCCGAGCTCTGGTGTGTCAGTTGGATAGGTCCCCTATTCTGTCAAAGCCCGTAGACCATGAGGAGTTGTATGTTTACTTAGCCGTATCCCAACATGCCATCAATGCAACTTTGGTTCGTGAGGAGGACTGAATCCAAAAGCCAGTGTACTATGTTAGTAAGCGTTTAACGGGGGCAGAGAGAAACTATCCCAATATTAAGAAGCTGGCTTACTATTTGGTGATTGCATCACACAAACTCCACCCATATTTTCAGGCACATCAGGTCAATATCTATACCGGTCAACCTTTATGGCAGGTGCTCCAACGACCATAGACTTCTGGACGGTTACTCAAATGGAACATTGAGCTAAGCCAGTTCGACATTACCTACCTGCCTCGGAGGGCTATCCATGGACAAGTGCTGGTAGATTTTATTGCGGAGTTCACTATGCAGGATGAACCGAATGGAAGTGATACGATTCATGTTGTGCGATGGAAGCTATATACCGATGGAGCATCCAACGACCTTTATTATGGGGCTGGTGTTGTTCTTGTAACTCCCGAGAACCGATCGATTTGTTATGCTTTAAAGCTGAATTTCCCCGCAACAAACAACGAAGCCGAGTATGAAGCGTTGATCGCTGAGCTGAAGCTTTCCAAAGAACTTAAGGTGAAATCGGTTGAAATCTTTTGTGACTCACGGTTGGTGGTATACCAAGTCCGAGGAGACTACCAGGCAAAGGGACAGAGGCTTGCTCCATACCTCACCCGGGTCCAAGCATTATTGGAAGACCTCGAATACTATGATATTTCGTACATTCCACGCGATCAAAATGGGGAAGCCGATTCCTTGGCAAAATTGGCAAGCACTGGCGATGCACAACAGATGGGCTTGGTTCCCGTTGAGACTTTACATGCCCCGAGTATAAATGAGATGGAGGTTGATTTTGTGGTAGAGACGAAAACTGAAAGGGATTCGTGGATTACCCCATTCAAAGAATACTTGTTACATGGAACCTTGCCTAAGAGAAGGAACGAGAGACGACAATTCGTTCGCAAGGCCTTGTGGTATATAATGCAGGATGGAATGATGTATCGGAAGGGATTCTCCGTTCCCTTGCTTAGGTGCATTGCCCACGACGAGATAAAGCAAGTTTTAAGGGAAGTCCATGAAGGAGAATGTAGCGACCATACTGGGGGGCAGACACTAGCCAAAAAGATACTCCGCTATGGATATTATTGGCTGACCATGAATCGGGACGCTGCGGACTATGTAAGGAGATGCGACAAATGTCAGAAGTACGCAAAGATCCCGAGAGCACCGCCGACGGAAGTCATGCAAATGGTTAGTCCATGGACGTTTGCGATATGGGGGATCGTTATTATTGGCTCCTTGCCAATCTCCAAAGGTGGTGCAAAATACGCAATTGTCGCGGTCGATTACTTCACCAAATGGGCAGAAGCGGAGCCATTAGCTACGATCACCACCAAAAAGGACATTAACTTTGTTGTGCGAAACATTATATGCCGCTTTGGTCTCGCACGGACTATCATTACTGACAATGGAACTCAATTTGAGAGTAGAGAATTCAAAGAGTTTAGTCGAAAGTATTGCATTGAGAAAAGGTTTGCCACAGTCGCTCACCCTAAGGCGAATGGGAAAGTTGAAGCCATCAATAAGATAATCAAGTCCATCTTGAAAAAATGTCTAGAGAAGGCTAGAGGCAAGTTGGTGGATGAGCTTCCAACGGCACTATGGGCGTACAGAACCACTCACAAGTCCATGACTGGCCATACTCCCTTCGCATTGGCATACGACACCGAAGTAGTTATACCTATCGAACTTGAAGTTCCTTCCCACCAGGTGACTTATTGTGATCCTAGAACAAACCAAGATCTTTTACTGGAGTCATTGGATTTTGTCGACGAGAAGCGCGAAGAAGATGATTTAAGGGCGGCCGCACATCAGCACCGAGTCGCCCGATATTATAATGAAAAAGTTCGACCGAGAGCTTTCGATGTTGGAGACCTTGTTTTGAAATGAATTTTTCCAGTCCCATCACATATGAATTCCACATGGGAAGGTCCTTACGTCATCGAATGAAGGCTTGGAGTAGGAACCTTCAAGCTAGCGACTGTTGATGGCATGGCACTCCCTCGAGCTTGGAATAGTGAGCATTTGTGCCATTATTATGCTTAGTTTATTTCTTTCGCGTTTTAGTAGCAATTGTTTATGGTACATGTTTCTTTTGTTGTTCTTTGTTTTCGGCATGTAATAAGAAAGTTCAGTTTGTCCCTATTTTCTACAATCAATAAAAGCTTGAAGCTATGTTTTGTGAACTGTTGGTGTTCCATGTTTTATAATTTTATGACAAGGTTAATTTGCATTAATCTGTATGGTGTATGAACGGACACACAAAACTAAAAGTCGAGCAGCTATGTACTCAAAAATCTATAAGTCCCTAGAGTGCGGACTAGAGTACTCTGAGTCCCCAAAGCGCGGACTAGAGTCGACTCAAAAATTTCTAAATCCCCAGAGTGCGGACTAGAGTACTCTGAGTCCCCAGAGCGCGGACTAGAGTATACACGACTTAAAAATCTCTAAGTCCACATAGTGCGGACTAGAGTACTCTGAGTCCCCAGAGCGCGGACTAGAGTATAAACGACTTAAAAATCTCTAAGTCCCCAGAGTGCGGACTAGAGTACACTGAGTCCCCAGAGCGTGGACTAGAGTATAAACGACTTAAAAATCTTTAAGTCCCCAGAGTGAGGACTAGAGTACTCTGAGTCCCCAGAGCGCGGACTAGAGTATAAACGACTCAAAAATCTCTATGTCCGTAGAGTGCGGACTAGAGTACTTTGAGTCTCCAGAGCACGAACTAGAGTATAAACGACTTAAAAATCTCTAAGTCCCTAGCGTGCGGACTAGAGTACTCTGAGTCCCCAGAGCGTGGACTAGAGTATAAACGACTTAAAAATCTCTAAGTCCCAAGAGTGCGGACTAGAGTACTCTGAGTCCCCAGAGCGCAGACTAGAGTATAAACGATTCAAAAATCTCTAAGTCCCCACAGTGCAGACTAGAGTATGAACGATTCAAAAATCTCTAAGTCCCCACAGTGCAGACTAGAGTACTCTGGGTCCACAGAGCATGGACTAGAGTATAAACGATTTCAAAAATCTCTAAGTCTTTTGAAAGTAGACTGGAGTTTATATGACCTGCAAGACTTTGAATTTCAGTTTCAGATTAAATTATAAGTTATGCAATGAGAATCTGTGAATGCAAAGAAACAAAATTTTATGTACTTCTCAAAAAATTTCCTTACAACTTCCCCGAAAGTTCGGAGGCCAAGTCTATCTACAATGACTACTGATAAAAGAAAAGAAAAAAGGAGAGGAAAGCAACTACATGGTTCTAAATTATTTAAGCTAAGCAAAATGTTGCGAGACGATGGCTACTTCTTTGGTTTTCTTTCCCTTTTCGGCTTTTCCGAAGTCTCCTCATCTGAGCATCTTTTCTTGGACCCTTTGCTTCCCAGCAACGTGCTAACCGAGGAAGGAGGAGGAACTTGTAAGGGTGTGGTCCCACCGGGGAGAATGACCTTCAATGGCCTATTTAGGGCATCGTCGAGCTCCACCACCTTGGGTTCTGTCTTAACTTTGATTCTCATTTTCTCCTCCTCCTCGAGTTGCTCCTTCATGCTAATCTTGGAAGTGTGCTCCGAAGCGCCTATGATTTCGACATCGTCGTATTCTTCTATAGGTGAGGGGTCTTCAGGTTTATCCACATCTAGTGCCCCGATCACTTGAGCATTGGGAGCAGGGGTATCTCCGGCGTGAGGTGCCTCGGCCTCTTTTTCTTCCCACTCCATGGTGACATCGCTCCTTGGAGTCGGCTCGGGACCAGAGTGACCTATATGAATTCATGTAAAGCAAATGTTAGAACACATCCGTTACTCGCCAAAAGCGATGACTTCTTGAACTCTAGAAGGTGAAGTTACGTACCAGCTTCTAGTTGACTTTCAATGGTCCTCGGAGTATCACCCTCAGGGATTAGGGATAAAATGTGAATGCCAAGTCCGGGCTTCTCCAGGTCATAACCGACATGCTACTCGGGAGGCCCAAGTGATGAAGTCTCGGCCGATTGAACGGGAGGAGGAACTTGAGACTCAGTGCCGAACGGGCCAGCAATATCTTCCTTACCCTTTAATGTCCGGGAATCTCTTCCAAAGAGGGTTTTTGCCGCAGATAAGTCTGAAGGCTCATTTCCTCGGAGCACTTCCCTCACAAGAGCCTCTTAATCAACCTTTTCAACACCCAGCTCCACTTTCTTTATTTTTATCAAAGTATGCCATGCTTCAGCTAGCAATTCGAGATAACCATCACCCAAGAAAGATAGGTCTCGGTGCATGAGAACTCTTGCATTGTACTCGGCGATGAGCGGTTCAAATGAACACTTAATCTCTTCTCTGCTGGTCTCAGTTGCTTCCTCGATTCGGGAGTCTACCTCTGAAAGTGCCGCCTTTTTGCCTTCTTCATGAGATGCATCTTTTAGCGCTTCAATTGTGGATAGCTCCTCATCGAGTTTTGTTTTCAAGTTCCTCGTCTCGACGATTTCATCGCAGTATTTTTGTGACACTTCCTACGCTGCGATTTTCTCTTCTTTTTCTTTGGCAAGCAGCTCCTCCAATTCCTTGACTCGGTGGGCAAGGATGTCTTTCTCTTTTTGCAGAGAATATTTTTCCAGAGCTAGAGCACCGTTGCGTTGAACTGCCTTGTCTAATTCTTTTTTATGACTGGCCTCTAAGCGATTGACCACATCGGCTGTCTCCTTGGCATTCTTCTGGGCGATCTCGAGTTAAGATTTGTATGAGAGCAGCTCTTCATCCTGGCTCTTTATAATATCTTTGTCATGAATGGCTTCGAGCTTAAGGCGGTCAATCTCGTGCTGGCGTTTAATGGAGACTTCCGAGACTTTTTCCACTAACTGTACGAACACGCCGTGTTGGAAATACACGTCATTGTTGCCTGCAAGAGCGCTCTATTTGACGTTCCCAGGAATAGGATGAATTGCAGGAAGGAATTTCAGCCCGTCAAAGTAGATCTTCGGAAATGTAGCCTTAAGCTCGGCTAATTTTTCTGCCATGGACGGATCATGAGCGGGAGTTGGGGGAGTCTGAAGTGCCGGAGTCACCGATTTCTTATAAGGCTCGCGAGATTGCTTGGTGCTCGAAGAACCTGAATGTTGATCGCAAGGGACTTTGGACTGGGAGCCATTCTGGGCAGACTTGTCTCCACTACGCGCCAGAAGATTGGAAGGTTCATTTGGATATGAAGAGTGGCTGTGGGTTCTCCTTCTGGAGGATGAGGACGATTCTTTGGAACGATAGTCTCTATCTTCGCCTTTGTCCCTATCTTTTCGTTTACCCGATCCTGAGTGTCGACCAGAGTGATGGAAAATGTAGGATCCTCGGAAACGGTCAATGCCATGTGTGCACCCCATTTCACCTATATGTAAGATTAAACGAGTGCGAATTAGTAAAAATTACAGGACGAACTGAATTCAAGTGCGTGGTGGAATGTAAGTGTCCGTGTGTGTCCTAGTGCATCTCCCCAACGGACTGGTGCTTTTTGCTTTACTCATTGGAGTTTTCTCTCCCTGATCATGAAGTAGTGTTCCTTCATCACTTCTCGCGGGTGAGTTAAATCCCAAAGCACCGGGATTATTGAAGTCATAATTCAATAAATCGTCAGGAATAGTTAAGTCGGATAGTCCCTTCGGCGATCTTTCCATTTTTTGAGAAGACGATCATTTCTCGATAGGGGTTATCGTGACCTTTGAAGTTCCACCGACTTTACTCTTTTCAGCTTATACGCTAAGCTCTTTTTCTTTTTCAAAGGAGGCGGTGGTTGGTTGGTGCCAGGAGCATCAGTTGTTGGCGCTTGTACGGGGCTTATATTCTCGTCAACCGATGCAGGATCCTCCATTTCTTTAATCTCGCCTTCCTCGGTGGTATCATGAGCCCCTTCGGTAGAGGGCATTGAATGACCAACTTGTTCTTTACTCACTTCAGCAGTCGTTCTTGCAATTGTGGTGCCACTTGGAGTGCTAGTCCTACGACCCTCTTCTAATAATCCGAACCTCGAAAGAAGTTCGTCGGTGACTACCAATTTGATGTCCCTATCTTCCATAGGGGTAGCTCGAATAGCCTCAACTGCCTCAGAGCACCTAGCGCCTTCGGGCCATAAGCGAATACCTATAAGGATTAAAAGAGGTTCAAACTTTCATAGAGATACGCCTTAAGTATTTAAATGAAGGGTGGGATAAGGATGAGACTTACGTCCTTCCAGCCATCTTCTTGCAAAGCTAGAAGGACAGCATACGTAGAACCACTCAGTTTAAATTGAGAGAGCTTGTTCCACGTGCCCATTAGAACTTAGTATTTGGGGTACGGCTCGAGGAATATATAAGATAGACTATCAGCACATCTCTTGAAGAGGTAAATGTAGCGGATATCCTCAAGAGTTGGAGGTCTGAATAGAAAACTCATAAAAAAGGATGTAGGTACCGTGAATGAAGGCATGGTTATTGGGATGCAGTTGTGTACGAGCGATCCTTATGTACTGTAACACTTCACGGATGAATGAATTGAAGGGTGGCACGCATCCGGCCCAACACAGGAATTTGTTGCACGCAGTATATCCGACCAGGGGCAGATGGGGCCAATTTGGTGCCGATGGAACCAGAACGTCTTCAAATGGGATCCCATGGATATAGCACAATCGACGAAGAGAGGCTTCGCCGATTTTGAGGCTTGAGAATCGATGGGGTTATCCAGAATAATAGCTTCGTCTACGACATCGGGAGCTAGATTTATAACCCCGGTAGGAAGGTCTGGAATGAGGGAAAACGACGGGCTCGATGTCCCTACTACCTCTTGCCTTAGGCTTGGCCTAGGTTTGTCAAATATAGTTGTGGAGCTTGATTTCTTGGACATTTCGGGAAGACGCTTGGTGTGAATAAATACATGTTTAAGCTATACTCGAAAGATAGTCAATATTAGATATAACAATAATATATTCCCCATGTTGTGTGTGAACTAGTGCAGCGATTCAAGTATAAGTGCAGAGAACTTATGATTTTAAAGACAAGTATGACATGGAGAAGTTTTGAGTTATCGTCCTGAAGACCATCATCGCCTACCGTCTCCAGCAGTTTGTCATATTGGTGGTAGCGGAAGTCTTGGAATCGAGCATTGGCATCATAGAGTGTGAAGGCTGTTACTTGCATTTGTTGGGTTAAATTCTTGTTTAGAGTTACTTAAGTTGTTTTGTTAATCCGAATTAAGTCCATAGGCTTATATGCTTTGGTCCTTGTCATTGTTTATTGTTTTGTGCTCAGGCGTAGGAGTATGTGGTCCTGATATGCTATGTTCAAATTGAGATGGTCCTGATTGCCAATGCCGACCGCAACACTCAATACCGATCGCCCCTCTAAACCTAGATAGTTGACCCACTCCATCTCTCTCGGTACCGACCCACACTATCTCTCTAGGTACCGACCCACACTCTCTCAAAGAACCGATCCGCACTCACTCTTAAGTCACCAAACGGCCACAACATGGCATATACCGAGCCACTCCCTCTCATAGTAACGACTCACTCTATTGCAAGAATTCTGCCGACCCACTCTATTCCAAGAGTCCTACCGACCTACTATACTGTCAAACTCCTATCGACCCACTATATTGCCCAATTTCTACCGATCCAGCTCTACTCCAATAACCAACTGAACACTCTCCCTCAGTCAGTATGCCGAACAGGAGCCTACAACCTATACATCGAACCCTGTAAATCACTGAACTCCTCTCTCTCATAAAACAACAAACCCTCTTGTCCTATACATCGCTGACCTCCTTTCCAGTCAACACCTATGCTAACTCTACTCAACCTAGTGTAAACCCACATCAAAAACGCTCCATTATCCATGCCTATCCCCTCACTCACCATGTTTCTTTCCTCTTCCAATCATTGCATAGGGCTGTGTGCACACACGGTTCTAACCTAGTTCGAGTTCAAGGAGGCATGACCTAGGAATTTAAAATAGTACATGGAACTCACCTAAGCGTTAATTTGAGGTTTGGGTGGGTGATTATTTAGGGCTTGGGAGTTGAGGGGAATGAGCAACACGTTTGGAAGATGATGAAGTGAAGTGGAGAAGTAGTTCTGTGGAGAGGAGGAGTTTGGATTTGGAGCGGTGATAAGGAAGGCAAGATATGAAGTAAGTTAGAAGGCTTGTAAAAGTAAAGTAGAAGTGGGAAGAAAGAGAACAAGTGTAGGCTTTTATATGGTAAAGGGGAGTTGGATGGGCATTCTCCTATAGAGCCGGTCACCACGCCTTAGTGGGTCAGTAAGGAAGCATGCCGACCGTTGCTAGGTGAACCGACCATGTGGATCGGTCTTCGTATGCCGATCCACCCCTTGTTATAAAAAATAATAATAAATATATAGAAATTTATATAAATGAATAATAAAAATGAATATAATGATAATAAATAACATAATAAGAATATAGATAATAAAATAAAATGTATATATATGAATGTATAAACATATAATGACGATTAAGGGTGATAATGTGGAAAGGAGATAGATACTACCCGATAAGTGGAGAAGCGTGGGTTTAGAAAACCCATTGCGATTCACCCTTCGAAAGGTTGCAAATCTTTAGCTTTTGAAAAGTTAAAACAGGATTTCAAGAATTTCTTTGAAACTGAACTAATATGATCAGATGACGCGAAGCTTCTTCGAAGGCCAATGAAAAAGCGATAGTCAGTTACCATTCTGAACGAGCTAGCCTCTGAAAGCAGGGATTACTCGCCGATTCAAAGCACGTCATGTTGATTCACACAACGCACTTTCGGGGGCAAATGTTACCTGGCTACTTGGCCTGAATACAAGGCGATAGTTGTAGAGGATATGGTTGGACCTAGACGGGACTCAAGCCGAGAAAGAATTGGAAATATAAAGGGTCGGTGTAACTTAATTGGATCGGCATACTTGTGTGTGGTTCGACATATATGTGTGGTTCGACATATATGTATGGTTCGACCTATTCACATGGTTTGGCCTATTTGCATGGTTCGGTGTTGGGACAAGATCATATGTGGGTCGGCAATGATGGGATCGGCCTTGTGGGAACAAGATCATATATGGATCGGCTGATAGTGATTCGGCTTATGTGGATCAACAAGGATGGGCTTGGATTCTATACGATTGGCATAGGTGGCTCGGCATGACTGGATCGACTGTAATGGTAGGTTATCTCCGAATCGGTCGTGGAGCTTTTTGGCACTAAATGAAACGGTTGGCATGGACGGCTCGGTCACCATGGTTCGACATACTTGGGTCGGTGCACCCTAGGGAAGTTGGCAAGTTATCTGGTCTACAACAAAGTAGTGCGATCAGCATATCATTGCTTCGAGTCACTTGAGAAGTTGCTTCGAGTCATCTACGAGAAAACCCCAGTTCGGCATTGCTGGTTCGGCCAAAGTGGTTCGGCAGTTACTGGATCGGTTATGGAGGGTCGGCATACCTAGGTCGATTATCTTGAATTGTCACTTGTAGGCCAAGCTATCTCGGTCATGGGCCTGCACATGGAAGCCAGGCTAACTTCGTCTATAAATAGAGGGGCAAGGGTCCAGTTGAAGGAACCTTTTTTCGAGAACTCTAGAGAGACTCTGCCATTTTCTATACTTACTTTCTTTCAGCTCAAACTTGTATTCAAGCTGTTTGTTTACGGATTGTATATGTATTCAAGTGATTAAAAAAGCAATAAAGATTACATTCAAAGTGGACTTAGGCATTTACGCCAAACCACTATAACTCTGGTGTTCTTGTTTTTGTTGTTGTTTTTGCATTCTACTGTGATAATCCTTTGTTTTTATTTACTGTCTTCATTAATTTCTCTACATAAATCTATTCTAGGGTGTTAGAAACCAATTCTCGTGCTAACAAAATGTGATAACCATTTGGTTAGATATTGTTACTCTTGAAGTTAAACATGCAATGCTTTTAAGGTTAGACTTACGATAGCATCATAATTAAATATGTGATAGCCCTTTTTAAAAGTACGATAGCACTATGGTTAGACATACGATAGCTTAGACATGCGATAGGTAGATATGCTGTGAAGAAACTGATTTTCAGACCAGTCAAAAATCGTAGAAATACCATTCGTTAAAAACAAACAAATGATAACTACCAATTTTTAAAACATATCATTATCTAATAAAGAGAAAACAATGGACAAAAAATGTTATATTATTATTACGGCTGCATTGTCACATCCCCTATCTAGAGGCCCAAAACTAAGTGCTATAGATGTTGCAGTCATCTATAATATTAGTTTTCGATGACTAAATACGGCTATGTTAATGATATCTATAATAACAGAAGCACTTGAATATGAAATAAACACAGATTTCAAAACAACATTTTCTTCATTAAAGTCAAAACAGATGTTTCATATTCATCTTACATAATCCCAAATACGTTCCCAGGCATAGATAAAATATACTTATTACAAAATACGCCAAGAGCGGTATATGAAGATACCCCCTTGGATGATCAGAGTCATGTAGTCATAATAGACTTAATACAAACACAACAGAAATACAACAAACATAAATCTGCATCTCCTAAATAGCTATCCGTTTGCCTCCTACATTCCTCCGGTAGCCTTATTCGTCATCCTACTAAACTTGAAAAGGACCTTAACCCCTCAGCCTACACAAATCAATTTTGAGCACCCGAGAGTTTAAGGGGAAAACATAAACTTCATGTCAGACATAAAGCCTGGTGTGAATAATACTGTACATCCCGGTTAAATATGTTAAGTGAGACCATGCCGCTAAGCGGAACGGGTTTCCCCTCACTAACATCGTTTTAAAACATATCTTTGCAAAAACTTTTGTTGCAACCAAAATTGGTTAAATACTGTAAAGCATTATTATGTAAACAACATTATCAGGTAATAAATGAACTATCTGTTCAAACATATAAGTTTTGTTTGGCTAACTTTTAACTTTTGGCTGACTTGGGCCTACCAGACAATATAAACAAAATCAATCTAACACATGTTTGATACTCCTCTTCTGGACGATGTATCCTTAACAATCTGTTAAATACTTCTCTACTAGACGGTCTGTCCCTAACTTAATCATCTCCCAGGTCTTCTTGATCCTATTGGTTTTTCGGGCTCACCAATAACCTATCTGTATACAACATATATTCCTTTCGGTGTGTAATCATAATTTTAGTCTACCTGTGACCAAGCCCCACACACTGGAATTTTGGACAACAATTAGCTGGGGCCAATAGCTAATGTATAAGGTATGACCTTATACTGGTCCCATATGGTATTCTAATATCTGAATCATTTAACTTAGGGATCCCCTCTCATAATTTTCCTTGAAAACCTTTTCAAAATGATTTAAAACCTTTAAATCAAACTAGCACAAGGAAAATATATAATCCTTATGCTTTACTCAAAATCACATTGCCAAGTTAAATATATATATTTTTACTCAAACCTTTGTTGATGAAAACATTTAAACATTTGAAAGTACCCCTTTCGATTCCATTGAAAGTACCCCTTCTAAATCCTTTGAAAGCATCTCTTTTGAAACCAAGTAAAACCCTTTATTTATCTAGGCCAAAAGGCCGAAACCTTTCCTTTTGAACCCATACTTCAAACTTTCGAAACCATTGAAAATCTTCCTTTCGAAAGCATTAAGAACCTTAGACATCCTATATTAAAACACTTTAAAACAATGCCTTAGAAAACCTTAGAAAAACCTTCGATTTCAACCCTTTCGAAACCATTCAGAAAATAGGACCTTTCGACCCCTTCGAAAGCTACCTTTCGACTCCATCGAAAGCTTTGCTTTCGACCCCTTCGAAAGTTTGGCTTTCGACCCTTTCGAAACCATTTAGAAAATAGTACATTTCGAAAGCATTAAACCTTTAAAACATAAACCTTTCGAAGGCCCTTAAGGTTCAATTTAAAACATTTGGAAAATCTTCTTTTAAAACCTTCCGACCTCTTCGGAAGTTACCCTCCGACCTTGTCGAAAGCTTTGCTTTCGACCCCTTCGAAAGCTCAAAATATCTCCTGTGACGACCGCCCATGACCCCTGCACCGAATCTAGAGATAGTGCGCTATAAAGTGTGCCAGGCGACCATGGACGATTGCCAGGGTAAATTAAAACAACAGAATCTATCGTATTACTCACAGCGCATGGACAAAATACAATAGAATATATATATAGTGAAGCTTCACAGAATAGAATCTCATCAATAAAACTTCATAATAGTTGAATACAAACACCTGAATAGTCTATACAACAGGCCTCACTACATATCACTCAGAGAATACAAAACAGCGGAACATCCAGTACGTATAGTAAGAAGTAATATGCAACCCTCCAGCTCGTCTTCGGTATCAGCATCGTGAGAAGAGAACAGCACCTGTCACCTGCTACCTAGTCTGCCCGTCCCAAAATGGACGAACAGCCCAAGGCAATAAGAGTTAAAACATAAAGCCTTGAGTCAGACAACAGTCTTAGTGAGCTGTAAATTAACTAACAACATACCAAAAGAGCATAAAGGAAAAGGAATAGGAATACAACCCTCCCACTCCAACCTCTTTCTACAGTGATAGCCCCCAGACACACACTAAACAGAAGCAAACATAGCAGAGCATACAATGTAAAGTAAAGAAATTATCACTCGAGTCAAGGGCGATGTTTTCCAAGCACAAACCCCCAAGGCCTAAACCAAGATCAGATAAGCACCCAGAAAACACTGCTCTTGAGACCGAATGACGATACAACCAAACATCCATGACTCTGGCTATCACTGTTATCATTGCTTCGATATCACCGTTAATTGAATGACCGGCACATTCTTTCAGCCGTCCGTCAAGGGCTAATGGAAACCCCGGTTCTAGACATAACTCCCGCACGTCATCGTGACCCGTGCCTAGGACTATCGAATCTGCCCAGTGTACTTTACTACCAAACTGTAGCCTTCAGGGACTATCGAATCTGCCCAACGTACTCTTGCTTTGAGCATGCTAGAACCTTCAACAACGATGAGATCTCAGCCTTCTAGTCATCCTCCTCGACGACTATTTCCATACTAGCTCAAGCGCCTCTCGAGCATCCATTATCCTCAAACTCGAACCATATCACCGAGTCATCAACCTGCTTGGAATGATCCCGTCTGGATTAGACCAAGACTATCTCATATCATGCTTCGCTTCATCACATCCTCGCAAAGCTTCATCTCAACATCATCATCAAATCTATGCATAAGAGCTTCATCATCCGCTACAAATGCCACAAGCAGCTTTTCCCATTCAAGAGCCTTTCCCTTAGCTTTTGAATCATCCTCGATCTAAATCAAATCATCAATCATCTAATTCATAGCAATCAACCAAATCAAACATTAATCCAAGCAATCATGCATTCAAATATGATCTAAGTAGACAATTATCACAATAATGGCAATTTCGTAATTAAAGAGTTGAAAGTCTAATAAGCATGAAAACATGAACAATGTCTCTATAATCTTGATGAATGAACTTGCATAGGTTAACATGTAATAAAATGGTTGTCAAATCATCATGAACAATGGATCTATATGGATCTACACTTAGGATAAAGAAAATGTATGGAAATCACTATTTTAACACCAAATCGAGCCAACAATCCGATATACTCCTTTGGATCCGTGTGAGAGATAATCACCACTCACCAAATCACCTAAACAACCCCAAATCAAAACGCTTCAGATCTGGACAGCGAAGGATCTAGCTTGATCTATCGCGAATCCGCTTTAAACGAAGAAATCTCACTTCAAAGGATGAAGATCTTCAATCCAAGCCCTTGAATTTTCAATTTGATCTTCAACTAGGATGGATGGAATCACTAGATTAGAGTGAAGAAAAGAAGTGAAGAAGTGTAGAAGTCGAGCTCTCAAAATGGCAGCACTTCGTCGCTTCAAAATCCGGATCCCAAAAATGAAGAAATGGACGAGTATTTATAGGCTGATTTCTCCTTAACTCGGCCATCTCCATAAGTCGTCTCCGACTTATAACCTTCCGACCTAAGCCTCTTCCGACCTAGCAACCTCCGACTCAACACACGCGCCTATACGACTTACCGGACCCCCTGTCTATGACTTAATGCGCACACGCCTTAACTGGTTAGACGACTTAGCGAGATAACCCATCCTACGACTTAACAGCTCAACCGAGTTACGACCTAACCTTAAGCCAACACGCGATCTAAGACTTAGCCAACAATTCTGACTTAACAGACTATGACTTAGAGATCCTGCGACTTATAACTTAGCAGTTAACCCCTAAGTCAGTTACGACCTAACTGAGTATACAACTTACGACCTAACTACAAGGCCACAACCCAGCAACTTAAAGTCCACACGACCTAATACTTAGGTACGACTTAAGACAATGCGACCTAACACTTAGCATTATCTCCTTACACGGCCACGAATCAACTAGGCTACGACCTAACTTCGCTAACCACTAGGTCGCTAACCTGCTATCTACTATAAGTCGTCAACCCTTAGGTCGCTTGACCGACCTATCTCACCATTCGACCTAAAATCCTTAAGTCGCTAACTCATCCAACCGACCTAATCCTAACTCGGTCAGTTTTCTTAAGTCGCCCCTATTACTTAAGTCGGTCACAACCTTAGGTCGCTCCAACACCCTACGACCTAAGCTATACAACTTAACTATCTTAACTCGTATCTTCCTTAAGTCGCTCCAAATCTTAAGTCGCCATAATTCCATAGGTCGTTCACCCGACCTATCCTTCCCTATGACCCAAGTTATCACTCGACCTATCGCTTAACTCATCCACGACTTAGGACTTAAACTCAGGATGACATAACAACAATGCAACCCAAATGTCAACTGATTTTATAACGTTTCGATCCATAAAATACGGGTCGTTACATTCTCTCCCCCTTAGGAATTTCGCCCCCGAAATTCCAAACAAACAAAGCTATCAAAGACTATTCTGCACGCTTATCATCCATAGCAATCAACAAACCATGCATCCAATTCTAGCTTAGCATGCAGAATTCTAAAACTAGAACAAGTTACAATATCGTGAGATGACATGACACCTTAGGGCCATACCTTGAAGTGTTCAGGATGAGCTGCCTTCATCCTCTCTTCCACCTCCCACGTACAGTCGTTATCATCATCACTCCATTGTATCTTGAGCAACTTAACTACCTTCCTCCTAAGCTGTTTCGTGTCGGTTTCCACAACACGAAGTGGCTTACGAGGTCTCTTATCGACTGGATCAACTTCGAAGTCTTCATAGCTATCTGCAGAAACTACTGAATTCGAGTCGTGCACATATTTCCGTAGATACGATACGTGAAAAACATTGTGCACACTCGACATCTTCTCCGGTAACTCCAATCTGTAGGCGAGCTTTCCAATTCGCTCGATGATCGGGAATGGTCCAACAAATCTCGGAGTCAATTTTCCTTTCTTCCCGAATCGAATAACATTCTTCAGTGGAGAAATCTTCACAAAAACCATATCACTTACGTCGAATTCCAAATCCTTACGAAGCTTATCGGCATAACTCTTCTGACGGTCTTGGGCTGCCTTCATTCGTTGCCGAATGATCTCTATACAATCTGAAGTCTGCCGAATCATTTCTGGCCCAAGTATCAACTTTTCTCCAGTTTCTAACCAACATATCGGTGAGTTACACGGTCTTCCATACAATGCCTCATACGGTGCCATACCAATGCTTGACTGGTAACTGTTGTTGTATGCAAACTCCACCAAATGAAGGTGATCTTCCCATGATCCTCCGAAATCCAAAACACAAGCTCTAAGAAGATCTTCCAAAACTCGGTTGACTCTCTCGGTCTGACCATCTGTTTGAGGGTGATAAGCTGTACTCAAACACAACTCGGTTCCCAAAACTTCCTGGAAGCTCTTCCAAAATCCACTAGTGAACAATGGGTCTCGATCGCTCACTATACTCTTCGGAATACCATGGAATCGAACTATCCACTTAACATACAACTCAGCCAACTTTGATGCAGTCCTAGTCGATTGAACAGGAATGAATCTTGCACTCTTGGTCAGACGATCTACAATGACCCAAATCCCTTCATTTCCCGTTCTTGTTCTAGGTAGTCCATCAATAAAATCCATCGACACTTGCTCCCACTTCCATGTAGGAACTTCTAATGGCTGAAGCAATCCACTTGGCTTCTTCTGTTCGGCTTTTACCAACTGGCAGTTCATACACTTGGAAATAAAATTTCCAACATCCTTCTTCATACCTTCCCAGTAGTAGGTTCTCTTCATATCCCGATACATCTTATTTCCGCCTGGATGAATTGTCAACTTCGAGTGATGACTTTCCTTCAGAACTTCACTCCTCAATTCATCTATATTGGGAACAACTAGTCGTCCTTGCTTCCGAAGCCAACCCTCTCGATCGACCTCGAATCCTTTATCCTTTTCTGGATCCAATCCAGATTCCAAATCACGGATAATCTTGACAAGCTTATCGTCTCGTTTTTGGCTCTCGCCAATCCTTTCCACAAGAGTCGGTCTTATCGATAAGTTTGCCAACATCTCAAGTTCCAATTCGCATCTAGGCCTGAAGTCAAATCCAGCTAAATAGTCTAGATTCTTCCATTCTGAAAACATGGCTCCCAATCCTGCATGTCTTCCACTTAACGCATCTGCCACTGCGTTACCTTTTCCCGGAGTATAAGCTATACCAAAATCATATGATGCCAAAAACTCTAGCCAACGTTGCTGCCGAAGATTCAAATCCTTTTGGGAGAAAAGATACTTCAACGACTTATGACCTGTAAACAACTCAAATCGAACTCCCAGTAGATAATGTCTCCACATCTTCAGAGCAAAAACAATCGCCGCTAACTCCAAATCACGAGTCGGGTAATTCCTTTCATGTGGCTTCAGTTGTCGACTAGCATACACAACAACTTTATCCCTCTGGATCAGCACTGCTCCAAGTCCAGTACCACATGCGTCGGTGTAAACCACCATCTCATCATTCCCACTTGGAATAGTCAAAACAGGAGCACTCGTCAATCTCTCTTTCAGGATTCCGAAAGCTTGCTCACACTTAGCTTCCCATCTGAACACTTGGTTCTTCTTCGTCAATCCTTTTAATGGTACAGCTATCTTGGAGAAGTCTTTAATAAACCATCGATAATATCCTGCCAATCCAAGAAAACTTCTCACATCCGTTGCATTCTTAGGTCTAACCCAATCCTGGATTGCTGCCACCTTCGCGGGATCAACCGCTATTCCATTTCCAGAAATCACATGGCCTAAGAACCTCACTTCACTCTTCCAGAAGTGACACTTCGAAAACTTAGCCTTCAGCTGATGTTTCCGTAAGATTTCCAAAACAATACGCAAGTGCTTCTTGTGCTCTTCTTCCGTTCTGGAATAAATCAGAATATCATCCACGAACACAAGTACGAACTTGTTCAACTGATCTCTGAACACTCTATTCATAAGATCCACAAAATAAGCTGGTGCGTTAGTCAATCCAAATGGCATTACCAGCCACTCAAAGAAACCGGATGGTGTCCTAAAAGCAGTCTTCGGCACACTATCCTTAGCCACTCTCAACTGGTGAAATCCCGTTGCCAAATCCATCTGAGAAAACACCTTGGCTTCGTGAAGCTGATCAAACAAGTCATCTATTCTCGGCAATGGATACTTGTTCTTCTTAGTCACCTTATTCAGCTCACGATAATCCACACACAATCTCAATGACCCATCTGCCTTGCAAACACAACTGGTGCACCCCACTCGGACACACTACGCCGAATGAATCCTTTCTGCAAAAGATCATCAACTTGCACCCTCAACTCCTGCTGTTCCCTAGGCGCCATCCGCCTAAGAGGCATCACAACAGGTCTGGCTCCTTTAGCTAGATCTATACGAAACTTGATCTCTCTATGCGGCGGCAACCCTTTGACTTCGTCAAAGACATCCTCGAATCCATTAGCGATTGGCACCGATGACAGTCCATCCCGTGGAACAACCAGCGAATACGTGAAGCTCATGAAGACGCCTTCTTTATGCTTACATCGTATCACAATCTTTCGCCCTTCCACATTCTCGACTGTCACTTCCAGCCTCTCACAATCAACCTTTGCCGCATACCTCCTAAGCCAGTCCATCCCCAAAATAATTCCGAACCCTGCAAAGTTCAGAACAAAACAATCACAAACAAAAGAGCAACCATGACTCGACACAATCAGACCACGGCATAACATACACAAACAAGACGAACCCCCAACTGGATTAGTCACAACCAATGGCCTATCAACAATATCCGGTTTCAAACCTAACCGACCTACGAGTTCACTACAAACAAACGAATGCAATGCCCCAGTATCAAACAACACTCTAACTGGAACACCACGTAAGAAAAGAGTACCTTGAACCACCACACTCTTTCCTTTCTCTTCAGTGGTAGGAGCTTTCGAAGACGATGGAACAGCCCCCAAAGCATAAACTTGCACAATCTGCTTGTCCCTCCTCGGTTCTGGACAATTCTTCCTGAAATGCCCCGGCTTGTCACAGTTGTGACACTTCATCGGTGCCTTCGGATTCTTACAATCCTTCGAGAAATGGCCCTTCTGCTGACAATTGTAGCAAGTCACCTCGCCTTTCGGCTTCTTCTGGCCATCCTTACCCTTCTGCTGTTGCTGCTTCCTCTTCTTGTTTCCCCCCTACTGGGGTTTAGACTCTTCCCTGGTCACAGCAACAACAGATCCTTCCTTAGGAAACAGACTCTCATGCCTAAGAGCTTTCTCCACAATCTTTTCAAATGAATCGTCCAAATGATCCACCAATTGCCTCCCAAGATAACTGTCCAGGCCTGTCACAAACTTCTCATTCTTCTGATATGCAGATTCGATATACGACCCGGCATACTTGGACAAAGCTTCGAACTCAGAAACATACTCAAGAACTGGTCTTCCACCTTGCTTGAGCTCCACAAACTTCTTGAACAGAACAGACTTCTGAGCTGTAGAAATGAACTTAGCTTCAAACCTGACTTGGAATTGCCCCCAAGTAATCTCTTCCTCCGGAGTATTGATGGTAATAGAGTTCCACCAATCAGAGGCTCTCCCTTGAAGCTGTCTTGATGCTAACTTCCTCTTAGTCGCATCCTCAATTCCCAAATCACCAAAGATTCTTCTACAAGTATCTATCCACCTCTGGACCTCAATAGTTGACTCTGTTCCCAAGAAAACCTTCCCTCCAAGAGCAGTATAGTCCTTGCACAACTTAGCAAAATCCACTGGTTTCGGAGTTTGGACTTGAACTCCAACATCTACTGCTGCCCCCGGAACTGGTATCCTTCTCATGATCGAAGTCATCATAGCTTCGAACATAGCTGCATAATCAGCAGCCCCCTCAGTAGCACGGCCTTCCCTAGCAGCTGGTCTACCTCTTCGACTCATTCTCAATATCTATAAAAAGGAATGATCAGAACATCTTAGAGAAACAACTGCATAAAGGACTCAAACTCAACTAAACTACTATATTATATATAGTAATCATCCATCAAAATTACAATTACATCTCTCATACGTAGTTACGTCAGCGAGCGTTGGGTAAAATCGATCAACCAATGCTCTGATACCAAATGTGACGACCGCCCATGACCCCTGCACCGAATCTAGAGATAGTGCACTGTAAAGTGTGCCAGGCGACCATGGACGATTGCCAGGGTAAATTAAAACAACAGAATCTATCGTATTACTCACAGCGCATGGACAAAATACAATAGAATATATATATATAGTGAAGCTTCACATAATAGAATCTCATCAATAAAACTTCATAATAGTTGAATACAAACATCTGAATAGTCTATACAACAGGCCTCACTACATATCACTCAGAGAATACAAAATAGCGGAACATCCAGTACATATAGTAAGAAGTAATATGCAACCCTCCAGCTCGTCTTCGGTATCAGCATCGTGAGAAGAGAACATCACCTGTCACCTGCTACCTAGTCTGCCCGTCCCAAAATGGACAAACAGCCCAAGGCAATAAGAGTTAAAACATAAAGCCTTGAGTCAGATAACAGTCTTAGTGAGCAGTAAATTAACTAACAACATACCAAAAGAGCATAAAGGAAAAGGAATAGGAATACAACCCTCCCACTCCAACCTCTTTCTACAGTGATAGCCCCAGACACACACTAAGCAGAAGCAAACATAGCAGAGCATACAATGTAAAGTAAAGAAATTATCACTCGAGTCAAGGGCGATGTTTTCCAAGCACAAACCCCCAAGGCCTAAACCAAGATCAGATAAGCACCCAGAAAACACTGCTCTTGAGACCGAATGACGATACAACCAAACATCCATGACTCTGGCTATCACTATTATCATTGCTTCGATATCACCGTTAATTGAATGACCGTCACATTCTTTCAGCCGTCCGTCAAGGGCTAATGGAAACCCCGGTTCTAGACATAACTCCCGCACGTCATCGTGACCCGTGCCTAGGACTATCGAATCTGCCCAGAGTACTTGACTACCAAACTATAGCCTTCAGGGACTATCGAATCTGCCCAACGTACTCTTGCTTTGAGCATGCTAGAACCTTCAACAACGATGAGATCTCAGCCTTCTAGTCATCCTCCTCGACGACTATTTCCATACTAGCTCAAGCGCCTCTCGAGCATCCATTATCCTCAAACTCGAACCATATCACCGAGTCATCAACCTGCTTGGAATGATCCCGTCTGGATTAGACCAAGACTATCTCATATCATGCTTCGCTTCATCACATCCTCACAAAGCTTCATCTCAACATCATCATCAAATCTATGCATAAGAGCTTCATCATCCGCTACAAATGCCACAAGCAGCTTTTCCCATTCAAGAGCCTTTCCCTTAGCTTTTGAATCATCCTCGATCTAAATCAAATCATCAATCATCTAATTCATAGCAATCAACCAAATCAAACATTAATCCAAGCAATCATGCATTCAAATATGATCTAAGTAGACAATTATCACAATAATGGCAATTTCGTAATTAAAGAGTTGAAAGTCTAATAAGCATGAAAACATGAACAATGTCTCTATAATCTTGATGAATGAACTTGCATAGGTTAACATGTAATAAAATGGTTGTCAAATCATCATGAACAATGGATCTATATGGATCTACACTTAGGATAAAGAAAATGTATGGAAATCACTATTTTAACACCAAATCGAGCCAACAATCCGATATACTCCTTTGGATCCGTGTGAGAGATAATCACCACTCACCAAATCACCTAAACAACCCCAAATCAAAACGCTTCAGATCTGGACAGCGAAGGATCTAGCTTGATCTATCGCGAATCCGCTTTAAACGAAGAAATCTCACTTCAAAGGATGAAGATCTTCAATCCAAGCCCTTGAATCTTCAATTTGATCTTCAACTAGGATGGATGGAATCACTAGATTAGAGTGAAGAAAAGAAGTGAAGAAGTGTAGAAGTCAAGCTCTCAAAATGGCAGCACTTCGTCGCTTCAAAATCCGGATCCCAAAAATGAAGAAATGGACGAGTATTTATAGGCTGATTTCTCCTTAACTCGGCCATCTCCATAAGTCGTCTCCGACTTATAACCTTCCGACCTAAGCCTCTTCCGACCTAGCAACCTCCGACTCAACACACGCGCCTATACGACTTACCGGACCCCCTGTCTACGACTTAATGCGCACGCGCCTTAACTGGTTAGACGACTTAGCGAGATAACCCATCCTACGACTTAACAGCTCAACCGAGTTACGACCTAACCTTAAGCCAACACGCGATCTAAGACTTAGCCAACAATTCCGACTTAACAGACTACGACTTAGAGATCCTGCGACTTATAACTTAGCAGTTAACCCCTAAGTCGGTTACGACCTAACTGAGTATACAACTTACGACCTATCTACAAGGCCACAACCCAGCGACTTAAAGTCCACACGACCTAATACTTAGGTACGACTTAAGACAATGCGACCTAACACTTAGCATTATCTCCTTACATGGCCACGACTCAACTAGGCTACGACCTAACTTCGCTAACCACTAGGTCGCTAACCTGCTATCTACTATAAGTCGTCAACCCTTAGGTCGCTTGACCGACCTATCTCACCATTCGACCTAAAATCCTTAAGTCGCTAACTCATCCAACCGACCTAATCCTAACTCGGTCAGTTTTCTTAAGTCGCCCCTATTACTTAAGTCGGTCACAACCTTAGGTCGCTCCAACACCCTACGACCTAAGCTATACGACTTAACTCCTATACGACTTAACTATCTTAACTCGTATCTTCCTTAAGTCGCTCCAAATCTTAAGTCGCCATAATTCCATAGGTCGTTCACCCGACCTATCCTTCCCTACGACCCAAGTTATCACTCGACCTATCGCTTAACTCGTCCACGACTTAGGACTTAAACTCAGGATGACATAACAACAATGCAACCCAAATGTCAACTGATTTTACAACGTTTCGATCCGTAAAATACGGGTCGTTACATCTCCTTTAAAACAATAGGCTCCAACCTTTTTAATACTTTAGAACATCTCTATTGAAATCTTTGGCTATACTTCAATTAGAATAAAAAGAGTAAATCATCTAAGTTGAAAGCTTCTTTTCGAATGCATGGGAGAAGCGGCTGGTTTTTAAAAGACAAGTATACCTTTCGACCTTGTCGAAAGCATGACTTTAAAAGATTGAAAGGCGGAAGCTAGGGGTTTCGACCCCTTCAAAAGCATGTTTACCTTTCGACCTTGTTGAAAGCCTTAAACCTTTGTTTTAAATATTTGACCTGGTCGAAAGCAACCAAGTCGAAAGCCTCTTTTCGAAAGCAAAGCAGGTGTTACTTTGGTTTATAAAACAAACATACTCCAACCTCTTCGGCAACTAAGGTTTCAACCAAGTACCCTTCAACCTTGTCCAATATGCTACGTACCAAGTTGCTTGATACCATACGCATTGGCTTCGAAAGCTTGATGTTGAAAGGTCTGGGCCGAAAGCTTTATTGCCCTAAATGGCTGAAACATGCTAAAAGTATGATTTTCTTGTTTTTAACTTAAAAGAGATAACTTTTCAACTAACCTGCCTTTGTTTGTCAAATTCTTATTGGTTAATAAATATTTTTTCAGAAAAGTGCTGCCAATAACTTATAAACAATGATTTTATTTTATAAAATGCCCCTTCTCCTTAGTTAAATATATAAAACATTTTAAGTCTCATACCTTAAATAATTTTATATATTCATCAAAACATTTAGGAAAAATCTTGAAAAATTCCAAAAAACCTATTTTAATATGTTTTCCAACATATAAAAATGTCAACCCCAAATAAATATTATTTCAGCCGTAAATAATTTATTACCCAATAAATCATTTTCTTTACTAGAAAATTAATATAAAATCCATATTAATTCAGAAAATTATGTAAATTGAACCCATCTCTAGAATATCATTTTTGATCTACATTTAAATTTTCAAGGCATTTAGATGTCATCTAATAGGGTTTTCATATCAAACATATCTTAAAAACTAATATAAACAAGTATAATTCATCAACAAGCATGTATATAAATTTAATCATTCAATACATGGCATAAACTTGCAAAAACATTTCGAATCAATCTTAAAACCGAAAACCAAAAGAAAATGGGATGTAGTAATCATTCACTTTAGCTTTGGGATTAAAAGATGTGAGATTTGATGTTGAATAAGTTAATTAACTTCTTCCTTTAAATCCTTGCTTTATCTTCTTCTTTAGAATGGAAATGGTGGCAGGCTTTGATGTATTTTAGTTTGATAAAATGAAATGAACATGAGTTTCATTTCCTAAGGGTTTAGGGTATGAGTCTCTCCTATTTCCCATTTTGCTCTTCCTTATTTCCTAACACATTAGTTCATGTTGTTTCATTTGATTCTCATTTAACATGGCACGACTACCCTTAATTAAATCAAATCTCAACCTATTAATCTTCACATTATTTTATTCAATTTAACTAATTAATTGTCCTAAATAATGTTATATAAATATGGGGTGTTACATGCATCACTACCACTTGTGACTTCCAAGGTACCCCTGTCTAATTGGGTACCCAATTAGATACAGGTTTAAGCCAATGTAGTTCTCCTACCACAAGTAGGACCCAAGGAGCCTACAATGCACAACCGAATATACAGTTCCTAAACTACATAGCATATAGCATGAAAATTTAGCTTTCAAATCTACCCACTTAGGCTTGATCGTTTATTTCTTTTCAAAAGATAAATTTAGAAACAAATACCCATGTTTTTCTTTATTCAAAAATATATTTTAAAAATCCTTCAAAAAAGAATATATCAAAACAAGATACAACATGACTAGAAGGGTGCATCCCACTTCTGAGCATGGTATAACTCTAAATAAAACAAATGGAGCCTCCAGTGGTATTCTGGTGCCTCCTACAGTAGAGTAAATATACCCGACGAGTCCCAAAATGGGGAAACTCCCAATCACACTTTGGTTTTAGTCATTTACTTTAATAAAAAATATATTTGAAAAATCATTTCTCAAATATTTATTGGAACAAATTCCAAACTTTTATCGAAATAATAATATTTCTCAGATACTTCAAATCATACTATTATTATTTCTTTCCAAAATCATTTCAAAAACTCTTTTCAAAATGATTTCAAAACCATCTGGATTTAAGCTCTAATAAAAGATTGTTTTGTAAATCTATTATTATCAAATATTTCAATCAATTGATATTCCGAAAAATACTAGAGAAACTCAACGCCCCTGACGCCATGGCCTATCTCCACCCTAAGCTCCTCCACGACTAAGCCCTAGGCATGGCTGCTCAAGACAAACACATCCAATCATCACTACACATAAATTGCCACATACATAATCGACTACCTCACTCACACGGTCCCAACGGATCCAATATCATCAAATTCTGATGCCTCTAGCTTCAGATTTAATTGATTGAAGAGGTAGCATCAGGAAAATAAAAGGGGAAGAAAAGAAGAAAGAAGTTAGGAAAAGAAAGAAAGTGAGTGGGGCTGTTTATAGGTTTAGAATTAGGAAGCTTATGGTGTAAGCTAGGAATAATTTTAATTATAACATTATATGGATAAGTATAAAAGTTTAAATATAATATTATATGGATAAGTATAAAGGTAGAAATGTTCCACTTTTCTTCTTATAAGTTTACTTAATTCTCTTAATTAAATAGCTACACGTTTCGAACCTGCACAATCACATAGCACCTCGGATCATAACGAAATTCGTAGGTGCACATCACCTCATTATTCTGGTTTGGATGACACTATTTTCGCCAAAATCCGAAACAGCGCTCCGAGATGAAAATTTCATGCCTTTTGAAGTCATTTTGGCCAGCGGATTGCCCGACTCCAAATATAGTGATCCTTATACTCATTTCAATTCCCAACATCAATCCAGACTCAACAAATGTGGTCTCAAGTCCTAATTCGATTATATGCAAAATGTTATATTTTTGTACCTCTAATTCAATAATGATTCAATACTTTAATTAATTATTTAAATATCCTATCGTTAGAAATACGGGTTATTACATTCTAACCCACCTTAAAATAATTTCGTCCCTAAAATTCCGTTGAGCAAAAATATAACGAAAGTCGAATAATTAACAAAAGTTAACCACACCAAAAATAATATCACACATAACCCCGGTTGGAAGTACGGTGCCTTATCCTTTATATTTTTATTTATAAAATTAAGGTAGTTTAATTAAAATTACTAGGTAGATTTACTAATCCTAGGTGAAAATTTACTTAGGCAACCAACTTAAGGCTTGATACTAAATGTGACGATCCAGATTTTCGGACTAGTCAAAAATCATCGAAAACCGTTCGTTAAAAACAAATAAATGATAACCACTAATATTTAAAACATATCATTAGCTGATAAATAGCAAACAATGAACAAGAACATGTTATATTATTATTATGGTTGCATCACTACTACTTATGACTGCCTACGTACCCCTATCTAATTGGGTACCCAATTAGATACAAGATCAAACCAACGTAGTTCTCCTGCTACAAATAAGACCCAAGGAGCCAACGATGCACAACCAAATATACAAATCCCAAATTACGTAGCATGTACCATGCAATAGCATTTAAATCTACCCACTTAGGCTTAATCGTTTAATTCTTTTCAAAAGATAAATTTAGAACTAAATACCCGGGTTTTTCTTTATTCAAAAATATATTTTAAAACTCCTTCAAAAAGGAATTATCAAAAATAGATCCAACATGACTAGGAGGGTGCGCCCCCTTCCGAGCATGATATAACTCTAGACAAAACAAATGGAGCCTCCAGTGGTATTCTAGTACCTCCTAAAAACAATGGCGTAAATATACCCGACAAGTCCCAAAATTGGGAAACTCCCAATCGCACTTTGGTCTTAGTCATTCACCATAATAAATAAAAATATTTGAAAAATCATTTCTTAAAGATTTTGGAACAAATTCCAAACTCTTATCGAAATAATAATATATTTCAAATACTTCAAATCATACTATTATTGTTTCTTTCCAAAACTATTTCAAAAACTCTTTTCAATACGATTTCAAAACCACTGGGATTTAAGTTCTAATAAAAGAATGTTTTATAAATCTATTTTTATCAAACATTTCAATCAATTGATACTCCAAAAAATACCAGAGAAACTCAATGCCTCCGATGCCATGGCTTATCTCCACCCTTAGCACCTCCACGACCAAGCTCTAGGAATGGCTGCTCAAGACGAGCACATCCAACCATCACCACACATAAATTGACACATATAGAATTGACATCTTCACTCACACAGTCCTAACAGATCCAAAATCATCGAATTCTGGCGCCTCTAGCTCCGAATTTAATTGATTGAAGAGGTGGCAGTAGGAAAAAAAAGAGGAAGAAAAAAAGAAAGGAAGAAGTTAGGAAAAGAAAGAAAGTGAGGGAGGCTATTTAGAGGTTTAGAATTAGGAAGCTTATGGTGTAAGCTAGGAATAATTTTAAATATAATATTATATGGATAAGTATAAAGGTTTAAATATAATATTACATAGATAAATATAAAGTTTAAATATAATATTATATGGATAAGTATAAAGGTTTAAATATAACATTAAATATAATATTATATGGATAAGTATAAAGGTTTAAATATAACATTAAATATAATATTATATGGATAAGTATAAAGGTTTAATATATTATTATATGGATAAGTATAAAGGTAGAAAGATTACACTTTTCTTCTTGTAAGTTAAAATATAATTAATTCTCTTTATTAAATTGCTACACGTTTCGAGCCCGCATGATCACATAACATCACGGATCATCACGAAATTCACCAGCGCACATTACCTTATTATTCGGGTTCGGATGATACTAGTTTTGTCAAATCCAAGACAACGCTTCAAGATGATAATTTCACACCTTTTGAAGTCGTTTTGGCTATCAAATCGTTCGACTCCAAATATAGCGATCCTTATACTCATTTCAATTCGCAACGTCGATTCGGATGCTATGAATGTGGTTTTGAGTCCTAATTCGATTATATGAAAAATGTCATATTTTTGGACCTCCAATTCAATAAAGATTCAATATTTAAATAATTATTTATATATCCTATCGTTAAAAATATGGGTCGTTACATATTCGATATCTAGATATGCTACAGTAACCTAGAAGTTTGATAGCTTATTTATGTGATAGCCGATTTTAAATGTGCGATAGCCTAGGTATGCGAGAACAAATGGTAATTTACCCATTATTTAAAATGTGTAAATTATGGGAAGCATTTTGGAAGCTAGATCCCAATATGTTTATTGTGAATTTCATAGTATATCTCTATCTCTACTATTAATAATGAGAATTCCATGAACATGATCCAATCGTGTCCTTTTGAATTTCCCAAAATACCCTTTAAAGTATTATTAATATTGTAGTAGCTAAAATATTTAAACCAAACCGTCTTCTCAATTTTCATGCTATCTGCTCATGAGCTATATTGTTAAACTTCACAACATCATTTCAACTTGATTATTTGTTATTGGAACAAATTCCTTCTTCGTCCCTTGGCTTATATACAACAACAATTAATATATTTTGGATAATGTGGGACTAATTAAAACAATTTGGGCTACACTTTGCCCAAATAAGCCAATAAGTAACGTCTTCTAACTCTCTGTTAACCTCCGTTAATCTCCATTAGTAGTTAGATTCGTTTCTCTCCACTTTCTCCATGACTGCTCACATCACCCATTATTTCCGAAAAACATATCCTGGCAGTTGCTAGCCCAATGTTGAACCTGCTATTATTCTCTCATGTCTTTATCCGCTCCAATCCAATCTTCAAATTCAAGCATTCTTTTTTCCAACTCAAACAGCAGACGCTAATTTTAAATTCTAACATCCATTGCGATGGAAGATACAAAACGCAAAGAATAAGGCGTTTTCAACTTCTTCATTTTAGTTTTTGGTATTTCAGTTTTAACTGCTATCCAGTCTTAACCACTCAATTTTGATGTCATTTAAAACTATTAACTACAACTTTCTTGCTTTTTTTTATTTACTGCTTTACCTTTCTAGGTTTGTATTATGATTCAGGCATTTCTACAGGGGTATGTTGACCATTCATGGTGAGTTTGCGTTTGCTTACACTTTATTATTGGTTTTCAGGAATTCCAATGAAGGCAGTGGTTCTAAAGCTGATAGTTATTTTAATTTTTAACATTTAATATGGTAATGATCGAGGTAATCCTTTTACTAATATTTATTTCCATTCATTTTCCTTTAATTTCATTGTCATTTTTTGGTTTGCGTTAATTTAATGTTTTCTTTGCGAATGCTAATTGATATAATATGAATGATATGTTGAAATTTGTCATGAAATCTTTTTTCATTCATAAGATATAAATCATAGTTTTACTTTGATAAGTTTAAGATCTACAACTGAGTGATGTATTTATGCTTTGAAAACTGCTCCTCTAATCAAGCATGTAAGGTACTAATTAGAGCTATAATTTCGATGACACTTGGTTTATAGCATCATTTTTCAAAGATTAGATCTCCTGTTTTCCTTTGATCGTGCCAGGTAACTAAAGTTTCATTATTTTTTTCAACAACGAGCGTTACGGCACGCGCTTCATGCGTGATGATGGCACGTGCTTCACAGGTGAATTGTTTTTCTGCAAATTATATATATATTTTGCACATTCAAGGGAAGATGATTTATATAAATATTTAACCATATTTTTGCGTTGAAATTATTTTTGTTAGTTTAAATTTTATTTCTAAGTTGCAGCATCTATTTTTTTAGTTTGAATTTTTATTTATATTATTAATTAATAATTTATTTGTTAGATTCTACTTTTAAGTGATATTAAAATTTGATAGTATTTGTAGATGGATGTTTTAAATTTGTAAAAGAATTTTATTTTTTAGATCTTATTTTTAGGCGTTATTAAGATTAAATAACATTTGTAGACGGACATTTTGAATTTTTTTTTAAAATTAATTGTTAGATCCTATTTTCAAATGATATTAAGATTTGGTATTAGGTGCATTTTTGATAGTTCACGCTGACACCAAAAAAGTGTGACACCCAAGGTATTACAACTATTATTAAAGATTGCAAATGAATTTTATTTGTTAGATCATATTTTTAAGTGATATTAAGATTAAATAACATTTGTAGACGGACGTTTTGAATTTGTAAAAGAAATTTATTTTTTAGATCCTATTTTCAAGTGATATGAAGATTTGGCACTAGGGGCATTTTTGGTAATTCACGCTGACACCAAAAAATGTAACACCAAAGGTATTACAACTACTATTAAAGATGTTTCCTTTTTTGAGCTTTTTCCCACTTAATTAAAAGGTTAAATTCTTACCATACAATTTGGTAGTCATTTCAAATTGTATTTAGTAGATTTTACTTATTTTTGCTAATTCTTACCCATGTCAAAGCTTTTAATACCATGTAATACAAATCACTACAGATGTAATTATTTAATGGGCTCAATTATGGGATGAACTTAGCTGCTTTCCGTCAGTATCTTTGCTTTATAAGTTTATTAGCTCAAATTTACCTGATGATTTTGCAACTTCTAAAATAGCTGGGTAGATATTTATGGGATATATGCATGCTAAAAACTTTAAGGTGATTCATTAAGGATTTACATCTGTTTGGCTCTCTATTTTTTCATCATGTGTTTTTGTTTCAATTATAATTTATTACTACAATTTTATTTTACATTTGTGTTAATAATCAGTTAACGATTAAAAAAATTCTAACTATTCTTAGTTGTCAAGCACAAACAAAAATGTTTTTACATGGACTTAAACAAATAATTTTTTATAATGACTTTTGGGATTTATCATGTTAAAATATATCTTAATTTATCCGAACCATTGCCTTCTTTATGATAATAATTGTTCTCTTTTTTAATATTAGTAATCTATACATCATAATTAAGTAGTTATGATCATCTAGAAATTGGGTTTCCATGTTAATATTTGTCAAACAATGATCTATACAATTTGGCTCTACATTTACAAACCGAGTAATGATTTTACTCTTATATATGTTTAAAGATAGCAATTGGATTTTCTACATATAATATAACCTATCAGAAAAAGGGGACAAGATGAAAACAAAGTTATCAAAAATACCATATATTATTTACCTATTTTAAGTGCCTCTTACTTTATACATTACATAAGTTTATTTTTGAATACTGTAATCCAAAAAAAGCAAATTTATATGAGACTTTTTAACATAATCAGACAATATTAAACAAGTAAATGAAAGTATTTTCTCATATAAATTATAAGTGCTAATAAATTTATAGTTTTAATGACTTTTAGCATGTTTCCGTTTGTTAATGAAGATTTTTGAGATCCTCACTCAATGAAAAAATATGTTACTATATCAAGATATTAATATACAATTTAAGTAGTAACATTAGCATCATTCTTGAACTTAATAGTATGAATACGTACACCCATATTTATTATTTTTATTCAGGTTTTTGTTACCACTATTTTGCATCCAAGGTAAGTAATTTTTCAAACAACCCTTTAGTGAGCAATTCATGTAGGAAATATGGCTACACTTTATCTTACTAATATTATAATCCACCACGAATTTTTGTATTGTAACGAAGTTCGGATTACTTAATAGTTCAAATTATTGTTGTTAATATGTTGTATACACACTTACTAATGATCAATGATATAGGGAGCTAGATGTTTCTATCAATACAACCTGATGTCTATTTTCAATGAACTAAAATATGAAAGAGGGGAACTTGAGTCCACCTCTTATTCTGTCGGTGGTGATGATCAGGTTTTAAAATAAAAGTCAATTTATTCCTTTATTCCTCGGGTAGATTAGAGTTTGCTTTCATATCAGAGGTTTTTGTTTGAGATTATGTACCAATGCTTTTAAAATAATTTGTCTAGAGAAGGTTTTGCTTTCCATTGCTGTATATGTTTGCTTTATCTTCAATGTATAGCTTAATTAAGACTGGACAGAGTTTAAATGTAGTGTATGATTGATAAGGACTCACACTTTATTTGAAGATTATTTGCATTCGTTATTTACTCTCATTTTGGCAAAGACATTATATAAGCTAATGACACTACCCATTTATATAAAATTTTCTTTCAGTCCTACATTTATTGTTTAAAACTTCCAATTTCTAAACATCTTGCTCCAGTACACCTTGACATTTCCTAGCTTTATATTTAATGCATATACGTATGTTTGGAAGTTATATATTTTTAGTCTTATATAGAAATTTTATTGTATTCTTATTTGAAGATATTTAGTATATAATTTGTGAATAAGCCTTAAATCCTGATTATGTTACTTGATTAATGGATGCAATAATAACTAATATATCACTTGACTAATTATGGTTTTCCAAAACAACTACACCAACCAAATTACATTTTTATACATCTTTTATATTCAATAAATATTACATTCATCAATATTTTTATCCTTACAAATTATTTTGTCATAAAATTTATAAATAATATAGAATTTGTACCCGTGCCATCGGCACGGGCTCCATACTGGTAAATTATAAAGAGAAATGATAAGTTAAAATTGAATAACTTATGTGAAAATTAGAAAAAAGCTAAGCTTATGGAAGCTAAATAATAATAAGATGTATCATTTAAAAAAAGATTAAAAAATTATCTGAACAATTGAAAGACCTTTTTAATCTAAGCAAGAAGATCTATGGAATGTATAAGGTATACAACTAATAAATGAAAGAAATGGACCGAACCTAATATTTTAAAATATATCAACTCATGGGGTTATTGAATGGCTGGGTACTAAGGTTTAGTGAAGTCTAAAATTCAATGTATGTGACATGGTGCCAAGACTTACGAAGTTTATTGGGTTCAATTCAAAATTTTTGACTTTAGTGTGAGTAATAACATTAAAACGGATGTAATTAAATGAATAAATCGTAGTGCAAAACGAAAGTGTTTCTGCAACTAGAGGGCCTACTAACTAGGGATGGCAAAGGGGCAGGTCTAGGGCCTAAACCTGGCAGACCCGTCCTTATTTTGACCCGCCACATTAGGTCGTCGGGGCGGGTAGACCCATGACCCGCTCTTGGAAGCTCCGGGTCTAGGGTCGGATTAGGGCTTGGCTGACCTGCCCCAACCCGATCCGCACTACTAATATATCATAAAATCACTTTCATACTATAATGATGATTTGTTTGTAACGACCCGCTATTCTAATTATTTTTAAATTTATTCTACTTAATATATCTTATCACATATATATTAAGTATATTTACATTTATTATAACTACTCAAATTTATTTATTAATTTCTTTAACATCATTTTATACTGTGTAATATTCAATTACATAGTTAACTTTTGAAAATTCTAAGTAAGTTATATATAATGCATTTGAGTATTATACAAGTAAATTTCTAATTCAATTTTCCCAAGTTTAAATATTAATTCAAAATTTTGGTTTCATTTATTATTGAAATCATCTTTCACCCAAACTTTAAGAATTTAATTTCTGATTAACACTAAACAATTTAGAGATAATTATATACATACAATTTATCCAAGTCAAATCTAAATCAAATACTAATATATATATATATATATATATATATATATTATCAAGTGATACTTTAGAAATTCAAATCAAATTCATTTCCAAAGCAAAACTGTAGCAAAGCTACAGAATGGTCTCTCCACTTCGAAACTCGAAAATGAATGTCGATGATGCGGCCGTCATCACCGAAATTATTTTCCAGCGACAAAATAAGAGAGCGCTGATTAAACATCTAAAATTTCTTTGGAATGATTTCTATTTGAAAATATTTAAATACAATACACTTTAAAACTTTCAAATCAAAGTCTGAAATCACTGAAAATTTAAATTCTCAGTTTCTTGATTTAAATTCATTTCAAATTTCAATCAAATTATACCCAAGTTTACAAATTCATTTATTCATATTATGAAATAGTCAATGGTTTATAAAACAATAAATGAAAATTAAATACTATCATTTCAGACAACAAATTCATTAACAATTTAAATTTCTTTTTGAAACTTATTTATATATATAATATAATCATACAAAACTATTTTGTTTACCATATTTTGAAAACAATATTGTGTCGGTTTGTTCTGTTCAAGTGTTTTGGAAATCCTATCGATAGCGTTGATCAGACGAATCGATCGAAAACCCAAATCAACATCAACAACTCAAACAACACAATATATAAAACATTTTTAATATAAATTTACAAATACACTTCCTCGCTCGACGATACAAGAATGGATTCAAAGCAAGGATAGAGATTCAAATTTGATGGACTCAAATCAAAGAGAATTCTGATTCGAAGACAAATTTGAAAGAAAAGATAAGATGATTCAATAACAGAATCGGGAGATGGGTAAGCTTATTTAATTTACGGGAAACCTTAACCGGATTGACCCTGACTTCAAGAATAAGATCGATGCAGAATTTCGAGGCAAATCTACATTCGATCTCAAGAAATAGAATTTAGGTATAGCATGAAATAGATAGCATCGTAAACCGAGGATACAGAAATCTTCGGTAATTCAGTGCCTATTGTAAAGGAGTTTCACCCCTTTACAACATTTCGAAGATTGGCGAGACCGTCGATCCATTATAAAGATCATTCAAAGTGGAGTTATGGGATGATCCAGAATTGAAAGAAGACGAATAGTGAGGGACATGAATGAATTTCGGAACCGCAGGGAACGTTCCAAAATTCAAAGGAATCGAGTCAAAAGGAAGAGATTGAAACTCGAATGAGAGTGATTCTGTAAATACATTTACCCTATATGCTAAGTTTTGCCTAGAGCTACCAAAGCTCTGATAGCAACTGTAACGACCCGCTATTTTGGACTATTCGCACCCGCACATGTCGGACTTGAATAATTCAAAATACCGAATAGTTAATTTAAATTTAGCAAAACTGAGCATATACAGTAAATAGATATAATCACAGATCACAGACACAAAGTAATAAATGCAGCGGAAACAAAAGATAGTAGTTCATGAAGCTACTATATACATATCAGAGTTAAATAAGGTACAATAGGAGTCTCGAATACAATAGTCAAATACAATATCAGAATACATCACTGGAATCAACTGAATATCTGAAAGCTGGATAGATAGCTGGATCTCCAAGCGAAGCTCCAACTCCAAAGGTGAGTCTCGAATCCTGGTACACTCAGTCTGACCCGAGCGTAAAGCAAAACACAAAACACTCGAGTTAGGATTAACATTCTTATATCAATAAATCCAACTCAAGTGAAATAGCAACTGAAATACAAGTAACTCAAAGGATGTTTGGAATAACCATCCTTTAAGGTTCCGTTAAACTATCTACTATGTAGTAGTGTACGATAAGTAGATAATGTCTATCAGTAATATAAAATATCAAAATAGTGTTAAGGCATTACCATTATCCCCCTTAACACATTTTATATAAGCGTTATAGTCTATACAGCACTGCAAACTCCACCGTAAACTAGTGGGATATCAGGGAGTACTCCATAGGTATAACACAAAACAAATCGTAGTGGTCGCGTATATAGGGATACAAGTATGACAAGGCACATGAGGCAATACCCAAGGTAGTGAAACTACCGTTTGCCTAATCCGGACTGGTGAGAACGCATCGCCGCAGCGATCGCAACACTGCGAAACAACACTCCCAAATCAAGGGTGCACCAATCGATAACAAGTAATGAGTAGTTTTCGAAGAAGTGTGTTCGCTCGAGGAAGCTAACCCCATTTGGCCCGACACGGCTCCTGTTTTAGTCATTTCCAATTTGACACAAGTGTCAAGGCTATCCATTATCGTTCTCTTTCTTCAGTCAACACGTACATCATTCCAATCACTTCATTCTGGATCATACTCCGCGTATAGTTATTAAAGTGGTTTTCGGTTTATACGGTGAGTATGTCCCTAACCGATTCCGATCTCTTTAATAACTTTCGTAATTATTACACCGATTGGTCATTTAATAAATTTCAAAACCAAATCAAATTCCATTTCAAATAGAATTTGTAAACCAACATTTCATTTCTCTTTCTAAATCAATTTCCATAATTTACGTTTCAAACTTCCACATTCATAATTTCAAAATCTTATAATTCAACTTCAATTTCTATTTAAAACAATTCAAATATTGATTCAAGTTCGTATATAAGTTTCATTCCGAAATCATTTAAATTAATTTAATTTAACATTCAAATCAATTTAACTTCATTTATCGATTTTATTCAATATCCATTAAGTAAATTTGTCATTCAAAACAAATTCTATTTAATTTCCAGTTCATTAAATCAATTACTTAAGTTCAATTTCATTATATCAAAACTTCAAATTGAATTAAATTAGAATCATCAAATCAACTCTTCAAATTTCAAGTCTTACATTAATTTCAATAAATCACATTTTGATTTCTTGTTAAAGAAAATTCAATTTCACTTATTTACTTACTTAGTTACAATTTCAAAGCTTAAATAAATAAACTTATTCAAGAAGTTCAATTCCACTTATTAAAGAATTCAATTTATTTAATTATTAAATAATTCAATCTTATTTAATTATTAAATAGTTTTAAAACTTAATTATTAAATAATTTCAAAACTTAATTATTAATAATTCCAAACTTAATAATTAAATTTTAAACAACATTCTTTCATCAACTGCTATGTTAATATTTTGTTTCAGATTATTACATATTAACATTTTCCTTTCATAAAAATTCAAATTCCAAATTCATTTCAAAACCTTATTATTTATTCAAATAAAATCTTTACTTTATTTTTAAATCAAATTATTGACCAATCGGGTTTTATTTAATTCTCTATCCTAGGTCAAAGTTTTATTTTGGGTATTTATCATTTCAACCCGATTCCAATTCAATTCAAAATCAAAGCATAGCAAAGGGAACTTGCAGTGTGATAACTAGGATGGTGTCAAAGTAAATAACAAGCAATAACAACAATCAATAACAATCAAATAATCAATTCAAATAATCCCGAAATAATCGTATTAATTCGCATTGTTATTTGTGCAAATTAATATAATATTTCTAGAATCTACAATATCATTTCATGTAGATTAAAGATTATTACACAAATATTTATACGGTTTTTCACTTGATACCTATTATTAAATTTCATTCTACATCAATTTATACAACATACATTCAAATGGTTCAAGGTGTGATTAACCATATTTCTACGTGTCAATTTATTTAAACATTTAAAGAGATCATATTATGCAAATGTCATCAAATCAAATTTATCACATATATCAAATCTAACTATCCTACGTCAATTCAATTTCAATTTATTTATCACTTACTACATTTAAAAATTTAAGGTCCAATGTCAACATCAAACAATCAATCATTTAACGACCAAACTGGATTATCATTGTATATATAACAGATAATGGTGTCAGATGTCACAGGTGAACTGATACAGGTAATAGCATATTTAACAGTGTAATTAACTAACATCAGCATATTTCAATTGTCGTTTCAATTGAAATCAAATTTAATAAATAAAAGAACATTAATCGTGAGTGATTTCTCACCTTTCGAGGCTAGAGAAATTTGACAAAGAAATGAGCTGTGAATTACAAAGCAACGCTAGATGGATACGATTCGATGGAGAAAATAGGCACGACGTACAAAGCTGTTAAACAGGAATCGACGGAATCAAATTAGAACCGGATTGATGAAGATAATTGGTATAAGCGAATTTGTTAAAATCTATCCATTTAGAGCACAAATATATAAACCAAAATAAATATTTTATTTTCAATGCCTCATACATTCGACCAACACCAAAAGTTTTAAACTGATAAAATATCAACACTATGTATATTAAATTTAAAACAACATTTATTATAAAATTAGTATTTATAAAATCACTTAAATTCAACATAGTATATAAACAAATATGCAACATTAAAGATAACAATCAACACGTATACTAACCTATACACGAACACACACATAAACAACTTGCCTAATTTATATATATCCAGATTCTTTATTTTTTTTATTACTACCTTATTTATAGATATATACGACTAACCTGTATGCTAGAAATCAACTCATGCATGCTTTATGAATGAACTAACAACACTTCAAATCAAAAACTATATAAACCAACATATGCAACTTACCCAATAGACTTTGTAAAACTACTAACATTACATTATTATAATTATATAATGTGCTATAATATCACATACTTTGATAAAGCATAATACTAAAATAAATATAATATAATATTATGTATCATTTATACATATAATTACCGTAACAAAGGAGACAGCTAAAGCCTGAGGTGGACCAGAGCTCGGAGGGAGGGCGGAGGAACGTATGAGGGGATGTGGTCTGGATGTGGCCGTCGTCGGTGGCTTGGCCACTGTAGGGTTGAAAGGAATTCAAGTGGGAGAGCTGGGTGAGTTGGCCGAGGGCAAGGGGAGGCTCGGTCGGTGTAGGTGGCTGAGGCGAGTGGCGCTTGGTGGTTGGTGGTTTGGCGAAGGCTGTTAGCGGAAGAATGGTTGCTCGGGTTCTTAACTGGGCGTATGGACTGGGTTGAGGAACTGACATAGAGGTGAGGCCGGAGTATGCTGTGGTGGCGGTCAGTGACATGAGGCGTGGAGGTGGTCGGTCGCGGGTAAGTGAAGGGGCGGTGGCGGTTGTCAAGGCGGAGGGGAGGTACGTGGGGTGGTGGAGGCTTCGGCCGGGTTGCATTCATAAGGAGGAAGATGGTTATCGAGCTCAGGTGAGTGGAGGCAAAGGAGAAGGGAGACGCACGCATGTTCGGGATGGTGACAGTAAATTTTTTTGAGGTTGAGTTCACCATGGAGATAGGTAGAGGAGAGGAAAGATGAAGAGAAAGGTTGGAGGCTAGCTGGCAGAAGATGTTATCTTTCACTTTATTTTTTTATTTTTTTTGTGGTATTGCCTCAGAGCGAAATAGGTAGGCATTAGATAATTATAGTCTGTATGCTGATTTCAAAATCAAATGATAAAGGTAAAGAGAAAAATGAAAGCAGCGAACCGGGCTAATACTTTAACCATAGGGAATAGATAAATTCAATGAATATAAATTCGAGGGAATAGATAAAGTTGAATACATTAATTGTAGATAACTATTGGTTTGCACGGTAGGACATGAAAAGATAGAAAAACTAAAAGACTCAGTTGCGGTACCGATACGATAGTCGTTTCGCAGATTGCACTGCACACTAAACTCTGAAATGCACAAATGAGTATACTGCAAAGATCAGCACGACGAGACGATCAAAACGGTATACAGATATCAGTGGTACGATTGAATTATAAAATTCGAATTTTTATACTAACGGAAAATGCAAGAAAAACACAGAAAAATAAAATCGACGGAGCTAAAGAAGTTCGAATTTGGAAAAGCGAAAAATGACGTCTTGCTCAGAAGATGTTTTAGAATTTTTCTATATAAAAATATTAAGGTTTCGAAAATGTTTTATTTTCATCGCTTTTTAACTGATTAAATTGAAGTAAATTTACGCACGAAATAAACTTTCATATTTTCGGACGAAAATTTACCAGTTGCTATGTTTAACTAGACGCATTCCAAATATCAAATTTATATCTCAAAATTTTATCGTTTAAAGTTTCATAAAATTTCAATTAATAACGTTATTAAAAACCGGTTAAATTTAGGGGTCGTTACATTGTTAGTCCTTTTACAAATAACTAGTTATATCATGGATATTATAATGTTCATTCAACAACTTATGGGATTTTTATAATATTAAGTGGTGCCACTGATAATTATATATTAACATATGTGTACATTTTGAACTATTATTCTACACCTCATTTTTATTATTTTTCATTATTATTGTAAACGTATTGTGATTTATATTCAATGTCATTTAGTGATAATGTCTCTTACAAATAAAATAAATAAATATATGTATATTAATACACAATTCTGAATGAATATATAAAGTCTCACCTGGTCTTGGGGCGGGGCGGGTCTACCCTAACCCGAACGGGTTCTGCATTCGGGGCACAAATCCAGATTCACACCGGGACTATGGGGCGAGTCAGGTTTGAAAAACCCATGGTAGGTATGGGGCATGAAAAACCCACCCCAACCCGCCCCATTGCCATCCCTACTACTAACGCTAGTAAGATGTTTGCTAGAATAATGTGTTTAGGGTGTCTGCATTCAACCTCTTAGGAGAGTCAGGGTGGCTCGAGTTAAGGTGGCTCCCAAGGTGGAATGAGTTATCATTTCATCAATTGTTCTAGCAAAAATATGAATTAGTGATAGATGGACCTAGGGAGGCAATCATTAAATAAAATTAAGGATAATTTTGAGATCGATACCTAAATAAGAGTATATGTGATGCATGCGAATGTGATTATATGACATGGTTCATAAAATGTTGGAAAGTTTAGGGTATACTTATGTTGAAATGGATGAATGTATGACATGGTTTATAACAGTATGCTAAGTATATGGTAGTACTTACATTTGAAATGATGCTTTTATATATGTGTGTATGTGTGTGTGCGCGCGCGCACGCTCGCTTATGACATGATGATTTATTGCATGATATAATGTAAAAAAATTGGTGATTTAATGAGGGGAGAACCTATTATTCTACAAGGCAATATAGTTTCATTATATGTATATTCAGCGAAATGTATTGCTCACACCATGATTTATTTCAAACTCATGCTACTATTATTATTCTTCTCATAAACTCATGGGTACTTATTCGAGTAAGCCGAGTTTATGTGCTTAGCTAGGTTTTCTTGAGGATGAATAAAATTTCCAAATATGAAGCAGGAGACTTAGTAGATAATAAAAGTTATTTTGAATTCCGCTGTTGTAAAACAAGGTAAAACAACTGGTTAAGTGTTTGTGTTGGCATCTTCATGTGTCGAACACAACACTATTATCTATGTTTTATTATATTTACCCTTGCACGGGCATGTATTGGGATACGAAAATGTAAAAACAATTTGTGTAATGAAAATTTATTTAGTTGATTTGTTTAATTAACGCTGTGGAAAAAAATGATCCTATTTGTCGCTTAGAAATAATTATGACGGTGACAGAAGCATCATCGGTGTTCATTTTCAGCTCTTGAGATGGGGACGTTACAACGTGCTATCAAAGCCTAGCTTAGGGGGCACTTAACTAAAATAGAGCTAAATATAATTCTAAGTAGATACTAGATAGTTGGAAATAAATACCTTGGGGTACACACGCATACACATATATAGACATATTCATATACATACATATATATAATGCACTTATATTTTGATATATATATATATATAAGTGGATATATTTATTCATCTACTATTGCTTTCACTCTCTTTACTTCCATAATGAGTGCTTTCTTATGTAGAAAGCAGGAACAAAAAAATCATAGTAGGGGAACTGCAAGAACACAAACTAATGGCCAAGGAAGGAAGATAACCCCAAATGTTGATGTTGAAACGGTGCTAAGATGTCTTCCCCGATAGCTGGAGCCATGGATATAAATGCTCTTTTCCACCACTACATGATGGAAATGATGAGGCAATAATTAACTGAAGTTGTTAAGCCAAGACCGGTAGTTAGAAGGGAAGACTTTTCCAAGATGAACCAGAATTATAAGAGCTATGGAGGAAAGATGTTTACGGGTAAGGAGCCTACATTAGAAGTACTGAACTAGTTGAAGGTGTGTGTGTATCTTTGGAGACATGTGGTATGATGAGCTTAAAAGGGATGTTGGCTTCTCATCATCTTCAAGACGATGCTTCGGATGGTAGAAGTGGCGAGGAGGTACGACCACTTGTACTAAGGGGAGAGAAAAGCTAATGTCAGAAACAAGATAGGGTGGAAAACGAGGTTCAACTTGTATGAGAAGGGGAATAAGAACCAATTGAGAAAAGTAAAGACCTCGGGTGGAGGATCTTAAAAGCCAAATGTTGTGGATGTAGTTTGCTTTAACTATGGGCAGAAAGGTCACTATTCAACTAAGTGTACCAAGGTAGAGATTTAGGGAAAGATCAAGTGTGTAACAACCTAGTTTTAAGAAGCTACTAATTAAAGTTAATAATAGTAATTTGATTAATTAAAATGAATTTCTTTAAAGGTTTAGGGGGAATGATTTTGGATTTGTTTGTAAATAGCAGCGTTTAATGATAAAGTATTAATGGAAGAAATCCAAATTGTTTTGGAAGAATTATTTGAAATGGTTATATAATGAATTATTTTGGGAAAATTGAATGATTTAAAGTTTTTATTTATTAATAAATGAGAAATTAATTATTTAAATTGATATTGATAATATTTTGAGCTTAAATTATTTTAAATGTGTTAAAAGTGATTGAATAATTTTATAAATTTTAATGTTAATAGAAAATGAGACTAGAAATATATTTTAAAAGGAAAAGGAGTTTTACTTTGAGTTTTGGTGTTTATTTTATAATTGAGCTTAAATACAATAGTTTGAAATAAATAATTAAAATGAAAGAACTCGTGTAAAATAAATTTTATAATGTTGTATAAATACTTGAAAAATGTAAATATAATTTTTATCTGAATTTTTGTTAGAAATTTGAGGAGAACAGAAAATTTTTTGTAGATGGAAATTTGTTGCGTATGGCCCAAAGCCCAAAATGGAGTAAACTTCATTTGGTGTATTCTCTTCCTTACAATTTCCCAATCACTCTAAAATCCATGTTGCGTTTCATTTTCTCTTTCTGATGCTTCTTTCCCTATTCATTTTTCGACTTTAGGATATAAACATTAAAAACCCTCCTTCCTTTAAAAATCAAAACAAAATCAAATAAATTACTATAAAATACCAAATTTGAATATGTGTATCTCAATACCGATCTACACATATGTCCTTAAAGAAGTTTGGGTTTTGATCATGTTTTGGAGCCCTAGAAGTTGGAACAGTGAAAGAAGAAAAGAAGAAGAGAAGAAGTTGGGAGTGTCAAGTAAGTTCATATACTTACGAATCTATATCTTTATTGTTGAATTCCTCATTATATGTTTGTTTGGATTGATCTATGGATGAATACTTGTTTGTGTATTGAACTGGAGGAGTGAATAGAAGAGGATGAAGGAGACAGAGAGCAGGAAGTCAATCATTTAGATCGAATCAGGTCCATCGGTCACACACACTGGTCGACTACCTAATGCCTAGCGGTCGATCGGTACCGATCGACCAATGGATCAACATGTGCTCTATTTCCTACATGCAATTAAAAAATATATTTATATATTCCAAAATGTAAATAACATATATGTTTTATACTTTATGATAAAGGAATCATTTGAAGAAATATTTTATATAAATTTGATATTAATTATATTAATAAATATTTGTTTATTAAAAGAAAATAGATTTTTAATCTTAATAATTATTTAAAAATCCCATAAAACTCTAGAAATGTATGAAATGATTTCTAGTTAGCACCTTATGGGTTTTGACGTATATTTCATGAATTTTAAATATAATCAAAAGTTTTAGAAAATATGTTTTGTTGATTCGAAATAGAAAGGAAAAATTATTATTATTTTATACGAAAAGCTTTGAACTAAATTAATATAATTTTCCTATAAATAAAATATCTTTTCTATATGAATTGTGTGCTTATGTGTATATAATTCTGTGTAACATGAAATTAGAATAAATGGAGTTATAATACTGTCTCGGATGGTAGATTCGGTAATATTTCTCCAGTGTTTCTTTGGACTTTTTATATATAATAATATATGTGAGTGTAGTTTATCAACATTAAGCAAACATGTGTACATCCCTAGGTGTTTTGGAACGCCCATGTCGTTATTTGTCCAATTTCTTTTTGTAAGTAAATGTCACTCAACATGATCAAGTTATGGGGTATTATATTTATGGTCATGCGAATTGAGAGTAAGAAAGTTGACAGCCAAAATTGTGCCTACCTTTTGTGTGCAATCATATTATACGACGTAGAGTAAACCAGATTGGCTAGTATATATCCCATGGCTTGATTGTGGGGTTCGCACCTGGAATCCATGACACACCTTCTGATGTGTTTATGGTTAAGAGTCACCACCCCTGTGTCACATAGGCTAGCAGTCAATTACCATTAGGGTGATTGCAGGGTTGTACCATTGCATAGAATAGTCCTACAAAAGATGGATATTGTGTCATCTCGCCGTTGAGGTAATTGATGATTGTAGGAGTAGCACTGAGAGCGTGAGAGGAAGGCTCCTGAAGCAGGTTTAGAGTTGTTAATCTCCCATCTAGTTATTTTTGATATAGGCACATACTTATTCACCTATATGAAATCATTGTGTATAGGACTACAATCCGGATAGATCATTTGTTGAGACCGATGTCGAATAGTTATATACGATACTGAGAGTGCAAAGACTAAGTTTCCAGATGATTATCTATGATATTGTGAGTCGAGTAGATTAGTGGAAATCTGAGAGACCGTATGATTATTTCATTGGCTGGGAGCCAAGTCGATTACTATAAGGTTGACAGTCTAGACGATCGTTAAGTGATTACACATCTTTTGGATTATTTATTGGATCGGGAGTCCATGAAGTTGGGCAACCCCATACACATCGGTTATATCGCTATGAAGGATAGCGGGAAATGCTGAGAGCATGAATTTAGACCATGTACATATTTTTTATGGTTATTTGAAAGAAGACCTTTTCTATCGAGGGTAAGGCATATTCGTATTTCAAGTATGTTTGATTTGATTGTTATGTGTTTTCATATATGTGAGTATAACGGACCCCGGCTATGCCTACTTTACGATTATCTGAGAGGTCATCCTAGACATTGCCGTAAGCATGTCCTATGTTATTAACGACTACTTATACTTGATGATAGTTAGATATATATTGATGCCTCACCCACTTCACATTATAGATATGATATACGGCTTGACTTGACTTTTATATGGGTGTTAACACTTGTGCATGGTTCGGTGATATGTTATTATGTTGTGATATTCTCATTATATTGCATGGTATTATTGTTATATCATGCCAATAGTTATGATATTGAAACCCACATTTTAGACATAGTCTACACCATGTGTTATTTATATAACACTCGAATCGGTCAGAGACATTACAGGTTCATGGACGAAGTGACTAGCTTTTGACTGTTGGGCATAGATGAAGGCTAGATTATTAGTCGATTAGGGTGTCATTATATATAGTTGTAGCCTCATGTGTACATGTATTGTTGTGACATGTTATTTGGACTTATGTTGTATCTGTATTATTGCGAGAGTGGGTATTAACTCTTTTATATTGACCCACTTTGATTGGTATTTATTTTCTATTATATATCTAGCATTGCGTTTGGTGACTTTGTGTTCTCTATTATTTGTTGTACATTATGTATTTTTCTATCCTGGAGACGCACGTATTTATTGTTTTGTGCCGATACTGTATACGTATAGGTGAGTTTTATATATGATGTTTAAGTACATACCGGTGTTTACCCAAGTGAATATTCGCATCTAATAGCCCAATATCGCCACATTCTTCACATTATCAAACAGTATTACCTAGTAATACTCTTTGATGGTACGAGTATAGAGGTGAGGTGTTACATTTGGTATTAAAGTAGGTTTAGAACAATACAGAGTATATGAGACATGAGTCATGGCCTTAGATCAGACTTAGAGTCCATATTTCCTTGGATCTGTTAGGTAGTTTCCTTATAGTAAAGGTTAATTAGAGTGCTTACATATAATTATTATACGGTGATTAATGGGGTAATCATCGAGAGTCGTATTTGTATTTTACTTACTATAAAATATTTCTCTCTTCTGTCTTCCAAGAGTTAGAATTTATATGAGATACAAAGCAGTCAATAAGGGTAGCGAAGATAGAAGTAATTGTCCGACCAGTAGATTTGAACTTTGTTGTTGAGTATTAGACCTGTGGTGGCTTAGAATTTAATTATTGTCTTTAGCTCTATTATTAATCAGAGTGCGTAGCGAAAGTCGATGAATTATTTTCGTTGAGCACATTGATCATTTGTTTCCTATGTATGTTTGTTTGTTTGATGATTGTTTGTATGGAATTTGAATTTATTGTTAAAATAATATTGAATAGGGATCGTTACCTAAAGGATAAAAGCCTATTCAATATTAATAAATAAAACCTTGTAGTGTCTTCAGTAATGAAGCTACTGCTAAGGAAATTGATAATTTTATTTTTGAATGAGATAATATATTATTTATAAATATCAATTAGAATTGTGAAGTAAATATAATTTTGGTGTTCACTTATTAGAAATAAATAGTTTGGTGTTGTTTATTATTATGATGTTTGATATTAGAAGTGTGTTGTTCGAACTGTTAAAAGTGATTTAATATTTTAATGCATATTCGGAAAGCATTTGAAAATATTTTAATATAAGCAAGCATATATTTTAGATAAAGTATGGAAAAATCATATTATTAATATATATTTTATAAGCAAATGTTTTCACAAAACCAAGTAATTGTTATAAATTATAAATCTTTGATATAATATACATACATACATACATATATATATGTACACACACACCTTGAAGTTCGATTTGAAAATATTTTGTAATGGAAGTAAATAATAATTTTTATAAAAGTTGATTTTTGAAAGATACATGTAGAAAGTGTTTAAAGGAATTTTCAAAGTAAAATCTGTGTTAAATTGTTTGTTGAGTATTTTAAGAATTTTGATCGATGTGTTTGGCCAACGTTTTCGATAGAGATTCTTAAATGCTAGGAGGATACATTTGGACATGCTATCTCGAAAAGTTAAAATATTTTGTTAAGACTTCAATATTTTGAAAAAAATAAAATATTTCGAAAGGATTGAGTATTTTGAATAATATTTTGAGGGGAGCTTGTTATTTTGAAAAATAAATAAATATATGCTTTGAGGGAAATATTTGTAATGATTTTGGAAAAGTATGTTTGAAAACAAAGTAAATTTTTAAAGAAGTATTATGAGATATAGTTTAGAAAGGAAAACCATATAGTAGTTCGATAAATTATATAAAATGGTTTGATTTGAAAATGTTGATATAATAATGAATTGTTTTGAATTAGTAAAGATATGTTCTAATTATAAAAATCTTAAGCAAAAATTGCAACCAAATGACATTAGTAGATATTTATGATCGTTGGCACGGCAGTGTTGATCACACGATCAAAATAGCAACCAATCGACGAACGGAGTCACTAGGAATTAATGGCAAGGAAAATTCAATGTATTTTAAAGTATTCACAAATTTGACATACAAATGTGTATATGTGTGTATGTGTCCATATATTATAAGTTGAAATAAATGGAGTGAAGTTTTAAGCAATTATGTATGATTGGAAATTTGATGCTATGGATGTTAGGAATAAATATAATGATGTATATTAAGAGAAGAAATTTAATTATATATATATATGTATGTATGTATGTATCTATGTATGTGTGTGTATTACAATTAAAAGAATTTTTAATTTATTTATGTTTGGAATAAATTTGTAGAGTTTTAAATACTTTAATTTATGTTGACATAAAGTAATTTATATAGTGAATATTTTGGTTGTGTGAATATGAATATTTTAGAGAAGTAAAATTTTCTGAGTTTAGTATCTTGGGGTTAAGAAACATTTTATTAAGAAGTGTATGTTATTGTATTTTAAAAAGTGTTAATGAAGATTTTCATCAAGATAACTTATAAAAGTTATTTTGAGGAATGATTTTTAGAAAGTGACTATGATATATATATATATATATATATATATTAAATTTAAAATGAGGTTTAGAATGATAGAATGTTTATCTTAAAGAAGAGAAATTCTCTTTGGTTATATGTATATTATTAACTACTAGAAAATAGAATTTGTTAGTTTTTGATTTTGAAATTGAATAATGAATGGATTTTGATCATTTCCTTTTGGATGGAAATGAAATTTTTATGAAATAGGTTTTTGTGATAAAGTATTTTGAAAATTTTGAAGTTTTTGATATTTGACGGAAATATTTGTTTAAGAATTATTTTGGTAATGGATATAGTTTAGTTTTGAAATGTTAAATTATATATATATATATATATATATATATATATATATTTACATGAAAAGTTTTGACAAGAAGTTAAATATTTGGATATTTTTAAATTTTGTATGCTAATTGAAAAGGGTTGCTTGAATTATAATTGTTTGAAAGTATTTGTGTAAGCTACTTTTCAATATTGTACATAAGAGATATTTAAAAAAATGAAAGGGCAATTTTGTTAGTTGATATTTATGGGTTTAAAAGAAATATTTTGAAAGGTATTTATATGAGAATTTTGAAGTGAAAGTTTTAAAGAAAACAATTTGGGAAAAATGTTGTTTTAGTTTAATTATTTTGAAATGTTGTAGAAGGAATCCTGAATTTTGAAAATAATAATAAGTGTTTGTATTATTTATTAACTGAAAATTTTGGAAAAGAACTTAGATTTTTTTTATTATGATGAAGTATTTTGTAATTATAGAAAAGTAATTCCCATTGGGTAAATTTGATAGAAAGAGATTTACGAATTATTAAATATTAACCTCTTTGAAATTTATTATGAGTTGAGTATTTTGTTATTCTAAAGATAATTAAGATGTTCTTTATTATAAATATAAGAGAATTTTCTAAAGAAGTGGTGTAAAAGTTTTATATTGTTTTATGTATTGCAGATTATGTGATATCTTCGTGTCATAGAGACTACTCCAAAGTATCCTGGAAATTCCAATATTGAGAAATAATTTTTAGTTGTCTATAAAGTTTTGAAATTTTCCAAATGAGTTTATTTGAACCACAAAGTCCATGTTTATATACATTGGGCATGGAAGATAAATTTGAGTTTTGTAGTAAGCCACCGATGAAAGGTCTAATCATAGATTTTGTGCTTGCTCTGTTTGATACTTGAAGGGTCAATGCAGAACTCTATACATGCTAACTGGAGAGAGTAAAGATATAACATTGTGTGATTTTGTTAATGATTGATTATTTAGCATTTCGGGTGTAAACTTTGGATGGTGTAGCTAGGCACGAAGTTATTAGCTCAGTTATGGATTTTCCCTAAGGAGAAATTGTGAGGATGCAATTTTCTTATAGGGGGATCTACAATAACCCGGATTGACACGCAACTAATTAAAGTTAATAATAATAATTTGAATAATTAAAATAATAGTTTTAAAGGTTTAAAGGGAATGATTTAAATTTATTTGTAAATATTAAAGTTTAATGATAAAGCAATAATGGAGGAAATCTAAATTATTTTGGGAAGAATTATTTGTAAAGGATATAAAATGAATCATTTTGGTAAAATTGAATGATTTAAAGTTGATTTATTAATAAATGAGAAAATTAATTATTTAGATTGATATTGATAATATTTTGAGTTTAAATTATTCTAAATGCGTTTAAAAGTGATTAAATAATTTTATAAAGTTTAATATTAATAGTAAATGAGATTAGAAATATATTTCAAAAGAAAAAGGAGTTTTATTTTGAGTTTTGGTATTTATTTAATAATTGAGCTTAAATATAATAATTTAAAATAAAAAATTAAAACGAAAGAATTCATGGAAAATAAATTTTATATTGTTGTGTAAATACTTGAATAATGTGAATATAATTTTTATTTGAATTTTTGATAGAGGTTTGAGGAGAATAGAAAATATTTTGTAAGTGGAAATTTGTTGTGCAAGGCCCAAAGACCAAAATGGAGTAAACTTCATTCATTATTTTCTTTACTTCCCTACACTTTTCCTGATCACCCTAGAATCCACGTTGCACTTCATTTTCTCTTCCTTATGCTTCTTCCCCTACTCAGTTTTTGACCTTAGGAAATAAAACATAAAAAAAACCCTTCCTTTAAAAATCAAAATAAAATCCAATAAATTACTATAAAATCCCAAATTTGAATATGTGCATCTCAACACCGATCTACACCTATGTCCATAAAGAAGTTTGGGTTTCGATCATGTTTTGAAGCTCTAGAAGTTAGAATGGTGGAAGAAGAATAAGAACGGAAGAAGTAGGGTGTGTTAGGTGAGTTCAAATACTCACAAATCTATGTCTTTGTTGTTGAATCCTTGTTATATATTTGTTTGGATTGATTTATGGATGAATACTTGTTTGTGTATTGAATCGAAGGAGTGAATAGAAGGGGATAAAGGAGACAAAGAGTAGGAAGTTGATCATTTAGATCAAATTAGGTCCATCGGTCACACGTACTGGTCGACTGCCTAATGTCGCGGTCGACAGGTGCAGGTCGACCGGTGGAGCAACCAGTGCTCTATTTCCTGTATGCAATTTAAAAAAATTATTTATAAATAAAAATGTAAATAAAGTATATGCTCTATACTTTATGATTAAGGAATTATTTTGAAGAAATAATACATGGAAATTTGATATTAATTATATAATTAAATATTTGTTTATCAAAAGAAAATAGATTTTTAATCTTAATAATTATATAAAATCCTATAAAACTCTAGAAAAGTATGAAATGATTTCTAATTAATATTTATGGGTTTTGATGTATATATCATGAATTTCTTATATAATTAAAAGTTTTGGAAACTATGTTTTATGTATTTGAAATAAAAAGGAAAATATATTATTATTTTATGAGGGAAGCTTTGGAATAAATCAATATAATTTTCCAATAAATAGAATAACTTTTCTATACAAATTGTGTGCTTGTGTGTATATAATTATGTGTAGCAATAAATTAGAATAAATGAAGTTATAATACCATTTGGGGTGGGGGCATTCGGTAGTATTTCTTCAGTTACTCTTTGGACTTGTTATAGAATAAGATATGCATGTATAGTTTATCAGCATTAAGAAAGTGGGTGTACATCGCTGGATGGTAAAGGATGCCCATGTCGGTATTCGTTCGATTGCTTTTTTTAAGAAAATGTCACTCGACAAGGTCAAGTCTACATAGTATAATATTTATGCTGATGTGAACCGAAAATGAGCAGCCTGAGAGCCATAATGTTGTTTATCTTTTGCGTGTACTCCTATTATACGATGTGGAGTAAACCAAATTGGCTAGTATCCATCCTAGCGGCCTGATTATGGGGTCGCGCCCCAAAATCTGTGACACACCTTTTGATGCGTTTGTAGCTAAGAGCTACAACCCCTGTGTCACATAGGCCAGTAGTAGTTACCATAGGGGCACTTGTAGGGTCATGACCATTGCATAGTGGAGGTCTGAGAGACCGTATGATTACTTCATTGGCTAAGAGCCAAGTTGATTACTACGACTTTGAAAGTATATATGTCATTAGATTATAGATCTCTTGGATTATTTATTTGATGGGAGTCCATGAAGTTAGGTAACCTCGTACACATTGATTATATTGCTATCGGGGCTAGCGGGAAATGCTGAGAGCCTGGAGTTAGACCATGCACGTATCTTTTATGGTTATTTGAGAGATGACCTCGGCTACCAAAGGTATGCGATATTTATATTCCAAGTATGTTTGATTTGATTGATTATTATGTTTTTTCATATATGTGATAATGACGGACCTCGAATATGCCTACTTGATAATTATATAAGATATAATCTTGGATACTGCCGAGAGCATGTCCTATGTTATTGATGACTACTTATGCTTGATGATAGTTAGATATATATTGATGCCTTACCCACTTGACATTATATATATGATATGCGGCTTGACTTGAATTTATATGGTTGTTGACACTTGTGCATAGTTCAATAATATGTTATTATGTTGTGATATCCTTATTTTATTACATGATATTATTGTTATGCCATGCCATTAGTTATGATATTGATACCCACATTTTAGAAATAGTCCGACCCATATGTTATTTATATAATACTCAGGTCAGTCCGAGATATTAGACGTTCAAGGATGAAGTTGCCAGCTTTTGAATGTTGGGCATAAATGGAGGGTAGATTATTAGTCGATTAGGGTGTCATTATATATAGTTGTAGTCTCATGTGTACATGTATTGTTGTGACATGTTATTGGACTTATGTTGTATTTAGATTATTGGGAGAGCGGATATTGACTCTTTTATATTGATCCACTTAGATTGATATATTTTCTATTGTATATTTATCGCTGCGTTTGATGGCTCTATGTTCTCTATTATTTATTGTATATTATGTATTGTTCTATACTAGAGACGCACATGTTTATTGCTTTGTTTCCATATTATGTACGTATAGCTGGATTTTATATATGACGTTTAAATATATATCAGTATTAGCCCAAGGGAATATTCATGTGTAGTAACCTAATATCGTCTCATTCTCCATATTATCGAACAGTATTACCTAGTAGAACTCTTTGGTAATATGGGTATAGATGTGGGGTGTTACCAAGTGCTTCAATTGTGACAAGGTTAAGAAGAGAAATTGTCTGGAGTTGAGATAGAATTAAGGTTTTTTTCTTTGGAAGGACCAGTAGGTTGAACATGTACTGAGGAAAAGGGGAAGGTGTGGTGCTTAAAGGTACGGTTTTAATTTCTAGTATTTTAGTTAGACTTCTGTTTGATACTGGGACAATACACTCTTTTCTATCAAAATGTTTGGTTGATAGATTGGATTCGGACTACTTATTTGGTTATGCCTTTACATGTGGTTAATCCAATCAGTGGGTATGCCACTCTCGAGTTAAGTCCCACTGATGTAGAATTTGTTTCTTTATAACCTATATGTATTTGATTGTAGGGTATGGGGTAATCTTGAGTAAGGATTTGCTAGCATGTAATGATGCTAAAATTTATTGTGCCAATAGAGTTATTGCTTTACAAAACCATATAAGTAGTTAAAGAATTATGGTGGCGTTAAATATGTTGATGGAGAAGTGTAGAGTTTCCTTGTCAACATTAGAGACTAAAGAGGATGAGATAGATGGGGTACAAGTAGTTCAAGAATTAGTAGATGTTCTCAAACCAGTGGTAGGATTATAGCTTAGAATAACGATTGAATTCTAAAGAGAATTGATACCCGAGGCGTAGCCTATCAGTAGAACACCAATGCAATGACCTGAAATTTTTAACGTTTCGAATAAGAATATTTAATTTATTTAAATATTCAGATTTGATTCGAATTTAATAAATAATAAGAAAATAAATTTTTAATATAATGACTCGATTTTTATTTTAGTACTTTTAATTTAATTTAATTTATTTTTCTATAATTTTTAATTTGGAAAATATTTTAATTGTCCTTTGACATATTTTATGGCAAATGTTGGCATTTTTGTAATTTTATAGAATAAGATAATATATGTACACTATGGGAAAAAACACATCAGACGACAAATATGCTCCGTTGTCTGATTGCATATCTATCTGTCGTTAAATCATGTGCCGTCTCATTGCACATCAGACCACTGATATGCCTCGTCGTCTGATATGCACTAACATAACAAAAAAAACCATATGTTGTCTAATGTTATTTGTATCATTTCTATAATTTCCTATTAGACAACATATAAATATTGACTGATATGAATCATTGTTCACAAAATGAAATAAATTTTACAGAATGATATAAATGAATCGCAATTTTAGTTAAACAAATATTTTATTTCAAATCAAATTCAAATACAATACAACTTTCACAATCACTCTACTTACATTTTCATATATAATACAACTTTCACTATCACTCTACTTACATTTTCAAATATAATACAACTATCACTCTCATGTATGCAACATTTCTTTACACTCTCATATATAACATTTTTTTACTCACACTCACTCGAGTTTGTTTTTGATGTTGATTTGCTTGCTCCAGGTTGTGCCTAGCCATCTCCTATATCTGACAAATAACCAATGCAGTAAAATGGGAAAGAAAACAAACCTAAATTGCAAAAATAAAATTGAATTTGAATTTGAATATTGCCTTGGTTTATGGGTTTGTTTTCTCTTCATGTTTTAGACAGGAACAAATAAATCTGTGCATGGACAACTTATGATATGCATAGTGTATCACTATGAATATCACAAGACCGGGCATCGATTAAATCTCATGTACTGTTGCAAAGGTTAAGCCTGAAGGCTCAACATAGTGCAAATATGCACAAAGGCAAGCACAAGCCTCCTCGGGCTCAACTCAGGTGCACATATATACAAGTACAAACCAGGCAGCAAAACAATCAAAAGTATCTCAACACTACCTTGAACCAGGCAGTAAAATAATCAAAAAAACCAGGCACATATACAAGTACAAGTACAAACCAGTCGCAAGGGATTCAACCAACAATATGCACACACATAGCAATCGAATTAGCAAACATTCACACATATATATACATGCATATTTATGTATGTATATACATGAAAATGCACACTTGCACATCTAGGAAATGCAAACAAGACAACTAGGCAAGAATTCAAGATACCGCACATAAACATCTTAAGCAAAACAACAAGTACAAATGCATATAAAACGGTTCAGAAACTAAAAATGGTTCAGAACTGAATTCAAGATAGAGCGCATAAACTAACTCAGGCAAAACAACAAGTGCAAATGCACATAAAATGGTTCAGAAACTCAAAATGGTTTAGAACTGAATTGAAGATAGTGCACATAAATAAGCTTAGGCAAAACAATAAGTGCAAATGCACATAAAATGGTTAAGAAACTCAAAATTGTTTGGAACTGGACCAACAAAAGCAACATGGACTAGTGTAATATACAAGTTCAAGTATATACAAGTGTATACAAGTATATACAGAATTGGACAAGTATATAAGTTCAAGTACAACATGGACCAGTGTAATATACAAGTTTAAGTATATACAAGTGTATACAGAACTGGACCAGCAAAAGCAACAAAAACTCAAAATGTTTTAAAAACTCAAATTGGTTCAAGCTCAAGTATATACAAGAGTACACAAGTATATACAAACAACTCACAAACCAATAGCATGTATGGATGAACCAAGACAACATAACAAGAAACCAACAAAAGCAACTGGACAAGCAAAAGCAATATGGACCATCACAACAAAAGCAACATGGACCATCAAAGTGCACAAATAAGGCATCACTAGTGTGCACTGCCTTGTCATGGCAGTGCATTGGCTTGTTACAAATTAAAACAAGCAAGTTCCATAAATTAAAACAAGGAGGTGCCACAAACATTCACACACACACACATATATATATACATAGATACATGTGTATGTATGTATATACATGGAAGTGCAAACCATCGAGAATACAACAAGTACAAGGTAGGGACAAGTGTACACATGAACTTAAATATACACTAACTCAGACATGAACTCAAGTGTACACATGAACACAAACATGGTAATGCAAGTGGAACTCAAGTGTACACATAAACTATCAAATGAAGTACATGTATGTACATATATGCACATATATCTCAAAAAAATTTAAGTATGTGTCAAATCAAGAGAAAATATTGAAATTTTCAAACTCAAATATACAAACGAATAACCAGGCACACTAATATAATACATACACATATGTATATACATGTATATATGTACATAGTGAGTAGAAAGGCAACTCAACCGCATGGTTCAGAAACTCAAAATGTTTCAGAACTGAATTGGTTCAAGCTCAAGTATATACAAGTGTATACATGTATATACAAACAACTCACAAACCAACAACATGTATGGATGAACAAAGTCATCATAACAAGAAACCAACAAAAGCAATTGGACCAGCAAAAGCAACATGGAACATCATAGCAAAAGCAACATGGACCATCAAAGTGCACAAACATGGCATCACTAGTGTGCACTGCCTTGTCAAGGTAGTGCATTGGCTTGTCACAAATTAAAATAAGCAAGTGCCACAAATTAAAACAGCAAATGCACAAATTGAACAAGGCAGTGCCATAAATCAAAAAAGGGTAGTGCCATAAATCATACCAAGATGAACAAAAAAATTAAAACAGTAGAGAAATCCATAGCTGAAGTAAAGATCAGTACACATATCAACAACCCAAGTGCAGTCCAGGTTCAAAGTTTTGGAGCATATACACGAAGAAAAGGTCAGTAAAGCATGAGGACCATTTCAAATAAAAATCTCAAAATGAAAATATAGGAAACCAAATCCTATAAGCACCCATATCATCATCGGCATAATTGTAGATCGAACTCCAGCAAAATCAAAAGATAATAAAAAATCACGTACCAATCAGTAGAAATCGAGTTCGATTAGGAACCCTAATTCGAGAAGATGCGAGAGAACCCAAATTAAGAGTGAGAGAGTATCGGATTTGCATAAGGACGAGAAGACGAGAAGGAGACGGCTTCAATTTCATAAAAGCCTAAGTTGAAGATGAGAAGGAGACATGCATTTTCATTGTATCGAGATATGGATTGAACAAAAATAAAAAGGGGAACAAAAATATAAAGAGGGAAACAAAAATAAAAGGCGGCCACGAAATAATTGAGAGGGAAAAGATGGAGCAAAACTAAAAAATTTGATAACTTAAATCAAACGATGGACAAAATGTTGTCTGAATAACAAACATTTTCATAAAGATTTCACAGTCTATTCAGACAACAGTTGAAAGATTTTAGAGGCTCTTAAGACAACAGATGATTTTTATGTGTTGTGTGAAAAAGTGGGATAACATAAAATTTACTTTATGTTGTGTGATCACTGTTGTCTGATTCACTTTATGGCATAGTGTATTATTATTGTTTTGAGATCATGTTGTATTCTTATACACGATCGTATTTTTATTTTGTCATTCGCGATTTGTACACGAACAAAAGGCTGTGTAGCAAGGTGCCAGAAATTTCAAAATTGTTGGCTCGGTATATTGGCACATGAGAAAGACAGCGGCAGAAGGAAGGGGAAAGGAAAAGCACCGGACGAAGTATGCAAGCTGGAATGCTGAACCAAACATTTGGTTCGGCATCCCTGAAAATGCCGGACCAAATATCTGGTCCGGCACAACATCGGAATGCCGGACCGGATATCTGGTCCAGCACAACGTTGGAATGTCGGACCGGATATCTGGTCCGGCATAACATTGGAAAGCCGAAACAGGTATCTGGTCTGGCACAGCAATGGAATGCCAGACTAGATATCTGGTCCGGCATAGTATTAGAATGTCGGATCAGATATTTGGTCCGACACTGCACCTAAACACCGGACCAAACATTTGGTCCGGTGCATAGGCTTGCCGGACCAGATGTTTGGTTTGGCAAATCAGCATCTCTACCTCAGGGCAGAAGCGACTCCAAGAACCCCCTCTTGCTATCGAACCAAAACTAGTTGGACTCTATGCCGGTCCGGATTCTCACTGCCGAACAGAACATACTTGCATACCGGACCAAACTCGGGAGGTTATAACTCCACCTCCACCCTCCACAACTTCACTTTATAAATACCGGAGCTTCTCAACAACAATGGGGACACTTTGGAAAAGAAAGGGAATACTCTGCTGAGATTCAATCACTCCAGCTACTCTAAGTTTTTGCTCTTTCACCAGGGACATAGAAGCAGCAACCACTCCTCGGGAATGGAAGATACCCACCATGGATCCCTACAAAAGCACGTCCAACCCAATCATCCACTTACAGGGTTACATTCAATACATGCTCATGAATGGAGCAACAGAGGGTGTGCTATGTAAATGTTTCCCATTGTTCTTGTCAGACCTAGTTACCACATGTTATTGTCACCTGCCTCATGGCTCAATTAGCTCTTGGGAAATATTAAAGGAAAGATTCATAAGTCAATTCCGAATCCACGTGGAACAGCCCAAGGATGCCTATTCCTTATCAGACGTGAAACAAAAAGCAGGAGAACCGCTACAATAATATCTTACCCGCTTTATCGCTGCTGCAGCAGTGGTGCAGGATGCCGATGAGAGGCTTACATTGATGGCACTATGTGGAGGCGTCTACCAAGATTCCAAACTCGCAAGAAGGTTGACAAAGGAGAAACCCCTAACTTTTCAGGATTTCTTTCATGAGGCTAGGAAGTACATGAGATTGGAGGATGCGGCGGTCCATCGACATAGCGAGCAACCAGCAAAGGCTTCCAGCGTCCAAGGAAAAATGAGTGCTCCACCCCAAGGGGAGGGTAACAAGCAGAATAGTGAAGTTAAAAGTGGAAACCAAGGCAATACTGGGAGTGAAAAAGGCAATAAGCGGCGATACCGACCCGGACCAAGATTCGACTCATACACACCTTTGAACGACATAGTTGAGAACATCAACATGGCTACTCAACATGAGTTGAAATACAAACGCCCTCTGTACAAAAAAGAATCAAAGGATGCAATTAGAACAGGGAGATATTGTCTCTTCCACGAGTCTCATGGACATACCGAAGAATGCCAACATTACGGGATCTCATTGAAGAATATATCCAAAAAAAGAAGCTAGAGCGATACGTGCAGAAAGACCACTACTCTCCTGCTCTGGCCCAGGAAGGATCTGGACAACCTCCGAAAGGAAATGATAGGGAAGGAACAGGTGCGAGCCGCTCTAACTAAGAAAAGATAACTGTCCACACCATATCTGGAGGCCTGCATATAGCTGATAGAAGTTGGGGTGAGATGGAGAGATACAGAAAGTCCTTAAAGGATAGGGAAAGGTAGTTCATTCCATAACTGAAGGTCGCATCGCAAAGCGGAGAGAAAGAATTGACATAACCTTCAATGATGAAGATTTGATTGGAAAACAATACCCTCACACTAACCCTCTGGTTATCTGCGCCTGGATCGGCCCGGCCGAGGTGTTTCGCATCTTGGTCGATACAGGAAGCTCGGTGAATATTTTATTCAAACGTGCATTCAATAAAATGAAGTTGTCAATGAAAGATGTATCTCCATGCCATAAACCTTTTCATGGATTCACCAGAGAGGCCACAATGCCTCTCAAACAGCTGGACTTGTTTGTTGAGCTTGGAAGTCACCCCGATCAGTTGTACATAATCAAATATTCATACTGGTGGATTGGCACTCCGCCTATAATGCCTTCTTGGGAAGACTCGCATTATTAGACTTCCAAATAGAATTAGCACCATGGTGCTTGAAGATGAAATTCCCGACCGATATCGGAATAGGAGAGGTGAAAGGAGACCAAAACGCGGCTCGCGATTGTTATGTGACCGAACTTCGCCAAAATAAGAAAAAGGAAAAGGGAAAAGGCATGGGGGTCATCCTCTGCACCAAAAATTCAAAAGCATAGAAATCAAAGAAGGCCCCTCCTCTTGAATATACCAGCGACCCATTCAACGAATTGGACCTCAGAGATAAAGAGGAGGAGGTCAATTCCGAGCCAGTTGAGGCTATGGAGCATGTGACAGTAGACGAACACGACAAAACAAAGCTTTTAAAGATAGGTTCTCAACCAAATCTGGACTTCAAAGTTCAGCTGATAGGATTCCTACTAAGGAACTTGGATGTATTCGCATGGATACACAAGGATATGGTGGGGATATCTCTAGAGATAGCTTGCCATGCTCTCAATGTTGACCCAACCAAGGTCCCTGTCAAGCAAAAGAAAAGAAGCATGGGGATAGAGCGATCAACCGCTCTCAATGAGGAAGTGAAGAACCTGCTCGCCAATGGTTTCATCCGTGAAGCCATTTACCCGGAGTGGATCTCCAACCTGGTGATGGTGAAGAAACCTAATGGAAAGTGGCGAACATGCATTGACTTCCCCAACCTCAATGATGCTTGCCCTAAGGACTATTTCCATTTGCCTCAAATCGACCGACTGGTGGACGGAACCTCGGGGCATGAATTATTGTCGTTCATGGACGCGTATTCAGGATACAACCAAATTCCCATGCATGTGCTAGATCAAGAACACACTAGCTTCATTACGGACCTAGGCATGTACTATTACATAGTCATGCCCTTTGGGCTTAAAAACGCCGATGCTACCTATCAACGTTTGGTTAATAAGATGTTCGAACGAAAAATTGGTCACTCCATGGAAGTCTATGCTGACGACATGCTTATCAAGTCAAGAAGAGCAGTGGATCATCTGAGCCGCCTAGACGAGATTTTCCAAGTATTGCGCAAATACCAAATAAAGCTAAACCCACTAAAATGCTCTTTTAGGTGTCATAGGGTAAGTTCTTAGGTTTTATCGTACATGCTAGAGGGATAAAGGCGAATCCTGAAAAGGTACAAGCTTCGAAGGATATTAAAATCCCAGCAACACGAAGAGAAATGCAGAGCCTAAATGGGAAAGTAGCCGCTCTGAGCAGGTTTATATCCAAAGCAATAGACAAGTGTGTCCCGTTCTTCAAAGCCCTCAAAAGAGACAGGGAAATTTGAATGGACTGACGAGTGTTACTCTGCCTTCCAAAATCTACTCGAACATCTGCAGAAGCCTCCAATACTCTCCATTCCGATGGATGGATAGAGCCTTTACTTATACCTAGATATATCCTCCCATGCCCTAAGTGCAGCACTAGTACGAGAAGATGATCATATCCAGAGACCAGTATAATTCATTAGCAAGAGATTCAAGGGCACAGAAGCTAGATACCCTATGATCGAGAAATTGGCTTACTGTCTGCTCATAGCATCCAGGAAATTGCGGCCCTACTTCCAATCTCACTCAATTAAGGTTCTGATGGATCAACCTCTGAGACAAGTTCTGCACAAACCGGATACGTCAGGGCGTCTACTGAAGTGGTGCATTGAGCTAAGCCAACACGACATCACCTACCATTCGTGCACCGCAATTAAAGGAAAAGCCTTGGCCGATTTCATTGCTGAATTTACAATACGAGATGATGAGATGGAAGTAAAAATTGAGGAAGCAGTCAAATGGAATTTATTCATTGATGGAGCGTCAAATGAGCTTGGCTCGGGGGCAAGAGTAGTAATAGTCACACCCCGAGGTGCTGCGCACTAAGACTAGAATTCGCTGCAACCAATAATGAAGCTGAATACGTAGTAGTGATAGCCGGCCTAGAGATCATTAAAGGGATAGGAGTTAGGTCGGTGTGTATTCACAATGACTCTTAGTTGATTGTGAACTAGATCCTCGGAGAATTCCAGAATCGTGGACAAAAGCTCACGTCTTACCTCAAAAAGACCAAAATCCTCCTCAATGAGCTAGACTACCATGTAATCAAACACATACCGCGAGGAGAAAATCAAGAAGCAGACACCCTCACCAAAGAGGCAAGCATAAGGACCGAACCAATGCTGGGGGCAACCCCCGTCATAAGTCAAACCACACCAAGTTTCGAGTGTCTTCAAATCATAGCAATCGCCAATGGAGAAGAGACATGGATGACCCCCATCATTAGATACCTACAAGATGGAACCTTACCCACAGAACGGAATGAAGTCAGGAGGATCCTAAGGAAAGCATCCCGCTACACCATTCAGAACGGCATATTGTATCGTCGCGGTTTTTCCAATCGTTACTAAGGTGTGTTACTGGGAATGAAGCTAAAGATATCCTTAATAACATCCATCAAGGAAGTTGTGGCGATCACACGGAGGGAAATCTCTAGCCAAGAAAATTCTCCGATATGGATACTTTTGGCCCACACTAAACAAAGACATGGTAGAGTTCGCTAAGAAATGTGACAAATGCCAAAGATTCGCCAAAATCCCGAGACTACCACCTACCAGTTTGACCCAAATAGTCAGCCCCTGGCCCTTTGCAATTTGGGGGATTGATTTGATCGGAGAGCTCCCCATGGGTCGAGGACGGGCAAGATACGCCATAGTGGTATATTATTTCACCAAATGGGTGGAAGCGGAACCCTTGAACAAGATTTCATCTGCCAAAGTGATAAACTTCCTAATACGAAACATCCTGTGCAGGTATGGGGTTCCACAAAAGATTATATCAGACAATGGACTTCAATTCGATAGCAAAGAATTCTCTAGTTGGTTCCAACAACATGGGATTGCTTGAAGCTTCTTGGCTATAGCTTTTCCCCAGGCTAGGTTGAAGCAGTAAACAAGGTTTTTTAAATGCTAATGAAAAGAAACTGAAGAAATCTAAGGAGGCATGGATCGACGAATTACTTACTGCACTGTGGGCCTACCGAACCTCCTACAAAACAGCAACAGGGCATACGACGTTCGCCTTAGCATATGGGGTCGAAGCCATGCTCCCAATTGAAACGATCATCTCATCACATCGAAGGATACATTATAATCCGGAAGAAAACGAAGAACTCTTGAATATGTCGCTAGATCTAATCGAAGAGAAAAGGAATGACGCTGCCCTCAAAGCCGCCATCCGTAGACAGAAAGTGACAAGCCAGTATAACTCCAAGGTGAAACCTCGGGCACTTCAAGAGGGATACCTGGTACTTAAGCGGGTCTTTCCACATCTAGGAGCATTCGACCCAATCTAGGAAGGACCATTTGTTGTTCATAAGGACCTTTATAATGGAGCTTACATCCTGTCAACAGTCAACGTGGAGGTGTTTGGGAAAGCACGGAATGTCCAACACCTACACCATTATTTCTCCTGAATTGTAAGGAAGCATGTATCAACTGAAGCAATAAAAGAAAGATAGTGGACGTAGGCATATTCTGGCCGAACCACTATAAAAATTGGTGTCTTGCGTTGTTTGTCCTATTTCAACTTTTGTTTTTACTTAATTGTTTATTTGATGCTATTCCTATTGTGATCAATTGCAAGCGCTCACCGGCAGTAATGAAAATAAGATAGCCATGACAAAAGGCACGAGACCAGCCTAGGCAGTTCACTACTGACGATCGGCCCCCCAAGTCGGCAATGATGAACCGACTATAAGCCACAAATTAGGCATGATTTATAGCATAGGCGGTTAATCATTGGTGTTCGGCTCGTCGGCAACTACGAACCGATTATAAATACCACGATTAAGGCATAGCTGCAGCCAGGGATAATTCGCAGTTGATGATCGGCACCCACGCACGCTGGCAACAATAAATCGAATAATACTCACGACACGGGAAATAGCCCAAGTAATTATTGTTTGCGATCGGCCCTGAATATGGCAATAATTTTATGGTTCCCCACGTCTCAGAACACAATGAAAATTAACTAAGTCGTAAGAAGTTCATAAACAGGAAAGGCAAGCTATAAAATCATATGTCACTAAAATCATTTCAGATAAACATACAAAGAACAAAAGTCGAACATTACAACACCAAGTTTGTATGTACAACATAAAAATATATACAGGACAACCTCACATCCTATAAAATACATGTAACAAAAAATAGGGAAACTTTCTCAACTAAGCAGGTTGGACATCCTTATCATTAGGCTCACTTCCTCCGGTCGTGTCTTTTGAAGGTCTGGATCGCTCAAGAGATCTGCCTCTTTTTGCGATGCCTCATCAGTACACTTTGAAGGTAGAGGTGGCGCAGCTTGTCCTGAAGTCATCCCTACATGAGGCAAGCGAGAAAAGTCATAAGTCTTATAGTCTGTGATAAGAGATAACGAAGCTAAAATAAAAAGATAAGGTACCTGCGGTAATGTTTTGTGAAGCACCAAGCCCCTCGTGATTTGAACCCTCTTCATCATCCTCATCTTCCGCCAGCAGCTCGTATCCTCTAGCAATGGCCTTAATCTCTTCCGCCATGAACTGACAATTCACCATGCCAACATCATACATGGCTCCTTCTTCCTTGGCGACTACGGCTTTGGTCTCCTCGATTAGTCGCGTACGGATCCCAGCCATCACTTGAGGGTAATCGTCCATCCACTGAAGGTTCCCATGCTTCCAAAACATATAGTAGGTGTCCTTCAGCATCTGATTTACAATCTCACAGAAATCACTAGACTTGTCGACTTCGGCTTGAAGGGACATCACCTTGTTCATGTACTGTTCTTTGTCTTTCCTCAGCCGGACCTACTCTACCTTAAGCGCGTCGATCTCAGCCTTGTAGGCATCTTTTTCCTTGCGCCACTCCCCCTAAGCTTCCTTCAACTCAGCCAAGACTTCCTGGGACTTCTTCATCTTTCCTTAAGAGACTGGATCTCCTCTAGGTCCTTCTGCCTAGCCTCGTCCACTGAGCTCACAGCTTCATCGATCAATACTTTGCACGATTCAGTGGCCTTCCTCATTGCTTCTTCCTTAGCTTTCTTTATCTTAGGCTCATGAGACGCCTTAATCGCCTCTAATTTTGCATCCTTCTCCCTGAGCGCCCTATGAAGGTCCTCCACCTCTAGGCGCAACCTCACATTAACACTCCCGACTTCCTCACTGGCCTTGGCCAAACGAGATTGATAATCAATAATTTTCCTGGTCTCATCAGTGATCTAGACCATTCTCACTGTCAAGTTAGCAAATTTCGAAAGTTTTGACCTCGTCTAAAATTCGAACCAGAGGATTACGAGGTGGGAAGAACTCGGCATCAGGATCCGCAGGATGGCGAACCACATAAGTAGGATTGATATCAGGTTGATCCTCAAAAGGATTCCTCACCGACGGTTGAAAGTCTGAGAAGAAAGCATTGAAGTTTTCTTCCCCTAGGTCACTAGGCATCTCACGCCCTTCGGGATCAGATGGATTTAGACGATGGCGACAGGAGGAGGTATAAGATCCTGCGGAGGTGGCATCTTTGTCAGGAGACCTTGCATGTTTTTGTGATGTCTCGTGGCTTTCCCCTCTGTCCAAGCCAGGCTGAGTCTCCTCAAAATTTTCTTATGCAGGCCTTTCTTTTTGGAAGGAGTCTTAGGAGGCATAGAGGCTCCTTTCATTCGTTTGAATTGATCAAGTCTCCTCGACATCTCGTTCCTTTTCAGATTTATCCTTTTTCCTGTGAAATGGATAATAACTTTAGAGAAAAGAAGTTAAGAGTGCATAAACATAGGGTATGCAAGACACTTGGACACTGCAAGCTACTACAAACCCATATGGGAGACTGGATCAAGTGGCCGGGACTAGGTCTCACTCAATTTTGGAATACACTAGGACTGGACTCCACTCAAAGGAATGACACACTATGACTGGACCTCATTTGACCGGGGAGCACGTAGAGGCCGGGACTCGTCTAAAAAGAAAAATTCTCAAGTGGTACCCCAAAGTCCATACGGAAATCGAAAGTACTTGGAGAAAGCCCGAACGTCTCACTGATCCCCGCTTCGATTTGAACCGGGAGAATAGGCACTCCGCTCAGGTCGTCTGTCGCCACATTCTATTGAGAAGGGCCAGCAACCAAAATTGGCCCAGATGCCAGCTCAGACTGATCTAGCTGCTCGGGCCACTCCTGCATGGCCTCGACGTTCTTCAAAGGGGTTGTGCTTAGATCTTCGCTACCCCTAAATCCTACATCCTGAGAAGCTTGAACCTCTGAATCTGTCTCCTAGGAATCTCTCTCCGAGCCCTCCTCATCCTCGCTATCATCTTCCAAAAGAGAAACCACCTCGGCTTCAAGAGAAGGAGCATCCCTTATGTGCAAGGACTTCCCTAAAGGGGGAGGACAAACATCGCTCTTCTTACGCCTTAGTTTCTTCGGAGCATCGGCTCGCCCTCTCCCACTATTTCCTTGCCTTTGCCGGTGCCTCTTCCCTCTTCTTCGGCACCTTTACCCCTCTCGGCAGAACTTGGCCTAATCTTGAACACGGTTTGACTGGGGCCAATCAGATTGTAGAAGCGGAGGGCTGTGTTGCAAAGCAAGAACAAGGCTTCCCTCTCAGCTTCAGGGATAGTCAGGATTTCTTTGGCCATCTTCTTCAGACTATCGTCCTCCACCGCCTTTACGCAACCTTAGATACGAAGCACTAAGAAGCCAAGTTAGCAAAAAATGTAGGGAAAGATATAAAGGAAACTTGCACCCAGAAGAAAAAGCATGCCGAGGAACGGTGTCATCAAGCATAAAGAAATACTCCTTCTTAAACATGCTGAATTTAGAATATAAGTCAAGGACAGGCTTGAACTTATGGGCTGACTCTAGGCTAATAAAGAGGCTCCCTTTTCGGTAACTTCTCACATTGTATAAGTACTTGATCTCTCTGTGAGTAGGAGGTCTCTGATAGCACTTCACGAATATAAGATATAGGCAGGTCAGGATTGCATAAGAGTTAGGTTGAAGTTGCAGAGGAGCGATCTTCAGATAGACCACAAAATTTGAAATCTAGTGGGTAAGCGGGGGAATTGCACCACACATACAGTGGTATTTGCTATATGCCATATATCCCTCTGGGGGAGAGCATGCGCTATCGTTTGGCCCATGTAGCAGCATGTCTCGGCGAGCAATTCCGAATGTCGTAGTTATGGAATTAAGTTTCTCAACGGTCAATACACTAGGGTAGCACTCGATAGGCTTCACTAGCGTCTGGTTAAGGGCGTAACCCTCCACCAAAGAATACGCGGAGCAAGGTTGTCTGGGAGGATTAGCAGGAGCCTCAGAGGAAGAAAGGCCAACACTCGTAGGCTGTGAAGATGCATGCTCCTCCAGGGGCTCAAACACCCATCAACTCCAAAAAAGGTAGGGCATCTCACAGTCGCCACTTTACTTGCCCTTGCTGACCTATTCCATGGTTGTAGCGCTTGTAGCACCCTCTCCACTTACATGAAACTCCCCTAGAACCTAAACCCTAAAACGCTTGGAACAAAGATCAGATTTAGAGCCTTACCTCAAGTAGTAGAGAAATGGAAAAATCGAGAATTCGAACATTGAAAGCTTCGAAGGACTTGAAAGAGATTAAAGAATTTTGGATTCAAAAAGTAGAAGAAGGGGAATGAGAAAGAAAGGTGTGGTATTTAAAAGAAAAAGAGGGGTAGCGAACAGTCAGGGAGTTTCTCAAGACTTCAGACCGGTTGATGAAGTTTTGTGCCGAACCAAACAAAGCACATCGTGTAGCAACACAACGTACTTTGGGAGGCAAGTGTTGGCTCGATATATTGGCACACGAGAAAGACAGCGGCAGAAGAAAGAGGAAAGGAAAAGCACCGGATGAAGCATGCAAGCTAGAATGCCAAACCAAACATTTGGTTCGGAATCCCCCGAAAATGCCGGACCGGATATCTTGTCCGGCACAATGTTGGAATGCCGGACCGGATATCTGATCTGGCACAACACTGAAATGCCGGACCGGATATCTGGTCCAACACAATATTGGAATGTCGGACCAGATATCTAGTCCGGCACAACATTGGAATGCCGGACCAGATATTTGGTCCGGCACTGCACCTAAACACCGGATCAAACATTTGGTCTGGTGCATCGGCTTGCCGGACCAGATGTTTGGTTCGGCAAATTAGCATCTCTACCTCAGTGCAGAAGCGACTCCAAGAACCCCCCCTCTCGCTACCGAACCAAAACTAGTTGAACTCTATGCCGGTCCAAATTCTCACTGCCGAACCAGACATACTTGCATGCCAGACCAAACTTAGGAGGTTATAATTCCACCTCCACCCTCCATAACTTCACTCTATAAATACCGAAGCTTCTCAACAACAATGGGGTCACTTTGAAAAAGAAAGGGAAAACTCTGCTAAGATTCAATCCCTCTAGCTACTCTACGTTTTTGCTAATTCCAATCATACTTGTATTTGCAATCAAATCAAAGAGGAATAATAAGATGGACAGTGGATGTAGGCATGTTCTGGCCGAACCACTATAAAACTTCATGTGATTTACTGCTTTTAACTTACTTTACTATTCGGAGCCTGTGAATTGTTCTGTAATTGTAATGATTACTTGATGACACATTGAGACAAATAAAATAGCATATCAAACAATCTAAAGGCAACTTAACTAAATTCAGACTCGGAGGTGTTTGCCCAATTTTTGTGCAAACAAAAATAAATATATCACTACACTTAGAATAATCAGCACTATGACTTATCTCTTACTCTTTCTCTTTTCTTTTTTTTTCATCTCCGTACTCTGACTTATCCCTTACTCTCTCTTTTCTTTTATTTCATCTCTGTAACAAAGAAAACAATCCACTTCCATTTAAAAATTCAAAATAAAAGAAATAATCAAGTAAAAATCATAAAGATGGGTTCTTTGAGTTAGTGGTGGAGAGATCTACAAAAATAAGTGGTTTGGTTGTGTTCAATGATGTTTTGGAAGATCGATGGTTTTGGTCGAGGCAAGCAGGCAAATAGGGTTTTGATTTTTGGTGGCTAGAGGAGAAGATAGGTGGCAAGGTTTGTTTCATTTTGTTTCTCGTGCGGTGGAGCAACGACGACCTGAAATTGGTGGAGCTTGGCTTTGAAATGGTGACCGTGACATTTCATACGGTCGAAGAGTAGGTTATAAGTCGTGATTTTGAAGGATGGGTTGAGTTTTAGGTGGAGGGGCATATCACGGAGAGGGCAAGAAGTGGAGTTCGATACAACAATCTAAATTGGATTTCATGGAGCATGGTGGAGGCTAAAGTCGTGCGTGCACATGGGTTTGGGTGTGCACGTTTGTACAGAAGTGACTTTGAATTTGGGAAGAAGAAGATCATGAGGGAAATTAATTAAGTAATTAGTGAATGATTTTTAATTGTTTATTTAATTAATCTCAATAACTTACAAATTGAATAACTTTTGCATACAAGGTCCAATCGAGACGCGGTTTTTTGTGTTGCATTCCTAATGGGCTAAGTTAGAACTAGTTTTGTCGAATTTGAAGCTAGTAGAATTTTAGGTTAAAATTGAAGATCAAACCGGAACGCTTAAGCGTCCGTTGGAATTTCAGTGATTTAACTCACCTTTGATTAAATAGTATTTGATATACAGTAGATAAAAATTACTGTTTTATGATTGAATGATTTATTAGTTTAGTTTGGTTGAATATTCGCTTTTGAAAAGTGAATGACATTTAAAATAAAATACAGGGAATTTTGTAGAAAATTTGGATTTCTCGCCGTTGTGATTTTAAATTCCAATTAGATACCAGTTGATTTTAATTCAAGTTATCTACTTATGTTATAAATTGTTGAATGCTAAAGTTTGATAGTTTGGCCATATTGGATATGACATTGATATATGTTAAAAGTTGAACTTTTTCGGTGTTAAAGGTAATAGTAGCATTAGTTAAGTGCTACAATAGCTATTGGCCTTGTTATAGTATTTTGAAATATTATTAATTGATGTTCTAAGTTGAAAAATGGTTTTGCTTTGGAGAAATGATTTTAAATATGAATTTTGGAAATTTCTATGACTTTTTATTTAAAATGGTTTTGGAACTTCTTTATTTTACTTTAATCTTTTGATATTCTCTTTTAATTTATATGTAAATGTCTTAAAAGTATTTCGTAAAGTATTGATTTTTGTAGAAAAGTTAATATAATAATGAATATTTATTTTAAAGAGAAATAAAGGGGTTTGTATTTTATTATGAAGTGATTCTATTGTAAAAGAAGATGAAATATTTTGGAATTAATATTGTGGAATGTTTATATAGAATATTCTATAAAAGGATAGATTTGTAAATAGTATTTTATAAATAAAAGAGTTAGGTTTATAAATAGTATTTTATAAATAAAAAGAATAGTTTTATAAATTGTCTTTTTATAATAAAAGGGAAATTTATATCGTTTTGAGAAATTAAAACAATAAATTCCATTTGTAAATTTATGGTGATATGCGGAATGATCGTTTTATGGAAGTATTGGGTATTATTTTGAAACAAAGATTTTCGTTAAGTATATAAGATTCATAAAGGAATTTTATACGGGGTTTTATAATTATATTTAGAGACTTATAAAAGGAGTTTTAAAAATAGAAAAGAGTTTTATAAATAGAAAAGAGTCTTATAAATAGTAAGGAGTTTTGTAAATAATAAAAGGAGGTTTGTAAATATAAAAGTGATTTATAAAAGGGAGTTTTATAAAAGGAAATGAGTTTTGATTTATATAAATGAACATTTTAAAGTATGATGGTATGGAAAGTGTCCTTTGCATACTTAACACCAAATTCCCGAGGTCTGGAAACTCGTCTCTATCTTAAGAATTAATAATGTATGTCGAGGCAAGGATAATACGCTAACTTGTCCGAATACATTGTTAACAAGGGATAGTATTGTTTGAAATCGGGTAGTGGTGGTAAATGTATTTGGTCTAATTTTTATACGATCTATTTACTTACACCAAAAGTAGTTTTGGGGTTATTGTTGTAAATGTTTTTAAATTACATTTGTTTTAACCCAATTGAGTATGGTTTAGGAAAATGAAATCTTTCTTAAGATTTGTGAATATACTTATACCATTGAGATAAGTATATGAGTACATTTCCTAAGAATTAGAAATGTAGTGTTTTGTGGATATACTTATACTATTGATATAAGTATATGGAAGAGTTTTCTAAGTTTTGAAAGTGAAATGTTTTATGAGTATACTCATACAGTTGAGATAAGTATATCAATATTTTTCAAGTATTGGAAAGAGTAGAAGGCGTTTGTGAATATATCTTTGTAAAAGTATCTTAATACAAGAATTTGAAAAAGTGATTTTAATTAATAAAAAGGATTCATTAAAGAGGCACAGTGGTTTCTTATGTGCTTAACCATGTTTGATTTAATCTTCGATTAGATAGTTTGTTTATTTGATAGTTAAATAATCGACTATTAAATCTTGGCCAATATTTAAATTGTTGTTGTCAGTTCAAAGGGACCGGGATCAGATATATTATGCGAATACCACTTCAAACTGGCATGAGTGTTCGAATTGGAGACACATGAAGATGATTGAAGATGGGGCTCTTTGAAATGCAAGGGCTAATTGCCATTGATCCTGAGGGTGATTCCAAGACGTATGTAGTAGAAGTAGTGCCTTCGGTTCGTTCATATCCTAAACAACTTGTATGGATGAATGTTGGCATTGCATTGTTGTTTGGAGGACAGTGTAGTGGGATTGGTAAAAAAGGAAAAACGTAGCCCCAGACCTCACAACCGGTAATGGGTGAAGCGGAGATGTACCGTAGGGCTAAGTAGGTCGCTCCCATTAGGGTATGATCATCACTTGTATCTTGATCGACATTTTCTGATTATGTATGCCTATAGCCATGGAAATGGTTTGTCAAGTTGACAGCCAGGGGGTGATCATATTCGGTACTACCCAGGAAAGGGTAGGCCGGTCTAAGTAGCAGAGGTGTAAATTAATGCAACCTCGGTATATTTTCTCTAGAGGTGTATTGTACAGAAGGTAGACCCTTACCTTGTCATGTATGGAATCCATTCTCCAATACGTGCCTCCGGACTTGATTGTATACTATGTATCCTGAAACGTAATTAATGTAACCATTTCGGCTATGATTCAATATTTATTTTAAACCATAGACATTATTATAATATCACTGGATTTTCTATTTGAAGTGATTTAGTTATCGTAGGGTAAAAAACCATCGGTGTTTATGTGCGGCGTAGTCGTACGAGATGCCTTTATTTTGGAAAGTTTTTATAACATTAAAAATCCATATGTATGTTTCTCATGTTGGTTTACTAGACTGATCCGGGCCTTATTTTCTTATAATGCTCGGGTCAGCCTGAGCATATTTCCATATTTAGCTTTAGATGCTTTGGAGCTTCGAGAGATGAGCTGGATACCTCCAAGACGTATTTATGTATATTTTATCTCAGCTGCATTTGTTGTTTATATTTATTAGCATTTGTGAGGACATGTTGTTATAACTATCCAGGCTGATGATAGGATTAGTTTACTCTGATTGATGTACGTATACTATAGTTTCCTTTTATAAAGATTTGTTGTATATTGTATATTGCTCGTCATGATGTGAGATTATGTTCTGTCTTCTCTTTCTTTTTCCCCAACAATCTATCATTTCGGCACTTTGTTGCTCGGCATGTGAATACCGTGGATGTATTAGTGTCGACTTTTAAGGGTCGAAAAGGCAGGTTGTTACAACCTAGCAGAATGGTGTCCAAGGACATGGAGGAGTTGAAAAAGCAACTTGTGGGACTTAAGCATAAATGTTTCAATAGACCAAGTGATTTGTCACGGGGAGAATCCACTGTATTTTTAAAGAAGTCGGATGAATCAGTACGAATGTGTATTGAGTATTGAAAGTTGAATGAGTTGACTATGAAGAATCGTTATCCATTGCGTAGGATAGACGACTTTCTCGCAGCTAGATTTAACGATGGGATTCCATCAATTGAGTCTAGTCGAAGATAGTGTTCCTGTGACCGTGTTTTGGACTAGATATGGTTCATACGAGTGGTTAGGCATTATGTTTGGACAGACCAACGCCCAAATGTTTTTTGTGGATCTTATGAATCGATCTTTCGCGATTAGTTAGATATATTTATGTTGGTCTTCATAGATAATTTTTTGGTGTAATCTAAGGATAAGTGGGACCATGAAGTCCATCTTAGATTAATATTGGAGACCTTGAAATCGCATAAGTTGAAGATGAGGTTTTCTAAATGCCATTTTTGTAAACGGGATGTTAAGTTTCTCGGTCATGTTGATTTAGAGAATGGATTAGAAGTGGAACCATCAAAGATTGATACCATTAATGATTGGAAGACACTTGAGATAACTGTAGAGATGAGGAGTTACTTGAGATTAGCTGACTATTACCGTCGATTCAATAAAGATATCTCAAGTACAACAGCATCCTTGACTACTAGAAAGAATGATAAAATTTTGCAGGCAGATAGGTATGAAGGGTCATTTTAGGAGTTGAAGAGGTTGTTAACGAATGCTTCTATTTTGATTGTACCAGAAGGTAATCAAGATTAGGTTGGTTATACTAATGTTTGTGGAACTAGATTGGGAGTGGTATTGATACAAAAGGGAAGAGTGATAGCTTGTGCATATTTGGAATTGAGGTTGCATGAAGTTCGTTATTCGACTTATGACTTAGAACTAACGATAATGATCTGTGTTATGAAGATTTGGATATATAATATGTTAGGTGAAGGGTTCAAGTTATATATGGACTATAAGTCTCTTAAGTATCTGTTCTCTTAAAAGCTGTTGAATATGAGGTAATGTCGATGGTTAGAGTGCATAGCGGCATATGATTTTGCCATAGAGTATATGCAAAGAAAAGGGAATATGGTACATAACCAATTTTGGGTCAAACGGTTGTAAATAATCAAACCCATATAACTACCTATATAAATGAAGTTAGGAAACCCTAAGTAGGAGCCTCACTTCAAGAATGCTTCTCTGATTTTGAAATCCCGCTAGTTCTAGTATAATGGATGACCAAATTCACTAATTACAAATTCTTTCCGAAAATCAAAGTGTTCAAACCACATCTTATATATCAAATCGAAGCTCTCAACATGATAAAGGGATGAAAATAATTTGTTTTCTGAATCAATGCTCGGATTGGCCAAAAAACATGATAATATGTAAATGGCGGCGAATTGGGGTTCCAAATTGAAACTTTTTGATGGAGCATCATTTAATGAAATTAGTAGCATAGAGCTGTAGATCTCGAAAATGGGAGCTCAAATATGGTCGAATTATGGTCTAATTCGACTAGAGACGACTAGATTTATTAAAATAGGATTTCAAAACCTTAGGAGGTGGTGGTCAAATTACACTTGTAGAGGAGACGGGGGTGGTGCAGTTTGGTAGAGGGTTTTACGATGAGTCCAGTGAAACTTGTCGCACAAATTCAGGTGGTTGAAGGTGAGAGATATTGTCGATCAAAGTCTGATCGGCGAAGATTGCTGTGCGATTGAGGAAGGATGTAAATTTGTGTATAAGTCCTTCAACTTTTATTATCGACAAATAAAATCCTACAATTTATAATCGCCATAATTTTTGCATTCAACCTCCATTTCATGTATGATTTATTAGGTTGGGTTCGTTTTGAGATTATGGCCATTTTGGCATATGGTTTGTTGGATGTTGAGACGGTTGGTGAAAGTGCCATAACGAATTCCAAAGGAATTAAGTATTAACATTTTTAAATGTTAAAATATTAAATAAATATCCATTATATGTATGTGTGTGTATATGTATATGTATATGTGTATGTGTGTGTATCCCATTAGTACTCACCCATTTGATGATTGTTTGCATATCTCGACATCTTTGTTTATGAAGTATGAATGGATTGGGTTGTATTGGATTGTTTATTTATGAAATAATAATATTGATTTAATATATATTTACATATTAGATTATTAGTTTAGTAAGCATTTTTATTTATGAATTTTTGGAGAAATTCATAAATAATAATAGTAATAAATTAATATTATGCATAAATTCCATTTTATGTTAAAACATTGTTAAATTCAAATAATATAAGAACTAAAAGGATTGTATAAAACCAAAAGTACTAAAACAACAATTGAAAGGGTTTATATAAGAGACAAAACTGACATATTTTAAATAAGTAAGAGTGAAATACATTTAAGTGAGTTAAATGAACGGTTATTGAATAAATGGTTTATTTATTAATTAATGGGATTTGAAGAGGGTTAATATCTTTGGAAATATATTAATAATAACATAAATTTTATATATGTATAATGCAAACCAAAACTTTTGTCACCGTTATTATGAGAGTAGTAATGATATCATTGGAAAGAATGAATAAATTATAATAGAATAATTTACTATATCAAAATGAAGGAATACTACATATTATTGGTCATTGTTTGTGCAAGTCAATGTTTGTTATTTACAGACATGCTGTTTGGGAGACGATTACCATTGGTTGGTATTTGGGTAATTGCTACTTGTTGGTATTTACCCAATGATAGTACAAATGGTTGTTAGACTTTACCATTTGTTACCATGTGGGTTATTGCCTTGTTGGTATCAAAGATGGTTGTTATTGTTGTTTGAGTATGACCATTGTAATTATTATTTATGGAATGATATAGTCACTTGTGTGACCATGTTTGGTTACATGACTGATATTGGTAAAAATATAGCTTTGATGGCTATTGTATGTGTATGCCTGTTAAGGTGTTCTTACCTATTTTTTATTCCATATTGTGGATGATATGATAGATGGGCTTACACCGTTGTGTTGATGTGTTAGCGGTATATTATTGTATATTGACATTTATTATTATTGAGAAGAGCAGGTTTAGGTACGAAAAGTAGAACTATATGGGGTTTATCCCGGAAAGGGTACGTAGACAGTCTATTCTATGTAGGCCCGTCAATGGGTTAGTTGGGTCAGGTTCGGGTCGGGTCAACTCGGGTGTGGGTTGATTTTTAAACGGGTCGGGTCAACCCATTTATTAAACGGGCGGGTTTATATATCGGGTGGGTTTCGGTATGATTCGTGTAACCCATTAAGAAAAATATTTGTATAAAGAAATGGAAATGGGCATGAAAATGTGGGAAGTTGTTAAATGCAAATGTGTAGGAATAAGTGAATGGCAACAATACCCTTCTTTTGCAAGCTAAGATGAGAGTTTTAGAGCAAAAGAAGGGTATTGTTATCATTCTTTTATTGCAAGCTAAGATGGGTATGAAAATTTGGGAAGTTGTTACGTGGGAACGGGCATGAAAACGTGGGAATGGGCATGAAAATGCAGGAAGTTGTTAAGTGTGAATGTGTAGGAATAAGTGAATAACAACAATACCATTCTTGTGCAAGCTAAAATGAGAATTGTACAACAATACCGAGCTCATAAATGGGTTAGTCGGGTCAAATTCGAGTTCACGGATCAACCCTAAACCCACCAGTTTATTAAACGGGTTCTAACGGGTTGACCCAAAAAAGGCCCGCCTTTTTAAACCTGTCGGGTTAACCCGCTAATTTCCGTGCGAGTTTCGGGTCATGCTGGAAATTGACAGCCCTAATTCTATGCAATCACCACTATTGGGCTGGGGTGTATAAAAATTGACACAGTCCCAAATTAGTTGAAACTGTTTTGCTCTTTATTTTTAAGCGTGCATGCATTATTATGTTTATAGGTAAAAGGTGGATTGGTGTAAGCTACATATCAGGTTGATTATTTGCCATGTTCCTTTTATATGATATTACTTATTGTTTTGCAAATCTTGAGATGATTGGCATAATTGGATTAAGTATAATTGTGGAGATGATATTGGGTGTATTATTATTTTATACATTTTACATTGTTGAAGTCATTGAATATTGTTTCTTTCCACTATGAGGTTAAATTAATTGTATTTAAAATTAGTACTTAAACTATTCGCCCAACGATCTGAGGTTTTTAACATTTGATATTAGTGTTTAAGTTTTAAGTTACTGATTTTGACACTAATTTAGGGCGATAAACATTTAGGTTGTTACATCTGGTATTAGAGCTTAGGTTGTGATTCCTTAGCCTTGGGTAGGTTTAAACTATTTAAAATACGTAAATTTACTCCTAGTTTAGATTATAAATAAAGTGTTATTTTATTGGCACTCGATTTTTTTTCTTTTAGTCGCCATTATAGTTTTATTAGATATCAATATTTTGCAAGTACTTCTGACCACCATATTCTATCATTTCACTTAGTCTTATACAACCATATCTCTCATCTCTTTTCAACAAATCTTACATGTTTCTCATATATTTCAAACACTAAACAAAAAAAACTCATTTTGCCTAATAGACGATGGAAGCTAAAGATTTAGCGGATAATCCCAATTGTGATGATCATAAAGATGTTAGTTTCCTTTTCATGTGTTAAAGTTTATTTTTCTTCAACAAATCGATCATAGATATGTTGTTTAGAGTTTTTTGATTTTCAACAAATCAATCAACTATGACTAATTCAATCACGATTTGAAAATCTTGGGCTTTACAAGTAAAAAAAATACATAAGGAATGCTTACCCGATGACTACATAGGTTGTTGAGAGGCAGTGAGGTTCTGACATGCTGAAAAATGACTTGACTTCTTTATTTTTCCTTCTAGTGGCGGCATTCGTTTTGGAAGAAAAAGAGAAATAAGCGTTTTGAATTTTGGATCCCTGTTCACATGAATAAAATAGTAATTAGTGTTAGGAAAAGGGAAATAGAATTGTTTAAGATGGTCTTTAGTTCTAGTTGCCAGAAGAAAAAACCCGAGTATTAATAGTAGCACACTAAATAAAACGAGAGAGCATACGTGCTTTGGTTATCTGTATAAACTCTGTTACCCTACACTTAGATGGTGTTTTCCTTATAATAACCGATGTGTGGAAAAAAGTTGTTGTTGAGGTATGGTAGAATTGACACTTATAAGAAGGGTTGAGTGCTATTATAATTTGAGTTATACGCACAAGATTTTAAATTACGTAAAGGGTTGTTACAACATATGCTAATTCCTAAGAATCCAAGGAGAGTCCAAAGTATCATCAATAAATAAAGAAGACTAATGTACCGGCTAAATAGTAGTGGGAAATCTAAAAAAATAAAAACAAAAAAAAATTGCACATTGCACATTAACCGTGTAACGTTCTATGAAACATATAGAATAGTCCCCGTTACAATGCCAACTAGAAAGGAAGCGATGTAGTACTTCATTAGCAATCTAGGCATTGATTAGATCAGCGACGAGTGTCAACCGTCCGTAACTCCGCATTAATCCCAATGTATTCTCAGAACTTCCATTAAAATTTGAGTAATCACGCCAGTGAATTCTAAATCCTGCCGATAAACAAATCCCACCAAAACTAATCTAATCTGCATCATACACAATCAAAGCATCCTACAACAAACATGTTGCATACATCCAGTGTTTGTCAGCATCTAAAAACAAAACATTGGCAATCCATATGCAAATAATGCTCATAGGAATAGACATACACTGTGTACAAGGAATGGATCTGATTCTTCCTTTTTTTAGAGGATCCCAGAGAATTTAGTTATGGATGAATGTCAGAAAAAAAGTAATGACATATCAAAGAAAATAATAAAAGAAAAACTCAATTATCTCTCTTTATTGTTATTTGTAGGAAATAATTACTATTTTTTCATTAGAATTAACTAGCATTCACGCATAAATATTACATTCAGTAATTTGTATTTTTCACTTAGGTGAAAAGCATTTCGCATCATGCGTGCTTCTATTTGTGTTGTGAGACCAAAAATCTAACATTAATTGGCACTAAAAGGATGGCAGTCCCCTTTTCTAGTATTGTTAATTCAAATGGACAGTTTAAAGGATAATCCCAATAACATCTCAAGTGTGAAAAATTCATTCCCAAACTAGCTCACATCTTCCCCAAAATGCAGAGCAATACTATAGGGAGGAAAATCTTTATCTTAAGCATGGTGGAGCCTATGATAAAGCCTTTGGGCTGCCGTGTCAAATAAAATGAAGGAGTCAGTTAAGTACCACTCCTTGAACAAACTAAGGGAAGCTCAATCGAATTCATTAGAGGATAGAAGGAACAAAAAATAGTGATAAAAGCCGGTCTCATACTCGATCATATACAAATCACTCCTTAACTCATAGCTAGAATTCCCATCGAGGTAGGTCAACCTATCAATGATACAACATTCCTTTGGAGGGGAACGATGCAGTTAGTAAAAAGGGATATTAAACAATTTAAGGAGGACAAGATAATTCTAACCAGGCCTCCAACTCTTAAACAACATATGTAAACCTAGGGTTGCACATATGTGTACCTTAATTCACTCAATGAAGAAACTTGACATTCTAATGAAGATAGCTCTACAAATACAAAGATAGAGCCTGTAAATTATTGGATTTCATAAATTATTTGATTTTATTCAATTATTAAGGCATTATGATTAATAGTAAACTTTGATAAGATCGAGAATCAAATTGAGTTTGCATTACATGATATTATATATTAATACTTTTTAGATAATAATAACGATTCTGTAATACCAGATTTTTTTTGCAATTACAAACGTAAACAAGACTGTTAAATCAAACTATTAGTTTTTGATAAACCTATTTCTAAAATGATCGATTTGAACTGAAAATCCTATTTACGTTCTAAATTTTCAAAATCTTATTATACACATTCTCTTATGTTTTATGAGAAGCTTAAATATATGACATTGTGTTATTTTAGCTCAATTTAATTATTGATCTTAAATAAAAATGAGAAAATATTGTAAAAACTAAAATTTAACGATAATAAAAAATGTAAACAAATACAAAACATAAGTTTCCCGACATCTCTGCTACGTCGATGTCACAATGACTTTGGGAATTTTATGATGTAGGGAATACATAGTGAATTCTCTATGTTAAGACTTGGTATCATTAGAGTGATATGACATAGACAAGGCGTAAAGAAATACCTATGCAATTGTCGAGCCATACATTTTCTCAATGCCACATGAAGTTACGTAGGTATGGAGACCGAAAAACTACAATGGTGTTTTCAGTATTCTCTAGTAATGGATCCACGTGTTAAAGCATGCCCAACATAGTGCTATTGGTGTGTATTTTTGGATTTCTGATGAAGTGGCACAGTAGTGGTAAAATCAAATTTATAGAGATCATTCCAAGGCACATCGATGACGCTCCCCTTAAGACATTATTTGCCCTCACCACTCGTTTTAACAAGCAAATGCGTGTTGTGAGTTAAGGCAAATCACCTCTCAAGGTACAATGAAGCTGAGGTGATTAATCTCTTCAATCAATTGCGATAGCACTATCGAAATCGATTCAAACTATCTTCTGAACTGACTATAATGACAAGAGTATTGAGTTTGCGATCTATAGTATCACAAACTCGAAATAGTATTCAATGAAACAAGAGAGGAGAAGAGAATGAGGTTCCAAAACGTGAAAGAGTTAAAAGTTAATTCTAGAATGCTTTCAGGCGTTTCTATTTGTAGTTGCGAAGAGGTGTCTTTTTGTTAACGAAAAGTTGCGTCTCTCGCCAAACGATGCATCCTTTTGTTTGAATTTAGACATCCTGCCATTTACAAACACTCGTATCTCCTACCATTATCATGTATTCAAATTCGAATTCCAGGCTTGTTAATGGGTTCATATCTAAAATAATTCTATCCAAAAATATAATTTGGACCCAAACCCAACCCGTTCTGTCGGACAAACGACGATGGCGGTGCGCTCGCGTCGATGTGTGTGCGTGTGGTGGTTATGCATGACCTCGCTTCTCACAAAAGAGCAAGTATTGGGTGCCCAAAGGGCCTAACCTTCTTTTGAGGAGCCTATATTTAAACAAATTTAATTACTTATATTTTAAGACGTGGGACTAAAACCCAAAAGACAAAAAAAATGTGGGACTATTCTAATCACACATTCTTCCTCTTCTCTTTCTCTTCTTTTCATTTTAAAACAAAATAAATCACATTAATATTTAAATAAAATATTCAGTAACAATTCTCCACTAAATTTTAATAAAATTTCTCTTGTCATATGTTGTAGAAAAAATTATGCATAAGTAAAGATGTCTTATGGACTTGAATCTATACATAGTGATTATAACCTATCAGACCAAAGCATGATGAAGTGATTAACTAAGCATTGAATCAACGATCCTATGCGACATATCAGATGTGTTTCACACACTCGTTTTATTTTCTTCAAATAGTTCATAAGCTGACACATGGATTGACTTGTGCCAATATCTTGGTTTTATGAAATGCCCTTAAAGAATTAAGCCATAGTCTCATAGAAGGCAGCACCACCTTCATTCATTCATATAGGTAGGTTTAATGCAAGTGCCCTATAACTATGCACTTCAGTAGTACTTCTGTTATAAACCTATTAAGTACTAAGTAGTATAACCCCACTATAACATTATAGGTACCATGCACTCTTTATGGAATGAATATAATATTAGTTGTTCAGATTAATATTATATTACTTCAAATCACATCGTATAATTATACTTTTGCTCATTGAACTCAAGATAATGAATTTTAATATGTTGAGTTGAGTTTCCATCATAGGTGATTTTTATGTTGGCTTTAAACCCATTCTTTTGATGTTTTCAACACCAAATCTCATGCAAGTCCTTTGATAAATGGATTAGCTAAGTTTTGGTTAGATCTCGCGAAATCTATGGTAATTACCTCATTAGTGAGCATTTGCCTCACTACACCGTGCCTTAGGCAAATATGCCTAGATTTCAACATTATATACCTAACTATATGCTCTTGATTGTGTTGCTTGACTATCACAATGCACAAATATAGAAGGCATTGGTTTTATTCATACAAGAATTTTTAATAGCAGATTTGTTAACCATTGTGCTTCTTTACTACAAAAAGCCAGTGTTATATATTCAAAATCCATTATAGAATCTGCAATACACATTTATTTCTTTGAGGCCCAGGATATCGCTTCCCCACCAAGAGTGAATATCCATCAACTGGTTGATTTATTATTATCCTCTCTTATAGTGTTTCAATAAGCATCCGTGTATCCTTCTATTACACATGGATATCCACTGTACAATATACCATATTCCACGGTTCCTTTCGAATATTTAAAATTCTTTGTACAGCTAGCTAGTGAATATGACTAGGGTTACTGATATACCTACTCATTTTTCCAACAACGTAGGCAGTATCAGGTCTTGTGCATGTCACGGCATACGTTAGACTACCAATAACTTTATCATGCTCTAGTTGATCTTTTGATCTACTTGTATTAGAATATAGTTGCATATTTGGGTAAAATGGGGTGCTTATAGGTTTACAATAAAATTGATTAAACCTTTTTAGAATCTTCTCTATGTAATGAGACTGGGTAATGACCAACCATTTTGTTATTTTTACGATTCTTATTCCTAGAATCACTTTAGCTTCCCTCATTTAAAAATGCAGTCTTGACATCCATTTGATGAATTTCAAATTTATAAATAGATGCTAATGCAATTAATGTCCTAATTGTTGAAATTCTAGCTATAGGTTTATAGGTATCAAAATAATCTATTCCTTTTGGGTAAATCCCTTAGCAACTAATCTAGCATTAAAATTTTCTAATGTACTCTTAATTTCTTCGTAAATATTCACTTACATCCTATTGGTTTAGAACAAGGAGGTAAGTTTACTAGTTTTTATGTTTGATTTTTCATAATAGAATCCATTACATCATGTATGGCTTCTTACCAAAATGCTGAATCGTGAGACTTTATGGCCTAATTATATGTTAAATGATCAGAATCTATGGTTGTAGAAAGCATGGCTTGATGTCTAATACCATCTCTTGATCCTTCAACCAAATAAATGATAAAATCTGGTCTGAATGACTTGTCAGTCCTCATTCTTTTACTTCTCCTAAGAGATACACCGTTTCACCATTATTTTATTGAGTGTTCTCAAATTCACAAATAGCTTCAGTGACCTCCACCATTTCACAAATAGATGTATTAACCCCCAAAATTTCATCAATAGATGGATTGGATGAAATAGATGTGAATCTATTTTCATAGAACACTGCCTCTCTAGATTCTATTGTTGTGTTTACCTTAATCGAATTATTAGGTTCTATTACTAGAAACCTATTTTAACCCTTGCTGTGTTGAGCGTATCCTAAGAAAATATACTCGATGCACTTTTGTTCTAATTTCCTAATTTTTGGTTTAGCTAATCATACAATAGCTCTACAGCCTCAAACTCGATAATAATCAAGATTTGGTTTGTGTTTCTTCCAAAATTCGTAAGATATAGCTTTGGTCTTCTTATGAGGTAATCTATTTAAGATGTAACATGCGGTTTATAAGTAAAGCCTTTCCTTAGAAACTAGTATTGAGACTATAATTATATAACATAGCATTAACCATTTCAATAAGGATCATATTTTTACGGTTTGCTATTCCATTTTATTGTGGAGTATAAGTTATAGATGTCTCATGTATAATTCCTATAGATTCACAAAGTGCAAGGAAATGATATTCACCTCCCCTATTAGATCTAAGAGTCTTAATTTTAACATCACATTATTTTTCTACTTCAGTCTTATAGGTCATAAATGAATTTAACACTTTATCCTTAGTATGCATTAGATAAACATAACAGTACTTTGAATAGTCATCTATAAATGTGATAAAATACTTCTTTCCTCCTCTAGCAGGAGTACTGTGCATATCTCAAACATCACTATGAATCAGTTATAACAGATTAGTGGTACTAACATATTTCAGTGGAAATGGTTTTCTAGTTATTTTGGTTAAGGAGCATATCCTACACCTATCATCAAATTTGTTATCATATTTAGAGATCATGTTTAATGAAATCATATTATCCATACTTCTAATGTTAACATGTCATAATCTACTATGCCAAAAAGAAAAAGAGTGAACAATATAAGCAGAAACAACTATTTTATTAATATTCAATTTGAACGATCCATCACACATGTACCATTTTCCAACAAACATTCTGCCTTTGGTCAATTGATATTTGTCCGACTTAAAGATCATTTGTAGCCAAACTTGTTTAATAGACTTCTAGAAATAAGGTTCTTTCTAATATCGGGTACATAATATACATCAATCAATGTCATAATTTTCCCGAAGGTAAACTCTAAATTTACCGTCCCCTTCTCCTTGACCGTTGTTTTTGCTAAGTTTCCCATATAGAGATAATTTTCATCCTCATGCGGTTTAAGTTTTTTGAATAGACTCTTGTCGTTGCATGTATGCTTAGTTGCACCAAAGTCGATCCATCAAGAATTCGCTCTTTCAATCATGTTGATATCAAAGATTACGGTCGCAAAGTTTTCTTTTATCAATTGAGGTTTATTTTTAAGGAAACGAAAATCTCTTTTAAAGTGACCTACTTTTCCATAATTGTTGAATCCATTCACTTTCATAGCCTTCTCGTTATCAAAGTTTTTCCTATTTTGAAATTTCCTCTTTTGATTAAAAGAGTGCTTAGAGGTTTTATTTTCCTTTTTTCCTCCACCATGTGGATCTTAGATGAAAACACTATTGCTCCAGCGATATCTTTCTACCTGAATTGTTCTTCCACTTGCAAATACTGTGCAAGATTATCCAGACTCATATCATCCTTCTTGCATTTCAAGATTTTCCTTTTATCCTTCCAAGAAGGGGAAAGTTTGTCCATTATTGATGATACTTTTATCTCCTCGTCCATATTCACGTTATGGTGGTTGAATTTGTTTATAATAGGCATAACATTATTAAATTTCTCTACTACTTGCCTAGCATTGGTCATTTTATAACTTAAAAAAAATTGTAGCCAAAAATTTCTTACCTATCGCATCTTCCATTAGGTACTTGGCCTCTAGCACATTCCAAACTTCTTTGGCAGTTGATTTATTGTAGTACATATCGAACAGAGTATCCATCATTGCATTTCATATGTGCCCCTTGCATATGTAATCATCTTGCTCCCATTTTAATCTAGATCATGCTTGCCCAATAGTCTGGTTTATGTATTCTCTGGTTTTGGCATCGTAAGAAAGTAAACCACTTTTAGTCCAGCCAAGAAAAAGTGCATCTTCTTCTATCAACACACGAAATTAACTTCATCGAACATTTCCAATTTAATGAACTCAGAAGCAAACTCCTTTAAACTGTGTTGTGCCAATGTCGAATAACGTCTTAAGATTGTTGATGTGTATTTCTGGATTTCTGGTGAAATGGCACAGTAGCAATAAAATCATATCTATAGAAATTAGTCCAAGGTATGTCGATGACGTTCTCCTTAAGACGTTATTTACTATCACCACTCGTTTTAACAAACGAATGGGTGATATGAGTTAAGGCAAATCGCCTCTAAGATATAGTGAAGTCGAGATGATTAACACTTCAATCGATTGTAATATCACTCAAAATCAATTCAAACTATCTTTTAAATTGACTGTAGTGATAAGAGTATCGAGTTCGCAATATGCATTATCACAAACCTGAACTAGTATTAAATGAAACAAGAGAGGAGAAGAGAATGAGATTCGAAAATGAGAAAGAGTTAAAAATTAATTATAAAACACTTTCAGGCGTTTCTATCTAAAGTTGCGAAGATGTGTCTTTTCGTTAATGAAAAGTTGCGTCTTTCACTAAACGACAAGTTCTTTCGTTTGAATTCAAACGTCTCGCCATTTCAAACAGTTGCGCCTCCCACCTTTTTCGTATATTCAAATTCGAATTCTGGACTTGTTAATATGTTCATATCCAGCCCATTTTAACTGGAATAGTTTTGTTCAAAAATATAATTTGGACCCTACCCAACCCAGTCGAATGGAAGGCGACACATGCATGTGTGTTGGTTATGCATGACCTTCTTTCGAGGAACCTATATTTAAACAAATATAATTACTTATATTCTAAGATGTGGGACTATTCAAATCTCACTTTCTTTCTCTTCTCTTTCATTTCTTCTCAATTTAAAGCAAAGTAACTCACACTAACATTTTATAAAATTTTCAATAACAAGTGCCATTATAACCTAATATCAATAATTTTACAATATTTTCACTAGGCCCGTGAGAAGTGTGGTACGTGTACTGTCATATCACATCCATATTCGAAATCATTTTTAAACTCTTGATATTTGTATCAACGGACAGTAGACAAATATTGAATATTATTCTATTCGCCGACTAATAATAATTCTAAAAACATAAAAGAATATTTTAATCCAACATAAAAATATTTTAGTACTAATGCTTATAAATTATAAAAAATAAAAAAAGAAGATGATAAAAGTAGTTATGATCAAAACATATTTAACTATATACTAATAATATAAACTAGTATTATAATAAAGCGGGATGGATGGTTTTCAGACATAAATACCATCGTTCCCACTATAATGAATCATACCAGACAGAAGTTCCACTAGAAACACAAATAGCAATCCAAGTCATCAGCTCTATCTAATAACAGCCGTAGATCAAGATCGAGGGTGCAGAATTAACAAAGCTATATCACCAAGATAACAAGCCTGTTTGGGCCTTGACATTTTAGCCCATTTTCTTTTATATAAATACATTGTATTGTATTAATTCTGTTGTACACAAATTATCATTCAATAAAACTGAAATTCACATTTCTCTATTTTGGTATCAGAGCAATAATAGCCTAACGGCAAACTCAACCAAATCAAGAATTTTTTTAAAAAATTTGGCTCCCCTTAGGAAAATATCATCATTGGGGAGGCATACCTTCTTCTTGATCAAGAGAAATCCATTCCACTTTTCCTTCTGTGCCCTCCTAAAGAAAGGATCAGATATTCATCTTCATTTCTTTACTTTGGTTGCACGATTTTCACCGCTATTCATGCATATTACTGTTTCATTGTGAAACAGTAATATACACCTTTCATAGCAGATCTTTTTCTTTTCCTCATCATGTTTGGTTGGCTGCTAATTTCAAGATTAGCCTCGCCACTTGTCCTGATCATCATCTCATCTCCAAGAAACCGGCATTTCAAGATTCTTGAATCACCATGGCACTTGAAGAAGAAGACATGACATCAAGTACCTCCGAGAATCCATCAAGGGAACACCGAAGTTCAGATCTTGTCCTGATCAAACCAAAAAATCAAGCCATTACTACTCCATTGGATGAAGATAACTATATCCCGTGGAAATATCAAATTGAAATTGCACTGAAAGGATATGACTTACATGACTACGTCATGGGCACCAAGATCATCCCACCAGTCATGATTACTGAAAAGGAAGGAAAAACTGTGAGTAACCCTGAATATAAATTGTACCAAAAGCAAGATAATCTACTGTCATCATGGCTATTATCTTCTATCAGCCAAAGTTTATTATCACAAATCATAGGATGTAATAGTTCTCATGAAATATGGTCAGCAATTCAACGTATTTTCAGTTCTCAATCTGCAGCAAGAGTTATGCATTACAGAAGGGAGCTACATAATGCAAGAAAGAATGATACACCTATGAGAGAATATCTTGCAAAAATCAAGAACTTGTGTGACAAATTAAAAGGTGTTGGACACAATGTGTCTACCAGTGAACAAATTCTTGTGATAACCAATGGTCTAGATCAAGATTATGAATCTTTAGTTACCTATATAGCAACGCAACCAACTCTGCCAGACTTAGATTACATTCATACAGCCCTCCTTGCTCATGAAGGAAGGATTGACTAAAGAAAGTCCATGCAAGAAGATTTTAATGTCAATTATGCAGCAACATCAAAGAATAAAAATCAAAAAGGTGTACCCAATCAATCTAAGCAAGATAGTCACAATCAGAGAGGAGGATACACTCAAAGAGGCAGAGGCAGGGGGAGAAACAGTTATAACAACAGAGTCAAATGTCAAATTTGCGAAAAGTTTGGACATATGGCAAACAAGTGTTACTTCAGGTACAAGGAAGACATTAATAATGGCCAATCATCTCATGTCAACAAACAAGTCAGTGCAAATTTGGCTCAAACTCAATCTAGGAATAATGGAGACAATACCACTGATGACACATCAAAGGCAAATGACTACAGTATGGATGAATGGTTCCCAGATTCTGGTGCTACAAACCACATCACAAACAATATGCAGAATTTAAACTTGGGCAGCAAGGAATACACAGGTAACCAATCCGTTCTCATGGGAAATGGTGAAGCTACAAACATAACACATGTTGGTACTGGCTGTATAAAAGGTACAAGGCTACTCTACTTAAATAAACTATTAAGAGTGCCAAGTATCAAGAAAAATCAATGCAATGCAAGGATACAGGTATTATCTATCACTTGTATGTGCACACACCAGACACACTTGGTTATATTTCCTCAAATCAAAATCAGATTCTAGTAATGCTGTTACACACTTCATTACTCACATTGAAAAACAAATCAAAAAATGTGTTAAAAATTTTCAAACTGATGGTGGGGGAGAATTTAAACCATTAAAAGATTTCTTTAGTCAAAAAGGAATACTTCATAGAGTTACTTGCCCCCACACATCTGAGCAGAATGGTTTAGTAGAAAGGAAACACAGGCACACTGTGGAAACTGGGTTAACACTTTTGTCACAAGCATCACTACCGATGAAATACTGGAGTGAAGCTTTTGCCACTGCAGTATATCTTATCAATAGGATGCCAACAAAGGTGTTAAACAATGTTTATCCATATGAGAAACTTTATGGAGTCAGACCAAAATATGATCATTTGAAAACCTTCGGGTGTTTGTGTTTTCCCTACACTAGACCATACAACAAACACAAATTAAGCCTTAGATCTAGTCCATGCACCTTTTTGGGCTATGCACACAATCAGAAAGGGTATAAGTGCATGGACAGTAAAGGCAAAATTTATATTTCAAGACATGTAGTTTTTAATGAACATGTTTTTCCATTTGCAGATAAAGGAAAGCAAGACAAGGAAACCAATAATGAGAAAACACATATTATTCATATTCCAGAACTGTCTCAACATGCTAAAGGAAATATTCAGCATATGCAAAGGCATGATGATAAAGCCAAACCCACAACAAGTTCTACATCAGAATACAGTTCAGATCATGTCAATGAAGCCGCCAGCTATCTACCAATTAACTCAAATGATGAGCAGTGTACTAGTCAAGACAATAATCAGAATAATAGTGCATCCAACAATAGTCAGGAAGATAACACTATAGCAGGCAATGATGAGCAGATGGAAAAGACTCATGAGCAACATACTAAAATAAGACATCCCATGATCACAAGGTCTAAAAGTGGGATTTTCAAACCTAAGACCTACATAGCTCAAATAAATGAAGTGGAACCAGTCTCATACGATCAGGCAATCAAGCATGAAAAATGGAAAAAGGCTATGGATGAAGAATTCAATGCTTTGCTCAGAAATAAAACATGGACTCTTGTCAAACCTCCAAAACACAAAAATATTGTTGGGTGTAGATGGACTTACAAAATCAAAAGGGATGATGATGGCAACATAACAAAAAATAAAGCCAGATTAGTTGCAAAAGGATATTCCCAACAATATGGTTTTGATTTCACTGAAACCTTCTCCCCAGTAATCAAACCCACAACCATAAGAATCATGCTGACTCTAGCACTTCATAAAAACTGGAGTATAAAGCAACTAGATGTACATAATGCCTTTTTGAATGGTGAGTTATGTGAGGAGGTCTATATGCAACAGCCAGAAGGGTATAAATCAAATGCAGACCAAGGTCTTGTATGCAAACTACATAAGGCCATATATGGACTAAAACAAGCATCCAGAGCATGGCATGAGAAATTGAAAAATACCCTTACACAATTAGGTTTTACTGCCACAAAATCTGACAACTCACTCTACTTAAGGAAAAGAAAGCATGTGAGTGTATATATATTAGTATATGTGGATGATATACTGATCACAGGAGATGATCAACAAGAAATCAATCAAGTCATAAAACTACTTGACAGGCACTTTGCCATCAAAGACATGGGAGAATTAAAAATTTTCCTAGGAATAAACATTCAAAGGATATCTGACAGTGAAATTACCTTATCTCAAAAACAGTACATCAGTGATATTCTAGTAAGAGCCAACATGGACAAAGCTAAGCCTCTACCAACCCCAATGACAAGTCATAAGCAGTTATCTAAAGACAGGGGCGAACCTATTGATAACATTAAACAGTATCGAAGTATCGTTGGGGCACTTCAGTATGCAACAATCACTCGACCTGACATATGTTTTAGTGTAAACAAGGTATGCCAATACATGCAAAATCCTTTAAGTGAGCATTGGTGTGCTGTAAAACGGATCCTCGGATATCTCAAAGTAACATTAGCATATGGGTTACACTTAAAGACTGACAAAGATATAAATATACGTGCTTACAGTGATTCCGACTGGGCCAATGACCTCGATGACAGAAGATCCATTTCTGGGTTCTGCATTTATCTAGGGCAAAATCCGATCTCCTGGTGTACAAAGAAGCAGTCTACCATCTCCAGAAGCAGCACTGAAGCCGAATACAGATGCATCGCTAGTACTATCGCCGAAATAATTTGGATCGAAACCCTAATTGGAGAATTAGGTTTCGAGTTAACTCAGAAGCCCACAATCTGGTGCGACAACCTCAGTGCCATATCATTATCCATGAATCCTATCCAACATGCTCGCACGAAGCACATGGAAATTGATCTCCACTTCGTTCGAGAGAGAACAGGAAATGGCAAGCTTGCTATTCATCACGTTCCATCCTTTCATCAAAGAGCTGACTTCTTAACAAAGGCTTTATCAACGAAAAACTTCAATCGATTTCGAGATGAACTCAAAATTTTCTCAGCCGACATGAATATTCGATGAGGAAATGAAACCCTAGTTTCGTTTGAGGCGGCGTATAATGAATCATACCAGACAGAAGTTCCACTAGAAACACAAATAACAATCCGAGTCATCAGCTCTATCTAATAACAGCCGTAGATCAAGATCGAGGGTGCAGAATAAACAAAGCTATATCACCAAGATAACAAGCCTGTTTGGGCCTTGACATTTTAGTCCATTTTCTTTTATATAAATACATTGTATTGTATTACTTCTGTTGTACACAAAGTATCATTCAATAAAACTGAAATTCACATTTCTCTATTTCCCACGTCTGCATTCGTCATTGTTAACCCACCTTTTGGCAAGGCCGCGGACAGACGGGTTTAACTTAAACAACTTCAAAACTATCGAGACTAAAGTATGATGGATTCGCTTTAAAATGATGAAGTTCACTTGATTATGTCGTTGGGAAAAGGAGTGGAGTAACTACATGGCTCGGCCTAGGCAGTTTGGCAGATATCGCTCGGCATTGGGATGGTTCGGCATAGAGAGATCGTCGTTCGACATAGAGGGATCATTCGGCACTGAACGAGTGCTCGGCATTAGAAGGATCGTTCGGCATAGAGGAATGTTCGGCACTGGACGAGCGTTCGGCATAGAGAGATCGTCGTTCGGCATTGGATGGAGCGCTCGGCATTAACCAACGTTCGACATCTGGAGACGTTCGGCATTGGATGGATCGTTCGGCATTAACCAACGTTCGGCATCTGGAGACGTTCGGCATTGGATGGATCGTTCGGCATTAACCAACGTTCGGCATTGGATGGATCGTTCGGCATCAAGGAGCGTTCGGCATTGGATGGATCGTTCGGCATTAGGGAGCGTTCGACATTGGATGGGTCGTTCGGCATACCTCACCTCGCTCGGCATTGCACCTCCATACCTCGATACCCCGGTACCTCGCACCTCCATACCTCGGTACCTCGCACCTCCGTACCTCGATACCTCGGTACCTCGCACCTCCCAACGTTCGGCATGAGGAGATCGTTCGGCATTCATGCCTTGTTCGGCATCTATGGTTCGGCATATGGAGACCACTCCATTTGGGCTGAGGTACTCGGCTGCCAGGCCCACCAGGGAAGTCCAACCCATCTTTGTCTATAAATAGAGAGGCAGGGGCACAGTAAAAGGGGATCTTCTTTCTGCTCTTTTACTTTCTCTTTTCTAAGGCTAAGGCAACTCTGCCATTTTGTAACTGTAATTGATGATTACAGCAATAAAAAGCAAACTTCTGGAGTGGACATAGGCCGGAGTTAGCCGAACCACTATAAAATCTGTTGTTCTTTACTGCTTTCATTTCAATTTTAACTGTTCTTCACATTATTACTCTCTACATACATTCTATCTCTGAGCTGTGACTGGTATTTTGTGCTTTCATCTGGATTTGGGGGTTAGTGACCAATTTTGGCGCTAACACTTTGGTGCTTCCACTGAGAAATTAAAACACTCAAGAATTTTGGAGTTAGGAACTTGGATCTTAGAAAGCAATGGCAAGACCACCAACGAAGAGGCAAGCAGTGGAAAGGAGCAATCAGGAAGGAAGTCAAGCGGCATCTTCTGGAGCTGGAGAGGGTCATGCATCCATCTACATAACTCGGGACGAGATGCAGGTGATGATGAATTCTATGCAAGAGCAGATGATGAAACGGCAAGAGGAGATGATGCAGGCTCTTCTTAGGCAATTTGGACAACCAGGAACTGCAGTTGCTCAAGATCGTGGAGCTGGACCAGAGGAACTCAACCAACGGACAGATGGAGTGAATCAGCAGGGGGCAACTACCAATCAACAAACAGTTAACAATCTAGATGGACCTAGACTCGGGGGCACACCACCAGGTGATGCTGGACCAGTTCATGGAGGGATACCGGATAATGCTACGCGGCCTGACATCGATAGGAATACAGGAGTACGTGATGAAGAATATGTGCCAGAATATCCTCGGGGACTTGGGGGGCAGTCTGGATTGGTTGGAAACACTGGATTGGCTGACATTATCAGGCGGACTATTCGCGGAGGTCTGACAAACAGGGATTCAGAGGGAGTTAACAAAAGTCCGTTTACCTGGAACATCAGGACAGCTAGGAATCCGTCCGATTTCAAACTACCCACTCTGGAAGTATACAACGGGAAGACGGATCCCACCGACCACTTGATGAGATACACTAGGCATATGGAAGTGCTGGGGGCAACGGAGGAGGTTATGGCCCGATGTTTCCCCCTGTACTTGACTGAAATTGCTGCTATGTGGTTTAGACAACTGGATGATGGATCCATTGGAACATGGACAGAACTGGTGGACAAGTTCTTAAGTCAGTTTCGAGTTCACATAAAAAGGCCAAAGAACGTGATGACGCTAACGTCAGTCAAACAAGGGGCAGATGAATCGCTCAGGACATTCTTAACTCGATTTAATGCAGCAGTTGCTTCGGTGGATCGGCCAGATCCATCAATGGTTCTGATGGCTGCGGTATCAGGAGTCAGAGATAACTCGGATTTCAAAGTATCATTGGTACGGGACCCACCGTTGGATCTTGGGGAATTCTTTCATGAAGCTGAAAGATTTCTTCGACAAGAGGATGCATGTTTGGACATGAGGTCAAAGGAAGTAAACATGACTAAGGATGGAGGACTACCCGACCAAAGCTCGGGTGGGGGCAAGGATAAAGGGAAAAGGAAGCGCTGGGGAGAACCAAAGTTCTCCACTTACACAGGATTGAACGCAACGTTAGAGCGGATTTTCTTAGATACTCGAGATCGCCTTTCTTATCGAAGGCCAGCAAGGAGGGAACCCTCAGAACGAGAAAGGGCGTCAGGAAGGCACTTTCTTTTTCATGACCTGGATGGGCATGACACTAACAGCTGCCGGCATTTGAAGGACATAATCGAGGAGCATATAAGGAATGGTCAGTTGCGACAGTATGTCGGAACTCGGAATGCGGCGGTGGAACAGGAGCAGCCACCGCCTGCCTTGAACGACGAGGGCATGAGGCCCAGGAATGGTGGCCGATTGGTCATCAACTAATCTTGATGGTTTGGAATAAGTTGTTGATTCATGAGTTTTGATTCATGACACAAGCTTCAGAGATCATACGACGAGAATACTATATGAAAGCGACAAAAAGAGAATAAGTGCATACCATGCACTACAAAGGAGATAATCTTACAATTCAGAGATTAGTATGGATATTTTATTTTATTTGAGTCTTAGAACAATGTTAAAATCATTCCTCAAATAGTCACACACGCACACAAAACATTTTATAGCAAAAACTATGTTCACTGTGCATATAACACCAGGTCGGCCGACCGACCAGGATCCTCGGTCGACCGACCCTGTATCATGTGCACAGTGACTTTCTGTTTTGTATACGTTTTAAACTCAGCTGACCGGCCAGGTTTTCCGGTCGACCGACCAGAGAAAAACGGCTAGTTTTCTGAAGAGACGCGATCATTTCATGAAGAGGAATGTCCTCTATTTCAAGAGGTATGGACACAACTGTTAACTAAAACTCTTCATGAAAGATTACAACTCTTCTACAACTATATAAACATATTCAATTCACTTCTACAATCACCGATTCTTGTTTATATTTCTGAAATCTAATCTCTATTCATTTCTGCAAATAAAAGCATTTATTCTTATTTAATATCACTAGAATCCTTGAATTTATTCATATACTTCGATTCTACGTGATTATCTTCCTTCTAAATCTTCACACACATATATACTCTTGAGGATTTGATTATAGGAAAGTTGTACTATCAAAAGACAATCAGTGTTATTCAGAACACATTCGTCAACAAACTATTTGTATTAAGTTGAAGTCCTCTTCGGCTGTTGAGGCGGAAAAATTCCTGTTCGGCTGCTCAGGTGTCGTATACCTATTCCTCCGGGTTAAGTGAGGGGTTTAGTTTAAATCCAGAGGGTATTCTGGGACTGGACGTAGAACGGGAAGTTCGAACCAGTATAAAAATTCCTGGTGTGCTTACTTTAATTTGTACTTTACTGTTATTACCAGTTTCCGCATTAACATACCATATTACACAATCCTTAGTACTACACGTGTACTTTCATTTGGTATCAGAGCAAGGTCATCCTATAACCATCACAAAGTTATTTGATATTTACTTTTAGTAATATGGCAACCACACAAATTAACGATGTTAACACTCACATTAATTCTAGTTTCACTGAAGGTCAATCAACTTCACGACCTCCACTTTTCAATGGTATAAATTACAATTATTGGTCAACTAGAATGAGAATCTATATGCAATCAAGTGGATTTGATATCTAGAATATTATACAAAGAGAGTATACAACTCCGACTAGAGAATACTCAACTTGGAGTAACACACAAAACTAGATGCTACTTCAAATGCAAAAGCAATGAATATTTTATTTTGTGCATTAGATAGAAATGAATTCAATAGAGTTAGTATGTGCACTTCCGGTTATGAAATTTGGAGAACTCTTAAAGTTTCACATGAAGGAACGAACAAAGTTAAATTGAGCAAAATTTCTATGTTGAAACATCAATTTGAAAATTTTAAAATGAGGCCAAATGAATCTATAAATGACATGTACTCTAGATTTCAGGATATTTATCATGCTTTATTATCACTAGAACAAAAGTTTACTGATTTTGATGTTGTAACAAAAATCTTGAATTCTTTAACGGATGAATGGGAACGAAAAGTCCTAGCTATTGAAGAAGCAACTGATTTGTCAACATTAAAACCAGAAGAGTTGATAGGTAATTTAATGTCCTACGAAGTAAATTTGCAGGCAAAACGAAATGGAGCACAAGAAAAGAAAAATGTAGCATTCCAAGCAGAAAACGATGATTCTGACTCAGATAATGAAGATATGGCCATGATCGCTAAAAATTTCAAAAAGTTTTTGAAATTCAACAGAAACAAATTCAAGGGAAACAAAAATAATTCCAACAACAATTCCAATAGCAACAAACCATCATCTTCAACAATGGAATGTTATGAATGTCATAAGAAAGGACACATGAAGAAAGATTGTCCAGATCGTAAAAAGAATAATTTCAAGAAGGACAAAACCAAACGAAAAGCTTTTTCAGTCTCTTGGGACGACACTGACTCATCATCCTCATCAGAGAGTGAAAGTGATAATGAACAAGCAAATGTATGCTTCATGGCTTCGTCAGACGATGTAAGTGATTTTACTTTTGAAGATTTAATTGAAATAAATTCTGAATTAGTACATTTAACAAAACAACTTAAAAAGAAAAATAAGGAGTTGCAAAGAAAGTTAGATAGAACAGTTTTAGAAGTAGATATGTTAAAAGATGAGAAGGTAATATTGGAAGAAGAACTTGAAATCTCTCAACAATCGAATTCTAACTTATCTTCTCAAATTACGTCAATATCTAAGGAACTAGAAATTCAGAAAAATAAAAATGATGTTTTATTTTTGAAAATAATAGTTTAATATCTAAGATTAAGGATTTAGAGTTAGAAAAATCTAGTCTTAAAATAAAATTTGATGATATTTCTAAAAATGTTTCTAATTTCAATAAAGGAAGAGAAAATCTTTCTAGTATACTAGAAAACTCTCAAACTTCTAACAATAAATCTGGACTAGGATTTAAGAAACAAAATAATTTTGCTAAAAGTAAAATTATTAATAAAATTAAGAAAGATATTAGGAAAACAATTTATTCAAATACTAAAACTATTAAGATATGGATTCCAAAAATAAATAATACATTGATAAGGAATAAACATATCAAAAGTTTTATGGAAACTGTTCATAATAACAAAAATTATGTCTATAAAGAGAATTCTGAACCCGTATGGGTTTGGCTTCCTAAGATCTAACTCTTAGGACCCTAAAAAGATTGGGTACCAACTTTTTATAAATTTTTTGCAGGTACCACATAAGAAGAGAGGAAAATGGATTTTAGATAGCGGTTGCTCAAAACACATGACTGGAAACAAAGAAATGTTATCAAACATTATATACTCAAATGGAGGAGCAGTCACCTTTGGAGATAACTCAAAAGGATATATCATCGGCAAAGGCAATGTTAATAGCAACGGTACATCTAATTTACCTCTCATTACTGATGTTTTATTAGTTAAAAATTTAAAACATAATTTATTAAGTATTAGCCAACTATGCGATAAAGGTTTTAATATAACTTTTTCAGAAAATAAATGTAACATTTTTGATAAAAATCACAACATCATTTTCGAAGGAAATAGAGATAAAAATATCTATATCCTAAATATGAATGTTAATAATGATTCAAATTTTTGTCTAGTAGCTAAAGAAAACGATTCTTGTCTTTGGCAGAAAAGATTTTGTCACATAAATTTTAATACCATCAACAAACTTGCGAAAAATAAATTAGTTAAAGGATTACCCAATATAAAATTCGAAACTAACATACTTTGTGATGCATGTAAATTAGGAAAATTAAAAAAATCTTCTTTTAAATCAAAGAAAGTAATATCTACATAACAACCACTTGAACTTTTACACATGGATCTTTTTGGTCCAACTCAAGTAAAATCTATTAACCATAATAGATATGTTTTTGTTATTGTAGATGATTTCTCTAGATATACTTGGATTTTCTTTTTGAAAAATAAAAGTGATACTTTTGATAATTTTAAAGTTTTTGTTAAAAGAATTCAAAATATTAAAACATTGAAAATTAAAAATATTAGAAGTGATCATGGAGGCGAATTTGAAAATGAAGTTTTTGAACAATTTTGTAACAAGAAAGGTATTAACCATAATTTCTCTTTTCCTAGAACACCACAACAAAATGGAGTTGTAGAAAGGAAAAATAGAACGTTACAAGAATGTGCAAGAACTTTACTAAATGGAACAACTTTATCGAAACATTTTTGGGCAGAAGCTGTAGCCACTGCTTGTTACGTACTAAATCGCGTTTCTATTCGACCATTAACTAAAAATACACCATATGAACTTCTAAATGGAAGAAAACCAAATATTTCATATCTAAAAGTTTTTGGTTCCAAATGTTTTATTTTAAATACTAAAGATCAACTAGGTAAATTCGATCCAAAATCCGATGAAGGTATATTCGTTGGATATTCGGAACGAAGCAAGGCTTATCGAATTTATAATAAACGAACTCAAATTATTGAAGAAAGTTTACATGTTTCTTTCAACGAAAATTTTAAAAATATAAATCCAAGTGTTATTATTGATTCTGATGATGAATCTACTCAGAATGAAAATAATAATGCAAATGAAAATTTTGATATTCATGAAACCAATACAAACGTGACGTCTAATATAATAAAATCTCCACCTAGAATTTTAAGAGATCATCCTGTGCAAAATATAATTGGAGAAGTTAATACGAATGTTAAAACCAGACATCAATTAAATCAAGTTGGTCATGTAGCTTTTCTTTCTAACATAGAACCTAAGAATATAAAAGAAGCTTCAACTGATGACTACTGGATACTTGCCATGCAAGAAGAATTAAATCAATTCGAACGAAATGAAGTTTGGGAACTCGTTCCTAGACCCATTGACCAATCAGTCATCGGTACTAAATGGGTTTTCAAAAATAAAGCAGATGAACTAGGAAATATAACAAGGAATAAAGCTAGATTAGTTGCACAAGGATATAATCAAGAAGAAGGTATTGATTACGAAGAGACGTTTGCTCCAGTCACCCGACTTGAAGCAATACGAATATTATTAGCTTATGCGTGTTTTCATAATTTTAAACTATATCAAATGGATGTTAAAAGTGCATTTTTGAATGGATTCATAAAAGAAAATGTTTTTGTTGAACAACCAACTTTGTTCAACCATGAAAAATTTCCAGATCATGTATATAAACTTAAAAAGGCGTTATACGGTTTAAAACAAGCACCACGTGCTTGGTATGATCGTCTTAAAGGTTATTTATTAGAATCTGGCTTTGAAATCGGTAGTAGATCAAACACTTTTTATTAAGAAAACTAATAAAGATATTTTAATAATTCAAATATATGTTGACGATATTATTTTCCGCTCGACAAATGAAAAATTATGTCAAGAATTTTCAACTATAATGACAAGTGAATTTGAAATGTCTCATATGGGAGAATTGTCATATTTTCTTGGATTACAAATTAAACAAATTGAAAATGGAATTTTTATTAATCAAGAGAAATATTGCTATAATTTAATCAAACGTTTTGGTCTTGAAAACACTGCTACCAAACCAACTCCCATGAGTACAACGGTTCATCTCGATAGAGATGAAGATGGCAAAAGTGTTGATCAAAAGTTATATCGTAGTATGATAGGTTCTTTACTCTATTTAACAGCGAGTCGCCCCGATATTATGATGAGTGTCTGTTTGTGTGCTCGATTTCAAGAAAATCCCAAAGAATCACATATGAGAGTAGTTAAACGCATTATTCGCTATCTAACTAAAACCAAAGATTTCGGACTATTTTATACGAAAGAATGTCCTTTCGAATTAGTTTCCTATAGTGATGCTGATTTTGGAGGAAGTCGGACGGATCGAAAAAGTACGAGCGGAACGTGTCACTTCATTGGACGTTCCTTAGTTTCTTGGTTTAGTAAGAAACAAAACTGTGTTTCTTTATCAACATGTGAAGCAGAATATATATCTGCTGCTTTGGCATGTGCACAAGTCGTATATATGCAACAGACATTACAAGATTTTAATTGTCATCTTGAAAAATCAATAATTTATTGTGATAATACCAGTGCAATAAATCTTTCTAAAAATCCGGTCAATCACTCACGAACAAAACACATTGATATTCGACATCATTTTCTTCGTGATTGTTTGGAAAAAGGATTAATAAATCTAGAATTTATCAACACTGAAAATCAAATAGCTGACATTTTTACTAAACCACTAAATGAGAATACTTTTATAAAACTAAGACGTGATTTAGGTATAATGTCGTTTAAAGACTTATGAATAAAAATATGCAAAAATATGGAAAAACAAAAATTATTTTATTTCTGACCAAAGCGGCACTCGAACTCATGACTTCTGACTTATATGTTAGATGTTGTAGTATAGCCACTTGAGCTATGGGTGTTTCTTGTTCCAACTCTGTTTCTAATTTGTACCATTAAACTTAATTTCAAAATATACTATTTTTGACTCTAAAGCATTGTATGTCATTCATTTACAAATAGTTTTTGTTTAAAAAGTTCTGTGATTAAAACTAAAATTTGATTTTAAACCACTATTTTTTTAGAAATAAATGGTTATATATACATACATATGTTTATTAAATAGAACATAAGATACAAAAAAAATCTACTTACAAAACAAAAACTTGAAACAAAAATGTCTTCTAACATTGATGTCTACAATTCTGAAAATTCTCATCTTTCTTATACATCCCCGGACAACGACTATTCTGATCGCATCACTGGTCCCCAACCTACTTTTCCAATGCCTAATCGTGTTTTAGAATTCCCCTCTCCAGATAATGACCCCCGACACAGGTGGAAACCATGGGAAGACTCCCATACAGGTTATACACCTGATAAAAAGAAAGGGAAAAAGGAAATGGTAGTATCTCCATCAACCAAACAAAAGATTAATGAAATTCATCACTACCAACAACAACAGATGAATATGCAAAGGGAACTTTATTACGAACAGAAAATCACGGCAAGACGTTTAAGCTTCCTTGAAAAGATCGCCATGAAATTTTGTTCATCTAAAAAGGATGATGTTGTTGAACCTTCTTACAGAACTCCATCTCCTTCTAACCATGTTCAATCTCCAATAGCTCCAATATGGTCACCGGTAGAAAACGTTCCATCTCCAAATTCATGGGAACGTCGATGCTGATGCACCATGGCTATAATTTACTATATATATGTTATTATTTTGAATAAGATGTATAGATATATATAATGTAATAATATAATTATACTTCTATAATTCTTGTTTGAAAGACAGCATGAACTAGTCTGTTCACATGCCTCGGTCGACCGAAAAATCTGAATCGGTCAACCGAAGTTGTCCCGAGAGGTTTTTAAAAACAGATTTCTTACAAGTCGGTCGACTGAACAACCTGTCTCGGTCAGCCGAACTTGTTTCCAGAATGACATTATAACAATTTTTAACTCAGTCAACCGAATACCCTGCACCAGTCGACCGAAGTTCTTCCTGAAAGTTTCAGCACTATTCTGAACCTCAACTCGGTCGGCCGACCCAGGGATTTCAGCCGACCGAATGAACTTTTACTGCTGAAATTGCCTACATATTTTAACCCAACCATTCACCTTTTTATCTCACCTCTTCACTTTACTCTCCCACAACAGATTTTAACCCTAGCCCCCATTACAACCTTCCTAAATTTCTTCAAATTCTTCAAAGAAAAAATGGCACCCAAGAAGAAATCTAAGACTACTGCTGGCCAATCTTCCTCAACTCCTGTAGACTCTCAAATTGCTTCTTGGCTAGTAAATGAAAAAGCTTTAGAAAGATGGATAAGGCTTCAAGATGCAAAAATCTTTGAGGAGTATTTTGTAAGTTATCCTGATTTTACCGCCTACGGTGTTGAAAATGCCGCTCTTGAAAGTGGTCTTGATGCTTTTCTTGACCATAGGAAAAACAACTTGAAAATTAATCATATAATGGTAAAGTTATTCCTAGCAAATCTCAATCTTGTAAATCCACCGAGAAACACTGAAAATTGTGTTTGGACATCGGTTTGTGGCACTTCGATTTTTCTCTCCATTGATCGAATGAATCATATTTTAAATGCTCGACCGGGTGTAATATCATTACATGATGTAGACTGTAATACATCAACTCGTGATCGCCTAAGTCGTCTATTCTTTGAAGATGAATGCTACCGATTTAAGGCAAACTTCATCTCTCCGACCTAAAGCACGACTTTTTCATCGATTCATGATGAAGTCTATTGTTCCAAGAGGAGGGTCATACCACTTAGTATATCACGAAAACTTCAAGGCGTTATATGCTATGTGTGGAAATATTCGGGTAAATTGGACACAACTTCTCATGGATGAATTCCTTACGTTCAACCAAGGGAAAATGCTCCATATTTATTATGGAGAATACGTAATGCGGTTGATTAATAACTTTGTCACCCATGCTCCGGAATCCGAAACATCCAAAGTTCGTACCTTTGACTCACGAACAATAAAATTAATGAAGTTACCCGATGCACCATCCCAAATCACCACCTTTCAGCAATGGCGTACCATTCCACGAGAACAACTACGTCGCAGCTATTCTACACCTCAACCATCCACTCATTCTACAGAACGTATAACTCCTCAGACCTCTATCCAAAGACCACCTCCCGGTACTAGCACAGCGGCTGCCATTGATATTTTGGCCCAAAATCAACTAGCTTTGGATTCTCGCCTTCGAAAAATTGATGGACGTTTCAAGAAGATCAAAGGCTTCTTCGTAAATTTATGGGATGCCTTATCATGCTCTTCTGAAGCCGGTGCTTCATTTGTTGCTCCTGGAAAAAGACCAGCACCAAATTTCTCTTGGTCTACATCCGAGAACACAAGTTCCAGCACATCGGCAACTCCCGCACCTACCACTTAAAGACGGGGTAAGGAACCGGCTCCTCTCGATGAAAATCTTCATCCAGAACAGTGGGATACCGACGATGATGAGGAGTAATTGTAGTATTTTTAAATTTATTTTACTTTCAAGAATTTCTTGTACTTTATTTGTTTTTTAATTAATTGTTTTGTTATGTTCTATGCAAACATCTTTAAATTATTTCTAATTAAGCTCAAGAATGTACCATGTAAATTTAAATGTTTTGCATTACTTTAATCTGTTATAAGTATTCCTTTTTGTCGATGACAAAGGGGGAGAAATGTATGCAAACTAACAAATTTTTGCAGAAAAGTCGCCATATATTCAAGGGGAGAACTATAATATATATGTCAATATTACTTCGTCACATAAGTATTGTCATCAATCAAAAAGGGGGAGAATGTTGATTCATGAGTTTTGATTCATGACACAAGCTTCAGAGATCATACGACGAGAATACTATATGAAAGCGACAAAAAGAGAATAAGTGCATACCGTGCACTACAAAGGAGATAATCTTACAATTCAGAGATTAATATGGATATTTTATTTTATTTGAGTCTTAGAACAATGTTAAAATCATTCCTCAAATAGTCACACACGCACACAAAACATTTTATAGCAAAAACTATGTTCACTGTGCATATAACACCAGGTCGGCCGACCGACCAGGATCCTCGGTCGACCGACCCTGTATCATGTGCACAGTGACTTTCTGTTTTGTATACGTTTTAAACTCAGCTGACCGGCCAGGTTTTCCGGTCGACCGACCAGAGAAAAACGGCTAGTTTTCTGAAGAGACGCAATCATTTCATGAAGAGGAATGTCCTCTATTTCAAGAGGTATGGACACAACTGTTAACTAAAACTCTTCATGAAAGATTACAACTCTTCTACAACTATATAAACATATTCAATTCACTTCTACAATCACCGATTCTTGTTTATATTTCTGAAATCTAATCTCTATTCATTTCTGCAAATAAAAGCATTTATTCTTATTTAATATCACTAGAATCCTTGAATTTATTCATATACTTCGATTCTACGTGATTATCTTCCTTCTAAATCTTCACACACATATATACTCTTGAGGATTTGATTATAGGAAAGTTGTACTATCAAAAGACAATCAGTGTTATTCAGAACACATTCGTCAACAAACTATTTGTATTAAGTTGAAGTCCTCTTCGGCTGTTGAGGCGGAAAAATTCCTGTTCGGCTGCTCAGGTGTCGTATACCTATTCCTCCGGGTTAAGTAAGGGGTTTAGTTTAAATCCAGAGGGTATTCTGGGACTGGACGTAGAACGGGAAGTTCGAACCAGTATAAAAATTCCTGGTGTGCTTACTTTAATTTGTACTTTACTGTTATTACCAGTTTCCGCATTAACATACCATATTACACAATCCTTAGTACTACACGTGTACTTTCATAAGTAACAAACTCTGGTCAAACGGTTAATTCACTTACTCATGTACGGGGTCGGAGATAACCCTCAGGCATGCTCTGAGATGATGGCTTACCGAAACGCCCGGGTTTGCGAAATCTGTTTTTTCCTTTGACTTGGACATTTGCTTTTTCTGGTTTGGTTTTGGAGTTTGGTTTGAACTCCCTGTTTTGCTCATTTTCTAGTTTGGATTCTGGTTTGGATATTTGTTTTTTGGTATGGATTTTCGATATGGGTTTCTGGTTTTCTATTTTGGATTTGGATTTCAGATCGGATTTTGATTGGATTTTCTCTGGATTTTGGCTAAAAGGTCGTCGAGTATGGACTATGCTCGGCAAGGGTCCGAAGAGACCAGGATTCGACCTAGGACTTAGGCCACATATTATCGGTTACTATTTTAGATCGTCGAGTATGGACTATGCTCAGCAAGGGTCCGGAGTGACCAGGATTCGGCTTAGGACTTAAGCCACGGCATTCTTCGACGTTCAGGGACACTGAACCATGAACACCATGGAATTACTTAACGTAGGTCGTCAAGTGTGGATTGCGCTTGGCAAGAACCCGGAGAGGTTACGGATTTGGATATTGGCTATGAATAGCTAAGGATTCGGACAAGGACCCGGAGCGGTCCCGGATTTGGATATCGACCCGGAAAGGTCATGGATATGGTTATAGGTTATTGGTTATGGATGGATTGGAACTCGGTAGTCGGGTTCAGATGGATGTGGAATTGGGTAAGGACTTGGTTACTGGATAAGAATCAGACATCGACTCAGAACAGTCGCGGAAATGGATCAAGATATGGCCGTGGTACTCGGATAAGATGGCTTGGTAATGGATTGGGTTATGAATCGGAAAGTATGGATGTGGATAACATACATACTTGGGATATTGGACTTGAGGCTATTCAAAACACACCTTTCACAGCAAGGCATGTTTTGGGGGGCAAGTGTTAACCCGCCTTTTGGCAAGGCCGCGGATAGACGGGTTTAACTTAAACAACTTCAAAACTATCGAGACTAAAGTATGATGGATTCGGTTTAAAATGATGAAGTTCACTTGATTATGTCGTTGGGAAAAGGAGTGGAGTAACTACATGGCTCGGCCTAGGCAGTTTGGCAGATATCGCTCGGCATTGGGATGGTTCGGCATTGGAGGCTGTTCGGCATAGAGAGATCGTCGTTCGACATAGAGGGATCGTTCGGCACTGAACGAGTGCTCGGCATTAGAAGGATCGTTCGGCATAGAGGAATGTTCGGCACTGGACGAGCGTTCGGCATAGAGAGATCGCCGTTCGGCATTGGATGGATCGTTCGGCATTAACCAACGTTCGGCATCTGGAGACGTTCGGCATTGGATGGATCGTTCGGCATTAACCAACGTTCGGCATCTGGAGACGTTCGGCATTGGATGGATCGTTCGGCATTAACCAACGTTCGGCATCTGGAGACGTTCGGCATTGGATAGATCGTTCGGCATTAGGGAGCGTTCGACATTGGATGGGTCGTTCGGCATACCTCACCTCGCTCGGCATTGCACCTCCATACCTCGATACCCCGGTACCTCGCACCTCCATACCTCGGTACCTCGCACCTCCGTACCTCGATACCTCGGTACCTCGCACCTCCCAACGTTCGGCATGAGGAGATCGTTCGGCATTCACGCCTTGTTCGACATCTATGGTTCGGCATATGGAGACCACTCCATTTGGGCTGAGGTACTCGGCTACCAGGCCCACCAGGGAAGTCCAACTCATCTTTGTCTATAAATAGAGAGGCAGTGGCACAGTAAAAGGGGATCTTCTTTCTGCTCTTTTACTTTCTCTTTTCTAAGGCTAAGGAAACTCTGCCATTTTGTAACTGTAATTGATGATTACAGCAATAAAAAGCAAACTTCTGGAGTGGACGTAGGCCGGAGTTAGCCGAACCACTATAAAATCTGTTGTTCTTTACTGCTTTCATTTCAGTTTTAACTGTTCTTCACATTATTACTCTCTACATACATTCTATCTCTGAGCTGTGACTGGTATTTGATGCTTTCATCTGGATTTGGGGGTTAGTGACCAATTTTGGCGCTAACAGTCATAATTTTCGATAGTTTTCATTTTTCTAGATTCAGTCGTAGATGGTTTTGGAATTTTTGTGTTTCTGTAATTTGTTCACTCAATTTCACTAAAATACATTCTCTCAACCAATGTACACTTGTGACTCATCTTAGTGGGAGTGGTCTTAAAAGCATGCAGCTATACTGAATTGAGTTCAATTCTTCCGTCCTCTTTTTCCCTATCCTCCTATGTCAAATTCATATCAATCATCGGTTATTTTTATTTAGTTACTTTAATAGCGTGATGAGACTCACTTAACAATTAAATCATATAATGTATGGTTAAGATTCAACTGGATATAGAAGAACATTGAAAATGGAAACTGAGGAATTTATGTGGCGTTTAGTTTAAAATGAGTTTTGAGTTTTCAACGTTAATTACAAAATATAATAGGAGTGGAGAGACAACGGATAAAGGGAAAAAAGATGGAGGGGACCACGGAGGGAAAAAAGTAAAAAAGTTTTTCTATTTTGTATGTTAGCTTTGATCGTTTTTCACTATATACATACGTCGTATGTATTTTTGTACGAACGAAACTAACTAAAAAGGGTAAACCAAATACAACCTTAGCTTAGCTGCTTTAAACCTCCGTTATGCTTACTGGACAAAGAGCAATATATTCATACGTGCGCAATTCTCGCAATATATAGGGGTACATAATTATACTGTTTCCCCATGCTAAAACATCATTATGGGTGTATATTTCTCACATGCTAATCACGCCAACTTTTAAAATTAAAGGCGATTATGATACCTTGCTTTTCCTTAGTGCATTCCTAGTGTGTATGCACACCTGACCAAGAAATGAATCCATGGTGAATACTACCTTTTTCCCTCCTTGCATCATTACTTTTCCCTTCTTAGCAACCTCTCTTCCTTTGCTTCCTATTCAAGTCTCAATCAAAGCGCCTTTCCATCGTGTCCATATTTTCTTAACTTTTTTTTCTTATACCTTAAGCTTTGAATCCCTACTGCAAAATCTCTACATATATTGCTCTCTAAAAGCCTAGAAGGACAAGACTCGCTTACTCAGATATGTCTACGGATTGGGGTCCCGTAATCGTTGCTGTGGTACTGTTCATTCTTCTCTCTCCGGGTCTTCTTTTCCAGCTTCCATCTAGAACAAGAGTTATAGAGTTTGGAAATATGGGTACCAGTGGGATTTCCATCTTGGTACATAGCATTCTTTTCTTCTGTATACTTACCATCCTCGTTGTTGCTATTGGTATACATGTTCATGCTGCTTGATTATATTACCTGTTGTAAGGCAAATGAGACTGGTCATCTTCCTTTTCTATGTTTTGTGACTGTGGATGATGATGTAAAAAATGAACAATAAATGAATGGAAATACATATGACATAAATGTTTTGTTTGGCTTTGATGTTATTGGTGTTACTATGCTGCATATAAGAGGATGGCTTTGTGCTAGTATTTTGAAGCAATTTTTTTCCTTTTTTCTTTTGATGGTAGCTTAACTGTAGACTCATATTCATTGCCATTTGGTAATCTGGTATTATGTGTTTAGACTGGCTGGTAAGGGTTGTCGGGTTGTTGTACTAGTTCCTAGAAAGGAAAAATCATATATATCATACTTCATTAAATAGATAGATATGTGGGTTTCCTAGTTTTGAGAATGAGGTATAAAAGTTCCAAGAAAAAGTTATGCATAGATAGGAAAAAACGAACGTTGATTGGAGCATCACATCATTGCACTAACTAAACTTTCACCAAACAGCCTGATGTCAATCATACAAAGCATTTACAACACGTTATAACTAAAAATTACTCCCAACGTTAACATTTCATTTGGTGAACTCTAGCTAGCTACAAATTTTAAATGCTCTAACTTCCAATGCTTTTAAATTAAATGTCTCTACAACAAGAATGTTTGTCTTCTTCTAGAAGATAAAAATGATGCGAGTACATAAATATTCTTCTAACTATATTTTCCAAGTTTACATGTCTTCAACAACAATAACAATATTAAGACACTGACATTGGAGTAATTTCAACAAAAATTCATGTTTGCTATAAACAATGCTGACAACGTAAATTATCCAAAATATTTGAGAAAATATTGGCTATTAGAGAGCATGCATCCAAACTGTAAAATTCCCAACTTTTTAATTTGTAAGTGATAGTAACAAAATTAATGCAATATGATGATCCCACTTATGCTATTATATCATAGTCTAGCTACTTGCGACTTTGACTTCAAATTGCAAGTACTAATTCTATTACTACAAGGACGGCAGCAGATAGCGACGGCTTTTAGCTGTCGCCGGCCGTCGCAAGCCGTCGCTAAAAGTCGTCGCTATTTGCCTCGTCGCCCAATAGTATGGCGACGGTTTTAGCGACGGCTCCGTCATCAAAATAGCGACGGCTCGCGACTGCAAATGTGACACGTGGAAATTTTCCAACGATTAACTGACGTCACTAGGCGTCGCTAAGCGACACAAATTTTTGGCAAATTAGGCGTCGCTAGCCGTCGCTATCTGGCAACCTACAGGCCGTCACTAGCCATCGCAAACCGTCGCTAATCTGAAGCAAATTTTTTGTATTTCCAGAACACTTCCCCACTTCAAACAACAACCATCATATAACATTATCACAGCCAATATACACCATATTCATCAACTATAGCCATCATATATCCATCATATAACATCACTATACATTCAAACAATATAAAATCCAACCAAATCTTATTTTCAAATCCAACCAAATCTCATTTTCAAATCCAACCAAATCAAACAATATAACATCCAACCAAATCCAAGAATATGTACATAGTTATCCTGACATATATATACATAATAACCAACCAAATCCATCAACTAGAAGTTATCAAAATATGTACATAGTATTCTGAAATATATATACACCAAACCAACCAAAATGTGTATATACTAAACTATAACACGAGCAAACAAACATACCTACTCCTCGCCATCGCTGCCGTCCTCTCCAGGCATCGTCCCATGCTGTTGCAAATAAGCCGCAATCCGCTCATCCAGCTGTTGCATAAAGAAACTCTTCCTCCAGTCATTTATTTCTTCCACCGTCGCCCTCAACTGAGCAATCTCCGCATCTTGCTGCGACCTCCTGTATGCACTCTGCATTCTCATCGCCTATAAAATAGTTCATAATTATTTATATATTAGTATATATATAATATTATTAAAATTATTTAACTATTCATATGCATGAGTAAATTTATATATTAGTACATGTCAAAATTTACCTCCACATTTCCATAGCTATACCGTCGACTGGTCCGAGAAGGCGGGTCAATAATAGCATCCCAAATATGGTTCTCCTCCTCTAACGTAAGCTCTTCCCGACCAGTGGACTGTGCTACACGAGCCCGCTCTGCTTCGTACCTCTCCTGCGATTACAAACAATTGTTTTACACGATAAAACCCAAACTTCAAATTTTTGAAAATAAAATAAGACAAAATATTGTTATTAACAATAAATTAATTTACCATTACGGATTGTGATTTGTCATCCGTCCACTCGTACGAAACATTGCCCTCTTCGTCAGTCCTCTCCACGGCATGCGTGGCCTTGAACAGCTCCGCCATAGTGGGCTCGCGGTTATATCTCGCGGCTTGAAAATATATAAATATTATTGCTAATCTGATTATAAAAAATTGTAATAAAATGTAAACACAGTTTATAAATTTAATTACCAGCTCTCTCTTGTGCTCCTGAAAGAATTTGGAGCCACCACGGTGCAATGCAGGATTTTTATTCCTGTTTGCCCGGTTCCGCGCAGATAACTCCTACAAATTAAGATAAATTATCACGTATATATCTTGCGAGATTTATATTAGATTTAAATAATAAAGAAAACATATTTTACTTACTTTTACTGCCGGACTGTCCCAAAGACGAAGAAATTCATTCCATACATTCTCACCCATCCAGTTCGGCTTTTTCCCTGCATTCTTAGCCTTAGACAATGTATCCCTGTAATTTTTTCTCATTCGTTTGTTCCAGTGATTTAAAAAAATGTCCAAGTCGTCAGGGTCAACGCGGACTGTAGCCTGTAAATTAAAATTATTTTAAGTTATATACATTATATTAATTTACAACTGAAATTCAAACTACTACTTACAAGTAAATCCGCCTGTATTGCGTTTTTGACGTGCGGGGGGATGTCGTCCCAGCGAGGCCAACAACCATCCATGCGGCTCTGAAATGCCTTTCTCGAAACCTGTAAAATATAATCCGATGGTTCCACCTCAAAGCCACTACAAAAGTTATGATATACATGTTTAGTGCATTTTAAAAATTATACTTTAAATAAAATTGATACTTACCCAGCACTTCTAGGAACAACTTCTGCAATCGGACGTAAGTCCGGTGCAGTGCCACTGCCACCTGCACCGGGAGATGGGGATGGCGTGCCTGTCATACTTCGTCTCCTGCCAGACATATCTACTATAGAAAAACAATATCATCACAGAACAATTATAGAAATTTTTCCTCGCCTGACCAAACCTTGGGTGGTTTCAGATTCTCTTCTCTGTTAGCTATGAAATTTTTCTTATCTCTTCTAAAAGTATGATTGGGATGAAGAAAACACCGATGACAATCAAACCACTAAACTTTCTTCCCATATCGTAACGAAAATGCTCGTGTTTCTTCCATACAATAAGGGCATGCTAGACGACCGGCCGTACTCCAACCAGAAAGCATCCCGTATGCAGGAAAATCATTAATAGTCCATAACAAAGAAGCGAACATACGAATTTTTTTTTTCCTTGATACATCGTAAGTTTCGACTCCTTCATACCACAGTTTCTTCAACTCTTCGATCAATGGTTGTAAATAAACATCAATTCCTTGGGTTGGATCATGAGGGCCGGGAACAACAGTGGTGAGAAACATATATGGTGTCTTCATACACATCCATGGAGGTAAATTATACGGAGTAACGATAATTGGCCAGGATGAATATTTACTACCAAACTGTGAAAATGGTGAAAAACCATCCGTACATAAACCAAGTCTGACATTACGGCTTTCCGCAGCAAATGCGGGATAAGTCTTATCAAAATGTTTTCATGCTTCTCCGTCGGATGGATGTATCAAAGTTCCTTCTTCTGCTGTTCTCACACTATGCCATCGCATATGACAGGCCGTAGCAGAAGATGCATATAATCTTTGAAGTCTGGGAGTGATGGGTAAATAATGCATTCTCTTGTACGGGACTTCTTTCCCTTTCTTCTTTCTTGGTTTGTATCTTTCTTCGTTACATATTTTGCATTTTCTGAGGTCAACGTCGTCTTTCCAATACAACATGCAACCTTTCACACATGCATCTATCTTCTCGTACGGTAGACCGAAAGCGGACATTAATTTTTTTACTTTATAATGACTATCGCACATCAGATTATTGGGTGGCATGTGTCGTTTTGCAGCTTGTACAACTGCTGTAAATGCAGCTTCCGTAAGGTTGAATTTTGATTTCATAGTTATGTATTCGGCGGTTACTGAAAGTTCGGTTCCGCTATTACATCCGTCCCACAACGGCCTCTTAGCAGAATCCAACAAATCGTATATTTTTTTAGCTCCCGCAGTCGGTTCTTCTTCGACATTTTCGTCTTCATCGACAGCTTCAGTTGTAGGAAACATTGATCATGCTGCATCATCCACCATATTTTCTATCGGATTCGTCATCATATTACCGTCCTCTAATAGTTCAGTATTAGGTGTAGGTTCAACAAGTTCTCCATGACGATCCCAGAAATAATAATCAGGCACGAAACCATATTGATACAAATGTACTTCAACTATATCCGATTTCCAATGCTTCAAATGTTGGCACTTACTACACGAGCAATGAATTTCTGTGTTGTTTCGGTTATTAGATTTAGCAAATCTAATAAATTCGTGTACACCGTTGTAGAAATGTTGCTTTATTGACCTCTTCTTTCCAGTTCTAACTTCATACATCCAAGTACGGTCGAGAAAATAATTAAACATTTTTCCTGATTTGAAAATGTATGTTAGACAGTTTAAATCATTAATTTTCAACCATTCTCCATTGTAAACAGTTCACCGTTGCAGAAAATTCAAAATAAAAACTTCACTTTATTTTTTAATTTTTTAGTATTTTGGTTTTCACTTCGGTGGTCAGTCATCCTACTTCCCATTACAAACACAATAATGTAATTACATTTTATAAATTATTTCAGATTAAACGGTTCAACAAAATTTCGACAGCACTTCCCTTTTGTTCCCTGTATCGTACACAAATGCGTGTACACAGGGAACGTAAAGGAAGCGCTATCGAAATTTTGTAACCATTTAAAATAAAATGAATTATAATATGTAATTACTTTATTGTGTTTGTAACTTATCCAATACAGGGACAAATCCGAAAAATATTGTATCAGATGAATATAAATGTTCGTTCCGTTACCAAAACGAACATCCATATAACGATCATATACAACACTTGCCAGACGGGGCCAAAGCCAATCTAAGAGATAAAAAAATTTCTTTAAATTTTATCAAATATTGTTGTTCTTTTCAAATTTTGACAATGTTTCAACTATTTAAATTTTATTTAATAAATTTGTATATTTAAATTTTAGTTCAACATTCAATTAACAATTTTAGTTCAATATTCATTTCTTTATTTTACGACATAGATTTTAGCGTAATCTTTGTTGTTGTTATATTCATTTCTTAATTTCATTACAAAATAGATTTCAGTACAATATCAGTTGTTTTTAAAGTCATTTCCTAATTTTTTTTTAAAATTAGATATTTGTAGAATTTTTAAGGCTCTCATATTCATTTTTTAATTTTCTATATAAACTTTATTTTTGTACAATACTGTAATTTGTAATTTATCAAACTTAAATTTGTACAATACTATATAAACTTTATTTTTGTACAATACTGTAATTTGTAATACTCATATTTGCAGAATTTAGATTTTAACAACTTAAATTTGTAATTTATCAATTTCATAAACTATGAAATACTTTCATGTAAATTTATCAATAACCAAGTTAATCATTAATATACACTATTTTTTCACCTAAAACAACTAACCATGTTAATCGCCAACACTAATCATCTACATCAACCATTTATTCAACTTGATCATGATAAACTAGTTAATGTAATACGAAATAATTCAAGTTCATGATAATAAACTAATTAATCTATCAAATCAACATACAACACTACTAATACCTAATTTAACAACACTACTAATACCCAATTTAACAACAAATCATAATTGACTTAGGGTTAAAACTAAACCTAAAAACATCAAATTTACATTCAAACAAGAGATTAGAAGCATACTGACGTAAATTTGGGTGATTTGGAGGCGTTGAAAGCTGGGGCGGCGGCTATGGTGACGGGGGGCGTCGGAGGGGGAAGGAGGAAGGGGATTTGGAGAAGAAAGAATGAAGGAGCTGTTGCTCTCGGCCAAATCTGTATACTGCGTATAGCGACGGCTAGCGACGGCCGCTTTTTTAGCCGTCGCTAGGCTCCGCCGTTATACGAAGCCTTTCTAGTAGTGTATGTGGTGAAAATTTGAGTAAGAAGCGTACTTGTATGAGAGAGGGAACTCAATCCATCACCAAATGAGCAAGAAAAATTTATTATAAGTCTACCATGCATAGTTTTTTTTTTGGGTGAAAAACATAATTAAAAATTTTGAGCTTTGAATCACACATATAATTGATAATTTATAACAATAACAGAAAATTATTGTCAATGACAAAATTTCTCAACGTTTTAGCCTCAAGGACAGACCTTCGGTATTTTAGCCCGAAGGACAAATTTCTTTAGATATCAGTTTTTAGTTATTGATAGCAGTTTTTAGGTATCAGTTTGTAGTTATCGGTATCATTTTTTAGGTATCCGTTTTTAGTTCGGTAGCAGTTTTGGAAAAATGTTTGTCCTTATGAATAATTTTGGAAGGATGTTTGTCCTTATGATTAATTTTTAAAGAATGTTTGTCTTTGTGGTTAAAATATTGAGGTCGTGTCCTTGAGGCTAAAAATATTCAAATTTTTGTCCTTTAAACTAATCCCCCCAATTTATATTATGTACAATAATTAGAAAATTACAAATTGCATCCGAAGATATGTAGGATCTATTTGTACTATAGATGATATACATGCAACATTAGACCAAAAGGCAACTAGATATTTCAAACTTTTTGTGCATGAAAATTATATATCTTTAACGATGTTAGGAAAACATGAATCAAATCATGAACCAATCTTGATTTTTGAACCGATTTTTTTGTTTAGTTTCAACAATCGGACCGTGCTCCCTCATCTGCTACACGTCGCATATTGTAGCGATTCATAAAATTTACATCCAGCAGGGAAACTAGTTAATTTATTAATTAAAACATTAATTGAATAATGAAGGGTAAAAAGTAAATTTATGCAAATGAATAATTAAGGCTTGAAACAATTACCGTTTGTAGAGGAGATTCATCCGGCACTACAACAAAAATGTCTTTTACAACTATCTAAAACAGTTGTAGTAGGTATTTTACAACGTTTTTTAAAACGTCGTCTTAGCCGCAGTTGTAATAGGTTCGATGTCTATTACAACTATTTGAAAACGTTATGAACAAACGTTGTAAAAAAGTTTATTACAACTATTTTTGTTAGTTGTAATAAAATGTTTTACAACGTGTTGTAAACGTTGTAATAAAATGTTTTACAACTAATATCTATAGTTGTGAAAGAGTTTATTACAACTGTTTGTAACAGTTGTAAAATTTATTTTTACCACTATTTAAAATCGTTGTGGTACATATTTTACAACTTTTTTAAACCGTTGTGAAATATATAATACAACCTTTTAAAAATGTTGCAATAGATATTTTAACATGTTCCCAACCTGCAACCATCGCACGTTGCAGGCACAACAATGATACATATTTGTTCATATCTAGTGAAGATAAATTAACTTGCTGTTGAAACCAAAATATTGCACCAATAACAAACATATTCATTCATATCTACTAAAGACAAAGAAGATTTATATTTCTAAATGCCAAAAAAATTCATGTATTCTCAATCTCTTATAATACAAAATCCATAGAAGAAATACACATAACTTCCAATACAATGAAAAGATAATGTATATAGGATTCATCTAATTTGTGTCTGCCTTGACCCTTGAACTTTAGGAGCTTGAACCCCAGCATCAACTCTTTCAACAACCCTAGAATCAGCTCTTTCACTCAAAAAGAGAATTTAATAATCATGTCAATTAAAATAACATATTTAATGTCAAAAAGATTCGAATGCTATTGTATATTATTCACTCTATCAACGTTCTCTGAGTGGACAGAGAAGCGTACGTGACGTGATATCAAATTGTTTGAGATAGCTTTCAAATTTAATTACATGCATGGATGGTACTATCAGGGAAAATTACCAAAACTTCAGTATACTATCAAATGGTGACGGTGGTTTAGCAACAAAGACCAAGGACTAAGATTAAAGTTGTAAATACATTTAATACTCAAATATAGTTCCGATAAATTTGTGATCACATTCATTACACTATGCATCAAACATACTAAAAGTCGGATTAATCAACTAACATAAACCGTAAATAAGCTAACATGTGACTGTAGCACACAACTTATCAATTTACCCTCACAAATGTAATTGATCAATGTGGTCAACGATATCACAGATATATTTTTAAACATTAATCATGAAACTTAGAAAAATAAACAAACAATAAATTAAAGTGTACCTGATGTTTTGTAAGCTTCATCCGGATGGCTTTAGTCTTCTTAGGGCTCAAATCTAATGATAGCAGTTTAAGAGTACTTTAAGAGTATTCTTTGGGATATTGTCAATTGAAACCGCATAATCAATACATCTGCATTTTTTGAAAAACATATTAACTAGTACAACCGCACATTGCAATTTTCTTTTAATTTGAAGTTTACATTATTTCCACCAAACCAAGTACTTATACAAGTTTAGTACAATCACTTACAGGTAGATTCAAACACTTCTCTTGAATTAGCAGTATCATATGAATATTCAAGATTCAAGATTACCTAATAATTGAATCACCTATGGACAACAGTAAGCAATAAAATTTGATAATGCACACCGTTTCATTTTACAGTCATTAAGTAAATAAATAATTGTGTCAACTTTCTATTAAGCTTGGAGAATATGAAATAAAAATAGAACATGTCTTGTTTTCACAACAATTTTGATTTCTAATCATAAAAAGTGTAAAAAAATTACCTTATTAACCTAGTAGCTTATCTGATTAACCCGGTAACTAGCATGTGACGACCGCCCATGACCCCTACACCGAATCTAAAGATAGAGCGCTGTAAAGTGTGCCAGGCGACCATGGACGATTGTCAAGATAAGATTAAAACAACAGAATCTATCGTATTACTCACAACGCATGGACAAAATACAATAGAACATATGTATAGTGAAGCTTTACAGAACAAAATGACATCATATAAAACTCCATAATAATTGAATACAAGCATCCAAATAGTCAATACATCAAGCCTCACTACATATCTCTCAGAGAATACAAAACAGCGGAATATCCAGTACATATAATAAGAAAATAATATGCAACCCTCCATCTCGTCTTCGATATCAGCATCGTGAGAAGAGTACAGCACCTGTCACCTGCTACCTAGTCTGCCCGTCCCAAAATGGACGAACAGCCCAAGGCAATAAGAATTAAAACATAAAGCCTTGAGTCAGACAACAGTCTTAGTGAGCAGTAAATTAACTAACAACATACCAAAAGAGCATAAAGGAAAAGGAATAGGAATACAACCCTCCCACTCCAACCTCATTCTACAGTGATAGCCCCCAGACACACACTAAGCAGAAGCAAACATAGCAGAGCATACAATTTAAAGTAAAGCTACTATCACTCGAGTCAAGGGCGATGTTTTCCAAGTACCAAGGCCTAAATCAGATAAGCACCCAGAAAATACCGCTCTCGAGTCCGAATGACGATACAACCAAACATCCATGACTCTGGCTATCACTGTTATCATTGCTTCGATATCACCGTTAATTGAATGACCGGCACATTCTTTCAGCCGTCCGTCAAGGGCTAATGGAAACCCCGGTTCTAGACATAACTCCCGCACGTCGTCGCGACCCGTGCCTAGGACTATCGAATCTGCCCAGAGTACTCGACCATCAACAGTTAGTCGTTGGGACTATTGAATCTGCCCCAAACGTACTCTTGCTTAGAGCATGCTAGAACCTTCAACAACGATGCTATCCAAACCTCCTAGTCATCCTCCTCGACGACTATTCTCATATCCATTCATTATCCTCAACTCGAATCATATCACCGAGTTATCAACATGCTTGGAATGATCCCGTCTGGATTAGACCAAGTCTTCATCACATGATTGCTTCGCTTCATCACATCCTCGCAAAGCCTCATCTCAACATCACATCATCAAATCTATGCATAAGAGCTTCATCATCCCGCTACATATGCCACGAGCAGCTTTCCCAATTCAAGAGCCTTTCCCTTAGCTTTTGAATCACCTTTGGTCTAAATCAAACCACCAATCATCTAATTCATAGCAATCAATCAAATCAAACATTAATCCAAACAATCAAGCATTCAAATATGATCTAAGTAGACAATTATAACAATAATGGCATTTTCGTAATTAAAGAGTTGAAAGTCCAATAAGCATGAAAACATGAACAATATCTCTACAAACTTGATGAATGAACTTGCATAGGTTAACATGTGATAAAATGGATGTAACATCATCATGAACAATGGATCTATATGGATCTACACTTAGGATGAAGGAAATGCATGGAAATCACTATTTTAACATCAAATCGGGCCAACAATCCGATATACTCCTTTGGATCCGTGTGAGAGATAATCACCACTCACCAAATCACCTAAGCAACCTCAAATCAACACGCTTCAGATCTGGACAGCGAAGGATCAAGCTTGATCTATCACGAATCCGCTTCAAACGAAGAAATCTCTCTTGAAAAGATGAAGATCTTCAATCTAAGCTCTTGAATCTTCAATCTTGATCTTCGATTTGGATGGATGGAAGCACTAGATTAGAGTGAAGAAAAGAAGTGAAGAAGTGTAGAAGTCGAGCTCTCAAAATGGCAGCACTTCGTCGCTTCAAAATCCGGATCCCAAAAAGTGAGAACAACCCCCTCTATTTATAGCAGAAATTCTCTAAGTCATAGCTCGGAATCAGGTCGTCTCCGACCTATGACCTAAGACCTTGCCGACCTAAAACCTATATGACCTAACAGCTCTTCGACCTAAACAATGCGCGCGACTTAACGAACCAGGTCTCAAGACTTACCATCCTAACTCCTAGGTCGCTCGCGACTTAACACATAGGCTACGACCTACGACTTAACGATATAGCAGCCAAACTCCTAAGTCGGTCACAATATAACTCACGCGCCTATACGACCTAACGACTTAGCAGCTTCGCCGACCTAACAAAGTTACGACCCAACCAAGATACAACTTAACAGAGGGTACGACTCATCATGGTAGCCGACCTACGACTTAGCTAACTCATCTGTCTACGGCTTAACCATGACACGCCTTAACGACCTATCACTTAACTCAACCCAACGAGTTACGACCTAACCCCTTAAAACATCTACGCGACCTAACATAAGTCGCAAACAAACTGGGATACGACCTAACTACTAAGTCATCTAGACGACTTAACCACTAACTCCTAAGTCATCTACAACTTAACTATTAAGTCGTTAACTAACTTATTCCTTAGGTCGGTCAATCCCATAGGTCGCTCACTCTACTAAGTCGCTAACCTGCTACCCCAGCTCCCCTAGGTCGTTGCCGACCTAACTATGCTAACCCGGTAACCACTAGGTCGCTAACTCCACTAGGTCTGCCTACCCTTGAGTCGCCATATCCTTAAGTCGGTCAGTTCCTTAAGTCGCTAACTCGCCCTGCCGACCTAACACTTAACTAAATCCTAGGTTGCATAATTCTATAGGTCGCTACAACTAACCCACGACCTAACACTAACTCGTCCAGAACCCATAAGTCGGCTACGACTTAGGACATAGACAAAATTCTACCAAAATCTGAAACTTAACAGAAATGCAACCAAAGGCCAACTCCTTTACGATGTTTCGATCCGTGAAAATACGGGTCGTTACATTCTCTCCCCCTTAGGAATTTTGCCCCCGAAATTCCAAGCAACAAAGCAATCGAAGACTATTCTGTACGCCTACCATCCATAGCAATCAACAAACCATACATCCAATTCTAGCTTAGCGTACAGAATTCTAAAACTTAGAACAAGTTACAACATCGTGAGATGAGACGACACCTTAGGGCCATACCTTGAAGAGTTCAGGATGAGCTGCTTTCATCCTCTCTTCCACCTCCCACGTACAGTCGTTATCATCGTCACTCCATTGTATCTTGAGCAACTTAACTACCTTCCTCCTAAGCTGTTTCATGTCGGTTTCAACAACACGAAGCGGCTTACGAGGTCTTCTATCGACTGGATCAACTTCGAAGTCTTCACAGCTATCAGCAGAAACCACTGTATTCGAGTCGTGCACATACTTCCGTAGATATGATACATGAAAAACATTGTGCACACCCGACATCTTCTCAGGTAACTCCAACCTATAGGCGAGCTTTCCAATTCGCTCGATGATCGGGAATGGTCCAACAAATCTCGGAGTCAATTTTCCTTTCTTCCCGAATCGAATAACATTCTTCAGTGGAGAAATCTTCACAAAAACCATATCTCCTACGTCGAATTCCAAATCCTTACGACGCTTATCGGCATAACTCTTCTGACGGTCTTGGGCTGCCTTCATTCGTTGCCGAATGATCTCTATGCAATCTGAAGTCTACCGAATCATCTCTGGCCCAAGCATCAGCTTTTCTCCAGTTTCCAACCAACATGTTGGAGAGTTACATGGTCTTCCATACAATGCCTCATACGGTGCCATACCAATGCTTGACTGGTAACTGTTGTTGTACGCAAACTCCACCAAATGAAGGTGACCTTCCCATGATCCTCCGAAATCCAAAACACAAGCTCTGAGGAGATCTTCCAAAACCCGATTAACTCTCTCGGTCTGACCATCTGTTTGAGGGTGATAAGCTGTACTCAAACACAACTCGGTTCCCAAGACTTCCTGGAAGCTCTTCCAAAATCCACTAGTGAACAACGGGTCTCGATCGCTCACTATACTCTTCGGAATACCATGGAATCGAACTATCCACTTAACATACAACTCAGCCAACTTTGATGCAGTCCTAGTCGATCGAACAGGAATGAATCGTGCACTCTTAGTCAGACGATCCACAATGACCCAAATCCCTTCATTTCCCGTTCTGGTTCTAGGCAATCCATCGATAAAATCCATCGACACTTGTTCCCACTTCCATGTAGGAACTTCTAATGGCTGAAGCAATCCACTTGGCTTCTTCTGTTCGGCTTTTACCAACTGGCAGTTCATACATTTGGAAATAAAATTTCCAACATCCTTCTTCATACCTTCCCAGTAGTAGGTTCTCTTCATATCCCGATACATCTTATTTCCACCTGGATGAATTGTCAACTTCGAGTGATGACTTTCCTTCAGAACTTCACTCCTCAATTCATCTATATCGGGAACAACTAGTCGTCCTTGCTTCCGAAGCCAACCCTCTCGATCGACCTCGAATCCTTTATCCTCTTCTAGATCCAATCCAGACTCCAATTCACGGATAATCTTGACAAGCTTATCGTCTCGCTTTTGGCTCTCGCCAATCCTTTCCACAAGAGAAGGTCTTATCGATAAGTTTGCCAACATCTCAGGTTCCAATTCACATCTAGGCCTGAAGTCAAATCCAGCTAAATACTCGAGACTCTTCCATTCTGAAAACATGGCTCCCAATCCTGTATGTCTTCGACTTAACGCATCTGCCACTGCGTTCCCTTTTCCCGGAGTATAAGCTATACCAAAATCATATGATGCCAAAAACTCTAGCCAACGTTGCTGCCGAAGATTCAAATCCTTTTGGGAGAAAAGATACATCAACGACTTATGATCTGTAAACAACTCGAATCGAACTCCCAATAGATAATGTCTCCACATCTTCAGAGCAAATACAATCGCCGCTAACTCCAAATCATGAGTCGGGTAATTCCTTTCATGCGGCTTCAGTTGTCGACTTGCATACGCAACAACTTTATCTCTCTGCATCAGCACTGCTCCAAGTCCAGTACCACATGCATCGGTGTAAACAACCATCTCATCATTCCCACTAGGAATAGTCAAAACAGGAGCACTTGTCAATCTCTCTTTCAGGATTCCGAAAGCTTGCTCACACTTAGCATCCCAACTGAACACTTGGTTCTTCTTCGTCAATCCTATTAATGGTGCAGCTATCTTGGAGAAGTCTTTGATAAACCTTCGATAATATCCTGCTAATCCAAGAAAACTTCTCACATCAGATGCATTCTTAGGTCTAACCCAATCCTGGATTGCTGCCACCTTAGCGGGGTCAACCGCTATTCCACTTCCAGAAATCACATGGCCTAAGAACCTCACTTCACTCTTCCAGAAGTGACACTTCGAAAACTTAGCCTTCAGCTGATGTTTCCGCAAGATTTCCAAAACAATACGCAAGTGCGTCTTGTGCTCTTCTTCCGTTCTGGAATAAATCAGAATATCATCCACGAACACAAGTACGAACTTGTTCAACTGATTTCTGAACACTCTATTCATCAGATCCACAAAATATGCTGGCGCGTTAGTCAATCCAAACGGCATTACCAGCCACTCAAAGAAACCAGATGGTGTCCGAAAAGCAGTCTTCGGCACACTATCCTTAGCTACTCTCAACTGGTGAAATCCCGTTGCCAAATCCATCTGAGAAAACACCTTAGCTTCGTGAAGCTGATCAAACAAGTCATCTATCCTCGGCAATGGATACTTGTTCTTCTTAGTCACCTTATTCAGCTCAAGATAATCCACACACAATCTCAACGACCCATCTGCCTTGGTTGCGAACACAACTGGTGCATCCCACTCGGACACACTACGCCGAATGAATCCTTTCTGTAAAAGGTCATCAACTTGCACCCTCAACTCCTCCTGTTCCCTAGGCGCCATCCGCCTAAGAGGCATCACAACAGGTCTGGCTCCTTCAACTAGATCTATTCGAAACTCGATCTCTCTATGCGGCGGCAACCCTTTGACTTCGTCAAAGACATCCTCGAATCCATTTGCGATTGGCACTAAAGACAGTCCATCCCGTGGAACAACTAGCGAATACATGAAGCTCATGAAGACGCCTTCCTCATGCTTACATCGTATCACAATCTTTCGCCCCTCCACATTCTCGACTGTCACCTCCAGCCTCTCACAATCAACCTTAGCCGCATACTTCCTAAGCCAGTCCATACCCAAAATAATTCCGAACCCCGCAAAGTTCAGAATAAAACAATCACAAACAAAAGAGCAACCATGACTCGATACAACTAGACCATGGCATAACATACACAAACAAGACGAACCTCCAACTGGATTAGTCACAACCAATGGCCTATCAACAATATCCGGTTCCAAACCTAACCGGCCTACGAGTTCACTACAAACAAACGAATGCGACGCTCCAGTATCAAACAGAACTCTAACTGGAATACCACATAGGAAAAGAGTACCTTGAACAACCACACTCTTTCCCTTCTCTTCAGCAGTAGGAGCTTTCGAAGACGATGGAACAGCTCCCAAAGCATAAGCTTGCACAATCTGCCTGTCCTTCTTCGGTTCTGGACAATTCTTCCTGATGTGCCCTGGCTTGTCACAGTTGTGACACTTCATTGGCACCTTCGGATTCTTACAATCCTTAGAGAAATGGCCCTTCTGCTGACAATTGTAGCAAGTCACTTCACCTTTCGGCTTCTTCTGGCCATCCTTACCCTTCTGCTGCTGCTGCTTCCTCTTCTGGTTTCCACCCTGCGGTGGTTTAGACTCTCCCCTGGTAACAGCAACAACAAGTCCTTCCTTAGGAAACAGACTCTCATGCCTAAGAGCTTTCTCCACAAGCTTCTCAAATGAATCGTCCAAATGATCCACCAACTGTCTCCCAAGATAACTATCCAAGTCGGTCACAAACTTCTCGTTCTTCTGATAAGCAGATTCAATATATGACCGAGCATACTTGGACAAAGCTTCAAACTCAGAAACATACTCAAGAACTGATCTTCCACCTTGCTTGAGCTCCACAAACCTCTTGAACAGAACAGACTTCTGAGCTGTAGAAATGAACTTAGCTTCAAATCTGACTTGGAATTGCTCCCAAGTAATCTCTTCCTCCGGAGTATTGATGGTGATAGAGTTCCACCAATCAGAGGCTCTTCCTTGAAGCTTCCTTGATGCCAACTTCCTCTTAGTTGCATCATCAATTCCCAAATCACCAAAAATCCTTCTACAAGCATCTATCCACCTCTGGACCTCAATGGTTGATTCTGTTTCCAAGAAAACCTTCCCTCCAAGAGCAGTATAATCCTTGCACAACTTAGCAAAATCCACTGGTTACGGAGTTTGGACTTGAACTCCAACATCTACTGCTGCCCCCGGAACTGGTATCCTTCTCATGATCGAAGTCATCATAGCTTCGAACATGGCTGCATAATCAGGAGTCTCTTCAGTAGCACGGCCTTCTCTAGCAGCTGGTCTCCCTCTTCGACTCATTCTCAATATCTATAAAAAGGAATGATTAGAACATCTAGAGAAACAACTGCATAAAGGACTCAAACTCTACTAAGCTACTATATTATATATAGTAATCATCCATCAAATACAATTACGTCTCTCATACGTAGTTACGACAGCGAGCGTTGGGTAAAATCGATTAACCAATGCTCTGATACCAAATGTGACGACCGCCCATGACCCCTGCACCGAATCTAAAGATAGAGCGCTGTAAAGTGTGCCAGGCGACCATGGACGATTGTCAAGATAAGATTAAAACAACAGAATCTATCGTATTACTCACAGCGCATGGACAAAATACAATAGAACATATGTATAGTGAAGCTTTACAGAACAAAATGACATCATATAAAACTCCATAATAATTGAATACAAGCATCCAAATAGTCAATACAACAAGCCTCACTACATATCTCTCAGAGAATACAAAACAGCGGAATATCCAGTACATATAATAAGAAAATAATATGCAACCCTCCATCTCGTCTTCGATATCAGCATCGTGAGAAGAGTACAGCACCTGTCACCTGCTACCTAGTCTGCCCGTCCCAAAATGGACGAACAGCCCAAGGCAATAAGAATTAAAACATAAAGCCTTGAGTCAGACAACAGTCTTAGTGAGCAGTAAATTAACTAACAACATACCAAAAGAGCATAAAGGAAAAGGAATAGGAATACAACCCTCCCACTCCAACCTCATTCTACAGTGATAGCCCCCAGACACACACTAAGCAGAAGCAAACATAGCAGAGCATACAATTTAAAGTAAAGCTACTATCACTCGAGTCAAGGGCGATGTTTTCCAAGTACCAAGGCCTAAATCAGATAAGCACCCAGAAAATACCGCTCTCGAGTCCGAATGACGATACAACCAAACATCCATGACTCTGGCTATCACTGTTATCATTGCTTCGATATCACCGTTAATTGAATGACCGGCACATTCTTTCAGCCGTCCGTCAAGGGCTAATGGAAACCCCGGTTCTAGACATAACTCCCGCACGTCGTCGCGACCCGTGCCTAGGACTATCGAATCTGCCCAGAGTACTCGACAATCAACAGTTAGTCGTTGGGACTATCGAATCTGCCCCAAACGTACTCTTGCTTAGAGCATGCTAGAACCTTCAACAACGATGCTATCCAAACCTCCTAGTCATCCTCCTCGACAAATATTCTCATATCCATTCATTATCCTCAACTCGAATCATATCACCGAGTTATCAACATGCTTGGAATGATCCCGTCTAGATTAGACCAAGTCTTCATCACATGATTGCTTCGCTTCATCACATCCTCGCAAAGCCTCATCTCAACATCACATCATCAAATCTATGCATAAGAGCTTCATCATCCCGCTACATATGCCACGAGCAGCTTTCCCAATTCAAGAGCCTTTCCCTTAGCTTTTGAATCACCTTTGGTCTAAATCAAACCACCAATCATCTAATTCATAGCAATCAATCAAATCAAACATTAATCCAAACAATCAAGCATTCAAATATGATCTAAGTAGACAATTATAACAATAATGGCATTTTCGTAATTAAAGAGTTGAAAGTCCAATAAGCATGAAAACATGAACAATATCTCTACAAACTTGATGAATGAACTTGCATAGGTTAACATGTGATAAAATGGATGTAACATCATCATGAACAATGGATCTATATGGATCTACACTTAGGATGAAGGAAATGCATGGAAATCACTATTTTAACATCAAATCGGGCCAACAATCCAATATACTCCTTTGGATCCGTGTGAGAGATAATCACCACTCACCAAATCACCTAAACAACCCCAAATCAACACGCTTCAGATCTGGACAGTGAAGGATCAAGCTTGATCTATCACGAATCCGCTTCAAACGAAGAAATCTCTCTTGAAAAGATGAAGATCTTCAATCTAAGCTCTTGAATCTTCAATCTTGATCTTCAATTTGGATGGATGGAAGCACTAGATTAGAGTGAAGAAAAGAAGTGAAGAAGTGTAGAAGTCGAGCTCTCAAAATGGCAGCACTTCGTCGCTTCAAAATCCGGATCCCAAAAAGTGAGAACAACCCCCTCTATTTATAGCAGAAATTCTCTAAGTCGTAGCTCGGAATTAGTTCGTCTCCGACCTACGACCTAAGACCTTGCCGACCTAAAACCTATACGACCTAACAGCTCTTCGACCTAAACAATGCGTGCGACTTAACGAACCAGGTCTCAAGACTTACCATCCTAACTCCTAGGTCGCTCGCGACTTAACACATAGGCTACGACCTACGACTTAACGATATAGCAGCCAAACTCCTAAGTCGGTCACAATATAACTCACGCGCCTATACGACCTAACGACTTAGCAGCTTCGCCGACCTAACAAAGTTACGACCCAACCAAGATACAACTTAACAGAGGGTACGACTCATCATGGTAACCGACCTACGACTTAGCTAACTCATCTGTCTACGGCTTAACCATGACACGCCTTAACGACCTATCACTTAACTCAACCCAACGAGTTACGACCTAACCCCTTAAAACATCTACGCGACCTAACATAAGTCGCGAACAAACTGGGATACGACCTAACTACTAAGTCATCCAGACGACTTAACCACTAACTCCTAAGTCATCTACGACTTAACTATTAAGTCGTTAACTAACTTATTCCTTAGGTCGGTCAATCCCATAGGTCGCTCACTCTACTAAGTCGCTAACCTGCTACTCCAGCTCCCCTAGGTCGTTGCCGACCTAACTATGCTAACCCGGTAACCACTAGGTCGCTAACTCCACTAGGTCTGCCTACCCTTGAGTCGCCATATCCTTAAGTCGGTCAGTTCCTTAAGTCGCTAACTCGCCCTGCCGACCTAACACTTAACTAAATCCTAGGTTGCATAATTCTATAGGTCGCTACAACTAACCCACGACCTAACACTAACTCGTCCAGAACCCATAAGTCGGCTACGACTTAGGACATAGACAAAATTCTGCCAAAATCTGAAACTTAACAGAAATGCAACCAAAGGCCAACTCCTTTACGATGTTTCGATCCGTGAAAATACGGGTCGTTACATAGCATATCAAGCATAGAAAGTAAAGCTAGCATACAGTGCATGCTTCTTCATATCAGCTTCTGGTACACCCTCAACAGCAGGAGGTCCTTCGACAATTTCACCTTCCTGGCTCTAAATAAAAATTGGAGCTATTTGAAAATGGACTGAACCAAAAAAACCGTTAATGTAAACAAAATTAATGAGTGGGCATATCTATTTCTCGAGTTCCCTGAGATGATCCCACTAGCTATTGTCACCCAATATTTACCAAATATCTAGTGATGCATTTAGGTGTTCGAACATAAACTGGGGTGTTAAGTATCATTGCCAAGCTTTAGATGGTGATCCAATGATGTTAGTAGTAGATAAAAGGACTCAAATAAAAGGAAACAAAATACTCACTGTAATTAAAAATTAATAGTTATAATCGCCTATTGTTTTCCCATCGCTGCACCTATCAATAATGTCAACGTCATTCATCGCAACTGCCTAGGTCGCGAGCTTCACAATCAACATCAACAACATATATCTCATATCCTCCAAATACACTGGTAAGCATTTTGACAGCAGGTGTTGCAACCATAACATCATGCCATCATTCTCAGACAAACATTCATGATTCATCAACAATCAAGCTAGATAACAGAAATAATTCACCTCAAGTCAATAGTTTTCTATTGGGTTTAAATCAATACTAACCAAAACGCAGCTGCATACACTTGTTTTAGTTCATTCAAAGGATTTCTATAGAGAGTAGTTTGTAGCCAATCAAAGGATTGGAGTTAATGAGTTTGCTACCATGTCTTGTATATATATAAATAAGATATTGTTCATACACTTGATTTATTCATTTACTCTAGGAGGGTTAAAATGAACTGGAAATGTGTGTTAGATATAATACTTGGAATTCGTGAAGAAGATGAGGCCATTGGAGATACTTGAGAAGTAGGTGAAGCTCTAGAAGCAGAAGCTGAAGTCACGTTGTGAAAAGGAAGCATAGATGTGAAATGCTAGGGCTTAGAAGGGTTTGGATCGGTAAAATCACCGAACGAGAATTCTCGTTCGGTTGGATGAGTGTTGCGGAGAAGCTTGGAGGCCGAACCAAAAGTCTGGTTCGGTGGAGGAATTACCGGACCAAAGATTTGGTCTAGTGGTAGTGCATCGATCGGCAGTGAAGCAAGAAGGAAGTTATTTCGTTCGGTGGACAGTGCAATGAAGTGGATAATGCCGAATGAAATATTTCGTTCGGCGGCATGCCGAACCAGATGGATGTCGAACGAAATATCTCGTTTGGTATTTGGGAATGTCGGTCCAGACTTGAAGTGGAGATGCTAAACCAGATTGATATGGGCTTTGCCAAACCAAATGCCAAGCTTTATGTACTGTTTGCTGGGCCAGATGCATGCCAAACCAAGAGCTTTGTCGGACCAGATGCATGCCGGACCAGATTGATGCCGAACCAAATCTTAGGGCTGCTATATAGCTGCTATCCCTCCTCATATCTTCACTCTATAAATAGTGAAGCTTCTGGACAATAATGGCAGCCATCTTAGAGAGCTGAAACTCTGTAGAATTTTGTCTGTATTGTAAATTCTTCTTATGTATAGCCTCCAAAAAGTGAATCAATCTTGTAACTCTAATCTTTCAGTGATTAATAAAATCTCCTCTCCCCAAGTGGACGTACACCGCCTCGCAGTAGTGGAACCACTATAAATACTAGTGTTATTTATTTTTCTGCATTGCATTGATCTGTGACTATCTGTTCTGGTGTTTATCTCTGTTGTATCGTCTTACTACAATCATGATTCAGTTGTTTTCCGCTGCGTTGGATTTTTTATTCCCTTAGACTGGTCATCTGAAGGGATTTTCCCTAATAGTCTGGTAGCAGAGCTGCAAGGTTGATTGAGGAGTGTTAGACGCTTTGGCAGGAGATGAAGCGACTCTAGTTGTTACAAGACCCTATACTGGAGGGATGTATATCGCATCAGGATCGCAGTTGGCAATTGAGAAATGGAATGGGGATAAAGACTTCGAGAAGTGGCAATGGAGGATGAAGGCTGTTCTAATGAGGAATGAAGTCCATCCAGTAGTGTTTGCCCCTGAGGAGTTGACAACTGACATCTCTGTCGCGGAAAGCAAGGAGATGGAGAAATGGGCGTTTACTACTTTACAACTAGCTATGGGAGATAATGTCATTTCATAGATTAGCAGTGAGACCACCGTTAGGGGCATTTGGACCAAGCTAGAAAATCTCTACTTGAAGAAATCTCTACTAACCGTCTGATATTGCTGAAGACATTTTTCACTATGCGGATGAGAGAGGGTATTTCAATGAAGGAACATCTTAATTTCTTTGATGATCTCGTGATGAAGATGAAGACTGTTGACTTAAAGATGGATGAGGAGCAAATGGCAATGATTCTTTTGTGTTCTCTTCCAGAGCGATACACAGGTTTCGCTAACAGCCTTATCTTCGCTAGAGTCACATTGACAGTGGAAGATGTGAAGTCGGACCTTCTATCTTAGGGCTTGAGAGATCAGATGAAGGAGATAAGTGAAGGAAGTAGAGGTGGAAGTAGTAGTCACGGCCTGTTTGTTGAAAGAGGTAGAGAAGATAAGAAGAATTGGCACTCTAGAGGGCGTTCCAAGTCTAGGAAGTCCGGTAATGGAAGGAGAGGAAAGTCTAAGGATGGGAAGTGTTTTATCTGCAAAAAACATGGTCATTGGAAAAATGATTGTCCATATTTAAAGAAAAAGAAAGAAGACGGATTTTCATCATTTGTGGTGGAGAAGTCTGTATCTGACGATGTGTTGTCTGCAGCAGTATTGAATGTCTCGGACCATTGGGTGCTGGACTCGGAAGCGTCTTTCCATATGATGCATAATAAGGATTACTTCAGTTCTTTCATTGGACGAGAGGGAAGCTCTATTCTTATGGGTAATGATGCTAGCTATAGAGCAATATGTGAAGGTACAGTGAGGATCAGAATGTTTGGTGGAGTGATACGCACTTTGACAGGTGCCCGGTATGTTCCAGGTCTTCGGAAGTCCTTAATTTCTTTAGGAAAATTGACATCTTTGGGATGCAAGGTAACTATCGAGAAGGATAGTCTGAAGGTTTCCAGAGGTTCACTAGTTCTTATGAAAGAAGATGTGTTCCGAAATATGTATTTGCTGAAAGGAACCACAGTTCTTGGAAAGTCGTGTGTTGGAGTAGATAGTTCTCGTGCATTGGATGCCACAAAGCTTTGGCATCTCGGGTTGGGTCATATTTCAGAGAAGAGCTTAGAGTTTCTTCGAAGATGGAAGATGATCAAAGGAGAAAACTTCGATAAGATGGACTTTTGCCAGGTTTGTGTGTTAGGCAAGCAAACTAAAGTATGTTTTGGAGTTGGACTCCATAGATCAAGGCAAGTACTTAAGTACGTGCATACAGATGTTTGGGGACCGGTTGCTACTCCTTCTCTTGAAGGAGAAAAGTATTTTATCTCTTTCATTGATGACTTTTCTAGGAAAGTATGAATGTATGTGATGAAGGCCAAATTAGAAAGTTTTGAGAAGTTCAAAGACTGGAAAGCGCTTGTTGAGAACCAATTTAGTTCTAGGTTGAAGGTGCTGAGATCTGATAATGGCGGTGAATTTGTCTCTAGGGAGTTCCTCGACTTTTGTAGACAGCATGGCATTCGGAGACATTTCACTACACCCAGAGATCCATAATCCAATAGGGTTGCAGAAAGGATGAACATGACTCTATTAGAGAAGGCTCATTGCTTGAGATTGACAGCGGGCTTGTCTAGAGGCTTTTGGGCTGAGGCATTATCAACTGCGGCGCATATCATAAATCGAATTTTGTGCTTGGCCATAGATAGGAAGATTCCAGATGAGAGGTGGAGAGGTAAAGCAGTGTATCTTGGTTACTTCTGAATTTTTGGTTGTCCTGTGTACGTTCACCATATAGGTGATGATAAGTTGGAGGCTAGAGCATACAAGGGCATACTAATGGGATACACCGATGGTATCAAAGGGTATCGAATTTGGAACCCTATTGATCGAAAGATTGTTCATTCCAGACATGTTACTTTTGATGAGTCTGCTATGTTCAATCCAAATGAGAAGCTACCTACCACATCAGAAGATTCTGATAGGCCTAAGGAGATGGAAGAAGTTCTCGTGTTCCAGCCAAAGAGTAGAGTTGTTGTTGATGCCGTCGAGGAAAACGCAGTTGATGAAACATCACAGGATAGTCCATAGGTACCTTCTAGTAGTGCTGGTGATGTGCATGAATCTAAAGGAAGTTCAGTTCAAGGTGGAGCTGAAAGGAGTTTGGGCGAAGCAGTACCTACCTGGGTCGGTCGTAGGACTATTAGGCCACCCAAAAGGTATGGTGATTGGCAGTTTACGAACCTTAGCCTTGGTGATCAGTTTGACTAGTCCTACATGTGGTTCTTGAGGAGCCACTTGACCTTGATGAAGCTTTAAAGTCATGTTACAGTTCGAAGAGGATGTGCACTATGGAAGAGGAGTTAGAGTCGTTGAAGAAGAACAAGACTTGGGATTTGGTACCACCTCCTCAAGGAAGCCGAACCATAGGTTGCAAGTGGGTGTTCAAGGTGAAGGATGATGGGAGATATAAGGCTAGACTAGTTGCTAAAGGGTTTTCACAAAGAAAGGTATTGGAGTATGATGAGATATTCTCTCCAGTAGTGAGGCATACGTCCATCCGAATTTTGCTCGCTATCGTCGCAGCTCATGACTTGGAGCTGGAGCAACTGGATGTGAAAACCGCTTTCTCGCACGGAGACTTGGATGAGACCATCTACATGAAGCAACCGGAAGGATTTGTTGCAGATGGGAAAGAATATTGAGTTTGCAAATTGAAGAAGCCTTTGTATGGACTTAAGCAGTCGTCTAGACAATGGTACAAGAGATTTGACTCTTTATGCTTTCACTTGGTTTTGATCGTAGCATCAAAGACTCTTGTGTGTACTTCAAGTATTTAAAGAATGGCAGATGGGTGTACCTACTCTTGTACGTGGATGATATGTTGATTGCTTCTAAGGATAAGGCTGAAATCAATAGTTTGAAGCTAAAGCAAAAAGCGGAATTCGAAATGAAGGACCTTGGAGAAGCAAAAAAAATTTTGGGTATGGAAATCCAAAGGGATAGAAAGTTAGTACTTTTGAGCCTCACTCAAAAGAAGTACATTCGAAAGGTGCTTGCTCGGTTTAGCATGGAAGGGGCAAAGGCAATCAGCACACCCATGCCTTTGCACATACAGCTTTCTAGTAAAGGCTCTCCGATCTCGGAAAAGGACAAGGCTTATATGATGAAGGTCCCATATGCAAATGCAGTTGGCAGCTTGATGTATGCCATGGTCTGCACTAGGCTTGACATTGCACAGGCGGTTGGATTGGTGGGTAGGTTCATGGAAAATCCAGGAAAGACGCATTGGGAAGCAGTGAAGTGTATCTTCAGATACCTTAGAGGAACTCCGAACCATAGACTTTTCTTTGGCGACAGAGGTAGAGATTTCAGCTTGGTTGGATTTTGCGATTCCGACTATGCTAGTGATAGAGATCGAAGGAAGTCAACCTATGGATATGTGTTCACCATTGGTGGGATAGCGATCAGTTGGAGAGCGAGGTTGCAGAAGATTGTGGCTTTGTCTTCTACAGAGGTAGACCTCATAGCTACGGTTGAAGCAGCTAAAGAGGCGCTTTATTTGAGGTGATTGTTGTGTGATTTGGCTTCATATATGAAGGCGTGGATGTGTACTGTGACGGTCAGAGTGCAATTCACTTAGCTGAAAATCTAGCGTTCAGCTCGAGGATGAAGCATATTGAGGTGAGAGAGTCGTTCCTTGTCTCGATGAGTGAAGAGAAGCTAGTTCATTTTTAGAAAGTTCACACAAAGAAGAGTGCAGCAGACATGTTTACCAAGTCATTGCCTGTTGCTAAGTTCGGGCATTGCTCGGACTTGATTCACTTAATGAAGTGCTAGGTGCCACTGGGTGGCATGAGGGAGAGTTAAGATGGTTCATGGAGACGTTTGTTTTCGTGGTGGAGATTGATAGGTTCTACACGGACTGGGTACTTCGAACACTTTGTTGACGGGCGGTGGCCTTGCCGGAGTTCGTTGACAGAGTGAAATGGGTGATGGCATTACCGAAGCTCATTGGGTAAGTATTCATTGCTTGGAGCATGAAGATGTAGATGGAGTTGTAAGGCTTGTATGGAATTCAGTATCAAGGTGGAGGTTGTTAGAGATGATACCTGGAATTCGTGAAGAAGATGAGGCCATTGGAGATACTTGAGAAGCAGGCAAAGCCCTAGAAGTAGAAGCTAAAGTCACGTTGTGAAGAGGAAGCGCAGATGTGAAATGCTATGGCTTGGAAGGGTTTGGATCGGTAAAATCAACGAACGAGAATTCTCGTTCGATTGGATGAGTGTTGCGGAGAAGCTTGGAGGCCGAACCAAAAGTCTGGTTCGGTAGAGGAATTGCCGGACCAAAGATTTGGTCCGATGGTAGTGCATCGATCGGCAGTGAAGGCAAGAAGGAAGTTATTTCGTTCGGTGGCCAGTGCAATGAAGTGGATAATGCCGAACGAAATATTTCGTTCGGCGACATGCCGAACCAGATGGATGCTGAACGAAATATCTCGTTCGATATTTAGGAATGTCGATCCAGACTTGAAGTGGAGATGCCAAACCAGATTGATATGGGCTTTGCCGAACCAAATGCCAAGCTTTATGTGTTGTTTGACGGGCCAGATGCATGCCGAACCAAGAGCTTTGCCGGACTAGATGCATGCCGGACCATATTGACGTCGAACCAAATCTCATGGCTGCTATATAGCAGCTACCCCTCCTCATATCTTCACTCTATAAATAGTGGAGCTTCTGGACAACAATGGCAGCCATCCTAGAGAGCTGAAACTCTGAAGAATTTTGTCTATATTGTAAATTCTTCCTATGTATGGCCTCCAAAATGTGAATCAATCTTGTAACTCTAATCTTTCAGTTTTTAATAAAATCTCCTCTTCCCAAGTGGACGTACACTACCTCGCGGTAGTGGAACCACTATAAATACGGGTGTTATTTATTTTTTTGCATTGCATTGATCTATGACTATCTATTCTGGTGTTTATCTCTATTTGTATCGTCTCACTACAATCATGATCCAGTTGTTTTCCGCTGCGTTGGGTTTTTTATTCCCTTAGACTGATCATCTGAAGGGATTTTCCTCAACAATGTGAAGGTGCGACATTAATCATACAAATATTTGGATTATTGGATCTAATTAACAAATTCGAATGCCTTCATTTTGTGTTGGTGCGTCATTTGAATATGTTAGTGACAGTGGTATTTACACCTGATGTTTCATGGGGATGAGGTTGATGTGATTCCTTAACTTGGACACTTGGTTACTTAGCCGCAAGACAATATTAAAACCATGGTTCTCTACCTTGCTTACCACTGCTAATACATATTAAGACAACAGACTAAGCACTATACTAAAAAGTACAATACGACATTCGGCCATTGAGATGGAGCAGTGCTCATATGATACTCAAATACAATCTTAACCAAAGGAAAAAATACTCTAATATGAAACAGAACAAAAAAAGAACGCTAGTTTTGAAGAAAAAAATTAAAAATGTAAAGAAAGTAACTGCAGGTTAGGAGTAACAAATTATCAAATGCTTATCAAATCTAAAATTAAACGAGTAGCAGCAAAAAAAGTTGAGGTAACAATATTTGTTCCGTAAAAGTGAATTTCATAATAATTTTTGCCGACCACGATACCAAAATGAGACCAGCATCATATAAAGATAAAATAGTATCGGTGAAAATAACAATACCAATAAATGGCGGCTGTCTGTAGTAAGGCGATGGGTTATATTTTGATGATAAACACCAGATCGACGGTAGCTTCGGATCCAATCACAATAATCATTTGGTTTCAACTTAGATTCGAGCAAGCTAGGTCACGATAAGTTCTTCAATCAATGGATTTGAGGTAGAAGTAACAAAATTCAAATCGACAATAGGCGACGTGATTTTTGTGGCACGAATTTTGTTGAAGAAGTGAAGAAGTCAACATCGCTTTTCTGTTGGATATAGAAAAGAAGGCATGGTTAAATTTATGGGTATGGATTTAGATCTAGGTTTAGAGTAGAGGAATGAAAATTTGGTAAAGCGTGATTTTTTTTCTTAATGTTCAAGTTAGAGCGGAGGGAATGTAGAATTTTAACCGGAGAACGAAAATAGAAAGAAATTTTAGGCGGTAGAATGAAAAAAATAGCGAAAGAACTTATTAGTTACAAATTGGCTGTCAATATTTAATGAAGTTATTTCTAAATGCTTCCCATACTCCATTATTTATGAATTATGAATTATAAATCATTAGTTAGTGTAGCTTATTAAGTAGAAATTATACATCATTAGGTATATACTATTATTTGTACGTTACTATTATAAATTATTAACTATAATACACTAATTATTAATATATTATTATATTAAATTATTATTTATTGGAAATAATTAGAAATAATTATAAATCATATTATTTATTAGAAATAATTATTATTTATACATTAGGATGTAGAGGGGTGGGTTTTTGGAGTTAGGTTACGATGTGGAGGAGTGGGTTAAGCGGGTCGGGAGTGTGCAAAGAAATGAATGTTAATATGTTAATTAATGAGTTTGGGAATGTTATAAATCAAGGGTCAAAACTAAGTAACAATAATTTACTTTGACCTTGTTGACCAAACTTTTTCTTTATAGTATAAGATTAGGAAAACGTGCATTATTTAACAAAACGAAATATTAGGAAATTAACAATCAAAGTAAGTACCGACCATAATTTTTTAATAATTACTGAATCGTAGTTGATTAGTTAGGACTAATCAATAGATCGTTAATATCGGCTAATCGTTTATGATGAGAAGTCGAATCAATGAATGTCTTTTACATTGGTTAAATCAATTAAAATAGTTATATGTCCACAGTTACTTTGAAAGTTCTTGTACTAAGTCCTTGTTATTCTATGAACTGGTTATTTCATTTATTAATTAAGAAAAATTGCCCCAAACAAGATTTTGGAGTATAAATTATTAACTGTTATTTACTAACTATTCATAATTAACCATGATATATTATCAAATATAAAAAATAATTATTGATTATAGATGACGATTAGTATTTATAAATTATTTATTAATAATCATTAGTTATAAAATTATAAATAATTAACTCATCTAAGTTTTCATTTATAAATTATTAATTAAAAATTATTTAAGAAAGTATTAAATATTTTTCATTAATTACAGATTATTAACTATTATATATTTTAAGCAGTACTAAACATATTCGAAAATTTTAAACTTATGAGTAAAGAAAAACTACTTTTAATATCTTACTTGTAGAAAAGCAATGTTTTTACAACTTTTTAAAACAGTTGTTGAAAGGTGAATCGACAACGTTTACAAATAAATGTTGTAAAAACCATCTATTTCACAATGTTTTTCAATTTAAAATTGTAAAAAGTCCTCTTTTACAATGTTTTACTAAAAAACGTTGTAAAACTAATAGTTTTTACAACGTTTTGTTCTAAAACGTTGTAAAAAGAGATTTTTTACAACTTTTTCTAACAAACATTGTTAGGAAAACATTGTAAAAAGGTGATTTTGTTGTAGTGCGGTCAAAATGGACAGCAAATGTTTGCACATGAAACAAAAAAACACTCCCAATCGAATAAAAACGAACTAGAATGGTAACAATTAGAAAGAGAAAGGGAGAACACACAAAGTTTTTAAAGTCGTTCGGCCGAAATCAAATTTTTATGTCAACTATAACTTTTATTATCGATTAGATTTACAACTATAGCCCAGTTACAATACAAATATGAGATTCAAGTTGGTTGATTTTAAATTTTATAGCAGTAATCAAAAGTCCTTTTAAGTTATTGTAGGATGACTATTTATATACGAATTTCGCTTTCAGATCGCCGAATCATCAGTTGAAACGCTCAAACATGTAGATTCGAGTTTCCAACAAGAATCACAAATTAAAACAGTGTTATTCCTATGAGTTTGATCGTCCATTACCGACCGATAGTACTGATCCATATCAACCGGCACTGACCTATATTGTTGACTTTCTTCTTCTTTCTTCAAATAGCTTTAGTCTTCAAGCCTTGGAATTTCAAGTACAAAATAGTAAAATACCATCGTTCGACACTGACTGATGTCACATCATCATACCTGCCCTTTTTCCATCAATCTTGAACATTGTGCCTACATAGTGCCATATTGGACCGCATAATAATAATCATACTATTTGATATCGAAACATATCGATCAGTACCGATCGATTACACTTCTTTTTCACCTACCCAAATTTCTTGAGCTCTTCGATCCTTATATCTTCTAAGTTTCTTGATCCATTCCTTCATTATTTCATAGTCCGGATTCATAAAAATGTCACTTGGTTCAAATACGTATAATATTTGCCTCCTAAAGTACGTCTTTGTGAAAATGAAGCATGCTTTGGATCGAGACAAGCGACCAAATCCAGATCTGCTAAGGTGCTTCTATCATTGGAATTGCTTTCACAAAATGTTGTATCTTTGCAACTTCTCCATTTTGAGACTTGAAAATAGATGTTGCAGTCATCTTTAACATTTTTCCTAGTGATAAAATAAGATCGGTTATTATATCATTAACATCAAGAGCACAAGAATTTAAAAAATTTAAATGAAATATTTTTATTCATTCATTTGCAAATTCATTCCATTCAGTTACATTCCCATTATATAACCCCACAATTTCATCGTTTTGATAAAATATAATAAATTCAAATATAATTCCAAGAGTGACATATAAACATGTCCCCTTGAACGATTAGAGTCTTAAGTACTAGATGGTTACAATACTTGTCATTACATACATTTAACAATAAAGTAAAAGGCAGCTAAACTGCGCATCGGAAATAATCACTAAATAGTGGCTTACCTTCTGCACGTCTTTGGAAGCTTATTCGTCTAACATGAAAATACCCAACTCTCTGGCTATCCAATTTAGATTGAGCATCCGAGAGTTTAGGAGGAAACCCAAAACTTCAGATCAGATAAAAAGTCTAATGTGAATAGTATTAGTCCATCTCAAACCAAAATATAGATACCTAATGAAACCACGCCGCTGTGAAAAACAAGCTTTTCCCTTGCCAGTATAATTATAATCAATATGTTAATCATAACATATACTTACAACCACCATGATTAGAACATATCATAACATCAATATTATTATCATGCATGAATGGCTCAAAATGAATTGTCCATCATTCACTAGGGTCACTACACATTCCCATAAAATAGTCCATGACATAGTTTTCCTAGGATCACCATGAACCTATATTAGTTTTCTCAGACCTATTAAAAACCTATCGAGCTGAATCGGGCCAAAAAAATAATCAGATAATATAAAATCTCTTGTATACCAAGAGAAAATAACCTTAACTTATGTCCAACAGAAGAAAAATAATGGTGAACATCTTTGCTAAGAGTTCATTTCTATGTGCAACTCCAAAATTTTAGCCTTAATATCGGCAAAGCCCTATGCATTGGAATCGCGGACCTAACTAAGCAAGGGCCTAATAGTTGAAGGATAGGGCGCGACCCTACTCCAGTCACCATCTAAAATATGGTTTTAAAATATCTATGAGTTGTGTCTTTTGATCGGTTTAGGGCACCCTAACACAGTGTGATCTTCTCGATCTCCTAGTTGCAATTCTGCTCACTCAGGAGTTTAAGTCTTACCATACCCACTATTGAGACAACCCTAATCGATCATCGGCTCCCAGATCCCTGAGGTCATAAATGATAGGTGATACCATGTAACATATAAGTGAGCATATCAACAAATAGGTTATGCAATAATAACCGACTAAGATAAAAAATTGTACATATAACACATCATCATCCATCATAAATGTATGTTCATATGATAGCTATTTTAGCACAAAATTACTTGTAACAAAGTAATGCTTTCCTTTGTAAAAACTCTTTAAAAATAGGCTAACACATTTTTTCTTTCTTTTGAAGACTTATTAAAATACTTAATAAAAATCTTTTATTTTAGTTGAGGAAAAGATAACCCAAACTAGAGTTAAAAACTATCAAGTGTCATAAAACAAGCTATCTTTCTTTTCAATAACTTCTATCATCGCATAATGAAAATATTAAACCATCGCATGTCAACTATATAGATTATCGCATGTGAAGAAAATCATAGTCATCACATGTTTACACGACATGAAGCTATTATATATTAACAAATATAGCCATCGCATACCAACCAAATTAAAGCCATCACAATTTGAAAACATGTAGTCATTGCAAACTGAATATTGCAGGTTGATAAAAGCATAGATATCGCAAGTTGACAAAATGATGCAATCACATGTTGACAAAAATGATAACCAATGCAAGTTGATAAAAATGATACTATCGCATGTTGAAAAACTCAAGGCTATCACAGCTTGACAAATACATGCTATCGCATGTTGATAAAAATACCTATCACAAGTTGACAAATACATGTCATAGCATGTTGATAAATGGCATTTTTTGTAAATATCTGCAAACTGATTTACTTCCTTTGAAAGTAACAACTTTTTACCAAACTAATTTCTTTGTCAAATTTTCATCGGTTAATCAAAATCTTTTCAGAAAATTTGCAACAAAATAAAGAGAGAAGTTTCTCTTCTTTCCCAAAATATTAATTTCCTTTCTGCAATTAAAACCCTCTTCATAAAACAATTTATATTAAATTGAAGTTACCTATGAAAAAACCCTAAAATTCTCAAAGATTAGAATTTTCCTTTATGAATTTCTAAGTAAAATAATCATTTTTTATATTTTAAATAGCTAAATCGAAATTATCCATTTTCTCAACATAGAAAATTTATAATAGTTCCAAAAATTGTGAAATTAAATGTTTATCTCCAAAATATTGTTTCAAACATCATATTAAAAAATCAAACCATTTGGAGAACAAAAACATACTTTTTATACCAATTCTCTTGAGGAAATTACACAAAAATATCCAATGATAACCATAACACATCCAAATGATTATCTAAGCCATATACGTGATAAAAATCAACAAATCTATTCGGGTTTCATCACAAATCTAAACTAAAACATCATGCAATAAAGTTACAGAGATATTATTTGCTTTAGTTTGATTTGGTGTGAAGATAATTGCCTTTGTTTCTTCCTTTAAGCTTCCTTCTTTTTCTTCTTCTTTGTTTAGAATGTTTAATGGAATTTCTCTATTCTTTGCGCTTTGTTTTTATTTTTCTTTTTGTTTATAAGGGAATGGCAGAATCAATATGAAGGAGGAGAGTACGTGTTAGGGAAAATAAATTACATGTGTTATCCTTATTTCCTTATTTCTGTAGCACCTTAAAGTTTTGTATATAACTTAAATAATGATTATAATTACTAATAAATAAATTTTGAATTTAATTGAAGGGTAATTTGGTGAATTTTAATAGAAGAGCAAAATAATAAATACGTGGTTGAATTAACTAACGGGAGTAGTACCACTGCGTAGCTTTTGTTTTAGTAGTCAAAATAGAGTATTCATTTGTTTGAATCGGACGGCGTATGAGTGAGGTATTGAAGTTTTATTTAAGTGGGTCGTGTTTGGACTAAGTTGGGCCAGACCCATAATCTAAATTCAAATCTGAGATGATAGTTTAGATTTTCCCTCCTAAAGCCTGTTTTAAAAGTACGTACATTTTGGTTTCTCATTTTTAACTTCTCATTTCTGAAATTTCATCAATTCTATCTTCTTCCTCTTCCCTTATTCAAACACCAAATCATGAATTCCTAGTGAAATTTACGAGACAAGTTGCATTGTGTTCATAATGGAATTCTCTATCATTTGGAGTAAGAGTTGTCAGAGATTTTACATTTCTAGAAATTCGGGACAGCGCGCGAATTTGGGTGTCTTTGGCTTGGAACTAGTGAGTGTGTCTTCTCCGATCCGTATGTAGTACTTAGATAATGTTGTTGGATGCTTTAAGGCTAAATTGGGATTTGAATACGATATATATAAATCTAAAAGGAATCCAGAGACTAAGGAATAAAAGAACGTAGTTTATTTTACAAAACTATTAAAAACCTATTTTGATGTTAATTTGGACTAAGACCTTATAGAAACCATAATTTACTGATATATATGAATTGACAACCTTAGAAACTTAATACTATTGAAAATATATAACATAGAACCCTTATAAACCAAGAACAAAGAAAAAACAATCAAAATCTGGAAACAAAAGAAATAAATATAACTTTGAAAACTTGTATTCGGGTTATACACCGGTGCATCGATGGGTGCACACCGGTCCACCGGTATACTACCCAAATTTGGGTATTCGACATTTTTAAACGTCGTTTCGATGTGTTGAGATCCAACTTTTTATGTGACATTTTCCCTAGTGATTCTATAGTGATCTCTGGACTTGTGAAGTGGTTGTTTGGGTGCATAGATTAATGATAACGTTCGAGATATGGATGTAGTAAATGAGGCCTTGGAATTACTGATGGACGTGCAAACCATGTTCGAGTGTGTAGCTTGGAATTTCTTAATGTAGGAACATAATCGAGGCATATTTGGATGATAGACGAATATGTGTAGCCTTGGTGATAATGAAAGACATGGATGTAGTGTGTTCGGCTCTAGATTTCGTGGTTCGATATTGTTTAAGTGTATAGTTGGCGATACAAATACCTGAATCCTATAGCACATGGTATTGACGTGGTGTTCTCCTATGGAGCATCGAGGCTGGTCCAGAAGGGTTTTGATGTGGACAGTAGTTGACCTGTAGCGCATATGGTAGGACCAGGCGTGAATCCAATACGTGACTATCCTTTACTGTATGTGGAGAGATCATATAGTGTAGACATGTAATCCTTTACCGCAAGGGGCGAGACATTATTACATTTAAGATGATTTAGGTCATATAATATCATTATGTAGCGCGGCGTAGGTGGGTCCAGAAGATATTATACTTAGGCTTAAACCATGTTATATCACTATCACAGTAATATATAAGTTTTAGATTGGTTTCACTTACTCAGACATATGTCTGACCCACTCCTATATTTTACAATCTATATTATTCAGGGTGATGAAGTCTAGAGATATGATGGACCAGGAGCATGGATTTGTATATATTGTAAATATTAAATATATAAATGTCATATATAACATGATTTTAAAGACATGATGTGATAGTGTGTGGATTTGATTTAGTCTGGTTTGTACAGATTTATGTTATGATACAAGATATGTTATTAAACATATGTATTTATGTAATATGATATGTTTCAAGATAGGAAAGATTTAAAAGTAAATTTAAGATTTTACGTGTAAGTCCTATCATAATATGTATTTCATTTAATACACATATATATCAAAAGAATATGTTATAATATAGATATATATATATATATATAATCCTTTTATTTTTGAAATAATAACATTTATATATATAATTTGATAAAATATATACATATAATACTTCATACTTATGTAAATCAAAATCAATTTTGTTTAAAGTCTCTTTCAAACATTATCACATATTGAAAATTAAAAGAAATTTTTTATTCCATGCCCAAAAACATGTATGCAAATATATATAATAAAAATTAATCATAAAATATATATACATATATTTACATATTCATATCTCATGTTGACAACACACATTTATATGGATTCATGATAATATATTTGATCTAACCACACATAAATCATATAATGAGCGCGCGCGCGTGTGTGTAAGTTTTAAATAAGAATATTACCTTGCTATAGCCTAGAGAATACACCTTGAAAGTTGAACCAATGGACTCTGCTTGAATCTCTATTCAATTCTTTCGAGGAGAGCAAGCAACTTAAAAGCACCACACACCATTGCATTAATCTTATTTGAAATTGTGTTTTTAATATTTGAATCGATGGGGGAATGGGGGAGGATTTTCGACCAACAAAGAAAATGAATAATGGCAACTCAAAACCCTATAGGAGAATTATAGTAAAAGACAGGTTGAGGTTGTTTAAATAGCAAAGAGGAGAGAGAGTGGTTAAAGATGGAAGCGTATCTTTTCTTTACTTTGCCATTTCACACCCTTTTAGCATCAAGTCCCAAGCCTTCCTCCCAAGTAATGGTCTGCCATACATCCACCCCCATGTGGGACTCATTCTACTTCAAGGTAGATCAGATAATTTACATATAAATCAAATTTAAACATACACCGATATCGTATAGCGATAAGTGTGTATACAAATTTTATATATGCACTACTTTTAATACGATCAACACGAATCAAATAAAATTTTATAATTAATATTACATAAATGTTAATTAATATAATTAATTTTAACAATTATAATTTAATTAAATCAGGTAGTAGACAGAGGATTCAACATTGCGATTGTGTAACCCTTATGTATAATTTCGGTCGGCGATTAATATTGAACAATTCAAATATTAATGTTCACACGTCACCTTAGCTAGTAGTGTGATATTTTGGCCAAATTTATCGCTTACGTAGCTTCGATAAAATTTTATTTTACTTATTTTTAGCGTTACCTAGTAGTGACAATTATTTACACCAATTCTTACTATATTACTTAGGACTTATGAAATTTGATAATGGTCAAAATTCCAGTATCGTCCATATTCAACTTTATAGTCCAAATATAAATTCCTTCGTTCAATAATAATTATTATTATTATTAACCATACTGCTTTGGCTAGAGACTTTGACTTTGAGTTGACTTCAGTTGACTATGGTACTAAGCTTATACAACTGAGGATATGAATTCTCTTTTGAATAGTGTTTCACTTTCAATGCTTCCATTCGACCCAACCATAGTAGTTCAATGGTCGTTGTGCTATGATTTAATTATAATCAAAGCATTGCTTCCACATTAACAATCAGTGGTATTCTCAAGTCAAGAGAATTATGTAATTTTGTCACATTGATATTTTCTATTTGACCTTAGTTAGATTAACCAATCGAAAACTATCGAGTGGGTCATTCCATAGTTATCTAATAACTATCAGTTTATGAACCTTTGGTACCTCCAGCAGCCATGAGTAATATACTATATTCAATATTTGCAGAATGTTACGTACTCTAATCTTAACGGATATATAGATATCTAGTCTTGGTACACCTTGACTAGGAATATTTAAAATGGCATGTTTATTTATTTTGACAAATCACTCATCATTACAACACATTGTAATTACTATTACAAAACATACGATATATGGATTTTTTTATTAAATATAATTTTAATTACATTAATTAATTAATATAAAATGTTATACCAAGTATATAATAGAAAAAACACCTTTTATTTCAAACAAGATTGGTTATCAAGTAGATATATGTAACAATCACATAATTGCCCTTAGGGCATGCCTTTAACTCTATTATATATATCCTGATTTTTGTATTAGTCTTGAAGATCAGAATGACAAGGCTTGTACATTATCTGTTAATGTTCAAAATATTGAACTCCTACAGGGTTTCAAGATCTTTGGAATAGAATAGGAACATTGCATGGCTCTAAATGATACATCCACATTTAAATCAACGACACCTAAACAATTTGTTAAACTATATGAAGTTATATTAGTAAAAACAATCCAACCAAAATTAGTTGATATAAGACATCTGAAATTCAATAATGAAATATAAGTATTTGTGACATCTCTTAAAGCAAATATACATGTGCCAGTAGAATATTTTAGGCATTAAGAAATACTATTTCTATACTTATGAAAAATAAAGAAGAGACTTCTTCTTCAAACATATTACAACATTCACATTCTATACATGAATTGATCGATGTAGAACTTGCATTTGATATTTTAAAAGGCATTAACAATAGAATGAGTTTTCGACATGAAAAACCAATCGAAGGAAAAACACTAAAAATACTCGAAAAACAAAAAGAACAGGAATCAAACCGAGTGGTTGTAAAAATTCCCTTATCCAACATAAAACATCATAATTAGATCCTTAGATTAAAAAGACAAATTTTTTTACATACACACACAACGCACACACATACATTAACAATATTTATTTTTGAATATCAGAATTAATAATACATTCTTTATTAGATTTTGGTGCAACAGCCAGTTTATTACAAGAAATTTAGATAAATAAGGGATATTAAATGACTTCGTTGGAAGACAAGTCCCTGCAAATCATAAGGTAGGATTACATGTACAAATACTTAATATACATAACAACAATAGAACCTATGGTTTTGACTTTTCCTCATTACCATGGGAATTTGATAATGTTGTATTCTTGATATGAACAATCTTCATCATTTACCAACTTTCGATAAATACTTTTTCGAAATGAATGGTGCCCAAGTACTAAGAATACCACTACTTGTCGCAATTGCATCACACTATACTCTGATAGCACAGCGCAGTGAAAAAACTATTACGTTCATATAAAAAGATAGTACGCAAACACCTTGCAATTTACAACCAAAATTTTGCACCTATAATATACCTACGATAAATGAATTCGAAATTTTAATACATAACATGCTAGAGCAACTTTATTCAGATAACCCGCTAAAGTTATTTGATAAAGCATCTAGATACTATAAAATTGATTTAATGGAATAATATAAAGACTCTAAAATATGAGTTAATATCATTAGGATTACATCTTATAATAAAGAAGAATTTTTGGAATAAATAAAATATTTATTTGACCTTAACTTAATCTAAAAAGTTTTAGTCATCATTCTTCATTCCTTCTATTGAACACCTAATTAAATAAACAAAGAGTAAAGAATCTTGAGCTTTTACAAGCAGCAAGGATATCGAACCTCAGAAGACGTGAAGGATATCGAGTATCAACAATTATATAGATTGTTAAGTATCTACCATCATAAAGGTTATTTAGTGACTACCATAATGCAAATGTCGAGATCGACAATCGTGAAGGGTATCGAATATCTGCTATGTAAAGAGATTGGGAGCATCTAGCCGGATGAACACATGTCAACCATCCCATCTACAGTAACCTCTATAAATTGACCCCCTTCGCCATGAGAAAGGGGCGGATTTTTTCTTTCTCTACTTCTAAAATTACAAGTTAGAAACCCTAGATTGATTTGAGGATTTTAGAGCCGATTTTGTTAGTCCCTGAGAAGTTGGTTTTGATGACAACAACCTTAGAATAAGATTATAAAATATAAATAATAACATTATTGTTTAGATATATATGTATATGCAGGATATATATACAGGTACCAAAGAATGAAGACTGTACAGTATAGAGATTCAAGAACTTATGAACTCAAGATCGAAGATAACAAGATTCAAGACTCATGAGTATCAAGATTATCAAGAGTTCAAGATTTCAAGATAAGTAATTTAGTTAGGAATTTTGTTAAAACTCCTAGAAAAGCACTGACATCTTAAAATCCATTTTATTCGTGGAATGGAATCCACTTCGAGCCCGTTAAAGGGATGGAACCCTAAGTAGGATGGAACCTGCGAAAAATCTAGTGGAACATTGTTTTGTATCCACTAACTTTTATTCAAATGTTTTACAAAATTATATCTTGTTTTCAAAATGATTTCAAAATCTTCCTTTTTAAATCAAAAACATCTATCCTGGTTTTAAAATACTTTTAGCCTCAAAATAATCTTTATTTTCAATATCAAATTATCCTTGGTTTTAAACTATCTTTTAGTTATAATATATTTAACTTTTAATATTTATACTTAGATTTAAATATAAAATTATAGTAAAATTTTATATATACCAAAATATTATTCTCTATACTTATTTATGTATTTTAACTATAGTTAAGTATATTTATAAAGTTTAAAATAGTTTTAATACAAGGTAGAAGTTATTTTCAAAGAAAAACAAATTACCAAAAATAACTTAGACTTGTCGACAACCCCAAGGACCCCTTGTCGACAAGGTGACAGTTTATTTCAAAAGTTTGAATTTCAAAGGAAGTGTTTATTCGTCATATCCTTTCACGAATGGACATGGCTGTTGTTCTACTATAAATATGGGCTGTTTTAAACGAATTTACAATCATATTTTCTCTAATTTCACTCCTCTTCTTCTTCTTCCACATTTCTTTATATACATTTTTACCATTACTCTACCGAAATCACCATTGAATCTAACTAGATCATCTCTGGTTTGATTCTCTGTCACTATCTCAACAAGATCCCAGTGCTATTCAGAGTTATAGACTTCTTTGTATTCAATCGAACGAGAAAAGGTGTGATTGTAGCCTAGAAAATCAATCGGGTGAACTTGTTGCCCGTAAAATCAAGTATCTCTACCTAGAGGATTGTGAATCTGGAGCGGTGTACCTCGTGGCTTTGAAATCGAGGGTGTAATTGTAAGAATTGATTTTGAAAGGAAATCCGTACTTGTGTTGCGGGACTGGATGTAGGGTAACTCCGAACCAGTATAAAATCTGGTGTGTTCTTTCCTTTATTGCTTTTACTTTATATCTGCATCTGTGTTTGATTCTGTGATCATATCTGTGTCTGAATATTGCATACATTTGTGTTCAAATTAATATAAACTCAAAAAGAATTAGTAATTCCTTAAAACACTATTCACCCCCCTAGTGTTAATTCTAGCCTTAAGATCCGTAATACGCATTTCTCACAGATTTCAACTCTTATAACTTTTTGCATATAAGGACTTGGACAATAAACACTGTTGCCATAGCATTATTCCCTCGAATGTGTATCTTTGACTATTATTGAATAATGGACGTGCATATGACTTGTTTTTGGACTTGGACTTGAATTTGAACTTGCATATTAATGATTTGAACAAGGCCACTTAAGTCCTTGCCTAAATTAAAGTTTACTATGTATAATGACTATTATGCCTATTGACATGTGAACAAAGGATTGTGATATATGTAACTGCCTATTTTGCCCATTAGAGAACAAGCAATTGACTACTGCACAATTATGTAACTTGCTTATTATACCCTTGGATATATGGCTTGAACTTTTGAATAGCTTTATGACTATATTAAAGCCCATGGTATTATTAGACCATTTCGAATAATATTACTTTGCACAACATCTCAAATGTTGAGCCAATTTTTGGTTTAACATTTTTGACGCTAGAAGGAGGGCCTGAACCTCCGACTCGTTGTTTTTTACGTTACTTTGAAACTAATTGAGTTAAACTTTGTTTCAGGAAAATGGTGAAGACTAGGAAAGTTAATGTTCCAAATGAATAAATTGTACAAACAACAACCTTGAAAGATAATATCACTTCAAACTTTAATTTGGAGAATGCGATGATTGGACAACCTTCAGCACCAACAAAGCCAACGAGCAACGAAGCTAAAATTCAAGATCTAACACAACGACTTAAGATGATGCAAGAGTTTCTTGAGAAAGTTATTTCTCAAAAATCTCCTAAAACAACAAAGCTTACCAAAGGAGGAGAAAAGTCGAATCTTAAAGGAGAAACTTAGACACCTCAATACTTAAAAATAAAGATAAGGGAAAAAATATCATGGGCTCACAAAGAAAGAAAGGAACCCAAGATGAAGGACTGGTAATGTATTCTCCAAAATCATAAGAGAAAGAAGATAATAAACCTAAAATGAATTGTAGAAAGAAGAACCAAGAAAAGCTAGTAGAAAGATCTCCCAAGCAATCAAGTAGCTCGATCTCATAGAAAGAATATAGGCCTTATAGAGAGGACCATAGTGATGACGAAACCTACCTAAAAGACATGGCCAACAAAATGGTGAAAGACATACTTGATCTTAAGGGGAAGAGAAGCCTTAATCCAAGGGTTAATAATAATTTTTGGGAAGCTCCTTTTACAGAGAAAAAAATGTCCATCAAAATCTCATCTCACGTTAAATCCCTTCACTGAAGTATAATGGAACCACAGATCCTTATAACCATCTTTTGACTTTCAAAAGCCAAATGGATTTTCATAACTCATATAGAGAAGTTCGTTGCAGGTTTTTCCCTAGAATTTTTCATGGAGCAGCCGCCAAATGGTATAGGAACCATCTAGAAAAGACCATCTATTCTTGGGAGAAGTTTTCTTATAAATGTTCGGCACAGTTTTGCATATGTAAAGATCCTACTATAGATTCTAGTGTGCTGGCCAATTTCAAGCAAAGGATAGAGGAATTGCTTGGCAAGTATCTAGGAAGATTCAATGCAGAAGCACTGAAAGAGGAAAATGTGACCGATAGGGAAAAGTTGATGGCAGTACGCTCGAGGATTATTGAGTAGACTCCTTTTTGGAAAGAGCTTTATGTTCATGGGCGTAGAGATTTGCAAGACTTCCATTTCCAAGTTGATAACAAATCTGCATAGATGAGATGTACCATGCTAGAAATAAGTCTCAACCACAGAAAGTGGGAGGAAAGTTCAATTTCGATCATCCTAACAAAAAACCGAAGTGGGATGAAAGTAGAAGAGGAAGGGGGAGGAGATCCCCAAAACCAATTACTAGAATTGAACAAACCTATCTCCTATATTTTTGCTGTGGCCAAAGAAGGTGGAAATTTCCCTACATCCTACAATGCAAGAAACAGTCCTGAACCCAAAAGAAGGGGAGATTATTGCACCTACCATAAAGCAAATGGGCACAAAACTGATGAATGTCACTACACCACAAAGCTGTTTTAGCCACACCCCTATCCGCCTTATTTGATACGGCTCAAAGCCGTATCAAATTTGATACGGCTAATAACCGTATCAAAACGTTTAGATATGGTTTTTAGCCGTATCAAATTTGATACGGCTTTGAGCCGTATCAAATTCGTGCCTATTTTGGCTGGAAAATCATACACCCTGCAAAGCACGATCTCCCCCAACTTTCATTCCTTCCCTCGTTTTTTTCGTTCTCCCTCCGAAACATAAATATCGTTCTCCCAAGTCTCTTTTTCCCAAATTCGCGTCCGTTAACATCCAAAATCACGCAAACGCAATCCCTAATTTAGGGTTTTTCATCGGCACGATCTCTCCCAGCTTCTGCTTCTGCTACAGCTTCAGATTGTTGAGGTATTGAAAAACTAAATTATATTGTTGAGGTATTGATAATCGTTTGCTAATTATTTGTTTAATTATCTGTTTAATTTACACTGAAGCATTAGCAGTGATGCATGAAGTACTGTGGCACTAATTATCTATTTAATTCTTTACGGTACTGCTTCTTAAATTTTTGGGCATTTTATATATTATGTGTATAATTGTGTTAGCCAGTAGATAAAGGAATAATCATTGCAGTTAAAATATAATTTCTAGGAGAGTTGTTTCCTAGTAAAAAGAATACACGGAACTGATGGAATCGTATAAAGTGTATGTTATTGGACAGAAAATTTTCCCTAAATTACTCAACTGATAGAGTAAAGAAACTAGAAATTTACATTGTCATTTGTTAGCTTTATGCTGCTGCCTAAGAGGCATAAACTTGGGGCTGAATGATGTGAACCATGTGTTATGTTTGTGTTTTGGAGAATAATCAAATTCAATTTGGGAGTTATGTTGTATATGGTTCTGGCATTATATATGGTTTTGATATTGTTGTATAAGTGGATAAAAGTATTGTTAATGGCGCAAGCCAAGTATCAGGAGAGGGGTAATGCGTAGACATTACTCCGGTGCTATAAAATAGCGCCGTTGTAATGGCAAATTTTTTGGAAACAGTTTGGTGTAGCAAAAAAAATTAATTTCTACATAAATTTTGTAAGTATAGCAAGAAACAGATATATATATAAATAATAGAATATAAATTACAATACACTTCATCATTTTGATAATTTTGAGAATAAGTTTAAATTTTACTCTAATATTAAATCAAAAAGTGTTAAATGTTTATCTGGCTTAGTTACACTTCTACAATTAGCATAATTTTCTGGCTCAGAATATATTGCATGAGAAGATGTACCAACTGCAAATTATCTCAACATGTATAGCATCCATTTATAACAATTTGCACCAACGGGAGCCTGTCTACAATTCATCTATTATTGTTATTTCTGGCATAATCACCAGTCAGTCTATATACAATGCTATCTTACAATATAAACGTCTAATGTTCTACTATATATGATATAGGAGGGCAATATGTCTTCCAGTATAGACAAAAAGTGGATAAATGAATCTGATCAAAGATCTACATACTATATAGACGGGGTGAAGAAGTTTATTAGTTTTGTTGATGAAAATGGTGGTAAGAAAGGAGTGTATTTATGCCCTTGCACTCGGTGCGAAAATATGAAGACGATCAAATTAGATGACATTCATTTTCATTTGCTTAGATGGGGTTTTATCCAATCATATACCGTATGGTATTTTCATGGGGAAAAAAGGGTAGAGAAGGAAAAACAACAACCAGTTAGTCATGCCACAAGTACCGACGAGTCCGAACCTATTATGATGGAAGATCTAGTCAATGATGTAGATAGATTTCATCATTTTCAACCTGAAAATCCGTTGTCTGATCATGCTAATGTTGGAGAGCCGTCTACGGTTAATGGCAGTTGGCAGGCCAATGAAAGTAAGAAGTATAAATCACTTTTTGGTAGCGCAAAAGAGCCACTGTATCCTTCATGTTCAAAAGGTTTGACGAAGCTGTATGCCATTGTGAAACTGAATAGCTTGAAGACCCAATACGGCTTTTCAAATAATGGTGTGACTGCACTCCTCGAACTAATAAAGGAGTTACTCCCAGAAGGTAACACGCTGCCGACAAAGTACTCTGACGTGAAGAAGTTAATTAAGCAAGTTGGGATGAATTACAAAACTTATGATGCATGCATCAATGATTGCATATTATACTGGAAAGATGATGCGAATAGAGTTTCGTGTACAAATTGCAACGAACCAAGATATATGACATCATTCAACGAAGAAAGAAAATGCATCAAAGTACCTCGAAAGACATTAAGACATTTTCCTTTAATTTCTAGATTGAAGAGATTGTATAGTGTACCATGGATAGCAGATGCGATGACCTGGCATGGTCGTGCCAAGTCTGATCCAACCGTAATGCGTCATCCATGTGACACTTCTCAATGGAAAGCCGCAGATTATTTTGACCAAACGTTTGCTGTCGAGCCACGAAATGTCACACTTGGAATAGCAACAGATGGTTTCTGTCCACATGCTTCTCTATCTAACCCTTACAGTTGTTGGCCAGTAATTGTAGTACCATATAATCTTCCACCGTCTATGTGCATGAAACGAGAGTTTTCAATGTTAACACTGTTGATTTCTGGACCAAAACAACCAGGGAAGGATATTGATGTTTATTTACAGCCGTTGATAGACGAGTTAAAGCAGCTATGGGAAGGAGTCGTTACATATGATTCATTAAATAAATCCGAATTCATAATGAGAGCTAGGGTGTTGTGGGCAATCCATGATCACCCTGCTCTTGGGACTTTATCGGGATGTACAACTCACGGTTATTTTGCATGTCCGGTTTGTGGGGAAAACACTTGTTCTTATCATCTTCCTGAAAGTAAGAAAGTGTGTTACATGGGACATCGAATGTTTCTTCCTAAAGAACACAAGTTTCGATACGACAAGACAAATTTCAATAACGAACAAGAATTTCAACGTCCTAAACGGACATTGACCGGTTTTGAAGTTGAAAAGAAAGTAGCAAATATCAAAATGAAAGTTGGTAAACACAAAGAAGAAATTAGTCGAAAACGGAAAAAGTCAATTTATGAAGAAGTTGACAATGTTTCTGCATGGTACAGGAGGTCTATCTTTTTTGATTTACCATATTGGAAAGCAAATATGATTCGCCATAATATTGATGTTATGCATACGGAGAAAAATGTCACAGAGCATCTCATCAGCACCGTTATGGACCATAAAGATAAGTCAAAAGATGGCATCAATGCACGCAAGGATTTGAAAATCATGGGTATAAAACAAAAGTTGTGGGTGATGGAAGATCCTGAAACAAATAAAATAATCATACCAAAGGCAACTTTCACTTTGAGCAAAGAGGAAAAGATACGGTTTTGCACCGTTTTGAAAAACCTAAAAGTGCCCAACAAATTCTCTTCAAACTTCCACAACAATGTGAGCATCAATCCTCCCGAACTAAGAAATATGAAGTCACATGATTACCACGTCATAATGCAACATTTGCTTCCGGTATTGCTTCAACATTCTTATCCACAACATAAGGATCTGCGAAATGCTATTCATCGTATTAGTCTATTCTTTAACATTTTGTGCTCAAAGGTGATCAATAGGGAACACCTTATAAAAGCAAAGGCTAGTTTGGTAGAAGCAATGTGTGTTTTTGAAAAACATTTTCCACCTGCATTTTTTGATATCAGTATCCATCTTATGGTTCATTTAGCCGATGAAGCATTAATTTGTGGTCCTGTCAGATATAGATGGATGTATCCCTTTGAACGGTAAATAACTAATTTCAGTTATGTACATTAGTATTCGATAGAAATAGCTATTATGCACAATATATAATTGATCACATTCACAGGTTGATGAAAACATATAAAGGATATGTGCGCAACAAAAGATACATTGAAGGTTGTATTGCAGAAGGATATATTGTACAAGAAGCTAGCCTTTACTGCATGGAATATATGCCAAACGGAGGTGATGGCAATCATAAACATACCCGCGAAGCGTTTTTAGACGAGGACGATGAGTTTGCTGGTGAGATACCTTTAGATAATGGTAAAGATATAACGTTAACCCAAGTGCAGTTTGAACAAGTACGTAGATGGGTCCTTAATAAGTATGATGGATTGGATGAATGGAAGAAGTAAGTTCACACCTTTGTTTTGAATTTCCATTTTTTAATTCAATTTATGTATTCGGTTTGATATGTGTTTTCCGTAGGAGGTATAACTCCTATGCGAAAAGTACTAGATTTCAATCACGAGGCAGAGGTACAACTGTCGAAGTCGTTCAAAGTTTTACTCTATGGTTACGCAACGAGGTATTACAGCATCTTCAGTAGTTCACGTTATAAGTTGGCAATACACCTTCGTGACCATGTTTTGTTTTATTTATTGTATTTTATGTAGTTGTTGAAGTGCATCGATGTTGATCCAACTCTCTGGCGGCTAGTGCATGGGCCGAAGTTCACGGCGCTTAGTTATACTAAGTACCAAGTGAATGGTTTTTTATTTTCCACGAAAATGTACGAAAATCGTATGGTAACACAAGATAGCGGTGTATGCATGAAAGCAATTACAAAATTTAGAGCGAGTGGTAAAGATAAAAATTATAAGGAAGCAGAAACAACGTATTACGGAGTCATTCAGCAGATTCTTGAGTTGGATTACACTGACTTCAAACAAACAGTTTTTTATTGTGATTGGGTAAAGGTCGAGGATAAGATCAATGGTTGCAAAATAGATCCTGTTTCAAATTTGATCATGGTTAATTTAGGGAAATTGAAGAGCAAAGATAACGTGAATGATGAGCCATTTATTCTTGCATCAGAAGCGAGTCAAGTGTTCTACTCAAGAGATTTAAAAAGTAATGGTTGGTCTGTGGTTTTGCATACACCAAAACGGTTGACTACAAATGTGGATGACATTGAGTTTCCTACCGTCTATCAATCGGCTTTTGAAGATAATGAAAAATTAGAAGACCTTACCAAAACCATTTGTTAACTGATGAATTGTTAATGTGATTGGGTAAATGCTTCATTTCTCGTTTGAATTCCTATTCCTTGGGGTAGTAGGGGATTTATTTTTAAAACTAAACATGGAATCGAAATTACAAATGTAAACCATTTTCATTAGTTGATTGTAGTCAAATTTAAAATCCAAGTAGTTCTTCCGTTGTTATTGCTTTTTTACATTTGTTATTGCCATGACTTGATGGTTGATGAGAACGCTTTTATTGGCCAAACAACAAATTTTACATTGATGTTGATTTCATTTTTATTTCAGGACAGCTGAGGTGGTCAAAACTTATTGGGTATTCAGAAATTCCAGCATTTTACAGTTATGACACAAAATCCAGCATCATCACATTCATCATGTTCAGAAGAAAAAATAGTTGATCAAAACTTATTTGGTATTCCAGTCTCAGAAAATGCTGGAAAAATCGCCACTATGCTGGGTAAACTAGTAAGAGCTCATGTGCCGATATCATACATAAGTTGGAACAAAGTACCCGACGCATATAAGGATGATGTTTGGAACCAATTGGTGGTAAGTTTTTACTTTGATTCATTTATGACGATATTTAAAAAATATTTATGGTCAGTGACTCTATTTGCAATGTATATGCACTACCTGTTACAGTTGGTTTCTGAAACCTGTTTTAAGTCTAATAGAATTGATTAACTTGTTTATGTATTTTACTTTTTGCAGAAAATGTATGCGCTCGACCCGCTTTCAAAGGAAATATTTTTAAAAAGAATGTCCGAGGCGTTTAGGAGACACAAAAAAAACTTGAGAGCAAGTTTTTATGACACTTTCGACAATGACGAAGAACGAATGAAGAATTGTCCACCTACAATTGCTCAAGAAGATTGGAACGAGTTCATAAAAAATGAAGCAACGCCTGAAGCGAGCGGAAGAAGGGAGTTAGCCAAAAAAAATAGATCATTGCTCAGTTATGCTCACCATACAGGCCGTAAAAGTCACGCTAGAATAGAACACGAAATGGTAATTTATATTCATTTTTTTTCCAAAATGATAAAAATCACAACTAACATATTTTATATATTACAGATCGTTGCAAATCCGTCTGCAAATATCAACCGTCGTCTTGTATGGGAGAAGACACACATGAAAAAAGATGGTAGCATATCAGATGCCAATTCTTCGTACTTCGTAAGTTATTTTTGCTCCTAAGGTTAAACATGAGCAATTTTCTTTCTTTTATGCACTATGTGTCCATATAAGTATTATGCAATCTCAGGATCAAATTGCAAAATTGAAGGAAAAGATTACTGATAGTGATGAAGAAAAATTGACAGTGGATGAAGATATCGTATCACAAGTGATGGGAAAGGATACAAGGGGTAGGAGCCGCGGTGTTGGGACCGTCATACCAAAGACTAATATTAAGGCTTCTGCTATTGCACATAAACGATTGAAACATGTTTGTGGAGACAATGCTGAGTTGAAAATGAGGATGGGAAGTTTGGAGGGTACGGTGGGAAATTTGGAGAGTACAGTAGGAAATTTGTCTGGGAAAATGGAGCTTCTGATCAACATGGTGGGAAACATAGAAAAAGGAGAATGCAACACACAACCCGATGCTTCTAAATTCGTTGTTTCTCAATCCCAGGATACGACCAATGTGGTGAACAATCAAAAATGTGAAATCCTCAACTCTGATCTAGACATAATAGCAATAGGTATTTATTAGTTGTTTTTTATTCTTACTTGTTTTCGATGCAGTTATTTTGTTGGATAGATGTAGACAATAAATTTTATTGCAATAGGTACTGTATGTCGAGATTCTACATCGTCCAAAATCCATGGGAAATCTGTACCATCCACACATGAAAAATTGGTTTTGAACAATATACTGCTACCAGATGAGAGAACAAACAAAATAAATCATCAATTTGCAGAGACCTTTGTTGATGTTGGAGTGGGTGGGTATGTGTGCCATCCGAAGATTATGATTCGATATCTTTAGCAGGTAATTCAGTATTTCATTTCGTGTAGATATCATTATATTGCATATCACAAGAATTATACAAGTACGATTCACTACATATTTAGCGTACACCCAACATTTGCCCACAGCGGATAGATTGGCAAATTGGGGGCATGAGTGTAAAGCCATAGTGTGTACTTCGCAATAACTACAAAGAAAATCATGACATTTATTACGGATTGTGAATATAGTACTTATCTATGGAGAAGGCTACTCCTTAATTTAGATCTACAGCATGACACTGCGGCAACGTATCTCGAATTTGAAGCGGAGTTTTCCATCCAAATTAATTATGATTGGATTCTTGTTAATGTGAATGTTGACACTACATACACATAAACTATCATTGTTAAGACCGCTTTCTTCTTTGTTTCTTGTCTCCTTCTGATGGATCATCTTGATCTTCTGGCTTTCGCGAACCTGGCGATTTCCCATTATATAATTAAATAATTCCCACAAAAGGTTTTTAATTATACATATGTAATGTATTTAAAACTCTTTCGTAACATTGTATACATTTGAAATGAAACCAAAATCTTAAAGTAGCTATAAGTCATTTCATACATCTTTCTAACGTCCTTCGCATTCCTGATTCTTTCAAATCAAATAAAGTAATTATAACGAACTATTTATAACAACAAACATCTAGCAATTTTTTTTATTTTTTGTAACAAAAAGGAGAACTACTTCTACTCCGATTGTGAAAAGCAGAGGATTGCAGAGAGCTGAGATGAGTGGTTGCATGCTTTTATAAAATGTATTTTCATACAAAAATCCATTATAATGGATGATTCAATTCTTTCTTCCAAAATAGAAGGTTGGATCTCTTAATTAGACTAGACTAAAAGATGACACTTCTAAACCTCATTATTAGACAAGGACCTACGTTTGGTAACAAAATCTTATCACCACATTGACTATGCAAAGATGAACTATTTCTTTTCTAATGAGTACCATCATAATCTGAAAGAGCTATGCTTTGAACTTCATTATTAAATAGTAATTCATTTCTAATAAAAGAATCCAAGAATTCATAAAGTCCTCTTTAACATTTCTGGCAGTTTGCCTGAAATAGGAGGACGTATCAATGTATTGTTTTAGAAATATTGTTATCTTCACGTTAAGAGGTATGCATTTTGATAGTAGGAGCTTTACCATACAAGGTATAATAAATAAGACCAGAAACCCATTCAATAAAGAAATTCATCATTAATTAATAGGAAACTCGAGCTCATTTCAAAAATTGTGGTCAGGGACCTATTGTTTAACAGAGTCCAGTTAAATCGAGGTCGCTTCTTTCGAAAATCATCAAAAATATCCTTTTTACACCCACAAATGCAGAGAAATATCACAGATATTTTTTGAATTGACACCATTGATCATATCACTCAATGGACCTATTGTTTTTTTCTTCATCACAACAGATGCCATCACATTTTCAAACTTCAACCTTCTTAAAACTACTGCAACCATCCTTCATCAACCACCACCCCTGCCTTGGCCATGATCCGCTACCTCAAATCAACTCCTAACCACCTTTACCTCTATACATTTCTACCACAACAACCTATAACTTCACTGTTTCATCCATACAACAATTCATTCCCCCTGCATACGTTCCTTCCCTGTTCAATCTTTGTCATCCCTGCACATATCGCAATAGACATATCACAACCTCTCCAATCACCTAAAAACTTCACCTACCAACAACCAACCACACATTAAATCAACAACTATAATACTATCATCAGTGTGCTTTTACCTCTACTTACAACCTCTGTGCACATAATAAAAGCTACTGTGCCACTACTTCACTCAACTTCATACATAAACCACTGTTGCAAAAGCACTTCTCAGTCATTAGTACACTTCACTAGAGCTTCATTACAGTGCCACTAGTTCACATTACTACCCTGTCACCCCATACAACCAGACTTCACTGCCTTCCATCACCATATAGTCATCACCACTGCATTGCAACAAACCAAGTTACGGCCTCAATCCCTGACCATCCTTCAACTATCAACTACCCTCTGCTGTTCAACCTAGTGCACATAAGCAACAACAGCCTCTGCTTTGCCATACCAGATCATCAGTTCACCTCCTATCCCCATGCCATATGTCATCTTACCGCTGCAACAAACCTACCTTGCCATATTACATCACTCCACCTCCTATCACCTATCCGCTCAAACCATACCACCTATCTGCTCAACTTCATCAAGGCACAACCCTATTTTCGGTGAATGCCGTTATATTTTTTTAATCTGGGAACTTTCTAAAACAGTTTAAACGTATGACAATGTGTTTGGAGTTTATCTATGGATAATATTATATACTGGGTTCATCAAGTTACCATTTTCATCACTGTATCTTTTATCCATTTGTCTTATGTTCAAGTGCTATGAAGTATGAATAAACAAGTGCCTTTTAAGTCTATAAACAAATATATCTACAGTGTCCACTGTATCACATACCATGTTGTTACATTATTCATAGCAGTGTATTGACATTTCATGTATTAAAAATACAATTCAATTGGTATTATGTTTGCTCTATTTATTTATTAGACATATATTACTGCATAGTTTAAAATAATGATATATGAAATTCAATTTGTAGAGTTTGAGCTGTGCACATGGCTTCATGGCGTGCTCCAAGAAAATGCTGGGAAATCAGTTCAACTCAATCAACATTGGCATGCCTAAATATATGAGGAGAAGCTTGAAAGAAGTGCAAAATTAAGTTGGGCACTTCACATGGCATTAACTATATTAGTTTCATTTGTGTTTGGACATGTAGTAATTTGTGTTTGCAACTTGTGTCACTTGTGTTTGGATCTTGAGTACTTCATTTAATTTTTGTTTGATAGTTGTGGAACAAGCTTTTTTTTTAACATTTTGATGTTGTTACGTTGTTTGGTTTGATGTTCGTTTGACTATGTCGTTCGGTGTTGTCCCCTTTGCTTCCTACCATGTTAGTTTGATGTTGCTTTGTTTCGACTATGTTATATAGATTTTCCTACCGTGCTGAATGGAATACTATATACTGAATTGAAGTATTAAATCTCTAAGATACGGTTCGTGGCCGTATCTAAATCTCTAATTAGATACGGCCTATGGCCGTATCTAATGGGAGAAATAGATACGGCCCAAGGCCGTATCTACCTGTCGAAATAGATACGGTCCATGGCCGTATCTATTGGGAGAAATAGATACGGCCCAAGACCGTATCTATTTGGACAAGTAGATACGGCCTTGGGCCGTATCTAATTGGAGAAATAGATACGGTCTTGGGCCGTATCTAAATATTAAACACGCTTATTTTTGATACGGCTTTTGGCCGTGCCTAATGACTTTTGATACGGCCCTAAGCACTGCCTAATTAGCCTTTGTGGTGTAGTGTGTCGCGTCTTAGCAGGGATAATCCAGACATGATCAGACCAGGATCTCAGAAAGAGTTTGTCAAGGAAACACAGAAGCCTTCACAACTCGAAGGGAATAATCTAAGGCCTTCAAGAAATACTACAAATTTTGTGGAGAATGATTCTCAACAATACTTTATTCCTCCAATTAACCACATAGATGTCATTCACGGAGGTCCCCATCTCGTCGGTAGTAGTGAAGAGGCTAAGAGCAGATATATAAGGGAAGAAAGGGATATGATCTTCTTCATTCAGGAAGAGCCACCGTTCAAGAGTTGTAAATTTCAACTCCAGACATCCAACTTAATAATAACCCACAAGAGCTAAGGGGAGTCCGTTACCCGCATAACGATCCGCTGATGATAACTTCACAAATCGGGCTCTATGTTGTAACAAAGATCTTAATAGACACCGGAAGTGCAGTAAATGTTATTTTCAAGCATGGTTTTGATCAAATGAATATTCCAAAGGAGAAGTTGGAACCAAGCTTCGAGCCTATCTTTGGGTACAACAATAAAGGGTCTACTCAAGTAGGGCAGATAAAGCTCTTGGTGCAAATAGGGATTCCGCCACACTCTAGAACTTTTGAAACTTTATTCGTAATAATGGACCAGCCCTTCTATTGGAAAGCCAGTTTTATATAAAGTGGATGCTTTCGTCTCACCTAAGTATCTAATAGTGAAGTTCTTGACTAAGAATGGTTAGGGAACCATGAGAGGGGAGCAATTTAGTCCTCGAGAACCATACTTCTCTACACTTGAACAATTCAAAAGAGATAGTGTTTCTTCTTATGATTCAAAGAAAAGTGAATTAAGCAAAATTGAAATTGAGAAGCCCTTGGATAATATTCTTTTAGGCCTACTATCCAAGGCAAACAAAAAGACAAAAGTAGTTGAAAAGCCCGAGAATGTGTTGAAAAGATTCAACTTCTTTGAGATAAAGAAAATGAAAAGAAGCAAACTAGATAACCAATGAAATAGAGGATGAAGAAATCATTACCGAATTAGATTGCAGAAATGAGCAAGAAAGAATGGAATATGTCTAAGATCTAGAAGAGGTAAGCTTAGATTCACTTGATCCAACCAAAACAGTAAAAATTGGAAAAGAACTAAATGACAATCTCAAAAGAGAGCTTATATGATTCCACTGATCTAGCAAATATGTGTTTTTATACACTTACTCGGATATGGTCAGGATAGATCGATGAATTATGAGCCACGTTCTAAATATAAATCAAAATATCATTCCTGTTCAACAAAGGAAAAGGCCTTTGATAAAATTCAAGCTAATGCATTGAAGGAAGAGATTAAAAGATTACTTGAGAATAGGTTCATTAAAGAAGTATTCTATGCCAATTGGTTGGCTAATCCTATAATAGTTAAAAATTCCAATGAAAAATGGAGAACATACGTTGATTATACTGATCTAGATAAGGCTGCCCTAAAGATTGCTATCCTTTACCTAGAATAGATCAATTGGTTAATGCCACAAGTGGACATAAGCTGTTATCTTTCATGGATGCATACTCATTATATAATCAAATCCCTATGTTCAAACTAGATAAAGAAAAAACAAGTTTTATAACGGATTGGAGGATTTACTGCTACAAAGTTATGCCTTTTGAGTTGAAGAATGTAGGGGCTATATATCAAAGATTAGTAAACATAATGTTTAAGGAACAGATCAGACAAAACATGGAAGTGTATGCGGATAATATGCTAGTTAAGTCCTAAGAAGAGGTAAACCATTTGAAGGATCTTGAGCAAATGTTTGGAGTACTAAGAAAGTACAAAATGAAGTTGAATCCACAAAAATGCTCCTTCGTAATACAATATGGAAATTTTCTAGGATATATCGTCAGTGCTTGAGGAACTGAGGCCAACCGTAACCAAATGAAAGCAATTAAAGATATAGTAGAGCAAAAAACAAGTAAAGATGTGATGAGCTTGAATGGAAGGGCGGCAGCTTTAAACAGATTTATCTTAAAAGCCACTGATAAATGCATCCCTTTATTTGATGTGATTAAGAAAAAGAATAACTTTGTATGGGGAGAAGATTGTAAAAAAGCCTTTAAAGAATTAAAGGACCATCTTGAAAAACCTTTGATCTTATCTAGTACCGTAGAAGGGGAGAATTTATACCTTTACATGGAAGTCTCTAAACATGCGGTAAGTTCAGTTCTAGTAAGGGAAGAAAATAAAACCTAGTTTCCAGTGTACTATACTAGTAAAAGGCTTAAAGAGGTAGAAACTAGATATCCGGTTATAGAGAAATTGGCATACTATCTAATTCTCACTGCTCGAACACTATGAGCCTACTTTTAAGAAATCAAGGTCTTAACTAATTTTCCGCTTATGCTAATTTTTAGTAAGGCCGAAGTGTTAAGAAGGCTAGTTAATGGAAAATAGAGCCTAGCCGATATGATATTGAATTCCAACCCTAAGTGGCAATCAAGGGGCAGGCTCTAGCCGATTTCGTTAATGAATGCATAATTTATTAAAGAACAATCGGAAAAGTAAAATGATTTGAAGCCTAAATGGTAATTATTTGTTGATGGAGCCTCAAATGAGTAAGGGGCTGGTGTAGGATACATAATCGTTACTTCTGATGGACATCGATTGCACTATGCAATGAAGTTAGGTTTTTCCGCTACCAATAATATGGCTGAGTATGGAACAATGGTAGTAGAACTTACCTTAGCCCTTCAGTTAAAGATCCCAAGGATGGAAATTTTCAGCGATTCTCAATTAATAGTTAACCAGTTGAATCAGACATATCAAACGAAAGATGCGAAATTGATCCTTTATGTCAAAAAGGTACTAAAAAATGTTAACCCAATTTGAAGATTTTTCGATACAGTAAGTGCTTAGAGGAAGAAATTGTCAAGTCGATTCTTTGGCTAAGTTTGCTAGATTACGAGGGGCACCAAAAACTCGAATTGTGCCAGTAGGCTTTCAACAAAATCCCGGTATTGAGGAAAAAGCCCCTAAACCGAAAAATGAGGCTATGGTATTGACTAGATCACAAGCTCTAACACACATAGAAAACGAAAAAGAACTGGGAAGTGGAAACGATGGAATCCATGAAGAAACCATCATACAGAAATGAATATTCGGTATGAGAACAATTGGATTACGCCCATCGTTAAATACTTGATAGAAGGAAAACTAATAGAAGATAAAGGAGAAGCTAAAAGGATAAGACATCAAGCTCCAACTTTTATTATGATGGATGGAACACTTTATAAAAAGGATATTTACTCCCTTATTTGAGATGTGTTAGTTCATAAAGTGACAAAAAATTGTTGAGAGAAGCCCATGAAGAATTCCGTGGAGATCATGCTAATGGCATAAAATTAGCCAAAAAGGTCATGAGCAAGGTTTCTATTGGCCCCATATAAATAACGATGTAGTGAATTATGTAAAGAGATGTGATAAATGTCGGAGATTTTCAACAATTCCACATATGCCCTCAAGTGAGTTAACCCCAATCTCAAGTCCATGGCCCTTTGATGTATGGGAAATCGACTTAATTGGACCGTTGCCTATATCTAAGGGTGGAGCAAAGTTTGCTATAGTAGCCATCGACTACTTTACCAAATAGGTAGAGGTAGAACCATTGCCGAATATAACATCAAAAAAAGTACTAAAGTTTGTGATTAAGAACATAGTCGCCCGGTTTGGAATACCATATAAAATAATATCCAACAATGGAACTCAATTTGAAAGTGAGAAATTTACTAGATTTTGCAATAAGAATGAAATAATTGAAAGTTTTCACATGTTGCTCATCCCAAGGCTAATGGAGTTATTGAACAGGCCAATAAAACCATAAGACTATCCACAAGAAACGACTAGACAAAGAAAATAGAAATTTGGTGGAAGAACTACCACTTATGCTCTATGCATATCGAACTTCTGCTAAGACTGCAATAGGACATACCCCATTTTCTTTGACATATGGATGTGAAGCAATGCTTCCGGTCGAAGTTGAGATATGATCTCATCGAAGGATTGCATATGCTTTTGACCCTAATCAAGAGCTAAGAAAAAAATCCCTAGATTTCATCAATGAACTAAGGGATGGGGCAACCATACGAACGGTTGAATATCAACACAGAATATCAAGGTACTACCAAAGGGAGATCACTTCAAAAAGGAGATTTAGTGCTTCGAAAAGTCACGGCAAACACCAAAATTCCAACGGATATACCACTTGGACCAAAATGGAAAGGACCTCTTGTTATCCACGAAGTAATCCCACCAGGGACTTTCGATTATGCCGACCTGATGGCAATGTAATAGCAAGAACTTGGAATGCCAAACACTTGAGACCATATTTTCCTACAATGGATGAATAAAAAAATTGAGACAGGTATATCTACGGAATTAGTAATCAAAAGAAAGAAAGGAACTTATAAAATAAAGGAAAATCATTTGATCCCGCCACAAAAGCCTGGTCCAAGCACCTCCTAGAGGGAGGTTAGAGTAAGTCTCTGGTCCTACCTACAAGGCATGGCCAAAGCACTGCAAGCTTTTGGTCCCGCCTACATGGCCTGGCCGGAGCGCCTCCTAAAGGGAGGACGGAGTAAGCCTTAGGTCATGCCTAAGATGGCATGACCAAAGCACCAACCAGTCTTTGGTTCCGCCTATAAGGCCTGTCCGGAGCGCCTCTTAGTGGAAGGACAGATAAGACTTTGGTTTTGCCTAAGATGGCTAACCAAACGCATTAACAGCCTAAATTATTACCTAAAAGGTAATAAGGGGTTCAATCAAAGCCTAAATCCTCTCCTATAAGGTGTAGAAGGGGCGAAAGGAATCAGTCAAAGCCTAAATCATTATCTAAAAGGTAATAAGGGGTGAAAGAGATCGATCAAAACCTAAATCATTAACTAAAAGGTAATAAGGGGCAGGAGAGATCAACCATGCAAGTGTAACTTTGTCTTGGGAATGGATCAAAGCAATCTTCTAAGAGGAAGTGTAATTAAACACGACCAATCCGATCTAAGCTAAAATTAAAGCAGCCTTCGAAGGAAAGGTCAAGAACTATCTATTACCTAGAACTAGGGTCTCAACGTCAAATATGGACATCTGAGAATTCTTAACCTCCTTGTCAGAAATATTCTGTCAAATAATGGGAATCTTCATTATTGGTTGAATTTCCAGTCTTCTATTAGTTGAAATGAGAATCTTAGCAGATGGATTTCAGGTCTTCTTATCAAGCGAATTTATGGTCTTCTTACCAAATGAATTTCCAGTCTTCTTACCAAATGAATTTAAGGTCTTCTTACCAAATGAATTTATGATCTTCTTACTAGATGGATTTTTGGTCTTCTTATCAAACGAATTTATGGTCTTCTTACCAGATGGATTTCTAGCATTCTTATCAGTTGAATTTATGGTTTCCTGGTCTTCTTGTCAAACAAGTTTCTAGATTATAAACATTACCCTCGAAGTGAAGTTTGTAGAATCCTTATTCATATTGCCAAATCCTTACAGCCTCAAGGCTTATCATTTCCAGTATGGTAATTTGTATGAATCTTTAGGACAAAGATATAGCCAACCCCTTCCTATTGGATCAATTCATTTTTGGGTATTGAACTTAGCTTTACACTAAAGTGTAAAAAACTTCTTTTATACAGAGGGGACAAATGTTATCCACATATTTTTCGATCATCAAATGTACTTGAAAAGTCATCAAGATTTAAAGAAGCAACAAAACCTATGGGAAGATCTGGAAACATTTCAAAAGCAGGAGTCGAGCCTATAAGTGCATGGAGATATCAGACATTTAGTATGAAGGTAGTTGTCGAGCTCCAACTCGAGAGTTGAGTAACTTAAAGGAATTAATGAATAGTTGAAGATATCGAAGCACAAGGGTTATCGAGCTTGAAAACAGAAAGGTTGTCGAGTCTTTTTAACTATAAGAAGTGGTATTGAGTTTCGACAACCATAAGGGTTGTCGAGTATATAAAGAAGAGGAGGTATTGAGCCTCGACAATCGTAAGGGTTTCTGAGCATTTAACAAGCAAGAGGATATGTCAAACATTAACAATGAATCAAGATATCAAAATGAAGAGCCAATCAACAAATGCTTATGGATGCCGAGCTACAACAAACTTGAAAGAATGGGGGACATCTAGCTTCTGCAATACAAAAGCTATCGAGCCCAAAGATAGCAGGATTGTCAAATATGTAGGAAAGGATTTCAAACCTGTAAAACATGAAGTGTTATAGAGGAAGGATGCCGCACCACTAATGGATATCGCGCATCTGGTCACTAGGGGAGGATATCGTGTCTCTTTGGAAAACAAGCCTTAGGTACAGTAATAGATATCGAGCCTTTACAACAATAGATGTTGTATAATGTTTGTAAGCGGTAAGTGATATCAAGCTTCTACAAGGATAATGAATTCAACAAGAATGGTGGGCTTTACCACTTGCAAAAAATCTTGAGCTTTTACAAGCAGTAAGGATACCAAACCTCATAAGACATGAAGGATATCGAGTATCTACAATATATAGATTGTCAAGTATCTACCATCATGAAGGTTATTGAGTAACTACTATAATGCAAATGTAAAGAATCGACAATTGTGAAGGGTATAGAATAATTACTATGCAAAGAGACTGCGAGCATCTAGCTGGATGAACACGTGTCAGCCATCCCGCCTACAACAACCACTATAAATAGACACCCTCCGCTACTTAGGATAGAGTGGATTTTTTCTTTCTCTACTTCTAAATTTACATGTTGTAAACCCTAGATTGGTTTGGGGATTTTAGAGCCGATTTCAACTTCTGTAACTTTTTGCATATAAGGACTTGGACGAAAAACATTGTCATAACATGATTCGAATGTGTATCTTTGACTATTATTGAATAATGGACGTGCATATGACTTGTTTTTGGACTTGGACTTGAATTTGGACTTGCGTATTAATGACTTGAACAAGGCCTCTTAAGCCCTTGCCTAAATTAAAGTTTACTATGTATAATGACTATTATGCCCATTGACATATGAACAAAAGATTTGTGATATATATGAATTGTCTATTTTGTCCATTAGCGAACAAGCAATGGACAATTGCACAATTATGTGACTTGCATATTTCATCTTTGGATATATAGTTTGAACTTTTGAACAACTTCATAACTATATTAAAGATCATGGGTATTATTGGACCATTTCTAATAATATTACTTTGTACAACATCTCGGGTGTTGAGCCAATTTTTGGTTCAATAGTGCCAAATCAGAATTTTAGCGAATAAAACTTGAATATAAAGAATCAATAGAATTGGCAGCTTTTAGTAATCCACACGAACATTTTGAATGGCTTGTTATGCCTTTTGGATTGAAAATGAACTTCAAATATTCCAAAAATGGATAACTTCTATGTTTTGACACTTATCATTTATAGTTGTATATATAGACGACATACTTTTGTTTTCCAATTCAACAGAAGAACACAAGCAATAAGATTGTAATTAAAATATTACTTAAAAAAGGTGCAATTTAGGCCCTAAGAACATTGAACTATTTAAAATAGAAATTGATTTACCCGCCGTTCGTAGCTCGGTTGGTTTGGGAGCTGGGAGATGGGAACCAAAGGACTGTGTCCGGGCAGGTTCGAATCCCAGCGCCAAACCATCAGTGGGAGTTTCAACGTTAAGCATCCGTGTGCGACGACTAAATAAAAGCAGGGTAGACACACGGCGTGGGGTTTACTTAAGTGAGTATCAATGAATACCATGATCTTAAGGTTCCCCATGATCTCAAAAAAATAGAAATTGATTTTCTTGGAGAAAAAAATTTAAGGGCGGACGTTTATTACAGCAACATAAGTACACAAAGGTTAGGAATTTTTGATAAATCTTCACTACGTTAAAGAACTTCAGAGCTTTTTAGGACTGTTAAATTAATAAAAAAATTATACCTAATTTGTCTTCCAAAATTCAGCAGTTACAAAAAAACTTGCTAAAGAATAAACAAATATAATAGCGGTGAGTAGCCGAGAAGATGGAATACAAATAAATTTTCAATTACATTTCAAAAACAAGAAGAGGAAAAATTTAACAAATAAAAGACATGGTAAAGATCAAAAAATTCTTTAATTTTCTTCTACTGATGAGCTAGTTACTTTACAAATAGATGCATCACATAATTTTGGACAAGAGTATTAATTACAAAACAAATGAAATAACATCCTATGTATCTTGAAAATTTGATTAAACATAGGTTAAATATGTTTTCTATGATAAAGAACTACTTACTATTAAATTAGGAATTAAAATACTGAAAAGTTATCTGTTTCATAGACATTTTATGATTGGAATAGACAAAAAATCTATAGCTCAATTTTAAAAGAGAACCATAAATAATCCAGAAGAAAATCTTAGAAGGATTGGAAATATTGGAATAACAATGTATTTAGAAATGTATAATTACGATGGCCACACTAACTTTGTAGCTGATTTGTAACTAGGACATGAACCATAGACAAAATTAATGTAATCATGGAAGAAATGAAAAGACAAGAAGTTTCCGACTAGTACAATCTCCAAAAAAAGAAAAACAAATTCCACAGAGGCCTTAACTTCAGAAAACAGACAAGTCTTCAAAAAGGCTTTTACATCAGCAAAAGAAAAGGAAATTGTCCAACCGACAACACCAACTTACCGAACTTAACTAGTACAAATGAACAAGCATGTTTAAAATAAAGGAAGAACCTTTACTTCCACATGAGTATAAAAACATTATGTTAAAACAATACTAAAAGATTGGTACAATTTTAAGATGAAAGAAGAAGCTATAGGATTGTATGATAATTTGAATGGCTATTATAAGGTTGTTCAATCAAGAGACCAAAGAGCCGTAAACTTTTAGATTTTCCAACTTGAAAAATCCTTTTGGAATATAAAATAATATGGAGCATAAAATAATAAAATAATAGAAGATACAAAAAATCAAGTATCCAAACTTTCACAATTCTTCTATACATTTAGATCAAAAAACACTTGATACAAAAGAAGCAGAAGTATTTAATTACAATTCTGTTGAAGGAAAGAAATTGAAAATAATAATGTCTCGAATATGGACATGATTTAGTGATTTTAAGGGTTCAAAATTTTCATGAATTACTTAAACTTTACGAAATCCAAAATAAAAAAGTACAAGAAATAAATGTTGGAGAAAGAGTTCAAGAAATGATCTTTTTATACAAACAACAGATTATAAGAGAAAGTCAGTTATTTCTTTGTTCCAATGAAATAGAAGATACAGAAATAACCAAGCTCGTTGAAAAAGTGCACTTAATTAAAACAAAAATGAAAGGTCTAGACCGTTGGCTTGTTTTAACGGCATTTCCAAACATAGGGAACATATTTAAAAAGGTTTGGTCCACAAATTTTACATAAATACAAATTATCATGAACACTTTTCGGGTTACATTCTTGAAATTTGCAAAGCAAAAGTTTTTGAACATACTAATAAATTTCATAATATTTTTCTATTTAGATCTTGAGCATATGAAAAAAAAAGTATATTCATATTTATCCGTCAGTTCAAATTTTTGAACTCCATAAAGTCATTGAAAATCCTCAACGTGAGTTTGAAATATTTGATAAAAGGAAATTATTAGAAGAAAATGAGATACACCAAGCTAGAGATGAAGTTTTAACAGAATCAATCGATCTAGGGATGTGTTTCTCAATACACGAAGACAAGACAATCTTATTATATGATCATCTTTCAAAATATGGAAATTATATTAATAAGATAACCATGACCAAACATTTCTTAAAGTCCCTCCTTGCTTCAATCGGAATCCAGTGCCAAAAAGAATATTTTATTTTAGAAGAAGAGAGAGAGAGGATTATTTGCAATGCCAAATGGAGATAAATAGCACATTTAATGAAGAAGGAATCGCAGCTCTTGAAATTAAAGAATAGCATTCAAATTAGAAAAAGAACCATGAATAACCTAAACATATACTCTAAAGGAAAACATCTCAGGATACTAGGCTTTTATATGCTATCTATTACCTACCACATAAAAATCAAAAACACACCACCTACCTATATTTTATATGCATAATGCTACTCGGATCGGCAATTGTTTTGTCATTTCATGCGAAAGAAGCAAAAACCATCGGATTTCTACTGACCCCCTAATTTCAACCATTTAAACCTAGATCCGCATAATCTGACTAATTATTTTCGGTCATTCTAGCGTTGTCTATTTTATATATCCTAATTTTTTCTTTTTAAATAAACATCTCACTGTTCTAAAATATATTATCATCTACCTACCTATCTGTCTACACCGTGTGTACACACATATGTATGTGTATATATATAGGTTGGAAATTAGAGCGTCTACTATTGTAAAAAATCGTGATTATGAATGTCGGCCATCAAAAGTCTGCTGGGTTTCTAGTCTTTCTTTTACAGCAGCATCCACCGCACCGCCGGTTTCAATATTTTATAGCATAAAACATAGCATTCACGTACCCGCATACTCGTCAACTTATCCGCACAATTCTCAAATCATTACTTCAGCATCTAATCTGTATCATCGTGCTCCATGTGCTACTATTCACTCACCGTATCAACAGAAGTCTTATCTTTTTCTTTAGATCTTTTTTGGAACGATATTTAACTAATTTCAAGAAAGAGAAAAAAAAATGAGAAGAGAATCGGAGAAGACAATTCCATGCGACTACTGCACGAATTCGCCGGCTGTGATATACTGCCGAGCGGACTCAGCAAGACTCTGCCTTTCGTGCGACCGACACGTGCACTCAGCCAACGGTCTTTCTGCCAAGCACGTCCGGTCTCAAATCTGCGCCAACTGCGGGTCTCAGCCCGCGACGGCCAGATGCAGCTCCGACTGTTTCTTGTCGCTTTGTTCCGACTGTGATTTCGACGCTCATGGGTCTTCTGGGTCGGGTAAAGATGAAGGCAGGTCGGGTCTTCATGCTCGGATTGCTGTCGAGAGTTTCACTGGGTGTCCGACTGCGTTTGAGTTGGCGGGTACTTGGGGGTTGGATCTTGCAATTAAAGCTAAAGATGGGTTTGATGGACCAGGTTTTGGATGCTTTGGATCTGGATCCGATTGGGGGAATTCCGATTCGTTGTTGGCTGTGGATGCCGTCTTTCAAGTATGATTTAGCTTTCTTTTGCTTTTACAAACTATTAGCTATATTGAGTTGCTCTGTGTCACTTTTGTGTTGCGTTGTCAACTTGTCATACCATATTGCATTAAATGAATGACATTTTATTGCCCAAAAAGGGTAATGTATGGTGAATAATAAGTAAAATATATTAAGAATTATATACCGTGATGTGAATAGTAAAGTTCCTTACAATTTCACTCTCCGCGATATCAAGCTCTTTTGGTACTCTAGTTGTTGGATGACTTATCCCTCCATTTCATATTGCCAAATGAAATATGCCTTCTTACTCGGCACTGCATTGTTGGGGTTGCTCGATTTTCTACTAAAGATTAAGTAGTTAGGTACTTTGGAGTGCACGGATTTTATAGAATAAGATTGGATAGTTATGTTGAAATTGTTGGCACCCCCTCGCATCTCCGCTATGCTCGTCTTCTTTAGGATATCTTACAACGTAGGGCTAATAATAATCCAATCTGCGCACCCACTTTAATACAGTGCGAGCCACATACATAACAAGTTAATCATTTTATATTCTCGGGAACAAGTAACGTGAAGCAGAAATTTGGGTGTATATAGGCACTGCCCAATTAAAATATGCAATTTTTTTTTGGGAGTACCCAGAGAATCAAGATTTGCTTGTTAACTCCGAGGAAGTATGCCCCAAACATATGCAATGATTTATTATCTTAAACTTGTTCTGTAGATTTGTTTATTGTTTAATAATTCTTACAATCCGATATGCTTTCAGGACTTGTATGTTCCTTGTGCGGATATTAAGCAGCAAAAGAGCAATCCATTATTAGATCAATTGATTGAACTTGCTAATAGGGACTCATCAACGTCAAATTATCAAACAGAGGAAAAACCTGAATCACCTCTTCCATCAAATCTAAGTCCCAGAACTCCATGTAGGGGAAATAGTGGCGCGAAAGATCAAGAAGAAACTAAACAAACAGTTGAACAAATACCAACGTTTACTGCATTGCTTAACATGGCAGCTCCTACAACCAAATGGGCGATCGAAGATGATGAAGATACTATGTGGAAAAATATTGGTGGTCCTAACGACCATGGCACTCAGGTTTTGTATCATTTGTGAAAATTAGTTTCATTAAAAATAATTATGAGCCAATTTTAGAAAATTCTTAAAACTTATCTGTTTAACAGTTTAACATTTCAATTTCTGTATTAATTAATTAATTTATAGTGAAGTGAACTTCAAGCTTTTCGCACAGTTAATCGGTTAAGTTGAATGTCAAGTAAAGAAATATGTTCATGTAGTTGTTAGGGATTATTTCTTATAATTTGCGGGTGGTTTCTGGAAAATAAGGAGTGAGCTTATTTGCGAATGGAAATTGATACCTCTTCATTGCCTTGAGTCTAAAAATAGCAAATGGCTTATAGGCGCTATGTAATCTTTGTGATGAAGACCAGTCTTTGGATGTATCTAAGTTGTTAAGTGTAACTCACAGGTTGTTTTCTTGTAGTTATGTTGCAGCTTGACAAATTTGCAGGTAAAAGTTGCAATTTGCAGTCCTATACTCTTGTATCCCATGCACACTATATTTTTGTCGTATATACTGTTGATAGGTATCATTTCTCAGATTCTATTTTGCATAACTGAATTAATACCGAGGCTAAAAATGAAACATTTGGAGGCACTGGTTATTTGTTCATTGTAAAACTACTACTACTTCAGTTATGAATAGAACAAGGAGACATATTATCTTTTATTTGGCATCTTTATAATGTATGATGATAGATACAATCATAACAATTTTGAATTTTCCATTATATATTAACTGGGGAAATAAGTTTTTTGGTGAGGATTTGAAAAAATAAGTAGTTTATTAATAGCGTATCAATTTTGGGTAATGACTAATGCTTTGTTGATATTAATCCACTATTTGCATAATAAAATACTTGTAGAATTGTACTTCTGGCCATATCTGATACAATTTAACCCCATGCACCATTGAAGAATCATGGACTGATGACTAATCTTTTAGCACCTGACCACGAGATATGTATACAGTTATACTTCAACTATATCTAATATGATGTTGTGTTTCGGCACTCCAACGCGTCTCATAAACGCCCGCTTCATTGTTCTGAAATGACGTCACCTTAATAAAGCTTTCGATGTGCCGGCGTTTCGATTAAACATCCATTTCATCGCCTTTCGAAACGAGTACATACATGGTCTTTGACAATATTTGCTTGTAACAAAATGAATTCTCAATGTTACGTGCCACCAGTCTCACATATATACCACATTATGCACCATATTTCTTGTGATGTTAGACTTTATTGTTCAACCCACACACTCACAATGCGAGTCACACCTAACAATTCTCCACCTTAACGAGCATTTCCTCTGACCTTTATTTGAAGCATACTAAAGAAGTTCTGCAGTTGGGTTATGCTACATTTTTCTCACATCTTTACGCAATTGACGAGGCTATGTTATCAAATCTCCACCTTAAGGTGAGTACTTTCCACTCAAGCCTTCTAGAAGCATCAGTTCTCAGCGTAGTGGGGCAGACTGTGTATCTAGTAGTGGGGGCAAGGCTGCCTACATATCTTCAACTCTTAAGGAGTCTTTTTTTCGGTCACTCTCGCATCATCTAATGGTCTTTTGAACCTTCGGCTCTGATACCATGTGTTTTGGCACTCCAACGCGTTCCTATAAACACGCGCTTCATTGTTCTGACGCCACCTTAATGAAGCTTTCAATGTGTCAGCTTCTCGATTGAACATCCCTTTCATCGCCTTTTGGAACGAGCATATACATGATCTTGACAACACTTGCTTGTAATAAGAGAAATTTCTAATGTTACGTGTCACTAATCCCACATATATGCCACGTTATGCATCGTATTTTTTGTGATGTGAGACCTTATTGTTTAACCCACGCACTCACAATGTGAACCACACTTAACATACGATTACCCTCATGCATTAGTGAACGAATCATGGGTTGATGACGGTTTGTTGATTATTAGCTTATTCCTAAGTTTACAACAAATAAATTGATGCCCACTTTTAAATTATCGATGATAAGAGGGGTTAATGGTAAAACTGGAACGATAGATTCCCTCCGAGCGGTAGCTCACCTTGTTTAAGGCACTAAAGGTAATGAAGAAGTTTAATGATCGGTTTTCAATGGTAGTGTTAAACCTATTTATTAATTACCTGGAGTGTGGGAACTCTATGAAACATTCCCTCAGGATTTACAGACAGTGTCTGGTTTGCCTGAGTATCAGATGTAGTATGGTGATGCTGCTGACGAGAGTCTCTTGTTAATTAATTCTTTGGTGCAGCCTATGAAGAGTTTCATTACTCTTGTTCATTAATTCCTTTGTGCAGCCTAAGAAGAGTTTCTTTGCAGTTTGGCATCAATATCCTTCAACTATGCTTTTTCCCTCCTTTTTTATCCTCATGCTTGAGTGATGATTTCTTAAAATAACAACAGGGTGAATGGACTATCAAGTTTGATGTTTTGAGCGTATTTCGCATTCCTACGATCCTCTTGAGTTTTGCAATTGAAGTAATGTTGTGTAGGGTGACAACAAGATCTTACACTGTTTTCTGACTAAATTAGCTATGTTCTAAGCTTGTGAACTGTTTGCCTTTTCCATGTAATTACAAAAATATGTTAATCTAGTCAAAGGTTTCTTAAGCGTTTGTTTAGAAATATTAATTTAACTATACCCCTGTCTGCTTCACATATTTTTATGCTTTCATAGCTTAGTTGCTTGTTGAACTTGAGGTGTAGAGTTGTGTCAGATGATGATAAATCATTTTATTCAATGAGATGACATTCTTGATTGTTCATGTTGGTGATTTACACAAGAAGATGGCAGTAGATATGAGAATAGCTGGCCTTGAATGTTTATTAGTTTTGTTCAATTCATGCCTTTTTTTTCCTTCCAGTTTTCATCAATTAACATACTATCTAGTGCTTTGTTACTTTCAGATATGGGATTTCAACCTTGGAAGATCACGGGGTCACAACGAAGCTCAACTTGAACATGGATATGGTACCAACAACGCTGGTTTTACGATAAAGAGCTATAATGATCTTCTCAAAGAGAATTCCTTTTCAACAACAATGATTCTAGAAGATATAAATGACCCAAACATCCCTTCGGTAAATGATGTTTTGTCTTCTGATATCCATCTCATGCAATCAAGGAATTCGAGTCAAAACCTTGTATGCAATTCATATTTATCTTAGATTTTGAAGTATAGTATTATGAAAATATGGTAGTGTTCCCTTGAATATTGCCATCCCTATTTTAGATTGGACAGTCTATGCACATCCCTATTCACATCCCTGATTTAGTATTATAAAAGCTTATATTTCCTATGAACTATTATTCTATTAAATGGTGTTTCCTTTATTCTAGTAAATATTGTTTCACATCCCTTCTTTGCATTATGGATGGGTAATGCTTTCCTATGTTTATGATATGATTATGGTAAGTCACATCATCCAGTTTTAGGGCTGTTATGGTAACGGTAAATTTACCATTACCATACCATTACCAGTCAATCGGTTACCATTTTAAAGTAAAGTCGGTATACCAACATAATCAGTATGGTAACGGTAAATTTATCATTTTTTTGGGTAAAACATCGGTAATATTTTTTCAAAACCAACGGTAACGGTAATTTACCAATACACTCATAATACATTGATATTCATGTAAGATATTGTATTATGGGCATTTAGAAGCAAGAAAACGGTTCAATTTATTTCAGTAATTCAATTCAAATGATGATTAATACACTTCTTTTCTATGTCCTTTATTAAGTGACCCAATGAGATATATAATGAAGCATCATTCAGTAAAAATATATCAACTTATTATTTTTCTAGATAAATGGTAATTTACCATTACCAGTGTAACGGTTACCAGTGTATCGATTACCAGTCATCAGTATACCAGTCAATCGGTAACGGTAAACAATTTTAGTTTACCAGTAAAAAAGGTACGGTAACGGTATTTACAAAATGATAACGGTAACCATTACCATAACAGCTCTATCCAGTTTTGTCATAATTTGTAGGTTGGATATAGTAAATACGTGTCAGTGTAAGAATGCATCCAATAACAATGTAAAGTTTGGAAAAGAATCGTCTTAGGTGCCATTAGATTATATTCTACTGAAGTCGTAGACTAGTCTAATTAAGGTATGCAATGTAGTAATGCATAATATATATTGGTTTAGTCCCACTCTGAAAGACCGATTCTTGGAGTTTTGCGTGCATGCGAAAATAAAAACGTGTCAGATTGTTGAAAATGATGATTAAATATAGTCGGTTTGCTTGTCTTTGTAGGTTCCCTCCTACGGTTCTTTTGATAATATTTCCCCATGAAATGAATATGATATCTGGATATATATACTTTTTTGTTACAATATAGAAGTAGTACAATTACTAGTTGATATTGATCTCTGATAATTATCTTTACTGTCTTCTTCTTCTTCCTTTTTTTTTTTGGGTCATTATAGTTTTATTCTTTTTTGTGAAAATCAATTAGATGCTGATATCTTCTGTCCCCAACTAGCAGGGAAAAGCAAACATTTCTGGGAAATGGAACAATGATGCAAATAAGTCAAGCTCGGTAACCTCTTCGAATAATTTACCAATCACCGTTCCATCTATGTGTGCCACAAATGAACCGTTATCCGGCAGCAGCATAAAAGAAATTTGTTTTGGAGAACAACCCCCAATAGTCAGAAATGAAACCTTGAAATCGATTAAGGTTGATAGTGAGATATTAGCCCAAAATCGTGGTAATGCTATGTTACGATACAGAGAGAAGAAGAAAAATCGCAGGTAAGATGGTTTTCATGTTGTCTTTGATTTCACTGAAATGCATATTAGGCTTTGTATTTTTTTTAAAGATTTGAGCAGATGTCAAGTATTTCAGAAACGGATATTCAACGATCATAAAGTAAAGCTTATATATGTGATCTGGTATGTTTGAGTGACCCACATAAACAGTTTTTATTTTTCTCTTTCCTCTTCATAAGAAATGATCAATACGTGTAATCTGATTACTTAATGTTGGTCGACATAGAAACATCGTAATGCTTTGCTAGTGTTATTATGTTAACCTATTCCCTTCTATAATATAGTATGATGATTGTGAAACCAATTAACTATACATGTTTCATTATATATTTAAGTTTAAATGGCCATATGGACGTCAGGGTAGTATTATAATCAGAAATCTGAATCTTGAATTATTTGTTTGCTTTTTTTTGGTTTTTGATTTATAGTCTGTTAGAGATATTGATAAAGGCAAATTTTAGAATTAGACTTCACAAAATTCCTATTGCAACTATAACCTTCGTTTCAAACTTGTCACAAATAGCTTTGGTTTTCACTAGATTAGAAATTTGTGCTTGAGCTCTTTGAAGAGGGTTTATGTGTAAACCAAACCAATTTTTGTAATAAGTTTGAAATGAAGCTTATAGATGCAATGGTTTTTCTTCTTCTTGTTTTTTTTATGAAAATAAAGAAGAGAAAAGAAAAATCCTAATTCTAAATTTTTTACAGGGCCAGTTGACAATTTTGTATGCGAATAATACCTTATCCACATTGGATATTATTTTAATGACATAAATGTAAAGTTTAGTTCAACATGTTTTTTCCCAGTTTTGATGATAAAAAAGGTACAAACAATGAGAATATATTGAATTTACACGCACACAAAAGGTAAATTATTACCTTAATAAATTAATAAATACCAATCATTCATTATACTAAAATATGCATAATATAAACCATTATACCAATCATTCATTATACCTTCATATCCGCAATCATAACCGTTTTTTTCCCGATGTTAGATGGATTTTAGATTTTTCGGTTATCCATTGGCATGCTTAATTCGAACTATAGGCAAAAAAATTCTACGAATCGCACATGTTTGCAGGTTTAGTCATAAACATGTTAATTTAACATCTCAATTTTACAACTATGATGCCCCTGACATCCTTTTTATTCACCAGTCAAGATATTTTACTTACAAGAATTCACTCTACTATTTTTATTTTATTTTTCTAAAAAACAGAATTTGGTTCCTTATCTGGCTTTGAATTATGCATAGGTATGAGAAGCATATACGCTATGAATCAAGAAAGGCAAGGGCCGATACTAGGAAGAGAGTAAAGGGCCGATTTGTTAAGTCTACAGAAAACCAAGATGCTGAAGTCGAAGGCTGAACATATTCGTTTCTGATTCAGATGATTATGCCGACGTTTTGGTGTACATATTGTATCTTGGCATTTTGTTTGTAACTTTTAAGATCATGTTATTAAGCTATATATATGTATGTATCTCCGGTTCTTTGGATTCTTGAATTTTGTCAATTACTATGCATTGAGTCGTGCGTTTGGAGTTTCTTTCAGTATCCTATTATCAGTTTGTATCTTATGTACCTTGGAGTCATTAATCTGGCTGTGAGCCCATGGATATTATCAGATGTGTTATGATAATGGTAAATTTTCCATTACAGTATCATCATCAGTCAATCGGTTATCATTTTTGAGTGAAATTGGTATATCGGTTTAATCGATATGATACTGTAAATTTGTCATTTTCTATGGTAAATTAGCGTAAATTTTTTTTAATACCAACGGTAACGGTGGTTTTAATAGACAATTTATAACATTAAAACTAGACAATTTATAACATATGTATATTCATGTAATATGCCGTATTATATGCATTTAGAACCAAACAAATGGTTAAATTTAATTCAGGAATCAGGTGAAATAATGTTAAATACGCTTCACTTCTTTCTCATTTGTGTTTTTTGTTAAGTAACATTATTGATAGTATAACGAAGAAGTGTTATGATGTGACTACATGTCAAGTTACTAATCTTTTTTAGACAAACGATAATTTACCATTACCAGTGTAATGGTTACTAGATTATCGGTATACCAGTCTATCGGTAACGGTGAGCAATTTTAGCCTACCAGTAAAAACGGTACGGTAATTGTATTTGTGAGATGGTAATGGTTACAACAACCCTAGGTATTGTTAGCTTTTAATATTGATATATCCACCTTTAACAAATGCATTTTACATATTGAATTTAATCCTTTTTTGTGCTTTGCATCAAGGCGAAGTTCTAGGTGGAAACCAAATCAAAAGTTATCAGAAGCAATTGTTTAGCTATGGGTCCATAAACAAAAGAACAATCAGCGAATCAGGTTCATTTAACATGTTCTAACAATAAAGTAATTTTTTTTTCCAGATTTGTGCCAGCATTGCACGATGAGGTGTAGGGCACTGATTCAGCTCCAGTATGCGGTATGAACGATCCAATTTCTTTCCTATTTATTGGTCTCTTCCTAGTACAATAATAGACGTAACAAATTACATCACTTGAAACCAGGTGGTAATGGAGTATGGAAAGTAAATCGATAGATCGGCTTGGTAAAGATGATGGGTGGAGCTCAGAAGCATTATAATATGACCTTGGGTATGGAGAATATGATTTTGCTCATGTACCAAAGCAAGACTTTACCCATTTACTTTACCCATGTATGTGGATCCTTATGATTATTAATTAAATGTTAAGTTTCAAAGAATGAACTCGTAGAAAAAATTATTTTAAAATAGATTTTTGGTTAGAACTTATTATAGAAATATATCTTGTTATAAGGTTGTCTACGCACAATTTGAAAATGCATAAAAATATACACTCACATTTTAAAAATACACAAACGTAAGCTTTAAAGTACACGTGATGGAGTCTGGATGTAGAGAAGGGGAGTCGTCGATGATGATAGTACGTAAGGGCTCGACGGTGGTGACGACTATGGTGTTGACTAGTATTGCTCGTTTTTCTCGAGAAGCAATAAACGTACTGGCCCGTTGGTTTTCCAATGATCTTGGCTTGCCTCAAATGGCCTTTGATCACTTTATCTGTCACCTTATGTCTACCAGCATCTGTGTGATTCGCAATATACAACAACGCCCCACTACTGTCAGCTTCGGATAGCGGCCTGACCAGGCACGAATCTTAGTGAAAAGTTTGCCCGTCAAGGACAAAAATAGCTTGGTAGTCACCCTATGCTCAACCCTCCTCATCCTTAACCGACTTCCTTCAAAGAGCGAATGACATCATGACAGTAGAAGAGGCAGATCTCTCCGACAGTGATGAGGAGAGCAAGCGAAACAACAAAAACAGCTAAAGAGAGGAGAGCCATCGTAGGAAGAATGGTCTGCAGGAGAGCAAAAAGAAGCATTTAGAGGATGGTTCACGCTTCAAACCCAAGTACAAAAACTACGCCTCCTTAAATCGTGAATGGAAACCATCTATCTCGCCACCCAGGATCACAGACCATATCAAGGGCCTTCTCCCTCCCAAATCGAGTGGAAGGAGGAGCCCCAAGGTAATGAAAAATACTGCGAGTTCCATCAATTTAACGACCACTCTTCACATGAGTGCCAACACCTCAAGAACGAGATAGAGTGATGAATTTATGAAGGTGTATTAGTGTAGTATGGAAGGCAACAGGTCGAACAACGAAATGCCCAATCAAATTTACATGCCCAATGTAACACCCCTAATTTTATTAGCATTATTCAAGAGATTTAATTAGAATAAATTAAATAGAATAATGTAGACAATGAGATTGAGGTTGATTAATAAATTAGGTAGTCGTGCTTATTTAAAATTTAATGAACTTGTATAAATGGTTAGGAAATTAAACATAAGGGCATTATGGTAAATAACCATACTTCCCACCCTTATACTATTCTCACTAGGTCATACATGTTCATTTTACTTAAAACAAAATTTTATAACCGTGAGGAGCAAGGCCGACCATTAGGAAGAAGAGAAGAGAAAATCAACTTAAAGCTTAGGATTCAAGTTAGAAGGAATCAATCTCAATCAAACTTCAATTTCCTTATCCAATCTAAGGTGAATAATAATTTCTACATCTCTATTTTAGTTTTATGATCATATGGTTTTGGATTTTAGGGTAAATCTGTTTTTATGATATATTGAATGATGATATGCTTGAATCATGATTTATATGGATTAAACAAGTTTGCTAAAAAGAAGATATATACGGTTTTAGGGTAAAACTAAGATGAAATGATTTTAAATGCCATGGGAAAATTTTATGTTATAGAAAACATGATTTTGGAGATAGATTTCAATTTCCATAATTTTCTAAATTTATGTGGATTTTATATTAATTTTCTAGCGAAGAAAATGATTTATTGAGTTATAAATTAATTACAGCTAAAATAATTATTATTTGGGTTCAAAATTTTTATATGTTGGGAAACATATTAAAATAGACTTTCTAGGATTTTTCCAGATTTTTCCTAAGTGATTTGATGAATATATAAAATTATTTAAGGTATGAGACTTAAATGTTTTATATATTTAATTAAGGAGATGTTATCCCGCCTTTTGGTAAGGCCGTGACACCAAAAAGTTGACCGGAAAACTAAAGACAGTTCGTCGTAAAAGTTCGTTATACACTGTTTCACCATGGATATCAATGATTTTTGCCCGAGTCCGGATCAGGCTACAATTGATAAGACACATCAAGCAAAGTCATGGGAACCAGAGTTCCAAATTTCGAGTCAATCCGAGTTCGTATGCTCAAGATATAGTCGATACAAGATGAGGACACAACCTTGTATTAGAATCCATAAAAGGGCCCTATGTTTGAATCGGTGAGGTAGGAATGCTGTTCGAATCCATCAAAAAAGAATCCATTCGAATCCATCAAGGTCGACTCCATCATCTTCGTATCCATCAGAGCAAGTTCCGTTCGAATCCAATGCGTCAAGCTCACGTGATCTACTTCGAATCGATGAGGTCTCAGTCGATTCGAGACCATCGGATTCCCCCAGCTTCGAATCCATCGAAACGGGCTACATTCGAGTGCAACGTTTCAGACCCTTCAGGCTTTCATCTGCTTCGAATCCATGCAATTAATGCGCTTCGACTCCATCGCATAAGTCACTTCAAAACTACACTCCGCATCCAACTTCGAATCGATCAACCGTGTTATACCTAGATCGATTCGAACAAATGCGCCTTCGAATCCACTGCCTCGAATCCAAACCATGGATTCGACCCAGTCAAACCAGAGTAAAACACGGATCGATGCAAGAAGCACGCGCCACGTCACTATGACCATCGAGTCGACCCTATCGATTCGAAGGGGTCGATTCGAAGTATCCAGGATTCACCAGAAATGCAACGTTGAATCGATCATATCTCGAGTTCTACAAGTCCAAATGCCATGAAATTTTCACGGAAGCTTAAGCACATGTTGAAGAATGTTCACGCCAAATTTCAGCTCGATTGGACAATTTCTTGATCGATTCGAACCAAGGGTCGAATCGATCCCAAAGTGGGCCCGGATCTCTAGATTTCGGCCATGTGGGCCCCCTGACGTACCAGAACTGGTCTACCCTCATTTTAGGCGAAATATCAGCCTCCTGCACCTATAAATAGAGCCCCTGGTCATTCAGAAAGAAGGTCGGATAATTCTAGGAGCAAAAGAGCACTCATACTCTGCCAGATTTACTCAGAGTCACCACTGCTTCCTTAGATTCAGATTGTAATCATATAATCAGTTGTACTACGTCAAAAGAAATTGTAATCATCAAGTGAACATCAATAAAATCATCAACTTCAGAGTGGACGTAGGCAAGATCGCCGAACCACTATAAATCTCGTGTTTCTGTTCATTATTTTTGAATTGTGATACTCTGTTTGCTTAGATTTGAGATTTGTGTGTGAATATTGTTGATTTATATTCATATACTGGTGCTTTCACAACATTCGGGGTTTGTGACCAATTTTGGCGCAAACAGGAGAAGGGACATTTTACAAAATAAAATGATTATTTAATTCTGAAAATAGTGGCAACAATTTTTTGAAAACATTTGTTAACCAATAAGATTTTGACAAGCAAAGGCAGGTTAGTTGAAAAGTTATATTTTTTAAGTTAAAAACAAGAAAATCATGCTTTTAGCATGTTTTAGCCATTTTGGTATCAGACCTTCCGACCCAGACCTTCATAGCTTTCAACAAGGTCAAACCAATGCATATGGTATCGTTACTTCGTACGTAATGAATTGGACAAGGCCGAAGGGTTCTAAGTCGAAAGGTTGGTTGCCAAAGAGGTTGAAGTGTGTTTGTTTTATAAACCAAAGATAGCGTGCTTTGCTTTCAAATAAGAGCTTTCAACTTGGTTGCTTTCCACCAGGTCAAATGTTTAAAATAAAGGTTTTAAACCTTTCGACGCAGTCGAAAGGTTACTGCAGTTTTATCACTATTTTGTTTTGAAACCTTTACTGCTGCTTTTGTTTTGTTTTGATTTGAACCTTTCGACAAAGTCGAAAGGTTTACTTGTTTTAAAATTAGCCGCTTCTCCATGCTTTCGAAAGAGAGCCTTCGACTTAGGTGATTTACCCTTGTTTTCTAATTGAGGTATGCCCAAAGCTTTCAAAGCAGAGCTTTCGACTAAGTCAAAAGGTAGCTTCCAATGAAGTCGAAAGGTTTTTAAAAGAAGATTTTCCACATGTTTTAAATTGAACCCAGTAAGCTTTCAAAAGGTTTATGTTTAAAAGGTTGATTACTTTCGAAAGGTTTGAGTTTCAATGGTTTCGAAAGGTTTTCTTTCCAATGGTTTCGAAAGGTTTGATTTCCAATGCTTTCGAAAGGTTTACTTACAAATTGTTTGGAAGTTAGGCTTCCACTCTTACTTAATGATACTTCAACCAAGTCGAAAGCTTTCGAAGGAGGGGTTTTAAAGTATTATAAAGGTTAGAACCTATTGTTCTAAAAATTTATGGTTTATGCTTTCGAAGGGGTCGAAAGGTTGCTTTCGAAAGGGTCGAAAGCAAAGCTTCCGAAGGGGATACTTTCGAAGGGGTTGAAAATTTGTTTTCTTTTAACCTCATAAAATAAACGTTGTTTAACCTTAGGGATACCGGGGTAGGTTTAATGAATTCAACACAATAGTTGGGGATATCAACACTTATATGTTTTGACAATCATTGGGGATACTAATGTAAATTATAAATGGATATAACCTAAATTAGGGACACTAATGGCAATAGGTTAATCATGTGGCTAGCATGCGATAATTAGATTCATGTGGGTAGCATGAGTTAAATGGTCAAGTTATGGGTTCATAGTTATCCTAAGAAAACTATGGGATGTATGATGGATAGTCAACATCAAGTTGGAGATGGATAGTCTCCATATGATTGAAGAAAGGTTCATAGTAATCCTAGGAAAACTATGGGATGGTTGATGGATAGTCAACATCATGTTGGGGATGGATAGTCTCCATATGTTAGATGAAAGGTTTATAGTCATCCCAGGAAAACTATGAGATGTGAGATGAATAGTTCACATCCACTTAAGAAAAATGAAAATGGGATGATAGCCCCACTTTGAGGCAAATTAAAATCTAATAAGGGATGGGAAAATCCTAAATGTTTGCAAGTATGCATATCATCAAAATATTTCGAAAATGTACTTTTTAACACTTGTGAATGCAGGAGCACAGTACATGGCTTTATAAAGGTTTTAGGATACTAGTGAGGGGAAAACTCGTTCCGTTAGACGGTGTGGCCTCACTAAATATCTAAAAAGGATTGAGATGTTAGATTATTATTCATACCAGGCTTTATGTCTGACTCGAAGTTTTTGCTTTTCCCTTAAACTCACGGGTACTCAATTGATTTTGAGTTGTTTGAGGTTTAGGGTTTTTAGGTTCTCTTCTTAGATGAATAAAGCCTCCGGAGGCGTGCAGGAGGCAGATAGATATTTAGAGTTTTCTTACTACTGTGTGTTTTTTTGTAAAGGAAGATTTATTAACCTTACTATATACTCTGATCAACCAAGGGGGCATCTTTATATGTCGCTCTTGGCGTAATTGTAATAGTTATATTTTGCTGAACGTGGTTAACGTAATTTTGTGATTATGTAATGAACTTGAAATGTTTTGATTTGAATGTGGAAATATGTTTTATGGAATTGTGAATTTTTTTTCCATATTTCTGTGATCTGTGTATCAATGTATCTAGCACCGCCGTATTTGGTTGCCGAAGATTAATAACTATGGATGACTGCAGCATCCGTAGCCGTTAGTTTTGGGCCTCCAAGTAGGGGGATGTTACAAGTTGGTATCAGAGCATAGGGTTATGAAACTTTAAAGAAAGGGTAAATCTAAAAGCTTTTTGAAACATAATTCAATGAAATAAATAAATAATAATAATAAGATCAGGGTTTGGGTTAACGATGTAGTAACGTACTTGTATTTGATATATAGGTATACATCTAAGTACGTATTCCCCTCTCTCTTAGACCGCTCTTCTGTATCTTACACTACACTTAACATGCCATTTTGTAACACTTTTCTCATTTCAATTTGTAACGGTTATTACTGTTAGGAATTTCTAACAAATATATATGTTATAAATGCTTGCAACTCTTATTTCCGTTAGCAAATATAGTGACTTTGTAAATAGATAAAAGTATTATGGGCAAGATTGTCATTTTATTTTTTATTTTTGCTTATCCCATTCCTCACGCTTCTTTTCTACGCTACAGATCATTTCCTAAATCTAAATTTATCGTGTTCAAGTGTTACCGCCCCATCTGCCTCAAGGATTATCGCCAGATTCACCTCCAAGTTATCGCTTCCTCCTCCTCGTTATTGTCCTAGGACTATCGCTGCCTCCGCCTCATTCTCTGTATTAGGGCTATTGCCCGTATCCCCCGAGCTCATTCCAGCACCGCCTCCACAAGGTATTTTTCAGGGGGAAACTGAAATATAATTTAGATCTTTGATATAGAAGCCTTGAATTAATTGGGTGAAGTCGGCTCTGGCTATAACAGTTAATCAGATTCTCTTTTGAAATATAATTTATTTAAGGATTAACTTGTCTCCTTTAACGATGTCTCTTTTGAAATTTGTTTAAGGATTAACTTGTCTCCTTTAACGATGTCTCTTTTGAAATATAATTGTTGTTGTGAGAACATTTATTGAAAGTAGTAATGGATATATGCTTTACGTATATGATTTTTGCTTCAACCTCCTACAATTGTTTACGTATTGAGTTAGATTTCTTATTTTATTTCCTCTTAGTTCATTGCATATTAGTTGTTTTGGTAGGGTATCATTCTATTTGTTTTTTTAGCAACATAAGCTTATTTGGTTAAATCATTATTTGTTACACCATAATTAAGTTATTGGTTTGATTCCCATAACCATCCGAGACTACATAAACTACTATGTTTTTCAAAATTGTAGCTCATCCTATAAAAGTGGAAGAAAAAATTGTTATGATGATGAGGTTGTTTGATAATTTATTGTTTGAAATATCTATAGTTTGAATGTTAAAAAAGAGGAGATACATAAAGATTATTTGAATGTTTTGAGTTAGCACCTCAGTCTAGTGTTTGTATCATTTTCTGGGTCTGAGAATGGGTTATGCTTCTTGCTTATAATGGTACATAACTGTCAACTCTTTAATTTAATATACGGTACAAAATTTTATTTTTAATTCATCATGCTCTATGATAAATGATGAGCGACCAATAAACATAGTTCAATATATGCAGTTGAAAAGTCGGTATATTTATAGTTATTACTTGGAAATTTTAACTGCTAAACTGTATTCATTATGAAAACTAATGAATGAATATAAACAATACTACAACAATTTCTGTGTATTGGTTAAAATAATATCCTTGAAAAAGGCCAAATTCAGCTCGAGTGAAATACTACCCGTCTAACGGTGGGTCAAAGCAGCGACAGGTTATCGTGATATATGTGTACTGCTCGAGAGAAATGTGTTCCAGCTCTCTTTGTTCAAAATGTGAAGAATTACATGATATATGCATCTAGTTTTGTTTTATGTTCTTCCTAAGTATTTGACATTTGGTGCAAACATTATAGCAGGATAAGGTTATCATGATTTAGTGTTATAGTATTATTAACACCACTCAATTGAAGGTCAACAAAATTGTCCTCTTTTATCAAACTGCATACTCGGATATTTGTTAGCAATATTGCAATTATTTTCAGTAATAGTGGTAAAATATGTATAGCTATACAAGTAATATTGATGAGAGTTTGAGAACCTTTACAAAACAGTCCATTGTGATTTATCATGAAGAACATTTTGCAAAGTGTACTGCTAGAAACACATAGATTTGCCCTTTCTAATACCTGATGTGTTATCAGGAAGTGCAAAATCTAATGCATTTAGCTCCACATGAAGATGTGGTGCTAAGGGAACCGAGTTTTGCATTCCCCGGTAGTACACTAATCGGAAGTGCAAACTTGGGTAGTTTCAGCACCGCATTTTTGCAAATTATATGATGAGTGTCAAGATATTACTATTTGGGCTGGCATAACGGGGCATAGAAAATCTACATGTGATGGCCAAAACATTAAAGTAATATTGAATTAGTTTATGCAGATATATGCTTCTAACTATCGTAGAATGATCATGATATTATGGCGGAACATAATTCTTTTAGTTTAGCACTATCGGCTATGAACTTTATGACTAGCGGCTGTTTTGACTGCTATGACTAGAGTATTGCTATGGCTATCTTTCAACTTGTATTTCTTATGTTTGGTTGCTGCTCTTTCCTCTTTTAAAGAAAATGGATTCTATTTTAGTCAAATACTCAGACCAGATTGATTGTCAAAATCTTCTGAAAGAAGGAACTTGTTTACTGGGTGGACAGTGACATTTCTATGAGAGTTTTGACACCAGAGTCAGAGTGGAGAAATATTTATATCTTTGCTTTTTGTTCATAATTGTAACGTTTCGAGATTTTCGACTTCCGAAAATCGATATTAATACGTCCACTGTATCAATTGCTGAGCAATCGAATGCCGGAAAACCGAATTGTTATGGTTAAAAAGAAGAGGTAGAAGAAAAAGAAGAAAAAGAAAAAGCAACAGAAATAATATCATAATCTCACATTCGCAGCGGAACAACATATAATAGATAAATGAATAATCTTTAAATCAAAGAACTATATCAGTTTGTACATGACATCATCATCAGAGTTTACAACAACAATATACAACACAACCCAACACTGGACAGTTATATAAACTTGTCCTCATACAGGATACACATCGGAATAAATAATATCATATACAAGTGATACGTCTCGCCATCCAGCTCGCCACTGAGCTCCACAGCATCTCTTGAATCCAGAATGACCTGAAAATCTAACTCTAGGCTGCCCGTGTGGAAAATGATGGGCACCCAAAGTTTAGGAAGGGAACAATAAACTCCAGGTCAGTCATGGGACTGGTGTGAGAACTTAAAACAGTTATTATCTTTAAAACAACAACAAAAGAATTTTCAACATTGAAATCCGCAATGCTTTTGAAAAATGAAACTACCATAAGACCTCCCACCACACACACAATGCAATCGCAGACTTGGAGGAGATTTCTTCTTATGATAGTCAAACATGCTTACTACGCAAAAGAAAACTCTTTTGATATTATTACTAGTGAAAGTGTACGTGCAGTACTAAGGATCGTGTAATATGGTATATAAATGCGGAAACTGATAGTAGCAGTAAAATAAAAATTAAAGTAAGCACACCGGGAATTTTTATACTGGTTCGAACTTCCCGTTCTACGTCCAGTCCCAGAATACCCTCTGGATTTAAACTAAACCCCTCACTTAACTCGGAGGAATAGGTATACGACACCTGAGCAGCCGAACAGGAATTTTTCCACCTCAACAGCCGAAGAGGACTTCAACTTAATACAAATAATTTGTTGACGAATGCGTTCTGAATAACACTGATTGTCTTTTGATAGTACAGCTTTCCTATAATCAAATCCTCAAGAGTATATATGTGTGTGAAGATTTAGAAGGAAGATAATCACGTAGAATCGAAGTATATGAATTTATTCAAGGATTCTAGTGATATTGAATGAGAATGAATGCTTTTTATTTGCAGAGAATAAATTTCAGAATTAAAACAAGAATTGGTTATTGTAGAAGTGAATTGAACATGTTTATATAGTTGTAGAATAGTTACAATCTTTCATGAAGAGTTTCAATCAAAAGTTGTGTCCGTATCTCTTGGATTGAAGGACATTCCTCTTCATGAACGATCGCAACTCTTTAGAAAACTAGCCGTTATGTTCATGTTGGTTGACCGAGAAAACTGGCCGGTCAGCTGAGTTTCAAAACCGTACATAGAACAGTGTATATCTGTGCACTTGACACAGAGTCGGTCGACCGAGGTTTCTGGTCGGTCAGCCGACCTGTTGTCAATTGCATAGTGTATACTTATTTATGTATAAATCAATTTGTGTGTGTGTGTGACTACTTGAGGAATGATTTTAACAATATTCTAAGACTCAATACATTAAAATACTCATACTAATCTCTGGATTGTAGTCTTGTCTCCTTTGTAGTTCACAATATATATTTATTCTCTTTTTGTCGCTTTCGTATAGTATTCTCTTTGTAATTCGTCGTATGATCTCTGAAGCTTGTGTCATGAATCAAAACTCATGAATCAACATTCTCCCCCTTTTTGATTGATGACAATACTTATGTGACGAAGTAGTAATTATATATATTATAATTCTCCCCTTGAATATATGGTGACTTTTCTGCAAAAAATTTGTTAGCTTTCATATATTTCTCCCCCTTTGTCATCGACAAAAAGGAATACTTGCTAGATGTAATATGTAAAAGAAATATGGAACATGGAACATAAGTAAGAAAACATCGAGTTTTAAATTTTACATACTCAAACAAAATAGGAATATTAATGATGTTTGTTTACTACACAACATCTAACAATAGACATATTGTTCAAAAAAAAATACTTGAAATTATGAAATAGCAAGTTGTAAAACAATATGATCACTCCTCACCATCAACAGAATCCCAAAATTCTGGACGAATATTTTCTTCCGGAGGAGCAGGTTCCTTACCACGTCTTTGAGTGTGAGAAACGTGAGTTGCCGATGTACCGGAACTTGTGTTATCTGAAGTAGACCAAGAGAAATTTGGTGCCGGTCTTTTTCCGGGAGCAACATAAGAGGCACCGGCTTCGGAAGTACATGATAAGGCATCCCATAAATTCACGAAGAAGCCCTTGATTTTCTTGAAACGACCATCAATTTTTCATAGCCGGGCATCCAAGGCTAGTTGATTTTGAGCCAAAATATCAATGGCCGCCTCCGTACTAATTCCGGGAGTTGGTCTTTGAATTGAATGTTGGCGAGTTAGACGTTCTGTAGCATGAGTTGATGGTTGCGGTGTGGAGAAGCTATGGCGTAGTTGTTCTCGAGGAGTAGTATGCCATTGGTTAAATGTTATAAATCTAGGAGGTGCATCGGGCAACTTCATTAGTTTTATGGTTCTTGAATCAAAAGAACGAACTTTGGAGGTTTCGGATTCCGGAGCATGGATGACGAAGCTATTGATCAACCTCATTATGTATTCTCCATAATAAATATGGAGCATCTTTCCTTGGTTAAAAGAGAGAAATTCATCCATAAGAAGTTGTGCCCAATTTACTCGTATATTCCCGCAAATAGCATACAATGCTTTGAAGTTTTCGGGATATACTAAGTGATATGAACCGCCTCTAGGAACTATAGATTTCATCATGAATCGATGAAAGAGTCGAGCTTTAGGTCGAAGGGATGATGTTTGTCTTAAATCAGTAGCGTCATCTTCAAAAAATAGATGGCTTATCCGGTCACGACTTGATATATTACAATCTACATCGTGTAACGAAATTCCACCCGGTCGTGCATGCAAAATGTTATTAATTTGATCAATGGAGAGGAAAATTGAAGTACCACAAACTGATGTCCAAACACAATTGTCAGTGTTTCTCGGTGGATTGACAAGGTTAAGGTTTGCTAGAAATAACTTGACCATAATATGATTGATTTTCAAGTAATTTTCCTATGGTCAAGGAATGTATCAAGTCCACTCTCAATATCGGCATTTTCAATACCGTAGGGAGCGAAATCAGGATAACTTACAAATGATTCTTCAAAGATTTTGGCATCTTGAAGTTGTATCCATCTTTGAAGTGATATATCATTGACAAGCCATGAGGCGATTTGAGTATCTACTGGAGTTGATGAAGATGAGCCACTGGTAGTTTTTGTTCTCTTCTTAGGAGCCATTGTTTTTGGAGGAAAAGATAAAAATTTGAGAAAGTTTTAATGGGGGCTAGGGTAAAAACTGAAATTGGGAAAGTAAAAGTGAAGAGGTAGGTTGAAAAGGTGGATGGATGGGTTACAAATATGAAGTAAAAAACAGCAGAATACACGTTCGGTCGACCGAAAAACTGGGTCGGCTGACCGACTGGGTTATCTGAGAATAGTTGAAACTTTCGGGATGGGTTTGGCTGACCGACTCAGGTCTTCGGTCGACCGACCCTGTTAGAAATGCACATTTTTGCTGTTTTTCAAGAAAAAATTATAGAAATATAAATTTTATTATTATTGCACTATATTAATACACCTTATTGAAAACAACAACAATAATATATATATATATATATATATATATATATATAATGTTTAGCCACCGTTCGTTAAAATCTACGTTCCCATGAGTTTGGAGACGGAACATCTTCTATAGGTGACCATTTTGGAGCTATTGGGGATTGAGCAGGATTTGAAGAGGATGAAGGTCTATAAGCAGGTTCAACAACATCATCCTTCTTTGATGAACAAACTTCCATGGCAATCTTTTCTAGAAAACTTAAACGTCTTGCCGTGACTTTTTGTTCGTAGTATAGTTCCCGCTGCATATCCATTTTTGTTGTTGGTAGTGATGTATTTCATCAATTTTTTGTTTAGTTAATGGAGATATTACCATTGCAGTCTTCCCTTTTTTTCCGGTGTATAGCCTGTATGGGAGTTTTCCCATGGTTTCCATCCATGTCGGGGGTCTTTATCCGGAGAAGAGAAGTCAAGGATACGTTTAGGCATGGGAAAGGTTGGATAGAGGCCATTTTCAGGGATGCGGTCGGAACCATCATCGTCCGGAGATGTGTATGATAGATGGGAGTTTTCAGAATTATAGAAGTCATTGTTTGAAGACATTTTCAAGTTTTGATTTTAAAACTTTCTTAGTATATGTTTAAAAAAAAAGCATAGTATATATAAGCATCTGTTTGCTGAAAAATTAGTGGATAGGAACTAGTTTTAACTATAATCATAGAAGTTTAACTATAAAGCTGTTCGTAAATGTATGATTTATAAGTTTTAGAACTAAAAATAGTTTTTCTGAGACCAAAATAAATAACACAAACTTTAAAGAGAACTGAGACAAGAAACACCCATAGCTCAAGTAGCTATAACACAACATCTAACAAGCAAGTCAGAGGTCATGAGTTCGAGTTCCGCTTTGGTCAGAAATAAAACAAATTTTATTTTTCAATATTTTTGCATATTTTTTATTTATAAATCTTTTAAAGACATTATTCCTAAGTCACGTCTAAGTTTTATAAAAATATTTTCATCTAGCGGTTTAGTAAAAATGTCAGCAATTTGATTTTCAGTATTAATAAATTCTAAATTTATTAATCCTTTTTCCAAACAATCACGAAGAAAGTGATGACGAATATCGATGTGTTTTGTTCATGAGTGATTGACCGGATTTTTAGAAAGATTTATTGCACTAGTATTATCACAATAAATTATAGATTTTTCAAGATGACAATTAAAATCCTGTAATGTTTGTTGCATGTATACGACTTGTGCACATGCCAAAGCAGCAGATATATATTCTGCTTCACACGTCGATAAAGAAACACAGTTTTGTTTCTTACTGAACCAAGAGACTAAGGAACGTCCAATGAAATGACACGTTCCGCTCGTACTCTTTCAATCCGTCCGACTTCCTCCAAAATCAGCATCGCTATAGGAGACTAATTCGAAAGGACATTCTTTCGGATAAAATAGCCCGAAATCTTTAGTTTTAGTTAGATAACGAATAATACGTTTAACTGCTCGCATATGCGATTCTTTGGGATTTGCTTGAAATCGAGCACATAAACAAACACTCATCATTATATCGGGTCGACTCGCTGTTAAATAAAGTAAAGATCCAATCATACTACGATATAGTTTCTGATCAACACTTTTGCCCTCCTCGTCTCTATCAAGATGAGTAGTTGTGCTCATTGGAGTTGGCTTGGCAGAAGTGTTTTCCAGACCAAATCGTTTAATTAAATTATAACAATATTTTTCTTGATTAATAAAAATTACATTTTCAATTTGTTTATTTTGTAATCCAAGAAAATATGACAATTCTCCCATATGGGACATTTCAAATTCATTTGTCATTATAGTCGAAAATTCCTGACATAGTTTTTCATTTGTCGAGCCAAAAATAATATCATCAACATATATTTGAATTATTAAAATATCTTTCTTAGTTTTCTTAATAAAAAGCATTTGATCTACTTTACCAATTTCAAAACCAGATTCTAATAAATAGCTTTTAAGACGATCATACCAAGCACGTGGTGCTTGTTTTAAACCGTATAATGCTTTTTTGAGTTTATAAACATGATCCGGAAATTTTTCATGATTAAAAAGAGGTGGTTGTTCAACAAAAACATTTTCTTTTATGTATCCATTTAAAAATGCACTTTTAACATCCATTTGATAGAGTTTAAAATTATGAAAACATGCGTAAGCTAATAAGATTCGTATTGCTTCAAGTCGAGCGACTGGAGCAAACGTTTCTTCGTAGTCAATTCCCTCTTCTTGATTATATCCTTGTGCAACTAATCTAGCTTTATTCCTAGTTATATTTCCTAGTTCATCTGCTTTATTTTTGAAGACCCATTTAGTACCAATGACTGATTGATCACTTGGTCTAGGAACAAGTTCCCAAACTTCGTTTCGTTCGAATTGATTTAGTTCTTCTTGCATGGCAAGAATTCAGTAGTCATCAGTTGAGGCTTCTTTTATATTCTTAGGTTCTATGCTAGAGAGAAAAGCTACATGACCAACTTGATTTAATTGATGTCTGGTTTTAACGTTCGTATTTACTTCTCCAATTATATTTTGTATAGGATGATCCCGTAAAATTCTAGGTGGAGATTTTATTATATTAGGAGTAATGTTTGTATTTTCATTAATTTCATGAATATCAAAATTTTCATTTGTATTACTATTTTCATTCTAAGTAGTTTCATCATCAGAATCGATAGTAATATTTGGATTTATATTTTTAAAATTTTCGTTAAATGAAACATGTAAACTTTCTTCAATCATTTGAGTTCTCTTATTATAAATTCTATAAGCTTTGCTTTGTTCCGAATATCCAACGAATATTCCTTCATTGGATTTTGGATCGAATTTGCCTTGTTGATCTTTAGTATTTAAAATAAAACATTTAGAGCCAAAAACTTTAAGATATGAAATATTTGGTTTTCTTCCATTTAGAAGTTCATATGGAGTATTCTTAGTTAATGGTCGAATAGAAACACGATTCAATACATAACAAGCAGTAGCTACAGCTTCTGCCCAAAAGTGTTTCGATAAAGTGGTTCCATTTAATAAAGTTCTTGCACATTCTTGTAACATTCTATTTTTTCTTTCTACAACTCCATTTTGTTGTTGTGTTCTAGGAAACGAAAAATTATGGTTAATGCCTTTCTTGTTACAAAATAGTTCAAAAGTTTCATTTTCAAATTCTCCTCCATGATCACTTCTTATATTTTTAATTTTCAAACTTTTAATATTTTGGATTCTTTTAACAAAAACTTTAAAATTATCAAAAGTATCACTTTTATTTTTCAAAAAGAAAATCCAAGTATATCTAGAAAAATCATCTACAATAACAAATACATATCTATTATGATTAATAGACTGTACTTGAGTTGGACCAAAAAGATCCATGTGTAAAAGTTCAAGTGGTTGTTCTGTAGATATTACTTTTTTTGATTTAAAAGAAGATTTTGTTAATTTTCCTAATTTACATGCATCAAAAAATATATTAGTTTTGAATTTTATATTGGGTAATCCTTTAACTAATTTGTTTTTAGCTAGTTTGTTGATAGTATTAAAATTGATGTGACAAAATCTTTTGTGCCAAAGACAAGAATCGTTTTCTTTAGCTACTAAACACAAATTTGAATCATTATTAACATTCATATTTAAGATATAAATATTTTTATCTCTTTTTCCTTCGAAAATAGTGTTATGATTTTTATCGAAAATATTACATTTATTTTCTGAAAAAGTTATATTAAAACCTTTATCGCATAACTGAGTAATACTTAATAAATTGTGTTTTAAATTTTTAACTAATAAAACATCAGTAATGAGAGGTAAATTAGAGGTACCGTTGCTACTGACATCGCCTTTGCCGATGATATATCCTTTTGAGTTATCTCCAAAGGTGACTGCTCCTCCATTTGAGTATATAATGTTTGACAACATTTCTTTGTTTCCAGTCATGTGTTTTGAGCAACCGCTATCTAGAATCCATTTTCCTCTCTTCTTATGTGGTACCTGCAAAAAGTTTTATAAAAAGTTGGTACCCAATCTTTTTAGGGTCCTAAGAGTTAGATCTTAGGAAGCCAAACCCATACGGGTTCAGAATTCCCTTTATAAACATAATTCTTGTTATTATGAACAGTTTCCATAAACATTTTGATATGTTTATTCCTTATCAAAATATTATTTGTTTTTGGAATCCATATCTTGATGGTTTTAGTGTTTGGGTAAACTGTTTTCTTAATATCCTTCTTAATATTATTATTAATCCTAATTTTAGCAAAATGATTTTGTTTCTTAAATCCTAGTCCAGATTTATTGTTAGAGAATTGAGAATTTTCAAGTATTCTAGAAAGATTCTCTCTTCCTTTATTGAAATTAGATGCATTTTTAGAAATATCATCAAATTTTATTTTAAAACTAGATTTTTCTAACTCTAACTCCTTAATCTTCGAGTTTAAACTATTATTTTCGAAAAGTAAAACATCATTTTTATTTTTTGGAATTTCTAGTTCTTCAGATATTGACGAAATTTGAGAAGATAAGTTAGAATTCGATTGTTGAGAAATTTCAAGTTCTTCTTCTAATATTTTCTTCTCATCTTTCAGCATATCTACTTCTAAGACTGTTCTATCTAACTTTCTTTGTAACTCCTTATTTTTCTTTTTAAGTTGCTTTGCTAAATCTACTAATTCAGAATTAATTTCAATTAAATCTTCAAAAGTAAGATCACTTACATCGTCTGACGAAGCCATGAAGCATACATTTTCTTGTTCATTTTCATTATCACTTTCACTCTCTGATGAGGATGATGAGTCAGTGTCGTCCCAAGTGACTGAAAAAGCTCTTCGTTTGGTTTTGTCCTTCTTGAAATTATTCTTTTTACGCTCTGGACAATCCTTCTTCATGTGTCCTTTCTTATGACATTCATAACATTCCATTGCTGAAGATGATGGTTTGCTTTTATTGGAATTGTTGTTGAAATTATTTTTGTTTCCCTTGAATTTGTTTATGTTGAATTTCAAAAACTTTTTGAAATTTTTAACGATCATTGCCATATCTTCATTATCTGAGTCGGAATCATCTTTTTCTGCTTGGAATGCCACATTTTTCTTTTCTTGTGCTCCATTTCTTATTGCCTGCAAATTTACTTCGTAGGACATTAAATTACCTATTAATTCTTCTGGTTTTAATGTTGACAAATCACTTGCTTCTTCAATGGCTAGGACTTTTCTTTCCCATTCGTCAGTTAAAGAATTTAAGATTTTTGTAACAACATCAAAATCCGTAAACTTTTGTTCTAGTGATAGTAAAGCATGGTAAATATCCTGGAATCTAGAGTACATGTCATTTATAGATCCATTTGGCCTCATTTTGAAATTTTCAAATTGATTTTTCAACATAGAGATTTTGCTTAATTTAACTTTGTTCGTTCCTTCATGTGTTATCTTAAGTGTTCTCCAAATTTCATAACCAGAAGTGCACATGCTAACTCTATTGAATTCATTTCTATCTAATGCACAAAATAAAATATTCATAGCCTTTGCATTTGATGTAGCATCTAGTTTTTGTGTGTTACTCCAAGTTGAGTATTCTCCAGTAGGAGTTGTGTACTCACTTTGTATAACATTCCAGATATCAAATCCACTAGATTGCATATAGATTCTCATTCTAGTCGACCAATAATTATAATTTATACCATTAAAAAGTGGAGGTCGTGAAGTTGATTGACCCTCTGTGAAACTAGTATTAGTGTTAGTGTCAAAATCGTTAGTATGTGTTGTTTCCATATTACTAGAAATAGATATCAAATAACTTTGTGACGGTTATAGGATTTCCTTGCTCTGATACCAAATGAAAGTGTACGTGCAGTACTAAGGATCGTGTAATATGGTATATAAATGCGGAAACTGATAATAGCAGTAAAATAAAAATTAAAGTAAGCACACCAAGAATTTTTATACTGGTACAAACTTCCCGTTCTACGTCCAGTCCCAGAATACCCTCTAGATTTAAACTAAACCCCTCACTTAACCCGGAGGAATAGGTATACGACACCTGAGCAGCCGAACAGGAATTTTTCCGCCTCAACAGCCGAAGAGGACTTTAACTTAATACAAATAATTTGTTGATGAATTTGTTCTGAATAACACTGATTGTCTTTCGATAGTACAACTTTCCTATAATCAAATCCTCAAGAGTATATATGTGTGTGAAGATTTAGAAGGAAGATAATCACGTAGAATCGAAGTATATGAATTTATTCAAGGATTCTAGTGATATTGAATGAGAATGAATTCTTTTTATTTGCAGAGAATAATAGAGAATAGATTTCAGAATTAAAACAAGAATTGGTTATTGTAGAAGTGAATTGAACATGTTTATATAGTTGTAGAATAGTTACAATCTTTCATGAAGAGTTTCAATCAAAAGTTGTGTCCGTATCTCTTGGATTGAAGGACATTCCTCTTCATGAACGATCGCAACTCTTCAGAAAATTAGCCGTTATGTTCAGGTCGGTTGACCGAGAAAACTGGTCGGTCAGCTGAGTTTCAAAACCATACACAGAACAGTGTATATCTGTGCACTTGACACAGAGTCGGTCGACCGAGGTTTTTGGTCGGTCAGCCGACCTGTTGTCAATTGCATAGTGTATACTTATTTATGTATAAATCAATATAAATCAATTTGTGTGTGTGTGTGACTACTTGAGCAATGATTTTAATAATATTCTAAGACTCAATACATTAAAATATTCAAACTAATCTCTGGATTGTAGTCTTGTCTCCTTTGTAGTTCACAATATATGTTTATTCTCCTTTTGTCACTTTCGTATAGTATTCTCTTTGTAATTCGTCGTATGATCTCTGAAGCTTGTGTCATGAATCAAAACTCATGAATCAACAACTAGTGCATAGTGTAGAAAACATTTCGAAAATACAATATTAATCTTAGCCAGCATAGGTACCATTATATTATGCCTGCTATAGCTACCGCCTGAGGAGACAAGTTATACAACTGCAATCATAAAGGGCTCATTTTGTTTCTTTGGATTTCCAACAAATGGTCAGGCTAAGGAACTTCCTACTGCCAATGGGTACGCCTCTGGCGTGACGTCCCGAGAGTCAACCTGCTCTCTTCCAACACAAGGCCGGGTTACCTCTTACACTAGGTAACTACTACACGAATATGCCACCCCCCGGTCCTTTGGGACCTTTATCCGAGGTGCCTCGATCACAAAGCAACAATCACACAGAGTAAATGAGATTGGAACAACCACATAGGTTAAATACCAGGGCTCCATACCTGATACCACCCTTTTCCAGAAGGAAATGACATACCCTAAAGGGAGCGACCCTCATAACATTGCCGCATCATTCCTGTTTCGACCATTTCCGGGTTGTGAGGTCCGAAGAGGTCTCGTCCACAAAGCTATGCTTTTTCATAAAGCCACGCTTTGATCAACAAATGATCAATAAATAATCATCACACAGCAACACTCAGCATGCCACATTACTAAATTGGGAGTACATCACTGATAACCTTCAACTACATAACCTCTAAGCTCGTACGTCTCAGAGAAGGGTGTTAAGCTAAGAGAATAAATTCTCCGCCACCAACATAAATGTATTTGAAAGAAATCAGCTTTATATCTCAAAATGTAATGTCAGACATGTAACCATACAAGTCTGTTCCGGGTTCGAACAGAACCGAAGGCACTTCCAAAGAAGCCCTTGCAATCCGGTATTCACAATCTCGATCGAACTTCCCATCACAAAGGAAATCTCTATACCGTAGCTAACGGTGCAGAGACAATCGATAGGTCATCCTATCGTTTTCATAAATACCCGGTCTTCACCACCGGTCTTCAATGCGATCCATATCGTCATATCACTTATTCGGAATGGGTTATATGACACAAAGGTCCTTCCCCGGCTAAACCGAATAGTGAGAACAATATTTAAAACATATGGATATAGGGATTTCAATTAAGTCACAACTTATTACCCAAATCCTTTCCTTTAAATGGTTTAAACAAATTACCATTTTAAATCTTTAAACAAAAAGATTTACTTCACAAAGTTTACCCAATTTCACAAAGATTCATTCACAAATTCCCAAATAAATTTCCATTTCAATTGGACTAACTCATTAAACCTTTAAATCAAGATTTAACTTATAGCTTTCAAAACTATTCACAATTCAATTCTTTTATAATATAAAAGATACACCTTTTAAAATCTTCTTTGATTTCAAGATAAAGCTTAATCATCTTCACAAAGGTTAATTCATAGTTTTTCCAAACTATTTACAATTTCATTTCAACTTGAAATGTTTTGATACAAATTGGAAATCTTTTCACTTTATGAAAGCTATTATTATTTGAAAACAGGTAGTTTTCGTTTTGGGAAAAACTGGTTACAATTACACAGTTAAAGCCATCCAAGCACAAATCTTGGATTTAAATTTAAATTTCCAAAACCATATTTTAAATGGTTAAAAACCCATATAAACACCTTTTATAACTTGTACAATCTTTTAAACCAAAATTCCCAAATTATTGAATTCAATTTCAAGTATTGAATTCAAAATTTAAATCAAATGATTTAAATTCCAATTTTTATTAAGTTATTTAAAATAACTCTTATTTTTGAAATTCATTTTCAAAAAAACCTTCAATTCCAATTCGAAAACTATTTTGGATTTAAAAATTCAATCTTTAGAATTGTTAAAAATCTGCGACTTAACCGATTTCCACGTGAAATCCACATCCGTGTGTGTATTGTGTAGTCCAAGGGTTTAACACAATAGTGCAACAACATTCAACCATCACAGATCAAATATAACAATATAATTGATAAGCGGTATAAACTATAACGCTTATCTTTCATTCACAGATCACAGATATATATATATATATATATATATATATATCACAGATAAACAAATTACAGATCACAACACAAATCAAGATATATCACAAAGCATCACATATCAGAGATATCAAACAATTCAACATCCAATGTAATCCAAACATCCATAGATAGAATCAATTTAATAATCTGATTAATTTAAATCAGATAAATTTCTATAAATCAATTTTACTAGTTATGGTAAATTAATAATCAATTAATTTCAAATTTATTTCAAAACACCAAATCAAATTTTCAACGAATTTCCAAATTTTTTCCTTTTTGAAATAAATTTCTTTATCTCTTCAAATCTATTTAAAAATCCAAATTTTAAATAAATCCTTTAACTTATAAATAATATTATTAAAAATCCCTTTACTAAGCCCTTTTTCCCAAAATTTGAAATTTAATTCAATATGGTTCAAAAATAACTTTATCTTTTTAAAACTCCTTTTAAATTTATCCAATTCTCAAAAATAAATTTTTCGATAAATTTTCAACTTGAATTTCGAAAATCCAATTTTTATTTCTGGTATCCAACGATACCAAAAATATATTCGGCTAAATTATAGCCTTCAACAATTCAATTCACAAATATAATCACACAGAGATTATAAATAATCTACACACAACGTATGAAATAATTTCAAATGTTTGAGGAATCCAGTTGGATCCCTCCAACCTGTTTCCCTGCATCCACAGATGTTAGCACAATACCAATTCCACTTCGAGGTGGAATATCGCGGTATATGGGATTTATAAAATACTATCCGCTATTATGTGGCGCAATAGGGTCTCATCTGCTATATAATGCGGGAAATCAACTCCAAATACATATATAATACCAATTCCACTTCACGGTGGAATATCGCAGTATATGTTTTTAATATAATAACCTCCGCTTAATATGCGGCGTATAGGGTCTATTTCAACACAATAGATAACAACCATCATTCAATTCACACAATCAAGCAATTTTAAATTCAACTATTTAAAATTTAAATCGAAACACAATTCGATTGAGTGAGAAGTTCTCACCTTGCTTCCAATAACGGTTGTAGTATTTTATCTCGAATAAAATTAAACACGCGTTTAATTTTACTCAAAATTATCACTAGCTCCAAACGACTCCAAACCAGCTCCATTGCGAAGAGCTCGTCCAGACGGATTCGATGCAACTCGTTTTGTGCGAAACGAACTTCGCATCAAAAAGTTATGCATTTTTAAAGTTCGAACGAATTTAATATACAATTATTTACTATTTTCTTTTTAAATTTCAAATCCTACTCATCTCAGCCGTTCATTTTCTTCAAAGCAAATCCTGCCGTGACTTTTCCTTCTTCCTCCCCAGGTGAATACGAACGCAACTTTAACCCATGGCCGCTATATTTTACACGAATTATCGTGCCTCCTCGCTAACATATACGTCGATCAGGGACCACCGGACGAAACGCCACCACGAGCTCCACCCTCTCCCTTAAACATGTGGCACTCGGCCTCCCCATCGCGTCGAAAAACACGTGCAAATGTTGAACGAACGCGAGCAATTTCTGGCTTCATTCAACGATTATAACGAAAATCCACCGTAGGATGTATAGATCTCTCTACGTTCTACAATTTCGTAGTTGAAGGATTTCCCTAATTCTCGATGGATTGAGAGATTTTAAGTGGGGAAGAATCGAAAATTCTGGCCATTGGTTGAGGAAGTGGCGGCTAACCCTAGTTGATTAGGTTTTGATGAAAAATGAAAATATTTTGGCCTTATATAGAAAATTGCAAAACACTATTCATCTCGAAATTTTCCGAACTCCAAACGAAGCGTGCCGGCTGACGTTTCTAAGGTTTTACCCGTGTTCCGGACACAATGGAACGTGTTTCGGGAGCTAATTTGATCATATGTGCGAGTTACGGAAATTAACGATCAATTTTAAATTAAATCGATTAAAACGATTTCTATACGTTTTGGCTTGCCCCGGACAAACCGTAAATCCGATTGACACGAAATTTGAAACCTTATAATAATTTCACATTACGGATCCGATGAAACTAGTTTCATTGAAATCTAAGACTATTTGAAAAATGACTATTTTCGCTCGTCAATTAAATATTAAAATATTCAATTTTCACAATTTAACTTTAAATTCAAATTTTAAAAGTTTACAAACATCATTCTAACTCCAATATGATTTAATATAACTTTATAAATCATTTTTATTCACATTAAACCCAATTTCCAATTATTTCTATAATTTCAAATATTAGATTATCGATTTAATTAAACAATTAAATCTCTATATTCGAAATATAAGTTATTCGACTTACAAATTTTACTTATTAATATTTAAAATCAATTAAATATCTGAATTTCAAATGACGGAAATTCTGGGTCGTTACAGTCTTCCCCACTTAAAAGAATTTCGTCCTCGAAATTGCAAAGTAAGAAAAATGCCCCAAATCCATTAACTTTTCAAAACAATTCGTTCAAATTAAATTTCAAAATCACTTAAGTGTACAACTTCCCCAAAATCCAATAGTTAAACTCTTTCAAAAACTTTACTAAGTTTTTCAAATCTATACTTAGTTATACTTTTCAAAACAAACTATATCGTTTAACTTTTAACTTCAAATCCAAAATTTTGTTTTCACAAATTTTCCAAAATTTCTCGAAAATTTTCTAACGCCTTAAATTTTCAGAAAAAATTCGCCATAGCCTCCTTTGCGCGGTTCAATCGTAGTAGGATCACAATAGACATAAATACATATACATCGACCCACACGGTCGGAAAAGCAGAAAAACAGTTCATATTTCCTATTTTTTTATTGCGTAGGCGTACCTTTTTAGCATTTTTAAGCAAAGCAGTTATTTATTAAGCATTTTAGCGCGACCCAATCAGCCGAACGGTAGCCACGGCACGTGTACTTACTCAATTTAAATATGTAAGTGCCACATATATGAAGTTATTAACATTTTACTCTTTTAAAAAACTACAACACATGCATATTAAAAGAAATGCATACTAAACAAGGATTATAAGCAACTTATATGATTTCGACATTACTTGTAATTGTTTACAACCAATTCATATACAACGACATTCAATTCTTCATTTTTCAATTAGTTTACATTCACTAATTTAAATTCAAGTTGATTCGCTTTCAATTTAAATCCAATTACATAGCTTTCATACGTTAGCTTTCCATTTGATTAATTCAATTACATATGAATTTATATACAATCAACTAACAATCATCTAAAAATCAAATCATAACCAACATAACCAAATTATCAAATTTACATTCAATTTGGTTCAACATTTTTAATTCCAATTGGTTTAATATTAAATTGGCTTTCATTGAATTCATTCAAATTCCAATTTATTAGCTTTTAATGAATTAACACTTACATCCATTATTCCATATCAATTTATCCACATTCGATTGATTAACATTCAATCCATTTATTAATTCAATTGCTAATTCATTTTACAAATAAAGTTGAATTTCATTTATATAACTCAAGTTCATATCCATTTAATTCACTTTGTTATTTCACTTCGACACCAAAATCAACTTCATTTAACATCACTTAAGTTATATTCCATTTCAAATTTCCACTTACATTTGCTTTCACTATACAACTTAAGTTATATTCCTTTTAAACATTATTTGTTTAGCTTAACTTAAATTTCCACTTATAAATCCAATTCAGATTTTGTTTTTCTTAACAAAATTGTTTAACCATTTTGATATTTGGTTTTACTTATCTTTTCTCATTTTATAAGTTATACAACTTATTTATTTAATCTTCCAAATTCATATTACAATCACTTATCTAATCCAATTCAATTTATTTAACCTTCCTTTAGTTAAATTTCAAATCACATATTTTATTATGCTAACTCAATTTCATTTCAACTTTACCAAAGTTAAATTTATTATCTCATATTATAAGTTCAAAACTCGTTTTACTTATATTTATCAATTACAACTTGGATTTTAATTTCAAATTTGTTTAGCACAACAAAACTTCAATTTTCAATTTACTATGGTAGCAAATCCATCACATAGAAACTTGAAAATGATACTGATGATGCTGTAGTCATCACCCTTATTATTTCCCAGCAATAGTAGTGAATTCAGTGCTTTTTATTCTTTCAAAATTTTCCTTTTATTTATAAATCACATTTATAAATCTTTTTCTCATATAATTTCACTATTTTACTTTTAATTTTGAAAAAATAACTTCCAAAATAAACAGGATTCAAAAATTTCAAATTCATAGTTCAAATTTATTTTTTATTTACAACTCATATTTATAAATATATTCATATAGTTTCACTTCTTATATATAAGATTATTTCACAACTGCAAATCATATTAATTATAATTCCATACTTATAATTCATTTGCTTATATAATTTATTCTTTCACAATTGTTGTTCTTATTTAGATTATTCAAACAACTTTTATTAACTCATATATATTCTTACATTTTCAACAACCAAACAATTAATTTTATATACACTTTAATAATTCTGAAAAATTATTTCTTTATATACAAAATATAATCGAGGTAAAATTATTTCATCTACCCAATTTAAAATGATACTATGTCGGTTTATCTCGTTTAAGAGTTTAGAAACCCCTATCGATACAGTTAGCTAGACTGCACCGACCAGAATCTATAAACAATCAACCGATAAGTCAACACAATACAAAACAATTTCATATTCACTAACAAATATGCGCTCATATCTATTATTACACTCACACTCATTCTAGAGTACTACTGACTCTATCTCTAATGAGTAACACCCAACAGAGCCAAGGTTATCGCTTAACCAAATGCTCTGATACCACATGTAACGTTTCGAGATTTTCGCCTTACGGCTAACCAACCCCTATTCACGAAGAGAGAACATGTAGGGGTAAGAGTCTCCCGTTCTCCACCAAACTGCGAAGCGAGAACCCTCTATCACGTTTGACAAACATAAGCAAGGTCAGTCATGGGACTGGTGTGAGAACTTAAAACAGTTATTATCTTTAAAACAACAACAAAAGAATTTTCAACATTGAAATCCGCAATGCTTTTGAAAAATGAAACTACCATAAGACCTCCCACCACACACACAATGCAATCGCAGACTTGGAGGAGATTTCTTCTTATGATAGTCAAACATGCTTACTACGCAAAAGAAAACTCTTTTGATATTATTACTAGTGCATAGTGTAGAAAACATTTCGAAAATACAATATTAATCTTAGCCAGCATAGGTACCATTATATTATGCCTGCTATAACTGCCGCCTGAGGAGACAGGTTATACAATTGCAATCGTAAAGGGCTCGTATTGTTTCTTTGGATTTCCAACAAATAGTCAGGCTAAGGAACTTCCTACTGCCAATGGGTACGCCTCTGGTGGGACGTCCCGAGAGTCAACCTGCTCTCTGCCAACACAAGGCCGGGTTACCTCTTACACTAGGTAACTACTACACGAATATGCCACCCCCCGGTCCTTTGGGACCTTTATCCGAGGCGCCTCGATCACAAAGCAACAATCACACAGAGTAAATGAGATTGGAGCAACCACATAGGTTAAATACCAGGGCTCCATACTTGATACCACCCTTTTCCAGAAGGAAATGACATACCCTAAAGGGAGCGGCCCTCATAACCTTGCCGCATCATTCCTGTTTCGACCATTTCCGGGTTGTGAGGTCCGAAGAGGTCTCGTCCACAAAGCTACGCTTTTTCACAAAGCCACGCTTTGATCAACAAATGATCAATAAATAATCATCACACAACAACACTCAGCATGCCACATTACCAAATTGGGAGTACATCACTGATAACCTTCAACTACATAGCCTCTGAGCTCGTACGTCTCAAAGAAGGGTGTTAAGCTAAGAGAATAAATTCTCCGCCACCAACAGAAATGTATTTGAAAGAAATCAGCTTTATATCTCAACATGTAATGTCAGACATGTAACCATACAAGTCTGTTCCGGGTTCGAACAGAACCGAAGGCACTTCCAAAGAAGCCCTTGCAATCCAGGTATTCACAATCCCGATCGAACTTCCCATCATAAAGGAAATCTCTATACCGTAGCTTACGGTGCAGAGACAATCGATAGGTCATCCTATCGTTTTCATAAATACCCGGTCTTCACCACCGGTCTTCAATGCGATCCATATCATCATATCACTTATTCAGAATGGGTTATATGACACAAAGGTCCTTTCCCGGCTAAACCGAATAGTGAGCACAATATTTAAAACATATGGATATAGGGATTTCAATTAAGTCACAACTTATTACCCAAATCCTTTTCTTTAAATGGTTTAAACAAATTACCATTTTAAATCTTTAAACAAAAAGATTTACTTCACAAAGTTTACCTAATTTCACAAAGATTCATTCACAAATTCCCAAATAAATTTCCATTTCAATTGGACTAACTCATTAAATCTTTAAATCAAGATTTAACTTATAGCTTTCAAAACTATTCACAATTCAATTCTTTTATAATATAAAAGATACACCTTTTAAAATCTTCTTTGATTTCAAGATAAAGCTTAATCATCTTCACAAAGGTTAATTCATAGTTTTTCCAAACTATTTACAATTTCATTTCAACTTGAAATGTTTTGATACAAATTGGAAATCTTTTCACTTTATGAAAGCTATTATTATTTGAAAATAGATAGTTTTTGTTTTGGGAAAAACTGGTTACAATTACACAGTTAAAGCCATCCAAGCACAAATCTTGGATTTAAATTTAAATTTCCAAAACCATATTTTAAATGGTTAAAAACCCATATAAACACCTTTTATAACTTGTACAATCTTTTAAACCAAAATTCCCAAATTATTGAATTCAATTTCAAGTATTGAATTCAAAATTTAAATCAAATGATTTAAATTCCAATTTTTATTAAGTTATTTAAAATATCTCTTATTTTTTAAATTCATTTTCAAAAAAACCTTCAATTCCAATTCGAAAACTATTTTGGATTCAAAAATTCAATCTTTAGAATTGTTAAAAATTTGTGACTTAACCGATTTCCACGTGAAATCCACATTCGTGTGTGTATTGTGTAGTCCAAGGGTTTAACACAATAGTGCAACAACATTCAACCATCACAGATCAAATATAACAATATAATTGATAAGCGGTATAAACTATAACGCTTATCTTTCATTCACAGATCACAGATATATATATATATCACAGATAAACAAATTACAGATCACAACACAAATCAGGATATATCACAAAGCATCACATATCAGAGATATCAAACAATTCAACATCCAATGTAATCCAAACATCCATAGATAGGATCAATTTAATTATCTGATTAATTTAAATTAGTTAAATTTCTATAAATCAATTTTACTAGTTATGGTAAATTAATAATCAATTAATTTCAAATTGATTCTCAAATTTATTTCAAAACACCAAATCAAATTTTCAACGAATTTCCAAATTTTTTCCTTTTTAAAATAAATTTCTTTCTCTTCAAATCTATTTAAAAATCCAAATTTTAAATAAATCTTTTAACTTATAAATAATATTATTAAAAATCCCTTTACTAAGGCCTTTTTCCCAAAATTTGAAATTTAATTCAATATGGTTCAAGAATAACTTTATCTTTTTAAAACTCCTTTTAAATTTATCCAATTCTCAAAAATAATTTTTTCGATAAATTTTCAACTTGAATTTCGAAAATCCAATTTTTAATTCTGGTATCCAACGATACTAAAAATATATTCGGCTAAATTATAGCCTTCAACAATTCAATTCACAAATATAATCACACGGAGATTATAAATAATCAACACACAACATATGAAATAATTTCAAATGTTTGAGGAATCCAGTTGGATCCCTCCAACCTGTTTCCCTGCATCCACAGATGTTAGCACAATACCAATTCCACTTCGAGGTGGAATATCGCGGTATATGAGATTTATAAAATACTATCCGCTATTGTGCGGCGCAATAGGGTCTCATCTGCTATATAATGCGGGAAATCAACTACAAATACATATACAATACCAATTCCACTTCGCGGTGGAATATCGCGGTATATGTTTTTAATATAATAACCTTCGCTTAATATGTGGCGTATAGGGTCTATTTCAACACAATAGATAACAATCATCATTCAATTCACACAATCAAGCAATTTTAAATTCACCTATTTAAAATTTAAATCGAAACACAATTCGATTGAGTGAGAAGTTCTCACCTTGCTTCCAATAACGGTTGTAGTATTTTATCTCGAATAAAATTAAACACGCGTTTAATTTTACTCAAAATTATCACTAGTTCCAAACGACTCCAAACTAGCTCCATTGCGAAGAGCTCGTCCACACGGACCCGGCGCAACTCGTTTTGTGCGAAACGGACCTCGCATCAAAAAGTTATGCATTTTTTAAGTTCGAACGAATTTAATATACAATTATTTACTATTTTCTTTTTAAATTTCAAACCCTACTCATCTCAGCCGTTCATTTTCTTCAAAGCAAATCATGTCGTGACTTTTCCTTCTTCCTCCCCAGGTGAATACGAACGCAACTTTAACCCACGGCCGCCATATTTTACACGAATTATCGCGCCTTCTCGCTAACATATACGTCGATCAGGGACCACCGGACGAAACGCCACCACGAGCTCCACCCTCTCCTTTGAACACGTGGCACTCGGCCTCCCCATCGCGTCGAAAAACGCGTGCAAATGTTGAACGAACGCGAGCAATTTCTGGCTTCATTCGACGATTATAACGAAATTCCACCGTAGGATGTATAGATCTCTCTACGTTCTACAATTTCGTAGTTGAAGGATTTCCCTAATTCTCGATGGATTAAGAGATTTTAAGTGGGGAAGAATCGAAAATTCTGGCCATTGGTTGAGGAAGTGGCGGCTAACCCTAGTTGATTAGGTTTTGATGAAAAATGAAAATATTTTGGCCTTATATAGAAAATTGCAAAACACTATTCATCTCGAAATTTTCCGAACTCCAAACGAAGCGTGCCGGCTGATGTTTCTAAGGTTTTACCCGCATTCCGGACACAATGGAACATGTTTTGGGAGCTAATTTGATCATATGTGTGAGTTACGGAAATTAACGACCAATTTTAAATTAAATCGATTAAAACGATTTCTATGCGTTTTGGCTTGCCCCGGACAAACCGTAAATCCGATTGACATGAAATTTGTAACCTTACAATAATTTCTTATTATGGATCCGATGAAACTGGTTTCGTTGAAATCCGAGACTGTTTGAAAAATGACTATTTTCACTCGTCGATTAAATATTAAAATATTCAATTTTCACAATTTAACTTTAAATTCAATTTTTAAAAGTTTACAAACATCATTCTAACTCCAATATGATTTAATATAACTTTATAAATCATTTTTATTCACATTAAACCCAATTTCCAATTATTTCTATAATTTCAAATATTAGATTATCGATTTAATTAAACAATTAAATCTCTATATTCGAAATATAAGTTATTCGACTTACAAATTTTACTTGTTAATATTCAAAATCAATTAAATATCTGAATTTCAAATGACGGAAATTCTGGGTCGTTACAATAATAGCATGTTAAACAGGAACTGAAATACAAATTGAAATATACTAGTCATATATGAAGAAATTTATTGAATGACTTTGGACAGCATTTGCCTGGACATGATGGTCTCCCTTTTGATGTTCACTAATGGTGATATTATAAATATTATTATTGTTAAGAAAAGCTATTGCTTTTAGTACAAAGCTGCAAGGCTGCATTGCATGTTAATAACCAGATTCTATTATTCCTCGTGGTTAGATGCATAAAGGAAAAGGTAAGGATTTAACTGGGATGCAGAAGGAAAAGCTATCACGGTCTTTTCTGCATTTTTGTAAAAGCTGAAGAGGAATTATTTGGGAGTAAGTGTAAAAGCAACCGAACCAGCGAGAAAGCGAATTATTTGGGATAACTATCAAATAATTTTTTAGGGAATCTTCTTGGAGGCAATTGACTACGTACCAGTAAATTATTCCCGAGCTGCTAGGTATATTTTTTTATCGTCTTAATACATATTTCTTGAGTTTTATTGGTTGTCAAAGGAATAGCACTTATATTTTATTGGTATCGTCTAAACAGAATTAAATGGAAGTCTTTAAATATGGGATGTCAACTTATATGTTATATCTTAACTTTTTCGTGAAACCTACGTATGAATCTATGACTATACTTAACTATATTTTAGTAGTTAAATAAAATATCTTACATTAGTTTTGGTGTATGTAGCTGTTACGTTTGATCTATTTTTAATTGCAAGTATGATATATTGAAATTGTATCATCATTTGGATTTTTTTATAGATAAACCATGACTATAATAACTGATTTATCATCATACAACCTTAATTGAAATTGATCTCTAGAATTGTCAGTTAATTTTGTTGGTATAGTGCAACCATGTCATGGGGAATGCTGTAGCATTTATACTAATATCTAAACCAATGTACTAATGTGTACACATCGTTTTTTTGGTACTGAATATCCATGGGTACGGAACACAGACTGAATTTTTGTTTATATGTTAATAGTTGATTAATTTAGATATTAGATAGAATAATATAATTCTTTTGTAAACTAAACTGATTTTATCTTGCATAACACAAATATGAGCTATGTTATACTAATATGTAAACCAAGTACATTACAAAATTATATGAGAAGTAGTAGAGAAAAGTTCGGAAATAACACGTTTTTAGTTTTTACTATCTTCTTATTTTTTACAGCTTGAAGTATACACTTATATATTGGCTAATCTATGCATGAGTTGTAAGTTAGATTGTTGATAGTACAACATGCATGTAAACGTATGCTCGTCCGTCTCTGTAGCACTTCCTCTTGATGGACTGCTATTTAATGTATTCATTATGCAAGCTTCCTATAAGGTAAAGCTTCTTACAACTTAAACAAGAAAAGAAATTTGAAGACTACTTATTACCTAAGATACACGATGATTATTATTTTGAATCAATGTAATGCAAGATAAAGATTAAGAAGATCTATGTGAATCAAGAATATTATAAAATAGTTTTTGTAGTTATTAAAATAGTAATTGTAAAATGTGTTTTATTTTTTTAATCCCTTAGAAAGTTTTTGGCCCCGTCTGACAAGTGTTGTATATGATCGTTATATGAATATTCATTTTTTTATAGAACGGACATCTATATTCATCTGATACAATATTTGTTGGATTTGTCCCTGTATTGGACAAGTTACAAATACAATAAAGTAATTACATTTTATAACTCATTTCATTTTAAACGGTTTACAAAATTTCGACAGCACTTCCTTCTCGTTCCCTATGTACATGCATTTGTGTACGGAACAAAAGGGAAGTGCTGCCGAAACTTTGTTAAATCGTTTAATCTGAAATGATTTATAAAATGGTATTACATTATTGTGTTTGTAATGGGAATTAGGATGACCGACCATCAAAGTGAAAACCAATAAACTAAAAATTAAAAAATAAAGTGAAGTGCTTATTTGAGTTTTCTACGATAGTGAAGTGTTTACAATGATGAAGTGTTGAAAATTATTCCTACAAGGCTTTAGTATCGGTTGAATTGTTTACTTAAATTTTTTTGTGTTTATATGAAATGACAGGAAGAGATAAAAGTTCTTGCTAATGTCGTTACCTAGTTCGAGAGAGTGGATTAGATGTCGACGTAGGAACACCGATGAGTACATACAGGGGGTTCGACAGTTTATAAATTTCGCAAAGCGTCATGCACTGCCTGACTTTGACATGTGCAATTGTCCTTGCAAAAAGTGTAGAAATTCAAAAAACTATCTTTCAAAACAGTCGAGAAACACTTAATAATTTATGGTATGGATCCAACATATGATGAGTGGTTTTTTCATGGTGAGAGGAACGACACAGATGCAGTAATCAATTCTACACCAAATGTTACCGCTAATGAGGCTTGCATCTCTCATCAAATTCGAGTGGATAACCATGTAGAAGGTGCTCTTGGAAACCTTGTTGACAATGCATATGGTGTGTATGATAGCATTCACGGTATCGGTGATGGTTATCTGGGAAGAAAGTACAACGAGTACAAAAGAAAAGCAAATGAAAAACTGTGTTCTTCTTGTGAAGATGGTCTTACAACGTTAAGCGTCCTTATAGAGCTACATAATTTGAAAAAAGAAATAAATTGGTCAGGAAACAGTGTGACCGAGTTGTTGAAGAGATTGAAAAAGTGGCTTCCAAATGGAAATACACTACCGGATAAATACCCTACAATGAAACAAATATTAAAGGATTTGGGAATGAATGTAGAGTGCATACATGCTTGCGAAAACGATTGCATATTATTTTGGAAGGAGAATAAAGATGCCGTTGAATGTCCTCGTTGCCATACTTCGAGATTTAAAGTTAAAGATGAAGGTGAAATTGTAAAAGTCACAAAGCAACCAAGAAAAGTTCTAAAATATTTTCCATTAATTCCTAGATTAACTAGATTGTACACTATACCATGGATAGCTCGAAAAATGTTATGGCATAGTGAAGCAAAAATTTATTGGAATTTCATGCGTCATCCTATCGACTCAGCTGAATGGAGATCGCTTAAGAATAAGTGGCTAGAGTTCGCTAACAATGCTCGAAATGTTTGGCTTGGAATTGCTACCGATGGATTCAATCCTAATATAATCTAGTCTAACAGTTATAGTTGTTGGCCTGTGTATATGGTTCCTTATAATTTACCTCCTTCATTGTGCATGAAATCAGAATTTCAAATGTTGTTTTTATTAATTCCTGGACCTAAAGCACCAAGTCAAGATATTGATGTATATTTAGAACCCCTTGTGGATGAGTTGAAACAACTTTGGACAATAGGAGTGCCTGCATTTGACATGGACAAGAACGAGTATTTTACATTGAAAGCAATGCTATTGTGGGGATTTCATGATCTACCTGCATTTGGGAATCTATTGGGTTGTGTGACCCATGGTTATAAAGCATGCCCTATTTGTGCTACAGAGACCGAGGCAGAACACGTTGATAATAAGATTGTTTATACGACGTATAGAAGATTTCTGAAGAATGACCATCCATACAGAGCACCAAAACATGGATGGTATAAAGATATAGAGTATAAGGAACCTCCAACACGACTGACAGGATCAGCTCTTTTAGAGAAAATTGCTCATATCAAATACATACCCGGTAAATTAAATAGAAAAAAGAAGTGTATAAGAGATGATTTTGATCATGATGAACACTTTGGAAATGAGAATGACAATGGTGTAATACCAGCATGGTATAAAAAGTCAATTCTTTTTTCCTTAGAGTATTGGAGTGGCCATAAAGTGCGACACACAATAGATGTAATGCATACTAAGAAGAATGTGGCAGAGCATTTTATTAATTTGTTATTCGATAGAACCAAACAATCGTCTAAATTTGCATTTGATAAAGCTTACAAGATCCATTGTTGTCAAGTTCTTAAAGGCGTAAAACTTCCATCATGCTTTGGAACTAAATTAGGCAACTTAGTAAGCATTCAACCACCTAGTTTGAATATTAGAATGTCGTATGACTATCATATTATTATCCAACATTTTTTGCCTGTCATGGTTCAACATGCATTTCCAAAGTTTCGTGACTTGAGGCGTGCGATTTTGCAAGTATGCTTGTACTTCAGTATTATTTGTTCAATGTTTTTGATTCGAGAGCATGTCCAAGCTGCCAAATATATGATTGTGGAGGCGTTATGTGTGTTGGTCCATTATATTCCCACTCAGTTTTTTGATATAAGTATACATCTAATGGTGCATTTAGCTGATCAAGCACTACTTTGCGGACCGGTTAATTATACATGGTTGTATCCATTTGAAAGGTGAGACATTCTTTTTAATAATTATAATCCAAATTATTATCCAATGATAAATAAAAACGTGCATTATTTTATGTTTTCTTAGAGCTATGAAGGAGTGTAAAAACATACCAAGCAATGAACGATATGTGGAAGGGTCAATTGCCGAAGCATATCTTGTTTCAGAATCTATTAGGTATGCAATGGAGTATATGCCAGATCCACGTGCTGGAAATCATAGCTCTAAACAAGCACCATTCTTGGATGAGAATGGTAATGATACATACGAACGCTCCATTATTGAGGGGAAAACTATCAAGCTAAGTGGCGTACAACGCATACAAATTCGAAGATGGATACTTTTTAGAATGGATATACCAGATCTAGACGATTATTATAGGTTTTTGTTTTTTAACAAATTATAAATTAGCTTTTTATTTACTTAATATATAACATGTTTACTTTGTAGCGAGTATCGATTGTCATTAGAAGATGCTCACTGTAATAAAAAAAGACTTCAAACAAAGGCAGAAGTTATTGTACAATCTGAATTCATTGATTGGTTGCACATCAAGGTTTGTTAGGCTCCAAGAAAACAATAGTTTTATTACACAATTACGACTTTATTTAATATATTTTAGTGGTTTTAACAGTTAATGGATGAAAAATGCATGAATTCATTGTTATGGTATTATGTTAGTGGTCCAACGTGGGAAGCCAAAACTCATCTCAAATATAGGATCAATGGTTATGTATTTTCTCCCCAGCACTACGACAACACTCATTCAACACAAGCTAGTGGTGTTTGCATGGATGCAATTACAACGTTTATCGCAAGTGCAAAAGATTTAAATCCTATGGATGATGATACTACTTGGTATGGTGTTATCAAGGAGATCATTGAGGTTGATTATTATGATTTTCAACATGTAGTATTCTACTGCGACTGGGTAAATATCGCCCATAAAACACATGGGTTTAAGTTTTGTCCGGACTCTAGTTTATCGATGGTAAATCTAAAGAAGCTTAAAAGTAGTAATGGAGAACATGAAGAGCATGTCATTCTTGCATCTGAAGCAAGCCAAATCTTTTACATAAAAGACATACAAAATCCTGATTGGTCCATTGTACGATGTTCGCCTAAGCACTTGACTGATGACACAGATGATTATGAGATGCCAACAAACTTCCACTCCAATTTGAATGAGCAACACAACTTAACATTGTTGAAATGCATGGAATCTAGATAGAAAAACATGATTGTAACTAGTGATGTTTTGTTTGTTTTTTGTTTGATGTATTGAATCTATGCTGACATCTGAATTCTACAGTAGTAAAACATGCTTTTTTTGTTTGATGTATTGAATCCATTTAATGATAGTTAAGGCACATTCAATTTTATGTTTTGTTTTTTTCCTCATCGTTATCTAATATCAGCTATTGTAGCTTATTTAAAGCCACACTTGTTTTTGAAACCGAATTTAATCTATGCTTTTATTGTGATTACCAAGTACCAACCAACAACATAAAATATTGTTCCAGTATTCCTAGAAGACTGTTAAAAAAATTGTTGCAACAATGCATCACAGTGTATATTGCAGAATGTCAACGAGTTGCAACAATGCATCACAGTGTCAAGAAAGCACCGAAGAAGACGTTGCTCCTCCACCAACAAATAAAAAGTACTCAATAATTGTTGAAATAGATGGTGGTAAAGGTAGAGATGCGAAAAAATGGAGTTCTCGTTGTGGGGTTTTGATTCGTGCACTCCTTCCGGTTAGTTACGATGATTGGAGGAAAGTAGACAGCTTTTATACGGATAATTTATGGAAAGCACTTACGGTATTTTACTTCAATTATTTACTCATTTAAATCATGTCTTTTTCTTCCAAGGAAATATTATTTAGCAAATCAAACATTCTATTTGCCACTGAGAGCACCTAAACTTTGATTTCACATGGAAATATCATCAAAAGTTTTATTGAGGTCCTATCAAAGTTTTTCTTTTGCTTTTGTAGAAAGGGTTTGACATGAATCTGGATCCAACTACTGCTCGACCTATTTTGGAGAGAGGTTTTTCACAATATTTTAGATCGGAAAAATCAAAGCTACGAGACAAATATTTGAAGAAAGATAAAGAGTTTTTACCTAGACGCATTGCGATTGATAATCGTCCGAATGATATTGATAAAGTCCAGTGGGAGAAATTCGTTGATATTGAGTACACTGATAAGAAAAGAAAATAATGCAAAACAAATGCTGAAAATAAAGGAAAAAATACCATAACTCATACTTTGGGAAGAAAATCATATACTCGACTTTATCAAGAATTGATATGTAGTCATTATTGTACATGTAGTCTTAATGGTATGTATAATTTACAAATGAATTCATATATATTCATGTAGGAAGCGGAGAATCCGGAATGCAAGCCTACACGAGTAAAGGCGTGGAAAGTAGCGCACACAAGTAGAAAAACCGGAGAGGTTCTTCCGTGCGCAGCAGAAAAATATGTAAGTTTTTGATTGATTTGATTGATCATGTTTATGATGAAGTGTCAATGCAACTAAAAGATGCTGATGTTGCTTAGAGCAGTAACTAAACTTGCTGCATCAAGCAATTTCAGCAACTTTGCTGCAAGTTTCTTCAACAACTAAGTTCATTGTTTTTTTCTTCCAAAAATTATGCAAATTTAACACCGTTATTTTTTTTCATTCAAAAACTATTGATTGTAAATGTTATTCCAGTAACCTGGTTTAATAAAAAAATTTGTAGAATAGAAAAAGAAAAAAAGAACTTTGTGGTTGGGACTGTTATTTCTTAAAGAATTGAACCTGCTCCTTTGAACCTAAATATAATTGTAGAATTATAGCAGTTGCTTTGTCCCCAGTTTCTCCTAGTTTATGCCTGTGAATATATACACAGCTTGGTTTTTCCAAGGATCAGTTTGAGGCAATTAGATGGGTAATTAATTTCTATACCACCATTCTTTGTTTCAGTAATACCTTTTGTTAAATAAAATCTCTAAATTAATTTCTTCTCTTACGTCATATTAACTAAATTTCCATGTAACTAAATTACCATATATCCAGAAATTAGATGGGCCAATTCAAATAATCATCATGATGTAATAATATATTATTTTGCTGTATTATGCTTTGATCATAAAGTTGTTTTTCCCTCTATTATTTTCCTTTAAAAAATAAAAAAAAGCTTTAGCATACACCCAGCAAATTTTGATGGAGAGGTTCTGATCATTTTATTAGAAACAGTGGTTTAAAAGTGATTTGACTGCATAATATATTGTAAACAGTGGTTTAAAAGTGTAAAATGATCATTTTATTAGAAACTACAACGTTTTCTACATTGTTATGAACGTCTGTATTTACATCTGTATTTCATTGGAACAGTGGAATGACTTAAAACTATCTATTAAGAGTATTTTTTTAATACCTTGGTCATAGAAAAAATAATCCACATTATAAATAAGGTCAATTTATATGAATTAATTTTTGATGGTAATAAGACCTGCATAGCTCTCCAGTAGTATGGTAGGAAGGAAATTGCATAGGCAAAATTCCTATAATATGGAGTGTTGGAAGATATACATAATATGAGAGTCCTTCTGGTATAGCTGCATGGCAACATCCTATTCCTGAACATGCTGAATTATCCGTGAATTAGTGTTTTTGATCATTTTTATTTTTTGTAAATTTATGGTTGTTTATGCGTGTCTGTTTTTTTAATTGATACTTGCATTGAATTAGTGTTCTTGATCATACAGGATCTTTTTTTTCCTTTTACAATTACCTTATTGTTATATCAAGGAATTGAATTAGTAAATAAATATTTATCTAGTACTCACATTAACAAATATATAAAATCAAACTTTTGAACTAAAACAGCAAAATAACGTATGATTGATGCCAGGTAAAAATCTGCTATATTTATCACTTGTATGGTTGAAATCGGATAATTATTACTTTTCACGTTTACCATTTTTGCATTGATTTTCTATGGTTAGGATTCCTTATTGTTTGATTGTTTACCCATCCCTAAGTGAATGTAGTAACTATTATTACTAAGTGCCCTGTTAGTTATGATATGCAGTGGTAGTAAATATCTATAGATACTGCAGTGTGTGTGTGTATTAATAGCTGCCAAAAGTGTAAGTTTTAAGCCTTGCTGTTATTATTTTTTCACATTTACTATCGAATAAACATTAGATTATTTATATAGACAGTGGATCTGGGCTACTGGAAAAGCCATTTATATTCTCAAAAAATATAGCTTTGATTGTTTTGAATCTGTTGATTCAATATGGTGTTTATATATTAGTATAACAAGAGACCAATTATTGATGCTTTCTTCTTACTCAAAAATTGTGTTTACATTAGTTAAATAATAGTTTTTTAGTTGTCGGGCGATAGTAATCCATGTTTTTATCAGTATGCTTTTACTATAATTTTTTATCCTTTACTGATGGGCTGGTGTGCTTTGAATTATTGTTATACATATATTGTTTTCTGCTAAGTCAAAATTTGTAAGAAGTTTAGAGCAATCAATGAGCGTATTGGAAGATTTGCATTTTTGTCATTATCACTATGCTTTTACTGATTTAAAGACCGAAATCAAAGAATTCACCTATATTATTTACTAGTGATACTCACCGTGCAACAATGAAGACAAAACATATTTTGGGCGTATGTCAGTTATAACACCTTTTATGTTTGCATTTCCATCCTTTTACTTTAGACAAAAACTTTCATTCCATTTTTTTCTTTAACCATTCCTTTTTTTACTGCTTAACGAAGAAATACAATCTGAAAATTTAATAGTCTGTATACCTTTTGTGTTGGCTTGCTTTAGACTGACTTTGTGTTCTGCTAATAACATACTCATGAATTTTTATATCAATTCATTTTAATATTCAGGCTTTAATAGAAGCAGCAGAAGATAGGCAAAAATCAGAAGCTAGTGTTAATGGTAATGAAGGGTAGTTAGTTTGGAAAATTTTGAAAAGAGATGCCGTTGCTGAAGTTTTTGGAAATGATAAAAAAAGAAGCTATTGCCGTGCAATTAGTTCTACATCTACTGTGAAGCACATAAAACTCACTCAAGCTTCAAAAGCAATTATTAATTACAAAGAGAATGAAGATAAACGATGGAAAATGGAGATGCAACAAAAGATTGATCAAATGCATGAAGAAATTAGAATAACGAATTCAACTCTAGCTGAAATGCAACAATGTATACGGAAACTTGTTAGTCAGATTGGAACGAATGCGATGGCACTAAGAACAGAAATTGGTTCGCATACTGAGCGCCATCCTAGCCCTACTCCTACTCCATCTACTGCTGATATTGGATCTTCTATGATTGAAAGGCAAGCGGTGCAATTATTGTCACGAAAAATGGAAGTGGTAGCTAAAGGACATCTTAGAGTGCAGAAGATTCGTCATGATAGAAAGGTTGGAGATGGAGAAAAGGTTGTTTGGGTGGAGGATGTTCTTAATCCGGACGAGCCACTTTTTGATGCACCTCAAAATGGTCATTATACATTGTCTGAGTTGGTTGATGGTGGTTTTGTAGTTTGGCCGGAGTGTCGTATTCGTTGTTTGTAACCTTCTAGATATGTTGTAGTAGTGACATTTGATGTTGTCACAATGAACTTTGTAGAATTTGATATGTACTATTTCGTACGTTTGACGCATTTTAACAATTTGATGATATGTTAGTTATGAATTTTAGTTTCGTGTTTTCTATTGTTATAAATTCGTAATGATATAGTTGAATGAAATACTATTAGATGCTGAATAAGATATGCTTCTGCTATACCAAATTTGTAACACTTATAAGTGTTGGTATTTTGTTTTTTACTTATACAAGGAATTCCTAATGGTTATAACCGTTGGGAATTACTTCACATTCCCAACGGTTATAACGGTTGGGAATTACCAAGATTTCCAACGGTTATGACCGTTCGAAATTATGGTTTTTCCCAACAGTTATAACCGTTGGGAATGACCAAAATTCCCAACGGTTATAACCGTTACAAAATATGTAAAAAAATTATAACGTACCTGCTACCAACGGTAATAACCGTTGCGAATTTGATTACCAACGGTTATAACCGTTACAAAATGACAGTTCTGGTGTTGTGTTACTAAGGCTCGTATGCATATATATGAGAAAGAGGATATGAAGGCAGGAAACGGAAGAGGAAATCTTGGCGGAGGAAGCACCACTACTAATGGAAATGCTCGACCTAATACTCGGAGAAACCAAGGTCGACAAGCTAATGCTAACCAAAATGCTGAGGCCAATGTAGGTGCTCGAAATCCGCAAGTAGATGCGGGGATGGTGTATCTGTTGTTGGCTAATCTTTTACAAGCGGGAGCTGCTGGTAATGTTGGTGGAGAAAATCCTATATTTCCAGCTGGTTATAATTATGCTAAGCTGAGCAGAGACTATATCAGTCTGGGAGGAAAGCCGTTTGTTGGAACGGAAGATACTGTTGAAGTAGAGAACTGGCTGTTGAACTGTGAGAGGATATTTGCAGATTTAGGCTTGAATGATGGAGAGAAGAGAAGACTAGCCTCTAGACAGTTGTAGGGGTTAGCACATGTAACAACCCAGAATTTAACCTATAATAATTAATTAATTAATTGAATAATAAAATAAGTTTGTGAAATTATCAGAATTAAGCGACGGGAGTTGCACCATTATGTCCGTGGTAATTTTCTGGTCAATTTCCATATATAGTTTGTCAAAATCCGAGCTAAAACGAAGAAGAAACGAAATAAACAAGGGATCAGAAATTAAAATAAAAAAAAAAAATTGGGTCCGGTCGACCCCCCAAAGGCCTAGGTCGAGCTGCATGTCGACCCTCAACATATAAAGGTCGACCCGCTTTTTTTTCTTGTGCGTAGTTTTGTCCAGATTCAAGCGTGACGTGTTTTTCCAATTTCTTTCGATCCTGTGCGTTCGTGCTTCCATCCGATGGTTCCCAGCGGGCATAAGACGTGGTTGCACCAGATTTAATCTTCAAATCCAACGGTCTGAAATCCCTAAGTGACACTATAAAGTATAAATAAGGCCCTAGACCTAACTATTTTTCTCATTCAGATTTTCTCCTATTTGGGTTCATTGCCAGAGGCTAGACCCTAAATAGAAAAATTTTCTAAGGAGGAAATCTTTTTGATAAAAATATTCTACGCTCTAGAAGTTGATCAAGGAAGACCAAGGACTAGAGCTAAGGAACACAGGTGAGTGTTTAGTAATTATTTTAGATTTTTAAGTAATTTTAAATAATAGAGTTCTCAATACCTGTAGTTTTTCTACAATTTTGAGACAGTTTTTATATAAGTTATTTACAGTTAATTTTTAAAGTTCTTCTCAGTCTATTTTATTCAGCTATTTTTATTTAGCTATTTTATTCAGTTATTTACAGTTATTTGTATTTTATTTGCATCTGTTTTAAATTAGAATTTAGCCTGTAAATGTTAGTTTCTTTTTATTCCTTTTTACACGAATAGAACATTAAAAAGAGAATAATTCGCAAATATGGATTAAATAGAACTAAACACTAAATTTACAAAAATTAGATGCAAAATTAGAAGAATTGTAATAAAAAGACGATAGACTGAAACAGGCAAATTTGGGACATTTGCAAGCAAGTTTATAACCAGTAGTTATAACTAAAAAGACAGAATAGAAGAGCAATTATAACATAGGTTATAATTAAGTAGAAAGAACAGTAAAGGCTTATTTTAAAACTTAGATTAACTTAATAAGCAAACATAGTAGAAATAACAGAAGAGGCTTATTTTATAAACTTACACCAAGTTAATAAGCAAAGATAGAAGCAGGACCCATACCAACAGCATTCCCTTTCAGACTAGGACTGATGGTCTCACAACAGATTAGGTGAGGCTGGGCAGGACCCTTTCAGACTAGGACTGATGGTCTCACAATAGTTAGGTGAGGCTGGGACACAAGGTAAATAAGTGGCCAATAGATAGAAGCTCAAATCGGAGGATTTGGGCAAGGGGCACAACTAGATTTTGTTTGTTAGGATCTGTATCGGCAGCATTCCCATTCAGACTAGGACTGATGGTCTCACAAAACACTTAGGTGAGGCTGGGCAGGACCCTTTTAGACTAGGGTTGATGGTCTTACAACAGATTAGGTGAGGCTGGGCACGCTTATGCTGATTAGGGTAGATAAGAGGTCAAAATAGGGAGCGACGGTTAGTGTGTACTGGCGGTGACCAAGCGTGCGACATCGATTAGGGTAGATAAATCGCTACTGCGTTCCAAGCACTAAACATGTGTCTTTTGCTGTGGGACCCACGAGATGGGACTAGCTCACAGTGGCACAATAGAGATAGAAGGCCAATCAACGGGTAGAATTAGGATTTCAGCCTAATTAAAATAGGATTAGATTTCAGCCTAATCAAAGCAACTATCTAAGACAAGTGCAAACAATCACAATCAAAGCAAACAGTTAAACAGTATTTTATCCCAGTTATATCTTTCCTTTATTTCCTTTTATACTAGAACTATTGCTAAGTCTATTATCTTTATCTTGCTTTAAAATACTAGTAGTTACTTTCACTCACAAGACTTATAGTCAGACCCGCTCCTCTATTTCCCCTTTTCCCCTCATAGTCCAGCAAAGGCAAGGACAGTAGATTCAGATTTCTTGGAGATTCAGTTGTGGGGTTTTTCTTCATGTATTCTTCTTCTTTTCAGTTTTATTTTCATTTGGCCTTGGATGTACTGGTACTTATGAGAGGGATGATTATTTTATTGTACTCTGATTTTATGAGACCGAGACGTATTTTTCATAAGACATGTGTATTTGGTATTTGAGATATGTGATGTTTTTCAGACTTATTTATGAAGTTTTATTTTGAATAATGAGTTACCATTTAAATGTTTCCACTGTTTATATTTATTTGTCTTGTGAATCTTAGTCTTTGTGATGCTTTCGCTATACCTATAACGCACCATATCTTTTAGTGTGCCCTTTTTGGGTATACTAAGGGGTGTGGGGTTTTTCACTTGGTATCAGAGCCTAAGGTTACAGGATTCCTAAAACTTGTTTTAAAAATAAAGTATTTTTCAAAAGTAACATATCTTTAAAAGTATTTTTCAAAAAGAAACTCTTATTATAGAAATAGTTTTCAAGTATAAAAGAGAGTTTTTATAAAAATCCCCTCAAAGTCCATTTCAACCTTCTTTCGATTCTTTCGAGCCTAAATTCTCTTTTCTTTGCATAGAATGGCGGATGCCCCAAATCTTCCAGAGGGTGTCCAAGTCCCTGGCTGGTTTTGTTGATACCTCCAAGCTATGACACCAGAGGTGTAAGGGCAAGCGCCTAATCTAGCACCAGCAAGTGGAGATCCCATTAAATTCACCTACAACGGCCAATTTTTCTAAGCTATGCAAAGACTTCGCTAATCTATGAGGCAAGACATTTTTGGGCACGGAGGATTTCGTGGAGGCACGAGCTTGGTTGAGGAATACAGAGCGGATATTTGGGCTGTTAGGATTGGAGGACCGCCAGAGAGTTCAGCTTGCATCTTGGCAGCTGAAAGGAGAAGCTTCTTATTGGTGGGAGATCATAGAGATGGAAGGAAGAGACATTGGTTGGTTTGGATTTAGGAAAAGGTTTGAGAGAAAGTTCTTGTCACAAGCTAAGGTAAGCATGCAATTGGAGAAGTTTATTAATTTGAAGCAAGGGAGTCTTTCAGTAAAGGAGTATATAAATCAGTTTAATGAGTTGTCGCAGTTTGGGATGGAGCTTGTTAATACACAACACAAAAAGGCCATGAAGTTTGCTAACGGATTGAATCAGCCCCTCTAAGGGTTGTTATTTACTCATGTACCGATGGGAGCGACGTATGAGTCACTTGTGGAGATGGCGCTCATGTCAGATGTTGTTAAGGAAGGAGAGCTTAAGGAGGTTCCTAAGTCAGAGAATTCTAAGAAGTAATGGTGGCAGAACAAGAAGGATAAAGATAAGAGGACAGGAGGAGCCCTCCAAAGCAGATCAAGAAAGGCGAGAAATGCAATAGTTGTGGATTGGTTGGACATTACGCAAAAGACTGTAAGAAGGACACGATGAAGGGGAGGTGTTACAATTGTGGGCAGCCTGGTCACCTTAGTAGGGCTTGTCCTCAGAAGACGGGGCAGAGAGTAGGAGCTCCTACAGTGAAAGTATAGGCTTTGGATGTAGCACCTTCTAGTGGTGGACCAGATCGAGGTAGGAAAGTCTCTGTAGAAGGTTTGATCTCTATTTCGGATTTTCCTATTCGGACACTTTTTGACTCCGGAGCATCGCATTCTTTCATTTCTAGTTCCTTGGTTGATTGTTTGCACTTAGATATTTCTCTAGTAGTAGACCCTATAGTTTTTCAAATCGTATAGGAGGATCGACACATTTATCCATGATTTGTAGGGGTTTGAAATTTTTTATACTAGGCATAGAGTTTGATTGTGACGCCTATGTACTGGGATTTTCGGGGTATGGGATGATTTGGGGATGGATTGGCTATCCATTTATGGAGCGATATTGGACTGCGAGAGTAGAGTCGTCAGATTAGAGACATGCAGCGGTAGTACTCTCGAGATTTTTTGCGACCCATAGGGGTCAGTCATGTTGAGCTTTCTTTATTCCCTTGATTCATCACTAGGAGAGATAGATTTAGTTCCAGTTGTTAGAGATTTCCCAGACATATTTGAGGAAGTTAGGGGACTACCTCCTAAGAGAGAGATCGACTTTAGGATCTATCTGAGTGACAATGCTAAGCCAGTGGCATTACCCATGAAACATATGGCTCCTATGGAGAGGAAGAAGTTAAGTCAGCAGATTGGTGAGCTATTAGAGAAAGGCTTCATCAAAAGGAGCATATCTGACTGGGGAGCCCCAGTCGTCTTCACTACAAAGGCAGATGGTTCCCTTCGACTTTGCGTAGATTATAGAGAATTGAATAAGCTCACAAAGAAGAACCGTTACCCACTTCCTAGGATTGACAATCTTTTCAATCGGTTGGTTGGCTCTTCAGTAATTTCTCAGCTTGATTTGGCTACTAGAGTTCATCAGCTTAGGGTCGCTGACGATAACATCGATAAGACAACATTTAGGACACCCTATGGATTCTTTGAGTAGTTGGTTATGCCGTTTGGGCTGACCAATGCCCCAGCCTATTTCGTAGATTTGATGAGTCATGTTTTTCGAGATGTCCTAAATAAGTTCGTTGTAGTATTTGTGGATGACATTTTGGTGTTTTCCAAGAGTAAGGAAGAGCATGTTATTCATCTTGAGAGGGTTCTTCATACACTTTGTGTTCATCAGTTGAAGGAAAAGTTCTCGATTGTCACTTTTGGCGTGAGGAGGTGCGTTCTTGGGGCATGTAGTCTCAAGAGAGGGTTTAGCTGTTGATCCCGCTAAAGTAGTAGCGGTGCAAGATTGGAAGTCCCCCAAGAACGCTACCGAAGTTAGAAGCTTCCTAGGTTTGGTTGGCTATTATAGGAAGTTTATCAGAGATTTCACTAAGATTTCAGCACCGCTAACTCACCCCACTAAGCAGAATGTGGAATTCGTGTGGGACGTAGATTGTGAGGATTCCTTCACGATGCTAAAGAGGTCCCTTACTAATGCACCAGTGTTAGTCTTACTCGATGGAGCTAAGCCTTTTACAGTATACACTGATGCATGTGGGACGAGTCTTGGGGCAATATTTATGCAAGAAAGAAGGGTAGTATGCTATGGAAGTAGACAGTTGAGGATTCATGAGAAGAACTACCCCACTTATGATTTAGAGTTAGCTGCTATTGTTTTTGCACTCAAGTCTTGGAGAGATTACTTGCTAGGTGAGAGGTTCGAGCTTTTCACTAACCATAAATCATTGAAGTACCTATTCTCACAAAAGAGTTTAAACTTGAGGCAGCAGCATTGGATGGAGTTTCTAGCATCATATGACTTTGAGATAGCTTACACCCATGGTAAAGGAAACGTGGTTGCATATGCGTTAAGTAGGAAGAAAGCAACCCATAGTCCAATGTTCATGGAGTGGAAAAGCCTAGATTTTATTTCCACCTTTGTTTTTAAGCCCTCTATGGATTTTACCCCTGGATTGTTGGTAGCACTTGAGGTTAAGCCTACCCTCATAGATCAGATTGGCTCGAGGCATGGAGAGGATTCAGAGCTTGTGGATATTTTGGAGAGGATTAGCAGAGGAGAGGTTTTTAGACATCTCCAACACTATTCCATTGATAGTAAAGGATGGCTAAGGAGAGATGGAAGACTTTGTGTTCCCCGCACTAGTGATTTGACGAGAGCAGTTCCAGTAGAAGCACACCATTCTCGAATGACTATTCATCTAGGCGGTGATAAGATGTATAGGGACATGAAGAGAGTGTTTTATTGAAGTAGCATGAAGAAGGATGTAGCAGAGTTCGTGGCTAAGTGTCTAGTATGCCAAAGAGTTTAGGCGGAGCAGAAGAAGCCTGGTGGATTGCTTCAACAATTGGATGTACCCAAATGGAAGTGGGATAGTATTTCGATGGACTTCATAGATGGTTTACCGATCTAGGAAGGGGAATACCAGTATTAGGGTGATTGTAGATCGTTTGACTAAGAGCGCCCACTTCATTCCGGTCAAGAGTAAGAAGACAACACCTTATTTGGCATCCTTATATGTTTGTGAGATAGTCCGACTTCATTGAGTTCCCTCTAGCATAGTGAGCGATAGAGACCCTAACTTTACTAGCGAGTTTTGGAGAAGCTTGCAAGAGGCTTTAGGGACGCAGCTTAGATTGAGTACGGCCTATCACCCTCAGACGGACGACCAAACGAAGAGAGTTAATAGAGTTCTTGAGGATTTGTTGAGGATGTATATCCTTGATTTTGGAGGAACTTTGGAGGATCATCTTCCTTTAGTGGAATTCGCTTATAATAATAGTTTTCAAGCTAGCATCGGGATGGCACCTTTTGAAGCTCTTTATGGAAGACCGTGCAAGTCGCCTTCGTGTTGGTTGGAGTCTACAAAAAGATTGCTACTTGGTCCCAACATGGTTAGAGAGACTTCAGAAAAGATCGACTTAGTTAGAAGGAGAATGAAGACGGCCCAAGATAGACAGAAATCCTATGCAGATAAGCGGAGAAGGGACATTGAGTTTGAGGTAGGAGATTTGGTTTTCATTAAGGTGCCTCCGCTAAGAAAGGTAGTGAGATTTGGATCAAGTGGGAAACTTGCTCCCAAATTCATAGGACCGTTCCCCATTGTGGAAAGGGTAGGGAAGATGGCGTATCGGATAAAGCTACCAGAGAGACTCGCAAGATTTCATGATGTTTTTCATGTTTCGCACTTGAGAAAGTGCTTACATGATTCAGTAGAGGTAGTGGAACCTAGTCTACTTGAGGAAATTGAAGTGGAGAAAGAAGCATCGGTTCATCGCATACCTACCAAGATCATTAGGTGTGATATCAAGAAGCTTAGGAATAAGGAAGTACCTTTGGTTAAGGTGCAGTGGGGAGACATCATTGAAGATGCTACGTGGGAGGCTGAAGAGAAAATACGCACCTCTTATCCGTTTCTTTTCGATGGTACGTTTTGAATTTCCTATTATCATCTTTAGTTTTGAATAAGTTCTTTCCTTTATTATCCTTTGGGAGGGTAGATCTTAGGATTTAACGTATGGATGGTAGGACTGAATGTAAACATGTTACTAGAACATGTTATGTATGATGGATGCTAGTGGTTGCAAGTGTCTGCTAGTGGATGCTAATGGACACATATATGTACACTAGGCACTATTATCTCTTAGGGATCGGCCTAACTAGGTCACTAAAGCATATGCATATGGATGTGTGTGCATTTGCATTTTTATTTTACTTCCATGGTTGCTATAGATGGATGATTATCATACGATTGTTGCATTTGGATGATGACTGTAGCACGCATGTAGAACTATCAGTTACCATTAGGTAATTTGCATTCATTTGGATACATGACACGGACATGATTGCATAAAAAGGAGGTCGACTGAATTAGTAGACCACCTAATCTTTTGCATTAGTTAGGAACATTGACACTACACTATTGCATATAACATAAATCGCATTAGAAAACTTAAGGACAATGGATGTAATGGATGGTGGTTGAATATATGGTTGTATAATTTGGATGAAAATATTTATTTCATTCTTCTGTCTTTAGAGATTTCGGGGACGAAGTCCCTTAAGAAGGGGAAAATGTAACAACCCGGAATTTAAGCTATAATAATTAATTAAAGAATTGATTGAATAATAAAATAAGTTTGTGAAAATATCAGAATTGGGCCATGAGAGTTGCACCATTGTGTCCGTGGTAATTTTCTGGTCAATTTCCATATATAGTTTGTCAAAATCCGAGCTAAAACGAAGAAGATACGAAATAAACAAGGAATTAGAAATTAAAATGAAAAAAATAAAAATAGGTCAGGTCGACCCAGACCAAGGCCAAGTCGACCCTAGGCTTGACCCCCAAAGGCCTAGGTCGACCTACATGTCGACCCACAACATATAAAGGTTGACCCGCTTTTTTTTTTCTTGTGCGTAGTTTCATCCAGATTCAAGCATGACGTGATTTTCCAATTTCTTTCGATCATATGCGTTCGTGCTTCGATCCGACGGTTCCCAACGAGCCTATGACGTGGTTGCACCAGATTTAATCTTCAAATCCAACGGTCTGAGATCCCTAAGTGAGACTATAAATAAGACCCTAGGCCTAGCTACTTTTCTCATTTAGATTTTCTCCAATTTGGGTTCATTGCCAGAGGTTGGACCCTAAATAGAAAAATTCTCTAAGCAGGAAATCTTTTTGGTAAAAATATTCTACGCTCTAGAAGTGGATCAAGGAAGACCAAGGACTAGAGCTAAGAACCACAGGTGAGTGTTTAGTAATTATTTTGGATTTTTTAAGTAATTTTAAATAATAGAGTTCTCAATACCTGTAGTTTTTCTACAATTTTGAGACAGTTTTTATATAAGTTATTTACAGTTAATTTTTAAAGTTCTTCTCAGTCTATTTTATTCAGCTATTTTTATTTAGCTATTTTATTCAATTATTTATAGTTATTTTTATTTTATTTGCATCTGTTTTAAATTAGAATTTAGCATGTAAATGTTAGTTTCTTTTTATTCCTTTTTACGCGAATAGAACATTAAAAAGAGAATAATTCGCATATATGGATTAAATAGAACTAAACACTAAATTTATAGAAATTAGATGTAAAATAAGAAGAACTGTAATAAAAAGAAGATAGACTGAAACAGGCTGTAACGACCCGTAAATTTCAACTGTTTTAATAACGTAATTAGTTGAAATTTTGCGGAATTTTAAACGATAAAATTTTGAAATAAAAATTTAATATTTGGAATACGTCTAGTTAAACATAGCAACTGGTAAATTTTCGTCCGAAATTACGAAAGTTTATTTCGCGCGTAAATTCACTTCAATTCAATCAGTTAAAAAGCGTTGAAAATAAAACGTTTTCAAAACCTAAATATTTTTACATAGAAAAATTCTAAACCATCTTCTGAGCAAGATGTCAGTTTGTCATTTTTCAAAATTTGGACATCTATTGCTCCGTCGTTCTTATTTTCTGCAAAATAACAGTATTCTGGTACCGATATCGATTTTTATCGGATGATCGTACCACTGATATCTATATATCGTTTTGACCGTCTCGTCGTGCTGATCTTTACAGTATACTCATTTGTACATTTCGGAGTTTGGTACGCTGCGGAAACTGCGAAATGGTCGCCCGTATCGGTATCCACTTTCAACCTTTTGGATTTGAAATTATTTTGTATTTAGCTTATTTATATTTAAATAGGCTGGAATGGTAATGGTCACTTGAATTGATGATAGGAATCGAAAAGCCATCGGTTTAAAATTTGCACGTTCATTTTCTTTTAACCGTTCATGTTCTCTGCAAACAAAAAAATTACTTCATCCTCTGTTCTTCATTTCTTCCCAGACATCTCAAATCTCCTCCTCCATTTTTATTGCTCTCCTTCCCATCTGCATCTACCCTTCACCACCAATGTCCCACCTTCCGACCTCTGCCACGTAGCCTCCGACCGACTCCTCCATTACCTTCCACGTCGCTCGACGTGAACCACCTCCACCCGCACGCCTAGTACCGAGCCTACCCCTGTAGTTTTCTGCAGCTATCACCATCATCGCCGAAGCTTTATCCATCACCCCGTGCAACACCAGCCACGCATGTTCACTCACCCCTCACGGACAGCACCCCACATCACCAAGCATCCGCCTGTTTTCTCCTCCTATCGGCCTTACACCGGTGCTCCTCCACCTTAAAGCATCGATCGGCCATGCAACAAACTCCATTAGCCACGCCGAGATTCACCGAACACAAGCACATCAGGTCGCCACCTTCATTCCACCTCAGATCCGCGGCCACCATTACTTTTTCTTCTCTTTCCGACCATCTTCTGTTCCTGCCTCTTTCGAAGGTATATAAATATGCATACTCGTGTGTTATATAACGTATTTTTATATAAATTGTATATATATGAATGTTTACAATTTTAAAGATTGTTGGTTATATTTTTATATTGTTTTTTTTGTCGCCGTTATATATATGGGATGTCGCAAGTCTGTATAAGTATGTATATATATTTATCATCTCATATTTTGTTACATATATTATTGATTTTTTTTTTGTAATGAACATGTAAGCATATGTATAAACGAGTTCTGTTATATATATAGTATAGTATTTTCGTGCCTATATAGTATGTATATCAGTTTTAAAGTTGAGTAAGTTATAACAGTATATATTTTTATCTACATATATTATATGTGCCGTTTCATTTTATTTATGTGCATGGTTATAATAAGCTATATATACATGTTAGTATACATATATGTTCCCGGTTAGTTGCTTATATATATATACTTGTGTGTGTGTGTGTTTATATATGAAATATATTGGATCCATAATGTACGGTTATACAGTGAGTTGTATTTATATAATAAGTTTATATATGTTGGTGTTGGATTTATATGATGTATGTTTTCTTTTACTCTAGTATATACGTTCTGTTCTATAAGTAAAGCTAGTTTGTTTATATAATATGTTAAATTGCACACATATATAAGAGTGTAGTGATTGCTGTCTATATATTTATATAAAATTATTGCTTGGCTAAAGTTATACACATGCTTTGGATTGGATAAGTTAGTTTGTACATTTTATATTTGCAACGGTACAGTATTGTATATCATATTTATATAAACGTATAGTTTGATTTAATATATTTGTTATAAATTTATTTAAGTTATATTTACATTATGCAGTACCTTATTTGAATATATATATATGTCAGCTGCAGAACTGTTACTATGCAAAGTATATGTGTTTCCAGATTTTGTATAATAGCTTGCATATTTTTGTTTATATATATACACTATTTTGGATTTAAGTTGATTTTTTTATACTAATTTTATAATAAATATTGCTTAAAATAACATATAGTGTTTATATTTTTCGAGTCTTAAATTTTGGGTCTGTTGGTTGATTACATAAGTTATATAAAATTATATATATATTAAACTATTAAGTTTTAAAAAGGCATCGTTTCAAAATTTATTATCATATATATATTTAAATTTTATTTGTGTTGAATTTGATATCAATTTGAAAATATGTTTTAAATGGATTTTGGAAGTTTATATATATATTTCATTTTATATCGAGCTAATTTGATTCATTTTTCATCGATTCTTATCTATCAGCTTGTCCGTCGAATTCGTACTAGTTCAGCTTTGTTTCGGAATTCGTGCTTGGACCCGTAGCTCTGTCCATTTTCGAATTTCTCTAACCTCGGAAGGTGAGCACTCACTCACGATTAACGTTCTTTTATTTATTAGATTTGATTTCAATTGAAACGACAATTGAAATATGTTGTTGTTAGTTAATTACACTGTTATATATGCTATTACCCGTATCAGTTCACCTGTGACATCTGACACCATTATATGTTATTTATGAAATGATAATTCAGTTTGGTTGATAATTGATTGATTGTTGATGTTTATATTGGATGTTAAATTGTTAATGTTAAATAGTGTGAAATTGAAGTTGATATAGGATAATTAATTGTTAAATTTGATTAACTGACATTTGTATAATATGATCCCTTTAACTGTTGAACTTATTGACACGTAGGATTTGTTTAATTACATTTTGAACCACTGAATGTATGTTGTTAAATTGATGATGTATGAAATTGTAAATAGATGACAAGTGAAAAACCGTAATGTAATAATCTTTAATCTACATGAAATGATAGTGTAGATTCTAGAAATACTTATATTAATTCGTACAAATAACAATGCGAATTAATACGGTTATTTCGGGATTATTTGAATTGATTATTGGATTGATATTGATTGTTGTTATTGCTTGTTTATTTACTTTGACACCATCCCTGTTATCACACTGCAAGTTCCCTTTACTATGCTTGGATTTGAATTGAATTGGAATCGGGTTGAAATGATAAATACCCAAATTGAACTTTGACCTTGGATATAGAAAATTAAATAAAACCCGATTGGTCAATAATTTGATTTAAAAATAAAACGAAGATTTTATTTGAATAAATAATATGGTTGAAATGAAGTTGGAATTTTAATGTAACGAAAGGAAAATGTTAATATGTAAATATGAAATAAAATATTAACAATGTAATTGATGTAAGAATGTTGTTTAATTTGAGAAATGATTGAATTAAGTTTGAAATGATTTAATAATCAAGTTTGAAATTATAATTAAGTTGAAATTATTAAACTGTGAAATGATTTAATAATTAAGTTGAAATTATAATTAAGTTGGAATTTTAAAACTTTGAAATTATTTAATAAATAAGTTTGAATTATTAAATAATTAAATAAGATTGAATTATTCAATGATTAAATTGAATTGTATTTTAATTAAGAAAATTGAACTTTTGAATAAGTGAATTTACTTCGTAAATAATTGAAATTGAGTTTCTTTATTAATTAAGTTTTGGAAATTTATTTAAGTAAGTAAATAAGTGAAATTGGATTTCTTTAACAAGAAATGAAATGTGATATTTTTGGAATTAATGTAAGACCTGAAATTTAAAGAATTCGATTTGATGAATTTAATTTAATTCAAAATTGTAAGTTTTGATTTAATGAAGTTGAACTTAAGAATTGATTTAACGAATTGGAAATTTAATAGAAATTGTTTTGAATGATAGAGTAACTTAACGAATATTGAATGGAATCGATAAATGAAGTTAAACTGATTTGGAATGTTAAATTAAATTAATTTAAATGATTTCGGAATGAAACTTGTATTCGAACTTGAATCAATTTTGAATTGTTTTAAATAACGATTGAAATTGAACTATAAGATTTGGAAACGTAAAGTATGGAAATTGGTTTTGAAAGACAAGCGAAATGTTGATTTACGAATTGAACTTGAAATTGAAATTGATTTGGTTTTGAAATATATAAACGACCAATCGGTGTAATAATTACGAAAGTTATTAAAGAGACCGGAATTCGGTTATGGATATACTCTCTATCTAAACCGAAAACCACTTTAATAACTATACGCGGAGTGATGATCCAGAATGAAGTGGTTGGAATGGTGTTCGTGTTGACTGAAGAAAGAGAACGATAATGGATAGCCTTGACACTTGTGTCAAATTGGAAATGACTAAAACAGGAGCTGTGCCGGGCCAATGGAGGATTGATACCTCAAGTGGACACACTTCTTCGAACTACTTATACTTGTTGTCGATTGGTGCACCCTTGATTTTGGGAGTGTTGTCTCACGGTGTTGCGGGCGCTGCGGCGTTGCGTTCTCACCAGCCCGGATCAGGCGAACGGTAGTATCATTACCTTGGGTATAGCCTCATGTGCCTTGTCATACTTGTATTCCATTTATGCGCGACCACTACGAATTTGTTTTGTACCTTGAGTATATGGATTGCCCTCTGGTGACTTCCGGTTTTGGGGAAACTACGGTCTTGTATATGCTTGTGGGAATAAAAATGTGTTAAGGGTGGAATGGGCCATGACTTAACGCTATTTTGATATCTTATTATTACTGATAGACATTATCTACTTATCGTATACTACTACATAGTAGATAGTTTAACGGATCCTTAAGGATGGTTATTCCAAACATCCTTTGAGTTACTTGTATTTCAATTGCTATTTCACTTGAGTTGGATTTATTAATATAAGAATGTTAATCCTGACTCGAGTGTCTTGTGTTTTTGCTTTACGCTCGGGTCAGACTGAGCGGTTCAGCTTTCGAGACTCACCTTTGGAGTTGGAGCTTCGCTTGGAGATCCAGCTATCTATCCAGCTTTTAGATATTCGATGATTCCAGTGATGTATTCTGCTTTGTATCTGATGTATCATATTACTCTTCCATTGTATCTGGTTTAACTCTGATGTATTCTATATATTCATATAGTAGCTTCATGAACTACTATCTCTTTTATTTCCGCTGCACTTATTACTCTGTGTCTGTGATCTGTGATTATATTTATTTACTGTATATGTTCAGTTTTGCCAAATTTAAATTAACAACGCGGTATTTTGAGCAATTCAACTCCGACATGAGTGTCTACCTATACACTTATAATGGATGCGAATGGTCCAAAATGGCGGGTCGTTACAGTTGGTATCAGAGCTTTGGTAGCTCTAGGCAAAACTCAACATATATGGTAAATGTATTTACAGAATCACTCTCATTCGAGTTTCAATCTCTTCCTTTGACTCAATTCCTTAAATTTTGGAACGTTCCCCTCGGTTCCGAAATTCATTCGTGTCCTTCACTGTTCGTCTTCTTTCAATCCTGGAGCACCCCATAACTCCATTATGAATATTATCTATAATAGATCGGCGGTCTCGCCAATCTTCGAATGATTCGTAAAGGAGCAAAACTCCTTTATAATAGGCATTGATTTACCGGAGATTTCTATATCCTCGGTTTACGATGCTATCTATTCCCTGCTATACCTGAATCCCATCTCTTGAGATCGAGTGTTGATTTACCTCGGAATTCAGTATCGATCTTATTCTTGAAGTTACGGACGACCCAGTTAAGGTTGCCCGTGAATTAAATAAACTCATCCATCTCCCGATTGTGGTAATTGAATTATCTTATCTTTTGTTTCAAACTAATTTTCGAATCAAAATTCTCTTTGGTTTGAGTCCATCAAATTTGAAACCCTATCCTTATTTTGAAAATTCATTCCTGTATCGTCGAGCAAAGAAATGTATTTGTAAACTAATATATAAATGTTTAATATATGTTGTGTTGTTTGAGTTGTTGATGTTGATTTGGGTTTCCGATCGATTCGTCTGATCAACGCTATCGATAGGATTTCTAAAACACTTGAACAGAGCAAACTGACACAATATTATTTTCAAATTTGGAAAATGAAATAAATTTGTTTGATTATATTGTGAAAATATAAGTAAAAATTTTCTAGAATTTAATAGGTAAATTAAATTGTTTGCTTGAAATGATAATATTTGATTATCATTTATTGTTCTAAATAAGTTTATAAATACGGTTTATAAATTGATTTGGAATTTGAAATGAATTTAATTCAGAAATTGAGAATTTAGTTTCCGGTGATTTCGAACTTTGGTTTTAAAATTTTAGAGTATATAGTATTGAAAGTATATTCGAGTAGAAATCGTTTTCAAAGAATTTAAAAAAAAAAAATGTTGAAATCAGTGCTCTTCTCTTTGTCGCTGGAAAATAAATTTCGGTGATGGCGGCCGCATCATCGACGTTCATTTTCTAGTTTCGAAGTGGAGAAACCATTCTATAGCATTGCTACGGTTTTGTTTTGGAAAATATTTTGATTTGAATTTCTTTAGTATAATTTGATTTATATATATATATAAGTATCTTATTTTAAAATTAATTGATTTGATATAAATATATTATACATATCTCTAAATTGTTTAAAGTTAATCGGAAATCTAATTCTTAAATTTGGTTAAAGGATGATTTTAATTATAAATAAAACCAAAATTTGGAATAAATATTTAAACTTGAATAACTGAATTAGGAAAATTTTATTTGTATATTGTTCAACTGCATTCTAATACAACTTACCTAAATCATTCAAAAGTTGAATATGTAATTGGATAATATATAATATAAATTGAAATTATAAATAAAATTTGAGTGGTTATAATAAATGTTATACACTTAAATTTTAATTATGAAATGTTAATTGAAATAAATAGAATAATAAGTTAATTGAATAATAGATGAATATAAAAATTTTGTTTTGAAAGAATTAATAAATTGAAAATTGACCAACTTATGAAAATACCTTGAATTTAAAAACTATTAGTAAAATATAAATTAATTTAAAGCGAAACTTTTATGGAATAAATTAATTTATATGGGTTAAATATATGTGATTAGATATATTAGGTAGAATAAATTTAACAATAATTTGGAATAAAGAAAAATTTAAATGGTTGAAGAAAATATGATTATAATAAAAGACTATTCAAATTTATGGTTTTGGAAATTGTAAATTGAAGATAATTGGATAGTAAGATAATGAATTTAGAAATAGTGAGATTGATTTTAGTGAAATCAAATGGATCAAATCAATTATTGAATATCAATCAATTTAAATTGAATTTATATGGTTTAAATTAATTGTTATTTTGTATTTCAAAACTGTTTTTCTTTCTGCTTGTTCTATTCTTCTACCTCGTTCCTTTTCGGGGACGAAAAGTTTTGAGTGGGGGAGAGTGTAACGACCCGTAAATTTCAACTGTTTTAATAACGTAATTAGTTGAAATTTTGCGGAATTTTAAACGATAAAATTTTGAAATAAAAATTTAATATTTGGAATACGTCTAGTTAAACATAGCAACTGGTAAATTTTCGTCCGAAATTACGAAAGTTTATTTCGCGCGTAAATTCACTTCAATTCAATCAGTTAAAAAGCGTTGAAAATAAAACGTTTTCAAAACCTAAATATTTTTACATAGAAAAATTCTAAACCATCTTCTGAGCAAGATGTCAGTTTGTTATTTTTCAAAATTTGGACATCTATTGCTCCGTCGTTCTTATTTTCTGCAAAATAACAGTATTCTGGTACCGATATCGATTTTTATCGGATGATCGTACCACTGATATCTATATATCGTTTTGACCGTCTCGTTGTGCTGATCTTTACAGTATACTCATTTGTACATTTCGGAGTTTGGTACGCTGCGGAAACTGCGAAATGGTCGCCCGTATCGGTATCCACTTTCAACCTTTTGGATTTGAAATTATTTTGTATTTAGCTTATTTATATTTAAATAGGCTGGAATGGTAATGGTCACTTGAATTGATGATAGGAATCGAAAAGCCATCGGTTTAAAATTTGCACGTTCATTTTCTTTTAACCGTTCATGTTCTCTGCAAACAAAAAAATTACTTCATCCTCTGTTCTTCATTTCTTCCCAGACATCTCAAATCTCCTCCTCCATTTTTATTGCTCTCCTTCCCATCTGCATCTACCCTTCACCACCAATGTCCCACCTTCCGACCTCTGCCACGTAGCCTCCGACCGACTCCTCCATTACCTTCCACGTCGCTCGACGTGAACCACCTCCACCCGCACGCCTAGTACCGAGCCTACCCCTGTAGTTTTCTGCAGCTATCACCATCATCGCCGAAGCTTTATCCATCACCCCGTGCAACACCAGCCACGCATGTTCACTCACCCCTCACGGACAGCACCCCACATCACCAAGCATCCGCCTGTTTTCTCCTCCTATCGGCCTTACACCGGTGCTCCTCCACCTTAAAGCATCGATCGGCCATGCAACAAACTCCATTAGCCACGCCGAGATTCACCGAACACAAGCACATCAGGTCGCCACCTTCATTCCACCTCAGATCCGCGGCCACCATTACTTTTTCTTCTCTTTCCGACCATCTTCTGTTCCTGCCTCTTTCGAAGGTATATAAATATGCATACTCGTGTGTTATATAACGTATTTTTATATAAATTGTATATATATGAACGTTTACAGTTTTAAAGATTGTTGGTTATATTTTTATATTGTTTTTTTTGTCGCCGTTATATATATGGGATGTCGCAAGTCTGTATAAGTAAGTATATATATTTATCATCTCATATTTTGTTACATATATTATTGATTTTTTTTTTGTAATGAACATGTAAGCATATGTATAAACGAGTTCTGTTATATATATAGTATAGTATTTTCGTGCCTATATAGTATGTATATCAGTTTTAAAGTTGAGTAAGTTATAACAGTATATATTTTTATCTACATATATTATATGTGCCGTTTCATTTTATTTATGTGCATGGTTATAATAAGCTATATATACATGTTAGTATACATATATGTTCCCGGTTAGTTGCTTATATATATATATATACTTGTGTGTGTGTGTGTTTATATATGAAATATATTGGGTCCATAATGTACGGTTATACAGTGAGTTGTATTTATATAATAAGTTTATATATGTTGGTGTTGGATTTATATGATGTATGTTTTCTTTTACTCTAGTATATACGTTCTGTTCTATAAGTAAAGCTAGTTTGTTTATATAATATGTTAAATTGCACACATATATAAGAGTGTAGTGATTGCTGTCTATATATTTATATAAAATTATTGCTTGGCTAAAGTTATACACATGCTTTGGATTGGATAAGTTAGTTTGTACATTTTATATTTGCAACGGTACAGTATTGTATATCATATTTATATAAACGTATAGTTTGATTTAATATATTTGTTATAAATTTATTTAAGTTATATTTACATTATGCAGTACCTTATTTGAATATATATATATATGTCAGCTGCAGAACTGTTACTATGCAAAGTATATGTGTTTCCAGATTTTGTATAATAGCTTGCATATTTTTGTTTATATATATACACTATTTTGGATTTAAGTTGATTTTTTTTATACTAATTTTATAATAAATATTGCTTAAAATAACATATAGTGTTTATATTTTTCGAGTCTTAAATTTTGGGTCTGTTGGTTGATTACATAAGTTATATAAAATTATATATATATTAAACTATTAAGTTTTAAAAAGGCATCGTTTCAAAATTTATTATCATATATATATTTAAATTTTATTTGTGTTGAATTTGATATCAATTTGAAAATATGTTTTAAATGGATTTTGGAAGTTTATATATATATTTCATTTTATATCGAGCTAATTTGATTCATTTTTCATCGATTCTTATCTATCAGCTTGTCCGTCGAATTCGTACTAGTTCAGCTTTGTTTCGGAATTCGTGCTTGGACCCGTAGCTCTGTCCATTTTCGAATTTCTCTAACCTCGGAAGGTGAGCACTCACTCACGATTAACGTTCTTTTATTTATTAGATTTGATTTCAATTGAAACGACAATTGAAATATGTTGTTGTTAGTTAATTACACTGTTATATATGCTATTACCCGTATCAGTTCACCTGTGACATCTGACACCATTATATGTTATTTATGAAATGATAATTCAGTTTGGTTGATAATTGATTGATTGTTGATGTTTATATTGGATGTTAAATTGTTAATGTTAAATAGTGTGAAATTGAAGTTGATATAGGATAATTAATTGTTAAATTTGATTAACTGACATTTGTATAATATGATCCCTTTAACTGTTGAACTTATTGACACGTAGGATTTGTTTAATTACATTTTGAACCACTGAATGTATGTTGTTAAATTGATGATGTATGAAATTGTAAATAGATGACAAGTGAAAAACCGTAATGTAATAATCTTTAATCTACATGAAATGATAGTGTAGATTCTAGAAATACTTATATTAATTCGTACAAATAACAATGCGAATTAATACGGTTATTTCGGGATTATTTGAATTGATTATTGGATTGATATTGATTGTTGTTATTGCTTGTTTATTTACTTTGACACCATCCCTGTTATCACACTGCAAGTTCCCTTTACTATGCTTGGATTTGAATTGAATTGGAATCGGGTTGAAATGATAAATACCCAAATTGAACTTTGACCTTGGATATAGAAAATTAAATAAAACCCGATTGGTCAATAATTTGATTTAAAAATAAAACGAAGATTTTATTTGAATAAATAATATGGTTGAAATGAAGTTGGAATTTGAATGTAACGAAAGGAAAATGTTAATATGTAAATATGAAATAAAATATTAACAATGTAATTGATGTAAGAATGTTGTTTAATTTGAGAAATGATTGAATTAAGTTTGAAATGATTTAATAATCAAGTTTGAAATTATAATTAAGTTGAAATTATTAAACTGTGAAATGATTTAATAATTAAGTTGAAATTATAATTAAGTTGGAATTTTAAAACTTTGAAATTATTTAATAAATAAGTTTGAATTATTAAATAATTAAATAAGATTGAATTATTCAATGATTAAATTGAATTGTATTTTAATTAAGAAAATTGAACTTTTGAATAAGTGAATTTACTTCGTAAATAATTGAAATTGAGTTTCTTTATTAATTAAGTTTTGGAAATTTATTTAAGTAAGTAAATAAGTGAAATTGGATTTCTTTAACAAGAAATGAAATGTGATATTTTTGGAATTAATGTAAGACCTGAAATTTAAAGAATTCGATTTGATGAATTTAATTTAATTCAAAATTGTAAGTTTTGATTTAATGAAGTTGAACTTAAGAATTGATTTAACGAATTGGAAATTTAATAGAAATTGTTTTGAATGATAGAGTAACTTAACGAATATTGAATGGAATCGATAAATGAAGTTAAACTGATTTGGAATGTTAAATTAAATTAATTTAAATGATTTCGGAATGAAACTTGTATTCGAACTTGAATCAATTTTGAATTGTTTTAAATAACGATTGAAATTGAACTATAAGATTTGGAAACGTAAAGTATGGAAATTGGTTTTGAAAGACAAGCGAAATGTTGATTTACGAATTGAACTTGAAATTGAAATTGATTTGGTTTTGAAATATATAAACGACCAATCGGTGTAATAATTACGAAAGTTATTAAAGAGACCGGAATTCGGTTATGGATATACTCTCTATCTAAACCGAAAACCACTTTAATAACTATACGCGGAGTGATGATCCAGAATGAAGTGGTTGGAATGGTGTTCGTGTTGACTGAAGAAAGAGAACGATAATGGATAGCCTTGACACTTGTGTCAAATTGGAAATGACTAAAACAGGAGCTGTGCCGGGCCAATGGAGGATTGATACCTCAAGTGGACACACTTCTTCGAACTACTTATACTTGTTGTCGATTGGTGCACCCTTGATTTTGGGAGTGTTGTCTCACGGTGTTGCGGGCGCTGCGGCGTTGCGTCCTCACCAGCCCGAATCAGGCGAACGGTAGTATCATTACCTTGGGTATAGCCTCATGTGCCTTGTCATACTTGTATTCCATTTATGCGCGACCACTACGAATTTGTTTTGTACCTTGAGTATATGGATTGCCCTCTGGTGACTTTCGGTTTTGGGGAAACTACGGTCTTGTATATGCTTGTGGGAATAAAAATGTGTTAAGGGTGGAATGGGCCATGACTTAACGCTATTTTGATATCTTATTATTACTGATAGACATTATCTACTTATCGTATACTACTACATAGTAGATAGTTTAACGGATCCTTAAGGATGGTTATTCCAAACATCCTTTGAGTTACTTGTATTTCAATTGCTATTTCACTTGAGTTGGATTTATTAATATAAGAATGTTAATCCTGACTCGAGTGTCTTGTGTTTTTGCTTTACGCTCGGGTCAGACTGAGCGGTTCAGCTTTCGAGACTCACCTTTGGAGTTGGAGCTTCGCTTGGAGATCCAGCTATCTATCCAGCTTTTAGATATTCGATGATTCCAGTGATGTATTCTGCTTTGTATCTGATGTATCATATTACTCTTCCATTGTATCTGGTTTAACTCTGATGTATTCTATATATTCATATAGTAGCTTCATGAACTACTATCTCTTTTATTTCCGCTGCACTTATTACTCTGTGTCTGTGATCTGTGATTATATTTATTTACTGTATATGTTCAGTTTTGCCAAATTTAAATTAACAACGCGGTATTTTGAGCAATTCAACTCCGGCATGAGTGTCTACCTATACACTTATAATGGATGCGAATGGTCCAAAATGGCGGGTCGTTACACAGGCAAATTTGGGACATTTGCAAGCAAGTTTATAACTAGTAGTTATAACTAAAAAGACAGAATAGAAGAGTAATTAAAACATAGGTTATAATTAAGCAGAATGAACTGTAAAGGCTTATTTTAAAACTTAGATTAAGTTAATAAGCAAATAGAGAAGAAATAAAAGAAGAGGCTTATTTTATAAACTTACACCAAGTTAATAAGCAAAGATAGAAGCAGGACCCATACCAACAGCATTCCCTTTCAGACTAGGACTGATGGTCTCACAACAGATTAGGTGAGGCTGGGCAGGACCCTTTCAGACTAGGACTGATGGTCTCACAATAGTTAGGTGAGGCTGGGACACAAGGTAAATAAGTGGCCAATAGATAGAAGCTCAAATCGGGGGATTTGGGCAAGGGGCGCAACTAGATTTTGTTTGTTAGGACCCGTACCGGTAGCATTCCCTTTCAGACTAGGACTGATGGTCTCACAAAACATTTCGGTGAGGCTGGGCAAGACCCTTTCACACTAGGGCTGATGGTCTCACAACAGATTGGGTGATGTTGGGCACGGTTATGCTGATTAGGGTAGATAAGAGGTCAAAATAGGGAGCGATAGTTAGTGTGTACCGGCGGTGACCGAGCGTGTGACATCGATTAGGGTAGATAAATCGCTACTGTGTTCCAAGCGCTAAACATGTCATTTGATGTGGGACCTACATGATGGGACTAGCTCACAGTGGCACAACAGAGATAGAAGGCCGATCAACGAGCAGAATTAGGATTTCAGCCTAATTAAAATAGGATTAGGATTTCAGCCTAATTAAAGCAACTATATAAGACAAGTGCAAACAATCACAATCAAAGCAAATAGTTAAATAGTATTTTATCCCAGTTATATCTTTCCTTTATGTCCTTTTATACTAGAACTTTTGCTAAGTCTATTATCTTTATCTTGCTTAAAAATACTAGTAGTTACTTTCACTCACCAGACTTATAGTCTGACCCGCTCCTCTATTTCCCCTTTTCCCCCCATAGGCCAACAGAGGCAAGGACAGTAGATTCAGATTTCTTGGAGATTCAGTTGTGGAGTTTTTCTTCATGTATTCTTCTTCTGTACTGGTACTTATGAGAGGAATGATTATTTTATTGTACCTGATTTTATGAGACTGAGATGTATTTTTCATAAGACATGTGTATTTGGTATTTGAGACTTGTGATGTTTTTCAGACTTATTTATGAAGTTTTATTTTGAATAATGAGTTACCATTTAAATGTTTCCGCTATTTATATTTATTTGTCTTGTGAATCTTAGTCTCTATGATGCTTTAGCTATACCTATAATGCACCATAACTTTTAGTGTGCCCTTTTTGGGTATACTAAGGGGTGTTGGGTGTTTCAGCGCTTCATTGGTGGAACAGTGTGACGGCCGGAGTGCCGGAGGAAGAGTTGACTTGGGTTGGCTTCAGGAGGAGGTTTGAGCAGAGGTTCTTGTCTGAGGTTGCTAAGTCGGCATTGATGAGGAAGTTTATGGATCTTGTCCAAGAAGATATGTCTGTGATCGAGTATGCTGCTAAGTTTGATGAGCTATCTCGATATGGTTATGCTTTGGTTAACACAAGGAATGAAAGATTCATTAGAGGATTATGGCCAGAGCTAGGTAGAATGACTATAGCCCATATCCGAGATCCTTCTAATGTGGTGGTGGAGATGGCCATTCGCCATGAGGAAATGCTTGCTATTTCAGCTAGAGAGAAGCCAATTGAATCTCAAGGTCCTCAGGGGAAGAAGAGGAAGTTTTTCAAGAAGAAGGGCGCTTAGAAAGGAGGAGCAGCCAAGAAAGGGAAAGCAGATATAGTTTGCTACAAGTGTGATAAGAAAGGTCACTATGCAAATGAGTGCCATTTGGGAGATGGAAGGTTGGTTGTGGGGAAGCAGAATGTGCAATGCTATAATTGCAACCAAATGGGGGCATTACAAGAATAAGTGTCCTGAAGCTGCCAACGCAAGAAGAGGAAAGGTTTTTGCTTTGGAACCATCATCTTCTAAACCAACTGCTGCTAAGAAAGGAAAGTCTGTGATGGAAGGTACACTTTTGATTCATAGCATACCAGTTAGGGTATTGTTTGATACCGGAGCATCACATTCATTTATATCATAGTATTTGGTTGGTAGGTTATGTATAGAACCCACATACTTCATTACTTACTTAAAGGTTGCCAATCCAATAGGAGGGTATGCAACTCTTGGGATGAGATGTGACTAGTTAGAACTTGAATTATTAGGTCATAAGTTTGCATGCAGTTTGTACGTGTTTGATTTTGTTGGATTTGGGATTATGCTTGGGATGGATTGGTTAAGCAAATATGATGCTAGGATATTTTGCCATGATAGGAAAATATCACTTAGACATCCGGATTGTAGTGATCAGATAGTTTATACCATAGAGGACCCTAGTTGCGAAGTAAATGCTTTACTGGGTATCATGGAGTTGGAGAATGAGTTGAATCGAGTCTTTTTGGTTAGAGAGTTTGCTGATGTGTTTGAGCCAGTAGTTGGATTACCCCCGAACCGAGCTGTTGAGTTTCGGATAGACCTTGTGCCGGGAGCTGAACCTATTAGTAGACCACCTAACAGAACGATACCGACAGAAATGAAGGAATTGAAGGTGCAGTTAGTGGATCTTGAGGAAAGGAATTTTATTAGACCAAGCAGTTCGCCTTGGGGAGCAGCTGCGGTGTTTGTGAAGAAACCAGATGGGTCATTGAGGATGTGCATCGACTATCGTAAGTTAAACGAGTGGACGATCAAGAATTAGTATCCTTTGCCGAGAATCGATGATTTATTTGATCAGTTGAGTGGAGCCAGAGTGTTTTCCCAATTGGACTTGGCGACGGGGTTCCATCAGTTGAGAATGGCGGAGGGTAGCATTCCTTTTACGGCATTTCAGACTAGGTATGGTTCGTATAAGTGGTTGGTGATGCCATTTGGATTGACAAATGCGCCTGCTTTCTTTGTTGATTTGATGAACCGGGTTTTCCAAGAGCACTTGGATAGGTTTGTATTAGTATTTATAGATGACATTTTAGTATACTCTAAAGATGAAAGGAGCATGAAATTCAACTTAGAGTGGTGTTGGAGACGCTGAGGCAGAATCAACTGAAGGCGAAGTTTTCCAAGTGTCATTTTTGGAAGAAAGAAGTTAAGTTTCTTGGTCATGTGGTTTCAGAGAAGGGATCGTCAGTCGATGCAGACAAGATCGAAGCTGTGAACAAGTGGAAGAGACCAGAAATGGTGATCGAGATCAGAAGTTTTCTTGGACTTGCTGACTATTACCGAAGATTCATCAAGGATTTCTCGCGGATAGCAACGCCTTTGACTAAGTTGACCAGGAAGGACATGAAGTTTGTTTGGTCCGACAAATGTGATGAAGCATTTCTTAAGTTAAAACATTTGTTGACCAATGCTCAAGTGTTAGTAGTTCCGGATGGTAACCAAGGATTGGTAGTATACACTAATGCATGTGGTACTGGATTGGGAGCAGTATTGATGCAGAGGGGAAAAGTTTTTGTTTATGCATCTAGGCAGCTTAGACCGCACGAAGTTAGATATACTACTCATGACTTGGAGTTGGCGGTGGTGATTTTTGCCTTGAAGATTTGGAGGCATTATCTTTTGGGAGAGAGATTTGAGTTGTATACCGATCGTAAGTCATTAAAGTATTTATTCTCTCAAAAGGAGTTGAATATGAGGCAGTAGAGATGGCTGGAGTTTTTGGCTGCTTATGATTTGGGTATAGAGTATACTCCTGGGAAGGAAATAAGGTAGCAGATGCTCTCAATAGAAAACATCAGAACGTGGTGTTAGCGTTGTTGGCAGAATGGAAGGATCTAGAAGCCTTAGCCAGTTGTGGTGTGCAGTTAAGATCGACTGCTAGTTCTAGTGGAAGTACTGCCATGTTATCTTGTTTAGAAGTTCGCCCAGTGTTGATCGAGAGGATAGCTTCTAAGCAAAGAGAAGATCCAGTTTTAGCTTAAATAATTAGAAGGCATGAGGTCGGATCAGTGATTGATGACCTAAAGGATTTTATTCTTTCCAAAGAGGATGGCTGAGAAAGAAGGGACGATTATGTGTCCCAGATGTAGAGAGCTTAAGGAGAGAAGTTCTAGAGGATTGTCATTGTTCAAAGTTTACGATTCATCCTGGAGGAACCAAGATGTATCAAGATATGAAGATGAGCTTTTATTGGGAAGGCATGAAGAGGAATGTCGGCTTGTGGGTTAGGCAGTGTGTTAACTGTCAACAAGTGAAGGCCGAACATCAGAAGCCAAGTGGGTTACTTTGGTCTTTAGATATTCCAGTCTGGAAATGAGATTCGATATCAATGGATTTTATAGACGAGTTGCCAAGGTCAAGGAGAGGAAATGAAAGCATATGGGTTATTGTGGATAGATTGACTAAGAGTGCCCATTTCAGTCCAGTAAAGTCAACTAGGAAGACACTTATTTTGGCGAAGTTATTTATGAAGAATGTGGTTAGATTGCATGGGATTCCTAGTAGTATTGTCAGTGATAGAGATTCTTTGTTTACTAGTGAGTTCTGGAAGAGTCTACAAGAAGCTTTAGGAACCAAGCTCAACATGAGTACTGGTTATCATCCACAGACTGATGGGCAGACGGAGAGAGTCAATAAGGTACTCTAAGATTTATTAAGAGCTTGTGCATTGGACTTTGGTGGATCTTGGGAAGATCGCCTACATTTGATTGAGTTTTCCTATTATAATAGTTATCAGACTAGTATTAGGATGGCACCATTTGAAGCTTTGTATGGAAGACCGTGCAAATCTCCCGTATGTTGGTTGGAGACTGGGGATAGACTGGTTCTTGGTCCGGATTTGGCGAAAGAAGCCGTAGAGAAAATTGAGTTGATCCGAGCTAGGATGAATGAAGCTCAGTCTAGGCAAAAAAGTTATGCTGATATAAGAAGGAAAGATTTGTAATTCTCGGTTGGAGACTATGTGTTTATTAAAGTTTCACTGATGAAGGGTGTGCTTAGATTTGGAAAGACAATAAAGTTAGCACCTAGAATCATTGGACCTTTCCGTATTGTTGAGAGGATCGGGAAACTCGCTTATAGAGTAGAGTTACCGAGAAGTTTGGCTGGAGTCCATGATGTATTCCATATTTCTCATCTTAGAAAGTGTATTAGAGACCCAGAGCTACTATAGCACCTACAGTATTAGAGGATTTAGTAGTAGAGCCGGACTTGACTATAGTTAGAAAGCCGATTCAGATTGTGGCTAGAGATGAGAAGAAATTGAGGAACAAGACAGTCAAATTAGTAAAGGTCCAGTGGAGTGACGATGCTAGAGACTGTACTTGGGAGACTAAGAGCAGGATTAGAGATGCTTATCCAAAGTTGTTTGAGGGTATGTTTTACCTTTGATTGTTTTGATTGTGTACCTTATTGTAATTTCAAAGACGAAATTCTTTAAGGAGGGGAGCCTGTAACACCCCTAATTTTATTAACATTATTTAGGAGATTTAATTAGAATAAATTAAATAGAATAATGTAGATAAGGAGATTGAGGTTGATTAATAAATTAGGTGGCCGTGCTTATTTAAAATTTAATGAACTTGTATAAATGGTTAGGATATTAAACATAAGGGCATTATGGTAAATAACCATACTTCCCACCCTTATACTATTCTCATTTGGTCATACACGTTCATTTTACTTAAAACAAAATTTTATTACCGTGAGAAGCAAGGCCGGCCATTAGGAAGAAGAGAAGAGAAAATCAACTTAAAGCTTAGGATTCAAGTTAGAAGGAATCAATCTCAATCAAACTTCAATTTCCTTATCCAATCTGAGGTGAATAATAATTTCTACATCTCTATTTTAGTTGTATGATCATATGGTTTAAGATTTTAGGGTAAATATGTTTTTATGATATATTGAATGATGATATGCTTGAATCATGATTTATATGGATTAAACAAGTTTGCTAAAATGAAGATATATATGGTTTTAGGATAAACCCGAGATGAAATGATTTTTAAATGCCATGGGAAAATTTTATGTTATAGAAAACATGATTTTGGAGATGGGTTTCAATTTCCATGATTTTTGAATTTATGTGGATTTTATATTAATTTTCTAGTGAAGAAAATGATTTATTGGGTTATAAATTAATTACGGCTAAAATAATAATTATTTGGGTTCGAAATTTTTATATGTTGGGAAACATATTAAAATAGACTTTCTGGTATTTTTCCAGATTTTTCCTAACTGATTTGATGAATATATAAATTATTTAAGGTATGAGACTTAAATGTTTAATATATTTAATTAAGGAGAAGGGGCATTTTATAAAATAAAATGATTATTTAATTCTGAAAATAGTGGTAGCACTTTTCTAAAAAACATTTGTTGACCAATAAGATTTTGACAAACAAAGGCAGGTTAGTTGAAAAGTTATCCTTTTTAAGTTAAAAACAAGAAAATAATGCTTTTAGCATGTTTCAGCCATTTCGGTATCAGACCTTCCGACCCAAACGTTTCGACAAGGTCGAGAGGTTCATAGCTTTCGAGAAGGTCAAACCAATGCATATGGTATCAAGTTACTTGGGACGTATTGAATTGAATAAGGTCGAAGGGTTCTAAGTCGAAAGGTTGGTTTCCAAAGAGGTTGAAGTGTGTTTGTTTTATAAACCAGATATAGCCTGCTTTGCTTTCAAATAAGAGCTTTCGACTTGGTTGCTTTCGACCTGGTCAAATGTTTAAAATAAAGGTTTTAAACCTTTCGACATAGTCGAAAGATTACTGCTGTTTTATCACTATTTTGTTTTGAAACCTTTCGACACAGTCGAAAGGTTACTGCTGCTTTTGTTTTGTTTTGATTTGACTTTCCGACAAAGTCGAAAGGTTTACTTGTTTTAAAATTAGCCGCTTCTCCATGCTTTCGGAAGAGAGCCTTCGACTTAGGTGATTTACCCTTGTTTTCTAATTGAGGTATGCCCAAAGCTTTCGAAGTAGAGCTTTCGACTAAGTCGAAAGGTAGCTTCCAATGTACTCGATAGGTTTTTAAAAGAAGATTTTCCACATGTTTTAAATTGAACCCAGTAAGATTTCGAAAGGTTTATGTTTAAAAGGTTGATTGCTTTCGAAAGGTTTGAGTTCCAATGGTTTCAAAAGGTTTGCTTTCCAATGGTTTCGAAAGGTTTGATTTCCAATGCTTTCGAAAGGTTTACTTATAAATGGTTTGGAAGTTAGGCTTCCACTCTTACTTAATGATACTTCAACTAAGTCGAAAGCTTTCGAAGGAGGGGTTTTAAAGTATTATAAAGGTTAGAACCTATTGTTCTAAAAATTTATAGTTTACGCTTTCGAAGGGGTTGAAAGGTTGCTTTTGAAAGGGTCGAAAGCAAAGCTTTCGAAGGGGATACTTTCGAAGGGGTTGAAAAATTGTTTTCTTTTAACCTCATAAAATAAATGTTGTTTAACCTTGGGGATACCGGAGTGGGTTTAATGAATTCAACACAATAGTTGGGGATATCAACACTTATATGTTTTGACAATCATTGGGGATACTAATGTAAATTATAAATGGATATAACCTAAATTAGGGACACTAATGGAAATTGGTTAATCATGTGGATAGCATGAGATAATTAGGTTCATGTGGATAACATGAGTTAAATGGTCAAGTGATGGGTTCATAGTTATCCTAGGAAAACTATGGGATGTATGATGGATAGTCAACATCAAGTTGGAGATGGATAGTCTCCATATGATTGAAGAAGGATTCATAGTAATCCTCGGAAAACTATGGGATGGTTGATGGATAGTCAACATCATGTTGGGGATGTATAGTCTCCATATGTTAGATAAAGGGTTTATAGTCATCCTACGAAAACTTTGAGATGTGAGATGGATAGTCCACATCCACTTAAGAAAAATGAAAATAGGCTGGATAGCCCCTCTTTGAGGCAAATTAAAATGTAATAAGGGCTGGGAAAATCCTAAATGTTTGCAAGTATGGATATCATCAAAGTATTTTGAAAATGTATGTTTTAACACTTGTGAATGCAGGAGCATGGTACATGGCTTTATAAAGGTTTTAGGATACTACTGAAGGGAAAACCCGTTTCGCTAGGCAACGTGGTCTCACTAAATATCTAAAAAGGATTGAGATGTTAAATTATTATTCATACCAGGCTTTATGTCCGACTCAAAGTTTTTGCTTTCCCCTTAAACTCTCGGGTACTCAATTGATTTTGAGTAGTCTAAGGTTTAGGGTTTTCAGGTTTTGTTCTTAAAAGAATAAAGCCTCTAGAGGCGTGCAGGAGGCAGATAGATATTTAGGGTTTTCTTACCCTTATGTGTTTTGTTTGTAAAGGCAGATTTATTAGCCTTACTATTTACTCTGATCAACCAAGGGGGCACCTTCATATATTGCTCTTGGCGTAATTGTAATAATTATATTTTGCTGAACGTGGTTAACGTAATTTCGGGATTATGTAATGAACTTGAAATGTTTTGATTTGATTGTGGAAATATGTTTTTTGGAACTGTGAATTTTTTTTTAATATTTCTATGATCTGTGTATCAATGTATCTAGCACCACCGTATTTGGTCGCCGATGATTAATAACTATGGATGACTGCAGCATCCGTAGCCGTTAGTTCTGGACCTCGAAGTAGGGGGATGTTACACCCAACCACAGCGGGCAGATGACAACAATGTGGCTGCAATCAACACAAAGATACCATTAATTTATGGTGGTCCGTGCATGGCTGGATGATGCAAGCGAGCGTTGTCCCAATACAGAAGAGAGCTCGCATCCAATAGTCTAGTGTATTTAGTCGAGCTACAGTCCCCAAAGGCTCATAGGGTCGAAGAAGAAGAAACAAATATTGCTTTCAGGACAGAAGATACGAGAGGAATGGGATACCCCCATCACGACCCTATGGTTATATCGGTCAATGATGCTAGTACAAGAATGCACCAAGTTTTCATCGATGGGGAGCGCTCCATCAATGTAATGTTCAAGAATGTTTTTGACAAGATGAAGCTTCTGATTCTAGCCTCGCTCCTTGTGCGTTGCCAATCTATGGGTTCAGATGTGTTGGGATAGTTCCTTTAGGGTCGACCTCGCATATAGTTACCTTCGACCAAGAATCCCTTGAGGTCAAGGTTCAGGTAAATTTGTAGTAGTAATTTCCCGTCTACTTGTAACACTTGATAAGTAGACGGTGAAGAAACCTCGTCTGTTTTGCAGTGGGTCAAATGGGTAGATTTCAAAAAGAATTTTCCCTATTTGGATCATAGTGGACCTATGAAGTCTAACTGTTTCACTAGATCCAATCCAGTTATTATTAATAAAATCATATTTTATTATTATTGTCTTATTCTTAATTAATTAAATCTATATTAATTAAGTGTGAAATTTTAAATCGTATGAATACATCGAATATATTCATATTTTAAATGGGTGTGACAAACATGTAAAACATATAGTGAGTGTAATTGTTTGGTGTAAGGATGAGAAATGTTATCTAGCATTCGAACCAAACAGCTTCTAAGAAAATCTAGACGTCGAGCGAAGACAAAATGGATAAAGAACTTGAAGGCATGCTTGAAATGATGAGACAAAGCTACATCAAAAATTTGTAGTCAACTAGAGTTGGTTCACCATGGTCGATACCAACCATAATTACGGTCAAAATCGAGATGAATTGGAGGGTGGACCTACCTATGAACTTATTTGCTTGGAATATGGACACAATATGAAGAAAAAGATAGAAGTGATGAAGAACAATCATGTCGATACCGACATGATTGTTGTAACACCCAGTAAAAATTAATAAGAAATTAATTAATAATAAGGCTAAAATTGAGAATTTTGCAAATGTTGGTACTTGATCATAAAAGTTACACCATTGTTTTCGTAGCGATTTTATGATAATTTTTCATGTATAAAGTTTCACGATCGGAGTTTAAACGGAAAAGTTATTAACATTTGGAGTTTTCGAATTTAAAATAATTTAAACGAATTTGAATTTAAAATTTAGTAATGTTAACATTCAAAAATTAAAATGGATAATAAAATATTTTAATGTTAAGGGCAAACTTATCATTTAAGCAAACATTAACGTTATTGTTAAATATGGAAAGAAATAAAATTAACGGTGACAAAAATATACGGTCGAAAGCAGGAGGTCGGTCGACCCCCTTCTCTGGGTCGGTTGACTGCTAGCGGTTGACTGCCCAAGTAGGAGCAATTGACCGGTACTTGTATGACAGCTAGGGTTTGCTTTGGCTAAGAATGACCCAGATTTTATTATTTAACCGACTTAAATCCTATAGTCCAGGTACATCCTAACCATTATAAATGAGAGGCTAAACTCCTCACTTTTATTCATAAGAAAAATGGCAACGCTAGCGAAACTATGTCAGTTCTCTTCCTACTTCATAAGCATTTTAGATTCAAGATTCAACATTTAGGGAAGAAATCAATCGGACTTAAGGTAATAAGTTTTTGTTACACACCTCTGTTTATATTCTTCCCTAATCCTGGAATTCTGAATCTAATACATAATTGAATTGTTGTATATTCCAAAAGAAGGCAACTAATGGAGAAATTAGGCAAAGGCATGAAATTGGATCCAAAAGAAATAAAGGAAAGCTAACTTTGAGTGGAAATATTAGTTTTTCCCTTTATTGTAAATTGTGTAGTAAAAGTTCAGATTTGTTTTATGCTTTGGGGAATTTTGTATACGAAAACCTTAACTTTGAAACCCCAAAATTCCCTCAGTAAAATGTCAATTCTTTGATTAGTTGGAATATCAATTGTTTTATGTTAATACAGTAGAATTTAATTTGTTGTTGCAATTTAAATAATTTATGTTTTGTTCAACTTCCACTTCTAATATTTGTTTTTATGGTGAAGGGTTCTAAAAGAAAACAAATGGGAAACTAGGAAATGCTATGCAAAGTATGGATTCCTATTTGTAGTTTGCACCACCTATTTTCGTAATTTAAGAAATATGAATCCATTTTTCCACTTCAACCTTGTATATGTAAAAGTTGAATGGAATATAATGTGTGTAAATTGTAAAGTTTTGTTTCCAAGAAACAAATGCATTGATTCTATTATGTTAATGTAAAACAAGTTTAATATTTTGATTCCTTTTTGAATATATGTAAGTCTATTTTGCCTAACTAAGGATAATTGCTATTTTGTAAACTATTTAATGATACCGAGACTTGTATGAATATAGAAGTTTTGACATTTTAACAATTAGTATAAGAAGAAAAAAAACCTTAGTATAAAAATACTTTTACGCACGCTTAAAGTATTTGATAAAAACTAGTTAGTCTAATATTTTATGTTAGGTATAAATATATTAGTAACGTATAAGTCATAAATGTATAAAATAAATAAGTAATAAATAATGCTAATCCCTATAGGAAGGAAGTTAAGAATAATTATGGAAATTAATCCATAATTAAAGACGAAATAAGGAGTTCCCTTATATGGCCTTAATGCATAAATGCAAGTGAGGTATATTATACATATACTGGTAGCTAGATTAGCTAAACAGAATTTTAGGTACTTTTGACTGAACTCGCACCCATATAACTTAGTTATATATATTGTATTGTTAGAGAGCGGAAATATGACTAAGTTATAGCAATGCGAGGTTAGTCAAAAGTACCCAAAAGTTTGTCCAACTAATCTAGCTATCAGTAGTGTGACTTTGAGACTGATATGAGACATCGTTTATAATAAGTAACCACGGTGGATACAAGGTTAATCCCAATTCTGTAGGGTAAGCTTATCACCCCGTACAATTAACGGTAATTAATAAACAATTAATAAGGCTTAAAAATAGAACTTGAGTAAACGTCAAAATTTGGCCATGAAATTTGTACCATTGCGTTTGTACCGATTTTCTGACCAACTTTCATATTTGGAGTTTTGCAATCGGAGTTCAAACAAAGAAATAATCAGCATTTGAAGTTTTTGGAATGAAAATAATTAAAAAACGATAATAGAGAATAAATTATATTAAGTGCGAACCCCATTGGTTGACCCCCTCTTTGGGCCGATCGACCGCTAGTTGATCGCCTATAGGGGAACGATCGATCGGTCCTTAGGTTGAACCTTGGTCAAATAATCTGGATTTAATTATTTTAATCTAACGGGTATGTTCGATTCGAGCGCCTATAAATACAGGCTTAACCCCTCACTTCTCTTCTCATATTTTCTAATCAAAGCAGTAAAACTCTGCCATTTTTCCTTATCCACTATTTTTTATTGATTATAAAATATTATTTTATTTATACAATCGAAGAAGGGTAGAAAATAAAAGAGAAGAAGAGAATCAATGTTGGAAAAGAAAAAAGGTAAATTTCATTATTATAAATATATATTCTCCTTAACCCCAAATCTCTTCTCAGATCTATCATTCTAATAGTATGTATATATCTTGTTATACACATTCATTTGAACTAGAATGGAAAAGGAGTCATGTATAAAGATGAATTCAGATTTAGGAGATTTGAAAAGCTTGAAAGGTGAGTGGGAAATTATATAATTTATTTATAACATTGAAATTTATATCGTTGAGTTTTATTTAAATATCATGCTTATGCAAGATCTATGAAGTTGTAGGCTTAGGAAAAAGAAATCTCACCTACATGTTTTGTAATTAGATTACTGAAATAGTAATGTTATTTATATTATAACCTCGAAAATTGAAAATCAGTCCCTAAATTTGTTAAAGTTGAATATTGGTAAAGTTGTAAAGTTTATTTTAGATTTATAGTTAGGTTATAAAATGTTAGTATTAGTTCATATTGCCCTAATTTGACTTGGAATATGAATTTCTATGTTTTCATTTATTGAGAGCGGGGTATGAGTTACTTGTATCTATTCGTGTAATTTCCATAAATTATCCAATTCCAAAAATATGTGTAAAAAGTGCGTCGTTTGAATTAATAAGGAATATACAAAAAGGAAAGAGATGTGTAAGTACGGATATTCGTCTCTGTAGTTTTCACTGTCTATTTCAATAAAAGAAAAGATATAATTCTTTATAATTTCAAATGAAGCAAAGTACACACTTTTGGTTAATTTATGGGAAGTTATAACGGTAATCTTTTTTGGAAGGATAACTCTAATAGATTAAAACGTGGAAAGGAATATTCCGGTTTAGGGATCAATAGTTAAAAATAGGAAAACACACACACACACGTATCATGGAACTTACCGTTTAAAAATAAAAATATATTTTTATATCATAATATACGTTAGTACTCACATTAGTTATAAATAGGACATCTAGTTATAGATAGCGTAATAAATTAGGATGCGTAGGTGGAAAATAGATAGTGACTCTGAAATTAACAGGGCAGTAAATGTGCAGTTAATAGGGAGTTATAAGAATTAATTGGGGACATAAATGTGTTAATGAGACTGGTTAAAGAATTTATCATAGAATTTATGGAGAAATGAATATGCATAATAGGTTGAATTAGAACGAATAAACAAATATTATTAGAAATTTTCCAATTAGAATAATAATGACCATTTCTATGGACAATTAACATTTATGGAATATAGTAAATAAGCGTATAAGTTAGGAATTAAATGCTAGGAGACAGTATAATTTTCATAGTAGAAAATTATATAGCCTTAATAATGCGTTTAGGACAAGCGTGAATTAGTGGACCTAGCCGAATATTTAAGCCTACGATGATTGGTTTGGTTTAGTAAGTTGGAATGCGAGGTCAGTAGAGTCACACAACAAGAGTTTTCCCTTTACCTAGAGGCTACCAGTAATTGTGTATACTTACTACTGATGTGAGACATCTCCAACCGTATGATCCGTGGGGAAGGGACATGCGCTTGCGTATAGGGAGAGAAAAATATACCAAGTTCGCCTTGGATTTGAAGTATTAAATGGCCCAGTACTTTTAAGAAAATAGAGTCTTCTTCATTTCTAATAAGAGATATCAAGTATTTGAAGCAACATTTTCCTTGACTTACATTAGATTAATTTAAATGTAATGTCGGCTGTTGAAGGTCGACGGGCTATGTCAGTATTTTTGTTAGACCGATATTTAGTAGTAGGGCTGGCATATAGGATATGACCACCAGTGGTCCCGAGCGGTCGATAGCAAAGACTCGGGTTATGCCCTGATGGATTTTGCTTCCTACTAGTGTAGAATCTATATGGGACACACACATACCTCAAATTTTAGTTGGTTGGTTGGTTATCAAAGGTCGACTAGTTAACCCTTAGATGATTTTTTGAGATGCGTTAGATATATGATAAATTATATTATAAAGTTGCGTCTATGGGTCATCGGTCTCTGTAGGTAGGACCGATTAACTATTGTTTACGTTGAGGAGCGCTTACTTTGGGGTTGACGTATTAAATGGCCGGGGTTTTTGGGTTGTATAAATTTAGAAATACACACACACACAAGTATATATAATTATACCTCGGAGGAGGTTTAACATATCGTACGTGCACATTAGAGTTAACAGATTAGCCGAAAATAATAGACATAGCACTTAAATAGGAATCAATCGGCATAAATTAGTGTATAGGTAAAGTAAGTAATTTTTCCAGTCACCAGAACGTTGTTATGATCCCCCTCCTCATTAACCACATGATAGATTTAAAGGGACAAGCTACTGGTGCAAAACGGGAACGATAGACAGTGAAGTATTCTTATTCACGCTTGGTATTGACAAGGCAATTAGATATCCAAGGAATAAAATTGATTCCAAGGTAGCAACCTCGGTCAGTATTTATATTCTATTATATTTTCTTATTCCGTTGCGAGTTTATGTTGATCACACTCTAATATACTTGTGTTTATTACAGGTACCAAAACCAACGATCTATACCCTAGTGGACCCATTAAGGTATGGGTTGTTACATTTAGTATCAAAGATTAGGTTAGTCGATCATAGGAATTAGGATATGCCGAGAGAACATATTTGTACTTTTTAGCTATAATTATATATATTATACGCCAGACTTTACAAATTCCGACTGTAGGAGTAGTTGTGGCCATATTCTGAAAGGACGAATGAGGCAACTATGAATTGGAAAAATAAATATAGTTAAAATTATACAACTATCTCAATTACCCCATGGAGCGTTGGCAGTATCATAAGGCTAAAGTTGTTGACTAAGAAGAGCCTAAGCACGACATATAGAAGAATCCCGGAGGCTGGATGGTACTTGACCCCTTTGCTAGGCCTACGCTACCTTATGATGATGGATTTCGATGGACTGCCGATTGAAGATGCATAGTTCATCCAGATAAATGGGAAGTAAGAAATTATATATCGAAAATATCCGAAAGTAAGATATAATAGGAGTAAATAAATTTCTCGCAAGAAGGTGTACATTAACCACCATAAGATGATAAACCAGATTCTTATGAAAGGAAGTAGAAAGAAGAAAAATCCAAAAGAAAGGACAATTAGAATCCATTTTGAGTTCAACCTCATGTGAAAGAATTTGACAAAACGATTATAAAAGTTTCTTGAAATGCTTTGAATGGTTTTTCAAAGGATTTATTTGGAAGTTATTGTTTTGAAAAAGTAAGTAAATTTTGGAAATCCATAGTTAAAATTTGGTGGATAAAAATTTTTGATTTAAAGATTTTTGATAAAAGGATTTTTCATTTTTGAAATAAATGAAAAAAGAGCATATCTTTTGCTCAATGATTTTTCCTATTTTATAAGTTTGAAAGGTTTTAAAAATTCTTTCTCTAAGGGGTGGATGAATGGAAATGGTACTTCATTGAAATGGGGGTAAAGAGAATAGAAGGGTAAGAATGTCCAATATTAAAGATAGGAGCAATATTTCTATATAAGGAAAATACGGAGAAAAACAGCTAAAATATATTTATACTTATCTTTTTTCACTGAAAAAAAGCCCAATGACTAAATAGTAGGCGAACACGCTGTAGTGAGTCAGTGAGGAAGACAAAAAAGCGGAAAAGAGCTATGTAGTAGAAGCCATTTAGGTAGGAGAAGTTTCAATAGTAGCAGTACTAGGAAATTTGAATAGAGATAGCATTAGGAATTTATATAAAAATATGATTAATAATCTATTTAGAAATAGTATAAGAGAAAAACAATAGGAATAGAAAGAAGAATGGATAAATTCCATAGATATGTGTAGTAATTGCGCATATGTTTTAAATAGGTGCTTAGATAGATGAAACAATTGCACGTATCTTTTAGAAGTCCCCCTCATATGCTATCAGAAACTCCACTAAGGTTGGAAGTGGAAATAACATGGGTAATAGGAAATTAATAGGATGAAAGTTAGCTTGGTCTACTCCTGTTTTCATTATTTAAAGTTATAGAAGATGTTTTTGAAAAAAGGTTTTGTATGACAATTGACTTTTAAACGTGATAAATTTTTTGAGTTTAAAAATCCTACTTTTAAAGGAAGTAAATTTCTATTGTAGAAAGTCTTTGAAAAAGGAAAAAATTTCATGTCTCATTGTGGAAACAAGCATTTTTTGAAAATGGTTTCTAAGTTTTTTTCTTCATAGATAAAGGTTTTGGATTACGTACTTCATAACTTGGAAGTTTTATTTTTTAAAGAGTTATGAAAAACCAAACCAATTTTTGGTATAGAGTAGATAGGGATGGCTCCTTAGATAAGACGGGCTAAATGTCAAGGCTAGCAATAAAACAGCTATGAGTGCTCATTGGGTAGAAACAAGGAATTCTCGTTGAATATAAGGAATATTGGAATGAACCCAGGAATACTTTAGAGACATCTGGAAGCTATAAGAAGGACCCTCAAAGAATGGGGAATGGTATCAAAATACAATTTTGCGAGTCCTAGGGTATAATCGCATGAAAGGTCAAAGAAAAGGAAAGTAAATTTCAAAGTTTGAGGATACTATCAAGAGATTTTAGAAGGCAAACACACATAAAAGATGTTGGTTGACTCAAGGTTTTAGAAGGCAAGATAGGTGGTAGACGTTATTCCACCAAGCCAATTTTTCTATGAGTTATCCTAAATGTGCATAGCTTATATTTCTTACCCACTGCAGTGTGGGAATACACAATTTATCCCATATTGAGTGTAATGATTGAAGAAATTAATGGACCTTATTTATTGGAGCCAAAGAGGTAAGTTAAGATATGTGGAGTATAGTTGAATAACATACTAGAAATTTCCACCTTAGTTGATTAAGGAATGATAGGGCCCCAACATTATTAACACCAGTTGATGATAAAAGGCGGCTTCTAGCAACTGTCTCTTTTAGGCTTTTGGGTTGTAATCACTACTTGTCTTCCATAGGATATTGGAAAAGCGATATGATATGAGATATGTTCCCATTTTATTACCGTACTGATGATTGGGTAAGCTTTGACCGCTTTTACTATATTTGGAAACAATGTAAATAAGGATATCTCATAAGGAAAATTAACTAGCGATAAAATGTGGCTAAAGATGGAAGTTTATGAAATAGGTTTAGAAATTAAATTAACAACTAGAATGCTTTAATCCCACAAATTTTAGAATTTTGGAAAAAAAAAAGCAAGCGGAGGACATAGAAGGGTTCTTGCGAAATCATGGATCATTATCCCTATGTCTTAAAAAATAAAATTTATAAATAGGCTTGTATGTATGTAATTTTAGAGAAAAAGGAAAAGTTTCCCATATCTAGGATTAACTGCAAATTGCTAGGGTTAATCATATGCATTAACTCATTGATTGAGTCCCGATTACGATAAGATATGGCTTGATTTATTTTTAAGGATGGAGCACCAAATCTTTTGAAAAGTTGGGTTCAAATGCTTTTGGAAATTTTTTTCAAGTTCTTTTGAAAAAATGGTGTTTAAATGCTTTTAGGAAATTCGAAAATAAAAATTTCCAATTTTCTTGTGCCACATACTAGTGTAGGGAAGGTCGACGTGTTAGGGAATATGAATTATACTGTCTGACAAAGTAACTGTATACTAAACATAGATACTAACAAGGTAAAAGGTTGTTTTAGCTTTGGAACATCTATTTCCGTACATTATTTGTGACGAATGGGATTTGCAACCCTCGAAAATCGACAGTAATACATCCATTGTATTGCGTGCCAAGCATTCAAGTGTCGGAATAACCGATTGTTAAGGGTAAAAAAATAACGGCAAAACAGAATCTTACACAAATGGAATAATTTATATATCAATAATCTTTACAGCAAAAAATATGAAATAGATCCATCATAGTCTAACATAAGCACAGCTTGGACAGTTATAAATCTCTGTCCTTACTATTGCTGAAAAACCAAAACAATGAAACTAATGCAGCGGGAATATAATCTACGTCCATACATTGATGAAGATACCAAGCTCTCCTCTAGAAACTCCAAGTATCTTCAGCTAAAACTGAAACTACTTGTATCTGACCCAAGTATTTAAAAATACCCGGATCAGGCTTGGCAAACCAGAATGAGAAACTTGAGCCATATTCATATGACGGAGTCATAGATCAGATCGATGCCAAACAAAACCTTTTTGAAAAGAAAGTGTATCTCGTAAGACCACGTCGTTATCCCAATTTTAGCAAAGCTGAGATACCCAAAACTGACTGAAAATCAATTATAACTAGTCATGAATATTCAGCTATGCATTGCAGGATAACCATGGATATCGATGAATTTTTCCCGAGTCCAGATCGGGCCGTAATTGACAAGACATGACAAGCAAAGCCATGAAAGCCAACGTTCCAATTTTTAGGTAAATCGGAGTTCGTATGAACGAGATATGATCGATACAAGTTAGATAAAATGTGATGTTCGTATCCATCAGAGACAACCTATTCGAATCGATCAGATTCATATCCATCAAAATAGCCTCGCCCCCTTCGAATCCATCGTATTCGTATCCATCAGGACGACACCGCCTCAGTTCGTTCGAATCCACCAGGAGCTAGCAATTTCGAAACGATCGTCCTCGAATCGATCGTGGACTGTGTTATTCATGTCCATCGAGTTCATATCGACTAGCGAACCCCTGATCGAGTCCATCGCATGCCGCGTTCGTATCTATCACTCAGCTGTTGTTCGTATCGATCTGAAAGCACCATTGGTTCGTATCGATCATACGGATACGAACTTGACCAAAGTCGATCGATCCGAGCATCCCCCTAATAAATTGCAGGTGCGAATGAAGTTGCATGCGATGGATGAGAAATGGTCTTCATCAACGTGGGATGGCGATGCGAGCAAAGCGCATGGAGGACCCAGTCGATACGCCGCAAGAATTGGATCGATCCAGGAAACTCGCACCGCATCATCCCCCGCGCATGTGCCTCGATCGAGTCGAATGGATGGATACGAAAGCGTGGATTCGAAAGCGGTAGACTACAAAAAACATGACCTTGAATCGATCATATCTCACAAACTGTTGATCCAAATGCAATGAAATTTTCACAGTAGATTGCGTGCAAGGTAAAGAACGTCTCTGCCAAGTTTCAGCTCGATTGGATCATTTTTTGATGGATATGAAATGGTCTCGTATCGATCGCAGATCGAGTCGAAACTTGGTGGGGTCGGTCGCGCGGGCCCCCTCACGTGCCAGAAGAAGTCTCCCGAAGTTTGGGCGCGATCTCAGCCTCCTACGCCTATAAATAGCCCCCCGAAGCCTGCAGAAAGGGGATCTTTTGGGCCAGTCGATGTCCAGACTCTGCCGGATTGAATTCTACTTCTTTCCATTGCTGTTATACTCGAATTCATTCATTGTATCTGCTGTAATCATCTGTAATCAGCAAAGAACATCAATAAAAGATAAAAATCATTGAAGTGGACGTAGGCCGGAGATAGCCGAACCACTATAAATCTCGTGTTCTTGTGATTTATTTCAGGATTGCTGTTTATTGCTAGCTTAGATCTGTGATTTGTGTCTGAATATTGCTGATTTGTATTCATACACTGGTGCTTTCACAACACTTGGGGTTTGTGACCATTTTTGGCGCAAACACTTTGGTGCTTTCACTGAGAATTGAACTAGCACCCGCTACACCAGATTCAGAGTTTAGATTTAAAAGCTTGAAGGGATCAGATTTGGGGGACAATGACTCAACAAACGAGACAAAGAGCTGAGAGGAGCCAACAAGGAGGAAGTCAAGAGGCATCCTCTGGCGTTGGAGAAGAACCAGCTTCGATCTACATCACCAGAGACGAAATGGAGACCATGACCAATCTGATGCACGAAAGAATAATGAAAAGCCAACAAGAGATGCTGTAGAATTTCTTTGAACAGATGAGAGCTACAGGGGTGCAGAGTCTGGGACCAGCTACAGCGGCTATGAATGTGGAACAAGGAGCTAAGATTGCGGAACCCAATGAAGGTCAGAATGCAGATCCAGAAGACAATCAACAAGGAATTGGGGGCAGACCCTCAGGATCTGATGTTGGAAGGCCGACAGATGGAGCTCAACAAGCTGGAGCCAACACCAACGCTAACGGGCCACACGAAGAGTACGTACTAGAATACCCTTCAAGACCAAGAGGGCAACCCCAGGATGGAGATGAAAAGATGGCTGGATTAGTGCGACGACTCATGAGAGGAGGATTGTCTAGTGGAGGGTTGGAAGAGGTCAGTCGGAGTCCGTTCACTCTGAACATCAGGAATGCAAGGAACCCTCCAAAGTTCAAACTACCAACGCTGGATCCGTATGATGGGAAGTCGGATCCGACCATGCATATTACCCGATACATTAGACACATGGAAGTACTGGGAGCATCCGAGGAAGTGATGGCACGATGTTTCCCTTTATTTTTGTCAGACTTGGCTGCACTTTGGTTAAGGCAATTAAGGACTGGATCGTTCAGGACATGGGGCGAGCTTGTAGATTGCTTCATGGAACAATTTAGGGTCCATGTGACAAGACCCAAGAGTGTGATGACTTTAGCTTCGATAAAGCAAAGGACCGGAGAGTCCATAAAAGGCTTTCTGCTGCGATTCAATGCAACGGTGGCTTCTGTAGATCGCCCGGATCCATCGATGATTTTGATGGCGGCGGTGGCAGGAGTTGGAAAAGGCACCAAATTCAAAGATTCATTGACAAGAGATCCACCACAAGATCTCGGAGAATTTTACCATGAAGCTGAGAAATTCATTCGACTAGAAGAATCACGAGCCGAGAGGCAGGAAGTAAATGCTGCACAAGGCGAAGGAACCGCAAGGGAACAGTCCAGGGCAGACAAAGGAAAGAGAAAGCAGGACGACGCACATGATGGTCTTGACAAACGGAAGAAATTCCGAGAGCCTAGATTCAGGCAATACACAGATTTGACGACAAGCCTAGAAAGGATTTACACTGAAACTCGGGGGCAACTCCCCTATCGAAAACCACCCAGGAGAGATCCCACGGAGTGGGAACACAGGACGGGGAAATACTGCCTATTCCATGAGCTGGATGGGCACACTACCGATGAATGCCACCACCTAAGGGATGAGGTGGAAGAACATGCCAGGAGTGGTAGATTGCCACAATATGTCAGAGAACGGGCAGCGGCAGTAAGGCCCGAACAACTACCGCCTCCACCTAACAGGAATGATCCTGGAGTGGGATCATGACTCGTCATCAACAGATTGTGATGGCAAGGGCCAAGTTCAAGATTTGGACTCTGGTCGATTAGTTTTCTTAGATTTGATTTCCAAAATAAAACGGCTATCCCACTTACTCATGTACGGGAACCGGAGAGATCCCTAGGCATGCTCTAAGATGGAAATAGACCGCTCCGCCCGGAGAGGCATTGTCTTGTTTTTCCTGGTGTTTGAGATTGAACATCTAGGATTTGACTTTAATAAAGAAACATTTATTGAAATAAACCTTTGACCGGAGAGTTAAAGGATAAACATTAAATATCAATATAAAGATGACCGCTTTATGATCCTACCCGGAGAGGCGGGGTCCAGAGTGCAAGAAGTGAGTTGCTTCGCCGGAGAGCGACAGGATCGACTCACTTAAGCATCGTTTCCTATTCACCGGAGAGTGATTGGATCGGGATTCGATAAGAGCCCGGAGAGGCTGTGATCGGCCTGCGATTCAGGTCATGACATCGCTTAATGTTCAGATACACTGAACCGGAGTGCAAGAAGTGGGTCGCTTCGCCGAAGAGCGATAGGATCGACCCACTTAACGTTGTTTCCCTTTCACCGGAGAGTGATAGGATGGGATCCAGCATGAGCCCGGAGAGGCTATGATCGATCCAGAACGACCAAGACATCGCTTTACGCCCTAACTGAGGCCAGAGTGCAAGGAATAAAAAGCAACGCCGGAGTGCAATAGGATCTTTCTATTCGATCGCTAAGTCTGGAATGGGCTTGGCAAGGGTCTGGAGTGACCACCAATAGTATGGAGAGACTGTAGAATTTCGTTCTTAACTTCCACTGGAAAAAATTGATAACAATTCGGCTTCGAACAGCCATGGACTTGATTGAAAATGCTATAAGCTCTGAATAAAACATGAACTCACTGCATTCAATTTGAGACTGATCAAAACACACCTTTTACAAAAAGGCATGTTTTGGGGGGCAAAGTGTTATCCCAATTTTAGCAAAGCTGAGATACCCAAAACTGACTGAAAATCAATAATAACTAGTCATGAATATTCAGCTATGCATTGCAGGATAACCATGGATATCGATGAATTTTGCCCGAGTCCAGATCGGGCCGTAATTGACAAGACATGACAAGCAAAGCCATGAAAGCCAACGTTCCAATTTTCAGGTAAATCGGAGTTCGTATGAACGAGATATGATCGATACAAGTTAGATAAAATGTGATGTTCGTATCCATCAGAGACAACCTATTCGAATCGATCAGATTCATATCCATCAAAATAGCTTCGCCCCGCTTCGAATCCATCATATTCGTATCCATCAGGACGACACCGCCTCAGTTCATTCAAATCCACCAGGAGCTAGCGATTTCGAAACGATCGTCCTCGAATCGATCGTCTTCGAATCGATCCCGGACTGTGTTATTCATGCGCATCGAGTTCATATCGACTAGCGAACCCCTGATCGAGTCCATCGCATGCCGTGTTCGTATCTATCACTCAGCTGTTGTTCGTATCGATCTGAAAGCACCATTGGTTCGTATCGATCATACGGATACGAACTTGACCAAAGTCGATCGATCCGAGCATCCCCCTAATAAATTGTAGGTGCGAATGAAGTTGCATGCGATGGATGAGAAATGGTCTTCATCAACGTGGGATGGCGATGCGAGCAAAGCGCACGGAGGACCCAGTCGATACGCCGCAAGAATTGGATCGATCCAGGAAACTCGCACCGCGTCATCCCCCGCGCATGTGCCTCAATCGAGTCGAATAGATGGATACGAAAGCGTGGATTCGAAAGCGGCAGACTACAAAAAACATAACCTTGAATCGATCATATCTCACAAACTGTTGATCCAAATGCAATGAAATTTTCACAGTAGATTGCGTGCAAGGTAAAGAACGTCTCTGCCAAGTTTCAGCTCGATTGGATCATTTTTTGATGGATACGAAATGGTCTCGTATCGATCACAGATCGAGTCGAAACTTGGTGGGGTCGGTCGCGCGGGCCCACTCACGTGCCAGAAGAAGTCTCCCGAAGTTTGGGCGCGATCTCAGCCTCCTACGCCTATAAATAGCCCCCTGAAGCCTGCGGAAAGGGGATCTTTTGGGCCAGTCGACATCCAGACTCTGCCGGATTGAATTCTACTTCTTTCCATTGCTGTTATACTCGAATTCATTCATTGTATCTGCTGTAATCATCTGTAATTAGCAAAGAACATCAATAAAAGATAAAAATCATTGAAGTGGACGTAGGCCGGAGATAGCCGAACCACTATAAATCTCGTGTTCTTGTGATTTATTTCGGGATTGCTGTTTATTGCTAGCTTAGATCTGTGATTTGTGTCTGAATATTGCTGATTTGTATTCATACACTGGTGCTTTCACAACACTTGGGGTTTGTGACCATTTTTGGCGCAAACACACGTCGTACATAAATACAGACAGGTTTTTACCTTACGGTAACCAAAATACTTTATACTTAAACAATTCGATATTATCATTAATGACATTGGTTTAAAAACACTTTTCAAATAAATATATATACAAAGTAGGTATCAATACCTGTACAATGTTAAACGGTATATATAATAGCGAAGGGGTAGTTGAAATATTTGCAAAGCATTACAACAATTTTGGGAATACAACCAAAACTGTAAAGCTCATATTGGAATCAGATTTCTAACATGATAGGGGACTAGTGGCCATTTCCTCCGATGTGGAATCCATGCATAACAATCCTAGTCCCTGGTGACTATTCACTTGTCTCAAGCAAGCCACCGTACTACATTATAACATTACTATGGAACAATGTATCTCGTTGGCTTTTCTCTGTATCAGTCAAGCCTCCAATACATGTCCATTTAAACCGTTGAGGGTCCAAATACTGGACTCCTCTATCCATAATAAAACAGATAGCCCGAAATATGTCATGCAGACCACGTAATTACCCGTACCATCTCTGGAATGCGAGGCTCATGAAGCAACGCTCTATTTTCTATAAAAGCCACGCTTTGCTTTCCACAAAGTCATGCCTTGCTTTGCTTTCCACAAAGCCATGCTTTGCTTTTCACAAAGAAAATTCCACTTAGAATGCCACATTACCATTTCTAACAACACACTTTTGATTTCCAGAAAAGTACAACTTCCAAGTTCATACGCCTCAGGGAAGGTTGTTTAGTGTAAGAAGGGTTACCTCTTACACCACCAAACATATGTACGTTTGTAAAAATCAATGTACGTGGTCTTAGAGATGCAATGTCAGACATTCATCCATACAAGTTATCCAGGTGAAGGACAAACTAAAGGCGCTCCTTCTACTCAATCCTGTTTGGGAATCATCCCTGGGATTAGTAGCAAGTAGTCCTTGCAAATCGAAGATTTTCAAAACGAAGGCACTACTGCCATGATATATATAATTGGGAATTAACCCAGAGGTTAGCGGCAAGCAGCCCTACATTATGAAGATCTCCATCTTCAAAAATCATTGTCTTCAATATATCTTCACTTTCGAACGCATATGTTGGTACGAAGTGGTTTTCGAATAGGAATCATCTCCCGATCTCTTCGAACCAATCAACGATAAAAAGATGTCAAGTATATAGGTGATTATCAAACAAGATCCAATCAATTTATCTTTTCATCAAATCAAATATCTTTCAAAGATATATTCTTTTAAATTATTCCTTTATCTTTTCAAGAATATATGGAATCATTAAGTCTCTTTTATCAAATCCTTTGGTAAATTAAAACCCCTTTTCATCTTTGGAAAAACCAAATCATTTTTCCTTAATTACTTAGGAAAAATATTTCCATATTCTATTATTGATAATTCAAACCTTAAAGAAGTTTTCACATTTCCAAAACATATCTTTAATGGTTCAAAAATAATGTTATTTAAGACATCTTTTACTGTAAACCCAATCCAGTTAGTATTGACTGAAAGGGATCCATAGAAATTAGACTACTTATACTCAATACTAATTTCTGTATTCAACCCGTACTATTCGTCGAACAACGGTGAAATCACCTTTTAATTTCACACGGGTGGTACGAGTTTCCTTCTTGGAATTTAACATACTAGAATGTTTTCTATGCTTCCGAAATCTTTATTATTTTAAAATCTTATTTACCCTTTGGAAAACTCCAAATCTCCTTTTCTTTTATCTAAGAAAGATGCGGTCTGAGTAAATCAATTTAGCTATCCCCTCCGTCGGGCCAGTCCGGATAGTTAGGGAGAGCAGAAAACTGGTTTTCCAATCTCAAGCCTAGAGACTATCTCTCTGTCACTCATAAGACGATCAAGTTATTTGATCGACTCTAACCTTAATATTAAACTTCTTAATTCCCTTTAGAATACTTGATTAATTATTTGAAAAAATTCACAACAGATTTGGGAAGAAAAATCCAAGTTTTATAAACAACTTCCTTTTAACCATTTATTTTAAATCCTTTAAAATAATTGTATAATCTATAAATAACTTTCAAATACTTAATTATTCATTTGAAAAGATTATTAAAAAGATTGGGGAAGAATAATTAACTAAAACTCTGATTTTCAAACGTTACCCAAAGCCGTCGCAAAAACCACTGTAAATAGTATTTTTAAAGCTTCTTTGATCAAACCACGTTTTCCATTTCATATAAGTCTATTTTTATAAATTAAATCCCTTTTAAAATATTTTAACATATTTATGGAATTTATTTCATATTTTTAAAGATTAAAAATACTAATTTTTAAAAATTTACCACTTTGGTTTTCGAACTGCCAAAACGCGACGTTTTTGAAAACTTAATTTGGACGTATCTCAAACTCTACTAAATGAAATCTTGATTTTTCATTTTCATTTGAAAACTATAACCCCAAGGGTCTGAAAAACTCTTATTTCAAAGAATTCCGACTTATAATCCACCATACACATTCGTTTAACTTTCGAGGTCGCGAATTCGCAAACTGCCGAAACGCGATGGCTTATTTTTACCACTTTAGTCAAATTTTAAGAAACTTATTCAAAACACTTTTAAACTATTTTGAAATCATAATAAATCATTTTAGACTATTTTTGGACAATATTTTTTATACTAAAACTCATATTTGCTTTTATTCCATATTATAATATTATATTATAATATTCAATTTACTATCTTTTATTTCAAAATCCATTTATATTCATATGATATCCTATATGAAATTTCAACTTTTCAAATTCTCATTTTCCAAATCAAACATTGTAATTTATTTTTTCAAAATAAATAAAAACTCCTCTTTTTAAATAAATTTCAAAGTGATATATTTTCTATTTTAAACCATCCAAACAACTTTTCTTTTTAAATTCAAAACCATAAAGAGACTTAATAAATTCCACACACATATTAATATGGATTTATTTTCCATGAAATAACTATGGTTAATTAGTTAACCATTTCTATTTTGATAAATATGATTTTCTCATAATTTGTTATGTTTATCACAACCAAGTGATCAACCATATAATCAACCAATATACAACATATTAATCATCCAAGCATATTAATTTACTAATTAAACCCGTATATAATTATTTTCTAAACATTTTAAGGTGTATATAAATCAAGTACTCATTATCATATCCACTCCTCCCGGTTGCTCCTTGAAATTATTCTGGCGATATTCCGGTAGCATTTCTCTCCACTATCTTCACTCCGGAGCTTCCCGGATCTTCCTCCTTTCTTCTTGTATGCTCGGCCATGACCCTCCTGAGGGTGTTAGCTCGGCCAAGGATGCATGCTGGTAGTGGCCGTGGATTTATGATGGGTATAGGAGTGGTTTGGCACTTGTTTGGACTTGAAACGATATTGTGTATGTGTGTTTAAACACACACACACACACACACACATACACACATATCTTCTTCTTGCTATATTCTTTTGCATTATTTTTATTAAGAAGAGAGGCTTTCATGGAAGCCATTAGAGAGCTCAAGATAGAAGAAGAGAGCTTGGAAGTTTAATGTGTAATTATGAGAGGTGTAGGTGGGTATTTATAGCATTTGCATGCCTTAACCATGAAGTAATCACAAAAATATTTCCAACATCATCATGCATCCCAACCTAGTACACACGCCACCCCCTCATTCATGTGTCCCTCTATGTGCACTTGTCTTCTCTTGAGTGATGGTGAGTTTTGTTTTTATTTGCTTAGGAAAATATATAGATTTTTATTTATTTACCTTAAGAAACCCTCAATTTTACCGAAACTTGATTTTCTTTGCTTTTTCGACGGAAATCCCAAATATCTATATTTGTTAATATAATTTTAAACAAGTTTACCATCATTAATTATTGTTCAAAACATTATAATTTGTGTTAAAAATCTTATATTTCAATATTTAAAAATAAATATTATTTTCAAAGTGATAAATATACGGGTCGTTATATTCTTCCCCCCTTAAAAGAATTTCGTCCCTGAAATTTAACCGCAACCCAAAACCCAAAAGAGTTTATCTAAAATATTACCTTAAATCTCAATTCTGTATGACATACACAGATCATCCGTAATATCTGATTCGATCTTCTATTCGAATCCACAACTTTACTTTTGAACCAGTATTGATTCCTCGATCCACTAATGTAGACCCTGATCAGGCTTCTCGATCAGAAACCCTTGCTTCCCTTACATAGCCCTAAACTATGATAGAAAACGCAAGTATCCAACCACAAACCCTTGTCAATGTTCACCGTCAAGAATCGAGCGATAAATTCTTTTTTGGACCAATGTAAACACTTCAAAGTCTTGTACTCGAATCTTAGATCAAAATCATGTGACGAAATGATCTACGTATATCATACGTACTTATTATCTTCTCAATCTTTATGAAAACATTTCATAAAACTTCTATCTTTGGTTTAAATACTTCTATAAACCATTTATTACTTCCAAATATTTATTCACAAAATATTTCTATCTCTATTCCGAAAGAAACCATTTTTATTTAAAAGATAATTTATCTTTTATTTTCCAAAACTATAATAAACTTTTTATATGATAATATACTCCCTTTTAACCAATATTAAATGAAAACAACTTGATAAAACTAACGATCACTAATCAATCTATTAATTACTATTTCATGTTATCCTTTTAACTTAAGGAAAATTATATAGATCGAGTAACTCCAAAATAATACCTAGGAATTGGGTACTACCAATAGTATCACATATCCCATTAATCGGAAGGGTAATACTTAAGAGAAGTGTTTACCATCCACACATATCTCTTGCCCATTTTTAGTTATTTTCGAGCCATTCAAACTAGTTATCAAATTCTCAAAATTTATATAACATACCTTCCTTAGATATCTATTACAAAATCATTTTATTTTTGTAAAATACATTTTTGTAGAACATGCTCATTTTATATAAATTCATTAACCTTAACCTAATATTATTATCAAAACACCTTATAGTCAAATCATGAAACTTAATTCACAAGGTGTTTGTACCCAACCCTTTAATATGACAGTAAATCATTTCTTAGCCAACTTCAATCAATCAATCAACAAATAATAATAGTGAATATTATCATTCTCTTAATCACAAACTAACACACAAATATCTATATCTTTTCAAAAGATTTCCTTTTATATATAAAATATAATCCTTTTAAAAATAGTATGTCGGTTTGTCTTGTTTAAGTATTTAGGAATTCCTATCAATCGCAAGGCATCCCCTGTATTGACTAGAAATCATAAAACACTCAACATACCAATTAACACAAAATGTTTCATTAATTAATAACAAATACGTGCTCATATATATAATACACTCAAACTCATTCTAAGGTGTCACTTACCCTTATCTCTAGTGAGTTACTCATCCTAGGGTATTACTAACCCTATCTCTAATGAGACTTACCCCTACCAGACTCGGGTGTTCCCTCAACCTATGCTTTGATACCAAATGTGACAAACAAGATTTTCGACTCTTGAAAATCGACACTAATACGTCCACTGTATTGCGTACCGAGCATTCAAGTGCCGGAAAAACCAATTTTTAAGGGTAAAAAGAAAATAAAGACATAACAGAATCTCACACAAATGGAATGATTTATAATATCAATAATCTTTACAGTGGAAAATTTGAAATACATATATCAGATTCCAACCTAAGCTCAGCTTGTACAGTTATAAATCTTTGTCCTAACAATTGCTGAAAAACCAAAACAATGAAACTAATGCAGTAGGAATATAAACTACGTCCATTCATTGATGAAGATCTCCAGCTCTCCTCTGGAAACTCCAAGCGTCTTCAACTAAACCCGAAACTACTCGGATCTGACCCGAGTATTAAAAATACCCAGATTAGGCTTGGCAAACCAATGTGGGAAACTTGAACAATAACTATATGACAGAGTCATAGATCAAATCGATGCCAAACAAAACCTTTTTGAAAAGAAAGGGTATCTCGTAAGACCACGATGCACATAAATCCAGACTGATTTTTACATTACAATACCCAAAATACTTTATACTTAAACAATTCGATATTATCATTAATGACTTTGGTTTGAAAACCTTTTCAAATAAATATATATACAAAGTAGGTATCAATACATGACGATGTCAGACGGTGTATATGATAAAGGGGTAGTTGAATGTTTGTAAAGCATTGCAGCTATTTTGGGAATACAACCAAACCGTAAAGCTCATATTGGAATTGGATTTCCAACATGATAGGGAATTAGTGGCCATTTCCTCCGATGCAGAATCCACGCAAAATAATTCTAGTCCTTGGTGATTATTCACTTGTCTCAAGCAAGCCTCCGTAATACATTGTTACACTACTATGGAAAAGCGTATCTTGGTGGCTTTGCTCTGTCTCAATCGAGCCTCCAATACCTATCTATTTAAACTGTTGAGGGTCCAGATACTGGACTCCTCTATCCATAATAAAAACCGATAGCCCGAAATATGTCCTGCAGACCACATAATTACCCGTATCATCTCCGAGATGCAAGGCTCGTGAGGCTACGCTCTATTTTCCACAAAGCGATGCTTTGCTTTCCAAAAATCCACGCTTTACTTTTCACAAAGCAAATTCCATTTAGACTGCCACATTGCTATTTCTAACAACACACTATTGGTTTTAATAAAATAAAAACCCCGAGTTCATACGCCTTAGGGAAGGGTGTTAAGTATAAGAGGGGTTACCTCTTACACCACCAAATAGATGTACGTTTGTAAAAGCCAATGTACATGGTCTTAGAAATGCAATGTCAGACATTTATCCCTACAAGTTGTCCAGATGAAGGACAAACCGAAGGACTCCTTCTACTCAATCCTGTTTGGGAATCACCTCTAGGATTAGTAGACAGTAGTCCTTGCAAATCGAAGATTTTTAGAACGAAGGCACTACTGCCACCATATATATAATATAGGAGTTACCCCAGAGGTTAGTGGCAAGCAGGCCTACATTATGAAGATCTCTATCTTCAAAAATCATCATCTTCAACATGTCTTCACTTTCAAACACATATGTTGGTTGAAGTGGTTTTCGAATAGGAATCATCCCAATTCGATCTCGATCTCTTCGAACAAATCAATGATAAAAAGATGTCAAGTATATACGTGATTATCAAACAGCATCCAATCAGTTTATCTTTTTATCAAATCAAATATCTTTCAGAGATATATTCTTTTAAATTATTCCTTTATCTTTTCGGGAGTATATGGAATCATTAAGTCTCTTTTATCAAATCCTTTGGTAAATTAAAACCCCTTTTCATCTTTGGAAATACCAAATCATTTTTCTTTAATTACTTAGGAAAAGTATTTTCATATTCTATTATTAGTTTAATTCAAATCTTAATGAAGATTTCATATTTCCAAAACATATCTTTAATGGGTCAAAAACAATGTTATTTAAGACATCGTTTACTGTAAAACCAAACTAGTTAGTATTGAATGAAAAGGGATCCCTGGAAATTAGACTAATTATACTCAATACTAATTTCCATATTCAACCCATTCTATTTGTTGAATGACTGTGAAATCACCTTTTAATTCACACCTGTAGCACTAGTTCCCTCCTTGGAATTTAACACAGAGTTTAACTAGATTGTTTTCTATGATTCCAAAATATTTATTATATTAAATTCTTGTTTATCCGTTGGAAAACTCCAAAACTCCTTTTCTTTTATCTTAGGAAGATGTGGTCTGAGTAAATCAAATTAGTTATCCCCTCCGTCGGGCCAGTCTAGATAACTAGGGAGAGCAGGAAACTGGTTTTCCAAACTCAAGCCCAGAGGGCATTTCTCTGTCACCCATAGGGTGGTCAAGTTATTTGATCAAATCTAACCTTAATATTAAACTTCTTAATTGCCTTTAGAATACTTGATTAATTATTTGAAAAACATTCACAAAATATTTGGGAAGAAAAACCCAAGTTTTATAAACAATTTCCTTTTAACCATTTATTTTAAACTCCTTCAAAATAACCGTATAACTTCCAAATCACCTTTAAAATATTTAATTATTCATTTGAAAAGATTTTTAAAGAGATTGAAGAAGAATAATTAAGCTAAAACCCTGATTTTCAATAGTTATCCAAAACCGTCGTAAAAACTGCTTTGAATAGTGTTTTTAAAGCTTCTTTGATCAAACCATGTTTTCCATTTCATATAAGTCTATTTTTATAACTTAAATCCATTTTAAAACATTTTAACATATTTATGGAATTTATTTCATATTTTTAAACGTTAAAAATATCAATTTAAAGAATTTATCCCTTTGGTTTCGAACTGCCAAAACACGACGTTTTTGAAATTTTGATTTGGATATATCTCAAACTCTACTAAATGAAATCTCAATTTTTCATTTTCATTTGAAAAGTATAACCCCAAAGGTTCAGAAAATCTTATTTCAAAGAATTCCAACTTATAATCCACCTTCCACATTCGTTTAACTTTTCGGATCGTGAAACCGCGAACTGTTGAAGCATGGTGGCTTATTTTTACCACTTCAGTCAAATTTTATGAAAATTGTCCGAAACACTTTCAAACTATTTTGAAATCATAATAAATCATTTTAAACTATTTTTGGACAATATTTTTCATATTAAAACTCATATTCACTTTTATTCCATATTATAATATTCAATTTACTATCTTTTATTTGAAAATCCATTTATATAATTCTCATATGATATCCTATATGAAATTTCAACTTTTCAAATTATCATTTTCAAAATAAAGAATTGTAATTTATTTTTCCAAAGTAAATCAAAACTCCTTTTTTAAATAAATTTCAAAGTGATATCTTTTCTATTTTAAACCATCCAAATAACTTTTCTTTTTAAATTCAAAACCATAAAGAGGCTTAATAAACTCCATACACTTATTAATATGGATTTATTTTCCATGAATTAACTATGCTCAATTAGTTAACCATTTCTATTTTGATAAATATGATTTTCTCATAATTTGTTATGTTTATCACAACCAAGTTATAAACCATATAATCAACAAATATTCGACATATTAATCTTTCAAGCATATTGATTTACTAATTAAACCTGCATATCATTATTTTTTAAGCATTTTAAGGTGTATGTAAATCAAGTACTAACTATCATATCCATTCCTCCCAGTAGCTCCTTGAAATTATTCCAGCAGCATTTCTCTCCACTATATTCACTCCGGAGCTTCTCGAATCTTCCTTCTTTCTTCTTTCATGCTCGGCCATGACCCTTCTAAGGGTGTTAGCCCAGCTATGTAGAATGGTGGTGGTGGCCGTGTGTTTATAATGGGTAGAGGTGTGTTTTGGCACTTGTTTGGACTTGAAACGATATTGTGTGTGTGTGTGTGTATATATATATATATCTATATATGTTCTTCTACTTACTATATTCTTTTGCATTATTTTTTTATTAAGAAGTGGGGCCGTCATGGAAGCCATTAGAGGGCTCAAGAGAGAAGAAGAGAGCTTGGAAGTTGAATGTGTAAATTGTGAGAGGTGTAAGTGGGTATTTATAACATTTCCATGCCTTAACCATGAAGTAATCACCAAAAATATCTCCAACATCATTATGCATCCCCCATCACCTAGTACACATGCCACCCCCTCCTCCATGCGTCCCTCCATGTGCACTTGTCTTCTCTTGAGTGATGGTGAGTTTTGTTTTTATTTGCTTAGGAAAATATCTAGATTTCTATTTATTTACCTTAAGTAAATTTGTAAATGTGAATGGTAATTATATATGTAAATATACGTGTATACATGTGCATGTACATAGGTGTCCTTATTTTACTTTTGGCAACCAAGTTGCAACGTTTCGATACAACTTCTATTCGTCAAACTGTTGTGAATCCGAGATTCGAATTCCGGTTATATTTTCAGTTTTTGATCAAACTATTTATTTATGTAAACAAAACTTGAAAACCAATTTCTTACCATTATAAATTAATTAAAATGATCACGTTTGAATTATAAAACCATATAAACCAATATTGAACAAGTGTTTATAAAAAGTGTTGTTCTAGTGCCAATATGTTATGATTTTTCTTATATTTTTAAAACAAGTACATATCTTTATAAAATTATTATAAATGGTTTATTATTTTTATATAACTATTTAAAATTAATTATTATCATTTCAAAATAATTATTTGAATATTTAAACTTAATTTGAAATTCCAAATAATGTATAAATGTGATGACATCCTTGAGATGTCATAAAGGCATTTTATTTTCAAAAATAAAATTACTAATTTTATTACATATTCTTGATTAAATGAAGAAATAAGTGTATGTGTCCAATTTCGTATTATCTAATATTAAGAAAATCTCAATTTTACCAAAAACTAATTTTCGTCGCTTTTCTAAAGGAAGCCCAAAATATCTATATTGGTTAATATAATTTGAAAACAAGTTTAACATCATTAATTATTGTTCAAAATAATATAATTAGTGTTAAAAAAATATTATACTTGAATATTTAAAAATAAATATTATTTTTTAAAGTGATATACAGGTCGTTACATTGTTCGGGGCATTTCACTAGAAGGACAAACTTTGCAGTCCAATTAGTTTCTAGGACACACATCCATAGAAATTAATTTCAATGCCAAAGTCAGCAGAATAATTACTTTTAAGGACAAAGTCAGCGGTCCAATTACTTTCAAGGACATAATTTCATAGGTTTTTAGGCCTTAGAAACTAATTATTTTGTATTTTGTCCTTAAAAGTAATTATTTCAGTTGTGCGTCCTAGAAACTAATTGCACTAGCTAGAGAGGCTCTTGTGGCTAATTTCCACAAAAAATATTATACTTGAATATTTAAAAATAAATATTAATTTTTAAAGTGATAAATTTACTGGTCGTTACATTATCGATAGTGAAATGAAAATTGTGTTTAATATAATTACGTTTTAACATCAAAAAATAAACCTCCTTATGCGAATTATACTTGGAAAAATGGATAAAATTTGCAGGCAAAAGAGAAGGTTCCAAAGATGTGGAATAGTTATCCAAAAGAAGGGTGTAAATGTAAAATTTTCCATATAAATTAATTTTTGGCATAGGAGTATAGATTTCAAAAATCTAGATTTTCAAATTTTTTGATGTTAGAAATTGTGTGCTAGGTTTTGGATGCTAGGGATTGAATGAAAAATTGGTTGAACCATACTTCTACTCGTAGGACTGTGGAAATTATTGTGTGAAATATGATTTTTGATTTTTGAAAACTTGCATTCATATAGAATTGCTAGTATATATGGTTGTTTGCATAATATTTCAATTTTTTTTAAAAGAATGCATTCCTATAGGAGGCATCCATTTAGAATCATTATGCATGCATGTCTTATATATTGTGATACACTATGCACTTATACAGATTTTACCACAAAATTAGTTGTATACTAATTGGTTGGATAGCTTAGATTGGTTGAATGCTATGTTACACGATCTAACCCTTAGGGAATTTTAAGGATGAAATTCTTTTAATGGGGGAGAATGTGACATCCTGTAAAATTAACGGTAATTAATAAACAATTAATAAGGCTCAAAAAGAGAATTTGAGCAAATGTCAAAATTTGGTCATGAAACATGCACCATTGCGTTCGTGGTAATTTTCTGAGCAACTTTCATATTTGGAGTTTTGCGATTGTAGTTCAAACAAAAAAGTTATCAGCGTTTGAAGTTTTCGAAACGAAAATAGGGAATATATTATATTGAATGCGGACCACACTGGTCGATTCTCCTCTTTAGGACGGTCGACCGCCTATAGAGGAGTGGTCAACCAGTCCTTATAGTGGCAACTAGGGTTGAACCTTGGTCACATGACCCGGATTTAATTATCTTAATCTAACGTATACGATTGATTCGAGCACCTATGAATCCTGGCGTAACCCTCATTTCTCTTCTCATATTTTCTAAAAAATGTAGCGAAGCTCCATGATCTCTCCTTCTCCACTATTTCTATTAATTATACAATATTATATTATTTATAATTAATCGGAGAAGGGCAGAAAATAAAAGTGAAGAAGCAAAGAAGCGAATCAACGGTGCGAAAGAAAAAAGTAAATTTCATTATTATAAATCTATATTCCCCTTAACCTCAAATCTCTTCCCAGATCTGTAATTTTAATAGTATGTATATATCTTATTATAAATACTCTTTTGAATTAGAGTGGAAAAGAAGTCAAGTAAAGAGATGAATTTGGATTTGGGAGATTTGGAAAGCTTGAAAGGCGAGTGAGAAATTATATAATTTATTTATAATATTGAAATTTATATCATTGAGTTTTATTTAAATATCATGTCTATGCAAGATCTATGAAGTTATAGGCTTAGGAAAAAGAAATCTCAGCTACATATTTTGTAATTAGATAACTGAAATAGTAATGCTATTTATACCATAACCTGGAAATTTGGAATTAGTCCCTAAATTTGTTAAAGTTGAATGTTGATAAAGTTGTAAAGTTTATTCCAAATTTATAGTTAGTTTATAAAATGTTAATATTAGTTCACATTGCCCTAATTTGACTTGGAACATGAATTTCTATGTTTTCATTTATTGAGAGCGGGGTATAGTTTAATTGTATCTATATCCGTGAAATGTAACGACCCTGAATTTTTGACATTGGAAATCAGAATATTTAATTGATTTTAAATATCTAGAAGTTAGTTAATTTGAAATTCGAATATCAGAATGAATTTGGTGATTTAAATTATTGAAATTTATTTACTGAAGTTGGGTAAAAATTTGAATCTTCAATTTTAAGCCTGTTAAAAATGATTTGATGGCTTAGAAAATTCATATTTATGATACTGAAGGTAATGGAAGCTTCAGAATTGAATTTAAAACTATTTTGTTCAGTTTTGAATTTCATCGGTTAAATCGATATTTAAAAATAGATTTCTGAGGCACAGTCTTGGAATTCAACGAAACCAGTTCCATTGGATCCGAAATATTGTATTATTATCGGATTTCAATTTTCGTAATGTTTGGAGTGATCGTTTGGCCGCACAATAAGCAAACGCGCTGAAATTAAATCGAAAATTTAATATAATAACTGAGTCCAAAAGGCTATCTTTTCCATATGGTCGAATTTGGGCTCGAAACCTTTTCCATTACATTCGGAATAGGCGTATAACATTATAAACACCTAGCGGCACGCCTCGATAGGAGGTCGGGACTTTTGGCTTCGTTTCCGAGTCGATTCGAATTTAAATTTAAATAAATTAATACATTGTTTAACCAGTTGAAATTATTTCACATCAGCCTTTTTCTAGTCTTTCCTAAATCACTATAACAATTCCTTCCTTTACACGCCACTTTCTATTCAATATCATAGTCTCGTTCAAACGAAACTCATTTACAAACGAGATATTTTTTTCTTCGTTTCAAATCAAAAAAAAGAATGGCCGGCACTTCGTACATACGGAGAGAGACGAAATCAAATCGTTTTCGTTCGATAATTGAAAAAAAAAGAAGAGAAAATCGAGCTCGCGATGGGAATCTCGAAATCAAGGGGAGCACGATCGAATTGGGACGTCGCGACTCGGAATCGCGTGAAGCTGGGTGGCGCGACGTATCGTTCGAGTCGAAGGGGTAAGCTCGAACTCATGTTCAAGTGGCTTGGCCGGAGTTCGATCATGATGTGGGTCGCGCGCAGCTAATGAGGGCAGGATTCGATCGAATTGGAAGTTGCAGCGATGTGGATAGGGTTTACTCGCATGAGCAGTGAGAGTGGTCGGCGCGATGATCCCGAACGGTCGAGCAGGAGTTGGTGATGGAGGCTCGAGTGGGTTCACATGCGCGTGATGTTGGGGCCTCAGTCGAGATGGTGGGCGAGAATTGAAGTCAGTAAGGTATATGTTTTCAAATTTGTATATATACAGGAGTGATAATATAATTACAAGTACATATGAATACACCTGCATGTTTTACTATACAGGTAGGAATAGATAAGATACTTGCAGTAGGGTACATGTAAATGTAATTTTCAATCTATATACACATTTCTCCAGAAAGTAGAAAATTAATTACAGATAGTTATAAAAGTAAAATGTGTCTATTTGGATATATATTTATAAATATATACATATATATATAAAAAGAGAAAGAAAATTTTCAGTTGAATAAAGTCGTAGTAAATTAAATTATTTAATGATAAGTGATTATTCGACTGGTTCGAATATTAATAAATCATTTAATGTTTATCCAAGGTCTAAACCATAGAGAAGGCAAGCCGGGTTGGGCTGGGTTACAATCAAAATCAAAGATGAGATCTTCTCACTCAAATAAAAATTGGAATTGCAGTTATTGATTGACTGTTTGGATGTGGTAGTATATATATAGTAGGATATATGTATATATATATATATATATTTGGAGTTGTTGATTTCCCACATTATATAGCGGATGAGACCCTATGCGTCGCATAATAGCGGATGATATTTTATAAATCCCATATACCTCGATATTCCACCTCGAAGTGGAATGGGTATTTAATTGTTGTGCTAACGTCCGTGGATGCAGGGAAAGGGGTTGGAGGGATCCAACTGGATTCCTCAAATTGTATGAATTTGTTTCATATGCTGTGTGATGATTTATTGATAATCTGTGAATGATTATATTGATGATTGAATTTTTTGAAGGCTATAATTAGCCGAATGTATATTTGGTATCGTTGGATACCAGAAATAAATAAAATTGGATTTTTGAAAATAGACTTAGGAATCAATTTGCAAATGTTCTGTTCTACTGAAAATAGACTTAGGAATCAATTTGTAAAATTGATTTGGTATTTGAAATAAATGGAAGAATCAATTTGAAATTTGATTCGGTGTTGAAATAAATTGAGAAATCAATTTTGAATTTGATTTGGTGTTTGAAAGTGAATAATTGGAAATTGATTTGAATATCATATATCGGTGAAAATTTGGAAATTTGAATTCACAGTGGGAATTTATAAAGGAAAGGGAATTTTATTCCGCAAGTGAAAAGTGATTTGAAATTGGTTTTCAAAATGTTGAAGTGTGGAAAAATAAATATCTTGTGAAGATATTTTGAAAATAAATAATTTGGGAAAATTATTTAAATCTGATGATTGTTGTGAATGTTGTTTGATAGTTAAATAACCGACTATCAATGTTTGCCTTTGAAATGGCACTTGAATTTGTTTTTAAAAAACAAGCGCTCATTATTCGGTTTAGCCGGGAGAGGACTTTGTGTCATATAACCCATTCCGAATAATGGTACGACGTTGTGGATTGCAAATGAAGACCGGTGTTGAAGACCGGGTGTTTGCGAGAATGATAGGATAACCTATCGAATGTCTCTACACTGAGTTGCTCCGGTATAAAGATCTCCATATGTGATGGGGAGTCCGATCGGGATTGTGGATACCCAAATTGCAAGGGCTTCTTTGGAAGTGCCTTCGGTTTTGTTCGAACCCGGAACAGACTTGTATGGATGTATGTCTGACGCTACACCTTGAGATATAAAGCAGATTTCTTTCAAATACATATCTGTTGGTGATGGAGAATTTATTCTCTTAGCTTAACACCCTTCTCTGAGACGTACGAGCTCAGAGGTTATGTAGTTGAAGGTTATCAGTGATATACTCCCAATTTGGTAGTGTGGCATGCTAAGTGTTGCCATGTGTTGCTGATCATTTATTGATCATTTGTGATCAAAGCATGGCTTTCGTGTAAAGCGTAGCTTTGTGGACGAGACCTCATCAAACCTCACACCCCGGAAATGGTCGAAACAGGAAAGATGCGTCAAGGTTATGAGGGTCGCGCCCTTTAGGGTATGTCATTTCCTTCTGGAAAAAGGTAGTATCATGGTATGGAGCCCAGATGCTTTACCTGTGTGGTGGCATCAATCTTATTTACTGTGTGATTGTTGCTTTGTGATCGAGGGCCCTCAGATAAAGGTCGCAAACGACCGGGGGGTGGCATACTCGTTCATTGCACCAAGAAGCGTGAGGTAACTCGGCCTTGTGTTGGCAGAGAGCTAGTTAGTTCTCGGGACGTCCCTCCAGTGGCGTTCCCATATGGCATAGGAAGTTCCTTAGCCTGACCATTTGTTGGAAAATCCAAAGAAACAATACGAACCTTGTACGGTTTTAGTTGTATAACCTGCTATGGAATGTGGCGGTAACCTGCTATTGAACATAGTAGCTATAGTAGGCATACAATAATGGTTGTATGTTGGCTAAGATTAATATTATATTTTCGAAATGTTTTCCACACTATGCACTAATAATAATATTAAAAGGATTTTGCGTATTAAGCATATTTGACTATCATAAGGAGAAATCTCCTCCAATTCTGCGTTTGCATTGTGTGTGTGGCGGGAGGCCTTATGGTAGTTTCATTTTCCGAAAGCATTGTGAATTCTTTTATTTTCTTTGTGAAAATAAGTGTTTTTAAGATCTCACACCAGTCCCATGACTGACCTGGAGTTTATTGTTCCCTTTCTAAACTCTGGGTGCCCATAATTTTCCACACGGGCAGCCTAGAGTCAGGTTATTAGGTCATTCTGGAATTCAGAAGTTGCTTTGGAGATCTGGAGGCGAGCTGGATGGCGAGACGTATCACTTATACTAGTATTATTCCGCTGTGTATTATGTGATGTGGACAAGTTTATATAACTATCCAGTGATGTGTGTTGTTGTTGTAAACTCTGATGATGTATTGTATAAACTGATATAGTTCTGTGTTTTAAAGATTACTTTTTATCTATTATATATTGTTCTGCTGCGAATGTGAGATTCTGATATTGTTTTGTTTCTTTTTCTTCTATCTTCTTCTACCTCTTCTTTTTAACCCTAATGATGCGGTTTTCCGGCATTTGATTGCGCGGCATTTGATACAGTGGACGTATTAATGTCGACTTTCGAGCGTCGAAAGATCGTATCGTTACATGTGGTATCAGAGCAATTGGCTAAGCGATAACCCTGGCTCTGTTGGGTGTTACTCATTAGAGATAAAGTCGGTAGTACTCTAGAATGAGTGTGAGTGTAATGATAGATATGAGCGCATATTTGTTAGTGAATACAAAAATTTGTTTTATATTGTGTTGACTTATCGGTTGATTGTTTATAGATTCTGGTCGGTGCAGTCTAGCCAACTGTAATCGATAGAGGTTTCTAAACTCTTAAACAAGATAAACTGACACGGTATTGTTTTAAAATAGGGTAAATGAAATAATTTTGCCCAAAACTATTTTTGTATAGAAAAGAAATCATTTTCCGTGAATTATTATTGTATATGGATGTTTGGTTGTTAGGAAGTGATAATATTGAATTATTATCATTGTTATATGGAAATTGAATAAGAAATAATGGTATAACCAAAGATTTGGAGATAAATTCATTTAACAAATGAAATTTATAAATATGAATTGAAAGGATAAGGAAATGAATTCATATACGAATGGGAAATGTAAATTGTGAATGTGATTTATAGTCTGAAATAGTATTCCAAAGAAAATATTTGAAAATAAATTCATTAATGGAATGAATTTGGCAATTTAGTTATTGGATTTAATCATTAAAAGTTGAGTTGTGAGCTAAATTTAAAAATGGTTTGAATTTGCATATAAATTCAAGTGAGTAGTAGAAATAAATCGAAATTTCCTTGATAAAGATAAAGTAAATTCAGGATGAATTGAATATGGAAATTTGAAATTTAAAAAGAATAAGTGAATATACTAATTGAATTAAATTAGTAGATGAAATGGATTTGATAAATGAAAAATCAAATCAAAGATTTAAATTGGAAATTGTTTACAAGGAAACTATAATTTGAGTTTTGAGTTGAAATAACTTAAGCAATATTTGGATAAAAGCTCGACTTAAGAAAAAAAAATTGAAATGGTTGTTGTCGACTTTTATTGAATGGTTTTCAATTAAATTTGTTTGGATTAATGAGATAAACCGAATGTGAATATGAAATGCAAATTGAATTGAATGGAATCAATTGGAAATGAAATGGAATTAAAATAAATTGAGTTGGTATCAATTTAAATTAGTTATAAACTAGAATGGATATTCTATTAAGTGAATATCGTCGAAATTTGCATATAAATGTGTTAACCCGCCTTTTGGTAAGGCCGCGGACAGACGGGTTTAACTTAATCAACTGCATGTTCGTCGAGACTATAGTACGATGGATTCAGTCGACTGGATGGATGAATGATGCAATGTGCTTGGGAGATGGAAATATGATTGGATAAAGATGAATCGACTATAATTTGGGTCTAGGAAACATGGTTCGGCATGGTGGAGGGTTGGCACAAATAGTTCGTCTGGCATTCACTATTCACGTTCGAATAGCATTCAAGAGTACTCGGCATGCATAGAGCGTTCGACATACATGAGTGGTTCGACATTCCAAGAGCACTCGGCATTCAGTAGCGCTCGGCATCCAGGAGCGCTCGGCATTTAGAGGCGCTCGGCATTAGAGATCGTTCGGCATGATGGGCGCTCGGCATTAGAAACTGTTCGGCATCAGACATGGTTCGGCATGATGGAGGTTCGGCATTAAGTATCGTTCGGCATTGGATGGAGCGCTCGGCATAAATCTCGTTCGGCATTGGATGGAGCACTCGGCATAAATCTCGTTCGGCATTGGATGGATCGTTCGTCATTAGGGAGCGTTCGGCATTGGATGGGTCGTTCGGCATACCTCACCTCGCTTGGCATTGCACCTCGCACCTCCATACCTCGGTACATTGCACCTTGCACCTCCATACCTCGGTACCTCGCACCTCCATACCTCGGTACCTCGCACCTCCGTACCTCGATACCTCGGTACCTCGCACCTCCCAACGTTCGGCATACCAACTGCTCAGGATCGGTCGACATAATGAAGTAGGGTTCGGCTATGACCTTGATGGGCCCAAACTACTCAGGAGGCCCAACAACCTGGTTTTGCCTATAAATACAGCATATGGGTCTCCAGATGGGGGATCTTCTTTCTGCTCTCTTACTTTCTCTTTTCTAAGGCTAAGCCAACTCTGCCATTTTGCAACTGTAATCGATTATTACAGCAATAAAAAGCAAACTTCTAAGTGGACGTAGGCCGGAGTTAGCTGAACCACTATAAAATCTGTTGTTCTTTACTGCTTTCATTTTAGTTTTAACTGTTCTTCACATTATTACTCTCTACATATACTCTATCTCTGAGCTGTGACTGGTATTTGGTGCTTTTATCTAGATTTGGGTGTAGTGACCAATTTTGGGCTAACACTTTGGTGCTTTCACTGAGAATTGAACTCAAGAATTTTGGGAGTTAGGAACTTGGATCCTAGAAAGCAATGGCTAGGCCACCAACAAGGAAGCAAGCAGTGGAAAGGAGCAATCAGGAAGGAAGTCAAGCGGCCTCTTCTGGAGCTGGAGAGGATCATGCATCCATCTACATAACTCGGGATGAGATGCAGGCGATGATGAATTCTATGCAGGAGCAGATGATGAAACGACAAGAGGAGATGATGCAGGCTCTTCTTAGGCAATTTGGACAACCAGGAACTGCAGGAGCTCAAGTTCGTGGAACTGGATCAGAGGAACTCAACCAGCGGACAAATGGAGTGATTCAGCAGGAGGCAGCTCCCAATCAACAAACACCTAACAATCTAGATGGACCTAGACTCGGGGGCACACCACCAGGTAATGTTGGACCAGTTCATGGAGGGATACCGAATGACGCTACGCGGCCTGGCGTCGATAGGAATACAGGAGTACGTGATGAAGAATATGTGCCAGAATTTCCTCGGGGACTTGGGGGGCAGTCTGGATTAGTTGGAAACACTGGATTGGCTGACATTATCAGGCGGACTATTCACGGAGGTTTGACAAACAGGGATTCAGAGGGAGTTAACAAAAGTCTGTTTACCCGGAACATCAGGACAGCTAGAAATCCGTCCGATTTCAAACTACCCACTCTGGAAGTTTACAACGGGAAGACGGATCCCACCGACCACTTGATGAGGTACACTAGGCATATGGAAGTGTTGGGGGCAACGGAGGAGGTTATGGCCCGATGTTTCCCCCTGTCCTTGACTGAAATTGCTGCTATGTGGTTCAGACGGCTGGAGGATGGATCCATTAGAACATGGACAGAACTGGTGGACAAGTTCTTAAGTCAGTTTCGAGTTCACATAAAAAGGCCAAAGAACGTGATGACGCTAACGTCAGTCAAACAGGGGGAGGATGAATCGCTCAGGACATTCTTAACTCGATCTAATGCAGCGGTTGCTTCGGTGGATTGGCCAGATCCATCAATGGTTCTGATGGCTGCGGTATCAGGAGTCAGAGATAATTCAGATTTCAAAGTATCGTTGATACGAGACCCACCGTTGGATCTTGGGGAATTCTTTCATGAAGCTGAAAGATTTCTTCGACAAGAAGATGCATGTTTGGACATGAGGCCAAAGGAAGTAAACACGACTAAGGATGGAGGACTACCCAACGAAAGCTCGGGTGGGGGCAAGGATAAAGGGAAAAGGAAGCGCTGGGGAGAACCAAAGTTCTCCACTTACATAGGATTAAACGCAACGTTGGAGCGGATTTTCTTAGATACTCGAGATCGCCTTTCTTATCGAAGGCCAGCAAGGAGGGAACCCTTAGAACGAGAAAGGGCGTCAGGAAGGCACTGTCTTTTTCATGACCTGGACGGGCATGACACTAACAGCTGCCGGCATTTGAAGGACATAATCGAGGAGCATATAAGGAATGGTCAGCTGCGACAGTATGTCGGAACTTGGAATGCGGCGGTGGAACAGGAGCAGCCACCGCCTACCTTGAACGACGAGGGCATGAGGCCCAGGAATGGTGGCCGATTGGTCATCAACTAATCTTGATGGTTTGGAATAAGTAACAAACTCTGGGCAAACGGTTAAATCACTTACTCATGTACGGGGTCGGAGATAACCCTCAGGCATGCTCTGAGATGATGGCTTACCGAGACGCCCGGGTTTGTGAAATCTGTTTTTTTCCTTTGGCTTGGACATTTGCTTTTTCTAGTTTGATTTTGGAGTTTGGTTTGAACTCCCTGTTTTGCTCATTTTCTGGTTTGGATTCTGGTTTGGATGTTTGTTTTTTGTTATGGATTTTTGATATGGGTTTCTGGTTTTCTATTTGGATTTGGATTTCGGATTCTATTTTGATTGGATTTTCTCTGGATTTTTGGCTAAAAGGTCGTCGAGTATGGACTATGCTCGGCAAGGGTCCGGAGAGACCAGGATTTGGCCTAGGATTTAGGCCATATATTATCGGTTACTATTTTAGGTCGTCGAGTATGGACTGTGCTCGACAAGGGTCCGGAGTGACTAGGATTCGGCTTAGGACTTAAGCCACGACATTATTCGACGTTCAGGGACACTGAACCATGAACACCGTGGAATTACTTAACATAGGTCGTCAAGTGTGGATTGCGCTTGGAAAGAACCCAGAGAGGTTACAGATTTAGATATTGGCTATGAATAACTAAGGATTCGGACAAGGACCCGGAGCGGTCCCGGATTTGGATATCGACCCGGAGAGGTCACGGATATGGTTATAGGTTATTGGATATGGATGGATTGGAACTCGGTAGTCGGGTTCAGATGAATGTGGAATTGGATAAGGACTTGGTTACTGGATAGGAATCAGACATCGACTCGGAACAGTCGCGGAAATGGATCAGGATATGGCCGTGGCACTCGGATAAGATGGCTTGGTAATGGATTGAATTATGAATCGGAAAGTATGGATGTGGATAACATACATACTTGGGATATTGGACTTGAGGCTATTCAAAACACGCCTTCCACAGCAAGGCATGTTTTGGGGGGCAAGTGTTAACCCGCCTTTTGGTAAGGCCGCGGACAGACGGGTTTAACTTAATCAACTTCTTGTTCGTCGAGACTATAGTACGATGGATTCAGTCGACTAGATGGATGAATGATGCAATGTGCTTGGGAGATGGAAATATGATTGGATAAAGATGAATCAACTATAATTTGGGTCTAGGAAACATGGTTCGGCATTAAACATGGTTCGGCATGGTGGAGGTTCAGCACAAATAGTTCGTCTGGGATTCACTATTCACGTTCGAATAGCATTCAAGAGTACTCGACATGCATAGAGCGTTCGACATACATGAGTGGTTCGGCATTCCAAGAGCACTCGGCATTCAGTAGCGCTCGGCATCCAGGAGCGCTCGGCATTTAGAGGCGCTCGACATTAGAGATCGTTCGGCATGATGGGCGCTCGGCATTAGAAACTGTTCAGCATCAGACATGGTTCGGCATGATGGAGGTTCGGCATTAAGTATCGTTCGGCATTGGATGGAGCGCTCGGCATAAATCTCGTTCGGCATTGGATGGAGCACCCGGCATAAATCTCGTTCGGCATTGGATGGATCGTTCAGCATTAGGGAGCGTTCGGCATTGGATGGGTCGTTCGGCATACCTCACCTCGCTCGGCATTGCACCTCGCACCTCCATACCTCGGTACATTGCACCTCGCACCTCCATATGTAATGACCCGATATTTCCAACCATTCGCATCCATTATAAGTGTATAGGTAGACACTCATGCCGGAGTTGAATTGCTCAAAATACCGCGTTGTAATTAAAATTTGGCAAATCTCAGAATATACAGTAAATAAATATAATCACAGATCACAGACACAGAGTAAAATAATGCAGCGGAAGTAAAAGAAATAGTAGTTCATGAAGCTACTATGAAAATATATCAGAGTTGCATAAGATACAACATAAGAAATAAAGTACAGCAGAAGTCTCAATACAATAACCAAGTACAGGCTGAATAGAACAACGGAACCGAAGTTGATAGAACAAGACTAGCAAATAATCTCCAGCGATTCAAATCTCCAGAAGGTGGAAATCCAAATCTGTGAATACTCAGGCTGACCCGAGCGTAAAGCAAAACACAAAACACTCGAGTCAGGACAATATATACTTATATAATGTAAACCAACTCAAGTGAACTGTAATAAAGGTACAAGTAACTTAGAAGATGCTTGGGACCGCCCATCCTCTAAGGATCCGTTAAAATATCTACTATGTAGTAATATTCGCTATTATAATAATGTCTAATAAGTAAAGTATAATCATATAGAAAATAGCGTTAAGGGGATGGAGAACCTTAACGCGGTCGGATCTTAAAATCATAATCGTAGTAAAGCTCGATATGGTAGGTGACACGGCACAACTAGGCAATGCCAGGGTAGATATACCAATTACGCACACGGACTGATGGATACGCATAGCAGCCACTACCGTTCCACCTCGAACAACACTCCCAAATCGGAGGATGGCCATCTAATCAATCACAAGTAAGAGTATAATATCGAAGAAATGTGTCCGAGAAGAGGTGCTACCTCACTGGTCCGAGATCGCTCCTGTTTTAGCCACCTTATGCCAACTCACGGGAGTTGGGTCCACGTAACATACCTTAAGAACGTCGCCACCATCCTACTTCATTCTGGAATCTCCACCACGTACACGGTTGTCAAAGTGGTTTTCGGTATCGACAGAGAGTATGTCCATATCCGATCCCGGTCTCTTTGCCAACCAATCGTTATTATAACCCGTGGTTATAACTTTTAAAAATAGTTTATGTTTCAAATCAAAATACATCCTTTAAACCATTTCAAAATCATATCATTTATTTCAAACTAATACATACTTTCAAACCCAAAACATATCTATTCAAAACCAATTCAAAAATATATCATTTCCATTTCAAAACCAATTCAATAATATATCATTTCAATAAAACCCAAATTTCAAAATCACTGAATATTTCCTTTAATTTATTAAACTTGAAATCTTCCTTTAAATTATCATAGCATTTTGGTAATGTAACCTTAAGGAATCATAGCATTTTTGGAATGTAATACTTCCCAATTTAACATTTTATATAATCAAAGTATTTATATACTTACAAATTTTTTAACATGGTCATTTTATCATAGCCTTATAGTTAAATATACTATGTTACTGTAATATCCAATTTAATGCTAAAATTCTTATGTTAAGTTAAGAGTACCTTATTAACTTACATTATCATTACAATAAAGAAACTTTATTATTTTAGTCATTAAAATATGTCATTTACATTAATTAAAACTTACATATTAAATGTACTTTTTAACTTACATTCCTATTACAGTAAAGAGCATTTATCATTTAATCAATATTACACTAATTAAACTTACATTATCGAATGTACGTTTTAATTTACGTTTTATTACAAAAGGGGCATTTATTATTTTAAATCAATATTACACAAATTAAGACTTACATGTTTCTTTCATTAATTAAGACTTTACATGTTTCTTTCAGTAGGTAAAACTTTACATATTTCTTTCATTAATTAGAACTTTACACGTTTCTTTCATAAATTAAACTTTACATATTTCTTTTATTAATTAGAACTTTACACGTTTCTTTCACAATAAATTTCTTATAATTAAATCCAATTTTCAACAATTTACTTAATAAGTTTAAGTGTAAAAGTTCCAATTCTTCACATTTCAACAAATAGACTTAACACTTCAAATTTAAATTACCATTTCACAATTTAACAAAATTTCCAATTTTATTTAATTAACTTAAACCTTTAATTAAAACCAAATTTCACATTTCCTAGTCAAGTTATATTTTAAAAGATCACTTTTAAACATTCATTTATTTAACCACTTAAATTCATAGAAAAATCAATAATACTCAATAATCACTTAAATTCAAATTTAATCAAATTATCATATTTACCATTTCCAAATAAAATTTAATATCCATTTTATTTATATAACTTAAATATCATTTTTAACCAAAATTTCCAAATTTCCAACTTAAGTTATATTTCAAAAATCCAGTTAAACCATTCATTAATTACATTTTTAACACATAGAAAAATCATAATTTCTTTAATTCAAAATATTTCAAAATCTGTTTAAATCAAATTTCATAAATTTATATTTTTAAAATACTTAAAAATATTCAAAACACTTTATAAAATAACCACGGGCCTGTATATAATTTTCTAACCTAGGTCAAGTGATACGGATATGTATCATTTCAATCCGCAGTTAAAAAAGAAAAATCCGGGTTCTATCATTTCAAACCCGCAATCCCAAGTTAAAATAATTTAAATAAAAATCATTCAGGCCTATCATTTCAGCCCATAATGATTTTTCCCTATTCTAAAGTCCGTTCGGGTATGTATCATTTCAACCCATAGTGTTCTAATCTACAGGGAACTTGCAATGGTGATAACAGATATAAATAACAGAATAACATTAAATAATAGTAACATATGATATAATAAGTGTAATAACAGGTGTGAACATCATATGATAATAATATAAACATATATAACATGATGATATACATTACAGATTCAAATGGTGTCGGTTTATCAGTTATATAGGTACATATTGTCTGGTGAGAATAACTCACCTGTTTGTGCTGGAGATATCAAAACCAATGACACAATGGAACAAAAGCACGATGACAAGACTACGGACTTGAGTGGAGAGCAAGATCCATAGCTCAAACTCTTGTATTACAACCCAAAACATACATCAAAACAAACACAATTTTCAACGCACTTGAAATGGAATAACTTTTAAACGAAAAGAGATTTGAATGTCAAATCTTTTGCCTTGCTTTCTCTATCCTTTTGCATGGCCTAGGGAATGTTTTGGTTCAGGTTTGGACATGGTTTGGGTCTAGTTTGGACCAAGGGATGCACGGCTACAAGCTAGAGATGATGGGGAAGTTACAACATAGGCATGTGAAGAGTTTTATGCAATATGGTGGAGTTTTGGTTCATCTTTGGCTCGGTCTACAAGGTCCTAGGCTTGGCCATGACTTGCTACAGGTCTGGACAGAGGTGATGGTGATGTGTAGTGGTGGTAGCAAGGTGGTGGTGGCGGGTAGAGGTGGTGTCCAAGGTGGTGGGCGAAGGTATGTTGCAACTAGTGGTGGCTATGCATTGTTTTAAGGGATTTGTGCAAGGTTTTGTGTGGTTTTTAGTCAAAAGGAGTGCATGGCCTGTCATGGTCAGAGGAGGAGGGGGTTTGGTCGTGGATGGTGTGGGGAAGGAAGTGGTGGTGGTCGGTGGAGGAGATGGTGGAGGTGTTAGGCCAAGCAAAGCAAGAGAAACATGGCAAAAATCATTGAAAATGAAGAGAAAAGAAGAAAAAGAAGGAGAGGCCATTACCTATTTTTGGATGAAGCCATGAGAAATGAGGAGCTGATTTGTTTTCACGTGAAAAGACGAGAAACAAAAAGTGGCGGCTACACTAGGGTTTTAGATGGCTAGGGCAAAATTTGAGGAGTTAAAGAAAATGAAGGGTTTGGACAAAAAAGGGCTTAAGTTTCAAAGTGTTTTACAACCTTTCATATTTCTTTTCTTTTTAATCTTTATATAAACAAAAATATTCAGAAAAATAATTTACAAACCGAAATCAATTATAAATATGAGAAAACAAATAATAAATTTTGGAAAAATATAAAAAGAATGAAGAAAATTACTTAAAAATACCAAACAGTGTTCAAAAATTATAAATAAATCACTGTCAGTCTTGAAAAACTATACACTTCATTATAAAAATATTATGAAGTGAAAATTTGAATTAAAATAATTTATTTATCATTTTCAAAATAAAATAGATAATTAAATTGGAGAAAATAGAAAAGGATTAAAGAAAAATGTTTAAAATTTACAAACAGGGCATGGAAATTTGCAAGAAAAATACTACTAACTCTGGAAAAATTCCTACCTTACTTTAAAAATATTTAAAAGCCAAAATATATTTTATATAACATAAATGTACAAATTAGAATAAAATATATCAAATAAAAATGTCATTTATATAATTTTAAAATAAAGAATATTGCTGAATAACCCAATATACACACAATATTGAAAATAGTATAACTTTTGCAATTTAAATCCGTTTGCAACGAAACGAAAAGCAGTATTCAAGTTATTAAATCTATTTTTATAATAAAAGATAAAATTCATAAATTTCAAACTTTTAAATTTTCAAGTTAAAAGTCGAAGTTTGACTATTTGACCAAAATTCACATTTTCTGGAAATATTAAATTTAGTCATATTTGGAATTCAAATCCACATACAAAATCAAAGTTTTTTTATATTTACAATAACAACATTCTTTTCATAAATAAAGCTCTTAAATTTGGAAAAATCAAATTAAAATTAATTGTAAAATACAGGGTTGTTACACTCTCCCCCACTCAAAACTTTTCGTCCCCGAAAAGGAACGAGGTATGGGAAAGCACCTAAAAAGATAGAATGAATAGAATTAAGACAAGATGATAAGAATATTGGAATTACACCTGATAACTATTTTTATAGGCAAGTTTAACAAGTTGGAGGTGATCAAATCAAGAACACAAACACGAAAAAGATCCTCTAGAGTCTGAATCACCCCTTTCACTTGACCGACGGTCTATGAATGGAAAAACAGTGTTCAGATCCAGATGAGTAACAAAGATTTCAAAGATTATAAAAAGATGTCTAAACAGACTGGTATAAGCAATAGCCTTCCCATTCTGTAACAAGATAAGAGAAATAAGGACAACCAAAAGATAGTTTGAAAAAAAAACAAAATAAGATAATAAATTTAAAACCATAATGCTTTGAAATCATAACAATTTAGGGATGTTTATCATTTGGAAATCATACTACTAAAATTATAACACTTTGGAAATGTAATTCTAAAAAAAAAACATAATACTTAGAAAATCATAACACCTTTTAAAATAATCTTTATTTAAACCATTTTAATTCAAGGTCAAATAATATTCATTTTAAAGTTGTAAAATTTCTAAGTTCATTCAATTATAAAACTTCCAAAACATTGTATTTTCAAAACAGCAACACTTATAAAATGCTACAGTAGATATATTAATATTTCAAATCAGTTTTATTCTAGAATATTCATTTGGATATCATTTAACTTATGACTTATTAAAACAAACTTTTATGAATGGAATATCCAAATTAAACTATACTTCGTTTATTAAGTCAAAAGCTCACTATTTTACTTAGCTCTTCATTTAACAAATAACCTAACACTTTATTTAAAATGCCCATTTCATAAATAGATATTCCTTCAATAAGTTACACTTAAAATTTCCATTTGAAAACCAAATTCTCAATTATCAAATTTAGTGATGTTAAAATACATTATAACTATCATAATTATCCATTTTTCAAGGCATATCAATTTCATAAATAAAATATTTATCATAGAAAATATAACAATCAAATTTCTTTACACATTTATTCATTTAGACATCAATTAAACTATGAATTCAAGTTAAATAAACTTTATTACAAAATGTCCAATTCCAATGTATTTTATTTTATCTATTCAAAGATACATTATTTATTATACAACATATTCATTTCAGGAAATAACCATTATTAAAATTCCTAGGTTAGACTTAAGGTTCCATATTAAATCAAATTTGATTATCAAGTTATTTAAATAAAATCTCTTTAAATTCCATTTTCACTATTTACCTCTGTAAATCTTTTATAACTAAAATTTAGGTGTATAAAATTTATTATAACCACTCAAATTTTATTTAAAAAATCCTTTTTATATTGTATATTATCCAATTACATTGTTAACTTCTAAATTTTTTTTAAGGTTAGTTATATTTGAATGCAATTGTATTATACAAATAAAACTTTCCAATTCAATTATCTCAAGTTTGAATCATTTATTCAAAAAATTTAATTTTTCTTTTTATAACTGAAATTATTCTTTAAGATGAAATTTAAGAATTAATTTTCCGGTTTCCTTCAAACCAGTTAGAGATAAATAAATATATGTACATAATATGTCAAATCAATTTAAATCATATATCTATATATATTATAAATCAAATCATATTTAGAAATTCAAATAAATTAAATCTTTCAAAACAAAGCTGTAGTAAGACTACAGAACGGTCTCTTCAGTTCAAAACTCGAAAATGAACGTCGATGATGCTGCAGTCATCACCGAAATTATTTTCCAGCGACAAAGAGAAGAGCACTTAATTTTTAAACTTTAAAATCCTTTAGAGACAAATTTTTATTCAAAAATACTTTAAATTATATCCTTTTAAAAATTTTAAACACAAGGTTTGAAATCCATCGGAAACTTGAATTCTCAAATTCTTGATTCAAATTCATTTCAGTTCCCAAATCAATTTATAAACAACTATTTATAAATTCATTTGTAGAACAATAAATGATAAATCAAGTATTATCATTTCAAATTATCAATTTAAATCAATTTATTAAGTTCCATAAATTTACTTATATATCAAAATTTTATTTCATTAACCAAATTTAAAATAATATCGTGTCAGTTTGTTCTGTTAAAGTGTTTTAGAAATCCTATCGATAGCGTTGATCAGACGAATCGATCGGAAATCCAAATCAACATCAACAACTCAAACAACACCATATATAAAACAAAACATAGATTTACAAGTACAATTCAAAATGTTTGGAGATAGTTTAGAAACAAAAGACAAGATGGTTAAACAGAGTAGAGAGATGGGTAAGCTTAGGTAAATCGCGGACAACCTTAACCGGGTCAACCGTGACTTAAAGAATAAGATCAAATGTGTATTTTTTTCTGGGTAAATCTACATCCTATCTCAAAAGATAGAGTTTGGAATAACAAAAGATATTAGCATCTAAACCAAGGATAGATATAAATCTCTGGTGAATCAATGCTAATTTGTAAAGGAGTTTCCCCCTTTACCAGAAAATTAGAATATTGGCGAGACAGCCAATTCACTATAAAGATCATTCGAGGTGGAGTTATGTGACACTCCAAAATCAAAAGAAGATGAATAGTGAGGGACAAGAGTGAATTTTTTGGAACCGCAGGGAACGTTCCAAAATTCAAAGGAAATTCGAATCAAGAGGAAAAGATTCAAACTCGAACGAAAGTGATTCTGTAAATAAATCTACTCCATATGCTGAGTTTTGCCTCAAAGCCAAAGCTTTGATACCAACTGTAATGACCCGATATTTCCAACCATTCGCATCCATTATAAGTGTATAGGTAGACACTCATGCCGGAGTTGAATTGCTCAAAATACCGCGTTGTAATTAAAATTTGGCAAATCTCAGAATATACAGTAAATAAATATAATCACAGATCACAGACACAGAGTAAAATAATGCAGCGGAAGTAAAAGAAATAGTAGTTCATGAAGCTACTATGAAAATATATCAGAGTTACATAAGATACAACATAAGAAATAAAGTACAGCAGAAGTCTCAATACAATAACCAAGTACAGGCTGAATAGAACAACGGAACCGAAGTTGATAGAACAAGACTAGCAAATAATCTCCAGCGATTCAAATCTCCAGAAGGTGGAAATCCAAATCTGTGAATACTCAGGCTGACCCGAGCGTAAAGCAAAACACAAAACACTCGAGTCAGGACAATATATACTTATATAATGTAAACCAACTCAAGTGAACTGTAATAAAGGTACAAGTAACTTAGAAGATGCTTGGGACCGCCCATCCTCTAAGGATCCGTTAAAATATCTACTATGTAGTAATATTCGCTATTATAATAATGTCTAATAAGTAAAGTATAATCATATAGAAAATAGCGTTAAGGGGATGGAGAACCTTAACGCGGTCGGATCTTAAAATCATAATCGTAGTAAAGCTCGATATGGTAGGTGACACGGCACAACTAGGCAATGCCAGGGTAGATATACCAATTACGCACACGGACTGATGGATACGCATAGCAGCCACTACCGTTCCACCTCGAACAACACTCCCAAATCGGAGGATGGCCATCTAATCAATCACAAGTAAGAGTATAATATCGAAGAAATGTGTCCGAGAAGAGGTGCTACCTCACTGGTCCGAGATCCCTCCTGTTTTAGCCACCTTATGCCAACTCACGGGAGTTGGGTCCACGTAACATACCTTAAGAACGTCGCCACCATCCTACTTCATTCTGGAATCTCCACCGCGTACACGGTTGTCAAAGTGGTTTTCGGTATCGACAGAGAGTATGTCCATATCCGATCCCGGTCTCTTTGCCAACCAATCGTTATTATAACCCGTGGTTATAACTTTTAAAAATAGTTTATGTTTCAAATCAAAATACATCCTTTAAACCATTTCAAAATCATATCATTGATTTCAAACTAATACATACTTTCAAACCCAAAACATATCTATTCAAAACCAATTCAAAAATATATCATTTCCATTTCAAAACCAATTCAATAATATATCATTTCAATAAAACCCAAATTTCAAAATCACTGAATATTTCCTTTAATTTATTAAACTTGAAATCTTCCTTTAAATTATCATAGCATTTTGGTAATGTAACCTTAAGGAATCATAGCATTTTTGGAATGTAATACTTCCCAATTTAACATTTTATATAATCAAAGTATTTATATACTTACAAATTTTTTAACATGGTCATTTTATCATAGCCTTATAGTTAAATAAACTATGTTACTGTAATATCCAATTTAATGCTAAAATTCTTATGTTAAGTTAAGAGTACCTTATTAACTTACATTATCATTACAATAAAGAAACTTTATTATTTTAGTCATTAAAATATGTCATTTACATTAATTAAAACTTACATATTAAATGTACTTTTTAACTTACATTCCTATTACAGTAAAGAGCATTTATCATTTAATCAATATTACACTAATTAAACTTACATTATCGAATGTACGTTTTAATTTACGTTTTATTACAAAAGGGGCATTTATTATTTTAAATCAATATTACACAAATTAAGACTTACATGTTTCTTTCATTAATTAAGACTTTACATGTTTCTTTCAGTAGGTAAAACTTTACATATTTCTTTCATTAATTAGAACTTTACACGTTTCTTTCATAAATTAAACTTTACATATTTCTTTTATTAATTAGAACTTTACACGTTTCTTTCACAATAAATTTCTTATAATTAAATCCAATTTTCAACAATTTACTTAATAAGTTTAAGTGTAAAAGTTCCAATTCTTCACATTTCAACAAATAGACTTAACACTTCAAATTTAAATTACCATTTCACAATTTAACAAAATTTCCAATTTTATTTAATTAACTTAAACCTTTAATTAAAACCAAATTTCACATTTCCTAGTCAAGTTATATTTTAAAAGATCACTTTTAAACATTCATTTATTTAACCACTTAAATTCATAGAAAAATCAATAATACTCAATAATCACTTAAATTCAAATTTAATCAAATTATCATATTTACCATTTCCAAATAAAATTTAATATCCATTTTATTTATATAACTTAAATATCATTTTTAACCAAAATTTCCAAATTTCCAACTTAAGTTATATTTCAAAAATCCAGTTAAACCATTCATTAATTACATTTTTAACACATAGAAAAATCATAATTTCTTTAATTCAAAATATTTCAAAATCTGTTTAAATCAAATTTCATAAATTTATATTTTTAAAATACTTAAAAATATTCAAAACACTTTATAAAATAACCACGGGCCTGTATATAATTTTCTAACCTAGGTCAAGTGATACGGATATGTATCATTTCAATCCGCAGTTAAAAAAGAAAAATCCGGGTTCTATCATTTCAAACCCGCAATCCCAAGTTAAAATAATTTAAATAAAAATCATTCAGGCCTATCATTTCAGCCCATAACGATATTTCCCTATTCTAAAGTCCGTTCGGGTATGTATCATTTCAACCCATAGTGATTCTAATCTACAGGGAACTTGCAATGGTGATAACAGATATAAATAACAGAATAACATTAAATAATAGTAACATATGATATAATAAGTGTAATAACAGGTGTGAACATCATATGATAATAATATAAACATATATAACATGATGATATACATTACAGATTCAAATGGTGTCGGTTTATCAGTTATATAGGTACATATTGTCTGGTGAGAATAACTCACCTGTTTGTGCTGGAGATATCAAAACCAATGACACAATGGAACAAAAGCACGATGACAAGACTACGGACTTGAGTGGAGAGCAAGATCCAAAGCTCAAACTCTTGTATTACAACCCAAAACATACATCAAAACAAACACAATTTCAACGCACTTGAAATGGAATAACTTTTAAACGAAAAGAGATTTGAATGTCAAATCTTTTGCCTTGCTTTCTCTATCCATTTGCATGGCCTAGGGAATGTTTTGGTTCAGGTTTGTACATGGTTTGGGTCTGGTTTGGACCAAGGGATGCACGGCTACAAGCTAGAGATGATGGGGAAGTTACAACATAGGCATGTGAAGAGTTTTATGCAATATGGTGGAGTTTTGGTTCATCTTTGGCTCGGTCTACAAGGTCCTAGGCTTGGCCATGACTTGCTACAGGTCTAGACAGAGGAGATGGTGATGTGTAGTGGTGGTAGCAAGGTGGTGGTGGCGGGTAGAGGTGGTGTCCAAGGTGGTGGGCGAAGGTATGTTGCAACTAGTGGTGGCTATGCATTGTTTTAAGGGATTTGTGCAAGGTTTTGTGTGGTTTTTAGTCAAAAGGAGTGCATGGCCTGTCATGGTCAGAGGAGGAGGGGGTTTGGTCGTGGATGGTGTGGGGAAGGAAGTGGTGGTGGTCGGTGGAGGAGATGGTGGAGGTGTTAGGCCAAGCAAAGCAAGAGAAACATGGCAAAAATCATTGAAAATGAAGAGAAAAGAAGAAAAAGAAGGAGAGGCCATTACCTATTTTTGGATGAAGCCATGAGAAATGAGGAGTTGATTTGTTTTCACGTGAAAAGATGAGAAACAAAAAGTGGCGGCTACACTAGGGTTTTAGATGGCTAGGGCAAAATTTGAGGAGTTAAAGAAAATGAAGGGTCTGGACAAAAAAGGGCTTAAGTTTCAAAGTGTTTTACAACCTTTCATATTTCTTTTCTTTTTAATCTTTATATAAACAAAAATATTCAGAAAAATAATTTACAAACCGAAATCAATTATAAATATGAGAAAACAAATAATAAATTTTGGAAAAATATAAAAAGAATGAAGAAAATTACTTAAAAATACCAAACAGTGTTCAAAAATTATAAATAAATCACTGTCGGTCTTGAAAAACTATACACTTCATTATAAAAATATTATGAAGTGAAAATTTGAATTAAAATAATTTATTTATCATTTTCAAAATAAAATAGATAATTAAATTGGAGAAAATAGAAAAGGATTAAAGAAAAATGTTTAAAATTTACAAACAGGGCATGGAAATTTGCAAGAAAAATACTACTAACTCTGGAAAAATTCCTACCTTACTTTAAAAATATTTAAAAGCCAAAATATATTTTATATAACATAAATGTACAAATTAGAATAAAATATATCAAATAAAAATGTCATTTATATAATTTTAAAATAAAGAATATTGCTGAATAACCCAATATACACACAATATTGAAAATAGTATAACTTTTGCAATTTAAATCCGTTTGCAACGAAACGAAAAGCAGTATTCAAGTTATTAAATCTATTTTTATAATAAAATATAAAATTCATAAATTTCAAACTTTTAAATTTTCAAGTTAAAAGTCGAAGTTTGACTATTTGACCAAAATTCACATTTTCTGGAAATATTAAATTTAGTCATATTTGGAATTCAAATCCACATACAAAATCAAAGTTTTTTTATATTTACAATAACAACATTTATTCTTTTCATAAATAAAGCTCTTAAATTTGGAAAAATCAAATTAAAATTAATTGTAAAATACAGGGTTGTTACACCATACCTCGCACCTCCATACCTCGGTACCTCACACCTCCATACCTCGGTACCTCGCACCTCCATACCTCGGTACCTCGCACCTCCATACCTCGGTACCTCGCACCTCCCAACGTTCGGCATACCAACTGCTCAGGATCGGTCGACATAATGAAGTAGGGTTCGGCTATGACCTTGATGGGCCCAAACTACTCAGGAGGCCCAACAACCTGGTTTTGCCTATAAATACAGCATATGGGTATCCAGATGGGGGATCTTCTTTCTACTCTCTTACTTTCTCTATTCTAAGGCTAAGGCAACTCTGCCATTTTGCAACTGTAATCGATTATTACAGCAATAAAAAGCAAACTTCTAAGTGGACGTAGGCCGGAGTTAGCCGAATCACTATAAAATTTGTTGTTCTTTACTGCTTTCATTTTAGTTTTAACTGTTCTTCACATTATTACTCTCTACATATACTCTATCTCTGAGCTGTCACTGGTATTTGGTGCTTTCATCTGGATTTGGGTGTAGTGACCAATTTTGGCGCTAAAAAAATGGTTGTCGTTGACGCAAACGAGATTGTATAAAATTCTATGAGTTATTAAAAGAAGAAAAAAATTGATTTTTGAATCAATTGAAATGGATATGAATTCGTTTCGCCTAAAAATGAATAGAATGTAAGAAAGTGAGTTGTAAATCACTTGAATTGAATAGAAATGATGTGTGATATAGTTGTAAGAAGTTTAATTTGTATCGAAACCATGTAAATTGCTAATGGAAATAATTTTGGATGTATTGCTTATGAAATCTATGTATTTGCTATTGAAATTAAGTGAAATGTAAATGAATTTCCTATATATGTCACTTACGTGTTTAAATTGAGTAAGTATAGGTTTTAGGAAGCCGTTTGGCTGTATTTTGGTCGAGCAAATAGCTAAATAAATAAGCCAGCTTTGCTTAAAATGCTAATAAAGGTACGCCTACGCAATAAAAAAATAGGAAATATGAACTATTTTTGTTTTTCCGACCGAGTGGGTCGATGTATATATATTTATATCTTTTGTCAAATTGCAAAAGCTCCTCCGTACAAAGGAGACTCCGCCAAAATTTTCTGAAAATTTTGGGAGTTAATTTTTTTTTGAAATTTTTGGAAATTTTCAATAACGACAACTTATTTAAAATTGGAATTTGAGAAAAGGTAAGTAAGATTCAATCTTCGAAGTTAAAGATGAATCGAATTCAAGTAAAATTTGAAATGAAAATCTGAATAAAAATTGGAAATAAAAGTATTGAGATTTGAAATGAATTGATAATTGAAGCAAATTGATTTTATATGGAATTGGAATCCAATTTGAATAGAAGTAAATTAAAACCAAGTGGTATAGTGAATAATAATATAAAGATATACAAAGTGCCTCTATTGAACTTATGAAATGAATGGAGAAAATTCTTAAGTAAATTGGTATAGGGAATACACTAAATAAATTTGGACATTGTTGTTAAGTAAAGTATGCAGGGATTATAAAGGCTATAGGAAAATGGAATTGGATTTTGATTAGGAAGGTAAATTTGTAATTGCTCGACAATAGGGTATGTATTTAAAAATTTCAGTATGAAATTTTATGAGTTTCTGATTTTGCCACTTGGCGTTTTGTTTTCTATTGGAATTTGGGAGTCCGTAGGGACATTTTGTAGTTGTACCGAGCTAGCCGCGCAAAGGAGACGCTGGCGAATTTTTTCGAAAATTTAGAGAGTTAGAAATTTTTGAGAAATTTTGGATAATATAAAATTTGAATTTAAATTTAAATTTGAATTGTGAAGTAAAATAAAGTTGTTTGAAACTTATGGTTGAGTTTGGAAAATTAATAAGGATGATAGTGTGGATATGATTAGAAGATTGGTTTGAGAATTTGATAAAACTGTTTGGTTTTGGGAAAATGATAAACGGGTTGAGGATCATTCTTCTTAACTTGTAATTTTGGGACGAAATTCTTTTAAGGGGGGAAGAATGTAACGACCCTGAATTTTTGACATTGGAAATCAGAATATTTAATTGATTTTAAATATCTGAAAGTTAGTTAATTTGAAATTCGAATATCAGAATGAATTTGGTGATTTAAATTATTGAAATTTATTTACTGAAGTTGGGTAAAAATTTGAATCTTCAATTTTAAGCCTGTTAAAAATGATTTGATGGCTTAGAAAATTCATATTTATGATACTGAAGGTAATGGAAGCTTCAAAATTGAATTTGAAACTGTTTTGTTCAGTTTTGAATTTCATCGGTTAAATCGATACTTAAAAATAGCTTTCCGAGGCACAGTCTCAGAATTCGACGAAACCAGTTCCATTGGATCCGTAATATTGTATTATTATCGAATTTCCATTTTTGTAATGTTTAAAGTGATCGTTTGGCTGCACGATAAGCAAACGCGCTGAAATTAAATCGAAAATTTAATATAATAACTGAGTCCAAAAAGCTATCTTTTCCATACGATCGAATTTAGACTCAAAATCTTTTCCATTGCATTCGGAATAGGCGTATAACATTATAAACGCCTAGCGGCACGCCTCGATAGGAGGTCGGGACTTTTGGCTTCGTTTCCGAGTCGATTCAAATTTAAATTTAAATAAATTAATACATTGTTTAACCAGTTGAAATTATTTCACATCAGCCTTTTTCCAGTCTTTTCTAAATCACTGTAACAATTCCTTCCTTTACATGCTACTTTCTATTCAATATCACAGTCTCGTTCAAACGAAACTCATTTACAAACGAGATATTTTTTTCTTCATTTCAAATCAAAAAAAAGAATGGCCGGCACTTCGTACATACGGAGAGAGACGAAATCAAATCGTTTTCGTTCGATAATTGAAAAAAAAAGAGAAAATCGAGCTCGCGATGGGAATCTCGAAATCAAGGGGCGCACGATCGATTTAGGGCATCGCGACTCGGAATCGCGTGAAGCTGGGTGGCGCGACGTATCGTTCGAGTCGAAGGGGTAAGCTCGAACTCATGTTCAAGTGGCTTGGCCGGAGTTCGATCGTGATGTGGGTCGCGCACAGCTAATGAGGGCAGGATTCGATCAAATTGGAAGTCGCAACGATGTGGATAGGGTTTACTCGCGTGAGCAGTGTGAGTGGTCGGCGTGATGATCCCGAGCGGTCGAGCAGGAGTTGGTGATGGAGGCTCGAGTGGGTTCACATGCGCGTGATGTTGGGGCCTCAGTCGAGATGGTGGGCGAGAATTGAAGTCGGTAAGGTATATGTTTTCAAATTTGTTTATATACAGGAGTGATAATATAATTACAAGTACATATGAATACACCTGCATGTTTTACTATACAGGTAGGAATAGATAAGATACTTGCAGTAGGGTACATGTAAATGCAATTTTCAATATATATACACATTTCTCCAGAAAGCAGAAAATTAATTGTAGATAGTTATAAAAGTAAAATGTGTTTATTTGGATATATATATATATATACATATATATATATAAGAGAAAGAAAATTTTCAGTTGAATAAAGTCATAGTAAATTAAATTATTTAATGATAAGTGATTATTCGATTGGTTCGAATATTAATAAATCATTTAATGTTTATCCAAGGTCTAAACCATAGAGAAGGCAAGCCGGGTTGGGCTGGGTTATAATCAAAATCAAAGGTGAGATCTTCTCACTCAAATAAAAATTGGAATTGTAGTTATTGATTGACTGTTTGGATGTGGTAGTATATATATATTAGGATATATATATATATATATATATATATATATATATATATATATATATATATATATATATATATATATATTTGGAGTTGTTGATTTCCCGCATTATATAGCGGATGAGACCCTATGCGCCACATAATAGCGGCTGATATTTTATAAATCCCATATACCGCGATATTCCACCTCGAAGTGGAATGGGTATTTAATTGTTGTGCTAACGTCTGTGGATGCAGGGAAACAGGTTGGAGGGATCCAAATGGATTCCTCAAATTGTTTGAATTTGTTTCATATGTTGTATGAATTTGTTTCATATGCCGTGTGATGATTTATTGATAATCTGTGAATGATTATATTGATGATTGAATTATTTGAAGGCTATAATTAGCCGAATGTATTTTTGGTATTGTTGGATACCAGAAATAAATAAAATTATATTTTTGAAATTAAAATTGGAAATTTTAAGTAAATTTCTTTTGAATGAATTAGGTGAATTTAAAAGAAGGAATTTAAAAGCATAAAGTGGATTTTTGAAATCTTATCGATTTATTTCTAAATTATGGGAAAAGAAATTAATAAATGGGTTTTGAATAATATTGTTTAAAAGTTGAAGAATTTATTGAAAATAGAATTTTAAATAATTTGGAAAGAATTAAGGGATTTATTTAAAAGGTGATAAATTTGTTTGAAATCCAATTGATAATTGATTTGGCATTTGAAAATAAATCTTTGGAAAACCAATATGAAAATTGATTGGCGTTTTGAATGAAAATGATTTGGTATTTGGAAATAAATTCAGAAATGAAATTGCAAATGATTTGTTATTTGGAAATAAGCTTAGATATCAATTTGCAAATGTTCTGTTCTACTGAAAATAGACTTAGGAATCAATTTGTAAAATTGATTTGGTATTTGAAATAAATGGAAGAATCAATTTGAAATTTGATTCGCTGTTGAAATAAATTGAGAAATCAATTTTGAATTTGATTTGGTGTTTGAAAGTGAATAATTGGAAATTGATTTGAAAATCATATATCGGTGAAAATTTGGAAATTTGAATTCACAGTGGGAATTTATAAAGGAAAGGGAATTTTATTCCGCAGGTGAAAAGTGATTTGAAATTGGTTTTCAAAATGTTGAAGTGTGGAAAAATATATATCTTGTGAAGATATTTTGAAAATAAATAATTTGGAAAAATTATTTAAATCTGATGATTGTTGTGAATGTTGTTTGATAGTTAAATAACCGACTATCAATGTTTTCCTTTAAAATGGCACTTGAATTTGTTTTTAAAAAACAAGCGCTTATTATTCGGTTTAGCCGGGAGAGGACTTTGTGTCATATAACCCATTCCAAATAATGGTACGACGTTGTGGATTGCAATTGAAGACCGGGTGTTTGCGAGAACGATAGGATAACCTATCGAATGTCTCTACACTGAGTTGCTTCGGTATAAAGATCTTCATATGTGATGGGGAGTCCGATCGGGATTGTGGATACCCGGATTGCAAGGGCTTCTTTGGAAGTGCCTTCGGTTTTGTTCGAACCCGGAACAGACTTGTATGGATGTATGTCTGACGCTACACTTTGAGATATAAATAATATTTCTTTCAAATACATATCTGTTGGTGGCGGAGAATTTATTCTCTTAGCTTAACACCCTTCTCTGAGACGTACGAGCTCAGAGGTTATGTAGTTGAAGGTTATCAGTGATATACTCCCAATTTGGTAGTGTGGCATGCTAAGTGTTGCCGTGTGTTGCTGATCATTTGTGATCAAAGCATGGCTTTCGTGTAAAGCGTAGCTTTGTGGACGAGACCTCATCAAACCTCACACCCCAGAAATGGTCGAAACAGGAAAGATGCGTCAAGGTTATGAGGGTCGTGCCCTTTAGGGTATGTCATTTCCTTCTGGAAAAGGGTAGTATCATGGTATGGAGCCCAAATGCTTTACCTGTGTGGTGGCATCAATCTTATTTACTATGTGATTGTTGCTTTGTGATCGAGGGCCCTCAGATAAAGGTCACAAACGACCGGGGGTGGCATACTCGTGTGTGGAGTTATCTAGTTACAACTTCATTGCACCAAGAAGCGTGAGGTAACTCGACCTTGTGTTGGCAGAGAGCTAGTTAGTTCTCGGGACGTCCCTCCAGAGGCGTTCCCATGTGGCATAGGAAGTTCCTTAGCCTGACCATTTGTTGGAAAATCCAAAGAAACAATACGAACCTTGTACGGTTTTAGTTGTATAACCTGCTATGGAATTTGGCGGTAACCTGCTATTGAACATAGTAGCTATAGTAGGCATACAATAATGGTTGTATGTTGGCTAAGATTAATATTATATTTTCGAAATGTTTTCCACACTATGCACTAATAATAATATTAAAAGGATTTTGCGTATTAAGCATATTTGACTATCATAAGGAAAAATCTCCTCCAATTCTGCGTTTGCATTGTGTGTGTGGCGGGAGGCCTTATGGTAGTTTCATTTTCCAAAAGCATTACGAATTCTTCTATTTTCTTTGTGAAAATAACTGTTTTTAAGATCTCACACCAGTCCCACGACTGAGCTGGAGTTTATTGTTCCCTTTCTAAACTCTGGGTGCCCATAATTTTCCACACGGGTAGCCTAGAGTCAGGTTATCAGGTCATTCTGGAATTCAGAAGTTGCTGTGGAGATCTGGAGGCGAGCTGGATGGCGAGACGTATCACTTATACTAGTATTATTCCGCTGTGTATTATGTGATGTGGACAAGTTTATATAATTGTCCAGTGATGTGTGTTGTTGTTGTAAACTCTGATGATGTATTGTATAAACTGATATAGTTCTGTGTTCTAAAGATTAGTTATTATCTATTATATATTGTTCTGCTGCGAATGTGAGATTCTGATATTGTTCTGTTTCTTTTTCTTCTGTCTTCTTCTACCTCTTCTTTTTTACCCTAATGATGCAGTTTTCCGGCATTCGATTGGGCGGCATGATACAGTGGACGTATTAATGTCGACTTTCGAGCGTCGAAAGATCGTATCGTTACATGTAATTTCCATAAATTATGCAATTCTAAAATATATATAAAAAGTGTGTCATTTTAATTAACAAGGAATATACCAAAAAGGAAAGAGATGTATAAAGTATGGATATTCTTCTTCATAGTTTGCAATGTCTATTTCAATAAAAGAAAAATGATATTTTTTTGTAATTTCAAACGAAGCAAAGTCCTCACTTTTGGTTAACTTATGGAAAGTTATAATGGTAATCCTTTTTGAAGGATAACTCTGATAAATTAATATATGAAAAGGAATATCCTAGTTTAGGGATTAATAGTTAGAAATAGGAATACACACACACATGTATAACCGCGCTTAACATTTGAAAATAAAAACATATTTATATAGTGTAATATACATCAATACTCACATTAGTTATAATTAGGATGTCTAGTTATAAATATCATACTAAATTAGGAGGTGTATGTGGAAAAGAGATAGAGACCCTATAATTAATAGGGGAATAAATGTGCTGTTGGTAGGGAGTTACAAGAATTAAATGGGGACATAAATTTGTTAGTGGGACTGTTCAAAGAATTTATCATGACATATATAGAGAAATGAATAGGCGTAATAGATTTAATTAGAACAAATAAATAAATGTTATTAGAAATTTTCTAATTAGAATATTGATGACCATTTATTACGGAAAATTGACATTTATGGAATATAGTAAATAAGTGTATAATTTAGGAATTAGATGCTAGGAGGCAGTATAATTTTCATAGTAGAAAATTATATAGCCTTTATAATGCATTTAAGATGAGAGTGAATTAGTGGGCCTAGCCCAATATTTAAGCCTTGGATGAAGTTTGGTTTAATGGGTTGGTATGCGAGGTCAGTAGAGTTACAGAACATAAGTCTGGCCTTCACCTAGAGGCTACCAATAGTTGTGTATACTTATTACTAATGTGGGACATCTCCAACCATAGGACCCGTGGCTATTAGCACCCACGAATAGTCTGACTAATGTGAGATGTCACATTTGGGTTACGGGTTAGAAGATGGATATCCTATTATGGGCCTGCTTCTGGGTTGGAGGTATTACTTGGCTGTTTAGGGTTCGCCTCCTTCCCGCTCGAGAAGTATTAGATGGTCATGATTATATTTAAGTGCGGTAGAAGGAAACCTTTGGAGGGCCGCTTCGAGGTTAGGTATTAAGTGGCTATTGTAGAGTCCGCCTCTTTCCCATAAAGAATTGTTAAGTGGCCTTATGAAATTACTTACGATGTCAGTTGGAAAGTACTAGAGAGGGGTTTGGATCTATGTATTAAATGATAGGGATCTAGCTAGTGTATAGGTATTAAATGATCAGAGCTTGCCTACTTCCCATTAAAGAGGTATTAAGTGGCTTATGTGCTTTCTCTCGCATCGTTAGGGCATGATCGACGGAGAAGGGTCATTAGACCTGTAGTTGCGTTGCACCCGTGTTACAATTATAAAGTTGGAATGGAAAAAGGTCCATGTTCCTACGTAAGAGGTACATTATTGAGCTGGACTGGAAGAGCCTTTGGCTTACAGTTGCAGGTATATTCGATAGGTTAAGTATATGTTGCTTAAGATATAACACTTATCCAAATCATACTGCCCAAATACTATTATTGTAAGACTTGAGATTTTCATTAACCAGACATTATTGTTTTGACTCCTTCCTTATTACAACCCATAGGTTAAGGGGAAACGATGTTGATGAAGAAGCTGAAGGCAGCGATAAAGATTTGTGGAAGTTTAGTTATTTATCTATGTTTTTGATGTATTTGGATGTACCTAGATTTCAAACATGTTGATGTTTTATTTTGAGATATTGTATTATGGGTATTTTGGGATGTTGTGTTTCTGTGATTTTGTTTTTATGAAATTGGTACTTATTTTGTTATTATATTCTATCCCTTCCGCTATGAGATTCTTAAAGCGTAGATAGATAGCTCTGTATATTATTCATTGTATAAATTTTACCAACCAAGAACCAGCTTTGGAATGTACCTAATGTTCTATGGGCTTTTGTTGGGTCGAAAATTAGGCCTGTTCCAGAGAGGCTTGTTACATTTGGTATCAGAGTTTAGGTTTCCCGATCAAAGAAAATAGTTATGTATGTGTGTGTGTCTGTGTGTGTAGATAAACACATGTTTGAACATACGCGAACACCCTAGGCAAACTTTTGATTTAGCTAGTATTACTATTATTGGGAATCGAGATTTACCCGAAACTTTGAATCTACAAATAGTTGATAATGGCTGAGAATAGCACCTCTGAAATCGAAAACCACCCCTCTTAAGAGATATCCACCATTCCGGGTATGCCATCATGGTTCCGATAATATCTAAGGCTGGTGTGGGAAAGTTCCCGTTCCTCAACAAGCTGCACATGCGGTGCTAGTTGCTGCCCACTGAACCAGCACCACACCCACTAGGCTTTCCAAAGATGTGTAAGGATTTTCAAAATATGGAGGATGGGCATTTTCGAGGGCTGAAAATTTAGTAGCAACTAAGGCATGGATTAACGATTATGAACATATATTTCGGAAGCCAAGATGGAAAGACCAAGTCAAGAGCAGAATTGTTGCATGGCACCTAAAGGGAGAAGCACTGGATTGGTGGACCATAGTCTTTCAAGAGAATGAAGAGGAAGGAATTACTTGTGCTGAGTTCAGAGCCCGTTTTAAGTCAGGATTCATGTCCAAGGCTAAAGTAAGTTTGCAATTGGAGAAATTTATCCAACTAAGGTAGGGAGACTCCACGGTGAAGGAGTACATCAATAAGTTCATGGAATTAGCTAAGTTTGGGATGAACCTAATTGATACCCCTACAAAGAAAGTAATAAAGTTTGTAAAAAGCCTAAATTATCCACTTAGGGAACTACTTCTAACTCAAGTTCTCATAGGTGCCACCTATGAGATGATAGTTGAAATGTCCCTTCTTCAAACCAATAGCTTAGAGGAAAAGGAGAAGGTGGGATAGGCGAAAAATTAAGGTGGAGCAAAGAAAGGAGGATTCTAGGCAGATAAGAAAGCTAAGGAAAAGATCAAGATAATGGGTGTGATGTAACAACTCACATATTTTGCGATTGTATGTTTAAATGTTTTATTTAAATATAGCATCGTTTGTCGGATTTAAGTCCGAAAATGTCACTATTCGTAGAAGAACAGTCGAATTAGTGAAAAGTCTATGTGGATCGTGCTATTTGGAAGTGCCTATTTGAAAACACATTCAAACAGGAATTCAAACGTCTGAACTGGGTTGTTCAGACGTCTAAAATTGTTCGAGTCAATCCAGAAAGGATATAGGCTAAAATTTCCATTTTAAGACGTTTGAAATAAACGATTCAGACGTCTGAATATTGTACCAGACAACATCTGTTTTTCCAGATTTAGACGTCTGAATTGGAAATTTCAGACGTCTGAATGTAGGCTAAAATTGAGATTCAACAATTTGGACTCGAGACCACTTCCATTGAGTCCAAAATGATGTTTGCGACCTTTTTGAGTATAAACTTCGATATGTTTTGAGTTGGGTAAAATTTTGAAGTTTTCAACCAGGGCTTTGGGTTTGGGGTTTCAGCCCATTAACCCAACATATCAACCCAACTCCACTCCTCTTCACTCCTTCATAATATTTCCTAACACTCAAGCTTTAGAAAAATGGGGGAAGAGAAAAAGAATTAGAAATCCTAAGCCCTAATCTTCTTTGCAAATTCAAGTTCTAGCTCCAAAATTCAAAGAGAAGCTTAGGTGAGCATCTCCTCCTTCTTCTCCATCTCAATCTCTCTCCAATTTCATAAATTTCCTATAACCTAATTTGGGAAATTATTGCTTCTAGACTTAGATTGGAGCTTCTAGAGTTGAAGTTGAAGAGTAGTTGATCTTCCTTTGCTTTCAAGCTTCTCCTTCGTTGTTTTTTGGGTTTAAAGGTGAGTTTTTGAACTCACATCTACGTCTATATCTTTGATAGTGTTAGGTATTAATTCCTAACATCCAATTCTTGTCCATTTGCTTTTGAAATGAATTGGTTTGATGAATATTCCAATTTTGGTGTTTTGAAATCAAAATCTATGAAAATCCTAATATGGATGTTTGGACATGTTGGTCGGAGAGTATTGGTGAGTCTTTAGGGTTGGGTAGTCGTTTGGCGTCAACCCCTAGCAATTGTCACTCATCCGATCGCTTCCGATATGATTTGCCATCATTGGTCTAGGCAAAATATTGTCCAGAGCTTCAGGTTCAGACGTCTGAATTATTCATTTCAAACGTCTGAATCTGCTTGTCTCGGCCCAATTTGCCTATTTTGTGTGGGTTTCCAATTTTAATCGATTCGTGTTGATTTGATTTTTTGTTATCTTTTATATCAACTTTGATGACGTCTTCTTCGGGATTTTTGGGAATATCCATTTTGATGGATTCAGCATCGATTTATATGGATTTAATTCACGGCTTCATATGTGAATTTTTGATGATTGATTGTTTCTACAATCATTTCTGTGATTTGTCACTTTAAAATACAAAGGTTTTTATACTAGTAGTAAATATTCAACTCTTTTACAAAGATGATTTCAAACTCTATTTTTAATATAATGCTCGATTATAAAACCGTTTTCTAATCTATTAGTATATACAAACCTTTACCTCATTCGTATGTGAAAATCTAATTAAACGGCTTAGCAAAACAAGTGGTATGAAACGCTTGCGTTTACTTCGTCGGTTAATTTTTGGACTTTCGATTGAAAATCTTGTGACAATTTTCGAGTGGAAATCTACAATTCGTTCGTAAATATTTAAGTTAAGCTAGTGGTTATATGACATGAAGCTAAACTCTTATATTTACTGGCTTAGTGTAATTCACACTTTTTATTGATCGATGATGATCATTTTGTGATTTAGACTAGCAATGTGTGATGTCTACTTGTTTGTGTGAGGACTTAAAACCCCGTTTGTGGAGCTTCGACTCAAATTTGGCGGGGTAGCGACCCATGGTCTTTGGGCCGTTTGTGGAGCTTCGACTCAAAAATTTATGGTTAGCGACCATGGAATAGCGTTCCGTTTGTGATACACGTGTTGGTGAGTTTTCATGCTCCCGTTTGTGATAGGCCTTCCCCCCTTTGTGATTTCTGGATTTCTAGTTGATGATTTCTAGAATTTGTGTTTCACCTCTTTTTGTGATTGGCAATGATGTGTTTGTCAATATTTGGGGTTTGGTGAATAAAATAAAGAATATGACATTCTTTTTAGTGCTTTGAGATTCTTGAGATATTGTATGATTTTGTTGTTGTTGAAAGTATATTTGTCACAGTTTGACATTATTGTTATCATACGTTTTTGTTTTATCTCTACTCATATCTCATTTTATATATGATAATTATAGCTAGACTGATTCGTTTATTATTTTCTTCTTAAATAATACTCGGGTCAGACCGAGATGTTACAGGTGCTTCTGCTTGACTCCTTATCTGGGACCATCTTCTGACTTTTGTCTAACTACACAGTTTTGTAGTTTTTGTTATTATACATTAGAGATAGAGACTCCTTGATGTATAATTATTCTTTTGTCTAGCACTTGTATCTATTCTTTTGTGATGTAGTGGATCTAGATTGACCACTACTTTGATGTACACTTTTATGTGATATATTCATATCTGATTCCGCCTTTGTGATATGAATGTCTGTGATTGATTTGTGTTATGTTTATTTCTATATTTGTTTCCAAAGGCCTCTTAGTCACTGTGTGGCAGCTTCGAGTTTGTATTGGATATGTCAGATTTCCTCTTGAAATAAAATGTAAGCTATATTATTCGACATATCGGTACTCACACAAAGCAATTACACAGATGGTCGCTCCTCAACAGCCTTATTCTTCGCGCTAGTCGACGGCATTACCCAGTGGTGTTCTTGGCTAGCGTGAGTATAGAGGTAGGGCGTCACATGTGACATGTTGTAGATATCAAAAGAAAGGGCACATTGCTAGGGACTGCAAAGTGGTTTAATGAGGGAAGAGTTCAAGGGGAGGTGTTACCACTGCCATGAAGAAGGACACTACAAGAACTATGCTCGAAGCTAGCAAAGGAGGGACACAGTGGACAACCTTATGCCATTGAGGCTACAACTACCTCAAACAGACCTCCTCCTAGGGACAAATGGAAAGCTGTGATGAAAGGTACAACTATTATTTTTGAAAATATTATTTGTACCTTATTTGATTCTGAAGCATCACTTTCATTCATAGCTAAGGATGAAGTTAATTCTTTAGGACTAAAAACCCATTGTGTCACTAATCCAATGTTGTGTCTAATCCTATCTAGGGGTCAACACATGTTTCTATGATTTGCAAAGACCAAGTGGTGGATATATGTAATGTTGATTTTATATGTAATGTGTATCATCTAGGTTTTGAGAGGTATTGACTTATTATAACATCCCCCATTTTTAGGCCCGAACTAACCACTACAGATGCTGCAGTCATCTATAATACTAATTTCTGGTGACAAAATGCGATCATGTTATTGTATCATTACATCAAAAGTACAAGAATATGAAATAACTTTAAACACAATTTTCGAAGCAAACTTTCACATTTCATTTCAAAGATAGTATTTCTTATTCATTACATAATCCCAATGTTGCACAGTTTTAGATAAAATATAATTATTACAAAATATTCCAAGAGCGATATGTGAAGATGCCCCCTTGGTTGATCAGAGGTACTAAATAGACAGATACATCTACTGTCAATACATTCATACAATAACTAACATAACATAGCAGATAATAGTAATAGATAGACTCCTACATAACTAACTATGCCTCATGCACGTCTTCGGAAGCTTTATTCACCAAAACCTACTTTTCCTGTAAACCTTTACTCTCAACCTACTCAAATCAAATTTTGAGCACCCGGGAGTTTAAGGGGAAAACATAAACTTCGAGCCAGTAAAAAGTCTAGTGTGAATAATAATATGCCATCTCGGTTTATAGATACCTAATGAGAAAATGCCGTTGAGCGGAATAGGTTTTCCCCTCACTAATACCCCTTTTAAAATATATCTTTTGCAAAACAAAATTCTACAACCATAATGGTTAAATAGATGATATAAAGGATCATGTGCATGCATGCTACATGGGTAATCATGACTATTTGTCAAACCAGTGGACTATTTGTCCCAATATTTAGTTTTCACAGGGTAACTATCAACCTACATGGTTGACTTGGGCCTACCAGATATACCAAATTTCCTAACCGACTGTTAGAAGAAAACTGGACGGTCTATCCAAACACACTCATCCTAGTATTTATCTGACTATCTATCAATCTCATGATTTTGATAGGCTTACTATTAACCTAAAGGTTTTGCAGGATAAACTATAACCTATCTTATCTTCATTTATTCCTTTCTGTGCATAAACGTACTTTTAGTCTTACCCTTGACAAAGCCCTACGAACTGGAATTTTGGACTTATATCAGTTAGGGGCTAGTAGCTGAAGTATAAGGCGCAACCCAACACTAGTCCCATTTGGTTTTCTAATCTTTGAGTCAATTCATCCTATCACAATATATCCGAAAGTGATAATAACAATAATTTCTTTAGTAAAATCCTAAGCCGAATACCCTTTTTATTTCCTCGAAAACAAAACCTTTGCAAATGATTTAACCCTTGAAACCATAATTTAAAACAAGGAAAATATATCCATTTACATTACCCTAAACTATTTATGCCACAATATATGCCTTTATAAAATAGTATTCATGAATCTCGAAAATACTTAGAGGTCATCGTGCCTCAAAACCATAAGTTATATAGCCAAATTTAATAGAACTATTAAATTGACAAAACTCGGCGACTACTTCGCCAATAGGGTTATCGCTCCTCTTCAATACCAAAATATGTTAAAAGTATTTGATTTACAAAACACAAGCTATATAGTCGAAGATAACTACTTCGTATTGCATATTATAAAGTTTTAGAAGAAACTCGGCGACATTAATGAGTCTCGACATCAATACCTTAAAGAAAATAAGCGGCATCATTAGTGCCGAAATGTAAACAGTGGTAATCTAGCCTTCTTTGAAACAAGTGTTAAAGGTTAAAGTCGGCAATCATTAAGGTCAAAATGATAAAATACGGCATCATTGCCTTTTTTGAAAACATGCGGCAAAAGATAAAGTCAAAGTTGATAAGGCGTGGCACTATATAGCCGAAGATAAAAGACGCGACTTCCTTGTCTTTCGGGGTCATTATCAAAATATGCGGCATCCTTATCGCCATTATAAGTTACTTCAAAGGTAATAGGGTCGGGGACATTATAGAAATAGGCGGTGCCAAAACGTTTAAGTAAAACAGGCGGCATCATCCACATCGAAGACCATGGCATCGAGAGTATCCTTGCCGATTTCGACTTTGACCCTCCTGAATCCATTCCATTTTTTCTAGGATGATATCCTATGTATTCCTTAAGGTCGGTGACATATAATAGCGGCAACAAGGACTTCGACGACTATGATTTCTACATGGCAATGTTGTAAATAACCAGAAAACTGCATTTTTTCTAATAAAAGTAATTTCTTTTCACCAACTCCTTTTATTTTTCAAAATTCTATTCGATAACAACTTTTTTTTATCAAAATCTTTATCAGAAAACTAATCTAAAGTAGGTTTATCATTTCCAAAACATTTGCAAATGTTTAATCTTATATTAACATCTTAATATAATAATTAAGCCCTTCTAGCTTAATAATTTTATAACCCTTCATAAACACTTGGAAAAAATATCCAAAAATCATAATAAATCAAATTTATTATATCTTTTAACATATAATAATTTCCGGACCAAAAACAATATTTAATTATTTTTAATAATTAAAACTTGAAATAATCCATTTTCTTCACTTAGAAAATTCATAATAAATTCTCACTTGCTTGGAAAATTATAAAATTTAAAATAACTTCTGAAATAATGTTTCTAACATCATATCAAAACTTCAAGTCATTTGGGTATCATATGATAGGTTTTCACACTTAAACTTATTAAATAATTTCATAAATAAATCTAAATATTGATCAATAAGCATATAGTCAATCTTTTATAACATGGCATAATAACATTAAAATTTTTGGATTTAGACTTAAAACCAAAAATAGCAATTAAACATGAGATGTATAACTATTATTCACCTTGAATGGTTTAAGAAGGTTGAGATTTATATTTGATTTGACTTTCCTAAGCTTCAATCTTACTTTTCTAACTTTTCTTATCTTGAATCACCTTAGTGATGGCCGACCTTTGCTTACTCTATTTTCATTTTTGTGTGAATGAAGTTTGGAAGGAAATGAGAATGAGAGAATATGTATTAAGAAAATATGCTCTTTCCTATTTTTCCCTCCTCACATCCTCCTTCTTATTAATATTCTAATTAATCTCATTAATTCATTAACTAAGGCCCGACCCATTTTAATTATCAAATCTCAATCTCCTTAACATTTCACATTATTTTATTTTATTTATCTAACTAAATATCCTAAATAATGTTAATCAAAATTAGGAGTGTTACAATTACCCTAGGGATGGATTGGTTATCTTACTACGAGGGGTTTTTAGATTGTGATATGAGGATCGTTTGGTTAAAGAGTTATAGGGGGAAGATATAAACGTTCGTTGCTTGCCCCAAAGCTCAATTGAGTTATGTTATTTGTATTCTCATAGCTTTTCACATGATGAGCTCTCATCTGTGCCCATAGTTCGAGACCTTTCAGATGTTTTTGAAGAAGTCTCTGGTCTCCTACCCCAAAGCGTGATTAAGTTTAGGGTAGATTTGGAGAAGGACGCTAGACTCATCTTGCTACCATTAAGGCATATGGCCCCAAAGAAATCGGAGAGCTGGATAAGCAAATTTTAGAGTTTTTACATAAGGGATTTATTCATAATAGTACTTCAGAATGGTGAGCCTTGGTTGTCTTCGCCACTGAGGTAGATGGCCCTTTAAGGCTATGCATTGACTATCGAGATTTTAACAAGCTGACCAAGAAGAATAGGTATCCATTACCTAGGATAGACAACTTATTTGACCAGCTTGTTAGAGCAAAAATCTTTTCTCGGTTGGACTTAGTCATTGGATTCCACCAATTGAGAATAGCTGAGGATAGCAAGCAGAATATTGCTTTTTGCACTCCATATGGACATTATGATTGGGAGGTAATGCCCTTTTGCATTAATGAATGCCCCCACATACTTTGTAGATTTGTTGAGTAGAGTTTTTAGGGGGCACTGAATAAGTTCGTCATAATATTTGTTGATGATGTTCTAGTATTTTCCAAAAATGAAGGTGAGCATGAAAATCACTTAAGGGAGTACTGGAGACCTTGAGAAGGCACCAATTAATAGCCAAATTCTCAAAGTGTCATTATTGGAGGAAGGAGGTAAGATTTCTCGGTCATATTGTTTTCGAGAAGGGATTGTCAATTGATCCTACTAAGTGGAAGCAATCCAAGACTAGAAGATTCTAAAGAACTCCATGGAAGTTAGTGTTTTCTTGGGTTAGCAGATTACTATAGGAAGTTCATCAAGGTCTTTGCAAAGATAGAAGTCCCATTGACTTGACTAACCAAGAAAAACTTAGTCTTTGCATGGGATGAGAAATGCACGGAGGCTTTTGAGAAGTTGAAGGAGCTGTTGACTAGTGCACCAGTGCTAACTATGCTGGATGGGTAGAAGCTTTTCAACATTTATACCGATGCATGTGGTATGGGATTAGGAGCTATTCTTATGCAAGATGGCAAAGTAATAGCCTATGCAAGCAGGTAGTTGAAGGACCATGAGAAGAGGTATCCCACTCATGACTTGGAGTTAGTAGCTACTGTATTCACTTTGAAGATGTGGAGGTACTATCTTTTGGGAGAAAGGTTTGAGTTATTTATCGACCACAAATCCATTAAACACATGTTTTCCCAAAGGGATTTGAACCTTAGGCAACAGAGGTGGATGGAGTTTATAGTATCGTATGACTTTGAGATTATGTTTATCCCTGGTAAAGGGAATGTTGTTGTCGACGCCCTTCGTTAGAGGCATGCTATTCTTAGTGCTATAAATAAGTGGAGGCAGTTGGAGTTCCTCTCGAATTTCAATTTCCAATCGCCATCAGAATTCACTTCAGGTTATTTAGCGACCATGGAAGTAAGACCAGCATTAATGGACCTCATTGGTCAGAACAGAATAAAGATGCGATAATAGTCGACATTTTGGATAAGTTAGGTAGGGGAATGCATTTCCCCCACATTTTTAGGTATTTGATCAACGAAAGAGGGTGGCTAAGGAAAGATGGACGACTATGTGTTCCAATAGTGAAGAATAATCTAGAGAAAGTTCTAGCCGAGTGTCACCATGCTATGATGACTGCTCATCCTGATGGGGATAAGATGATTAGGGATATGAAGCGGATTTTCTATTAGCCTTGAATGAAGAAGCGAGTAGTAGAATATGTCATAAAGGTATGATGTGCCAAAGGATAAAGGTGGAACAAGAAAAGCCCAAAGGTTTGTTATTGCCGTTGGAGGTACCGATTTGGAAATGGAAGCATATATCGATGGACTTCATAGACCAGTTGCCTCGAAGTCAACGAGGCTAGAAGCTGTATGAGTTATAGTGGATAGACTCAATAAGACTGCCTACTTTATTACTATAAGGAGTAATAAGATGGCAGCATCTCTAGCACAATTTATATCAAAAATGTGCATGGAGTTTCGGTCAGCATTGTTAGCGATAGTGACCCCTTATTCACTAGCGAATTTTAGTGGAGTTTGCAATCAGCCTTAGAAACGACATTGAATCTTAGCACCACTTACCATCTGCAGACCGACGGATAGACAAAACTGGCGAATAGAACCTTTGAGGATTTATTGAGGGCTTACATCATGGATTTTAGAGGACATTGGAAACAACATTTACCCTTAGTAGAATTCACATACAATAATAGTTATCCGGTGACGGTTGGTATGGCACCCTTTTAAAGCCTTATATGAAAGGCCGTGCAAGTCACCAAATTGTTGGTGGGAAACCATCGACAAAATTCTACTTGGACCAGGTTTATTCCGTGAGACCATGAAAAAAGTTAAAGTGATTAGATGGCGAATAAAGGCCGCTCAAGACTAAAAGAAGTCCTATGCTAATAAGCAAAGAAAAGAGTTGGAGTTTTCGATTGAATACATTCTATTTGTTAAGATTTCCCCTCTTAGGAAGGTTATGAGGTTTAAGACATTAGGGAAGTAGGGGCCCAGATTTGTTGGGCCTTTCTCGATTTTGGAAAGGGTGGGGAAACTGTCATACCGAGTAGAGCTTCCAGATAAGTTAGCAGGATTCCATATATCGTATTTAAGGAAATGTCTGCATGACACTGCCACTATAGTAGAGCTTGATTAGTTAGCAGATGTAGAGATGGAGTCGATAGAACCCTATGCCACCACACGCATAGTGTAGCATGGTGTTACCAAGATTCAGAATAAAGAAATTAGGTTGGTCCGAGAGCAATGGAGAGATAATTTGGTGGAAAGTACATGGGAGACAGATTAGAAGATAAAGGCTTCTCATCTTGAGCTTTTCCTTCGTAAATGTTCCCAGATTTTAGTATTATAGGCTTTGGTTATATCATGGTTGCTAAATTGGATGGTAAGAAATGGTTGCCACACTTTTTACAGTTATTTCTGCACTCATATAGAACCTCATGCATATTTAGGATGTTTTGCATACAAGCCTGCATGCCACGAACTTGCACTCACACTAGGGTCATGCTCACCTATAGTATGTTGCATGCATAATCACATTGCATTTTTGGTTAAGTAGATGTTGATGTAGCTAATTGGTTGTATAACATGGTTATAGAGTGCTCATTATACTCTCCGTCCCTTAGGGATTTCAGGGACGAAATCCTTTTTAAGGGGAGAGGGTGAATTTAACAACCCATAAAAATTAAAAAGAAAGTAACTAATAATAAGGATAAAAATGAGAATTTCATACATAAGGTTTTGCAAGCGGAGTCCAAATGGAAAAGTTATTAACGTTTGAAGTTTTTGAATTTAAAATAAATCAAATGAATTTGAATTTAAAATTTAATAACATTAACGTTTAAAAATTAAAATGGGTAGTAAAAGATTTTAACGTTAAGGAAAAACTTAACGTTTAAGAAAACGTTAATGTTAGCCTTAAATAAGGAAATAAATAAAAATTAATGGCAAAAAATATACGGTCGAAAGCACGAGGCTGGTTGACCCCTTCTCTAGGCTGGTCGATCGCCTAGGGAGGAGGGGTCGACCAGTACTCATATGGCGGCTGGAGTTCTCTTTAGCCAAGAATGGCTAGGATTTTATTATTTTAAACCGACTTAAATCCTATGGTCCAGGCACACCTTAACCACTATAAACAAGAGACTAGCCCCCTCACTTTTATTTACAAGAAAAATAGCAATACTAGCAAAACTCTATCAGTTCTCTTCCTCCTCCATAAGCTTTATAGATTCAAGATTCAGCATTTAGTGAAGAAATCAATTGGATTTAAGGTAATAAGTTTTATTTATACACATACACACACATGTTTTTCTATTTCTATTCTTCCCTAATCTCTGAATTCTGAATCTAATTTATACATAATTGAATTGTTGTATATTCCAAAAGAAGGTAAAATGAAGGAGGAATTAGGTGAAGGCATGAAATTGAATCCAAAGGAAATCAAAGAAAGCTATCTATGAGTGGATATAGTAAATTGTATAGTAAAAGTTTGGATTTGTTTTATGCCTTGGAGAATTTTGTGTACAAAAAGCTTAAATCTAAAACCCTAAAATTCCCCTAATAAAATGTTAGTTCTTTTATTAGTTGGATCACAATTGTTTTCTATTAATATAGTAGAATTTAATTTTTTGTTGCAATTTAAATAATTTATGTTCTATTCAACTTCCACTTCTAATTTCTGTTATTGCGGTGAAGGGTTCGAAAAGAAAAAAAGAAAGTAGGAAATGATGTGCAAATTATAGATTCCTATTATTAGTTTGCACCGCCTATTTCTATAATTTAGACAAATATGAATCCTTTTTTCTATTTCAAGCTTATATATGTAAAAGTTGATTGGAATATAAAAGGTTTAAATTGTAAAGTTTAATTTCCTTTAAATCGAGGCGTTGATTCAATTATGTTAATGTAAAATAAGCTTGGATCTTTGATTCCATTTTTGAATATATATGCAAGTTTGTATTGTCTAGCTATGAGTATTAGTATTTTATAGACTATTGTATGGAACTGAGACTTGTATGAATATGGAAGTTTTGACATTTACACAATTAGCATTGGTAGCGAAAACTTTAGTACAAAAATAATTTCACGTGCACTAAGGGATAATTAATAAAAACTAGTTAGTCTAATATTTTATGTTAGGTATAAATATAGTAGTAACCTATAAGTCGTAAATATATAAAATAAATAAGCAATAAATAATGCTAGTCTATGTACAGGGCCAATCGTAATATACTAGGTAATGAAACCATGCCTCAACTACCGTCTTCACCTACATCCAATAAGTTAGCACATTTCCACTATAGTGCTATGCAATACATAATAAACCTATTATATACAACTCATCATGACACATGAACATAAATCAATGGTCACACTAGGATAGTGGACCTTGTGTCTCCAGGTAAGGACAATACCTGTAAGTATGGTCATAAATATCACCAATACTATGACACTTCATTGCATCGTCCACCGCCTACAATCGTATCGAACCAGAATTAATATACATGTGCCTAATAGCTACCATTTGTTTAACGAGAGGAATTTTGACAAGTAACTCTAGGCTAATAACACTTTCTATGTAGTATCCTAAGGCCTATAAATTTGCTACCAAGCTAGAATGCCCTCTATCTTCAAATTAATGCATCCTAACACAAGCAATCAAGACAACCACACCTTATTCTACAAATAGTCTATAAACATCAAATCCTAAAGCCATAACTAATGGTAATAGACTTACTCCGTATACGCAACATGAAGTCATATATCACAGTACCTTAGTTATCTCGTCTCAAAGCCATCGAAGGACTCTATCAAACCACTATATGAACCAAACAACTTCTCGAACCATCACCATAGACTCTACATCATTCAACATCAACCAGACATTTTTCAATACATGGCATACTATCCTTGAACTCATCATATTACTTTATTATCACTCCATACCTTACGAGTATCATGTGGGTCCTCGAATTGAACCTGAATTCTCGAAACATCAAATTCCAAAACAAAAAGCCCTCTGTTAATTCCACAGCAGCTCATACGTATGGATTTGGGATTCAAACGTCTGACTAATTTCAGATGTTTGATCTCCAAATCCAAATGTTTGAAATATCCACATTTACACTGGAGTAATGCAAGATAAAATACTTGAGATTTAGACTTCTTAATTTATGATTCAGATGTTTGAACGCTTGTTATATATAGGTTTGAACCTGGATGGGAGAATTTTTCTTAGTAGAAATTCTTCCCACCTTTTCTCGTTCATCTTTCTTTCTCCCATCTTCCACGTTCGTTTTTGTATCACTAAGACACGTCGCACTAACATCGTTTGACAAGGGTTCACACCCTTGTTATATAATACAACTTCATTCTCAATGAACAACTTTGAGGCGGTGAATCATTTCAACTACCATTCAAGTTTAACCACTCGATTACCATTCCAACCTTAAAATTTCATTCAATAATGTCATTTACCAATGCTATGAATCATATCCTAATCATTCTTTAAATCCAACCCAACAATAATCCAACAATCTAACCCAAATACAACAACATTCAATATCAAGCTTTTTAACACATTCATTCTATATCTAAACTCTTTTAAACATTCGTTAAGAAGAGATTCTTATCTGTTAAGTCCTAATTCATTTTCACTTATTAATCCCTAACCAACATCGATTTTTAACATGATTTCTAGCATATTTAGTGATCGTGTATCATTGAGAATAAATCCCACTCAACAAATACTTTGAAATCCAAGCTTCAATTGAACCTAACTTTAAAGCTCTCTTGATTTCTGAAATCCAGCTCTAGTGTGCTCTAAAATGAAAATTTAAAGGACTAGAAATATAGAGATTTTATTTGAATTTTTTTATTAAGGTTTGAAGGAGTTTTGAGTGTTTAGAATTAAAAATATTAGTTTCCTTTCTTCAAAGAGGAATGAGTTAAATGGAGAAAATATGCTTCATTTCAGACTTATATTGCAATTTTGACCAAATTACCATTTTGCCGATAACTTCTATTTTCTTCATATTTTATCAGCCTATCCTATTTTAACAAATTTTATATTTTTTCGTATGTAAACAACATTAAAAGTGTTAGGAATAAGTCTCGAGTCTTAATTCATTTACCTTTAAAAGTTTATATTTTAAGCCATTGGTTCATATGATTCAATTAAAGTGATTTATTTTGTTAATTCCTAAGTGTTAAAATATAGGTTGTTACATTTTACCTCACAATGTTATTTATAGTTGCATTTTATGAATTGTAGTGGCTATTTATGAAATGTAGTAGCATATTTTTAATTATAGCAGAAATTTATGAGAAGTAGCAGCATTTTTTGATGAAATGTTTATATTTTAGCTCACAATGCTATTTTATAATGGCATTTATGAACTGTAGTAGTATACTATAGAACATATTACCATTTTTGATATGTTGTAGCATTTTATGAATTGTAGTACCACTGTTTAGATGAAATGTGTATATCTTAGTTTAGAATGCTACTTTTATTACCATATTATGAATTACAATATAAATGAGTTATACGTGTATATCAACTCATAAGCTATTTACCCATAGCATTTATAAGTGAAGTTTTTTTGTATATAATTCGACCATTTGGTAGCATTTCATGCTTCTTATAAAGATGATATCATTTTTATTCTATTTTCTAATATATTATAATGATTTTTTTTATAATTATTTTATAATGCTACAACATAGTCGCATTTTGTATGTATTGAATTAAATAAAAGACTATAAAAATTATTTTTCAATTCTACTGAGTAGTTGCATGTTCATATGCTACTACCAAATAGTAGCATTTCATGATTATTGGATAGAAAAAAAGAATATAGCCTCTTTTTTCATTTTTCCTTGTAGTATTTCATGTTCAAATGATACTACATAGTAGTACCTACTAAATCAAAATTTAGAAAAACACATTTGTTTTTTGACCTTACCTTGTAGTATAATTCTATGTTTAAATGCTTCGATTTGGTAGCATTTTGTACCTACTACAATTTGTTACATAATTTTTCTTATAATGATAATGTATTGTATCATTTTATAATGTTGTTATTTTTTGCTACAGTGATGATTTGTTAGCAAGATTAAATGAAAAATAATGTGATGGTGTGATGGAGGATGTAGATTATACCATAGGTGCTGAGAAGAGGTATGTGTTTGCTTGCTACAATTAGCGTAAGCGGTGTGATAAAGTGGTGGCTAGGGCAATAACGACGATCACTAGGGGATACAACATCAATGGAGTAGGGGCAAAGTGAAGATGTAGGGTAAGTGGAGATAGGGAAGCATAAGTGGTGATGGAGGACATTCATAGTGTAAGAGAATGATGGAAGAAGAGATCTAGACTTGAGATAGAAATGTCCTTGTGGTTAAATTTTGAAGGTGATAACCTAGAGTCTAAAATTTAGCACCCATTCACCCTTTTATACAAAACACCCCTAATTACAAAATACCAATTTTGAGTAGCGGTCCATATAGATATTTTTAACTAATAAACATAGGGATCCAAAAATGTGGGTGAAACCATACTATGGTATATGAATGGTTCATAGAGATGGCGATGCCTAAAGATAGAAGGGTTGGTGGATCCCTAAATATGGTGATGTTGTGAAACATATAAAATCCCTTATTAGGGGTAGAAGGTGTGTATATATGTTTGATAACTATAATAAAAATGTTTAGTCCCGCATCTTCTATTATTTTAACATTCTTCTTTTTATATATCATTATTTTCACTAGTGTTTGATTAAGTGCATAGAGTATGGATGGCTAGGCACTCGACATGCATGTAGCCATGCTGCATAGGGGAATGCATGTATGTGGTGCTTTGATAAAGCAATTGGCACTATAAATTATGCACTGAAACTAAGTTGGCTTCACTTGGGTCACCTTTGTTGTTTTGATCTTTTTACTTTTATTCTTTGGATTATGTTTAAACTGAAAAAAATGTAAACTGCAAAAATGTAAACTAAAAAGAGAAGTCCTTTTATTTATCTCGCTCATGTCATTAGTTGAAGTTATATTCTACATTAAGATGTTGTCTTCTCCTATGCTTGAAAATTTACAGTTTATATTCTCTTGAATACAGTTTCCACTAGCGCCTATTTATTGATATTCACTTGACAAAAAAACATATAAAAAAACTTCGTCTTCTACATTTTCTAACTCCCATGAAAAGGTGTTTTGTACTTCTCTAATTCTTCAATCTTGACTACACAAGTTTGAAGTTGTATTGTAAACCTTTGGGAGTAAAAGATAATTGACTATTGTACTACGGTCATGTCGAATTTTTATTTCAAAGTAGTAGCTCTTCCAAAAACAACCTTTCTTTTCTAGCTCTTTTTTGTTTCCATTCCAACAACTTGAAAGTGAAATTTATGGTAAAAAATTACGCCTTTCCAATCAATCGCATTCTTCAAGACCCTCCAGATTTGAAACTTTGCATGGCACCAACTACAAATGCTGGTCCCTTAAACTACCCAACTTGTTAGAACAATTGGAAGTCAATTTATATACTGCAACCCCTTTAATGATGTGCGACTTCTCCTGCTATAACCTATACAACATAACGGACTATAACGATAAGGCGTACAGACGATGAAGCCAAAAGGAAATTTGAGAAGGATAACAAGCTAGTCACGAGATACATGCTAATATACGTGTTAATCAAACTATTTATCTTTCGTCAACCAATAATCGGCTAATATCATTTGTAAAACAATGGAAAAGAAGCATGAGACAGATGATGATGAAAGGAAAAAGTACATTGTGGGAGTGTGGTTGCAATTTCATATGATAACAAGTCAATAATGGAGCAAATTAATGAATATGAAAGTTTGGTATATGACATATTCAACGAAGAAATGAAGATGTGTGAGATTTCTTGCAGGCTAATGTTTTACTGGAAAATTTCCTGCCATCTTGGAGTTATTATAGAAACTACCTCAAGCACAAAAAGAAAGATCTATCTTTTCATGAACTAACTAATCATATGCAAATTAAGGAAGTCAATTGTCTGAAGGATAAATTTAGTGTTATGTCCATTGATGCTGACAACGTCAATTTTGTGGAACCCTATAATCATTTTAATGTTTGGTAAATTCAAGAACAAATGGAAAAGAACTCTGAAATTTTCTTTTCAAAAGATTCAAAAAGTTGTCAATATAGATAACAAATTCAGAAGAAAAATCTCAGATGTTAAGTCTATAACAAACAAGCTCATAAATTGCAACATTGCTTTCAACGGAAAGGACAACACAATCAGAAACTTACTATCAATGTTATAATAAGGTTTGGTCAGGAGAATCACCTATTGGTTACATAGTACTTGGTCAGGAGAATAAGGTTCGGAAATTTAGAAAGTCTCTTCATGGCCTTAAATGGGCTCCTAAACAATGGTGTGACAAATTTGATAGGATGCAGGTACGGCTACAATAATCAGACCTTTCAATATCATTTAAGAACCGCCACTAAAGGATATAATAGCATTTTATATAAGCTCATGTTATAATAAGTTTAGTAGATATAACAATGTTTATAAAAATGCTATCAAAAGCAACTTATTTGTGTGTTTATACTTTGTATTATACTATTTGCAGCGTTTTTATTACCACTATAATTAACTTTGTATTGCCTTTCCCTGGATGCTATAGATATTTCCATTGTGTTTTTACAATGTTATGGTATCCTCTATTATAGCATTTTCTAATATTATCTTTCACTGTTTGTAGAGTATTTCTATAGCATTGACGTGATGGAATAGTAAATAAAAGCTGTGACGATGCTTGTTTTTGATAACATTTTAAAATGCTATAGCTTATAGCACTTATTTACGGTCACATTTTTATAACGTTAATTTACTTCATCCTAATCTATTTATAGCATTTTTATTATTGATGCCGTTACTTTTCAATAACATTTGCAGTCGTAGAACTTTTTATAACGTTTATTGCCTTGCACTTGTAAACTCCAGAGAATGTTCTATACGTTGAGGTAATGCTATAGTATGTAATAGCTGTGACAATGGCTGTATTTTTAGTATTTTTAAAATGCTATAGATTTTTCTCATGACATTATTTAATGTTATATACATTTGTACTTTCATTTACAATTATACTGAGCTTATTTCAACATATATATTATAGCAGTCCAAATTACCATAATTATGCATCTAATAATCAGTACATCATAATATATGTAATAAAATAGATCCATAAGCCAAACCATAATATAAATTCTTAATATTTCATAGGCAAAGTATTAAACATACAAATATTTGAGACCAAAAGTAATAGTGCATAAAAGCGTACAAAACAATACATATAATCGTACTAACCAAAATGATATATACTGACCAAAAGTAAAGATGTATCGTAACAATACATTATAATGTAGGCATGACTGATTTTTAAAGGAGAAAGAGGGGGGATCATACTTCTTCTTGCCTTATAGCAAGTTTTCTAACCCAAAAGCATCATACATTACCCGTCAAAGAGAAAGTTGTATGAGAAAAAAGAAATATATTACAAATTTTCAGTAGAATTATAAATTTCAAGAGAAGAATGGAGTTTCAATCTACTTTATATTTTTATTAGGTGAGCATGCATACTTGTATATCTGAATTTTTTTTGAAAACATGAATACAAAATATAGTAGCCATGTTGCTACAGATTACAAAAATTCTATGAAAAACAATTCTCACTTTTCACAACTGGGATTAATTTTGCTACTAAATGATGATAAAGGGTGAAGTAACCATTATCATCATCGTATTATTTTGGTATCCCCATTTGAGGGCATCAACAAGCGATTATACATCAAAAATATAAAACATCGAGGCTTTGAAATAAGGAAGATTCGTATATAAATAGAAGGACAAACAAGATAAGAAAAATGACAGAACAAATATGAAGCAAAAAAAATTCTAAAGTAAGAAGAAATCAGGTATAAATATTAAATTACTCCTCAGTAGCATTATTTACTTTATAATTTGTATTCTTTACTTCATTAAGAATGATCTACAAAGGTTTACGAACTTCACAGGCCTTATGAAATCCAAATAACACTGATGGGATATAGGCTATTTATTTTGAATGATGAAAACCATTGGATACAAGCTATTTATTTCAATTAAATAGGAGCTATGTTTTGTTTTATATTTAGTTTTGTAGTACATGAGCAAGACCTTTGTCGGCTGCATTTGCAAATAAGCATAATTTTTAGTTGCAAAATGCAACCAAGCTCTATGCTCAGTGGAAAACTGCTACCGAGTAGTAAGCTCAAGTGATAGTAGTCTTCTGAATTTGCACATCACTTTTCTTATACGAATTAATATTGAATTGAGAAGTATTACAATATCAAGTCTACAATGCATGCGACAATAAAAATTAAGGATTACAATATCAAGTCTGCAACGCATATGACAAGAAGCTTTCTGAATAGTTCTATATACCCATTCTCTTACATTTTGAGAACCGTATTTTAGTATGGTACTTTAAAAAGCAATCAAGACCTAATGTTGAGTAGACTATTTTGGATGCATTTAAGATGTAATGTATAATGGCTAAGTATTTCTTCTAAAATTAAGCTAAAAACTATGAAACTACCTACCAACTAAAATAAATTCCAAGTGATCTTATTTAAATGGATGCGCCTCACTAATAAAATCGTTTTCCAATACTAAATATACCTTCCTACGGCATACTATTTAAATAATAAAATTACCAACCATATCTAGGTAATTTATATAAATTTATCAAATTTTTATAAGACTTGGTTAATTAGTCAGTTTTTAGACATTTAGTTAATTTTTATAAAACTTAGTTAAGAAACTTATTTAATTTCTATAAAACTTAGTTAACTTAGTTAACTTTTATAAAACTTATTTAACCTAGTTAAATTTATATAAATTGAGTAATTTTTATAAACATAGTCAACATGGTTGATTTTTTATAAAACTTAACTAATTTTTATAAACTTAGTTACTTTTATAAAACTTCGTTAACTTAGATAAAATAAAAGTTAGTTAACTTTTTTAATTTTTATAAAACTTAGTTAATGTAGTTATTTTTTTATAAAGATTACTTAATTTTTATAAATTTAATTAATTTTTATAAATCTTTGTCAACTTAGTTAAATTTGTATAGAACTTAGTTAATTTATATGAACTTATTTTATTTTTATAAAATTTGGTTAACTTGGTTAATCACACCCTATATTACAATGTAGGTAGCAATAAGATTTCACAACATATATTATTTATTTTTTATATATAAATGTTTACTACCATTTTAATATTCTCAAATTTCAAAAAAAAAAACTTATAGCACCTCCTTCGAGTGGCTAGTGTTTTTCCGCATACCTCAATTCAACACACAAACGCATGTGCATGCTCGATCAAAATAGGATCGAATTCATTTCATATATCACAGCACATAATCCGTAGTGTCATTTTATATATGTATTTATTACAATATAATGTGTGCATCACCTATCATACATATTTGAATGCACAAAAACATACATTTTACTAGCATTTTTTAGCAAGCAGTCTTCCATATAATAAAGAACTTTTTTTATGGACCTAGTAACATCTTGGAAATTTAAAATGATAAATTAAAGCAGAAATAAGAGCAAAAATGTAATTTTACAATTTAAGGTGTTAATTGGGTCTTTAACGTAGCATAATTCAATAGGAGTTAGAACATCCAGACTAAGCCGGAATGACTTGAAACTTGAACAAGGCATCTAAAAGAACAAGCCAATGGAACCTAAGAGAAACAAGCCAAAAATCCACTAAGTAGATGGATTGCTAGCGATCCATCATCCATGGATCGCTAGTGATCCAAAAGGAACCATCATGAGTTGTTAAATCCTCTTACATCATGATCTACTACCACTTCTAAGAATACTTGCCAAGTTTCATAGCATGCCAAACAATCTAGCTCGAGAAGTGAAGTATCATCTGATTCAAGCTGTTTGACCAAAAGCACCTAACTTAAAATCGACCTAGAGAACTCATATAAAGTCAGATTGACTTGAAATTTTGGAAGTACACTTAGAAGACATAAAAGAAGGCTCACAGAAAAAATGGGATCATTTGGAGCTCGTTTGATAGACCACTAGTGACCTAACTAGATGAATCACTAACGATCTGTGTAGTTTGGGCCCCACAACTTGAAATTTATAGGGTAGGTCTCACACACCTAGAGTGAGTACCTGCAAAGTTTCATCTGGTTTTGTTAAGTTTTGAGCGAGTTATGGATGATTCTTCTTCGAATTGGGCCAGTTTGATCCATCATGTCCGACCCATGAGGAGTGGGCCCCATGACCTATGATCCATAGTGGAGGCTCTACTACTCATCTACATTGCATGTGTGAAGTTTCGTGTAATTTGGTTAAGTATTGAGCGAGTTATGGACAATTCTTCTAGACCAAATGACCCATAAAGACGGATGATCAAACGAACTCCAAACGACTTGATATTTGGACAAGGCACTTAAATAGAAGATAGAAAGACAACCAAACTAAGATCAATCAAAATTATGCTAAGTGGATGGATAGCTAGCGATCCATCCGCTATGGATAGCTAGAGATCCATCAAGATTGGTCGGATTGCCCTCAAACTTTCCAAGCTCTTTTGTAGCGCTAAGTAAAGGCTTCTGGTAGAAAAATATGCTAAGTTGATGGATAGCTAGCGATTCATCCTCTATGGATAGCTAGCGAGCCATAGAAATGACTCATATTGATTTGAGATTTTCGACGATGAATTGGAATAATAATTGCACTTTTGTGCACTTGGATTTCTGGTCTAATACTCACTGGATTCCCCTATAAATACTCACCTATCTACAACATAAAGAGGATCTTTTAGACTGGCTGCTGGAACTCTGCAGAGATTATTCTTCACTCTTCTCCTCCCACACAATAGTCTTCTGGGGGTTCACTATGTTTTTCCAGTGAACTCTTATACTTGTGACTCTATGTAACTTAGAATATTCAATCATATTGTAATCCAATTCAAATTGTAACAACAGTCGGTTAATAGAAAGTTATAAAGTGGACGTAGACTTCATTAACAGCCAAACCACTATAAAAATCTTCTTGTCTTTTTACTATTTCTGCTCTTTTTACATATATTTTCTATATTATTGCTCTGTAAGAACAGGCTTGGTGCTTTCACACTCAATCCAGGGTGTTGATCCATTTTTTGGGTTAACATAAGACAAAATAGTAAATTTTCACAGATGTTGGAATTAGGCCTGTAGACTATTCCATTGCATCCAAGATCCGTTTATAGTCAAGAAACATATATAACTTGTTGATATTGTTAAAACGGTTCAGAGTTGGCTAAAAGTAGACCCTGTGGCATTTCCATAAATAATAATTTCAGGATTAAGCCCAATAACCCTAATTTTCAACTACAAATAAAGACCTAACCCTCACCTTTCTTTATCCAAAACCCTAGCCGTCACCTCTCTCATTATTCATACTCTCTTCTTCTTCTTCTCCTTCATAAAATAAATCAAATCTAAATTCAAATAAAAGAAAGAAAAAGGAGAGAAGAGAGATAAAGAATTAAAATTTGAAAATAAAGAGAAATAACAACCAAACATAACAGTTGTGACATTCCATATTTCGGGGTAACATAATATGGGGGAATTGATTAGACAAATGATTAATCAATTTAACTATTTTTAAAGACATGTCAATTAATGAAGAGTGAATGAATGAAGGAAAAAAAATTAGAAATTTATTAAGAATAGGCTAGAATGAGGTTTTAGCCTAAAGCTCAAATTACTAATTCCTTACGTTCCAACTCTCCATTCATCTCTCATTATTCCACAAAACAAAAGAAAGTAAACCTAGCTATGGTCGACCATATTTTCCAGGGAAAGGAGAAGGAAACTAAGATAAAAGAAGGAGCTTACAACATCAAGAGACTTTTTTTATCAAGAGTAATCAACCAAAATCAATTAAATTTTTCCTTAAAACCTTTCCTAACCTGTTTGGGTTTAGATTTGATTTTAAATAAAAGTTTTGATGATGATACATATATTCGAATGATGAAACAGTGTTTGGTTATGTCTATAAATTTAAATGAAATAAATTTGTTCATGTTTTAGGGTAAAATGCAAAGTGAGATATGATGTTTATAATGGTGAAATAAAGATGGGTTTTCAACTTCATAATATTTTGAATCAACTAGGAATTTCTATGAATTTCTAAGAAAATTGTTAGTTTCGGGTAAATTAATTATTAGAAATAATAAAATTAATAACTATGACCTGAAATTTTGGTATAAGGCAAAGTATGATAAATTTGATTTTTGGTGATTTTTGGGGATTTTTCCCATTGATTTCGGTTTTATATGAATTAATTGGCAAAGAAAATGATCAACTCATAACAAAAAATTAATTAATTAATTAATTAGAGATGTAAATAACAAGTTCTAAAAAAATTTGTAAAGTAATGCATTGACCAACAAGAACTCGACACCAAATGAGATTTGGTGTAAAGTAACTACTTACTAAGGTAATAAATCCGTTCTCAGGTTAATTACGCGTATGCCATCTTAACATATGACAACTACTTAAAACATAACATAAGATAGCTTGGTATGTTATCAACACGCGATAGCTACTTAAAGCTCAATGCTCGAAAGCTTAGGGTATGCATTGACCAATAAGAATTCGACACCAAATGAGATTTGGTGTAAAGTAAATACTTACTAAGGTAATAAATCAGTTCTCAAGTTAATTACAAGTGTTAACGCTGAAAATCGAACGTTAACACCCAATGTGTATAATAACAATGTGAAAGCACCACTCGTTGGTATGGGAACAGAATACAAGCTGAAAATAGCTGAAAACGGTAAAGGAACAACAGATTTATAGTGGTTCGGCCCGTAATTGAGCCTACGTCCACTTTATAGTCTTTTATTGCTGATCTGGTTACAATTTGATACAATGCACTTTGAATACAATTCACTTTGATCACTCAAACACTTCGGATTAGTAACTCAAACTCTGACGATGAGATTTGTCGAATCCATGTCGGATGTGTAGAATCTCGTTCAAAGCTTGTTGTAGTATCTTCGATGTTTGGAGTTCTTCGAGTCTTGGATGAGTTGAGAGTTCGGCAGAGTAATGACGCTTTTAGAAAATGATTGGCCAAAAGTCCTTTTCTAGTTGGAGTTGGGGCTGTATTTATAGGAGTTGTTCTGGGCGAAATTTAACCCCCAAGTCTTAGGTCGTGTACAACCTAAGTTAGGTCGTAGGTCGCGAGCGACCTAAGTTAGGTCGTGGCCCACTCGCGACTTAAAGAGTTAGCCTGATGGAGTTGCTCCCGGTCTTATCTGAACAAGGTGGCAAGCGGTAGGTCGTAAGCGACCTAGAGAAATGCGGCATAGGGAACTATGTTGGCTTGTTTAAACTGGGCATGTTATAGGTCGTGATGTTATAAGTCGTGAGCGACCTAAGGTAGGTCGTAGGTCGCACTTCCTTTTGAACTAGTTAAGTCGCTAAGACCATTATGCTGTTAGGTCGTTGAGACTATTAGGTCGCAGATACCTTTAGGTCGCGGACATTTAGGTCATTGGAGAAGTTAAGTCGTGATACTTCATAAGTCGTTAGCACTCTTAGGTCGTTGGAGAAGTTAGGTCGTAGATACCTTTTAGGTCGTTAGGTATGTTAGGTCGCGAAGTTCTTAGGTCGTGAAGTCCCTTCAGTAGTTAGGTCGTGAGAGCTGTTAGGTCGTGAAGAACTTTAGGTCGTTAGGTTGCTAACTTCCTTAGGTCGTTAGGTCGTAGAGTCTGTTAAGTCGTGAAGTCCCTTAGGTCGTGAAGAACTTTAGGTCGCAGAGTTTTAGGTCGGCATAAAAATGGGAGTTAACATTTGCTCCTCGAAGTACACGCCTGTGCCATAGGTCGTGTGCTTCGACTTAACTTTTGCTAGGTCGTGAACGACCTAAAACTCGTGCTAACTCGCATGCCCATTCGCCTTCCTCTCTCGGCCCCATATAAATTTGATAGGTCGCTACTTCCTCCCTACCTTACTGCTCCGAACTCCCACTACCATTGACGAATCTTCAAACTTTCGAAGGCGAATTCAATCCAGTTAATCATCGATCCATTTCTACCAGCATACTACGTAAGTGGATCCAATCTCTACCCCACCATAATCGCTGCTCGATCATGAATCCATGTTTTCCGACCCAAGTCCAATTTCATGTATCATGCTTCATTTTGAATGGTTATTTTGATCGACTTTTGATCGTCGTTTGATTCGTTGTGGTAATTCATGAATGCACGGTAATTTTTATAATGGATCGGAGGGGTTTGGAATCGATTTTTTGGGCGATTTGGTGGTATGTAGAGATGAATGAAATTCACGAAGAGAATGATAGATTTTCTCTGAAATGGCGTTATCGGGTTATCGGGTCTAGTAAGTGATTTCGTGGAGAGGAAGTCAACGACCTACGAGATCTGGACGACCTAAAAGTTAGGTCGTGTTGGGAATTGCGCGACCTAAGTCTTACGACCTAAGAAACCTGACCAACCTAAGTGAAGCCGAACAACCTTTTGCGACCTAAGTGGTTTCCGACCTACGCTAGGTCGTGAGCGACCTAGGACATGAACCATTTGGACTTAAGGAAATTTGCATCGCCTTGAATTCTTCGATTTGCCCAGTGCGACCTAAAGAAGCCTCGACCTATGATAGGTCGCTAAACGACCTAGGACGCTAAACGACCTAGGACTTGAACAAATTCTGCACTGCCTTGAACGTTTTAATTTGCACAACGCGACCTATGGAGGTTCCGACCTATGTTAGGTCGCTGGACGACCTAACACTTGTGAAATTTGGACAGAGCTCAATTGGCCTTTGAATTTTGACTGAACTTGAACTATGTTGCACTTCTTTACAGATTGCTTTAACTCTAATGTTAATAACCTGTTAAACACAAAATTTGTAGAAAAATGGGACAAAAATACTGCCATTGACTGCCCACATCGTATGACAGATTAGTCGATAAAAAATAATCAACTTAAACGAATTTTGTGAATGGAATGCTGTGAAACAACAAATTCAAATGCAGTATTAAAGCAAAGCTGAAATAATCAATCTAAGCTGATTTGTTTGCATCAACACAACATTTTATTTGGACTTAAAATGACAAGCCTCGAAACTTTATAATCGACAAATGTCAACTATCTTGATTTCAGTTATACTTGCTTGTTATCATTTTAGTTTCGCACAACACTTCATACTTTTAGGAAACGTGCACCTTCATATTTGAATATCCAGTTGATTGTGTAGAATGACATCTCAACAAGAAGACACAGGACCAGCTGGAGAAGCTTTTCTGATTGCCAACCCATTGATCGACCCTCCAGAAAGAACTCCGACCACCCTGAGCCACAAAGTTTTCAGACAACTGTGCACCCAGTTTGGTATTGCCGAATCAGATGCTATATTTCCTAGAGCAAACGACACTGCTGACAGGCCACCTCTTGGTTTTGTCGCAGTGAATCGTCAGATGTTCTTAAGTGGAGCTATTCCCCCTTTCAACGAACTTCTCCGAGAACTTTTTCTTCGATTAGCTATCTCGCCTTTCCAGCTACATCCCAACGATTATGCCGTCTTGATGGGGTTGTGTGTTCTGTTTAGGAGGACGCTCAATCGTCTTCCAAGCTTTGATGAAATTTGCTATTTGTGTACCTTTGCTAAGAATAAAGATCACCCTTCAATCGTGCTTGTAAGAGGCGCCAGAAACCGGAAGTTGATTTTGGATTTACCCGATAGTGCTCACGGGTTCCTAAACCAATTCTTCTTTGTCCAATGTCCTCCGGGATTCTACTCTGTCTGGAGAGTCGGGAGTAAGATTGCCTTTCTCTATTCATCTCATGAGCTTTTTCGAAACCCGAATTATCAAATTATTATCTTCATTCTTTTCTTTTTTCAGCACTTCCTCCCCCGCTTAGAAATCCCAGTCTCAAGTCAATTTTTGAAACTTTAAATGCTGTGGCTATGGAAGAGAGAAGCGCCAAATTCTTGTTGAAAGATGAATTTTTGCACCAGTTCGAACTTCTACATTCTTCTCGTTCCATCCAGCCTCATGAAGTTCCTGATTCTCCAGCAAAGACGTCAGATGCCCCAGCCCTTGCCGAAGAACTTTCACTGAAAGAACCCACCACTGAGACTTCACTGGTGAAATGTTCCACTTCTATTGATGTTGCGGGGTCGTCCAGCAAGTTAACACTTTCTCCAGTGATTGAAGAGGAGGAAAATCCTCGCATTTCTGAAAAGACGGCTGATGTGGGAGTTGAAAAAGAGAGTTCTGCTGGGCATCGCGGCGATGATACTTTTGATAATTTGAGCGATATAATGATAACTTCTCAGGAGCTTTTTAAAGATGATATTTCAAAAGCGATCTCTCCTGTTGTTGAAGCGACTTCTTCTTTACAACAAGCTTCGACACCTTCTACACCAGTCGTCGCTGTTCCCACATTAAAGCGTGGTTTGTAGTTTGACGCGCGTAGTTTGCACACCGCACACACTTAGGATTTTTCGGCACTTATACGCACTTATCCTCTTTTTCTGGAGATTTCTAAACTTCATTTCTTTTCCATTTTCAGATTCTCCGATGGGACGCTCTGGCTCATACTATGACAAGTTTCAGCGCCATGGAGGCCGCGGAACTTATGACTTTAGGCGATACCTCAATGTCCCGAGGGAAACAGATGAAGAAAGAGCTATTAGGAAAGCTCAAGAGAGGCGGGACTATGAGCATCAATATGGGAGGAGGGATGAGCGACATGACTCTTCTCATAGAGGCAATGATTCCCATAAGCGAAAGTCTTATGACGATAAAGAGAAGAGTCACTTTACTGGAGATCTAAGCAAGCGGGTCAAGCCTAGTGACGTGTCTGCAACTTCTGAGAAGACCCCTGCTTCAATTCCTCTTAATATCCCCTCTGATTCTCCTGCTCTTGAGAAGTCTGATATCCAAACAATCATCAACAGACCCCAATATCAAGTTGGACAGGGTCCGCCAACTCTTCAAAGTCGGTTCCCGCAATGGTGCTTAAAGAGGGTACGCCTCGACCTTGACTTGGTCCCGATTGATAAACCGGCTATGCTGCGTAACCTTGATGCCGTCAAACTTGATATTGAAAGGATGTCTGGATGGCAAAAACTTGTTGACGAGCTGCAAAGGGTCAATCGTGCGAATCTCGAAGCCATGCTGACCATGGAGAATGATAAATCAGAGTGGGATAAAGTTTGCAAGCAGCACAATGCTGAGATGAAGAGCATCACTGACGATTATGGGAGACTTGAAGCTGAAGTTGAAAGACTGAAGAACGAGCTTGCCACTTCTTCCACTTCTTACTCTCAAAAAGAAGAAGTGTTTCAAAAACAAGTGCGGGATGCGCATGCTGCTCAAAGGGATACTGAGATGAGACTTGCGGCTGAGCAGCATGTTACTAAAGAATATCGCAAAAACACTACTCAGTTACGGGAAACAGTTAACTCCCAGAACATGGAGATCGAATTGCTAAAGGCTCGACTTTCTAAAGTTGAGAAAGAGCGTGATGAGGCTGTTGCTGGTCAAGTTGCAGCCATCACTGAAAAAGAAGCGGCTGAGCAGTCGCACGAGGCAACGAAGGAAAAAGTCAGCTCTACTCTATTTGACTTCTATATCCATAGCGTTTTGGGGCACGGAAGCCTCTCATTTTTGGGGCCGGATTATGAAGTCACCTGGGCTGAAGTATGGGAGGCGATAATCGACATGTTTGGTGGTGCCGGTTATGCCGAAGCAGATCTTGAAGCAACTTATTTAGATGAAGATGCCCGTGCTGCACTTGTTAAGGGAAAGGAGCAACTTGCCCAAGCGCGAGCCGAAGTGACGGGAGAGAGGCGTTCCGAAAAAGAAGTACTTCCTACTGCCCCTGTTCGTGCTCTGGTTTCAGCTGATGTCGACATTATAGGCTCCAGTTCCCATTCCCCGCCTCGTGCTAAGATCATAACTGAGATTACAACTACACAAGGCGGAAATGAGGACTAAGAAAGCACCGAAGCACAAGATTATGAGATCGTCACCACAAAGCCAACTTCTCCAGGTAACTTCAAAGTTCAACCGGGTCAAGCGGATTACTTGTTCGCTTCAACTGACTTTGATGAATTTCTCGCCTATTACTTAAGTTCTGATGACCCAATATCTTCTCTTTTTTCGGAGAATATTGATTTTAACTTCTTTTCTTCTGTAGTGGAGGCACCAAGCGCTATACACTCTTCTCCTCTTCTAGCTGTTCCTCCTCCAACCCTTCAAGTTACTCCTGCTTCTCAACCGGGTTCGCAGGAAGAGCAAATAGAAGCCCTTCGAGGCTTGGAGGATCCACCCGCTTCACAAGAACAGAAGGCGGAGGATCTTGAGGACAGTGAGAAGACTCCGGAGCAGTCTCTTGATGATAACACTAAACTTTCTGCGCTACTTACTACTCTGGGAAGTGAGTCTTCCTCGAAGAGGAAAGGGAAGCGCGTCATGAAGAAAATGAAGAAAAACATTTCCGCTGGAGAAGATGAGGCAGAAAAAGATCCAGCTGCACCCTCTTCTCCTTCTTCTCCGACCGGTCCCCGCCGGATTTCGAAGCTAATCATCAAACCGGGCAAGGGTACTAAGGGTGGCAGGAAGAAGGAGTGATAACCTGGATTCTACTTTTCTTATTTTGCTTTTTGCTTGTATCGACCGGAGATTGTGCGGGTACCGGTCCCTGCTTTTTTGAGATCTGCACATGTAAAGAATTTTCACAGTATTGAATAAAATAATTCTTTTACTTGCATGAATTCTTGTATATGTAAGAATGCATCTATTTCCCATTTTAGTGTAGAATAAGTGATTCTTTTTATTTGTACAAACTTTTTGTCTGTGTTTTGAGAATGCATTTATTCCACATCTTTTCCGCGTGATATTGTAATGTGCTTGTGGTATGTTGCTTGAATACAACTTTTATTGTTGTAGTCATATTGTATGATATTGCCCCTATACCACAAGTGCATTGCAATATCTTTTTGCTTTGGAGAGACTTGTACTCTTATTTTTGGAGAATAACTATTCCGTCTTCGAGGAAACAATTATTCTACTTAAATGGAGCGTGTCTCGTTTTTGGAGAAGTTTTCACGCTTCAACCTTCGGAGATGGTCACTTCATGTTTTTGAGAAGTGAATTCTCCTACGCGGTAAAGCGGGCATCTAAAGAGGATTTTACTTAGCACTTCAATTTCTGGGGAAGAATTTTTCAAGATGAACAAGTAGGTCTTCCTTGAGAGTTGGAGTGTGCCTCTGAGGAGGGCTTTTTGGCATTTTTGAGGAGTAGCATTTGGACTCCGAAGAGTAGCATTATGCTTTGTGAAGTAGCGTTGTGCCCCCGGAGAGGTCTTGTGTTTGTGCTTCCGGAGAAGTCTTGTGCCTCCGAAGAGGTCTTGTGCCTCCGAAGAGGTCTTGTGCCTCCGGAGAGGTCTTGTGTGCCTTGGGGAAGGTCTTCTGTCTCCAAAGAGGGCATGTGTGTGCCTTTGGGGAAGGCTTGTGCCTCGTAAGAGAGCTTGTGGTGCCTCGGGAGAGGTCTTGTGCCTCCGAAGAGGTCTTGTGCCCTCGAAGAGGTCTTGTGCCTCCGAAGAGGTCTTGTGCCTCCGCAGAGGTCTTGTGCCTCCGAAGAGGTCTTTATTTGATTGCCTGGAAGTTACTTTCTCACAGTTAAATGGATTCACAGGGCGGACGCAAGTTACTTAATTGGATGTTCGTTCACACAAACGATCGCAATTAGTTAACAAAGGCCTTGCCTCAGTGGTTCCACCAACCTTTTTGTTGAGAAGACCGTCTCCATTTATTGGCGTGCCTTCGAAGAGGGCTTGTGCCTCCGTAGAGGTCTTTATCCTCCGAAGAGTTGTGCCTCCGAAGAGGTCTTGTGCCTCCGAAGAGGTCTTGTGCCTCCGACGAGGGCTTTTGTTGATCAGCTCACCCATATCTCTTTGTTGTTTGCTCATTGATGGTCCCCTGTTATTGTCTCCGAGCCTATGTTCCTTTCCTTTGCAAGCAGTTTGCTCTATCCAATGGAGTGAACTTCACTGTTGATTGATTTCATGGGATAGGCGCAAGTTATTCAATCAGATGTCTGTTTATACAAATCGATCGTAATTAGTTAACAAGCGTCTAGTTCCTTTTCTTTGGAAAAGTGTCCCTTCGGTGGAATCATCAACTTTTGGTGTAAAGTTCATCTTATGTTGGATTTGAATTTGGAACTTTCTGTGGCTTGAAATTTGTTTATTGAATGATTTACGGGGTTCACTTGGCATTGCGATGGGTAAGTTTTGTTTTAATGACCTGCAATATTAAATCGATATTTTAGCAATACGTTTAGAGTATTTACACATCGAAATGAAACAGACATTTTATAATAATAAAGAACACAAAATTTATAGTGGTTCGGCCAAGAACTGGGCCTACATCCACTTTATAGCTCTTTTATTCATCATCACTGATTTTACAATGGTTTACAATACAATCGATACATCCATAATCATTTTACAATTTCAAGCAAAGCTTTTTAAGTAAAATATGGGCGCAAATGATTGCTGTTCCAGGCTCTTGGGATTGGATCTCCTCCGACAGTTGTGAGTTTGAATGTGCCATTAAGAAGTTTATTGCCTATGACATATGGCCCTTCCCAATTTGGTCCAAATACTCCGACTGCTGTCATGATCCTTTTCAAGACTAAGTCCCCGACTTCAAAGCTTCGTTGGCGGACTTTAGAGTTGAAGTGCCTTGCAATTCTTTGCTGATGGGCCGCAACTCTGAGTCTAGCTTCTTCCCTTCTTTCATCAAGAAAGTCTAGTGCTTCGAGTTGCAATTTTTCATTTTCGGCCTGGTGGAAATGAACTCTCCTGTGTGAAGGGACTTCTAGCTCTACTGGAATCATCGCTTCCGATCCGTATGCCAATGAGAATGGAGTGTGCCCAGTTGCAGTTTTATGGGTTGTTCTGTATGCCCATAGTGCTAGTGGTAGCTTATCAACCCATCCACCTTTTTCTTTTTCAAGCTGCTTTTTGATGGTTGACTTGATAATTTTGTTTACTGCTTCCACTTGCCCGTTTTCCTGCGGATGAGCCACCGCTGAGAAACTTTTTCGGATTTTGAATTGCTTGCAGAAATCCTGGAACTCTTCGCTTTCAAATTGAGTACTGTTGTCTGTGATTATCTTCTATGGCACACCATATCTGCAAATGATATTTTTCGTTACAAAATTTATCATCTTTTTAGAGGTAATAGTGGCCAAAGGTTCAGCTTCAGCCCATTTAGTGAAATAATCAACAGCAACAATAGCATATTTGATTCCCGACTTGGCAATTGGTAAAGGTCCGATTAGATCTATCCCCCAAATGGCGAACGGCCATGGACTGACCATCTGTGTTAGTTCAGTTGAAGGTGCTCTTGGGCTTTTTGCAAATCTCTGGCATTTGTCACATTTTTTGGAGTAGATAGCAGCATCTCGATTAATATCGGGCCAGAAATACCCATACCGAAGAACTTTCTTGGCAAGTGTTTGACCGCCTGAATGATCCCCACATTCTCCTCCGTGTACCTCTGCTAAGATTGTCCTAGCTTCTTCCTTGGTTACACATCGGAGTAATGGCATTGAGAATCCCCGCCTGTATAACCGGCCGTCTTGAATTAAATATCTTGATGCTTTTCTTAACAGCTTTTGGCGTTCTTTAGAATTTTCTGGTAGGGAGCCGTTGAGCAGATATTCTTTGATTGGGGTCATCCATGACTCTTGTTCTTGAGATACAGCCATGATCCAGTTGATATCCATATCATCAGTGCTTGGAGCTGACAAAACCTCCACAGGAACCAATCCCAATAACTGAGCTTCTCCGGAGCTTGAATACTTTGCTAGAGAATCTGCTTTCATATTTTCCTCTCGAGGTATGTGGCTTATCGAATAATGATCGAAATCATTGAGAAGTTCAGAAGCCTTCGACAGATAAGCGGGCATATTTCCTCCTTTAGCTTGAAATTCCTTCTTGACATGACACACAATAAGCTGAGAATCACTGAAGATTTGCAATGCTTTGATGTTCAATTCCTTTGCAATCTTTAATCCAGCAATTAGAGCTTCATACTCTGCTTCATTGTTTGTCGAAGGGAATTCCAATATTAATGCGTAACATAACGATCGCCCTTCGGGGGTTTCAAGCACAACCCCAGCTTTAGAACAGTAATCATTTCTTGAGCCATCAACATTTAACTTCCATTTGGTCGGGATGTCAATTGTAATCTCTTCCTCTTTATCACCCTTGTCTGTATACTCTGCGATGAAATCCGCTAAGGCTTGTCCATTGATCGCTCTTCGGGGATGATAAGTGATATCATATTGGCTAAGCTCGATATTCCACTTCAGAAGACGGCCCGAAGTTTCAGGGCAAAATAGGACTTGCTTTAGGGGCTGGTCGGTGAGAACTTTGATAGGGTGAGCTTGAAAATACGGTCTCAATTTTCTGGAAGCAATCAGTAAACAGTAGGCGAGCTTTTCTAGCTTTGAATAATTCATTTCTGCCCCAGTGAGTCTTTTGCTGATATAGTAGACCGGGCGCTGAACTTTTGCATCCTCTCGTACCAGTGCTGCACTCAGGGCATGAGATGAAATTGCTAAGTATATGAAAAGGTCTTCGCCGTTGTTGGGCTTGGAAAGTATTGGAGGCACTTCCATGTGACGGATTAATTCATCGAAAGCTTTCTGGCACTCAAGTGTCCATTCGAAGTTCTTCTTTCCTTTCTTTAAAGCGTCAAAGAAGGGGATGCATTTATCAGTAGCTTTGGAAATGAATCGACTTAAGGCAGCAACTTTTCCATTTAGGCTCTGCAGTTCCTTCTTTGTTCTAGGGGCTTTGACTTTTCTTAGAGCAGTAATTTGAGCAGGATTGGCTTCAATGCCCCTAACGCTTACAATAAATCCCAAGAATTTCCCGGACTCTACTCCGAATGAACATTTTAAAGGGTTGAGCTTCATTCTGTATTTTCGGAGGATTTCGAACATCTCTGCTAAGTGGTCCATATGGTCAACTGCTTTCTTCGATTTCACTAACATATCATCGACATAGACTTCCATTGTTTTCCCAAGTTGCGATTTGAACATTGCGTTAACAAGCCTTTGATATGTTGCCCCTGCATTCTTCAATCCGAAGGGCATGACTTTGTAGCAGTAAAGACCAACATCTGTGACGAAGCTCGTATCTTCCTGGTCCGACTCATGCATCATAATCTGGTTATACCCGGAATAAGCATCCATAAAAGATAACAATTCGTGCCCGGCTGTTCCATCTACCAGCTGATCAATCCTTGGTAACGGGAAACGGTCTTTGGGACAGGCTTTGTTTAAATCTGAGAAATCAATGCACACTCTCCATTTTCCATTTGCCTTTTTAACCAGCACAGGATTTGAAACCCAATTTGGATATGTGGACTCTCTGATGAAATGATTTTCCATGAGTCGGTCTACTTCTTCCTTTAGTGCTGCTGATCTTTCCAGACCTTGGATTCTTCTCTTCTGTTTCACAGGCGTGAATTTCGGATCAATATTCAGAGTATGTACAGCAATCTCTGGAGATATTCCACACATATCGGCGTGACTCAAAGCGAAAACGTCCAGATTTGCTTTCAAAAATGATATTAGCATATTTTGGACTGCCATACTGAGTTGCGAACCCACATTTAGCACTTTGTTTGGGTCTTTAAGATCAACAGGTATTGGTACCGTTACTTCCATTGGCACCACTCGATTTTCCTCTGCACTGGCTTTTCTGGGGTCCATTTCTCTCCTTACACCACTATGCTCGCCAGTGCAGGGACCGCCCTGTATTTGCTACAAGGTTGGGCTTTTGATGCGGAGGGGGGCTGCCGCATCTTTTCCCATCTCTCTCTTCCTGGCCCCTCGAAGCTCTATAAGGTAGCATTCTCGCCCAGCATTTTGATCTCCTTTAATGACACCAACACCATTATCTGTAGGGAATTTCATAGTTAGGCACCACGGGGCCAGAATGGCTCTGAATGCAGCTAAAGTTGGACGGCCTAGGAAGGCATTGTAGGCAGAAAATCCATCAACAATTACAAAAGTTTGTTTCCAAACTACCCTTTTCTGCCCCTCTCCAAGTTCCACAAACAAGTAGACAGTTCCGATTGGTTGCTGCGGTTCCCCAGTGAACCCAACGATCTTTTGTGATGAAGCCTGAACATCATTCATTGGAATCTTCATTTGGTCAAATGTTTTCTTGAAGAGTATATTGCAGGAAGCACCGCAATCAATGAGCACTCGTCTTACAATAGCTGGCCCAATTCCTGCAGAAATGACCAAGGGATCTATGGTTGGAGCTTCAATACCCATAGAATCCCTAGCCTTGAACATAATATCATCATTAGAAGTTTTCTGCTGCTTCAGGGGTGCAGCGTCTTCTATAGCAAAAACATCTTCTTCTGCTGGGGTGTATTTCAAAGCACGAGCATATCGTTCCATTTCACCCCAGCTTCTGCCTGCTGGGTGTGGGCCTCCTGTAATCACATTGATAACTGGCCTTTCGGATTCATGTGCGGTATTTCCCTTACCCGAGCCAGATGGATGAGTAGGAAGCTGCTGCCCCTGAGTAGACGAATTTAGGTCATTCCTGCTCTTCTTAACATACTGTTTCAGCTTGTTTTCCCTTAACAACTCTTCAATTAAGCTCTTCAAATGACGGCATTCGTTGGTATCATGACCGGGTTGGTTATGAAATCTGCAGAATTTTCCATTTTGCATAGCACCCTTTCCAGGCTTTATCTCAGCCGGTTTAGGATACTCCACAGCATCTTTGGTGGCAAAGAAGATATTTTCCGGAGTGTCGGTTAATGGAGTGAAATCTGAGGGCTTGAAGAAGCGAGGTTTCTTTAGATCTTTTTGTTTCTTCCCATCGTTATTTTCCCTTTTCTGACTTCCGAAATCTTTCTTAGCTGAAGTAGAAATGTTATTCTCTACCCTTGTCGCCACCACTTTCATTGGTGCCGGAAGATTCTCCAAGCATATGAACTCGTCAGCTTTCTTATAGAATTTCTCGAGTGAATTTGGTTCTTTCATTTTCAGCCACTTCCCAAATTCACTTGACTTATCGATTGCTCGCATTAGATAAGTCAAGACCATTCGTGGTTCCGCGTTGTCGACTTCAGCAAGAGCTATATTGAAGCGATTCAGGAATGACTTAATAGGCTCTCCCGGAATCTGCTCAAGACTAGACAATGACATTATGTCTTTCGCCTTTGAAGCGTACAGCCTGAATTGCTCTTTAAACTTTCAGGTTAGATCGGAAAATTGGTCTACGGATCGAACGGGAAGCTTGGTAAACCAAAGAAGTGCCACTCCTTCCAAATATACTGGGAAATACCGGCACTTAATCTCATCAGTTGCCCTTGCGCCGGTCATGTGCCAGTCATATTTATACAAGAATTGATTTGGATCACTTGTCCCCCGATAAGCAGGAATGGTGGGGGGAACAAATTTTCTGGGAAACTCAGCTTTTAGAATCCTCTCAGTAACTGGAGTTTTACTCGGCGCGAATCCCCATTCGCTCTCATCTTCATTTCTCTGCATGCTTTCTTTCATTATTTGCCGAATCATGCCAGAGAGATATTCCTCATTGTTTAATGACTTTGCGGAGTAAACTTCGGCCATTTTCTCGGAAGTTTGTCCGGGCAAATGTTCGCGGAAAACTGGCGATGGCCTGGATCCTTCAGCTTGGAGGGGTGCCCTTTCAGCAGCACCTGATCCCCCTTGAGGAATATTTCTCCCTTCGGAGTTGTGAAGAGCATCAGCAATGTTTTCTTCATTATACACTGGTCTTTGACTAGCCCCGAGCAAAGCATTTAACTTCTCCATCATTAGAGTATTCTGAGTTTCAATCTGCTGATACAGCCCGGACACTGCGGCATCTAATTCTTCTCGCGTCACTCCAACACTTGGAGCTGCCTGACTTGGAGAAGGAGAAGTGGTAGTATTATCGTGAGCCTCTTCAGATCTGACAGACTTACGTTTCCTTCCAGGAGCCATTATATCCAACAGACTTCTGGTCTTGAGAGAGACTTTTTCAACAAACTTTTTTGAAGCAATGATGACAATATTCCTGAGTTGGGTTCTCAGTGAAAGCACCAAAAATGTTAACGCTGAAAATCGAACGTTAACACCCAGTGTGTGTAATAACAATGTGAAAGCACCACCCGTTGGTACGGGAACAGAATACAAGCTGAAAATAGCTGAAAATGGTAAAGGAACAACAGATTTATAGTGGTTCGGCCCGTAATTGAGCCTACGTCCACTTTATAGTCTTTTATTGCTGATCTGGTTACAATTTGATACAATGCACTTTGAATACAATTCACTTCGATCACTCAAACACTTCGGATTAGTAACTCAAACTCTGACGATGAGATTTGTCGAATCCATGTCGGATGTGTAGAATCTCGTTCAAAGCTTGTTGTAGTATCTTCGATGTTTGGAGTTCTTCGAGTCTTGGATGAGTTGAGAGTTCGGCAGAGTAATGACGCTTTTAGAAAATGATTGGCCAAAAGTCCTTTTCTAGTTGGAGTTGGGGCTGTATTTATAGGAGTGGTTCTGGGTGAAATTTAACCCCCAAGTCTTAGGTCGTGTACAACCTAAGTTAGGTCGTAGGTCGCGAGCGACCTAAGTTAGGTCGTGGCCCACTCGCGACTTAAAGAGTTAGCCTGATGGAGTTGCTCTCGGTCTTATCTGAACAAGGTGGCAAGCGGTAGGTCGTAAGCGACCTAGAGAAATGCGGCATAGGGAACTATGTTGGCTTTTTTAAACTGGGCATGTTATAGGTCGTGATGTTATAAGTCGTGAGCGACCTAAGGTAGGTCGTAGGTCGCACTTCCTTTTGAACCAGTTAAGTCGCTAAGACCATTATGCTGTTAGGTCGTTGAGACTATTAGGTCACAGATACCTTTAGGTCGCGGACATTTAGGTCATTGGAGAAGTTAAGTCGTGATACTTCATAAGTCGTTAGCACTCTTAGGTCATTGGAGAAGTTAGGTCGTAGATACCTTTTAGGTCGTTAGGTATGTTAGGTCGCGAAGTTCTTAGGTCGTGAAGTCCCTTCAGTAGTTTGGTCGTGAGAGCTGTTAGGTCGTGAAGAACTTTAGGTCGTTAGGTCGCTAACTTCCTTAGGTCGTTAGGTCGTAGAGTCTGTTAAGTCGTGAAGTCCCTTAGGTCGTGAAGAACTTTAGGTCGCAGAGTTTTAGGTCGGCATAAAAATGGGAGTTAACAACAAGTATGCCATCTTAACGAGCGACAACTACTTAAAACTCAACACAGGATAGCTTGGTAAGTTATCAACACGCGATAGCTACTTAAAGCTTAATGCTCGAAAGCTTAGGGAGCTATCAACATGCGATAGCTACATAAAGCTCAATGCTTGAAAGATTGGGGAGCTATCGACATGCGATAGCTACTTGAAACTCAACATGCTATAGCTTGGGAAGCTATCAACACATGACAACTACTTAAATCTCATTGCTCAAAAGCTTAGGGAGCTATCAACATGTGACAACTACTTAAAGCTCGACATGTGATAGCATGGGGAGCTATCAACATGCAACGGTCATTCGTAGTTCAACCCACGATAGCTTGAGTTATGTCAACACTCGATAGCTCTAGGGAGTTCAACCCGTGATATTTAAGGTAAAATCAACTCGCGATATCCCTAAGAGGCTTAGCATGTGATAATCATGTCAAGTTGGATTGAGATAATGAACAAAGTTAAGAAAAGAAGACTAAGTGCAAGTGATGATTGATACTGATAGTGAAATGGCTTTGGGAAATATATGTTAATGAAGAATAACTTAATTAAAGAATGTCATTGAGATTAAGCTTGATGAAGCTAAATGATGGCTCTCTCCGGCTCTAAAGATGACAAACAATTTGAGGAAGACAAATTGGATAAAAATGCTAATGTGCAAAATGCTAGAAGAAACTCTAAAACTCATGCCACAGCACATTGCCAAGCAATGGAGGAGAAACTGCTACTAAAACGGTACTCCCAGAGCAAGAGAACCAAGAAGATATGACACAAACCGAGATCAATTACAAAGCCAAGCTTCCGTGGTATATTGTGACCACTCCAAACTGACCAGCTTCCAATCCCATCATGGAGCTCCCATCATCGAATCACAAATGGTCGTCGTCGAAAATTATCAAAAATCGTCAAAATGGTCGTTGAAAAACTCACTTCAGAGTTGACTCGAAGTCGAGCTCGGGTAATCGCCTATTTGACTCGAAGCAGATTTTGGAAGCCCTGACTCGAAGTCGAACTCGGTTAATTACCCATTTGACTCGAAGCAAACATAGGAAATTCTGGTCCGAAATCAGACTCAGGTAAAACCAAGATTTTCTCCAAGCAAACATGAAAATGACTCAAAGCACCATTCGTCACCAACCCAGCACTTCAAGTTCAGTGACTCTAAGTGAATCATGTGCTGACTCCAAGCAAATGACAAATTTTCTCGGGTCGGACTCTAAGTAAAATACCACTGATCCATCTTCTTTTACCCATAACTTGAAAATGCGAACTCCAGATGCCCTGAAATTTGGAATGCAACCTTATGGGGCCTTCCTTGTCGCTCCAGACCGATCTCACCTGGTTTGAAATTTTTTGGGATTGTTACTGATCCATGACCCCATCCTAAGTGATCTGCCAGTTGTCTATTCACGACAAATAAGCAAGAACAATGGAGTAAGACTTATGCATCCAATTGTCTATTCATGACAAATAAGCGAGAATGATGGAGTAAGGCTTATGTAGCATCCAATTGTCTATTTTCGACAAATAAGCAAGAATGAAGGAGTAAGGCTTGTGCGGCATCCAATTGTCTATTCACGACAAATAAGCAAGAACGAAGGAGTAAGGCTTGTGTAGCAACCAATTGTCTATTCCTGATGAAAACGCAGGTGTGAGGGCGTAAGGCCTTTGTGGCAACCTATTTATCCATTCACGATAAAATAAGGTAAAACACCTAAGAACGACCTTTAAGTGTCAGGTACATGAATCAAACTGGTAAGTGTTAGGCCTGTGTGGCAATTTAAGATGAGACTACAGAAATTAGTCTAACATGCGTGTAAGAAATCTCATACCCATTAGAATGATGATTATGCATTACTATGATTTAATACTATTGTGATTTATTCTGTAGTTAATGATGATGATTGGAATAATGAAGGGAAAACCCATTTCGTGCTTTGGCGGCATGATCTCACTATATTTTTGTTTGTTAGGGTAAAGTCTTACTCATACCAGACTTTATGTCTGACCAACGTTTTCTTTATTTCCTATAAACTCACAGGTATCCATTCAAGTAGGCTAAGTTTATGGTTTAGATAGGTAACTTTTAGGAGGGCGAGCAAAGACTTTAAAGACGAAGCAGGAGGATTATGTTGCTAACAAAAGGTATTTTGAAATTTTTGTTGTATAAAACTAGGAACCATAACTGGTTATGTGTTGTGTTGGCATCTTCATATGTCAAAACAATACAACTCTTATTTTCTATTGTATTTACCCCAGCGTAGGAATAAGATGGGTTAAAGTTGATGTAATGAACCATGTAAAACAATCTGAAGCAATGAAACTTTATTTAGTTACTATGTTTATTTGTGTTATACAAATTAAATACAGAACTAACTTTGTCGCTGGAATCTGAAAAATAATTCGGGTGATGCCTGTAGCATCACCGGTGTCTTTTTTAGGGTCTTGTATTGGGGGATGTTACAACTTGGTATCAAAGCTTAGGTTAAGGAAATACCTAAGTAAAATAGAGCTAAGTATAAATTAAAATACTTGAAACGAATACCTTAGAGAAGGGAATACACTATATATATACATATAACATATTTATATTTTGATATAGATATTTATGAGTATATATCTACCCATCTATTATTGCTCTCATTCTCTTTACTTTCGTTTCTTATGAATCCTTGCTTGTGTAGAAAGATAGAATAGATCTACATAATAGACAATTGACTTTAGGAAGTACGAAAGAGAATCCTAGTAGAGGAGATGACATTATGCATACGAGTACATATGCACGCCCAGGTGGGCCTGCATTTAATCACAACGTGCATGCATTTTTAGTTGTACCTGTGGAAGTAGATTTGATAGTAGCATCCCCATATTTGAACTCCGTCTAGGCAGAAGCCGCTATTTTTTTATTCAGATTGCAATAACTTCTTCATACTAATTCAGAATCAAGCGAGACTTCGACCGATGGACTCCCATCTAAATTACAGACAATAAGCAACACTCGGATACTTCATCTAGTGAATGTATACCATAGTTCTCCATGGTGACTAACAGTTTTACTTCAAAAATAACAGGCGACATCCCTGTATTTGAACTCCGCCTAGGCAGAAGCCGCTATTTTTTTGTTCATACTGCGATAACTTCTTCATACTAACTCAGAATCGGGAAAAACTATGACCGATGGACTCCCACCTAAATTACGGAAAATATAGAACACTCGGATAATTCAGCTTATGGACGTATACCGTAGTTCTCCATGGTGGTTAACAGTTGTACTTAGAAAATAACAGGCAATATCCTCACTTCAACGCTCACTGTAGTTCTCCATAGTGACTAATAGTTGTACTTAGAAAATAAAAGGTTACATCCTCATATTTGAGCTCCGTCTAGGCAGAAGCCGCTATTTTTTTTTGTTCAGACTACAATAACTTCTTCATACTAACTCGGAATCAGGCAAAACTTCGACCGATGAACTCCTACCTAAATTACGGACAATATGGTACACTCGGATACTTCATCTTCTGAACGCACACCATAGTTCTCCATGGGGATTGAAAGTTGTACATAGAAATTAACAAGTTACCACATCCCCATATTTAAACTTCGCCTAGTGCAGAAGCCGCTATTTTTTTCGTTCAGACTGCAATATTTTCTTCATACTAACTCAAAATCCGACGAGACTTCGACCGATCAACTCCCACCAAAATTACGGAAAATATGGAACACTCGGATACTTCATCTTGTGAACGCACACCGTAGTTCTCCATGGGGACTGGCAGTTGTACTTAGAAAATAACAGGCTACCATATCCCCATATTTGAACTCCGTCTAGAGCAGAAGCCGCTATTTTTTTGTTCAGACTGTAATATCTTCTTCATACTAATTCGGAATCCGGTGAGACTTCGACCGATTAACTCCCACCTAAATTACGGACAATATGGAACACTTGGATACTTCATCTTGTGAACGCACACTGTAGTTCTCCATGGGGACTGACAGTTGTACTTAGAAAATAACAGGCTACCACATCCCTATATTTGAACCCTGCCTAGTGCAAAAACTGCTATTTTTTTTTTCAGACTACAATAACTTCTTCATACTAACTCGGAATTAGGCGATACTTCGACCGACGAACTCCCAACTAAATTACGGACAATATAGTACACTCGGATACTTCATCTTATGAATGCGCACAGTAGTTCTCCATGGGGACTAACAGTTTACTTAGAAAATAACATGGTACCACATCCTTATATTTGAAATCCGCCTTGTGCAGAAGCCGCTATTTTTTTCTTCAGACTGCAATAACTTCTTCATACTAATTCAGAATCCAGCAAGACTTCGACCGATTAACTCCGACCTAAATTACAAACAATATGAAACACTCGGATACTTCATCTTGTGAACACACACTGTAGTTCTCCACGGGGACTGACAGTTGTACTTAGAAAATAACAGGCTACCACACCCCATATTTGAACTCCGCCTAGTGAAGAAGCCGCTATTTTTTTGTTCAGAATCCAATAACTTTTTCATACTAACTCGGAATTAGGCGATACTTCGACCGATGAACTCCTACCTAAATTACGGACAATACAGTATAGTCGGATACTTCGTCACGCACACTGTAGTTCTCCATGATTACTAACAATTGTACTTAGAAAATAACAGGCTATATCCCCACTTCAACACTTACTGTAGTTCTCCATGGTGACTAATAGCTGTACTTAGAAAATAACAGGCTACATCCTCATATTTGAACTCCGCCAAGGCAGAAGCCGCTTTTTTTTCTTCAGACAACAATAACTTCTTGAAACTAACTCGGAATCAGGCAAAATTTCGACCGATGAACTCCCACCTAAATTACGGACAATATGGTTCACTTGGATACTTCGTCTTGCGAAGGCACACTGTAGTTCTCCATGGGGACCGACAATTTACTTAGAAAATAACATGCTACCACATCCCCATATTTGAAATCCGCCTAGTGTAGAAGTAGCTATTTTTTTTGTCCAGACTGCAATAACTTCTTCATACTAATTCGGAATCCGGCGAGACTTTGACCGATGAACTACCACCTAAATTACGAACAATATGGAACACTCGGATACTTCATCTTGTGAACGCACACCGTAGTTCTCCATAGGGACTGACAGTTGTACTTAGAAAATAACCGCTACCACATCCCCATATTAGAACTCCGCCTAGTGCAGAAGCCGTTACTTTTTTTGTTCAGACAACAATAACTTCTTAATACTAATTAGGAATCCGACGAGACTTTGACCGATTAACTCCCACCTTAATTACGGACAATATGGAACACTCTGATACTTCATATTGTGAACGCACACTATAGTTCTCTATGGGGACTGACAGTTGTACATAGAAAATAACAGGCTATCACATCCCCATATTTGAACTCCACCTAGTGCAGAAGCCGCTGTTTTTTCATTCAGACTGCAATAACTTCTTTATACCAATTCGGAATCTGGTGAGACTTCGACCGATTAACTCCCCCCAAAACTACGGACAATATGGAACACTCGGATAGTTCATCTTGTGAACTCACACTGTAGTTCTCCATGGGGACTGACAGTGGTACTTAGAAAATAACAGGCTACCACATCCCCATATTTGAACTCCGCCTAGTGATAGAATGCAATAACTTCTTCATACTAACTCGAAATCAGGCAAAACTTCAACCGATGAACTCCCACCTAAATTACGGACAATATGGTACACTCGGATACTTCATTTTGTGAACGCACACTTTAGTTCTCCATAGTTGTACTTAGAAAATAACAGGCTACCACATCCCCATATTTGAACTCCGCCTAGTACAGAAGCCGCTATTTTTTTATTCAGACTACAATAACTTCTTCATACTAACTCGGAATTAGGTGATACTTCGACCGATGAAACCCCACCTAAATTACGGACAATACGGTACAGTCGGATACTTCGTCTTGTGAACGCACACTGTAGTTCTCCATGGTGACTAACAGTTGTACTTAGAAAATAACAGGCTATATCTCCACTTCAACTCTCACTGTAGTTCTCCATGGTGACTAATAGTTGTATTTAGAAAATAACAGGCTACATCCTTATATTTAAACTCCGCCTAGGTAGAAGCCACTATTTTTTTTGTTCAGACTACAATAACTTCTTCATACTAACTCGAAATCAGGAAAAACTTCGATCGATGAACTCCCACCTAAATTACGGACAATATGGTACAGTCCGATACTTCATCTTGTGAACGCACACTGTAATTCTCCATGGAGACTGATAGTTTACTTAGAAAATAACATGCTACCACATCACCATATTTGAACTCCGCCTAGTGCAGAAGCCGTTATTTTTTTGTTCAGACTGCAATAACTTCTTCATACTAATTCGGAATCCGGCGAGACTTCGACCGGTTAACTCCCACCTAAATTACGGACAATATGGAACACTCGGATACTTCATATTGTGAACGCACGATGTAGTTCTCCATGGGGACTAACAGTTCTACTTAGAAAATAACAGGCTACAACATCCCCATATTTGAACTCCGCCTAGTGTAGAAGCCGCTATTTTTTTTGTTCAGACTGCAATAACTTTTTCATACTAGTTGGGAATCCGGCGAGACTTCGACCGATTAACTCCCACCTAAATTACAGACAATATGGAACACTCGGATACATCATCTTGTGAACGCACACTGTAGTTCTCCATGGGGCTGACAGTTGTAATTAGAAAATAACAGGTTACCACATCCCCGTATTTGAACTCCGCCTAGTGCAGAAGCCACTATTTTTTTGTTCAGACTACAATAACTTCTTCATACTAATTCAGAATCCGGTGAGACTTCGACTGACTAACTTCCACCAAAATTATGGACAATATGGAACACTCGGATACTTCATCTTGTGAACGCACACTGTATTTCTCCATGGGAACTGACAGTTGTACTTAGAAAATAACAGGCTACCACATCCACATATTTGCACTCTGCATAGTGCAGAAGCCGTGATTGTTTTTTTTTCAAACTGCAATAACTTCTTCATACTAACTCGGAATCAGGCAAAACTTATACCGATGAACTCCCACCTAATTTATGGACAATATGGTACACTCAAATACTTAATCTTGTGAACGCACGACATAGTTCTCCAAGAGGACTGACAATTTACTTAGAAAATAACATGGTACCACATCCTCATATTTGAACTCCGCCTAGTGGAGAAACCACTATTTTTTTTGTTCAGACTGCAATATTTTCTTCATAATAACTCGGAATCCGGTGAGACTTCGACCGATTAAATTCCACCAAAATTATGGACAATATGGAACACTCAGATACGTCATCTTTTGAACGCACACTGTAGTTCTCCATGGAGACTGACGGTTGTACTTCGAAAATAACAGGCTACCACATCTCCATATTTGAACTCCGCCTAGTGTAGAAGCTGCTTTTTTTTTGTTCAGACTGTAATAACTTCTTCATACTAACTCGGAATTATGCGATACTTCGACCGATGAACTCCGACCTAAATTAGGGACAATATGGTACCTTCGGATACTTCGTTTTGTGAACGCACACTATAGATCTCCATGGTGACTAATGGTTGTACTTAGAAAATAACAGGCTATATCCCTACTTCAACGCTACTGTAGTTCACCATGGTGACTAATCGTTGTACTTAGAAAATAACAGGCTATATCCTTATATTTGAACTCCGCCTAGGTAGAAGCCGCTATTTTTTTTGTTCAGACTGCAATAATTTCTTCATACGAACTCGAAATCAGGCAAAACTTCGACCGATGAACTCCCACCTAAATTACGGACAATATGGTACACTCGGATACTTCATCTTGTGAAGGCACATTGTAGTTCTCCATAGGGACTAACTGTTGTACTTAGAAAATAATAGCCTACCACATTCCCATATTTGAACTCCGCCTAGTGCAAAAGCCGCTATTTTTTTTTTCAAACTGCAATAACTTTTTCATACTGATTTGGAATCCGACAAGACTTCGACCGATTAACTTCCAGCTTAATTACGGACAATATGAAACACTTGGATACTTCATCTTGTGAATGCACACTATAGTTCTCCATGGGGATTGACAGTTGTACTTAGAAAATAACAGGCTTACTCATCCCTATATTTGACCTCCGATAAATGCAGAAGCCGCTATTTTTTTTGTTAAGACCGCAATAACTTCTTCATACTAATTCGGAATCCGGTGTGACTTCGACCGATTAACTCCCACCTAAATTACAGATAATATGGAACACTCGGATACTTCATCTTGTGAAAGCACGCTGTAGTTTTCCGTAGGGACTAATGATTGTACTTCGAAAATAACAGGCTACCACATCCCAAAATTTGAACTCCGCCTAGTGTAGAAGCCGCTATTCTTTTTTTTCAGACTGAAATAACTTCTTCATACTAACTCGGAATCAGGCAAAACTTCGGCCAATAAACTCCCACCTGAATTACAGACAATATGGTACACTCGGATACTTCATCTTACGAATGCACATTGTAGTTCTCCATGGGGACTGACAGTTGTACTTCGAAAATAACAGGCTACCGCATTCCCATATTTGAACTCCGCCTAGTGCAGAAGCCGCTATTTTTTTGTTCATACTGCAATAACTTTTTCATACTAATTCGGAATCCGGCGAGACTTCGACCGATTAAATCCCACCTTAATTACAGACAATATAGAACACTTGGATACTTTATCTCGTGAACGCACACTGTAGTTCTCCATGGGGACTGACAGTTGTACTTAGAAAATAACAGGCTACCGCATCCCCATATTTAACCTCCGATAAGTGCAGAAGCCACAATTTTTTTCGTTCAAACTGCAATAACTTCTTCATACCAATACGAAATCCGGTGAGACTTCTACCGATTAACTCCTATCTAAATTACGTACAATATGGAACACTCAGATACTTCATCTTGTGAATGCACACTGTAGTTCTCCATGGGACTGACGGTTGTACTTAGAAAATAACAGGCTACCACATCCCCATATTTGAACTTCGCCTAGTGCAGAAGCCGCTATTTTTTTTGTTCAGACTTCAATAACTTCTTTATACTAACTCGGAATTAGGCGATACTTCGACCGATGAACTCTCACTTAAATTACGGATAATACGGTACAGTCGGATACTTTGTCTTGTGAACGCACACTGTAGTTCTCCATGGTGACTAACAGTTGTACTTAGAAAATAACAAGCTATATCCCCAATTCAAGTCTCATTGTAATTCTCCATGGTGACTAATATTTATACTTCGAAAATAAAAGGCTACATCCTCATATGAACTCAGCCTAGGCAGAAGCCGCTATTTTTTTTGTTCAGACCGCAAAAACTTCTTCATACTAACTCGGAATCAGGCAAAACTTCGACCGATGAACTCCCACCTAAATTACGGACAATATAGTACACTCGGATACTTCATCTTGTGAAGGCACACTGTAGTTCTCCATGGGAACTTACAGTTTACTTAGAAAATAACATGGTACCACATCCCCATATTTGAACTCCGCCTAGTGCAGAAGCCGCTACTTTTTTGTTCAGCCTGCAATAACTTCTTCATACTAATTCGGAATTAGACGATGCTTCGACCGATGAACCCTCACCTAAATTACGGACAATACGGAACAGTCGGATTCTTCGTCTTATGAACGCACACTGTAGTTCTCCATGGGGATTGACAGTTGTACTTAGAAAATAACAGGCTACCACATCCCCATATTTGAACTCCGCCTAGTGTAGAAGCCGCTATTTTTTTGTTCAGACTGCAATAACTTCTTCATATGAATTCGTAATTCGGTGAGACTTCGACCGATTAATTCCCACCTAAATTACAGACAATATGGAACACTCGGATACTACACCTTGTGAACACACACTGTAGTTCTCCATGGAGACAGACAGTTGATCTTAGAAAATAATAGGCTACCACATCCCCATATTTGAACTCCGCCTTGTGCAGAAGACGCTATTTTTTGTTCAGACTGCAATAACTTCTTCGTACTAACTCGGAATCAAGCAAAACTTCGACCGATGAACTCCCACCTAAATTACGGACAATATGGTACACTCGGATTCTTCATCTTGTGAACATACACTGCAGTTCTCCAAGGGGACTGACACTTTACTTAAAAAATAACATGGTACCACATCCCCATATTTGAACTCCGCCTAGTGCAGAAGCCGCTATTTTTTTGTTCAGACCGCAATATTTTCTTCATACTAACTCGGAATCCGATGAGACTTCGACCGATTAACTCCCACCTAAGTTACGGACAATATGGAACACTCGAATACTTCATCTTTTGAACGCACACTGTAGTTCTCCATGGGGACTGGCAGTTGTACTTCGAAAATAACAGGCTACCACATCCCCATATTTGACCTCCAATAAGTGCAGAAGCCGCTATTTTTTCGTTCCGGCTGTAATAACTTCTTTATACTAATTCGGAATCCGGTGAGACTTCGACCGATTAACTCCCACCTAAATTACGGACAATATGGAACACTCGGATACTTCATCCTGTGAGCGCACACTATAGTTCTCCATGGGGACTGACGGTTGTACTTCAAAAATAACAGGCTACCACATCCCCAAATTTGAACTCCGCCTAGGGTAGAAGCCGCTATCTTTTTTGTTCAGATTGCAATAACTTCTTCATACTAACTTGGAATCAGGGAAAACTTCGACCGATGAACTCCCACCCAAATTACGGACAATATGGTACACTCGGATACTTCATCTTATTAACGCACACTGTAGTTCTCCAAGGGGACCGACAGTTTACTTAAAAAATAACATGGTACCACATACCCATATTTGAACTCCGCCTAGTGCAGAAGCCGCTATTTTTTTGTTCAGATTGCAATATTTTCTTCATACTAACTCGGAATCCGACGAGACTTCGACCGATCAACTCCCACCAAAATTACAGAAGATATGGAACACTTGGATACTTCATCTTGTGAATGCACACAGTAATTCTCCATAGGGATTGGCAGTGGTACTTAGAAAATAACAGGCTACCACATCCCCCTATTTGAACTCCGCCTAGTGTAAAAGCCGCTATTTTTTGTTCAGACTGCAATATTTTCTTCATACTAACTCGGAATCCGGCGAGGCTTCGACCGATTAACTCACACCTAAATTACGGACAATATGGAACACTCAAATACTTCATCTTATGAACGCACACTGTAGTTCTCCATGAAGATTGACAGTTGTAGTTAGAAAATAACAGGCTACCACATCCTCATATTTGAACTCCGCCTAGTGTAGAAGCCGCTATTTTTTTTTGTTCAGACTGCAATAACTTCTTCATACTAACTCGGAATTTGGCAATACTTCGACCGATGAATTCCTACCTAAATTACAGACAATACGGTACAGTCGGATACTTCGTCTTATGAACGCACATTGTAGTTCTCCATGTTGACTAACAATTGTACTTAGAAAATAACAGGCTACATCCCTACTTCAACGCTTACTGTAGTTCTCCATGGTGACTAATGGTTGTACTTAGAAAATAACAGGCTACATCCTCATATTTGAACTCCGCCTAGGCAGAAGCCGCTATTTCTTTTGTTCAAACTGCAGTAACGTCTTTATACTAACTTGGAATCAGGCAAAACTTCAACCGATGAACTTCCACCTAAATTACGAACAATATGGTACACTCGGATACTTCATCTTGTGAAGGCACATTGTAGTTCTCCATGGGAACTGACAGTTTACTTAGAAAATTACATGCTACCACATCCCCATATTTGAGCTCCGCCTAGTGCAGAAGCTGCTATTTTTTTGTTCAGACTGCAAAAACTTCTTCATACTAATTCGGAATCCAACGAGACTTCGATCGATTAACTTCCACCTGAATTACGGACAATATGGAACACTCGGATACTTCATCTTGTGAACGCACACCGTAGTTCTCTATGGGGACTGACAGTTGTACTTGGAAAATAACAGGCTACCACATCCTCATATTTGAACTCCGCCTAATGTAGAAGCTGCTATTTTTTTTGTTAAGACTGCAATAACTTCTTCATACTAATTCAGAATCCGATGAGACTTCGACCAATTAACTCCCACCTAAATTACAGACAATATGGTACACTCGGATACTTCATCTTATGAACGCACACTGAGTTCTCCATGGGGATTGACAGTTGTACTTAGAAAATAACAGGCTACCACATCCCTATATTTGAACTCCGCCTAGTGTAGAAGCCGCTATTTTTTTTTGTTCAGACTGCAATAACTTCTTCATATGAATTCGTAATCCGGTGGGACTTCGACCGATTAACTCCCACCTAAATTACGCCGCTTAGTGCATAAGCCGCTATTTTTTTGTTCAGACTACAATAACTTCTTCATACTAACTCGGTATCAGGCAAAACTTCGACCGATGAACTCCCACTTAAATTACAGATAATATGATACACTCGGATACTTCATCTTGTGAACACACACTGTATTTCTCTAAGGGGACTGACAGTTTACTTAGAAAATAACATGGTACTACATCCCTATATTTGAACTCCGCGTAGTGTAGAAGCCACTATTATTTTTGTTCAAACTGCAATATTTTCTTCATACTAACTCGGAATCCGATGAGACTTCGACCGATTAACTCCCACCTAAATTACGGACAATATGGAACACTCGGATACTTCAACTTGTGAACGCACACTTTATTTCTCAATGGGGACTGACAGTTGTACTTAGAAATAACAGGCTACCATACCCCAATATTTGAACTCCGTCTAGTGCAGAAGCCGCTATTTTTTTTATTTAGACTGCAATAACTTCTTCATACTAACCTGGAATCTGACAAAACTTCGACTGATGAACTCCCACCTAAATTACGGACAATATGGTACACTCAGATACTTCATCTTATGAATGCACACTGTAGTTCTCCATGGTGACTAACAGTTGTACTTAGAAATTAACAGGCTATATCTTATATTTGAATACTATTTCTCTATAAGATGTAAAAGGGTATATTTGGAATTTCAAAAAGACACCGGGTAAATCTATTCAATGAATTCTCTTTATTAGTAGTAAAGATAAAGATTATTGGCTAAGGAGGGGAGGCGGTCCTAAGAGTTCATGTAAAAGTTGGTAATGAAATGCCTTGCCCGATTATAGGGAATCTGGATATGAATGCTCTTTTTCAGCAGTTTTTGACGAACTTAGTACAACAACAAGTACCTCCTCAAGGCCAAAATGTACCTTGGGGCTCAGTGCAGCTGGTTAAGAAGGATTTTGCTAAGATGAATAAGGATTTCCAGAGCCTGGGAGGGAGATGTTTGATGGTATTAAACATGCGTGGAGGCAATTCATTGGCTGGTGATGTCTGACAAAATTTGTGAGGACTTAGAGCTGATAATCGCTTAGAAGGGGAAGCCATTATCTAGGTAGTTCAATGGACCAGTAAGCGTCTGGTGGGGAACTGTGAGAGCTAAAATTATTAAGCGAGAAATTACTTAGGAAAGGTTCAAGGAGATATTTGAGGAGTAGTATGTTCCTGGATCAGAGTTATTTGCAATGTATTGGGAATTTGTAGTGTTGCAAAAAGGGATTTTGACCACGTTGAAGTATGTGCAGAAGTTCAACACACTATCAAAGTATGTGGATTATCAAATTAGGACTCTGAGGAAGAAAGTAGGGAAATTTATCTTAGGTTGAGGCCAAGGTTGAGCGACCGAACAATGGCTCATTTAGCACTTCCGTTTAATGAAGTGGTAGATATAGTTGATGTGAGGTGAGGTGTGGGGTAGAAGGCTCAGGCTGATAAGAAAAAGAAGTTCACTCCTTATCAAAAAGTCAAGAAAGGCCATTAGCCTAAAGCAAAGGCTCAAGATGGTGGAGAACGAAAAGGGGTGGTAGAGATAACCTGCTATAATTATAGGTAGAAGGGGCACTTTGCAGTAAGTGTCCTAAGCCGATAGGAGTGGCAAAGGTTAAGCGCTTCATCCGTGATAAATCTAGGTATACGAAGAAAGACTGTCCCGAGTTAAAGCAGTCGAAGGTTTTATCTCTGGAAGGATCTTCGTTTGGACCGACTGCTGAGGAGAAAGGAAAGGTTGTGCTTGGAGGTATGATTTCGATTTCCAGTATATCAGTTAGTGTTCAGTTGGATAGTGGTGCTACTTACTCTTTTATTTCGAAATACTTGGTTAATGGGTTAGAATTAGGTACCACCTATTTGATTACATCCTTGTGTGTGGTTAATCTGATTGGTGGGTATATCACTCTCAGATTAAGGTGCACTGACCTTAAGTTAGGCTTGTGTGGACTTTTTTTTTGCGACCCATATGTGTTTGACTTCTAATGTATGGGGTAATTTTGGGTATGGACTGGTTAGTGCATAATAATGTTAGGATCTATTGTGCGGATAGGATTATCGCCTTACATAATCCTAGAGGTGGAGAGAGAACTGTGATAGCCTTGGACGTAATAAAAGAGAAGTCGGGCTTGATGTTATGTGCTATGAAAGATGATGTTGAGGTCAATCAAGTATGGGTGGTTAGGGAATTCACAGATGTTTTTAACCTATGATGGGATTACCACTAAGTAAGGCAATCGAGTTCCGAATAGAGTTAATGCCGGGGACGCAACCTATTAGTAGACTTCTAATAGAATGCCACCCAATGAGATGGAGGAATTAAAGAAGGAGCTAATAAAGCTTGAGGATAAAAGTTTCACTAGGCCGAGTAGTTCGCCATAGGGAGCATCTACGATATTCAAAAAGGAGTCAGACTGATCTTTACGATGTGTTGATTATCAAAAGCTGAATGAGTTTATCATAAAGAATCATTATCCTTTTCCCATGATAGACTTGTTTGATCAGTTGAGTGGAGCTTGGGTGTTCTTGTAATTAAACTTGGCAATGGGTTTCCATCAACTGAGAGTAGCAGAAGATAGTATTCCATTAACCATGTTTCGAACAAGGTACAATATATATGAATAGTTATGATGCTTTTTGGATTGACCAACGCTCCTACATTCTTTATTGATCATATAAACCGAATCTTTTGTGATCAATTTGATAGATTTGTGTTGCTCTTCATTATTGATATCATGGTATATTCAAAGGATAAGAGAGACCATGAAGTTTATCTTAGATTGGTGTTGGAGATGTTAAGACAACACAAGTTGAAGGCGAAGTTTTCAAAATGTCACTTTTGAAAACGAAAGGTTAAGTTTCTTGGGTATGTTATGTCAGAGAATGGATTAGTCGTGGACCCATCAAAGATATAAAGCATTAATACTTGGAAGAGGCCAGAGATGGTCATGGAGACAAGAAGTTCCTTGGGTTTAGCTAGCTACTACCATAGATTCATTAAGGATTTCTCACGTATAATGGTGCTCTTGACTCGGTTGACAAGGAAGAATAAGAAATTCATGTGGATTGATAAGTGCGAAGAGTCATTTCAAAAGTTGAAGAAGTTATTTACAAATGCTCCTATCTTGATCATGCCTGAAGGAAATCAGGAATAGGTAGTGTATACCGGTGCTTGTTGGGAGTAGTGTCGATGCAAAGAGGCGGGTGATAGCTTATGCATCAAGGCAATTAAGGCTGCCTGAGGCTAGATATCTGACTCGCGACTTGGAGTTAGTAGCGGTAGAGTTTGTGTTGAAGATTTGGAGACAATACTTGTTGGGAGAGAGTTTTAAGTTGTACACGGACCATAAGTCCCTTAGGTATCTATTATTTCAGAAGGAGTTGAATATGAAGGAATAAAGATGGTTGTAATTTCTGGCGGTATATGACTTTGGGATATAATTACGCAAGGAATGGGAACAAAGTTGTTGATGCTCTAAGTAGGAGCATTAGAATGAAGTATTAACCAGCGTGAAAAATCAAAGATGTTAGAAACATTATCCTCTTATGGAGTGCATTATAGGAAAAATAGAAGATCAAGTAGGGATCTGATTATGTTAGCTAGTTTGGAGGTACGTCCCGCCCTTGTGGAAAGAATTGCTGCAAGAAAAAGGGAGGACCCAATAATAGCTGAGAGGATTAGGCGATTAGAGATTGTTGCAAACGTTGAACATCTAAAAGGTTTCGAGTTGGACTCGAAGGATGGTTTAGGAAGAAAGGAAGACTGTGTTCTGGATGTAGAAGATCTTCAGAAGGAGGTCTTGGAGGAAAGCCATCAATCCCAGTTACTGTTCATCCCCGGGGCACGAAGATTTATCGTGACATGAAGAGAGTCTTATTTTGGGAAGGAATGAAAAGAGGTATAGGAGAATGTGTGAAGATGTGCTTCACTAGTCAGTAAGTGAAGGTTGAGCATCAAAAGCATAGTGATTTACATCAAACCTTCAAAGTGTCGACTTGAAAGTAAAACTAGGAACTATAGTTGGTTAGGTGTGGTGTCAGCATCTTCATATGTTAGGTACATCACAATTCTTATTTTATATTGTATTTACCCCAATGTGGGAATGAGATGGGTTAAAGTTGATGTAATGAATCATGTAAAACAATATAAACAAATGAGACTTTTTTTAGTTGATCTGTTTACTTTATGCTGTACAAATTAAATACTGAGGTCACTTTACCCTTGGAAAATGATTCTAGTGATGAATGCACCATCGTCAACGTTTATTTTCATGTTTCGAAATAGGGGATCTTACAACTAGCTAGGAAGAGGAAGATTAACTCCAATTCGAATCAGCTTTAAAAGGGAAATCTCTTCAAAAAGTATTTCCAGGTGAGTGGATTTATTACGATGTGTTATAATGTAAGAAAGCAATTGGATTTTTTTATATATCTATTTAAAATTGAAAATATAATTTTTAATCCGAACCAATGATTTTCAGTTCGTAAATCTTATGAATTGTATGAACTAGAAATCGCTAGGAAAAGTTTGAACACTATAATTATAACAACTTGGGAGGGAAAGGTAAAATAAATTGAAACTACTTTATTTCTATAGATCTGGTTCTTATATGATAAGTAGGATTGATTTTGATGAATAAAAAGGTAGTTGAATACACCCTTTAGAATTTACCTAGAAATTCTATTAACCTTGAAATATATAGAGAATATTGATATAAATATATATGGGTAATTGGTTGAAATGTTACATACGGCTATTGAGATAAACAAGTTAAAGTTGTGTATAAAGAAAAATATATACTATATCCAAAATACTATTAAAAATAAACCCTTACATCTATACTTGAATCCACAAAGAAGATGAACAAAACAAGTAAGATAATAGACCTAAAACATCAATTTAAACATCTAAATGGATGGTCAGATGTCTAGATTTTAGAAAATACAAAATAGAAAGGAATCAGTTCAAATCTGGCATGATTTAGACTTTGGACTTATATTCAGGCATTTGGAACCAAAGTCAAACGTTTGAATATTGGCTCGGACATCTGAATGCCTATAGCTAAATTTTTCTACAGGGTATCAAAGGTCTGATTTAAAAATCAAACGTTTGAATGAATGGAAATATGCCTAGCTAAAACCTAGGCCTAGTGCATGCCAAGTTAGGTGGATCAAGAAAACTTGTTCCCACTTCTTCGACCACTAGGGAGTCCATGGAACCGAATGGTGTCATTGCAACGAGATGGAATAAGCATCACACTAGGCGGCATCCTATATTCTCACTTCACGAAGTTGTAAAGCATAGCACTCAACGTGGCATGCGATCCTTCGCAATTAAATGCTTTGGAGCATATAGGCATTAATGGGCTGTTAATCTATGATTTTGAGGCAAATAAACTCAGGCATATTAATGTGTACTCACTGATGTGCATAGTTATAGGCACTGACGAGGAGGTTGCACATTGTTTTAGTGGCAAGTGGGCTCAAATATTGAGATGTATACGCGGTGATGTGAATAGAAAACAGGATATCGGGCACTAACGGGGAGGGTACTCATTGTTTTTGTGGCAATTAGGCTCAAACACTGTGATGTATACCCAGTGTTGTACGCAGAATAACAAATGTTAACAAGTAGGTTACTCAATGCTTTCAGGGAAATATCGGCTCAGGCATTGTGAGGAATACTCGACAGGATACGATGACCATGGGGATCGTATACTTGGGATTCATGTTGGAGATTTTCTACTTAGTGTATTCATTTGGTGGTTCATCATTGAGGATGTTTATTCGATGTACAGTTAGGTACCCTTAGAGCTATTGCACCTTAGTATGTAGATTACTAGTTCCTTATACATAGCCTATGAACATAAATAAACGCCCTAGGTCATGTAGATTATAAAGGAATTTAATTACATGTGAATACCATACACTAGTGGCACAATTCGTTCACCAAACTTTGTCTAATCCCCTCCTTTTCTTTTCCTTTATATCCGCTACAGGAGAACAGAGAAGCAGGTGAGTTGATTTGGAAAAGGTGCATGGAGATGGTGATGTGATGCATGGAGATTTATTAATTTATATAGACATTCTTCCACGTACATTATTTTGTCTAGTAGACAGGCTTTTATTATGAAGTTATTCAATGATTTTATTTTATCAGACGTTATATGTACCACTGTTATTTTAAAGTTGTACTACTTTGTGTAATTTTCAATATTTATATTTTATTTCCTTCTGCTTTGAGATCTGAAAGTGTAGAATGTTCTAAAATTGTATAAGTCTCTACATCTTGTAAACCTTAAAACCTAACGATTCATACTTCTTAGAATGATGCAAGTTCAAATGCCATTTCTGGGCATTGGGTCGGTGTGTCCGGAGGTGTAGGTTGTTACTCTTGGTATTAGTGCCTTGGTTTAGGATTTCTTAGGGATTAGGCATGTAGTGAGAGAACATGCTTATATATTTTCAAAGTTATACTGTTACAGCTAAATTTTCTATTTTGAACAGACTTTAACGGTCGAATTAGACGAACAAACGATGAATAAATGACCCAAGGACATATGAAATATCATAACAAGGCAAGAAAACTAAAACTTCAAAAAAATAGTCAAAAATAGTTGAAATTTGGAATGTCACATTATTGGCCTGAAGTGCGTCCTTAAGCAAAGTAAGGATGGGCCCGAAGTAGGTCGATACCGAGCTAGCCTGAAGCATGTCGTGATGGAAAGTAAGGATCCGCCCGAAGTAGGTCGGTACTGAGCTAGCCTGAAGTGCATCCTGAAAAAAAGCAAGGATGAGCACGAAGTAGGTCGGTATCGAGCTAGCATGAAGCACATCCTAAAGAAAAGCAGGGATCGGGCTGAAGTTGGTTGGCAACGAGCTAGCCCGAAGCGTGTCCTAAAGCAGAGCAAGGATTAGCCCGAAGTAGGTCGGCACCGAGCTAGCCTGAAGCGCGTCCTGAAACAAAGCAAGGATCGACCCAAAGCGGATTTCAAATGAAATTAGAAGGCCAAGATGAAGACGAAACGACTCGAAAACATGAAAGCACACCTAAATGGATTAGAGAAACAACTCGGGAAAGTTTCATTTAATTTGGAGCTAAGTGCATTGCTCGGTACCGAGCTATCCATAGGTTGGCACCGACTTATCATGCCTCCTCGTTACACTTCCCAAACTTCATATGACTCATACTCTAATCCATCTACTGGCGATCAAGTGGTTTTTCTATGATTTGGATGAGAAATTCCAAGGTATGTGAGAAGAAAGACAAGAAAGTGTGGTAACTCAAGTGATGGATGAAAGATTACTAGAATCAACAAAAGTCAATGAAAAGGGTTTGGAACCTATCAACTAGAAGATAGAGGAGCAGAGCAAGAGTTGAAGTTGATGTTGCACCAATACTTACAACTCGGTACCAAGCTACATACCTTGGTACCAACCTATCATATTGGGTCGTGGTGTTCTGGTTTCTAGTACAACATTGGGTATTCATCTAGACTCTAGTGCAAGCTTGATTCTGACCCAATACCTCTGCTTACGTATAAATACCAACCTACATGAAACTAAATAAGGATCTGGATTCTGCTAACTCCATACACGAAAGCTCTGCCTCTTCTTCATCTCCTACCTCTACACAATAGTCACCTAAACAACTATTCTGGACAGTTCTTAGCCATAGAACTTGTCAAACCCCTATACTAGTGACTTATACCCTCTCTAATTCTCTGTAATCCAACACAAACTCTACCAAATCAATCAATAAAAACTATAAAGTGGACATAGGCCAAAGATTGAAAAACCACTATAAAAATCTTGTGTCTCTCTGTTCTATTTTATTTTCAATACTATCTACTAGATCTAAGTCATACAGGTTGCCTACAACTCAATCTTGGGTACTGATCCATTTTTGGCATCAACATTTTGGTGCTTTTACTGAGAAAACTGAATCCAGGCTTAGATCTATCTCTCTATTTTAGATTGGATAGATCCAGAAGTTAGATCCAGAAAACTTGCTGAGCTTGAAGAACTTGAAGAGTTGTTGACAAAAAGGCATGGCACCAAGAAGATCTAATAGATCCTCAAGAGCTGTGATTGGTGGTGATGAAGGGAATGCTCACCAAACTGAAGTAAGCAATCAATAAGCAATTCTGAGATCCTCTGCTCAGCACGAAGTAATAACTAGAGGAGAGTTTGATAAGATGATCCATGAACTCAACTAGAAGATGGTGGATAACCAAAAAGCTCTCATGGACAAAATAGATGCTTTGCTCATTCTTCAGCCCCGAACTACTAGGAGAGTTGGGAGAGAAACTTATCTTGCAATATAACAAGAGAACTCTTTGGTTTCTGGCCTAAATAAGAGAGATGGAAAGCAAAAGTAGAAGGATTTAACTATCGGAGTTGCAAAAGCTATTGCAAGAGGAAGTAGCAACACTCCCCTCGCAAGAAAACAACTTGGTACCAAGCCAACACAACTCGGTACCGACCCAAATATCTCACTTGATGATGCTTACGAGGGAGATGCATTGCCGGTTTCTGACTCTGATAATGACATGCGGTTGGATGATGGTGAATTTGGGTTGAATAATGGCATTAATGAACAAAATGTTGGAGCTGGAGTTCAAACTGCCATGGTAAGACTAACCAGTGGCCAACGGAACTCTACAAGAGTGGTTCTCCCAAAGAATGGAGAACCTAGACTTTAGCTGGCAAGCCGAGATTGTTTGCAGAGCAGAACACTTGGTGCAGCCCCTGACAGTCGACTTGTAGATTATCACACCAACGAGGAGTACTTCACTGACATGGTCAAACGGTTGGTGGAGGAAATCAAAAGTAGGAAAGATGAAGATTGGGGTTTCACACCAAGCAGAACTCCATTTTTTGAAAATGTTCTGAAAGAAGAATATCCCCGAAAGTTTGCCATGCTATCAATGCCATCCTAGTACGGAACCACTGATCCCCGACAACACTTACTTTCATACGAATGGCATATGCATGGAGCAGGAGCTACAGATGTTGTTCGATGCAGATGTTTCCCTATCTTATTGGAAGGATTTTCTTCCATGCAGTTTACTTGGCTCACACCAAAGTCTATTTCTACTTTTGACAAATTAGCTAAGAAATTCCAATAGCAGTTCAGGCTCCATGCTGCCCGACTAAAGGACGTGATGTCCCAATCTAGCCTGTCTCAAGGAGCCAAGGAGTCTAAAAGTTTTATTGAATCAATTAAACATCACTGTTATGGAAGTTAGCAATCCGTAGGTGGATCTTGTATGTATGGCCTTGGTGCGGAGCATTCACCCGGATACAAATTTCGGTAGATGGTTAAAGATGAAGAAACCCGTCACTATGGAAGAATTTCATCGAAAGGTGAATTAGTTCCCGTGAAGTAGGACTGCCGAAAGAGGGGTTGGTGATGAACAATCGAAGGAAGTAATCTAGAGCAACATCACAATAAATGTTGAAAACTCTAACAATCATAAGAAAAGAAGTCTAAACTCTGGGAACAGGAATAACGTGACTGCGAAATGTCCGAACAACTTTGGATTGGAAGATTACATCCCCTTAAGTAATACGGCAAAGAATATATATCTTACTACTCAGGAAATTGAGCAATATGAGAAGCCACCCAGGAGGGAAGTGACGGAGCAGGAGAAACATTCCGGGAAGTATTGTCGCTTCCACAAAACACATTAGGCATAACACCTACGAATGCCGACACTTGAGGAATCTTATTGAGGAGCTGATAAGGAATAACAAGCTCCAACAGTATGTTAGGCAACTGCGGAATGGTGGAGAAACTACAAGACCCTAGGGTCTAACTGCTTAAGGAAAATCGCCTGGATCCAACTGATAGGGGCCCAGGTGAGCTGATGAAAGACTGGTTATCAAATAACTTTCGAGCTAGCCAGTCACCTAGGAATGCAACAGCAACCTAAACCAATATTGTTTCATTCATCGTTATCTAATTTCCTTTCACAACTAAGCCTCCTAGATACACTGTGGACATTGTAAATAGGCAGGACTTACCATTTATTCTACTCATTAATAGAATCTAATTTTTGAACCAATGGAACCGTGTTCTTGTAAGCAAAACTCATATACCATGCAATCAAAAGCACAACCTAGAAAATGCTCCTCTGCCTTCGAATGAAGGACGGGGAGTGTAGACTAACTAATCGCCGAATTGACAGGTCATATCGATCCTCAACCTTCTAAGAATGGGTGTTTTCCCAAGGCTAACAACGTTGAGAAGGTCTAAATGGCTAGATCGAAAGATCGTATTGATCCTCAACCTCTTGAGAACCGGCGTTGTCCCAATACTGGAAACTTCGTTAAGGTCTAAACCACCGGATCGATGTGGAAAATCGATCCCAACCTTCTAAGAACCGGAATTGTCCCAAGACTAGCAATGTCAGGAAGGTTTAAACTGCTAGATCAATGGGTCATATTAATCCCCAACCTTCTAATAACCGACGTTGTCCCAAGACAGGCAACGTCAGGAAGGTCTAAACCACCGGATCAATATGTCATATCAATCCCCAACCTTTTGACAACTGGCATTGTCCCAAGGCTGACAACATGGGGAAGGTCTAAATCGTTAGATCGATGAATCATATCGATCCTTAACCTTCTAAGAACCAGAGTTGTTCTAAGACTGGCAACGTCAGGAAGGCCAAAACCGCCGGATCGATGGGGAAAATCGATCCCAACCTTCTGAGAACCAACGTTGTCCCAAGAATAGCAACGTCGGGAATGTTTAAACTGCCAAATCGATGGGTCTTATTGATCCCCAAGCTTATGAGAACCGGTGTTGTCCCAAAACTGGAAATGTCAAAAAGGTCTAAACCGTCGGATCAATGGGTCGTATCGATCCCCAACCTTTGGAGAACCGACATTGGCCCAAGATTGGCAACGTCAGGAAGGTCTAAACCGCATATCGATGGGTCATATCGATCCCCAATCTTCTGAGAACCGGTGTTGTCCCAAGACTGGTAATGTAGGGAAGGTTTAAACTGTAGGTTCGATGGGTTGCATCGATCCCCAACCCATTGAGAATCGGTGTTTCCCCAAGACTAGCAACGTCGGGATGGTTTAAACTATTGGATCGATGGGTCATATCGATAACCAACCTTCTGAGAATCGGCGTCGTCCCAAGACAGGGAACATCGGGAAGGGTTAAACCATCAGATCTATGGGTCATATCGATCCCCAACCTTTTGAGAACCGGCATTGTCCTAAGACTGGCAACTTTGGGAAGGTTTAAACCGCTGGATCGTTTGGTCATATCAATCTCCAACCTTCTAAGAACTAGCATTGTCCTAAGACTAGCGATATCAGGAGGGTCTTAACCACTGGATTGACGGTCACATCGACCCTTCACCTTCCGAAATTGGCATTGCCCAAAGACCGTCAATGTCAAAAAGAGAAACCAACTTCCAGAGTCGTTGCTACCGGAAGACTGGCAGGAGCAAACTATCGCCCGAAGATAGGCGATGACATGTGGCAGCTTCAGAATCAAATTGTTGATGCACTAGTCTTCGAAGGCAGAAGCAGGTGCTTGACTGAGTTTTCAACTCTAACTTTGCAGGAATCAGCAGTTTCCTGGAGATAGGCGGCACCATGGAAAAATCCTCGAAATTGAACCGTTTGTGTGCTAGTTTCCTATGATAAAAACCAAAACACGACTGGATCCTCAACTGTGAACAATGAAATGGTTTTTTATGATGAAAGTGACGACTCATCTTTAGAATACCTGCATGCAAAATGATGTTAGCTAAAGAAATCAACTTGGAAGAATTCGATCACAGCCCAGAGATTGGTAACATCGAAAATATAACGCTTGGAATCAGGCAGTAGAAGTACTAGTTCCCAAAGATAAGAACCATATTGTAGGTAAAACATCCGAGATAACACTTATAGCCAAGTGGGATGTGCACTACTGAATATAAGCAAGGAAAGTAACGGAAGGCTAGGAATCTAACCATCAGATTGACCCTTTCCCAGAGTAGGATTGGGAATCGAACAGAGGGCAATTAGACGAATTGCTCAAGATGTCTGGTCTCTTATAAATTTCCCAACCTTCTGAATACCGATGTTGCCCGAAGACTGGCGACAACGGAAAGGTTCTCTCAACCAAACCAAGAACCGATCGAATAATTCGGTCTCGACCTTCAGGTTTTTTCCATCGCTTGATGTTAGGCGATGATGAGAAGGATTGATAACCTACTTAAGGAGCAACCGGATCATTTTAGTCCCAACTTGCAGGAATATGCCCTCGCTCGAAGATTGGCAATGCTAAGGAGAAACCATTAGGATGGCACCATTAATACATTGGCTTTTGGAGACAGAAGCAGGAGCTCGATCGAATCTTCAGCCCCACCTCGTGGAATCTAAAACTACCTGAAGATTGAAAACATTAGAAAGAAACCGCCTTTTAACATTCGAGGATCTAGCATCTCTCGAAGGTAGGCAACGTCGGGACGGCATAATCATAATATCTTTAATCTGATGTTGCCCAGAGACTAGCAACATTAGGAAGGAGTATTCACTTTCAAGTAAATCGAATCTGTTGACTCTAATCTGCACATATCAACTGTTGCTCGGAGATAGGTAACATCTAGGACGAATCTTCAGAATTGAACCATCGATATTCCACATTTTCGAATATAGAAACTGATGCACCACTGGATCTCCGACTCCAAACTTTAGGAACTCAATTGTTTTCCAGCAATAGGCAGTCTCAAAAAAGTAATTCTCAAAATTGAGAAATTAAACAGTCAATTCCCAGAGACGAAGACTAGTGTACATACTGGACTCTGAAGACCGCAAAGAGAGTGGAATCGTTGAAGACTCCCACAAAGGACTATCCACTCAAAGGAATTCTCCCGAAAAGCAAGAATGAGCGGAAGAAACTTCCTCGAAAAATGCCATGGTCCATGGTAAAAACGGAGTGCTATATAGGAGAAATTTCTCCACACCCTCCTTTAGCATGTAACCAAAGATGAAGCTAGGAAGATCCTCATGGAAGACCATGAGGGCAGCCGTGGTGATCACACCGGGGGGTAGACATTGGCAAAGAAGGTGCTTCACTTTGGATATTTATGACTGATAATAAATTAGAATGTAACTGACAACACCAAGTAGTACGATCGGTTCTAGAGATTTGCAAAAATACCGAGAGCCTCATCGATGGAATTTAAGCAAATGGTCAGCTCGTAGCCTTTTGTAATTTGAGAAATCAACAGTATCAGTGTGCAACTGGTGATAAAGAGTGGAGAAAAATATGCTATTATTGCAGTCGACTATTGGTGGCGAAGCGGAACCGTTCGCCACGATCGCGATTTAAAAAGTAAATGGACCAGTGGAAGAGTGGACAAAAAGATCTCAATACCAAGAGGAACATCCTGGTACCGAAGGCTCGAAGTTGAGTGATTGATATCCAGTTGCCGGAGATAGAAACTGATGCACAACCGAGCTTCTACCCACAACCTACAAGAATCTGCTATTGCTTGGAGATTGGCAATGTGGGGATGGTTTAATCACCGACCATAAGGAATTCTATTATTCCCTGGAAATAGGAAACTTCAAAGAATGATAATTAGAATTGAATAATTCACGCGCTAGTTTCTGAAGATTGAAACTAGTGCCTGACCAGATTCCAACAACAACATTTTTGCTTAAGCAGGACACACTCGGTCAAGAATAGGCGAGGATAGTCGTTGAAAATCCAGAACAAGTATTGTCGGACTTTCCTGATCCAAGGTTGGGATTATGGAAGCACAATCGGACTGGGATGTAGCAACCCGCCTTTTGAAAATTCCAAAAGTCATCGTTTCATAACAATGATAGACTCTTGAATCTCACAAAAGATAGATCATCAGGGTAAAATTTAAAACAAAACACTAAAACAAGGTATCGATGGGATCTCACAATGGAATGACAGCATATAATATACTGAATATAAATGGACAGAATATAATGAAAATATATAAGAGAGCACTAGAGAAAGAAATTTATAAATAAGTATCAGTATAGAAAGTCTGAATACATCAGCTCCAAAAAACCACAAAGTTCTGAATAAATATATGATACACTAGTCTCATGCACAAATAACAGGTCTGTCATGTAATACTAAAATATCAAGTATATATATCTCAAAATATCGATGCCACGCCTCCAAAGAGCTCCAGCTGCACATCTAGACAGTGTATTTCTAAAAGCACTTGACTCCCAAATTACTCTATCGAGTACCGAGAGTTGTAATGACATAAGCGGACAAAGACAAAACGCAGGCAGACATAAAGCCTGGTGTGAGGGGAATTATCTGAAAATAATGTATATCAAAGCTATGTACAAATGAAAAGGAAACAACTTAACCACAACCGGCCCTCCCCACAAACATGGCTTAGGGGAAATCCGGACTGCTTATAAACAAGTATAGTAAACCCATCTAAAAAAATAAGGGATCATACCATAACCTTCTTTACTCCTATAATCAACGAGTCAGCATAAGTAATATAATGTGATTGATGTTGAGACTTGGTTTTGATTTATGACATAAAGCTATCACTATGACATACAGATTTGACGACTGCCACGACAAAAAGAGAATATATACTACAAGGAGACAAGACTTCAAAACCGATGCATCAACTATATTATTTTGTTTTTGAGTCTTAGGTCAACACTGTTAAAATCTCTCCTCGGTTACGTATATATTTAGCTTATATATATTCTATTATTCTATTTTCACATTTCTTTTATACATATATAAGCATATAACAAAAGTATGAAAGTTATATATATTTTTATATGAAAACTGTGCATATTGCACAAAATACACCAGGTCAGTTGACTGACCTAGAGGACCAGTCGATTGACACTGGAATTTTTGTGCAACATGCACAATGCACAAATATATATAAATTTAAATATTTAAATTCGTTTGAACATTCAGTCGACTGAACTAGAGGCCCAGTCGACTGAATTTCTATAACAGCCACTTTTCGAAAAGACACGACTTTTTGTGAAGAGTTGCGAACCTCTAATGAAAAGATTCGGACGCAACACTTCGATCGAAACTCTTCACCAACAGTTGCTGCTTTCTAATCTTTATAAATACATACTTCAACTTCATTTCAAATCACCGAATCATAATCTAATTCTCTGATCTTTGCTCTTCTATCTATTTGCAATACATTTTCAATTATTCTGCATTAAAGCAATACTATACCTTTCTACTCTTCATATACTTCAAATATATATTTATACTCGAGGAGAAGATTATAGGAAAGGTGTACTACAAGTGACAAATCCATGTTATTAAGAACACACAAAGTCCAAAGTATTATTGTATTTGTCGAAGTCCTGTTCTGCTACTCAGGCGTGTGAAGTCCTCTTCGGATGCTGAGGTGAAATCCTGTTCTTCTGCTCAGGTCCTTGTTCGACTGCTCAAGGGTTGTATATACCTGTTCCTCCGGGTTAAGTGAGGGTTATTAGTGAAATTCCAGAAGGAGTCTGGGACTGGACGTAGGACGGTGCTCCGAACCAGTATAAAAATCTCTGGTGTCATTTTACTATACTGCTTTTATATTCCGCACTATTTACAGTATAGCTATCATCGCTATACTCTGTATTATCATATATCCATATTACACGATCCTTAGCACACTTTCATTTGGTATCAGAGCAAGGTCATCATATAACCGTAACATAGTTATCTGATAATCTAATAATATGGACACTAACACTAGCACTAGCACTAGCACTAGCTTCATTGAAGGACAATCCACTGCACGTCCACCACTATTTAATGGCATGAATTATAACTATTGGGCAACAAGAATGAGAATATATATGCAAGCAAGTAGTTTTGATTCATGGAATATAACTCAGTCAGAATATACTATTCCTACTACAGAGTATTCTACTTGGTCAAATACACAAAAACTAGATGCCACAGCAAATGCAAAAGCCATGAATATGTTGTTTTATGCTTTAGATAAAAATGAGTTTAACCGTCTTAGCATGTGCAATACTGCATATGAAATATGGGGTACACTCAAAGTTACTCATGAAGGAACTAACAAGGTCAAACAAAGCAAAATATCCATGCTCAAAAGTCAGTTTCAAAACTTTAGGATGAAAGAAAATGAATCTATAAATGATATGTATTCAAGATTTCAGGATATTTACCATTCATTAGTAGGACTAAGAGAAAAATATTCAGACTTTGATATTGTTTCCAAAATCCTTAACTCTTTAACGGAAGAATGGGAAAGAAAAGTTCTCGCTATTGAAGAAGCGAACGATATTTCCAAAATAACTCCGGAAGAGTTAATAGGAAATCTAATGTCCTACGAAGTGAATTTGCAGGCTAAACGAGTTAAAGCTCAAGATAAAAAGAATATAGCATTCCATGTAGAACAAGATGAATCAGATTTAGACAAAGACGACCTAGCTTTTATTGCCAAAAACTTCAAGAAATTCTTGAAATATAGAAAAGGAAACAGAAATAATGGCAAGAGGAACTCAAACAGCAATAAACCACCGTCTTTATCAGTTATGGAGTGTTTTAACTGTCACAAAAAGGGGCATATGTAGAAGGACTGTCCAGATCAAAAGAAAGAATATCGAAATAAAAGGAAGGACAAATTCAAAAGAAAAGCCTTTTCAGTCACATGGGATGATTCAGATTCCTCATCTTCTTCTTCGGGAAGTGAAAGTGACAGCGATAATGAAAAAGCTAACGTATGTTTTATGGCTAAAGCTAATGAGGTTAGTAATTTTACTTTTGATGATATGATAGAAATAAATTATGAACTATTAGATACTTTAAAAAGTCTCAAAAGAAAATATAAAGAGGCCATAGAAAATAAGAACAAGGCAGAATTCGAAAGAGATATGCTTAAAGACGAGAAGAAAATATTGGAAGAAGAACTTGAGAAAACTCAAGCACTCCTTTCAAATGTTAATTCTCAACTAATATTATTGAGTCAAGAAATTGAAACTCAAAAAGGAAAGAATGATAGTCTTGTTTCTGAGAATCATGTTTTAAAAGCTAATATTAAAATGATAGAACTAGAAAATTCAAGTCTAAAAACCAAACTAGATGGAATTACTAAAAACGTTTCAAATTTTAATAAAGAAAGAGAAAATTTATCTAGACTTATTGAGAATTCACAACCTGTTAACAATAAAAATGGTTTAGGATATAATAAAACTAATCGTAGAAATAGCACTAGATACGCTTTTATGTATAATAAAAATGTTAGTACTACTACTAAATTTCGAGTAAAGTCGAAATCAAATTTTCATAGAAATTCAAACACTGTTATGACCAATAATGTTTATAATTTCTCTAGAAGTACAAAATCATTGACGGGAAATATAAATAAAAATTATCTAAGTATTTGGGTTCCTGTTAATTGGAAAAATAGAGAAAAATGCATTAATGATTATTTTGATATGGTAGTTAATAATGAAAATTATATTTATAAAGATTCAACCACACCCAAATGGGTATGGTTTCCTAAAAATTAGGAAATTATAAGAACCTTGGGTATCGCATGCTTTAAATGTTCATTGTTTTCTGATACCTTACATTATAAGTAGTAGATATTTTATATTGTTCTATGTTAACACTCATATAATTTATGTCATCATATAAACTCTCCTTTTTGTCGATGACAAAGGGGGAGAAAGATATTGCTCTAACATAATTTTCAGAAATAAACAATGCAAGCACAGATTAAGGGGGAGAAAAGTAAGTGTTACCTTAAAACTCTTATTTGTGATGTTGCAATGTATGAATGCTTATTGCTATGTTTTGAATATCTATACATGCATCATACGATTATTTATATTACCTATTCCTTTTTGTCGATGACAAAGGGGGAGAAAATATTATTGCTACTAATAAGAATGCAGGATATAGAGTGTCAGAGATTCATGGGGAGTAAGTATTTATAGTGTTATATATACAGTTGAAATCTATATCTATTTACAGGTTGTCATCAATCAAAAAGGGGGAGAATGTTGAGACTTGGTTTTGATTCATGACACAAAGCTATCACTACGACATACAAATTTGACGACTGCCACGACAAAAAGAGAATATATACTACAAGGAGACAAGACGTCAAAACTGGTGCATCAACTATATTATTTTGTTTTTGAGTCTTAGGTCAACATTGTTAAAATCTCTCCTCGGTTACGTATATATTTAGCTTATATATATTCTATTATTCCATTTTCACATTTCTTTTATACATATATAAGCATATAACAAAAGTATGAAAGTTATATATATTTTTTATATGAAAACTGTGCATATTGCACAAAATACACCAGGTCAGTCAACTGACCCAGAGGACCAGTCGACTGACACTGGAATTTTTGTGCAACATGCACAGTGCACAAATATATATAATTATAATATTTAAATTCGTTTGAACATTCAGTCGACTGAACCAGAGGCCCAGTCGACTGAATTTCTATAACAGCCACTTTTCGAAAAGACGCGACTTTTTGTGAAGAGTTGCGAACCTCTAACGAAAAGATTCGGACGCAACACTTCGATCAAAACTCTTCACCAACAGTTGCTGCTTTCTAATCTTTATAAATACATACTTCAACTTCATTTCAAATCACCGAATCATAATCTAATTCTCTGATCTTTGCTCTTCTATCTATTTGCAATACATTTTCAATTATTCTACATTAAAGCAATACTATACCTTTCTACTCTTCATATACTTCAAATATATATTTATACTCGAGGAGAAGATTATAGGAAGGGTGTACTACAAGTGACAAATCTGTGTTATTAAGAACACATAAAGTCAAAAGTATTTTTGTATTTGTCAAAGTCCTGTTCTGCTGCTCAGGCGTGTGAAGTCCTCTTCAGCTATTGAGGCGAAATCCTGTTATGCTGCTCAGGTCCTTGTCCGGCTGCTCAAGGGTTGTATATACCTGTTCCTCCGGGTTAAGTGAGGGTTATTAGTGAAATTCCAAAAGGAGTCTGGGACTGGACGTAGGACGGTGCTCCGAACCAGTATAAAAATCTCTGGTGTCATTTTACTATACTGCTTTTATATTCCGCACTATTTACCGTATTACTATCATCACTATACTTTCTATTATCATATATCCATATTACACGATCCTTAGCACACTTTCAATCTAAACGTAAATATCATACTATGATAAAAGTAACCAACATCCAAAAGTAGGGTGATCATAATATAAGTCTACCACGAAGTACAAAATAAAAGTAAATGCAGCAATAACAACAACACCCAATTAATAACATGCATAACAAAGTAATGGAAGATAACTATGGAATAAAAATCAATACCCGTCATTACTGACAGGTGGAGTAAACAATGGACACTTATTGCGATCCAATGATTCAATATAAATAGGACCAGTACACTAATGAACTCAGACGTTTTTCATAATCCAATAATAACTAGAGTCAGCATACTAATGTATCCAAACATCTACGATGGTCCAACAATAAATAAAGCCAGCACACAAACGTACCCAGACATCTATCAAGAACCAGTAATAAATAGAGTCAGCATACTAACATACCTAGACATCTATCTCGATCATATAATAAATAGATTCAGTACACTAACGTACCGAGACACCTACAACGATCCTTTAATAAGTAAAGTCAGCACATTAATGTACCCAGACGTCTACCATGATACCGTAATAAATAGAGCCAGCACACTAACATACCCGAACATCTATCAGGATCCAATAATAGATAGAGTCAGCACACTAACATACCCAAACGTCTATCTCGATCGTATAATAAATAGAGTCAGCACACTAACGTACCCAGATTCCTATCGAGATCTTATAATAAGTAGAGTCAGCACACTATAATACCTATACATCTACCACAATCACATAACAAATAGAGCCAGCACACTAACATACCTAGACATCTATCTGGATCCAATAATAATTAGAGTCTGCATACTAACATACCCAAACATCTAACTCAATCGTATAATAAATAGAGTCAGCACACTAACGTACCCAGACACCTATCACGATCTTTTAATAAGAGTCAGCACACTAACATACCCAGACATCTACCACGATCCCATAATAAACAGAGCCAACACATTAACATACACAAACATCTATCAGGATCCAATAATAGGTATGGCCACTAATATAAGGTCGATGTATGATCACTAATATAAGATCAATATTGTGCACGATTACTAATATAAGACCGATACAATGTACGGTCACTAATATAAGACTGATACAATTTATCAAACTATACGTACCCTGGAGTTGACCCCTGAAGGTACGAATTAGATCTATTCGATCATATATGCTCGTTTATATGCTCGTTGGACGTGATCGTGCGACCAACCGCCGTACCAACCCCGTGCCTGATTGTTATTGATTCCTAAGGAATTGTTTAACATTCTTATCTGAATCACGAGCTTTACTTTGCATCCCGCCTCCCCAAGTAGCTCAGAGTCTCCTTAAAGTTGAGCCAAGTCAGCACGAAGAACCATACTCGATAATAAGTGTAGATGTCTGGGTATGTTAGTGTGCTGAATAACTAAGCTTCTTTAACCCTCTAATCACTTTAATAATAAGTGTAGAGTTCAAACTCACTTAGTTAGCTTACTAACCTTTTCAAAAACCATTTAAATTAGTATAATTATGATTAACAAATGACATGCACTTAGTTATGTCATATAATTAACCTCTAACCACAATAACACTATTAAAACCTATTACTTAGCCCATAATCAAAATTAGGACTTGCTAACTATTTCACAAATAGGGATTAAGGTCTTAAACAAATAAAATGTTAATTTATTCATGTTGACAACATGAATACAGACCTAAATCATAGCATAGAAATCTCTAAATCATTCAACATTACTTTATAATCATAAATATGAAGTATAATACATAAATTAGTAGGGATAATCATACCACTCACCTTTCTTAAACCCAAGCCAAGCTCTAATTACAAAAACCCAATTCTTGCTTACTTTAAACTTTGAAATGCACATTAATACTCCAATCCAAGCCAATTCATTCGTGGGTTTTATAGAGAATTGGAAGAGAGGAATTATGGTGATTTTTATTTGATTTCAGTAAATTTATTTAATGGGTTTAGGGTTTAGGGTTTAGGGATTAAAGATGGAGAAAGAGAAGATTAGTGGAGGATTAGAGAAAGTGGAGAAAATGAAAAGTGAATGAAGAGTGAATGAGAATAATGAAGAGGAGTTAGCTTATTATAGGCTACTAATGGGCTAAGCCCAAATTCTCTCCACCCGACACTATTCATCCTTAAAAATCATCGACTCCAAAAATAGTCAAGTTTGTACTCATTTTACTCGTCTCGAAAAAGCGAACTCAACTACTAGTGTATCGAGTCCCAATTCACTTTTTTGTAAAAATCGAGCATAAGAGGCATTCCGTTACTTACCGATTGAATATTTAAATTAATCATTTAAATATTCGATCATTAAAATTGTGGGGTGTTATATTCTCCCCTCCTTAAAAGAATTTCATCCTCGATATTCCCATTAGTACGAGAAAGTAAAGGACTGACTTAACTTCCTGAATCTCAGTTTTGGAAAATTCCAACAATACCTTTGCTTATACCATCAACATCGAGGAAACTCCCAAATTAAAATACATCACACACTAGGCAATACACGATAACCTACATCATCCCACATCCCCAAAAATTCATATCTCTCTTAGGAAAGCTTCTCACTATTTAAATAACCATCAAAGCAAATAGGTATTTGAATAGCTATGTATCAGCTCTCAAGTACCTAATTGTACTGTACAAAGAGGATTGTGCACTAGCACATAATTCAAACACATACAACCTTAGTGTAGTAACTGATACTACTATAGTCATGAAAGATAATTAATTGGAGAGTAAGCTCAAGTGAGTCGGTATCCAAATATACCACGGACTCTGAGTCATATTAAAAGGTAGTGGACTCATATAGATCCATCTCGATCCTATAGTGTGCATAGTTGATATGCAATCTATTCTAGATAACTATCACCATCCCTCTCCAAATCTTATTTTAAAATGTGAAATTATAACTACCAAACAAGCAATTAAATACATATGGCGAACAAAAATCAACCATAGCAAAAAACAACAAAGAATAATCAGACAACAGGCAATGATAAGGAACCAGCAAAATAATGACCATCAAATCATAACAAACAGGAATAAGCAACAATAACTAGCATACAAATTATTAAACATGCAAAAAACAACAAAATAAACAACAACCAATAATAAAATCAAACAACAATACACAACATCAAACGGTAGCAAGCAAACATAAGCAGCAGCAAGCAACAACAAGCAATAATAAACAACGAACAACGATCAATCCATAGCAAGCAACAATAGCAAATCAACAAGCAACATCAAGCACACAAAACAATGGAATATTCAAAAGGAGTCTATACCGTCATGCACGACAACCGTCAAGAGTCAAACGTATATGTCGAACCACAAACCCCAATGAGTCTGTTTGACATTCAAAAGGAATAAACGCCTAAGTGATGTAACTCCTTTCGTGAATATATTGCACAAAAGACTATTTCACCTCTTGCTCCCCAAAGGAAAACCTATACGATATGCAGAATCATCGAGTCTCAAAACTCTCGAATAAATCCAGTAATTAATGGCTCAACTTTCATTTTCTTCTGAACAAAACTCATCTCTAAAGGTGAAAATCATATTAAATTAAATCATCATTAAACGAAGATTTATAATTGCCTGGGTTTGTTCGGGTTCAAATTTGCCTTGACTGCACAATGTTAATAAGGATAACATACTAAGTGCACTATGATGTTCTTGTAGGCAAGTACCATCTCGTCACTTAGAAGAGTACCTGAATCGCTACAAAACTAGCCAAGAAATCCTTTCCCGAATCATCCTATTCAATAATAATTATACAACACTATAATTTTACAATAACTAAAGATCATTCCAATTGACACAAATGCCCGTTCCATCCCTTTGTTTTTTCATAAGATTCCTTTGTTAAATTAGGATCGATCACTTGACTCTATCCATGCGAACTCTAATCCGATTCCTTGATCCGACTACTGAAATCTCCTCGCACGACTAAGGCCATATTTCGAAAATCTCTCAGTCATCTCAAGAACCCGACTCAAGTGCTCGTTTATCATAATCAATTAAAAACCGTTTCCTAACTAGTGCAAATCACCAAGAAACTATGTAGTTAAACTATAGGTTAAAACTGGCACGTGAATGGGTCAATCTTTTAAAAATTCACTTTTGGCACATGGGACTACTCCCACTACCTGAGGTTTACTAACAAAAAGGAAAACAATTATAACATGAACGACTCTAGGAAAATGTCTATAAGTCTTATGCTAAGTCTCTGCTCATTACTGGGCATCCACCAAACTCTACTTAGAGATAAGTCCAAGTCAGACTTCATCAACGAGCCCATTTAACTTGAAAGCTTGTGCATCATGTTCGAGTGGTAATACTCTCGGTTGTTTCACTTTAGTTTTTCATCTAAGGTTACTCATATAAGGTTTATCTCTACCAAAGAATTTACTTACTACGAAAGGTGTCAAGTTTAGCCTATCTACCGAGTAACTAGTCACAAACAAAATATACTGCTCAAGTATCGAAAGGAACAAAAGTGAGTTTCCAAAAATAGAGCATACCTCACTACATAAGCTCCTTTAGATTCGTCTAAGTCATAAGCCTGCTAGGACTAGGTAATGCTTGAAAGGAACAAGTCATCATCACTTACCCATCGAAAATGTAGGATAGACTTTCTTTAAGTGATCAAGCCAATCGCAATTAAAGCACTTACGCTTCGCTTTAGCTAGATGACATTTCATAGCGAAATGCCCCCCATATGCCACAAGAGTGACATAAAAGGCCAGCTTTCATATTCAAATAAGTCGATCTTCCTCGTATCATAGTCTTTACACTTTGGTTGGAGTTTCAATTTCTTTCCACTCTCACTGCCTTAACGATATCTCATGGGCATTCTCACGAAGGAGAACCATCCAAACGAGATATTCAAAAGTGGACCCTAACAGGGATAAGGCTAAGCGTTGAACCTCCAACTAGTGCTTAAAACCCAAGGCAGATCTCTTTGCCCACCGCAGAAGAGTACCGATCATCTCAGATCCCAAAAACAAAAGGTTGAGTTGGTCAACACTCCTTCACCGACAAGATGTCCTGCTCAAGATGGATGGAATGCTCAAGCTACATGCTCTTCTCGATCTCAGGAATACACTAATAACTAAAGCAACACCTGAATAAATTCTGAATTACAGATCTGCTTATCAGCCACACTAACACTGCATCCTACCCAGTAAAAGTCCCCCTTCTCAAAAATGCCAAGAAATAATCTTCCTAGTGAAAACATTCCCTAGACCTATAATGATGGAAGCCTTCTCATGAATGTGTCCAAGATCATGCCTCAATAACAGTCTTAGGACATAGATATAGCTTCCCTCTAAGGCTAAGGAAATTCTGGCACCGCTTCGAAGAGTCTAAAGCTGGTGGAGCTAGAAATACCGATGCCTAAAGGGCCACACCACTTCTGAAGCCACCTTCATTTTCTGGAAGTGTTCACGGTGACGGAACATCTTCTGCGATAGCGAAATCATCTTTGAACTAACCAGGCATCTCAAACTGCTTATTCGCAGTCACCCATGCACTTCGTCTTCAATGCTGATAGCACAATGAAGAAACCATAGCAACTAGCGATAGAAACTAATAAGTTTAGAAGACAAGCAGCGCATACAATATAATATAGCAAAAAATACAAGTACGCTCTTCCTACATATCTACTTTCTCCAGATTGATTAACCCAAACTTGTCTACTTAGACTGAGTGTTGAGCCTGATTTCTGATACCAAATGTAACAAACTACCATTTTAAAAACCCAAAAGTCATTATCTTATAACAACGATAGACTCCTGAATCTCACAAAAGACATATCATCGGGGTAAAATTTAGAACAAAACACTAAACTAAGGCATCGATGGGATCTCACAATGGAATTACAACATGTAATATACTGAATATACATGGACATAATAGAATGTCAATATATACGAGGAAGCACTAGTGGAAGCAATTGATAAATAAGTATTAGTGTAGAAAGTCAGAACACATCAACTTTAAAAAACACACGGAGTTCTGAATAAATATCTGATACAATAGTCTTATACAGAAATAACAAGTTTGTCATGTAATACTAAAATATCAAGTATATATCTCAAAATATCGATGTCATGTCTCCAAAGAGCTCCAACTGCACATCCTGATAGAGTATTCCCAAAAGTACCCGACTCTCAAACTACTCAATCGAGTACCTGAGAGTTGTCATGACATAAGCAGAAAAACACCAAATGCGAGTCAGACTTAAAGTCTGAGGTGAGGGGAACTATCTCAAAATATTGTATATCAAAACTATATACAAATGAGTAGGAAACAAATAAATCACAATCGGCCCTCTTCACAAATGCGGCTTAGGGGAAATTCGGACTGCTTATAAACAAGTATAGTAAACCCACCTCAAAATAGGGGATCATACCATAACCTGCTCTTCTATTTTAATCAACGAGTCAGCACAACTAATACAATGTGACTGAAACATAAATATCATATTATGATAAAAGTAACCCAACATCTAAAAGTTGGGTGATCATAATATAAGTCTATCGCGAAGTAAAAAAATAATAGTAAATGAAGCAATAAAAATAACAGCCAACTAATAACATGCAGAGCTTAACAAAGGAAGATAACTATGGAACACAAATCAATACCCATCATTACTAACTGGTAGAGTCAACAATGGAAACTTATTGCAATTCAAGATTCAATATAACATGACCAATACACTAATGAATTTAGATATTTATCGCGATCCAATAATAAATAGAGTCAGCACACTATCTATCTCAATCTTATAACAAGTAGAGTCAGCACACTAACATACCCATACATCTACCATGATCCAATAATAAATAGAGCCAGCATATTAGTGTACCTAGAAATCTATCAGGATCTAATAATAGATAGAGTCAACACACTAATATATCCTGACATCTATCTCGATCGTATAATAAATAGAGTTAGCACACTAACATACCCATACACCTATCACGATCTTATAATAAGTAGAGTTAGCACACTAATGTACCCAGACATCTACCACGATCCCATAATAAATAAAGCAAGCATATTGACGTACCCAGACATCTCTCAGGATCAAATAATAAAGAGAGTCGGCATACTCAAACATCTATCTCGATCATATAATAAATAGAGTCCGCACATTAACGTACCTAGTCACCTATCACGATCTTATAATAAGTAGAGTCAGCACACTAACGTACCCATACATCTACCACGATCCCATAATAAATAGAGCTAGCACACTAACGTACCTAAACTTCTATTAGGATCTAGTAATAAATAGAGTCAGCATACAAACGTACCCAGATATCTATCTCGATTGTGCAATAAATAGAGTCAACACACTAAATTACCCAGACACCTATCATGATCTTATAATGAGTAGAGTCAGCACAATAAAGTACCTAGATTTCTACCATGATCCAATATTAAATAGAGCCATCACACTAATGTACTCAGACATCTATTAGGATCCAAAAATAGGTATGGCTACTAATTTAAGGCCAATGCGATGTATGATCACTATATAAGAGCAATATTGTGCATAATCACTAATATAAGGCCGATATGATGTACGGTCACTAATATAAGACTGATACAATTTATCTAACTATACATACCTCGAAATTGACCCTCGAAGGTACCAATTCAATCTACTCGATCGTATACACTCGTTGAAGGGGATCGTGTGACCAATCGTTATACCAACCACATGCCCGATCGTTATTGATCCCAAAGGAATCACTTAATATTCATATCTCAATCATGAGCTATGCCTTGTATCATGCCTCCTTGAGTAGCTCAGAGACTCACCGAAATCGAGCAAAGACACCACGAAGAACCATTCTCGAACGAGGATGAAATTCCACGAAGTCTTTAAATATCTAAGGGTTTGGTCGACTGGGGTTTCATTCAGTCGACTAAACCCAGTCGACCGAACCCAATATCCCCAGTCCGCTATTTTGGACTCCCCCTTGGGGTTTGGTTTCCACTCTAGACCATTCGATTAAACTAATATACAATAGATTAAATATTGCCAGGTTCTAGCGTACGCGATAGTGGCTATGGCTACGTGAAATGCCCGCAGTGTACTTGTATTTAATTATATTTCTCTATAATCAAATAATTGCATACATGTATAAACAACCGAACATACAACCATTCTAACTATAATTCATACAATGTTTTGATTGTTATATATCTTGAAATACATATATACATATACTTATACTTACCCACACTCATATACGCACACAGATATTTAAATAAGTAATTCATTTGTTACTTAATCAAATCTACTTTTATTTCCAAAACCTTTCCAATAAAATTCTAATATGGTTTCATCCTATTTTATAAAATCTTACTTCTATTTTATAAGATATCACTAGCTCATAAATCATTTTAAACCTTTAAGTACTTAATTATCTCACTTGGAATTAACTATATTTCATATCACTATTTTATAAAATATTATTTCCATTTTACAAAATCTATACTTCATTTATAAAATCATATAACCATCTTATAACGCTAATTAAACTTCATTAACCCTCTAATCACTTCAATAATAAGTGTAGAGTTCAAAAATCACTTAACTAGCTTACTAACTTTTCCAAAAACCAATTAAATTAGTTTAATTATGATTAACAAATGAAATGCACTTAGTTATGTCATCTAATTTCCTCTAATCACTAATAACATTATTAAACCTATTACTTAGCCCATAATCAAAATTAGGGCTTACTAACTATTTCAAAAATAGGGATTAAGATTTTAAACAAACAATAGGTTAATTTAATCATGTTTACAACATGAATACAAAACTAAATCATAGCATAGAACTCTATAAATCAATCTATATTACTTTATAATCATATATATAAAGTATAACACATAAATTAGTAAGGAGAATCATTCCACTCACTTTACTTACACCCAAGCTAAGCTCTAATCACCAAAAACCCAATTCTAGCTTACTTTAAATTTCAAAATGTGCACTAATACTCCGATCCAAACCAATTTCTTCGTGGGTTTTGTAGAGAATTGGGAGAGTGGAATTATGATGATTTTTATTTGATTTTAGGAAATTTATTTAATTGGTTTAGGGTTTGGGGATTAAAGATGGATTAAGAGAAGATTAGTGGAGGATTCGAGAAAGTGGAGAAGAATGAAACATTAATTAAGAGTGAATGAGAATAATGAAGTGGAGTTAGCCTATTATAGGCAACTAATGGGCTATGCTTTAATTCTCTCGATTCGGGACTATTCATTCTCGAAAATCATCGACTCCAAACATAGTTAAGTTTATACTCATTTTACTCGCGTCAAAAAAGAGAAATCAACTATAGGTGTATCGAGTCCTAATTCGCTCATTTCCAAAAATCGAGTGTTAGAGGCGTTCATTACGTACAGATTAAAATTAATCATTTAAATATTCGATCGTTAAAATAATGGGGTGTTGCATTCTCCCCTCCTTAAAAGAATTTGTCCCCTAAATTTCCATGAATACGAGAAAGAAATAGGACAGACCAAACTTCCTGAATCTCTATTTCGGAAAATTACAACAGTACCTTCCCCTTAGCTATCAGCATCACGAAAACTCCCAAATTAGAATGCATCACACACTAGGGAATATGTAATAACCTACGTCATCCCACATCCCTTATATATTCATATCTCTCTTAAGAAAGCTTCTCATTATCTAAATGCCAATCAAAGCAAATAAGCAATTAAATAGTTATACATCAGCTCTCAAATACCAATTGTAATATACAAATAGGATTGTGCACTAGCACATAATTCAAACATCTATAATCTCAATGTAGTAACCGATACTACTATAGTCATACATGACAATTAACAAGAGAGTATGATCAAGTAAGTCGGTATCAAAATATACCACAGACTCCGAGTTACGTCAAAAGACAGTGGACTCATATAGAACCCATCTTGATCCCATAGTGGGCATGGATGATATGCGATCTACTCCAGATAGCTATCGCTATCCCTTTCCAAATCTTATTTTTAACTGCGAAATTATAACTACCATACAAGCAATCAAATACATAAGGAAAGTAATAATCAACCATAGCAAACAACAACAAACAACTATCAGACAACGAGCAACCAAGTGACCGACCAATCATAAGAAACAGGAAAAAGCAACAATAAATAGCATACAAATTATTAAACATGCAAGCAAGCAACAAAATCAACGACAACCAAAATCAACCAATAATAAAATCAAACAATAACACACAACATCAAACAGTAACTAACAAACATAAGAAGCAACAAGCAACAGCAAGCAACAGCAAGCAACAACAAGCAACAAGCAATAATAAACAAACAACTATCAATCCATAGTAAGCAATAATAACAAATCAACAAGCAATATCAAGCATACAAAATAATTGGATATTTAAATGGAGCCTATACCAGCATGCACGGCAACCATCAAGAGTCAAACACGCATATTAAAGCGCAAACTCCAATGAGTCCATTCAACATTCAAAAGAAACAAACGCCTAAGTGGTGTAACTCCTTTCGTGAATATATTACATGAAAGACTATTACACCTCTCGCTCCGAAAAGGAAAACTAATACGATTGCAGGATCATCGAGTCTCAAAACCGTCTAATAAATCCAACAACTGATGCCTCAACATTTTTTTTCTTCTGAACAAAGCTCATTCTCCCAAGGAGATAATTATACTAATTGAATTATCTTTAAATGAAGATTTACAATTTCCTGGGTTTGATCAGGTTCAAACTCTTCTCGACCGTACATTTTAATCAGGATAATATACTAAGTGCACTACGACGCTCGTCTAGGCAAGTATCATCTCATCACTCAGAAGATTATTCAAATCGCCACAAAACTAACTGATAAATCCTTACCCGAATCATCCCATGCACTAATAATTATACTACACTAAATTTTTATAATAACTAAAGATCATTTCAACTTATACGATGCCCTTTCCAACCCTCCATTTGGTTGCAAGGTTTCTTTGTCAATTTGGGTCGTCTTGACTCTATCCGTGCAAACTCCAATTTGGTTGATCTAACTATTGAAATCTCCTTGCATCAGTAAGGCGGTGTTTCAGAAATCTCTCAGCAATCTGAAGAGTTAGCCTCAAGTGCTTGTCTATCATATCAAGTGAAAAACCCTTTCCTATCTGGTACAAAACACTTAGAACTCTACGCTCAAACTATAGGTTAAAAACTGGCACGTAAATGGATCAATCCTTAGAAAATGTCTCTTTCGGCACATGGGATTACTCCCATCACCCAAGGTTTACCGACATAAAGTAAAACAATTATAACACGAACTACTCTAAGAAAATGCCTATAAGTCATATGCCCAGTCTCTGCTCATTACGGAGCATCCATCGAACTCTACTTGGATATAAATCCAAGTCACACTTCATCGACCAACCCATTCAGCCTGAAAGCTCATGCATCAAGTCCGAATGGTGATACTCTTGGTCGTTTCACCTCAGTTTTGCAACTAAAGTTACTCATACAAGGTTTATCTCTATCGAAGAATTTACCTGCTACGAAAGGTGTCAAATTTAACCTATCTATCAAGTAACTAGCAACGGATACAATATATTGTTCAAGTGTCGAAAGGAAATAAACGAATTCCCAAAAATAGTGCATACCTCACTAAATAAGCTCCTTCAGAATCTTTTGAGTTGTAAGCCTGCTAGGACCTAGTAATGCCTAAATGGCACAAGTCATCATCACTTATTCACCCTTCGAAAATGTATAATAGTCCTTCTTTAAGTGATCGAGCCAATCACAATTGAAGCACTTATTCTTTGCTTTAGTTGGATGACATTTCATAGCGAAATTCCCTCATATGCCACAAGAGTGACATATAAGGCCATCTTTCTTTTCTAAATAAGCTCGATTTCCTTGTATCATGGTCTTTATGCTTTAGTTGGAGTTTTGGTTGGTATCCATTCTTATTCCCTCAACGGTATCTAATGGGCATTCTCATGAAGGAGAACCATCCCAACGAGATATTCAAAAGTGGACCCTAACTAGGATAAGGCCAAGCAATGAACCCCCAACTAATGCTTAAGACCTAAGGCAAATCTCTTTGCCCCCTATAGCGGAGTACCTACCGTCTCAAACCCCAAAAACAAAAGATTGAGTTGGTCAACACTCCTTCATCGACAAGCTGTCCTACTCAAGATGGATGGAAGGCTCAAGCTGCATGCTCTTCTTGATCTCAAAAATGAACTAATAACCAAAGTGACGCCTGCATAAATTCTGAATTACGGGTCTACTTATCAGCTACGCTAACAATGCATCCTACCCAGCCAAAGTCTCCCTTCTCAAAATGCCAAGAAATAATCTTCCTTATGAGAACATTCCCTAGACCTATAATGATGGAAGCCTTCTTATGCATGCGTCCAAGTTCATGCCTCGGTAGCAGTCTCTGGACAGAGATACGACTCTCCTCTAAGGTTAAGGAAATCAGGCACTGCTTTGTAGAGTCTAAAACTGGTGGAGCTAGAAATACAGATGCCTAAAGGGCAACACCACTTCTGATGCCACCCGCATCTGCTAGAAATTTTCAGGGCGATGGAACATCTTTTGCGGTTGCTATATAGTCTCCAAACAAACCAGACATCTCAGATCGCCTATTCGCAGTCACCCATGCACTTCGTCTGCTCATACTAATAGCCTGATAAAGATACCTTGGCAACTAGCAATGGAGACTAATTAAGTTCAAAAGACAAGCAATGTATATAGTATAATATAGTAGAAAAATACAAGTACACACTCTCTGCGTATCTCCTTCCACTAGATTGATTAACCCAAACTGGTCTACTTGGTCTAAGTATTGAGCCTAAGCTCTGATACCAAATGTAACAACACTCCCTTTGAAAAACCCAAAAGTCATTGTCTCATAACAAAGACAGACTCCAGAATCTCACAAAAGACAGATCATCCAGGTAAAATTCAGAAAAAAACACTAAACCAAGGTATCGTTGGGATCTCACAACGGAATGACAACATATAATAATCTAAATATACATGGACAGAATAAAATAACAAGATGTAAGAGGCTACACTAGAGGAAGCAACTGATAAATAAGTATTAGTACAGAAAGTCAGAATACACTTTGAAAAAACACATAGAGTATTTAATAAATATATAATACAATAGCCTCATATACAAATAACAGGCCTGTCATGTATATATATCTCAAAATATCGATGCCACGCCTACAAAGAGCCCCAACTGTACATCTTGATAGTGTATTCACAAAAGCACATGACTCTAAAACCACTCCATCAAGTACTCGAGGGTTGTCATGACATAAGAAGACAAAGAAAAAACGTGGGCAGACATAAAGCTTAGTGTGAGGGGAACTATCACTATGCCACAAAGTGAATCAAACAACAGTGATCCCACAACATAAGGTAGATTCTTTATTATCCCACTTTATTGCACAACACATGGAAAAATCTTCTGTTGTCTAACACAGCCCCTGAAATCATTATGTTATTGAGATTTCATGCATGACATTCAAACAACGTTTTATCTATTGTTTGAATGTAGTTATAAAATTTTTAGATTTGGCTCTATAAAAAAGTTATTTTCCCTCCTAATATGGTCAATGTTTTATTTTTTCTCTCATATTTTAGTTTTGATATCAGACCATACTTTTATGTTGTTTGATTATGGTTATCAAAAATTTCAGATTTTGCTCCAAACATTTTGATCTCCCTCCAAACGTGGTCAACATTTTACCTTTTTCCCTCTCATATTTTAGATGTGTTTTCAGACCATACTTATCTGTTGTTTGAACAACTTGTCAAAAAATTTAGTTTTTGGTCCACATTTTATATTTTCGTTTTGATGTCCGTGTTTTACAATTTTCTGTTGTTTGTCGAAGTTGTAAAAATTTTAAGTGTTCAGTCCATATTATACTTCTGTTTCCCTCTCAATGTTTTATTTTCCCTCTTCTTCTTCTTATTATTTTCCACTTTCTCTCTCCCAATATTCTCTCTGTCTCAAAACCCAATCGAACCCTAATCTCGACAATTTGGCAGCGAAACCAGCAAAACCCTAATCTCGACAATTTGGCAACAAAATAAGTGAAACCCTAATCTCAATAGGTAGTAAAGGATACCTGATTCTCATGTCTTTTGTTTGAGAAATTATGATGGGAATCTGGTGATTGTTATTGGTTGCTATCGGTTGTTTTGATTGTTGGGAAATTTGGCTAATGTGCTTACTGCAATTGTACTCTACTATTGTTCTTCTTCTTGTTAGTTAGGCTACTCCTTACTGCTTTTGTTTTGTATTCAGTGGCTTCAACTCTACTGTCTAGTGTCATTTAGTATTGAATACAAAATGGTTTCTGCTGAAATATAATAGTTTGATTAGTTTCTACTATATTGTCTGTATTTATCATTAAGGTTTTCAATTTCTATGAAAAATTAATGATAAACTTATTAAATTTGTTTAGTGTTGTAGGTGGATAATCTCAGTTACAGAATAACAATAAACTCGGTTCATTTTGTTTAGTTGTATATGGATAAGTCATGGATGCATGCGGATAGACGCTCATATAAATTTGAAAAGGTATTAACATCATTTTTTGAGTTTGCATCAGCTAATGCCGCGATAAAAATAATATATTGTGTCCTTGTTTGAAATGTTGCAACACATATGGATTCTCCATTTCAGTTATTAGGGACCATATTTATTTGAATGGCATTGATGAGATTTATCAGCATTGGAAGTGTCATAGAGAACCAAATATAGTTGGGTCGGAGCATAATGTTGGAGAAGAATCTGAAAGTGAAGATGGGGAATATCATAGTGGTGTGTGGGAGGATGAGGTAGATGGCAAAGAATGTGAGGATGAACATATGTCAGATGACTCGGTTAAGTTTTTGAAGTATGTGTAGGATGGTGATAAACCACTGTACCCTGGTTGTATGAAGACAACTAAGTTGAATGCTTTGATTCAGATTTTCAATTTGAAAGCAAGGCATAACATGACTGATAGTTGTTTTACAGATATGGTATTATTGATTTGGGGTTTGCTTCCAGAAGATAATTTGGTTCCACACTCCTTGTATGAAGCTAGAAAGAGTCTTGATGCATTAGGAATGAAATACGAAAAAATTCACACTTGTCCTAATGACTGCATGTTGTATAGAGGGAAGTATGCAGCTAATGTTCGCTGCCACATTTGTTGCATTTCACGCTGGAAATTGGGGAAGGAAAAAAAGAATTAACAGGTGTTCCTGCTAAGGTTTTGTGGTACTTTCCACTAATTCCAAGGTTGAAACGGATGTACCTGTCGGCAAATACATCAAAGAATCTTACATGGCATGACCATGGTAGGAAGAAAGGTGAAATGATGCGACATCCAACTGATTCCGCAACTTGGAATTCAATAGACAAAAAATGGCCGGAATTTGGTAGTGAGCCGCAAAATCTCATACTAGCACTATCATCTGATGGATTTAATCCCTTCAGCTCCCAAAATAGCAAATTCTTGTTGGCCAGTTTTGGTTGTCACATATAATCTTCCTCCATGGCTGTGTATGAAGAAGAAGTTCGTGATGTTGACGTTATTAATTTCTAGGCCGAAACAGCTAGGTAATGATATCGACATCTATCTTCAACCCTTAATAAATGATCTTAAGTTATTATGGGAGGGTGTTGATGGAGTATACGATGCACTAAGAGGTGAATACTTCATGTTGAGAGTAGCACTTCTCTGGACTATTAACGACTTTCCCGCTTATGAGAACTTGTCTGCTAGCATTGTGAAGGGTTACAATTCTTGTCCAATATGCATCAATAAGACAAAACCAAGGTACATGAAACATGGTAGGAAAATGTCGTTCATGAGGCATCGGGGGTTCCTACCACGAGATCATCCTTATCGAAAGCAGAAAAAAGCTTTCAACAACACAGTAGAGGAGGACATGACTCCTATTATGTTAATGGGTGAAGAAGTGTTAGCCAGAGTAGATGGTCTGAACTGTCAGTTTGGAAAAAAGGTAGATCCTCCTTTGGTGATGGGTTGTGCAGACCTTATTAAACCTGTTTGGAAGAAGAAGTCTGGTTTTTTCCAGCTAGAGTATTGGCAATATATTTCGGTTCGACATATGCTTGATGTGATGCATATAGAGAAGAACTGTGCTGAGGCCATTCTTAGTACCTTGTTGAGTATTCTAGGGAAGACAAAAGATGGGGCTTCTGCTTGTTTAGACATGTGTGCTATGGGCATTAGGAAGGATTTGGTAGCTAAAGTTGGTCCCAAAATTTCGAAGTTGCCTACGGCTAGTTGGAACCTTCTTGTAAAAGAAAAGAAAATTGTTTACAACTCTTTCTTTAACATGACCGTGCCAATAAATTTTTCATCTAATGTTAGGAATCTTGTCTCTATGAATGATTTAAGACTTATTGGTCTTAAGTCGCATGACTCTCACACCGTATTGCAATTTCTTCTCCTAGTTGCATTACGTTCTGTCCTAGAGAAGCCGGTAAGGTACGCAATCATACGCTTCTGCCTATTCCTGAAGGCAATATGTGCCAAAGTGATTGACCCTTCAAAGTTGGAAAAAATGCAATCTGACCTAGTAGTTACGATTTGTTTGCTTGAGAAATACTTCCCTCCTTCATTTTTCGACATTATGATTCATTTGACTGTTCATTTTGTAAGAGAAGTAGAGCTATGTGGCTCTGTTTTTTTCGATGGATGTACCCCTTTGAGAGATATATGAAGGTATTTAATGGATGGGTGAAAAGTCACAAACATTCGGAGGGGTGCATAGCAGAACGCTAAATAGTTGAAGAGGCTATTGAATTTTGTGCCGAACGTATGCTTGATAATCCTAGTACTGTTAGAATTCCACAAAGTTGCATATCAGACATCCGTTATGCCACTAAAAGAAAATCAGGAACGTCGTACTTATCAGTTTATGGGAAGGCATTTGATCAAGTATATCTCTATGTATTGCATAATATGGAGGATGTAAGACCCTACTTTGTGTAAGTTTTATGTTACTTAACTATATATTGTTTTTTTAAATATGTGGATTATATTATAATTGTTTTTACATAGCTAACTTGTTTGAATTTATGTTAATACATTGAACACTTGGAGACACTGAGGTTGGAAAATGCTAGCAGACCCCCGAAAACAGAGAAATGGCTGAAGGATAGACAGAAGAAGACATTTGTGATATGGTTAAAGAAAAGGGTAAGTTTAAATTAATTTTAAATTGAAAGCTAATGCATAATGTACATGTATATACAATGTGTATATAATGTCTTGTTCTTGCAGGTATCAGATTGAATTTTTTTGAATTGAAAGCTAATATATAATGTGTATATTGTTCTTGCAGGTATCAGATGAACTTGCCATTCCTGGAAACAAAATTTCGGAAGAATTGAGGTGGATTTCAAAAGGTCCAAACCATCAAGTGCTTATCTTTGGTGCATACATGGTCGATGGAGTTCATTTCACTACTAAGGTGCATAATGACATTCGAGCAGTTCAGAACAGTGGAGTATTTCTGCAAGTAGATGTAATGCTAGTAGTTAGTGCAAAGGATAAAAACCCCACAACAAAGGATATGGACTTTCATGGTGTGATTACACAGATTTGGGAGATGGACTACTACAACTTTAGTGTACCTATATTCAACTATGATTGGTTTGAGAATGTTAGGGACATCAAAGTAGATGAACTTGGGTTTACTTTGGTCAATCTGAATAGGAAAGGGCATTTAAATGATTCTTTCGTCTTGGGTGCACATGTGCAGCAATTTATTTTACATACAAGACTCCTTGGATCCTCTATGGTCAGTGGTCGTATGATGCCCCGACAGAAACTACCAAGGGGCTGATAAAGATGAGGAACTAGAAGATATTGAAATGGAGTAGCCACCATTTAATGCCACAATGTCATCAGTGGAGACTTTTGTGACATTATTAGTGATGAACATAGAAATTATAAGCGACCTGGATATGAGGAAATAAATGTTTATGAGAATGAACCTCAGAAATAGGCTAGGGGCGATTATTTTGTCAAATTACGTTGAGTTTGTGTTCTTCGATATGCTTGAAAAAATCAGTTTATTACTTGTGTGGATTACTTCTTTGAGTTTTTACATACTTGTGTGGATTACTTCTGTCTATTAATTGTTTCCATGTTTATTTCACTTAACGTAGTTCACTTAATCTGTCTATTATCGTTTCCATGTTTCTATTAATTGTTTCCATGTCTAACTTCTTTATTTTCACGTAATGGCTCCGAAAAAAGTTCAAACAAGTGTAGCTTCACCTTCACGCCGTAAAGTTTAACCAAGTGAAGCTTCACCTTCACGCTCACCTTCACGCCATAAAGTGCAAAGCCAAAAAAAATCTGAAAAGACATTAAAGAAGAAGGTTGTCAGTTCCACATCCAAGAACGTTGCGGTAACAGCCAAGAGTGTTGCATGAACATCCTGTTGGAACATAGGTTTTGATTGCTGACAAGACACAACAATTCACGAATCTACGACTACAATAACATCCAGACTCATCGGCTCAATATATGGTTTATATAATTATATATTTTAACAAGAGTCATCAAATGTGTATATAGAGTCTAGTTTAGTGCTTTGTTAAAATCTTTCCTCAAGAATCATCATTCACATTCAAATAAACTTGCATGCATATTTTAATCAAAATCAAGTTTTCAAAAAATGCATGGAGCGGGGCTTGAACCCGGGTCACTAGTTTGGAAGGCAAGTACTCTAACCAAATAAGCTACCGTAGTTTTTGTTTAACAACATAATTCAGTCGACTGAATACATTCAGTAAGTCGACTGAATCTGTGCATTTAAACATATGTGTGCATGTTTTTAAATTCAGTCGACTGAATCCTGCAACTGTCGTTTTTTAATGAAAAGACACCTCTTTTCTGAATAGTTGTCTTCCTCCCCAAGGGTTGCAACCATTGCTATTCGTAGAGATCTCTTCACCAGCAGTTGCAACTTCTTAACTACTATATATATGCATGAATTTCAAGATCAAATTACTTCACTTACTTACTTATACTTGAATCATATTTTCTGAATTAACTACTCTCTTGAATTCATACATTCATTGCTTACGTATTCATTTCCATATTCTTCAAGCAATTTGAAACTTCCTAATCTTCATATACACACAACTACACATATCATACTTGAGGAAAAGATTATAGGAAGGGTGTATTACAAGTGACAAATCCGTGTTATTAGAACACACAAGGTCAAAACAATTTTTTGTATTTGTTAAAGTCATGTTCGGCTGCTCAGGCGTGTGAAGTCCTCTTCGGTTGCTGAGGCGAAATCCTATTCCGCTGCTCAGGTCCTTGTTCTGCTGCTCAAGGGTTGTATAGACCTGTTCCTCCAGGTTAAGTGAGGGTTGTTGTTTTAGTGAAATTCCAGAATGAGTCTGGGACTGGACGTAGGACGGTGCTCCGAACCAGTATAAAAATCTCTGGTGTTATTTTATTATACTTCTCTTATATTCTGCACTATTTATTGTATAGCTATCATCACTATATTCTGTATTATCGTATTACACGATCCATAGCACACTTTCACATCCAAGAGTGCTTTGGCAACATCTAAGAACATTTTGGCAACAATATCAAAGTCAGTTTCAAGTGGTAATAACCATGGAAAGTGGAAATTGCACAAGGATGAAGCTAAGAATGTAACTAGCGGATTGCAATTGCTAAAGCGAGGAATGGTGATGATGAACCACATTAACAAGCGAGTTGTTAGGGGAAAGAGATGGAAGGTTGACTTTAGTGCCAAAGGGGAACCAATTGGAAAGGCTGCGACGTGGATGCAGTCCTACATTGTAGTGCAAGCACGAACAACGATCTCAATAGCTATTTCTGATTGGAGACTTGTTCCTGCACACGAGAAGGACGATATTATTACTTGTGTAGAGGTAAATGAACTGTCCACTGAAATGTCCACTATTAGCAATTACTTGTATAATCTCTTACTTATATTATGTTAATTTGTTCATATACATGTAGAAAGCATTTGTGGTGCCTAAAGAATGCAAAAAACTTATTATAACATCAGCGGGGAATAAATGGAGAGAGTTCAAAAGCAGGCTAGTCACTAAGTACGTGGTGCTAAATTTGGACTCCCCCGAGATGTTGGAGTTCCCTCCAGATGATTATCGGTTCATTCAGAAGGGCAACTGGGATATTTTTGTTGCTGAACGGATTATACAAGGATTTTTGGTACGCCTTCAAATTGCTTATGTCCTTTTATTTTATAATTGGTTCCATATTAGTTAAAACTTAAAATTAACTTTAAAATTAACTTTATATTAAATTTAATATTAACTTTAAATTAACTTTAAAATTAACTTTATATTAACATTAATATTAACTTTAAATAATTTTAAATTAACTTTAACATTAACTTTAACATTATTTTAAATTAACTTTAAATTAACTTTAATATTAACTTTAAATTAACTTTAATATTAACTTTATATTAACTTTAATATTAAGTTTAACTTAATTTTAAATTAACTTTAATATTAACTTTAAATTAAATTTAGTATTAACTTTAAATTAAATTTAGTATTAACTTTAAATTAACTTTATATAAATTTAAACTAACTTTAATATTAACTTTAAATTAACTTTATATTAACTTTAATATTAACTTTAAACTAATTTTAAATTAACTTTAAATTAACTTTAATATTAACTTTAACTTAATTTTAAATTTACTTTATATAAATTTAAATTAACTTTAACATTAACTTAAAATCAACTTTAATATTAACGTTAACTTAATTTTAAATTAACTTTAAATTAACTTTATATAATTTAAATTAACTTTAAATTAACTTTAAATTAACTTTAATATTAACTTTAATATTAACTTTAAATTAACTTTAATCTTAACTTGAACTTAATTTTAAATTTACTTTAAATTAACTTTATATAAATTTTGAATTAACTTTAAATTAACTTTGAATTAACTTTAAATTAACTTTAATATTAACTTTAAATTAACTTTAATATTAACTTTAATATTAACTTTAACTTTAAATTAACTTTAAATTAACTTTTAAATTAACTTTAAATGAACTTTAATATTTACTTTAAGTTAACTTTAATATTAACTTTAACTTAATTTTAACTTAATTTAAATTAACTTTAATATTAACTTTAAATTAACTATAGTATTAACTTTAAATTAACTATAGTATTAACTTTAAATTAACTTTAAATTAACTTTAATATTAACTTTATATAAATTCAATTTAACTTCTTTATTGTTTCTATGGTTGGTTCGATGATGCCATGGCATTATATAATGTATACTTCTGTATGTAATTTGTAGGAAATGCGCGAGGCCCAAATAGAAAAAAGGAAAGGAAATGTGTACCCTCATCGGATGGCACGCAAAGGATATGCTAATCTTATGCAAGAACTGGTTAGTGTTGCTTACACAACTGCGTTATATCTACAACTAAGTGGCTTAGGTTTTGTTAGAATGGACTGATAAATGATCACATTATTTTAATACACACACACAGTTGCAAAACATTCCTGAGAAAGAACCATCTCGTGTATTCTTTGGTTAAAGGCATGTCAGGACAAGAATGGAAACTTCAAGGACCCAGAAACACACGACGTTGCCGATAGAATTGTAAGCGTGATTAATTTGTTTATCTAATTTTTACTTTGTCTTTATTGAAATAAAAGTAGATAAATCCAATATATTTGATTTTTTTGTCATAAGGAGTTGACTAACTCTGGATCCGTTGAGGTAAATGGACCTAATGATGTTCTAACAATGGCTTTGGGGACCCCTGCGTATCCCGGTAGGGTACGAGGTGTTGGTGGCTTTGTCAAGCCTGAGGCTTACTTCAATTTGCCAACAAAATATTGAAAGGAAAGATCAGCAAATATAAAGATGACTCCATCAAGCGTTCAGAAGATTATAGAAGAGATAAAAGCTAAGTGGGAGCTTGAGAAGAAAGCAGAAATTAGTAAGCAATAGGCTTGGTTTAAGGAAAAGTTAAAGCAACTAGAATAAAAGATTGGAGGCGTAGGGGAATTGGCTTATTCACCCAAACTATCTACCAAAGGCAGCTGTTCCCAGGAGAATATGGAGAGGAAGCTGATGACATTGAGCATGTAAAGAAAAAAAGATGTGAAGAAGGGGATGGCAAAGACAGTGTTGTCGGTGGTTATTGAGGAACATGTTAAGTCCCTAAAAAGAAAATTGACTGAAGATTTTGAAGTTTGTGAAGAAATTTTGGTAAACACCTACGCTAATTTCATTGATGACGTTTACTTGATTAGTAGTGATAACCTTGTATGGACATAATGTTTTTGGTGCAGATGAAAGAACCCGTGTCTGGCAACAACAATGCCGAGTTCGCACTTGCAGTTGATTCTGTGGATAATGTCGTTGCATATGGAACCGTCACTGAAATCAAAGTTGACGCCATAAACCAGAAGATCCATGGAATTCCACTTGGAAAAGAAAACGCACGCGTCTCCATCACCAAAGCTGTTGTTCATGATGCCTTGCTACAAATTCCTATCAAAGGTGTATTTATGACAGTGCAAGATGTGCTTGGTGGTACATATATTGCTTGGCCGAGAAGCTTGATCTCCAATGCAGTAACTAAGAAGGTAATTTCAATATCTATGCATGGTTACCATGTATTCACTCAATATTAATAGACTTCACATATTGTATACTTTTAGTATCTGATGTTACATTTCAAGTTAAAATCATGAATCCTTCGCTAATAAGCATACGAGTTGTTGTCACTTAGGCTGTAACCATGACTTCCATACACCATAGCTTTTAACAAACGATAAATTGATGAAAAATAATTGGTGAATAAGTGTATCCCTTAGTTCTTTTTATATATTTAATGTAAAATAATTGGTATTTTTTATGACCAGACTAGTTTGTGTAGTAAATGAAGATTAGTTTAAAGAGTGAATTATTCTATTACAAAAAATCGTTACTACTTCACCACTTGCCTAATTTGAAAATGAAACTTCAATCAAATTATTGTGAAAATTGTTGTTCAGTTATAAAATGCATAACAAAAGCAATAAGATTACAGTAATCATTTGTAGATGATTGAGGAATATTAAATAGACAACTTTGTTTCATAAGGTTAATTCATAAGTTTCGTACATAACCAATGTTTTATTTAATTTGATATAAACAAGTTGACTATTATTTACATAACTTGGAGGTTGTTAAGCCTCATGTTGCCAAGAAGAGGAAGAGGAAATATGATCACAATGGGCTGGATGATGCTGAAGACCTCAACACACTGCCTGTTAAACTGCCTATAGCGCAGAAGGTGCTTTGCCAATGGGAAAACACATCCCTAAAGAATGGGGTCAGCATCAACACTACTTTGGATGAGGAAATATTCCGTTTTCGAACAAAAGTGGCTATCTTCAGGAGAGATATACATGCGATCACAAATTCTCTTGAGACATCTACTCAAGCCATTGTTTTTTATATGAGGTAGGTGTTAATTATTCTTTTAATGATGCATTGGTGTTGCTCATGTCATTGCTGAGACATATTCTCAAGTCACAAATTTTTAATGTTGCATTTAGTGTTAATTATTCTTTTCTTATATGCTTTTATAGCTATCTTATGAAGCGCTGAAGAAATCTAAGATGGTAGAAATGATTGCCTTCGTATATCCTACTTGTGCAGATGCACGTGGATGTGGAAATTCAGCTAAAATAGCTTCTGCTTTGGCCAAACGGTATGTACAAGGGAACCCTGATCAGATTTTTTAGTGCTATATAACTCAGGGTATGTACAGTATGGTTCTCTATATTGTTCTATAAAATTTTGTACTTGACTCATGCTTTGTATACTTTGTTATGAATACTGTGTGGAATTTTCAATGTTAGTAATCATTGGTGTTTGACGGTCGTGAATCCCACTGAAGAAAGTGTTCATTTCATGGATCCATTGAGAGGACGATTGTGTGGTGAAGAATGGATTAATATTGTGAACAGGTATGTGAAATTGCTATTTTATGTTTGTTTAATTGCAGCTTCATTGCAATTTACAAACTTTGGTGATAGTGTGGTAATTTAGGTTGGTCCTGATTGTACATTCCAATGTTTGTTTAAATTAACTTCAAATGCATTGGAGATAGTTTGGCCAAACATTTATTCAAAGGTTTGGTGGTTTATGTTTGTTTACTTTGCAGCTCCATTGCAATTTACAATCAGGACAAAGTGAAAGGCGAAAAGAAAGTTCGATGGACGCTTTGTTTGGTGCGTATAAGTACTCAATATTTTTTCAAGTCTGATGACTTTTTTCCTAAACATGATTGATTAAATTATATGTTTACTTGACATCTATGAATGCATCAAGGAGCTCCAAAACAGAGAGGTCAGTTAACATGTGGATTGTGGGTTATGCGCTGCATGAAAGAACTCGTAGGAGACAAGAATCAACAATGGGCTGCTAAGGTAATATATTTCAATGTTGTATTTTAGTTAGGCCTATATATATCGAGTTACATGCGGAGTAAAGTTAACCTCTACATTTCCTATTTGTTGCAGTGGGAGAAGGATGTAAACAATACTTTTCCCCAAAAGGATATTGATATCGTTTGGGTGGAGTGGGCTGCGTATGTCTACAAGTTTGTTGAATCATAGTGTCTGAATTCTATATATGCCTACTATTATATTATGTAAATATATGCACCTTGCAATTGAACCCTGTTTGGTCAGTTTTGCCAATGTTGGTTTTGTGGTATTTTGTGTATCTATGTGTTCAGTTGCATAGTTTGTGTAGTTTGTGTTGAATTGCTGCTTGTTGGATGTATTTGGATTTGGTGTCGAGGTTGGTTTTGTTTAATATTGTATGTAGTAGAAATCTGAACTACTTTGTGTCAATTGAACTGCTTTGTGTCATTTCATTTAAGAAAGAACAACACATGCAAAAACTGATTTGTGTTATCTTAACTGCTCTAAACGAACATTTATCTGTTGTAAGAAGACGGTTGCAACAATTAGTAGAAATGTGCATTTCATTAAGATTACATAAAACCGTTATTTTATTAACTTTCAGCCAACATATGATATTCATCTCTACTATTTGTAAAACAAGAACAACACATCAGACAACGCATGACTTTGTTTTTATGTGTTGTGTTAGTTACTATAAGACGACGGAGCATATCTGTGGTCTGATATATAATCAGATGGCATGGAAATAACCGACAGAAAGGTATAAATTCAGACAACGGAGCATATTTGTCATCTGATTCGTTTTTTCTACTAGTGTATGTCAAAATACCATATATCAAATATATATATATGAACCTGAAACAACTAAATCACAACTGTCCCTCTCCACAAACATGGCTCAGGGGAAATCCAGACTGCTTATAAACAAGTATAGTAAACCCATATCAAAAATATGTGGACATACCATAACCTACTCTTCTTCTATAATCAATGAGTTAGCACAACTAGTATAATGTGACTGAAACATAAATATCATACTATGAAAAAATTAACCCAACATCCAAAAGCAGGGTGATCATAGTATAAGTCTATCGCAAAGTATAGAATAATAGTCAATGCAACAATAACAACAACAACCAACTAATGATGAGCACAACATAATAATGGAAGATAACTATGGAATACAATCAATTCCCGTCATTACTAAGTGGTGGAGTCAACAGTGGGCACTTATCGCGATCCAACGATTCAATATAAACATGACCAGTACACTAACGAACTTAGATATTTGTTGCGATCCAATAATATATAGAGTCAGCACACTTACATACCCAGGCATCTACTCAACCTTATAACAAGTTGAGTCAGCACTCTAATGTACCCAGATTATACCAAGATCCAATAATAAATAGAGCCAGCACACTAACCTACCCAGACATCTATCAGGATCCAATAATAAATTGAGTCAGCACACTAATGTACCCAGGCATCTATCTTGATCGTAGAATAAATAGAGTCACACGCTAATGTACTGAGACATCTATCATGATCTTATAATAAGTAGAGCCATCACACTAACATACTCAGACATCTACCCTAATCCCATAATAAATAGAGCCAGCACACTTACGTACCCAGACATCTATCCAGATCCAATAGTAAATAGAGCTAGCACACTAATGTACCCATACACCTATCCGGATCCAATAAAAAATAGAGTCAGTATACTAACGTACCCAGACATCTATCTCGATCGTATAATAAATAGAGTCAGCACACTAACGTACCTAGACACCTATCACAATCTTATAATAAATAGAGTCAGCATACTAACATACCCAAACATCTACCATAATCCTATAATAAATAGAGCCAACATACTAACATACCTGGACATCTATCAGGATCCAATAATAAATAGAGTCAGCACACTAACGTACCTAGACATCTATCTCGATTGTATAATAAATAGAGTCTGCACACTAATTTACCCAAACACCTATCACGACCTTATAATAAGTAGAGTCGGCACACTAACGTACCCAGATATCTACCACTATCCCATACTAAATAGAGCCAGCAAACTAACTTATCTAAACATCAATCAGGATCCAATAATAGATATGGCCACTAATATAAGGTCAATGCGATGTATGATCACTAATATAAGATCAATATTATGCACGATCACTAATATAACCGATACGATGTACAGTCACTAATATAAGATCGATACAATTTATCTAACTATACGTACCACAGAGTCGACCCATGCAGGTACAAATTCAATCTATTCGATCGTACACGCTCATCGGACGTGATCGTGCAACCAATCACCATACCAACCCCATGCCCCATCGTTATTGATTCCAAAGGAATCACTTAACATTCGTATCTGAATCACGAGCTTCTCCTTCCATCCTACCTCCTTAGTAGCTTAGAGTCTCCCCGAAGTCAAGCTAAGACACCATGAAGTACCGTCTTCGAATGGGGAAGAAATTCCCCAAAGTCTTCAAATTCCTAGGGGTTCAGTTGACTGGGGTTCAATTCAGTCGGCTTAACCCAATATCCCCTAGTCCACTGTTTTGGACTCCCCCATGGGTTTGGTTTTCACTCCAGTTCAATCAACTGAGTTAATATTCAATCGAATGAATATTGTCAGGTTCTTCAGGTTCTGGCAATGAACCTAGGCAGAGAGTAGACCTACCGAACTGACGTTGATTCACGTGTCGTTTCTTCCGACGCTTCACCCAATGAGTTGCCTTGCTTTTGGAGCCTGCCTCCATCCCATCAGACATCTACCGGGGTTTATTTGTTAACATTTTGGAAGTGGGTTCGATAATATCCAAAAACTTGTTTTGACACCAAAAATCTACTCTTTGCACGAGTAGAGTTCAACTGACGATTTTAGCAACCCGGCTTCCTCTAATGTGCCAAAACGACATACCCGACCTCCTTGCCTTATGCATAGTTTATACGTGTGTCGATACACTCATTCGTGCATGATATACACACACGTTCACGCAAACACACAACCACTAAATAAGTCATATTTAGGACTTCACGGGATTACTCGACCCAATATACTCTCGTGCAACTTAGCACACATGATGATTGCTATGACTATGTGAAATGCCTGCAACGAACTTATATCAATTATATTTCTATAAAATCAAACAATTGCATATACATAAACAACCGAACATACAACCATTCTAACTATAATTCATACAACATTTTGACTATTATATATCTTCAAATACACGTATACATATACTTACCCATACACGTATACGCACACGTACATTTAAATAAGTAATTCATTTAGTACTATCAAATCTACGTTTATTTCCAAAACCCTTATAATAAAAGTCTAGTATGGTTTCATACTATTTTATAAAACCTTACTTCTATTTTATAAAATATCATTAGCTCATAAATCATTTTAAGCCTTTAAATACTTAATTATCTCACTTGGAATTAAGTATATTTCATATTATTATTTTATAAAATCTCATTTCCATTTTATAAAATCTATACTTTATTTATAAACTCATATAACTATTTTATAAACACTAATTAAGCTTCATTACCCTCTAATTACTCTAATAATAAGTGTTGAGTTCAAAGCTCACTTAACCAGCTTACTAATTTTTCCAAAACCATTTAAATTAGTTTAATTATGATTAACAAATTACATGCACTTAGTAATGTTATCCATTTAGCCTGTAATCACTAATAACATTATTAATACCTATTATTTAGTCTATAATCAAAATTAGGGCTTACTAACTATTTCACAAATAGGGATTAAAGACCTAAAGAAATAATAGGTTAATTTAATCATGTTTACAACATGAATACAAACCTAAATCTTAGAAAAGAAATCTCCAGATCATTCTATATTACTTCATAATCACAAATATGAAGTATAATACATAAATTATTAAGGAGATTCATCCCACTCATCTTGCTTAAACCTAAACCAATCTCTAATCACCAAAAACCCAATGCTTACTTTAAATTTCAAAATGCACATCAATACTCTAATCCAAGCCAATTCATTCACCGGTTTTGTAGAGAATTGGAAGAGAGGAATTATGGTGATTTTTATTTGATTTTAGGAAATTTATTTAATCGGTTTCGGGTCTGTGGATTAAAGATCGATTAAGAGGAGATTAGTGGAGGATTAGAGAAAGTGGAGAAGAATGAAATGTAAATGAAGAGTGAATGAGAATAATTAAGAGGGGTTAGCCTATTATAGGCAACTAATGGGCTAAGCCCCAATTCTCTCGATCTGACATTATTCATTCTAAAACCATTGACTCCAAACATAGTCAAGTTTATACTCGTTTTACTCACATTTAGAAAGAAAACTTAACTACCGGTGTATCAAATCCCAATTCACTCATTTTTAAAAATTGAGTATGAGAGATGTTTCGTAACTTACTGATTATAAATTAATCTTTTTAAATATTCGATTGTTAAAATTACAGGGTGTTATAGGGGCAATCGAATAATTTGCCCCGCATGTTTAACTGACACGATCGCCTACACTCGCGATGGAGAAAATCCATGAATTGGGTTCAAATCATGATAGAAACATATGAATGAGGAGTAAATATTACACATAATGTTCCCCAATGGTAGGGAGCAAGGTAGAACCTGGATTGTACGACCAAAAGGAAGGCCGGCGGGCTAGGTAGCTTTGGGAAATCCCTACTTTCTCTTCCCTCCTCGTCTAAGACCCGAATAAAAGGCAAAGCCTAAGCTGCGAAGGATCCAGCTTTAGGAGGAGTAGACGTACCACCATCAGTCTTGAAATATGGTGATCGATGAGCCTTCCTAAGCAAGGAAACTTGGCACTCCACATGATCAGATGTGTATTATTTTGAAAATTAAAACCCATGTAACCAACGCCCAGAGTTCAAGGGATGTCGACGTATATTGACCAATTAGATTTCGTGCATTGACCAGGGCAAGTGAGAAGTGTTAATCTATGTAGTGTGAGTCCTATTTCTTGAATATGACGTACGGATCATTCTGTGTATATAGCTCACTTGTGCTAGAAAAAAAAGTCGAGTCATGCAGTGATATTATATGTTAGAACTTACCCGTTATCTATGAATAATCGATAATGTAGCCACTGCTTAAAGCGGCGTGGAAACATTTCTTTGCAGAAATATGGAAAACAAAGCAAAAGGAAAAGTATAGCAATGGAATCATCCAACACGACCATTCCTAAAGTGAACCATCTCATTGGAATGTAAGCGATAATACATGTCTCCAAAGTAACACGAATACGAGATATGACAAGCTTGAGATACATCATAGGACTAGTGCAACCCAAACTTCGACTATCTCCACCAAGAAGCAATCAGATACACCACCAGCATCGTCATCAGTTGTTCATGAAGAACATGGTTAGACTACACGGAGTTTCTAGTAGCATAGTCAGTGATAGAAATGCTTTGTTCACAAGCAAATTCTGGAAGAGTCTACATGATGTGTTAGGTACCAAGCTTAATATGAGTACTGCATATCACCCTCAAACAGATGGGTAGACAAAGAGAGTCAATAGGTACTCGAGGATTTGTTGAGAGCTTGTGTATTGGATTTTGGTGGATCTTGGGAAGATCACCTCCATTTGGTTGATTTTTCCTATAATAATAGTTACCAGACTAGTATAGGAATGGCGCCTTTTGAAGCTTTCTATGGAACGCCATGCAAATCACCAGCATGTTGGTTGGAGACTGGAGACAAATTAGTCTTAGGTCCTGATTTGGTTAGGGAGGCATCCAAAAAGATTGAGTTGATCCAAGAAAGAATGAAGGAAGCTCAATCCAGACAGAAGAGTTACACAGATAAGAGGCGTAAAGACCTAGAGTTCTCAGTTGGAGAAAGGGTTTTCATTAAGGTATCACTGATGAAGGGTGTGGTATGATTTGGAAAGTCAAGGAAGTTAGCCCCAAGATACATTGGACCATTCCAGATTATAGAGAGGATTGGGAAACTCGCATACATAGTAGAGTTGTCGGGCGGTATGACAGGTGTCCATAATGTATTTCATGTGTCTTATCTTCGCAAGTATATGCATGATCCAAAGACTACTATTCCTCCGATAGGGTTGGAAGATTTGATAGTAGAGCCTAATTTGACTTTTGTTAGAAAACCAGTTCGAGTTGTAGCGAGGGGTGAGAAAAAGATTAAGGACCAAGAGAATCAAGTTGGTGAAAGTTCAATGGAGCGACAACGAGAAGGACTATACTTGGGAGACAGAGGACAAGATTAGAGATATTTATCCTGAACTGCTTTGAGGGTATGTCTATATTAGATTTATATAGATAGTTATTAGTTAGATAGGCTAGTATGGTTGTTAGGAGTTGTTATAGATGATTGCTATGTTTAGTATTTAGTCCTTACTGAATTTCGAGGACAAAATTCTTTAAGTGGGGAAGCCTTTAACATCCCTAATTTTTAATAACGTTATTCAGGAGATTTAATTAGATAAATTAAATAGAATAATGTACATGTAAAGTGATAAGGAGATTGAGGTTTGCAAATAAACCTAGTGGATGTGCTTGTTAACTCTAATGGGTTTATAAATGGTTATAAATGATAATTAAATTAACATAGGGGCATTAGGGTAATCGATGCCTATAATTCTTTACCCTTATACTCTTATCCATACCATTTACGTTCATTTTATCACAAACAAAATAAACATAAGAAAGAAAAGAGGAGCCGACCATTAAGGAGTAAGAAGAGAAAATTCAAGATTAAAGCTTAAGATTCAAGCTAGGGGAATCGGTCTAAAAAATATCCAATTTCCTTATCCAAACTAAGGTGAATAATAATCCTAATCATCTCTATTTTATTTTCAATCATATGTTTTCGGATTTATGAATTAATCCATTTTATGATGATTTGAATGATGATATGCTTGCTTTTATAACATGTTTGATTTAATATCAAATTGTTTAAATATGTATATGCACGGCTTTAAGGAAAAACCAATAGAAAATGATTTTAGAATGCAATGGAAAAATTATATGTTATGGGAAACATGATTTTGGAGTTGGGTTTCAATTTTTATAATTTTCCAAGTCATGGAAAATCTAAAATGAATTTTCAAAGGAAAATATGTATTATTGGGTTTAGAACTTTATTTTTTTGTTATTGTATGATAAATTTAGGTCTAAAATTTATATATCTTAGATAACATATTAAAAGTGAATTTTTGTGATTTTTGGAGAATTTTACTAAGAGGTTTATGATGGAAATTTAATTATTTAAAAAGGAGGACCTAAATGATTTAATTGTTATTAAATGGGAAGGGCTTATTTGATAAAAGTTAACCTTGTTTTAGATATAAGAATATGCGGCAATTATTTGTAAAATAATTTGAAAAGTTAAGACAACCAATCAAAAGTTTACAAGTAGGCAAGTTAGTTACAAAGAACTTAGTTTATTTGGTAAAAAACAGCCTTTACCCAGAAATAGTAGGTTTCGCCTCCTATAGAGGTACCTTTCGACCCAGAACTACCGCCTCCAATCAGGTTGAAACCCACCAAGTCGAGACCAATGAAGATGGTATCACTTGTTGGTACGTAGTGGATTAAACAAAAAGGCGGGAGGTAGGGTGTCGAAAGCATTGCTTCTGACGCGATCGATACCTTTGTTTTGTTTTTAAAAGAGAAGCGCTTGCCTGTTTTGTTAAACGCTTTCGAAGGGGTCGAAACCGAAGAATTCAAAAGGGTCTTTTAATTAGTTTTCGAAAGAGAGTTGTCGCCTAAGTTTAAAGTGATAGCTTCCAAAATGGCTACTTTGTTTTCAAAAATTAAAGTGTTCGGAAGGGGTAGTTTCGACCTGGTCGAAACCATTCTACCACTTTTCCTTTTGAAGGCATTGAAGATATCGTTGCTTTTGAAAGGTAACCTTTGTTTTAAAAACATAAGCCAATTCCCTAGCATTCGAAGGGTGTTAGGGGTTTCGAAGGCAATGGTTTGGAGAGGGGTTTCGAAGCCAACCTTCAAATATTTTACCCAAATGACTTATGCTTTCAAAAGGGTGGTGCCAACGCCATCAAGTTTTCCCCAATACTTTTAAAGGATAAAGAATGGTTTTGAAAGAGATACTTTCATTTATATTAACTTGACCCAAACAATATTTTAAATATAAATCCAATGTTTTCAAAAGGGGTACTTTCAATGGTTTCGAAAGGGGTACTTTCAATTGTTTCGAAGCTATGCTTCTAAATGTTAAATGCTAACGCTTTAATACATTCGAAAGATTTCGAAAGAAAGTTTTAAAGTTTTTGAAAGGCAGGGGCCTAATGTTTTTAAAATATATTTTTATGCTTTCGAAGGAGGGTATCCAGTGAGGTTGAAAGCAAGGTTTCGAAGGAGTCGAAAGACTTTGTTTTTCAAAACAAATAACTCAAACTCAATTTTTAAAGGAAAAACCCATGGTTAAAATAAAGGAGTTTTGAAAAGGTTAAGTATGAAGTTATGAAGAAGCTTTCCTTGATAAAATATTAGGTTAAAGAGATTAACCAAGTTTTAATATGAAAATGATTTCAAGGATATTAAGCCCACATGAGTGGTATTGTTATGCTATTATGTTTGCTTCTTCAAATATAAATATATTCACATTAAAATGGACCCATAACTGCTTTTTGGGGATAAAGGGAAAAAGAACCAGCTAGGTTGACCCAGTAGTGAATAAATTGATTAAACTCCTGAATGAGTAGAATTGCATCCAGGAGGTCAGGGAGACCAGAATATAGGATGCCTAAATATATAAGTTGTCAGGGAGACAGGTTCATAGTGCACCCATGAAAGCTTTGGTTAGGAAGTTATTGGAGTTACCAATAGGTTCATAGTGATCTCATGAAAACTATGTTATAAAGAGTGGTGGGCAGGGGCCAATTGGTATGTAGTGCACCCATGAAAACTATATCCGGACTAAATTATTGACAGTTGTCAATAGTTCCTAGTCAACCCATGAAAACTAGGATAAGAGAGAAGTTATTAGAGTCACCAATAGGTTCAGGGGAACCCATGAATTAATTAAGTTAATTGGCAGGGGCCAATAGGTTCATAGTGCACCCATGCAAACTATGAAATAGGACAGGGGTCCATATATTATATAAAGGTTATTAGTAAGCCCATGAAAACTAATAGGTTAATAGTGACCCTAGAAACTATAAACATGACATGGAGTCAATTAAACAAAGGATAGGAAATCCAGAATGTTTTAACTTGTATGCATATCATCATAATATTTTGAAATGGTTATGTTTTTAACCATTATGGATGCAGGAGCACAGTATATGGTTTTATAAAGGTTTTAAGATACTAGTGAAGGGAAAACCCATTCCGCTAAGCGGCGTGGTCTCACTAGATATCTAAATGGTTGAGATGTTAGATTATTATTCATACCAGGCTTTATGTCTGACTCGAAGTATATGTTTTCCCTTTAAACTCTCAGGTACTCATTTGATTTTGAGTAGTTTGAGAGTTAATGTTTTCAGGTACCTCGTTAGACGAATAAAGCTTCCAAGACGTGCATGAGGCATAATAGATATTTAGAGTTCTCTTTTATTTGATTCCTCTGTGTTGTTTGTAATGGCAAAGTTGTTATATTGCCATTATATACTCTGATCATCCAAGGGGGCATCTTCATATGTCGCTCTTTGCGTATGTTGTAATAAATATATTTTCTCTGAACGTGGTTTACAAATATGGGATTATGTAATGAATTGGAAATGAGTTGAAATGGAATGAGATCTTGTTTGAAGTTTTAAAATTTTTCCATATTCATGTGTTTCTCTGTATTAATGAATCTAACATCGCCGTATTTGGTCACCGAGGATTAATAATTATGGATGACTACAGCATCCGTAGCCGTTAGTTTTGGGCCTCCAAGTAGGGGGATGTTACATCAAACTCTAGATGGTCACATCTCCTTCCTATAGTTGGGTACGCTCCTATTGGATTAGCTACCCATAAGGAAGTAACAAGGTATGATGGTTCTAAACTTAACTTGTCTACCAAACACTAAGATATAAATGATTGCGATGCACTGGTATCAAACAATACCTAACTGGTATGTTATGAATCAAAAGCGTACCTTCCATCACATACTTCCCTTCTCAACTATTGTTGGTCGTGATGCAGATGGCTCAAAAGCAAACACCTTTCCTTTATTAGCCCTGGCCGCTTCTGGACATTTGTTCTTATAATGCCTCATCTGGTCATAGTTAAAGCACTTCACATTCTGCTTGACCACAACCATCTTGCTATCACTTGATCGACATTAATTTTCATAGTGCCCTTTCTTGTCACACTTACAAAAAAATATATCTGCTTTTTCTTTCTTGGCAGCTCCACCCTTCTGAGCTCTCTTTTTCTTAAAGAATTTCCTCTTCTTACCCTAGGAACCGTGAGTTTCCACTGACTCCTCTTTCCGGAAGGTCGAAATTATTTCCTCATTCCTAATAGCCGTCTCCACCACTATATTCGACGGATACCTAAGATGTGGCATAATTGCCCTAGAAATCTTCGGCCTTAACCCACGGATAAACTTTGCATTCCTGTCGATAACAGTTTCAACGGTGGCATACCCATATTTGGACAGCTCATCGAACTTAGCAGAGTATTCCATCACTGACATTTCTCCCTGCTCCAACTCCATAAACTTCCTAAGCAAGACTTACTTAGCTACTTCAGACAATTTCCTCGATTTTCCTTCGAAATTTTGCCCAAATCAATTCCTCTTTTGTTACCCCTATGGTCACCTTGTTCCACCAGAACAAAGTAGCTCCTTCCAATTGTCTTGAAGCCAACATTTTTTTGCTCATCATTCAGACCCAAATCAGCAGAAATCCTTTCACAATGTAACAGTTAGTTCTCCACTTCTATTGCATCCTCAGTCCCTATAAAGTCTTCCTACCCGTACTGGTGTAATCTCGACTCAGCTTAGCATAGTTATTACTAACTGGTGCTACCGGATTGACTCCTTCTGCATTAGCAGCATTTCCTCTAGCTTATCCTACAACTACTCCATCTTGCATCAGATTGACGAAGAACTGATAGATATCACCCATATCTACTGGTGAGGTTGCAGCGCCTACATTGGCACTTGCATTTTGATTAGCATTTGCCCGTCGATCCGGATTCCATCTGGTATTGGGTCGAGAATTTCCATTGGTTGTGGTGCTACCACAACCAACATTCACTCTTCCATTTCCTACTTCGATATCTTTCTTTCTCGTAAATCTGCATACGGGCCTTAGTAAAATATAGAAGAACGGTCTAAGACAAATGGGAGAACAGAGATAGAATACATACTTTTATATAGCAAATACAAGTACGTTACTATAGCGTTATCCCAAGATCCCAATCTTATTCTCTGGTTCATTAGGATTATGTTTTCAAAAATCTTTTAAGTTTTACATAAACCTATGCTCTGATACCAACTTGTAACATCCCATATTCTAAGGCTTAAAACTAACCGCTACGAGCGCTGCAGTCATCTATAGTAATTAATTCTCGATGAAAAAAATGCGATGACGTTAATCATATCAATAATCAGGAGCACATGAATATGAAAAAATTTCAAACACAATTCAGAAATGATATTTACATTCCATTCCAAAATATGGTTTCACATTCATTACATAATCCCATTTGTAATTCCACGTTCAGAGAAAATACAACTATTATAAAATACCCAAAGAGCGACATATGAAGATGTCCCCTTGGTTGACTAGAGGCAAATGCTTAACAATTATATAACTTGCCATTACATCAATACAGACGGAACCAAATGACACGGTGGATTAGATAAGTACTCATAAATAGCAAGATTTCCTCCTACACATCTTCGGAAGCTTATTCGTCAAATTGGAAACCTGAAAACCCTTACTCCTGACTTACTCAAATCAGTACCCAAGAGTTTAAGGAGAAAAACAAAAACTTCGGGTCATACAACAGTCTGGTGCGAGTAATAACCTACCATCTCGAACCAAAATAAATATCTAGTGAGACCACGCCACTGTGTGGAACGGGTTTTCCCCTTATTAGTATCCTAACCAAAATATCATTTAACAATTTAATTCATGTTACCCAAATGTTTAACATATGTCTATTGGTGTCCCCAATTAGGTTATCTCCCCTTAAGGTTATAACATTTAAAAGTGACATACATTGGTATCCCCAAATGACCTATATCGAACCCATTAAGATATACATCGGTATCTCCAAAGTTTTAAAGTCAAAGTCATAAGTCATATTGTTCGCCGCCATTAAATAGTTTAAAATAGATCAATGTCGACATCAATATTATTGTAAATAAGAAGGATTAAGGCTCTCTGCTTTTAATAAAATAACTCATGCGTTACTAAGACATTGTCGACCTCTATCCAAGGTCGAAGACCAAAAACTTAAATTTACAATCGTTTAAGTGTAAAACTCTTTCTCTTTGTTAAAAGTGAAACTGTCGACTTGCATACCTTATAGCTTATCCCCCTATTGGACAAAGTCGACATGATAAATCACGACAATCAATGCCACACTGCATCATTAACTTAAACGGTGTAAAAGAAGCCTTGCCGACTTTGATGAATAGTGGCGACAAGGACCTCGTCGTCTTTATAAAACAGTTTTAGTTTTTACAAAAAATCAAAGCCTTTTTCAAATTCTTTTCAGAAAATACCGCCGCATAAAATTTCCAAGTTCCAAAACATTTGTAAATATAATTAATTAATACCCTTAATTAATTTTTGGTTTATATGCTTTTCTAGCATAATAAATTCATAGTAATTCGAATTCACTTGGGAAAAGTCCCTAAAGATTCCAAAAATTTGAAAATGCCATATTCTTTACCATTTAAAAGTTTCAGGTTGAAAAAACATATTTAATTATTTTAATAATTAAAACCCGAAATTAACTCAATTTCCTCCTTAGGAAATTCATAAAATATTCAATTTAATTTGAAAAATTATGAAATAAAAAACTTATCTCCAAAATAATGTTTCACTCAACATACTAGAAAATCAAAGCTATTAGAGACTAAAAACTTACGTTTTTCCCTTAAACCCCATTTAAATAATTTCATAAATAATTCTATAAATCATTATTCTATCCAAATAATGATTAAACAACCATAACTTGGCAAAAATCATCAAAACCATTTGGATGTTATCCATAGCTGAATTCAAGGACTAAATATAAAGATGGTTCATGTATTATTCACCTTAGATTTAACTGTTGGATTTGAGATTTGGTATTGCTTTAATTTCCCTAAGCTTGCTCAAGAAATCTCTTCAAATTTTGATCCTCTTCCTTCATGTTTCAATGGCCAAACTCAAACTTTTCTTTTGTGATTGTTTTCTACAAGAGAATATTAATGATATGAGCGGGAGAGGGTTTAAGGTAAAGGGTAAGTCTATTTCCTTGTTTACACCTCTCATGCACTCTTTTGTTTATTAAACTTAAAACAATCTTACTTAGTTCATTAGTAATGGCTCGACCTTATAAATTCTCAAATCTCATTTTCCTTAAACATTTACATTATTCTATTTAATATATCCAATTAAATATCCTGATAATGTTAAACTAAAATTAGGGGTGTTACATGAAGGTTCAACGATGACCTTGAAATGAGGTGAGTGGCGAGCCATTCTGGATTGGAAAGGTTAATAATGAACACGGTTAGGTATGTTTTATTTTTAAACTTTACTTTTATAAATGCCTTTGTGGCATGTGTACAGAATCCAACGGATGTCTACATGTGTTGACCAATCAAATTCTGAACGTTGACTGGGGTAGTATGAAGGATCAATCTATGTAGCGTGCATCCTATATCCAAAGTATGATGTACGAAACAATCTGTGTGGATACCCCGCTCATGCTAATGAACGAGCACTGTTACACGATGGATATACCAGATCTTACTCGTTATCGTAGAGTAAACGATAATGGAACCACTATCTAGAGAAACGTAGTGCCTTCTTTTTAGGAACACGGGGTTGTGCGGTAATTTAAAATGTTAACTGGAAAGATTAATTATTCAGATGTCAGAATGTGTTTGACTCAACCATTCAATAGAACAGTCCAATCGAAGCTTACCTTTTGATTAATGGCCAACCACAACTCAATGAAACCTCTTGCAATGCTTTCGATGTATCGAAATTCAACACCCAGGCATAATTAAGGCTAGCCATAGGGGATCCATTACATAGGTCAGCAAATCTTGAGACGAACTCCAAGTGAAGAATAAGCCAAGGTGGACCCAGGTGTTCTTGGTGTCCACTTCGAGTTTGACCCGGATTTTCCTGGAGCAGCATAGATCTTGAATTTGTTAAGGTATAAGGAGTGGTTGGCCATGATTTGAAGGCTTATTCTCCCTAAGCCAAGAGTAGATGAACAACATTAATGACGCCACCCACGACGACACTGTAACAGCCATCACAATAGAAAAGGTAACCCACCTTAAAAGTGCAGATTTAGATATGTATTCAAAAAGGTCAGGGCCAAATTATTTAAAGTAAGGATGGATGTCGACTAGAGAGGCGGTGGCAGTGGTCATCGAGATGAAGAGTAGCGGTGCTGGCTTAAAGTTGGAGTCAAAGTGGCAATTTGTAGCTGAAGGGTTAGAATCGTAGGAGATTGAAATTGCAAGGGTAAATTATACGGAGCTGGGTAAAAAGGAGAAAGCAAAATTTGGAAGTAAATAAACCTAAGTCCCTAATACTTATATTGCTCAACTATATTGGCAATTCATGTTGGTACTAACATGAACCTTTCAGTGCCGACATAATTTAAATGCTAAAAAAGGGAAAAGAAAAGGGATAAGGAGGAAAGAAGGGTAGGAATATTCACTTGGTCAACGCGTAGAGCAATCTTTATAGCGATGTAGATCTGAATCTTGGTGTGGGTAGTGTTATGACTTCTATTTGAAGTGGTTAAATGAATGCACTTAGAATATAGACAACACTTCAAAGTGATTCTTGGATGACCAAAGGACTTGTACAGATGACTATATACCGCTTGTCTTGATCCAAAGCATGCTTTGGTTTCAATGGAAGCATATTTAGGGGGAAAGTGTTATCCAACGTTTAAACCAAGCAGCTTTAACGTAAATCTAGACACCAGGATGATGAAAACAAGATGGCTCGAGGACTTAGAGGCAAATTTGGAATGATAATGGAGAGGAATTCACATGTACATATAGCTTTGAAATGCATATGAATGTAATGGTAAGGTAAAATTAGGCAGTCTCCTGAACTAGTCGACCTCTTGAAATGCAAGTGCTTATGCCCTATATCCAAAAACGATGCAACGTCCTATATACTGGAAATTCTATGTGGATGAGAAATCATTCAATATATATGAAAAAATACAATAACTAATATGCATACAAACTGCTAAAATAAAATAGACAAGGTAATGTGCATCGTAGGCCAACATGAACATATCAGCAATATATGCAATATTAATTAAAAAAATACATCCATTAGCAACCATCATACAAAACATATCCTAATTACATGCCCACATCCATGCTTAGCATCCATACACATTTACCTATGGAATATACTAAGCTAAATACTATTCATTCAAGCAATCATACTAACTTAAATAAAAAATTACCCGAAAAGAGCTCTGGATGGGTAGCTCGGATTTTCTCCTCGGGATCCCAAGTACTCTCAGTTGGATCATCTCCCCACTGGACTCCAACCAATTTAATAACTTTACCACAGAGTAGCTTAATCGCACGTCCAACAATGCAAGTAGGTGTATGGACGAAAGTTACTCTTTCTACTTCAACTTCTTCTAATTGACTAGGCATGACCATAGTAGCTGAATTGTGTGAAGGTTTCGACACATATGAGACATTGTGAAACCCCGCCAACTTTTCTGGAATCCTTACTTTATAAACTAACTTCCATATTCCTTCCACAGTCAGAAAAGCCCCAGAAAACCTTTGTGCCAACTTTCCTTGACTACCAAACCTCATAATGTATCTAAGTGGTGATACTTTCACAAATCCATGCTGCCCATTGCGAACTCTAACTCAGTATATCTCCTATAAACATATGATTTTTGCCTATCTTATGCAGTCATCACCTGTCTAGGGATTAAATCTACCTTCTTTGAAGTCCCTCTAATCATATCTAGTCCAAGAATAATTCTATATGTAGTGTCCCATCAACAAGACGAAGATTTACATGGCCCCCCGTACAAGATGTCGAACGGTGCCATCCCAATACTTTCTTGATACTGGTTATTATATGCAAACTGTACTAACGACAAGCGATCCTCCCAAGAAACCCCAATGTCAAAAATACATATTCATAGTAAATCTCCAATACCTGATTCACCCTCTCAATTTCTCCATTTGTCTGTAGGTGATAGGCGGTACTCAAATTTAATTTAGTGCCCAAGGCATTCTGAAGACTCTTTCAAAACTCACTAGTGAAAAGCAAATCTCAATCACTGACGATACTAGAACAAACTCCATGCAACCAAATTATCTCCCTCATGTATAAGGTTACTAAAGATGCAGCTGTCCTTATACTCCTAACCGGAATAAAATGAGCATATTGGGTCAGCTGGTCGACTATCACCTAATATTCTCATTTCCCCTTCTTCTCCTAGGTAGCCCATCAACAAAATCCAAGGAGATGCTCATCCATTTCCACTACGGAATATCCTAAGGCTGTAATAATCCATTGGGCTTCTTCCCCTCTGCCTTTACTCTCTGGCAAGTCACACACTTAGAACCAAACTCTGCCACATTCCATTTTATACTTGGCCAGTAAAACACTCTCTTCATATCATGGTACATTTTTTCAAGATGAATACTCATCATAGAATGATGGAACTCGCGTGGTACCATGTCCACTAACTCTTTAATAAGAGGAACACACAACCTAGCATCTCTTTGTATCATCCTCTTGAATCAATGGAATAACAATACAAATGACTTGAAAGTTCTCCTCTGCTCAACTTCTTAAAAATACCCAATAACTCCGTGTCTTGCTTCCGACTCACCTCAATACGGTCCATAAGTGAAGGCTAAACATCCAAAGCTACCAATCGTCCTCATGTAATGTCCGATGAAGGTCGAAAACGAAATGTCGAAATAAACTCCATGTTTTTCCATTCCAAAAACATAGGGCTTGACATCGCATACTTTTTACTCAAGGCATCAGCTATAACATTGCCCTTACCTAGAGTATATAAGATACTGAAATCATACAATGCTAAGAACTCCATCCACCTCTGCTGCCTCAAATTCAAATATTTTTGGAAGAACAAATACATAAGAAATTTATGATCCATGTTAAGTCAAATCGCTCCCCCAAAATATAATGCCCCTAAGATTTTAGGGAAGAAACAATAGCTTCCAACTCAAGATCATGGGTTGGATAGTTTATCTCATGGACTTTTAATTGTCGACTGGTGTAATAAACAATTGCACCCTCCTGCATTAAAATAACACCCAATTCTATACCATAAGGATCGGTATATACCGCAAACAATTTCCAACCATTAGGGAGTACTAAAACAGATGCACTAGTCAACAACTCCTTTAGCTTAATAAAAGCATACTCACATTCTGAGTTCCATAAGAAATCTGAATTTTTCTTATTAAGGCGCGTCAACGGTGTGAAAATTTTAGTGAAGTCCTTAATGAACTTCTTATAATAGCAAACGAAACAAAGAAAACATCTCACATCCATAGAATTTTTCAGTATGTGCCAATCCTGTACTGTAGTAATTTTTCTAGAATCAATTGGTAGTTCATGCTCGAAAACAACACGTCCTAGAAAGTGAACCTCCTTGCACCAAAAGTGATGTTTGAAAAATTCCTCCTTTAATTTATGCCTACGGAGATGTTGAGCCCTTCCCCTAAATGTAACTTGTGCTTTTCCTTTCTTTTCAAATAGACTAGTATGTCATCGATAAGTACCATTATGAACTTATCTAGCAACCCTCTAAAGACTCGACTCATAAGGTCGACGAAATATGCTAGTGCATCAATATGTCCAAATGGCATGACTAAACACTCGTAAAGTACGTCAAATGTACGAAAAGAAGTTTTTTGGATACTATTCTTGGCCATACGCAACTGATGGAATATGGTAGCCAAGTCAAGATGAGAGAACACCCTTGCTTCAACTAACTGATCAAAGAGATCGTCTATCCGCAATGATTCTTCATTGTTAGCTTATCCATCTCACGATAATCAATGCAAAGCCCTAAAGAGCCATCTACTTTAGTGGAAAAGAGTACAGATGCTCTCATTTCGAAATACCTCTTCGAATAAAACCTTTCTCTGACAACTCATTCATCTGTTTATTCAGATCGCATCTTTCTCTAGGAGCCATATGCCTAAGTGGTAGCGGCAATAAGTCAATTATTCTCTTCTGGATAAACTTAAAATTCGATATCTGAATGGTGTGGAAGACAGGAAACTTCGGAAAAGACATCTGGGATGACACAAAGTATAGGCCCGGAAGCCAAATCATCATGTGACCTATCAGGAGAATATAGGTAACTTATATTATAGATCTTTTGTGAGCGTAGTTAACCTCATGTTGCACCCACTACAGGTACCAAACGAACCACCTTCCTATCACAATCTAGTACCGAACCATACATAACCATCTAGTCCATTCTAGAATTAAACCAAACCCAAAATATCCTAAAATGAAAGCATCACAGTCAAATTAGACACCCAAAATATACAATTTCAAATCCTTACAAATCATAGATAAATGGATTGCCTCTCCAACGGGGTTCGTCGCTATAATATGGTTTGTAACTATACTAGTTTCTAAGTGCAATTAATTTACTAACTTACTCGAAATTAATTACTATGATGCTCCAGTGTCTAACAAAGTGCGAATATATAAATCAGAAAGAGTTAACGCACCTTCTATGACAAACTTCTTTCCCATTTCCAAAACTGGGGCTGTGCTTGAACTAGGAACAACATCAAGTGCATAAGCTAGAAGCACCTGGGAGAAGTCTTAGGTGCGATTGGACACTTCCTTCTTATGTACCCAAACTAATTGCAGTCGTAGCATTTGATCTTTGAAAGATTCACTCTACAATCCCTCACCATATGCCTTTTGTTATCACACCTCCTACGTCTGACTCCCTATTTCTTTATCATGCCCTAATACTCCATTCAACCCTTGCGTTGATTTTGCTGAACTAGTTTCACTTCAATCTTCTTAGGTTCGTCCTTAGCAAATAAATTTAGTGGGGCCATCTCAACTAAGCCCTCAAAGGTAGCTCTCATGGGTACATGGCTCAAGGAAATATCCCTTAAAGATGGATTTAACTCCTATGCAAACTTTGTCACAATTTCGCCGGTGTATTGATAAGGTCTAGACCGTGCTTTATCAGCTGATTAAATTCATTGATCTACTACTTATCGTTGCAGTCTCCTTGCTCCAACTGGATGGACTTCTTGAGCTCCACTCCCCATCTTGCCTCTGATGTAAACTTACTCTCAAAGTGCCACTTAAAATCAGTCTAACCAATCCCAACCTCATCTTAGCAACGACAATCTCCCACCAGTTTAAGGCCTACCCTTGCAAGTCCCATGAAACCAATTGTCTCTTCATTGCATCCTCCACACCTATAATAGAAAAAATCCAATCAAAATTCCTCAGCCATGCCCACATATCAACAAATGATGCAGTCCCAAGATAATTCTTTCCACCTAGACTTTGGAAATATCAACATAGTTTGGGTAAGTTTAAAGAAGGGGGAGGATTTGGGGCTGCACCTTGTGCTTATGTTGTGGGTCCTCCATTAGGGTTAAGTTCAGTCTGGCCCCTTGTTTGAAAATACCAACATAACCATGTAGGGATGTTCACACCTGAAACATTAGCTGCTTAACCAGAACTATTTCTAGTTTGATTATCCATCTTACTTATCTATGATTAGAAATTATTAGCAACTTTCCCCAAATAGTATTAAGCGTTATTGGAATATGAGGTTGTGTTTGTGTTATACTTATATATATGTATAGTTGATGCCAAAAATGGATCAACACCTAATATTTTGTTATAGACAACCTATATGACTTAGATCTAGCAGATAGTATTGAAAATAATAGAAAACAGAATAGAAAGACACAAGATTTTTATAGTGGTTTGACAATCTTTGGCCTACGTCCACTTGATAGTTTTTATTGATTGATTTGATAGAGTTTGTGTAGGATTACAAAGAATTAAAGAGAGTATATGTCACTAGTATAGGGGTTTGACAAGTTCTATGACTAATAACTGCCAAGGGTAACTGCTTAGGTGACTATTGTGTAGAGGTAGGAGATGAAGAAGAGGTGGAGCTTCCGTATATGCAGTTAGTAGGAACCAGATCCTTCTTTAGTTATAGGAAGATTGGTATTTATAGGGAAACATAGGTAATGGGTCAGAAGCCCGCTTGCACTGGAGTCTAGATAAAGACCCAATGTTGTACAAGAGAAACCAAAACACCATGACCCAACATGATAGGTCGGTACCGATCTATGTAGCTCGGAACCGAGCTATAAGAGTTGGTGCAAAATCAACTTCGACTCTTGCTCTACTCTTCTATATTCTATTTGATAGGTTCAAAAGCCTTTTCATTGACTTTTGGTTGATTCTAGTAATCTTTCCTTCTATCACTCAAGTTAACCTACTTTCTTAGCTTTCCTCTCACCAAACTTGTAATTGCTCATCCAAATCATGGGAACACCACTTGATTGTGAGTAGAAGGATAAGATATGAGTTGTATGAAGTTTGGAGAGTGTGATGAGGAGCATGATAGGTCGTATCGACTTATGATAGCTCGGTACAGAGCTATGCACTTAGCTTCAAATTAAATGAAACTTTCTCGAGTTGTTTCTCTAATCCATTTAGGTGTGCTTTCAAGTTTTTGAGTCATTTCATATTTGTCTTGGTCTTTTAAATTCAGTTGAAATCTGTTTTGGGCCGATGCTTGCTTTGCTTCAGGATGCGCTTTAGGCTAGCTCAGTATCGACCTACTTCGGGTCGATCCTTGCTATGCTTCAGGATGTGCTTCAGGCTAGCTTGGTACTGACCTACTTCGGGCCGATCCTTGCTTTGTTTTAGGATGCGCTTTAGGCTAGCTTGGTACCATCCTACTTCGGGCTGATCCTTTCTTTGCTTTAGGACGTGCTTCAGACTTGCTTAGTATCGACCGACTTTGGGTCGATCCTTGCTTTGCTTTAGGACGTGCTTCTGGCTAGCTCTATCGACCTACTTTGGCATGATCCTTGCTTTGCTTCAGGATGCGCTTCAGGCCAAAAATGTAACTTTCCAATTTTCTAACTATTTTTATGTTTCCTTTTTCTTTCCTTTTATGATGTTTTCCAAGTCCTTAGGTCATTTCTTCGTTATTGGTTCATCCAATTCAATCTTTTAAGTCTGTTCGAAGACTGTGAAAAATTTGTCCGTAGTACTTGCCCCCCAGATTATCCTTCATTGATAACAAAGTGTACTTTAGATTAAGACAAGTTCTATGTTGTTATCTTTTGAATACCAGGTGAGTGCTCGGGCATTTTCTTCATTATATTGCCTTTGGTCTAGCATTCCGGAGATCATATCTATGCTTTAGACGAGCATGCTCTCTCATTGTTGTGTATCGTTACCATTTTGCTTTTCCATTGTCCCAAGAGCTTTTGGCCCCTGCCATTGAGTGAGATTCATCTAACGTCAGAGGAGTGGCGATTACTAGGCAATTTGCTAAAACAGGTGCCGTCCTAGTTGACTTAACTAGAATGAAATGGGCACTCTTGGTCAACCTGTCCACTATAACCCATATACTTTCATTTCCCCTGTTTGATCTTGGCAACCCGCCTATATATCCATGGATATCGAATCCCATTTTCAAACTGGAATCTCTAAAGCCTAAAGCAACCCACTCGGCTTCTGATGTTCGGCCTTCACTTGTTGACAGCTTGCACACTGCCTAACCAACAAGCCAACATCCCTCTTCATACCTTCCCAATAGAAGCCCCTCTTCATATCTTGATACATCTTGGTCCCTCCAGGATGAATCATAAATTTGGATTGATGACATTCCTTAAGAACTTCTTTCCTCAAGTTCTCAACATCTAGAACACATAATCGCCCTTTTTTCTCAACCATCCTCTCTGGTCAAGACAAAAATCTTTCAAATCGTCGATCTCAATTCCAACCTCAAGCCTTCTGATCTTCTTGGCAAATAATGGATCCTCCTTCTACTTAGAAGAAATTCTCCCGATCAACACTGGTTGACTTCTAAATGGGACAACATGGCAGTACTCTAACTAGAACTAGCTGTCAACCTTAACTGTACACCACAACTGGCCAAAGTTTCTAAATCCTTCCAGTCTGCCAACATAACCAACACCACATTCTGATGTCTTTTGCTAAGAGCATCCGCTACTTTATTACCTTTTCCTGGGTTATACTTTATACCAAAATCAAAAGCAGCCAAAAACTCCAGCCACCTCTGCTGTCTCATATTTAACTCCTTCTGAGAGAATAAGTATCTAAAAGACTTATGATCTGTGTATAGCTCAAATCTCTCTCCTAAGAGATAATGTCTCCAAATCTTCAATGCGAAGATCACCGCAGCCAACTCCAAATCATGAGTAGGATATCTCACTTTATGCGGTCTAAGCTATCGTGAAGCGTAGGCGATCACTTTACCCTTCTTTATCAACACAGCTTCCAATCCTGTTCCACATGCATTAGTATACACCACCAACCCTTGGTTTCCGTCTGGAACTACTAACACGGGTGCATTGGTCAACAAATGCTTTAACTTAAGGAATGCTTCCTCACATTTGTTGGACCAGACAAACTTCACCTCCTTTCTGGTAAGCTTAGTCAAAGGCCACTACAACAAAAGTCACTACAAGGAAAAACACTTTTGACAGCAGCTATTCTCAGCGTTTCTCCCTTAAATGCGGTCGACCAAAATCTGGAGGGAATTTTTTTACGTGTGAACGCTGAGAAAACCTAAATAATATAACTTTGCCGCCTCATTTTTCACTTCGCCTAATTACTTTTCTCAGCCTTTCATCTTGTTAACACCTCCATCACCTAAAAAAGAATTAAACCACTCTTCTAGTCACTGAAATTCGTCTTCGTCACTGCCGCTTCATCGTTCAAACATCTCCATTCACCATCCTTTCGATTTTGAATCCAAATCATCGCCGCTAACTTCTCTTTCTACAGGTACTTATTTCAACTATTCGTCGATTTTATTTAGGTTTAAAACGGGTTCTTCAATTAGTTTAATCATTCATCAATTTCGATTTTGTTATTTCAGTACTGTTTCTTCGATTGCTAAATCAAAATTTGTTGGATCGATTTTGTTAGTAAATTGATGTTAATGGGTTTATTAAGATTGTTGTATGTTAATAAGTATACTAAGATTGTTGCATGCTTCTGCCTAATTTTCATTTTTGTGCATATGCATGATTTAGTGTTTACACTTAATTTATCCTTCTGTGTTGTTTTCATTTTATATTTTCTTCTAATTTCTATTAGGAGACTGAGAATATCTGCAGTTGTTCAAATTCAAACAAGTTAAAATATTGTAATTTTAAGGCTGATTTTTCTTTTTCAATATTTGAAAGTATGCATTTAGAAAGAAAATGAGAATCATATTTGATTAGTATCAGTCAAACTTAATTTAAACTAAGGTCACATTAACATTTATCTCCATTTTGATTTATCAAAACACTAATATATATAACATATTTCTTAACAGATTTAAAGCGATTAGATAAAGTTCCAACCAATGGGCAAAGCAACAAGATGGTTAAAAAGCCTCCTTCCTAGCAAAAAAGAAGAGGGAGAATCCCCTAAATGCACTGAAAAGAAGAGATGGAGTTTTAAATCAAGCGGAAATTCGATTGAGAAAGGCAGTATTGTAAATGCGAGCAATGCAGCATGGAATGAATCTTCTGAAAGCGATAATGAACAGAGAAAACATGCTATTGCAGTTGCAGTAGCAACTGCAGCAGCTGCAGATGCTGCTGTTACAGCTGCTCAGGCTGCTGCTGCTGTTCTTAGATTGACCAGCCATGGTAGATCTTCTTCTTACAGCAAGGGGAGCCTGAGTCATTTCGCTGCTCTCAAAATTTAGACTGCTTTTCGAGCTTTTCTGGTAAGCCTAACTTCTAATAGCTGTTATTTTGCTCATTTGTAAAATCAGACCATGGCAATGGTTCAATATTTGCAATTTCAATTGGAAGATCATGTATGTTTGTGTTCATATCACATATGTTTCATTTTTAATGTACTGTGCATAATGCATACACCCAATTAGTCAGGCATTAATCATACTGATGTAGAAAATGATACTTATACAAGAATGGGAAACAAATGGTGCTGGCACCATTTGTACATGTAAAGATCACTGTAGGATTTGCTGCCTTTGATATATTGATGTTCAAATTGTTTGTATTTTCTTTTGTCTCGTCATATGCATTTATTACTCACATATGCAGTCAGGTACAATCATTGTACTAGTATACTAGTATTCTAGAACTGTAATTTTTTGCTGGACAAAATATATGTATTTTTCTAACATCTTTTTTCCTTGATTCTTTTTTATTTCTTTTTTGTCCTTTTTTTGTTGTTCATGGATGTCTAAATATTATAAAAGCACTTTGTGAAATGAATTGAAATGTACCAGGACCACATTATTTCAAATTGAGAATCAGTATGGATATTTTTAGGAAATACTTGAGACCATGGTTTCAAAGACCTGCTTATTTTGATTGCACTGTAGAACATTTTTAGGAAATTTGCAGAAGCATACTCTTTTTAATTTTTAGTTTTATAAGATGCGTACGGTAGAAATGATACTGATTGTTCTGAACTAGTCATAAAGTAGAGTTCTAATCGCAGGAATGTTTTGCCAAACATTTTTTGCCATAGGAAAAGCTGATGCCAATATTTGGTGTTTATATTACCAATTACTGTAATAAGTATTTTTTTGTAAAATATTCAGTATCTGTTATAAATTAAGAAAGAAATTGATAATAAAGTTTACTGAAAAAATTAATAACTAAGGGTTGTTTTTAGCTTTATCCAAACTGACTTGAAACCAAATATAATGATACTTCAAATTGATAATGAAATCCAAGGAGATCATGTACTGTAGTTAGGACCGAAGATGAATTGCATTAGCTTTTGGTATGGGGGAATTATTTTACATATAAAAAAGATTAGATAAGATAATTTCAACACAAAAAAGATCAAACCAGAAATAAAAGCTGATGGTTTAAGATGAAAATCAAGAAATTAAAATGGCAGTAACAATCTATAATGAATCCTAAAATTATTTCTCTAACCTGCAATATTATTCAATTCTAAGTTACTCAGCCAAAATTGGAAACCTACATTAGTGCCATTATTCTTTTCTGAACCAATATAAACTTTACGGATCCATTTTTCTTGAATTTTTGTATTATTAGACAAGATAGTGTTTTCTAAAAAAAAAGAGTCAAAATAGTTAAATTACTTATCTATATGCCATAAATTATACATGTACATGTTACTGTTAAATGAGGGATGCAAGTATCCACATTATATTGCTTATAATATGCAACTATAACATCATAATTGAATCAACATGCAGTCTGATTTAATTGGTCCTGGAGTCGATATATTGGCAGCATGGTCACCTGCGGCACCTCTTTCAACATGGTCAAAATGCTCTCATTTACAGGTTGGTTTTATAAAATTCTACAATACCACTAAAGTATTGGAATATTATGTTTTACTGTGTTTCTTTCGTGTTAATTAACTTCTGTCTTTTTCTTAATGAGATCGGTAACAAATTCTTATCTCCGATGAAATAATTCATGCAAGTCTAAATCATAACATTCATAGAAATATATTGATTGGGATTTTGTTAAAAGCCTATAGCCTTACCATGCGATCAGCTAATAGTGACATGTCAACACTATCAAAAATGTATCCTCCATTACACTTTATCACTTGCAAGCTAGTTTTGATTTATACAACATATGTTTTGGACTAGTCTAAACAGTTTTTTTAATCTAATTGTCTCCATCTCTTAAGATGGTAATATGCAAGCAACATTTGATTGCTAGTAGCTGGGTAGTAAATGGAATGAGCAATTAAATTAGAGGAGCAGCACTAGCACTAGCAGGTTTTGATTTGACCGGTGGTCCGGATGGTTTTTGATTCGGACTTAGATCTCAGGTATGGTAAGTCGAACTGCTTTTTATATACACTTTTGTTAGGTTCTGTGTTGATGTTGAATGAAGCCTAGTTCCTCATAAAATCCATGCCTAGTTCCTCATAAAATTCATGTTTCTTGGAGTTTGGTTATTTATTCATTCAAAATGTAATAAACCAGCTAATTACTTATCAGGTAAACTTTGAGCTTTTATTTGTTCGTAAATATGAAAAAACGCACATGATATAAGTTGCTGCTTTGTTCTAAACATATCATTTTTAGTTTAGAACTTGTAGTTTTGCACATAAGGTTGGTGAATGTGTATGCCCTAGTTTATAATTTTTAATCTAGCAACAAAATTTATTTCTAATTTTAGCATTTAGTGTCAAAATTTTAATTTGATTTTTGTAGACCCAAGTCGTACATTCTCGGGCATTTAGATAATTTGATCAAATTTCCTCTAGTAATATAATTATACATATGACCAGTTGCAGTCTCGTCAGCCTTAAAAGATTTTTATCATATAAGTTAATGGTTAATACTATTTATTTTTGCTATTGAAGAAAAGAACCTTTTATTACTATAGACAATCGTTGGTTAAAGCAAAATAGAAACATTTAATTTTGTATAACAGTCATATAGCTGGATGCAAGTAAATATGATAATAGATACAAACTTTGTGTATTCGGTTATATAGAGTATAGATGAAGAAAATAAAAAGACAAAACTGAGTTTTTCTTTAGTGAAGATTTAAGCTTTAATTGACATCAGATGTTTTGTACTTGGATGCACTACAACAAAATATGATTTTGACAACATAATTGCACGGCGTTTTATAATCAAGTGCGGTCAAATTAGTTTGCAAAAGAAAAGTATATGTTAATCAACGCTGACAATAGTCGTTAGGTTTAACAATTTATTTGCCGCCTCTCATTCGTGTCTTTGCCCCCAAAAAAGAATGTTTTTCCCTTCTCTCGCTCTTTCATTCCTACATCCAGAAAGAAATAAGATTTCGCCTTTTCCCTTAAAACCCTCCCAAAAATTCCCTAATTCAACTTTTTAAGGTTTTCAATTTAGTGGAATAAATCATAGGTTCGATTGCTGATTGAGACGAAGCTCAGTAGAACACGGTTCAGCTTTTCCATTCATCGATTTCCCAGACCATTCGTCGATTTTCCTAGCCGATTCATCGATTGCAAGTTGATTTGAAGATAAGTTGCAGGTACCTATAATCTCTTCTTTAGTGAGAAAATTTATTTCCTTTGTAGGAACATGCGTAAACAGCTAATAGTATTATTGGGATTTCCACAATTTAAGATTTTTTTTTTGATGAAACACAACTTAAGATATCGAGTCTATTAGAGATTAGCTACAACGTTTACCCTAATCCTCAGTCACCCATCATTACCATGGCAGGCCACATTAGTAAAACAAAAATTGAACAATTTGTGAATGATCCGGAACTGCAATCAAGTAAAACAAGCCTTTCTGAAGTATGCTAGTTTAAGTCTAGTTCATTTTTGTACTAGTCATCTCACGATTAAATAAATGTTAACAAATATGCTAGAGATAATACTTGCTGGTTTCTACAAGTTATTAGTCTCTGCACATGTATGTAAACATGGGGTATATTCTAATACATTTTCGTTACTTGGTATATACAGTTTAAATATTTAATAACATGTTATTTGTTTGATAAACTATTGTGTTCAACCTTGAATCGTTCATAAAAAAATGAAGTTGAATAAATGGATTTTTTACATAAAACTGAAACGTTAGTTTTTTAGTTTCCCTTTTTTCTTTTTTTCTTTTGGTATTAATGTGCTTCAAATGGCTAAGTTGCATATGAGTATATGTTTCAAGTTCTTTGGATGAGTATAATTGGAGGTAATATTAATGTGAATCGTCCATCATTGACCATGTTGCAATATAGTGTTTACTTGTTTTATGCTTTTAGTAAAAGCTTTGGTTGGTTTTAGGTGATGTCCTTGTACATCGCGATCTCTGTCATCAAATACTGAAGGCCTATAATCCCCTCCTAGTGCCTATAGCATTCACGCGAAGTAATAGTTTAGTTTCCTACCAATAGACTCACAAATGCAAGAAATGTTTCGAGTGTAGTATCATGCAAACTTTCATAAATATTTAGCAGACTGAATTGGTTTGGAGTGTAGAGGTTGTTGAGAATGGAGGTCTGAAGAATGTTGGAATGCATACAGTTTGTAAAAATGAATTAAGTTTCATAAAAATTTATAAAATATAATTAAGTTCACAAAATTTTATAAAGTTTTATAAAAACTTAGCTAAGTTGATTAAGTTTATAAAATTAAATATAAGTGTAGCCAATTTATAAAAATTAAATTTTTTTACCAAAAAAAACTGTGTTAACAAAATTTTATAAACATTAAACAAGTTTATAAAAATTAACTATGTTTTATAAAATTTTAACTAAGTTAAATTTAATAAAATATAATTAAGTTTATAAAAATTAATATAATTTTATAAAAATTTAACTAAGTCGACTACGTTTGTAAAGTAACTATACAGACCATGTAAACATCTCACATCTTTGTGCTATTATCTTTTACTGTCATTTTTTACGTTTGTGTTTGAGTATGCACTCAAAGTGTCTGTTAAAGTGTTTTTTGTTTTTTCCATTTTATGGTCATTATTCGATTCCACCTTCCATGTTTAATTTATGTAATTCATCTGTAAAATGTATTATTAATAATAAGACATATACACTAGCCTTCCAAAGGGGACAATAAAATGAAATTAGAGGTGTAATATTACCAAGTCTCTGTCAAAATAGTCCTTGATAAAAAGGCCAAGGATCTCCCCTATAGCCATTTAAAGATGCACAAAGTATCTAGTTGATTGTCTGTAACAAAGATCATCCTATATGTTGGTGGTAATTTCGTTAGAGAAGTCCCTCTAACCAAGAAAATACTTGTCGGTTGACGACTAGTAACTGTGTATATTAATTAAATTTTGTGTGTTTTCATATTTACTTAGTTTTGTTTTATATCTTGAATTACTCAATGATTTTGTTCTTTTGTACAAATAGGTGCAATTGGGATTACTGTTGCAAACCCAACTGATTTAGTTGATGTATGACTTCAAGCTAAAGGGAAGTTTCCTCTGGTGTTCGAAAACGTTATTCAGGATCACTTAATGCTTACTTTACCATAATCAAACAGGTTCTACTTTAAAGTCAACTAGTTGTTACCACTTTGCAATTTTGAATTTATTCTGAACATACTATCTACTACATAGGAAGGAGTACGTACTTGTTGTTGTTTATTTTTATTTTGCATTTACATTTCTATAAAAATAAAAATAGAAAAAAAAGTATACACGATTTCAACAACCAAAATATTTTTTTATTGCAATTTTTTTCTTTTCTTTTTTACATTCACAATTTTCTACCACATTACAACCATCACCCTACAAACTGCTCTTCCCCTTCCAGTTCACTGTCTAGCCTTACCACTCTGCACAAACATCCCAAACCACAACTACATCACCACCACTACTTCACCAAACTTCACCACTGCCACTATCGCAGCAGCATCAACCACCTCTTTACAAAAACTGTTAACACATCACAACTCCATCAACCACCAAACCATCAAACTGCACCATTGTTGCATCTCAGCCACAACTACTTCACAACTACTTAATTTGCAAATGAAAAAGATTAGTTTGGAATGTTTTTTTTTCTTATTTGCATTTAGATTAAATACGCTCTCTCTATATTTAAGTATATTTTACATAAAACTAGCAAAAGTTACAACCGCTAATTCTATATATATATACATATACAAACACACACACATATAGAGTCTAATAAATGCTTAGGTATAGTAATAGTGTATGGATATTCTTTTATAGTGAAGAATATTTTTCTTTAACTGTTCACTCAAGTTTTAGCATGTTCTTTCCATTCCAATTTTGTTTGCCCTGCTATTTATAATAGTTATGTAATTGTCAAAATCAACCATGTGAAATTGGGTCACTGAGTTTCGATTTTTATTCGAGAAACATATACTATCTTGGAATAAATTATATACAATTACACGCTACTATTATATTGTACTGGTAATTACATAATTTTAATACTTGTTGATGTGTGCGATTGTGTGCGAGAATTGTAATGGCAAATTTTTTGGAAACAATTTGGTGCTAATGTTGTATATGATTCTGACATTGTTGTATAAGTGGATAAAATTGTTGTTAATGGCGCAAGCCAAGTATCAGGAGAGGGGTAATGCATAGACATTACTCTGGTGCTACAAAATGGCGCCGTTGTAATGGCAAATTTTTTGAAAACAGTTTGGTGCTAATAACAAAATGACTAATTTGTAGAATTCTGTCATTTTCAGTCTAATGTGGCCATGAAGTAGCTAATAACAAATTTATTTTATGCATGCAGGCTTTGAACAGTTGATATTTGTAGAGTTCTGTCATTTTCAGTCTAGTGTGCTTAAACAACAAGGTATGAAACAGATCCTAAAAACTCTCAAGTATTATCATTATTGTCTATTAGTTTACCATCAAATAATTTCACAATTATGTTTTATTCCCTTCCATATTTCATCAAAAGGCTACTCTAAATTCATATCTTTTGCTGGATAAAAAACTGTAATGCCTTAAATCATGCTATTAATAAACAACCAACAAAATATCACTTTGATAAATAAAAATATAGTTGTAGGAGATTCATATATTGTTACCATATAGTAACCAAGTTTTATAAAAGTTAACTAAATTAACCAATTTTTATAAAAATTAACTAAGTTTTATAAAAATTAACTAAGTCAATAAAGTTTTATAAAAAATTAACTAAGTTGATGAAGTTTTATAAAAATTAACTAAATTTTGCAAAAAACATAACCATTTTAACTAAGGTCTATAAAAATTATACAAGTTTATAGAAATTAACCAAGTTTTATAATTTTTTCACCAAGCTAACTAAGTTTATAAAATATAACTATATTTATAAAAGTTAATTAAGTTTTATAAAAAAATTAACCGCGTTGACTAAGTTTATAAAACACTAAGCAGATGCTCCAATAATTTGCCTATCTTTTTTCCCTTGTAATGTTAGCTTTGGCCAAAAATAATGATCTGCATCTTGCTCTTTATCATCCTCTACCTTATGTTCTTGCAACAGTAGATGCTCTTAGCTATGCTCTGTATGCCTGTATTGACTTTTTAAATTCAATACGCAAGCCTACCTCTGTAGATCGACCCTAAACCACCATGTTTCTATTTCGAGATTGCCATTCCGAAACCATACCTACAAATTGGTTGAAAACCATATCTTCAAAACCCATCATATTAAAACTAAAATATGTGAAAATCCAACTACCGGAAGCATCAGTTCCATAGAGTCGAATACTAATTTATTACACATTTCTAGCTATGTTAGTATTATTATTTTTAATAACATTTGGTGGGTGAAATCAAGTTTAAAGTTTGACAAATGATTATTGAAAATTTAACAATGTTGATTTGCTTTGTATTGAATTGGTTGACACATGATAAAATGTTGAATGCAGTAAGACTATAGAAACAAGACTTTTATTAGATGACTATAATTTTTTTCTTTGATAGAGCAAAACCAATAGCACAGAAAACAAATGCAAGTTGTTCGATTGGGGTGGAACTGAAGTATTGGTTGCCAAAGGACGTGTGCACTCGAGTGATTCAAATCAGATTATTAATGGTGTTCCTCTTGGACCAGAAGCCGCAATAGTTTGGGTGGACAATCCGATAAAAGAAGATGCCTTTTTGTGGAGGCCCATAGCAGGTGTGACATGTATCGGAGAAGCCGTCGGTAAGACAATAGCATGGCCATCATCAAAATTGGTTTTTGAAAACACAATACCATCCACTCCTATGAGCAACGTTCCAACATCTCGTACGGTAATATATTATATTGCTAATATTTATATATACGATTTGTTGATAATGTATCAATACTTTTTTTAATATCATAGAGTGCAAATTACGCGATGAATAACAAGTGCAAGTTATTTGCTGTGGAGGGCACAGGAAAAATTATAGCTGAAGGCACCATATCTTCAACTAATCCAAATGATTTGGTTCATTCTATTCCACTAGGACCAAATGCAGTAAGAGTTTGGGTGGATATTGTCAAAGACCCGAATGCGTCTTTATGGAGACCTACGTCATTCATGGAATGCTTATCAGATGATATTGGTTCGACGGTAGCATGGCCTACTGCGAATGTTAGTGTGGACTCAACTTCAGCAGTTTGAAATATTTGTATAGTTTGGCAGTTTTCAGGTAACTACCCTTGAACTTCAAGTTATTTAATATGCTCGGGAGGGTACATCAAGTCTTAAAAACTTTTATTAGATAAAAAAAAATGCATCACAGCCCGTCGAAGAGATCTGAATATTAAAATGCAGATGAGGAATTTTATAAAATTAAGAAGATTTGTGACAAACAACTCTGTGGGTAATATATATAAATGTAATCAAGAGAAGTAGAATTTTTATCAAATTTTATCTAATTTAATGTTTTTCTGAATAAAATAATTTATCAAGACAGTACTTACGATATATATGTAGTAATCAGCTAAGGGCCTACTGAATCCTTTATTAGAAACCACAAATGTCTTGATATTTACACCGATAAAGTCACCAAAATATTCATCAGTCCAACAACATAAATTTTCAAAATCTTAATAAAGTAATGGCACAACACATGAAATAAAATTTTGTTTACCGCTGAAGTAAAAAAATTGGTAATGAAGAATACTTAGCAATTGTGCAAAAAGGCAAAAAAATTCGGTAATCGATCGGCATCCAATATTAAAATATGTTTATTTCTCACAAATTGAAGAATTTAAATGGAAATCACGACCATTTTCTACTGATAATATTTATTACAGAAAATTCAGTTAAACATACGTAAATTGAGTATAGATCCATCGTGAAAAGGCTAACTCCTCCTAATTTGTAAGTGGTTCAAAGAATATTACCACCAACCTATTTGTAAGTGGATCAAAAAAGCGTAACCAAGTTGTCTACAACTCAGTAATATAAGAAATTACTATGTATGAAATTATATGGTATATTTATGTAAGTTAATGGTACACTAGGGCTTGAATTCCCCTACTAAGCAACTTGATTTGATGCGTATGTTAGGTGGTAATAGTTATTCCTTCATTAGTTTAATGAAAATAAGCCATCATCAAACAAAATCAGTAACTTTAGTACATATGATAGGTCCCAAAATGGAAGTTAGTTGATTTTGTACAGTAGTTGATGGCTCTAACTTAGTTGATCAAAGGTTAGATCTATAGATATACATTAGTGGTTTGTAATTTTCATATAAGATACAACTTTTTTCCTCAAAATACACACATAGACAATGTTCATTATGTCAGTAGAGTGCGGTGGTGATGAAGTGGTTTTTTATTCCCAACTGGATATTTTCCTTTTTCAATACCATCCTGCATCATCAATTTTTTTTATTCTGACCATACTTGTAATTCTTTATAATTTAATAAATGACTATAATTCCTCTCTGTGTGCAGAGGAAGCTTTATTAGATAATATGGTATCATATGCAAATTTGTTGGCTAGAAGGCAATTGGCCATGTTGTCCGACCTTTATGTTTCATGAGGACAAAAGGACAATAGTTTTAGAGAAGAAAGTTCAAACGCTTTGCCATCAAAAATAATATATTTGGAAATAATTGTACACCACTAATACTTCCTAAAGTATCCAAACTGCCTCCATAAAATAAATATAGTTATTCTCATATAACAAGCATACTAATCCAATTAAATTCCTGATAGTTGTACACTTCATTATCAAATACTGTATTGAATGCTTATGATTTCATATTTATTAATATGGTAAAGATACCATCAATTTTTCTAACACTGATATATGTCAACACACATGGTGTGATGAATGAATAATTCTGTTATTATCTAGGCATTCGTTGATATAATTTTCTGTACACTATTGCCCATCAACATAGCTGGAACTTGGTTGACGTTTCAACCGATTTGATATATTCACTAGAACTGCCTTATCAAGTAAAAGTATGTGACTGATAAAATTACTGCAACTTGAAAAATATGCATTAAATATATCACTGTGCAAATATTGCATAGAACTTCTAGTTACATGTTTATTGAAAAACACATTTTTTTCAACTGGAAATTGTACTCTTTATATTTAACTAACAGTTATACGTCTAAAGCTTACTGTAATTACTACTCACAGGATGTTGACAAAGCCATGGTTAGTGATAGCTCAACAACAAAAAGTCAAGAAAAAAAGACGGAAGGAGGAATCTTGCCGAGTTCAGACTGCCCTGTTGGCAACAATTCAGTAAACCAATGTCTAACTATCTTCGTACTGCCACTTTTCATTTTCAGCCTGTATTTGAACTACTTTTATGCACGTTTTGTCGATAATATTAGATGCAAACTTGCTTTCTAGATATTATGCATTTGTCTAATTTTGTATGCAGTTGGTTTATAAATTTTATCTCTCTTTACGGGTTTATGTAAACTTTGTTCATGGATATTGTGTTCAACTTATTTTATGGAAGTGATTAATAGTTATGCTTTTATTTTACAATTTTTAGTTTGATTTGTTTATGTTATGTACATTAACTGATTAAAATATAATTAAATGTAGTTTATATTAATCAGTGTTTTAAATCTCGGATTTTGGCCAATATCTCGGGAAAATATCTCGGCTATCTCGGGCGATATTTAAAACACTTATAACTAAATAGGCTGCCAAATCTCGGATTTTGGCTGATATCTCGGATTTTTCATCTCGGCCATCTCGGGGAGATTTAAAAGCCTGATATTAATGATATGTGTGAATATTGCAATGGCACAACATTGCTGTCAATTCTTTGGAAAAAAAATGCATATCCCTACGACAGCGTTTATACATTGCTGTCAATTCATTGGAAAAAATGCATATCCCTACGACAGCGTTTATACATTGCTGTCAATTCATTGGGAAAAAAAATGCATATCCCTACGACAGCGTTTATACCTTGCAGTAGAAAACTATTAACAGCGTTTATACCTTGCAGTAGAAAAATTATTAACAGCGTTTAAAAAACGCTGTAGAAAGTGGGTTTTTGACAGCGTTTATATTTTGCAGTTAAAAATTTAGGGTCAACGAACGCATGTCGTTATACAGCGTTTTTAAAAACGCTGTGAAAACTTTTAACAGCGTTTTTCAAACGCTGTGAAAAGTCTTTTTTGTTGTAGTGAGTTTATATTAATAGCAGTATGAAATATGATTAAACAGCGTTTCAAGGCTGCTTGCTATATTTACTATCGTCAACAAAGTAAAAAACAATTGTAGACGCTGTTTGATGACTTTTTAACCAAATTTCAAAGACGGGCTCTAAATTTATTTTAACGGCCGCTATTTTGTGTCATTTCATTCATCTCTAAAAGATGCTGGGAAACCCTCCCTTCCACTCCAAATCAAATTCTAATTGTTAGCAAGCGAATCCAAAAACGGTGAAGATCTATACTTAAAATCCCAAATCAAGTGAATCCAAAAATGGTGATGATCTATACCTAAAATCCCAAATCAAGTCGCAACTTCTAATCTGCTTTTCTTAGCATGGTATATGTTTAACCCTAATTTGTTGCTTTCTAGACTCGATCACATGTTGCGATTCTTGATTTTATTTCAAATTTTTAGGACCGACATGGATTCTTGGGTATACTGAATTGCGGATGTGTTGGTTTGAACCCTTCCTTCATCTCCATTATGGCAACCATATCCATCAATTTAGGTGATTTTTAAACTTAATTTGTGGAATTTTTTCCAGCTAATTTAATGTCAATTGTTACTAAGAAATTGTAGTTTTGGCTTGGTGGTACACAACTCTAACTCTGAAACTCATCTTCATCCAATGTGATGCACCCCTCTTTGTGAGTATGCTATAGTCAGGCTTTTGACTATAAAGTTACAGACTTTATTTTTAAAACCATGTTGTTTAAGAAATTCAATTTTCAAGTCATCCATCTACAAAAACCAATGCATGACCTGTGTTATAAAATATACCTCGATACTTTGTTATGCGTTTGGAATCACAATTAACAATAATACTTTATTTCTTATGTTCTTATACTTTCATATAGGGGTTTATCTTTGGTTCCATCGCCAATAAAAATATGCTTAACTTATGATATAAAATTATTTGTCCCATTGCTTTATCATGCATCTTGAATCAGAATTAACATTTATATTTCAATTTGTAAATTCTCATTATTTTAAAAATTAAACCATGTTATTTCTAGAGATATGATTATTGATGACATAACAAGCAAGTAAAATGAGCTTTTGTGTTTCAAAATAATTAAAGCGTGAATTATTTATGCCTTCTTGGTTTGTTAATTTAGCCTTATTGGTTACTTATATAGTGTCTCCTTAAAGTATAATTAACATACAATATATTAAGGAACATGTGGGTACGTAAACTGAAGTAGATAATATATACACAGATGGTAAGAAATGAATTGATTATTACGGCCTAACTTCACTTATTGCTATTATTTATTAGGCACCTTGCATGTTCTTTGGCCCAAGGTAGTTGTTAGTACATATCGAATGCGATTGTTTATGATATATATACATATTCTTCGATAGATTTAACATTACCTTCATTTTCTCGACATACTGGTATTTAATTAGTCATATGATTTTCTTTTGATTTTGCAGTAAGTTGATTTTATGACTTTATATTTTCCCGTAGATGTAGACTAGAGTGTTGCTAATAAGGAGAAAATAGAACTGAATGAAGGTGGATCAATTAATATTAGCAGTGGTTTTGATTTAGTTGTTAGTTCATTGTTCCATATTGAAAGAGAAGTTTGGCAATGTGAGAAAGTTTCACTGCAGCTCTATTGTCATTCATTTTTCCATGTTGTAGTTATAACAACAAAGTGGTTTGATGTAAGATTTTATGCTATGAGCTTTTGCCCGGCGCATAAGCTTTAGGTTTTTTATACATGGCATGTGCCTGGATGAATGAAATTTACTATAGTATGTATACCTTACTGTTTAAATTACTATATTTACGTTTCGATTAAATCTAGAGTAGATAGGTCAAATTATTATAAAATCTAAGTTTACCAAAATTCATGTTTGCGCTTTTAATCAAAAGATTGCCTTTGTCTTTTTGATCATTCTTTTTATTATTACTTATAGGTAAATATCAATAGTCTAATGATTTTATAAATCAGTGTTCACATTAGCCACTTCTGGCTTTCAACTTATATGCTATATATAACCCAACCGAGAATGACGTTACTGCTACTGCAATAATATTTCTGTTTCTGTTTACCTTCTCGACTGCACTGTTTATATACCTGTTGTTTGACCATCCATCTTTCCTGATCTTCCCATTTTATTAATTTTCTTTCTTATCATTTCTGGTGTATCTCTATATATTTCATTCATCTTCAACTTCATCTTTTGCATTCTCTCTCTTTTTATTTCCTTGTCCTTTTTCACTTTACTAGAAATCGCCTTAATCTTATCACTGTCATTTTCTTTCATCTTCTCATTGGTTTGTTCAACTTTTTTCTTCTCTTGATGTAGGATGCCTTCATCCGTTTTCACTTTTCCATTTTCCAAGTCTTTGTCTTGCATTTCTTTGGTTTTTGCTTTTGAATTAAGCTCATTCTTTGCACTGTCTGCACTTGCAGATTGTTTTTCATTCTCTTGAGTTGGTTCATTATGCATTGCATCAGTTCAGTGAAATTTAGCATTTTTTATAGATGATGTCATTGCATAGATTTCTCCTTTTGATTTGTTTCATTCTGCATTGCTTCGTTACTCTTAGTTTTCTCCACCATTGTATTCTCATCTTTTTTTCCACTATCAATTTTACCTTGTTCGTGTTTTTCTTCTTCTCGCTTTACTCCAGCCTCTTTCTTTGCTTCTTGCTTTGATTCCTCTTTCACTGCTTCCTTAGATGTGGTCTTGTCTTTTGTGGTAGCCTTCAACGATCACGTTTTAGACATAATAAAAACAAGAATTCCATCCTCGATCTGTGCATTAATTACACCAATTACATCATCTGGCACATCAAAGGGCTGATCGACATCTATGTATTTATTGCCTGTTGCTAATCTGCTGCCTTTGATAAATAACTTTCCAGCATTGTCAAGTTCAACTTTAATCTCCTCTCTCTTGAAACCTTTTTTCACAATCGACAATTATGGTAAGCAAAAAAGTTTTACTGCCTTCAAGTTACAGAAATGGTAAAGATTCCATTCTTCATACATTTCAACTTTTAGTTTGTAATTAACTAATTATATATAAGTTATACTTGGCAACTGAATGACAAGCACGCGGCTATATCTGTCTTCTATCCAGTCGACTTGTGGCTTGAAATTTTCATGCTTGGTGCTCTTTCTTGAATTATACATACTTGATTTGTTGGATAGAAACTTGGAATGGTTTATGAAGCGTGCAGGTTGTTTCGTAGCTTATGTATTTATAGGTCTGTAAGTGTAATTGGCAGGAAATGCTTGGGAAGTATTCTTGGTTACCTTGTCCAAAAATTTACATATATTGTGAAAGAGTATAAACGGTAAAATTCCTTACTTTTTAATAAGCTTATTTGGTTTGCTTGGTTCTTAGCTTGCTTTTGCTTATACTTAGTGTAAAGGATGAGTTAAGCTTCCTTCTTGAAAAGATTAGCAATTATATTTTGGTGCACTAATTTTCAACATTTTTTACTACTTTATTTTGTTTACATATTACTTAGCTTTTGTATTGTATATAACCATCAAAATAGCTAAACATAACATTTGCACCTACAATAGAGCTTCAATATCAGAATATCCTAAATACTAAATTAATCATGAAACTTTTATTTGAATTTTTAAATCATGATTTAAGGATATATCATTTACACAAGCATATGCATAAATTTAACCTGGAGTACCAAAGAAATAAATAAAGAAAATAAAAGGAAGAAGAGAAAAAAAGGGACCAAAAAAAAACAGAAGTGAAATTTTAGTAAATAACCAAAATTTCATAAGCTAATTATAAACTTGAGTGAGCTAAGGGCGGGAAGTAAACTAAAATACAGAGAAAAGAAAAATAAAAGGTGAGAAAAAATGAAAAAAATCAATGAAATTGCAATATAAACTAAATTACCGAAATTCTTTTATTTGTATATAGATTAATACTCATAAATTTGTATTTAGATTAGTGTTAAAGATATGTTTTCTACCTCATATGAACAGGTTTTTAATTCTTAAATGCTAAGTACATTCTTATATGATCAAGCTTCATATGGTATGTTTTCTACTATTAATGATCTATTAAAGTGCACTATATATATAGTACATTTATTAGATTGGTGTATAAATTGGATATTTTTAATTCTTAAATGCAAATAAAGCACATTCTTATATGAACAAGCTTCGTATGATATGTTTTCTACTATCACTGATCTGTTAAAGTGCACTACACACACACGCTTATTAGATCGGTGTATAACTTGAATACATGACTTTTTGCAAATATATGACTTAATATGAACAGGTTTTAAAATCTTAAATTACAAAAAAAATGAATAAGAAACGGGTTCCTATATTTTCAGTATTGTGTACAAAACATGTTTCACAAGCTAGTATACACTTTGAGTATGTTTCATGAGACTAATTGTTATGTGGTTCTTATCTTCTAGTATACAGACAAAGGCCTGTGCTATAAGTTTATTGACAAGGATGAGGCTGATGGGGATGCATATCTATGTTGTGAATATATTGCTTATTATGTTACTTGAGGCTTGCTAAGATGGCATTCTTCTAGTTATGCGGTTTTGACTTTTTAAACAGATAGACGGCAAGTTTAACACTACCTATTTACATGTTTCATGTAGTTGTAACCTCATTTGACTGTCTGTTTCTGCAGTTCCAAATTCAAGCCCAAAGTTGTGGTCTGAAACTAAATTCCCTATTTGCTCACTACAAGAAAAACCAATAATTATTGCAAATTAGGATGGCGTTGTAAGCTGGCATGCAATCTTTCGCTGCTTAGGGTATACTTAATTAATTTTTTCCCGCTTATCACACACAGTCCCAAAATTGTAAGAGGCTAAAGTATTCGATTTCCCTCTCTTATCGTTCAATTCCAAGTCTCCAGAAAAAATTATTCCATGGAAGCTTCATCCGTCTTAAATATCTCATCGTTTTGTTGTTCAGTCACCGTTTTTCTTCTGATCCTCTTGTTTATTTTATTTCACGCAAATTATCTTCGAAGTTCGTAGCCAGGTAATCTCCATTTTTCATCAATCTCTTTATCTACTACTAGGTTTCTTTCTGGAAAAAACACTATTTCAATTTCATGCGAATCGATTATTATTATCATTTTTATGTTAAAACTGATTCAAAATTGGTTTTATCTTATATGCATGACTGGAATACTTAGGGTTTTATATTGGGTAAATTAGGGCTTTTATGTTTGGTTTCAACCCTTTGGTTTCAACCCTCTATGTTAGATTTTGATAGATTACCATTGGGATTTTGACAGATCACTTAAATTTTAGAGAAGTGTTTTATGTTAGCCATGTTAAGGTGTTTTTTCATGAAACTAAAATAAGAAAATATTAGTTTCAGATTACAAACTTACCTCCTTTATTTGAATCGCTTCTAGAAAAACCATTTTATTATTAATATTATTAAACTATAAACTTTTCTTGTATCATAACTCAGCATTATTGTTGATATATATCACAGTTGGTTATGTATATGCATTACTATAATTAGTTAGGACTTAGGACTTAAAATTATTTTCATGGTCCAATTTCCCTTTCTTGGGTTACAAGGAAAATTATTTATCTGAATAAAGTTTGTTTTATTTTGTAATGTAATGATATGTGACCAAAGATTACTTTTTTTAGTTAACTAAGTTCATTTTTAATCTATTTTAAATTATTAATTCAGCTTAGAGTGCACTCTAATTGGAATAATAATTCAAAACGTGCAGTAGTATAATATCTATCTATTTTAGTGGTAAAAATGGTTATTTTCTCACATCTAACACTAAGTCTTTAGCTCTTGTCTAAAGCTCACATCAAAACTTTAGTTGATAACTATAAAATGTAGTGAAGTCGCATGTTGCAAATGCATGTTCTATGAAATCAATGAAAGCTCCATTTAACTTCAAATAAAATGAGCAATTTCTACTCCTTTTTTAGATGTAAATGTTTGATTAAATTCAACAATTAACAAGCTGATTTCAAATTGTTATTATAATTGTGATACGTTATTTAGTACCCCTGCATTAATGGCCATAGAGTCGCTTTCTGTCTCCTACTATAATTTTTTTGAAGTCCTCTTGTACATTCATTTCTTCAGGTAATTAAATTAGTGTATTAATTACAAAACAAATGTATCACCAAACCTACAATGAAATACTGCATGTAATGGTTTTTTTTAATCAAAAGATATAGTCTTATCATCACTATAGCTAATATAATTTTATTTAACTAATTTATCCTATTTCAAAGCATTTTGTTTTTTCTCATTTTGTTTGTTTTCTCCACCATTTTTTTCCTTTTATAGTTTTTTTATTAGTAACATCATGTCCATCTCGTTCAATAAACAAATCAGTCTTCAAAATAAGTGTGTTATGATTATCCATGTCTCAAATATTATTTGTTTTTAAGAGACTATTACGTAATAATGATTATATTAAATAAAATGAAGAAAAATATAATTGTATAACTGGACGATTGTTTAAATGGTAAGAGTAGTTTTAATACTAAACAAACAACAAGATAGAGACAATAGAGGTTGTCTGATGAGGTGAACAAGTTTCTAGAATCCTTAAAAGAGGATATTGATAACCAGATTAATACAAGAATTCCTATTAATATGCGTTCAACGTGTTTCTACATTGAATAGATTTTAATACAAGACATCCATAAAAATACATTTATCCCATGTATTTATGGTGTATCACCCTAAGCTCTTCTGAACTTAATATTAAATCTTCAAAGGGATTGCTACAAGGATCAACTTTGGTGTCTATTTTTGCTTATTATTGGAAAATTGGTTTGAGTTTTCATTTAACTGGTAAAATATCATAAGTAGGTAGCAACATTATCATCGCTTAGATTACTGATATAGTATATTGTACTACCATGTTACTGAACATATATTCTGATATATTTTAAATGTTTTATAGTATTTCGTTAACCAATTTAAATTATATAGCAAAAATGGTCTAACGATTTGAAATCAATTAGGATTGTATTGGTGGACATATTCTAAAGAGAGATTGAATAGATATTAGATGTATAGTGCCCAATCTAGTCTACAGAGAGATTCTGAACTTAATGCTGAAACTTTAAAATGATTTCCACAAAAGCTAACTTTGGATTCTATTTAATTGTTTTTAAGAAATTAGTGTGAACTTGCACATAGTTCATTAAATAGCATTGATAGGTAGTAGCATCATAATTTGGATTATTAATGTAGTATAATGTCCTTCCATGTTACTGAACACATCCTCTAATATCATATGTTTTTTCCTAAAGTACTTTCATTTATTTAACAATTATAGCTTAAACAACCCAAACCATTTTTATTTAATTAAAACTGTAATGTAGGATAAAGTCTATATAGATGTTTGTACCAAAAATGGGCACAACACTCTTCGGGAGTTGTTTGAAGAGATAAAATGAAGATTATAAATGTAAAACAGAGGTTATCTAACAAAAACTCCAATAAACAGAAATGTAAAATGCACAGACAAGCAATTTAGAGTGGTTCGGCGTATAGCCTACGTCCACTATGAAGTTTTGATGATTTTATTGATTCTCTTTCAATGATTACAAGCGGTTACAGCAATGAACAGCGGATTACAGATTAGAATTCGAAATTGACAGCAAAAGTATGATGCAAATCTCAATCCGGCAGAGTCTGGACGCCTCAGAGAAAAAAGATCCTTTTTCTGTTGATTCTGGGGCTCTATTTATAGGCGTAGGAGGCTCAGAATTCGCTCAAACTCCGGGAGACTTGGTCTGGCACGTGAGGGGGCCCACGCGACCGTTTCCAGAAAGTTTGGAGTCGATCTGCGATCGATACAAAGTCATTTCGTATCGATCAAGATTACCTCCAATTGAGCTCAAATTTGGTGGAGATGTTCCTCGGTATGTGTGCAACCTTCAGTTAAAATTTCATGGTATTTGGATCAGTGGATTGAGAGATATCATCGATACGAGGCGACGTTCTTCGCTAGGCTGTCTGGCTCGAATCCATCCCTCCGAACTGAGAGCTTCGAATCGATGGTGTCACGCGCCTCTGTGAAGACGTGGAACGCGCGCTTCGCCTCGATCCGGTCTTTACTCCGAGTCGACCGCATCGACTCCATATATCTCGGCGCATTCGCATCGAGGGATGACGTGGTGTGCGCGCTTCGCCTCGATCCGGACTCTGCGCCGTATTGACTGCTTCGACTCCACATATCTCGCCTCGTTTACTTCGATGGGCAACACGTCATTCTAGTTGGTTGACTCGCTAGATACGAACAAGTTGTCGGGCACGTATTCGAAGCAAGGTTCTCAGATGGATACGAAGTAGACACTGAATGATGGATACGAAGCAAGCACTGGCTGATGGATACGAAGTAGACATTAAGTGATCGTTACGAACCAGGTGACTTGTTGATGGATACGAACAAGTCTTTCCGGCTGAAGGTTCTATCGATACGAAGCTTATAACTGTGTGGACTTAATCATTCTGATTGACATGAGATCGATGGATGCGAAACGAGCGATGGACACAGACTGGTTGGATACGAAGCAAGATCCACTGATGGACACGAAATCACCGCTGATCTGATGGATGCGAAATCACCTATAGCGATGGATACGAAATCTGGGCCGCGCTGATTGATACGAAGTCCATCGAGACGAATTCGATGGATTCGAAGCATGGTTAACTTCGATCGATACGAACTGCTGCTTCCCGATGGATACGAAAAAGTGCTCTCCCCTTTGACTTGTATCCATCATAACCTGTGCGTATGAGCTCGGATTGACTTGAAACTTGGAACGTTGGTTTGCTATATTTTCCCGATCATGTCTCATCGATTGGGGCTTGATCCGGACTTGGTCAAAATTCAACGATATCCATGACAAACGACATTTGGAATCCAACTCCTTGGTGTCCTGGCCTTGCCAAAAGGCGGGATAACATTTGCCCCCCAAAGTACGTCTTGTGAAAACATGACGTGCTTTGAAAAGCTGCAAGTCTTCTTTGAATAATTTGAAAGTCGTACCCTTTAACCATCCTCTTGTATCGGTCCTCTCATGAATCGATGCTAAAAGTTGGAAAGCCTTTCTTCGTATCGATGTGGGTTGACTTGATGGATACGAAAATGGTCATTCGTATCGATGGTCACAAATCATGGTGAATTCTGACTCGAATTGGCGATATCGGATGGATACGAAGTGAATGTTCGTATCGATAGGTTCTGGTGGATACGAAAGCGACGCTCGTATTAATAGGTCTGCTCTGTTGTGAGTCGATGGATCATAAAGTGGACGTTTCGAACCGATGGAATCTGTTACCTTCAGGTGGCTTCCCTGTGTGCTTCGAAACGATGGAGGCCAGTGGGCTCGAAACGAATGTTCGCATCGATGCACCGCTTGACTGGCTGCGACCGGTCATGTTGACTGGGAGATGAATCGACCCAGTTCGCCTCCAGGCTTCATATAAATACCGGGGACTTGGCTCGATTTCACTTTTTTACCTTTTACTTTTACTGTTGCCTTCTGCATTTTCGTATCGATTCACGAACTTGGGAGGAAAGAATTGTTCCAATCTTCGAATCGATCAAACATCATTTTATTATTTCCCTAAACTCCAATTCAATTCAGGTAAATAAGCAATCACGGCCAAATTCGAGCGACGAAATTCAGATCTCAGATCCATCGTGTCCTTGCTGATTATTGATTTTGGCGGCGCTAAGGCCAGATCTGGACCAGAGCTTGGTCGAGGATGGCCATGGCGATGCTCGCATCAATCGGAGAAGAAAGAGTTCTGGAGGAATTGCTTCACCTCTAGTTCGTGTCGATCCGGGACAGGAGGATTCTACTCGGCCCAGATTTCATGACCTCGCATCGATTGATGGGTTGAAGGGGAAGCAGAGGTTCGCATCGATCTAAGGTGGTTGGGGCTTGTGTCGAACTGAAATGATTGATGCAAGTGTTTGGCCCGCGTGATCGATGCTAAAATCTGCCTCCCACGATCGATACGAAGACCAAGAGGTTTATTGGTACAATATCGATAGCCCCAGATCGATGCGAAGTCACTACATTTGGTTGTCACACAGTCGTTAACCCTTGGCCGATGCGAAGTAAGCCTCTCTGATCGATACGAAATCCACTCCTCCGGTCGATACGAACTGCCGTCGATTCGAAACCTATTGATACGAAAGGTATCGAGTCGACCTTGATCGATATGAAAGTATCGATTCGAACTGGATCGACACGAAAGATATCACGCCTCCGACTGAATTTGAATCTGAACTACGATCGATTCCATGCTGAAATTCGACGAACTTTAGCGAACTCTTGCATGCTCTTACATTCGACTCCGACGAGCTTCTGCCTTGCATAATTGGACTTGATCACAGGATTGCATATTTGACTGACTTTCGAAGCTCGTCGATGGAACTGTAACCTAACGAACATATAACGGACTTACACTTGAATCAGCCATCTGGCATCTGGATTGCGTGATCGTGACGGTCAGCGATGACGGTCATTGTCGGTCTGACTTCCAGAGTTTCGTTGCTAGCGTGTTTTCTTTAATTTTGCAGAATTTGCTCAAGTCACGCACAACATTTGTACTACACAACACATTCATGCACTTTACACTGGGGAATGCACGGGCTTTTTATCATCTAATGACGGTTTCTCGTGAGTTAGCTAGTGATGGAACCGTCAAGTTCGCAGCAGCAAGAAACTCAGAACCCTATCCCTCCCAGACTTGAGATTCCGGACATCGAGGCCGAAGCTATTGGTCCAGCTCCGGATGAGTTGCCCGATGCGTCCTTCATTAATAGTCCACCTGACTCTGTCCCGTCCAACATCTCTGAAGATATGCTAGGGAGAATATGTTTGAGGCATGGCTTATCGTTGGACGACGTGATGTTGCCTGGACCGGACGACAGACCACACAATCCTCCGGAGGGGTATACTGCCTTTAATCGACATGCATGTGCGGCCGGCACACTCCCTCCATTCAATGATTACATAAGAGAAGTGTTGGCTTACTTGGATATCGCTCCATCTCAACTGCATCCAAACGGATATGCTTCACTCAACGGCTTGTTCGTCGCATTTATGGAATACCTCTATCGGCCTCCCCGCCCGACCGAGATAAGATACCTCTTCAACTTCAAGAGTCGAACTGACAGCCCATCTTTTACATTTTTGGAGTCTGTGAGAAACTGCCAAGTTGTCACGGGGTCGTGGACTAGGCTGAGCTACTTCAAGTCAGAGTGGTTTTATGTCCGATGTCCACCGGGGTTTGCCAGAAGATGGCTGTTTAGACGTAAGCATTGTCTTTTTTCCCAAGTAATCGACGGGGCAATTTTTTGAATGAAACTGAACTCATGTCTTCTTCTCTTTTTCTTTCAGCAATCATCCAGCGGCCTGAGGGTGGCTACTGTAAAGAGATAGTTCGGGTCCTCCAAGAGATTCCTAGCGAAGAAAGGAATATTGAACTGTTACTGACAGATCGGAATCTCAGAGTTCTTGGGTTGATCGGCCGGAGGCAGAGCATAAGGCTCGATGGTGCATTAAAGACCGTCTCCAGAAAAAAGGTCAAGCGGATGAAACCCAGGGTTGTGATAATTGAGGAACCCGATTCCGAGAAAACTCATACCGACGAGGAACCGTTGGTCGGACCCGCCAATGCAACCCCGGAGTCCGATGCAAAGAGGAAAGGCAAAGCAGTGGCCTCAAAATAGCCTAAGTCCGGGAGGCGGAAGTCTGTGGTTTTGCACCGTCCTTTGCCAGGAGTTAGGATTACGGAAGCATCCTCCCTGCAAGCTGAAAATCAATTTGAAGGGCCTGTTGACCCTCCAATCCCGGACATCGAGCCGGAGCAACATGACGTTGAATCGGGTGGACCGCGACATATCGTCGATGTTAGCGAGTCTAATCCTGCCAGTGCGATTGACACTTCTGGTTGGTCCGGGGGGTTACACATTCACACACTCTTCACGGCACAACACATTTTCCTAACCGTAAACAACACATCGCAAACGGTTACTGATTCTTCGTGGTTTTCTTTTCAGGTACGATGTCTGGGCAAGGTTCTGTGCTTGGTAGTTTGCGCAATAAGCGCCGTTATCATGAGCCACGCAGGAGAGAGGGCGAGAGGGATTACGACTCAGGACATTTTGGTCAGGAGAAGTCTGACAGAGATAGGGGATACGTTCGCCGATCCCGATCTCGCTCTCCTCCCCCCAGGACCCTTGCACCTCCTACGGTCGCAGTTACTCGTCCTCCTGAAACTTCACGGCCTAGGCCGCCTTCTCAAGCTTCGAGGTCCGATCCTCCACGCAGGACTGAGATAGCCACCTCCTCGGCTACTGTGCCGGTCCCGACCGAAGCGTCTAGTGAAGGAGCGCTTAAACTGGCACAGATGAGGAAGGAATTTCCCGACATCTGTTTTGATGGTTATGTCTTCCCTCCGCACTTGAAGAGAATTCCGCCAACCGCTGAAACCACTATCCATGATTATGTTGCGGACATCTTTTTCCAGTACAGGGAATGGGGACGGGCCGCGAGGAAAGCGTCCAAAGTGGCATTCGATCGGGGCGTCACTATTGAGAAGCTCGAGAAGGAGTTGGGTCACAACGACCAAATCATAAAAGCGCTCAACTCAGAGGCTGAGTCTTCCCGTAAATCTGAAATGGAGGCTCTAAAGAAGGTTGATGAAGTGAACGCTGTCATGACCAGGATGAAGCAAGAGCATTATACCGCCATCGAGGACATAGGTCACAGGAACACTTCCATTACCGCCGAGAGGGATGCCGCTCTTAAGGAGCTTAATGAGCTGAAATCAAAGTTTTCAGAGATGGCGAAGGAAAAAGACGCAGCTAATGTCTCTGCGCAGGAGGCCTGTGATCAGGCAGTGACGCTCCGAAAGGAGAAGGAAGCGGCTATACAACAAGCCCATGAAGCTGAGGCTGGGGTTGACGAGAAGGTACGGCAGGCGGAGGCCAGGATTGAGGCCGAGGTGGAAGAGCTACTCGTTACTTATAACGCCAATGTGCTAAGGCACCGAGATTTGACATGGCTTGACGATTACCCCACGCATCTCTATAACGCCTGGAACCTACTGGTTGATGAGGAGAAGTCTGGGCACCCTGATGAAGCCCTTGATGAATTCGAGCTGGAGAACCGCATCCTCAATGATGACGAAAAGAAGGTTCTCCATGACTCCATGGTTTCCCACGACAAGGTGAGGCTTGGTGCCCAGACCCAGGAAGTCGGAGAGAGCTCTGGTGCAGAACACCATGTTATGAGTTCTGAGATAATCGTGTCATCTCAATCTGAGCCAACTCCGATGATCTACCCCCAGCCTATCCCGGCATATGATCCAGATCAACCGCATCTATCTCCTATTAAGGAACATCCTTCTGAAGTTGTTCAGACGACCTCGAGCCAAACCGAGGAAGGTACTCTGAACTAACTTCTTGTATATTTGGATTGAAGAGTCTGTGTTGAAATGTTGCTAATGACATGTCCTTTTCCTTTGATCAGTGACAGGAGTTGCTCCAGCCGCGCCCCTTACCATCCAAGAATCAGGCCAAGCACCAGGAGCCATCATCTCTGAGGCGACCTCCGTCGCGGCAATGGCACCAGTTGGAGTAACGCAGGGGAGCTCACTTTCTTTCGATGAACAGATGATAAACGAGCTCCTTGGCCGTCAGAGTGATCCTTTTGCGGACTTGCCATTCGGCTTGGGTGGATTCACGGCTACTTCTGACACCCCATCTCAGACTACTACGGCTCCTAGCGAAGCCAGAGCACAGCGGGAAGCGGCGATGTTGGCCGAGATTAATGTCGAGATGGCGGCCGCGGCGCACGGCGGTGAAGTAGATGGCGGAGCAGCAGCACAGTGCCCTACTCCTCTTATGATTGTGTCTCCTGGGGGCACGCTTACTGATACTAATGTGCCAGTCCCTCCTCCGGCTGCGGAGTCTGTTCCTCCAACTCCTCCCGCGGGAAGCATCCCTATAGAGTCCAGCTCAGACGAGGACGTTGACATTATGCCTTCACCCGAAGGGAGCCTGCCTAAGGAGAAAGGCTCCAAGCGAAAGGGTACTGGTGGTTCCAGTAGCTCCTCAAGGAAGAACAAGTTGAGGAAGCAGAAGGATTAGACATTCTTTTCATAGGCAGTTAGGGACTTTTGTTATTTTCTCTGTCTTTCCCTTTTGTAGGCCGTGTTTAGATGCGGGTTCGGCCCCTGCTAGTAGGAATATTTTGGAAAAAACTCATGTATGAACCATTGTTCTTGAGTTAGTTGAAATAAAATTTTGTTTTCTAGCTTCAGCTCATGTTCCTTTCTATGCTTGAATATTGCAGTGTTCGGACTTTGGTCCAGTGTACTTGCATTATCTGATTGTTTCAAGAATAGCTCATTTTACTTGTTAAGTATGGAAATCTCGGACTTGAGTTGTGATAGGGGATCGCATCGGAGCTGAGCATCGCATAGTTTCGGGTAATGACTAACATTTGCCTCTGCCCCCAGTTCCGGGGTTAAGTTGTGATGATCAGCTTGTGATTGCGCCAAGCGAGGACCGAGTGGTCGAACTACACTTGTTCTCTTGTGAATCGTTTCATCCACACTCCGGGGATATATGTCATCTCGTAAGCAGTTGTTCACGCTCTGGGAACACGGAGTTGACTGATGTTTGTACTCCATCTCGCACTCTGGGAGCACGGAGTTAGTTGTTTATACTCTGTTTCGCACTCCGGGAACACGGAGTTGGTTGCTTATACTCCGCTTCGCACTCTGGGAATGCGGAGTCGATTGATGTTTATACTCCGTCTCGCACTCTGGGAATACGGAGTCGAATGTTTATACTCCGCTTCGCACTCTGGGAATGCGGAGTTGAATGTTTATACTCCACTTCGCACTCTGGGAATATGGAGTTGAATGTTTATACTCCGCTTCGCACTCTGGGAATGCGGAGTTGAATGTTTATACACCACTTCGCACTCTGGGAATGCGGAGTTGAATGTTTATACTCCACTTCGCACTCTGGGAATACGGAGTCGAATGTTTATACTCCGCTTCGCACTCTGGGAATGCAGAGTTGAATGTTTATACTCCACTTCGCACTCTGGGAATATGGAGTTGAATGCAGGATTGTCGTGTGTCAACCCTATCAATATCGGTGTCATGGCTTGTCCCCGAGCTCGGGTTTCACCTAGTGAGTGGCCGGTCGTATCACAGCCACTCTCCATTTGAATAAGTCCCATTGCATGATGGGATTTAGCTCTTCGTGCATCGTGATGTTGTATATCGTACTTAATGAATCACAGCTCTGGCTTGAAGAAGTGGCATTTTATTGCTGAAATAAGAAAAATGCGGCAAAGTCAGTTGCCTTATTACAAAATTCAAATTTCGAAATGCTGAAACAAATTGCTAAATAGAATGAAATAAATAAAGCCTGTCATATGTAATAGCGGCGGAGACTTTCGCTGTTCCAAGCCCTTGGTAAATCGAGACCGTCAACAGTCGACAGCTTGAATGTACCATCTCCGAGCTTCCGTGTAATTACATATGGTCCTCCCCAGTTCGGCTTCATGTGTGAAGGAACTGGGTAGATTCTCTTGAGTACGAGGTCGCCGAGTTCAAAGGTTTGAGGTCGAACTTTGGTGTTGTACAGTCGGGCGACCCGGCTTCGATGTGCGGCTGCTCTCAAATCAGCCTCTTCCCGTTTTTCATCCAATAGATCCAAAGACTCGGCCAGGAGTATAGCGTTTGTTTTTGGATCATAATAAGTTACGCGATGAGAGAGCACTTCTGTCTCGACCGGAATAACGGCCTCTGAGCCATAAGATAGGGAAAACGGAGTGTGTCCGGTCGTGGTTTTGTGGGTCGTTCGATAGGCCCATAACGCCATAGGAAGTTCATCGACCCACTTGCCCCCAGCCTTCTCCAATCGTTTCTTCAGGATCGATTTTATAACTTTGTTGACAGCTTCAACCTGTCCATTCGCTTGGGGGTGTGCGACAGCCGAGAACTTTTTGCGGATATGAAACCGTTGACAGAAATTCTTGAATTCCGCACTCTCGAATTGGGCTCCGTTATCAGTGATGATAGTATGTGGGAGTCCAAATCGATAGATGATGTTGCGAACCACGAAATTTATCACTTTCTTTGTCGTAATGGTGGCAAGGGCTTCGGCCTCGGCCCACTTCGTGAAGTAGTCAACGGCAACGATGGCGTATTTCGCACCGCCTTTTGCTAAAGGTAAAGCGCCGATGATATCGATGCCCCACATTGCGAATGGCCAGGGACTGACCATTTGGGTTATTTCAGTTGGCGGAGCTCTCGGAATTCGGGCATGTATCTGGCATTTATCGCATTTCCGGGCATAGTTTGCCGCATCTTGGTTCACTGTCGGCCAGTAGTACCCATATCGGAGTATCTTCTTAGTGAGAGCTTGTCCTCCGGTATGATCGCCACACTCTCCTTCGTGCACGTCATGTAACACTCGTTTGATTTCCTCATGGGCGATACACCTGAGGAGAGGAACGGAATAACCTCTCCTGTACATGACTCCGTTTTGGATGACGAACCGCGAAGCTTTTCGCTGAATTTGTCTCTTCTCATTTCTAGGTTCAGGCAGCATCCCATTCTCAATGTAATTCCGATACGGAGTCATCCAGGATTCTCTACTGGGAGCGGTTTCAAACACAGAGTTCATTTCTATTCGGTCGATGCTCGAGGAGGCCAAAGTTTCAACAGGGACAAGTCCCATTTGTTGCGCTTCACCTGTGCTGGCTAACTTTGCCAGTGAATCGGCTTTCTGATTGTGCTCCCGAGGCACATAATAGATGGCGTAATAATCAAACTGGTTTAGTATTTCCTGAACTCGTGCCAAGTAAGCGGCCAGTCTTCGGTCTCTTGCCTGGTATTCTCCTCGTACTTGACATACCACTAACTGTGAATCGCAATAAATTTCTACAGCGATAATTCTCAAGTCTCTGGCAAGCTTTAGGCCGGTTAGGAGGGCTTCATATTCGGCTTCATTATTAGTTGCACGAAAGTCAAATTTAAGAGCATAACATATGGATCGGCCCTCGGGAGTCTCAAGTACAACCCCAGCACCCGAACACCGGTCATTTGATGCACCATCAGTATACAGCTTCCAGATGTATTCGGGAGATTTACTAGTCTCGGGCAAGTCTTCTGGAACGGTGAATTCAGCTATGAAATCTGCCAGGACTTGTCCTTGAATGGCTCTCCATGGAGCATATGCGATATCAAATTGGCTTAGCTCAATGTTCCACTTGAGTAACCTACCGGACGTCTCAGGCCGCGTGAGGACCTGTCGTAACGGCTGGTCGGTGTACACAGTAAGCGGATGAGCTTGGAAGTAAGGATGGAGCTTTCTTGAGGCAATGACCAAGCAATAGGCCAGTTTCTCCAGTCTCGGATAATTTCTTTCAGCTCCTGTTAGCCGCTTACTAACATAGTAGACCGGGTTTTGCACTTTGTCTTCTTCCCGGACTAGAGCAGCACTGATCGCATGTTCTGATACTGCCAGGTAGAGATATAGCTGCTCGTGGTCAACCGGTTTTGATAAGATCGGAGGTGTGGAGAGATGTTGGACTAATGATCGGAACGCGCCTTCACACTCCGTGGTCCATTCAAAGTTCTGTTTGCCCTTCCGGATCAGGTCGAAGAAAGGAATGCACTTATCGGTGGACTTTGAAATGAACCTGCTCAATGCTGCGACCTTCCCGTTAAGACTCTGGACTTGCTTTATAGTTCTAGGGGTTTGCAAATTTCTAATAGCCCAGATCTTCTCAGGATTTGCCTCTATTCCTCGAGCGTTGACGATGAACCCAAGGAATTTTCCGGATGCAACGCCGAAGTGACATTTGAGTGGGTTGAGCTTCATTTCGTACTCCCGGAGGATGCTGAACATTGAATTCAAATCTCCGATGTGATCTGTGGAGAATCGGGACTTCACCAGCATGTCATCCACGTAAACCTCCATGGTCTTCCCGATCTGATCAGCGAACATTCGGTTGACTAAGCGTTGGTATGTTGCTCCAGCGTTCTTTAGACCAAACGGCATGACTTTGTAACAATAGAGTCCCAGATCGGTCACGAAGCTGGTATGTTCCTGATCAGGTAAATGCATGGGTATCTGGTTGTAGCCGGAATAAGCGTCCATGAAGCATAGTAGTTCATGTCCGGCCGTTGAATCAACGAGCTGATCGATTCGCGGAAGTGGGAAGCTTTCTTTTGGACAGGCCTTGTTTAGGTCAGAGTAATCAACGCAGGTTCTCCACTTCCCGTTTGGTTTCCGAACTAGTACAGGGTTGGACACCCATTCTGGATACAAGGCATCTCGAATGAACCTGTTGGATTGTAGTTTATCAACCTCCTCCTTAAGGGCGGCAGATCTCTCTGGATCCATACCGCACCTTTTCTGCTTTACTGGGACATGTCGCGGATCTATATTCAGGGAGTGACTTGCAATGCTCGGCGAGATCCTGCACATGTCAGAGTGTGTCCAGGCGAAGACGTCGAGATTCGCCCGAAGAAATTCGACCAATTCCTGCTGTGTCTGTTTGTTTAGTTGAGACCCAACTTTCAACATCTTTGAATCATCATCCTCACTGATTGGGACGTCCACAGTCAGTTCGGCTGGAGAGGCTTGACTCACTGTTGATTCGTCTTTATCCTCGTTGTCCCTGGGGTCCAGGTCTTTCAGGAATTGGTCGTGGTGCCCGGGCCGAGGCCCAAGCATCAATTGTCAATTATCAATAGAACAGACGCAGAGAGATTCCTCTACGCCCTTTCCCTTCTCTTTACGCTGTGCTCCGCGCAGCTCAGCAACATAACAGGCCCTTCCTGTGGCCTGATCTCCTTGAACAACTCCAATCCCATGATCAGTGGGAAATTTCAAAGTCAGACACCATGGGGCGATCGCCGCCCTGAACTCAGCTAAGGCTGGTCGACCCAGAAACGCATTATATGGCGAATCGATTTCTAGCACAACAAATTGTAACATTCGGACCCTCCGGCGTTCTCCAATGCCTAACTCGACTGGGAGTTCAGTTATTCCGATGGGTATCGTGGCACTTCCATTGAAACCATGGATTCTGGATAAATAGGGTTTCAAATCCTTTGTCTCCATCTTCATTAGATCGTAAGCCCGTTTAAGCAAGATGTTCACAGAGCTCCCACTTCAACCAGGATCCTCTTCATCCAAGCAGGACCTACCTGGGCAGATATGACTAGTGGGTCGATTGTAGGGGCTTCGACTTTATCGGCGTCTCGGCTCCTGAACACGATATCATCGGACATTATCTTTTGTTGCTTCGCCGGGGTTCCATCCTCGCAATTACTATAACACTCGAAGTTCGCATGCCTGATAGAACTAGCATACGACTCCATTTCCCCCCAGCTTCTATCTGCCGGATGGGGACCACCACTTATTGTGTTGATAACTAATCTCCCGCCCGCACGGGCGGGTTCCTCCTCTCTTTCCTGATTTTGAGAACGACTTTGATTCGAGGGGCCCGCTCCGCCAGACTGCGGCGCTCGTACAAACTGATCTAGCTTCCTCTCTCTAATCAGCTTCTCGATGAGGTCCTGTAAGTGCCGACACTCATTGGTATTGTGCCCATAGCTTTCATGGAACCTACAGAATTTCCTTGTCTGAACCTGCCTCTCCGACGAGGGCTTTGGAGCAGGCTTCTTATACTGTACAGTGTTACAAGTCTGCAAGTATACGTTTTCCAATGATGTGTTTAGCGGTGTACAACTGTCGAACATCTGAGCTCTACGTCGTGGACCTCGGTTCTCATCTCTCTTCTTATTCTGGCCATTGTTTCCTCTCTGTTGAGTTTGCTTGTTTTGTATATTCAGTTGAACTTTCCCGGAACTCTCGCCAGACTGTTTAACTGCCACATTGCTCTGTATTCCCTCAATGCTGGGCCTCGCATCGTCCTGCTTCCTAGATTGTTTTGCATCCTCCTGCCGCAGGAATTGAGCGGCCTTGGAGTAAAAACGGTCCAACGATGCGGGCGGTTTTCCAGCTAGCCAGTTTCCGAATTCAGAATCAGGATCAATCCCCTTGGTCAGAGCCATCAAGATTGAATTATCGTTAGGATTGGTGATCTCGAAGCATGCTGCGTGGAACCTCTCTAGGTAACGCCTGAGCGTTTCTCCAGGAGCTTGAGTGACGCTGGACAGAGTGTTGACGTCTTTTGGCCTAGCAACATGCATACGGAATTGCTCCACAAACCTCTTGGCCAATTGATCGAACGAAGAAATCGATCTAGGTGGTAGGCGGGTAAACCACATTGTCGCGATTCCCCCCAGAGAGATGGGGAAACTCCGACACTTCACTGCATCGTCGGCCCTTGCAGCGCTCATCGACCATTCATATTTCAGAATATGCTGGTTGGGGTCACTATTCCCTTCATACATCGGGAGAGTCGGCATTCTGAATTGCCTAGGGGGTTCAGCATGTAACACTTCGTCTGTGAAAGGGGTATGACTACGGGAAATCCCCCAATCATCATTAGTGAGCCCCTGACTCTCGCGGATCATCTGACGTATCATGGTTGATATATCCGACACGGGCAGATTCTAAGCGTGATGAGCTAAGGCGTGGTCGGGTTCCACGGTGCGAGTTGGGATCGGGCGCTGTCGACGATCCGTATCTCGCCTCCTTGGCTCAACGTCTTCTGGGACATAAGGTTCAGGAGTATGTCCACGCTGTTGATTGATCGGCTCTGATTGATTTCGGGTATCGACCCTTGTCTCTGCTGCGGCAGTTGTGGCGTGGTTATCCGTAGTGTACTGTGGGGCAGTACCTCCTCGTGTTGAGGGACCCGTTTGGAAGCTGGTCGACGGTCCTACCCTTAATTGCCCAACAGTTAAGGCGGGCTGATATTCAGCAGCTTGAGCGCGACTCCCCTCTAGCCGAGGACGAGTAGTTCGGTGGAGATAATCAGATGAAGCTGAGCTTTCGGTAGATGCTCTGGAGGCATCATCTCTCCTGGACCTTCTGTGCCCCCGGCGGTTCAGCTGGTTGGTCAGCTCGATATTGGCGCGCAACTGTTCCGCCAACTGCTGACGGCTTTGGGTCAGCTCCTGGAGCAATACTTGAAACTCCTGTCGGGTGACTAGCCCCATTGAGTCTGAGTGAGTGGTATTGTCTTGATTGGAAGAAGGCGGCTGTGTGGGATTCTGCCTATCTCGGCCTTCTTGCTCTGCAACGGTAGCGCCAGTTCTTGTGCTGACCATTCTCGGTGGTGGAGTCCTCTCCTAGATTTTGAGCAAATCTGAATAGAATGGAAGGATTCCGGACTGGATATCTGGATCTTCCTCTTGGATTTGTGCAATCCGGTATCGACGGCAGATCCAATGAGCAGGAGAAAAAGCTGGTTTTCTCAGTGAAAGCACCAAAGTGTTTGTACCAAAAATGGGCACAACACTCTTCGGGAGTTGTTTGAAGAGATAAAATGAAGATTATAAATGTAAAACAGAGGTTATCTAACAAAAACTCCAATAAACAGAAATGTAAAATGCACAGACAAGCAATTTAGAGTGGTTCGGCGTATAGCCTACGTCCACTATGAAGTTTTGATGATTTTATTGATTCTCTTTCAATGATTACAAGCGGTTACAGCAATGAACAGCGGATTACAGATTAGAATTCGAAATTGACAGCAAAAGTATGATGCAAATCTCAATCCGGCAGAGTCTGGACGCCTCAGAGAAAAAAGATCCTTTTTCTGTTGATTCTGGGGCTCTATTTATAGGCGTAGGAGGCTCAGAATTCGCTCAAACTCCGGGAGACTTGGTCTGGCACGTGAGGGGGCCCACGCGACCGTTTCCAGAAAGTTTGGAGTCGATCTGCGATCGATACAAAGTCATTTCGTATCGATCAAGATTACCTCCAATTGAGCTCAAATTTGGTGGAGATGTTCCTCGGTATGTGTGCAACCTTCAGTTAAAATTTCATGGTATTTGGATCAGTGGATTGAGAGATATCATCGATACGAGGCGATGTTCTTTGCTAGGCTGTCTGGCTCGAATCCATCCCTCCGAACTGAGAGCTTCGAATCGATGGTGTCACGCGCCTCTGTGAAGACGTGGAACGCGCGCTTCGCCTCGATCCGGTCTTTACTCCGAGTCAACCGCGTCGACTCCATATATCTCGGCGCATTCGCATCGAGGGATGACGTGGTGTGCGCGCTTCGCCTCGATCCGGACTCTGCGCCGTATTGACTGCTTCGACTCCACATATCTCGCCTCGTTTACTTCGATGGGCAACACGTCATTCTAGTTGGTTGACTCGCTAGATACGAACAAGTTGTCGGGCACGTATTCGAAGCAAGGTTCTTAGATGGATACGAAGTAGACACTGAATGATGGATACGAAGCAAGCACTGGCTGATGGATACGAAGTAGACATTAAGTGATCGTTACGAACCAGGTGACTTGTTGATGGATACGAACAAGTCTTTCCGACTGAAGGTTCTATCGATACGAAGCTTAAAACTGTGTGGACTTAATCATTCTGATTGACATGAGATCGATGGATGTGAAACGAGCGATGGACACAGACTGGTTGGATACGAAGCAAGATCCACTGATGGACACGAAATCACCGCTGATCTGATGGATGCGAAATCACCTATAGCGATGGATACGAAATCTGGGCCGGGCTGATTGATACGAAGTCCATCGAGACGAATTCGATGGATTCGAAGCATGGTTAACTTCGATCGATACGAACTGCTGCTTCCCGATGGATACGAAAAAGTGCTCTCCCCTTTGACTTGTATCCATCATAACCTGTGCGTATGAGCTCGGATTGACTTGAAACTTGGAACGTTGGTTTGCTATATTTTCCCGATCATGTCTCATCGATTGGGGCTTGATCCGGACTTGGTCAAAATTCAACGATATCCATGACAAACGACATTTGGAATCCAACTCCTTGGTGTCCTGGCCTTGCCAAAAGGCGGGATAACAATAGAGATCAAGATACGTTAGTTGTATCCTGCCCAATGATGTGCTCCCTTTTCTTTCCAAGAGCAAGTGAATCAAAATGATGTCTCTCTATTTCACTTACAGGTACTTTCAGCTTTCCGCTCACTAAATTAACTTTCGCAATTTCCCTTGAAATGGATTTATCATCAAATCAACTTTATTTAATATTATATTATAATAGAGTATGAACATATACAATCTCAAATTATGTTGGCTACATATAGACATAGCTCTATCAGGTTATTTAAGCCTATCTGTGCAAGTTTACTATGGAAACATGTTCGTGCATTTACTCCAGTGACTGTTATACTCATTCAGTTAATAACTACACCTTTTGTATATTGCAATCAAATAATACTGGACTTGATATATTTCTGAATCCTTGCTTCCATGTGATTGATTTTGGTGAAACACAACTATTGTTTTTATGACGCACTACATAATTTTCCATGAGTATTTTTGTCCTATCATGAGGTTATACTATAACATCATTGGAACATTTTACAATCTCCATAACTGTGAAATTTATGTAAGCTCGATTATTATGTTATAGTTTATAAGAAGCTGATTTTATGCACATAAATTGATGGCAGCTTTAAAGATTGTATACTCAACGACTTTTATTATGTGCAAACTAGATATCTAAGCAGTCTGCCTTTACTATGTCACTATCCTGTCAAGGTACCTAATTTGTTATCTGTTTGCATTTTTCCATTTAGCTACAAATACACTGAACTATACGTATTAAATATCATTATTAATGTCTTTTTGTCATATACAGGCTCAGTACTTGAAAAATGATCCATCTTATTTGAGCTTTCAAAACAAACTGTGCAAAGAGAAGGACGAGGAAGGCAATTGTGCAGTAGAGACCCGCGCTGCAACCTTAACGTTTCATGTCGTCAATTTTAGAACTGATGTTGAGTTTGTGTTCTTCACAGGAGGGTTTAAGACACCTTGTATTCTGAAAAGAACGCAACCCATACGTTTTGCAAATCTTTCCATGCCTTTGTATGGTCATTTATCTAGTATTGACTCCACTGGAACCTTGGTAATTGTTTTTTCTTTAATCATTCAAAGATCCCAGGACATTTTTGTGTGATAACTGATAAGATAGAAAAGCTCTAGTGTATGATAGAGTAATTTATTTCTCTGCTATGGATAGCTGGTAATGTAATAAAATGATTCAGCATATAAATACATACTAGTATTGGTATTGAATATTTTCACTTATATATAGATGAAACTTAGATGGGTTACTGGTGATAAGAAACCACAACAAGTTCAATATGGAGGCAGAAAATCTGCTACTCTACTGTCACAACCATTACTAAGGATGATATGTGCGGTAAGTTGCCTAGAGAGGATAATTGCATTTATTTTATCCTTTTTTGTTTAGTTTATTTTTACCATGGAGAGTTAAAAGTCAATAACTAACAATTGCTTTTTTCAGCCAGTGTTTTGGCAAGTCTAGCAAAAGATTTTGGATGGCGTGATCCAGGGTTTATTCATACAGCAATTATGACTGGGCTACAACCTTCTCAAACTTACACTTATAAATATGGAAGGTACTACTTTTATTTATAGTTCACCGGGCAACAACCTTCTCCAACTTTCACACACAGTCTTCATTATATTTAGCATTGAATTTAATTTTCTCATCTAATTATTAAATAATTAACAATAACTTGGTTGGGTGGAGCAATCAAAATACATCCAAAACACCGCCTGCATCAGGATCAGATAAGTTACAGTTTCTTGCTTATGGAGATATGGGAAAAGCTCCATTAAACTTATCTACAGAGCATTACATCCAGGTTCTTTTCTTCATCAAATGTTCACATTTCTTTATAAAGAAATTATGCTAAAATATGTATCCAGTGATTCATTAAGGGAAACTACAGAACCTAACTCCCTTCTACAAATGAAATAACTTATAGCCAGGATCGCTTTCTGTGATTAATGCTTTGAAAAAGGAGGTGGCGTCAGGAAATTATGATTCAATTTTTTCACATTGGAGACATAAGTTATGCAACTGGTTTTTTAGTAGAGTGGGACTTTTTTCTAAGTTTGATCACTCCACTCGCTGGCCGTATGCTTTACATGACAGTTATTGGTAACCATGAGAGGTAATATCAATATAATCATTCTGTGTTCAAAAATAACAATAAGTATGTTGATGATAAGATGAAATATAATGCAGGGACTATGGAGGGTCAGGATAAGTATACATAACTCCAGACTCAGGCGATGAATATGGTGTAGGCGGTGACTAGAACTAGCTGTCAACCTTAACTATACACCACAACTGGCCAAAGTTTCTAAATCCTTCCAGTCTGCCAACATAGCCAACACCACATTCTAATGTCTTTTGCTAAGAGCATCCGCTACTTTATTACCTTTTCCTGGGGTATACTTTATACCAAAATCATAAGCAGCCAAAAACTTCAGCTACCTCTGTTATCTCATATTTAACTCCTTCTAAGAGAATAAGTATCTAAAAGACTTATGATCTGTGTATAGCTCAAATCTCTCTCCTAAGAGATAATGTCTCCAAATCTTCAATGCGAATATCACCGCAACCAACTCCAAATCATGAGTAGGATATCTCACTTCATGCGGTCTAAGCTGTCGTGAAGCATAGGCAATCACTTTACCCTTCTTCATCAACACAGCTTTCAATCCAGTTCCACATGCATTAGTTTACACCACCAACCCTTGGTTTCCGTTGGAACTACTAACACTGGTGCATTGGTCAACAAATGCTTTAACTTAAGGAATGCTTCCTCACATTTGTCGGACCAGACAAACTTCACCTCCTTCTTGGTAAGCTTAGTCAAAGGCACTGCTATCTGTGAGAAATCCTTGATGAATTTCTAGTAGTAGCTAGCAAGTCCAAGAAAACTTCTAATCTCGATCACCGTCTCTGGTCTCTTCCAATTATTAATAACTTTGATCTTATCTGGATCGACGGACAACCCTTTCTCTGAAACCACGTAACCAAGACACTTAACTTCTTTCTTCCAAAAATGACACATGGAAAATTTTGCCTTTAGCTGATTCTGCCTCAGCATCCCAAGCACAACTCTAAGATGATCTTCATGCTCCCTTTCATCCTTAGAGTATACCAAAATGTCATCTATAAACACCAACACGAATCTATCCAAATACCCTCGGAAGACTCGGTTCATCAAATCCACAAAGAAAGCAGGTGTGTTCTTCAACCCGAATGGCATTACTAACCACTCGTACGAACCATACTTAGTCCGAAATGCTGTCAAATGAATACTATCCTCTGCCACTCTTAACCGATGGAACCCATTCGCCAAATCCAATTGGAAAAACACTCTGGCTCCACTCAACTGATCAAACAGATCATCTATTCTCGGCAAAGGATATCTATCCTTGATCATCCTCTCGTTCAACTTACGATAGTCGATACGCATCCTTAATGACCCATCTAGTTTCTTCACAAACGCCGCTCCCCAAGGCGAACTGCTTGGTCTAATAAAATTCCTTCCTTCTAGATCCACTAGTTTCACCTTTAATTCCTTCATCTCGGTCGATGTCTTCTGGCTAGGTAGTCTACTAACTTGTTCAGCTCCTGGCATAAGATCTATCCAAACTCGGTAGCTCGTTTCGGTGGTAGCCCTGTGACTGGCTCAAAAACATCTGCAAACTCTCTTGCTACTCGAACCTGACTTAGGTCTTCTCCCACTTTCATTGCTCTTAATAAAGCACAACTACTTCGGATAGAATTCTCTACTGAGAATATAATTCGGTTATGACTATCAGGGTGTCTCAATGATATCACCCCATCCTGGCAAAATATCCTGGCCTCATACCTTCTCAACCGATCCATACCAAAAATGATTCTGAATTCTACGAAATCGAAAACATATAGACTGCATGCAAACCTATGACCTAACAAATCAGGTTCTAACTGGTCACATCTCATCCCTAGAGTTGCATAGCCTCCTATTGGATTTGCAACCCTTAAGGTAGTAACAAGGTATGTGGGTTCTATGCATAACCTATCAACCAAATATTGTGATATAAATGAATGTGATGCACCGGTATCAAATAGTACCCTAACTGGTGTACTCTGAATCAAAGGTGTACCTTCCATCATAGTTTTCCCTTTATCTATGGCTGTGGGCCTAGAAGAAGATGGCGGCCCAATAGCAAAAACCTTTCATTTGTCCGCCCTGACTGGCTCTGGACATTGGTTCTTATAATGCCCAACTTAATCGCAGTTGAAGCATTTCACATTCTTCTTTTTTGTGGGCTTCTTTCCCTTATCTGACCGGCACTCGTGAGCATAATGACCCTTCTTGGCACACTTGAAGCACACTAAATCAGCCTTTGCCTTCTTGGCAACATCTCCCTTCTAGGCTCCCTTCTTCTTAAAAAAATCATCTTCTTTCCTTGAGGACCCTGGGAGTAAACTGTCTTCTCTCTAGCACAACCAGCAAGCATATCTTCATGGCGAATGGTCATCTCCCCCACCACATTACAAGGATCACGGATATGGGTCATGGTCATTCTAGCAAGCTCGGGCCTTAATCCCTGAATAAACCTCTCACTCCTTCTGATGTCAGTGTCTATATTGGCATATCCATATCGAGACAGCTCGTCAAACTTAGCAGCGTACTCGAATACTGACCTCTCTCCCTGAACTAGATCCATAAACTTCCTCATCAATGCCGACTTAGCAACCTTAGATAAAAAATTCTTCTCAAATCTCCTTCTGAAATCAGCCCATGTCAGCTCTTCCTCCGGAACCCCGGCAGTCACACTATTCCACCAGTGAAGTGATGCCCCTTGCAACTACTTAGAGGCCAGCCTTCTCTTTTGCCCATCATCCAAACCTAGATAGTAAAGATTCTCTCACAGTGAAATAACCAATTCTTAACTTCAATGGCATTCTCCGTTCCAACAAACGGCTTTTCACCTAGACCGGTGTAGTCTCTGCTCAACTTAGCATAATTATTCCCAATTGGAGCTACAGGATTAGCTCCTCCAACATTTCTAGCAACGCCAGCAGAACTCCTGCTTGCATAAGATTAACCAACAATTGATACATCATCCCCACATCTACTGGCGGATTACCAACACCGACATTGGCTTCAACATTTTGGTTAATGCTGTCGATATTGGTTCCTCCGAGTATTAGGTCGAGCATTTCTATTGGTTGTGGTGCTTCCTCCACCGAGGTTTCCTCTTCCGTTTCCTGCTTCCATATCTTGTTTCTCGTAAATCTGCATACGAGCCTTAGTAAGATACAGAATAACGGTCTAAGAGAGAGGGGAATATGTACTTATACACATATATCAAATACAAGTACGTTACTATAGCGTTATCCCAAACCTCGATTTTATTTATGATTCATTTGGTTATGTTTGAAAAAGCTTTTAGGTTTCACTTTTCTTTTAAGTTTTCATAAACCTATGCTCTGATAACAACTGGTAACATCCCCCTACTTAGAGGCCCCAAACTAATGGCTACGAATGCTGCAGTCATCCATAGTTATTAATCCTCGACGACCAGATACAGCGGTGTTAGATTCATTGATACACAGAAACACATGAATATGGAAAAAAATTAAAACTTCAAACAATCACATTCCATTTCAAACCATTTCCAATTTATTACATAATCCCATAATCGTAAACCACGTTCAGAGAAAATATATTTATTACAACATACGCCAAGAGCGACATACGAAGATGCCCCCTTGGATGATCAGAGTATATACAGGCAATATAACAACTTTTCCATTACAAACAACACGGCAGAATCAAATAAAAGAGAACTCTAAAAATCTATTATGCCTCATGCACGTCTCCGAAAGCTTTATTCGTCTAATGAGGTACCTGAAAACCTTAACTCTCAAACTACTCAAAATCAATTGAGTACCAAAGAGTTTAAAGGGAAAACATATACTTCGAGTCAGACACAAAGCCTGGTATGAATAATAATCTAACATCTCAACCATTTAGATATCTAGTGAGACCACGTCGCTTAGCGGAATAGGTTTTCCCTTCACCAGTATCTAAAACCTTTATAAAACCATATACTGTGCTTCTGCATCCACAATGGTTAAAAACATAATCATTTCAAAATATTATGATGATATGCATACAAGTTAAAACATTCTGGATTTTCCATCCTCCGTTTAATTGACTCCATGTCATGTTTATAGTTTCTAAGATCACTATTAACCTATTAGTTTTCATGGGCTTACTAATAACCTTTATATAATATATGGACTTCCTGTCATATTTCATAGTTTTCATGGGTGCACTATGAACCTATTGGCCCTTGCCAATTAACTTAATTAATTCATGAGTTCCCATGAACCTATTGGTGACTCCAATAACTTCTCTCTTATCCTAGTTTTCATAGGTTGACTAGGAACCTATTGACAATTGTTAATAACTTAATCTGGATATAGTTTTCATGGGTGCACTACAAACCAATTGGCCCTTGCCAACCACTCTTTATAACATAGTTTTCATGGGAACACTATGAACTTATTGGTAAATCCAATAACTTCCTAATCATAGTTTTCATGGGTGCACTATGAACCTGTCTCCCTGGCAACTTCTATATTTAGGCATCCTATATTCTAGTCTCCCTGACCTTCTGGATGCAATTCTACTCATTCAAGAGTTTAATCAATTTATTCACTACTAGGTCAACCTAGCTGGTTCTTCTGCCCTTTATCCCCAAAATGAAGTTATGGGTCCATTTTAATGTGAATATATTTATATTTGAAGAAGCAAACATAATAACATAACAATACCACTCATGTGGGCTTAATATCCTTGAAATCATTTTCATATTAAAACTTGGTCAATCTCTTTAACCTAATATTTTATCAAGGAAAGCTTCTTTATAACTTCATACTTAACCGTTTCAAAACTTCTTTATTTTAACCATGGGTTTTTCCTTTAAAAATTGAGTTTGGGTTATTCGTTTTGAAAAACAAAGCCTTTCGACTCCTTCGAAACCTTGCTTTCGACCTCACTAGATACCCTCCTTCGAAAGCATAAAAATCTATTTTCAAAACATTAGGCCCTTGCCTTTCGAACACTTTAAAACTTTCTTTCGAAACCTTTCGAATGTATTAAAGAATTAGCATTTAACATTTAGAAGCATAGCTTCGAAACCAATTGAAAGTACCCCTTTCGAAACCACTAAAAGTACCTCTTTCGAAAACATTGGATTTATATTTAAAATATTATTTGGGTCAAGTGAATATAAACGAAAGTATCTCTTTCGAAACCATTCTTTATCCTTTAAAAGTATTGGGGAAAACTTGATGGCGCCGGCACCATCCTTTCGAAAGCATAAGTCATTTGGTTAAAATACTTGAAGGTTGGCTTCGAAACCCCTCTCCAAACCATTGCCTTAGAAACTCCTAACCCCTTTCGAAAACTATGGAAAGTGGCTTAAGTTTTTAAAACAAAGGTTACCTTCCGAAAGCAACGATATCTATGCCTCCGAAAGAAAAAGCGATAGAGGGGTTTTGACCTGGTCGAAACTACCCCTTCCGAACACTTTAATTTTTGAAAACAAAGTAGCCATTTTGGAAGCTATCACTTTAAACTAAGGCGGCAACTCTCTTTCGAAAACTAATTAAAAGACCCTTTCGAAAGCTTCGGTTTCGCCTCCTTCGAAAGCATTTAACAAAACAGGCAAGCGCTTCTCTTTTAAAAACAAGACAAAGGTATCGACCCTGTCGGAAGTAATAATTTCCCACCCCACCTTCCTCCTTTTTCTCCAATCCACTACATACCAACAAGTGATACCATGTGTATTGGTTTCGGCTTCATTGGTCTCGACTTGGTGGGTTTCGACCTGATTGGAGGCGGTAGTTCTGGGTCGAAAGGTACCTCTATAGGAGGCGAAACCTACTATTTCTGGGTAAAGGCTGTTTTTTACCAAATAAACTAAGTTCTTTGTAACTAACTTGCCTACTTGTAAACTTTTGATTGGTTGTCTTAACTTTTCAAATTATTTTACAAATAATTGCCGCATATTCTTAGATTTAAAACAAGGTTAAATTTTAACAAATAAGCCCTACCCATTTAATAACAATTAAATCATTAAGGTCCTCCTTTTTAAATAATTTAATTTCCATAATAAACCTCTTAGTAAAATTCTCCAAAAATCACAGAAATTCACTTTTAATATGTTATCTAACATATATAAATTTTAGACCCAAATTCATCATATAATAACCGAAAATAAATTTCTAAACCCAATAATACATATTTTACTTTGAAAATTCATGTTAAATTCTCCATGGCTTGGAAAATTATAAAAATTGAAACCCAACTCCAAAACCATGTTTCCCATAACATATAATTTTTCCACGGCATTCTAAAATCATTTTCTATTGGTTTTGCCTTAAAACCGTGCATATACCTATTTAAACAATTTGATATTAAATCAAACATATTATAAAACCAAGCATATCATAAATCAAATCAACATAAAATGGATTAATTCATAAATATGAAAACATATGATTGAAAACAAAATAGAGATGATTAGGATTATTATTCACCTTAGTTTGAATAAGGAAATTGGAGATTGTTTGAGACTGATTCCCCTAGCTTGAATCCTAAGCTTTAATCTTGAATTTTCTCTTCTCTTCTTACTCCTTAATGGCCGGCTCCTCTTTTCTCTCTTACGTTTATTTTGTCTGTGATAAAATGAACATGAATGTTATGGATAAGAGTATAAGGGTAAGGAATTCTGGGTAGCAATTACCCTAACGCTCTTATGTTAATTCAATTATCATTTATAACCATTTATAAACCCATTAGAGTTAACAAGCACGACCTCTAGGTTTATTTGCAAATATCAATCGCCTTAGCACTTTACATTTACATTATTCTATATAATTTATCAAATTAAATCTCCTGAATAATGTTATTAAAAATTAGGGATGTTACATTTGAGTTGCTAGGTTATACTTTTGCCTGTAGTTTGCATATGTTTGATTTTGTGGGTTTTGGGATTATTTTGAGTATGAATTGGTTGAGCAAATATGATGCTAGGATATTTTGCCGAGATAGGAAAATATTAGTTAGACACACTGATAGTAGTGATTGAATTATATACTCAGTGGATAACTCGAGTGTGAATGTTTGTACTTCGTTGGAAGCAATGGAAGTAGAAGACGAAGTAAATCGACTTTTGGTTGCAAGAGAAATTCCAGATGTTTTTGAGCCGGTTATAGGGCTCCCAACGAAATGGGCTATTAAGTTTCGAATAGATCTAGTACTAAGAGTTGAAACCGTAAGTAGACCACCTAGCAGGATGACACCTACCAAGATGAAGGAGTTAAAGGTGCAACTAGTGGACTTAGAATGAAAGAGTTTTATTAGACTAAGTAGTTTGCCTTGGGGAGCGGCCACGGTATTCGTAAATAAATAAGATGAGTCATTAAGATGGTGCATCGATTATCAGAAGTTGAATGAGAAGACGATAAAGAATCGGTATCCTTTGCCGAGAATTGACAATTTATTTGATCGGTTGAGCGGAGCAAAAGTATTTTCTTAGTTGGATATGGCGATAAGATTCCATCAATTGAGAGTGACAGAGGACAGTATTCCTTTGACGGCGTTTCAAACTTGGCATGGTTCGTACGAATGGTTAGTGATGCCATTCGGTAACTAATGCGCCAGCTTTCTTTGTGGATTTGATGAATCGGATTTTCCAAAAGCACTTGGATAGTGATGTGCATGTAAATGTGCATATTTTTACTTCCATAATCTAATTAAATTAAATAAATGAGCATATAGGGTATTTAACATGTTTAAACCAAAATTTCAATTATTTTCAAATCATCATTTATTCATCTTCATATGGAGCAAAATAGTCATTTTTGTGTGTGAATTAATTTGAGAATATTTATTTGCACATTTTATTTTCATTTGTAGGAAATTTGGATGGAAATATGAAGAGGCTTTCATGTATTCATGCATGCACAAGGGAAGACAAGCAAATGAAGATGGAAATAAATCATTTCATGCAACATGGAGGACCCCACCTACCCACTTACCATGATCCCCTATCAAGAGCTAATGCATATGATTAAAGCTACATGCACATTTAAATGGAGGATTATGCTCATGTTAATGATTACTTGGAGGTTACATTTCCTAAGAGTGTATTTTGGGTAGTCCCCTAGAATATGATTAGGGTTTCAAAACATGTATAAATACCCCTTATGTTTCATATAACAAGCTCTTAGCCTCCTCTTTAGTTAGTTTAGTTTGAGGCACAAATTGTAAATATAAACTCTCTTTCTCTCTTTAAAATTTGATCTTCCTTTTTTCGATTTTGAAAAATTGAATACAATAACTTTGGATTTTGAACATGATATATGCAATGAAGTTATTCCAACAAAGGAAGACGAATTTAGTGAACACAAATTTTTTGGACTTTTCGAAAATGAGTTGTTGAATTCCGAAGGGAAAATTTTGGTTAAAATAAGCTTGAACTTCAATCACTATCTACCCCAAAAATCAATGAAAATAAAACAACTCGTACGATTTTTAATAAAACGACATTTGTTTTTCCAAATCAACATTCAACTTTGAAATCTTTTACGGTCTAGTTTTCTGTGCTTAAGCAATGTCTCTCATACTTGACGAGACAAATGAATTGGTCTTTGGAAGACCGTTTCATTTACTCTTTAACAATATATTTTCTAATGTTGTGTAAATAAAAACCGTTTCATTTTCATGTAAATATAGGACATATTTTTATTTTATTTTTTCTCTTTTCACTTGGGTTGACTATGGGGACACAGTCAAAATCAAGTATGAGGAGGAGTCTCGTCTTCATTTTTTTTCATGGTTTATTTTTTGCATTTTCTTTCTAAAACTACAAAAAATTCCAAAAAACGAAAATTCTAAAACAAATTTTCTTTTTAGCATATTGATTTACTTTTAAAACACTATAGGATAAATATATGATTTTGGTTATCAAATTGAAATTTTTGAAAATTTATTTGTCTCAAAAAAAAGTTTAATTATAAGTAACTATGGTTTAACTAGTATATAGGAAGATTCAAGGGTGACAATTATGAAGTATATCCTAATTGAAATCTTTGTTTAAAAACTGGTGGAATTAAAGTAAAGGATATAACATTTTCGATCTTCTAAGTTAAATGGTGCTAAGATGATTTTGCAAAACTCTCTTTTATAAAAATATATAAAAAATATATAAAAAAGCACAAAAAAATGATTTTTGTAAATAAGAAACACCTAGTGTCATGTGTTCACGCGCAAGTGTGTACACTCGCTATGCTCTGTACCCTTCTCACGTAAGCCCGAAAGGCAGTGCACATCGGTATATCTGGCCTCGGTTTATGTATATATAAATTCCTTTATTAATAATGCCCATAGTCGATAGGTGAACACACTTGTGTGTGAAAGAATGTATGCATCGTATATGTATATCTAATATGCAAGTATAATAAAATACTAACTTATAAATAATAGAGTAAAGTAAATAATAGTAAAGAAACAATCACACCATAGTTTTTATACTGGTTTGGAACTCCCATCCTACGTCCGGTCCCGAAGCTCCTCTTCGGCTTTAACTAATAAACAACCCTCGCTTTGCCCGGAGGAATAGGCTCGATACAACAGTTCTTTCTAAGACAAGTATGTGTTCTAGGAAACACTGATTTTGACTGCTTAGTACAAATTTTCCTATAATCTTCTTTAAGTAGCATGTGTATGTGAGGCTTTGATTTCAGGAAGTAATACAGGCTGATATTGTTTGCTTTTGAAAATAGAGTATGCAAAGAATGTAGATAAGAGATTCAAAAAATTCAGGTGATTTTAAATCTTAAAATCTTTGCATATATATAGATGATGAAGGGTTGTGATGAAAAGTAGTATCTTTTAAGTTTTCTGATTCAATCTAATGTTTGCAACTATAGATAGAGAAGAGATGCAGTGAAGAGTTGTGAAAGTATCCATTAAAATGAAGAAGATGTCTTTTTAAAACTAAAGCCCGTTACCCATCACAGATGTTTGGGCATAAGTTCAGACGTCTGAGCAGTTGTATATTTTTTAGACAGAGCACAGACATAGACGTCTGAAATATCTAACAGACGTCTGATGTTGGTTTGAATTTAAAAACAGAAACTACAGTCAGATGTCTGATATGTGATGTCAGACGTTTGACATTTGCAGTTTGCTCTTCTTCAGCCTTTTATTATAAAGAGTTTGAAAGAATTTTTTCATGCAAATATTTAAGTTTAAAGGTAACTACTAAAGGAGACTTTACAAATCATATATATGACAATAATAACACTATATTAAATTTGATGATTCTTCTCCTTTGTTAGGCTTTCTTCAATTTAAACTCTGAAAACTTTTTCCTGCAAGTAGATAGACTATATGTAATGTATATATATGGTTGTATAGTTGTTGTCATCGAAACCATATAATAGTAGTTTTAACATTCTCCTCCTTTTTTATGATGACAACTATACAATTGTTTTATAAACATATAACTCCCTCTGAATGTGATTCCTCCCCCTATAACATGTAATATGATATTTCTCCCCCTTAGGCATAATAAAAAAGAATATGATGTAGTACAGAATGAACATAATTAAATAATAGTGCATAGAATCTTCAACTAAGAGAGTTTTGAACTAGTTATACAGTAATCCAAAGAGTAGAAATAGATAAACAAAGATACATGAAAACAATTAATTATACTAAAAGCTTACGGATAGTTATAATAACCCTAGAATTCTGACGAGTCTTCATCGTATGAACCGTGTTGCCACTTAGACTAATCGACATACTCCTTATCTTCTTAAATTAACATATGTTGAAATGATGCGTAGTAGCCATAGACTTGAGGATCGTGTGACACATGTGGATCTTTAGAAGAGAAAGATAAGCCTTCACTCTCCTCAGTATCAAGACAAATATGTTCTTTGCCAGGACGAGATTGATGTGGAGGTTGCTTTGGAGGCCCTGCTTCTAAAGAAGGTCCGGGTTGAAAGACTGGCGTGGATGGTGGTGCAAGAGAAGGAGAAGATGACGACCGTGATGAAGAGCGACCATGAACTTTGCGGAGAACTTTTCCCAAAGTTGAGACAACCTTCTCTAACGTCTTTTCTACTTTTGTCATACGAGTAGAAAAAGACCGTTCCAATAGTGACATCTTTTTATCAAGCACTTGTTGGTTTAAGGAGAGAAGACGCTGGTTTTGTAACGTAATATCTCGATAGTTCTCTCATGTACCTACTGCTATCCTAGCTTCCTGTATTTCATACTCAGAGTAATACTCTGTAGCTACTGAAGCTTTGGTAGGTTGGGAAGGTCGAGCTGGAGGTGCTTGTTGATGTTGTTGAGGAGGTTGATATTGGGTAAAAGGAATAATGTTCGGTGGTATTTCCGGTAGATGCATTAAGGAGAGAATCTAATGCCACAATTTTTGGTAGGTATTTCTTCATATTGGGAGAGATATGAAGGAACTCCTAATGACCGTATAATTCTCATAATGTATGGTGCATAACAATGCTACAACGGGCTGGAGTCCAAAAACTTTTAATTTGATCAAAAATATATTGAGCCCAATTGAATTTTATGTGACCAAAAATAGCATACAAAGCTTTATGATCATCATCGTAGACTTGTTCATGACTTCCTAATCTAGGGATAACAGTGTTTATTATCATTCGGTTAAGAAGACGTGCTTGAGGACGAAAATTAGATGGTTTTAATTTCCGGAAGTCATCGTCCCAAATTAGGTGAGTGATTGCATCTCCGGGGGCGTAATGTTTAGTAGGGATTTCTTGTAAACAAGTTCCTTTATATGAACAATTAAGTATTTGGCCAATCATTTCAACGCTTAGTTTAATTACTTGACCATAAACACTAGTCCATATCCAATTGTCATCATCCGAAGGATTCCAAATAGAAATTGAACAAAGATTAATCAAAAATAGAAACACTGCTAGTTGGTCAATATTACCCGCATTGTCTTCATAATTGATCAAGTGATAGAGACCAGCATCTTGAAGTACTTCGCCGGCATCATAGTGAATAAATCTGCAGATAGGATAGAAAGGACCAATGTGGAATGGCTTTTTCTTTAATTCATGAAGACATTGTCTTCCATTTTGTTTCTCCAAGATCCATTCCTCTATATGATGGTCTGTGACAAAGTGTTGAGATGGAGCTTGAGAACTTTGTCATGTAGAAGGCTTGCGGCGCTTTGGAACTGGGTTTCTTGGTTTTGGAGCCATTGATTTTGGGAATTTTGGGAGCAAATCAATTTGGGATTTTGGGGTTTGTTTGAGAGCTTGAAGAAGTGAACCGTGAAAAGCTAGAAGGAGGTAAAAGATAATTTATACTAGGGTGAATTGGCGGGGCAGAAAACCCGATCAAACGTCTGGTATTATAGTAACAGACATATGAGCGTAGAAGTATTCATATACAGAGAGTTTACTAAGACGTCTGTACAGTAGATCAGACTTTTGTATTTGGGGTTGTTTGATTTCCAGAGAATGCAGACAGACGTCTGATAAAGTATACAGACGTCTGTGCTGAAACCACTTTTATTTGATATGTAACAGTGGGTTGAAACAGACATCTGTCCTTTATTTCAAACGTCTGTGCTGAAGTAGGCAGATTTCCACAGAGTGTTGAAAGATGTCTGATCATTTTGACAAATGTTTGTGCTGAAAGTAAAAATATTTGTCTATCTGTTTCAGGCGTCTGACGTTGGAATGATGTAGATATATTTTTGTAAGCCAAACGTCTGTCTATTCTCTGTAAACGTCTGGTTGTTTAAAAATGTTATTTCTTCTTATGTGAATGTATTTATAAAAATACTATTTAAAAATGGGAAAGTACAAAATATTGAAGCAAATTTATAACATGTATACAAAAATATAAACCATTGAGAAAATTCTTCCATAGTTGGGAGAGTTAGAAGATTTGTTCTGTTTCTCCCAAGAATTTGGTTCATCCTTGGTGCGCTCATTCAACGATCGAAGTGGCGACCAGTAAGAAGGCACGGGACCGCGTTGAGCTTCCAACGTCCCTTCACCCCATAATTGTCGTGGAGTGGCCCGTTGCGCTCTTGGAGGAGTTTCCTTTAAACATGGAGACCGTACGTGTACGCAATCCTTTGTTAGTGAATGGCCACATATGGCAAGGATGCATTTCTCAAGGAAATTTAGGTGAGCTCCTTGGCGCCGTTGTTCGTAATACATTTCTCTTTGTACACCAATCATTTCATGTTGGTAATGATGGATTTCGTCAACTTTTTCAGATATGGAGGCTGATTGAAAATCAATCTCGTGTTTGGCTTTCTTTCCTTTTGGAGAGTAGCCAGTATGGTATGTTGGTGACGGAACGATATTAAGAGAAGGAGACGACTTTGGTGTCACTTTAGTCGGAGAAGTATAAGTACTTCCCGAGGAGGGTGAGGCATAGTCTATAGCAGAGTATGTAGAGTCATGATTAGAAGACATTGTAGATATAAAAGTTTTGAAAGCAATGTTGATTAAAAATTTGGATATGATTCTGATGAAGTTTTCTCATATATATATGAAATTAATATACTATTTTTAAGAGTAATTCTGTTTATTTGTTGTAAAAATGATGGAAGGCAGAAAGAAATGCTATTTCGGTTAAGAAAAATAAGTGGTCTTGAAACAGTTGAATTTATAGCCAGAAAATTTGTTTTGATAGAGAAACAACTTCAAACTTTTCATTATGTAATTTTTAGGGGAAACGATAAATTTTATTATAGATCGTGTAATGATAAAATACATCGGTCACGTCGTAACTTAATATAAAAAATTCGCTTAGTGGTTTTGTAAAAATATCTGCAATTTGATTTTTGGTGTTTACAAATTCTAAAGTTATTGTTTTTTTTTCGACATTATCTCTTAAGAAATGATGGCGAATATCTATATGTTTTGTTCGTGAATGATTAATTGGGTTTTTTGACAGATTTATTGCACTAGTGTTGTCACAAAAGATTGGAGATTTGTTTATAATTTTTCCGAAATCTCTAAGGGTTTGTTGCATATATATTACTTGCACGCAAGCTAAAGCGGCAGCAATATATTCTGCTTCACAAGTTGAAAGTGATACACAATTTTGTTTTTTACTAAACCACGAATAGAGACTTACCGATAAAGTGACAGGTGCCACTCGTACTTTTCCTATCAGTTTTACAACCGCCAAAATCCGCATCGCTATAGGATACAAGTTCGAAAGAGCTATCTTTAGGATAGAAAAGACCATAATTTGTTGTTCCAGTTAAGTAACGTAAAATACGTTTTACTGCAGGATAGTGTGGATCCTTAGGTTGTGCTTGAAATCTTGCACATAGACACACACTCATCATGATATCAGGTCTACTAGCTGTTAAGTATATAAGTGAGCCTATCATACTTCGATATAGCTTTTGGTCAAAATCCTTTCCTTTTTCATCTTTATCTAAATGTGTAGTTGTGCTCATGGGGGTTGGTTTAATAGTTGTTTTTTCCATTCCAACTTGCTTTAACAAATTGTGACGGTATTTTTCTTAATTATAAAAATACCATTTTCTAACTGTTTGATCTGTAATCCTAAGAAAAAATTTAATTCTGCCATATGCAACATTTCAAATTCATTTTTCATAATATCTGCAAAATCATTACATAGATTTTCATTTGTTGATCCAAATATTATGTCATCAACATATATTTGAACAACTAAAATATCATTTTGATTTCTTTTGATAAATAAGGTTGTATCTATTTTTCCAACTTGAAAACCAGTATTTATTAAATGATTTTTTAATCTATCATACCAATCACGAGGTGCTTGTTTTAAACAATACAAAGCCTTTTTTAGTTTATATACATGATCAGGGAATTTTTCATGTATGAACAATGGGGGTTGCTTAACATATACTTGTTCTTTTATAAAAACATTTAAAAAGCACTTTTTACGTTAATTTGTAAAAGTTTAAAACCATGATGACATGCAAAAGCAAGTAGTGTTCGGATGGCTTCTAGATGTGCAACTGGAACAAACGTTCCTTCATAGTCAATGCCTTCCTCTTGATTATATCCTTGTGCTACTAATCTTGCTTTATTTCAGACAATGTTTCCATTTTTTTTATTTTTATATACCATTTAGTTCCAATTACGGATTGATCTGTAGGTCTTGATACAAGTTCCCACACTTTATTTCTTTCAAATTGATTTAGTCCTTCTTGCATCGCGATAATTCATGATTCGTCGGTTAAAGCTTCTTTATAATTCTTTGGTTCAAAATTCAAGATAAATGCCACGTGACTCATTTGATTTAATTGATGTCTTGTAGAAACTCTTGTATTTAAATCACCAATTATATTGTTAATTGGATGGTTTTTCAAAATACGAGGTGATGGTCTTAATGAATTATTATTATCAGCCATATATTCATCATTGTTATGTATATTTGAGTTATTTTTAGAAGGTTTTAGTAAAAACTCATCGTCATCATTGTTTTTGGTAATGGAAAATTTTTCGTCAAAGGAAACGTTTAGACTTTTTTCAATGGGACATTTCACCAGAAGGACAAACTTAGCAGTCCAATTAGTTTTTAGGACACACGATTGAAATAATTACTTTCAAGGCCAAAGTCTGTAGAATAATTACTTGGAAGGACAAAGTCAGCAGTCCAATTACTTCAAGAACATAATTTCATAAGTTTTTAGACCCTAAAAACTAATTATTTTACGTTTTGTCCTTGAAAAAAATTATTTCAGTTGTTTGTCCTAGAAACTAATTCCACTTGCTAAAGAGGCCCTTGTATCTAATTTCCACTTTTTCAATGGTATTGGTACGTTTATTTAATATTCTATAAGCTTTGCTACGATCTGAGTACCCAATAAAAATACCTTCGTCAGCTTTTGAGTCAAATTTTCCAAGATTATCCTTTGTATTTAGTATAGAACACTTTGAGCCAAATATTAGAAAATATAATACTTAGGGTTTTTTTTATCAAAAAACATTTCATAACAAGTATTTTTAGTTAAAGGACGTAATGTAACACGATTCAATACATAACAAGCAGTAGCTACACCTTCTGCCCAAATTTTTTTAGGAAGATTACTATTGTTAGGCATAGTTCATGCATATTCTTATAGTGTACGATTTTTCCTTTCCACAACTCCATTTTTTTACGATGTTCGTGGAAATGAGAAATTATGTGAAATTATGTGAAATTCCCTTTTTGTTACAAAAATTTCATTTTCAAATTCACCTCCATGATTACTTCTTATACTTTTTATTTTAAGATACATCAGATTTTTAATTCTTTTAGCAAAAATTTTAAACATTTCAAAAGTATCACTTTTATGTTTTAGGAATAGTGTCCATATATAATGTGAAAAATCATCTACAATAACAAATACATATTTGTTATGATTTAATGATCTTATTTGAGTAAGTCCAAATAAATTAAGATGTAATAGTTCTAAAGGTTGTTTGGTAGAAATTTCTTTCTCTGATTTAAAAGAACTCCTTTTCAATTTCCCATATTGACATGCATCACATAAATGTTTAACTTTATAATTTATTCTTGGGAGACCTCTAACCGAATTGTGTTTAGCTAGTTTGTTTAAAGACTTAAAGTTTATGTGACATAATCTTCTGTGCCATATCAATGGGTCATTAAAATCCACGGCTAGACATAAATCACTTGAGTTATTAAACTTCATATTTAAAACATAGATGTTTCTTTTCCTTAATCCTTCGAATATCATATTTTTATTTTGATCAAAAATATTGCATTTATTCTTTTCAAAATCAATTTTAAATCCCTTATCACAAAGTTGACTAATGCTTAAATGATTATGTTTTAAGTTTTTAACTAAAAGAACATTTGTAATAACAGGTGAAGTGGACATACCAACATTGATGACATCTCTAATTCCTATGACAAATCCTTTTGAATTATCTCCAAAAGTTATGGTACCACCATCTTTGTATGTTATATTTGATGCATTTCCAGTCATATGCTTGGAGCATCCGCTATCGAATATCCATTTCTCATTGTTATTTGATTTTCTTTACCTGCAAGATAAAAACAGTTTAATTGGTACCCACTTCTTTTGTTAGGGTCCTAAGTGTTGGACAGAGAAGGTTGCCATACCCAAGTGGGTTTGGGACCTTTAAAAAGATAATTTTTATTATGAACAATATTTTTCAGATAGTTATCGATGTGTTTTTGTCTAATTAGTTTGTTATTCGATTTCGGAATCCATATTTTAATTATTTTGGTGTTAGACATCTTTTCTACAGTATCTGACTTCTTGAACTTGTTACATAGTGAACTATAGTTTTTCTGTTTCGAAGATTATTTAAATCCTAGTCCATTGCGATTTATAGATGGTTATGAAATTTTGATCAAGTTATCCAAGTTTTGTTTTCCTTTATTAAATTTTGAAACATTGCTAGCAATTTTGTCTAACTTATCAGTAAGATGAGAAATATCGAATTTCAATGCTTCTACATCGTTTTTTAATATAACGTTTTCTTTTCTAATTTCATCATTTTCCAGTTTAACTTTTCTTATTTCACATAATAATGACTCATTTTGAATAGATAAATTCTTATATTTCTCTTGTGAAGTTTCTAATTCTTCTTCTAAAATTGCTTTCGCATCTTTTATTAGTCCTATTTCAAGTTCCAAACGATTAATTTTGGCAACATACTCTTTATTTTTCTTTTTAGTTTCTATATATTTGTCGTCTAATTCCATGCTAAGTTCTAAAATTTCATCATAGGTAAGATCAGGACATACCTCGTTAGTGTTTGCCATAAAACAAACATTAGCCTGCTCAGAATCACTATTGTTGTTACTGTTTGATCATGAGGACGAATCTGAGTCACCCCAAGTCACTTGAAAAGCCCGTTTTCTTTTCTTGAATTTCTCGAACTTGCCTTTCTTTTTGTCATTATTAAGCTGTGGACATTGTTTCTTCATGTGTCTGAACTTGTCACACCCAAAGCATTTGATTGAAGTTTGGTTAGATAAATTTGAATTTCCTCCATTTTGGGATCTTGTCATTTTCTTGAATTTCTTGAATTTGTTGTAATTTTTGGCAATAAATACAATCTTTTTTTCATCTAAGTCCGAGTTATGACCGTTGGCTTGGAAGGCTATATTTTTCTTTTCATTGATCTATTCCTTTCTTGCCTATAGATTTGCTTCGTATGACATCAAATTTCCTATCAATTCTTCAACCTTTAGTTGAGATAAATCATTTGCTTCTTTAATGGACAATACTTTTCGTTCCCATTCATTTGTCAAGGAATTTAAAATACGTGTAACTAAATCAAAATCTATAAATTTAACTCCAAGTGCCATGAGATCGTGTTGGATAGTTTGAAATCTAGCATACATGTCACCAATAGTTTCATTTGCTTTCATTTTAAATGAAGAACACTGATTTTATATGATAGAAATCTTTGTTTGCTTAACTTTGTTTGTGTCTTCATGAGTGATTTGTAATGTACGCCATATATCATATGCAGTGGTGCACAACATGACACGTGAGAATTCATTTTTGTCAAGTGAACAAAATAAAACATTCATAGCCTTAGCATTGTTTGTTGCTGTGTTCTTTTGGGCATCTGTCCAAGTGCTTATATTAGTTTCTTGTGCTACATATTGAACTTGTGTTGCTTGCCAAATTTCTAGACCATTTGTTTCCATAAAAATACGCATACGTGTAGACCAGTAAGCATAATTTGATCCAATGAATAGTGGTGGGCATGCAGTTGATTTTCCTTCTTGAAATGTACTTGCCATATTAAATGTGTTTTCAATTACGAATTACTGTGAATTTCAATAACCATGCTCGAATACCAAATGGAAGAATGAATGGATCGTATATGTATATCTAATATGCAAGTATAATAAAATACTAACTTATAAATAACAGAGTAAAGTAAATAATGGTAAAGAAACAATCACACCAGAGTTTTTATATTGGTTCAAACCTCCCGTCCTACGTCCAGTCCCGAAGCTCCTATTCGGCTTTAACTAATAAACAACCCTCGCTTTGCCCAGAGGAATAGGCTCGATACAACAATTCTTTCTAAGACAAGTATGTGTTTAGGAAACACTGATTTTGACTGCTCGGTACAAATCTTCCTAAAATCTTCTTTAAGTAGTATGTGTATGTGAGGCTTTGATTTTAGGAAGTAATAAAGGCTGATATTGTTTGCTTTAGAAAACAGAGTATGCGAAGAATGTAGATAAGAGATTCAGAAAATTCAGGTGATTTTAAATCTTAAAATCTTTGCATATATATAAATGATGAAGGGTTGTGATGAAAAGTAGTATCTTTTAAGTTTCCGGATTCAATCTAATGTTAGCAACTATAGATAGAGAAGAGATGCAGTGAAGAGTTGTGAAAGTATCCATTAAAATGAAGAAGATGTCTTTTCAAAACTAAAGCCCGTTACCGAGCACAGATGTTTGGGCATAAGTTCAGACGTCTGAGTAGTTGTATATTTTTTAGACAGAGCACAGACATAGACGTCTAAAATATCTAACAGACGTCTGATGTTGGTTTGAATTTAGAAACAGAAACTACAGTCAGACGTCTGAAATATCTAACAGACGTCTGATGTTGGTTTGAATTTAGAAACAGAAACTACAGTCAGACGTCTGATATGTAATGCCAGACATCCGACATTTGCAGTTTGCTCTTCTTCAGCCTTTTGTTATAAAGAGTTTGATAGAATTTTTTCGTGCAAATGTTTAATTTTAAAAGTAACTACTAAAGGAGACTTTACAAATCATTTCTATGACAATAATTACATTATATTAACTTTGATGATTCTTCTACTTTGTTGAGCTTTCTTCAATTTAAACTCTGAAAACTTTTTCCTACAAGTAGATAGACTATATATACTATATGTGTATGGTTGTATAGTTGTTGCCATGGAAACCATAGAATAGTAGTTCTAATAGTGTGTTTACTCCCCACACTCTATATCCCCCTCATGTAAGCCCGAAAGGCAGTGCACGGGTGTTATATATGGCCTCGTTTTCTGAGATAGGCATGTGTAAATATTATTAATATCAATAAAGTTATCAAATAAAGAGAGAGTAAGCAATTGAAATCCAAGCACTATTTTCACTTATTTGATTTGACTTGTTATTCAAAAGAAATGAAAATACCACTTTGAAAAATTTTGATTATCAACTAAGGATCTATTTCATAGTTGCACTATGTTATCAACCGAAACAACTAGCCAAACTAAAGTCTATTTGTTCTGATAACTTAATTTTTATTGGAAATTTTAACGAGTAATAGGACTTAAATTTCTTGATAATGACCAAAACTTATATTTAACTTATTTGCATCAATTTAAAAGTAAATTCTTCATTTGTAAATACTTTCAAAAACTTGCATCCATATCTTTGTAAATAAACCTTGCATTTAGTAATTTTTCATTTTAGATTTGAATTTTATGGGTATTATTCGCTAAAACCCTCACGAGACAACACTCGTCATACTTGAGACACCTAGAGATTTAACGGCTTGTTGCATACGCTCAATGAAATAATCGTGTTTCCTACAAAAACGGATTTATCTTAGTTTTAGTTTATTCGAGGATGAATAAAAAGATAAGTGTGGGGGTATTTGATGTGCACATAAATGTGCATATTTTTATTTCCATATTTAATCCAATTAAATTAAATAAATGAGCATATAGGTATTTTAACATGTTTAAACCAAATTTTCAATTATTTTCAAATCATCATTTATTCATCTTCATATGGGGGCAAAATAGTCATTTTTTATGTGTGAATTAATTTATGAACATTTATTTACACATTTTATTTTCAGTTGTAGGAAATTTAGATGGAAATATGAAGAGGCTTTCATGTATTCATGCATGCACAAGGGAAGACAAGCAAATGAAGATGGAAATAAATCATTTCATGCAACATGGAGGACCCCACCTACTCACTTACCATGATCCTCTATTAAGAGCTAATGCACATGATTAAAGCTACACGCACATTTAAATGGAGGATTATGCTCATGCTAATGATTACTTGGAGGTTACATTTCCTAAGAGGGTATTTTGGGTAGTCCCCTAAAATATGATTATGGTTTCAAGACATGTATAAATACCACTTATGTTTCATGTAACAATCTCTTAGCCTCTTCTTTAGTTAGTTTAGTTTGAGGCACAAATTGTAAATATAAACTCTCTTTCTCTCTTTCATGGTTTCTTAGCCATTTTCCTCTTGTGTGATTTTCTTAATGCAATTTTCTTTCATGTTCTTCCCTTGTTTTATTCCTTTCATGTTAGTATTTTAGATTTATTTATGCAAGTAGTTTAATTCACTTGTTATTTTAATTAGCTTGCATTTTCTTCTTGTTTTTTGTTTCATGTTGAACTCTACATTTGTTGAAATGATAACAAATATGAGAAGCTAAACCCCTTCAATTTAGGGGTAATAAATCTCTCTTAATCATGTAGATACAACATATTTTCTAATCTACGATCTCTTTTTGTGCTTAATGGGATGTTTGATGTGGTAAATATTTTATTGTTTTAACTTTAAATTTGATAACCTATGTTGTTGACACCAAATAGGTTATGCTTAAACAAACATAAACACAAATTACCTCTTCATCTACATATAATTATGGTAATGAAGTGAATTTTAAAATCAAAATTTAATTGTCTATATTACTAATCAATAGTAAATAGATCATGCTTAAAATAGATTTTACGTTTAATTTCATTGTCATATTCATGAGAGTTAAGAAGTGGTTTAGTGAGTGAATTATAGTTTGATGGTTTATGTTGGGCTAATTAATAGCACGAATAGGTCATACTTATGATAAACACATCAACTATATTTACTAATGACCAAACAAGAGAGATCATAATTTCATTTGTGTTGATTTATATGATCATGAGAAGGGATTTGCCTCTAAATTGCCTTCTACTCTCATATTTTCTATCCACTTTTAGTTTTTGTTAGTTTTTAGAAATTTGTAGTTAACACATCTCAAATTCTTGGTTTAATTTGATTGAGTAGAAATTTTAAAATCACTTTCTATTCCCTGTCGATCGACCTGTACTCACCATGTACTAAAATTGTACGCCGTGCGTTTGTAGTTATTTTTATTACAATATTTTTCGACGGTTTTCTAATCCAATAGAAAATTTGTCGTTAAACAGATAGGTTCGTATTAGTATTCATTAATGACATTCTAATATATTCTAAGGATGAAAGAGATCATGAGATTCACCTTAAAATAGTGCTTGGGACGTTGAGTCAGCATCAACTTAAAGCGAAGTTCTCAAAGTGTCATTTCTGGAAGAAGGAAGTGAAGTTCCTTGGTAATGTAGTTTCAAAGAAAGGGTTGTCAGTCGATCCAGCCAAGATCGAAGTTGTTAATAGTTGGAAAAGACCCAAGACGATAACCAAGATAAGGAGTTTTCTTGGATTGACTGGCTATTACCGGAGATTCACCAAGGATTTCTCGCAGATAGTAGCACCCCTGACTAAACTAACCAGGAAGAACGTAGAGTTTATTTAGCTCGATAAATGTGACGACGCATTCGTTAAGTTGAAGCATTTGTTGACCAATGCGACAATGTTAGTTGTTCCAGATGGGAATTAGGATTTGGTGGTGTATACATATGCATGTGGAATAGGATTAGGAGTTGTATTGATGCAGAGGGTAAAGTGATTGCATATGCTTCTCGGTAGTTCAGACCACATGAGGTTAGATATCCTGACTTATGATTTAGGGTTGGCAGTGGTGATTTCGCATTAAAAGGGTGGAGACACTACCTCTTAGGAGAATAATTCGAGTTGTAAATGGTTCATAAGTCTTTGAGGTATTTATTCTCTCAGAAAAGTTGAATATGAGACAGCAGAGGTGGTTGGAGTTTTTAACAGCTTATGATTTTGAGATTGAGTATACACTAGGGAAAGGGAAAAAAGTTGCAGATGCACTAAGCATAAAATATCAGAGTGTGGTGTTAGCTATGTTAGTATAATGAAGAGATTTAGAGGCATTGACTACTTGTAGGGTGCATTTGAGTTCAACTGCTAGTTCTAGTCAAAGTATTTCCATGTTGTCTTGCTTGGAAATTCAACCAGAGTTGATCGAAAGGTTTGCTTCTAAGCAGAGAGATGATCTATTGCTAGTCGAAAGGATTAGAATATTGGAAGGTGGAACCGAGATCGATGATCTAAAGGATTTTAGTCTTGAACAGAGAGGATGGTTAAGGAATAAGGGACGGTTATGTGTTCCAGATGCTGGTGACCTAAGAAAGGAAGTTCTTAGGGAGTATCATCGATCGAAATTTACGATTTATCCTAGGGGAACCAAAGATGTATCAGGATATGAAGAGAAGTTTCTTCTGGAAAGGTATGAAAAGGGATGTAGGCTTATGGGTAAGGTAGTGTGCAAATTGCCAACATGTAAAAGTCGAACATCAGAAGCCAAGTGGATTGCTTCAGCCTTTAGATATACCAGTTAGGAAATGGGATCCGATATCTATGGATTTTATTGAAGGGTTGCGGAGGTCAAATAGGGAAAATAAAAGTATTTGGGTCATAGTGAAGAGACTGACCAAGAGTGCACATTTTATTTCTGTTAAGTCAACCAGGACGACATATGTATTGGCTAAGTTATTTATGAAGAATACTATTAGACAGCATAGGATTCCTAGTAGTATAGTCAGTGACGGAGATGCTTTGTTCACTGGTGAATTCTGGAAGAGTCTAAATGAGATATTTGGTACCAAGCTTAAGATGAGTACTGCTTATCACCCATAGTTAGATGGGCAGACAGAGAGAGTCGGTAAGGTACTTGAAGATTTGTTGAAAGCTTGTGTACTAGATTTTGGTGGGTTGTGGGAAGACTATTTGCACTTGGTTAAGTTTTCCTATAATAATAGTTATCAGACTAGTATAGGAATGGCGCCTTTCAAAGCTTTGTATGGAAGGCCGTGCGAATCACCAACGTGTTGGTTAGAGAACAAAAACAGATTGGTCCTTGGTTCAGATATGGTAAGAGATGCCACAAAGAAGATTGAGCTAATCCGAGCTAGGATGAGAGAAGCTCAGTCTAGGCTGAAAAGTTACGCGGATAAAAGCCGTTAAGATTTAGAGTTTTCAGTTTAAGTTATCACCGATGAAGGGTATGCTACGATTTGGAAGGTTATGGAAACTGGCACTGAAATATATTGGACTGCTCCCTATTATAGAAAGGATCAGGAAACTCGCATACCGAGTATAGTTACCTAGTAGTTTGGCCAGTGTCCATAATGTGTTTCATGTTTCTCTTCTTAGGAAGTATGTACATGGTCTAGAGACTACTATTGCTCCGACTGGATTGGAAGATTTAGCAATAGAACTAGATCTGACTTTTGTAAGACAACCAGTTTGAGTTGTAGCAAGAGATGAGAAAGATTAAGGAACAAGACAGTTAAGTTAGTGAAAGTCCAATGGAGTAACAATGAGAAAGATTGTACTTGGGAGACAGATGATAGGATTAGGGATACTTATCCAGAGCTATTATGATTGTATGTTCTATATTTATTGTATATAGACTTTATGGCTGGTAGAACATATTAGCACTGTTTACATGTTTGATATGCTTGCTATGTAGTCCTTACAGAATTTTGAGGACAAAATTCTTTAAGAAGGGGAACCTGTAACACCCCTAATTTTAGTTTAACATTATTTAGGATATTAAATAGATAGATTAAATAGAATAATATAAACGGTTATGGAAAATGAGATTTGAGAATTTATACGGTCGAGCCATTACTAATGAACTAAGTAAGATTGTTTTAAGTTTAATAAAAGAAAGAGTACATGAGAGGGGTAAACTAGAAAATAGACCTAACCTTTTCCTTAAACCCCTCCCCCTCATATCACTCATACTCATTTATAAAACAATCACAAAAGAAAACTTAGAGGCCGAACATTAAAACAAGGAGGAAGAGGATCGAAATTAGAAGGGATTCAAGAGAGAGCTTAGAAAATTAAAGCAACACCAGATCTCAACTACAAATTAAATCTAAGGTGAATAATACGTGAAACCATCTCTATTTTTAGTCCTTGAATTCGGCTATGTATAATATCTGAATGGTTTTGATGATTTTTGCCAAGTTATGGTTGTTTAATCATTGTTTGGATAGAATAATGATTTATGGAATTACTTGTGAAATTATTCAAATGGGTTTTAAGGGCAACACTTAAGTTGTTTGCCTCCAATAGCTTTGATTTTCTTGTATGTTGAGTGAAATATTAATTTGGAGATGGGATTTTAATTTCATAATTTTTCAAATTAAATTGAATATTTTATGAATTTCATAAGGAGGAAATTGGGTTAATTTTGGGTTTTAATTATTTAAAATAATTAAATATGGATTTGGCCCTGATATTTTTATATAGTAAAGAATATGGTATTTTCGAATTTTTGGGGATTTTTCCCAAGTGAATTCAAATTACTATGAATTTATTATGCTAGAAAAGCATATAAACCAAAAATTAATTAGGTTATTAATTAATTAAGTTTACAAATGTTTTGGAACTTGGAAATTTTATATGGCAGTATTTTCTGAAAAGAATTTGAAAAAGGCTTTGTTTTTTGTAAACCAAATCTGTTTTATAAAGACGATGAGGTCTGTGTCGCCGCTATGTCGGCAAGGCTTCTTTTACACTGTTTTAGGCAATGATGCAGTGCAACATTGATTGCCGTGATTTATAGTGTCGACTTTGTCCAATAGGCGAATAACCTATAAACTATTTAATGGCGGTGAACCATATGACTTATGATTTTGACTTTAAAACTTTGGAGACACCAATGTATACTTTAATGGGTTCGACATAGATGATTGGGGATACCAATGTATGTCACTTTGAAATGTTATAACCTTAAGGGGAGAAAAACTAATTGAGGACACCGATAGACATATGCTAAATATGTGGGTAACATGAATTAAATTATTAAATGATGGGTTCATAATCATCCTAGGAAAACTATGGATGTGAGATGGATAGTCCACATCATGATGGAGATGTATAGTCTCTACAAGGTTAATGAAGGGTTCATAGTTATCCTAGGAAAACTATGGAATGTGTGATGGATAATCCACATAAATTTTTAAATGAATAGGATATGTGTGATAGATAGTCCACATAATTTAAATAGCTAAACCATAGGTGATGGGTAGTCAACATGGTAAGGGATGAGTAATCTAAGTAATAATAACATATTAGATGGATAGTCCACATAATTTTGTTAATGATACCATGGGTGATGGGTAGCCAACATGGTAGAGGAAGGGTAATCCAAATAATTAGTATATGTGAGATAAGTAGTCTATAAAAGTATAAGACTGATAGTCAATGAAATTTAGGTGGGTAGTCTAATAACTTGGGATGGGTAATCCAGTGTATGTTGCATGTCTGCATATCAATATATTATTATGTTATAACCATTTTGAATGTAGGAGGATAGTATTTGGTTAGGATGTTTTGGTTAAGATACTAGTGAGGGGAAATGTAACACCCCTAATATTTAATAACATTATTCAGGAGATTTAGTTAGATAAATTAAATACAATAATGTAAATATTAGTGTGATAAGGGGAATGAGATTTGAAAATTTATTTAGAGGCCGTGCTTAAATAAACATGAAGAATGAGTTTGTGAGAACGGTTTATTAGATAATTAATAAGAGAATAAAACAAGGGCATTATGGGTAATAGCCGCACCCATAATCCCATTACCCTTAAAAATCTAGTTTCCATTTCCTTGCATGTTCATTTTTCAAAAACTCAAAAACAAAAAATCAAATAAGAGCAAGCCAGCAATAACCTAGGGAAGGAAAAAGGAGAAAATCAATTAAAGCTAAGTAATCAAGCAAGGGGAATTAATCAAAGATCAAATCTCAAGTTCCTTATCCTAAGCAAGATGAATAATAATTTAAATATAGCAATCATCTGTAACAGCTCCTAACTACCATACTAGCCTACCTGACTAGCAACAGTCTATATAAAGAAAATATAGAACATACCCTCACAACAGATCAAGATAAGTATCTCTAATCATGTCTTCTATCTCCCAAGTACAGTCCTTCTCATTATCGCTCCACTAAACTTTCACCAACTTGACTGTCTTGTTTCTTAACCTCTTCTCATTTCTCGCCACAACCCGAACCGGTTGTCTAACAAAAGTCAAATTCGGTTCTACTATCAAATCTTACAACTCTGTCGGAGGAATAGTAGTCTCTGGATCATGCACATACTTACGAAGATGAGACACATGAAACACATTATGGACACCAGCCATACTGCCCGGCAACTCTACTTTGTATGTGAGCTTTTCGATCCTCTCTATAACTTGGAATGGACCAACATATTTCGGTGCCAGTTTCCCTGACTTTCCAAATTCTACCACACCCTTCAGCGGTGATACCTTAATGAAAACCTTATCTCCAACTGAGAATTCTAGATCTTTACGCCTCTTAACTGCGTAACACTTTTGTCTGGACCGAGCTTCCTTCATCCTTTCTCAGATCAACTCAATCTTCTTTGTTGCCTCTCTAACCAGATCTGGACCTAAGACTAATCTGTCTCCAGTCTCCAACCCTCATGCTAGTGATTTGCATGGCCTTCCAGACAAAGCTTCAAAAGGCGTCATTCCTATCCTAGTCTGATAACTATTATTATAGGAAAACTCCACTAAGTGTAGGTGATCTTCCTAAGATCCACCAAATTCAATACATAAGCTCTTAGTAAATCCTCGATTACCTTATTGACTCTCTCTGTTTGCCCATCCGTCTGAGGTGATATGTAGTACTCATCTTAAGCTTGGTACCTAATACATCTTGTAGACTCTTCCATAATTCACTAGTAAACAAAGCATCTCTGTCACTGACTATACTACTAGGAATTCCATGCAGTCTAACTATGTTCTTCATGAACAACTTAGCCAAAACAGGTGTTGTCCTGGTTGACTTTACTTGAATGAAATGAGCACTCTTGGTCAACCCGTCCACTATAACCCATATACTTTCATTTCCTCTATTCGACCTTGGCAACCCATCTATAAAATCCATGGATATCGAATCCCATTTCCAAACTGGAATCTCTAAATGTTGAAGCAATCCACTCGGCTTCTGATGTTCGGCCTTCACTTGTTGACTGTTTACACACTGCCTAACCCACAAGCCAACATATCTCTTCATACCTTCCCAATAGAAGCTCCTCTTCATCTCTTGATACATCTTGGTTCCTCCAGGATTAATCGTAAACTTGGATCGATTGCATTCTCTAAGAACTTCTTTCCTCAAGTCCTCAACATTCGGAACACACAACTGTCCCTTTGGTCATGACTAAATTCCTTTGGATCATCGATCTCCGATCTAATCTCAAGCCTTCTAATCTTCTCGGCTAATAACGGATCCTCTTTCTACTTAAAGGCAATTCTTTCGATCAGCACTGGTCGGACTTCTAAACAGGACGACATAGCGGTACTCTGACTAGAACTACCAATCGATCTTAACTGCACACTACAAGTGGTTAAAGCTTCTAAATCTTTCCATTCTGCCAACATAGCCAACACCACATTCTGATGTCTTCTTCTAAGAGCATCCGCTACTTTATTTCCTTTTCCAGGTGTATACTCTATACCACCTTTGCTGTCTCATATTCAACTCCTTATGAGAGACTAAATACCTTAGGGACTTATGATTTGTATATAGCTCAAATCTCTCCCCTAAGAGATAATTCCTCCAAATCATGAGTAGTATATCTTACTTCATGTGGTCTAATCTGTCGTGAAGCATAGGCAATAACTTTACCCTTCTGCATCAACACAGCTCCTAATCCAGTTCCACATGCATCGGTATACACCACCAACCCTTGGTTTTCGTCTGGAACTACTAACACAGGTGCGTTGGTCAACAAATGCTTTAACTTAAGGAATGCTTCCTCACATTTGTTGGACCAGACAAACTTCACGTCCTTCCTGGTTAACTTAGTCAATGGCACTACTATCCGTGAGAAATCCTTAATGAATCTCCGGTAATAGCCAGCAAGTCCAAGAAAAATTCTAATCTCAGTCATCGTCTCTAGTCTCTTCCAGTTATTAACGGCTTTGATCTTATCTGGACCGACTGACAAACCCTTCTCTGAAACCACATGACCAAGAAACTTAACCTCTTTCTTCCAAAAATGACACTTGAAAAACTTTGCTTTCAGCCGATGTTGTCTCAACGTCTCGAGCACTACTCTAAGATGATTTTCATGCTCTCTTTCATCCTTAGAGTATACTAAAATGCATCTATAAACACCAACACGAACCTATCCAAGCACTCTCAGAAAACTCGGTTCATCAAATCCACGAAGAAAGCTGGTGCATTCGTTAACCCGAATGGCATTGCTAACCATTCGTACGAACCATACCTAGTCCGGAACGCTATCAACGAAATATTGTCCTCTGCCACTCTTAAATGATTGAAACCTGTCGCCAAGTCCAACTGGAAAAATACTCTAGCTCCACACAACTGATCAAATAGATCATCAATTCTCGGCAAAGGATACTTATTCTTAATCGTCTTCTCGTTCAACTTACGACAGTCGATACACATCCTTAACGACCCATCTGATTTCTTCACGAACACTGCGACCGCTCCCCAAGGCGAACTGCTTGGTCTAATAAAATTCCTCCCTTCTAGATCCACTAGTTGCACCTTCAATTCCTTTATCTTGGTCGGTGTCATCCTGCTAGGTGGTCTACTTACAGGTTCAGCTCCTGACACAAGATCTATCTGAAACTCAACAGCTCGTTTCGATGGTAGTCCTGTAACTGGCTCAAAAGCATCTGCAAATTCTCTTGCTACTTGAACCTGACTTAACTCTTCTCCCACTTCCATAGCACTTAACAAAGTACAAACACTGCGGTTAGAATTCTCCACTGAGAATATGATTCAGTTATGACTATCGGGGTGTCTCAACGATATCTCCCTATTTTTGCAAAATATCCTAGCATCATATTTACCCAACCAATCCATACCCGAAATGATTCTGAAATCTACAAAATCAAAAACATACAGATTGCATGCAAACTTATGCCCTAACAAATCAAGTTCTAACTGGTCATATCTCATCCCAGAGTTGCATACCCTCCTATCAGATTTGCAACCCTTAAGGAAGTAACAAGGTATGTGGCTTCTAAACATAACCTATCAACCAAACACTACGATATAAATGAATGTGATGCACCGGTATCAAATAGTACCCTAACTGGTATACTCTGAATCAAAAGCATACCTTCCATCACAGTCTTTCCCTTGTCAACAGCAGTTGGCCTAGCTGATGTTGGTCCAACAGCAAAAACTTTTCCTCTTTCCGCCCTGACTGGTTCTGGACACTGATTCTTATAGTGCCCAACTTGGTCGCAGTTAAAGCACTTCACGCTCTTCTTTTCTACAGCCTTATTTCCCTTGCCTGTCCAGCATTCATGTGCATAATGACCCTTCTTATCACACTTGAAACAAACTAAATCAGCCTTTGCTTTCTTGGCAGCCTCTCCCTTCTGGGTTCCCTTCTTCTTAATGAACTTCCACTTCTTCCCTTGAGAACCTTGGGTTTCAACTGGCTTTTCCTTCCCACAAATAGCAATCATTTCCTCATGTCGGATTGCCATCTCCACAACAACATTACAAGGAACACGGAGATGTGGCAGGGTCGCACTAGCAATCTCGGGCCTAAATCCCTGAATAAACTTCTTATTCCCCTTGATAACAGTGTCAATAGTAGCATACCCATATCTGGACATCTCGTCAAACTTAGTAACATACTCAATTACCGACATCTCTCCCTGCACCAAATTTATGCACTTTCTCAATAATGCAGACTTAGCAACTTCAGACAAAAACCTCTGCTCGAATCTCCTTCAAAATTCTACCCAAGTTAACTCTTCCTCGGGATCTCCGGCAGTAACATTATTCCACCAATGAAGTGCCACTCCCTGCAACTATCTAGAGGCTAGTCTCCTCTTCTGCTCATCATTCAATCCTAAGTCAGCGAAGATTCTCTCATAATGCAACAACCAATTATCAACTTCTATGGCATCTTCCGTCCCCACAAACGGCTTCCCACCAAGACTGGTGTAATCTCTGCTCAACTTAGCATAGTTGTTTCCAATTGGAGCCACGGGATTAGCTCCTCCAACATTCCCAGCTTTGCCATCAGTGGTTCCTGCTTGCATCAGAATGACGAAGAACTTATACATCATCCCCATATCTACTGGCAGATTTCTAGCACCTACATTGGCATCTGCATTTTGATTAGCATTTGCTTGTCGACCCAGGTTCCTCCTGGTAGGTCGAACGTTTCCATTTGTTGTGGTGCTTCCTCTATCGAGATTTCCTCCTCCGTTTCCTGCCTCCATATCTTATTTCTCGTAAATCTACATACGAGCCTTAGTAAGATACAAAAGAACGGTCTAAGAGAGAGGGGAATACGTATGTGTGTTTATATATATATATATATAATACAAGTACGTTACTATAGCGTTAACCCAAACCCCGATCTTATTTTCTGGTTCATTGGATTATGTTTTGAAAAATATTTTAGGCTTAAATTTCTTTTAAGTTTTCATAAACCTATGCTCTGATACTAACTTGTAACATCCCCCACTTGGAGGTGCAAAACTAACAGCTACAGATGTTGCAGTCATCTATAGTTATTAATCCTCGGCGACCAAATACGGTAATGTTAGATACATTGATATAACAGAAGCACATGGATATAAATTTTTTTTTAAAATCATTAAACAACTTTCACATTCCATTTCAAACATTTTAAATTCATTACATAATCCCAGATTCGAGAACCACGTTAAGAGAAAATATAATTATTACAACATACGCCAAGAGCGACATATGAAGATGCCCCCTTGGATGATCAAAGTGTGTATATATATAGGCAATTAAACAACTTTTCCTTTACAACAAAACACAGCAGAATCAAAATAGAAAAAAACTCCTACTAGCTAGCTTGCCTCCTGCACGTCTCCGGAAGCTTATTCATCTAAAAAGGTATCTAACAACCTCAACTCTCAAACTACTCGAAGTTAATTGAACACCCGAGAGTTTAAGGGGAAAACATAAACTTCCAGTCAGACATAAAGCCTAGTATGAATAATAACCTACCATCTCGAACCATTTAGATATCTAGGGAGACCACGCCGCTTAGCGGAATGGGTTTTCCCTCACTAGTATCTCATCCAAAAAATTTTATAATAACCATATACTGTGCTCCTACATCCACAATGGTTAAAAACATAGCAATTTAATAATATTATGATAATATGCAAACAAGTAAATTATTTCTGTATTTCCCATCCCAATCATTTGACTATCTGTCATAGTTATAGTTTCTAGGGTTACTATTAATCTGTTAGTATTCATGGGTTGACTAATAACCTGTTTAAAGTTTATGGACTACTTGTCCTGTTTCATAGTTTTCATAGGATCACTAAGAACCAATTGGCCCCTGCCAATAACTTCATTCAGTTTTTTCATGGGCTCTCCCTGAACCTATTGGTATCTCCAATAACTCCCCTTATGTTATAGTTTTCATGGGTCAACTATGAACCTATTGACTTCTGTCAATAACTTAATCCGGATATAGTTTTAATGGGTTCACTACAAACCTGTTGGCCCCTGCCAATAACTCTCTTTAAACATAGTTTTCATGGGTTTACTATGAATTTGCCTATCTGATAACTTCTTTAATCAATATTTAGGCATCCTATATTTTGGCCTACCTGACCTCCTGGATGCAACTCTATTAATTCAGGATTTACTTAATTTATATTCACTACTGGGTCAACCTACCTGGTTATCCTACCCTTACTCCCCAAAAAATACAGTTATGGGTCATTATTTAGTGAATATATTCATAGAAGAAGCATATACAAAAACAATACCAATATTTATAGTTTAATATCCTTGAAATCATTTCCATCTAAAAATTTGGTTAATCCCTTTAACCTATTATTTTTATCAAGGCAAACTTGTTCAAAAACTCCAAGTTTAAAAGCCAATTAAAAGCTCTTTTATAATGCCATGGGTTTTACCTTCAAAAATTGAGATTGGGTACTTTGTTTTGTAAACTAAGGCTTTCGAGACCTTAGACCTTTACTTTCGAAACTATTGAAAAACCTCTTTCGAAAGCATTCAAATCTTCATTTCAAAACACTAAGCATATGCCTTTCGAAACACTCAAAACATATGACCTTCGAAACCTTTTGAAAGCATCAAAACCTTCCTTTCGAACCCATGAAAATAATCCTTTCGAAAATATTAATCCTTTCGAAAGTATTAAAGTATACATAGAAGCATTGCTTCGAAACCATTAGGTTTATCTTTAAAATATCTTTTGGGTGAAAGTGAATATAAACGAAAGTACCCCTTTCGAAATCGTTAACCTTCAATTTAAAAGAGTTTGGGGAAACTAATGGCTTCGGAACCATCCTTTCGAAAGCTTGAATCATTTAAGTAAAACATTTGGAAGCCTAGCTTCGAAACCCCTTTCGAAGCCATTGCCTTCGAAACCCTTATGTGGCTACTGGAGCACTTTCAAAAACTTTGGGAAGTGGCTTATTACATTATCAAACAAAAGCTACCTTTAGAACTCGTTGATGACTTCAATCCCTTTGAAAGGCATAGAGACGGCAGCAGGGTTTCGGCTGGGTTCAAACTCCCCTTTTGAAAGCATTGATTTAAAAACAAGGCAACTCATTCAAAATCTACACTTTAACAAAAAAGGCGGCAACCTCATCGAAATATATTTTAAACCCTTTTGAAAGCATTCTTTTGAAAACAAGGCAAGTGGCATCTTCGAAAGCTATTTAAATGGGTTTCGACCCCTCCGAAAGCATAGTTTCGACTCTATACCTGCCGCCATTCTCCAATCCACTACGTACCAATGCATTGATATCTTGTGTATTGGTTTCGACTTGGCTGAGGTGGAAGTATAGGGTTGAAAGGTACTACTGGAAGTGGCGAAACCTACTTCTAAACAAAAACTGTTTTATTGCCTTTTCAAGTAATTGCTTTTTAACTAACCTGTCTATTTGTAAAAATTTAATTGGTTGCCATAAACTTTTCAAATTCTTTTCTAAAAACTGCCGCATTAATTTCAGATCTAAACAAAGATAATTAGCAAAGAAGCCCTTCTTTTAAGCAAAACAATAAAAACATTTAAATCCTCCAAATAAATTAATTTAATTTCCATAGTAAATTATTTAGAAAAAATCTCCAAAAATCATAGAAATTTACTTTTCATATGTTATCTAACATATAAAAATTTCGAACCCAAATTCCTTTATATAATTATCGAAATAAATTTCTAAACCCAATTACTCATATTTTCCTTTGAAAATTCATAATAAATTTCCCATAGCTTGGATAATTACGAAAAATTAAACCCATCTCCAAAATAATGTTTTACATCCTTATGGTATTTGAAATCCAATACAAACGATTTAGCCTTAAAATCGAGTGAAACATTTATCGATTATAACATATCAAGTAATTCAAGCATATCATCATCAAAAATTCATCCTAATGGATTTAAACTTAAACCCGAAATCAAATGATCTATAAAACCAAAAATAGAGACGGCTTAGATTATTATTCACCTTGCTTAAAATAAGGAACTTGAGATTTGATCTTTGATTAATTCCCTTGCTTGACTGCTTAGCTTTAATTGATTTTCTCCTTTTTCCTTCCCTAGGTTATGGTCGGCTTGCTCTTCTTTGATTTACGTTTTTGAGTTTTTGAAAAATGAATGTGCATGGAAATGGAAACGATATTTTTAAGGGTAATGGGATTATGGGTGCGGCTATTACCCATAATGCCCTTGTTTTATTCTCTTATCAATTATCTAATAAACCATTCCCATAAACTCATTCTTTATGTTTATTTAAGCACAGCCTCTAAATAAATTTTCAAATCTCAATACCCTTATCACACTAATATTTGCATTATTCTATTTAATTTATCTAATTAAATCTCCTGGATGATGATATTAAAAATTAGGGGTGTTACACGAAAACCCGTTCCGCACAGCGACGTGGTCTCACTAGATATCTATTTTGGTTCAAGATGGTAGATTATTATTCACACCAGACTGTTGTTTGATCCGAAGTTTCTGTTTTTCTCCTTAAACTCTTGGGTTCTCATTCGAGTAGGTAGGGAGTAAGGGTTTTCTGGTTTCCAGTTAGACGAATAAGCTTCCAAAGATATGCAGGAGGCAATATAGCTATTTAGGAGTACCTATCTAATCTGTTGTGTCGTTTGGTTTTATTTGTATGGATGTGATGGCAAGTTATATAATTGCCAAGCATTTGACTCTGACCAATGAAAAGGCATCTTCATATGTCGCTCTTGGAGTATTTTGTAATAGCTGCATTTTCTCTGACGTGGAATCGCAAATGGGATTATGTAATGAATATGAAATCATATTTTGGAATGGAATGTAAAAGTCATTTCTGAATTGTGTTTGAAATTTTTTCATATTCATGTGCGCTTAATTATTAATATGACTAATATAGCCGCATTTTTCGTTGGGAATTAATAACCATCGATGATTTCAGCATCCGTAGCGGTTAGTTTTGGACCTCAGAATAGGGGATGTTGCACTTCAGCTCCTCCTATAGCTAGCTTGTCCATTGCTCAAGTCTCTATGTCTACTATGTCTGGAGCTAGACATTCCATCACGGCTGAACTCCAGGGACAACTAGTTCCAATGTCACCCCTCCAGAACCAGCTTTCTCCATTGAATGAAAAACCTGGACTGAGAGAACTGGATGACCCTCCAAATCAAACACCGTATTTATTAACTACCGAGCAACTTTGAACAGTCTTCTTCGGTCACGGAATTCCAGAAAATGACATACTTCTTCCAATAATCGATCAACGGGCTCACAATCCTCCTTAGGGTACACCGCTTGTAATAAGTACATGTGCTTGGGTGGAGCCGTTTCACCTTCCAATTAATTTCTCAGAATCATTCTATAAGAAATTTGGCTGGCTCCAACTCAAGTGCACACCAATGGATATGCCCTCCTCAATTCTTTGTACGTCTTATTCATGATGCAGCTTCAATGGCTTCCAACCATTGCAGAGTTAACGCACCTTTTAAACTTAAAAAAAGAGCCGATTCACCTTCTGATTAATCATCAAAACCTGGTGCCACTGCAAGGTAATTGAGGCACTTTGCAATAAGTTCTCGTACTTTAACTGTATATATTTCTTTGTATGTTTCCCCTTTTGCTTCAACCGACTCTGGTTGTCTGGATGTAAGGCTTCTTCCCGATCATTTTCTTGCACTTAGATTCTATTCATCCAAGTATCTTACTTCATTTCCATTCCCTCCATAGATCTTACAAACTCGGATGCCAGCAATATATACTCCCGGACCTTAAGGACTTTGAAAAGCATTAACGCCCAGCATCGCACCACACTTATCTCCTCATGAATTAGAGGCTCCGTCGGTGCAGCCTTCTAAATCCTGAATGATTTCCCATTACTCTGGGGCTTCCACCAAAAAGGGCTAGGACTTCTGCTTTAACCACTTACCCCACTCATGACTCTGGCAACTTCAATTAAGAGGGCGATGAAGGCTCTATGGCCAAAGTGAAGATTGACGAAGGCCAAGATAGAGCAATAGAAGGGAACATCATCGAGGAAGAACCTAAGGAGAGAGAAGAAGAGAGAAGAGGGATGGAAAGATTGAAAGAAGGAAAGGAAGAAGAAGTAGGAGAGGAAGGAAAAGAAGAAGAAGGCAAATACGAGAAGGAAAATGAATACAGCAAAGGCAACAAAGATTTTGGTCAAAACGAAGGCGACATATGGGGAGACCTACCTCGAAGGCAAAGAAATTCCAACTTCGTCTTGCCTAAAGAGATTAGTCCTCAAATCTTTCTAGCAATATTATGGTCTGAGTTCAACACCAACTGCCGAGGCGACTCCTTATGTAGGATCTTTCGAAAACATTTTCGGTTCACTAAGGGATTTGGACCCGATTGATAATATTTTAAAAGAATACCCTCCGGGTTTCAACTTCTTGTCTGGGGACTTCTAGCAAAAAGTGACAAAACAACATCTTTGCAACCCTTCGAGCATAATCGGTAGAGCACTTAGAGCGATATCCGCACTCCACAAACTTCTAGGTTCACAAACACTCATATCCTGCATTCATGCTTACTTCAATGTTTTGGTACTGATACATCACTTTTTTCTTCATTTCAGGTGTAATAATAAGAGACTACTTCCATTATCTTCGCTCAGGCATTAGGGAGCGTCGAGAACTACCATAGAACCTTATCCTCACCGCTCTACTTCACATCGAGAAACCGACAAAGAAAGATTAAGAAGGAAGGAGAAGGAATACCTTGAGGATAATGATAGAAATAAATGTTAGGCTGAGGAGAGATAATATTATGACCAAGGGAAAAAGCCTCGTGATTTACATGACCGTCATTGGCCTACTTTTGGCTCTTCCCAACCACGTTCTCAGCCCTAACCTTATTCATAGTAGCTTCCAATGACTCGACTCTATCACCACCATTTCAACCTCATAAAGATTCAAGGAGGCTTCTACTCATTCTACTCCACCTCCACCCCCTCCAGTACCATCTGCTATTGGCACCAGGATTCAAACAGCTTTATCTCATTTTACCTAACGTGGGTGATGTTCGATTATAACGTTAAGGACATCCCTTGCAAAGAGGCTAACCGCAGGGTTAAAGGAGTTACTGAGCTCGTTGACTAACTCTATGAGTGGAAGAAATTAGCTTCTGCCCTCTCCAAAGTCAATGGAATTAACCAGACAGACATTCAATCATTCGATTTGGAGATGAAAGGACATGATATGATTGTTGAAGGATACAAAGCAAATCCAGCCAAGATTACTAAAGAAAGGCATTAGGCCCGAAAATCACTTAAGCACACCAACGAATTAAATGCAGAAATGGCTCTTGCTCAGCCCTCAACATAGTACATAATTAGCTGAGGAAGGCTCACCATGAGAATGATGAGCTTATCGTTTAATTCGACGCCAAGGAAAAGGCCCTTTAAGACAAAGATATGGCGCGTTAGTCAAGGACTTAGCACTATAAGCCAAGGATGTAGACCTTAACTGACTTAAGACTAGTATAGAGGCTGAAAAGTGGTAAAGGTTGAGGCTCAGGTTGACCTCGTTGGGGCTTTAATTGAAATCGACGAACTCAAGGACCATTACGTGAAGGAAAAAGAAGCAATGAACACCACCCTTAAGTAATTTTTTGCCAATGTCATCGAAGATAAAAATCAGAAGTGGTAGGGAAGCAGTTATTCTATCACCTTGGTGGATGTCTGGGAAGAAATCATAAGCCATGCAGTTGCGTCTAGGGAAGGCTTAACATAAGATCGGTTGAAAGCTAAATTTTTAGATGCAGACGACATCATAGCTTTGAACAAAGAAAAACTGATCCTGGCTGAATAGGATGCAATTGTAGGAAAAGCACATGTTAAGGCTATTGTCGATTCTATTGCACCTAATAAGTTGAATCATCAACTCCTCATTCTAAAGTGCCTACAATGGAGACTCGAATTTCTATAAGGGACAACTCTAAGGCCACCCATACCGTGACTCCAGCTTCCGTCACTACAACCATCATTAAGCCTTATATTCCTCCTTTCTTTACCTAGCTTATTCAGCAGTCCATCGAAGAGGGTGATATCACCAAGTCTCCAAATGAAGGTTCTTAACCCGACGAAGGCATTTCCTTTGTTTCCCTGGAATTCGAGAAGCTTCAGATCTCGCTTAAGGCCATCACTAACCGTTACTTCACTATCTATGAATTTACAAGTCATCTATCCTTCCTCCTTCGCCACCAGCAACTCAAGGCATGTGTCCCAGCGCTATCTTAGCCACGTCCATCTCTATAACCATAGAGCCAATCATCCTAACTCCTCCTTCCAGCATTGGTCGCGGTCCTGATTCATCGAAAATAGGGGCGTTGGAAGGGTTGGAGGAGACCGACCAATCTCTGGAGGAAGACATTACAGTTACCAGTGTGAAAGACCCTGATGGCCGCATCATGATAGTGGAGAGGCTAAAGGCTGACTATGAGAAAATTAAAATCAAGCTTTAGCCAGAAAATGAGAAACTTGCCATTAGCATTGACAAGCCTAGCCTTATTCCCAAGCTTCATCCCTTGAAAATCAAGCCTCCAAAAGGTCGTAGCACCGATGATTCTTCAATATCTTCCGACCCTATAGTTGACAAGCCCGAGTACCCCACCAAATTGATAGCTAAAGGATAAACTACACCTTCTGAAGAGAGCACTCCAGAAAAGGGAAATCAGAAAAAGGGAAGTCAAAGGATGGGAAAGATTCGAAGAAGCACCCGGTGAAGGATGATCCTAAGGGTGGCAGCAAGCAAGGGAAGAAGAAGTAGGCTTCTAGTTTGATTTTATGTAAAAGCAACTTCATTGCCTTTTGAAGTTTTTTACTTTTCCTTTCATATAGGCTGGCATTGTATGAGGGCGGTCCCCAAAATCCTTGTATATAAAAAGTGATTGTAAATAAAGATTGTTTTATGTATATCTGCACTTTTATTTCATTTGTCGATATACTACTACCTACGTGTATAATATAATTATCTATAATGATTGTCGTTTATATCATACATGTCTGTGTCCATTCAATTCTATTATGTACTATAGATTTGTACATATAAGTAAATTTTTGTGATTGCTTAGTTATAGTTTATTATGTAGTACTGCTTATCATTCCTAGCGAATTTCGATTTTAGTAGAGCATAACTTGTTATTCATTTGGCCATCTTCATGGCCGACCTTGTTTATTCTCGATCGAGTCCCATCCGACCATAAAAAAAGTTATAATTAGAGAAGAATTCAACTTCATGCCATTTCCTATCTCTAGAAAACAATCTTCTGAGTGTTTGTCTCTAGATGTTATATTTCAATCTTTCCTATCTCCAAACATTGATCAAATTCGTTCACTAATCTTTATCGCTTATCATTGGCCAGGCTTATCTCAGTAGGCCTTAAGTGACAGACAATCTGATCACTCATTATCCTCTATCTCTGGGGATTGACAATTCAAATGCTTTTCCCTGGGCATCGATGTTCGACCTCGCTATCTCTGGGTGTTGATCAAAATAGCTCCAAGACCATCATCTTTTATCCTCGGTCGGACATAAGCCATAAACGTAGCCATGAAAGTTTTGATTATACACTGATTCCTATCTCCGAGAACCGATGTTTTGGATGCCTATCTCTAGGCACCTTCTCTTGATCTCACTTGTCTCTAGGTGTTGACCGAGAATAATCATTGGCCATCATAGCTTATCCTCGACCGAGCATATCCCGTTAGGCCGCAAGCATGGTCGTGAAAGGTTCGATTACACACCAATTCCTTTCTCCTGGTGTTTTGGTTGCATGAGTCTGGGCATCCCACGTTGATCTGCCTATCCCCGAGCATTGGTCAAGATCGGTGGGATAAGGGCGAGTCGTTACTTGTGTGATTATACTCCTTTGACCTGATTATGGATCAAAGGAGTTGATTGGTATAAATTTCCTGGTACCTGATTGTGCTACTATTCACGCAACACAAGGCTTAAATTACAAGAACATGGTTTCATTGGTTCTAGAAGCTAGATTTATTTATGAACAAAGGAAATGGAAAGTCCTACCTTATTACATTTCCCTAGTTCACTAGGTGGCTTATTTGTAGGAAATAAAGTAAATAAACCTAAGTGGAATAGCATCATAAGTGTTCATTATTCCATGCTCGCGGAATAGGAAACCTGTCAATGGTTGCTAGCATGAAATTTCCATCTTCAAGATTCCGTTTAGTTGCATATGAACCTTTCCAATTCAGGCCAAATGCTCCCGTATCAGGGAGAACTCGTTTCAAAATGGGATCCCCTACCTTAAAGGTATGGTTTCTAACCTTAGCATTGAAATTCCATGTCACTCCTTTCTGGTGAGCAGCTACCCTTAGTTCAACTCTTCATGTTTTTTATTGACCAAGTTGAGGGACTCAAGCAAGAGTTTCCTCATTCATATTGGGATCATAATGTTTTCTTTGGTTGGAAGGAATTTCCAGTTCTATAAAAATCATGGCCTTAGCTCCAAAGGCCAAAGCGAATGGATTGTGTCCAGTTGCAGACTTATGGGTCATTCGATAAGCCCATGGTGCTAGGGGTAGTTCATTGACCTAGTGGCCCTTCTTAACCAACATGGGATTCGATACCCATTAAGGGTACAAGGCATCGCGAATAAATCCATTTGCCTCCAGTGTATTCACTTCTTCTTTCATCGCACCGAATCATGCCAGACCCAGAATGCGTATTTTATGCTTTATAGGAGGGTACTTTGAGTTCACATTCAATGCATGACATGATATCTCCAACGATATTCCACACATGTCTGAATGTGTCTAGGCAAATACATCCAGATTTTCTCAGAGAAAACCAACTAACTCTTTCCTCAATTTGGTGCTAAGCTTGGATCCGATCTTAAGGATGTGGGTAGGATAATCGGGATGTTGATTGTCAGCTCAGCCGATGCTGCTTGTGCATCCTTTGGCTCCTTCTAGGGATCCATAGACTTGAAGAATTTGTGATGGCTCCTGAGCCGGGGCTTGGAAATTTATTGCTATGCATCCGTAGTCTTGATGCAGAGAGCTTTCTCTGCACCATTTCCCTTCTCTCATTGCTTCGCCTCTTTAAGCTCAAAGACATAGCATTCATGACCTGCACTTTTGTTTCCTTGAATAGCGCCAACTCCATTCGCCATTGGAAACTTCAACATTAAGCACCATGGAGCTAGTTTTATTCTAAAACTGGTAAGGGCCTATTGGCCCAAAAAGGCATTGTAAGTCGAAAATTCATCAACAATAACAAATGTTTGCATCCACACAATCTAGTTATCTCCTTCACCTAACTCCACCGATAGGTCAATATTCCCGACAAGCTCCTTTCCATCTCCAGTAAATCCCTAAATCAAAGATTTTCTTGGCTTGATATCCTTTGGACTAACTTTCATATAATCAAAAGTATTCTTGAATATCATGTTAACTGAGCTTCCATTATCATTCAACACTCGATGTATAATAGTTGGCCCGACAACGATCGTAATTACCATGGGATCAAGCATCATCGCTTCGATCTTGTTAGATTTTTATCACAAAAAACAGTGTCATCCTTCGTTGTCCTCAACTGTTTTGCCAGAGCTCCATTTTTGATAGCAAAACTACTCTCCTACGGTACATGCTTTAATGATTTTTTGTACATTCCATTTCATTCTCGCTCTTCTCCGCTGGATCAGGTCCTCCAGTTATCGTATTAATCACGATCATACCATCTGATCGCTTAGTTTCCTCTACGTTGGACCCAAGTCGATCCCTCTAGGTATTCTGCACCTAAGGTCTAGCTTCCTTTCCGCTATCCTGCAAATATCTCACATATTGCTGCAATCTGTTCTTTTATATTAACTCCTCAATTATAGCTCTCAGGCAATGACACTCATTGGTATTGTGCCCATAAGTGTCATAGAAGTGACAATACTTCCCAGAGCGTCGTTTAGCTTCTATTTCCTCCCTCCGAGGCGGCTTCTTATACCTTTTCATTCCTTGTATAGAAAGGTATATATTCTCCATAGTGTCATTCGGAGAAGCATGCTCCTCCGGTCTCAGATGTCTCGGATGCTTCCTGGTATCATTACTTATACCTCTTGCACCCTGATTTGTTTTCTTCTGACATTATCATTATTTCCCACATTTGTCGCAACATTACTTGCGCTCTCACTGGTTTATTTAATATCAACTTTACTTTGCATGACTTCCTTTAATGGTCCATTAGAATCTTTGTAGCAACCATATTTACCTATTGCAAGCGCAAATATTGGTTGGGCTTCCAATAGACATGGTAGACACTTATTTCATCTTCAACCATTTACCAAAGTTTGTGTTCGTATGTATCCCTCAGACCAATGCCATTAGCATAGTATCCTCTTTTGGGTTATTTACTAATGATACAATAGAATTGAATCTACTTAAAATCCCTTCAAAGTCTCTCTAGGACGTTGACTGATATTCGACAAGGACATTACATCCTTCGGTCAGGTAGTGTAGAGCCTAAGCTGCTCTATTAACTTCTTTGCTAGCCCACCAAACATTTATATGGATGTAGACGTGAACCGGGTAAACCACATCAAAGCCACTCTATCCAAAAAGATGGGAAAATATCTACATTTTAATGCATCCATTGCTCTGGTAGCATCCATATGCCACTCATACTTTGATAAATGTTTCGTAGGATCCATTGTTTCATTATACAATGGCATCATAGGCATTGTGAACTTCCCAGGATATTCCACCCGTAAGATATTCTTTGTGAATAGAGTTAGGTGCAGAACCCACTCTTCATTCTTCTCTATTGGTTTTCTTCCACAAATTGCTTCAGCATATCAGCAATAGGTTGCTCATTGGCGTGGTGATCCAAAAAATGACTATCAAGAGTAGCCTCGAGTTTTTGAATCCACAAATGTTCTTGGTTCGTTTGATGATGTCTGGGGTCTACTATCATTCAGAGAGAAACCTCTTCGGATTATCTATGGCAACTGACTAGTTTTGTGGTGGTCATCTAAGCACCTGCGTTTTGTACTCTAACATCCTACCTAGCACCATTGCTAGTGTCCTGAAAATCATCCTCATTGTCCAACAAGTCTATGACATCGGGTATCACAACTTCAGGGCCACCCTCATTTATCTCGGTACCGATCTGATTCATGTCGGTACCAAGTTCTTTAACATTGGCCAATACTTAGCCACTTCTTCCAGTGGCCTTCCTTAAGGCTCCAACAGTCTTTTCCTTCATTTTTTGCTTCCCATCCCTTATGTTTAGCTGAAAATGAATTCTTTTCTTCAAAATCAAAAGATGACGCATCTAGGCCTTTGGGACTGCTGGGTCAACAAGGTAATACTTAAGCCTATCTTATCAAGAAGCGCTTTCTAGCTATCCACTATCACTACAAGAAAATTTATTTTTTGTGGCGCTCAAAAAACGCTACAAAAACTTTTGGTGGCGTTTTGATAAACGCCGCGAGAAAACATGCGACTAAAAATCCATGATTTTTTGTTGCATTTATTTTAACGCCACTATAAATGCATTTTTGGCAACGTTTTTCAAACGCCACCATAAATCTTTTTGTAGCGTTTAAAAAACGCCACCAAAAGATATTTTGGCGCTACTAATAGAATTTTTAACTTTACCCCTGTTTTACGGTTGCATTTACTCAACGCCACTATATATATTTCGGTAGCGTTTTTAAAACGCTACTAAAAGTTGTTTATTATTTTACACCATTTTTTTATGCTATTATTTCATGTTAATGGTCTATTTTAGTTCTATTATATCAATCAACAATCACTCACATAATCATCGTATTCAAATAAGTTAAAAAACACATTAACCATATAATCAAATAAAATATCCATAACCATTCCAATACAATAGTTTTTCAACAAAATGACCTAACTCACATACAATAACCATTTGTATACAAATTTACACATCGGGTACTAATAAATGTTATATCTAACTAGTGCTAACAAAACGTTTGATTATCCATAATTCTTTGTTGCATACACAAGTGAAAGCTAGCATCATAAAGTCCAAAGTTGCTCTCTTCAAAAGTCTGATGCCTACACTAGTGAAAGCACAACAGATAGTCAAACAATTACGTTAACTCGTAGGACTTCAAATATAAGATCAAACATCTACAACATTATACAAGTATATCCTACTATAAATAATGTCATATAAATTATCAAAGTTATAAAAAAATGAAATAAAGTCCTTTCTTGAGCTTAAATAGTAGAAATCAATTTTGCACACTTACGAACCCTCCTTTGATAGAATGGTGAATCCAACAACCTGAGCAAGAAAAAAATGACAATGTAAGCAACAAAATTCATAATACTTTTGTAAATTGTAATTTGAATCACTTGTAAAATATAAGATAAAGTATTCTTAGATCTTGAAACTGCACATCCATACTACTTTTTTTCATTTTCAGTAATTATTTATATATAAAAACTGCAAAAAATCCTTGGTTGATACCAATTGTTTAACACCGCCAAATCTTGAAACCACATGACATATAGCGTCAACCAACATGACATATAGCGTCACACCGCATGACCAAACATCTGCATTCTGCTTAGGAAAAAAATTCAAACTTTTAAATTATAAAAGGCTCGATCAATACAGCTGGATGGAATCGAACTGTTTATCCAAAGTTTAGTGCAATTATTATCCAGTAATTCATACACTCATGCAAGTGACAACATTTATGAAGTCTCCATCCATAATCATTGAATGTTTTCGCATGTAAATCTAACACGCGAGTAACCATACGAGAAAGTGGAAGGATACCTTGCCATTATACTCTCTTCGTGAAAGAATCTCTGGTGCAATGTAAGCTGGAGTCCCCACTGTAGATTTTGGCATCGAATGTAATAAACCTGACTGCAAGATTCATAACATATTTAACTGCTTAGAAATCTAGCAATATTCTAAACCAAGTTCAGACCAAACTATGAAAACTGATAGTATATACCTTTGAGTAACCAAAATCACATATCTTAAGACATGGTATTGGACTTCCATCTAAGAGTGTGTTTTCCAATTTCAGATCACGGTGACAAATTTCCTACAATGTTTGAATGAATATCATTGATGTATTCTTATGTTCTCTTGCAACATACATTACTGAACCCATAAAAGCATATAAAACAACTCACCATTGAGTGACAGTAACTGACACCAGATATCAGTTGCTGAAAGAAAATACCTTGCCTGTCGAAAACATAAAATTTAATCTTGCTTATGAATATGAGTTCATAACCACAATATGTAAATATGGAAAATTAAGTATGAAGTATTTTCTTTAATACCTCATCCTCGCTAAATCTACCAGCCGTTAATATTCTATCAAATAGTTCGCCTCCAGCTGCGTATTCCATAACAATAGCTAAATGTGTCGGTGTCAATAAAACCTGCAAACAAGATTTCAATAAAATATATTAACTGTGCATAGCAGAATAAATGTGTAAATTGGCAAATGTCCACTTACCTCCTTAAATCGAATAATATTAGGATGCCTTAAACAACTGTGGTTGATTATCTCCCTCATTACATTTTCATCAATCTGAATCCAAAACGAAGCATGCATTTAATCGAAAATCTTGTATTCATAGTACAGACATTCTACAAACAACACTAAAAAAGCAATCTTTTTCCAAGCAACTCAACCAAAATTAAAACTTTAACAAAATCCATTTATCAAAACCAAGAAAGAATCGTAAAAATCGAACCTTTTTGCCTCTCTCGATATACTTAACAGCAAGCAACTCTTTAGTTCTCTTATCTCTAACCAATCTAGCAACGCCAAAATTGCCTGCACCCAATTCTTTTAATGGCTCGTATCTTTGTTCCATTTGTGTTTGTGTTTATACAATAACTACAGAAGAAAGGAAAAGTATTTATAGGAGCTGTTCGAAAAGAAAAAAGAACAAGGCTGCCTGTATGATGATAGAATGGTTTGTGTTTGTGTTTGTGTTTATACAATAACTACAAAATGACTGAATGGTGCTAAATAGACACTAAAAAGTCGTAAGCAGAAGCTTCGAAGAATACTCCCTAAGCAACAGTCCCTACACGATATTTTTTGATGTGTCATCACAAGATTTTTTTAAATCTTATTTATCTTTTTCTAGAGAAAAAAGGAAAAAAAGAAAGAAAAAAGGGACAAACAAGAAGAGGAAAAACCTGTAAAACAATCCAGAGGGTCCAGGCAGTGTTTGAGGTGATTAAAAGGAAGGTTCCTTTAACCCATGTAGACTTCGAGGATTCAATGGAAATATGTGGTGATGTTTTATGTCGAAAAAGCTGATGATGGATTAAAGGATTCAGATGAGGTCCGGTATAGAAAGCAATAGTTATTATTCCTGAAATGCATAACGCTACTCCAACGATTTTTGCCATCCTCGAAACTTTCTTCATGTTCAACATTTCCATCCTTTGAAAAGTGAACATTTGACATTATATTGATGACCAAACTTGCCAAGTATACGAAAATAACTGAAGTATATATGTACATACCTGAGTAAAAGTGCTAAGACGAAAATGATGACTGGTATGGAATTACTGGTTGCTGAAGTATACTTCAAACCAATATTATACACTTCCAGGCTAAATGTAATCCTATTATATTGACAATGCATATGAGAAAATCTCCATAGATTGAAGGAAATGGAATTGATAAAATATCAAACTAATCAAAATGTATTTCATCTTCACTGAGATATAGAAATAAAATTCAGTGTGAATGAATGCTCCTGCTTGGTTGCACATGAGTGTCCATATTCTTGTATATATCTTGCAATTGGTCCTAACCAAGACAAATGACAATGGTTGTTTTCACACCAAATTTTCTTAGAGCTTTAAAAACATTTTCAACCTCAGGATCATAAATATACCAAGCCAAGCACAAACTAGATTTTATAGCTAAACTATACATATAAAACTAACGAAGTACATAAAAACAGAAACTCACATAGAAATAACACGCACAACTAAAACACACATATATATATACATACACCACAAATTCACACAGCCACGCACCCAGAACACCAACCCTCAACACAAAAACACTCATAATATATACACCTACAACTCACACGGGTACAGTCATCATACGCAAAACACCTTATACTTCCCATGTAGCAAGGTTTGACACATGCCCGACATACGCTACTGAGTAAACAGTTGTACTACGCACTGTTGTATGACACAACAGTGCAACGCTGCTATTTACACAGCAGTGCTAGGCACTGCTGTGTAAAATAGCGGTACCATGCCCATTTGCGAAGGCCCCGGCCTCCACTAGTCTTTACCCCGATCACTAACTAACGTATTAACTTGAAATTTCAAATCCGAAGAGGATGGCCATTGATGTAAAGATGACTTTTGGACCCAAAAGTGCTTTGGGTTTCGCTGCATCTGATGGTTTCTTCTCTACTTAATATAGTTCATTTATTTTGGGTTTATGTTCGATGAATGTTTATATATATATATATATATATATATATATATATATATATATATATATATGTTGTTCATGTGAACTTTGTGTAAATTAATTATGTACTTTGTAGGGTCAAATGTAACATCTAACTTTGATTCAATGTATCTCAATATCTTCTTAATTGTGCAAAATGTGGCAATTAGTGTTTCCATTCAAATCATATATGTCAAGTTTTCATTGGCTTAATTAAAAGGGAGATGACTAGAAATCACCATTTATGACTATGTTATTTTATTTTATTTATCCATTCTACATTACATGTTAAAATATCACATGGACTTTTGTGATGTATTTAAGAAAGTCAAACCTACAAAACAATCTAGTTATGCCTAATTAATGTGGTAAATAGAATTCTTACATTAGCATGATGCTCCAATAGAACCTAAACAGCTTCTTTGTGCACATGCCCAGTTGTCCAAATTAGTGGAGTGCTAGCATCACTATGAAACTCCACATCAACTCCTTCTGAGATTAAAAATCTCAGTAATTCAATGTTCCTTGCATTAAGAATTGTGATTAAAAGAAAATTCTCTTCATAATATTTTTATTTTACCTACTTCACATGTTTTCCATATTATATATTATTTGGCATATATGATATTGTGCTCCTACAAACTAGTGGAACAAAAATGACAGAAATACATCGATGAAATGGATCAGAAGGAAAAAGTGAAAATGCACACTTAGTAAAAAGGAAGTGATGAATTTCACAGCATGATAATATACATTGTACATGTTACTGGTATTTTCCTATGAACAAATAGAGAGCACAGCTTACAGGTTACCATTTGTTTATTATATTCATGTCATGCCTATATAACAAAGTTACATATCATGAGTAAGGATCCGATGTATTCTGCAGATCATAGTAGCGTAAAGATAACGAACACATGAAACATAAATATGTCATGTGTATATAACCAACAAAATATTGCTCTGTCATCGCGTTTGTGCATCTCAAGTGCCTTATTTCTTTCCACCTGACAGGGTGCCTCAAAATTGTACTTAAATATGCATCCAAAGAAGAATAGTTTGTAAATTTGAACTAAATTAACAGATAGCATCGAGGATAAGGTAAGTTATGGATGATGGGATGTAAGAAAACCAAAGAAGTTGGATAGGAAGGCTACTGATTACCGTATTCACTTGAAAACTAAGATATTTGCGTTGGAGGTAGTTTGTATCATTTTATCACTATCCAATTTGTTTGTAAACTATGTTTATGCATAGTTTTTAAGTTTTATGAATTAAAGTGATGTATTATTAAATTTTCAGATACATATTCAGTTTCTACGAAGCAGATTTACTTAGGCAATGAATTTGAAACACCTAGGCTCGAAACCAAACTCAGATTATGATTTTAGTACATAGTCTCGGATCCATATTTTAATCTAAATAGTATCTGATAAATTGACAGGTATACTTGTGAGCACTAATTTCATGCATTAACTATGATACATAGTTCACATTTGCATCAAACTTTGATACAACAGTATCATGGTTTTCTCCATAATTTCTACATGAATATTTTTGTATTAAATACCAACCAAAAGCTGGAAATGCTATTTGATTAATATTTCTTTATCATAAAATGAATTTTAACTCATAACCCAAATGTCATATGCAATTTAGTCAATTTAGTAACAGGGATCAAGTCTATTTACAAAAGCAAAGGGTGGTATTTGTAAACTAAATTTATGTCTAATATTAATACTATTTACCCTAGAATGGTTGTTTCTAAACATTTAGATTTTAGATTTCAGATTTCAGACTTCTATTATCAAAGAAATAACAAATTTATGCTACAATGCCCTCTCCAACTACACAAACTGGAAAGGTACAATTTTGAAATTGCGAGTCTTTAAACAACCCTTTACAATGGATTAAATTTAAAACAATCAAAACTCAAGAAACAATGTCAATAAATCATACCTTTTCGAATTTTAACAAGGCATACTAGGTTAAGATTCATTTTGACCTACAAGAATATCTGACTCTGTTCTATCAATTAGAACCTCAACTTCATCGACAACCATCCTGTCCATTACCATCATCGACGACCACGAACACCTTGATCTGATTCTCTAACCAACGCGTGTCTACTTTTGTACCGACGTGATTTTCATGACCTTATCCTTCAGGCCGAGACAGAGCAGAATGATGATTTTGTACTCCTTGACAGCGAGTTAATGGAGGTAGATCTCTTTGAGTGACCCGATCTCATCGTCTTTGACGAACGGAGACATGCTCTTCTTTGGTGTTATCATCGCGATTGTTACTTTTACGAGAGAAATTTAAGGGTTCGAGAGAGGAAATATGGGAGGTACGGAACTGATTGAAGAGAATTGTTTAGGGTAATCTTCCTTCTTTGGAAGGAGATGGGAAATAAAAATGTTGGCGGGGTATTTTGCTAGAGGTAAGAAAAAGAGATTTGAGCGGCCCCTAAAAATTTCAGGATGAATTGTTGGCGGGGTATTTTGGTCGCGTTTAGTTATTTACTTTTACCTTTTTATGTGATTAGTGGTAGCACTTAGTGTTTAATGCTACTAAGATATGCTACTAAAAATAGTTTTTCTTGTAGTGTATCCTCTAGTTCACTTCGTCTATCATCCTATCGGACTCCACTTTTGTCACCATATCTTGTTGGGAAAATGATCCTGGTGAAGTAGCCATTGGCGGGTTAGTCTCTTCATTATGATGAGAAACTTCATCTTCTCTGCTAGTTACGGATCAAGATCTTCTGGATGTCCTATAGGCCATTGCTTCAGTTCTGCAACAACAAGGTCCTAGAGTTAACTTCTAGATGCTCTAATATGTTGTACTAAGCTAGATGTACTTCTAAGAAGCTCTGTTCTTGGTGAAAGCACCAAGAATGTTGAACCAAAAATTGGAACAACACCCCATTTAGAAGAAAAACGAGATTGATCTAGCAAATCAGCAAGTAAACAGTAAATACAATAGAGATTTTTATAGTGGTTCGACAAATTCTATGGTCTACGTCCACTTTAACCTTATCAACGAGTACAAAAGCTTTGAAACTTAATTCTTAGTCTAGGACAGCAAAAGTAAGCTCTAAAATGACAGTAGTTTGTAGAGGATAGAAGATGAAGAAAATAAAGCCCAAAAGTCCTCTCATTGTTGCTCTAGACTTTCTATTTATAGAAAAATTGTCGATCAGAGTCGTTGGATCATGAAAGACTGGATAAACAATTAGATCCATGAAAGTAGAGAGGGTTACAAGGTCATACCATAGCATAAATCATCTAATTGCCTTGTGCAATTTGTGGTCCTTCCTCCATTGTAGCTAGTAACTTCAGGTCCTTAATCCTTTCGTGTAATTCGTCCATCAACTCTTCTCGGCACCTAAATGATCTAGCTCATATCGTACTTACTCTTTTCTGCACAACTCTAGAGTTTTTCACCTAATCCTTATGATATAGGCCTTGAGACGACTACTTTAGCCATCTATTCTTTGACCATAGCATTGGAGTTAAAAATAGCAGGAGCCAACAACTCTGTACTGACATAAATTCACGTCAGCACCGACCACTTTAGCCTTTCTTATTTAACTTTAAATTCCTAGAAGTCCTTTCCATTACCATTCCAAGCTTTCCCCAAGTCCTTAAACCTTTTCATTTTCGTCCTGACATCCATATTCACTTAAAAGCTGCTTGGTTTAAACGTTGGATAATAAAGGATAATCTTTGCAAGTGGTTGAAGTTTGAGTAGATGGTTGTAGGAATTGATTTTTATGAACGAACTGCATTCTCTGTCCTTAGTGATTTCCAAGACAAAATCCTTTTAAAAGGGGGATAATGAAACATCCCAAGAAATTTAAATGATTAGCTAAAACAACAATAAGGGTAAAAATGCAATTTTACAAATAAATAAAAAATAGGAAATTTTCATAAACAGTGGAGTTAAGCCTCGTGACCTAATTCATTATGCCTGGAATGTCATTTACAGTCAAGAAACATATATAACTTGTTGAAATTGATAAAACCGGTCAGAATTAGTGGAAAGTAGACACGGTAGCATTTCCCTAAATAATAATTTTAGGATTAAGCCTAATAACCCTAATTTTCAACTACAAATAAAGTCACCTTTCTTCATTCCAAAACTGTAGCCGTTGTATCCCTCTTTTTTCATACTCTCTTCTTCTCCTTCTCCTTCTCCTTCCTTAAATAAAAAATCTAAACTAAAAAAAGATGAGACATAGAGAATTCAAATTTGAAACTGAATAGAAACAAAAACCAAACATAATAGCAAGCTAGGAAGAGGAAGAGAGCGTTAATTTGATTCGGATTAAAAAGGGAAATCTCTTTAAAAAGCATATCAAAGTGAGTAGATTAATTACGATGTATTTTGATGTAAGCAAACAGCTGGATTTCTTTTATATATTTATTTCAAATTGAAAATATGAGTTTTAATTCGAATCAATAATTTTCAATTGACAGTTGTTATGAATTGTACGAGTAGGAAAAACTAGGAAAAGATTTAAACACTATAATCGTCAAAACTTAGGAGGGAAGGGTAAGTTAAGTTGAAACTACTCTAATGCTATAGATCTAGTTATTATATGATAAATTGGATTGATTTTGATGAATAAAAAGGTAGTTGAATACACCCTTTAAAATTTAACTAGAATTAATTCTATTAATCATGAAATATACATAGAATATTGAGATAAATATACGTAGGTTATTGATTGAAATATTACTGTTACACCCATATTTCCCAAACGTTATCAAAGGAACCTTGATACAACTACCGAGTCAGAAGAACTACTCTCACCATGAGAGTCAAAATAAAGAGGTACTACGCCCATATTAGATGGTGTTTCACCAAGATAATATGAAGCTGAGGCAAGATAGAGGTACTACACCCATAATAGAAGTCAAGCAGTGAAAATGCCATAATGAAAAAGTCCAGGTAATGCTACGCCAAGCCCTAGAGATGGAACATCATGCAAAAAAACTGCATTGTCAACTGAACATTGATTCAGCACTATAATGCTGCGATGGAAACTCAAAGTACCCATAAGGTATGAGGGCCAACTCAAAAGCCTAACTCCCACTACTGGCAATGTAAAACTATCGCACATCCTCATAAGCATTTCTACGCAAGTGGGAATGCACTACCATCTTGAACTAACAACTAATAGTAGTAGGTTGTGCCATAGTTTAGTATTAAAAACCAAGAAGGAAGCGCCATCATCTTGACATGACAAAATAGTGTCGTGATCTTGCAAACTCTGATCCAAAACACAAGAAGCTCAAGGGACAAGATAAGGGGAAGAAACTGCTCCGTAACCCCAGGGCCAGATCTCACACTTCAAAAGCAAATCAAGAAGACCCAACCGCATCCCAAAGGTCATCAGATCTAACTCAAAGACAAGGGGAGGGCGCAGTCCTCTAATGATCGAAGCAGCATGAAGTAAGATCCACTTTATATGCCGGTACAACCTCATCTTTATAGCTCAAAAAGGAAGGCAACACAATCTCTTCTATCAAACAGCATAGCCCAACTTCAACTATCCCAATGTCGCGGTATGTTAACATCACATAATTAATGTTGCAGTACACCTTCAGAAACATCGGTGCAGTTCTAAGGAATATGGCATCTTAACACTTAGTAAATTAAGGCAAAGTCCTATATAACCAACAAAGGTATAAGCCATACCTAAAAGGGAGAGCAGCACCTCATTGCAACACCATCCACCCAAAGATGTAGAACATAGGCTTGGCGATGTGAAAAATCAGAAACATACAAGCAATTCAAAGACATTAGACTTCCCACCTCGATTCAAACACACCCGCTATAATTTCAAGTTTTCTGCCTAAAGAAAAAATTCAACCGCTCAAATAACAATTTTCCCACCAAAGACACATTAGGAATCCATGCACATCAAATAAACAAGATGGATGGATGACACATGACACAATCCAAGGGTGGAAATTGAAAGAGCAGAAGAATGATGTTGACGATCCACATGCATCTTTGCACTATAAATAGAAAAGATAGTGTTGTAGGGAATGGGAGGATTTTTCACTTTACCTTATTGGGCACACAAAACAAAAACTCAGTACTCTCTGCTATTAATTGTTTGTATTAAGAATATAAAAGAAAGTGATATTTTTTCCGTGGACGTAGGATTACTTAACATCCGAACGACGTAAATTCTCTGTGTTCATTTACTATTTCTAGTACTTTATTTTGTAGCTTTATTGTTTTGTGTCGGCTCAAATACCTAGATAACTAACTGATTTTGTATATTTTTAGCATTTTTCACTTTATAATATTGTACGCAAGAAAAGTAATATTATTATTCCTCTTTAAGGCAAAGTTAATATCACTTAATTTTGTTGATTCATAATCGTGAAAGCACTCAACATCGCAGTTACTTCATGTCAATAAGAAAAGAGAAAATAAAATATATCCACATGATCGGCATCAACGAATATCATTTAGTCAATGCATGGTACTTCTCTGAAGAAGCTTAGAAACATGCACTGTCAATCACTATGTAGCCTAAAGAGTAATGAGAAGATGAAATAGACCCAAGATATGGGAAACAAAGAAAGAGTTAGAGCCAGTGGATGACCTTGAAGATGTACAAATTGATTAAAAAGACCCTATAAAAGTTCTCAAGATTGGGAATGATCTCAGTGTAGAAGCTTGAATTGTACTAATAGACTTCGTAAAAAGGTCAACAGTCGTATTTGCTTAGATGCATTCAGACATGGTGGGAGCAGATCCAACCATCATCTGCCATGCACTCAATATTGATCCTGATGCTTATCCGGTTAGACAAAAACATAGAACCCTGGATCAAGAAAGGTATAACGCTCTACATGAAGAAGTCAAGAGGTTGAAAGCAAACAAATTCATTAGGGAAGTGTACTGCTCATAATGGATCGCCAATCTGGTACTTGTGAAGAAACCAAATGGAAAGTGGAGGACCTGCACAGATTATATTGACCTTAATAAGGCATGTCCTAAAGATAATTTCCCCTTATCAAGAATTAATCGGTCGGTTGATGCAACTAGTGGACACGAAATGCTCTTGTTCATGGAGACATATTCAGGATATAATCAGATAGCTATGTTTGAGTTAGATCAGGAGCATACTATTTTCATAACAGACAAAGGCTTGTACTGCTACAAAGTGATGCGTTTGGGCTCAAGAATGCTGGAGCAACCTATTAAAGATTAGTTAATATGATATTCTTAGAGCAGATTGGAAAAAATGTTGAAGTATATGTAGATGACATGTTAGTTAAATTGAAAGCAGCATCAAGCCATGAATAAGATTTGGAGGAGACATTCATGGTCTTAAGGCAGCATAATATGAAGCTGAATCCCCTAAAGTGTACCTTGTCATCCAATGATGGAAATTTCTAGGGTACATAGTCAACACATGCGGCATAGAGGTAAACCCAGAAAAGATTGAAGCCACAAGGGGAATGGGGATCCCAACGAACTTGAAAGAACTCATGAGCCTAAACGGTAGGATAGCTGTGCTAAGTAGGTTCATCTCCAAAGAATATGATAAATGCATACGATTCTTTGATCAAGTAAATAAGGGATAGAATTTCGAGTGGATTGAAGAGTGCAAAGCGGCATTCCAAAATTTGTGTAACATCCCCTATCTTGAGGCCCGAAGGTAAGCGCTACAGATGCTGCAGTCATCTATAGTATTAACTTCCAGTGACAAAATACAGTATGTTAATGGTATCCATAATATCAGAAGCACATGAATATGAAATAAAATCAACACCGATTAAAACAACTTTTCTGATTACATTTTAAATCAATATTTCATATTCAGATACATAATCCCAAAACGATTCCCAGGTTTTGATCAAATATAGTTATTACAAAATATGCCAAGAGCGACATATGAAAATGCCCCATTGGATGCTCAAAGTACTCAATTGACACAGTAGTCTTAATACATCATAACGGAAATAAAAATAAAAACTCCTAAGTAGCTAACTTTGCCTCTTGTACGTCTTCGGAAGCTTTATTCGTCTACCTACTAAACTTGAAAAATCTAAACTCTCAATCTACTCAAATTAATTTTGAGCACTCGATATTTTAAAGGGAAAACATAAACTTCGAGTCAGACATAAAGCCTGCTATGAATAATACTATTAAATCTCGGTTAACTGATATTAAGTGAGACCATGCCACTTAGTGGAATGGGTTTCCCCTCACTAATATCCCTTTAAAACATACCTTTTTGCAAATCAGAATCTTGCAATCAAACTGATTAAAACAATAATAGCAATCTCATGTATGCTCATAAATCAGGGAATAAATGGACTATATGTCCGAACAATATAGTTTTGTTTGGCTAACTACTAGCCATTGGCTGAATCGGGCCTACCAGACAAAATAAATAATCTAACATCTGTTAGACACACTTCTGGACGGTCTGTCCTTAACTTACTTCTCCCAGGGTCAACTGATCCTAATGGTTTTGCGGGCTCACCAATAACCTATCCTCCTTCTCTGTATATATTCCTTTTTATGTGCAACATCATTTAAGTCTTACCTGTGACTAAACCCTACACACTGCAATTTTGGACTAAATTAGCTAAGGGTTATAGCTAATCTATAGGGCGCGACCCTATACTAGTCCTATCTAGTATACAAATATCTGAGTAATTAACAAAAGGTTAACTACCCGTCAAATTTTCCTTGAAAACCTTTCAAAATGATTTAACCCTATTATCATACTTTAACAAGGAAAACATACTATTTGGTTTACTCAAATCTCTTTGTCATGATATATGCTTTACTCAAAACATTGTTGACGAAAACATTTGAAACCTTTGTTTAAAAGCATTAAACAACCTCTTTCAAAACTTTTGAAAGTACCCCTTTCGAAACTATTGAAAGTACCCCTTTCGAAACAAGTTAACTACTTTACTTTGTAACATTAGGCCGATAGGCCAAAACATACCTTTCGAAACCATTTACAAAAGACCTTCGAAAACATTGAAAGTGTCCCTTTCGAAAGCTATTTAAAACCTTAGACATCCTCTTTTAAAATAAAAACTTGCCTTTATAAAACATTGGAAATCTTCCATTTAAACACTAAAGGTAAACCTTTCAAAAACATTGGGGAACCTCCCCTTCAAAACCTTTATCATATACCTTTCATAAGCATTAAAGTCCTTAGCCTAAAACAAACCTTTCGAAAGCATTGGGTTCAAGTAAAAATGTGTGGAACATAGCTTCGAAACCTTTAAAACCATTCCTTTCGAAACCTTTGGGTTTAGCTTTTCAAATTTTAAAAAGGATCTTAAAATAACTAAGTCGAAAGCACTCTTTCGAAAGCAGTTTCCTAAGTAAAAGAAACTAGATGGTGTTGAAACCATCCCCTTCGACAGCATTGGAGAAGCGGCTTCATGGTTCAAGACGAAAGGACCCTTTCGAAGCATTGCTTCGAAAGGTAGAGAGCGGCTGCAGGGTTTCGATCCCTTCGAAAGCTTCTTCTAAAACAAAGGCGGCCACCTCTTTCGAAAGCTCTTTTCTTTAAAACAATTGACAAGTCGAAAGCCAGCTCATTTGAAAGCCTCATTCACAACTAAAATAGTTCTAAGTTCTCAGAAGCTACTCCAACCCCTTCGAAAGCTTGTTTTGACCCTATACCTTTCGCCTATCTCTAATCCACCATGCACCAATGCACTGATACCATGTGTATTGGTTACGACTTGGTTGAAGGCGCAAGTAAGAGTTCGAAAGCATACAAGGAAGCGGCGAAGCAGTAAATATTATCAAAACTGTTTTATTGCTATCTAAATTAATTGCTTTTCAACTAACTTCCCATATTTGTCAAAATGCTATTGGTTGCCAGTTCTTTTTCAAAATCCTTTATAAAAGTGTTGCCGAATTTCAGAGATTAACATTTAAAACATTTACAAATTGCCCCTTCACCTTTTATAAACATATAAAACATTTAAGTCCCATACTTTAAATAATTTTATATACTTATTAAACACTTAGGAAAATTCTCTAAATATTCCCATAGATCGCTTTTATTATGCTTTCTAACATATTTAAATTTCTGACCCAAAGCTAACATATAATAATCGAAATTAATTTAAAACTCAATTTAACTATTTTTTTTCTCTAGAAAATTCATAATAAATCCACAATAATTCAGAAAATTATGAAAATTGAAACCCATCTCTAAAATAATATTTCTGACCTTATATCAAAAACGCAAGGCATTTAGATGTCATTTTTTAGGGTTTTCAAGTTAATCCTTATCATAAAATCCATATGAAATAGCATAATCATCAACAAGCATATATATATATATATATATATATATATATATTCATTTAAACAATCAAAACATGGCAAACCATTTGCAAAATAAATTTGGAACTTAAACTAGAAACTGAAAATCATAAAAATGAGATGTAATCTATTATTCACCTTAGCTTGTTGTTAAGGAGTTGAGATTTGCTCTTGAATTAAATTGATTAAGCTCCTTCCTCTTGATTTTAGCTTATCTTACTCTTACTTCTTCTAATGGTGGCTAGCCTTGATAAATTTTAATTTTGTTTATGAACGTGTAAATGAAGGTAGCATGACGATTTAGGGTATAAGAATATAACATATTCCTATTTTTCCCTTAATTATTACTTATTTCATTTAATCCCCTTTTGTTCATTAGTTTATTAGGCACGGCTACCCTCTAATTATACGAATCTCAATCCCTTAACCATTTACATTATTTCATTTAATTTAACTAATTAATTGTCCTAAGTAATATTAATCAAAATTAGGGTCGTTACAGACTCCCCTTCTTAAAGAATTTTGTCATTGAAATTATGATAAGGCACGTATCAAAATCAATCATAAAGGTAAAACATACCATGAAACAATTCAGGATAAGTATCCCTAATCCTGCTCTCAGTTTCCCAAGTACAGTCTCTCTCGTCGTCACTCCACTAGACTTTGACTAATCTAACTGTCATGTTCCTTAGCCTCTTCTCATCTCTCGCGACTATACGAAATGGTTTTCTAACTATAGCCAAATTCGGTTCCACTACTAAGCCATCTAACACAATCGGTCCTATAGTAGTCTCTGGATGTCGGATACACTTCCTTAGATGATAAATATAAAAAACATCGTGGACTCCTGCCAAACTATTCGGTACTACTCTATATGCGAGTTTCCTGATCCTTTCTACAATAGGAAATGGTCCAACGAATCTCGGTGCCAACTTTCTCGATTTTCCGAATCTGATAACACCTTTCATTGGTGATACCTTGACGAAAACATTATCTCCAACTGAGAACTCTAAGTCTTTCCGCCTCCTATCAGCATAGCTCTTCTGCCTAGATTGAGCTTCCTTTATTCTAGCTCAAATTAACTCAATCTTTTCTACAACTTCTTTGACTAAATCCGGACCAAGAACCAACCTATCCCCGGTCTCTAACCAACAAACTGGAGATTTTCATGGCCTTCCATACAAAGCTTCAAATGGTGCAATCCTAATACTAGTCTGATAACTTTTGTTATATGAAAACTCGACTAAGTGTAGATGGTCTTCCCATGATCCTCCAAAATCTTGTTCGTAAGCTCGTAATAGATCTTCTAAGACTTTGTTAACTCTTTCTATTTACCCATCTGTTTGCAGATGGTAAGCGGTACTTATCTTGAGCTTGGTACCTAAAGTCTCATGTAGACTCTTCCAGAACTCGCTAGTGAATAAGGAATCTCTATCGCTTACTATACTACTAGGAATTCCATGCAGTCTAACTACATTCTTCATAAATAACTTAGCTAAAACAGGTGTCGTCCTGGTTGACTTAACCGAAATGAAATGGACACTCTTGATCAATCTGTCCACTATGACCCATATACTTTCATTTCCTCTATTTGACCTTGGCAACCCTTCTATAAAATCCATTGAGATAGAATCCCATTTCCATACTGGAACATCTAAAGGCTGAAGTAACCCACTTGGTTTTTGATGTTCGGCTTTTACCCGTTGACAATTCGAACACTGTTTCACCCATAAACCCACATCTTGCTTCATACCTTCCGGGAAGAAACTTCTTTTCATATCTTGATACGTCTTAGTTCCTCCCGGATAAATAGTGAACTTCGAACGGTGGCATTCTTCAAGAACTTCCTTCTTAACGTTTCCCACATTCGAGACACACAGTCTGCCTTTCTTTCTTAACCACTCATTCTAGTCGGGATTGAAATCTTTCAAGTCATCTCTCTCTGTTCCATCCATCAACTTTCTGATCCGTTCAGCTAATACTGGATCCTCTCCTTGCTTAGAAGAAATCCTTTTGATCATCATCGGTCGAACTTCTAAACATGACAACATAGCAGTTTCTATACTAGAACCACTCTTAGATCTCCACTGTAATCTGCATGCAGTCAATGCTTCTAAATCTTTCCACTCGGCTATCATTTCCAACACTGCATTCTGATGTTTTCTGTTAAGTGCATCTGCAACCTTGTTGTCTTTTCCTGGTGTGTACTCAATACCAAAGTCATAAGTGGCTAAAAGCTCTAACCACCTCTACTGTCTCATATTCAACTCCTTCTGAGAGAATAAATATCTCAATGACTTATGATCCGTATACAACTCAAATCTCCCTCCTAAGAGGTAATGTCTCCATACCTTTAATGCAAAACTTACCGCAGCTAATTCCAAATCATGAGTTGGATATCTAATCTCATGTGGTCTAAGCTGTCGAGATGCATAGGCAATTACTCTACCCCTTTGCATTAACACATCTCCTAATCTTGTTCCATATGCATCTGTATACACTACTAAATCATGATTCCCTTCTGGAACAACTAACACAAGTGCATTAGTCAATAGGTGTTTCAGCTTCTGGAATGCTTCCTCGCACTTATCAGTCCAGATGAACTTTACATCTTTTCACGTTAGCTTGGTCATCGGTGCCGCTATCCGTGAATAATCCTTAATGAAGCTCCGATAATACCCAGCTAATCCAAGAAAACTCTTTATCTCAGTCATCGTCTTGGGTCTTTTCCAATTATTCACCGTCTGCATCTTAGTCAAATCTATAGACAACCCTTTCTGAGACTACATGACAAAGAACCTTCACTTCTTTCTTCCAGAAATGACACTTCGAAAATTTCACCTTCAACTGATGTTGCCTCAATGTCTCTAACACCACTCTAAGATGAACTTTATGCTCTCTTTCATCTTTAGAGTATATCAAAATGTCATCTATGAAAACCAACACGAACCTATCTAATGCTCTAGGAAAATCCGGTTCATCAAATCTACAAAGAATGTTGGCGCATTAGTTAATTCGAACGACATTACTAACCGTTCGTATGATCCATATCTGTTTCTAAACGCCATCAAATCATGTTAGCACCAAAATTGGTCACTAACACCCAAACGTCGTTGAAAGCACCAATTCACAGTTACAGTTCATAGATAGTAAATATGAAGTGGAAATAAATATGAAGAACAATCAAAATTAAAAAGAAAGTAGTAATAAGACATGATTTATAGTGGTTCGGCTAACTCCAGCCCACGTCCACTCTAGAAATTTCCTTTTTTATTGATTAAAGAATTGTTTACAGTTACAACCCTAAGTTTTTAAAACAAAAAATGGCAGAGTAACTTGAACAGCCTTTGTGGAAGAAGTTATGGAAGAACAGAATGAGAATACCTTTTCTAAAGCCCCGACTACCGTAGTTATAGGCAAAATCTGGGTTACTGGGCTTCCTGGGCGATACGAGCCCACCAAAACCATAGTCGAGTCCATATTTTCGACCACTGGTTTTCTGGAGTATAAAATATACCGACCCCAAGAGACCCGGGTAGTGACCCGAAGCATCCTCCATTTTGGCCCGAAGCAGATTGCAATGTGACTCCAAGCAATAACATACCGACCCCTTGCTTTATGTCGACCTGATTTCCCTAAGGCCGACCCGAAGTAATTCCATTACCGATCCAAAGCAACCAAAAACATGTCAATCCCAACTCCTCATAGCCGACCCCAAGTGACCCGAGTCATGACCTAAAGCAAGTTGACCTGTGACTCGAAGCAGATCGCAGTACGACTCGAAGCAAAAACATACCGACCCCTTGCTTTATGCCGACCTAATTTCCCCAAGGCCGACCCGAAGTATTCCCATTACCGACCCAAAGCAACCAAAAACATGCCGATTCCAACTCCTCACAGCCGACCCCAAGTGACCCGAGTCATGACCCGAAGCAAGTTGACCTGTGACTCAGAGCAAACTGCCATGCAACTCCAAGCAAGAAAATGCCGACCTAAGAATATGCCGACCCCATCTCCAAGCTTTTGTGCCGATCCGAGAACCTGTTGCCGACCCGAGGATGCTTGCTCCTTGACCCGAAGTAGTGTCGAACCCATCATTTTATGACGACCCCTCAAGATACATACCAACCCCATAAAAATACGCCGACCCCAAGTGACCCGAGTAGTGACCCGAAGTAAATAGTCTGTCGAACCGAAGTTATCACCGACCCCTCCAAAACTTACCGATACCATGTGACCCGAAGTAAAGCCTCATCTGACTCGAAGCAAACTAGGTGAAAACCCAAAGTAAACCTACAAGTGACTCAAAGCAAACTTCAACCATCCCGAAACGACCCGATTTTTGTCGAAAATCATATTTCAACTATCTCGCGCCTTTTGTCCATCGACTATGCTGAATCCCGGCTACCTAAACATGTTTATCATCCACGATTGATCATCTATCCATCCAGTTAAGTCAAACCCATAGTATTCCAACCTTGATAACCGTGCAGTCGATTGGGTTAAATCCGCATGTACGCTGCCTTGCCAAAAGGCGGGTTAACAAATCAATACTATCCTTTGCCACTCTAAGCTGATGGAACCCTATTGACAATTGGGAAATACTTTGGCTCCACTCAACTAGTCGAACAAATCGTCAATTCTAGGTAACGAATATCGATTCTTTATTGTCTTCTTATTCGAAATACGATAATCAATACATAACCTTAACGATCCGTCCGGCTTCTTTGCAAACACCGCAGCTGCTCCCCAGGGAGAACTGCTTGGTCTGATTAAGTTCTTACCTTCCAAATCCACCAACTGCTCCTTTATCTCCCTCGTCTTGGTAGGTGTCATTATGCTTGGCGGTCTACTCACCGCTTCTGCTCTTGGCACTAAATCTATTCGAAACTCAATAGTTCGTTTCGACGGCAATCCTACCACAGGTTCAAAGACATCTGCGAATTCTTTAACAATGAAAACTCGGTTCAACTCCTCTTCTACCTCCATAACACCCAATAAAGCATTAACCCTAAAACTAGGGTTTTTACGGAGTATATTATCCGATCACTACAGTCAGGGTGTCTAAGTGATGTTTTCCTATCATGGAAAAATATCCTAGCATTGTATTTACTTAACCAATCCATATCCAAAATAATTCTGAACCCTACGAAATCAAACACATGCAAACTGCAAACAAATGTATGACCTAACAATTCAAACTCTACGTGGTCACACTTCATCCCAAGTGCCGCATACCCTCCTATCGGATTTGCAACCCTTAAGGGAGTAACTAGGTATGATGGTTCTAGGTTAAGTTTATCTACCAAACAATGAGAAATAAAAGAATGCAATGCACCAGTATCAAATAGAACTCTAACTGATACACCATGAATCAAAAGCATACCTCCCAACATAGCTTTTCCATTTTCCTCTATTGTTGGTCTCGAGGTAGCTGGTTCCAATGCAAACATCTTGTGTGATAACCCGGATTTTTTGACAGCTGTTAATCTGTAATTGAACTGGATTTGATTTATTAAAACACTGATTTATTAATTTAACAAATAAATATGATAATAAATATTTATATCTGGATAAATATTTACTTGATAATCTCCAAATATGATTATTTAAATTGGCAAAATTATTATTTTCAAACTAATTAAACAAGTGTTTGTTTATATATATATATATATATATATATATATATATATATATATGAGTTGATTTAATTAAATTGAATGTGAATTTGAGATTGAAATTTTAAAAGATAAAATATCTTAAAATAAATTGGATTTAAAAATAAGGTATATTTGATTTTTATTAGTATATATAATTAGTTCTATATTATTTTCTTTAAAGGATTTTTATAATTATAAATTAAGAAAATGTAATTACCAAATAGATATCTTAGAAATAAATTAGATTTGAAACCCTACATTTTTTTAAACATTAGTATATATATACTTAGTTATTGATTTACAATATTATTAATCTTAGTTTAAAATTAAATAAGGATAAATATAAAAGCTTTTATTAACATTTTAAAATTATTTAAAAAGAATTGCATAAGGACAAATGTAAGTAAAGGAATAAGGTCTAATGACAAGTGTAATTAGTTACTTAATAATTTAACAAGTGTCTTTTATTTTTATTTTTTTATTTTTTTCAAAATAATTAATAAGAGATAATATAAACATTTTCATACCTATCTCTCATTCTCTTTAATCAGTTCAAATTCTAAAACAAAGAAGGAAAAGAAAATCTGTAACAAAATTCTCAAATCAGAAAAGTATCAAACAAGATTTTATCTTCAAAATGTAATCTATAGCAAAAATCAAAGCCCGTAAAACAGCGATTGCAAACCTGAAATTAATCAAGAAATCATCTACCTGAATCTTCAAGCAACTTCAAAACTAAATCAAGGCCAAGAATCAACCCAAGCATTTCAGACCAAGGATCAACAAAATCAAAATCAAAAATCAGACTAGATCAAAAACTTCCAGGCTCTGTTTGTTTCAAAAACAAGTGAGTAAACTTCACCTTTTATAGCTAAATATGTTTTATATATTGTTTCCTGTGATAAACAATCAAAGAAATGTTGTTTCCATGGATGAAAATGATGCTTGCATATGTGTGAATATGGATGGTTTGGGTGTGCATGTCTCTGTTTATATAGCAGGCTTAAAATTTGCTCTCTATTTGCAAATTTTGTGAGCAAACCTTATTTTTGAAACCAATTTCCCTTGATATCCTGATGCTTGTGATGATTTATGAAAGTAGTGTTATAAATATGGTTTGCATGGATGAATTGTATGGTTGTTTGGATAAAACAGGCTTTAAAATATACTGTATATATATATATGCATACCTTTGTTTATAAAAACCTATGAGTAAACTTTTGAAATCTGGATTTTTGACTTGTTGTTTGAGAATCATGCTTAAAGTAAAGTTATTAATTATTGTATGTATACAAGTATGCATGGATATATGTATGGATTGGCTGTGCATGTCTGGAAAACAGACATATGCAATTTTGTTCCAGGTTTATAGGCATCAAGCCTGTTTAAAAATCAACTTCTCTTTCTCTGATCACTATTAGACTTTAGGATCAAAACAAGATTTGTTTGTTTAAAACTGATTTACGTTTTAAAAATAAATTTAAGTAAATTCCATTTAAGTTTTCTCTGGAAATTTGAAAATACAGGCAAACCCAATGAATGTTGAAATTTCAACCATCATAATTTCTGATTTCAACTATATCTTCTTAAACGTTATTGAAAATAATGATTTTTAAAGGTGGAATTGAAATTTTTAAGAAAGTATTCATTGACAAATTTGGGGATGAACGATATTGGGTTTAAGGGAAAATTCTGGTGATTGATGATCGGAGAAGTCTCGGGATCGGGGTTGTGGGTAGTCGGGGAATGGACAGGCTCGGGAAAAATGCTTGGAGAAATTCTCGATCACCGTGGTGTCGTGTAGACGGTGATGTAGGGTTTTAGGATTCATTTCGGTGAAGGTTGGTTCCAGGCATTTTGCGATGTCGGAGTGACGCCGGAGTGGATCGGTGGAGGGGGAAGAGGTAGAGGGATGATTGGCGAAGCTTCTGTCAAATGGGCGATGATTTGATAGTCGTAGGCGGCGGCGCGGAGTGGTTTTCATCGATCGAGTTTGGGTTCCAGGCGCTCGCAGTTGTTCGTTTTCGATTTGTTGAGTCAATCGACGATCTGGGAGTTCGTGACGACTCAGGGGAAGTTCGCTGGCTTGTGGATGGTCGGAGCATTGGACAGAGTTGGTCTGATCGCCTGTGCACATGCACACGTGTATGTTGTTGTCTGGGTTGTTCGTGGTATTTGGGAAAGAAGGATTTATATCGGGTAAAACTCGAAGTAGATAGGGGATTGCCTCGAAGTAGCTGAAGATGATGGATGACTCGGTGGTGTCTTCGGGTTTTTTTAAAGTTTTGCTCGGGTTCGATTTGCTTTGGGTTGTACAGGTTTAAATTTTTGTAAAGAAGAATCAAGATTATCAATTTAAAAGCAAGTTCTTTTCTAAATAAATGTCAATCAAGTTTCAAGAGTATTTAATTGAATATATTTCCAAATTTAAAATGTTTAAAGTTGTTGATTTCAAAAGTAATTAACTAAATTAATTAATGAGATAATTAAAGGTTAATTACTATTATAATTAGGAATAATTACCTAATGGGGTAATTAGTGGATAGTTAATGAACTAGGAGATGAATCATTAACTAGAGATTAAGTGATTAAGGATTAATCCCTTAGAGTAACTAATTAAAGGATTAATTAATATTAAAGGATTAATTAATATAATTAATTAAGGGTTAGTTAATATAATTAATTAAGGGTTAGTTAATTAAGTAAAGAATAACTAATTAATTAAAGGGTTAAGGTTAATTAATAATGTGATTAATTACTTGTTGAGGTAATAAATTTAAAAAGAGTAACTAATTAATGAAGTAATTAGAAGATCATTAATTAATTAATGGAAGTAATTAAGGATAATTATTGAATGGTTGAGGATAATTAATCTATAATTAAGGTTTGATTACTTAATGTAATTAAAAAGTAATTAATTAAGAATGATTAATAAAAAGGGATAATTAATGAATAATTACTTATTGTAATTAAGAGATAATTAATCAAAAATGATTAATTAAGATGTATAATTAAAGGATAATAAATCAATTGGTTGTGATTAATTAATGTTAAGTAAGGATAATCTAAGTGATTAAAGATTAGTAGTTAATTTAATTAGGGATAAATTGAATTAATTTTTGAAAGTGATTAATCTTGCTTATGAATGATTGATAAATGATTAAATACCTTGAATTGATTGATATCTCTGATATGAAGTGTTATGTGATATAATATGTTTGAGTTAAAACAGTGACATCCTATATTTAAGTTTGAATTATATTTCACTTGGATAACTTGGGTTAAGATGACATTTGATTCGAAGAGACCGGGTTTGGGTATCAGTAAATACCCGAAACCACTTCGATTTGTAATCTACAATGATCCTTTATAGATTTGATATGTGAAATCAATAGGCCGGTTTGGAATAGTATGGACCATTTAAACTAAGTTGGATACTTAGATATTGTTTTGTGAAATAAGTATTAACTATATATTGTTTACTTGTGGTAAAGTACGAGTTACCCCGGGTTTAAATAAGTTCTATGAATTGAAATTCATGTTAGATGAGTTTACTCACGCTGGTTTCCAGCCTGACCCGGGTGTTACTTGAATGTAATGCTCGGGTCAGACCGAGTATTACAGATTTCCAGGTAAGGACGTTCTGGAGCTCAGAAGGCGAGCTGGATGGCAGGAACGTATGGAGTGTATTCCGCTGAGCATATTATTGTTGTTGATCTGAGACATGTTAATTCTAACTGTCTAGTATATTTGTGAATGTTGTAACTCTGATATAAAAAAATGTAATTAACAAATACAGTTTTCTTTGTATAACTGATATTATTATTTGATATTGTATTTTGATCCGCTGCGAATGTGAGAATCTATGTCTTGTTCTGTTTCTTTCTTCTATCTCTTTTCTTTTTCTTCTAACTATCTGGAAATTTCGTGTTCGAAATTCCCGGGTTGTTACATCTTGCCTTTCCCATCCTTGGTTGGCTCTTTACATTGGTTCTTGTAGTGTCCAATCTGATCACAGTTGAAACACCTCACCCCCATCTTCTCAGTAGCTTTCTTTCCTTTGCCTGTCCGGCATTCATGAGCATAATGTCCTTTCTTATCACACTTATAACAAACAACTTCTTCCTTCCCTTTCATAGCAGCTCCACCCTTCTGAGCTCCTTTCTTATGGAAAAATTTCCTATTCTGATTCTGCCCTTCCCGGATTTCCTTGGCCTTGTTTCCTTCAAGATAAGCAAGCATCTCTTCCTGCCTCAAAGCCATCTCAACAACAACATCGCATGGATCTCTAATATGCGATAGCGTGGCCTTAGCAAGCTCAGGCTTCAACCCACAAATGAACTTTTCATTCATCTTAATAACAGTATCAACGTAGCGTATCTATATCTTGCTAGCTCCTTAAATCTGGTTGCATACTCAAGCACTGTCATATCTCCCTGCTCCAATTCAGCAAACTTCCTAAGCAGGGTAGACTTAGCAATCTTCGACATAAATCTTTCTTTGAACCTCCTCCTGAACTAAGCCCAAGTCATAGTCTCCTCATTGACTCCAACAGTAACACTGTTCCACTAATACAGTGCTACCCCTTGTAGCTGTCCAGAAGCGAGTCTCCTTTTCTGCTCATCATTGAGTCCCAAATCAACAAAAATCCTCTCGCAATGAAGTAACCAATTTTCCACTTCGATTGCGTCTTCAGTACCAATAAACGGCTTTCCTCCCGGACGAGCATAATCTCTACTCAAAACCGCATAGTTATTAACCACTAGATCTCCTTGATTTCCTCCATCAGCATTTCCTCCAGCTAACCCCATAGCAACACCTGCTTGCATCATGTTAACGAAAAACTGATACATTGCTCCCATATCGACTTGCGGGACTCCAACACCTACATTTGCAGATTGTGCATGACCTGGATTCCTCCTGGTATTTGGTTTAGAATTTCCATTGGTTGTGGTGCTTCCCCCTCCAAGGTTAACTCTTTCTCCTCTAGCATCCATATCTTACATCCGTAAAATCTACATTCGAGTATTTGTAAGATACAGAAGAATAGCTTAAGAGAGATGAGAGAATAGAGATAAAGCATATACTTATATATAGAAAATACAAGTACTTTACTATAGCGTTATCCCATACCCCAATCTTTTCTCTAATTCCTTAGGATTATGTTTTCAAAATCATTTTAAATTTGAAATTTCTTTTAATTTTTTTTCATAAACCTATGCTTTGATACCAAGTTGTAACATCCCCTATCTTGAGGCCCGAAGCTAAGCGCTATAGATGCTGCAGTCATCTATAATATTAACTTCCACTGACAAAATACGGTAATGTTAATGGTATCCATAATATCAGAAGCACATGAATATGAAATAAAGTAAACACCGATTAAAACAACTTTTTTGATTACATTGCAAATCAATATTTCATATTCAGATACATAATCCCAAAACGATTCACAGGTTTGGATCAAATATAATTATTATAAAATACGCCAAGAGCGACATATGAAGATGCATCCTTGGATGATCAGAGTACTCAATAGACACAATAATCTTAATACATCACAGTGGAAATAAAAATAACAACTCCTAAGTAGCTAACTTTGCCTCCTGTATGTCTTCGGTAGCTTTATGCATCCACCTACTAAACCTGAAAAACCTTAACTCTCAATCTACTCAAATTAAGTTTGAGCACCTGAGAGTTTAAGGGGAAAACATAAACTTCGAGTCAGACATAAAGCCTGGTGTGAATAATACTATCACATCTCGGTTTACTGATATTAAGTGAGACCACGCCACTTAGTGGAACAGGTTTCCCCTCACTAATATCCCTTTAAAACATATCTTTTTGCAAATCAGATCCTGCAATCAAACTGATTAAAACAATAATAGCAATCTCATGTATTCTCATAAATCAGGTAATAAATGGACTATCTATCCGAACAATATAGTTTTGTTTTGCTAACTACTAACCATTGTCGGACTCAGGCCTATCAGACAAAATAAATAATCTAACATCTGTTAGACACACTTCTGGACGGTCTGTCCTTAACTTACTTCTCCCAGGGTCAACTGATCCTAATGGTTTTGCGGGCTCACCAATAACCTATCCTCCTTCTCTGTATATATTCCTTTCTATGTGCAACATCATTTAAGTCTTACCTGTGACTAAACCCTACACACTAGAATTTTGGACTAAATAAGCTAAGGGTTATAGCTAATCTATAGGGCGTGACCCTATACAAGTCTCATCTGGTATACAAATATTTGAGTCATTTACTTAGGGTTAAGTACCCATCAAATTTTCCTTGAAAACCTTTCAAAATGATTTAACCCTTAAATCATATTTAACAAGGAAAACATATTATTTGGTTTACTCAAATCTCTTTACCATTATATATGCTTTACTCAAAACATTATTGATGAAAACATTCAAAACCTTTGTTTAAATGCATTAAGCAACCTCTTTCAAAACCTTTGAAAGTACCCATTTTGAAACTATTGAAAGTACACCTTTCAAAACAAGTTAACCACTCTACTTTGTAATATTAGACTGATAGGCCAAAACATACCTTTCAAAACCATTTACAAATGACCTTTCAAAAACATTGAAAGTGCCCCTTTCGAAAGCTTTATAAAATCTTAGACATCCTCTTTTAAAATACTTCAAACTTGCCTTTCGAAAATATCAGAAATCTTCCATTCAAACACTAAAGGCAAAAATTTTAAAAACATTGGAGAACCTCCCATTCGAAACCTTTATCATATACCTTTTGAAAGCATTAAAGTCCTTAGCTTAAAACAAAACTTTCGAAAGCATTGGGTTCAAGTAAAAATGTGTGAACATAGTTTCGAAACCTTTAAAACCATTCCTTTCAAAACCTTTGGGTTTAGCTTTTCAAATTATAAAAAGGGTCTTAAAATAACTAAGTCGAAAGCACTCTTTCAAAAGCAGTTTCCTAAGTAAAATAAAGTAGATGGTGTCAAAACCATCCCCTTTGAAAGCATTGGAGAAGCGGCTTCAAGTTTCAAGATGAAAGGACCCTTTTGAAGGCATTGCTTCGAAAGGTAGATAGCAGTAGTAGGGGTTTCGACCCCTTCGAAAGCTTCTTTTAAAACAAAGGTGGCAACCTCTTTCGAAAGCTCTTTTCTTTAAAACAATTGACCAAGTCGAAAGCCAGCTCATTCGAAAGCCTCATTTACAACCAAAATAGTTCTAAGTTCTCAAAAGCTACTCCAACCCTTTCGAAAGCTTGTTTCGACCCTATACCTTTCGTCTATCTCCAATCCACTACGTACCAAGGCATTGATACCATGTGTATTAGTTTCGACTTGGTCGAAGGCGGAAGTATGAGGTCGAATGCATACAGGGAAGTGGCGAAGCAGTAAATATTATCAAAACTGTTTTATTGCTATCTAAAGTAATTTCTTTTCAACTAACTTTCCTTATTTGTCAAAATGCTATTGGTTGCCAATTCTTTTTCAAAATCCTTTATAAAAGTGCTGTCGAATTTCAGAGATTAACATTTAAAACATTTACAAATTTCCCTTCTCCTTTTATAAACATATAAAACATTTAAGTCCTTTAAGGATTAGAGATTTTCTCTTGAATTAAATTGATTAAGCTCCTTCCTCTTGATTTTAGCTTATCTTCCTCTTACTTCTTCTAATAGTGGCTGGCCTTGATAAATTTTAATTTTGTTTATGAACGTGTAAATGAAGATAGCATGAGGGTTTAGGGTATAAGAATATAACCTATTCCTATTTTTCCCTTACTTATTTACTTTACTTATTTCATTTTAATCCTCTTTTGTTCATTAGTTTATTAGGCACGGCTACCCTCTACTTATACAAATCTTAATCCCTTAACCATTTACATTATTTCATTTAATTTAACTAATTAAATGTCCTAAATTATGTTAATCATAATTAGGTTCGTTACAATTTGAAAGACCATCCGGTCAACACTCCCATACTATCTAACCCGATAACATGCGAGGACCTGTATATATATTTAGCTGTAACTTATAAAGCTATTAGTACTGCAGTGGTTCGAGAGGATGAAGGAACCCAAATGCCCATTTACTTCATAAGTAAGCATTTTTCAGGAGCAAAATTAAATTAGTTAGTCATTAAAAAGCTAGCCTACAACCCGCTCCTCATAGCAAGAAAGTTGAGATCTTATTTCCAAGCGCATCCCATCAAAGTCCTCACAGACAAATCACTAAGGCAAATACTGCAGAAGCCGGAGATATCAAACCACTTGTTGAAATGGGTGATGAAGCTCAACCAATACGATATCACCTATTGTTCAAGAAAAGAAATAAAAATTCAAGCACTAGCAGACTTCATCGCGGAATGCACACTGCCAGCCGAGCCCCAACCAGAGGAAGAGGCACCTATCTCGCAGTTATAGCAACTATTTGTAAAATAGAGCTTCAAATGAAAAGGGGTAGGAATTGGATATGTATTGGTTATGTGAGATAAGCAAGAACTATATGGGGCAGTACAACTTGGGTTCAAGGCAAGCAATAATGTGGCAGAATATGATGCTCCCATTGCAGGCTTAAGAATGGATCAAGTAATGAAGGTAACCCATATTAAAATTCACAATGATTCCTAATTAGTTGTAAATCAAGTGCAAGGAAATTAATAAGCAAAGGAGCCAACTTTAGCAAAATACATGGAACTTTCTAAAAATTATTAGAACGGTTTGAACAGTTTGGTATAAAGAAAATTACACGTGAGAATAACTCTATTGTTAATTCACTAGCTAAACTTCCAACTTGCAAGCATAAAATGGCAAATGAAATGAAAGTCATTTCGATAGGACATCAGGAAGAGCCAAGCATCATAGAAGCAGACTAAATACTGGTCCTAACCCGGGCCTAACGAGCGGTGATCTAAGGGGCTCAAAGCTAGGAAATAGAGTAAAATCGGCAGTGGCCCTCAGTCGAGCCCATGTTTAAAATCAGAAGGAAACACTTGGATAACCCCATTAAGCGCTTCACGTTAAATGGAACCATACCTTAAAACAAAAATAAAGCCCAAAAAAAAATATATCAGGCCCTGTACTACTCCTTCTTTGATGGCTTATTATACAAAAGACGGTATTCTACCCCTTATCTTAGATGTGTTTCCAAAGAAGAAGGAAGACGAGTCACGAGATAAGTACATGAAGGGCAGTATGGGGATCATTTCGGGGGAACCAAGGTAGCAAAGAAGGTACCGAGGCACAGTTATTACTAGCCCACAGTGCTACAGGATGCGAGAGAATTTGTAAGAAGATACGATGAATGTTAAAGGTTCGCAAGTATCCCTAGACAGCCATCCCATGGGCTCATCCCCCTAGCTAGTCCATGGCATTCGACGTATGAGGCACAGATATAATAGGAACACTTACTATGTCAAAGGGAGAAAAAAGTATGCTATAGTAGCGATATACTACTTCACCAAATGGATAGAGGAAGAACACCTAGCTACAATCACTGCGAAGAAGGTAGTCACTTTCATGGTAAGAAGCATAATCACTTGGGTCAGAATCCCCCATAAAATAATTTGTGATAATTGAACCCAATTTGAAAGTAAGGAATTCATGGAGCTCTACGAAAGAAATGGCATAATTAAATGTTTCTCCTCTGTTGCACACCCATAAGAAAACGGGCAGGTCAAAGTAGCAAATAAAACTATTAGAAAGTTACTTAATAATAGATTGCAGAAGGCAAAGGGGAAATGGCAGAGGAATTATCTTTGGTGCTATAGGCCTATAGGACCTCAACTAGATCCCCAATTGGTCATACACCATTTTCCTTAAGCTATAGATATGATGCAATGCTTCCCATTGAAGTAGAGGTTCCATAACATAGAAGAATATCATACACGATTAAGAAGAACAAGAAGCTGCCCTCGATCTCATTCAAGAAAAAAGAGACGAGGTGGCCGTCGTATCCATCGCATACCGATAAATACAATGCTAGGCTCAGGGAAAGGAACTTCTGCAAGGGAGATTTAGAGCTGCGAAGAGTAATGGCCAACAAAAAGACCTAGCGGACAGAGCTTTAGGCCTAAATTGGGAAGGACCGCTGCTTATAGTAGAAGTTTTAACAAATGAGGCATACCAACTATCAAAACCCGATGGAAATCTAGTTCCAAGAACATGGAACTCAAAGCAACTCAGTCGTTGCTTTGTATAATCTATGCTACTTGTGTAACGAACATTGTAATTATTATGAGAAGCAGTAATATAATGAATTGAACGTAGGGATATTGGCCAGCATGAACCAGTATAAAAATCTCTCTATGTTAAATTTCTCTAACATAGTTAATACAATGAACTGGATGTAGGGATATTGGAAAGCCCGAACTAGTACAAAAATCTCTCTATGTTAATTTCTCTAATAGGGTAAACATTTACATTGAATGTAAGGATATTATATGGTCCGAACCAGTTCAAAAACCATGCACATGAATTAAAAAGGTTGTAAATACATGACCTAACTTCATAGTCAAAATACAGTCTGCCCCAAATAGCGAAGGGACCATGCCAAGCACACGAATATGAAACTACCCCCAAATGGTGGGGTGGGTGATACCAAGCATGGAGTAAAACATGCATGTCAAATGCTTAGTTCAGGATCCATGATTTATGCAAATATCTAAGCAAAAATGGCAAGAAGAGATGATACATGGAATGTAAAACAACCTAAAAATCAAGTACAATTCCAGAATCAACATAAAGCTTGCCAGGTAAATGCAAAAACCAAGGGTCTATTAATATTTACTAAAGTCAACTCATGATTGCATGAATCTTTACATCTACATAGGCATCATAAATTTATTGTGATGAATAATTACATCAAAAGTTGAGCTAAAAAATTCAACACTTAAAGAAACAAACTATGTTGTGACCCCAAAACTGCCCCCAAAAGAGTCATCGACGGGGTCTACGACTGCCCAACAAAAAACGCTGACCAAGACCGCATGTTACTTGAGAAGCATGAATCATGCCCCATTTGTAGTAGTCCTTTAGTTCATAGAATTTGTCCTAGTAAAAACCTTTCAAGTCTTGTTCCAACTTCTTCCATCCGAAAACTACATAGGATCTATCCCCAATGGTGGCATAGGAGTAGCACCAGGCTTTGACACGATGTTAGGATCTATAGACGTGATCGGATTATCTTCCACACTGGTTTGATTTTCGATTTGAAGAGACAATTATTCAACTTTGTCATCCAATACCTTGATTTATTTTCGTATGAAGCCTTGTATACATTTTCAACATCCTTTAATAATCTCTCCAATTTAGCGACTTGAGACAGAGCGAACTTAAGCTTTCATTCCAAGTCAAGAATTTCTAGGCATCGATCAGAAGGGGAAGGCTGAAAAAAAGCATGTCCAAACAGACAAAATAAAAGGAAATCATGATCAAGCAGGATACTCATAAGGGACCTATGCTCTTTCATAATATTTTTTACCAATCCATATAGCACCTTTATGAGAGCATAAACAACAACAAAAATGGAAAGAGAAAGAAGGTACTCTACAATGTAAGTTTATAAAAGTATCCTAAGCTGTAAAACCATGAGACTACGTTTACTACAAAAACATCTAAGGTATGCAGGGTAGGGGAGGAACAGTTCCAATGCAGATGGTATTTCTTGGATCGTAACTGGTGCTTGCCCAATGATCCATCGGATCCTCAGTAGTTGCTTGAAAGTCTACTGTATTAACAAGGAAGCTCAGATTAAGCGAAGGGAAGAGGTAACCAAAGATGTCCATGGTGCACTGCAAGGCAATCTGCCTTATCTTGCTTGTAACTTCTCCTACCTAAGTTTTTCTGTATGAGCGGCAGTCTTATCCTACCCAGGCGCATTTACGGATGCCACGACTGCTCTAGGGGCAGTCTGGGCATCACACAAAGTATCCTCAAGCTCATAGATCTTAAATATAGCTTTTTTCTCGTATTTTCTAAAGCATCAATCAGTTCAGCCCAATTTTCTTGGTATTTTTGGAGAAACCAACAAAATATTTAAGGGCATCTGCCATTCACCCTTTCCTCCATGAGTAAGGAAGCGCCTTCGACCCTATTTGCACCAATATTTGCCGCTTATAGTGAGCTTCAATCGCTCTAAGTTTGTCCTAAAAGTGAAGTTCCACTTTCTTTCTCTATTCATTTGGCATGAAAGAGTCTATACCTATTGAGGGAGCATAGGCCACATCCAAACTAAACCCCTCCCAGGCTTTTCCTACTTCAACACCTCCCTTTTCTTCAATTTGGCGGGCAATTTGAGCAGACATATCCTCTATAGTTTTATTCAGCTTCGCCATCTCTGCCACATAACCAACCCCATAAAGTCACTCGCCGTCTTTTAAGGAATGTTACAATTCATTTAACTTTGATTCGGCAGCCTCAACCCCTACGCATAACTTAGTATTATGTTGATATTGATGATCCAACGCGTCTTTTTCCTCCTTAAGCTCCAAAAGGGTCTCTCTTAACTCTTTCTCAAGCCTTTCATTGGTAAGCATTAGATTCAAATTCTCCTTTTCCAAGACTGTGGTAGGAATTATGGCCACGACCTCAAACTCGGGCATACTAGTGTCATTTGGGCCATGTATGGTGGGGACCAAAGGAACATTCAAGTCAAAAGCTTCGTTGAACTCAAATGTAGACTAGTAGGGATTGACCTAGTTGGCAGTAATTATATTTGATTCAAAGGAAGTCAAGACAAGCAAGGCTAAATAAAATAAAGACATATATTATTGAGAATGTTGTTATACGATAGGCCCAATGAATCCATGGAATAATATTGATTCCAAGGTGGAAGCCTTACTTGGTATACATGTTCTATTATATTTTTCTATTCCGCTGTGAGTTTATGTGGATAACTCTTTAATATATTTATGTTTATTTCAGGTTACCAACATCAACGATTTATACCCTAGTGGACTTGGATTTCGATTTAGTCAAAATTCGAGCTCATTAAGGTACCGGTTGTTACAATCACCTAACTTAAGTATTATCTCAATGTCCCAGTTCCGATCACATGAGTGACATATACTTACAATGAATAACCGAACGTTTACACTGCTCATAAACTACACTCAATCTCCATAATATTCTATATAACGAGTGCGATGAATAACCGAAGAAATATTACCGAAAGTCTCATACCAAACAGTATTATAACTCCGTTTATTCAAATTTCTAGTTACACAAAATTAAACTACCATGAAATTAAGTAGAAGGATACCATCACCATATAAAAATCACATTAAAAACAATTAACAAAAAACAATATCTAACTATGATTCATCCATGACATCCAAAATCAGTATAAAGGAAATAGGAAACTAGAAAAAGCATGGTAAAATCTCATAAATCAAATATGTAGATCATATTTCTATAATTCGCAATTAAACATATTAATTATGAAACATCTATTAAAATACTTAAAATATTGTTTAGAAAGTTCTTTATATTTTTCCAGAATTTACATAATTTTTTTAATAATTATTTAAACCAAAAATGAATTTTCTTCCAATAATTAAATAACTCGCAAAATGTTTATATTCACTAAATTGAAATAAAATACTTCTTTATAAAATCACATTCTCAATTTTCATTTTCCATAAAACATATCTTATTCACTTATATTTTATTTTATCGTTTATTATTTTATTTATATAGTTTTATTTATTTTTTAAAGTAACACAGCACTGATGTGCCACCGGATGCACCACCGATTGACCCCTAGCGGTCGACCGGTGGTCGTACCAGTGCCACACTTGCTAAAGCCATTTTTCGATTCTCTGATCAAATTGAGGTCATCCTCTTCACTATCATCTTCTTCTATTCAATGCACACACATTTTTGTTCATCCATACAACCAATCCATACATACACACACACACATAGAATTATACGATTTAAACATAGAGATTTGTGAGTAGAAATACTCACCTGAAGCTTTATACTTCATCTTCCCTCTTCGTTTGCTATTGTCAGAACTCCGAAACATGAACAAAACATCTTCTTCTTCATTGCTAATAGTGCAGTATGGTGTCAAGAAGCATATATTCAAATTTAGGAATCTGTGGTGATATATTTGATTTTATTTTACTTATTGAATGAAGAGGGTTTTCTATATTCTTGTTTCCTGAAATTGAAAAAAATGAACTAGGAGAAGAAGCATTAGGATATTCAAGTTAGTGAACGTAAATGAAGGGAAAAATCTAGAAATAGAAAAGTTTAGATATAGGGATGAGCTTGGGCTTAAGAACTTGGTTTTGGGCTTGAATTTATTTCACTAATTCATTTTAAATTCAATTATCTCGTATTTATATTCTAAGCCCATTTGTAAAATAATTTTCAAAACACCTTATTAAAATAAAATTCTCCTCTCTATTTAAACACACACACACACACACATATAAAATCTCATTTATAATTAATATTAAACCTTATAAAATTATTCTATCACTTTCATATATTTAAAACTCAAAATGTTAATATTTCTCATTTATTAATAAATCACAACTTTAATATATTAATTTCCAAAACAATTTACTCCATAATTTCTTTAATAAATAATTATTCCCAAATAAATCCAAAATTATTCTTATTTAATCTTTAAAATCCATTTTAATCAATTAAATTATTACTATTAACTTTAATTAATTACTTCTCAATGGGTTGTTACAAAATTCGTAGCAGTAAATTAAGTTAAAATTCAACAATATGAACTTTAATCCTAGACACCGTTATCGTAATTTTCTTTACCTTTACTTAAAAAATGTTCTTAATTTCAATAAAACCAAGAAGGAAAAAAGTACTTTTAATGTAGTTGTGAAAGTTGTCTTAACTAATATTTTATGTTTCTTGGTAGAAAATTCATTAATTTTTCCATGAAAAATGTACCGATTTTGATCAAATTAAACTACTTTTAATGTTCTTGTTTGAAGGGTTATAAGAAAAAGACTAAAAATGCAATTAAAATGAAAGGTAATTTAGTAGTAGAATTTTTGGCAAAATAATAATGTATGTCAAGTAATTGTTGATGTATGAATAGAATTTGCCTTATCGTGACTATTATTTTAAATTGTTATACTTACTGTTCAAATTGTACCAGGTGTTAAAAAGAAAAAATTGGGTAGAAATTGAATTAGTCTTTTAAAAATTTGACTTTTATAATAAAGAGCGATAATCCACCAAACAACAACGCCAAAGTGTTATTTAATTGCACAATAAGCGTGTGCTAAAATCAAGTAAGAAAACATAGAGGCCGGCGGGTCCATCCACACTTCAAATCGTCAACCCTCAATCAGCAAAAGAGTTTCAATTCCAGTTTGGTGTTCTCACTTGTTCTCATCTATATTTAATAATCCAATTGGTTTATCGAAGTACAACTCTAATGGCTTTAATTTGAGATAAGATCGTTTCAAGTAATGGGTTGTTTTCCTTGTTTTGATTTTAATGAAGCAAAGAATCACTACGAATCAAAAATTAGAGGTGATGAACACGTCGAGGGAGATGATGTAAAGAGGGTGGGGAAGCCTATGATCCCTCCAAAAATTCATAGATTAACTTCAAGCTCAAGTGAGTTTTATTATTATAATTCAATTTCCATCATTTTCTGTAAATTATTGAATGTAACTGGATGTAGAACTATGAAATTTTCTCCGATGCGTACTTTTTGAATGAATTGTTTGGTTGCTTTTGTTCTTTTATTTAGTTAGCTAATCTCATGAAGTTTAGTCGAGAATTATTGATCGTTCTCTATCGTTCTCTAGGATATTGATGAAACCTTATGGATTTGCGTAATAAGAAAGCTGGGGAATCAGGTGTTAGTCTACAGTATATGAGTAGATGGGATCATGATCCCCATTTTATGATGGGATATATCATTTTGAACTATCAAGTCCACTAAATAACAATGTTTGAGTGATGCAAAGTGTTAATATTGTATTTTCTCCTTGTAATCCAATTGATTTCAGTGTAACTTTTTACTATCCCAGCTTGTGAACTCACATTTTTTTTCTCTAATACGTTAGTCACGGCTTTTGTCGTGTTGTATAGTATAGTAGCTTTGATCTTTCCGCTGATCAGTTCTAAGGTACATTCATGTCGATGAACACTAAGATGCACTCTGATAAGGACCTGATCCCATGGTCACATGTAACTTGGCTTGTTTTCCTTTGTCCACCGGATTAAAGCTTATGTCAAGCGTTTGAATGGTCAAAGTGACCATAAGCTATCACATCTTTTGAGGCATTCGTTAAACAGTCGAGGCACTCTAGTTTCGGTTGTCTTTTTTTCTTCCATAGACTTGTATGTATGTTTGTCTTGTATATGACTTATGGGCTAGTCAAAGCAAAATGGAGTTATAGACCCTAAGAAAAAGGGAGACTGGTTGAAACTAGGTAGAGTGACTAAACTTTTTCTCTATAAAATAAATATTAACAATATTTTATACCTAGCAACAGTTAAACATTTAAAAAGGATACTCTGGAATTTTTACTATTTTTTTAACTCTTATATGCTAGTTTTTTTAAAGATCTGAAGATACAGATATTAATATAACAACTTGAGTTGCATTGATACTTCTTGCAAGGACACAAGTATTAAGACTCGTATACACGATTTGATACAAATAAGCTGTTTATGCTTGGGTACTCGGTCGGTATGTACTGAATTTTATGGATACATATTAGTTCACTTTTCCATTTTCAGCACGTTAGTTAAATGTGGTGTATAAAACCATTTGGATTTCTTTTTTATTAAAATATCACCTCATTAGAACTGTTAATAATTTAAAGTAAATGTTTATGTTTTTTTAGTTATTTGTTAGACAAACACATAGTGATTGTTAAATGGAAAATTAGTCAATTACTCCTTAAGAAAACATAGAATCGGATTGTTCAAAAATTTATATCTTGATAAACCATCTTTATTGGCCGCATTACTTAAGGGCGAAGGCACTGAGAATATTCTAGTGGATCGAATCTTTTATGATTATCGTGATTTTACTTTTATTCAATAGTACTTAATATGATTACCTATTGTAAAACATGTTGAAGTTTGGATACTTGTGTAATTCATTAAATTATTATTAAATAATAATTATATATTTATTGAGTAACCCATGACGTACCCATACATTAACTTTTAATGATTTGAATTTGAAGTATCCTCGCATCGCATCATATTAAGTTTTGAAGATTTAAAGATTTATGCATACAAATGTTGCAGAGATCACAATCGTAAGTAACCCAACAACAATTAGATAATTAACATATCACACAAAAGCTAATTTCTTCAATAAAATTGAAGTAAGATGTAAACATATCAAATATTCTAGATGTTCAGCGATAACAAAAATAACACAACTAATCGATCAAAACATCCAAGGGCGTTCATTGACATCTAGAAGCATGTAGGCCGTGGCACTTCGAAAACCAAGCATAATTGAATGGTCATACAAATAATTTATCTTACGGATACCGGTGTCTAGATGGCACCTATAAGAGCATAGCTTCCGAGCTTATAATTGAATGATAAAAAAATTAAAATTAAAATTAAAACACGTGCAATCATAAGCTCGGTTATCGTTCTGGATGTCACCAAGCCCATACCCGAGCTTATGATTCTTTCTTTTTAACAATATTTTTAGTATAAAAATGTATAGTATACATGAAGGCCGACAAAATTCTTGAATTTCTTGCTTATCTTCCTTGCATGGAACATTGCAAACTGTTCTGTGGCACATGTTCATATCTTTGTCCAATGTGTGTACATATGTTTTAGCACAAATAATATTTATCTGTTGGTTGCTACCATTAACACTTAATGGAACTGAGGGATCAAACATGTTTATTTCTCTAATGATTGGACTTCGTGCAAATGATCCATTTTGAATGGATTGACATAAATATGCATAACCCATGTAGCCTTTTCTTCTTCTTTTAGTTAGAACTTAGAAGCATAAGCCTGTAACCCTACTTCAACTGCATCTGGAATCCAAGTTACTATTAGCTTAGGAGTTGGGACTTACTAGGTTTTACGTTGGAATGATTTTAACTTATGTTCTTTTTAGAAACTGATAATCCAAGGGCAAAAAGGACTTCACTTTCAAAAAAGGAATCCGTGAATCAAAAGGAAGTTCTTGGTACTGATATATCTGCACAAAAGTTTACATTTCGTGAACTTTCCACTGCAACAAAAAACTTCAGAGCAGAGTGTTTTTTGGGAGAAGGGGGATTTGGGCGTGTATATAAAGGGTGTTTGCCCAATGGTCAGGTATTTATCTAGTACATTCTGTTTCCATTTTTTTAGGGTAAATTGCACTTTACATCCCTTAACATTTTATTTTTTATTCAAAAAGCCCATAGTTGTGAAAATTTATCCTGAACTGTTATGTGGTTTTGTTTAGTGCTCTGCATTGATGTCATTGTTCATTCGTGTTTACTTCATGAATACACATCACCATAGTTGATCTTTTCATAAGATTTAATTATATGCTGGAACTTGTTATAAGTTTAAGATACGTAATAATTTTTTTGTGAAATCAAAGTATAAAATATTTAAGTGGAAAAGGTCGATTGTAAAGGGTGCTAAAGATTTTATGCACTCCCATAGTAAAGATTCCTAGTTAGCCACTTATATAATATATACTGTAAATATTGAAAATTACATACAGTGCTGAATTTTTACTGGTGATAACAGATTGTGGCTGTAAAACAACTGGATACAAATGGGCTACAAGGAACTAGAGAATTTCTTGTTGAAGTTATAATGCTCTGTGTTTTGCATCACCCTAACCTTGTTAATTTAATTGGTTATTGTTATGATGGTGAACAACGACTCCTTGTCTATGAATTTATGCCTTTGGGATCACTAGAAGATCACCTACATGGTATGTTTATCTATATCTTATTAATAGGGAACAATTCATCTATTTCCTTCCATGTTAGGATGTTATTAAATATTATGCTCATGTTTCTAACATTTATGTTGGCATACCACATATTTTTCTATCCTAGTGTGTTCGCGTGTGTCACACACACATTATTCTTTTATCTAAACGCGGTTTCAATACTAGTATTTACATGCTATGCTGAATCTATTAGCATCTCTTAATTTTCTTTTCACACCTCACTATTTTGTAAAAAAATATCACACCCTATTTATTTCTTTTCTTACCCCATATTATATCATTTTTACCCTTCTATTTACAATGTCTTCTTCATTCGCTTTCCACTCTTTGTCTTCGTAATTTGTCAAATTCATGAATCCTAAAATCATGGATACAAACCGACAACTTTTATCGTCAATCTTTGTAAAAAATTAGTTAAGAAAGACAAAATTACTCTAAACAAGTTTTATTAAAAAGGTATATATTCTCTTTCATATAGAGATTAAGGGTAACAATTTGTTTTTTTTTTATGAAATTGGTTAAATATATTTGGAACATGTTGAAGTCGACCAAAATCTTATATAATTTTTGTTAATGGAATGGAATTAGTATGAAATTAAATATAAGTATGTATTTATTTTAAACTTTCAATTTGAGATTAAGGAATGGAGGAGAGGGAGGGAGGAGGAAAGAAAGAACATCTAGACTGCTATGTTGATTGACGTCAAAGAGTAAATTTGTAGTTAATCATTTTTAGCGTTAACTGGGTGGGAAAAGAAAAAATTAGGGTGTTAATAGATTTAGCCTACATGTTACTGTTCGCCTAACTGGTTTCTATCCATTACACATGCTTATTTGTTTTGTCACTAAAGTTTATATGCAAACTTTCATACATAGAAAACTATATACCTAATATCGACATCTTTATGTTTACATAAATAAGAGAAAATGATATTCATATATGTTAATTTATACAAGATGTGTGGCTAGGCAGTAAGTGTGTTGTTTTGCTTAATTGTTTGGCTTGTGAGCCTGAAAGATGTAAAATTGTATACGGTTTATATACAAATGATTTCAGTCGACTTATCTTTACTCTTAACATACATTATATTACAAACGATTTACGCATAGAAAACAAGATTAAGCTGTAATTGAACCTTAAAAAAAACAAATAATAGCAAAATCATACAATCGTACATTATATTTCAAAGTTTAGACTTGAAAGGAAAAAATATCAAATCATACTATTAAGGTTTCAAACCAATAAAATTCTTGTGTGTGTGTGTGTTAGTATATGTCTCCAAATAAAAATCAATAAGCCTGTTCAAGTATTGAGTGCTCAGTATATAAAAATCATTGTTTTTAAAAATCCGCCTCGATACTCGTCTTGAGAAGCGTCTCAAAGCAATGAGAGATAAAATGCCCCAAGGCTTTTCTCAAAAAGCCTTCTTTACCTATAAGTTTTACGCCCCGGCAACTTGAGGCACACGTGCCTTGCACGCCTCAAACCGTTGAAGCATGCAATTCTAGAATTTTTTTTCCCAAATTGTAAATATAGACGCTAATAGAAGTGATTAAATTTCAATTATTTGATGGAAAGCAAATAAATTAAATTTAAGAAAATGAAAATTAACGTTTTTCTATTTTAATTTCAATATCGACATGATTAAGTACGATTAGTTTTGAAACAACGATCCATGGCTACGTAATGATTTTCTCAATTGTTATTTAGAGAAATTTTTTGAATTGTCATCACTGAATTTCTGAATGCGGATCGATTTAAATTGGTAATTGTTAATATGAAATTTCAACTGGATGTTTCAAATGTTAAAAAAATGCAAACATTTGTAATGACCATTTCCAAATATAGGTTAATAGCAAATATCTGCAATATTTACTCTGAATTGCAAGTAAAATGCAGGTAATGAGGTAATTATCTGCAATTTCTACTTCGAATCGCAGATATTTGCACAAATAATTTTTTCTTCAAATCACATGACACGGAAATATTGTTAGAAAGATTAAATTTTGTGAGTTAAATGCTGTAACAAAATTCCAACTGAATGTTTTAGATTTGAGAAAAATGCAAATATTTACACTTGGTTGTAAATTGCAAACATTTGCAGTTTGAGTGTTTGCATTGTAAATATTTTTGCAAATATCTGCAAAGATAAAACTTCATCGAAACATAGAACATATGAATTTTGTTTGAAAGGGTGTAAAATTTGAAATTCAATGGTAAATGAAATTCCAACCAGATGTACTTATTTTGTGTTTGGATCTACACAGAGGTAAGTTTACACGTGGTTGACAGTATCAAAATCCGTCAGCCAAAAGTAATCCCAAGAACCCGAGTTATATAGGCTGATTGGTAGCGACTTTACATGGATTAAGTTTGGAAGGACTTGGGTCTAATATCCAATATATTGTTTTGAAGTACACCTTCAAGGATGCATTTGTCAAAGTGTGTAATTCGATGAGTTATTTTTGGTCATGGTTTTGAAATGATACATTTTTATACGAAGAAGATCAATATGATCAATTGACTATATTTATAAAATTAGCTCAAATGGAGACTTTTCTGAATCAGGTTTGTCTTTTTTTCTTTCCCCTCACCCAGTGGAGTAGGATGTAAACATTTTGATGATATACTCTCTGCAAAATACATGATGTATATCTATAGAACAACTGATGCGTCTAATAAAAGGATATCTATTCTACTTTGCCAGAAACTAGACCTGATACAAAAGCCCTGGATTGGACCACAAGAATGAATATTGCAGCAGGGGCAGCAAGAGGGTTAGAACATCTACACGACAAAGCCAACCCTCCTGTAATCTATAGAGACTTTAAAGCAGCTAACATACTATTAGATGAGGCCTTCAATCCTAAATTATCAGATTTTGGTCTTGCAAAACTCGGTCCAAGTGGCGACAAGTCTCATGTTTCGACCCGTGTTATGGGGACTTATGGTTATTGTGCACCTGAATATGCCATGACTGGTCAGTTGACTATTAAATCCGATGTCTATAGCTTTGGAGTTGTCCTCTTGGAACTGATTACTGGAAGAAGGGCGTTTGATAGCAATAGGCCTCATGGAGAACAAAGCCTTGTTGCATGGGTAATGAATCATTACAGCACATTCTTGTACTTTATAGGATACTTATTTGGATGTTTCTGACATATTATTAGCGTATTTCTTACATTCGAAATGAAGTTAGATCAATCATGCTAGAATGGCGAATATTTTATTATGATTCATGTTCAGTTGGTTGGACTGGGTGACATTCATATCTCTAACTGGGCATGAATTACGAAAATAAACTCAGGCTTAATATTTTTTTATGTTACACGCATGCATATACACAGTGTGTGTGTGTAGGATGAGTCTTTAAATCCCCACTTCAGGACCCCCATTATTTTCCGATCAAAAATTTCATGCGCGCGCACACAGGCAGACATATTGAATTGAGCTAAATTTTTGTGTGTATGTTCTTCTAATAATATAAATTATCTTCACAAAACTTTTATATTTTCAAAACTTTTATCGCCTTTAATATCACAAGTGAATGTTAGCGGTAAAAAATCTCTTTTCAATCATTGATTTAAATGTTGATTTGAACTGATGGGAAGTTTCAAAAATATCCAAAATTTTGTGTGGATCAACATAATAAGAATGATAAACGAAAATTGCTTAATCTGATAATTCCTTGAATACACGCATGCACGTCTCATCACCCTTCGTTTTTTTGTCTTTTTAAATATGGTTAGTTAGGACCAATGGTATGTTAGATTCAATGATCAAACTCGTGATCTTTAATCTCACAATCTGAACCATTAACCAACCGAACCAACGCCGTTAGCATATTTTTTTGAATTGAAGTAAATTTTTGTGGATATGTATTATTTATTAGCAAAATCATCTATACCAAAAATTTGAATCATTTTATTTTTAACGGTTTATATCCACATGTGCTTTTGAAGGAGTTAAAAGTGTTGAAATGATTCGAAATTGTGTACACACATACTTATATATAGGTATGGATCCTTACACTTGAATTTCTTGCTCAAATTAATAATCATCACATCAAAGTAATCTAATGGTCAAAATTTTTATGTGGGGAGAAATATGGGAAGAATTTTGGAGGATCAAAGTTATAATTTAATCTTCACATTCAAAATGAATTTGAGCAAGTTTCAAGTATGAAGTTTAAGTGTAAAAATAATGTGTGTGCGTGTAAGTGTATCATGACATTTCTGATTTCGAAACGAATAAATCATTTATACATAAGAAAACAAGATTTGCTCGAAAATGTAAAGTATGCTGGTGCACCCTAAACTTATTGGGTAACCGGCAAGAAATAAAGCCAAACATGCTTCAGTCTATTGACCCCTTGATCAATGGTCCTTTGCCTCTTCCAACCTAACTCGTGAGGGCTTTCTAATATTTTACATATATACCCACAAAAGCTAGGACATGGATCAACCGCATAACGCATACTTTAAATAATCACCGAAGGATCTACAAATTCATGAGGGCCCTCTAACTTTCTTTATATTGTTAAATATGTGTGTGTGTATGTATGTATATTGAATATACTTCGGAGAACCCCGTGGACCGGTAAACTATTGAGGAGAATTAAGTTGTGTCTGTCCGTTTCAACTCATGACATCTATAATCCCTGGGTACTATTTTTTGCGAAAAGTGTGTGCAATGCAGAGCTCAAACCTGGGTCTGTTATCGGACCTAGGCACCTCTTTTCCATTGTGCCACACCTGCGGACTTATATTGTTAAATATATTATAATCATTCCCTTAATTTGTAGGCACGACCTAAATTCAACGATAGAAAAAAGCTGCCGAAACTAGCAGATCCCAGACTGGAAGGGAGGTACCCGATGCGTGCCCTATACCAAGCTCTTGCGATAGCATCAATGTGCATCCAAGAAGATGCGACTTCCAGGCCGCTCATAGCCGACGTAGTGACTGCCCTCTCCTATCTTGCTTCCCAGTCCTACGACCCCAACAATCCACTTTCCAGAAACCGAGAAAAGAAAGGCGTCCTAAATGAGCATGACAGTTCGGACAAAGACAATTCTCCTAAACAGGTGGCAGCTGGGATGGTTAACGTAGATTTTGACCGTGAAAAGGCAATAGCTGAGGCTAAGATGTGGGGTCGAAAAGCAGTTGGGACTTCTTCTAATGGGGGAGATGTATAGTAGTTTGTTTGGATTCAATGTCTTTGTTTTCTTTTGTACGACGTTGCTTGTATGTAAAGCACATGTGCTGAAAAAGTCGATTTTATTACAGACTTTAGGACAATTGTAAGTAAATTTTGTTAGTCTTTGATAATAGACAAATTGTATGGCTATCTTATATCGTGTAGATGTTAAAGGCAATGGATTATAGCAATAGCTACTGGTTGTTTTTTTTACTTGTTTGTGCAGGGATTGTATGCTTTTTGCTGTAAATGAGGTGATCGTGGCAAGCAGTTGAAGTTTCTGGCTTCAATTTGCAGTTTAGTAGATCTTTTAGCTTTTGGAAAGAGCTTTGGTTACTCTTGGTAAAAAATTTGGGTGTACTTTTTAATCTCAATGAAATCGTCTTAGTTTTACTCGCCATTAGGTTTATTTTCTTATCTTTTGATTCTAATGTAGTCTTACAATGTGAAGGTACATCTTTTTTTTATGTAATTAGTAATATCAGCTCTACAGATTAATTGCAACAACGTTTACTCTTTAATGATCTACTTGAGAGTATTTCTTTTTCCATTAAACACGGTCATTATTTTAAGGATTTATCCGATAGTTGTGGAACATTCACTTTTTAATCGAGTGTACATGGATGTTACATCATTCATCAATATACATCCTTCAATGCTTCAACTCGATTGTAGTGTGCTGGTGCTTGTTTGTAACCTCTTTGTTTTGATTGAACTTCTCTCCATTTGACTTCGCAACTCAAATAGGTGTGCTAGCCTATCAATCTTTCATTGCCTGTGCTCTGCTTATAGCTCTTTCTAGTATTCTCCCTCTTCTCAGAGATATTTAGATCTTTATATAATTAAATGTTTATTCTATTTTTATTTTTTTTCCCTTTCTGCCTTTACAGCTTAGACTGCTAAAATTTTCACGTTTAAAAAGATTGGTTGTTTCCTGTTACAATCATGTGAAACAAAAATTAGTGCTTGAACTTCACCATGTACAACTAAAGCTGAACAGATATTATTCATATCTTATAAAAACTTAGGGTCTGTTTTATTTCATTTTGTGTTTTTTGTTTGACGTTTTCAACATTAATAACAAAAAATAAGGATAACAGAAAAGAAATTAATTTGTTTTTGACAGTTACGACAACGATGGAGTGACAACGAATGGGTTGAAGGGACGGCCGAGGGAATGGATTGTTTGTCATTCCTTTGTTATTTCTCAAACACTAAAAATAAAATAAATTTGTTATTGTATATGTTATATTTAATTTTCAAATTGGTTGCTTTTGGAAAATCTGTGTGTCGTGTACACGTTTGATAAACGCAAACACAAAACTAAAAATGAAAAACCAAACGGGGTCTAAACTTTTTTTGTATCTTTCTGTCGTTCATCTACATTATTGTATTAAAAACAATATTTTTTTTTTCAAAACAACGTCTTTAATAATATTTAATGGTAGTTTTTAATACCTTTGACATCATATTTTTTAAAAGTAGATGTATCCAAAATGCCCATACAAACCAATAACAAATATCTGAACAAATTTAGAAAGTCGTACCTTTATTCATAATCGTCTAGTTAAATTTTTATTTTAGCCAATAAGCCTTTATTCGTTTGTATCTCATATTATGGTTGTTCTACATTAGGGCATTATAAATAATCCATATCTCATTCATTTCTTTCCCCCGAACAAAATTTATCACATCCTTATCTTTTCAAACGGGAAATACGTCATAAATCAACTTCTCACTACGTTTGCTTTTTATTTTATTTCTTCTCTTCCATTTAAATCAAAAGTTTTTTGGAAAAATGAGTGTTCCTCTTGAGGAGGAGAGCGAGGAGAGCACCCATGTAAATTTATTCAACACTTCAATAATTGCTACCAACAAACCTGGCAGTAGCAATCCCTCCATTATAGATGAAAACATAAAATAAAAACCCTCCCCTTACATCCTAAAAACTCATAAATCCGACTTAAAGCAAAAACTAAAAGGGCCATAGAACTGACATGGCAAAACATAAAACCAAGCTTTAATGGAAGCTCAGCCTAAGTGAAGGCGCTCCAGGTAGGTCCTCTCCGTCTAAGGAATAATCAGAAATAGTCTCAACAAAAAGTTAGTAGAACGGAACACACATATACATGTAATAAAGGTATACACACACATGTATGCATGCATGCATGCAAAAAAGAAAAGAAAAATAAGTTAATTCCATGTTAAAAGTAAAAGGATGTAGGAATCAACGTCATTAGGTTTTATAAGATTAATATGAGATTTAACTTTTCCAAGATATCCATTAAAATTGGTATTTTGGCTAATTTGTAGTTGGGGCTGGTGACCCAACTAAAGCAGTATAATGAAATAGAGTAAATTAGTTTTGGAATGGTAGTATAAGTTTCGTTGAAGGCCCATTTATTCCGTTCAGACCAAAAACACCAGTTAATGATAACATAAATAGTGTCAAGTATAACCCTATTGTCATGTGTAAAATAGTATCTTATGGTATTCCAATGAGAATAACTATTTTAAGTTATTGCTAAGCGTATTGAAGTCAAAAGCTTTGAGAACCTTTAGAATGATGTCATTGGTAGTAATACAATTAAAATGTATGTGAAATATTTCTAAATGTAGGGCACAAAAGACACATGCTTGATCAATTATCAAGTTTTTATTTTTTAGATGTTCTATGGTGTTTAGTTTACTATAAATAATAAGCCAATTATGTAGTTTGGCTTTGGGTGAGGCATTAGTTTCTTATAGAGATTTAAATATTTTTAATTTGTTATCAGAGAAGTCAAGAAATTTATAAACCAATTTAGATAAGGTTTTGCACTTATCCTAACCCATATTGCTATATCGCACTCATTGTCAATGTTATAAAGCGTCAGTCTATTACAAAGAAAAGCAAAGAGTCTTAAGGTGTTGCCTTTCAAGAAATTGTTAAAAGAAAAGGCCTGGGTAAGGTATTGTTGGTCTATATATTTCTGATATTAGTATAGTTTTAAAATTACTTATATCAACTGGAGGTTTGATTCAACTTTTATGGGGATAACAAAGATCCGACGGTCATGCCAGAAGAAGGTGTTATTCCCCAAGTGAAAAATATGTTTTATTCCTAATTTAAAAGGTTCTTTAGAATAGATTTCCAAAAGTGTGAGAAGCAATTATTACTATAATCAGAGATGTGGTATAGGTTTAAAGTACCTCCATAGTATTGGTTAGATATTAATTCTTTCCAGATATGGTTGTTATTATTTGCGCTAAAGTTCAATAACCATTTACTAGAAGGGATATTTTAAGGTTATATAAATTTATGACTCATAGCCTTTCGTTTTTAGAATTGTAATTCGTTTCCCGGTGAGCTAGACAATTCAAACTACTAAATTGGCTAGGAATTGCCTTCTAATAAATAACTATTGTGTTGCAGGAAACAAAAACAAGAAATAGTCAAAATGTACGTAGCGAATAGGTCACTATGGAACACGTCGAAAAATACACATATGTGTGATTTACAGGGGACTTTTGTAGAGAGATCCAAAGGGATTTCTCATCAATATTTATTTATCTACTTCTATTCTTATGTTGTTTGTATTGGCGTCTGTGACATACTGTTTGATTTAAATAAGCGTAGCTATAGCGATTTTCGCTATACCATCACTTGTGAAGTATCATCCCCTTCAACCTTTTTTGTATTGAACTTGAGCTTGTATTTTCATAAATAAACGTTTGATCATGTTGCACTTTGAAAGTTGTTTAAACTATATTTTCAAATATTTTAGGAATTTTGAAAATAAAGGATGAGTGTTGATTAAAATTTATAAAAGGAGTTATTAATTTAATTAATCATTTTAATACCGATGTTTAAAAATCAATTAATCATTTTAAATAATGATATTTAAGGTTAATTAATCATTTTAATAATGATGTTTTAAAATTAATTAATCATTTTAAATAATGATGTTTAAGGTTAATTAATCATTTTAATAATGATGTTTAAAATTAATTAATCATTTTAATAATGATGTTTAAGATTAATTAATTATTTTAATAAATGATGTTTAAAGTTAATTAATTTGTTAAAATAACAATGTTTAAAATTAATTAACCGATTTAGTAAAAGTCTTTAAAGATTAATTAACTGATTTAATAAAAGTGATTAAGGTTAATTAATTAATTTAATAAAGGTGTTCAAAGTTAACTAATGGATTTATTAAAGGAGTTATAAGTTGATTAATTGTCTTTTGAGATAACTAATGTGGTTTTAAATTTATAAAAGAATTATACCAATTATCTTTTAGGATGATTAACATTATTTTAAATTTATAAAAACATTTTAATTGATTTATTATCTTCCGGGATAATAAATGTTGTTTGAAATTTATAAATGTTTATAAATGAAAGCTAAGTGTTTTACAAATATTTATAGTAAATAATGTTTTAATGACATTTATAGAAAAATCTTTTGAAAGGATTTGGTTCTAAAAATAAAGCTAAGTGTAAATTGTTTTGGGTTTATAGTAAATAATGTTTTAATGACATTTGTTTTTGACCCTTCTTTTCAATACACTTAGAAATATAACTTGCTCTTTAAAAGAATATTTTCAGGAGTGTTTTTAAAGTGTTTTACAAATATTTATGATCTAATTACCAAGCATAAGTTCGGATTTTAAAAGTTAAAAAGTTTGATTCGGTTACGGAAAGGATAAGAAATTTAATTTCCATAAATGATATCTGTTATATGGCTTTAGTCATACTCTTAGCACTAAACGTCGAGGTATGGAAACTTGTTTCTATCTCGAAGGTTAAAATCATTGTCAAGGCCTAGAGGTAACACTACCTTAACTTGCCCAGCTTCATTTTTAATCGAGGGATGGTACAAGTTTTAAATCGACGAGCAGTTGTAAGGACATGAGATTTATATTTCATATACAATCATTTTGATTATTCCCAATAGTTGATTTATCGACTATCGATTTAGCTTTCTTCTTTGAGTATCATCAATTTAAAATGATTTGTTGCTCATTTGAGCATTGATATCGTTTGTCGAAAACGACTAAACTAAAGCACGAGTAGGGGTCAAGCTATATGGGGTTACTTCCATTAGGGTATTTTCACATCTACTCTAAATTAATTTCAGTGGTATGCACGTGGAGATGTGAAATACTCGGATTCTCGGTAAGGTCGATGGGGTCCGGCTTGAAGGTTTCTAAGAGCCATCATAGTTCTCAAGTATATTTCTAGAGATATACTTCCAGTGAGGGAGGTGCATCCTCCTAGTCATTGTTGGAAAATTCTTTTTCCTTGTTGTTGATTCAAATCTTATTGTTTTCTTAAGTGCATCGAGAAGTGACTGGAGCTCTTCTCCATATTTAATTATTTGTGTCCATTCTTCAAGTATGCATTTTGATCTTGTTTATGCCCATTTTTTCAAGTTTAGGTTTTGTTTTAATTTATTTTCATTCATTCATGTATGGAGTTTATTTCTTATGAGGTAAAACTCGTTCCGTATTTAGCAGCGTGGTCCCACAGAATTATTTTATGTTCATCATATTACTTGAGTTTTCTCACGCTGGTATTTCCAAACCGATTGGGGTGTTATTTTATTATAATGCTTGGGTTATGCTGTATTTGTGTAGGTTGTCGTTGGTGGAACAAGAAGCTCATGGAGTAGAGCCGGATTTTCATCTGCCATAGTATTTTTATTTTCTGTTGAATTATTATGCATACTCATTAGTAATGTAAGGTCAGAAAATTATAACTGTTCAGGTTGATGAGGTTTGTATTTAACTCTGGTATACCATGTATTTTAGACTGACAACTTACTGTCTTTGTTATATAAATGTTATCGTTCCATTGTGAGATTCTAATTTTCCTTATTCGTTTTCTGTTGTTCTTTTTATTTTACCCTAACTGTAATGACCCGTATTTTACGTATTGAAGGATTGTAAAATATTATTATTTCGTATGAGGTTGTGTGATTCTAAAATTTTGGGATATGACTCTTAGGAGCATTTTACACACCTTTGAATTTCCCCAAATTTCTATACGACCATTTTGACATTGAAAACCTTGTTTGGGCTATAACTTTTGATAGAAGTTGAATTAGGGTTTCAAACTAGTTATATTGCTTTAGAATGATGATTTCCCATTTCGTAGAGTGGTCATAATAGAAAAACGGACTTACGGTTAGGGAGTTATGCAATTTTTTAAGTTTTAAAAACTACTGATTAGAATTAGTATGTAATTAGTGAAGCCCATTAGTTGGCCCATTAGTATAATTAGAGAATTCCTATAAATATGGACTGTAAGAGTCAAATGAATTTTTTTTCCCTCTCATCCAAATTAAATCTAAACCCTATTAGCCCTAAATCCATCCTAATTCATCCAAATTTCTCCTTAGATCAAAATAGATTATTGATTGGAAATTAAATCTTCAATTAGAAGATAGAGATAATTGATTTGCTTGATTTAGAGCACTTTTCTTCATTATCCGGATTGGATCTTTGCTGTTTGGATTAGATCTACACAAGAATTGGTTGAATTTGGTAATCGGTGAGTGGTTTATGCCTTCTCACTATACTATGCTTGTTTATATGGTAAAATTATAGGATTTAACATGTTTTAAATTGATTTTTGGCCATAAAACCTTTTCTAACTTTAATTACATGTTAAACAATGAATTTTCCTAGTTGATTAGAAATCACCATTGCTTATGCTCATATATTCATGCTATATGTAGATCTATGTTAGAAATTGACTTGTTTATCTTATTTTTATGGATTGCAAGTTTGACTTGATGAAATTGCTTTTGTTCTATATTTAGATGATATGATTTGATGTTGTTTGCTAGTGTTGTGTTTGCGTAGAAAGTCAGGTCGGAGAATTGAGCAAATCAGAGGCAAAGTTGGTAGGAATTGGATGAAACTTGGCGGATAGGCTCTGGAGGATGACAATAGATTATGGACTAACTCACACAACATTTGGAGATAAGGGTTAAACTCGATAGCGAGTTAAGGAGGTTAGGTCAGTACCGAGTTATGAGAAAAGTGGCTATGACTCGGTCTTTGCTATGAGTGGGTAGGGCTTGGTGTAGGAATTTGGCCAAGTGATGTATTGGGTGACAAGTTATCTCTCGAACATGGAAGTGGGGCGTTGGATTGGGACCATGTTATCAAAGAGGGATGAGTAGGGGTCTAAGGCACCTAAGGAAGAGTACTAAAGACAAGGAAGGAGAAGATAGCCAATCATTGGCTAAGTGATTAACTCGGTACCGAGTTAAGGACTTAGGTCGATATCGAGTTATCACATTTAGTGGTATGGATGTGAAACTTTCAAGGTAGGAAGAGGATGCTCTGTAGGTCATGCTAGAGGCTTTGGCTCATTCGCATCAAGGGTGGATGGCGATATAACATCATGATGAAAAGCCATGGTCTTTGGATGTTGGCTTGTGTTGGGAGTAGGTTCCGAAGATGGCGGCTCGTAAAGGAGGGAGCCGTAGGATCGGGGAAGGTGGGGGTTATTCCTCATGAATAATGGAAACTGGATTGAGCAAGAGGGCCCGATGTCTAAATGTAGCAAAGGAGGGCTCGGTGATATATGCTAAGGAATCGTTGATACTCGGAGAGTTTTTAGTCGTACTCGAAGCAGGGTTATTGTAAGTGTGGACGTCCATGGATCAATTAAGGGACTTGTATACCTTGGACCTATAGCTTTGGGTCTATTGTCTAGCTTTAGGTTGCGAGACACATATCCAGCTTTAGGCTATGAGATACGAGAGTACAACGAAGAACTGGGATTTCCATTAGTCCTTGGCTTGGGGGTCATACGAGTTGTCATATATTCAAGGCACATGGATGGTGTAATAGATATGGTTGCTTGGTGGATGTTATGGTTGCTACGATTGCTTTGATTGCTTTCTTAGGCAGGCTTCACTCATTGATATCATAGAAAGTAGGTTTTGGAGATAATAATACTATGAAGATTGATATCCTTTATTTGGTTGGTAGTATATCTTTAGGATATTATAGAGTAGCATATTATAGCATTATGTGCTAACTCTTTGGTTGTAGGAACAAGTTGGGTATGGTTCGTGAACCTTTGTTCCTTGCCATATTTACCTGTATAGCATTTTGAGATTCATTTACCGCTCACATTAGACTGTTGTCTGACTCGAGGTTTTATGCTTTGCTTCTTATTATCTTGGGTACTCTTAAATAAGTAGAGTAGATAACAGGTCTAGGTGATGCAATTGTTGTTCGAAGAACGAGCTGAATGGAGCTATCTCATATTATTTACATATATGGAGTCTATGCTTATTCCGCTGAGCAATGCAATGGAGCCCGTGACAGTGCTTGCTTATTACTATTTGTTGAGATAATTTATTTGAGTTTGTTCCCTTTGTATAAACTCTACTACTGATGTATAACTCTGTGGATATTATACTCTGATGATGATGGTCGGTTCACATTATTATTACTGTCTTTGTTGTTATATCTATGATACTATATTTTATCCATGCACTGTGAGATATAACAGGTTATATTGATTTATTTCGACCTTGATGATCTTTCTATATCGGTCAGGTATGACAACAGCACACTATTTATATACTATTGGTGTCGGTGGTATAGGGCGGTCGTCACATTTAGTATCGGAGCTTCGGTTACATGATTAACCTAAGTCGATACCTTGATCCAATATAGATGGGTAAGGTGTTATCACCTTAGACTGGATATAGAGTGTATATGTATGGGAGAGTGCATATTTGTTATAAACTTTGGTTCTCAAAACTATATAGTAATATAGTATAAGTCGCATGCACATAAGTACTATACACACAGTTTTCTTTTATGAGAGACTGGTCATTCTTGTTATAGATAAGGATGAGTCGGCATACAAGAAACACCGTGATATCTGCTTCAGGAGTGGAGGATGGGGCGGGATCAGGAGCTGCTACATCTGATATCCAAGCCATGTTCAATGCTATAATGGCTAACATGATGAGGAGTACCTTTGGGGTAGGAGCAGGTGGAGGTGCTCCAGTGCAAGCGCCTAGGGCTGATTTCGCCAAGCTAAGCAAAGACTATTCCACTCTTGGAGGGAATCCCTTTCATGGACGGAGTTAGCCATAGAAGTGCAAGATTGATTAGATACTTATGAGCGCATCTTCGGTGATATGGTGGTGGAAGATTCTATGAAAAGGAAGCTAGCTTCGAGATAGCTTCAAGCTAGGGCCATGAATTGGTGGAATGCTGTCACTATTGGTATTCCTGAAGGTCAGTTCTCTTAGGATCAGTTTAGGATAAGGTTTGAGGAGAAGTTCATCCCGGCTGCCCAAAAGTTGGTGTTATTTTGAAAATTTGCTGATATCAAGCAAGAAGAAATGACAGTCTCAGAATATGTTGTGGAGTTTGATGCCTTATCAAAGTATGGGATGTCATTCATCGACACTCCTTTAAGGAAGAATGAGAAGTTCATCATAGGATTGGGTGACCCTCTCAGAGAGAAGCTAGTGGACTATATAGATGAGTCATTTGAGAAGTTGGTAGAGAAGGCGCTACGCTATGAGAGCTTGTTCCCTAAGACCAAGATTGCTATTGTTGTTTCTGCTAAGAAAGAGAAGCCAAAGTTGCAGCTAGGCGGTGAAGGCAACAAGAAGTGGAATAGGAAGAGGAAGCAACCTCAGGGTAAGGGTGGTAAGAAGAAAGGTAAATGGGAACCTACTTGCTATGGTTACAACGAAAAGGGGCATTTGATTAAAGATTATAAGACGAGTGAGAAGAGGAAATGTTACAATTGTAACAAGCCTGGGTACCTTAACAAGAATTTTCCAGAACCAGTGAAGGATAAGCAGGTGATGAAAGTGTATGATTTAAATGAAGTCCTGACTTTGTCGGGTGCTCCCTTGATGAAGGAAAATGGAAAGGGAGTCATCATTCATGGTATGCTTTCTATTGGTGATGTTGTTGTTCGAGTTTTGTTTGATATCGGTGCTTCTCATTCATTCATCTGTAGCGACCTAGTAGATAGATTAGGATTGAAATCTGAGATAGTAGACTGATCCTTTAATCGTGACAAACCTTGTTGGAGGCTCTACTAGTCTTTGTATAGTTTATCGTGGCTTAGTTTTATCAAGTCATGGATATTCTTTGGTTTATGATTGTTTTGTTTTGAACTTTGTTGGGTTTAGGATTATCTTGGGTATGGACTGGCTTAGGAAGTATGCAACCATAGTGGATTGCGAGAAGCTATTGGTGACAGTCGGAGATGTGGATAGGTGAACGGTAGTGATTAGCTACCTACTAGAGGATGGGGTGATGGTTAGCTTTCCATATTCTCTTGAGGTTCCTTATGAGGGATTGTAATCAATGCCTATCGCTAGAGAGTATCTGGATGTCTTTGAGAAAATGACTGGATTGCCGCTGCATAGAGAGATCGAGTTTAGGATGGATTTGGTGAAGGAAGCCAGATCGGTAGTTATGCCTTTGAGGCGTATGGCACCCAGAGAGCAAAAGGAATTAGAGGTGCAAGTGAATGACTTATTGAAGAAAGGGTTCATTTAAAGGAGCATATCTGAGTGGGGCGCACCTGTAGTATTCGCAACGAAGGCGGATCGCACTTTGAGGTTGCGTGTGGAATATCGTTAGCTGAATAAAGTGATAAAGAATAATAAGTATCCACTCATCGATGACTTGTTTGATCAGCTGCATGGTGCAAAGTTGATCTCTCAAATGGATTTGGCAACGGGATTTCACCAGTTTAGAGTAGCAAAGGAGAATGTGCCTATTACTACATTTTATACGCCATCATCGGGGTTCCATGAGTGGTTGGTGGTGCCTTTTGGATTAACCAATGCTCCGACATACTTTATGGATCTCATGAATTGGGTTTTCAGAGACCAGTTAAATAAATTCGTGCTTGTGTTCGTGGATGATATTCTGATCTACTCTAGAACTGAAGAGGAGCACAAGATGCACTTGAGAATTGTGCTAGAGATATTAAGGAAGCATAAGTTGAGAGTGAACTTCTCTAAGTGTCACTTCTGGAGAGAAGAAATGAGATTCTTGGATCATGTCATTTCAGGATGGGGTATAGCGGTGGATCTTGCGAAGGTGGCAGAGGTCCAGGATTGGAATCAGTCCAAGAATGCAATGGATGTGAGGAGTTTCCTCGGATTGGCAGGATACTATAGACGCTTTATAAAGGACTTCTCGAAGGTAGCGGCACCATTGACCAATTTGACGAAGAAGAATCAGACTATTGTGTGGAATGTGAAGTGTGAGCATGCATTTTTGATTCTAAAGGAGAGGTTGATGAGTGGACCAGTTTTGACTATTCCAAGTAGGAATGAGGAGTTGACAGTATGCATAGATGCTTGTGGTACTAGGTTGGGTGAGGTTTTGGTGCAGAAAGGAAAAGTTGTTGCCTATGCTAGTCGACAGCTAAAGCCGCATGAGAGGAATTATCCAACTTATGATTTGGAGTTGGAGAGATTTTTTTTTCTTTGAAGATGTGAAGGCACTATCTATTGCGAGAGAGGTTGAGTTGTTTACAGACCACAAATCCTTGAAGCACCTTCTCTCTCAAAAGGATCTCAACCTTCGTCAGCAATGGTGATCGGAGTTCTTGGCTTCTTATAATTTTAATATTTCCTATACTCTGAAAAAGGGAAACGCGGTCACTGATGCATTGAGTAGAAGACATGCAAATTTGGGAGCAATGTTCTTGAAATGGAAGAAGATAGAATACATTAATAGATATGATTTCAGGCCTCATTGCGAGTTGGAACCAGATATGTTAGCAAATTTGTTAATCAGACCTACTCTAAAATTGAAAGAATTGGTGCTAATCAAAAGCAAGATGTTAGGTTAGTGGAGATCATAGCAAAGATAGTAGAGGGAGTTGAATCTAAAGACATGAAGCAATACGAACTCAACCGAGAAGGTTGGCTTCGTAAGGATGGATGACTATTTGCTCCCGATGTTGATGGGTTATGAGATGAAGTATTACAAGAGTGTTACTATTCCAGGTTAGCCGTTCATCCCGACGGTAACTAGATGTACCGAGATATGAAGTGAACATATTATTGGGAAGGCATGAAGAGGGATGTTGGGGCATTCAATTCAAAGTGTATGTACTATCAGTTGGTAAAGGCAGAGCAGAACAAACCTAGTGTATTATTGCAACCGCTAGAAATTACTGAGTGAAATGGAAACATGTAACAATGGATTTTATAGATGGACTACCGAGGACTTGAGTAGGATATGATGGCATTTGGGTAATAGTAGATCGGTTGACCAAGAGTGCAAGATTTATACCTGTCAAGTTAAGTAAAACATCATCCAAGTAGGCAGATTTGTATGTTAAATGGATAGTACGATTCTATGGTGTGCCGAAGAGCATTGTGAGTGATCGAGATCCATTGTTCACTAGTGGATTTAGAAGAGCTTACAGGAGGCGTTAGGGACCGAGCTACATTTTAGTACAACTTATCACCTGCAGATGGAAGGGCAAACCGAGAGGGTAAATCGTATGATGGAAGATCTCTTGCGAGCATGCATTATAGACTTTGGGGGATCATGGGATGATCATTTCCATTTGGTGGAGTTTACATACAACAATAGTCATCAGTCGAGTATTGGTATGGCACCGTATGAAGCATTATACGGCCAACCATGTAACACTTCTTCATGTTGGTGGAAAGCGGGTGAGAAGCTAATATTTGGGCCAGATATGATTAGAGAGACTTCGGAGAAGATTGAGGTCATTCTGCAATGAATGAAAGCTGCCCAGGGTTAGCAGAAAAGATACGCTGATAAGAGACAAAGGTATTTATAATTTTCTATTGGAGATATGGTATTTGTAAAGGTTTTTCCTCTTAAGAATGTGGTTTGGTTCGGTAGAAAGGCGAAATTGGCACCAAGATTTGTAGAACCTTTTCCGATAGTCGAGAGAATCAAATGGCTGGCATATAGAGCCGACTTACCTCAGAGGATGGCGGGCGTGCACAATGTTTTTCATGTCTTTACCCATGGAAGTTTGTGCATGACTCAAGCGTGATGATTATACCGGATCATCTAGAAGAAGTTGAGGTAGAACCAGAAGTTATTAGACTTTGTAAGCTGGTTCATATTGTTGTGTACGATACGAAACAACTTAGGAGGAAGATGGTGAAACTAGCGAAGGTACAATGGAGCAGAAGTGATGACGATTGTATGTGGAAGACGAAGGAGAGCATAAGGACTAAGTGTCCAGAGCTCTTTGAATGGTAAGATCCACCGTTTATCGTATTTACTTTCACCATTGTAAGTAATATTGATAGATTAGTATTCCACATGCTAGGATAAGTGATTGGTTACATGGTTGTTTGATTGATATAGTTGATGGTTGTTCGTGGTTAATAGGCATGCTGAATGACTATGATGCTTATACCTTGGCTTGTTAGTGGGTTTTGGGGGTGAAATTCGTAAAGGGGGAAAGTGTAACGACCCGTATTTTACATATAGCAAGATCGTGAAATATTATTATTTTAATTGTATGAGGTCGTATGATTCTAAAAATTTAGGATATGACTCTTAGGGGCATTTACACACCTATGATTTTTCCCGAATTTCTATGTGACCATTTTGACCCTGAAAACCTTGTTTGAACTATAACTTTTGATAGGAATTGAATTAGGGTCTCAAACTAGTTCTATTGCTTCAGGATGATGGTTTCCAATTTCGTAGAGTGGTCATAATAGAATAACTGACTTATGGTTAGGGAGTTATGCCTATTTTAATTTTTAAAAACCACTGGTCCGAATTAATGTGTAATTAGTGAAGCCCATTAGTTGGCCCATTAGTCTAATTAGAGAATTCCTATAAATAGGGGCTGTAAGAGTCAAATGAAAACTTTTCCCTCTCATTCCAAATTAGGTCTAAACCCTAATTAGCCCTAAATCCATCATAATTCATCAAAATTTCTTATTAGATCAAACTAGATTGTTGATTAGCGATTAAATCTTCAATTAGAAGATAGAGATCATTGGTTTGCTTGATTTAAAGCACTTATCTTCGCTGTCCGGATTGGATCTTTGTTGTTCGGATTAATCTATACAGGAATTGGTTGGATTTGGTAATCAGTGAGTGATTTATGTCTTCTCACTATACTGTGCATGTTTATATGGTAGAATTATATGATTTAACATGTTTTAAATTGATTTTTGGCTATAAAAACTTTTCTAACTTTAATTACATATTAACCTATGAATTAGGCCTAGATTGATTATAAATCACCATTGCTTATGCTCATATATTCATGCTACATGTAGATCTATGTTAGAAATTGACTTGTTTATCTTATTTTTATGGATTGCATGTTTGATTGGATGAAATTGCTTGTTGTTCTATGTTTGGATGTTATGATTTTATGTTGTTTTCTAGTGTTATGTTTGCATAGGAAGTCAGGTTGGAGAATTGAGCAAATTGGAGGTAAAATTGGTCGGAATTGGACTAAACTTGGTAGATAGGCTATGGAGGATGGTAGGAGGCTATGGACTAACTCGCATAACATTTGGAGCTAAGGGTTAAACTCAGTCCCGAGTTAAGGACGTTTGGTCGGTACCGAGTTATGAGAAAAGTGGCTATGACTCGGTCTCTGCTATGTGTGGGTAGGGATTGGTCAAAGGAGCTAGTCTATGGCTTGGTGTGGGAATTTGGCTAAGTGATGGATTGGGTGACAAGTTATCTCTAGAACTTGGAAATGGTGCTTTGGATTGGGACCAAGTTATCAAAAAGGGGTGAGTCGGGGTCTAAGGCACCTAAGGAAGAGTACTAGAGACAAGAAAGGAGAAGATAACCAATTATTTGTTAAGTTATTTACTCGGTACCGAGTTAAGGGCTTAGGTCGGTATCGAGTTATCACATTTAGTGGTGTGGATGTGGAACTTTCATGGCAGGAAGAGGATGCTATGTAGGTCATGCTAGAGGCGTTGGCTCGTTCGAATCAAGGGTGGATGGTGATATAACAGCATGATGAAATGCTATGGCTTCCGATGTTGGCTCGTGTAGGGAGTAAGTTCCGAAGATGGTGGCTCGTAAAGGAGGGAGCCATAGGATCGAGGAGCATGAGGGTTGTTCCTCGTGAATAATGGAAACTAAATTGAGATAGAATGGCTCATTGTCCAAATGTAACAAAGGAGGGCTCAGTTATATGTGCTAAGGAATCGTTGACACTCGAAGAGTTTTCAGTTGTACTCAAAGCAGGGGTATTGTAAGTGGAGATGCCCATAGGTCAATGGAGAGACCCATATACCTTGAATATGTAGCTTTGGGTCTAGTGTCCAGCTTTGGGATGCGAGACATGTATCCAGCTTTAGGCTGTAAGATACGAGAGTACAACAGATAACCGGGATTTCCATTAGTCTTTGGCTTGTGGGTCATACCAGTTACCATATATTTAGGGAACATGGATGGAGTGATAGTTAGGGTTGCTTGGTGGATGTTATGGTTGCTATGATTGCTTTGGTTGCTTTCTTAAGTAGGCTATCACTCATAGATATATAGGGAACTAGGTTTTGGAGATAAGAATAGCAGGAAGATTGATATCCTTTATTTGGTTGGTAGTATGTCTTTATGATATTGTAGAGTAGCATATTATAACATTATGTGCTAACTCTTTGGTCAGGTATGGTTTGTGTACCTTTGCTCCTTACCATATTTACCTATATAGCATTTTGAGATTCATTTACCGCTCAAACTAGACTATTGTCTGACTTGAGGTTTTATACTTTGCTTCTTATTATCTCAGGTACTCTTAAATGAGTAGAGTAGATAACAAGCCTATGTTACGTAGTTGCCGTTTGAAGGACGAGCTGGATGGAGACATCTCGTATTATATACATATATGGAGTCTACGCTTATTCCGCTGAGCAACACTGTGGAGCCCGTGACAGTGCTTGCTATTATTATTTGTCAAAATAGTTTTTTTTGAGTTTGTTCCGGTTGTATAAACTCTAATATTGATGTATAATTCTATAGATATTATACTCTGATGATGATGGTCGGTTCACATTGTTATTGTTGTTCTTCTGTTATACCTACGATATTATATTTTATCCATGCGCTATGAGTTATGACATGTTTAATTGATTTATTTCGACCCTGATTATCGTTCTATATCGGCCAGGCACGACAGTAGTGCACTATTTATATACTATTAGTGCTGATGGTATAGGGCGGTCGTCACACAAACAATCTGCATTTTCCATGGTTGAATGTTCGGTATTGAATACTGCAGATGTATTTGGTGCCAACTTTCGATGGTCGGAAAGGCAGGTCATTACAATGTAGATGTAGGCACCCAAAATACCCTTAGAAAATAAAAAAATATGGGTGATAATAAGTCAAACCTTTATCCATAATTGTTGAGTCAAAGTTTTATGCTTAATTTGAGCTAATAAGCCTTTATTCGTGTATATCTCATATTATTGATTGTTCTGTATTAAGGTGTAAAACCCTGCACCCCAGTGGATCTGAATTTTCGCTTGATCGAAAACCCAAGTCCACCAAAGTATGGATCGTTGGTTTGGTATTCGACAATCAAAACAAAGGAATGCATATTAGAGCACTAATGATAAACTTACAACAGAATAGAAAAATATAACAAGTCACATATATACCGACCAAGATTTGACACTTCCAAATAAAGTGTCCTTGTTAACGCCGAACACACAAAACAACGGTACCTATCCTGCAATCTATACTATCGGTTGTAATGAGGAGGGAGTCAGAACAACATTCTGGTGGTTGGTAAAATTATATATTTTGTACATAACACTAGTTTATAATGATTATCTTGTGAGAAATGCGGATTAAGGATCTTAAGGCTAGAATTAACACTAGAGGGGGGTGAATAGTGTTTTAAGAAATTTGTTAATGTTTTTGAGTTTATCTAACTTTATTAACAATGTATACACTAATTAGACACAGATATGAACACAGAATCAAACATAGATGCAAATATAAAGTAAAAGCAGTAAAGGAAAGAACACACCGGATTTTATACTGGTTCGGAGTTACCCTACATCCAGTCCCGTACAACTAAGTACGGATTTCCTTTCAAAAGCAATTCAACAATTACAACCCTCGATTTCAAGGCTACGAGGTACACCCTCCAGAATAACAATCCTCTGGGTAGAGATACTTGATTTCCGGGGCAACAAGTTCACCCAATTGATTTCCAAGGCTACAATCACACCTTTTCTCGCTTGATTGATTTCAAAGGCTACAATCACACCTTTTCTTGCTAATATATTACAAAGAAGTCTATAACTCTGAATAGCACTGAGAACCTTGTAGAGATAGTGATGTAGAATCAAACTAGAAGTAATCGAGTATGATTCGATGTTGATTTCGGCAGAGTAATGGTATGATTTTGTAATAAGAAATGTGGAAGATGAAGAGGAGTGAAAATCAGAAAAATATGATTAAAAATTCGTTGAAACTGACCCCTATTTATAGAAAACCAACAGCCATGACCATTCATGAAGAGTTATGGCGAATAAACACTTCTTTTGAAATTTGAATTTGAACTTCAACTGTCACTATGTCGACATACTACCTAGGGGCATGTCGACATCCCTCAACCAAAAATGATAATTTGAATTTCTATAAAAACAATATTTATCTTATATAAAAACTATTTAAAACTTTATAAATATACTTGAATATAGTTGAAATTCATAAGTAAATATAAAGAACAATAAATACATAATTTAACTATAATTTAATATTTAAATCTAAGTATAAATATGAAAAGTTAAATATATTATTTGAAAAGACATTTAAAATCAGGAGTATTTTGACTTTGAAATTAAAGATGTTTTGAGGCTAAAATTATTTAAAATCAGGATAGAGAGTTTTGAATCTTTTAAAAGGAAAGTTTGGAAATCATTTTGAAAACAAGATAATTTTGTAAAATCATTTGAATTAAAATTAGTGGATACAAAACAATGTCCTACTAGATTTTCGTAGGTTCCATCCTACTTAGGGTTCCATCCCTTTAACGGGCTCGAACTGGATTCCCTTCCACGAATAAATTGGATATTAAGATGCCAGTGCTTTTCTACGAGTTTTAACAAATATTCCTAATAAAACAGACTTAACCTTGAACTCTTGATAATCTTGATACTCATGAGTCTTCTATCTCTGTATCTTGAATCTCTAAACTGTACAGTCTTCATTCTTGATACCTGCATGGTTAGATCCTGCAAATACATATATATCTAAACTTGTAATATTAGTATTTATATTTTATAATCTATTCTAAGGTTGTTGTCATCAAAACCATCATCTCAAGGACTAACAATCTCCCCCTTTTTGATGATGACAACCTTTGTTTATAAAATATTCCTTCTATCCTAATAACTGCACATAAAACTAACAACTCCCCCTTAATTAATGCCTAACTACCCTATTTTATACTTCTCCCTCTTTGTTATCAACAAAAATTTACTCCCTCTTACTCTTGGACTTTAGTACCTGCATTGATAAACTATACAACGAAATATATAATATATAGATTAAGAAATAATGATACTTATGAGCATAATAACTTAACTAAAAACTATATTCATTTTAATGTATATATATACATGTTTCACACAGCAAACTTCAAACCAAATGAAATCAATCCACACAAAGTATCAATCCAAACCAAACCAAATCAAAAAAATTAATTCAAACAAATCAATCAAAGAAAGAAAATTAAACGTTACGAGGAACATCAACCCATCCTTCTTCTCCAAAGATAGGGTCTTGTTTGATGGCATCCCAATTTTCATTATCAACAGATAGAGAAACGGGAGCATGTGCTTCGTTATCATCATTGTGCAGGGAGGAGATCTTCCATCGAATTGCATAGAAGTGTCTCTCTTGTTCCTTGATCATCTTCATTTGACTTAATTCTAAGTGACGCTGATTACGGAGGATGATAGAGAGAATATTCTTGAATGAATTGAGTGTTTCTTCAAGATTTTCAGATAGATTATGAATAGGATTGGCCATAATTGAATTAGAAAAAGAAATGAAGGATATAGATAATGAGAAATAAATTTCAGTGAAGATTTCTGGAAGACAAAGGTATATATAGGTGTAGAAATTCGTTTGAAATGAATAGACATTTGGTATTTATTCAAATTTCAAATTCAAAATAAATAGTCACTTCTGACCAGTACATGTCGACATGGTCAAGGGAGGTATGTCGACATACTTCAGTGAAAATTGATGATAATTTTATTTTGTGAATAATGATGTATATATATTTCTAGAATATACTAACATTTATTCTAGATATAAAATAAGCTAGATGACAGGAAGGAAATTCAATTTCATTGCATAATTGGATAATACAATGATTAAACATAAGGAACAATACGAACATTCGAAACAAACTAAGACAAATACAATAAGATACTAAAAGATAAAACTAGTTAGAAGATGAAGATGATGAAGATAGTCCAAGTTTCTTGCTGACTTTTGAAAAGAACTTGTTCATCTTCAAAGACATGTTATCCAACTTCTTACTAACGGATCGTTTTAAAATCTGTTGATTCTCCACAATTATCTTTTGGTTTTTGAGAAGGGTTTTGTTGGATGGATTGGAAGGATATTCAATACTTTCTAAGGATGTTTCACCTTCTTCTTCTTCTTCTATTTCCATTTCATCCCTTTCTTCTTCTTCTTCCTCTTCCATTTCTTCATGAGCCAAACGCTCTTCCTTTTTGGTAAGAGTCTCATAAGATTGAAAAACATATGGGATTTTCATGGGAGAAATGTTTGAGATATTAAAAACTTTTCTAGAGACAAATTCTTCACCTTTGAAATCCACTCCAAAATAGTTAAAAATCCGAGTAAGGTAAATTCCATGATATAAAGTGTTTTCTCCCATTTCAAAATTTTTAGGACGAAGTTCATCCAAAATAACTTGCGCCCAATTGATGTCATAATTTCCGAAAATACCAAAAAGTGCTTAGCACACTTTTGAAGTAGGATTGTTAAAATTACCCGATCTTGGGGTCAAAGTATGTTGTAAAAGAAGATTGACAATCCTTGCTTTAGGACGAAAGTTTCGGTTTTTAAATTCAAAGTTTTCATCTCCTTCAAAAATATGATGAAATGTCTCACGATCATATTCATCGATTTTAAAACTAGAAAGATCCATTCCCCTGCTTTTGCAATTAAGAATGGTACCCAAGAGATCACAATTCAAAACAATTTGAGTCCCTTTGACACTACTCCAAATCTCATTCTCATTTCCATTATAAAAAGCACGGTTTAGATTAGCAAAAAAGATTTTGACAAGATTAGGATAGCAAACAAAATTGTTTTGAGAAGAGTCAATAAGACTTAAAACACCATTGTTTGCAAAAAGAGAATCAATTTCATAAGAAGAAAAATCTTGAAAAATAGCAAATTTTCCGGGATGGACTTTGGCATAATTAGCATAATTGATGTATGCTTTAATTGCCTCTGGATCATTGAATAATTTCTCTTTGATTTTTCTGGAAATTCTCATGGTTGAGGGGTTGCTTGAAGAAGCCATTAGAGTAGAGAGTAGAGTGCTTGAAGATATGAAGAGAGAGTTTGAATTTGAAAATGAAAGTGAAAAGATGGAGGGAAATTCAAACATTTGAATTCAAAATTTGAAATTCAAATTCAGGTAGGCATGTCGACATCGTGGTAGGGGCCATGTCGATATGTGCCTGTGAATTTTTCATGATATGATTTTCCTAAGATATCTAATATACATATATATAAATATTATTATTAATGTCTATATTTCTGAAATATTATTTTACTTATAATATATTTCAGAATGTGTCAAAAATAATAAAAATAATAATAAAATAATAGTAAAAATAGAAAATAAATTTTAAAATTCAAACAGCATACCAATTCAAAATCAATCAATCAAACAATCAAGCAACTAATTCTATGCAAGCAATTTCAACCAATTATATTGTAAACGTGTACCTTTTTCTGAGTCCGTTTCTTTGAACTCGTCGGAGTCGTGAACTGCAGTGAAACACAAATTCGAGTTATCTGTCTTTTGATCATCATCACTTGAGGACGAGTCTGAGTCATCTAGAGTAGCAGTAAATGCATGCTTCCGTTTCTTTGCTGGTTCATTGTTCATAGGAGGATTCTGCCTTTCGGAATTCTTAAAGTTGTTTCTCTTGGAACTATTCAATTTTCTGTACTTCAGAAATTTCCTAAAATTTCTGGTCATAAATGCTATCTCTTCATCATTGTCACTGTTTGAGTCTGATCCATCGGTCAATGCATTGAATGCCATTGATTTCTTTTCAGATGCTTTGCTTTCTCTTCTCTCGATCATTTGAACTTCAAACGACATTAGATTTCCAATCAATTCTTCTATCTTTAAAGTACTGATGTCATTTGCCTCTTCAATTGCAAGTGTCTTTTGATCCCATTCTGGAGTGAGAGAATTAAAAAAATTTCTGACTTGATCTTCTTCCGAAAATTCCTTTCCCAAAGATATTAAAGAATGCACAATATCTTGAAATCGACTATACATATCTGAAATAGACTCATTAGTATTCATTTTAAATAACTGAAACTGATTTGTGAGCATGGAAATTTTGGTCTGTTTAACTTTGCTTGTTCCTTTGTGAGTTACTTGCAAAGTTTTCCAGATTTCATATGCAGACTTACAAACTGACACTCTATTAAATTCATTTCTTTCAAGTGAACAAAACAGAATATTCATTGCCTTAGAGTTATTTTGTGCAACAGTCTTTTACTCAGTGGTCCACTGTGCAAAATTAGTTGTGGGTTCAGAATATTCAGTTTTTGTGATATTCCAAGTATCTAATCCTATAGATTGTAAATATATTCTCATCCTACATGCCTAATATGCATAGTTACTGCCATTAAAAAGTGGTGGTCTGGCAGTAGACTGACCTTCTACAAATGAACTAGTGTTGGTGGTAATAGCAGTACTAGTGTTAGTAGCCATTTTGAAAATTTTCAAAATTCAGATAATGAAACTTTTGAAAACAAAGCTCTGATACCAAATGTGAGAAATGCGGATTAAGGATCTTAAGGCTAGAATTAACACTAGAGGGGGGTGAATAGTGTTTTAAGAAATTTGTTAATGTTTTTGAGTTTATCTAACTTTATTAACAATGTATACACTAATTAGACACAGATATGAACACAGAATCAAACATAGATGCAAATATAAAGTAAAAGCAGTAAAGGAAAGAACACACCGGATTTTATACTGGTTCGGAGTTACCCTACATCCAGTCCCGTACAACTAAGTACGGATTTCCTTTCAAAAGCAATTCAACAATTACAACCCTCGATTTCAAGGCTACGAGGTACACCCTCCAGAATAACAATCCTCTGGGTAGAGATACTTGATTTCCGGGGCAACAAGTTCACCCAATTGATTTCCAAGGCTACAATCACACCTTTTCTCGCTTGATTGATTTCAAAGGCTACAATCACACCTTTTCTTGCTAATATATTACAAAGAAGTCTATAACTCTGAATAGCACTGAGAACCTTGTAGAGATAGTGATGTAGAATCAAACTAGAAGTAATCGAGTATGATTCGATGTTGATTTCGGCAGAGTAATGGTATGATTTTGTAATAAGAAATGTGGAAGATGAAGAGGAGTGAAAATCAGAAAAATATGATTAAAAATTCGTTGAAACTGACCCCTATTTATAGAAAACCAACAGCCATGACCATTCATGAAGAGTTATGACGAATAGACACTTCTTTTGAAATTTGAATTTGAACTTCAACTGTCACTATGTCGACATACTACCTAGGGGCATGTCGACATCCCTCAGCCAAAAATGATAATTTGAATTTCTATAAAAACAATATTTTTCTTATATAAAAACTATTTAAAACTTTATAAATATACTTGAATATAGTTGAAATTCATAAGTAAATATAAAGAACAATAAATACATAATTTAACTATAATTTAATATTTAAATCTAAGTATAAATATTAAAAGTTAAATATATTATTTGAAAAGACATATAAAATCAGGAGTATTTTGACTTTGAAATTAAAGATGTTTTGAGGCTAAAATTATTTAAAATCAGGATAGAGAGTTTTGAATCTTTTAAAAGGAAAGTTTGGAAATCATTTTGAAAACAAGATAATTTTGTAAAATCATTTGAATTAAAATTAGTGGATACAAAACAATGTCCCACTAGATTTTCGTAGGTTCCATCCTACTTAGGGTTCCATCCCTTTAACGGGCTCGAAGTGGATTCCATTCCACGAATAAATTGGATATTAAGATGCCAATGCTTTTCTCCGAGTTTTAACAAATATTCCTAATAAAACAGACTTAACCTTGAACTCTTGATAATCTTGATACTCATGAGTCTTCTATCTCTGTATCTTGAATCTCTATACTGTACAGTCTTCATTCTTGATACCTACATGGTTAGATCCTGCAAATACAAATATATCTAAACTTGTAATGTTAGTATTTATATTTTATAATCGATTCTAAGGTTGTTGTCATCAAAACCATCATCTCAAGGACTAACATATCTTCCATCTCATGTTATGTTGGTCTACACCTTTAATTAATCATCTCGACTCCACGTCCACATACGATCTGTTCTCATCTACCCTCTATAGATTCATAATTACATATATATATATAAAGATATATCATATGGTCCCCAAATGGACTTAGATACTATCCCTGCTCGTATCTCCGAATCAGCACACCGTCAGGATCCCTCACCCTCGCTGTGTCACAATCTTATTACTGTATAATTTGAGGGACTCCCATAGTGCCTAATGACGGCTTTTCGTACATTTTGACATACTCTTTCTCACTTCTGAGGATTTACTACTTTGTCTGCTTCCTATTGTGGACTCGACTCCACGAAACACCCAATCGTTTTTGAAAGAACTCCTTTTGGGTTAACTAGCCTTACCCCAACAAACTAACTAGCAAACAAATGTGGCGATGCATAATCCAACATGGTCTACCGTGGTAGGTGGCGAAGACCAGTTAGGTGTAACCCTATCTTTCCCGTTTAATCGCTAAGGCCTGATGACATATTGCCCAATACGAGCCCCACCTCTGAGTTTTGGTACCAACAATTATTGTATAGTGCTCGATATCGCCCATCATCCTGTTTAGATTGCCTAATGCAATCAAGGTAATGCCCCTCCTAAAACTATATTTGAAGCAGACTATTCTATCTGTTGGTGGTATTCCTTATCTATACGCAACGTATAAATATTCCGCGGGTCATATTATCCATTTAACTATACTTTATATGATAATTCACACTCGTCATAAACGCATATTCGAGATTTCTTATACATATTCATATATATATATATTCCATACTTACTTAATTATCATGTCCTTACAGTTTTATGGTTTACTCTAGGTCTTCATTTTATTATGCATTTATCCTTTTTTTACTTCAAATTTATTTATCGCTTCCCTCTTGTCAAGTTCACAATATCATTTCCATTCCTTCATCTGTATTCCCATTTTATCTTTTTATTCCATCTTTCCTATGCTTTAAATTCTCTTTTTATTTACTTTTCTATTGTTATTTCTCATTTTTTCTTCATATTTAATTGTTGGGGTTTACTGAATTTTAATGTGTTGGAACTACATTTCTATCATAAAATGTTAACACTATAATTTCCATATCTTATCCAAAAAGAGAGTTTTATGCGGTGTTTGTAATTATAAAGAACTATCTTTTCTTTTTCTTATTTGAAATAGACGGTACAAAATACGGTAAATATCCCTATTTTGTATATCTTTTTCTTTCTAGTTGTATTCCTTGCCATTTTAAACGTCAAACTTTCTATTATTTAAACTTGATAATACATAGAAATCTACTTGTAATATTCCAATTTCCAACAAATTAAAATATCATTAAAACCCCTAAAATCTTAATAAACCTTTCTTTTAATTAATTCATATCCATCGCATAAATACCAATTCTATTCATTATACATCAAAGTTTATTAAATAGTAAATTTAGGAAAGTTTTCAAATTTCATCTAATCTTACTATAATTCGTTCCATAATCATTTTTATTAGATCTATTCCATTTAAATTCATTATAGGTAAACAATATATTTACTTCTAGTCATTAAGCATTTTCAATTATAAATCTAATCATTACGCACTTGCAAATACAAATCTAATCTTTACGCACTTGCAAATATAAATCTAATCATTACACGCTTACCGGTTTAAATCCAAATTGATTATAAATAGGTATGATTAAAATAGTAATGAAATAAATCTAATTTTGTTGCAAAACATATAATTTTTCCCACTCAACATTAGCCTAAGCTCTAGATTTGAGAAAATTGACGTCTAATCGGTAGCTTTCCTCCTTGATTGCTTGCCTTGCTTCTTGATTTGACCTTAATATTGATTTGGACTTTGATTTGGATTTTTAATTTGATATTTGGGGGAGAACTAGGGTTTGAGGAGAAATTTTGACAACATATGCTTATTGCACGTTTCAACAGAGATTAAGGTTTTGGTTTACTAGCTAATTTATAGAGTTAGGTTGGAAACTAGGACCACCAAATCAACTCAAGTGCAGATCCGAATCACTTATCGTAGTCTTCAAGTGCAAGAAATTGATCCCCTCCGTTCAATCATCGACAAACGAACTATATACGTCCCGATTTAACAAAGTGTGGGCCGACCGCTACTAGGGATAGACCAACCATCACTCGACCTAGCCTATGTATGGGTCGACCCGACTTTTTTAATTTTTAATATATGTATATATATACACACTTTTCGTTCTCGTTTTGTCACCGCAACTCTCATACTAACTTGGATTCCAACAAGTTATAAATGAAAATTGTCCGAAAAATCGCTATGAACACAATGGTGCAAGTTTCATAGCAAAATTCAGATATTTGTGAAAATTGCTTTTAAGCCCTTATTTTTGTTTAACTAATTTTCTTATTAAATTTCCGTTTTAAATTCGTTTAAATTTTCGAGGTGTTACATTCTCCTCCCTAAAATAATTTCATCTCCAAAGTTCTTCAAGGACTAAACAATGCAACATAACGTACAACCATTCTAAACTAACAATTAGTTAGTGTACAAATAATTTTGTAACCAATCGTGTACAGGTGCACGGTGTATCACAACATGTATGATATGTAAACTGAGCGATTCTAAATTGGCACGTACTATATGAATACTTTCTTAAAAATTTATTTTGAAATTATGATCCAAACACCCTAAATATACAGGTAGTTGTATATGAATGCAACTTTTTGAAAAATCAAAAATCATTTTTCATCCAAATTTTTCCACATTTCTACGAATAGAAGTATAGTTCAACCAATTTCGCATCCAATACCTACCATCCAAATGTCTCGTACCCGTTAGTAACATCCAAATTTTTTAAAAAAAATCAAATTTTCTAGACCTATCCTCTATGTGCCGAGAAGAGGATTTAAATGAAAAATTCCATATTTCCATTCCTTTTCTCTTGCATGCCCAACCTCCCACTGTACTTTGGAACCTTCTCTTATGCCTAGGTATCTTCTTTCAAATTTTCCAAGTATAATTTGCATAGATAAAATTTTATTTTCAAAGTTTTGAAAACACTATTATCTCAAAAATCAACTTTTTTATATGTTTATTGTAACATCCCCTATCTGGAGGCCCGAAGCTAAGCGCTACAGATGCTGCAATCATCCATAGTATTAACTTCCGGTGACCAAATACCTAAATATTAATGCTATCCATAATATCAGAAGCACTTGAAATAAAATCATCACAGATTAAAACAACTTTTCTCACTACATTTCAAAACATAATTTAATATCCAAGTTACATAATCCCAAACGTTTCCCAGGCATTGAACGGATATAATTATTACAAAATACGACAAGAATGACCTATGAAGATGTCCCCTTGGATAATCAGAATACTAGATAGTCATAATAGACTTAATACAACACAGCGGAAATAAAACATAACAACTCCTAAATAGCTAGCATCAGCAACCTGCTCGTCTCCGAAAACTTTATCCTTCCACCTACTAAAACTTGAAAATCCTCAACCATCAGCCTACTCAAATCAATTTTTGAGCACCCGAGAGTTTAAGGGGAAAACAAAAACTTCGAGTCAGACGTAAATCCTGGTGTGAATAATACTATACATCTCGGTTATATGATATTAAGTGAGACCACACCGCTTAGCGGAACGGGTTTCCCCTCACTAATATCCTTTTAAAAGCTTATCTGTTGCAAATCAAAATCCTGCAATCAAACTGGTTAAAACAATCATAGCATTATCATATATGCATATAAATCAGGTAACAAATGGACTATCTGTCCGAACAATATAGTTTTGTTTGGCTAACTACTAATCTTTGGCTTACTAGGGCCTACCAGACAAAATAAACAAATAATCTAACTTCTGTTAGATACTCCTCTTCTGAACGGTCTATCCCTAACTTACTTCTCCCAGGGTCAACTGAACCTAATGGTTTTGCGGGCTCACCAATAACCTATCTCTCCCTGTATGTATTCCTTTCTGTGTGTAATATCATTTTAGTCTTACCTGTGACAAAGCCCTACACATTGGAATTTTGGACTGATATTAGCTAGGGGCTACTAGCTAAAGTATAGGGCGTGACCCCATACCAGTCCCAACTGGTATTCTAATATCTAAGCCATTTTACTTAGAGTCAACTACCCATAAATTTTCCTTGAAAACCTTTTCTTTCAAAATGATTTAATCCTTTTAAATCATACTTAAACAAGGAAAATATTCTATACTTTACTCAAATCACTTTGCCATGTTAAATATACTTTACCCAAAACATTGTTGATGAACAATCAAAATCTTTGTTTAAACCTTTAAACGATATCTTTCTAAACCATTGAAAGTACCACTTTCGAAACTCTTGAAAGTACCCCTTTCGATACAAGTAAAACCTTAGGCCAAAAGGCCAAAACATACCTTTCGAAACCATTTACATAGTCCTTTCGAAAACATTGAAAACCGCTCTTTTGAAAGCCTTTTAAAACCTTAAACATCCTCTTTTCAAAACACTTTAAATATGCCTTTCGAAAACCTTTGGAAACCTTCCATTTATAACCTTTAGAAAACATCGAGGAACCACCACTTCGAAACCTTTCTCTTAAACCTTTCGAAAGCATTTGGGTTCAAGTAAAACATGTGGAATAACCTTTTGAAACCATTCAAAAATATCCCTTTCGAAACCTTTGGGTCTAGCTTCCAAAATCTCAAAAGGGTCTTAAAAGAAAAAGTCGAAAACAACACTTTCGAAAGTTATTTCCTAAGTAAAAGAAGTGGATGGTGTTGAAACCATTCCCTTCGAAAGCATTGGAGAAACGTCTTTAATTTAAAAACAAAGGGACCCTTTCGAAAGCACTGCTTCGAAAGGTAAGATGTGGCAGCAAAAGATTTCGACCCCGCTGAAAGAAATTTCTTAAAACAAAGGCACAACCTCTTTCGGAACCATTTCTTAAAACCATTTAACCAAGTCGAAAGCAATCTAAGTCAGAAGCATTCCTTTCGAAAGTAAAGCAAGGCATTTTCTTTTAAAAGCAATGCAACGCTTGACCCCTTTGGAACCCCTTATTTCAACTACATACCTTTCGCATCAGTCCAATTCGCTACGTACCAAGTCTTTGATACTAGGCACGTTGGTTTCGATGAAGATGGAAGTGGAAGTACTTCATCGAAGGGTAGGTGCCGAAAGTGGCGAAATAGGTAAAGTAAGGTAAAACTGAATTTTTACTTTAAAAAGTAATTCTTTTCAACTAACCTGCCTTATTTGTCAACATATGATTGGTTGCTAATTTCTTTTGTAAATTCTTTTCTAAAAGTACTACTGAAATTTCAGAAGTTAATAATTTGAAATATTTTTAAAATGCCCCTTCTCCTTTTATAAATATATAAAACATTTAAGTCCCAGACCTTAAATAATTTTATATATTCATTAAAACACTTAGGAAAACTCTATAAAAATTTCCATAAATCACTTCTAATATGTTTTCTAACATATATAAATTTTTGACCCAAAATCAGTATAACTCGGCTGTAATTAAATTAAACCCAAAATAACTTTTTTCTTCACTAGAAAATTCTTAATAAGTCTACATTAATTCAAAAAATTATGAAATTTGAAACCCATTTTCAAAATATTATTTCTGACCTTATCTTAAAATCACAAGGCATTTGGATGTCATTTAACTAGTTTTTCAATCTAAAACCTATCATAAAATCTATATGAATTAGCATAAATCATCAACACGCATATATATCCATCTTAATAATAAAAAACATGGCAATATACTTTGCAAAATATTCGGACCTGATCTATAAACCAAACATCAATAATATGAGATGTAATCTATTATTCACCTTTAGCTTGTGATTAAGGAGTTGAGATTTGATCTTTGATTAACTTGCTTAAACTTTCCTCTTGAAATCTTGCTTATCTTCTTCTTGTTATCCCCTAATGGTGGCCGACCTCTCTTTGTTTTGATTTTTAGATTATGAACGTGAGAATGAATATGGATAAAGGGTTTAGGGTATTAGAACATATCTTATTCCTACTTTGCCCTTATCCTATTTGCCTTTCCTTCTTCATTTTAATTCTCTTTAGTTCATTAATTAAATGGCATGGCTACCTTCTAATTACACAAACCTCAATTCCTTAACCATTTACATTAATTCATTTAATTTAAATAATTAAATGTCCTAAATAATATTACTAAAAATTAGGGTCGTTACACTTATCGACAAGGTACACAAGAAAAGATTCCATAGCTAAAACAGTTTCTTCGTCACTAACCATATTTTATTTTACTGCCACTTCTACTGCACAGTAAAGTCTATATTAACCAACTTGTTGACTATTCCCCTATATCAAGTATGTGGCATTTTCAAAACAATTTATGGCATATCTCATGAAATCGGGGTTTAGTCAACATTCTAACGTCCATAGTGAACTTTACCTATTTACCCAGTAAAACCTTTAAGTTTTCCAAAAACTTTTCTTTTATTTATAATAGCAACCGGCATATAAGTTTAATTATAAATTTTAGTTTCTGAGAAGCAGGAACGTCGATCCATGGCTGCATATCACTCTTTCTCTGTCCTCTGCTTACTGAAATTTATTTCTCGAATTTTCGAGGCTTATAATCTCGTTAGTTAAATAAATTCTCTTAATTTATTATTCAACTTCCACTAGATCTATTATTTTTTATTATTTTATTTCATTTGTTAAGTATCTTCTAAAATTTCCTTATTTACTATTTTTCTCATAATATAACGGTTCTCACAGAAAGCACATAAAAGGAACATTTTCCATCTCAAAGTAGCAATAGTTAATATTTACAACCCACTAAAAGAAAAAAACACTAAAAGGAAATACAATAAATACTAACTACTCCTGCTAACTCCTAAGGACTAGGGTGTCGCGAGCTAGAGCCCGGTTACACCGGAGTGACCTAATCATGACAGCCATGCACCCTAACTGGTGCCCTTGTCGCCATTGCTCTGCCTGCATCTCTAGCTTCCTATCCTTCATCCTCTTCTACCTCTGCTCCATGGCCTCCAATATCTCTTTGGTCCCTGGTATCTCCTTATAATCCTGGGCTACTGGTAATACCCCCTAGCCTATTGGTCGGGCCAAGAGTCTCAGTCCATCTGTACCTGCCTCTGCTCCTCCTTCTCACTCTTCTCACTCTTCTCACTCCTTACAAGTTGTTCATCAATATCAAACTTCATCCTCTTAAAAGAGGATCTGTCCAACGTTGGATGCGTATCCTTTTGCAGCTGCTCGCCATGGAGGCTCATCTCGAACTGTCTAAAGATGGCAGTAAAAAGGTGATAATAAGGGAAATAACTCCTCCATGTCATGGTCCCTCCTAATCCTACAAAGTGGGCCATAATTACTTAGGCCAATTCACCTCAATACCAGCAACGATGGCATAGGTGGCCTTCTAAACCAAAGGATAAATATGATCGTAGCTACGAGTCTTAGGGATAAGGTTGTACTAAAGGATGCGTACAATCAGATGGGCTTAGGGAAGTGAATTCTCCGTGCGCCAAACGCACTTTCCTAGGAGAAAAATCACTCTAGAATAGTGGGGTCAGTAGTCTCTATGCTACCCAGATCATGCCCCACCGCTCTAATCTGTAGAATCCCTTCTAGTTGTGCATCCATGATCTGAATAGGCATTCCCTTCACCTCAGATGCAAATGTGACCTCATGTTGTGCAAACTCGTGCACCAAGTTAGCGTCAAACAGATGCACCAGTCTTAGGTAGCTCACCCGTTCAAAAGCGTTATGCCTCAAAATCTGATATAGCCCGACAATGACAAATAGTGGCTCCAATCCAAACATGGCAAACTCCTCAAAACTGACCACTAGTCCTTGTAGAATCTAGAAATTAGCCATTACTACGTAGGCCCTGATGATATTTCGAAGGTTTTTACACTATGCCAGCTCCTGCGGTGTCAACTGTAGGTACTTGGCAGCAAGGTTGACTCGACGGGGAGGCACGACGAAATCGATCAGATCTGGGCTTAATTTGAGATAGGGATGGAATATAGAGGCGGTGCTCGACTGCTAGGGTTTTTTGGTGGTGGTCATGGTGCTAGGGTGGTGGAATGGAGGAGGTGGGGGCAAAAATGGAGACTCTTTCATGGATTCGTGGAAAGAAAATAGGGGTGCTGGGTAAAACGAAGCGTCGCTTCGTATATATGTGATTTGCAAATAGACGGTCGACCCTTAGGGTTGGGCGATCGACCGCCAATCCTTGGGTCAACTTGCTCCTTTGTAAAATTGCAAAATCCAACCAGGTCTAATTCGGGCCAAACTAAACCCGACTAAATTTTCCTACTAACTACCGTTGCTACGTTCCGCCTTCAGCTTCTCCATATAGACCTTGCCTACCTTTGGAAAATCCCGGTCTATCCATATGGTGTAATTTATTCCAATAAAATTAATACCACTCTTTATTGTCCACCTCAAAATGATTTTCAACTTTTCTTTCATTCCTTCAAAAACTAGTAAGCTATACCCGCTCTATAATTTAATAGTTTTTAAAACAACTATAAATTTTCAAAAGTCCAATTACAAAATTTCAACTTTTTGCTCCTTATATTTTCAACAAAATTCCTTTTTAAACTTTCAATTTCTAGCTGGTTCACCTTTTTCTCAAAATATAAATATTCCTCGTATATATATATATATAATTTTTTTTCCATTAAACAGAGTTTTCTCATTTTTCAACCAATGTTATTAAAAATCCTTTTAAGCTGTACAAATCATACTCTTTCCCAATTTCAAAAATTACTTATTATTGGATCGGACGTAGAGTGGATTCCTATTCATTCTTCTCCTTAGAATGCTTTCTTTCAAATTCATCGACTTGCTCTTACTAAATTGTCTTCTTTCTTATATTCAAAAATCTAGCTATTCACTTGGAGTGACTATTTAATACCTTCCTTTGAGAAATCCACTATCTTCGGATATCCATAGCATATGGGCTCTAATTTCCGCTTACCTGAATCTAGTGACATCATCAATCGGTTATTATATGGGGATCTACAATCATTGAGCTATCAAGGCCTGACTTGGGAGTCTTGTACCATCCAACTTCAAGGATTTTCCACATGTAACTTTTCTACGACTGAAATTCTTAGGATTTGACGTATATTATATTTATATTTATAGACAAAATACAAATACGTTCACTCAACGTTTCCAAGATCGACTAACTTAAGCTCTAATACCAAGATGTAACAACCCGCACCCCAGTGGACCTGAATTTTCACTAAATCGAAAACCCAAGTCCACCAAAGTACGGATCGTTGGTTTGGTATCCTACAATTAAAACAAAGGAATGCATATCAGAGCACTAACGTTAAACTTACAGTGAAATAGAAAAATATAACAAGTCATATATGTACCGACCAAGATTTGATACTTCCAAAGCCAAGTGTCATTATCAACACCGAATATGCCAAACATTAGTATCTATCCTTCAACTATCATGTGGGTTGTAATGAGGAGGGGATCAGATCAATGCTATGGTGATTGGTAAAATTATACATTTTGTACATAACACTAGTTTATGCTGATTATCTTCCATCTCATGTTATGTTGGTTTACACTTTTAATTAATCGTCTCGACTCTACGTCCATGTACGATCCATTCCCATCTACCCTCTGTAGAATCATAACTATGTATGTGTGTGTGTGTATTCCATAGGCCCCAAATGGACTTAGATACTATCCCTGCTAGTATCTCCAAATCAGCACCCTAGTAGGATTCCTCACCCTTGCCATGTCATGATGCCATTACCATATAACTTATGGGACTCCCATAGTGCCTAATGACTACTTTTCAAACATTTTTCCATACTCTATCTCACTTCTGGGGATTTACTACTTTATCTGCTTCCTATTATGGACTCGGCTCAACGGACCACCCCAACCGTTTGTAAAAGAACTCCTTTTGGGTTAACTAGTCTTGCTCTAACAAGCAAACTAACAGATAATTATGGCGATGCGTAGCCCAACATGGTCTACCCTAGTAGGCAGCGAAGGCTGGTTAGGTGTAACTCTTTCTTTCCCATATAATCGTTAATGCCTGATGATGTATCGCCATATACGAGCTCTACCCTTGAGTGTTGGTACCAACCATTGTTGTATAGTGCCCAATACCGCTCATCATATTATTTAGATTGCCTAACGAAATCAAAGCAATACCCCTCCAAAAACTATATTTGAAGCAGACTATTCTATCTATTAGGGGTATTCCTTATCTATACGCAATGTATAAATACTCTACGGGTCTTATTATTTATTTGACTATACTTTAGTATGATAGTTCACACCCATCATAAATGCATATTCGAGATTTCTTATACATATTCATATGTGTATTCCATACCTAATTATCATGTCCTTACAGTTTTATGGTTGATCCTAGTTCTTCGCTTTGCTATGCATTTATCATTTTCTTATTTTAAGTTTATTTACTGCTTCCCTCTTATCAAGTTCACAATAACATTTCCATTCTTTCATCCGTTTTCCCATTTTATCTTTTTATTTCTTCTTGCCTATCCTTCAAATTCTCTTTTTATTTACTTTTCATTTCTATTGGTGTTTCTCATTTTATCTTCTTATTTAATTTTTGGGGTTCACGGCATTTTAATACGTTATAACTACATTTCTATCATAAAATTTTAACACCGTAATTTCCATATCTTATCCAAAAAGGGAGATTTATGCGGTGTTTGTAATTATAAGGAATTATATTTTCTTTTTCTGATTTGAAATAGACGATACAAAATACGTAAATATCCCTATTTTGTACATGTCTTTCTTTTTAGGTGTATTCCTTTAAATATCACACTTCTAATTATTTAAATTTGATAATACATAGAAATCTACTTGCAACATTCCAATTTCCAATGAATTAAAATATCACTAAAACCTCCTAAAGTCTTAATAGACTTTTCTTTTAATTCAGTTCATATCCATTGCATAAATACCAATTCTAATCATTACGTAATACATCAAAATTTATTCAATAATAAATTTAAGCAAGTTTCCAAATTTCATCTAATCTTGCTATAATTCGTTCTACAATCATTTTTATTAAATCTTTACAAATTCATTACACGTAAATATTTATTTACTTCTAATCATTACGCATTTGCAAATATAAATCTAATCATTACACACTTGCAAATATAAATCTAATCATTACGTATTTACAAATACAAATCTTATGGTTACGCACTTGCAAATACAAATCTTATGGTTACGCACTTGCAAATACAAATCTAATCATTACAAGCTTACCAGTTTAAATCCAAATTGATTATAAATAGGCACGATTAAAATAGATTATAAAGAACTAAAATCTAATTTTATTGCAAAATATATCATTTTTCCTACTCACTGTTAGCCTAAGCTCTAGATCGAAGAAAATTGACTTCTAGGCAGTATCTTTCCTCCTTGATTACTTGCCTTGCTTCTTGATTTGATTTTAGTTTTGATTTGGATGTTTAATTTGAGATTTGGGGGAAGAACTAGCGTTTGAGGAGAAATTTCGACAGCATATACCTAACGTATGTTTCAACAGAGATTAAGGTTTTGGTTTGCAAGCTAATTTGTAGAGTTAGGTTAGAAACTAGGACCATCAAATCAACTTAACTGCATATCCAAACCACTCTTTGTAGTCTTCAGGTGCAAGAAATCAATCCCCTCTGTTCAATCATTGACAAACAAACTATATATGTCTCTATTTAACAAAGTGCGGGTCGACCGCTCTAGGGTTAGGTCGATCGTCAATGGTCGACCTAGACTATGTATGGGTTGACCTGACCTTTTTAATTTTTAATACATATATTTTTACTTTCCGTTTCTCGTTCTATCGCTCGCAACTCTCTCATACTAACTCGGATTTCAACAAGTTAAACATGCAAATTGTTTGGAAAATCGCTACGAATACAATGGTATGAGTTTCGTAGCCAAATTCAGACATTTGTGAAAATTTACTTTTAAGTTCTTGATTTTGTTTAACTAAATTTTCTTATTAAATTTCTATTTTTATTTTTTTTTAAATTTTCGAGGTGTTATATAAGGCATTACAAATGCTCCACATCCCATTTATTCCTTTCATCCTTGATAAAATTTCTCATGTTCTTTACTTTTCTGATAGGAAATGCATCCTAAATCAACCGCTCACTACGGTGGGTTTTTCTTTTGTTCCTTCTCTTCCATTTAAATCAAAAGTCACTCAAACTTTATTATGAAATTTCGCTTTTAATAAAAAAATAAAAATAAACTAATTATTTATTTTTCAAATTTATTTGAAATCTTAAAAATGATGGAGTAAATCCAAAATATTATCTGAATGACATTTCTAAATAGTCCATCATAAATATATATTCATTTTTTTAGGCAAACTTAAGAAATTTAAAATGTTAAAAAGGAAAGAGTTAGTCCAAAATATTATATGATATATTTAACTAAAGATATTTTTAATAGTCAATTTCAAATATTACTTAGTATATTATGTTTCCTAATAAATTTAAGAAATTTAAAATTTTGAAAAAGAAAGAATCAACCAAAATATTATGTGATATATTTGACTAAAGATATCTCTAAATAGTCAGTTTGAAATGTTACTTAATATATTTACTTCTTGATAAACTTGAATTTTTTTAAAAGAAAGAGTCAATCTAAAATATTTTGTGATATATTTGACTAAAGATATTTCAGAATAGTTAATTTGAAATATTATTTAATTGATTTACTTTCTTGATAAGCTTAATAAATTTAAAATTCCAAAAGGAAAGAGTCAATGTGAAATGTTATCGGATATATTTGACTAAAGATGTTGTTAGATAGTAAAACTGAAAAAAAAGTTGACTATTAATCTATTTCGATTTGATAGTTATGTTATGTTGGTATAGTTCGCATCCATTTATATATTCATGCATTTCATATTTACTCGGCTTACTAATTGAATGTTATAACTAATGGAATGGAGTTATACAGCAATAAGCATATTTGTATAGCAAGAAATTTAGAAGAGAATGACATGTATATTTTATAATTTCTAATCAAACCGATCATTATAGAGGTTTGTCTACTATAGGCTTGCTAAATCAAATTATGTAAAGTCAAAAAAATAAGGAACATTTCTTTAGTACGTCTCCAAATACCTCCAATGTTGTCTATTTTGTTCTTTCCACAAATGTCTCCTTAAATCTTCAACTTTAAACTTTCTCCAACATATTATTGTTTGGTGTTTAACTAAAATTAATTAAAAAAATACATTAAATCTTTTATTTTTGAAATTATGTAATCAACGGTCGATTCTCCACCGTTATGCGGTTGTACTAGTATTACTTAATAACTTTTATTTTAGAACAAGAAGGCAAGCACTAGAGTGGTATTTCCAATCAACATTGATGTTTAAGGTAATCTGTGATCTATTTTAACTTAGTAGTTATGTTACGTTAGTATATTTTACATCCATTAATATCTTAATGAAATATATAATTTAATATTTACTTGATTCATTGATTAAATGTTATAACTAATTGAATGAAGTTACTATAGATTGGATATATTTCTAAATATAAATACTATTATATATAATATTTATTCAATAATGCATTTGATATCGTATATATATATATTTATTTAATCAACTTCTGAAAATATTATCTAAATATTTTCTAAAATTGGAAAACATTATCTCAAATTTAAAAATTTAAAAATTCAAAAATATATAATATTTATCTGTATATATTTATTAATGAATATGTATGTATCATATATGGATTAATTAAATAATATAATAATATGAAATTATATATATATATATATATATAATTTTGACACATCCATTATTTGTTGTTAATACGTTTCATATCCATTAATGCATTCATAAAATTTTCTCATTCCAAATATAGGAATTTACCTGCCTCAACACATGTTTGGTCATGGTCAAGTTTATGTTGTGTTATCAGGAGGGGTTTTAATAAGTAACATGAAATTTTTGATAAATGATGATAATATTCAAGGAAAATCGGGAACATATACAAAATATTGATAGAGTTAGGAGTATGTCCTAGTGGCAATTCTATACAAAAGATGTTTTTCTTTCAGTTATATGCTTGCTATAACATGTTTTAATTAATTAGTTGTCTGTTTTGAGTATATTTTTACAGAAAATCCATAAATGGTGTGTTTCTGATAGTAATTACAAATAGTTGTAATCATGAGTATTTTATCATAATATAATAAATATATCATTTTAAATATTCCTAGTTAAGATATATTGAGATTGGATATCGATGCATCCGTTGAGACTAAAGTACCTAATGCTATCCAAATGTTGGATAGTGTATTACTCATGATTGTTAGAGGCATAAGGAGTTACATACTGATAGTTACTGGATAACTATGAAATGACTCACTTGATGGTTTTCTGCTGGTTAATATAGCTAAGGTCAAATAGAAAATATCGTTATGATAATATCACACAGTTCTCTTGACTTGAGAATACCGTTGATCTTCGATATAAAAGCTCCGCTTTGATTATAGTCAAATTGTGGCAAAACATCCATCGAACGACTATAATTGGGCCGGGTAGAAGTATTGAAAGTGAACACTATTTAAGATAGGGTTCAACTTTTTAGTATATGAAGTTAGTATCATGGTCAACTGAACTCGACTCAAAGTCAAAATTTCTGGCCAGATTAGTTCGGTTAATAATAATTGTTATTATTAAACCAAGGACTTTATATTTGAACTATAAAGTTAAATATGAACGATATTGGAATTGACCATTACCAAATTTCATAAGTCCTAATGTAATATAGTTTTGACGGAGAGAATTGGTATAAATAATTATCACAATCGGGTAACGCTTAAATAAGTGAAATTGGATTTTACTGAACCAAGTAAGCGATAAATTTGACCATAATTTCATGCCTCCTGCTAAGTAAAGAGTGAACGTTAATATTTAAATTGTTCTACATTAATTGCTGACCGAATTTACATCTAAAATTTATTCGAATAGAGTTGGGGGTATGCCCTAGATGCAATTATGTAATTTGTTACAAAAATCTAACTCGTAACCAATTTTGTTCGAAATAAAAGGTATTTTCTTTCTATTATATATTTGATATAATGTGTTATATTAATTTATTAATTTAATAAAAGTGAATACCAAGTAGGATGTTCACCTCGGTCGAAGTGTCAAAGGACAAGTAGAGTCTGCTTCAACCTTTTATGGGATATTAAGTAATAAGGGTTATTTCCAAGATTCCATTATGCAATCTGTCAAGACCCGATTCTTCGACTTCCGAAAATCGGCATTAATACGTCCACTGTATCAACTGCCGAGCAATCGAATGCCGGAAAACCGAACCCTGAGGGTTTAAAAAGAAGAGGTAGAAGAAGACAGAAGAAAAAGAAAGAAAAAGAAACAGAAACAATAACAAAATCTCACATTCGCAGCGGAACAACATATAATAGATCAATAAATAATCTTTAAATAAAAGAACTATATCAGTTTATACATTACATCATCATCAGAGTTTCCAACAACAATATACAACACAACTGGACAATTATATGAACTTGTCCTTACAAATGAATTTTTTTCAGCGGAAACGATAATATCTTATACAAATGCTACGTCTCGCCATCCAGCTCGCCACTTGAGCTCCACAGCATCTCCTGAATCCAGAATGACATGAAAATCTAACTCTAGGCTGCCCATGTGGAAAATTATGGGCACCCAAAGTTTAGGAAGGGAACAATAAACTCCAGGTCAGTCATGGGACTGGTGTGAGAACTTAAAACAGTTATTATCTTTAAAACAACAACAAAGGAAGTAAAAGACATCCGCAATGCTTTTGGAAAATGAAACTACCATAAGGCTTCCCGCCACACACACAATGCAAACGCATAATTGGAGGAGATTTCTCCTTATGATAGTCAAACATGCTTACTACGCAAAATCATTTGATTTGATATTATTATTAGTGCATAGTGCAAAAAACCATTTCGAAAGTATAATATTAATCTTAGCCAGCATAGACATTTCGAACTATGCCTACTACAGCTACCATCTAAACAGTGGTGACCACCATAAGTAAATGGCAGGTTCTACAACTAATAATGTACAAGGTTCGTATTGGAAGATGGATTGCCAAGAAATGGTCAGACTAAGGAACTTCCTACTGTCAATGGGATCGCCTCTGGATGGATGTCCCGAGAACTAACTAGCTCTCTGCCAACACAAGGCCGGGTTACCTCTTACACTAGGTAACTACTACACGAATATGCCACCCCCCGGTCCTTTGGGACCTTTATCTGAGGCGCCTCGATCACAAAGCAACAATCACACAGAGTAAATGAGATTGGAGCAACCACATAGGTTAAATTCCAGGGCTCCATACCTGATACCATCCTTTTCCAGAAGGAAATGACATACCCTAAAGGGAGCGACCCTCATAACCTTGCCGCATCATTCCTGTTTCGACCATTTCCGGGTTGTGAGGTCCAAAGAGGTCTCGTCCACAAAGCTACGCTTTTTCACAAAGCCATGTTTTGATCAACAAATGATCAGCAACACACATCAGCACTTAGCATGACACATTACCAAATTGGGAATATATCACTGATAAACTTCAACTACATAACCTCTGAGCTCGTACGTCTCAGAGAAGGGTGTTAAGCTAAGAGAATAAATTCTCCGCCACCAACAGAAATGTATTTGAAAGAAATCAGCTTTATATCTCAAAATGTAATGTCAAACATGTAACCATACAAGTCTGTTCCGGGTTCGAACAGAACCGAAGGCACTTCCGAAGAAACCCTTGCAATCCGGGTATTCACAATCCCGATCGAACTTCCCATCACAAAGGAAATCTCTATACCGTAGCTAACGGTGCAGAGACAATCGATAGGTCATCCTATCATTTTCACAAATACCCGGTCTTCACCACCGGTCTTCAAATGTGATCCATAACGTCGTATCACTTATTCGGAATGGGTTATATGACACAAAGGTCCTCTCCCGGCTAATCCGAATAGTGAGCACAATATTTTAAAACATATGGATATAGGAATTTCAATTAAGTCACAACTTATTACCCAAATTCTTTACTTTAAATGGTTTAAACAAATTACCATTTTAAATCTTTAAGCAAAAAGATTTACTTCACAAAGTTCACCCAATTTCACAAAGATTCATTCATAGATTTCCAAATCATTTCCCATTTCAATTGGATTAACCCATTAAATCTTTAAATCAAGATTTAACTTATAGCTTTCAAAACTATTCACAATTCAAGTCTTTTATAATATAAAAGATACACCTTTTAAATTCTTCTTTGATTTCAAAATAAAGCTTAATCATCTTCACAAAGGTTAATTCATAGTTTTTCCAAACTATTTACAATTTCATTTCAACTTGAAATGTTTCGATACAAATTTGAAATCTTTTCACTTTAGGAAAGCTATTATTATATGAAAACGGATAGTTTTCGTTTTGGGAAAAACTGATTACAATTTCACAGGTTAAAGCCATCCAAGTACAAATCTTGGATTTAAATTTAAATTTCCAAAACCGTATTTGAAATGGTAAAAAACCCATATAAACACCTTTTATAACTTGTACAATCTTTTAGACCATAGTTCCCAAATCATCGAATTCAATTTCAAGTATTGAATTCAAAATTTAAATCAAATTATTCAAATTTATTAAGTTATTTAAAATAACTCTTATTTTTGAAACTTATTTTAAAATGCTTTCAGTTCCAATTCCAAAACTAATTTGGATTCAAAAATTCAATCTTTAGAATTGTCAAAAATCTGTGACTTAACCGATTTCCACGTGAAATCCACATTGGTGTGTGTATTGTGTAGTCCAAGGGTTTAACACAATAGTGCAACAACATTCAACCATCACAGATCAAATATAACCATATAATTGATAAGCGGTATAAACTATAACGCTTATCTTTCATTCACAGATCACAGATATTCATATCATAGATAAATAGATCACAAATCACAACACAGAACAGGATATACCTCAAAGCATCACATATTTGGGATATCAAATAATTCAACATCCAATATAATCCAAACATCCATAAGTAGGATCAATTTAATCATTTGATTAATTTAAATCAGATAAATTCCTATAAATCAATTTTACTAGTTATGGTAAATTAATAATCAATTAATTTCAAATTTATTTTCAAATTTATTTCAAAACACCAAATCAAATTTTCAACGAATTTCCAAATTATTTCCTTTTTTAAAATAAATTTCTTTATCTCTTCAAATCTATTTAAAAATCCAAATTTTAAATAAATTCTTCAACTTATAAATAATATCCTTCAAAATCCCTTTACTAAGCCCTTTTCTCATATTTTGGAAAAAATTCGATAAGACTACAAAAATCAACTTTTTATACTTTTAAATTCCTTCTTTCAAATTAATTCAATTCTTAAAAATAATTTTCCAAAAATCCAATTTTATTTATTTCTGGTATCCAACGATACCAAAAACCCATTCGGCTAAATTTTAGCCTTCAAAAATTTCAATCACAAAGATAATCACACATAAATTATAAATAATCAATACACAACATTGAAATAAATTCAAATGTTCGAGGAATCTAGCTGGATCCCTCCAACCTGTTTCCCTGCATCCACAGATGTTAGCACAATACCAATTCCACTTCGAGGTGGAATATCGCGATATATGTGATTTATAAATATTATCCGCTATTATGTGGCGGAATAGGGTCTCATCCGCTATATAATGCGGGAAATCAACTCCAAATACATATATAATACCAATTCCACTTCAAGGTGAAATATCGCGGTATATGTGTTTAATATAATAACCTCCGCTTAATATGCGGCGTATAGGGTCTATTTCAATTCAACCAATCATCAATCATTATCCAAACACACAATCAATACTATCAACAATTTTAAATCTAACTATTTAAAATTTAAATCGAAACACAATTCGATTGAGTGAGGAGTTCTCACCTTTGCTGTAACGACCCCAAATTTTCTATATATTTAAATTAATAATTAATTGTATTTTTGAATAAAAATAGTAAAATAAATTGATTAAAGTAATGCGAGTTTCCCCGTATTCAAATATATTCTATATAAATCATTTAAATTTAAAATATTGTATATATGTGTATATATGTGAATGTATATATATTTGGGTATATATGAGTCAATTTGAAATTTTAAATATATGTATATATGTTTGATTTGGATTTAAATTGTAAACAAGTGATTTATAAAAAAATGAAAATATATATATGATATAAAAGTATAAAATAAATACATTGGATAAAATTTAATAACAAATAAAAATATAGGAAATTCACTAATATTACTAAATGAATATATAAATAATTAGTATTTAAGTTAGAAATAAATAATGGAGATAGAGATAAATTATAGAAAAAAATACATATAGTAAATACATTAAATAAATTATAGTCGCAACATATTAAAATATAAAAATGCATATGAAATTATAAAGACAAGTTGAAAATTTGAAAACAAATACATATGAAACAAATGAAACAAATAAATTAAAATACAAGTGTACAAAAACAAAACCATATATATATATATGCAGACATATACATTCAAAAGAAATAAGAAAACAAAACATATATGTAGGCTTACAAAATAGAAGCCACCAGATTCTTGCTAATGGAATGTATAACATAAAAAAATAAAGCAAATAAAATACAAGTGGTACAAGGCAATTAATACAAGATCCTCTCAGCCGAGCTAAAGAAGGAAGAAAAAATATAAACCTGGTACAAGGCATTAAATGCTAGCAATACTTTTGTCAATTTGAATTGTTAAAAAAATCAATTCAGCCTACAAACAAGAAAGAATCCCTGCTAACCATTGTACAAACAAGGAAAAAAAATTATACAACCTGTACAAAATAATATCATCACCAGTACAAACAAATATACCTCCTTTAAACTTCATTTCCATACATCATCTTTATTCCAGTTCGATCACTTTTAAACTAAGAAAAAAAAGAAAAAAAACTGAAGTAAAGAATCATTTTAAACAAACAAACTTTAGTTTAAACAATCAAGCAATCAAAGAGAGCCTGAGAAGAAGAGTGCCAGCATCAAACTTCAACCAAGATTTCAACTTTTCAAACTTCAACCAAGATTTCAACTTTTCAAACTTCAAATTTTCTGGAAAACAAGATGTTTAAGGTGAGTAACTTATAGTTATTTCTAAACTTGAATATATATATATATATATATATATATGAATTTGTTCTGTGTACATATGTATGTATTAGTGTATCTCTTCTCTGTTTAATTTACAGAGTAACACACAACAAAGAAAATTAAATTTCTCTTTTTCTAATCTATATTAGGCTTGGGTTTCAACACAAAATAGTTGTGTTTAAGTATGATTTATCATCTAAAAATGGTTGTGTGAAGAATAAAGGTATATAAAGTGAAAGAACAAGTTTTTACAGTAAAAACTTAAGTCTTTGGAAATTTCGAATATCTTGAATTATGGATTCGATTGTATAACTTGAACTAACAGCCAAAGATAGGATTTTTAAAACAAATATGATGATTTTTAGTTGTGTATGTCATGAGCAGTTCACTGTAGAACAAAATATGCTTTTTAAGCATTTTCTAATGATCGATCCAATAGGGGATATTGAAATTTTGCACGAAGCAGGTTTGATCAACGATGATTTCAGGAAAAATGTCAAATAATTTTTCTATAGCACGAATTGAAGGGATGAGACAAATTTAGGGTTTAAGCTTGAGTTTCACAGTGGTCTGGAAACAAGGTGATTTTGTCACCACGGGTCGATCGAGTGTCGCGAGATTTTGGGAAACGAAAGCTTGGTCGTTGACGCGTCGATGACCGGAGTTGCATGAATTTTCGTGGTTAGAGTCGGGAGTACGAGGTGTTGACAGGGATTGGTGGTGGCTCCAGCATGCGTTTCCAGGTTTCGAGTTTCAACTCAAAAATCGATCTTGAGGAGGTGACGTGATTCTGATGGTCGGAGATTCACGCGATGGTGATTGTCGATGTGTTCGACAACCTGGCGACGACCAGAGTTCACCAGAGGCGATGTGCACGTGCACAAGATTGGGGGTGTCAGCCTGGGTATTTGCTTGGAAGTGATGGGGAAGTCCTCGCGTCGAAATCGAGTAAATTGAGTCATTTACTCGAAGCAGGGGCAGGGAAAACTCGAGTCAAAGTTTGTTCCAGTTTTCAACCTGATCCTGTTTTTCTGAATTTAAAACTAAATTTCAAATTTTAAATCAAGGGTTTAAACTGAGTTTAATGAAAATGTAAATATAAATTCAGGTTGAATTGAGAATTTAGTTTGAACATAAATAAGTTTAAATTCAAATTTTTTTAATAACTTAACAACAATTAAATATGTTAGAGAAATTTGAATTGAAATAGATTTGAAATTTGAAATGGAAAATCTAACAAGTTGAAACTAAAAGTTTAAATCTAGAATTAGTTCTAAATCGGATTTAAGGGTTTTTAAATTTAATTAAGTTTTATAACTTAAGTGTTGAAAATAAGTTTAAAAATGAAATTTAAAAGGAATTTGAAACAATATTTCAATATATGGTGATAATCATTAAATCATAAATATGAATGTGTTACTTTAAAAATTAAGATTTATGATTTTAAAATTCATTAATAAATGAATTCTTAATAGTTAATTAATTTATAATAAAAAATGATTAAAATAAGAATTTTATTTAAAAGGGAATCAAAGAAATTTAATAGTTAATGAAATCATTAACTAAGACTGTCTAGACAATTAATTAATGTGATTAAATTTTCATCAATAAATTTGATTAACTAAATTAATAATAATAAATTGTGAAACTATTAAGTATAATTACTTATTGACAATAATTGTGGAATTAAATATTCGATGTAATTTATTGAGATAATCGAAATTGTTCAAATTAAATTTCTTAAGTATAATTCAGAATAAATTTGATAATTTTGAAAAGTATAATTACTTAGAGAAGAAATTAATAAATAATTACTGAATGTAATTAATTAAATGATGATTTGAAATTTGAGTTAATTTTTTTATTAATAAATTAAAGGATTAATTAATAATTGTGATTAATTAAGATTTAATTAATAATTAAAGATCAATTAATTCATTAATTAAGAACTGATTAGTTAATAATTAAGAGTTAACTAATAAATTTTAAAGAAGATTTATTTCAAGTAATTTGTAATTAAATCATGATAATTAACCCGGATTAATAATTGATACATCTGATTTAAATTAATCAATTGATTAATAAATTCACTTGTGAATGTTTGGATTCTATTAAATGTTGAATTATTTGACATCTCTGATCTGTAATGCTTTGTGATATATTCTGATTTGTGTGTAATCTGTACTGTAGTTCATTTATCTGGGATGAATGGAAATTATTATCTGTGATTTATATATCTGTGATCTGTGATCTGTAAATGAACGATAAGCGTTATAGTATATCGCTTATCAACTATATTCTGTATTCTGATCTGTGATGATTGAATGATGTTGCACTACTGTGTGAAACCCCTGGACTACACCATACACACACAAATATGGATTTCATGTGGAAATCAGTTAAGTCGCAGATTTTTGACAATTTTAAAGATTGAATTCTTGAATCCAAATAGTTTTGGAAATTGGAATTAAGAGCTTTGAAAATGAGTTTTGAATGTAAAAGTTATTTTAAATAACTTAATAAAACTTGATATCTTAATAATTTGATTTAAAATTTGAATTCAATACTTGAAGTTGAATTCAGTGATTTGAAAAACTAATTGTTTTCAACTGATAAAAGCTCTTATATAAGAAATGAATTTCCAATTTAAATTAAAGGAATTTCAAAATTGAATTGAAAGATAGTTTTCCAAGTTACGAATAAATCTTTGGAAATGATTTTGAAAGCTATAAGTTAAATCTATGTTTTAAAGATTTAATGAGTTAATCCAATTGAAATGGAAATTAATTTGGAAAATCTGTGAATGAATCTTTTGTTTAAAAGATTAAAGTGTGGAAATTGTTTAAACCGTTGAAGGTTGTTAAAATGAATCTTTTTGTTTAAAGATTTGAAAATGGTAATTTGTTAAACTATTTGAAAAGAAAGTTTGGGTTTAAATTGTGACTTAATTGAAATCCATTATCCATATGTTTTTAAATATCGCGCTCATTATTCGGATCAGTCGGGAGAGGACCTTTGTGTCATACAACCCATTTCGAATAATGATACGTCGCATATGGATAGCATTTGAAGACCAGTGGTGAAGACCGGGTATTTGCGAGAACGATAGGATGACCTATCGATTGTCTCTGCACTGAATCGCGCCGGTATAGAGATTTCCTAAGTGATGGGAAATCCGATCGGGATTGTGAATACCCGGATTGCAAGGGCTTCTTCGGAAGTGCCTTCGGTTCTGTTCGAACCCGGAACAGACTTGTATGGTTACATGTCTGACATTACATTTTGAGATATAAAACTGATTTCTTTCAAATACATTGATGTTGGTGGCGGAGAATTTATTCTCTTAGCTTAACACCCTTCTCTGAGATGTACGAGCTCAGAGGTTATGTAGTTGAAGGTTATCAGCGATATACTCCCAATTTGGTAATGTGGCATGCTGAGTGTTGCTGTGTGTTGATCATTTATCGATCATTTGTGATCAAAGCATGGCTTTCGTGTAAAGCGTAGCTTTGTGGACGAGACCTCATCGAACCTCACAGACCGAAAAAGGTCGAAACAGGAATGAAGCGGCAAGGTTATGAGGGTCGCTCCCTTTAGGGTATGTCATTTCCTTCTGGAAAAGGGTGGTATCAGGTATGGAACCCTGGTATTTAACCTATGTGGATACTCCAATCTCATTTACTGTGTGATTGTTGTTTTGATCGAGGCGCCTCGGATAAAGGGCCCAAAGGACCGGGAAATGGCATATTTGTGAGTTACCTAGTTACAGGGGTAACCCAGCCTTGTGTTGACAGAGAGCTAGTTAGTTCTCGGGACGTCCAGCCAGAGGCGATCCCATGTGGCGGTAGGAAGTTCCTTAGCCTGACCATTTGTTGGAAATCCAATTTCCAATACGAACCCTGTACGGTTTTAGTTGTAGAACCTGCCATTTACTTATGGTGGCACCCTACTATTTAGATGGTAGCTATAGTAGGCATAGTTCGAAATGTCTATGCTGGCTAAGATTTATATTTTATTTTTGAAATGGCTTTCGACACTATGCACTAATAATAATATCAAAAGAGTTTTCCTTTGCGTAGTAAGCATGTTTGACTATCATAAGAAGAAATCTCCTACAATTCTACGTTTGCATTGTGTGTGTGGCGGGAGGTCTTATGGTAGTTTCATTTTCCAAAAGCATTGCAGATTACAATGTTTAACATCTTTTTGTTGTTTGTTTTAAAGATAAACTGGTTTTGTTACTCACACCAGTCCCACGACTGACTCGGAGTTTATTGTTCCTTTCCTAAACTCTGGGTGCTCACAATTTTCCACACGAGCAGTCTAGAGTTGGGTTTTTCAAATAGTCAGGTTCAGTTGTCATTGGAGCTAGTTCAGTTTTGGAGATCATAACTGACAGTGTGGTTCGAGCTTGATGTTGGAGTTATTGGACTTATTCTCTTTCGAGGATCATTTGGAGTTATCTCTTCTGATATTTCCGCTATATCATAATTTATCTCTGATATTGTTGTATCATATTGATATCATTGTTGTATATCATACTGGATATTGTATTCATTTGAGTTATATATGATATCATCTATTTCTTTATTCCGCTGTGTTGTTATACTTAATGGTGTTATAAGCTCCGGTGAGCCAGATTCGGCGTTTGAATCTACAGCATCTTGAGTACAAGTGAAGTACGGGTGCCGATTTTCGAAGGCTGAATTTTGGATCGCTACATTTGCTTTTAAAATGTCGAACGTTCAATTTTTACATTAAATCGAACACGTTCGATTTAACGCAAAATTTTCACTTGCTTGAAATGATTCCACATATGCACCACAGCGAGCTGCTCGTCGCTGCGATTCCGGCGCCACCAAAATCGTCAAATTCCGATAATATATGCAAGAGTTATGAATTTATAAAGTTTGTATATATTTTTTATAAACAATTTTCTTTTGCATTTTCATTTTTTATTATACCGGAACAAATCCTGCCGTTCATTTTATATAATGAAAATCTGGCCGCACTTCCGTTCTTCCCCAACATCGTTCCCAGGTATGAACGAACGCGTGAATACCCATAGCCGCCTCCTCTTCTTAAATTAACGCGAACGCTATGATCGATTTGATGACGATCGGAGACCGGGGTTTCGAAGCACTTGCTACGCTCCACCATCGGCCAGAGAATGATGAAGCACGATCGCATCCTCCTCTAGAAAAGCGCACACGAATGCTGGTCGTTTGAATGAAGTTTGACGTTGATCCGTGCCTCTAAAATCGATCACAACCGTTGAAGTTGTAGATCTCGATACGCTCTTCGATGTTGTAGTTGAACATTTTTGATGATTGTTGGTGGATTGGAAGATATTGGAGAAGAAACGAGACAAGTTTTTGGCCATTAACAACATAAGTGGTGGCCACGAGATTATCTCTAGGGTTTGGCCCAGAATAAACGTATATATACGTATAAATCTAATTATATTATTATTAAATCCACCAATTCGCAATTTTCGAACGAACTCCAAATGAGACATGCCGCTAGGCGTTTCTAAGGTTTTACCCGCATTCCAGACACAATGGAATAGGTATCGAGAGCTAATTCGATCATATGCGCGAGTTACGGAAATAAACGATCAATTTAAATTAAATCGATTAAAACGATTTCGATGCGGTTTGGCTTGCCCCGGACAAACCGTATGTCCGATTGACACGAAATTTGAAATCTTACAATAATATAACATTACGGATCCGATGAAACTGGTTTCGTCGAAATCCGAGACTGTTTGAAAAATGACTATTTTTACTCGTCAATTAAATATTAAAATATTCAATTATCACAAATTAACTTTTAATTCAATTTTAAAAGTTTACTGTGACGACCGCCCATGACCCCTGCACCGAATCTAGAAATAGAGCGCTGTAAAGTGTGCCAGGCGACCATGGACGATTGTCAAGGTAAGATTAAAACAACAGAATCTATCGTATTACTCACAGCGCATGGACAAAATACAATAGAACATATGTATAGTGAAGCTTTACAGAACAAAATGACATCATATAAAACTCCATAATAGTTGAATACAAGCATCCACATAGTCAATACATCAAGCCTCACTACATATCTCTCAGAGAATACAAAACAGCGGAATATCCAGTACATATAATAAGAAGATACTATGCAACCCTCAAGCTCGTCTTCGGTATCAGCATCGTGAGAAGAGAACAGCACCTGTCACCTGCTACCTAGTCTGCCCGTCCCAAAATGGACGAACAGCCCAAGGCAATAAGAATTAAAAAACATAAAGCCTTGAGTCAGACAAAAGTCTTAGTGAGCAGTAAATTAACTAACAACATACCAAAAGAGCATAAAGGAAAAGGAATAGGAATACAACCCTCCCACTCCAACCTCATTCTACAGTGATAGCCCCCAGACACACACTAAGCAGAAGCAAACATAGCAGAGCATACAATTTAAAGTAAAGCTACTATCACTCAAGTCAAGGGCGATGTTTTCCAAGTACCAAGGCCTAAATCAGATAAGCACCCAGAAAATACCGCTCTTGAGTCCGAATGACGATACAACCAAACATCCATGACTCTGGCTATCACTGTTATCATTGCTTCGATATCAACGTTAATTAAATGACCGGCACATTCTTTCAGCCGTCCGTCAAGGGCTAATGGAAACCCCGGTTCTAGACATAACTCCCGCACGTCGTCGCAGCCCGTGCCTAGGACTATCGAATCTGCCCAGAGTACTCGACCATCAACAGTTGGCCGTTGGGACTATCGAATCTGCCCAAACGTACTCTTGCTTAGAGCATGCTAGAACCTTCAACAACGATGCTATCCAAGCCTCCTAGTCATCCTCCTTGACGACTATTCTCATATCCATTCATTATCCTCAACTCGAATCATATCACCGAGTTATCAACATGCTTGGAATGATCCCGTCTGGATTAGACCAAGTCTTCATCACATGATTGCCTCGCTTCATTACATCCACGCAAAGCCTCATCTCATCATCACATCATCAAATCTATGCATAAGAGCTTCATCATCCCGCTACATATGCCACGAGCAGCTTTCCCAATTCAAGAGCCTTTCCCTTAGCTTTTGAATCGTCTTCGGTCTAAATCTAATCATCAATCATCTAGTTCATAACAATCAATCAAATCAAACATCAACCCAAACAATCAAGCATTCAAATATGATCTAAGTAGACAATTATAACAATAATGGCATTTTCGTAATTACAGAGTTGAAAGTCCAATAAGCATGAAAACATGGATTATAACTCTACAAACTTGATGAATGAACTTGCATAGGTTAACATATGATAAAATGGATGTAACATCATCATGAACAATGGATCTATATGGATCTACACTTAGGATGAAGAAAATGCATGGAAATCACTATTTTAACACCAAATCGAGCCAACAATCCGATATACTCCTTTGGATCCGTGTGAGAGATAATCACCACTCACCAAATCACCAAAACAACCTCAAATCAATACGCTTCAGATCTGGACAGCGAAGGATCAAGCTTGATCTATCACAAATCCGCTTCAAACGAAGAAATCTCACTTCAAAGGATGAAGATCTTCAACTTTAGCTCTTGGATCTTCAATCTTGATCTTCGATTTGGATGAAAGGAAGCACTAGATTAGAGTGGAGGAAAGAAGTGAAGAAGTGTAGAAGTCGAGCTCTCAAAATGGCAGCACTTCGTCGCTTCAAAATCCGGATCCCAAAAATGAAGAGAAGCTCTCCTATTTATAGGCAGAAAATTCGCTAAGTCGTGACTCGGCTAACTCCATAAGTCGTCTCCGACTTATCCCTATCCTCGACTCAACACTCTGCCGACATACGACTTAACAGATCCAAGTCCCTACGACTTAAGACAACGCTATCTCCTTAACTCGGCCACGACTCAACCAGGTTACGCCCTATCTGGGTCTCCGACCTACGACTTACGAAAGGAGTACGACTTACGACTTAACTCTTTAAGTCATCTACGACCTAACACTTTGGCCTAACCCAACGACCTAATCAAACTTACGACTTAACACTTAACTGGGTTACAACTTAACCCCATACGACCTAAACAACTGCCGACTCAAAAACTTACTTGTCTAACCTCTAACTCGGTCACGACTTAACACAGCAGCCTACCTACGACTTAACATAGCAGCTATGCCGATCTATCAGGATAAGACTCAACTCCTAAGTCGTCCAGGTCTTAAGTCGACCACTACCTTAACTCGTCAGCCGACTTAACACTTAACTCAAAACCTTAAGTCGTCTACAATAACATAAGTCGGTCACTTCCTTAGGTTGTTTATCCCTTAACTCGGCAACGACTTACAACCTACGACTTATCACTTGCCGAGTAAACTTCAACCTACTAACCTAGCCCAGCTACGACTTATCTCCTTAGGTCGTCGCCGACTCACCCCTTGAGTCCTTAACTCGCCCAGACTCATCACTAACCCGTCCAGAACTCCTATCTCCTAAGTCGTATACGACTCACGACTTATGCTAAGTCGTGAACGACTTAGGACTTAGGCAAAATTTGCCTAAAATCTGAAATGGCCCAAAACGCTAAAACTCCAGATTTGACGAACTTTTCGATCCGTGAAAATACGGGTCGTTACATTCTCTCCCCCTTAGGAATTTCGCCCCCGAAATCCCAAACAGTCATAGCAATCAAAACTATTCTGTACGCCTACCATCCATAACAATCAGCAAACCATGCATCCAATTCTAGCTTAGCGTACAGAATTCTAAAATTAGAACAAGTTACAATGTTGTTAGATGATACGACACCTTAGGGCCATACCTTGAAGAGTTCAGGATGAGCTGCCTTCATCCTCTCTTCCACCTCCCACGTACAGTCTTTATCATCGTCACTCCATTGTATCTTGAGCAACTTAACTACCTTCCTCCTAAGCTGTTTCGTGTCGGTTTCAACAACACGAAGCGGCTTACGAGGTCTTCTATCGACTGGATCAACTTCGAAGTCTTCACAGCTATCAGCAGAAACAATTGTATTCGAGTCGTGCACATACTTCCGTAGATATGATACATGAAAAACATTGTGCACACCCGACATCTTCTCAGGTAACTCCAACCTATAAGCGAGCTTTCCAATTCGCTCGATGATCGGGAATGGTCCAACAAATCTCGGAGTCAATTTTCCTTTCTTCCCGAATCGAATAACATTCTTCAGTGGAGAAATCTTCACAAAAACTATATCTCCTACATCGAATTCCAAATCCTTTCGACGCTTATCGGCATAACTCTTCTGACGATCTTGGGCTGCCTTCATTCGTTGCCGAATGATTTCTATACAATCTGAAGTCTGTCGAATCATCTCTGGCCCAAGTATCAGCTTTTCTCCAGTTTCCAACCAACATGTTGGAGAGTTACACGGTCTTCCATACAATGCTTCATACGGTGCCATACCAATGCTTGACTGGTAACTGTTGTTGTACGCAAACTCCACCAAATGAAGGTGATCTTCCCATGATCCTCCGAAGTCCAAAACACATGCTCTGAGAAGATCTTCCAAAACTCGGTTGACTCTCTCGGTCTGACCATCTGTTTGGGGATAATAAGCTGTACTCAAACACAACTCGGTTCCCAAGACTTCCTGGAAGCTCTTCCAAAATCCACTAGTGAACAATGGGTCTCGATCGCTCACTATACTCTTCGGAATACCATGGAAACGAACTATCCACTTAACATACAACTCAGCCAACTTTGATGCAGTCCTAGTCGATCGAACAGGAATGAATCGTGCACTCTTAGTCAGACGATCCACAATGACCCAAATCCCTTCATTTCCCATTCTGGTTCTAGGCAATCCATCAATAAAATCCATCGACACTTGTTCCCACTTCCATGTAGGAACTTCTAATGGCTGAAGCAATCCGCTTGGCTTCTTCTGTTCGGCTTTTACCAACTGGCAATTCATACATTTGGAAACAAAATTTCCAACATCCTTCTTCATACCTTCCCAATAGTAGGTTCTCTTCATATCCCGATACATCTTGTTTCCACCTGGATGAATTGTCAACTTCGAGTGATGACTTTCCTTCAGAACTTCACTCCTCAATTCATCTATATCGGGAACAACTAAACGTCCTTGCTTCCGAAGCCAACCCTCTCGATCGACCTCGAATCCTTTATCCTTTTCTGGATCCAATCCAGATTCCAATTCACGGATAATCTTGACAAGCTTATCATCTCGCTTTTGGCTCTCGCCAATCCTTTCCACAAGAGTGGGTCTTATTGATAAGTTTGCCAACATCTCAGGTTCCAACTCACATCTAGGCCTGAAGTCAAATCCAGCTAAATACTCGAGACTCTTCCATTCTGAAAACATGGCTCCCAATCCTGCATGTCTTCGACTTAACGCATCTGCCACTACGTTACCTTTTCCCGGAGTATAAGCTATACCAAAATCATATGATGCCAAAAACTCTAGCCAACGTTGCTGCCGAAGATTCAAATCCTTTTGGGAGAAAAGATACTTCAACGACTTGTGATCCGTAAACAACTCGAATCGAACTCCCAACAAATAATGCCTCCACATCTTCAGAGCAAAAACAATCGCCGCTAACTCCAAATCATGAGTCGGGTAATTCCTTTCATGCGGCTTTAGTTGTCGACTGGCATACGCAACAACTTTATCCTTCTGCATCAGCACTGCTCCAAGTCCAGTACCACATGCGTCGGTGTAAACCACCATCTCATCATTCCCACTTGGAATAGTCAAAACAGGAGCACTTGTCAATCTCTCTTTAAGGATTCCGAAAGCTTGCTCACACTTAGCATCCCAACTGAACACTTGGTTCTTCTTCGTCAATCCTGTTAACGGTGCAGCTATCTTGGAGAAGTCTTTGATAAACCGTCGATAATATCCTGCTAATCCAAGAAAACTTCTCACATCAGACGCATTCTTAGGTCTAACCCAATCCTGGATTGCTGCCACCTTAGCGGGATCAACCGCTATTCCATTTCCAGAAATCACATGGCCTAAGAACCTCACTTCACTCTTCCAAAAGTGACACTTCGAAAACTTAGCCTTCAGCTGATGTTTCCGTAAGATCTCCAAAACAATACACAAGTGCGCCTTGTGCTCTTCTTCCGTTCTGGAATAAATCAGAATATCATCCACGAACACAAGTACGAACTTGTTCAACTGATCTCTGAACACTCTATTCATAAGATCCACAAAATATGCTGGCGCGTTAGTCAATCCAAACGGCATTACCAGCCACTCAAAGAACCCGGATGGTGTCCTAAAAGCAGTTTTCGGCACACTATCCTTAGCCACTCTCAACTGGTGAAATCCCGTTGCCAAATCCATCTGAGAAAACACCTTAGCTTCGTGAAGCTGATCAAACAAGTCATCTATTCTCGGCAATGGATACTTGTTCTTCTTAGTCACCTTATTCAGCTCACGATAATCGACGCACAATCTCAACGACCCATCTGCCTTGGTTGCAAACACAACTGGTGCTCCCCACTCGGACACACTACGCCGAATGAATCCTTTCTGTAAAAGGTCATCAACTTGCACCCTCAACTCCTGCTGTTCCCTAGGCGCCATCCGCCTAAGAGGCATCACAACAGGTCTGGCTCCTTCAACTAGATCTATACGAAACTCGATCTCTCTATGCGGCGGCAACCCTTTGACTTCGTCAAAGACATCCTCGAATCCATTTGCGATTGGCACTAAAGACAGTCCATCCCGTGGAACAACTAGCGAATACATGAAGCTCATGAAGACGCCTTCCTCATGCTTACATCGTATCACAACCTTTCGCCCCTCCACATTCTCGACTGTCACTTCCAGCCTTTCGCAATCAACCTTTGCCGCATACTTCCTAAGCCAGTCCATACCCAAGATAATTCCGAACCCCACAAAGTTCAGAACGAAACAATCACAAACAAAAGAGCAACCATGACTCGATATAACTAGACCACGGCATAACATACACAAACAAGACGAACCCCCAACTGGATTAGTCACAACCAATGGCCTATCAACAATATCCGGTTCCAAACCTAACCGGCCTACTAGTTCATTACAAACAAACGAATGCGATGCTCCAGTATCAAAAAAAACTCTAACTGGAATACCACATAGGAAAAGAGTACCTTGAACAACCACACTCTTTCCCTTATCTTCAGCAGTAGGAGCTTTCGAAGACGACGGAACAGCTCCTAAAGCATAGGCTTGCACAATCTGCCTGTCCTTCCTCGGTTCTGGACAATTCTTCCTGAAATGCCCCGGCTTGTCACAGTTGTGACACTTCATCGGCACCTTAGGATTCTTACAATCCTTCGAGAAATGGCCCTTCTGCTGACAATTGTAGCAAGTCACCTCGCCTTTCGGCTTCTTCTGGCCATCCTTACCCTTCTGCTGCTGCTGCTTCCTCTTCTTGTTTCCACCCTGCTGGGGTTTAGACTCTTCCCTGGTCACAGCAACAACAGATCCTTCCTTAGGAAACAGACTCTCATGCCTAAGAGCTTTCTCCACAAGCTTCTCAAATGAATCGTCCAAATGATCCACCAACTGTCTCCCAAGATAACTATCCAAGCCGGTCACAAACTTCTCATTCTTCTGATAAGCAGATTCAATATATGACCGGGCATACTTGGACAAAGCTTCAAACTCAGAAACATACTCAAGAACTGATCTTCCACCTTGCTTGAGCTCCACAAACCTCTTGAACAGAACAGACTTCTGAGCGGTAGAAATGAACTTAGCTTCAAATCTGACTTGGAATTGCTCCCAAGTAATCTCTTCTTCCGAAGTAGTGATGGTAATAGAGTTCCACCAATCAGAAGCCCTCCCCTGAAGCTGCCTCGATGCCAACTTCCTCTTAGTTGCATCATCAATTCCCAAATCACCAAAGATCCTTCTACAAGCATCTATCCATCTCTGGACTTCGATAGTTGATTCTGTTCCTAAGAAAACCTTCCCTCCAAGAGCAGTATAGTCCTTACACAACTTAGAAAAATCCACCGGTTTTGGAGTTTGAACTTGAACTCCAACATCTACTGCCGCCCCCGGAACTGGTACCCTTCTCATGATCGAAGTCACCATAGCTTCGAACATGGCTGCATAATCAGCAGTCTCTTCAGTAGCTCGGCCTTCCCTAGCAGCTGGTCTCCCTCTTCGACTCATTCTCAATATCTATAAAAAGGAATGATTAGAACATCTAGAGAAACAACTGCATAAAGGACTAACTTACTGCTAAACTACTATATTATATATAGTAATCATCCATCAAAATACAATTACGTCTCTCATACGTAGTTACGACAGCGAGCGTTGGGTAAAATCGATTAACCAATACTCTGATACCAAATGTGACGACCGCCCATGACCCCTGCACCGAATCTAGAAATAGAGCGCTGTAAAGTGTGCCAGGCAACCATGGACGATTGTCAAGGTAAGATTAAAACAACAGAATCTATCGTATTACTCACAGCGCATGGACAAAATACAATAGAACAGATGTATAGTGAAGCTTTACAGAACAAAATGACATCATATAAAACTCCATAATAGTTGAATACAAGCATCCACATAGTCAATACATCAAGCCTCACTACATATCTCTCAGAGAATACAAAACAGCGGAATATCCAGTACATATAATAAGAAGATACTATGCAACCCTCAAGCTCGTCTTCGGTATCAGCATCGTGAGAAGAGAACAGCACCTGTCACCTGCTACCTAGTCTGCCCGTCCCAAAATGGACGAACAGCCCAAGGCAATAAGAATTAAAAAACATAAAGCCTTGAGTCAGACAAAAGTCTTAGTGAGCAGTAAATTAACTAACAACATACCAAAAGAGCATAAAGGAAAAGGAATAGGAATACAACCCTCCCACTCCAACCTCATTCTACAGTGATAGCCCCCAGACACACACTAAGCAGAAGCAAACATAGCAGAGCATACAATTTAAAGTAAAGCTACTATCACTCGAGTCAAGGGCGATGTTTTCCAAGTACCAAGGCCTAAATCAGATAAGCACCCAGAAAATACCACTCTTGAGTCCGAATGACGATACAACCAAACATCCATGACTTTGGCTATCACTGTTATCATTGCTTCGATATCAACGTTAATTGAATGACCGGCACATTCTTTCAGCCGTCCGTCAAGGGCTAATGGAAACCCCGGTTCTAGACATAACTCCCGCACGTCGTCGCAGCCCGTGCCTAGGACTATCGAATCTGCCCAGAGTACTCGACCATCAACAGTTGGCCGTTGGGACTATCGAATCTGCCCAAACGTACTCTTGCTTAGAGCATGCTAGAACCTTCAACAACGATGCTATCCAAGCCTCCTAGTCATCCTCCTTGACGACTATTCTCATATCCATTCATTATCCTCAACTCGAATCATATCACCGAGTTATCAACATGCTTGGAATGATCCCATCTGGATTAGACCAAGTCTTCATCACATGATTGCCTCGCTTCATTACATCCACGCAAAGCCTCATCTCATCATCACATCATCAAATCTATGCATAAGAGCTTCATCATCCCGCTACATATGCCACGAGAACTTTCCCAATTCAAGAGCCTTTCCCTTAGCTTTTGAATCGTCTTCGGTCTAAATCTAATCATCAATCATCTAGTTCATAACAATCAATCAAATCAAACATCAACCCAAACAATCAAGCATTCAAATATGATCTAAGTAGACAATTATAACAATAATGGCATTTTCGTAATTACAGAGTTGAAAGTCCAATAAGCATGAAAACATGGATTATAACTCTACAAACTTGATGAATGAACTTGCATAGGTTAACATATGATAAAATGGATGTAACATCATCATGAACAATGGATCTATATGGATCTACACTTAGGATGAAGAAAATGCATGGAAATCACTATTTTAACACCAAATCGAGCCAACAATCCGATATACTCCTTTGGATCCGTGTGAGAGATAATCACCACTCACCAAATCACCAAAACAACCTCAAATCAATACGCTTCAGATCTGGACAGCGAAGGATCAAGCTTGATCTATCACAAATCCGCTTCAAACGAAGAAATCTCACTTCAAAGGATGAAGATCTTCAACTTTAGCTCTTGGATCTTCAATCTTGATCTTCGATTTGGATGAAAGGAAGCACTAGATTAGAGTGGAGGAAAGAAGTGAAGAAGTGTAGAAGTCGAGCTCGCAAAATGGCAGCACTTCGTCGCTTCAAAATCCGGATCCCAAAAATGAAGAGAAGCTCTCCTATTTATAGGCAGAAAATTCGCTAAGTCGTGACTCGGCTAACTCCATAAGTCGTCTCCGACTTATCCCTATCCTCGACTCAACACTCTGCCGACATACGACTTAACAGATCCAAGTCCCTACGACTTAAGACAACGCTATCTCCTTAACTCGGCCACGACTCAACCAGGTTACGCCCTATCTGGGTCTCCGACCTACGACTTACGAAAGGAGTACGACTTACGACTTAACTCTTTAAGTCATCTACGACCTAACACTTTGGCCTAACCCAGCGACCTAATCAAACTTACGACTTAACACTTAACTGGGTTACGACTTAACCCCATACGACCTAAACAACTGCCGACTCAAAAACTTACTTGTCTAACCTCTAACTCGGTCACGACTTAACACAGCAGCCTACCTACGACTTAACATAGCAGCTATGCCGATCTATCAGGATAAGACTCAACTCCTAAGTCGTCCAGGTCTTAAGTCGACCACTACCTTAACTCGTCAGCCGACTTAACACTTAACTCAAAACCTTAAGTCGTCTACAATAACATAAGTCGGTCACTTCCTTAGGTTGTTTATCCCTTAACTCGGCAACGACTTACAACCTACGACTTATCACTTGCCGAGTTAACTTCAACCTACTAACCTAGCCCAGCTACGACTTATCTCCTTAGGTCGTCGCCGACTCACCCCTTGAGTCCTTAACTCGCCCAGACTCATCACTAACTCGTCCAGAACTCCTATCTCCTAAGTCGTATACGACTCACGACTTATGCTAAGTCGTGAACGACTTAGGACTTAGGCAAAATTTGCCTAAAATCTGAAATGGCCCAAAACGCTAAAACTCCAGATTTGACGAACTTTTCGATCCGTGAAAATACGGGTCGTTACATTTACAAACATCATTCTAACTCCAATATGATTTAATATAACTTTATAAATCATTTTTATTCACATTAAACCCAATTTCCAATTATTTCTATAATTTCAAATATTAGATTATCGATTTAATTAAACAATTAAATCTCTATATTCGAAATATAAGTTATTCGACTTACAAATTTTACTTGTTAATATTTAAAATCAATTAAATATCTGAATTTCAAATGACGGAAATTATGGGTCGTTACAATCTTCCCCCCTTAAAAGAATTTCGTCCTCGAAATTGCAAAGTAAGAAAAATGCCCAAATCCATTAACTTTTCAAAAATCCACATAGTGAAAATGTTATATTCACCTTTTCCAAAACCTTTAACTTCAACCAAAACAATGGTTTTCATTTTCTAGTTCAATTCCTATATTTTCATTACAATTTAGAAATTGACTTTTCATTAACAAAATTTTTCCAAATGTTCAAAAAATTTCTAACTCCCAAAATTCACGAAAATTTTTGGCAGAGTCTCCTTTGTACGGAGGAGCTTTCGCAATTTCACAATAGATATAAATATATATACATCGACCCACACGGTCGAAAAAGCAGAAAAACAGTTCATATTTCCTATTTTTATTGCGTAGGCGTACCTTTTTAGCATTTTTAAGCAAAGCAGTTATTTATTTAGCATTTTAGCGCAACAAAATCCCGCCAAACGGTAGCCCCGGTACCTGTACTTACTCAGTTTAAATATGTAAGTGACATATATAGGAAAATTCATTTACATTTCATTAATTTCCAATAACAACACAAAGTTTCCATAAGCAATGCAATCAAATAATTCCCATAAGCAATTTATAAAGTTTTCGATACAAATGTTGTCGCTTGCGACCAATTCACATTAGTCCACTTTCAATTCAAATTCAATTACATATGAATTTCTATAAAATCAACTAACAATCAAATCATAATCAACATAACCAAATTCATTCAATTTACTTTACTTCACATTCAATTCGGTTCAACATTTTTAATTCCAATTGGTTTAATATTAAATTGGCTTTCATTGAATTTCCAATTTATTAGCTTTTAATGAATTAACACTTATATCCATTATTCCATATCAATTTATTCACATTCGATTGATTAACATTCAATCCATTTATTAATTCAATTGCTAATTCATTTTACAAATAAAGTTGAATCTCATTTATAAACCTCAAGTTCACATTCTTAATGACTTCATATATATTTTCTTACATTTTCAACAACCAAACAATTCAATTTTATATACACTTTAATAATTCTGAAAATTATTTCTTTATATGTAAAATATAATCGAGGTAAAATTATTTCATTTACCCAATTTAAAACCATACCATGTCAGATTATCTCATTCAAGAGTTTAGAAACCCCTATCGATACAGTTAGCTAGACTGCACCGACCAGAATCTATAAACAATCAACCGATAAGTCAACACAATACAAAACAATTTCATATTCACTAACAAATACGCGCTCATATCTATTATTACACTCACACTCATTCTAGAGTACTACTGACTCTATCTCTAATGAGTAACACCCAACAGAGCCAAGGTTATCACTTAACCAAATGCTCTGATACCACATTGTCAAGACCCGATTCTTCGACTTCCGAAAATCGACATTAATACGTCCAGTGTATCAACTACCGAGCAATCGAATGCCGGAAAACCGAACCCCGAGGGTTTAAAAAGAAGAGGTAGGAGAAGACAGAAGAAAAAGAAAGAAAAATAAACAGCAACAATAACAAAATCTCACATTCGCAGCGGAACAACATATAATAGATCAATAAATAATCTTTAAATCAAAGAACTATATCAGTTTATACATTACATCATGATCAGAGTTTCCAACAACAATATACAACACAACTGGACAATTATATGAACTTGTCCTTACAAATGAATTTTTTTCAGCGGAAAAGATAATATCATATACAAATGCTACGTCTCGCCATCCAGCTCGCCACTTGAGCTCCACAGCATCTCCTGAATCCAGAATGACCTGAAAATCTAACTCTAGGCTGCCCGTGTGGAAAATTATGGGCACCCAGAGTTTAGGAAGGGAACAATAAACTCCATGCCAGTCATGGGACTGGTGTGAGAACTTAAAACAGTTATTATCTTTAAAACAACAACAAAGGAAGTAAAAGACATCCGAAATGCTTTTGGAAAATGAAACTACCATAAGGCCTCCCGCCACACACACAATGCAAACGCAGAATTGAAGGAGATTTCCCCTTATGATAGTCAAACATGCTTACTACGCAAAATCATTTGATTTGATATTATTATTAGTGCATAGTGCAGAAAACCATTTCGAAAGTATAATATTAATCTTAGCCAGCATAGACATTTCGAACTATGCCTACTATAGCTACCATCTAAACAGTGGTGACTAATACCGTACAAGGTTCGTATTGGAAGATGGATTGCCAACAAATGGTCAGGCTAAGGAACTTCCTACTGTCAATGGGATCGCCTCTGGATGGACGTCCCGAGAACTAACTAGCTCATTGCCAACACAAGGCCGGGTTACCTCTTACACTAGGTAACTACTACACGAATATGCCACCCCCCAGTCCTTTAGGACCTTTATCCGAGGCGCCTCGATCACAAATCAACAATCACACAGAGTAAATGAGATTGGAGCAACCACATAGGTTAAATACCATGGCTCCATACCTGATACCACCCTTTTCCAGAAGGAAATGACATACCCTAAAGGGAGCGACCCTCATAACCTAGCCGCATCATTCCTGTTTCGACCATTTCCGGGTTGTGAGGTCCGAAGAGGTCTCGTCCACAAAGCTACGCTTTTTCTCAAAGCCATGCTTTGATCAACAAATGATCAGCAACACACAGCAGCACTCAGCATGCCACATTACCAAATTGGGAATGTATCACTGATAAACTTCAACTACATAACCTCTGAGCTTGTACGTCTCAAAGAAGGGTGTTAAGCTAAGAGAATAAATTCTCCGCCACCAACATAAATGTATTTGAAAGAAATCAGCTTTATATTTCAAAATGTAATGTCAGACATGTAACCATACAAGTCTGTTACGGGTTCGAACAGAACCGAAGGCACTTCCGAAGAAGCCCTTGCAATCCGGGTATTCACAATCCCGATCGAACTTCCCATCACAAAGGAAATCTCTATACCGTAGCTAACGGTGCAGATACAATCGATAGGTCATCCTATCATTTTCACAAATACCCGGTCTTCACCACCGGTCTTCAAATGTGATCCATAACGTCGTATCACTTATTCGGAATGGGTTATATGACACAAAGGTCCTCTCCCGGCTAATCCGAATAGTGAGCACAATATTTTAAAACATATGGATATAGGAATTTCAATTAAGTCACAACTTATTACCCAAATCCTTTACTTTAAATGGTTTAAACAAATTACCATTTTAAATCTTTAAGCAAAAAGATTTACTTCACAAAGTTCACCCAATTTCACAAAGAGTCATTCATAGATTTCCAAATCATTTCCCATTTCAATTGGATTAACCCATTAAATCTTTAAATCAAGATTTAACTTATAGCTTTCAAAACTATTCACAATTCAAGTCTTTTATAATATAAAAGATACACCTTTTAAAATCTTCTTTGATTTCAAAATAAAGCTTAATCATCTTCACAAAGGTTAATTCATAGTTTTTCCAAACTATTTACAATTTCATTTCAATTTGAAATGTTTCGATACAAATTGGAAATATTTTCACTTTATGAAAGCTATTATTATCTGAAAACGGATAGTTTTCGTTTTGGGAAAAACTGGTTACAATTACACAGGTTAAAGCCATCCAAGTACAAATCTTGGATTTAAATTTAAATTTCCAAAACCGTATTTTAAATGGTAAAAAACCCATATAAACACCTTTTATAACTTGTACAATCTTTTAGACCATAGTTCCCAAATCATCGAATTCAATTTCAAGTATTGAATTCAAAATTTAAATCAAATTATTCAAATTTAAATTTTATTAAGTTATTTAAAATAACCCTTATTTTTGAAACTTATTTTCAAAATCTTTCAATTCCAATTCCAAAACTAATTTGGATTCAAAAATTCAATCTTTAGAATTGTCAAAAATCTGTGACTTAACCGATTTCCACGTGAAATCCACATTGGTGTGTGTATTGTGTAGTCCTAGGGTTTAACACAATAGTGCAACAACATTCAACCATCACAGATCAAATATAATAATATAATTGATAAGCGGTATAAACTATAACGCTTATCTTTCATTCACAGATCACAAATATTCATATCATAGATAAATAGATCACAAATCACAACACAGAACATGATATACCTCAAAGCATCACATATTTAGGATATCAAATAATTCAACATCCAATATAATCCAAACATCCATAAGTAGGATCAATTTAATCATCTGATTAATTTAAATCATTAAAATTCCTATAAATCAATTTTACTAGCTATGGTAAATTAATAATCAATTAATTTCAAATTGATTTTCAAATTTATTTCAAAACACCAAATCAAATTTTCAACAAATTTCCAAATTATTTCCTTTTTTAAAATAAATTTCTTTATCTCTTCAAATCTATTTAAAAATCCAAATTTTAAATAAATTCTTCAACTTATAAATAATATCCTTCAAAATCCCCTTACTAAGCCCTTTTCTCATATTTCGAAAAAAATTTGATAAGACTACAAAAATCAACTTTTTATACTTTTAAATTCCTTCTTTCAAATTAATTCAATTCTTAAAAATAATTTTCCAAAAATCCAATTTTATTTATTTCTGGTATCCAACGATACCAAAAAGACATTCAGCTAAATTTTAGCCTTCAACAATTTCAATCACAAAGATAATCACACAGAAATTATAAATAATCAATACACAACATTGAAATAAATTCAAATGTTTGAGGAATCCAGCTGGATCCCTCCAACCTGTTTCCCTGCATCCACATATATTAGCACAATACCAATTCCACTTCGAGGTGGAATATCGCGGTATATGGGATTTATAAATATTATCCGCTATTATGCGGCGCAATAGGGTCTCATCTGCTATATAATGCGGGAAATCAACTCCAAATACATATATAATACCAATTCCACTTCAAGGTGGAATATCGCGGTATATGTGTTTAATATAATAACCTCTGCTTAATATGCAGCGTATAGGGTCTATTTCAATTCAACCAATCATCAATCATTATCCAAACACACAATCAATACTATCAACAATTTTAAATCTAACTATTTAAAATTTAAATCGAAACACAATTCGATTGAGTGAGGAGTTCTCACCTTTGCTTTTAAAATGTTGAACGTTCAATTTTTACATTAAATCGAACACGTTCGATTTAACGCAAAAGTTTCACTTGCTTGAAATGATTCCACGTCTCCACCACAACGACCTGCTCGTCGCTGCGATTCCGGCGCCACCAAAATCGTCGAATTCTGATAATATATGCAAGAGTTATGAATTTATAAAGTTTGTATATATTTTTATAAACAATTTTCTTTTACATTTTCATTTTTTATTATACCAGAACAAATCCTGCCGTTCATTTTATATGATGAAAATCTGGCCGCACTTCCGTTCTTCCCCAACATCGTTCCCAGGTATGAACGAACGCGTGAATACCCATAGCCGCCTCCTCTTCTTGAATTAACGCGAACGCTATGATCTATTTGATGACGATCGGAGACCGGGGTTTCGAAGCCCTTGCTACACTCCACCATCGGCCAGAGAATGATGAAGCTCAGTCGTGTCCTCCTCTAGAAAAGCGCACACGAACACTGGTCGTTTGAATGAAGTTTGACGTTGATCCGTGCCTCTAAAATCGATCACAACCGTTTAAGTTGTAGATCTCGATACGCTCTTCGACGTTGTAGTTGAACATTTTTGATGATTGTTGGTGGATTGGAAGATATTGGAGAAGAAACGAGACAAGTTTTCGGCCATTAACAGCATAAGTGGCGGCCACGAGATTATCCCTAGGGTTTTGCCCAGAATAAACGTATATATATGTATAAATCTAATTATATTATTATTAAATCCACCAATTCACAAAATTTTCGAACGACCTCCAATGAGACATGCCGCCAGACGTTTCTAAGGTTTTACCCGCATTCCAAACACAATGGAATAGGTATCGAGAGCTAATTCGACCATATGCGCGAGTTACGGAAATAAACGATCAATTTAAATTAAATCGATTAAAATGATTTCGATGCATTTTGGCTTGCCCCGGACAAACCGTACGTCCGATTGACACGAAATTTGAAATCTTACAATAATATAACATTATGGATCTGATGAAATTGGTTTCGTCGAAATCCGAGACTGTTTGAAAAATGACTATTTTTACTCGTCAATTAAATATTAAAATATTCAATTATCACAAATTAACTTTATTCAATTTTAAAAGTTTACAAACATCATTCTAACTCCAATATGATTTAATATAATTTTATAAATCATTTTTATTCACATTAAACCCAATTTCCAATTATTTCTATAATTTCAAATATTAGATTATCGATTTAATTAAACAATTAAATCTCTATATTCGAAATATAAGTTATTCGACTTACAAATTTTACTTGTTAATATTTAAAATCAATTAAATATCTAAATTTCAAATGACAGAAATTCTGGGTCGTTACACAATCTAAATGGGACAGTGAGCAAGGCTCGGCGCTATGACAGTGTGATTAGTCCATATACGGGAATAGGAGCTACTTCACAGATCGATAACGTCATCGGTCCTGACCAGTCAATAGACAGATGGGGAGTTATGCCTAAATGGACTATGCCTCCTACTAGTGTAGATCTCGTTTAGAACATGCACCGCCTCACAGTTGTTTGCTAGTCTGTTTGTTGTTAAGAGGCCAGCCAGATAACCCTTTTGTGGTAGTCTTTCAAATACGAATAGAATACGACTAAACTTTTGTGACATTGATATTAGGCACTACAGGAGTTCCTTGGTATGCACTGACAACAAGGATGTGATACTGCGTTGATGATGGATCTTGACAAGGTGCTAGGTATGGATACTAGTGGGGATAGTATCTTTGTCCAAAGGGGAACTGTGGTACACTTATATATATACAGACGTATGAGATTATTGTCTACTGCAAGTTGATGAGGTGTATCGTACGCGTATGTGAAGTCAAGACGACTAAGTAAAACAAAAGACATAACATGTATTGAAAGGCAATTAGCATAAACTAGTGTGATGTATAATGTGTGTAATTTTACAAGTCACCAAAACGTTGTTCAGACCTCCTCCTCATTACAACTCATATAATAGCTTTAGATGGACAGGTACTGGTACTGTGACGAACCACATTTCGGAAGGTTTAAATCGACAATAATCCACACATGTCAGACTTAAACAATCCGGAACATAGATAATCAATGAGGTTAATTATGAAAAATAAGAAAATAAGATGAAAACAAACACAGAATCTCACAGCGGAACGATAAAATATAATAATCAAATAAACAGTTCATGAAGCTGTTTATACTATACATTTGATTATAATATATACAACAATTATCAGAGTTATATATACATTAGGGATAAATAAATAATGCAGCAGACAACATGATACAGGGATAATAATAGTAGTAATATACCAAATCTTCGTCTTTGTCCTCCAGAATAATCTTCAATGCGCTGAATAAACTCAGGGCTGACCCGAGCGTAATGAAAAGACAAAACACTCAAGTCAGGACTAAAATATTCTTATGTGAGTCAAATAGATATCGCGTATAACATGAGTGCCATGGCGTTAGAAATGTTTATAGGGTTTCGCATCTCCTATCCAGTGTATAACGTGCATGCAATAACTTAAGAGATGTTACGGGATTTTCCATCTCTGAAGGATCCGTCAAAATATTTATAAATAGTAGAATACGTTATATATATAATGTCTAGTCAGTAAAATAAATATTTTTCTTAGCGTTAAAGCTTTACATTGATCCCCTTTAATGCCTTTTTAAGCATTGGCGTATAGTTTGCATTTGACACCACCAATGGCACGTCGGTAGTCAGGGATGCGCCGTGGAACGACAACACTAAACCAAAATCGAATGGGTCTAGTATAGGGATAAAATTATGACAAGGCACGTGAGGCAATGCCCAAGGTAGGATACTATCGGTTTACCCTTCCCGGCTGGTGGTAACGCATCATAGCCATGATCGCCCACCGCGTCCAACACTCCCAAAATCCGAGGGTGTGCACTAATCAATCACAATGTAAATGATGGTAATACGAAGAGGTGTGTCCGCTCAGGGTAGCTAACCCACTTGACCAGTACGGCTCCTGTTTTAGTCATTTCAAATTGGCACAAGTGCTAGGCTAATCCATCATCGTTCCCTTTCTTCAAATCCAGCAAACGTGCACCAAATCCAACCACTTCGTTCTGGATCATCACTCCACGTACACAGTTGTTAAAGTGGTTCCGGTATCGACAAAGAGTATGTCAATATCCGGCCCCGGTCTCTTTAACAACCAAACGTCGTTTTACGCACTGGTTGGTACTTTTACATTTCGAAAACAGTTCATACTTGATATCAAAATATCGTATTCGCTTCAAAATCAAATCCATTTTGAAATTATCATATTTACTCAAAATATACCATTTCACTTCAAAAATCATTTCGCCTCAATATTCCGATTTCGCTTCCAAAATTATTTCGAATTTCAATTTAGGTTATAACTTCATTTTAACCCGATCCGCACTTAAATCCAAGATTTAATTATAAACATTTCACCCCTTGAACAGTTTGAATTTTTGAAAAGTAATTTGAGTAGTTTTAAAATAGTTTAAATAATTAAAATAGTTAAAAATAGTTTAAATGGTTAAAATAGTTAAAAATAGTTTAAATGGTTAAAACAGTTAAAAATAGTTTAAATGGTTAAAATTGTTTAATATAAAATAGTTTAAGTATTAAAATGGTTTATATAGCAAAATCTTTGGAAAACCAAAATAATTTGAATATTTAAAAATATAGATTTAAATAGTTTATATCAAAATAATTTATTTGAAAATAGTTTCAAAGTCAAACTGATTCAATTTTCCAAATTTTCCAATTCAAATCACTTTTAAATTTCCATTTCGATTTGATCGATTCAATTCCAATTTCAAGTCGAATTTTACTTCGATTCCAAATTCATTTCGATGTCAATTTCAAATTAATTTCAATCCCATTTCAAATTAATATCAATTACAATTCCAAAATAACTTCAATTTCAAATTTTGAACCATTTCGATTTTTATCAATTCCGAGTTCGATTTCAAAACATCGATTCAAAACACTTAAATCAATTTACTTTCAATACCCAATTTGAAATCCAAATCCTCAAATATAATTCAATTCCGAGCTCAATTCCGAAATAGCTCGATTTCCATAAATTCGATTTTCATTTTCTTAAAATCAAATCATTTAAATAAATTTCAAATCAAAAATTTTAAAATCCTTTAATTTTACCAATCCGGTGTTCGTATATAATTTTCTATCCTATGACCAAGTGATCAGTTATTTCAATTTAATTTCAGGGATGGATATATATCATTTCAACCCAAATCACAGTGTCATAGGTATATATCATTTCTACTTATTTCTTAATTTATTAGAAATAATTCAATTTACAGTTTTATATATAGTAAATAATCTACCAGGTGATAACAGGATATATATAAAAATAAATAAACATCCTATCATCCAAATATCAATCAATTGGCATCCATCACAATCAACATCCAAATCAGCCAATAATTCACAACAATTCCATAGTTATCAATATCAGGTATTTTACTGGCAATTAAATTCCAATTTCAAATTTAACCATCAATTTTAATTTTTAACAGTTAATTCGAATGACAATTAAATTTATCAAACAACGATCAATAAATTTATATCACTTCATAATTTCGAATTTAACTAATCGTAAAAATATTTTAGTACATCGTGAGCGTTATAAAACACTCACCTTGAGTTTTCTATTTTAAATCAAATCGAACAACGTTCGATTTAACCTAAAATTTTAGTTAGCTCCAATCGTCTCCAAACCAATTCTAGAATGTAGTGCTTGTTTCCACGATTCCATCGTCACTTGTTTCGTCCAATTTCGACCTCGTATGTAAAAGATACACAATTTGTAAGATTTGAATACAGATATTTTTTTTATTTTTTTTATTTTAACCTAAATCACATCTAGCTGTTCATCCATCAAGCAGAAGATCTCGTCCGCAAGATTCATCTTCTTCACACTTGTTCCAGCAAGAGTACGAAACCACCACGCACGATCCTCTTCGACCACCGCTCCCACCACGATCGCTTGGAAAATGATCGGAGACCACCGAACGTTGCTTCACACCCACGCGCACCCACAGCCTCGATGTCGACGAGCTCGACCTTTCCCATAATGCTCGTAAACCCATTCAATGTCGTGCCTTTCCATGTCCATAACCGCTGATCCTCTTCGCCATATCAGATCGTGGCCGTTGGATTCGTCAAGCTCAAGGAGCTCTACGTTTTTGTAGTTGAAAGTTTTTCCTGAAAGTTCACGGATTTGGAGATAAATCGAGGAGGAAACTGGCCATTTTTGGCCATTGTTTTATTTGAGGCGGCTAGGGCATAGAATTAGGGTTTTGCTGGTGATTTCACGTATATATATACGTAAATATATAATATTTTAATATTATCTCGATTATTCACGTGCTTTTCCGGACGAACTCCTAACGAAGCATGCCGCCTGGCGTTTATAATGTTTTACCCCTATTTCGAACACAATGGAACATGTTTCGATCCCTAATTCAATTGTATGCAGAAGACAACTTTTTGAACCCAATTAAAATATTAAATTCTAAATTTAATTTCTGCGCGGCTCAAGCTCGCACGGCCAAACGCTAAGTTCGAACGCTACGAAATTTGAAATCCGATAATAATACACTATTATGAATCCAATGGAATTGGTTTCGTCAAAATCCGAGACTGTACCCCGGAAGGCTATTTTTACTCGTCAATTAAAATATAAAATTTTGAGAATTTAAATTAATCACTTAAATTCAATTTTTAAGTGTTGACAATCTTCATCCATATTTAAATAACATCTAAATCAACTTTTGTAATCATTTTCATTCATATTTAATTTAGGATTCAGTTATTCAAATAATTTTCAAAATTAAATTTTTAAACAATTTAATTGTCCAATATTCAATAAATTTCAATATTAGCGTTTACATGAATCTTAGTTATCAACCAATTACTTTATTTACATCTAATGAATTCGAAATTTATTATTCAATTCAACTATTGATTGTAAACACATTCAATACATGGCATTTCCTTTCAATACTTGTTATTACTTAAATCTTCGAAATTTGTTTCTTTTAAAATCTTGTTCAAGTTAAATAGCTATATTAATAAATCATTAAAAAATTTATTTTTAACCATTTTTATTCATTAATTACACTAAATTTAATAATTTAAAATAGTTAAAAATACGGGTCGTTACAATCTCCCCCACTCAAAACTTTTTATCCTCGAAAAGGAACTAAGTAGAGAATTTTACATTTGATATATTTAAAAATAATAATCAACTTATAAAACCTAAAATCCATTAAAAAACTTTTTACTACGTTTCTACTATGCTACTCCGATCGGCTTACAGAATTTACAAGTTAGTTATCAAAACAAGTTATAATTTTTTTTAAAACTTCAAAAAATTTCTAACACCCGGATTTACGGAAAATTTCGGCAGAGTCTCCTTTGCGCGGCTCAATTGAAATTATTTTAAAATACAATATATAACCCAAATATACCAAATAGATATCAAGTATACATCTCATCTCAATGATGAGGCATCCCGTTGGGAAAAATATAAAAACACGGTATGTAATCCGAGATGTGTACCTTATTAATATGAATACGAGCGAGTTCACTCGTATTAAGCAAGCAAAATATAATCCGCGTATACATACAAACGGTCTTCGTATGTACCTATCTCAACTCAATTTATAATATTAGTCGTTTATATAAGATATAGAAAGCATATATGAGTTTTATAGAAGCATATAACATGAATTTTAAATCCAAATCATAACATAAGCATAATATACGACAAACAACAACCATATACAATAAAATAGTTATAACAACGATTTACAACTAAAGAAACCATTAAATTATTAGTATTCATCCAATTAATTCATAACGATATGAATTTACATTATCCGATGTCAATATTTCAATTTATATACTTTATTTCTTACTAACATCCAAATTTCATCAACATTTAATCGATTTACTTCCAATTTATTCAAATCTATTTCATTTGCATTCAATTTTATTCAATTCAATTTGTTAAATTTCAATTGTTTCACTTTTCGTTTAGCAACATCTCATATCAATTCATTTACTCACATTCGTTCTACACTTAAGTTCATTTTCATTTTAAATCAATGTTACTTCATTTACTCATTTTATTAATACAATTCACTAACTTCTTCTATTTATTCATTTCGGTTAGCTTTTCATAAGTTAAAGTTCATTTCATAATTCAATATTAGCTTCCTTCCTTTAACATCCATATTCAATTTATTTAACATCTTGTTTAACTAACATTCATCAAAGTTATAAACTATAAACTTTACTTCACATTTCGCGAAACATTTGAATTATAATCTTCATATCTCCATTTTTAGCATTAACATCATTAATGAATTATTTCTTATATCCTTACTTAAGTTTCTTTCCAACTTAATTCACATTTATTTTCACAATTTCATTTAATAACGAACTTATTTGTGAAACATTTTATTAATCATCACTTTAGTTTATAATCATTTTATAAAAGTCCAACTTCTTATATATGACTTTATCTAAGTTTATTATTATCTCAAAAGTTACAGATTCAATTTCAAAATTTCTTTGCAAATTTATATTTAATTCTATAATCAATTTACAAAGATATTATTTAATTCATTTGTCTACTTTCGTAAGTTACACTTACTTATTCCATTTAGTCATTAATCATTTCATAATATACTAATTAAGTATATAACTTTTATTATTACAACTAAATTTCCATTTATATACATTTTAATTACTTTTAAGTTTTGTTTACTTGTATAATATCCCATTACATATCCAAATCATCATTTTAACTTTTGACATTTGGTAAGTCTCATTATATGTTATTAGAATGCAATTTGGTATTATACAAATTAATCTGATTCATTTTTCTTAATTTGAATGTTCACTATTTTAACTTGTTTAAATTTTCTTTACTTTCAATTTTAGAGTTGTAAACTTCAACCCTAAAGTTTCTCAAAACATTTAGCTTAGATTTCTTAATTCTCTTATTTTATAAGTTTTGGTTATTCAAATATTTCATTCAAAAAATTTGAAGATTATTAATTAACAGAAATTAAAAATTTTAAATACCGGGTTCATTTCAAATCATTTGAAATAAGTATGCATACTTATATCCTTTATATATCAAATCATACTTTTGGAGTTTAAACCAAAATCCATTTATCAAAACAATTTCGTAGCAAAGCTTCTCAGAAGTCTCCCCCACTTTGAAACTCAAAAATGAACATCGATGATGCTGCAGAGTCATCATCGAAATTATTTTTCAGCCACAGAAGAGGGGAGTGCTGAATTTATTCCTTTTAAAAATTATTTGAAAAAAATTTGTATTTGTATACACTTTTAAACAATAAGGATATTATTTTCCAAAACATGAAAACCATTTTCAAAAACACCAGAATTTAAATTCCTCAAATTCTAAATTTCTTATTCATTTCACTTGCAAATTATATTATATAAATCACATTTATATAGTTTCATTTTCTTATAATCATATAATAGCTAATAGTTTAGGAATATTGACTAATCAAACAATAAACGATAATGATCAATATTATCATTTCTAACAACCAATTTACACTATATATACCATAATAATTTCTGAAAATTATTCCTTTATATAGAAAATATAATCAAGGAAAATTATTTCATTTACCCAATTTCAAAACAATACTATGTCGAATTGTTCTGTTCAAGTGTTTAGAGATCCCTATCAATAACGTTAATTACTCGTATTGACCAGAATCCATAAGCCACTCAACAAATCAACCAACACAATATTTTTTTTATATTCACTAACAAATACGTGCTCATATCTATTAATACACTCAAACTCATTCTAGGGTACTACTAACCCTATCTCTAATGAGTTACCCCTCAAAACCAAGGTTATTGCTAAACCAAAGCTCTGATACCAACTGTGACGACCCACATTTCGAAAGGTTTAAATCGACAATAATCCACACATGTCCGACTTAAACAATTCGGAACATAAATAATCAATGAGGTTAATTATAAAAAATAAGAAAAGAAGAAGAAAACAAACACAAAATCTCGCAGTAGAACGATAAAATATAATAATCAAATAAACAGTTCATGAAGCTGTTTATACTATACATTTGATTATAATCTATACAATAGTTAACAGAGTTATATATACATCAGGGATAAATAAATAATGCAGCATGCAACATGATGCAGGGATAATAATAGTAGTAATATACCAAATCTTCGTCTTCGTCCTCCAGAATAATCTTCAATGCGCTGAAAAAACCCAGGGCTGATCCGAGAGTAATGAAAAGACAAAACACTCGATTCAGGACTAAAATATTCTTATGTGAGTCAAATTGATATCGCATATAACATGAGTGCCATGGCGTCAGAGATGTTTACGGGGTTTCGCATCTCTTATCCAGTGTATAATGTGCATGCAATAACTTAAGAGATGTTATGGGATTTTCCATCTCTTAAGGATCCATCAAAATATGTATATATAGTAGAATACACTATATATATAATGTCTAGTCAGTAAAATAAATATTTTTCTTAGCGTTAAGGCTTTACATTGATCCCCCTTAACGCGTTTTTAAGAATTGGCGTACAGTTTGCATTTGACACCACCAGTAGCATGTCGGTTGTCAGGGATGCACCGTGATATGACAACACTAAATCAAAATCGTATGGGTCTTGTATAGGGATAAAAGTATGACAAGACACGTGAGGCAATGCCCAAGGTAGGATACTACCAGTTTACTGTAAGGACCCGATTCTTCGACTTCCGAATATCGACATCAATACGTCCACTGTATCAACTGCCGAGCAATCGAATGCCGGAAAATCGAATTCTTAGGGTTTAAGAAAGAAGAGGTAGAAGAAAAGATAGAAGAAAAAGAAAGAAGAACAACAGAATAACATCAGAAACAGAAACAATATCAGAATCTCACATTCGTAGCGGAACAACATATAATAGATAAATGAATAATCTTTAAATCAAAGAACTATATCATTTTATACATTACATCATCATCAGAGTTTACACAACAATATACAACAATGGACAGTTATATAAACTTGTCCTCATACAGAATACACAGTGGAATAAATAATATCAGCTACAAATACTACGCCTCGTCATCCAGCTCGCCACGGAGCGCCACAGCATCCCGAATCCAGAATTGAAAGTCTATACGGAGTGGATCGTGTAGTGTATATGCAAGTATATGTGGCAAAATATATGATGCAACTAAAACAATATTAATCTAAGTAAAAATAAAATAATCACACCAGGATTTTATACTGGTTCGGACCTCCCGTCCTACGTCCAGTCCCGAAGCTCCTCTTTGGAATTTCCTTTCACCAAATAACCCTCACTTCACCCGGAGGAACAGGTTTACAATAGCAGAGTTTCTTTGTCAACTGTGTGTTCTCTATTACACGGATTTTGACTATATAGTACAATTGAACTTCTTATATCTCTTGGATGATTGAATACAATATTGTTCGAGAGAATATAGAAGTGTATGATCTCAGATTTTCAGATTGTATAGCAAGTGGATGATTAGAACAAGAGATGATCAAGATAGAGAGTCGAGTTGTAAGGTAGTCAGATATTCTTTCTCTTGATTCCTGATGCTATATATAGTTGTAGATAGGTATGTTGAGTAGTTGCATCCATTAATGAGTGCTCTATAGTTGCTTCTGTTGATGATGAAGAGTTGCAGCGAAGAGAAGCGGAGATATCTATTTGAATGTGACAGTTGAAGTTCTTCTTTGAAATCCGAGTTTGAAATCAGACGTCTGGTATTTGTATCAGACGTCTGGTAGTATATAATTTTTATACAGGGTAGATTTCCAGACGTCTGGGTGTATCTACCAGACGTCTGGTCTTGTCTGTTTTGTATTCCAGAGGATTTCTTCAAACGTCTGGCTAGTGCACCCAGACGTTTGAAACCTGTGCATGTTGAATCTGTGCATCTATGTCATTGCTCCATTAATCCTATCGACTTGTAGTCTTTTGTAACTTTCTTTGAGCCTTGTTCTTGTCTTTCTAGTGATGTTGCTCTAGCAAGTTCTTGCATACATATATATGTACATTTGATTTTCATTGTATAGTTGTTGTCATTAAAACTATGAATTTGATTTCCTAACAATCTCCCCCTTTTTGATGATGACAACTATACAATGTACTTATGTGTAATTTTTATAAATCTCCCCCTGAATATGTGCTTTCCATTATCTCTCCCCCTTTGTCATTATCAAAAAAGAATGTGGGAATCATATTTGTAAATTCCAAAATCTTTCCTTTTGTTTCTCTGAGTACCTGCAATAAAAATCATTTTTTGGTACCCACTTACCATGTTAGGGTCCGGGGGTTAGATCTTTGGAAACCATACCCATTTGGGTGTGGTTGAACCTTTATAAATATAATTTTCATTATTAACTACCATATCAAAATAATCATCAATGTATTTTTCTCTATTTTTCCAATCAACAGGAACCCAAATACTAAGATAATTTTTATTCATATTTTCGTTCAATGATTTTGTACTTCTAGAGAAATTATAAATATTATTGACCATAGCAGTATTTGAATTTCTATAAGAATTTGATCTAGACTTTACTTGAAATTTAGTACTAGCACTAACATTTTTACTATACATGAAAGCGTATCTAGTGCTATTTCTACGATCATTTTTATTATATCCTAAACCACTTTTGTCATGTAAAGGTCTAGAACTAGATAAAATCATGTTTAAATCGTTTTGACCTTTATTAAATTTTGTGACTTCAGTGTTAAGTTTATCAAATTTAGCTTTGAAGTTAAAATTATTTTCAAAAGAAATATTACTGTCTTTCAAAATATCAATTTGCTTATTTAATTCAGAATTCTCCCTTTTTATCGTACAGTTCTCTTTTTCGAGAAGAAAAATTCGAGATTCTGAATTATCTAAAGATGATTGTAATAAATCATTTTGTCTTTTCAAATCCGTAATTTCTTTTGAAAAAATTTCCTTTGCTTTATCAAAGATAATATTTTTATTTTGCAAAACGTTGATTTCCTCTAAAAGATCATTGTTTTTATCTTCTAACTGCTCATTTTCTTTTTGTAGGAAATCTTTTTGTGAAACAAGTTCTTCTACGGTATTTTCAAAACATTTAGTTTGTTTTATCAAAAATTTATTTTCCTCTTTTAAACTGGAATTTTCTTGCTCACAATCTTTTAACTTTTCTAAAGCAATTCTATTAACTTTATTCAAGGTTTTACAATCTTTTAATAATTCATCATGTGCTGACAGAAGATCTTTATATAAAGAATCTAAGCATACCGATTGTGATCTGAGTTTAGCCATGAAGCAATTGTTTGTTTTCTCCTTTGATTCTTCTTTATTGCTCTTCCTCTTCCTATTGCCTTGAGTAGATCTCTTTATAGCCATTTATTCTAGGATGTTGTTATGATCTCTAGAATTCCAGGCTCTGATACCAATTGAAAGTCTATACGGAGTGGATCGTGTAGTGTATATGCAAGTATATGTGGCAAAATATATGATGCAACTAAAACAATATTAATCTAAGTAAAAATAAAATAATCACACCAGGATTTTATACTGGTTCGGACCTCCCGTCCTACGTCCAGTCCCGAAGCTCCTCTTTGGAATTTCCTTTCACCAAATAACCCTCACTTCACCCGGAGGAACAGGTTTACAATAGCAGAGTTTCTTTGTCAACTGTGTGTTCTCTATTACATGGATTTTGACTATATAGTACAATTGAACTTCTTATATCTCTTTAATGATTGAATACAATATTGTTCGAGAGAATATAGAAGTGTATGATCTCAGATTTTCAGATTGTATAGCAAGTGGATGATTAGAACAAGAGATGATCAAGATAGAGAGTCGAGTTGTAAGGTAGTAAGATATTCTTTCTCTTGATTCCTGATGCTATATATAGTTGTAGATAGGTATGTTGAGTAGTTGCATCCATTAATGAGTGCTCTATAGTTGCTTCTGTTGATGATGAAGAGTTGCAGCGAAGAGAAGCGGAGATGTCTATTCGAATGTGACAGTTGAAGTTCTTCTTTGAAATCCGAGTTTGAAATCAGACGTCTGGTATTTGTATCAGACGTTTGGTAGTATATAATTTTTATACAGGGTAGATTTCCAGACGTCTGGGTGTATCTACCAGACGTCTGGTCTTGTCTGTTTTGTATTCCAGAGGATTTCTTCAGACGTCTGGCTAGTGCACCCAGACGTCAGAAACCTGTGCATGTTGAATCTGTGCATCTGTGTCATTGCTCCATTAATCCTATCGACTTGTAGTCTTTTGTAACTTTCTTTGAGCCTTGTTCTTGTCTTTCTAGTGATGTTGCTCTAGCAAGTTCTTGCATACATATATATGTACATTTGATTTTCATTGTATAGTTGTTGTCATTAAAACTATGAATTTGATTTCCTAACAATCTCCCCCTTTTTGATGATGACAACTATACAATGTACTTATGTGTAATTTTTATAAATCTCCCCCTGAATATGTGCTTTCCATTATCTCTCCCCCTTTGTCATTATCAAAAAAGAATGTGGGAATCATATTTGTAAATTCCAAAATCTTTCCTTTTGTTTCTCTGAGTACCTGCAATAAAAATCATTTTTTGGTACCCAATTACCATGTTAGGGTCCGGGGGTTAGATCTTTGGAAACCATACCCATTTGGGTGTGGTTGAACCTTTATAAATATAATTTTCATTATTAACTACCATATCAAAATAATCATCAATGTATTTTTCTCTATTTTTCCAATCAACAGGAACCCAAATACTAAGATAATTTTTATTCATATTTCCGTTCAATGATTTTGTACTTCTAGAGAAATTATAAATATTATTGACCATAGCAGTATTTGAATTTCTATAAGAATTTGATCTAGACTTTACTTGAAATTTAGTTCTAGCACTAACATTTTTACTATACATGAAAGCGTATCTAGTGCTATTTCTACGATCATTTTTATTATATCCTAAACCACTTTTGTCATGTAAAGGTCTAGAACTAGATAAAATCATGTTTAAATCGTTTTGACCTTTATTAAATTTTGTGACTTCAGTGTTAAATTTATCAAATTTAGCTTTGAAGTTAAAATTATTTTCAAAAGAAATATTACTGTCTTTCAAAATATCAATTTGCTTATTTAATTCAGAATTCTCCCTTTTTATCGTACAGTTCTCTTTTTCGAGAAGAAAAATTCGAGATTCTGAATTATCTAAAGATGATTGTAATAAATCATTTTGTCTTTTCAAATCCGTAATTTCTTTTGAAAAAATTTCCTTTGCTTTATCAAAGATAATATTTTTATTTTGCAAAACGTTGATTTCCTCTAAAAGATCATTGTTTTTATCTTCTAACTGCTCATTTTCTTTTTGTAGGAAATCTTTTTGTGAAACAAGTTCTTCTACGGTATTTTCAAAACATTTAGTTTGTTTTATCAAAAATTTATTTTCCTCTTTTAAACTGGAATTTTCTTGCTCACAATCTTTTAACTTTTCTAAAGCAATTCTATTAACTTTATTCAAGGTTTTACAATCTTTTAATAATTCATCATGTGCTGACAGAAGATCTTTATATAAAGAATCTAAGCATACCGATTGTGATCTGAGTTTAGCCATGAAGCAATTGTTTGTTTTCTCCTTTGATTCTTCTTTATTGCTCTTCCTCTTCCTATTGCCTTGAGTAGATCTCTTTATAGCCATTTATTCTAGGATGTTGTTATGATCTCTAGAATTCCAGGCTCTGATACCAATTGAAAGTCTATACGGAGTGGATCGTGTAGTGTATATGCAAGTATATGTGGCAAAATATATGATGCAACTAAAACAATATTAATCTAAGTAAAAATAAAATAATCACACCAGGATTTTATACTGGTTCGGACCTCCCGTCCTACGTCCAGTCCCGAAGCTCCTCTTTGGAATTTCCTTTCACCAAATAACCCTCACTTCACCCGGAGGAACAGGTTTACAATAGCAGAGTTTCTTTGTCAACTGTGTGTTCTCTATTACACGGATTTTGACTATATAGTACAATTGAACTTCTTATATCTCTTGGATGATTGAATACAATATTGTTCGAGAGAATATAGAAGTGTATGATCTCAGATTTTCAGATTGTATAGCAAGTGGATGATTAGAACAAGAGATGATCAAGATAGAGAGTCGAGTTGTAAGGTAGTAAGATATTCTTTCTCTTGATTCCTGATGCTATATATAGTTGTAGATAGGTATGTTGAGTAGTTGCATCCATTAATGAGTGCTCTATAGTTGCTTCTGTTGATGATGAAGAGTTGCAGCGAAGAGAAGTGGAGATGTCTATTCGAATGTGACAGTTGAAGTTCTTCTTTGAAATCCGAGTTTGAAATCAGACGTCTGGTATTTGTATCAGACGTCTGGTAGTATATAATTTTTATACAGGGTAGACTTCCAGACGTCTGGGTGTATCTACCAGACGTCTGGTCTTGTCTGTTTTGTATTCCAGAGGATTTCTTCAGACGTCTGGCTAGTGCACCTAGACGTCTGAAACCTGTGCATGTTGAATCCGTGCATCTGTGTCATTGCTCCATTAATCCTATCGACTTGTAGTCTTTTGTAACTTTCTTTGAGCCTTGTTCTTGTCTTTCTAGTGATGTTGCTCTAGCAAGTTCTTGCATACATATATATGTACATTTGATTTTCATTGTATAGTTGTTGTCATTAAAACTATGAATTTGATTTCCTAACAAGAATGACCTGATAACCTGACTTTAGACTGCCCGTGTGGAAATTGGTGGGCACCCAGAGTTTAGGAAGGAAACAATAAACTCCAGGTCAGTCATGGTGACTGGTGTGAGAACTTAAAACAGTTATTTATCTTTAAAACAAACAACAGGATAATTTTTTAAAGACAATTCGCAATGCTTTTGGAAAATGAAACTACCATAAGACCTCCCGCTACACACACAATGCAAACGCAGAATTGGAGGATATTTCTTCTTATGATAGTCAAAGATGCTTACTACGCAAAATCAAATCCTTTTTTATATTATTATTAGTGCATAGTGTAGAAAACATTTTGAAAGTATAATATAAATCTTAGCCAGCATAGACATTCCGAACTATGCCTACTATAGCTACCATCTAAACAGTGGTGACCACCATAAGTAATTGGCAGGTTCTACAACTAATACCGCACAGAGTTCGTATTGGAGTTTGGATTTCCAACAAATGGTCAGGCCAAGGAACTTCCCATTGCCACATAGGTATGCCTCTGGAAAGACTACCCGAGAACCAAACCGGATCTCTGCCAACACAAGGCCGGGTTATCCCTAACTGGGTAACTACTGACACGAATATGTCATCCCCCGATCGTAAACGATCTTTCCGAGGATCCTCGATTTCCAACAACCACAAAGTAATAAATTTGCAGCAACAACATAGGTTAAATATCTGGGCTCCATACCATGATACCACCTCTATCCAGAAGGAATGACATACACTAAAGGGGCGCTACCCCCTAATAACCTTGCTGCATCCTTCCTGTTTTGACCATTTCCGGGGTGTGAGGTCCGACAAAGTCTCGTCCACAAAGCTACGCTTTATACAAAAGCTATGCTTTGGGGCAAACAAATTATCAAAGTAATGATCACAAAGATAAATGATCAAACAAATGATCATATCACAAATGATCAAACAATGATCATTTCACAGCAACACTCAGCATGCCACGTTACCAAATTGGGAATATATCCCTGGTAACCATCAACTACATAACCTCTAAGCTCGTACGTCTCAGAGAAGGGTATTAAGCTAAGAGAATAAATTCTCCGCCACCAACAGATATGTATTTGAAAGAAACCAGCTTTATATCTCAATTTGTAACGTCAGACATACAATCCATACAAGTCTATTCCGGGATCGAACAGAACCGAAGGCACTTCTTACGAAGCCCTTGCAAATCCGGATAATTTTCTAATCACGTCCGGACTTCCCGTCACTAAGGGTGATAAAACCTCTATATCGGAGATCAGTCGATGCAGAGTCATTCGACGGTAATCCTTTCGTTTTCAAAAATATCCGGTCTTCAACACCGGTCATCAAATGCAATCCATTACGACGTATCACATATTCGGAATGGGTTATACGACCCAAAGGTCCTTTCCCGGCTAACCCGAATAATGAGCGCTTATTCAAAAATAAGTGTGGCATTCAAATTCAAGCAAATCACAACAAATACCCATTAAAGGTAATTATTGATAGTCGGTTATTTAACTATCAATAGGTCTACACAGCATCATCAGATTCCAAATAATTTATTTTCCAAAAATATCTTTACAAGATATAAAATTTTCCACACTTAACCATTTGAAACCAAATTCAAATCAATTTCAGTTTATCTTTAAAAGATAAAATCTCAACCCTTTCATTTCATATTGGAAAATATTTCCATACTTATTTAAATAATAAGTAATTCACAAATCCTTTATTTTCAACATTTGGAAAATATTCGATATACTTAAATCATAATTAAGTATATATTTCATTCTTTAAGGGAACGTTCTCTTAAACACATTTATTTGAGTCAAAACGAATGTTACGTAAAACATCGTTACGACGACCCAAAATCACTAGTATAGGGATTCGAAATTTAGATGGATATATAAGTCCCAATACTAGATAAAACATTTCCTTTCGGAAACCATTTACTATAACAACAGTGTTATAGTCCACCATTTCCTTATTTCTCGAAACATCTATTTCAACAATAAATGTTGAAATCTATGTTTTTGATACTTAACACATTTTAAAACATCTTTAAATCGTTTTCATTTCTATTTAAAATATCACTTTCCCAAAACATCTCCGTTTTATTTAATAATACATTCACTGTCCAAAATCGTGAATATAATTCGTTATCCAAATTCAACATTTCTACACATTTTATTTAAAGGATTATCCACTGTCCAAAATCGTGGACATAATTCCTTTAATTAACTTCTACAATTCACTTATCAAAATAAGTGATTTCGGATTTATAAACAACGTTTATAAATCACAATTTTATATTTTATAACAATTTCAAGTTATGAAATCCCTTTATTTAAACAATTCCATTTGACTCATTTATATAACAAAAATCCAAATCATAAGTTGATAACTTATAATTCATTTAGTTTCAAAATCCTTCATTTTATAACTTCACAAATCGTATATCTATTAATATTACTTACTTATAAAATCCATTTATAAGTTCATTTTAACATTTATAGAACTCCTAAATAATCTCCTTATTTTTATTTATAAAATAACAATTTTATACATCTTCTATAAATATAATCCATTTATAATAAGTCGAAAAATTCAATTTAAACCAATTACAATTTAATCAACTTATATTTCAAAAACCACATTCTTATTATATTTTCACAAGCATCCTAATTTTAATTACATAAAAATTATAACGTTTATTTATTTAATAAAACGTATAATTTCAAAAATCACTTTTAAAATCCCTTTAAAAATCAAAATCGTTATTTTTAACCTTCAAAAATGGATCCGATGATGCAACAACACCAATCATCAATCACAATAATCAAACATCATATATCATCATATGATAATCAACAAATATCACAATATCTATAATCAAATAAATATTGGTGAGGAATCCAGTTGGATCCCTCCAACCTGCTTCCCTGCATCCATAGATGTTAGCACAATACCAATTCCGCTCCAGTACGGAATATCGCGGTATATGGGTTTATAAATATTATCCGCTATTATGCGGCGCAATAGGGTCTCATCCGCTATACAATGCGGGAAATCAACTCCAATATATACATATTCCAATATATATATATTGCTATATACATAAATAATACCAATTTCACTTCAATGTGAAATTATCGCGGTATATGTTTTTAATAAATAACCTCAGCTTAATAACGGCGTATAATGTCTATTTTAACAATCAATAGATAACAATCATCATTCAGGCATAAAATCAACAATTTTAAATCTAACTATTTAAAATTTACATCGAAACAATTCGATTGAGTGAGAAGTTCTCACCTTTGTTTCCAATTCAGTTTCTGCGTTTATTTCGAATAAAATTAAACGGACGTTTAATTTTACCCGAAATTTCTGCTAGCTCCAAACGACTCCAATCCAATTCCATAGCGTAGTGCTCGACTATACGATTCCAACGCAGCTGGTTTCGTGCGTTTTCTACCTCGTACGAAGAAGTTATACATTTTTAAACATTACACGATTTAAATTAAAATTTATTTACAATTTCTTTTAAAATTTTAAACCCTAACCCTAACCATTCTGGACCGTTGGATTTTGCTTTGACCAGATCTGGGCCGGCCATCCCTTCTCCTCCATCATCAGGATAATCACGCACGTTTGAACCCATAGCCGACCCCTTCCATCAATTATCGCACGCGACTCGACTAGCTTGAAGTCGATCAACGACCATCACCTTGTTGCCCTCACCACCCCCTACCATCGGCTACCACCATGTCAAGCTTGGCCCCACCATTTGCATGGAAAAACGTGCACAACTACAAGAGGACACGACCCAATAGCTTCCACTACGTCGCGCCAAACCCCATCATTTCCGTATGGATTGAAAGCTCTCTTTGTGCTCTTCAATTTGTTAGTTGAACGCTTCTTCTAATTGTCTACGGATTGAAAGTAATTGACGGGAGAAGAATCGACTATTTCTGGCCGTGTAAAATGGAAGTGGCGGCTCTGTTGAAACCCTAGGGTTTTGTTGAAAAAGAAATTATGGATGTCCTTTTATAGAAAAGTGATCAAAACACTATTCATCCCGGATTTTCCGAACTCCAAATCGAGCGTGCCGGCTGACGTATATAAGGTTTACCCCGCGTTTTGAACGCAATGGAACGTGTTTCGGGACCTAATTCGGTCATATGTGCGAGTTACGGAATTAAACGATCGATTTTAAATTAAACCGATTCAAACCGATTTCGATGCGTTTTGGCTTGCCCCGGACAAACGGTAAATCCGATTGACACGAAATTTGAAACCATACAATAATTCAACATTATGGATCCGATGAAACTGGTTTCGTAGAAATCCGAGACTGTTTGAAAAATGACTATTTTTAACTTGCCAAATTAATATTAAAACAATTTCGATGCGTTTGGAGCTGCCACGGTCAAACGACAACTCCGATTGCTACGAAAATTGAAATCCGATAATAACAAACTATTATGGATCCAATGGAACTAGTTTCGTCTAATTCTGAAACTGTTCGAAAATGGCTAATTTCACTAGTCGATTAAATATTAAAATATTCAATTTTCACAATTTAACTTTAAATTCAATTTTAAAAGTTCTATAACATCACTATAACTTCAACATGATTAAATATAACTTTATAAATCATTTTCATTCACATTTAATCCAGATTTCAATTATTTCTGGAATTTCAACTATTAAATTATCGATTTAATTACCCAATTAAATTCAATTATTCGAATAATAAATTATTCGACTTATAAATTCTACTTATTAATTTTTAAAATTAATTAAATATTCGAATTTCAAATGTTAGAAATTCTGGGTCGTTACATTTACCCTTCCCAACTAGTGGTAACGCATCATAGCCATGATCGCCCACCGCATCCAACACTCCCAAAATCCGAGGGTGCGCACCAATCAATCATAATGTAAATGATGGTAATACGAAGATGTGTGTCCGCTCGGGGTAGCTAACCCACTTGACCGGCACGGCTCCTGTTTTAGTCATTTCAAATTGACACAAGTGCCAGGCTAATCCATCATCGTTCTCTTTCTTCAAATCCAGCAAACATGCGCCAAATCCAACCACTTCGTTCTGGATCATCACTCCACGTACACAGTTGTTAAAGTGGTTCCGGTATCGATAGAGAGTATGCCTATATCCGGACTCGGTCTCTTTAACAACCAAACGTCGTTTTACACACCGGTTGGTACTTTTACATTTCGAAAACAGTTCATACTTGATATCAAAATATCGTATTCGCTTCAAAATCAAATCCATTTTGAAATTATCATATTTACTCAAAATATACTATTTCACTTCAAAAAACATTTCGCCTCAATATTTCGATTTCGCTTCCAAAATTGTTTTGAATTTCAATTTAGGTTATAACTTTATTTTAACCCGATCCGCACTTAAATCCAAGATTTAATTATAAACATTTCACCCCTTGAACAGTTTGAATTTTTGAAAAGTAATTTGAGTAGTTTTAAAATAGTTTAAATAATTAAAATAGTTAAAAATAGTTTAAATGGTTAAATAGTTAAAAATAGTTTAAATGGTTAAAATTGTTTAATGTAAAATAGTTTAAGTATTAAAATGGTTTATTTAGCAAAATCATTTGGAAAATCCAAAATAATTTGAATATTTAAAAAGATAGATTTAAATAGTTTATATCAAAATAATTTATTTGAAAATAGTTTCAAAGTCAAACTGATTCAATTTTCCAAATTTTCCAATTCAAATCACTTTTAAATTTCCATTTCGATTTAATCGATTCAATTCCGATTTCAAGTCGAATTTTACTTCGATTCCAAATTCATTTCGATGTCAATTTCAAATTAATTTCAATCCCAATTTCAAATTAATTTCAATTACAATTCCAAAATAATTTCAATTCCAAATTTTGAACCATTTCAATTTTTATCAATTTCGAGTTCGATTTCAAAACATTGATTCAAAACACTTAAATCAATTTACTTTCAATACCCAATTTGAAATCCAAATCCTCAAATATAATTCAATTTCGAGGTCAATTCCAAAATAGTTCGATTTCCATAAATTCGATTTTCATTTTCTTAAAATCAAATCATTTAAATAAATTTCAAACCAAAAATTTTAAAATCCTTTAATTTAACCAATCCGATATTCGTATATAATTTTCTATCCTATGGCCAAGTGATCATTTTTTTCAATTTAATTTCAAGGATGGATATATATCATTTTAACCCAAATCACAGTGTCATAGGTATATATCATTTCAACCTATTTCCTAATTTATTCAAAATAATTCAATTTACAGTTTATATACTGTAAATAATCCACCAGGTGATAACAGGATATATATAAAAATAAATAAGCATCCAATCATCTAAATATCAATAAATTGGCATCCATCACAATCAACATCCAAATTAGCCAATAATTCACAACAATTCCATAGCTATTAATATCAGGTATTTTACTAGCAATTAAATTCCAATTTCAAATTTAACCATCAATTTTAATTTTTAACAGTTAATTCGAATGACAATTAAATTTATCGAACAACGATCAATAAATTTATATCACTTCATAATTTCGAATTTAACTAATCATAAAAATATTTTAGTATGTTGTGAGCGTTAAAAAACACTCACCTTGAGTTTTCAATTTTAAATCAAATCGAACGACGTTCGATTTAACCTAAAATTTTAGTTAGCTCCAATTGTCTCTATACCAATTCTAGAATGTAGTGCTCGTCGCTACGATTCCATCGCCGCTTGTTTCGTCCAATTTCGACCTCGTATGTAAAAGATATACAATTTGTAAGATTTGAATTCAATTAATACAAATAAATTTATATTTATATTTTTTTTATTTTAACCTAAATCACATCTGGCCATTCATCCATCAAGCAGTAGATCTCGGCCACAAGCTTCATCTTCTTTGAGTTTGTTCAAGCAAGAGTACGAAATCACCACGCACGATCCTCTTCGACCTCCGCTCCCACCACGATCGCCTGGAAAATGATCAGAGACCACCGAACGTTGCCTCGCACCCACGCGCACCAACAGCCTCGACATTGACAAGCTCGGCCTTTCCCATATCACTCGCAAACCCATTCAATGTCGCGCCTTTCCATGGCCATAACCGCTGATCCTCTTCGCTATATCAGATCGTGGCCGTTGGATTCGTCAAGCTCGAGGAGGTCTATGTTTTTGTAGTTGAAAATTTTTCCCCAAAGTTCACGGATTTGGAGATAAATCGAGGGGAAAACTGACCATTTTCGACCATTGTTTTATTTGAGTCGACTTGGGCATAGAATTAGGGTTTTGTTGGTGATTTCACTTATATATATACGTAAATATATAATATTTTAATATTATCTCGATTATTCACGTGCTTTTCCGGACGAACTCCAAATGAAGCATGCCACCTGGCGTTTATAATGTTTTACCACTATTTCAAACATAATGGAACATGTTTCGTGCCCTAATTCGATCGTATGTAGAAGATAGCCTTTTGAACCCAATTAAAATATTAAATTCTAAATTTAATTTCTACGTGTCTCAAGCTCGCACGGCCAAATGATAAGTCCGAACACTACGAAATTTGAAATCCAATAATAATACACTATTACGGATCCAATGGAACTGGTTTCATTGAAATCCGAAACTGTGCCCTGGAAGGCTATTTTTACTCGTCAATTAAAATATAAAATTTTCAAATTTTAAATTAATCACTTAAATTCAATTTTTAAGTGTTGACAATCTTCATCCATATTTAAATAACATCTAAATCAACTTTTGAAATCATTTTCATTCATATTTAATTTAGGATTCAGTTATTCAAATAATTTTCGAAATTAAATTTTTAAACAATTTAGTTTTCCAATATTCAATAAATTTCAATATTAGCTTTCACTTAATCTTTGTTATCAACCGATTTCTTTATTTACATCTAATGAATTTGACATTTATTATTCAATTCAACTATTGACTGTAAACACATTCAATACATAGCATTTCCTTTCAATGCTTGTTATTACTTAAATCTTCGAAATTTGTTTCTTTTAAAATCTTTTTCAAGTTCATATTCAATAGCTATATTAATAAATCATTAAAAAAATTATTTTTAACCATTTTTATTCATTAATTACACTAAATTTAATAATTTAAAATAGTTAAAAATACGGTTCGTTACATATTGGTACAAGACAAAAACGGTGGAAGAACAGATTTTCTTATGCATGCTTGATACTGACAAGGACACTAAAGATTAATAGTGTCAACCTTGGTTAGTAATCATATGTTTTGTTATACTTTACTATTCCATTGTGAGTTTATATCGATAATGCTCTAATATACTTTGTTATTTTTAGGATACCAAACCAATGATTCGTACTTTGGTGGACTTGGGATTTTGATTTGGTGAATATTTGGACCTACTAGGGCGAGGGTTGTTACAAAAAAGATCATGAACAAGCATTGGATCATGGCACCTATCGAAATATGGAAGCGAAGAAAAACTAGCCACTTTTATGCTAATACCGATGAGCATCAAAAAGTCTAACAGTGTAATCCCTAACTCATCGCAAGGAAAATGAAATATATGGGTGGTTTTATACCACTGAAGAGCAACAAAAGCACACAATTGAACATCATCTTTAATAACATTATTGGTGCCTAGACTATTAAATTACATAAACAGTATAAACAAAACTATAATAAATTAATGGAATCACTATAAGATACACAGTGATTTCCGACAGTTCAAAGCCAATGGCGGCCATCGCGAGCCGTCGAAAATTCCGTCGGAATACAGAACACAGATTTCGTCCATTTCCGACAGAATCGACGACGGCTTTGCAACGGCCTCCGATGGCTTTTTTGACGGCAGTTTTGACTTTTTCCCGTTGGTGCTGACGTCCACATGGCTTAAAAACATGCCAGAGAACCATTGGAAGGTGTCGGAATTTTCGACCGGTAAACCGTCGGGAGCTGTCACAATTCGTTGGAATATTTCGACCTATAGGCCGTCCGAAGCCGTCGGTAACCGTCAGAAATATGGGTAATTTTTTTTTCTTTTCAACAGCCAAACAGCACATCAATATCAATATATATCACAACACATCAAAATCTATATATATATATATCAGATATATAAGCTAAAATCAATATTAATATCAATAATAATATAAAAATCAAATATTACCATCTCAAACTCAAACATTTCCAATTAATACAAAACAAACCGTCCATCATCACCTTATTGGAATATCTACATCCAACATCAATGTACAATATATACATCCAACATCCAACATCAAACCCCACAAATCAACTCCACAAATCAACATCAAACACCACATGTCCACAAATCAATCCCACCATCTCTCATTGTATATATACACAAGTTTCAAAAACAAAAACTGCAAAATGTACCTCATGACTCATCATCGGCTCCGAAACCACCAAACGAAGGGAATGCTCCATGATGCTCCACATACTCGGCCAAATGCTAGTTTAGTTGCTCCATTTGCGCTGCTCGGAGGCGGTCTTGCTCCTGCAGCTGTGCAATCTGCCGTCGAAGCTCATTAATCTTAGCATTGTCCTAAGCCTTTTGATAAGCCTTTTGTGAGGCCCGAGCCTACAAAACAAGTCGAAATATGTTTAAGTTATTGTGTAATTTTTATAAAAATTAAGCAATTTTTACAACTTAGTTAATTTTTATAAATTACCGATTGATTGTCGTAGCTATAGCGCCTATTTCTTTGTGTCGGGTCTATAACAGAGTCGAAGATAGTGTCCTTCTCATCAGTGGTCAATTGCTCCCATCCCGAATGCTCAAGCATCTGCACACGTGCTTGCATAAATCTTTCCTACAACGCAAAATTAAATACAATTAAATATTACATGATATTATTATAATATTTTATAACTAATTAATTAAAATGATCATTATTAATAACTTATAACTTAAAATATACTTACATGTGCGGCGTATGCTTTATCATCCTCATGCCAAGCATACGTCACTGATCCCTCGTCGTCGGTCTGCCTGACGGTATGAGTATGTGCAAATACATCCATATACGAGACAGAACCCCACGTGCTCTTTCCTGCAATAATTGGTGTATATTATTGTTGCTCATACAAATTTATACAAAAAATGTAATAACTGTTCGTAATTGCAATTAATCAATTTACGGGGTCCTCGAGATGATGCTGAAATGATTTCGAGCCACCACGGTGTGTGACTGGATTTTTCTGCCTGTTCGCTGAGTTCCTATCTGACTCCGCCTGCAAATTAAAAATTAAGATTATATTTTACAGGTATAAATTATGTATTCTCTACTGAAAAAATTAAGGTGATATCTGATAGACTTACCCTGAATTCATTGCTACTCCACCATGCGACCCAAACATCCCATATACTGGTGCCCATCCAGCTTGGCTTCTTCCTAAATTTTCTGATGGTAGACATCGTATCCCTGTAATTTTTTGCAACTTTAGAGTTCCAGTAGCGCTGGCAAAGAGAAACATCATCCTCTTGTAGGTCTACCGCCCCCTATATATATGTTGCTAAAATATAAGTTATACATTTATACTTAGTCAGCAAATTGTAAAGTGATTATATATAATAATATATACTTTTACACTTACCAGGAAGTCCTTCCAGATGCTCTCCCGGACATGCTCTGGGATCCTACTCCATTTCGACCAGCATGGAGTCATACAGCTCATATATGCCTGGTTAGATATGCTGAGAACTATATTTGAAGGATCAAGCTCAAAACTCTTGCATTAAATATGATACAGACAAATCATGACTAATATATCATAAAAAATATTTATAATGCTGAAGTAAATTTAATACTTACAAGCCATCTGCTATCGGTAGAAATCTAACCACCGTACGCGGCGCCTCCTGCGACGGGCCGCTACCATTACCTCCGCTGCGAACGGTCCCTCTCTGAGACAAAGAGGGGGAACCAGACTGCGAAGAACTCCGATGCCTAAAGAAAGACATCTGTAATACCTGTCATATACATATTATTTTATTATGGCGGAACATATCATTCAATTACGAGTAAACATATCAAGATTTAACATCAATAATCACATACAACATATAAAAAAAGTGTAACATCAATACTCCCATAAATTACCTTTTTTCAACATGCATACTATTAAACCAGTCCTCGTCGTTTTCTGATTCAGACTCGGTCTCGTACTCTATATTGTTTTCCTCTGTTGTCTCAAATGCTTCTACTAATACATTTGATTCATTATATAGAGGTCCAAAATCGGTTTGATCATCTGTTATTGTAATTTCGTCATTTTCTTCGATATCCACTTGGTACGCTTGTTCGTTTGGAATATTCTTTCCATCAAACGTAAATCTTGCATTCGTTTTAAAAACTGCCGACCAATCTGCTTTATCTCGTTTTAGAGTTGGATAAGGAGCATAATAAACTCGTATGGCTTGTTTTGCTAGTATAAACGGATCGTACTTATGATAACGTGATGTATGCTTTATTTTAATAATATTATATTTTTGGTGCACGTTGATTCCAGAACCTGGAACATTACTGAACCAGTTGCATCTAAACAAATAAACTTCTTCTTTAGGTCTGGTGAAATATGTTAATTGCAAAACCTGAGTTAACATGCCGTAAAAATCATTTATGTGATCATTTGGGTCATCACTGCCTTTAACATATACACCGGTATTGTTAGTTAATTTTTCAGCCCCATATTCTTTAGTGTTGAATTTGTATCCGTTGACAAAGAATATTGGATATGTCTTGACTTTTCTTTTTAGTCCCATCGCAAGATGTTTCAACCCTTCGTCGACCACACAATTTACCGGATCATATACATGGTTTGAAAACCAAGTAACAAATTTTTTGTTGATATCGCCGCTTGGATGCTGTGATTGGTAAATATTGCATATATAGATAATATATTGCATTATAATTAATACACACATGTATTATTCAAGTAAATAATTTTAGATGTGTTATTTAATAATACCTAACAAATGGCGTAACTTCTGCACAGTTAAGAAGAACATATGTGTGGGCTACATGGTAATCTCTGTCCTCTAACCATACTTCCACATATTTTCTAACAGGGCGTCCCTGCTGTCTAAAAATAGATAGCACTGATTCAGAAGAATCCTGTTCAATGCTCTCATCATTTCGCGTAGCACTTTCAAAAGATAAGTTCACATGGTCACTGAAATAATGAGAGAAAAAGAACGAAGCTTCTTCTTCGATATATGATTTGCGTATCGAACCTTCAACTCGTGTTTTTCTCTCACTTTTTTCTTTAGATGATTTAAGTACCTGTTAAGAATAATTAAAATTAAAATTTATTACCTGTAATTAAACTAAAATTTAACATACTCAATATTAATATCTTTCAAATAGATACATCCATCCATATTGCACAGGTTCTCGAAGACGTGCTTCAAACGGAAGATGAACAGGTAAATACTCCATTACATTAAAGAAACTCGGAGGAAATATTTTCTCCAGTTTGCAGAGCAGTATCAGAATTTCTTTCTCAAGTTTACATAGACGATCAACTTTTAATGTAGTTGAACAAAGCTCCTTATAAAAAACTAAGTACTGTTACAACCGTAAACTTTTATGGGCAACAGTTCTTTGAAAGCGATGGGTAACAAATGTTCCATCATTACATGACAATTATGACTTTTCATCCCACTCAGTTTGCCATTTTTAAAGTCGACACATCTACGAAGATTAGAGGAAATCCCATCAAGAAATTTTAATCCTTCCACCCACTTTAACAGTACTTTAACTTGGTTACTGTCTAGCTCATAGCATGCATTTTTTGTCATTTGGCTTCATATGAAGCTCAGAATGATTGCATATTGCCTCTATATCACGTCTTGATTTCAAATCGTCTTTAGTTTTTCCTTTAACATTCAGAACAGTGTTAAGTACATTATTGAACATATTTTTCTCATTGTGCATCACGTTGATATTATGACGAATTAGGAGATTTTTCCAATAAGGCAACTCCCAAAATATACTTTGTTTTCACCAATTATGAATCGTCGATTTACCTTAAATTTCAATTTGTTCGCCAGTTTCATATATCTTCGGATAATCCTTTACAAGGTCATAAATATCTTCGCTTGACCAAATCGTTGGTGGTCGCAAGGTCTCAAGTCTATTCTTTGTAAAAAAAAATATCTTTTCTAAAGAGATGATTAATATAGAGAAAACACCGATGATAGTCAAACCACGAAATTTTCTTCCCATGCGGTAAAGAAAATGCTCGTGTTTCTTCCATACAATAAGGACAAGCTAGACGACCAGCCGTACTCCAACCCAAAAGCATTGCATACGTAGGAAAATCACTTATAGTCCACCACATAGAAGCGAACATACGAAAATTCTTTTTTTTTTGAAATGTCGTATGGTTCAACACCTTCATAGCATAATGTTTTCAACACTTTAATCAACAGTTGTAAATATACGTCGATTCCTTGTGTCGGATCATCAGGGCCAAAGATGACAATAGTGAGAAACATATACAGAGTTTTCATACACATCCACAGAGGTAAATAACGTTTATATGCCAAAATGAATATTTTGAACCAAATTGAGAGAATGGTGAAAATCCACCCGTACATAAACCAAGTATAACATTACGGCTCTCCGCTGCGAAAGCGGGATATGTCTTATCAAAATGCTTCTATGCTTCTCCATCAGCTAGGTGTGTTAACGTACCTTCTTCCTGTGTTCTCACATAGTGTTATCTCATATGATGCGCGATTACAGTTAATGCATATAACCTTTGAAGCCTAGGAGTGATGGGTAAGTAATGCATACGCTTGTACAGAACTTCCTTTCCCTTCTTTTTTCTTGGTTTGTATCTTTCCTGATTACATATTTTACAATTTCTAAGATTGACGTCTTCTTTACAAAACAACATGCAACTTTAAGCATGTATCTATTTTTTGATACGGCAAACCAAAAGCAGACATAAGTTTTTTCACTTCATAATGATTTTTGCACATTAAATTATCGGGTGGCATATATCATTTTGCAGCTTGTACAATAGCTGTAAACTCGGCTTCTGTGAAGTTGTATTTTGATTTAATCGCAATGTATTCTGCAGTTACTGATAGTTGAGTACTGGTTGTACAACCATCCCAAAGGGTTTTCTTAGCAGCATCCAATAAATCATAAAATATTTTTGCTCCAATACTTGATTCTTCTTCGACATTAACATCGTTACCATCAACTTCAATAGTCGGAACATTGAACGTGCTGCATCTTCAACTATATCTTCTATGAGATTCGTCAGAACAATTTCAATATCCATCTCCTCCTCCGAATGTACGAGATTAGGTGCTATAAGTTCTCCATGACGATCCCACACCAAATAATTCAGCACGAAACTATATTGGTGCAAATGAACTATTACCATATTCGGTATCAAATGCTTCAATAATTTGCACCTACTACATGGACAACGAATTTCTTCTTCGTTCCCAATATTATAAAGCGAATTCAATAAGGACGTGTACACCATTTTAAAAATGTTCACTTATTGAGCCTCCAATTTCTCTTCTTTGTTGGTACATCCAACTCCGATCGATAAAATAATCGACTATTTTTCCTACTTTAAAACATAAAAACGTATTAATCATTTATGTATTGACATTTTATTTTTCAATTAAATCATACATTTAAATTTTCGCAAATATATAATATTATTCTATTTAATTTTCTTTTCAAACGGATTTACACAAATTATTATACGAATATAATCTACAATTTTTAGGTTATTATTTTACACTTTGATGGTTGGTCATCCTACTTCTCATTACAAACACAGCAGTAATTAATTTTGTAAATCATTTTATTTTAAACGGTTCAACAAAATTTCGGCAGTACTTCCCCTTTGTTCCATGTATCGTACACATATGCATGTACAGAGGGAACAAAAAGAAAGTGTTGTCGAAATTTTGTGAACCGTTTAAAATGAAGTAATTTGCAAAGTATAATTACTTTATTGTGTTTATAACTTGTCCAATACAGGGACAAATCCGACAAATATTGTATCGGATGAATATAAATGTCCGTTCTATGATAAAAACGAATATCCATACAACCATCATATACAATACTTGTCAGACGGGGCCAAAAACTCTCTAAGTGATTTATAAAAAACAAAGCACTAATTATCGTGTTCGACATTTTAGAAAACACATATACTAAATCATGCACATCTACCCTAATTAACCTACGCTAGCTCTAATGCGCAAATGCACTAATTAATCAACGTATATACACTAACATACATTAAACAAATGAATGTTTTCGACATTTAGATGATAATAATTGTAATTAGCATTCGGTGGGGTATAGTAAACAATTAATGGGGTATTATAAACAACTAAAATAACAAATTAACCCTAATTTAACAAATCAAAATTAATTAGGGTTTAGGAATAAAACCTGCTTGGAGATTGATGAAGGGCCTAGGCTTGTCGAGAGTGGAGAATGATGAAGTTGGAGATGATTAGGGAGGCGCGGGGGCTGGCCGACGACGGAGAGGAGGTGATGGAGTTAGGATTTGGTGAATTTGGGGGAAAGGGGATAATGAATCTGTTCTCAGCCTGGAGCCTGTATACACGCTTTTTTCCGACGGCTTGCGACGGTGATTTTATAACCCTTTATAAATGAATGCAATTAATTACTTAATTTAAAACATTTTTAAATTTCCCTTTTTTACTTTTATAAAAGTATGTAATTAATTATTTAATTTAAACAATTTTAAATTAATTTTATAATATCCAAATGTGATATTTGTATTAACCTAAGACTCAAAAACACTTATACGTCTTCCACAAGGGCATACCCTAGAAACTGACCATTTGGGCGAGTTAGGTAAAGGCCAGGAGATCGGGAGGTTTTCCATATATATATTGGTCCTTAATAAGAGTAACTCTATCGCTAGTTTAAGCACCATTTCCGAAACACCCATCTACTTTGACCTTTTCCAAAAGTAATGCCCTCAGTGTTGGTTAGTTATTTACACAAGCATAATGCAGCTCTGATATCATTACTGGATCGGGTGCATTGGCAGTGGGGTTAAAAGGGTGAATTAAAAAAAATCTTTTATTAAATTGTACAAGATCTTTCTTTTGTATTAGCATAAATAATATTTTATTTATACTAAATTAAACTTAGTGTTTTTATTAGTAAAAGAGATTTGAAATATGTTAATTTAATTAATTCAATTAAAATATTTATTTACTGTTATTGTTTAGAATAAATTTATTAATAATTTAACATAAAATAATTTTTAATTTATATTTTAATATATGATGATATTCATATTAACAATATGAACATCACACACTATTATATATATATATATATATATATATCTTATTCTAGGGATTCACGGGAAAAATTGATCCCTTTGTCCTATTTCTCTTCTTTGTTGGTACATCGAGCTTCGATCGATAAAATAATTGACTATTTTTCCTACTTTAAAACATAAAAACGTATTAATCATTTACGTATTGACATTTTATTTTTCAATTAAATCATACATTTAAATTTTCGCAAATATATAATACTATTCTATTAATTTTATTTTCAAACAGATTTACACAAATTATTATACGAATATAATCTACAATTTTTATGTTTTTGTTTTACACTTTGATGGTTGGTCATCCTACTACCCATTACAAACACAGTAGTAAATATATTTTGTAAATCATTTCATTTTAAATGGTTCAACAAAATTTCGGCAGCACGTCCCCTTTGTTCCCTGTATCGTACACATATGCGTGTACACAGGGAACAAAAAGAAAGTGGTGCCGAAATTTTGTGAACCATTTAAAATGAAATGATTTGCAAAGTATAATTACTTTATTGTGTTTGTAACTTGACCAGTACAGGGACAAATCCGACAAATATTGTATCAAATGAATATAAATGTCCGTTCTGTGATAAAAACGAATATCCATACAACGATCATATATAATACTTATCAAACGGGGCCAAAAACTCTCTAAGGGATTTATAAAAAACAAAGCACTAATTACCATGTTCAACATTTTAGAAAACACATATACTAAATCATGCACATCTACTCTAATTAACCTAAGCTAGCTCTAATGCGCATATGCACTAATTAGTCAACGTATATACACTAACATATACTAAACAAATTAATGTTTTCGACATTTAGATGATAATAATTGTAATTAGCATTCAATGGGGTATAGAAACAATCAATGGGGTATTATAAACAACTAGAATAACAAATTAACCCTAATTTAACAAATCAAAATTAATTAGGATTTAGGAATAAAACATGCTTGGAGATTGATGAAGGGCCTAGGCTTGTCGAGAGTGGAGAATGATGAAGTTGAAGATGATCGGGGAGACGTGGTGGCTGGCTGACGATGGGGAGGAGGTGATGGAGTTAGGGATTTGATGAATTTGGGGGGAAAGGGGATAATGAATCTGTTCTCGACCTGGAGCCTGTATACACACTTTTTTCCGACACCTTGCGATGGCTAATTTACGTCGGTTTTCGACGGTTTACCACGGCCACTATATTTTATTTACGAAAATGCCATGGAGATCGTCAGCCGTCGTAGTCGTCGTAAATATCCGTCGACGGCCGTCGGAAACTTCCGTCGCTATTTACCGTTGTTCTAGTAGTGAATGTCTTTTTAATTAAACGAATGATTAAATTACCTAAGAAATGATGAAACCGAAGCTCATGCAAAAACTTTACAACTCTAGGAATATTTGTCAAATGCTTATGAAAATATTTTGGGGTATTAGCTAACGAATCTCAGGAACAAATATTCCATGATTTTTTAAGTTAAATGAAATCTGAAATATACGCAATAAAATGATAATTTACTTTAATTGTAATAAAAAATACTTACAGCCAAGTTGGTCTGTGTGTTGACATACACTTTCCCTTCTAGAAGTACCCGAAAATTATGTAGTTTATATCAGATAATATTGTTGATATATCACCGATATATCTCATATTGCTCCTAAGTCGATAGTTTTTTAAATATCACATAAAATATCGTTATTGATGTATCGTCCGATTTTTGCTGATATATCGCTATGATATTTAGTGTAAAATACCAGTTATTTTTTTAAGAATATTGTTCATCATTGTATGTATTAGAGAAATATATTTAAAAATAAATATCTTCACATTTTCAATATATGTTTTTTTGTCTATGATGAATGACAATTTGTACACCATATTAGAAATTCCATTGCACTAATTTTTTAGTTTTAACCATATAGTTTTAGACTTCTTCATTAGTTTCAGTAATGACTATTTATTTTATTATTTTATATATTTTATTTTGTTTGAAGACTTTAACCACTAATGACAACATCATGAAAGTACTACTTCTCTTTTTAGTTATTTTTTGTTCACCACTTCTAGTTGGTAAATTAGTTTATGAAAATTCATATTATTAGTTATTATCATACATCCAGAACTAAAAGTTGAAGAGCGGCAAAGTTATATATTTAATTGACATATCGATAAGGAACGAGCTAAAGTAGTAATTGGTACCAAATCAACATTGCTTAAATTAAGTGAAAATGAACAGGATGAAACTATAAATAGAACAGTAACATAGATGATTAAATGACTGAAGAAATAACGAATATAGTATAAAACGAAGAAAATAATAAAGATGTACATTATATGATTTCTCGGTTTTATGAGCCTATATTATGATTTGTATTAAACATAATGTCTCAATTATAATCTATAAAAAATATGCAATCAATCTTCAATAGTAATTTGGAATTATTTATCCAAATATTTGAATACTTAACATTAATATAACATTATAATATAATACAATATCGTTTATAACATGTTCTATATATATTCGATATTTTACCGATATTATCACTATATTTTAGAATACCTCACATCGGTACTTGATTAATATGTATCTGATACCGACGTTAACTACTTAGCCCGAAATTTGTTAGAACTTTATTTGCACCCAAGTTCGTATCCTTAAAACCATTCAGCTCAACAACTCTACTAGAAACCTGCGCCAATTCCCTACGACTCATGCCCACTCGACCACTTTGGGGCCTTTACGACCTGTCGATCTCGTGACCGCCTCCGCCCCCTCGTCCGCATTTTCGGTGGCTTAAAGTAGCTCTTTTATTCCGTGCATGTATCCATACAACACAATCATATTCTCCTCCACGGCGACCGCCGCCGCCATCGCTACTATACTTTCAATATGTATGAAGTTTTGCGTAAAAAATTTGAGCAATCTACACATTTCAACACGTATAGTTCACAAATATAAGATTTAATTTACATATATTTGCTTCGATTTAGGGGTTTGGGGTAAATAAATTAGTGAAACAAACTAAATCATTTGGTTCAACCGAAGTAAAAATGAGAATGAGGGAAGAAGGAAGGAGAAAGAAAGGTGGCGGCGGCGTTATGTGTATAAATTAAAACAGCGAAGATCGGCGTTTTAAGCGAAAGCCTTGCCGTTTTAATTAAAATGAAGAACGCTTCACCGTTTTAAATCCTACGTTATTTTTTTTAACTGGTCTAATGGCTAGTTTTGAGCTTATCTGGATGCATAACTGGTATGTTTAGTGTAAAAGAAAGTGGGAGAGGTGAAATGAACAAATTCCATTGTTGTAATGTTCTTACTTCCAACAAACACCAACTTTTGATAAATTAATTCAGAACAATGTGGTTTCACATTTGAAGGCAATCAATAAGCATGAAATAGCGACATGCTAATAACAGATTTAAGAATTGATGTTACAAAAAGATATAATCCTCCAATAAAAATACATGTAAACAACATACAACCACTAAAGCCAGTGTCACCAAACCTTGGAAAAAAATTTAACAATAATAAAGTCAAACCGTGATTTATCAATTAGGAGGGAGCGATGGAGTAGGAACAATAACAGGCCCAGGCATAAAAGGAGGGAACAAAGAAAAAGGAAAAGGAAGAGAAGAAGGAAGATTCAAAAAAGGAACAAGCCAAGGAGGCAAAGCAAAAGGCAGCACAGTAGCAGGGTCAGGCACAGGCACAACATTAAAAGGAAAAGGCAACGGTGGAAAAGCATTAGAAAGAGGCGGCCAATGCAACCAAGGAATCAGAAAAGGTGGTATCAATGGCCAAAACGGGAACAAATTAGACGAATCTAAACTGCTAGGTAACAATTTTGTACTAGGGCCACAGTAGTCGTAGTCTCTTTTCCTTGGTTTGTAACTCATGGCATTCATGTTTATGATGCAAAGACTGGATTTTATAGGTTGGGTCATGATATAAGTAGTTGACGTCTTTAGGTTGGTGATATTGCATATGGAAGATGAGCTTTTAAGTAGTGATATTTGACATGGTGATGAGCTTTTGTGAGCTTTTTTGCATTCGAAGGCCTTGATTTCGGGAATGTCGAGTTTGTAAACGCCGTATTGGTCCGTGGTTTTGTTGGATGTGAGTGTTATGTAGTTGGGAGATGGTGAAGAACTTCTTGCTTTGAACTTGCAACTTATTTGAACTTTCACTCCTGTTATGATTTCAAACAAAGTAGCAGTGAGAAGAGTTTATGTGCTAAATGCTAATGCATATGTTTAAACTGTTACCTTTGAGGAAGTAGCTTCTTTTGGAGAAGGTGTTATCAGAACATGAATCGCAGAAGACTGAGCCGATTATGGATATGACGTTGGAAGTAGGTGGTTCTGAAGCAGATTTAAGAGGAACGGAGGTGATGAATAGTAGTAATATGAGGAAAAGGAAGAGTGATTTTGGACACATGGTGACTTCTAAGTCTTTAGAGTGTAGGGAACTGAGAGTTGTTATACTGTGAGATGTATGATTAACTTTGTTTTTTTTATCATTAAAGCGCCCCTCTTTTTTGTCATAAACTCAGATCAAGTCCTGGTTCGAAAAATTGCATGACATGGTGACTTTTTTAGTCTTAAACTGCAAATTCACGGGTCCTGCAGTTTTCCACTTTTTTGTTTTGCATTGCACGTGTATTTTGGCATGGTCTCTAACGTCCAAATGTGCAATTTTCAACTCATGTGAGAAGTGGATATGCTAGGCGATAAATAATTACTCCCATAGTAGCTAGGATGAATTACTGAAAAAAGAATCTGTCTTAAAAGCTCGGTGAACAGGCAGTTAAGGCAGGACCGAATCATCCGTTATTAGTTTTGATTTTTGCATTTTTATAACACATTAAGAAATAGAAGAACCTGAATCAATACAACGATATAAAAATAACCCACCGTTTATAGAGCAAAATTACAAAAATATATTTTTGTGTGTTAAGTTTCTCAAATGTTTATAGATTCTGAATGAATTTTATTAATTGGGTTTTTTTTAGTTTTTTTTATTTTTTTTCGAACTTTTTTAAACTTCCAATTTTTTTTCTTGAAAAAAAAATCATTCCTTTCAAATATTCGGAAAAAATATTAGAACATATTTGACAAAAAAAATTACTTTATCTTTAAAACAACATTTTCTAGAAAACACATATTTTATTTTGGAAATTATGATACGATTTTTCTAGAAAAAGGAATTATTTTGTTTAAGCAGTAAATGTTTTTTTTTTCATTATTTAAACATCAAAATACATATAACAAAATTGCTTTACGATATTCATTTTTAATGAATGGAATCATATTGAAAAGTCCGCAAGATCTAAGTAGACTTGTTAAAAGACAATATATATCGCCTTTAAATTTTTTAGCATCACGGAATTCACTTTTGCATCACTACACTAAAGCAAAGCTCCCTATATGTCGTCTTCTAAAGAATGATCTAGCGATCTACATAGCCTGCATTAGATGTCCATGTTTATCAACATATTTCACCTTGAATCTCTCTCACGTTTTTAAATTCAAATCCATGCAGCATATAATTTCTACAGTATTTACAAACTATTTCCCTTTAATTTTTTCGCATAATTTGGAGTGATCTATGCAAGAACAATAAAACAACTCATTAGGAAAGCTACACTAATATACATCATCCAACCATTAATTATGCCCAACGCCGAGAAAAACTTAACATTATTAGTTAATGTTTAGAATGTAACTATTCTACATAAAGAACGGGATATTTATCAAAATATAAAATTGTCGCATGAAAGAACTTTAGTGGGTTCTTTAAGGTCATTTAGACTTGCATCAAGTGCTTCTTTTCCCGTTCTTAGTAGATAATCTTCACATAAATCTTATACTATAAAGTAAAATCCTTGATCAACCGGTTAAATTGAAGCCTTTTGTGTTCTACCAAAATTGTCCGCTGTTGTACTGCAAACAAAATTGACGAGTGGAGGACAAATTTGTTATTCTCTTCGCCCATACTGCCACTACCCACGTTTCCCAATATGCCGTTCAGTTTCTCAACTTATATTTTTCTTCATTCTTCCACTAATCCGTCACTGCTCAAGCTCTTTTAAGTGACGATAAAAATCCCTCTTTGCTTCAAATCAATGATGTCTCCATTCTCCTATCTTCTAGATTTTGCTTCTAATTTCACTCTTTCCGCCATCCTCACTCCTCCTATTTCGACCAGTCCCTTCTTCAGACAGTGAAACTTCACTCTTTCCTCCTATTTTGATGATTCTCCTTCTTCAAACAATACAATTGCTTAGTTTACTTTGATTTTCTCACAATCCAAGGTACGATTATTTTTCAAGTGGATGAAATGATTTGGTATATGAATTTTTCTATTTATGCTTAATTCGCTGAAGATAACAGAGTTTCAAGAAGATGGAAGACACAGTGGACTTACTGCGATAATGATGTACGATGTTCTTCGTACTTTCTGTGATTTTCTAAAAAGGAAGAGCAAATCAACTAAGATCAACGTTTATGAATTATTCACTGTAAGTATTGTTCAATTTTCTCTTTGTATCAATTACATGGGCATGTTAATTTGAATAACATGATGCTTCTAAAAACCATAATTTTTATTCATTAATTTACTACAATATTTTATTAGTATTTCAGTAGTAGATTTGAATTATAATGACATGTTGTAATATAGAAAGCGAAATATTTTACAATTTTGATTGACTACTATCATGGTTTAAGCTACTTTTCGGCTCCTGTATCCTATTGGTATTATAGAGGAGTACTTGCATGTCTCGGTTATGACATCATAACTATTTTGGTTGCTTGATCTAAAGAAAGTATTTTTATTTCATTGAAGTAGCTTAATTTGAAGAAACTATTTTTTGTCATCAATTTAGCAGTTGTTTTGGTGTGTACCAAGTTAAATATCAATTGTTAATCTTCATGATTTTTTTTTGCAGTTGATACTTTTATAATGGAACAACATGTTGGACTTAATTCGACCTTGCTGAATCCGTGGAAGTATAATCACCTGGTTGAATTAATCATTGGTTGAAGTAGTTAATCTGAATTAGTCTTTGGTTGTTAGTTTGTGTTATGTTAAAATGTTTGAATTAGTATAGATGAACAAGTCTTTTGGCATTGCCACTGCATTAGGATAAATTTTAGTTTAGTTGAATTATGTTAAGAAAAATCTACGCAGATATATATATATATATATATATATATATATATATCTAAGTGTATTCGTTCTTGTTAAGATGAAATAAAAAACAAAAAAAAGAAAAGAAACTATTTTTTCCCACCTCTTTTGTGTTTTTTTTCCACCAAGCAGTAATCTTCTTCATCTCTTCACTAGGTATCAGAGCCTTGTGAATACCCAAGTATAGACATCCTGACACGATCATGGACCTATCCAAGATGAAGGAAGGACCAGTCACTCTTCACTACCCGATGCTGTCAAAGAACAACTACACCACATCGACCATCAAGATGAAGGTATTCATGCAAGCTCAAGGTGTCTGGGACGCAGTCGATCCAGCAGACCCGAAGGTTGAAGACAGGAAAGATAAAATGACAATGGCAGCCATTTATCAGGAAATTCCTGAGGATATGTTGTTGTCTCTTGCAAAGAAGCAGTTGGCGAAGGAGGCGTGGGATGCTCTCAAGACGATGTACATAGGCGCAAATCGCGTTAAGAATGCAAAAATTTCGACTTTGAAGACTGAGTTTGAAGTCCTGAACATGAAGGAGACGGAATCGGTTGATGATTTTGCCATCAAATTGAACAATATCGTCAACAACATCCGAGTCTTGGGAGACAAGATTGAAGAGACTTATGTAGTCAAGAAACTGCTCCGAGCCATGCCAACAAAGTTCTTGCAAATTGTATCAACAATTGAGCAATTTGGAGACTTAGAAAAGATGTTAGTGGAAGAGACCATCGGGGCGGCTCAAGGCACATGAAGAGAGACTTCGTGGGCATGGTGACAACAATGACAGTCACCTTCTACTCACTCAGGAGGAGTGGCTAGCAAAGAAGAAGAAAGGAAGTGGTGGGGAGTTGTCCTCAAATTTAAAGGCTCGCGGCGGTTACAGTGGAGATGGCCGTGGCCGTGGTTGTGGAAGGGGACGAGGCAGAGGCCGTGGCGGCACAAGAGGAGGCCGCGACTTCAGCTCATCAAATCAAGAAGGTGAAGGCAGTCGTGGCTTCAATGGAGGCCGTGACAAGAGCAAAGTAAAATGTTACAACTGTGACATTTATGGGCACTATGCATCGGAGTGCCGCAAGCCTCGACGTGAACAAAACCAGGAGGCGAACTTAGCTTAAGTTCGAGACGACGAGCCAGCCTTACTGTTGTCCGTGATTGCACAAAAAAGGCACAACATGGTTCTTCTAAATAAAGAGAAGATGGTACCAAAGTTGTGTACAAACAATGACAATTGGGAGGAGTCCAAGCTGTGGTACTTGGACAATGGAGCGAGCAACCATATGACAGTCCAGAGATCTAAATTCAAGGACTTAGATGCTAACTGAAGTGACCCTCTACTTATTCAATTATTTTTAATGAATTTTCTGTTGAGTTTTTTTTCCATATATATATATATATATATACTTCAATGGATCACTTCCCTTTAATCATTTTTCCCCAGGATTCCTTATTTTACCAATATAAAAATATCAGTATATACAATCAGATTAGATCATTTATATATATGAAGATATATAGATGACTCTTTGCCTATCAGAGTAATTGAAGTTGGCAAAGGAATTTAATCACACCTTATTTCTCATATTTCAGAGTTTTTGGTGTCACATAGCCCTTCTTTTCTTGATTTTCTTACTTAAAACTCATGCTTGATTATAAGATCAAGTAATAACACTTTTCTTATTTTTCTTGCTTTTCTTCTCAATTGTTTAATTCCTGGATTTAAAGCCATATATATTTAGATTCTGGGATTTTGTAATTTGATACTTATTGTTCTATGCTAAATGAGAGGGTGTTTAAAATAGCTTATTCCTTCTAGTTTGGCCCGGGGTTCATAATTCATAATTAAACAAATTTGTGTATTAGATAAAGATACTCATATATTAATTTTATTATTTTGCAGGATTCATATGAGTGATCAAGAAACAAATTGGGTAGAAGACCAAGCAGAGAAGACACCAATCATTTAGGCAGGGTACAAATGCAATACACATACTGTACTAAGACTTAGCATATATTTGGAGACAAAATGATTTAAGCTAAGTTTCAAACTAAATTAATACAAATTCTCAGGTGAACTCATCTAGTAGACAACTAATGTGCTTTTAATATTGAATGATAGTATCTAAGGTGTTGTTAAGTGATGGACATGCCTATTGCAAACAGGACTACTAGTTATTTAATCAGCCTCAAGTTGGTCATGACCAAATGCATCCAGACTTGAGTCATGTACCTAAATAGTGAGATATGTTGAACATAGTGCTGTGAGAACTACAAGTAATATAAAAATGCATATGGATCTACTTCACAAATCAATGCAAGCTTCTACTGTAATTTAAATGCCTAAACTAAGAATTAGGGGTTTCATTTTCAGGCTTGACATATACTTATATCAATTATAAGACATGATCATGCATCTCTGATTAACTCAGTTTTGGTTCAACTCAGACTTTAGAGGATTTACTGAATGTCTATATTCCTTTCTTTCTATAATTATTTCTACTTTGCTTTTTTGAAAAACTAATCAGACATTGTCAAGGGAGACATGGTCACATATCAAATTATATGACATGATCCCCTACATCATACTTCACCAGAGATTATCCAGATCAGTCATTTAAAACAGAAACCAATAAACACATATATGTAATAAAAAAGCTTCTACATATTCTTTACTCAGAAAGATAAGCACATATTCCAGAAAATACTTAAACATAATGAAGTTTTGCTTAGCCTAATTATTACAATATTTCTGCCAAATTCCTTAAGCATTCTAAATGCAAGTAGGTCTTCAAGTATCCATGCTAACAAGTTTCTTATGCTTCCTTTCCTGCAGCAACATCTAGAGCTGCCTCAATAAAAATGAGACACCCCAAATGTTATAAAGCAACAAATAGGGTCAGAAATAAATTTCTGGTATGAGTGAAATCACATGTTAAACATTTTGTAAATTCTTAATGCTACAGAGAAAACATATCAGTTTAATGAGAACTAATTCATACTAAAATCTGAATATTGGTAAACTTGTCTATCAATCATACACTCAAACAACCATGCATTCATTCCATCCAGATTTTCATATACATACTCCTATGAAATTATTTCCAATTCCATAGCCTGACTGATCAATCTCATTTCATTTCTTTTTACATATTGTGTTTGGTCTAACTCCTTGCCATTGAACTCTATGTGTGCATTGAAAAGGGGCTCAGTTCTGTTATCCCTTTTCACAGAGGCCTACAGGACTTTAGCAAGTCATGCACATACCCATCATCCTCCTGATGATGAGCAGATCAAGGCACCATTCCTAAATTATTTTTATAATTTAGAGACCATATTTATTTATCTTCTGAGAATTTTATTATCTCTTGAAATGCTTTGCATTCTTTTCCTTTTCTCTCATGGGTCAATAGTTAAGAAACTCCATCAGGGGTTTTAAATTAGACATAACAAGCTTTTCATGCAAAAATACTAAATCCCATCCCAAGGTTAATTTATTCAAATCATATTTTTGAAACTTTCATACATATATATCTACAAGAAGTTTTCCTATATCTCACATAAATCTGATGAAGCCATATCCCATTTATTCACTTTTATTGAGAACATAGGACATGATTTTTCTTTAAGAAAAACCCATAAAAACATATTAACTTATAGTAGGAACAACTCATCACCTATACATGATACTGCATTGTTCATACCATTTTAATATAGACTAGGCATAAGCATAAATCTCATTATTCATACTGCCTGCTATTTTTCTTTGATATCCCATTTCTCAGTAAAACATTCAGTTTATTTCTCACATAAAACTGGATCATTAAATCCACTTCTATGATCTGAATACATGTTTGATTACTTATATTTTAAAACAAAATACTGAAACAATCTTAACAAACCAAGACAGCACAAAACTCCAACCAAAAGTTCAATCAAAATATCACCCATAATTAGTATGCATTTATTCAGAGAATAAAATCAAACTGAAAATCATAATAAATTTTATACATGAAAATAACTTGGCTGCCCTTAACATGGGTCTTAGTGCCATAAATCTCAAAGTGATTACCACTCACCTTCCTTTGCTTCTCTCCGGGAGTGCTCAGGTCTGAAGGCAATGTGAGTTTATTTTATTTTAATTTTTTGTTTTCTCCCCATGGACAACTGTTATTCCTCCCCTGATTTAAATCACTCTGTTAGGGTTTAAATGGAGGAAAAACCCATTCTATCCTTACCTTACTCAGGGATTAATGTATGCATTTTTATGGCTATAAGTGCCATTTTCTCTTGGTTTCTATTTTCAGTAAAACAGTTGCCTCATTACTTTTCTGTGCACATGCTATTTGCATGATTTCCTTGCACATCATTTTTATGTGACTCAGCCCTATATTTCTTTTTCTCATTTCTTTTGTAAGCTTGATTTTTAGCTAACAAATTTTATCATCTATCTTGATTTATTTATAAAAAAAATACATTCATACCTATAAATATTACTTGACTAGTTGGTATGCATTTCAATTATTAAAAGAAATTATTTTACTACCCAAATACTTTTCTGGCCATATAAATTTATAGTTTTCATGAGATATGTGTATTTAAAACTCATTCATACCTTAGTTAAATTTTTTTTCTTCTCATTATTTGTTGAAATATTTATTCCCTTTTGATATTCATTTTCAAATCATTTTATTCTTCAATTATTTTCTATTAACCAATTTTATTATATTTTTTTTTTTTTCATTTCAGCATTATTTTTATCTCAAAAATTTTGGGTCTCCACATACTCTCCTCCTAAAAGGAATTGTGTCCCACAATTATAAATATATTTTTCTTTTCCACTGTGCAAGAGTTTTAATCTTTATCTAAGCAATTTAAAAACTTATGCATCCAGAACTATTCATATATATATATATATATGTTTAAATAGTACTCAAATTTATTATAGTTTCAGGCATACCTTTACGCAGAGAATAGATTAGGATATTTATCCTTCATCCTATCTTCAGCCTCCCAAGTGCAATCATTTCCATCTAGACTCCACTGTATTTTAACCAACTTAATTATTTTGTTTCTTAATTTCTTCTCCTCTCTAGCCACTATGCCTACTGGTTCCTTCTTATAAACCAGGTTTTCTTGAATTTCAACATGTGTAGGGGATTCAAGAATAGTTTCCTTGTTATGCACCCACTTTCTTAATTGAGATACATGAAATACATCATGTATGTTGCTCAATTCCTCTGGCAACTTCAATTTATAAGCCAAAGTTCCTATTCTCTGAACAATTTCATATGGGCCTATATACCTTGGTGATAGCTTTCCAGCTTTGCCAAACCTTAGTATTTTCCTCATGGGTGAAACTTTGAGAAATACATGATCCCCCACTTCAAACTCTACTGGCCTCCTTCTTTTGTCTGCATATGCTTTCTGTCTTTCTTGTGCTACTCTCATTCTTTGCCTCACTAATTCAATTCTTGCAGAGGTTTCCTTCACATGTTCTGGTCCAAGCAATACTCTTTCACCTACCTCCATCCAACATGCAGGAGATAAGCAAGGCCTTCCATACAAAGCCTCAAATGGAGCCATACCTATGGTGGACTGGTAGCTGTTATTATAAGCAAACTCAGCTAAATAAAGATGATCTTCCCAGTTGCCACCAAAATCAAGTATGCATGCTCTAAGTAAGTCTTCTAAAACTTTATTAACAATTTCAGTTTGCCCATCTGTTTGTGGGTGGTAGGCTGTGCTTAGGCTTAGTTCTGTTCCCATGGCTTCTTGAAAGCTACTCCAAAATCTTGAGGTAAATAAGGTGTCTCTGTCACTAATGATAGTCTTAGGAATACCATGTAATCTCACTATCTCTTTTACAAATAATTGAGCTAGCTTATGTGCATTTCTGTTTGAATCTATAGGGATGAAGTGTGCTGTTTTTGTGAGCCTATCAACCACTACCCAAATACTATCATTGCCTCTTCTTGTTCTTGGCAAACCATCCACAAAATCCATTGAAATGCTTTCCCACTTCCAGGTAGGCACTTCCAAAGGCTGCAGTAAACCTGAGGGTCTTTGATAATCTGCCTTAACTTGTTGGCATGTTAAACAATTTGCCACATATTTTGCCACTGCTCTTTTCATTCCTGGCCACCAGTAATTTCTCTTGAGATCATGGTACATTTTTGTACCACCTGGGTGTATTGTATATTTTGTTTTGTGATGTTCATCCATAACTTCTTGCTTCAATTCCTCCATATTTGGTATGCAGAGTTTCCCATTTTTCCTTAAGTAACCTTTTTCATCTACTTCATAATCTTCCACTGTCATGCCTTGTGACATCATATCTTTCTTCTCCTTTAAATTTGTGTCTTGATCCTGCATTTGTCCTATTTTATCAACCAGAGTTGACCTTAAAGAAATGAGGCTTAGTTTTCCATATTCAGTCATATCACTGTGTGCTTTATCTGATACCCCCATTCCTTCTTTTACTTCTACTTCACTAAGGATTGTCAAATCCTTGAATTCAGTCATCATTAAGTTTGCCAATTTTGCTTGATGCCTACTCAATGCATCTGCCACTTTGTTAGCTTTTCCAGGGGTATATAATATATCAAGATCATAGGCAGCTAGAAATTCCACCCACCTATGTTGCCTCATGTTCAAGTCCTTTTGAGAAAATAAATATTTAAGTGACTTATGATCTGTAAACAATTCAAACTTAGCACCTAATAAATAGTGTCTCCATAGTTTCAATGCATATACTACAGCAGCTAGTTCTAAATCATGTGTAGCATACCTAGTTTCATTTGGCTTGAGTTGCCTTGATGCATATGCTATGACTTTACCATGTTGCATGAGCACTGCCCCTAATCCAGATCCACTAGCATCTGTATAAACCACTAACCCTTCATTACCCTCTGGCACTTGCAAAACTGGAGCTTCCACCAGTGCTTTCTTTAGTGATGAAAAAGCTTGTTCACACTTCTCTGTCCACACATAGGGTTGCTCCTTTTTAGTTAACTTGGTCAATGGGATGGCTATTCTTGCAAAGTCTTTTATAAACCTTCTATAGTAGCCTGCCATTCCCAAAAATGATCTCACCTCAGTCCCTGATTTGGGTCTACCCCATGACTGCACTACTATCACCTTAGTTGGATCTACACTAACTCCTTGTTGTGATACTATGTGCCCCAAAAACTTTACTTCATTTTGCCAAAATGTACATTTAGAGAATTTGGCCTTTAAATCATGTGTCCTCAGTCTAGACAAAACCAAATGCAAGTGTTTTGCATGATCCTCCTCTGATTTTGAAAACACTAATATGTCATCAATGAAAACAACCACAAATTTGTCTAGAAAGTCTCTAAATGTCCTATTCATTAAATCTACAAAATAGGAGGGTGCATTTGTCAACCCAAAAGGCATTACCAAGAATTCATATAAGCCATACCTTGTATTGAAAGCAGTGTATTTAATACTCTCCTCTTCAACCTTCATTTGGTGAAATCCAGAGGCTAAGTCTAGTCTTGAGAAAATCCTTGCTCCATTCAATTGATCGAATAGATCATCAATTCTGGGGAGTGGGTATTTGTTCTTGATGGTGACTTTATTTATTTCTCTATAATCAATACACATTCTTAGTGTACCATCATGCTTTTTCACAAATACAACTGGAGAACCCCAGTTTGAACTACTAGGCCTTATGAAGCCTTTTTGCTCTAATTCTTCCAACTGTTGCTTTAATTCTACTAATTCCTTTGGACCCATTCTGGTAGGCTTTTTGGTGATAGGACTTGATCCTGGGATCAGCCTTATCTGAAATTACACTGGTCTATTTTTTGGAATTCCTACAACTTCCCCAAAAACATCTGGATATTCATTCACTACTTTTTGGTCTTCTAAGGTCAATTCCTCTTCTGTCATACTCCATATTTGATTAAGGCAATTTGTTTTGGCTACTTCACTCATGACTATGATATTTTTACCATTTTCTGTTTTCAAGGAAATTGTAAAATTTTCTAAATTCAAAATTGCTTTGAATTTACTCAACCAATCTACTCCTAGAATAATTCCTATTCCAGGATATTTCAACACAAACAAGTCAGATTTAAACATATTTCCTCCTATGTTTAATTCTACTCCCAAACATTTTAATCCTAGCAGACAAGAGCTACCTAGTGGGCTTTGAATAAACAAGGGTTTTTCAACTGTATTGTATGTGAGAGCTAATTTATCCACTATGTCTTGTGATATCAGAGAATGTGTAGCTCCAGTGTCATATATAACTGTGATTGGGTAATTTTTAATTAGAAGTATACCTTCCAATTGTCCAAAGTTTCCCACTGCATTTGCCTTTGCCTTGGCTTCCAGTGCTCCTACCCTTGCCCCTTTCTTGAATTCTGGGCAGTTCCTCTTAATGTGACCTTCTTTCCCACAGTTGTAGCAGCTGAATGGTGCTTTCTTAGCTGCTTGACACCTATTGCTCATGTGCCCTTCCTTGCCACAATTGTAGCAGGTAACCTTCTTCTTAACCTCCTCAGTGGCTGCTCCTTCAACTTTCTTGTCTACATTCTTCTTGTCATAAGGATGTGCTCTATTCTTCCCTTTCTTTTGATTGTTAGTTCTCATGTTTCTGAACTTTTCCCTTGCATTGTCATGTTGTTCAAAAGAAAGAGTAAGATCTATGACTTGATCAAATGTTCTGTCTTTATATGGTAGCATTGCTCTACTCAAACCAGCATTGAGTCCCTGAATGAACCTTGAATTCTTTGATTCTTCATTCCCTATGAGCATAGTTCCATACTTGGACAAACTCTCAAATTTTTGAGTGTATTCAGTCACACTCATTGGTCCTTGCCTCAACCTTATAAATTCCTCAAGCAATGTTGCCTTAGCTGTTGCTGGAACAAACCTTGCCTCAAGCATCTCCTTGAATTGATTCCATGTTATCTCATCTTCTGGCCTTCTTGTGATAATTACTTCCCACCAATCTAGTGCTGCTCCTTTGAGCCTTCTTGAAGCTATCTGCCTTTTCCTTTGATCACTAATTTGCATGTCTGCAAATATTCTTTCTAAAGTTCTCAACCATGTCTGCACACCCATAACCCCTTCAGTGCCTTCAAAGTCCTTGCCTCCTAGGTTTGAGAATGTCTTCAATAGCTTAGCTAATTCCTCATGAGGATTCTCTTCCCTGTGCACTGCTCCTTCTCTAAAGGCCCTCACCAAATCTTGCAAATTAACCATTGGTGTTGTATTGGAGGGTCCTACTCCATGACTTGGTGGTCTTCCTACCATGATTTGCTATACAATTTTTACATAACTAGTTAGTTTAATTTGTAACTTAATTATTTCAGTAATCTCATTTATACTGAAAATAGTGTGATGTATTTAGTCTCATAAGATTTTATTCTGATAAGAGAATCTGATCTTTATTTCTGCTATGTTTAATAACATAGCTCTAATACCAACTGAAGTGACCCTCTACTTATTCAATTATTTTTAATGAATTTTCTGTTGATTTTTTTTTCCATATATATATATACTTCAATGGATCACTTCCCTTTAATCATTTTTCCCCAGGATTCCTTATTTTACCAATATAAAAATATCAGTATATACAATCAGATTAGATCATTTATATATATGAAGATATATAGATGACTCTTTGCCTATCAGAGTAATTGAAGTTGGCAAAGGAATTTAATCACACCTTATTTCTCATATTTCAGAGTTTTTGGTGTCACATAGCCCTTCTTTTCTTGATTTTCTTACTTAAAACTCAGGCTTGATTATAAGATCAAGTAATAACACTTTTCTTATTTTTCTTGCTTTTCTTCTCAATTGTTTAATTCCTGGATTTAAAGCCATATATATTTAGATTCTGGGATTTTGTAATTTGATACTTATTGTTCTATGCTAAAGGGTGTTTAAAATAGCTTATTCCTTCTAGTTTGGCCCGGGGTTCATAATTCATAATTAAACAAATTTGTGTATTAGATAAAGATACTCATATATTAATTTTATTATTTTGCAGGATTCATATGAGTGATCAAGAAACAAATTGGGTAGAAGACCAAGCAGAGAAGACACCAATCATTTAGGCAGGGTACAAATGCAATACACATACTGTACTAAGACTTAGCATATATTTGGAGACAAAATGATTTAAGCTAAGTTTCAAACTAAATTAATACAAATTCTCAGGTGAACTCATCTAGTAGACAACTAATGTGCTTTTAATATTGAATGATAGTATCTAAGGTGTTGTTAAGTGATGGACATGCCTATTGCAAACAGGACTACTAGTTATTTAATCAGCCTCAAGTTGGTCATGACCAAATGCATCCAGACTTGAGTCATGTACCTAAATAGTGAGATATGTTGAACATAGTGCTGTGAGAACTACAAGTAATATAAAAATGCATATGGATCTACTTCACAAATCAATGCAAGCTTCTACTGTAATTTAAATGCCTAAACTAAGAATTAGGGGTTTCATTTTCAGGCTTGACATATACTTATATCAATTATAAGCCATGATCATGCATCTCTGATTAACTCAGTTTTGGTTCAACTCAGACTTTAGAGGATTTACTGAATGTCTATATTCCTTTCTTTCTATAATTATTTCTACTTTGCCTTTTTGAAAAACTAATCAGACATTGTCAAGGGAGACATGGTCACATATCAAATTATATGACATGATCCCCTACATCATACTTCACCAGAGATTATCCAGATCAGTCATTTAAAACAGAAACCAATAAACACATATATGTAATACAAAAGCTTCTACATATTCTTTACTCAGAAAGATAAGCACATATCAATCCAGAAAATACTTAAACATAATGAAGTTTTGCTTAGCCTAATTATTACAATATTTCTGCCAAATTCCTTAAGCATTCTAAATGCAAGTAGGTCTTCAAGTATCCATGCTAACAAGTTTCTTATGCTTCCTTTCCTGCAGCAACATCTAGAGCTGCCTCAATAAAAATGAGACACCCCAAATGTTACAAAGCAACAAATAGGGTCAGAAATAAATTTCTGGTATGAGTGAAATCACATGTTAAACATTTTGTAAATTCTTAATGCTACAGAGAAAACATATCAGTTTAATGAGAACTAATTCATACTAAAATCTGAATATTGGTAAACTTGTCTATCAATCATACACTCAAACAACCATGCATTCATTCCATCCAGATTTTCATATACATACTCCTATGAAATTATTTCCAATTCCATAGCCTGACTGATCAATCTCATTTCATTTCTTTTTACATATTGTGTTTGGTCTAACTCCTTGCCATTGAACTCTATGTGTGCATTGAAAAGGGGCTCAGTTCTGTTATCCCTTTTCACAGAGGCCTACAGGACTTTAGCAAGTCATGCACATACCCATCATCCTCCTGATGATGAGCAGATCAAGGCACCATTCCTAAATTATTTTTATAATTTAGAGACCATATTTATTTATCTTCTGAGAATTTTATTATCTCTTGAAATGCTTTGCATTCTTTTCCTTTTCTCTCATGGGTCAATAGTTAAGAAACTCCATCAGGGGTTTTAAATTAGACATAACAAGCTTTTCATGCAAAAATACTAAATCCCATTCCAAGGTTAATTTATTCAAATCATATTTCTGAAACTTTCATACATATATATCTACAAGAAGTTTTCCTATATCTCACATAAATCTGATGAAGCTATATCCCATTTATTCACTTTTATTGAGAACATAGGACATGATTTTTCTTTAATAAAAACCCATAAAAACATATTAACTTATAGTAGGAACAACTCATCACCTATACATGATACTGCATTGTTCATACCATTTTAATATAGACTAGGCATAAGCATAAATCTCATTATTCATACTGCCTGCTATTTTTCTTTGATATCCAATTTCTCAGTAAAACATTCAGTTTATTTCTCACATAAAACTGGATCATTAAATCCACTTCTATGATCTGAATACATGTTTGATTACTTATATTTTAAAACAAAAGACTGAAACAATCTTAACAAACCAAGACAGCACAAAACTCCAACCAAAAGTTCAATCAAAATATCACCCATAATTAGTATGCATTTATTCAGAGAATAAAATCAAATTGAAAATCATAATAAATTTTATACATGAAAATAACTTGGCTGCCCTTAACATGGGTCTTAGTGCCATAAATCTCAAAGTGATTACCACTCACCTTCCTTTGCTTCTCTCCGGGAGTGCTCAGGTCTGAAGGCAATGTGAGTTTATTTTATTTTAATTTTTTGTTTTCTCCCCCTGGACAACTGTTGTTCCTCCCCTGATTTAAATCACTCTGTTAGGGTTTAAATGGAGGAAAACCCCATTCTATCCTTACCTTACTCAGGGATTAATGTATACATTTTTATGGCTATAAGTGCCATTTTCTCTTGGTTTCTATTTTCAGTAAAACAGTTGCCTCATTACTTTTCTGTGCACATGCTATTTGCATGATTTCCTTGCACATCATTCTTATGTGACTCAGCCCTATATTTCTTTTTCTCATTTCTTTTGTAAGCTTGATTTTTAGCTAACAAATTTTATCATCTATCTTGATTTATTTATAAAAAAATACATTCATACCTATAAATATTACTTGACTAGTTGGTGTGCATTTCAATTATTAAAAGAAATTATTTTACTACCCAAATACTTTTCTGGCCATATAAATTTATAGTTTTCATGAAATATGTGTATTTAAAACTCATTCATACCTTAGTTAAATTTTTTTTTCTTCTCATTATTTATTGAAATATTTATTCCCTTTTGATATTCATTTTCAAATCATTTTATTCTTCAATTATTTTCTATTAACCAATTTTATTATATTATATTTTTTTTCATTTCAGCATTATTTTTATCTCAAAATTTTTGGGTCTCCACACTAACATCAAGGGACAAGTCAAGTTTGGTGATGGTACAACTGTTCACATTGAAGGTAAGGGATCCATTCTATTTCAATGCAAAAACGGAGAGCAAAGACTACTGCGTGAGGTTTATTTCATACCAAACTTGTGCAACAATATTATAAGCCTTGGACAACTTTCTGAAGATGGAAATAAAGTTATCCTCCATGGTGAGTTCCTATGGGTTCATGATAGACATGGGAAGATACTGATGAAGGTGAAAAGATCACCCAATAGACTCTACAAAATTAAACTTGAAGAATGTAAGCCTGCGTGCTTAATGGCAAAGATATCGGAGATGACACGGCTATGGCATGTACGGCTTGGACATGTAAATTTTCAAGCAATGAAGATGATGTCCACGAAGAAGTTGGTGTACGGGCTTCCCAAGATTGAACACCCTACACAATTGTGTGAGGGGTGCTTGATGTCCAAGCAAACCAGGAATCCATTCCCTTCCCATTCAAGCTACAATACCGAGAAGGTCTTGGAGTTGGTTCATGGCGATCTCTGTGGTCCTATATCACCACCTACACATGCTGGAAACAGGTATTTCTTCTTGTTAGTTGATGATTATAGCCGAATAATGTGGGTTTACATGTTGAAATCAAAGGATGAAGCATTGGATGAATTCAAGAAGTTTCGGGTGCTTGTTGAAGCCCAAACTGAATGCAAGATGAAGGTATTTAGAACAGATCGAGGAGGTGAATTCTGTTCACACCAGTTTACAAGCTATCGTGAAGATGCTGGAATCCTAAGACACTTCACAGCACCATACACTCCTCAACGGAACGGTGTTGTAGAGCGAAGGAATCGAACGGTGGTGGCAATGGCACGAAGTCTATTGAAGAGCATGTAGATGCCGGCATACTTATGGAGGGAAGTTGTTAGGCATGCAGTGTACATCCTCAACCGTGTACTGACGAAGGCTCTAATTGGATTGTCCCCCTACGAAGCTTGGTCCCGAAAGAAACCAAATATAGGCCATTTGAAGGTGTTCGGGTGTGTAGCATTCATGAAACTACCGAGTGTACATATGAAGAAACTCGATGATCGGAGTCGAGCTATGGTGCACCTTGGCATGGAACCTGGAAGCAAGGCCTACCGCCTATATGATCCTCAACAAGGTAAATTATATGTTAGTAGGGATGTTATATTTGATGAAGATAAGTGTTGGGCGTGGGTGCAAGTTAATGCTGCAGGCACAGAACCTGCAGTAACCTTCACCATTGAAGGATCTGGATCATCAACAATGAATGATATCGGACCAACACCGGAGCTGGATAATACAAGGTCATCACCGGAGGAGCCAACTGATGCCGGAAATGCTCAGCCCGCCACTGAAGCTATGGTGCCAGAGTTTGTAACACAATCAACACAGGTCTCAAGAACTGCCCCAATAGCTACTTTGAATGCCGCTATTGAAGCAGCCAACTTGCAGAGTCCAGTAACTGACAGTGCTCCAAGAAGGTTTAGATCACTAGAGGAGATATATGCGAACAGAGAACAAGTGGAATTATCAGATGAATTACTTCTTCTTGGCATTGATGAACCGGTTACCTACAGTGAAGCCGCAAGAGAGAAGCAATGGGTGGAAGCCATGAAGCAAGAAGTGGATACAATTGAGAAGAATAACACCAGGAGACTAACTGATTTGCCACTAGGTGTTAAACCCATTGCATTGAAATGGGTTTATAAACTGAAGAAAGTCACCGAAGGAAATGTTGTTAAACACAAAGCTAGGCTCGTAGCGAAGGGTTACGTGCAACAACAAGGGATCGACTATGAAGAAGTCTTTGCTCCGGTGGCTTGACTTGAAACCGTGTGGTTGTTGCTTGCACTTTTATCCAAGGAAGGATGGGAAGTTCATCACCTCGACGTCAAGTCGGCTTTTCTCAATGGGGAGCTTAAGGTGGAAGTTTATGTTGCTCAACCACAAGGTTTTGTGAAGAAGAATCAAGAGAACAAGGTGTACAAACTGTGTAAGGCCTTGTGTGGACTTCGCCAAGCACCAAGAGCATGGAATGCTCGGTTAGATAAGTGTCTAAAGGGGCTCGGTTTTCACAAGTGTCCACAAGAACAAGCAGTCTATATAAGAAGGAAGGCTACAGACATGTTGATTGTTGGTGTTTATGTTGATGACTTATTGGTCACTGGCAGAAGTACTTCAGAAATTTGCAAGTTTAAGAATCCGATGAGCAAGGAGTTCAAGATGAGTGACCTCGGCCTTTTATCTTACTATCTCGGGATTGAGGTTGATCAAAGAAAGGGGTGTATTATGTTGAAGCAAGCTGCCTATGCTAAGAAATTAGGGATGGCTGATTGCAATCCCACAAAGTATCCGATGGAACTGAAGCTACAACTCAGCAAAGATCAAGAGGGACAACAGGTGAACCCAACTGATTACAGGAGCATCGTAGGCAGCCTCAGGTACTTGATTCACACTCGTCCCGATCTTGCCTATGCTGTTGGAATAGTGAGTAGGTACATGGAGAAGCCTATAGTTCTACACCAACAAGCCGTGAAGCACATCTTAAGGTATGTAAAGGGTACACTCAATCTTGGTTTGGTGTATGGTAAGGAGGAAGGCAAAGTCAGGGTGACAGGTTACTCGGATAGTGATCTAGCTGGAAATGTCGAAGATAGAAGGAGCACAAGTGGTATGGCCTTCTACCTCAATGGGAGCTTGATCACGTGGGCTTCTCAGAAGCAACGAAGTGTTGCTCTTTCATCATGTGAAGCAGAATTTATGGCAACCACAGCAGCAGCATGCCAAGGAGTTTGGCTGTAGGGATTAGTGAGGGAACTAATAAGTCAAGAACTTGATCCAGTTACTATCTATGTTGATAACAAATTAGAAATTGCCTTGATGAAGAACCCATTATTCCACGGGAGGAGCAAGCATATTGACATCCATTTTCATTTCATACGGGAATGTGTTGAAAAAGGGGAAATCATAGTGAAGCATGTGTGCACTGAAGAATAACGGGCAGACATACTCACTAAGGCTCTAGCCAGAGTCAAGTTTGAAGACATGCGTAAGGTACCGGGAGTAAAAAATCTCATGCAAGCAAGTTCGAATTAAGGGGGAGATTGTTGGACTTAATTCGACCTTGCTGAATCCGTGGAAGTATAATCACCTGGTCGAATTAATCGTTGGTTGAAGTAGTTAATTTGAATTAGTCTTTGGTTGTTAGTCTGTGTTATGTTAAAATGTTTGAATTAGTATAGCTGAACAAGTCTTTTGGTCAGTTTAGTTGAATTTATGTTAAGAAAAATCTACGCAGATATATATATATATATCTAAGTGTATTCGTTCTTGTTAAGATGAAATATAAAACAAAAAAAAGAAAAGAAACTATTTTTTGCCACCTCTTCTGTGTTTTTTTCCACCAAGCAGTAATCTTCTCCATCTCTTCACAACATATAACCTTTTCAGTGGAGGCAACAAGTTTTAATGCTGCAGAAACAGAAATACATCAGAACATGTTGTATCCATTAAATATCACCCTGGGTTATGTAGCTATTTTAATCAGTGGTATAAATTCTTGATCTCACTTTTACTTGGTTAATAGAAAATTTTCCCTTTGAAACTTTGTAGCTTTTAAAAGGAGGAGAATTTTTAGAGTCATTGGCTGACATTTTTTTAAAAATAATTTGTGTACACAAAGCGATTTTACATTATCTTATTTTCATAGTTGGTAATAGATATTGTAGTTGACCATCATTTATTCGTTGGAGAATCAAAATATTTTGTTATCATTTATTCATTAAAAACTGATTTTTCATTATGCGATGGTTATAGCATATATGTTGGGTGTTGAGTGAATTCGAGCTAGATAAAGGATTAATATAAACAAAATTGCTTTTAGGTCTCTAAAAACGTCATGTTATGCATTCATTTGATTATAGTATCTTTAGCCATTTTACTAATAGTTCAATAATTTTATTTGATTTATGTTTTCCATAGAAAGTTGAGATTTTAAAAGCAAGGCTCACTTCATTTTCATATTAGTAACCAATTGCACCTGCATGGGTCAGCTTCTTTACCTAAGATCAAGGAGGATAATATTTTTATTAAAACAATATGGATTTAGAAACCATTCACAAATTCTATTGTAACCAAATTATGCCAAGTGGCACCATTACAACCAATACTTTATATAATCATTCTTAGCCATTGCTTTATAACCGACTCTATTATAAAAGCAGAATTCAGCTTTAGTGCATGCATGACTGATATGTCTCTTATTTATAAAGTTATTGCTACTGCTGCTACTCCAAATATTTTGCTGGGGTCTTGATGGCTCTCTTAGGACGGGCCGGTGCTAACTCAGGCTTATCATAATGTGACTGTGTTAAATGAGGATCTTACTCCTCGAAGGCAGCTCACTGACTCAAGTAAAAAAAAATTTTAACAACCTAATTCAGTAGTCCATTCCTTAAATCTTCTGATGCATATGGTATGTGGTCACACTCACACATACTGCTTTTCAGATTTGATAAATATTAGTATCTTGGATGTTATATCAGTTCATAAATATAATTTGTTGCATATAGCTCTTTATTGTTACCATAGGTAGTTAAAATAATAGTTTTGTTATTATCACAGGGTAATTCTTTCTTCCATATAATTAAGAAGAAGAATATGCATCTTACTCAATGGACATGACTAAAAAGAAGCAAAAAGGATGTATAAGGGATTGAAGAGAACAATGCAAATATTGAAAATGAGTAGAAGACCTTGCTGCAGAGAAGTAAGAATCATGAAATAGTGAAAGAAATGGTGGTGCAGCCAGTATCGATTTGATGTAATCACGTGCAACACTCACAAATTAACGTCGAATCTGCGAACAAGCTTAGTAAAGGAATTCTAAGGTCAGTAAAGATGTTACCTTTATCATATTCTTAGTTTTGGGAATGTAAATTTATACTGTCAGGGATAGTTTGTGGTATTGGTTTGTTTCAGGATGCAAATTCACCGTCATCTTTCTGGACAATTTGAACTTGAATCGACAAAAAGCAAAGAAGAAATACGAACTCTTTTGATTGTATAATACAATCTTATTAATATGTTTAATTAAATTATACTAATGAATTTATGAAATTTGGTTGTTTTCTGGATGAAAACAACTTAAATGAAATTGGCTCATACTATTGTTAATGAATTTCTGAATTGGCAATATATATATATATATACACACACTTTCCTTTTTTCTTTATATTTTCTATCAATCTTTGCATGGCTATATATTTATATTAAATACAAATGCAAACAATACCTTAAGTTAATAAATAGGCAAAGTAAATGTTTAGTAGTTGATTACTTAAAGGTAAGATTGTGTGCATAACAGAGCACGTGTATGTGCTGCCAGGGAGTGAAAAGGAATGCGTAAGCATGTGTGTAATGTGTGTATGTGTGTGTATTTTGTGCGTGTGTATGTGTTGATTTCCATGGGTGAATCGATTCATGAGTGAATGTGAGTGTATATTTGTGTGTTGATATTGTGTATGCGTGGGTTGTAGAGTTTAAGGGATGTTGCTGTGTGATATATAGGTTGCGTAAGTTATGCTAAGAAGTAGTAGAGTGTGTGTGTGGTGTCTTCTATGAGAGAAGAGAGAGTACGTGTGTTTCAGGTAGGGTGTGCAAGGTAGTGAGTGTGTGTTTGCTAGAGTGTGTATATGTGTTGTTGAGTACTGCCTGCGCATGGGTTACGTGTGGGTCTGCATATCTTTTTGCTTTCATTTTGGTTATTTCTTTATTTGTGTGAGTGTAGGGTTGAGTTATGTTTGCTGCTGCCAATTGAATTTGTACGTTTACAGCAGAGTGTGTGCCAGGTTGAGTGAATATGTGTGTAAGTGCAAACATTAGTTTGTGCATGCTCATTTGAAGGGGTATGCATGCCTAAATATTTTACATAAATAGCAATGTTTGCATTGGTGAAGTGTTGTGTACTTCATATTATAAACACTTGCATGCCATAATATATATGTGTGTGTATTTAGTGTGACAGTTTGTTTGCAAGGCATGTGTAAGGTGTTATCTATATTGTTATGTAGGTATTGTGCTCTAATTTTTTTGAGTTGCATCTTTTTGTAGTTCCGGGCATTATTGTATACTTATTTTGTTATAGAATATTAGCACTCAAGAAATAATATTCTCAGTATAATTTTTTTTATCAACCTTCTGCTACTTGAAAACAACAAAGACAATACATGGATAAAGTAAACCAAGCACATGGATAAAGTTCAATATTTATGAAATTAACGAATACAGTGACAGAACTCGCGTGTTACTTATTGTTTTCTTTGCATGTGTAAAGATTACAAGAACTCTCTTTTGGTACACTGTTAAACCATTACATATATACACAGCTAAACGTGTGTATTGAAATTTTATACCTAATACATATACTTTATTTATTTGATAGGCTTCACCATTGATGCAATAGGTCGTGATAAGGCAACCTGGGTTCCATATAACGCTCATTTCCAACTAGAAAGAAATTTTCTATGCACACGTCCATTGGACATATATGCACAGTGGTATCTATAAATTCAATTGTGTTACACACACATATAATTGAAAATTCAAATGTGTGCTTGGTACATGTCTCGGAGTAATAACCATTGTTGAAATCTTACATGTATAACCAACATTTTATAGTAAGCAGACTTCATCATTGCCCTATGCCATATATACTGTAGAAATTTTGAAATGAGGCATACCAAATAGTAAACGAGGTTCACATTTACTGCAAACTATGAGTTCAAAACAAAGTGTCAACTCCATTAAAATGCATAATATCAAAAACCTATCATTTCATTTATATAGTACAATAACTCTTAATGCATTTGGTTAAAATTCTCTATATGTTGATACGGTGGTTTAATACTTTTTAAAAGAGAGATGGTGCCAGTTTCCTAAGTTCCAAATAACAGGAAGCGATAATTTTACTATTTATTACACTTCTCTAAATATTCATGTAATAGTTGATTATTTCTGTAAAATAATTTAATCTCACTCACGTTTTGATAAACGATTTATTTGTACATGTACACCGTATAAAAAATGCAACATATGTATACGTCAAAGTCATTTTGTAAAATTTAAAAAACCTTACAAATAGTGTTTTTAATACAAATTCATCCTGCTCACGTGCATCGCACGTGCCAAAATACTCGTAATAGCAATCAGCGACTGAACTGAAGCATTTATGGTTAAATAAAATGAAGCGCAATGAGGAATTTTTTGTGGCAGTTTATGTTGAAGAATGAAGGTTCATGTTGTACAAATGATGAAAAAGCAAGTGAAAGAAAGAAAACAATATCAAAATGTTGTACTACTATATTTTCTTTTTCATACTCAAATTATTTAAATTGGGCAGAGAATGAATGAAGTCCGGAGGAACATATAGATGAATTTTAGTTTGCAAGTACCGGTATGAGATATTTTAAAATATCGTGATAATATCGAATAATATTGGTGATATATCGGGCATGCGTAATACATGTTATAAACCATATTGTTCTATTTTATACGGTTATAATGAGGTTATGTTTTTAAATATTTAGATTAATATTGCCAAATTACCATTAAAGAGTGATCACATAAAGTATATATATTACAATATTTTTATGGAGATATTCTAATAAACATGAGTAATAGAATATGCTTACAAAAATCAAGAAATTCCTATAATGTGCATCTTTATTATTTTATTTATTTTTATACCATATTCGTTTTTTAAGCCATCTAATTATAAATATTAATTTGCAATGTTTCCATATTTATTGTTTCTTCATTTTCATTTTCATTTAATTTATAAAATAAGTAATATTGATTTGACATCGATTACAATTTCTAGCATGTTTTTATCGATTATTCAAATATACAATTTTATTACTCGTCAAAGCTTTAGTTCTTCTTGCATGATAATAACTGATAAAATCAATTTTCATAACCCAACTTACCGATTAGAAACGGTGTATTAAAATATAACTAAAAAGCAAAGTAGCTCTTAAATGATTTAGCTTTTAGTGGTAAAGTCTTCACACAAAATAAAACAAATAAAATAATGGAATAAATGGAGTCTTCTTTGTTAAATGGCGAATGAAATAGACTAAAAAATTATGGTTAAACTAAAATAATTAGTGCATTGGGATTTCTATGTATTGCCATTCACCATGTACTAAAAACAAATATTGAGAATTTAAAGATATTTATTTGTAGATTTATTTCCTCGGAGACATACCATAATGAATGATTTTCTTAAAAAATATCGGGAATTTTACACTAAATATCGAATGGTATATTGGAAACGATATTTCTAATCGATATTTTGGAATTAATATCGATTAAGGAACGATATGAGATACATCGATGATATATCGGCGATATTATCTGATATTAACTACATAGCGTACTAGTATTTATCATTAGAAAATTTCATCTTTTGCAGGCCTGTTTATCTTCTTGAACAATCAAATAACATTGTGTTATAGATGTATAATATCAATACATATCCAACCACTCTAAAACAGATTACAAAATACGATACCAAATGGATCACATCAAAGATAGAAACTAAACAAAAAATCCACCTAATGTCCTAAAATTATTTTATATTTATTGAATAAATTCTTTGAATTTTTTGAATGAAGGTTTCATGTTTTATTTATTAAAAAAATAGCAAGTATGTACAAAAGTGTTTATATACACATAACTACACCTTTAGCCCAATATGAAATGAAATATATTCAGTTAAATATATGCATTAAAGAACCGACCCAAAAAATCCACCGTTGAACCCTAATTCATAAAACTTCAAAATCCATCGCACGTAATCCGTAGCCATTCTTTCTCACTTCATTCATTAGTCTCAAACTTTTCAAATCTGAAGTGAGAAGAAAAATAATGGCGGCTCCATCTCACATCACTATCTACTTTGCACCTTATCGTCGAATCTTCCTATCTCAAGATTGATCCACTCCTCCACAAGCCACTAAAGCACCGACAACCCAACAATTCCCAAATGCCACACCAGTCCAGCCATCACTTGCGTAAAGCAAACCAAATCTAGGTAATCTAGTTCTTCATGAGCTAAACGATGTCTACGTTCCTTGAGAAACCATCGAATTATGGGAAGCGATACAATATAGTGTGAACAGATCTTAAGGCTACTTTAATACTAGAGGGGGGTGAATATTGTTTTTAACTTATATAGAACTTTTCTAAATTGTTTCAAGATTTAAATTCAAAAATAGATAATCAATATAGATATACATTAATAGGCATTCACAATATATAAATGCAATAAAAAAGTAAAAGCAAGAGTGATGACACCAGAAGTTTTATACTGGTTCAGATTAACCAATCCTACGTCTAGTCCTGTACGGTATATATACAGATTTCCTTTCAAAAGCATACTTTAATCAGGTAGCAAGCAAACCAAAATACAATCTTGATTTCAAGGTAACAGGATACACCCTCCTGACTTCTTGATCTCAGGTTAGACTCGCTCGATATAATTGGGCAATAAGCACACCCACTTGATTTGAACGAACAACAAGCACACCCACTTGATTTGAATAGGCAACAAGCACACCCACTTGATTTGAACGAGTAACAAGCACGCCCATATAAAGTAGTATAGAGAGTTGTTGATTCCAAATACAAATAGTTATAATTTGGGTACAAAATAACTTATAGCCCTTTGATAGCACTTTGATCTTTGAATTGATGAGAGAATGCTTGCAAATTAGTAAGTAGATAGAGAATGAATGTATTAAAGTAGAGATTGAATTTTAGTGAATTTGAAGAGTATAGAAAGTGGATTTCATGAAATATATAATGAGAATTTGGAGTAAGAAGAATCGAGAGTAAGTAGTTGTCAAAATTTATTTTCTAGTCCTCTTTATATAGTGTTTGAAGGGACATGTCTATTCACGAAGAAATGAAGCCAAAAATTACAACCATTTAAAATTTAAAAAATATCTCTTCAATGGTATATATGTTAATATACATGGGTATGGTATGTCGACATACACTTGTGTATTTTGAAAGAAAAAATCTTTTAAAGTGTTTTTAAAATTTTGGATATTTGTAAAATCATTTAAATATAGTTTTTAAATACTTTTAACATATAAAAAAATTTATAAATTTTTTGTAAAAATATATTTTGAAAATGAGGAAACTAGTCTGAAATAAAAACCTGAGACCAATACTAATTTGAATGACACAAGTTTTAAAACTTAGTCTTAAGGACAACAGAATGATATATTTGTAACGACCGGCAAATTTATCAATTTGATAAATTATATTTCTTTTAAATATTCAAATATAAGCTTTTAAAACATATATTATGATGTTTTAAATAAAGATGATGGTAAACTTATTTTGAATAAGTATTTAAAAAATATATACTTTAGAAAAATATCGATAAAATAACCAAAAATCGTTTTACCAATAAACAGCTCTATAATTATCAGAAGTCACGCATGAAGCTAGATACATACACTTATTTATCCATTTAAATATGAAATAAAATTTATTTTCTTTATTTTTGAGAAATAAAATGTATTATGACATCATCAATAATGGCATCATATTTAATAATTGATTTATGAATTTAAATCGAGATTTAATGATTTAATAATTATTATAATTATTCAAATACTTGTTTTTAAATAATAATAATTCATTTAATTAGTTATGAAGTGATAATAAATCATTTATAATAGTTTTATAAAGTTATATACTTGATTTGAAAATATAAGAAAATTCATATCGCTTTATCGATATAATAGCACTTTTTGTAAACAATTATTTAATATGGATTTTATGGTTTTATAATTCAAATGAGATCAGTCTAATTAACCAATAATGATGAGAAATTAGTTTTCAAATTTTGTTTATAAATATAAGTATGTTAACAAAGAAGTAAAAATATGACCGGAGATCGGAATCGGAATTCGTTATGGTTTAACGTATATAAGTTGTAAACAAATCAATACAGCATTGTGATACATATACACATACATGAACATATATATAGATGTATACACATATACATTTAATTATGCTTAGGAATTCGTCAAATCAAGCAAAGAAAATATCCAAACACATATGTTATATACAAGCTCCTTATATGTAAACAAGAGATAAAAACTAAGCGCCCCATTACATCACAAGCCAAGCACATGGAGAGGGGAGTGGGCTTCATGGTCAGCCGTGTATGGTGATGGTAGTGGGTGATGTGAGCAAGCACATGTAAGGTGGAAATATCATGATATTTTCTCTCCACTTTTAGCCTATAAATACATGCATCCACCCTCTCATTTCTACATACATTATTCTACTTCTTTTTCTTCTTATCAAGCCATTTTAATGGCTCTTCTTCTCTTAAGAAAATAATGAAAGGAAATTATGGAAAAATGAAGATACACACACACACACATACATCATCAGTGCACTTCAAAACAAAGCCAAACTCCACCCTACACCTCAAGAAACCCACGGCCACCACCCTCCATCACCAAGGCCGAGCACATCTCCACTTTCTTGCTTAGGTCGTGGCTTTCCCAAGGTCCCGGGCTTAATTCCATAAGCTCCGGTTCGATCGTAGCGAAGCTATAGTCTGTTTTCCTAAGTTTAATATCCAATGAACGTGATGAAACTTAATAAAAATTTATATATATATGATGATGATAATGTGATATGTTTGCCATAGATGTTTACTATGCTTTAATCATCAAGTTTTGTTGTTTTAATATAGTTGTTTAAATTGTGTAAACAAGTCACATTAATACACGTCGGATATCACAAAGGAAATTACTTTTCTTTATTAAATGAAATGGTGTATATGAGCTTGTTAAACCTTTTTAAAATGGTTTAAAATGATTTTGAAATGTTTTATAAACATTTAAAAGTGTTTTGACAAAGTTTGGAAAGATTATGAAAATTGAGTCAAAAATAGGCATGTTGCATAACGGCAGTTCGGGATTTCGCACCGTAAAAGTTTAAATCCATTTATAGCATGGAATCGGAGTCAGAATTCTTTGGAATAAGAATTTTCCAAACTATTATTGGGATAGTTATCAAACAGAAAAAAAGAATCGAGATTTCATTTAGTAGATTTTGAAATATGAGCAAAACGAGTTTCTAGAATGGTCACGCTTTGGCAGTTCGAAAACCAAAGCAATAAATTCTTTAAAATGGATACTTTTAATTCTTTAAAAATATGGAATAAATTATATAAATATTTTAAAATGTTTTAAAAGACTTTTAAAATGTTTTAAAAGACTTTTAAAATGTTTTAAAAGACTTTTAAAAGAGATTTGAGTTATAAAAATGAATTTCTAAATGATCGAAAAGTCGTTTTGATCAAAAAAGCTTATACAACACTATTTGTAACACTTTTTGCAGCACTTATAATAACCTTTGAAATATGGCTTTAAACTTAATTATTCTTTCTCAAATCTTATGTAAATATTTTCAAATAAAAAATTAAGTATTTTAAAGATAATATGGAAGTTTTATAATTTATTTTAAAGAGTTTAAATAAATGATTTAAAGAAAAGTTGTTTTAATTAAGTGATTTAATCTTGGCTCTAAAAGCCGATGAATAGACTGGATTATTCTATTCGTAAGATCTAGATGCGAGGTGCTTAAACTAAGAGATGTTCAGGAGCAACCAGTGCCCTTGCTCACCTGGCCTTTTTCCCGAGCGAGGAATAGATAAGGTCGAAATGTCAGAAACGAGGCAAGTATAAATGATCTAATTTTTTCAAATTTAATACAACTTGGATCGTACAGAAATAATCTTCTTATACTTAGTATTAAATTCTGAGGAGGGAACACATCTTATCCATGTGAATTTAAAAGGTGATTTCACCGCTATTCGATGGATAGTGAAGGTTGAATACGGAAATTGATGTTTAGTAAAATGAGTACAATTTCTATGGATCTGTTTTATTCGAATACTAACTAATTTGGATTTACCATCTTAGATAACATGGTTTAAACCATTTAAAAAGATACGTGTTGGAAATAAGAAATCGTTTGTCAAGATTTAAATAAATGATTTGGAATTATTTTAATTCCTATGGATCCTTTCACTTAAAATTAATTGTTTTGGGTTTATAGTAAACGATATCTTAAATAACATTGTTTTTGACCTATTTAAAAGTTATGTTTTGAAAAAAAGAATTTTTTTTAAGATTTAAATAAATGATTTACAGATATTTTCCTAAGTAAAGGATTAAATTGATTTGGAATTACTCCAAGATTTAGAAAGGTTTTAATTAAGCAAAGATTTGAAAAATAAGGTTTAATGATCCCATGTATACTGAATGGAAATGGTTTTAAAAAGATATATATATATATCTCTAAGAAGATATTTTGGATAAAAAGATATTAATGAATGAAATGATAATTACCTTCGAACTTAACATCTTTTTATCGATGATCGGTCTGATAAAACCAGGATTAGATTTGGGCAAATCCTATCTAGAAAACCACTTCGAACCAATTTACGAGTTCAAAAGTGAAGACATGTTAAAGACAATGAAGTTGAAGGCGGGGATCTTCATAACAGAAGGACTGCTTGCTCATATTTTCAGAGTAGCTCTCGAGATAAATAAATAGCAGTGGTCCTTTCGTTCTGGGGCCTTCGTATGCAAGGACTACTCGCTACTAATCCTAGGGGTAGTACTCAACTGGATGTGGTAGGAGAGTGCCTTCGGTTTGTCCTATTCCTATATAGCATTAAATGTATATAATACTATTCATATATCATTTTGTTGTTAATATAGCATTCTACTGTCCTAATAACTTGTAGTAATTAATAAGCCTACATTGTACAGGAACACTCGTACAAATAAGAGTAATGAAGTAGATCCAATAAATGGTAGTAGCTCTAATGTAGTATTTAAACACATAATATCTTTTTTACCAAAGTTCATTACTGTTCAACTTCAATTTGACCAGCCACCAAAATCCAAGTCACTTGCCTTCTTTACAATTAAAACTACTCAAATACAACAAAAGTTAGTGTATGTAATATGTTTGTAGAATTGGTTTTTATTATGTAACACTTCCATATATAACGATGTTAATTTTACAAACAGTTGCAGGTGTCCCTTGAAGTTAACTTGGCATAAGCATTCTTTTTACATTATGTATTTATACGTGTAATACAAAGCAGAATTTGTTACTCAAATATCTTTCTTTCTTTATTTCATGTAGGCCAATGAATATTTGTTTTAAGATCAGAACCAGTCAAATGTATTATGCTCCTAAACAAATTTCATATCCAGAAAAACTTATATTTATGATTTCTCAAGTATGTGATGAATTTCTTAAATTTTTGGCAGGTATGGCATTATTTCATTTAATTCATAACGTTCTTTCTGCTGTTACACTATAAGTTATTTTTTACATGTATTAGTAACTAATAAGACTATATCATATATTCACATATATAATGATATGTGAATATAACATTATATGTGTGTAATGCTATATGAATATATCATTTTGTTGTTCTTAGATTAAATTTTTAAAACTTGTGTCTTTCAAACTAAAATAATCTCACGTTATTCCTTTAGACTAATTCCCTCTTTTGAAAATAAAATAAATATTTTGATGGGAGAGTATTCAAAGAAAATAAAGTTGTTATTCAAGGACTTTAACAAATTAATATAATGTCTATTAACTATAATTTATAGTCTTGAACTCTTCGTGTCTTTTTATTTAAACTCATAAGTCTTTAATTATCTTGATCATCTATAAATCTTGATGTCTAGTCTTTTTACTGACCAATCTTCAACTTTATTATCCTCTACTTGTACAAACCTATGTAATATCCTGTAAAATATTCTATATAACTTGGAAAACCATTAGTACCTATATTTTTATACTTATTGTCGTCAAAATCAATATCTGTGGTATTAACAATCTCCCCATTTTTTATGATGACAACCATATAAATATATTTATTATAAAATATAATGTCCTCTAAATTGATTAACTTCCCCTATTTTTAACAACTCTACCTTAGTATATGCATATGTTGTAAAACCCTTTAAAAATTAATAAGAAATCGATTAATTAAAATGATAAGGCTAAAAATGGAAATTTTGCAAATGTCAAAATTTGACCATGAAAGTTGTGTTATTGCGTTCGTGGCAATATTTTGAACAATTTTCATATATAAAGTTTTGAAATTGGAGATGAAACGAAAAAGTATTAACGTTTGATGTTTTCAAATTCAAATTAATATAAATGGAATTCAAATTTAAATAAATAATTAATGCTAAAGTTTAAAATTCAAAAATTAGCGATAGTTAGACTTGGAGGTTAAGAAAACGTTAAAACCAAAGTTAATATTAAATATTAATTAAGGAATTAAATAATCAAACAATGGCAAGTAGAAATACATTCCCAAAACAAGGTGACCCGTCGACTTCTACCTAGTGTCGGTGGACTGGCTAGGTAGGAGTGGTTGATCGGTTATCTAGGTGGCGGCTAGGGTTTTTACGATCGAGAACGGTCCGAATTATGCTATTTTAAATCGACTTAAATCCGATGGTTTTGGTGCTTTCTAACCATTATAAATAAGATCCCAACCCCCTCATTTTTATTCATAAATTATTTGGAAACTAAACGAAACCCTGTCGGTCTCTCTCTTATCCAAAGATTCAAACAAATTCTCTAGGGTTTCAGGTAAGAAATTTTAGGTGTTTAATATTCAATTTCTAGCTCTATTCTCCTTCAATCCCTAAATTTCTAAGTCTAATTCATATACAATTCTCCTATTGTATATTTCTAAAAGGAGAGTTTTGTAGAGATTGAAACAGGCGCAAACAAATCCAAAAGGAAGAACTAAGGACCTTTGTGAGTGGAAATCTTAGTTTTTCTTATTTTAGCAATTATGTAGTATAATTTGGATTTGGTACATGCCTTGGGGAATTTTGTTTGCAAAAATATAAAACTAAAACCTCAAAATTCCTCTAAGTGAAATGTCAATTCTTATGTTAGGATCTCAATTATTCTATACTAATATAGTGAGATTTTTTATTTATTGCAATTTTAATGTTTACATTTTATTCCACTTCTCATCTTATTATTTGGATCTGATTAAAGTTTTTTGATAAGAAATAAGTTAGGAAATGGCATGTAAGGTACGAATTCTCTTTATTCGTAGTTTGCATAACCTATTTCCATAAATTAAATGAAAATTCCCTTTTTCATTCATATATGTAGAAGTTGAATAGAGCGTAAAAGGATTTAAACTATAATTTCAATAATATTGATTCTACTAATTTAGTATAAAATAAGTTTGGTATGGATTCTATTTTTGTACAAGTCTATTGTTGAATTGAGAATCTTGGATACATGGTATTCTTGTTGATAGGGAATTGGACTTATATAAATTTAAAAGTTTTGACATTGAAACAATTAACATAGGGTGTATCTTTGCACGATTTGAAATATTTTAGGCACATACACACACAGATATATATATATATATATATATTAGTGTATAAATAACGTCAAATTAATAGCATATTAATTGCATAGTAAACATATTATTAACTAATATTAAATCCACTTAGGAAAGAAGTGAGATAATTTTGGTTAGTTATATTATGGAATGCGGTGAGGTATATGGCAGTATGTTAGGTGAGTGAAAATTATGACTAAGTTATAGAGATGCGAGGTTAGTCAAAAAGCACACGGAAGTCTGCCCAACTAATCTGGCTACCAGCAATGTGATTTTAGGGCCGATGTGAGACATCATTTATAATAAGTATCCACGGAGGACACGAGGTTAGTCCAAAATTCTATAAGGTAAACATGCCCAGCCAATCTGGCTATCAGTACTTATGAATAGTCAGACTAATGTGAGGCGTCACAGTTTGGGTTACAGGTTGTAATACGTAGGACCTGCTTCAGGGTCAAAGGTAGTATTTGGCTAATATGGGGCCCACCTCCTCCCTATTTAGGTAGTATTAAATGGTCAGGGTTAGTGGTTAGGCACGGTAGAAGATATTTGAAGAAGGGTCTGCTTCGAGTTTGAGGTATTAAGTAGCTATTATAGGATCCACCTCTCCCATAAAGAAGTATTAGGTAGCCTGATGATATGCCATACGATTTCAGCTAGATAGTATCAGAGAGGAGCCCGTCTTGGGATAGGTAGTCAATGACGAGGACCTGCCTTAAATGAGGTATTAAATGGTCAGCGTCTGCCTTGTTCCCATTGACAAGTTATATGTGACTTAGATACTATCTCTTACATTGTTAGGACATTATTGATGGTAGATTCATAGGACTAGAAATGGCCTTTGGCCTACAGTTGAAGATGGGCTAGTGAGTAGATTGAAAAAAGTATAGGTTATAGAGTTGGACTTGTAGTTGAAGAAATTTACATAGAATATAGCTAGGATGCGTAAGACATATTCTTATTTAAATTATATTGCCCAAGTACTATTATAAAAATGCTCAAGATTTTTATTCACCAAACATTATTGTTTTGACTCCCTCCTCATTACAATACAGGTTAGATAAGATAATATAGATTTCGGAAATGGTGGTGGAGACGGAAACTTGTGGCAGTTATTTATCCATCGACTTATGTTGTTTTTATTTCTGATATACCCATTTAGACATGATGATGTATTTTGACATATTGTACTGTAGATATTTGACATTATTATCTAGTATTGTGTTGTATGTTTCTGACATTTGAATTTTTAATAAAATGGGTACTGTTTCTGATATTATATTTTATCCTTCTGCTATGGGATTCTAAATGTGTAGATACATATCTGTATGTATTGTTCATTATATCAATCTTACCAACCAACAGCCATCTTTGGAATGGGAATAAGGTTCGCCGAGCTCTTTTGGATCGAAAATTAGACCCGTTTCAAGGTGTGTTGTTACATTTAGTATTAGAGCTTAGGTCACCTGATCAATGGGGATAGGTGTACATGTGAGTGGCATGCTTGTTTTTTTTGAAATTATTTTTCATAAACCCTGCTATATACACACACACACTATTGTTGAACATATGCAAACACAGTAGGAACCTTTATTCCAGCATATAATACTATCTTAGGAAATTATAACTAAAAGTTTAACCTACAAATAGTAGATTATAGTTGAAAATCATTCTCCTGGGACTGGGAACCCCTCCCAAGAGATACCCACTATTTGAGGGATACCAGAATGGTTCAAAAAATACTTGAGGCATGTAGGGCAAGTTCCCATTCCTCAACTAGCTACACCAGTGGCACCTGTTGCCCCACTTGCTGAAGCAGTACCCCGCCTCATAGACTTCCCTAAGATGTGCAAGGATTTCCAAAACATGGGTGGAAAGGTGTATACCAGAGTGGAAGGTTTAGTGGAGACAAAAGCTTGGATAAATGAATGTGAGAGAATATTCCAGGAGGTTGGCTGGAAGGATCAGATTTATGTCGAGGGTTGCGGTGAATTTGCAGTTGGAGAGATTTATATAGCTTAGGCAGGAAGACTCCACTCTAAAGGAGTATATTTATAGATTCATAGGACTAGCTAAGTTTGTGACGAGTTTGATTAATACTCCCATGAAAAAGACCATGAAATTTGTCAAAGGGATGAACTCCCCACTTAGGGAATTACTTTTGATCCAAGTACCCACTGGCGCTACATATGAGACATTGGTTGAGATGGCTCTGCCTCAGATGGTTAGCTAAAAGGAGAAGGAGAAGGTGGGACCTACTCAAAGTCAAGGAGGAGCTAAGAAGGGAGGTTTTTGGGCAAAAAAGGTCGAATGGGAAGTTCAATAAGAAGGGTATAGTATGTCAGAGATGCCAAAAGAAAGGATACATCATTAAAGATTGTAGGGTAAGTCCGTTGAAGAAAGCTTTTAAGGGAAAGTGCTACCACTACCATGAAGCGGGACACTTCAAGAATCAGTGTCTGAAGCTTGTGAAGGAAGAGAAGAGTGGGTAAGCCTATGCCATTGAGGCTGTTCCTATCTTAAGTAGACATCCCCTTAGAGATCAAGAAGGCTATAATGGAAGGTACAACTCTTATTTCTAGGAATACTATTTGTACCCTATTTGACTCTGGAGTATCACAATCATTCATAGCGAGGAATGCAGTTAACTCCTTGAGTCTACAAACCCAAATTGTCCCCAACCCAATAATAGTATCAAATTCTATTGGGGGTCGACACATTTTTCTCTAATTTGTAAAGACCTAGTTGTGGATATATGTAACGTCGATTTCATTTGTAATGCGTTTGTTCTTAATTTTGAGGGGTATGAACTTATCTTTGGAATGAATTGGTTATCATACTACGGGGCTATCTTAGATTGCAATAGGAGGGTTGTATGGTTAAAAAGTTATAGGAGACAAAATATGGATGTTCTTTGTATACCCCAAAACTCAGTCAAGTTAATCTACCTATACTCGATGAGCCTATCACAGCTCTCTTCTGTACCCATAGTTCAAGATTTCCTAACATTTTTGAAGAAGTTTTGAGTCTTCCATCTCGAGGAAGATTGAGTTTATGATTGATTTGGAGAAGAACGTTGGACCAATCGCTCTGCCATTAAGATACATGGCCCCCAAAGAAAGGCTAGAGTTAGATAAGCAGATCTCGAAGTTGGTGCAGAAAGGATTCACTCGTCGGAGTACTTCGGAATACGGAGCCCCTGTTGTCTTTGCCACTAAGGCAAATAGCTCATTAAGCCTATGCATCGATTATAGAGAACTTAACAAGTTGACTTGGAAGAATGTGTATTCCTTACCTAGAATATATGACTTGTTTAATCAGCATGTAGGAGCCAAAATTCTCCTAATTGGACTTGGCTACTAGATTTCATCAGTTGTGGATAACAGAGAATAGCAAATCGAATACCGTGTTTCTCCCTTCAGATGGACTTTATGAAAGGGAATTGATGATTTTTGGATTAACATATGCTTATGGATACTTTGTAGATTTATGGAGTAGAGTATTTTGGGGACAACTAAATAAATTTGACATAGTCTTTGTCGATGACATCTTTGTATTCTCTAAGGGTGAAGGAGAGCATGAAAATCACTTAAAGGAGATAATAGAGACTTTAAGAAGGCACCAACTTAAAGCCAAATTCTTGAAGTGTCACTTTTGGAAGAAAGATGTGTGATTTCTTGGGCATATTGTTTTTGAACATGGATTATGACTATACCCCACAAAAGTGGAAGCTGTTCAAGGTTGGAAGATTCTAAAGAGCGTCACGGAGGTTAGGAATTTTCTCGGGTTAGCGGGTTACTATAGAAAATTCATAAAGGACTTTACAAAAATAGCAGTCTCACTCGCTTAACCAAGAAGAATCTAATCTTTGCATGGGATGAAAGATGCATGAAAGCATTTGAGAAGTTAAAGGAACTATTAAAAAGTGCACTAGTACTTACCATTCCCGATGGGGCGAAGCCTTTTACATTTTACAAGGATTCATGTGGCACACGATTAAGAGCATTTCTTATGCAAGAAAGATGGTTGATAACTTATGCTAGTAGGAAATTAAAGGACCACGAGAAGAGATACCCAACTTATGATTTTGGGATATAATATACCCTCATAAAAGGGAATGTCGTCGACGATGCCCTTAGTCGGGGGCATGCTACCTTAGGTGTTATATAGAGTGGAGGCAGTTGGAATTCCTCTCGATTTCAACTTCCAATAGAGCCACCCAAGGTTATTTAGCAATAATGGAGGTTAGACCAGCATTGATGGACCGCATTAGACTTGAGCAAAAGAAGGATGATGAGATAGTAGATATTTTAGGTAAGTTAAGTAGAGGAGAGCATTTCCCCCATGTCAGTAGATATGTAGTTGACGAAATGGGATGTTTATAAAGTGATGGATGCCATTTTGTTTCGGAGATTGATAATGTGTTGGAAGAAGTGCTTGTAGAATGTCACCATTCAAGGATGACCATTCACCCCGGATAGGGATATGAAGCAAATTTTCTATTGGTCATGGATGGAGAAGAAGGTTGCCGAATTTGTTTCTGAATGTTTGATGTGCCAAAGGATAAAGACTGAGCAAGGAAAGCCTAGACGGTTGTTATTACCATTGAAGATTCCAACTTGGAAATGGGAGCATAAATCGATGGACTTCATATATGGGTTGCCTAGGAGCCAACGAGGCAATGAAGCAATTTAGGTCATAGTGGATAGACTCACTAAAAGTGCCCATGTTATTCCTGTTAGAAGCAATAAGATCATGACATCTTTAGCATAAATTTATATTAAGGAGATGGTACGACTTCATGGAATTTCGGTTAGCATTGTTAGTAATAGGGACCCCTTATTTACTAGCGAATTTTACAAAAGTTTGCAGACAGCTTTAGGAACCTCATTGAATCTTAGCACTGCTTACCACCCATAGATTGATGGTCAAACTGAAAGGGTGGATAGGATCTTGGAATATTTATTGAGAGCTTGCAGCATGGACTTTGGAGGACATTGGGAATATCACTTACCTTTAGTCGAATTTACATAGATGATTAGCATGACACCCTTTGAAGCGCTTTATGGAAGGCCATGCAAATCGCCTAATTGTTAGTGGGAAAGTACCAATTTTTTTTACTCGAACCAAATTTAATTTGAGAGACTTCGGAAAAGGTAGAATTGATTAGGTAGCGAATGAAGGCCACAGAGGATCATCAGAAATCCTATATGGACAAGTGAAGAAAGGAGTTGGAGTTGGAGTTCAATGTAGGGGACATGGTATTTGTTAAAGTTCCCCTCTTAGGAAAGTTGTAACACCCCGTAAAAATTAATAATAAGAAACAGATAAGATAAGATAAGATAAGATAAACTAATTAAATGCGATAAGGCTAAAAATGAAAATTTTGCTATAGTTAGAATTTGACCACGGAAGTTATGTTGTTGCATTTGTGGTGATTTTCTGATTGATTTCCATATATAATATGTTGAAAATGGAGCTCAAACGAAAAAGTTATAGGCATTTGAAGTTTTCGGATTCAAAATAATTTAAATGGAATTCAAATTCAAACAAACAATTAATTCTAAAATTTGAAATTAAAAAAGTAATAGTAATTAGACTTGGGGGTTAAGTATATGTTAAAATTAACTTTAACATTAGTTAGTTAATTAAGGAATAAAATTAAATGGAAAACAAAACATTAAAAACGTTCCCAAAATAGCTTCACCGGTCGATCGCCTACTTGGGCCGGTCAACCGCTAGCGGTCGACTGGTAGGGTAGGGGCGGTCGGCCGATAGATGTTGTTGGTGGCTAGGGTTTCTGCATTTAAACGTACCAGATTTATTTATTTTAAACAGACTTAAATTCGACGGTTTATGTGCATTCCAACCACTAAAATAAGAGCCTAGCCCCCTCATTTTTATTCACAAACTATTTTAGAAACCAAGCGAAGCTCTGTCAGTCCCTCTCTTCAAAGATTATACAAATTTTTTTAGGGTTTCAAGTAAGAAATTCTAGATGTTTATTACTTTATTTCTGAATCTATTCTCTTACAATCCTTCAATTTTCGAATCTAATATATATACACAAATCCAATGTTGTATATATCTAAAAGGCAAGATCTGAAAGAGATTATTGAAGGCGTGACAAATCCAAAAAGAGGAAGAGCTAAGGTCTTATTGTGAATGGAAATCTTAGTTTTTCTATTTTACTAATTGAATAGTGTAGTTTGGATTTGATATATGCCTTGGAGAATTTTAGTTGATGAAAAATCATATTGAAACCCCTAAAATTCCCCCAAAGCGAAATGTAAATTCTTAGGTTAGAATCTTAATTTTTTTGTATTGAAAAATCAGGTTTGTATGAATTTTGGAATTTAAGTATTTTACCTTCTATTCCACTTCTTATTCCTTTTCTTTAGATCTGATTAAGGGATTTGACAAGGAAATGGCATGTAAGGTACGAATTCTTATTCCTAGTTTACACTGCCTATTTCTAGAAATTGAATAGAATTCCCCTTGTCTAATTTCATGTAAAATAAGTTGAGTAGAATGTAAAATTAATTAAATTATAAGTTTCTATTAGTAATTTATTCCATTGTTTTTGTCACATACGAAATTTTCGACTTTCGAAAATTCGACATCGATACTCACTTTATCGACTGTCGAGCAATCGAGTGCCGGAAACTTCAATAGTGATGGTTTAAGAAAGAAGAAAAGGGTAGAAGAAGAAGATAGAAGAAGAAAGAAAAAGAGAAGAACAACAGAACAACATCAAATACAGAAACAGAAAACAATATCAGAATCTCACATATCGCAGCGGAACAATATATAATAGATAAATGAATATCATTTAAAAACAAAAGAATTATATCTGTTATTACATTACATCACATCATATCATCAGAGTCAATAAACAACAATGGACAGTTATATAAACTTGTCCTCATACAGAATACACAGCGGAATAAATACTATCAGATACAAATACTACGTCTCGTCATCCAGCTTGCTTCCAAAGCTCCAGAATATCCTGATAACATAACTCTAGGCTGCCCGTGTGGAAATTGGTGGGCACCCAGAGTTTAGAAGGGAACAATAAACTCCGAGTCAGTCATGGTGACTGGTGTGAGATCGTAAAACAGTTTATCTTTAAAATAAATAGCAGAGAATTTTAAAGTCAATTCGCAATGCTTTTGGAAAATGAAACTACCATAAGACCTTCCGCCACACACACAATGCAAACGCAGACTTGGAGGAGATTTCTTCTTATGATAGTCAAAGATGCTTACTACGTAAAAGTCAAATTCTTTTGATATTATTATTAGTGCATAGTGTAGAAAACATTTCGAAAGTAGAATATAAATCTTAGCCAGCATAGGTACCATTATAGTATGCTTGCTATAGCTACCATATTAAATGGCAGGTTCTACAACTAAAACCGTACAAGGCTCGTATTGTTTCTTTGGATTTCCAACAAATGGTCAGGCTAAGGAACTTCCTTTTCCACGATGGGTACGTCCCTGGAATAGACGACCCGAGAACCTAACCGGATCTCTGCCAACACAAGGCCGGGTTACCTCTGCAAAAATAGGTAACTACTGACACGCGTATGCCATCCCCCGATCGTCACCGATCTTCCCGAGGATCCCCGATTCGCAACAACCACAAAGAAATAAATTTTGCAGCAACCACAGAGGTTAAGTATCTGGGCTCCATACCATGAACCACCTTTATCCAGAAGGAATGACATACACTAAGGGGCGCTACTCCCTAGAACCTTGCTGCATCCTTCCTGTTTCGACCATTTCCGGGGTGTAAGGCTCGACGAAGTCTCGTCCACAAAGCTACGCTTTCTACAAAGCCCTGCTTCGGGTCAACCAAAATGATCAACCTATGATCACAAAGATATAAGATCAAACAAATGATCATATCACAAATGATCAAACACTGATCATTTCACAGTAACACTCAGTATGCCACGTTACCAAATTGGGATATATCGCTGATAAATTTCAACTACATAACCTCTGAGCTCGTACGTCTCAGAGAAGGGTGTTAAGCTAAGAGAATAAATTCTCCGCCACCAACATAAATGTATTTGAAAGAAATCAGCTTTATATCTCAAATTGTAACGTCAGACACACAATCCATACAAGTCTGTTCCGGGATCGAACAGAACCGAAGGCACTTCTCACGAAGCCCTTGCATATCCGGATAAATTTCTAATCACGTCCGGACTTCCCGTCACTAAGGGTGATAAAACCTCTAAACCGGAGATCAGCCGATGTAGAGTAACTCGACGGTAATCCTTCCGTTTTCAAAAATATCCGGTCTTCAACACCGGTCTTCGAATGCGATTCATAACGACGTATCACATATTCGGAATGGGTTATACGACCCCATGGTCCTTTCCCGGTTAACCCGAATAGTGAGCGATTATTTAAAAATAAGTGTGGCATTCAAATTCATCCAATTCACAACAAATACCTATCTAAGGTAATTATTGATAGTCGGTTATTTAACTATCAATAAAGATGCGCAACATCATCAGATTCCAAATAATTTTCCAAATTATTTATCTTCAAAAATATCTTCACTAGATATAAAATTTCCACACTTCAAAAATAAATCAATATTTATTTTTCTAAACAGTTTCCATTTCCTTTATAAATTCCATATTGAATTTATATTTCAAAATATCTACTGATATACGATTTTCAAATCGTTTCAATATTCACTTTCAATTTATCTTTACAGAGATAAATCTCAAAACGTTCATTTCATATTGGAAAAGTATTTCCTTACTTATTTAATAATAAGTATTTCACAAATCTTTTATTTTCGACATTTGAAAATATTCGATATACTTAAATCAAATTTAAGTATACATTCATTCTTTAAGGAAATCATTTATCATAACAACATTTATTTGAGTCAAAACGAATGCTACGTAAAACATCGTTACGACGAATCAAAATCAATAGTATAGGGATTCGGATTTAGATAGATATATAAATCCCAATACTATATAAAAACATTTCCTTTCGGAAATCATTTACTATAACAACAGTGTTATAGTCCACCATTTCCTTATTTCTCGAAAACGTCTTTTTCAACAATAAGTGTTGAAATCTATGCTTTCGATTCATAATACATTTTAAAACATTTTTTTTAAATGTTTAACTTCATTTTTAATATCACTTCTTCAAAAATGAATCCATTTTATTCAATAATATATATTCACTGTCCAAAATCGTGAATATACTTCACTTATCCAAATTTCAATCTTTTCTACATATTTATTTCAAAGATAATTCGCTATCCAAAATCGCGAATATATTTCCTTTAAAAATCTTCTATATTTAATTTATCAAATTCAATCTATTTCGAATTTATAAACACGTTTATAAATTCTATTTCCATTTTTATAACAACTTCGACTTATAAATCTTCTTTTATCAACTTCTATATTTTTACTTATCAAAATAAGTGATTTCGGATTTATAAACAACTTTTATAAATTCCAATTCTATTTATAAAACTTCAATCCCAAATCAATTTCGATATTGATTTCTAAATTTATTTTCAACTTTAAATAAAATTTCCATACTGATTTCTCAAAAAATTATTTTCCAATATATTAAATCAATTACAGATTGGTTTCTAATTTTATTTATCACTACTAAATAAATTCCTTATTTTTCTCAAATTATTCAACATCCTGTTTTTGAATGGATTCTTCAAATTGAAATCATTTTACATTGATTTCCCAAATTATTTCAATTTACCAAATTAAATTTCTAATTGGATTTTCAACTGATCTCCTTTTAAATAAATTCCTTTTTACGAAATCCATTTATTTAACATTTTCACTTGATTCTGGAATTAATTCGATAAGGTTATAAAAATTAACTTTTTATATCTTAAAATTCCTTTCTTCAAAATTTATTCAATTTCTAAAATTGATTCACTTAGAAATTTCTACTTAAATTTCAAAAACTCAACTTCGTTTATCTTCGGAATCCAATGATATCAAACATCCATTCAGCTAAATTTTAGCTTTCAGACAATTTCCAGACATCAATTCAATAACATCAATAATCATTCACAGATTTTCACATCACAGTAGAAATAAATTCAATCAATGTGAGGGGTCCAGTTGGATCCCTCCAACCTGTTTCCCTGCATCCAAAGACGTTAGCACAATACCAATTCCGCTCCAGTACGGAATTATCGCGGTATATGGGTTTTATAAAAATCCGCTTACTAACGGCGCAATAGGGTCTCATCCGCTATACGAGGCGGGAAATCATCAATCCAATATATACATATGCCAATATGTATATATTGCTATATATAGATATATATCCTACTATATCTAATATCACATCCAATAGCAATCAATCAGTCAATAAATAACTGCAAAACAAAATATATTTTGAGTGAGAAAAATCTCACCGTGATTTTAAATTCCGTTCCAGCGTTTATTTCGAATAAAATTAAACGGACGTTTAATTTTACCCGAAATTCAAACTAGCTCCAAACGACTCCAAATCAGTTGCATTGCGTAGAGCTCGTCGAGATGGTTCCAACGCAAAAAATCTCGTCGAATTCTGACCTCGTATGAGAGAGTTACAGCATTTTAAACATACACGAATTATAAAACAATTAAATTTACATATTCTTTTATTTAATTTAACCTAAAATCCATCGCAGCCCTTCATTTTAAAATCTCAGATCCTGGCCGCATGTGACGTTCTTCCCCCCTCCAGTTCATACGAACGAAACAAACGAACCCAACTCCGTTCAACCTCATCACTGCCGCGCCCCCATCTGCTCGACTTCGCCACGATCGGCGACATCCACCTCGAAGAGCTCGGCAAACCCCACCATCGGCCAGAAAGCGGGGCCACTCGGCTTCGCCGTTTGCACGCAGTTCGAGGATGAACGGTCGGTCTTCACGCAAGCATTATCGCCAATACACTCAACGAAATACGATCTTAACCGTTCACACTATAGATCTCGACGTGTAGAACATATCTCCAGTTGAAACTTTTTGAAATCGCTGCTTGGATTTCGAGATTTTTGAGGGAGAACGAAAGAAGATATCGGCCATTAATCTCTATAAGTGGCGGCCGGTCTGTTATGAGCTAGGGTTTGGAGAATTATTAATATATATAAGGATTTTAATATTATTTAATTAAGAAAATTTCTCGATTTAACAGTTAAAGCAAACGGCCTCCAATCCTCACGTTCCGACAAGCTATCCTAGGGTTTTTCCGCGTTCCGGACACAATGGAACAGGTTTCGAAAGCTAATTCGATCGTATGTGTGAGATATGGCAATAAACGATAAATTTAAATTAAACCGATTTAAATTGATTTCGAGGCGTTTTAATTTATACCGGACAAATGGTAAATCCAAAAATTACAAAATTTGAAATCTTACAATAATATCACATTACGGATCCAATGAAACTGGTTTCGTTCAATTCTGAGACTGTTCGAAAATTGGCTATTTTTCAGTCGATAATTAAATATTAAAATATTCAATTTTCACAGATTAACTCCAAATTCAATTTTAAAAGTTCTATAACCTTTCTATAACTCCAGTATGATTAAATAAAATTTTACAAATCATTTTCAATCATTTTAAACTCGATTTTTAATTATCTCTGGAATTTCACTATTTAATTTATCGACTTAATTCTCAAATAAAACCCAATATTCGAAAAATAAATCATTCGACTTCTAAATTCCATTTATTAATATTTAAAATTAATTAAATATTCAAATTTTAATTATCAAAAATTCTGGGTCGTTACAGTTTTAATATAAAATAAGTTGGATTGGTATTTTATGTACAAGTCTATTAGTTTTATTTTGGAATATTGGATTTATGGCATATATGTTATTATGGAAATGAGACTTGTATAATTTTGGAACATTTGACATGTAAACGTTAGTTTAGGGTGTAATCTACCCACGCATAGAAATCAATATGTGTGTGTGTATAACTAGCATAAACAACGTACAACTATAACATGTTAATTGTGTAGTTAATTAGGTTAATAATTTCATTAAGTCCCTCTCAGGAAATTAATTAATTATAGAGGCGATATTGGAAGGATTTCTTATAAGGCCTAAATAATGAATACGGTGAGATTTGTGACAATATGTCTTGTGAGTGTTATGAATTATGACTAAGTTATAAGGATGCGAGGTCGTTCAAAAGCACATAGAAGTCTATCCAGCTAATCTGGCTACCAGTAATGTGACTTTGAGACTGATGTGAGACATTATCTATAATAAGTAACTATGGATGACACGAGGTTAGTCCCAAATTCAATTAGGGTAAATCTACCCAGCTAATTTGGCTACCAATACCTATGAATAGTCGGACTAATATGAGATGACTTCATGGGGGTACGGGTCATAATAAGAAGGACCCGCTTCAGGTGTTGAAGGTATTAAGTGGTTGTTTAAGGGCCTGCCTCTTCCCTATGTATGAAGTATTAAATGGTCGGGATTCGGTAGAGGTTATCTCAAAAAGGTCTGCTTCAATAGGAAGTATTAAGTGTCCGAAAAGATTTTCATGCAATGTCAGCTAGATAAGCACCTATGAGGAGTCCGCCTTGGGGATAGGCATTAAATGATAGGGGCTAACCTTAAATGAGGTCTTAAATGGCCAAAGTCTGCCTAATTTCTATCAAAGAGGTATTAAGTTGCTTGAGTACTATCTCTCACATCGGTAGGACATTAATGATGATGGTTATGGGTGATTGGGTCAAAATGGTCATGGAATTGGATAAGCCTTAGGGCTTATAAATGGAAAGATTTTGAATATAACTAAAATGCGTAAGACATATCCTTATTTAAATCATACTACCTAAGTACTAATATAGAAAGGTTCGAGATTTTCATTCACTAGACATTGTTGTTATGATTTCCTCCTCATTACAATATAGGTTAGGGAAGAACACGATGATCCAGATGGAGATGACGATGAGAGGAGCTTATTGTAGTTGTTTATTTATCTATTTATGTTAATTTCTGATGTACCCATTTAAAGATGACAATATATTTTAAACATGTTGTACCTCGGTTATATAATAGCTTTTATTGACATTGTGCTATGGAATTTGGAATTTTAGATAAAATGGGCACCGTTTATGTTATTATATTTTATCCTTCCGTTTTGAGCTATGAATGAGTAGATAATTATCTCTGTATTGTTCTTTAAATCAACCAGCAGCCAGCTTTGGAATGGGTCTAAGTTTCGATGGGCCATTACTGGACTAGAATTTAGGCCCGTTTCGAGGCGGGTTGGTACAAAAGTCATGAGATTTGGGAAGCCGGAAAGTTGGCACCAAGATTTGTTGGACCTTTCCAAATTTTGAAAAGAATAGGAAGACTTGCTTATCGCATGGAGCTATCGAATTAGTTGGCAAAAGTCCATGATGTTTTTCACATTTGACACCTGAGGAGATGCCTTCATAGCACAACCACTATGGTAGAGCCTGATCAATTGAGAGACATTGAAAAGGAGCTGATAGCATCCCTTGCCATCGCATGACTTATAGAGCATAGAATTAGGAAGCTCTGCAACAAAGAAATTGGGTTGGTTTGAGTATAATGGGGAGATAACCCAGCGAAATGCATATGGAAAACGAGGAAATATGAGAACTTCCCATCCTTAGTTTTTCACTAGTAAACTTTCTCTCTCACAAATTTGGTTTTGGTTGCATTGTGGTTGCTTGATTGGATGGTAGGTGATGGTTTCCATACTTTTTACTGTCACTTTTTCACTCATATAGAAAACTTATTGCATATCTAGGATATTTGCATACATGCCTATATGTCGCAACCATGCATACACGCTTGGATTGAGCTCATGCATAGTATGTCTGCATTCATAATCACATTACACTTTTGGTTGAGTAGATGGTTATGTAGATAACTTCGTTGTATAACATGGATGCTTAATGCATGTTACATTATCCGTCCCTTAGGGATTTCGGGGACAAAATCCTTTTTAAACGGAGAGAATGTAACACCCCGTAAAAACTAATAAGAAATTAATTAACTAAATAAGATAAGGCTAAAAATGGGAATTCTAAAAATGCCATAATTTGACCATGAAAGTTGTGCCTTTACGTTCGCGGCGATTTTCTAATAAATTTTCATATATAAAGTTTTGAAATCGTAGCTCAAAAAATATATTGACGTTTGAAGTTTTGGATTCAAAGTAATTTAAATGGGATTCAATTTTATATAAATATTTAATGCTAAAATTTAAAAATTAACGGTAGTTAACTTGGGGTTAAGTAATGTTAAAACCAAAGTTAATGTTTAATATTAATAAAGAATTAAATAATCAAATAACGGCTAGTAGAAATACGTTCCCAAAAAAAGGCGACCAGTCGAATGCTACTAGTGTTCGTCAAACGGTTATCGTGGTGGCGGCTAGGGTTTTTATGACCAAGAATGGTCCATATTATGCTATTTTAAACCTAAATCCGATGGTTTTTTTGCTTTCTAACCACTTTATATAAGAGCCTAGCCCCCTCACTTTTATTCACAAATGATTTGAGAGCTAAACGAAACTCTGTCGGTCTCTTTTTTCTCCAAAGATTCAGACAAATTATTTAGGGTTTCAGTTAAGAAATTTTATGTATTTATTATTCAATTTCCAATTTTATTCTCCTCCAATCCCTAAATTTCTGAATCTTATTCATATACAATTCCCTTGTTGTATATTTCTAAAAGGAGAGATCTATAGATTGAAGCAGGCATAAACAAATCCAAAAAGAAGAGCTAAGGACCTTTGTGAGTGGAAATCTTAGTTTTTATTATTTTAGTAATTGTATTGTATAATTTGGATTTTATATATGCCTTCGGGAATTCTGTTCACGAAAACATCAAACTAAAACCCCAAAACTCCCCTTAGTGAAATGTCAATTCTTATATTAGGATCTCAAATTTTCAATATCAAAATAGTGGGATTGTATAGTTATTTCAATTTAATGTTTTACATTTTATTCCACTTCTCATCTTTTTGTTTGGATCTAGTTAAGGGTTTTTGAAAAGAAATAAGTTAGGAAATGACATGTAAGGTACGAATTCTCTTTGTTCGTAGTTTACACTGCCTATTTACAATATACAAATGAAAATTCCTTTTTCATTTGTATATGTAGAAGTTGAATAGAGCGTAAAAGGATTTGAATTGTAAGTTCTAGTAATATCGATTCTACTATTTTAAAGATAAGTTTGGTCTGGATTCTATTTTTATGCAAGTTTGTTGTTGAATTGAGAATGTGAGATATATGATATGTTTGTTGATACGGAATTGGACTTGTATAAATTTAAAAGTTTTGGCATTTAAATGATTAGCATAGGGCGTAATCTTTGCACGATTAGAAATATTTTAGGCTCGTATTTATATGTATATATTAGCGTATAAATAAGATATAATTAATAACATATTAATTATGTAGTAAATAGGTTATTAATTAATATCAAATACCCTTTAGGAAAAAAGTGAGATAATTATGGATAGTAATATTATGGAATGCGGTGAGGTATATGGTAGTATATTTGGTGAGTGAAAATTATGACTAAGTCATAGGGATGTGAGGTCAGTCCAAAGCACAGGGAAGTCTGACCAGCTAATCTAGCTACCGACAGTGTGATTTTGGGACTAATGTGAGACGTTACCTATAATAAGTATTCATGAAGGACACAAGGTTACTACCAAGTTCTATAGGGTAAACATGTCCATCTAATCTAGCTACTAGTTCCAACAAATAATCGGACTAATGTGAGACGTTACAGTTTGGGTTATGGATCATAATACGTAGGACCTGCTTCGGGGTTGAAGGTAGTAAGTGGTTGATTAAGGGCTTTCCTCCTCCCAATTTAGGAAATATTAATGGTCAGGGTTTGCAGTTAGGTACGGTGGTAGATATCTCGAGAAGGGTCCACTTCGGGTTTGATGTATTAAGTAGCTATTATAGGGTCCGCCTCTCCCATAAAGAAGTATTAAGTGGCCTGATGATATTTTGTGCGATGTCAGCTATATAGTATCAGATAGAATTCCACCATGGGATAGGTAGTAAATGAGGGGGACCTGCATAAAATGAAGTATTAAATGGTCAGAGTCTGCCTAGTTCACATGGAAAAGGCATTGAGTGACTTGGGTACTATCTTTTACATTGTTAGGAAATTATTGGTAGTAGATGCGTGGAACTGGGAATGGCCTTTGGCCTACAGTTGAAGATGGATTAGTGAGTAGGATTAAAAAGGGTATAGGTTATATAATTGGACTTGCGGTTGGAGAAATTTACATAGAATATAGCTAGGACATGTAAGACATTCTTATTTACATTATACTGCCTAAGTATTATTATAGAAAGGCTCAAGATTTTTATTCATTAGGCATTGTTGTTCTGACTCCCTTTTCATTACAACACAGATTAGAGAAGATGATGCAGATGGTAGAGGAGATGGAAACTTGTGGCAGTTATTTATCTATCTACTTATGTTTTTGTTTCTGATGTACCCATTTAGACATGATGATGTATATTGAGATATTGTACTACTAATATTTGGCGTTATTACATGGTATTATTCTGTATGTTTCTGACATTTGAATTTTAAATAAAATGGGTACTATTTGTGGTATTATATTTTATCCTTCCACCGTGAGATTCTGAATGTGTAGATAGATAACTCTGTGTATTGTTCTTTGTATCAATCATACTAATCAACAACCAGCTTTGGAATGGGTTTAAGGTTCGATTGGCCTTTTTGGGTCGAAAATTAGATCCGTTTCAAGATGGGTTGTTACATATATTATATTTTATATTTTTCACCCTCTTTGTCGTTAATAAAAATGGGTAAAGAAAAATAAACTCCTCCTAAATGTGACATATTAATTCTATAAAGTGTGATAATGATGTATATGGAATCAAAATCAGTATTATTTGTGAAATGATACTTCTGAGAAATAACTTTATATCTATACAATTATAATTACATATGTTTAAACCATACATCCCAATTTTTACAACTATATACACTTATACACAAATAATTATAAAAAGTACAAACTCACTAATGTTAATTATACAGACTAAAATGTGCAATAAGTATATATTATAAATACAAATTATAAATACAATTTAAAACTAGATTTTCTTAGGAACTTCAATCCATCCTTCAGATCCAAAGATTAAAGTAGTGTTGATAACTTTCCAATCTTCATGTTCCACTTTCATTTTAGAGTTCGAGCATTCTAAGGCATTGCCTCGAACTTTCTTCGCAAAACAAGAACTCAAACATCAAAGAGAATCAAATTGTTTTTCTTATTCTTTGATCATTTGCATTTGACTTAATTCCTAGTGACGTTGGCTGTGAAGAATGAAGCAAAGAGCATTCTTGAATGATTGAAAAGTTTCTTCTAGGTTTTCACTTAGTTTTTGTTTTGAAAAACTATTGTTTGAATTCATCATTATGAAAAGAGATGTGTAAAAAGAGATAAAATAAGAGGATAAATTGATTTTTGAATTTTTCTGGAAGAAATTTGGTTTTATAGAAGTAAAGAGTCGGGTTAATAACTAATCCCTCCAAAAAATAACCAATCGTTTTGAATTTCAGATTGGAAATTCCAGAGTATGTCGACATACATAAGTGACTTATGTTGACATACATACAGTAATTTGCATGTTTCTTGTTTTTATTTTAATGATATTTTATATTTGATACTATTTTAGTTTATGATTCCAGAGAGCAAAAGGACATGATTGACAACTGAAATGAAGTATCTAAGAAAATTTCATTAATAAAGGAGAGAGATACATAATCGTAATGAAAAATACAAGAAAACGACATAAATAAAAACTAGAAAACATAAATATAGCTAAGTTAGATCTAGAAAGATGATGATGAAGAAGAAGAATTTTCACTAAGATGTTCCAAAAGTAGTTGTCAACTTTGTTTGAGAGGCTAGTGAGTTTCTTGCTAAAAGAACGCTTAAGCTTCTTTTGATTATTAAGAAACTTCTCTTGATTTATAAGAATCTCCTTATTTAAATATCGAGACGGTTTGTCATAGCTTTTATGATATGTATCCATTTCCTACTCCTCTTCTTCTCTTTCTTCCTCCTCTTCTATTTCCATTTCATCACTTTCTTCTTCTTGAAGAATCTCTTTATAATCACCCCACCACGATACTTATATTATTAAAGAACATTACAAATAATGTCGTCTAATAATATGGAGAATACATCTTGTTAAGGACAAAATGTGAATATATCTTTAATCTAACACTAACACGTCACGCTTACCTTTTTTTTAAATATCGGGAATGAAATTTTGACGTGTACAGTCTCAGTTTAAAGAAATAAACCCATCGTTTTCTCAAAAATCAGAACAATATATTATATAAATAACAATCATAGATCACAGTGGATAATTTGCATCATATACAATACAAAAGGTGAGTCTATAAAATGAAATACTAGATTCATATAATATACATCCAAAATAAGTCACTGTCTCAAATAATATATCCAATTATACATCATGTGAATACATACTACAAAAGATAAACTAAGATATCAAAATGCCTATCATCTGCTAGCACGCCTACCCAAAACATGAGCATCCAGAAACCTTAAAAGTCTTGGTCTTACCCAGTATTGTAAAATAAACATATCAGACTATCTCTAAATATTCACAAGGGTGAGAACAAGATGTAATATAAGGTATTTGGTACTATAAATGTAAACTAATTACATAAATGATTTAACACGGAGCTTATCACAAAACTCAAGAACATTTTAAATCCAGAAGCACTAGAAATCCAAGATAACTGAAATAAAACATGTCGATCCCTAGATCATTCATACTGATCATAACGATCGTCTATACCATGGAAACAAACTAGTATCACTCGTGCCGATCTGATACTAAGGATCGTCCATACCATAAACAACCCTAGCCAGTAACCCGGATTTGTTCGTACTAATCCAAAAGATCGTAGAACACATAGCATGACACAAAAGAATTTAAAGAAATTCATAATTATATCTTTTAAGGATTTATCGGCCCTCGGGTGAACCCTAAATGGAAATATACTCTAATGTGTCAAATACTATCGCTTTCAGTAATCGCTAGAACTTAACCAAAACGTCCTATACTACATGGTGAAATTCCAGCATTTACTAGAAGCTAGTAAATCTCACTCGTTATGGATACCACCGGAAAGCCTGAACTATATTCTCTTAAGGATTTAGCAGCCCCATGCCGCACAACAAAAGAGAATACAACTCTAGAGTGTTAAATAGTTCCTAATAATAATCACACGAATTTAATCAAAGCATCCCATGCTACCCGATGAAATTCGAGTATTCGCTAATGGGTTAGTAAATCCCACTCGAACATTCTATTCAATGAGTTGTACCATATTCAATAAAGTGTTGCTCGAGAGCATTAAAACCAATTAGTAACACTAAGTTGATTATTAGTACTCCACATATTGTAGAACTAAGGTTATCAAAACATTTTTTTAAAACAAAAGCCGCAGGGTTTACCAAATGATATAAATATTACAAGAGTTTAAGGTTTGGAAGTAATTAATTATAATTCTAACATATATAATAGTCTTCTAAAATTTCCTCACATAAAATCTTACTTTCAAATTCCTTTATACAACGAATCCATAACTTGATTATTTTTTACTTTGTATAGATATTCAATATTAAATAAATCATTACATAAATCCAAATTATTTGAAAAATGCACTTGTATAAATATAGTTGTCTAAAAATTCCATATTGAATATTTATTTAATAAACTATGTTCCAAAACACACACACACACATATATATGTATATGTGTGTGTGTATAAGTCATTGTAATTTTTATAAACCCTTAATTACTCTTATCCAAAACCATATAGACATTAAATCTTTAATTAGAAATAGTCTTGTTTACATTTCATAATCATTCTAATTATAAATAATAAAAATTGTATAACTAAACGAATATATGTATATACACACACTTCCAAATGTTCTTTATAACCAAAACAATTTATCACTTAAAAATATTTAGTAGGAACAATTCGACTTGAAAATCCATTCTCTTTGAAAATCCTTAATAAAACATGCGATGGAATTTTAGTGTTGTACTATGGACTCTATGACATAACCATTCCAAAAAAAATTCACAAAATTCAGTAGTTTAAAAATCTAAATCATGCAACAAAATCACATATACAAGCAATAAAAACTAAGCACAAAGTTAACAAGAGCAAAACAAGCAAACGGGAGGCCGAATGGATGATCGGGGAGGAAGCACGACATGATCTAGAGCTCTGTCCAGGCCATGACCGGTCCACCGGTCTACGTGACACCTAGTGCACCAATGGCGCTGCCTAGACAGAGGTCTAGGCAGTGTCATCGCCTCTTTGGTGGTCCGATGTCACTAATTTTTCTACTATTGATTGTCTTGACTCCTAAGGCACTATTTTTGGTGTCATGCAGCCATAATTTTAACAATAATATGATGATTTAAGAGGTTAAAAAACTATGGTTTTCCAGCAACAGCAAATTGCATATCTAAGATGCAAACAACACAATGAATATAAATCATTTCAATAATAAATTCTAATACCAATTCATCCAATGCAAACATACACCCAATATTTAACTTAGAAATAGTTGGCATGAGTTTTTTAACTAACCGTTATATCTTGAATTAAAGATTAGAACTTGAATTCACCTAAGCCAAGACATTTCAGCAACAACCTAGGTTTAATTTTAGAAATTTGCAAAAAGAATTATTATAATCCCCAATCAAAAACTAAAATAAATTAGCAAATTAAACACACAAGAAGGAAGGAAGATTACCTTCTAATGATTCCTATAAGAAATTGCTAAAAGCCCTTTGATTTTGAACTAGAAATCAGAGATTTAAGAACTAGGGTTAGAGGATGCGTTGAGATTTTGCTCACGGCAGAAAATAGAAAATGGGAAAGGGAGTTCTGTACATATTTTTCTCCTCATTCCTTATTCTTATTTTCTTGGGCTAAGAGGGTTTGGGTATAAACCCAATAACAAGTGTTACTAATTTTCTACTCTAAAAGAAGTGTTGCAATTATTTTATTTTGTTTTATTACTTATTACATATCCAATTACACTAAATAAGGTTTTATAAGTTACCAATTTGATTACACAAAATTTGACTGTACCAATACGTTAGAAATTATCATCTTAAATCAATAATAAAATGTTTTGTATAAATTTAATCTAACTTTAGCTGTGACGCCCCACCTCTATGCTCATAATAACAAAGAGTATTAAAAGAAATACTGTCTATTATTACGAAGAATAAGGCTGGATAGGAGCGACCATCCGTAATTGGCCTTACACTAATATTGGTTATCTCGATAGGAATGGTATATACTTTTTATTTTTCATCTATTATTTATTTACTCCCATCGACATATTCAATTATCAGTGTAAAACAAACTACGATAGTTCATAATAGTTTAGGACATTAGATATAACAATAACACAGATAATATAAATGCAGAACACAGATTAACAAAAATCTCATATATATATAACCGATGTCAGTTACAATATAGTTGACACGATACATATGATACAACTACAACTGCCGACTCTAGAAGTTATATATACAAGTACATTATCGACTAATATACATGAATACATATCGTTCTATACAATGACACGACTACTACAAAATGACACTGACAACTTCAGAAGATGTGAAAAGTCTTCATATCCTGAACAGCAACTCAAAGAAGAAAATCTACAACCTGAAATAACTCGGGTCTGACCCGAGTATTACATTCAAAAGAAAATAATACCCAGGTCAGTCTAATTCAAACCAGTTTATTAGTGCATGGAAGCAATAATAATCAAATAGATGACAGTCACAATAATTTCCGTCTATCCAATCCTTTTAACAAAGAAATCGGATGACGGTCGATATAACACTTAATAGTGTTAAACAAAAATCAGCAGATTTAAATCATCAACAGAGATAAATAAACAATTTATCAAATCGACTAAATCAATTCAAAACTGTCAATTTTGGGTGGCTGCAGTGCACGCACGCGTGCACTGCCTCGCCACCACCGAATATAAAGTCACCACCACAATGAAACTACAGTGGCAAACAAGTAGGAATTCAAACATGAAATGGAGAACATCATTGCAAGTGCAACAGGTAGAAGACGATGCAGTGAAGCTAATATGGCAATTAATGATGAAGCCTATAAGTGCAGGCAACGAAAATTAGAGAAGTACAAAATGGTCAAGCTGTAAAACCAAGACTACAGGCACAAGGTCAAGTGCACTAGTTCAAAAAGGCACAAGAGAGTCGAAGTGCACAAGAGATACGAGTGTAGACACAACTGAACAAGTTCAAGTGACGAACAGAGGGAAGCAGTGAAGCACAACAGTGAAGGCTACAGGTTCAAGTGGAGTACATATTCAAGTGCAATGATAACACAAGCTTAGCATGTACATGAAGACCAAATGAAGACTATACAGGAATCAGATTATTAATGACAAGTGCAGCCATAACAATAACCCAGACTACAAGATAAACCAACATCAAAACCAAAGTTCAAGCCAATTTATTGCAACAAAACCAGTAAACCAAATCAAACTGTAAACAGTTAAACTGCAATGGCCATCAACTCAACAAACAACAAAATGCACAAGAACAAAGTGTGCAGTCCAAACAAATATCTTGCATCAGGAATTACAGAGTGATAAAGTCAGGTTCAAAGAAGTCAGGATCGAAGTCACAGTGAAGCCAGCAATTCATATTGAAACTGTATATCTTTAAAGTCCCCAAATTTTCAAGATTAAATGCTTATACGTAAAGCATATATGCAACAGAGAAAACATCAAATGTGCAAGTTCAATTTTCAGCAAAACCATAGTAACTGAAGTCCACCACGAACCAGCGAGTTCACACAACCATGATGACCAGAAAACATCGTCATGGCATTAAAACAAAATCAATTGGCTAAGATAAATCATCATCATCAAAAATACTCGACTGACCGAGAATAACAAGTGCAATTATAAACCATAAAGCAACAAGAATACCATACTTCATCACGAACAGCGATAAAATTATAACTGAAGCATAAATCGAACAACATCAACATCGAAACAAAATTGAATGACCGAGACGAAGTCAAATTCCTCTCGATCGAACACAACAACCAATAAATTCGAATAGAACAAAAGCAGGAATTTCAATTAGATGTGAGTAAGTACTCACCTCTTTCTCACGAGCTCGACTAAAGAAGAAGCGGTCGAAAGCATCTCCGAGGCGAGCTTCTCAAAAGCAAGGCGACCAAGTTGAAATCGAGTATTCGTGAATAGCTTCGATGCAGACGGTTGAAGTCGAAATCGACAGAAGTTCAAATGGGGACGAACGAAACTGACGAGCTTGCCCTAATTTTGAAAAGAGGGACGAACGAATGCGAAAAGAATTCGTGGCCGCCATTTATTATTCTCGTTTGTTTATTTTTAGGGTTATGAATGGAATCAAGAGAGGAATTGTGAATGGCCTTAGATAATTATCACGGCATCAACAAATATGGGCCACGATTTAAAATGTAAAGCCCACTCAACACTTAACGAATATCACTAAAGAATTTTACTTGATATAAATTCCAAACAGCAATTAACCATCCATTTGATCGTCATTAGACAATAATTTATTTGCACACAATTCCGGGTTGTTACAGACTCCCTTCCTTAAAGAAATTGCGTCCACGCAATCATAGGGAATAAATGGATAAAAGGTAACAACCAAAAGAGCATGGCAATGTCGAATGTATAAGCAAAGCAAGTGTCAGCGGGGAAGTATTAGATAAGAAATCGAAAGGTTCGACTGCTTCAAATCAAAAGAATCAACATCGTGGGAATCAGGGATCAAAATCAGACGACTAACAAAAGCAAGAACAATCGAGTTCCAGCAACTAAAAGAGAAGGAAAAACAGAGCAGAAATCCCATACAGAGCACGAATTGAATGTGAGTAAATCAAATTACTCACCTGAATTGCCAGAGAAAAAGACGAAGCTCAAATCTCAAAAATCGCAAATATTCAATCATCAAAAACGATAATTGAATTTTCAAATCGCAAATATTTACTTATCTCAAACGGTAATCAGAAGACAAATCAAATATCTGATTATCTCAAATGATAGTCAGAAAACAAATATTCAATTATCAAAAACGATAATCAAATTTCTCAAATAAAAAATATTCGATTATCACAAGCGATAATCAAATTTCTAATTCAATAAATATTCGATTATCAAAAACGATAATCAAATTTCAAATCAACCAATATTTAATTATCTAAAGCGATAATTAAATCCCAAATCAACAAATATTTAATTATCTCAGGCGATAATTAAATCTCAAATCAGCAAATATTTAATTATCAAAAGCGATAATTAAATCTCAAATCAGCAATTATTTAATTATCAAAAGCGATAATTAAATCTCAAACAGCAAATATTTAATTATCAAAAGCGATAATTAAATTTCAAATCAGCAAATATTTAATTATCAAAAGCGATAATTAAATCTCAAATCAGCAAATATTTAATTATCAAAAGCGATAATTAAATCTCAAATCAGCAATTATTTAATTATCAAAAGCGATAATTAAATCTCAAATCAGCAAATATTTAATTATCAAAAGCGATAATTAAATCTCAAATCAGCAAATATTTAATTATCAAAAGCGATAATTAAATCTCAAATCAGCAAATATTTAATTATCAAAAGCGATAATTAAATCTTAAATCAGCAAATATTTAATTATCAAAAGCGATAATTAAATCTCAAATCAGCAAATATTTAATTATCAAAAGCGATAATTAAATCTCAAATCAGCAATTATTTAATTATCAAAGACGATAATTAAATCACAAATCAACAAATATTTAATTATCTAACAGCGATAATTAAATCTAAAATCAACAAATATTTAATTATCAAAGACGATAATTAAATCTCAAATCAACAAATATTTAATTATCTAAAGTGATAATTAAAAGCAACAAATATCCGATTATCAAAAACGATAATCAGAACTCATATCAACAAATATCCAATTACCTGCAGAAAATTGGAAACAACAAATATCTAGAAATCAATTAAGAAGACTAGAAAATCAACATAAAAGCTTGGATCGATCCCATCAGATGGCGAGTTTTTAATTCGCCGCACGTGCATCTCAGAGTGGCCGAAGCCTACCAAGTACTCAACATAATTTTGGCGCCCATCAGATTGACCCGAAGGTCCGCAGAGTGACCCGAAGGTCTAGTGCTGGTATTTGACCCGAAGGTCCGCAGAGTGGCCCGAAAGCCCAACAAATGACCCGAAGGTCCGCAGAGTGGCTCGAAAGCACACAAAATCATCAAATATTTCAATTAACGAGTCCGGAATTAACCGAAATAGCAAACGCACATGTCCCATACCACGTGTTTTACTAAATCGTTTGATTCTCTTCATCGTTTCCTTGAAAGTGCAAAATTGTGTATTTTGTAAAAATACATTTCACATTCTCAAACGGACAAGTCCGGAATTAAGCGAATCAGTAAAAGAAAGGGGTCATAGTCCTCGATTTTGCTGAAACGTTTAAATCGCTTCCTCATTCTTTTGAAATCGCAAACTGTAAAATTTTTGAAAACAAATTTATTTATTTTGTAAAAATAACAATTCGCATTCTCAACTGAACAAGTCCGGAGTTAAGCGAAACAGTAAAAGAAAGGGGTCATAATCCTTGATTTTGCTGAATCGTTTAAGTCGCTTTCTCATTCTTTTGAAAACGCAAACTGCTAAAATTTTATAAAACAATTTTCATTTTAAAACGATTTTCCAATCACGTGATTAAAACAGAAAATCAGTAACAATTTCGATAAGGAAATTGTACTTCTCAAAATACCGTAAAAACGGTTACAAATCAGCATTGCGGAATAACCGCTTGAAAATCCACTTTTTAAAATTTGACGGTTACGGAAGCCAAAGCGACAGTAGTTTTAAAACGTCAAAATCACATCAAAACAATCTACATCAAAATGTAATGTCAGTGAATTCTCATTCATCAAAATGCCACAAAACACCGTACTTCAAAATATAGCATTGGTGTAAAATTCCGTTGTAAAAATAACGGCAACAAAATACGTTTCATAACCAAGCATCGGTTCAACGTAAAATAAATGCAATAACGTGCAATTTAAATTTTTGCACGTACTACAAAATGAACAAAGAATCATTCAAATGTATCTTCAATGAAGATAATTTAAAACAGCAAAAATCTAATCAATAGATGATTAGTACAAAAGAAAGCCAGCGGAAATTTCAACAAAAATCACATATCTGCAATTTCTTCGAATCCTCAATTCGGATTCGAAGTTCTCAAAGAAATAAAATAATTACAGCTATGTAAACAACAAATGAAATTCATATCAGTTTCGTATTTTGATTTTTAAATCAAAAAGATTATCAGTTGTACTCAGCGAAGACAGTTTCACTGTTTCCGCTGCGCACTCTGATAAACAGAACACAAATCAATCAAATCATCAGAACACAATTTCACTATTATTTTTAAATAAAGTTATTTAAAAATTTCATCCAAATTTCAAAACTTTAGTTTTGACTCAAAGTACAAATAAAACATCGACCCATAGTTGTAACATATGTTCCATCCAAGTTATGTTTTATATTATGTCCATAAACCCCAAGCTCTGATACCAACTGTGACGCCCCACCTCTATGCTCATAATAACAAAGACTATTAAAAGAAATACTGTCTATTATTACGAAGAATAAGGCTGGATAGGAGCAACCATCCGTAATTGGCCTTACACTAATATTGGTTATCTCGATAGGAGTGGTATATACTTTTTATTTTTCATCTATTATTTATTTACTCCCATCGACATATCCAATTATCAGTGTAAAACAAACTACGATAGTTCATAATAGTTTAGGACATTAGATATAACAATAACACAGATAATATAAATGCAGAACACAGATTAACAAAAATCTCATATATATATAACCGATGTCAGTTACAATATAGTTGACACGATACATATGATACAACTACAACTGCCGACTCTAGAAGTTATATATACAAGTACATTATCGACTAATATACATGAATACATATCGTTCTATACAATGACACGACTACTACAAAATGACACTGACAACTTCAGAAGATGTGAAAAGTCTTCATATCCTGAACAGCAACTCAAAGAAGAAAATCTACAACCTGAAATAACTCGGGTCTGACCCGAGTATTACATTCAAAAGAAAATAATACCCAGGTCAGTCTAATTCAAACCAGTTTATTAGTGCATGGAAGCAATAATAATCAAATAGATGGCAGTCACAATAATTTCCGTCTATCCAATCCTTTTAACAAAGAAATCGGATGACGGTCGATATAACACTTAATAGTGTTAAACAAAAATCAGCAGATTTAAATCATCAACAGAGATAAATAAACAATTTATCAAATCAACTAAATCAATTCAAAACTGTTAATTCTGGGTGGCTGCAGTGCACGCACGCGTGCACTGCCTCGCCACCACCGAATATAAAGTCACCACCACAATGAAACTGCAGTGGCAAACAAGTAGGAATTCAAACATGAAATGGAGAACATCATTGCAAGTGCAACAGGTAGAAGACGATGCAGTGAAGCTAATATGGCAATTAATGATGAAGCCTATAAGTGCAGGCAACGAAAATTAGAGAAGTACAAAATGGTCAAGCTGTAAAACCAAGACTACAGGCACAAGGTCAAGTGCACTAGTTCAAAAAGGCACAAGAGAGTCGAAGTGCACAAGAGATACGAGTGCAGACACAACTGAACAAGTTCAAGTGACGAACAGAGGGAAGCAGTGAAGCACAACAGTGAAGGCTACAGGTTCAAGTGGAGTACATATTCAAGTGCAATGATAACACAAGCTTAGCATGTACATGAAGACCAAATGAAGACAATACAGGAATCAGATTATTAATGACAAGTGCAACCTTAACAACAACCCAGACTACAAGATAAACCAACATCAAAACCAAAGTTCAAGCCAATTTATTGCAACAAAACCAGTAAACCAAATCAAACTGTAAACAGTTAAACTGCAATGGCCATCAACTCAACAAACAACAAAATGCACAAGAACAAAGTGTGCAGTCCAAACAAATATCTTGCATCAGGAATTACAGAGTGATAAAGTCAGGTTCAAAGAAGTCAGGATCGAAGTCACAGTGAAGCCAGCAATTCATATTGAAACTGTATATCTTTAAAGTCCCCAAATTTTCAAGATTAAATGCTTATACGTAAAGCATATATGCAACAGAGAAAACATCAAATGTGCCAGTTCAATATTCAGCAAAACCATAGTAACCGAAGTCCACCACGAACCAGCGAGTTCACACAACCATGATGACCAGAAAACATCGTCATGGCATTAAAACAAAATCAATTGGCTAAGATAAATCATCATCATCAAAAATACTCGACTGACCGAGAATAACAAGTGCAATTATAAACCATAAAGCAACAAGAATACCATACTTCATCACGAACAGCGATAAAATTATAACTGAAGCATAAATCGAACAACATCAACATCGAAACAAAATTGAATGACCGAGACGAAGTCAAATTCCTCTCGATCGAACACAACAACCAATAAATTCGAATAGAACAAAAGCAGGAATTTCAATTAGATGTGAGTAAGTACTCACCTCTTTCTCACGAGCTCGACTAAAGAAGAAGCGGTCGAAAGCATCTCCGAGGCGAGCTTCTCAAAAGCAAGGCGACCAAGTTGAAATCGAGTATTCGTGAATAGCTTCGATGCAGACGGTTGAAGTCGAAATCGACAGAAGTTCAAATGGGGACGAACGAAACTGACGAGCTTGCCCTAATTTTGAAAAGAGGGACGAACGAATGCGAAAAGAATTCGTGGCCGCCATTTATTATTCTTGTTTGTTTATTTTTAGGGTTATGAATGGAATCAAGAGAGGAATTGTGAATGGCCTTAGATAATTATCACGGCATCAACAAATATGGGCCACGATTTAAAATGTAAAGCCCACTCAACACTTAACGAATATCACTAAAGAATTTTACTTGATATAAATTCCAAACAGCAATTAACCATCCATTTGATCGTCATTAGACAATAATTTATTTGCACACAATTCCGGGTTGTTACATTAGCAATTACAAAATATTATCATTTTAATAAAATGGATTAATATTTCAAAAAATCTCATTTTTAACAATAATTTCAATATTAACAATTTAATAATATCTCAATTTTAATTAAAAATCCATTTTAAGAAATGAACTTATTCCTTACTAAAATAAAATACCATTTTTATAAACTAGATTTAATTTCATAATTAAATTTCAGAAATTACAATTCAAGATTAATTATCCAAAATTTAACTTCATTAATTTGTAAGTTAACAACTGGGTTTTTACACTCTTGCTCTTCTTCTCTTGCTAATCTTTCTTCCTTTTCGATAAGAGGCTCATAGGGTTTAAATTAAAGAGAGATATGCATGAGAGAGAGGTTTGTTTTTGTCAGAAAATTTATGATGCAAATTGTTTTCACCTCTTAGATCAATACCAAAATAGTTGAAAATTATAGTGAGGTAACCATGATAAAGTGTATATTCATGTCTAGAAATTTTCTTTTGAACAAAGTCATCCAAAATCACTTAAGGCCAATTTATATCATATTTTCCGAAAATAGCAAAACGAGCTTTGAAAACTTTTTGAGTGGGGTTATTGTAATTCCCCGTTTTTGGTGTAATACTTTATTATAAAATAAGACTCATTAATCTTGCTTTTGGCCTAACATTTTTGCCTTTAAAACCATATTCTTCATCATTTAAAAAAATATTATGCATAACTTCTTTATTTCCATAATAAATTTCAAAAGTGGAGAGGTCATTTCCACTAATTTTACAACCAAGAATTTGATCAAGAATTTCACAATCTAAAACAATATTTGTATCTTTTACACAACCAAATTTGACATTTTTCTCCTTGATAAAACTTTCCATTCAAATTACCATAATACATTTTAACCAAATTGGGATAACAATCAATATCATTTTGTGATAAATCTATTAAACTAAAAATACCATATTCTAAAGCAAGGTCTTGTAAACCATAAGAACAAAATTCATTAAAATTAACAAATCTTTTCGAAAAGACATTACCATAAGTAGCATAGTCAATACATGTTTCAGTGGACTCTTGATCATTGAAAAGTTGACTTTTGATTCCTTTGATAACCTTAATGGCATTAGATGAAGGGAGTTGGCTTGAGGAACACATTATTGGTCTGTTTTAGAGGAAGGAGAATGAAGAATATGTTTGATTTTTGAAATAAAGCGTGTGTGTAGAGGATGAGGTAAGAAGTGAATAAATAGAGTTTGAATTGTCATGTAACAGGTAAAAGGTACCTTTTCAAATTTTGAAATTAACACAAAAAAGAAGGAATTTCAAAAGTTTAAATTTTGAAAAAATTCTCCAAATTCTATCTAATATGTCGACATATCTATGTGGCATATGTCGAAATATAGGCTAAAATTTCAATGTTCAAATAACAAAGAGATATATTCATATAATTATACATATATTGTAACGACCCAGAATTTAATCGCTATTTAAATGAATATTTAATTATATTTTAAATAATTAATAAATGGATTTTTATTAACAAATAAAATTATTTTAAATAATTACTAATGATGATCAAATCATTTTCAAAATTTGTTTACCAATATATATAGTTCATAGAGAAATAGAAAATGTGACCAGAAATCATTTTTTGAAATATCAAATTTTCATTAGTTAAAAAGTTAATTGAAATGTCATAACACTACTTTAAAACACATATGCACACACTACAAACTATTTATACATGATAAATACATGTGTACATGTGCATGTATATGCTCTCTTTTAAGTGTATATATATAAGGAGAAAAGAAAATATTTTATAATATATATATATATAATGCTCCTTTTCAACACAAGTACAAGTGCATGCTTGAATAATGAAAGGAGAGGGGGGAGGGTACTAGAGAGGATGGATTTAAAGGTGGGGAGGGGGTATGGTAATGCATGCATACATATATTTTAATATAAACACTTATATATTTTTCTGTTAATTCCTTAAGCCTATATATACAACTTTATCTTCATATTCTCATTTTTACAACCTCCTCCTTAAGTTCAAAATCCTAAATGAATGAGCTAAACATCCATGGCCTCCTCTTCATAACTTTCAAAGTGAGAAAATCTACTTAATTTTTCCAAAAATCTTCTTTTTAATCCACAAAATCAATTCTACATCTTCTAAAACACCTGTCTTCTAAACTACAAGCAAACACCCACCCCAAAACCACATAGCTGAGCCCAAACTAGTCATGGTCATGCCCAACAAGGCTTAGGCCGAGCCATTTCAAGTGTTTGAGCAACCAAAAGTTTAATTTTTGTAAAGTTTCTAAAGTGTTTTCAAGTTTCGATGAGTAAAACTTTTGTTTTGGAAAAGAAAAATACTTGATTCGATGAACTATATGTTGTGAAAATATAGTGGTCGTTGTGTTGAATTATCATGTTGTTTTGATGGCATATGATTATAAGTTTGTGTTTGAGCTTGGATTTGTGATTTGGCTGTAAAATAATATGTTTGGGTATGGATATATGAATGGTAGGTTATATTATGATGGTAGTGTGTTTATGAAACCAAAACCAAGTGTATGTGATGAATTTGTTGTGAAGATAACACCTTGAAAAGTCGCAAAGGACTTGAGACCTGATTTGAAAAACGAAAGCTCTTTTTATAACTTTGGACTTTCGAAATGTTTTTCCCAAGTTTTTACCTTTTGTTTAAGTTTCAAAACTCTTAAAAATGTGTTTCAAACATGTGGTAGTTAGAGATAAAGTGAAGTTTTCACATAGAAATCAATTCTAGTGAACTGTGCTCATAGCGATAGTCTCTATCGGTGCAGTTCGGAAAATTTCACAATTTCAAGTTTTTAAGTGATTTCTTTTGGATTGTTTTTGAAAGCTCATTTCAAATTAACTAAGTAAGTCAAAAATTTAAGTTTTAATTATTTAATAATTTATTTATTTAATTTGTTAATTTGGGTAATAATTATTTAGTTAGTTAATTAATTAAGTAATTAGGTTAAGTAATTAGAGTTTAAGAAATTATTAACCAAGTTAATTATTTTAATCAAGTAAGTTTTAAATAATGATTAATTAAAATAAAAGAAAACTAATTTTTATTTAATCAAGTTTATTTACTTTAATTAATTATTTAATTAGAGTTAATTAATTAATTATTATTTAATTAAAGGTTAATTATCTACTTAATTTGGGTTTAATTCTTAAATGAATGTTATTTAATTTAAGTTTAATTTATAGATAAATTAGGGTTATTAATGATTTAATTCCAATTTAATTAAAATTAATTAAAGTTTAATTAATTTTTAAACTTATGATTTAACTAAGGTTTATTTATTTTAAAGTTTCCTTTAAACTCTATCGGTTATTTATTTTAACCAATTTTCTTGTTGAAATAAATTGTTTTAAAACCAAGGATCTCTTGTCCATACTATTAAGTAGCCAAATGAATTAAAGTAGTTGTAATAAAACGATGTCGCATTTTATTGAAAGTAAGTCAATTTGTACTTATCACAAATATCTCACTTCGGGAACGTGATGAATACAAGGGGGTTAATTTCGATAAGCTAGTCAATGATAATCTAAACATATAGAAGTATGTTCATATGAAAATCTTTACATCCTGATAGTGGAATGGTCCATTATAAACAACTTGACCTTTTAAATTATCGAATGTTGGTTTGGAGAGACTTGGATCAGATATTAGTTGTTATCCGAAAACCACTTTGGACCAACATAAACGTTCGAATTGGAAATAGTAAAGGCAAGGTCCAAGGTAAAGACTTTGAAGTGCAAGGGCTATTTTCTACTAACCCTGAGGGTGATTCCAAAATGGGTGTAGTGGAAATAGTGCCTTCGGTTCGTTCATCTCCTGAACGACTTGTATGGATGAACGCTGATATTGTGTCAACATCTGGAAGGTAATGTTAGCATTACAAGTGGCAAAAGGTAAACGTAGCCTCAGGATTCATCAACCAAAAATGACCAAGATATCGTATGCAGTAGGGCTAGTGGGTCACGACCATCAGGGTATGTCATCACCATATCTAGAATCGATATTTGACCCATTTTTGCATGCTCCGGTACGGTTGCTGATCCCAACCATGGTGGTTATGTATTCGGTACTACTAGTCAAGTGGTAGGCCAGTTCTGTGTAGGAGGGATACAAGATGCTCTTGTCAAAACCCAGGTGTATTTTATCTAGAGGTGCTCTTCGGAAGGTAGTTCTTTACTTGATCAAGTATGGAATCCATTTCCCAATAAGTTCCTTTGGTCTTAGTTGTATACCTATTATGCTGTAATTTAATTAATATAACAATTTCGGCTATGTTGATTATTTATTTGGAAAACCCTAGACATTATGATAATATTACTGGATTTATGTATAAAGTGTTTTGGTTATCGTAAGGTAAAAATCCTTTTGTGTTTGTCAGCGGCGTGGTCTTACGTGATACCTTTGATTTTCAAAGAGTTTTTAAAGAATAATTAAGTTATTTAAGTTTACTCACAACAGACCCATGTCTGGCTCGGAGTTTTATTTTCTTTTCCTAAAACTCCTAGGTACTCAAATTTGTATGAGTAGCCAAGCGATCCGGGTTTCCTACGGAAGCATTTGAAGGAGCTGGAGTAGGTGGCTTCATTATAGCTAATTATTATCTTATTCCGCTGTGTTTATGTATGATCTATTTATTTACATGTAGTTATAACCATCCAGTCGAAGTTTTAATGTACTAACTATGATGTATCATTTATATGGAAATGGCCATGTAATATCTTATGTTTTCTACTACATGTTGTTTTGATCCATGGTGAGACTCTGTGATTGTGTAGTTTCTTCTTATCTTTCGTTTTCTTCTACCCTTAATGGCTCGTCTTTCGGAGTTAGAACGGCGGTTGTTGCGTTTCGGTATCAGAGCGAGGTTAAGCGAACACTTAGACTTTGGGTTAGGGTCGACTTTGAGAGTGCGTATTTGTAATTTTTATTCATATACACACACACGCCTCTGATAGGTAGATTAGCTTGATAGGTTTGATTAGTACCCTTCTTTCAAGATTTATCTCGTCCAAGTATTCTAAGAACTATCTTACTATGTCCAGGTAGTAAGACATGAGTAACATAGGAAGACGAGGTAGGGGAGCGGGTAGCACTACAACCACTAATGGTCAAACCCCTAATCCTGGAGGAGTTAGGATTACCGAAGAGGCAGCGCCCAAGTAGCCAAGAGTGAATTTCACAACCTTATGCAAGGATTACACAAATCTAGGAGGGAAACCAATTAAGGGAACTGATTCTATCATGGAAGTGCAAGCTTGGTTGCCATTTTGCGAAAATATTTTTAACGGTCTTGGCTTATCTGATGAACATAAAAGATTTTTAGCGGCATGGTAACTGCAAGAGGGAGCAGCAGCTTGGTGGGACTCCCTTACCACAAATATTCCAGAAGATGAGTTTTCGTGGGCCCAATTTAAATAAGTTTTTAAGGACCAATTCTTGCCAATCGTAGGAAGGACCAGGATGTACTGGAATTTCATGGACTTGAAGCAGGGGGATCTATCTATAGCAAAGCATGAGACGAAGTTCAATGAGCTATCTTGATTTGGACCGAAATCGATCAACACCCCATTAAAGAAAAATGAGATGTTCGTTTTGGGTATGAGAGAAAAGTACCATGAGAAAATAATGACTGCTCACGCTAAAGGTACTTTTGTGGATTTAGTTGATATGGCTCTGAGTTACGAGGCCTTGGAAAAGAAGAAGCCTATTCCAATAGTACTTAGTGGAAATACTAATAGAGGTGGTTCTAATAAGAGGAAGTTCAATCCAAATTGGAAGAATTAGGGAAAGGGAAAGCCTAGCAGTGGAGCTCAAGGGAATCATTTTAAGGATTTTGTTTGCCACAAGTGTCAGTAGAAGTGCTAGGTCAAAAAATTTGCAAGAATTCTAGAATTCAGCAGCAACATCAAAGTGGACCCATCTCTCCGGTGATCCAGAAGACTCTTTGTTTTCATTGCCATCAGCCAAAGCGTATGGTAAAGGACCGCCTACTCATGAAGAAGGTGAAGTAGCCCAAGATGTACGCCATTAAGAATGAAACGTCTACTTCAACGGATGTGAAGGGAAAAGGCGTCCTTGTAGGTACCTTACTAATTAATGGTATTTTTGTTAGAGCATTATTTGATACTGCCGCTTCTCATAGTTTTAACTCTTGTGAATCAGTAGATAAATTTCATCTTATTCCTAGTATTGTAGCGGACCCTAGGTGTGTGTCTAACCCCATAGGAAGGGTGACCTATTTGAGTATGATTTGTAAGAATGTGCCAATTTTCTACCTTTCTCATTAGTTTTCTTGCGACCCATATGTCTTAGACTTTAATGGATTTGACATTATTCTTGGTATGGATTGGTATTAAAGTATGAGGATGTCTTAAATGTAATAAGAGAAATGTATCTTTAGTGACTGATATAGGAAGGAAAGCTAAGGTATCATGTAAGGAACTCAATATTCATATGTGTAATTCTTGTATGCCCTGGAAGCAGCCCAGGAGAGTTTAGGTTTTATTGAAGTTGTTAAGAATTTTCCCAATGTTTTCAAACAGGTTAAAAGTTTACCCCCGCACCGAGAGATAAAGTTTTGCACTGATTTGGTTCCTAGTGCTAGGCCTGTAGTTCAACCTAAGCGAAGGATGCCTCCGAGAGAGAGGAAGGAGTTGGTAAGTCAAACCCAGGACCTATTAACGAGAGGATTGATTAGACCCAGTCGTTCGAGTTGGGGATCTGCTGTGGTGTTTGCGGCTAAGCTGTGGATCTTTAAGGTTAAAGTGATTAAGGATCGTGTAATATGAAATATTAACTAAACTATTTACTTGTGAGGAATAAAAATATAAAAGTAAAAGTAAATGACACCAGATATTTTTATACTGGTTCGACCTTTCCGTTCTACGTCTAGTCCCAGACTCCTTCTGGATTTAATCGATACCCTCACTTAACCCGGAGGAATAAGTATTACACCAACTGAGCAACCAAATAGGACTTCAACCGCCTAGACAACCGAATAGGACTTCAATCGCCTGAGGATACTACAATAGGACTTTAGCTACAAATAGTAGAAAAGTATTTGGTTGAGTATGCTCTTGAGTAGCACTGATAAGTCAATAACATACACCATTTCTATAATATTCTCCTTTGTGGTATATCGTGTAATTTGTGAAAAGGAAGTAATTTTGATCAAAAATAATAATCATGTGATCGAAATAATAAAGCAACTTGGAAATGGATGCTTGAAAATTCAATAGAAAAGATAGAAAGAATTATGAGTAGAATTCGTTATTGAAACAATGAAATGAATTGCTTTATATAGAGTTTAATAGTTGCAATCATTCATGAAAAGAAACAGTAAATAGTTATAACTGCAAATCTTGATTTAAGAGATGTACCTCTTCATGATGAAGAGGTACCCTTTCAGAAAACTAGCCATTATACAGATTCAGCCGGCTGAATAAAATTTGGCAGCCTTCAGAATCAACAATTTTTTAAAACAGTTCATTTTAACCCATTTTCAGTCGGCTGAATATTGTCAGTCAGTCAGCTGAATATTCAAAAATCAATATGTGCACCTTTATAAACTACTTATAAACTAGGGTATCAAAAAAATTAACATTTAAAGCATACGCTACCCAAGATTCTTATAATTTCCTAAATTTTAGGAAACAATACCCATTTGGGTGTGGCTGAACCTTTATAAATATAGTTTTCATTACAAATCACATTCTTATAATAGTTGCTAATATAAAGTTATTTATCATGATCAATTGTATTAGCTGGAATCCATATTCTAATATTATTAGTCATTAGCTTAGAACTTAAAAAATATTTTCTATCATTTCTAAACAAAGTATTATTATGACCGTAAGTGGTTTTAGGATTGTCATAGCTACTAGTACTAACACTAAAATTAGTATAAATGAATGCATATCTAGCACTATATTTTCTTTTAGATTGTTTATAGCCTATACCGCTTTTATCATTGTGAGATTTTGAATTTGTAATTAAGGAAGAAAAGATATTTCTGCCTTTAAAGTTTATGAAATTTTCATTTAATTTATCAAAATTTTCTTTAGAGTCATAAACTTCTTTTTGCAAATATTACTATTATCTTTTAAAATCTCACATTCTTTAGACAATTCTGAATCAATAATTTTTTAAAATAGCAAGAAAACAGTTCATTTTAGACCATTTTCTACCGGCCGAATATTGTCAGTCAGTCGGCTGAATATTCAAAAATCAATATGTGCATGTACACAGATTCAGTTGGCTGAATGATCTTGTTCAATCGCCTGAATTCTGTTGATGAATAATAATTGCCTTATCTTAGTTGGTTAGAGCACTTGCTTTCTAAACTAGTGACTCGAGTTCGAGTCTTGCTCCATACATTTTTGGAAACTTGATTTTCATTTAAAATATGATTTCACCAATGGCCCGAGTTCGAGTCTTGCTTCATATATTATTATTATTATTATTTAAAAAAACTTTCATTGCTTATAAAATGTTTCGAATGTGTATGTATATGTCTGTATACTACTTTGAGAAGATTTTAACATATGCATACTCTAGACATGACACTCTATGACTAATAATACATTGTTTGTCACCTTCGTCTTGTCTCTATCGTGTATATATCTTCTTGTATCTCCATATATATATATATATATATACTTTTATCCTCTTTTGTACCGTGTATCTTCATGTTGAACTTATTTGTTTGTATATTTTTAATACTTATGTACCTACGAGTTAGCTTAGAGTTTCTTTGGCTTAATTGTATAGTTGTTGTCATTAAAATCCAACAATAGAGGTTCTAACATTCTTCCCCTTTCTGATGATGACAACTATACAACTTTTTAAAAATATTCATTCTATATAAAATGATATTAATATGTTTAAAGCTCACCTAAGTATAACATCTTCCTCTATCAATATGCATATGAACTTCTCCCCCTTTGTCATTATAAAAAAGAATGAGGGAATATAATAAAATTTATAAAATATCTTGTAAATAGCAAGATAAACCTAATATTACTATGGAGAAAATAAATTAGATTTTACCGTATTTGCTGAAGTCCATATTTCATTGTAAGCATGTAATTCTATTAAATGTATGGAACATTCTTTAAAATTCCAAAATCTATCATTTTCCTTTTGTTTCTCCAAGTACCTGCAATAAATAACAATCATTTTTTTACCCACTTACTACATTAGGGTCCAAGGGTTAATCATAGGGTAAAAATCTTACCAAATAGGTATGGTTGTACCCTCTAAAAGAAATAAAAATAATGAAATAATTTTATCAAATAAAATTAAATATTACTTATAAATTAGGGATAAAAAAAATTAACATTTAAAGCATACGCTACCTAAGGTTCTTATAATTTCCTAAATTTTAGGAAACCATACCCATTTGGGTGTGGTTGAACCTATATAAATATAGTTTTCGTTACAAATTACATTCTTATAATAGTTGCTAATATAAAGTTATTTATCATGATCAATTGTATTAGCTGGAATCCATATTCTAATATTATTAGTCATTAGCTTAGAACTTAAAGAATATTTTCTATCATTTCTAAACAAAGTATTATTATGACCGTAAGTGGTTTTAGGACTATCATAGTTACTAGTACTAGCACTAAAATCAGTATACATGAATGCATATCTAGTACTATATTTACTTTTAGCTTGTTTATAGCCTATACCGCTTTTATCATTGTGAGCTTTTGAATTTTTAACTAAGGAAGATAAGATATTTCTACCTTTAAAGTTTATTAATTTTTCGTTTAATTTATCAAAATTTTCTTTAGAATCATAAACTTCTTTTTGCAAAATATTACTATTATCTTTTAAAATCTCATATTTTTAGTTAATTCTGAGTTCCTTTCGATTAAAGTTTCATTCTCTTTTTCACGAGACAAAATTAAAGGGGTAGAATTATTTAAAGAATTTTTCAAAAATTTATTTTTATTTTTCAAAACATCGATTTCCTTTAAAAGATCATTGCTTTTAACTTCTAACTGCTCATTTTCTTTTTATAGGAAATCCTTTTGTAATACAAGTTCTTCTGCTGTATTTTCAAAATATTTAGTTTGTTTTACCAAAAGTTTGTTTTCCTCTTTTAAATTGGAAATTTCGTGCTCACAATTTTTTAACTTAGCTAATGTAATTCTATTAACTTTATTCAATGTTTTACAATCTTTTAATAATTCATCATGTGTTAACAAAAGATTTTTATATAAAGAATCTAAGCATACCGATTATGATTTGAGTTTAGCCATGAAGCATTTGCTTGTTTACTCCTTTGATTCTTCTTTATTGCTCTTCATCTTTCTATTGCCTTGACTAGATCCCTTTATGACCATTTATTCTAGGACGTTGTTACGATCTTTAGAAACCCAAGCTCTAATACTAATTGAAAGTGACTAAGGATCGTGTAATGTGAAATATTAACTAAACTATTTACTTGTGTGGAATATAAATATAAAATTAAAAGTAATAAAGTAAATGACACCAGAGATTTTTATACTAGTTCGAACTTCCCGTTCTACATCCAGTCCCAGACTACTTCTGGATTTATTTGATACCCTCCCTTAACTGGGAAGAACATGTATTACACCGCTTGAGCAACCGAACAGGACTTCAACCGCCTAGACAACCAAATAGGACTATAACCGCCTGAGGATACTACAACAGGACTTCAACTACAAATAGTACAAAAGTATCTGACTGAGTATGCTCTTGAATAGCACTGATAAGTCAATAACGTACACTCTTCCTATAATCTTCTCCTTTGTGGTATATCGTGTTATTTGTGAAGAAAGAAGTAATTTTGATCACAAGAAAATAATCGTGTAATCGAAATAATAAAATAATTTGGAAATGAATGCTTGAGAATTCAATAGAAAAGATAGAAAGAATTATGAGTAGAATTTGTTATCGAAACAATGAAATGAATTGCTTTATACAGAGTTTAATAGTTGCAATCATTCGTCAAAAGAAAAAGTGAAAAGTTATGATTGCAACTCTTGATTTAAGAAATGTATCTCTTCAGGGTGAAGAGGTACCGTTTCAGAAAACTAGCCATTATACAAATTCAGCTGGCTAAATAAAATTTGGCACCACCTAAAACGATAATTTTTTAAAACAGCAAGAAAACAGTTCATTTTGCCCATTTTCAGCCGGCTGAACATTGTCAGTCAGTTGGTTGAATATGCAAAAATCAATATGTGCACATACACAAATTCAGTCGTGTAACAAATCGGTTTTTGAAGCCCTAATATTGGACAATTTTGATTATAGTAAAAGTATTCGAATACGATTTTTGATAATAATAGATTTTTTGTTTTAACAAATTGAATTAATTAATAAATTAAATTTCATAAAATATACTAAATTGGGTAAAGTGTTATTATTGAATATAAAATATTTTGAAGTGTAATAATTTTCTATAACTGAAATAGACGACAAGAAGTTTTATTTGATATTCAATCAAATCAATAAACCAACGAAAACGAATAGATTTATTTATATTAGTTAAATGTATAATTAAATAGAGAGAACAAATATTGAATTAAATAGAAACTGTGCAATTTGAAAATTTACCATATCAATGAAGTGTAAATCAAATAAATTAAACTAGAATAGATTTACAAATTTATAAAGTGATCAATTAAAAGGAAATAAAAGAAGAAGAAAAAATATAGAAAAGAAAAGGAAATATGTAACGACCTGCCTTTTTGGACGTTTTAAGCAGACACACACGTCAGACTCAAACCATTCAAAAGGGTAGATTGTTATTGGGTAAATAAGAAAAACAGAGGAAGAAAGAAAACAAATATAGAATCTCACAGCGGAATGACAAAATATAATAATCAACTAGACAATTCATGAAGCTGTTTACAAATAACATTGATTAAACCTTTATAATACAGATCAAAGTTACATACAACAAGAATAATTATAAATAAATGCAGCGGAACAACATGATGTAGTGGAATAAATATAATACATAATAATAGTACAAAATCTTCGTCTTCATCCTCCAGAAAGCAGTCTTCGATAAACTGAAAAGCTCAGACTGAACCGGGCGAATTGAAAAGACAAAACACACGAGTTAGAACTAAAAGATCTTAAGTAAGTTAAATCAACAGTGAATAAATATGAGTGTAACGGTGTCAGAGATGTTTACAGGGTTTGACATCTCCTATCCAGTGTCTAACGTGAGTGCAGTAACTTAAGAGATGTTCGGGATTACCATCTCCTAAGGATCCGTTAAACTATCTATTATGTGGTACAATACGCTATTATAATAGCGTCTACAATAAAGTAAAGTATTAAAATAGCGTTAAGGCGTTACCCATATCCCCCTTAACACATTTTTATATATTCTCATAGTCTATACAGTACCGTAATTACTTCGTAAACTGGAGGGCTATCAGAGGGCGCTCCATAGGTATGGTACAAACCAAACTAGTAGAATGCGCTCTAGGGCATGTGAACACGGCACTAGAGGCAATGCCAGGGTAGATTTACCAATTGCCGAACCGGGCTGGTGGCAACGCATAGCAGCTACTACCGCTCACCTCGGAACACACTTCCAAATCAAAAATCAAGGGGTGGCCACCAAAACATCACAAAGTCATAATATGGTATCGAAGAAGCATGTCCGATCGGAGGAATGACGTCACTTGGTCCAGGTATAGCTCCTGTTTTAGTCACATCTAAACTGACTCACGGGAGTCAGGGTCACGTAAATACCTCATACAAAACCGTTCGCCAAACCATCCTACTTCATTTCTGCAATCTCCACCATGTACACAGTTGTTAAAGTGGTTTTCGGTATTGGCAGAGAGTATGACAATATCCGATCCCGGTCTCTTTAACAACCAAACGCTTATTTCACACCGGATGGTTCTTTTACATTTCAAGAAGGTCAATTCACAATTTATATCAAAATATCATATTCGATTTCAAATCATATCTCTTTCGAAATCATATTCACTTTCAAAACTATATTCACTTTAAACCCGTATTTACTTCCAAAATCATATTCAATTTTGAATTTATCGATGAGATAGGTTAATTAAATTCTAGTTCCAAAATCATCATATTTACTTAAATATGTCATTTCACAAAAGGGTATCAATTCCAAATTCCAACTTAGGTTATATCATCATCAAGGATTTAAATATAAATACTTCAACTTTACACAGTCTGAAATTTTAGAAAATAGTTTAGATAGTCATAAATAGTTTTAATAGTTTGAAAATAATTTAAAATAGATTAAAAATAGTTTTAAAATAGTAAAATAGTTTAAATAGATTTAAATTTGATTTAATTAGATTTTAAAATGATTCAAATAGATTAAATATAGATTAAATAGATTGAAATTATATTAAGTATATTTTAAATAGATTAAATGAATTTAAAATAGACTAAATAGATTTAAATTATATTAATAGATTTAAAATAGATTAAATATATGGGGGAATTTATTTAAAGGACAAAAATTTGTATATTTTAGCCTCAAGGACATGGCCTCAATATTTTAACCACAAGAACAAACATTCTCCTAAAAATTATTCATAAGGACAAACATTTTTTCAAAATTATTCATAAGGACAAACATTCTTCCAAAACTGCTACCGAACTAAAAACTGATTCCTAAAAACTACTACTGATAACTACAAACCGATACCTACAAACTGTAAAAATTGATACCTAGAGAAAGTTGTCCTTCAGGCTAAAATACTGAAGGTCTGTTCTTGAGGCTAAAATGGTGAAAATTTTTGTAATTGACAATAATTTCCTGTAAATTTAATTAGTTTAAAAATAGGTGAAAGAGATTAAATTGGATTAAATATGTTATAATAGATTAAAATAAATAAAAAATAGTTTTAAATTGATTAAAATAGTTTAAATTCATTAAAATAGTTTAAATTAATTTAAATAGATTTCAAAGTTATATCCAAACATTTTCAATAACTCAATTTCAATAAATTCATTTATTTGCCATTTCAACTTTGAAATTCCAATTTAAATCCTTTGAACAATTCATTAAATCAATTCTAATTTTCAGCATTAACATTTTGGATTATCGAAATAATTCAATTTATATAAATACATCTCTATTTCAAAATGCCAATTAACTGAATTCAAAATTTAAAGAATTAAAATCATTTAATTTAACCAATCCGGTGTCCGTATATAATTTTCTACCCTAGGGTCAAGTGATATATATATTTATTATTTCAATCCGCAATTTAAAATTTTATGGTTATATATCATTTTAAACCGCAATCCCGAATTAAATAAAAATCCATAAAATCGCTCAAGATTATCATTTCAACCCATAACGATTTTTCCCTAATCTATAGATCGTTCGGGTATGTATCATTTCAACCCATAGGGAACTTGCAGTGTTATAACAATATAAAAATACAACATCAAGTCATCCAATATCAACAATCAAACATACATCACAATCATCATCCAAATCAACCAATAAACTCCAATAGATGATTGATTATCATTAATAGGTATTAAATTGACAACTAAATTCAATATTTAATTAAACGATGATTAATTGCAATAAAAGTCAACTTTAACTAAAATGACAATTTTAAACATACCAAACATCAATTAATCAATTTCTAATCACATCATAAATTAAATTTAACTAACATCGGATAATTTAGTAATTGTGAGTGGGTTAAAACACTCACCTTCGATTTGAAATCCAAACTAGGGCTCAAAATTCAATAGTCTCAGAATTCAACCAAACAAGCTCTATAATGTCCGGAATTCCGATACGATCCCAACGGAGAAAACCGCACGTGAATCCGAGCTCGTATGCAAAAGTTTTTAACGTTGGAAGATTGGAAAATTTCGACTTCGGTCTTACTTCGAGTCGCCGCCTCAATTACCCGGTGCTTGCTCTGAGTTTTTGCCAAAATGACCCGAGACTCGAGTCATTTGGCTCCTGACCCGAAGTCGCTCCATGGTTTTCGCCTCTGGAACTCGAAGCGCGCCCAGGTCCGCCTTGTTTGGCATTGAACTCTCTCTGACCCCAAGTCGCTACAGGGTTTTCGCCTCTGAAACTTGAAGTGAACCTCTTCCCGACTCGAAGTAAACTAGGAGCAATTTTTTTATTTTTTTTTGAAATTAGGTTTTGAAATTTGGGAATTAGGTTTGACGTTTAAACGTTTGAGAAGGAGGAAGGAGATGCACATACAGAAAATAATAAAATGAGAAACAACTAAGGTTTATAAAAACCTATATATAGGCAGGGTTGGATCGAAACGATAATAATGACTCGAAAAGTTCGTTTCGTTCCCGAAATGAAAATGGGTCATCCAGTATATCAAAATATAGGTTTTCGATATTTTTAAACTCAATCAAATAAGTTTCAAGTCCTAATTCCATTGCATACATAAGTTAGTTTATAAAATCTCCTTATTTCAAATTGATTTTAGTTAAATTGATTTCTACGCGTTACGAGTCCGTATGATCGAACGACAAGTCCGATCATTACGAAACTTGAAATCCTATAATAATTCACCGTTACAGATCCGATGAAACTGGTTTCGTCAAAATCCAAGACAGTGGCCAAAATGGCTATATTTCACGTTAATTAAATAAATTAATACTAAATTAATTAATCACTTTTTAATTCAATATTTGATAATTAACAAATTTCCTCATTTTTGATCACTTAGACATTTATAATAACTTAAAGCAAATTTACATATCAAATTCAGTGTTTAGTATTTCACCAATTACAGTGTTCAATTTCGTTGTAATTAAATCCAGTAAATGAAAATTAAATTCCAATAAATTGTTTTAATTTGATTTCAGACTTTTTATTCTAACAATTATTACTCTACAGACCTAGTTATCATTGTTTATATCTTATTACACTAATATTTTACCATTATCATCTTAGTATTCATTAACGTAGTATTTAATTACATTTAATTGCAATAAATCCATTATTATAATTTAAATTCCAATAAATTAATCAAACTTGATTCCTGTTCTTTTTATTCAATCAATCATCATATTATGAATAAAATTTACAGTGGGTTACATCTTATTAAATTTATATTCTACAATTATCAATTTAATCTACATTAATTGCAATAATTAAGTGAATTAATTGCAATTGATTTCAAATTAAATTTAATAGACTAGAGGTAACGTATAATAATTGTCACTATTAAATTTTAATCACATCTTATAAGTTATTATCCACAACAAGTCTTATAATTACTACCACAACACTAATTTTTATCAATTGCAATTAATTACATACGATTTCATAAATTTATACATATTTAAATTATCAATTACACCTTTTACAGTTATCGTCTTACTCACATTACGTAACATTTAATGACATTCAATTACAACTGATTTAAATAAATTGGTAACAAATAACAATTGTCACCACTTCTATATTTAATCACATTTGTATGCCTGTTATCTACACACAAATGTTATATTTATTTACACAACACTAATTTTATTCAATTTCACCTTATTACTTACTAATTCATTAATTAATCCAGCATCTAAATTATCAATTACTCCTTTAATCCAATTATCAAATAACACACACATTATTACAATTAATTTACAATCTATAACTAATTATAACTTTTTAAATCATTTCAATTAATAAGAATTACATTTAGAGCAGTTATCAATTTCCTTAATTTAATACTATTACATTTCATTCCAAATATATTCTTATTATTAACTCCCAAATTTTTATTTCTACCAACATTAAATCACAAAACCCTATTAAATTAACTATTTTTAATTATCGGAAATTTGCGGGCCGTTACACTCTCCCCCACTCAAAACTTTTCGTCCTCGAAAAGGAAAAAAAGGGAAAAGAAGGAATTAAAAAATCAATATATCTTACTCAAATATTAAATTTATAAACAATTAGTTTACATAATTAAATAATTTAAATAAATATATCAATTTATAACAATTAAATAATTTTATATTCAAGTTTATAAAAGTTTGAAAACATTTCATAAAATTTTTCTAAGTCCAAAATTTACGGAAAATTTCGGCAGAGTCTCCTTTGCACGGAGAGGTCTGGGAGAAATAATAATATCAATAATACAATATATATATCACATATTTCAAAGTAAAATATCCCAAACCACGGGAAAAACAATATAATATCGCTAGAAAACCGTAATCTGAGAACGTACCTATTTGTCGGGCAATTAACGCTCATTTTATGAAACCAAAAGCAATAGCTATTGCTTCCATACATGTATTTCACTTATATAATCCAAAGTGGTTAATAATTAAGTAAAAGGCAAATATTTAAGTTGTTTCAATTAATAACAAACAAAACATCACAACATAACAACAATTTCATACAAACAAATCATAAAATCATCACATACAGTCAAAATACCAATTTTTACATCCATAGCAACCGAAAACAAATGGTTTATTCGGGTTCAGAACTTCTAATCATATAAAATGATAAATAAACTATGAAGTAAACCATACACTCAACAGTCGTAGATAACTTTATAGATAATTTATACATCTCTATACAAAATAGAAGTATCCTTTCCCAACCAATCCATAAGCCAATACAACAAAGAATCCAACACATTCTTCAGTTTACTCTACTTATCTTCTTCACATCATCTATTGTTCTTTTTTTTCTTTTTTTCTTTCTTACCATGATTTTCTTTAATTCACGTTCATTACTTACAAAATTTTAACTTTCATTCATTCATGTAAGGCTTATTTCATTAATTTACATTCTTTACTTACATAAGTTATATCCATTTTAATTATTTGGATCACAAGTGAATTCATTATTGAAGTATTGTATACATTCTATTTCAGTTTACTTCACATTTACTATTTAGTTTGATTTCCTCTTTTTTTTTCATCCTTTACCTTTCTTTCTCATTCATATAATGTTTATTTTCAGTAATTCACATTCGTTATTACTTACAAAAGTTCATTTCTTCTTTATTCATATAATGCCATTTCTTTCATTTTATTACCTTACATTTATTGCTTAAATAAGTTATTTTTATTCCAATTATTGAATCACACACTATTTGGTAAGTTTCTTTACAATTCAATTCACCATTTATAGATTATTTCCCTTTTTACATTCATTCTTCCATATAAAGTATTATTGAATATTAACTCCATTTCTAAATCATTTACAATGTTCTCTGAAGTTATAATCATTCAATTTATATAGTATTCATTTTAATTATAAATGGCGTCAATATTAATTCAAGTTTATAATTATGTACTTACAGTATTCCTCTTTACCATTCAATTTGATTATAAATAGCTTAAATGTTAACTTAAGTTTATAATCATTAATTTTTCTTACATTATTCACTTCTATTACATTTAATTAGTGACATTTCAACTATTAATCCTAAGTTTATAACAATTTATAATATCAGAATTCTTATTTATAAAGGAAATTCCATTGAACACTTCATTCTTCCAAGTTTTACCTGTATAATATTCTATTACATATTCTTATTTAACATTTCAACTTTTTAATATTTTGGTAAGTTATCTATATGTTTTTAAGAATGCAATTGAATATTACCCAATTTTTTTCTTATTTATTTAGTTAACAAAAATGTTCAATAGTTACCATTTCTTATTTTCATTTCCTTTTTATTTAGAATTTTCAATTTCTTATTTTTATTTTAGAAGTTTCCAATTATTAATATATTCAAGATTTCATTTATTACAATAATTTCAATTTTTAATTTACAAATACTTAAGAGCTAAACAACCGAGGTCCATTTCAATCATTTAAAATAATATATATATATACACACACACACACACACACTCATAACTTACATATATTTTGATATGTGTATATATATATATATATCAAGTCAAACTTCAGAAGTTAAAATTAAGATTTTTTTATCAAAACGGATGTGCAGTATAACTACTAAAGCAGTCTTCCCACTTCGAAACTTGAAAATGAACGTCGATGATGCATGCACTCATCACCGAAATTATTTTCCAGCAACAGAGAGGGGAGTACAGAACTTATTTCCTTCGAAATTTCTTTTTAACTTCCTTCCAAAACACAATGAAATATTGATTTCGGAAAGTACTTCCAACCAATACTAATATTATATTCCAAAATCTTCGAAAGAAATTTTCAAAAATCCCGAAACTTAAGTTCTCAAATTTCAATTTATATTCATTTTATTTGTAAATCTTATTTTTCAATCAATGTTTATAAAAATTCACTACCTAGAAAACAAATATATATCAACCAACTGTATCATTTATAAAATTTATCATTTTATATACAAAATATATTATAGGCAAAATTATTTCATTTACCTATATTTCAAAACAAATATTGTGTCGGTCTGCCCTATTAAGTGTTTAGAAATTCCTATCGATGTCATAGCGTCCTATGTACCGATCGAAATTCATAAATACTAAACAGAACAAATTAACACAATATAAAAAAACCTTTTATAACACTAACAAATACGCTCTCTCATATATACACTCAACGACTCATTCTAGGGTATTACTACCCTATTCTATATGAGTCAGACCCCACAAAGCTAAGGTTATCGCTAAACCAAAGCTCTAATACCAACTGTAACGACCTGCCTTTTTGGACGTTTTAAGCAGACACACACGTCAGACTCAAACCATTCAAAAGGGCAGATTGTTATGGGGTAAATAAGAAAAAGCAGAGGAAGAAAGAAAACAAATACAGAATCTCACAGCGGAATGACAAAATATAATAATCAACTAAATAGTTCATGAAGCTGTTTACAAATAACATTGATTAAACCTTTATAATACAGATCAGAGTTACATACAGCAAGAATAATTATAAATAAATGCAGCGGAACAACATGATGTAGTGGAATAAATATAATACATTATAATAGTACAAAATCTTCATCTTCATGCTCCAAAAAGCAGTCTTTGATAAACTGAAAAGCTCAGACTGACCCGGGCGAATTGAAAAGACAAAACACTCGAGTCAGAACTAAAAGATCTTATGTAAGTTAAATCAACAGTAAATAAATATGAGTGTAACGGCGTCAGAGATGTTTACGGGGTTTGACATCTCCTATCCAGTGTCTAACGTGAGTGCAGTAACTTAAGAAATGTTCGGGATTACCATCTCCTAAGGATCCATTAAACTATCTACTATGTAGTGTAATACGCTATTATAATAGTGTCTATAATAAAGTAAAGTATTAAAATAGCATTAGGGCGTTACCTATATCCACCTTAACACATTTTTATATATTCTCATAGTTTATACAGTACCGTAATTTCTCTGTAAACTGGAGGGCTATCAAAGGGCACTCCATAGGCATGGTACAAACCAAACTCGTAGAAGGTGCTCTAGGGCATGTGAACACGGCACTCGAGGCAATGTAAGGGTAGATTTACCAATTGCAGATGCGGGCTGGTGGTAACGCATAGCAGCTACTACCGCTCACCTTGGAACACACTCCCAAATCAAAAATCAAGGGGTGGCCACCAAATCATCACAAAGTCATAATATGGTATCGAAGAAGCATGTCCAATCGGAGGAATGGCGTCACTTGGTCCAGGTATAGCTCCTATTTTAGTCACCTCTAAGCCGACTCAAGAGAGTCAGGGTCACGTAAATACCTCATACCGAATCGTTCGCCAAACCATCCTACTTCATTTTTGGAATCTCCACCACGTATACAGTTGTTAAAGTGGTTTTCGGTATTGGCAGAGAGTATGACAATATCCGATCCCGGTCTCTTTAACAACCAAACGCTTATTTCACACCGGATGGTTCTTTTACATTTCAAGAAGGTCAATTCACAATTTATATCAAAATATCATATTCGATTTCAAATCATATCTCTTTCGAAATCATATTCACTTTCAAACTATATTCACTTTAAACCTGTATTTACTTCCAAAATCATATTCACTTTTGAATTTATCGATGAGATAGGTTAATTAAATTCTAGTTCCAAAATCATCGTATTTACTCAAATATGTCATTTCACAAAAGGGTATCAATTCCAAATTCCAACATAGGTTGTATCATCCTCAAGGATTTAAATATAAATACTTCAACTTTACACAGTCTGAAATGTTAGAAAATAGCTTAGATAGTCATAAATAGTTTGAAAATAATTTAAAATAGATTAAAAATAGTTTTAAAATAGTAAAATAGTTTAAATTGATTTAAATTTGATTTAACTATATTTTAAAATGATTTAAATAGATTAAATATAGATTTAATAGATTTAAATTATGTTAAGTATATTTTAAATAGATTAAATAAATTTAAAATAGATTAAATAGATTTAAATTATATTAAATAGATTTAAAATAGATTAAATAAATTTAGTTAGTTTAAAAATAGGTGAAATAGATTAAATCGATTAAATAGGTTATAATATATTAAAATAAATTAAAAATAGTTTTAAATTGATTAAAATAGTTTAAATTAATTTAAATAGATTTCAAAGTTATATCCAAACATTTTCAATAACTCAATTTCAAAAAATTCATTTATCTGTCATTTCAACTTTGAAATTCCAATTTAAATCCTTTGAACAATTCATTAAATCAATTCCAATTTTCAGCATTAACATTTTGGATTATTGAAATAATTCAGTTTATACAAATACATTTCTATTTCAAAATGCCAGTTAACTGAATTCAAAATTTAAAGAATTAAAATCATTTAATTTAACCAATCTGGTGTCCGTATATATTTTCTACCCTAGGGTCAAGTGGTACAGATATTTATCATTTCAATCCACAATTTAAAATTTTACGGTTATATATCATTTCAAACCGCAATCCCGAATTAAATAAAAATCCATAAAATCGCTCGAGTCTATCATTACAACCCATAATGATTTTTCCCTAATCTATAGATCGTTCGAGTATGTATCATTTCAACCCATAGGGAACTTGCAGTGTTATAACAATATAAAAATACAACATCAAGTCATCCAATATCAACAATCAAACATACATCACAATCATCATCCAAATCAACCAATAAACTCCAATAGACGACTGATTATCATTAACAGGTATTAAATTGACAACTAAATTCAATATTTAATTAAACGATGATTAATTGCAATAAAAATCAATTTTAACGAAAATGACAATTTTAAACATACCGAACATCAATTAATCAATATCTAATCACATCATAAATTAAATTTAACTAACATAGGATAATTTAGTAATTGTGAGTGAGTTAAAACACTCACATTCGATTTGAAATCCAAACTAGGGCTCAAAATTCAACAGTCTTAGAATTCAACCAAACTAGCTCTCTAATGTTTGGAATTCCGATATGATCCCAACGGAGAAAACCGCACATGAATCCGAGCTCGTATGCAAAAGTTATTAAAGTTAGAAGATTGGAAAATTTCGACTTCAGGTCTTACTTCGAGTCGCCGCACTTGCTCTGAGTTTTTGCCAAAATGACCCGAGACCCGAGTCATTTGGCTCCTGACCTAAAGTCACTCCAGGGTTTTCACCTCTGGAACTCGAAGCGCGCCCAGATCCGCCTTGTTTGGTATGGAACTCTCTCTGACCCCAAGTTGCTACAGTGTTTTCACTTCTGAAACTCGAAGTGAACCTCTTCCCGACTCCAAGTAAATCTGGAGGAATTTTTTTTTTGAAATTAGGTTTTATGTTCAGACATTTGAGAAGGTGTAAGGAGATCTACGTACAGAAAATAATAAAATGAGAAACAACTAGGGCTTATAACAGCCTATATATAGGCAGGGTTGGATCGAAACGATAACAATGACTCAAAAAGCCCGTTTCGTTCCCGAAACGAAAATGGGTCATCCAACATATCAAAATATAGGTTTTCGATATTTTTAAACTCAACGGAACAAGTTTCAAGTCCTAATTCCATTGTATACAGAAGCTAGTTTTTAAAATCACCATATTTCAAATTGATTTTAGTTAAATTGATTTCCACGCGTTACGAGTCCGTATGATCGAACGACAAATCCGATCGCTACGGAACTTGAAATCCTACAATAATTTACCGTTACGGATCCGATGAAACTGGTTTCGTCGAAATCCGAGGCAGTGACCAAAATGACTATTTTTCACGTTAATTAAATAAATTAATATTAAATTAATTAATCGCTTTTTAATTCAATATTTAATCATTAACAGATTTCATCATTTTTGATCACTTAGACATTTATAACAACTTAAAGCAAATTTACATATCAAATTCAGTGTTTAATATTTCACCAGTTACAGTGTTCAATTTCACTGTAATTAAATCCAGTTAATTAAAATTAAATTCCCATAAATTGTTTTAATTTGATTTCAGACTTTTTATTCTAACAATTATTACTCTACAGACCTAGTTATCATTGTTTATATCTTATTACACTAATATTTTACCATTATCATCTTATTTTTCATTAACGTAGTATTTAATTACATTTAATTGCAACAAATCCATTATTATAACTTAAATTCCAATAAATTGATCAAACTTGATTCCAATTCTTTTTATTCAATCCATCGTCGTATTATGAATAAAATTTACATTCGGTTACATCTTATTAAATTTATTCTACAATTATCAATTTAATCTACATTAACTGCACTAATTAAGTGAATTAATTGCAACTGATTTAAAATTAAATTTAATAGACTAAATAAATAGGTAACGTATAATAATTATCACCATTAACTTTTAATCACATCTTATTAGTTATTATCCACAACAAGTGTTATAATTACTACCACAACGCTAATTTTTATTAATTGCAATTAATTACATACTATTTCATAAATTTATACATATTTAAATTATCAGTTGCACCTTTTACAGTTATCGTCTTACTCACATTACGTAACATTCGATGACAATTCAATTGCAATTGATTTAAATAAATTGGTAACAAATAACAATTGTTACCACTTCTATATTTAATCACATTTGTATGTCTGTTATCTCAACACAAATGTTATATTTATTTACATAACACTAATTTTATTCAATTTCAGTTTATTACGTAACATTCAATGTTTAAATTAATTAAAATAGTTTAAATTAATTTAAATAGATTTCAAAGTTATATCCAAACATTTTCAATAACTCAATTTCAATAAATTCATTTATTTGCCATTTCAACTTTGAAATTCCAATTTAAATCCTTTGAACAATTCATTAAATCAATTCCAATTTTCAGCATTAACATTTTGGATTATCGAAATAATTCAATTTATATAAATACATCTCTATTTCAAAATGCCAGTTAACTGAATTCAAAATTTAAAGAATTAAAATCATTTAATTTAACCAATCCGGTGTCTGTATATAATTTTCTACCCTAGGGTCAAGTGATACATATATTTATTATTTCAATCCGCAATTTAAAATTTTACGGTTATATATCATTTCAAACCGCAATCCCAAATTAAATAAAAATCCATAAAATCGCTCAAGACTATCATTTCAACCCATAACGATTTTTCCCTAATCTATAGATCATTCGGGTATGTATCATTTCAAGCCATAGGGAACTTGCAGTGTTATAACAATATAAAAATACAACATCAAGTCATCCAATATCAACAATCAAACATACATCACAATCATCATCCAAATCAACCAATAAACTCCAATAGATGATTGATTATCATTAATAGGTATTAAATTGACAACTAAATTCAATATTTAATTAAACGATGATTAATTGCAATAAAAGTCAACTTTAACTAAAATGACAATTTTAAACATACCAAACATCAATTAATCAATTTCTAATCACATAATAAATTAAATTTAACTAACGTCGGATAGTTTAGTAATTGTGAGTGGGTTAAAACACTCACCTTCGATTTGAAATCCAAACTAGGGCTCAAAATTCAATAGTCTCAGAATTCAACCAAACAAGCTCTATAATGTCCGGAATTCCGATACGATCCCAACGGAGAAAACCGCACGTGAATCCGAGCTCGTATGCAAAAGTTTTTAACGTTGGAAGATTGGAAAATTTCGACTTCGGTCTTACTTCGAGTCGCCGCCTCAATTACCCGGTGCTTGCTCTGAGTTTTTGCCAAAATGACCCGAGACCCGAGTCATTTGGCTCCTGACCCGAAGTCGCTCCATGGTTTTCGCCTCTGGAACTCGAAGCGCGCCCAGGTCCGCCTTGTTTGGCATTGAACTCTCTCTGACCCCAAGTCGCTACAGGGTTTTTGCCTCTGAAACTTGAAGTGAACCTCTTCCCGACTCGAAGTAAACTAGGAGCAATTTTTTTTTTTTTGAAATTAGGTTTTGAAATTTGGGAATTAGGTTTGATGTTCAAACGTTTGAGAAGGAGGAAGGAGATGCACATACAAAAAATAATAAAATGTGAAACAACTAGGGTTTATAACAACCTATATATAGGCAGGGTTGGATCGAAACGATAATAATGACTCGAAAAGTTTGTTTCATTCCCGAAATGAAAATGGGTCATCCAATATATCAAAATATAGGTTTTCGATATTTTTAAACTCAATCAAACAAGTTTCAAGTCCTAATTCCATTGCATACATAAGTTAGTTTATAAAATCACCTTATTTCAAATTGATTTTAGTTAAATTGATTTCTACGCGTTTCGAGTCCGTATGATCGAACGACAAGTCTGATCATTACGAAACTTGAAATCCTAAAATAATTTACCGTTACGGACCCGATGAAACTGGTTTCATCAAAATCCAAGACAGTGGCCAAAATGGCTATATTTCACGTTAATTAAATAAATTAATACTAAATAAATTAATCACTTTTTAATTCAATATTTGATAATTAACAAATTTCATCATTTTTGATCACTTAGACATTTATAATAACTTAAAGCAAATTTACATATCAAATTCAGTGTTTAGTATTTCACCAATTACAGTGTTCAATTTCGTTGTAATTAAATCCAGTAAATGAAAATTAAATTCCAATAAATTGTTTTAATTTGATTTCAGACTTTTTATTCTAACAATTATTACTCTACAGACCTAGTTATCATTGTTTATATCTTATTACACTAATATTTTACCATTATCATCTTAGTTTTCATTAACGTAGTATTTAATTACATTTAATTGCAACAAATCCATTATTATAACTTAAATTCCAATAAATTGATCAAACTTAATTCCAATTCTTTTTATTCAATCCATCGTCATATTATGAATAAAATTTACATTCGGTTACATCTTATTAAATTTATTCTACAATTATCAATTTAATCTACATTAACTGCACTAATTAAGTGAATTAATTTCAATTGATTTAAAATTAAATTTAATAGACTAAATAAATAGGTAGCGTATAATAATTGTCACCATTAACTTTTAATCACATCTTATTAGTTATTATCCACAACAAGTGTTATAATTACTACCACAACGCTAATTTTTATCAATTGCAATTAATTACATACTATTTCATAAATTTATACATATTTAAATTATCTGTTACACCTTTTACAGTTATCGTCTTACTCACATTACGTAACATTCAATGACAAATCAATTGCAATTGATTTAAATAAATTGGTAGCAAATAACAATTGCCACCACTTCTATATTTAATCACATTTGTATGTCTGTTATCTCAACACAAATGTTATATTTATTTACATAACACTAATTTTATTCAATTTCAGTTTATTACTTACTAATTCATTAATTAATCTACCATCTAAATTATCAATTACACCTTTAATCCAATTATCAAATAACACACACATTATTATAATTAATTTACAATCTATAACTAATTATAACTTTTTAAATCATTTCAATTAATAAGAATTACATTTAGAGCAGTTATCAATTTCCTTAATTTAATACTATTACATTTCATTCCAAATATATTATTATTATTAAATCCTAAATTTTTATTTCTACCAACATTAAATTACAAAACCCTATTAAATTAACTATTTTTAATTATCGGAAATTTGCGGGTCGTTACAAAATAATAGTAATAAGCCCAAGTCCACTTAAATAAACAAAACCATTTCTCCCTTACCTGGCTATGCAACACTCTCATTCTATTTCTATTTGCTCTAGCCCTATTTCCCCAAATGAATCGATCGATCAAAAAGAAAAAAACTAATTAAAATTTTTTAGTCGCGGCTGAAGCCAGCGACGCGAGCAAGTATGGGAGGCAGTGCCTTGTTGACGATGACATGACCAAGGAAGCAGCAAGGTGCAGGTGGCATGAGTTGATGTGCAGTGGAGGACGACGCGATATAGGGTTATGTGCATGGGGATGGACGTCGATTTTGCGACATTCGAACTTTGAGACGAGCACAACCTAAAGGCAGCGAGGCTAGAGAGTGGTGTTTTGGTCGAAGGGAGTGGACTTGAATGATGCACGCTTTACGATGAGTGCTTTGACATGATGGTTGTGACTAGCGAGGTTGAGGCCGGACGATGATGTTCAAGCGACGATCATGTGAGGGTTTGGGCATGGCGAAGGAGTAGGCCAAAGACTACTCATAACGGGTTCTTCGCATCATTAAGGTGAGTTATAACACTCACACATTTATATCTATATGTTCTGATACTGCTGAAATGATTATTGTTTTGAATGAATGGATGAATTACTGAGTTAAAACGAATCGGTGAATTTTCAAATTTTAGAAACTGAATACTGTTAGTTCTTGTTTGAGCACAAATACTCATTGTATACATATAGTAGGATATTGATAGTGATTGAATGAAATTAGTGAAATACAATTTCATGCTATGGATTCCTTGGTTTGATGGTTGAATGAACTGTATTGTGTGATTGAAATATTGAATTGGAATCAATGTTCGATAAGGTAATTGCATGCATATTGGAAACCATCGAAATGTATTTAGTTTACGTAACTTCTTTATAAAATGTTTGGGCATTATTTATATGATCAGAGTTTGCCAAATAGCGACTTAGGTTTTAAATTAACTCTATTTGATGAGTAGTATTATCTGGAGAAATATATTTTAGAATTTTGATTTTGATTGATTTGTTGTTTTGATTCATTTTGAATTTCAGTAAATGGTTTTGATTGATGGGTTTAATATTATTAAAGTGAATATTAGGCTCAGGTCCCTAATAAGTTTCAAAATACATAAAAACCCCAGTAAATAAAAGTATGTAAATTAGGTCCCTAGAATTAAGTTACTAAGTAATTGCATATAGTTATGCAGTTATTCACCGAATAATTGTAGACATTTATGCAATTATATCCTAAAGTTGCATAAATTTATGCAATTTTTTCGGTGAATAATTGCGGAAATTTCCGCAATTTTTTGGTGAATAATTGCAGAATTTTCCGCAATTTTTCAGTGAATAATCGTGGAAATGTTTGCAATTTTTTGATATAATTGCATGAATATCTACAATTATTCACTGAATAATTGCATAATTGTATGCCATTATTCGGTAACTCAATTCTAGGGACCTAATTTACAAACTTTTTTTACTGAGGTTTTTGTGTATTTTGAAACTTGTTAGGGACCTGTGCCAAAATGTCCCATTTTTAAATTCATAAGTGTGATCTTCTTTATTAAAAATTATTTTGGAAATTTTATTAAACCATTTTAATTTTTTAACTGAATTATAAATTCAAAATTTTGTTTCAAGCTTTTAGACTAGTTTTATTATTCACAAAATCCTCTAGAAACTACTATTTCAACTTTATATTTATTTACAATATTATTTTAAAGGAAAATAGAATATGTTACTCTTTTATAAAAGATATGCAAAAGAAATTATCTTATTTGAAGTGATCTTAATTGTAGAATTTATTTAAATAATTTTGAAAGAGTTTCAAGCCTTTGTAAATAAACAACTCTTCTTTAAAAATTAAATTAAAGATTTTAAAGTGGTTTTGGGAAATTATATCTTTGAATATATATAATTATTTTGAACTCTTTTATTTTACTTAGTATGGATTTGAGATTTTATTGGATTTCGTGCTTTTCTATGAAACAAAGAATTTTAATAAACCATTGAATTGTCGGATTGGTATGGGACATTTCATACAATTCTTTCTATTATTATTATAATTTGTGAATAGAGCTTGAGTGAAAATTACTAGCTTTTAGTAAATACTTGAATTTACTATCTGGCATGGGACAGTTAGTTAAATTCTTGTGATTACTAGAGTGGTAGTAATTAACACTTAGAGTTGTATTACCTTAGGATGTTCGGATTTCAGACTGATGGATCCCCAAGAGAAGGTAACTCATTTTTCATCGATCTGCGAATCGATACATTTTTAGATTGGGGTAGGTAGATTTCTTTTGGAAGATCTGTTATGGTGTAAATACGGCTGTCTCTTTCAGAAGGCTGATTTTTACATGCATCGTAGTCTATAGATACTACAGCCTATCAGTTTATTTTGTTTTATACAGTTAGACTATGTTTACCTCTTTCGGTAGGTAAATTTGCATAGGACAGATTAGGTACACGGCTGCTCTTTTCTTTGAGCGGTGTTCCTAATCTGCAGTCTCTGTCGATAGGCTTTATTTCTATGTAGAGGGTCTCTTTTGGTAGATTGGTCACTGTATTAAACTGATAGATGAGTACCATTATTATTTCATTACTAATGATTATTCCTTCAGAGATTTTTAGTATGGATATTCTGTATCCTTTATGGCTCTGAGGAATTTTGAATTGAGTATCACCATATTTTGAGATGATAGTCTATTGAGACCTGATATGTATTTATGAAATGGTGATTTGTTAGATATGCCTTATTTGAGTATTTGTTTTGGGCATATTTTATTTATGACTTATTTGATTATTGTTGAGTCAAAATGGTGAGATTGGTATTTATTGATTTGATATGCCTTTTATGGATTTTTGGTATATTTTGAGATGACTTATTTTAGATTTAAGTCATTTATGGATTTATAAAGAAGTGAATTCAATTAATATGCCTTATTATGATTGTTTGTTCGGCATACTTTATACGGCTTGTTATTTTAAGTCATAAAGTTACGATATTAGTATCTCACCTTTTATTTAGATATAGTCTGACCCGTTTATTATTTTAATACTTGGGTTAGGCCGAGACTTTGCAGGTACAGAGACTCGTTGACTCTTGGATTTTGAGTTAGCTTTGGAGTGGACTATTTTGACAGTTTTAGTTTACTTCATCATTATGTATATTGACATTTAGTAGTTATGTCATGTATATTATTAGTAGTCATTTTATACCTGATATAGTGTATGAGATACGATGTATATTAGAGTGAGTCTAGTTTTGACATTTTGTAGACTCACATCTTATTTGAGAAAATATGTTGTATATTATTCCGCTGCAATCTGTGACTCTGATTCTGATTTATCTATATTATATATTGTTCTAAATATTTTTAATCGGTGTGTTTATTACTTTGTATTAATACTGTACACCTCAAATTCTCAATTGAGATCCTTGAAAAGGTAAATAAGACGTGTTAGTGTTAGTATAAAGATATATTCAAATTCGATCGCCCTTAACCAGTCGTATTCTCCGGATTAGTAGACGACGCTACTTGTAATGTTCTTTGCTAAACTGGGTATAGTGGTAGGGTTGTTACATGTCGTCTGAAATGATCTTGTTTAGTCGGTTGAATTCTATTAATGAATAAAAGTTGCCTTAGCTCAGTTTGTTAGAGCACTTGCTTTCTAAACTAGTCACTCGGGATCAAGTCTTGCTCCATGCATTTTTGAAAACTTGATTTTCATTTAAAATATGATTTCACCAATGACCCGAGTTCGAGTCTTGGTTCATATATTATTATTATTATTATTTAAAAAAAAACTTTCATTGGTTTTATAAAATGTTTTGAATGTGTATGTATATGTCTGTATACCACTTTGAGAAGATTTTAACATCTGTATACTCTAGACATGACACTCTATGACTAGTAATACTTTGTTTGTCACCTTTGTCTTATCTCTATCATGTATATCTCTTCTTGTATCTCCATATATACACTTTTATCCTCTTTTATACTGTGTATCTTCATGTTGAACTTATTCGTTTGTCTCTTTTTGATACTTGTGTTCTTGCAAGTTAGCTTAGAGGTTCTTTGGCTTAACTGTATAGTCGTTGCGTTAAAATCCAACAATAGAGATTCTAACATAAGGTTGTGCATGGATTAAGGGAGTTGAATAAGTTGAACATTAGGAACAAGTATCCCTTGCCCCACATCTATGATCTTTTTGATCAATTTCATGGAGCTACGGTATTTTCTCAAATGGATCTAGCTACTGGATTCCATCAATTAAGGGTTACTGAAGATAGTATACCCTTAACTGCATTTAGAGGCCTTAATTGTTTCTTTGAATGGTTAGTTATGCCTTTCGGGCTAACCAATGCGCCCGATATTTTATAGATACCATGAACCGTGTTTTCCGAGATGTTTTTAATAAGTTTTTGTTAGTTTCCATCGATGACATCCTTATCTACTCCAAATCTGAGGAGGAGCATAAACATCATTTGGAAGTGGTGTTGGTGACATTGAGAAGACATGTCATGAAGGAAAAATTTTCTAAGTGCCATTTTTGGAAATCAAAAGTAAGATTCTTAGGACATATTATGACAGGAGAAGGTATTTCATTGGACCCAGTGAAAGTGAAAGCTGTTCAGGAATGGAAGCAACCGCGGACTCCCACTAAAGTTTGTAGTTTCTTAGGTTTGGTTGGATATTATAGGAGGTTTATTCAAGATTATTCCAAGATTTCCTCCCATTTGAATAAGCTAACTTAGAAGGACGAGAAGTTTGTATGGACCCCTAAGTGTGAAAACGCATTTCTAGAATTGAAGAAGAGATTGACCAGTGTACCGGTTTTGGCCGTTCCAGATGGAAATAGTGGGTTCATGGTTTACACAGATGCATGTGGAGTGGGACTTGGTGCTGTTCTGATGCAACATGGTAGAGTGATTGCCTATGCAAGAAGGCAGTTGAAGCCTCAAAAGAAGAAATATGCTACACATGACCTGGAGTTGCTAGCTGTTGTCCTTGCATTGAAAATGTGGAGACACTACTTGCAGGGTAAGGATCCTTCTATTCCTCTTAGTTTCTTTCTAATCTTAGATATTTTAGGTGTACGTTTTCTTTCTTTAATTAGGTGAAAAATTCTAGCTCTTCACCGATCATAAATCCTTGAAGTATCTTTTTACTCAGAAGGATTTAAACCCGAGGCAACATAGATGGTTAGAGTTTCTAGTGGCTTATGACTTGGATATTCTTTATACGCCAAGAAAAGCTAATGTGATGGCAGATGCCTTGAGCAGGAATGCCATTTTGACTCTTTTAGAGGTTACCCTGACTCTCCTTGAAAGAATATCAAGCAAGCAAAGGGAGATGGAAGCTTAGTGGCGATCACCGGGAAGGTTGAGGAGGGAAAGTGTACAAGTTTTAAGATTGATCACCGAGGAGTTTTGAGGATGAATGGACGGATCTATGTACCGAATATCAACAGTCATAGGAAGGAAGTTTTGTCAGAATGCCATCGTTCTAAGTTTAGTATCCATCCAGGTGTCTCAAAGATGCATATGGGTATGAAGCAGATGTTTTGGTGGAAGGGAATGTAGACAGATATCTCTATCTTTATTAGCAGGTGTTCGTGCTGTCAACAAATCAAAGGTGATCATTAGAAGACAATCGGTCTATTACAACATTTGGAAATACCCAATTGGAAATGGGAAATGATATCAATGGATTTTATTGATGGTTTGCCCAGAACCAGAAAAGGAAATGAAGGAGTATGTGTTATCGTGGATTGGCTAATGAAGAGCGCATATTTTATTCCGGTGAAACCGACAAGGACTGCTGCTTCTTTAGTTGAAATTTTTATGAGGGAGATTGTTAGGTTGCATGGAGTTCCTATGAGTATAGTAAGTGATCGAGACCACACATTTACTAGTCAATTTTAGGAACCATTGCAAACAACTCTAGAAACAAAGTTGTGCTTAAGCACAACATATCACCCCCAAACAGATAGACAGATGGAGTGGGTGAATCAGATTCTAGAGGATCTCTTGAGAGCATGTTTTCTGGATTTTGACGGATCATAGAAGGATCGTTTGCATTTAGTTGAGTTCTCCTACAAAAATAGCTTACAAGCAAGCATGAGAATGGCACTGTATGAAGCCAAAAATGGAAGACCGTGCAAGTCACTAGTATGTTGGGTTGAGATGGGAGATAGATTAGTTCTTGGATCAGACATGATTCAGGAGGCTACCAGAAAGTTGCAGTGATTAAGAAAAGAACGAAGGAGACCCAAGATCGCCAAAAGAGTTATGCTAATAAGTGGCGAAGTGATTTGTAATTTGTGGTTGGAGACTTGGTGTTCATAAAGATTTCACCTATAAGAGGAGCTGTTAGATTTAGGAAAGCTGGAAAGTTACCTCCTAGGTATGTTGGACCCTTCCGTATTCTTGATAAGATCAGACCGCTTGCTTATAAGGTCGAGGTGCCATAGAGATTGGTGGGTGTTCATAATGTGTTCCACGTGTCTCATTTGAGAAAATATGTTCATAACCCATCTTTGATTGTAGAGCCATCGGTTCAAAAGGAATTGGAGATAGAACCGAACCTGACAGTGTTTAGACATCCAGTTTATGTTGTGGATTAGGATAAAAAGAAGTTGTGTAACAAGGTGATGCAACTAGTTAAGATTTAGTGGAGCGAGAATCCAAGAGACTGCATGTGGGAGATGGTGGATCGTATGAAAGAAGCCTATCTCGAGTTGATGTTAGGATAGCTAGTTGTTGGTTATATGTATAGTGTATGTTTGTTTGCTATGGATGCATAGTGTATGTATTTGTATGTGTTGTATAATATGAATATAGGGCTTTTTGCATAGTTTGAATTATCTCCTTTATTGCTAATTTCGGGATGAAATTCTTTTAAGGGGGTGAGAGTGTAACGACCGAGAATTTAATCGCTATTTAAATGAATATTTAATTATATTTTAAATAATTAATAAATGGAATTTTATTAACAAATAAATCTATTTTGAATAATAACTAATGATTATAAAATCATTTTCAAAATTTGTTTACCAATATATATAGTTCATAGAGAAATAGAAAATGTGACCGGAAATCATTTTTCGAAATGACAATTTTTCATTGATTAAAAGTTATTCGAAATGCCATAACACTATTTTAAAACACATATGACACACAACAAACCATTTATACATGATAAATACATGTGTACATATGCATGTATATGCTCTCTATTAAGTGTATATGTAAGGATAAAAGAAAGTATTTTATAAAGAAATATACATACATACATATATATCTAAAATGCTCCTTTTCAACACAAGTACAAGTGCATGACTTGAATATTGAAAGGAGGGGGTAGGTTACTAGATAGGACAGATTTAGGGAGGAGGGGTATGGTAATGCATGCATACATATATTTTAATATAAACACTTATATATTTTTTTGTTAATTCCCTAAGCCTATATATACCTTTTTATCTTCATATTCTCATTTTCACAACCTCCTTCTTCATTTCAAAATCCTAAAAGCTTGAGCTAAACATCCCTGGCCTCCTCTTTATAATTTTTGAAGTGAGAAAATCCTCTTAATTTTGCCAAAATCTCTTTTTTAGTCCACAAAATCACTCATGCATATTCTAAAACACCTTTCTTCTCAACTACAAGAAAACACCATCCCAAAAACTCATGGCCAAGCCCAAACTAGTCATGGTCATGCCCAAAAAGGTCTAGGCCGAGTCCAAAGTCCATGTAATGAACCAGATTTTCGATCTTCGAAAATCGACACTAATACGTCCACTGTATCACATGCCGAACATTCAAGTGTCGGAAATACCGATTTGTTAGGGTGAAAGAAGAAGATAGAAGAAAACTAAACAACACAGAATCTCACAACGCGGTGAATAATATATAATACAACAATGATCTTTGCAAAAAGGAAACATCTTTATTCATATAACATCAGAGTACACTAGACTTATCCTAAATTTGGACAGTTATAGAAACATGTCCTTACATTGACAAACATATTGACTCTATAATACAGCGGAAGAAAAATATACGTGAATACGTCTTGACCATCCAGCTCCTCTCCAACTCCAAAGTATCTAGCTAAACCTGGGAAAACATGCTCGGTCTGACCCGAGCATTACATGGAATAACGCTGGGTCAGTCTGGTAAACCAGCATGAGTAAAAATTGATAACAAGTAATAACCAAACTGATTTTTATATTTGAAAACTTTTCAAAAAAAGAGTATCTCGTAAGACCACACCGCATATAAAAACGAACGGATTTTTACCTTACTATAACCAAAGCATTTTATATCAAAATCCAGTGATATTATAATAGTGTCTAGGTTTAAAGTAAATTGATAAAATAGCTGAAATGCTTGCATCTGACATTCCAACATACTAGGCTCTATAATCAAAAATGTAAGGCGCGTATTAGAGATTTGATTCCAACTAATGACTGAGCTACTGGGGTACTGCTCGCCATAGTACACCGTTAGAAAAATGTACCGAGGTCGTACCTAATGATCCCTGCCAACATGAGACTGGCCTACCCCTTGCTGGATAGTACCGAATATATCATCACCCCGGTTTCATTGCAACCTTTAACCGAGTGCTCCCACGTACACGAATTCATTGATGATTGTGTATATATCTATAAGGGTGATGATATACTCTAATGGGTGCGACCCACATAGCCCTACTACATATCCCCTGTTTTAGTCATTCCCGGTTGATGAGGCTTGAGGCTACGTTTTACCATTCTGAATAGCAATCCATCGTGGAATGCTAACACTGCCCTTCAGGCGTCAATGCAATGCCAGCATTCATCCATACAAGTTCGTTTTGGATTTAAACAAAACCGAAGGCACTAACTCTACTACATCCATTTTGGAATCACCCTAAGGATTAGTAGTAGTAGCCCTTGCACTTCAAAGAGCACTATCTTCAATCATCATCAATATGCCTTCCACTCGAACGTACATGTTGGTTTGGAATGGTTTTCGGATATAAATTCGATCCTGGCCTCTTCGTATCAACAACCGATAATTTTCGGTTAACTCATTCTCGGTTCTTTTGAAAGTAAGTTTTCGAGTCCTCATCGGGGAACTCGAATTTACATTCATACTTCCTAAGTCAAATTGGGTCAAACTTGATAGTCGGTTATTCAACTATCAAATAAACAAAAAACAACCAATTCCATTTGAGATTTAGTTATCCATAGCAACCACTAAGCCTCAAAACATATCTTTGTTTAATAAATCTCTTTCAAAAACATTCATATACTTATCTTTCTGACATAAGTATATTCATAAAACATTAAGATTTCCCATTACCAAATCTCTAAAAAGAATTTAACTACATTATTTAAATTGGAGAAAAGGATAACTCTAGGCACTAATCCTTCGGTGTAAAGTGTGGAACGAATGTTCCATACCATGATTTTTTAAAAGGTCAGCCTCGAGAAACCCAAACCTCGATTTCCTGTTGTAATTAACTTCAATAAATCCTTTTATAAATTTCCTTTACCCATGAAATCCTTTTTGCTTTAACCCAAACCTGTTTGCAAAACATTTATCAACCTCCATAATCATTTGTGAGATTCTTTATAAATATTCAAACCCGATTATATAAACTTCTTTATAAACTTTCAAACCTTGTATAAAACTTCCGTTTATAGACGTCCAAACCCATTTATAAAATCTTTTTATAAACATTGTAAACTATTGCTAAAACTCCTTTTATGAATACTCCAAAATTATTCATAACTTCTTTATATGATATTCAAAACAATTGTTAAATCATTCTTTAAATATCTTGTTCAAAATAGAATAACCTTGAAAACCATTTTAAAAGAAAATGAAATATTAACTTTCCAAAACCAAACGGAGGCTTAATGACTACAATAGATCATTAAATTTAGGTTTTCTTATCCTAGTTATATCATAGGTATTGCCTAACATCAGATATGTAAGGGATTCACATATAACATACAATCAATCATAGGCAGATGTCCAAGTTACTAATATAGATACATCCATTATCGGGTGTAAATATTTTACATATAGAAGTATATTTCATATGCTTAAGTTATCATGACCCGCTTATTGAAATTAACTTCCTTGTGTTTATCACGTTACCGATATTCAACCTTTGTGCTAACCACAAGTCACTTACTTCCCATAAAACGTGTCAACATTTTATAATCACTACTTTAATTCATTTGACTATTTAATGGTCCAGACGAGAGATCCTTTGATTTAAAAATCAATTAATCTTAAAAAGAAAATCGATTTAAAACATAACCGATTAAGTTTAAAAATAGCTTTGAAAGGATTAAAGTCTATTCAATTAGCTTAAACCCTAATTATATCTTAATTAAATGAATATTAATTCATAATTAAACTTTAATTAACTTAATGAACTTGGTTAAGTCCTGATTAACTCCCTAATGTATCTTAGTTAAGGTTTAAATAATTCACTATTAGTTAAACCCTAATTAATTAAAAGTTAATTAAATAATCACTTAATTAAATAATAATTAATTAACCTACTTAACTTAATTAAATAATGATTAACCATTTAATTACTTCTTATCTTCATTAATCACTAATTAAAACCTTATTAATCAATAATTAGTCATTAACCTTCCTTAAGCGTTACTTAACCTCTAATCACTTACTTAATTACCAATTAAGTGCTAATTACCTTTAATTATTTTATTAAATAAATAAATTATTAAATAATCTAAACTTAATCTCTTTCTATGTTACTAATTATGTTTGGAAAACTTTTGCAAAACAATTCCAAAATGAATCTTTTAAAGATGGAAATCATGAATTTTTTTGTCGAACTTCATCCATAGCAACTATCGTTATGAGCGCAGCGCTCTATCTTATTTTATGTGAAATACTTCACTTAAATTCTTGCTCCTACATGTTTTGAAATGATATTTAGAAATTTTTTGAAACCTTAAACCAAGATAAAACTTGAAACCATTTCCAAACTTTGAAACTAGATATCATAGTTTTGATTTCAAATCGGATGTCACGTCCGTCGCAACACACAAAGTTGTTAACTTTGTTTCAACTCAACATAATTGATTCTTAATCACAACCATACATCCATACTACCATACTCTTAACATTACAATGAAACACACATATAAACATAAGGTTATATGCTTACTAACTCGACAACATCACATTTAAATCTTAAATTCCATACCAAACATAACATTCATCAAATCACCATCGAACAACATAATAACCATTCAATTTTCTCATCATATTATCACCACAATAATACATCATAATAAAGTCAAAAACTTTTCCAAAACAAAGTAGTTTTACTCACTGAAAATCTTTGAAACCTGAAATGCCATAGATGCACCAAAAATCACTCCAAAAATATGTCAACTTCCACTTGATTTTTTCACATATTACTCTTAGATATTGGAAAAGTGATCAAAATAAAAGTTTTATAAAATTCTTTTCTCTACAATTTAAACAAAAGAATCACTTAAATCAGATTTTTTTGAGGTAGATATGGTCAAAAGAAGGAGAGCTATTTTCGGACCTGAATTTCTGAGTTTAAAAGCACACTGCAAAGAAATGAGATTTTGGAAAAACTAAGCTTGAAATTAGAAAAAGTTGTAGCTACTAAAATTTTATACGATTTTAAATAAAGATAACTTGATTTGGTGTAAAATAGACGAATTTATGGTTGAATAAAGTTGGGGAAAAATGGAGAAGAAAGAGTTTAAAATCAAGTTTGCATTTATAAAATAATTTAAATCTTTTGATTTTCAAAAAACTGAAAACTAACATAAGAAGCCATGAAACATGAAGAAAACTTTAGGGAAATGGAAATGGAGAAGTAAATGAAAATATGGTGAAGGGGATGTGTATTTATAGATGAAAGAAAGTAGGAAAATTACCATTTTAACCTTAGTTTTAAAATATCCTAACATGTCATTATTTTGACAAGTCACACACCACCTTCCTCCCCCTCATATGTCACATCCCTTCCCTCTCTGGTCACATCCTCTAGGTCATGATGGATAATGATGATAATGCTAAGATATGACAAGAGATAATGATATGTACCTATATATATAAGTTATTATTTTTAAAACCATAACTTGTCACATCACTTGCTAAACATAATTAACATAAGATAATATACTATTAGTGTATTATTATCATTTGGTTAATTAACTCTTATACATGTGTATATATAGTGCACAAAGACGAACAACGTTCCTGATAACTTTCCGATGTCGAAAAGTCGAAATTCCAAAAAACGTCCTTCGATCACATTTTCTATTTTTCTACGAACTATCTATTTTGGTAAACAAATTTTAAAAACTATTTTACCATCATTATTAAATAATTAAAATAGGCTTATTTATAAATAAAAACCCATTTATTTAATATTTAAACTTAACTTGAATTCCCGAAGAAATATATAAAACCGATGGTATCAACGGTCGATGTCATAAACATTTTATTTTCTAAAAATAAAATAAATTAGTTTACTCCATAATCTTGTTTGGATACATATATTTGTATATGTATCTAGGGTCATGCATGATTCTTACTGTTTAAAAGCAGTTTTATTGATAAATCGATTTCTGGCTGTTTTATCGATATTTTACCTTGGACGATATTTACAAATTTTCAATATTTTACCTAGATAATTTATCCGCAAATATTTTTCACAAACAAAATAACTACTATTATTTACCACTTAAAACATGATTATTTCTTACTTTTAAACCCATATCTAAATATCCTAAAAATAAATATAATTTATCCAAGTGAAATTTATGGGTCATTATAGTCCACCTGGCCGAGCCATTTCAAGTATTCGAGCAACCAGAAGTTCAATTTTTGCTAAGTTTCTTAAGTGTTTTCAAGTTTGGGCAAAATTTCGCTTTGATTTAAAAAAATTTGGTGAGTAAAACTTTTTTTTGGAAAAGAAAAATACTTGATTCGATGAATTATATGTTAGGAAAATATACCGGTTGTCGTGTTGAATTATCATGTTGTTTTGATGGCATATGATTATAAGTTTGTGTTTGAGCTTGGATTTGTGATTTGACTGTTAAATAATATGTTTGGATATGGATATATGAATGGTTGGTTATATTATGATGGTAATGTGTTTATGAAACCAAAACCAAGTGTATGTGATGAATTTGTTGTAAAGTTAGCACCTTGAAAAGCCGCAAAGGACTTGAGAGCTCTTTTCTAACTTTGGATTTTTGAAATGTTTTCCCCAAGTTTTTACCTTTCGTTTAAGTTTCAAAACTCTTACAATTATGTTTCAAACATGCGGTAGTTAGAGTTAAAGTGAAGTTTTTCGCTAGAAATCAATTCCAGCGAACTGCGTTCATAGCGATAGTCACTATGGATGTAGTTTGAAAATTTTCATAATTTCAAGTTTTTAAGTGATTTCTTTTAGATTGTTTTTGAAAACTCATTTCAAATTAATTAAGTAAGTCAAAAATTTAAGTTTTAATTATTTAATAATTTATTTATTTAATTTGTTAATTTGGGCAATAATTATTTAGTTAATTAATTAAGTAATTAGGTTAAGTAATTAGAGTTTAAGAAATTATTAACCAAGTTAATTATTTTAATTAAATTTTAAATAATGATTAATTAGGATAAAAGAGTATTAATTTTTGTTTAATCGAGTTTATTTACTTTAATTAATTATTTAATTAGAGTTATTTATTTAATTAATTATTATTTAATTAAAGGTTAATTATCTACTTAATTTGGGTTTAATTCTTAAATGAATGTTATTTAACTTAAGTTTAATTAAAGTTTAATTTATAGAAAAATTAGGGTTATTAAAGATTTAATTCCAATTTAATTAAGATTAAATAAAGTTTAATTAAGTTTTAAACTTATGATTTAAGTAAGGTTTATTTATTTTAAAGTTTCCTTTAAACTCTATTGGTTATTTATTTTTAACCAATTTTCTTGTTTAGGTAAATTGTTTTAAAACTAAGGATATCTTGTCCATGCTATTAAGTAGCCAAATGAATAAAAGTGTTGTTATAAAACGATGACGCATTTTTTGAAAGTAAGTCGACTTGTACTTATCACAAATATCGCACTACGGGAACGTGATGAATACAGGGGGGGTTAATTTCGATAAGCGAATCATAATAATCTAAGCACATGGAACGTATGTTTATATGTAAATCTTTACATCCTGATAGTGTAATGGTTTACTATAAACAAATTGACCTTTTAAACCATCGAACGTTTTTTTGGAGAGATAAGGATCAGATATTAGTTGTCATCCGAAAATCACTTGGACCAACGTAAACGTTCAAATTGGAAATAGTAAAGGCAAGGTCGAAGTGCAAAGGCTATTTTCTACTTATCCTAGGGTGATTCCAAAACAGGTGTAGTGGAAATATTTCCTTCGGTTCGTTCATCTCCTGAACGATTTGTATTGACGAATGCTGACATTGTGTCAACATCTGGAAGGCAATGTTAGCATTCCTAGTGGAAATGCTATAATATGGAAAATGCAGCCTCAGGCCTCATCAACCGAAAATGAACAAAACATGGTATGCAGTAAGGCTATGTGGGTCGCGCCCATCAGGGTATGTCATCACTATACCGAGAATCAATAGTTGACCCATTTTTGTATGCTCTGGTACAGTTGCTGATCCCAACCATGGTGGTGATGTATTTGGTACTACTAGTCAAGTGGTAGGCTGGTTCTTATAGAAGGGGTACAAGATGTTCTAGTCAGACCTCAGGTGTATTTAATCTAGAGGTGCATCTTTAGAAGGTAGTTCTTTACGTAGTCATGTATGGAATCCATTTCCCAATAAGTGCTTTCGATCTTAGTTGTATACCTATTATTCAGGAATTTAATTAATGTAACAATTTTGGCTATGTTGATTATTTATTTGGAAAACCCTAGACATTATGATAATATCACTAGTTTTATGTATAAAGTTTTGGTTATTGTAAGGTAAAAACCCATCCGTGTTTATGTGATGTGTGGCCTTACTAGATACCTTTGATATTCAAAGAATTTTTAAAGAATAATTACGTTGTTTATGTTTACTCACACCAGACCCATGTCTGACCTGAAGTTTTATTTTCTTTTTCTAAAACTCTTGGGTACTCAAATTTGTATGAGTAGCCAAGTGATCCAGGTTTCTTATGGAAGCATTTGAAGGAGCTAGAGCATGTGACTTCACCGTTAGCTAATTATTATCTTATTCCACTGTGTTTATGTATGATCTATGTATTTTGTAATGGATAGGTAGTTATAACTGTCCAGTTGAAGTTGTAATGTAATAACTCTGATGTATCATTTATATGGAAATGACCATGTAATACCTTATGTTTTCTATTATAAGTTGTTCTGATTCGTGGTGATATTTTGTGATTGTGTAGTTTCTTCTTATCTTTCATTTTCTTCTAACCTTAATGGCTCGTCTTTCAAAGCATGAAAGGCGGTCGTTACATGGATATACATATATGTTTATATATATACTTATTATATTATATATGTATATATTTATGTTTATATATACTTATTATTATTATTATATATTTATTAAATAATTTCTTGAAAAAAGATAAAATAAATACGAAATGTAAAATGTACCGATTTTGCTATTTCCTTTGTTTGATATGATTAATCTTCCAAACCGTGAAACATATGTTGATAAGTGTCTAATTCGTTTTCGCTGAATATTGTGAGAAATGCGGATTAAGGATCTTAAGGCTAGAATTAACACTAGAGGGGGGGGTGAATAGTGTTTTAAGAAATTTGTTAATCTTTTTGAGTTTATCTTACTTTGTTAACAATGTATACAATAATCAGATACAAATATGAACACAGAATCAAACACAGATGCAAATATAAAGTAAAAGCAGTAAAGGAAAGAACACACCGGATTTTATACTGGTTCGGAGTTACCCTACATTCAGTCCCGCACAACTAAGTACGGATTTTCTTTCAAACTCAATTCAACAATTACAACCCTCGGTTTCAAGGCTACGAGGTACACCCTCCAGAATAACAATCCTATAGGTAGAGATACTTGATTTCCGGGGCAACAAGTTCACCCAATTGATTTCCAGGGCTACAATCACACCTTCTCTCGCTCGATTGATTACAAAAAGTCTATAACTCAGATTAGCACTTGGATCTTGTAGAGATAGTGGAGAGAATCAAAACCAGAAATTATCTAGTTAGATTCGATACTGATTTCGATAGAGTAATGGTGTAATTTGTAAATAAGAAAGTGGAGAAGAAGAAGAGAAGTTAAATCAGAGAAAAGTGAGTAAAAATTCGTTGAAACTGACCCCTATTTATTGAAGAGCAACAGCCATGACCATTCATGAAAAGTTATGGCGAATAGACACTTCTTTTGAAATTTGAATTTTGAATTAAAACTGTCACCATGTCGACATAGTGCCTATGGGCATGTCGACATCCCTCAGCCAAAATTGATGTTTTGAATTTCTATAAAAAATAATATTTATCTTATATAAAAACTATTTAAAACTTTATAAATATACTTGACTTTAGTTAAAATTCATAAGTAAATATAAAGAACAATATATACATAATTTAACTATAATTTTATATTTAAATCTAAGTATAAATATTTAAAAGTTAAATATATTATTTGAAAAGATAGTTTAAAATCAGGAGAAATTTTGACTCTGAAAATAAAAATGTTTTGAGGCTAAAATATATTGAAAAACCAGGACAGATGATTTTGGTTTTTAAACAGGAATATTTAAAGTCATTTTGAAAAATAAGCTATATATATTTTGAAAATCATTTTGAAATAAAAGTAAGTGGATACAAAAAGATGTTCCACTAGATTTTTCGTAGGTTCCATCCTACTTAGGGTTCCATCCCTTTAACGAGCACGAAGTGGATTCCATTCCACGAATAAAATAGATTTTAAGATGTCAGTGCCTTTCTATGAGTTTTAACAATATTCCTAACTATATAACTTATCTTGGAAACTTGAACTCTTGAAATTCTTGATACTCATGAGTCTTCTATCTCTATATCTTGAATCTCTATACTGTACAGTCTTCATTCTTGGTACCTGCATGGTTAGATCCTGCATATACATATATATCTAAACTAGTAATGTTAGTATTTATATTTTATAATCTATTCTAAGGTTGTTGTCATCAAAACCAACTCCTCAGGGACTAACAATCTCCCCCTTTTTGATGATGACAATCTTTGTTTTTAAAATATTCCTTCTATCCTAATAACTCCCCTTAAAACTAACAACTCCCCCTTAATCTATGTCTAACTACCCTATTTTATATTTCTCCCCCTTTGTCATCAACAAAAAACTTACTCCCCCTTATTCTTGGACTTAAGTACCTGCATTGACAAACTATACAACGGAATATATAATATATAGATTAAGAAATAATGATACTTATGAGCATAATAACTTAATTAAAGATTATATTCATTTCAGTGTATATATATATGTTTCACACACCAAACTTCAAATAAAATCAATCCACACAAAGTATCAAATCAAACCAAATTAAATCAAACAAATTGATTCAAACAAATCAAACAAAGAAAGAAAATTAAACGTTTCGAGGAACATCTACCCATCCATCTTCTCCAAATATATGGTCTGCTTTAATTGCATCCCAATTCTCATTGTCATTGGTGAGAGAGACAGGAGGATGTGCTTCATTATCATCCTTGTGTAGAGAGGAGATCGTCCATCGTATTGCATCGAAATGCCTTTCTTGCTCCTTGAATGTCTGCATTTGACTTAACTCTAAGTGACGCTGGTTTCGTAGAATAAAAGAGAGAATGTTCTTGAATGAATTGAGTGTTTCTTTAAGATTTTCAGATAGATTGTGAATAGGATTTGCCATAATTGACTTAGAGAAAGAAATGAAGGATATAGATAATGAGAAATAAATTTCAGTAAAGATTTCTGGAAGAAAAAGGTATATATAGGTGTAGAAATTCGTTTGAAATGAATAGACATTTGGTAGTTATTCAATTTTCAAATTCAAAATCAATAATCACTTCTGACCAGTACATGTCGACATGGTCTTCTAGGGGGTATCGACATGGGTTAGTGAAAATTTATGACAACTTTGATTTTGTGAATAATTGTGTATATATATAAATTTATATAATATACTAATATTTATTCAGGAGATAAGATAAGCTAGATAACAGAAAGAAAATTCAATTTCATTACGATAATACAAAGATTAAGCATAATGAACTACACGAACATTCGAAAGAAAAACAAAGTAAGACAAATACAATAAGATACTAAAAGATAAAACTAGTTAGAAGATGAAGATGATGAAGATAGTCCAAGTTTCTTGCTAACTTTTGAAAAGAACTTGTTCATCTTCGAAGAAATGTTATCCAACTTCTTACTAACGGATCATTTTAAAATCCGTTGATTCTCCACAATTATCTTTTGGTTTTTGAGAAGGGTTTTGTTGGAAGGATTGGAAGGATATTCGATGCTTTCCAAAGAGGCTTCACCTTCTTCTTCTTCTTCTTCTTCAATTTCCATTTCATCCCCTTCTTCTCTTTCTTCCTCTTCCTCTTCTTCCATTTCCTCATGAGCCAAACGCTCTTCCTTTTCGTTAAGGGTTTCATAAGGTTGAAAAACATATGGGATTTTCATGAGAGAAATGTTTGAGATATTAAAAACTTTTCTTGAAATAAATTCTTCTCCTTTGAAATTTACTCCAAAATAGTTGAAAATCCGAGTAAGGTAAATTCCATGATATAAAGTGTTTTCTCCCATTTCAAAATTTTTAGGACGAAGTTCATCCAAAATAACTTGCGCCCAATTGATATCATAATTTCCGAAAATAGCAACAAGTGCTTTGCATACTTTTGAAGTAGGATTGTTAAAATTTCCCGATCTTGGGGTCAAAGTATGTTGTAAGAGAAGATTGACAATTCTTGCTTTAGGACGAAAGTTTCGGTTTTTAAATTCAAAGTTTTCATCTCCTTCAAAAATATGATGAAATGTCTCACGATCATGTTCATCGATTTGAAAACTAGAAAGATCCATTCCCATGCTTTTGCAATTGAGAATGGTACCCAAAAGATCACAATTCAAAACAATTTGAGTGCCTTTGACACTATTCCAAATTTCATTCTCATTTCCAATATAAAAACCACGGTTTAAATTAGCATAGAAGATTTTGACAGGATTAGGATAGCAAACAAAATCATTTTGAGAAGAGTCAATAAGACTTAAAACACCATTGTTTGCAAAAAGAGGATCAATTTCATAAGAAGAAAAATCTTGAAAAATAGCAAATTTTCCGGGATGGACTTTGGCATAATTAGCATAATTGATGTATGCTTTAATTGCCTCCGGATCATTGAATAATTGCTCTTTGATTTTTCTGGAAATTCTCATGGTTGAGGGGTGGCTTGAAGAAGCCATTAGAGAAGAGAGTAGAGAGCTTGACGATATGAAGAGAGAGTTTGAATTTGAAAATGAAAGTGAAAAGATATGATAAAAGATAATGAATAAATAGACTTTCAAAGGACATATTCTCTGGTCAAAAGGTATCTTTTCAGAGAAATAAATGAAGTGAAAAGGTGGAGGGAAATTCAAACATTTGAATTCAAAATTTGAAATTCAAATTCAGGTAGGCATGTCGACATCATGGTAGGGGCCATGTCGACATGTGGCTTTGAATTTTCATGACATGATTTTTCCTAAGTTATCTAATATACATATATATAAATATTATTATTAATGTCTATATTTCTGAAATATTATTGTACGTATAATATATTTCAGAATGTGTCAAAAATAATAAAAATAATAATAAAATAATAGTAAAAAATAGTAAAAAATAGAAAATAAATTTTAAAATTCAAACAACATATCAATTCAAAATCAATCAATCAATTCAAAATCAATCAATCAATCAATTCAAAAACAACCAATCAATCAATCAATTCAAGCATGTAATTTCAGCCAATGTATTGTAAACATGTACCTTTTTTAGTGTCCGTGTCTTTGGTATTGACTAAATCGAGAATTGCTGTGAAACACAGATTTGAATTATCTTTCTTCTGTTCATCGTCGCTGGAGGATGAGTCAGAGTCATCTAGAGTAGCAGTGAATGCACATTTCCGTTTCTTTGCAGAATCATTGTTTGTAGGAGAGTTTTGCTTATCTGGATGCAGACAGTCTCTTTTGATATGACCTGGTTCGTCACAATTGAAGTATTTGATAAAGTTTGGTACTGTAGTCTGAATACCGGAATTCTTAAAGTTGTTTCTCTTGAAACTATTCAATTTTCTGTACTTCAGGAATTTCCGAAAATTCCTGGTCATAAATGCTATCTCTTCATCATTATCACTGTTTTAGTCCGATCCATCGATTAATGCATTGAATGCCATTGATTTCTTTTCAGATGCTTTGCTTTCTTTTCTCCCGATCATTTGAACTTCAAACGACATTAGATTTCCAATCAATTCTTCTATCTTTAAAGTACTGATGTCATTTGCCTCTTCAATTGCAGGTGTCTTTTGATCCCATTCTGGAGTGAGAGAATTTAAAAATTTCTGACTTGATCTTCTTCCGAAAATTCCTTTCCTAAATATATTAAAGAATGAACAATATCTTGAAATCGACTATACATATCTGAAATAGACTCATTAGTATTCATTTTAAATAAATGAAACTGATTTGTGAGCATGGAAATTTTGGTCTGTTTAACTTTGCTTGTTCCTTCGTGAGTTACTTGCAAAGTTTTCCAGATTTCATATGCAGACTTACAAACTGACACTCTATTAAATTCATTTCTTTCAAGTGAACAAAATAGAATATTCATTGCTTTAGAATTATTTTGTGCAACAGTCGTTTGCTCAGTGGTCCACTGTGCAAAATTAGTTGTGGGTTCAGAATATTCAGTTTGTGTGATATTCTAAGTATCTAATCCTACATATTGTAAATATATTTTCATCCTACATGCCCAATATGCATAGTTACTGCCATTAAAAAGTGGTGGTCTGGCAGTAGACTGACCTTCTATAAATGAAATAGTGTTGGTGGAAATAGCAGTACTAGTGTTAGTAGCCATTTTGAAATTTTTCAAAATTCAGATAATGAAACTTTTGAAAACAAGGCTCTGATACCAAATGTGAGAAATGTGGATTAAGGATCTTAAGGCTAGAATTAACACTAGAGGGGGGGTGAATAGTGTTTTAAGAAATTTGTTAATCTTTTTGAGTTTATCTTACTTTGTTAACAATGTATACAATAATCAGACATAGATATGAACACAGAATCAAACACAGATGCAAATATAAAGTAAAAGCAGTAAAGGAAAGAACACACCGGATTTTATACTGGTTCGGAGTTACCCTACATCCAGTCCCGCACAACTAAGTACGGATTTTCTTTCAAACTCAATTCAACAATTACAACCCTCGGTTTCAAGGCTACGAGGTACACCCTCCAGAATAACAATCCTCTGGGTAGAGATACTTGATTTCCGGGGCAACAAGTTCACCCAATTGATTTCCAGGGCTACAATCACACCTTCTCTCGCTCGATTGATTACAAAAAGTCTATAACTCAGATTAGCACTTGGATCTTGTAGAGATAGTGGAGAGAATCAAAACCATAAATTATCTAGTTAGATTCGATACTGATTTCGGTAGAGTAATGGTGTAATTTGTAAATAAGAAAGTGGAGAAGAAGAAGAGAAGTTAAATCAAAGAAAAGTGAGTAAAAATTCGTTGAAACTGACCCCTATTTATAGAAGAGCAACAACCATGACCATTCATGAAAAGTTATGGAGAATAGACACTTCTTTTGAAATTTGAAATTTGAATTAAAACTGTCACCATGTCGACATAGTGCCTATGGGCATGTCGACATCCCTCAGCCAAAATTGATGTTTTGAATTTCTATAAAAATAAAATTTATCTTATATAAAAACTATTTAAAACTTTATAAATATACTTGACTTTAGTTAAAATTCATAAGTAAATATAAAGAACAATATATACATAATTTAACTATAATTTTATATTTAAATCTAAGCATAAATATTTAAAAGTTAAATATATTATTTGAAAAGATAGTTTAAAATCAGGAGAAATTTTGACTCTGAAAATAAAGATGTTTTGAGGCTAAAATATATTGAAAAACCAGGACAGATGATTTTGGTTTTTAAACAGGAATATTTAAAGTCATTTTGAAAAACAAGCTATATATATTTTGAAAATCATTTTGAAATAAAAGTAAGTGGATACAAAAAGATGTTCCACTAGATTTTTCGTAGGTTCCATCCTACTTAGGGTTCCATCCCTTTAACGAGCACGAAGTGGATTCCATTCCACGAATAAAATAGATTTTAAGATGTCAGTGCATTTCTATGAGTTTTAACAATATTCCTAACTATATAACTTATCTTGGAAACTTGAACTCTTGAAATTCTTGATACTCATGAGTCTTCTATCTCTATAGCTTGAATCTCTATATTGTACAGTCTTCATTCTTGGTACCTGCATGGTTAGATCCTGCATATACATATATATCTAAACTTGTAATGTTAGTATTTTCATTTTATAATCTATTCTAAGGTTGTTGTCATCAAAACCAACTCCTCAGGGACTAACAAAAATTGTATTAGAATCGTTCGAAGTTACGTTGTAAGCCCTTTCTCACTAATAAATCAGTATTTGGTGATTTTTTGCTTTCTTCTGATGTGGACCGTCACTTTATAGATGGCCGGATTCACCATAATCGTAACATTTAAAACATTCCTGTTTTCGGATTTTTGTTTTAAGTTTTACAAAAGTTGTTCATCTTTCTGTATTTTAGATTTTTTTTGAAATTTCGAGTCATAAGAGGAATTTCATCATCATTATCATCATTATCTAAATCTTCATCATTATTTGTTGTGTTGAATGCAATTGATTTCTTGTCAATCTGCTTACTTTCTTTTTTATCCTACAATTGTGCTTCATATGACGTTAGATTACAATTAATTCTTTAATTTTTAATATACTAATATTATTGACTTCCTATACTGCTAATGTCTTTTGATCCCATTAAAAAGAGAGTGAATTAAGGATTTTTCTACCTTGGTCCTCTTTTGAGAAAATTTTCCTCAATGATACTAATGAATGAACTATATCTTGAAAGCCAAATTACATATCAGTGTTAGAACTGTGAATTTTGATGTTTTAATTATGACAACTATATAAGTAAATATTATATGAACTAACTATATTTGCAGGAGAAATAATCTAACAGATTGCAGACCAAATTTCAAACAGAAGCTTCAGTAATACGTTTAGTCCACAGTATGAGTCTAGTAGTTAATACATGTTAAAATCTCTCCGAAGTGGTATATGCACACACACACACAATATAATTTATTTTCAAAAATAGTTCATATACTAAAGGTTTCATAATGAAATTCATATACAAAAGCTTTAAAAAAAACCTTTGATATGGCAAAAAACAAGTCATTCAGTCGGCTAAAGCATGTAGTTCGGTCGATTGGATGATTGTGCACGTGCACAAAAAATATTAAACATTCAAAGGGATAAACTATATGTTTTAGCCTATTGAATTATAAGGTTTTTGCACTATTTTTTCTCTGTTTTGATTTTCAATCGATTCAGCTGGCTAAAATTTTTCACTCAGTCGGCTGAATCTTCATAACGGCTATATTTTGAAAAGATACTTCACTTCAATGAATAGAAACAACTCTTGATTCAAAAGTTGCTTCTGTATCTTTTGATCGCTACTTTTCACGAATAATTGCAACTCTTAAATCACTATATATAGCCATCAAATTAATTGTTCTAATCACTTAATTCTGATTCTATTTTCTTATTCTTATTGTCTAAAACAATCTTGCTATTTGCATTCAATATTTTTGTTCTAATCACTTGTTCATTCAAGAAAAATTCTTTAGTGATTAAATAAACTTCCTGTCTTCACAAATTACACGATATACCATAAAGGAGAAGATTATAAGAAGGGTGTACGTTATCAACTTATCAGTGCTGCTCAAGAGCATACACGGTCAGAATAATTTTACAATTTGTATTAGAAGTCCTGTTCGGTTGCTCGGGCGGTTGAAGTCCTATTCGATTACTTAGGCGGTAGAAGTCCTGTTCGGTTGCTCGGGCGGTGTAATACCCGTTCCTCCGGGTCAAGTGAGGGTTTATAGTTAAATTCTAGAAGGAGTTTTGGAATGGACCTAGAATGGGAAGTTCGATCCAGTATAAAATTCTATGGTCTCTTTTGCTTTATTATTTACTTTTACATTTATATTCCGCACAAGTAGATAACTTAGATAATATTTCATATTATATGATCCTTAGTCACTTTCATTTGGTATTAGAGCATGGTCATCATATAACCATAACACAGTTATTTGATATTCAGTTCATATGGAAAATAACACTAGCACAAGTTTTATTGAAGGCCAATCCACTGCACGACCACCACTATTTAATGGTTTGAATTACAACTATTGGTCAACTTGCATGAGTATTTATATGCAAGAAAATAGTTATGATACTTGGAATATCACTCAAAATGAATACACTATACCTACTACACCATATGCACAATGGTTAAACACAAAAAAAAGATGCTATTTCAAATGTAAAAGCCACGAATATGTTGTTTTGTGCTTTAGATAAGAATGAATTTAATAGAGTTAGCATGTGTAAATCTGCTTACGAAATTTGGCGAACTCTTAAAGTTACACATGAAGGACAAACAAAGTTAAACAAAGCAAGATTTCTATGCTTAAAAATCAGTTCCAAAATTTCAGAATGAAACCAAATGAAACTATAAATGATATGTATTCTAAATTCCAAGACATATATCATTCACTATTAGCATTAGGAGAAAAATATACTGATTTTGATATTGTTTCGAAAACCCTAAACTCTTTAACGGATGAATGGGAACAAAAAGTTTTAGCTATTGAAGAAGCTAATGATATTTCTACCATCAAACCTGAAGAGTTAATAGGTAATCTCCTGTCGTATGAAGTAAATTTGCAGGCAAAACGAGATCAAGCCCAAGATATAAAGAATATAGCTTTCCAAGATGAACAAGTAGATTCGGACTCAGATGAAGATGGCATGGCATTTATAGCAAAGAATTTTAAAAAGTTTTCGAATTTGGAAAGAGCAAGAAATTTGGTAACAGCAGAAGAGACAATACCAATAAACCATCAGCTTCAAATCTCGAGTGTTATGAATGTCATAAGAAGGGCCACATAAAAAAGGACTCTTCCGATCGAAAGAAAGACAGATACAAGAATAAAAAGGACAAGTATAAGAAGAAGCAAGCATTCTCTGTTACATGGGATGATTCAGAATTGTCTTCATCATCGATAGTGACACCAACAGTGATTCTGAACAAGCAAATGTCTGCTTTATGGCTTCAACTAACGATGCAAGTAATCTAACTTTTGATGATTTAATAGATATAAATTCTGAGCTATTGGATAAACTAAAAGAAGTTAAAAGAAAGTATAAAGAGCTTTAGAACAATTAAACAGAAGTGAAATAGAAGTTGATATGCTCAGAGATGAGAAGAAAATCCTAGAAGAAGAACTTGTTAAAACACAAGAATCTTTGTCTAATGTATCTTCCCAACTCACTATGCTATCAAATGAAATTGAAGTTCAAAAAGAAAAGAATATGACATTAGCTTTAGAAAACCATGATTTAAAATCAAATGTCAAAATTCTTGAATTAAACAATACCAGTCTCAAAACTGAGTTAGAAAATATTACTAAAAATGTATCTAACTTTAATAAACGTAGAGAAAATCTTTCTAAGATTATTAATAACTCTCAAACTACTTTTAATAAGAAAGGGTTAGGGTATACAAATTCCTCAAAATATAGTACAAAGAGGAATAATTCACCATAAAAAATTTCAATATACATATGAATTTTGTAAAAGCAAAACCAAAATCAAAGGCTTTCACTCAAAAGAAGGTTATCGGCAACACAAATACTATAAAAATTTGGGTACCAAAAACTAATAATAATTTAATCAGAAATAAGTATATTAAGTCTTTTATAAGTTCAGTTCATAAAAATGAAAATTTTACTTATAAAGGGAGTTCTAAAGCCTTATGGGTTTGGTTTCCTAAGATCTAAGTCTTAGGACCCTAATAAAAGGTGGGTACCAACATTATCTCTGTATTTTTTGTAGGTACCGACTAAGAAAAGAGGAAAGTGGATTTCAATCACTAATATAACTACAAGTTAAGGTTTAATTAATTTATACCCATGTAATAAATTAATATCAACTCCATTTAATATTATCAATATGAATAGAGTACAATATATATATAAAGGATCTTAATCAGTTATCCTGAATATTTGCAAAAAAATATACTAATATTTCTACTTCTAACTTAAGTACAAATTGGAGTTTAATTAATATGTAATCATGTTATAAATTAATATCAGCTCCACCTAACTTTATTCAATACAAATAGGACACAATACACACACACGGGATCTTAATTAATTATCCCGAATATCTAGTCAAACCAATCCAATCAAATAGGGGAATGATTACTATATATACATTATCTTACTGCTTCTAGGTAATATTTTCAATATATATAATTATGAGGATTTATACTTCACAATAGTTTCAAAGTTATAATTCTTCTCACCTGAACCATGAATTCCCAAGTGTTCGAATCTAGTCCAAGCCCACATCAGTTGTAGATAATCTCACTACGAGTGCAATGGCGACGATCACATCTTAATTGGACCTCGTATGCAAAAGATAAGAATCAAGTACGAAACGAGATTAATTAAAATAATTAATCTCATTAATTATCTTAATTAATTCAACCTTTCTTCCCCAAAATATCGTATCCTTTACATAATGATATGTGCACACCCATGGCCAAAAACTTCTCTCCTAGAATTCTCGCTCCCCACTCTGCTAAACGACGAACTGATTCTTCCAACACATCACACTTCATGCACTCTCGGCCAAAAGGTGCTAAGTTCGTGCCTTCCAACCACTCATATAAAAACGCGACACCCGCTTCCCCCTTTTGGCCTCAAAATGTCATGCTACCCTAGACACCGCCACACCACTCCAATCAACCACCACCAACTCGTCTCTACACGAGAAGCTCAACGCCACACTTATCTTGACCTAACTCTGCCTTTATCTTAGGGCTGGCAATTAGAACCGAAAACTGCAAAATCGAATCGAACCAATCCAAAAGGACCCAAACCCAAACCGAACTCGACGGATCTCGGGTCGGGTCTGGGTAATGAAAAATACAATAAAAACCTGATCAAACCCGACCCGACTCGACTCGAAAGACCCAACCAAAAACATTGAAATATATGCATTTTAGTGTTATTACCCGAACCGACTCGACCCAACCCAAACGGAAGCTCGGGTTGGGCCGAATCTAGGTTTCTGAAATATATAGTTTGGACCTGAAAAAACCCGACTTGTCTAGAAACGAGACACGCCAGCTTAGGTCCGGGTCCATTGAGATGGGTCTAATTGCCACCCTGACTTTATTTCTATCGAACCCAAACCCTAGTCATCGGCCACTAAAACTCACCCTCGGCCAAATACTACTTCACCCATCGGCATCCACATAAATTTGAAATTTTGATCCCCTTTCTGTCGTGAATTCAACAAATCTATTTTTGTTTATATGGCTCTAGTTTTAATTCAGTGAGGGGGGAGTAGCCTTTTGTTTAATGCTCGAGGAGGAAAAGAGTGCAAAGTGAGAGAGGGTAGAAAAATATCAGGTGCTGTTAGGTGTGTATAAATATTATAATATTTTTTATTTCTTAAATAAAGCATCACAAGTTTCGAGCTCGTGCGTTTACCTAGGACGTCGGATTGACATGAAACTCCTCGACGCACGTCATCTCATGTTTTTGGTCTCGATGGTACAAATTTCGTCGCCATTTGAGACAATACTCCAAGATGATAATTTCACACACTTCGAGGTCATTTTGGCCACCGAATCGCTTGATTCCAAATATTCCTCAATTGTACGTCTCATAATGAAGTCCTTATCCTAGAATCATAAGCTGTCAATCGAGATCCCACTGGACTCGACTACATGGGTTTTTTCAAAATACGCATAACAATATGTAAATCATAAAACTACCTTGACTCCAAATATAATGATATTTATACTCAACAGAAGTGCTCTAGAAACCTAGTTCGCCTGTATGCGAAAATTCAGATTTTTGGACCTTTAATTAATCAATGATTGAATATTTAAATTAATTATTTAAATATACAATGACAAAAGGCAAGTTATTACATTCTTCCATCCTGAAAAGAATTTCACCTTCGAAATTCTTGTGAGTATGACAATGCAACCCGACAAATCAAAAATTCCAAAGCATAGAACATATCTCCTAATCCTTAGAATTTAAAAACTCCTCTTGTTTCGGAAAATCGGTATCACCTTCTTTGTGCGGCTAGCTCCAAAAAAATCCCAAAATAACATATATGTATACATGTCATATCTAAGGCATTTCATTATTGAGGAATTACAAGCATATATATATATCCATACCATCTACACTACAGATCTTTCGTACCTGTTTCAAAAAGTGCATGCCATTGAAATATGAATCCAAGCGAATAAGCATCCCAAAAGTGCATAACTGCTTCCATGTACCTAATCATGTACTCAACAAAGAGGATTAAACACAATTGCAACATTAAATCATGGATTTAAGCATGTTAAATCATATATAGCCATCATCTTAAATAAATATGCTATATCAAACCATGCAACAAGCATCTCAAATAAATATGTTCCGTATAACTATGAAATAAACACATATAACGCAACAAGCATCTAAAATAAATATGTTAAAACTAATTGTGCAACAAACACATCTAACGCAACAAGCGTCTCAAATAAGAATGTTATAACAACTATGCAACAGGCACATCTAATGCAACTAGCTTCTCAAATTAACATGTTACAACAAACTATGTTTTTTAAAATTTAACAAAACTAAAGGAAAAGAAATTTCCTTAAGTAATTAGAGACCTATCAATACAAAGCTCTGTTGAATACGAAAAAATTTAACCTCGTCGGTTTTATGCCATATAGCCCTATTCTCAAAAATATGAATACGCCTTTAAGGTCTAAAGCCACATCCAGTTCGCATCCACTTTTCTAGTCGACTCATCATGATACACTAGAATTTCACACTTATATAAACAAAACTCATGAAATACATCATGCACTCCTTTTATGGAAATTGAAAATTAACATAATATGCTAGCAATAACAATAAATAACGAAAAATTAATAAACAACAAAAATCGATCAACAATCGATCAACAAAATTAAACAATTAATCAATAATTAAGAAAAACAATCAATCAATTAAAAATAAAAAATCAATTAATCAAAAATAAACAATCAATCAACAATTAAGTAATAACAAATAATCCATCAATTAAAAATAAACAATCGGTCAATATTTAAGCAACATCAAGCAATCAATAAGTAACAATAATCAATCAACAATCAATCAATAAAAATAAACAATAACAAATAATAATGATTACTATACAAACAACCAATCATTCGAAAAGGAGTCTGTAACAACACTCACAGTAATCAATAACAATCATAGCGTGCATATCAAGCTGTAAACTCTCATGATTCTGTTCTACTTCCAAAATGCTTAAGTGGTGAAAATCCTTTCATGAATATAATACATGAAAGGCTATCGCCCCTTCCGCTCTTGAAAGGAAAACTTATGTGATATGCTGGACCACCGATCCTAAAACTTTTGAACAAACCCAACAATCTAACTCTCAACTTTTCTTTCCTTTCGAACATAATTCATTCTCCTAAAGAGAAAACTTTACTAATCAAATCATTATTAAATGAAAATCCACAAATGCTTGGACTCACTTGGGTTTAAACTCACCTTAATCGCACAATAATAATAAGGATAATATACTAATTGCATTGCGATGCTTGTCTAGGTAAGTACCATATCATCACTTAGAAGATTATATAAATCATCACAAAACTAGTCAAGAAGTCCTTCCTTGAACTATCCCAAGCTACCTTAACTATACTATATAATAAATAATTTTGCAATGAGTAAAGATCATCCAAAATAATATTCTATGCTCGATCCAATCCTTTGTTCGCATTTAGGATTTCTTCGTTAAACTAGGGTCAGCTACCTGATCCCTCTTATGAGAATTTCGATTTGGTTCCTTGGTTTGACCTCCAAGATTTCCTCGCACAACTACAGTCGCATTCAAAATTCTCTAAGTCACCCCAAGAATATAACTCAAGTGCTCACCTTTAAGAATCAAGTGAAAATCCCTTGCCTAACCGGTGCAAATCACCTAGAAACCTCATGCTCAAACTAGGGATTAGGAATTGGTACGTAAATGGACCGATCCTTATAGAAAGCATTGTAGTTCATGGGATTCATCCCAACACTTAAGGTTTGCAAACACTAAGTTAAACACTTCTAACATGTTTGACTTAACGCAAAACGTAGAAGTCACCCACTCGGTCCTTACTCGTTTTTGGGCGATCACCAGATCCTACTTAGATACATAATCCAAGTCACACTAAACTGAATATCCCACTCTACTCAAAAGTCATGCATTAAGTTTGAATAGCAGTACTCTCGATCACCATGCCTTAGCTCAATAGCAAAGGTTACCCATTTAATTAGTCATCACAAAGGAATTAAACTACACTACACGGGGTCAAGTTTAGGATATGACTAAGCAATAAATCCTAATTCCATGCCTTAAGACCCTAGGCAAGCTTCCTTACCTACTTCAAAGGAGTAATAACCACCTTCGTTCTAAATTTAGCCGAAAAGTTAAATTGACTAACATATTCCTTTATTGATAAGCTGCCCTGCTGCAAGTTGATGAAACACTTAAGTTGCATGTCTCTTTTGATGTCAAAAATAAACTGAGACACAAAGCAACCTCTAGGATCAATCCAAGTAATGACCTACTCGTCAACCCCTTTTACTACCATTCCCCAAGGGCCACACTGCCTCCAAAAACCTACCGCATCTACGAGAATGTTCGCGGGCCAAATAAACTCCAAACCACCACCTACAAACTTATCAAACCATCTTTATAGAAATTCACTAGTTAGTTAACTACTGAATTACACCATAGTAAACCAATACAAAGGCCAGATGAACTTCAAAGCCATTTTAATATAAGTTTAACCCGCTTAAACAATTTTTTAGCTTTATAATTTATTTTCAAGGTCATACTTTTATCTTTCGATTAGTAATACAATATATAATAATATTACAATCACCAATATAACTACAAATTAGGGTGTAACTAATTTATAACCATGTTATAAATTAATATCAACTCCATCTAACACTACTCAGTACGAATAGAACGCAATATTTATGTATACAGGATCTTAATCAATTATCTTGAATTTATGCAAAAAAAAATATTTCTGTTTCTAACATAACTACAAATTTGAGTTTAATTCATTTATAACCATATTATAAATTAATATCAACTCAATCTAACTCTATTCAATACGAATATAATATATATATATGTATGTATGTATGTATATCAGGATTATAATTAATTATCCTGTATATCTACTCAAACCAATCCAATCAAATAGATAAATAATTACCCACATATATTATCCTACCTCTTCTAGGTAATATTTTATATATATATAATTACAGAGATTTATATTGCAAAGTAAATTCAAAGTTATAATTCCACTCACCTGATCTGTAAATTCCAAAGTGTCTAAATTTAGTCCAAGTACATACTATGTCATAAACAATCTCACCATGAGTGTAATGGCAAAGACCGCGTCTTTATTGGACCTTGTATGCAAAAGATAAGAATCAAATATGAAATGAGTTTATTTAAAATAATTAATCTCATTAATTACCTTAATTAACCTAACCTTTCTTCCCCCAAAATATCATATCCCGTACACAATGATACATGCACACCCAAATTTTTACTGCCTCTCTGTTAAACGACAAACTGATTCTTCCAACGTGTCACACTTCCCATACTCTCCACAATGGTGCCAAGCTCGTGTCGCCCGACCACTACTATAAAAACGTGACACCTGCTTCCTTCCTTCGACCTCAAAATGTCACGCCACCCTAGACACCATCGCACCACTCCAATTAGCCACCACCAACTCTTCTCCGCACGAGAAACTCAATGCCACACTCGCCTTCTCCTAGCTCCGCCTCTATCTCTGCTGAACCCAAACCCTAATCGTCGACCATTAAAAGTCGCCCTTAGCTAAGCACTACCGCACCCCTCAACGTCCACATAAATTTAATCCTCCTTTGCCACAAGTTCGACGGACCTAGTCTCGTGGCTTTACATGTTTTAGCTCTATTTTTAATTCAATGAGGGGGGAGAAGCTTTTTGTTCAATCCTGGAAGAGGAAAAGAGTGAAAGTGAGAGAGCAAATAAAAATATCTAGCGTTTTTGGGTGTGTGTATACATATACATATATACATATATATATATATATTGTAATATATATATATATGTATGTATATATATTGTTTCTTAAATAAATCGCCTCACATTTTGAGTTTGTAAAATCAAACAGTACGTCAGATCAACAAGAAACTCATCGGTGCACATCACCTCGCTTTTCATGCCCCGATGGTATAAATTTCATCGCCATCCGCGACGGTGCTCGATGATGATAATTTCACGTATTTCGAGGTCGTTTTGACCATTGGATCGCCTAATTCCAAAAATTCCTCAATGTACATCTCATGATGAAGTCCTCATCCTAGAATCACAAACCATCAATCGAGATCTCATTAGACTTGGTTATGCATGAATTTTTAAAAAATTCCTATAACAATATGTCAATCATAAAAATACCATGACTCCAAATATATCAATATTTATACTCATTTTGATTCGAACATCGATCCTGACTTAATGGAAGTGGTCTCAAGTCCTAATTTGCCCGTATGTGAAAAGTTAGATTTTTGGACCTTCAATTAATCGACGATTCAATATTCAAATTAATTATTTAAATATTCAATCAAAAAAATATGAGTTGTTACATCCATCCAATCAAACTTATGCCATGAATAGAACATGTGATAATGTGTAGATGCAACTAATGTAGCCCCTATATGAATGCAAAATCATGGCATATATGTATATGTGCAAAACATCCAAAATATACATTCTATATGTATGCAATATATATATACATAAAATCAAATCCCATAGTAAAACATAAGCCACCATCAAAATATACCATACCAACAGATTTCCTAATTTATCCTAGAAAACAAAATATGGAAAACATACTAGAAAAGAGTGAAGGATAAGAAGCTCTAATATTCTCCACTAGTTCCCAAGTACTCTCTACGAGGTCACTTACAATTTGCACCAAAATGTAGCTGAAACACCTAGAGAATTAGAATAGAGAAAAAACGTGAAGAAAGTAAATGAAAACGTAAAATAACAAGACAGGCAAGCTTTTTAGTGGTTCGGCCAATCGTTGCCTACATCCACTTAACTTTTTTTTTAACTTATTTGGTTATTGTTTACAAGAGATGTTCTTATGGATTGGTGATGATCCCCGAGGTTATAGGAGAAGTACATAAAATTGTTAGGAGAGCAAAAATGGTCCCCCAAATGATGCCCCTCCTCCTCTTTTTATAGCTGAGGGTCATCGGAATTTTCTCACCCATGTTCTCACCTACTTTCCTCACTTTCCAGGGAGTGTTAACCGAAGAAGATCATGGCCATGTCATCAAATTTTAGGGATTGATACCGATCCATACTAGGTATCGGTACCCATCCATGACCTTGCTTCTTAGACCATGACCTTCCTCTTACGAATACTTGGCAACTTGTATCTTGTTCCTAGGCATCAAGTTGTTTAGATATGAGCTCGAGTTTGAGTGAGTTCCCTAGTTCGGATGTCAGTTAAAGATTTTGGTTTTCCCATCAATCGTTTGAGTTGTACCTAGTTGGCAAACCATCATCTAATCGCATGTTTGAGTTGACAAGGTCCTTAGCCCTACATTTCAAGAAGATCGAGAAGTTTTAGGGCAACTTCCATGGATCAGTACCGATCCGTGGTCATGGATCGGTACTGATTCATGACTTTGATTAGTATTCGAGCGTGGATCTTTCACTTGGATTTGTTTAGTATGCCTACCATTTTAGGAGTTTTTGGCAAGTTGGTAACTTTGTATGTTGACTTTGTTCGACATCCAAGTTTGGTCATTATCATTCTAGATTCCTGCTTGGTAATTCCTCTATTTAACCGATCGAGCTTATTAAATACGGCATGTTCACAAGGCTGGATAACAATTGCCCCATAAAGCACGCCTTGTGAATGGAAGGTGTGCTTTGCTCAAGATCTAATATCGAAGTCAACGAAACATTAGTGGCTGAATTTTCTGGCTATCAACCCACCAAACCGTGGTGAAGGGTTCCTTTGGATTCACCTGTAAATCAAAGATCACTCTGGACCATTATAGGTAGGAAATTGAGTCCTGGCTCAAGTGCTGCCATAGATAATCATTCTGTATTCCCCTAAAATTATTATATCATGTGTTGTGTCACAAATTACCATCATTTGATGTTCATTTGAGAGTTAGCAATCACATGTTAAAATCAATGGCTCGATTTGATAACCGCTAACCAATCGTTTCAAGGTCAAATGACGTTCAAAACCAAAGTCTAAATTTTGGTTTCTACGAGTCATGTATTCGATGACCAATTTAATGCTCGACACTCCAGATCGTTAACAGAATCTGCAGCCTTTCCGGCCCGTTAGTTAAACCTCGATCTTTCTAAATCGTTATTTCGATCCATGATCTTCTCGGATCATTTAACATCCAACTAGGGCTCGATCTCTCCGGATCTTTGTTGAGTCCAATCTGCTTGCTCTCCGGCAAGGGGCTCAATGATCAAAGCAGGTCCATATGTTCATTTTCCAGTAAAGGGACCTACTCTCGTACAAGCCTAATACGCTTGCTCTCTCGCATATTATGGCAATTGCCCTATCTATCTAGGCAGGGCTACCATGATCAATATCAGTTGTCATATAAAAGTGGATTTCAAAAATCAAGCATTCATTTACAAAGTTCAAATTCAAACATCATACACACATCACCACATCTATCTAGGCATTACAGCCTAGCATCCAACCTAGAGCGTGCCTAAAGACCGAACAAGGTCTCGTACACGAGTAAGTGGCTTTACTATTATACCACATCATTTATTGAATTTAGAGACAAAGTGCGGCAAAACGAACCATACTCCCTATTATCCCGATCATGAGATAACTATCCTTCACCTAGATCTAAGGCCGCTTCGATTTTGCTACAGATGGTGGCTACTCCTGTTCCATCACTATAGCTCGGTTTCTTATGTACTGTTGTAGATGGATGGTGCTAACTACTCCTAAATCAAATCACAAAGATGTATACAATCATTTGTTTCGTGTCCATCTAGATCATGGAATAAGCAATACTTTTTCGATCTTCTTTCTCGGTTGGTGTTTTATTTCATCATTGGTTTTCGATGGGGAATATGCCCCTGGTATCAAGGTAAATCCACTCCGGGGTCTTATTCAATTCTATGTGGGAAGAGTATTTTGGTTCCCTTCTTTACCGCTTTGGTTCTCCAATGCCATCATCAGCCTTTTGCTTTTCTTTGTCTTTACTAGATCCTACTCCGTACGGTCCTCTACCATCCACAACATTACTTATTCCTTTCATCTTTGACATACTCTTGATGCAAGTAACTCTAAGCCTCATGGTAGAATTGTATGAGATCCGCTGTTGGATCCCTTTCCAATTTAACCTTACAATATATCTTACTGGAAACTCCTGAAACTGTCACCATCAAAACCTGCGATGGATCTGGCTTATGAACCATAGCAGCTGCTGCATTAAACCTAGTCAAAAAACTTCTTAGGGTCTCTCGGCCCTTTGCTTCATGGTCGAAAGCATTATCACAAAATTTGTTCTTGAAATGTGAAATCTTAACTACCTCATGAATCCATTCACTAACTCAATCCATGTGCTGATGGAACGGATCTCCAAATGTCTAAACCACATTGCTACCAAGTTCGTCAAATACAAAGGGAATAACCATCCTATTACTTCTTTAAAAGCACACAGCACCTCCATATGTCAGGTGTGTCTCATTAATTGAACCGTTGGATCGGTTTTTCCATCGTACAAATCCAGCATCGACAGCTTGAAATCAGGTGGATTTCTTACGTACCGGATGTTAAGTGTGAATGGGTTCTTTGTCACATTTTCCAGGCTCTGTCTGGTGGTCGACCTCTCAATGCTTGCCTAACTCTCTCGGTAATTCTATCATCATCATCAAACGGAGGTCTCCGCTCCATATTCTCATTCTTCCCCCCGTTCCTACGGGAAAATTCTGGCACGTTACTCCTCCCGTAGAATGTTCACATTTTGATTCACGTTCTGGTGTCTAGCAGCATTCCTCAAAAGAGCATCTCCAAGTTTTGGGTTCAAGTCATTATTTCCCTCATTGATTCTTGGATCGGTATCAATTCATGTCCTTGGATTGGTACGATCCATAGTGCTTCTATGAGGGTTGCTTCAACCCGCTCCACTTCGATCCCAACTGTTTGTCCCACCTTTTGGCCTTCAAATTTTCTTTTCAGCTATTCCAATCATCGCTCGTTTTTCCATTCTTATGAGGAATCCCCTCATCATTCCTTCCTGGCGGGCTATGATTTTCTCTTGCGTTTCTATCATCATTGTTTCCATTTCATCTCTGGTTATGTAGATGGAAGGGGGGTTAGATCCTGAGGACATTTCCTAGCTGCCCCCATGTCCTTGTTGGCTTCCTCCAATAGCGGTTTTCCTGGTTGATGGTCTCGTCATCCTTTTCAATCTCAAGTCTCAAGTTGTTGAATTCAAGTATTTCTCAGTGAAAGCACCAAATGTGGCACAAACACCCAAAGAATTAGAATAGAGAAAAAACATAGAAAGTAAATGAAACAATAAAATAACAAGACACACAAGCTTTATAGTGGTTTGACCAATCGTTGCCTACGTCCACTTAACTTTTTTTACTGATTTAGTTGTTGTTCACAAGAGGAGTTCTTATGGATCGGTGCTGATCCCTGAGATTATAGGAGAAAAATTCATAAGAGAGCAAAAAGGTCCTCCAAATGATGCCCCTCCTCCTCTATTTAAAGCTCAGGATCATTGGAATTTTCTTACCCATGTTCTCACCTACTTTCTCCACTTCTAAGGAGTACTAACCGAAGAAGATCATGGCCACATCATAAACATTCAGGGATCAGTACCGATCCATACCAAGGATAGGTATCGATCCATTAAATTGCTTCCTGGACCACAACCCTCCTCTTATGAATACTTGGTTGACTTGTATCTTGGTCCTTGGCATCAAGTTGTGTGGATATGAGATTGAGTTTGATTGAGTTCCTTGGTTCGAATGTTGGTTAAAGCTTTTGGTTTGCCCACTAATCATTTAAATTGCACCTTGCTTAGTGAACCATCATCTTGTTGGAAATGAAGATTACAGATCTTAAGACTGGAATAACACTAGAGGGGGGTGAATAGTGTTTTATGGATTTTTTAAATCTTATTGAATTTTATTCAATTTAAACACCAACAAATGCAATTCACAAACACAGATATAAGCACAGAATTAGACATAGATACAAATACTAAATAAAAGCAGTAAAGGAAAGAACACACCAGGATTTTATACTGGTTCGGAGTTACCCTACATCCAGTCCCGTACAATCGTACGGATTTCTTATCAAAATAATCTCCCAGATTACACCCTCGGTTTCAAAGCTACGAGGTACACCCTCCTGTATTCGAGTCCAGGGCAAACCCTCTTGATTTAACCACGCTACAAGATCACCTAATTGATTTCCAGGGCTACAATCACACCCAATTGATTTCAAGGCTCAACCGCACCTTTTACTCAACAGTTTGATTTACAAAAGATTCTATAACTCTGAATAGCACTGAGACCTTATGGAGAGAGTGGTAGAGAATCAAACAAGAGATAATCAAGTTTGATTCACTTGGCATTTCGGTAGAGTATAGTTTAGGATTCTTTAGAATAATATGGAAGATGAAGAGGAAAGAAAATAAATGAAATCTGAGAAAAAATTCGTCTAGAACTTACTGGTATTTATAGTAGAGCAACAGCCATATTTATTCGTGAAAGGATACGACGAATAGACACTTCTTTTGAAAATTGAAATTTGAAAATAAAGGACACCATGTCGACATGGGGGTTTGAGGGATGTCGACATGCTCAAGGAAAAATTGATGTTTTGATTTTCTTATTAAAATTGGTTTCTATAATTTGTCAAAACAATTTCTAAACTTTGTATATAAATTTGAATATAGTTTAGACGTATAAAAGAGTTTAGAAAATAATTTTTAATATATATAATCTTAATCTATAAAGTGATTTAAAATCCGAGTATATAAATATTTTAAAGATAAATATTTAAAACAAGAGATGGTTTAAAAACAAGGACAATTTTGAAATCAAAATATTAAAAATGATAAAAATAGTTTTGAGGCTAAAATATTTCAAACAAGAGAGATGTCTTTTTGAAAAGAAATTTTTTAAAACATTTTTAAAAATCAAGAGATATATTTTTGAAAAACATTTATAAAATTAGTGGATATCAAAATAGGACCACTATATGTTCCACTAGATATTGTCGTGGGTTCCATCCCACTAGGGTTCCATCCCTTTAACAGGCTCGAAGTGGATTCCATTCCACGAATAAATTTCGCATAAAGATGTAAGTGCTTTCAAGAAGTTTTAACATAATTCTAGACTAACTACATTATCTTGTACTGTTTGAAATCTTGAACTCTTGATAACTTGATTTCTTGATACTCATGAGTCTTCAATCTTGATATCTTCGATCTTTAAATTCATCAGTCTTGTATCTCTATACCGTACAGTCTTCATTCTTGGTACCTGCATGTTTATATTCTGCATATACATATATATCTAAACCATAACGTTAGTATTTATATTTTATAACAAGTCATAAGGTTGTTGTCATCAAAACCATCATCTCAAGAACTAACAATCTCCCCCTTTTGATGATGACAACCTTTGTTTATAAAATATATTCTAACTCTATTCTTACTCTACTTTAACTCCCCCTTAATCTAACAACTTCCCCTTAATCTACTAACCCCCCCTTAATCTATGCCTAACTATCCTATTTTATAATTCTCTCCCTTTGTCATCAACAAAACCATCCTAAAACCATAAAACTATAAAACTCCCCCTTAAACTAATACTAGAACAAAGTATAGTAAATGGAATGTGAAAGACATTAACATAATTATATTATAATTATTCAATACATAAATATGTATAAGTATATTTCAGACAATCCAATCAACACACACATCAAATCCAATCATGTCAAACAAGTCAAACAAATCAATCAAGTAAAATAAGTCAATCAAGTCAATCAATTCAAACAAGTCAATTAATTCAAACAAGTCAATCAAGTCAAACAAATCAAAAATTAATAACCCCATACTATAAGACAATAATATAAACTCCCCCTAAATAAAATACACTTGTTATGTGTACATGTATGCAATATGTAGTTTGTAATGCAGTATGAAATGTATGACATATGCAATGTAGCATGAGATGATATGCAGAATGAAGTGCAACTTATGATGCAAATGATTATGATATTTCATGCATTGTAATTTATGATGTAATATGCAATGAAATGTGATATGAAATAGGATGCATAATGATATGTAATATGAAATAAAATGATAACGAAGTAAAAATAATAATATGCAGAATGATATGATGATATATATTCTATGGTAAGAGATATTCAGATTATAAGATAAACATGAGTGATAAGTAACATCTAATTGACAAGCATATATATATATGTATGTATGTATGTATGTATGTATGTATACATATATCAAACTATTTATTATAAATTACTTCAACCAAACAAAATTTAATACACACCAATTACTAGACTTAGGTTAAGGAAACTAATGAATGAGACCGAAAGAGTAGTAAAGACAATAGTTTAAAGGTAATAAATGATATTAAAACTATAACATATTCATGAAAGGTAGTAATCAAACTCAATATCAAAATCAAATTGCTAAGAAATATGGATTTAACCTATATATATGATCAATATGGTTTTTTTAAATTAATACCCTCCTTATTTAATTTCTTTAAAATAATTTTTTTTAACTTAATTGTTTTTTTAGGAATCTAAACTTCCATGTTTATAAAATACTTAACTTACTAATTAAAACCTATATATTAAATTATTATTGATTAAAATATTTAAAAACATGTTTAAACACCTTTTAAAAAAAATATCATAATGAAATATTAAAATAACAAAGATTGAAAAACTAAAATAAACATGTGTCATATTAAGGCCTCTTACATTAAAAATTTTAGTTAATTATTAAAAAATATTTAAACATGAAATTAATTTTAAAATATTCTAATATAAGTTAGAAAATAACTCTAAAAAGAATAGAGAAAAATACTTAATTTAAATATCATTTTACATAGTTTAAAGTTTCAAATAGAAAAGACAGCATTTACAGAATGCTATAAAAAGTTTTTGCAGTAAAATATATTCAAAACATTATAAAACAGAAACTGCAGCATTTAACAAATGTTGTGAAAAGTTTCTGAAACATTACAGTGTTTCATAGCACAGTAATGCTATAAAAACGAATTTGCAGTGCTTAAAAACGTTAACAGAAGCAAAGACATCATTTTAGAAATGCTATCTAAAGTTCTGGACCTGTTTTTAACATGATTTTGCACTAATTTTACGACTGGATTTTGACATGTAAATAATTGATTTTTGATCCAATTTTTTTATAGTAGTTAATATAATTAAAGTAAATAAAAAACATAAAGAAAAATAATGAAAAAACATGTGTAAAGACACTTGGCATTATGCATGTAAAAATGCTTTTATTAAAGAACAAGTGTAATGACACATGTCATTTTGCCTGTATGTCACTATCTATTTATATGACAAGTGCCATGTGATGTGGCGCAATCTTATTAAATGAAGAAATCTATAAATAGAGCCTTATTCTAACATTCTAAATTCATTCTATTAATTTCTTAAAGACATAAAATTAGTATCTTAAAAGAAATAGAGTATGAAAAGTAAAAACACCATTAGAAAAGTTGAAATCACGAATGAAGATATGCTTATCTACTTAGTATAGTTGTAATAAATTAGTAGTAAGATTTTATTTGAAAGGAAACACATTTTAAAAGACTTTAAAAAAATTTAGACCGGTATATCGATATGTATACCATGGTGTGTCACTGTGTCGACATATGGACCAAAATATCAAAACTTATAAAAGAGATAAATTTCTATACCTAACTAAATGCATAAATATATATTCCTAATGCAACAATAAAGATGAAATAATAGTAAAGCGTATCATTTTTTGCACTCCTCTATCTTTCTAAATTTGTTGTTCTTCCATTGTCGTGAACCACACATTTATATCTTTCAGAATTTGACGACGAGATCTGTTTTATTGCGACGGGCTTGTTTTTCTGGTCATCATAGTATATTCATTTTCTGAATTTGAAGACCGTATGAGAAAGATACAGATGATTTAGTAGATTGACCAACTTGGCGCCAAAACTTTGAATTTGAATTTTGAATGAATGGACACTTCAACCACTATAAATAGGCCCAACAGTCGCCACTTTTTATAAAACTTTCTCTTCTTCTTCTTCTTCCCGTTTTTCTATTTACTATCAAACTTCTAGAAGGCATATCTCCTTCGTTTTTTAATGGAATTGGATTAAACCAGCGGCTAATCGAAGAGGAAGGCAAGGGCTACGATCTAGTAATAGTTTGGTGATGAATTTGGACGGAATTGTGGTGCAATAGGCCGAACAGTAGAGAAATGCAGGAAATCCCGTGCGCAGTTTTCAGTTTTGGATAGCCAACTTCAAACTGTCATATCCCACTCAATTTTGATCGGAATTTGATGATCCACCCATCGAAACGACCGTGAGAACAAGAACTACAATCTGGAAAAGGAGTTGGGACAAAATACTCAAATATCTTTATGCAATTTGAAGAATACCATTGACAGTTTTGTTTTCTTTTTCTCTTTGTTCACCAAAACTTCATTTGACCATAACTTGGTCATTTCTTGACGGATTCGCATGAAACCAGTGACATTGTGAAGCAGATGGAGAGAAGTATAGTATTAAATCAAGTTGTAGATGAGAATCAAAAGTTTTGTATTGATCCGGTACCCATTTCATTGTTGATTGCCATTATATATCTATTTGTTCTTCTTCATCGATGAATGATTACATGGTATCTTTTAACCAACAGTCATTAGACATAGCTCTTCTCCTGCAAAACAACATAACCTTTTAAAGAATCAAATGACTTTTCAAATAACTAAATATAGTTTTAAACAACAATATCATGATGATTCTGTAACATATTCATATGAAAATAGTGTTAATAATTTTATCAAAAAAAATTGCCATTTTAAATATTTTCAAAAACCAGATTATGAAAATTTTGAAAACCAATGCTCTGATACCAAATGTTGGAAATGCGGATTACGGATCTTATGGCTGGAATAACACTAGAGGGGGGTGAATAGTGTTTTATGAATTTTTTAAATCTTTTTGAATTTTATTCAATTTAAACACCAACAAATGCAATTCACAAACACAGATATAATCACAGAATCAGACACAGATGCAAATACTAAATAAAAGAAGTAAATGAAAGAACAAAATAGGATTTTATACTGGTTCGGAGTTACCCTGCATTCAGTACCGTACAATCGTACAGATTTTTTATCAAAATAATCTCCCAGGTTACACCCTTGGTTTCAAGGCTACGAGGTACACCCTCCTGTATTCAATTCCAAAGCAAACTCTCTTGATTTAACCAGGCTACAAGATCACCTAATTGATTTTCGGGGATACAATCACACCCAATTGATTTCAAGGCTCAACCGCACCTTTTACTCAACAGTTTGATTTACAAAAGATTCTATAACTCTAAATAGCACTGAGATCTTATGGAGAGAGTGGCAGAGAATCAAACAAGAGATAATCAAGTTTGATTCACTTGGTATTTCGGCAGAGTATAGTTTAGGATTCTTTAGAATAAATGTGGAAGATGAAGAGGAGAGAAAATAAATGAAATCTGATAAAAAATTCGTTTAGAACTTACTGGTATTTATAGTAGAGCAACAGCCATATCTATTCGTGAAAGGATACGACGAATAGACACTTCTTTTGAAAATTGAAATTTGAAAATAACGGACACCATGTCGACATGGGGGGTTGAGGGATGTCGACATGCTCAAGGAAAAATTGATGTTTTGATTTTCTTATTAAAATTGGTTTCTATAATTTGCCAAAACAATTTCTAAACTTTGTAAATATATTTGAATATAGTTTAAACATATAAAAGAGTTTATAAAATAATTTTTAATATATATAATCTTAATTTATAAAGTGATTTAAAATTTGAGTATATAAATATTTTAAAGCTAAATATTTAAAACAAGAGATGGTTTAAAAACAAGGAAAATTTTGAAATCAAAAAATTAAAATGATAAAAATAGTTTTGAGGCTAAAATATTTCAAACAAGAGAGATGTCTTTTTGAAAAGAAAGTTTTGAAAACATTTTTAAAAAACAAGAGATATATTTTTGAAAAACATTTATAAAATTAGTGGATATCAAAATAGGACCACTATATGTTCCACTAGGGTTCCATCCCTTTAACAAGCTCGAAGTGGATTCCATTCCACGAATAAATTTCGAATAAAGATGTAAGTGCTTTTAAGAAGTTTTAACATAATTCTAGACTAACTACATTATCTTGTACTGTTTGAAATCTTGAACTCTTGATAACTTGATTTCTTGATACTCATGAGTCTTCAATCTTGATATCTTCGATCTTTAAATTCATCAGTCTTGTATCTCTATATTGTACAGTCTTCATTCTTGGTACCTGCATGTTTATATTCTGCATATACATATATATCTAAACCATAACGTTAGTATTTATATTTTATAACAAGTCCTAAGGTTGTTGTCATCAAAACCATCATATCAAGAACTAACACATCTAATCATATGTTTGAGTTAACGAGGACCTTTGCCCTGCATTTCATGAAGATCGAGAAGTTTTGGGGCGACTTCCATGGATCGGTGCCAATCCATGACTTTGATTGGTATTCGAATGTGGATCTTGCACTTAAGTTTATTGAGCATGACTACCATTTGGCGAGTCTTTGGGAAGTTGGTAACTTTATCTCATGACTTTGTTCGATATCCAAGTTTGGTAGTTATCATTCTAGATTCCTGCTAGGTAATTTCTCTATTTAATTGATCGAGCTCATCAAATACAGCCTGTTCACAAGGGTGGGTAAATTTACCTATTGGACTCTAACCAATTTAACCACTTTTTTTCAGAGTTGCTTTATCCTACGCTTAATGATGCGAGTAGGTGCATGATGAACAAGTGAGACTCTCTCAATAGCAGCCGCCTTTAACCAACTTGGATCGACTACAATAGCTGAATCATGTAAAGACTTTCACAGGGGCGACACATGGGAAACATCATGAACTCCCACTAATTTTTCAGGAAGTTTCACTCTATATGCTAACTCTCTCCAATATCGAAAAAGCTCTATAAACCTCGATTCCAGCTTTTCCGAACTACCAAATGTTGTAATTTGTTAGTTAGGGGGCCTTCATTAAAACCATGTCACATACTATAAATTTTAACTCTATATATCTCCGGTCAGCATACAATTTATGTATATCCTGCACAGTTTTCATCTTTTTACAAATTAAATCTACCTTCTATAAAATCTCCCTGATCATCTCTAGTCCAAAAACAATCTCGTCTATAGTGTCCCACCAACAAGATGGAGATCTGCATGGTCGCCCATACATGCCTTGAATAATTCCATCCTAATACTTCCCAGATAGCAATTATTACAAGGAAACTCTACCCTTGGCAAGTGATCTTCCCAAGAACTTCCAGAATGCAAAAACACAATAATTACTCCAACCTTTGATTCACTTGCTAAGTTTTCCCCTTTGTATGTAAACGATAGGCTATACTCAAACTTAATTTAGTGCCTAAGGCATCCTAATAACTCCTCTAGTAAATAGTAGATCCCGGTCACTATCAATACTAGAAAGAACTCTGTGCAGCTAAACTACATCTTTAACACATAAAATTTCCGAAGATGTAGATGTCCCCATACTCCTAATCAGACAAAATAAGTGCATTTGGTTAGTCGATCAACAATAACCCAAACACTCTCAATTAACTTTCTGCTTCTAGGTGGTCCATTAATAAAGACCATTAAAATACTTTTCCACTTCCATTATGGAATATCTAAAGGCTTTAATAACACATCAGGCTTTTCTTCTCGGCCTTAACTCTCAGACATGTCAAACACTTCAAATGAGCTCTCCTACATATCTCTTCATACCCGGTAAGTAGAATACCCTCTTCATCTCTTGACATATTTTGTCATCGTCGGGATTAATAGTCATCCAAAAACTATGGGACTCATTAAGTACTAAGTCAATCCGCTATATAGTTATTGGAACACACAACCTACCATCGATATGCAACCAACCTCTAAAATCAATGGAATAACAATCTTAATAATTCGAATGCTTGCCTCTACTAAGCTACTAAAAAATACCTAATAATTATATGCCTTGCCTCTAATTCAAACTAATACAGTTCATAAATATAGGCCGAACATCTAATGCTGCAAATATCCCTAGTGCTAGACCTAAGAAAGGTTGGAAATCAAATGCAAAAATGAACTCCAAGTGTTCCCACTCCAAAAAATAGAACAAGCATTGCATCATACTTAAGGCATTTGCTCAACATTGCCCCTTCCTGGAGTATACGAAATCAAATCATATGATGCCAATAATTCCATCCATCTCTACTCTCACAAATTCAAATCTAATACTTCAGGGATGTATGATCTGTAAACAACTCAAATCATTCCTTTAAAAGAAATGTCTCTAAGATTTGAGAGCAAAAACAATTGCTGACTACTTAAGATCATGAGTTGGTTAATTTTCCTCGTGTACTTTTAGCTGTCGACAAACATAACAAAGACTATACCCTCCTTCATTAAAACAATGCCAAATCCTATACTGTAAGCATCGGTATACATAGTAAATGGTATCGTACCATTAGGAAGTACCAAAATCGGTGCATAAGTCAATAATTCCTTTAAGTAATAAAAGCATGCTTACACTTTGAATTCCATTTGAAAACCAATTTTTTCATAAAAATGCATGTCAATGGGGAAGAAATATTTGCAAAGCTTTAATAAACTTTCAATAATAAACATCCAAACCAAGAAAACTTATTACCACTATAGCATGTTTTGATACATGTCAGTCTTGAACTATAACAACCTTACTCAGATCAACCGACAATCCATGCTCAAAATAACATGACTGAGAAAGCAAACTTCTTTGCGCCAAAAGTGATACATAGAAAGTTTCGCTTTTAATTAATGCCTACGCACATTATTAAGAATTTCTCTCAAATGCAACTTGTTCTCTTCTTCGCTTTTCGAATAAACAAGTATATCATCTACGTATACCACCACAAACTTATTCAACAATCCTCTGAAGACTCGACTCATAAAATCAATGAAATATGTTAGGGCATTAGCCAGTTTGAATAGCATAACTAACCACTCATAAACTCCATCGGCTGTGTGAAAAGCGGTTTTATGAATACTGTTGTAGGCCATATGCAGCCGATAGAATCAAGTAGCTAAGCTAACCTGAGGAAATATCCATGGTTCAACTAATTGATCAAATAAGTCATCAACACACAATAGTGGGTAGTGATTTTTTTTGTCAACTTATTCAATTCACAATGGTCAATGTAAAGTCTTAAGGAGTCATCTACTTTAGTAGCAAAAACAACAGGCGCACACCATTTTAAAATGCTGCTTCAAATGAAATTCTTCTCTATTGATTCTTTCATCTATTTACCATGCTTGCGTCTTTCTCTAGGAGCCATATGCCTAAGTGGTAAGGCAACAAGCCTGGCATTCAATCTCCTTTATAAGGAGGAAGATTAGAGACTTTAGCAAAAACATTTGGGATATCCTAAACTATAGGAATGGAAGATAATTCATCTTATGACAGGTTCAAGGAATACAACTAGCTTAGCATAATAGAACCATTAGGCTCACAATAAACATCAAGGTTGCGCCTACAAAAAGTACCTACGTGAATAACCCTTCTATCATAGTCCAACGCTACCCCATACACAGACATTAGTCCATCCCTAGAATTAAACTAAAACTTGAAAATGCTAGTATGAATTCATTGCAATCATTTTTACCTAAAATATATTACTTCAAACCCCGACAAATCATGGATCAATCCCCCAATGGGAATCGATACCATAATAGGGTCAACCACAATACTAGTCTCTAAATGAAATTCAACTACTAACTTACTCGAAATAAACGAGTGAGATGCTCATATGTCAAATAAAATGTGAATATATTAATCAAAAATAGTTAAAGCACATTTCATAATAAATTTCATTCCCTTATTAACAATTGGGGCTACACTTGAGCTAGGAACAATATTAAGTGCATAAGATGGAACTGTCCGAGTAGTAGTCTTAAGTAAGGTGGGAAACTCATAATTTATATGCCCAAGTTGGTTGCAATTGAAACATTTGATTTTCGAGACAATCACTTACTGTACTTTTCTATGTGCCCTCTCATATTGCACCATCTGCATTTAATTATTGGTTTTTTTGCTTTGCCTTAAGCTTCTCTACCTGCTTCACCTTTGCATTTATTCTCACTATTACAAATAACAATTATTACAGTGCAAGTAAAACATTGAAGAAATTTTTAACGTTGCAATTATAAACGTCGTACAATGACATTGTGTAATAGGTCTTGAACTTTTAATAGCAAATAATTAGAACTTGTAAAAAGTTGATTATCTATAGCATTTGTATTCTTGTTAATGCTAAAAATGGATCAACACCCAAGACTGAGTTGAAGAGAACCTGTAAGACCTAGATCTAGCAGATAGTATTGAAAATAAAAGAAATAGAAAAGGGAGATAAAGGATTTTTATAGTGGTTCGGCAATCTATGGCCTACATCCACTTTATAGTTTTTATTGATTTTAGTTAACATAGAATTATAGAGTACAAGTCACCAATACTTGGTTTTAACAGGTTTTATGGCCTAGAACTACAAAAGTAGTTGCCTAGGTGATTATTGTGAGGGAGGTAGGTGATGAAGAAGAGAAGCAGAGTTTAGATCAACCAAGATCCTTCTTTAGTTGTAGTAGGGCTGATATTTATAGGAAGAGAGTAGCTAGTGTTAGAAGTCCACTTGAGTTGAAGCCAAAGAGAGAGCCCAGAGATGTACACGTAAGCTCATGGGCCTATGTGCCATAAAAACCTTTCTACCGAGTGGCCAACCACTCGGTACCAAGTGGTTTGTTTAAGTGTAAACCTTTGGTTCTTGTTTGCATTGCGCTTTTATCAACCACTCGATGTATTTTAGGCTTTGTTCCACTGACATCGAGTTAGTTCTAGTCATTTTCTTGATAACACTTGAATTGTCCTACTTTCTTGGCTTTCTTCTCATTAATCTTATGAATCGCTCAACTTTTTCTAAGAAAAGCACATGACCCCGAGTGGTTGGAGATGTAGACAAGGTACATGAAGAATGCGACCAAATTGGCTTGAATGGACCACTCGGTACCGAGAGGAATCACTCGGTACCAAGTGGTTTCCTTAGCCAAAAATTCTTGAAACCTCTTGTCTTCCAATCTTCTTCCCTTCTGATCGTGTTTCCAATTTCCTGAGTCATTTCGTCTTCATCTTGTCCTTGTTCTTAGAGTCAAATTTTGCTTAGTTAAATACCTAGTTAACACTTGTCCCCTAGAGTATGCTTTCGTTGAAAACAAAGCATGCTCTAGATCGAGACAAGGCCTTGACTGCTATCTCATGAATTCAAGTCGATGGTCCGGGCATTGCTTCGGAACGTTACTCCTATTTAGTTGACATTCCTTCAACTGCTTTGCATGGTTGGATTTCCATTCTTCTCACTAAGGATTGGATATATGCTTTGGAGATTGCTTCACGCTCTAGATGAATATACTCTGCTTTTTCCTTGCATTCTACGTGATTTCAAGGCGCAAAAAAGCTCTCGGTGCCAAGTCCTTCCCTTATCCAATTAGGACTTAGAAAAAATCATAGCTTTACTTTTCCCACTGGTTCAACTTTGTGTCGAGTATGTTGAGCTTCCTCTCATGTTGCCGCCATTTTCCTTGCCTCCAACCAACTCCAAGTGTCGCGATCTCCTAACACCGCCTCCCAGTTCCAATCGCCGTCGTCGCTTAACCGACTACCTCCCTCGATTCCAACCGAATCCACTCGCACCTTAACCTCTCGTGCTCGAGTGTTTGAGCACTATTCACTGACCTGAATTCCAAGTTATTGAAGGTGGGCGATCGGTGAAGGACTTTGTAATGGCGATTGTAAGGATATGGCTATTTGCAATTGGAAGGTGATGGTTGGATTTGTGTTGCACTTGACCTCTAAGGTTTTGTCTCGGTAATGTGCATGCCGTTCCAAAGACTAATCCATCCCTGTGACTCGACCTATCTCCTAACAAAACACGGCTAGGTTCTCATCCTCGTTTGAACTCCGATATGACGGTTCACATCTGAGAATGGACATAATGGATGATTTCATTACACTGCTTTTCCATTTTTGCATTTCTTGTATTCCTAAAAAAAGCTTCTGCATCGCCCCGGATAGCGGCTCTATTATCGATTACTCATTGATAATGGGTAAGTTTCAAAATATAATCTCAAAGTACGTCACAGCTCATTTTTCTAGCACGAGCGAGTTGTCTACACAGGATGATCTATTCGTGATATTCAGGACACTGGGCGCACAATGCATAGATTAACACTTCTCACTTGCCTCGGTAAACGCTCAGAATCCGAATAGTCAATGCATGTCAACTTCCTTTAGATTCTGGGCATTGGTCACAGAGGCTTATTATTCAAAATAAAGCTTACCTGACCGTGTTAAATGCCAAGTTTTATTATTTAGAATGACTCATCGATCGCCTTGATTCAAATCCGTTGAAGGCACATCAAATCCTTCTGAGGCTGGGTCTGTTACAACTTAGGCTTCACCTATGATCTCGATAGACCTTTCCAACCAACTACATCTGAATCACAAGGTTCATTGGTTCTAGTTGTTCCAGTGGTGAATCAGCCACCTCTGTTGAATGTTCTTGTAGGTCTAAGAATATTGAATGATCCTCCAAAGCAAGTGCCAATGATTCTGATGGCTAGGATGCTTCACAATACCTGTCTTCAACATGGTATTCTCGAAGAGGACATTCTTCTTCTTAGAAAGTGTAACAACCCTGGTTTGGAGGTTACCTGCCAATATTGAATTATAACGATAGTTATAATTTAATATTGTAAATTAAATTAAAATTGGAGAAATTAAATTGTTTATTTGGAATAAACAATGAATTTTGGAATTCAAAATGAGAAAATGAAATTCCAAGCTTTATTTTATTTTGTTTGGAGTGATAATAAATTGAATATGGGCTTTAAATAATGAAAATGATTTCATTTTAGAGAAATGCAATAATTATATTAATTATTTCACATTTGCTTCTTTTAATAATTTTTAAAAGAAGTATGTAATTTTTAAAGGTGGTTTATTGAAATAAAAGGTGGAAATTGGGTTAAAAATAAGTTTTGGCTATAAATAATGTTTTGAAATGGTTTGAAATATTTTTCTAAGTGACAAAATAAATTTTGTGGAATTTTAGAAGTTAAAAAACAATGTTTTGTTCATTTATTTGAGTAAATGGTGCATTTTTGTTAAATAAAGGATTTAATAATAAAAAATGTTTAAAAATACAAATTAATATTTTTTAAATGATAGAAAATGTTTTATTTTATATGTATACAAGTTTTCACATTTTTCTTGTGTGAAACTTGAGAGAAAATGCATTTTTCTTTTTGTGTATATGTGATATATGCATATATTTTAACTTGTGTTGTTTAATTAACTTAAACCAATTGTTCTATTTTTGTTTCAACCCATTTGGCTCATTAACCTTTAACCAGTTGAGAAATAAGAAATAGTGATTAGCTGTATGTTCATTTCATATTATCTTCTTCCTCTTCCACCTAAAAGCAAAAGTCAGTAAACACTTTACCAATTTCTCAAAATTCAAGCAAATTTCTCAATTAAAATTCAACAAAACAAAGGCTTTTTACAAACTAGTGATAAATCTAAGGTAATCCCCTCCAAACTACTGAATTTCATCATCAAAATCTTTTACAGCAAATGGTTTTCTAATTTTACTGTATATTTGTTTGCATGTTCTGTATTTGCTTTCTACAGGTTCTAAAGGCTTGTAATCTCAAGCATAGCTTCCTCTTTTCATCAAAAATCCGAGCTTTTTGCAACAAATCAGCAAGGTGAGTTGTATAAGCTCACAATTCAGCAAAAACAAAAGTGCCAAAGCTTGAAATTGTGAAAACAAATTAGCTTATGTTCGTTATTTCCTGTAGTTGAATTTTCCTTGTTTATAATCAGTTTCTGTTGCATCTTTGAGATTTTATAACTTTTGATTCCGACAATGAAATGCTGCCCGATTTCTTGCATTTAATAGCTTGCATGTTGAACTTCATCTCTGTAAATTTTGGTTGAAAAATACTATCGTTTGCATGTCGAAATTTGCTCTGCAACTTGAACAAAACTCTGGAAATCAACTGGAAAAAGTATGTATGCTAGGTCGACAGGCCAACCTCCCTAGGTCGACCTGCAGGTCGACCCAGATGCCTCCTAGCTCGACCGGTCGGTCGACCTAGGAAGGAGCAGGTCGACATCCAGGTCGACCTGGCCTTTGGGCCACTTCCAGCCCATTCTCTTGTGTGTTTTCGTGTTTTCCAGCCTATTCTGCTTCATTTCCAGCTAAATTGTGATGAATATCTGTTTGAGTGATTTTGTTTGTTTTGATTCGTTTTCGAGCACGGTTTTCTCCAAAAAAAAAATTCAAATGATTTTTAAAATTAATGAGCATTTCAAAATAATTAATATATAATATTTTAAAGTATTTTTAAGTGTAAAATCTATTTATTCTCTTTAATAAGGGAAATTTTCAAATAGGGTTTTCAAATTGATTTCAAAAATTGGTTTTCAAAGTTTGTTTTCCAGAGTAAATTATTTTAAACATAAATTACATGTTTTTGCACATTTCGAGCGAATGAGAAGGAGAATTAAACAGTTTGGTAAAACACATGGTATGGAACATGTGCGTTTATCTTATCGGTTAATTCCCGACTTGTCTGTTTAATCGTTTTGACCTTCGGGTTGAGTTTACCGATGAAATGAGGTAAACGTTTTACTTCTTTGAGTGTGAAATTTACTAGCGGTTAGTAAATCATTTAGTGCGAACGTGTGGTATGGGACACACGTTAACACTGTTCGGGTTCCTATCCGAGAGTTTGTGACACATTTTCCATTGTGGCGTGCCAGTACTGGACCTTTGGGTCATTGCCATTGCAACGTTTACCATTGCGGCGTATTTGTCTTCGAGACGTTTGTCATTGCGGCGTATTTGCCATTGTGGCATATTTTTCATGTGACGTTTGGCCTTCGGGCGAGGTACCTATTTGAGATAATGGTACTTGGCAAGGCTTCGGCCACATACATGTGCTAAACTTTTGAGATAATTTCTTTGACTATTTTCCCTAGTGTATCGCCCCTTTCCGGAATTGGTCCTTTGAACCATTCGATATATATTTGTGGCGATTACCTTTCGGGAATTTGAACTCTTGGAAGTTCTATTTTTGAGATTTGAATTGCCTACACTGGCACTATTGAGATTTTCCTTTTGGCGACATTATATGAGATTTGCCTTTGGCGTTTACTTGAGATTTTATTATCCTCGTTGGAGATAAATTTGCCTTATGGCGTGTTTGAGATGGGGTCTCTATGTGCATGTTTTGGGTTTGCCGATTTGGCAGGTTTAGGTTTTCTCCTAAACCATAATTGATGTTTTATGAAATGTCGATGATATGAGGCTCGCTACATTTAGCGTTTTATGGGTCATTCTATCTCTCTTGAGATTATATGTTGTGTAGTGATACAACTCATCACATGAATTAACCATACATAACATACTTATGCTCATGCTTACTTAGTATTGTTTCCTCTTGTTTAAGAAGAACATTACCTCTATCCTATGCTTCTGTTATCGTATATTCTCTTAAACTGATTTGTTTAGCTAGGTTGACCCATGTATTTATACTCGAGTCAGACCGAGGTGTTTCGGGTTAGGTACATTTGGACTTAGCCTATTCTGCTTCCGCATGGACTATTCTGCTAGCTCTTTTTTGATATAGCTTTTTGTGTAGTCCTTTTATTGCTACTCTGATATGTGTATTCTTTTGAATCGTGTTTGTATTGTGGTTGTCATACCACATATGTGATGTATCATTTTGTATACTCTGTGATGTATCTGTATATGTGTATATATGTGATTATCTGTTATTCTGGGATGTGTTTGCATTTGAGTTGTTGTATTTTGTTCTGATAGATCCTATAGCCACCTATGGCTTTGTATTAAGTATTTATTGGATATGTCGATCCACTTGGGAGAAAAAAAATATAGCATCTTTCGACGTATTCAATAGATATTTAAGACAAGGTTATATATGGTCGCTCCTAACCAACCATATTCTCCGCATTAGCAGACAGTATTACCCAGTAATACTCTTTGTTAATGTGGGTCTCGGGGTGGGGCGTCACAGCTTGGTATCAGAGCTGAGTTCAAAACAAAATATGATAAACACAGAACAGAAACACATATTACAGTACGTCTAGGTGTAATACAAGTGTTACGAATCCCTGAATCATCATGCCTTCGACCTTTTTTTGTCATTTGGGGTAGATAGAAGTTTGGGATTACATCTTGGAATGCATTTTAATTCCGTAGTATTCCTTATTGAATTAATGATATCTACCCTGTGATTAATCTTTATCTTATCTTAACTTTCAGCTAATGGCTGGAAGAGGCAGAGGACGACGCTCGGATGCTGGGCAATCCAACGGCTCACATCCGGATGGCGTTTATATGTCCGTCGATCAGTTTATGGAGTTATTTAGGAGCACTCAGCCTCCAGCTCCTACTCGAGCATCTCCTCCGCGCAAGTCCGTCTTTGCGTGCTTGTGCAGTGATTTCTCTCATCTCGGAGGAAAGCCATTCAAAGGCTCCGAGTCCGTTCTAGAGGTCCAAGCTTGGATTCGTATGTGCAAGCGCATCTTCTCTCGCATGGATCTTTCTGACCACGATAGAGTTCTCATAGCATCTAGAATGTTACAAGAACGTACCCTCGACTGGTACGAGCTTCTCATAGCCAAGCTCGATGAGTCTACTCTTTCTTGGACTCGGTTTCGGGAACGATTCGAGCTCAAATTCGTTCCTAAATCTGAGAAAGCTTTATTGGCCCGTCGCTTCCTCGAACAGAAGCAAGGGAATTCCTCTGTCTCTGATTATGTTTCTTCATTCGAGGCCTTATCTAAGTATGGTCTTGAATACCTCAGCACTCCATGTAAAAAGAATCTGAAGTTTGTCTCTGGTCTTAAGAAGTATTTGAAGAAGTCTTTGATGCTCCACCTCAAGTTTTCTTTCAAGGAGTTGGTTGACTCGGTGCTTCATCTCAAAGCCGTCGAGAAAGAGTGCGATAGTGGTGATGAGGTTGAGGTTCATAAGAACCCCAACAAGAAGCAGTTTCCTTTCCAGAAGTCAAAGTCTTTCCCTTCCAAGAAGAAGAAGCCCGTTGGATCTAGTCCTCATTCTTAGCCTAGTGGAGCAGCTTCTACTCGGAAGGGGTGTTTCAATTGTGGTTCTCCTGACCACATGATTCGAGATTGTCCCAATCCTCTCTTCTGTCGTTGTTGCAAGAAGAAAGGCCACCGTCTTGCCACTTGTCCCATTGCTCCTAGTAATACCCAGTATGGCAAGCTGAATGTAGTGGATGCTTCTGGAGGGTCTTCTCAGCGCAGAGGTACATCTCCTTCTATCCTTGAAGGCTCTATTTTATTCATGATCGTTCCATTCGAGTTCTCTTCGATACGGGTGCATCGCATTCATTCGTATCGAAAGAGCTCGTTAACGCTATTTCTTTGGATGTTTCATGCCCTGTTACTTCATTGAGGATTGTGAATCCTATTGGGGGATCTGCAACCCTTAGCATGCTTTGTAAGGACGTTGAGATTGTTTTATGTGGTTTTTCTTTTCATGCAAATCTGCACGTTATTTATTATTTGGGTTTTGATATGATTTTGGGTATGGACTGGCTAGTGCGATACGATGCCAGAATTATTTGTTCTGAGAGAGTTTTATATCTTCAACATCCAGATTCGTCTGCTCAGCTATATCTTATTCTTCGAAATGTGGATAATTCTGAAGTGGCTTTATATTCTCTAGACTCACGAGATGATGATGATATATCTCGTATACATGTTGTTTGTGATTTCTCCGATTTTTTTGAGCTTGTTTCGGGTTTGCCACCCAAACGGGCGATTGAGTTCCACATTGATCTCATTCCAGGTGCGCAGCCAGTTAGTCATCCTCCCACGAGGATGTCTACAAAGGAAAATGAGGAACTCAAGAAGCAGCTTTTAGAGCTTGAGTCCAAGCAGTTGATTCAGTCTAGTTTTTCACCGTGGGGTGCCACGGTCGTCTTCGTGAGGAAGTCTGTTGGAACTCTTAGGCTTTGCATCGACTATCACAAGCTTAACGAGTTGACCATCAAGAATAGGTATCCGTTGCCTAGGATCGACGACGTGTTCGATCAATTGAGTGGTGCTAAGGTCTTTTCTCAGCTCGACCTTGCCACTGGTTTTCATCAGCTACGAGTTGCGGAAGATAGCATACCTCTTACAGCTTTCCGCACTCGATATGGATCTTATGAGTAGCTCGTTATGCCATTCGGTCTGACGAATACTCCTGCATTCTTTGTCGATCTTATGAATCGAGTATTCCAGGAATATCTCGATAAGTTTGTCCTTGTGTTCATCGACGACATTCTTTTTTATTCGAAGTCTGAAGCCGAGCATGCTAATCACTTGAGAATTGTCTTGAGTACTCTTTATCAGCATCAGCTTAAAGCCAAATTCTCCAAGTGCCACTTCTGGGAGAATAAGGTTAAGTTCTTAGGCCACATTGTTTCTTCCGAAGGCATTTCGGTCGATCCCTTGAAGATCGAAGCCATCCAAAATTGGAAGAGGCCCGAAAATGTTCATGAGATTCGCAGCTTCCTTGGATTGGCGGGTTACTACCGCCGACTCATTAAGGATTTTTCCCACATTATGCTTTCTCTCACCAGCCTTACTCGGAAAGACGTTCGATTTATTTGGTCCGACAAGTGTGAAGCTTCTTTTCAGCAGTTGAAGGAGCTTCTCACTAATGCTCCTATTCTAGTGGTTCCCGAAGGGAATCATGATCTTGTTGTCTACATCGATGTTAGTAGATTGGCCTCGGTGCCATGCTTATGCAGAAGGATCGGGTAGTTGCTTATGCTTCTAGGCAACTGCGACCGAATGAAGTTCGCTATGCCACTCATGACCTCGAGTAAGCTGTCATTGTCTTCGCCTTGAAGATTTGGCGATATTATCTATTAGGCGAGCGCTTCATTCTCTATACCGATCACAAGTCCTTGAAGTATCTGTTCACTCGGAAGGAGCTCAATATGAGGCAACAACGTTGGTTCGAGTTCCTTGCCTCATGTGACTTCGATATCCAGTATACCCCTGGTAAGGGTAATCATGTTGCTGATGCGCTTAGTCGCAAACATTCGGCTGTAGTTTCTATGATGTTAGCCGAGTGGGATATTCTAGAGACCTTATCCCTTTGTGATATTTGTGATCGAGCTTCGTCTTCTGATTCTCCTATTTTATTATTCAGTTTGGAAGCTCGACCCAGTTTATTGGATCGTATTGCCGATGCTCAGCGGCGTGACCCCAATCTTGTGCACCTTATTCAAATTTGTGAGTCCGAGTCCCGTGATGAGGAGTTGCGGGAATTCAGCATTGATTCTCATAGGTGTCTTCGCAAGAAGAACCGTCTAGTCGTGCCTTCTGTTTCTGCACTTAGGCGTGACATTCTTGATGACTGTGATCATTCTAAGTATACCATTCATCCCGACAATAGCAAAATGTATGCCGATATGCGTCGCCTTTATTATTGGGAAGGCATGAAGCGCGATGTAGTGAGTTATGTGAGTAATTGCATGACTTGTCAACTTATCAAAGCCGAGCATCAACGCCCTTCTGGTCTCGTTCAGCCTCTAGAGATTCCATTATGGAAATGGGATCAGATTTTAATGGATTTTATTGACAGCCTACCTCGTTCGAGATCGGGCCATTCTAGCATTTGGGTTATCGTTGATCACCTCACCAAATCTGCTCACTTCATTCCTATTAAGTCTAATAGGACCGCCTCTCATTTGGCCAAGTTATATATCAAGGAAATCGTGAGACTTCACAGTGTTCCTAGTTCGATTGTTTATGACCGTGATCCACTATGCACGAGTCATTTCTAGCAGAGTCTTCAGCAAGCTTTGGGAACAAAGCTTAATTTTAGCACAGCATATCATCCGCAGTCTGATGGATAGACTAAACGGGTGAATCGCATTCTTGAGGTTCTTCTTCGTGCTTTTATTTTGGATTTCGGAGGTAGTTGGGAGGATCATTTACCTCTTGTGGAATTCTCCTACAACAATAGTTTCCAGTCTAGTATCGATATGGCTCCTTTCGAAGCCTTATACGGAAGGCCATGTCGATCACCTTCGTGTTGGTTGGAATCTGGAGAGAAGCTTATTCTTGGCCCAGATTCTATTCGTGATTCTTCTGAGAAGATTATTCTTATTCGGCAGAGAATGAAAGAGGCACAAAGCCGCCAGAAATCCTACGCGGACAACCGTAGGAAGCCTCTCGAGTTCTCTATTAGTGATCTCGTCTTCATTCGTGTTTCTCCTCTAAAAGGGGTTATGTGCTTCGACTGGGAAATTTGCTCCTCGCTTTATAGGACCATTTCCTATTACTGAACGTATTGTCCCTGTGGCTTATAGAGATTCACTTCCAGCTCATCTATCTGGCATTCATGACGTGTTTCACGTCTCCCAGCTTCGGAAGTGACTTCGAGAGTCGGATTCTGTTATCGATTCTCCTGATTTGCAATAGCTTGAGATCTCACCAGACCTATCAGTTGTGCAGCAGCCTATTCGCGTACTTGCTTCGGAGGTGAGATGCCTTCGAAACAAGGACGTGCCGCTCATTAAAGTTCAATGGTCCGCTAATCCCAATGTCCCAATGACTGCACTTGGTAAACCAGAGAGTTTATCGAGCGTTCATATCCCGGTATTCTTTCTTCGCATAGCGATGGTGAGAATACCTCTTTATCTCAAGCTTATTTCTTTTCTTTTTGAGTGATGAAATTAATAAGTTAAATACAAACTCTTTTCTTGAAATTGCAAGGACGCAATTTTTATAAGGGGGAGCCTATAACAACCCTGGTTTGGAGATTACCTGTCAATATTGAATTATAACGATAGTTATAATTTAATATTGTAAACTAAATTAAAATTGGAGAAATTAAATTGTTTATTTGGAATAAACAATGGATTTTGGAATTTAAAATGAGAAAATAAATTCCAAGCTTTATTTTATTTTGTTTGGAGTGATAATAAATGGAATATGGGCTTTAAATAATGAAAATGATTTCATTTAGAGAAAATGCAATGATTATATTAATTATTGCCCATTTGCTTCTTTAATAATTTTTAAAAGAAGTATGTAATTTTTAAAGGTGGTTTATTGAAATAAAAGGCGGTATTGGGTTAAAAATAAGTTTTGGCTATAAATAATGTTTTGAAATGGTTTGAAATATTTTTCTAAGTGAGAAAATAAATTTTGTGGAATTTTAGAAGTTAAAAAAAATGTTTTGTTCATTTATTTGAGTAAATGGTGCATTTTTGTTAAATAAAGGATTTAATAATAAAAAATGTTTTAAAAATACAAATTAATATTTTTTAAATGATAGAAGATGTTTTATTTTATATGTATACAAGTTTTCTCATTTTTCTTCTGTGAAACTTGAGAGAAAATGCATTTTTCTTTTTGTGTATATGTGATATATGCATATATTTTAACTTGTGTTGTTTAGTTAACTTAGACCAATTGTTTTCTTTTTGTTTCAACCCATTTGGCCCACTAACCTTTAACCAGTTGAGAAATAAGAAATAGCGATTAGCTGTACATTCATTTCATATTATCTTCTTCCTCTTCCACCTAAAAGCAAAAGTCAGTAAACACTTTACCAATTTCTCAAAATTAAAGCAAACTTCTCAATTAAAATTCAACAAAACAAAGGCTTTTTACAAGATAGTGATAAATCTAAGGCAATCCCCTCCAAACTACTGAATTTCATCACCAAATTCATTTACAGTAAATGGTTTTCTAATTTTACTGTATATTTGTTTGCATGTTATGTATTTGCTTTCTACAGGTTCTAAAGGCTTGTAATCTCAAGCATAGCTTCCTCTTTTTATAAAAAATCAGAGCTTTTGCAACAAATCAGCAAGGTGAGTTTTATAATCTCATAATCCAGCAAAAACAGAAGTGCCAAAGCTTGAAACTGTGAAAAAAAAATTAGCTTCTGTTCGTTATTTCCTGTAGTTGAATTTTCCTTGTTTATAATCAGTTTCTATTGCATCTTTGAGATTTTATAACTTTTGGTTCCCGTAACGAAATGCTACCGGATTTCTTGCATTTCATAGCTTGCATGTTGAACTTCATCTCTGTAAATTTTGGTTGAAAAATACTGTCGTTTTCATGTCAAAATTTACTCTACAACTTGAACAAAAACCCTGTAAATCAACTGGAAAAAGTACGTATGCTAGGTCGACAGGCCAACCTCCCTGGGTCGACCTACAGGTCGACTCAGATGCCTTCTAGGTCGACTTGGCCTTTGGGTCACTTCCATCCCATTCTCTTGTGTGTTTTCGTGTTTTCCAGCCTATTTTGCTTCATTTTCTAGTTATATTTGTGATGTTTTTGATCGTTTTTGAAGGCCATGATGTTTATCAATAGACTAGCCAAATTTTGGAGATTTTGAAATTCAAATTTTGAATTATTTTGAATTAATTTTAATTTGAATTTGAATATCGATTTGAGTGATTTTCTTTGTTTTGATTCGTTTTCGAGCACGGTTCTCTCCAAAAAAAATTAAAATGATTTTTAAAATTAATGGGCATTTAAAAATAATTATTATAGAATATTTTAAAGTATTTTTATGTGTAAAATCTATTTATTCTCTATAATAAGGGAAATTTTCAAATAGGGTTTTCAAATTGATTTCGAAAATTGGTTTTCAAAGCTTGTTTTCCAGAGTAAATTATTTTAAATATATATTACACATTTTTGCACATTTTGAGCGAATGAGAAGGAGAATTAAACGGTTTGGTAAAACACGTGGTATGGGACACGTGCGTTTATCTTATCGGTTAATTCCCGACTTGTGTGTTTGATCGTTTTGACATTCGAGTCGAGTTTACCGATGAAATGAGGTAAGCTTTTTACTGCTTTGAGTGTGAAATTTACTAGCGGTTAGTAAACCGTTTAGTGCAAACGTGCAGTATGGGACACACGTTAACACTGTTCGGGTTCCTAACCGAGAATTTATGACACATTTGCCATTGCGGCGTGCTAGTACTGGACCTTCGGGTCATTGCCATTGCGGCGTATTCGTCTTCGAGACGTTTTCCATTGCGGTGTATTTGCCATTGCGGCATATTTGTCATTATGATGTTTGGCCTTCGGGAGACGTACCTATTTGAGATAACAATACTTGGCAAGGCTTCGGCCACATGCACGTGCTAAACTTTTGAGATGATTTCTTTGACTATTTTTCCTAGTGTATCGCCCCCTTTTTGGAATTGGTCCTTTGAACCATTCGATATATATTTGTGGCAATTACCTTTCGGGAATTTGAACTATTAAGAGTTCTATTTTTGATATTTGAATTGCCTACACTAGCGTTATTGAGATTTGCCTTTTGGCGACATTATATGAGATTTGCCTTTGGCGTTTACTTGAGATTTTATTCTCCTCTTTGGAGATATATTTGCCTTAAGGCGTGTTTGAGATAGGGTCTCTGTGTGCATGTTTTGGGTTTGCCGATTGTGGCGGGTTTAGGTTTTCCCCTAAACCATAATTGATGTTTTATGAAATGCCGATGATATGAGACTCGCTACATTTAGCGTTTTATGGGTTATTCTATCTCTTTTGAGATTATATGTTGTGTAGTGATACCACTCATCACATGAAATAACCATACATACCATACTTATGCTCATGCTTACTTAGTATTGTTTCTTCTTGTTTAAGAAGAACATCACCTATATCCTATGCTTCTGTTATCATATATTCTCTTAAATTGATTTGTTTAGCTAGACTGACCCGTGTATTTATACTCGGGTCAGACAGAGGTGTTTCAGGTTAGTTACATTTGGACTTAGCCTATTCTGCTTCCGCACAGACTATTCTGTTAGCTCTTTTTGATATAGCTTTTTTGTGTAGTCCTTTTATTTCTACTCTGATATGTGTATTCTTTTGACTCGTGTTTGTATTGTGGTTGTCATACCACATATGTGATATATCATTTTGTATACTCTGTGATGTATCTATATATGTGTATATATATGATTATCTGTTGTTTTGTTATGTGTTTGCATTTAAGTTGTTGTATTTTGTTCTAATAGATCCTATAGCCACCTATGGCTTTGTATTATGTATTTATTGGATATGTCGATCCAGTTGGGAGAAAAAAATATAGCATTTATCGACGTATTCAATAGATATTTATGACAAGGTTATAGATGGTCGCTCCTAACCAGCCCTATTCTCCGCATTAGTAGACAGTATTACCCAGTAATACTCTTTGTTAATGTGGGTCTCGGGGTGGGGCGTCACAGAAGGGGTAAGTTTGCACATAACCCCTCGAAATGATATATTGTATGCAATCATTATATGTGCATAAGCGGCAGTGTCCCGCCATTCAATCCTTTTCTCATGATGGTGCTCTAGGAGCTTGGGCTAGCACCGACCCAAGTACACCCAAATGGATACTCTCTTGACTTCTCTATATATTATATTCATGAATCGATTCATTCGAGCCCTAGACTTCCGTGGGTTAACATATTTACTCCACTTCAAGAGAGTACGGGAATCACCATCACATATGATAATCGAGGCTTGGTGCCGATGCAAAGTCATTGAAAAGCTCCACAATAAGCTCATGTACTTTAAGAATGAGTATTTCTATGTGTACCGTTTGCTTGTTTCAATCGCTCTTGGCTATCCGAGTGTATGCTTTTTCCCTAAGTTCCTCCCGTGTTGAGATTCTTCTAATCTAGGGTTTCTAACTTAACACATTATCTTCCATAGTTATCCACACTCGTGAAGACCATCAAGATTATATGAATACACTTAAAGGTTTGCAAGAGATTAGACTCTATCTACACACTATCTCATTTTCCTTGACAAACGACAATCTACAGCGGTGTAGTTTACTAAATCCAGGCTGATTTGATATTGCCAACTCCCCTACACCGAGTGGTTCCAGAGCTCATACGCGCTTCGCGTGCTCTTTGTTATCCGACATTGTGACCCGGCTATATCCGAGCTGATTGGACAAGTTAGACTTGACTGTCATCAAGGCCAGTAAGCCCAGAGCGAAGAATGTGGGGTCCAAAAATCAAGTACATATGGTAATATGAAGTCATGATCGAACGAAATCAAGAGATATGTTATACATAATGTTCTAAGTATGGAATATAATTTAATATAGAAAAGTGATCGGCTATAATCCCTCTCAATCATAGGGATCGCCCTAATTTATCCAAAGAAGTGCATCTCAATGGAAAACAATCGATATCTCGAGATCCATAAGTCCAATACATATGAAACTTTGGAAACAAGATGTGGGGATCCTAAGGAGTCTACTCTAGGGATCACACCTCAAAAGAAGCAAGCAAGTGGGATCAGCCCTCTTCTATCCATAGGGATCGGCCAGAATCAGGTAACAACACACATTGCAGCAAAGATCGAGCAATAACTCAAGTTCTACTAATTCAATTGGCATGAAACTTGGAGGATAGGCATAATACAACATGGAGGAGCTCTTATAAGGATCGCACCACCAAACTCCTCCAAAATAGGGATCAACCCGGATCCCTATTTCTTGGGATTTGGGTCATGCGATCCCTCCTATGGACCCCTATGGCTTTGGAGATCCTGCTAGCGATTTTTTAAGGAGATATTTTGTCATCTTCCTCTATAAATACAGACTTGGTTGTTCCTTTTCAGGACCTTTACGGTGCTTGTTGCTTTGTACTCTTTTGTAACTAAGGATTCTAATCCATTCCATATTGTACTCGGTTTACAAAGAGATTTATAAAGCTATCTTTTCAATGTGGATGTAGGCAAACAACGCCGAACCACTATAAATTGTTATGTCTCTGTTATTTGATTATTTATTATTGCTTTATTGCTATATTATCTCTGTTTACATTTAATATTCTTTATTTATTACTCTACACAATCTCTATTGGGTGTTTGTGCTAATTTTTGGTGCAAACATTTTGGTGCTTTCATCGAGAACAAAGATTCTCAGCTCTATTTGGATCCCTTTACTGCTACTGGATTACATAAATCCCAGAAAGAGATCCAGCATTATCTTCAAGTAGTTTATCCGTTCTATTTTGATTTGCAAAAGTCTAAGGAAAACTATCAACAACGGTTATGAACACCAGATCTACCTCTCAAAAGGCAGAAGGAAACGATAATGCTAGCATCCAGCAAGGAGGCTAGAGCAATCTACCAGTAGATGTTAATGCTACAAATCCAGTTGAAGTCCAGAATCCAGGCTGATTCCATCACAAGGGTTGATTTCAAAAATATAATGAGAGAGCTCATGGATAGTCACCCATAGTTGAATCAGCAAATTCAAGCCAATATCGATTTAATGAATCAACTTAGAGATCAACAACGCGGGAAAGCTGGGAGGGAACCAACTCCCTATTCTACGTCGGAGAGCTCTACTTCATCAGATGATTATCACAGACGCAGACATCGCAAAACTAACGGATATAACGCAGAAGCGTCTGGACATCAATAGGCAAACAAACCTGGATTGCCAAGACCGATCGAGCCAGATCCCTCTAGAGGGATCAGGGTCGATCCTTCCTCCAAGGGAGGAAGTTTGCCTCTTCATGTTGGAGCACAAGCTGGAGTCGCTACGATTAATTTGGATGCAGGAGTTCGGGTGGATGAAAACCAGTTACCTCCCCGGAATGGCAATGAAGTAAACACACATGATACGCATTGAGAGGATGTTGAGCTAATAAGGCATGGAATGGCCCGTCAACATCGGCCGGACCATTCACGTGAGGTATAGCATGACTACCGCTTGGCTCCAACTATCCAAACGCCGGACTTAATGGCTATGATCAAGAAGCTAGTAAGGGAGAGCTAAGGCTTGACCAATAATGATAGGAGGATCTTGAGAAGCCATACCCCGTTCAACAAAAATTAACCAAGACTTGAGAGTGTGTTTAAGCTAAAAAATGAAAATTCTATAAACTAACAAAAATTAAAAGTGATAAAAATATGAGAGTAGAAAGGAAATTTAGAGATAAATCCACTCTTTAGATCACATAGTTCAACAAAACATGAAATTATGATCTCTTTAATTTTGTCATTAGTGAGTTTAATTGATGTGTTTATCATAAGTATGGCCTATTTGTGCTATTAATTAGCTCAACATAAGCCATCAAATTATAACACACCCCTTAAACCACTTACTAACTCTCATGAAAAATGACAACAAGTTGAAAATAAAATCTATTTTAAGCATGACCTATTAACTATTGATTAGAAATATAGACCATCAAATTTTGATTTAATTTCACTTCATTGTCATAATCATATTTAGATGAAGATGCAATTTGTGAATAATGCGTTTAAGCATAGCCTATTTGTTATAAACAACATAGACTATCAAATTCAACATGAAACACTAAACACTACAACAAACAGCCATTTTACAACGGGCAATGCCCGTTGTAATATGGATTTCGCAACGGGCATGCGCCCGTTGTATTAGGCCTCGTTGTAATAGGTCGACCATATTTTACAACAGGCAATGAATGTTGTAATACACCTTTTTACAACGGTCATCGACCCTTGCAATAGGCTCTATGATAACAATTAAAGCCCGTTGTAAAAGACTATAATACAACTTACATAGCCCATTGTAATACATGATATTGCAATGGTTTCTGACCGTTGCAAAATAAATGCAAATTTAAAAAAAAAATTACAGCAGCATCCATGCAGTACATCCATACTAATAATGAATAATTTAACGAGCACTAAATATTATCATAAAGCAACCAAAATCATTTTGTTCATCTTTATCTTACCGTTACGCTACATTTCTCAACCAAAAAAAACCGTTTCAAATTCATTATTACAAATTGTTTACAAACTGTTTACAAACTGTTTACACACTGCATTGCATACAAACCACTGCATACAATTTACTGTTACATTTTCCTCTCCATCACTTCTGTGCACTTCACACACAATTCATTTCTTTGTGCCATATACATTTTCATTCCTCTGTCTCCACTTCCATCAACAACAAAACAACCCACATCAAACCCATTCAACTACACTATCTTTCATTTCATACAAACCCTTTGCTTACCTCACCATCCACTGATTCCACCACCAATACACTATCACCATACAACAGTTCCACACTACACCAAATACCCCCTTTTGACCTCACAACATCTTCCATCTTCCCACTGCTTATCCACCACTGCCTTGCCTGAACACAAAGTTGTCATTAACATCCTCAACTCCTTCCCCTTGCTACACCATTCACACAACCTATGAAAAGAGTACTGCAATCAAACTCCGCAAAAAATCCTCATTTTAACTTCCAGATTAAAACCCAAACTCAAAAAAACCCCAAACTCAAAAACACACAAACTCACCCCTACTCACAAAGGTTGCATTTTGGAAACCACAATAGGACTACGCACCTCATGTGCTCCATCCGTCCACACCAAGTACCCATTCCCTACCCCACCTCCTGTGGCCGTCACAGCCACTACAAAACTCTGCTTCTTTACCTTCTCCGTAAAAACCAACTTCCTGGGCTTCACCACCACCATCAACCCACTTCCATCCATCTCAACCTTCGGTCTATCACCGCATTCGAGTTCAAACCAACGTTCGTGACCGTTCTGATCAAAGTCCTCGTCTCATTATTTATGCTAGCTCCTTCGAAAATCATCGATATTGACGGGTAGTTCAAATTATCTGCATTCATTTTTTTAGGAATGCATACCACCGGCACATGCGTTACTACCTGTATCGCTCTTGGGCTGTATCCCAACCCGCACATGAAATTGATGTAGTCCTGACTGCTTAGATCGTAGACCAGTCCTGGGTCCATGGCCCGATCCAAACTCAGCTGGCCTGCCCCGAAATCCATAAGAGTGGACTTCTGGCTTGTTGACTCATCAGTCACTAGCTGCAGCCGGTTGTCTTGCACTGTAGCTGTGGTCATCAGTGCTGACCTAATCGCAGCAGGCGACCAGTTCGGATGAGCCGACTTCAGCAAGGCGGCTGCACCGCTTACATGTGGGCACGCCATGGACGTGCCTGAAAGAATGTTGAACTTGGTCTTCCTTTTGTCGGATCCGACTGCACAGGCAGGGAAGACGTGGGCATCGCCTACCAGTCCTTCTCCATTGGAGATTCCATTCGCAAGAATCATGCCTACTACGCCTGCGTATGTTTCTCAACTCAATTTAACTCGATTTCTGAATAAATTTAACTCAACTCAAGCATCAAACTCCAACATTTTACTCAACTAAAACCAAGCATCAACTCAATAAACATTAACCGAACTCAACTCAAACAGCGAAGTGAAAATAAATTTGAATTTTAAATTACCTATTGAGAGCTAGATGTGCTAAGATTCTTCGGTGCTAGGGTCTTGAGGTGGAACTGAGGCGAGGTCGAGCTATGTTTCTCCGGTGCTAGGGTTTTGAGGTGGATGTGAGGCGAGGTCGATTCCACTACACGATTCCTCAGGCGTCAACCTATGGAGAAAGGGGATTGTGGTCGGATGTGGAAATAGTGGAGAACGAGGAGTATTTTGGTGGAGAAAGCGGAGAGTAAATGTTTGATTTTGTTTTTGAGATCTGAAACTTAAGGCGAGGAAAAATGGGGGGAAGCTGATAATGTAAATTAAGCGGGAAATGAAATTTGCCAAGAAACGAGGGTGGGATTCTATTGCTTGCGTTATCCATTAATTTCAAGTCAACGATGTAAAGTCAAAAATGAATATGCATTGTATATGGCATCTATTAGAACGGGTCTGAATGGACCATTTTTCTAATTAAGCACAAAAGGAGATCATTACTTATCAAATTATGTTGAATCTACATAACCAAATAGCTTCATTATCCCTAAATTGAAGGGGTTTAGCCTCTCATATTTGTTATCATATTAACAAATGTAGAAAGCAACATGAAACAAGAATAAAAGGAAAATGCAAGCTAATGAAAAAAAGAAATAATCTAATTGCATAAAATAAAATCTACACTACTAGCATGAAAGTAAAGAAGCATGTAAATAGAAAAGAACACTAATTAACATTGCATACAAAAGGAGAATTGCATGAAATTAAAATGGCTAAGTAGCCTTGAAAAAGAAAAGAGAAGAGAGCTTTGTTTATTTTTGTTTCTAAACTAAAGAGCTAAGAGGAAGAGAGCCTAAGAGAAGAGAGGTTACACGAAGTATAAGGAGTATTTATACATGTATGAAACTCTAATCTACTTTTTTGGGAATGCCCAAAATACCCTCTTAGGAAGTGTGGAGGTCAAGTAATCATTAGCATCAAATAATCATTATTTAAGTGTGCATGAAGCTTTAAACTCTATTAGCATTTTGACTAGCCTCTAATTTGTACATTAAGATGGGTGGGTAGGTGGGATCCTCTATTATCATGAGTTTGAATTATTTTTATTTTCATTCCTTTGTATTTATTTATGCATGCATATTTTCCATGAAACCATCTTTCATTTGAAGTCAATTTCCAACAAATTAATGTAGAAATTTCGAAGTAAATTTTCATAAATTAATATATGCACAAAAATGATCATTTTACCCCTATATGAAGATGAATATATGACGATTTGAGAATAATATGAGTTTTGGTTTAAACATGTTAAAATAACTGATACGATCATTTATTTTAAAATTAAATATGGTGGTAAAAATATGCATATTTACGTGCACATCACTAAAGATTAAACATTAACAACAATAGTTATCATTTCAAATACACATAAATCCCTATAACCAAAATTGGCAGGCACTGATTCAATGTAATAAGTAGTTTAAGGTGATACGAAAATAAAAGACTTATTTGATAGTTCCACAAAAACAAAAATGGGTACAAATAGACAACCTAACAAATCAAAATTTTATTCCTTGTTGTTCTAGAATGTTCAAACTTCAGAGGCAGTATTTCAATAAATATGAATTTAATCCTTTGCTACTCTTAACACTACTCAAACAAACACCATTAAGTGGGAGAAACATATCGGCAAGGCCGATTGACTTAATAAACAATTCCAAAGTATTGTATGAAGCAAGCAATACAAATGAACATGATAACAAACAAAAAAAATAGCCCTCCTAAATCTTCTGACCTATCAGTCAAAACAAGCAGTAATAATATTAACAATTAAATGCATAAATCAAGCAAGCCACCACCTAAAAGCCAATTAAACACAACCCAAACCCCTAATAGCAAAGACCACCCTACTCATGAGTATGAGACACCTCTTCAAAATGATAACAACTAAGACCCCAAGCCCTTATAATCTTCTTGATCCTCTTCTAAATTCTATGTGAATTACAAAGAATTTGTCTATTGATCGTTACCAGAACATGCACTGCAATCCCCTACTCCAATTTAAAACCAAAGTTGGGTCCAATTTTTTAAACCATTGAAACATCATGGTTCAAATTACTAGTTAATTTTATTAATTATCAGTAGTGCTAAATGTATTAATATTTGAACCATTGTAGCACTGGTCTAATTGCAGGTCAAAAAACTGAACGTATTTAGGTTTTGGTTCTCACTAATTCGCTGAAACATATCATAACGATAGAAAAGGGAAAACAATTAAACTGTAGGTAGTTCCATGAGTGCGAACCTTCCATGTAATTACTTGAATGACAGTTTAAATTTGCTAGTGATTCCTTAGATTGTTCTCGTAGATGTGTAACCTTAAACCAGTAAATATGGGAGGTATAAATCACTGTTAATTAAACAAAAATAAAGGTTGTTTTTTCTGAACAAATTTTAGGGACCTTTATTGCAGAACATCATGTACAAAGTATGTACAGGCAAGTAGCTACAAGTATGCTACGATGAAAAGGGCATTTAGCTAGCTACTATTGCCAATGCCACCTAATTAGGGTGGTAGATGAGTGTTATGACCATTCCGCATACACAATTTCATTGAAGCTGTCTATGAAAGTTACGTGCATTGATTTATCAACTCTATCTATTCTGTTATGTTCAAGTTTTTGTGCTGTGATATGCATAAATGTAACTTGCTTTGACACAACTCCCAGACTTTAAAACTATATGCACATTTAAAGTATACATGCTCCATAGTTTCATCATCCTGCATACATAACACATACTTTCGGTCAACTGGTAAGCATCTTTGTATGAGTTCCTGTTTTATCGGTAGGAAGTGATTAATGCTTCTAAAGTCTAAACAAACATATGGCGATTTTTGGAGTAGGTAAAGTTCGCCCATTGTTGTTTGCCGTGTGCAATTCTAATTGATTCCCAAATAGCCTTGAACTTGTATTTTCCATTTTTACTATAAGACCAAGCCCAAAAATCCTTCTGTATATTTTTGTTGCCATGATTTCATTTCTAAACCTTCTTAAATAACTTATATGATCTGACTTCCATTCATTATTTTTTATTGTCTTTTATACCATGATATTTTCGCCTTGTAATCTTTCTAATGTATCAATCCCAAGTCCATGAATAAGTCTCCCCCTTTCAGCCATGGATCGTACCACATTGAGGTCGACTTACCATCCACTACCCTTCTTTCTATACATGTCAATGCTTCACTTATCATTATCAATATATATGCTTTCAAGAGCCCCAATAACCGCTTTTGATTTCCATATCCTAGAACAGTTGATTTTTAATGTACTTCCTTTTCTATCCATTTCACCCAAATTCCTTCACCGTTCAAAACCTTCCATATCAAGTTAATACCTAAAGCAGTGTTCAGGTCTTCAAATGCTCTTGAACCCAGTCCTCCCTCTTCTTCCTTTTTGCAAATAACTTCCCATGGAATTTTGCTACTCTCCCCCCTTCCATAAGAAATTGAGACATACATGTTTAATTTTGTTTATGGTCGATGAGGGTAATTCAAAGCATTAAATTCAATATGACACAATAGGATATGTCATTCATTTTATCAGTTCACGTCTTCCCCCCAACGCTTAGAAATTTTGCTTCCCACCCATTAATTTTACTTTTGATTTTGTCGATCAAAGGAGAGCTGTCTTTTTCTTTGATGTTCAGGCTAGTTAGAGGGATACCAAGGTATCTAATCGGCAAGCATCCTTGTTTTATGCCCAGAATATTTTCGATTTCAGCTTTATTGGTCACTAATACTAAACATGAAATTCTTGTTAATACAAATAAAAAAGGGAAACCTGAACTCAATAAGCATTCAAAATAGGCTAAGGTGCTTAAACGATAACATTTACAACAATGCATTAAGGATTATAAAAGGATAAAACAAATTGTAAAAGTTCTAGCATTGCATCCTATATTACTACCAAAAATCCTTAAAACCTATAGAAGTCATAGAAATCTAGACAAAAACCTCAAAAATCATCAAAAATTTTAGTACATGTACTCAATTTGAAGTAACAAATCCTAAAATCAAATGTGCCTCGTCCAAATGAATATTAACCACAAAAAAATTATATGAATTTTATTTAAAAAAACTAGTCATAGATAAAAGAATTATATAACTCAAATATAATATACTAGTTGATTATTTCACTAAACATCAATTATAAAACATAATTAACTTAGTTAATTCTCAAAAACTTAATTAATTTTTATATAATTTATTTAATTTTCAAAAACTTATTTGAATGTTATAAAACTTGGTTAACTTAGTTATTTTTTTTTATAGAATTTAGCTAAATTTTATAAACATTAGTTATTTTTTATAAACTTAATCAACTTAGTTGACTTTTTATATAATTTAATCAATTTTTATAAACTTAGTTAACGTAGTTATTTTTTTCAGAAATCAGTTAATTTTTATAAAATTATGTTAACTTACTTAAATATTTATAAAATGTAGTTAGTTTTTATAAACTTATTTAATTTTTGTAAAACTTGGTTTACTTAGCTGACTTTTTATAAAGTTTAATTATTTTATGGTAAAATATATGCATATACTACAACTATATTACGATTTATAGGAGTGATATTTTGTTGGTTGTTTAATTTATCAATGACATGACATAAGGAATTATGATTTTCTATTTAGCAAAAGATATGAATCTAGGGTAGCCTAGCTATTAATGAAATTATAGAAGGGAATAAAACAAAAATGAAAAATAATGAAGTGCGGTAGAACAATATTTCAAATGAAATCAAAGATTGGACTGAAACATGATTAAAAGATTCATACCTTTAGATTAAAATTTGCTCAAAAATGTAGAAATATTGTTCCTATGCAATTAAGAACAATTGACAGAAGAAACTTTTACTTTCACTTTCATTCACATAGCATACACATTTAAAAGCATAAAAACAAACCTTCCATTAGCAAATTTTAGCAAGCAATCTTTCGTATGGCAAAACACTTGTTTAAGTAACAGAAACAAGGTTAGGATGCAATTTTGTAAAAGAGCTATGTAATTCTATAAAAGATTTACAATTAATGTTTAAATCAACAATTAACAAACCCATTTTTCTTGATTTCATTTCAATATTTCCAATTTGTTTATTGTAAGTTAAGCAACAGAAACATCAATAATTTATTAATAATTTATTAGGTAAGGAAGGAGAAAATATATAAGACAACACTAAGTAATATGGTGTATTTTTGAAAATTTCATACTTAGGCTAAAACCTCCATTTTTTCAATTCACTTCCGAAAGCCATTAAAAAAGACATAATTTTCAAAAAAAAAATATAATAATAAATAATTGAAATGTTCTTTTGCTAAAATCAGCATTTGATACTCCAGCTTCCTAGCATAGAAAGATTAATATTATATATTAATGGCAAGATTCATTATTAACATAACAAAAAGTAATGAATCCGCAAAGATGATTGATTTCTTGGGTGGGCTAACGTATGCACTGAATATTCAACAAATAGGCATAATATTAAACATTATAGCTCTTTAAAGGAAAAGCACTTCAGACACTCGAGATAAATTTAATATCTTTTCCTAATACAGAGAGCATATAGTAAAGATAAGAAAACATGACTAACTTTTAGTTGTATATGTCTAAAAAAGTGAGATAAAATCCGTTGTGTCTTTTATTTTAATATATACTCAAAAAAACCAGGAGGACCGGTAAACTCCTGAAATGAACTAAATTGTGCATGTCCGTTCAACTCATAATACTTATAACTTTTGGATAATATTTTTTACGAGAAGTGTGTGCAAGGCAGGACTCAAACATGAATCTATTATCAGACCTAGGCATCCCTTTACTATTGCGCCACAGTTACGGACGGGCACATCGATTGTTTTGTTATTTCTAACTTTATTACATTAAGAGCAAAAAATTAACTCATATGGTTAGGCGCAACTATGCTTAGCTACATTGGACTTTAATTTAGGTCCACTTATGAAACTTTGATCTAATCTTTCACCCTGCAACCATTCTTTTTATATCAAGAATCTATAGAAATCTTGATCGCTTATCTGGATGGTCTAGACCAGCAACAACTTTTGCAGGCTATGGTTTTAAAATGTTATTTGTAGAAAGGTATTCTACATCCAATGTATAGGGACACACATCCAAATAAACAAGTAAACAACCATAGAATAAATACTTTCGTAGTTCAGTACGGGAACAACAAAAATAGTCAAACTGAAAGAAATCATAGGACTAACAAGCTTCTGAATTCATAACACAGAAATATGTGGCCTAATTGCGTAATATTTTTAGAATGAGACCATTAATAATTTTGATGATCTGTGATCTATGGATGATGTGTCCAATGCTAGCTACACCTCTTGATATATATTACGCTGTAAAATAAGACAAACTTCTTATTTGGCATATATTTTAATTCATCACAGGAAATATGTTCGAACAGATTATGTATTGCATTAAGATAACATATATTTTCATTTCACAAAAATCTCATTATTCAAACAAGAATTAATTCAGAGAAGAAATAAAGCCAATATATTGTTACAACGGAGTTTTTTTCATGTTCTAAAAGAAATTTATTAGACAGTTACTGATTTTAAAAGGGCACAAAACATATGTAAAGTAAACTCAAACAACCGAAAAAAGAGAGAAATCAGTTCCAAAAATCATAAGCAGTTCAAAGATAGCATACCTTCATCGATTCATTTCCAGTTCAAGGTTTTACTGATTAGGAACCATGTCGCTTAAGTATCTGATTAACTAACTCAACTCACTTCCATAATTCATTAACCATAGTCAGTGTGATGGAAATTGAACTTTGGTTGTGCTTGCCATATTGAGCAACGAACAAACCACTTGATACATAACATAATTATTAAATAATTATGCTTTCATATTATTTATTTTTAATCATTTCAGAGAATCACTACAAGATTAAACGGCTATTCCAACGGCTACGAGCCATTGGCGGCCGTTGGAATATAAACGTTTTCCAACGGCTTCCAACGGAACCAACGGATAATTTCCAACGCAATTCCAACGGCGACCAACGGTTAATAGCCGTTGGAAACTGTTACTAGTCGTTGGAATAAAATGTCCAATAAACCGTTGGAAACCGTTGGAAATCTGGTTTCATTTTGTTGTACAACAGCAAGCCTATTAACCTTCCAGCCACAACATTTCCAATCCATTTCATTTTCAATACATTTCTAATCCATTCCACACATATATATCAATATCAATATAAACAACACATATAAATCAATTAAACACCAATATAAACAAACCAAACCATTCAAACATCATAAACCGTACCATCAACGTAAATACCAACAAAACATTTCAACAAACCACGTACATACCATCAAAATATCGTTCTCACCTACTCCGTACCAATATATACAATATTATAACATATTATAACCATCTTCAAGTCAATATATACATCGTTCAAACACAAATAATAAAAAGCATACCTCCTCAAGCATCTTCGTCGTCGCCTCCGGAAGCACCAGACGACGAAGGAAAGGTACCATGATTCTGCACATACTCCGTAAGCTTTTGATTCAGCTGCTCCATCTGTACAGCTCGCGGACGATTCTCCTCCTGTAGCTGCTCAATCATAACTCTAAGCTCCTTAATTTCTTCTTTGTCTTGGGCCTTTTGAGCTTGTCGAGCCTGCAAATAGAAAAAATAGCAAAAGGGTTGAAAACAGTTATAAAATATTATAGCACTATATATCTAAACGCTAATTTGTTGTACATATGTAAAAGGATCAATTACCGTTACGTTCCCGAAGTCATAACGTCTACTCCGCTGCGTCGGATCCATAACAGCGTCAAATATGTTATCTTGCTCCTTCTGTGTCAACTCATCACGACCAGACTACTGAAGCGCATATGCTTGTGCCTCCTGTAACCTTGACTATAATGAAAAAAAAAACAATTTCAGTTGAAAAATAGTAGAATGTAATTTTTATTTTACATAGCTAGTAATTAATAAACTTATTGATGTAAGTATTAGAAATTAAAAAAACGCATACATATGCCTCAGTCGCCTTATCCTGATCACCCCACTGATATATGATTTTGCCAGACTCGTCTACTTGCTTAGATGCATGGGTGTGAGCAAATAAGTCCACTAAGCCAACGGGATGTCCATAAGCTCGTTTCTGCAATTGATAATTTGGATAATTTAACTTCACATAACTAATTACTGAACTGATCAATATACAAATGTGATAATAGATAAATTTACCAAATCTTCGTGGTGATGCTGGAAAGATTTGGAGCCTCCACGATGAGTTACTGGATTCCTGCTCCTGTTTGCTGAGTTCCTTTCTGACTTCTTCTGCAAATTTACAATGAATAATTATTTATTAAACGTTTAAAAAATTACTGAGACTTATTATAGATTTACCTTGAACTCCTCAGAGTTCCACCAGTCAACCCACTTATCCCATACAGCCGCGCTCATCCACTTTGGTTTCTTCCCCACTTTTTTAATCTCTGACATCTTCTCCCTATAGTTCTTAGCGATCTTTGAGTTCCAGTGTCGCTGAACTAAGTTAATGTCAGAATCTTGCAAATCTACTGTGCCATGTACAATAAAAAAATATTACTAATTATTTATTTGTATTTAATTAATCATTTTGTAAAGCGGTATAAACTTACTAGAAAATCTTGCCAAATGGTCTCTCTCACATCATCGAGGATCTTGCTCCACTTAGGCTAGCAATCGCTCATCCTGATCATATACGTCTGCTTAGAAATGTTCAGAACCACTTTAGATGGCTCCAACTCAAACCCACTGCGTTAAATATAAAATAGAACTTTAGACAATTATAGATATATCATGTACAAAAAATTAAATTGCTATGCTGCTAATTATGATACTTACGCCTGATCAGCCTTTGGCTGCAAATAAACGACTGGACGAGCTTATGGCTCACCACTACTCTCTCCAATCTACTGGGAAGAGCCACGTCGCCGAGAGCCAGAACCAGAGCCAGACATAATATACCTGCCATATACATACATATACAATTCATAATAATTATGATATGACGAACCATTAAAAAATGTAATACAATATGCTACAAATGTGTCATGTTGTGTGTATGTGTTGAGTGTGTGAGTATACACTTGTTGGCATTAAAATTGTATAACTTTGGATAAATGCATTATTAATCAGAGATAAATGTAATGTGAATAATTGTAAAAATTACCGGATATTACTCAGTCGTCCTCGTCGTTTTCTGATTCAGACTCGGTTTCGTGTTCTCTGTCGTTTTCCTTTACACTCTCAAATGCTTCGACTAATACATTTGTCTCATCATTTAAAGGTCCAAAATCAGTTTGATCGTCTGTAATTGCTATTTCTACATTTTCCTCCAGATCTGCTTGATAGGCTTGTTCGCCTGGAATATTCTGTCCATCGAACGTAAATCTTGCTTTGGTTTTAAAAACCGCAGACCAATCTGCTTTATCCTTTTTTAGAGATGGATAAGGGACATAATAAGCTTGTAGGGCTTGTTTGGCTAGTATAAAAGGGTCGTATTTTTGATAACGCGAGGTATGTTTAATTTCTATAAGATTATAATTTGGATGCACGTTAATACCAGAACCTGGAACATTGTTGAACCAGTTGCATCTAAACAAATAAACATCCTTCGCGGGTCTTGTAAAATATGTCAACTGTAAAATCTGAGTTAACACGCCATAAAAATCATTCATATGATTATTAGGATCATCACTGCCTTTAACAAATACACCAGTATTGTTTGTTAATTTTCCAGCACCGTATTCTTTGGTGTTGAATTTATATCCATTAACAAAAAATATTGGATACGTTTTAACTTTTCTTTTCGGTCCAAACGCCAAATGTTTCAGTCCTTCATCGAGCACATTATTTGTGGGATCATAAACGTATTTCGAAAACCAAGTACTGAAATCTTTGCTTAAATCGCCGCTTGGATTTTGTGATTCAAAAATACTGCAAACACAAACAAGATATATTACATTATTATTTATTTACATGTGTAGTATTAAATTTAACAAAACTTGGAAGGTGAAAATTACCTAACAAATGGTGCAACTTCAGGACAATTAAGAAGAATATATGTGTGTGCTATATGGTAATCTTTATCATCTAGCCATACGTCCACACATTTTCCAGCATGTCGGCCATGTTGTTTAAAAATAGATAATATTGATTCAGAAGAAGAATTTTGTTCAACGGCCTCATCATTACGCGGAACACTTACAAATGATAAGTTCACATGATCATTAAAATAATGAGAGAAAAAGAAAGAAGCTTCTTCTTCGATATATGATTTGCAAATAGAACCTTCAACTCGAGCTTTTTGTCTCACTTTTTTCTTTAAATGATTTAAGTACCTAATAAAAAATATTTCGGTTAAGTATTAACTTCTATTTAAAATTAAATTAACATTTACATAATCAGTATAGTAACATACCTTTCGAATGGATACATCCATCCATATTACACAGGACCTCGAAGACGTGCTTCATATGGAAGATGAACATGTAAATGCTTCATTACATTAAAGAAACCCGGAGAAAATATTTTCTCCACTTTGCAGAGCAGTGTAGGAATTTCTTCTTCAAGTTTAAGTAGACGATCAACTTTTAACGTAGTTGAACAAAGCTCCTTGTAAAATAAACTAAGTTCTGTTATTACCATCCAAACCTTTACCGGTAACAATTCTTTGAAAGCGATGGGTAACAAATTTTCCATCATTACATGACAATCATGGCTTTTCATTCCACTCAGTCTTCCATTTTTATAGTCGACACATCTACGAAGATTAGAGGAAATTCCATCGGGAAATCGTAATCCTTCCACCCATTTTAACAGTACTTTAACTTGGTTGATGTCTAGTTCGTAGCATGCTTTGGGTTTTTTTACTGTCATTGGACTTCATATGAAGCTCAAGACGATTTCATATTTCCTCTATATCACGTCTAGATTTCAAATCGTCCTTAGTCTTGCCCTTCACATTCAAAACTGTATAAAACACATTATCAAATACGTTTTTTTCATAATGCATCACGTCAATGTTATGATGGATTAAGAGATTTTTCCAATAAGGAAATTCTCAGAATATACTTTGTTTGCACCAATTATGAAACGTCGATTTACCTTGAATTTCAATTTGTTGTCCGGTCTCGTGTATTTTTGGATAATCTTTTACAAGTTCATATATATCCTCGCTTGACCAAACCGTTGGTGGTCGTAGAGTCTCATGCCTATTAGTTATGAAGTTTTTTTGTCTCTTCTAAAAGGGTGATTAATATGAAGAAAACATCGATGACAATCAAACCATGATATTTTCTTCCCATGCGGTAAGGAAAATGCTCATGTTTCTTCCATGCAATAAGGACAAGCAAAACGACCGGCCGTACTCCAACCCGAAAGCATTGCATATGCAGGAAAATTGCTAATAGTCCATAACAGAGAAGCAAACATCCGAAAAATTTTCTTTTTTGATATGTCGTATGTTTCAACTCCTTCATACCATAATATTTTCAACTCTTTGATTAACGGTTGTAAGTAAACATGAATGCCTTGTGTCGGATCATCAGGGCCAGGGACGACAATTGTGAGAAACATATATGGATTTTTCATACACATCCATGGGGGTAGATTGTAAGGTGTGATTATTATAGGCCAAGATGAATATTTAGAACCAAACTGAGAAAACGGTGAGAAGCCGTCTGTACATAACCCTAGTCTAATGTTGCGGCTCTCCGCTGCGAAATCGGGATATTTCTTGTCAAAATATTTCCATGCTTCTCCATCGGATGGGTGTGTCAACGTACCTTCTTGAGGTGTTCTCATACTGTGCCATCTCATATGATGCGCTGTTACAGATGATGCATATAACCGTTGAAGTCTAGGGGTGATGGGTAAATAATGCATACGCTTGTACGGAACCTCTTTTCCCTTCTTTTTCCTCGGTTTGTATCTTTCTTGATTACTTATTTTACAATTTCTAAGATTGATGTCTTCTTTCCAATACAACATGCAACCCTTTAAACATGTATCTATTTTTTGATATGGCAAACCGAAAGATGACATAAGTTTTTTCACTTCATAATAATTTTCGGACATTAAATTATCGGGTGGCATATGACGTTTAGCAGCTTGAACAACAGCCGTAAATCTAGCTTTTGTAAGGTTGTATTTTGATTTCATTGCAATGTATTCTGCAGTTACCGATAATTGGGAGCCGCTTAAACATCCATTCCAAAGGGTTTTTTAGCATGATCCAATAAATCATATATTTTTTTAGCTGCAACATTTGGTTCCTCTTCGACGTTAACATCATCGTTATCAATTTCAACGGTAGGGAACATTGATCGTGCTGCATCTTCGACCATATGTTCTATGAGATTCGTACTAACTTCATCACTAATGACCTCCACCGACTGTTCTTGATTATTAGGGGCTACAATTTCTCCATGACGATCCCACAACAAATAATTGGGTACGAAACCGTATTGGCGCAAATGAACCTTAACTATATTCGGTACTAAATAGTTCAACAATTTGCATCTACTACATGACAACGAATTTCTTCATCGTTTGCAATATTACTTATAGCAAATTCGATGAACACTTGTACCCCTTTCAGAAAATGCTCACTTATTGCGCCATTAATTTCCCTTCTTTGATACATCCAGCTCCGATCATTAAAGTAATTGACCATTTTTCCTACTTGAAAACCTATGATAAAGTAAAAAAATTATAAATCGTTCATTTTATATTTTGTTTAAATTTTATTTACTGATTTAGTAAACATGTACTGTATTTTATATATTTTCCGAAAACTTTATTTTAAATAAACAACTATTGATTCATTGCCACTTATGTGTCTTCTTTGATGGTCGGTCATCCTACTTCCCATTACAAACACAATAGTAATTATATTTCGTAAATCATATCATTTTAAACGATTTCACAAAATTTCGACAGCATTTCCCCTGTGTTCCTTGTATCGTACACAAATGCGTGTACACAAGGAACGTAAAGTAAATGCCGTCGAAATTTTGTGAACCGTTTAAAATGATATGACTGATGAAATATAATTACTTTATAGTGTTTGTAACTTGTCCAATACAGGGACAAATCGGACAAATGATGTATCAGATGAATAGAGTTGTCCGTTTTGTGGAAAAAAACGAATATCCCTAAAACGATCATATACAACACTTGTCAGACGGGGCCAAATATATCTAAGGATTTAAATATTTGTTTATATTAAATTTAAATATATAACTCGTTTAATTAATATTGGTTTATATTTTACCGTTTTATTACATAAGTACTAAATTCATTTATACATAAAATCTGTACACAAAATTCATTTATTATAAATTCATTTATACACTAAATCAATTCGCGTGTTCGCACAAATACAAAACTCATGTTCGCACAAATGCAATATCCGTTCTAACGGCTTCCAAATGCAATAAACTCTATCACACACATATGTTCAATACTAACCAAATCAACATAAACTAATAAAATATCCTAAATTACAAAATTTTCAATTGGTAATAACTTGTTCATTATGGGATAATAGTTGCAATTAGGGGATAACATGATGTAATATGCATACAGTAACAAGTAGGAATCAATCACAATTAAAAATTAAACCCTAAATCAAAAAAAAAAACTAAATATTAGGTTTAGCAAAATTACCGATTTGGAGAGCTAGAACGGTGGAGATGGGCTGGAGCAGCTTCTAGATGGCGTCGGAGGTGGTTGGGATGGTGTTTGGGGCGACGGCAGCTGGTTAGGAGGTGGTGGAATGGGGGAATTGGGTGAAAATGTTAATTGGGAAGAAGATAATGAGTTGCAGGTCTGGTCTCGGTGAGTTATGCAGGAAATTTTCCAACGGCTACCAACGGCCGCAAACGGCGTTATTCCAACGGCTTCAGACGGTTACGTCAAAATCCAACGCGTCGTTGGAAGCCGTTAGAAATGCCGTTGGAGGCCGTTGGAACATCGCCGTTGGAATACACTGTATCTCTAGTAGTGAATCAACATTGTCACCACCTTCCCGGTTGCCCCCTCCATGTCCGTTGCCGTAGACGGCTGCCTTGGCAGCCTACCCCTAGGGTCGGGTCTGGATATATTGAGGCAGCCTACCCCTAGGGTCGGATCTGGATATATTGAGGCAGCCTACCCCTAGGGCCGGGTCTGGATATATTGAATGGTAAGATGAATTAGTGCACTGGTGTCATGGAATTAATAAAACCATCAAAATATGAGCTTTTAATTTTAAGAGTCCAGCCTATGTTTGCAGCAGGTAAAATGAGTAAATTTCATAAAAATCCCCTATTTGAATGACCTATAAAGTATATTAACTAGTATTAGATACAATATATACAACAAGAAAATATACTTATTACAGCCTGTATCTCAGCATTTTAATATGAAATGTTGTTTTTAATGTTTTTAAATGTAAATAAAACTAATAAAATTAAATAAACCGCTGTCATTCTAAACTCAATGCGCACGGGCAATTCACTTTACTACATGTCACTAAACAATTTTTATTCCTAATTCTTTCTCCCAAAATTACATTTACCACGTAGGTTACCCTAATTTTGCTTACGCATCCTCTCTGCTTTCGTCCAATGCTTCACTCCTGTAATGATACGGATTTTGCCCGCCCGAAAATCGACATCCATACTTTACATCGTACTCAAATGCCGTAGATTCGAGCATTCAAATCCGAGTCGCCGGAGCTTATAACACCATTAAGTATAACAACACAGTGGAAGAAAGAAAACAATGATATCATATACAACTCCAATGAATACAATATCCAGAATGATATACAACAATGATATTAATATGATACAACAATATCAGAGATAAATAATGATATAGCGGAAAGCAGAAATGATAATTCCAGCAGCGGATAGAATGTCTCCAATAGAATGCTCCAAGATAAGCAACGTCAGTCCATGAACTCCAAGAACTGAACTAGCTCCAAATAATCTACTAAACCTGAATCTAAGAAAACCCAACTCTAGACTGTCCGTGTGAAAAATGGTGGGCACCCAGAGTTTAGGAAGGGAACAATAAACTCCGGATCAGTCATGGGACTGGTGTGAGCAACAAAAACAGTTTATCTTTAAACAAACACAAAAGGCTTTTAAACATTGAAATCTACAATGCTTTTCGAAAATGAAACTACCATAAGGCCTCCCGCCACACTCACAATGCAATCGCAGAATTTGAGGAGGTTTCTCCTTATGATAGTCAAAAATGCTTACTATGCAAAATCATTCGATATTATTATCATTAGTGCATAGTGTCGAAAACCATTTCAAAAATATAATATTAATCTTAGCCAGCATACAACATTATTGTATGCCTACTATAGCTACTACGTTCAATAGCAGGTTACCGCCACATTCCATAGCAGGTAATACAACTAAAAACCGTACATGGTTCGTATTGTTTATTTGGATTTTCAACAAATGATCAGGCTAAGGAACTTCCTTACCGAAATAGAAACGCCTCTGGAAAAACGCCCCGGATCCTGACCGGATCTCTGCAAACAAAAGGCCGACGCTACCTCACGCTTTAACCAAGCTGTAACTAGGTAACTAACACACGAGTCATGTCATCCCCTGGTCGTTACCGACCTTTATCCGAGGATCCTCAATCATAAAGCAACAGCCACAAAGTATAATCAACATAGGTAAGATATCTGGGCTCCATACCATGATATCACCTATTATCCAGAAGGAAATGACATACCCTAGGGGCGCTACCCCTACAAACCTTTGCCGCAACATTCCTGTTTCGACCATTACCGGGTTGTGAGGCTCGACGAAGTCTCGTCCACAAAGCCACGCTTTTTCACAAAGCCACGTTTTTTCACAAAGCCACGCTTTTTCACAAAGCCACGCTTTGACCAACAACTGATCAACAGCACTTCGTATGCCACATTACCAAATTAGGAATGTATCACTAGTAACCATCAACTACATAACCTCTGAGCTCGTACGTCTCAGAGAAGGGTGTTAAGCTAAGAGAATAAATTCTCCGCCACCAACAGAAATGTATTTGATAGAAACCAGCTTTACATCTCAAAGTGTAATGTCAGACACACATCCATACAAGTCTGTTCCGGATCCGAACAGAACCGAAGGCACTTCCGAAGAAGCCCTTGCAAATCCGGGTATTCAAAATCTCGATCGGACTTTCCATCACTTAGGGAATCTCTATACCGGAGCCATGATGCAGAGAAAATCGATAGGTCATCATATCGCTCTCGCAAATACCCGGTCTTCACCACCGGTCTTCAAATGCTATCCATATCGTCGTATCACTATTCGGAATGGGTTATATGACACAAAGGTCCTCTCCCGGCTAAACCGAATAACGAGCGCAATTAAAAATCATATGGATACTGGGGTTTCAGTTAAATCACAGCTTAAAAGCCCAAAATCTTTCATTCGAATGGTTAAAACAAATTACCATTTCCAATCTTTTAAACAAAAAGATTCATTTCAAAAACCTTCAATGGTTTAAACAATTTCCACACTTTTAATCTTTTAAACGAAAAGATTCAATTCACAAAGTTCGCCCCATTCACAAAGATTCATTTATGGATTTCAAAACAATTTCCATTTCAACTGGATTAACTCGTTAAATCTTTAAGTCAAGATTTAACTTATATCTTTCAAAACTCGTTTCCAAAGATTCATTCATAGCCTTTCAAAACAATTCTATTCCAAGTTGGATTAACTCGTTCGGTCTTTAAATTAAAGACTCATTTCATAGTTTTCAAAACATTTCAATTCTATTTCAAACTTGAAATCGTTTAACACAATTTGGAAATCCTTCTTAAAATGAAAGCTATTACTATTTGAAAACAAGTAGTTTTCATTTCGGAAAAATCCAGTTATATTTACACGAGTTAAAACCCTTGAATTAAATTCAAATTCCCAAATCAATACCTTTAAAATGGTTTAACCCATATATAACTTGTACAGCATCCTTAATCTCTAGTTTCAAATCATAGAATTCAATTTCAAACTTGAATTCAAATTTAAATCAGATTATTTAAATTTTCAAAACTCGATTAAGTTATTCAAAATAACTTTTATCTTTGAAATTCCATTTCAAAAGCTTTTCACTTTAAACCCAAATTTCCAATTTCAAAATCAATTGAAATTAAAATTTCGATTTCAAAAACATCAAATTTACATCATCTGTGATTTAACCGATTTCCACGTGAAATCCATATTGTGTGTGTAAAAGTGTAGTCCAGGGGTTTCACACACAATAGTGCAACATCATACAATCATCACAGATCAAAATACAGAAATATAGTTGATAAGCGATATAAACTATAACGCTCATCTTCATTCACAGATCACAGATATATATATCACAGATAAGTAAATTACAAATCACAATCATAAATCAGGGTATATCACAAAGCATCATATATCAGGGATATCAAACAATCAAATCATCCAATAGAATCCAAATATCCATCGGTAAGGTCAATTTATTTATCTGATTAAAATAAATCATATTAGTCACGAATCCTGGTTAATTAACATTAACTAATTACAAATCATTCTGATTAATTATCCTTTAATCATTAATTAATTAACCTTTAATAATAAATTAATTAACCTTTAATTATTAATTAAGCAACCTTTAATCATTAAATAATTAACCTTAAATTATTTAATTATCTTTTAATTAATTTTCCCTAATTAATTACATTAATTAATTAATTCTCAATTAATTATTATTCATTGACTACCTTCATTAATTAACCCTCAATTTATTTTCTAAGTAATTAATCCTTTATTACTTTCCTTAATTCCTTCCATAAAATAATCATCCTCTTTAATTAATTACATTTAGTAATTATCAATTTGATTTCTTACACTAAGTAATTACTTAATCAAAATCAAGGTTTTATCCTTAATTACAAATTAATGATCTCATCATTAACTGCCCATTAATTACTTTGTTTGGAACTTTAAACAAAAATTAACTTGAAAATTTTGTTTTCGATTCACCTTTAAACTTTTATTCCATTCCAAATTAGAATTCAAAATATAAATTTGAATTCATACTTCAAACTGGATTTAAACTTTGTTTAAATCTTGTATACAAATTTAAATTGCATTTAAATTTGTTTAAAAAATCAAACACTGCCGGGTTTTTACAAAAACCCTGAAACAAGCAATTGACTCGAGTCGAACTAAAATTGCTTCGAGTCATTACTCTTCTGCTTTGAGTTAAACACTAGGAATAATCGAGCAAAACTTCGAGTTAACTCACGAGAGTGCAAACCTGGAAATCACCCAGGCTTCAGACTTTCCAAACCACCAGGCTCGTGCACGGTGCACGTGCACGTCGCCGTCATTCACTTCCAGGCGTCGCCACTACCTCGAGCAAGTCGAAGTTCACACATGAATCAATCTCCGATCGCCAAAACTCCACCATCACGTCAAAATCGAATTCAAGCTTAAAAGCTCAAACCTGGAACACTGCAACATCCTCGACCAAAGCCTGCCATCGCTTCTTCCTCCGAGCTTCGACCACCTGAATTCGCGAAATTCCGGCCATGAACTCGACTACCACCCAGCTTTCATCACCCCAACCCTCGTTGAACTCGATCGATCCTAGGCTGAGAACGAACGAAAGAAACACGGTGCCTTAAAACTAGGTTTACAAAATAAAAACGATCGCCACCGTCGCCTCCGGAATCGTGACCACCTCCAATTATTTTTCCTACCAATGTGGTAAGCTCCTCCACCTTCTTGACCAACCCTGATACCCCTAGGTCACTACGTCGCCGGAAATTGGCCAAAAACCACTTGCCGTTCATCTTTGAACTGCTCATAAAATACCAAATGAAACTCATATTCATGTTAAAAATCACCATTTCCAATTGGGATTCTGAATATATACTTAAATCAACGTTTTGTTCTGATCGAATTTTCCCAGTTTTGAAGTTTCCTCTGAAAAAAAAATTAATCTTTCCTCTTGTTTACATTTTTACTTTATGAAACTATTTTTAAAATTATCCCTATTCATCAACAAACAATTTTCATTTGAAATCCAAAGTCTAATATGGACTTGATTAAGAGATTCGAATTTTTGAATGTAAAACTATGGACTGACACACCAGAACAGGGTATAAATACATATACAGACATACCCATGTATACAAGTCCATATAGATTCAAGTAGAACGTAAGTACAAATCAATATCACCATATATATATAAACCAGATTAACTGGAGTTTACTCACTTAGTAGGAAAGAACAGAGTTTGCTCACCTTGATGGGAAGAAGACAGAGAATAGGACTGCAAAGCTTGGAACTTGAAAATCGTTGCAACTGTTTGATTTTGAAGACTTTAAATTGGTTTATCATTTCTAGGTTGAAGCTTGAAGTTGCTCACTGTATTTCAAGAAAAGAAGAACAGAGCTGCTTGCAGTAACAATTCCAGATTGAAACCTTCTAGTTTAAATCCTATGTTTTGTTGAATTTCAGTGTTGTTTTTGTTTTCCTCAGTTTTTTTTCTTAGTATTGTAGATGGATGAACTGATATAAGAGATGATATATATATATATATATATATATGAAAGTAAGTTCACATGTTAATATAATTTGTTATATACTGGAAATGATTTGTAAAGATTTGGCCAGAGCTTTTCTATCCTTGTTTTGACTATAGGATATTTTGGTGGCTGATGATAGTGCTAGCATTAATTACCTTTGTACATAAACATTTGTTTATTTTTTCTTTCATTCGTTTACAGGTGATACAACTTGCTATTGTATAAAGTCGAAGATATTTGGTGGCTGCAAATGAAACATCCTTGTGCTAGCATTTAATGCCAAGGTACTTATATTTATTCATTTACATTTCAGATTGTACATATATATTTTACTTTGTTTGTTGACTTGCCTGGTTTACTTGGTGGCTGATATGATATCAGTGAGTACAAATGTTTCTATTTCAGTTTACATGAATCAAGATGAAATCAGTTTATATATTTTGTTTTCAAGTCTACATACTTATATTTTTCTTTCTTCTTTTGGCTGAAAGATTTGTTTTGGTGCCAGGGGTAATATCTTGTTTGTACTTTATGTTCCTACTTCTTTAACTCGGCTGGTAGATGCTTGCATTATGGCTGAGATGTATTAAATGCATGAGTCCTTTATGTCTCCTCCTTACCTTATTTTGTTTTAAACTTACAAATCATAGCTTTCCAAAATACATATACATATATATTCAATTTTACTCATATATGCCCGTATACATATATATTCACATATATATAATATTCACAATATTTTTAAATTTAAATGATTTATACAACATTTATAATGATTCGGGGAAACTCGCATCAATTTATCGATAAATTTAACAATTTTAATTCAAAAACTGAATAAATTATCAATTTAAATATTCATAAAATTCGGGGTCGTTACAACTCCCTAAATAAACATTCTCCAACCACATCGATCCCAACTGGCGTCTTCTCACGTTGGTTCTTGTAGAGTCAACTCCTTCCTGACAACTTCTGGTCATTGGTTCTTGGCAAGGTTTAAAGTTTTGTTTTTCGTTTCCGTTCCGGTCTTTGGAAAGTTCTGAAATTTCAATCTCGTTCCGCTAATTTCGAAAATTCCACTCAAATTCCGGTACTTTTTTCAAAATATATTGATTAACGTTGAAAATTATAACGTAAAAGAATTGTAATACACTAGTATATTCACTTTGATACAATTTATTTTATATCGAATAATCTATCATAACTATTTTTGTATCAAAGACTTCCCTATAGTGATTTATTATGCAGCCCAAACCTCAGAACTCGACCCAACAAAGTAACATAACACAAACCCAAATTCCCTTTTCTTTTCATTTTCGTTCTCAGCTCCACTCCTTTACAAACTTGCTCTAGTTTTGAAAACTCTGGCTCCAAAATAAACAGAAAAACAAAAATTCCTTTGCGCTTCCAAAGCCTTGCCTACATGAATAAGCTTCTCCCCAAGTGAAAATTAAAAATAGCAACAAAAGGTAATTTGATTTTGATGTTGTAATTTTACTGTTTGTGTGTTGTTTAAGCTGCTATGGTTGGATAGCTCAAAATCGATTCTATTTCACGTTGATGTATCGTTTTCTTTTTCTTTTTTGATAATACAATTCGAAACGGAATATTGATGGATTTTCGGACCGGTCAACGTCGGAACCAGATCGAAATGTACGGAATTCCGATGTGCTAGTCGGAACTTAGAACCTTGGTTCTTGGTAAGACTCTCTCCCTGATTTATTTTGATCTTCAATTCTAAATTTGTTCGAATTCAAAAAAAAAAAAAATTCAACCGTTAGGTGTGACTCTTATTGTACTAGAGTGGATGCGTATATTAGATTATGACTATTTCAACATCGTATGATATTCTTAAAGAGGTGAGCATATATATGCGATTTGTAGCATGTAACAACAAATGAATTTTTTCGTTATAAGCAAGTATTGCCAAGACCATTGATAAGCAAAACACAACACCAACTTAAAATTCCTTTAATTCATGGTTGTGTTTTTTCTGGTTTTTCCCATGTTCTGTTGATTTCAGCAAGTCCATATGGTTTTGCAAGATTATTGTGGTATATCCTGATGCACTTATTTTGATAGCTCTACCATGACAATTGGTTTTGGTGATGCATCTCTTCTCAAAATATATGAAATATTTATGTTGAATGGAACATAGTTGTGGTGCATCGGGTAAAAATAGGCACAGAGTTCACAATTTAATTTCTTTCTTCAAAAACTATTTATTATGTTACATTTGAAGTTTAATGTTTTTAATTAATCTATGCTTTGAATATTGGGTGTTGATTAAGATGTAAGTTAAACCTCTCTTTCAATGTTTATAAAAGAAAATTGATTTATGTTTCATGCAGGAATCTTTCGATAAGTAGCACTCCAAATAGCTAGATTTACCTTTTAAAGATGGCTGCTGGTTTATTTGTTCTACTTTTATATACCATATAGATCTACAAGTCCTTTTTAATTAAGTTTTCTTTAAAATACCTAATCTACAAATGGAGTGTTACAATATTCAGTTGTACATATCATTCGTTTACTGTTTATTTAATGTTTTTCATTTTTTTTCAACTTTTCAAAATTACTTTGCAGAAAGTGGAAAAATGCAAATAACTCTAAAATACATAGGTAATAACTGTGAAACAACTGATTTCAAAATAATTAGGTGACTAATTAACTGAAACTGTTATGTACATCGTTACATATGCAGATCCAACTTACATGATTCGTGCAATTCCAAGTATTGCATCAGATAATGTGTACTGCACACTACTAGCTCAGAGTGTTGTTCATTGAGCAATGGCAGGATGCATTGACTTCACTGTAAGCCTTGTCAATGGAAGACATACTTATTTCCTTTTTACGTATGTATACTTCTCCCAATTCAATAATTATGAAAGAAATTACTCTATACTTTTAATTATTTAAACTTTGCATACAAAGCTAATATATATTTGTCATATATATATATTTATCTCAGTTATTCTCCTTTTATAAACATTGTTCATATCTTATTTTAATATATGTGGTACAAGCATACTTCTTAATAAAGCATCGTTTCAACTCATGGTATGTCACGTTTTATGGGAACCATCATACAAGGAAGGATACTATAAGGTTATTAGTGCACATGCTTTAATTGAATGTGTAAAGTAGGGTATCTGTTTGCAACCAAATTGACCACAAACATCCAAGAATAGATTTGTGTAGCGAAGTAAATGAAGAAACTAAATTAAAACAGAGGAATATTGCAAAATAATAAGCAAACCAAAACAGAATCAAGAACAACAGGATTTATAGTGGTTTCGATTGCCTACGTCCACTTTAAATATTCTCTTTAGTGATTCACTATAATCTTAATTACAGTTCAGACAGCAAGAATTAAGGGAATAATGAAAAAGTTGATTACAATAAAGAAGCTATGTAACCAATAGCAAGAAGATGCTCAGAATGACCCTCTGGGCCAGTATTTATAGGTGAGGGTGACCACCAATCTTTCTGAAACTTCGGCTACAGTACCTCCTTATCCATATGGGCCCACCATAGGGTCGCTAAGCCCAAATCCCTATGGAGAGGAATCGGTCTGATCTCTCCATTTGTTGATTTTGGGGCAACGATCTCTATGATAGCTTCTTCATGCTTAGATATGATGGTTCCTCAAATATCATGTTGTTTGGATATATAGAGCTCGTGCTTTTGATCGATCTTGGATTCAGATCTACTTTGAAGTTATTCCTGCCAAACCCCTCTAATGGATTATGTCGATCCCCTCTACTCTGCTCCATACTTCACATGTCGTCCCCTATTATATGCCATAGTGATCCATCCAATCATGCTGAACCATGCTTGCATATTCACGCTTATCCCTTGAATTCCCTTATGTAATGTTGATCCCTCCATTTCCATAATGCTATGCCGAACCCTCTTCCTCTAGAATGTTATGTCGATCCCTCCTTATCCTAAATGCTATATCGATCCCTCAAGTACTAGCAAGTCATGTCTGACAAGGCAACATCCTATGCTGATCACTCAAATACTTCATCCATGTTGACTATCCATCCAAACGACTATGCTGATCCCTCGAGTACCACCCAGTTATGTCGATCCCTTGTCTATCCAAGCCAATTTCCATATTTCTAACATCCTGCATCGTCTATCCACCAACTCCGTTCAATTCTGGCTTCATATAACCATCTGGACTCTACTTCCGGGTCTTATAGCCATTGTTCCATGGTCATCCTTCTTGACAACAGTCGAATCTGTCTTGCGCAATCAGTCCAATATAGCTGGGCCAGGATATCGGGTGACGCTTGCCCTCCAAAGTACGTCTTGTGAGTAACAGACGTGCTTTGAATCTAAAAAAGTCTGAATTGCCGGAAAGAAATCCATCTAGTTTCCTAATTGATTGCTATGACACTTCGTCGACTTTCAATAATATAAGTATGTCGTATTCCGTCAGCATGTACAAATCCGGTTATGCGAGACTTATAAGCCTTTTATTATCTGATACAGCCTCGAACTTGAGAGTTTCAGGTTTGATTGCGACTTCTGTTAATTTCAAAAAGTAAAAATTTTAAACCGTTCCTGTGCATATTCATATATACATTTACGCTGTTGGCTTCCGGACGTGTTTGAACGTTCACAGGTCGTTGTCAATTTTTATAATTGTAACGACCCGTAATTTTTAATAATTTTTATTTGTTTTATTAGTATATTTAATTGAAATTTTTGTGAAATTTTAAATAATAAAATTTTGAAATTAAAATTTAATATTTGAAAAACGTCTAATTAAAAATAGCAAATGGTAAATTTTCATATGATAATATGGAAGTTTATTTTCTTGTGTAATTTTATTTAAATTTAAAACAGTTAATACTAGATGGTGATAAAATGTTTTCCAAACCTGAATATTTTTACACAATAAATTTATAAATCATCTTCAGAGTGGGACGTCATCTTTCATTTCTCCAAATTTTGAGGGCTATTGCTGTGTTTATCTTAATTCCGGCATTTTTGCAACATTTTCGGTACCGATTATCAATTTTTGATTGGATGATCGTACCACTGATATCTGTGTACCGTTTTGATCATCTCGTAGTGCTGATCTCTGCGGTATATTCAATTCTGTGTTTTGGAGTCTAATACGCAGCGGAATCCGCGTAAACGGTAATCGCATCAGTAACCAGTTTGTGTCCTTTGGTTTCTTACACCCTTTCATTCCTGCCGTGCAAACCAATAGCCTCTTGCTTTTATTATTTCTCTGAATTCGTGCTTTACCGTTCAGTACACGTGGACTTGTCCTTTCATCGTTCATTTCCATTCACTGTTACTTGTGAGAAAAATCTATTATATGCATTTTTTTATTTGTGCTGCATTTCTTATTTTGCAAACCTTTTCTCTCTTTTCTTTCTTACCTTCGAAATAACCACATGAAAACCAAATGTCAAATCTCGGCCCGCCTCTTCCATACATCGCCACCCCCTTGCTTTGTAGCCTCTGCCGACCAACGACCTTTGCTAGCGCCGAACCCACCACCGTAGCCACCAACGCCTGACTGTTTTCCCCACTGGCCTTACGCCTACAACTCCACGCCATCACCCATTACCGCTCTGACCTTCACCCCTCGTCGCCATCTCCACCTCTTGTTCGACCGAGCAACCCACGTTTTCCCCTCTGCTAGCAACCACACCCGCCTCAAGCCAAGCGTGCCACCTTCCCTCCACGCATTCACCTCCTTTCTCTCCGCCTGTCTCATCACGACCAGGAGATCATGCGCAACCGAACACTTCACTTAGAGGCAGCCTCTTCTTTTTGTTAGCAGCCACTCACTATATATTAATAGGTAATTTATTTGTATATTTATTGTTTTGTTGTCTGCAATATATATGTGTGTACGTTATTTCAGGATGGTTTCCTATATGTTAGTATATGTATACACTGTAATACAATGTTTTTTTGTGTATGAGTTTATATAGGAAGTATGTAATATGCTGCCGAACAATTTATATGAGTGAATAAAGTTTTATATAACCATGTTGTATATAATGTTGTTATAGATATATATATGTGTTTTATAAACTATATTTTCTGTGTCTTTATATATAAAGTTTTATATTATAAGTATATATTGGTTTATACATATTGTTAAGGTATATATAATACGTTGTTTCATTGCGCATAGTAGCTGCTATATAATTTTAGCAAAACTGGTTCAAAGAGATAATGTATAATTGTATATATAATTATAATCTGGTTCGTATATTATATGCAATATAAGGTAGTGTTGGCCTTCGTATTAGTTAAGTATGTTCGGTAAAATATTGTAGCATGTTGTCTATATAGCGTATATACACGTTATATTTGTTTATTTATTTATTATTATTATTTTTCTTTTTTCTTTTTTTTCCTTTTCTTTAAGTTTCATAAAATATTGGTTATATATATATTAGCTTATGTATATAAATATGTTGTAATCTATCATGTTTATATATCTATTTTAATAGTATGTATTTTATATGTGTTATAGTTTATAATAGGTTAGTTTTTTATATATTGTATTATATTTTCACTAAGGTATATTCTAGTATAAGTTTTGGTTTTTTGAGTCTTTTATTTTTGCGTAAGGTTATAATAATTTACTTATATATAACTAATGTTCACATGTATATGAGTTTGCATTTTGGTTTAAGGCTGTAACTATATGTATTTTAATTCCTATGTTTTCTGTTCTAAATTTTGTCCAGATTTTATGTATATTGAAGTTCGGGTAGTTATGTATTAGTATAATATAAGATTTACATATATTTGTTATATATATTATTTTGGGTTTAATGTACAAGTTTAATAGTTTTTATATATATATGTTATTTTATATTAAAGTTAAATTATTGATTTAAAAATAAATATGTATGTTTTATTTTAATATGTGTTTAAATTTGGAATATGGTTTTATAAAAATAGTTATATATAGTTATATACAAGTTCATTTAACCAATTATCTTCATCGATCCAGATTCTGACTTATTTCATCGATTCTATCTACCAGCTTTGATCGTCAAATTCGTGCCAACCTTGTTTTCTTTAGATTCGTGCCTGGATCTCGTAACTCAACTTCATTGTTTAACTCTCTGGCCTCGGAAGGTGAGCAATCACTCACGATTAACATTCTTATATTTATTAAATTTGATTTCGATTGGAACGACAATTGAAATATGCCGCTGTTAGTTATTTACATTGCTATACATATGCTATCTGTTCAGCTGTGACATCTAACACCATTATCTGTTATTTATATTGATGATATATGCTTGTTATATTATTATCATATCTGTTATCGCTCTGCAAGTTCCCTGTTAGTATAAAATTCACTATGGGTTGAAATGATATATACCCGAACGATATGTAGAATAGGGGAAAATCGTTATGGGTTGAAATGATAAACCCAAGCGATTTTCATTGAATTGAATTTGGGATTGTGGGTTGAAATGATATATACCCGTATATATTTGAATTATGGATTGAAATGATAAATATCTGTATCACTTGACTATAGGGTAGAAAATTATATACAGACACCGTTGGTCTATATATAAATATTTTGAAAATGATTTCTATGGTTTTGAAAAGAAATATATGGTTTTAATAAATATTGATTTTAAAGATTTATTAAAATTGATTTAATAAAGTTGATATAATATGTTTAAGTATTGATTTAATATATATATTTTTCAAATATAGAGTTTATAATGATTCAGGTTGGAAAGATAAATTTGAAATTGATTTGGAATTATATTTACTTAAGAATTATACTTAAATAAGTTTGATTTGAAAATTTTAAATTTGAGACTTTAAAGAATGATTTTATAACTTGATTTTGGTTTAAAGTGATTAAATGAATATTCAAGATTAATAAATCGAAAGAAATATTTAGTGGTTTGAAATTTGGGGTTTTAATTAAATGATATTGGGTTTATTAAGTGAATATTTCAAACTAAATAATAGTAAAGTGAATTTGATATATATATGAAATTATCGAATTTAGTTTTGAAATGTTGATTATTTAAAGCTTTAAAAATATTGAAATTGAAATGGCTTATTTTATGGTTCAAATATGTATTTGAAAATCGATAATTTGAAATGGTTTATTGAGAAACTGATTCGAGTTGAAATTGATGATTTGATTAAATTTGAACTTTGGAATTCGAGTTGATTTGAATCGATTTGTGAAATTTGAGGAAACTATTTTTATATAAAGTATTTTTAAACTATATCTAAAACTATTTATATTTTACTTTATAAATTATTTTAATATAAACTATTTTAATATAAATCATTTTCAATATAAATTATTTTATTATAAACTATTTTAACTTATAACTATTTTATATAAACTATTTTTATTTTATAAACTATTTAAATATACTAATTATATTAATATAAACTATTTAACTTAAAACTATTTTATATAAACTATTTTATTTTATAAACTATTTTATTATATATACTATTATTAATACCTAAACGGTTTAAAGGAAGTGTTATGATTTCAAACTATGATTTCGAAGTGTTATGAATTTCAAGGTTTTGATTTCCAAAGTGTTTTGATTTTAAAAGACTTATGATTTCGAAAGCGATATAACTTTGGAAAGTGATATGATTTTGGAAATGGATTTATTTGAAGTGAAAATGATATCGTTTTGATATGGTTTGAAAAGGAAATGATATTCTGGTTTTGAAGTATAAACTATTTTTAAATGACCACGGTGTTATAATAACGATTGGTTGTTAAAGAGACCGGAATCAGATATGGGCATACTCTCTGTCGATACCGAAAACCACTTTAACAACTGTGTACGCGGTGGAGATTCCAGAATGAAGTAGGATGGTGGCGACGATCCTATATGAGGTATATACGTGGACCCGACTCCCGTGAGTTGGCATAAGGTGGCTAAAATAGGAGCGATTCCGGGCCAATGAGGTAGCTCCTCTGATCGGACACACTCCATCATATGTCATTCTATTACTTTGTGATTGATTTGGTGCGCACCCTTGATTCGGGAGTGTGGCTCGCGGTGGACGATTGTTGCGGCTCTGCGTTACCACCAGTCCGGATGCGTAATTGGTATATCTACCCTGGAATTGCCTTATTGTGCAGTGTCACCTACCCTAGCGTGCTTTACTACGAGTTTGTTTTGTACCATACCTATGGAGTACCCTCTAACGACGCCCATTACGGGGGAGATTACGGTACTGTATAGACTATGAGAATATATAAAAATGTGTTAAGGACGATATGAATAACGCCTTAACGCTATTTTAATAGTTTACTTTACTTTAGACATATTGTAATAGCGTATATTACTACATAGTAGATAGTTTAGCAGATCCTTAGAGGATGGTTATCCCAAACATCCTTTAAGTTACTTGTATTTCAATTGATATTTCACTTGAGTTGGATTTATTGATATAAGAATGTTAATCCTGACTCGAGTGTTTTGTGTTTTGCTTTACGCTCGGGTCAGACTGAGTGGTTCAGTGTTCAAGACTCACCTTTGGAGTTGGAGCTTCGCTTGGAGACCCAGCTATCTATCCATCTTTCAGTTATCCAGTTGATTCCAGTGATGTATTCAGATCTTGTATTTGACTATTGTATTGAGACATCTATGTATTCGTGACTTTTGTTGTATCTTGTTTAACTCTGTTATATATATATATATATAGTAGCTTCATGAACTACTATTCTTTTGTTTCCGCTGCATTATTGTTATATTACTCTATGTCTGTGATTCTGTGATTCTGTGATTATTTATTTACTGTATATGCTGAGTTTTTCCAAATTTAAATTAACAATCTGATATTTTGAGAAATTCAAATCTGACATGTATGGATGCGAATGGTTGAAAATTTCAGGATGTTACATGTGGTATCCGATCTTTGGTTTTAGGCAAAGCTTAGCATATATAGTAAATTTAATTGCAGAATCATCTCCGTTGAATCTCTTCCTCTTTGATTCGGTTTCCTTTGAATTTTGGAACGTTTTTTCCCGGTTCCAAAATCCATTCTTGTCTTCCCTATTCGTGTTTCCTGATTCTGGAGTATCCCAAAGCTCCACTGAATGATTGTAAAGGGGTGAAAATCTTTTACAACAAGCATTGATTCATCGAAGATTTCTGTACCCTCGGTTTACGATGCTACTATCTTTTGCTATACCTGAATTCTATCTCTGGCGATCGAATGTCGATTTGCTCCGGAGTTCTACCTCGATCTTATTTTGAAGTCACGGTTGACCCGGTTAAGGTTGGCCGCGATTTATACCAGTCTATCCATTCTTTTCTCTCTTTGAAATCATCTTATCTCCCTATCGAGCCTATCTTCTAGTTTGAATTCTTTTGATTAGGATCCCTCTATATTTGGATCTCTATTCTTGTTTTGAAATCCATTCTGGAATCTTCGAGGGAGGGAGTGTATTTTTGTATTTGTAATTAATATAAAATGTTTTATAGTGTTGTTTGAGTTGTTGATGTTGGTTTGGATTTTCGATCGATTCGTCTGATCAACGCTATCGATAGAAATTCCAAAACACTTGAACATAGCAAACTGACACTATGTTGTTTTCAAATTTGGTTAATGAAATAAATTTTGTATGATTATACTTTACATATAAGTAAATTTTTCTGGAATTAAAAGTTAATTAAATTGGTTGTTTGAAATGATAATATTTGATTATCATTTATTGTTCTATAAATGAATTTATAAGCATGGTTTATAAATTGATTTGGAATTGAAATGAATTTAAATCAGGAATTTGAGAATTTAATTTCCAGTGATTTCAAACTTTGGTTTTAAAGTTTTAAAATGTATATTATTTAAAGTATTTTCGAATAGAAACCGTTATCAAAAAAATTTAAATGTTTAAATCAGTGCTCCTCTTTTGTCGCTGGGAAATAATTTCGGTGATGACTGCAGCATCATCGACATTCATTTTCGGGTTTCGAAGTGGAGAGACCACTCAGTAGCTTTGCTACACTTTTGTTTTGGAAATTGAATTTGATTTGAATTTCTAAGGTATGATCTGATTTATAATGTATATATGGGTATATGATTTTAGATTTGATTTTAAATAATATATCTATCTCTAAATGGTTTGAAGTAAATTCAGAAATTTAATTCTAAAAATTTGTTAATGGGTGATTTCAATTATAAAATGAAATCAAAATTTTGAATTAATATTTAAACTTGAAATAAATTGAATAAGGAAATTTTACTTGTATGATACTCAATTGCATTCCATATATAGCTTACCCAAATTATTCAGAAGTTAGCTATGCAATTGAATAATATACAATGTAAAACGATGTTAAAGGAAATTTCTTTTTTATAAATTTGAATGGTTATAATAAGTGTGAACATACTTAACATATGTGAAATGATATATCAAGTGGAATAAATTAAATAATAATTTGAAATAAAGAAGAATTAAATTTGTTGAATAAAATATGGGTATAACAAATGACTATTCCAATTTATGATTTTAGAAATTTGTTAATTGAAGATAATTGGATAATAAGATAATGAATTTAGAAATAGTTAAGATTGATTTCACTTAAGTGAAATCAAATGGATTAAATCAATTATTGAATATTAATTAAATTAAATTAAAATTTATATGGTTTGAATTAATTGTTGTATTTTGTATTTCAATCTATTTTCTTCTGGTTGTTTCTATTCTCCTACCTCCTTCCTTTTCGGGGACGAAAAGTTTCGAGTGGGGGTGAGTGTAACGACCCGTAATTTTTAATAATTTTTATTTGTTTTATTAGTATATTTAATTGAAATTTTTGTGAAATTTTAAATAATAAAATTTTGAAATGAAAATTTAATATTTGAAAATGTCTAATAAAAAATAGCAAATGGTAAATTTTCATCTGATAATATGGAAGTTTATTTTCTTGTGTAATTTTATATCAATTTAAAATAGTTAATATTAGATGGTGATAAAATGTTTTCCAAACCTGAATATTTTTACACAATAAATTTATAAATCATCTTCTGGGTAGGACGTCATCTTTCGTTTCTCCAAATTTTGAGGGATATTGCTCCGTTTATCTTAATTCCGGCATTTTTGCAGCATTTTCGGTATCGATTATCGACTTTTGATTGGATGATCATACCACCGATATTTGTGTACCATTTTGATCGTCTCATAGTGCTGATCTCTACGGTATATTCAATTCTGTGTTTTGGAGTCTGGTACACAGCGGAATCCGCGTAAACGGTAATCGCATCAGTAACCAGTTTGTATCCTTTGGTTTCTTACACTCTTTCATTCCTGCCGTGCAAACCAATAGCCTCTTGCTTTTATTATTTCTCTGAATTCGTGCTTGACCATTTATATTCCTACAGTTCTGTACACGTGGACTTGTCCTTTCATCGTTCATTTCCATTCACTGTTACTTGTGAGAAAAATCTATTGTATGCATTTTTTTTATTTGTGCTGCATTTCTTTTGCAAACCTTTTCTCACTTTTCTTTCTTACCTTCGAAATAACCACATGAAAACCAAATGTCAGATCTCGGCCCGCCTCTTCTATACATCGCCACCCCTTGCTTTGTAGCCTCTACCAACCAACGACCTTTGCTAGCGCCGAACCCACCACCGTAGCCACCAACGCCTGACTGTTTTCCCCACCGCCCTTACGCCTACAACTCCACGCCATCACCCATTACCGCTCTGACCTCCACCCTTCGTCGCCATCTCCATCTCTTGTTCCACCGAGAAACCCACGTTTTCCCCTCTGCTAGCAACCACACCCGCCTCAAGCCAAGCGTGCCACCTTCCCTCCACGCGTTCACCTCCTTTCTCTCCGCCTGTCTCATCACGGCCAGGAGATCATGCGCAACCGAACACTTCACTTAGAGGAAGCCTCTTCTTTTTGTTAGCAGCCACTCACTATATATAAATAGGTAATTTATTTGTATATTTATTGTTTTGTTGTCTGCAGTATATATATATATGTGTGTGTGTGTGTGTGTGTACGTTATTTCAGGATGGTTTCCTATATGTTAGTATATGTATACACTGTAATACAATGTTTTTTTGTGTATGAGTTTATATAGGAAGTATGTAATATGCTGCCAAACTATTTATATGAGTGAATAAAGTTTTATATAACCATGTTGTATATAATGTTGTTATAGATATATACGTGTTTTATAAACTATATTTTATGTGTCTTTATATATATAAAGTTTTATATTATAAGTATATATTGGTTTATACATATTGTTAAGGTATATATAATACGGTGTTTCATTGCACATAGTAGCTGCTATATAATTTTAGAAAAACTTGTTCAAAGAGATAATGTATAATTGTATATATAATTATAATCTGGTTCGTATATTATATGCAATATAGGGTAGGGTTGGCCTTCGTATTAGTTAAGTATGTTCGGTTGTAAAATATTGTAGCCTGTTGTCTATATAGCGTATATACACGTTATATATATTTATTTATTTATTATTATTATTATTTTTTCTTTTCTTTAAGTTTCATAAAATATTGGTTATATATATATATTAGCTTATGTATATAAATATGCTGTAATCTATCATGTTTATATATCTGTTGTTACAGTATGTATTTTATATGTGTTATAGTTTATAATAGGTTAGTTTTATATATATTGTATTATATTTGAACTAAGGTATATTCTAGTATAAGTTTTGGTTTGTTGAGTCTTTTATTTATGCGTAAGGTTATAATAATTTACTTATATATAGCTGCTGTTCACATGTATATGAGTTTACAGTTTGGTTTAAGGCTGTAACTATATGTATTTTAATTCCTATGTTTTCTGTTCTAAATTTTGTCCATATTTTATGTATATTGAAGTTTGGGTAGTTATGTATTAGTATAATATAAGATTTACATATATTTGTTATATATATTATTTTGGGTTTAATGTACAAGTTTAATAGTTTATATATATATATATATGTTATTTTATATTAAAGTTAAATTATTGATTTGAAAATAAGTATGTATGTTTTATTTTAATATGTTTTTAAATTTAGAATATGGTTTTATAAAAATAGTTATACATAGTTATATACAAGTTCATTTATACCAATTATCTTCATCGATCCAGATTCTGACTTATTTCATCGATTCTATCTACTAACTTTGATCGTCAAATTCGTGCCAACCTTGTTTGCTTTGGATTCATGCCTGGATCTCATAACTCAACTTTATTGTTTAACTCTCTGGCCTCGGAAGGTGAGCAATCACTCATGATTAACGTTCTTATATTTATTAAATTTGATTTCGATTGGAACGACAATTGAAATATGCTGCTGTTAGTTATTTACATTGTTATACATATGTTATTTGTTCACCTGTGACATCTGACACCATTATCTATTATTTATACTGATGATATATGGCTGTTATATTATTATCATATCTGTTATCACTCTGCAAGTTCCCTGTTAGTATAGAATTCACTATGGGTTGAAATGATATATACCCGAACGATCTGTAGAATAGGGGAAAATCGTTATGGGTTGAAATGATAAACCCAAGCGATTTTCATTGAATTGAATTTGGGATTGCGGGTTGAAATGATATATACCTGTATATATTTAAATTACGGATTGAAATGATAAATATCTAAATTACTTGACCATAGGGTAGAAAATTATATACAGACACTGTTGGTCTATATATAAATAATTTAAAAATGATTTCTATGGTTTTGAAAAGAAATATATGGTTTTAATAAATATTGATTTTAAAGATTTATTAAAATTGATTTAATAAAGTTGATATAATATGTTTAAGTATTGATTTAATATCTATATTTTTCAAATATAGAGTTTATATTGATTCAGTTTGGAAAGATAAATTTGAAATTGATTTGGAATTATATTTACTTAAGAAATATACTTAAATAAGTTTGATTTGAAAATTTTAAATTTGAGATTTTAAAGATGTGATTTTATAACTTGATTTTGGTTTAAAGTGATTAAATGAATATTTCAAGTTTAATAAATCGAAAGAAATATTTAGTGGTTTGAAATTTGGGGTTTTGATTAAATGATATTGGGTTTATTAAGTGAATATTTCAAACTAAATAATAGTAAAGTGAATTTGATATATATATATATATGAAATTATCGAATTTAGTTTTGAAATGTTGAATATTTAAAGCTTTGAAATATATTGAAATTGAAATGGCTTATTTTTTGGTTCAAATATGTATTTGAAAATCGATAATTTGAAATGGTTTATTGAGAAACTGAATCGAGTTGAAATTGATGATTTGATTAAATTTGAACTTTGGAATTAGAGTTAATTTGAATCGATTTGTGAAATTTGAGGAAACTATTTTTATATAAAGTATTTATAAACTATATCTAAAACTATTTATATTTTACTTTATAAATTATTTTAATATAAACTATTTTAATATAAACTATTTTAATATAAACTATTTTAATATAAATCATTTTCAATATAAATTATTTTATTATAAACTATTTTAACTTATAACTATTTTATATAAACTATTTTTATTTTATAAACTATTTAAATATACTAATTATTTTAATATAAACTATTTTATTTTATAAAGTATTTTAGTATATATACTATTATTAATACCTAAACGGTTTAAAGGTCAAGCTATGATTTCAAAGTGTTATGAATTTCAAGGTTTTGATTTCCAAAGTGTTTTTATTTTAAAAGACTTATGATTTCGAAAGCGATATAACTTTGGAAAGTGATATGATTTTGGAAATGGATTTATTTGAAGTGAAAATGATATCGTTTTGATATGGTTTGAAAAGGAAATGATATTCTGGTTTTGAAGTATAAACTATTTTTAAATGACCACGGTGTTGTAATAACGATTGGTTGTTAAAGAGACCGGAATCGGATATGGGCATACTCTCTGTCGATACTGAAAACCACTTTAACAATTGTGTACGCGGTGGAGATTACAGAATAAAGTAGGATAGTGGCGATGATCCTATATGAGGTATATACATGGACCCGACTCCCGTGAGTTGGCATAAGGTGGCTAAAACAGGAGCGATTCCGGGCCAATGAGGTAGCTCCTCTGATCGGACACACTCCATCGTATGTCATTCTATTACTTTGTGATTGATTTGGTGCGCACCCTTGATTCGGGAGTGTGGCTCGAGGTGGGCGATTGCTGCGGCTCTGCGTTACCACCAGTCCAGATGCGTAATTGGTATATCTACCCTGGCATTGCCTTGTTGTGCCGTGTCACCTACCCTAGCGTGCTTTACTATGAGTATGTTTTGTACCATACCTATGGAGTTCCCTCTGACGACGCCCATTACGGGGGAGATTACGGTACTGTATAGACTATGGGAATATATAAAAATGTGTTAAGGGTGATATGGGTAACGCCTTAACGCTATTTTAATAGTTTACTTTACTTTAGACATATTATAATAGCGTATATTACTACATAGTAGATAGTTTAACGGATCCTTAGAGGATGGTTATCCCAAACATCCTTTAAGTTACTTGTATTTCAGTTGATATTTCACTTGAGTTGGATTTATTGATATAAGAATGTTAATCCTGACTCGAGTGTTTTGTGTTTTGCTTTACGCTCGGGTCAGACTGAGTGGTTCAGTGTTCGAGACTCACCTTTGGAGTTGGAGCTTCGCTTGGAGACCCAGCTATCTATCCAGCTTTCAGTTATCCAGTTGATTCCAGTGATGTATTCAGATCTTGTATTTGACTATTGTATTGAGACATCTATGTATTCGTGACTTCTGTTGTATCTTGTTTACTCTGTTATATATATATAGTAGCTTCATGAACTACTATTCTTTTGTTTCCGCTGCATTATTGTTATATTACTCTGTGTCTGTGATTCTGTGATTATTTATTTATTGTATATGCTTAGTTTTGCCAAATTTAAATTAACAATATGATATTTTGAGCAATTCAAATCCGACATGTATGGATGCGAATGGTTGAAAATTTCAGGATGTTACAATAGTATTGTGTATATTCGCGTTTGAAGTCATACCTTTATGATAACGATTGTCACTCACATTTCACTTATCCATCATTTCTTCTTTTTCATTTTCCACTTCTTTTTTTTTATGGCGGGACCGGCATTCGACATGCCGATCCCTTGCTAAGGCCACGCGAATATGGATCGGCAGGTCCCAATGCCGATCCCTCTTCATTTTTGACTTGCTCAACCCCTGTGACCATTTCCTACTCCACATTATATATATATAAGCCTTCTGTCTTTTCTTCCTTCACTTTTTTACTTTCTCGTTTTTATCCCATTTGCCTTTGCATAAACCCTTCTGCCAAATCCAGGATATCCAAAACCTCCTTGACGAACGAAAGCTCCTCATTCTTAGATCTTAAATCCAAACGACCCCAACCAATCCCTCAAACTCGCTCTTCCTTCGTCTTTGATTCCACAGTTCTCGATCCTTCGTCTCTAATTTGATTCGACAGTCCGCGTTTCCACATAGGCATGGACTTGTAATATTCCCTTGAATTACTCGACTAGATCATCAAACTCGAGTTACCAGTGTGCTTGTGAGGTAGCGAATGATTTTAGGGTGGTTGGTGATTGCTAGGTCAAAGGTTTTATGGGTTAAATACATGTAGGAAGAAGAGATGAGGGTAGAGAAACATAGGATTCAGTGGTGGTGTAGGTTTTGCTTCGTTGGGGGGATCAGTATTGATTCCAAAGTTGAAAGGGGAGAAGGATAAAAAGAATGAGGGTTTGGCGAAGTGTTTTGATAGTGAAAAGACTAGATGTTGAGTGTCTTAGGGATCGATATAAGATAGGGATCGGTGTGAGGTGGAGTTATATAATAAGGATAGGTGTTGCTTGCTTCGGTGTAGAGGGTTTAGGCTAAGGGATCGGTATGAGGTCTTGGGGAAGGGATCAGCAATGAGGTTATGGGATTAGCATTTGACATTGAGGACCAATTCAATCCAACTCATTTGAACACTTAAAGCTAATTTTCCTTGCTAAACTCGAACATAAGATGACAATGGACAATATGACATGCATGTTTGAACTGTTGAACTTGAGATTGAACGACCAAACTCTAGAATTCTCAATATAGATTAAGTAATAAACTGGCTAATGAACTTAGGTAATAGATTTCATAATTCAATATGTCGATGGTCGATCCCAAAGCTTTTGTTTCCAATCAACTTTCTTTCCAATTGAGACGGTCAGCGATGACAGTCTCTCTGGACAAAACTCCAAGTCTTGTCATTTTATTTTTGTCTTTCTGATTTCAAACTATTTATGTCTAGTACACACTACACTGCACAACACTAGTCCACACTTAACACGGGGGGAATAAGTTATTATTTCTAATCTCAATTATCTACTGAGTATAGCTGATATTGATTCCAAACGCACGAAGCATTCAATTAACATGTCTTTCGATTCGGCTATGCGACACATTGGTTATGAAGCGAAGTTGAGTTGTGCAACTATATCAGGAAGGCCTTCTCCAGTGTAGAACAAACAGAAGCTTCTAACCTACAAATCGATCTCTTCTCCAACATTCCAGCTCTTTCAACGGAAATTATCAGCCCTGCTCCAGATGTTGTTGAGGGTGCCATTCTTCTTGATAATCTAGTGGATTCACAAGCTTCTCAAATCAGCGAAGCCGCTCTTCGTCGGTTATGCTCAATCCACGGAATTCCATTTGAGGATGTCTTAGTTCCTACAAGACAAGATAAACCTCACTTGGCACAAGCCGGATATACAGCGTGCAACAAATTTATGTGTTGGGCTGGATGTGTTCCACCTTTTAATTCCTTTATCCGGAGTGTTGAGATATCTCGGGATCGCCCCTACACAACTACATCCCAATAGTTATACCTTCATTCATGGGTCTTTCGAGCTATTCATGACTATTACGTTCCTTCCGCCCACTCCTAAAGACATCAGATTTATTTATAATTTCAACAGACGATCGGGAAGTCCTTCTTACGTCTTCCTTGAACCTTTACCGAATTGTCAAGTCTTGACGGGCGTCTGGAACAAGCTTTCACTATTTAAGCATGAATGGTTCTATGTGCGATGCCCTTTTGGATTCGCAAGATGATGGTTAGAAGGACGTAGGTGTTACTTCCACTTTTCTCTCAAGTTCACTAACCCAAGTCACAACTTTTCCTTTGAATTTATTAACATCCGGAGTTCTTTCAAGTGTTCGTCCACATCTCAAAGGCGTTGATTTCTCGAAAGCCGTTGCTACCATCCACGCTACCCCTTTTGAGGACCGGGAAATAAAACTCCTCGTAATTGATGAACTGCTATCATTATTTGGGATGTTGGAAGATGGCCGCAAAATCGACTTTCCGAAAGCACGGCAGTTCCAAAGATTGTTTAGAACGAAGAGCGGAAACAATTAACCCCGTCGTGTCCCCTGCTGAGGGGACTCGATAAGATACCAAGGAGGGAGAAATTAAAAGATTATTACGTTGAAAAATCGGGAGATGATGACGCAGGCCTTGGAAAAGCACCGATAGCTAAATCGTCGCAAACTGGGTAATTGCAAATAACTCCAAAGAGAAAAAAGAGGTTGGCGCACAAGATACGCAGAAGAAAGACTGCATCAGACCCGGAGTTCGTTATTACTCCTCTCGAAGAGGAATCATCTTCTTAGCATTTGGAAAGCGCGTTAAAAGGATTCTCCAACTTCAAATTTCGGACAATATTTTGTCCTACGACTTTCCAAATATTAATGTCGAAGGACTTAATTCTCCTACAAGAAGCGGTGAAGGCATCTAACCTTCTAATAAAGGGGAGGACACTACAATGAGCAAATCTACCATTACCGGTCCGTTAGGGTGAACACTAGGACGTTTACAATCACTTGCGCTCCACTATACACTTGTTATTGATCTCTCGTACGAAACTTCTAATATGGTCTTATTTGGTCTTTACAGGTGCAATGTCTGAATCACGAGCCTTTGATTGTCTTCGAAGCTCTTCTGCCTACCATCGCCCAGGCCAAGATTCTGAGTCCACTTGACTTAGAGAAAAGGATGAGACAAATATCACCATTCGAGGGATTCTTCTTCCTCTTCTGAGCGAAGGTCTCAATCTCACGCGTCTCATTAGGACAAACATTCTAATCTTTTGGTTCAAAGCGGAAAAAACATTCTTATTGTGGCCCTCACATCGCTGCATCTCGCAAGCAACGCTCTGGCTCTTCAAGTTTAAGACAGTCTCATGAGCGCTGATCTGGCAAGCACTCACTCGCTACTTCTGATCCAACCCTATCGGCTATTGCCCCTAACTCTTCTACCGCAGAAAAGTTGGCCAAACTTAAAGCTACTTTACTAAAGATTTGCTTCAATGGCCTCAACTTCCGCCCTTCTATTCATGTTATCTCAGGGCTTGCCAAGAAAAGCTCTCTAGCGTGTATGAACGACGTATTTGTTCAACACGAATCATTCATCCATTTGGCAAAGAAAGTTTCTTAAGTTTCCATAGAGCATCAACACGAAATAGATCGTCTCAAGTTGGAGGCTATTCATAATAAAGATATAATCAAGCACCAGGATGCTGAGTTGCTTGAATTCAAAACCCAATTTTCCAAGGCTAAAAAGAACGCCAAGAAGATGACAGAGGCAGTAAGCTGTTTGGAAACTTCTCACAAACAGAACTCAACGCGGCACTTCAATGTAGTGGAACACTTGCTTTGGAAAAGGACTCCTTACAAAAGGAGAAAGACGCTTTGGCTTGTCGCGTTGAGGTGCACGAAGAACTGTTGAAGAAGGAAAGGGAGCAAAAGGTTGAAGCTCGGGAGGAGTCGTAGAAATACTGCGAAGTAGTCGTTGAGGCAAGGAGCTTGAAGGCAAAACTTGATGAACAACTTGCTAAAATCGATGCTCTTAAAGAAGAGGCTTGGGAAGAAGGCAGAAAAGAAATGCTTGAGCAAGTCAACTCCCAGGTGGAAGCCGCCATGGAGTCCGGTAGGAACAAAATCAAGGACTTATCTGATCCTCTGATTATTGAATACAATGTGAAGGTCCTACTCCACCGTGACTTAGGCTTTCTCGGTGAGGGTTACCTCGAATCACTTGTTGAAGCCTGGGAGCATATTGTTAAGATAAAGAAAGAAGAGTTGGGCGGAGCCGAATTTAATGAAGAAGAACTAGTGAGAGAAGTGCTTCGAGGAAATGAGCCTTCGGATCTGGCTGTTGCTAAACTTCAATTTTTCAAGGCTCCTGCACCTACTAAAGAAGGAGAGGATATTGTCGAGTCTTTCGGAACTGATCTTAAAGGTTCCTCTCCAACCTATGTAGTCGGACTGTCAGCTTCTCATGACACGGAGCAAACTCTGGGTTACGATTCGAATAAGCCTAGCTTTGAGTCAAAAATGCTATCTCCCATCCTTGAAGGAGGCACCCCGGCGCCTTTTGAGAGTCAACAAGATACTGGTATCGCGCTTTACTTCTTAGTGCTTGAGGAGTTTTGTTTTTCGCACGTAATGATTTTAGGCTTTTCCACTACATTAACAACTTTTGCAGGTCTTCCCGGCTCTGTCTAGACTCCTAAAAGCGGTGTGGTTACAGAACATGAAGTGAAAATAACCGAGGATCCAGTGGGATCCAATGTTCCGGGGCATGATGCTCAAGTCATTGATGCACTCGATGATGCTAAAACTGGGAATCCGCTCCATGCTGACGACCCCGATGATGTCATGATCACTGGTGCCTCTAAACATACCACCAAACTCAGCATGAAAGAACAGATTGAAAAGGAGGAGTTTCTAAAGAAACAAGCCAAGTCTGAGCCCATCGAGGTAGATATCGATGAACTTATCCTGTACCATTATAAGTTATTCCACCCGGTGGGTCTGTCCCTGGTGAATTCCCCTTGGCTTTAGAAAGCTCTCCCGCCAAATGTGGCAAGGGTCCTGGAAAAGAAGCAGAAGTAGCTCTACCCCTGAAAAATCCAAAAGAAAATCGAAGAAGTAGTCTTTGTTTCATGTCACTGTATATAGTTTGCGTAACTATTTCTTTCACTAGTCGTAGTTGTACGGGTATGAATCCCGGTTTTTTGAAATAACTTGTACTGGAATTTTGGCACTTATGAATAAAAGTTTTTGTTTTCGATTAAGCAACCTGTGAATTGTTATTTAAATAGTTAAACAATTACTTTCCATTTAATGTACTTGTAATTCATTGATTACAAATTCTGTTAATAATTCACCATCTTCATCTCAAGGCCTCCTTGCAGTCATAGCCTTGAGTTGTTGTAAACACCATATATGAATCACAGTATTGAGCTATCACAGACATTTTTTGGATGATCACACTTCTGCCCTCAGTCTCGGGTTAAATAAATGTATTACATGGACGATCGAGTCCTATCCCAGTCCTGTTTATACTCCCACTTAAGCTCCAAAGACTTAGAGTAGACTTAGAGTTAACCAATGAATGGTTGGTTCACATTTATCTTGTTCCTCCTATTCGCACTCTGGTGATCAAAGTTTTTCGAAGGATGTCCGGGTCATATCTTTTTGTGTTTGGTGTGGATCGATATTGACCATCGACCAAGTGGCATGATATTTTGGCATGGATCGATATTGACCGTCGACCTAGCGAAACGATATTTTGGTGTGGATCAATATTGCCTATCGACCCAGCGGCATGATATTTTGGTGTGGATCGATATTGACCGTCGACCCAATGGCACAATATTTTGGTGTGGATCGATATTGACCATCGACCCAGCGGCATGATATTTTAGTCATTCGTAACTCCGGATGTCATTCTGATTAGTTTTGTATTAAGGCCTCCTTGCGGGCGTTGCCTTAACTCGTAAAGAACACTAAGCCGAAGCTATGGTGAGCTGTCGTATTCAGCTTTTAGTAGTTTGTACTCTTCGCCCTTGTCATGGGCTAGCGGAGTTAATTCGTGGATGGTCGAATTCCATCTGTAGTTTATTTATACTCCTCCTGTCGGTTTTAGGCCGAAGTTTATAAAATAGAGAATGCTCGAAATCCATTCATCTATTCATTCATGTTTGTATCCAACTCTAAGGATATGACTTAGTTAGTGGGTGGCCGGATCATACCCAATTTGATTTTATACTCCAGCCCATGCTCCAGGGACTTAGAGTTATTTCGGGTGTAATTAAGTCGTACTCCTTTTGGTCGCCTTGATTTCGTTTCAGTCCCACAGTCCAAGTAGGAAATTTTCAATCTCCAATTGTTGGCCATATTTGTTCCTCATCGCATGTCCCATTCTTTGGATCATTTATGGGAATTGTTAATCGAGCAAATTAATGGAGCTCATCTTGTTTGATCCCATCGGGGATTAATATGACTGATCGATTTCAAGTCCCAGGAGCCTGTTCACACATATCGATACCAATCAGTTTTTTTATGTACTTAGTGTGATGACCGGGATTTTAGCAATATTATTTTAATTAGCAACTAATCTGATTAATTAAAATACAACTTATCATTTTAAAAACAAATAAGACTTTTGGACATTTACCATTTATTTATTTATATATATATATGTGTATTTGGAAGAAAGCTATGATTTAAAATTCAAAATAAAGTCTTTCAAAAATATTTAAAAGAAAATCTATCTTATTCACATTAAATTAAAGTGAAGCTCTACCTTATTAACTTTTGATTTAAATATATATATATATAGATGTAATCTAGATAATAATGCTTGAAATAAAATCTTATCAATACTAAATATAAGTATAACAAAATATATGAATATAAATTAAGTGTTTGATAGTTAAGAAATAAAAATAAGGAGTTATGTTAAAAATAGAAATAAATACACAAGTTAACATTTTAACAATAACTGTAACAACTTTATAGTAAACACATAAAGATAATTCTATAAATTTATAGCCTATAGAAATACAAGTATGCAAGGCAAGAAAAAATCATATACGTACATACATAATCAGTGGATAAGGATGAAAAAATAAAACCAGACAATAGCATTAAATGCTATCATTTCAGCCTCCACAAGAAAGAAAAATCTCTGACCAAAATTTGTACCAGTAAAACAAAGCCCTGTATACTTGTTCTCTATATCAATCTCCTTATTTCCAGTTCGTTCATTAAAACTAAGCATACTAGAAAATAATCTTACAACTGAAGCTTAATTTACAACTCAACTCAACAAGCAAGAAGATTTAAGAAGATCAGGTTAGCAGTTCAAAACAAGAAGTTGCTCTCTGTTCAAACATTTTACAGGTGAGTAAACATTTTTTTTAAAAAAGCTTAAGTAAATAAATCTGTTGCCTGTGAAGTTTTGAGATGAATGATGTTTGGTTTGTGCATTTTTAAGTCATATCTGTGTTTATGAATACATGTAAGTATGCATGCCTGTTGTATTTAACATCTCTGTTCTTTATTCAGAACTTAAAGTTTTGATCAAAAATTCAAAATCTTCTCCTCTGATCTCTGTTAGGCCGTAGTTTTCAAACAAATTAAGTTTGTTTAAACTTGAACTAGAATTTAAAAATAGTTTAAACATGTTTATATATATATAGCATCTGGAAATTAAAATTTACAGTAAAAATATTATAAGCATGTTAAAATCAATCATTGTAATCTGCTATTTCAGGATTATAACTTGAATCTACTTAGAAAGTTAGGATTTTTAAGACTAAAATCACAATTTTTAGTGATGTTTTGAATGTGAAATTTGGGAATATCTAGAAATTGGTTTTGAGGCTACCTCTGGCGATCAAGGGGTAGTGAGGTCTCGGGGTTTCAACTGGAGGTGGAAGGAGTTACGGCGATGTCAGGAAAAATAACTGGAGGAGTTTCAGATCGTCGAGGCGACGTTGAGGAGGTGATTTAGGTTTTAAAACCCAATTTTTGTTGAGGTCGGAATTGGGGGTACTGCATTGCCTCTGGTGGATCGAGTGACTTGAGGTTATGGGAAATGGTGGCGTGGAGGATCGGCAGGGTATGGCCAGAGTTGCTCGACCTCTGGTGGTCGGAGCATTGTGGTTGAAGGGTTTTCTGGCATATGCTTTAGTTTCAGATTCGACTAGATTGTTCGATCTTGTTCGCGAGCTTGTGATTGTGTTTTGATGGTCGAAATGGGTTGCTGCGACGTTGGGTGATTTGCCGGAGGGTGCGTCGATGGTCGGTGTAGCTTCAGCCGATGGTGCACATGCACGGTGAAGACTTGGTGTCTGTTGTTTTGGGTTGTGGGTTTTCTCGAAGGGGGACTCGGGTTTTGGGGGTAAGGACTCGAGTTTATACTCGAGTAGTAGTAGGAGATAAGCAGGTATTAAAACTTGTTTTTTTAGTTTTTGAAAAGCAAAGTTTTGAAAATTTAAAATGAATTTTTTTAAACTCTTCTTAAATAAACTTCTTTTCCATACGACTGTATTCTTTAACATTTGATTAAAAGTTATATGATGGTTTTAACTTAAATTTGTTAAGTAAGTTTTTAAGTTATTTTAAACTAACTTCTAAATATAATTAAGTTAAAAGAAGAACTGTTTTAAAGATAACATGATTAGATAATTAATAAAGATAATGTTTATCTTAAGGATAATTAAGGTTTTAATGATTTGAGATTAATTGAGTTAATTAAGAAAATGTAAATAAAATTAATTAATTTAATTAATTAATGATAAAGGATTAATTAAGAAATTAATTAAGAGAAATTAATTAATTTAATTAATTAGTGATTAAGGATAAATAAATTAATAATTAAGGGTTATAAGTTAATTAATTAGAGGTTAATTAATTTGTAATTAAGGATTATTAATTAGATGATTAGAGATTAATTAATTAAGTAATTAAGTTGTTATTAAGGAATATTTAATTAAGTAATTAAGATTAATTATTTTATAATTTGAGATTAATTAACTGGTAATTAAGGATTAATTAATATGTTATTAAGGAATATTTATTAATAATTAAGGGATAATTAATTAGTTAATTAAAGATTAATTAATTGATTATAAAAGTAATTAAGGAATGATTAATAAATTAAATGGTTTGTAATTAATTTATGATTTATTAAGCAGGATTAGGTGATTAATTCTTAAGTAATTAATTTAAAATTGAGTTAATTAAATTATTATGTTATGGATTAATAATTCCTGTTGTGGATGATTATTTGAGTAGAATGTCTGGATTGATTGATATCTATTGGATGATAATATGTGATATTCTGTGATGAGATATTGGATATATCTGTGATAAATGTGTGTTATTTATCTATGTTAAATGCTGTGTGAATTCAATATTAAATTGAATTAAATTGTTTAAACTATTAAACAACTTGGCAAGGGTTATTGTCGTTAACTTTGAGGGTGATTCCAAAACGAGTGTAACGAGATAATGCCTTCGGTTTCGTTCGAACCCGGAACGAACTTGTATGGATTGAATGCTTTTAGTACATCGTCAGGTGGACGATGAGCATTCTAAGAGATGTGTTCTATAAAGGTAATCGTAGCCTCAAGCCTCATCAATCGGGAATGGCTAAAACAGGGGAGGTGCAGCAAGGTTAAGTGGGTAGCACCCAAGTAGGACGAGATATACCCCTGTCTAGATGTCCCTTTTTATTTCGGCTTAGTGGTCAGTTGTTGGCCACAACTGCCGGGTTGTCTTATTCGGGACTGTCCAATAAGGGATGGTTCCGGCCTTGTGTTGCAGGGGGTCGGGCATGATCCTCGGTACTCTGATCCAGGCCAGGTACTATGACGGGCGGTACCCCAGTAGCCATGCCATTGTATGGAATCCAATCTCCATTAAGCGCCATACGTTTTGATTGTGCCCAACTATGTTGGAACGTGAGATGTAAGCATTCCAGCTATTTTCTAGTTTACTTGAAAACCCTAGACACTATTATAATATCACTGGATTTCCTATAAAATGTTCTGTTTAGCGTAAGGTAAAAATTTACCCGTGTTTATGTGTGGGAAGTCTTACGTGATACCTTTGTTTCAAATGGTTTTCAAAGTTAAGCAATTTTAACTCGTTTACTCACACCAGACCCATGTCTGACCCGGAGTTTATTTCTGTTTTCCTAAACTCTTGGGTACTCAAATTTTTATGAGTAGCCAAGTGATCAGGTTTTGGATTATTGAAGTCTGGAGGAGCTTGAAGCAGAAGTCCAGACGTATATATATCTATCTATCTAGTTCCGCTGTGTTAGTGATGTATGTTGTATTTTGGGATGTATGAAATGGCAGATATGTATATATGACTGCCTTGATTGAATGATGTTGTGTAACTCTGATATATGTAAGACTATTTAATAGTTATGTGATGTATTATATTTTGTTCCGTTTCCGCTGTGAGATTCTGAATTGTGTTGTTCTTTCTTCTTTCTTTCTATTTCTATCTATTTCTTTCTTAACGATGGTACGTCTTTCTATGGTTAGAAAGGCGGGTCGTCACAGTTGGTATCGGAGCACTAGGTTGAGTGAATACCTAGGATTTGGAATAGTATCTACCTTGAGGGCGCGTAGTTGTAATTTTTATATATAACTATATACCTATCTAAATTTGTTGGGTTACCTGTCCAGGTTGTCAACATTAGTACCAGAGGAAGGAGAGGCAGAGGTACGAGTAGCACGAAAACCACAAATGGAAGGGGCCTAAATGTTAAAGGTGGTAGAGTAACTGTCGAGGCTGTGACCCCAATACCGCCTCAGATGAATTTTCAACGCTATGCAAAGACTTTGCAAATCTCGGAGGAAAGCCTTTTAAAGGATCAGAGTCCATAATTTAGGTTCAAGCTTGGCTACGTTCATGCGAGTGGATCTTTAAGAGTCTTGAATTGTCAGATGAGCAGAAAAGGGTAATGGCTTCATGGCAATTGCAAGAAGGTGCTGCAGCTTGGTGGGATGCAGTTACAACGAATGTTTCAGAAGATGATATTTCTTGGAGTAGATTTAAAGAACTATTTGAGGAGCAGTTTATGCAAACAGCAGGGAAAACTCGTCTGTACCAGGATTTTCTGGAATTGAAGCAGGGAAGCATGACTATAGCTGAATATGAGACCAAATTCAATGAGCTATCTCGCTATGGTCCAGGCCTTATTGACACTCCCCTTAAAAAGAACGAAATGTATGTGCAAGGTTTAAGGACAGAATTTCATGAAAAGATGACAGCGCATTTGAAAGGATCTTTTGTGGAGTTGATTGATATGGCACTTAGATATGAGAATTTGATGAACAAGAAACCAGTGGCACCTATAACAGCTTCTGGAGGGAGTTCTTCCAATCCAAATAAGAGGAAATTCAATCCGCATTGGAAAAAGCAAGGCAAAGGGAAGAAACCAGGAGGGAGCAATGGACCTCGCAAGTGTTATATTTGTCAGCAAGAGGGTCACTTGGCTAATAAATGTCCCAGGAGAGGATCTCAGCAGCAGCATCAGAGTGGTCCGGGTTCAGCTTTGGTTCAGAAATCGCTGTGTTTCAACTGTCATCAACCAGGACACATGGTAAAGGATTGCCCGCTTCTTCAAAAAGTCCAGCCGAACAAAGTGTTTGCTTTGGAAGGTGCACCATCAACCTCTTCTAAGGGCAAGGGAGTTTTGGAAGGTACTTTGCTTATTAATGGTGTTTATGTTAAAGTATTATTTGATTCTGGAGCATCTCTCAGTTTTATTTCTTTGGAGACGGTAGTAAAATTTCACCTTATCCCTAGTGTCGTGGAAAATTCTATTTGCGTCTCTAATCCCATAGGGGGAGTAACCCGACTTAATATGATTTGTAAAGGCTTGCGAATTACTTATCTTTCCCATAGTTTTTCGTGTGAGCCTTATGTATTAGATTTCAAAGGATTTGACCTCATTCTGGGAATGGATTGGCTTGATAAGCATAAAGCTGTCCTGAATTGTGAAGAGAGAACAGTTTCGTTGGAAACTGATCTGGATAGGATTGCTAAAGTGACGTGTGATAGTTTTGGAGTTCACTTGAGTAGTCTTTTACATGGAGTTGAGACTTCTCAAGAGAAGGGAGGTGATATTGTTGTGGTTAAAGATTTTCTTGATGTTTTCGAGGAAGTCAACTGTTTACCTCCACATCGAGAGATAGAGTTTCGGATTGATCTGATTCCAGGGGCAGTACCTGTTGTTCAGCCCAATAGAAGAATGGCACCAAGGGAGAGAGAAGAGTTGGTGAAGTAGACCCAAGATTTCTTAGACAAAGGTTTGATCCGACCTAGTTTTTCTAGTTGGGGTTCTACCGTTGTCTTTGTAACCAAGTCGGATGGATCGCTAAGATTTTGTGTTGATTATAGAGAATTGAACAAAGTGACTATCCGAAATAAATATCCATTACCTCGTATTGATGATCTCTTTGATCAGTTGCATAGAGCTTCAGTTTTCTCTCAGTGGGATTTAGCATCAGGTTTCCATCAGTTAAGGGTAGCTAAGGACAGTATTCCCTTGACTGCGTTTCGAGGCCCTAATTGTTTCTATGAGTGGTTGGTCATGCCTTTCGGGTTAACCAACGCTCCTGCTTATTTTGTTGACCTGATGAACCAATTTTTTCGGAATGTGTTGAATAAGTTTGTTCTCGTGTTCATCGATGATATTCTGGTTTATTCCAAGTCTGAAGAAGAACACAAGCAACATTTAGAGATAGTTTTGGAGACTCTGAGGAGGCATGTTCTGAAGGCGAAATTCTCCAAATGTCATTTCTGGAAGTCAGAAGTCAAATTTTTGGGACACATTGTTTCTGGTGAGGGCATTTCGGTAGATCCAGCCAAGGTAGCTACTATTCTGGAGTAGAAGCAACCGAAGACTCCAACTGAAGTCCACAGTTTTCTGGGTTTAGCTGGCTACTATAGGAAGTTCATCAAGGATTATTCCAAGATCTCTTCGCACCTAACCAAGTTGACTCAGAAGGGAGCAAAGTTTAAGTGGACACCCCAGTGTGAAGAGGCTTTCCAAGAGTTGAAGACGAGGCTAACCAGTGCACCTGTGCTAGCTATTCCGGATGGGAAAGGCAAGTTTGAGGTTTATACAGATGTCTGTATAGTTGGACTGGGAGAAGTTCTGATGTAGAATGGAAAAGTAATTGCGTATGCGAGTCGGCAATTGAAGCCACATGAAAAGAACTATGCTGCGCATGATCTAGAGTTGTTAGCCATTGTTTTTGCTTTAAAGATCTGGAGACACTATCTTTTGGGAAAGAAGTTCGAGTTATTCACGGACCACAAACCGTTGAAGTATCTTTTCTCTCAGAAGGATCTGAATCTGAGGCAGCAAAGATGGGTTGAGTTTTTAGCATCCTATGACTTGGATATTCTATATACTCCAAGGAAGGGGAATGTGGTAGCTGATGCTCTGAGTAGGAATGCGGTTCTGTCTATCTTGGAAGTTGTTCCATCTTTTATGGAAAGGATCGCGAGTAAACAAGGATCTGATAAAAAGTTGAGGAGAATCATCAAAGGAGTCAAGAATGGTCAGTGTTCCAGTTTTGAGATCGATTACCAAGGAGCTTTGAGGATCAGCGGAAGGATTTGTGTTCCGAATTTCAAGGATTTGAAGCAAGAAGTTTTGGCAGAGAGTCATCGCTCCAGGCTAAGTGTCTACCCAGGGATTTCAAAGATGTATAAAGATATGAAGAGAGTCTTCTGGTGGCCGGGTATGAAGAAAGATATTGCTAGATTTGTCAATAGTTGTGCTATCTGCTAGCAGGTTAAAGGTGATCAACAGAAGTCAGCATGTTTGTTGTAACCTTTGGAAGTTCCAGAGTGGAAATGGGAAATGATCTCTATGGATTTCATTGACGGTTTACCAAGGACCAAGAGAGGAAACGAAGGAATATGGGTGATTGTGGATCGGTTAACTAAAAGCGCCCATTTCATTCCAGTTAAGGCAACCCGTACTGCAGCATCGTTGGTTGAGATTTTCTTGAAGGAGATAGTTAGGTTTCATGGAGTCCCTGTCAGCATAGTAAGTGACCGAGATCCTATCTTCACCAGCAAACTCTAGGAGGCTTTGCAATCAGCTATGCGCACGGGATTGAGTTTGAGTACAGCATATCATCCTCAGACCGACGGACAGACAGAAAGGCTGAATCGTATTCTAGAGGATATGCTGAGAGCTTGTGTTTTGGATTTTGGTGGATCTTGGGAAGACCATCTTCATTTAGTAGAATTCTCCTACAATAACAGTTATCAGGCGAGTATCAAGATGGCACCCTATGAAGCTTTATATGGAAGACCTTGTAGATCCCCGTCCTGTTGGATAGAGTCGAGAGATCGTCTTTTGCTTGGACCAGATTTGATTCGTGAAGCATCTGCGAAAGTTAAGCTTATTAAGAAAAGAATGAAAGCTGCTCAGGACCGTTAGAAGAAATATGCAGATAAAAGGAGAAGACCATTGGAATTTGAAATCAAAGATTTATTCTTTGTCAAAGTTTCCCCGATTAAAGGAGCAGTAAGATTTGGAAAGACGGGAAAACTTGCCCCGAGATATATTGGTCCATTCCGAGTGCTGGAAAGGATTGGTGCTGTGGCTTACATAATTGAATTGCCAGAGCGGATGTCTGGAATTCATAATGTACTTCATGTATTCCATCTAAGGAAGTTTGTCCATGATCCATCACTGGTTGTAGAACCAGCAGTCCAGTAAGATTTGGAGGTCGAGCCGAACTTGACTGTAGTCAGGAATCCAGTCCAGATTGTAGATCAGGATGAGAAGCAGCTCAGGAATAAGGTTGTGAAACTAGTCAAGGTGCAGTGGAGCGAGGATCCCAGAGACTGTACTTGGGAAACTCTGGATAGCTTTAGGTAAGCTTATCCGGATTTGTGTCCAGATAGCTAGAGATGTTTGTTTGTATGAATTGTTTGGATGGTTGTTAATGTATGGATGATATGTATGTTTGGGTTGTTGATATAAAAGCTTTTGGATTACCTTTTGCTTTAAATTTCGGGGACGAAATTCTTTTAAGGGGGGAGGAATGTGATGACCCGAGATTTTAGCAATATTATTTTAATTAGCAACTAATCTGATTAATTAAAATACAACTTATCATTTTAAAAACAAATAAGACTTTTGGACATTTACCGTTTATTTATATATATCTGTGTATTTGGATGAAAGCTATGATTTAAAAATTCAAAATAAAGTCTTTCAAAAATATTTAAAAGAAAATCTATCTTATTCACATTAAATTAAAGTGAAGCTCTACCTTATTAACTTTTGATTTAAATATATATATAGATGTAATCTAGATAATAATGCTTGAAATAAAATAAAATCTTACCAATACTAAATATAAGTATAACAAAATATATGAATATAAATTAAGTGGTTGATAGTTAAGAAATAAAAATAAGGAGTTATGTTAAAAATAGAAATAAATACACAAGTTAACATTTTAACAATAACAATAACAACTTTATAGTAAACACATAAAGATAATTCTAGAAATTTATAGCCTATAGAAATACACGTATGTAAGGCAATAAAAAATCATATACGTACATACATAATCAGTGGATAAGGATGAAAAAATAAAACCAGACAATAGCATTAAATGCTATCATTTCAGCCTCCACAAGAAAGAAAAATCTCTGACCAAAATTTGTACCAGTAAAACAAAGCCCTATATACTTGTTCTCTATATCAATCTCCTTATTTCCAGTTCGTTCATTAAAACTAAGCATACCAGAAAAGAATCTTACAAATGAAGCTTAATTTACAACTCAACTCAACAAGAAAGAAGATTTAAGAAGATCGGGTTAGCAGTTCAAAACAAGAAGTTGCTCTCTGTTCAAACATTTTACAGGTGAGTAAACATTTTTTTTAAAAGCTTAAGTAAATAAATCTGTTGCCTGTGAAGTTTTGAGATGAATGATGTTTGGTTTGTGCATGTTTAAGTCATATCTGTGTTTATGAATATATGTAAGTATGCATGCCTGTTGTATTTAACATCTCTGTTCTTTATTCAGAACTTAAAGTTTTGATCAAAAATTCAAAATCTTCTCCTCTGATCTCTGTTAGGCCGTAGTTTTCAAACAAATTAAGTTTGTTTAAACTTGAACTAGAATCTAAAAATAGTTTAAACATGTTTATATATATATATAGCATCTGGAAATCAAAATTTACAGTAAAAATATTATAAGCATGTTAAAATCAATCATTGTAATCTGCTATTTCAGGATTATAACTTGAATCTACTTAGAAAGTTAGGATTTTTAAGACTAAAATCACAATTTTTAGTGATGTTTTGAATGTGAAATTTGGGAATATCTGGAAATTGGTTTTGAGGCTACCTCTGGCGATCAAGGGGTAGTGAGGTCTCGGGGTTTCAACTGGAGGTGGAAGGAGTTACGGCGATGTCAGGAAAAATAACTGGAGGAGTTTCAGATCGTCGAGGCGACATTGAGGAGGTGATTTAGGTTTTAAAACCCAATTTTTGTTGAGGTCGGAATTGGGGGTACTGCATTGCCTCTGGTGGATCGAGTGACTTGAGGTTATGGGAAATGGTGGCGTGGATGATCAACAGGGTATGGCCAGAGTTGCTCGACCTCTGGTGGTCGGAGCATTGTGGTTGAAGGGTTTTCTGGCATAGGCTTTAGTTTCAGATTCGACTAGATTGCTCGATCTTGTTCGAGAGCTTGTGATTGTGTTTTGATGGTCGAAATGGGTTGCTGCGACGTTGGGTGATTTGCCGGAGGGTGCGTCGATGGTCGGTGTAGCTTCAGCCGATGGTGCACGTGCACGGTGAAGACTTGGTGTCTGTTGTTTTGGGTTGTGGGTTTACTCGAAGGGGGACTCGGGTTTTGGGGGTAAGGACTCGAGTATATACTCGAGTAGTAGTAGGAGATAAGCAAGTTTTAAAACTTCTTTTTTTTAGTTTTTGAAAAGCAAAGTTTTGAAATTTTAAAATGAATTTGTTTAAACTCTTCTTAAATAAACTTCTTTTCCATACGAATGTATTCTTTAACATTTGATTAAAAGTTATATGATGGTTTTAACTTAAATTTGTTAAGTAAGTTTTTAAGTTATTTTAAACTAACTTCTATATATAATTAAGTTAAAAGAAGAAATGTTTACAGATAATATGATTAGATAATTAATAAAGATAATGTTTATCTTAAAGGATAATTAAGGTTTTAACGATTTGAGATTAATTGAGTTAATTAAGAAAATGTAAATAAAATTAATTAATTTAATTAATTAATGATAAAGGATTAATTAAGAAATTAATTAAGAGAAATTAATTAATTTAATTAATTAATGATTAAGGATAAATAAATTAATAATTAAGGGTTATAAGTTAGTTAATTAATTAGAGGTTAATTTATTTGTAATTAAGGATTATTAATTAGATGATTAGAGATTAATTAATTAAGTAATTAAGTTGTTATTAAGGAATATTTAATTAAGTAATTAAGATTAATTATTTTATAATTTGAGATTAATTAATTAAGTTTAATGACGAATTTAAATTTATAATTTAGTTGAATTTTTGGATTAAATTATGGATTTGTTTGAAATTTTCAAATTTAATAAGAGATGTATACTTATTTGTTTTTGAATTTGATTTGAAACTCAAAATGAATATTTGCAATTGAACTGGATTACAAATAAAACCAAATTATATGCAGGCAAGAAAATAGTAGAAAGTATCAACCTGGGAAAGCAAGTCCAAAGTAAAACTATAAAATAATAACAAATGAAATGTATATGATATTAACATGTCAGCCCTCTTATGAACATTTATGTACAAAGTAATAAAGTAAACAAAACAAGAAAATTTACATACAAATGAAAATCTAAGTACATGTAAAAAAATAAAGTAAAAACATAAAGACAAAATTAAAAGAAAAAAAATATCAACAGGATAAAGGAAGTACATGTACAAAGTAAAGAAACTGTACATAATAACAAATACATAAAGTATAAGCTGTAAACAAAAGTAGAGACACATGCATTTAATGCCACCTCTCCTCAACATGACTTGATATCATCTCAGCCGAAATAGGATAATATTTTATCAGTAAAACAAATAAAGCAAGAAAAAAAATCTAACAACGAAATAGCCTTCCCTGTAAACACCTACTTTCCTTATACAAACATTGTTTATATATATATATATATATGCAAGGCATTCTATCCTAATTCTTTCAGTAAAGAAATTAAAGCAAAACCAGAGGAAAAAAAAAGTAAACATCATCATCTATAAAACTCAAAACAACATTCAACAACAAAATAGATTCAAGGAGGATCAATCTGCAGTTTCAACAACAAAGCAGATTCTCTGTTCTTCCCTTTCAAAGTGAGCAAACTTTCTATAATCTTCTATTTTGATTTATTCAGTGATGATGAAGGAAATGAATAAATGAAGTAACTTGTTTTGAACGTATACATATGTGTTCCTCTGTGTACTGTGATGGTGCTGATCTTTCTTTCCTTTTTTTTCGGTCACAGAATAAACATAAACAAGAAAATTTAATAAATCTTTATACAAACATCTTTAATTTAGGATTTTATACAAAACAAGTTTGTTTAAACTTAAAAAATGTCTAGAAAATCTTCTTAGCTTGAAAATGAAAGATCTGGACCCTACGAACTCATTTTACAGTAAAAAACCAAAATCATATGATTTATTCAAGTAGTTTAAATTAGGAATTTGATTATGTAACTTGGATAAACAGCTAAAAATAGGATTTTTAAAACAAAGTTGGTGATTTTTAGTGAAGCAAATTCTGAGGAAATCAGGGATGAAGAGTTTTGGGTTTTTGGGGTGTTGCCGTTGAACGGCGTAGATTGAAGCTTCGAGTTTTGGCACGAAGAAGGCTGGAGTAAGGTAGAGTGATGGAAAAATACTGTTGGATTTTTCTTTGGTCTGTGATGATCAAAATTTGTCATACTAGGGTTTAAGGACTGGGGTAAGTTGAAGTTGCTTTTCGAACTCGAGTGATGCAAATGAGGTACCGGGGTGGACCGGACTTCGAGGAAAGACGAGTGGGATGGTGGAGCAGCTGTAGGGGGTGATCGCAAGACCTCCGGTGGCCAGAGGTGGCCACGCGAGGTGGATTTGGATGAATTGGGTTAGTTCCAGTTCGAGTGTAATGCTCAAATCGCGAACCACGGCGATGTAGTAGGTTCTGGAGGGCCAGCTAGCTTGCGATGGTCATGGTCGACTTATATGTGGTGGTGAGATCGATCGGAGGAACTCCGATTGTATGTGCATGTGCATGTGTCAGTGAACGTGAGTCAAGGCTGATGGTTGAGGAAGAAGAAGGTTACTCGAAGTCGTTCTCGAGGGTTTAAGATGTTGGCTCGTGTGTTGATTCGAAGTACATTTAAGTTATACCAGGTTTAACACTTAATCAAATTTTAAGTTGAAAAAATTATATGTATACGGGTAAGTTTTGGTTGAAACTCGAAGCAGGGAGTGTGCTTTCTCGGGTGATGCTGGAAGCAGGTCTTTGGTAGGCATATAAAGGGAACAGTTTTAAACTCTGAAACCCATTTCAAAACATGTTAACACTTATATTTTAAACAATTGTCTTGGTTTAAAGTTTGTATAAATAAAGGATTTAAGAAGAATTTTAATTTAGTAATTAATTAATAATTCAAGCTAATTAATCAAGTAATAAATGAATGGTTAAATAAAAATAATAGATACTTAGTGAAAGTAATTAGGAGTAGATAATTAAAGATTAAAGATTGATAAATCAAACATTAAGAGTTAATTACTTTAGAAAATAATTAATTAATATGGTTAATTAATTAAGGTAATTAAATTAAGAATAATTAATTTAAGGTTAATTAACTTAAAATGAAAAAAAAATCATTATTAATTAAGGAATAATTTATTAAGATTTAATTAATTACAACTAAGGGATAATTAATTAAGATAATTAATTAAAGAAATGATTAATTAATGAAGTTAATTAAGACTTAATCAATTGTAGTTAATGATAATTAATCATTGGTTGAAGATTTCTAATGAAAGTAATTAGGTGGTTAATAAATTTAAAAACCACCCAATTAATTCATCTTAGTTGTAGATGTTTGATTTCTATTGAATGCTATGTGATGGATTGATATATTTGATATGTGATGTGATGCTATGCAATGCTTTGTGCTAAGCTGTTATATCTGTGAAAAATATATTGTTGTATAAATATGCAAACCCCTTGACCCATAAAACGGCATTTGAATTTCGATGCGACAGGGAGTCGGATTCCAGTTGGTTATCCGAAACCCACATCGAATCGTATTGATGAACCTTTGTGATTGATAAATTTACTTATCTGTGAATGAAGATAAGCGTTATGAGTTATACCACTTATCGATATCGATATATCTGTGTTGATTAATGGTGTGGCACTTTTATTGTGTAAAACCCCTGGACCACACGTATACACAGACAAATATGGGTTGCACGTGGAAAACGGTTAAGTCACAGATATTTGAATTTAATTCAAAATAGTTTTAAAAGTTGAATTTTAAATTCAAACAGCTTGGAAATGAAATTGAATTAAATAAAATTTGAATAATTTGATTTCAATTGGAATTCAAAATCTGAAATTGAATTCTATATTCAGTAATTATGATTTAAAAAGAACTTTACAAGTTATACGTGTTTAAACCGTTTTTAAAGCATTGTTTTAGGAATTTGAAGATTTTAGCTTATATAAATTAAATCGGATTTTCTGAAATGAAAACAGTTGTTTTCAAATAAAAGCTTTAGTATAAGAAAACGAATTTCCAATTTGTATTAAAAAGAATTCCAAGTTTGAATTAAAATAGTTTTCCAAATTATGGATGAATCTATGGAAACAGTTTTGAAAGCTATGAGATAAATCTTCGATTTAAAGATTTAAATAAATTAATCCAATTGAAATGAAAATTTCTTCGAAATCCGTAAATGGATCTTTGTGAAACTGAGTGAACTTTGTAAAGTAAATCTTTTTGTTTAAAAGATTTGAAATGGTAATTGGTTTAAACCATTTAAAAGGAAGTTGAATTATTAAGTTGTGACTTAATTGAAACCCCAGATCCATATGTTTTAAATATTGCGCTCACTATTCGGGTTAGCCGGGAAAGGACCTTTGGGTCGTATAACCCATTCCGAATATGTGATTCGACGATATGGATAACATTTGAAGACCGGTGGAGAAGACCGGGTATTTGCAAGAACGATAGACTGACCTATCGATTGTCTCTGCACCGAGTGGCTACGGTATAGAGATTTCCTAAGTGATGGGAAATCCGATCGGGATTGTGAATACTCGGATTGCAAGGACTTCTTTGGAAATGCCTTCGGTTCTGTTCGAACCCAGAACAGACTTGTTTGGATTGTATGTCCGACATTACATTTTGAGATATAAAGCAGATTTCTTTCAAATACATTTCTGTTGGTGGCGAAGAATTTATTCTCTTAGCTTAACACCCTTCTCTGAGACGTACGAGCTCAGAGGTTATGTAGTTGAAATTTATCAGCGATATATTCCCAATTTGGTAATGTGGCATGCTGAGTGTTGCTGTGTGATGATCATTTATTGATCATTTGTGATCAAAGCGTGGCTTTGTGAAAAAGCGTAGCTTTGTGGACGAGACTTCGTCAGACCTCACAAACCGGTAATGGTCGAAACAGGAATTGTGCAGCAAGGTTTCAGGGGTAGCTCCCTTAGGGTATGACCATTCCTTTTGGAAAAAGGTAGTATCAAGGTATGGAGCCCAGATACTTACTCATGTGGACACACTTTATTTATTATGTGTGATGTTGATTTAGAGAGCTCTCGTTTAAAGGTCCCAAAGGACCGGGGGTGGCATATCTGAGGTTTTGTATATTCCCCGGGAAGGGGGGTAGCCGGCCTTGTTTGGCAGAGAGCAGGTTGTCTTTCGGAGCGTCCCTCCAGAGGCGTTCCTTCGTGGCATAGGAAGTTCCTTAGCCTGACCATTTGTTGGAAATCCAAACAAAACAATACGAGCCCTGTACGGTTTTAGTTGTATTACCTGCCATGGAATGTGGCGGTAACCTACTATTGAACATGGTAGCTATAGTAGGCATACGATAATGGTCGTATGTTGGCTAAGATTGATATTCTATTTTCGAAATACTTTTTCCACTATGCACTAATAATAATATCAAAAAAATGATTTGTTTACGTAGTAAGCATCTTTGACTATCATAAGGAGAAATCTCCTCCGATTCTGCATTTGCATTGTGTGTGTGTGCGGGAGGCCTTATGGTAGTTTCATTTTCTAAAAGCATTTTGAATTGACTTTTAAATCCTCTTGTTGTTTGTTTTTAAAGGTAAACTGTTTTGTTTGCTCACACCAGTCCCTTGACTGACCTGGAGTTTATTGTTTCTTTCCTAAACTCTGGGTGCTCTAAATTTTTCCACACGGGTAGTCTAGAGTTTGGTTTTTCAGATAGCCAGGATTAGTAGATTTTCTGGAGCTAGTTCAGTCTTTGGATATGGACTGCACTTGCTTATCATGGTGAAACTTGATGGTGGATCGAGCTAGGAGTTTTGGAGCTTTGTTTTTTGGAGCTTTTGGATCAGAGTTGCAGTATTGGGTTCTGTGAAGACTTATCTCATATTGTATTGTGTTCCGCTGTATTTTCTGTATTGTATATTCTCTGATGTTGATGATTATCATTGTATCAGATTGATGTATTGGATATTGTATTCATGTTGTATCAATGATATCATCTCTTATTTCTGCTGTGTTGTTTATCATTTAATGTTGTTGCAAGCTCCCGCGATACGAATTTGTTGTTGTTATCGGACATCGAGTTCGGGTCGTGACAAATTGGTATCAGAGCTGAAGGTTGAATAAGAACTTTAGCTACGTAGTGTAACACATTAGATGGCTCATTAGAGATAGGGTGAAGTATACCCTAGAATGAGTACAACCAGTGGAACCAAAACCCAAATTTTTTTTATCTATTCTTTTTATCTGTTGTTATTCTCTAAGATATTTCGTCCGAATGCCTAAATCGGTTTTCTTACTATTCACAGATAGTAAGAATGAGTGGAAGAAGAGGACGAAATAGGAGACAGGAAAGTACCACTTCAGCTGGTCAAAACCCTACAACGACAGATATTCCTATTCAATCTCAATCAAATTTGGCTGATCTATATCGAAGTTTTTCTAGACTTGGTGGAAAACCATTCACAGGCAAAGAATCTGTTATCGAAGCGTAAGCTTGGATGCGATCGTGTGAAAGAATTTTTAGAGGATTGAAGTTGAAAGATGATCAGATGAGATTGATAGCTTCCTGGCAACTCCAGGAAGAGGCTTTAGCTTGGTGGGAAACAGTTACCGTGGATGTGTCGGCGGATGAATTTACTTGGAGTCGTTTCAAGGAAGCGTTTGAGCAGCGATATATGCCATCTGCTGGTATCTCTAGAATGTACCAGGAGTTTATGGATTTCAAGCAAGGAAGTTTATCATTTGAGGAATACTTGAAAAAATTTATTGAATTATCTCGATTTGGTCCAGAATTGGTGAATACATCGTTAAAGAAGATGAAAAGTTTATTCGAGGGATGAACAAGGAGTTTCAGGAACGGATGACTACTCACGTCAAGTAATCTTTTTCTGAATTAATTGATATGGGCTATCGATACGATACTCTGGAAAAGCAAAAAGATCCGGAGGAGAATGGAGATACAAGTAATTTGAATTGGAGAAAAAGGAAGTTTGGCAGTAAGAAACCAAAGAAAGATAAAGGAAAGAAGAGTATACAGAAGAAAAAGAAGGATGTTACTTGTCTCAATTGTTCGGAGAAAGGCCACTACTCGGATAAATGCAAGAATTCTTGGAAGCCAGGAATGAGAGAGCCATTTATGAGGCCAGATCAGGAATCTACAGGATGTTATAAATGCCGCAAGCCGGGACATAGGATCACGAATTGCCCAGCACTGAAAAAAGTTCAAGTAGCGAAGGCCTGAGAAATTAAAGGTGATTCTTCAACCTTAAAAGTTAATTAAGGAAAAGAAATTTTATAAGGTAACCTATCTTGTTTACGATTAAATTGTTCGAATTTTGTTCGACATGAGAACTACCCTTAGTTTTATTCTCAGCAAATCGTAAATGAGTTAAATCTTGAATCTGAGATCGTAATCAAATCTATTTCTGTCTATTTCATTGGGTTTCGATATATTCTACGAATAATTGGTTATCCCTTCGAACTAACCAATACCTTGTATACTTCGTAGATCAGGTAACCCAATTGTTTCGTAGTTGATTGAGTTTGTTCTCATATCTATTGTTGATATTCTGATTTGGTAAGCCAAATGTAGAATTGATATTCAGTTTGATCTGGAAAAATATTTCTCTATCTTTCATCTATCTTAGTTGTCCCCCTGGCAAATTTCGAGGACGAAATTTCTTAAGGAGGGGAATCTGTAATGATCCTAGTTTAATGACGAATTTAAATTTATAATTTAATTGAATTTTTGGATTAAATTATGGATTTGTTTGAAATTTTAAAATTTAATAAGAGATGTATACTTATTTGTTTTTGAATTTGATTTGAAACTCAAAATGAATATTTGCAATTGAACTGGATTACAAATAAAACCAAATTATATGCAAGCAAGAAAATAGTAGAAAGTATCAACTTGGGAAAGCAAGTCCAAAGTAAAACTATAAAATAATAACAAATGAAATGTATATGATATTAACATGTCAGCCCTCTTATGAACATTTATGTACAAAGTAATAAAGTAAACAAAACAAGAAAATTTACATACAAATGAAAATCTAAGTACATGTAAAAAAATAAAGTAAAAACATAAAGACAAAATTAAAAGAAAAAAAATATCAACAAGATAAAGGAAGTACAGGTACAAAGTAAAGAAACTGTACATAATAACAAATACATAAAGTATAAGCTGTAAACAAAAGTAGAGACACATGCATTTAATGCCACCTCTCCTCAACATGACTTGATATCATCTCAGCCGAAATAGGATAATATTTTATCAGTAAAACAAATAAAGCAAGAAAAAAAATCTGACAACAAAATAGCCTTCCCTGTAAACACCTACTTTCCTTATACAAACATTGTTTATATATATATATATATATATATATATATATATATATATATATGCAAGGCATTCTATCCTAATTCGTTCAGTAAAGAAATTAAAGCAAAACCAGAGGAAAAAAAAGTAAACATCATCATCTATAAAACTCAAAACAACATTCAACAACAAAATAGATTCAAGGAGGATCAATCTGCAGTTTCAACAACAAAGCAGATTCTCTGTTCTTCCCTTTCAAAGTGAGAAAACTTTCTACAATCTTCTATTTTGATTTGTTCAGTGATGATGAATGAAATGAATAAATGAAGTAATTTGTTTTGAACGTATACATAGGTGTTCCTCTGTGTACTGTGATGGTGCTGATCTTTCTTTCCTTTTTTTTCGGTCACAGAATAAACATAAACAAGAAAATTTAATAAATCTTTATACAAACATCTTTAATTTAGGATTTTATACAAAACAAGTTTGTTTAAACTTAAACAATGTCCAGAAAATCTTCTTTGCTTGAAAATGAAAGATCTGGACCCTACGAACTCATTTTACAGTAAAATACCAAAATCATATGATTTATTCAAGTAGTTTAAATTACGAATTTGATTATGTAACTTGGATAAACAGCTAAAAATAGGAATTTTAAAACAAAGTTGGTGATTTTTAGTGAAGCAAATTCTGAGGAAATCAGGGATGAATAGTTTTGGGTTTTTGGGGTGTTGCCGTTGAACTGTGTCGATTGAAGCTTCGAGTTTTGGCATGAAGAAGGCTGGAGTAAGGTAGAGTGATGGAAAAATACTGTTGGATTTTTCTTTGGTCTGTGATGATCAGAATTTGTCATACTAGGGTTTAAGGACTGGGGTAAGTTGAAGTTGCTTTTCGAACTCGAGTGATGCAAATGAGGTACCGAGGTGGACCAGACTTCGAGGAAAGACGAGTAGGATGGTGGAGCAGCTGTAAGGGGTGATCGCAAGACCTCCGGTGGCCAGAGGTGGCCACGCGAGGTGGATTTGGATGAATTGGGTTAGTTCCAGTTCGAGTGTAATGCTCAAATCGCGAACCACGGCGATGTAGTAGGTTCTGGAGGGCCAGCAAGCTTGCGATGGTCATGGTCGACTTATAGGTGGTGGTGAGATCGATCGGAGGAACTCCGATTGTATGTGCATGTGCACGTGTCAGTGAACGTGAGTCAGGGCTGATGGTTGAGGAAGAAGAAGATTACTCGAAGTCGTTCTCGGGGGTTTAAGATGTTGGCTCGTGTGTTGATTCGAAGTACATTTAAGTTATACCAGGTTTAACACTTAATCAAATTTTAAGTTGAAAAAATTATATGTATACGGGTAAGTTTTGGTTGAAACTCGAAGCAGGGAGTGTGCTTTCTCGGGTGATGCTGGAAGCAGGTCTCAGGTAGGTATATAAAGGGAACAGTTTTAAACTCTGAAACCCATTTCAAAACATGTTAACACTTATATTTTAAACAATTATCTTGGTTTAAAATTTGTATAAATAAAGGATTTAAGAAGAATTTTAATTAAAGTAATTAATTAATAATTCAAGCTAATTAATCAAGTAATAAATGAATGGTTAAATAAAAATAATAGATACTTAGTGAAAGTAATTAGGAGTAGATAATTAAAGATTGATAAATCAAACATTAAGAGTTAATTACTTTAGAAAATAATTAATTAATATGGTTAATTAATTAAGGTAATTAAATTAAGAATAATTAATTTAAGGTTAATTAACTTAAAATGATTAAAAAAGTCATTATTAATTAAGGAATAATTTATTAAGATTTAATTAATTACAACTAAGGGATAATTAATTAAGATAATTAATTAAAGAAATGATTAATTAATGAAGTTAATTAAGACTTAATCAACTGTAGTTAATGATAATTAATCATTGGTTGAAGATTTCTAATGAAAGTAATTAGGTGGTTGATAAATTTAAAAACCACCCAATTAATTCATCTTAGTCGTAGATGGTTGATTTCTATTGAATGCTATGTGATGGATTGATATATTTGATATGTGATGTGATGCTATGCAATGCAATGCTTTGTGCTAAGCTGTTATATCTGTGAAAAATATATTGTTGTATAAATATGCAAACCCCTTGACCCGTAAAACGGCATTTGAATTTCGATGCGACAGGGAGTCGGATTCCAGTTGGTTATCCGAAACCCACATCGAATCGTAATGATGAACCTTTGTGATTGATAAATTTATTTATCTGTGAATCTGTGAATCAAGATAAGCGTTATGAGTTATACCGCTTCTCGATATCGATATATCTGTGTTGATTAATGGTGTGGCACTTTTATTGTGTAAAACCCCTGGACCACACGTATACACACACAAATATGGGTTGCACGTGGAAAACGGTTAAGTCACATATATTTGAATTTAATTCAAAATAGTTTTAAAAGTTGAATTTTAAATTCAAACAGCTTGGAAATGAAATTGAATTAAATAAAATTTGAATAATTTGATTTCAATTGGAATTCAAAATCTGAAATTGAATTCTATATTCAGTAATTATGATTTAAAAAGAACTTTACAAGTTATACGTGTTTAAACCGTTTTTAAAGCATTGTTTTAGGAATTTGAAGATTTTAGCTTGTATAAATGAAATCGGATTTTCTGAAATGAAAACAGTTGTTTTCAAATAAAAGCTTTAATATAAGAAAACGAATTTCCAATTTGTATTAAAAAGAATTCCAAGTTTGAATTAAAATAGTTTTCCAAATTATGGATGAATCTGTGGAAATAGTTTTGAAAGCTATGAGATAAATCTTCGATTTAAAGATTTAAATAAATTAATCCAATTGAAATGAAAATTTCTTTGAAATCCGTAAATGGATCTTTGTGAAACTGAGTGAACTTTGTAAAGTAAATCTTTTTGTTTAAAAGATTTGAAATGGTAATTGGTTTAAACCATTTAAAAGGAAGTTGAATTATTAAGTTGTGACTTAATTGAAACCCCAGATCCATATGTTTTAAATATTGCGCTCACTATCCGGGTTAGCCGAGAAAGGACCTTTGGGTCGTATAACCCATTCCGAATATGTGATTCGACGTTATGGATAACATTTGAAGACCGGTGGTGAAGACCGGGTATTTGCAAGAACGATAGGATGACCTATCGATTGTCTCTGCACCGAGTAGCTACGGTATAGAGATTTCCTAAGTGATGGGAAATCCGATCGGGATTGTGAATACCCGAATTGCAAGGACTTCTTTGGAAGTGCCTTCGGTTCTGTTCGAACCCAGAACAGACTTGTATGGATTGTATGTCCGACATTACATTTTGAGATATAAAGCAGATTTCTTTCAAATACATTTCTGTTGGTGGCGAAGAATTTATTCTCTTAGCTTAACACCCTTCTCTAAGACGTACGAGCTCAGAGGTTATGTAGTTGAAATTTATCAGCGATATATTCCCAATTTGGTAATGTGGCATGCTGAGTGTTGCTGTGTGATGATCAGTTATTGATCATTTGGGATCAAAGCGTGGCTTTGTGAAAAAGCGTAGCTTTGTGGACGAGACTTCGTCATACCTCACAAACCGGTAATGGTCGAAACAGGAATTGTGCGGCAAGGTTTCAGGGGTAGCTCCCCAAGGGTATGACCATTCCTTTTGGAAAAGGGTAGTATCATGGTATGGAGCCCAGATACTTACTCATGTGGACACACTTTATTTATTATGTGTGATGTTGGTTTAGAGAGCTCTCGTTTAAAGGTCCCAAAGGACCGGGGGTGGCATATCTGAGGTTTTGTATATTCCCCGGGAAGGGGGGTAGCCGGCCTTGTTTGGCAGAGAGCATGTTGTCTCTCGGAGCGTCCCGCCAGAGGCGTTCCTTCGTGGCATAGGAAGTTCCTTAGCCTGACCATTTGTTGGAAATCCAAACAAAATAATACGAGCCCTGTACGGTTTTAGTTGTATTACCTGCCATGGAATGTGGCGGTAACCTTCTATTGAACATGGTAGCTATAGTAGGCATACGATAATGGTCGTATGTTGGCTAAGATTGATATTCTATTTTCGAAATACTTTTTCCACTATGCACTAATAATAATATCAAAAAAATGATTTGTTTACGTAGTAAGCATCTTTGACTATCATAAGGAGAAATCTCCTCTGATTCTGCGTTTGCATTGTGTGTGTGTGCGGGAGGCCTTATGGTAGTTTCATTTTCTAAAAGCAATTCGAATTGACTTTAAAATCCTCTTGTTGTTTGTTTTTAAAGGTAAACTGTTTTGTTTGCTCACACCAGTCCCATGACTGACCTGGAGTTTATTGTTTCTTTCCTAAACTCTGGGTGCTCAAAATTTTTCCATACGGGCAGTCTAGAGTTTGGTTTTTCATATAGTCAGGATTAGTAGATTTTCTGGAGCTAGTTCAGTTTTTGGATATGGACTGCACTTGTTTATCATGGTGAAACTTGATGGTGGATCGAGCTAGGAGTTTTGGAGCTTTGTTTTTTGGAGCTTTTGGATCAGAGTTGCAGTATTGGATTCTGTGAAGACTTATCTCATATTGTATTGTGTTCCGCTGTATTTTCTGTATTGTATATTCTCTGATGTTGATGATTATCATTGTATCAGATTGATGTATTGGATATTGTATTCATGTTGTATCAATGATATCATCTCTTATTTCTGCTGTGTTGTTTATCATTTAATGTTGTTGCAAGCTCCCGCGATACGAATTTGTTGTTGTTATCGGACATCGAGTTCGGGTCGTGACAGATAATTAATTAGTTAATTAAAGATTAATTAATTGATTATAAAAGTAATTAAGGAATGATTAATAAATTAAATGGTTTGTAATTAATTTATGATTGATGAAGCAGGATTAGGTGATTAATTCTTAAGTAACTAATTTAAAATTGAGTTAATTAAATTAATTATGTTATGGATTAATAATTCCTGTTGTGGATGATTATTTGAGTAGAATGTCTGGATTGATTGATATCTATTGGATGATAATCTGTGATATTCTGTGATGAGATATTGGATATATCTGTGATAAATGTGTGATATTTATCTGTGTTAAATGTTGTGTGAATTCAATATTAATTTGAATTAAATTGTTTAAACTATTAAACAACTTGGTCTTTAAAATGACGTTTGGATTTCGATAAGACCGGGATCGGGAATCAGTTATGATTATCCGAAAACCACATCGATCCAAGTTAAACAATAGGTCGTGACATCTCAAAGTCAAGATCGAGATGGAGTTTTAGAGTGCAAGGGTTATTGTCGTTAACTCTGAGGGTGATTCCAAAACGAGTGTAACGAGATAATGCCTTCGGTTTCGTTCGAACCCGGAACGTACTTGTATGGATTGAATGCTTTCAGTACATCGTCAATTGGACGATGAGCATTCTAAGAGGTGTGTTATATAAAGGTAATCGTAGGCTCAAGCCTCATCAACCGGGAATGGCTAAAACAAGGGAGGTGCTGCATGGTTAAGTGGGTAGCACCCAAGTAGGACGAGATATACCCCTGTCTAGATGTCCCTTTTTATTTCGGCTTAGTGGGCAGTTGTTGGCCACAACTGCGGGGTTGTCTTGTTCGGGACTGTCCAGTAAGCGATGGTTCTGGCCTTGTGTTGTAGGGGGTCGGGCGTGATCCTCGGTACTCTGATCTAGGCCAGGTACCGTGACGGGTGGTACCCTAGTAGCCCTGCCATTGTATGGAATCCAATCTCCAATAAGCGTCGTACGTTTTGATTGTGCCCAACTATGTTGGAACGTGAGATATAAGCATTCCAGCTATTTTCTAGTTTACTTGAAAACCCTAGACACTATTATAATATCACTGGATTTCCTATAAAATGTTTTGGTTAGCGTAAGGTAAAAACTTACTCGTGTTTATGTGTGGGAAGTCTTACGTGATACCTTTGTTTCAAATGGTTTTCAAATTTAAGCAATTTTAACCCGTTTACTCACACCAGACCCATGTCTGACCCGGAGTTTATTTCTGTTTTCCTAAACTCTAGGGTACTCAAATTTTTATGAGTATTCAAGTGATCAGGTTTTGGATTATTGAAGTTTGGAGGAGCTTGAAGCAGATGTCCAGACGTATATATATCTATCTATCTAGTTCCACTGTGTTAGTGATGTATGTTGTATTTTGGGATGTATGAAATGGCAGATATGTATATATGACTGTCTTGATTGAATGATGTTGTGTAACTCTGATATATGTAAGACTATGTAATAGTTATGTGATGTATTATATTTTGTTCCGTTTCCGCTGTGAGATTCTGAATTGTGTTGTTCTTTCTTCTTTCTTTCTATTTCTATATATTTCTTTCTTAACGATGATACGTCTTTCTGTGGTTAGAAAGGCGGCTCGTCACACTTAGCATACAATGCAATAACAATCATATGAACAAAAGAAACCTAAAACTTTATTCATTAAATGGAAAGGAACAAACTAATCTGTCTTATTACATATTCGGAAAATCAAATGCTAAAGCAAAATTCTAAAAGCAAACAGAACTGAAATGTAAAGGAAATAACCTAAATGAAATAGCATCATAAATGCTTGCTATTCCATGCACTCGAAAGTGTGATGCCATCAACAGTCGCTAGCTTGAAAGTTCCTTCTCCAAGCCTCTGTTCAATGACATACGGTCCTTTCTAAATCAGATTCATATGTGATGGGGTAGGAAACCCTGTTTTAGGATGAGATCATCAACTTCGAAGGTTTTTGATCAGACTTTAGTGTTGTAATATCGAGCGACTCGATGTCTGTGTGCGGCTACTCTTAAATTAGCTTCCTCGCGCTTCTCATCTGTAAAGTCCAAATTCCAAGAGAAGATCTTTTTTTTGTTCCGGGATCGTAGTAAGTCACTCGATGAGAAGGGACTTCAAGTTCTACTAAAATAACATCTTCGGAACCGTAAGCAAGGGCAAATGGAGTATGGCTAGTCGTGGACTAGTGAGTGGTTCTGTAGGCCCAAAGTGATGTAGGAAGTTCATCCATCCACCTACCTCTAGTCTTCTCCAAACGCTTTTTCAGAGTAGACTTAATAATTTTATTTACGGCTTCGACCTATCCATTTGCTTGAAGGTGAGTGACCGTTGCAAACCTCTTTTCAATAGGATATCTTCGACAAAAACCTTTAAATTCAGCACTATCGAATTGAATCCCATTATCCGCTACAATAATCCATGGAAGACTGAAGCGACATATGATATTTCGAATGACAAAGTTGATTACTTTCTTGGTTGTGATCATAGCTAACGGTTCCACCTTGGCCCATTTGGTGAAGTAATCAACTGCAACAATAGCGTACTTCGCACTACCTTTAGGGATTGGTAAAGAGCCGATGATGTCAACACCCCACATAGCGAATGGACACGGACTGACCATTTGCGTGATTTCTGTTGGCGGAGCTCTCAGGACTTTCGCATATATCTAGCATTTGTCACATCGTCTCACATAGTCAGCAGCGTCCCGGTTTACAGTTGGCCAATAATATGCATAACGGAGTATTTTTTTCACCAGAGTTTGCCCCCAGTGCGATCACCGCATTCTCCCTCATGAACTTCTTTCTGAACATGCTTTATCTCGTCATCAGCGATACACCGGAGTAAGGGAACTAAGAAATATTTCCTACACATAGTTCCCTCTTGCATAATACATCGCGAAGCTTTGCGAAGAACTTATCGTCGTTCATTTCTTCTTTCAAGCAAGATTCCACGTAGTAAGTAATCTTTAAATGGAGTCATCCATGACTCCCTTTCAGATTCCACCTCCAGTGTTTGATCAGTTTCCATCATGTTTATACTTGGGGTACCTAATATCTCGACCAGAACTAAGCCCATCTGTTGTGCATCGCCGGTACTAGCGAACTTTGCCAATGATTCAGCCTCTCTGTTTTACTCGCATGGGATATGTGAAATGTCGTTGTATTCAAATTCTGCCAACAACTCATGAACTTGGGTAAGATACGGGGCAAGTCGTTGTCCTTTAGCCTGATAGTCTCGTCTAACTTGATACACCACTAACTACGAGTCACAAAAGATTTCAAGAGACTTCACTCCGAGTTCTCTAGCAAATTTAATTCCAGCAATCAACGCCTCATACTCAACCTCGTTGTTTGTAGTAGGAAAATCAAGCTTCAAAGCATAACAAATTGACCGATTTTCATGAGTTTACAAGTGCAATCTCAGCTTCGGAACATTGATCATTAGATGCTCCATCGGTATACAATTTCCATCTTACAATTGGGATTTCGCTACTTTCTGGAAGATCATCTTGCATGGTAAATTCTGCTATAAAGTTCGCCAACGCTTGACCCTGGATAGCTCTTCGAGGAAGATATGTAATGTCAAACTGGCTTAGCTCAATGTTCCATTTAAGCAACCTTCCAAATGTATCAGGTCGCTGTAGGACCTATCATAACAGCTGGTCGGTGTAAATGTTGATCAGATGTGCCTGGAAGTATGGATGAAGCTTCCGTGATGCAATTAGCAAGCAGTATGCCAATTTCTCTATCTTCGGATAGTTCCTTTCTGCTCCTGTTAACCATTTACCGACATAATACACCGGCCTCTAAATCTGATTCTCCTCGCGAACCAATGCGACACTTATAGCGTGTACTCCTCATGATCTACCGGCTTTGACAAGATAGGAGGTCTCTCCAAATGATTCACTAGAGCTCGAAACGCATCTTCACAATCCTGCATCCATTTGAACATAAGAGTGCCAGATCTCTCCATTCGGGATAGAGGGCATCATGAATAAACCCATGGTTTATCCACCTCCTCTTTAAGAGTGCCAGATCTCTCCGGATCCATGCCTCATCTCTTTTTCTTCATCGAAACATATTTCGAATCAATGTTCAATGTATGGCTCGCAATGGCAGGCGAGATCCCACACATGTCAGAACAAGTCCAAGCGAATACGTCTAGATTCACTCAGGGAAAACCAGCAAGTTCTTTCATTATTAAGGGGCTAAGCTGCGACCCAATCTTCAAGACCCATGATGGATCATCATAGCTGACCGTAATATCAATCGTCATCTCAACCATGCAGCCCTGGTCTCTTTAGGCTCCTCTTCGTCATCCCTCTGATCTATATCTCTACAGAACCGACTGTAGCACCCAAGCTAAGGCTCAAGCGCCAATTGTCAATCTTCAGAAACTTGGATGCGGTCAGATTTGTCCACCTTTGCCCTTCTCCTTACACTGAGCTTCCCTCAATTCAGCAACATAACAGGCACTTCTAGTCGCCTGATCATCATGAACCACTCTTACACCATTATCGGTCATAAACTTTAAAATTAAACACCTCGGGACAAGAGCTGCCCGAAATTCAACCAGTGTCGGTCGGCCCAGAATAACATTGTACGATGAATCAACATCTAAAACAATAAACGGTAGGATTCGCACTCTCCTACGTTCACCTTATCCCAATTCAACAAGCAACTCTACATAACCAACAGCCTCAGTTGCCATTCCATTAAAACCATGTATGTGAGCTTTAGATGATTTTAAATATTTAGCCTTCATTCTCATCTGATCATACAACTTCCTGAAAATAATATTTATCGAGCTTCCATAATCAATTAAAATCCTTCTTACCAAAGCAGGACCAATCATGGTAGGAATGACCATCGGGTCAATTGTAGGGGCCTTTACTTTATTTGTATCTTTGCTTATGAACACATTATCATCTGTCATTATACGTTGTTGCTTTGCTGGACTCCATCCTCCGTGTTTGAACAATATTCAAAGTCCACATAACTTATCGCGCTAGCATAACACTTCATTTCTTGCCAACTCCTATCCACAGGGTGCTGTCCTCCGACTATTGTGTTAATCACTAGTCTTCCACCGGTCCGTGTAGGCTCCTCAGCCCTACGCGGAGCTTGTCATCGATTGGGGTCGGATGTCCCCTATTCGCCATCCCGCGGAGCTTTCACAAACTGCTGAAATTTCTTTTCTCGAATCAAATTTTCGATAGCATCCTAGAGATGCCTGTGCTCATTTGTATTGTTCCCATAACACTCGTGCAACCGACAGTATTTTCTGGTCTGTTTCTATCTCTCTGTCGACTCTTTTGGAAGCGGCTTCCTATATTGTATGGTATTGAAGGTGGATAGATAAATATTCTCCAGGGTTGCGTTTAGTGGTGTGTAGTTGTTATACATAAGAATCCTAGGTCTTGGTGTCATAGACTCCCTCTTACAGTCTTGATTCCTATCCTGATTCGGCTTGTTCTGAACGTTAACCTGAGCTTTCCTGTAACTATCATCAGACTGCTTTACCGCAATGTTGTTGTGGATTTCTTCTCCTCTCGGTCCCACGACATTACTTTTCCTAAAGGACCTGGCTTCCTCCTTCCTCAGAAACTGAGTTGCCTTTGAATAGAAGCGCTATGATATGGCTGATGGTTTTCTAGCTAGACAATCACCAAACTCAGATTCCGGATCAGTCCCTCTCATCAAGGCCATAAGTATAGCATGATCATTTGGGTTACTAACTTTTGTAGCGACGGTATGAAATCTTTCTAAATAGTTCTTCAATGATTCCCTCGAAGCCTGGATTACGCTGGAAAGTGACATTAAGTCTTTAGGACGAGTAGCGTGCATTCGGAACTGCTCCATAAACTTGGTTGATAGCTCATCAAACCTTGAAATTGATCGTGGGGGTAGTCTCATGAACCACATCGTCGCTATTCCAGAGAGGGTTATAGGAAAGCATCTACATTTGGTCGTGTCATTGGCTCTCGCAGAATCCATCAGCCATTCGTATCTTATAATGTGTTGCCTGGGGTCGGCTTTTTCCTCACAGGCAGGCATTGAAGGCATGTTGAACCTTCTAGGATATTCCGCATGCAAAACATTGTCAGTAAATGGGGTATGACTCCTCGAAATTCCTCGGTCATCATTGGCAAACCTTGGTTCTCTCTCACCAACCGTTGGACCATCGCTGATAGGTTTGGCGTCTGGATGGGTGGTGCCAAGCAGTGGTCGCGTTCCACCTCGCGTGAATGGTCCGATCGACATTTACGGGCTGTTTCATGCCTTCTTGGTCCACCATCCTCTTGATGTGCACCTTGGACATTCATCTCGTCGTCGTTCCGGTGAGGTATCTAGTCGGCATTTAATCAAACTCCATCATCCAGGCTTCCGGGCATAGCTCCTGCTTGATTCTCCAAGTGTTGCGGGGGAATTCCTCATTTGGAGGAAGGATCAGTATCGATCCCTAGGGAGGGATCGACACCGATCCTTCTTGGCAGACCATATTGGTCTACCAAGCAATGCTCCGATGTTCCTACATGATCTCCTTCAACCCTAGACGCCTATGCCTATGGTATCCATCCGATGAGCTGGAACTCTCTGACGCCATGTAAAGAGTGGGACCCATTCCGGCCTTTCCATGTTGTTGTTGAGCAATCTGGTTCATTAGGCTGGCATTAGTCTGAATTTGTTCATTCAGCTGTCTACGGCTTTCCATCAATTCCCTCATCAAATTAATAAATTCAGCTCTAGTTATAGAATCAGTGGGGTTCTGAACTTCAATAGGATCAACATTCAGATTTGCAGGTTAGTTGCTAGGAGCTCTTTGTTGAATGCTGGCAGTTTCATTCCCATCCACATTCTGAGAATTTGATCTGGTATGCCTTACCATTATCATTTCCTTGCTTATATTTTGGTAAATTAGAGTTGTATATGCAGGTTTATGAAGATGACTATGGATCTCCTTCGGGATATTTGTTCAATGCAGTAGCAACAAAGGGGATCCTAACATGTTGAGAATCAGGTTCTCAGTGAAAGCACCAAAATGTTTGCAACCATATTGACCACAAACACCCAAGAATAGGTTTGTGTAGCAAAGTAAATGAAGAAACTAAATTAAAACAGAGGGATATAGAAAAATAATATGCAGACTAAAACAGAAATCAAGAACAACAGGATTTATAGTGGTTCGGCGTCGATTGCTTACATCCACTTTGAATATTCTCTTTATTGACTCGCTATAATCTTGATTACAGTAGAAAATAGCAAGAAGTAAGGGAGTAATGAAAAAGTTGATTACAATGAAAGAGTTATGTAACAAGTAGCGTAAAGATGCTCGGAATGACCCCTTGGGCCAGTTTTTGTAGGTGAGGGCGACCACCAATCTCTCTAAAACTTAGGCTACATGACCTCTTTACCCATATGGGCCTACCATAGGGATCGCTAGGTCCAAATTCCTATGGAGAGGGATCGGTACCGATCCCTCCATTTTTTGATTTTGGGGCAGTGATCCCTATGATAGCTTCTTCATGCTTAGATATGATGGTTCCCCAAATATCATGTTGTTTAGATATATGGAGCTCATGCTTTCGATTGATCTTGGATTTAGATATACTTTGAGGTTATTCCTACCGAACCCCTCTAATGGATTATGTTGATCCCTTCTACTCGGCTCCGTACTTTGCATGCTGACCCCTATTATACGTCATAGTGATCCATCCAATCATGTCGAACCATGCTTACATATTCATGCTTATCCCTTAAATTCCCTTATGTAATGTCGATCCCTCCATTTCCATAATGCTATGCCGAACCCTCATCCTCCAGAATGTTATGTCGGTCCCTCCTTATCCTGAATGTTATACCAATCCCTCGAGTACTAGCAAGTCATATCCAACCAGGCAACATCACCTATGCCGATCCCTCTAATACTTCATCCATGTTGACTATCCATCCAAGTGACTATGCCGATCCCTTGAGTACCACCCAGTTATGTTGACCCCTTGTCTATCCAAGCTAATTTCCATATTCCCAGCATCCTGTGTCGTCTATCTACCAACTCCGTTCAATTTTGGCTTCATATAACCATCTGGACTCTACTTCCGGGTCCTATAGCCATTATTCCATTGTCATCCTTCTTGACAACAGTCGAATCTGTCTTGCACAATCACTCCAATATAGACGGGTCAGGATACCGGGTGATAATATCTTTATTTATTTCTTTTCTGTCAGATTATGCCTGAGAAAATATGATTCAGGTTCATTTGTTTGTTTACTTGATGACAGCGTAGTTTGTAGGAAACTACCATATCATTATGCCTTTTTTATTACCAATAAATGAGTAAGTAAATTACTATTTACTTAATTTTAGTTATTTCATATGAAAGTACGCATTATGTAAACAGATGATATGGAAGTGCTACACAATGAATGGATATCTTATTGCTGAGTTTATTGCTTGGTTTATGAATACTTAAATTAATACTGTTACAAAATTCTGAATTAGCATACCTTATTGATTTATTAGGTGCAAAAACCGTGAATGGAATGGATATGTATCATTTACTGGTTTCAACTGAATTTATAAAATCTATGATAAGACAAATCTGCATTTCAATTCAAATGGATGGCTTCTTTCTGTTTAATTAAACTTATCTTCAGAAAAATTGTTCTCTAATAATTCGAAAAATAAAAAACGAAAAACACAGCTATTAAATGGTGGTGTTTTATACCTGAACGTGTTAGTAGAAACAATTTAATAAATGTTCTCTCAAGATCTAGTGCATCGGCCTCTTTGAGATTATAAGATTAAGTCAGTACATACCATCAAGGTTGCCACAATATAGTATAACCTGGAAGAAATATTGAACGATTTGTTTTTACATTGCCTTAAGTTCTTCACGGTTACTTTAAAATAAAATAAAATTCATGCTAATACATAGTAATTCAAATGTATGGTCAAACAGGAAAAAAGGGTGTGGGGAAGTTACACCTACACATAGCGTAATACATATCTTTTGGATTCATGTAGACTCTGATGGTATCAAAAATAACTTGAAAAAGAGGCATCAATAGGTATAAAAGCACCAAGCTATTATATACCTGTTTTATACGAATGCTGAAAGGTATCGTGATTCTTGTCAATCTTGAAATTCGAATTGGAGATGGATTTTAGCGGATGTTACTAAAATTGTGGTTCAGATCTAAAATGATCAATAATCGAACGTGTGAAAAGTAGTGCACTTAAAATAAATGACACAAAATGTAGAGTAGTACCTCGACAATAATTATGGTTACTATGGTTGGTTAAGTATCATATCGCTTAATGATTTCGGTTACAAGAGGAGTATTAGTGACTATTATAAGAGCTTAAAAGCTAATAAAATATATGTACTAAGAGTAAAAAATTATGACATCCTCGAAAATTCAAATAATGAATTAATAAAACAAAAAGGGTAAAATGATGATTTTACATAAATGGACAAACCAGTAAGTTTTTGTAGACACTGGAAATAGGTATCTGGGTGAGTTATCTATTATCCTTTGAATTCCAAGTGAATTTATATTTCAATGTACCAGGAAAGCTCAGTGCCAGCACTTCAATGGAGTATGGTTGGTTTTCAATGTTGTGAACATTACAAAAGGCATTACCACTAGCGACGGCTAAAAAGCGATGCTAATCGTCGTCGGCCACCGCAAGCCGTCGCTAAAAGGCGATGCTAAAACCGTCGACACCAATAGGTTTAACGACGGCATCATCGCAAGTTTAGCGACGACTAGCGTCGCTAAATTAAGCACGTGGAAAATCCACGGGGGTTGGCAGAGTGTCGCTAAGCGATGCCAACCGACGCAAAACTGGGTAAATAAGCCATCACAAGTCAATGCAAGCCTGAACAAATAGGCCGTCGCAAACCTGGACATTCTTTTTACCCTGCAGCTTCTTTTTTAGTCATCCAACCGTGAAAATATCATCATATCTCTATACACCTAATCTATAACACATATAAATCCAATTTCACAATTACAACCATCGCATATCACCCATAAAGCAAGTATATAATTCAAAAATTAATGTCTACATCAACATTCCATCAAACGTCTATATTCATTAAATAACACATCCACAAATCCTTCAAACAATACAACCATATCGACAAATACTCGTGTCCATCAAACAAAACATCTCCAAAACCATCAAGCAATACAATCGTCAAACAAGTATCAAATCCATCAATACATGTCAAATATATATAAAACAAAACGAACAAAATCCATCAAACGCCACAACCGCACCTACTGATCGTCATCTCCCAACCCATCCTCCCCAGGCATTCTCCCGTGCTCTGCTAAATATGCCTCAATCCGTTCATCTAGCAGCTACTCCAATCCTCCGCTCTTTCGCCAATCATTGAACCCTGTCATCTGCTATTTCAACTGAGTTTTCTCCTCCTCTACCTGGGATCTTCTATAAGTCGTCTGGGTCATTATCTCCTGTAAAATAGTTAATAGCGAGTTATAATTTACGCTTAATATTAAATAAAATTTATATATTAGTTAATGAAGCAGTTTGCCTCTTGATTTCCATAACTGTAATGCCTATTTCCATAACTCGTATGAGAAAATCTAATTAAACGGCTTAGCAAAACAAGTGGTATGAAACGCTTGCGTTTACTTCATCGGTTAATTCTTGGACTTGTTCGATTGAACTCTTGTGACAATTTTCGAGTGGGAATCTACAATTTGTTCGTAAATATTTAAGTTAAGCTAGTGGTTATGGGACATGAAGCTAAACTCATATATTTACTAGCTTAATGTAATCGACACTTTCTATTGATCGATGATGATCATTTTGTGATTTAGACTAGCGATGTGCGATGTTTATTTGTCTGCGAGGGAGAATAAACCCCGTTTTGTGGAACTTCGGTTCAAATTTGGCGGGGTAGCAACCCGTGGTCTCCGGACCGTTTGTGGAGCTTCGGCTCAAAATTTATGGTTAGAGACCATGGAATAGCGTTCCGTTTGTGATACACGTGTTGGTGAGTTTTCATGCTCCCGTTTGTGATAGGCCTCCCCCTTTGTGATTTCTGGATTTCTAATTGATGATTTCTAGAATTTGTGTTTCACCAACTTTTGCCATTGGCGTTAATATGTTTGCCAATATTTGTAGTTTGGTGAATAAAATAAAGAATATGATATTCTTTTTGGTGCTTTGAGATTCTTGAGATATTTTTTGATTTTGTTGTTGTTTAAATCATACTTGTCCTGGTATGACCTTATTGTTATCAAACGATCTTATTATATCTCTGCTTACATCTCATTTCTTTAATGATAATTATAGCTAGACTGATCCGTTTATTATTTTCTTAGTAAATAATACTCGGGTCAGACCGAGATGTTACAGGTGCTTCTGCTTGACTCTTATCTGGGATCATCTTCTGACTTTTGCCTAACCACATTACATTTGTAGTTTTTGTTGTTATAACATTTGAGATATAGACTCCTTGATGTATACTTATTCTTTTGTCTAGCACTTGTAACTATTCTTTTGTGATATTGTGGATCTTGTTTGACCACTACTCTGATGTACACTTTTATGTGTTATATTCATATATGTTTCTGCCTTTGAGATATGAACATCTGTGACTGATTTATGTTATGTTTATTTCTATACTTGTTTCCGAGGTCCACTTAGCCACTGTGTGGTAGCTTTGAGTTTGCATCGGTATGTCGGATTTCCTCTTAAAACGAAATGCATGTTATACTATCTGACATATCGGTACTCGCACAAGGCAATTGCACAGATGGTCGCTCCTCAACAACCTTATTCTTCACGCTAGTTGGCGGCATTACTCCATAGTGTCCTTGACTAGCGTGAGCATAGAGGTGGGGCGTAACAGCTTGGTATCAGAGCCAAACTTCGGAACAATATAGAATAATCTAGCTAGGATCATTGTCCTAAGTCCTTCTTAGGAATCGTGCCATAGGATTTAATTCGAGTCTTCGTACCGTTCTATCCTATTTATTTTTTATGATGCCTTGTTTTACCAATCAAGTTTGTTTGATATTCATTCTGAGATTAACCTTATAATCTTTTCTTTCTTTCTTAAAGAAAAGAAATGGTTAGACCTGGCCGTCCCAGCGCTGGTCAATCTAGTGCTACTCCCCAGGATGGAGTATTTATGTCTTCTCAGCAACTCCTTGATCTTGTAAGAAATGCTCAAGCTGTCGGACCTATTCCTGAGCCCACACATCCTAAATCTGGGTTTGCACGCTTGTGCAGTGATTACACCAATTTGGGTGGAAAGCCATTCAAAGGTTCCGAGAGCGTTATAGAAATCCAGGCTTGGCTTCGAACATGCGACCGCATCTTTTCTCCCATGAATCTTATTGATCTTCATCGAGTCCAAGTGGCTTCTAGTATGCTCCAAGGAAGAGCATTAGACTGATACGAACTTCTGATCTCCAAAATTATTGAAGTAGACCTTACTTGGGAGCAATTTCGGGAAAGGTTCGAGTTAAAATTCGTGCCGGAAGCTGAAAAAGTATCTTTAGCCCGACGCTTCATTGACCTAGTTCAAGGTGAATCTTCCGTGACCGACTACGTCGCATCTTTTGAATCTCTCTCAAAATATGGGGTTGAATACATTAATACCCCATTGAAGAAAAATTAGAGATTTGTATATGGCTTGAACAAGAGCCTCAAAAAGCCATTACTTCTGAAATTAGAAGTTTCTTTTGATCAGCTTGTTGATATTGCTCTTCGTCTCGAAGAGGCTGATAAAGATAGCGATGCTGAGGTCAAACCAAACATCAACAAGAAGAGACCTTTCAAATTCAAGCTTAATCCCAACAAAAAGGGGAAGCAAGAAACACCGGTAGCAAATACTCCTACCCCTCGTCGCGGAGAATGTTACAATTGTGGTTCTAAGGACCACTATGCAAACAAGTGCCCGAAGTCTCTTTCTTGCCGCTATTGCAAGAGTTCGGGTCATACCTTATCTTCATGTCCCAAACTTCAAGGAAAGAAGGAAGGCAAGCTAAATGTTGTACAAGCCCCTGCTAACACTTCTTGTGGTCAAGGTATTTCTCATTCTATCCTTGATGGAATTATTACATTTCATGATCTTCCTATTCGAGTTCTTTTTGATACGGGTGCATCTCACTCTTTTATATCAAAAGAACTTGTTGATGCTTTGTCTTTGGATGTTATTGGCTTGATGACTTCTTTGAGGATTGCGAATCCAGTTGGTGGATCCGCAACACTCAGTTTATTATGTAAAGATGTCGAAATTATATTGTGTGATTACTCTTTCCATGCCGATTTTCATGTCATGCGTTATTTAGGTTTCGGAATGATTTTGGGAATGGATTGGCTTAACCGTTATGAAGCCCATATCCTATGTCCTGAGCGGACTATATATCTTCGGCATCCTCAATCTGTTAAGTAGATTTCTTTCGTTCTGAAAGATTCAGATTCCAATTTGAAAGCATCCTTGTATTCTCTAAATCCTCATGATGACGATAATAATGATGAGGAAGATGTCATTTCTCTCATTCACATTGTTTGTGAATTTCCCGACATATTTGAGCCCGTTTTAGGATTACCACCTAAGCGAGCAATTGAGTTCAGAATTAATCTAATCCCTGGAGCTCTGCCTATTACTCGTCCTCCTTACCGTATGTCCAATAAAGAAAATGAGGAGATGCACAAACAATTATCCGAATTGGAAGCGAAGCAATTTATTCAATCTAGTTCCTCTCCATGGGGAGCTTCGACTATTTTTGTGAAGAAATATGATGGTACACTTAGGCTTTGCGTTGACTATCGCAAACTTAATGATCCCACCATCAAGAATAAATATCCCTTACCGCGGATTGATGATTTATTCGATCAGCTTAGTGGTGCTAAAGTCTTTTCACAGTTAGACTTAGTAACTGGTTTTCATCAGCTCCGTATTGCAGAGGATAGCATTCCTTTAACATCGTTCCGTACTCGTTATGGATTTTATGAATGGCTTGTTATGCCATTTGGTTTGATGAATGCTCCAGCTTATTTCGTCGACCTTATGAATCGAGTTTTCAAAGACTTCCTCGATCGATTTGTTCTCATCTTTATAGATGATATTCTTATTTATTCTAAAACCGAAGAGGAGCATGAAAATCATCTTCGAATTGTATTAGAAACTCTTAGGAGCAACCAATTAAAGGAAAAAATTTCTAAATGCCACTTTTGGCAATCTCGTGTGAAATTGTTGGGACATATCATATCTGAATCCGAAATTTTCGTGGATCCTTCAAAGATTGAAGCGATTCGAAATTGGAAGAGTCCGGAGAGTGACGGAAATTCATAGCTTTCTCGGATTGGTGGGCTATTACTGTCGGTTAATAAAAGACTTTTCTAAGATTTTCGTACCTCTTACTAGTTTGACAAAGAAGGGAGTTAAATACCTTTGGTCAGACAAATGTGAAGCTTCATTTCAAAAATTAAAGGAACTCCTTTCCGATGCTCCTATTCTTGTGATTCCCGATGGGAACCAAGATTTTATTGTTTATACCGACGCTAGTCGTGTTGGTTTGGGTGCCGTTCTCATGCAGCGGGAACGTGTTATCGCTTATGCTTCTAGGCAATTAAAGCCTGCCGAGACTAGATATGCCACTCATGATTTAGAGCTCGCGGCTATTGTTTTCGCCCTTAGAATTTGGCATCATTATCTTTTGGGAGAAAAATTTGTTCTCTACACCGATCACAAATCTTTGAAGTATTTATTTTCTCAAAAGGAACTTAACTTGCGTCAACAGCGTTGGCTTGAGTTTCTTGCATCATATGATCTTGATATTCTTTATACTCCCAGAAAAGGAAATCGTGTTGCCGATACCCTTAGTCGTAAGCAACAAGCGGTTGTTTCCTTGATGATATCCGAGTAGAATGATCTCGAGACTTTGTCCACTAGTGAGATTCGAGATCGTGAATCCGAATTATGTTCATCCCTTGTTTTGTGTAGCCTCGAGGCTCATCCTTCTCTTTTAGACCGCATTCTTGAAGCTCAAAAGCATGATCCCGAATTGGTTCTTCTTAGCCAAAGTTGTAGGGATAAAATTGATATTAAAGGTTTGAAAGACTTTGATATTGATGCTCATGGCGGTATTCGAAAATTTGGTAGACTTATTGTGCCAAATATTATTGATCTTCGTAAAGATATTTTAGAAGATTCTCATCGATCGAAACTTACCATTCATCCCAGTAGTAGTAAAATGTACGTGGATATGAAGTGACTTTATTATTGGGATGGAATGAAATCTGATATTGCTAACTTTGTTAAGCGTTGCATGACTTGCCAACTCGTTAAGGCCGAGCATCAAAGGCCCGGTGGGTTATTGCAACCATTGGAAATTCCAATATGGAAGTGGGATCAAATTTCCATGGAATTTATTGACGGTCTTCCCCGTTCTCATTCGGGTCATGATAGTCTTTGGGTGATAGTTGATAGACTTAGAAAATCCACCCATTTTATTCCCGTTCGGTCCAATCGGACCATACCTATTTTGGCCAAACTCTTTGTCAAGGAAATCGTTAAATTGCATGGAATTCCTACTTCTATTGTTAGCAATCGTGATCCATTGTTTACTAGTGGATTTTGGAAAGGTCTTCAAAAAGCTTTGGGAACAAAGCTTAATTTTAGCACCGCTTATCATCCTCAGTCCGATGGACAAACCGAGCGTGTGAATCAAACTCTTGAAGGTCTTCTTCGTGCATGTGTTCTTGATTTTGGTGGAAGTTGGGAAGACCATATTTCTCTTGTTGAATTTTCCTATAATAATAGCTTCCAATCTAGCATTGGTATGGCACCTTTCGAGGCACTTTACGGAAGGCCATTCCGATCTCCTTCGGGTTGGCTTGAAGCCGGTGAGAAGCTGGTTTTAGGTCCAGATTTTATTCGTGATGCCACAGAAAAGATTGACCTTATTCGACATAGGATGAAGAAGCTCAGAGTAGACAAAAATCCTATGCCGATAATCGAAGAAGGAAATTAGAATTTTCTGTGGGGGATTTCGTGTTCATCCGTGTTTCACCTATGAAGGGTGTTATGCGTTTCAGTCGATCGGAAAAATTAGCACCTCGATATATTGGCCCATTTCCCATCACCGAACGCATTGGTTCCGTGGCTTATCGCCTTTTGTTACCGGCTCAATTTTCTGCTATTCATCATGTATTCCACGTCTCTCAACTATGGAAATGCCTTCGAGATTTTGATTCTATTCTTGAGCCCGGTGTTATTGAAGAAATTGAAGTCTCGCCTAATTTGACTTATGAGCAACATCCTATTCGAATCATTGCTACGGAGGTTAAACGCCTTCGAATAAAGACGTTCCTCTTATGAAAGTTCAATGGTCCTCAAATCCTAAGGATTGCTCTTGGGAATCCAGAGAATTCATCGAGAACACATCTGGACTTACTCTCTCGTGCTCCTTAAGGTGAACTTTTATTTCAAATTTCTTCTTTTTGTATTGATATGCTTTTGTTGTTGTTACTTCTTACTTATTTCTTAAAGATTGCAAGGACGCAATTTCTTTAAAGAGGGGAGTCTGTAACAACCCGCATATTTTAAAGTTTTGAATATTTAAATATTTTATTTAAATATAAAATCGTTTATCAGATTAAGGTCCGAAAAGCTACTTTTTGAAAACAGTCGAATTGGGACTCGAGACCACTTCCATTGAGTCCAAAACGGCATTTGCGACTTTTTTAAGTATAAACATCGATATATTTGGAGTAAGTTGAATTTTTCTATTTTCTATTGGGCTTTGGGTTTGGGCTTCACCCCAAAACCTAGTTCAGCCCTCTCCTCTCCTCTTCACTTCATTTCTATTTTCTCAAACACTCAAGCAAAACTGAAAATGGGGAGAGAAATGAGAAATTAGAAACTCCAAGCCCTAGTTTTCATTTGCAAAACCAAATTCTTGCTCCAAATTCAAAGAGAAGCTAAGGTAAGCAACCTCTTCATCTTCTCCAACTCATTCTCTCTTTTATTTCAGAAATTTCCTAAACCTAACTTAGGAAATGTTCTTTTGAGCTTAGATTCAAGTTTCTAGAGTTGAGGTTGAAGAGAAGTTGATCTTCCTTTGCATTCAAGCTTCTCCTTCATCATTTTTGGGTTTAAAGGTGAGTTTTTGAACTCACATCTTTGTCTATTTCTATCATTGATGTTAGGTATGAATTCCTAACACTTATTCATGTTCAATTGCTTTTGGTTTGAATTGATTTGGTGAACATTTCAATTTTTGGTGTTTTTGAAGTCAAAACTTTGAAAATCCTTGTTTTGATTTGTGAACGTTTGTTTAAAGTTTCGCAACCTTTCAGAATATAGCCGTTTATTAAAAAAATATTCGTCACCAGACGTCTGCAGGAAAGCTCAGATGTCTGGAGTTTGTTTCAGAGAATTTCCTGAAACTTACTGTAGACGTCTGAGTATATACTGCAGACGTCTGGAGTATGTTATTTCCAGAATTTATAATGTGTTGTGCGTGTCACTTCATTGGAGATTGTACAATAATTCTATATACTACTTACACATTTGTTTATAGAATAATCTCCTTGTAATCTTCAAATCTTAGCTCTTTGACGTGATGAATATCTTGAATACCTGCATATGTTAAAATATATGTATATATATAATATTGTATAGTTGTTGTCATTGAAACCATAGAATGGAGGTTCCAACAGTAGTAAATATTAAAACTCTTTTACAAAGATGATTTCAACTCTATTTTTAATACAAAGCTCTTTTATAAAAACCGTTTTCTAATCTATTAATATATACAAACCTTTACCTCACTCGTATGAGAAAATCTAATTAAACGGCTTAGCAAAACAAGTGGTATGAAACGCTTGCGTTTACTTCGTCGGTTAATTCTTGGACTTGTTCGATTGAACTCTTGTGACAATTTTCGAGTGGGAATCTACAATTTGTTCGTAAATATTTAAGTTAAGCTAGTGGTTATGGGACATGAAGCTAAACTCATATATTTACTAGCTTAATGTAATCGACACTTTCTATTGATCGATGATGATCATTTTGTGATTTAGACTAGCGATGTGCGATGTTTATTTGTCTGCGAGGGAGACTAAACCCCGTTTTGTGGAACTTCGGTTCAATATGGCGGGGTAGCAACCCGTGGTCTCCGAACCGTTTGTGGAGCTTCGGCTCAAAATTTATGGTTAGCGACCATGGATAGCGTTCCGTTTGTGATACACGTGTTGGTGAGTTTTCATGCTCCTATTTGTGATAGGCCTCCCCCTTTGTGATTTCTGGATTTCTAATTGATGATTTCTAGAATTTGTGTTTCACCAACTTTTGCCATTGGCATTAATATGTTTGTCAATATTTGTGGTTTGGTGAATAAAATAAAGAATATGATATTCTTTTTGGTGCTTTGAGATTCTTGAGATATTTTATGATTTTGTTGTTGTTTAAATCATACTTGTCCTGGTATGACCTTATTGTTATCAAACGATCTTATTATATCTCTGCTTACATCTCATTTCTTTAATGATAATTATAGCTAGACTGATCCGTTTATTATTTTCTTAGTAAATAATACTCGGGTCAGACCGAGATGTTACAGGTGCTTCTGCTTGACTCTTATCTGGGATCATCTTCTGACTTTTGCCTAACCACATTACATTTGTAGTTTTTGTTGTTATAACATTTGAGATATAGACTCCTTGATGTATACTTATTCTTTTGTCTAGCACTTGTAACTATTCTTTTGTGATATTGTGGATCTTGTTTGACCACTACTCTGATGTAAACTTTTATGTGTTATATTCATATCTGTTTCCGCCTTTGAGATATGAACATCTGTGACATATTTATGTTATGTTTATTTCTATACTTGTTTCCGAGGTCCACTTAGCCACTGTGTGGTAGCTTTGAGTTTGCATCGGTATGTCGGATTTCCTCTTGAAACGAAATGCATGTTATACTATCTGACATATCGGTACTCGCACAAGGCAATTGCACAGATGGTCGCTCCTCAACAGCCTTATTCTTCGTGCTAGTTGAAGGCATTACTCCGTAGTGTCCTTGACTAGCGTGAGCATTGAGGTAGGGCGTAACAATATATATATACTACTATATATACTATCACAATCAGGCAATCAATCAATAACTGAAATTTCAATTATTTTAATTTGAGTGAGAAGATCTCACCTTTGCTTTTATTTTTCAATCCCATTTCCATTTCAGCTTGTTTCTCTTCATTGTATTAGACCTTGTATAAACAATTTTATACAATTTATTAATATTCGAATCAATCGAACAAACCATTTCAATTTAATAATTAAATCAACTAGTAATTTATTTTAAACTAATAATTTTCCTTTTAGAAAAAGTATTTTAGTAACTAAAATAATTCAAATAAGTTACTTTACCAATTTAATCACAAAATCCATTGTTTAAAGTAAACAAGTAAATTAAAAATGTATACAAGTATATTTATTTCCTTTTGAAACTACCTATGTATATCTCTATTTAATAATCTATAGATTTACAAATCTAATTTATATAACTTCCAACATTTAAATTTTTCTGTTATATATAAATATATATATTTTTTCAAGCCGAAACCACAAATATATATTTTTATAAAAATAAACTATAGAGTTCAAAAATGAACCTTTCAATACTTTAAAATTTCCTATTTATTTTTCCCAAAGCCTTACCTATAAGTATACATATTCTATTCTACCTGTATATACATATATATCCTATTAAATTAAAAACAGAATTGTTATATATATATATACTTATTGTAATTAATTCTCTAACATATCTACATAAGTATAAATTAAACAGAACTGTATATATTCTTTTTATGAAGATGAACTATACCTCACAGCTCTCATCACTACAGGCGCCGCCGAACCACCTTGACGTTCGAATTCGAGCTCGCTACCTCATCCTGTAATCGCCTTCACTGTCCCAGGCCTCGTCGCAAATCACTCGCGAGCACGCGTGATTCCATCCCGCTCGAAACAAACGAAACCATCGCCGAATCCCACTTACGAAGTTCGCCACCTTCAAGTCGAACTCGAGCCCCTAGTCGCTCTCCCTTATTATTTTATAAAGTGGATTTGATTAACTACCGGGTTTTGATTTGAATCGAGAGAAGAAAAGGGGATTCGAACTGCTGCCATTTTTTTTCTTTCGAAATTGAATTCGAGATCAAATAAAAAGGGAAAGGCTTGAAATTTTGTTTTGAACGAAAAGATTCGACTTTGATTCGAATTCTTTTTCGTACCCTATACATTTTGATGAGGATCAGTTTAATACTGAGGAGAACGACCATTTGTTTTCTGATTTACGAACGAAGACAAATTCGTTCAGCCATTGATTTTATTTCTTCTACAAATGAATTTGGTAACAAGAATTTTTTTCTTTCTTTGGTTTTGAAGGGAAAGTGGAGTGTAAAGGAAGGAATAGCTACAATATTTTGAAGTGAAGGAAAAACGATGATGTGAAATTATTTCGGCTGAAGTTGATTGTATAGATATATATTCAATTTAAATTCAAATCTAAATTTAAATCGCCACGAATTCGCAACTCAAAATTTCAATATCCTATCGAGGCGTGCCGCTAGGCGTTTGTAACGTTATACCCCCGTTTCAAACGCAATGGAAAAGGTTCCAAGTCCTAATTCGATCGTATGGAGAAGATAGCTTTTTGGACCAGTTATTAAATTGAATTTCGATATAATTTCAATGCGATATATCGTACGCTCACACAACAACTCCAATCACTACGAAAATTGAAATACGATAATAATACAATATTACGGATCCAATGGAACTAGTTTCATCGAATTCCGAGACTGTCCCTCGGAAGGCTATTTTTCAAATATCGATTTAAACGATAAAATTTCAAAACTGAACAAACACTTCAAAGTTAAATTTTTAACACTTCCATTATCTTCAGTATAATCAATATGAATTTTCTAAGCATTGAAAATATTTTTAATCAGCTTAAAACTGAAGATTTAAATTTTTTACCCAACTGCAATAAATTAAATTGCCAAATTCATTCTGATATTTGAATTTCAAATTAAACTAACTTCCAGATATTTAAAATCAATTAAATATTCTAATTTCCAATGTCAAAAATTCAGGGTCGTTACATTCTTCCCCCCTTAAAAGAATTTCGTCACAAAATTACAAGTTAAGAAGAATGATCCAATACCCGTTTGTCATTTTCCTAAAACCAAACAGTTTTATCAAATTCTCAAACCAATCTTCGTATCATAATCACGCTATCATCCTTATTATTTTCTAAACATTTTCATAGTCTCAAGCAACTTTATTTCACTTCACAATTCATTTATTTACAAATGTAACCTCATTTGTTCATTCACTTATTCACAATTACCATTTCACAATTTCCAGTTTAATTTTCATTAATTTAGAATATTTTCTCAACTCCAAATTCAACTTAAGAATTTCATCATTTATTTCCTTAGTTCAATATCGATATTCTATATAGTTTCCATATTTACTTCCAATTCACCATTTTGGTTAATAACCACTTATATTTAAACTGGATTTCAAATTCCATATGAATTTAATTTACCTTTCATTTCATAAATATTGAATCCAATTTTATTTCAATATTTCACTTCATTTGGTCCAACTTGACAAATTTTTCCACTTTACTTTGTTTATCACAAATCAAAGTAAGTTTCCAAACTCAATTATATTCTATAAATATTTTAAATAAGATTCCGGAGTTTTTCCATCTTTTCAAAACCTTTTTTTTCTTTTTTTTTCTTTGAAATCAATTCAAATTATCTTTTGAATTTCCAAAACCATTTTCAAATTAAAGGAATTCAATCTTTTGAATTTTCAATCCAAATCCTTTAATCCGTATTGCAAAAATTACTCTGCCGCTTTATTTTAATTTATAAAACTCATTTATTAAATCACATTACCAATTTCATTCAATTAGTGAATTTTATTTTCAAATATTTTTCTGGAATTCTATTTCAAATTATAAATCACATTTACAATTTACATTTACAAATCCCATTCGTATATGAACTTTATTTCCTTATACTTTCAATTCATATTTATAAATTTCATTTGTTAAATGAATTTATCTCCAAATATTTGGTTATACTATTATTTCTTATTCGGTTTCCATATAACAATGATAATATTTCAATATTATCACTTCCTAACAACCAAGCATCCATAAACTATAATAATTTACTGAAAATGATTTCTTTTCTATACAAAAATAGTTTTGGGTAAAATTATTTCATTTACTCTATTTTAAAACAATACTGTGTCAGTTTATCTTGTTTAAGAGTTTAGAAACCCCTATCGATTACAGTTGGCCAGATTGCACCGACGGAATCTATAAACAATCAACCGATAAGTCAACACAATACAAAACAAATTTTTTGTATTCACTAACAAATATGCGCTCATGTCTATTATTACACTCACACTCATTCTAGAGTACTACTGACTCTATCTCTAATGAGTAACACCCAACAGAGCCAAGGTTATCGCTTAACCAATTGCTCTGATACCAACTGTGAAGGCCCGTAAATCCGTACCCCTTTGAGCTGACAAAATTCCACCACAATTCAGCTCAAAGTGGAACAAAAGTACGAATTTTCAGGTTAAAAAGAAGAGGTAGAAGAAGATAGAAGAAAAGAAACAGAAACAACAACAAAATCTCACATTCGCAGCGGAACAACATATAATAGATAAATGAATAAACTTTAAACAAAGAACTATATCGGTTTATACAATACATCATCAGAGTTTGCAACAACAACACACATTACTGGACAGTTATATAAACTTGTCCACATAACACAATACACAGTGGAATAATACATAATATAAGTGATATGTCTCGCCATCCAGATCTCCATAGTAACTTCTGAATTCCAGAATGACCTGATAACCTGACTCTAGGCTGCCCGTGTGGAAAATTATGGGCACCCAGAGTTTAGAAAGGGAACAATAAACTCCAGGTCAGTCGTGGGACTGGTGTGAGATCTCAAAAACAGTTATTTTCACAAAGAAAATAAAAGAAATTCGCAATGCTTTTTTGGAAAATGAAACTACCATAAGACCTCCCATCACACACACAATGCAATCGTAGACTTGGAGGAGATTTCTTCTTATGATAGTCAAATATGCTTAATACGAGAAAACTCTTTTGATATTATTTCTAGTGCATAGTGTGAAAATCCTTTCAAAAATATAATATTAATCTTAGCCAGCATAGGTACCATTATATTACGCCTACTATAGTTGCCACCTGAGGTGACAGGTTATACAAATTACAATCGTAAAGGGCTCGTATTGTTTCTTTGAATTTTCCAACAAATGGTCAGGTTAAGGAACTTTCTATGCCACATTGAAACTCCTCTGGAGGGACGTCCCGAGAGACAACTGCTCTATGCCAACACAAGGCCAGGTTACCTCTTACTAGGTAACTACTACACGAGTATGCCACCCCCGGTCGTTTGCGACCTTTATCTGAGGGCCCTCGATCACAAAGCAACAATCACACAGTAAATAAGATTGATGCAACCACATAGGTAAAGCATCTGGGCTCCATACCATAATACCACCTTTTTCCAGAAGGAAATGACATACCCTAAAGGGAGCGACCCTCATAACCTTGCCGCATTTTCCTGTTTCGACCATTTTCGGGGTGTGAGGTCTGATGAGGTCTCGTCCACAAAGCTACGCTTTACATGAAAGCCTTGCTTTGATCAACAAATGATCAACAACACACAACACCACTCAGCATGCAACACTACCAAATTGGGAGTATATCACTGATAACCTTCAACTACATCACCTCTGAGCTCGTACGTCTCAGAGAAGAGTGTTAAGCTAAGAGAATAAATTCTCCGCCACCAACAGATATGTATTTGAAAGAAATCTGCTTTATATATCAAAGTGTAGCGTCAGACATACATCCATACAAGTCTTTTCCAGGTTTGAACAAAACCGAAGGCATTTCCAAAGAAGCCCTTGCAAATCCGGTTTTCAACTGCAATCCATAACGTCATATCATTATTCGGAATGGGTTATATGACACAAAGTCCTCTCTCGGGTTAACCGAATAATGAGCGCTTGTTTTAAAAACAAATTCAAGTGCCATTTCAAAGGCAAATATTGATAGTCGGTTATTTAACTATCAAACAACATTCACAACAATCAAGCTCAATAATTTCCCCAAATTGTTTATACTGATAGTTGGATATTTTACTATCAAACAATATTCACAAAAATCATCCAATCTAAATAATTTTTTCCAAATTATTAAATTTCAAAATATCTTTGCAAGATATATATTTTCCACACTTCATCACTTTGAAAACAAATTTCAAATCACTTTTCACTCACGGAATAAAATTCCCGATATTATTTATTTCCACTGTGAATTTAAATTTTTAAATATCCACTTATATAAGATTTTTCAAATATTCACTTTCAACCCCCAAATCAAATTTCAAATTGATTTCAACACCGAATCAAATTTCAAATTGATTCTTCCATTTATTTCAAATACCAAATCATTTTACAAATCGATTTCCAAATTTCTTTCAGCACAAAATCCATTTTCATTCAACACCAAATAAATTTTTATATCGATTTCCAAAGATTTATTTTCAAATACCAAATCAATTATCAAATTGATTTCTAGAAATTAATCACCCTTTTAAATAAATCTCTTTATTCTTTCCAAATTATTTAAAATAAATTCTTCAACTTTAAACAATATTATTCAAAACCCATTTATTAATATCTTTTCCCATATTTTGGAAATAATTCGATAAGATTTCCAAAATCAACTTTACGCTTTTAAAATTCCTTCTTTTAAATTCACCCAATTCTTTCAAAAAGGATTCACTTAAAATTTCCTACTTTAATTTCAAAAATCCAATTTTATTTATTTCTGGTATCCAACGATACCAAAAAAAATACATTCGGCTAAATTATAGTCTTCAACAAATTCAATCACCAATATAATCATTCACAGATTATCAATAAATCATCACACAACATATGAAACAAATTCATACAATTTGAGGAATCCAGTTGGATCCCTCCAACCTGTATCCCTACATCCACAGATGTTAGCACAACAATTAAATACCCACTCCACTTCGAGGTGGAATATCACGGTATATGGGATTTATAAAATATCATCCGCTATTATGTGGCGCATAGGGTCTCATCCACTATATAATGCGGGAAATCAATCACTCCAAATATATATATATATATATATATATTACTATATATACTATCACAATCAGGCAATCAATCAATAACTGAAATTTCAATTATTTTAATTTGAGTGAGAAGATCTCACCTTTGCTTTTATTTTGCAATCCCATTTCCATTTCAGCTTGTTTCTCTTCATTGTATTAGACCTTGTATAAACAATTTTATACAATTTATTAATATTCGAATCAATCGAACAAACCATTTCCATTTAATAATTAAATTAACTAGTAATTTATTTTAAACTAATAATTTTCCTTTTAGAAAAAGTATTTTAGTAACTAAAATAATTCAAATAAGTTACTTTACCAATTTAATCACCAAATCCATTGTTTAAAGTAAACAAGTAAATTAAAAATGTATACAAGTATATTTATTTCCTTTTGAAACTACCTATGTATATCTCTATTTAATAATCTATAGATTTACAAATCTAATTTATATAACTTCCAACATTTAAAATTTTCTGTTATATATAAATATTTTTTTTTTCTTCAAGTCGAAACCACAAATATATATTTTTATAAAAATAAACTATAGAGTTCAAAAATGAACCTTTCAATACTTTAAAATTTCCTATTTATTTTTCCCAAAGTCTTACCTATAAGTATACATATTCTGTTCTACATGTATATACATATATATCCTATTAAATTAAAAATAGAATTGTTATATATATACATACTTACTGTAATTAATTCTCTAACATATCTACATAAGTATAAATTAATCAGAACTGTATATATATATATATATATATATTTTTATGAAGAAGAACTATACCTCACAGCTCTCATCACTACAGGCGCCGTCGAACAACCTTGATGTTTGAATTCAAACTCGCTTCCTTACCCTACAATCGCCTTCACTGTTCCAGGCCTTGCCGCAAATCACTCGCGAGCACGCGCGATTCCATCCCACTCGAAACAAACGAAACCATTGCCGAATCCCACTTACGAAGTTCGCCGCCTTCAAGTCGAACTCGAGCCCCTGGTCGCTCTCCCCTATTATTTTATCAAGTGGATTTGATTAACTACCGGGTTTTGATTTGAATCGAGAGAAGAAAAGGGGATTCGAACTACTGCCCTTTTTTTCCTTTCGAAATTGAATTCGAGATCAAATAGAAAGGGAAAGGCTTGAAATTTTGTTTTGAACGAAAAGATTCGACTTTGATTCGAATTCATTTTGATGAGGATCGGTTTAATACTGAGGAGAACGGCCATTTGTTTACTGATTTACGAACGAAGACAAATTCGTTCAGCCATTGATTTTATTTCTTCTACAAATGAATTTGGTAACAAGATTTTCTTTCTTTCTTTGGTTTTGAAGGGAAAGTGGCGTGTAAAGGAAGGATAGCTACAGTATTTTGAAGTGAAGGAAAAACGATGATGTGAAATTATTTTGGCTGAAGTTGACTGTATAGATATATATTCAATTTAAATTCAAATCTAAATTTAAATCGCCACGAATTCGCAACTCAAAATTTTGATATCCTATCGAGGCATGCCGCTAGGCGTTCATAATGTTATACCCCCGTTTCAAATGCAATGGAAAAGGTTCCGAGTCCTAATTTGATCGTATGGAGAAGATAGCTTTTTGGACCAGTTATTAAATTGAATTTCGATATAATTTCAGCGCGTTTATATATCGTACGCTCACACAACAACTCCAATCACTACGAAAATTGAAATCCGATAATAATACAATATTACGGATCCAATGGAACTAGTTTCGTCGAATTCCGAGACTGTCCCTCGGAAGGCTATTTTTCAAATATCGATTTAAACGATAAAATCTCAAAACTGAACAAACACTTCAAAGTTAAATTTTTAACACTTCCATTATCTTCAGTATAATCAATATGAATTTTCTAAGCCTTGAAAATATTTTTAATCAGCTTAAAACTGAAGATTTAAAATTTTTACCCAACTACAATAAATTAAATTCAATAATTAAATTGCCAAATTCATTCTGATATTTGAATTTCAAATTAAACTAACTTCTAGATATTTAAAATCAATTAAATATTCTAATTTCCAATGTCAAAAATTCAGGGTCGTTACAGCGTGCTTTGGAGGACAAGTGTTATCCTGCCTTTTGATCGGGCAGTATATGGACAAACCCGATGAACCAAACTTCGAAGTTATCAAGGCAGGACACACGGAGAGATGACCACGAAGCCCAAAAACCAAAGTATAACCAAGATCACAACCTAGATACCAAACCACGACGAGAATGCCAAAACCAAACTTCCGAAGTGTGGGTGTAACGACTTGGAATTTTGGTCATTGGATTTTGAATATTTAATTAAAATAAAATATTGCAATAATTGGTTTTTAATAGTTTAATAACTTGAATTTGAATATATATATATTACTTAAAATCTTTGAATTGGTGAATTTGATATTTGAATAGTGAATTAAATATCTGGATTTTCATTTGAATATTTATTTAATGGGTTTAATGGGTTATTGAACTCATTTTATGAAATAAATAATAACGTTGAATTCATTTTGTAAATTTATTTGCGGTAATTAATAGTTCAAATAAATAATCAGAAAATATATTTATATTATTACGGCTTGATTTTTATTGATGTATTTTTAGTTTAATTAATTTGATTTTTCCATAATTTTTAATTTGGAAAATATATAAATTATTTGTTTGATGATTTATCAGCAAACAGTAGTTTTTTTGTGATTTTACAGAATCAGATAACCAATGTATATTATTATTGTTTTGGAGTCGTGTCGCTGTTCTGAAAAAAGTGATAAATGCCTATGTTAACTAATCTGTATATTATTTTACAGACACGATAAATACCTATGTTAACTAATCTGACTCCCTATTGATTATCAAAAGATAAATAGTGACTGAAAAAAGTGATGAGTGTTGATCTTGATCAAACAATATGCCTTGAGAGAGTATATTCAGTAAATTTCTTTAAAAATTTAAACAAAATTTGTAATAACTTTGGTTGGTAAAAATTCCATGACCATCCCTTGTTCTATCATATTTCTATGACAATCACTCACCAAAGTCCAATATAGTATGTCAAAATATGGTATTTAAACAGGAAATTATTCATTTTTTTAAGGACAAATTTTCAAAAGAGGCTGGTTTTCAAAAGTATTGGCATAAATAGACTAGTTTGAAAACTATTTGCAATTGTAGGCTAGATTTGGCCAGCTCACCAATGAGCTGGCCATTTTTAAAAAAAAATACGAGGGCATTTGTGAAATGCGCCCCTTATAATTTACACTGGCGCATCTGCCAAATGCGCCAGTGTAAATTTTTCAATCTACCACAAAAAGAAAGCAGAAGCTACTCATTTGTTTCACAACATATTCGAGCTACAAAATCCAATTTCGTACCTTTCTTCCATTTGCCTCAAAAATTCATCAAAATCTACTCAAAATCTCAAAATATACAAGGATTACTAGTCGGATTACTTCTATCAGCTATTTGGCATCAATTTGAAGGTAAAATTCTAGGTTAAACTCAAACCCTAGCTCAATTTTTAGTTATTTTCATATTCTACTTTTCACATATCTATCCTCTCATTTTTATGCTTTATATGTCATTAGTATTTGTTTAGCAATTGATTGTTCTAAAATTAATTATGTTTTCCTTTTTAGAAGTATGTCGGATTTCATCCCAATTATTTGCTACTTTGATGGAAAATTGACTATGAAAGAAAACAATACACCGGTATATGTTGGTGGTAAACAAAAGGTTCAAAGGTTAAAAGTTTTTGCTCTTATCATGAACTAAAAGAAACAATGTATAGGGTTACAAAAATTGATTCACAAGAGTATGATGTAAAACTAGTAAGCAAGTGGGTAATGGATTCAGGATCTTCTGCTATCGACGTAAATGATGATGAAGATATCGATGCTATGTTTTCCGTTAATATGAAAGTGATTGAATTATGTGTAATAAAAGAGGAGTTGAGACATTTTGAAGAGGCAATTACTACTCATTTGAACCAACATTCTACTCAAATTCTTGGTACTATTCCGAGTTATCCTTATCAGAGCAATCCAAGTCCAGTATTTCCTACTTGTGTGAATACAAAGTAAGTAATTTGTTAAAGTATTTACAGTTGAGTAGTTGAAATTTATAGTGTTTTAATTTCATACTATTTTTTCACATTCTACGGTGCATCCGGGTGGTTCAAGCTCTAGATTGGCAAATGATCAATTTTTACACTCCGTTCCTTCAAATGCTAGAAAGGTTAACAATGATGATGGAGGCCGTAGTTCACCGCATATAGATAGTATGCAAATTGCTTCAATGCATAATGATATGTCATGGATGGATAATATGGAAGTTAATAATGAAGCTTTAGAGTTTGAAATTGATCATGAGAAAGAAAATGAAAATAATGAAGCATCTTTGGTGGAAGAAGAAGATGATGATGATAATGATGAACATATGGAATTTGAGGTGCCTTTGACAGATGATTTATGTAGTGCGAAAATTATGGCGGCATCATTGATTAAAAACGTTACTACTATTAGAGATGTATTTACCTCAGAATGTGTTGATTCTAGTTTTCAAGTGGGAATGCAATTTCAAACAAAGGAAATACTTATTCAGTAGTTAAGTGAGTGGTCCATCAAGAATTCTATTTCTTTTAAACCCATAAAATCCCGCAAAACAGAATACACCGCGATTTGTAGTATTGATAAAAATTGCCATTGGAGAATACATGCAATTGTCCCTAAAAAATCATTGATGGGGTGGTGGGAAATTAGAAAATATGATGGCAATCATACTTGTGTTAATCCGATTATTAATTCAAATCATAAACAAGCTACAAGCAGATTTATTGCTAATAAAATACTTCCTTTTATGAAATCGGATTTGAATACCACTCCTGCGATTCAAGTTCTAATGTCTGAAACTTTTTTTATCAAAATCAGCTACTTCAAGGCATATAGAGCATTGCGTAAAGCACTTGAGAGAGTTTTTGGAGATTGGGAAACATCATATGCTGAGTTACCACAATATTTATCTACTATTAAAATACATAATCCAGGAACAGTTTTCAAAGTTGATGTCGAAAGAATCACCAATGATAAAGTTCTTTTTAAGAGTGCATTTTGGGAATTTGGTGCATCTATTGAGGGTTTTGCACATTGTCGACCGTTGATTTGCATTGATGGCACTCATCTATACGGTAAATATCAAGGTACGTTGCTTGTCGCAACTGGAGTAGATGCAAATGATGGTATATTTCCATTAGCATATGTAATCGTAGACTCTGAATCAAAAGATAGTTGGGATTGGTTTCTTAGATGCATGTACTACTACATACATAGTGTTCGCAATAGGTGTTTAACTTTTATATCCGATCGAATGAAAGGTATTCCGAGAGCATTAGATAATTGGCCATAAGAACACCATCACTGCTTTTGTGCTAGACATCTCAAAGCTAACTTCCAAGTTGCTGGATTTACTCAAAAAAATTTGGTAGACTTGTTTTATTCATGTGCTAGTGATACAGATGATTTGCAGTACAAAGAGTTAAGGGGACACTTGAAAACTATTGCTCCGGATGCACATGCTTGGATTGAAAAGAGTTTACGAGGTGCATAGGAAAATTGGGCTCTATGCAAGGATAATGATGGAAGATTTATGGTGATGACAACAAGTGTGTCCGAAAGTTTTAATGGAGTGCTAAGAGGTGCTCGTGCTTTACCAGTTAAGTCGTTAGTAGCAAGAACGTTTTATCGTTTAAACGACTATTTCATGAAACGTCGTTCCGATGCCGAGGGATTTGAAACGCAAATGAGTCCAAAAGTCGAAACTCTTTTAGCCAAAAGAGCAAAACAAGCAAGATATTGTGGAATTGTTAGATTCAATCAAACCGAATGGCAAGTGAATGATCAATTTGGAAGAGCGTTTGCAGTGACACTACAAGATAATATATGTAGTCACACTTGCAATATACCTTTATTGCAAAAGTTTCCATGTTTGCATGTGATGGCCGCTTGTGCTCGAACCATTGGAGGAGCGAATGGATCATATTACGATTTTTGTTCAATGTGATTTTCAGTCGAAAATTATAAAGCAAGTTACGCTCCAAGTTTTCATCCTATTCCAGATAGTAGATATTGGGATGCATATCATGGTCCGACCATATTGCCACCGCCTACAAAAAGAAAGACGGGACGTCCATGGTCAACAAGAATCAAAGGCATGATGGATAAAATGGGAGGAAGTAAAAAAAATACTTGTAGCAAATGTGGTCAAAAAGGGCATAAAAGATCAACTTGTCCGTCAAAATAATTTGCATATTTTGTATTTGATATTTCTTTTGGATTTGATATTTCGTTTTTATTTGATATTTTGTTTGAATTTGATATTTCGTTTGGATGATTTGTAGTGAATGATTTGAACGTATTTTGTAGTGAATGATTTGAACGTATTTTGTATTTGATATTTCGTTTGGATGTTTTTCTTGAATTTGTATGTTGTCTGTTAGCTTCTTGTGCCAAGGTATCTCGTTTGGATGATTTGAACGTATTTGCATGTTGTAGTAGTAGAAAAGTAGCGGCACCAAATTGTCTCAGGTAGTAAAAACTTGCAGCAGCAGGTCTCTGTTATTTGAATAGAATTGCCAGGGCGCATTTGGCAAGTGCGCCCATGTAATTTTGTACAGGCGCACTTCCGAAATGCACCCCGTGCTGTGTATATACAAAAGCAAACAGCCTTACTTCCTCACTTCACTCTATTCCATCCTTTCACTCAAAATCCATAAATCCCCAAATTTTCTAAATTCTCAACCCCAACATCAATTGCAATTATTTCTTCATCAAATCTGCTAAAAAATGGAAGGATCGTCATCATCTTCTCAATTTAGAGTTATAATCTTCAAATTAGTAGTATACACCTTTGTTTGTATATTGGAATTTTGTTTGTTCAAAATATGCTATTTGTCACAAGAATTTTGTTCAAATTAGTAGTATACACCTTTGTTACAAGTAATTTGTTCAAATATAGGAATTTAGCTTGTACATAGACTTTATGAATTGAATTAAAGTCTCAAATATTATTCAAATTTAGTTTGTTCATTGACCAAATTTAGTTTTGTATCTTCAAAATGAACATCGAAGCAATTACATTCAATTACATCGAAGCAATTACATTCAAAAATTGTTCAAATTTAGTTTGTTCATTGACCACATTTAGTTTGTTCAAGTATGATCTTCATTGGAATTTAGTTTGTTCAAATTTAGTTTGTTATAAGTAATTTGTTCAAATTTGTATTCAATTGCATGATATTCACACTTGAACATTTTTTTCTTATAGAGTTGGTACCCGGTCCCGTGAATGCAAGTGTTTTGTATCTTCAAAATGAACATCGAAGCAATAATAGGAACTTGATGTAGGTATTTTTTTTAAACATCTGTGCTTACATTAGAATGTTTTTATTTGGTTACTAATTCCACTTTTTTTCCTTTTGTTCATTTCTGAATGTGTAGAGTGATGACCACTTGAGTGTCATGATCATTCAAGCAAATTAAAATTTCTTATAGTGTAGGAAGAGGGTTGGACGATATCAGACATAGTAGAGTACCCGAACGAGAAGTCAAACCATGGTGTCTTGATTTGAAGAAACTTATTGACATACTCCATTTTAGAAATCGATTAACACATCCAAGCTCTTCCAAACAAGCTATGTGGACTACAGAGCGAAGAACTAAAAGAAGGCAGGATACACACCTATCGCAACCCGCTGGACATTCTCAACCCCCACCTACTCAAGACGATCCAACTCAACCATGAGTATTCCTATTTTTAGTTTACTATTAGTTGGTTTTGTAATCGAACTATAACTTCTACTTTAATTCGAATGTAATCGAATTTAAATTATGTTATGCTTGAATTTATTTAATGGTAGTTTTATTTGTTGGCTTTTATGTCGATAAATGTTTGCTATTATTTAAGATTGTGCATTTGGATTTGGATTTTGTGTGTTTGGATTAGGATTGTTTGGTGAAAGTTGTTGTCCAGGTTTGGACCTGAGATTTACACTAGCGCATTTGGCAGATGCGCCAGTGTAAATTATAAGGGGCGCATTTCACAAATGCGCCCCGTATTATTGTATTAAAAAAATGGCCAGCTCATCGCTGAGCTGGCCAAATCTAGCCTACAATTGCAAATAGTTTTCTATGACGCCCCACCTCTATACCCACGCTAACCAAGAACACTACGGTGTGGTGCTGTCAATTAGCATGGAGAATAAGACTGTTGAGGAGCGACCATCCGTGTAACTTCTTTGTGCGAGCACCGATATGTCAGATAGAATAGAATGCATATCTTTTTAAAGAGGAAATCCGACATACCGATACAAACACAAAGCTATCACACGGTGGCTATATATATATACTTCGGAAATAATTATAGAAATAAACATAACATAAATCAGTCACAGATAATTCATATCACTAAGGCGGAAATAGATATGAATAGACAACACTAAAAGTGTTTATCAGAGTAGTGGTCTAACAAGATCCACAATAACCCAAAAGGATAGATACAAGTGCTAAGCAAAAGAATGCATCAATGAATCTCGTACATATATACAATAACTGATGTCAGTTACAATACATGTGATAGGTTTCATATGATACAACTACAACAGACGACTCAGGAAGTTATATACACAATTACTTTATCGTGATTAATATACATGAATACATAATATCTCATACTAGGACAACGACTACTCCAAAAGTATGCAAAGACTTCATAGCTCTAGCAGCCGCCCAAGGCGAGATATCTACGACTTGTAAATAACTCGGTCTGACCCGAGTATTATTTAAAAGAAAATAATAAACGGGTCAGTCTAACTGAAAATATCAGATGACATGATATAGAATAAACGATATGGCATAAATGCATAAAACCATAAAATCATACTATGATAAGTATGCCATTGAAAAATCAACAATGGATAAATCAATATCACAAGAATCTTCTCAAAGATAAAATAGGGTATCATACCCTAAACTTGTATTCATAACAAGTCAATAACACATAAATTCACCAATGCACAAAAGCTGATATCATATCAATGAAAATCAAGAAAATTGGTGAAGCATAAATTCCAGAAATCATCAAAAGAAATTCAGAAAACACATAAAAGGGGGAGGCCTAACACATGAATGGGAGCATGAAAACTCACCTACGCATAAAACACATGACGAGAAGCTATCTCATGGAAGCTATCCATTAAATTTTCACACAGGAATGGCCCGAAGACCGTGAGGTGCTATCCTACATATGTGATGGCGAAACATCACACAAACGGGGTATAGTCTCCCTCGCAGACAAAGAGACATCGCTCAATCGCTAGTCTAAATCACAAAAAATGATCATCATGATCATAAGGAAGTGTCAATTACACTAAGCCAGTAAATATATGAGTTTAGCTTCATGTCCCATAACCACTAGCTTAACTTAAATATTTACGAACAAACTGTAGATCTTCACTAGGAAATTGTCACAAAAAGGGTTCAATCGAACAAGTCCGAGAGCTAACCGACGAAGTGAACGCAAGCGTTTCATACCACTCGTTTTACTAAGTCGTTTAAGTCGATTTCTCATTCGAGTGAAGTAAAGGCTTGTATATACTAATAGGTTGGAAAACGGTTTAGGAAAACGAGTTTTGTAATAAAATAGAGTTGAAATCATTTGGAAGAAAGAGTTTTGATATTTACTACTAGTATTAAAACCTTTATATTTTTAAAGTGACAAATCACAAAAAAAATGATTGTAAACATTCAATCACAGGAATTCACATACGAAGACGTGAATAGAATCGAATGAAATCGATTAAGATTTGGAAACCAAATAAAAATATCAATTCCAGAATATGAATTGAAACACATAAAACAATTCAAGAATTTGAAACATCAATTCAAAACTATCATCTCTGTGTGGCTGTAGTACACGCACGCGTGCACTGCCTCGCCACAATAGCATATAAAGAAATAGCAACAAGGCACAAAGGCCAATGCTCAAGAATTCACAGTGCCAACAAATGCAATAAGCAAGTGACAGTAGTGGAAAGCTTCGACCAAGTGAGTTGAAGAGGTTGGCTGCCTCAAGCAACAACAACCAAACCAGTTCGGACAAGGCAGAGAAATGCCAAAGAAGTCAAGAAAAGATGACAACAAACTGCAGCCGAAAAACCAGATACATCAATCAAACGAATGCAGCAGGGGGGGTAAGGCTGCCCAGGGTAAATGGTATGCAAACCAATTGCCACCAAGTAAATGTAATAACACTACAAATTCAAGAAGGTAGGAAACTACCACGAAATGCAAGAAGGTCAAGTCTCTGACTCAACACATCTACAGCACCAAGGCACAAGGCAGTGGTACAGGTACAAAAATAGAAGGAGAGTGATTACATGGTACAATGAACTACATAACACATCAGCACTAAAAATAGTGCTACAGGTCAGGAAGTAAGTGGGCAAGTCAGAGATGCATAAATGAATCAACCACAACATATAGTGCAGTAGGTCAAACAGCAAGCATTGATGAAATATAAATACAAACTGAATGACATAATGGTAAAAGTGATATGCACAATGCTCAGTGAAACTCAAGCGTTCAATAACACAACTCGAAATCAATTTCACTTAAATAGAAAATGCACATGAATGTTATAGCAACAGTTCAAGGCAACAGTAACAACTCAAATGCAAACTGTGTCATATATGAAACAGTGGCAAATTGCATAGGTAAGTTCAAGTGTGCTACAGAGAATATGCAACATGAATGACATAATGGCAGTGAAGTACTGACTGTAAACAGACTACAAAGATATCAACAAGTATGACATAAAGCAGTGCAACAATGACTACCAAGATCAATGTAAATGCAAACTGAAGTACACATCTAAACCAATATGAATGCAGTAACAACCACCTAGCTAAATGCAACTCAAGTGAAGATACCAACTACACAAAAGTTCAAGTGAATCAAGTTCAGGTCAGACCAATATATATAAATTTCAAGTAGACCAGAGAACTGCAGCAGTGAACTACAAAAGTGCTTCATAGTACCACAACCTTATCGGACCAGAATGCTCAAATACAATATGAACTAATGAACACTACAGGGAAGTAGTGAACCCAGACAAAAGACAGAGAGTGCAGACATGATTATCAAGCTACAACTCAAATGAAACAGATCACGTGACATGATGAAGCAGTGCAAACTCAAATGAGCAAGTGAAATAGAGAATAGCATTAATGCATAAATGACTACAACAAAAATAAGAAATAAAATCAAGTCAATGTCGAAGTCAACCAAAACAAGTTCGAACAATATCTAGAACCAACATCATAGTGAACAAAGCAAGGTGAAATCAAAGTCACAGTCGAAGACACATGTACAAGTCGTGTGCTACTGACCGGAGACACAGGAAATCATCAATAAAATCAAGTCGAGCCAAGACATCGAAAACAAAATAGAAGAAAGCAGACGAGATCGAACAATTCACAGTTATATGTGAGTAATATAAAGTACTCACCTTTGCCACGGATGGAGCCGTCGAAGTCGAGGCCGAAGCAATCGAAGGAAACGAACGAAGTTAAGCCCTAGCTGCTGAAGATTGAATCGAGCGGAGTTCGAACCCATGCAGCCATTGCCTTCGATATCTATGCCCTAATTTTGGAGACGAACGATCGAACGAAGGAATTTGAAGCCGCCATTATTTCTCCTTTTTGATTTGTTTATTTAGGTTTACGAACAAAAAAAAGAAAATGATAAAGGAACGGGTCGAATTTCTTTAAGAATGGGACGACATCGAGATAAAGGGGACGGGTACATTTGCTTTGCAAATTTTTCACGGCTTCAAACATTTGAAAACGTGGGCCGAGAATTTATTTTAAAGCCCGTCAACATTTAACAGATTTTCCAAAAGAGTTTCAACTGGTTAAACAAAATTCCAAACAGCAATTTGCTAGGAAAAGCAATCGTCTAAAGACGATAATTAATCGGTACGAAATACCGGGTTGTTACAGACTCCCCACCTTAAAGAAATTGCGTCCTCGCAATCTTAAGGAATAAATGGACAAAAGGTAACAACTATACAAGCATATCAACACCAAAGGAAGAAATTTGAAATAAGAAGTTCACCATAAAGAGCATGAAAGAGTAAGCTTGAACGTGTTTGCTCGATGAATTCTCTGGATTCCTAAGAGAAATCTTTAGGATTTGAGAACAATTGAACTTTCACAAGAAAAACATCTTTATTTCGAAGGTGCTAAACCCCCGAAGCAATGATGCGAACAGAATGTTGCTCAAAGTCAAATCTGGTGAAACTTCAATTTCTTTAACAACACCGGACTCAAGAATAAGAATCAGAATCCCTAAGGCATTTCCGTATTTGAGAAACGTGAAACACGTCATGAATGGCAGAAAATTGAGCCGGTAATAAGAGGCGATAAGCCACGGAACCAATACGTTCGGTGATGGGAAATGGACCAATATATCATGGTGCCAACTTTCCCGATCGACTGAAACGCACAACACCTTTCATAGGTGAAACACGAATAACTTGGAACAAATGGCGTAGTGTAATAACGGTACACCAGATGAACCAAAGCTCAATTAATTCGGAACATTGACGTAGTACAAAAAAAACGGTACGTCCAGTGAACCGAAAAGTCGGGACATCGATGTAGTATAATAACGGTACATCCGATGAACCGATAACCATAAAAGAGCATCATACGCTAGTCCATAAAAGAAATGAGATGAAACTCAATAAAACGAAATACATCAAAACGCCCGATGAACATGGTAAAAAGATGATTCCATTCGGACATCATCGAAGAAACAACAACTTGTTGCCTACGACTAAGTGCATCGGCAACACGATTTCCCTTTCGGGGGTATACAAAGAATATCAAGATCATAAGATGCAAGGAACTTGAGCCAACGTGGTTGACGTAAATCCTTATGAGAAAATAAATATTCCCAAGATTTATGATCGGGGTAGAGAACAAATTTCTCACCCAAAAATAATGATGCCAAATATTTAAAAGCGAAATTAATAGCCACGAGCACTAGATCATGAGTGGTATATCTAGTCTCAATAGGCATTAATGATTTAGAAGCGCAAGAGATAGCACGTCCTCTTTTGCAAGGGAACGACATCCAAACCAATACGATTAGCATTGGTAAAAAGGATAAAGTCTTGGTTCCCTTCGGAAATCGCAAGAATAGAAGTACCGAAAAAGAGTTGTTTTAAATAATATTCTTTCCCGAAAAGCTAAAACTTTCAAAATTACAATTATCTTTATGTAATCATCTTTTTAGAAGAAAAAAATTACATTTTTCAAGTCAATATATCGTGTCTGATTGTCTCATCAAAGAGTTTAGGAGATTCCTATCGATAACGTCGATCAAGCGCATCGACCAGAATTCTTAAAGCACTCAATGGGCAATACAAGCACAAAATCAGCTTCTATATGATGAAAATATCTCTTAAAAGTTTTAAGAATATTCTTTGCTTGTTTAAGTACAGAATCCAATTATACTTATAAATAAATCCTATGAAAAAGATTTGCAAAATTTTAAATTGCTAATTTCATCCAAAAGTCAATAAATTCTGGAATGGAGTCATCGAGATATTCGAAGAATATCGATTCATAGAATGGATGAAATAAACTGGATAAACGGAATGACATAATAAGTCATTCATAAGAATCATAATGAGTGCGGAATGCGGTAATTGGAAGGCTAATTTCCACAACTCGAAGGTAATGAAAACCGGTGGCAAGGTCGAGTTGAAAAGACCTAACACCACTCCAGAGATTGCTTAGGTGATACTCCTAAGACAACTTAAAAATTTCGAAAAATTCTCAAACCATATGAATGAGAGATATAACACTTTCCTTGTCAAGAGGGCTTAAGGAATTAAATGATGTCATCAAATCAGAATTAAAAATGTTTTTAAGAAAAATAGAAATCTGCTTAACAGATTGAAAGTGTCGAAGATGAATAGTCCACTCGGGACATAGGATATGGCTTCATAATAAGTAAGCCAATCCCCTTCACAAAAATCAAATCCAAAGCCTAGGTGACGCACGACAGGCAAACCGGCTTGGAAAGAAAATCACATAAAATAACTTCGACATCAAATCAAAGCGAATTGAGTGTTAAGGATCCACCAACCGGATTCGCAATTCTCAAAAAAAGTTAGCAAGCCCAAAAACGTTTAAAGGAAAGGAATCAACAAGTTCTTTTGATGTAAAACAGTGAGACGAAACTCATATCAAAAAGAACTCGAAAATATAAATCATAAAACAAATGTCATCGAAGATAGAATAAGAAATACCTTAACAAGGAGAAGAGTTGTTCAGGTTCCTCTCCTCCTTGCTTTGAAGTTTAGAGCAAGAAGATAAATGATGACACAGATTTTAGCAATAGCGGTAGGTGAGGGGTTTCAGACACTTAATTACATAGTGTTCCGTAGAATTACAATGGTAGCATCCTCCACGACTAGGGATTTGAGTCTTTGCTACCAAGGTAGTTTGCATCACTCTATTATTGGGATAAGGCTTTTGAAATGCCATTCAAATAAAATCATAACACGAGCGCCAGGTCAAACCCGAGCATTTTAGCTGGATTCAACACAAGTGTAATTAGAAAAAGAAATCCAATGTAGATCAGATCGGTGATGCTGAAACCCAAACCAAACTAAAATGAACCAATGGACAGAACAAGTGCAGCCCCTACATGAATAAATGGAAAGAATGAGTGATACAACAGCTCCATGAACTGCAAGTATCGACTAGGTAGCTACAAGTGTAAAGCAATGTCCAACACGATTGAACGCAGTGAAGTGTTCAAGGATGTAACATGCACCAGATCGGGTCAGAGTGATCCAGATTCAAGTGAAGACTGCATGCAACAAACAACTCCAGATTAATGCAAATGAAGCTGAATATAAAATCAAAATACTCAGCACAAACCAACAGCCAAATTCAAGGCATAGCAGAGGCAATAGTAAGGCCGAGAACTGATACAATACAAGATCTAGAAGTTTTTAGGCAGACATGAATACGCCATCCAGAGAAGGACTACTGGATTGAATAGAGCTGAGACTACCAGATCCAACCATTTCTTCTTCTTTTAAGAAAAGAAAGAAAGAAGGAGAAAATAGTATTCACTAAAATGAATTTCAATCAAACTTGATTGACAAAGCAAGGAATTCACCAAAGAAAATAGGATAGAACGGTACGAAGACTCGAATAGAACCCTAAAGCACGACTCCTAAGAAAGATTTAGGAAAATGATCCTTGCTAGATTATTCTACAATGTTCCGAAATTTGGCTCTGATACCAAGCTGTGACGCCCCACCTCTATACCCACGCTAACCAAGAACACTACGGTGTGGTGCTGTCAATTAGCACGGAGAATAAGGCTGTTGAGGAGCGACCATCCGTGTAACTTCTTTGTGCGAGCACCGATATGTCAGATAGAATAGAATGCATATCTTTTTAAAGAGGAAATCCGACATACCGATACAAACACAAAGCTATCACACGGTGGCTATATATATATATACTTCGGAAACAATTATAGAAATAAACATAACATAAATCAGTCACAGATAATTCATATCACTAAGGCGGAAATAGATATTTATAGACAACACTAAAAGTGTTTATCATAGTAGTGGTCTAACAAGATCCACAATAACCCAAAAGGATAGATACAAGTGCTAAGCAAAAGAATGCATCAATGAATTTCGTACATATATACAATAACTGATGTCAGTTACAATACATGTGATAGGTTTCATATGATACAACTACAACAGATGACTCAGTAAGTTATATACACAATTACTTTATGGTGATTAATATACATGAATACATAATATCCCATACTAGGACAACGACTACCCCAAAAGTATGAAAAGACTTCATAGCTCTAGAAGCCGACCAAGGCGAGATATCTATGACCTGTAAATAACTCGGTCTGACCCGAGTATTATTTAAAAGAAAATAATAAACGGGTCAGTCTAACTGAAAATATCAGATGACATGATATAGAATAAACGATATGGCATAAATGCATAAAACCATAAAATCATACTATGATAAGTATGCCATTGAAAAATCAACAATGGATAAATCAATATCACAAGAATCTTCTCAAAGATAAAAATAGGGTATCATACCCTAAACTTGTATTCATAACAAGTCAATAACACATAAATTCACCAATGCACAAAAGCTGATATCATATCAATGAAAATCAAGAAAATTGGTGAAGCATAAATTCCATAAATCATCACAAGAAATCCAGAAAACACATAAAAGGGGGAGGCCTAACACATGAATGGGAGCATGAAAACTCACCTACGCATAAAACACATGACGAGAAGCTATCTCATGGAAGCTATCCATTAAATTTTCATAGGAATGGCCCGAAGACCGTAGGGTGCTACCCTACATATGTGATGGCGAAACATCACACAAACGGGGTATAGTCTCCCTCGCAGACAAAGAGACATCGCTTAATCGCTAGTCTAAATCACAAAAAATGATCGTCATGATCATAAGGAAGTGTCAATTACACTAAGCCAGTAAATATATGAGTTTAGCTTCATGTCCCATAACCACTAGCTTAACTTAAATATTTACGAACAAACTGTAGATCTTCACTAGGAAATTGTCACAAAAAGGGTTCAATCGAACAAGTCCGAGAGCTAACCGACGAAGTGAACGCAAGCGTTTCATACCACTCGTTTTACTAAGTCGTTTAAGTCGATTTCTCATCCGAGTGAAGTAAAGGCTTGTATATACTAATAGGTTGGAAAACGGTTTAGGAAAACGAGTTTTGTAATAAAATAGAGTTGAAATCATTTGGAAGAAAGAGTTTTGATATTTACAACTAGTATTAAAACCTTTATATTTTTAAAGTGACAAATCACAAAAAAAATGATTGTAGAAACAATCAATCACAGGAATTCACATACGAAGACGTGAATAGAATCGAATGAAATCGATTAAGATTGGAAACCAAATAAAAATATCAATTCCAGAATATGAATTGAAACACATAAAAACAATTCAAGAATTTGAAACATCAATTCAAAACTGTCATCTCTGTGTGGCTGTAGTACACGCACGCGTGCACTGCCTCGCCACAACAGCATATAAAGAAATAGCAACAAGGCACAAAGGCCAATGCTCAAGAATTCATAGTGCCAACAAATGCAATAAGCAAGTGACAGTAGTGGAAAGCTTCGACCAAGTGAGTTGAAGAGGTTGGCTGCCTCAAGCAACAACAACCAAACCAGTTCGGACAAGGCAGAGAAATGCCAAAGAAGTCAAGAAAAGATGACAACAAACTGCAGCCGAAAAACCAGATACATCAATCAAACGAATGCAGCAGGGGGGGTAAGGCTGCCCAGGGTAAATGGTATGCAAACCAATTGCCACCAAGTAAATGTAATAACACTACAAATTCAAGAAGGTAGGAAACTACCACGAAATGCAAGAAGGTCAAGTCTCTGACTCAACACATCTGCAGCACCAAGGCACAAGGCAGTGGTACAGGTACAAAAATAGAAGGAGAGTGATTACATGGTACAGTGAACTACATAACACATCAGCACTAAAAATAGTGCTACAGGTCAGGAAGTAAGTGGGCAAGTCAGAGATGCATAAATGAATCAACCACAACATATAGTGCAGCAGGTCAAACAGCAAGCATTGATGAAATATAAATACAAACTGAATGACATAATGGTAAAAGTGATATGCACAATGCTCAGTGAAACTCAAGCGTTCAATAACACAACTCGAAATCAATTTCACTTAAATAGAAAATGCACATGAATGTTATAGCAACAGTTCAAGGCAACAGTAACAACTCAAATGCAAACTGTGTCATATATGAAACAGTGGCAAATTGCATAGGTAAGTTCAAGTGTGCTACAGAGAATATGCAACATGAATGACATAATGGCAGTGAAGTACTGACTGTAAACAGACTACAAAGATATCAACAAGTATGACATAAAGCAGTGCAACAATGACTACCAAGATCATTGTAAATGCAGACTGAAGTACACATCTAAACCAATATGAATGCAGTAACAACCACCTAGCTAAATGCAACTCAAGTGAAGATACCAACTACACAAAAGTTCAAGTGAATCAAGTTCAGGTCAGACCAATATATATAAATTTCAAGTTGACCAGAGAACTGCAGCAGTGAACTACAAAAGTGCTTCATAGTACCACAACCTTATCGGACCAGAATGCTCAAATACAATATGAACTAATGAACACTACAGGGCAGTAGTGAACCCATACAAAAGACAGAGAGTGCAGACATGATTATCAAGCTACAACTCAAATGAAACAGATCACGTGACATGATGAAGCAGTGCAAACTCAAATGAGCAAGTGAAATAGAGAATAGCATTAATGCATAAATGACTACAACAAAAATAAGAAATAAAATCAAGTCAATGTCAAAGTCAACCAAAACAAGTTCGAACAATATCTAGAACCAACATCATAGTGAACAAAGCAAGGTGAAATCAAAGTCACAGTCGAAGACACATGTACAAGTCGTGTGCTACTGACCGGAGACACAGGAAATCATCAATAAAATCAAGTCGAGCCAAGACATCGAAAACAAAATAGAAGAAAGCAGACGAGATCGAACAATTCACAGTTAGATGTGAGTAATATAAATTACTCACCTTTGCCACGGATGGAGCCGTCGAAGTCGAGGCCGAAGCAATCGAAGGAAACTGACGAAGTTAAGCCCTAGTTGTTGAAGATTGAATCGAGCGGAGTTCGAACCCATGCAGCCATTGCCTTCGATTTCTATGCCCTAATTTTGGAGACGAACGATCGAACGAAGGAATTTGAAGCCGCCATTATTTCTCCTTTTCGATTTGTTTATTTAGGTTTACGAACAAAAAAAAGAAAATGATAAAGGAACGGGTCGAATTTCTTTAAGAATGGGACGGCATCGAGATAAAGGGGACGGGTACATTTGCTTTGCAAATTTTTCACGGCTTCAAACATTTGAAAACGTGGGCCGAGAATTTATTTTAAAGCCCGTCAACATTTAACAGATTTTCCAAAAGAGTTTCAACTGGTTAAACAAAATTCCAAACAGCAATTTGCTAGGAAAAGCAATCGTCTAAAGACGATAATTAATCGGTACGAAATACCGGGTTGTTACATTTTCAAACTAGCCTATTTATGCCAATACTTTTGAAAACCAATCTCTTTTGAAAATTTGTCCTTTTTTTAATTAATTAGCAATAAAATCATCCAAAAGTACTCACTCTCATTTAAAGTCTGCACGGTTATGCATGGGTGAACTACTTGAAATCTTCGATTATGTGCTTTCATGCTCATTTAAAAGTCCTCACGGTTATGCATGTATGGAACACATATCAAAATTTGATGAAATTGGCGAGTTGATTCAAGTCCTCACGGTTATGCGTGGTTAGAAGATGCTTGGAATTCATTTTTTAATAATAATAAGAAATACTACTAATCTCAATTAAAAGTACTAACGGTTATGCATGGTTAGTAAGTATTTAAAAAGATTTCTATCATAAATATACCATAAATGGACACGACTATATGGTTTTCTATGCTAACATCACCCCTATCACTCTAAAATGGAATATACACCTAACAGAGTACTTATGATTTTTGTTTGATTTTATTTGAAATTTAATATTTATACTCGATTAGGTATTAATGTTGTATTAATGTCTATCACTTTATCACTCTTAGCTAACACTATTATTCTTTTGCTGATAACAAAAGAGGGAGAGAAGTTAAGATTTTGGCAAATAAGTCATATTTTTTAGTTGCATATTATCATCTTGGTTCATTGCATTTGTTTTTTTTTATTGTTTTTCATTTGCATATTTTTTATTTTCATGCATTTGTTAAGGTGGAGCCTTGTTGTACGGGGAGTATTCAAATAGGGGGAGCAAATAGAATTCATCAAGACCAAATACATTTAATAGAATTAAAATCTTAATATATGTTTGTTATCATCAAAAAGGGGAGATTGTAGAATACAATACCCTATGATTTTTGTTTGATGATAATAAACATATATATATATATATATATATTCATTTAAATGTATTTGTTATTGTACTATTTTTCTATATAATTAAATAAAATATTTGTTGAATAAAATAAATAACTCAGAATTATTATTCAACCAAATATTTTATTACAAATTCAAATAGTACAAATTTAAGCTCTCACTATATTCTCACTATATTTCAAATACAAGTCTCAATTACAACATAATTTTCACTATACAATTTTACATACATATTTCACCTTACTACATATTCACTCTTCACTCATATTTTGATCTTCAACTTTGTTTCACCCTGTATCCAGCATCTGAACTATCTGCAAAATAAACATTGACGTAGTAAAATTGAAAAAGAAATATTTTGCGGTGCACAATGAAGTGTGTGTTTTGAAAATATTGTTTGCCTCGGTTAGTTGGGTTGTTCGTCATCATTCTTTTAATTCATCTTTCTATTTCAAATACGAGAACAACTTGTGACATGCACAGCGTATCACTGTACATTGCACAAGGTCGTGCACACCGATATACACTTGCTTGTTAAAATTGCAGGGACAGGTGAGCACTAGGTCAAACCCAAGCCAAGACTAGATTCAACTTAGGTGCAAATGCAAAAACAATGCAACACAGACCAGATTCGATAACAAAGGCAAGAACAGTCATCAATGTAACAGACATGCTCAGACTTCAAGAGGAACAAGACCACAACAACAACATGCAACCAGACTCCAAATGACTCCAGAGAATACAAGTGCACAAGGACAGTAGCATGTTCATGCAACCAGACTTTAGAGAATACAAGTTCAATCGTCAGTTCATATGTACATGGATATGCAAGCAGTTCTACATGCAATACAAGTTTCAGGCATTCAGAGTACAAGGCCTAGTACAAAGCAAAATGTTCAAGCAAAATGGATATGAAAGCATTTATTTCAACATGTAAAACAAATGGAACCAGACTAAAGTCACAAAGGCACAAGGAAAGCAATGTTTAGTTTCAACATGAATAACAAAGGCACAAGGAAAGCATGGAGTTCGAGTTCAACCAAATCAACCCAACAAACATTGACATGTATACAAGCACAGTGACATGTATATACATATGCAACAGAGGAGACATCAAGGCAACATGAGTATGCAGCAGTCACATATACACATGTATGCATATATGCATATATGCATATATATATATATACACACATACATATATCTGGTTAGATCATGAAATGACAAGAACTCAGACCAACTACAGCACAAACAGTGAAGCAACCATGGGTAACTATCAGTAGCAGTTCAAACAAAGTCAAGGAGTTGGTTCAAAAAGAAATGGAAAAACGAAAAACACTGTTGAAGTGTTCAAAAAAAATCGTAATTATCAGTAGCAGTTTGAACAAAGTCAAGAGAATTCAATCAGAGGTCATAAGGAAATGTAATTCAGAAAATGGAACAGAAAATGTTGAATTGAACAAGTCGTCGGTAGTAAAAAACAAAACCAGATATATATATCTCAAATTCAAATTCCAAGCTAAAATCGAAGGATGGTCAAGTCAAAGATGAAAAAGTCAGAAATCATCACAATCGTTCAATCAAGAATTGAATGGCTGAGCAAAGTGATTGAAGAATTCAAACCAAAATATATGAATGAAATAATAGGGTTTCGATCCCTACAAATTAACCCATTATCATCATCGGCAATTCATTCGAGTTCGAGAAAAAAATTCAGAGAGCTTAATTAGAAAAAATCATAAACAAATCCAAAACTCGAATCAAAGTAGAGCATAATCAAAAAAATCAAAAAGGGGGAAATCATGTACCAATTCAAAGCAACATCCAGCTCGACTCAATTGAAGCGATCGAGTGTATCAAAGCTAGGGAATTAATTGACGAAGCAAATCAAAGTGAAATCATCACTACAATCGATCAATTGAATCGGTGTCTTCAATACAATGAAAACCCTAATTCCTAATCGTAAAGGAACAAGGCGGCTCGGATTAGCAAAAAGCATACAAATGGGAAACTCGTTTATATTTTTTCAGTGGGCCGTATATGTTTTATGATTTTAAATTGGGCCAAATAGTTGTTTAGGGTTTTATATTTATTTTTAGTACTTTTTTTTATTTGAGTCTAACTCTAGTTTTAACTAGGTTACGAACTACGTGGCGTAGTTCATAGAATTCGCAACTCAGTGGCTGAGTTATGGCAGGGTTTTGAGCTTAGAGTTAGGTTAATCAAGTTAGCGGGTATCACAAGTTTACGTGTTTTTGTAAGCGTCTGATTACTTAATTTCTAGTAGAAACCTTGGGGGCAGCATGTAGGAAGGTTATTGTCGAAGCTGGGTAAAACTGTGTGTGATCTTTACTACATTACTTTTTGTTTTTATTTTTATTTCCGCATTTATATTTAGTAGACCCTATTCACCCCCCCTAGGGTGAAAATGATCCTACACATGGAAGCAAAGGCTAGTTGACGCTTTTGGTTTCATGAGTAGAGTTTGTTACCCAACAAATAGGTATGTGTTTATATATGCTTGTTTGGACTGATAGTTTTATGCCCAGATATGGAGGCCGCTTGGCTTTTGTTTTTCTTTTGTTGGTTTGGCCATAGTGGCGAGTTGTAGTTTTCCCGATCGAACTGTGCAAAGGAGATGCTGCCGAAATTTCTCATGATTTTAAGGACTTAGAAATTAATAACCCTTTTCAACTAATTTATTGTGAAAAGTTAATTGGATTAGAGACATTTTTCTTACCTTAGAAATTTTGGGGATGAAATTCTTTAAAGGGGGGAAGAATGTAACGACCCGAAATTTTGGTCATTGGATTTTGAATATTTAATTAAAATAAAATATTGTAATAATTGGTTTTTAATAATTTAATAACTTGAATTTGAATATATAGATTATTTAAAATCTTTGAATTGGTGAATTTGATATTTGAATAGTGAAATATCTTGATTTTTAACTGAATATTTTTTAATGAATTTAATAGCTTATTTAACTCATTTTATTAAATAAATAATAATGGTAAATTCATTTTGTAAATTTATTTGAAGTAATTAATGGTTCAAATAAATAATTGAAAAATATATTTATATTATTACAAGTCGATTTTTATTGACGTATTTTTAATTTAATTTATCTGATTTTTTCATAATATAAATTATTCGTTTGACGATTTATCGGCAGCAGTGTTTTTGTGATTTTACAGAATTGGATAACTAGTGTATATTATTATTGTTTTGGAGTCGCGTTGCTATTCTAAGTGCGACCATATTTTTGTTTTGTCGATCAGAGTTCGTATTCGAACGAAAAACCTGTGTAGCAAGATGCCGATATTTGCAAATTATACTTTACATCAACACTTAACCCAAATCAAAAATCACACTCATCTACTTATCCTTACTATTACATCAAATAATCAAAACAAGAATAGAAAAAAAGAAGAAACCCTTTTAAATCCTCTTCTTATAAATTACACAACAATTCAAATAAAATTCTAAATAATTTAAAGCTTATATCTTTGAGTTAGAAATGGATGGATTTACGTGATGGTATGCATTTTATTGGGTGTGACACCTTGGCATGGGGTTCGATAATGGAGCAATGAACAAAGGTGTATTTTTGGTAACTAGGGTTTGGATTATTTGGTGAATCGGGCAATGGTAGCGCGAATGGAGCTTGGATTTTGATTTGGATTCGCGGTGGCATGAAGCTTCGGTGTTTGGTTTTGGGTGGTCTGGTCGAATGTGGGTGGTGCGGCATGGCGTACGTTCGGTTGTAAGGGCGGAACTCGCGATTCGTTGGGGTGTGCGGGCTTGAAATGGTGGAGCCTAGGAGGTGTAGCTCGCGTAGTGGGTAAGATTGGTGAAGTCGGGGGAGCATCTCGGTAGGTATCGAGTGAGTTATCGGCCTTAGAAGTGTCGACCATGGAGTGGTAAGCTTCAGGAAGAAGCAGGAGAGATATTTGAAGAAGAAGGTTTAATTCTTTAATTAAGGGTAATTAGTTCAATGAATTGTAATTAGTGAATTTAAACTTAATTTAAAAATCAAAATCTTATATGTTTAATAACTTCACCATATGAGGTCGGATCAAGACGAAATTTTTTGCGTTGCACTCGTAATGATGAAAACTTCGCGATGGAATTTATTTGGTTGAATTTGGAGCAAGTTAAAATTTGGGCTAAAATCGGACATCGTTCGATTTTAGTTCAACGGAACGCTTCGGCGCCAACTAGAATTTTGATGAGTATAACTCACCTTTTCGGCTAAATCAGTATATTATAGTAGATAAATATACTATTTGGGTTTGGTTGAAATTATTGGCTATTTAGTCAAAATTTTCGCGTTTACAAGCGATTGGCATTTAAAATTGAAATATAGTAAATTTATTGAAAAATCCTGATTTCTTGCCGTAGTGGTTTATAATTTCCAGTTATATTACTAATTTTTTTATTTTTAGTTATATCCTGTTAGATAGATTGTTAAATGCTAAAAATGTGATTGTTTGGTCATATTGGATGTGACACCGATATATGTGAAAAGTGAACCCCTTTAGTATAAAAAGGTGGTTATAGCATTAGTTAAGTGTTATAGTGACTATGGGCATATATAGTATATTTGATAATATAAACGGTTGATTTAGTTTGGAAATGATTTTAAATTTGGAAAAAGGATTTTTAAATCCGACTGTTTGGAATTTATTGATATTTTAATTTAAATGAGTTTTTAAACTAGTCTATTTTAATTCAATTTCTTATTTTATTCTTTTCTATTATATATATTTAAGAAAGTGTTTTAAATAAGTATTTTGAGAAGTATTGGATTTTATAGTTATTATTATAATAATAAATATTTATTTATTTTTAAAAGAAAATTGAAAAAGGATTACCTTTATTTTAGAAGGGGGATTTTGCGATTTAAAAGGAGATACAAATAGCTGGAATAATATTTATTAGTCGTTTGTATAAATGTGATATTAAAGGAATAGTTTTATAAATATTATTTTATACGTGAAGGGTAGATTCATAAATTGTTTTTTATAATAAAAGGATGATTTGATATAAAAATATACAATAAAAAGGGAAATGTCATCATTTTGATAAATTGGAAGAAGAAATGCCATTTGGGAATTTATTGAGATATATAAATTGATCGTGTTAGGAAAACTATATGAGCTTTATAATTATATTTTTGGAAAAAGTTTTATGTTTGGGTTTTTAGTGCTAAATTTGGAGTTTTGTTTTAAAAAGGGGTTTGTAATTATATTTAGAAATTTATAAAAAGAATTTTATAAATGAATTTGGATTTTTATAAAAGAGTTGTAAATAAGTCGGAGATTTATAATATAAGTTTATAAATGAAATTTTATAAATAGGAGTTTGATAATTTATTTTTTAAATGATATAAAGGATGAGTTTAAAGGGGTTATTCAAATAAATTTGGGAATTTATAAACGGAGGCTGAAATTATGTTTTTGAGTATTTATAAAGGAATTTATAAATAATATTGTATGAAAGGGATTCTATAAATGAATTTTTTGCTTATATTTATAAAAAGGAATTTTATAAAAGAGTTATTTATGATAGAGATTTGATTTTCCAAATTGACCTTTTTTAATTATGGTGGTAGTTGAATATTCTTTTTCTTTACTTAACACCGAAGGAATAGTGTTTGGGTTATTATTATCTCTATTTTAAATGACTTGTTTTAAACCCAATTTTAAGTGCGGTTTTGGAATAAAAATATTTCTTAAGATTTGTAAATATACTTATACGGTTGAGATAAGTATATCGATATTTTTTAAATATCTAAAAGAGTAGAGGGGACTGGGAAATCGTATCTTTGTGCAAGTATTGTAATACCAGTGTTTACAACGTAATTTTAAATTAATGAAATGATTAATTTAAAGGCCAAAGTTGCTTTATGCTTAACCAGTGTTATTTCCCTTAGGGCTCTATAAATTTGTGTTTGAATTGTGTGTTTATTTGATAGTTAAATAACCAACTATCAAATCTTAGCTAAAAATTTTAACTTTGAAAATATCTAGGAGAAACACGAGTGTTATATGGTATAGTCATCTTCGATGATGTTATACTGTGCGTATAAATCTCATTTTTCTCCTAGGACAAATAATAGGGAGATCCGTCCAATTAAACGGATAGGGGGTGATCCCCGCCCTCTTTTCTGTTTATTTCTGAAAGAACCGGGGTTGAGTTTACCGAAAACTATCGAATGTTGTTTCAAAGAGACCGAGATCGGATGAATTATCTGAAAACCACTTCGATTCAACTCAAGCAATGTATTTAAAGTATCATGAATATAATGGATCGAAGACAGAGTCCTTTGAAGTGCAAGGGCTACTTGCTACTAATCCTGAGGTTGATTCCAAAAAGGATATAGTATAATTAGTGCCTTCGGTTTGTTCATATCTTGAACAACTTGTATGGATGTGTTGGCACTGCATTGCTGCTTAAAGGGCAGTGTAGCATTCGAAATGGGTTTGCTATAAAAAAAAAGGTAAAACGTACCCTCATCAATCGAGAATGACTAAAATAGGGGATATGTAGCAGGGCTAAGTGGGTCCCCCCCATTCGGGTGGATCATCACCTTTCTAGATATGCATTCATTTTATAAAATTGGTTAGAGCTCTTGGTAAAGGTTGCAAAGCAACCGGGGTGGTGATATATTTTGTACTATCCAGGAAGGGGTAGGCCAGTCCTGTGAGCAGGGGTGCAAGACGTTCTTGTTGACCACGGTACATTTTTCTAATGTACTATGACAGGCGGTACCCCAGTAGCCTTGTCATTGATTGAATCCATTCTCCTACGTGCCTTTACAGTTTTAGTTGTAAACCTATTATGTTGGAATTTAATTAATGTAATAATTTCGGCAATGATTAATAAGTATTTGTATCATACACATTATTATCATATTAGAGGATTTCCTATAAAATGCTTTGGTTATCGTAAGGAAAAAAACCCGTTTGTGTTTATTTGTTGCATGGTCTTACGAGATACCTTTATTTTGAATGGTTTTCATAACTTTATAATCCATTTGGGTTTGTTTTCTCACGCTGGTTTACCAGACTGATCCGAGCTTTGTTTTCTTATAATGCTTGGGTCAGACCGAGCATATTTACAGATCTAGTTTGGATGCTTGGGAGCTTTTAGGAGACGAGCTGGAGGCCCCGAGACGTATTCACGTATATTCTATTTTTCCGCTGCATTTGTTGGTGTATTTATCAGCAATTGTGAGGGCATGTTGTTATAATTGTCCAAGCTGATGTTTTTTTAGTGTACTCTGATTGGTGTCTGTATGTATATTTATTTGTATATTTATCTTCTATTTGTTGGTGTATTTATCTTCACTTTTTTTATCTTCTATTTTCTATTGGGTGTTTGTTCCATTTTTGATTCAAATAGTATGTGGAAGGTCGTATTATTACATAAGGTGTATATTGAAAAATGGAACATATGTATGACATGACAATATAGTAATAAAATCAACATGTGCATGACTATATATATATACATACATAAATATGTATGTATGTGTGTGTGTGTGTGTGTATATATATATTATCCTTTTTCATATACATAAATAATTCATATGCATTTCAGGAATACAAATACTTAAGTATATACATATGTTTGAGATATACTATAATATATGTATATGGTCTCTATACACATATTAATAGTACCGCATATACATAGTTTGGACACACACACACACACACACATATATATATATATATATGCATATGCATATGTATATGTATGTATGTATGTATTTCCACATAATTACAAAATTAGGTTTGTGTGTGCACGCGTGCGCGTGCGCATGTGTTATAAATTGAAATGAATTAATAAATTAAAGTATTAGACATATTAGGTTGAATAATTAAACATCAGAGCATTTTTAGTTTGAAATCAGGATTGACTTAACTAAATGTTTCAATTTATGTGTTTTACTATTTCAAATAACATAAATATATTTATATAAAGCTAGTACTTAAACATCAAATTCATTTTTTAGGTAAAATCAAATTTATGAAATACAGACATACACATAGATATATATAGTTTTACTTTAAACAATATCAAGTGTGCATTAATAATCATTTTTTCTCAAATATGTGTATGAAATTGATTTCATATTTTATAAACGACAAGCATAAACAATTTTAACTCAATACTAGTGACAATAAAATATTTACATATATGAACTTAGGTCAAGGTTAAACATTGCGAATGAGTGATATTAAATAGAATTAAATCTAGAAATATCATGCCCTTTGTAGCACCATGATTTGTGAATCATCTCCTAGATTTCTTGAATCACCATCTGATATTGCTAGAATCGAATGAACCACTTTTATTTTATTTAATTGATTTTATTTAGGTGAAATTTTAACCATGAATGAGAAGCTCGAAGTCGTGGATGAGGGACGAAGGAGAAATGAAAATTTGAAATTAAAGTGAATGAGAGTACCATGTTTTAAAGAAAGAATAAGAGCCTTTCCTCTTCTTTCTTTGAAGCTTCCTTGTTTAGTTTGCAATCAATTTTCAATTATGTCAAACCCTCCTCTCTGTTATATGTGGTCGGCCATGTATTGCCCTTGCATGAATTAATTTTCCAAAGAGCTTGTTAAGTAATTAGTTGTATTTAAAATCTTGTTTAAATGCATATCAATAGCGTATATCAATACGTGCATATATATATTACTTCTATAGATACTTTCGAAAATTACTAACAACACCCAAAACATCAAATAAAATACTCAATATTTTTTAAATATTAACTAATTTATAACACTTTAAAACTAATTAAATCACATGGTTTTTCAGTGAATTCAAAATGCGATTGTGTGATTCAGAGATGTGAAATCAGTCAACTATCAATACTGAACAATTCAAATATTAACGTTCAAATGTCACCTTAGCTAGTACTGTGACAGTTTAACTGAATTCATCTCTTATCGATCTTTTTGGTAAAACTATATTTTATATTATCTTAAGCGATACTAGTAGTGATAATAATTTACATATGTTCTCTTCATCAAAATTGTATCACTTTAGGATATATGGAATTTGGTATTTATCAAAACTCTAATATTATCCACATTCAACTCGATTTGTCCAAAAACAAGGTCCTTGGTTCAAAGAAACATTTACTATTAACTGTTCTACTCTGCTTGGTGATTTTGACTTTGAGTTGACTATAGTTGACCATGATACTAACCTCATACAATTGAGGAGATAGATTCCCTATTGAATAGTGTTTTGCTTCCAATGCTTCAACTCAGTCCCAACTATGTCACCCAATGGATTGCTATGTTATGATTTAATTATAATTAAAGTGGATTATTCACATTGAAGTTCCACAATATTCTCAAGTCAAGGGAACTATGTAAAATCATCACATTGAGATTTCCTATTTGACCCATTCGTTATCAACTAACAGAAAACTCTGGAAAAAGTCATCCAATAGTTATCTAATAACTACAATTATGTCACCCCTTGGTGCCCCTAGCAGCTACGAGAAATACAATGCCCAACTTTTGTAAAGCGTTATGCACTCTGGTCTTAACAGATGAACGTATATCCCTTTCTCGAAACATCTTGATCAAGAATATTTAAACAAAATGTCATTTTATTTTGTGGTTAATTACTCACGAATGCAACTATTTGCAACTAAAATCATATAGTATTTTATTTAAGGATTTTCATATTATATGCTTTAACTTAATTACTTAATTATATCACAATATAACAAAATATATAAAGGAAAAAAAGCCATTACTACGAATAAGATTGACTACAAAGTTAGGTATACAATTGGTTACATAATTGTCCCTATGTCATACCACTAACTCTTTCAATATCCTACTTGCACTTGTCGTCAATTATAGAATCTTACTCTCATTTCTCCGATCAGGTTCAAAACTGATCGAGCTAGTCCCTTAGTGAATAGATCTATTATATTGTATTACTATCTAGTCTAATAGCCAACATATCTCTATCGCTGATAAACTATCTTTATCGTGTGGAACTTTATAAGTGTATGTCCTGACATCTTGTGAGCCCCGTATCTTTTACATTCTATATCACAACATTGTTTTCACAAAACAATGCCATGGGATTCTCAACTTTTGGAACCACCCATAACACATTTATAAATTTGTGTGTTTATATTTGTACTGCATTTAATATGGAGCTATTCAAGGTGATGTACTTAGCCTTTTGGTTTGATCAACAACCACCTCTTGTTTGGAACATTTCCAAACTAAAGCTCCTTAATTAGGGTTGAACATGAATTTAGGATTGATGAACTATATTTGAACTATATCCTATATCCTTAATTAGGGTTTATCAAAGGGATCTAAATAAGGCATTTACTGATTACTATAGAGATATTTTTGGTAATAAGAACAAACATAGAATAAATGTTAGATGGAATGAACTATATCCTATTGAGTCTAGAATTACTCTTGAAGACTTGGATAATCCTTTTTATAAAGAAGAAATTTGGAAGGCTATTAACGATATGCTTAGTGATAAAGCCCCTGGTCCTTATGGTTTTCCTATTTTATTTTACAAGCTTTTTGGAATATATTAAAATTTGATTTAATTAACATGTTTAATGAATTTTATAATGGGAAACTACAATAAGGATGATTTAATTTTGCGAACGTCATTCTATTACATAAGAAAATCGGTGCTAACAATTTGAAAGATTTTAGACGTATTTCTTTAATTAATTGTTCTGTTAATATTATTTCAAAAGTTTTAGCCAACGGACTTAGTATAAGAATGAATGAATTAATTGATTGTTCACAATCCGCTTTCATTAAGGGTAGAAATATCACAGATGGAGTTGCTATGGTTTAAGAATACATTAATCACTGTTGTAAAAACAACATTACATGTGCGATTCTAAAACTTACTTTGCGAAAGCTTTTGACTCGGTAGATAGGGATTTTCTAATTGATATGTTACTGGCTAGGGGATTTAGTCGTAAATGGATTGGATGGATTATAACTTTGCTTAAAACTGGTAATTCTAGTATAATGGTTAACGAGATTTTAGGGAATAAAATACAATCAGAATATGGCTTAAGACAGGGTGGTCCTTTATCACCTCTCTTGTTTAATTTATCTGCAGATGTTTTTGCTGTGATAATTAAAAAAACTGTCGGAAATGGATTTTTAGGGTACATTGGTAGTGAAATTTCACGTAATGGTCTCTTTGCCCTTCAATTTACGGATAATACCTTATTATTTACTTCTCATTTGCCTAACCACATCATTACTCTTAAATTTATTTTATATAGCTTTGAACTTCTTTCAGGACTAAAAATTAATTTTGATAAAAATTTGGTTTTAGTTTTAAATGACGTAGATAAGGTTGAAGGTTTAGTTGCTAATACGCTTAATTGTAAAACCATGAATTTCCCTATTAATTATCTTGGATTTTTGATTAGACCAACTAAACTTAAGCATGATGACTGGCTAATTATAATAGATAAAATTAAAAATAGAATTTCTAATTGGAATGGGAGGTTTTTATCGAGAGCGGGTAGATTAGTTCTTATCAATTCTATTTTATCTGCAATCCCAATTTATTGGATGTCTATGCATCTTTTCCCAGATTGGGTGATTAATAAAATTGATAAAATAAGAAGGGATTTCTTATGGAGCGGCGATAACCCTAACAGTAGTCTAAAATGTTTAGTAAATTGGGATACCATTTGTAAATCAAAAAAGGAGGGAGGATTAGGTGTTATTAATCTATGTAACATGAATTTGTCTTTATTAGGGAAGTGGTTGTGGAAATTTAAGGATATAAATGATGATTCTATTTGGAAAGAAATTATATCTAAACATTATTATCATGGTAATAATAATTTATATCAAATTACATCTTCAGTTAACAATAAATTATCTAATTTTTGGAAATCAATTTTAAAACGCAATGATATTTGTTATCACATCTTTTAGTCAAGGCTGGAATATCAACAAATTGGCAAGGAACGATGGATATCAGGATCGGAGATCGATTGGAAACAAGGCTGCAATGGATGTCATCAAAATTTGACCGGGCTCCGATCGGAACGGAATCGATTGAAGATGATGACCAATGCTAGAAAAGTCTACATTCCAAATTTCAGGTTAATCGGAGTTCGTACGGAGGAGATATGATCGATACGAGTTAAAAGAAATATGATGTTCGTATCCATCAAAGAGTCAAGGTGATGATCCATTCGAATCCATCAGGTTCGTATCCATCGGGACATCGCCTCAGTGTGTTCGTATCCATCAGGTTTAGTGCAGTTCGAATCCATCATACTCGCATCGATCGTCATACTGGCTTGTTCGAATCGATCGATTTCATATCCATCATAGGAATACCGCCTCGGTCTATTCGAATCCATCCCAAGGCTTTGTTCGTATCGATTGAGCTCGTATCCATCGTGGTCAAGATACTTCGAATCGATCACAGTGATTCGAATAAAGACTAAAACAACTGGATGCGAACAAATAGTCAATATGAGCGAAACTTAAGCGCTAGATGCAGGTTTCTTGGTCGAACTCGGCACGCAAAGCGGATCGACCCAGGGATTTTGCGACACATCATTGCACGTGCTTCGATCGAGTCGAACAGGTGGATAAGAAACATGGATTCGAACGCAGCACTATTCACAAAAGTGCAATCTCGTATCGATCATATCTCATGAACCATTGATCCAAATGCAACGAAATTTTCACAGGAGCTTACGCACAAGGTAAAAAATATCCCTACCAAGTTTCAGCTCGATTGGATCATTTTTTGATGGATACGAAATGGTTTCGTATCGATCACAGATCGAGTCGAAACTTGGTAGGGTCGGTCGCGTGGGCCCCCTCACGTGCCAGAAGAAGTCTCCCGAAGTTTGAGCGCGATCTCAGCCTCCTACGCCTATAAATAGCCCCCTGAAACCTACAGAAAAGGGGATCTCAGACTTGCACTCTACCATTGCTGTTATAAATGAATTTCTTCATTGTAATTGCTATATTCAACTGTAACAGGTGAGGATAATCAATAAAAGATAAAACCTTGAAGTGGACGTATGCCGGAGATAGCCGAACCACTATAAATTGTGTGTTTCTGTTCATTATTTCTGGATTGTTGTTCGTTGTTTGTTTAGATCTGTGATTTGTGTTTGGAATATTGCTGATCTACATTCATAACTTGGTGCTTTCACGATATTTGGGGTTTGTGCCCATTTTTGGTACAAACACTTTGGTGCTTTCACTGAGTTGGAATATCACCCGCTACATCGGATTGAAGTTCAGATTTGGAAAGCGTGAAGAGTGAAGATTTGAAAGACAATGACTCAACAAACAAGTAGAAGGCAAAGAGCTAAGAGAAGCCAACAAGGAGGAAGTCAAGAGGCATCCTCCGGAGCTGGAGAAGGACAAGCTTCTGTCTACATCACAAGGGACGAGATGGAGGCTATGGCGAAATCAATACACGAAAGAATGATGAAAAGCCAACAGGAGATGCTGCAGAATTTCTTCGAGCAGATGAGGGCAGCAGATGTGCAAAACGTTGGACCAACTACAGCAGCTGCAAGTGCGGGACAAGGAGTCAGGATTGCGGAAACCAATGAAGGTCAGGTTCAAGGTCAGAATGCAGAGCCAGAGGGAAACCGACAAGGACTTGGGGGCAGACCCTCAAGATCTGATGCTGGAAGGCCTACAGATGGAGCTCAACAAGCTGGAGCCAATGCTGATGTTAATGAACCGCACGAAGAGTATGTACCAGAGTTCCCTCGGGGTCATAGGAGGCAACCTTTGACAGACAATGTTGGATTAGTTGAGATCATTAGGAGAACTATGCATGGAGGTTTGACTAGCAGAGATTTGGAAGGATTGAACCGGAGTCCGTTTACTTGGGAAATCAGGGTAGCTCATAATCCACCCAAGTTCAAGCTACCTAACGTGGAGGTATATGATGGCAAGGCTGATCCAACCGATCACCTGATGAGGTACACCAGACACATGGAAGTGCTGGGGGGCATCGGAGGAAGTAATGGCCCGGTGTTTTCCTTTGTACTTGACGGACTTAGCGGCAATGTGGTTCAGGCAGCTGGAAGAAGGATCTATTAGGACCTAGAGGCAGTTGGTGGACAGGTTTTTGGGACAGTTTCGGGTTCATATCAAGAGGCCGAAAAACGTGATGACGCTGACATCGGTAAAGCAAAGGACGGATGAATCACTTAGAGCATTTTTAACTCGATTCAATGCGGCGGTTGCTTCGGTGGATCGGCCGGATCCATCAATGGTTTTGATGGCGGCGGTGTTGGGAGTCAGAGAGGATTCGGATTTTAAGGTATCTTTAGTATGAGACCCACCACTGGATCTCAGGGAATTCTTCCATGAAGCTGAAAGGTTCCTTTGGCAAGAAGACGCATGTATGGATTTAAAGTTAAAAGAGGTGAATGCGACTGAGGGTGGAGGACCATCCAACGGAAACCCGGATAAAGACAAAGGAAAGAGGAAGATGGATGACGATTCAGGAAAAGCCAGGAAGCGATGGAAGGATCCAAAGTTTTCCACATACACAGGACTAAACGAGACACTGGAGCGGATATACATGGAAACCGGAATCTCCTTCCTTACCAAAGGCCAGCTAGGAGAGAACCTTCTGAACGAGAAAGGGCATCAGGAAGGCACTGTCTCTTCCATGATTTGGATGGACACGATACCAACAGCTACAGGCACTTAAAGGACATAATTGAGGAGCATGTGAGGAATGGACAATTGAGTCAGTATGTTGGGGCTCGGAATGCAGCGGCGGAGCAGGAGCAACCACCGCCCACCTCAAGCCATGACAGTGTGAGGCCCAGGAATGATGGTCGATTGGTTATCAATTGACCAGGGTAATATGAAATAAGTAACAAACCATTGGCAAGCAACCAAGTCATTTACACATTTATGGGGACGGAGATAGCCCCTAGGCATGCTCTGAATGATGATAAACCGCGAAGCCATGGTTTGTGAAATCTATCTTTTGTTTTTGGATTGGACACTCGTTTTTCTGGCTTGGTTTTGGAGTTTGGTTTGAACTCCTAGTTTTGTTTGCTTTCTGGTTTGGATTTTCGTTTAGATGATGGTTTTCTGTTTTGGATGTTGGTTCGTATTTCTGATTTTTGGATTTGATTTGGATTTTGGATTGGATTTTGATTGGATTTTTTCTGGTTTTTGATACATGGTCGTCGGGTATGGATAATACCCGGCAAGGGGTGAGTCACTTTGCCCGAACGTAGTAAATTGATTCATTCAGGTCGTCGAGTATGGACTATGCTCGGCAAGGGTCCGGAGAGACCAGGATTCGGCCTAGGACTTAGGCCCTATATTATCGGTTATTATTTTAGGTCGTTGGGTATAGACTATGCTCAACAAGGGTCTGGAGTGACCAAAACTCGACTTAGGACTTAAGCCCCGGCATTATCTATGTCCAGGGACACTGGACCACGGTCGTCGAGTGTGGATTGCGCTTGGCAAGAACCCGGAGAGGTCACAGATTTGAATAGCGACCCGAAGAGGTCCAGGATTCGGCTTAGGACTTAAGCCCTGGTATTGCACAGCGTCCAGGGACATTGGACCATGGTCGTCAGGTGTGGATTGCGCTTGGCAAGTGCCCAGAGAGGTTATGGATTTGGATATCGACTCTGTAACGACCCAGAATTTTGAACAAATTAAATTGAGAATATTTAATTTATTTTAAATATTTGAACGATGATTTAATTTGAATCCCCGATATAACTCTGAATTTGGCGATTAAATTATAGAATTTAATCTGTTGATAGTTGAATAAAAATTTAAATCTTCAATTTAAAGTTGGAAAAAATATTTCGAAAGCTTTTAAAATTCGTAATGATAATACTGAAGATAATAGAAACTTCAGAATTGTATTTCAAAGTGTTTCGTTCAGTTTTGAAATTTAATCGTTCGAACCGATATGTTAAAATAGTCATTTTTCAAACAGTCTTGGGATTCGACGAAACCAGTTCCATTGGATCTGTAATATTGTATTATTACCGGATTTTCAATTTCGTATTTTTCAGAGTCGTTATGTGTGCACACGATAGATAAACGCATTGAAGTTTTAAAACGAATTCGATTTAAATTTGAATTTGTATTTGGTCAACATCAGCACTTTTGGCCTCAACTCAAAACACTGTAGCCTGTTAACTTCAGCACGCAAATGTCTCCTCTCGTACAAAACACCATCATCTCGTTCCCTGGAATCACGTCTTCTTTTGTTTCGATTCAGAGAAAAATTTCAAACAAAATATTTTCGTTCGTTCGTTCGAAAATTAAAAATGGCGAACGAATAACCCACTGCAATCCAACATTCTCCGTTCCTCTTTCCTTTTCTAGTCTGAACGAGAAAAATCAAGTCGAGCTCCTCGGTTCATATAAAAAAAACAAACGAAATTTTCGTTCGAAGCATGAAAATCAAATCGCGAAGTCGAGGTGGCGACTAGGGCTTCGAGCTGGGCGAGGCACGAGGACTCGGGGGTCTCGCGACATTTGTGATGGATTCGAGCTTCTCAGGGGATCGCGAGGCGAGAGCTGGGGTTCGTGGGGGCGACATTGGTCGAAGGCGGCAGATCTGGAGTTGCGTTCAAGTGGGGGGAGGGCGATCGAAGGTGACTTCGATCTTTGTCAGGACGGCGAGTGCAGGCTCGAGAGGTGGTTCCTGTAGCGATGGGTCGAAGGCGTCCTTGTGAGCGAAGGCGGGAGTCGATCTGACTTAGGAAGATGGTCGCGATGGCGAACTCTGACAGTGGGGTTCCTCTCGTGATGATGGGCAAAGTCGTGGTTTCAATTCGAGTAAGTGGAGGTATAAATTTATTTAAATTTATAAAAGTTGGATTTATACAGTTTCTGGTATATGTAGTTTAAAGAAAAAATTACATATGTTGCAGTAAGGTTTCAAAAACGAAATCTGTTTTAAGAATTTAATAGTGAAATTTATTATTGTTTATTTTTATAGTAAAAAGAAAAATAGAAATTATTTTATCTTTGGAAGATATAAGGATTTAAGTTAAATATAAATCTATATCTAGCCTACTGTTCTTTTAGAAGAAAGTATATTCAGGAAATGAATTTGTTGATATCAAATTTTTAGTTAATTAAATTAACTAGATAATATAGAAATTTATTAGATGGAAAATTGGTTTAGATAGAACTATCAGTTAATTTAACTATTAAAATGAAATCATCGATGAATCAAAATTATCAAATGAAAATTTATTATTCGATCTGTTCGAATATTAATAAATCGTATAAATGTTTATACAGTTTGAAATCGTAAAGGGAACAAGATGAAATGGAAATGGATTGTGAATAAAAGCTAAGGTGAGATCTTTCTCACTCAAAATGATTTGCAGTTATTATTGAATTGATTGATTTGTTTGGATTTGTGATATTAGATATAGTAGGATATATCTATTATATATAGCAATATATACATATTGGCATATGTATATATTGGATTGATTGATTTCACGCCTCGTATAGCGGATGAGACCCTATTGCGCCGTTAGTAAGCGGATATTTTTATAAAACCCATATACCGCGATATTCCACCTCGAAGTGGAATGGGTATTGTGCTAACGTCTTTGGATGCAGGGAAACAGGTTGGAGGGATCCAACTGGATTCTTCAACTGTATTTAATTATTTACAGATATTGATATATATTCTGTTATCATATGATGATATATGATGTTTAATGTTGTGATGGACTAATTGATGCGTTGCATCATTGGATTCAAGTTTTGAAGTTTTAAAATAACGATTTTAACTTTAAAAGAGATTTTTTAAAGAGATTATTTGTAAGTATACGTTATTAAATTTTTGAATTTATTTACAAACGTTAAAATTATTAAAGTTATAAAGGTTAAGATTTTGGTGAAATATAACCGAGAGGTGATTTTTGAAATAAACAGTTAAGTAATTTATAAAATAGTAAAAGTTGTTATAAAAGAGAAATAGAATTTATGAACGTGTTTTGTAAATTCGAAATAGATTGAATTGGATAAATTAAATATAGAAGATTTTTAAAGAAGATATATTCGCGATTTTGGATAGCGAATCTCTATTGAAATTAAAATGTGGTGAAAGGATTGAAATTGGGTTAAGTGAATTATATTCACGATTTTGGACAGTGAATATATCGTTTAGTAAAATGGATTTATTTTTGAAGAAGTGATATTAAAAATGAAGTTAAACATTTTAAAAATGTTTTAAAATGTATTATGAATCGAAACCATAGATTTCAACACTTGTTATTAAAATAGACGTTTTCGAGAAATTTAAGGAAATGGTGGACTATAACACTGTTGTTATAGTAAATGATTTCCGAAAGGAAATGTTTTTATCTAGTATTGGGATTTATATATCTATCTTAATTTTCAAATCCCTATACTAGTGATTTTGAGTCGTCGTAACGATGTTTTACGCAACATTCGTTTTGACTCAAATAAATGTTGTTATAGTAAATGATTTACTTACAGAATGAATTTATACTTAAATTTGATTTAAGTATATTGAATATTTTCAAATGTTGAAAATAAATGATTTGTGAATTACTTATTTTTAAATAAGTATGGAATTGCTTTTCCAATATGAAATGAACGTTTTAGAATTTATCTTTGTAAAGATAAATTGAAAATGAATATTTGAAATCGATTTGAAAATCGTATATCAGTAGATATTTTGAAAATATAAATTCATTATGGAATTTATAAAGGAAAGGGAAACTGTTTAGAAAAATAAACGTTGATTTATTTTTGAAGTGTGGAAATTTTATATTTAGTAAAAGATATTTTTGAAGATAAGATAATTTGGAAAATTAGTTGGAATCTGATGATGTTGCGCATCTTTATTGATAGTTAAATAACCGACTATCAATAATTACCTTGAATGGGTATTTGTTGTGAATTGGATGAAATTGAATGCCACACTTATTTTTGAATAATCGCTCACTATTCGGGTTAGTCGGGAAAGGACCATGGGGTCGTATAACCCATTCCGAATAAGTGATACGTCGTTATAAATTGCATTTGAAGACCGGTGTTGAAGACCAGATATTTTTGAAAACGGAAGGATTACCGTCGAGTTACTCTACATCGGCCGATCTCCGATTTAGAGGTTTTATCACCCTTAGTGACGGGAAGTCCGGACGTGATTAGAAATTTATCCGGATATGCAAGGGCTTCGTGAGAAGTGCCTTCGGTTCTGTTCGATCCCGGAACAGACTTGTATGGATTGTATGTCTGACGTTACAAATTTGAGATATAAAGCTGATTTTTTTCAAATACATATCTGTTGGTGGCGGAGAATTTATTCTCTTAGCTTAACACCCTTCTTTGAGACGTATGAGCTCAGAGGTTATGTAGTTGAAATTTATCAGCGATATACTCCCAATTTGGTAACGTGGCATACTGAGTGTTGCTGTGAAATGATCAGTGTTTGATCATTTGTGATATGATCATTTGTTTGATCTTATATCTTTGTGATCATAGGTTGATCATTTGTTTGACCCGAAGCATGGCTTTTTGAGAAGCGTAGCTTTGTGGACGAGACTTCGTCGAGCCTCACACCCCGGAAATGGTCAAAACAGGAAGGATGCGGCAAGGTTCTAGGGGGTAGCGCCCCTTAGTGTATGTCATTCCTTCTAGATAGAGGTGGTATCATGGTATGGAGCCCAGATACTTAACCTATGTGGTTGCTGCATTATTATTTATGTGGTTTGTTGGAAATCGGGGATCCTCGGGAAGATCGGTTACGATCGGGGGATGGCATACGCGTGTCAGTAGTTACCTATTTTTGCAGAGGTAACCCGGCCTTGTGTTGGCAGAGATCTAACCGTAATGTTAGGTTATTTCTCGGGACGTCATTCCAGAGGCGTTCTGTTCGTGGAATAGGAAGTTCCTTAGCCTGACCATTTGTTGGAAATCCAAACCCCAATACGCACTTTGTACGGTATTAGTTGTAGAACCTGCCATTTACGTACGGTGGTCACCACTGTTTAGATGGTAGCTATAGTAGGCATCCGATACTGGTCGTATGCTGGCTAAGATTTATATTATACTTTCGAAATGTTTTCTACACTATGCACTAATAATAATATCAAAAAGAATTTGATTTTGCGTAGTAAGCATCTTTGACTATCATAAGAAGAAATCTCCTCCAATTCTGCGTTTGCATTGTGTGTGTGGTGGGAGGTCTTATGGTAGTTTCATTTTCCAAAAGCATTGCGAATTTGTTTTATTTTCTTTGTGAAAAATAACTGTTTTACGATCTCACACCAGTCACCATGACTGACTCGGAGTTTATTGTTCCCTTCTAAACTCTGGGTGCCCACCAATTTCCACACGGGCAGCCTAGAGTTATGTTATCAGGATATTCTGGAGCTTTGGAGATAAGCTGGATGAAGAGACATAGTATTTGTATCTGATAGTATTTATTCCGCTGTGTATTCTGTATGAGGACAAGTTTATATAACTGTCCATTGTTGTATATTGACTCTGATGATTGATGTATGTATAAACTGATATAGCTCTTTGTTTTAAAAGACTAGTGTTTATTTATTATATATTGTTCCGCTGCGATGTGTAAGATTCTGATATCGTTTTCTGTTCTGGTGATGTTGTTCTGTTGTTCTTCTCTCTTCTCTTCTTCTTCTACTCTTTTCTTCTTCTTCTACCTTTTTCTTCTTTTTAAAACCATAACTTTTCGGGTTTCCGGCAATCGATGGCTCGGCAGTCGATAAAGTGAGTATCGATGTCGAATTTTCGAAAGTCGAAAATTACGGGATGTTACATTTGGTATCAGAGCATATGGTTAAGCGACAACCCTGCTCTGTTGGGTGTTACTCATTAGAGATAGAGTCAGTAGTACTCTAGAATGAGTGTGAGTGTAATAATAGATACGAGTGCGTATTTGTTAGTGAATATAAAATTGTTTTGTATTGTGTTGACTTATCGGTTGATTGTTTATGGATTCTGGTCAGTACAGTCTAGCTAACTGTGTTGATAGGAGTTTCTAAACTCTTAAACAAGATAAACCGACACAGTATTGATTTTAAAATAGGGTAAATGAGATAATTTTGCCCAAAACTATTTTTGTATAGAAAAGAAATGATTTTCTATGAATTATCATAGTATATGGATGTTTGGTTGTTATAAAATAATAACATTGAATTATTATCATTGTTATATTGAAATTAAATAAGAAATTGAACTCATAACTCCAAAGTTAAGAAAAATATTCACATATAAATGAAATTTAAGAATGTAAATTATAAATGTGATTTGTAATTTAAAACGGGATTCCAGAGAAGTATTTGGAAATGTTTTGAAAAGAATTTGAAAATTTTGGAGATTTGGAAAGTGTAAATCTTTTTGGAGTTGAAAATGAATTTCAAAGGTTTGAAAAATGTTTTGAAGAGATGAAAAGCTCTAAACCCTTTTCGATCGCTGGAAAATAACTTCGGTAATGACTGCAGCATCACCGGTGTTCATTTTCGGGTTTCCAAAAGAGAAATTGCTGCCAAATTGTTTTAAATGAAAGTTGTTTGAAAATTTGGGTTTTGTTTTGAAAATTCAAGGGATAAATTGAATTGTTTTCAAAAATGGTTTTGAAAATGTTATTAAGACTCTGGAATGCTATATAAAAATATTGATGAGAATAATAAATGAGTTGATAACTTATACAATTTGTTGTGAATTTAGATTGAATAAATTTAACTTAAGGAATTTTAAGTTGAATCAAAGTAAGTATAAGCGAATCAATTAAATAAAGTGAAAAGATTACTTAAAGAAAATTTATTAAGTTGAAAATAAATTTGGAATAGTAACAAATAACTGGAATTAAAACTGAAGTTTAAACTTTGTTTTGAATTTGGTAGTAAATGAAATTGAAACTGAATGTTGAAAACAGATTTGAATTTGTAAGTGGATTAGAAATTAGTAATGAATTAGTAATTGAAACTAATTTAAAATAGTGCAGTTGAATAAAAGAAAGCTGATAAAATTCAATATTCAGAAGCTAATAGAATCCAAATTGAATTAAAATGGTAAATTGAATTCAAATGAATTTGTAATGTGAAATTGAATGATAATGGATATAACTTCAATAGTAAGCTAAAGATGTATAAGTAGTTTATATTGGACATTCTGTAATTGAATGTGCAAAATTGGTTTGAATATTGTAACTAGATATTATGGCTAGTAGGATATACAGGTATAAAGGAGTTGGAAATTTTGACTTTCAAAGATAATTTTGAATTGCTCGACAAAAAGGTACGTATTTGAATTTCTATATGAGATTTGCTGATTTCTTGTCTAGCCGCTTGGCTTTTCTTTTTCTTTTTGAAATCTGAGAGTCCGTAGGGACGTTTTGTAGTCGTGCCGTATTAGCCGCGCAAAGGAGACGCTGGCGAAATTTTTCGAAAATTTCGAGTGTTAGAAAATTTTGAAAGTTTAAAATTTGAATTTAAACTCGAATTTGAATTTTGAAGTAAACAATGTTGTTTGGAACTTATAATTGAAGTTGGAAACGAGTTGAATTAATAAAGAATCTTCAGTAGAAAGATTTGTTTTGAAAAATTGATAAAACTATTTGGATTTTGAAAAATAGTAGACGAGTTAAGGACCTTTTTTCCTAACTTGTAATTTCGAGGACGAAATTCTTTTAAGGAGGGAAGTTTGTAACGACCCAGAATTTTGAACAAATTAAATTGAGAATATTTAATTTATTTTAAATATTTGAACGATGATTTAATTTGAATCCCCGATATAACTCTGAATTTGGCGATTAAATTATAGAATTTAATCTGTTGATAGTTGAATAAAAATTTAAATCTTCAATTTAAAGTTGAAAAAAAATATTTCGAAAGCTTTTAAAATTCGTAATGATAATACTGAAGATAATTAAAACTTCAGAATTGTATTTCAAAGTGTTTCGTTCAGTTTTGAAATTTAATCGTTCGAACCGATATTTAAAAATAGTCATTTTTCAAACAGTCTCGGGATTCGACGAAACCAGTTCCATTGGATCCGTAATATTGTATTATTACCGGATTTTCAATTTCGTATTTTTCAGAGTCGTTATGTGTGCACACGATAGATAAACGCATTGAAGTTTTAAAACAAATTCGATTTTAATTTGAATTTGTATTTGGTCAACATCAGCACTTTTGGCCTCAACTCAAAACACTGTAGCCTGTTAACTTCAGCACGCAAATGTCTCCTCTCGTACAAAACACCATCATCTCGTTCCTTGGAATCACGTCTTCTTCTGTTTCGATTCAGAGAAAAATTTCAAACAAAATATTTTTGTTCGTTCGTTCGAAGATTAAAAATGGCGAACGAATAACCCACTGCAATCCAACATTCTCCGTTCCTCTTTCCTTTTCTAGTCTGAACGAGAAAAATCAAGTTGAGCTCCTCAGTTCATATTAAAAAAAAAACGAACGAAATTTTCGTTCGAAGCATGAAAATCAAATCGCGAAGTCGAGGCGGCGACTAGGGCTTCGAGCTGGGCGAGGCACGAGGACTCGGGGGTCTCGCGACATTTGTGATGGATTCGAGCTTCTCAGGGGATCGCGAGGTGAGAGCTGGGGTTCGTGGGGGCGACATTGGTCAAAGGCGGCAGATCTGGAGTTGCGTTCAAGTGGGGGGAGGGCGATCGAAGGTGACTTCGATCTTTGTCAGGACGGCGAGTGCAGGCTCGAGAGGTGGTTCCTGTAGCGATGGGTCGAAGGCGTCCTTGTGAGCGAAGGCGGGAGTCGATCTGACTTAGGAAGATGGTCGCGATGGCGAACTCTGACAGTGGGGTTCCTCTCGTGATGATGGGCAAAGTCGTGGTTTCAATTCGAGTAAGTGGAGGTATAAATTTATTTAAATTTCTAAAAGTTGGATTTATACAGTTTCTGGTATATGTAGTTTAAAGAAAAAATTACATATGTTGCAGTAAGGTTTCAAAAACGAAATCTGTTTTAAGAATTTAATAGTGAAATTTATTATTGTTTATTTTTATAGTAAAAAGAAAAATAGAAATTATTTTATCTTTGGAAGATATAAGGATTTAAGTTAAATATAAATCTATATCTAGCCTACTGTTCTTTTAGAAGAAAGTATATTCAGGAAATGAATTTGTTGATATCAAATTTTTAGTTAATTAAATTAACTAGATAATATAGAAATTTATTAGATGGAAAATTGGTTTAGATAGAACTATCAGTTAATTTAACTATTAAAATGAAATCATCGATGAATCAAAATTATCAAATGAAAATTTATTATTCGATCTGTTCGAATATTAATAAATCGTATAAATGTTTATACAGTTTGAAATCGTAAAGGGAACAAGACGAAATGGAAATGGATTGTGAATAAAAGCTAAGGTGAGATCTTTCTCACTCAAAATGATTTGCAGTTATTATTGAATTGATTGATTTGTTTGGATTTGTGATATTAGATATAGTAGGATATATCTATTATATATAGCAATATATACATATTGGCATATATATATATATTGGATTGATTGATTTTCCGCCTCGTATAGCGGATGAGACCCTATTGCGCCGTTAGTAAGCGGATATTTTTATAAAACCCATATACCGCGATATTCCACCTCGAAGTGGAATGGGTATTGTGCTAACGTCTTTGGATGCAGGGAAACAGGTTGGAGGGATCCAACTGGATTCCTCAACTGTATTTAATTATTTACAGATATTGATATATATTCTGTTATCATATGATGATATATGATGTTTAATGTTGTGATGGACTAATTGATGCGTTGCATCATTGGATTCAAGTTTTGAAGTTTTAAAATAACGATTTTAACTTTAAAAGAGATTTTTAAAGAGATTATTTGTAAGTATACGTTATTAAATTTTTGAATTTATTTACAAACGTTAAAATTATTAAAGTTATAAAGGTTAAGATTTTGGTGAAATATAACCGAGAGGTGATTTTTGAAATAAACAGTTAAGTAATTTATAAAATAGTAAAAGTTGTTATAAAAGAGAAATAGAATTTATGAACGTGTTTTGTAAATTCGAAATAGATTGAATTGGATAAATTAAATATAGAAGATTTTTAAAGAAGATATATTCGCGATTTTGGATAGCGAATCTCTATTGAAATTAAAATGTGTAGAAAGGATTGAAATTGGGTTAAGTGAATTATATTCACGATTTTGGACAGTGAATATATTGTTTAGTAAAATGGATTTATTTTTGAAGAAGTGATATTAAAAATGAAGTTAAATATTTTAAAAATGTTTTAAAATGTATTATGAATCGAAACCATAGATTTCAACACTTGTTATTGAAATAGACGTTTTCGAGAAATTTAAGGAAATGGTGGACTATAACACTGTTGTTATAGTAAATGATTTCCGAAAGGAAATGTTTTTATGTAGTATTGGGATTTATATATCTATCTTAATTTTCGAATCCCTATACTAGTGATTTTGAGTCGTCGTAACGATGTTTTACGCAACATTCGTTTTGACTCAAATAAATGTTGTTATAGTAAATGATTTACTTACAGAATGAATTTATACTTAAATTTGATTTAAGTATATTGAATATTTTCAAATGTTGAAAATAAATGATTTGTGAATTACTTATTTTTAAATAAGTATGGAATTGCTTTTCCAATATGAAATGAACGTTTTAGAATTTATCTTTGTAAAGATAAATTGAAAATGAATATTTGAAATCGATTTGAAAATCGTATATCAGTAGATATTTTGAAAATATAAATTCACTATGGAATTTATAAAGGAAAGGGAAACTGTTTAGAAAAATAAACGTTGATTTATTTTTGAAGTGTGGAAATTTTATATCTAGTAAAAGATATTTTTGAAGATAAGATAATTTGGAAAATTATTTGGAATCTGATGATGTTGCGCATCTTTATTGATAGTTAAATAACCGACTATCAATAATTACCTTGAATGGGTATTTGTTGTGAATTGGATGAAATTGAATGTCACACTTATTTTTGAATAATCGCTCACTATTCGGGTTAGCCAGGAAAGGACCATGGGGTCGTATAACCCATTCCGAATATGTGATACGTCGTTATGAATTGCATTTGAAGACCGGTGTTGAAGACCTGATATTTTTGAAAACGGAAGGATTACCGTCGAGTTACTCTACATCGGCTGATCTCCGATTTAGAGGTTTTATCACCCTTAGTGACGGGAAGTCCGGATGTGATTAGAAATTTATCTGGATATGCAAGTGCCTTCGGTTCTGTTCGATCCCGGAACAGACTTGTATGGATTGTATGTCTGACGTTACAAATTTGAGATATAAAGCTGATTTCTTTCAAATACATATCTGTTGGTGGCGGAGAATTTATTCTCTTAGCTTAACACCCTTCTCTGAGACGTACGAGCTCAGAGGTTATGTAGTTGAAATTTATCAGCGATTTACTCCCAATTTGGTAACGTGGCATACTGAGTGTTGCTGTGAAATGATCAGTGTTTGATCATTTGTGATATGATCATTTGTTTGATCTTATATCTTTGTGATCATAGGTTGATCATTTGTTTGACCCGAAGCATGGCTTTTTGAGAAGCGTAGCTTTGTGGACGAGACTTCGTCGAGCCTCACACCCCGGAAATGGTCAAAACAGGAAGGATGCGGCAAGGTTCTAGGGAGTAGCGCCCCTTAGTGTATGTCATTCCTTCTAGATAGAGGTGGTATCATGGTATGGAGCCCAGATACTTAACCTATGTGGTTGCTGCATTATTATTTATGTGGTTTGTTGGAAATCGGGGATCCTCGGGAAGATCGGTTACGATCGGGGGATGGCATACGCGTGTCAGTAGTTACCTATTTTTGCAGAGGTAACCCGGCCTTGTGTTGGCAGAGATCTAACCGTAATGTTAGGTTATTTCTCGGGACGTCATTCCAGAGGCGTTCTGTTCGTGGAATAGGAAGTTCCTTAGCCTGACCATTTGTTGGAAATCCAAACCCCAATACGCACTTTGTACGGTATTAGTTGTAGAACCTGCCATTTACGTACGGTGGTCACCACTGTTTAGATGGTAGCTATAGTAGGCATCCGATACTGGTCGTATGCTGGCTAAGATTTATATTATACTTTCGAAATGTTTTCTACACTATGCACTAATAATAATATCAAAAAGAATTTGATTTTGCGTAGTAAGCATCTTTGACTATCATAAGAAGAAATCTCCTCCAATTCTGCGTTTGCATTGTGTGTGTGGTGGGAGGTCTTATGGTAGTTTCATTTTCCAAAAGCATTGCGAATTTGTTTTATTTTCTTTGTGAAAAATAACTGTTTTACGATCTCACACCAGTCACCATGACTGACTCGGAGTTTATTGTTCCCTTCTAAACTCTGGGTGCCCACCAATTTCTACACGGGCAGCCTAGAGTTATGTTATCAGGATATTCTGGAGCTTTGGAGATAAGCTGGATGAAGAGACATAGTATTTGTATCTGATAGTATTTATTCCGCTGTGTATTCTGTATGAGGACAAGTTTATATAACTGTCCATTGTTGTATATTGACTCTGATGATTGATGTATGTATAAACTGATATAGCTCTTTGTTTTAAAAGACTAGTGTTTATTTATTATATATTGTTCCGCTGCGATGTGTAAGATTCTGATATCGTTTTCTGTTCTGGTGATGTTGTTCTGTTGTTCTTCTCTCTTCTCTTCTTCTTCTACTCTTTTCTTCTTCTTCTACCTTTTTCTTCTTTTTAAAACCATAACTTTTCGGGTTTCCGGCAATCGATGGCTCGGCAGTCGATAAAGTGAGTATCGATGTCGAATTTTCGAAAGTCGAAAATTACGGGATGTTACAGACTCGGAGAGGTCTTGGATTCGGTTGTTGGACAAGGATGGACTAAAAACTCAGTCATCGAGTTCGGATGGACATGGAATTGGCTATGGACTTTGGATATCGGATTCCGAGTTATACAAAACACACCTTCTTACCACAAGGCATGTTTTAGGGGGCAAATGTTATCCCACCTTTTGGTCAAGGCTGGAATATCAAAAAATTAGCAAGGAACGATGGATATCAGGATCAGAGATCGATTGGAAACAAGGCTGCAATGGATGTCGTCAAAATTTGACCGGGCTCCGATCAGAACGGAATCAATTGAAGATGATGATCAATGCTAGAAAAGGCTACATTCCAAATTTCAGGTTAATCGGAGTTCGTACGGAGGAGATATGATCGATACGAGTTAAAAGAAATATGTTGTTCGTATCCATCAAAGAGTCAAGGTGATGATCCATTCGAATCCATCAGGTTCGTATCCATCGGGATGGCATCGCCTCAGTGTGTTCGTATCCATCAGGTTTAGTGCAGTTCGAATCCATCATACTCACATCGATCGTCATACTAGCTTGTTCGAATCGATCAATTTCGTATCCATCACAGGGATACCGCCTCGGTCTATTCGAATCCATCCCAAGGCTTTGTTCGTATCGATTGAGCTCGTATCCATCATGGTCAAGATACTTCGAATCGATCACAGTGATTCAAATAAAGACTAAAACAACTGGATGCGAACAAATAGTCGATACGAGCAAAACTTAAGCGCTGGATGCGAACAAATAGTCGATACGAGCAAAACTTAAGCGCTAGATGCGGGTTGCTTGGTCGAACTCGGCATGCAAAGCGGATCGACCCAGGGATTTTGCGACACATCATTGCACGTGCACGTGCTCCGATCGAGTCAAACAGGTGGATACGAAACATGGATTCGAACGCAGCAGTGTTCACGAAAGTGCAATCTCTTATCGATCATATCTCACGAACTATTGATCCAAATGCAACGAAATTTTCACAGGAGCTTACGCACAAGGTAAAGAATATCCCTACCAAGTTTCAACTCGATTGGTTCATTTTTTGATGGATAAGAAATGGTTTCGTATCGATTACAGATCGAGTCGAAACTTGGTAGGGTCGGTCGCGTGGGCCCCCTCACGTGCCAGAAGAAGTCTCCCGAAGTTTGAGCGCGATCTCAGCCTCCTACGCCTATAAATAGCCCCCTAAAGCCTATAGAAAAGGGGATCTTTGTCTGTTCAACGTCCAGACTCTGCCGGATTCAGACTTGCACTCTACCATTGCTGTTATAAACGAATTTCTTCATTGTAATTGTTGTATTCAACTGTAACAGGCGAGGATAATCAATAAAAGATAAAACCTTGAAGTGGACATAGGCCGGAGATAGCCGAACCACTATAAATTGTGTGTTTCTGTTCATTATTTCTGGATTGCTGTTCGTTGTTTGTTTAGATCTGTGATTTGTGTTTGGAATATTGCTGATCTACATTCATAACTTGGTGCTTTTACGATATTTGGGGTTTGTGCCCATTTTTGGTACAAACAATATTTATAACCTTGATACTAATACGATTGTTCATTTAGGAAATAATACAAGTTTTTGGCATGATTGTTGGATATCAGTCGTTCCTTTTAGGGTTGAATTTTATGAGCTTATCGAAATTTGTAACTTTTTAAAGATGTTTACTCTCTGGATAACGATCCCCCTTGGAACTTCAGTTTTAATAGAATCTTAGAAGGTACAACTCTCAGACAATTCTCTTTATTATATGCAAGACTGGATTTATATAACATTGATACCGAAAATGATATTATTAACTGGGAGTGGGATAAAAGTAAGAAATTCACTTCTAATTCTTTGTATAAATTTCTTAATTCCTCGGGAATTACTAATAACACTTTTAATTTTATTTGGAAAACAAATGCACCACCAAAAGCTAAGATTCATATGTGGTTAATCATGCATGGGAAGCTAAATACCATTGAACTTTTAAAAAGAAAGAATTTTCCAATTGATAATAAATGTATTTTTTGTAACTTGTATTTTGAAAATATTAATCATATATATTATGATTGTATGGATACTTACTACATTCTTTATAATACTCTTAAAATTTTTAACTTTAGTCTTACAACTAAAATTACTGATTGTGATTTTTACTGGAATAACTTAAGATTTAAGTTTAAAAATGTTAATAGATTTTTACTAGATACTTTGTTCATTATAATATGTTGGTGTATTTGGTTTGAGAGAAACCAAAGACTATTTAAATAGCAGTTATATTAATAAATTGGTAATTATAGTAGCTTCATTTTATTTCAATTGGATCTCAAATCCAAAATATAGATTGGTTAAAAATAATCTTTTTAATGAATATCTTAATAAGGTTAGAAAAAACATGGAATTATTTAAACAAAAAAACAATATTTTTAACATTAATAACTACATCATTAGCATTTATTTGAATTTGAATGAAGTTTCTGATTATCATAATGTTCTTTTGATCAAAGAAGCATAATGTTAATATTTTTTTACTTTTTAAAAAAAACTAACAAAAATATATAAGTACATATTATGTTAATATCTATGCCTTTTGATTTTGTGTTCATTATCTCATAATCGTCATATATATGCCTATTATTAGTCTAATGCTTATTATTGTTCCTTTGCTGCCTTATATTTTTAATTATAGTTTTTTACTTTTATTTCATTAATGCATATATATATGTATATAATTTTATTTATATACATATATGTGTGTATTATTCTCATATTTTTGTTTAGTTCCATCTGCATGTGCAGGTTTAGGCTAAAAATGGTGCTAGAATGCTACGTGCAGGGTTTCAGGATTTTTGTTGCCAGGATGCAGATACAGGACTGTTGTTCGCATGACCGATGTTAGGAGAGATTTCATATTTTTGATCAGGATCATCCGCACTAGCTGTGAGGCGTTTCCTTCTCTAGTGGAGCTGCTTGTGGATCTCATTTGTTATCTTGGATGCATTATGGTTTATATTGGGTACTTCTAACACTTCATTATCGGGCGGTGGTCTTGCCAGAGTTCGATACTGAGGTGTATTGGGCGGTGACCTTGCCGGAGCTCATTCAAGAAGTTACCTGATGTTGTTATCATAGTTTTTCTGTGTTATGATTTTTCACCTGCCAGGCATGTTGGCAGCTCCTTTTCTATCGATGTTATATATATATACATGTGTGTTCTCCTCTACTTCAGATGATCACACATTTCTCTTTAAAATGAACTATATTTGAAATCACTGACGAAGCTCGAGTTCAAACACACCTTCATAAGGAGTTTGTTTTTTCAATAAAATTTCTAGTATTTCATAAATACTTTAGAATACTCTGAACTACTAATTAGTGATATTAATTTGGATTTTATATTCTCTTCATGTATCAAATACATTATCAAAATGCGATATAGAATACCACTCAGCATATATGATAATTCTTATTGTTTATGCATAAGGAATCCATCTTAGATGCTTCATATTAAACGTTTTAATATGGTGTCTATGTATATTGTTTGGGATACTCCCAACATCCTTGTATACTCTTATAAAAGATGTCGTTTTCAAATATTGTACTAAGAGTAAAACACCAAAACAAAAACTAATTTTAACGTGGGTACGTCATTAAATATTAGTGGTATGTTGTTTAATCAAAGTTTTAGAAATATTTTAGTACATTTAATGTTCTTTCTTACAGACACATGCTTCCTCTGCATTTTGATTGAAAGTCAAACTATTTGATTTCTTTGTTAAAATATTTGGTTAGTTTTAACTCTTATCGAATGATACAATTGCATCAGTTCTTGGATCCTATCCAAAACTCATACGCTCGGTTATTGTTCCCACTAACTTTGAGACATTTTAGTTGTTATGTGCAAATATATATTCTAAATCATTATTTTGAATTTTCTGTTTCAATATATATATATATATATGCGTAAACTTAAAGTCATAATAGGACAATAATTTTGTGAATAGATCCGCATTAACTTAAGCATGATGAAGAAGAATGTATTGCATTAATTTCAATAATTAAATTTACAATGTAATTCTCATCAATGTTGCTTATAGTATTCAAACTACATTGGTCTCCTTAATAAAGACACATTTGCGGTCGATGGATCATATCCCTTCGAGTACAACTATCAAAATCATAGTTTGATAATGTATTTGGAATCCATTCGTACTTGTGCATTGGGCCACGTGGTGGAGTTTATATTGTTCATGGTTTATTGGAAATTGAGGAATTTTTTATAACTTAACATTAATAAGAAACTCATAGTTTCTCTTTAACTTGCAAGAATTTTTAATAGACATTCTAATAAGTTGCGTATATTTTAGGCTTGGTTAATTTTATTTTATCTTATGAAATCAGTTTCTATGTTAGAGTCTTTAGATCGTATCCAAGTTCATTGTACTACCACTAATTTCTAAAAGAAATTCCTTTGTCATGAAGGTGGCATTTCTTGAAACAATGACCATTTCATAATACAACAAGATGAGTTATAAGAAGTATTTTATGAACCGCCTTTTATACTTGCAGAAGACTGATTTAGCTTTGAGTCTATGAAACATATGTTCATAACATAAATTAGTCAACCAAACATCTTAAACTATTAAGATTGTGGTTTCTTATAAATTCATATCTTATATGATACATAAACTATGTTTTAAATAAAATTATTTTTAACATACATAATTACTGTTAAGTACATATTTCATAGAAAGAAGTTAACTCAACTTCACTCATCATCAATTGTATTTTGTTTAACAAAATCTGATTGCTCCTTACCAAAAACATGATTATGTATCATAGGGAGAGTGACTTTTGAGATTGAATCTTATTCGTTTTACAGATACTTTTAGAACCTTTTCCAATATACTCACCTATTCGATCAAATAGAATTATTTTATTTCATTTGCATGTTATTTTTCTACTTTGATTCTATCAAAGATATATTACTTAGGTATCAAACACACATATGCATGTCTATGATAGTTCGTTAGTGAATTTTAATTAAAGTAAGCGATCCATTTTTGGTACCATTAGACCATAAATTGCATACATCTATATGCATCAATCTGAACAGTTCATTAACTCTTTTGTCACTCCCACTGAATGGGTGCCTTGCTTTTGATCTTTTAATATACAATTAACCTATAACATTTGATTCATAATCATATGATTAGTGAATTATTTCTCAAAAATGTGCCCTAGTCTATAATTCTGAAATAATTGTTAAACGTTTCAGATACTTTTTTATTTTGCATCTAATGCATCATTATTGTAAATGAAAACAAATACCAATATAACACAAGGTTTATTTTATAATGAATATTTGAAATATTTATATTAAAATAAAAATTTATCTATTTTCACTCAATATTGAAAACTATTATTATTTCATGAATGATATTTGATATGCATACAAAGACAATCTTTTGAATCTTGATGCATGCAGTAATAAGTTTCATATGATATGCTCTCACTATTTCCATCATAACTATAGCAACAACATGATGCTTCATTCAGTCACTTATTATGAACCATTTACTTCATCCATTATACTAGTTTACAATCGAGATTTTTAAATCAAGTATTTTAAACTCAAAGAAATAACTCTTATATAAAGCAATTTTCTATAATAAAATTACGTTTGGAATATAAATCACATTCATTCCTTATAAAGTATCTACTTAGTTATTTATACACTTATCTTTCCAATATCTCTTCAAGAAGTAGAAGTGACCATTCACTCTCCTCATCACAACTGTGTTTATTTTACATCCGCTATCAAACAATCGCTTTCTTTTATAAATTGTTGAATAATTCAAAGAAAACTCTTACTACAAGACTACATCGAATTTTTTACAGAAGTGCATTCAAATATCCTTAACATTTTAAGGTTATCATATAAGTTGCCCTAAAGTAAAGATATCAAATTGACATTTCAATGACCGAGTTCCTAGATCTGTCCAGTAATTCTTGGTTTATGCCGCTTCTAACATAACAAAATCCTCATCATATTCAATTGTATTAAACACATGATCTTGCGTTATGGTTTACTTGCTCATTTTGAATGAACTAATATTATCTAGATTTTACTTATTACAAACGCAACTGCTCACCATACAACTTTTGTATGTGATTAAATACATATTAAATATTCATATTCTTGTATTGTTTTTCAGTTCAAAACTCATAGAAGAAATTAATAGTCTCTCAAAATGAACACTAAGAGACCAAGGTGTGAACACATTTAGTGGTTGTATTATTTGGCTCTTGCATGGGTCTTGAGGTAACAACATGCAAAGGATTCAATGGTAAGTATATTTATATTTCTATGTCAATCCTAACTCAGTTCACTTGTATATTATTAATTGATAAACATTTTATTAGTTATATTAGTTTCACAAATTTATCCACAGGTCATTTTAACTTTTTATAAAATATGTTCTTACAGTATTAGAATAGTTAAGTGTTATCATTTCATTTCTCTAATAAGGCTCCCACTAGATTTTTTTATATTTCTCAAGACCTAAGAGGAATATAGAAATCTATTGATTTTTCTAGTGAGTATTAAGACTGCTTGCCTTGGAATTCTAGACTCGGGTTTGCTCAATAAATTATAAGTCAAGGACCTATAGCTCAAGTGGTTAGAGGTATGGTGCTTTAGACAAAGGTTCTAGAGTCATGAGTTCGAGCCTCCGAGGTATTATGATGAGTATTCTTCTTGAATAAAGTATCACTCTTATTATATATAAAAACTCCTAACCATGGTCTCTACCCTAATCTTGACCTTGACCTTGAGTTTGCTAATAAATTAAAATAAATTATTCACTCGTCCTATCATTTCACGATAGCCTAAGTATACGCACACATACCTTGAGTTTTCTCAACAAATACATACATGTATCTTACCTCTTCTAGCCAATACATTAATGGTACACATAACATCTAGCTTTAGTTTGCTCTACAACTGGTAAGTATGTAAGTAATCTATCAATATATGAAGGATAGAGAACAAATTTATACATTAGAGATTAATATTCATTAATATATACATTAGAGTGATATCGATGTAAGGAGCAATGTATTTTTAATGAAATACCCTCATGATTTAAGTGTTTGACACATCTAAAATCACGGTACACATGATTTACATCTGTACATATTCCAAAAATCTATTTTGGGTTTATTCCAGTTTAACTTAAATTGTGTTTACATAAACAGTTATATAAGTTTAATATATTTATAACTGTTATAATTTAATATAGCTATAATGTGTGTGTGTATCTTTTCAATTAAATCATAATTAATAAATTTTAGTTGTTATTAATTAAATCACATTTAATTAATTTTGTTTCCTATTAATTTAATCATATTTAATTAATTTGGTTCTTATTAATTAAATCACATTTAATTAATTTTGTTTCCTATTAATTTAATCATATTTAATTAATTTGGTTATTATTAGTTAAATCACATTTAATTAAATTTCAGTTTTATTAGTTAAATCAAATTTAATTAAATTTTTAATTCCTGATTTAATTAACTAATTTAATTAAATTTTACTGTATTTAAAATTTTAGAAATTTCAAGTTGTTAAACCCAAACCATTTAGGATGAATAACCAACTATAACATTTATAGTTTTGTTTATATATATTCACATATATATTAATTAATTAATTTACTTTTAATTAATTTTTTATTTAATAAATACTTTTATTTAATTAAATTTTTAATCAAATACTTTAATTAATCCAAAAAAATTAGTTTATTTATCTTAAACAATTTTAGGATAAATATACAACTATAATAATTATAGTTATATACATATATCAAGTATATAGGTTTTTAATTAATTTACTCTTAATTGATTATTTAAATTAATTTAGTTGATTATATTAATTAAATAAATTAAAATTTAAAATTAATTTTTTAATTTCTTAAACAATTTTGAAAATTTTAAATATATTTTATAACATTTATAAATTTTTCTTTTATATTTTATTTTTAAAGTTAACTTTTAAATTTAAAATATATTTTTAAATTTGAAAATCTAAATTTGAAAATTTGTCTAAGCTCAAAAATCTCTAGGCCCTACATTTGCAAAAACCTTTTGACTTCCTCCACCTATTGGACCAGAGTAGTAGCCTAGGAGGGAAGGTTACTTGATTATCCAACACTAAGCCTAGATACTACTAATCCAGACATCGACCCGATAGAAAAGTTTATCAGGTGGCCCCTAATGATGGTTAATTCGATTGACTGGTCTATATCGGCTCTAGTACCGTTGAAGGGTCCAACTCGTGTTTGTAATGAGTGTAATGGATAAATTTCAAAAAAAACTATTTGGATCTTAATGGGCCTATTAAGTCTATTAACTAGCATTAGATCATATTTTTTTTGTAAATTAGCATTAGATCATATATATATATATATATTAAAAGAAAACCTTATTTCATTTAAAATATTTTATACTTATTTGATTAATCATATTAATCAAATTTATTTTGAAGATCGTTTTAAATATACATATATATATGTATATATATATATGTATGTATGTATAACATGATAACATCTGAGCATGTGAAAGCTCTAATTGTTATTTATAGGATGTGAATTAATATATCATAAACGTGACAAGAGTGTAATTAATTGTTAGTTTTTTCTATTGATTAGTTAGGGGAAAGTTATATTTCTATTTATAGGCATAAATAAGAGATCATAAATGTAACATAATTATGCAATTCATTGGAAGTTTTGTTATACAACTTTTGATATATGAAAGGTTGTATTATTCATAGGGTGTATATTGCAAAATGGAACATATGTATGAGATCACAGTATATAGTAATAAAATTAACATGTGTATAACTATAGAAACATACACACATAGATATTGGGATTTATATATGTTGTATATACATATATATTATACTTATATATATAAGATAATTAAAATGCATATCGGGAATGTAAATGCCTAAGTATATACATGTGTTGAGATACACTATAATATACATATATGGTTTGTATACACATATTAGTAGTACAACATACATATAGTTCATACAGTTTAGATATTATATATATATATATATATATATATATATATATTACCATATGCTTAGAAAATTAGGTATGTACAAATATGTGTGTGTGTGTGTGTTTGTGTATTATGATTCGAAATCAATTAATGAACTCAAGTTTTAAATATATTTGGTTGAATGATTAAACATTAGAGTATATTATAGTTTGAAATCAGGATTGACTTAACCAAATGTTCTAATTTATGTGTTTAAATATTTCAAATAACATAAAGATATTTATACAAAGTTTTAATACTTTTTCTTAATAGCAAGAGTGATACTTATTTCAAGCAAAGCACTCATTATGATGTTTCAAGGGCTCAAACCTTTGGCCTTTAGAACTTTTGTCTAAAGCATCATACATTGACTGTGCAAAGTTTTAGTACTTAAACATCAAATTCATTACCATAAATAAATCAAATATATGGAACATATATATATATATTATTTCAGAGGCAAATTTCTATAAAGGCTGTTACTTTAAACAACATCGAGGTCTATAAACTGCCATCCACCCTCATATTGATGGGTGTTCACTCTTCGTGGCTTGAATCCCAAAATTAGCATGCTTATTTTCATAAATCGCAACTACCTTTGTAGAAGCAAGAGTATGTGTTGGTGGCAGGCGAATCAGGATCTTGCTTTACGTACCCATTTTGTAATGCATGATTGTCAACGCATGTACAAGGTCGAACATGGAGGGTTTGTCAATGAAGATTCGTCGTTGTAACAGTGGTGGTTTTAGAAATTTTCACGCGAGGAATGTTGTTATAGTAACTGCTCTGATTCTCAAAGTGGAGCACGTGAGTTAGTTTGCTGTTTGATAGAATTGTGGAAGATGTTACCAGAGGGCAGCAAACAATTGGTACATTCTTTATTGTACTAAGAAATTTGAGTTTGGGCTTAGTGTTATTGCAATATAAATATATATTTTGAAGTTATTAAATGTATATATGTGTATAATTAGTTTAGGTAGTCTTGTTATTGCTTTGGCTACTATTTGTACTTTAATTTGTAATGTTAGTTTGTTTAAAGCAATAAAGGAACCCATTTTCAAAAAAAAAATTTATTTCAGTCTAACCAACATCAAATATGCATTAATAATTAATTTTTCTCAAATATGTGTATGAAATTGGTTTTATATTTTATAATGACTAATATAAACTATTTTGACTCAAATATAACAAGTGGCACAAAAATATTCACATATATGTACTTGGGTTAAGGTTAAACATTATGAATGAATGATATGAAACGAAATTAAACCTGAAAAGATACTGCCCTTTGTAACACCTTGATTAGTGAATTGTCTCCTAGATTTCTTGAATCACCACCCGATATTGCTAGAATTGAATAAACCTCTTTTATTTAATTTAATTTGATGCTATTTATGTGAAAATTTCTGCCATAAATGAGAAGTAGGACGCCATGGATGAGGGAAGAAAGAGAAAAGGAAAATTGGAATGAAAATGAATGAGAGAATAATGTTTTAAAGAAGAATAAGAACATTTCATCTTCTTTCTTTAAAACTTCATTTAATTTGCAATTAGTTTTCAGTTACAACAACCCCTCCCCCCTCTCATATGAGTGGCCGACCATGTATTTTCGTTGCATGGATTAATTTTCCAAAAATCTTGTTTAGTAATTAAATGTATTTAAAGCCCTATTTAAATACATACCGATATTTTATATCAATACACACGTATACACCTTTTATATACACATCCAACTATTTACTAACAATACCCAAAACATTAATAAATTAATAGTCAATATTTCTTAAATATCAATTAATTGATAACACTTTATAAACTAATTAAATCGTGTGGTCTTTCAGAGAATTCACTGGTGTGGTTGTGTGACTAAGAGACGTGACTTCAGTCAGTGATTAATATCGAAAAATTCAAATATTAACGTTCACACATATCCTAAGCTAGTGGTGTGACAGTTTGGGCGAATTCCTCATTTATAGATCTTTTTAGTAAAATAATATTTTATATTATCTTAGGTGGTACCAATAGTTACAATAATTTAAACACGTTCTCTTCACTAAAACTATATCAATTTAGGAAACATGAAATTTGGTATTGATCAAAACTCGAATATTATCCACATTAAACTTGATTTATCCAGAAAACAAAGTCCTTATTTAATACTAACATTTATTATCAATTGTTCTACTTTGGCCAAAGATTTTGATTTTGAGTTGACTATAGTTGGTCATGATACTAACGTCATACAATTGAGGAGATGAATTTTCTATTGAATATTGCTTCACTTCTAATGATTCAACTCAGACCCAACTATAGTCTCGATGAATAATCATGCCATGATTTAATTATAATTAAAGTGGAGTATTCACACTGAAGTTCCATGGTATTCTCAAGTCGAGGAACTGTAACAACCCACTATTTAAATCGACAATAAATCCACACATGTCGGACTTGAATAATTCAAAATAGTAGATTGTAAATAAAATTTGGCAAAACTTAGAATATGCAGTAAATAAATCACAGACACATAGTAACATAACAATGCAGCGGAAGCAAAGAAATAGTAGTTCATGAAGCTACTATATATAGACATCAGAGTTAACAAGATACAACAGAAGTAACAAGATACAACAGAAGTCTCAATATGATAATCGAGTATAAATCAGAATACATCACTGGAATCAACTGGATAATTGAAAGCGAAATAGATAGCTGGATCTCCAAGAAAAGCTCCAACTCCAAAGGTGAGTCTCGAATGTTGTATCACTCAGTCTAACCCGAGCGTAAAGCAAAACACAAAACACTCGAGTCAGGACATACATACTTATACAATGTAAACCAACTCAAGTGAACTGTAATAAAATGCACAAGTAACTTAAAGAATGCTTGGGATCGCCCATTCTTTAAGGATCCGTTAAACTATCTACTATGTAGTAATATTCGCTATTATAATAATGTCTATAATAAAATAAACTTTTAAATAGCGTTAAGGGGTTACCCATATAGCCCTTAACACATAATAGTCCCAGTAGTCTATCCAGTATCAACGTACCCCCAGATCGGGAGCTACCCTTAACACTCCACAGGCTACGGCACAAATCCAAACTCGTAGTAAAGCTCGATATGGTAGGTGACACGGCAGAACTAGGCAATGCCAGGGTAGATATACCAATTACGCATCCGGGCTAGTGGAAACGCATAGCAGCCACTACCACCCACCTCGGAACACACTCCCAAATCAAAAATCGAAGGGTGGCCACCAAATAAATCACAAAGTAATAGAATAGTATCGAAGAAATGCGTCCGATCTGAGGTGCTACCTCATTGGCCCGTCAATCGCTCATGTTTTAGCCACTTATGCCAGCTCACGGGAGTCGGGTCCACGTTCATACCTCAATAGGATCGTCGCCACCATCCTACATCATTCTGGAATCTCCACCGCGTACACAATTGTTAAAGTGGTTTTTGGTATCGACAAAGAGTATGCCCATATCCGATCCCGGTCTCTTTAACAACCAATTGTTATTATAACCCATGGATATTTATTTCAAAAAGGGTTATACTTTAAAACCAAAATATCACTTCTATTTCAAAACTAGTTTATACTTCAAAACCAAAATATCATATCCATTTCAAAACAAGTTTATACTTCAAAGCCATATTCTTAAATCTTAAATTGCAAATCAATATATTTAAAATGATTCTTAATTAAATACTATTTCCAATAAATTCATTTCCAAAAGTCATAGTACTTTCAAAGTTATAAAAATTTCGACATCAAAACACTTTGAAACCATAATACTTTGAAATCATAACCCTCTTTGAACTATTATCATTTGGAAATCCAAATACTTAGAAAAATCATAACACCCTTAAAATAATATTCATTACCAAAGTTATAGCATTATTAAGTTTATTCGTTCAATTATACCAATTTCGAAAACATTGTATTAACTTATAAATTTCAAAAATGGTTTATATTACACCGCAAAACATATTCATTTAAACCATTTAATTTCAATGTCAAAATCTTCCGAAATATATTCATTTCCAAAGTTCATTTAAATTTCAGCCACAACAGCACTTATAAAGTGTTACGGTAAATATATTAACATTTCAAAACATTGTCATATTCAAAACAGCAGCAATTATAAAGTGCTACAGTAGATATTTTAGTGTTGCAACAGTTCAGTTTCAAAACAGCAGCACTTATAAAGTGCTGTAGTAGTTATTTAGTTATTTTCAGCAATAGTTCAAATTCAGAAACAACAGCACTTATAAAGTGCTGTAATAGATATTTAGTTATTTTAGAACTTAGTTATATTTCAGATATGATAGCACTTAACAAATGCCATCTAAAACCACAGCATTTTGGCAATGCTACCAATAAAATTCTAGATTTTTAAATTAACTTTTCAGAAACATTAAAACTTCAATTTTGGCCATTTTAAACTTATAAAAATCATATTACATGCTTCGAAAACATTCATTTGGATATCATTTAACTTATGATTTAATAAAAATAAAATTTTATAATTAAATATCCAATTTAAAACATAATTCATTTATTAAGTCAAATTACAATATTCTACTTAACTTTTATCTTTTTACCACTAACCTAACACTTTATTTTAAAATACCCATTTCATAAATAAAACTAAATTTCTATTCATTTACTTAACTTAAATTTTCCATTTATCAAGTTAGGTCATAATTAAAGTTACATTTTCCATTTAAAAATTATAACTATTTAATTTACAAAACATAACATTTCACAAAAGAATATTTTATCATAGTTAATATAACAATCAATCTTTTTCTTTTAGATCTATTTATTTAGACATCAAATAACTATGATTTTCTAGTCAAATAAATTTTATTACAAATGTCCAATTAAAACTGTATTCCATTTAATCAGTTCAAAATACATTATTTATTACACAAACATGTCTATTTCATAAAGTAAAATTCATAACAATTACTAGGTTAGATTTAAAACTTCCATATTAAGTCAAATTCAATTATTAAGTTATTTAACATCAATAAATGTCTTTAAATTCTATTAAACCAATATATTTTTATAATTTCAATTAAAGCCACTTATAGACTTATAAAATTTTAACTTACAGAAAACCAATATCTTCTTATATTTTAAATCATTAAATCAAATCTTTAAGCTCAAATTTCATACATTTAAAATTCAACATACTTAATAATTTTTAGGAAAATATTATTTAAAAATATAACCATGGGCCTGTATAATATTTTCTAACCTAGGTCAAGTGATATGGATCTGTATCATTTCAATCCGTAATTTAAAAAGAAAAATCCAGGTTCTATCATTTCATACCCGCAATCCCAAGTCAAATAAATTACAATAAAAATCACTCGAGCCTATCATTTCAGCTCATAATGATTTTTCCTTATTCTAATGTACGTTCGGGTAATGTGAGATACAGTAATTAAAATGAATAGTATAACATATAATAACATATCAGGTAATGTAACAGGTATATAAACAACATTTAACGTCATATAATATATCACAGGCATGTATGAATAACATATCAATTTATACAGATTCATTTGTCATCATTTCACAATAATATAAGTACATATGTCTAGAGTGATAAAACTCACCTTTTAAAGCTGAAGATAGCAATTCAAGATATATAACTGAAACTCCGAAAAGCACGACAAAGCACGAATAAGAATTTGAGTGGATGAACAGTCAAGTTCCAATCTTGTACATAAACAAGTACACAAATCATAAGAATAAAATCCAACACAACAAAAGATGGATTAAACAATGCATATATGAATCAAAGAGGACATAACCTTGCTTTAAATCAATCAAGTGGTTAGGCCATGGTCAAGTGGGCTTGACCACACCATGTAGTGCTCAGCTTCATCATGTTTAGAGGCACCTAGGCTTAGCCAAAGTGGTGCGTACACGGTTATGGTGAGGGATTTGAAGAGATGGAGGTTACAAAGCAATGGAAGGCCAAAAGGTCAAGGGGTTGTGCTCAATTAGTTCGGCCATGGTCTCTATGTGCTCGGCCTGGTTAGGATCTAGGTTAAGTGAACATCATAAGGCATGGCTAGGGTTAGGCAAAGTAAAGGAGATGGTGCTTGAGTGGTGTGGCCGAGGTAATAAAGGAGGAAGTGGATGTATGTGGTGATCTAGGTTATGTTTTCCATTGTTTGGTGATGGAGTCTTCATGGTGGTCACAGCCATGGATTGGAGAGGAGGTGGTGATGATCATGTCCAGTCATAAGGTGGTGGATTGTGGAGGAGAGGTTGGCTAGGATTGAACAAGGTGGTGGCCGAGCATGCCTAGAAGAAAACAAAGGAGAAACAAAAAGAAAAATAGAAGAAGAAGGTAAGGAGAAGCCATGAAAAAGAGAACTTGCTTTATTTTATTTTTTTCACACAAATGAATGATATGAGGAACTATTGTGTACGTGATTCACAAAGTAGTAGGCGGCTAGGGTTATGAAGATGAATGGCCAAAAGAATAAATGGTAAGAAAACATTAAAGGGGATTTATTTCCCATTTAATAAAAGAAACGTATGGAGAATCTTTAAATCAGAAGAGAAAGGACAAGTTGGGAAATATTTTATGCGTGAATGATGAAGTGTAATGCACGGCTAGAAGGAGTTTGGATGGCAAGAAAGTGTAAATGAATGTTAAGAAATGGAAAAGGCAGGAGTTACGGGAAAAAGAAATATATATATATTTTTCTTAAATTTGTATAAAATGTTACATTTCTAAATGTGAAATCTTGTCAATTGTACACATCAATTAAGATTTAAAACCAATTAATTAATTTACCTTAGTTCCATTCCTTTTACCAATTTATTACTTTATAAATAAATTTATGTTTCTATTTATTTTATACATTCACACCTCCCATTACTTCATAAATTCTCATTAATGACATTAAAGATTTTCTAATTATTTTATTGACTAAACAGGCAACTTATAATAGCTGTTATCACTACCCTTTAATTTACACTTAAGTTTATCATATATTCAACTAATTATCATAATTACTTACCTAATATTGAATTCATTCAATTACTATCAATTATACAAATTTATTTATTTATACACCACTTACCCTTATTTACTTATATTTAAATTTATACTCAAATATAACTGTTATAACTAAATTAATAGGCCAATTTAATAGTAACTCACACCCGTTACTATTACTTAAATCCACATTAATGAATCCATTATTATTTACAAATCAAATGTTACAATTACTTAATTAACACTGATTTACTTAAATTTCTATTTATCACATATTATTTCATTAATGATTCAACATTCACACTTGTTTCTTACATTCAAATTTATAACTAATTTACATTATCTCATCATTAGGACTTCATTTCAATTGTTACTAATTAGTTCTAATTACATTGTTCAATTATTAATAGATAAAGTTTTTTTCCTCTTTTTTTCTATATTAAATCACTCAAAACTTATTACCCTAACAAATTAAATTATTTAAAATTATACGGGTCGTTACAGGAACTGTGTAGCATTATCATACTGAAATTTTCTATTTGACCTAGTTATTATCAATCAAAAGGAAATTCTCAAATGAGTCATTTCATAGTTATCCAATAACTATAATTATGTAACCTCTTGATGCCCCTAGCAGCTATGAGTAATGCACCACTCAACAATTAGAGAGCGTTACGCACTCTGGTCTTAAAGGATGAATTGATATCCTTTTCTCGAAACATCTTGATTAGGAATATTTAAAACAAAATGTCATTTCATTTTATGATTAATTACTCATTATTATGACTATTTGAAACTACAATCACATGACATTTTATTTAAGGATTTCTATTATGGATCTCTAGCTCAAGTGGTTAGGGGTGTAGCACTTTAGATAAAGGTTCTAAAAGTCATGGGTTCGAGCTCTTAAGACATCGGAAAGAGTGCTCTGCTTGAATAATAAAGTATCACTCAAAAAAGAATTTCTTATTATATACATCAAATTAAATACTTAATTAATTATATCATAATATAATAAAGTGTATAACGAAAAACGAACACCGTTACTTCAAACATGATTGACTATAAATTATATATATGTAACAAATGGTATAATTGCTCCTAGGCTTTACTAGTAAATTTGTTAAAATCTTCACTGAATGAAGGGTTGTAGGAAGAACATAAAGGATGAAGAAACTTGACTTATTGAAGGCGGATCTCCTACTCACATAATCTATGACGAGTACAAGGAAAAACCTTCTTCGTCGCTTTGCAAATCACTGGGTCTTATTTGGTAACTATGGCTCCAGGTGCCTTGTCCCCAATGCAAGAGATAAAAGATTGAAATAACAAAACTGACGTTTCTTCTTTCTTATCTTCTAGAAGAGGGCATTGAAACAAAGTTAGTTTCTTATGTTTGATTTATGCTAGTAAACGTTGCTAATGGCAACAAAAAATTATATATTCTGTACACAATATCAAGTCTAGAACATCGAATATTTCATGTAAGATAACCATGAGTTATGATCATCCCAAAAGACATTCGTTAGCTTGAAACCATCACCAACTTGGGTCAAATATAGAAAAGCAAATTATATGGGTTGCCAATTAAGAATTTGTTGTATCATCGATTTTCTCTCATCGATCAAATTGCACTCTCTACTTTGTCCAAAATGCTAAATACCCAATTGGTAGTCATGGCCTATTCTAACACTTATAGGTTTAGCAACTTCTAGAGATATAAATAACTAGAGGTATAAATAAAGGTTCAATTGCTCTAGGAACACGTTCTTTGCTGTGCGACCTCATTTTATAAAGTACTGATGGTGAAGTTATCATCAGGTGATTATGCCTATCTATTATAAATTTGACTTTCACATCGCATCTTCTTATTTATGAACATACGAGCGTGCATAACAGACTCCCCTTTCACTTTTTCTTGGTTTAACTTCTTGACCATCCTTCCTTTTATGTTTTGAATATTTAAAAGTTTTTCGATGGCATGCAAATATTCGTTTAATGATCGTACCATTACTGTCTTTTGCACTTGCCCCATCATGCATAACAAACCCTCTATTTTTTGCATATATGTCGTAGAAATTGTAAGCTTAATCATATAAAGAAAAACGCATGCCAACATTTGGGATTCTAAAGGATTCCGGGCTTATATATGTTACTGTTAAAGTCACAAACATTACCATCTGACTCATTAATTTCATCATTGGGGTAGTACGAATTATTATCCATTTCCTTTTGGCTGAAGCACACCCTATAATAGACATTCATCGTGTAAAATAAAGACATAACTATATGAGACAATGCAAATATATTAATAAAAATCATTGAGATGGGCACAATATCTAGTGCTAGTTTTAAATAGATATTCATCCTTTAACTATCACATAAGGTCATTTTTTTGCTTCGTTTTTTTAATCTGGATGACTTGAAGAACAAGCTGGCCCATCAATGGAAAATTTAATTTAAAATTTTGATTATTTTCTAAAATTTAAAAATGATATTGGGCGGGTAATACTAAGGGTGCATTTTTATACCTTGGATAAATCTAAAATAGAAACCTAACAACATACATTCCTAATCAATTTTCATAAAGACAGATATGGAAGCTAAATTATTTGTGTTTTGCACCTTAATGTAATCATGATAACCCTTACCACATGGAGTTGGTCAGTCCGTCGTCCCTTCTGTAGGTCCTCTGTATCGGGGAGTTTCTAAAAAAATTAAAAATTAAAAAAACTCTTACCACTCTAGTAACCTAAGACACATTGCATTATATTATCTTAATTTACATGAAAAAAGGATCATAAAAATTTGATATGTAAAAGCCATTAATTTTTCAAAGGTTTGACTAGTACGACATGATTTGAGGATCCAGATCAATCTCTCATAGAGAGATAGATCTAATGTTATTTTAGATTAATCCATGGCATGATCTCATAGATAACACTTTCCACTTTAAGGATGCAATCTAATGCATATTTGCAGCTTTGATAAATATGACAAAGAAGGATAATTTTATCTTTATGGTTTAATTTCAAGTTTGGAAGCCAAAACCATATAATATAAGAATATAATGTTAGCTTTAACTTGTTGAAACTTGCTACTGTTTGATTTGTTAGTTCTTGAGATGATGGTTTTGATGACAACAACCTTAGGACTTGTTATAAAATATAAATACTAACATTATAGTTTAGATATATATGTATATGCAGGATTTAACCATGCATGTATCAAGAATGAAGACTGTACAGTATAGGGATTCAAGATATCAAGATTGAAGACTCATGAGTATCAAGAATATCAAGATTATCAAGAGTTCAAGATTTCAAGAATAAGTAATTTAATTAGGAATTTTGTTAAAACTCCTAGAAAAGTACTGGCATCTTAAAATCCAATTTAGTCGTGGAATGGAATCCACTTCGAGCCCGTTAAAGGGATGGAACCCTAAGTAGGATGGAACCTACGAAAAATCTAGTGGAACATTGTTTTGTATCCGCTAACTTTTATTCAAATGATTTTACAAAATTATCTTGTTTTCAAAATGATTTCAAAACCTTCCTTTTAAAAAGAATCAAAAACATCTATCCTGATTTTAAATACTTTTAGCCTCAAAATAATCTTTATTTTCAAAATCAAATTATCCTTAGTTTTAAACTATCTTTAATAATAAATTTAATATTTATACTTAGATTTAAATATAAAATTAAAGTAAAATTTTATATATATTATTCTCTATATTTACTTATGTATTTTAACTATAGTTAAGTATATTTATAAAGTTTAAAATAGTTTTAATATAAGATAGAAGTAATTTTCAAAGAAAAACAAATCACCAAAATTTCCTTTGGGATGTCGACATACCCAAGATACCCATGTCGACATAGTGGCAGTTGGTTTCAAAAATTTGAATTTCAAAAGAAGTGTCTATTCGCCATAACCTTTCACGAACGGACATGGCTGTTGTTCTTCTATAAATAGGGGATGTTTTCAACGAATTTTATATCATATTTTTCTGGTTTTCACTCCTCTTCTTCTTCCACATTTCTTTATATATATTCTTACCATTACTCTACCAAAATCATCATTGAATCTAACTAGATCATTTCTGGTTTGATTCTCTATCACTATCTCAACAAGACCTCAGTGCTATTCAGAGTTATAGGCTTCTTTGTAATCAATCAAGTGAGAAAAGGTGTGATTGTAGCCTTGGAAATCAATCAAGTGAGAAAAGGTGTGATTGTAGCCTAGGAAATCAATTGGGTGAACTTGTTGCCCGGGAAATCAAGTATCTCTACCCAAAGGATTGTGAATCTGGAGTGGTGTACCTCGTGGCCTTGAAATCGAGGGTTGTAATTGTAAAGATTGCTTTTGAAGGAAATTCGTACTTGTGTGCGGGACTGGATGTAGGGTAACTCTGAACCAGTATAAAATCAGGTGTGTTCTTTCCTTTACTGCTTTTACTTTATATTTGCATCTGTGTCTAAATATTGCATACATTTGTGTTCAAATTAATATAAACTAAAAAAGAATTAGTAATTCCTTAAAACACTATTCACCCCCCTCTAGTGTTTATACTAGCCTTAAGATCCGTAATCCGCATTTCTCACATGATTAGCGATAAACTATCAGTGACGCAAAATATTAACTTAGGCATGTTAAATGTGTGATAAATGTCACTAAAATCTTTATTCGCATAGCTTTGAAAAAAGGAATAAAAATTATAGGTATGGAATTGAGTTATATATGTACCCATTAAGTAAAAAAACATGGAAGTGTCTATCCCCTAATTTATATTTATATTCATATTCTTTAAATTTATTTTTAACCAATCATATCTCTATCCATATAAGTAGTTTCATTACCACCATGATTGCTATGTAATCTACGATCAGCAAATTTAATGACAATAATACATGTCTAAACATTTTAATTTAAAGAATTCATACCTTGATCTCCAAAACTACTTGAAGAATTAATAACATGATCTCTAAAATTAAAATTACCAGTCGAAAATTATTAGGGAACAAGTTCTAACTTGAGAAAAGTTGAAGCTTCTCAAAAATTTAGGGCATCAGTTTGAGGTTCTATTTTTAGAAAAGGATGCGAGTCCAAGTTGTTCATCCAAAGCAGCATCGAGTTGACTCAATGGATGTCAACTCTTTAGCACAAGCACCAAAGCACATTACAATCATGGGGATCTCTTTCATGATGACACTTGTCATAATAGAGAGGCAACAATTTTAGGGATTTGAACAACTAAGGTATAGCGAACTAGGTTTGGAGAAATAGGCTATTTAAGATTCAATTCACTTATTTTAGGGAAGAAATGGAAAATAAGTTTTAAGCATGAATGAAAATTATAGAAGGAAGTTAGGTAGGCTTAAATTCATTAGAGAGTGGATATAAGACATCATTATGTTATGCTGTGTTTTGTAACAACCCACTATCTACGACGCTCGATTTACACATAAAATGATGTGGACATCACAGAACTCACAGAAGACAAGTTATTTTGAGGTAAAATATATAAAAACATTACAAAAGCTATCTACAATATTCTACACTTTCTGAAGCTCACAACGAAAGGAATAAAATATAATAGTAATCAATAATATAATCCCAAACAAACAAAATGATACAGTGTCAAATAAACTAGAACTACAACTTCTCTTTATACTAGTAACAAAAACAGTCCAATGTCTAGGAATAAAATAGTAGATGGCTAATAGAAAATGCATATCTCTATTGTACCATCATGCATCCAAGTCACCACCAATCCTCTCTACCGACCCATCAAAGTATACCTAAAAAGAAGAAAATGATAGAGGGGGTCAGACATGTCTGGTGAGTGAAACACATCATATAAGTGTATAGTACCAACAAGCTAGTAAAACAACACTTATGCTCAAAAATCATATCTTAATTTGTGTCACCACTCCTAACTAGTCAACTAAATACAGTATAAACTATAGTGGCAACATATGTTATGCTTTCACTAAATCTCTATTGGGTCTAGTTGTATACCGAAACACTAATTGAGCCTAAAGTCGCAACTTGCCACTGCCATAAACATATGCACACGATTGAGCCTAACGTCCTAGCTCGTATGCCACAAACGTATGCACACGACTAAGCCCAAAGTCCCCGCTCGTATGTTGAAAATGTATTCAAACGACCGTGTCCAAAGTCCTAGCTCGAATGCCGTAAATGGGTGCAAACGACCGAGCCTAAAGTCCCAGCTCGAATGCCAAAAACTTATCAATTGACCGAGCTCAAATGCCGAAAACGTACATGACTATTGAGGTCAAGTCCATGCTAAACATTCGCCTGACAGTCAGCAATGCTATTGGGATCAAACCCAAAACTCATTATCGCCCCACTTTTTATGAAACTACTAAATCAAGCCTCAACTCGTCGTCGCCAAACATCACCAATACAACCGATGACTACTTCCCCATATATGTACCCAAAACATCCTAGTAAAACCCCTTGTATAACTAAATCTACTAAAATAGGACACCGTTTTGAAGTAGCTCAAAATAAGCAAACAACATGTCAAAGTGTTCCTCGTCTCGCCACGATCCCTATGAAATAAACCGCGCATAAAACAATGATCGTATGTGAGAGATACAGACATTCAAACAAAAGGGCAATTTCGTAATTTACAATTTAATTATTATTAGTTTTATATTTTATCCATGTTTCGCTACAGTATCTCACGAACCCAATATCGACCTACGACGCTACTTCTTGTACCGTCTTCGAGCCTCTAGCCACTATGCTCCTAATTCGACCCAGTCGCTACCTTCCACGTTTCCTGCACCATCCATCACTTCACCTCTGGTGGCCCAATTCATCCCCTCCACTGCCAACTTTTGGACCTAGAACTAAGCTGTCACGCCATCAATCAGTATGATTGGAAGCTGGCGTGGGGCACTACCTGACCTCCCATACATGATGGCGCCCTCCGATCGTCCTACTGTCACCATTTCGCCATTGGATCGAACGGATGGTCTACGTTTACCAAACTTTCATCGCATTTTTTGATCAATCTGTACACCCAACTGAAAAATGAACACTACCAATGGATTCGTATCGTTGAGAACTACAATTTTGATACATATATATAATATTTAATTTGGAACACTTTTGTATTTCGCCTTTTTTAATTAGAGAGATTAACTTTTGCTAATTACAGTTGATTAAAATTATATTTTTAACCGTTTAGACATGGAGCACTACATCCTAATCAGGTGCATATATAAAAAAATTATTTTTTTAATTATTAATTACTTCTTTTATAAATTTAGTTTAAGATCATAACAAGTGAATAACTAAGTCTTATCGATATATACACAAATATGATAAATCTCACTCACTGATTAGTCGTGCATCTTCTCCGATCCAAGGTGAATCCTCCTCCTTCATTATCAGAAATTCCTCTTTGAAAATACCAAAATTCTCTATAGCTTTGATTTATTTTCTTAGATCTCATTACGGTGATCGATTTCATATATTAATTCGTTTAATTTAGTTTTGATTTGGTGGATTAGGAATTGATTTAGTAGTTAGGGTTTTATAGGTGGAGGCAAGATTCTAAGAGCAAAAGGAATATGGTTAGAGATCTATTTATAGGCTGAAAAATATATCTAAGCTAAAATCACATAATTATGAAAATACCATTGGATTTGACTTCTTCTAATTTCTATCCCGTTTAACCAAATTCAACAAGTTATATATGTTTTCTGACTGCAAACGACATTCCAGATGTAACGGAATAGGTCTTGAAGCCTAACTCTACCTTGATTTACTATTTTTCCCTTTATGTGAAATTACAATTTTACCCCTTTTAGTTTGACTATTTAATTTCATAAAGTTAAGGGGTGTTACATTCTCCCTCCCTTAAAAGAATTTTGTCCTTGAAATTCTAAGAGATGGACAATGCAGCTCGCTTTACATCATACAAAACTACATAAATACATTCATCTAGAATTCATTATACAACACTCCCAAGGTTATATATACATATAATAGATAAAATAGGATAATATGATATGAGATGAGTGCAAATGTAACTAAATCAGCCTCCTATATGAATGCACATGCAGTGCAACCAATATGTATGCCAACATCCTAATATAATTTATTTTTTTGAAATGAAAACATCCTTATATATATATATATATATAAACACATAACCATATTTCTATATGTATGCTCATCCACACATCCATATGCAACATCCATATTAAAGTGCAAGTAAACAATCAAGTCCATAAACATAATCAGTAAATGCATATATAAAGGAATAATAAACAACATAATAAAATTATATAGTATAAACTAGAATATCTAACTATGGGTATCCATCCTAGGTTGGAATGTATACATACAAGCCAACACGTTATAAACTAAATTGGTATAATCCAAACAATGAAACCAAAACACATCATAATGATGTGCATAAAACCAATCCTAGCATCCATACATTCATGTCTATGCCAACTAGCTACCTAAAACGACTATGCAAACAAACAATGACCTAACTAGCAAACTAACCTACAATCTAACTAAAAGAGAAATTATTGGAAGAGAGCCCATAATGAGAAACTCTAATTGTCTCCTCGAGCTCCATCACACACCTATACAAACCTTTTCCTCATTGTTATTGGACCAACTTCATTTCCCCATTTTTATGTTATCACATCAAGTCCTAAGATGTGAATACAACTATGGAGTATTCTAGATTATGTCTCTACATTTACCTCATATGCCTACTATTCTCCACCTTAATCGATAAATCATCAACGTACGTTCATAAATGGAATAAACATAAAACATGTGAACACCTGACAACCTTTCAAGAAGCCCACTCAAACGTGTTGACTTCCCTACTCTCTATAAAATTGAGAAAGACCCAACAACTTATGATGCTAGCCTTCACATATAACATATCTCAATAGTGAGTCCTTCACCTACCTAGATACCCATTGCAAACTCTCCATGCATGCCCATCCCATGCGGTTTCCATCCCTTAGCGTAGCACTAAGGTGTCTCTAATCATATAATGTCCAAGTATAGCTTTAATTTAAATAGACTGCACTACTGGCTATCTCCATCATCAAATACATTACAACATGCTCCACCACCAGCTTCTTTGTCCTCGACCAATGGAAACCCTATGTGTATCATTTGACATACCTCACTAAACTCTTTTAAGTACAAGGGCATAACAACACGATAATGGACGGTGTCTTCATTCATAGTGGACTAACAATTTGGATTCTTAGACGAACCCTATACTCCATCACCAATTAATTTATGGATATCAGGAGTGGATGATTCCATAATTTTGGTGAACACAATATTACTATAATAAACTTATAGACTAGGTTGTGCACTTTTCACATATTTTTAGGTGTATCGGGCACTGAAAATTAGTTATGCACAAATGGTTGCTATTTCGGAAAATTGACTTAATACAATAGTTCTTTCAATCCAATGGATGACTGAAAAGAACTAATCTTGCTTCTCAATCAATCATCTTCAAAATCAATAAATCCCACCTTCCTTATAATCGCCTTCTACCCTAGTACGTGCAAGTCAAGACATTTACTTCATGTTTTGAAATCATACAAAACTAGATACTTCAAAAATAATATTAATTCCACATGCTTATAAAGTCATATAGACTAACATATGGCTAGGGTACCCTCCTGCAGACTAACATATGGCTAGAGTACCATTACGTACATCGTTATATTCCTAAAACACTTTACATAGGCAAGACTACTTATCTTCTATCAGCGACTATCTTAACTAATCGTTTATTACTTAAACTTTTAGGAAATTTTTTGCTTAACTACACTCTCATACTTCTCACGTCTTGTATAACTGTATCCCTGCCTTTAACATAAACATTTATGTTAATTCAAATAACATTTAATCACATATGTCTCAACAATTCAAAATAATAAATTTAAACCTGTTATTTTCTTCTTAATTATAAACCATCTTAGTATTTTTTATTATAAAAACACTTTTTTCTCTATTATCTCAAAATAGTTTTTTTAAATCGATAATATACTTCAAAAATCTTTTGTTTTCAACATATTACTTTAAATATCACAAATATCATTATTTAATCCAAAAATAGTATTTTTGTCAAATTTCCTCCAAAATAATAATATAGTATCACTTTACATCAAAAAATATTTATTTAAATCAATTTTTTTCATAACCAATTTATTGTCATCCAATTCAACAATAACAACTTTCTACATTAAATCACAAAAAACCTTTTTATTATTATTCATACTTATATTAAAAATAGTAATAATTTATCCTAAAAGTATTCATGGAAAAGATTTTATTATTATTATTATTCTCGCACTGCCTCTTATTTTTATTTCTTAAATAATAATAATAATAATTTTCCTCATGTAAACTCTACAAAACAGACATATTATTGTTTGCTCAAAATTTAGTGAGTCTTCTAAAAATCATATTAACATTTTTAAATTCCACCTTAATAATAAATAATAGTAAATTCTCGATTTAAAATAGATTTTTCCTTATTCATTCAGAATTTTTCCCAAAATTCCTAAATAATACCCTCATTAATTTTAAGTACAAATCCCTAAACCACAAATCCATAACGCACATTTCTAGCCAGTCCTAAGCACATTTAAATATTGAATATCCTAGCTAGTTCACCTTAATAAATTCAAACTCTATCGGCTATGTAATTCTCTTTTAGCTCCAATTAAATTTCAACTGAAAATACCATAACATTTTGATTAATTTTTAAATCAAAATCGTTGATCTCAAATCTAATTCTTGACATACTAATAAGATTTCAAAATCGTAAAATTCTCTACTAATTTTAACAAACATTTAATAAAATCATAACATGTTTTTTCAAATCAAATTCTATCCACTTAAATAAATTTTCAAAGATTTTTCCTTTAGATGTTTCATATTAAATTATTTCATAAGAAATCATAACTTATATTTATTCAATTCAATCACTTCATATCTATTCATATGTCCTTAAATAAACAATTATTGTACTTCCAATTTCCAAAGCTAAATTTTTTCAACATTTCTTAAAAAGTATCATTATTAAAAATATTTATCTTTCAAAACTTAATTCTTTATAATTTAATCGATTCTATATTAATTACTCAGAATTATTTTTGGAAAAACTTTGGTTATTTTTTAAAATACTCATACTTTGCATTAATAACCTTATTTCATATAATACTAATTTATTATATATAACACTTTATTTGTTAATTAGCTAATTTCCAACACCTTTTTACTAATACATCATGAAAGACATAATTTTGAACTTTATTTTTTTTCTACTTACTATCTTCATATTGAATTTGGAATAATTTTCAAAACTTTAAACCGCTTATTAATGCATATTTTCAAGAGGTTATTTCACAAATTATTACATACATATTGAACTTGAAAATTTCCATAAGTTTTAAAATAATAATTTTAAATCCATTTCTTTTCAATTCAGATTCTATTCAAAATTGTTCAAATTTTGACTTAGAAAAATATAAGGACAACAACGCGCCTTACATGGTTTTTTTTCAAAAACAAAGACTTTAACTTATTTATGGAACTTTCCTTATTAAAATTTCTAACGTTTAAAACTTAAAATAAGGGGTTATTATTTCAACATTTTTAAAAAAACTTCAACTTCCCTATTTTCTAAAAATCTCAAACATTATTATTTCTAACTTCGTTGGGAAAATATTTTAGTTGATTTAAATACTTTAATTGGAGTAAACCATAACTTACACAAGCCCAACTATAATAAATAAATGGTTAAGTACCATCATCACACCATACAAACATCACATTATATCTTATAAACATAAGGATACAGCTCTCCTTCTTATTCATCCTTAGTCCCACAATTTACTCCACTGCTACTTGGCGTATAACCCTTCTTTTAGCAATACTCTATGGAGTAAATTAAAATAAATGTGATAGATTTATCCACCCGCCAAACGATTTAAATATCAACATTTATTTAACGCCTAATTGTTTACTTCTATAAGGGATAAGACAACAACTACCTCCACGAATCAAAATATATGGGATGTGGCATAAAAATTATATATATATGGAGTAAAATTACACATACGCTCTCTCATATACCTTGATAAAGTAGGAACCGCCTAACCTAAGCTCTGATACAACATGTAATAACCTACCATCTACGATGTCCCAATTCACACATAAAATGATGTGGACATCGTAGACCTTGTGGACGGTAGATCGTTTTGAGGTAAAATATATAAAAGTATTACACAAAGCTATCTACAATATTCTAGACTTTTTAAAGCTCACAGTGAAAGGAATAAAATGTAATAGAATCAACAATATAATCCTAGATAAACAAAATGATACATTATCAAGTAAAACTAGAACTACAATGTCTCTTTATACTAGTAGCAGAAATAGTCCTATGTTTAGGAACTAGATAGCTAATATAAAAATGCATGTCTCCATCATACCATCATGCCTCCAAGTCACCACCAGTCACTTGATCAATCTATCAGAGTATAACTACAAAAAAGAAAATGATGGAGGGAGTCAGGCATACGTCCGGTGAGTGAAATGCATCAAATAAGTGTATAGTGCTAATAACCAAGTAGAACAACGCTTATGCTCGAAAACTATACCTTAACATGTGGCACAATACACTTAATCTCTACTAGGTCTAATCACATACCGGAACATTGTGTCACAATTGAGCCCAAAGTCCCAACTCCTCATCACCACAAACATATACGCACGACCAAGCCTAAAGTCCCAGCTCGTATGCCGCAAACATATGCACACGACTGAGCCCAAAGTCCCAGCTCGTATGTCGAAAACATATACCAACGAACGAGCCCAAAATCACAGCCCAAATGCCGAAAATGTATGCAACCAACTGATCCCAAAGTCCTAGCACGAATGCTGAAAACGTATGCAAATGACCGAGCCTAAAGTTCTAGCTCAAATGCCAAAAATGTGTGTGATTGTTGAGGTCTAGTCCATGCTAGACATTCGTCTATCGGTCAGCGGTTCTATTAGGATCAAACCTAAAGTTTGTCATCATTCCAGCGTTTACGAAGCTACTGGATCAAGCCGTAACTCATCATCGCCAAATATCATTAGTACAACTAAGGACTACTTTCCCCATACATGTACCCAAATGTCCTGGTAAAACTCCTATACAACAAAATCTACTAATAAGACATCCTTTTGAAGTAGCTCAAAACACAGAAAACAACATGCTGAAGTGTTCCTCGTCTCGCCATGATCATGGTGAAACGAAGAGCACATGAAATGGAGATCATACGCAAGAGATATGGACATTCAAAGTAAAAGGGTAATTTCATAATTTACAAATAAATTATTACTAATTTTATATTTTATCCATGTTTCGCTACAGTATCTAATGAATCCAATATTGACCAATGTCACTATTTCTCGTCCCCACCTCCGTGCCTCCAACCACTATGCTTCTAATCTGACCCTACCGCTAGCTTCCACGTTCCCTACACTACCCATCACCTCAACTCCGGCTTCCCAATTCACCTCTGCCCCTGCTAGATTTTGACACAGATCTGAGCCGCCATGCCATCAATCACCATGATCAAAGGCTGGCATAGGGCACTGCTCGACCTCTCCTACATGATGGCCACCTTCGATCGTCCCATCATCGCCATTTCACTAATGGATCGAAACGGACGGTCAATGTTCACCAAACTTCCATCGTGTTTTCTGATAAGTCCGAACACCCTATCAACGAACAAACACAACTAGTGGATTCTTATCATCGGTAACTACAATTTTAATATATAATATGCCTATTTTGAAACACTTATTTCACACTTTTAATTAGAGAGAGATTAATTTTTGCTAATTACAGTTGTTTAAAAGTTATATTTTTAACCATCAAGCCATGGCACAGTACGTACTAATCAGACACATACATAAAAGTATCGTTTTTTAATTATTAGTTACATCATTTATAAATTTGGTTTAAGATCATAAGGAATGAATTATTATGTCTTATCAACATATAAGCAAATATGATAAATCCCACTAACCAATTAGTCGTACATCTTCTTCGATCCGAGGTGAATCCTCCTCCTCCTTCGCTATCCAGAAATTTCTCGCCTCGAAAATGCTAAATTTCTCAATATCTTCAATTTATTTATGTAGCTCTCTTCACGTTGATCGCTTCCATATATTAATTTGTTTAATTTGATTTTGATTTGGTGGAGTAGGAATTGATTTAGTGGTTAGAGTTTAGGTAGAGGCGAGATTATTAAAGCAAAAGGAATAGGGTTAGATATCTATTTATAGGCTGAAAAATATAACATCTAGGCTAAAATCTCGTAATCAATATATTATGAAAGTGCCACGACTTCTTCTAATTTCTAGTCTTTTTAATCAAATTCAGTAAGTTTTATGTTTTTTAACTATAAACAACATTTCAGACGCAATGGAATAGGTCTCGAAGCCTAATTTACCTTTTGTAAAAATTTACTATTTTTCTCTTTGTGTGAAATTATGATTTTACCCTTTTTAATTTAATTATTTAATTTCGTAAAATTATGGGGTGTTTCATGTTTAGTTCTTTGCATTTATACGAAAATCGATAACAGCAGTTAGCATCCAAATGTTAAGCTTTGTTGTTGTCAAAGGCAACTTTTCTTGTAGTGTCTATTGAAGCTGCTTTTCTTCTTCCTTCTTAGGCTCTTCTTTAGCAATTGAATTTAGCGACATCATCTCTATTGAGCTCTAAAAAGTAGACCTTGTGGGTACGTGGCTTAAAGTTATCTCTCAAAGATTTGTTCAATCCTTTAGCAAATTTTATTGCCTTCTTTACTGGCGTATTATTGAGATTTAGGTCATATTTCACTAATTGGTTGAATTCATTAACATATTCTTTGACACTACGGTCCCTTACTCTAAATGGATAAACATCCCTAATTCCCCATCAATTATAGATATGAAATTGACTTCAATATACCTCCTAAACTTGGTCAATATTGAAGGAAGCCCGCCAGTCGTAAGTGAGATAATAGGGTAAATTCTTAAAATTTTCCTATTGTATCTTTGTTGGGCCCATATGGTCTAAAATTTATTTAGAACTTCGCTAAATTTTTCTTTTAAAATTTCTTCATATTATTATAATTGTTTGCAATTATTTTGATTTAATTTTAATTAATTGTATATGATGAGCACATCACATGCACCCACATATATAGTGTGAGTGTAACATATGAAAAGTATACATAGTTAATGTGAACATTGTTTAGGTGTTGGGATTTACACTACATCGAACATATTTCCCTTTTATATATGCCTTTGTCATCCAATGCTTGAATTTTTTTTAATACACACATACACATAGGTTTACATGTATAAATATATATATATACATACACAATAAATGTTTTGCATAGCAATTCAGAATAAAATAGACTTCATATATGTTACATGTAGTAAATCAAAGAATACTAAGACTATTTAATGTAGTTTAAAAGTTTACTATTATATCTTTTATAGGAAACCCTTTTGAAACTTTAGGTTATATACAAATACACACACACTCACATAAAAGATATTACATAAATATGTAAACTTAAGTACACACAACCAAAACAAAACTTGGAACGAAATAAATAGTATACAAGTGGTTTGTGAAAGAGAATGTTTCCATTTAAGCAAAGATTTAATATTGAATTAGATGCAATTGTACAACGTGGAATAAATGATTGATTTAATGATTCCCTTTTTCCTTTAGTTAGCAGAGTTTATTTTAGAAAGATTTAAAATATGACAATTAAATCGCCATATTGCGCTGACGATAAAGATAAAGTAATACAATTATTTCAAGTTTTATTTACATAGCAATTCATGTGTAAACATTTAAATCTAAATCTTTTGATATGAAAACTGATTAATCCAAAATTCAATTTTGTTTTGTTTTTCTCATTAACAGTAACAAAATCAAACAACATAGGCATATACAAATTTGGGATAAAAAGATCTAGATTTAGATTAAACAAATTGGATGAATAAGCATACAAAATAGAGAAAATAAAATTAATAAGGTCTAGATCTAGGTTAAACAAATAGAATAAACAATCACACAAAACAGAGAAAATGAAATTATTATTGTTCATAACAAATAGCGGTGAACAAAGCAATAGTTCTATGTTTTTAACATGATAGGAATATATAAGTGATTCAAGCAGGGGTTTTGAGATATTCAAGTCAAAATTCAAATTCACAAATATGAACAAAGGTGGGAGATAGAGAATTAAGGGGATGTAAATAAAATAGAAGAAGTGTGTGTGTGTGTGTGTGTAATTACCTTAGGATGAAACTTGGACACCTTGAATGAAAGAAAAATTCCTAGATCTGATTGATCACTCTTTAGATTTGCAACAATCAAGAGACAACCACCCTCTTTTTTAATATTGCTTGATTCAATTACGGAAATTTGGAGCCTTTCCACCGTTAATTTTTTTGTCCTAGATGTTTCTTTGGAGAGGAAGAAAAAAATGACAAAGAGAAATCCAATTAAAGAAGGAAATAAATGAGTAGTAAAGATATGCTCTTTTTCTCTCTTTTTATTATGATTGCCCCTTCATTTCAAATTTAAAAACTTCTCCCCTTCTCTACATCATAGCTGCCTATTATATAGGGTTGTGGGTCCAATTATTTTCCAAAATCTAATTGGTATTATTTCCATTTAAATCTAATTTAAATTTCCTATCAATATCGTATACCGTTGTGTGCATTTATAACCTTTTATATATACACACATTATTAAATACTAATGGAAATCCAATAGATCACATAAGAAATATAGTTTTTTTTTAAATTAATATTTCACAAATGTTAATTAGTTTAATTTATTTAAAGTCCATTTCAATATTTATCTTATTTAAATCGAATTTAAACATTCTACCGATATCGTATATCGATACACGTGTTTATAACTTTTATGTACACTTTACTAAATACTAATGGTATCCAATAAACTAAAAAAAATCATAATTAACATTTGTTAAATATTAATTAATTTTCAATAATTAAAAATTAACTAAATCGTGCAGTTGATTCGGAATATCCATCACTTCGGTTGTGTGACTCAAAGGTGTAACATCGATTAATATTGAATAATTCAAATATTAATGTTCATAAGTCACCTTAGCTAGTGCTGTGACATTTTGGCTGAATTTATCACTTACACATCCTTTGGAAAAATCCAATTTTACTTATTATAAGTTTTACCCATTAGTGACAATTATTTACACCATTTCCCTTTTGTCAAAACTATATCACTTTGAACTTATGTAATTTGGTAATGGTCAAAATTCCTACATCATCCATATTCAACTATAGTCCAAACACAAAGTTCGTGGTTCAAAAATAACAATTATTATTAACCGAACCACTTTGGCCAGAGATTTGGACTTTGAGTTGACTTCAGTTGACTATGATACTAACCCTATATAATTAAGGGAACAAACCCTCTCTTGAATAGTGTTTCGCTTCCAACACTTCCACTCAACCCAACTATAGTCATTCGATGGACTTTGTGCCATGATTTGACTATAATCAAAGAACAACTTTCATACTGAAGATCAATAGTGTTCTCTAGTCAAGAGAACCATGTAATTTAGTCACATTGATATTTTCTGTTTGACCTTATTTATATTAACCAATAGAAAACTATCGAGTGAGTCATTCCATGGTTATCCAATAACTATCAATACGCAACCCTAGGTGCCCCCCAACAGTCATAAGTTATACACTGTCCAACATTTAAAGAGTGTTACGTACTCTAGTCTCAACGAATGCGTTGATATCCAGTTTTGATGTATCTTAACTAGAAATATTTAAAATAATGTGTTTATTATATTATGATACAATACTCATGATTATAACTATTTGTAATTACTATCACAAAAACACCATTTACAGATTTTCTATTAAATATATTTTAATCATATATTTAATTATTTATAATATATTATAACATATGCCAGAAAGAAAACACCTTTATTACAAATGAGGATTGGTTACAGAGTTAATAATTTCCAATAAATTATAGAACTGCCCCTAGGGCATACTCCTAACTCTATCAATCTACCACTTGTACTTGGGGTCAATTATGGAATCTCAATTCCATCCCTTCGATCAGACTCTCAAGAGCTGAATGAGTTAGGCTTTTAGTGAATGAATCTACCATGTTGTCCTTGGCATCTACCCTTTGTATCACAGCCTCTTTCTTCTTAACGAATTCTCTAATAAGGTAGAACTTTCGAAGAATATGCCACGAATTCTTGTACACTTTGGATCCTATGTTATCTATATCGCCGCATTATTTTAACAGAATAATGCCATTGGATTCTCGGTATCGGAAATCACCCCGAGCTTACCTGAAATTTGCACATCTAGACAACCTCTTTAGCTGCTCCATTGAGGGCGATGTACTCGGTTTCCATCGTCGAATCAGCTACTGTTTCTTGTCTGGAACTTTTCCAACTGACGGCTCCGCCATTAAGCATGAAGACATAACCAAACGCCGATTTATTATCATCAATGTCGCTATGAAAGCTCGAATCTGTATACCCCTTCATAAGGAGGTCCCCATTTCCATATATAAGGAATAAGTCATGAGTATTTCTCAAGTACTGCAGTATATATTTTACGGCCGTCCAATGTTTTTCTCCAGGATTAAAGTGGCGTCGGCTTACGCATCCTAATGCGCATGCCATATCCGATCTAGTACATAGCATAGCATACATTATGGATCCTATGGCCGAAGCATAGAGGATCCTCTTCATACGCTCTTTCTCCTCATCGGTACAAGGAGCATCCTTCTTAGAAAGAACAATTCCAGACTGAGTTGGAATGTTTCCACGCTTGGAATTGATAATACCGAACCTTTTCAGTATGGAATCTATGTACGGGGATTAGAACAATCCTAAAAGCCTCTTGAATCTATCTCTATTCATCTTTATACCAAGTATATAAGTTGCTTCTCTATCCTTCATGGAGAAGTTCTTAGAAAGCCAAGCTTTCACTTATTCAACAACGATGTGTCATTGCCAATCAGTAATAGATCATTGACATAAAGCACTAGGAATATGATAGAATTGCCTTGTTCCTTTCTATATACGCACGCTTTCTCAGTGTTTTGATAAAAACCAAACTGTTTGATTACTTTATCAAAAAACTTGTTCTAACTCCTTGAAGCTTGATTAAGTCCATAAATGGAATTTAAAAACTTGAAATCCTTGCCCTCACTTCCACTGACTACAAAACCCTTTGGCTATGACATATAAACAGTTTCTTCTAAATCACCATTTAGAAAAGTTGTCTTTATATCTATTTTCCATATTTCATAGTCATAGAATGCAGCGATGGTCGGCATAATCTGAATGGACTTAAGCATGGCTACGGACGAAAAGGTCTCATCATAATCAACACCTTGAATTTGATGAAATCCTTTCGCAACTAGCCTTGCCTTTTATGATTCTGCATCCCTATTTGCATTTAGCTTTTTTTATATCCATTTACAGCCAATGGGTTTTATCCATTCGGATACATCCGACAAAGTCCAAACTTTATTTTTTTATTTAGAATCCATCTTGAATTTTAGTGCTCCAAGCCAGAGTGCAGAGTCTTTACTCTGTAGTGTTTATTGGAATGACAGAGGAGTGTCATCATCTAAGACATGGTCCTCCTTCTCGCCATCTACGAGAAAACTATAGTATCTTTGGTACATAAGATTACCTACTAGACCTTCAAATAGGTTACTTGTTTTCATATAGCGGTGAACTTGGTTTTCCCACTATTTCAGTCTAAGTGTTAGTTTCTTGGATCTCATTCAAGTCTACAACTTCGCTGTTAATTTCTTTTGATAGAAATTCCTTTTCTAAAAAGGCAGCATGCATGTGGAAACAATCATATTTTGTTACTCTGTATTGTAGAAAATATATCCCTTAGAATTGTTGGGATATCCTATAAACTTACATAAAGATGTTCTCGCTTTAAGCTTATTAGGGCCAATCATCTTAACATGGGCCGGACAACCCCACACCTTCAAATAATTAAAGTGGGGTTTCTTTCCATGCTATATCTCATATAGAGTCTTAGGCACAGATATAGTAGGCAACAAGTTTAACATATGTGTTGCGTTTTCTAGTGCATATCCCTAATAGGACAGAGGTAACTCAGCCTTTCTCATCATGGAATGAACCATATCTAAAATGGTTTGGTTCCTTCGCTCCTAGACACCGTTGTGTTGTGGAGTATAGGTTAGAGTAATCTGAGAGATAATCTCATTATCTATTAAGTACTATTGGAAATCTTATTCAACATACTCACCTCTTCGATCTGATCGAAGAATTTTAATCTTACGGCCTGTTTGGTTTTGTACTACATTTTATATTCGACTAATTTCTCATAAACAGCAAATTTGTTCTTCATAAGATACACATATCCTAGTCTCAATAAATTATCGGTGAATGTAACAAAGTAAGAACTTTTACCTTTGGTAATTATAGACATCGGGCCGCATACATCACTATATACCAACCTTAAAGGTTCATCAACTCTTTCATTGCTCCCGCTGAAGGGGTACTTGGTCATTTTACCTCTGAGGTATGACTCACACGTGTCGAATGATTTAGAATCAATTAACGGTAAAAAAACCTTTGACCTTTAATTTGTGTAGTCCTTTCTTGCTAATATGACCTAGCCTACAATGCCAAAGATAACTATCATTTATATTATTAGAAGAATTATTCACATAACACACATAATTAGTATTAATCACATAAATGACATTTTCAAGAATACCATCATAGATTTTATTTTCATCCAAACTAATGTTCTTAATATTATTTGCACAATGAAATAAATATCCAGTCTATGACAATCTAGAAACAGAAATAACCTCATAGATAAAGTCTTTTACAAAATAGCAATTATTTAATATTAATTCTAATCCACTAGGAAAATTTAAATGATAATCTCCTACTGTTGTTTCATCTACAATAGATCCATCAGCAACTTGGAGCCTCATCTCTCCTTTGGCCATATGGTGCCGGTTCATAAGCCCTTGTAACAAATTATAAATATGAGTTCCAGGTCCAGTATCTAAAACCCAAGGCATTTTATTGATTAAAAAATAATTTTTAATCATAAATGCACCTAATGGAGCCGTAGAACCATTTTGCTTCTTTTCCCTTGCAATCTTCAAATACTCAGGACAATTCCTTTCCAGTGACCTTTCTTGTGGCAGTAGTAACATTCACTCTTGTCATCGATCTTCTTACTTTTCTTGTTTTTCTTACCTTCTTTCTGTGCTTCTTTAAACTCTTCGAAGATGATGCACTACCTTTAACGGAAAGTACAACCCGTTGATCCTTAGACTGTGAGATGACCAACCTCAACATATTGAGGAGCTCCAAGAGATTCACATTCAATTGGTTCATGTAATAATTTAGTGTGAACAATTCATGCAGAGAAGTAAGTGAACCAAGGATCAAATCTACTTGCAATTCGTTGCTTAATTGTATGTCCAATTACGAAAGCCTATCAATATAACCCTCCATCATTAGCACGTAATTGACTACTTTTTGTCCTTTGGTCATCTTGGTATTGAATAGTTTCTTCGTAAGCTCGTACCTTACGGAACGTGACTGGTCACTAAAAAGAGCCTTAAGACTATCAAGTTTCTCATGGATAGATATATTTTCATGCTGCCTTTATAACAGCTCGTCCAATGTAGATCTCTAGGTCTGATACCCATTTTTCATAAGCAAGTCATAGTTCGAGGTCCGCATCATCAGCAGGTTCCTCTTTGGGTTCACATGTAATAGCAGACCATAGGCGCTCATAAGTTGATGCTATTTAACTGCTCTTAGCCACTCGGTACAGTTTGGTCCGGTTAGCTTTTCATTTTTAGAAAATAGTTTTGGATTTGTTATTTTTTGCAAGTTTAAGTGGTAGATTATTAGGACAAATCATAATAGATATTCTTATAATATTAGTAAGGTTAAACTTTATATTTCATTTTACTAATAAGCTCCAACTAGTCTTTTATATTTCACCAAACCCTAAGTCAAAACATTGAAGTCTTTCGACTTTAGTAGTAGGCGTTAGGACTCATATGTCTTGGGATTCTGACCTTGAGGAAAGCTCAACATATCATACTCCCACAGACGATGGATAACTCCTTATTGGTTGTATCATATACAACTCCTAACCTATGGTACTTTGTGTCACGATCCAAATTTCAGCGTTCGAAAATCGACACTCGTACTTCACTTGTACTCGAATGCCGCAAATTCAATCGTTGAAATTCGACTCGTGTCGGAGCTTATAACACAGTAAGTATAACAACACAGTAGAAGAAAGAAATGAATGATATCATATACAACTCCAATGAATACAATATCCAGAATGATATACAACAATGATATCAATATGATACAACAATATCAGAGACAAATAATAATGTTACAGCGGAAATAACAGAACTGATAACCCCAAATGATCTGAAAAAGAGCATGAGTCCACCAACTCCAATATCAAGCTTGAACCACCATCACGTTTCACTAAGATAAGCAAGGGCGGTCGTTGAGTGAACTCCAAACACTGAACTAGCTCCAACTAATCTACTAAACCCGACTATCTGAAAAACCAACTCTAGACTGCCCGTGTGGAAAATGATGGGCACCCAGAGTTTAGGAAGGGAACAATAAACTCTGGGTCAGTCATGGGACTGGTATGAGTAACAAAAATAGTTTATCTTTAAAACAATCAACAAAAGAATTTTAAACATTGAAATCCGCAATGCTTTTTGGAAAATGAAACCACCATAAGGCCTCCCGCCACACACACAATGCAAACGCAGAATTGGAGGAGATTTCTCCTTATGATAGTCAAATATGCTCAATACGAGAAAACTCTTTGATATTATCACTAGTGCATAGTGTAGGAAAACATTTTGAAAATATAATATTAATCTTAGCCAGCATACAACCATTATTGTATGCCTACTATAGCTACTATATTCAATAGCAGGTTACTGCCACATTCCATAGCAGGTTATACAACTAAAACCGTACTGGGTTCGTATTGTTTCTTTGGATTTTCCAACAAATAGTCAGGCTAAGGAACTTCCTATGCCACATAGGAACGCCTCTGGAGGGACTCCCCGAGAGACAACTGCTCTCTGCCAACACAAGGCCAGTTACCCCCTTCCCGGGTAGTAAACCTGAGATATGCCACCCCCGGTCATTTGCGACCTTTATCCGAGGCGCCTCGATCACAAAGCAATAATCACACAGTAAATGAGATTGGAGCAACCACACAGGTAAAATATCTGGGCTCCATACCATGATACCACCTTTTTCCAGAAGGAATGGACATACCCTAGGGGAGCTACCCCTGAAACCTTGCCGCATCTTTCCTGTTTCGACCATTTTCGGAGTGTGAGGTCCGATGAGGTCTCGTCCACAAAGCTACGCTTAACACAAAAGCCATGCTTTGATCAACAAATGATCAACAAATGATCAGCAACACACAGCAACACTTAGCATGCCACACTACCAAATTGGGAGTATATCACTGATAACCTTCAACTACATAACCTCTGAGCTCGTACGTCTCAGAGAAGGGTGTTAAGCTAAGAGAATAAATTCTCCGCCACCAAACAGAAATGTATTTGAAAGAAATCAGCTTTATATCTCAAAGTGTAATGTCAGACATACAACCATACAAGTCTGTTCCAGGTTTGAACAGAACCAAAGGCACTTCGAAAGAAGCCCTTGCAAATCCAGATAATTTCTAATCACATCCGAACTTACCATCATAAAGGATGCTAAAATCTCTATACCGGGGATCAGCCGATGAAGAGACATTCGATGGCAATCCTTTCGTTTTCGAAAGTATCCGGTCTTCACCACCGGTCTTCAAATGCTATCCATATACGTCGTATCATTATTCGGAATGGGTTATATGACACAAAGTCCTCTCCCGGCTAAATCGAATAATGAGCGTAATATTTAAAAACCTATGGATATTGGGATTTCGATTAAGTCACAACTTATTACCCAAAACTTCTCTTTCAAATGGTTTAAACACATTACCATTTCCAATCTTTACAAAAAGATTCATCTCACAAAGTTCACCCAGTTTCACAAAGATCTATTCATAGATTTTCCAAATCAATTTCCATTTCAATTTGGATTAACTCGTCCAATCTTTAAATCAAAGATTTAATTGATAGCTTTCAAAACAATTCCATTTCGACCTTTTATACAAAAGGTACACCTTTCCAATTTCAAAACAAAGTTCAACAATCTTTCACAAAGATTTATTCATAACTCAGAAAAACCATTTCATTTCAATTTGAAATTCTTTTGACACAAATTGGAAATTCATTCCTTATATGACAGCTTCTATTATTTGAAAACAAATAGTTTTCATTTCGAAAAATCTGATTCATTTATACGAGTTAAAGTCCTTGGGTTAAATTCAAATTCTCAAAACTATACTTTTAAAATGGTTTAAATTCATATAAACACATTCATAACATCTTTAACCATAATTTCCAAACATGGAATTCAATTCCAAATTTTGAATTCAAATTCAAATTAAAGTATTTAAATTGAAAAACTTTAACAAGTTATTCAAAATAACTTTTATCTTAAAAACTCCTTTTCAAAAGCTTTAACATTTAACCCAAATCCATTTCCAAAATCAATTGAAATTAAAATTTCAATTTCAAAAATATTGAATTTAAATCATTTGTGACTTAACCGATTTCCTCGTGAAATCCATATTTGTGTGTGTATGGTGTAGTCCAGGGGTTTCACACACAATAGTGCAACATCATCCAATCATCACAGATTCAATCATATCAATATCGATAAGCGGTATGATTTAAACCGCTTATCTTCATTCACAGATTCACAGATAAAGTCAATTTATCAATCACAGGGATTCATCATTACGATTCGATGTGGGTTTCGGATAACAAACTAGAATCTGACTCCCTGTCGCATCGAAATTCAAATGTCATTTTACGGGCCAAGGGATTTTCACATTCACATAGTAATATATTCATCACAGATATCACAGCTCAACACAAAGCAATTCATATCACACAGTATCACATAGTAGGGATATCGAACAATTCACAGCATTCAATAAAATACAATCATCCATAAGTAAGGTCAAGCATTCAATAATCATTTATAAGCCGGATTAACTAATTGTTTAATCCTAATTAATTCAATTGATTTCCAATTAAATTGATTACTTATGAATTAATCATCCAATCCTGATAAATTAATTACAAGTCATTTGATATGAATTAATTAATCAATTACCTTAATTAATTAAATTATTCTTAATTGATCATAGTTAATCTCATTTATAAATTAATCCTTAATTAATCTTTATTTGATTAATTATCCTTAATAAGTAATTATCCTTAATTACTTAATTAACTCTAACCATAAATTAATTTTTTTTAATTAAATAATTATCTCTAATCATTTTCATTAGTTAATTAATCTTTAACTTAAACTAATTAATCTCACATTAATTACCTTAATTAATTCATCACATGATCCTTGAATTAATTATTGATTAATCACTTGATTAATCAACTTTGATTATTAATTAACATTTAATTAATAATCCTTAATTACCAATAAATCTTTAAACCCTCATTAATTATTTTAACCCTTTAATTACTTATTTAATTAATCCAAGTCATAAATTAATTAAATAAACAAATTATCCATTTTAATTAACTTAATAATTAATGAATTATACCTCATCATTATATCTTTATTAAATTTAAACAAATCTCAAAATCTGGAATTCCAGGTTAAGCTTAAGGTCTGGGTTTACAAATTTTGATCTCTTGTTTAAATCTTTCTTTTACAATTTCAATTTCATTTTTAAATTCAAATTCCTTTTCACTACTTAAACATTTTAAGTATTAAAACAATTTAAATTTAAAGATTTTATTTGCCAAACTAAATGTTCAAAACTGGACTTGAATTTATACTTATACTTGAATTTAAGCTCATTTTAAACCTTCATCTATCAATTCAAATCTCAGTTTTAAATTTCAAAAAAAACAAAACATGTTGAGACCTGTAACAACATCCACCCGAGCCACTTCCATTTCACTTCGAGTCCAACACCTAAACGCTTGGAGTAAAACTCGAGAAAACCTCGTGAACAAACCTTGCTTCATCTAACTTCCCAAGCTTTTCCAGGTTTCCAGAATTCGTGCACGTATACGTGCACAACGCCGACGATCGCCTCTGGTCGATGCTGCATTGACGAGCAAGTCGACGATCACCTACACTCCTCGCCCCGACCCCAGAATCACATCGTCGCCTCGAAATCAAAATCGAGCTCAAACTCGAAACCTGGAACAACCATCAGATTCCACCGTTAACCCTGTCAATGCCTCGTCCTTGCCACCTCGACCACCAGAGGTCATGAAACTCCGGCCATCACTTCGTCAATGTCTATGCTTCCATCCCCTCGAGTTTGGTTGAACTCGATCAACCAGAGGTATCGCGTGATCAAAAATTCCATAGCAAGGTTTACAAATTTCAAATGTTCGTCGCCGCCTCCACGTTCAACTGTCGACCATCTCACCATTTTTCCCTCAACCCCTGATCACTCCTCCACCTCCAGGAAGAACCACGACCATTCCGTCCCCTTAGATCATCAGAAATTTCCAAAATCTCAAATTCAGTTCAACCTAGAAATGCTTCTTCGAAACCAAACTAAAAATCTTGATTGTAGTTTTAAAAATCTAGTTTTTGATTATGTAATCATTTTGTAAACCTGAATCAATGATTTAAAAAGTTTGAATTTTGACTTAGATTGAATTTGCTCTGTTGTTCTTGATTTCCACAGACAATTCCAATTTATTTTAACTTAAATAATTTTTTAAACTTTACTTTATCATATAACAAACAAACTTTATATAAATCCTAAGTCTTAACAACCATCAGATCAAGAGACAATGTATTTTGATCAAAACTTGGGTTTGAACTGGAAACAAATGTCTCAGGTATAAACAGACATGCAACTCATCCATACATTCATATATATACCCAGAAGCTTATTTCTATATTCACAACATACACATTTTCCAGATATAAACATACAACAAATCCAGATACTTAAGTTTTAAAGGTGATGTTACTCACAGTGATTTTCAGAAGTGAACAGAGCACTTCTTTTGAAACAGGCTTGAAAATTTGCAAGCTGAAGTTCTTTCTTCTTTGATCTCTAGTTCGAGTTGAATTTGTATTGTTGTGTAGTTGAAGTTTGTTTAAGTTTAAGTTGATGTTTACTTCAGGTTTGCTTAGTTATCTTGATGGACGAAACTGAGATGAATTGAGAAGGCTGATATATATCAAAGAGTGTGTGTATAGGCTGAAGGATGATGTTGATGCAAGATTTTTTTCCTTTTGTACTAAAAATATTTTTGTTTAAATTTGGGTCAGAGATTTTTTCATTTAAATGGTGGCTGATATAATTGAACGTGATGGCTTGCATTAATTAGGCTTGTACAAATTTATATATATATTTTTTCTTTCTTTCATTTCGGCTGTACAAATATGAAGATAGTTTGATGTCTTCCTTTACAAGCTTTCTATACATGTATTTTTGTTTCATTTATTTTTCATTTGCAAGTGTACATGTTTTTGTTTTCTTTTGTCTTATATTTGAATGTGTATTTTCTTCTCTTCTTTTCTTTTGTTTGTTTTATCACTTTGTAATATAAGTGAGCTTCTATTTTATTTTAATTTTCTTTTATTATTTTTGCTTGTTTCATTCTATTTGTATTATGATATTAAGATATATATATATTTATTTTATATTATATAAAACTATATATATTTTATTTGGTAATATAGATGAATTTCTAGATTTTAATTTGTTGTTAAAATTTTTAGCAAATGTTCTACTTTCTATTTTTATTATAATTTATCTTATATTTATTTCTAACCCATTTATTTAAGATTTAAATTCAAATTCAATGTATATATATATATAAATTCAAATTTACTCATATATGCCCATATACATATATATTCACATATATACATATATATACAATATTTAAATTCTAAATGATTTAACATAGAATTTATTTGAACTCGGGAAACCCCGCATCAATCTATCAATTAATTTCACAAATTTTGTTCAAAAATTAATGTGACGCCCCACCTCTATACCCACGCTAACCAAGAACACTACGGTGTAGTGCTGTCAATTAGCACGGAGAATAAGGCTGTTGAGGAGCGACCATCCGTGTAACTTCTTTGTGCGAGCACCGATATGTCAGATAGAATAGAATGCATATCTTTTTAAAGAGGAAATCCAACATACCGATACAAACACAAAGCTATCACACGGTGGCTATATATAATCTTCGGAAACAAATATAGAAATAAACGTAACACAAATCAGTCACAGACAATTCATATCACAAAGGCGGAAACAGATATGAATATAACACATGAAAGTGTACATCAGAGTAGTGGTCAAATAAGATCCACAATAACACAAAAGAATAGATACAAGTGTTAACCAAAAGAATATGTATACATCAAGGAGTCTAATCTCAAATGTATACAAACAAAAACTACTAAACTAGAGTAGTTAGCCAAAAGTCAGATGATGGCTCCAGATAGGAAGTCATGAGGAAGCACCTGTAAAATCTTAGTCTGACCCGAGTATTATTTAAGAAGAAAATAATAAACGGATCAGTCTAGCTATAATTATCAGATAAAATGAGATAGAATATGAGATATGATAATAGAGCGTATGATAACAAAAAGGTGCCATACTATGATAAGTATACATTAGAAATCCCACAAAAGTCATACAATATCTCAATAATCTCAAAACAGAGAAAAGAATGTCATATTCTTAATTTCATTCACCAAGCCACAATAAAATGACATACTCATCAATGTCAATGGTAAAAGCTGGTGAAACATAAAATTCCAGAAATCAATAATTAGAAATCCAGAAAACACATAAAAGGGGGGAAGGCCTATGAGCCGAATGCTCCACGAATGGTCCGAAGACCTATGAGCCGAATGCTCCACGAATGGTCCGAAGACCGATGAGCCGAATGCTCCACGAATGGTCCGAAGACCGATGAGCCGAATGCTCCACGAATGGTCCGAAGACCGATGAGCCGAATGCTCCACGAATGGTCCAAAGACCGTAGGGTGCTACCCTAGAAATGTGATGGTGAAACATCACATGATCGGGGTATAGTCTCCCACGTAGACAAAGAGACATCGCTCAATCGCTAGTCTAAATCATAAAAATGATCGTCATGATCATAAGGAAGTGTCAATCACACCAAGCTAGTAAATATATGAGTTTAGCTTCATGTCCCATAACCACTTGCTTAACTTAAATATTTACGAACAAGCTGTAAATCTTCACTAGGAAATTGTCACAAAAAGGGTTCAATCGAACAAGTCCAAGAGCTAACCGACGAAGTGAACGCAAGCATTTCATACCACCCGTTTTACTAAGTCGTTTAAGTCGATTTCTCATTCGAGTGAAGTAAAGGCTTGTATATACTAGTAGATTTGAAAATCGGTTTTATAAACGAGTTTGATATTGAAAATAGAGTTGAAATCGTTTTGATGAAAGAGTTTTGATATTTACTACTAGTATTGGAACCTTTATATTTTTAAAGTGACAAGCCATAGAAGTGATTGCAGAAACAATCAATTATAAAAGTTCACATTCGAAGACGTGAATAAAATCCAAATAAATCAATTCCCAAAACCATCAAAGTAAGAAGTTCCGTTGAATGGTTTTCGGATAAGATTGCCTACGCAGAGTTATACGGGGTTCGACCTGCCCGGTCAGGTCGCGGGGGTCCAGGGGGCAGCGCCCACGGCGGGGTGCGGGGCAGCGCCCCGTCGAAACGGTACGACTTAGTGAAGACAAGCGACCTAAGTTTAAAAAGGCGGGCGACTTAACAAAGTGGCCGATAATAAATGATAACAACAAAAGGGAATCAACACAAATTGATTAGAGTTGGAAATTCAAGCAAAATAGGGAAATAGGCAAAAGACTGCAGATTCAGACGTCTGAATCTGGAAAATAAACTATTTTCCAGAACAGAATTCAGACGTCTGAATCCTAGATTTCAGACGTCTGAAATAGGCACTTTTTAGCCTATTCCTTTTCTGGTTCAAAACGAACCAATTCAGACGTCTGAAATTTTGATTCAGACGTCTGAATGCTGGGAGAAGAAAATTCCCAGTATTCCATTCAGACGTCTGAACCATACGTTCAGACGGCTGAAACTGTTATTCAGGGCATTCCCTGAACCTAGGCCAAAAATGGCCAAACGACATCGATAACGATCGGTCGAGCAACAACGACTCAAGAATTGCACAAGGATAAGTGTTAGGAATTCATACCTAACAATCGAAGATAATTATTGACTTAGATGTGAGATAAAAATCTCACCTTTGAACCCAAACAAATGAAGAAGAAGCTTTGAAGCGATGGCAAGGGCAATCACTCTTCAATTCCAACTTAACAAGCTTGAATCTAAGCTAAAAGAGAAACATTTCCCGAATTTAGGTTTAGGAAATTTCTGAGATTGAAAGGAGAATGTGTTGGAGAAGAAGGAGATGAAGCTTACCAATGGGTTCTCTTTGAATTTGGAGCTAGAACAAGAGTTTGCAAATGGAACTAGGGTTTTGTAATTTCTAATTCCTCTTCCTCTCCACCATTTTCAGTTTGCTTGAGGAAATGAATGAAATGGGAGTGAATGGATGAAGAGTTAGAGAGGTAGGAGGTTAAGTGGGGTTATTGGGCTGAAACCCAACCCAAAGCCCTAAGTGAAAAGTGGCAAAATTCTCCTAACTCCAAACATATCGAAGCTTACACTCAAAAAGATCGCAAACGACATTTTGGACTCAATGGGGGTGGTCTCGAGTCCCAATTCGACTGTTTGCAAAAAGTAGCTTTTCGGACTAAAATCCGACGAACGATGTTATATTTAAATAAAATATTTAAATATAAAATCGACAAATATGCGGGTTGTTACAATTAATTTAATTATCAATTTAAACTCAAGTAAAATCCGAGATCGTTACATATTTAAACAACATTTTATGTTTTAATTTCACAGCCCAACAATGATCATATAAAAGAGTATTGAATTTTGACTTACTTTTAAACTCTGTATTTTGAAAATCGATAAGTACAGACACCCAACATGCACAGATCAGACATATATATATATTCATATAGATTCATATCTATATATGTAAACATGCAGCATAAACATCATCCAGAAATACACATGCACTAACATTTATCACCCTAAGCATTCTAGTTAAACGTTTACTCACCTGTATTAAAAATAGAGGGCAGAGCTTATTTTCTTAGATCTGGAACTGATTTCTGTTTTGAACTGCAACTTGAAACTAGAATTTAGTTGAGATGATCCTTTTCTTAGCTTCAGATTGAATTCGTGAAAGAGATTTCTTTGATCTGAGTTGTTGAATCCTAGCTTGAATTTGCTTAGCTTGCTCTTAACTTGAATTTGTGGAGATATTGTTTTGAATTTTCTCTTTTATTTCTCTAGTTTTTAGTGTAAAGATTTCTGGTTTCCTTTGTTTTGATAATGAAGATAAGAGAAAATTGAAATAGAGGGGTAGAGATATGTTTATACAACTTAGCTTAATTTATTTTAAAATAAAAAGAAAATAAATTACACTTGTTCAATTGGCTTACAAGTGTCATTAGCATGCTATAATTAATTTACACTTGTATTTAGATAAAATCTTTGGCTTACATTTGTATTTTCATGTATAAATATGTTTTAATATATATATATATATATATATTTTCATAATATTTCCAATTTAGTTTTATATTTAAAAATGTCTTAAGTGTTTTAAATATTTAAACTTCTCTTATATTTATCTATATAAAACTTTAAAGAAAATGATTTGTTAAAGGTAATTAAATTGGTAATTAAAGATTAATTAATTGATTTATAAGGTAATCAAGGAATGATTAATTAATTTAATGGTTTGCAGTTAATTAATGATTAAGCACGGTTAAGTAATTAATTTCTTAAGTAATTATTTTGATTAAGAAATTAGAGAATCATTAAATAATGTGATAAATTAACTAAGGAGATTAATTAAAAGTTAATAGGAATGGTTAAGGCTAATTAATCTATGGAGTAATTAAGGGTTAATTATTTAAGGTAATTAAAGAATAATTAATCAAGGATGATTAATTAAGACGGATAATTAAGGGATGATAAATTAATTGGATTGTAATTAATTAATGTTAAGCATGCATGATTTAAAAGTAATTGAAGTAATTAATTTAATTCAATTGTGGTATGGTTGATTAATCTTTGAATGATATAGTATGCTTAGATTAGTTGATATCTCTGGTATGTGATATGGAATGCTATGTGATATAATATGTTTGGGTTAAAACAGTGACACCCTATATTTAAAATTTGAATTGTATTTCATTTGAATAATTTGGGTTAAGATGACATTGGATTCGAAGAGACAGGAGTCGGGTATTAGTTAATACCCGAAACCACTTCGATTTGGAATCTTCTATAATTCTTTATAGATTGATATGTGAAATCAATAGGCCGGTTTGGGATAGTATGGACCATTTAAACTAAGTTGGATACTTAGATATTGTTTGTGAAAATAAGCGTTGACTATATAAGTTGTTTACTTATAGTAAGGTACGAGTTACCCCGAGTTTAAATAAGTTCTATGGATTGAAATTTCATGTTAGATGAGTTTACTCACGCTGGTTTCCAGCCTGACCCGGGTGTTACTTTGATGTAATGCTCGAGTCAGATCGAGTATTACAGATTTCCAGGTAAGGACATTCTGGAGCTCAGGAGGCGAGCTGGATGGCAGGAACGTATGGAGTGTATTCCGCCGTGTATTTGAGAGCTTATTGATAGTAGTCTGGGACAGGTGGATAACTGTCTAGTCTATTTATAAATGGTTGTAACTCTGATGTATTGAATGTAAATTAACAAATACAGTTTTCTTTGTATAACTGATATTATTATTTGATATTGTATTTTGATCCGCTGCGAATGTGAGAATCTATGTCTTGTTTTGTTTCTTTCTTCTATCTCTTTTCTTTTTCTTCTAACTATCTGGAATTTTCGGGTTCGAAATTTCTGGGTCGTTACATACAGGTTCCCCCCCTTAAGAAATTTCATCCTCGAAATTTGCCAGGGAGACACAAAGATAAATGAAGAATATTTCATCAAATTAACTGAACATCTATTCTGCATTTGGCTTACCAAATCAGAATATCAATAATAGATACAAGAATGAATCTTTTTATTTTTTACAAGATACTCGGGTTATCCAGATCTACGAAATATGCAGTGGCATTGGTTAGTTCGAAGGCATAACTAACCGTTCATAGATTATATTGGGACCCAAAGATAGACAGATATATGGATACAATTCCAAAATTTTAGTTTAGAAACTAAAGTATACCTATCAACCATAGCAACCAAAGCAACCAATTCATCCAAACAAACAATTCGACCTATTTGGAGTTTATGTCCCATGCAAATATATCAAATCTTCTTCCTGGATCTACCAGGAACCATCGAAGAATTGAAAAGGGATGCTGAACAAAAGAGATTGATAGGGAAAATATTGTTTCCTTGTTGTTACAGGGTATTGACCATTTCGTGGTGGTATTCCCCTGTCCCCTATCTCATCCTCTTCTTGCACTCATACTCACTATCAGTGGATAGTAAGAGAATTTACTGAGGCATAGGGACGGATATCTTAAGGATTACTCATTCTAGGGTCCACTTCACCCTATCTCTAATGAGCTACTTAATATGTTATACTCATGAGCTAAAGTTCAACCTTAGCTCTGATACCAAAATGTCACGATCCAAATTTCAGCGTTTGAAAATCGACATCCATACTTCACTTGTACTCAAATGCCGCAGATTCAATCGTTGAAATTCGACTCGTGTCGGATCTTATAACACAGTAAGTATAACAACACAGCGGAAGAAAGAAATGAATGATATCATATACAACTCCAATGAATACAATATACAGAATGATATACAACAATGATATAAATATGATACAACAATATCAGAGACAAATAATAATGTTACAGTGGAAACAACAGAACTGATAACCCCAAATGATCTGAAAAAGAGCATGAGTCCACCAACTCCAATATCAAGCTCGAACCACCATCACGTTTCACTAAGATAAGCAAGGGAGGTCGTTGAGTGAACTCCAAACACTGAACTAGCTCCAACTAATCTACTAAACCCGACTATCTGAAAAACCCAACTCTAGACTGTCCGTGTGGAAAATGATGGGCACCCAGAGTTTAGGAAGGGAACAATAAACTCCGGGTCAGTCATGGTACTGGTATGAGTAACAAAAACAGTTTATCTTTAAAACAAACAACAAAAGAATTTTAAACATTGAAATCCGCAATGCTTTTTGGAAAATGAAACCACCATAAGGCCTCCCGCCACACACACAATGAAAACGCAGAATTGGGGGAGATTTCTCCTTATGATAGTCAAATATGCTCAATACGAGAAAACTCTTTGATATTATCACTAGTGCATAGTGTAGGAAAACATTTCGAAAATATAATATTAATCTTAGCCAGCATACAACCATTATTGTATGCCTACTATAGCTACTATGTTCAATAGCAGGTTACCGCCACATTCCATAGCAGGTTATACAACTAAAACCGTACTGGGTTCGTATTGTTTCTTTGGATTTTCCAACAAATAGTCAGGCTAAGGAACTTCCTATGCTACGTAGGAACGCCTCTGGAGGGACGCCCCGAGAGACAACTGCTCTCTGCCAACACAAGGCCGGTTACCCCCTTCCCGGGTAGTAAACCTGAGATATGCCACCCCCGGTAGTTTGCGACCTTTATCCGAGGCGCCTCAATCACAAAGCAACAATCACACAGTAAATGAGATTGGAGCAACCACACAGGTAAAATATTTGGGCTCCATACCATGATACCACCTTTTTCCAGAAGGAATGGACATACCCTAGGGGAGCTACCCCTGAAACCTTGCCGCATCTTTCCTGTTTCGACCATTTCCGGGGCGTGAGGTCCGATGAGGTCTCGTCCATAAAGCTACGCTTTACACGAAAGCCATGCTTCGATCAACAAATGATCAGCAACACACAGCAACACTTAGCATGCCACACTACCAAATTAGGAGTATATCATTGATAACCTTCAACTAGATAACCTCTGAGCTCGTACGTCTCAGAGAAGGGTGTTAAGCTAAGAGAATAAATTCTCCGCCACCAAACAGAAATGTATTTGAAAGAAATCAGCTTTATATCTCAAAGTGTAATGTCAGACAGACAACCATACAAGTCTATTCCGGGTTTGAACAGAACCGAAGGCACTTCGAAAGAAGCCCTTGCAAATCCAGATAATTTCTAATCACATCCGGACTTCCCATCATAAAGGACGCTAAAATCTCTATACCGGGGATCAGCCGATGAAGAGACATTCGATGGCAATCCTTTCGTTTTCGAAAGTATCCGGTCTTCACCACCGGTCTTCAAATGCTATCCATATACGTCGTATCATTATTCGGAATGGGTTATATGACACAAAGTCCTCTCCCGGCTAAACTGAATAATGAGCGTAATATTTAAAAACATATGGATATTGGGATTTCGATTAAGTCACAACTTATTACCCAAAACTTCTCTTTCAAATGGTTTAAACACATTACCATTTCCAATCTTTTACAAAAAGATTCATCTCACAAAGTTCACCCAGTTTCACAAAGATCTATTCATAGATTTTCCAAATCAATTTCCATTTCAATTTGGATTAACTCATCCAATCTTTAAATCAAAGATTTAATTGATAGCTTTCAAAACAATTCCATTTCGACCTTTTTATACAAAAGGTACACCTTTCCAATTTCAAAACAAAGTTCAACAATCTTTCACAAAGATTTATTCATAACTCAGAAAAACCATTTTCATTTCAATTTGAAATTCTTTTGACACAAATTGGAAATTCATTCCTTATATGAAAGCTTCTATTATTTGAAAACAAATAGTTTTCATTTCGGAAAATCTGATTCATTTATACGAGTTAAAGTGCTTGGGTTAAATTCAAATTCTCAAAACTATACTTTTAAAATGGTTTAAATTCATATAAACACATTCATAACATCTTTAACCATAATTTCCAAACATGGAATTCAATTCCAAATTTTGAATTCAAATTCAAATTAAATTATTTAAATTGAAAAACTTTAACAAGTTATTCAAAATAACTTGTATCTTAAAAACTCCTTTTTAAAAGCTTTAACATTTAACCCAAATCCATTTCCAAAATCAATTGAAATTAAAATTTCATTTTAAAAATATAGAATTTAAATCATCTGTGACTTAACCGATTTCCTCGTAAAATCCATATTTGTGTGTGTATGGTGTAGTCCAGGGGTTTCACACACAATAGTGCAACATCATCCAATCATCATAGATTCAATCATATCAATATCGATAAGCGGTAGATTTAAAACGCTTATCTTCATTCACAGATTCACAGATAAAGTCAATTTATCAATCACAAGGATTCATCATTACGATTCGATGTGGGTTTCGGATAACAAACTAGAATCCGACTCCCTGTCGCATCGAAATTCAAATGTCATTTTACGGGCCAAGGGGTTTTCAGATTCACACAGTAATATATTCATCACAGAAATCACAGCTCAGCACAAAGCAATTCATATCACATAGTATCACATAGTAGGGATATCGAACAATTCACAGCATTCAATATAATACAATCGTCCGTAAGTAAGGTCAAGCATTCAATAATCATTTATTAGCAGGATTAATTAATTATTTAATCCTAATTAATTCAATTTATTTCCAATTAAATTGATTACTTATGAATTAATCATACAATCCTGATAAATTAATTACAAGTCATTTGATATGAATTAATTAATCAATTACCTTAATTAATTAAATTATTCATAATTGATCATAGTTAATCTCATTTATAAATTAATCCTTAATTAATCTTTATTTGATTAATTATCCTTAATAAGTAATTATCCTTAATTACTTAATTAACTCTAACCATAAATTAATTTTTTTAAATTAAATAATTATCTAATCATTTTCATTAGTTAATTAATCTTTAACTTAAACTAATTAATCTCACATTAATTACCTTAATTAATTCATCACATGATCCTTGAATTAATTATTGATTAATCACTTGATTAATCAACTTTTATTATTAATTAACATTTAATTAATAATCCTTAATTACCAATAAATCTTTAAACCCTCATTAATTATTTTAACCCTTTAATTACTTATTCAATTAATCCAAGTCATAAACTAATTAAATAAACAAATTATCCATTTTAATTAACTTAATAATTAATGAATTATACCTCATCATTATATCTTTATTAAATTTAAACAAATCTCAAAATCTGGAATTCCAGGTTAAGCTTAAGGTCTGGGTTTACAAATTTTGATCTCTTGTTTAAATCTTTCTTTTACAATTTCAATTTCATTTTTAAATTCAAATTCCTTTTCACTACTTAAACATTTTAAGTATTAAAACAATTAAAATTTAAAGATTTTATTTGCCAAACTAAATTTTCAAAACTGGACTTGAATTTATACTTATACTTGAATTTAAGCTCAGTTTAAACCTTCATCTATCAATTCAAATCTCAGTTTTAAATTTCAAAAAAAAACAAAACAGGTTGAGACCTGTAACAACATCCACCCGAGCCACTTCCATTTCACTTCGAGTCCTACACCTAAACGCTTCGAGTAAAACTCGAGAAAACCTCGTGAACAAACCTTGCGTCATCTAACTTCCCAAGCTTTTCCAGGTTTCCAGAATTCGTGCACGTATACGTGCACAACGCCGACGATCGCCTCTGGTCGATGCTGCATTGACGAGCAAGTCGACGATCACCTACACTCCTCTCCCCGACCCCAGAATCACATCGTCGCCTCGAAATCAAAATCGAGCTCAAACTCGAAACCTGGAACAACCATCAGGTTCCACCATCAACCCTGCCAACGCCTCGTCCTCACCACCTCGACCACCAGAGGTCACGAAACTCCGGCCATCACTTCGTTAATGTCTATGCTTCCATCCCCTCGAGTTTGGTTGAACTCGATCAACCAGAGGTATCGCGTGATCAAAAATTCCAGAGCATACGAAAATTAGGATTACAAATTTCAAATGTTCACCGCCGCCTCCACGTCCAACTACCGACCATCTCACCATTTTTCCCTCAACCCCTGATCACTCCTCCACCTCCAGGAAGAACCACGACCATTATGTCCCCTTAGATCATCAGAAATTTCCAAAATCTCAAATTCGATTCAACCTAGAAATGCTTCTTCGAAACCAAACTAAAAATCTTGATTTTAGTTTTAAAAATCTAGTTTTTGATTAAGTAATCATTTTGTAATCCTGAGTCAATGATTTAAAAAGTTTGAATTTTGACTTAGATTGAATTTGCTTTGTTGTTCTTGATTTCCAGAGACAATTCCAATTTATTTTAACTTAAATAAGTTTTTAAACTTTACTTTATCATATAACAAACAAACTTTATACAAATCCTATGTCTTAACAACCATCAGATCAAGAGACAATGTATTTTGATCAAAACTTGGGTTTGAACTGGAAACAAATGTCTTAGGTAAAAACAGACATGTAACTCATCCATACATTCATATATATACACAGAAGCTTATTTCTATATTCACAACATACACATTTTCCAGATATAAACATACAACTAATCCAGATACTTAAGTTTTAAAGGTGATGTTACTCACAGTGATTTTTAGAAGTGAACAGAGCACTTCTTTTGAAACAGGCTTGAAAATTTGCAAGCTGAAGTTCTTTCTTCTTTGATCTCTAGTTCGAGTTGAATTTGTATTGTTGTTTAGTTGAAGTTTATTTAAGTTTAAGTTGATGTTTACTTCAGGTTTGCTTAGTTATCTTGATGGACGAAACTGAAATGAATTGAGAAGGCTGATATATATCAAAGAGTGTGTGTACAGGCTGAAGGATGATGTTGATGCAAGATTTTTTTCCTTTTGTACTAAAAATATTTTTGTTTAAATTTGGGTCAGAGATTTTTTCATTTAAATGGTGGCTGATATAATTGAACATGATGGCTTGCATTAATTAGGCTTGTACAAATTTATATATATATTTTTTCTTTCTTTCATTTTGGCTGTACAAATATGAAGATAGTTTGATGTCTTCCTTTACAAGCTTTCTATACATGTATTTTTGTTTCATTTATTTTTCATTTGCAAGTGTACATGTTTTTGTTTTCTTTTGTCTTATATTTGAATGTGTATTTTCTTCTCTTCTTTTCTTTTGTTTGTTTTATCACTTTGTAATATAAGTGAGCTTCTATTTTATTTTAATTTTCTTTTATTATTTTTGTTTGTTTCATTCTATTTGTATTATGATATTAAGATATATATATATTTATTTTAGATTATATAAAACTATATATATTTTATTTGGTAATATAGATGAATTTCTAGATTTTAATTTGTTGTTAAAATTTTTAGCAAATGTTCTACTTACTATTTTTATTATAATTTATCTTATATTTATTTCTAACCCATTTATTTAAGATTTAAATTCAAATTCAATGTATATATATATAAATTCAAATATACTCATATATGCCCATATACATATATATTCACATATATACATATATATACAATATTTAAATTTTAAATGATTTAACATAGAATTTATTTGAACTCGGGGAAACTCGCATCAATCTATCAATTAATTTCACAAATTTTGTTCAAAAAGTAATTTAATTATCAATTTAAACTCAGATAAAAATCCGAGATCGTTACACTTTGTCTTAATCCCGCCTTACCTTGAGGAAAGCTCAACAAATAAATTAAGATTATTCACTTGGACCTACCATTTAGCTACGACTTAAGTATAATGCATATACCTTAAGGAAAGTTCAACAAATATGTGTGGTTATATTACCTTTCAATAAATTAATAGTACTACACATAACATCCTTAGCTTGAGGAAAGCTCAACAACTAAAGATTATGCAAGTAATCTATTAATATATAAATTGTAGAGGACGACATAATATTGAAGATTCATAATCTTCACTATAGTATCGACTTATAACATTTATATTAAATACTATTACCTTCATAGTATAACATATATATCATTTATATGTGCATTTTAATTTATTAATTAACCTTTAGTTAATTCATTTAACTGAACAATTTTAACTAAATTTTATTAATTTTGAAAAATTGTTATACATACATACTTGTGTACTTATGTTGTCTTAAACATTTCAAGGTGACATAACATATATCAATATATATTATACATGCATATATGTATATTAATTAATTAACTTGTTTAATTAGTTTATTTTATTAATCTTATTAATAAAATAATTTTTGAAATTAATGTTTAAACTTTTTATTTTCAATTTAAATTTTCAAACATTTGAAAATTTTATTATCTTTTCAAACATTTTAAAAAACTTATGTTATATATTTTATAACGTTTATAATAAACACATTTCATTTTAAATTTAACTATTAAATTTAAAATCTTTAACTATAATTTTCAAAACAATATTGGAAATTAGTCCAAGGCCCAATTCAAATTGATCCTTTTCTATTAGGGGCAACCTTTAGGCTCACTTCACCTTTCAGGTCAGGCCGGTATCCAGGTAAGAAAGGGTACTTAATTAACCAATTCCAAATTTAGACATTACCTTCCTAGACACCATACTAAGTGGGCAAGCTTAATTATTTAGCCCTAATATGACTAATTTAGACCGCATAGACTATTGGGCTCCGATATCATTGAAGAAACTACGTCAGTCAGAAGCGGGATAATAGAGTAAATTCTTAAAATTTTCCTATTGGATCTTTGTTGGGCCTCTAAAATTTATTTAGAAATTTTCTAAATTTTTCTTTTAAAATTTCTTCATATTATTATAATTGTTTAAAATTAGTTTAATTTAATTTTAATTAATTGTATATAATGATGAGCACATCACATGCACCTATGTGTATAGTGTGAGTGCAAGATATGAAAACTGTACATAGTTAATGTGAATATTGTTTAAGTATTAGGAATTACACTACAACGGACACATTTCCCCTCTATATGTGCTTTTGTTGTCCAAAGCATGATATATGTATATGTATATGTATATGTATATGTATATGTATATGTATATGTATATGTATATGTATATGTATATGTATATGTGTATGTGTATGTGTATGTGTATGTGTATGTATATATATGTATGTATGCATGCATAAATGTATGTATACATATACAGTAAATGTTTTGCATAGCATTTCAAAGTATAATAGACTTCATTTATGTTACATGCAGTAAATTAAAGAATACTACAATTATTTAATGTAGTCTAAAATTTACTACTATACCTTATATAAAAAAATCCATTTAAACTTTAGGTTAAATACAAATACGCACGCACATAAAAGATATTACATAAATATGTAAACTTAAGTACACACACAACCAAAACAAAAAAATAGAACAAAATAAATAATATGCATGTGGTTTGTGAAAGAGAATGTTTCCTTTTAAGCAAAGATTTAATACTGAATTAGATGAATTGTAAAATATGGAATAAATCACTGATTTAATGTTTCCCTTTTTCCGTTAATTAGCAGAGTTTATTTTAGAAAGATTTAAAACATGACAATTAAGTCTCATATTATGTTGATGACAAAGATTAATCAATACAATTTTTTCAAGTTTTATTTACATAGCAATTCATGTGTAAACGTTCAAATTTAAATCCTATGATATGAAAACTGATTTATTAATAAGAATATTCCAAAATTCAATTTTGTTTTGGTTTTTTTATTAACAATAACAAAATCAGACAACATAGGTATATACAGATTTGTGATAAGAAGATCTAGATCTAGATTAAACAAAATGGGTGAATAAGCATACGAAACGGAGAAAATGAAATTAATAAGGTCTAGATTTAGGTTAAACTATCATACAAAATAGAAGAAATAAAATTATTATTGTTAATAAAAAAATAGCAGTGAACAAAGTAAAGGTTCTGTGTTTTTAACAAGATAGGAATATACAAATGATTCAAGCAGGGGATTTGAGATATTCAAATCAAAATTCAAATTCACATATATGAACAGACAGAAGAGATAGAAAACTAAGAGGATGTAAACAATATAGAAGATAAGTATGTGTATGTGTATAATGACCTTAGGATGAAGCGTGGAGAAACACATTGAATGATAAAACAATTCCTAGATCCAATAAATCACGCTTTAATACTGCAGCAATCAAGAGACAACTACTGTATTCTATCTAGTATTTCTTGATTAAATAATGGAGTTTTGGAGTCTTTCCACCATTAAAATTTTCATCCTAGTTGTTTCTCTAGAGAGGAAGAAAAAAATAATGGTGAGAAATCTAATTAAAGGAGGAAATAAATTAGTAAAGATATAGTCTTTTCCTCTCCTTTATTAAGATTGCCCCTTAATTTCAATTTTAAAACCTCCTCTCATTCTCTACAACATAACCACCTATAATATAGGGTTGTGGGTCTAGAAAATTTCCAAAATACAATTAGTATTGTTTCCATTCAAATCTAGTTTGAATTTCCTATAGATATCGTATATTGATGTGTGCGTTTATAACCTTTTATATATATGCACATTATTAAATACTGATGGAACTCAAACAAATCAAAATAAGAACTATATTTTATAATAATAAATATTTCACAAATATTAATTATTTAATTTATTTATAGTCCATTTTAGTATTTGTCTTGTTTAAATCTAATTTAAACATTCTACCAATATAGTATATCGATACGCGCATTTATAACTTTTATATACGCACTTTACTAAGTACTAATAGCATCCAATAAATTAAAAAAATCATAATTAATATTTCTTAAATATTAATTAATTTGATTAATTTTCATAATAAATAATTAACTAAATTGTGTGGTTGATTCGGAATGTCCATCATTTCAGTTGTGTGACTCAGAGGTGTAAATTCAGTCAGCGATTAATATTGAACAATTCAAATATTAAGGTTCATGCATCATCTTGGCTAGTGGTGTAACATTTTGACTGAATTTACCGCTTACACATCGTTTGGAAAAATCCAGTTTTACATATTAAGCATTACCCATTAGTGACAATTATTTACACCAATTCTCTTTGTCAAAACTATATCATTTTGGACTTACGGAATTTTGTAATGGTCAAAATTCCATCATTTTCCATATTCAACTCTGTATTCCAAACACAAAGTCCTTGATTAATAATAATAATTATTATTAACCGAATTACTCTAGCCAGAGATTTTGACTTTGAGTTGACTTCAGTTGACTACGATACTAACCCTATACAACCGAGGGGACAAATCCTCTCTTGAATAATGTTAAACTTCCAACACTTCCACTCGACCCAACAATAGTCATTCGATGGACTCTGTGCCATGATTTGACTATAATCAAAGTGCAGCTTTCATATTAAAGATTGACAGTATTCTCAAGTCAAGAGGACCATGTAAGTTAGTCACATTGATATTTTCTATTTGGTATTATTTATATTAACTGACAGAAAATTATCAAGTGAGTCATTTCATAATTATCCAATAACTATTAGTATGCAACCCCTAGGTGCTCTCTGTTGTCATGAGTTATACACTGTCCAATTTTTGGGGAGCGTCAGATACTCTAGTCTAAATAGGTGCATCGATATCCAGTCTTGATATATCTTGAATAGGAATATTTAAAATGGTGTGTCTTGATGTATCTTGAATAGGAATATTTAAAATGGTGTGCTTATTATATTGTGATATGATACACATGATTACAACTATTTGTAATTACTATCACAAAAACAGCATTTATTGATTTTTGTTACATATATTTTACTCATATATTTAATTATTTATAATCCATTATAACGTATTTGTAACAGAAAGAAAACACATTTATTACGAACTAGGATTGATTACAGAGTTAATAATTCACAATAAATTACAAGATTGCCCTTAGGGCATACCCCTAGCTCTATCAGATATAATCTCGGTTTCCTCTATCTCTGAGTGATGATGCTCCATTTGATCAAGATCTCCTTTTGTAATTTTTAGGAAGCCAACTGCCTCTTCATCACATCATTTATACCCATCATAGAAAATATCCTATCACATTTCCTCAACCATGCCCAAGTCTCAAAAAATGATTTAGTTCATGTATAATTCTTTCTACCTAAACTTTGTAAATCCCGACATGGTTTGGGGAAATCCAAAGTAAGTGGAAGGTCGAGAATGACACCATATGCTTAAGCCACGTGTCCTCCATTGGGGTTAATCTCAGTTTGGCCACTTGCCTAAAACACAAGCAGAACCATATCGGAATGTTCACTCGTGGAACCTCAGCTGTTGCCTCACAAGAATTATTTCTAGTTTGATTGTTCATTTCCAATTATCTATAAACGTGAATCATTAGTAACTTTTCTAAGATAATAGTAAGTAATACTGGAATAATACATGTCTACATCCATGTTATACTTATATATATATGTGTGTGTGTGTGTGTGTGTGTGTATGTATGAAGTATGCAAGCATGCTCTCTTAATATGTGCCTAATCCCTAAGCTTGGTACTAAATGTAACAACCTACCCTTCGGATATACCGATTCAATGCCTAAAAACGAACTTTCATCGTGCCAAGAAGGATTGATCGTTAGGTAGAGGAAATTTTTAGGTATACAGGTAAGCATAAATTTTAAACATCTATACTTCCCGATCTCATAGCAGAAGAAATAAAATATATAACTGAAATAAGCAAATATTGGTTAAACAGATATTTACCAAATACATGAAATAAATTAAGGACTATTCCTAATAAACAATTGAAAAGACAAATAAATATCCATCTGACTAGTACAATAAGATATAGATAGAATGACTGAAAATAAAATAACTCCAGGACACATGGTCACCTTCTTCATGTATCTTACTCTAGTCACACTATCCTACTATCCTATTAACCCATAAAGTAGGCATAAAGAGAGAAAGAGAAAGTGTCCGACATAGATTGGAGTGTAAGAAATATCACTAATGGCATGAAGCTAATAGGTAGATAAACTATCATTTATAATCTATACAATCCATTTGTGTTTACCTGAATGTGTACACCAACATCCAACAAGTTAGCCAAATTTTATAATATAGGACAATAACCTATAATCTGATGAGAGAACCCATGGATTCCACATGAAGTTCAGACATCCCAAAACTGGGTAAACCTAACAATATATCGAGTACACAATCTTGATAGCAATCCGTTTATACAATTACATTACCGTAACACATCGAGTATGTAGTCTTGGTGGTAAACAATCTTTACAACTACACTACTATGTCCTACACTCTCTATTTTTTAGCTAATAGCATACAGGGATTGAACATCAAATCAATTCCCATATAGGTACATCGTCTGACATGATGTAAACCCCAATATATGGATATCTCCATTCTCCCAACAATCCATATACTAAAATATGCAAATTGTGGCATTAACAATAATGATCGGAGTAATATAAATGTGGTATAATTGCATGCCTAAGCTGAGTGTCAAGTTATATAACATTGGGACGTCACTTGGAACTCTAGCACATAGAATGAGTGGGAAAAAACTAACCCCAAACATAGTACAAGGCCAGCACCAGGTTTAGGTTTAACCTGCATCAGCTATAGCCATTCGGTTGATTATACATGGTCAAATAGTCAATTGTCGTATGTTTAAATTTTTTCGACATAGCACATCAATCGACTGATTGAATGGGATTAGTCAACTATTTGCTTGTTCTATCGATTAATGACTCTTATTCAATCGACCATTCAAGCATTTTTTACATTGTTTCCTTTTGGGTTTCTTTTGTGTGCCATTGGTCGACTGTCGAGTTTTGGTCAGTGGACTATTTGCGTACTACTATGTCTCAACACTCCAGTCTTCGTTGTTTCATGAAATTTAGCTTGTTTCATCGTTTTTCCATCTTCTCCAACTTCGGACGTGACTTATATTTTATTATTGGTTCATTTTAACACTTATTTATGTTCAAAAACATCTTATAATTCACTCAAACGATCATTTATTGCACTTATAAATCATTGTCAACGTAATTTGTCGATATTATCACATGTCTTACTATGATCAATATTTCCACCAAACTACTTCTATTCATCAAAAATGAGTGTCTAACTGCATTATCAATCTATATTACATGGTTTTAGGGTGATCTACATATCTAATCAACCATCTCCTAAATTCGTGTTAAATTTATTATTAAGGTAATGATCTAGAATTCCTCCAATTATTAATGTAACTATAGATATTAAATAATTCATTAAATTAGTCCTAGATCATATTATTAAATCCAAATAAGGTATATAAATGTAATTATTGCATATTTAACCATATAACCCTTCGTAGGTAAACCCCACTTACCAATTTGAATGAATTTGACTGAAATATCTAAGCTCTCTTCCGATCTAATTTATCTTGGAGATTCTCAGCTTTAATTTGAGTCGAAATTGATTAGATTTATTTGCTCTTCCATTCCCCTTCAATTGGTATTTTATTTGATTGCTTTGGAGTTGATATGAGGTAGAAAGTGAAATTTTAGGATTGTGGATCTATAGCAGCTAAAGGATGAATAAAAAGATGATTAGAATGAAAGTATACACACTTATAATCCAATTTAATCCCTAATCCCGAAACCAATTCCCTGATCAAGTTAGGCTTCGACCCATTTGGCCTAAAAAGCTGTGACAGAAAATAGTTGTATCTCCTTCACTTGGTATCTTTTTTTGACGTTTTATATATGAATTTGACGTAGAAAAATCTAATCAATGCATTGGTAAAGTTAGATTCCTCAATTACTTAATTTGTAAAATGTATTTTTTGTATTTTATGTGAAATTACAAAATACCTTTTTAAAGTTGATTGATATTTTTTATAACGAGCTGGATTTTTGAACGATTTAAATAGGAATTTAGCGAAAATTTTAAAATAAAATTGTTTTTATAAAATGATTATTTTATAATGAAAACTGGATATTTAAAATACATCCATTTAAATAGAACCAATAAAATTTGTTTCGTGTCAAAATTCGTATGAAACCCGTTCAGCACAATTTTTCCGGGCGAATTATCAAATTTTGAAGTATGAATAGTTTTACATAAAAATGTTCAAAAAAAATTCCGATTAAAATGCCAGAATTCGTTTCGTCCAATTCCGACCTTTGTAGCTCCGTTTATCTAGAATTGTCATTGTCGTTCAATTTCGTAGCAGTAATAGACGAGAACTTGTTACAAACATCGTAGCACAGATTTGATTACATCGTTGGATTCGTCTTGTCGCGCTGATCACCGTGGTATATTTATATGCGTATTTTGGCTTCCATGGCAAAACGCAAGATGGTTGAGATAACGGTCCGCGACCATGCCCGGGGTCATCGTTGCACATTCTTTTCGCAGCCAACGGTTTCTTTTCAACTGTCACCTTGAGTGTGCCTACAAACAAATTAAATGCTGCATTAAATGTTTGCCTCCCCTCTTTCTATATATGCATGCTCCTGCTCTGCTTCCCTTCATTATCATCTTCTATTTTTCAAAGTGTTGAAGAGAAATATATATATATATATATATACACACTTTCATGTTACCCTCCACCATTTTTCTCCTTCCCTTTACATTTTCTTCCTGACCACACTAGCAGGCCATAGTCCCGCCTGCTCCAGCAACCATCCCCTCCTCTCAACCCACCACCTGCCCCGCCCACTGCCATCCTCACTACAGCCTGCACCTCCTCCGCTCGGACCCGACCCCTTCACCGAACCACCTTTCCACCTGCACCATCCCGCTACCTCGCCCGAGCCGCCTGCTTTACCTCCTTGTCGCAACCACCTCCTTACCAACTCGGCCGCAACCACCTACACCTCCCTGCCTCTAGTTATGTCCACCTCCGCCGCTAAGCCACCACCTCCCATCTCACCTCCAACCTAGCCTCACTTCGCCACTGACCTGCGACCAAAACTACGAACCATCTTCACCCACCTCGACCCTACCCCATCGTCCCCAGCACCACCTCGACCCACACCTATCACCGACATAGCCCAGCATGCTCCCTGTTCCGACCACAAAAGACTCCTTTCCCCACCCATGTGCATGTTGCGTGTGTTAAAAAAAAGAGGGGTTCTTGCGTGTAGAGAAAAAGAAAAAAATATCAAAACAAACGGTTGCCCAAAAAAAGCAGCATCATCTTCCAGCTTTAGTGCGTTCACGTGTCTGTATCGCCGTATCACACATGTCCAGATCTGCTTGTCGGAGGCCGCGAAAGTGAGCGATTCTAAGCTCACGAATAGAATTCAGTATTGCAAGTATCCTGTTATGTTATATATAATTGATAGTTGATTATGATTTATATTTGGATTGGAAATCGTTGATGGTTAATATTACGATATATGATTTGGTTAAAATAGTTGAAATTATTGATCGGAACCCAAATTGCATGAAAACCCGTTAACTATGGAAAGTTTAAATATTGGACGATGATTGATTTATTGATATCTCTCACTGTTATATTGTTGTTGTACGCATTGGTTTGGACATTGAAATTTTAACTGGAATATGGATTGAAATGGTAAATACCCTAATTTAAATTACTTGGCCTAGGATAGAAAATTAGATAATAAACACTGTGGTCAATTGAGATTTATTTCGAATATTTAATATTTGAATTTTAAATTAAGAAATGATTTGGAAATTTAATGTGAATTTATAATTTAAATTTTATGTTAAAGTTAATATTAAATTTTGAAATCTGTTAAGTTAATTTTGATTTTAAAATGAAAGATTAATTGAACTATTTTAAATTATGAAATTAATTAACAATGGTTGTTTTTAAATGTAACGTTTTCAAAACTCGTTAAGTTGATTATTTGAAATTTAATGAAGTATTAATATTATATATGTAATTTAATTTTTAAATAAATATTTAATTTAATTTTAATTTGATTTGATTAAATTAAAATATAATAATGGAATTATATTTGATTTAATTAAAAAGAGAATTTTAATTGATTTTATTGACTTAATATAAAAGTTAAACTGAAATGTTTGAATTTAAGTTTGATTAGAAGTGTTGAGTTAATTAAGTATATTAATTCTGAAGTGTAATCAAGTTGAATATTTAAATTTTGTACATAAGACTTAATTCACTTGGTTAATTTGAAAAGCTATTAAATTTGGATAATTTAGTAAAATAATAATATAATAATGATAATAATAAAATGAAATATTGTTTAAAAGATTGAATCTTTTGATTTTAAACTCAAATTTGTTGAAGTCAAATGATGAGATGTTATTTGAAACAAAAGATATTTTTATTAAATAAAATATCCAATTAGTGTGAAAATGACGTTGGTTATTAAAGAGACCGGGGCCGGATATGGGCATACTCTCTGTCGATACCGGAACCACTTTAATAATTGTATACATGGAGTGATGATCGAGAACAAAGTGGTTGGATTTGGCGTACGATTGCTGGATTTGAAGAAAGAGAACGATAATGGATTAACCTGGCACTTGTGCCAATTTGAAATGACTAAAATAGGAGCCGTACCGGCCAAGTGGGCTAGCTACCCCGAGTGGACGCACTTCTTCGTTTGAATATACTATTTCGGTTGTTATTGGTGATCACCCTTCAATTATGGGAGTGTTGAACACGGTGGGCGATCATGGCTATGATGCGTTACCACCAGCCGGGAAGGGTAAACTGGTAGTATCATACCTTGGGCATTGCCTCACGTGTCTTGTCATACTGTTATCCCTAAACGAGACCCATATAATTTTGGTTTAGTGTTGTCGTATCACGACGCATCCCTATCCACCGACCGATTAACTGGTGTTTTATATGCAAACTGTACGACGATGCTTAAAAACGCGTTAAGGGGGATTAATGTAAAGCCTTAACGCTAAGAAAAATATTTACTTTACCGATGGACACTACATATATAGCGTATCCTATTATATATATATAGTTTAACGGATCCTTAAGAGATGGAAAATCCCATAACATCTCTTGAGTTACTTGTACATTTTACTTGAGTAGGACTACTTACATGAGAACTTCTAGTCCTGACTCGAGTGTTCTATTTTCATTATGCTCGGGTCAGCCTGAGTATTGCAGTGTGTGAGCAGTGCTTATTTTGGGAGCCGAAGACTTGGTCGAAGACTCCACTCTATCCAGTATTAGTTATCTATCTTATTTTGGTTTGTATCAATAAACTTCCATGTATCTCTAGTATTGTATAATTAAAGTCAGTAACTCTGATGTATTTGGTGTAGTAGTTTCATGAACTACTATGTATATTATTTATTTCCACTGCGAGATTCTGTACTATTTTGTGTGTGATTCTGTATCTGATTCTATCTTAAAACCCCAAATTGATAATCTATCTAATTTGAATGGTTTAAGTTGGACAAGGATGGTTTATTGTCCGCTTAAGTTGTTTGAAAAGATGGGTCGTCACATTTTTATTAAAAATGTTAGGTTTTACGCGCGCACACACAAATATATATATATATATGATGTCCCTATCAAAAATTAAGGCTAATCACAAAGAAATTCGAAGTAACACCAATCAAAGCCCAAAGTAAGCAAACTGGCCGATAAGGCCATTGTTCCTATCATAAATCTTCATATCATGTCGACTCTAAAGCCAACCCTAAAGCCAATGCATACTAGTCCCAAAGCTCTACATTGTTCAACTGAGGTAAGCGAAACTAATGATCCCATCATATAATGCCATCGCATGATATTGGGGAACAACATTAAGGCCATAATCGATATGGAACATCGAATTTGTGGCCATTATTTTGTGTTAATTTGGAATTTTCAATGTGCAATCACTTTGCATAGTGTTCTTATTGCACTCACTAAATAAATTCTAGAGTCAAAGAGTGTCTAACCCAAAGTGAACCATCAATTAGCCTGAAGTTATGCCTACCACATGCCAGTTGTGCCTATCACTAACCATGTGTACTTAGCAATGATTGATTTTGTCTCAACTCAATGAGACCATCGTTAAATAATGTACATATCATATGTAGTGTTAAAATGATGATGAGATGAAGAAAGAAACCGATGAGATCCGAAGGTAGCCCGAAGTAGGCTCTAAGTAACCCTAGGTATTGCCTGAAGTGATTTGTGGCATGCCCAAAGTTAACCAATAAAATCCCAAGGAAAAAATTCTGAGCGGCATTAAAAACATGAATGATTATTGCTGATATGACGTAATTAACCTAAAAAATCATTATAAAAGTAAAAAGTGATTAAATACGTGATGATAACTAGAAATCAATAAATTAATTTCTAAAAATATGTAAATGGTAAATTAGCTATTTTTAAGCTAATAAATTAGTGATAATTAATGAATTAAATTTAATTTGTTTTAAATGATAAAAAAATATGGGAAATTGATCTTTATTGTTTCTTCACGACATCATATGTACGTATTACTTACCTATATGATTAAGTAATATGTGATTATGATGAGTGAATTATACGCCTTGAGCCTGCTTATGATGATCACTTATGTATGTGATAGTGAATAACTTGTGAATGTTATAAAAGTGGGTATAATTGGAGTTGACTCTCGTGTAAGTAGAGTTGCATCTCAGAGATCAACGAGAAATAATGTAGGATGTAATTAACCAATTATAAGAAGTGAAGTGTAACACAAATCGATGGGTTTTGGGGATTATAAGGGTGTTGGGGATTAGAAGGGTTTTGGAGGCTACTAACAAGAACATTTGTCAGGTGGTGTAACCCAAGCAACAACTCTTAATTGGGCGGTGTAGCCAAGGGTGGTGTAGCTCTCCGAAAATGTGTTGCATGACAAACTACATAATAGTAGTGACCTAGGTGTGATATTAGCTCTCTAATCGAATGAACTAATGAAATGATAATGGAAATTTATTATTATGCTTGGGTGACATTAGATGAATAACTGAATGATTATGAGATAAGTATTAATACAAAATAGTACGGGACATTTAGTATTAATAGTTGTTTGCATAAAGTATCCTAATCAATTAGAGAGTTAATATGTTGTCATATTTATGTACACGATGATAAACATGTTATCTTAATGATGATATGATGATTGAGAGTGAGGAAAACCCATTCCGCTTAGTCTCACTATCATATTATTTGTGCTTTAGAAAGGTGCTAATATTATTCAGACCAAACTATTACTTGATCTATGTTTTATTATTGTTTTTTCCTATAAACTCATATGTGCTCGCTTGAGCAGGTTGAGTTTATGTTAGCAAGTAGATCGATATTTCAGACTAGCAAATAAAGGAGCCAATGATCAGTAGGAGGATTTTATATGTTTAGTATTTTATATGCTATGTCTCAACCAAGTTATATAACTGGTTAAATGAATGTGGGGCATCTACATATGCTGACACATCATCATTATCTATGTTTATAGTATTTACCCTTATGTAGGAAGCTATTAGGTTAAGTATGTCAAAACTTATTCAAAATTATATAAAGTTATTTAGTTTTTCTATTTACTTATGTTGTGAAAAATAAAATGATCTCAGTTTGTCATTTGAAAATAATTCTAACGACTACTACAATATCATCGACGTTCATTTCCATGTCACGAAACGGGAGGTGTTAAAGATATTGTTAGAAAACAAACAAATTTTTTGATTTAATGGTGAAAATGATTTTTTGATTCGACTTTTCTATAAAGTGTTATCACATTTTAAAATTTGAAATTACATGGGTCCATCTAAATCAGTGGGTGTGATATTGTTACATGACTGAATTTACATAAGTAATTAACAAAGGACCCCACTTTGCATATGATTAGGAATTTTGTAACATCCCCACTTCAAAATCCAAAAATAAATGTCGATGATGCTGCAGTCATCATTGAAATCATTTTCAAGCGACTAAGTGAGTTTGGTATTTATTTTGCACAGCATCAAGTAAACAAAGTAGCTAAATAAATTTTCGTTTCGTCAAATTTTTATACATTATTCATTGCATCATCTTAACCCATCTTGATCCCACGTAGGGGTAACAATAAATATAAATAGAGTGTCGTGCTGAATGTTTGAGGATGTTGTCATGGACACTTAACCAGTTATACACACTGGTTTATCATAGTGGAATTTCCAAAACAACTTTTATCTGCAAAATAAGCCTTCTACTTCGTCTTTGGCTCCATTATTCTCTTTTCAAAATATACATGTCTAAACCATAATCTCAATCTACTTGAATGAGTATTTGTATGTTTATGAAAAACAATAAAAACAAGGGTTGGACATAAAGCCTAAAATGAGTAATACTTTAGCCTAAACAAATATAACAAGACCATGCCGCTAAAGCACAGAATGAGTTTTCCCTTCATTATTCCAATCCCCATTAATTACATCTCACTATGTAATAACATCATGCCATGAACAACCATAAATCATAAACTCGTCATATGTGTTATCATGTTTAGAAGTTCAACCGATGATGATCAAAAGGATTGCTTCTAAACAGAGAGTAGATCCATTATTGGCCGAGCTGATCAAAAGGATAAGGAATGGAACAAAGAGCGATGACTTGAAAGATTTCAGTCTTGACCGAAATTGGTGGTTGAGAAAGAAAGGACGACTATGTGTTCCGAGTGTGGGAAACAATAGGAAGGAAGTTCTTAGAGAATGCCATCGTTTGAAGTTCACTGTTCATCTGGAGGAACTAAGATGTATCGAGATATGAAAAGGAGTTTCTTCTAGAAAGGTATGAAGAAAGATGTTGGCCTATGGGTGAAGCAATGTTTGAACTATCAACAGGTAAAGGCCGAGCATCATAAACCGAGTGGATTACTTCAGCCTTTGGATGTTCCAGTCTGGAAATGGTATTCTATCTCAATGGATTTCATAGATGGATTGCCAAGGTCGAATAGAGGAAATTAGAATATTTGGGTTATAGTGGACAGATTGATAAAGAGCGCACACTTTATACCCATTAAGTCGACTAGGACAACACTAGATTTAGCTAAGTTATTCATGAGAAATATAGTTAGACTACATGGGATTCCTAGTAGTGTAGTAAGTGATAGAGATTCCTTATTCACTAATGAGTTCTGGAAGAGTCTATAGGATACTTTAGGTACCAAGCTCAATATGAATACCGCTTACCATCCGCAGACAGATGGGAAAACAGAGAGAGTTAACAAAGTCTTAGAGGATTTGTTAAGAGCTTGTGTGCAAGATTTCAGAGGATCATGGGATACACTTAGTCGAGTTTTCGTATAACAACAGTTATCAGACAAGTATAGGGATGACATCGTTTGAAGCTTTATATGGAAGGCCATGCAAATCTCAAGTTTGTTGGTTAGAGAACAGGAATAGATTATTTCTTGGTCCAGATTTGATTAAAGAAGCTGCATAAATGATTGAGTTAATTTGGGCTAGAATAAAGGAAGCTCAGCCTAGGCAGAAGAGTTTTGCTGATAAGAGATGGAAAGACTTAGAGTTCTCAGCTGGAGATTATGTTTTCATCAAAGTGTCACTGATAAAGTGTGTGATCAGATTCAGTAGGCTAGGGAAGTTGGCACCAAGGTTCGTTGGACCATTTCCTAATATATAAAGGATCGGGAAACTCGCGTATAGGGTAGAGTTACCGAATAGTTTGGTAGGATTCCACAATGTTTTCCATATTTCTCATCTAAGGAAGTGTATTCGAGATCCAGAGACTACTATTACACCGACTGTGTTAGAAGATCTAGTAGTGGAACCAGATATGCCTATAGTTAAAAAACCAGTTCGTATAGTTGCGAGAGATGGGAATAGACTAAGGAACAAGATAGCCAGATTAGTCAAAGTCCAGTGGAGTGACGACGAGAGAGACTGTACTTAGGAAACCGAGAGCAGGATTAGGGACACTTATCATGACTTGTTTGATGGTATGTTTTACCTTTATGTTTGATTATTGTGGGTACCTTACAGTAATTTCGAGGATGAAATTCTTTAAGGATGGGAGTTCGTAAGAAGCCTAATTTTAGCTAACATTGTTTAGAGATTTAATTAGACAAATTAAATAAAATAATGTAAAGGGTTAGAGGAATTGAGATTTGATAATTAAACTTGAGCCGTGCCTTAATCAATATATCAATGAAGGGAATTAGACATAAGTTAGAAGGAGAGTTATGATAAGGGTAAAATAGGAAGAGTCTTTATTCCTATACCCTAAGCCTTTCCATTCTCTCCACTTCCTCATTCATTCTACATTCACAAATTAAACAAAAACAATACTAAGTTCAGCCGGCTATTACAAGGAAGCAAAACAAGAGATTAAAGCTAAGAGATTAAAGGGAAAAGCTTAGGAAATCAATCTTAATTCAAGTCTCAACTCCTTAATCCAAATCAAGGTGAATAATTAGTTTACATCTCTATTTTTGATGAATGATTTCGGTTTAAAGGTAAACCTGTTTTCTTTTGCCAGCACATGCCATGTTCAGTGTTTAAAAGTAATTATATGTTATGTTGATCATTTATGGTTTAAATATGATTTATTGTGTTATGTTTGAGTTAGAAAACCACATATGACATCCGATTGACTTGAGATTTTGATGTGATATGAGAATCATTATTTTAAAAGTGAGTTTCAAGTTTTATAACTTTCTAAGTAAATATGGATTTATGGTGAATTTTATAAGTTTAGAAAATGATTAATTTGGTTTTAAATATTTTAAATGGTTAAAATATGTTTTCGGCCCAAAAATATGGATAGAGAGAAGAAAATGACTAAATTGATTTAATTTGATTTTTGTGGATTTTTCCTAAGATTTTAGGGGAGTCAAATAAATTATTTTAAGTATAAAAGGCTTATTTACTTAATTAAAATGAGTTTAAAATAGGTTAAAATGTAAAATTATTTGATATTAAATTTCTGACTTGCGATAGTAAATTTCAGAAAGAAATTGGTAAAGCAATTGTCAACCAATCACGTTTTGACAAATAATATAAGTTAGGTGAAAAAGAGTTACTTTATAAAGCATAAAATCAGTCTTTGTTCTAAAAGTATGCTTACGAAAGGGTTGCCTCTTTTGAAACCCTTCGATACCTTAGCTGCCGCATTATTAACTTTCGCTTTAGTTAGAGGCCACTTTTTACAACCTTTAAACAATGCATGCGAGATGGGAGACTTTTATCTTCGTACCTTCCGCTAATATTGAAGCCACCTTTCCCAATGTTTTCGAAAGCATTGACTTAGCCGCTTTTACTAATAGTTTCGAAGGCAATGGTTTCGAAAGGATAGTTTCGAAGCTACCCTCTTCTCCAATTCTTTTACTTGAGACCAATACTTTCGAAAGTGATTTTGTTGCCCATGTTCCCTTTGACCCTATAGTTTTATTAAGTGTTGAACTCAATGATTTTGAAAGGGATGCTTTCAATGATTTTGAAAGCGGCTGTTTGAGGTTTAAACGATGGTCTTGAAGGTATTGTTTTGGCTTTATAGCCTAATGTTTTCTAAGTTAGAAAGGGCTTTAACTTATTTTAAAGGGGTTGATAGCCCTATTGATTTTAGGTTTTCATCAACATTGTTTTGTATAAAGCATATATAATGACATAAGTATTTTGAGTAAAGCATAGAGTATGATTTCCTTGTTTTAAAAAGATATGATTTCAAGGGTTAAATCATTTGTAAAGATTGTTTTCAAGGAAATAAAATTTGAATAGGGTGGTCAGCCCAGATATTTGCTAAAAGAATGACTCAGGTATTAGAAGACCAGATGAGACCGGTGTGGGGTCGTGCCTATACTTTAGCTAGTAGCCTCTAGCTAATATAAATCCAAAATTCCAGTGTGTAAAGCTTTGTCATAGGTAAGACTAAAATGATGTTACACACAGAAAGGAATATATAGAGTAGAGATAGGTTATTGATGAACCCGCAAAACCATTAGGTAAGTTGACTATAGGAGAAGTAAGTTAAGGACAGACCGTCCAGTATTGTGTCTAACAGAAGTTAGAATATTTATCATGTCTGGTAGGCACGAGTCAGCCAGTGGTTAATAGTCGGCCTGATAAAACTATGATGTTCAGACGGATAGTCCATTGATTACCTGATTTATATGCATATATGTTATTGCTATTGTTGTTATAATCAGTTTGATTGCAAGATTTTGATTTGCAAAAGATATCCTTTTAAAAGGATATTAGTGAGGGGAAACCCGTTCCCCTAAGCGGCATGGTCTCGCTTAATATCAGTAAACCAAGATGTAATAGAATTATTCACACCAGGCTTTATGTCTGACTCGAAGTTTATGTTTTCCCCTTAAACTCTCGGGTGCTCAAAATTTAATTTGAATAGATTGAGATTTAAGGTATTTTAGGTTTTAGTAGGTGATGAATAATGCTTCTGAAGATATGCAGGAGGCATGGATTAGTTATTTATAAGTCTATCCATTATTATTTCCGTTGTGATGTATTTATTGACTGGTATGTCTATTTAATACTCTGATCATCCAAGGGGCCATCTACATATGTTGCTCTTGGCATATTTTGTAATAATTATATTATCTGAACCTGGGAATTATTTTGGGATTATGTAATTGAATATGAAATATTGATTTGAAATGCAATCAGAAAAGCTATTTGAAAACTATGTTGATTTTATTTCATATTCATGTGCTTCTGATATTATGGATACCATTAACATTACCGTATTTTATCACCGGAAGTTAATACTATAGATGACTACAGCATTTGTAGCGGTTAGCTTCGGACCTCAAAATAAGGGATGTTATAGCTTCTTTCATTCATTTACGATAGCCTTTTTTCTACACTGAGTATGGCATCCTTTAGTTTAAAATTTAAATTTGAACTTTACCAACATGGTTGGCTCAGTGGTTGATGGTTTAGACTGCAAGATCAGAGGTCATGAGTTTGATCCCTAAGATCGATACTTGTTGGCATTAATGAACCGTGTTTTACAAAAATATTAAAATTTCGGGTGTAACTCCTGCCCTCTCCCCTCCCCCAATAATTTTGTTATGCTTTAGTTTAAGTAAACTATACATTTTAACTTTATCACTTCCTCTTTTGAATTGTTATTTCCTTTTTCTTTGCTCTTCATTATCCTGCAAACCCATGAACTTTTTTAGAATTTAATTTTAGAACAAATCATTGTATTTACTAATGATTTTGGTTTTAGTTGGCTTGGCTTTTATCCTTTATAGTGCCTTTATAGATGTTAACAATTTTGGTTTGATTTTTAATCTCATGCTTTGTTCCAAGAAAAGGACTTTCGCAAATCTGTTTTCTTTATTACATAATGTTTCACTAGCCTTTGGTTGAATAATTTTATTACTTCGGTTGTGGGTCCTTTAACTTAAATGGTTGCTTTGGATAGACCCGGAGGAGGGACCAAAGGCCGACTTGATGACTTGTATTCACTTTGAGTGGGTTCTTTGGCTAGGCCTGGAGGCGGAACTAAAGGCTCACTTGATGATTATCCATATTCTTTTAGATAACTTTCTTTGGCCAAGCCTAGAGGCGAGACAAAAGACTTGTTTTACCGCATGTACTCTTTAGATGGTTGTTTTGGCCAGGTCTAAAGGCGAGACCAAAGGCTTATTTGACCACCTTTCTCTCTAGATGGTTGCTTTGGCCAGGCTCGGAGGCGGGACCAAAGGCTTAGTTGACCAATTCTTTGTTAGGAGCCTTGGAACTTGGTCAAGGATTTTCAACGCCCCTGGGTGTGAGGTAAGCATTTGCTCAAAGAACCTTACTAACCTCGTTAGGTCAGGAGTTCTATCGAGCATAATGCATCTCAAACTAGGGGTCGCCTCTTCATTTAAAGACGGCATGAGTACGTTTTATATAGATTTTCCTTTAATGACATTTTGAGTAAAAACTATCTTGTAATCCAGTTTGAAAACTTTGGAAAATTCCTTTTGACCCGACCTCTAATGGGTATACCGAGGAAAGTTTATTGATTTTTAAAAACTGATTTTTCAAAAATTTGTTTTGGAAATTTCTTTTTTAAAAAAACTCATTTTTAAAAAGATTTTCTAGCTTTGAAAATATTTTCTGCACTCTAAAGCCTTTCCCGATTACTGAACCTAAAGTTGATTTCTCATAACACATTCTCCTTTATTTATCCAAAGTTATGAACTATTGCCTTAAATGCTCTGCATTACATGTCCATGTTATTACATTTCCATTGGGTCAACTAATCAGTAAGTTCCCAGAGGTATAACTTCATGAATGACCGATGGTCATTCTCAGTTTGGTTCCAAAGGGTCATCTGGTGGATTTTTTATATTTGTCATTACTCTTCTAAGCGCCAAATATCCTTTTTCAAATGCTCTTCCTCTCACTTCTGAGTTATAATATTTAGAGATTCTCCGTTAATATTCTACAGTCTGTAATGTAGCTTAATCTCTTAACTCATTGATTAAATCCAAGGATACCTTTTTTAATTCTCGATTTGGCCCCTAAATATATGCAATTATCCGATGTGATGGGATTTCGACTTCCAGTGGTAACATTGCTTCAAATCCATAGAATAAATAGCAATTGATAAATAATTATTAAGGCTCAAAAATGGAATTTGAGCAGACATCAGGATTTGATTACGAAACTTGCACCATTATGTTCATGGCGATTTTTTGAGCTCATACATGGAGTTTGATGACTGGAGTTTGAATAAAGAATTTATTAGCGTTTGAATTTTTGAAATGTAAATAATTAAATAGTTATTAAAAAGAAAATAACTAATAAACCACGTAAATTCCACCAGTCGACTCCTCCTTGGGCCGATCACCGCTAGCAGTCGACCGCCTATAAAAGAGCGGTTGACCAGTTGGAAGAGTGGTGGTTAGGGTTGAACCTCGACTGAACGATCTAAATTTAACAAATGTAAATCTAACGGATGCAATTGATTCCAGCTACTATAAATACAAGCTTAGCCCCTCACTTTACTTCTCATAATTTCTGATCAAAGCCGCAGTGCTCTACCATTTTCCTTTCTCCACTATTTCTATTAATTATAAACTATTATATACACACACACACACACACACAGATATATATATATATATATCGGAGATGGGCAAAAAATAAAGGAGAAGAAGAGAATGAGTGAATCGATACTGCGGAAAAAGGTAAATTTTATAATTTAAATCTTCCACTTAATTCAAATCTCCTCTTAGATATGTAATTCTAATAGATAAGAAAATATCTTATTATACAGATTTTTGGATTGAAAAGGAAAAGGAGTCCAATAAAGGGATGAATTCAAATTTAGGGGATTTGGAAAGCTAGAAAGATGGGTGGGAAATTATATGAAGAGGAGGGTTGTGATAGGCTTGGTGAGCCAACATAAAAACCATAGCCTCTCTTATGCAAATGGAACCTTATTATATTTTTTTGAGGCGTAACCCTTTTAGTGACATGTCATATCGAGGCTTGGGTATGGTGATAAATGAGCAAGGGCTGGGTCACCACTCCCATAGTGGCGCACCATATCAAGGCTCGGGTATGGTGATAAATATGCAAGGACTGGGTCGTCGCTCCCTTAGTGGCGCGCTACATCGACGCCCCGATGTATTAATAAATGAGTAAGGGTCTTCGCACTTTACTTGTCAAATGCGAGGGGCAAGGAAGCTATTCGATGAAAGTAGGATTCGGTTAAGTATTTGGAATGTAGGATCCTTAACAGGAAAGTTAAGAGAGATAGTTGATACTTTGAATAGGAGACGTGTAAATATCTTATGCGTTCTGGAGACCAAATGGGCGGACCAAAAGGTGAAGGAGGAGGAGAACATAGGCTTTAAGTTATGGTACACGGGAAAAGAATGTAACAAGAATGGGGTAGGCATCTTAATTGACAAGAACCTTAAAAATGAGTGGTCGGCGTTAGGAGACAAGGGGACAGGATCATTCTAGTCAAGCTGGTAGTTGGTGATATGGTTCTGAACGTCATTAGTGCCTATGCCCTACAAGTAGGCCTAAGTGAAGCCGTCAAGAGGAATTTCTGGAAAGAGTTAGATGTCATGGTTATAGATGTTCCTAGTAGTGAGAAACTTTTCATAGGAGGAGATTTCAACGGCCATATTGGTACAACTAGTGGGGGGTTTGAGAGAGTGTATGGTGGTTCTGGATATGACGATAGGAACTAAGAAGGAGAAGAAATATTGAATTACTCTATTACTTATGACCTCATGATAGCTAATACCTTCTTTAGAAAGAGACAATCGCACTTAGTTACTTTCAGTAGTGGTCAACACTCTAGCCGGATTGACTTTATCCTTACTAGAAGAGATGAAAAACGAGCTTGTGTAAATTGCAAAGTTATACATAGAGAATGTGTCGTCTCACAACATCAGCTTTTGATATCTGAGTTTCATCTTCGAATACGTGTTCGACAGGATAAAGGAGCCAAGATTAGTCGGATGAAATGTTGGAAGCTCAAAGGAGACACCTCATGGGTGTTTAAGGATAGAGTAATGGAAGAAGAGGCATGGAATATGGAAAGAGAAGCAAATGACATGTGGGATGAAATGGCAATGCGCATTCGGAAAGTGGCTACCAAGATGTTTAGGACGATGAAAGGAAATAAATGCAAACCTAAAGATTCATAATGGTGGAACAGTGATGTGCAAAATGCTACCAATGAGAAGAAGGAATGTTATAAGTGCTTATATCATCATAGGAGCGAGGACAACATGCAAAAGTACAAAGTGGCAAAGAAGAACGCAAAGAGAGCAGTGAGTGAAGCAATAGGTCGGGCGTATGAAGATCTATATCAAAAGCTAAGTATGAAGGAGGGTGAAAAAAGCGTTTATAGGATAGCTAAGCTCCGCGAGAGGAAGATGACAGACTTCAACCAAGTTAAATGCATCAAGGATGACAATAATATACTTTTGATGAAGGACGATGAGATAAAAAATAAATGAAGAGATTACTTTGATAAGTTATTCAATGAAGAAGGCGATAGCACTACGATCGAGTTGGACAACTATTTTGATGACACCAGTAGACATTTTGTTCGGAGAATTCAAGAGTCTGAGGTAAAGGAGGCACTAAAAAGAATGAAAGCGGGCAAGGCATTGGGGCCTGATGACATCCCCATTGAAGTGTGGAGATGGAGGGATAGCCTGGCTAACTAAGTTGTTCGATAATATTTTCAAATCAAACAATATGCCAGATGAGTGGAGGAAAAGCATATTAGTTCCAATCTTCAAGAATAAAGGAGATATTCAAAGTTGCACAAACTACAGAGGAATTAAGCTTATGAGTCATACAATGAACCTTTGGGAGAGAGTCATTGAACATCGATTAAGAAGGATGCCAAGCGTTTCAAAAAACCAATTTGGTTTCATACCTAGGAGGTCGACCACGGAGGCGATTTTCTTGATAGACAACTTATAGAGAGGTTTAGGGAGAAAAAGAAGGATCTACACATGATATTTATCGATTTGGAGAAAGCTTATGACAAAGTACCAAGAAAGGTTATGTGGTGGGCTCTAGAAAAGAAAAGAATCCCAACAAAGTACATTACCCTTATCAAGGATATGTACAATGACGTTGTGACTAGTGTCAGAGCATGCGAGGTGAAACTAGTGACTTTCGCATTAACATAGGATTACATCAAGGATCAGTTTTAAGCCCCTACATTTTTTCCCTAGTGATGGATGAGGTTATGAAGGGTACATAAGGAGAGATCCTTTGGTGTATGCTCTTTGCTGATGATGTTGTGCTAATTGACGAAAGTAGGATTGGGGTTGATAGACAACTAGAGCTGTGGAGACAGACTTTAGAATCAAGGGGTTTTTGGCTTAGCAGAACTAAAACAGAGTATATGAAGGGCGAGTTCGGCGGTGTTAGGTTAGAGGATGGAGATGTCACTCTAGCCGGACAAGTAGTGCCCAAGAAGGAATCCTTTTGATATTTAGGATCAATGTTGCAGTATGATGGTGAGATTGATGAAGTGTTAGTTTTAGATTCGAGCGGGATGTGTGAAATGGCAATAAGCATTTGGCATTCTCTGTGACAGAAAAGTCTCACAGAAGCTTAAAAGAAAGCTTTATAGATGACAATCAGGCATGTGATGTTGTATGGTGCAGAATGTTGGCCTATAAAAAGTCAACACGCCTAGAAGATAAGTGTAGCAGAGATGCATATGCTGCGATGGAGCTACGGTCATATAAGAAGAGACCAAATTAGAAATGATGATATACATGATAAACTTGGAGTAGCACCAATTGAGGAGAAGGTAGTCCAACACCGCTTAAGATGGTTTGGACATCTCCAACAGAGGCCTCCCGAAGCACCTATGAGTGTTGGAATTATAGGCCGCGCCGAATGCTCAAAGAGAGGTAGAGGTCGACAAAGGTTGACATGGGAGGAAGTAGTAAAAAGGACTTAAAGGATTGGACTATATCTAAAGAGCTGGTGTCAGACAGGAGTGCGTGAAAGTTAGCGATCCACGTACCAAAACCATGAGCTAAGAGTTTTTTTTGCTTAAGGTTGGATTAGGGGTAATGTTATAAGTTTTAGATTATAGGACGAGTGAATGAGGCCCTAGGACGTAGTGTTTGGTCTTCGATCAATATTACTATTACTATTATTATTATTATCATTATCATCATGGATTTTTTAATATATATATATTTATTTATTTATTTTACTTAGTTATTATTATTACGAGTATATATGCATGCCCAGGTGGACCTACATCTAATCATAATGTGCATGCATTAACCAACAACGTGTTTCTATATGAAGTGCTGAGCAAACATAAATGGTTGTCATTATGTTAGTAAAATATATGTTTATACATCTTATAACAATTGTATAAATGTAGTACCGACTATACAGAAATAAGTTTCTTCCATGAACAAAACAAAAAATAAATCACTAAAATAACATAGATAACCAACTAAGTTACGCGACTAAGTTACGCATAGAAATAAATATTTGGAGTTTCTTTAGGAATTTAAATATTGAGCTAAATATCCAATGCAAATTGAGAAATGCATAGTGGTTATGATTGAACAAAATTAATGGATTGAGATACACAGTTTAAGCAACATAATTTCAACATTTCCAAATATTTTAAAGGTTTGTAGAAGGTAACTAAATGCATATATATCACAATAATGCTTCAGCAACAGAAGATTACATGACTACATAGTCGACGGTTAGAAATAAAACTTTTGAACTCCAACATTTGAAGCTTGTGAGTTAGTTGTAGTAATCCGAACCAAAAAAAATTCATGTCAAAATAAGAACCACTTGCTACTTTGTCATCAACAGTCACAAAATTTTGCCTATAATCAAGTACATCATTTAATAATTGTAATTTCACATTAAATACATATACATAATCAAAACTACAACTTCCAATTTCAGTAATAGTAACACAAATAAATTCTTACGATATTGCAAAAACAGTAGTTTGAGTTAGAAGAACTATATGTATAAATTAGTATCAAGCAAGTATTATCATGAATGGTTTATTCCTCATGGCATCAGCATTTAATGTTATTGATCCTAAAATCTAGCAGATGAGACTAATCTGAATTATGAGCAGTTAATGTCTTCATCCAACTTTATAATTTTGTAAGTCTTCTCAACGATTGCCTATCTTCTATACCAAAGGACTTAGTTTTCTTCATTTTGAATATCACGGACCAGTTTTAATGATATTGTTAAGTGCTTATAGGTTATGAGTTGATCATATTCAGCTGATAAGATGAAATATAACCAGATCAGGTCTAGACACAGCCAGAGAAAGCAATACAATTCAACACCTCCATTTGTTATATGATCGCCCTTTTTTCGAGCAATTAACAAAGAACCCATTAATTGGTGAACTAAAGTACCATGTGTGTTAAATGACAGTAAGCTTTTAACCATTTTCAACCAAGATCAATTATCAAAAATGATAATTTGGTCAAAGTAAATGTTTACCAAATATTACAGAAAGAGTGCCGCGACAGTTTAATATCTAGGAAGTTACACACATTGTTTATAACATAACCAAATTCATTGTCTATATCATAACCAAATTCATTGTCTATAAGTCGCATGACATCAAATTCTATTTATTATGATGATGCATTTGATAAATTTCATTTTTCATTGAATTGGAGAGTTGATTTTACTAAACTCTTTAAACTGCATAAGTAACATTAATGAACAATTTGACAACAGTCATTTTATTTGTCAATATCTTTTAGTTTCAACCATACTAATAATAAAATACGTAAAAATGAAATGCGCAAACGGATTAGAATAAAGTTTTAATATATACGAAAGTACATTTGCATATGAGCCAGTGGTACAGTAACTACATTAAGCTAACAGTAATTTGGTTCAGCAGTAGTAATATTTAAAAAATACATAAATTAGTCATGAAAAGATCTCAGTAACATTTCGGTAGAAATTTTTCATCCCAAAATAATTCAAATGCAGAGACGTGCCTCAAAATGGGACGTACCTTGGATCCAGTCTTGCAAATAGTCATGACTGGAAATATAGAATGAATCTTTCATAAATTCTATTCTGTTTCTATCTATTTTTTTGGATTTACCTATTCACCTTTGTAAATTCATTTTACAAATCTTTCATAACTTTACCGCTCACTGATACAAAATTATACAACTTGCATGATTTCTTCATAGCATCCATGCTTTTCCCATTTCAAACTTTCAGCTACCATGATATATAATCTTAGGTTGAATGATTTTTAAATGACTGTTCATTTTACTACAACATGGCATAAAATTTTATATTACATAACTAAAGTACAAACTGTATCATACACTTTTTTTCATTTTTGGCATACACTAAAAATGTACAAACTGTGTATAACTAAAAAAGTACAAAATGTGGCTCGTTTGGGAGAATGTCTTTTAATTGGCCATGTTCCCTTCGCTCTAGTCCCATTCCAACGGCTATCTCCTCGTATAGAATCTTAAGAATCTTCTTCAACATGTCTAAAAAAGAATAAAAGTGATGGATAGATCACTGTAAGCTATAAAAGAGAATATCATACAAAAGGATAAAAAGAAATACACATTAAAACATCAACGAATTTAACTTGTACTAAAACTATTGCAAGTAGTTTTAAATATTTACTCCTGTTAACCAAAAGAAGTTTAACTTAAATGATTTTGATAGATTGACAAATGTATGATAGCATGTCGTGAATGAAGTAAAAGCAAACAACAAAAAGAGCATCTGTTGTGTAAATAAAAGATATATATTTATGTATCATTTTTATTGTGTTAATTCTCTAAGCAACATATACATTAGGTTAGGACTTGCGAATAGAAATACAAAAACAACTCATTGGGACCTTCAGTCAAGAAATTAATGTTGTCAAATAAGGGTCATAAAATATGGATCAGTCTTTTCTTAGAGCACTGATTCCAATTCGTACATACTGACATATTACCTTTCCTAATTTAAAATGAAGGAATTTGGGATTATTGACTATATTGCACATCAAGCCAGACCAAGTAACTACGAAAATTCATATATGGAAGATATCATAAATGGCATTTAGTTAGCAACAAATATGTCAACCATTTAACTATCAACCTTATATATGCCAAAACATTTATTTGGAAAAAAAATCATATCATAAATAGCATAAGTTCGACCGTATATACCATAGAAGTGTAAATAACGATGTTAAATGACTGTAAATATGATTGAGATATGTATGGAAAATTAACACAATTAATTCATAATCTCACAACAATCAAACATAACCAAGTTAAAGTTTTTCTTAATTTGATTGTCAAGATTAGTGGAGTCATTGTGGTGGCCTACAAAAAGTAGGCATGCTGACAAATAGTCATATTAATCATAGTTTGTTTCTTCATTTTGAACCATTTTATCCACACCTTTAACAAATACACTTAATACAAACACAAATTATTTATTGTAACTATGAAAGGCATTGATTTTATTATCATTAAACAACATAAAACCAAATATACACCTTAAACCCTGAAATTCAGGAACTACAATTACAATATATCCTCCAAATGCATACCCTTGCAAGGAAAAACTTAACACATCAAATAACAGTATACATCGTAGTATAAAGTAGTTGAATAAAAAAACAATAAGGTTGACTTCAAAGTAAACCCTTGAAATGTAAATTAAAATTTAACTTCAGGAGTTTAAATTGGCGAATTAAAGGAAAATAAGGCAGAACATATTGGTCACTTTATTTTTGTTAACAAATCACAATATATTTAAAGTTATAATGAGAAATAATCAATTACAGGTGATATTATGTTGAAGGTAAAAATGTGAAGGTTTTGATTCCCATATTAGAACGATGGGATGTTATAGCTCAAAGTAAGAAATTTAATTCTATATGATATCAGAGTGTGAGATCTTAGATGAGTCCCAAGGGCATCTAACTAAACTATTGAGTGTAATTTTACAAAGTGGATGGTTAATTTTGACCAATTGGTAGCACTATTAATGAACATGGCCTAGGAGAACAGTAAGACAACAGTAAAAGATTTCAATAAGCTAGTTAACTGAAAATAAAATAAAGTAAGTGCAATCAAACATAAACTTAATTAAATATAAGGTAGGTTACGATTACAAAAACCTAAGTAGAAGAATTACTTTCATCACAAAAAATCAAAAACCCTTGTTCTGATCGTATAGATGGAAAGAATTGCGTCATCTAATCCCAAGGGAAAAGATCAATTGTGCAAAGAACGCATTTTTATTGCCAAAAAGTTATGTATAGTTCTTTTTAGTAAACAGGAAGAAATAAGAAAGAAATATGCAAATTTGGGCAAAAATCAAATTAGTCGACTGACCTTATCAATCAATTAAACGATTTAACTAACCTTATCAACATCAATGAATTGCGCCATTAAGATTGCTTCATTCAACTCGCCATTCAGAAACCCAATTTTTGACTGAAAAATCATTGGTCTGACCTTCTATGAAATAAAAATATGTATAGTAATATTAGATAAAAAATAAAGAAGTGATCGCGATATGAGATAGAATAGGATTTGGGAGAGATCGCTTATCATGGTTGTTCATTGAGAAGTTACGACGATTTGAGATGATACTTGGTTTCAGGACAATGAGAACTGCAACAGCTTTAAACAAATTTTAACAGTTTTTAGTCCCACATCGTTCAAAATATATTAATGGTTGATGTATATAAGCTAAGGGATGAAGATAAAAGTTGTTCTAATAATATCCAATCAGGTTGAGATGATAACAGTTGGCGTTCAAATTGAAAGTCAGCTCAGTTCAAACAATTTTATATACTGCAGTTGTACTATAATTTGCAGCCCAAACACAATCAATTATATATAGCATTGAAATTAATATTGTTGCATTTTATTTAATTATTATATCTATGCAAGATCTTTTGAGTTATAAGCTTATAAAGAATGTGTTCAATTAAAATCTTGCCTACATATTCTGTAAGTTAAGTGATTAGAATTTAATGGTATTTACACCCTAATCTGGAAATTTGGAAATCGGTCCCTAAATTTGTTAAGTGGAATGTTGATAAAATTATAAGCTTTATTTCAGATTTTTGATAATTGGGTTGTAAATTATTAGTATTAATTTAGATCGCCGAAATTCGACTTGGAATGTGAATTTCTATGTTTTAATTTATTTGGAGCATTGTGGGTATAGTTTAGTTTTATCTATTTTCACGTAAATTTCCATATATAATCTAGTTCCACAACTATGTATAAAAAGTACGACGTTTGGAATAAAAAGAAATATATCAAATTGAAAGAGATGAGTAAAGTACAGATGTTCTTCTCCATAGTTTGCATTGTCTATTTCAAAATAAAGAAAATAGATAATTCCTTGTGATTTCAAACGCGGCAAAAGTCTCATTTCCAGATCATTTATAGAAATTTATAACTGTAACCCTTTTAAGGAAGGATGGCTCTAGTATATTAAAATGTGGAAATGAATGTTCATTACAGAATGTACATATAAGCATATACTTTGAAATTTCTAAATGTAAGAATTAATGAGTTAGAAATAGGAATACACACACAAGTATAATCATGTCTACCGACTAAAAATATAATTATAAATAGGGTAACGAATAAAGTGCAATATGCGTCGGTATTCGTATTAGTTATAATTAGGACGACTAGTTATTAATAGCGTAGTAAATCATAAATCTAGGAGGTTGAAATGGAAATGAGACAGTAATTCCAAAATTTATGAACAATGATTGCAAATTTAGTAAGCAATAAATATGTAGTTGATAGGAAGTTATAAGAATTAAATGAGGACATAAATGCTTTTAGTAGGACCGATTAAAGAATTTAATATGGCATTTATAGAAAAAAATAGGCATAATAAGTTGGATTTGAAACGAGTAGTTAAATGTCGTTAGTAATTGTACAATTTGAATAATAATGGACATTTATTATGGACAATTGACACTTATAAGATATAGAAGGAAGTGAGGAATACAGGAAACAAGCGTATAAAATAGGAACAGGTTCGCAGTGAACAAGTGAATTAAATACTAGTAAATAAACTCAGGAGGCAGTATATTTTCATAGTAGGAAATTATATAGCCTCAATAATACGTTTAGGATGAGCGCGAATTAGTAGATCTAGACCAATATTTAGGCCTTGGATAATTGGTTTGGTTTAAAATGGGTTGGGATGCATGGTCAGTAGAGTTACATAATAGAAGTCTGCCCTTCACCTAGAGAGTACCAATTGTTGTGTATATGTAATACCGATGTGGAACATCTCCAAGCATAGGACCCATGGGGAAGGGATATACATTTGCTTATAGGTATGGGAAAATATACCAAGGGTTCGCCTTAGATTTGAAGTATTAAATGGCTCGGTAGGGATGTCAATGGGTTTACTTCAGGGTAGAAGGTATTAAATGGCCGTTGGGTCTACCTCGTCTCTATATAAGAAGTCTTAAATAACCTACAACTTGACCTAATAGGGAAATTAGGTTTGCTTCGTTTCTAAGGAGAGGTATTAAGTAACTAGGATGGGTATTTTTTGGCTTACGTTAGGATAGTCTAAATAGGATTTCGGCTGTGGGAGGATCGACGGGATATATCCGTGTAGTTGTTAGACCAGTATTTAGTAGTAGGGCTAGCATATAGGCTTTAACCACCAGCGATCCCAAGCGATCATTAGCAAAGACTTGGGTTATGTCCTGATGGATTTCACTTCCTAATACTATAGAATCCGTATGGGATATGCAAAGACCTCAAAGTTTTATCTATTTTTTGTTTGTTGGAGGATGGCTAGTTTACCCTTAAATAAGTCTTTAAGATGCGTTAGTAACACGATAATTAAATTATAAAGTCGTTTTTAGAGGTCATCGGTCACTATAGCTAGGGCTAATTGACTAGCGATTATGTTACGAAGAGCCCGCTTTGGTTTGTGGTATCAAATGACTATTGGGTTCTACCACCTCCTTATTCAAGAAATATTAAGTAGTTAGTGTTTTCTTTTGGGTAGTACAACGCTTATATATATATATGCATGTATATATATATGGTTCTACCTCGGAGAATGTTAGATATGTCGTACACGCATATGGAATTAAAAAAATAAGCCATAACACAAAGAAAAATTATTTTTGGTAGTGCATAAAAAATGCTACCAAAACTTATGGTAGACTTTTGATAAACGCAGTTATAAAGCCCGCAACTAAAAATCCATGATTTTTAGTTGCATTTATTTCAACGCCATATAAATCCTTTTATTGCACCGTTTCTCAAACGTCACATAAATCTTTTTGTACCGTTTTAAAAACGCGACCAAAAGGTTTTTTAGCGCTACCAATAGAGTTTCCAACTTTACCCCTACTTTACGGTTGCGTTTACTCAACGCCACTATATGTATTTCTGTAGCGTTTTTGAAACGCCATTAAAAGTTGTTGATCATTTTGCACCATTTTTTCATGCTATTATTTCATGTTGATGGTCTATTTTGTTTCTACTATATCAATCAACAATCACTCACATAATCGTCATATTCAAACAATTAAAAAACATATGAATCATATAATCAAATAAGTTATCCATAACCATTCTAATACAATATTTTTTTGATAAAATGACCAAACTCACATACAATAACCATTCGTATACAAACACACACCTAGTACTAATAAAATGTTATACCAAACTGGTGCAAACAAAACACTTGATTACCCATAATTCTTTGTTGCATGCACAAGTGAAAGCTAGCACCATAGTAGTCTAACCTTGCTCCCTTCGGAAATCCAATGCCTGCACAAGTGAAAGCACAACATATAGTGAAACAATTATGTTAATTCGTGGGACTTCAAATCTAATATCAAACATCTACAACATTGTACGAGTATATCATATTATAAAAAATGTCATATAAATAATCAAAGTTATAAACGAAATGAAATAAATAAAGTCCAATCTTACAGTTATATATAAAATGTTGTTAAATTAGTTATATTATTATTATTTATAAAATTTAGTTAACTTAAACTTAGTTAATTTTATGAAACTTGTTTAATTTTAACAAAGCCTAGTTAATTTTTATTAACTTGGTTAACTTAATTTATTATTATTATTATTATTATTATTATTATTCAAACTCAGTTAACTTAATTATATTATTATTATAAACTTAGTTAAATTTTATAAACTAAGTTAATTTATCATCATCATCGTTATTTATAGATCTTTGTTAAATTAGTTATATTATTATTATTTATAAAATTTAGCTAACTTAAACTTAGTTAATTATAACAAAAATTAGTTAATTTTAATTAACTTGGTTAACTTAGTTAATTTATTATTATTATTACTAAAACTCGGTTAATTTAATTATATTATTATTATAAACTTAGTTAATTTTTATAAGCATAGTTAATTCATCATCATCATCATAATCATTGTTATTATTTATAAAACTTTGTTAAATTAGTTATATTATTATTTATAGAATTTAGTTAGCTTAAACATAACTAATTTTATAAAACTTGTTTGATTTTAACAAAACTTGGTTAATTTTTTAACTTGGTTAATTTAGTTAATTTATTATTATTAAAAAAACAAGGTTAATTTAATTGTATTATTATTATTAGTATTATTATTATTAATATAAACTTGGTTAATTCATCATTGTTGTCATCATTATTATTTATAAAACTTTGTTAAATTAGTTATAGTATTATTATTTATAAAATTTAGTTAACATAAACTTATTTATATTATTATTATTATTATTATTATTATAAACTTAGTTAATTCATCATCATCATCATCATTTATAAAACTATGTTAAATTAGTTATATTTTTGTTATTTATAAATTTTAGTTAACTTAAACTTAGTTAATTTTATTGAAGTTATTTAATTTTAACAAAACTTAGTTAATTTTATTAGATTGGTTAATTTATTATTATTATTATTATTATTATTATTAATTTAGATGTAAAAAGAACAGCTAGTAAGGAATAAATGAAAGAAGTTGTCAAAATCTGATGGTTGTCAAGACTACACAAGCATCAACTACTAACAATTTCCCTGGACAGTGTAACACCTACCTGAGCCAAACAATTTCTTGACCATTTAACTCTGAGTTGTTTTAACAACCATTGGTTATGCCATAATGAAATCAAAAGAATCAGAACTACTTGGAATTTAAGTTGTTGTGCCTCCCTAAATAATGGAAAAATAACCAATTTCTCCGTCAAACCCAACAAGTAATGATTAAAACATATTTTTTTCTTTTACTATAATCTTAAAAACGCTAACTTTAGGGTACCTATTATGAAAATTAATAGTATGAAAATTAATATTATGACATATGAATCGCTATAAAAGTTGTGGATGACTATGTCTGATGACATGTGACAATATTAGAGCACTATTTATGCAACAAGTTCAAAATGCACTATTATAGGCTAATAAGAAATGGTGGTTATCTAAATTCCAAAAATGAAGCATGAAAAAAATAAAACCTAATAGAGAAAAGGAAGTAATCCATGAGCCAAGTGGACCCATCTTGGTGGAGCTATATCTAAATGAGGTGAGTATATCTGTAACAATAATAAACACCCACATTTTATTTCTGACTATTTTATCCACTTGAATAACCCAAAAAATGAATCACTTCCAGGGAAAATTTATGATAAACGATACATGGTCTGCAGAAAGGAAAACAAACTAACAATCTATAACAAATAAACTGAAACCGACATTATGTGTAAAAGAGATAATAAAAAAAATAAAGTTATCACTATTATGTGTAAACTAAAACTGACATTATATAATAGAACCACACCTTATGTGCATTTATAACATGAACTTAGTGGACGAAACTGACGTTATATGATCATTATTGCATTAATGGTTAAAAACATACATCCTGCAGTCAAATAAATTGAAACAAGTATAATATTATTGCATCAACTTTTGAAGAAAGTCTAAGAAGTGTACATCCTCCTCCAACAATAATCCCTTCTTCAACAGCATCCTAAACACAAAAAAGAAGGGCGGCTTCCAATTGAGATTATCAATTACAAGGTAGAACTAATGTAAATAAACTGGAAACCATTTTTGAGCAAAAGAATATTGAGCACCAAGTAGAAAATGAAATAAAAATAAAGTATAATTCCCCTATATTTTTTCTATCCTTTCTCTGTTTATTCACTTCCATTATTCCTTTCTTCTAGTCCATTTTTGCAATCACCACATATTAATCATTATGACTGTATCTTTGAAATATTGGTACTAATTTGCTTAACATATAACTCAGACACGAATCCTGATATGTACCTTTATAAGTGCTACAGGGAACTTGTTAAAACTATAATACTCACAACCATTTCATTCACTAAATAAATAAATCAAATTAACCCTTAAAATAGCGTGAACAAGATTCCGGATACATCTTGTACTTCAAAAATATTTAATTGATAGCTAACAAAAGTAATGTTGCTGACTATGCTATATAACATCAAAACCTAACATCACTAATTTATGAAGATAAGTACTAACACGAAGTCCGAACTTAATGAAGATCAGAACAGGCATACATGCTATTAAGATAATACAAAGACTTCTAAATATATAGGCTTTCAATTTTTTATGGTGTTCTAACCAAAATATTACACAATATGAAACAAAAAGGGATTAAAATAATAACCATCTTTCTTTCAGGGTGTACTGCTCTAAAAGATTTTTCTTCTCCTCTACAGTAAGGACCCGATGCTCTAGAACTTGAATATTTCCTTGATAAGCTCCAAAATATATGCCTTTGCAAAAGTTTTGTCGCCCCAAAACTTGAGATCGTATAAAGTTTTTACATAAGATAAACTCATATGCGACAAAATATTCTAAATCAGGCCATCATTACATGTTCAAACTGTTATATGTTTAGAATTGCAAGTTTGAATGCTTAGAGTTCATACTTATTCATAGCGACATGCGTATTTAAGAAATTCTAGTGAGATTAGTTTTACCCCTAGGCACTCATGTGCATAGCGGTCTATATGTATTTGAAAGGACAATGTTTAAGACCTATCTAAAACTTCACACTTTTATCACTTCTCAAGTATATCTGAAGTTATAAGCTTGGGAGGCATTTGAAAACTATATACTACATATCTAAAATCTCTTCTTAACAGAACCTGAAGTTTATTTTTTTTGAAATTATGCATATAGTAAAAAGTTACAAATACTCAAAACTACATATTTGTTAGAGACATATGAATCCGAAATTCACATGCTGCCTAGTACTTTACTTATTTGAAATCATAAAGCACCGAGTTCATTTAAATTATATAAGTTTAGAACTATATATTATAAACACCTTCCAAGATTTTTATATACCCATAGGCTAATAAGTGTCAGACTCGATTTTCATAAGAAACCTTATCCATATGCCCAGAACTACATATATTCGAAACTTCACATTTCCAAAACAACATAAAACCATGTACTCTTTTACAAGCAGGATATACTTCAAAATTAATCTATATATATATATATATATATATATATATATATATATATATATATATGAGACTCAAAAAATTAAAAGCACAGGCACCTTTGTTCATGATACTAACATGTTCCCATAACTTTCTTATTATTTAAAACCGATATTACCACATTATCCCTGAACTTAGAACTTGGAACCCAGGCGTTCATGGTTGAACATGATTTAAGCTTCAAAAACTGCTCATATAACCTATGTATGTATGTATGTATGTATGTATGTATGTGTATATTTGAAGTTTTTACATTTGAAACTCTTTATCTTTTGAAATTACTTCCAAACTCAAAACCTGCATTAGCGAAGCCTCTAAAATCATATGCACTTGAAACCTTCACACCTTCTAAAAACATGACATGCTTGAAACTGTTTACTTATTTCAATAGTTAAATGTATGAAAAACTGTATTTACTCAAAACCGTACATAAATGAACCCATATCATACATAAATGGTTCTTGGCATATGTGTCTTAAAATTTATATATACTGGAAACTTCAAAAGTCAACACATATATTTGAAAATTCAGGTACATACAATGGACTCAAGCTTATGATATGACAAATTATGATAATATATCATAATTCACTTGAGCTTATGATAAGAGGAACCGAACATGAAGAAGCAGCTCCAATTTGTGATTAAGAAAGACTAATAAGTACAGTTTTGTTCAAATCCCTAACTAAATATACAATCATCTTCTCTTTATAGAAAAGTTGATAAAATCCAATTAAAAGGCTTTTGACAAATATCCCAAAGAATCTTATTCATCAGCACTCATACCATCTACCAATGTAAAACAGTTTAGTTTAAAATTTGAATGACTTGCTTTTTAACCAAATTGAATAATTGTGCAATACAACATATTCAAGATTTCCAAGTTTAGGATTTCGTATACAAATAATTTCACCTTTATAAATTGTTCCCAGGTAAGGCTAGTACTAGCTAAACGAACTACAAAATTACATGGCCCAGGGTATGTTTATGGACTTGTTCAAAAGATATCTATTCTACTTTGTTGCCATTAGTTTTGCACCAGAATCATTCTAAACCAGTCGAAATTTTCAACCCAAAGCATCAAGTATATGTCATAAAAGTTATAATGGGTCGATTTCACACTCTTAAAGGTACTCCAAAATTAGGATTAAAGTTCTGTTTTCACTAATCAATTATAGCACATAACCCAAGTCTGACTAATCGACTGTTGTATGTTCATTATGTAAGACATGAGAGGATGTATATGTTAAAATTGAATATAAAAAAGGCAAACTGCATACAGAATATGTAATCAACTGTGCCACATACTTCGATTATTCAACAGCGGCAACCCAGTCAATGACGATGCGAGATGACGAACTTCGACAAGACGCGAGCAACGACATTCAGATCTCGATGATAATCTTCTGACCACGATAACATCTCCAACAAAGAAATTTCTAATCGACAACTGCCTCAATGTTCACATGACTCCAGATCCAACGATTCAAGATGAAGAGCAATGGCATGCCAACTTCCCTAATAATCTACACTCGAACAGACGGCGGTGTGGAGATGCACAGGGTGTGAATTTTTCAAGCTGAGACCTTTTTAGGCAATGTGATTTTGAGATTTGTGGAGATTGTGATTTTTTTTATTAAGGGAGAACAAGATTAAAATAGAAGAAGCGTGAAAAAGGGTTTGTGGAGATTATGAATTTCTTTTGGTTTTCTTTTTCAAGTAAATAGAATAGCGTGAAGAGGAAAAGAAGAAAAGCAGCGGTAGAGGAATTTTTTTGACCCAAATTATTGGCGGGATGGACGGCAAACGTTTTAGTAGTGGTAGAGGAAAAAAAATTATCATCAAAAGTTATATTAGTTGCACTTTGGAAGAAACGCTACCAATATTTGCTACTGAAACTAGATTTTCTTGTAGTGTAACTAGTAGACATAACACTTAAATGGAAATCAATTGGCATAAATTAGTATTATGGGTAAAGTATGTAATTTTCCAGTCACCAGAACGTTGGCCTGACCCTCTCCTCATTATAACCCACATGATAGATTTAGAGGGATAAGCTACTGGTGCAAGATGGAAATGGTAGATGGTGAAGTTTTATCATTCATGCTCGGCGCTGGCAAGACAATTAGATACTACAGAAATAATATTGATTCTATGGTAGTTGTCTTGGTCTGTATATATTATATTTTACTACTCCAATATGAGTTCGTTCCCATATATACTTATGTTAATTGCAGGTTACCAAAACCAATGTATCCTAATGGACTTGGGTTTCGATTTAGTCAAAATCCGGACCCATTATGGTGTGGTTTGTTGCATGTGGTATCAAAGCATAGGTTAGTCGATCATGGGAATCATGATACGTTGAGAGAACAAATTTTTGTTTCTACTTACGGTTATACCAAACATTACAAATTCCGACCATAGAAGTAGTTGTGATCAAATTCTGAAAGGATGGATAAGGCTATTATTAATTGGAACAATAAATAGAGTTAAATTTATGCTCCTACCCCGATTACCTATGGGGTGGAGGCCGTACCATAAGTGGACCGAGAAGAGCATGAGCATGACATATAGAAGGATCCCAGAGGCTGGATGGTACTTGACTCCTTTGTTGGGCCTAGGCTGCCTTATGATGGGGGATTTTGATGGATTGCTGATTGAAGACATATATTTTATCCAGACAAATAGGAAGTAAGAACCTATATATTGCATGCATGTGGAAGTAAGATGTGAAAAAGGATTGAGTGATTTCCCATAAGAAGGTGTTCGCTGATCACCACAAGAGGATAGCCAAACTTTTATTATATACTCTTAATAAGAAGAGGTTTACAGTAAAGGGAAAAGAAGAAGAGTCCAAAAGAAATGATAATTAATGTCCATTTTTGAGTCCAATCCCATATAAAAGAATTTGACAAAAAGATTTTTGAAAATTCCTTGAAACATTTTGTATAAGTTTTTAAAAGAATTTATTGGGAAGTTATTATTTTGAAAAAGCAAGGAAATTTAAGAATTCTTAGTCTAAAATTTGTTGGGTCAAAATTTTTCGATTTAAGGGTTTTTGATAAAGGGATTTTTTTTTGTGAAATGAATGGAAAAGAGAGTGTATGTTTGGATTGATGATTTTTCCTCTTTTGGTAGATTCAGAAGTTTTTAAAATTCTTTTTAAGGGGTGGATAAATGGAAATGGTACTTTATTTAAATGGAGTAAAGTGCAAGGAAGGGTAAGAATGCCCAATAAAGAAGATAGGATGAATATTCTCGTATAACTACGAAGAATAACAGCTGAAATATCTTTATGATATAGAAGAAGGTTGAAGGCTATAATAGTATAAGCAGGTGCAATGCAAAATTGAATATGGAGAGAAAGCGGTAAATGAAGGAAGAAGAGAACCCGACGAACAAGACGATAGGCTAAATCACCATCATGTAGTAAAAAGGGATTTTTTAGAAGCAGTGTGGATCGTATTGGATTGAAGAAGATGAAGCCGGAACAAAAGGGTATTATAAATAAATTTTACTTGACTCGAATAGGGTTTAGGTTCAACCTGGGCCCGAAAAGGGGCAATCAGTCGATGGCTTAGATTTAGGCGGTAGATCGAAAGCGGTCGAACGGTTAACCCTATAGTAGTCAACCAGTTAACGGATTTTGAGCGCAATCCAAACCTTGAATGTGGCTAGCCATGTCTAGGCTAAGAGCCCCCACATTTTTCTTCAACTTCCTACCCTTCTCCTCTGACCCCCCTCTTTCTTCCTTTGTTTCAAAATCCATGAGTGCCATCTCCTAATGCCAACCTCGAGCAACTCCAACCCTGAGTCTGAAAGTTCTTTAGATCCAGTCCCCCCTCACTCTAGATCTGAACCCTAAAGTCCCCCCTTAAAAAGTCGGTCCATGGCACCCTCAGGAGCCACTAGCGCGTCCTCATGCCACCCAAACCTCACTCCCTATGAAATCGCCTGGCTTGACGAAATTGATCGGAATTCTCCACTTATGAAGCCTCAACGAATTTCGTCTTTCTTTAAGGACGACTGGTAAAATTTAGGGACTTCACCACTTATGGAATGGGGGATCTGTTCATGGTCTTGGGACTAGCACGATCCTGAGCTATGACACTTCTGAGCGGGAGTGCTACTCGTGCTACATGCGGCGGTCTAAATACGAGTTTGATGAAGACATATGCCATCTCATGTTAAAGGTTAAAGGGATAGCAATTACTCTGACAGACGATGATTTTGGAGATATTCCGGGAATAGCAACATAAGGAGCGGATTTAGTGGATATTGAAACCACGGATCTAGAGATTTTGTAGTGGATCTTTCGTGGAGCTGTTGGAGTCTGGAGGCCAGAAAACTTATGGCCTACAGCTCGCCTCATCGTTTGCATTGGTCAACAGAACACTATTCCTAAGAAGGGGAGTTTTGACCAGATTTATCTGCTAGTGCAAATGGCCAAATATGCCATCATGGGTGGTACAGCGGTGAACTGGGCCCAAGCCATTATGTGCAATTACATGGAGCCAGGAGTAGGGACTCCACAACTACATTATGTATTGTCATCTTTTCACTTCCGTCTTCAGACGATACGGAGTGAACCTCTATGGAGATCAGGTCTAGAAGAAGGCCCTTGCTCCTTTTGATAGACCTCGATAAGATGGATAGGGACCATGGAGGCGCCGGCTGAGGTAGCAGCACTAGGGGCTAAGGAGAAGGAGCAGCAGGCGACGGAGCAAGAAAAGGGCGCTTCAGGGTTACAAAGCCTTGATCTTTTAGCGATCTGAGATATTTAGCTCCAGATCGAGGCTGAGCTACGGGAATACGAGCCGAGTAGCGGTACCAAAGCCACGAGCTCGAATGCATAGCTATAATGTTACACCCATTCAGGGGTCGCAGCAATGGCTCAAGCTCCCATAGGAGATAGGGACCATCCTCTAACTCATAGGTAGTATTTAGGTTATTTGAGAAAAAGAGTATAAATTTGGAAATCTCATATGGAAACTTAACTTATGACAAATAGAAAGTAAGACTGGAAGTTTACAAAATAAATTTTAGTAAGCGAATGACAGGAAAAGATTGTTGTGAAATCTCGGGTCATTATCCTTGCGCCTTAAAAGCTAAGATGTAAAAATAGACTTGTGTGTCATTGTTTCAAACAAAAGGATATGTTTTCAAAATCTAAGATTTTCCATGCAAGTTAGCAACAATCATCTGTGTTAACTTATTGACTGAATCTCAATTAAGTTAAGATGTGGCTTGGTTTGTTTTAAAAAGGAGTAAAGGCAAATGCTTTTGAAAAATTGGGTTCAAATGCTTTTGGAAAATTTTGTTCAAATACTTCTGGAAAAAAATGGTGTATAATTTTTTTTGAAAATTTGATTTTTCAAACTATTTTGCAAGTTTGATTAGAAGGGAGAAAAAGTTTTTAATGGGAAATGAAAGAATTTCTAATTTTCAAGGACCACATGCTTAGCGTAGGGAAGACCGACGTGTTAGCAGATATGAACTTTTCTAGCAGTAAGGGTGGTAGTATGCAAAGCACAAATAATAATAAGGAAAAAACAGTTTAGCCTTGGAATTTCTATCTCCACACCTTGTTAATAGCTAATGAAACTTGTTTTAAAAAGAATTCTTTGTGAATTATACTTGGAAAAATTGGAAAAGATTTGGGGTAAAAAGAGAAAATTCCAAAATACAACAGAATTGGAATCCAAAAGAAAGGAAGAAACGTAAAATTCTCCATCTAAATTCCTTTTCCGACATAAGAGTATAGGTTTACGTACGAAAATTTGGTGTGTTAGATTTTAGACGGTAGGGATTGGATACAAAATTGTTTGAACCATACTCGTACTCATAGAAGTGTGGAAATTGTTATGTGAAAACAAGAATTTTTTATTATTGAAAACTTACATATATGTAGAACTGCCAGTATATATAGGTTGTTGGCATCATACTTTCAAAATGTTTTTAAAAGAATGCATTCATATTGGAGGCGCTAATTTAGAATTATTCGGCATACATATCCTATATGTTGTGATACACTATGCACCTGTACACGTTTGGCCGAAAATTTGGTTGTACACTAATTGGTTGGATGGTTTAGAATGGTTGCATGTTATGTTACATGACTCGCCCTTTGAGGAATTTTAGGGATGAAATTCTTTTAAATGGGAGAATATAACATCCCGAAGAATAAACGATAATTAATAAGTAATTATAAGGCTTAAAAATAAAATTTGAGCAAACATCGTAATTTGGCCACGAAACTTACTCCATTGTGTTCATGGTGATTTTTTGAGCAGCTTTCATATATAAAGTTTTGTGATCGGAGTTCGAACGAAGAAGTTATTAACATTTGAAGTTTTTGGAACGAAAATAATTAAATAGGAATAAAAAAGAAATAAGTAATAAAACAGCATGGACCCCACCTGCAGACTCCCTCCTTGGGTCGGTCAACCACTAGTTGTCGACTGCTATAAGGGAGCGGTCGACTGGTTGGAACAGCAACGGCTAGGATTAAACCTCGACTGAATGGCCAAGATTAAAATAATTTAAATCTAACGAATACAATTGATTCGAGCGCCTATAAATACAGGCCCAACCCTCACTTTTCTTCTTATATTTTCAGATCAAAGCAGCGGAGCTCTACGGTTTTCCATCTGCTATATTTCTATTAATTATAAAAATATTATATTATATATATATATATAAATCAGAGGAAGGGAGAAAATAAAAGCGAAGAAGAGAAGGAGTAAATCGATACCGTGAAAAAAGGTAAATTTATAATTATAAATCTATATTTCACTTAATTCAAATCTCCTCTTAGATATGTCATTTTAATGGATATGTATATGTCTTGCTATACATATTTTTGGATTGGAAATGAAAAGAAGTCGATTAAATGGATGAATTCGAATTTGAGAGATTTGGAAAGCTAGAAAAGTGAGTGAAAAATTACATGATTTATATATAACATTGAAATTCATGTCACCGAATTTTATTTAATTATTATGCCTATGCAAGATCTGTTGAGTTGTAGGCTTAGAAAGAATGTATTCAATTGAAAACTTGCCTATATATTTTGTAAGTCAAGTAACTGGCATGGAATGGTATTTACACCATAATCTAGTAATTTGGAAATCAGTCCTTAAATTGTTAAGTAGAATGTTGATAATATTGTAGGCTTTATTCCAGATTTATGATAGTTGGATTGTAAATTCTTAGCATTAAGTTGATTGTCCTAATTCGACTTAGAATGTGAATTTTTATGTTCTAATTTATTGGAAGCATTGTGGGTACAATTTAGTTATATCTATTTCCATGTAAATTTCCATAAATAATCTAGTTCTACAACTATGTGTAAAAAGTACGTCGTTTGGAATAATAAGGAATATATCAAATTGAAAGAGATGTGTAAAGTACAGATGTTATTCTCTGTAGTTTGCATTGTCTATTTCAAAATAAAGAAAAGAGATAATTCCTTATGATTTCAAATGTGGCAAAAGTCTCACATTTTTAGATAATTTATCGAAAGTTATAATGGTAATCCTTTTCGAGAAGGATAGCCCTAATATATTAAAATATGGAAATAATGTTCTTTACAGAATGTACATTTAAGTGTATACTCTGAAATCAAGGATCGGCTACACTTATTTTTGCTACACCTCTATTCCCTATTGATTTCAACCACACATTCCGATTTAAATAATATACTTTCTCTCTTTTGTCACATCGTTATATTATTTAAATCAGAATGTGTGGTTGAAATCAAGGGGGAATAGAGGTATAGCAAGAATGAGATGTAGCTGAACCTTGCCTATATATATATATGTATATATACATACATATATATATATATGTATATGTATACATATATACATACATATGTATATATACATATATATGTATGTATGTTTGTATGTAAATATATATACACATACATACACACGCATACGTATTATCACACCCACCGATTGAAAATATAATTATACATAGGGTAACAAATAATGCGTTATATGCGTCGGTATTTGTATTAGTTTTAATTAGAATGACTAGTTAAGGATAACGTTGTAAATTATAGGACTAGGAGGTTCAAATGGAAAATAAATAGTAACTCCAAAATTTATGAACAATGATTGCAAATTTAACGGGCAATGAATGTGTAGTTAGTAGGAAGTTATAGGTTTTAAATGGGAACATAAATGCGTTTAATGGGACTGATTAAAGAATTTAATATGGCATTTATACGAAAAAAAACAAGCATAATAAGTTGGATTTGAAATGGGTAATTAAATGTCATTAGCGATTGTCGAATTTGAATAATAATGGCCATTTATTACAGATAATTAATAGTTATGGGGACATAGAAGGAAGTGAGGAATATAACAAACAGTCGTATAAAATAGGAATAGGTTAGCGGCAAATAAGTAAATTAAATACTAGTAACTAAACTCAGGAGGCAGTATAATTTTCATAGTAAGAAATTATATAGCCTCAATAATATGTTTAAGACAAGCGTGAATTAGTGGTCCTAGCCCGATATTTAGGCCTAAGATAATTGGTTTGGTTTAGTATGGGTTGGGATTCGAGGTCGGTAGAGTTTACACAACAGAAGTGCACTTCACCTAAAGTCTACAAGCAGTTGTGTATACGTACTATTGATGTGGGACATCTCCAACCATAGGACCCATGGGGAAGGGATATACGTTTGCGTATAGGTATGGGAAAATATACCAAGGGTTTGCCTCAAATTTCAAGTATTAAATGGTTCGGTGCCTTTAGAGATGTCAAGAGGTTACACCAGGGTGGAGGGATTAACCGACCATTGGGTCTACCTCCTCAATATATAAGAAATCTTAAATAACCTACAATGGGGCCTAAATGGGAAATGGGGTCTGCTTTATTTCTAACAGTCGGTATTAAGTAATGAGGATGGGTATTTTCCTTGACTTACATTAGGTTAGTCTAAACATGATTTCGGCTATGGGAAATCGCCGGGCAATGTCAGTATTATTGTTGGACCTGTATTTAGTAGTAGGGATAGCATATAGGCTTTGACCACCAGCGGTCCCGAGCGGTCGTTAGTAAAGACTTGGGCAATGCCATGACGGATTTCGCTTCTTACTAGTGTAGAACCCATGCAACAACCCGCCTTTACAATCCTCAAAAGTCGACATTAATACATACATGTATTCACGTGTCGAGCATCCAAGTGCCGAAAAGATATATTGTTAGGGTAAAAAAAAGAAGCCATGAAAGAATCCGACATCACGATGAATAATATATAATGTACAACAGATCTTTACAAAAGAAAATTGTAATATACATATATCAAATCTGAGCCCAACTAAATAATTATCAACCTGGACAGTTATAACAATTGTCCTCACAATTGCTGATAAATACAACCAATAAATGCAGTGGAAAATAAAATATACGTGAATACATCGTAGAGACATCCAGCTCGTCTCCTGAAGCTCCAAAGCATCCAAACTAGATCTGTAAATATGCTCGGTCTGACCTGAGCATTTTAAGAAAAATAATGCCCGGATCAGTCTGGCAAACCATCGTGAGAAACACAGCTTAAATAGATTTTAATGTTATAAAACCTTTTCAAAAAGTGGTATCCTGTAAGACCAAGCCGCATATAAAATCGGACGGGTTTTTACCTTACGATAACCAAAATATTTCTATAGAAAATCCAGTGATATTATAATAATGTCTAGGGTTTAAAGTAAATATTGAATCATAGCAGTGTTACATTAACTAAATTCCAACATAATAGGTATACAACTAAGTCCGAAGGCACTTATTGAAGAATGGATTTCCATACAATGACAAGGCACCAGGATATCGCCTGCCACAGTACACCTCTAGAAAAATATACCGAGGGCCTCACATGGACCTTCTGTGAATCAGGACTGGCCCTTCCCCTTACTGGATAGTTCTGAATACTTCACCACCTTGGTTGCTTTGCAACCTTTTCCTGATAGCTCTCAGGTACAATGTATATATCTAGAAAGGGTGATGACAATATCCTAATAGGTACGACCTAGATAGCCCTGAAGCATATCCCATGTTTTAGTCATTCTTAGTTGTTGAGGCAAAAGGCTATGTTTTACCTTTTTATATAGCAATCCCAGTTGGAATGCTAACACTGCCCTTCAAGCAGAAATGCGGTGCTAGCATTCATCCATACAAGTTGTTCAGGATATGAACAAACCGAAGGAACTACTTCTACTACATCCATTTTGGAATCACCCTCAGGATTAGTAGTAAGTAGTCTTTACACTTCAAAAAACTCCATCTTCAATCATCTTCAAGATATCTCCAATTTGAACGCTTATGCTGGTTCGATGTGGTTTTTGGATAATATATCTGATCTCTGTCTCTTCGAACCGACAACGATAGTTTAAAAAACGCACCAACATTTGATAGTCGGTTATTTAACTATCAAATAAACAAACAATTCAACCAGAGATTTAACTAAGCATGGTTAAGAACAAAGCAACCACTAAGCCTCTTTAATTGATCTTTTCATTAATTAAAACCACTTTATAAATACTTGTATCAAAATACTTAACAAAGAAATATTCACAAGACCCTTCTCTGCAGTTTTCAATACTTTGAAAATATACATATACTTATCTCAATGGTATAGGTATATTTACAAATCTTAAGAAAGATTCCATTTCAAATCCGCACTAAATTTGGATTAAAACAGTGTCATTTTAAGCAGAGATAATAATAACCCAAACACTATTCCTTCGATGTTAAGTATGAAAAAATAATATTCCTTACCACCATAATTAAGAAGGTCGTTATGGGAAATCAAATCTCTTTTAGAAAATAACACTTTTCAAAATATTGTTTATAAATTCCTTTATAAATATCAAAAACATAATTATAACCTCCCTTTATAAATTTCCAAATTTATTTAATAACTCCTTTGCAAAGCTTCTTTATATTATTTATAAACACATTTTATAAACTTCTATTATAAAATATCATTTATAAACTCATTTGATAAATTTCCAAACTTATTTGCAACTCTTTTATAAAATTCCAAATCCATTTATAAAATCTCTTTTATAAATCTTCTAAATAAAATTACCAAAACTCCTTTTTAAACAAAACTCCAAATATAGCACCAAATACCAAATATAATCCAAACCCCGAATATAAACAAGCACCAGATATAAATATAAAACTCATCTTTTTCATATATTAAATATATTCACAATTAGAATTAATTATTCCAATTTATCAAAACGATATTGATTTCCTTTTCTATAGGATATTATTTATAAACCCATTCTTCTATTTATAAAATGCTACTTATAAATCTACTCTTTACTTATAAAATAATATCTATAAATATATCCCTTTATACAACATTTTATACACCTATACTCAAATATTATTTCAAATATTTCAATCTCCTTTTAAAACGCAAAATCCCTTTTAAATAAAAGATAACCCTTTTTATTCCCTTTTTAAAAATAAACATTTATTATAATAATAATTTCTACAAAGACCAACACTTCCCAAAATAATTATTTAAAACATTTACTTATATATATATATATATTAGAAAGAATAAATAAAGAAGTTGAAAAAAATAGAAGGTTTCAAAAACTCATTTAAACTAATATATCACAGCAATTCCAAAACGGTCAGATCTAAAATCATTTTTCCCAAATCAAAATCATTTCCATGCCAAATCAACAATTAATATTATTTCAAAATACTATATCGAGGTCAATAGTTACTATAGCACTTAACTAATGCTATAACTACCATTTCTACTAAAAGGTCCAAATTTCATATATGTCGGTGTCATACCTAAAATGGCCAACAATCAAATTTGACATTTAACAATTTATATCACAGATATATAACAGAACTAAATCAACATGTAAATAACAGGAAATTAAAAATAACAATATCGGGAAATCTGGATTTCTCTACTAAATTCACTATTTTTCCAATTTAGATGTTAATCACTTTTCAAGCGGATATTTAACCAAATCAGCCAATAATTTCGACCAAATACAAACGGTAAAATTTATCTACTATATAACATACTGATTATCCAAAAATGTGAGTTGAACTCATGAAAATTCTAGTTGGCGCCGAAGCGTTCCTGTTTGAACTAAAATTAAACGATGCTCTATTTTAGCCCAAATTTCCACTAGCTCCAAATTCAACCAAACCAATTCCATCACGTAGCTATCGCCATTATGAATGCAACACAAAAACCTACGTTCGATTTGGACCTAGTATGAAATAGTTATTTAGTTTACAAGTTTTTTAATTAACTAAAATAATTAATTAACTAAAATAATTAATTAACTAATTCATAATTAATTAACCTAATCCATCAACTAAACAAACCTAGGCCACCTTTTTCCTTCTTTCGATCATCACGAACTGCCACCGCTATAGGGCTCCAACTGCCGCCTCAGCTCAACCTAAAGTAGCCCAGTCCAAAGCAAACTCATCAACACCAGAAACACCCCACTCCCCCAGTCAACTGTAGCCTAAAAAAGAGCATGAGAAACCCACCTTCATTCAACTCCTTCTATGCACTGCCACGGGCGACTTAACGCCACCGCATCACCGGCACAGGAAGCCCGGTTCAAGAACTACCCAACGGCACTACCCATGACCTCCATCATCGTCGCTAGCTCCTCCGCCGAACCCAAAACCGAACGTCGTTCAAACCGAGATCCAAGGCGATTCGCTCCTCCACTCGACAATCCAACCGGTCAAACTACTTTACTCCCTTAGACAAACAATTTCCTAGTTGTTACCCTTGCTTGAATCGGCCCCTAGTGGTTCCTATGGATGGTGGTCGTTGGATGATGATTTTTCTAATTTCGGCGGCTAGGGTTTTGATTCAGAATTTGGGGGAAAAGAGTTGGTTGAGCTCCATATATAGAAATTCTCTCCGACACTATTCATCCCAAAATTTTATGAATTCCAATCGAGGCATGCTCACTGGCGTTCTAAGCCAAATACCCCTATTCCGAACTCAATGGAACTAATTTTGGGGTCTAATTTCATCATATACAGAAGTTAGCCTTTAGGTCATTATTATTACTATTAAAATTCCGGTTCTATAAAATCACCAAAAACACCATCGTTTGTCGAAAAATAGTCAAATGATAATTTAAATAATTTTCAAAATAAAAGTTATGGAAAAATCCAATAAAATAAATTAAAAATACGTCAATAAAAATTGAGTCATTATATTAACAATAGATTTTCTTATAAATTATTCGAGTCATTTATTACTGAAAAAAAAATTTCAAAATGAATTCAACGTTATTATTTATTAATTTAAAAGGAGTTAAATAACACCATTATTCCATTAAATAAATACTCAATTCAAAATCAGATAGTTAAATCACTATTCAAATATTAAATTCCCAATTCAAATATTTTAAATAATCCCTATATTTTGAATTTCAAAATTTTAAACTTTTAAAACCAATTATTTCAATATATAAAATTAATTAAATATCCAAAATTCCGGGTTGTTACAATCCATATAGGATACGCAAAGACGTCAAAATTTTATTTATTATTTGTTTGGTGGAGGTGGGCTAGTTAATCCTTAGATAAGTCTTTGAGATGCGTTAGTAATATGGTAATTAAATTATAAAGCCATTTTAGGGGTCATTGGTCTATGTAACTAGGGCCGACTGACTAGCAATTACGTTATGGAGGGCCCGTTATGAGGTTGAGGTACTAAATGGTCGTTGGGTCTACCTCCTCCATACTCAAGAAGTATTAAGTGGCCGAAGGTTTCTTTTAGGTAGTACAATTCTTATATATATAGGTGCGCGCGCACACATATATATAGTTATACCTCAGAGAGGGTTTGATATATCATACGCGCATATGGAATTAAACGGATAAGTCGTGAATAGTAGCCATAACACTTAAATGAAAATCAATTGGCATAAATTAGTATTATGGGTAAAGTATGTAATTTTTCAGTCATCAGAACGTTGTTCCGAACCTTTCCTCATTACAATCCATGGGACAGATTTAGAGGGACGGACTATTGGTACAAGACGAAAATGGTAGATGGTGTAGTCTTTTAATTCATGCTCAACATTGGCAAGGCAATCAAATACTAAAGGAATAATATTGATTACAAGATAGTAGCTTTCGTCGGTATATATCTTTATATTTTACTATTTCGCTGTGAGTTTGTTCTCTGATATACTTATTTTTATTACAGGTTACCAAAACCAACGATCTCTATATTAATGGAATTTAGTTTCAATTTAGTCAAAATTTGGGCCTATTAAGGTGCGGATTGTTACAAATTTCCACCTTGGCTCAAGTGTCCTTTCCAGCCATTCTTCAATGAATCCCATACACTCATTCATGAATTTAGCCAAAGATTGCCCTTTTATTTCCATACGAGCTAAACATCAATATGATACCGGCTATTTCATACCTCATTTTATCAATCTCTAGATGTCTTCGGTTTACAGAAGATTTGCTTAAGTTGGTAATTGGTTAAAACTTTAATAAGGTGTTCTTGAAAACAAGATCTCAATTTTTAGGTCATTAATATCGAGCAATAAGCTAATTTTTTCATGATAGGATATCTATCTCGACATTTTTAATCTTTTGCTCATGTGGTACACAGGCAGTTGAGTTCTATTTGCCTCTCTTATTAAAACAGAACTTATATCATGTTCTAACACTACCATAAATAAAAACAAATTTTCTCCTTCCACGGGACTAAAAAGTAGGAGGTTTCTCTAAACGATCCTTTAGTTCCTGAAAAGCTTTTTCGCACTCATCCGTCCATTCAAAAGTCCTTTGCTTCTTGATTACATCAAAGAATGTGATACATTTAACATTTGCCTTCGATATGAACCGGTTGAGTGTGGCAACTCATCCATTTAAGCTCATCGCATCTTTGCTCGTTTTGGGCTCTATCACGTCTCTAATTGCCTCAATTTGATCTGGTTTAGCTTCTATTCCTCGAATGCTCACTATATATCCTAAAACTTCCCTAATTGTATCCCAAAAGAACACTTTTGCAGGTTTAGCTTCATCTTATATTTGCATAACACTTCAAACATTTCATTTTTATCCTTCATGTAGTCAACTTCTTCTTTAGATTTTACCAACATGTCGGTTACATATACTTCCATGTTTTTCCCATGATTTTTGAACATTTTATTTACCAATCGTTGATATGTATCATCTGCATTTTTCAACTCAAAAGGCATTACCTTATAACAATACATTCCTTGGTCAGTTACAAAACTTGTATGTTCCTCATCGGGCTTAAACATTAGAATTTGATTATACTCTAAATATGCATCCATGAATGATAACATTTTATGTCCACTAGCTGGATCCACCAATCGATCAATTCCTAGAAGAGCATAGCAATCTTTTAGGCATGCCTTATTCAAACCAATATAGTCAAGCGTGTTTTCCATTTACCATTGGATTTCTTAATTAGCACTGGATTTGTCAAGCTGAAGTTAATATACCTCCAGAATGAACCCATTTTGTAGAAATCTTTTCACTTTCTCTTGTAAGGAGATTGTCCAAGCTTTATCAAATTGTCTTTACTTTTTCCTTATGAGAGTAAAATTGGATCTATATTAGGCGCATAACACATTACCATGAGGTTAGTTCCAACCGTATTCGCATGGGTCCAAACTAGAATATCTTTACTTGGCTGAAGGAATAGAACAAGTGTTTCCATTGTATCAACATCTAATCCTCTTCCAAATTTTACAAGTTCAATCAAATCATGAGGGCGTATGCTAATTTCCCCTAACTCTTCGATGGATTTCACACTTTCTTCAGTATTTCTAGAATTGATTTCAGGAACGATGTAATAAGTCGCCCTAAAATAGACCAAAATTCCGACCCCGAAAAGGCCCATCGAAACTTAGACCCATTCCAAAGTTGGTTGTTGGTTGGTAAAAAGTATAATATAGAGCTATTATCTACACATTCAGACCTCATAGAGACAGGATAAAATATAATAACAACAATACCCATTTTATTATAAATTCATAATGTCATAAAAACAATAACACAAAAACCAATAATAACCATTACATATCTATGGTACATTATATTCAAAATACAACAGTTTCCAGTGGGTACATCTGAAAATAACATAAATAGATAAATAGATAGAGTGCCACAAGCTCTCTCCATGCCTTCGCCTTCAACATCATCATCACTCCTAACCTCTGTTGTAATGAGGAAGGAGTCAGAACAACATATGTCTGATGAATAAAAATCTCGAGCCTTACTATAGTATTATTTAGGTAGCATAATTTAAATAGGAATATGTCTTTCGCATTTTAACTACATCCTAAGTCTTTCCAAATATAAGTCAAAAAGGCTTTCCAAATATAAGCCCATAGACATCTTGCTTTAACCCAATAACCCATATCTATCGTCAACATTGTCCTATCAATGTAAGAGACAGTATCCAAATCACTTAATACCTTTTAATGGGAACTAGGCAGACTCTGACCATTTAATATCTCTTTTTAGGCGGGTCCCTATCCTTTAATGCCTATCCTAAGGTGGACTCCTCTCTAGTAACAATATGGCTAACTTCGCATCTCTATAACTTAGTCATAATCTATAGCACTTATATATTTTCACACATCTTACCGCATCTATTATTAAGGTCTTATAAGAAAATTTTCTTATTTCGCTTCTACCATTGATTACTTTCCGAAAGGGAATTTAATAACAATTAATAGCCTATTAACTACAAAATTAATACGTTTTAATTATACATTATTTATGTTAATATATATATATATATATACATATACAAACGCATGCGCTTAAGAATTTCTAAGCATGCAGAGTTTACACCCAAAACTAACGTTCAAATATCAACTCTGTCAAAATTATACAAGTCTCATTTTCATATTATCAATATACCATAAATCTAATACCAAAAATCCAATCAACAACTTGTATACAAAATAAATTCAAACTTAACATATTATATTAAAACAATGGAATAAATCAATAACATTACAATTTTAATTCCCTTTTACGCTCTATTCAACTTCTTTTTACATGAAATTAGATAAAGGGAATTTCTACTAAATTTTTGGAAATAAGTAGTGCAAACTATGAATTTGAATTCGTACCTTACACACCATTTCCTAATCAAAACCCTTAATCGAATCCAAAAAAAAGAACAAGAAGTGGAATAGAAACTAAAATTGCAAATCTACACAGTTCCCATTATATTATACATAAACAATTAAGATTCCAACCTAGGGAATTTTGAGGATTTTTAATATGTTGTTTTCGTGAACCAAAACACCCCAAAGAATAATTTAAATCCAAACTACACTGACAATTACTAAGATAGAAAGACTAAGATTTCCACTCACGGTAGGTCCGTAGCTTTGCCTTCTTTTGGATTTGACACGCCTTCAATGATCTCTTTTGTTTGTACCAAAAATGGGCACAACACTCTTCGGAAGTTTTTGAAGAGATAAAAGTGAAGAAAGAGATTTAAAACTGAGGATTATCTAACAAAAACTCCAAATAACAGAAAGTAAATTGCAAAGACAAGCGATTTAGAGTGGTTCGGCGTTTCGCCTACGTCCACTATGAAGTTTTACGATTTTATTGCTCGATACTTGAAGATTACAATTGTTTATACTGTAGTACAACTGAATTTATATGCTAAGTCTCGATCTAAAGCAGCGGTGGTGATCTGGAGTAAATCTGGCAGAATCTGGGCGCTCTTTAGTACTTAGAATTGTCCGACCTCTTTTCTGAATGACCAGGGGCTCTATTTATAGGTGTAGGAGGCTGATATTTCGCCTAAAATTCGGGGAGACCGCTTCTGGCACGTGAGGGGGCCCACATGGCCGAAATCTGGAGATCCGGGCCCACTTTGGGATCGATTCGACCCTTGGTTCGAATCGATCAAGAAACTGTCCAATCGAGCTGAAATTTGGTATGGACATTCTTCAACATGTGCTCAAGCTTCTGTGAAAATATCATAGCATTTGGATGCGTAGATCTCAAGATATGATCGATTCAATGTTGCATTTCTGGTGAATCATGGATACTTCGAATCGATCCCTTCGAATCGATAGGGTTGACTCGATGCTCATAGTGACGTGGCGCGTGCTTCTCGCATCGATCCGTTTTTTACTCCGGTTTGACTGGGTCGAATCCATGGTTTGGATTCGAGGTAATGGATGCGAAGCTGGATGTGAAGTTTGGTTTCGAAGTAATTTATGTGATGGAGTCGTAGTGTATTGATTGCCTGGATTCGAAGTGAGGAGAACCTGATGGCTTCGAATCGACTAAGACCTCATCGATTCAAAGTAGATCACGTGAGCTTGACGTGCTGGCTTCGAACGGAATTTGCTCTGGCGGATACGAAGACGATGGAGCTAAACTTGATGGATTCGAACGGAATTCTGAGTTGATGGATTCGAAGACGATGGAGTCAACCTTGATGGCTTCGAACGGAATTTGCTCTGGCGGATACGAAGACGATGGAGCTAAACTTGATGGATTCGAACGGAATTCTGAGCTGATGGATTCGAAGACGATGGAGTCAACCTTGATGGATTCGAACGGAATCTGCTTGATGGATTCGAATACAAGGCTGTCTCCTCCATTTTCCGTTGGTGATATCTTGAGTGTACGAACTCTGATTGACCCGAAACTTGGAACACTGGTTCTCACTACCCTGTTTGACGTGCCTTATCGATTGCAGCCTGATCTGGACTCGAACAAATTTCATCGACATCCATAGCGATCCTTGCGCGTAGCTGATCTTCGAGACGATCTGTCACCGGTTGCTAGTTAAGTCCTTGATGTCACGGCCTTGCCAAAAGGCGGGATAACATTTGCCCCCCAAAGTACGTCTTGTGTAAACACGACGTGCTTTGAAAAGCTGCAGTCTCTCATTGGATAGCTATAACATGCTTTACCGAAAGTTGCATTCTGTATCGCTGTAATTGACCGTCGTATAATTGTGACTGGCTGTTAGTTCTTCGAGTTATGACGAGACGAACATTTGATTCCTGTAAATGACAAAGATCGAACCTTAGTCAGAGATATGTGCATACGTGTATTATCTTGACTTTGGTTAACGTTGCGTGATCGCAAGTCGTTGTTAGTTCGGTTTGTTATCGAATTCTGCATCGGTCCTCTCCTGGACCGGTTTGAGATTCGAGTTAAAACATCGCTTTTATGATTGCCTATGATCATCCTCTTGTATTGATCCTCTCCTGAATCGGTACAAAGAGTGGACAAGCAATTTTTCATATTGAAAGGATTCGTCCATTTGATCGGTGGTATTTAATGGATTCGAAGCTATGTTTCTTGATCCGCTTCGAGTTGATGGTTTCGAAGTAGGTACTTTGAATCGATGGTGCACAGTGACCCAGGTTCATCTACTGTTGACTGCTTTGGATCGATGGTTCTTTGAATCAATACTGTGTGGATTCGAAGTTCTCTGAGTTGGTGGAGTCGAAGTCGTGAATGCTCGAACCGATGTCTTTTCGAAACGATGGTTCGTGGGGTTTGTGCTTCGAGTCGATGTTGTCTTATATCGATGTTGTTGAGATGGATTCGATCATGCAAGAAGATTCGCAGGAGATGGATTCGAAGTAGTGGGTCATAATCGATTCGAAGTCGCGGTAACGAATCGAGTCGATGCCCTTACCTGTTGAAGCCGGTCAGTTGTACCGGGAGGCGAATCGTCATATTTCCCCTATATATACCGGGGTCCTATTCATTTCTCACTTTTTTACCTTCGCTTTGATTTCCTGTATCTTCGAATCGATAAAAAACCTTGCAAACAAAGCCATTTGTTCTTCTTCGAATCAATCCAACCCTTTCCATTTTCAACTCATATTTAGGTAGGTGATTCGACTAAGTACCTTATGTCTTGGGCTCTGATGAATTTTCCTTATCTCACGCTCGTATCGATTTGGAGGGAGTCGAATCCAGGGATGAAAAGAGAGACAACTTTTTCGTATCGATCTTGAATAGTGTTTTTCGAATCGATCTCAGATGACCAGCTTTTCCGTGGTGCTTGCATCGATTCGTGGAGGTATTTCGATCGAATCGATTATAGGTAGTGAATTGATCGTATCGACCCGAAGTGATCGATATGAGAAGTTGTGGGATATTCGCCCACGATCGATTCGAAGATTATACCAATACAATCGATACGAGGATACGTTAGTTGATATGTTGTTTTTCCAGAGATCGATTCGAAAAGTGAACTTGTAGAGGATTCGAAAGTTTTTTGCCTTCCACCGTTCCAATTCGAACTATATCGATCCGAAGAGTATCGAATCGTTCATGATCGATTTCGAACGGTATCGATTCAAGCAGTATCGATTCGAATGGTATCGATTCGAACGCACACTTCTCAGATCGATTCGAAGCTTCATGGATTCGAACCTTGATTGATACTAACGAGCTCCCATGGATACGAGTACTTCATATAATTACTGCCATGACTCCGACGAGCTTCATCTTTGCATATTTGGACTAAGTTGTTGTGCATATTTGACTGCCTTTCGTAGCTCGTCGATGGAACCGTAACTTTGAAAAACCAATTTGAACTAAGCAATCATGAATTCTGGGCGATATGTTTTAAGACGGTCTGCGATGACGGTCATTTTAACCAACTTCATAATTTCTGAAGCTTGCATCTTGTCTTCAGTTTTGTTGAATCCGTTAAGTAACGCACAGCACTTGCACTACACGGCACGTTCATACACTTCACACTGGGGGAATGCACGGGCTCTTTATGTACTTAACATTTCTTTATGATGAGTTAGTTAATTATGGAATCTTCGAGCTCCCAACAACAAGAGGTACAGAGCTCGACTCCTCCGGTGCTTGAGATTCCCGATATTCCTGCCGATGCGATCGATCCAGCTCCAGATGAATTGCCAGAGGCAATATTTATTGAGGACCCCGTTGACTCTGTCCAATCTAACATTTCCGAATCCTTATTGGGCCGAATTTGCTTGAAACATAACATATCTCTGGACGATGTGTTATTACCCAGTGCCGCTGATAGACCGCACAATCCGCCCGAAGGATATACAGCTTTCTATCGTCATGCTTGCGCGGCCGGAACTCTCCCTCCTTTCAATCAATATATCAGAGGGATGCTATCATATTTAGGAATCTCTCCTTCACAACTTCATCCCAACGGGCATGCGTTGCTGAACAGTGCCTTTGTCATATTTATGGACTGTCTCTTTCGCCCGCCAAGGCCAACTGAGATTAGACATATATTTAACTTCAAGAGTAGGGGTGATAGTCCGTCTTTTACATTTCTGGAGGCAGTTAGGAATTGCCAAGTTGTAGTTGGAGCTTGGACCCGACTGAGTTATTTCAAGAACGAATGGTTCTATGTTCGATGCCCTCCGGGTTTTGCTAGGCGATGGTTGTCTAGACGTAAGCGCCGTAACCTGTTCTCTTGACCGATAACTTTTTGGCGTTAGTATTGACATCTTATTTCTTTCACAGCCATTATCTCCAGACCCGATGGAGGGCACTTCAGGGGTATAGTCCGAAGTCTTCAAGAAGTTCCGAGTGAGCTAAGACATATCGACTCGGTGATGGATGACTATAACTTAAGGACTCTTGGTCTGATCGAAATCAATCAAAGTATAGCTATCGAAGGGTTGGCAAAGCCTGCCTCCAAGAAGGAGAACAAGAAGAAAACCAAGAAGAAAACCAAGAAGAAAACGGCAAAGAAACCGCTCGGAATCACCATAACCGAAGCGAGTGACGAAGATAGAACCCATACAGATTCGGAGCCGATGGCTGATCTCCCGGGAAACTTTGAAGAATCGGGAGAAAAACGGAAAGGCAAGGCCGCCGTTTCCAAAAAACTTAAGTCCATGGGGGGGAAATCTGTAGATGTGTTTCCTCCCGCTTCCGGAGTCATGATTTCTAAGGCCGCCCCTTCTCATTCGAGAGATTCTTTCAAAGGGCTTGACGATATTCCTATCCCAGATTATATATCGATTTCTCATAATCCTGGGTTGGAGGAATTTCAAGATGTCCTAAATATGAACGAGCCCTTTCCTTTAAGTGCGGTCAACACCTCCGGTCGGTTTGGGGGTTTACACATTTACACACACTTCCACTGCACTTCATGACTTTTGCATAGTAAACATTGCTTTATCGGATCCTAACCCGTAATTCTTCTTTATCGCAGGTGAAATGTCAGGCAGAGGCTCCACTTTGGATAGGCTCCGGAACGTGCGCCAATCTTCTCCATTTTATGATTCCCGCAGGAGAGAGACAGATAGGGATCATGGGCGAGGCTATTCAAGTCAAGAACGTTATGATAGAGATAGAGATTACTTGCATGGCCGTTCTGGCCATGATTACTCTGACAGAGACCGGGGATACCAGTACCGACCCCGATCTCGCTCTCCTCCGCCTCCTAGGGCCCCAGTTGATCTTCCCGGGCCTTCTCAACAGCAACAGCCGCCTTCTCAATCTTCTCGGCCTGATACTCAGCAGCCAAGAATGGAACCGACAACAGCCGCTATAATAGAACAAGCTCCGGCTGAGTTGACAAGTGAGGGAGCCATCAAACTTGCGCAAATGAAAAGAGATTTTCCTGAAATTTGTATGGATGCTTATGTCTTCCCTCCTAATCTTAAAAGAATTCCTCCGGATGCTGAGAACATTGCTCATAATTATATCCGTGACTTCTATGCTCAGTATAAGGAGTGGTACAAAGCGGCAGCGAAAGCATCGAGGGTAGCTTTTGACCGGGCGAGGATCATTGAGGAACGTGATGCTGACATTGTTAAACAGAAACGTATTATTCAGGTTCTTCAATCCGAAATGGAGACGCTCCGGAAGTCTGAGCTTGAAGCACTTCAGAAACATGAGGATGTCGTGGCCAAACTGGCTAGGATGCAACAGGAACACTGCGCCACGGTAGAAGAGATGGGTCACCGCAACACCACCATTGCAGCTGAGCGAGACTTAGTCGTTAAAGAGCTGAACGAGCTCAAGGCCAAATTTGCTGAAATGGTGAAGGAGAAGGACGATGCGAACACCACTGCCCAAGAGGCCTGCGACCAAGCTGTATCTCTTAAAGCTGAACTTGCGGCGGTGGCGGCTAAGACTAAGTCTGTGGAAGTAGAAATTCAAGAAAAGATTTTGGAGGAGCGGTCCAGGATGGATGCCGAGTTCGATGATCTCTTGGTCACGTATAACGCCAATGTGCTGGAGCACAGAAATTTAGCGTGGCTGGGAGATGACTCCATGATCCTGTACAACGCCTGGACCCGGCTGGTGGATGAGAAGAGAGCAGCGCATCCAGATGAAATACTTGATGACTTTGAGCTGGAGATGCGTTTGCTCACCGAGGATGAGAGGAAGGTCCTTCATGAGGCGGTGATTTCTATGGCGAAAGAAAAGCTTGGTGTTCAATCTCTAGAGACAGGCGAAGGCTCGGGGATCGCGCATCACGAGGCAAGCGTTAAGGCTGTAATTCCAACATTGCCCGAAACCACTGGTGCGGTAGATCCCCAGTTTGTTCCTGCATATAATCCTGACCAACCGCTATTATCTTCCGCCGATGATTCTGCCCATGTTCCGGTCCAGACTAAGGAAGGTATTTGAACGCTTCCCGCATTTTAGTTGTGAAGAACCTTAAGCAACACACTTGGCTAACAATCTTCGCTTTGTCGCATTTCAATGACTGAAGTCGTTGTTTCTGCGCCTCTTGCACTATCAGTTCCATATCAAACACAAGGGGTTGTTTTTACTGAAGCCATCATGACTTCTACCTTGGTTGGCGAAGAGGGAGATGCAAACATGTTTTCTTTTAGCGCTCAAATGATTGAGGAGCTTCTTAATGAACCCATCAATCCCTCAGTTAATCCGTCCGATGCGATGAGTGGGGCTGCTCTGGCCGTTAGTTCGTCTATGCCAGCTACTGGTACATCCGGTGTGGCCCAAGCATCCCGCGAGGACGAAGTTCTTGCTGAGATTGACGCCGAGATGGCAGCAGGGACTGCTGGTATGAATCCGTCAGGGCCTGCCCCATTAATGGTGATCTCACCGGGCGGTACTGTAGTTATTGAAGCTGCTCCTGCCCCACTCCCTGTTACTGCTCCCATGCCTTCAACTCGTCCTCCAAGAAGAATTTCCGTCGCCTCAAGCTCTGAGGAAGACGTTGATATTATGTCGCTGCCGGAGGACAAGCCTAAAAAGAGTAAGCGGTCGAGGGGAAAATCAGGCAGCGGATCTGGCGGAGCTACCCCGAAGAAGAAAATAAGGAAGAAGAAAGATTGAACTCTTTCTTTAATTTCCCGTTGCATGGGGTAACATTTTGTTGAATTTTCTGTAGCCGTGTATAGATGTGGATTCGGCTCCCACTAGTAGCAATTTTTTGAACCACTTTGTAATCAGATTCTTTTTGTTGATAGTGGAAATGAGAATGTATTCCCTTTTGTCTTCAACTTGTTATGTGTTATGGTTCTGCCCCCAGTATTGGGGATACGTGTGGAGTTGACGTATGTTTATACTCCGCCTCGCACTTTGGGAGTACGGAGTTGAGTAATGTTTATACTCCAGCTCGCGCTCTCGGAGTCTGGAGTTTGTTGATATTTATACCCAGCTCGCGCTCTCGGAGTACTCTGGGGTTTTAGGAAAATGTTTATACTCTGCCTCGCACTCTGGGAGTACGGAGTTAAGTAAAAGTTTGTACCCAGCTCGCGCTCTCGGAGTACTCTGGGATTTAGGAAAATGTTTATACTCCGCCTCGCACTCTGGGAGTACGGAGTTAAGTAAAAGTTTGTACCCAGCTCGCGCTCTCGGAGTACTCTGGGATTTAGGAAAATGTTTATACTCCGCCTCGCACTCTGGGAGTACGGAGTTAAGTAAAAAGTTTGTACCCAGCTCGCGCTCTCGGAGTACTCTGGGATTTAGGAAAATGTTTATACTCCGCCTCGCACTCTGGGAGTACGGAGTTAGGTGAAGGGTTGTCGTGTATCAACCCATTTCTGGCCTGATGTGATGGCTTGCCCCCGAGCTCGAGTTTCATTTAGTGAGTGGTTGATTGCTTCATAGCCACTCCCTACTTGAATAAATCCCATTGTGTGATGGAATTTAGCTCTTCGTGCATCGTGATGTTGTACATTGTATTTAATGAATCACATCTCTGGTTCGAAGAGACGGCATTTTATCGCTGAAATAAGAAAACATGGCAAAGTCAGTTGCCTTATTACAAATTCTAATTTCGAAATGCAGAAACAAAATTTAAAATAGAATTTAAACTAAATAAATAAACATAGACTGTTATTTGGAGTAGCGACGAAGACTTTCGCTATCCAAGGCCTTTGGTGAAGCTAGACCATCAGCGGTCGTTAACTCATATATACCATCCCCGAGCTCCTGCTTAATCTCGTATGACTCCTTCCATGTTGGTTTCATGTGTGGGAATTCCGGGTATTCTTTTTTAATGACAATCTTATTGTTTTCAAAAGTTTTAAGTCGGTCCTCGGCATTGCGTAATCGGGCGACTCGATTTCGGCGTATGATTCTTCTCAAGTCAACCTAGTCGCCCTAGACGACTCCAACTCCGTTGACGGTAGGGAACTTTAAAGTTAAGCACCACGGGGCAATTACGGCTCTGAATTCAGCAAGGGCAGGTCGTCCTAAGAAAGCATTGTATGGCGAGACTATGTTCAACACAGCGAACTGTAATGTCCGAACTCTCCTATGTTCCTTGGATCCCAACCTAACTGGTAACTTCACCATCCCAATAGGTATGGTAGCGCTACCGTTGAATCCATGGAGGTGAGTTTGGCAAGGTTCCAAATCCCTGGCTTTCATCCTCATTTGATTATAAGCATGTATAAAAAGGATATTCACAGAGCTCCCGCAGTCAATCAGTATCCTCTTCATCCAAGCTGGACCTACTTGTGCCGATATCACAAGTGGGTCAATAGTCGGGCTTCCGACATAATCAATATCGTTGTCTCGGAAAGTGATGTCGTTAATTATCGCTCTCTTTCGTTTGGTCGAAGGTTTATTGTCCAAGTTATCATCATACTCAAAGTCTGTTCGTCTAGCTAAGTTGTTATATGATTTCATTTCTTCCCAGCTTCGCTTCGCTGGACGAGGATTATCACTTACAACATTAATTACCAGTCTTCCTCCGACACGACCTGGTTCTTCCTGTCTTTCTGGATTCTGTACGTGATTTTGATTTGAGGGGCCCGCCCCCTCAGATTGCGGTGCCCGCACAAACTAGTCTAACTTCCTCTCCCTGATCAACTTCTCGATGAGGTCCTGCAAGTGTCGACATTCATTGGTGTTGTGGCCATAACTTTCGTGGAATCTATAGAACTTCCCTGTTTGAATCTGCCTCTCCGACGATTGCTTCGGAGCCGGCTTCTTGTATTGCATAGTATTGCAAGTCTGTAGGTACACATTTTCCAACGATGTATTCAATGGTGTGTAATTATCGAACATTGGAGCCTCACGCCGTGGACCTCGATTTGGATCTCTTTTCTTATTCTGACCATTGTTACCTCTTGGCTGAGTTTGCTTGTTCTGTATGTTCAACTGAACTTTTCCGGAATTGTCACCGGTTTGTTTAACTGCTACATTGCTTTGTATCCCCTCACTTCCGGGTTTCGCATCGTTTTGCTTCCTAGACTGTTTCGCGTCCTCTTGCCGTAAGAATTGAGCGGCTTTGGAGTAGAAACGGTCCAACGATGCAGGTGGTTTTCCAGCTAACCAGTTTCCAAACTCAGAATCGGGATCGATTCCCTTAGTCAATGCCATTAAAATCGAGTTATCGTTGGGATTACTAATCTCCACACATGCCGCATGGAATCTCTCCAAGTAACGCCTTAACGTTTCCCCACGAGCTTGGGTAACATTGGACATGGTGTTAACATCTTTGGGTCTAGCGACATGCATGTGAAATTGTTCAACAAATTTCTTAGCCAACTGATCAAATGAGGAGATAGGTCTAGGAGGTAATCTCGTAAACCACATTGTTGCAATTCCTCCTAGTGAGATGGGGAAACTTCGGCATTTCATTGCATCGTCGGCCCTTGCGGCGCTCATTGACCATTCATATTTCAAAATGTGTTGATTGGGATCAGAATTTCCTTCGTACATAGGGAGAGTTGGCATTCTGAATCGCCGAGGAGGTTCAGTGTACAGTATCTTGTCTGTGAAGGGAGTATGACTTCGGGAAATCCCCCAATCGTCGTTGGCAAGACCTTGGCTTTCGCGGATCATCTGACGTATCATAGTCGAAATGTCAGGCATTGCTACATTTTGAGCTTGCTGAGCTAAGGTGTGGTCGGGTTCCACAGCGCAAGTTCGGACCGGGCGCTGTCGACGGTCCAAATTTCGCCTCCTTGGCTCAGCGTCTTCTGGGACGTATGGTTCAGGAGTACGTCCACGTTGCTGATTATTTGGCTCTGAAAGATTTCGGGTATCAACCCTTGTTTCTATTGTGGCATCTGCGACATGATTGTCCGCGGTATGCTGCGTAGTAGGGCCTCCTTATGTTGAGGGCCCGGCCTGAAAGCTGGTCGACGGTCCTGCCCTCAACTGTCCAACAGTCAAGGCGGGTTGATATCTGGCCGTTTGTGCACGACTCCCGTCTAATCGAGGACGGGTAGATCTGTGATAATGGTCCGATGAGGCGGAACTTTCAGTAGATGATCGGGAGATATAATCCTGTCTGGACCTTCTGCGGCCTTGGCGGTTCAGTTGGTTTGTTAATTCAATATTAGCACGCAACTGTTCGGCCAATTGTTGCCGACTTTGAGTTAGCTCTTGGAGCAACATATGGAGCTCCTGTCTGGTGACTGGTCCAGACGGTTTTGAATGAGCGACATTGTCTTGGTTGGATGGCTGCTGTTGAGCAGGATTCTGTTCATCCCTACCTTCTTGTCCAGCAGCTGTAGAAGTGGTTCTTGTGCTAACCATTTTGAATGATGAATCCTTTTCCTAGACTTTATGCAAGTCTGAATAGAATGGAAGGATTATGAATTAGAGATCTGGATCTTCCTCTTGGATTTGTGCAATCCGGTATCGATGGTAGATCCAAGGAGCAGGAGAAAAAAGCTGGTTTTTTCTCAGTGAAAGCACCAAAGTGTTTGTACCAAAAATGGGCACAACACTCTTCGGAAGTTTTTGAAGAGATAAAAGTGAAGAAAGAGATTTAAAACTGAGGATTATCTAACAAAAACTCCAAATAACAGAAAGTAAATTGCAAAGACAAGCGATTTAGAGTGGTTCGGCGTTTCGCCTACGTCCACTATGAAGTTTTACGATTTTATTGCTCGATACTTGAAGATTACAATTGTTTATACTGTAGTACAACTGAATTTATATGCTAAGTTTCGATCTAAAGCAGCGGTGGTGATCTGGAGTAAATCTGGCAGAATCTGGGCGCTCTTTAGTACTTAGAATTGTCCGACCTCTTTTCTGAATGACCAGGGGCTCTATTTATAGGTGTAGGAGGCTGATATTTCGCCTAAAATTCGGGGAGACCGCTTCTGGCACGTGAGGGGGCCTACATGGCCGAAATCTGGAGATCCGGGCCCACTTTGGGATCGATTCGACCCTTGGTTCGAATCGATCAAGAAACTGTCCAATCGAGCTGAAATTTGGTGTGGACATTCTTCAACATGTGCTCAAGCTTCTGTGAAAATTTCATAGCATTTGGATGCGTAGATCTCAAGATATGATCGATTCAATGTTACATTTCTGGTGAATCATGGATACTTCGAATCGATCCCTTCGAATCGATAGGGTCGACTCGATGCTCATAGTGACGTGGCGCGTGCTTCTCGCATCGATCCGTTTTTTACTCCGGTTTGACTGGGTCGAATCCATGGTTTGGATTCGAGGTAATGGATGCGAAGCTGGACGTGAAGTTTGGTTTCGAAGTAATTTATGTGATGGAGTCGTAGTGTATTGATTGCCTGGATTCGAAGTGAGGAGAACCTGATGGCTTCGAATCGACTAAGACCTCATCGATTCGAAGTAGATCACATGAGCTTGACGTGCTGGCTTCGAACGGAATTTGCTCTGGCGGATACGAAGACGATGGAGCTAAACTTGATGGATTCGAACGGAATTCTGAGCTGATGGATTCGAAGACGATGGAGTCAACCTTGATGGCTTCGAACGGAATTTGCTCTGGCGGATACGAAGACGATGGAGCTAAACTTGATGGATTCGAACGGAATTCTGAGCTGATGGATTCGAAGATGATGGAGTCAACCTTGATGGATTCGAATGGAATCTGCTCTGATGGATTCGAATACAAGGTTGTCTCCTCCATTTTCCGTTGGTGATATCTTGAGTGTACGAACTCTGATTGACCCGAAACTTGGAACACTGGTTCTCACTACCCTGTTTGACGTGCCTTATCGATTGCAGCCTGATCTGGACTCGGACAAATTTCATCGACATCCATAGCGATCCTTGCGCGTAGCTGATCTTCGAGACGATCTGTCACCGGTTGCTAGTTAAGTCCTTGATGTCACGGCCTTGCCAAAAGGCGGGATAACATCTTTCAAATCTCTTCTTTTTTATATATACAGCAAGGGATTTGTATATCCAGATTCAAAAAAATAGAATAGGTTTAGAAAATAAACTACAAACAAAAATAAACATATAGGACTTCTTACCTGAAACCCTAAATAAGTTTTTTTAATGTTAGAAGAGATGAACTAGCAGAGTTTCGCTAGGTCCCTAGAATAATTTATGAATGAAAATAAGGGGGCTAGTCTCTTATTTATAGTGGTTGGAGAGCACCAGAGTCATCGAATTTAGGTCATTTTAAAATAATATAACCCGATAGATTCAAAATGCACAAAACCATAGCCGACATACACAGGGACCTGTCGATCGCCCCTATACTATTGGTCGACCGCTAGCGGTCGACCGACCCATATAGGTGGTCCACCGATGGTCCTTCTTTTGGAATGTTGTTTTATTGTCGTCGTTTATTTTATTTCTTCCTTGATTGGTTGTTAACGTTAATTTTAACGATTACTTAACCCCTAAGTCTAATTACTATTAACTTTCAAAATTCAAATTTAATAATTATTTAATTATTTGAATATGAATAACAATTAAATTATTTTGAGTCTGAAATCTTCAATCGTTCATAACTTTTCCATTTGAATTCTATTTAAACATATTACATATTGATCAGAATTTTGCCATGAACACAACATCATAACTTCAGTGGTCTCAAAATTTCCATTTTTATCTTTATTTAATTTAATTAGTTTATCTAATTTATTTATTATAGATTTTTATGGGGTGTTATATTATCCCCTCTTAAAAAGATTTCGCCCCTAAAATCTTTCCACGGGGTGAACAACGTAATGCACAATACACATCCATGTTATACAACCAAGTTATCTACACAACTGTCTACTCAACCAAAAATGCAATGTGATTATGTGTGCATACACACTATAAGTGAGCTCAATCTTAACATGAGTGTATGATCGTGACATATAAGTATGTGTGCAAAACACCCTAAACATGCATAATCTTTCTACATGAATGCAAAGTGACTTAAATCTAATTTTGGAGAGAGAAATTTACCGATGAAAAGCTCCGAACGAGAGATCCTCATCTTCTCTTTGGTCTCCCATGTGCTTTCCGTTGGGTTGTCTCCCTATTGTATTCGAACCAAGTTAATTTCTTTATTGCGGAGCTTCCTAGTTCCATGCTTCACAATACATTCAACGGCACGGGATGCTATCAGCTCCATCAGAATATCCCCCAATTGATCAGGCTCTACAATAGTAGTGGTGCTATGAAGGCATTTCCTCAAATGGAGATGTGAAAAACATCATGTACTCTTTTAACGACCCGTATTTTTGGGTCTTCGAATTTGAATATTTAATTTGTTTAAATATTCAGCTTTGAGTTCAGTTATGATAAAATCTCTGTTTCAAATTTAGACTTGATTTCTAGTGATGAATTTTTAATTTGATTTATAGAATTTTTCTACAATTTTTAATTCGGAAAATAACTAAATTTTCGTTTGACACTTTTTGCTGCAAACGTCGATACTTTCGAAATTTAACAGAATAAGTTAACTTATCTATTTTATCTTTGTTTAATGGTCGTGTAACAATGTTATACGCGATCGTAATTTTATTTCTGTCGCTCGTGGCTCTTACGCGAACTGGATATTGTGTAGCAGAATACCGCAAACTATTTCTTTTTAAAACTTTTAAAAACAAATCTTGTTACAAATCTTTGGACAATATATGTTTGTTGTCCTTGTGCTGACTTTTGCATCTAAGAATTGGTACTATGAAGTTACCTTTGCAAATTTATATGAACACAAACACCTTGTCCATTTTTATTCAAAATCATGCACCAAGTACATACACGTACAAATGCACAGTGCAGCCTTATTTTCAAATCAACACAGCCTTCGTCTGACCTAGCCACCATTTGGTTTTATTATCTCTCCTGCCTCCTTTTGTCTCCATTGATTCATGACTTTGATTGGAAAACTTGGTCTAATTATGTTGAAATGAGTTGTGTGTGTATATATATATGCTCTGAGAGACACGGCTTCTTCTTCTTCACTTTGTTTTATCTCTGTAATTTCAAAAATCAAGAAGAAAACAACTTCCCTTTCAAAAATCACTACAGCCCAAACCATCCGCAATTAGCCTAATCGTCCAACAAAAAAGTTGTTCTTAATCGAATCTAGTTTCTTCTAAAAATATTTTCGTGGGTTTTCATCGAGTGGTTTGAGAGATATCGTCCAAAAACAGTAAGCGGTCGAGAAAACAACCGTTTTCGATGATCACGAATCGCTGAACGAAGGGCATAGTCATGACCGCCTTGGCGAATCATGAGTTTTAGTGGTTGTCTCATGGTTTTTAGTGGCTTGGTTTGTCGAGAAAGAGGAGTTGATCATTTTAGGTTCAAAAAATAATTTTCGACGAACCAGTGGTCAAGGGGTCGAGCACAGATGTAGGGAGGAGCCTAGGAACGAGGCGGAGGTCAAGACAATGGCCGATTTTTGATTTGAGTTTTGGATTATCGTGGATTGTGGGGTTTAGGGTTCGGGGGCATGTTTATTCGATGATCATTTTCAAAGGGTTTGCGGTGTGATGGCTCGATCGAACTTGGTCGCGTTTGGCCAGGAGGTGGCGCCGTAGGTGGGGGTCTCGTGGGTGTCTGCGGCTGGGGCAGTAGCTCGTCTTAGCGGAGGTGGTGGGAGGTTTGAGCGAACTGGGCGTGATTAGGGGGTATAATCATGGTTGTAATTCGATTAGAGGGGTGCGAGGCCAAGGTGATGGGGTTAGTGCGGTGAGGTTGGGAAGTTGGACTTGCGAGTGAGGTTTGTTCGTTGGTTGGTGAAGGGAGAGAGGTGTGCACGTGCACGGATTCGTGTACGAGGATGGGTTCGAAGGCTTCAGGCATTCATGATTTTGGAGGGGAGGATGTACTGTAGGATTTGGATTTCGGTTTCGTATATGTGGGCTTTGGGCCGAAACAATATGGTGAGAATTTTATATGCATATGATTTAATTTTATTATATAAATATATAAGGGTTGATTTTTAAAGTATGATATCTCATCCATTTTAAGTCCGTTTGACATGCGGATTTTTGCGTTGTACTCGTATGAATGAGTACAACATTTAAGTGTAATTTATTGATACCTTTGGACAAGTATAAATTTGTGACATATTAATACGAACAGAATTTAAATCATGTTAAAATAATAACGTCATTTAAAATTTATATACCTTAATTATTGATGTTTATTTTGCCAAATAAATTATTGTTGAGTTAAATTGGATCGAATATGATTATTGGACATCTGTTTAGCGGAATAAAACACTGTTATGTTAATTAAATTAATTTGAAAATTAATTAGCAGAATAAATCCCCGTTCTGCTATTTTACAGATTTGGACATCTAACTATATATCGTTATTTGATATGCCACTTTGAATAAGTGATGTGTTAACCAATGATAGTTAAATGTTAAATTATTCATATAGTCGTTGATTATGTGAATATCAGTTATTAACTTGGAAATTTAACCTTGAATGAGACGGTAGCTTGTATAAGTACCAGGATGATCGTTAAGCCTCCTCAAATTTTAATAAAGCTAAGTATCGATTTGAAAGTTATTTTAAGAATAATTATTTTTATTATAAGATTTAAAGATAATTATTATTTAGTAATAATATTTAAAAAAAGTAATAATTTATCAATAATATTATCTAAAAGATTATTTATAATTGTTTTAAATAATGTTTTAAGTTAATTATTTTATTAATATGATTCTTAAAGGTTATTCCTTAATGAATGTTTACTTATTATTTTAAAGTCATTTAGTTATTGTTTTAAAATGTTTTTAATTTTACTTTAATTATTTATTTAAAGTGATTTAACTATACTTTAATTTTAACTTTAAATTAATTATATTGATTTAAGTTATTTAATTTTATTTAAAGGGTAACTAATTTTTATATTAATATTAGTTTAAATTTAATTAATTATTGTTTTAATAATGTTTTAAATTAATTAATTATTATATTAACATTGTTTTGAAGTTAACTTATTAATACAATAATAGTGTTTGAAATTAATTTAATATATTATTAAATAGATTCTAAAGTATTATTTTGAATAAGATTTGATTAAAATGAAATAGAAGAATGTTTAAATAGTAATTTGTTATTCAAGGCTATTTTAAATAACTTATCGTTTATCAAGAGGACCTTATTGACTTAAAGAGTCTATTAATGAGTTGGATTAAATACAGGAAGAGTTTTATAAATGGCTTTGGATAATTATAAAAGAATTTATAAATGAGTTTTAAAGAATCTGAGAAGGAGAAGTTTTATAAAAGGGATTTGGGATTTATTAAGAATGTTTTATAAAGGGATTGGTGTTTCGGGTTTCTCCGTTTTAGATGACATTTGGGTTTGATCATTTAAATATGATTTCAAATAGGAAATCTTTCTAAGTGTTTGGTGAATATACTTATATCATCGTATAAGTATATGGAAAAGTTTCCAAGTTTTGAAAAGTGAAATGGTTTATGAATATACTTATACCATTGAGACAAGTATATGGTTATATTTTCTAAGTATCGAAAATATAGCGGTTTGTGAATATACTTATCCTATTGAGATAAGCATATGGAAGTGATTTCCAAGTATTTGAAATGTGATTTTATATTAATGAAAGATTAATTTAGGAGGCTTAGTGATTTCCGTGGGAAATACAATCTTTGTTTGAATGTTTGTTTGTTTGATAGTTAAATAACCGACTATCAAATCCTGGCCTAAATATGTAATCCTTCTTAATTTTGGTGGTAGGGAAATATTACCTACTTAACACCGAAGGATTTTAACTCTGAAAATATCTAGGGGAAACACGGGGATTATATGGTATAGTTATAATCGGTAGTGCTATATTGTACGTATAAACTTGTTTCGTTCTTCTAGGACAAATGATAAGGAGATCTGTCCGCTTAAACGATTAGGGGGTGATCCCCGCACTTATGTATTGTTTTATTACTTCCTAAAGAACCGGTATTGAGTGTTAATCGACAAGATTTTTATCGGTTTATAAATTTGCTGAAAAATTTCAAATTAAAATTTACCGCAAGCGCACGGCGTACACTTGTAGTACGTGGCAAATATGGGTCAATCCGCATGGAATTGATGATTTTAAATCTCTATTCAATCAAATTAACCAAAGTTGAAGAAATTGTTAACTAGAAATAAAATGAAGCTAAAATTAGAATTGAAATTTGATTTAAAAACTATTTAACTAGAGAACAATTTAGAGGCAAATCCACTCTCATATTTTTGTAAATCAACAAACAAACAATTTGTGATCTTTAGCTTTTGATATTAAGTGAAATATTTTTGTATTTATCATAAGTATGGTTTGTTCATGTTATTAATTAACATAACTCAAACCATCAAACTATAATACAACAAACAAACCACTTATAATTCTCATGAAAATGAAGCCAAAGCAAAAGCTATTTTAAGTATGATCTATTTACTATTGTAACTAGTAATATAGATCATCAAATTTCATTTTTACTTTAATTTCAAAATCAAAAATGGATTAGCAAATGATGATGCAAATTGTGTTTATGTTGAATAAGAATAGCTCATTTGCATAAGCAATATAAGCGATCAAACCCACTTGTATAAACTTGCATCAAAACTCACTTCATGAAGCATAAACTAAATGAGATCATAAATCATAAAATGTTGAAATTACATAAGATTTGAGAGCTTCTTTACCCCTAAATTGAAGGGGTTTAGCTACTCATTTGTGGCATTGAAGCAACACAAGTAACTTTCAACATTAAAAAGAGAAGAAAATAGAAAAATATCAAAGAAGAGAATGTAGTTAAACTACTTACAACAAAAGGAATTAAGCTACACTACTTACATGAAGGTTAAACTATTCTACTAACAAAGAAAAGAAAAGAACATAAATAAAAGCATTAACATGAAAACAAAGGAAAGCATGTAGAAAAGAGAGAAGAAAGAGGCTTGGAAGCCATTTTTATTTCATAGAACTTTGAGCTTACAATTTGATCTCTTAATTTCCTAAGTAAAAATGAAAGAGTAGATGATAGTTTCATGTACATAAGAGGGTTATTTATACATGCATAAAACCCTAATTCTATTTTTATGGGGCTTCCCAAAATACCCCTTAGGAAGTGTGGAGGCTGTAATCATTAGCTTCTACTAATCATCATTTAAGTGTACATGAAGCCATTAATTCCATAAGCATGTTCATTAGCCTCTAATTTGTACATTAAGGTTGGTGGGTAGGTGGGGTCCTCCATGATCTTCACTTTGAATTATTTCCCTCTTCTTTCCTTTGTATTCATTTGTGCATGCATGTATCTTCATATAAGCCTCTTCCATATGCATCCAAATTCCTATAAAAATCATCAAAAATGTCCAAGTAAAAATTCTCAAATTTACACATGCACAAAAATGACCATTTTGCCTCTGAATGAAGATGAAAATATGATGGTTAGAAAATAATTGAATTTTGGTTTTAACATATACAAATGGCCAATATGATGTTTATTTAAATAAAAAGAGATAAAATATGGATGTAAATATATGCACATTTACGTGCACATCAAATACCCCCACACTTATCTTTTTATTCGTCCTCGAATAAAGGAAAACTAAGATAAATCCGTTTTTGTAGGGAGCACGATTGCATTGAGAGTATGCAACAAGCCGTTAAACCTCTAGGTGTCCCCAATAGGACGAGTGTTGTCTCATGAGGGTTTTCAGCGGATACTACCCACAAAATCCAGATGCAAAGTGAAAATATTTACACAATGCAAGATTTATTTACAATGGGATGAATGCAAGTTCTTGAAAATATTTACAAATGATAGATTTACTCTTAAATCGATATAAAGAAGTTAAATATAAGTCTTGGCCATTATCTTGAAAATTTAAGTCATTTACTCGCCAAAATTTCCAACAAAAATCAAATCAAGTTATCATAACAAATGGACAATAGTTTAACTCGTTGTTTCGGTTGATAACAATGTGTAACTATAAAATAAATCCTTAGTTGATTATCAAAGTTTGTCAAAGTGGTATTCTCGTTTCTTTTCAATAACAAGTTAAATCAAACAAGTTAAAATGGTGCTTGGATTTCAATTGCTTACTCTCTCTTACTTGAAAATTTCATTGATATTGACAATATTTACATATGCCTAACTCAGGTAAACTAAGGCCAGGTATATTACCCGTGCACTGCCTTGCAGACTGATGTGAGGGGAATACAGAGCGTGGCGAGTGAACACACAAGTGTGAACACTTATCGACTGTAGGCATTATTAAAAAGAATTTTTATATACATACACCTAACTCAGATAAACTGAGGCCAGATATACCGATCATGCACTGCCTTTTGGGCTTACGTGAGAAGGGTACAGAGCATGGCCAGTGAACACACGAGTGTGAACACATGACTCTAGGTGTTAAAAATATATATACATATATACAAATGTTTTTTTAGAAAGAGAGAGTTTTGCAAAATCATCTTAGCACCATTTAACTTAGAAGATAAAAATGTTATATCCTTTACATTAAATTTACCATTTTTTTAAACAAAGATTTTCAATTAGAACATACTTCATAATTAACATATATGAACCTTCCTATATACTAGTTAAACCATTGTTATTTGTAATCAAACTTCATTTTTATTTTTGTTAAGACAAATAAATTTTCAAAAATTTCAATTTATTAACCAAAACTTATACTTATCCCATAGTGTTTTCTCAAAAATAAATCAAAATGCTAAAAAGAAAATGTTTTTGAGATTTTGAGATTTTTTTTATGTTAAAAGAAAAATGAAAGTTCAAAAATGCCATGAAACTAAAAAAATGAAAATGAGACTCCCCCCACACTTAATTTTGACTGTGTCCCCACATTCAATGCATGATATAATGAGTGTAACGGGGACAACTATGTACATATTTACAAAATAGGGTTAACATTCTTACTAGACGTAGCTTGGCTCATGAAGGATCATGAGCTCCTCCTCTTGGTTATTTGGCAATTCCAAGAAAGGTTTCAGACGATGACCGTTGACTTTGAAAACCGATCCATCCCTGGGGTTTTCTATTTCTACGGCACCATGTGGAAAAACAGTTCGTACCACAAATGATCCGGTCCATCTCGATTTAAGTTTCCCAGGGAATAAATGAAGTCTTGAGTCATATAAAAGAACTTTTTGGTTAGGCGAAAACGTTTTTCTTAGGATTGACTTGTCATGAAAAACTTTGGTTTTTTCTTTGTAAATTTTATCGTTTTCATACGCGTCGTTCCTAAGTTCTTCTAGTTCGTTGAGTTGTAGTTTTCGGTTTTCGCTAGCTTTCTCAAGATCAAAGTTTAAGTTCTTAATTGCCCACAGCGCTTTGTGTTCGATTTCAACGGGTAAATGGCAAGCTTTACCGTAAACTAAACGAAATGGGGACATCCCAAGGTTAGTTTTAAAAGTAGTACGGTAAGCCCAAAGTGCGTCGGTTAATTTCTAAGACCAATCTTTTCGATTTTTATTGACAGTTTTATCCAAGATCTATTTTATTTTTCGATTTGAAACTTCAACTTGGCCACAAGTTTGAGGATGATACGGAGTGGATAACTTGTGGGTTATCGAGTATTTTTTCATTAAAGTTTCAAAAGAACGGTTGCAAAAATGCGTCCCATTATCACTGATTATTGAGCGAGGTGTGCCGAACCTCGAAAAGATGTTTTCTTTGAGAAATTTCACAACAATTTTATGGTCGTTAGTTTTGCAAGGAATGGCTTCGACCCATTTTGAAACGTAATCGGCAGCGAGAAGGATATACAAGTTTCCAAAAGAATTAGGAAAAGGTCCCATAAAGTCTATACCCCATACATCAAAGATTTTGATCGTAAGAATGGGGTTTAGAGGCATCATATCTCGTCGATAAATTCATCCAAGCATTTGACATCGATCGTAAGTTTTACAAAATTCAAACGAGTCTTTGAAAAGAGAAGGCCGTTAGAAACCACACTAAAGCACTTTTTCCGCAGTTTTTCGAGGATCGAAATGTCCACCACATGCTTGATCGTGGAAAAATGAAAGAACACTCCAATCTCATTATCCGTAATGCAACGTCGGATGATTTGGTCGGGACAATATTTGAACAATTATGGATCGTCCCAATAGAAATATTTCACTTGGGACATGAATTTGCATTTGTCTTGTTTGGACCATGATGAGGGAGTTTCTTTAGTGACTAAGTAGTTCACTATATCAGCATACCATGGGTCGATAGAAATTGAAAGGAGTTGTTCATCGGGAAAGTTTTCATTGATTGGCAAAGAAGATGGTGCATTCGTAAGATGAGATAAGTGATCGGCTATAACGTTATCAGATCCTTTTTTGTCTTTAATTTTAAGGTCAAATTCTTGAAGTAAAAGGATCCAACGAATCAAACGGGATTTAGCTTCCTTTTTAGCGAAGAGATATCGAACCGCAGAGTGGTCCGTGTACACAGTATTGTGTGAACCTATCAAGTATTGTCGGAATTTTTCGAGAGCAAAAACGACAGCTAGAAGCTCTTTTTCGGTTGTTGTGTAGTCGAGTTGAGCGTCGTTCAAAGTCATACTCGCACAGTAAATGATGTGAAGGATCTTGTTGATGCGTTGTCCTAGGACAGCACCAACGGCAAAGTTCGAAGCATCACACATTATTTCGAAAGGAAGATCCCAATTGGACGCACAGATGATTGGAGCAGAAATGAGTTCATTCTTAAGACGTTCAAAAGAAGAAATACAATCAGAGTTAAAATCGAAAGGAACGTCTTTTCCGAGAAGAGTCGTCAAAGGACGAGCGATTTTACTAAAGTCTTTCACAAAGCGTCGATAAAAGCCAGCGTGTCCTAGAAATGATCGAATGTCCTTAACAGTTTTGGGAATGGGTAGATTTGCAATGACATCGATTTTCGCTTTGTCTACATCAATGCCTTTATTTGAGATGATATGTCCAAGGACTATGCCTCGTTTGACCATAAAGTGGCATTTTTCCCAATTCAAAGTCAAATTTTTTTCTTTACATCGATTTAGAACCAATTTGAGATGATGTAAACATTGGGAAAAAGAATCACCAAAGATTGAGAAATCGTCCATAAAAACTTCTAGAAAGCATTCAATCATGTCGGAAAAGATTACAACCATGCAGCATTGGAAAGTCGTAGGAGCGTTACAAAGTCCGAACGGCATACGTCGATAAGCAAAGGTACCGAATGGACACGTGAAAGTCATTTTCTCTTAATCTTCGGGAGCGATTGGAATTTGGTTATAGCCGGAATAACCATCAAGGAAGCAGTAAAATTCGTGGCCGGCTAAACGTTCGAGCATTTGGTCAATGATATGAAGAGGGAAGTGGTCTTTACGTGTTGCGGCATTTAGTTTTCGATAGTCAATACAAACATGCCAACCCGTTTGAGTACGAGTTGGAATAAGTTCGTTTGAATCGTTCTTGACAACGGTTAGCCCATACTTTTTCGGTACAACGTGAATTGGGCTAACCCATGAACTATCGGAGATTGGGTAAATGATTCCGTTGTCGAGAAGTTTAAGAATTTCATCATGCACCGCATCTTTCATTTTTGGATTAAGCCTTTGTTGCGCGTCACGAACTGGCTTGGCATCATCAATTAAATGGATGCGATGTTGAACAAGAGCGGGACTAATTCCCTTTATATCGGAGATCGACCATCCCATCGCTTCCTTGTTTTTCGAAATAATAGAAAGTAAGCAAGTTTCTTGATCAAGAGAGAGAGTTGCGGAAATTATGACGGGAAATGTTTCGTTATCACCTAAGTATGCATACTTAAGGTGATCGGGAAGTGGTTTGAGGTCCAACTTCGGGATTTTTTCGATGAAAGAGTTGGGTTGAGATTCGGACTCAACTTGAAGTGATTCAAAGGGAAGAGTGTATTCGATCTCATTGGGAATTTCATGAAACAATTTTTCGTACTCGGCCTCGCGTTCATCGTTAAGGTCAAGTGTTTTGTTTTCAAAGCTTTCGTGAATGGCACTAACTTCTAACGTTTGGTCATGAGGTTCGTTCGATTGGCTTTCGAGATTGAAAATATTAAGATACAAAGTCATGTTTCCAAAAGAGATTTTCATCGCTTCGTTACGACAATTGATTAAAGCATTTGAGGTGGCTAAGAATGGTCGGCCTAAAATCAATGGAATTTGACTCGAGGGATTCGTCACTGGTTGTGTTTCGAGAACGATAAAATCAACGGGGAATATGAATTGCCCTACTCGAATGAGCACATCCTCGATTTCTCCCACGGGCTTCTTAATGGAACGATCGACGAATTGAACCGTAACTTTTGTGGGTTTGAGCTCACCTAAGCCTAATTGTTCGTACATGGAATATGGAATCAAGTTGACACTCGCACCTAAGTCTATCAAGCATTTGTTAATCGTCTTATCTCCAATTATACACGAAATCGTAGGGCAGCCAGGATCTTTGTATTTGACGGGCATGGATTGGGATAAGACTTCACTCAAACTGGCGGCTCAGAAGACTTTTTTGGGCACTTGAGTGTGTCGCTTTTGGGTACACAAGTCCTTAAGAAATTTCGCGTAAGTGGGGACTTGTTGAACGACGTCCAGAAGCGAAAACTTTGACTTGCTTAAAAATTTCCAACATCTTTTCCATTTGGTTTGAGTGTTTCTTGGGTCGAAGACGATGTGGAAATGGGACATGATACTCGGTAGGCGGGTCTACTCGAGTAGAAGAAGAAGAGTTTTGATTGGCATTCGATTCAACAATTGGCTCCATGTTCTGTTCAGATTCGTTCGTTGTTTTAGAAGTATCAAGAGAGGTTTCCGGTAAATCGTTTGGATTAACGACTTGATTATCGATTTGTTTACCGAAACGAAGAGTTATGATAGCATTCAATTAGGTGACGTTGCTATCTTGAACAACATGGGCTTGATTTGAATTCATGTTTTGATTTCTGGGATTTGGAAGTGGCTGGCTTAGGAATGTGCCTCGTTCACGTTCGCTTACAGACATGGCTAATTGACTCATTTGCATTTCGAGTTTTGCAATCGATTGGTTTGTGTTTTGCATATATGAAGTCAATAAATTTTGCAAATTGTTTTTGATTGAAGGCTTTGAGTAGTTGCCTTAGCCAACGTTTCAAGAGTTTTCTCAAGCGACGTTAAACGTTTATCGTCTTGGGGAGGATGAGCAGAATTTGGTTGAAAATTTGATTATTGCGGTTGATTATGGGACGGACCCGCAAAGTTTGGTTGAAATTTGTTGGGCTGAAAGGGAGGATTCGAAGCATTATTCGGAAATGCTTGAAAATTGGGACGAATCATATTCGTGTTGGGACTGTTTTGGTTCCACGCAAAATTTGGATGATTTCTCCAACCAGGGTTATACGTTGGAGAAAACGGGTCATTTTTTGCTTTATTGAAAGCATTGATTTGTTCGACAGAATTGGGACACTGATCGGCTATATGATTAGGATCGTTGCATTTATAACACATCGGTTGGGAAGCTTGGTTCATTTGATTCGACGAGAAAACGTTATCGAATTGTTTTATCATTGCGTCGATCTTAGCTTCCAAAGCAAAAGAAGATCCTACCGCCTGTGCACTCGATCGTGAGTAAATTGATTTTTCGTTTGAACGTTCCCATTGGGATGATTTTTCAGCGAGGGTTTCAAGAAATTTTCAAGCATCGTCATGATGTTGGGCAAGAAAGTTGCCTTGGCACATTGATTTGAGCATGGTTTGTGAGCTATTTTCGAGTCCATCATATAAGATTTGGTAAATCGTCCATTTTTCAAAGTTATGGTGTGGACATTTTATCAAAAGCTCTTTGAATCTTTCAAAATATTTTTCGAATGGTTCTCCCTTGAATTGATGAAAATTTACAATTTCGTTTCGGATTCTACTCGATTTTTCCAAGGGGTAGAACTTTTTTAAGAAAGCTTTTACGAATTCTTCCTACGTTTTAATCGAGTTCGATGGTAAGCCGTACAACCATTTTTCAGCGTAATCCGTAAGAGCGAATGGGATTAATCGAAGTTTGATTCCATCATCGGAAAGTTGTTGGAGTTTTATGGTTGCACAAACTTGTTCGAATTTAGTCAAAAAGAGGTATGGATCATCGTGTTCGAAATTGCCAAATTTCGGAAGAGTGGCAATATGGTTTGAGTGAATTTCGAAATGGTTACCCGTAGGGGCGGGTAACGTGATGCAAGATGGAATAGAAACTCTATCGGGAAAGATTCTGTCCATAAGAGTTCGAGGGGCGTTCTCATTCGCCATTTCGGGAGGATCCTCTATTTGAGTTAAACGATTAGTTGTCGAGTCGCGAGTCCAACGGTTTTTTGTTGTGTCACGAGTCCAATTACTCATGCACAAGTGAAAGTTGAGAAAAGAAAGAAATTAGAATTGAGTTTAGAGAATGAAATGGGGTGAAAAATTGTTTTTTTTTAAAGGAAGAAAAATATTTACCAAATGAAATTTATTTTCAAAAGAGAAGTTTGATTTTTGTTTTGTTTTTGGTTTTTCAAATTTTTTATATGTTTATTTTTTGTAATTTTTTTGTTTTTGTTTTCGAATTAAAATATTTACCAGAATTTTTTTTTGTTTTTGAATTTTTACAGTTTTTTTCCTTTTTGAAAAGATTTTATATTTTTTTTTGGATTTTTGTTTTTGATTGAAAGGATTTTTTTTGATTAAAAACTAAGTTAAAATTCACAATTTTTTTGGATTTTTGATTTTTTTTTTAAATATGCATGAACTAATGCAACTAATTGAATGCAAAGGACTTAATTACAGTTTTCTATCCTTAGTAGCTCCTAACCCAAAATTATATAATCACACTTTGTCTTAAATCAACAAAAATATTTCTCAGCCAGGTAATGGGCAGGAGTTATTGGTGCACCACGAATCACCATAGCAATGCAACCGAAGGTTTAAGTACCTTCAGAGGAACAACCAGTATAATATTTACGTATCACCGTAATTTTTATAACTAGTTATTACTCTGCCGTAGCCTAGACACCCAGAAATAAAACTATTCAAAGAAAACAATTGTGAAGATACAATTAAGCCCTAGATGAGCTCGTGACACCCTTAAGTCGAATGTCTAACCTTTATTATTAGTCAAATTCTACGATGAAATGCGTTTGTGGGCTAAGAAAAGGGTGATGAAATCCCTCACCTTATGTGAATTGGGGTATTGCCCTTAGAAAATAAAGCAAGATGAGATGAATGCAAAACAAAAATTAAACGTCAATTTACAATGCAACTAAAATGAAGTTTGTTTTTGTTTTTGGATTTTGAATTTTTTTTAATATATATATATATATATATATAAATGCAAATGCAAGCAACCAACAATGCAATAAAAACCAGGGAAAAGTGCACGATACCAGAGTGTGCAGATTATTTAGCAATTTTTTTTAGCGGCAATTTTTTAGCAAGGAAAAGCAGTTTATTTGGGCAAGCACTTCTTCCTTTTGAATTTTTGCTTTGGCAACCTGAAATGAAAAACAAGATATATTCAACAATTTTTTTTATTATTATTTTTTAGTATGTTTATCAAAGATGAAAAACAAAATAAGCGAAAAACAAAACAAATTGAAACCCCTTTTTTTCTTGGTTTTTTTTAAACTAAAACCAAAACTAAAACAAATCAAAAGCACAGGTCTGGCCCAGTAAAAAAAATAAAAGAAAACAGCTCTAAAAAAACAAAAACAAAACTAAAATGAATTATCCTACAAACCGCTTCCTCAAACCACTTCAGGCAATAATATGATTCATTTATTCTTCCCAAATCAGATTTTCGCGATTCAAACTATCAAGTTCAAAACCAAAATTACACAAAAAATTCCACGATTGGTCTAGGTAGGGCGGTGGTTGATGGAGTTTTTTTTTTAGGCAATTGGGGATTCAATTTGGCAGGCGAAGTTGAGGTGGTGGGTTGAAGTAAGAGGTCGCGGTGATTGGTTTGGGTGTGGCTGGTGTTGAACAGAGATGAGGAGGCGGTCGCGAGTTGTTTAATGGTGGTTCGGAATCGTGGAGTGAGGTGATTGGTTGTCGATGGAATTTGAAGGTGATGTATGGTGGTTCGACTGTTGTTTTGCTGTAAAGGTCAGGTGCTTTTTTTTCGAGTAAGGCAGTTGATGGGCTGTGATTTGCACTGGTTCAGGCTGTTATTATGGAATGGTGTTTGTTTGTCTGAAATGGCTGGTGACTGTGGAGTAATTTGGTGGAGGACTGTGTGTTATGGAGGACAGACGAAGTGGTTTGGTGTTGTGAATTTGTAATGGTGATGTTGAGCTGTCGAGGCAGGGTTATACGTGCACAGTAGGCTAATGACAAGGTGGATATGGTTGCAAGTGTATAAGGCAGAGGTAACTGGTGGTAATGGCAGATAATGGAGAATGTGTATGTAAGCAAATGGTGGGAGATGCTTGAAGTTTGGCTATGGTTGTTGTTGGTGATATGTGGAGTTGTGGCTAATGATGGAAGTGGTCAGAAGTGTAGCAATTGAGGAGATAGATGTTTTGATGTCTGTTGTATGATGGTGGATGGTGGAGGAATGTTGAAGGGTATGGAATGATGTTAAAGTTTGTAGGTTGGTGCTTGAATTGGAGGAGGTTGCGGTGGTTCGCGAGTTTGATCACGGTGAGTTCGCAGTGTGGTTTGTGAATTGATGAAGTCTGGTCGATGAAGTTGTGCTTAATGGATGGTTGTTGCTGTCAGTATATGGTGGTGGGATGGACTAGGCGATGGACAAATTGAATTGGTAATGGTGATTTTGATTGGAGTGTTTGAGGAGGTTAACAGGGATGGTGACTGATGTAGAACTGTTGTAGGGTATGGCTCTGATGAACTTGCAGTTGTGGAGATGTTGTTGTAGATGGTATCAATGCAGGGAAGTGGTTGGAAGAGGACAATGATTGAATGTAGCAAGCAGTATTATGACAGTGGCATGCACTATTTGGTGAAGTATATGGATGTGCAGGCTATTTGTAGTGATTTGAAATGGAAATGTTGTTTGCAAGTTGAAGTTCTTGCTTGATAGTGTTTTCAGGTTGTTGAGACAGGCGATGGGATGTCGTTTGGCACTGATTGTCAGTGGAAGTGATACTGGAGGTTGAAAATTCTTGGCAGTAGTGAGTAGAGGAAGGCAGTGATGTGGAAGTGATAAAAATTGGTAGATGTCGAGGAAGTGCAGTATTGGTTGAATGATAGGCTGTTGTGCTTTTCAGTAGTGTGACAGCTGGAGGATGGTTAAGTGTATGAATGTACAAGTTGTATGTTGTAACAGAGAGAGGGAAGTTGGTGGCAGAAGCAATGAACAGAGAGGCAGAGAGTATAAACAATGGAAATGCAAAAAATTTTTTATGTAAATTGTAAAATGGAATGCAAATAAAATGTTTTTGTTTTTGTTTTGAAATTGTGAATGTTTTTTTTGGAAATGAGAATGCAATGTTCACTGCACAGAAAATGAAAATTGCAAATGCATAGGAAATGAAACTTAGAAGAAATGGAAGTGCAAATTGCAATGAAAAATTAAAACAGTGATAGAAACTAGGCAGAGAATGAAATGCACAGAAAATGCCAATAGCAGGAACTAAAAATGAGAAACTTGGAATTTTTTTTTAATGCAAACACAAAAATAAAAATCACACACAAATCAAACAAAAAAAAATAATCCGAAGAATAAAAATTTAAAATCAAAACAGCTCCCCGGCAACGGTGCCAAAAACTTGTTAATCGACAAGATTTCCATCGGTCTAGAAATTTGCCGAAAAATTTCAAATTAAAATTTACCGCAAGCGTACGGCATACACTTGTAGTACGTGGCGAATATGGGTCGATCCGCAGGGAATTGATGATTTTAAATCTCTATTCAATCAAATTAACCAAAGTTGAAGAAATTGTTAACTAGAAATAAAATGAAGCTAAAACTAGAATTGAAATTTGATTTAAAAACTATTTAACTAGAGAACAATTTAGAGGCAAATCCACTCTCGTAATTTTGTAAATCAACAAACAAACAATTTGTGATCTTTAGCTTTTGATATTAAGTGAAATATTGTTGTATTTATCATATGTATGGTTTGTTCATGTTATTAATTAACATAACTCAAACCATCAAACTATAATACAACAAGCAAACCACTTATAATTCTCATGAAAATGAAGCCAAAGCAAAAGCTATTTTAAGTATGATCTATTTACTATTGTAACTAGTAATATAGATCATCATATTTCATTTTTACTTTAATTTCACAATCAAAAATGGATTAGCAAATGATGATGCAAATTATGTTTATGTTGAATAAGAATAGCTCATTTGCATAAGCAATATAAGCTATCAAACCCACTTGTATAAACTTGCATCAAAACTCACTTCATGAAGCATAAACCAAATGAGATCATAAATCATAAAATGTTGAAATTACATAAGATTTGAGAGCTTCATTACCCCTAAATTGAAGGGGTTTAGCTACTCATTTGTGGCATTGAAGCAACACAAGTAACTTTCAACATTAAAAAGAGAAGAAAATAGAAAAATAGCAAAGAAGAGAATGTAGTTAAACTACTTACAACAAAAGGAATTAAGCTACACTACTTGCGTGAAGGTAAAACTATTCTACTAACAAAGAAAAGAAAAGAACATAAATAAAAGCATTAACATGAAAACAAAGAAAAGAAAAGAACATAAATAAAAGCATTAACATGAAAACAAAGAAAAGAATGTAGAAAAGAGAGAAGAAAGAGGCTTGGAAGCCATTTTTATTTCATAGAACATTGAGCTTACAATTTGATCTCTTAATTTCCTAAGTAAAAATGAAAGAGTAGATGATAGTTTCATGTACATAAGAGGGTTATTTATACATGCATAAAACCCTAATTCTATTTTTAGGGGACTTCCCAAAATACCCCTTAGGAAGTGTGGAGGCCAAGTAATCATTAGCTTCTACTAATCATCATTTAAGTGTACATGAAGCCATTAATTTCATAAGCATGTTCATTAGCCTCTAATTTGTACATTAAGGTAGGTGAGTAGGTGGGGTCCTCCATGATCTTCACTTTGAATTATTTCCCTCTTCTTTCCTTTGTATTCATTTGTGCATGCATGTATCTTCATATAAGCCTCTTCCATATGCATCCAAATTCCTATAAAAATCATCAAAAATGTCCAAGTAAAAATTCTCAAATTTACACATGCACAAAAATGACCATTTTTCCCCTGAATGAAGATGAAAATATGATGGTTTGAAAATAATTGAATTTTTGTTTTAACATGTACAAATGGCCAAATATGATGTTTATTTAAATAAAAAGAGATAAAATATGGATGTAAATATATGCACATTTACGTGCACATCATTGAGCATTCCGAAAATCGGCGTTTGGTTTTGTGGAGCACCCGAGAAAGAGAAGAGTGTACTCGTAAGAGATGGCTCGAACCCATGACCACTCCGAAAACCCTATACGGTTTTATGAAGGAGTTTTGTGATATATTGAGATGTTGGGATCCATGTGTGATTTCGAGCTCCGTTGGGGTATGGTAATTCGAGAGTGATTCCAAGATCTAATTGAGATGTGGGAATCTATGTGTGATTCCGAGACCGATTGGGGTATTGGAATCCATATGGGATTCCGTGATCTATTTGGTGGCGGTGTGTAAGCTAGAATGTCGGACGTAGCCTCATCGGTGGGAATGACTAAAACCAGAGATAGGAAACATGTCCAGTAGGATTGGCAAACCCATAAGGTGTAGTCGGTTCCACCTAGACGTTACCTACAGTTGTTATGCATGCATGGAGCGATGCACTCGGTCTTAGCGAGACCACCTATGTTTTTCCTATGGTACATCACTAGGGATGTATGCCGCTTTGGAAGGATATCTCCAATCCTTGCTCAGAAGGACCGTTCCTCGAAGTACTGAGGACACCTCCATGGAAATCCTACACAATTATTGAATGTGCCTTATCGATTTTCGATTATATACCTAGTATTGTTGTGATGTATACTCACGAGTATCACAGCTACTTAATTATTATTATTTTCGCCCTTGGACATTATTATAATATCACTGGATTTTCTGATATAAAGGTTTTGGTTATCGTAAGTTAAAAACTCATCCATGTTTATGTGCGGCGTGGTCTTACGAGATGCCTTTGATTTTAAAGGATTTCACAAGTTAAAATAAATAAAATTCCTTGTGATTTGAGTTCTCACGTTGGTTTTACCAGATTGACCCAGGCGTTGTTTTCCTATAATGCTCGGGTCAGACCGAGCATATTTCTAGGTTTACTTGGTTATTTAGAGCTTCAGGAGATGAGCTGGAGGCCCTGAGACGTATTCACATAGATGGTTATTTTTCTTCCACTACATTCATGGTTGTATTTATCAGCAACTGTAAGGATAAGTTGTTATAACTGTCTGGACTGAAATAGGTTAGTATACTCTGATTGATGTCTCTACATACTTATATTACAGATTTGTTTTTGTGTAAAGATTTTCTATATATTATAGATTATTCGTTCCGCTATGAGATTCTGTGTTGTTATTTTTCTTATTGTCTTCTTTTTACTTATTTTCCCTAACTATCCGCCTTTCCGTTCAATTTGAGTGTGTCATGTGTGGTTTATTGACCGCTTAAACTGTATGGAAAAGTGGGTCGTTACAACTCTAGCCAATCTATCGGGTAGTTCTACATGGTAATTAAGTTTTCATGTTATCTCCAAACTCGAAAAAGTCCAACAAATCTTGGTGCCAACTTTCCTGTTCTAAATCTCACAACTTTCCTGAGGGGGGAAACTTTGATAAACACCATGCTCCCAACCTCGAACTCCAATTCTTTCCTTCTCCTATCTATGTAGGATTTCTAGCGATTTTGGGCTACCTTCATGCATTGCCTAATCAACTCAACCTTTTTCGAAGTTTTACAAATTAAATCTGGTCCGAGTTGGATTTTATCAGTGGTTCCCACCAATAATTTAGCAATTTGCATGGCCTCTAATAAAGCGCTTCGAAGAGTGTCATACCAATCATCAATGGGTAACTATTGTTATAAGCGAATTGTATTAAAGGAAGGTGTTGCTTCCATTGTCCTTTGAAGTCCTCGATGCAATCTCTCAACAAGTCCACCAAGATCCTATTCACTCTTTTCGTTTGTCCATATGTCTATGGATGGTAAGCGATAGTAAGATTCAATGATATTTCTAAAGCTGTCTGCAAACTCTTTTAAAACCCACTAGTAAATAAAGGGTCTCTATCACTAACGATGCTAATCAGAATTCCATGAAGTCGAACCACCTCCTTAGTGTAACACCCCGATATTTTACGGGAAATATAATTAAAAAGAAATTAAAAGTGCATTTGGTACAGTGGTAAAGGTGCATGTTGACTTCCTTAGTGACCAGGGATCAAGTCCCATTGTCACCCAAAATCTGGAGCGATGTTTTTTTAGCTAGTACGTTTCGAGCGATTTTCCTACATATTTCAGTGTTGTTTCCGACATGTGGCAGCTTCTCATTCGCTCCAGTGATGTAATAGGATGAGATGGCTAAATTTTATTGGTTGAGCGATGTGTATGGGCTAGAATGGATAACCATTAAATGTATGAAAGAACCAGATTTAATCTAAAATAATCTAATGGATCATATTTTCTCAAACAATCTATAAATAAACCATCTAACCTATATATAATCTCTTATTCAGCCGTCGCCATAATTCTACATAAAATTAGTGTGTATTATTCTTCCTCCTTTTCTCTACTAAATAAACAAATCTCTACCAAATTAAATTATCTATATATATTCAAGCAATTTGGGGAATTTAGAAGAATCAAAGGGAGAAAGATTAGCAAAGCTTTTTTCAAATTTATGCAAGCTCAAGTGCCCGGTGAGTGGGAATTGATACGAAATGGAAAAATAAAGTAGTTCAATTTCATTTTTTTTCTGGCATGTTAATACGAATTAATTTCTATTATTAATTGAGGATAGATGTAAATTATTGCAACTTCTTCTTCTTCCACTTTTCAAATCTAATTCATGTTTGGTTTAAAATATGGGACATATAAATTGTCTATTCATGTTTTATGGCATAAATAAGATTGAAATTTATGTAAATTACTATATCTTCTTCTTCTTTCACTTCTCAATACTAATTCATGTTTGGGTTAAAATTTGGAACAAACAAATTATTATTCACGTTTCATAGCGTAAATAAGATTGGTTTAATTAAATTGAATTAGAATTGTTATTCAATTTCTAATGGTAGAACAAGTTAGTTGAATAAATTCAGAATATGTTACTTGAATAAAATTATGATTTTGATTGATATAATTACATAATTTTGAATATGGTTTTGGAACAAAATTGGAAAGTCTAATTGGCATAATTGTTTGTTTCATATGTGGCCTAAAAATGTAAAAGTGGAATTTTGTGTAATTAAATGGTTTGTGGCTATTGAATAAAAAATTTGTATAGATTAAATCTCTAAAAGGAGAACATAAATTAGGGTGGAAAAAAATGTAAATTAAATGGACCCTAAAGGCTAGTGTAAATCTGTAACAAAATGGCATAAAAATTATAGACAAACCATACGGACTCAACGGACGTGAAATTGAAATAACATTTATGTAAGAAAAAGGGAAATTGTGAAATAACCAAATGGGATGTAAAAATGGCCTAAAGCAGACTAATGGAAATAAATAGTATGTAAACTGTAATGATAAAATTAATTAATCTGGAAGCGATTTGGTAGGTAGACCTTGTAAAGGTCTGGATAGGTGTTTCATGCAGTTAAGACCAAAATATAGTTTTGGTTGTACATACTAGGAGTGGGCAAGTAGGTTCGCAAGGATGTTTGTTACCTTTCATAGGTTGCTAGTATGTAGGATAGATAGCATCCGCAATCGTAGGCTTCTTCAGGCAGATCGACGTGGATGGAACAAGACAAGTGTGCTCCGACTAGGCTTCTTTAGGCAGATCGTTGGAGGATTTTGCGCAGCCGACCCAACTGCGGATGCTCTTTCGGAGGACCGACACTTTGGTTAGGGGCAAGTCCACGTTGGTGATCGAGGAGACAAGAGGATAGGAGTCCAGTTTGGCGGAGCCTGAGCGCAACTTCGGGGTCCTACGAGGTTGTTTGAGTCGGCGTCGTTCAGACGTAAGAGGCATTTAGTCACGACGCACGGGTGAAGAGCACGACTTTCACGCTGTAGCATATGGATAGGTAAGGACAGCAGGTCCGACAGGCCGATTGATGTTTAGTATTACTTCATGGTTGACTTTCCTAGAGTGACCATGGACTTTGGCTTCTTAGGAACTGTATCTAAGAAGGATTCACTGCATTATATTATTCACCCTCTACGATATCCGGTGAAGACTTGGAATTAAACTGTTTTATTCTTTCTGCTTCATTTTATTTCTCATTCACCAGACTTTATGTCTGACTCATTCCCGTTTTTCCTATTTTCCCCTAAATCACAGGAGGGCAGGTCTAGGTTGCAGTTCTTTGTAGCTTGGAGGGTCATTGGAGCAGTTGTTATCTTCAGCTTTTGTTTCTTTTGTTTCATGTACTTCATTTCCCTTTTCCGTACTTTACTATATATATGGGGACCTATATTGTGAACTTTGTTATGTTTTGGTGGAGACTACTTGGTACTTTTGGTTTTAGAAATAAATTTAGAATAATGTTCTTTTTAATGAAAATGTTTTGCTATTAATTTATAATTAGTGAAAGTTTTCTTCCGCTGTAATATTTTAATCATTTTATGTTGCTCTGTGCTATGTTATAGATTTTTATTTCACCCGACCACCCGTGCTTCTAGTCATGTCTGATTATTGGGGTGCCTAGAGGTGTGGGGTGTCACATTTAGGCAACCCATCTATAAAGTCCATCGATATATGCTCTGATTTCTAACGGTAATAACAATCCTCCATGCTTTCCTTGCTCGACTTTAATCCTTTGACATGTTAATCACCTTGATAGAAAATCTATTTCATATCCCTATACATATTATCTCATCCAGGATAAATATTCATCCTTGAACGGTGACACTTCACAAGCACTTCTGTAACACCTCTAAGTTTGGTTTAACATTATTCAGAAGATTTAATTGGATAGGTTAAACAGAATAATGTAGTGGGACATGGGAATGAGATTTGATAAGTAAGAAGGTCGGGCCTTAAATAATCAACTAATAAGATTCTTTTAAAACTTAATATAAGAAAAGAATAAATGAGAATGGAAAATTAGGAATAAAATCTTAGTTCATACCCTAAACCCTTCCTCCATGTCATTCATTTCTCATTTATAATCACAAATAATCATAAACATAAGAGAGGCCGGCTATAACCAAGGTAGAGAAGATGAAATCAAAGGGGAGACCAAGAGATTCAAAAGGCAAAGCTTAAAGAAACTATACTCCATCAAATCTTAAATTAATCATCCAATTTAAGGTGAATAATAGTTAACTATCTCTATTGCTTGTGTTTGATCTCGGTTATGGATAATTTTCGAAATGCTTATGATGCTATTATCATGTTATGATTGTTTATGTCATTATTTGGATAGAGTGATTATTTATAAAAAAATTATGAAATTATTTAGATGGGTTATAAGGGTAAAAACAAAGTTTTTAGTCTCCAATTGATTTGATTATCTGTTATGTTGTATAAAACATTATTTTGGAAATGGGTTTTTTATTTCATAATTTTCCAAGTTAAAAACGAATATTTTATCAATTTCCTAAGGAGGAAATGATGTTTATTTTGGGTTTTAATTACTAAAAATAATTAAACAATTATTTTGGCCTTGAAAATTTTGTATATGTAAGAATATGCCAAGTCGAATTTATTTTAACTAATAGAAATTAGTGAAGTTTGTTTTAACCAATAGAAATTTGATGAGGAATAAGAGTTGGTAAAAAGAGATTGCTTTTGATAGAAATAAAATAGTTTTTATAATAATTACAATAATGCCACCGATATACGGCATCCCCATGACATTCGGCATTAAAAATAAGCGGTATCATTTTACAGTTGTAAGCGATATCAGGCGGCATTAACATGAAGCAATGCATGTGATATTTATACCATATGTATGTGATGCATTGGGTCATGTATATGACATTATCGTCATGGGAATACCGCTTCTCATGGGTACATGAGATATTAATGCCGATGCCATATGTTTTCGACATCCTTAAATTAATGCCGCAAGTCATCAATTTCGGTATCAATCTATTTTGCAGCAATGATGCCGCTAATTTTTCTATGTATGCGACTTAATAGCCGAAGTGCCATGTTTCCAGCATCCTTAATTTAATGTCGTAAATATTATTTCCGACATAAGGTTTTGATGTCGGGGTTCATCAATGTCGGCATTTTATATTATATTGTTTTTGGCAACAATTCCATACGGTATTGATGTCGTATTTCTTTCAGAACGCCACTGAAGCCCTGTTGGCCGAGATTGTCATGTTTCTATGTTAACTAAAGTTATGTTTTAAAGGTGGGATGGCCTATATCTTAAGTATGTCGACAATCTTATATTTTTACATAAAATTTTTATACACTTTAGTTAACTTAAGTTTCTTTTTTCCCTTGGATAGAGGATTAACATCGTTATTGCGGCATAAGTGCCATAAGTTTTCTACTTTGTTATATTAATGGCGGTAAGCCATATGCTTTATGATTTCAACATTATTCATTGGGGATACCAATGTTTTACATTTCTAAATTCCATAAGTTTATAAGTTTGACATTATTCGTTGGGGACACCAATGTATATTATATTTGACTTGCCATTTATTTTATGATTTTGGCATCACATATATTGGGGATACCAACATGAATTATTTAATTTGATATAAGTTTAAGGGGTTGTCAACCTAATTGGGGATACAATAGAAATAGGTCGGGCACTTGGGAGAATAAGATTAATTATGAATTAAATTCATAAGTAATGGGTTCATAGTCATCCTAGGAAAACTATGGAATGTGTGATGGATAGTCCATATAATGGTGAGATGGATAGTCTCTATATTGTTAATGAAGGGTTTATATTCATTCTAGGAAAACTATGATATGTGCGATGGATAGTCCACATAGTTTAAAATTAATGAAACGTGTGTGATGGATAGTCCATGTAATTTTAGATAGTTAAACCATGTGTGGTAGGTAGTCCGTATGGTAGGGGATGGATAAACCATACATTGCACACATATGAGATGGGTGGTCCATATAAATATAAGACGGATAGTGATTTGAAGTTAAGATAGATAGTCAAATGAAATTGAGATGGATGGTCAAATAAATTAGGATGGGTAGTCATTATATGTTGCATGATTGCAAATGTTTATTTATTATGTTGTAACCATTGTGGATGCAGGAACATAGTATATGGTTGGTATGTTTTGGTTAAGATACTAGTGAAGGGAAACCTGTTCCCCTCAGTGGCGTGGTCTCAATGGATATCTATTTTGGTTCGAGATGGTAGGTTGTTATTCACACCAGACTATTTTCTGTCCCGAAGTTTTTGTTTTCCCTTAAACTCTCGGGTGCTTGATTAAGTAGGCTGGGAGTAAGGTTTTCAGGTTTTCCTAATTAGACGAATAAGCTTTCGGAGACGTGTAGGAGGCAAGCTAGCTATTATTAGGAGCTTTTAAGTTCTGCTGTATTGTTTTATCTACTTGAATGGATGTAATGTAAAATTATGCGATTGCCAAGTATTAGACTCTGATCAACCAAAGGGGCATATTTATATGTCGCTCTTGGAGTATTTTGTAATAATTGTATTTTCTCTAAACGTGAGACCGAATTTGATTATGTAATGAATATGAAATCTTATCTGTGAAATGAAATTTGAAATTTTATTATTAAATTGTGTTTGAAAATTTTCATATTTATATGCTTCTGATATTATTGATATGAGTAACATAGCCGTATTTTGTCGTCGAAAATTAACACTATGGATGACTGCATCCGTAGCGCTTAGTTTTGGGCCTCAAAATAGAGGATGTTATAGTTTGGTATCATAGCATAGGTTTATGTGAAACTTAAAAGATTTTGAAAACATAATCCAATGAATTAGAGAATAACGTTGTAGTAACGTACTTGTATTTGCCATATATATGTATGTATTATCTCCTCTCTCTTAAATCATTCTTCTGTATCTTATTAAGGCTCATATGAAGATTACGAGAAAGCAAGATATGGAAGTAGGAAATGGAAGAGTGAATCTAGGTGGAGGAAGCACTACAACCAATGGAAATATTCGACCCAATACCAGAAGGAATCAGGGTCGACATGCAAATGCCAATGTAGGTGCTGGAACCCCACCAGTAGATATGGGGACTATGTATCAGTTCTTTATCAATATGATGCAAGCTGGAGTTGTTGCTGGTTTGGCTGGACGAAATGTTGCTAATGCAGAAGGAGCTAATCCCATGCTGCTAGTTGGCAATAACCATGTCAAGCTAAAACGTGATTATACTAGTCTTGGAGGAAAGCCTTTTCTTGGAACTGAGGATGCTATTGATTTAGAGAACTGGCTACTGCACTGTCAGAGGATTTTTGCTGATCCAGAGTTCAACAATGAGCGGAAAAGGGGATTGGATACTAGGCAGCTGCAAGGAGCAGCACTGTACTGGTGGAATGAGATGACCGTAGGTAAACCAGAAGAGTAACTGACTTAGGATGAATTTCGTATGAGAGGAGAGGTTCTTATCTGAAGTAGCCAAGTCAACCTTGCTTGGGAAATTTGCTAATTTAGTGCGATGAGAGATGTCCATACTGAAGTATGCTACTAAGTTTGATGAGTTGTCTAGATATAGATATGCCATCATTGATACTGTGATTAAGAGGAATATAAAGTTTATCCGGGGGTTGAGGACGGAGATTGCTAGGGCGACTGTGTCACATCTCAGGGAACCATCGAATGTAGTGGTGGAGATAGCAATAAGGAATAAAGAAATGCTTTCGACTTTTGGAAAGGATAAGTGAGTAGAATCCCAAAGTTCTCAGAATATGAAGAGAAAGTTTTTCAAGGGGAAGGGAACTCAGAAGGGTGGAGCTGCCAAGAAAGGAAAAGTTGATAATATCTGTTACAAGTGTGATAAGAAGGGGCACTATGCTAATGAATGTCAATCTAGTGATGGTAAAATGGTTGTGGGAAAGAAGAATGTGAAGTGTTTCAATTGCGATCAGGTGGGGCATTATAATAATAAATATCTAGAAGTAGTCAAGGTGGAAAAAGGAAAGGTCTTTGCTTTGAATCCATCATCTTCTAAGCTAACAATATAGGAGAAAGAAAAGGTTGCGATAGGAGGTACGCTTTTGATTCATGGCATACATGTTAAAGTATTATTTGATATTGATGCATCACATTCTTTTATCTCTCAGTGTTTGATAGGTAAGTTAGATTTAGAACCATCATACCTTGTTACTTCCTTAAGGGTCATGAATCCAATTGGAGGGTATGTAACTCTTGCGATGAGATGTGACCATCTTGAATTTGAGTTGTTAGGTCATATTGTCTATAGTTTGTTTATGTTTGATTCTAAGGGCCTTGGTATCATTTTGGGTATGGATTGATTGAGCAAATATGATGCTATGATATTTTGCCAGGATATGAAAATATCATTAAGACACCCTAATAATAGTGATCGAATTATATACTTAACTGAGAATTCGAGTTCAGAGGTTTATGCTTTATTGGGTGTAACAAAGGTGGAAGACAAGTTAAGATGGGTTTTAGTTGTAAGAGAATTTGCAGATGTTTTTGAACCAGTTATAGGACTACCATCGAAACGAGCTATTGAATTTCATATAGATCTTGTGCCTGGAGCCGAACCCGTAAGTAAGCCGCCTAGCAGAATGACGCTTGCTGAGATGAAAGAGTTAAAGGTGCAGCTGGTGGACTCAAAAGAAAGATTTCTATTAGGGATGTCAATTTTCTACACGACCCGAAACCCGCACGGAAATTAGCAGGTTAACCCGACCCGTTAATTTGGCGGGTCATTTTCGGGTCAACCCGAATTTGACCCGTTTATAAACGGGTGGGTTTCGGGTGGACCCGCTAACCCGAAATTGACCCGTTAACAACCCGTTTATACTTATATAGGTTGACCCGACCCATTTACGACCCGACCCGACCCGTTTATGACCCGTTTGTACCTTATACGGGTTGACCCGACCCGTTTACGACCCAATTATACCTTATACGGGTTGACCCGACCCGTTTACGCCTTATACGGGTTGACCCGACCCATTTACGACCCGACCCGACCCAACCCATTTATAATCGGGTTACACGGGTCGGGTCGGGTTAACCCGTTTATAAATGGGTTGGGTTCGGGTTGAGCTTTTCTTACCCGTTTAATAAACGGGTTGACCCGACCCATTTAAAATCAACCCAAACCCGAATTGACCCGACCCAAACCCGACCCGACCCATTGACAGCCCTAATTTCTATTAGAGAAAACAGTTCACCTTGAGGAGCGCCCATGGTGTTCATAAAGAAACTGGACAGGTCATTGAGAATGTGTATCGATTATCGTAAGCTGAATGAGAAGACGATAAAGAATATATATCCTTTGTCAAGAATTGATGACTTATTTGATCAGTTGAGCGGAGCTAAAGTGTTTTTCTAGTTGGATTTAGCAACAGGGTTCCATCAATTGAGGATGGAGGAGGACAATATTCCTTTAATGGTGTTTCGAACGAGGTATGGTTCGTATAAGTGGTTAGTCATGCCATTCGGGTTGACTAATGCGCTTGCTTTCTTTGTGGACTTGATGAACTGAATTTTCCAAGAGCACTTGGATAGGTTCATGTTGGTGTTCATTGATGAAATTTTGATATATTCTAAGGATGAGAGAGATCATGAGATTCATCTTAGAATAGTGCTTGAGACGTTAAGGTAGCATCAACTAAAAGCGAAATTTTCGAAGTCTCATTTTTGGAAGAGAGAAATGAAGTTTGTTGGTCATGTAGTTTTAGAAGAAGGGTTGTCTGTGGATCTAGTTGAGATTGAAGCTGTAAATAATTGAAAGAGACAAGAGACGACGATCGAGATAAATAGTTTTCTTGTGTTAGCTGGCTATTACCGGAGATTCATTAAGAATTTCTCTCGGATAGAAGAGCCCTTGCTAAACTAACTAGAAAGGACGTAAAGTTTATTTGGTTTACTAAATGTAAGGAAGCATTCCTAAAGCTAAAGCATTTACTGACAAATATGCCCGTGTTAGTTGTGCCAGATGGTAATCAGGATTTGGTGTTATATGCAGATGCATGTGGGATAGGATTAGGAGTTGTGTTGGTGCAAAGAGGTAAAGTGATTGCCTACGCTTCTCGACAGCTCAGACCATACAAAGTTAGGTATCCGACTCATGATTTGGAGTTAGCAACAGTGATTTTTCCTTTGAAGGTGTTTTGAGACACTACGTCTTAGAAGAAAGATTCGAGTTTTTTATGGATCATAGGTTATTAAGGTATTTATTCTCTTAGAAAGAGTTGAATATTAGACAGTAGAGATGGCTAGAGTTTTTAGCAGCATATGATTTCGGTATTGTGTATACGCTAGGGAAAGGAAATAAAATTGCTGATGCACTTAGCAGAAAACATCAGAATGTGGTGTTAGCTATGTTGGCAGAAAGGAAGGATTTAGAGACATTGACCACTTGTAATGTGCAGTTAAGATCGACTAATAGTCCTAATCAGAATACTGCCACGTTATCTTGCTTGGAAGTTCGACCAGTATTGATCGAAAAGATTGCTTCTAAGCAGAGAGATGATCTATTACTAGCCGAAAGGATTAGAAGATTGGAAGGTGGAACTGAGATTGGTGATTTGAAAGATTTTAGTCTTGACTAGAATGGATGGTTGAGGAAGAAGGGATGATTGTGTGTTCCTGATGTTGAAGACCTAAGGAAGGAAGTTCTTAAGGAATGTCATCGATTGAAGTTTACTATTCTTCCTGGAGGAACTAAGATGTATCAAGATACGAAGAGGAGTTTCTTTCGGGAAGTTATGAAAAGGGATGTAGGTTATGGGTTAAGCAATGTTTGAATTGACAGCAAGTAAAAGCCGAGCATCGGAAGCTAATTGGATTAATTCAGCCTTTAGATATACCAGTTTGGAAATGAGATTCTATATCCTTGGATTTTATTGATGGGCTGCCAAGGTCGTATAGGGGAAATGAAAGTATTTAGGTTATAGTGGATAGACTGACCTAGAGTGCACATGTCATTCCCATTAAGTCGACCAGAACCTGTATTGGCTAAGTTGTTTATGAAGAATATTGTTAGACCGCATGAGATTCCTAGTAGTATAGTCAGTGATAGAGATGCCTTGTTCATTAGTGAATTCTAGAAGAGTCTACAAGAAGTTTTAGGTACTAAGCTTAAGATGAGTACCGCTTATCACCCATAAATGGATGGGCATAGAGAGACTCAATAAGGTACTTGAAGATTTGCTAAGGGCTTGCGTACTGGAATTTAGTGGGTCATGGGAAGACCATTTGCACTTAGTTGAGTTTTCCTAAGATAATAGTTATCAGACTAGTGTAGGAATGACGCCTTTTGAAGCTTTGTATGGAAGGCCATGAAAATCACAGTGTGTTGGTTGGAGACCGGAGATAGATTAGTTCTTGGTTCAGATATAGTGAGAGAAGCCACGAAAAATATTGAGTTTATCCAAGCACATATGAAGGAGGCTTAGTCTAGGCAGAAAAGTTACGCAGATAAGAGGCGTAAGGATCTAAAGTGCTCAGTTGGAGATCGTGTTTTCATTAAGGTATCACCAATAAAGGGAAAGGTACGATTTGGAAAGTCAGGGAAACTTGCACCTAGATATGTTGGACTGTTCCCTATTATAAAAAGGATTGGGAAACTCGCGTATCGAGTGGAGTTACTGAGCAGTTGACAGGATTCCATAATGTTTTTCATGTTTCTCATCTTAGGAAGTATGTGCAAGGTTCAAAGACTACTATTGTTTTGACTACATTGGAAGATTTAGTAGTAAAACCGAATCTGACTTTTATGAGACAACCAGTTCGTGCTGTAGCGAGAGATGAGAAGAAGTTAAGGAACAAAACAGTCAGGTTGGTGAAAGTCCATTGGAGTGATAACGAGAAAGACTGTACTTGGAAAACAAAGAACGAGATTAAGGATACTTTCTTGAGTTGCTACGAGTGTATGTTCTATACTTGTTATATAGACTATTTAGCTAGTAGGATCCACTAGCATTGTTTGTCATAGTTGTTTGCAAAATGTGCTTATTGTGTAGTCCTTACTAAATTTTGAAAATGAAATTCGTTAAAGGAGGGGCATGTAACACCCCTAATTTTAGTTTAATAGTGTTAAGGGGATTAATTGGATATATTAAATAGAATAACGTAGTGAGACATGGGGATGAGATTTGATAAGTAAGAAGGTCCGGCCTTAAATAATCAACTAATAAGATTGTTTTAAAACTTACATAAGAAAAGAATAAATGAGAAGGGCAAATTAGGAATAGAATCTTAGTTCATACCCTAAAACCTTCCTTTATGTCATTCATTTCTCATTTTACAATTGCAAACAATTATAAATATAAGAGAGGCCGACCATAACCAAGGTAGAGAAAACGAAATCAAAAGGGAGACCAAAAGATTCGAAAGGCACTTAGGGAACTATACTCCGTCAAAATCTCAACTCTATCATCTAATTTAAGGTGAATAATAGTTAACCATCTCTATTGCTTATTTTTATCTCGGTTATGGATAATTTCCAAAATGATTATGATGTTTTATCATGTTATGATTGTTTATGTCATTATTTGGAAGAATAATGATATATGGAATTTTTATGGAATTATTTAGATGGGTTTCAGGGGTAAAACTTAAGATTTTATTCTCCAATTGATTTTTTTTTTGAAAAGCAATGGGCTAAGGGAGCCCTGCCCAACTATATTCATATATATCAGAAATGTACAAAAGGAGTTACAAGCAGATGCATACATTCATCAAGAAAAAGAATAAAAAAAGAAATATATTTCATACAAACTAAACCATCACTCAACAAAACCAGACTCGTAATTCTCTGCAAAAAATCACCTCAGCCTTCCAGCTCTCCTGCTAATCTTCTTATGCATTAGACTAAATAACACATTAGCATTCTCCATTTTTTGATCAAAAATCCTTTTATTTCGCTCATTCCAAATTTCATAAACAAAAGTTTTTAAGATGATCAATAGAATTTCAGCATTTGAGCACTTCCATATGGTAGCCTTGAAGATATTATACCACTCTACTCTAGAGTTTTTCACTGGTCTGTAAAAATTTCCATTGGCAAGTAATCTGCTCCAAACTTCATATGTAAAGTCACATTCAAAAAATAAATGTGTATTTGATTCAGGATAGGAATGACAGAAAACACAATCCTCATTGTTAAGAATGCCAAGCTTAGTCAATTTCTGCTTTGAATTAATTGCATTTGCCATGATTTTCCATAAAAGAAGATTTTCTTTAGCAGGTGAATTACTTGTCCAGATTCTTGATGCCCAAGGGAAAGTTTCCACTATTGAATTAGATAACAGAGCTTTGTACACAGTTGATATAGCATGCTTCTTCCCCTTTATTGTCCAAAGTACTTTTAAATCTGAAGAAATCAGTGGTAAAGTTGATAGATTTTGCCATAAATCTCTGACTTGTTTAGAACTGCAATAAGGTAGGTTAATAGAGCCATCACTAATGTAAGAATTAATTTTAGCATTTAATGGAATTCCAGTAAGAAGTTGCAATGGATAAGGGAGGATTTCCTGAATTCTCAAACCAGTCTTGGCCCAAGGAGAAGTCCAGAAGTTTAGATCAATATTAACCAGAGGGTTGCATTGTATAATAGGTAAAAATGTTGATCTTAACTTCAGAATATTTCGCCAACTCCAGCTGCATATGTTTGGGATGCTGATAGTCCAAAAATCCTTGCCTTTTAATAAGTTTTTTAAAATCCATTGCGTCCAGAGATCCTGATTTTTACATAAAATTTTGTCAAAGTATAATGACATAGCGGCAACATTCCATAATCTGATATTTGTTATACCCAGACCATCCTTGTTCTTAGGTAATTGTATCATCTTAAAAGAGATTGGAATTAACTTTTTTGAGAAAGGGTCACCATGCCATAAGAATCTATTCAGAGCACTGTTTATCATTAAAACAAGTTTACATGGGAGAATGTAGTGTCTCATCCAATAATTGACCATTGCAGTAGCAATACTCTACACAATAACTAGTCTCCCTGCTTGTGAAAGCTTTGTATTAGGCCATATTGATAATTTCTCAGTAATCTTTTCATAAAGTGGCATCTGAAGTTGTGATTCTTGCAGTGATGATAGGAAGACCAAGATATTTTTCATTATGTTGCATTTCACCAAGACCAGAGAAAGATATAATTTCACTCTTTAGAACATCATTAATACCTGCTATCAGTATGTGAGATTTGCTGAGATTTATCTTCAATCCAGTGATTGTATAGAATTTATCCAGAACCTCAATTATAGTTGTGATATTTGATTTAGTTGGTTTTGTAAATATGACAAGATCATCAGCAAATAAAAGATGAGTAATTTGAGGATCTTTACATTTTGGATGCAACTCAATCTTTCTGTTATTTACTTGCTCATTTATCAAAGAGTTAAGTACTTCCATTACAGTAATGAACAAATATGCAGAGATCGGGTCACCTTGCCTCACACCTTGAGTTCCTCTGAAAAATCCTCTAGAAAACCATTCCTAATTATTGAATAGTGAGGTGAAGAAATACAAGTGAATATCCATGCAAGCATTGGTTTTGGAAAGTTCATCCGAGAAAGAATTGCTATAATAGAGCACCAATATACTGAATCAAAAGCTTTTTGAATATCAAGTTTGATCATACATCTAGGAGAAATACTCCCAATACCGTAACCTCTTGTAAGCTCCTGTGTAAGTAAGATATTATCACCAATGTTTCTGGAAGGAAGGTAAGCAACTTGGTTGTTGGATATAACTGACGGCAGAACATTCTGAATCCTATTAGCTATAATCTTGGATATAATTTTATACAGTACATTGCAACAGGAGATAGGTCTAAAATCAGTAACACTTCTAGCATTTGGGCATTTTGGAACAAGGGCTACATTAGTTGCATTTATTCCAATAGACAATTTATTATGAGAAAAGAAATAAAGGATAGCTCTATTGACATCATCCTTGATTATTTTCCAAGTATGTTGAAAGAAAAAAGCACTGAAACCATCTGGACCACCACTACTATCAGGCTTTATGGAAAAGACTGCCATCTTTACCTCCTTAGGTAAAACTTCTCGAATTATTTCACTTGCCTGTTCATTACTCAAAAAAGGAAGCTTCATTGAAAACAGAGGTGAAAGGTTAGGGATCATTGGACATGGGTTGGCAAGTATAGAAGAGAAGTAGTCAATAAAAGCTTCAGTGATAGAATTATCATTCTCCTGTAATACTCCATTCCTATCATATATACTCATAATACTTCCTTTGCATTGTTTAATCGTGATAGAGTCATGGTAAAATTTTGTATTCCTATCACCTTGCTTATCAATTGTCTCATGCAGTATTTATTTTTTGATCAATGCTTCAAACTCTAATGCTTCAAGTAGTTCTTTTGACAAAGCAGATTCTTGACTAGTCAAAGATGAATTCAGATTATCATTCTGTAATTGCTGTTGAATAACATATAATTTTTCCCTAATACCATCAGAGATTTTAGAACCCTTCCCAAACTTTTCTTTAGCCCAGATTATAAGCTTTCCTTTTAACTTCTGCAACTTAGTCTTAAGAATGTAAAGAGGATTGCCAAAAGTTTTTTTCTTCCAAACCTGCATCACAAAATTTAGAAAGTCTTTATGATTAGTCCAAGTTTTATAAAATTTAAAAGATGGATTCCTATATAATGCCTTCTCCCCCCATGATAAAATAATAGGTGAGTGATCAGAAATTAAGGGATTAAGGAATTTGCAATAGAGATTCGGCCATAGATTGATTGAGTGGATATTATAAAATGCATGATCAAGTTTGCAATAAGTTCTAGGACCAAGTTTACTTTTATTATTCCAAGTAAACACTGCTCCAGTAGATGGTATATGAGTAAGAGAAGATTTTATCAAAGCTTGATTAAGAGGAGAAATATCTTTTAAAGAGAGAGGGATTCCTCCCTTTTTTTGATCGGATGAGAACATACAATTGAAATCACCAAGAACAATCCAAGGTAAATTAGAGTGAGAAAGAGAATTGAGATTAGAAAGAAAGGATAGTCTTTTATCAAGATTGTTTTGTGCATAAACAAATGTAATCAGAAAAGGACAATTAGAAGAAAGTTGAATAGCACTGAAATGAATAAATTGATCATCCTCCTGTAACTTTGTCAATTTCAAAACATTTGAATTCCATAAAACCAATAATCTGCCATATGGAGCACTTTGTAAATTATCTTCATGAGCCCATACAGGAGCAATATTCTTACAAGCTAAATCAGTTTGCAGTTTATTTAACTTTGTTTCACTGATAACAATGAGTTGCAGTTTCTGATCTTTTATTAATTGCTTTTCTTCAGCTTGTTTAGATGCTAGATGCCCTCCTCTTATGTTCCAATATGCTATGTTATTGCTTAACATCATAAATGGTTTGGTAAAATGATATTAGAAGGGTGTTTCCTTGTATGCCTTAAGCCACTTGTCTGAGAGGATGAGACTGATTCATTATTGTTTCTTGGCTGAATTTCTTCTAATTTATAGTTTTTGCCATTGTTTAGATCCTCTGATTTTTCATGGAATGAGACTTTCTTTTTTCCTTTTTTACCTTTTTTATTAGATATAGTTTGTTCCTCAATAGCATACTTTGAACAACATGGGGGAGGTAAAATCAAATGATTGGGAGGAGAAATATTGATATAAGGGGAGACTTGAGCAAGGGAGATATCATTGTTCATAGGATCATTGTTGATATCCTTAATGAGAACTGAACTAGTATTTAAGTTTTCAGAATGTTCCAGTGATGCAGAAGGTAGAGATGAATTCTTAAGTACAGAATTATTATCAGCTATGAAATCTTCAACAGAGGAACAATCTTCAGATATTGCTTTATCAATATTTTCATCAGTGATACCATTTATTTTCTTGATTCCAGATTGAGAGGATGAGATACCTTTATCAGTTATTAACTCATTAATAAAAGTTCCTTCATCAAAATCAGATAAAATCTGAAAAGAGTTAGTAGTAACAATATTTTCCTTAATACATTCCACATTGCCATCAGCTTCTTTTTGTTTATTCCAATTTTGATCCAAATTCCTCACTTCATCATCTGAAATTGTAATATCAGGACTTTTGTTCAATTTGATATTTTCTTTAGGAGTACCTTGAACTAAATCTTTTTTTTTTCCTCCATACTTTAAATGAATTCCTATTAGAAATACCAACATAATGAGACCTCTGCACATTATCATTCAAGTTACCCTATTCCATACATTCCTTATAATCATTTTTCCCATTGACACCAAAAGTACCATAGTCTTTCATATCCAAACTTTTCATTTTATTATTACCTGAACAGTATAGAGTTTCATGGCCAAATACTTTGCATCTACTACAGATTTTAGGCTTCCAGTCATATTCAACTTTAACATATGGACAACAATCACCTAAACCATCAATTGCAATAAATTCAGGGAGCTCCTGATCTGGTGACACCTCAATCAACGCTTTAGCATACTTAAATCTAGACATTCTTTCAGTACTTTCATCAAGACAAATCAACTTTCCCACATGACATGCTAACCAATTGATACCAATTAATGTCCAAGCAATCAATGGAACTCTATAGAAATGAACCCACACAGGCACTTTTTTAACTTGCTCTTGAAAATAACCATATGAAGGGTCCCATGTTGTAATAATGAACATCTTACTTTTAATGAAGATAGGTTCAGATTGCAATATTTTCATCCGATCGAGATCATTCGAGAAATTAAAGAAGAAATTCTCATTTTCAGATTTGATATCAACTTCACCTTTTAAACGCCAAATACTTCTCAAATGCTTTGAAACTGTTAAGTAAGAGAGTGGACCATCTAAGAAGAAACCAACTAAATGATCAGCCCAGTATTTAATTCCTTCATTTCTAACTTCATCAGGTAGTGCATTCGGAAACCCATCCTTCTTAATGTCAAATTGCCTTGGCACAAAAACTCCAGCATTCCTAGGCTTCTTCTTGAACAAGGAAGACCACTTAAAATCAGAAATAGATGACCTTTCCTGCTTCAGATCTGAATTCACATTAAAAAGAGGAAATTGCCTATCAAGATTCAAAGATGATTGGTTTCTAGAATTCAAACAAGAATCAAAATCAGACAAAGAAGAAGGAGGGAGTGAAGGAGGGACCAAAGAAGAGGAAAGATTCAAAGCAGAAGAAGGGTTCAAGGAGTGAGGGGGAGAATGGATCGGGGGAGAAGAGAGAGAAGGGATCGGAGAAGAGTGAGAAGGGATCGATGAAGAAAGAGAGGGAGGAGGAGGGGGAATCAGGGAAGGAGAAGGAGGAGAAGAGGATGCGCCATTATTCAAAATCCATCAGAAACAATGACACAGGGAGGAGGAGTATTATGTTGTAATGTTGTATATAAAATTTTGTAACATCAAGTATTTAGTATAAAACACTATTTTGGAAATGGATTTTTAATTTCATAATTTTCCAAGTTTAAACGAATCTTTTATGAATTTTCTAAAAGAAAGTATGGATCGTATATGTATATCAAATATGAAAATATACTAAGATACTAACTTATGAACAATAAATAAAGTATAACAGTAAAGAACAATCACACCCGAGTTTTTATACTGGTTCGGACCTCCCATCCTACGTCCAGTCCTGAAGCTCCTCTTCGACTTTCACTAATAAACAACCCCCGCTTTGCCTGGAGGAATAGGCTAGATACAATAGTTTCTTTTATGACAAGAATGTGCTCTATAAAACACAAATTTTGACTGCTCTATACAAATCTTCCTATTTTTGGTAATATGTGTATGTGAGACTTTGATTTTTGGAAGTCGAATTGATGAATATTGTTAGCTCTTGGAAATATAGTATGCAAAGACAAATAGACAGAAGATTCAGAAAGATTGGGTAAGTTTAATCTAAAAAATCTTTGCATATTTATAGAGAATAAAGAGTTATAATGAAGAGTGGTATCTTTTAAGTTTGTTTATTCATTCAAAAAGTTGCATCTGCCGATAGAGAAGAGATATGATGAAGAGTTGCGAAAATGCCTCTTTGTTTGAAGAAAATGCCTGTTCAGAAATTAGGCCCGCTACTCAGCATAGACGTCTAGGAATTTTCACAGACATCTGAGCTGCTGTATATTTTTTAAACAGAACTTATGCTCAGACATCTGGAAAAACGGGGCAGACGTCTGTGTATAGTGCAGTTAAAAATCTGATCCTTAAATCAGACGTTTGATATATAAAGTCAGACGTGACATTTGTAGTTTTAGGATTTTATAAACTTTGTGTGTGCAAATGCTTTAAGTTAAAACGATACTACTAAAAGGAGATTTTACAATTATATCTACACAAATAATAGTACTATCATTAGCTTTGATGATTCTTCTCCTTTGTCGAAATATCTTCTAATCTCTGAAGGCTTTTCCTGCAAGTAAACAAGCTATATATATTATATAGCTGTTGTCATTGAAACTATAGAATAGCGATTCTAACATTTTCCAAGGAGAAAATGGTGTTTATTTCGGGTTGATTAATGTTTTTGGAAGTGTAAAACTGATTTGCTCTAGTTTTCTGAAAAGAAATTGGTAAAGTTTGTTTTTAACCAATAGAAATTCGACAAGGAATAAGAGTTGGTAAAAAGAAATTGTTTTTAATAGAAATAAAACAGTTTTTATAATAATTACAACAATGCCACCGATATGTGGCATCCCCATGATGTTCGGCATTAACAATAGGCGGGATCATTTTACAGTTGAAAGTGATATCGGAATAGGCGGCATTGACATGAAGCAATGCATGTGATATCTATACCGTAAGTATGTGATGCATTGGATATCCGACATTGTCGTTATGGGAATACCGCATCTCGTAGGTATATGAGATATTGATACTGTAATTTATTAATGCTGACATCATATGTTTTCGGCATCCTTAAATTAATGCCACAAGTCATCAATTTCGGTATCAATCTATTTTGTGGTGATGTTGCCGCTAATTTTTCTATGTATGCGGCAAAATATCCGGAGTGCCATGTTTTTAGCATCCTTAAATTAATGCTGCAAGTATTGTTTCTAAAATAAGGTTTTGATGCCGGGGTTTATCAATGTCGCCATCCTATATTTCATTGTTTTTTTCTAACAATGTCGTGTGGCATTGATGTCGTATTTCTTTCATGTCGCCATTAAGGCCCTGTTGGCTGAGATTGTCATGTTTTTATGTAAGCTAAAGCCATGTTTCAAAGGAAGAATAACCTATATCTTAAGTATGTCGACAACCTTATATTTCGACATAATTTTTTTATATACTTAAGTTAATTTAAGTTTTGTTTTTACCATGGATAGAGGTTTAACATCGTTATTATGGCATGAGTGCCGTAAGTCTTCTATTTTGCTATATTAACTGCGGTAAGCCATATACTTCATGATTTCGACATTATTCATTGGGGAAACCAATGTTTTACGTTTCTAAATGCCATAAGATTATAAATTTGACATTATTCATCGGGGACACCGATGTATATTATATTTGACTTGCCATTTATTTTATGATTTCAGCATCACATATATTTGGGATATCAATGTGTATTATTTGACATGCTATAAGTTTAAGGGGTTGTCAACCTGATTGGGGATACCAATAGACATAGGTTGGGCACTTGGGAGAATAAGATTAATTATGAATTAAATTCATAAGTGATCGTTTCATAGTCATCCTAGGAAAACTATGGAATGTGATGGATAGTCCACATAATGCCTGAGATGGATAGTCTCTATATGGTTAATGAAGGGCTCGTATTCATTCTAGGAAAACTATGATATGTGTGTTGGATAGTCCACATTGTTTAAAATTAATGAAACATGTGTGATGGATAGTCTGTATAATTGTAGATAGTTGAACCATGTGTGATAGGTAGTCCATATGGTAGGGGATAGATAAACCATACACTACACACATATGAGATGGGCAGTCCACATAAATATAAGGCGGATAGTCATCAAATGAAATTGAGACGGATGGTCAAATAAATTAGGATGGGTGGTCCATTGTATGTTGCATGATTGCAAATGTTTATTTATTATGTTCTAACCATTGTGGATGCAGGAACAAAATTTATGGTTGATATGTTTTGTTTAAGATACTAGTGAGGGGAAAACCTGTTCTGCTCAGCGGCGTGGTCTTAATAGATATCTATTCTGGTTCGAGATGGTAGGTCATTATTCACACCAGACTTTTTTTCTGACCCTAAGATTTTGTTTTCCCCCTTAAACTCTCAGGTGCTTAATTGAGTTGGCCAAGAGTAAGGTTTTTAGGGTTTCCCAATTAGATGAATAACTTCTGAAGACGTGCATGAGGAAAGCTAACTACTACTAGGTGCTTTTATTTTCCGATGTGTTGTTTTATCTACTTGAAGATGTAATGGAAAATCGTGTAATTGCCAAATATTAGACTCTGATCAACCAAGCGGAATCGTCATATGTTGCTCTTGGAGTATTTTATAATAATTATATTTTCTCTGAACGTGAAACCGAATTAGATTATGTAATGAATATAAAATCTTATCAGTGAAATGAAATTTGAAAGTTTATTATTAAATTGTGTCTGAAGTAATATTCATGTGCTTCTGATATTATTGATATGATTAACATAGCCGCATTTTGTCACCGGAAATTAACACTATAGATGACTGTAGCATCCGTAGCGCTTAGTTTCGGGCCTCAAAATGAGGGATGTTACAACTTCTTCCAACGTACTATCCATCTTTGGAACACGAAGACGTCCATCTCTCCTCAAACATCCCTTTCCGTCAATTGCACACCTACTGACGTGGGGAAATTATTCTCCTCTACTTTGCTTGCACTAGATATCAACTATCTCCTTATCCTTCATTTATTCAAGTCCAATGCAGTCTATCAATGACGATCTAACCTCCATTTCTGCCAAATAGTATTAAGTGGAGAGGAACTCCAACCGCCTCCACTAATGTATAACACTCAAGGTAGCATGCCTCGGCTAAGGGCGTTGGCGATGACATTCCTTTTTTCGGGGGTATACGGTGTCCCAAAGTCATATGATGCTATAAACTCCATCCACCTCTGCTTCCTAAGATTTAAATATTTTTGGAAAAATAGATATTTGAGTGATTTATGGTCAGTAAATATCTCAAAAGATACTGCCTCTGCATCTTTAAGGTGAAAAAATGGCTGCCAACTCCAAGTCATGAATGAGGTATCTCTTCTCAGGTTCCTTCAATTGCCTAATAGCATAGGCTATCACCTTCCTTTTTACATAAGAACTGCTCCTAACCCTATGTCACATGCATTCGTGTAATCAAAGGTTTTGTTCCACCCGGGATGATGGGTATTGGTGCTCTTGTCAATAGTTCCTTTTGCATTTTAAATGCTTCGATGCATCTTTCATCCCATGCAAAGACTAGATTTTTCTTAGTTAAGCAAGTTAAAGGGATTGTTTTCTTTACAAAACCCTTTATGAATTTCCTATAATAACCCGCTAACCCTAGAAAACTCCTAACCTCTGTAGTATCCTTAGAAATCTTCCAGCTTTGAATAGCTTCCACTTTTGCAGGGTCCGCCGCTAACCCATGCTCGGAAACAATATGCTCAAGAAATCTCACTTCCTTCTTCCAAAAGTGGCACTTTGAGAATTTGGCTTTAAGTTTGTGTCTTTTCAAGGTTCCTAATATCTCTCTTAAGTGATTCTCTGCTCTCCTTCACTTTTGGAGAATACTAAGATGTCATCAACAAAAACTACGATAAATTTATTTAACTGTCCCTTAAGTACTCTACTCATTAAATCTACAAAGTATACAACGACATTGGTCGATCCAAACACATCACTTCTCATTCATAAAGTCCATTTGGTGTGAAAAATGCGGTCTTTGGTTTGTTATCCCTACAATCCTTGATTGATGAAATCCAGTTGCTAATTCCAATTAGTAGAAGATTTTAGCTCCCACAAGCTGATCAAACAAATCGTTTATCCTAGGTAAGGGATACCTATTCTTCTCCATCAACTTGTTGAGTTCCTTATAGTCAACACATAGTCTCAATGAGTTGTCTGCCTTAGTGGAAAAGACAACATGGGCTTCCCATTTTGAGGTACTTCACCTAATGAATCCTTTATATAGTAGCTCTTAGATCCACTTATCTAATTCTCATCTTTCCTTTTGGGCCATGTGCTATAATGGTAGAGTGATCGGTCTTGTGTCTTTCTCCAGATCAATCCTAAACTCAATCTCCCTTTGGGGAGGGAGACCCAAAACTTCTTCAAAGACATCAGAGAATTATCGAACTATGGGTACAGAAGAAATCTCCTTTTGTGATAGGTTCGTCGAGTATAGATAGCTTAACTCGACTGAGCTTTATGGTGCGCATCGAACGTCTATATCTCGCACTTTACAATTCTTTAACCATATTACTCTCTTATGCATTATAAGATTGCTCCATAGTGCGACAACCAATCTATACCCAAAATAAGTCCATATCCCTCGAAATTTAGAACGTACACATCACATATGAAATTAATGTAACATAGGTCTAACACTAGGTGTTTGCAAATTGAGAAAAGATGTGTCATCCCCCTAATAGTATTTGAAACTTCTATTGGGTTGGTGATAGTTTAGGTTTGAAGATTTAAGGAGTTAATCACATTCTAAGCTATGGATGAATGTGATGCTCTGGAGTAGAATAGAGTACAAATTTTATTCCCAAAAACAAGAGTTATACCTTCCATGGTCGCCTTTCTTTGGTCTCCAGGGGGTCAAAACAGGGACAGCCTCAATTGCATAGGCTTGCCCCCTCTGCCCTTCCTTCATCGGCTTTGGACATTGATTATTATAATGCCCCTCTTCGTGGTAGTGGTAACACTTTCCCTTAAAAGCTTCCTTCAACAGATTCACCCTGCAATCTGTAGCAATATGGCCTTTCTTTTGGTATCAATTACATCCCCTGCCTTCTTTCTTAAACTTTCCTTTCGACTTCTTATTCACCCAAAAATTCCCTTTCTTAGCTCCTCCATGATTCTGTGTAGGTCCTGCCTTCCCTTCTCCTTCTCCTTCTCCTTCTCCTTCTCCTTCTCCATCTCTTTCTCTTCACCATTAGCCGTTTGTAGTAAAGCCATCTCAATAAGCATTTCGTAAGTAGCATAAGTGGGTATTTGAGTCAACAACCATTCCTTAAGTAGGGAGTTTAGGCCCTTGACAAACTTCATGGCCTTTCTCATGGGTGTATCTATCAACTCATTCTGAACTTGGCTAGTTCTGTAAATTTACTAATATATTCCTTCAGAGTGGAGTCTCCTGCCTAAGGTATATAAATTTCTCTAATTGCAAGCTCACTTCTGCTCTTGACATAAAGCGTATCTCAAATCGGTTCTTTAACTCATCCCAAGTGACAATCCTACCAACGTCCTCCTTAGCCACCATATTCCAACAATCTAAGGCCTCCCCCTTATGGTGCCAAGCTGCCATCCTCTACTTCAATTGATCCTCCCAACCAAGCTCCCGAAATATCATTTTGCAATCGTTTTCTCATGCTTTGTCTCCATGAAGCTTTCCTTTCTAGCATATACTCTACCTCCCATATTCATAAAATCTTTACACATTTTGGGAAAATCGATGGGGCAAGGTGATGCCTCAGTAGGCGGGACAAACAGGTGCCGCCTGCATAGTTTGTTAGGGAACATGGACTTATCCTACGTGCCTGAGGTACTGTTTAAACCGTTTGAGCACCCCTCGAATGATGGGCATTCCTTTAGAGGGGTTACCAGCCTTAGAAGAAGGGTTTTCAGCCATAATATACTTTCTTTAAGTTAAACTTTTAGTTATGATTTTCAGAGATAGCATTATACGTTGAAATAAAGATCTGCCTAGTGTATACGCATATGTTCATAATATATATATATATATAAGGGTTACTTTGGAAAAATTCTTTCAAAAATAACAAGTATGTCTCTTATACATATATTTATCCTTGTTGATCGAGTAACCTAGACCCTGATACTAAAGGTCACAACCCACCCTGAAACGAACCTAAATTCCGACCCCGAAAAGGCCCATCGAAACTTAGACCCATTTCAAAGTTGGTTATTGGTTGGTAAAAAGAACAATATAAAGCTATTTATCTACACATTCAGATCTTATAGCGATAGGATAAAATATAATAATAATAATACCCTTTTTTTTAAAATTCAAAATGTCATAAAAACCATAACACAAAAACCAATAATAACCGTTACATATATGTGGTACGTTGTATTCAAAATACAACAATTTCTAATAGGTACATTTGAAAATAACATAAATAGATAGAGTGCCACAAGCTCTCTCCACGTCTTCGCCTCCAACATCATCATCACTCCTAACTTGTGTTGTAATGAGGAGGGAGTCAGAACAATATATGTCTGGCGAATAAAAATCTCGAGCCTTACTATAATAGTATTTTATAAATAGGAATATGTCTTTCGCATTTTATCTACATCCTAAGTCTTTCCAAATATAAGTCCAAAAGGCTTTCTAAATATAAGCCCATAACCATCTCACTTTAACCTGATAACCCATATCTATCGTCAACAATGTCCTATCAATTTAAGAGATAATACCCAAGCCACTTAATGCCTTTTAATGGGAACTAAGCAGACTTTAACCATTTAATGCCTCTTTTAAGGTAGGTGTAGTCCTTTAATACCTATCCCAAGGCGGACTCCTCTCTAGTAAGCATCTAGCTGACATTCCATGGAATTTCCTTAGCCACTTAATACTTTAGATCAAATCGGGCCCTTTCCCAAGATATCCTCTACCATGCCTAACCCATAACGCCGACCATTTACTACATCCTACATAGAGAAGAGGTGGGCCCTCACACAACCACTTAATACCTTAAATCGCTGAAGCAGGTACTTCATATTATGACCCGTACCCCACAGTGATGTCTCACATTAGCCAAATTAGCTGGATATATTTACCCTACAAAATTTAGGTCTAACATTGCGTCATCTATAGCTACTTATTATAGGCGATGTCTCACATTAGTCCCAAAGTCACACCGGTGGTAACTAGATTAGCTGGGTAGACTTCTGTGTGCTTTTGACTGACCTCACATCCTTATAACTTAGTCGTAATCTATAACACTCATATATTATCACACATCTCACCGCATCTATTATTAAGGCCTTATAAGAAATATTTCTTATTTCGCCTTTACCATTAATTACTTTCCTAAGGGGAATTTAGTGATAATTAATAGCCTACTAACTACGCAATTAACACGTTATAATTACACGTCATTTACGTCAATATAAATATATACACACACACGCACGCCTAGGAATTTCTAAGCTTGCGGAGTTTACGTCCTAAACTAACGTTTAAATGTCAATTCTTTCAAAATTATGCAAGTTTCATTTCTATATTTTCAATATACCATAAACCTAATACTCAAAAATCCAATCAGTGGACCTATATACAAAATAAAATTCAAACTCAACCTATTATATCAAAACAATTGGAATAAATCAATAGACTTACAATTTCAATTCCTTTTTATGCTCTATTCAACTTTTTTTATATGATAGTAGATAAAGGGAATTTCTATTGAAATTTTGGGAATAAGCGGTGCAAACTAGAATACAAATTTGTACCTTACACACCATTTTCTAATCAAAACCTTAATCGAATCAAAAAAAGGAACAAGAAGTGGAATAGAAATTAAAAACACTAAAATTACAAATCTATACAATTCCCATTATTTTAATGTAAACAATTGAGATTCCAACCTAGAATTGACATTTTGCTTTGGGGGAATTTTGGGAAATTTTAATATGATGGTTTCATGAACCAAAACTCCCCAAGGAATAATTCAAATCCAAACTACAATAATCAATTACTAAGATAGAAAGAATAAGATTTCCACTTACAGTAGGTCCTTAGTTTTGTCTTCTTTTGAATTTGACACGCCTTCAATGATCTCTTTCAGATCTCTTCTTTTTGATATATATAGCAAGGGATTTGTATATACATAAGATTCAGAAAATTAGTTGTTTGGAGGAGAATAGGTTTAGAAAATAAACAATACAAAAATAAACATATAAGATTTCTTACTTGAAGCACTAAAAAAACTTTTGAATCTTGGAAGAGATGAACTGGCAGAGCTTTACTAGGTTCCCTGAATAATTTGTGAATAAAAGTGAGGGGGCTAGGCTCCTATTTATAGTGGTTGGAGTGTACTAGAACCATAGGATTTAAGTCAGTTTAAAATACTATAATCCGACACGTTCAAAATGCACAAAATCCTAGTCGTCATACATAGGGACCAGTCGATTGCCCCTGTACTGTCGGTCGACCACTAGTGGTCGACCGACCCATATAGGCTATCGATCGATGGTCCTTCTCTGGGAACGTTGTTTTATTGTCGTTGTTTATTTTATTTTATTCCTTGATTAGCTGTTAACATTAACGTTAATTTCAATGATTACTTAACCCCTAATTCTAATTACTGTTAACATTCAAATTTGAGGATTATTTAAGTATTTGAATTTGGATTCCATTTAAATTATTTTGAATCCGAAAACTTCAAACGTCCATAACTTTTCCATTTGAGCTCCGTTTTCAACATATTATATATGGAAATTAATCAGAATTTCACCACAAACACAACGGCATAACTTCTATGGTAAAATTTTGACTTTTGCAAAATTTTCATTTTTAGCCTTATCTTATTTAATTAATTTATCTAATTTATTTATTATAGATTTTTATGGGTGTTACAAATGACGTTTACTATTTTTTCTTTAGAAATTATTTTCAGATCCGTTTATTTAACTCAATGTTATTTCTCTTCTTTGCATGCAACTTAAACTTTCTACCTAACTCCTTCCTTTCTTAACTGGTAAGTTTTTCTTATTTGCCTTGGATGTTATTTTTTGATGAGTGATATCCAAAGGCTTTAAATTTGTATTTTCATTTAGATTATTTAACACAGGGTCATAATAGGAACTATTCTCTTTATTAAATTTCTTCATGGTCGCAAAGTATGTTTCCCTATAGCTAAATTGCTCTCCTCATATATTCTGCATCCCTTTTGAAGGAAATTTCAAGATTGGGTAGAAACAAATGCATCCACCTTATCCAGAGCGGGTCTCCTAGAGAATGCATTGTAGTAGGAGACCCGGTCCATCACTACAAATAGAGTTTCAAGGTCCTTGCAGAAAGTGGACTTTCTATCTGAATATATAACTTTATATACCCAATAGGAGTTGACTCGTTATTATTGAACCCAAAGATGGGCTCTAAGATAAGCTCTAGTTTTTCCTCGCGAATGTTTGTTTGATCAAAAATGTGCTTGAAGATCACATTTACCGCACTTCTTTTGTTTACCAAGATTTTAGAAGCCAAAGGAAGTATAATCTGTGCAGTAATCATTACTGGGTCGTTATGAAGATATGTTACTCCCTTTAGCTCTTTTGGAGTGACTACTAAGTCTGGAACTGGAATAACACTTTTATAAGCTCTTATTGGTGGCTCCACCCTTACCGAGTAAATTGCTTCTTTAGCTTCTCGAGTATAACCGCTGCTTCCTCCCTTGCTTGTTCCTATAATATGGAGTGCACTACGAATCACATTAATGTAATTTATTGGTGGTGGAAAATCCTATTAGGGCACATTCTCTAGAGAGGTAAAGCTATTTCCTAGAGGCTTTTCATTAGTACCTGGCAGAGAGAACTTTTGATCCCATTTTATAAACTCCTTTACCTCTCCTCTTATGATCATATTTCGAATTATTCCTACCGGAGCATGACATTTATCTGTCTTGTGCCTGTTTTCCTTATGAAAGATGTAACAATCTCCTCCTTTGTTGGGTTCTAGATCGATTTTAAATTTTGTTGGCACAGGGCACTCCACCTCATCCTTAGTTACTGCATAGATATATGAAATAGGATGAGTTAAATCAACATAATTTGACCTTAGAATCTCCTCCCATTTTCCTTTTTTTGAAGTTAGTAAACCCATTCTTTCTCCTTCTCTTTCCCTCTGTTGCGACTTCTTCTTCTCATGGAAAATCTCATCCATACAAACGAACTTATCCGCTTGGAAATGAAAGTATTGGAGATTCCTTCATCTATGAACATATATTTCCTTCCATAAAGGAGCAATTCTCAATCATTCCAGATTCCATAGCCATAAGCTTTTCCCTATCATTGGCATTCTTAGCCTTAGCAGCTTCAACATTAAATCCTTTTCAATCTCTTAGTAGTTCTCATGGCCTTTATTTGATATTTTCCAAAATATTGGCACCTATTATTGGACTGAGAATTCATAAGAAAATTGTCCCTAGGAATAGATCGTCTTCTCATAACATCGGCAATACCAAGTTGCTGCCACCCCCAAAAAAGTTGTTGGAAACAACCTACATCTTACTACTCCAAAGCATCGTATATGTCCATCTGGCCATCGAAAGCTAAAATATGATCATCAAGATCAGTTGACCCATCATATTTTATAGAAGAGACCTTAACGTAAGAGGGTAAAGGAACTTCCATTATTTCTTCAGTAAATGGGGCTCCTCTAAATTATTGTTGACATTAGGGTCCGTTGTTCTTTTCCCTTTTAGGTCCATCACATCCTTGACCATTTTGTGGGCAAGGTCCTTTAGGTATGCTTCATCATCCTCATAATCCCTCCCTTTGGTTTATATCCCTTTTAGAGAATGAGCTGGCTGATTGTACAAGTGGAAACTTATGGATGCTTCTTGATTCTCTAGTAATTCCTTAGGTTGATTGGCCGTTGATTCAACCCCTTTCTCCAAGTTTTGTTAAGGTTTGAGAGGAGCAATTTAATAACTTCAGCTTTACCTTTTCCTTTATTCTAGAACACTCTTCCCAAGCTTCTTACTTTTTAGAAGCGAAGCATTGATATCCCTGTAAGGAGATTCAATTTCCTCTTCATCATCATCTTTTGTCCTCTTGGTTGTCTTTGATGATTTTTAGGGTACAAACATTTTAATTAATTCATGCAAGTTTTCTATATAGACTTAAGGTTAGCACTTTCATTAACCGCAACCACAAGTGCCGATGGTTGTCCTACCTCAGTATTCTCCACATTGAATTGAGGCATTACATTTTTCTCAAGATGAATGTTATGCACCACTTCTTGTCCTTGGAAATTAACTCTCCTTGTCCTTGGAAATTAACTCTCCTTGTCCTTTCCATCTATTCCAATACAAGCAATATAAGATAGCTTAGGTTTGTAGAAAGCATTCTGTAGCCTTCTAAATGAAAAACCGAAATGTAAAACCAAAAATTAGGCATAACTTATATATTCAATTCAAAAGAGTGCAAAGATACTTGAACAAAAGAATTAACTCCTAAGAAAGTATGTAAGTGGTGAAAAGGTACAAAGTAAATTATGTGATTATGTAATTGTACAAGTCCTAAATCACCAAGTGAAGATTTTGATTTAACACAAGAAGCCATTAGTCCTTAAATCAATCTTTTTATTGAATCTCTTGAATACAAATGAAAAATGAGGAAGAAGGGAAATTTGAAATTGGTCCCTTCTTAGGTGAGGGTACATGCATGTTTATAGAAAAACGCATCATCATATCTTTGATAGCGATAGCTATCAAATTTGAATGGTTAAGATGATGCTGATGTAGCACGATGTCGCAGTGACACATGGCACAATATACTTTTCACTTACCATTTAAGGAAGCCATCCGGGATAGTTTTGAAGATAATTTTAAGATGTTCAATAACCTATTCCTTGTTTTACGATTGAATTCCTTCTATAGTTTATTATAGCACCATCTTCTTGTTTTTCGATAGGCTTTTATCTCCTTGTTTTACAATAGCATCCTTCCTTTGATTTATGATAGTCGTTCACTTCTTTGATTTATAATAACATCATCTCTTTGATTTACGATAACAACATCTTCTTACTTTAGATAGGCTTTTTCTCCTTGTTTTATGATAACACTTTACCTCTTTGATTTACGATAGCATCCCTGTGAACACCCCAACTCTATATCCATACTATCTAAGAGTATTACAGAGTAATACTATCAGATAATATGGATAATGAGGCTATAAGGGATACACATGTGAATATTCTCTAGGACTAACATCGGTACGTATTAAAAAATCATATAAATACGTGTATTTATAGGACAAAACAATACACAACATACGATATATAATGGAGAATACAGAGTCAGAATCGCAACGATGATATATAATATATAATACAATAATATCATAAGAGTACAGTACATTTTAACTATCTCAATGTAATATGATAAACAATCGATATTCAACTCAGTACATGTATATATTGTGAATCAATGTCATACTAACATCATATAACAATCCTAATATAGGACTTCTCTAAGCCCACAAATACAAATGCCGGTCATGTTATTCATGTACCTGAAATGTCTCGGACTGAACCGAGTATTACATAAATAACAAACGGGTCAAACTATGTCTAATCAAGAATCCATATATGGAAAATGCAATGTAAACAAGGAATAATAATATGATAACAATAAATGAGATACTCAAAACATCATAGCTCATATCAATACACACACACATATATAGAAATGTATATCTGAAATGCCTATATAATACTATAAATAATCACCAAGGCATCACATCTCATAAATGACTCAAAATTACATAAAATAACCAACTCTGATATCAAAAGATGTCATCACCCATATAGAAACACGTCAATTCATAAATCTCAGAATCAACATGAATGGGTGAATCATATATATCAAAAAAATATCATCAAATCTAGAAATAACAATAAATGACATATCACTAAGTATAATCAGGCTAGCATGAAGTATTGACTAAATATAACTCTAAATCTCGATAAATAGAACATCATCATCAATACATATAAGATAGGATAGGCTGCCTATCGAATATTGAGAATCCACTATACACTAGATATGTATCACATGTATAATCTCATCTCCTCATTTAATATCTATATGTAAATATCGTGGCGAGAAATGGTTGTACTATAGACACAAAGTCCCAAGTAGAGCCATACATATAACACTATATGGGTCATTAAACTCATACTATACTCAAGTTAAGTGTATCAATCGTATATGCCAATCTACTAATCCGTTAGTACCAGAAGGGAGACTGATAGCACTAAATCTCTATAGTCCTTAGCTACCTCATAGTCATCGTGACACGTATCCACCGGTGTGCTCGTCAATGCGAGGACTCTTAAGTCATGATACTACACATGCCCCTATAGGTAACAGACTACTGGCCTAAGTAACACAGGGGCGTACGCACAAATCGAAAGCACTAAGCTAAAAGCATTAAGCCGTATATAAGGTGTCACAGATCTGGGGAGCGACCCATGATTAAGCCGCTAGGGTGGATTATAGCCATCCGCTCCTCTCCAACAAACGTAATAGGAGCACATCGTAATAGTAACAAATAAAACCAATACATATAGACACGAAGTCATGGTCATCATTAGGCACAGAGCCATACTCGCTAAATATAGGCATAGAACCATATATCACTATGTATCACCTCGCACTATCCACTCTATTTCCGTTATGTGAGGGTCATCTACTTACAATGAATAACCAAATAAATATCACAACAGTGTCCCATACCGCTGTGTGATATTCAAACATTTATTCATTGCTTATAAAGTACACTCAAACTATCCAGTATTCTATATAACGAGTCCAAAGTATAACCGGAGAAATATTACCGAAAGTTCCATACCAGTCGGTATTATAACTCCATTTATATGGATTTCTCGTTACATAGAATTAAACATCATAAAATCACAAAGAATGATGTCATTACCATATAATAATAAAACATCAATCAAATCCACGTGTCTCAGCAACTAACATTTGAACAACTGCCATTTATTATATGACAAACAGAATGAAATGATTAAACTCAAAAGCTAATGATTTTGGCCCTCAACTTCAACAAGAGATATAATAATTACCTATTCAACCTTCACAAGGCCTGAAAATTTTTATGGTTATTTAATCATCTAATCATTTTTGCTCTGCTCGCTTCCTTCCTTGTACAAACACATGCATAAACCCAACCATAACCTTGCACACACTCACATGCACAAACACACAAAATCTCACACACATAGAGGATTTTATATAAACACACGCACAAACAAATTACACTCACGCACAGACATCACACACACAATATGACACATATATATACACATCTGCATGCATACATATATCTACACGTATACACACAATTGCGCACACACAACACATACACATACATAAACACACACACACACACATACATACAAGAACACACATACATATAAGAACACACATACACAAAACATAGCAGCACCCACAAAACACACACACACACACAAAGAGTACACACACACACACCCACGCTCGGCTGTAAGAGAATAAGGCACCACCGGTGCATTGGTTTCAATGATTGGTCCACTGGTCGACCTGGCCTAGAGCAAATATGCTCCAGGCTAATGTATTCCTCTGTCAATTTCAATCCCCTAATCTTTTGCGATTTGATGTAATTATCATTCATATCAGTAAAAGAAATTCATTCACAAATTTATATATGCGAATTCAAGTATTAGGCATAGGTTTGTGAGATTAAACTCACCTGAAAATGATTAACTCCAACTAGATGCTCTACTTTCTTCTTCTCCTTACTTTGCATTTACTGTAAATTCCCAGTGCTCTAAATTAATGAATTATACTAGGATTTCTTCTTGTTAGATGATGTAGAAGCATGTTAGGAAGCTTACTTTCAAGTTTGATAATTTTCAATAACTTATTTTAATTGTTTTGGATTTTTAAAGTTGTAAGGTGCTAGGGTTTTTTGTTATTAGCTGCTTCATGAAGAAGATCAATTCCTAGAGGTAAGTTTTTGCATGAATAATACAGAGAAGAAAAGATAATTCTGGAAAATGAAATTGGGCTTGGTTAATCGGGTTTTGGGCTTAAGATAAAACAAGTATACACACACATATACATACATACATACATACATACATACATACATACATACATACATACATATACATATACATATACATATATATACACACATATACATACATACATATATAATATATTCATTCTTTCTTTTATTCAGTTTATAAAACAATTTTTTACAAGCCATTTCCAAAATTATTTCTTTCACAAAATTACTTTCCAATATATTACAACTTTGTTTATTTTACAAAAGTATTTTATACAATTCTATTTATTTTAAATAAATGCAAACTTCTATTTAAAATCCCTCCTTTACCAAATCAATATTGCATTTCAAACACATCACTTTTATTAAACATTATTTTCACATTTTTAACCTATTTAAATTTTAACTATCCCATTTTCATAATTTAAATTCTTTTATTAAATGATTTCTAAAACAATTTATCAAATAATTTTACAAATTTTATTTCTAATCACTAAATTACCACTATTAACTTCAATTAATTATTACTTAAAAATCGGGTTATTACAATCCCTTCTTTAACATACGATAGTCCTTCGTCTCTTTGATTTATGATAACATCATTTCCTTGTTTTATGATAGCCTTTCATCTCTTTGATTTACGATACCATCATTTCCTTGTTTTACGACAACCCTTCATATCTTTGATTTATGATAGCATCCCCCCTTTGATGTATGAACAACCGTTTACTTCTTTGATTTACGATAGTCCTTTCCTCTTGATTTATGATAACATCATTTCCTTGTTTTATGATAACATCCTCATCCTCTTGCTTTACGATAAGCTTTTATCTCCTTGTTTTACGATATCCCTTTACTTCTTTGATTTATGATAATATCACTTCTTTGATTTACTATCTAAGCAGTTAATATCGGTATCAAGTACATATCGATCAAGTATCGATATGAGATATTTTAAAATATCATGTTAATATCGGTAAAATATTGGATACGTGTAGAACATATTATAAACTATATTGTTAACTGGGTTTTTACCCAAGCAGGAATCTAGATGAGTTAGAACATCTAAGCCAAGCCAAAACAACTCTAGACTCGACCAAAAAGACCAAAGGAATAGGCCAAGAGGAACCCAAGAAGAATTACCCAAAAATCCACTAAGGGGATGGATCGCAAGGGATCCATCACCTATGGATCGCTAGCGATCCATAAGGAAGCTTCATCGGTTGTTAAAGCCTCTTGCATCATAATCCACTACCTCTTCTAATAATACTTACCGAGTTTCATAGCATTCCAAGCAGTGTAGTCCAAGAAGTAAAAACTCATCTGATTCAAGCTGTTTTGACCAAAGCAGCTAAATTAAAATAGACCTATAGAACTCATACGAAGTCATATTGACTTGAAATTTTAAGAGAACACTTAGAAGACATAATAGAAAGTCACAAAAATATGAGATCATTTGGAGTTGATTTGATGGATCGCTAGCGACCTAACTAGATAGATCGCTAACGACCCATGTAGAATGGGCCCCACCACCTCAAATTTTAATGGTAGGTCCCATACACCTTAGAGAGAGTACATGAAAAGTTTTGTCTGATTTCGTTAAGTTTGAGTGAGTTATGGATGATTCTTCTAAACCAGATGACCTTTGAAGACGGATGATCGAACAAACTCCAAACGACTTGATATTTGGATAAGGCACTCAAATAGAAGATAGAAAGGCAACCAAATGGAGATCACTCAAAAATCACCTGAGTACATGGATCGCAAGCTATCCTTGCCCAATGGATCGCTGGCGATCCATGGAATTACGTTGGATTGTTATGACATTTTCAGAAAGGATGAAGCAAAAATATTCCAAGTAATTGGATCGCTAGCGATCCATCAGATTGGCTTGGGTCGCCTTCAAACTTTCTGAGCTCCTTCGTTGCGTCATGTGCAGGATTCTGGCAAAACAGGTCTGGCCCAAGTGCTCTTCAACCCTATAAATACAATCCTACTTGCAACGTAAACGAGATCTCCGGAACTGGCTGTTGGAACTCTGCAGGGATTATTCTTCACTCTTCTCCTCCCACACAATAGTCATATAGGGGTTCACTGTGATTCTCCAATGAACTCTTGTACTTGTGACTTGATCTAACTTAAAAGATTCAATCATATTGTAATGCGATTCAACTTGTAACAGCAGTCAGTTAATAGAAAGTTATAAAATGGGCGTAGACTTCATTAACAGCCGAACCACTATAAAAATCTTCTTGTCTTTTTATTATTTCTGCTCTTTTTATATTTATTCTCTATATTATTGCTCTGTAAGAACATGACTGGTGCTTTCACACTCAATCCAGGGTGTTGATCCATATTTTGGGTTAACAGATATCATACAATGTTATAATGTTATCTTAATGTTAAGTTTTCAAATATTTGGATAAATAATGCCAAATTACTATCAAATTAAGTGATATTTTAAAAAAGTATCGGCTTAGTAGCGATATGAGATATATCGACGATATATCGGAGATATTATCCGATGTTAGCTACATAATTTACGATTTATTTCTAGATTTACGGTAGCCTTTTATTAATTGACTTATGACAGCCTTTGATCTTTGATTGCTCCTTCCATTCTTTTAGATAGCCTTTTTTCTTCACTAAGTATTGTATCCCTTATTTTAAAATTAAAATTTTGAATGTAACTGATACTAGGGCCACGTAAAGTAATGTTTTATTTATTTAATTATTATAATTATTAAGTTGAAGGCCCAAAGAAATAAGTTTTGCTTATAAACTTTGCACTATGCCTTTAAAAGAAATCATTACGGTAACAAATAGTTTGGTCTTCAGTCTAAGACCTTAAATTGAAATTTCCTTTACCCTAAAAGTCTTAAATTTCACACTTCCATCGTTTGCTATGACAATGTAATATTATTTTTTAATATTGCACTATTCATGTCTTTTTGCGGCTTATACGAGAAGAAGAAAACGAGTGATTTTCATTACTTTTTGTTTCATATGTTTTTAACCAAACTTAAATCATTATATGAACGGTTTTGGAAGATTACTAGTGTTGGACTTAAACTAAATTAGTAAACATTTTTCCACGGAGCATGTGAATATATATGTGGCACTAGTTTTAATACATGTTTTTCATTTAGGCCAAAGCTATATTGGATGTAGTCAATAACTACGACAACGTTGGATGACCATAAAAAAAAATCAAAAAAACAAAAAAAACCTCAACTTTGTACATTAAGTCTTCACCAAACACTTTGATTGTACATGGTAGAAACTAACCCTTGCACAATTGTGACATTGGAATATGACTAGGACCAAATGACAAGGACAAAATGCCAGTTGGGGAGTGAATATGCAGTGAACTTGCTTATTTAAGAGCCATAGACGAAGACAATATTTGCATCAATAAGACAGAACCGCGAGCATATTGTAACATTCTCAACACGTAAATATCATTTCCAACATTTAATATTTAATTGTTCTCTATTGTAATATTTTTTTTTATGTTTATGGCAATGCAAATAATTTTTTATTAAAAGACATCATTATGCGTCTAGTTGAAATAATGAAGAACCGTGTTGGTTTCCTACTGTTATACAGATGGATCGAATCTTCATACTCATTGTATTTTACAATAAAAATATATTAAAAATTTAATATTGAAATAGTATTTCCGGGGAAAAAAAAAATCTAAAATGATCTTAGATGTTCATTAACTCGTTGTTATATACCCCAATAGTAAATCACAGCCGTTAGATTTAAATTTACCAATCTAAATCGCATGTAGTTTAAATCAGATTTCACAGCATTATCCTTAAGTAGCAAAGTAAGTTCGTCGTCGTGTATATAACATTTCCAACTCTCATCTTGATCTTACTACTTCTATCGCTGCCTCAAGTCGTTCCTTCACAGTTGTCCTCTAATTAAAATCAACCACAAATTTAACCCTAGCTTTCCCGAACTTTGTTTCCCATCCGAGTCGATCCCACCCCCTCTCGTTTCCGCAACCCTAGTTACTCATTTCTCTGTTTCCAATGGCAGGTGGAAAACTCAGTCTCGTAATTGATCACGCAAAAGGTTTTATACTTGCGGATTTTAATATATAATTTTTTGTTATTGGAATTACGATCTACTAGATTTGTTCATGTCGTTATAGATTTGAGTTTTTTGTAATTATAGTAACTTTAGATCTGTTCTTTTTGATTAATTTGGGTTTATCTTAACTGGATCTATGTTAATTTTCTTGATAGTAAATGGATCTACTAAAATATGTAGTATGAATTTGTTTATGCTGACATTGATTCCTATACAGAGCGGAATCTCAATCATGTCACAGGTTATTATTTACCGTGCTGAAGAAGAAATTACATGTATTATATAAATGAGTACTACACCGATTGCTTAAGATTTTACTGTAGATATATGTTTTTGCAATTATTGTAGTATAGATTTCAACTTTCTACGATTTCTGGCCACATGCCACATTAAGTTTCTAAATTCGTGACATAGCTAGTAATTTGATATTTCTACATTTAAGGTGGTACTTCTGGAGAAAATAATGATGGCAAGAGCCTTATGGGGATTCCTGACTTGAAAGGTCCGTGATTATTCATTTCTTATATCGAGTGTTATGTAATTATTACCATAGGGAGTTGAAATCACAAAGTGATTTGTCTTTAATTTGATTTTTTAGTCAGGCATAATACATGTGGTAGGAATGACTTTTAACTTAGTTGAATGGGAAGTTTGATGGACTGTTTTAATTTCTTTAGGAATTATCAAAGCCAAATTTTGGTGTTATTTAAGATTAGTGTAATATTCTCTTTCATCATCTTGTTTCAAAGATGAAGGTCCCATTGATAACTCTACTCGCCAGTGCATTTTTACATGGAGTGTCTACAACCATCAGAACCTCACTTATTACTCTGTTGACCATGTTCTACAAAGTGATTGTATGAGTGATGGAGTGACATAACAAATGGGCCAAAAATTCTAGTAATTGTGTTTGTTATGTGTATTGCTAAGCAGTTGTATATCTGCTGGCCCATACTTGAAATTGCAACCACTGAAGTCAATATTTTAAGTATCCATTTTGTTGTGGTGAAGACTTAGCATTTGGGATGTCATTAGCATTTGATTTCATTCCTTAGGCAAACATATTTGATTGATTTAGAATGTCTTCAAATTGCAATAGTCACTTAATTTGCAAAAGCTGCACATTTAAGTTCTATTTCATATTATCTTATAGAATGTATATTATCCTTTGCAACAGATCAGGTGACTTCTGAGAACAACATACCCTTGTCTCCACAGTGGCTTTATGCCAAACCAAATGAAAGCAAGGTTTGTTTTACAACTTTCTCACGTCTAAACAATTCACCAATAGCTGATTGCACAAGTTTCATTTCTAACTGTGGAAGCTTTTAAAAATAAGCTTATGTTTCCAAACATTTATGGTTGATTAATGCATGACACACATACACACATGTGTAGACACACATGCACACATGCGTACACACACAGATGCACGTGCACACATATTTATATACGTAGATAGATATAAATATACACATATACAGACATGTATATGCACACAGAGTCAGTGACCACTAGCGAAGTGGTTTAGGACTGGATTTAACGGACACCAATTATTAGATTTTTGAAAAATTATTAAACATACGAGCGTACACACATGTCTGTATATGTATGTGTGTGTGTGTGTGCGCACACACATACACACACACGTATATCATGGCAAATCTTCTTTTGGAAACCAAGTTTAAATTTGAGCCGATGTTTAATCTTTGCTTTTCAGAGCAGAAGGCTACCACCAGCCTTGTGTTCTGTCTAGTTGTTTTATATTTAAACCACGGCACATTTCTACCGATAGCTGCAAAAAAAAGAAAAGTATGTGACTAATGACTATTATATTGGTTACTCTAGTGTTTTATATTTCCCCACTTGTTTTAATGCATTCACCAATAAAATGGCGAGGCATATATGTGACTTTTCTGCCAGCATAATTCATATTTAAACATTTATACCATATGTTTGTAGATGCTAGCTATGAAACTGGCTGATACTACCTTTTCCATTGTATCATGCTTCTTTCATTTTTTCATTTGTAGACTAGAATGGAAATATTATGGATTTAATTCAATATGTTTTAGGAAACTCGCCTTGGAACCTCCACAGATACTATTCAAAAAGATACTTGGAGACTTGATGGCTCTCAAGACAAGATAGAATGGAGGAAGAGTGTTCCTGATGTTGAAAATAACCGTCACTGGCGCGACGAAGAAAGAGAAACCAGTCTGCTTAGTAGAAGGGAGCGTAGAAAGGATGCAGATCGTGAAAATGAGTACCGTAAATATGATCACCGTTTGGACAACAAAACTGATCGAGAAAATGCCGACTTCAAGAACTTACCCAACTTGGATAGGAGGCACGACGTTTCCGGTCGTAGTTCTACACATGAGGCAAGACGTGACAGTAAATGGTCATCTAGGTGGGGACCAGGAGACAAAGACAAGGATGCAAAGGCTGATAAAAAGGTTGATGGTGATAAGGAGGATCATCATTCTGTAAAACAGTCATTTGTAGGAAATACTCGTTCACTGACTGAAACTGATTCCCGTGATAAATGGAGGCCACGCCATCGTCAGGAAATTCAATCTGGTAGTTCATCAGTTTACCGTGCTGCGACTGGTTATGGTCGTGCTGAAAATTCAAATGTTGGATTTGCCCCTGGAAGAGGAAGAGGAAACTTTTCTGGAAACTCGCCTCCTATTGGCGCACCACATATAATTATCAGTGACAGATCACACGAGAAGAATGGCTCACCTTATCGGTACCCAAGAGGCAGGCTTCTTGATATATACCGAAAACATAGGAGCACACCATCATTTCATGAAACCAAGGCTTTCGAGGAGTTGGCTCCAGTTACCCAAGAAGATACATTACTGCCGCTTGCCTTAGTCAAACCTAATGCAGAGGAAGGGGCCATTTTAGAAGATATTACAAAGGGGAAGATCACAAACAGTGAAATATCTTATAATCACTACAAAGATAGAAAATTTATGGTTAGTGACTGTGAGGTACGTATGGAAAACATGGTTGTACACAACGAAGACAACTCTATGGCCACTTCCGTTGAAAAAGTTGAAGACACGGATGTATTGAATAGTTTAAATACTAGCTATGAAGTATTATATGAAGCTGGGGAAGCATTGGAAATTAGTACAGGGGAGAATGTAAATGGTAAGAAAACAGATGAGGTTAATAACAAAGCTGGCATGGCTGAAGGAAATATATCATCTTCATTTGATGATAGCAGTAAACTTCCTGATGATTTCAATTTTTTGTTTGATATGCCAATTTCGAAGGGAATTCTTAGTAATGGACTGGAAAATGAAGTGGTGGCCAAAGAACAGACTGTACCTCCTGAAGAAATGAGTTTGTTCTACCGAGACCCTCAAGGAGAGGTACAGGGTCCATTCTTGGGTGCTGACATTATGTCATGGTTTGAACAAGGCTTCTTTGGTACTGATCTACCTGTGCGTTTGTCAGATGCTCCAGATGGTACTCACTTCATGTCACTTGGTGAATTAATGCCACACTTGATGTTGAATTCTAATGCTACGGCTGTACACAATCAGATCGAGCAAACTGAACCATTGGATATTGGAAGAGGTAAATTGGACGTTGATATCCCTGCATCTGATGGTTCAACTTCAATTGCTAGCCTTGACAAACATTGGATATCATCTGCAGCCGATAGTTCCTTTGATCCATCTATGCAGTCAAACACATTTCAACATAATGATTCTCTTAACCCACCCAATGAACGGTTGTCAATATCATATTCAGAAATTTCACCTGGTACATCTCCATTTGACGGCCAAGCAATTGGCAATCTTGTAGAACAAGATGCTGAAGGTTGTTATTGTAATTTTTTTTCCTTGCTTAATTTTAATATGAAGAAAAATTGTGCACTTGGTTTTTGTTTAGCTAAGCTTATTTTTGCTTAAAAAAACATCTTCTTTTCTAATAAGTTTTGGCTCCTGAGTTTTGAAAACTCAACAAAGAAAAAGAAGTTAAAGCCGACGTAGTGATTTACCAAATGACTTGTTATCATACCTACTCAAAGGCCACGTTCATCTTTGTGACATGCACACATTCTCGATTTATAAACGTCATTAATTGCAAGAAAGAGTTGAGCTAACCTCACCCTTAGTAGGAAATGTGGGTTGATACACACATCCCATTGTTCTGATTCTACTTTAATTAACAAATATCTTGAATGTGGTGGTCTGTTTAATCAATCATAAACTCCTTAAAGAGGATTAAAATTTGTAAGGCTAGCATTTTATCTGGACCTCTTACAGGAAAACACGCTTAAATTGTCATACAATCAGTGTATTTTTCTTGCAGAACATGCTTAGATTTATAAGGTTAGCATTGTTTTGTCTAAACAGCGTTTTCTTTCTCTGCAGAAGTTGTATATACAGCCAGGATTGCTAGTAGAAATGAAAATCCTTTAGGGAAACTCGCTAACGATTTGCGTGAGTTGTCATGGAATACTAGTGGTCACCAGCATACTGCACAAGAAATGGTGGGACCAAATTCATCCACTCAAATTTCTACCGAGTCTGAGCTAAATCCTCTTGGATCACTATGGTCTGAGCTTGAGGTAGCTCATGCAAGGCGTCCCTTATCATCAAGCCATGGTGCTGGCACCTCTTCAAGTTCAATCAGCAATTTTGCATATCATGATCAAGATACCTGGCCTAAAAATGATTATAAGACAAATATTGGCAACTCAAATGTTCGCGAGTCTATGGATTCTAGCCATATATCACGTCTTGGGCAAGATGCTAATCATCACAATATCTTGGAAGAACGCTTTCTACAGCAATTGCAGAAACATCAGCAGCAGCAACTTATACAGCAACAACATTTGATGTCTCATCAAAATATGCCGCCGTCAGTTCCATTTATTGATCAAGTTCAAGGATCTCTACAACGTCAGCAGTCATTTAACCAACCAATCTCAGATCTTGAACACTTACTGAAATATCAGCTACAAGAGAAACATCTTCAGCAACTCCAGCAGCAACAGCAGCTCCAGCAGCAACAGCAGCAACAGCAGCTCCAGCAGCAACAGCAGCTCCAGCAGCAACAGCAGCTCCAGCAGCAACAGCAGCTCCAGTATCAACAACAGCTGCAGCATCGGCAACAGCTCCAGCATCAAATGCAGCTCATTCAACAACAAAAAAGTCAGCAGCAGCACCTGCAGCAAGAGCAGTTACTTTTGGAGCATATGCTTCAACTGCAACTGCAAGATCCTGGTTTTGGATCAACACAATCAGATCAAATCTTATTTAAGCAGCGGCTCTTGCATGAGTTGCAACTACAGCAACAGACTCATCATATGCCTCGGCACAATGAGCCCTCTATTGATGAGCTCATTCAAGCAAAGTTTGGCCATCATGCTCCTCAACATCACGAACCATCTATCGAAGAGCTCCTTCATGCCAATTATGGTCGCAATGATCGTCATGGCGATCTCTTGGAACAAAGACTGCGTTTAGGCCTTCAGCAAGAACAATTATCTCATTCTAGAAACACAGCCTTGCTTCCAATTGAACAACAATTACTTCAATTGGGTCTTCAACAAGAACAAATGCAATCTCAGCAATATCTTCAATCTTCTAGGCAGCGTTTGGATATTAAAGAAGATAGAAATGCTGGGGTTTGGTCTGTTGATGAATCTGGTCAGTTTATCAGGACAACATCTAGTTCTGGGAGACCTCATCTAGATTTTAGCCAGCCTCCACAGAGGCAAATGTCTGTTGATCAACCAAGGCAAATCGAGAGAAACATATTTCAGGAAAATCAGAATCTCCAGTCATTTGATAGAACAGGGTCCATGCATGGCTCAGATGCTGATTTAGTTAATGCTTTGGCACGTTTTCAGGGACTTGATGCTTCTGATACCCGTAGTGTCCCTCGTCAGTTCACTGGTACGCGTTTAGATGCCTCAGAGAGTCATTGGCATGAACAAAGTGGGCAGCTGTCTAATAGTTTTGTAGAGTCACACATGAGTCAATTGCAACAAGAAGCAGAGAGAAATAAGAGAGACAAAAATGCTAATGTCAGCGGACGATATCCAAGCTCCTGGGCATCCAGTATGAATAATGAAGAAAACTCTAACCAAGGCTTGGTTGACATGAGCCATCATGATAGGACCCTTCGATCCTCACACTCAGTAGATATGGCAGTGGCGGCTACTGCGTCTTCTTCTACTCAGCCATCTCATGTGAACAGAGATGTTTCTTGGCCCTTCACTCGTTCAGCTTCTGATCATTCCTTTAATTTTAACGCAGATGAAGTTGATTTGTCTGATTCTTCTAGAGAAGCTTCCTTTTATAATCAAGCAGGAAATGCTCTACAGGATCGGATGATCCCAAACATAGGAAACTATTCATCTGGTGCAACTTTGGAGAACGATCAAAATTATCAAGACGTGAAGAATACTGTTAATGAACTTTCCAGTTATGTGGGTGCTCGTAATACTTTTGATCATAACGTTGATCCTTTATATTCATTAGAAGGAAATAGAATAAAGAAGCACGGCTCTAAAGGCAAGGTGAGTAGAGCAGACAACGTACTTTCAGCAGAAAGTGGCGTTGAGCAGGCAATAAGTTCTGTTATGAATCATGGCGACTTGGAAGTTAATGCAACCGGTAGACATGGATCATTTGGCAACAGTGGTTAGTTAATATAGTACATGTCCTTCTTTGGCATTAATGCACACCTATATTGACTAGTGTAATTTTTTTTTCAGGAGAATCACCTTTCTATAACGATGTGATGGGAACTGGCAATACATATATCAGAGACTTGGCCACTCACAAGTAAGCACTGACCGCCAAAATCATTTTAGAGATGATGACATGCAATTGCTTTATATGTGCAAACCAATATTTTAGTATTAATCTATGTTGACGCGTTAGGTCGAAATTACCAGTATAATATTTCATACCAAAATTGGTTGTTCCTTGGTGGGAATCTTCCATATCAGTAATTCTGATGATTTTACGTACATTCGTGTGTGTATATACATACATACATACATATGTGTTTATACATATGTATGTATCATATGTATATGTATATGTATACAAATATATGTATGCGTGTTCCCGTTTTCTCAGAGGAAAAAAAAACGACAGGTGATTTAGTGTTCACCTTATGGTCTCTTTTGGGTATAATTAGAGACGATCCACTATTTTGTTCTTATCAAACGAGGCAGCGTGTCTTTTGCATCTAGCTAGATGAAATTAGAGGTTCACTTTTAATGAGGTTCTGGAAAAGAAAGTAGCGACAGGCTACTACTGTGTTCTCTGTATTCCAACTGCTTACTGTTCTCTCTGTGTTTTGTCCGCAAAAGCAAGGGTCTGGCTTTCTATTCAACTCTTGCCTAAACTTGTTCAATGATAAACTAAAATATGAATACAAAAATTAAATTAGCTCATTTTATTACCAGGTTATCATATATCTCTCGTTCTTGTGCTTAAATTGCTCCCAATTTAAAATTTATAATTAAATTAGTTTATTCAAGGTATATATTTTATTTTATATTTTGTGGTTGGTTAAGTTCATTTGATTCACCTCTCTAACAATTCCTTTTATAGGGATTTTATTTAACACTTGATGAAGGATTTTATAATGAAGTTTAAGTGATGTTTAAACCAGAATTAAGCATATTTTTACTTTAGACTATGGATTGAAGGTTATATCACCATTGGTTGAAAGTGGTAAATTTACTTCAAATGTTTCATTATTGAAATTATGTTCTAGGATATTTTAATTTAACATTGAACCCATTTTGTTTGTTGAATGAAGAATACTTTTGAATACACACACATATGGGTAAGGATCTGCTCCCCCGCACTTTTGCTACACCTCAAATCCCCCTTTATTTCAACCACATGTTCCGATTTAAATAATATAATCTCTCCCTTGTCACTTTAGGAGAGAGAAACTATATTATTTAATACGAAACATGTGGTTGTAATCAAGGGGGATTTGAGGTGTAGCAAAAGTGAGGGGAAGCCGATCCTTTCCCTATATATATATATATATATATATATATATATAGAGACACACACACACATATGTATATATGTATCATGTAAAAGAATTTACTTTCAAAATGATACATAGTTTAGTTGCTTTGTAAAGACATGCTATTTACAAATATAATTTTTGTTACACATACCTTTTATTTTTGCAACTGTTATTTGAGTTTGATTATCTCCTAATTTTCTGTGATAATATTCAGTATGATTAGTGCTGTGATTAAATTGTAATATATGAAGGAAAGAAGGAAATAATTTTTGTTGTATTTATGCAATTTTGTTAACTTTATCTCATTTTACAAAGTGCATTAGAGTATTAAAATGAGAATAACAGTCATTTATTTATGCTGTTACAAATTTCGCCTATCTTGGTTGAGGCACGAAACAACAATTTTCGATGAGATCTATTTGAACCTTTTCTTGGTCGAGCTATAGAAATCTTGACTGAAATCTCAGTTGATTTCTCTATCCATATTTCACTAGAAATCAACTCTTTTTACTTCACATGACTATTTCACTGGCCAAATCAATTGTAAATTTTACTACTCCCCAGTTTTAAGTAGCCCTACAATTTTAATATTCTCGACACAAAGAGAAATGCTGCTCATTTTCTATTTATTGTTTTGATCTCCAAATTCATTTTTTCACACCAACACAAAATCAGCTAAGCTACATATATTGTCAGATTTGAACTATTAGTCTTTTCTCACTACCAATATAAAATTGCTATTGTAGAGAAATCACAACTCATATGTAACATTTTATTGGAAATTAGCCTTTCTAGGAAGTTCACTTTTTAATAAAACATAACTAACGTGCTTAGAATGTTTCTTGCTTATTATGAATTTCTAGTTGGTTTCTGCTTTTAGCATCTTCTTAGTTCTTCTTATAATACCGAAGCCTGAAACAATTATTATAACTATAATTTATGATTTGTATTTTATACATGAACTTTATATGGTATAAATACAATATATTATTATGATTATTTATTGTATTTTTAATGCAAAAATCAGGAATACATAAACATTATTTACGAAATAAAATATAAGAATATTTATAGTTGGTTTATCATTCTACTTGATTATTGCAAAATGCACTTCAAACTCCAAGATGTAAATCCGAGATGGACGTTGATGCACTTATCTCATCCAATGTGAAATCTTCATGAAACGTGACTCAAATGAGAAGAAGATAATAATGGTCATAAAATGAAATGGGAAAATTGTATTGGCCTACACTGAAGCTTGTACAATTTGTAAACAATGGCCAATGTGCTTCTCAGTAGTAATTGTTTGATGCTTAGGAAGGTAAAGCATACACAGCTGACACATCAGACTCCTATACGTGCAAATGCCCTGCTCACTTGGAGGAGGCATTGCTCCTGTACTCCACCTAGGGGATTGTGGTGCTCTCACGGCTTCCTTGTCGGCACATTACGAATTTTTTGTAATTTAAGCTTTACTTATTATGCGTAAAATAAAAGAACATATGTAACACAAATAATATACATAAAATAATCATATAACATTAGATTACAAAATGATAATTACCAAGGTTTAAATCTCAGATTTTTATCACATCTCACATCTTGGAATTTTCACATATAATGTCTCGGATTGGATAAGATATTGAACGAGGTGTATATTGGATGTATATCTTGGGATAACGTCCCGGATATTAAAGCAAGACTACCATATTATATTAATTGTTGTTAAAATATAATAGTAAGAACGAATACTTGATTTGCATTGAAAGATAGCTGCAATAGAAAGAGTAGATTGGCTTTCTTTATTTGGAGAAGAGTATTAGGTAGATTAATTTGGCTGTGAGGAAATTCTCTTTATTTAACCACTGATGTCATACAAAAATACGAAGCTGTTTGTTGTGACTGTCTTATCCATACAAAAATGGCAAATTCTATTCACACACAGAAAATACCTAACATACGCGATTATTTTGGTAAGAAATCTATGACCAAGTTATTTTTAGTTATTTTCTTATAACCCATCAAATTAAAACATTAAAATTAATTATATTTGATCAAATAAATACTTTTTCGATGGAGTTATTGAACCATAAAATATCAATTATGACAACTTTCACCATTAACTGTTCTAGTTTGAAAGTATTTAAACTTGTTTTTCTAAAATTATAGTTGATATTGATGAAATTAAGTTTTTTTATTTAAATAATAATAATTAAAAGTTACAATATCGGTATAAAAAATTGAAGTTCATTTTATTGAATTTTAACTTAATTTAGGGTTAGAGATTTATAACTTTATGCAAATGAGTTTTAGGTTTTAAAGAGGGAAGATAATGAAGATGAAAACAATGGTAGTTTTGTAAAAGAGATGGTATATGTAAAGTAATTTTTGGTTTACACCAATTTATTGTATTTTCCGGTGTATGTTAAGAGATTATTGGTGTATGAATAGAATTAGCCTATAAATATTAGTAGGATAAATTTATTTACCCATAAAATGTTAAAAAGTTGTATGAAAGAAAAACATAATTTCAGACGAAATCTCGATTTAGATTTCAGTTGTCATTTTAATTTTTTAGATGAGATGAGCGCTAAATGAGATAAAAATAAGATTTGATGTTTCGTCCTATTCAAGTGCAAAATGAGATCTCGGACAAGATCCCGGGGGCGAAATGGATAAGATTTCAAATTCTGCATGAAGCAAAAACTAGTCAGTTACTTTTCGAACCTCTTTCCCAGCTCTGTTCAAGTGCTCGCAAACAGATACATTGCTCCCTTTTCCTTCCATTTGAAGAAATTACCCTTAACTTGTTATATATCTAAGTGGAAGTTAAAAACATTAGTGCAATATTATAGGGTATGATGGTATTATGATGTCTAGTCAGAAATTGATAATTAAATAAATAACAAATTGTGTGCATCCACAATATCTTTTATGAGCCACAAATTTGCATCTCTTATTGTATAATAACACCCCAATTTCGGATCAGCCTTCAATTTTAATTTTCATGGCCTGTGTGCTGATTTTGCACTTGTATGAATTATCTTCGTATTCCACTGGAATTGGGGATTGTCTTGTGTCAACTGTTGTTCTTGGTTTTAACTCATATAACTTGATGCACATGATTCTTTTGTTCTTTTTTCTTTTTCTTTGGTTTAATTTAGGTATGTATTTTAGATATTGCACTAACTGATGAGGTACCACTTTTACCTTTTAAAAGCACTTGGGAGAGATCCTAGTGGTAAAACAGGTTTAGAATGTGTCCCTTTTTCTCTTAGCGACCATTATTATGGTGTAATAAGAGGAGTTATCAGGGGCACTTCATCCAAGGTAAGCTCATCATTTTATAACGAGTAAAGTTAACAAAGGAGGCCTAAGAGTAGATTTTGCTTTCGGAAAATGCAGAGCACAGAAGAATGTTATACAGAATTATTAGAGCATTGCATTGCACTATTGGGGGAAGAGAATTAAAATGAATAAGAGGAGTTGTCAGTGGAAAAAATATATTGTTTGATTTTAGTGAAAATTAGGGTCACATCCCTAAAACCAAACGTAATTCACAAAAACTCCTTCCGTTCGAAACTTTATAAATCCGGTCCCCATTTTTGTTTCGGCTTAATTCTTTTCCATAAATACCCTCGTTTATACCGTGCTCCATTTTTTCTATCTGTAATTATTTGGTTTATATTGAACGATAAAATTATCTTTGCTTAATGATTTATCTGTTTGCAATAAAAGATTTTTACTGAAATACCGTGTAAGTTCGTTTTCTGTAACTATTTGCAATAGTTGCAGAAATGTCTGCAACTATATGCAATAGTTGCAGACATTTCTGCAACTATACCAAATAGTTGCAGAAATGTCTGCAACTATTTGGTACAGTTGCAGAAATGTCTGCAACTATTGCATATAGTTGCAGAAATGTCTGCAACTATTTGCAATAGTTGCATCTGCAACTATTTGCAATAGTTGCATCTGCAACTATTTGCATTTCTGCAACTATATCATATAGTTGCAGAAATGTCTGCAACTATATGCAATAGTTGCAGACATTTCTGCAACTATTTGCAATAGTTGCATCTGCAACTATTTGCATTTCTGCAACTATATGCAATAGTTGCAGAAATGTCTGCAACTATATGAAATAGTTGCAGACATTTCTGCAACTATTTGCAATAGTTGCATCTGCAACTATTTGCAATAGTTGCATTTCTGCAACTATATGCAATAGTTGCAGAAATGTCTGCAACTATTACATATAGTTGCAGACATTTCTGCAACTATACCATATAGTTGCAGAAATATCTGCAACTATATGTGATAGTTGCAGACATTTCTGCAACTATATCATATAGTTGCAGAAATATCTGCAATTTTTTGCAATTTTTATATATTTGAAAAAAAATCGAAAATGTTCAATATTTGCTGAATTGTCTGCAAATATTTGAAATAATTGCAGATTTAATACAAATTTAAAATTTTGGTATCAACAATGGATCTCATTTTAAAGATCATAAAATTTGCGATTTTTTGGTGAAAACGTTATGTTGATCCGGTTTTTGTAAATAAAGTTATACACGTTTGAAAAGTTAAAAACATAAAGGGTATTTCGGTCTTTTTGCGTGCGTGAATTTGAAAACAGGGAGCGGAAACGTAAATGTTGATTGGGAAGGATGTTTTCTCTATTTTAAAACTTGTTAGGGATGTGAGCCAAACTTACCCTTGATTTTATGTATCATATATGCCAAGCCGTTCGATGAACAATTATTTTCCTTGTTCTTTGGCAAAACAAGATATCACTTTCATGTATGTCATTAGAGTGTTCTGCTTGAATAAAATACTATTCTTACTCTTTTAAAAAAATCGCTGTTATGTGAGTTTTTTAATTTTGTTTATCAAAGTTATATATAACCAGCATTTTTGGTTTATGCACAGCCAATATTAGAGATCATTTGGAGAACTCTTTAATGACATGAGTTGACTTTTGTGCTGCTGTTTTTGAAAAGGCTTGATTGTTCATTTGTTTAAGCATGAAAAAAATACAGCGAACAAGATTTTTAGATAAAACACAATTATAAAGATATTTGGCAATGATTCAACACCAATGAGATGCCTCTCTTCTATACGAGAGAACATGCTATTATACAAGGCATTTTTCATCCTTAAATTCAACCTATCAAAATATCAACAAATGAATTGTTTGGCCTTAAATCTTGCTCATCGATTTTGGTACTCATACTGGATTTGACCAAGGTTCGAGATCTTGGTTTTGGTTTTTTGTAATTTTAAGAGTCAATCTAATTCGTAAATTTCGGGAATTTCGGTCTCAGTTTTCGATTTTGGAACATTGCACATATCTGTTTATTTTATTGAGACAAAGTGTATAATTTATCTTTAGTTAAAAAATAAAATATCAACGAAGAATACTGATTAATTATAAATATATATGACATTAAAAAAATGTTTATTCATTACTTCGTTTTTAACTTTCTATAGTTACATCCTATGTTGTTCGAGGCGGAGCAGAGCACCGAGCGCTAAGATTGGCTTTAGAGTCCAGGTGGAGCTTGGACAGAAATAGACATTCATTACATGCGTTTTGCACAAACAATTTCTGCGTTAAATAATTACAAAAAATAACTATTTATTAAATTATATTGATGTTGATTGGGTGATCAGTACTTATTAGTCTACCATATATATATGTATGTATGTATACATATGTAAATGTTTCGTCAATAAATTTGAAAATGAATTAAGTACTTTTATAATTTGTAGAAGCAACAACATTTATATTTGTAAAGTTTGTGTCATGACAATAAATGAATATTTGAATACCAAATAATCTTACAAAACTCAAGTGCAATATTGGTGAATAATATAAATTTCAATTTATAGCTAGTCATTTTGTGTTTGGTTAAGAAATTATTTTAAAATAACTTTTAAAAGACCAGGATTGTTACACGGAAGTTATCCTATAGATGCTGTATCCATGCCTGTTCGAAATGAGCCGAATTTTCTACCGTTTTCGAACATCCTTAAACGATCGAATCGGACGAGCAAATAATGAAGAAATCATGCAAGAACTTAGAAAACATCCTAAAAAGACAAGATAAAGGAAATATAAAAAATAGTCGAAAATTTGGAAATTCACTTTCTTGGATTGGGGTCTCGGGTTGGTATCGAGTTGTGCCCCAAGTCAGGCCCAAAGAGGCAAGGATTGTTTTGGAATAGCAAAAGAACTCGGGCACAACAACTTCATATCAGCCCCAAGTCTAGCCCGGAGCAAAGCATGGATCTATCATGGGTCGAGCCCGAGTCAGATCGGTACCGATCTGAAGCTCATTGATCGGTACCGACTTGAGATTTCTTGGGTCGGTCTGATCCTGAGACTTTTGTGGAGCGACATGTTGAACGTGGGCAACGTGCCAGAGCATGTTTATGAGGTAATTTTGAGGATTTTCGTCTATAAATAGAATGAGAGACACTTGAAAAAGGGCGACTTCTTTTCTGAATTTATTCACTTTGCCACGAAACATTTTTGGATCTCCACCGATCAATAAACTTGTTGGATCTCTACTGATCTAAGTTCACCGATCTATAAAATCATTGTCTGTAAAAAAAACCATTAGAAACAAATAATAGAGTTAAAGTGGATGTAGGTCAGAGTATTTGTAGAACCACTATAAAATTTGTGTGTTCTTTCTTATCTTTATTTTCTTTTCTTTGATAATTTTCATATTTATTACTTCAGTAAGTGTTTGTGTCATTTTTGATGGAAACACTAAGATAAAAAAATTAAAAAATCAATAAAGCCAAGTATCAAAGGATGAGAAATTAAGGAGTAATTTTTACTCTTAAACATAAAAAAGAATTATTATTTATTAATTGATTGTTTGTATATTTTAAAAAAGGCGTAGAAAAACGATTCAAGCGTTGAAATACAAAGATCAACAATAAACAAACAAAGTAACCATATGATTTTATTGTAAATGTATTTAATTGAGTAAAAAAATAGAGTTTATACTAAAATCGCCTTTTTTCTAGCATTCCAAGAAAGGGTCAGCACTCAGACGATGTCTTAGACAAAGGGCGTAATAAAGCTTTAAAATAAAAAGGCGGGACGTTAAAATTGCAAAGTAGCGCTTAATCGATGCATAACATAGCTTTGGAGGCGCTCCTGACAACATAAGTTATATCATTTATATATTTTGTGATTTATGTCTTTTTGGCAAAGCTTGATTTTATATGTTAGCTTAAATTAAAATTTCAAATTTTGGATACAGGAAAATAGGCACAAGGACAAACTTGGAATTTTTTTTAGACTAAACAACAAGTTTGTTTTTTAGGCTGAAGGACAATGCTAGTTATAACTAGCATTTTGTATAGTGTAAAACTGAATATAATGCTAGATATAACTAGCATTTTGTATAATGTAAAAGTTGAATATAATGCTAGATATAATTAGCATTTGTCCTTCAGCCTAAAAATGAAACTTGGTGTCCTTCAGCCTAATTTTTTTTCAAAGTTTGTCATTTTTCCTAATTCCCTCTTTTGAATATTCGTATATTTGAAATTCAAATTAGCTTCTTTTTTGAGTTTCTTATGTAAAATTTGAAGTTCATTAGTTTTTTTATTGAATCAAAATTTTGGTTTGGTTTCATTTCGACCCTTACTGAACCGAAACGGAACGACCGGAATGTTAGTGTTTTGGTTCAAAACCTTGGGTATAGTATCTTGGCTTTCAGTTGAAACCTCAACCTTGGATTTGACATTCAGTTAAAGTTTGAAAATGAATCTGGAGTGCTGTGTTTTGCACCATATTTCACACTTGGAAACCGGATTTTGGTCGGCAAGTTATTGCAATTTGCTATCTATAAAGGTTTGGCGGTTGATTACCTGTTGATTGCCTAAATAACAAAAAGGAAATGTTCAATCCATGGTGGAAAGCAGGTATGCTTTTCATTACGGTCAGCAACAAGCTGTCAGTTGTAATGAAGTGCAAAGTGAATTGCAAACGACGATAAGTTGCCTGCCCAAATTTGGGTTATTTTATTGTGAAAAATATGATGCGGAAAATAATACTCTTGATTTGTCCTTATTGCTCGGTTTCGTTTGTGCTTAGTGGCTTTGAATGCCAATGGCTGCATCCAAAGAATTTCAATTAGGTCATTAACATTTTCAATATCCCAATTTCTTTTAAATGGTTGATGTTTCTTTAGGATACCTGGGATCCTTTCAGTAGGGCAAGACCAGATAAGGTTATTATCATCTCAATCCGCTGCATCCAGCTCTGTTCCATCATCGGCAAAAGGAAAGAATCTACCTGCTTTTGCATCTTCTGAAGGTACACCCGGTTTTTATCTTAAGTATGTGAATGTTTGCTGTATAGAAACCCCTTCAGTTCTAGCTTGAGGTGTAACCAAGTTAACCTGCCTAATGCATGGTTAATTGACTTTTTTCTGGCATTTGCTTCGTGTTGGAAATTCATGCAAGAACAGTTATCCCTGTCTCAGGCATTGAGAATGTTCTGTTATGAAGTATGTAATATATATTTCATGAAAGTTGCATTTGTTATCATCACAATGATAGAGTTTGTATGAACAAGGGCTAATTTAGAATCGAACCAAATGAATTTCCTATTTTAGGGCATGTGAATCATTAAAATGAATGTTTACTGGTCTTTGTTAATATGCTTTTTGTCCATAAAATATTTTATTTGATAAAGCAAACTTTCATAGGTGTTCCTACCATCAAGTCAAACAAGAATTCAGTCCCAAGGCATAGACAAACTTCCTCGAGCAGTGATGCTCCACAAGAAGCATCTTCGTTTATCGACATGCTCAAAAGCACTAAAAAGTTGCCTTCCCGTCCACCTCACGAGTCGGAATTTTCCACTGAATCTCATGATGGTGCTACTGGTGGTGTTAAAGGTAGCAACAGTAAGAAAAAGGGTAAAAAAGGAAGGCAAATTGATCCTTCACTTCTTGGATTCAAAGTACATAGCAATCGTTTTTTGATGGGTGAGATTCAGAGACCAGATGAATGATTTCAAGTTCTCAACTGTAAATTGTCTCTCTAGTTCAGTTATTACTTGTATATGAGGTTCGGTTTTGTAAATTTGCCTTTTTTGGTTAGTTTTATATAGTAATTTTTGTGGGCTTCAATTTTGGAATTAAACCAGTATTTTCACATTTCAGAGGTATCAATGCTCAGTTGTCATTAAGCATGCTTGCTCTCCACTAACTTAGCAGGTTTATCAAATTTCAAGTTGCAAGCGTCGTTATCACGTCCCCTTTATTTTCCCCTTCTTTCTTATGTGCTTATAGGAAGATATTTTGGATATTGCGTTTAGCTAGGTGTTTTGCTTTTAACATTAAGTTGTTTCAAGGAATTTTTTACTATTGCTGCGTAAGAGCATCCTAATCTAGTAACGTTCAGCTATTATTTATAAGCAGTACGACTTGATATGTTTTTTGCTTTCAATCATAGTAGCAAAGCACGTTGTGAAGATGGACTCCAGTAGTGTATAAATAAGGACCGCAGGCGCATCCTATACATATTCAAGAGTGTTTTTATCAAATAACAATTTATTAGCTATACTGGTTAACTTGCCGTTCAATGGAGCAGTTATCAAGTAATAATACCTATGTTGCTATTACTTTTGTTGGGGAACACAAGTCGTGTGAAAAAAAGAAAGAAAATAGAAAAAAAAAATTGGTTGTTTTTTTCCTCCTCCCCCTCCTCCCTTTGGTCTTCAGGATTAGCCATAAGTGACAATTGACCACCCAGACATCAGTATCTGATTTCAGTTAGTGTCATTTTTGTCGACTAAGGATTAAGTATATTATTTTTTAGGCTTTGATTTTATGTTTGTAATTCCAAATTTTGTATGGGTATTGAAGCTTTGATTTTATGTTCGACATTTTGTCTTTCAAAGTACCAGATTCCTTTTCAGACAGGCAAGCACCGACCATTGTAATAAATTTCCATGAGCGTCTTGAAAATTGAAAATGGAATCTTAAATAGAATGAATAACAATCAAATGTTATATATTATAAGATAAGTTGAAGGTTGCTTCTTAAGGAATAGTATCAACCACATTGTTGTGCTAAGGTAACAAAAGTTGGGCAAATAAAACAATGCTGTTTATACGATCAAGCCTAACTTGATAATGCATCAGTAGTCTTTTACATGAAGTAAATTTTATTAAACACCGTGATATGCTTATGCCTTTAGTTTACGTGGCATGATGATTAGTAGAGAATGAAATATACCCTTTCTTTTAAATGGGGAAAGCATAGATATCAAAAGAAATCACCAGTTTCCCTTTTTTCATGTGCCTTGCATCTCTAATAATGAATCAAATTCATTTTTTTTTTCATTCCAATTGATTGAAATACGTTTTAATTATGACGTTGTGACTACATTAAACATTCAAATTTTGAAATGTGTGTTTTAGATCAACAGTATGCTTAAAACTCTGCAGTACAATTTGGTAGTCAATCGTTCCAATTCCTTCTTGGTTTCAAACACATCAATAATGCTTCGTTCACATATAACTTGCATGAGCGAACAAAGTCATGCTTATAAAAGGAAGGACTTAATAATTGGAAAAAATGAAGTAAACAAGTGGTGGGTGTTCAATATTTGTTGTAGTTTAAGGTTTTTTTAATCTAGGCAAAGTAATAGAGTGCACGTGCATGTACATGGATATTGATGTATGTAACATGGTCGGTGAGTAGCCTAGGTCGCCACGTCCAAGTAAAGTATCCTATCCTCTCTCCCTCACTCACACTTGTCGCCCCTTTTCTTTCCTCCTTTTATATCTCCACCTTCCTCTTCTTTTCCTACCATAATTATTTTTAACTCAAATATTACCCTTAAACAGTTACTGCTCAACCATTTCATGGGTCATTTCTGGACTTTTCTCTCTCATCTCAACTCTCTTGCTGGGTATTTTCTTTTCCCCTTCACAATTAATCTCATTTACATCTCTAAGTACTAACTAAAATGCAACTAATTACATCTATCTTTAATTGTGATTTTGATGCAGTCCATCTATCACGCTATTGTATCCTTTGTGAGTTCCATATCCCCCCCTTCTCCTTCTCTGGTCTTGTCATCCTTTATCCTGTTATAAATTACCATTAACTGAGTGTATGAATGTATTATATATGGATACAGGTATGCATCGGTGCAAGCTATAGAGAGCCCATCAAAAGTAGACGATGAGCAGTGGTTAGCTTATTGGATCCTCTACTCTTTCCTTACTCTTTTGGAGATGGTGGCTGAGCCCATCTTGTATTGGTATATCTTCACTGCCACAGTTCATTATTTCCCTTCCCTAATTTTTTCATACGTCTGAATAAAAAGTGCAATGGTTGTAATTGTTAAGGATCCCAATATGGTATCAAATAAAAGTGGCGTTTGTGGCATGGCTAGTGCTACCTCAATTCAAAGGTGCATCATTTATATATGAGAGGTTCGTAAGAGAACAGCTTAAGAAGTATGGATCCAGGATTGGAAAACACGCCAACTCTTCTCCAATCAAGGTACATTTTAAATCATGATTGCCTGTTAAGTGTAATGGAACATATATATAAACAATCAGACTAAACCAATGATCTAACAACCCATAGCTGTTTGACACTTTATTATTTTAACTTTAACTATCACAGTTGGATTGGTCTAAATGTGTATGGAGATAGTAGATTCGAGGGTGGATTATTAACTTATTTAGTTAGCATAAAAATTGATCGCGTGCTAATTGTTGACTGTGATAAAAAAGTAATTATTTACTAATTGTTGAATGTCGCAGGGTGAACATGCAATGCAATGATGGAGCCTGGAGGTCTCAATTGTTTGAAGTTGATGCTTACTGCAGCTTTCCGCTTTATCTTTGTCATGTAAAAGAGGAATGAAAAATGAACTATCATTCCTTTTTCAGTGTGCTATTTACTTTTGCATGTGTAGTTCGATTCTCTTCAACACAGTATTATATATATCTTCTCGAATTTCTTACTGTTCATCATGTGATCATGAGAATTTGGGACAGTCAATTGGCGGTCTATCCATGTACTGTTAAAAGTGAAAAAAAAAAAGAAAATTGGTCACAAGGACCTCTTAAACAAGTGAAATCAGTTTCTAGGACACACAACTGAAATAATTAATTTTAAGGACAAAACGTAAAATAATTAGTTTTTAGGATCTAAAAACCAATGAAATTATGTTCTTGAAAGTAATAGGACTGCTGAATTTGTTCTTGAAAGTAATTATTCTGCTGATTTTGATCTTGAAAGTAATTTATTTGAATGTGTGTCCTAGAAACTAATTGGACTGAAAAGTTTGTCTTTCTATGAAACGCCCCCTATTAAAACATTGCACATTCCAAATTCATATAAAGATATGGATTCTTTAGTAGAAGATTCAAAATAAGGACAAAAAGGCGAGGAAAACATTAGGCTGCATAGAACGAAAACCATAGGCTCTCTGTATGTGCTGAGCTTGCGTCTTGGCCATGTTTCGAATCTTGATCGTTAGATCATACCACCATAAAATCTGATCCAAAGATGCGTGAAATTGGTTCACACATTTCATACAAAGTATGCTGCATACAACATATTTTTTACCAACTGCTCATAAAGTGTGACTTATATAACTAACTAGTCGTATAAAACACTGATGGAAAATTAAAATACTCAGTTGATCTTCATCAATTAACTCGTGAAAATATCACTACAAAAACAATACCATTTGCCTACGTCAAAATTGCGTCAGTGGGGCATCGATAAACGACATACCGACATCAAACCCAGACACGGTGCTGTTATCGACGTCCTGCACTGCAGACATATTGCCGACGTCTTACCGACGATATTTCTGCCGACGTCTTACCAACGACATTTTTGCCGACATCTCACCGGCAACATTTTGCTGACGCCTTTCTAGCTACATTTTAAATTATAAAAATTGGATTTGCAGATCCTTTTCGACGCCTTTTCGACTACATTTTAAATTATAAAAATTGGATTTGCCGACGTCCTGCAAATGCCCTACCGATGTTAAGCTGAAATGCAAAACCTGGATTTTCCGACGTCTTACAAACGCCTTTACGACACTATTGCTGAAATAAATTTGCAGCATTTCTACTATTTTTCACACCTCAATCATACATTCATATATATATATATATATATATATATATATATATATGCATATTTTGTATTGTGATGGTGATGATATTATATATATGTGTGTGTGTGTTTATATATCTATAATATCATATATCATCAAAATGTCATCACCAGCACAATACAAATCAAATTCAATTTCCAAACCAAACAATACCATCACCATCACAATACAAATCAAACAATACTATAATCATCACAATACAAATCAAATATCCAAACAATCCGTAAGCACATATTCAAATAAACCAACAATACTAACACAAATATCCAAACCAAATAACCTAACAAACAAATATGCATCTTGTATGAACCAAATATACATCTCCAAACAAATCAATTATACATAACCAAATACCTACTCGTCTAAACCTTGTCCAGCATCACCGGCTCCATCTCCACCACCACCACCTCTAGCATAAATGTCCTCGTCTGGAAAGCGTCGTAAGAATGCATCCATAAGCAATTCGACCTGTTTCTCTAACTTACCGACTTGAGACTTCAAATATCGGCTTTGTTCTCCTAAACCAGTATTAAATTTAGAAGCTCTATCTAATGACGATCTCTACATTTTAACCAAATTTGTTTATTAATAATAAGTAAATTTTTATTTCAACTATTGTATTTATTGAAACAAATTTTTTTAAATTTGTGTTAACCAAATATTTGTTTAATTATATGTATATGCGTGTGTGTACACACACGCGCCCGCGCGCACACACGTATATATATATAATTTATTGAGTGATTTATCTTTTACAAACATACCCTTGTCTAATTTATTGAAATAAACTTTATAATTTAACTCAATTATATATACATTTTATTTAATTTATTGGGTGATTTAGAGAAAAGATATTTTAATCTATTGAAACAAAATTTATACTTTAACCTAATTATATATATAATTTATTAAGTGTTTAACTTTTTACAAACATACTCTTATTTAATTAATTAAAACAAAATATATAATTTAACTCAATTATATATATATATTTGTTTATTTTATGAAGTGGTTTAACTTATATATTTGTTTAATTTATTGGGTGATTTAGAAAAATATATATTTTAACTCGAATAAACTCTTGATAATTCATTGAAACAAAATTTATAATTTAACTCAATTGTATATACATTTGTTTAATTTATTGATTAATTTAAATTATAAATTTATTTAGTTTATAATTTAACTTAATTACATACTTGTTCAATTTATTGAGTGACTTAACTTATATATTTTAACTCAAAGTTTATTTATTTTTAAGATGATGATTTTTGGGATTTAAAATAACTTATTAATTTTATTGAGTCTACATGTGGTTCTTGAGTTCTAAAATAACTCAAACTTAACTATACTAAGCGTTTGTATAAAATACATACATATACATGTGGTTCTTTCGATTTAAAATCAGAGTATACATATATATAGTATACTATATATATATGGTTTTGTATACATATATACTTAATATCATATGCATATAATAAATGTCTAAGTTATTGCATACCTTCGGAATGTTGCCGTAGTTAGGCTTACGATCCGCACTTTTTATAGCAGCTCCAGTGAGTGTGTGGAATACATTTTCATCCACTTCTATTGTTATCTCAACACCTTGACTTTGCAGCTCCTCAATCTTAGCTTGGTATTCTTCTATTTTGCATTTTACGTATTCGTTAGAATTTTATACATGTATATATACGTAAATATTATGTAAACGAAATTTTATGGATAACATACAACAAACTCGATGGAAGTGTCATATATTCCAACTATTGGCGGTGGATCCATCCGATGGCTCAATCTTGTGAGTCCTATAATAGAGTTGCAAAGATGTAGGCTCATTGTGTTGCTTTTCGTGCTGAAATTTAAATTAAGTACATTATCATATAAGTCTATTTTAATTTATTTAAAATGTTAAATAAACTTAGCAAATAAATATGTACCAAATCGTTACTTTGATCTGCGTATGATCTGGAGCCATCGATATGCAATCTAGGATTTCTATTCCTGCTTTCAGCATTTCGTTTCGATATTTTCTTGAATTCCTCTGTCTTCCAATGCTGTAAGAACTGCTTTTACATCTCTTGGGCAAGGGTTGAATACTTCTTGCCACGACTACACATACCATACATCCACTCATGGTGTTTTTGGATGCTGCGGCTGACCAAGCCCGTTTACTAGCTGTTCATGAATGCCCTCTTTTCAAGAGAATTTCCTCTATAGATGCAAATTGAATATATTATGAACAAAATGAGATACATATTTATGGAGTGTGTTGTGTATATTTTACCATAAATTCTTCGAAACATGACTTTCTTCACTTTATTGGGAATGTCATCAAATGTAGGCCAGAATGCTATGATCCGTGCAAGCAAGCCATCACGGATGGCATTAGATCTGATGCCGCTAGTGAAATCATATTTGTACATACATACATATACAAACATACAGACACACACACACACACACATATATGAATATTTAATTAGTAAATTATTGTACATATGTGTGTATGTATGTGTATGTGACTATATGCACATGTATGTGTATGTGTGTGTGAGTGTATATGTATGTATGTGTACGTGTATATGAGTGTATGTAATTACTCACTCCGATCCTCGCTCTCTAGGGAAGACATCAAGGTGATGGACGGATGTGGAAGAGTCTGTCTCAGGCACATGGTGGATAGACCGGTACCATCAATAGAAGCATCATAAGTATCGGCAGTCAGAATCAATGGTAACATCATATGTGCATCGTCGACATCATGCTGTGATGAGCATAAGTCACCCTGACCTGATGATGAGCCACCACGGCTGTGTCAGCGTCGACTAGACATATCTATTATAATAATATGTATACAGATGGATACAATATAGTAAAGAATGATAAATCCATCTTCATGCTATAGACTTAGCACGACAAACGGAGAAAACAGTCTTTCAATAAATTATACATAAGCTACAAATTGTCGGCATCATTATCAGTATCATCATTTACAATATCATCATCATATTCATGTTCATTTACTTCTACATCATCATCATCACCATCAACCTTGACATTTTCATCTAATTCAACTCCGTCAAATACTTCATTATCAAATAATCCTATATCATCAACATCTTTTGTTATTTGGAGTATTTCGTTGTCCTTTAGATCATTTCGGTATAGTTATCATCAGTTATAACTATATCCCCATTGAATGACCATCCAGGTTTTGATTTAATAATAGCCCACCAATCATCCTTATTGTTGTTCATGGTAGGAGAAGGCGCATAATAAACTAGTGTTGCTTGCGTCACTAGCACAAATGGATTGTTTCCTTATATCGCCTTTTATAATTTACCTCAACAAGAGTATAATCTTTATGTATACGATGTACTCCAAAGTAATATCAAACCAATAACATTTGAATAAAAATGTTTTAAGCTCTGTTATTGCAGAATAAGCGAGTTTAATTATTTCGTGTAACACTTCATAATAATCTTGTAAATTATCACCATGTTCATCGCCTTTAACACATAGCACACAATTGTAAGTTGCTTTACTGGCTCCAAATTCCTTTTAGTGAAATTCAAATCCATTTACGTACATGATTGGGCATTTTCTGTATTTCTTCATTAGACCAAATGCAAGAGTTTTATAGCAAATATCGCTTATTTCATTATCAACAACCTATTGTATTAAAGTCATACATATTAATATACGTAATAATTAAATTGTTTCATACTAAGTTTATTCGACAATTATATATATATATATCTGTGTGTATGTGCTTATACATTTCTAAAACTAAGCCTTAAATCCTTTACTGGGTTAAGTCCTTGGATTTTGTTGCTTAAATTGACTGTTAAACAGCTCATATTTTTAAGATAAATATGGTTATGCTATAACACGGTATTGACAGTAAATAAACAAATATCATGCTAATAAGATCTGATAACTCTTCACAATTTAGAAGCACCATTTTCTAGCTATGACATACACTTTAAGTGTTTGGAAACTTCCATCCTTCCATTTACTCGAAAGACGTCCACGTTTCTGAAAATGGAAAGATAAATGTTAGTTTGCTCATCTATAACATCATTATTACGATGACCAGTGCTAGAATTCAGCTTAACATGGTCTTCAAAATAATAACTATAAAATGTGGATGTTTCTTCAATAATGTATGCTTGACGACATATTAAACCTTTGACGCATGCTTTTTGTTTCACCTTTTTTAGGGTGATCCAAGTACCTTCATATCAAAAAGCTATCAATTATATATTTATACATTGATTTTGAAAGAATACATAACTCTTAATTGTATTTTACGTACCTCAAAAGGATACATCCATTTGTATTGCACCGGTCCTCGTATTAAAGATTCAGTTGGTAGATGTACGAGTAGATGTTCCATGCAATTGAATACTCCAAAAGAAAATATTTTCTCCAATTTACATAATAATTTAGACATATCCATTTTCCGCATAACTCTTAGTTCAGTAATAGACATCCACACTATAACGACTTGAATTTTCGACCCTTGAATGTCGACACTAAATATATCCACGGTATTCGTGTGCCAAACACCCAAGTGGTGGAATGACAGAAAGTTAGGGTAAAATAAAAAAATAGAATAGAACGAGAAAGGAGAATACAACATCAGAATCTCACAATGGAACAATAATTTATAATATCAAAAGAGAGTACAAAGAGTTACTTCGAATACAGAGATTTCAGAGTTACAAAACTTAAGTACTATCATCAGTTTGGACAGTTATAACTGCATGTCCTCACTATGCTAATATATATACGATACAATAATGCAGTGGAAATAAGAATACTATGGTAGGCAAACATCCAGCTCGTCCCAATAAGCTCCAAAGCGTCCATAGCTAAATCCATAAATATACACGTGATTGGCCCGAGCATTAAGAAAATACACTATAACAAAAATAGCTTATTACAACGGTGTTTTTACAATGGCCTGTAAATAGCCAGTGTAATAGAAACCTGATTTTGTCTGGCCTGTTGTAACAGATGCCACTTTTTTCCATCTCTTTTTCTTTGCATGTTGTAATTGATACCTATTACAATATTTTTCATTTGCCCGTTATAATATATACCTATTATAACTATTTTTTGCCCATTGTAATAGATACCAATTTTCATTCATGTTTGCCCGTTGTAATAGATGCCTATTATAACTATTTTCTTTTGCCCATTGTAATAAATGCCAATTTTAACAACTCTTTTTTTGCTAGTTGTACTAGATACATATTACAACATTTTTAGTTATTAGTTGCAATAGATGCCAATTTTCAACAACTCTTAACCGATCATCATTATCTTCGATTATTTTAGACGTCGTAGGAGGATGTGGTGACCCTCATCTTTAAATCACTTAGATTTTTTTTTATTCAAGAGGAATTCACCACTAAACCCCATTTCTTTTATATTTGAATTTTTATATAATTTCCAAATATTTTTCCCAAGACCCTGGATTTACCAATATAATCATATCAGTGTACAAACAAATTAAGACAATTATATATTTGATGATATACAATTGTTTCTTTATTATTATTATTATTATTTTTTTTATCAGAGGGAATTTAAATTAGATTGAAAACAAAATACCATACAAGCTATTGACAAGCTACTTATTTCCTTTCTAATTTTGTTCTACTGCTAAAGGTATATTTTTAGCAAACTACAACACTTATACTTTTATTTGACTATATATATTAATCTGCCTAAATAATTCTATTTAACACTTAAAATAGTATTTCCTTGATCTCATGATAGTTATCAAGTATATGCATGAAATCAATTACAAATCTTTACTAACAGGCATGGATATTGGACTTAATTTCCATTTATCATTTCAGGTTGATCAGATGAGGATTTTTAGCATTTTCAAATTTATTATGATGCAGACTTACATACTTGGTGATTTCTGGGATATGCTTGGTGTTATCCCAAGGCTGCTTGGTGTTTTCTTTGATTTGTCCCGGTAGCACTTTACACTTCACTGATTGAAATGAAGTGGTTCCAGGCTCCAAGGGTTTGACCCATGGCCATCTAGACCAGCCATAGTCCCCCTTTTACCACTTGCAAACCCATACCCCTCATTTTAACAAGCTTCTACAAATTCCTACTCCTAATCCCCAGCATGTTAGTGCCTAGTTTTTTTTTCTGAAATGCATTCTTGTATGTATTCTTTCAATTATTCAAAATCTAGTATCTTCCAAGTCTACTGCTCTCATAGTGCTATTTGAAATTTAAATATTCAAATACATACAAACTTCCAGAATTCATGCACATGCCAGTATCATTTACTTGCCATGCTCAAATTCATTTCACTTGTATATTCTACTTAAAATCTTGAGAGTTCGTTTCAAAAATTCAATCCCCTTAGCTGTTTAATTTCCATAGGGCAAAATGTAGGCAATAAAAATCAGTGAATCAAATATATATATATATATATATATATATATATATATATATACAAATCAGTATCAATTATCTGCCATGCATACATTTATTCCACTTGAATATATTTCTTATTCAAATCTTGTCAAATCCATTATATTTTATTTAAAGAAAATTATAGAATAAACTCAGGCAATAAAACCAGAGATTATTACATTCACATTTTATATTTATGTGTTATATCCATCCCCTAGTTTTCTCCAAATCAGATGATCATAGAATCAATAGAAAATCAAACTCCATCAAATATCATTCAAAATGAATTTTACTTAAGTACAAGTTTTCAACCCCAAATACTTAGAGAGTTTCCTACAAGTAACTTCAATTACAGAAAATAGAATTTGTCTAGTAATTTCATTACAATGCAACTGCAAATTCAAAACAAGTCTCTCTTATTTATACTAGCAGCCAATGCCTTCTTTACTCATCAAGCCAACTTCAATTTCCTGCAAGCAAATCATTTAGCTGCCCCAAAGAATTTTTGAGACACCCAGATGATTGCAAGGGCAACCAAAAGGGTCAGTTTACATTGGTATGAGTATTTATCAATTTTGTATACCTACACATAATTTTAGTAATCTTGCAGTGCCTTCTTAGTTTAACAGGTTTTATACTTAGCATGTTTTGGTTCATTCAAAGAGATACAAAGTCACATTTAACAATGTAAACAATACACAGCAAACAGTTGAAATAATCATGTGTACAATTCTTAATTCATCCACACCAAATCTTAGATAAGTAAACTCAGGTTTCATACTCCAAATTTCACCCAGCAATTAATCAATGAACAATGTTTATCTTGATTAAGTCTAACACCATATCTGAATATTTATAACCCAGATTTTTAAACCCCTGCCCCCATTTATTTTATGGTCTTTAACTCCTTGTCAAATGAACACTATGTATGCATTGTGAAGGAAACTCCCAGGTTGTTTAAATTATTCCAACACACAAAGGCCTCAGGGTGCAGTTGCACCATGCATATACTTGCTTCCACCTGAAGTAAGCAGATCATTGACTAACCCCCAAGTGACCAATTTAGTTTTTCTTACATTCATATTTCATAAAGATATAAGTGCTTGTATATCTTCTGGTTCAACCCCATGTTCCCCCATTAAATCTATATCCATGTTTAATGATGATGAGATGGAACAAAAAAATACTCAAATCATGTTAACTCTAAAAGCCTACTTACAGATTTATGCTCCAAACAAAAATGCACAAACAAACATCCATATCACCCATAACAAATCATTTCAGAGATTCAAATAACTCATAATATTTTTAGGCTGCCTGTAATAGGACTTAATGCCATTGCATACAAAGGATAAATACTCACATAATGTTTTTCCTTTCACTGCCTTAATTTCTTAGAACAACAAATCCCCCAAACCCTCAAGCTTAGTGTTTCTCCTTGTTTATTTTTTTTGATCCCGAGAGAATGATGGATTTGGCTATATGCAGTTATTTATAAATCCATCCTAGGGTTTAAGAAAATGGGTAATTCTCCTAATACCCTTAGCTGTTCATGCATATATCTCATTCCTGTGTGGTCCTAAATGGGAAATGCACACATCAGGTTACTTTAATTGGTTATTTCGGGAGTTGAACATTTTAAACACTGCATGCTATTTTCATGTTTCCATTTTATTCATGCCATATGCATGTGATCCTTGTTCTTTCTCTCTTTTTTTTTCTAAGTTTAGAGAATCTAGAAATCTTCTTTGTATTTTTTTTACCTATCTGTTATATACTATCATACCTTATTATGCAATGTAAAGTCATTTATCCAAATTATTTGCTTGGAATAAATATGGTATGGAAATTTTTATTTGATTCTATATATGTATATATATATATTTCTGCCTTTTTGTCAAATCAGCAACTCCTTCTATATTTAAATTAAAAATCACATATATTATGCTAATTATTTCTGGCACAATTATAAGACATATAAACTTTTATATTAAACTTCATTTTATTTTATCTTCATATAAACAGCAAACACCCCATATATATTAAATGTATATATATTTACCTAATTCTTTGAACACAAAGCTATATTTATTTTGAGTTCTAATCTTTCTTCTAATTACCTTAATTCCTTGCATTTTATCAAACAGAAGCTCCCATGCAATTTTATTTATTGCCAAATTCTTTTCTGTTTTAATGCAATATATATATATTGTATATATATATATATATCTCAGAATTTCCTAATATATATATATATTTTTTATTTTAGGGTCATTACATACCCTCCCCCTTAAAGGAATTATGTCCCCATAATTTCACCTAATTTCTCCAATTGAAAGCACTAATCCATAGCCTGTTTTAACTCCATAACCCCATACCCATATTTTATGAAAACAAACAATATATAAATATATTTAGAAAAATCATCTTAGGCTGCTTAAACATACCTCTCCATCAGTAAACAAATTGGGGTATTTAGCCCTCATTTTATCTTCAACCTCCCATGTACAATCATTAGTGTCCAAACTCCATTGGATTTTCACCAGTTTGATCACCTTGTTCCTCAACTTTTTCTCTTCCTTGGCAACTATCCCTACTGGTTCATTTGTATAAACCAAATTCTTCTGGACTTGAACTTGAGTAGGTGACTCCAGAATTGCTCCTTCATCATGCACCCATTTTATCAATTGAGAAACATGAAATACATGATGCACACCACTCAACTCCTCAGGTAACTTAAGTCTGTAGGCCATAGCACCAATTCTCTGCATAATTTCATATGGTCCTACAAATCTTGGTGATAGCTTACCAGATTTTCCAAACCTGAACACTTTTTTCATTGGTGATACTTTCAAAAAAACATGCTCTCCTACTTCAAACTCCATTGGCTTTCTCTTTCTATCTGCATAAGACTTTTGTCTTGATTGTGCTGCCTTCATTCTATGCCTAACCAATTCAATCATGTTGGAAGTTTCTTTAACATGATCTGGCCCCAACATTACACCCTCTCCTGCTTCCAACCAACAGGCAGGAGACATGCAGGGTCTCCCATACAAGGCTTCAAAGGGAGCCATTCCTATGGTTGATTGATAGCTATTGTTGTAAGTGAATTCTGCCAAGTGAATATGATCCTCCCAATTACCCCCAAAATCAAGCACACATGCTCTAAGTAAATCTTCCAATATTTTATTCACTATCTCTGTTTGCCCATCACTTTGAGGATGGTAGGCAGTGCTTAAACAAAGTTGTGTTCCCATTGCTTCTTAGAAGCTCTCCCAAAATCTTGAGGTGAACAAAGTGTCTCTATCACTTACAATGGTCTTGGGTATACCATGTAGCCTCACCACTTCCTTAATAAATAATTGTGCAAGCTTAGATGCATTTCTATCTGACCTGACAGGGACAAAGTGAGCTGATTTGGTTAGTCTATCAACAATTACCCATATACTATCATTGCCTTTCTTAGTTCTAGGCAAACCATCTACAAAATCCATGGAAATACTCTCCCATTTCCACTGAGGTACCTCCAAAGGTTGCAACATGCCAGAAGGCTTTTGGTGGTCTGCTTTAATTTGTTGACATGTGGAACATTTTGCCACATATCTTGCCACTGCTTGCTTCATTCCTGGCCACCAGTAGCTTCTTTTTAAATCATGATACATTTTAGTACCACCAGGGTGTATGGTGTACCTGGTTTTGTGATGCTCATTCATGATTTCTTCCTTCAACTCTGGAATGTTTGGTACACAAAGCTTATCATTTTTCCTCAAATAACCTTGGGAATCTATTTTAAAATTCTCTGACTCAATGTTATTTAATAACATTTCTTTCTTCTCCTTTAGACTTTGATCTTGATCTTGCATGCTACCAACTTTCTCCACCAGATTAGACTTCACTGTGATTATTCCCAGTGTATCATATTCCACCATATCACCATGTTCTTTAAAATTCACTGCATCCTTGTTGTATATATCTGCCTCCCCAAGCACTGCAAGATTTTTAAACTCATCAATCATCAAACTGGATAATCTAACATGATTTCTGCTCAAAGCATCTGTCACTCTATTAGCTTTTCCAGGAGTGTACAATATATCTAAATCATATGCAGCTAGAAACTCTAACCACCTTGCTTGCCTCATATTTAAATCTTTTTGAGAAAATAAATATTTCAATGCTTGATGATCTGTGAATAATTCAAATTTTGCCCCAAGCAAATAATGCCTCCATAGTTTTAGTGCAAACACTATTGCAGCTAATTCTAGATCATGAGTTGCATATTTGGTTTCATTGGGTTTAAGCTGTCTTGATGCATATGCCACTACCTTGCCATGTTGCATAAGCACTGCACCTAACCCAGACCCACTAGCATCAGTGTATACAATCATTCCTTCATTTGCTTCTGGGATTTGTAGGACAGGAGCTTCCACCAATGCTTGCTTCAATTTCTCAAAAGCTTGTTCACACTGCTCAGTCCACACATATGGTTGGTTCTTCTTGGTTAGTTTGGTCATTGGTGCGGCTATTCTTGAAAAATCCTTGATGAACCTCCTATAATACCCTGCCAAACCTAAGAATGACCTCACCTCAGTCACTGTTTTGGGTCTACTCCATGATTGAACTGCAATGACCTTGCTTGGATCTACACTTACTCCCTGCTGTGACACTATGTGTCCTAAGAATTTTACTTCATGTTGCCAAAATGTACACTTTGAATACTTGGCTTTTAATTCATGTTCTCTAAGTCTGGATAATACTAAATGTAAGTGCATGGCATGATCATTTTCTGTCTTTGAATAAATTAATATGTCATCTATAAATACCAAGACAAACTTATCCAAAAAGTCTCTAAAAATTCTATTCATCAAGTCTACAAAATAGGAGGGAGCATTGGTCAAGCCAAATGGCATTACTAGAAATTCATAAAGGCCATACCTTGTATTGAAGGCTGTGTACTCAATGCTTTCCTCTGCAACTTTCATTTGATGAAATCCAGAGGCTAAGTCTAGCCTTGAATATATTTTAGCTCCATGTAATTGATCAAATAGATCATCTATTTTAGGCAATGGGTACTTATTTTTAATAGTTACCTTGTTTAAATCCCTGTAGTCTACACACAACCTCATTTTTCCATCATGTTTCTTGACAAATAGCACTGGGGAACCCCAACTGGAACTACTTGATCTTATGAATCCTTTCTCTTCTAATTCTTCTAGTTGATGTTTTAATTCTACCAACTCTTTTGGACCCATTCTATAAGGCTTCTTAATGATTGGATTTGTTCCCGGAATTAATTTTATTTTAAATTCAACTGGTCTGTTTTGAGGAATTCCCTTCACTTCTCCAAACACATCTATATATTCATTGACTACTGGGATTTCCTCTATTTTTAATTCCTTTTGAACTTCATTAATACTCCAGATTTTATTAAAGCATGTATTCTTTGCTATTTCACTTAAGATGGTAATTCTTTTGCCTTCATTTGTTTCCAAAGAAATAGTAAGGTTTTCTAAATTTAAAATTGCTTTATTTCTCATTAACCAATCTACCCCCAAAATAATCCCAATACCAGGATAATTTAAGGTATATAAGTCTGAATTAAATTCATAACCCCCTATAATTAATTTCAGACCCATACACTTCATCCCCAACATGCAATGACTCCCTATGGGACTGTGTACAACCAAGGGCTGATCAATGGAAACACATGCAAGTGTTAACTTCTTTACAATTTCCAAAGATATTAGTGAATGTGAGGCACCAGTGTCATATATTACTGATATTGGTTGGGTATGAATAAAAATTATACCTTCAAGTTGCCCAACATTCCCAGTGTTACTTGCTGCCAAAGCTCCTACCCTTGCTGTTCCCCTATTGGTTTCTGGGCAATCCTTCTTGAGATGACCCATCTTTCCACAATTATAGCAGCCTCCTCTAGGTATTTTAGGGTCAGGGCATTGGTTACTATAATGTCCAGCTTTTCCACAATTAAAACAATGAGTGAATTTCTTGCTTTCAAGTGCTGTTGCTCCTTCCCCTTTCTTAGCCCCTTTACTTGCATTTCTCTTGTCATAAGGTTGCACTTTGTTCTGACCACCCTTCTTCTTATTGAGCTTCATATTCCTGAATTTCTCTCTTGCAATGTCATGTTGCTCAAATGAGAGAGTTAGATCAATTACTTGATCAAAGGTTTTGTCCTTGTATGACAACATTGCCCTTGACAAACTAGGGTTCAAGCCTTGAATGTACCTTGCATTCTTTGCTTCTGCATTCCCTATTAACACCAGTCCATACTTGGATAATGCTTCAAACTTATGAGTGTATTCATTCACACTCATGCTTCCTTGCCTTAATCTAATAAAGTCTTCAAGCAGTGTGGCCTTGGAAGATGCTGGGACAAATCTGGCCTCAAGCATGTCCTTGAAATTATTCCAAGTGATGGTATTCTCTTGTCTTCCTACTGTCACAACTTCCCACCAATCCAGTGCAGCCCCCTTCAATTTCCTTGAAGCTATCTGTCTCTTCCTTTGGTCATTGATTTGCATATCTGTGAAGACCCTCTCCATAGTTTTTATCCAAGTTTGAACACCTATAGCTCCTTCAGTACCTTCAAAATCCTTTCCTCCCAAAGTGGTACAAGTCTTAAGAAGTTTGGAGAGTTCCTCATGAGGATTGTCTTGCCTTGGTGCCATTCCATCCCTTAAAGCTCTCACAAAATCCTCCATGCTCATCACAGGTGGCTCACGTGAAGATCCTGCACCTGTGTGATGCCTTGGTCCTACCATAATGCTATAAATATGATTGTTATGTTAGTTTATTTACCCCTATCAGTTTTTGGTGTTCTTTACTTGGTTCATTTTTATTTCTGTGCACACTGTGCATGTGTCACATGTACACACATATTTTTTTTGACATAAAGCAAAAACATTCAACACCAACAATTCAAACAATGCATTCAAACATCCATATGCATACAACAACATTTACTATGTTATTTAAAACATAGCTCTGATACCAACTGTGGTGACCCTCATCTTTAAATCACTTAGATTTTTTTTTATTCAAAAGGAATTCACCACTAAACCCCATTTCTTTTATATTTGAATTTTTATATAATTTCAAAATATTTTTCCCAAGACCCTGGATTTACCAATATAATCATATCAGTGTACAAACAAATTAAGACAATTATATATTTGATGATATACAATTGTTTCTTTATTTTTTTTTATTATTATTTTTTATCAGAGGGAATTTAAATTAGATTGAAAACAAAATACCATACAAGCTGTTGACAAGCTACTTATTTCCTTTCTAATTTTGTTCTACTGCTAAAGGTATATTTTTAGCAAACTACAACACTTATACTTTTATTTGACTATATATATTAATCTGCCTAAATAATTCTATTTAACACTTAAAATAGTATTTCCTTGATCTCATGATAGTTATCAAGTATATGCATGAAATCAATTACAAATCTTTACTAACAGGCATGGATATTGGACTTAATTTCCATTTATCATTTCAGGTTGATCAGATGAGGATTTTTAGCATTTTCAAATTTATTATGATGCAGACTTACATACTTGGTGATTTTTGGGATATGCTTGGTGTTATCCCAAAGCTGCTTGGTGTTTTCTTTGATTTGTCCCGGTAGCACTTTACACTTCACTGATTGAAATGAAGTGGTTCCAGGCTCCAAGGGTTTGACCCATGGCCATCTAGACCAGCCATAGTCCCCCTTTTACCACTTGCAAACCCATACCCCTCATTTTAACAAGCTTCTACAAATTCCTACTCCTAATCCCCAGCATGTTAGTGCCTAGTTTTTTTTTCTTTCTGAAATGCATTCTTGTATGTATTCTTTCAATTATTCAAAATCTAGTATCTTCCAAGTCTACTGCTCTCATAGTGCTATTTGAAATTTAAATATTCAAATACATACAAACTTCCAGAATTCATGCACATGCCAGTATCATTTACTTGCCATGCTCAAATTCATTTCACTTGTATATTCTACTTAAAATCTTGAGAGTTCATTTCAAAAATTCAATCCCCTTAGCTGTTTAATTTCCATAGGGCAAAATGTAGGCAATAAAAATCAGTGAATCAAATATATATATATATATATATATTTATACAAATTAGTATCAATTATCTACCATGCATACATTTATTCCACTTGAATATATTTCTTATTCAAATCTTGTCAAATCCATTATATTTTACTTAAAGAAAATTATAGAATAAACTCAGGCAATAAAACCAGAGATTATTACATTCACATTTTATATTTATGTGTTATATCCATCCCCTAGTTTTCTCCAAATCAGATGATCATAGAATCAATAGAAAATCAAACTCCATCAAATATCATTCAAAATGAATTTTACTTAAGTACAAGTTTTCAACCCCAAATACTTAGAGAGTTTCCTACAAGTAACATCAATTACATAAAATAGAATTTGTCTAGTAATTTCATTACAATGCAACTGCAAATTCAAAACAAGTCTCTCTTATTTATACTAGCAGCCAATGCCTTCTTTACTCATCAAGCCAACTTCAATTTCCTGCAAGCAAATCATTTAGCTGCCCCAAAGAATTTTTGAGACACCCAGATGATTGCAAGGGCAACCAAAAGGGTCAGTTTACACTGGTATGAGTATTTATCAATTTTGTATACCTACACATAATTTTAGTAATCTTGCAGTGCCTTCTTAGTTTAACAGGTTTTATACTTAGCATGTTTTGGTTCATTCAAAGAGATACAAAGTCACATTCAACAATGTAAACAATACACAGCAAACAGTTGAAATAATCATGTGTACAATTCTTAATTCATCCACACCAAATCTTAGATAAGTAAACTCAGGTTTCATACTCCAAATTTCACCTAGCAATTAATCAATGAACAATGTTTATCTTGATTAAGTCTAACACCATATCTGAATATTTATAACCCAGATTTTTAAACCCCTGCCCCCATTTATTTTATGGTCTTTAACTCCTTGTCAAATGAACACTATGTATGCATTGTGAAGGAAACTCCCAGGTTGTTTAAATTATTCCAACACACAAAGGCCTCAGGGTGCAGTTGCACCATGCATATACTTGCTTCCACCTGAAGTAAGCAGATCATTGACTAACCCCCAAGTGACCAATTTAGTTTTTCTTACATTCATATTTCATAAAGATATAAGTGCTTGTATATCTTCTGGTTCAACCCCATGTTCCCCCATTAAATCTATATCCATGTTTAATGATGATGAGATGGAACAAAAAAATACTCAAATCATGTTAACTCTAAAAGCCTACTTACAGATTTATGCTCCAAACAAAAATGCACAAACAAACATCCATATCACCCATAACAAATCATTTCAGAGATTCAAATAACTCATAATATTTTTAGGCTGCCTGTAATAGGACTTAATGCCATTGCATACAAAGGATAAATACTCACATAATGTTTTTCCTTTCACTGCCTTAATTTCTTAGAACAGCAAATCCCCCAAACCCTCAAGCTTAGTGTTTCTCCTTGTTTTTTTTTGATCCCGAGAGAATGATGGATTTGGCTATATGCAGTTATTTATAAATCCATCCTAGGGTTTAAGAAAATGGGTAATTCTCCTAATACCCTTAGCTGTTCATGCATATATCTCATTCCTGTGTGGTCCTAAATGGGAAATGCACACATCAGGTTACTTTAATTGGTTATTTCGGGAGTTGAACATTTTAAACACCGCATGCTATTTTCATGTTTCCATTTTATTCATGCCATATGCATGTGATCCTTGTTCTTTCTCTCTTTTTCTTCTTCTAAGTTTAGAGAATCTGGAAATCTTCTTTGTATTTTTTTTACCTATCTGTTATATACTATCATACCTTATTATGCAATGTAAAGTCACTTACCCAAATTATTTGCTTGGAATAAATATGGTATGGAAATTTTTATTTGATTCTATATATGTATATATATATATATATATATTTCTGCCTTTTTGTCAAATCAGCAACTCCTTCTATATTTAAATTAAAAATCACATATATTATGCTAATTATTTCTGGCACAATTATAAGACATATAAACTTTTATATTAAACTTCATTTTATTTTATCTTCATATAAAACAGCAAACACCCCATATATATTAAATGTATATATATTTACCTAATTCTTTGAACACAAAGCTATATTTATTTTGAGTTCCAATCTTTCTTCTAATTACCTTAATTCCTTGCATTTTATCAAACAGAAGCTCCCATGCAATTTTATTTATTGCCAAATTCTTTTCTGTTTTAATGCAATATATATATATTGTATATATATATATATATATATATATCTCAGAATTTCCTAATATATATATATATTATTTTTTTTATTTTTTTTATTTTAGGGTCATTACAGAGGATCTAATCAGCATTCGAATAGACTTAATTTTACTATCTAGTTATTAGTACATAATTATATACATAGTTTTCCAAAATAAAATATAATGAAATAACCCTGCATAATACGATGGTTGCAGGTTCGTTGTTAAACACCCATTACAACGGGGATTGTCCGTTGTAAAAAGGATATTTTATTGTAGTGAAATGACTAATAACTAACATCAATATTAAATAATTACGATTAAATAATTAGGAATAAATTATTAATACTTAATAATTAATAAACAATAATTAGTTTTTAATAATTAATATTAAATATTTAATAATTATTAATTACTATTAAATATTAAATATTTAATAATTGGTAATACATTAATAATAATTAACTTTCAATAATTAATATTCAATTACAATTAAGATGTAATAAGTAATAATTAATAATTAAGAGTAATAAGTAATAATTAATATTAAGAAGTAGTAATTAATTTTAAATAATTAATAATTAATTTTCACTTGTTAATTCTAGTTTCTTATTTATTATTTATTATTTAATAATTACAATTGATAATTTTATTTAATATTTGATTTTACTATGTTATTTTTCTTGAAAACACTCGTTTTCAATAAATAGCTAATAATGAATAGATAACCTTTAATAATTAATATTAAATACATAATAATAATAATTATTAATTAATAATATATACATATTAATTAACGATTAATAACTAATACTCATAAATAATGGAGTGTAGTAGACATTTATAAATAACTTGTGAAAACTAATTTATAGGTAATAAGTTATTCCACTTTATAAGCAGTGAAAATTTTCACATTCCCTCCAAAGTTCCCTCTATTCTAAATTTAATGCCACGCTTTCCCAAACCCCAAATCCACAAAGCCTAGTCTAAATCCAAGCTCCATCCCCGTAAATAAATTCCTCCATCACGAGCTCTCTCCTCCTTCCGTTCCACCCTTCTCTCCCTTAGCTCCAAATCCACGCCCGAGATTTAGGTTTTCGTGGTTAGAATTTACAAATTCATGGTTTCAGAATTCATAAATGTGAATTCATGGTTTCAGAATTCGTCACCAAAACTTGATTGGAATAGCTGAAATTCTTGCTCGAATCTTGATCCATATAAACATAAATTTAGTTTCCAATCTCTTGTGAGTTCTGATTGCTGAATCCGATTGTGAAGAGATTGTTTTTCTTTGTATTTTCTTTCCTTCTTAGCTTTCTGATGAGACTTTCAGTCACTTTGTTATCCTATGGATGGAAATGAAATCACAAGCCAAGGTTAAGGAAGATGGAAAGTCCGAGTACTTTAAATTTAAACCTTGTTCAATTGTGCTAAAAGATATTATGGATGCAAATCATATCTCGGATGCTGATGGAAGCTCAACATTTGGTAGCGATGAACTATTAATGGAACACGAGTTTACCACATAGTTAGTTCAATTGCTATTTACAAACTAAATAACCTAATCTTTTTCTTATCTTGCGGCACTCATTCGTTCATTCTGATTTTTTTGGAGCATCCTGCCAATGAAGATAATGATATGGAGGAAGAATGGAGTATGATTCCCGAATATGTTTTAAAGTGCTTAGTAAATATTCATAGCCACTTGTTTGGGTCAAATAAACTCATCGATCAAGTAAAATTTACTCTCTCTGTTTCATATATATATATATATATATATATATATATATATATATCTTATATTGCAACCTTGGTTTGAATTTTTTGTAAAACTTAGAGCGTTGTTATACTTGCTACATAATTAGACGATTTGTGTAATTGTATCTTGTGGTTGTAAATTAATCTATATTCTTGTCGTATGTTCTTGCCAATTCATTTTGATCTAAGATTTTCCTCTTTGATCTTTGTCAGACTTTGCCCAATTTCAGACTTACTGAGGACATATTATCTTCCGTTATGGACTCATATGCATTGAGTGTAAAAATAATACAAGGTTTTTTAAAATCCTTCATGAGTAATAGCTTATAGTCATACCATACTTTAGAAGTGAATAACTTGATTGTTGATTTATTCCATATCTCCAAGTGCTTTCCACTGCCACACTAGATGAAAACTTGAAGCTAGAGCAATTATTTCATGTATGTTTGGGATATGATCAAATAGCGGCACCTCCTACCTCTCAGTTAACACTTGCCTATAATGTTTACGAGGTGAATAACTATTACACGACTTGTTATTAGGAAATAGTGACTGTGTATTTTTTCTCCATATTCCATAATTTCAATAACGACCTAAGTTTTTGATCTGATCGTAAACCTTTTGAAATGCCCCTTGTATACAAATGAGGTTTTGGTTATAACAATAATTAACATTCGTTTTTAATGAAAAACTGAGTATATAAATTAAGATACAATTTTTAGCCCTGGAAAAAGTTCATTTCATTTTTCATTTTATTTATTTCAGTTCATTGAGTTCTCAATATAGATTATACTTTCTATATTCATTCTTCATAATTTTATTTACATTCATACAAAATGACTAATTTCATGCTCAATACTTTTCTAATTAAAAACCATATTAGAATTAAGCATTGGCTATTTCAATTCATTTTTTTCCAAAATAAGTATTAGTTCTTTATAATAGTAATCTCCGTTACTATTTATTTTGACAGGATTCCAATGCTTTGGTTATTTCAAAGTTGGTTAAGCCTCTCGCTGTTGATCAAGAGAAGGTTGAATCTCTTTTGATGGAATTACCTGAACATCCTGCTCTTAAGAAAGTTATAGAGACGACTAAAACACTTCTTGAATTCCCATTAAGTGCATTTGTGTCAAAGATGGGTCATTTCTTGCTTCTCCTTTGATGGTTGTTATAGATATTATGGTTAGATTTCATTTGATAATTTAAATTTATTATGAAATGTATATAGGCACTGCTTGGGCTGCAGCTTTTGGTCAGCAGAGTACAATCATTAAGTGAAAACTTTTACATCTTTCTTATCGGTAATATTTTGATTTTTTATTTTTCATCAGAATTATTTATTTTAGATTGTGAATTTTTCTTGTTTGAAGTTTCGCATTAGTGACATGGAATGATTGCAAAAATCTTAAAATCTCACTATTCGAATTCAATTTTAATTGAATTTTCAAAGCTCGATTCAAATTTCAATTGAGGGAAATCATTCAATTCATGTTGAAAATATATCGAGATACTTATTTGATATCATACTTTTATTGTTTACCGAACAATGTAAAGATGGAACCAAGATTTGAGGTTTCAACCGAGACACCAAGATTCTTGTCATTCCATTTCGGTTTGAGTAAGTAGCACTATAACGAAGCCAAATCGAAGCTATGATTCAGTAAAGAAACTATTGAAATTTAACTTTTATAGAAAAAAATTATAAAAAGAATCAATTTGAGTTTCAAACAATGAATATTTAAATATGAAAATTTGACTTTGGTAATATGCAAAACCACAAAGTATGTGAATAATTTAACTAAAAAAAGTTCAAAAAAAGTAATGAATAAATATTTGTTAGTGTTATTACTTATAATCAGTAAATGATGTTTATTTGTCTCTTATTTTTCAATTAAAGACGAATTGTACATCTTGCTTCAACAAATTAAATAGATACATGTGTAATTATGTGTAAAACAATTATTGAAACCCGACATTGGAACAAAATTTCTAGAATTTAAGAATTAGATTGAAATTTCTAAAATTATAAAAGATCGAATCGAGATCTCGAACTTTGGATTGAATCTCTCATGTTCGAACTTAACAATCGGCTTTCACTACTCATTTTGTGATTTAAACGGAGTATGTGTTTGGGGTTTAGTGCATACTCCCTCAAATTTTACAAGTGTGAGTTTAGTTCTATGTGATTAAAAAAAGTAAAAAAAGAAAATAAAAGAAAGAAAGAAAGAAAGTAAGATAAAATGAAAAGAAGAAGAAGAAAAGGAGCAGGGATGGAAGGAAAAAGAAAATTAAGCTTTTAGATTTGAAGTCCATTTATCAAAAACAATATAATTACAAAAATTATAACAATGAAAAGAATAAATGATGCTTGCACATACATGGCTATTGTTTAGAATTTTTTACAAGCTACATAGAGCAAAATTTCTAGTGTTCAAGTACATGTATACATATTAAAATGTTGACCCTTTGAATCTACGATATACGATTTGAATTCGATTTCAGTCTAAAATTTGAACTTCCCGATTTACAACTTGAATCTAGTTTTGGAAACCTAGTGTCATGATGCCCTTCTATTGCATAGAGATCTATGTCTTGAATATGATTTATTGAAATTATTACTAATACTAAATATTTCCACTCTAGCGAACCTTGTTTCAATAGACCTAAGCCTTAAATATGATTTCTTGAAATTATTACTAATACTAATTATTTTCACTCTAACGAAACCTTATTTTAATACAGACCTATTACACCTTATTTACAGTTTAGTGTCTTCTGGGCAAAAACTTAAGCTAGATAGCTGGCCTATTTTGCTTGATGAAGTTCAACAACAGTATACATCAAATGCTGAAAAGGTAAACTGACAAAATTATTCATCGATTGATTGTTCTTTAGCTAAAACATAATGTCTTCTTATCATGTTATTTAACTTGGGTGGTACATTAGAGCTATGGTTTTCGTTGAGAGTAATCCTTTACCGTAACCTATCAGGAGATGGTGAAATGGATACGATTCAGAGGTGCATTAAGTAATTGGCTAAGTTTTTTTTCTTTTTCTTTTTTGTGTTAATATAGATCCAATGTAATATAGTTATATAGACACTCAAATATGCCTTGTAGTATGGAAGATTTGATACAGACTTCCAGCGTTGGTGAATTCATGAGGCGTCTTCAGCTTCTCTATGATTTTCATGGTCAACTCAGTCATGGTATTTATTTGCATGCCTATTCAAGGTAAGTTAAGTATATATATATCTGTTGACGTTGTAAATTTGTAGATATCAATTTCTTTTTAATGTTGCTCAATTTACCTTATACCATTAATTAATATGTTTCTGAATCAATAGAAGTTTACATATGAAGAAGATTTTGTGTATTTTGTATAATGTGGTTGGATATACTAATAGCAGTTGTCGTTCATATATGTGTTCTGTTTTCCTATAACAATGCCTTTTCATAATGTTAAGATTTAAGTTCTCAAGAACTAAGTTTTATGCTATCCAACTACTGATCATTCTCACTCAAGGCATTTTATTAAATGAAGTTTGGTTCATGCATGCGTACATGTCTGTATTATTAAAATTACATGTCTTCATTTCACTCAAGAACTGTACGCCCTTTTAATGATAATTTACTTGACCGTACTATTTTACATATATGCTATGGTCTTATATTATTATGTTTGATCAAATCTCGGTTGATCATCTTTAGCATGTCAACAAACAACTTGGATATCATTTTGGTAGGTATATTCATTATATTTCCATTGTATTGGTAGGTATATGTATTTCTTCTATAGGTTCAGTATTATAAAAGACTGGAAATACATTAATCTTTATGGCATTTAGAAATATAATTCTTTTTTATCTTTAATAGATATAAATGAATATGTTTGTTATTGGTGCAATATTTTGGTTTCAACAGCAAAATAATTTTAAAATTTTGAGTGTAATGTAATACTATTTATATTTTTTTCATTTGAATTTTTTTAACAACGAGCAAAAATAGTTGTAAAAGGCCCTATTGCAACGGGCATAAACAATTGCAAAAGATCCTATTGCAATGGAATAAACAGTTGTAAAAAATCCTATTGCAACGGTTGTGGACAATTGTAAATTTTTTTCACTACAGCAGGCTTTTACAACGGTTTCAAAATGCTGTAAAATTTTTTGGGTCTGCTACAACATCGCATAATATGACGGGCGCAGGGCCATTGCGAAACCCTTGTTACAATGGGTATTGCTCGTTTAAAAAAAGGTATTTTGTTGTAGTGGCAACACCGAATCAGTATGGTAAACCGGCGTGAGAAACTCAAGGAATATGTAACATGAAACAGTATCTATCGAGACCGTATCGATTTCTGTAACGGTTTTCCCCTTAAATGAAACCAACCATTCATTAAGTTTAATATAGTGATAAGATAAGCAATCTTTAGAGTATAGAATATACATCATATCAAATAGCTGGAATGGTTACATTGGTTACATTCAATAATATATTAAAGATTGCAATGAAAACCGCTAAAGTATGTTCACATATTGAATTTTTCCACGGAGATGCTTCTAGTAAACTAAAGAGGATCTCTACGACAAGGATTGGAAACTACCCGCCGAGTGTCATATATCTCTAGATAAAATATGCCACAAGGTAAAAACAACTGGTCCATCGCCAGAACATAGTATGAACTGCATGGAACCAAGTATCAACAACTCCCGCTAGCATCATCTATAAGCATATCTAGATAATGGAGTTGATATGTGCTCAAAGGTTAGCTAAACCTAAGAATGCGCATCCCACTTTGTGTTTAACTATTCCCGATGTTGGGGTCACGTTCAATATCTCTCACACGAGTCTTCATCACTCGAATAGAGCATGAATCCCTAAGTGGATTCCATCATCTCGAACAGATTACGAATGCTACATGGATTCGAGCATCTTGAACAAATCTCGAATCTCCACATAGATTTCCACATAAGTCCTCCAACAAATGCTAACGTTGTCCTATCTCTTGGAATACCCCTCAAGATAGACAGTACACACGATAGCATTATTTTAAATGTTAAAGCTAACCTCTCCTTTGGACTTAACTTTAGGCTAGACAGCTCAACTCTATAGCATTTCACTTCACAACCGCTCCTAAAATATAGAACTCGTATACTAATTTTGAAGTGGTATTCGATAAGTAAAACACTTACCGATCTCGATCTCTTCAAAACCAATTCGATGAATTTCCAGTTGACTCAATTCCTATTCTTTTAGAAGTAAGAAAGAGATAGAGAAGTTTCTTACCAATGCTCCTACCTAGGGGTTCTCATTGGTATGAAGTCGCGAAGCCTTTTGATACTTCTTAAGTCAATATTAGGTCAAGTTCGATAGTCGACTATCTAGTCAAAAAAATTGCTTATACAAATCAATATTCATATACTTAACTCGTTTCGGACATTCCAACTTAACTATTCCTCATCCAAGAGTGAAGCCAGATAAGTTAGAGCATTGGTTGCATCGAAGTTTTACTTAGACACTTCACTCTTGAATCTCACAAATAGATAAGTCTATCTCGTCGGCTTTTAGTGTTGAGTATAGTATCAATGATTTCCATAAACAAGTAAGGAATCAAAATGATTAACACGTTTTTTGACATTTCCAATTTAACTATTCCTCGGTCAAAAGGAAAGCCAGTAGGTTAGAGCTCTATTGCTCATATCCCTACTCAATCTTAACTCTCACAAATAGATAAGCTTACTTCGTCGGCTTTTAGTGTTAAGCATAGTTAATTACCTTTCAAATAAGTAATTAAACAATTAACCACTTGGACATTAAGCAATTCTTAACCCCTTTTGAACCTTTGGTTTTATTTTTAAAACCCTTTAGAGATGATATACATATGTATAGTAATTTTATTTACAAACTAGATATTTAATAAGACACTTTAAAAGATAATATTACATAAGGTTTTTATACTTTAATAAAATAATCAACTAATCTTCTAAAAACTATATATACTTAGAAATAAATTTAAAATACTTATAATAGGTTTTTATACATTTACTCAAAATATTACTTGAAAATAACAAGTTCAAAAATCTTTTAAAACTTGGAAAAACAAGTTTTCTTTATATTTTAAAGTAAAATATCTTCTTTAATGATTCACAACTAATGCTTAAAAATTCATAAATATCTTAAACCACTTTTGAAATACCCCGCTATGAGTTAGTAAACACTTATAAAAAGAATGAAAAAATACTTAAATTCAAATATCTTTTCAAACCTTTAAAATCCAAAAATCAAGACTAAATGAGGCAGTTTTGCACAAGTGAAGTTTTGACCACTTTTTGAAATGTTACTTTACTGTCCAGACATTTTATGGAAGCAAGCATAAATATAAAACATAAATTGCACCATCTTGGATTTAAATATCTTTACAAAATTCCATAGAAATATCCAAAAACAAGGCAATTCCTAAGTGCATCCACATCGACTATCGCTATAAGTGCACTTCAAATCTGAGTTCAATCTAATCCAAAGTTCAACTATAACCTATGTGCTTTGTTTCAAGGTTATGCCACATGTTATAAAAGTCCATTTAAGTCTAGTGAAGTCCATTCATATGGACTACATATGCCATTTTCTTTCAAAGCAAGAATCAAAACTAAAGTTTTCAACATATGTAACCATCAATTTAAACAACACATATACACAATCAAACCCAAACATATATAGGTTATATTTTCATTCAAAGTGGTGAGTTAACTTACCTTTAACCCAACAAACAACCAATATCCAAGCACCCAAGTCCACCCCCACCCTTGCAACCACCTTTCCTTCCTTCCTTCCTTGCTTTGCACTTGCTTTTGCCCCTCCAAACCCCTCTTATTGCTCACGGCCTCTTGATGTAGGGTGAGTGTGGTTTTGATTCTTCCAAAAAAACCAGCTAGGAGTTGTTGTAATGTTGTCCCAAGGCTCCACTCCAAATTTGAGTTGATTTGGATGAATTTTACGAATATTTTCTTTAGAACATAAGAGAAGAAGAAGACATAGAAGAAAACTTGGTTTTGCTTTATGAATTTATGATCTATTATCAAGTTCATGCCTCTCCTTATACAGGCTTCAAATGGTGCTCTTTAAGCTTTCTCTCACCTCCCTCTCATGTCATGGAAGGCTCACCCCATCACTTCTTCTTTACATCACTTCCTTTAGCAAAATACCGTTACACCCCTAGCATGATAATATCTTTGCACTTGGAAGCTTCTAGAACCTTTCATTAGACAAGTGCACAATAGTGCACAATATATTCAAGCGATGTGTTAATTAGTTGCTAATATATTCAGTTGATCATTAGACAAGTGCACAATAGTTCGAACAACTTATGTCAATTAAAAAGCGGTTTACCTTAAACCGAATTCAGTCATATTATCGATTTTTCTTCGAAGAATATATTTTTATAAACTAATTTCAAAAACAAGTTTCTTATCATTATTTATTAATTAAATGATGTCTAATAAGGTTATAAAATCATATTTATAACCCTTAATCATATTTCAAAATGTTTCGATATTCGAAGATGAAGTATTCGAATTTTCGGGTCGTTATGTTCTCCCTCACTTAGAACATTTCGTCCTCGAATTTCAAACAAGAACGATAATAAAAGATGGAAGAAACAAGATATATATATAGCATACTGCTTAAACTATATACAAACTAAACTACAAACCAAATGCATACCAAGCGACTCCACCTCAAGCGGTGAGTACATTACAAAAAATATATGATACTAAGATAAGAAGGAACCCTTAGTCTATAGGAAACTCTGGATAGAACTCCTTTAAACCGCCCTCCATCTTCCTCGAACAACCCCGAGCACCCTTGCTCCATGGTACTTCTAGCCTTAACAAAGGAACATGTACACAAATAATCAAATATCATTCATAATCACCAGCAAACAAAGCTCATGATTTGCTCAGGTTCAAAACTCTCCCATCGCCCAAGGGTGATAAATAATGTACTAAACATTCCTTACACTCAACAGTCTTAGATTATTACTTAGATGATTATTTGTGCTACCTCATAACAAACCAAAGAGTCATTCCCTAAATTCTTTATAAGTCAACATAACACATCATACAAATGTAGTAAGGCCTGTACGATGCACATGAACCATCCTTATCCGATCTGATTACTTGCTCGATCACATAGATTTCACATCAAAACTAGTATAGATCACTTGAACTCTCTAGTGCAGACTCTGACTTGGTTCCTTGATTAGAAGCCTTCGTTCCCCTTACATAATCATATACTATGATAGAAAACATCGAGGTCATATCATGAATCTGTATCAAGTGTTCACTGTTAAGAATCAAGTGAAAAAATCCTTATTTGGACCGGTGTAAACTACCTCAAAAACATGTACTTGAATACTGGATCAAGAAAAATAATGCAAATAAAATGATCTACGTACAACTAAGGTATTTATCCTACTGATTTCTCAACTACGCCAATTACATTTTAATCATATTTATTTATACAAATAGTATGTCATTCAAGACTAAAACCATTTATGAATCATTTCATAAAAACCTACTTCAAGTTTATAAATTTTTTACAACTTAAGTTCATACTCGTATAATACTCCACTACATTCTAAAAGCATATACAAAACACCATTTTGTTTTACTTTACAAGTATGATCAACAATTTGAAATTATTTTAACTTACTACCTTTTCAAATTCAAGTGTTATATAAACTCAACTTTATATTTTCAAAAACGCTTAAATACAAGTTCTATAACGATTTAGAAGTTTTCTAACTGTCCAAAATCAAAGAAAAATTTCTATTTCATTTTAACAAATGAAAACTACCAACCAATCATATCATAACACGATGCACGTACACAATCCTAATGCATATGCTATATGTGTCCATAAAATAATTTAACAAGAAAACTTTGTAACTAAACACCGTTTTTTATTTCAAACCATTTTGAAATAATATATACATATAATTTTTGTATACCAAATCATACTTTCAGGCTTAAAATCAAAATCTATTTTACCAAAACAACTCTGTAGCATTCCCTAATTTAGAAACCCAAAAATGAATACCGATAATGTTGCAGTCACGACTGAAACTATTTTCAAGCAATAGAAGTGAGTTCAGTACATCCAAACTATACTTTTGGTATTGAAAAAAAAATCAATTCAAAGTGGTATCAAATACTTTGTATAATAATACTAAGTACCATGATCTAAACCAATTCCAAATATTTACTTTCAAAAATACTAATATTATTATCTCCAAAATCTTGAAAACATTTTTAAAGATACTGGGATTTAAGTTCTCACATTCTCTATTTAAATCCTTTTCATTTATAAACCATACTTACATAAAAGCACTTTCTTATATGAATCTTTTCACAAATATTTTTTCCAAAATATTATGTATTTCCTTTTTGATTATAGTAAACATCTTTTACTAAATTTAACTTCTAACCCAACGTTATCATCGAACGTCTTATAGTCATTCCGTGAAACCCAATTCATGAACTGTTCATCTCAATATACCCACCATTACTATCTACCCAACCCATGATGTAAAAATGTAAAACCGCTCGTAAACTGGTTGAGCACAAATCAACAACAAACAATAGTCAATGTTCCTAAACTGGCCGAGCATGTTTTCAACCATCATTAAGGTTACTAGATATTAAACTATGAGAAGCACTAGAGTCAAAAAAACAAGAATAGAAAAGCCATAAACGTATAATATACCCTTAAGAATCTACTTCCCCTTCTTAGTCGTTTACTTTGAGTCAACCCTTTTAAAAACTTGAACTTTCAAATTTTCAACTTTTTTCGCTCATTTTTTTGTATTTCTTTTTTCTTGCCTTTTTACGATATTCACAAAGTCCTTTGGTCATTTCTTCGTCATTCGCCCATCCGAGTCGATTGTTAAGTCTTTTCAAATACTGCCTGGTCAAAAGGCTGGATAACATTTGCCCTACAAAGTACATCTTGTTACAAACATGACGTTCTTTGAATCGAGACAAGTTAGGATTGCAGGAATGGATTTCATTCAGTATCACGAATTGTCTCGATCCTTTCGTCGAGTGGCTTTCATGAAGAGTCGTATCTCTAACTGTTCATTGCGATGGTTGGTTTAGATCCGACATTGTAAAATTAGAACGTATTCTCTTGGTAACTATCTGTGCTCGGTTTCATTGAGCTAGTTGATAGTAGATCTCAACTATCCGAACTGCTTTCTTTTCTGAAAGTCTCAAGTAAGAGTTCAATTTCCATCAATTTTAGAAATTGTATGTTGGGTATGTCATTGGCTCCCAAGCATGTTCGTATGCTTATGGGTTGTTGCCAAGTTATGTTGGATTGTAATTACAAGTTGTTTTAGGGATATTCTGATGAAGAGCAGTCATCAGGGCGACTAATTCCACTTACTGACTGAAGAAATCGATGCTTGAGTTATCAGTTCGACATCTTATTCTAGGATGTTTGGTTCTGATCATGCCCCAAATCCTCAGTCGGGAAGTTGAGGAGGTTCAGGGTGATCTTGAGAAGGATGAAATGGTAAGTGTTGATGATAAGGCTTATCCTGACGTCGTGGATTCATGTTGTAGGTTAGTGATTGAACGACTCTGATCATTCCATTCCGAGGCATCCTTTCGATCGTAGCCTTAAGTGGTATTGAACACTAGACATGAGCCACAGTGTTGAGATGTCGTGTTCAACTATAAGATGATGATATTCCTCTGGCCCCCGTCTGAGGTCAACGGGATTAGTACATGGATGGTCAAGTCTCGTCCTTATGTGGTGATTCTCTCCCCTATCGGGTCTAGGGTCTAAGGTCTAAGTTGGTGAATGGGAAGTCGGGTCACACCTATCCTGAGTTCATGCTCCCTTTAATGGATCAAAGGTTAGAGTAGGTGAATAAATGGTCAAGTAACATTCATTCCATGTTTTTATTTTGGTAAACTAATGAAAAATAGAGTCGATGCATGAATGTCAGATCACATTCGTCCTGGTTGGATGGTCATGTCACATCTATATTGGATTTGAATTTCCCCTTGCCGGATCAAGGGTAGAAGTTAGGAGACGACGGTCAGGTCATATCCGTTCCAGGGTTGATAATGGACGGTCGGGTCACACCAATTTTGAAATTCGTTCTCCCCCTGTTGGGTCAAGGGAAAGAGTTAAGTTAATGGATGGTTTGTGACATCCATTTTCGTTCTCCCCCTGTTGGGTCAAGGGAAAGAGTTAAGTTAATGGATGGTTTGTGACATCCATTTTGGTTTTAACTCTTCTTGTCGATTAATGGGAAAGAGTCTGGAGACAGATGGTCAGTCACATCCGCTCATTTGTTGTTTATTCTCCCCCTATCGGGTTAAGGGAAAGAGCTAAGCTGATGGATGGTCAGCCACATCCATTTTGGTTTGAACTCCCCCTATCGGGTCAAGGGAAATAGTTAAGAGATGGACAATCAGTCACGTCCATCTTAGATTATGTTCTGTGTCCCCCTGTTGGGTTAAGGGAAAGGGCTAGGAGGTGGATGGTCAGTCACATCCATCTCAGATTATGTATTGTGCCTCCCTGTTGGGTTAAGGGAAAAGTCTAGGAGATGGACAGTCGGTCACATCCATCTCGGATTATGCTTTGGGCCCCTCATGGAGGGCAAGAGGTAGTGCGTGGATGGTTTTGTCACGTCCATGTTGGATTGGATTTTTTTAGCCTGCTAAGCCTCAGGCAGGGTGTAAGTGTTTTGGCAAAAATTCCAGGCATGAATTTGGTTGTGGATAGTCAAGTCACTTTGAATCACGGTCTCGCTCCCGAGTCAAAGGCAAGAGTTGGCTCAAGAGCAATTGAATCATGCTCATCTCGATAGAGCTTTAAAGGTCGAGCCATGGGCCATAGAGATTTAGTGGGAACCTATCTCTAGGTACTTGCAATGTTCATACGAAGTTTCATGCGAGTCGGTCATGTTCCACTACTCATGGCATGCGAAAACAAGGTTGCGTGATTGAAAAGTAAATTCACTGAAAATAGAAAATAACAGAGTTTGTCTTATGAAAAAGTTCAAAGCAAATAAGAAAAAGAGTTTATTCTAGGATGAAATGACAATGTCATGCTTGCTATTCCATTTTGTTTCAGCTCTTCTTAGCTGGATGATGACCTTTTAGGATCTAGTTTGTAACCAGTCTTCCCTCAGGCTGCCTAGGTCCGTCGGCACTAGGAGCGGTCAGTCCTCGCTGGGGGTCGGGTTTCCCATGCCCACTATCCAATGGAGCTTTCACAAATTATTGGAGCCTTTTATTCTGGATCAGCTCTTCGATCATATCCTGGAGGTGTCTGCATCGTTTGTATCGTGACCATGGGTCTCATAAAATCTATAGAACTTTCCAAACCTCCTCTAGCATTCAATTGATTCTCTCGGGGCTGGTTTCCTATACTACTTTGAGTCGCGAGTGGGTAAGTAGATGTTTTTAGTCAAATCATTCAGGGGGTTGTAGGTGTCAAATCTTGGGACTCTCGTCCTCTCCTAAAATTCGAATTCTCATTTAGGGCCCTGTTGCGGCCTTTGCTCTGATTCTCATTCTTGTTCTGTACATTCACATCAATGTTCCTGGAACTTGCTCCAAACTATTTCATGGCAATGTTGTTTTGAACTCCTTCGGCCTGATGGCCTATTCAATCTCTTTATCTGGTCCGTAGAGCCTCCTCCTTGCGCATGTACTGGGCCGCATTGTTGTAAAACCGATCTAGAGTGGAGGGAGGCTTCCTTGATAACCATTCTCCAAAATCCATATCGGGGTGGATCCCTCTGGTCAAAGCCATCAATATGATATTCTCCTGAGGATTACTCGCCTCAGTCACTGCGGTATTGAATCTCTGTAGAAATCCCTTGAGTGACTCCCCCGGTCCTTGGAAGAACTTAGTAAAGATATGACACCCTTAAGGCGGGTTGTGTGCATCTTGAAGTGCTTGATAAATTTCCTTGCTAGTTGGTCAAATGATGAGCTGGACCTTGGTGGTAGTCGAGTAAACCACATGGCCGCCACTCCTTTTAGGGAATTGGGAAAACATTTACATTTGATGTCATCTGTGGCCCTAGCAGAGTCCATGTGCCATTCGTATTTCATGATGTGTTGTCTAGGATCTGTCATTCCTGAGTATAAGGGCATCGTCGACATGTTGAATCTCCACGTAAAATAATTTATGTGAAAGGATTTCGATTAAGAGAAGTGCCTCAGTCGTCGTCAGTTTGGTCTTGGCTTTCTCTCACAAGCTGTTGTACCATTGCAGTCAAATCTGGTCCTTGTATGGCTGTTAGGTTGCGGTAGTCATAGTCTACCCCTTGTGCTTGGCCCGGTAAATGGTCCTTGTTCGTGCCTCATTGTCTAGGATCTTCTAGCTCTTGAGGAATTGTTTCCTTAACAACTCCGTGCTCGTTTCTTGGGGGCAATTTAGCAGCAAAATATCGACTTCCGATGCCCTGGTCAATCAAAGTATGCCCACGTCGCATGCCATCTCCAAGTCGAACACCTATTCCCCAATGAATGGGTTCCACACCGTTACCCCAAGTGGGATCGATATCGACCCCCAAGGTGGGATTGGTACCGACCCCCAAGGTGGGATCGGTACCGACTCCCATGCCTTAGTTGGGGTCGGTTCTCAGCTCCGGCTTTGATGTCCCAGCTTCATGTGCATCCGCCCGTTGCCTTCTGCTTCTTTGGATATGGCCAGATGATGAGGAACATCCTAATTTCGAGTATGGAGGAGTTGGCTCTCTCCTAGTCCTTCTGCGTCCAGTGTTCAGCTGGTTCACCAAGCTCCCGTTCTCCTAGATTTGCTGGTTTAGCTTTGCACGGCTGTCTTGTAGTTATGTCATCATTCTTTCAAAGTCAATCTTGGTGATGAGATCTGAGGGATTTTGGGTATCCATGGGATCCTACTATGGAGTTTCGTCCAGAATTTGATGATCAGCATTCTCTACTCCATTAGTAGCTCTTGAGGAGGCAACAACTTTGTCTTTCTCTTGAGCATAGGACAATCTTTGATAAAATGACTAGGCCGATGACAACTGTAGCACTCCCTTGGTACCTTAACCATCTGGCCTCCTCTACCCAACCTACACTTATTTGAAAAGCGACCCATCTACCCACACTTATTGCAAATTAGGTTAGTCCTATTCGGCCGAAACTTCCACCTCTTATCCCCAACTGGTGTAGAAACAATAGGCCTTGGTGCCATACACTCAAACCTTAAATCCATATTCATCAAATTCACAAAAGACCCCATAAGGTGATTAGTTTTATCTCGCTAGAACTCAGGGCCCATACCCGCAATGAACATCTTGTTCTTCTTCAGCGGTGTGTTAACCAATCCTAACCCGAATCGAGACAAAGCAATGAACCGGTTCTCATACTCCGCCACAATCATGGCCCCATGCATTAGATCCAAGAAGCTCCTAAATAACAAAGTATTTTCGGCTTTCGAAATAAACTTCATCTCAAACTCATCTTTAAATTGGGTACAAGAGAAGTCATTTCTTTGGATATTAGCTATAATAGAACTCAACCAATCCTTGGCTACATCTGTTAGATGTTGCAACACCAACCTATGCTTCATTGCATCATCTAGCTTTATATCTCCAAATATCCGATCACACAATTTAATCCAAGTCTGGACTTCTATGATCATATTCGTACCACCAAACCTCTTACCTTCCAGCCTCTCATAATCACAATAAAGAAAAGCAAAACCCATCTAAGGCCTAACCTACACGACCTCCTCTACGATATTCACCCTAGTTTCCTCAACTGGAGGAATATTCCTTGGTGCTCGATTTCTGCCATTCATGACAGTACTATATCAACCACCTCTAACATTAGCAGCTCTAGTACTCATAGTTCTTCCTACCTAATTAAAGCAAAACTTCTTTAGGACATGAAAGGATAGGGTTATTTCAGAGAAATGGTTACTAAAAATAGATATTCATAAGGAATAATTTTAAAATTTTAGTTTTCAAAATACAAATACGCTCTCATATGTATAATACAGTCTACTCATTCTAGGATGTCGCTTACCCTATCTCTAATGAGCCATACCCAACCAAATCTAAGGTGTTTGCTCAACCTTGAACTCTGGTACCAAATGCAACGACCCGACTTTTCCACTCTCGAATTTTGACATTAAATACATCCAAGATATTCGTGTACCAAACACCCAAGTGTCAAAAAGACGGAAAGTTAAGGTAAAATAAAAATAGAATAGAACAAGAAAGAGAGAACACAACATCGGAATCTCACAATGAAATGGTAATATATAATATCAAAAGAACAGTACAAAGGGTTACTCTTAATACAGAAATTTTAAAGTTACCAAACCTAAGTATTATCATTAGCCTGGACAGTTATTTGTGTGGCCTCACAATGCTGATATATACAATATAGTAGTGTAACTGAAATAACAATACTACGGTAGGTAAACACCTAGCTCCTCTCTATAAGCTCCAAAGCGTCCATAGCTAATCTAAAAATATACACGGTGCTGACCCAAGCATTATAATAAAATAACGCCTAGATCAGTTTGGTAAACCAACATGAGAAACTCAAGGAATATGTAACATGAAATAGTAACTATTAAGACCGTACAGATTTCCTTAATGTTTTTCCCCTTAAATGAAACCAACCATTCATTAATTTTAATATAGCGATATGATAGGTAATGTCTAGTGTGTAGAATATAAATCATATCAAATAGCTGGAATGGTTACATTCAACATCATATAAAAGGTTACAATCAGAACTGCCAAAGTACGTTGGCATATTGGATTTTTCCATAGAGATACTTCCAGTAAACTAAAGTGAATATCCGTGACAAGGACCATAAACTACCTTCCAAGCACCGTATATCTCTAGATAAAATATACCATAAGGTAAACACAACTGGTCCATTGCTAGAACATAGTATGAACTACGTGGAACCAAGTACTGACAACTCCCGCTAGCATCATCTATAAGCATCTCTAGATAATGGAGTTGATATACCCTCCAAGGTTAGCTAAACATAAGATTGTGCATCCCACTCTATGTTTAGCCATTCCCGATGTCGAGGTCACATTTGGCATCTCTCATACGAGTCTTCATTACATGAACAGAACACGAATCCACAAATGGATTCCACTATCTCGAATAGATTACGAATCACTACATGGATTTGAGCATCTCAAACAGACCTTAAATCTCCACATAGATTCCCGCATAAGTCCTTCGATGAATGCTATCGCCGTCCTCTCTCTTGGAATACTCCTTAAGATAGACAGTCCCACATGATAACAATGTTTAAAATGTTAACGTTGACCTTTCCCTTGGACTTAACGTTAGGCTAGACAGTTCAACTCTATAACATTTCACTTCATATGTGCTCCCAAGACATAAAACTCGTATACTAGTTTTGAAGTGGTATTTGATAAGTAAAACAATTACCGATCTCGATCTCTTCAAAACTAATTCGATAAATTTCTAGTTGGCTCAATTCCGGTTCTTTCTGAAGAAAGCGAAAGCTAGAGACATTTTATACTAATGCTCCTCCCCCGGGGTTCTCGTTGGTATGAAATCACGAAATCTTTCGATACTTCTTAAGTCAATAATAGGTCAAGTTCGATAGTCTGCTAATCGACTATCTAGTGACCAAAATAGCTTAGACAAATCAATATTTATATACTTAATTCATTTCCGAACATTCCAATTTAACTATTCCTCATCCAAGAGTGAAGCCAAGGAAGTTAGGGCACTGGTTGCATCGAAGCCTTACTTAGACACTTCATTCTTGAATCTCACAAATAGATAAGTCTATCTCGTCGGCTTTTAGTGTTAAGTATAGTATCAATGATTTCAATAAACAAGCAAGAAATCAACATGATTAACACGTTTTCGAAATTTCTGACTTAACTATTCCTCGATCAAGAGGGTGTTAGTCCATGAGATGATGAGATGATGGTTTTGATGACAACAACCTTAGAATAGATTATAAAATATAAATACTAACATTACAAGTTTAGATATATATGTATATGCAGGATCTAATCATGCAGGTATCAAGAATGAAGACTGTACAGTATAGAGATTCAAGATATAGAGATAGAAGACTCATGAGTATCAAGAATTTCAAGAGTTCAAGTTTCCAAGATAAGTTATATAGTTAGGAATATTTGTTAAAACTCGTAGAAAAGCACTGGCATCTTAATATCCAATTTATTCGTGGAATGGAATCCTCTTTGAGCCTGTTAAAGGGATGGAACCTACAAAAATCTAGCGGGACATTGTTTTGTATCCACTAATTTTAATTCAAATGATTTTACAAAATTATCTTGTTTTCAAAATGATTTCAAAACTTTCCTTTTAAAAGATTAAAAACTCTCTATCCTGATTTTAAATAATTTTAGCCTCAAAAACATCTTTAATTTCAAAGTCAAATTACTCCTGATTTTAAACTATCTTCAAATAATATATTTAACTTTTAAATATTTATACTTAGATTTAAATATAAAATTATAGTTAAATTATGTATATATTGTTCTTTATATTTACTTATGTATTTTAACTATAGTTAAGTATATTTATAAAGTTTAAAATAATTTTAATATAAGATAGAGGTTATTTTCAAAGAAAATCAAAACACCAAAAATCCCTTTGGGATGTCGACATGCCCAAGTACCCCATGTCGACATAGTGTCAGTTGGTTTCAAAATTCAAATTTCAAAAGAAGTGTCTATTCGCCATAACTCTTCATGAATGGTCATGGCTGCTGCTCTTCTATAAATAAGGGTCAGTTTCAACGAATTTTTAATCATATTTTTTTGGTTTTCACTCCTCTTCTTCTTCCACATTTCTTAATACAAAATCATACCATTACTCTGCCGAAATCAACATCGAATCATACTCGATTACTTCTAGTGTGATTCTTCATCACTATCTCTACAAGATCCAAGTGCTAATCTGAGTTATAGACTTCTTCGTAATCTATTAGCGAGAAAAGGTGTGATTGTAGCCTTGGAAATCAATTGAGTGAGAGAAGGTGTGATTGTAGCCCTGAAAATCAATTGGGTGAACTTGTTGCCCCGGAAATCAAGTATCTCTACCCAGAGGATTGTTATTCTGGAGAGTGTACCTCGTAGCCTTGAAACCGAGGGTTGTAATTGTTGAATTGATCTTGAAAGGAAATCTATACTTAATTGTGCGGGACTGGATGTAGGGTAACTCCGAACCAGTATAAAATCCGGTGTGTTCTTTCCTTTACTGCTTTTACTTTATATTTGCATATGTGTTTGATTCTGTGTTCATATCTGTGTCTGATTAGTGCATACATTGTTAACAAATTAAGATAAACTCAAAAAGATTAACAAATTTCTTAAAACACTATTCACCCCCCTCTAGTGTTAATTCTAGGCTTAAGATCCTTAATCCGCATTTCTCCTATTATTACTAATGTTTTGCTAGTTAAGAATATGAAACACAATCTGCTAAGTATAAGTCAACTATGTGATAAAGGATATAAAATTAAATTTGAAAAAGATAAATGTCATATTGAAGATAAAAACTCAACCATAATATTTGAGGGAACTAGGAAAAAGAATATTTATATTCTTAGTATGAAAGTTTCAAATGATAACCTATGTCTTCTGGAAAATACAAGTGACCCTTGGATTTGGCATAAGAGATTTGGACATTTGAATTTCAAACTCTTATCTAGACTATCAAAACATGATCTAGTAAGAGGTCTCCCTAAAATGAATTTTAAAGTAGATAGTTTATGTGATGCATGTCAATTAGGAAAGCTTAGAAAAAGTTCCTTTAAATTAAAAGATATGATTTCAACTTCAAAACCCCTTGATTTACTTCATCTTGATTTATTTGGTCCATCTCAAATTTAGTCAATAAATCATAGTAAATATGTTTTTGTAATTGTAGATGATTATTCTAGATTTACATTTACAATATTTTTGAAACATAAAAGTAATACTTTTGAATGTTTTAAGAACTTTACAAAAAGGATTTAAAATCAATTATCTTTAAAAATTATAACTATTCATAGTGATCACGGTGGTGAATTTGAAAATGAAAAGTTTGAGGAATTCTGCAATAAGAAGGGAATAACTCACAATTTCTCATTTCCAAGAACTCCACAACAAAACGGAGTAGTTGAACGTAAAAATAGAACGATACAAGAGTGTGCGAGAACTATGCTTTCAGATAGTAATTTACCAAAACACTTTTGGGCAGAAGCTGTTGCTACCGCCTGTTATATTTTGAATAGAATTTTAATTAGACCTTTAATTGATAAGACACCTTATGAACTTCTTCATGGAAAGAAATCTAAGGTATCATACTTCAGAATTTTTGGAAGTAAATGCTTTATTTTAAATACAAAAGATAATTTAGATAAATTTGATCCTAAATCCGACAAAGGGATCTTTATCGGATATTCTAATAGAAGTAAAGCTTATAGAGTTTTTAATTTAAGATCTAACACAATTGAAGAAACAATGCATGTTTCATTTGATGAAAATTTAAAAGATTTTGAAATTACAAATGATGAAGAAGATTTAATTACTCAAAATCAGGAATCAACCGAAATTAATAATGAAATTAATCATCCTAATAAAAGGATTAAACTTTTAAAAGATCATCCTATTGAAAATATAATAGGAGATATGCAATCTATTGTTACAACTAGAAATCAACTAAGTAAAATGAGTAATGTAGCATTTATATCATTTATTGAACCCAAAAATCCTAAAGAAGCATCAACTGATGATTCATGGATTTTGGCTATGCAAGAAGAATTAAATCAATTCACTAGAAATGAAGTTTGGAAACTTGTTCCTAGACCTGAAGATAAAACTATAATTGGAACTAAATGGGTCTATAAAAATAAAATGAATGAACAAGGTGAGGTCGTTAGAAATAAAGCACGATTAGTCACTCAAGGTTATTGTCAAGAAGAAGGTATAGATTGTGACGAAACCTTTGCTCCTGTAGCAAGATTAGAAGCTATTAGGATTCTACTTGCTTTCGCAAATCATAATAATTTCAAATTATTTCAAATGGATGTTAAAAGTGCTTTTTTAAATGGATTTGTAAAAGAAGAAGTATATGTTGAACAACCACCACTTTTTGAAGATGAAAATTTACCAAACCATGTGTACAAACTTAAGAAAGCTTTATATGCTCTAAAACAAGCTCCTAGAGCCTGGTATGATAGACTAAGATCTTATTTATTACAATCAAATTTTGAAATTGGTAAAATAGGTAATACTCTTTTTATTAAAAGAAATAAAAATGATATTCAACTAGTTCAAGTATACGTAGATGATATCATTTTTGGTTCAACTAACTTTGAAATGAATAAAGAATTTTCTGAAATAATGACAAAAGAGTTTGAGATGAGTCATATGGGTGAATTAAACTTCTTTTTAGGATTGCAAATAAAATAGTTAGATAATGGTATTTTTATTAGTCACGAAAAATATGCTAAAGAACTAGTTAATAATTTTGGTTTGACTACTGTGAGTGGAAAACCTACTCCCATGGCAACCAATGAATATCTAAGTAAAGAAGATTTCTCGAGAGATATAGATCAAAAGTTGTATAGAGGAATGATCGGATCATTGCTCTATATCACTGCTAGTAGACCTGATATCATGCATAGTGTATGTCTCTGTGCAAGATATCAATCTCAACCTAAAGAAACTCACTTAAAAGCTGTAAAACGTATCATAAGATATATTAAACACACCTCTGATTATGGCTTATTTTATCCTAAAAATGATTCATTTGATTTAATATCATACTGTGATGCTGACTATGCTGGATGTAAATCAGACCGAAAAAGTACAAGTGGAACTTGTCACTTTTTGGGACACTCTCTGGTTTCCTGGTTTAGTAAAAAGCAAAATACAGTTTCTCTATCAACAACTGAAGTAGAGTATATTTCTGCTGCTTTGACCCGTTCTCAAGTAATATATATGCAACAAACCTTAAGAGATTTTGGATTAAATATCTCAAAATCGCCAATTTATTGTGATAATACTAGTGCAATAAATTTATCTAAAAATCCTTCTCATCATGCTCGACCTAAACATATTGATATTCGACATCATTTTCTTAGAGATAATATAACTAAAGAAGTAATTACTCTCGAATATATAAATTCTGAGAATCAAATCGCTGATATCTTAACAAAACCCTTAAATGGATCAATATTTACTAAATTAAGAAGAGAATTAGGTATCTGTTCTATAACTGAAATATAAAATATAAATAACAAGTATAATTAATAATTAATATTAAAATAAATCATAGAGTTAAAATATAAGGACCATGTCGACATCCCCTAGGAAGACATGTAGACATGTAACGTTTTTATATTTTTTTCCCACCAAATTTCAAAAATTCAGTTATATATTCTTCTCCATTTCGAATTCTTATTCATTCTCTCAGTTTTCTCTTCATTTTCTATTCTGAAAGATATAAAATAATGGCATCTTCCTCTAAATCAAACATAAAACCAACTTTCTTATTTCCCTCTCCTACTTCTGGTCTATTTCAATGCACTACTCTCGCATGTGTAACTAAATTGGAGGAGTCTATGAAGGATACTCTTCATGTGTTGACTGAAATTCAAGTGACTCAACTTCGTAATCTCCTATGTTCAGAAACACACATTAGTTTCTTCTCTTTCTTTCCGTTGTTTATGTTTATCAAACGCAAATGTAAATACAACCATACTCGTAATAAATAAACTCGTGTTCTTATATGTGTTAGTATTATTGTGAATTCTTAGTTAGGATAGTTAATAGTTTAGGATTATATTTTAGTTAAGTATTGATTATGTATGATAACACTATTGTAACAACCCTGTTATTAATGACCTGACAAATTACAATTAATTAGTGTTGATTTATTTAAATTTGGGATTTCAGGAAGTATAATTTTTGAAATTTAATCTAATTTGAATAATTGATTTAAATAAGTGGACTTCGCTTTAGTCGGAATATTACTTAAATCAATTATTGGATTTTAAATTTTGAAATAAGTATTGCACGTAACTATTCAAACTATAATATAGAAAGATAAGCAAACTTGATTTAATTAGTTAGGCTAATTAAACCTATTGTTTTGTTTAATGAAATGATTGATAACTTAATTAAATTGTTTGGGCCTTAAGTTTAAATCACGCCCATTTGTACAATTAACCAAATTCTGTTACTTGAGTAAACAAATACGTTTACTTCTTCTGTTCTCTATTATTTTTCCTGTAAACGAATATTGCTCGATTCACTTTGCTCTTCATCTAAAAAATAAAATAAAATCAAATCCCTAAATCCCTAATTAATTCCTTTTCCAATTCGAGTCACGACGATAGACGGAGCTCGAGCAAGGCTTAGGACTGCGGGGGAGGTCGAGGTGCTGGTTCAAGCAAGGCAGAGGCTGACGAAGACCTAGGGCTTGGTGGCGATTACAAATTTGTTAGCAATAGTATAGGTGAGTTAATCCTCACAAATCTATCTCAATATTATTTTCATATTTAAGTTACTGAATCTAATTGATTATCAACTATGAATGAATAGTTGTTTGCTGCAATTTGGGTGATTTAGTAATAAACTATAGTTATTTTATGTTGCTTTATCTCCAAATACTTACAGTGAACTGACAAATACGTTTACTTACAGTGAACCGACACTTAAATAACTTTAACCAACTATAATCACAAGTAATGTAGTCTTAGTTTTAGGGGGAGTTATATAGAGTTATATAGAGTTATATGGTTTTTGTTGATGACAAAGGGGGAGAAGTATAAAATATGATAGTTAGGCATAGATTAAGGGGGAGTTAGAAGTATTAGGATAGAAGTGATATTTTATAAACAAAGGTTGTCATCATTAAAATAGGGAGATTGTTAGTCCATGAGATGATGAGATGATGGTTTTGATGACAACAACCTTAGAATAGATTATAAAATATAAATACTAATATTACAAGTTTAAATATATATGTATATGCAGGATCTAACCATGCAGGTATCAAGAATGAAGACTGTACAATATAGAGATTCAAGATATAGAGATAGAAGACTCATGAGTATCAAGAATTTCAAGAGTTCAAGTTTCCAAGATAAGTTATATAGTTAGAAATATTTGTTAAAACTCGTAGAAAAGCACTGGCATCTTAATATCCAATTTATTCATGGAATGGAATCCACTTCGAGCCTGTTAAAGGGATGGAACCCTAAGTAGGATGGAACCTACGAAAATCTAGCGGGACATTGTTTTGTATCAACTAATTTTAATTCAAATGATTTTACAAAATTATCTTGTTTTCAAAATGATTTCAAAAGTTTCCTTTTAAAAGATTCAAAACTCTCTATCCTGATTTTAAATAATTTTAGCCTAAAAAACATCTTTAATTTCAAAGTCAAATTACTCCTGATTTTAAACTATCTTCAAATAATATATTTAACTTTTAAATATTTATACTTAGATTTAAATATAAAATTATAGTTAAATTATGTATATATTGTTCTTTATATTTACTTATGTATTTTAATTATAGTTAAGTATATTTATAAAGTTTAAAATAATTTTAATATAAGATAGAGGTTATTTTCAAAGAAAATCAAAACACCAAGAATCCCTTTGGGATGTCGACATGCCCAAGTACCCCATGTCGACATAGTGTCAGTTGGTTTCAAAATTCAAATTTCAAAAGAAGTGTCTATTCGCCATAACTATTTATGAATGGTCATGGTTGTTGCTCTTCTATAAATAGGGGTCAGTTTCAATGAATTTTTAATCATATTTTTCTGGTTTTCACTCCTCTTCTTCTTCTTCCACATTTCTTAATACAAAATCATACCATTACTCTGCCGAAATCAACATTGAATCATACTCGATTACTTCTAGTGTGATTCTTCATTACTATCTCTACAAGATCCAAGTGCTAATCTGAGTTATAGACTTCTTTGTAATCTATTAGCGAGAAAAGGTGTGATTGTAGCCTTGGAAATCAATTGAGCGAGAGAAGGCGTGATTGTAGCCCTGGAAATCAATTGGGTGAACTTGTTGCCCTGGAAATCAAGTATCTCTACCCAGAGAATTGTTATTCTGGATGGTGTACCTCGTAGCCTTGAAACCGAGGGTTGTAATTGTTGAATTGATCTTGAAAGGAAATCCGTACTTAATTGTGCGGGACTGGATGTAGGGTAACTCCGAACCAGTATAAAATCCGGTGTGTTCTTTCCTTTACTGCTTTTACTTTATATTTGCATATGTGTTTGATTCTGTGTTCATATCTGTGTCTGATTAGTGCATACATTGTTAACAAATTAAGATAAACTCAAAAAGATTAACAAATTTCTTAAAACACTATTCACCCCCCTCTAGTGTTAATTCTAGCCTTAAGATCCTTAATCCGCATTTCTCATAGAGGGAAGCTGGTAGGCTGAGCTCTACTGCTTATATCCCTACTCGATATCAATCTTAACTCTCACAAATTGATAAGCCTACTTCGTTGGCTTTTAGTGTTAAGCATAGTTAATTACCTTTCAAATAAGTAATTAACCAATTAACCATTTTGACATTAAGCAACTCTTAACCCCTTTTTGAACCTTTGGTTTTACTTTAAAACCCTTTAGAGATGATATACATATGTATATTAATTTTATTTACAAAACTAGATATTTAATAAAACACTTAAAAGATAATATTACATAAGATTTTTATACTTTAATAAAATAATCAACTAATCTTCTAAAATCTATATATACTTAAAAATACTTTAAATTACTTATAATAGGTTTTTAGATATTTACTCAAAATATTACTTGAAAATAACAAGTTTATAAAATCTTTTAAAACTTGAAAAAACATGTTTTCCTTATATTTTGAAGTAAAATATCTTCTTTAAAAACTCACAACTAATTCTTAAAAATTCATAAATATCTTAAACCACTTTTTAAATACCCTAATACAAGTTAGTAAACACTAGAAGAAGAATGAAAAAAACTTAAATTTAAATATCTTTTCAAACCTTTAAAGTCCAAAAATCAACGCTAAATGGGGCAGTTTTGCACAATGAAGTTTTGGCCACTTTTCAAAATGTTACTTAAATTTTTGCTGTCTAAACTTTTTATGGAAGCAAGCATACATATAAAATATATAAATATGGTGATAAATCCCTAAGGACCTCTCTATAAAGTTCCATAGAAATAGCAAAAAACAAGGCAATTCCTGACTGCATACACATCGACTATCGCTATAAGTGCACTTTCAAATCCGAGTTCAATCTAACCCAAATTTGAACTATAACCTATTTGCTTTGTTTCAAGGTTATGCCACATGTTATACAAGTCCATTCAAGTCCTTTCGTATGAATTACATATGCCATTTGCTTTCAATGTAAGAATCAAAACTAATGTTTTCAATATATGTTAACATCAATTTAAACAACATATATACAATCAAACCCAAACATATGTGGGTTATATTTTCATTCAAAGTGGCGAGTTAACCTACCATTAACCCAACAAACAACCAAGATCCAAGCACCCCAAGTCTAACCCTACCCTTGCAACAACCTTTCCTTCCTTGCTTGCTTTGCACTTGCTTTTGCCTCTCCAAACCCCATTTATTGCTCATGAATTCTTGATGTAGGGTGAATGTGGCTTTGATTCTTCCAAAACAAACTAGCTAGGAGTTGTTGTAAAGTTGTCCCAAAGTTGCACTTCAAATTTGAGTTGATTTAGATAAGTTTTGCAAATATTTTCTTTAGACGTAAGAGAAGAAGAAGACATGAAAGAAAGCTTGGTTCTGCTTTGTGAGTTTATGATTTATTATCAAGGATATGGCCCCCCTTATATATTCTTCAAATGGTGCTCTTTAAGCTTGTTCTCACCCCTCTCTCATGTCATGGAAGACTCACCCTCATCACTTCTCCTTTACATCGCTTCCTTTAGCAAAATACCATTATACCCCTTACATGATAATATCTCTTATCCACTTGGAAGCTTATAGAATCTTCCATTTTTTTATGAAGAGGAGTTTGTTAATTAGTTGCTAATATGTTCATTTGATTATTAGACAAGTGCACAAGAGTTCGAACAACTTATATCGATCGAAAAGTTGTTTACCGATAAATTGATTTTCAGTCACATTATTGCTTTTTCTTCGAAAAATATATTTTTGTAAAAAAATTTCAAAAACTAGTTTCTTATCATTATTTATTAATTAAATATGTCTAAAAAGATTATAAAATCATATATAACCCTTAATTATATTTCAAAATATTTTGATATTCGAAGACGAAGTGTCCGAATTTCTAGGTCACTACACACACATTCGACGACAAAAGCTCCTTATATACCATCGAGAAAAGGGTCTTTAAAAATACATGACAATCATTACTCTTCAATCTCGACAGTTGAAGATCCTTCATATCAACACATCTTATCATGTTCGAAGCAATTCCATCTGGAAACATCAAATTTTGAACCCACCTAATAGTTTATGTCAATGCATATTTTCCAAATCATAACAAGCAAGATGTTTGAAATTTGGTCATTCGCTATTAATTTTAGGCTTCGGACAATTATAGTATAACGTAATATCCTTTCTTGACTTCGAATCATCTTTTGTTTTTCCTTTCATGTTCATTATCGTGTTAAAGAAGTTATCGAACACATTTTTCTCATTATTTATTATGTATATATTATGTCGAAGTTTATGATTTTTCCAATATGGTAACTCCTAAGATATACTTTGTTTACACCAATTGTGATGCTCTCCTTTACTAGGAATTTTGGGCTCTTTCCCAATCTGTGTACTTTGGGATAATCTTGCGCAAGCTCGTAAACTTCATTGCTACTCAAAATGGATGGTGGCTCCAAAGTAATAATTGTGTTTTGTCTGAAGTTCTTTCTATCAAATGTAAAGAAATTGTTTACGTGTAAAAACCGACGATGTCGATCCCACCAACACTGTTTACCACCATGTGTAAGTCTAAATGATTATGTCAATCCATGTAAACATGACAAGCTAATTTGCCAAAAATACTCCATCTAGAAAGCATCCTATACGTAGGAAAATGGCTTATCGTCTATAACAAAGAAGCAAACAATCTAAAGTTCTTCTTATTTGAGACGTTGTATGTAACAGTACTCTTTATCCATGGCTTTTTTAACTCATCAAGCAAAGGCTGCAAGTACACATCTATCCCTTTTTTGAATTTTTAGGTCCAGGATCAATTATAGTTAGAAACATGTATGGATTCTACATATACATCTAAAGAGGGAGATTGTAAAGTGTTAGAATAATTGACCATATTTAATAAGGCTTATCAAACAAAGCAAATGGGGCAAAGCCATCCATAGATAAACCTAGTGTAATATTATGCGATTCTTCAGCAAAATCAGGATATGTCATATGAAATGTTTCCAAGCTTCACCTTTTAAAGGATGACATAAAACACCTTCATCTCATTGTCGTTTACTGTGCTAGTTTCTCTGTAGCAGCAGATGCACATAATCTTTGCAATTTCGGTGTAATAGGAAAATAATGCATTCTGGTGAAAGTTACGTATTTACCATTATTTTTTATCGACTTATATCTAGGTCATTTACATAATTTATATAATTCCAAATCTTTATCTTCTTTCTAATAAATCACGCATCCACCTAGATATGTGTCAATTTTTTCATAATTCAATCCAAAGATAGAGACCTCTCTTTTAAGAAAGTACCAGTTCTCTGCTAATACATTGTCAGGTGGAAATATTTCTTTACACAAGCTAAGAATTGCGTTCATTAGGTTATCTGATGCATTATATTTGAATTTTCTAACGATTAACCTAGATATCGTTGCCAAGTGTGTTATTTTATAACCTTTATAGTGTGGTCGTTCGATGCTTCTACAAAGTTGAATCATCGAATAATTTAAAAACAATACCAGCAATATCTGTCTCAAATCGTATATGAATTACCATACCATTGAACATATGTCAACAATCATATACCAACTAATATAAACCAACGAATCTATATTATATATGAAGCTAATCAAATCATAGCATTGAATATTAAATGAATCGAAGTAATAAATTATAACGACGAAGGTGGCGTTGGGCTTGGGATTGTGGTTCTGGCGTCGACTTAGATCCCTATGAGGTAACTTGGAGCAAGCGCTGGGCTTGGGAGGTGGCGGCTTGGGCTTGCTGCGATCGACGAGGTGGCGGCTTGGGGTTTTCGACGATGAGGTAGGAGTTTATAACACCCCCATTTTGAGGCCCAAAACTAACCGCTAAGGATGTGGCACTCATCTATAGTATGTTTCCGGTGACAAAATGCCGTAATGTTAATGGTATCCATAATATCAAAAGCACAAGAATATGAAATATTTCAAATACAATTTCAAAACAACTTTTCATGTTACATTCCAAATCAGCATTTCATATTAAGTACATAATTCCATAATGTTAGATAAATATAATTATTAAAAAATATGCCAAGAGTGACATACGAATTAGATGCCCCTTGGATGATCAGAGTTACTAAATAGACAACTAACATCTGCCTTTACATACGACATTCAATCACAACGGAATAGATAAATAGATAATCTCGTGTATAGCTAATCTTTTTCTCTTACATGTCTTCGGAAGCTTTATTCGCTAAAACCTACTAAATCTGAAAACCTTAACTCTCAAATTTCTCAAACTAAATTTTGAGCACCTGAGAGTTTAAGGGGAAAACATAAACTTCGAGTTAGACAAAAAGCCTAGTGTGAATAATAATATGACATCTCGATTTATTGATATTAAGTGAGACCATGCCGCCTAGCGGAACGAGTTTTCCCCTCACTAATACCCTTTAAAAGCATATCTTTTGCAAATCAAATCTTGCAACCAAACTGGTTTAAATAACAATATAACCATAACATGCAAGCATATAATATAGGTAATTAGTGGACTATTTGTCCCAACATCATAGTTTTATCAGGCTGACTATAAACCTATGGATGACACGGGTCTACCAGATATAATAAATGTTCTATCTTCTGTTAGGGAAAAATTGGACGGTCTGTCTGTAATTTACTACTTCTAAGGTCAACTGATCCTAATGGTTTTACGGGCTCACCAATAACCTATCTCTACTCTGTGTATTCTTTTCTATGTGTAACCTTCTTTTAGTTTTACCCATAACACTGCACTACACATTGAAACCTTTGGCTTATATTAGTTAGGGGCTACTAGCTAAACTATAAGGCGTGACCCTACACTAGTCCCATCTGGTTTTCTAATCTCCGAGTCATTCTCTTAGTAAAATTCTGGGTTAACTACCCTATCCATATTTCCTTGAAAACAAAGTTTTTATAAATGATTTAACCCTTGAAATCATACTTAAAACAAGGAAAAACTTGGTCCATTACTAATCTAAAAATACTTATGCCATGATATATGCTTTACAAAACATTGTTGATGAAACTCGAAATCATTAGGGTCTTCGACCCTCTCAAAAAGTCCAACATTATGTAATATCTTTACAATTATAAGACTCGACGACGTCATTGCCATTAAAGATCTTTGCCTACTCAAAATCATGTCAAAGTCTTTTATTTAAAATATATGGGGATGATAACGAGTTACTACTTCATAAGTCATAGTGTTAAAACTATAAATATTGAACTTCGACAACACATAAAACATTTTGCATCAATGCCTCATCGAGGGTGTAAAATATAAATTATGGGTTAAGCTCAATGACTATAAAAACATGGGTTAGGCTCGAAGACTAATTAAAGGCATTGACTAAGCTGATAACAATATTAAAAGCGGCATAGCATAAACTCGATGACAAGTTAAAAGCGGCCTGGTTAGGCTCGACAACAAGTTGAAAGCGGCATGGTGTAGGCTCGATGACCATCTGGTCGGCGAGGTTGAACCTCGAAGTACTTATAAAATAGAGCGACGTCGAAGTTATAAAAGTTAGCGACTCATAAAACATATGCGTCGACATGCCTCTTTGTAAAAACGCGGCACTTATGCGCATCGACATGCCCACCTCGAGGACCATTACTCTATCTTTGTTACTATAAACTTGACGAGGTTCAAAACTAATCCATTTCATTCCAAACTCACTGACATCATATGCATTGCTTTGTTCCATGTCGATGACAGTGTGATTAGATGAGATGTGGCTCGACGTGGCCTATGCCGTCATGGCATGACAGTAATTAACTTGAAAACTACAAAATTACTATAATAAGTTGTTTCTTTTCACCAAACCTCTATAATTTGTGAATCGCTTATTGGCTAGCAAAACTTTATTAATTCTTTTACATAAAAACTGCTGCACTTAATAATTATCATTACAAAACCTTCAATTTAACCCATTTTATAAACATTTTAATTAAACAAATAAGCCTTTTAGACTTAAACAATTTATTTATCATTCCTAAACACTTAGTAAAAATCCCCAAAAATCATAATAATTCAATTTAATCATACTCTTCGACATATGAAAATTTCAAGGCCAAAAAGCTATTTTAATTATTTTTAAAATTAAAATCCAAAATTCACCAATTTCTTCACTTAGAAAAATAATATAAAATCCATACTTGCTTGGATTATGAAATTAAAAACTCACTTCTAAAATGATATTTCTAACATCATGTCATTTAGGTATCATATGATAGGTTTTCCAACTCAAACATATAACTAAATTTCATATTTAAATTCTAGAAAATCATCAACAAGCATATAATCATTCAAACTGCTAAAACATGGCATAATACTTGCAAAAGAAAGAGTTTACACTTTAAAACCAAAATAAAATCAAAAAATTAGATGTATATTCATTATCCACCTTGATTTGGATGAGAAAGACGAGATTTGGTGTAGACTTGATTTCTTTTAGCTTTGATTCCTTAATCTTTTATTTTCCATCTTGTTTTCCCTTTGCTATAGTTGGCCTCACTCTAGGTTTAGTTTGTATGTGCGTAAATGAATGAAGGAAATGAAGATAAAAGGGTATAATGGGTAGGAATGAAGGCTATTCCCATTTTGCCCTTATCATTTTCCTCATTCTTATCTTAACATTTTGCTTTTCTAATTGGTTTAGTAACTAACGCACGACCTAAACTTGGTTACCAAATCACAATTTTCTTATCACTTTTCATTATTTTATTTAATATATCCAATTAAATGTTCTAAATAATGTTAATTAAAATTAAGGTCATTATAGACTCTCCTCCTTAAAGAATTTCGTCCTCAAAATTACGATAAGGTGCATACATCAATCAAACATAAAGGTAAAACACACCATCAACCAAGTCAGGATAAGTGTCTCTAATCTTGCTCTTCGTTTCCCAAGTACAGTCTCTTTCGTCGTCACTCCACTGGACTTTACTAATATGACCATCTTGTTGCTTAGCTTCTTCTCATCCCTAGCCACTATACGAACTGGCTGTCTAACTATAGTCATGTCCAGTTCCACTACTAAGTCTTTTAATACCATTGGACTAATAGTAGTCTCTGGATCTCAAACACACTTCCTTAGATGAGAAACATGAAAACCACTGTGGACTCTTGCCAAACTATCTGGCAACTCTATCCTATAAGCGAGTTTCCCGATCCTTTCTATGATAGGAAATGGTCCAACAAATCTAGGTGCCAATTTCCTTAACTTCCCAAATCTTATTACACACTTCATCGATGATACCTTGATGAAAACATGATCTTCAACTGAGAACTCTAAGTCTTTCCATCTCTTATCTGCATAACTTTTCTGCCTTGACTTGGCTTCCTTCATTCTAGCCCAAATTAATTCAGTATTTTCTACGATTTTTCTTACCATATCTGGACCAAGAACTAATCTATCTTCGCTCTCTAACCAACACAAAGGAGATTTACACTGTCTTCCGTATAAAGATTCAAATGGTGCCATCTCTACACTAGTCTGGTAAATGCTGTTATATGAAAAGTCGACTAGGTGTGGATGATCTTTCCATAATCCTCCAAAATCTAGCATACAAGCTCTTAACAAATCCTCTAAGACTTTGTTAACTCTTCCCGTTTGCCCATCAGTCTGTAGAAGGTAAGCGGTACTGATCTTGAGCTTGATACCTAAACTTCCTGTAGACTCTTCCAGAACTCACTAGTGAACAAGGAATCTTTGTCACTTACTATACTACTAGGAATCCCATACATTCTAACTATATTCTTAATGAATGACTTAGCTAAGATTGGTGCCGTTCTAGTCGACTTAACAGGTATTAAGTGTGCACTCTTAGTCAATCTATCCACTATAACCCAAATACTTTCATTTCCTCTATTCGACCTTGACAACCCGTCTATGAAATCCATAGATATAGAATCCCACTTTCAAACTAGAATATCTAAAGGCTGAAGTAACCCACTCAGTTTCTAATGCTCGGCTTTTACTTGCTGACAGTTCAAACACTGCTTTATCCATAAGCCTACGTCCTTTATCATACCTTCCCAGAAGAAACTTCTCTTCATGTCCTGATACATCTTAGTTCCTCCAGGATGAATAGTGAACTTTGATTGATGACATTCCCTAAGAACTTCCTTTCTTATGTCTCCAACATTTGGAACACATAACCTTCCTTTCTTCCACAGCCACCCATTTCAGTCTAGAATGAAATCTTTCAAATCATCAATCTTAGTTCCACTCTTTAACCTTCTATTCAGTTCAACTAGTAATGGATCATCTCCTTGCTTAGAAACAATCCTTTCAATTATTACTGGCCGAACTTCTAAACATGATAACATAGCGGTTTCTTGACTCGAACTTACCGTAGATCTTAACTGCACACCGCATGTAGTCAATGTTTCTATGTCTTTCCACTCAGCTATCATTGCCAATACCTCATTCCAATGTCTTCTACTGAGTGCATCTGCAACCTTATTTCCTTTCCCTAGTGTGTACTCAATTCGAAAGTCATAGGCAGCTAAAAACTCTAGACATCTCTGCCGTCTTATATTCAACTCCTTCTGGGAGAATAAGTATCTTAATGACCCGTAGTCCATAAACAACTCGAATCTCTCCCCCGAAAGGTAATGTCTCCACACTTTCAATACAAAAATTACTGTAGCTAACTCTAAGTCATGCATCAGATATCTAACCTCATGTGGTCTAAGCTATTGAGAAGCATAGGCAATAACTTTACCCCTCTACATTAACACGACTCCTAATCTAGTTCTGCACGCATTTGTATACATTGCTAAATCTTGATTCCCATCCGGAACAAGTATGCATTGGTTAATAAATGTTTCATCTTCTGGAATGCCTCCTCACATTTATCGGTCCAAACATACTTCATGTCCTTCCTTGTTATCTTAGTTATAAGTACTACTACTAGCGAGAAACCCTTAATAAATCTCTGATACTAGCCAGCTAGTTTAAGAAAACTCTTTATCTCAGTCACTGTCTCGGGTCTCTTCCAATTATTAAATATCTCGATCTTAGTTGGATCTACTGGCAAACCCTTCCTCTAAGACCACATGACCAAGAAACTTCACCTCCTTCTTTCAAAAATGACATTTGAAAACTTTGCTTTTAACTGATGCCGTCTTAGTGTCTCAAGCACTATCTTAAGACGAACTTCATAGTCTCTTTCATCCTTAGAATGCATCAAGATGTTGTCTATAAACACCAACATGAATCTATCCAAATGTTGTTGAAAGATTAGATTCATTAAGTCTATAAAGTAGGCTGGCACATTAGTCAATCCAAATGGCATTACCAACCACTCATCGATCCATACCTGGTTCTAAATGCCGTCAAAGGAATACTATCCTCTGCTACTCTTAGTTGATGGAACCCTGTAGCCAAATCCAATTGAGAAAACACTTTGGTTCCACTCAACTAATTAAACAAATAGTTAATCCTCGACAATGGTGATTCTTTATCATCCTTTTATTTAACTTACGATAATCGATACATAACTTCAACGATTTGTTCGGTTTCTTAACAAGCACTATGGGTGCTCCCCGAGACGAATTGCTTGGTCTAGTAAAACTCTTCCCTTCTAAATCCACCAGTTTCACCTTTAGCTCCCTCATCTTGGTAGGTGTCATCCTACTTGGCGATTTACTAACAGGGTTTAGCTTTTGGTACAAGATCTATCCGAAACTCAATAGCTCGTTTCACCAGTAGTCCCATCATCGGTTCAAAGAGCTCTACGAATTCTCTAATGACAAAAAATCGATTCAACTCATCTTCCTCCTCTGTTACACCCAACAAAGCACAAACATCAAAATTCAGGTTTTATACAGAATATAAAATTCGATCACTACTACTAGGGTGTCTTAGTGATATTTTTCTATCGTGGCAAAATATCCTAGTATCATACTTACTTAACCAATCCATACCTAAAATAATTCCGAAGCCTACGAAATCAAACACATGCAAACTACAAGCAAATATATGACCTAACAATTCAAACTCTAACTAGTCACATCTCATCCTAAGAGTTGCATACCCTCCTATTGGATTCACAGCCAATAAAGAAGCAACTACGTATGAGGGTTTTAGGTTAAGGTTATCTACCACACAATGAGATATGAAAGAATGTGATGCACCAGTACTAAATAGAACTCTAACAGGTATACTATGAATCATAAGCATACCTCCCATCACAACTTTTCCTTTCTCCTTAGCTGTTGGTCTCAAGGTAGCTGGTTCCAGTGCAAACACCTTGCTCTTTTCAACTTTGGAGGGCTTCTTGCACTAGTTCTTATAATGACCGATCTAATCATAGTTGAATCATTCAATGTTCTTCTTTCCTATCACTTTCTTTCCATCTCCATAACGACATTCATTTGCAAAATGTCCTTTATTATTACACTTATAGAAGATAATATCAAATTTTCCTTTCTTGGCAGCTTCACTCTTCTAAGCTCCCTTCTTATGGAAAAATTTCCTCTTCTGATTCTGCCTACCTTGAGCCCCCACTTCTTTGTTAATACCAAAGAAAGCAAGCATAATCTTTATGCCTTAAAGCCATCTCAACAACTAATCACATGGATCCCTGAGATATGGAAAAGTTGCCCTAGTAAGCTCAGGCCTTAATCCACAAATGAAATTCTCATTCCTCTTAATTACTGTATCCATGATAGCATACCCATACCGAGACAACTCCTCAAATCTTGTAGCATACTCTAGCACCATCATATCTCCTTGCATCAACTGAACAAAATTTCTCAATAGGGTAGACATAGAAATTTCTGACATAAACCTCTCTTCAAACCTTCTCCTGAATTCTACCCAAGTCAGGGTTTCCTACGCTACTCTAACAGTAATAATGTTCACCAGTACAACGCAGCTCCTTGCAGTTGCCTGGATGCCAATCTTCTCTTCTACACATCATTCAGTCCAAGGTCAGCGAAAATCCTTTCGCAATGAAGCAACTAATTCTCTACTTCAATTGCATCCTCAGTTCTAATAAATGGCTTTCCTCCAAGCCTTGCATACTCCCTACTCAGTACAGCATAGTTGCCGACACATAAAGCTTCCTAATTCACTACTCCAGCATTTCCACCTAAAAGTCCAACAGTAGCTCTTGCTTGCATCATGTTGACGAAGAACTAATACATAGCTCCTATATCAACCTACGGTGTTCTATTACCTACATTAGCAGCTTATACTCGACCCAGATTCCTTCTAGTATTAGGTCTAGCGTTTCCATTTTTTGTGATGCTTCCCCCACCGAGATTCACTCTTCCATTTCCTACCTCCATATCTTACTTTCCTTTAAATCTGCATTCGAACCTTAGTAAGACACGAGAGAACGATCTAAGAGTGATGGGATAATAGAGAAAACGCGTATACTTATAGCAAATACAAATACGTTACTATAACTTTATCCCATATCCCAATCTTATTCTCTGATTCATTTGGATTATGTTTTAAAATTCTTTTTAGGTTCAAAATTATTTTAGGTTATACATAAACCTATGCTCTAATACCAAGTTGTAACATCCACCATTTTGAGGCCCAAAATTAACGGCTACAGATGCTGCAATCATCTATAGTATTATTTTCCGGTGATAAAATGCGGTAATGTTAATGGTATCCATAATATCAGAAGCACAAGAATATGAAATATTTCAAACACAATTTCAAAATAACTTTTCTCATTACATTTCAAATCAGCATTTCATATTCAGTACATAATCCCATAATGTTTTCCAGGTTCAGATAGATATAATTATTACAAAGTACGTCAAGAGTGACATATGAAGATGCCCACTTGGATGATCAGGGTTACTAAATAGGCAGCTATAACATCTACGTTTACATACAACATTCAATCATAGCGGAATAGATAAATAGATAATCTCCTACATAGCTAATCTTTGCCTCCTGCACGTCTTCAGAAGCTTTATTCGCCAAAACCTACTAAACTTGAAAACCTTAACTCTCAACCTACTCAAATTAAATTTTGGGCACTCGAGAGTTTAAGAGGAAAACATAAACTTTGAGTCAGATAAAAATCATGGTGTGAAAAATAATATGACATCTCGATTTATCGATATTAAGTGAGACAACTCCACCTAGCGGAATGTGTTTTCCCCTTACTAATATCCTTTAAAAGCATATCTTTTGCAAATCAAATCCTGTAATCAAACTGGTTTAAATAACAATATAACCATAAGTTGCATGCATATAATATAGGTAATTAGTGTACTATCTTTCCCAACATCATAGTTTTATCAGGCTGATTATAAACCTAGGGCCGACTCAGTCCTACCAGACATAATAAATGTTCTAACTTCTGTTAGAGAAAAACTATACGATTTGTCCGTAACTTACTACTTCTATGGTCAACTAATCCTAATGGTTTTGTGTAACATCCCCTATCTTGAGGCCCGAAGCTAAATCTACAGATGCTGCAGTCATCCATAGTATTAACTTTCAGTGACAAAATATGGTAATGTTAATGGTATCCATAATATCAGAAGCACATGAATATGAAATAAAATTAACATAAATTTCAAAATAGCTTTCTTGATTACATTCCAAATCAATATTTCATATTCAGATACATAATCCCAAAAAGATTCCCAGGTTTGGATACAATATAATTATTACAAATTACGCCAAGAGCGACATATGACGATGCCTCCTTGGATGATCAAAGTACTAGATAGACATGTTTGTCATGAATACATCACAGTGGAAATAAAACTAAATAGCTCCTACATAGCTAACTTTGCCTCCTGCTCGTCTTTGGAAGCTTATTCGTCCAACCTACTAAACCTGATAAACCTTAACTCTCAACCTACTCAAATTAAATTTTGAGCACCCGAGATTTTAAGGGGAAAATATTAACTTCGAGTTAGACATAAAGCCTGGTCTGAATAATACTATTACATATTGGTTTACTGATATTAAGTGAGACCACGTCACTTAGCGAAATGGGTTTCCCCTCACTAATATCCCTTTTGAAAAGTATATCTTTTGCAAATCAAATCCAACAATCAAACTGATTATAACAATTAAAGTAAATACACATATATGCATAAAAATCAGGAAATCAATGGACTATCTATTTTTATCTGGCTAACTATAAACCATTGGCTGACTCGGGCCTACCATACATAACAATTATTTAACTTCTGTTAAACACACTACTGGGCTGACTGCCTTAAACTTTCTTTTTCTAGGGTCAACTGAACCTAATGGTTTTACAGGCTCACAAATAACCTATCTTTACTCTGCATATTCCCTTCCGTGTGTAACTTCTATTTAGTCCCACCTGTGACAAGCCCTACACACTAAAATTTTGGACTTATTTTAGCTAGGGGTTAATAGCTAAAGAATAGGCGCGACCCTACACCAGTCCAATCTGGTCTTCTAATATCCGAGTCACAAACTTAGGCTTATCTGCCCTATTCAAATTTCATTTCTTGTCATATACTTAGGGTTAGCTACCCTATTAAAATTTCATTTCCTTGTAAACAATCCTTCTAAATGATTTACCCCTAAAATCATATCTTTATAAATCAAGGTAATCATATATTTTTGCTTTACTCAAAATATTTATGCCATGATATATGCTTTACACAAAACAATGTTGATAAAACCTTATCAACGGGATTTTCTATCCCTTCAGAGTAAGTTAAAAACCCTTTCTATCTTAGAGAATTTAGGCCACGGAGTTAAGGTAAAACCTTTGAAACCTTTGTTTAAAAACTTTAAACAACGTCTTTCAAAATCACTGAGAACAACCCTTTCGAAAGATTTATTAAAACCTTAGACATCCTCTTTTAAAACCATTTTAAACTTGCCTTTTGAAAGCATTAGAAACCCTCCATTCGAATACTCAAAATAAACCTTTAGGGAGATCTCCCCTTCGACACCCATATTATATACCTTTCGAAAGCATTGAAATTCTTCACTTAAAACGTACCATTCGAAAGTATTGGGTTCAAGTAAAATTTTATGGATTGCTTCAAAACCATTTTAAAATCATTCCTTTCGAAACCTTTTTGTGTTTAACTATTAATATAACTAAGTGTCATGATAGAATAAAGGCAAAAGCATTACTTTCGAAATCATATATCCCAAGTAAAAGAAAGAGGATGGTTTCGAAACCATTACCTCCGAAACCATTTTGAAAGCGGTTAAACTACCCTTTCGAAAGCATTGAGGAGGTACCTTCAGAGTATAAAGGCGAAAGCTCCCTTTTGAAAGCCTTAATTCGAAAGGTTTGAATGCGGCAACATGGGTTTTATCCTTTCGAAAGCTTCTTTTATAACATAAAGGTGGCAACTCATTCGAAAGCTCTTTCATATAAACAAAGGCAAGTTGATTAAGTCGAAAGTTAACTCCAACCCTTTTGAAAGCATCATTTATAAATGAAAATGGTTCAAAGTTAATAAGAGTAGCTTTTACCCCTTCAAAAGTATGGTTTCAACACTATACCTTCCGCCTTTCTCCAATTCACTATGCATCAATTGTTTGATACCATGTGCGTTAATTTCGAATAGGTTCTCTAGTGGAGGTATGGTGTCGAAAGCACTAGGTGGAAGTGGCGAAGCAGTAAATTTAAGCAAAACTAGCCTTCTAAAGTAATTTCTATTCAACTAACTTGCCTTATTTGTCAACATACAATTGGTTGCCATTTTTTTTCAAAATCTTTTTCTAAAAGTGCCGCCGAATTCAGAGATTGTCAATTTAAAAATGTTTAATAATTCAGCCTTTCTCTTTGGTAAATATATAAAACGTTTAAGTCCCTCAACTTTAATAATTTTATAAATATGATAAAATACTTGGGAAAATTCCCCAAAAATCACAATAATTCATTTTTAATATGCTTTCTAGCATATTCAAATTTTAGATACAAAACCAATATATAATTGCCGAAAATAATTTAAACCCAATTTTAGCTATTTTCTTTCATAGAAAATTCATAATAAATCCATAATAACGTAGAAAATTATGAAACTTGAAGCCTACTTCTAAAATAATGTTTTTGACAATGTATCAAAAATGCACGTCATTTGGATGTCATTTAATAGGTTTTTCAAACCTAAACTTATCATAAAAGCTTTATGAAGCAACATAAATCATCAACAAGCACATATATCCATTTAAACAATCATATCATGACATATTATTTGCAAAACAAATTCGGATCTAACTAGAAACCGAAATCAACAAAAATGAGATGTAAGATCATTATTCACCTTGGCATGGTGTTAAGAAGGTTGAGATTTGCTCTTTGATTGATTTGCTTAAGCTTCCTACTTGAATCCTATCTTTTCTTCTTCTTGAACCACTTAATGGAGACTGGCCAAGCTTTGTTTAAGACTTTAGTTTTGTTTGTGAATGTTGTAAATGAATGAGAATCGAAGAATTGAAGGGTTTATGGTATAAGGATAAGGATTATTCCTGTTTTGCCCTTATCATATTCCTCATACTTACTTAATTTTAATTCTTTTTTGCTTATATTTATTAAGGCACGGCCCCTTATTAATTTACAAATCTCAATCCCTTAACTATCTACATTATTTCATTTAATTTATCTAATTAAATGCTCTAAACAATGTTAGTCAAAATTTGGGTCATTACAAACTCCCCTGCTTAGAGAATTTCGTCCTCGAAATTTCGATAAGGTACTCCTAACAGTCAAACATAATGGTACCATGTAACAAGTTAGGATAAGTATATCTAATCCTGCTTTCAGTTTCCTAAGTTAGTCTCACTCATCGTCGCTCCATTAGACTTTGACTAATCCGACTGTCTTGTTCCTTAGACTCTTCTCATCCTTCGCGACTATGCGAACTGGTTTTCTAACTATAGTCATATCCGATTCCACTACTAAATCATCTAACACAGTCGGTGCAATAGTAGTTTCTGGATCTCTAATACACTTCCTTAGATGAGAAACATGAAAAATATTGTGGACTCCTACCAAACTGTTTGGTAACTCTACTCTATACGTGAGTTTCCCAATCCTTTCTATAATAGAAAATGGTCTAATGAACCTTTGTGCCAGTTTTCCTGATTTTCCAAATCGGATTACACCTTTCATCGGTGATATCTTGACGAAACCATGATCTCTGACTGAGAACTCTAAGTCTTTTCGTCTTCTATCAGCATAACTCTTCTGCCTAGACTGAGCTTCCTTCATTCTAGCTCGAATTAACTCAATCTTTTCTACAGCTTCTCTAACCAAATCCGGACCAAGAACTGACCTATCCCCGGTCTAACCAAGTACTGATAGAATTGCATTGCCTTCCAAACAAAGCTTCAAATGGTGCCATCCCTATACTAGCCTGATAACTGTTGTTATATGGAAACTCGACTAAGTGTAGTTGGTTTTCCCATGATCCTCCAAAATCTAGCACACAAGCTCGTAACAAATCTTCTAAGACTTTGTTAATCCTTTCCGTTTGCCCATCTGTCTGTGGGCGGTAAGCGATACTCATCTTGAGCTTGGTACCCAAAGTCTCCTGTAGACTCTTCCAGAACTTGCTAGTGAATAAGAAATCTTTATCACTTACTATACTACTAGGAATTCCATGCAGTCTAACTACATTCTTCATGAATAATTTAGCCAAAACAGGTGCCGTGCTGGTTAACTTAACTGGAGTGAAATGGGCACTCTTGGTCAACCTGTCCACCATGACCCATATACTTTCATTTCCTTGATTTGACCTAGGAAACCCATCAATAAAATCCATGGATATCGAATCCCATTTTCAAAATGGAACATCTAAAGGTTGAAGCAACTCACTTGGTTTCTGATGTTCGACTTTCACCTGTTGATAGTTCAAACACCGCTTCACCCATAAGCCTACATCTCTCTTCATACTTTCCCAGAAGAAACTTCTTTTCATGTCCTGATACATCTTAGTTCTTCCTAGATGAATGGTGAACTATGAACGATGGCATTCTCCAAGAATTTCCTTCCTAATGTTTCCCACATTCGGAACACATAGTCTTCCTTTATTCCTTAACCACCTATTCTGGTCAAGACCGAAATCTTTCAAGCCATCGCTCTCAGTTCCATTCCTTAGTTTTCTAATCTGTTCAGCTAATGATAGATCCTCCCCTTGCTTAGAAGTAATCCTTTCGGTCATCACTGGTCGAACTTCTAAACATGACAACATAGCAGTTTCCTGACTAGAACTAGCTTCAGATCTCCACTGTATTTTGCATTTAGTTAATGCTTCTAAATCTTTCCACTCAGTTATCATTGCCAATACTGCATTTTGACTCAACACCAAAGTCATAAGCAGCTAAAAACTCTAACCACCTCTGCTGTCTCACTTTCAACTCCTTCTGAGAGAATAAATACATCAGTGACTTATGATCCATAAGTAACTCGAACCTATCTCCCAAAAGGTAATGCCTTCACAGCTTCAACGCAAAAATCATTGAAGCTAATTCCAAATGATGGGTTGGATATCTAACTTCATGTGGTCTAAGCTGTCCTGAAGCCTAGGCAATCACTTTACCTCTTTGTATTAACACAGCTCCTAACCCTGTTCCACATGCATCCGTGTACACCACTAAGTCTTGATTCCCCTTTGGAACAACTAACACAGGTGCATTAGTCAATAAGTGTTTCAATTTCTGGAATGCCTCCTCACACTTATCAGTCCAGACAAACTTCACATCTTTCCGCGTTAACTTAGTCATCGGTGCCGCTATCCGCGAAAAATCCTTAATGTATCTCCGATAATAACCTGCTAATACAAGAAAACTCTTTATCTCAGTCACTGTCTCGGGTCTCTTCCAATTATTCACTGCCTCAATCTTAGCCGGATCTATAGATAACCCTTTTTCTGAGACTACATGACCAAGAAACTTCACTTCCTTCTTTCAGAAATGACACTTCGAAAATTTCGGTTTCAATTGATACTGCCTCAACGTCTCAAGCACCACCCTAAGATGAACTTCATGCTCTCTTTCATCTTTAGATTATATCAAAATGTCATCTATGAACACTAACACGAATCTGTCCAGATGCTCTCGAAAGATTCTATTCATCAGGTCTATGAAAAATGTCGGCGCATTGGTTAGTCCGAACAGCATTACTAACCATTCGTACGATTCATATCTTATTCTAAACACCATCAAAGGAATACTATCTTCAGCCACTTTAAGTTGATGGAATCCTGTTGCCAAATCCAACTGGAAAAATACTTTGGCTCCACTCAACTGGTCAAAAAAATCATCAATTCTAGGTAACGAATATCGATTCTTTATTGTCTTCTCATTCAACTTATGATAATCGATACACAACCTTAACGATCCGTCCGTTTTTTACAAACACTGCGGCTACTCGCCAAGTCAAACTACTTGGTCTGATAAAGTTCGTTCTTTCCAAATCCACCAACTGCACTTTTATCTCCTTCATCTCGGTAGGTGTCATTCTACTTGGCGGTCTACTCACCGGTTGTGCTCCTAGTACTAAATCTATCTGAAACTCAATAGCGCGTTTCGGCGGTAGTCCTACTATGGGCTCAAAGACGTCTGCGAACTCTCTAACAACGAAAACTCGGTTTAATTCATCTTCTTCCTCCATAACACCCAACAAAGCATTTACCTCAAAACTAGGGTTTTCTATGGAGTATATAATCCGATCACTAAAACTAGGGCGTCTAAGTGATATTTTCCTATCGTGGCAAAATATCCTAGCATCATACTTACTTAACCAATCCATACCCAAAACAATTTTGAACCCTACAAAATCAAATACATGCAAACTGCAAGCAAATATATGACCTAACAATTCAAACTCTAAGTGGTCATATCTCATCACAAGAAATGCATACCCTTCTATTAGATTTGCAACCTTTAAGGAAGTAACTAGATACGAGGGTTCTAGGTTAAGCTTATCTACCAAACAATGAGATATAAAAGAATGTGATGCACCAATATCAAATAGAACTCTAATTGATACACCATGAATTAAAAGCATACCTCCCAACACATCTTTTCCTTTCTCCTTAGTTGTTGGTCTTGAGGTAGCTGATTCCAATGCAAACATCATGCCTTTTCCATCCTTAGCTGGCTCTTTTCCCTGGTTCTTATAATGTCCAATCTGATCACAGTTAAAGCACTTCACTTCTTTCTTATCGGCAGCTTTCTTCCCTTTGCCCGTCCAGCACTCGTGAGCATAGTATTCCTTCTTGTCGCACTTATAGCAAACTACATCGGCCTTCTTTTTCTTGGCTGCTCCTCCTTTATGAGTGCCCTTCTTATGAAAAAAAATTCTCTTCTGGTTCTGCCCACTTTGAGCTTCCCTGCTTTGCTACCATCATGAAAAGAAAGCATCTCCTCCTGCCTCAAAGCCATCTCAACAACTACATCACACGGATCCCTGATATGTGGCAGAGTCGCTTTAGCTAGTTCAGGTTTCAGTCTATGGATGAACTTCTTGTTCCTTTTGATAACTGTATCAACCGTAGCATATACATATCTCGGTAACTCCTCAAATCTGGTTGCATACTCAAGCACTGTCATGCCTCCCTGCTCCTATTCCATAAACTTCCCAAGCAGAGTTGACTTAGTAATCTCCGACATGAATCTTCCCTCAAACCTTTTTCTAAATTCAGCCCAAGTCATGGTCTCCTCATTAACTCCTATTGAAACACCATCCCACCAGTACAATGCTGCTCCTTACAACTATCTAGAAGCAAGCCTCCTCCTTTTCTCATCATTAAGCCCTAAGTCGGAAAAGATCCTTTTGCGATGAAGTAACCAATTCTCCACTTCAATTGCGTCCTCAGTCCCAATAAACAGCTTTCCTCTAAGCCTGGCATAATCTCTGATTAGTACTGCATAGTTATTGACCACCAGAGCTCCTTGATTTTCTCCTTCAACATTTCCTTTGACTAAACCCATAGCAACTCCAGCCTGCATCCTATTAACGAAGAACTGATACATAGCCCCCATATCAGCTTGTGGCACTCCAGCACCCACATTAGCAGTTATTTCCGACTTGGATTCCTTCTAGTATTTGGTATGGAGTTCCCATTAGTTGTGGTGCTTCCCCCACCAATGTTATCTCTTCCACTCCTAGCGTCCATATCTTACATCCTTAAAATCTACATTCAAGTCTTTGTAAGATACAGAAGAATAACTTAAGAAATATGAGAGAATAGAGATAAGGCAATACTTATATATAACAAATACAAGTACGTTACTATAGCGTTATCCCATACCCCGGTTCTTTTCTCTAATTCCTTAGGATTATGTTTTCAAAATCATTTTAAGCTTAAAATTTCTTTTAAGTTTTCATAAACCTATACTCTGATACCAAGTTGTAACATCTCCTATCTTGAGGCCCGAAGCTAAGCGCTACAGATGGTGCAGTCATCCATAGTATTAACTTCCGGTAACAAAATACGGTAATGTTAACGGTATTCATAATATCAGAAGCACGTGGATATGAAATAAAATAAACACAGATTTCAAAACAGATTTTCTGATTACATTCCAAATCAATATTTCATATTTAGATACATAATCCCAAAATGATTTCTAGGTTTGATCAAATATAATTATTACAAAGTATGCCAAGAGTGACATATGAAGTTGCCTATTGGATGATACAAGTACCAGATAGACATGTTTGTCATAAATACATTATAGCGGAAATAAAACTAAATAGCTCCTATATAGCTAACTTTGCCTCCTACACGTCTTCGGAAACTTATTCGTCCAACCTACTAAACCTGAAAAACCTTAACTCTCAACCTACTCAAATTAAATTTTGAGCACCCGAGAGTTTAAGAAAAAAACATAAAATTCAAGTCAGACATAAAGCCTAGTGTGAATAATACTATTACATCTTAGTTTATTAATATTAAGTAAGAGGTGCTTAGCGGAACGGGTTTCCCCTCACTAATATCCCTTTTTAAAAACATATCTTTTGCAAATCAAATCCTACAATCAAACTAATTATAACAATTAAAGAAAACACACATATATGCCTAAAAATTAGGAAACCAATGGACTATCTATCCACACTATAGTTTTATCTGGCTAACTATTAACCATTGGCTAACTCGGGCTTACCAGACATAATTAATTATTTAACTTCTATTAGACACACTACTGGGCTGACTGTCCTTAACTTTCTTCTTCTAGGGTCAACTGAACCTAATGGTTTTACGGACTCGCTAATAAATTATATTTACTCTATATATTCCCTTCCGTGTGTAACTTTAATTTAATCCCATCTATGATAAGTCCTACACACTGAAAATTTGGACTTATTTTAGCTAGGGGCTAATAGCTAAAGTATATGGCGCAACCCTACACTAGTCCCATCTGGTCTTCTAATACTTAAGTCATAAACTTAGGTTTATCTGCCCTATTCAAATTTCATTTCCTGTCAAATACTTAGAGTTACCTACCCTATTAAAATTTTATTTCCTTGTAGACAATCTTTGTAAATGATTTACCCCTGAAATCATATCTTTATAAATCAAGGAAATTATATATTTTTGCTTTACTCAAAATACTTATGCCATGATATATGCTTTACACAAAACAATCTTGATAAAATCTTATCAATGGGATTATCTATCCCTTCAAAGTAAGTTAAAAACCCTTCTATCTTAGGAGAATTTAGGCCATGAAGCTAAGGTAAAACCTTCGAAACCCTTGTTTAAAAACTTTAAACAATGTTTTTCAAAATCACCGAGAACAACCCTTTCGAAAGCTTTATTAAAACCTTAGATATCCTCTTTTAAAACCATTTTAAACTTGCCTTTGGAAAGCATTAGAAACCCTCCATTCAAATACTCAAAATAAACCTTTCGAAAACATTAAGGATCTCTTATTCGGCATCCATATTATATACCTTTCGAAAGCATTGAAATTCTTCACTTATAATGTACCTTTCGAAAGTATTGGGTTCAAGTAAAAGTTTGTGGATTTCTTCGAAACTATTTAAAAATCATTCCTTTCGAAACCTTCTTGGGTTTAGCTATCAATATAACTAAGGGTCATAGCAGAACAAAGGCGAAAGCATTACTTTCAAAATCATATATCCTATGTAAAAGAAAGAGGATGGTTTCGAAACCAACCATTTCGAAACCATTGCCTTCGAAACCATTTTGAAAGCGGTTAAACTACCCTTTCGAAAGCATTAAGAAGGCAGCTTCAGAGTATAAAGGCGAAAGCACCCTTTCAAAATCCTTGATTTGAAAGGTTTGAATGCGGCATTGTGGGTTTTATCCTTTTGAAAGCTTCTTTTATAACATAAAGGCGGCAACTTATTCGATAGCTCTTTTATATAAACGAAGGCAAGTTTATTAAGTCGAAAGCTAACTCTAACCTTTTTCAAAGCATCATTTATTAGCGAAAATGGTTCAAAGTTAATAAGAGTAGCTTTTACCCATTCAAAAGCATGGTTTTGACACTTTACCTTCCGTTTTTCTCCAATTCACTACATATCAATTGTTTGATATCATGTGCATTGGTTTCAAATAGGTTCTCTAGCGGAGTTATGGTGTCAAAAGCACCAGGTGGAAGTGGCGAAGCAGTAAATTTAAGCAAAACTGATTATTAGCCTTTTAAAGTAATTTCTTTTCAACTAACTTGCCTTATTTGTCAACATATAATTGGTTGCAAATTTTTTTCAAACATTTTTCTAAAAGTGCTATCGAGTTCAGAGATTGTCAATTTAAAAACGTTTAATAATCAAGCTCTTCTCCTTGGTAAACATATAAAATGTTTAAGTCCCTCAACTTTAATAATTTCATAACTATGATAAAATACTTGGGAAAATTCCTCAAAAATCACAATAATTCATTTCTAATATGCTTTCTAGCATATTCAAATTTTAGACCCAAAAACCATTATATAATTGCCGAAAATAATTTAAACCAAATTTAGCTATTTTTTTCATAGAAAATTCATAATAAATCCACAATAACTTAGAAAATTATGAAACTTGAAACCCACTTCTAAAATAATGTTTTGGACCATACATCAAAAACACATGTCATTTGGATGTCATTTAATAGGCTTTTCAAACCTAAACTTATCATAAAATCTTTATGAAGCAACATAAATCATCAATAAGCATATATATCCATTTAAACAATCATATCATGGCATAATATTTGCAAAACTAATTCGGATCTAACTAGAAACCGAAATCAACAAAAATGAGATGTAAGATCATTATTCACCTTGGCTTGGTGCTAAGAAGATTGAGATTTGCTCTTTGATTGATTTGCTTAAGCTTTCTACTTGAATCCTTTCTTTTCTTCTTCTTGAACCTCTTAATGGTGGCCGGCTAAGCTTTGTTTAAGACTATAGTTTTGTTTGTAAATGTTGTAAATGAATGAGAATTGGAGAATATAAGGGTTTAGGGTATAAGGATAAGGATTATTCCTATTTTTCCCTTATCATATTCCTCATACTTACTTAATTTTAATTCTCTTTTGCTTATATTTATTAAGGCACGACCCTATTATTAATTTACAAATCTCAATCCCTTAACCATCTACATTATTTCATTTAATTTATCTAATTAAATGCTCTAAATAATGTTAGTCAAAATTAGGGTCATTACATTTTGCGGGCTCACCAATAACCTATCTCTACTCTATGTTTTCCTTTCTTTATGTAACCTTCTTTTAGTCTTACCCATGACACTGCCCTACAAATTGGAATCTTAGACTTATATTAGCTAGGGGATACTAGTTAAAGTATAGGGCGCGACCCCACACCAGCCTCATTTGGTTTTCTAATATCCGAGTCATTCTCTTTGTAAAATTCTAGGTTAACTACCCTATCTATATTTCTTTAAAAACAAAATCTTTGTAAATGATTTAACCCTTGAAATCATACTTAAAACAAGGAAAACCTTAGTCCATTACTAATCTCAAAATACTTATGCCATGATATATGCTTTACCAAACATTACTGATGAACTCGAAATCATTAAGGTCTTCGACCTTTTCAAAACTTAGGCTATAAGGCCAAAATATGTAATACCTTTACAATTATAAGACTCGACGATGTCATCACCATTAAAGATCTTTGCCTACTCAAAAGCATGTCGAAGTCTTTTTTTTAAAAGGTGTCAAAATAGCATTAATATTTTTTCATAGATAGCAAGCCATCGATGTCATTTCAACACCCCATCGATGCCTTTACGCAGGGTATCAGAATGGTATTGTGTAAAGCCAGGTAGGTGAAAGTTGCATTTTCTAGTAGTATATATAGAGTGTGTTCAACCAATCAATTAGTGTTAGAATTGTGCAATATACGCTATAGGGGGGTGAATCGGATATTTAAAATATTTTGCAGATAACCAGATAAAAAATGCAGAAACGTAAATGTGAAAAATAAAGAACACATAGACATACCTAGCTTCGGTCATTAACCCGTTAGTGTCTATTGCTTCTCATAAAGTTACTACTAGGGTTATATATTCGAATCTTACAATAGCTGTAAACTCGCACTCTTTGCTAACTCGAATATACTAACTCTACTTGAACTCAATAACCTGAGATCGGAATCCTCGAACTACAAACTTGTAGCTCAATCCTAGATAAAAACTAAAGTTCAAATTTAGACAAAAAATACAAAACAAAACACAATAAATAAAATGAAAAACAATAATAACAAAAGAATAAACTCCCCTCACTTAAAATCACGTACGTTCCTTCTTTTACTCTAAACCCGTCCCCTTCTTCGTTTTCACTTTAAAAAAAAAACGAATGCTCCTTCCTCAATTTGAAATCACTCATCTCCTTGACAAAACCTGATGCCGCACCTACTACCACCCACTACTAACATCGCTAACTTTGCCTAAGGTCAATTGCCGCAGTACTTGCTTTGAATCAAAAGCTCTGCTGCGATTTGATTTGAGAGTTCTCGAGATCTGGGAAGTCGCGATGGATTCTGGAGCTGCTTGCTTTGTCGATGATCACGTTGCCTCATTTGGAGTTATTTGTGTTGATGGTCGTGAATTGCTGAAGCTAGTCACTTGCTTTGATTATTGGTGATGAAGCTTACCATGATGGAAATTTAGGGTTAACGATGATGAGCTTGGCTACCTGTTTGAAATCAATGCTGACTTTGGAGTTGAATATGATGTATGAGTTACCGATGTGGATAATGGTGTAGATAATGGCTGTGCATGGTTGAAGTTGGTTGTTGAGAGATCTGTGTTACTCTGACCAGTTGTAATATTGATGTTGATGAACTGAGTTGTCGACCTAGATGATGAAAGTTGCTGGTGATACTGAAGTTGAGAGATTGTGTTGTTTTGATTACTGTTCCTCCTGAGTTATTGTTGCCTTAGATTACTTCGTGGAGTTTAATCAGATAATAGCCTTTGGATAATGTATTGAGCAATTTTGGCGTGGAGAGTATTTTGTTTGTATCCTATGATTTTTCCTTTTGTGTTCTTGAGTTTGTATAGGCTCAGGAGGAGATGCATAAGTATGGAAACATATATTGAAGAGGATATCGAGGAAGATATTGATGTGTGAGATATTTTTTTTTTTTTAAAACCAAGGAGAACCCGGCGGACCGGTAAACTTCTGAGGAGGGTATAGTAAAGCCGTCCGCTGATCCAAGCCCCCATACCCCCGGGTAAATTTATATAGAATAAGAAAGCGCATGGTAGGAATCGAACCTGGGTCTTTTTACCAGAACCTAAGCCTCATTTCCACTGCGCCGCACCCGCGGACAATTTGTGAGATAGTTAGTTTCCCTATATATAAAATACAAATTAATATAAAGGGAAATAAATTCTATTGTATCTTCCAAAATATATCATCTAATTGTGTATCCAATTGCTTCCGATTTGTATTTGTTTCACTTTATATATACAACCCCTTATTGTGTATAAATATATTTCTTTCGGTTTATATATGCACCCTTTTATTGCACTAAAAGGAAACTTCTCCATAACCAGTGTATTTTATAAAAAACTTGTACATCTACAACACTAGAAAAACACATTAAATAAAAATATATTTATTAATCTCAAAAGCAAATTAATTGCAATATCTCACAATAATTTTTTCAAATAATAATAAACACATATTATTTTTACAGATAAAAATAGATGTGTTTGGTATGTGATGTGTTGATTGAAAAAATAATAAATAACAAGTTGATTGAAAACAAAATTGTGCTTTGATAATTTTTTAATTGTAACATACTCTGAAATCAAGTATAATAATATATTTCTTATCATGAAATAAGATGAATACTCCATAATCTCCCCATTTGATGATAACAAACAACAAGTTAAGATTTGATAAGTGTAACACATGTTGAGTGTGTATTCGCATCATAAAATCAAAATCATAGCACGATGTTTCAATATGTATAACATGCTCCTCCTACATATGTGTCATATGAGTTCAAGAATAAAATATTTCTTTCAATATTAATAGTGAATTCACATTGTCACCAAATCTTAACTGCTCTCTCCCCCTTTTGTTTTCATCAAAAATATAAATATCAAATTAACGCGATGAGAAAGTGATACTAAATGATGAAACTCGATGAAAATATGATAATAAATATTTAATGAAAAATCAACCATAAACCATAGTAACTATACTGGTCAATGTCATATCCCATGAGTGGAAAGAGAGTGACAAAATAAATGTAGTTATATGTAGTTCAAATGACGTAGCTCGTAAGGTATTACGTACTTAAATAGCTCATTTCTAATTCATTTTGAAATCAAATTAGAATAACTTATCCCTAACTCATCGTAGGTGGGATCAGGAACCTTTCATTTATGCATTGTCATAAGGTCTCTTAGATTAGGATGGACGTTACTTGTACCGACACACTTATTTTATAGGCATGTTGGGGCATAGGGAGTCCGTTATATCATATATTTAATTTTTTAATTGCCATTAGTTTCAACAATCAATTTTGGATATGTTAATTTAGCCAACTCATATAAGGACAAGAATAATAGTAAAAAGAAAGAAAGTAAGGTGAATCGATAGAATATGATAGCCGTAACGACCCAGAATTTTATCGCTTTGGTTTGAGAATATTTGATTTATTTTAAATATTCAATTAATGGTTTTATTAATTAAAATACCCTATTTTAATTAATCAATATGATGGTGAAATTGTTTTCAAAATGTGGTTACAAATAAAATTAGTTCAAAGAAAAATAAAAAATGTGATCGGAATTTTCTCTCTCGATTTTTCATCATCTAAAAGTTATCGGAAATATTGTAAATACATAAGCATATATTTATACACATTTACAAATAATATATACAAGGTTAATAAGAGTAAATTGTAAATTATATATGCTTAAGTAAATATAAAATGAGATGTGACATATAACCAAAACTTTAAAATAAAATAAAATAAAAGAATGTAATGTCACGTTAACACATAACATCATGATACAAGATCATTCTATTATCCAATATATTTTAAAATGTGTGGTGCTTTGATGGATCAGTGGATGTGATGAAGGGGGACCAAGATGGTGAGAGGAGGGAGTGATGATCTGGCGCAATATTTGTGGAGGGTATGTACTTAATGGGTAATTTGGTAATTTCAATTATAAAAACAATTTCAAAAATTTCTCTCTCATTTTCCATTTCATTTTCCTTTTTCAAAACTTTATCTTCTTTCTTAAGTTCAAAACCTTTTAATGACTTCCATTTTTTTCTTTTTCCGAAGTTAAAAGTCATTTCTGTTTCCACTTTAATCCTTTAAAACTTATTAAAAACCTTTATTCTTTCTATACCTCTCCTCCTTCAAAAGCAAGCTCACACAACTTGTACACTATCATGGCTGAGCCCATATACCCATAGGCCGAACCCAAAAGCTCTTCACATGACCAAAATCCAATTTTTACTTAAAAGAATCCAAGATCTAAGGCCGATCCAAGTTGTAATGTTAATTCTAGTCAATTTGGTTAGCTTTGGCAAGTAAAACTCACTTCTTTTAGGAAGTTTTAACCTTTATTTTGTTGTTAATTATTGTTACAAATAATAATTTGTCTGATGGATTATAGTATTGATTTGGTTTGGTATATATGTGCTTGTATGCCATGATGTAATTAGACTTGAAAATTGAAATCAAATGTTGAGAATAGTTAGAATGTTATGATTTTTCTTATGGCTTGTTGATTGACATGTGAATATATGTTTATGTTCATGTATATGCTATATATTCTCAAGAAAGTTAGCACCTTGATTTGTATAACCGACTTAGGGGTCCTTTGGTTTTAAAATCATGTTAGATATTTTAATTTACTAGAAAAAGTTTCAAAGTTTAAGATTTTATTTTTAGTTTTCAAACCTTCATACCATGTTTATAAAGTAAGTCAAAAGCTTGAAGAGTGTTAGACTACTAAAACTAGATTAAAATGTTATGTTATCCATAGCAATCGTCGCTATGGATGTAGTTCGAGAAATCGAACATTTTTTCTAAAACTAAAAGAGTTTTCATCTAAAATTTTTTTGAATAAGTTTTTCAAAATATATTCTAAGTATAAAAGGGTAATTATTACTTACTAATTTAAGTATGAGTTATAATGGTTATTTAATTGATTAATTAAGTAAAAATAATTAGTAACTAATCACTAATTAAGTGAAAGCAATTAATTAATTAAGTATGATAATTATAATTAGTTAATTAAGTAAACATTAATTAATTATAAATTAAGTAAGGTTTAATTATTTAATTAATTATGATTTAAGTAAGTTTTTAATTAACATTAATTATTAATTAAGTAAGGTTTAGTTATTAATTAATTATTAATCAAGCAAGGTTAACTATTAATTAATTGTTATTGAATTAAGATTTAATTAGTTTAAATTAAGATTTAATTGTTATTTAATCAAGCTTTAAAATTATTTTAAATCAAGTAAATAAAAGTTTTAACTTTGATTACTTTATTTCCAAGGATGAGTTTTGTTTAAAAGCAGCTTTCTTTTATAAGTGAATGAGTTTAAAAATAAGGGATTCTCTTTGTCTGTGCCATTAAGTAGCCAAATAAATATGAATACTTTATTGATGAAACCAATTTAATAGAATTAATCTCCATTATGCTATAATTTAATTGGATAGAATATTAATCAGTGGCGGAGCCACTTTATTGCTGAGGGGGTCACGTGACCCCCCTAGAAAAAAATTAAAAACGTAACAAAAAAATTAAAAACCTAAATTTTCAAGTCGCGGCTCTCCTTTTCTCCACAGTCAGAAGCTAATGCTTCTCTTCTCCTTAATTGTAGATCGCAACAAGCTCCAGCTTCAATCTCAAAACCTCTCCTACACACGCGGGCGGAAGCTCCCTCTTCTCTGCCAACACCTACGGACATCACTATCGCTTAGGTCGAGCTCCTCTTCCGACTGCACCTTAGGTCAAGCTCTTCAATATAGGTAACCCTAATTAATTCACACTCCGCGTAACCTAATTTGCGCAATTTGTTTGATTTAAATGTAAATTGTTTTAGGTTTAATTTATTTATTGTAATTTGTTTACTGTAATTAGTTTAATTTTTAGATACGAAAGTTTGTTTCCTCAAAACCCTAATTTGTTTACTGTAATTAGTTTAATTTGAATGCAAGTTTTGTAATTTGATTTATTCTTCTTTGATTTTTTAGTAATAGGTTGAATGCTGATTTATTCTTTAAGTTTGAACCACTAAAACATATTAAAATGTTGTAGGCATATTTCTTCCTATGCCTTTGCTGTTTGCTGTGTTTTTTAGTAATAGGGAATTATTTGTTTGTTGGTTTGAAGCTGCTGCTTAACAAACAAAATGAACAATTTTAATGAAGATTGCAATACATTTATCTATTTATTCAGATCTGCAACATATTTCAAAAGATCGTTTCATGAAGTTGGATCTTCTAAAATTTCTATGCCTTCTAATAGTATCGCGAACAATGATACTCACGACACTATTATTCAAAACTTAGTAACTCGAAGTCGTACTCATATTGATTCATGAGTTCTTTTACGCTAATTAAATAATTGACAAAAAAAAGATTTTCGGGCCTAGCGTCCCCGAACCCCCTACCTTACTACATTGTGCCCTCCTCAACCACAAATCCTAGCTATGCCACCGATATTAATGACATGTGTTTAGCAGAATAAATCTCCATTCTACTATAATTAAATTAAGTAGATTATTTGGACATTCAATTAGCAGTATAAATCTCCGCTCTGCTACTATATTGATTTGGTCATTGAATTGTATGCTAGTAAATTAATATAGGATAAGTGATGGATTAGCTAGTGATTTCTAATTGATTTTATTTACATATATGTTGGCTTATGTAAATACTTGTAACATGACTTGGAAAGTCTAATTTAATTTACTGGTAACTTGATTTAGTACCATTGTGGTCACTAAGCCTCTTTTGGTTTTGTAAAGTTATGAATTTAGATTAACTTCAATTTTATTTAACAACTTGAGGTTAAGTGTTTATATAATTATAAAAGATGTTTAAAAGTTAGTTAATTAACTATTTTATTGAAATTGTTTTAAAGTAAGATGATTAATTATACTATTAAGGATATTTTAAAGTTGATTAATTATTTGGTTAACGATGTTTAAATTTAATTAGTTATTTTGAAAATGATGGTTTAGAGTTAATTAATTATTTAATTATAATTTTTAAAGGAAATCAAGATTTTACTTAAAAAAGGATTTAATTTAAAAAGGAGATTTTTAAATGATATTTGGTAAAGGATATTTTATAAAGGATCTTTATAAAGGAATTTTGAGGGAAGATTTATAAAAGATTTTTATAAGTAGAAGGAACTTTATAAATCATTTTAGAGATTTATAAAAGAAGATTTATAGATTTATTTGGAGATTTATAAAGGTATTTGTAAAATATAAATGGGCTTATAGAAAAGGAAAATTTTGTAAAGGAATGAGATTTGTTTTGACCATTTAATCCTTCTTAATTATGGTGGTGCGGAAGCATTCTTTACATACTTAACACCGAAGGATAAACGGTTTGATTTCTAGTAAGAAATGTTTTAAACGCTGCTTGTTTAGCACATTTAAAATATGAATTTGGAAAATAGGAAACGTTTCCTTAGTTTTGTTAATATACTTATACCATTGATACTAGTATAGCAGCACGCAAAATGCATGCTTGTATAACTTCGCTTATGACCATACAGGTTTAAAAACAATTACAACACTACGAAAAAAGAAAACTAAACAGTTTCCAGCAACTCTCATTTTATTCATCACCTTAAATAACACAACATACACAACTTGACAACAAAAATCTCATAATGCAGACATAGACCATTCAATGAACTCAAAGTCAATAATCTAACCGTCGATCTTAATAGCTTTAACCTCCGGTTTCTTTGATCTTCTCCTTGGGCACAATGACAGTGAGAACCCCATTCTCCATGGTTGCTTTAACATGATCCATCTTTGCTTCCTCTGGCAGCATGAACCTCCTCATAAAATTCCCACTGCTCCTTTCTACCCTATGCCACCTTTACAGGATTAAGCGACATCCACTCCTAATGATTAAGCGCCATTGGCATTAATTGAATTAGTGACCAAATTGTATTGATTCAAAATTAAATAAGCTTACTAACTTTGCATAGTTTATTAAATTAAAAATAACGGATCACTGTAATGCATTCCAATCAACCATATAATAAGTCCAATCAATCAACATGTTAGAAAAGGCTATAATTTTATTTATGTAATTAATTGTTTTATTAACCACTGAAAACTAATACGAAAAAAACTATTTTTTGATAATATATATTTGTGAATTCATTATAAAAAAGGGTTAAAACACACCAAGCTTTGTACGTTACACATGATCACTTAAAAAGTTGAATATAATAGATTAGTTTAAGCAGGAATGCAAAACTAAACCTGTTTGTTTACTGACCATATAGTTTTTGAATTCATTTAGTCAGAATAAACACATAAATTTAAAATAAAAAATAATTTACCCACTAAGGTTTCCACATTATTCTAGAAACGAATTTTACAAATTTGTGATACTTTTACTTCCTACTACTTTATGGGAATCAAATTCATTTTAAACATCATATAACATTGAACAAATAATTCATAACTAATTTCCTTATCAAATCTGTCAATTGAGAAATATATCAATTTACTCAACAATGTTTTTCATACTTGGTTATCATGTACATATATATGTAGCTATGATCTCAAAATTATTCAAATAATATTTAAAGGCAAAAGTGAATTTGAATATTATTCCTTACACATTAATGTCAGGATCAATGAAACTTATTTTTCATGATAGCCACGACCAATACTTATTCTTCTAGGCCGATGGTTGGCAAGAGGACCATGAAATCCGAGCAACTGAATTCAAAGGAAACAGTGCATTAATATGGTTAAAATATGAGAAAATATAAGTTGGCTTGTATCATATTTTAAGAAGACTGATATTTGTACTTATAATGAACACATATTTACCCATAGACTGATATTCCATTTGTCTAAGTTATTGGACAATTATGTATAGATAAACAACCAAACATTATGAGTGCTCTCCCCCTCTGCATGATGACTCGTTTTCCGATAAAAAGATAAACAACCAAAAATTTGTGGTTCATTGAAGATATTCTGTTTGTCTAAGCTGTTGGACAATTGTTTATCCAAATTATTTTAAAAATAGTTCTACATATTACAAAACTTAGTTCAATTGTGGATACTATTAAGAAAATGTTACAATTCTAAATTGCCCTCACATGATGCCAGATTGCTTTGATGAGCTTATGGAGGCAAAATTGTTTATTGGTTGTTCATCAAGTGTAATATTTGTCTTTACATAATACTTTCATTGTTATTTTGAATTTGTCAATGTGATTTTGAACTCAATGTAGTCCTATGTGGGATCCGTGCAAGGATATCAGTGATTGGAAGAATAAATATATTGTCAGCCTAAGATAATGGAATTGATAAAACTACAAAATTTTCAAATTTCAACATGTACCAGCAAATATAATCAACCTATAAGAGAAAATATATTGTCTGGTCTAAGGGTCTTCTTACGTAGCTTCGTGAAGTCACAAATGAGAACAACTACCTTGATTATCTATGTTTATTTAATGTTGGATCAAGTTCATCTACCAGCATCTATGGCTATTCAATCTTTAATCTGATAAAAAAATGTACTATTTTCAGCCCAAAAGCTTTAGTTCATTGAATTGCCTATTCACGTTATTTTCTCTCATTTCTTCTCCAGTTTTATCATAGAGTTCCAAAAGTAATATAAAATCACTCTGTTATTTTTAATTATCAAAAGTAATTAAAAAAAATCAAATAGACGATAATCATGGGGACAATACATGTATATTAATAACTTTCAAGTTAGAACTCTATGTCATCTAAAAACGTACAACGCTACCTTGAAAATTTTGCATGATACCGTTCGTGCTAAGATATAGCTATCCCGATAAAAAAGTTATTCGCTAACCTAGAAATATTTAAATATTTAGATAAGAGACGCGACTAACATGATACTTTATTTGATTCAAGAGGGAATATTTATTGGACAACATTGAGTGTTCTGAGTTAGGTAGTGAAGATAAAAGTAAAATAACTTATTTGGATGTAAAAAAATAGATAACAAAATTGAACTTAGGTTGAATAACGATTTAACAAACATAGGGGAACGATGTACATCCATAACTAAAATTGAGATAGCCTTGTTACCAGTAGATAGATTAAAACAACCGACAGACCCAATTTCCATTCAAAAACTCAATTTACTATAAACTAAAAATGTACAAAAAATAAATTTATATAACAATTAAGTCAATTCAGCTAAATGTTAGCAAATCTACGTCAAATTATATTAGTTCAAACCGTTACAAACGAAACTACTTCGACCCGCTAGACTGAAAAAGCCTTATTGCTCCTAGCAAACGGATCCCTCGTCCATTCATGCGATTCAAAAATACAATTTAAAAAAAGTTAGTTATATTTTTTGAAGAAGAAACTAAAAGTACATAGTTGATATAATATGAATTGAGTCAGCGGGTCCCTTGATTTAAAGTTAAAATGGTACCTTATTTTATCTTTCTCGTCCACTTCATCATTCCATGTACCATGTATACAAAACTAAGCATCAACAATCACACTGAAGGTTAATTCAACAAATACTCAACAACATTAACATTTCTACTTTAATTCATTTAAACTGAGCAAAAAATTCAAAGCATAGCAGGACATCAAACATTAAATGAAGAAAAAGTTCAACAACTAACAAAGCAAACAGAGTCGTAGTCAAATTTGAATGAACCGAGTTGCGGCAGTGCAAACTATCGAACTGTAATGAAATATGAAAATCTAGAGTTGAAAATTTAATCTGAGTATATGTCAAAATACTGTTGAAATATGAAACTATCAAACTCAAAAACTATCGAACGCAGTTTTGACAGTTCAGATCACTTCGACCATATCTCAAATTTAATTTGATTAAACCCATACGTACAACATGAGTCTAATCGAATCATAAAGTTAATTCGAATTGGTAATTGAAAATCTGGAGTTGGTGAAAGAGTTGAAGAGAAGTAACCTGAAGGAGCGCGAGAGAAGATGCTAAACATGACATCGACGATGAGGGAATGTGGCGACGATGAGGGAGGGCGACGCCGGTGGAAGTTAAATTTGTAAATAATTTGGAATGTTAGCGGTGCAGACTTAGAATTGGATTTTGAGGAGCCGAATTTGGGAAAGTATGGTAATTGGGGAAGAAAGAGCATGTTAGGGTTCATGAAGTGGAAGGGTTTTTGGAATTACTGAGGGCATTTTGGGAATTACGAAAAGACACGGTTGAAATTAGTTGGTTGAATTTTCATTATTAGTAGTAGAGATAAGTATTTAATGTTTTCCAAGTATTGAAAGAAATATAAGAGGTTTATGAATATATCTTTGTAAAGGTATTTCTAATCAAATAATTGAAAGAGACTAGGATTTATGAAAGATTAATTAATAAAGGCTTAGTGGATCCCACATGGAATTAAATCTATGTTTGTTTGATTGTTTGACATTTAAATAACCGACTACCAAATCTTGGACAAATATAACTCTGGAAATATCTAGGAGAAACATGGGGGTTATATGGCACAGTCATCTTCGATGATGTTGTACTGTACATATAAATCTCGTTTTGTTCTCCAAGGATAAATGATAAGGAGATCCGTCCACTTAAATGCTAGGGATGATCCCCGATCCTATGTATTGGCTGTATATTTTCAAAAGAACCGGGGTTGAGTTTACCGAAAATTATCGAATGTTGGTTCGAGGAGACCGACATTGGATAAGTATGAATTATCCGAAAACCACTTCGATCCAAACCAAGCGTTCGAATCGAAGACATCTTTAAGATGATGGTATTGAAGATGGAGCTCTTTGAATTGTAAGGCTACTTGTGAGTAATCCTGAGGGTGATTCTAAAAGGATGTAGTAAAAGTAGTGCATTCTGTTTGTTCATATCTTGAACAACTTGTATGGATGAATGCTGACATTGCATTGTCGCTTGGAGGGTAGTGTTAACATTCCAAGTGGGATCGCTATCTAAAAGATAAAATGTAGCCTCAAGCCTCATCAACCGAGAATGACTAAAACATGGAATATGCCGTAAGGTTATATGGGCCACACCCATTAGGGTATTGTCATCGCCCTTCTAGATTATTATTTATGGATTTGGTTGTGCATGAGAGCTCTCAAGATAAGGTTGCAAAGCAACCGGGGTGATGAAATATTCGGTGTTATCCAGCAATGGGTAGGCCAGTCTGGCCATGCAGGGCTCAATAGGTTTGGCTGATTTAGTTTATATTTTATTTCAAGTGGGTAATCATATTTATGCACTTGATTTTAAGTTGGTTAATGAAATTTTCGAGCGAAATTGTTTTGTTGGATCACCAATAATGTAATCAATCTTTTCTTTTTTGTCAAATAAAAGTTGAGTTGTGAATTTTGATAATAATTCATCCCCTCTTTTAGTTATTAATGGCCTTAGACAATCTTCCTAGTTCATCGGACCATAGTTCATCATTTTTAGAGTTAAACGCTGCTACCTATGAGGAAAGTAAAGCAGAAGGTATTTTGACCAACTTCAAAATTAGCGGTTATGAATTCATGATCCCTTCACCCTCTGGGTGCATTCGTTTGCCCTAGAAGGGTAGATATCTTTAACCTTAGAGCACATTCGGTGTGGTCTTTACCTTAATCTTCACCCACTTATCAAAGAATGGTTAGCTGCTATTTGTTTATCCCTAATCCAGTTAGCCTATGTATCTTATTATTTTTGACTTGCATCTATATTCTATATGTTGAACACTTGACCCCTCCTTCTTGTCACAAGCTGTTCTTCTTGTATTCAGTATGCTAGAGTCTTTCCTCATTTTCAAGGTATGAAATCTCTCTTTTCGACTACTCCTCATAAGACTTATAGGTGGGCGGATCAATTTTTCTTTGCTTCTAACCAGGATGGCTTTGTTCCTTTGTTTCAAGAGCCTGACACTACACTGTCCCTTCCTTTCTTCAATTCCTTTAATTTTCTTTTTTGTACTGATTTATGTCTTCTTTTATTTTTAGCCTACCTTCGCGACTTCACTAATGACAAATGTGAGCTGTTTGTAACATACAAAGAGACCACTTAGTTTTGGTGATGATGGAAGGGTTCGAACCTTTTTACGAAAACCCTACCGTGCATATATAATTTTTTGCAGGAACATCATCTTTTCTCTCAATCTACTTTTGTTTATGATTTAGATACTTCTACACCATAGGGTATATTTTAGTCATGTATTTTTTATTTAGATTCATTCTCGTATAAATTTGCAATGCGTTGTTATTTGAACTACATAGGCACAATGTCGAAATTGGCCGCTACTTTTAGTTCATGAAGAAGGTTGAGAAGAAACGGCCAGTGGAAGATCTTATTGCGCTAGAGATTGCTAATAAACAGCCAAAGAAAGTCGCTCCTCTCCTCCTTCACATTCTCTTACTGTTATTGCGATTCCTGTGCTGCCCATTGGTATGCTTCCAGCTTCTTCCCGCTTTTTGATTATCCCAGAAGAAAGTGCCGTTTATGATTTAATGGAGCAAATGGGGAATTTACTGATTGAGGATCTTACTACACTGTCTCCTGCCTCGTTACCTTCCCCTAGCTTTCCCACTAGGAAGATATTCTTCAGCTTGCATCATTTTATTTTTCAAGTTAGTTTTAGTTAGTTTTTCCTCTTTTTTACATTATAACATCTATACTTTCAAGGTATTGCCCTTGCAATGAAACTAAAAAATCGGCTTGAAGTTTCAGAGTCGGCATTGGCTAGTGCTAGGGTAGATAATTCGAAGTTGAAATAGATTGTATGCTGCCTCTCTTTTCATCGAGTTGAGGTATAAGAGAGAAGCATGCTATAAGACAAAACTGGAGGAGGCTACTAAAAAAGTTGAAGAGCTGGATCCATGGGCCACAAAGGCATAGAAAGATGTTGGAAAATTAGAAAGGAAGGCTAAAAGATTGGAAGAGGCTTTCCAAGGCAGAGAAAGATTTGGACTCCATGAACTATAACATTCTTTACAAGATTTACGGCCAGGGGAAAGAAAGTTCTATGTGAATCGCCTTGATGAGGTAGAAGCATAGGTCAATTTGGACTTTAAAAGAGAACCCAAACTGATCAAGGATTCACTAGGATAGTGCAGAAAAAAGTGGGCTCAAGAGCGCAACGACTTTCCAAACTCCTCTTTAAGGTCAACGCAAGTAGACATTATGCTAGATGAATCTAATGCTGAGATGGACGCAACTAATGCAGATGTCAAATCTAAGGGAACGTTACAGTGATCCTCTACCATTGTAGAAGTAAATATCCGAACCTTTTAGTTTTGGGCTATTTTTGGGAATTTTCGCCTTCTGTATATTTTTGTTATGCTGTATCTTTTGATGTGAATTGCACCACTTTTATTTTCCAAAAATTCTTTAGCTCTTACATGTGTAAATAAATGTCTCGTGCATGAAACAACTATCCTTTTTCCTTTCAAGTATTAGTCTTTTATCTTGCTATTTTGTGTTTTCTTTAATGTTTTTATTAGCTATAGTAGTATCCTTTAAACGCGTACTATTTTTCCTTTTAAGTAAGAAACGTAGGCATTGATAAACCTCTTTTGTTAATGTCGTATGAAGGGGGTAGTTTAGCACAACATTTTAGGGAGTGTATTAAGCGCCTTAAAAAATAGGCCAAGGAGAGGTTATCGGCAAGAACCGCCTTTGTGTGTAAAAGGGAAGCTGTACTTGAAAAGACCATTACACAATTGAAGAAAGAGTCTCAAGAGCTCATGTTTAAAATCATCAAGTTATGCATGAAACGAATGCTCTTATGACCTAGTATTGCATAAATGAGGCTCTTCGTTAGAGAAGGAACTGTTCCTTAGGCCATCCCCATTTGTTATGGTTTAAAAATAGACTTAACCAAAGGCGAGAGTAGTATCTTTTGATGTACTTTTGTCCTTTTGATTGTATAAAACGTTATCATGGTTTAAGTATCGTTTTAGTTTTTATTCGTAGTTCATGCGTTTTTCATATTTATTTCGTTTGGACGCTCGTCCATTTCTTACTTTGTTATTCTATAATTTTAGGCTACTTTTACTTTTCTGAACAAAACTTCTCTAGATGCCCATAATGAACGCAACAGTCTTTCTCGCTTTCTTTACAGTTCTTGCCTTATGAAGCAAGCATCATCCAATGTCCTTGAGACTTACAAAGCTTGAATTAAAGAGCTCAAGGTTGATTAAGGACAAAGAATTAATCGTAGATGAAGTTCGAGAGGAACTACATGTCAAATAAAAAGAACCAACAAGAGAGTTTGAAGAATCTAGACAGGCTAACGCCCAGCAGTATAATTCCATCACTAAACAAAGGGCTTACTTAGCATCTGCACATGAAAGAATACAAGAGTTGGAAAAAGGAGCTACTGCATAGGGGTGCACTGTGGATTTGGGGAAGCTATATGTCGCTTCCTATAAAGGCAATATTAAGACTTTGAATAGTACAATCGAGGAACTATGGATTATGTGATTACCGTTTTTGCTCGCCAGCTGCGTAGTAGCTTAGCTGATGAACGTTAGAGGTGATCTACTGAACGATGGAGGCAGGTTTGCATTAATGGACATTGGATTATCATCTCTTCAAGCCTAATCTCTCTTTAGCTAATATGGGTTTGTAATATATTGAAGGTTCTATGTCTTAGGTCAATAGTGATTTTCTATGGTGGTCCTACCAGTTTGGATGAAGGGGCATTTGGTTTATTGGTATTTGGTAGTAAGAAGATGTATTTTAGGTAGAGAAGCAACTTGTAGATTACAATTTTAGGATAAGGATGCGGTGTTTATGAAGTACAAGGGAGTTTTATGGCAAAGTAATTTGCTTGGGGCTCGGCCCTCATTTTAGCGCCAAAATATTAGTGTGATTTTTCATCCTCATAACCCCAATTTATTTGGTAAAGCGATTACAATGCTAGATGTTTTCCTAATTGAGAATTAAGAAATTTAATTGATATTAAAATTGTCTTTAGAAGAAGTAATCGTGTGGCTAAAGCTTACAAAATCATGTAGATGCACTTTAATTGTTTGTTAAAATGTCAATTTCGATATGACATCCTTTTAATGTAACCCAAACAAAACCAAGCAGAAAAAACGAGATGACTGGAACAAGTAAAGTAAAAAGACATAAAAATTTACGTGCCTCGAATTTTGATAAAATCTTACATTCACGGGGCAACCCCTTCTTCTATTCTTTATTTCATCGTACCATTTTTACATGATCCCATAGGAAAGAATATATTTTTGAGTATAAAGCTTGGAGAATCCAAGTGCCCTACTCTTCTGCTACTATAGTAACTTTCTTTTTGTAGCTAAGGTTCTTTTACGTGGGTTGTTGATGTTACATCTTTACATTCTTCCTTCGTTGTTAGTTGTTGCCATGTGTTCTTCATCCATTGATTACAGTAATGTACATGGATTGCTGACATGGCTGTAGGTGGAAATGTTTGCCTTTGGTGGAAAGATTTGAATTTTTAGGATGGTTTGAATTTGAAATGGTGTGCCCGAAGTTGTGAAGTGGTTAGTTTGTGCTTGTTTTGATACTCTGTGCTGTGCAAGGTGTTGCGATTTGATGTAGTGCTTCATTTTTGAATTGCTTAGACACTACTTCAATATGGGGATGGTAGCATAGTCCTCTATATTAGAGTACTTCAGATTGGGTTTAATGGTGTGACTAGGCTTCAAAAGTGGCCGCGTTGTCTTACTTATTGAGTTGTGCATTTTGGCTTTGATTATTCCTAATGTTGTGCTTGGTCATTATTTTGGCTAGTGCAATGTAGTATGGCTTTAGGAGGGTTGAAGCAGTTTGGTTGCTGCGTAATATTGTCATCCTACACAAATGCGATGGCATAGTTCTCAATGGTCCAGTTATGATAGTAAAAATCTGGAGTACTTACAACCGTGCAGTTCTTCTATGCTGAGGCGGTTTCTTATTTCAAATTTTTCTTGGGCATGTGTGTTGTTTACTTACTTGTTGTTTCATGAAAGCATGTTTTCTAAATTTTCTTTCGATCCGACTTTGATACTACGACGGTAATTGTATATGGATTATGGGCTGTTTAGTTGTGTCGAATTTGTTTTGCTGGGCTTCGTATATTTTGTCTTGTGTAGTTCCTTTTAATCAAGATGTGGATCATCTTGTCTTCTCATTGTTTTATGTAGTTTGTTGCTTTATACACCTAAACCTTAACTTGTATAGCACTTATTTGTAGCATAAAAAGTGGGTGTAACTTTAGCCTCAAAGTCTGCGCTAATGTATATTGGGGCGGACTTGTCAGCTCGTACCCACTTTTTCGAGTTGTCTAATCAATCATTTCACATTTAATACCCTTTACATGTGTCTCGTTGTGATTTTCTACTTTTTCTGATCGTTGATATACAGATCGCTTCGTATTTCAAGAAATATACTTAGTTATTCGTGAAAGATAGTTTTTATCCTTAACATCTAACGGTCGTAGTTTTTTATGCTGTTTGAGTTCTAGGGTGAAGATTTCTTTTAGCACACACATACACACAGATACACACACACACACACACACACACCCACACACACATCCTCCCCTTTTTTTACTTGTTCAGAAAAGGAAAACCCATACAAGATATTGTGATTTTGCATCATTTTCTCTTTTTCAGGCTTCAATCATCCATAATTGCAAGTTAATCTTTTTCTATTTTCTTCTTCTCCCTTTTTTATTTGGTTTTTCTAGATTGGTTTGGTCGATTTAATTTTTATTTTGTTTCAAGTGTAGGTAATTATATATATAGAACACATACTCGCTTTTAAGTTGTTTGATGAAATTTTGGAGCAAAATTGTTTTGTTGGTTCACCAATAACGTAATCAGTCTTATGATTTTCGTCAAATCAAAGTTGATTTGTGAATTTTGATAATAATTCACTCCTCCTTTAATTATCAATGGCCTCCCTAGTTCATCAAGCTGTAGTTCATCATTTTTAGAGTTAATCTCCACCATCTATGAGGAAAGTCAGGTGGAGGGTATTTTGACCAACTTCGGAATCAGTGATTATCAGTTCATGATCTCTTCACCCTCAAGGCGCATTCATCTGCCCTCAAAAGGGTATATCTCTTTGACCTCAGAGCACATTTAATGTGGTCTTTATCTCTCTCTTCACCCATTTATTAAGAGATTAGTTGTTGTTGGTTTACCCCTAATCCAGTTAGCCCCAATATCTTATTACCTTTTGACTTGCACCTATATTCTATATGTTGAATGCTTGACCTCTCCTTGTCATGAGTTGTTCTTCTTGTATTCAATGCGCAAGAGTTTTTCCTCAGAGTGCGTTTGGGTTTTTTATGTTCAAGCTATGAAATCTCTCTTTTCGACTACTCCCCGTAAGACTTATAGATGGGTGGATCAATTTTGTTTCTAACCAGGTTGGCTTCATTCCTTTATTTCAAGAGCCTGGTACTACACTGTCCCTTGCTTTCTCTAGTTCCTTTAATTTTCTTTTCTACACCGACTTACGTCTTTTTTCCTTTTAGCCAACCTTTCCGACTTCACTTAAGTTGAATATGAGTTGCTTGTAACAAGCATGGTGGTAGCACTTAGTTTTGATGATGGCATAAGGGTTCGAACCTTTTTACGAAAACTGTATTGCACAGATATAATTTTCTACAGCAGCATCATCATTTCTCTCAGTCTATTTTTGTTTATGATTTAGATACTTCTGCATCATAGGGTATATTTTAGTTATGCATTTTTTATTTATATTCATTTGTGTATAAATTTGTATATATTAACTGCGTTGTTATTTGAACATGCACGCACAATGTCAGAACTGGCTATTGCTTTTAGTTTAAAGAAGAAGTGTGAGAAGAAATGGCCAATGACCGATCTTATTGCACCAGAGAATGCCAATAAATAATCGAAGATACATGCTCCTCCCCCTCCTTTACATTCTCCTGCCGCTACGACTCCTGTGTCGTCAATCAATATGCTTTCGACTTTTTCCCATTTTGGTTATCCCATAAGAAAGTATCATTTTTGATTTAGTGGAGCGAATGTGGCATTTACGAATTGAGGATCTTACAACACTGTCTCCTGCCTTGTTACCTTCGCCTAGCTTGCTCACTAGGGCGATGCTCCCTAGCTTGCATCATTTTATTTTTCAAGTTAATATTAGTTAGTTTTTCCTCTTTTTTGGCATTATAACATAATTTGTCACATCAAAGCTTAAGTATAAATATATATAAGTTAATATACATAAGTATGCTTAATTAATACTAATACTAACATATATAAATGTGTGCATGCTGCACCAAGTGTGCACAACGTTCCCTATGACTTTCGGATGTCGAAAAGTCGAAATTTTGGAAAACATTCTTCGGTCGCATTTTCTGTTTTTATTTGAACTACTATATTGGTAAACAAATTTTGAAAACTATTTTATCATAATTATTAAATAATTAAAAATAGGTTTATTTGCTAATAAAATCCGTTCATTGATTATATAAAATATATTTAAATAGCCTATTTCAAAGTGGCAAAATCTCGGGTCATTACAAATCTATTTTACTATCATTTATTATTATTTAAAAGAGTTATATTTTTTATTATAAAACCTTTTATTTTAATATTTAAATTTATTAAATATTTACAAATCAAGATGGTAAAATTCTGAGTCGTTACACTCTTCCCACCTAAAAGAATTTCATCCCCGAAATTGTACCACAACCCTAATTCCTAAAAGCACTTAAACTATTCATCAATCCGTATGATGTAAATAGATCATCCCTATGTAAAATCTGATTGATCATTCACTCGAACACATAAATTCACTTCCGAACTAGTATCGCTCGCCCGACTTCCTAGTGTGGACTTTGATCAGGCCTCTTAAGTTAGAAACCTCTTTTCTCCTCGCATAGCCATAAACTATGATTGACAACCTTTGGTTTCTTGTAAGAACCCTCACCAATGCTCGTCGTCAAAAATCGAGTGATAAATCCTTATTCTGAATGGTGTAAAACACCTCCAGTCATATACTCGAATCTAGGATCGAGAACTATGTGAAAAGGAGAAATGATCTTCACACGACCTACGTACTGATCTAACGATTCTTACTACCTAACTAGTTTCTACCCTCACACCATTCTTCATTAGAATCAATTTTTAAATTTAATTAACTTGTATAACACTCTTATACATCTTAGGAGTATACTTACACATCTGATTTTTAATTCTACTATTTCTTAGACTCATCTATGGTAAAAATGTCTATTAGCAAGCCTAATAACATCAAATAATTCTTCACATCCTATATGTTAAAATCAAAAGACACGGTCTACATAAACAATGTTTATTGAACCTTCTTATTAAATTTAACCTAATTAAAACTTCATTTATTAATCCATCTTTAAAATATCGTTTTATTTTGAAAACTCTTCCTTTTAAGGGATCCAAGAAAAAATACCTGAGTTTTATTTCAAAAACCTTTTGAAAGCATACATATAGCCTGGGTTACTTTATAACGACCCGTTTTTCCATACCCTTTGAATCGACAATAAACCACACATGTCCAACTCAAATTGCATGAACAAGCGGATCATTAAGGGTAGAAAGAAAAACAAAGATATAACAAAACAAAAAAACAGAATCTCACACGAATGGAATAACATATATTATTTCAACAATAATCATTACAGTGGAAAATTTTAAAACATATATCAGAGTCTAACCTAGATTCAGCCTGGACAGTTATAACACCTGCCCTTACAAATGCTAACAAAACAAATGCAATAGATGAAGCGGATAATAGAATACGTCCATATGATGATGAAGATCTCCAACTCTCATCTAGAAACTCCAAGTATCTTCAGTTAATCCTGAAACTACTCGGATCTGACCCGAGTATTAAAAATACCCAGATTAGGATTGATAAACAAGTGTGAGATACTCGAAATTTTAAATGTATAGCTCATGACAATGTTATCAAAACCTTTGAAAAGAAGGGTGTCTCATAAGACCACGCCCACACATAAATACGGACATGTTTTTACCTTATGATAATCAAAACACTTTTATTACCAAAATAATTTGATATTATCTTTAATGACATTCTTTTGGAAAACATCTTTCACATAAAATTATTCAAATAAGGTATCAATACCCGAATTAAGTCTAAGGGAATATATCCGGACTAGGTTAAACGGAATATATCGAACGGAATATACCGAACAGAATATATGATACTAAAAAGGGTAGCCGAAATGTTTGCAAGTCATTACAGCTATTTTGGGACTACAATCAAAACCATATAGCTCGTATTGGAATTGAATTTTCCAACATGATAGGGAACCTCGATAACCACGCATAGCAACCGGAACCTGGTGGGTTTTCATGCAAGGACTCACACACCACTATTCCTCATATTACCACACTTCTTGATATCCGGTGGCTTCTCATGCAAGGACTCACACGCCACTATACCATATAATAAGGGTCTCATCTGAACACCTTAGTGACCTAGATCATATGCCGCCAGTCACCTTGAGGGATCATACACCACCCTTGTCATACTAAGCCTGAAATATGTTACATAGTTCCCGTATCATTTCTGAGATGTGAGGCTTGGGAGTGAGGTTACGCTCAATTTAAACAAAGCCACGCTTTTCATACAAAACCACGCTTTAATCATAACAGGTTTCACTTTGAATGCCACATTGCCATTCCTTAATCACACAACGGATTTCTACCAACGTATAACTCTTGAGCTCTTACGTCTCAGGAAAGGGTGTTAAGCTAAGAGAAGTTGCCTTCTCCACCACTAAGTAGATAATACGTTGATAGAGATCAATTTATGTGATAAAAAATGCACTGTTAGACACTCATATATACAAGTTCGTTCTAGGACTGAACGAAACCAAATGCACTCCTCCTACTACCATTAGTTGCGAGTAGCCCTTGCAATCCAAAGATTTCAAAACATGATAGGACCATTGCTATAATAAATATCTCTATATTGGGAGCTACCCAGAGAATGTCAACAAGCAGTCCTTCCACGAATAAAGATCTCTGGTCTTCAATAATCATCATCTTCAACACGTCTTCTATTTCAAACGTATACATTGGTTCGAAGTGGTTTTCGGATAGGAATCACCCAAATCCGACCCCGATTTTCAATTATCGATAAAAAGATGTTTAGTTCATATATGGATATCAATCATCAATCAATTACTTCATCTTTTATTTTAATCAAATATCTTTCTTAGATACATTCTTTTAAATTTATTCCATTTTCTTTTCAAGAGTATATGGAATCATAAGCCTCATTTATCAAATCATTTGATTTATTTAAACCTTTCTTAAATCTTGGAATAATTCCAAATTATTTTCTCTTCTACTTAGGAAAACATTTCAACATTATTTCTTTAAATCTTTCATTTAAAACTCCTCTTTAATCTTGGGAAATACCAAGTCATCTTATTTAAAATCACATTTAAACCTTTAATAAAGATTTTCTGTTTCCAAATCCTCATTTAAATGGGTTAAAAATGATGTTATGTAAAACATCATTACAACAAACCCAAAACCATTTTATTCAAATCCTTGTTTAACTCTTGGAAAACTCTTCACTTTTTTACTTTGGGAAAACCTTTTAAGAGCATCCAGGCTTTCCTTTTGATTTGTTCTTCGTCTAAAAGAGAAAACAAAGGCTAGGTAAGTTCAGGACACTGGTTGCTCCATTCCTAACCTTAGTTACACATCTTGTTTTACCATTTATATCTCACAAGCAGGACAAATATACCAGTTGTTAACCCACCTTTTTGCAAGGCTGGGGACAGGCAGATATAACCAAATCGACTGCTCATTTGGCAAGACTGGAATACGATTGGTTGGAGCCAACTGAATGGATAGACGGTCAGTCAGGGATGGTTCAATATGCATGGCTCGGCCTAGGTGGGTCGGTAGATGTCGCTCGGCATCGTGGGTCGCTCGGCCTTGGTGATGTCGCTCGACATCGTGGGTCGCTCGGCATCGTGGGTCGCTCGGCATCGTGGGTCGCTCGGCATCATCGCTTGGCATTTTGGCTCGGCATGGTGGCTCGGCAAGGTGGCTCGGCATCGTCGCTCGACATTATGGCTCGGCAAGGTGGCTCGGCATCGTCGCTCGGCATTGTGGCTCGGCATGGTGGCTCGGCATTGTCGCTTGGCATCGCTGCTCGGCAGTCTTGTGTCCAAGTAGTTTCACCGTGTCGGCCACTTCGGATTACTTCGAGTTAAAAGGGGATTTACTTCAAGTCGCCTAGGTAGATTTCCTGGGTCGGCAGCATTTGAGCAAGGAGTCGGTGTATTGAAGGAAGGGGTTGAGACTTAGTGGGCCCGTATCACTTGGGAAGCCCAATAACCAGGATTTTGCCTATAAATACAACATGTGGGGGTTCAGCAAAAGGATCTTCTTTTTGGCTCTCTTGCTTCTCTTTTCTAAGGCTAAGGCTGCTCTGCCATTTTGTAACTGTAATCGATTATTACAACAATAAAAAGGAAACTTCTGGAGTGGACGTAGGCCGGAGTTAGCCGAACCACTATAAAATCTGTTGTTCTTTACTGCTTTCATTTTAATTTTTACTGTTCTTCACATTATTACTCTCTACATACATTCTGTTTGTGAGCCGTGACTGGTATTTGGTGCTTTCAACTAGATTTGGGTGTTAGTGACCAATTTTGGCGCCAACATTTTGGTGCTTTCACTGAGAATTGAACTCAGGGACTTTAGAGCTAGGAACTTGGATTCTAGGAAGCAATAGCTAGGCCATCAGCAAGGAAGCAAGTGACGGAAAGAAGTCAGTATGAAGGAAGTCAAGAGGCTTCCTCTGGTGCTAATCAGACTTCAATCTATATCACTAGAGACGAGATGGAGACGATGTTGAAAAGGCAGGAGGACATGATACAGAACCTACTTCGACAGGTTGGACAAGTTGGAACACAAGGTCAAGGGAATGGACCAACCGCGGCATCTGGCAATGCAGAACCAGGAACCAGAGCTATAGAAGTTTCTGAAGCTCAAAACCAGAACCAGAAAGGAGAGGTTGGAGGAAATCAGCCAAGGCCTGGGGGCATACCCCCAGGATTGGTTACTGGGAGAGCGGTGAATGAAACTCAGCAAGCAGAGACCAACGTGAACGTAAAACCAAGGGGACTGCCGAGTAGAGGCTTGGAGGACGTCAGTCGAAGTCCGTTCACTCTGGAAATCAAGAATGCAAGGAACCCTCCAGAATTCAAACTACCAACACTGGAGGCCTATGATGGAAAATCAGATCCAACTATGCATGTAACCAGATACATCAGACATATGGAAGTGCTGGGAGCATCTGAGGAGGTAATGGAAAGATGTTTCCCTTTATACTTGACAGATTTGGCTACGCTTTGGTTCAGGCAGTTGGAGAACGGATCGATCAGGACATGGGGCGAGCTAGTGGAATGCTTCATGAGACAGTTCAAGGTCCATGTGACGCGACCCAAGAGTGTAATGACACTGGCATCGATGAAGTAGAGGTCAGGAGAGTCCATGAGAGGTTTTCTTATGCGATTTAATGCAACTGTGGCCTCGGTAGATCGCCCGGATCCATCAATGATTTTGATGGCGACTGTGGCAGGGATTGCGGAAGGCACAGAACTCAAGGATTCATTAGCACGGGATCCACCGCAGGATCTTCGAGAATTCTATCATGAGGCTGAGAGATTCATTCGGCTGGAAGATTTACGCGCTGAGAGGCAAGAAATAAATGCCATGCAAGGCGAAGGAACCTCCAAGGAATAGTCTGGAATAGACAAAGGAAAGAGAAAGCAGGATGACAGATACGATGGTCCTGACAAACGGAAGAAATTCCGAAAACCCAAATTCAAACAACACGCTGACTTGACAGCAAACCTGGAACGGATTTACATGGAGACTCGGGGGTAGCTCCCTTATCGAAAACCACCTAGGAGAGATCCCACAGAATGGGAACGTAGAAGTGAAAAGTACTGCCTATTCCATGAGTTGTAAGGGCATGCTACTGATGAGTGCCGCCATTTGAAGGATGAGGTGGAAGAGCATGTTAGAAGTAGTAGATTGCCACAATACATGAGAAATCGGACAGCGGCCGTAGGACCTGAGCAACTACCGTCTGCACCCAACAGAACTAATCCTGGATCGGGATCACGACTCATCATCAATTGATCGTGATGGCACAGGCCAAGTTCAGGACTTGAACTTTGGTCGATTACCTAAAATTCTTAGGTTTGATTTTAAAATAAAACGACTATTCCACTTACGCATGTAAGGGAACCGGAGAGATCCCCAGGCATGCTCTGAGATGGTAATAGACCGCTTTGCCCAGAGTGGAAGTATCTAGATTTTTCCTTTGTTTGTGATTGAACACTTGAAAGTTTAAATTAATAAATGAACTTAAATTTCATAAAATAAACCTTTGACCAGAGAGTTAAAGGATGAATATTGGAAGTCAATTTGAAATTAATCGCTTTATGACCCTACCCGAAGAGACGGGGTCCGGAGTGCAAGAAGTGAGTTGCTTCGCCAGAGATCGACATGATCAACTCACATGTCGTTCCCCATTCACCGATGAGTGATTGGATTGGGGTTCGATAAGAGCCCGGAGTGGTTGTAATCGGCCTAGGATTTAGGCCACGACATCGCTTAATGTTCAGGGACACTGAACCGGAGTGCAGGGAGTGACGCTGCTTCGCCGGAGAGCGATAGGATTGGCTAACTCAACGCTGTTTCCCCTTCACCGGAGAGTGATAGGATGGGATCCAGTAAGATCTCGGAGAGGCTGACACTGGTTCAGGAGGATCAGGGCATTGCTTAATTTTTAGGGACGCTTAACCGGAGTGCAAGGGATAGGTTGCTTCGTCGAAGCGTGACATGATCTGCCTATTCAATCGTTAAGTTTGGATCGAGCTTAGGAAGGGTCTGGAGAGGCCGTCAATGGTCTAGAAAGATCGTAGGATTCGATTGCTGACTTCCAAGAGGCGAATTCGGAATTGGATAATGACTTGGAACGGTCGTGGAATAAACTATCAGATTCGGATGGAATCGTTTGATAACGAATGTAGCATGGACCTTGGATATCGGGATAAAGACTATTCAAAACACACCTTTTAATAGCAAGGCATGTTTTGGGGGGAAAATGTTAACCTGCCTTTTTGCAAGGCCGTGGACAGACGGATATAACCAAATCGACTGCTCATTTGGCAAGACTGGAATACGATTGGTTGGAGCCAGCTGAATGGATAGACGATCAGTCAAGGATGGTTCAATATGCATGGCTCGGCCTAGGTGGGTCGGTAGATGTCGCTCGGCATCATGGGTCGCTCGGCCTTGGTGATGTCGCTCGGCATCGTGGGTCGCTCGGCATCGTGGGTGGCTCGGCATCGTGGGTGGCTCGGCATCGTGGGTCGCTCGGCATCGTCGCTCGGCATTGTGGCTCGGCATGGTGGCTCGGTATCATCGCTCGGCATTGTGGCTCGGCAAGGTGGCTCGGCATCGCCGCTCGGCATTGTGGCTCGGCATGGTGGCTCGGCAAGGTGGCTCAGCATCGCCGCTCGGCAGTCTTGTGTCCAAGTAGTTGTTTCACCGGGTCGGCCACTTCGGATTACTTCGAGTTAAAAGGGGATTTACTTCGAGTCGCCTAGGTAGATTTCCTGGGTCGGTAGCATTTGAGCAAGGAGTCAGTGTATTGAAGGAAGGGGTTGAGACTTAGTGGGCCCGTATCACTTGGGAAGCCTAATAACTAGGATTTTGCCTATAAATACAGCATGTGGGGGTTTAGAAAAGGGATCTTCTTTTTGGCTCTCTTGCTTTCTCTTTTCTAAGGCTAAGACTGCTCTGCCATTTTGTAACTATAATCGAATATTACAGCAATAAAAGGGAAACTTCTAGAGTGGACGTAGGCCGGAGTTAGCCGAACCACTATAAAATCTGTTGTTCTTTACTGCTTTCATTTTAATTTTTACCGTTCTTCACATTATTACTCTCTACATACATTCTGTTTGTGAGCTGTGATTGATATTTGGTGCTTTCAACTGGATTTGGGTGTTAGTGACCAATTTTGGCGCTAACACTAGTCGTTTCTGCATACTTAGTTTGTTATTACATTCAAGGAAATGATTTATATTATATTATTTAATGTTATAATAACCATTTATTTAAACTCTTTCTAAAAGAATTATAAAACTTCCAGTTTATCTTTAAAACACTTAATTATTTATTTAAAAACATTTATAAATGATTCTAGAAATAATCGTTAAGTTTAAATCTTTATTTCAAAAGTTATAGACACTGCAGTAGAAAAGTGTTGCGATAAGTGCTTAAAACAGCTTATTTGATTAAAACAACTTTTTTTAATGTTTAAAAATTCTTATTTTCCAATTCAAATCTTTTTCAAACCATTTTAATAGATTTATCAAATTTATTTCATATTTTTAATCATTTAAAAATATCATTTATAAAGAAATTCCTTCTTGGATTCCGAACTGCAAAACCGCGATGTTTTTAGAAAATTATTTTGGACATATTTCAAAATCTGCTTAATGAAATCTTAATTTTCTTTCTTTGTTGGAAAGATATGGATATAATAGTTCGAAAAATTCTTTTCTCGAAGAATTTTAAGCTATATTCCACTTCGTGTACTCGTTTAACTTTTATGGCGCGAAATCGTGAACTACCGTTACACGACGCACCTACTTTTGACTTGTTTTCTAATTTCTTTTCAAACTTCATGGAAACACTTTTAAATGTTTATAAAACATTTCTAAATCATTTTAAACTCATTTTAAACAATATTTTTTATATTTCAAATCTATTTTCCATTTCATTTCATACTATAATATTATATTATTATAATATCATTTCCAACCTTATTAGATATTTTAAAATCATTAAGAGGCTAAATAATTTCCATACACATATTTATATGAATTTAAATTCTCATTTAATTAACTATGGTTAATTTTTAACAATTTCTCTTATCATTTATCAAACCAAGTAATCATCCATATTAACAATCATATAAACAATCAACTTTTCATCCAAGTTATCAAACATATTAATCATCTAAGATATGTAACTTTCACATTATTAAACTTGGAATTATTAGTTAATTCAAAAATGAGTACTCACCTTTAACCAAATTGATTAACTTCCTACCAAAATTCTTATCAACCACACTTCACTAAACTAATCTATACTTCACTAATACATTCATAAACAACTCCACCACATTGCCCATGCTCATGACCATCCTTCCTCCTCCACTTTGCTCTCTGCCCAAACCTTTCTTTCACTCCATAGCTCACGGCCATAGCCTCCCCATCCCAATACTCATGGCCTAAGGCCATTTAAAGAAGAGAAGAAGAAGAAGTGAATTTTGAAGAGGTCAAAGAGTAATTAGTGGATTGGTGCTTAAGCACTCCACTATTTTTAACCCTCCTACCTCTCTTAAAGAAGAGAAGCCATTAATGAGCAAAAGAAAAATCAAAAATGAAGAAGAAGAAGAAGAAAGAGAAGTGTGAAGAAAATGAGAAGAATGAATGAATATTTATAGGAAATGTAAGGAGTGGTGAATTACAAAATTAACCCTTTACAAAATACAATATCCTTACTTTATCTTACTTTTTCAACACATAACATCACTTTGTCATATCACTACTTTATGTATTAATCACTTAATGCATAAGGAAAATAAAGTAAAGATTTTATTTGATTTGACATGATTTTGTCCTTTTATGTTTACTTTTTCTTAATGATTTTCTAGAAATTTTTAACCTTAATTAGAAAAAGTAAACTTGATTAGTTAATTGTTAATACTTAACATATTTAAAAATGTGTAAATGTATATGTACATAAAGATGCAATGTTGCGGCAACTTTTATTCGATAAAACGTTGATTTTCGACAAAATGTTTTATGGTCGCATTTTGACTTTTTGTTAAACTATTTATTCATGTAAACCAAACTTAAAAATAAATTTTTTATCATCTTTAGATAATTAAAACGAGTGTATTTGACTTATAAAATAATATAAAACAATATCAAAAATTCATTTGCAAATATACGACATTGATTTTGTCAATGCGCGGCGAAATTTGTCAATCACTATAACATAATTATATATACAGTTATCAAACTTTTATCAACCAATTATTATCATTATATAATGATTTTAAAAGCAATTATTTATCCTTTAAAACAATTATTGGACTGTATATTCAATTTTATCGAAAACCGGCTTTTGTCAGTTTTGTCAATGTAACGGTAAAAGTCCAAAATCTTTATTCAATTCTAAAAATAAGTTCATCATTCTTATTTATTATATAAAACATGATTATTTAAGTTTGAAAATTCTATATTTGAATATTTAAATACATTAAATATTTTATTTTCAAAATGGTAAAATTACGGGTCGTTACAGACTTCCCACTTAAAAGAATTTCGTCCCCGAAATTACCCCAAAACAAACCCCAAAGGTATTTACCAAAAATATTTATCTTTAATCTTAATTATTTAGGATATACATAGACCATCCGTATGCAATATATGATTTGATCTCTTATTCGAATTCACAACTTTTCTTTTGAACTAGTATATCCCCCAATCCTCTAGTGTGGACTCTAATCAGGCTTCTAGATCATAAATCTTTGCTTTCCTTGCACAGCTCTCAATTATGATAGAAAACTCAAGTACCTAACCACAAACCCTCATCAATGTTCGCCGTTAAGAATCGAGTGATAAACCCGTTTTCGAATTAGTGTAAATACCTCAAAGTTCCATACTCGAATCTTTGATCAAATTCGTGTAATGAAATGATCTACATATAACATATGATCTACATTTAAACCCAATAATACATGTTTTCCTTTGAAAATTCATAATTAATTCTCCATGGCTTGGAAAATTATAAAAATTAAAATCCAACTCCAAAATCATGTTTACCATAACATATAATTTTTCCATGGATTTAAAACCATTTACTCTCGGTTTTGCCCTAAAACTATATATACTCATATTTAAACCATTGGATTAAATCAAACATATTATGAATCCAAGCATATCATCAAAAATCATCATATTAGATTTAATCTTAAATTCGAAAATCAATGATCATATAAAAACCAAAATAGAGATGTAGTGATTATTATTCACCTTAGATTGGATAAGGAAATTGGAGATTGATTTGAGATTAATTCTTTTAGCTTGAATCCTAAGCTTAAATTTGAATTTCCTCTTCTCTTCTTACTCCTTAATGGCTGGCTTTCATTTTCTTTCTTACGTTTATTTTTGCTAATGATAAAATGAACGTGAATGGTATAGGGATAATAGTATAAGGGTAGGAAATATGGGCGGCAATGACCCTAATGCCCTTTATGTTAATTTAATTATCATTTAATCATTAATAAGCCATTAGAGTTAAATAAGCATGACCTCTAGGTTTATTAACCAATCTCAATCTCCTTATCACTCTACATTATTCTATTTAATTTACCTAATTAAATCTCCTGAATAATGTTATTGAAATTATGGGTGTTACAAGCTCCCTTCCTTAAAGAATTTCATCCTCGAAATTCAGTAAGGACTAACTATCATACGTAACAATCATTTGTAACAACTCCTAACATCCATACTAGCCTACCTGACTAGTAACTAATCTATATAAGTCTAATGTAGACATACCATTAAAGCAGATCAGGATAAGTATCTCGAATCCTGTCCTCTGTCTCCCAAGTACGGTCCTCCTCGTTGTCGCTCCACTGAACTTTCTCCAACTTGACTATCTTGTTTCTCAATCTTTTCTCATCTCTCACTACAACCCGAACTGATTGTCTAACAAAAATCAAATCAGGCTCTGCTACCAAGCCTTCCAACCCTGTTGGAGAAAAAGTAGTCTCTGGATCATGCACATACTTGCGAAGATGAGACACATGGAATACATTATGGACACCTGCCATACTGCTCGGCAAATCTACTCTGTATGAGAGCTTACCAACCATTTCTAGAATCTGGAATTGACCAACATATCTCGGGGCTAGTTTCCCCGATTTTCAAACCGTATTACACCCTTCATCGGTGACACCTTAATGAAAACCCTGTCTCCCACTGAGAACTCTAGGTCTTTACGCCTCATATCTGCGTAACTCTTCTGTCTGGATTTAGCTTCCTTCATCCGTTCTCGGATTAACTCAATCTTTTTTGATGCCTCTCTGACCAAATCTAGGCCTAAAACTAATCTGTCTTCAGTCTCCAACCAACAAGCTGACAATTTGCATAGCCTTCCATACAAAGCTTCAAAAGGCGCCATTCCTATACTAATCTGATAACTATTATTATAGGAAAACTCAATCAGATGTAGGTGATCCTCCCAAGATCCACCAAAGTCCAATACACAAGCTCTCAATAAATCCTTGAGTGCCTTATTGACTCTTTCTGTATGCCCATCCGTCTGTGAGTGATACGATGTACTCACCTCTACTTGGTACCTAATAATTCTTGTAGACTCTTCCAAAATTCACTAGTGAATAATGCATCTCTGTCACTGACTATGCTACTAGGAATCCCATGAAGTCTAACTATGTTCTTCATGAACAACTTTGCCAAAACAGGTGCTGTCCTAATTGACTTGACTGGAATGAAATGGGCACTCTTAGTCAACCTGTCCACTATGACCCATATACTTTCGTTTCCCTTATTCGACCTTAGCAACCCGTCTATAAAATCCACGGATATCGAATACCATTTCCATACTGGAATCTCTAAAGGCTGAAGCAATCCACTCGGCTTCTGATGTTCGGCCTTCACTTATTGACAGTTCACACACTGCCTAACCCACAAGCCAACATCCCTCTTCATGCCTTCCCAATAGAAGCTCCTCTTCATATCCTGATATATCTTGGTTCCTCCAAGATAAATCGTAAACTTGGATCGATGAAATTCTTCAAGAACTTCCCTCCTTAAGTTCTCTATCCTCGGAACACATAATCGTCTCTTCTTCCTTAACCATTCTCTTTGGTCAAGATTAAAATCCTTTAGATCATCGATCTCTGATCCTACCTCAAGCCTTCTAATATTCTTGGCTAAAACTGGATCCTCTTGCTGTTTAGAAGCTATTCTTTCGATCAACACTGGTTGAACTTTTAAACAAGACAACATGGCAGTACCCTGACTAGAACTAGCAGTAGATCTTAACTGCACACCACAACTGGCCAAAGCCTCTAGATCCTTCCATTCTGCCAACATAGCCAACAACACATTATGGTGTCTTTTGCTAAGAGCATCCACTACTTTATTACCTTTCCCTGATGTATATTCTATATCAAAATCATAAGCAGCCAAAAACTCCAGCCACCTCTACCATCGCATATTCAACTCCTTCTGAGAGAATAAGCATCTTAGATACTTTTGATCGGTATATAGCTCAAATCTCTCCCCTAAGAGATAATGCCTTCAAATTTTCAATGCGAAGATCACCGCAACCAACTCCAAATCATGAGTAGGATAACTCACCTCATGCGGTCTAAGCTGTCGTGAAGCGTAGGCAATCACTTTACCCTTCCGCATCAACACAGCTCCCAATCCAGTCCCACATGCATCGGTATACACCATAATTCCTTGGTTTCCTTCTGGAACTACTAACACAGTTGCATTGGTCAACAAATGCTTTAACTTAAGGAATGTTTCCTCACATTTGTCAGACCAAACAAACTTCACCTCCTTCCTGGTTAGCTTGGTCAGAGCCGTTGCAATCGGTGAGAAATCCTTAATAAATCTCCGGTAATAGCCAGCAAGTCCAAGAAAACTTCTAATCTCAGTCACCGTATCTAGTATCTTCCAATTGTTAATAGCTTTGATCTTATCTGGATCGACTGACAACCCTTTCTCTGAAACCACGTGACAAGAAACTTAACCTCTTTCTTCCAAAAATGACACTTGGAAAACTTCACCTTTAGTTGATTCTGCCTCAACATCCTAAGCACAACTCTAAGATGATCTTCATGATCTCTTTCATCCTTCGAGTATACCAAAATGCCATCTATAAACACCAACACAAATCTATCCAAATACTCTCAGAAGACTCGGTTCATCAAATCCATAAAGAAAGCAGGTGTATTCGTCAACCCGAATGACATTACTAACCACTCGTATGAACCATATCTAGTTCGAAATGCTGTCAAAGGAATGCCGTCCTCTGTCACTCTTAACTGATGGAAGCCTATCGCCAAATCCAATTGGGAAAACACTCTGACTTCACTCAACTGATCAAATAGATCATCAATTCTCGGCAAAGGATACTTATTCTTTATCGTCCTCTCGTTCAGCTTACTATAGTCGATACATATCTTCATCGACCCATTCGGTTTCTTTAGGAATACCATGGGCGCTTCCCAAGGCAAACTGCTTGGTATAATAAAATTTCTTCCTTCTAGATCCACTAGCTACACCTTCAATTCCCTCATCTCAGTCAGTGTCATCCTACTAGGTGGTCTACTCACAGGTTCAGATCCTGGCATAAGGTCTATCTGAAACTCAACAGCTCGTTTCGGTGGTAGTCCTGTGACTGGCTTAAAGACATTTGCAAATTCTTTTGCTACTCGAACCTGACTTAGCTCTTCCCCCACTTGCATTGCACTTAACAAAACACAACTACTCCGAATAGAATTCTCTATTGAGAATATAATTCTGTTATGACTATCAGGGTGTCTCAATGATATCTCCCCATCCTGGCAAAATATCCTTGTCTCATACCTTCTCAACCAATGCATACCCAAAATGATTCTGAAATCTACAAAATCGAAAACATACAAACTGCATGCAAAATTATGACCTAACAAATCAAGTTCTTACCAGTCACATCTCATCCCTAGAGTTTCATACTCTCCAATTGGATCCACAACCCTTAAGGAAGTAACAAGGTATATGGGTTCTAAGCATAACCTATCAACCAAACAGTGAGATATAAATGAATGTGATGCACCGGTATCAAATAGTATCCTAACTGGAATACCCTAGATCAAAAACGTACCTTCCATCACAATCTTTCCTTTATCAGCTGCAGTTGGCTTAGCAGATGACCCTATAGAAAAAACCTTCCCCTTGTCCGCCTTGACTAGCTCTGGATATTGGTTCTTATAACGCCCAACTTGGTCACAGTTGAAGCACTTCACATTCTTCTTGTCTGCAGCCTTCTTTCCCTTTCCTGACCGACACTCATTTGCATAATGACCCTTCTTGTCACATTTGTAGCAAACTAAATCAGCCTTTGCCTTCTTGGTAGCATCTCCCTTCTTCTTAAGGAACTTCCTCTTCTTTCCTTAAGAACCTTGGGTTTCCACTGGCTTCTCTCTAGCACAAACATCAAGCATCTCCTCATGACGAATTGCCATCTACACAACCACATTACTAGGATCACAGATATGTGTCATGGTTGCTCTAGCAAGCTCAGGTCTCAATCCCCGAATGAACCTCTCATTCCTTGTGATGTCCGTGTCAACAATAGCATACCCATATCGAGACAGCTCATCAAACTTAGTGGCATACTCGATAACCGACATCTCTCCTTGAACTAAATCCATATACTTTCTCATCAATGCTGACTTAGAAACCTCGGATAAAAACCTCTGTTGTAATCTCCTTTTGAACTCAGCCCATGACAACTCCTCTTTTGGAACTCCGACATTGACACTATTCCACTAGTGAAGTGCTGACCCCTGCAACTGTCTAGAGGCCAACCTTCTCTTCTACTCATCATTCAAACCAAGATCAGCAAAGATGCATTCTCAATGCAACAGCCAGTTTGCTACCTCAATAGCATCCTCCGTTCCTATTAATGTCTTTATACCCAGACTGGTGTAGTCTCTGCTCAACTTAGCACAGTTATTCCCAACTGAAGCCACAGAATTAGCTCCTTCAACATTACCAGCAACTCCAGCAGCAGCTCCTGCTTGCATCATATTGACGAAGAACTGATACATTGCCCCTATATCTACTGGCGGATTTCCAGCACCCACATAGGCATCAGCATTTTGGTTAGCATTAGCCTATCGACCATGGTTTCTCCTGGTATTAGGTCGATCATTTCCATTAGTTGTAGTGCTTCCTCCACTGAGATTTCCTCTTATGTTTCCTGCTTCCATATCTTCTTTCTCGTAAATCTGCATACGAACCTTAGTAAGATAAAGAAGAATGGTCTAAGAGATATGGGAGTACGTACTTATATATATCTATATATATCAAATACAAGTATGTTACTATAGCGTTATCCCAAACCTTGATCATATTTCTGATTCATTGGATTATGTTTAAAAAAGATTTTAGGTTTAACTTTTCTTTTAAAGTTTCATAAACCTATGCTCTGATACTAATTTGTAACATCCCCTTACTTCGAGGCCCAAAACTAATGGCTATGGATGCTGCAGTCATCCATAGTTATTAATCCTCGGAGACCAAATACGGCGGTGCTAGATACATTGATACATATATCATAAGAATATGGAAAAAATTTAACAAATCAAAACACATTTCCACATTCCATTCAAAACATTTAATGTTAATTACATAATCCCACAAACGTTGACCACGTTCAGAAAATTATAATTACTACACATACGCCAAGAGCGACATATGAAGATGCTCCCTTGGTTGATCAGAGTATATAATAAGGCAATAAAACAAGTCTGCCTTTACATCCAAAATACACAGTGGAAAATATAACTCTAAATAACTAAATGGCCTCCTCCACGTCTCTGGAAGCTTTATGCATCTAAGAAGAGAACCTGGAAACCTAAAACCTCAAACTAGTCAAAATCTAACCGAGAGTTTAAGGGGAAAACAAAAACTTTGAGTCAGACATAAAGCCTGGTATGAATAATAATCTAACATCTCAATCCATTTAGATATCTAGTGAGACCACGCCGCTTAGCGGAATGGGTTTTCCCCTCACTAGTATCCTTAAACCCTTTTTAAAACCATATACCGTGCTCCTGCATCCACAATGGTTAAAACATGCATTTTAAAACATTATGATGATATGCATACATATTAAAACATTATGGATTTCTCATCCCCGGTTTAACCGACTTCCTGTCGTATTTATAGTTTCTAGGGTTACTATTAACCTATTAGTTTTCATGGGCTTACTAATAACCTTTTCATGATTTATGGACTTCCCGTCCTATTTCATAGTTTTCATGGGGTCACTAAGAACCTACTGGCCCCTGCCAATGACTTAATTAATTTCATGGGTTCTCTCCGAACCTATCGGTTGCTCCAATAACTTCTATATTATCCTAGTTTTTATGGGTTGACTAGGAACCTACTAACTGTTGTCAATAACTTAATTCAGATATAGTTTTCATGGGTTCACTACAAACAATTGGCCCCTGCCAACCATCCTTAATGCATAGTTTTCATGGGATTACTATGAACTATTGGTTACCCCAATAACTTCCAAAACATAGTTTTCATGGGATTACTATGAACCTACCTCCCAGACAACTTCAAGGTTTAGGCATCCTATATTCCGGTCTCTCTGACTTCCTGGATGCAATTCTACTCATTCAGGAGTTTAATCAATTTATATTTACTACTGGGATAACCTAGCTGGTTCTTCTACCTTTTATTCCCCAAAATGCAGTAAAGGGTCCTTTATCATGTGAATATATTACATTTGAAGAAGCAATTATAACAACTTAGCAATACCACTCCCGTGGGTTTAATATCCTTGTAAACAATTTCATATGAAACATGGTTATCCCCTTAACCTATTATTTTATCAAGGAAACACTTCTTCAAATTTACATACTTGAAATCTTTTCAAAACTCCTTTATTTAGCCATGGGTTTTCCTTTAAAATGAGTTTGGGTTACAAAGCTTTTTGAAACCTTGCTTTCGACCTCATTGGATGACCTTCTTTGAAAGCATATAAATCTATATACAAAACATTAGGCTCCCGCCTTTCAAATATTTTAAAACCTTTCTTTCAAAACCATTCGATTGTATTAAATTATTAATGTTAACTTTAGAAGCATAGCTTCGAAACAAATTGAAAGTTCACCTTTCGAAAACATGGAAAGTACCCCTTTCGAAAACATTGAAAGACCCTCTTTCGAAACCATTGGAAGTATCCCTTCCGAAGCCATTGGGTTTATATTTAAAATATCATTTGGGTCAAGTGAACAAAAAAGAAAGCACCTCTTTCGAAACCAATTTTTATCTCATAAAAGTATTGGGGGAAATTTGATGGTGTCGGCACCACCCTTTCGAAAGCATAAAACATCTGGGTAAAATATTTGAAGGTTGGCTTCGAAACCCCTAACCCCTTCCGAAAGCTATAGGAAGTGGCTTATATTTATAAAAACACAAAGACCTTTCGATAGCTTTGATATCTTCAACACCATCGAAAGGCTTAAAGTTATAGAAGGTTTTCGACTTGGTCGAAACTACCTCTTCCAAAAGAATTAATTTAAAAACTTAGTAACTCCTTCGGAAGCTACTACTTTAAAAAGGCGGTAGCTCTCGTTTAGAAGTTTATTTTAAAATACCCCTTTTGCAAGCATTGGTTTCGACTCCTTCAAAACCTCTTAGTAAAAAGGCAGCGCTTTTCTTTAGAAAATAAAACATAACAAAGGTATCGACCCCTTCAAAAGCTATGTTTTGACACCCTACCTTCCGCCTTTCTCCAATCCACTGCGTACCAACTAAGTGATACCATGTGTATTGGTTTCGGCTTTATTGGTTTCGACTAGATAGGTTTCGACCTGATTGGTAGCGGAAGGTCTGAGTTGAAAGGGTCCTTCCGAAAGTGGCGGAACCTTCTTTTCTGAGCAAAAGGCTATTTTTTACCAAATAAAGTAATTTTTTTGTAACTAACTTCCCCACTTGTACATACCTTATTGGTTACCTTAAACTTTCAAATTATCTTACAAATAATTGCCGCATTTTCTAAGATCTAAAACTTGAATAACATTAACAAATAAGCCCTTCCAATTTAACATCAATCAAATCATTTAAATCCTCCTTTCAAAATAATTTAATTTCCATAGTAAATCTCTTAGTAAAAATCCCCAAAAATCATAGAAATTCACTTTTAATATGTTATCTAACATATAGAAATTTCAGACCCAAATTCATCAATCACAAATGAAAAAAAAAATTAAACCCAATAATACATGTTTTCCTTTAAAAATTCATAATTAATTCTCCATGGCTTGGAAAATTATATAAATTGAAACCCAACTCCAAAATCTTGTTTCTCATAACATATAATTTTTCCATGGCATTTAAAACCATTTACTCTCAGTTTTGCCTTAAAACCGTATCTACTCATATTTAAACCATTGGATTAAATCAAACATATTATGAATCCAAGCATATTATCAAAAATCATCATATTAGATTTAATCTTAAATCCGAAAATCAATAATCATATAAAAACCAAAATAGAGATGTAGTGATTATTATTCACCTTAGATTGGATAAGGAAATTGGAGATTGATTTGAGATTAATTCTTCTAGCTTGAATCCTAAGCTTAAATTTGAATTTCCTCTTCTCTTCTTACTCCTTAATGGCTGGCTTTCCTTTTCTTTCTTACGTTTATTTTTGCTTATGATAAAATAAACGTGAATGGTATAGGGATAATAGTATAAGGGTAGGTAATATGGGCGGCAATGACCCAAATGACCTTATGTTAATTTAATTATCATCAAACCATTAATAAGCCCATTAGAGTTAATTAAGCACGACCTCTAGGTTTATTAACCATCTCAATCTCCTTATTAAATTCATTAACCTTATTAAATTCTTTTATTATTATTTATGAATTTCCCATAAATTCATAAATAATAACCTTATTAATTTCTTTTATTAATTTTATTTTATTTCGTTCATCCACTGTTATTTATGAAAATCACAAAAAAAAACTATAAATAGTCACATCTACCATTTATTTATCTTATTTCCCCCTTATTACATAATTTTATCCATTTTAATTTAATGAATTAAAGTCGTATTTTAAATTCATAATTAATTACATTCATAAATCTAATAATACAACAATTAATAATTATAATCAAATTAAGGCTCAACATATCCAAAATATCTACAATATCTAGACAATCACAAAAATTTCACAACATATGTCGATAATTATGATCTTTCATTGATGTATAAGAATTTAATACTTTAAAATTCAATTAATTAAATAAGTAAAACCATACAACACACCTTTTCCAACAGTCTCTAAGCTTAGCAAACCCAACGATAGATTGTTTGGAATTTCCCCACGAGTCCGATGGAAGAAACTATGCGCGAATCGAAGTTCGTATGAGGAAAATATCCAAGTTATAAGGCAAGGGGTATTCTGGTAAATTATAAATTAAACTAATTAAATAACATCACCTCCTCCCTCTTCCTTGTACATGTACTCGAACCCATCTCACGTTGCCTTCTACCATCGCTTGTCGCCACACCGTACACCATGCCAAGGATCAATTGCCACCACCAAGAACTGTGCTACAAGTCGAGCCAATTGTAACCACCGGCCTCTCAAGCACCCAAGCCACCAGCGCCACCTATGGCTATCACATCCTTCAACCCTTAGATCCGGAAAATCTAAGAACTATTAGCACGATCCAAACCATATGGATATACTCTATTTGACATCCTCTATAAGCCAGTAACCTCTGATTGTCCTATGACTGCAAATCCACTATTGAATCAAAACCCTAGAATCAACGGCCTTTAGTTTTCCAACGATTCCTTATCTTTTATTGAATATTTATCCCGGATATAGTCAAATCTGAAAAACGAACTTTACTACTGCGTTTGTGTCATCGCGTCGTATTAAACGACATATCATAAGACATGCTTTTAAGTAAATTTATGATTTGTATATTTTTTCCTTTTGTAATTAGTGAATATAATTGTACATAATCTCCATTAGGAAGAGATCAGGTGAGGTTTTGGAGACCAGTGAAGAAAAATGAAGATAAAGGTGATGGCTAAGGTTTTGTTGCCTCACTTATATAGCCATTTCAGCTTGGTTATAGACAGTGCACCCGATTTGGCCCAAAACATCTACATACGCTATTCAAATGATATACTGTTTCTATTTCACAATCTGTAACTCTAAATCCATTAAATTATATGTCAAACCTAACAGCTCGGAAAGACACTCGCAATGGTTATAAATATAATACCCAATTCTACTAATTTTAGAAATTATTATTCTTATTATATATATATATATGAGAAGGACATAAAATAAAAGAGCAGAGAATGAGGGGTGAAATAATTCTAGAGGCAAATTTAAATTATATAATTTAGATTCCACTTAAACTCAAATCATCTATCAGATATGAAATTCTAATGGGTATGTATACATATTTTGGTTGAAAAAGAAAAGGATTCGAATAATAGGAATGGTTTGGATCTGGATATTTGAAAGCCATAAGGCGAGTGAGAAATTATATGATCTACATAATAATAATTTTGTGTTGTCGAAGTGCTATTTTTGTTATTATGCCTATGTGAAACCATTGAATTAAAGACTTAAATAAATTAATCTAATTTGAAAATCTTTGCCTACATATTTAGTAAATTATTTAACTTTAATGAAATGGTATATGCACCCTAAATCTAGAATTTTAGAAGAATACTCCTTAAAATTTGTATAATATGATATTGATAGAATTGTGTATTAATTCTAGGTTTTTGTTATTTCGGTTTAACCGTTAATCATTTATTTGGAATGTTCTAAATTGATTTGGGGGTTTAAGTTTTTATATTTTGATTCATTGGAATTGTAGAATGTACAATTTAGTTATACTAATTGCCATGTGGAATTCCATAAATTATCCAGTGTAACGACCTGGGAATTCACCGCTTTGATTTTCAAATATTTAATAAATTTTAAATATTCAAATAATATATTTTATAATTATAATAAAACTTTCTTAAATAACAAATAGTGATTTCAAAATGGTCCTCAAAATCTATTAATACAAAAATTAATTCGAAGAAAAATTGAAAGTGATTGGAATTTGTTTTCTGAATTTCGACTTTTCGTCGGCTAAAGGTTGCCGGAAACATTGTGTAAACTATTGCATAAATATACACATTCATTTACGAATATGTTAGAGTTATATATATATATATATTTACTTAAGTATATAAGGAGTGATAAAACATTTTGTGAAAAATATAAATATAAATTAAAAGATACCTTAAGAAACATGAAAGAACACTTAATGACATTAGGAAACATCTAAGTACAAGTGTATTAATGAATGTTGACTCAAACAAGAGAAGGACGGATAATAATTTTCATGTGGAAATGTTGTAGAAGGGAGGCATGGTGATGAGGTGGCATGCATGTGGTGGAGGATATGTACAAAAGGGAATTTTTAGTAATTTACTAAGTGCATCTTATATAAAAGCAATTCTAAAATTTCTCTTCCACATTTTGCACTTCGTTCACATTTTCTAAAACTTTTCAAAGCTTTCTAAAAATATTTCCATAGCTTCCATTGAATTTCAAAGTTTTAAAAACCTTGTTTTTTACTCTTAAATTCATAAAGCATGGTTTAAAGACACTTCCTTCTCCTTCCTACACCTCTACCTTGCAAAATCAAGTCCTCACCCACCCTATTCACTCTAGGCCATGTAATACCCTCCCTTGGTCGAACCTATCTTGGCCACTTAGATCCTTCAATATCTCTTTTTCCAAAATGTAAAGTTATGCTTTAGGTCGTATGCAAAAGTTAGTGAAGGTTCGGTTAGATTTGGTTAGCTTTTAGGTGAGTAAGGCTAACTAATTTATCTAAAATTTTTAACTTTAAATAATGCTTGTTCGGTTGATAAATATGTTACTTATGGTGATGAAATTGATGTTGGTTTGCATATGCAATATGTTATTGTATGTGATGATTGAATTAGACTTAAAAATATAAGTCTAAATGTTGTGAAAGTGGTGAAGATTAGATCTATATTTATGTTTGTGGTTGTGATAAGGTTATGTATGCTATGGACATGAATATGTAGTGATATGCTAGAAAAGTTAGCATTTTGACTTGTTAAAACGACATCGAAATCCTTTGTTCAAAACTTGCTTTTCTAACTTTATATTTGTTTTGAAAATGTAACGACCCAGAATTTCGAACACTTCGTATTTAAATATTTGAATCCTAGATTTAATGTGATTAAATATGATTTTATAACCTTATTAAACACTTTTTAATTAATAACTAATGTTCGAAAATTATTTTTGAAATATATTTACAAAAATATACACTTTGGATAAATACTGAAAATGTGACCGGAAAATGTTTTGTTAAAAATCAACTTTTTATACAATAAAAGTTGTGTGAACATATTGCAACTTGAATAATTATCATATGGTAACATATGACAAGTTTAGAATAAGTGTTAAAACCTCTCTTAGCCTAACCAAAATAATTAAAGTAAGCATATAATATTAAAGAAAAATTTAGTACAAAAGGACCCCTAAACTAAGGCTTGATTTAAGGGTATGGTGTATAAGAGGTATGGTGTGTTTAAGGGTGTGGCCTTGCATGCTTGGAGTCCTTTTTCTTGATGACTAAGGAAGGGGTTTTGAGATCTTTTACCTTAAATTCCTAAACTTATAAATAAAGGGGAGAGGCCACTTGTGACGCCCCACCTCTATGCTCATAATAACAAAGAGTATTAAAAGAAATACTGTCTATTATTACGAAGAATAAGGTTGGATAGGAGCGACCATCCGTAATTGGCCTTATACTAATATTGGTTATCTCGATAGGAGTGGTATATACTTTTTATTTTTCATCTTATTTATTTACTCCCATCGACACACCCAATTATCAGTATAAAACAAACTACGATGGTTCATAATAGTTTAGGACATTAGATATAACGATAACACAGATAATATAAATGCGGAACACAGATAAAAACAAAAGTCTCATATATATATATAACTGATGTCAGTTACAACATAGTTGACACAATACATATGATACAACTACAACTGTCGACTCTAGAAGTTATATATACAAGTACATTATCAACTAATATACATGAATACATATCGTTCTATACACTGACACGACTACTACAGAATGACACTGACAACTTCAGAAGATGTGAAAAGTCTTCAAATCCTGAACAGCAACTCAAAGAAGAAAATCTACAACCTGAAATAACTCGGGTCTGACCCGAGTATTACATTCAAAAGAAAATAATACCCAGGTCAGTCTAATTCAAACCAGTTTATTAGTGCACAGAAGCAATTATAATCAAACATCAAATAGAAGACAGTCACAGAAATCTCGTATATCCAACTCCTCGATAAAAGAATCGGATAACGGCAGATATAACACTAAACAGTGTTAAAACGACAAATCAGCAATCCAAATCAATTTAAACAATTGAAATATCAATTTAAAACCATCCAAAATTCGATTGGCTGCCGTACACGCACGCGTGTACGGCCTCGCCAATACGGCATAAAAGGTCAATGCATCACGACGCAAAGAAAACATCTATTCAAAACTGTCAGTTCTGGGTGGCTGCAGTGCACGCACGCGTGCACTGCCTCGCCACCCCCGAATATAAAGTTACCACCACAATGAATCTGCAGTGGCAAACAGGTATAAGGACAAAGGCAGGCTGCAACTAAACTGCAGAAAAGTCATCAACAGTTCAACTGAGATGGACAACTCGAGAATAAACATGTACAAATGAACGAGTGATCAATATGGCAACACAGATGTGCAAATGAAGAAGTCTCGAACTCAAGACAATATGGAACGAGTACTGCACTGATAAATGAAGTGCAGCCACAAACGCATAGGTTCAAAGACACAATGATCGCCAGGTCAAACCCCGAATCGGGTTCAACACAGGTGATAACAAACAAGGCATTTCAAATAAATGGTCAAGACATAAAATCAAGTCTCGACCCCAGTTCCACTCAATCGACAGAAAACAGAGACTGCAGTGGCTCTGGTCACAATAAAATTCAATATCCAGTCTAGTTCAAACATGGATAAAAATACAACATATCAATGTGCAGACTTCGAGGTGGCATCGCGTGAATGCCAGGCAAGGATGCAACGACAATTACAGTCACAAGAAGATCAATCAGCAAGCAACCAGGCAGCACATTCTAATGCCAGCCAAAGTGAAAGGTCACTAAGATAAGCAGAGGACAGGAGGAACAATACATGGATGTGACAGTGAGTTAGGCAGTGCGAACTTCAATTACGAGAACGAAGGTAGTAATATAACACACTTGAACTACAAAAGCATAGTGACAACATGCATTTAGGTACATGAAGACAGCAATACAAATGCCCAGGTGAACTAAATGATGAACAAGACATAGCAGGTGATCGAACCCATGATCCAGTTCATCAATGTAGACCAGAATTCAAGTAACAAATGCACTAAAGTGAACTCAAGCTAAAGACACATGCACATGAGTCAGAATAACATAAGCAACAAGTGGTGTTATATATATATGCAGGAACCCAGTGAAGAAACAGTAGTATCAAATATACATGAAACTTGACTCAGTATAACTATATGAACAAGACACGGCAGAATCATGATGATTAAACCGTGACAAATGCATGTACATCAATGTGAACACATGGAACAGTGAACAGGCTAATGAGCAAAGTGTTAGAAACCTAAAACAAATATAAGTGCAGACTACACCTAAGTGAGGATCACATGCTTAATGCAACACAAATTCTCAAGTGAAGCCAAATGAAAATCAAGGCATCATGTATATACACAATGTCAGCCAAAGCCAGTGAAATGTCGGAGACTAATACAACAATATAAATTATCAACAAGCTATCAAGGGAACATATAAACGGTGACAGACAATGGCTCAACATCAAAGAACACTTGCAACAGTGGCGATGCAGTGCAACATGATTATCGAGAGTATACATAAAGTATATAAATGACCAAATTCAATGCAGCAACATCATCCAGAATGTACCTCAAGGCAAAATAACACAGTACGACACAACTCGAAGTACAAGCTAATGCAGACTGACGAGAATAAATATACAGTGAACTAAGACATGGATCAAACCAACAATGTCATAGAACAAATGGGACAGTTCGACGTGATCATCAGTGTTTCTTTTAGGAAATCAAGAATGGTCGAAGACGTGGCATTGCATACATAAAATCTGACTGGAGTCGAAGGAAACAAAGATTAAAATCAAACGTAACAGTTTCAAACCCAAACCGTAGTGACCATGTAGCATGTGGCAGTATGAAATTGAATTCGCCAAAACAATTACAGGAAATCTTAAACAAGGCCGAAGCCAGCTGTACAATGAATTCATGAATCAAAATCAACTATGAACGAAGTCAAAATACCAGAAAATTCAAAGCAGCAATTTCCCACAAAATTAGAACCATGGAAATCGAAAACAAAAGATCATATGGCTTGAATTAGATGTGAGCAATAAATCGCTCACCTTTGCCATGGAAGTGAAGACGTTGCTGACGCGGTGAGGACGACGAACGAAGTTAAGCCAAAGTCCAATCGAGCACGAGCACATCGAAGTAGCCTCGAGCAAGATGAGGTCGGCGCCTTCGAGTTCCAGAAGCGAGCGATCTGAGAAGCTCTAATTCAAAGCGACAAAGAAACAAAGAGCCAAAGCCCTAATTTTTCAGATCGAACGAGACGAGATCGAAGCCGCCATTTTCGTTCGTTTTGTTTTCTTAGCCTAGGGTTTTCGAATGAATGTAAGAAATGGGGAACGGGTTTGAATTCACCAAAAGAAAGAACGACAGTGGGTATCAAGTATCAACTCTTCATCAAAACAATTGGGCCAATAAAAATAGAAGAGTGTATTTATAAAAGGCCCGAATAACTTTTAACCATGTTTAAAAAAGAATTTCAATTCGATCAAAATTGCTGATAGAAATTTGTTATCAATTTCAATCGTCTAGTGACGATAACAAACTTTTACAAAAAGGATTCCGATTCGATTAAAATCTACATTAGCAATTAATAATGATTTAATCGTCATTTATAAATTGACGCGAAAAACCGGGTTGTTACAGACTCCCCTCCTTAAAGAAATTGCGTCCACGCAATCATAGGGAATAAATGGATAAAAGGTAACAACCAAAAGAGCATGACAATGTCGAATGTATAAGCAAAGCAAATGTCAACGGGGAAGTATTAGATAAGAAATCGAAAGGTTCGACTGCTTCAAATTAAAAGAATCAACCTCGTGGGAATCCGGGATCAAAATCAGACGACTAACAAAAGCAAGAACAATCGAGTTCCAGCAACTAAAAGAGAAGGAAAAACAGAGCAGAAATCCCATACAGAGCACGAATTGAATGTAAGTAAATCAAATTACTCACCTGATTCGCCAGAGAAAAAGACGAAGCTCAAATCTCAAAAGTCGCAAATATTCAATCATCAAAACGATAATTGAATTTTCAAATCGCAAATATTTACTTATCTCAAACGATAATCAGAAAACACAACAAGTATCTGATTATCTCATACGATAGTCAAAAAACAAATATTCAATTATCAAAAACGATAATCAAATTTCTCAAGTCAATAAATATTCGATTATCACAAACGATAATCAAATTTCAAATTCAACAAATATTTAATTATCAAAGACGATAATTAAATCTCAAATCAACAAGTATTTAATTATCAAAGACGATAATTAAATCTCAAATCAACAAATATTTAATTATCTAACAGCGATAATTAGAAACAACAAATATCTGATTATCAAAAACGATAATCAGAACTCATATCAACAAATATCTAATTATCACAAACGATAATTAGAAACAACAAATATCTGATTATCAAAAACGATAATCAGAACTCATATCAACAAATATCTAATTATCACAAGCGATAATTAGAAACAACAAATATCTGATTATCAAAAACGATAATCAGAACTCATATCAACAAATATCTAATTATCACAAGCGATAATTAGAAACAACAAATATCTGATTATCAAAAACGATAATCAGAACTCATATCAACAAATATCTAATTATCACAAGCGATAATTAGAAACAACAAATATCTGATTATCAAAAACGATAATCAAAACTCATATCAACAAATATCTAATTATCACAAGCGATAATTAGAAACAACAAATATCTGATTATCAAAAACGAAAATCAGAACTCATATCAACAAATATCTAATTATCACAAGCGATAATTAGAAACAACAAATATCTGATTATCAAAAACGAAAATCAGAACTCATATCAACAAATATCTAATTATCACAAGCGATAATTAGAAACAACAAATATCTGATTATCAAAAACGATAATCAGAACTCATATCAACAAATATCTAATTATCACAAGCGATAATTAGAAACAACAAATATCTGATTATCAAAAACGATAATCAGAACTCATATCAACAAATATCCAATTACCTGCAGATAATTGGATGCAACAAATATCTAGAAATCAATTAAGAAGACTAGAAAATCAACATAAAAGCTTGGATCGATCCCATCAGATGGCGAGTTTTTAATTCGCCGCACGTGCAACAACATATGGCCGAAGCCTACCAAGTACTCAACATAATTTTGGCGCCCAACAAATGACCCGAAGGTCCAACATATGACCCGAAGGTCTAGTACTGGTATTTGACCCGAAGGTCCAACATATGACCCGAAGGTCCAACATAGTGGCTCGAAAGCACACGAAAACATCAAATATTTCAATGAACGAGTCCGGAATTAACCAAAATAGTAAACGCACATGTCCCATAACCACGAGTTTTACTAAATTGTTTAATTCTCTTCATCGTTTCCTTGAAAGTGCAAAATTGTGTATTTTGTAAAAATACACTTTACATTCTCAAACGGACAAGTCCGGAATTAAGCGAATCAGTAAAAGAAAGGGGTCATAGTCCTCGATTTTGCTGAAACGTTTAAATCGCTTCCTCATTCTTTTGAAAGCGCAAACTGTTAAAATTCCTGAAAGCAATTTTATTTATTTTGCAAAAATAACAATTCACATTCTCAACTGGACAAGTCCGGAGTTAAGCGAAACAGTAAAAGAAAGGGGTCATAATCCTCGATTTTGCTGAATCGTTTAAGTCGTTTTCTCATCCTTTTGAAAACGCAAACCGTTAAAAATTTATAAAAAAATTTTCATTTTTAAAACGAGTTTCCAAACACGTGATTAAAGCAGCAATATTAGTAACAATTTCGATAAGGAAATTGTACTTCTCAAAATACCGTAAAAACGGTCACAAATCAGTATTGCGGAATAACCGCTTGAAAACCCACTTTTAAAACTTGACGGTTACTGAAGCCAAAGCGACAGAAATTTTAAAAGGTCAAAATCACATCAAAACAATTTACATCAAAATGTAATATCAGTGAATTTTCATTCATCAAAATGCCACAAAACACCGTACTTCAAAATATAGCATTGGTGTAAAATCCCGTTATAAAATAACGGCAACAAAATACGTTTCATAACCAAGCATCGGTTCAACGTAAAATAAATGCAGTAACGTGCAATTCATATTTGCACACACATTACAATATAAACAAAGAAATCATTCAAATGTATCTTCAATGAAGATAATTCAAACAGCAAAAATCTAATCAATATATGATTAATAAAAAGAAAGTCAGCGGAAATTTCAACAAAAATCACATAACTGTAATTTCTTCGAATCCTCAATTCGGATTCGAAATTCTCAAAGAAACAAAATAATCACAGCTATGTAAACAACAAATGAAATCCATATCAATTTCGTATTTTGATTTTTAAATCAAAAAGATTGTCAGTTGTACTCAGCGAAGACAGTTTCACTGTTTCCGCTGCGCACTCTGATAAACAGAACACAATTCAATCAAATCAACAAAACACAGTTTCACTTTTATTTTTAAATAAAGGTATTTAAAAATTTCATCAAAATCTCAAAACTTTAGTTTTGACTCAAATTACAGATAAAACATCGACCAATAGTTGTAACATATGTTCCATCCAAGTTATGTTTTATATTATGTCCATAAACCCCAAGCTCTGATACCAACTGTGACGCCCCACCTCTATGCTCATAATAACAAAGAGTATTAAAAGAAATACTGTCTATTATTACGAAGAATAAGGTTGGATAGGAGCGACCATCCGTAATTGGCCTTATACTAATATTGGTTATCTCGATAGGAGTGGTATATACTTTTTATTTTTCATCTTATTTATTTACTCCCATCGACACACCCAATTATCAGTATAAAACAAACTACGATGGTTCATAATAGTTTAGGACATTAGATATAACGATAACACAGATAATATAAATGCGGAACACAGATAAAAACAAAAGTCTCATATATATATATAACTGATGTCAGTTACAACATAGTTGACACAATACATATGATACAACTACAACTGTCGACTCTAGAAGTTATATATACAAGTACATTATCAACTAATATACATGAATACATATCGTTCTATACACTGACACGACTACTACAGAATGACACTGACAACTTCAGAAGATGTGAAAAGTCTTCAAATCCTGAACAGCAACTCAAAGAAGAAAATCTACAACCTGAAATAACTCGGGTCTGACCCGAGTATTACATTCAAAAGAAAATAATACCCAGGTCAGTCTAATTCAAACCAGTTTATTAGTGCACAGAAGCAATTATAATCAAACATCAAATAGAAGACAGTCACAGAAATCTCGTATATCCAACTCCTCGATAAAAGAATCGGATAACGGCAGATATAACACTAAACAGTGTTAAAACGACAAATCAGCAATCCAAATCAATTTAAACAATTGAAATATCAATTTAAAACCATCCAAAATTCGATTGGCTGCCGTACACGCACGCGTGTACGGCCTCGCCAATACGGCATAAAAGGTCAATGCATCACGACGCAAAGAAAACATCTATTCAAAACTGTCAGTTCTGGGTGGCTGCAGTGCACGCACGCGTGCACTGCCTCGCCACCCCCGAATATAAAGTTACCACCACAATGAATCTGCAGTGGCAAACAGGTATAAGGACAAAGGCAGGCTGCAACTAAACTGCAGAAAAGTCATCAACAGTTCAACTGAGATGGACAACTCGAGAATAAACATGTACAAATGAACGAGTGATCAATATGGCAACACAGATGTGCAAATGAAGAAGTCTCGAACTCAAGACAATATGGAACGAGTACTGCACTGATAAATGAAGTGCAGCCACAAACGCATAGGTTCAAAGACACAATGATCGCCAGGTCAAACCCCGAATCGGGTTCAACACAGGTGATAACAAACAAGGCATTTCAAATAAATGGTCAAGACATAAAATCAAGTCTCGACCCCAGTTCCACTCAATCGACAGAAAACAGAGACTGCAGTGGCTCTGGTCACAATAAAATTCAATATCCAGTCTAGTTCAAACATGGATAGAAATACAACATATCAATGTGCAGACTTCGAGGTGGCATCGCGTGAATGCCAGGCAAGGATGCAACGACAATTACAGTCACAAGAAGATCAATCAGCAAGCAACCAGGCAGCACATTCTAATGCCAGCCAAAGTGAAAGGTCACTAAGATAAGCAGAGGACAGGAGGAACAATACATGGATGTGACAGTGAGTTAGGCAGTGCGAACTTCAATTACGAGAACGAAGGTAGTAATATAACACACTTGAACTACAAAAGCATAGTGACAACATGCATTCAGGTACATGAAGACAGCAATACAAATGCCCAGGTGAACTAAATGATGAACAAGACATAGCAGGTGATCGAACCCATGATCCAGTTCATCAATGTAGACCAGAATTCAAGTAACAAATGCACTAAAGTGAACTCAAGCTAAAGACACATGCACATGAGTCAGAATAACATAAGCAACAAGTGGTGTTATATATATATGCAGGAACCCAGTGAAGAAACAGTAGTATCAAATATACATGAAACTTGACTCAGTATAACTATATGAACAAGACACGGCAGAATCATGATGATTAAACCGTGACAAATTCATGTACATCAATGTGAACACATGGAACAGTGAACAGGCTAATGAGCAAAGTGTTAGAAACCTAAAACAAATATAAGTGCAGACTACACCTAAGTGAGGATCACATGCTTAATGCAACACAAATTCTCAAGTGAAGCCAAATGAAAATCAAGGCATCATGTATATACACAATGTCAGCCAAAGCCAGTGAAATGTCGGAGACTAATACAACAATATAAATTATCAACAAGCTATCAAGGGAACATATAAACGGTGACAGACAGTGGCTCAACATTAAAGAACACTTGCAACAGTGGCGATGCAGTGCAACATGATTATCGAGAGTATACATAAAGTATATAAATGACCAAATTCAATGCAGCAACATCATCCAGAATGTACCTCAAGGCAAAATAACACAGTACGACACAACTCGAAGTACAAGCTAATGCAGACTAACGAGAATAAATATACAGTGAACTAAGACATGGATCAAACCAACAATGTCATAGAACAAATGGGACAGTTCGACGTGATCATCAGTGTTTCTTTTAGGAAATCAAGAATGGTCGAAGACGTGGCATTGCATACATAAAATCTGACTGGAGTCGAAGGAAACAAAGATTAAAATCAAACGTAACAGTTTCAAACCCAAACCGTAGTGACCGTGTAGCATGTGGCAGTATGAAATTGAATTCGCCAAAACAATTACAGGAAATCTTAAACAAGGCCGAAGCCAGCTGTACAATGAATTCATGAATCAAAATCAACTATGAACGAAGTCAAAATACCAGAAAATTCAAAGCAGCAATTTTCCACAAAATTAGAACCATGGAAATCGAAAACAAAAGATCATATGGCTTGAATTAGATGTGAGCAATAAATCGCTCACCTTTGCCATGGAAGTGAAGACGTTGCTGACGCGGTGAGGACGACGAACGAAGTTAAGCCAAAGTCCAATCAAGCACGAGCACATCGAAGTAGCCTCGAGCAAGATGAGGTCGGCGCCTTCGAGTTCCAGAAGCGAGCGATCTGAGAAGCTCTAATTCAAAGCGACAAAGAAACAAAGAGCCAAAGCCCTAATTTTTCAGATCGAACGAGACGAGATCGAAGCCGCCATTTTCGTTCGTTTTGTTTTCTTAGCCTAGGGTTTTCGAATGAATGTAAGAAATGGGGAACGGGTTTGAATTCACCAAAAGAAAGAACGGCAGTGGGTATCAAGTATCAACTCTTCATCAAAACAATTGGGCCAATAAAAATAGAAGAGTGTATTTATAAAAGGCCCGAATAACTTTTAACCATGTTTAAAAAAGAATTTCAATTCGATCAAAATTGCTGATAGAAATTTGTTATCAATTTCAATCGTCTAGTGACGATAACAAACTTTTACAAAAAGGATTCCGATTCGATTAAAATCTACATTAGCAATTAACAATGATTTAATCGTCATTTATAAATTGATGCGAAAAACCGGGTTGTTACACCACTTCATTTCTACATAAGTCCACTTCTAAAACAATGTCTTCTTCTTCCTCCTCCTCTCTAACTTTCTCAAACTCATGTCAATTCAACTCCATTCTCTTCCAAACTCTACCAAAGTTCTTATATCACTTGGAGAACATGCTTAAGCCTCTAAAAAGTCGAAGGAAGATGGAGCTATGGGGAAATGGCCTTGAGGCCGTGAGCATGAGGAGGGGCAAACATGCCTTGGGCCATGAGCAAATGTTGATGGAGTGGAGCCATGAATGTGTTCTTGGGTTGTATAGAAGTGAAAGTAGAAGTGTTGATAGATTGAATGTTGGTAGGAAGTATTTGGGTTAATGAAAAGTGAGTAAATATCACTTTTATTTGCACTATATTTTGTTGAGTGTTAAGTTGAAATATTGCTTGAAATTGTTAGATAATCACTTGTTAAATTGATTGCTAATTCACTTGATAATGTCACTTGAAATATGGTTGAAATGTTGCTTGCTAAATCACTTGATAAATGCTTATTAAAACATTTTTTAAAATGCTTACTATATATTAATAATAATAGACACTAACTACTTAAAGTTACACCCTTGAATATTTGTTTTATTAGATGTGTAAATGGATAAAATAGTTGTTTACTGAACCATTGATCTATGATAAGTTAATATGAACATTTAAAATGGACAAATGGTTTAAATACATATGTTGATATATTTTATAAATGATATGGTTTGAACTTGGAATGAAATAATTGTTTAAAAGTGGATAACACTAAATATTGGAATTAAATACGCCGTATAGCGATAGTCGCTATAAGCGCGCTTTGAATCCCTTAAACTCTAACTTGTGAAAATGGTGATTTAATGACATATCTTAATAATAACTTATTTCGTTATTATTTACACTTCTATAAGTGGTTTGAAAAGCAAAGAATATGTTTTAGAAAGTTATAGAAGAAATAAATCAAAGTAAAAAAAGACCGAAGTAAAATGGTCGCTATAGTGACACTTTTAAAAATAGTCCGTCTTTGAAAATAACGCGCATTTTGTGGAAACTTTCTTATGGCTTTCTTTCGCAATTAATCAAGTAAATAATATATTATTATTATTGGGAAATTTTTGAAACCTAATTCATTCGATAGCTAGTTGAAACGAAGTGCAAAAAGTTGTAGCGAAATAGTCGCTATAAAAGTAGTTCGGTAAAATGCCCCGTTTTCGGGAAATTCTCTAAAATGATTAAAAGATATTCTTTGGGATTTTTCTTCACATTTTTCAAGTAGCCAAAGTATACTAATTATTGTAATAATAATGGATCTAAAATCATTTGCTAAGGTATAGAAAACTAGACACAAAGTTGTAGCAAAAATGTGATAAAACTAGTAACAGAACTTTAGGCGGCACTTCTACAAGTGCTACCATTGTAAATAGAAGATATAAATTGTTTAAAAATGATATTTAAACTTAATATTTTTCTCTAATATTTTTAGGATTGTTTTCTAACTTTTAATAAAGAGTTTTAAAATTGGTTTAAAGTTTAAATATATTTTTAACAATTAATTATGAATTTCTAAACTAAGTAGCTTTTAAAATTAAAACTTGTTTTTCTATTTATTTCAAAATTCCTTATTCTTACATAATATTCTATATAAATAATTATCATATATTTTAAGTTGTTTTAAAAGTATTTTAACATATTAATAAGTATTTTGAAGATATTTATATATATATATATAAGTTTTAAATATTAAATTAAGTATTTTATAAATATAATAAAGGGAGCTTGGATTTTAACACTTAAGTTAAAATAAGTTGTTTATGGAATCAACTAAAAGTGTACTTCCTTAATTAATAAGTGTGGATATACTTTGATTTTTAAATAAATGTTTAAAGTTATTAATGGATAAGTAAATAGTTTTGGGTTGTTGTAAACATCGCTCTTAGCATCACTTGTTTTTAACCCTTATTATTAATTATACTTGGGAATATAACTAAATATTTACTAATGGATATTTAGTAGAAAAATACAAGTAAATGGTTTTGGGTTTGTTGTGACAAATGTATTGAGCGACACTTTTCTTTAACCCTTAAATATAAATAAATCTTTAAGAAGGGAGTTTTAAAGAGGAATGTTTTCAAAGTATAAAATGTTTGGGTTTGTTTTGACAATTATTATTAGCAACACTTGTCTTTAACCTTTAACAGGAGAGTTTAAAGATAATGATTAAATGAAATGGTTTTGGGTTTGTAGTAAACAATGTTTTAGCAACATTTTTTAAACACTTGAATTATATTTTGGAAGAAATAATATAAATCTTTAACAGCGGAATTTTAAAGATAATAACAAGTATTGAAATCTTTTATAAATAGATAGAAAACGTTATATGTTAAATTTATAAAAGAAAAGGAGTTCATTATAACAATGTTTTGGTAGTAATTGTTTTAATCTCTTCAATTATATTTCAAGTAAGTAAAACTTGTTAAGTGATTTGTGAATACACCTATACCATTGGAATAAGTATATGAATTTTTTTAAGTATTAAAAGAAATAAATGAATAGTTAAATTTATAAAGACATGTATATATCTTTTATAAAGAGAAATCCTATATATTTGTACAAGTATATAAAGGAAGTTTTAATTAATAAAAGAGTATCAATTAGTAAATGAAGTCCTAATTTATAAAAGAAGTTTTATTAGATAAAAAGATGTTTTACTAATAAAAAGGATTTTAATTAATAAAAGATAAATTAATTAAAAAGGGATTAAAAGTCATTTATGTGACTTGACCATGCCTTGCATGAAATGACAATGCAGGTATGTTTACTTGCTTATGAGAAAGTACTCGGGACTTAGTTCCCTTATGCGATCATTCTCATTATTGTTGAATAAGACCAAATTCATCGAATTAGTCTGGGAGAGACCAGGATCAGTAAGTATCGAAAATCACTTCAAGGCTGAGATACGATTTCTCTGTTTTGGAAGTGATCAATGATGGAAACCATGTATGGTTCTGGAATCTATTGAGATGATGGAATCTATATGGGATTCATTATGCGAATGAGTATTGTTGAAAACTCCTGTGAAGATGTCGAACGTAGCCTTGACATCGGGAAATGACTAAAGACAAAGTAGGATGAATGATCATGGGTTTTAGCTAACCTATGAGGAGTACATCAACTTCATATCTAGAGTATACTTATCGATATGTTGTGCACGGGGAGTTAATGATACTTGGTACACATTGTTCACGCGAGTGTTTGGATAATGGCCCAGTTGTGTTTACCTTAAGGTATATTTTATCTAGAGATATATGACGCTTGAAAGGTATTTTCTGATCCTTGTCATAGGAACGGTCTCATTGAGGAGGTCTCTGTGGAAAATCCATTTATATGAACGTACCTTAGCAGTTTTGGTTGTATACCTAAATATGCTGTCAAATGTAACCAATGTAACTATTTCGGATATGATTTATATTTATATTGAACACCCTAGACATTATTATAATATCACTAAATTTTCCTATAAAATAGTTTGGTTATCATAAGCTAAAAACCCGTCTGTTTTTATTCATGGTGTGGACTTACTAGATACCTTTATATATAAAGGTTTTATAAACATTAAATAATTCTAATTACTTGAATTTTCTCACGCTAGTTTACCAGACTGATCTGGGTGTTATTCTTCTTATAATGCTTGGGTCAGCCTCACGTATATTTCCAGGTATCGTTGATGATTCATTGGAGCTCTAGGAGAGGGCCTGGATGATTACCTACAGTAGATTTTATTTCCACTGCATTACTTTGTTTATTTTTATATCAGCAATTGTAAGGACATATTGTTATAACTGTTTAGGCTGATGATAGGTTAGTTTACTCTAATTATTGTATCTACACAGTTTTTCTTTGTAAAAGTATCAATTTGATATTATAGGTCATTATCCCGTTGTGAGATTATGATGTTATTGTTCTCTTCTTTCCTGTTCTTTTCTTTATTTTATTTTACCCTAACGTTCTGTCTTTCCGGCACTTGGGTGCTCGGCACATGAATACCATGGATGTATTAGTGTCAACATTTGGGGGTCAAAAAGGCATTCGTTACATCTTGGTCTCAAAGTTGAAGGTTAAGCGAGAACCTTAGCTTTGGTTGGGTATAACTCATTAAGATATAGAGGTGGAATGCCTTATTATGAGTTTGAGTGTATTATACATATGAGAGCATATTTGTTAGTGATATAACAATATTTTGTATTGTGTTGATTGGTCTACTGAGTGCTTATGGATTCTTGTCGATGCGTCTGATCAGCGTTATCGATAGGGATTCCTAAACACTTAAACAGAATAAACCGACATGGTATTATTTTCAAAATTGGTAAATGAAATAATTTTGCCTAGGATTATATTTTATATAAAGGAATAATTCTCAAATAATTAACATAGTTACTTATAATGTTCTGCTAGTTAGGAAATGATAATATTTAATTATTATAATTTATTGTTTGATTAGTCATGCTCGGCTAGTTTATGGGCATTGACTATTGATTATTGAATTGCAAGTAAATTACCTTTTCACAACATGAGTTGGGTAGATAGTAATTTATAGTAACATTAAAACGAACTCCTTGTGAATTAAGTTTCACAATCTGACTATAAGGCATTCGATGATAATGTTGGGTTAAAAAGTTAACTTCAATAAAAAGTTGTTAATATAGCTTAAAAGGAAAGGTAAGATATTTAAAAGATAAATATTTATGAAATGATTTAATATAAGAAAGTAAACTTATATAAATATGGTTTATATAAATATGACTTATATAAAAATGGTTAGTATAAATACGAATTATAAATGATTTAAATTGAGAATTTGTGAAATTAAATCCCGTTGTTTTTGGAAATGGTTTCTAAGAGTTTTTGAGAAAATGGTAATAGTAGGATTTGAAACTATTCTAAAGGACTAATGTTATTAAAAGAGTTTTAAGATTTGTTCGAGTTAGATATTACTCTCGGAAACAACAAGTTGATTCAGAAATTAAAGTATTTTTATGTTAGCTAGTTCGAGTGGCTCGAAAGTGACTAAAAATGGGTAAGAGACGTGTTCTGTTGGAAAGCATTTCTCTTAAGTATTGCCCTTCTTTATAAAGGGATTATATTGTACTATTTGGTAGGACCCAGTTCCTTGTATCATTTTGTTGTTACTCGATCTTATAAATATTTTCTAGGGATTTTAAAGAAAATATTTTGGAAATTGGGTTTAGAAAATGATTTTGTTTTAATCCCAAAAAGTATGATTTGTTATCTCAAAGACATATGTATATGTATTTATTTCAAATGCCTTGAAATAAAACCCGGAGTTTAAATTATTAAGTTTTCAATAAAGATATACATGGTTGCCTGTATCCTTTGCATTAAGGTATTTAGTTGTGCATCTTATTATGACATATTGTTTGTTAGTTTTCAGTTATTAAAATAAAATGGAATTTTCGATGATTTTGGACAGTCGGGAACTTCTGCATTGATACATAAATTAAAGCTAAATACTTTTATAGAAATATAAAAGTTAAACTTTTATAACTCTTAAATTGAAAGAATAGTAAGTTGAAAACAAATTTAAATTATTTTAATCATCCTTGTTAAGAAGAACACTCGATGTTATTGGGGCAACTAATAAACGTCTTTACATTAGGGTTGACTAAGGAAAGTAAACTCTAGTCCTGAGTTTGGATACCAGGGTCCTACTCTACCTACCTACTTGCCTAACCCGATGGATATAGAAGTTTAGATGGTTGACTCAATTATAAGATCCAAATTTAGTTTTAATCTTCGTCAAAATTTTAGGAAGCAAAATGTAAAGAATATTTTGTATATACTCTTAGGATATCACAAAGTATTATACAGATAATGAACTTAAGTCTTTAAATATTTTCAAAATTAAATTTTGTTTTAATAAAATGTTTAGAAAAATAATAATAAATAAATAAAGTTAAGTCTTTAGGAAATACTTATAAAACCTAAGTAATGTTTTAAGAAATGTTGCATAAATGATTTTAATATTACTAAAGAAGTGTTTTTATGTAAATAAATGAGAATTGAAAAGAAATTGGTATGGTTAAGTAACCAATTGAGTTAAGTGCGTGAGTTGCATGTAGATCATTTTATTCGCATGATAGTTCTTTATCTAGGATTCGAGCACATGATTTTAAGATGGTATAAACCGGTCCGAAAAAGGATTTTTACTAGGCTTTTGGATGGCGAACACTTGATACAGATTCTCGATATGATCCTTAAGTTTTCTATCGTAGTTTATTGCTATGTAAGGAGAATGGAGGTGTCCAATAAAGGAACCAGGTAGGAGTCCGCACTAAAGATGCAACGACCTAGAATTTCAGTGATTCGAAATTGGAATGTTTAATTGATTTTAAATATTGAAAAGTTAATTTTATAAGTTAAATAACTTATATTTCAAATATAGCGATTTATTTGATAACTAAATTGTTAAATTTAATATTTAAAATTGTTTAAATAATTGAATCTTGAATTTAATGTGAATGAAAAACGATTACAAAGTTGATTTAAATTCTATTTAAATAAGAATGGAGTTAGTAAACTTTTTAAAGTTGGATTTAAAAGTGAATAAACAGAAATTGGAAATTACTCGTTTTAATTAACGTGTAAAAATAGTCTTTTTGGGTACTGTCTCAGATTTCGACGAAACCAGTTTCATTGGATCCGTAATAGTGAATTATTGTATGCTGTCGAATTTCATAGCTATTGGACGTATCATTTGGTCGTGCGAGTTCGAAACGCGTAGAAATTATTTAAATGAATTTAATTAAAATAATTTGATTGTGAAAAGCTATCTTCTATATATGATGGAATTGGATTCCGAGACTAGTTCCATTGTGTTCGAAATAGGGGTAAAACATATAGAATGCCAGAAGGTATGCTATGAAGGCCCTCAGATAGGTCGGTAACGACCGGGGTGATGACTTATTCGGTACTATCTAGTGAGAAATGTAGGTCGGTCTTGTGTTGGTAGAGGTGTAGATGTTCTATTGACCTCGGTACATTCATCTAGAGATGTACTACCGGAAGGTAGTCCCTTCACCTGATCATTTGTATGGAAATCCATTCTCCACTACATGCCTGTATGATTTTAGATGTAGAAAGCCTTGTATTACAAGGTGGTATGCTGGAATTTAATCAATGTAACAATTTCGGCTATGATTAATATTATTTGTATACTGGACACTAGTATAATATAATAGAATTTGATATGAAATGTTTTGGTTATTGTAAGGTAAAAATCCGTTCGTGTTTATGTATGGGCATGGTCTTACGAGATACCTTTGTTTTGATAAAGAAAAGGTTTATAACTTTAAAAATTCAGTTGAGATGTGTTTTCTCATGTTGGTTTACCAGACTGATCCGGGCGTTCTTCCCTTTCAATGCTCGGGTCAAACCGGTATATGTACAGATTTAGATTTGGATGCTTAGGAGCTTCAACAGACGAGCTGAAGGTCTTCTGGTCGTATTCACATATATGTTTACTTTTCCGCTGCATTGTTGTTAAATTATCAACACTTGTAAGGACAGGTCATTATAACTGTCCAAGCTGATGACTAGTGATTGATTATTGTACTCTAATGGATATATGTATATTACAGTTTCTGTTTTGTAAAGATCATTGATATTATATTATATGTTGTTCCACTATGATTGTGAGATTCTATGATTGTTTTAGTTTCTTTAACTCTTCTTCTTCTTTTCTGTTCTTCTCTCTTCTTTCTTTCTCATGACTATCCGTCTTTCCATTCAGTTTGGGTTGGACATGTGTGGTTTATTGTTAGCTCGAACGAGGTCAGATTTATGGGTTGTCACATTTGGTATCAGAGCTTAGGATTGTGCGAACACCTAGGCTTTGGTTGGGTACTCATTATAGATTGGGTCAGTAGCGCCCTAGATTGAGATTGAGTGTAATATATATATATATATATATATATATATATATATGAAAGCGTATTTGCTAGTGATATAAAAATGTTTTATATTGGGTTGTTTGATTTGTTAAGTTTAAATTTTGGGTTCTGGTTGATGCGTCTAGCTAACATTATCAATTGGGATTCCAAAAAAACTTGAGCAAGCGAATTGATACAATATTGTTTTAAAGTGGGTAAATGAAATAATTTTACCTAAATTATATTTTATATACGAAAGAATAAATTTTTCAGAAATTATTATAGTTATATATGGTTTGTGGGTTGTTAGTGAATGGCAATATTTGATTATTATCATTTGTAGTTTGTTGTTTGTGTTTTAGTAAAAGCTGTTATTATTATATATAAAAAAAGATAAACAATTAAAAAATGGTTTTATGTAACCGAAGTGAAATTATATATAAGTATAAATTTATAAATGTGATTTAAAAATAAAAAGGATTTAAAAGAAACAAAAAAACACTAACTCACTTTAGTCGATGTGAAATAATTCGGCTGATGACTCCAGCATCATCAGTATTAATTTTCGAGTTTCTAAGTGATGAATTGCTATTTTAATAATTTTCTATTGAAGTTTTGTTTTGATAAAACAAGTTTTGATTATAAAATTCCAAGTTTGTTTTGATAAATATATGAAAATAAGTCTTTGAACTTATAAATTGAAAATAGTATATATAAGAAAGGGGTTTTTTTGCTCAAGGAAAAAGTTGAAAAAAAATTTAGTCTCAGGGACAACAAGTTTGCTTTTTAAGCTGAAGGACACTTTCTAGTGCAAATCACAGAATGATAGTTTTAACTATCATTTTCTGTTTACACTAAAAAGTGTCCTTTAGACTAAAAAACAAACTTGTTGTCTCTAAGACTAAATTTTTTTACAACTTCTTCCCTATGCCCATTTTCCTGATATAAGAAATATGTTTACAACTTAAGAATTTGCATAGGAAAGTGAAACCAAATATTAAAACGGTTGAACATTTTGGTTAAGCAAACAAAGGGAAATTTGAAATTGATATTGAAATAAAATAACTTAACTTAAGTAAAGTTAAATAATCGAGTTAAATAAATTAGTATTTGACTTTCAAAGTGAAAATGAGCTTAAGTTATAAAATGCAATTCAATTTGAGTTATGAAATAAATTGAATATGGTTTAAAATGTTGTTTGGTAAAAAAATTGAATATGAACTTAAGTTGTGAAGTAATAATAAACATGATAAGTATTGTATAAGAATGTTTCTAATAAACTTAAGTAAATAATTTTATGGTTGTTAAACATAAATTGAATTTGAAGTGAAGATTAATAAGTGAATGTTAACGAATTGAATGTAACTGAGACAATATAAATAATTGAATTTGATTTAAATTGAATGCGGATCAAATGAAGGTAATTGAACGTAAATAAAAGAATCTGGAATAAGGAATGGGATATAATAAGAAATCAACTAAAATAATTACGTAATTTGTACGTATATTATTTTATTCGCATAATTGTTTGATCTAGATTTTAATATACGATTTCAAGGTGATTTACATCGATCCGAGTTAGGATATTTCACTCGATTTCTTGACGGCGAACCCTGGATATGGATTTTTGATTGATTCTGATACTCTCTATCATAGTATATGGCTATGCAAGGAGAATGGCGGTTTCTAATCAAGGAACTGGATCTGAGTCCGCACTAAAGTGGCCGTGTGAACAATACTAGTTCGGAAGTGAAATTGTGTGATCGAGCGAGCGGTTAGGTATGGTTTTGCATACAGATGATATATGTATATCGTATGGGCTTTGATAAATTGAATATTGACATTAGAAAATGTAAATTGGGACGATTATGAATTAATTGGATGAATATTAATTGTTTGATGGTTTCTCTTGTTATCATTTGCTACATTGGCATATAGGTATTGTATAGTCTATATTATATATTAATATTATTTTCTATACATGTTCTCATTTGTTGTTGAGTGATTAGTAGGTGCGGATGGTGTATGCTTCGCATTTGGAGCTTGCTTTCGCATTATATGCATTGTATATGCTTGCTAATATAATAAAAGGTACATATCTCGGATTACATATCGTACTTTTATATTTTTTCCCTACGGGATGCCTCATCCTCGAAGATGAGATTGATAGAATTTGGGGTATGCCCTAGGGGCAATTATGTAATTTGTTACATATATCTAACTCATTGACCAATCTTGTTCGAAATAAAGGTATTTTCTTTCTATTATATACTTGATATAATGCGGTTATATTAATTAAGCAATTTAATTAAAAGTATATTTAATAGAAAATCCACAAATGGTATGTTCTTGGATAGTAGTTACAAAGTGTTGTAACCGTAAGTAATTTATCACAATGAAACAAATATACTATTTTAAATGTTCCTAGTCAAGATGCATTAAGACTGGATATCAATGTATTAGTTGAGACTAGAGTACGTAATGCTCTCCAAATGTTGGGCAGTGTATTACTCATTACTATTGGGGGGGCACCAAGAGGTTACGTACTGATAGTTATTGGATAACTATAGAATGACCCACTCGATAGTTTTCTGTTGGTTAATATAACTAAGGTCAAACATAAAAAATCGATGTGACTGATTTACATAGTTCTCTCGACTTGAGAATACTGTAGACCTTCAATATGAAAGCTCCGGTTTGACTATAGTCAAATCATAGCATGGCGTTCAATCGGGCGACTATAGTTGGGTCGAGTGGAAGTATTGGAAGTGAAGCACTATTCAAGAGAGGATTCGTCTACTCAGTTATATGGGGCTAGAGCATTTTGGTTAATAATAATTGTTATTATTGAACCAAGGACTTTGTGTTTGGACTATAGAGTTGAATGTGGACGATATTGTAATTTTGATCATTACCAAATTCCGTAGGTCCTAATATGATATAGTTTTGTCAAAGAGAATTGGTGTAAATAATTTTCACTATCAGTTACCTCTTATAATAAGCAAAATTTGATTTTACCGAAAAGACCTATAAGCGATGAATTCAGCCAAACTATCATACCACCTACGAAGTGACGTGTGAATATTAATATTTGAATTGTTCAATATTAATACTGACTGAATTCACACCTCTAAGTCGTACAACCACATTTATGATTTCTCCGAAAACCACACAATTTATGTAATGCCCCACCCCGAGATCCACATTAACAAAGAGAATTACATAGTAATTCTGTCTGCTAATGCGGAGAATAGGGCTGGTTAAGGGCGACCATCATAGTCTTGCATTAGAAAAGAGCTAAGTATGTCGGTTTTGGCACTTATTTTTTTTATCTTGAGTATTCGACATACCTAATTCCTTTCTAATACACTATTATGGTGGCTACATGATCGATTCAGAAACAGAATATGATAACAATACAATCTCAAGTCATAGAATAGAAACACAGATAATATACATATACACTTACATCAAATGTAATACAACATGCCATAAGTGGTATTCAACCACAATATATACATACATCCCCACAAAAGAATATATACATCATAAGGTTCCCAAACAAAAGACTACAACACAAAAACTGTGAAATAACCAAAGTCGAAGAAGAAGCCCAAAAGGTAAAGCTAGCAAAGGTCCAAAAGTTAACCTGCAACTCGGTCAGACCCGAGTAATAAATACACGGGTCAGGCTAACTAGAACATGATATTAGTAAAAGATAAAGGAATATAAGTGCATAAGGGAAACATTCCTTTAAGGATAAAGGACTGATTTATAAGAAATTCTGTTTATACAACTTAGAATAAGTATTCCATAAGGCTCAAAGTTATTCACATGATAAGGTTTAACAAGGCAAAGATGTTCACATTCAAAGGGCTATACAATGTAAGTGAACATAATCAATATATAAGCCATATGTGAAATCATCAAAATCTCCAAATCAAAACTCATGAAACTCAATAAGAGTTATAATCCCAATATCGAAATCACCATAAAACAACATATATATAAGCCTTTCTCTAACTTAAGGCTATAAGTAAATTCATCATCTCAAATTGGTGAAATCGAAATCAAAAACTCATAAAAATTCCCCGGATTGGCCAAATCCCACTTGCATGCCGAAGCGATGCTGCATGTGTCATCCCCCAGTACTATATATATTAGGTACCTCTCCCAGACGACCGAAGCTGTAAATCTCAGACGACCGAAGTCGTAATCCCAGATGACCCGAAGGTCTATAGTACCAGCAATCCCAGAATGTGTCACAACTCCCAAATAGGAACCCGAAAAGTGTTAACGTGCGTCCCATACCACACATTAGCACTTAATGGTTTACTAACCGCTAGTCATTGCCACATTAGAAAACAGAAATCATCATAAAATTCCAAAACTTGGAAAACTCAGACTCGCCTCATCTCATTGGCAAATAAAACACTATAATGGGTTCTTATAGATCATACTCCTAGAATATGAGATCTCAAACCACAACCACCAAATATTGGCCTTCCAAGATAATTCTGAAAGATAGGAGTTATAATCTAAAAAACCCACCATAAATTGGCTAAATACTCGGAAATCAATAGCTCAAATAGTCTCGATCGTGCAAGTCCGGGATTAACCGATAAAGTAAACTCACGTGTCCCGTACCACGGTTTTTACTAAACCATTTAATTCTCTTTCTCATACGTCCAAAAAGTGTAAAAATATTTTATATTATTTATAAAATAATTTACTTGTGAAAACAGGATTTTAAAACAATTTTCCCGAAACCATTTTGAAAGTAATTTATTGAAAATTCCCTTTATTATAAGAAATAAATACATTTAAAAATACATTAAAATAATTTGGAAATAATTTATAAATATTGGAAGTCATTTATTTCAAAGTCACTTGAATTATAGAATTATTTCAAAATCATTCCAAACAAACTTTTACTTGAAACGATAGAAATCGCAGAAAAACACTAAAATTTCAATATTCGAAAACATCTTGAAAAACACGACAAATATGGGATTCAGATTGACCATAATTTTTGCTCATCTATATGTAGATTAGAGCACTAGAATTTCATCTATTAGAACTCCAAAATTCATCTTAAAAATGCATGAAATAAGCACCAAAAACCATAGCAAAAGGGACAAATGTTGCAAAAGGACTCAGAAAACAAGGCAACTAACTCACGTACATGGGCCAGCAGGGGTTGACCCGGCCCTTGGGCCAGTTGACCGCCTAGTCGACCGCCAGGTCGACTGCCAGGTCGACCTGGTGGGTGTTGGGTCGACCTCCCTGTTGACCCAGGCTATGGATTTGTTTCTGCTTGCATTTTTCACCTCCGTTTTGGTTTTCCAAAGGCAATTCGACATAGCAAACGATTGAATTATTAACTGAAATTTGACATGCAACAAGTTTAACATCTAAAAAACACTCTGGAAAAGATCCGGCAGCAATTCGAGTGAAAATCAAAGAGTTATAGCCACTCAAAGTAGCAACCAGAAACCAGAAAACAAAGAAACAAACAACAGAGAATAGAACGTATACAGTAATTATTTCTGAGCAATTTCCTTTACAGGAAAAGCTTGATTTAGTTAGAAATTGTGAGTTCTGAACTCAACTCAGCAAATTAGCAAGGATTCAAGAGCAAACTATGAGCTTTGGTGAAGAAAAAGAGCTCTAGGAACCTGTAAAAGCTAGAAAAGAAGCATGCAGAACAAATAAAGAAGTTATAGACAATTCATCTCAAGCTCAAAGATTTTGATGAAATTAATTTAGTATTGGTTTGGATTACCTTGTATAATCTTGGTTTAATTGATTTCCTCTTTAAATTTGCAGCAATTTGGGTGAGATTTGATTTTAGTTTGAGGAAGCCATGGATTTCCTTATTTTCTCTATTGTAAAAATGTTTTTGAGAAGGAGATGGAAGAGAAGCTACGTACAAGTGATTTTTTTCTCTTCCTGAAGTCTCCAGAATTACTAGTTGGATCCAAATACTTACCCAACAAGCCCAATACCAAATATACTTAGTGAAATTCTAAGTATAAATGCACATATTAACTCATTATAACAATATAAAATGTATATAACCAATTGTATGAAAATAAAATTGTTATTAAAAAATATAAAATTCATTTCAATAATAGAATGTTATTTTTATAATTAAAACCTTATTCTTATCTATATTTCAGAATTTACACAATTTTATTACAAAACACTATTTTCACTCCAATAATTTGTACAAAAATTGTTTTCTTGTCAAATAAATTACCATAATTCATTTTAACTCTTTTAATCATCAAAATATTATTTTCAAACAATATTTCATCTTTTATTTTAATAAAACACATATTATCTTCATATTTCTCATTTTAAATTCAATAAAGGATTAAAATTGACAATGTTTTCCAACATTGTTGTATTTACTCAAATAAAATTTCAATTTGATTATTTTCTACTCAAATTCTCAAAATAAAGTTTTTAGAACTTTATTTTCATTATTTAGATTTATTTCAATGATTTAACATTGAAATCCATCACCCAATTAATTTATTAGCTCCAAACTAATAAATACCCAATATTTCAATTTATTTAAACCAAATACTTATCTAATCCATATTTAATCCCATATTTATTCCCAACTAAACAAAATAAAGTTCCAAACTTTATTTTTCCCATTTTAATTAAAAATTGATTGTTTATTCCAAATAAACAATTTAAAATCTCAAATTATATTTAATTTACAATATTAAATTATAACCTCCGTTATAATTTAATATATACAGGTAATATCCAAACCAGGGTTGTTACAGACTCCCCCATAACAAAATTGCGTCCTCGCAATTTCTAGAAAAGAGTTTGTATTCAACACATTTATTTCATCATTCAAAGGAAGGATAGACAAGCACGAGATCAAAATTCCTCACTCTCTACTCAAGACGAAAGAAGACCAAGATAAAAATTGCTTGGTAAATTTAATGATTTTTCCTAAGTATAAATACTAGGGTTTGCGGACCATTGAATTTCTTGAGCAATACATCATGATTTCGAAAGTATCTCACTTTCAAAACAAAAACACAATAGGGTGCTACTCAAAAATCTATCGAAGGAGAATGATTCCTCAAAAGTTTCTCGAATAGAGTTGGGATTTAGCATCGCTTTATCCGAACTCCAACCACAAACTAATGGTTTTCAATATGTTACTACGAAAAGCCATACTGATACTAAGATAACAACAATTGAGGTAAGAAGACCCGATGAGAGATGGTTACCACAAAGATCACCCTACTCAAACGACCTCAAAATGCTAGTCGTTAGACTATTGCACTAAGGCAAGACAATCACGAGGAACATAATACATATAAATTTTAATTTACAATCAAAATTTATTAGAGTTCGAAATTCATTATCTTCAAAACTATAATCTAAATTTTTGTTTACAATCAAACTTCTTAAAGTTCCAAAACTCATTACCTTTATATTCAAAATCTCTTTTCAACACTTGGAAATTTTCCAAACTCCTTTCAATAGTTCTTATATAAAAAAAATGACATATAATTTCAAACTCATATTCCCTTTTTTATTCCAAAATTAAATTTTCAAAAGAATTTTATAATTTCATCTCAACAATCCTTAAGATAAAATTTTAAAATTTACTGCTCTTTATTTTCAAATACCCAAATTCTCATAACAAGCTCCATCTTTAACATGAATACCATATTTTAAAATATTCAGTAAACATTTACTTTTCAAACAAAGTATTATCTCATCATTTTAACAATAAACATAATTATATTCAAACTGATATATATTTCAATTATCGTAATGGCATTAGCTCGCCATTGATTTAAATAAATAACCCTATCGATTGGCTGCAGCTTTGACCAAATGATCAAAACCACCTTGCCACTCGTCCTATCCCACTATGGTTCAACAGTTGCAATTGTCATCCAGAATAAAATTTAGTTCTCAAATCTTTATAGTTTATTTTCAAATTTAGTCTCATTTAAAACTCAATTTATCGTGTCTGATTGTCTCATCACAGCATTTAGGAATTCCTATCGATAATGTTGATCAGACGTATCGACCAGAATTCTTAAAGCACTTGATTGATAACCCAACCCAAAAATCATCTTCTATAAAAAAAATCTCATTTTTAGTTCTCAAAATGTTCTTTATTTATCTCAAAATCAAATCCAATTTCTCTTAGAAGTATATCTTAAATTTTAGAAAAATTAGAGAACACAATCATTACATATACCCAAAAATCAAAAAAACAAAAGGGACTCATTGAGATATTCCTAGAATACTCGATTCTCAAGATCAATGGAATATACTGGAGTGTTCGTTCTTCCGAACGGTATAACGAACCACTCACAAGACTCATAACGAGTGCGAAATGCGGTAAAAGAAACGCTATCCTTCGCAACTTGAAGCTAATGAGAATCGGTGTAGGGTCACTCTGAAGAAAGACCCTAGCACCACACAATAGATCGAATAAGAAATCAACGAGATATAAGGGTAAGAGTAAAATATCTTCTCGAAATGAGAAGAACACAACGACAAATCATTACTTCGGGTGAAGTAATATTACTAAGCCAATAAATGAGTATCCAAAAAGGTTATCTCTAAAGAGGTAAGAATGGCAATATCAATTAAATTCCAAGGATCACCTCATTTCCTTAGTGGGCATCTTCGTGGAAGGATGACCGAAAGGCTAAGAACCGGAAATGAGATCAATACAATATTTGATTGTCCGATTGGGTGTCATACCCAAACAGACTTACGGAAACCAACAGAGTCACCATGACGGGAATCTGAGATATATCATCAATATCTCTATACTCAAGAATGAATACAGAGATTTCGGAATCATCATCGATATTCCGAAGACAAGAATCAACCAACCAACTGAATCAGGATACCTAAATATAGGGCCCTTCAAATCACAGAATGTGGCTTGATAAATGCAAGCCACTCCCTCTCAAATTACTCCAAACTCAAGATAGAAATAACGTGCTAATACGCACACAAAGATAAACTACAAGGAACAAATCCCAAAATTCTCACGTTAAGTATTGCGGATCCCCTCAAAAGGATTCGCAATCCTTAAGTAAGCAACAAGACTAGAACATCAATAGCATTAACAAATTTCTCCGGTACGGATAAATGCAAAGCACCCGTATCGAAGAGGATTCGAATAAAATAGTTAAGAAAAATAATATAACCTTCTAAACTAGTAGGGGATATACCTCGCGACTGAGATGTACTACCAGAAGCCTGAGCCACATTCAGATTCCCCGAACCTAAACTCTTCCCCTTCTTAGGACATGCTGAAACTATATGTCCTTCCTTCTTGCAATAATGGCACTTGGGGGTTTGAGGATATTCTCTAACTAGATGGTCTCTAGAACCACAATTGAAGCAAGCCAACACTCTAGCTGAAGGAGGTGCTGCACCGGAATGACAACCAGAATTGCCTTGCTTCATCTTCTTCCTAGGAGGAAATGATTGGGATTTCTCAATGGGAAATTTCTTCTTATTTGGGTTCATTTGAACCTCAGCCTCGTCACTACTATCCCTTTCTTTTTCGATGGCTTCGAGGTGAAGCGTTGAATCCACAAGCTCCTCGAAAGAGAGCTTAAGCTGAAGCATGAGCGACTTCTTCAAATATTTCTTAAGTCTAGATACGAACTTAAGATTCTTCTTGTATGGGGTACCAATGAACTCGAGCCTATACTTAGATAGACACTCGAATGAGGATACATAATCTGACACAAAGGATTTGACCTGTTTCAACTCGAGGAAGCGACGGGCAAGGAAAGCCTTCTCGGATTCTGGCACGAACTTAAGCTCAAAACGATCTCGGAAATGCTGCCATGTAAGAATAGACTCATCTATCTCAGCTATAAGGAGCTCGTACCAGTATAATGCTCGTTCTTGCAGCATACTTGATGTCACAAGAACACGGTGATGATTGGAAATCTCTATGTGAGTGAAGATGCGCTCGCATGTTCAGAGCCAAGCCTGAACCTCTAAAACTATCTCGGAGCCTTTGAATGGCTTGCCTCCGAGATGGGTGAAGTCGCTGCACATACGTGCAAATGCAGATTTGCACGGAGGAGAGGAATGAGTAGGAGGCTGAGTGCTCATAAGAAGCTCAAGAATCTAGTCGGTTGACATATAAACTCCTTCTGGATGAGAATCACTGGATGGTCCCGACACCGAAGTGCAACCTCTACCTCTTCCAGCCATTTGCTGAAAGTTAAGATAAGCTAGGATTACACATAGGGGTAGATATTAGCAATTGGAATTCATTAAATAAGGAATACTATGGAATTTACAATTAACATTCCTAGACATATTCCTTTCTATCTACCCCCAAAGAACTCAAAAGATTAAGGACAAGGTTGGGTTCAACTATGATTTGGGGATGATGTTTACACTTGTATTATACTTGATGTATGGTAATCGTGTATACTGTTCTACGCTTATTACATTTTGTTCTAAATCCAGCTCTGATACCAAGCTGTAACACCCTACCCCGAGACCCACATTAACAAAGAGAATTACATAGTAATTCTGTCTGCTAATGCGGAGAATAGGGCTGGTAAAGGGCGACCACTATAGTCTTGCATTAGATAAAAACTAAGTATGTCGGTTTTGACACTTATTTTTTTAATATTTTATCTCAAGTATTCGACATACCTAATTCCTTTCTAATACACTACTATGGTGGCTACAGGATCGATTCAGAAACAAAATATGATAACAATACAATCTCAAGTCACAGAACAACAACACAGATAATATACATATACACTTACATCAAATGTAATACAACATGCCACAAGTGGTATTCAACCACAATATATACATACATCCCCACAAAAGAATAGATACATAATAAGGTTCCTAAACAAAAGACTACAATACAAAAACTATGCCATAACCAAAGTCGAAGAAGAAGCCCAAAAGGTAAAGCTAGCAAAGGTCCAAAAGTTAACCTGCAACTCGGTCTGACCTAAGTAATAAATACACGGGTCAGGCTAACTAGAACTTGATATTAGTAAAAGATAAAGGAATATAAGTGCATAAGGGAAACATTCCTTTAAGGATAAAGGAATGATTTATAAGAAAGTTTATTTATACAACTAAGAATAAGTATTCCATAAGGCTCAAAGTTATTCACATGATAAGGTTTAACAAGGCATAAATGTTCACATTCAAAGGGCTATACGATGTAAGTGAACATAATCAATATATAAGCCATATATGAAATCATCAAAATCTCCAAATCAAAACTCATGAAACTCAATAAGAGTTTATAATCCCAATATCGAAATCACCATAAAACAACATATATATAAGCCTTTCTCTAACTCAAGGCTATAAGTAAATTCATCATCTCAAATTGGTGAAATCGAAATCAAAAACTCATAAAAATTCCCCGGACTGGCCAAATCCCATTTGCATGCCGAAGCGATGTTGCACGTGCCATCCCCCCAGTACTATATATATTAGGTACCTCTCCTAGACGATCGAAGTCGTAATCCCAGATGACCCAAAGGTCTATAGTACTGGCAATCCCAGAATGTGTCACAACTCCCAAATATGAACCCAAAAAGTGTTAAGGTGCATCCCATACCATACGTTCGCACTTAATGGTTTACTAACCGCTAGTCATTGCCATATTAGAAAACAAAAATCATCATAAAATTCCAAAACTTGGAAAACTCAGACTCGCCTCATCTCATTGGCAAGTAAAACACTATAATGGGTTCTCATAGATCATACTTCTAGAATATGAGATCTCGAACCACAACCCGCCAAATATTGGCCTTCCCAGATAATTCCTAAAGATAGGAATTATAATCTCAAAAACCTGCCATAAATTGGCTAAATACTCAGAAATCAATAGCCCAGATAGTTTCGATCGTACAAGTCCGGAATTAACCGATAAAGTAAACTCACGTGTCCCATACCACGGGTTTTACTAAACTATTTAATTCTCTTTTTCATACGTCCAAAAAGTGTAAAAATATTGTATATTATTTATAAAATAATTTACTTGTGAAAAAAGGATTTTAAAATAATTTTCCTGAAATCATTTTGAAAGTAGTTTATTGAAAATTAGCTTTATTATAAGAAATAAGTACATTAAAAATACTTTAAAATAATTTGGAAATAATTTATAAATATTGGAAATCATTTATTTCAAAGTCATTTGAATTATAGAATTATTTCAAAATCATTCTAGATAAACTTTTACTTGAAACGATAGAAATCGCAGAAAAACACTAATATTTCAATATTCGAAAACATCTCGAAAAACCTGACAAATCCGAGATTTGGATTGACCATAATTTTTGCTCATCTATATGTAGATTAGAGAACTAGAAGTTCATCTATTAGAACTCCAAAATTCATCTAAAAAATGCAATGAAATCGGCACCAAAAACCATAGCAAAGGGGACAAATGCTGCAAAAGGACTCAGGAAACAAGGCAACTAACTCACGTACACGGGCCAACAGGGGTCGACCCGGCCCTTGGGCTAGTCGACCGCCTAGTCGACCACCAGGTCGACTGTCAGGTTGACTTGGTGGGTGCTAGGTCGACCCCCCTGTCGACCCAGGCTACGGATTTGTTTCTGCTTGCATTTTTTAGCTCCATTTTGGTTTTCCAGAGGCAATTCGACATAGCAAACGATTGAATTATGAACTAAAATTTGACATGCGACAAGACTAGCATCTAAACAACACTTCGGAAAAGATCCGGTAGCAATTGAAATGAAAATCAAAGAGTTATAGCCACTCAAAGTAGCAACCAAAAACTAGAAAACAAAGAAACAAACAACAGAGAATAGAACGTATACAGTAACTATTTCTGAGCAATTTCCTTTACAGGCAAAGCTTGATTTAGTTAGAAATTGTGAGTTCTGAACTCAACTCAGCGAATTAGCAAGGATTCAAGAGCAAGCTATGATCTTTGGTGAAGAAAAGGAGCTCTAGGAACCTGTAAAAGCTAGAAAAGAAGCATGCAGAACAAATAAAAGAAGTTATAGACAATTCATCTCAAGCTCAAAGATTTTGATGAAATTAATTTAGAATTGGTTTAGATTACCTTGTATAATCTTGGTTTAATTGATTCTCTCTTTGAATTTGCAGCAATTTGGGTGAGATTTGATTTTAGTTTGAGGAAGCCATGGATTTCCTTATTTTCTCTACTGTAAAAATGTTTTTGAGAAGGAGATGGAAGAGAAGCTACGTACAAGTGATTTTTTTCTCTTCCTGAAGTCTCCAGAATCACTAGTTGGATCCAAATACTAACCCAACAAGCCCAATACCAAATATACTTAGTGAAATTCTGAGAATAAATGCACATATTAACTCATTATAATAATATAAAATGTATAAAACCAATTGTATGAAAATAAAATTGTTATTAAAACAAAATAAAATTAATTTCAACAATAGAATGTTATTTTTATAATTAAAACCTTATTCTTATCTATATTGCACAATTTATACAATTTTATTACAAAACACTATTTTCACTCCAACAATTTGTACGAAAATTGTTTTCTTGTCAAATAAATTACCATAATTCATTTTAACTCTTTTAATCATCAAAATATTATTTTCAAACAATATTTCATCTTTTATTTTAATAAAACATATATTATCCTCATATTTCTCATTTTAAATTCAATAAAGGATTAAAATTGACAATGTTTTCCAACATTGTTGTATTTACCCAAATAAAATTTCAACTTGATTATTTTCTACTCAAATTCTCAAAATAAAGTTTTTAGAACTTTATTATCATTACTTTAGATTTATTTCAATGATTTAACGTTGAAATACATCACCTAATTAATTTATTAGCTCTAAACTAATAAATACCCAATATTTCAATTTATTTAAACCAAATACTTATCTAATCCATATTTAATCCCATATTTATTCCCAATTAAACAAAATAAAGTTCCATACTTTATTTTTTCCATTTTAATTACAAAATTGATTGTTTATTCCAAATAAAAAATTTAAAATCTCCAATTATATTTTAGTTTACAATATTAAATTATAACATTCGTTGCAATTTAATATATACAGGTAATATCCAAACTAGGGTTGTTACAAGGGAGAATTAATTTAAAGGACAAAGATTTGTATATTTTTTGCCTCAAGGACACAACCTCAATATTTTTACCACAAGGACAAATATTCTCCTAAAAATTATTCATAAGGACAAACATTTTCCAAAATTATTCATAAGGACAACAAAACTGCTACCAAGCTAAAAACTGATACCTAAAGAAAGTTGTCCTTTAGGATAAAATATTGAAGTCCTGTCCTTGAAACAAAAACGCTGAGAAATTTTGTCCTTGACAATAATTTCCTGTTGTTACAATTTAATTAGTTTATAAAATGTTGCAAACTGAGTAAATTAATTAACGTTTATGAAATATTAATTATTGTTAATTTATTTGATGTTTTGAATGTAGTTGGTAATTATTTTAATGCATATATAAAAGTTATATTTGCATATATGGATATGCGATATCGGTATAATTTTAAACATGTTTTAAACAATAAAATAGTCACATAAAAGTTGTTTTCTTTTATTTGGAAAAGTTGCATATTTGGAATGTGCTTGGATTAGCCATAAAATGGTAAGAGGAGGAAATCAATTAATGAGATAAATTGAAATTTAAAAAGAGGAAATAAAGGAGGAATTTTTAAGAGGAGAATAGGAAAATGTTCCTTTACTTCTATTAAAAACAAAACCTCCTCATTTTTGAAAGTACAGAGAACATAACATAATTTTTTTTGTTCTCTTTTTCTTCCTCTTCCCTATCATTCATCCATGGCTGAAACTTCATGTAACAACCCGCATATTTTCCGATTATATATTTAAATGTTTTATTTAAATATAACATCGTTAGTTGGATTAAAATCCGAAATGTGACTTTTTGTAAATAGTCGAATCCGAACTCAAGTCCACTTTCATTGAGTTCAAAATACAACTTGTTTAAGTATAAACATTGATATGTTTGGAGGATTTTGGTATTTTCATTTGGGCTTTGGGTTGTGTTCTAGCCCACCAACCCAACAAGATAACCCAAACTCCTCTACCAAATACCCTAACTCCTCTCCTCTTCATTCATTCCACTCATAATTTCCTAACACTCAAGCAAAAGGAAAAATGGGGGAAAAGAGGGAAAATCAAAATTCCTAAGCCCTAGATTCTTAGGAAATTCAAATTCAAGTTCCAAAATCAAAGAGAAGCTTAGGTAAGCATCCTCTTCATCTTCTCCATCTCAATTCCTCTTCAATTCTTGATTTTTCCTATAACCTAACTTAGGAAAATCTTTGCATGTAGTAATAGGTTGAATATCTTTGAGGTATAGTTGAAGAGAAATCAATCCTAGCTTGTTTTAGAGCTTGTCTTTTCTATTTTGGGTTTATAGGTGAGTTCTTGAACTCACATCTATGTCTATAGCTTTGATATATGTTAGGTATGAATTCCTAACATCTATTTCATGTTCATTTGCTTCTGGATTGAATTGGTTTGGTGAATTTTCCAATTCTGGCGTTTTGAAGTCAAAATTCATGAAAACTCTAGTATGGATATTTAAGCATGTTGATTCGGGTGCATGGAAGAGCCTATAGGGCTAGGTTGTCGCTTGGCATAAATCTCTAGTCGCCGTCGCTCATTCGATTGCTTTCGAATTTGCTTGCCCATCTTTGGGTTAGGTAAATTCTGCCTTGAGCTTCAGCTCTGACATCTAGGAAAACACTCAGGCGTCTGAGGCTTAGGAAATAAAATTCCAGAACCCAAAGTCTAACATTTGAGGTTCATCCCCAAACGTCTGAGCGACCTGGAATGAATTTCCAGAGCTTCAGCTCAAACGTCTGGGAAAACCCTCAGACATCTGGCGCTGTCAAATTCTGCATATTTTCCTATTTTTATGTGGATTTCCAATTTTTATCGATTTATGATGATCCGATTAGTTATTGTCATCCATTATCGACTTTGATGATTTCTTTTTTGGATTTTTGGTGTTTCCATTTGATTGATTCGATATCGATTTCCGTAGTTTTGATTCATGTTATTGAAATGTGGATTTTTGTGATAGATTGTTTTACAATCGTTTTTGTGATTTGTCACTTTAAAATACAAAGGTTTTTATACTAGAAGTAAATACTAAAACTCTTTCACAAAAATGATTTCAACACTACTTTTAATACAAAACTCTTTTTTTAAAACCGTTTTCCAATCTATTAGTATATACAAACCTTTACCTCATTCGGATGAGAAATCCAATTAATCGACTTAGCAAAACAAGTTGCATGAAACGCTTGCGTTTACTTCGTCGGTTAATTCTTAGACTTGTTCGATTGAAATCTTGTGACAATTTTCGAGTGGAAATCTACAATTTGTTCGTAAATATTTAAGTTAAGCCAGTGGTTATTGGATAGGAAGCTAAACTCATTTATTTACTAGCTTGGTGTAATTTACACTTATTGATCTATGATGATCATTTTGTGGTTTAGACTAGCTATATGCGATGTTTCTTTGTCCACGTGGGGGACTATACCCCGTTCTGTAGAGCTTCGACTCAATTTGGTGAAGTAGCGACCCATAGTCTTTTGATCGTTCGTGGAGTAATGGCTCAATGAGTCTGTGCATGGGGTGTATCTTTTTAGGTGCATCGATGTTCGGCTCATTCGTCCTCAAAGGGGGATAGTACCCAATATTTTTACGGGTTAGCGACCCATGGGATAGCATCCCATTTGTGATACACGTGTTGTTGAGTTTTCATGATCCCGTTTGTGATAGGCCTCCCCCTTTGTGTTTTCTGGATTTCTAGTTATTGATTTCTAGAATTTGTGTTTCACCAATTTTTGTGATTTGCATTGATAAGCTCTATCAATATTTGTGATTTGGTGAATAAAAATAAAGAATATGACATTCTTTTTGGTGTTTGAGAAAATTTGAGATATTGTATGATTTTTGTTGTTATCATATATATATTTGTCATATCTCTTATCCTTTCTCATCTTACATGATAATTATAGCTAGACTGATCCGTTTATTATTTTTCTTCTTAAATAATTCCCGGGTCAGACCGAGGTGTTTCAGGTGCTTCCACTTGACTTCTTAGCAGGGATTAGCTTCTGACTTTTGGCTAACTACTTTAGCTTAGTAGTTTTTGTCTTTCATGTATACAAGATAGAGACTTTTTGATGTATACTTATTCTTTTGTGTAGTACATGTAACTATTCTTTTGGCATGTAGTGGATCTTGTATGACCACTACTATGATATTCACTTCTATGTGTTGTATTCATATCTGTTTCCGCCTTAGTGATATGAATATCCGTGACTGATTTTATGTTATGTTTATTTTATATTTATTCCGAAGTCCACTTAGCCATTGTGTAGTAGATTTGAGTTTGGATTGGATATGTCAGATTTCCTCTAGAAATGAAATGCATGATATACTATCTAACGTATCAGTTCTCGCTCAAACAATTACACAGATGGTAGCTCCTCAAAAGCCTTATTCTTCGTGCTAGTCGACGGCATTACCCCATAGTGTCCTTGGCTAGTGTGAGCATAGAGGTGGGGCATCACTGCTTGGTATCAGAGCCAAACTTCAGAACAATTCAGAATAATCTAGCAAGGATCATTGTCCTAAGTCTCTCTTAGGAACCGTGCCTTTGGATTTAATTCGAATCTTAGGACTCGTTCTATCCTATTTTCTTTTATGATGCCTTGTTTTATCAATTAAGTTTGTTTGATATTCATTCTGAGAATAACCTTTTTCCTCTTCTTTCTTTCTTTCTTTCTTAAAGAAGAGAAATGGTTAGACATGGCCGTCCTAGCACTGGTCAATCCAATGGTCCTCATCAGGATGGCGTATTCATGTCTGCTCAACAGCTTTTGGATCTTGTAAAGAATGCCCAAGCTGCTGGTCCCATTCTTGGGCCTACTCATCCTAAATCTGGGTTTGCACGCTTGTGCAGTGATTATACCAATTTGGGTGGAAGGCCATTCAAGGGTTCCAAAAGCGTTATAGAAGTCCATGCTTGGCTTAGAACATGCGATCGCATCTTTTCTCGCATGAACCTTTTGGATTTACACCGAGTCCAAGTGGCTTCTAGCATGCTCCATGAGAGAGCATTAGATTGATATGAGCTTTTGATTTCGGAAATTGTCGAAGCGGTTCTTACTTGGGAGCAATTCCGAGAAAGGTTAGAGTTAAAGTTTGTACCTGAAGCAGAAAAAGTAACTTTAGCTCGACGCTTTATTGATCTTATTCAAGGTGAATATTCTGTGACAGATTATGTCGCATCTTTTGAATCCCTCTCTAAATATGGGGTCAAGTATATTAATACCCCATTGAAAAAGAATCAGAGGTTTATCTATGGTTTGAATAAGAACCTCAAAAAGGCTTTACTTCTGAAACTAGAAGTGCCTTTCAATTAGCTTGTAGATACCGCTCTTCAACTTGAAGAGGCCGATAAAGAAAGTGATTATGATGTGCGAAGTGCCAAGAAGAACTTCAACGACAAGAAGAGGCATCCCGATAATAAGTTCAAACCTAATCCCAACAAGAAAGGGAAGCAAGCAACTTCGGTAGCAAAGACTCCTATGCCTAATCGTGGAGAATGCTACAATTGTGGTTCTAAGGACCACTATGCAAATAAGTTTCCAATGTCCCTTACTTATCGCAATTGCAAAAGTTCAGGTCATCCTATATCTTCATGTCCCAAACTTCAAAACAAGAAAGGGAGAAAGCTGAACGTTGTGCAAGCCTCTAGTAACACTTCTCTTGGTCAAGGTATTTCTCATTCTGTCCTTAATGGCATTATTATATTTTGTGATCATCCTATTCGAGTTCTTTTTGATATGGGTGCATCTCACTCTTTTATATCAAAGGAACTTGTTGATACTTTGTCTTTAAATGTTATGGGCTTGATGACTTCACTAAGAATTGCGATTCCGGTTGGTGGTTCCGCAACACTCGGTTTATTTTGTAAGGATGTTCAAATTATTTTATGTGATTATGCTTTTCGAGCCAATTTGCATGTTATACATTATTTAAGTTTCAGAATGATTTTGGGAATGGATTGGCTTAATCGTTATGAAGCCCACATCCTATGTCCCGAGAGGACTATCCATCTTCGACATTCCCAATCTGTTAAGCAGATTTCTATTATTCTTAAAGATTCTGATTCCAATTCGTTAGCATCCTTATATTCTCTAAATCCGCATGATGACGACAATGATGATGAGGAAGATGTCATTTCCCTCATTCACGTTGTTCGTGAATTTCTCGATATATTTGAGCCCGTTTTAGGATTACCACTTAAGCAAGCAATTGAGTTTAGAATTAATCTAATCCTGGAGCTCTACCTATCACTCGTCCTCCTTATCGTGTGTCCAGTAAGGAAAAAGAGGAGATGGGTAAACAATTATCCTAATTGGAAGCGAAATAGTTTATTCGATCTAGTTCCTCTCCTTGGGGAGCTTCAGCTATCTTTGTGAAGAAATTCTATGGTACACTTAGGCTTTGAGTTGACTACCGCAAGCTTAATGATCTTACCATCAAGAATAAATATTCCTTACCTCGGATTGATGATCTATTCGATCAACTTTGCGGTGCTAGAGTCTTTTCATAGTTAGACTTAGCAACCGGTTTTCATTAGCTTCGAATTATAGAGGATAAGTTTCCTTTGACATTGTTCCATACTCGTTATGGATCTTATGGATGGCTTGTTATGCCATTTGGTTTAATGAATGCTCCAGCTTATTTCGTTGACCTTATGAACTGAATTTTCAAAGACTTCCTCGATCGATTTGTTCTCATCTTTATAGATGATATTCTTGTTTATTCTAAAACTGAGGAAGAGCATGAAAAACATCTTCGAATTGTGTTGGAAACCCTTAGGAGCAATCAATTGAAAGCAAAATTTTCTAAGTGCTAATTTTGGCAATCCCTTGTGAAAGTTTTAGGACATATTATTTCTTAATCTGGAATTTTTGTGGATCCTTTAAAGATTGAGGCGATTCAAAATTGGAAGAGACCGGAGAGTGTGACAAAAATTCGTAGCTTTCTTGGATTGATGGGCTATTACCGTCGGTTCATAAAATACTTTTCTAAAATTTCCGTACCTCTTAATAATTTGACAAAGAAGGGAGTTAAGTACATTTAGTCAGAAAAATGTGAAGCTGCGTTTCAGAAATTAAAAGAACTCCTTTCTGATGCTCCTATTCTTATGATTCCCGAAGGGAACCAAGACTTCACTATTTATACCGATACTAGTCGTATTGGTTTGGGAGCCGTTCTCATGTAAAGGGAACGTGTTATCGCTTATGCTTCTAGGAAATTAAAGCCTGCCGAGACTAGATATGCCACTCGTGATTTAGAGCTCGTGGCCATTGTTTTCGCCCTTAGAATTTGGCGTCATTATATATTGGGAGAGGAATTTGTTCTCTACACCGATCATAAATTTTTATAGTATTTGTTCTCTCAAAAGGAACTTAATTTGCATCAACAACGTTGGCTTGAATTCCTTGCATCTTATGATCTTGATATTCTTTATACTCTCGGACAGGGAAATTGTGTTGCCGATATCCTTAGTCGTAAGCAACAAGCGGTTGTTTCCGTGATGATAGAATGACCTCGAGACTTTTTCCATTTGTGAGATTCGAGATCGTGAATCCAATTCGTGTTCATCTCTTGTTTTACGTAACCTTGAGGCTCATCCTTCGCTTTCAGACCGCATCCTTGAAGCTCAAAAGCACGATCTCGAATTGGCTCATCTTAGCCAAAGTTGTAAGGATAAAAATAATATTGATGGTTTGAAAGACTTTGAAATCGATGCTCGTGGAGGCATTCGAAAATTTGGTAGACTTATTGTGCCAAATATTAGTGAGCTTCATAAAGACATTTTAGAAGATTCTCATCGTTCTATATTTACATTCATCCTGGTAGTAGTAAAATTTATGCGGACATGAAACAACTTTATTATTGGGATGGAATGAAATATGATATTGCTAACTTTATTAAGCGTTGCATGACTTGCCAACTCATAAAGGCCGAGCATCAAAGGCCTGGTGGGTTATTGCAACCTTTGGACATTCCCGTTTAGAAGCGGGATCAAGTTTCCATGGACTTTATTGACGGTCTTCCCCGTTCTCATTCGGGTCATGACAGTTTATGGGTGGTTGTAGATAGACTTACCAAATCCGCCCATTTTCATCCCTTTCGGTTCAACCGGACCGTACCTCTTTTGGCTAAACTCTATGTTAAAGAAATTGTTAAATTGCATGGAGTTCCTACTTCTATTGTTAGCGATCGTGATCCATTATTTACTAGTGGATTTTTGAAGGGTCTTCAAAAAGCATTGGGAACAAAGCTTAATATTAGCACCACGTATCATCCTCAGTCCGATGGACAAATGAAGCGCGTGAATCAAACTCTTGAAGATATCCTTCATGCATGTGTTCTTGATTTTGGTGGAAGTTGGAAAGACCATATTTCCCTTATTGAATTTTCCTACAATAATAGCTTCCAATCTGGTATTGGTATGGCACCTTTCAAGGCACTTTACGGAAGGCCATGCCGATCTCCTTCGTGTTGGCTTGAAGCCGGTGAGAAGCTGGTTTTAGTTCCAAATTTTATTCGTGATGCCACAGAAAAGATTGACTTTATTCGTCATAGGATGAAAGAAGCTCAAAGTAGACAAAAATCCTATGCCGATAACCGAAGAAGGAATTTGGAATTTTCTGTGGGAGATTTGGTATTCATTCGTGTTTCACCTATGAAGGGTGTTGTGCATTCAGTCGATCGAGAAAATTAGCACCTCGATATATTGGCCCCTTTCCCTTCACCGAACGCATTGGTTCCGTGGCTCATCATCTTTCGTTATCGGCTTAATTTTCTGCTATTCATGACGTATTTCAAGTCTCTCAACTACGGAAATGCTTAGAGATTTCGACTCTATTCTTGAGCTGAGTGCTATTGAAAAAAATTGAGGTTTCACCTAATTTGACTTATAAGCAACATCCTATTCACATCATTGCTATGGAGGTTAAATGCCTTTGTAATAAAGATGTTCCGCTTGTGAAAGTTCAATAGTCCTAAAATTCTAAGGATTGTTCTTAGGAATCCAGAGAATTCGTCGAGCGAACACATCTGGATTTACTCGTGCTCCTTAAGGTGAACTTCTCATTTCAATTTTTCCTTTTGTGTTATTATGTCGCGGAATGGTTGTTACTCCTTATTTCCTTCTTGAATATTGCGAGGACACAATTTCTTTAAAGAGGGAAATCTGTAACAACCCGCATATTTTCTGATTATATATTTAAATGTTTTATTTAAATATAGCATCGTTAGTTGGATTAAAATCCAAAATGTGACTTTTTGTAAATAGTTGAATCCGGACTCGAGTCCACTTTTATTGAGTTCAAAATGACGTTTACAATTTGTTTAAGTATAAACATTGATATGTTTGGAGTTGATTAGGATTTTGGTATTTCATTTGGGCTTTGGGTTGTGTTCTAGCCCACCAACCCAACAAGATAACCCAAACTCCTCAACCAAATACCCTAACTCCTCTCCTCTTCGTTCATTCCACTCATAATTTCCTAACACTCAAGCAAAAGGAAAAATGGGGGAAAAGAGGGAAAATCAAAATTCCTAAGCCCTAGATTCTTAGGAAATTCAAATTCAAGTTCTAAAATCAAAGAGAAGCTTAGGTAAGCATCCTCTTCATCTTCTCTATCTCAATTCCTCTTCAATTCTTGATTATTCCTATAACCTAACTTAGGAAAATCTTTGCATGTAGTAATAGGTTGAAGATCTTTGAGGTGTAGTTGAAGAGAAATCAATCCTAGCTTGTTTTAGAGCTTGTCTTTTCTATTTTGGGTTTATAGGTGAGTTCTTGAACTCACATCTATGTTTATAGCTTTGATAGTTGTTAGGTATGAATTCCTAACATCTATTTCATGTTCATTTGCTTTTGGATTGAATTGGTTTGGTGAATTTTCCAATTTTGGTATTTTGAAGTCAAAACTTATGAAAACCCTAGTATGGATGTTTAAGCATGTTGATTCGGGTGGATGGAAGAGCCTATGGGGCTGGGTTGTCGCTTGGCATAAATCCCTAGTCGCCGTCGCTCATTCGATTGCTTTCGAATTCATTTGCCCATCTTTGGGCTAGGCAAATTCTTCCTTGAGCTTCAGCTCAGACGTTTGGAAAAACACTCAGACGTCTGAGGCTTAGGAAATAAAATTCCAGAACCCAGGGTCAAACGTCCGAGGTTCATCCCCAAACGTCTGAGCGACCTGGAACGAATTTCCAGAGCTTCGGCTCAGATGTCTGGGAAAACCCTCAGACGTCTGGCGCCGTCAAATTCTGCATATTTGCTTATTTTTATGTGGATTTCCCAATTTTTATCGATTTATGATGATTCGATTAGTTATTGTCATTCATTATCGACTTTGATGATTTCTTTTCTGGATTTTTGCTGCTTCTATTTGATGGATTCGATATTGATTTTCATGGTTTTGATTCACGTTATTGAAATGTGGATTTTTGTGATAGATTGTTTTACAATTGTTTCTGTGATTTGTCACTTTAAAATACAAAGTTTTTTATACTAGAAGTAAATACTAAAACTCTTTCACAAAAATGACTTTAACACTACTTTTAATACAAAACTCTTTTTTTTAAAACCGTTTTCCAATCTATTAGTATATACAAACCTTTACCTCATTCGGATGAGAAATCCAATTAAACGACTTAGCAAAACAAGTGGTATGAAACACTTGCGTTTACTTCGTCGGTTAATTCTTAGACTTGTTCGATTGAAATCTTGTGACAATTTTCGAGTGGAAATCTACAATTTGTTCGTAAATATTTAAGTTAAGCCAGTGGTTATGGGATAGGAAGCCAAACTCATTTATTTACTAGCTTGGTGTAATTTACACTTTTTGATCTATGATGATCATTCTGTGGTTTAAACTAGCGATATGCGATGTCTCTTTGTCCGCATGGGGGACTATACCCCGATCTGTGGAGCTTCGTCTCAATTTGGTGAGGTAGCGACCCATGGTCTTTTGACCGTTCGTGGAGTAATGGCTCAATGAGTTTGTGCATGGGGTGTATCTTTTTAGGTGCGTCGATGTTCGGCTCATTCATCCACAAGGGGGGATAATACCCAATATTTTTACGGGTTAGCGACCCATGGGATAGCGTCTCGTTTGTGATACACGTGTTGTTGAGTTTTCATGATCCCGTTTGTGATAGGCCTCCTCCTTTGTATTTTCTGGATTTCTAGTTATTGATTTCTAGAATTTATGTTTCATCAATTTTTGTGATTTGCATTGATAAGCTCTATCAATATTTGTGATTTGGTGAATAAAAATAAAGAATATGACATTCTTTTTGGTGTTTGAGAAAATTTGAGATATTGTATGATTTTTGTTGTTATCATATATATTTGTCATATCTCTTATCCATTCTCATCTTACATGATAATTATAGCTAGACTGATCTGTTTATTATTTTTCTTCTTAAATAATACTCGGGGTCAGACCGAGGTGTTTCACGTGCTTCCACTTGACTTCTTAGCAGGGATTAGCTTCTGACTCTTGGTTAACTACTTTAGCTTAGTAGTTTTTGTCTTTCATGTATACAAGATAGAGACTCTTTGATGTATACATATTCTTTTGTGTAGTACATGTACCTATTCTTTTGGCATGTAGTGGATCTTGTATGACCACTACTATGATATTCACTTCTATGTGTTGTATTCATATCTGTTTCCGCCTTAGTGATATGAATATACGTGACTGATTTTATGTTATGTTTATTTTATATTGATTCCGAAGGCCACTTAGCCATTGTGTAGTAGATTTGAGTTTGGATTGGATATGTCAGATTTCCTCTTGAAATGAAATGCATGATATACTATCTAACGTAACGGTTCTCGCTCAAATAATTACACAGATGGTAGCTCCTCAAAAGCCTTATTCTTCGTGCTAGTCGATGACATTACCCGTAGTGTCCTTGGCTAGTGTGAGTATAGAGGTGGGGCATCACTGCTTAGTATCAGAGCCAAACTTCAGAACAATGTAGAATAATCTAGCTTGGTGTAATTTACACTTATTGGTCTATGTTGATCATTTTGTGGTTTAGACTAGCGATATGTGATGCCTCTTTGTCCGCGTGGGGGACTATACCCCGTTCTATGGAGCTTTGGCTCAATTTGGTGAGGTAGTGACCCATGGTCTTTTGACCGTTCATGGAGCAATCGGCTCAATTTGGTGGGGTAGTGACCCATGGTCTTTTGACCGTTCGTGGAGCAATCGGCTCAATGAGTCTGTGCATGGGGCGTATCTTTTAGGTGCGTCGATGTTCTGCTCATTCGTGCTGAAGGGGGGCGGTACCCCGTATTTTTATGTGTTAGCGACCTATGGGATGGTGTCCCATTTGTGATACACGTGTTGGTGAGTTTTCATGCTCCCGTTTGTAATAGGCCTCCTCCTTTGTGTTTTCTGGATTTCTAGTTATTGATTTCTAGAATTTGTGTTTCATCAATTTTTGTGATTTGCATTAATAAGCTTTATCAATATTTGTGATTTGGTGAATAGAAATATTGAATATGACATTCTTTTTGGTGTTTGAAAAAATTTGAGATATTGTATGATTTTTGTTGTTATCATATATATTTGTCATATCTCTTATCCTATCTCAGCTTACATGATAATTATAGCTAGACTGATTCGTTTATTATTTTTCTTCTTAAATAATACTCGGGTCAGACCGAAGTGTTTCAGGTGCTTCCACTTGACTTCTTAGCAGGGATTAGCTTCTGACTTTTGGCTAACTATTTAGCTTAGTAGTTTTTGTCTTTCATGTATTTGAGATAGAGACACTTTGATGTATACTTATTCTTTTGTGTAGTACATATACCTATTCTTTTGGCATGTAGTGGATCTTGTATGACCACTACTATGATGTTCACTTCTATGTGTTGTATTCATATCTGTTTCTGCCTTAGTGATATGAATATTCATGACTGATTTTATGTTATGTTTATTTTATATTGATTCCGAAGGCCACTTAGCCACTGTGTAGTAGATTTGAGTTTGGATTGGATATGTTAGAATTCCTCTTGAAATGAAATGCATGATATACTATCCGACGTGTCGGTTCTCGCTCAAATCAATTACACAGATGGTCGCTCCTCAAAATCCTTATTCTTCGTGCTAGTCGATGGCATTACCCCGTAGTGTCTTTGGCTAGTGTGAGTATAGAGGTGGGGCGCCAAACTTCATCCAAAAAAACATCAAAAACAAATTCAAATCAACATCAGACTAAATTAAAAAGGTGGTTCATTCTTCTTTTTCAAAGTGGGATGGTGATTTGTTTGAAATCTGAGGAGAAGCCACAAATCAAGGTGTGATGAAGGGCAAAGTCCATCGGATCTAGAGAATGTTCAATCAGATCTTGTTATTGTTCTATCATTCAATGTGTTTCTACATACTTCATCCTATGGTAATTATATGTGCGTATAATTCTATATTTTCATATCTTATAATTTGTTCTTATCCCCTTAATCTCTATCTTTCCCTTTTGTTCATACTTGTGAATTTGAATCTTGATTTGAATATCTCCATTTCCTTGCTTGAATCAATTGTTCTATCATGTTAAAACATAGAAAGTTTTCTTTTGTTCACTGCTATTTTGTTATGAATAACATCTCATTTTCTGTCTCATGTATGATTGTTTGATTAATTAATTTAACTTAGATCTAGACTTTCTTAATTTTATTTTCTGTACTCTATGTAATTGTTTACAAAGTTTGTTTAATCTAGATCTAGATATTCTTATCTCAAATCTATATATGCCTATGTCGTTTGATTTTGTTGTTTAAAAAAACATAACATAATTGAACTTTGGATTTTTATTCATAATTCAGTTTTTCATATCAAAAGGTTTACACTTGAATATTTAGACATGGGTTGCTAAGTAATTAAATTTTGGTAGTAATCGCATTAATTAATCTTTGTCATCTAATTAATATGATGTTTTAATTGTCATGTTTCAAATCATTCTAAGGTAAACTCTTTCTTTTAAAAGATAAAGGGAAACATTAAATTAATGATATATTCCATGATTTGCAATTCCATCTAATTAAAAATTATATCTCTACTTAAAAAGGAAGTAATCTTTTCACAACTATTTACCATTTTAATTAATCATAATATTTTTTGATTTACTACTTGTAATTGAAATGAAATCAAATATTAAATCAATGATATATTCCATGATTTGCAATTCCATCTAATTAAAAATTATATCTCTGCTTAAAAAGGAAGGAAGGTTTCAAACCATTTTCATTAATCTTAATATTCTTTGATTTACTGCTTGTAATTGAAATGAAATCTATTTTACTTGAACTGTTATGCTGAACATTAATTGTATATGTGTGTGTATATTTATAGTATATATATATGTATGTATGTATTAATAAATAAATAAAATTATTCATGTTTAGGACGACAAAGGCATATATAGATGGAAAATGTGTCCATTGTGGTGTAAATTCCAACACCTATGCAATGTTTACATTAGCTTTGTACAATTTTATATGTTGCACTTACACTATACACACGGGTGCATTTTGATGTGCTCAGAATCATTTGCAATTAATTAAATCAAATTGGACTAATGCATTCCTAATAAAACATTCATTTGAAATGTTAAAATGTTTATTTAACATATTATCAATCTAAGCAGAGACAAAAATGAGAGGTTTCTCTCTCTTCAATTAATGTTGTTTACTCCCCTGATTAATTGCATAACTATTAGAGAAGTAGCTAAAGGTTTCCTTCTCATATTTTTTTAATAAGGTTTCCTTCTCATATTTATTTTAATAAGTAACTACATGTAGGTGTATTTGATACACTCATTCATTTAAATTTATATAATATTCAAACCCTTTTGATATATTTTTTCACCAAATTAAATAAAATACTAATTTTATTTAAAAGAAAATTTAGTTAAGATCTAAGTGTATTTAGACTTCATAGGCCCATTAAAGATCCAAAATGGTAAAATTGTTGAAATTCACCTATTTCTTCTGCTACGGGCTGGTCCAGTTCCAACAATGGTATCGGAGCACAATAGCCAATGCAGTCTAAATTAGGCATGTTAGGGGCAACTAATTAAGCTTGCGCACTTAGTACGGTGTCTAGAAAGGTGATGTCTAGGATTGAAATTGGGTAATCAAGTACCCTGTCCTACCTGGTTACCTGCCTGGCCCAAAAGATGAAGTGAGCCCAAAGGTTGCCCTTGATAGAAGAGGCCCAATTTGAATTGGGCCTTGGACTAATTTTCAAATAGTTTTGAAAATTGAGACAAGATTTTAAATTTAAATTTAAAATAAAAACATGTTTATTATAAAAATTTATAATATAACATAAATTTTCAAAATGTTTGAAAAGGTAATGAAAATTTCAAAATGTTTGAAACTATTTAAATATTAATTTCAAAATTAATTAATAAGATTAATAAAATAAATTACTTAAATGTGTTAATTAATTAATACTTATATGCATGTATTATATATGTTGATATGTGTTACGTTATTATAAAGTGTTAAGATAACATAAGTACACATGTATGTAAGATAAATTTTTAAATTGATATAATTTAATCAAAATTGTTTAATTAAATAAATTAATTAAAGGTTAATTAATTAAATAAAAAATATGCATATAAAAGATATATGTGTTATATTATAAAGGTTATAGTATACACTATAAAGGTTATAATAGATATGCCAATATAAAAGTTGTATTGAAATACTAATTTAAAATTAATTAAAGAGTTAATTAATTAAATAAGATTTATTTAATAAAAATGTTATACACAAGATTATTGTATAAGTTAATTAAAAAATATAGAAGTTATATAATAGTGAAACTTATATCATATGAGTGTATAAACTAAAGGTGGAACATTAAAGAAATCCAAATAGACTTAAGGAATAAATACATAGGTAAATCTACGTATACTGTGATTTCTGATGTGTCTAACACTTGAATCACAAATGCATTTCATAAGAAATACATTATTCCATAAGTCGATATTGCTCAATATAATATATTGAAGATTATGAACCTTCAAATTAATATTGCCCTCTACCATATATATATTAATAAATTATTTTCATACTCCTTAGTTGTTGAGCAAACTCAAGCTAGGGATGTTATGTGTAGTATTATTAATATATTGAATAGACGAGGTAAGATAACTATATGTATTTGTTGAGCAAACTCAAGGTACATATACTATACTTAGGCCATCGCGATGTGGTAGGTATGAGTGAATAATATCTTTCGATTTGTTGAGCAAACTGAAGGTCGAAATAAGAATAGGACAGGGAAAAATAGGTTAGGAGTTGTATGTGATACAACCGATAAGGATTTATCCATCGTTTGTGGGGCTATGATTTGTTAAGCAAACTCAAGATCAGAATATCAAGACAAACGAGTCCTAACACCCACTAGTGAAGTCGAAAGACTTCTATGTTTCATCTTAGGGCCTGGAGAAACATAAAAGACTAGTGGGAAACTTATTAGGAAAATGAAATGGTAACCTTTAACATTTCTAATATTGTAAGAACATATGCTAAATAATGTTATAATTATCTACAATGATAAATTTGTGCATTTAATATGATTGATAAAATGTTTATCAATTAACATATACTAACGAACTGAATTGAAAGTTAACAAATGAAATATAATACCCACTATTAAATGCCTATTGCATGTTATTGTTTTTTATACCCATGCAAGTGTCTAATTTTACAACTACTCAATACATTCGTAAAATGGTCACTTACGTGCTTATTTGGTTGAGACCATGTATTGCACTCTATGAGTTTCGAACTCTAAAAGCAATACAAGACTATGGATATTTGATCCATATACTATCATTTATAAATGTTATATGGTGAATGGTCACAGTTCGTAATGTACGATACTTCAATGAATATAATCCATTGAAAATAATCAAATAAATAGTATTTTGAGATCATGTATTCAACTTGATTGATTACAAAAGGAATCATATTGTGTTAATGTAACACAAAATCAAAAACTACAAGATAGATCTAAGAACTCGATCGCTGAAATGTCTTTTTGATCGGTTTACGTAAAGTGCAACATATTTGATATCCTTAAATGTTAAGAATAATTGAATGTGCTTTTGTAAAGAGTTTCTTATGATATTGTAGTAAGGATTTCTTTTGTATAGTTTGACCATTTTGTAAGGAAAACGAATGTATAAGAATAGATTTAATTTAAGGTATAGTTAGGATTAAGAGAATGAATAGTCACTTCTACTTCATAGAGAAACAATGAAAATGAGAATTGTAATAATAATTGATACTTAATATTGGAATAAGAAATATGATTTCTATTCCGAAATGTATTTTCATATAGAAAATTGTTTTTTATGAGATTTATTTCTTTGAGCTCAAGATTTTGATCAACGAACTCTCCATTGTAAATAGTTACAGCGTATGAAATAAACAAATTGTATTAAGTGAATGATGGACCTCCGAATTTAGTACGCTATTATAGTAATGGTGAAAATAGTGGGAGTATTCCATATAGCACTTATTAATTGCATCATAGTAGGGAAATTGTTTCTGTAAAACTTACCATACAATATTTATGAAATAATGATTATTTTTCGGTACCGACTGAAAAAAATAGACATAGCTTTATTTCAATATGAATACTATAAATATCCTTTGTGAAATAAAACTATAATGTGGTAAAAAAAAATTATAACCAAAATTATGCATTGGAAAATACAAAAGTATCTAATATTATTTACGGTTGTTTTGGAATTATAGACTAAGCCGTAGTTCTAAGAAATAATTTTATCATATGATTTTGAATCATATGATAATTATTAATTATATCTCAAACAATAAAGGGCTATACACTCTTTTAGTGGGAGTATCATAAGAGTTGATGAACTCTTCGGATTGATACATATAGATGTATGCAATCGTAATTCTATAAATACCAAAACGGTTCCATGTACTTCGTCATATTCACCGATGAGTTATCGTCGACATGGACATGTGTATTTGATACACATGTAGTATGTCTATGGTAAACTTATAGAATATAATACAGATGTAAATAAATAACATGTGATAGACATGATTTGATTTGATCTAATGGGTAAGTATATTGAAAAATGTTCTGAACGTACCTAAAATGAATAAAGATTCAATCTCAAAATTATTCCTCCATGTGATACATAATGATGCAGCGATATTGAGTAATTGAACTTTATTGGACAATATACGATTAATTGTGAGTGAAGTTGAGTTAGTTTCTTTCTATGAGGTAATGTAATTAAGGGTAGTACACAAGGTTAATATTATTTCATCTGAATAACAATTTATAAAATTTTACATGATAAGGGTTTATAAGAAACTCCAACATATCCTAGGCCAAGGAATTGGCAGGTTGTGCAAGTCGAAAGATTGCACGTAATAATTGTTCATGAGGTATCTTGTACGAATCTCCCCAAAAGGATTTTGAAAAGACTGTCATTAGATGACATATTTATGTTTAGAACATAATTTTTGTAAACTAAAACCAAATCAGTTTTATAAATAAAGAAATTCATAAAACGTTTATGAATACCTATTATATTGCATCGAGAAACAATTGTTGTTTCAAGATATACCAACTTCACTGTGAAGAAAATTCTTTGAGGAATTATTGGTACTAAAATGGAATTGGATATGTTCCATGGATAGAACTGATTATATGAGATGAAATGAAATTAACTAACCTAAACGAACACATACCATTAGAATGTCTAATAAGTATTCTTGCACATCGAAGAGAAACTATGAGTTTCTTATTAATGTCGAAAATATATAATCCTAGATTGTTTATTTAAACCATTGAGAGTGTTGACTCTATATGGTATGATGCACAAATCTGAAAGAATTCCAAATACGCTATCAAAATATAGATTTTGGTAGTCGTAACTGAAGGGATATGATCCATCGACCTCGACCGTGTCTTTATGAGTAAGAGTAATTCAATTGCAATTAAATGAGCAACGTTGATAAGAACAATATCACAAATCTCATTGTTGAAATTAGCGTATTAGATTCGATATTCACCATGTTCAAGTAATTCAGATTTACTCACAAAATTATCGCTTGATAAGTCCTAGTGTTTTGGTACATATGTATTGAAACAGAAAATTCTAAATAACGATTTAGAGTAAGCTGTTTACACATATTAACCAAAAATGTGTCAAAGTCAGTGGGAGCGATAATGAGTTTGTGAGTCTTTGGATATGATCCAAAAAATGATACGAAAGTATCATTTTATAAGCATCAAGATTGAACAAGTACTTTGATAGAAATATCAAATAGTTTCATTTTCAATCAAAGTGCAGAGGAAACGTGTGTTCATAAGAAAGAATGTTAAAAGGTACATTAATAATTCTAAACTATAAGTAAACAATACGTTGTTGATTTTAACGATGTACTTGTGTCAAAATCAACCTAAATTGTTTTAATACTCAACATTGGATTAATAAATAATGTCTTTTATAGTAAGTATAAAAGATGTTGAGAATGTCCCAAATGTATGCAAGGACACCTTATTAAAATGTTTAATACGAAACATGCAAGATTGATTCCTTTGCATTGGCAATAGGAATTATCATATATGTTATGTTGTCTACGATATCATGATTTTTTTATGTATTTGATACATGAAGCAAATAACAAATCCAAATTGATATCACAAAATGGTTGTTTGAAGTGTTCTCATGTATTTATGAAATACTAGAGAATTGTTTACAAAAATAACAATCCTTTGTAGGAATATTCAAACTCAAACTTTCACAAGTAGTATTGAGTATAATATGTCAATAACAAATCTTTAAGTTGGAATGTTCCAAATGAAAGACCGTGCCCGATTGAATGAAAAAATGCTAGGTACATCACCTTGAATAGCGCCGCAATAAAAACAATGTACATAAAAATATAAGTGCACAAATTTATAACTGAGCCGATTCCAAATGTTTAGAATCTCATGACATGGTTGTATGATAACAATGTCGTAACATAGTTTTTAGTAGAACTTAGAACTCACTTGAAGTCAGGGGACATACTTCGACTTGTTCCACATAATAAAACAGTTTATCACCATTGGAGAGAGTTGATTGACAGAGTAGATAATTAAAACATAATAGCATATCCGTTCATAAAGGGACTGACCCAACTGGTTTTGAGAAAACCGATTAGAGAAGTTGGAATAAGATTCCATAATTGACCCCAAGTGCAAGTGGGAGGTTGATAGAGTTAGGGGTATGCCCTAGGGGCAATTATGTAATTTGTTACATATATCTAACTCGTTGACCAATCTTGATCGAAATAAAGGTACTTTCTTTCTATTATATACTTAATATAATGTGGTTATATTAATTAAGCAATTTAATTAAAAGTATATTTAATAGAAAATCCACAAATGGTATGTTTTGTGATAGTAGTTACAAAGTGTTGTAACTGTGAGTAATTTATCACAATGAAACAAATATACCATTTTAAATGTTCGTAGTCAAGATCCATTGAGACTGGATATCGATGTATCCATGTAGACTAGAGTATGTAACGCTCTCCAAATGTTGGGCAGTGTATTACTCATGACTGTTGGGGGCACCAAGGGGTTACGCACTGATAGTTATTGGATAACTATGGAACGACTCACTCGATAGTTTTCTGTTGGTTAATATAACTAAGGTTAAATAGAAAATATCAATGTGACTGATTTATACAGTTGTCTCGACTTGAGAATATCGTGGATCTTCAATATGAAAACTCCGTTTTGATTATTGTCAAATCATGGCATGACGTTCCACCAAGCGACTATAGTTGGGTCGAGTGGAAATATTGGAAGTGAAGAACTATTCAAGAGAGGATTCGTCTACTCAGTTATATGGGGTTAGTATCATGGTCAACTCAAAGTCAAAGTCTTTAGCCAGAGCATTTTGGTTAACAACAATTGTTATTATTGAACCAAGGACTTTGTGTTTGGACTATAGAGTTGAATGTGGATGATATTGGAATTTTGACCATTACCAAATTCCATAAGTCCTAATATGATATAGTTTTGTCAAAGGGAATTGATGTAAATAATTGTCACTATTAGATACCGCTTATAATAAGAAAATTTTGATTTTACCAAAAAGACCTGTAAGCGATGAATTCAGCCAAACTGTCATACCACCTGCTAAGTGACGTGTGAATATTAATATTTGAATTGTTCAATATCAATCGCTGACTGAATTCACACTCTGGGTTGCATAACCGCATTTGTGATTTCTCCGAAAACCACACAATTTAATTAGTTTGTAAAATGAACTGATTAAATTAATTAATATTTATGAAATATTAATTATTGTTAATTTATTTGATGTTTTGAATGTTGTTGGTAATTATTTTAATGCATATATAAAAGTTATATTTGCATATATCGATATGCGATATCGGTATAATTTTAAACATGTTTTAAACAATAAAATAATTACATAAAAGTTATTTTCTTTTATTTGGAAAAGTTGCATATTTGGAATGTGCTTGGATCAGCCATATAATGGTAAGAAGAGGAAATTAATTAATGAGATCAATTGAAATTTAAGATGAAGAAATAAAGGAGGAAGTTTAAAGAGGAGAATAGGAAAAGGTTCCTTTAATTCTGTTAAAAAAAACCTCCACATTTTTGAAAGTACAGAGAACAAAACGTGAATTTTTTTTGTTCTCTTTTTCTTCCTCTTCTCTATCATTCATTCATAGCTGAAACTTCATCCAAAAAAACATCAAAGACAAATTCAAATCAACATCAAACTAAATTAAAAAGGTGGTTCATTCTTCTCTTTCAAAGTGAGATGGTGATTTGTTTGAAATATGAGGAGAAGCCACAAATCAAGGTGTAATGAAGGGCAAAGTCTATCGGATCTAGAGAGTGTTCAATCAGATCTTGTTATTGTTCTGTCATTCAATGTGTTTCTATATGCTTCATCTTATGATAATTATATATGTGTATAATTCTATATTTGCATATCTTACAATTTGTTCTTATCCCCTTAATCTCTATCTTTCCCTTCTGTTCATACTTGTGAATTTGAATCTTGATTTTAATATCTCCATTTCCTTGCTTGAATCAATTGTTCTATCATGTTAAAACATAGAATGTTTTCTTTTGTCCATTTGCTATTTTGTTATAAATTATAACATCTCATTTTCTATCTCATGTATGATTGTTTGATTAACTAATTTAACCTAGATTTAGACATTCTTAATTTTATTTTTCTTACTCTATGTGATTGTTTACAAAGTTTGTTTAATCTAGTTCTAGATATTCTTATCTCAAATCTATATATGATTATGTTGTTTGATTTTATTGTTTAAAAAAAACAGAACATAATTGTACTTTGGATTTTTTTATTCATAATTCAGTTTTTCATATCAAAAGGTTTACATTTGAATATTTAGACATGGGTTGCTATGTAATTAAAATTTGGTAATAATCACATTAATTAATCTTTGCCATCTGATTGATATGATGTTTTAATTGTCATGTTTCAAATCATTCTAAGATAAACTCTTTCTTTTAAAAGATAAAGGGAAACATTAAATCAATGATATATTCCATGATTTGCAATTCCATCTAATTAAAAATTATATCTCTGCTTAAAAAGGAAGGAATCTTTTCATAACTATTTACCATTTTAATTAATCTTATTATTCTTTGATTTACTACTTATAATTGAAATGAAATCAAATATTAAATCAATGATATATTCCATAATTTGCAATTTCATATAATCTAATTTAAAATTATATCTCTGCTTAAAAAGTAAGGAATCTTTTCACAATTGTTTCAAATCATTTTCATTAATCTTAATATTTTTTGATTTACTATTTGTAATTGAAATGAAATCTATTTTATTTGAACTGTTATGCTAAACATTAATTGTATATGTGTGTGTGTATTTACATTATATATATATGTATATTTATATTTATATATTAATAAATAAATAAAATTGTTCATGGTTAGGACGACAAAGGCATATATAGATGGGAAATGTGTCCATTGTGATGTAAATCCCAACACCTATGCAATGTTTACATTAGCTTTGTACACTTTTATATGTTGCACTTACACTATACACACGGGCGCATGTGATGTGCTTAGAATCATTTGCAATTAATTAAATCAAATTGGACTAATGCATTCCTAATAAAACATTCATTTGAAATGTTAACATGTTTATTTAACATATTATTAATCTAATCAGAGACAAAAAGGAGAGGTTTCTCTCTCTTCAATTAATGTTGTTTACTCCCTTAATTAATTGCATAACTATTAGAGAAGGAAACTAAAAAGTTTCCTTCTCATATTTATTTTAATAAGTAACTGCATGTAGGTGTATTTGATACACTCATTTATTTAAATTTATATAATATTCAAACCCATTTGATATTTTTTCCCCAAATTAAATAAAATACTGATTTTATTTAAAAGAAAATTTAGTTAAGATCTGAGTGTATTTAGACTTCATAGGCCCATTAAAGATCCAAAATGGTAAAATTTTGAAATTCACCCATTTCCTCCACTGCGGGCTGGTCCAGTTCCAACAGAGATGTATATTTGTGATTATATTTATATATATATATATATATTGTGATTTTCTATGGTCGAGCCGCGCAAAGGAGACGTTGGTGAAATTTTCCGTAAATTTAAGGCGTTAGAAATTTTTTGAGAATTTTGGGAAATTTTATTTTATAACTAAAATTTGATTTTGTTTTTATAACTTGGAATGAATGAATGGATCGTATTAGTTGGTTTTGGAAATTTAATTAGGAATATAAAGATTGAGAAAATGTGATAACAAAGTTTCCACTACTTGTTTTTTTAAAGTTAATGAGTTTTGTGGTATTCTTCTTACTTGGTAATTTCAAGGACAAAATTCTTTTAAGATGGGGAGCTGCAACGACCCAGAATTTTAGTCATTCGAAATTGGAATATTTAATTGATTTGAAATATTGAAAAGTTAATTTTATAAGTTAAATAACTTATATTTCAAATATAGCAATTTTTTTGATAATTAAATTGTTAAATTTAATATTTGAAATTGTTTAAATAATTGAATCTTGAATTTAATGTGAATGAAAAATGATTTCAAAGTTGATTTAAATTCTATTTAAATAAGAATGGAGTTAGTAAACTTTTTAAATTTGGATTTAAAAGCGAATAAACAGAAATGGGAAATTACTCGTTTTAATTAATGTGTAAAAATAGTCTTTTTGGGCACCGTCTTGGATTTTGACAAAACCGGTTTCATTGGATCCGTAATAGTGAATTATTATATGCTGTCAAATTTCATAGTGAGTAGATGTATCGTTTAGTCATGAGAGTTCGAAACGCGTAGAAATTATTTAAATGAATTTAATTAAAATAATTTGATTTTGAAAAGATATCTTCTGTATATGATGGAATTGGATTTCGAGACTAGTTCCATTGTGTTCGGAATAGGGGTAGAACATATAGAATGTCAAATGACACTCTTCATTTGGAGTTTGAAATTTTAACGTGTGAATAGTGCCAAGTTTATTTTCTATAAATAGCCTTTAAATTTCTTCCATTTGCAAACCAAACCCTAGCTTTTGTTTTTAGCCTCCATTAAAACTCCACCATCCAATGGCAACGTTGATCGGAGCCTCTAAAGGCCGAATTAACCAACAACTTCAACTAGGAAAATGTAGAGAGCATTGATACAAAGCTATCCTACGGTTAGATCGACCTATCATCGACCGAGGTGACCAGAATTCGCTCGCGTTCATGAGCAGTTAATCGGGTTCGTCATTTGTGTTCGCGTGACACGCGCGCGCAGGTGAGGCGCTGGGTGGGTGCGGCAGTCGAGGCAGCAACGGCGGTGGCGGCGAGTCGTAAGGTGCGTGAACTGTTCGATTTCAAAAAAAAAACTGGCATGACCTGGAGAGTGAGAATGAGATTAGGTATATGTTTAAACTTTATTTAATTTGTTAATTATAATTTAATTTTATCAAATGTTCAATAATCCGTAACTTTCTCGTACGAGGTCCGTTTTGAGCATGACAAGTTGCATTTCGTTCGTATCAGCGAGCACTACAGTATAGAATTGAATTGGATGAATTCGGAGTTAGTTGGAATTTTGAGTTAAATTGGATGACCATTCAATTTTAATTCAAACCGGAGCGCTTATGCGATTTCTGGCATTTTTGTGAGTAAACCCACCTCTCTAGCTCGCTTATATGTTTATATAAGTGGGAATAATTTTATTTATCTTGTTTGTTGCTTGTATAATATATATTAGTTGGTTTGGATATATATTCCCCTATTAGAGTGGATGAGACCCTATTACGTTCCTGTGTAAGAGCAGATGACCCTTTGTATACGAATCCCACCTTGAAGCGGTTGATTTTATTTTTATGATTATATACTGTATGTGATGTAGGGGGACAGGTTGGAGGGATCCAACAGGATTCCTCACCACTGTTGATTTTACTTTTCATATATATGCTGATATATAATGTGTTGGATGCCACGTTATTGATTATGACATGATTTGACTTATTTAGTGCTTTAGTAGCACTGGGGCTTATTTTTGGTATTTTGAAATACGTAAAATGACGATTTTGTTTTAAAAAGGATTTCAAAGTAATTTTGGAAGTATATATGTTTTAATAATTTTTAAACTATTAAAAGGAAGGAATTTGTTTTAAAGAAATAAAAGTTATGATTTTTGATGTTATAAAAATATGGTTTTGAGAAATATTCTTAAGTTGAGATTTGGAATAAGTTTGTACAAAGGATTTATAAAGGTGATATTTTTATAAATAAAGGAATAGATTTATAACCGGAATTTATAAGTGTTTAGTAAATGGATTTGAAGTTGATTTATAAATGGATTTTATAAATAAATTTGATTTCTAAAAATAAGGATTTATAAATGGATTTTGTTAAGTAAAATGAGTTTTTATAAAAGAATGATCTATAAATAGAATTTTGTAAATAAAGAAATTTTATACGGTAGAATTTTTATAGAATCGAAAGGAAATTTATAAACATAGTTTTATAAATATAGATGTTGAGATTTAAACATGGATTTTTATTTAAATGAATGTTTGAAAGAAATATTTTGATGAAGTTAATGGTTTTAAAAAGTAATTTATCTCTTTGGAAGAAAATGTTTTAGAAAGTAATAATTTTAAATGGGATTTAATGGTTTTGAAAATGTTTTAAAATGTGATAAGTAACGGAAATATAGATTTTAACATTTATTGTTGTAATAAACGTTTTTGGGAAGTAAAGAAGGCATGGACTATAACACTGTTGTTACAGTAAATGATTCGAAAGGAAATGTTTCATATAGTATACGGGGTTTATATATATATAATTAATTAATTAATCGAATCCCTATATTGGTGTTTTGGGTTGTCATAACGATGTTTTACGCAACATTCGTTTTGGCCCAATAAATTATGTTTTGACCTTCCATCGTGAAATACACGAATTGGTTCTTATGATCATACTAAAGGCTTGGTGGTGTAGGAGCATTGCGTCCTATACTTAACACCCGTCCGAACGGACTCTGGAGTTGTACGGTTATATGAATCTATTTGGCGTGTCTCCAAATGGTAGTGTTATTTAAATATACTTATACCATTGATATAAGTATATGGAAATATTTTTCTAAGTGTTGAAAATGAAATTATTTATGAATATACTCATACCATTAATGTAAGTATATGGAAATGTTTTCCAATATCAAAGATTTGAAATGGTTTTGAGAATATATCCTTTTAAAGATAATTTGAAGCTAATATTTGGAAATTGATTTAATTAATAAGATTAATTAAATGGGCCTAGTGATTGCTTATGGTACTAGATATTATTTGTTGCTTTGATAGTCAAATAACCGACTATCAAATTTGGCCTCTTTATCTTTGTTGATCCGAAGAGACCGGAGTCGGATTTATCCGAGAACCACTGTAGACCAACGTATATGCGTTCGAATGTGCAAGTGTTGGAAGACATTGATATTTGGGATTTTCGTAGTGAATGACTGCTTGTTGATCATTTGGGGATAAACTCCCAAGATACATATAGTAGCAGTGGTCTCTTCGTTATGAAATATCCAATGCAAGGACTATTCGCTACGAATCCTAGGGGTAACTCCCGACAGGATGTGCTAGGAGAAGTGCCTTCGGTTTGTCCTATTCATGGATAACTTGTATTTATGAATGTCCAACATCGCATTTCTAGTTACATTGATTGGTCTCTGTAAACGTATTATCTACTTGGTGGCGGAGAAGGCAACTTCTCTTAGTTTAACACCCTTTCTTGAGACGTACGAGCTCAGGAGTTATACATTTATAAAAATAAGTTGTGTGATGATGGAATGGCAATGTGGCATTCCGAGAGGAAAGTGATATGTGCTATGTGAAAGGTAATTGTGACCTTAGGCCTCATACCCATAAATGACCGAAACAGGATAGATGCAGCAAGGCTATATGGTTTGCAACCATTAGGATATGATCATCCCCTTCTAGATATATTTATTCCTGCTATTGTGTTTGGGTTTTAAATTATTGTGGATGTATGCTATGAGGGCCCTCGGATAGGTCGGTGATGACATATTCGGTACTATCCAGTGAGAAAGGTTGGCCGGTCTTGTGTTGGTAGAGGTGCAGATGTTATGTTGACCTTGGTACATTCCTCCAGAGATGTACTGTCGGAAGGTAGTCCCTTTACCTGGTCATTTGTATGAAAATCCATTCTCCACTACGTGTCTGTACGATTTTAGATGTTGAAAACTGTCACGACCCGCCCTTCACGACCCTCGAAAATCGACACAAAATACTCAACAGTATAATATGCCGACGATCGAATGCCGGAAAGACAGATTGTAGAAGAATAAGAAAGTAGATAGAAGAAGAAAGAACTAAACAAAATCAGAACCTCACAGTCGCAGCGGATAAAATATAATATATAGAACAGATCTTTACACAAAATGAAACTATATCTGTTTATATACAATACATCATCATCAGAGTATATCAATACAATCATCAATATCCAGTCAATCAGTCAATACAACAATCACAGCAGCGGAATATACAAGTACGAGAAATACGTCTCGAACTCCAGCTCCTCTCCTGAGCTCCATAGCAACCTATCCTGTAAAATACTCGGTCTGACCCGAGCATTATAATAAAATAACACCCGAGTCAGTCTGGAATACCAGCGCATCATAAATACACTCAATTGATTATTAAAGTTTCAAAATTCTTTAAAAACAAAAGCATCTCGTAAGACCACGCCACAAATAAACATGTCGGGTTTTTACCTTACGATAGCTAAAACACTTTTTATAGCAATCCTCTGATATTATAATAGTGTCTATTCACAAATACTTATAAAATAGCCGAAATTGTTACATCTATTAAATTCCGGCATACTAGCCACAATGTGGGTAATACAAACAAAACTCGTACAAGGCACGTAGGGAAAATGGATTTCCAACGAATGACTAGGCACTGGGGTACCACCTATCACAGTACGTGGCCTAGATCACAGTACCGAGGAGTACGCCCGCTCCCCTGCAACACAAGACCGGAATCATCCCTTACTGGATAATTCCAAGTAAAATCACCCCACGGTTGTGATCAGCAACCGCACCACTAAGCCGAAATAAAAGGGACATCTAGACAGGGATGACCTTACTCTCAAGTGGGGGCTACCCACGAAGCCTTGCTGCATAACCCCTGATTTTCAGTCATTCCCGGTTGATGAGGCTTGAGGCTAAGCGATACCTTTACAGAACATTCACTTTGAATGCCCACCGTCCACCTGACGATGTCACGAAAGCATTCGTCCATACAAGTCCGTCCCGGGTCCGAACGGAACCGAAGGCACTACTCCTACTACATCCATTTTGGAAATATCCTCAGGATTAGTAGCGACTAGCCCTTGCACTTCACTGCTCCATCTTCGACTCCGAACACGTTACACGAAAACGTACAAACCGGATCGAAGTGGTTTTCGAGTCTCCAGACCTAGAATCCCGGTATACGGAAACTCGATCCCGGTCTCTTCGAAACGATCGCGCATTTGGCCAATATTGATAGTCGGTGATTTAACTATCAATTAATGTTCACAAACATCCATACACATCCATCACACAATAAATAATCTCCATATTATTTATTTTCTTCTAATATCTTTCAAAGATATATTTTCACATTTTCAAAACTCGTTTGAAAACAATTTTCCAAAACTCTTCCTTTACAAGGTAAATCCTTTACCCTTTATTCCCATCGGGAATAACCAAGTATAAAACAATTTGTATTTAAACAGCTAAAATACTTTATACTGAAATATACTTTAAAATATGAAAATTACTTCTATTTATTTACTCAAAATATAAATTTAAAATATGTGAAGAAAACTAGTTATTAACACATAAACTTTGATTTAAAGATAAGGGTTTTAGTTTAACTAATTTCAAAATAGCGTTATAAGAAGAAAAATACTAATTTTAACAGCTTAAGCTAAAACCAACTTTTAAATAAATCTATTTGTAAAAATAATTGCTAACATACTCCCAAATTATTACGGTATAAAAAAATAATATTAATTTATTCCTTTAAAAATAACGATTTCTTAAAAATACTTTTAAAACAATTTTAAACTTAACCTTAGTTAAGTAAAATCTTTTGTAAAACATTTACTTGGTTTTCCCAGGGAAACACTTTCCCGTTTCTAAACATTCCAAAGTACTCTTCCATATAAATCCACTGATTTATTTCAAGTCAATTTATGATTTCAACATAAATTTCCAATTCCATACTTAACTATAACTTCCTCCGAAGTTAAATTACAAATTTTCATTTCCGGAAATTCATTTTTAAATATAGTTTAAACATTTTTAAATAAACATTTTGGTGAATTTTCAATGGAAGCCAAATTTCCAATTCACTTAATTAAATTCCAATGAAATACGGCATTTTCAAAACATTCTATTTTTCATTTGAACTTGTTAATTTATAGTCGGAAACTCCATTTTAACATATTTTCAATTTCCGGATAACATTAGTCATTATTAAAATAAACAACGTTATTTTAAACAATTTATAATTTCATAAATTTAATCTCCAGAAAATTTATATTTCATATTTATCGATTGATAAATTTTCCCACAATATTAAATCTGAATTTTACCAATTTTCATTTTCCATTCCAAACCAGATTTCAAATTCTATTCTTCAAAAATTCTTAATTTAACAATTTACTTATTTCGAAAAACCAAATTTTGTCCATTTATAAATTAAATTCTGTAATTATGATTTATACAACAATTTCACAACACAATTAAATTTCCAGATTTATCAATCACAACATATAAACAGGTATCACTATCAATTATAAAATAATTGCTACATTGTGAGGAATCCAGTTGGATCCCTCCAACCTGTTTCTCCCTGCATCACAGATATTAGCACATCGCAATATAAATATCAATCCAGACTGATAATCACAGATATAATCAACCATTCACACAGATATTTAAATATCAATTATTTATAATGCCTAGCATCTAGATGTGAGTGAGAAAAACTCACCTTGAGTTTCGGCGAGCGTTCGAAATTTAAATTAAACCGGACGACGTCCGATTTAACCCAAATTTCTACTTGCCCGAAATGACTCTAAATCTGCACCATCGCGTAGTACGTCTCTCTGCGATTCCAATGCATCCAAAATGTCTCAATCTGAGTACGTATGAACTTGATATGAATTTACAAAGTTCTGAAATTAATTTTAAAAACAATTTCTATATTATTATTATTTTTAACCTTAACAAATCCCAGCCATCAAATTCGAAACGAGATCAAGGCCGCTCCCGTTCTCCCTCATCATCGCGAATGAGCTCCAGGCGAACGAACCCACTGACGCTACTCTTAGGGTTTCGAACCACAACCCCTACGATCCACACGAGCACGATCCAGACCCACCCCGGCGAAGCTCGACACGGCCTCCACCTCCAACCCCCACGCGCGCGAGCTCGATCCCCTATAGATCTCGAAAAACGAGACTAACCCGGTGGCGAACGACACCTCCTAGCACCCCCTCTGGTCGACTACAACCCATCTCCACCGTACGGATCTGACGAGCTCGAAGAGTTCTTCAATTTGTTAGTTGGAATATTTTGCAATAGATCGATTGATTTCTCAAAAATTTAAGCTAAACATCGGAGACTTTCGGCCATTGATTGATAAAGTGGCGGCCTGCGTCTCCTTGCTAGGGTTAAGAGAAAATATAATAAATGTAATGTATATATTATATGGTTTAATATTATTTTATTATCGTTCTTTTAAAATTTTACAACTCATGCAAACGAACTCCAATTTTCACGTTCCGACAGGCTATCCTGGGGTTTTTCCGCGTTCCAGACACAATGGAATAGGTTTCGTAAGCTGATTTGATCGTATGCGCGAGATACGGAATTAAACGGTCAATTTAAAATTAAATCGATTAAATCGATTTCGATGCGTTTCGAGCTGCCACGGTCAAACGACAACTCCGATTGCCACGAAAATTGAAATCCGATAATAACTAACTATTACGGATCCAATGGAACTGGTTTCGTCGAATTCCGAGATTGCGCCCCGGAAGGCTATTTTACTCGTCTATTAAATCAGGCGATTTGTCAAAATTTACGGAAACGCTTAAAATTTCACTTTTAAAATTTTATTAACTTAACAATAAATCATATAAAATTTATAAACACATTAAAAATCATTCTGGCTCATTCCGGACCAAGATCTGATTAAAATGCATTTTAATAATATTAAATCCATTTTTAAATTAATATAAAATCCCAAATATTAATTTATCAACTTAAAATTCCTCTAAAAGTCCAACAACATTATTTATGTCCAAATAGACTTTAAAATAAATTTAAAAACCATTTTTATCACTATTTACATCCAGATTTACCTTTATCTCAAATTTCGAATATTTAATTATTATTTTTCCATTAATCAAATTCAACCAGGATTACTATAATTAAAAATTACAGCTTATTCTATTAATTAAACCCGAATCCAATCATTTCAAAATCAATTAAGAATCCACATTAACATTTAAAACGAATTAAATGTTCAAATTCAACGGCTTAAAAATACGGGATGTTACATTCCTCCCTCCTTATAAAAATTTCGTCCCCGAAATTTGCTAAGGTAGAAAATACTCTCCAACCTATTTACTTCCCAATTTGCTTAGTTAAAAGCTTATATTCACTTTCCAAAAAGTTTCAGCTCCATTTCAAAAACCATTTGCTTTATTTACTCTAAAGCCTTTATCTTAACACTCGCTTTCAAAATAACTTTACTTATTAATAAATTTTCCCAAAAATCCCAAAAATTTTCTAACTCCCAAAATTTTCGAAAAATTTTGGCAGAGTCTCCTTTGCACGGAGGAGCTTCTGCGATATCGCAGGATACACAAATATATACATCGGCTCTCACGACCGGAAACCAAAATATATCACAATATATATATCATTTCCCAATTATATTGGCGTAGGCGTACCTTTTAGCAAATTTTAATAGCGAGCGGCTAATATAACGCATATACGCGCTCCAACTCTCTCGAACGCCTCCCGTACCTGTACTAAACTCAACAAACTCATCAGTTTCAATGATATGAGCATTTTAATAACATTTCCAATACAAATGCAAGCCAAACATATCCATCTCATAACCAATCCAAGCAAATTCATAATGTAACAATGTTAATCATACTTTATCAACAATTTAAAGGTTTCAATCACATTCGAATTACTTATTCAAATCTACTTCATTTTATTTCATTTGAATGCTTTAAATTCAAGTTCACTACATACAATTCATATTTATCTCAACCAATTCATTTCCACTTCAATATGATTACATATGCCTTTCTTACCTTTTAATTTTACTTACATTCCAAATTTGATTTACAATCAAATTTCATTTTAAACTTGAAACATTTGCATTTCAGTTATGATCCATTTCCATTCATATGCAAACATTACTCATTAAGAGGTCAATTCATTCCTATTGATTCAAAATCAATTTCATTTGCTGCCTTTAACCAATTCACTTGCATTCATTAACAAACTCTCTGAATTGGATTCCCATTCATATCAATTTATTCACAATTCAATTCCAATTGCTTTTAAACACTCAATTGCAAATACATGCAAATTTCCATGTCATTCAAGCAAAACAATTGCCACTTAAGCTTATAACCATTTAAAATTATTTCCGACTTGGATTCATATAAATTTTATTCCATTACAAGGTTCACAAACCAAATATTTTCTCTTTCCAATGTAATTGTTAAATTACATTTTCCTTACATCTTTATTTCCATTAACCAAATTCAAGTTTATATTAATATCATTCATTCCTGAGTTATTTACAACTCTTATATTTTTAACTCATCACATTAATTAATTTAAAACTCACTTCACTTGCATTTCAGTTTATTTCCTAACAAATTTCATTCGGAATTACTTAAATAAGCCCATTCACAATCATTTGTTTTTCTTCCAAGTTACTTAAGTTCTTTCACAAAATTTCCATCATCTTCTTATATCAATTTTATTTTCATTTGATTCTCATTCAAATCAAATTTCAATTCCTTTAGAACTTTAATGCTCTTTGTTTATTTATCCAATCCATGTACAAATTTATTTTAATAACAAAGAGACCATTTAAATTATTTCTCTCATTTGAATTTTATTTACAATTCAAACCATCACTATTATAAGCTAATTACGTTATTCATTCTCACTTCCAACATTTATTGCCAAACTTAAATTCCATCCCAAAACTGGATTTTATTTACCTTTCAAACTTTGACCAACTATCAAAATCCTATTTATTGCAATACAAATTCCATTTAATTTAGCTTACACGATATTTATTTCCAAACAATCATTTTGGATTTAGTTGAGTAAACATTTACTCCATTCAACATCATCTCAACTGAATTAAATTTCCATTAAACTAAATTCTTATCCCATTTTAATTCAAGGTTAACTAAATTATATATGCATTTCCAATTTAATTCCTTTCTAGAATTAATTCAAGTTCATCTACGTTTTATTTAGCCCACCTGAATTTAAACCATTTCCTTTACTACCTTAAATAAGAATTTAATTTTATCCATTTTTATTCATAACACAACTGAATTTTAATATTCAGCTTAATTCTATCTTAGTCGAAGTTAAACCAAATTCAATTTAATCTTAATTCTCCATATCCAAGTTCAACTTATTTACTAACTTTAGTTCACTTACCTCTTTTATATTTTATAATTGTTTCACCTTACCTTGTATTCCATTTAAAATTAAGTTCGAATTCACCATTCCATTTATTATTTCCATTTGTGATTATAATTCCATTTTACTTGAGTTTAAAATCAAATTGCCCATTCTCAAGTTCTTCAACTTATTTATAAGTTTGTATTGCTCGTTTCAACTCATTTACATTTTTATAACCACAGTGTCAAATTATAACACTTAATAGCTTAAGAATATGAATTCATTTGCACAATCACAAGCATTTACATTTCACCTTTATCTCAACATCCATTTAATTCCAATTCATTTAGATTTAATTCAATTTCAAATTCTTAATTTTATTTAACTTATCATAAGTTAAATCCAGATATATATTCCATTCACCTTCATTTATTCAAAGTAAATTTACATTCCATATATACTCAATTCTTCTTTAAATCAACTTTCCTTTATAAGTTATATAGTTGAATCATTTCAACTTTCACATTTTTATTTTAAAATAGAATTCCCAGAATTCAATTTACCCGGATTTATTTCAAAACCGATTTGAAATAAAAATCAACATATTCCCATTTGATACTCAAATCAAATACCAAATTCCAAAGCAATTTGTTTTTACCAAACAATTTTCTTTTTGAAAAATTCTAAAATCACTTGTTTCCCAAACAAGTCCAAACAATATCATAACCAACTATTTTGGTAGCAATCCATCACTTTAGAAACTCGAAAATGAATTCTAATGATGTGGCCAGCATCATCAGGATTATTTTCCAGCGACCGAAGTGAGTTCAATGCTTTCCACTCCCAAAATCCACCTCAAAACAATTTCTATTCAAAAATATTTCCCCAAAATATACTCCATTCTTACAAATGCTTTTGAAAGCATTTCTAACATTTCCACAAAGTCAAACTCCCAAAACTTTGTTTAATTCCATTTGAAATCCCTTTCAAAATTTCCGGGATCAAAATTCTAGTTTAAATCAAATTTTAATTTCACTTCTTCTTATTTAAACATATTCAATCAATTCCATTTGGTTATAAACCATTTTAATATTTTAACTTCTTATTTTCTTATATATATCATTTCAAATTTTAGATCATATTTTAATTTCTTATTTGATTACTGTATTAACACCCCAACAACATCCAATATATATAATCTAGAAAACTATTTCTTTATATCAAAATATAATTTTAGGTAAAATTATTTCATTTACCCGCTTTAAAAACAATACTATGTCGGTTTATCTTGTTTAAGAGTTTAGAAACCCCTATCGATACGGTTGTACTTCCCGCACCGACCAGAATTCATAAACACTCAACCGATAAGTCAACACAGTATAAAAACAATTTTATATCCACTAACAAGTACGCTCTCATAGCTATTATTACACTCAGCTCATTATAGAGTACTCCTGACTCTATTATTATGAGTAATTTCCCCACCAAAGCCTAGGTTGTCGCCAATCTAAGCTCTGATACCAACTGTCACGACCCGCCCTTCACGACCCTCGAAAATCGACACAAAATACTCAACAGTATAATATGCCGACGATCGAATGCCGGAAAGACAGATTGTAGAAGAATAAGAAAGTAGATAGAAGAAGAAAGAACTAAACAAAATCAGAACCTCACAGTCGCAGCGGATAAAATATAATATATAGAACAGATCTTTACACAAAATGAAACTATATCTGTTTATATACAATACATCATCATCAGAGTATATCAATACAATCATCAATATCCAGTCAATCAGTCAATACAACAATCACAGCAGCGGAATATACAAGTACGAGAAATACGTCTCGAACTCCAGCTCCTCTCCTGAGCTCCATAGCAACCTATCCTGTAAAATACTCGGTCTGACCCGAGCATTATAATAAAATAACACCCGAGTCAGTCTGGAATACCAGCGCATCATAAATACACTCAATTGATTATTAAAGTTTCAAAATTCTTTAAAAACAAAAGCATCTCGTAAGACCACGCCACAAATAAACATGTCGGGTTTTTACCTTACGATAGCTAAAACACTTTTTATAGCAATCCTCTGATATTATAATAGTGTCTATTCACAAATACTTATAAAATAGCCGAAATTGTTACATCTATTAAATTCCGGCATACTAGCCACAATGTGGGTAATACAAACAAAACTCGTACAAGGCACGTAGGGAAAATGGATTTCCAACGAATGACTAGGCACTGGGGTACCACCTATCACAGTACGTGGCCTAGATCACAGTACCGAGGAGTACGCCCGCTCCCCTGCAACACAAGACCGGAATCATCCCTTACTGGATAATTCCAAGTAAAATCACCCCACGGTTGTGATCAGCAACCGCACCACTAAGCCGAAATAAAAGGGACATCTAGACAGGGATGACCTTACTCTCAAGTGGGGGCTACCCACGAAGCCTTGCTGCATAACCCCTGATTTTCAGTCATTCCCGGTTGATGAGGCTTGAGGCTAAGCGATACCTTTACAGAACATTCACTTTGAATGCCCACCGTCCACCTGACGATGTCACGAAAGCATTCGTCCATACAAGTCCGTCCCGGGTCCGAACGGAACCGAAGGCACTACTCCTACTACATCCATTTTGGAAATATCCTCAGGATTAGTAGCGACTAGCCCTTGCACTTCACTGCTCCATCTTCGACTCCGAACACGTTACACGAAAACGTACAAACCGGATCGAAGTGGTTTTCGAGTCTCCAGACCTAGAATCCCGGTATACGGAAACTCGATCCCGGTCTCTTCGAAACGATCGCGCATTTGGCCAATATTGATAGTCGGTGATTTAACTATCAATTAATGTTCACAAACATCCATACACATCCATCACACAATAAATAATCTCCATATTATTTATTTTCTTCTAATATCTTTCAAAGATATATTTTCACATTTTCAAAACTCGTTTGAAAACAATTTTCCAAAACTCTTCCTTTACAAGGTAAATCCTTTACCCTTTATTCCCATCGGGAATAACCAAGTATAAAACAATTTGTATTTAAACAGCTAAAATACTTTATACTGAAATATACTTTAAAATATGAAAATTACTTCTATTTATTTACTCAAAATATAAATTTAAAATATGTGAAGAAAACTAGTTATTAACACATAAACTTTGATTTAAAGATAAGGGTTTTAGTTTAACTAATTTCAAAATAGCGTTATAAGAAGAAAAATACTAATTTTAACAGCTTAAGCTAAAACCAACTTTTAAATAAATCTATTTGTAAAAATAATTGCTAACATACTCCCAAATTATTACGGTATAAAAAAATAATATTAATTTATTCCTTTAAAAATAACGATTTCTTAAAAATACTTTTAAAACAATTTTAAACTTAACCTTAGTTAAGTAAAATCTTTTGTAAAACATTTACTTGGTTTTCCCAGGGAAACACTTTCCCATTTCTAAACATTCCAAAGTACTCTTCCATATAAATCCACTGATTTATTTCAAGTCAATTTATGATTTCAACATAAATTTCCAATTCCATACTTAACTATAACTTCCTCCGAAGTTAAATTACAAATTTTCATTTCCGGAAATTCATTTTTAAATATAGTTTAAACATTTTTAAATAAACATTTTGGTGAATTTTCAATGGAAGCCAAATTTCCAATTCACTTAATTAAATTCCAATGAAATACGGCATTTTCAAAACATTCTATTTTTCATTTGAACTTGTTAATTTATAGTCGGAAACTCCATTTTAACATATTTTCAATTTCCGGATAACATTAGTCATTATTAAAATAAACAACGTTATTTTAAACAATTTATAATTTCATAAATTTAATCTCCAGAAAATTTATATTTCATATTTATCGATTGATAAATTTTCCCACAATATTAAATCTGAATTTTACCAATTTTCATTTTCCATTCCAAACCAGATTTCAAATTCTATTCTTCAAAAATTCTTAATTTAACAATTTACTTATTTCGAAAAACCAAATTTTGTCCATTTATAAATTAAATTCTGTAATTATGATTTATACAACAATTTCACAACACAATTAAATTTCCAGATTTATCAATCACAACATATAAACAGGTATCACTATCAATTATAAAATAATTGCTACATTGTGAGGAATCCAGTTGGATCCCTCCAACCTGTTTCTCCCTACATCACAGATATTAGCACATCGCAATATAAATATCAATCCAGACTGATAATCACAGATATAATCAACCATTCACACAGATATTTAAATATCAATTATTTATAATGCCTAGCATCCAGATGTGAGTGAGAAAAACTCACCTTGAGTTTCGGCGAGCGTTCGAAATTTAAATTAAACCGGACGACGTCCGATTTAACCCAAATTTCTACTTGCCCGAAATGACTCTAAATCTGCACCATCGCGTAGTACGTCTCTCTGCGATTCCAATGCATCCAAAATGTCTCAATCTGAGTACGTATGAACTTGATATGAATTTACAAAGTTCTGAAATTAATTTTAAAAACAATTTCTATATTATTATTATTTTTAACCTTAACAAATCCCAGCCATCAAATTCGAAACGAGATCAAGGCCGCTCCCGTTCTCCCTCATCATCGCGAATGAGCTCCAGGCGAACGAACCCACTGACGCTACTCTTAGGGTTTCGAACCACAACCCCTACGATCCACACGAGCACGATCCAGACCCACCCCGGCGAAGCTCGACACGGCCTCCACCTCCAACCCCCACGCGCGCGAGCTCGATCCCCTATAGATCTCGAAAAACGAGACTAACCCGGTGGCGAACGACACCTCCTAGCACCCCCTCTGGTCGACTACAACCCATCTCCACCGTACGGATCTGACGAGCTCGAAGAGTTCTTCAATTTGTTAGTTGGAATATTTTGCAATAGATCGATTGATTTCTCAAAAAATTAAGCTAAACATCGGAGACTTTCGGCCATTGATTGATAAAGTGGCGGCCTGCGTCTCCTTGCTAGGGTTAAGAGAAAATATAATAAATGTAATGTATATATTATATGGTTTAATATTATTTTATTATCGTTCTTTTAAAATTTTACAACTCATGCAAACGAACTCCAATTTTCACGTTCCGACAGGCTATCCTGGGGTTTTTCCGCGTTCCAGACACAATGGAATAGGTTTCGTAAGCTGATTTGATCGTATGCGCGAGATACGGAATTAAACAGTCAATTTAAAATTAAATCGATTAAATCGATTTCGATGCGTTTCGAGCTGCCACGGTCAAACGACAACTCCGATTGCCACGAAAATTGAAATCCGATAATAACTAACTATTACGGATCCAATGGAACTGGTTTCGTCGAATTCCGAGACTGCGCCCCGGAAGGCTATTTTACTCGTCTATTAAATCAGGCGATTTGTCAAAATTTACGGAAACGCTTAAAATTTCACTTTTAAAATTTTATTAACTTAACAATAAATCATATAAAATTTATAAACACATTAAAAATCATTCTGGCTCATTCCGGACCAAGATCTGATTAAAATGCATTTTAATAATATTAAATCCATTTTTAAATTAATATAAAATCCCAAATATTAATTTATCAACTTAAAATTCCTCTAAAAGTCCAACAACATTATTTATGTCCAAATAGACTTTAAAATAAATTTAAAAACCATTTTTATCACTATTTACATCCAGATTTACCTTTATCTCAAATTTCGAATATTTAATTATTATTTTTCCATTAATCAAATTCAACCAGGATTACTATAATTAAAAATTACAGCTTATTCTATTAATTAAATCCGAATCCAATCATTTCAAAATCAATTAAGAATCCACATTAACATTTAAAACGAATTAAATGTTCAAATTCAACGGCTTAAAAATACGGGATGTTACAAAAACCTTGCATTACAAGGTGGTATGCTGGAATTTAATCAATGTAACAATTTCGGCTATGATTAATATTATTTGTATACTAGGCACTAGTATAATAAAAAAGAATTTGATATGAAATGTTTTGGTTATCGTAAGGTAAAAACTCATTCGTGTTTATGTGTGGGCGTGGTCTTACGAGATACCTTTGTTTTGATAAAGAATTTTTTTTATAACTTTAAAATTCAGTTGAGATGTGTTTTCTCACGCTGGTTTACCAGACTGATCCGGGCGTTCTTCCCTTTCAAGGCTTGGGTCAGATCGAGTATATTTACAGATTTAGATTTGGATGCTTTGGAGCTTCAACAGACGAGCTGGAGGTCTTCTGGTCGTATTCATGTATATGTTTATTTTTCCACTGCATTGTTGTTAAATTATCAACAATTGTAAAGACAGGTCATTATAACTGTCCAGGCAGATGATTAGTGATTAATTGTTGTACTCTGATGGAGATATATATATATATATATATTACAGTTTATGTTTTGTAAAGATCATTGATATTATATTATATGTTGTTCCGCTGCGATTGTGAGATTATGTGATTGTTTTAGTTTCTTTCTCTCTTTTTCTTCTTTTCTCTTCTTCTCTCTTCTTTCTTTCTCATGACTATCCGTCTTTCCATTCAGTTTGGGTTGGACATGTGTGGTTTATTGCCAGCTCGAACGGGGTCAGATTTGCTGGTCGTCACAAAAGAAGTCGAGTGAGATATATTAGTTCGGAAGAGAAATCTATGTGATCGAGCAAGTGGTCAGATCAATATTGCGTAGAGATGATATATATACATCTATGTGCTTAAGTCTAATTACACACTATGTTGTTTGGCTTGTGGCGAGTTCGAAAAATGACTCTTCGGATTGTTTAAGGTAATATGAATAATCAACTAAGTAATAACTTGAGGCTATCAAGTGAAAGGTACACTTAGTAGTTTATTTATCATCCTTATGCGATGAAAAGAATTTTGGCCTGGGCAAACCGTTGGCCTTGTTTGTTAATAAAAGTAATATTGTTAAGTATTATAGTGTGGGTTTTACTTGAATTGTTTGTGTTGGAATTTCGAGGATGAAATATTTTGAGGGGGGAGAAATTAACGACTCGGAATTTCGAACACTTCGTATTTAAATATCTGAATTATTTAAATATTTGAATCCAAGATTTACTGTGATTAAATATGATTTTATAACTTTATTAAACACTTTTTAATCAATAACTAATGTTAGAAAAATTATTTTTGAAATGTGTTTACAAAAGTATACATTTTGGATAAATACTGAAAATGTGACCGAAGAATATTTTGTTAAAAATCAACTTTTTATACAATACAAGTTGTGCGAATATATTACAACTTAAATAGTTATCATATGGTAACATATGAAAAGTTTAGAACAAGTGGTAAAACTTCTCTTATCCTGACCAAAATAATTAAAGTAAGCATGTAAGATTAAAGAAACATTTAGTACAAAAGGACCCCTAAATTAAGGCTTGATTTAAAGGTATGGTGTGTAAGAGGTAAAGTGTGTTTAAGGGTGTGGCCTTGTATGCTTGGAGTCCTTTTGCTTCATGGCTAAGGAAGGGGTTTTGAGATCTTTTACCATAAATTCCTAAGCTTATAAATAGAGGGGAGGGCCTCTTCATTTCTACATAACTCTGCTTCTAAGATAATGTCTTCTTCTTCCTCCTCCTCTCTAACTTTCTTAAACTCATGTCAATTCAACTCCATTCTCTTCCAAACTCTACCGAAGTTCTTATATCACTTAGAGAACATGTTTTAGCCTCTAAAAAGTCAAAGGAAGATGGAGCTATGGGGAAATGGCCTTGAGGCCGTGAGCATAAGGGGGGGCAAACATGCCTTAGGCCATGAGTAAATGTTGATGGAGTGGAGCCATGGATGCGTTCTTGGGTTGTATGGAAGTGATAGTAGAAGTGTTGATAGATTGAATGTTGGTAGGAAGTATTTGGGTGATGAAAAGTGAGTAAATCTCACTTTGATTTGCACTTTGTTTTGTTGAATGTTAAGTTGAAATATAGCTTGAAACATTGCTTGAAATTGCTAAATAATCACTTGTTAAATTGTTTGTTAATTCACTTGATAATGTCACTTGAAATATGGTTGAAATGTTTCTTACTAAATCACTTGATAAATGCTTATTAAGACATTTATTAAAATGATTACTATATATTAATAATAATAGACACTAACTACTTAAAGTTACACCGTTGAGTATATGTTTTATTAGATGTGTAAATGGATAAAATAGTTGTTTACTAAACCATTGAATTGTGATAAGTTAATATGAACATTTAAAATGGACAAATGGTTTAAATACATATGTTAATATACGTTATGAATGATATAGTTTGAACTTAGAATGATATAAGTGTTTAAAAGTGGATAACACTAAATATTGGAATTAAATACAGTATGATCCGTAGAGCGATAGTCGCTATAAGCGCGCTTTGAATCCCTTGAACTATAACTTATGAAAATGGAGATTTAATGACATATCTTAATAATAACTTGTTTGGTTATTATCTAAACTTCTATAAGTGTTTTGAAAAGCAAAGAATATGTTTTGAAAAGTTATAGAAGAAGTAAATCAAAGTAAAAAAATTGAAGTAAAATGGTCGCTATAGTGACATATTTAAAAATAGTCCGTCTTTGAAAATAACGCGTATTTTTGTGAAACTTTCTTAGGGGGTTCTTTAGCAATTAATCAAGTAAATAATATATTATTATTGAGAAAGTTTTGAAGCCTAATTCATTTGACAGCTAGTTGAAATGAAGTGCAAAAAGTTATACCGAAATAGTCGCTATAAGTGCAGTTCGGTAAAATGCTCTGTTTTCAGGAAATTCTCTAAAATGATTAAAAAATATTCATTGGAATTTTTCTTCATAGTTTGCAAGTAGCCAAAGTATAATAATTATTGTAAAAAGAATGGATCTAAAATCATTTGTTAAGGTATAGAAAATAGACAAAGTTGTAGCAAAAATGTGATAAAACTAGTAATGGAACTTTAGGCACTTCTAGAAGTGCTACCATTGTAAATTTAAGATATAAATTGTTTAAAATTGATATTTAAATTTAATATTTTTCTCTAATCCTTTGAGGATTATTTTTTAATTTATAATAGAGAGTTTTAAAATTGATTTCAAGTTTAAATATATTTTTAACAATTAATTATGAATTTCTAAAGTAAGTAGCTTTTAAAATTAAAACCTGTTTTTCTATTTATTTCAAAATTCCTTATTTTTACATAATACTCTTTGTAAATAATTATTATATATTTTAATTAGTTTTAAAAGTATTTTAACATATTAATAAGTATTTTGAAGATATTTCTATATATATATATATATAAGTTTTAAAAATTAAATTAAGTATTTTATAAATGTAATAAAGGGAGTTTGGATTTTAACACTTAAGTTAACCTTAAATAATAAGTATGGATATGCTTTGATCTTTAAATAAATGTTTAAAGTTATTAATGGATAAGTAAATAGTTTTGGGTTGTTGTAAACATTGTTCTTAGCAACACTTGTTTTTAACCCTTATTATTAATTATACTTGGGAATACAATTAGATATTTACTAATGGATATTTAGTAGAAAAATACAAGTAAATGGTTTTTGGGTTTATTATGACAAATGTTTTGGACAACACTTTTCTTTAACCCTTAAATATAAATAAATATTTATGAAGGGAGTTTTAAAGAGGAATGTTTTCAAAGTATAAAATGTTTGGGTTTGTTGTGATAAATGTTTTGAGCAACACTTTTCTTTAACCCTTAAATATAAATAAATCTTTAAGAAGGGAGTTTTAAAGAGGAATGTTTTCAAAGTATAAAATGTTTGGGTTTGTTATGATAATTATTTTTACAACACTTTTCTTTAATCCTTAAATGTAATCAAACCTTTAGAAGGAGAGTTTAATGATAATGTTAAATGGAATGGTTTGGGGTTTGTAGTAAACAATGTTTTAGCAACATTTGTTTTTAAACACTTGAATTATATTTTGGAAGAAATATTATAAATCTTTAACAATCGAATTTTAAAGATAATACAAGTATCATTTTTTTATAAAGAGATAGAAAATGTTATATGTTTAATTTATAAAAGAAAAGAAGTTCATTATAACAATGTTTTGGTAGTAATTGTTTTAATCTCTTTGATTATATTCCAAGTATGTAAAACTTGTTAAACGATTTATGAATACACCTATACCATTGGAATAAGCATATGAATACTTTTTAAGTATTAAAAGAAATAAATGAATAGTTAAATTTATAAGGACAAGTATATATCTTTTATAAAGAGAAATCCTATATATTTATACAAGTATCAGGTAAAAAGATGTTTTACTGATAAAATGGGTTTTAATTATTAAAAGATAAATTAATTAAAAAAGGGATTAAAAGTCGTTTATGTGACTTGACCATGCCTTGCATGAAATGATAGTGTAGGTACATTTACTTGCTTATGAGAATGTATTCGATACTTAGTTCTCTTATGAGATCATTCTCATTATTGTTGAATAAGACCAAATTCATCGACTTAGTCTTGAAGAGACCGAGATCGGTAAGTATTCTTATTGAAAACCACTTCAAGGCTAAGATACAGGTTCTCAGTTTTGGAAGTGAATGATGGAAACCACGTGTGGTTCTAGAATTTGTTGAGATAATGGAATCCATATGGGATTCATTATGTGATCAAGTTTTGTTGAAAACTCGTGTAAAGATGTCAAACGTAGCCTCGACATCGGGAAATGACTAAAGACATAGTAGGATGCATGATCCTAGGGTTTAGCTGACCTTTGAGGAGTACATCAACTTCATATCTAGAGTATGCTTATCGATATGTTGCGCACGGAGAGTTGATGATACTTGGTACACATTATTCACGCGAGTTCTCGGATAATGGTTCAGTTGTGTTTACCTTATGATATATTTTATCTATAGATATACGGTACCCGAAAGATATTTTCTGATCCTTGTTATAGGAGATCGGTCTCATTGAGGAGGTCTCCGTGGAAAATTGATTTATACGAATGTACCTTAGCGATTTTGGTTGTATACCTAAATATTCTATCAAATATAATCAATGTAACCATTTTAGCTATGATTTGTATTTATATTGAACACCTTAGACATTATTATAATATTACTAAATTTTCTTATAAAATGGCTTGGTTATCGTAAGGTAAAAACTCGTCCGTTTTTATTCGCGATGTGGTCTTACGGTATACCTTTATTTATAAAGGTTTTATAAACATAGAATGATTCAGATTACTTGAGTTTTCTCACGCTGGATTACCAGACTGATCCAGTTGTTATTCTTCTTATAATGCTCGGGTCAGCCCCGTGTATATTTCCATGTATCTTTGATGATTCATTGAATCTTTAGGAGAGGAGCTGGATGATTACCTACCGTAGATTTTATTTTTGCTGCATTACTTTGTTTATTTTTATATCAGAAACTGTGAGGACAAGTTGTTATAACTGTCCAAGCTAATGATAGGTTTGTTTACTCTGATTATTATACCTATACAATTTTCCTTTGTAAAAGTATCGATTTGATATTATATGTCATCATTTCGTTGTGAGATTCTGATGTTATTGTTCTCTTCTTTCTTGTTCTTTTCTTCTCTTCTTTTTATTTTACCCTAACAATCTATCTTTCCGGCACTTGGGTGCTCGCCACGTGAATACTGTGGATGTATTAGGATGTATTAGTGTCGACATTTGGAGGTCGAAAAGGCGTTTGTTACAGAAATGTTTTTATGAAGTTTCAAACTTTTACCTTTTTTTTTCAAAACTTTATTCAAAGTTTATAAAAGTAAGTTAAAAGTTAAAAAGGTAGAGTTTTGAAAGTGATTTGTAAAATAAAACAAGTTTTGAAATTTACGGGTCACATAGCGATATCGCTATGGATGCAGTTCGTAAAACAAACTCTTCTTGCAAATTTAAAATGCTTTTACATAAGGATATTTTTGAAAAGTGTTTTCAAAACTTATATAAGTATTAAAAGTAATTATTTATTTATTGAATGATTATTTAACTAATTAATTAAGAAAGGTAATTAGTACTTAATCATTAGTAACAAAGGCAACGAGTACTTAAATATTAATTAGGTAAGTTAATTATAATTAGTTAATTAATTATTATTTAATAATTTATTTAAGGATTAATTATTATTAACTTAATAATTAAAGGATAATTATTATTAAATTATTATTTAAGAAAGGGTTTTAATATTTAATTAATTACTAATTAAGTTAAGGTTTAATTAATGAAGTTTTAATTTTCTATTTAATTAGTGAGTGGCCCGTGCTATGCACACGGGTAGTTTTCTGATTCAATATTATGAATTATTTTGTGAAATGTTAATTTATTTTCTTTTGTTTTTCCTCTCCTGCCTATAATATAACTATATTTTATTATATTTTATTATATTACAGACAAATGTAAAATGTAGACTTTACCTATGTAATAAGTTTTTTAAGGATAAAGAATATATAAATTTAAAAGGTTTATCCATAAAAAATGAAAAAAATAGTTATGACTATGTTAATTTGTTTTCGAATATTCAGTAATTAACCAAGAGTTATTTCTGGTACATACATTGGGAATTCAAAAAGGGTGTACTTTGGAGTAGATGGAGATATTAGAATTGAAATTAAGTAGATTCATAAAGCATATATGACGAATAATTGGTAACTATATTATATTTTACAGTGATAAAGTTGATATTAAATTTGAATAATTGTTAGTTTGAAGTGAATTATTTAACTTAGTTGAAATGGTAGTGCGTTTTGTAACGACCCCGAAATTTAATTTTATTTAAATTGATAATTAAATGAATTTTTGAATAAAAATTTGTAAAAGTTTATTTTAAATGGAAGCGAGTTTCCCCAAATCGTAATAAATTTGGAATAAATCATTTTAAATTTAATAATATTGTACATATATGTGAATATATATGTATACGTGATATATGAGATAATTTGAAGTTAATTTATATATATATATATATATAGATAATTTGAATTTAAATATTTTTGATAATAATTTGAGTTTGTAAAATAAACAAATCTATGTATATAACAAACATATACATTCAAATAAGAAAACAAAACATATATGTAGACAAATTGAACAAGTCATAACAAAACAAATGAAAGAAAATAAATGCAAACAAATACAAGACAAATTGTCTTCAGCCGAGACCAACAAAACCAAAAGAATGTAGGCTGCAAAAGAAAAGAATCAAAGCACAAAGTAAAATACCACATGTTTGTAACTTGTTAAACAAGACTTAGGCAAGTATAAAAATATATATATAAGTATAAAATGGGACATAAAGGACATAGCATTAAATGAGAGAAAAGCAAATATCTTCTCAAGTATATAAACACACGATTTCAGCCACCAACAATTGAAACTATCTCTGAAATTTGTACAAAACTTGAATATTGTTTTGCATAAGAAAAATGATGATACCCTGTAACTCATTGTATATATCAACCTATAAGCATTTTTCTCCATACCAGCTTTCATTTTCATTCGAACTCAATACAAATTGTAATGGAAGCTCATTTGAAAACTTAAAACAAATCTCCATCTAAACATCATCAGCAACTACAACTAAAACAGAAGAAAGGTGTTTGGCAGGGTGATCTACAGAAAAACATTTTCCAGTTCAATCTGTTTACAACACAGTGCCCTGTTCTTTTTCTAAAAGCAAGGTGAGTAACATCACACTTTTGAAAACTATAAATTGATTTTGGTTGAATATTAAGTTCTGGAATGTTGTTTCCTTTGTGAATTTATTTGAATGGTGGGTTTCTGCTTATATGTGAATGTGTTGATATGAGTATATGTATGTTTCCTGTATCTCTTCTATTGCCAGTTTTAAAAGCTTAAGACTTATTTAAAAATCCTCTTTCCCTTTGATCTAGTTTCTGTTAGGAATTAGATTATAAACAAAAGCTGTTTATTTAATCATAGACTAATGTTCAAAATTTTAATTAAGTTAAAATCTCACTTGAATGTCTTAGGAAACTAAAACAACAGAGTAAACTCAAGATAACTAGAAATTCGAATGTCTTAATTCGTTGATTCAGATCTATGATCTGAAGCCTTATTAAAAGTTAGGATTTTTAAAGGAGGGATCATAATTTTTAGTTAAGTTTGGGATGAACAGTTCTAGTTCATCTGAATATAGGAAATGAGGTGATTTCTGGCGATCAAATGGATGGTGGTGGTCGGGGTTCTCCCTGATGATGGAGGAGCAAGCGTAGTTAAGGGGAAAAATGGTTGATGATGATCGAGTTCATCAAGGAGGTTGCGGTAGTGGGATTCTTTTTAGAACCCTAATTTTTACCTTGCATAGTAAATCGATCGCCCGGCCGAAGTATGTGATCGAGTGTGGTGATTTTTGGGGTAGCGGTAGTAGGGTTATGGTCGAAGAAGAGGCCGGAGTTATAGGCTCTCAGATGGTCGGAGGGTGGAGAACTCGGTGTTGACAGTTTTGAGGATGGGCCGAGTGCGTGTTCCAGGTTTGGGTTGTAAGGCTCGATTTTGATTATGGGTAGTTAGTCGAGTTCAGGTGATCGCTATTGGTTGTAGAGGGGTATTCCGATGTGTGGAGATCATCGTTGGCGATCGGAGTTGGTGGCATCGATCGTGCACGTGCACGAGCACGTTTTCTCTACTCTGTTTTCTTTGGGAGGACGAAGATGTTTCCTGGGGTTTTACTCGTGTCGTTCGAGTACATGACTCGAAGAAGGGTAGGAGAAGTCTCGAAGCAGTTTGTTCATTTCGAGTAAAGTGTTGTTCCAGGCCTTTGTAAAACAAGCCTGGCAGTTCCAGATCTTTTGAATTCAATATAAAATTTGAAACAGAATTTAAAACCAAGTTTAATTAGAATTTTTAAATCTGAATTCAATTTGAATTTGAATCTTAGGTTTTGAAAATAAATAAAGTATATAACTTTAAATAATGTAAATAAGTTAAAGGTAAAGCATACTTAATGATTTGAAAATTTAAAGGGGAATTTAGTTAAAATCTTTAAATTAGAATTTAATGATTGGATTCATTTAAATTATTAAGTTACATTTAAAAACTTGAATTAATTTATTAAAAATTAATGGTTAATTAATGGGTCATTAAGGATTAATTAATTAAGTTAATTAATTAAGGAATTATAAATTAATGAAGATGATTAAGGAAAGATAATAAATTAAGGGCTAATTAATCAATGTGATTAATTAAGGATAATTAATTTAAGAGTAATTTATTAATTATTAATGGTTAGTTAATAAATGATTTAAAGGATAATTAATTATATTGGTTTGTAATTAATTAACGATTAATTAACCCGGATTTGAAATTCATAAGTAATTAATCAAATTTGAATAAATCAGATAATTAACTGACCTTACTTATGAATATTTGGATTTGATTGGATGATTGAATTGTTTGATATTTCTTGATCTATGATGCTTTGTGATATATTCTGATTTGTGTGTAATCTTTACTGTAGTTTATTTATCTGAAATTTATATATATCTATGATCTGTACGATGAGCGTTATAGTTTATATCGTTTATCAACTATATCTTGTATTCTGATATATGATGATTGTATGATGTTGCACTACTGTGTAAAACCCCTGGACTACACTATTACACACACAAATATGGATTTCACGTGGAAATCGGTTAAGTCACAGATAATTTAAATTTGATGTTTTTGAAATGGAAATTTTAATTTCAATTGATTTTGAAATTGGAAATTTGGTTTTAAAGTAAAAAGGTTTTTGAAATGGAATTTCAAAGATAAAAGTTATTTTGAATAACTTAATCGAGTTTTGGAAATTTAAATAATTTGATTTAAATTTGAATTCAAGTTTGAAATTGAATCCTATGATTTGAAACTAGGGATTGAAAATGTTATAAATGTGTTTATTTGAATGTAAACCATTTAAAAATGTAATTTTGAGAATTTGGATTTAACCCAAGGACTTTAACTCGTATGAATGAATCAGATTTTCTGAAATGAAACTATTTGTTTTCAAAAGATAAAAGCTTTCAGATAAGAAATGAAATTCCAGTTTAATTAAAGGAACTTCAAGATTGAATTGAAAAAAAATGGTTTTTCCAAGTTATAAATGAATTCTTTTTGAAAGCTATAAATTGAATCTGTTATCTTTAACAGATTTAGAACGATGATTTGTTTAAACCATTCGAAATGGGATTGTTTTGAAAGCTATAAGTTAAATCTTTGATTTAAAGATTTAACGAGTTAAACTGAAATGGAGATTAATTTGGAAAATCTGTGAATGAATCTTTTGTTTAAAAGATTAAAGTGTGGAAACTGTTTAAACCGTAAAGATTGAATCTTTTTGTTTAAAGATTTGAAAATGGTAATTTGTTAAACCATTTGAAGAAAGATTTTGGGTTTTAATTTACAGGAGCAGCGGCGAAGTTTACAGGAGGTGATGTTTTCTAATTTTGGGTTTTAAGCTGTGACTTAATTGAAATCCCATATCCATATGATTTTAAATTGCGCTCACTATTCGGGTTAGCCGGGAAAGGACCTTTGGGTCGTATAACCCATTCCGAATAGTGATACGTCATATATGGATAGCATTTGAAGACCGGTGTTGAAGATCGGATATTTTTGAAAACGGAAGGATTACCGTTGAGTTACTCTGCATCGGCTGATCCCCAATATAGAGGTTTTATCACCCTTAGTGACGGGAAGTCCGGACATGATTGGAAATTATCCGGATTTGCAAGGGCTTCGTGAGAAGTGCCTTCGGTTCTGTTCGATCCTGGAACAGACTTGTATGGATACATGTCTGACATTACACTTTGAGATATAAAGCCGATTTCTTTCAAATACATCTCTGTTGGTGGCGGAGAATTTATTCTCTTAGCTTAACACCCTTCTCTGAGACGTACGAGCTCAGAGGTTATGTAGTTGAAATTTATCAGCGATATATCCCAATTTGGTAATGTGGCATGCTGAGTGTTGCTGTGAAATGATCGTTGATTGATCATTTGCGATATGATAATTTGTTTGATCTTATATCTTTGTGATCATCTCTTTGATCATTTGTTTGACCCGAAGCATGGCTTTGTGACAAAGCGTAGCTTTGTGGACGAGACTTCGTCGGACCTCACACCCCGGAAATGGTCAAAACAGGAAAGATGCAGCAAGGTTCTAGGGAGTAGCGCCCCTTAGTGTATGTCATTCCTTCTGGATAGAGGTGGTATCATGGTATGGAGCCCAGATACTTAACCTATGTGGTTGCTGCATTATTATTTTGATGTGGTTTGTTGGAAATCGGGGATCCTCGGGAAGATCGGTTACGATCGGGGGATGGCATACGCGTGTCAGTAGTTACCTATTTTTGCAGAGGTAACCCGGCCTTGTGTTGGCAGAGATCCGGTTAGGTTCTCGGGACGTCATTCCAGAGGCGTTTCCATGTGGCAATGGGAAGTTCCTTGGCCTGACCATTTGTTGGAAATCCAAAGAAACAATACGCGACGTGTACGGTTTTAGTTGTATTACCTGCTATGGAATGTGGTGGTAACCTGCTATTGAACATAGTAGCTATAGTAGGCATACGATACTGGTCGTATGTTGGCTAAGATTAATATTATACTTTCAAAATGTTTTCTACACTATGCACTAATAATAATAATCCAATGATTTTGCGTAGTAAGCATCTTTGACTATCATAAGGAGAAATCTCCTCCAATTCTGCGTTTGCATTGTGTGTGTGGCGGGAGGCCTTATGGTAGTTTCATTTTCCAAAAGCATTGCGGATTTCAATGTTTAAAACCTTTTGTGTTTGTTTAAAGATAAACTGTTTTTGTTGCTCACACCAGTCCCATGACTGATCTGGAGTTTATTGTTCCCTTCCTAAACTCTGGGTGCTCATAATTTTCCACACGAGCAGTCTAGAGTTGGGTTTCTCAGATATTCAGGTTTAGTAGATTATCTGGAGCTAGTTTATTCATCGGAGTTGCTTATCTTGGAGTTGTGGATTCATTCTTGTCTGAAGATCATTTTGGAGTTATCATTTCTATTGATATTGTTCCGCTGCTGTTGTTATCTTTTCTTTTCCGCTGCTATTTCTTGTATCATATCTCTGATGTATATTGATATTCATTGTATCACTCTGTTGTATCAGATATTATATATCAATGTATTATTCTTTTCTTCCGCTGTGTTATTTACTTAATTGTGTTATAGCTCCGGCGAATCGGATTTGAACGGTCGATTCTGCGGCATTCTAGTACAATGTGAAGTACGGATGTCGATTTTCGAGCGGGAAAAACCCGAGTCGTCACATGTGGTATCAGAGCTAAGGTTGAACTTTAGCTCAGGAGTATAACACGTTAAGTAGCTCATTAGAGATAGAGTGAAGTAAACTCTAGAATGAGTATCCTTAGATATCCGTCCGTACGTCTCAGTAAATTCTCTTACTATCCATAGATAGTGAGTATGAGTGCGAGAAGAGGATGAGATAGGGGACAGGGGAATACGATTATAAATGGTCAATACCCTGTAACAACAAGGAAACAATCTTTTCTCTATCAATCTCTTTTGTTCAACATCTTTTCTCAATTCTTCGATAGTTTCTGGTAGATCCAGGAAGGAATTCGATATATTTGTATGGAACATAAACTCCAGATAGGCCAGAATTGTTTGTTTGGATGAATTGGTTTCTTTGATTGTTATGGTTGGTAGGTATACCTCAGTTCTAAACTAAAAATTTTGGAAATTGTATCTATGTATCTGTCTATTCTTTGGGATTCGAATATATTCTACGAATGGTTAGTTATTCTTTCGGACTGACCGATGCCCCTACATATTTCGTAGATCTGGATAACCCGAGTATTTTGTTGATTGTTAAACAGATTCATTCTCGTATCTGATTTTGATATTCTGATTTGGTAAGCCAAATGCAGAATAAATATTCAGTTTGATCAGATGAAAACATTCTTCATCTGTCTTTGTTTTCGTGCCTGTGAATTTCGAGGACGAAATTCTTTTAAGGGGGGAAGTTTGTAACGACCCCGAAATTTAATTTTATTTAAATTGATAATTAAATGAATTTTTGAATAAAAATTTGTAAAAGTTTATTTTAAATGGAAGCGAGTTTCCCCAAATCGTAATAAATTTGGAATAAATCATTTTAAATTTAATAATATTGTAAATATTTTACATATATGTGAATATATATGTATACGTGATATATGAGATAATTTGAAGTTAATTTATATATATATATATATATATATAGATAATTTGAATTTAAATATTTTTGATAATAATTTGAGTTTGTAAAATAAACAAATCTATGTATATAACAAACATATACATTCAAATAAGAAAACAAAACATATATGTAGACAAATTGAACAAGTCATAACAAAACAAATGAAAGAAAATAAATGCAAACAAATACAAGACAAATTGTCTTCAGCCGAGACCAACAAAACCAAAAGAATGTAGGCTGCAAAAGAAAAGAATCAAAGCACAAAGTAAAATACCACATGTTTGTAACTTGTTAAACAAGACTTAGGCAAGTATAAAAATATATATATAAGTATAAAATGGGACATAAAGGACATAGCATTAAATGAGAGAAAAGCAAATATCTTCTCAAGTATATAAACACACGATTTCAGCCACCAACAATTGAAACTATCTCTGAAATTTGTACAAAACTTGAATATTGTTTTGCATAAGAAAAATGATGATACCCTGTAACTCATTGTATATATCAACCTATAAGCATTTTTCTCCATACCAGCTTTCATTTTCATTCGAACTCAATACAAATTGTAATGGAAGCTCATTTGAAAACTTAAAACAAATCTCCATCTAAACATCATCAGCAACTACAACTAAAACAGAAGAAAGGTGTTTGGCAGGGTGATCTACAGAAAAACATTTTCCAGTTCAATCTGTTTACAACACAGTGCCCTGTTCTTTTTCTAAAAGCAAGGTGAGTAACATCACACTTTTGAAAACTATAAATTGATTTTGGTTGAATATTAAGTTCTGGAATGTTGTTTCCTTTGTGAATTTATTTGAATGGTGGGTTTCTGCTTATATGTGAATGTGTTGATATGAGTATATGTATGTTTCCTGTATCTCTTCTATTGCTAGTTTTAAAAGCTTAAGACTTATTTAAAAATCCTCTTTCCCTTTGATCTAGTTTCTGTTAGGAATTAGATTATAAACAAAAGCTGTTTATTTAATCATAGACTAATGTTCAAAATTTTAATTAAGTTAAATCTCACTTGAATGTCTTAGGAAACTAAAACAACAGAGTAAACTCAAGATAACTAGAAATTCGAATGTCTTAATTCGTTGATTCAGATCTATGATCTGAAGCCTTATTAAAAGTTAGGATTTTTAAAGGAGGGATCATAATTTTTAGTTAAGTTTGGGATGAACAGTTCTAGTTCATCTGAATATAGGAAATGAGGTGATTTCTGGCGATCAAATGGATGGTGGTGGTCGCGGTTCTCCCTGATGATGGAGGAGCAAGCGTAGTTAAGGGAAAAAATGGTTGATGATGATCGAGTTCATCAAGGAGGTTGCGGTAGTGGGATTCTTTTTAGAACCCTAATTTTTACCTTGCATAGTAAATCGATCGCCCGGCCGAAGTATGTGATCGAGTGTGGTGATTTTTGGGGTAGCGGTAGTAGGGTTATGGTCGAAGAAGAGGCCGGAGTTATAGGCTCTCAGATGGTCGGAGGGTGGAGAACTCGGTGTTGACTGTTTTGAGGATGGGCCGAGTGCGTGTTCCAGGTTTGGGTTGTAAGGCTCGATTTTGATTATGGGTAGTTAGTCGAGTTCAGGTGATCGCTATTGGTTGTAGAGGGGTATTCCGATGTGTGGAGATCATCGCTGGCGATCGGAGTTGGTGGCATCGATCGTGCACGTGCACGAGCACGTTTTCTCTACTCTGTTTTCTTTGGGAGGACGAAGATGTTTCCTGGGGTTTTACTCCTGTCGTTCGAGTACATGACTCGAAGAAGGGTAGGAGAAGTCTCGAAGCAGTTTGTTCATTTCGAGTAAAGTGTTGTTCCAGGCCTTTGTAAAACAAGCCTGGCAGTTCCAGATCTTTTGAATTCAATATAAAATTTGAAATAGAATTTAAAACCAAGTTTAATTAGAATTTTTAAATCTGAATTCAATTTGAATTTGAATCTTAGGTTTTGAAAATAAATAAAGTATATAACTTTAAATAATGTAAATAAGTTAAAGGTAAAGCATACTTAATGATTTGAAAATTTAAAGGGGAATTTAGTTAAAATCTTTAAATTAGAATTTAATGATTGGATTCATTTAAATTATTAAGTTACATTTAAAAACTTGAATTAATTTATTAAAAATTAATGGTTAATTAATGGGTCATTAAGGATTAATTAATTAAGTTAATTAATTAAGGAATTATAAATTAATGAAGATGATTAAGGAAAGATAATAAATTAAGGGCTAATTAATCAATGTGATTAATTAAGGATAATTAATTTAAGAGTAATTTATTAATTATTAATGGTTAGTTAATAAATGATTTAAAGGATAATTAATTATATTGGTTTGTAATTAATTAACGATTAATTAACCCGGATTTGAAATTCATAAGTAATTAATCAAATTTGAATAAATCAGATAATTAACTGACCTTACTTATGAATATTTGGATTTGATTGGATGATTGAATTGTTTGATATTTCTTGATCTATGATGCTTTGTGATATATTCTGATTTGTGTGTAATCTTTACTGTAGTTTATTTATCTGAAATTTATATATATCTATGATCTGTACGATGAGCGTTATAGTTTATATCGTTTATCAACTATATCTTGTATTCTGATATATGATGATTGTATGATGTTGCACTACTGTGTAAAACCCCTGGACTACACTATTACACACACAAATATGGATTTCACGTGGAAATCGGTTAAGTCACAGATAATTTAAATTTGATGTTTTTGAAATGGAAATTTTAATTTCAATTGATTTTGAAATTGGAAATTTGGTTTTAAAGTAAAAAGGTTTTTGAAATGGAATTTCAAAGATAAAAGTTATTTTGAATAACTTAATCGAGTTTTGGAAATTTAAATAATTTGATTTAAATTTGAATTCAAGTTTGAAATTGAATCCTATGATTTGAAACTAGGGATTGAAAATGTTATAAATGTGTTTATTTGAATGTAAACCATTTAAAAATGTAATTTTGAGAATTTGGATTTAACCCAAGGACTTTAACTCGTATGAATGAATCAGATTTTCTGAAATGAAACTATTTGTTTTCAAAAGATAAAAGCTTTCAGATAAGAAATGAAATTCCAGTTTAATTAAAGGAACTTCAAGATTGAATTGAAAAAAAATGGTTTTTCCAAGTTATAAATGAATTCTTTTTGAAAGCTATAAATTGAATCTGTTATCTTTAACAGATTTAGAACGATGATTTGTTTAAACCATTCGAAATGGGATTGTTTTGAAAGCTATAAGTTAAATCTTTGATTTAAAGATTTAACGAGTTAAACTGAAATGGAGATTAATTTGGAAAATCTGTGAATGAATCTTTTGTTTAAAAGATTAAAGTGTGGAAACTGTTTAAACCGTAAAGATTGAATCTTTTTGTTTAAAGATTTGAAAATGGTAATTTGTTAAACCATTTGAAGAAAGATTTTGGGTTTTAATTTACAGGAGCAGCGTCGAAGTTTACAAGAGGTGATGTTTTCTAATTTTGGGTTTTAAGCTGTGACTTAATTGAAATCCCATATCCATATGATTTTAAATTGCGATCACTATTCGGGTTAGCCGGGAAAGGACCTTTGGGTCGTATAACCCATTCCGAATAGTGATACGTCGTATATGGATAGCATTTGAAGACCGGTGTTGAAGACCGGATATTTTTGAAAACGGAAGGATTACCGTCGAGTTACTCTGCATCGGCTGATCCCCGATATAGAGGTTTTATCACCCTTAGTGACGGGAAGTCCGGACGTGATTGGAAATTATCCGGATTTGCAAGGGCTTCGTGAGAAGTGCCTTCGGTTCTGTTCGATCCCGGAACAGACTTGTATGGATACATGTCTGACATTACACTTTGAGATATAAAGCCGATTTCTTTCAAATACATCTCTGTTGGTGGCGGAGAATTTATTCTCTTAGCTTAACACCCTTCTCTGAGACGTACGAGCTCAGAGGTTATGTAGTTGAAATTTATCAGCGATATATCCCAATTTGGTAAAGTGGCATGCTGAGTGTTGCTGTGAAATGATCGTTGATTGATCATTTGCGATATGATAATTTGTTTGATCTTATATCTTTGTGATCATCTCTTTGATCATTTGTTTGACCCGAAGCATGACTTTGTGACAAAGCGTAGCTTTGTGGACGAGACTTCGTCGGACCTCACACCCCGGAAATGGTCAAAACAGGAAAGATGCAGCAAGGTTCTAGGGAGTAGCGCCCCTTAGTGTATGTCATTCCTTCTGGATAGAGGTGGTATCATGGTATGGAGCCCAGATACTTAACCTATGTGGTTGCTGCATTATTATTTTGATGTGGTTTGTTGGAAATCGGGGATCCTCGGGAAGATCGGTTACGATCGGGGGATGGCATACGCGTGTCAGTAGTTACCTATTTTTGCAGAGGTAACCCGGCCTTGTGTTGGCAGAGATCCGGTTAGGTTCTCGGGACGTCATTCCAGAGGCGTTTCCATGTGGCAATGGAAAGTTCCTTGGCCTGACCATTTGTTGGAAATCCAAAGAAACAATACGCGACGTGTACGGTTTTAGTTGTATTACCTGCTATGGAATGTGGCGGTAACCTGCTATTGAACATAGTAGCTATAGTAGGCATACGATACTGGTCGTATGTTGGCTAAGATTAATATTATACTTTCGAAATGTTTTCTACACTATGCACTAATAATAATAATCCAATGATTTTGCGTAGTAAGCATCTTTGACTATCATAAGGAGAAATCTCCTCCAATTCTGCGTTTGCATTGTGTGTGTGGCGGGAGGCCTTATGGTAGTTTCATTTTCCAAAAGCATTGCGGATTTCAATGTTTAAAACCTTTTGTGTTTGTTTAAAGATAAACTGTTTTTGTTGCTCACACCAGTCCCATGACTGATCCGGAGTTTATTGTTCCCTTCCTAAACTCTGGGTGCTCATAATTTTCCACACGAGCAGTCTAGAGTTGGGTTTCTCAGATATTCAGGTTTAGTAGATTATCTGGAGCTAGTTCATTCATCGGAGTTGCTTATCTTGGAGTTGTGGATTCATTCTTGTCTGAAGATCATTTTGGAGTTATCATTTCTATTGATATTGTTCCGCTGCTGTTGTTATCTTTTCTTTTCCGCTGCTATTTCTTGTATCATATCTCTGATGTATATTGATATTCATTGTATCACTCTGTTGTATCAGATATTATATATCAATGTATTATTCTTTTCTTCCGTTGTGTTATTTACTTAATTGTGTTATAGCTCCGGCGAATCGGATTTGAACGGTCGATTCTGCGGCATTCTAGTACAATGTGAAGTACGGATGTCGATTTTCGAGCGGGAAAAACCCGAGTCGTCACACGTTTTTTGCTTTTCTTCGAACTGTATTACTGTAACTTGTATTGCCAAACTGAATGGTAGAATCTTTTATTTCAATGTAGTATCGTCTTGCTTTTATTTTTAAATCTTTACTCAAAGCCGCTGACACCACAATAACATAATAAGATTGTAGGAAATAAATCGCATAAAGACAAATATCAACGCAGTTAATTTCAGTAAAATAGCACCTATTAAGTGTTCTTACACCAAAGCCAAACAATATGCATAGTAAAATAGAATATACAAACCAAAAAAAATATAGAAATAACTTGGTTTGAGAACATGTAAAAGAATTCTATTGTGTTATCATGCCTCTATCACCACCATATCCATTGAAAGCACAACCGCCACATCCACGACCACCAATTGGAACTATAGTTTGCCTTCCATTGAGCACATTGTCCAACTGGGGATCTATCATTATTTCATGCACTTAGCTTCCATAACAACATTTGCATAGTTATCTTAGCAGTAGATGGTTTTCCTACAAAATTTGCAACATAATTAATGGTAAAATCAACAATGTTGTTTACACTACAGTACACACTTTAACCAGTTGCATACTTTTTCCTGAGATTAGTAAAAAACAATTAGATGGATCAATACCAATGTAGTCACATAGCTATTGAATGATAACCTCGACAGCATTAGCAAATGATTTCAGAAAACTTGTGATTTTCTAGCAATTGCCTAGGTGTGCTGCTCGATATACATAATGTTAATCAAGTAAATTTGCCTTTTCCTTAATATTTTCTGCATCTCGGATGAAACCATAACTAATCATGGTTTTAATGGATAAGGATTTCTACACATTAGCAATCAGTTGTCAGAAATAGAATAAATTATAGTAAATAGCGGTTTAAATACCGAACCATAAAATAATGCTCAAAAGCTTTGGGTCAGCTTGTTTATCAAAAATGATAGAAAGTTCTATTAACAAATGAGGTTATAAATGATTAAAAAAATTATTTCAACTATTTTATATCAAATATAGTATCATTGTAAGAAAGTGTAAACCCGATGAATGGAACTATATTATCTCTTAAAGATCACCTTAACTAACTAAGAAACCAAATACAAAATATGTAACAAATATCAAAAAAGTTCTAATTTTAAAACACTTCCAGACTTTACTATTATAAAGAATGGAAGGTAAAAAAGCTAGCAGAATAATTAACATCCAAAGGTCACAAACTTAAAGACAATGGAAAGTTTGATTGAGCAATAAACAACCAGCGTATAAAGAGTATTGTTATGCACAAATATATCAGCAGTATACGAATCATCAAAACTTTGTAGTCTATCCTAAGCAATGTTATCCCAATTTAAAAATAATTGATGTCCAAATGTTGACAACCGCTGTAGTGATATAATCTATTCTATGTTTTATAGTTATATTAAAAAAATGCATACGTTCTCGCAATTTCTAAGCATCAGCTGTACTCATCAACCCACCTTTTGTCTGGGACCCTTCCATACAAAACATTTTACTAACATCTACATTCGATTTTTATTGACCTCCTCATGTTAAGCTCATTCAGAAGAAAGTGAGGTATCTAGTGACATATATGTTAGGTAGGAAAAATAATAAAACAATGATAACTCATTAACACATGTGCATGACTATGGAATTTGCCTCGTTGGGAAATTATGTACTATTCTATCTACTATTCATGAACTATAAGCAGCCATGAATCAAAGAAAAAAATAGAAAGATGTAACAGTTTCCATCCATGCATCATGTTCAAAAACAATGACCCAGGTTTATTTTCTAGAACAAAATGTCAGATTATTTAAAACTAATTCAGACATTCTACCTAAAATGGCAGTGTTATAATTAGTCCGAAGAGAAGTTATTTTGTGCATTTTTGGATCTATGCCTTTTTGTCATGAACTCCATTGCCATTTTTGAGTTATAGACTTCTGAAATCAAAATATAAAATTCTTCTCCATTAGAATACGATAAAAATATGAACCACCCTATTTTGTTGTAACCTTAGTTTTATTTACAGTCCATTAAAAATATGATTTTTTTTAAAATCTCAAATTTTATGTACCAAGTAGTATGATCTATCGGTTTAACATATATTCTTTGATTAAAATACAATTTTAACAGTTGAGTAACCAAATATAGGACCGAACCCACTGTACAACGGTCAAATAAGAAAATCCATATGCAAGTTAACATAAAAATCAAAAAAATGGAACAAAGCCATTCCCCACCCAGTAGTAAGCATAATTAATGGATTGTGTATGTATACATACGTACACACAATGCGTGTGTGTAACAAAAACACGAACAGAAATTATAACAAATTGTTGGATATAATAATAACCATCAATTTGTATTATAAGGAGATGGACAACTTTAGAAAGAAATTTACAGTTTTAACCACAATGAATTGTTTTGATTTCACGTAGAAACTTACAGTTTTACCACGGTGAATTCTTACAATAAAATTCATTCAGTTCATTTGATTTTTTAGTATGCAATAAAAAATATATTTAGAAGAAAAAGTACCTATAATTAAAAGGAGCATGATCTAACAATTCGCGTGAGATTTTATTCACCAAACTGTAGAATAGCTAATAAAATCATTCCTAGCACATGGTTAACAATTAGTTCAACTCTATGAGTTCCTCAACTTTACATAAAATAAATACGGATAAAACAAATGATATCATGTCATTATGAATTTGCATCACTTTCTTGGTCATTATTGCGGCTTAGTCATCAAATTAAACCTCAAGTTCCACCCAAAAGAAGCATTATTGCAGTTAAAATGATGCAGTAACATGAGCCAAAAAAACAGGTCAATCTTTACATGTGTAAAAGAGTTGCTATATGTGAAAAATTGAAATACTTAGGAAAGTAAACAAAATAGACATTAATGAATAAAGAGGAGGAAACAAATATAACCTGATTTTCACATCAATATTAGTAGACTGACTGTAGGGACACATGTTCAACTGTTCACCCTCATTATAAGTCTATCACATGTACATTAAAGATAATTATAGAGTTTATATAGCATGAACTTTCTACATTGAACGTTCAAGTTTTTAGTGAACAGAAAATGTAACCACAATTCAAAAGGGTAAACTAAATAGAAGCTTGGTTAGATTAAGCTTGTCTAAAAATTATGTGAATAACCTATCACCGTGGGTCAGCTTTTTTACAAACTCTTTCTTGGGTGATGTTCTTTTATTACATGAACTTGATCTACATAAATTGGATCGAGTATTAATTTAAAAGCGCATTAACCATATATGTTAGTGTGTTCATTATTTCAAAAGAGAGAAACTAAAAAAATATCTCAATAAGTTGCTCTAGTATGAATTATTCGAATAGTATTTTTACTTATATTAATAGTCATATTATTGTTAACCATAAATAGGTTACCATTATTGGAAGTAACCATGGATTCTCGGTATAGTCAATTTGGTCTTTGCAAACAATTTTGTCAGTATAATATGCCTATATTAAACGGTATCTCTATTTACCCACTCTATGAATTTAAATCTAAAACACTAAGTGAGAAGATTTTGTTTAAATTTGATTTTAAAATACAAAAAAGAAGTGATAAAAAAATTTAAGATAAAATTAAACCTAGAGATATAGAATGCAAATCTTATATGAGATGTTATGCATATAAAACACCTATAAAGCATGGCAAGTGTAAAAATATCACTACAAAATTAATGTTAAAATATAATAGCTTCCAGTAATAGGTTGTGGGTACATTTGTGTACCTTTTGCCAACATTGTCTAGTCTCGTTCATTTATGTAACTTATTCTACCATTAATTTGTTGCGGGTTCATTTGTGTTCCTTTTGCTAGATAGTTTGGCGGTCTTCCTCCCGTATTATGTACTTGCATGCATAGTGGTTTCCAAAATAGTCTGTCTAATGCCCTATAGATGAATATATCTACTATTTTTAGAATCACGGCTGTATGAAAAACCAATTCCTTATACTATTTTAAATAAAACTTTCACTTGTTGAAAAATCATATATGTAGTTGGATAGAGTTAAGTTATGAACACACTGATATTAATTCTACTACATGCAGTTTGCACATGTATGGATGATTTGAAAATATTGTTTATCAGGATATAGGCTAACTACGGCTTCACCTGTATTTTTGAAACAATATGCAAATGATCATTCATAATGTATAATTTCATTGTCACTGGATAATTTTCGTAAACAATATCAATAGTTTATTAGGAAAGTAATCTCAATCGAACAATTGCATTAGAGTTTAATTCTAAATTGGTACTATAGAATTTTTACCATATCAAATTCTTGTTTCAACATTATAAAATCGACACACTTGTATAAAAAAGGGAAATAAAAAAGAAAAAGTCTAACTATTTTTATTCTTAGTCTCTAATCTAATGCTATCAATCAATACTGATACACAACTTAACAATTTATAAAAAGTCATTTTTCCGTACAGATAATTAATTTATGGCATTCCCTAAGTCAAAGGTAATAATATCCTCTTTATCACGCTTAAAATTCAGTAGTTTGTTGGGAAATTTTATTAAATATACCTAGTATGCAATTAGGGCTAGAGCATGAATTGTGAAAACCAATCTTAGAAAGAAAGCAACCGTACACATGAAATCAACCTTGACTATAAAATTAATCTTGGCATAAAAAAGAAAAAACAACCGCTAGAACTAAAATATAGTAATACCTCAAAAAATTTGAGAACCTGGAGAGGAGAAGCGACTAATAGCAATTAGTTGAGAACTTTACTGTAACAACCCGCATATTTTACGATTGAATATTTAAATATTTTATTTAAATATAGAATCGTTAATCGGATTAAAGTCCGAAAAGCTACTTTTTGTGAACAGTCGAATTGGGACTCGGGACCACCTCCATTGAGTCCAAAATGGCATTTACAACTTTTTAAGTATAAACATCGATATGTTGGGAGTGATTAAAATTTTGATGTTTTCATTTAGGGTTTTGGGTTTGGGTTTCAGCCCATTAACCCAGCGTATCAATCCAGCTCCACTCCACTCCTCTTCACTTCTTCATAATATTTCCTAACACTTTAGCTTTAGAAAAATGGGGGAAGAGAAAACGAATTAGAATTCCTAAGCCCTAATCTTCTTTGCAAATACAAATTCTTGCTCCAAATTCAAAGAGAAGCTTTGGTAAGTATCTCCTTCTTCTTCTCCAACTCATTCTCTCTTTAATTTTAGAAATTTTCTAAACCTAACTTAGGAAATGTTCTTCTTTTGAGCTTAGATTCAAGCTTCTAGAGTTGAAGTTGAAGAGTAGTTGATCTTTCTTTGCTTTCAAGCTTCTCCTTCATCGTTTTCAAGTTTAAATGTGAGTTTTTGAACTCACATCTATTTCTATAGATATCGTTGTTGTTGGGTATGAATTCCTAACACTTATTTATGTTCATTTGTTTTCGATTTGGATCGAATTGGTGAATTGATCAATTTTTAGTTTTTGGAATCCAATTTTTGTAAAAATCCAATCTTTAATGTTTAAACACGTTAGTGGAGCATTTTGGAGGGCCATACAAGGCTGGGTTGTCGTTTGGCGTAAATCCTCAGTCAAAGTTGCTCGTTCGTTCGCTTCCATCCGTGTTATCGGATTTGCCCCAAAAGGGGGATAGGCTGAATATGCTCCTGAAGCAGGTTCAGTCGACTGAACCAGAAGGTCAGTCGACTAAACCAGAACATGAAAATTGCTTCGGAGTAGGTTCAGTCGACTGAACCAGTGGGTCAGTTGACTAAACCAGACCCAGGAAATTGCCTGGGTCTGTATCAGTCGACTGACCATCTGAGTCAGTCGACTGACTCTGGGGATACAAAATATGTATCCCTGTGTCAGTCGACTGACCACCTGGGTCAGTCGACTGACCTGATTGTCTCAGCTAAATTGATTATTTTGTTTTTGATTACCTATTTTTATCGATTCGTGATCTTCTGATTTGTTGTTATCATCGATTATCTATTTTGATGGCTTCTTTTTTGGGATTTTTGTGGATATCCATTTTTGATGGATTCGGTATCGATTTCGCTAGATTTGATTCACGTCTTTGAATGTGAATTTTTGATGGTTGATTGTTTCTACAATCATTTCTTTGTCACTTTAAAATACAAAGGTTTTTTTTATACTAGTAGTAAATATTCAAACTCTTTACAAAGATGATTTCAACACTATTTTTAATACAAAGCTCGTTTATAAAACCGTTTTCTAATCTATTAGTATATACAAACCTTTACCTCATTTGTACGAGAAAATCTAATTAAACGGCTTAGCAAAACAAGTGGTATGAAACGCTTGCGTTTACTTCGTCGGATAATTTATGGACTTGTTCGATTGAAAATCTTGTGACAATTTGGAGTGGAAATCTACAATTTATTCGTAAATAGTTAAGTTAAGCTAGTGGTTATGGGACATGAAGCTAAACTCTTATATTTACTGGCTTAGTGTAATTCACACTTTTATTTGATCGATAATGATCATTTTGTGATTTAGACTAGAGATGTGCGATGTCTATTTATTTGTGTGGGGACTACAATCCCCGTTTGTGGAACTTCGGTTCAATTTGAAGGGGTAGCGACCCGTGGTCTTCGGGCCGTTTGTGGAGCTTCGGCTCAAAATTTAGGGTTAGCGACCATGGAATAGCGTTCCGTTTGTGATACACGTGTTGGTGAGTTTTCATGCTCCCGTTTGTAATAGGTCTCCCCCTTTGTGATTTCTGGATTTCTAATTGATGATTTCTAGAATTTGTGTTTCACCAACTTTTGCGATTGACATTAATATGTTTGTCAATATTTGTAGTTTGGTGAATAAAATAAAGAATATGATATTCTTTTTGGTGCTTTGAGATTTATGAGATGTTGTATGATTTTGTTGTTGTTTAAATCATATTTGTTCTAGTATGACATTATTGTTATCATACGTTCTTATTGTATCTCTGCTTATATTTCATTCCTTTATCTGATATTTATAGCTAGACTGATCCGTTTATTTATTTCTTATTAAATAATACTCGGGTCAGACCGAGATGTTACAGGTGCTTCTGCTTGACTCCTTATCTGGGATCATCTTCTGACTTTTGTCTAACTACATTACATTTGTAGTTTTTGTTGTTATACATTCGAGATATAGACTCCATGATGTATACTTATTCTTTTGTCTAGCACTTGTATATATTCTTTTGTGATATTGTGGATCTTATTTGGCCACTACTCTGATGTACACCTTTTTGTGTTATATATTCATATCTTTTTCCGCCTTTGTGATATGAATGTCTGTGACTGATTTGTGTTATGTTTATTTCTATATTTTTTTCCGGAGGCCTCATAGCCACTGTGTGGTAGCTTCGAGTTTGTATTTAATATGTCGGATTTCCTCTTGAAATGAAATGTAAGTTATTCTATCTGACATATCGGTACTCGCCCAAAGCAATTACACAGATGGTCGCTCCTCAACAGCCTTATTCTTCGTGCTAGTCGACAGCATTACCCAGTAGTGTTCCTGGCTTGCATGAGCATAGAGGTGGGGCGTCACAGCATGGTGTCAGAGCCAAACTTCGGAACAATGTAGAATAATCTAGCAAGGATCATTGTCCTAAGTCTTTCTTTGGAATCGTGCCATAGGATTTAATTCGAGTCTTCGTACCATTCTATCCTATTTCTTTTTATGATGCCTTGTTTTATCAATCAAGTTTGTTTGATATTCATTCTGAGATTAACCTTTTTCTCTTTTCTTTCTTTCTTAAAAGAAGAGAAATGGTTAGACCAGGCCGTCCCAGCGCCGGTCAATCTAGTGCTACTCCCCAGGATGGAGGATTTATGTCTGCTCAGCAACTTCTTGACCTTGTGAGAAATGCTCAAGCTGCCGGACCTATTCCTGAGCCCACACATCCTAAATCTGGGTTTGCCCGCTGGTGCACTGATTACACCAGTTTGGGTGGAAATCCATTCAAAGGTTCCGAGAGCGTTATAGAAGTCCAGGCTTGGCTTCGAACATGCGACCGCATCTTTTCTCGCATGAATCTTAATGATCTCCATCGAGTCCAAGTGGCTTCTAGTATGCTCCCAGAAAGAGCATTAGACTGGTACGAGCTTCTGATCTCCGAAATTATTGAAGCGGACCTTACTTGGGAGCAATTCCGGGAAAGGTTCGAGTTGAAATTCGTGCCGGAAGCTGAAAAAGTATCTTTAGCCCGATGCTTCATAGACCTTGTTCAAGGTGAATCTTCTGTGACGGACTACGTCGCATCTTTCGAATCTCTATCTAAATATGGGGTCGAGTATATTAATACCCCATTGAAGAAAAATCAGAGATTTTTTTATGGGTTGAACAAAAACCTTAAAAAGCCATTTCTTCTGAAATTAGAAGTTTCTTTTGATCAGCTAGTTTATATCGCTCTTCGACTCGAAGAGGCTGATAAAGATAGTGATGTTGAGGTCAAACCAAACATCAACAAGAAGAGACCTTTTAAATTCAAGCCTAATCCCAACAAGAAAGGGAAGCAAACGACTTCGGTAGCAAATACTCCTAACTCTCGTCGTGGAGAATGTTATAATTGTGGTTCTAAGGACCACTATGAAAACAAGTGCCCGAAGTCTATTTCTTGCCGCTATTGCAAGAGTTCGGGTCATACTATATCTTTGTGTCCCAAACTTCAAGGCAAGAAGGAGGGCAAGCTAAATGTTGTACAAACCCCTTCTAACACTTTTCGTGGCCAAGGTATTTCTCATTCTATCCTTGATGGCATTATTATATTTTGTGATCTTCCTATTCGAGTTCTTTTTGATACGGGTGCATCTCACTCTTTTATATCGAAAGAGCTTGTTGATGCTTTGTCTTTGAATGTTATTGCTTGATGACTTCATTAAGGATTGCGAATCCGGTTGGTGGATCCGCAACACTCAGTTTACTATGTAAAGATGTCTAAATTATTTTATGTGATTACTCTTTCCGAGCAGATTTGCATGTTATGTGTTACTTAGGCTTCAGAATGCTTTTGGGGATGGATTGGCTTAACCGTTATGAAGCTCATATCCTATGTCCTGAACGGACTATATATCTTCGGCATCCTCAATATGTTAAGCAGATTTATCTCGTTCTGAAAGATTCAGATTCCAATTCGAAAGCATCCTTGTATTCTCTAAATCCTCAGGATGATGATAATGATGATGAGGAAGATGTCATTTCTCTCATTCACATTGTTCGTGAATTTTCCGACATATTCGAGCCCGTTCTAGGATTACCACCTAAGCGAGCAATTGAGTTCAGAATTAACCTAATCCCTGGAGCTCTACCTATTACTCGTCCTCCTTATCGTATGTCCAATAAAGAAAATGAGGAGATGCGCAAACAATTATCCGAATTGGAAGCGAAGCAATTTATTCAATCTAGTTCTTCTCCATGGGGAGCTTCAGCTAATTTTGTGAAGAAATCTGATGGTACACTTAGGCTTTGCGTTGACTACAGCAAGCTTAACGATCTCACCATCAAGAATAAATATCCCTTGCCTCGGATTGATGATTTATTCGATCAGCTTAGTGGTGCTAAAGTCTTTTCACAGTTAGACTTAGCAACCGGTTTTCATCAGCTCCGTATTGCAGAGGATAACATTCCTTTGACATCATTCTGTATTCGTTATGGATCTTATGAATGGCTTGTTATGCCATTTGGTTTGACGAATGCTCCAGCTATTTCGTTGACCTTATGAATCAAGTTTTCAAAGATTTTCTCGACCGATTTGTTCTCATCTTTATCGACGATATTCTTATTTATTCTGAAATCGAAGAGGAGCTTGAAAAACATCTTTGGATTGTGTTGGAAACTCTTAGGAGTAACCAATTGAAAGCAAAGTTTTTTAAATGCCACTTTTGGCAATCTCGTGTGAAATTTTTGGGACATATCATTTCTGAATCCGGAATTTCCGTGGATCCTTCAAAGATTGAAGCGATTCAAAATTGGAAGAGACCGGAGAGTGTGATGGAAATTCGTAGCTTCCTTGGATTGGCGGGCTATTACCGTCGGTTCATAAAAGACTTTTCTAAGATTTCCATACCTCTTACTAATTTGACAAAGAAGGGAGTTAAATACATTTGGTTAGACAAATGTGAAGCTATTTTTCAGAAACTAAAAGAACTCTTTTCCGATGCTTTTATTCTTGTGATTCCCGATGGGAACCAAGATTTTGTTGTTTATACCGATGCAAGTCGTGTTGGTTTGGGAGCCGTTCTCATGCAACGGGAACGTGTTATCGCTTATGCTTCTAGGCAATTAAAGCCTGCAGAGACTAGATATGCCACTCATGATTTAGAGTTCGCGGCTATTGTTTTCGCCCTTAGAATTTGGTGTCATTATCTTTTGGGAGAGAAATTTATTCTCTATACCGATCATAAATCTTTGAAGTATTTATTTTCCCAAAAAGAACTTAATTTGCATCAACAACGTTGGCTCGAGTTCCTTGCCTCTTATGATCTTGATATTCTTTATACTCCCGGAAAAGGAAATCGTGTTGCCGATGCCCTTAGTCGAAAGCAACAAGCGGTTGTTTCTATGATGATATCCGAGTGGAGTGATCTCGCGACTTTATCCACTTATGAGATTCGATATCGTGAATCCGATTTATGCTCATCTCTTGTTTTATGTAGCCTTAAGGCTCATCCTTCTCTTTTAGACCGCATTCTTGAAGCTCAAAAGCATGATCACGAATTGGTTCATCTTAGCCAAAGTTGTAGGGATAAAATAGATATTGAAGGTTTGAAAGACTTTGATATTGATGCTCGTGGCGGTATTCGAAAATTTAGTAGACTTATCATGCCAAATATTTGCGATCTTCGTAAAGACATTTTAGAAGATTCTCATCGTTCTAAATTAACCATTCATCCCGGTAGTAGTAAAATGTACGCGGATATGAAGCGACTTTATTATTGGGATGGAATGAAATCCGATATTGCTAACTTTGTTAAGCGTTGCATGACTTGCCAACTTGTAAAGGCCGAGCATCAAAGGCCCGGTGGGTTATTGCAACCATTGGAAATTCCAATATGGAAGTGGGATCAAATTTCCATGGACTTTATTGACGGTCTTCCCCGTTCTCGTTCGAGTCATGATAGCCTATGGGTAATAGTAGATAGACTTACAAAATCCGCCCATTTTATTCCCGTTCGGTCCAATCAGACCGTACCTATTTTGGTTAAACTCTTTGTCAAGGAAATTGTTAAATTACATGGAATTCCTACTTTTATTGTTAGTGATCGTGATCCATTTTTTACTAGTGGATTTTGGAAAGGTCTTCAAAAATCTTTGGGAACGAAGCTTAATTTTAGCACCGCTTATCATCCCCAGTCCGTTGGACAAACCAAGCGGGTGAATCAAACTCTTGAAGATCTTCTTCGTGTATGTGTTCTCGATTTTGGTGGAAGCTGGGAAGACCACATTTCTCTTGTTGAATTTTCCTATAATAATAGCTTCCAATCTAGCATTGGTATGGCACCTTTCGAGGCACTATACGGAAGGCCATGCCGATCTCCTTCGTGTTGGCTTGAAGCCGGTGAGAAGCTGGTTTTAGGTCCAGATTTTATTCGTGATGCCACAGATAAGATTGACCTTATTCGACATAGGATGAAAGAAGCTCAAAGTAGACAAAAATCCTATGCCGATAACAGAAGAAGGAAACTAGAATTTTCTGTGGGAGATTTTGTGTTTATTCGTGTTTCACCTATGAAGGGTGTTGTGCGTTTTAGTCGATCGGGAAAATTAGCACCTCGATATATTGGCCCATTTCCTATCACCGAACGCATTGGTTCCGTGGCTTATCGCCTTTTGTTACCGACTCAATTTTCTGCTATTCATGACGTATTCCACGTCTCTCAACTACGGAAATGCCTTCGAGATTCCGATTCTGTTCTTGAGCCCGGTGTTACTGAAGAAATTGAAGTTTCGCCTAATTTGACTTATGAGCAACATCCTATTCTAATCATTGCTTCGGAGGTTAAACGCCTTCGAAATAAAGATGTTCCTCTAGTGAAAGTTCAATGGTCCTCAAATCCTAAGGATTGCTCTTGGGAATCCAGAGAATTCATCGAGCGAACACATCCGGATTTGCTCTCCCGTGCTCCTTAAGGTGAACTCCTTATTTCAAATTTCTTCTTTTGTGTTGATATGCTTTAATTGTTGTTACTTCTTATTTATTTCTTAAAGATTGCGAGGACGCAATTTCTTTAAGGAGGGGAGTCTGTAACAACCCGCATATTTTACGATTGAATATTTAAATATTTTATTTTAATATAGAATCGTTAATCAGATTAAAGTCCGAAAAGCTACTTTTTGTAAATAGTCAAATTGGGACTCGAGACCACCTCCATTGAGTCCAAAATGGCATTTACAACTTTTTTAAGTATAAACATCGATATGTTGGGAGTGAGTAAAATTTTGATGTTTTCATTTAGGGTTTTGGGTTTGGGTTTCAGCCCCTTAACCCAACATATCAACCCAACTCCACTCCACTCCTCTTCACTTCTTCATAATATTTCCTAACGCTTTAGCTTTAGAAAAATGGGGAAAGAGAAAAGGAATTAGAATTCCTAAGCCCTGATCTTCTTTGCAAATACAAATTCTTGCTCCAAATTCAAAGAGAAGCTTTGGTAAGTATCTCGTTCTTCTTCTCCAACTCATTCTCTCTTTAATTTTAGAAATTTCCTAAACCTAACTTAGGAAATGTTCTTCTTTTGAGCTTAGATTCAAGCTTCTAGAGTTTAAGTTGAAGAGTAGTTGATATTCCTTTGCGTTCAAGCTTCTCCTTCATCGTTTTCGGGTTTAAATGTGAGTTTTTGAACTCACATCTATTTCTATAGATATCGTTGTTGTTGGGTATGAATTCCTAACACTTATTTATGTTCATGTGTTTTCGGTTTGGATCGAATTGGTGAATTATCAATTTTTGGTTTTTGGAATCCTATTTTTGTAAAAATCCAATATTTGATGTTTGAACACGTTAGTGGATCGTTTCGGAGGGCCATACAAGGCTGGGTTGTCGTTTGGCGTAAATCCTCAGTCGAAGTTGCTCGTTCGTTCGCTTCCATCCGTATTATCGGATTGGCCCCAAAAGGGGGCTAGGCTGAATATGCTCCTGACGAAGGTTCGGTCGACTGAACCAGAACATGAAAATTGCTTCGGAGCAGGTTCAGTCGACTGAACCAGTGGGTCAGTCGACTGAACCAGTGGGTCAGTCGACTGAACCAGACCCAGGAAATTGCCAGGGTCTGTATCAGTCGACTGACCATCTGGGTTAGTCGACTGACTCTGGGGATACAATATATGTATCCATGTGTCAGTCGACTGACAACCTGGGTCAGTCGACTGACCTGATTGTCTCAGCTAAATTGATTATTTTGTTTTTGATTTTCTATTTTTATCGATTCATTATCTTCCGATTTTTTGTTATCATCGATTATCTATTCTGATGGCGTCTTTTTCGGGATTTTTGTGGATATCCATTTTTGATGGATTCGGTATCGATTTCGCTGGATTTGATTCACGTCTTCGAATGTGAATTTTTGATGGTTGATTGTTTCTACAATCATTTCTATGCTTTGTCACTTTAAAATACAAAGGTTTTTTTTATACTAGTAGTAAATATTCAAACTCTTTACAAAGATGATTTCAACACTATTTTTAATACAAAGCTCGTTTATAAAACCGTTTTCTAATCTATTAGTATATACAAACCTTTACCTCATTCGTACGAGAAAATCTAATTAAACGACTTAGCAAAACAAGTGGTATGAAACACTTGCGTTTACTTCGTCGGTTAATTTATGGACTTGTTCGATTGAAAATCTTGTGACAATTTTGGAGTGGAAATCTACAATTTGTTCGTAAATATTTAAGTTAAGCTAGTGGTTATGGGACATGAAGCTAAACTCTTATATTTACTGGCTTAGTGTAATTCACACTTTTATTTGATCGATGATGATCATTTTGTGATTTAGACTAGCGATGTGCGATGTCTATTTATTTTTGTGGGGACTATAGTCCCCGTTTGTGGAACTTCGGTTCAATTTGGCGGGGTAGCGACCCATGGTCTTCGGGCCGTTTGTGGAGCTTCGGCTCAAAATTTATGGTTAGCGACCATGGAATAGCTTTCCGTTTATGATACAGGTGTTGGTGAGTTTTCATGCTCCCGTTTGTGATAGGCCTCCCCCTTTGTGATTTTTGGATTTCTAATTGATGATTTCTAGAATTTATGTTTCACCAACTTTTGCGATTGGCATTAATATGTTTGTCAATATTTGTAGTTTGGTGAATAAAATAAAGAATATGATATTCTTTTTGGTGCTTTGAAATTTTTGAGATGTTGTATGTTTTTGTTGTTGTTTAAATAATATTTGTTCTAGTATGACATTATTGTTATCATACGTTCTTATTGTATCTCTGCTTATATCTCATTCCTTTATATGATATTTATAGCTAGACTGATCCGTTTATTATTTTCTTATTAAATAATACTCGGGTCGGACCGAGATGTTACAGGTGCTTCTGCTTGACTCCTTATCTGGGATCATCTTCCGACTTTTGTCTAACTACATTACATCTGTAGTTTTTGTTGGTATACATTCGTGATATAGACTCCATGATGTATACTTATTCTTTTGCCTAGCACTTGTATCTATTCTTTTGTGATATTGTGGATCTTATTTGGCCACTACTCTGATGTACACCTTTTTGTGTTATATATTCATATCTGTTTCCGCCTTTGTGATATGAATGTCTGTGACTGATTTGTGTTATGTTTATTTCTATTTTTGTTTCCCAGTAGTGTTCTTGGCTAGCGTGAGCATAGAGGTGGGGCGTCACATTTACAGTCGAGGCTGCAAGGGGTGCGTTGGCCGTCAAATTTGGAAATTGATAACTGTGAATTTCCATTGTAAAATATTTGATGGAATAGAGTAGAAACGGCAGAAGGGAATTTAATTGAATTTTAATTTTTTTTTGATGGGAAACGCTGTATGGATATGAAGCTGCCACGTGTTGATGTATTAGATGTGTGGTTTCTCCTTTCCTATTTAAGTGATTGATTGATTGATTATTAATTAAGGATTAAAGTATAATTTAAGTAAAAATTAAGGTTTAAGTATAATTTAATTATTAATTGAGATTAAATAATAGTTAATTACATATTTAAAAGTATAATTATTATTTAATTATTTATTTAAAGTTGATTATGGTTTAATGATTAATTAAATGTTCAATCATTCTTAAATAAAGAGTTTAATTGCTATGTAATTACTGAATAAAGATCCTTGATTTAAAATCACCTATTTCCGAAGGTTGATTTATGTTTTAAAGCAAAATGTCTTTTAAAAGGATGTTTGAAATCCAAGGGATTTCTTTGTCGACAACCCTTATGTAACCCCAATTGAATATGAAATCTAGTGAAATATGTTTAGCAGAATAAAAACCATTGTACAAATTAAATTATAGTCGACATCTGTTAGTAGAATAAATCACCGTTCTGCTATAATTCACTGAATATATTATGTTTTGACATCTATTGAGCAGTAATTAAACCAGTTCTACTATTATGGTAACTTAGACATCTACCTATATGTTGATTGATTGTTATTCGCCGATTCCCTTTACATATTTCTTGTTATGTAAACACCCATGTTATAACTGGAAAGTTAATTAAATGTAAACCATTGTGGTTGCTAAACCTCCTTTTGAACTTGTGAAGTCAAATATTTAAATTTTATCCTTTTTGAAAGTGGTTTAAAGTTTGTTATCATTTTTAAATATGATATTTAAAGGATAATTAAGCAATCATTTTATCAAAATATTTGAAGTTAATTTAATACTTTTTGAATGATTGTTTAAAATCATTATTTTGTTAATTAGATTTAAAGATAATTAAATGAAGGATGTTTAAATAATAACGTGTTTATTTAAAGGTGTTTTACATGATTGATGTTATCAAAGGAACTTTATTGATTAAAGTTTATTAAAGAAGTTTTGTTTTAAGTAAGGGGAGTTTGTAAAGGGAATTTTATAAATTGAAAAGAAATATTGAAATTTGGGGAAGAGTTTTTATAAATGATTTTGGATATTTATAAAAGGGTTTTATAAATGGTTTTGATATTCATAAAAAAGTTTTATAAATAAAATTCTATATTTATAAAGAGTTTTTATAAAAGGATTTGGGAATTTAAATAAAGGAGATTTCATAAAATGAAAGAGATTTATTTAAAAAGGATTTATGAAAGAAATTTATAAAAGAAATTTGAGATTGGATTTCCTTTAACTAACCTTCTTAATTATTGCAGTGTGGAACTTTCGTTGCATGCTTAACACCAAAGGAATAGCGTTTGGAGTTATCCTTATCCCTAATTAAAATAACTTTTGTTTTTGATCCTTTAATATGACCTTGAAATAAGAAATCTTTCATAATACTTTGTGAATATACTTGTGCCAATGAGATAAGTACATGAATATTTTGATAAATATTCTGAAAGGAGTTTTAATAAAAGAAATATTATTTAAAATGAGGCTTAGTGGTTGCTATGGGTAATTAAATCTCTAGATTGTTGGTTGTTTTTTAATTTGATAGTTAAATAACCGACTATCAAATCTAGACCCAAATGTAACTTTGGAAATATCTAAGTATTATCCCGTCTTTTGGATAATCCGGGATACCACGAAGTCGGCTAAAACTGATGGTTATTAGGATTGAAGATCGGTTGCATTTGAAACTATGGACGATAGTTATAACGACCCAACTTTCCATATAGTTTAAGTGGCCAATAAACCACACATGACTCACTCAAATTGATCGAAAAAGCGAATAGTTAGAGGAAAAGAAAGAAGAAACTAAACAGCATAGAATCTTACAGTGGAACGAATGATCTATGATATATAACAAATCTTTACACAAAAACAAACTGTAAAATATATATATACAAACATCGATCATAGTATGCTAATCTATTTCAGCCCGGACAGTTATAACAAACTGTCCTCGCAATTATTGATAAATACAACAACGAATGCAGTGGATAAATAACCTTGTACGTGAATACATCTCTGAGCCTCTAACTCGTCTCCTGAAGTTCCAAAACATCCAACTAAACCTGGAAATATGCTCGGTCTGACTCGAGTTTTATAGGAAAACAACGCCCGGGTAAGTTTGGTAAAACTAGCGTGAGAAACACAATCAAATGGATTCTTAAAGTTTAAATTAACCTTTTGAAACAAAGGTATTTCGTAAGACCATGCCGCACATAAACACGGATGGGGTTTTTACCTTACGATAACCAAAACCTTTTATATCATAAATCCAGTGATATTATAATAATGTCTAAGGGTGAAAATAATAGTAATCAAGTAGTTGTGGTGCTCATGAGTGTACATCATAACAATACTATGTATATAATCGAAAAACGATAAGGCATGTTCGCTAATTGTGTAGGATTTTCATGGAGATGCCCGCAGTACTTCGAGAACGGCCCTCCTACACAAGGATCGGAGATATCCTTCCGAAGCAGCATATATCCCTAGTGATGTATCATAGGAAAAACATAGCTGGTCTCACTAAAACCGAGTGCATCACCCTATGCATTCACAACAACTGTAAGTAACATCTAGGAGGAGCCAACTACACCCTATGGGTTTGCCAACCCTACTAGCCATGCCTCTTATCTCTGGTTTTAGTCATTGCCGCTGATGAGGCTACGTCCGATGTTCCAACTCACGCACTGCCACCAAAATAGATCACGGAATCCCATATGGATTCCAATATCCCGACGGGTTTCGAAATCACACATGGATTCCCCCATCTCAAACAGATCTTGGAATCACACATGGATTCCCATACCCCAACGGGTTTCGGAACCACACATGGATTCCAACATCTCAATACATTACGAAACTCCTGCCTCCTCCATAGAACCGTATATGGTTTCAGAGTGGTTATGGTTTTCGAGTCATCCCTTACGAGTACACTCTTCCGTTTCCTTGACGCTCCAAGAACCAATCATCGAATTTCCAGAATGCTCAATACCGGTTCTTTAGGAAATAATATGACAATACATAAGAGCAAGGATCACCTCCTAACCGTTTAAGTGGACGGATCTCCTTATCATTTGTCCTAGAAGAACAAAACGAGTTTATACGTATAGTATAGAGCCATCAACGGTAACTGTACCATATAATCCCCATGTTTCTCCTAGATATTTCCATAGTTAAAATCCTTCGGTGTTAAGTAGGGAATTGACTTCATACCACTAAAATTAAGAAGGATTACATATTTAGGCCAAGATTTGACAGTCGGATATTTAACTATCAAATAATCAAACATGCAAGTAGAGATTATATTTCCTATGGAAATCACTAAGCCTTTTAAATTAATGTTTCATTAATTTAAAATCACTTTAAAATACTTGTAAATCACTTTCATATACTTATCTCAATGGTATAAGTATATTCATAAACCATTTCACTTTTAAACATAGAAACCTTCCCATGTACTTAAGTAATACTATAAGTATATTCACGAAACCTTCGGAAAGATTTTCTATTTCAAAACATATTAAAATGACCAAAACTCCATATGTCATAAAAACAGAGATATTAATAATCCAAGCACTAATTCTTTCCATAAAACTCATTTATTTTTATAAATAAATATCTCCTCTATAACTTTCCAAATCAATTTATAAAATATTTTGTATGTCTCCAATCTATTTATAAAATACTCTTTTATACATCTCAAATCTTTTTATAAAACTTCCCTTTTAAAAACACTAAACCACATTTATAAACAAATTTGTTTTCTAAAATCATTCAAAACCAATTTCTTCCAATTTTAAACCTCTTCCAAATTTAGAACATTCATAAATTCTTTTATAAATATCCAGAACCATTTATAAAACGCTTCCCATATTTAAACAAACTTATTTATTAAACTCTTTAAGTCCATAAGGTTCCTTCGATAAACCATAAAGTATTTATAATAACTTAAAATAATAAGTTATTATTTAAAAGTCCTTCTAGTTCATTTTAATTGAATCTCATCTAAAATAGTAACTTTTAAAATCTCATTAATAATATATTAAATTAAATTTAAGCACTATTATTGTATTAATAAGTTAACTTCAAAACAATATTAATATAATAATTAATTAACTTTAAAACATTATTAACATAATAATTAATTAATTTTTAAATAATATTAATATGAAATTAATTATCTTATAAATATAATTAAATAACTCAAAACCATTATAATTAAATAAATTTAATTAAAAATTAAAGTATAATTAAATCACTTTAAATAAATAATTAAATTAAAACTTTTTAGACAATAATTAAATAACTATTAAAATAATAAGTAAATATTCTTGAATAATTTTAAGAAATTATTTTTAAAAATCATATTAATAAAATAATTAACCTTAAATCATTATTAAAAACAATTATTAATTTTCTTTTAAAACATTATAAATAGTAGTTATCACCCTTTAAATTTTATTGCTAAATAATAATTATCTTTAAACCTTATAATTGATAATAATTATTCTTAAAATAACTTCCAAATCAATAATTAACTTTTCAAATTTGAAAGAGGGTATCACAATGGTACTTAAACAAGCTACCATATCATTCAATTTCACTATCCAGGCTAATAACTGATATTTACATAATCAAAGACTATGTAAATAAACTCAACACTTAGCCGCCATTGGTTAACATACCACTTGCTCAAAGGGGAATATTAATTAACAATATATAATCAAATGTCTAAAATATAAGATAGCAGAACAGAGATTTATTCTACTAATTAAATGTCAAATTAATTTAATTAGCGGAACGGTGTTTTATCCCGCTAAACAAATGTCCAATTACCATATTCAAATCCAATTTAACTCAACAATATTTTATTTGGCCAAATAAACATCAATAATTAAGGTATACAAATTTAAACAACATAATTTAAATCATATCTGTTTTCATTTGTCATAAATTTATACTTGTCTAAAGCTATCAATGAGTTACACTACAACGTTGTATTCGTCAATACGAGTACAATGCAAAAACCCGCATGTCAATCGGATAAAATATGGGCAAGTTATAGTATTTTGAACTTAAGTGCTTATATATCTCTACTACTAATAAAGAAAATTCATTGAACTAATTTACTCGGTGTCGTTTTGAAATTCCAAAAATACCCTTGCTTTCCGTTTATGGATAAAACATTTAAACCAAGTTTCCCCACCCAAGCCCAAGAAGACCCGGCCAAACCCCTACCCGCATCCAAAGCCTACGAGAGCCCTTCTTCCTCAAATCCATTTCCAAATCTTTGTACATGTGAAGCATGCACACTCGTGCACCTTGCACGGAGCTCCACTCATCCATTCGACCAATGGAGACTGCTCGAAATTTTCTTTCCTTGAGCCCACGTCAGTGTCACCAATACCTCCTCCAACCTCGCCTAGCAGAATCTGATTATCAAATTCAAAACCTAAACATGCAAAAAATCACGTCAAAACCCCTCTCGTGACCACCCAAACAACCACCGGACCTCACCGAACTCGACCGCAAGGCACCCCTCTCCTCCATGAACCCAATGCTACACTCCATTCGAGTTATCGTCGCTTAAATCTCCGACCATCTCTAAACCTAGTTTCCAACGATTCTCAATGACCATCACCAATCGCTACCAAACCTTTACCAAAAATAATACTCTACCATACGATCCCAACGCATATGGCGTTGATCCATTCTTCTAGGATTGAGAGAAAATAATTTTTGAAATTTATGAACAATATTACCTCCTTACTGAAATTTGGCGAGAACTCGATTTATACTCGATGAAATCGAGTGCCGTCAATTTCTAAAAATAGCATGGATCGATACGAACAACTGTCATGTTGAACGTTGTAACGACCCCGAATTTTAATCTATTTTAAATCGATAATTAAATTTATTTTTGAATGAAAATTTGTGAAATAGATGGTTAAATGAACGCGAGTTTCCCCGATATCCAAGTATATTCTGTATGAATCATTTCAATTTAAAATATTGTATATATGTGGATATATATGTGAATGGATTTATATATGAGTAAATCTGGAATTATAAATATAAGTATATATATTTAATTTGAATCTAAATTGTAAATAAACGGTTTAAAAATGAAAATATATAAGATAGATAAAGTATAAAATCCAATACCAAATCATAATCTATAAATTCACCTATATTATAAAAATGAATAAATTATATAGTTTTATTCAATATATAAAGTAAATACATTGGAATAAATATAAACATCATGTTAAAAAAATTAGAATTCATTTTTATATCACAAAGCATAAGTATGTAAGCTTGTATAGGAAGACAAAGAAAGGTAATACAAAATCATATCTTAGCCGAGACTTACAAATGAAGCAAACAAAAGAAAGTATATAAACATCCATAAGCTTGCAAATGAAGATATATATGCACAGGAAGAAATTATCTATCTACATACATAAAATAAAATAAGGCAAAATAAGATGAATTTGTACAAGCCTAATTAATGCAAGCCACAACAATGATCTTCATATTGTACAGCCGAAGAAATTTTTTTCTTATATGGTACAACTAATTAATGCCATATCCTTATCAGCCTACAAACTTAGAAAGATCTCTGCTTATTTTTGTACAACCAAATTTTATCAACCTGTACAAGAGAAGAAAAGTATTATTACTCTATAAACTCCATTTCCATATATCAACTTCTCATTCTATTTTCGTCCACCAGAAGCTAGGAAAAAAACTGAAGTGAATATCCTCTAAAACTTAAACAAAACTTCAATTAAAAACATCAGACAAATCAATACAAATCAGAGATCAGGGAAGCTTCAGCTTGCATTTTCTTAAAGCTTGTTTCAAAATTTGGAAACTCTGTGCTTCTTCTTTCCGGGAATCAAAGTGAGTAACTTTCACTTTTAAACCTTAAATATTAGGAATCAGTTGCATAGAAATATCTGGAAATACTGTGAGCAAAACCCCTTAAACCTGTTCTTTTCTCTGATGTGTGGTTAATATTTGAAGATGCTATGAGATGTTGCTTAGTTGTTAAACTTACCTGTAGATATATATGTGCATATGAATGGTTGTGGTGTGCATGTCTGGTTCCAGACATATGTTCTGTTTCAATCATTTACAGGGTATAAATTCCTGAGAAAAAAAATTCGAATACTTCTGCTCCAAATCAACTCAGCCTTATTATAAAACAATGTCTGATAATATTTATTTTTATAAGAAGATTGTGTACCAGCTTTTGAAAACACTGTCCCCCCTTTCTTCTCTTTATATACATCTGCTCATTTCATTTGTTCTTCATAGCAAGTTCTTTTTCTTTTTCTTTTTCTTTTCCTTTCAAACTTAAAACAAACTGAAACATTTTTCAACAATGCAAGCAAGTGATTAAGGATGCAAATCATTTTCTCAGTTTCGAAAATGTCAACTGTTTCAAACAAAAGCAAAACTGCTCTGCTCCTTCCAAATTTATGAGTAAACAAAATTTATAGTCTTCAGTTCATTTGTGTGTTTGATGTATTGATAATGTTATGATGGTCTATGTAATTGGTTTGAAATTTTTCCTGTTAAACTTGAATCTGTGGATTTAATGTAGTTACAGAGTCAAGTACCCTTCAACGAACATATATTCTCATTTGATTAATTATTGGTGTATGTTTTTTTTAAACCAAAACATGTTGTCTGAATATAGAATCAAGAAAGAAAAAAAACTTTTGCAAGCTTGTAAATGGAGATACCCACTGTAAAATGATTTACAGGAAAACCATTTAATTTGTGTTAAATTCAAGTATAATTAATTACTGATTCAAATACCTACCAATGATCTATATACAAAGTTAGGATTTTTAAATTGAAAACGATGATTTTTAGTTCATTATTCATGGTGCAATTTGAATATGAACGGAAATTGCATTTTTGTCAATATAGGATGATTCAATAAATTTTAGTTGTTGAAATTTGGTATGATGCAAGCTTGAAGATGTAACATCATAGGAAAAATGCTAAAAAAATTTCGATTGCGTGAATTTTTGGGTATGATCGAATGTAGGGTTTTATACCTAGTTGAAGCTGCCGATGTCGTGGGAATTCGTACGGCGACTAGGGTGGACCGGAGCGGTTCGCAATGGTGGGAAGTGGAGCTGGAAGTCGAGACGATTCGATGGTGGTAGCAGCGAGGTTTATCGTGGTCAGGTTCGTCAGTGGTTGGTGGTTTTTCCAATCGCGTTGGTTCCAGTTTTTGTTCGTCTGGTTCAATTTCGTCTCGCAAGCGAGATAGTCGGAGTTGTGGGTCGAGTGAGTCGGGAAGGTGGTCGTCGATTTGCTGATGACCTCGGCAAGGAACGGAGGTGGTCAGGTGATCTGTACATGTGCACGCATGCACGTTGTATCTGGAAGATGAATGGAGTTTTTGGAAGAAGCTTTGATTCCGGGTTGGACTCGAGACGATATTGGGTTTGTCTCGAAGTTTTGGTAGGTTGCGAGTAGCTCGGGTTTGGTCTCGGGTAAACCCAGATTTGGCTCGGGGAAGACATGATCTAGTCTCGGGTTTTTGAAATGATAATAAAATTTCGAAGGTAAAGAAATAACCAGTTTTAAAAGCAATAATTTATTCAGGATAATGTGATAAGTTAATCAAGGTAATTTGAGATAATTAATTTAAGTTAAAAGTTAATTAACTACTGAAAATAATTAAAGATAATTACTTAGTTAAAAGTAATTAATTAATGGTTAAAGTTGATTTAGTGATTAAGAATAATCACTTATTTTAATTAATTAAGGATAATAAATCAAATGGTAATAAATTAAGGGCTAATTTATTAATTAAAGATAATTAATTAAATGATGAACAAAAAAAATTAAAGATTAATTATTCAATGATGATTAAAGGTTGATGAATTATAATTAAAGGTTAATTAATTTTTTATTAATGGTTAATTAATAAATGATTAAAGAATAATTAAATCAAAATGACCTGTAATTTATTAATATTAATTAACCAGGATTAGTAAATTATTCATAAGAAATTATCTGATTTAAATTTATCAGATAATAAATTTGACCTTACTTATGGATGTTTGGATTCTATTGAATGACTTGATTGTTTGATATCCCTGATATATGATGCTTTGTGATATATCCTAATTTATGTTGTGATCTGTAGTTTACTTATCTGCGACCTTTATATATCTATGATCTGTGAATGAACGATAAGCGTTGTTCTTATACCGCTTATCGAATTATATTTCCGTATTCTGATATGTGATGATTCATTGAGTTGCACTATTGTGTGTTAAACCCTGGACCACACTTTTACACACACAAATATGGATTTCACGTGGAAATCGGTTAAGTCACAGATAATTTAAATTTGATGTTTTTGAAATTGAAATTTTAATTTCAATTGATTTTGAAATTTGAAATTGGGGTTAAAAAGTGAAAAACTTTTGAAATAGAATTTCAAAGATAAAAGTTATTTTGAATAACTTAATCAAGTTTTGAAAATTTAAATAATTTGATTTAAATTTGAATTCAAGTTTGGAATTGAATCCTATGATTTGAAACTAGGGATTGAAAATGTTATAAATGTGTTTATCTGAATTTAAACCATTTAAAAGTATAATTTTGAGAATTTGGATTTAACCCAAGGATTCCAACTCGTATGAATGAATCAGATTTTCTGAAATGAAACTGTTTGTTTTAAAAGAATAAAAGCTTTCAGATAAGCAATGAAATTCCAGTTAATTAAAGGAATTTCAAGATTGAATTGAAAAATGGATTTTCCAAGTTATGAATGAATTGTTTTGAAAAGCTATGATTTGAATCTGTTATCTTTAACAGATTTAAAATAATGATTGGTTTAAATCATTTGAAATGGGACTGTTTTGAAAGCTATAAGTTAAATCTTGATTTAAAGGTTTAACGAGTTAATCAAACTGAAATGGAAATTAATTTGAAAAATCTGTGAATGAATCTTTTGTTTAAAAGATTAAAGTGTGGAAACTGTTTAAACCGTAAAGGTTGAATCTTTTTGTTTAAAAGATTTAAAAATGGTAATTTGTTAAACCATTTGAAAAGAAAGATTTTGGGTAATAAGTTGTGACTTAATTGAAATCCCATATCCATATGTTTTTAAATATTACGCTCACTATTCGGTTTAGCCGGGAGAGGACCTTTGTGTCGTATAACCCATTTCGAATATGTGATACGTCGTATATGGATAGCATTTGAAGACCGGTGTTGAAGACCGGATATTTTTGAAAACGGAAGGATTACCGTCGAGTTACTCTGCATCGGCTGATCCCCGATATAGAGGTTTTATCATCCTTAGTGACGGGAAGTCCGGACGTGATTGGAAATTATCCGGATTTGCAAGAGCTTCGTGAGAAGTGCCTTCGGTTCTGTTCGATCCCGGAACAGACTTGTATGGATACATGTCTGACATTACACTTTGAGATATAAAGCCGATTTCTTTCAAATACATTTCTGTTGGTGGCGGAGAATTTATTCTCTTAGCTTAACACCCTTCTCTGAGACGTACGAGCTCAGAGGTTATGTAGTTGAAATTTATCAGCGATATATCCCAATTTGGTAATGTGACATGCTAAGTGTTGTTGTGTGATGATCAGTGTTTGATCATTTGTGATATGATCATTTATTTGATCATTTATCTTTGTGATCATAGGTTGATCATCTGTTGACCCAAAGCATGGCTTTTTGAAAAAGCGTAGCTTTGTGGACGAGACTTCGTCAGGGCCTCACTACCCGGAAATGGTCGAAACAGGATCGTTGCGGCAAGGTTATGAGGGTCGCGCCCTTTAGGGTATGTCATTTCCTTCTGGAAAGGGGTGGTATTATGGTATGGAGCCCAGATACTTACTCATGTGGATACACTTTCTTTATGATGTGTGATGTTGGATACCGAGCTCGGATAAAGGTCCCAAAGGACCGGGTGATGACATATTCGTGAGTTACCTGTTACAGGGGTAACCCGGCCTTGTTTTGCAGAGAGCAGTTTGTCTCTCGGGACGTCCCGCCAGAGGTGATCCCGTGCGGCGGAAGGAAGTTCCTTAGCCTGACCATTTGTTGGAAATCCATTTCTCCAATACGGAACTTGTACGGTTTTAGTTGTAGAACCTGCCATTCACTTATGGTGGCGCCCCACTTTTTGGATGGTAGCTATAGTAGGCATAGTTCGGAATGTCTATGCTGGCTAAGATTAATATTATACTTTCGAAATGTTTTCTGCACTGTGCACTAATAATAATATCAAGATGATTTGGCGTAGTAAGCATCTTTGACTATCATAAGAAGAAATCTCCTCCAATTCTGCGTTTGCATTGTGTGTGTGGCGGGAGGTCTTATGGTAGTTTCATTTTCCAAAAGCATTGCGGATTTCAATGTTTAAAACCTTTTGTTGTTGTTTAAAGTTAAACTGTTTTTGTTGCTCACACCAGTCCCATGACTGATCCGGAGTTTATTGTTCCTTTCCTAAACTCTGGGTGCTCATAATTTTCCACACGAGCAGTCTAGAGTTGGGTTTCTTTTCAGATATTCAGGTTTAGTAGATTATCTGGAGCTAGTTCATTCATCGGAGTTGCTTATCTTGGAGTTGTGGATTCATTCTTGTCTGAAGATCATTTTGGAGTTATCACTTCTATTGATATTGTTCCGCTGCTGTTGTTATCTTTTCTTTTCCGCTGCTATTTCTTGTATCATATCTCTGATGTATATAGATATTCATTGTATCATCATTGTATCACTCTGTTGTATCAGATGTTGTATATCAATGTATTATTCTTTTTCTTCCGCTGTGTTATTTACTTAATTGTGTTATAGCTCCGGCGAATCGGATTTGAACGGTCGAATCTGCGGCATTCTAGTACAATGTGAAGTACGGATGTTGATTTTCGAGCGGGCAAAACCCGATACGTTACATGTGGTATCAGAGCTAAGGTTGAACTTTAGCTCAGGAGTTTAACACGTTAAGTAACTCATTAGAGATAGAGTGAAGTAAACTCTAGAATGAGTAATTCTCAGATATCCGTCCGTACGTCTCAGTAAATTCTCTTACTATCCACTGATAGTGAGTATGAGTGCAAGAAGAGGATGAGATAGGGGACAGAGAAATACGACTATAAATGGTCAATACTCTTTAACAACGAGGAAGCAATCTTTTCTCTATCAATCTCTTTTGTTCAGCATCTTTTCTCAATTCTTCGATAATTTCTGGTAGATCCAGGAAGAGATTCGATATATTAATATGGGACATAAACTCCAGATAGGCCAGACTTGTTTGTTTGGATGTATTGGTTGCCTTGGTTGCTTTGATTGCTATGGTTGATAGGTATACTTTAGTTTTAAACTAAAAGTTTCGGAATTTTATTCATATATCTATCTATTCCTTGGGTCCGGATATGTTCTACGAATGGTTAGTTATCACTTCGAACTAACCAATGCCACTGTATATTTCGTAGATCTGGATAACCCGAGTATCTTGTGAAGTGTTAAAACAAATTCGTTCTTGTATCTGTTATTGATATTCTGATTTGGTAAGCCAAATGCAGAATAGACATTCAATTGATTTGATGAAACATTCTTCATCTGTCTTTGTGTCTCCTTGGTAATTTCGAGGACGAAATTCTTTTAAGGGGGGAAGTCTGTAACGACCCCGAATTTTAATCTATTTTAAATCGATAATTAAATTTATTTTTGAATGAAAATTTGTGAAATAGATGGTTAAATGAACGCGAGTTTCCCCGATATCCAAGTATATTCTGTATGAATCATTTCAATTTAAAATATTGTATATATGTGGATATATATGTGAATGGATTTATATATGAGTAAATCTGGAATTATAAATATAAGTATATATATTTAATTTGAATCTAAATTGTAAATAAACGGTTTAAAAATGAAAATATATAAGATAGATAAAGTATAAAATCCAATACCAAATCATAATCTATAAATTCACCTATATTATAAAAATGAATAAATTATATAGTTTTATTCAATATATAAAGTAAATACATTGGAATAAATATAAACATCATGTTAAAAAAATTAGAATTCATTTTTATATCACAAAGCATAAGTATGTAAGCTTGTATAGGAAGACAAAGAAAGGTAATACAAAATCATATCTTAGCCGAGACTTACAAATGAAGCAAACAAAAGAAAGTATATAAACATCCATAAGCTTGCAAATGAAGATATATATGCACAGGAAGAAATTATCTATCTACATACATAAAATAAAATAAGGCAAAATAAGATGAATTTGTACAAGCCTAATTAATGCAAGCCACAACAATGATCTTCATATTGTACAGCCGAAGAAATTTTTTTCTTATATGGTACAACTAATTAATGCCATATCCTTATCAGCCTACAAACTTAGAAAGATCTCTGCTTATTTTTGTACAACCAAATTTTATCAACCTGTACAAGAGAAGAAAAGTATTATTACTCTATAAACTCCATTTCCATATATCAACTTCTCATTCTATTTTCGTCCACCAGAAGCTAGGAAAAAAACTGAAGTGAATATCCTCTAAAACTTAAACAAAACTTCAATTAAAAACATCAGACAAATCAATACAAATCAGAGATCAGGGAAGCTTCAGCTTGCATTTTCTTAAAGCTTGTTTCAAAATTTGGAAACTCTGTGCTTCTTCTTTCCGGGAATCAAAGTGAGTAACTTTCACTTTTAAACCTTAAATATTAGGAATCAGTTGCATAGAAATATCTGGAAATACTGTGAGCAAAACCCCTTAAACCTGTTCTTTTCTCTGATGTGTGGTTAATATTTGAAGATGCTATGAGATGTTGCTTAGTTGTTAAACTTACCTGTAGATATATATGTGCATATGAATGGTTGTGGTGTGCATGTCTGGTTCCAGACATATGTTCTGTTTCAATCATTTACAGGGTATAAATTCCTGAGAAAAAAAAATTCGAATACTTCTGCTCCAAATCAACTCAGCCTTATTATAAAACAATGTCTGATAATATTTATTTTTATAAGAAGATTGTGTACCAGCTTTTGAAAACACTGTCCCCCCTTTCTTCTCTTTATATACATCTGCTCGTTTCATTTGTTCTTCATAGCAAGTTCTTTTTCTTTTTCTTTTCCTTTCAAACTTAAAACAAACTGAAACATTTTTCAACAATGCAAGCAAGTGATTAAGGATGCAAATCATTTTCTCAGTTTCGAAAATGTCAACTGTTTCAAACAAAAGCAAAACTGCTCTTCTCCTTCCAAATTTATGAGTAAACAAAATTTATAGTCTTCAGTTCATTTGTGTGTTTGATGTATTGATAATGTTATGATGGTCTATGTAATTGGTTTGAAATTTTTCCTGTTAAACTTGAATCTGTGGATTTAATGTAGTTACAGAGTCAAGTACCCTTCAACGAACATATATTCTCATTTGATTAATTATTGGTGTATGTTTTTTTTAAACCAAAACATGTTGTCTGAATATAGAATCAAGAAAGAAAAAAAACTTTTGCAAGCTTGTAAATGGAGATACCCACTGTAAAATGATTTACAGGAAAACCATTTAATTTGTGTTAAATTCAAGTATAATTAATTACTGATTCAAATACCTACCAATGATCTATATACAAAGTTAGGATTTTTAAATTGAAAACGATGATTTTTAGTTCATTATTCATGGTGCAATTTGAATATGAACGGAAATTGCATTTTTGTCAATATAGGATGATTCAATAAATTTTAGTTGTTGAAATTTGGTATGATGCAAGCTTGAAGATGTAACATCATAGGAAAAATGCTAAAAAAAATTTCGATTGCGTGAATTTTTGGGTATGATCGAATGTAGGGTTTTATACCTAGTTGAAGCTGCCGATGTCGTGGGAATTCGTACGGCGACTAGGGTGGACCGGAGCGGTTCGCAATGGTGGGAAGTGGAGCTGGAAGTCGAGACGATTCGATGGTGGTAGCAGCGAGGTTTATCGTGGTCAGGTTCGTCAGTGGTTGGTGGTTTTTCCAATCGCGTTGGTTCCAGTTTTTGTTCGTCTGGTTCAATTTCGTCTCGCAGGCGAGATAGTCGGAGTTGTGGGTCGAGTGAGTCGGGAAGGTGGTCGCCGATTTGCTGATGACCTCGGCAAGGAACGGAGGTGGTCAGGTGATCTGTACATGTGCACGCATGCACGTTGTATCTGGAAGATGAATGGAGTTTTTGGAAGAAGCTTTGATTCCGGGTTGGACTCGAGACGATATTGGGTTTGTCTCGAAGTTTTGGTAGGTTGCGAGTAGCTCGGGTTTGGTCTCGGGTAAACCCAGATTTGGCTCGGGGAAGACATGATCTAGTCTCGGGTTTTTGAAATGATAATAAAATTTCGAAGGTAAAGAAATAACCAGTTTTAAAAGCAATAATTTATTCAGGATAATGTGATAAGTTAATCAAGGTAATTTGAGATAATTAATTTAAGTTAAAAGTTAATTAACTACTGAAAATAATTAAAGATAATTACTTAGTTAAAAGTAATTAATTAATGGTTAAAGTTGATTTAGTGATTAAGAATAATCACTTATTTTAATTAATTAAGGATAATAAATCAAATGGTAATAAATTAAGGGCTAATTTATTAATTAAAGATAATTAATTAAATGATGAACAAAAAAAAATTAAAGATTAATTATTCAATGATGATTAAAGGTTGATGAATTATAATTAAAGGTTAATTAATTTTTTATTAATGGTTAATTAATAAATGATTAAAGAATAATTAAATCAAAATGACCTGTAATTTATTAATATTAATTAACCAGGATTAGTAAATTATTCATAAGAAATTATCTGATTTAAATTTATCAGATAATAAATTTGACCTTACTTATGGATGTTTGGATTCTATTGAATGACTTGATTGTTTGATATCCCTGATATATGATGCTTTGTGATATATCCTAATTTATGTTGTGATCTGTAGTTTACTTATCTGCGACCTTTATATATCTATGATCTGTGAATGAACGATAAGCGTTGTTCTTATACCGCTTATCGAATTATATTTCCGTATTCTGATATGTGATGATTCATTGAGTTGCACTATTGTGTGTTAAACCCTGGACCACACTTTTACACACACAAATATGGATTTCACGTGGAAATCGGTTAAGTCACAGATAATTTAAATTTGATGTTTTTGAAATTGAAATTTTAATTTCAATTGATTTTGAAATTTGAAATTGGGGTTAAAAAGTGAAAAACTTTTGAAATAGAATTTCAAAGATAAAAGTTATTTTGAATAACTTAATCAAGTTTTGAAAATTTAAATAATTTGATTTAAATTTGAATTCAAGTTTGGAATTGAATCCTATGATTTGAAACTAGGGATTGAAAATGTTATAAATGTGTTTATCTGAATTTAAACCATTTAAAAGTATAATTTTGAGAATTTGGATTTAACCCAAGGATTCTAACTCGTATGAATGAATCAGATTTTCTGAAATGAAACTGTTTGTTTTAAAAGAATAAAAGCTTTCAGATAAGCAATGAAATTCCAGTTAATTAAAGGAATTTCAAGATTGAATTGAAAAATGGATTTTCCAAGTTATGAATGAATTGTTTTGAAAAGCTATGATTTGAATCTGTTATCTTTAACAGATTTAAAATAATGATTGGTTTAAATCATTTGAAATGGGACTGTTTTGAAAGCTATAAGTTAAATCTTGATTTAAAGGTTTAACGAGTTAATCAAACTGAAATGGAAATTAATTTGAAAAATCTGTGAATGAATCTTTTGTTTAAAAGATTAAAGTGTGGAAACTGTTTAAACCGTAAAGGTTGAATCTTTTTGTTTAAAAGATTTAAAAATGGTAATTTGTTAAACCATTTGAAAAGAAAGATTTTGGGTAATAAGTTGTGACTTAATTGAAATCCCATATCCATATGTTTTTAAATATTACGCTCACTATTCGGTTTAGCCGGGAGAGGACCTTTGTGTCGTATAACCCATTTCGAATATGTGATACGTCGTATATGGATAGCATTTGAAGACCGGTGTTGAAGACCGGATATTTTTGAAAACGGAAGGATTACCGTCGAGTTACTCTGCATCGGCTGATCCCCGATATAGAGGTTTTATCATCCTTAGTGACGGGAAGTCCGGACGTGATTGGAAATTATCCGGATTTGCAAGGGCTTCGTGAGAAGTGCCTTCGGTTCTGTTCGATCCCGGAACAGACTTGTATGGATACATGTCTGACATTACACTTTGAGATATAAAGCCGATTTCTTTCAAATACATTTCTGTTGGTGGCGGAGAATTTATTCTCTTAGCTTAACACCCTTCTCTGAGACGTACGAGCTCAGAGGTTATGTAGTTGAAATTTATCAGCGATATATCCCAATTTGGTAATGTGACATGCTAAGTGTTGTTGTGTGATGATCAGTGTTTGATCATTTGTGATATGATCATTTATTTGATCATTTATCTTTGTGATCATAGGTTGATCATCTGTTGACCCAAAGCATGGCTTTTTGAAAAAGCGTAGCTTTGTGGACGAGACTTCGTCAGGGCCTCACTACCCGGAAATGGTCGAAACAGGATCGTTGCGGAAAGGTTATGAGGGTCGCGCCCTTTAGGGTATGTCATTTCCTTCTGGAAAGGGGTGGTATTATGGTATGGAGCCCAGATACTTACTCATGTGGATACACTTTCTTTATGATGTGTGATGTTGGATACCGAGCTCGGATAAAGGTCCCAAAGGACCAGGTGATGACATATTCGTGAGTTACCTGTTACAGGGGTAACCCGGCCTTGTTTTGCAGAGAGCAGTTTGTCTCTCGGGACGTCCCGCCAGAGGCGATCCCATGCGGCAGAAGGAAGTTCCTTAGCCTGACCATTTGTTGGAAATCCATTTCTCCAATACGGAACTTGTACGGTTTTAGTTGTAGAACCTGCCATTCACTTATGGTGGCGCCCCACTGTTTGGATGGTAGCTATAGTAGGCATAGTTCGGAATGTCTATGCTGGCTAAGATTAATATTATACTTTCGAAATGTTTTCTGCACTATGCACTAATAATAATATCAAGATGATTTGGCGTAGTAAGCATCTTTGACTATCATAAGAAGAAATCTCCTCCAATTCTGCGTTTGCATTGTGTGTGTGGCGGGAGGTCTTATGGTAGTTTCATTTTCCAAAAGCATTGCGGATTTCAATGTTTAAAACCTTTTGTTGTTGTTTAAAGTTAAACTGTTTTTGTTGCTCACACCAGTCCCATGACTGATCCGGAGTTTATTGTTCCTTTCCTAAACTCTGGGTGCTCATAATTTTCCACACGAGCAGTCTAGAGTTGGGTTTCTTTTCAGATATTCAGGTTTAGTAGATTATCTGGAGCTAGTTCATTCATCGGAGTTGCTTATCTTGGAGTTGTGGATTCATTCTTGTCTGAAGATCATTTTGGAGTTATCACTTCTATTGATATTGTTCCGCTGCTGTTGTTATCTTTTCTTTTCCGCTGCTATTTCTTGTATCATATCTCTGATGTATATAGATATTCATTGTATCATCATTGTATCACTCTGTTGTATCAGATGTTGTATATCAATGTATTATTCTTTTTCTTCCGCTGTGTTATTTACTTAATTGTGTTATAGCTCCGACGAATCGGATTTGAACGGTCGAATCTGCGGCATTCTAGTACAATGTGAAGTACGGATGTTGATTTTCGAGCGGGCAAAACCCGATACGTTACAAACGTGTTTGCTAAAATTGAAGGGTTTAAGAGTAATTGATTTTTGAATAGAGGAAAAGTGGTTTGTTTTTTTAAAATCTTAGGCGCAACCAAAAGAAAGAAGGAAAGAATAGGAAGAAGATGATCATATGTACACACGCATACACACACACACATGTCGAGCAAGATTTCTAGCTACTCAAATCAAAAGGGGACAATGGCGGCTTGGGAAATAGAAAGGTGGCTAGGAAAAAAAGAGGACAAGTGCAGGGGAGAAAAGAGCAGCATGTAGGGAAAATGGGGAAAACAAGGGTGGTTGCACTATGTACTTGTGAGTCATTTTTGAATAAATTCCAGTACTCCACCACACTGAATCGCGTTCGATTACGAGCCGCAATTGACAGAAAATGAAATATGATCGTGTGTAGAATTGGAATGCGATCACAAAACAACAATAAAATAGACAAGTTATTAAATTATGTGAAGTTTTTCAAAATCCTAATGTTTGTCGTAAAATACGTTAAACGAAAATTTACTTATTTTCCAAATTAAGAATTATGGAAAAATTCTAAAAATTAATTTAAAAATACATCATTAAAAATCAAGCCACTATTTAAAACATAAATTTTATTACATTTTAAACAGAACCCCAAATTGAATATTTAAAATAATTAAATATTCCTAAAAGTTAAAATAATAAAATTCCGAATCGTTACAATAGTTGAATGAAATCGGATGAAGAACACTCAAAAAAGGTTAAGTATGGAATTAGCACTTCATTTAGACAACGGATCAGATCGGATCCCCAATTTCTAACCCAATCAAGACGCGATTAGTATAGAGTAATAAGGAAGGCCTCATAAGGCTACATTTTAAATTTCAAGTCAATCTGAGTTCGTATGCTCGAGTTATGGGCAAAAGAAAATGTATAGATGTTGACGGATCGGTGGTAATTTGTTGGAGTCGGACCCTGGAAAATTTGTTACGTGCTTGGAGTCAGATGCATGTTTGCTTGGAGGATGCTTGTAGAAAAATGCTCAGCACCGATCGTTTTTCGTGCTTAGAATCAGATACGTGTTTGCTTGGAGAAAAACGATCGGCACCGATCGTTTTTCATGCTTGGAGTTAGAATCATGTTTTCTTGGAGAAAATTTGGATTTTACCCGAGGCTAACTCTGGGCCAGAATTTTCAATACCTGCTTCGAGTCAGAAAGGTGATTACTTCGAGTCTCGCTTCGGGTCAACCCTGAAGTCAGTTTTTCGACGACCGTGGCGATTTTTGACGATGATCGATCTATAACTCAAAATCTACAACTTTATTACACATGAAACTTTGGGAGCATAGACAAGACGTAAGGGGGAACCTACCACACCTCAAAAGGAGCAAGTGGGAACGATCGGTTCTTATCGTTCTAGAATGATCGGCCATGACAGATCTTTAGTGCAAACATCTCAACTCCATAGAAAACTCGATATCTCACAAAAAGTAAGTCGGAATGACACGAAATTTGGAAAGCAAGTAGTTAACATCATAGGAGACCTACTAGAACGATTGCACTCCAAAAGGAGTTAATATGAATGATAGGCATCGATCATTTTTTGGCAAGCGATCGACCCTAAATTTTGTGGGTCGGGTCGTCTGGGCCTAGAGGTTCTTCTGGCAAAATTTCAATCCATGCATGTCTTCACCTAGAAATATAGCGAACTTGGCTTGTTGCAAGGGATCTTCTTCTTTTGGATCTTCTTTTGGCTCTCCTTCATCACTTCTTACCTGTTCCTCCATTAATTTTCTAAGGCTAAAAACAACTGTATTTGTAATCCTACAGCATAATAAAAAGATTATTAGAGTGGACGTAGGCCAGAGTTTGATGAACCACTAGAAAACTTGCGTGTTCATTTACTTTTCTCCAATCTACTCTGTGATCTATGAATTTATATTTATCTGTTTGGATCTAAATATTGGATATTGGTTCGTACACATACAATCGAGTGTTGGTCACCATTTTTGGTGCTAACACTAGGAGAAACACGTGGTTATATGGCAGAGTCATCTTCGATGATGTTGTACTATGCGTATAAATCTCTCCTAGGAAAAATGATAAGGAAATATGTTCACTCAACGGTTGGAAGGTGATTTTTGCTCTTATTTGTCGTCAGTTTATTTCCAAAAGAACTGAGATGGAGTCAACCGGGAATTATCGATTGTTGGTTCGGAGAGACGGGGATCAGATATATTATCTAAAAACAACTTTGAACCAACATCCACGTTCGAATGAAAGACATCTTGAGGATGATTGAAGATAGAGCTTTTGAAGTGCATGGGCTACTTGCTACTAATCCTAAAGGTGATTCTAAGATGGATGTAGTAGAGGTAGTGCCTTCAGTTTTGTTCATACCTAGAATATGCATGGATGAACACTGACATTGCATCTTTGCCTCGAGGGCAATTTTAGCATTCTAAGAGGAAATAATAGGAGTGTAGCCTCCTAAACCTCACAATTCGGGAATGGCTAAAACTGGGAATGCTGTAAAGCTATGTGGGTCGCGCCCATTAGGGCATGGTCATCCCTTATCTAGATTGAGATTATCTCTTTTATGTATGCTCGGGGCTCATTTGTTTGTTTGATCGCAACCTAGGAATGATTGTATTCGGTGCTATCCAATCAGGGGTAGGCTAGTCTTGCTTGCAGAGGGCCCTAACGAGGCCCTCAGGTACATTTTTCTAGAGGTGTACCTTTCGGAAGGTAGTCCCTTGCCTTGCCATTTGTCAGAATCCATTCTCCAATAAGCACCTTCAATTTTTGATTGTATACCTATTATTGTTGTGATGTACACATATCACAACTACTTGATTATTGGTATTTTAAACCCATAGACATTGTTATAATTACATTGGATTTTTATAATAAAAATGAGTTGGTTATCATAAGGTAAAAACTCGTCAGTGTTTATGTGTGGCATGGTCTTACGAGATACCTTTTATTTTCAAAAAGGTTTTCAAATGTAGAAATCAATATGATTTGATTGAGCTTTCTCATGTCAGTTTACCAGACTGATCCGGGCTATATTTTCTTGTAATGCTCGGGTCAGCCCGAGCATATTTTCCAAATTTAGTTGGATGCTTTGGAGCTTTCAGGTGAAGAGCTGGATTTTCCAAGATGTATTCACGTATCTTATATTCATCCGCTGTATTATGTTTTGTTCTTGTCTATATTTATCAGTAATTGTGAGGACAAGCTGTTATCACTGTGTAAGCTGATAATAGGTTAGAGTACTCTGATGTTGTCGGTATAATAAAGATATTTACTTTTTTGTAAAGATCTTATGTATATTATATATTTCTCATCAAGATGTGAGATTCTATTCTGTCTTTTTCTATCTTCAGCCTAAATGACCAGTCTTTCAGACACTTAAATGATCGGCACACAAATACCGAGGTTGTATCAACTGTCGTCTTTAGGTGTAAGAAAGGCAGATCGTTACAGTTGATATCAGAGCTTAGGTTAAGCGAACACCTAGGCTTTGGTGAGGTAAACTCATTATAGATAGGGTTAGTAATGCACTAAAATGAGCAACTCATTAGAGATGGGATTAGTAATATGCCAGAATGAGTTTGAGCATATATATGAGTGCATATTTGTAGGTGTATAAAAATGTTTTATATTGTGTTGATTGATCTATTGAGTGGCTTATGGATTCTGGTCAGTGTGAGTAGCTCACATTATTGAATGGGATCTCTAAAGACTTGAACAAGGCCATCCAACACAATATTGTTTTAAAAAAGTGGTAAATGAAATAATTTTACCTAGGAATATATTTTGTATATAAAAGAATGATTTCCGAATTAATATAGTTATATTGATGTGTTGAATGTTAGGGGATGATGATATTTTATTATCATCATTTAGGGTTTGTTTAATATGCTCATCCAGTTTGAGCATTAACTATTGTTGAGTGGTTCATAAGAAATTTTCCTTAGTAAAGTATGGGTTGGGTAAATATAATTTGAGGGAAACATTAAAATGAACACCTTGTGAATTAAGTTTCATAGTTTGACTATAAGCCATTTGATGATAAGTTTGGTTAAAATTGGATTTAATATAAGATTTTTATTAAAAAGAAATATTTAAGATGATTATATAAAGGTTAATTTTATAAATCAGGGTTATAAAATATGTTTTAAATTGGAAGAATTTTTGGAGAATTTAAAATCCTGTATCTTTGAAATGGATTTCAACTGTTTTTGGAGAAAGGGTAATAATAGTATTACTGTAAAATACTTTAAAGTTTAAATATTTTGAAAATAAATTTGAGATAAGATTTTTCTTTGAACAGTTCAGGAAATGAGTCTCGATCTGTTTTGTGATGATCAGAATAACCTTCTAAGTGACAATCGGATGTTTGCTTAGGCGGATGTGATAGTGCATTTATAAAATTATTCTCTTTGTCATTGTACAATCGAAACGAGTTCGAATCCGAACAAATCCACAGCAAGTTGGTAATAAATACTTTGTTAAATTATTTATCTGGAAATATGTATACATATTATTATTTCAAAAAGGGATTCGAAAAGAAGAAGTTTTTTATAATTAACTAGTTCGAGTGCCTTGAAAGTGACTAAAAATGGGAATGAGATGTGTTTGGATGGTAAACACTTCTCTTGAGTATTACCCTTCTTTGTAAAGGGGATATATGATACTATTTGGTAGTACCCAATTCCTTGATATCATTTTGGAGTTACTCGGGCTATATGTATATTTTCTATAGGTTAAATATATAGTATCATTTCAAAAGATTTTTGAAATAAACCTGGGTACTTGGCTCCTAAGGTTTCAAAATATATGGTATTTTGACTAAAGATTGGATTAATAAATATAGTTTTAATTGGGTTAAACTTAATAAGATGGATTAATAAACTTTGTCTTATTAAAACTTGTCTTTTGATTTAACATCTAGGAAGTGAAAATCATTTGATGTTCTTGGACCGGCTAATAAACATTTTTAACTTAAAGGTGTTTTAGGAAAAGTAGACTCTAGGATGAAGTTTGGATACCAGCAACCTACTCTTCTTAGCTACTTACCAAACTGAATGAGTAACGAAGTTGTATTGGTCGACTCAGTTTTAGAACCCAAAATTATTTTGGGTCTACATCTGAATAGAAAAGATGAATAGGATTTAAAATTAGATGTTTTGTATATACTCTTAGGATGTATGAGAGTATTATACAAGTTAATAAATTTAAATGATTTTATGAAAGGTTTCATAAATAAGTTATATCATTTAAAAATGTTTGAACCTAATTTGAAACTTTTATGTAAAGTTTCATAAATATTTTTGGAAGGGTAAAGAGTAATTGGGTAAATAAGAACCTTTAGATGAATATGTAGGCTGTAGATCATTTTCTTTTTCTCACATAGTTCTTGGTCCAAGATTCAAGTGCATGACTTGAGGTGTCTCCACCATTCCGAATAAGGTTCTATCACTCAATTTTTAACAGCGAACACTTGGTGAGGTTCTTAATGTGGAACCAAAAGTTTTCTATCATAGCTTATGGCTATATAGGGAGAATGAACGTTTCTAATTAAGAAGCCTGATTGGAGTCCGTACCAGGGAATCGAGTGAGCGATATTAGTTCAAAAGAAAAGCTATATATTCAAGTAAGTGATCGAATCAAATTTCATACATGAATGATCTATGTATTTCATACGGACTGATAAGTAGTGTTATGTGTTTTTCTGGGATAGAGTTGTGGTTAAATTTCGAGGTTGAAATTCTTTTAAGAGGGGAGAGTGTAATGACCCGGAATTTCACCGCTTTGATTTGCGAAGATTTAATTAATTTTAAATATTCAAATAATAGATTTTATAATTGAAATAATACTCTTAAATGAAAACTAGTGATGGTAAAATGGTCTTCAAAATCTATTTACAAAAACATTTAGTTTGAAGAAAAATCAAAAATTTGAATGGAATTCATTTTTTGAATTTTCGACTTTCCGTCGGTTAAAGGTTGTCGGAAATGTTATATACACTATTGTATAAATATAAACATTCATTTATGAATAAGTTAGAGTTATACATATAGATATTTACTTAAGTATATAAAGAGTGATAAGACATTTTATGAAAAATTATAATTAAAATTAAAAGATACCTTAAGAAACATGAAAAGACACTTAATGACATTAGAAAACTCTAAGTACAAGTGTATTAATGAATGTTAGCTCAAAAATAGAGAAGGGGGATAAGAATTTTCATGTGTAAATGGTTTGGAAGGGAGGCATGGTGATGAGGTGGCATGCATGTGGTGGAGGGTATGTACAAAAAGGTATTTTAATAATTTACAAAGTGCATTTTATATAAAAGCAATTCTAAAATTTCTCTTTCTCATTTTCTAAAACTTTCCAAAGCTTTCTAAAAATATTTCCACGGCATCCATGGATTTTCAAAATTTTAAAAACCTTGTTTTTCACTGTTAAATTCATATAGCATGGTTTAAAGACACTTCCTTCTCCTTCTTACACCTCCACCTTGCCAAATCAAGTGCTCACCTACCCCATTCACTCTAGGCCTTGCGAAATCATCCCTTGGTTGAACCTATCTTGGCCACTTAGGGCCTTCAAAATCTCTTTTTCCAAAATGTAAAGCTATGCTCTAGGTCGTACGCAAAAATTAGTGAAGGTTCGGTTAGATTTGGTTAGCTTTTAGGTGAGTAAAACTAACTAATTTATCTAAAGTTTTTAACTTTAAATAATGCTTGTTTGGTTGATAAATATGTTACTTGTGGTGATGAAATTGATGTTGATTTGCATATGTAATGCGTGCTTGTATGTGATGATTGAATTAGATTTAAAAATATAAGTCTAAATATTGTGAAAGTAGTGTAGGTTAGATATATACTTATGATTGTATTGTGATATGGTTATGTATGCTATGGACATGAATATGTAGTGATATGTTAGAAAAGTTAGCATTTTGACTTGTTAAAGCGAATTCGAAATCCTTTGGTCAAAACTTGTTTTTCTAACTTTATATATTTTTGAAATGTTTTTTATGAAGTTTCTTACCCTTACCTTTGTTTTTCAAAACTTTATTCAAAGTTTATAAAAGTAAGCAAAAAGTCAAAAGGTAGAGTTTTGAAAGTGATTTGTAGAATAAAATAAGTTTTGAAATTTATGGGTCACATAGCGATAGTCGCTATGGATGCAGTTCGTAAAACGAACTCTTTTTGCAAATTTAAAATGATTTTACTTAAGAATATTTTTGAAAAGTGTTTTCAAAACTTATATAAGTATTAAAAGTATTTATTTATTTAATGATTAATTAATTAATTAATTAAGAAAGGTAATTAGTACTTAATCATTATTAAAAAAGGCAATTAGTACTTAAGTATAAATTAGGTAAGTTAATTATAATTAGTTAATTAATAAAAAATTAATTACTATTTAATAATTTAAGGATCAATTATTATTAAATTAATAATTAAAGGATAATTATTATTAATTTATTATTTAAGAAAGGGTTTTATTATTTAATAAATTACTAGTCAAGTTAAGATTTAATTAAGACTTAGTTAAGATTTAATTATTCTTAAATGAAGGTTTAATTTACTGTTTAATTATTAATTAAGGATTAAAGTATAATTTAAGTATAAATGGAGGTTTAAGCATTATTTAATTATTATTGAGATTAATTAATAGTTAATTGCTTATTTAAAAGAATAATTATTATTTAATTATTTATTTAAATTTAATTATGGTTTATTGATTAATGAAATGTTCAATCATTATTAAATAAAGAGTTTAATTGCTATTAAATTACTGAATAAAGGTCTTTGATTTTAAATCACTTATTTCCAAAGGTCGATTTTTGTTTTAAAGCAAACTGTCTTTTAAAAGGATGTTTTAAATTCAAGGGATTTCTTGGTCGACTACCCTTAAATAACCCCAATTGAATATAAAATCCAATGACATATGTTTAGTAGAATAAAACACTGTTCTACCTAGCTGACATCTGTTAGCAGAATAAATCTTCGTTCTGCTATAATTCACTGAATAGATTATGTTTTGACATCTACTAAGAAAAAATTAAACCCAGTTCTACTATTATGTTAACTTGGACATTTAACTATATGTTGATTGATTGTTATTAGCTTATTCCCTTTAGATATCTGCTTGTTATGTAAACACCCATGATAAAATTGGAAAGTTAAACTTAATTAAATGTTAACCATCATGGTTGCTAAACCTCTTTTCGAACTTGTGAAGTCAAATATTTAAATTTTATCCTTTTTTAAAATGGTTTAAAGTTTATTATCATATTTAGACAATATATTTAAAGGATAATTAAGTAATTATTTTATTAAAATGTGTGAAGTTAATTTAATACTTTTTAAACGATTGTTTAAATTCATTATTTTGTTCGTGAGATTTAAAGGTAATTAAATGAAGGATGTTTAAAAAATAACTTGTTTATTTAAAGGTGATTTACATAACTAATGTTAACAAAGGAACTTTATTGATTAAAGTTTATTAAAGAAATTTTGTTTAAATAAAGGGAGTTTTAAAAGGAATTCTATAAATTGAAAAGAAATCTTGAAATTTGGGAAAGAGCTTTTATAAATGATTTTAGATATTTATAAAAGGGTTTTGTAAATGATTTTGATATTTATAAAAGAGTTTTATAAATAAATTTCTAGATTTATAAAGAGTGTTATAAAAGGATTTGGATATTTAAATAAAGGGGATTTCATAAAATGAAAGAGTTTTATTTAAAAAGGATTTATGGTAGAAATTTATAAAAGAAATTTGATATTGGATTTCCCTTAACTAACCTTCTTAATTATTGTGGTGTGGAAATTTCGTTCCATACTTAACACCGAAAGAATTGTGTTTGGGGTTATCCTTATCCCTAATTAAGATAACTTTTGTTTATGGTCCTTTAATATGACCTTGAAATAAGAAATCTTTCATAATATTTGGTGAATATACTTATGCCGGTGAGACAAGTATATGAATATTTTGATAAATATTCTAAAGGGAGTTTTAATAAATGAACGATTATTTAAAATGAGGCGTGCTATGGGTAATTAAACCTCTGGATTATTGGTCGTTTGTTTGTTTGATAGTTAAATAACCGACAAATCTGGACCAAAATGTAACTATGGAAATATCTAGGAGAAACACGTGGGTTATATGACATGGTTATCTTCGATGATGTTGTACTGTGCGTATAAATCTTGTTTGTTCTCCTAGGACAAATGATAAGGAAATCCATTCACTCAATGGCTGGGAGGTGATCTCTGCTCTTATTCATTGTCAGTTTATTTCCAAAAGAACAAAGATTGAGTCGAGAATTATCGATTGTAGTTACGAAGATACTAGGATCAGATATATTTTCCGAAAACCATTTCGAACCAACATATGCGTTCGAGTGGAAGATATCTTGAGGATGATTGAAGATGGAGCTTTTAAAGTGCAAGGGCTACTTGCTACTAATCTTGAGGGTGATTCCAAAATGGATGTAATAGATGTAGTGCCTTCGGTTTCGTTTAAACCTAGAATGAACTTGTATGGATAAATGCTAGCATTGCATCTCTGCCTGGAGAGCAGTGTTAGAATTCCAAGAGGAAATAGTAGGAGCATAGCCTCTCAAGCCTCACAACCTACGAATGGCTAAAATAGGGGATTTCGTAAGGCTATATGGGTCATGCCCATTAGCGTATGGTCATCCCTTCTCTAGATTGAGATTATCTCTTTTATGTATGCTTTGGGGCCCATTTGGTTGTTCAATCGCAACCTAGGGATCACATTTTTCTACAGATGTACATTTCGGAAGGTAGTCCCTTACCTTTCCATTTGTTGGAATCCATTCTTCAATAAGCGCCTTTGATTTTTGATTGTATTTTTGTTGTGATGTACACACATCACAGATACTTGATTATTGATATTTTAAACCCATAGACATTATTATAATATCACTAGATTTTTATAATAAAAATGGTTTCTCATTCGTATTTATGTGCAGTGTGGTCTTACGAGATACCTTTTATTTTGAAAAAAGTTTTCAAATGTAGAAATTAATATGATTTGATTAAGCTTTCTCATGCTTGTTTACCAGACTGATCCGGGCCTTATTTCTTATAATGCTCGGGTCAGCCCAAGCATATTTTCTAGATTTAGCTGGATGCTTTGGAGATTTCAAGTGATGAGCTAGATTTTCCAAGACGTATTTACATATCTTATATTCTTCCACTGTATTCTATTTTATTCTTGTTTGTATTTATCAGCAATTGTAAGGACATGCTGTTATAACTGTCGAAGCTGATAAAAGGTTAGATTACTTTGATGTTGTATATAGTAAAGTTATTTCCTTTTTTTAAAGCTCTTGTGTATATTATATATTTCTCGTCATGATGTGAGATTATGTTCTGTCTTTTTCTATCTTCACCCCAAATGACATGTCTTTCGGACATTTACATGATCGGCACACGAATACCGAGGATGTATTATGTGTCGTCTTTAGGTGTAAAAAGGGCAGATCATTACAGTTGGTATAAGAGGTTAGATTGAGCGAACACCTAGGCTTTGGTGGGGTAAACTCATTATAGATAGGTATAGTAATGTCCTAGAATGAGTAATTCATTAGAGATGGGATTAGTAATATGCCAGAATATTTTGATTCAAATATCTTCACACATCTTTTATTCTAATAAGTTTATGACGCTTTAGATACATATTTTAATTGAAAGAAAGGGTATCATATAATGAGAATATTTTTAGATCTGGAGATTTGGAAGCTTAGAGGTAAGTGGAAAATTATGTATTTTATACAAATATTGGATTTATATCGTATGTGAATATGTTTCTTTTATGCCTGTATATAAATTGTATGCTTAAATATATATAAAATAAACTTGAATTTCTTGCCTACATATTCAATAGATTGCTAACTTTGATTTAATGATGTATACACCTAGATCTGGAATGTAAGGGTGAAAAAGTCCCTAAAAGTTATGGAATAATATGTATGTATGTATGTAAAAGATTGTATGTTAATTTCAGATTTTGTTATTTGAATGTTATAGGTTGTTAAACTTAAATTGAAGATGTTCTTAATTTGATTAGGATTTAAGCTTATATTTAATTTATTGGAATGAAGAATGTTTATATGTGAATTTCTATAGATTATCCAACTCTACAATTATTTATGAAAGCGTGTCGTTTGAAATAATATGCCTAGAGGAAATAGATGTGCAGAATAGGAATGTTTTCCATATTTTGTGCTATCTTTCAAGATAAAAAAAAGTAATTCCTCGTAATTCCGAATACAGAACAATTCCTCTTTTTAAATAATCTATAGGAAATTACAGTGATAACATTTCCTTCTTGAGAAGGATACGATTCCAATGCATTAAAATATAGAAATCCCTAAATGTATAACTTAAGTGTTATAAATAGAAATACTAAGAAAATCCTGTGTCGATTAAATATATATAATTAAATATAAGTTAGGCAGTAAATAATAAGAGCTAAAATTTGTATAAGATGATAAAATAATAAATAGGTAAGTTAGAGTAATCAAGTAAAAAGGGGCATTAATTGAAAAGAAGCAATGGATGATACTTAAAGACATTAATTGAAAAGAAGTTGTGACTTATACTTAATTGTATTAATTGATAAAGAAGCAGTAAATGATACTTAATGCATTAATTGAATAGAAGCAGCAAATGATATTTAATGACATTAATGAAATAAGAAGTAATTTCATGGCTAGTAAATGAATACTAATAATTGAATTTAGGAGGCATGATAATTTTCCAGTTGAAATTATATGGCCTCAAAAATACGTTTACGACGGGTGTAAATTATTGGGCTTAGCCCAATACTTATATTAGTTATAAAATACTTGGTTTAGTATAGGTTGTGACACGAGGTCAGTAATGTTACATAACGAAAGTCTACCCTCCACATGGGGCTACCAGTAGTTGTGTATACATTGTAGTGATGGGGGACATTTCTAACTGTAGGACCCGTAGGAATATACGTTCGCGTATAGGTTTATGGAATATACCATAGTGGTTTTCCTGGGATTTGAAGTCTTAAATGGCCAATTTGGGTCTGCTTCAATTCTAACATGAGGTACTAAGTAACTAGGTGGGCATTTCCTTGATTTGTAGTAGGAAATCTAAATTGGACGATGGGTGAAAATTCGACGCTATGTAAGCACTGTCGGTACTACATAATGTAAGGATGTACACATTAGGTCGAGAGCACCATCGATCTAGAGCAGTCATTAGAGAGATTTAGGTTACGCCTAGAAATGGACTACACTTCCTTCTAGTGCAGGTTTCATATGGTATATGTAATTGCCTTTATGACGACCCATATTTTGGAAGGTTTAAATCGACAATAATCTACATATGTCCAACTTAAACAATCCAGAACATAGATAATCAATGAGGTTAAATAAGAAAAATTAGAAAAGAAGAAGAAAAACAAACATAGAATTTCACAACAGAAACGATAAATATAATAATCAAATAACAGTTCATGAAGCTATTTATATCATACATTTGGTTATAATCTATACAACATTTATCAGAGTTATATATACATCAGGGATAAATGAACAATACAGCAGAATAGCATGATGCAGAGAATAATAATAGTAATAATATACCAACTTCATCTTCGACCTCCAAAAAATAATCTTCAATACGCTGAAAAAACTCAAGACTAACCCGAGCGTAATTAAAAGACAAAACACTCGAGTCAGGACTAAAATACTCTTATGTAAGTCAAATCAATATCACAAAACATGAGTGCAATAACTTAAGAGATGTTACGGTATTTTCCATCTCCTAAGGATCCGTTAAACTATCTATATGTAATAGTGTACGCTATAATAGATAATGTTTATCAGTAAAATAAATATCAAAATAGCGTTAAGGCTTTACATTATCCCCCTTAACACATTTTTATAGCATGTAGTCTATGCAGGTCCTGTAACACAACCAGTAACATCGGTAGCCAGTGAGTTCCCTATAGGTACAGTAGTAAACCAAAGTCGTAATGGGCTTGTATAAGGATAAATATGACAAGGCACGTGAGGCAATGCCCAAGGTAGGATTCTACAAGTTCACCATTTTTGGCTGGTCGTAACCCATCCGTGGCCGACCGCGACAATCAATCCAAACAAAAAAGGTGCACCCATTGAATACGAAATCACAATAGTAATACGAGGGATCAACGTCACTAGAGGTAGCTAACCTTATTGGCCAGACATAGGTGTTGGAACATAGGTTTTGATTGTTGACAAGACACAACAATTCACGAATATACGACTACGATAACATCCAGACTCATCGGCTCAATATATGGTTTGTATAGTTATATATTTTAACAAGAGTCATCAAATGTGTATATAGAGTCTAGTTTAGTGCTTTTTTAAAATCTATCCTCAAGAAAACACAACACAAACACATCTCGATTCTTTGAAAAATGGCTTGTATGTGCTGCTAACATACAACCAGTCGACTGGCAGTTTTGCCCAGTTGACTGGTCTGCACATACATGCACATTTGTGCACGACTTCTTTACATGATATTACTTTTCAGTCGACTGACCATTTTCGACCAGTCGACTGACCTGAATCTAACAGTCATATTTTCAAAAGATACGTTTTCTCTACGAAGGATTGCGATCAATTTCTGAATGGGAATAGTTGCTTCTCTTCGTCGGAACTCTTCATCAATGGCAGCAACTCTCTATTTTCTATATATACTTGTTTCCAAACATTCTACAATCATCGAAATCATTCTAACTACTCTCTATTACTTTTGTGCTCTTATATTCTTGCATTCTAACAGCATTCTATATCTAATTGCTTTAAATCTCTGAATTACTTACATATTCCTTGATTCTAAGCAATATCTTCCTTTCTTATTCTCACATACATTTCAAATACTTGAGGATTTGATTATAGGAAGGGTGTACTTCAAGACATATCTGTGTTATCAAGATCATACTTGTCAACAAAGTTTTTTCTGTATCAAGTAGAAGTCATGTTCGGTTGCTCAGGCAGAAAGTCCTCTTCGACTGCTAAGGCAAAATCCTGTTCCGCTGCTCAGGTCCCTGTTCTGCTGCTCAAGGGTTGTATAGACCTATTCCTCCGGGTTAAGTGAGGGTTGTTGTTTTAGTGAAATTCCAGAAGGAGTCTGGGAATGGACGTGAGACGGTGCTCCGAACCAGTATAAAAATCTCTGGTGTCATTTTTCTTTACTGCTATTATTATTTTCTACACTAGTTATTTTTATACTCATATTCTGCATCAGTAGATAACTTAGTTTATATCGCATTGCCACTACATTTACATTGTTTACAACTGTTGGCCATTTCGATCCTATAGCACAGTCTTTTCATTTGGTATCAGAGCATTAGAGCACTTTCATTTGGTATCAGAGTCTGGAATTCTATCGATCGTCACAACATCATAGAATAATGACCAGAAAACGATCTAGTCGAAAAACAACAGGCAAATTCCCTGTCAAAGCCACTAGTGAGGACTACAAAAAGGTACTTTTCTAATTTAAAATTTTTAGGAAATGGTAATAATGAATTAGTTAGCATATGCGATAAAATCTCAAAACTTAATTTTCTTATTTTAGAAAAGATGAAATCAATCAAAGTTGAAAATGAGAAATTGAAAAATGAGAAATTAGATTTAGAAAATCAACATGGTATTTTAAAAAATAATTTTGAGGCTCTTAAAGATTTTCTAGATGAACAAAATACTATGTTTGAAAAAGAAAAAGAAATTTTTTCAACAGAAATTACGGATTTGAAAGACAAAATGATTTATTACAATCATCTTTAGATAATTCAGAATCTCGAATTTTTAGTCTCGAAAATGAGAACTGTACGTTAAAAAAGGAGAATTTTGAATTAAACAAGCAAATTGATATTTTGAAAGACAGTGATATTTCTTTTGAAAATAATAATTGTGACTTTAAAGCTAAATTTGATAAACTTAACACTGAAGTCACAAAATTTAATAAAGGTCAAAATGATTTAAACATGATTTTATCTAGTTCTAGACCTTTACATGATAAAAGTGGTTTAGGATATAATAAAACTAATCGTAGAAATAGCACTAGATACGCTTTCATGTATAATAAAAATGTTAGTGCTAGTACTAAATTTCGAGTAAAGTCTAAATCAAATTTTTATAGAAATTCAAATACTGTTATGACCAATAATGTTTATAATTTCTCTAGAAGTACAAAATCATTGATGGGAAATATGAATAAAAATTATCTAAGTATTTGAGTTCCTGTTAATTGGAAAAATAGAGCTAAATACATTGATGATTATTTTGATATGGTAGTTAATAATGAAAATTATATTTATACAGGTTCAACCACACCCAAATGGGTATGGTTTCCTAAAAATTAGGAAATTATAAGAACCTTGGGTATCGCATGCTTTCAATGTTAATTTTTTTCTGATACCTTACATTATAAGTCGTAGTTATTTTGTTTTATATTGTTCTATGTTAACACTTATGTAAAATATAATTTATATCATCATATAAACTCTCCTTTTTGCCGATGAAAAAGGGGGAGAAAGATATTGCTCTAACACTCTTTGCAGGAATAAACAATGTAAGCATAGATTAAGGGGGAGAAAAGATTTATTATTTATAGGAATATATAGCATAGATTTAGGGGGAGAAATCTATAGCACAATTACAGGAATATATTCAGTGGGAGAGATAAGATCAACAAAGTTTGTCAAAGATTCGTTCGTAGCAAATGAAGTTATCATCATAAAAAAGGGGGAGAATGTTAGAACATAGGTTTTGATTGCTGACAAGACACAACAATTCACGAATCTACGACTACGATAACATCCAGACTCATCGGATCAATATATGGTTTGTATAGTTATATATTTTTACAAGAGTCATCAAATGGTATATAGAGTCTAGTTTAGTGCTTTGTTAAAATCTATCCTCAAGAAAACACAACACAAACACATCTCGATTCTTTGAAAAATGGCTTGTATGTGCTGCTAACATACAGCCAGTCGACTGGCAGTTTTGCCAAGTCGACTGGTCTGCACATACATGCACATTTGTGCACGACTTCTTTACATGATATTACTTTTCAGTCGACTGACCATTTTCGACCAATCGACTGACCTGAATCTAACTGTCATATTTTCAAAAGACACGTTTTCTCTGCAAAGGGTTGCGATCAATTTCTAAACGGGAATATTGCTTCTCTTCATCAGAACTCTTTATCAATGGCAGCAACTCTCTGTTTTCTATATATACTTGTTTCCAAACATTCTACAATCTTCGAAATCATTCTAACTACTCTCTATTACTCTTGTGCTCTCATATTCTTGCATTCTAACAGCATTCTATATCTAATTGCTTTGAATCTCTGAATTACTTACATATTCCTTGATTCTAAGCAATATCTTCCTTTCTTATTCTCACATACATTTCAAATACTTGAGGATTTGATTATAGGAAGGGTGTACTTCAAGAAATATGTGTTATCAAGAACATACTTGTCAACAAAAAAATTTCAGTATCAAGTAGAAGTCCTGTTCGGTTGCTCAGGTAGAAAGTCCTCTTCGACTGCTGAGGCGAAATCCTGTTCCGCTGCTCAGGTCCCTGTTCTGCTGCTTAAGGTTTGTATAGACCTATTCCTCCGGGTTAAGTGAGGGTTGTTGTTTTAGTGAAATTCCAGAAGGAGTCTGGGACTGGACGTAAGACGGTGCTCCGAACCAGTATAAAAATCTCTGGTGTCATTTTTCTTTACTGCTATTATTATTTTCTGCACTAGTTATTTTTATACTCATATTCTGCATCAGTAGATAACTTAGTTTATATCGCATTGCCACTAAATTTACATTGTTTACAACTGTTGGCCATTTCGATCCTATAGCATAGTCTTTTCAATAAACTCCTGTTTTAGTCATTTTAATTATGACACGAGTGTCAAAGCTATCCATCATCGTTCTCTTACTTCATTCCAGTAAACGTCGCCAATTCAACCGCTACATTCTGGATATCATCCACCGCGTACACGGTTGTCAAAGTGGTTCCAATATTGATAGAGAGTATGCCAATAAGAGGCTCCGGTCTCTTTAACAACCAAACGTCGTTTTACACACGGGTTGGTTCTTTTACATAACGAAAACAATTCGTACTTGATATCAAAATATCATATTCGTTTCAAAATTAAATCCATTTCAAAATCATCATATTCGCTTCAAAAATCAAATCCATTTCGAAATCATCATATTCGCTTCACAAATTATATTTTACTTCAAAATATCAATTCAGTTCGATATATCGATTTCACTAAAAAAATTGATTCGAGTTACAATTTAGGTTATAACTTCACTTTAACCCAATTCGCATTTAACTCCAAGAGTTAAATATAAACATTTCACCCACTGATCAGTTTGAATTTTTAGAAAATAGTTTAAATAGTTTTAAAATAGTTAAATAGTTAAAATAATTTAGTAGAAAGTAGTTTGAGTATTAAAAATGGTTTATATAGTAAAAGAGTTTGGAAAATCAAAATAATTTAAATATTTAAAGAATACAGATTTTTAACAATTTGTACTAAAAATATTTATTTAAAAATAGTTTCAAAGTCAAACCGGTTCACTTTCCAAAATTTCCCAATTCAAATCAATTCCAATTTCCATTTCGATTTAATCGATTTAATTTTGATTTCAAATCGAATTTTACTACGATTCCAAATAAATTTCAGTTCCAATTCCAAATTAATTTCAATTCCAATTCCAAATTAATTTAAATTCCAATTCCAAATTAATATAAATTCCAATTTCAAATTAATTTAAATTCCAATTGAAAATTAAAACCATTTCGATTTATATCAATTTCGAGTTCGATTTTTCAAAATATCGATTAAAACACGTAAATCAAATTTACTTTCAATATTCGATTAAAAATCCAAATCTCCAAAGATAATTCAATTCCGAGCTCAATTTTTGAAATATCGTTTTATATCACTTTTACTTAGCAATACTCAAAATTCGAATAAAAGTCCAATATTTTAAAACAAATCAATTTCTGTAATTCACGTCATATTTCGATTATAACTTTAAAAATCTCAACTTCGATTATTTAAACAATTTCGTTTACCAAATTTAAAATTCAACCTATCGAGCTCCAGTTCGAAAATAGTTCGATTTCCATAAATTTGATTTTATTTCTTCAAAATCAAAATCAATTTAAATAATTTTAAATCAAAATCTTAAAATCATTTAGTTTAACCAATCCGGTGTCTGTATATAATTCTTTGTCCTATGGCCAAGTGAAACAATTATTTCAATTTAATTCCAGGGATGGATATATATCATTTCGATCCAAAATAAATGCCATAGGTATATATCATTTCAACATATTTCTTAATTTATTCGAAATAATCCAATTTACAGTTTTATATACAGTAAATAATATACAAGATGATACCATGATATATCAAATTAAATAAACATCCAAATATCAACCAATAGCATCCATCACAACCAATCATCCAACTGTCAAAAAAAATCCACAACAATTTCATAATTATTAATATCGGGTATTTTACGAGCAATTAAATTCTAATTCAAATTTAACTATCAATTCAAATTCTATCAATTAATTCAGATGTCCATTTAGATATCAATTAAACTTATCAAATAACAACCAATAAATTTAAACCACTTCACAATATAAATTTAAGTAACATAAAAATTATTTCAGTCAATTGTGAGCGTAAAAACACTCACCTTTAATTTATCGACGATTTAAAATCCAAATAAAGGACCAAATTTGAACAGTCTCAGAATACATCCAAACCAGTTCTATAATGTCTGAAATTTTGATACAAACGCAACGGAGAAAACCACGCGTGAATCCGAACTCGTATGCAAAAGTTACGCGAGTTAGAAGATTTAAATTTTAGTATAAAATAATTTATTAAATAATAATAAAAAAAATACGTACGCTTCTTCCCTAACAGCCATGAACGAACAAACCCATCCACACGACCATTTTGCTTCCATACACACGTGATTTTTGTCGACCGGAGTTCGATCTGGACGTCCCCTCGCGAGCGTCGCCGCCTCTTCCACTTACGCCAGAGATGCGGCCCCCTACAAGCTCTCGAATCGCATGCAATAACCCAAAATTCACGCGACCTTCCAAGCCAGATCTCGGCGAATTCGTGACGCTTGGGTGCGAATTAACCGTTGGATGTGTAGAGTTCGTTGGGCTCTGCAACTTTGCTTTTGGAAGTTTTTGATTTCGTTGAACGGATTGAGAGATATCAAGGAGAGAAGAAGGTGCATTTTCGGCCATTAAAAGAAACCGGCAGCTAGGGTTTTAGAATAAAATAATAATATTTTCTTGATATGCGTGCCGTATTTATATAGTCAGGTCCAAAATCGTCCAAACTCCAATCGAGGCGTGCCGCCTAACGTTTAAAATGTTTTACCCCCGTTCCGAACGTAATGGAACTAGTCCCGAGGCCTAATTCGATCGTATGTGGAAGATAGCTTTTCGAAGTCAAATTAGTTTATCAAATTCCTTAAATTGATTTCTACGCGTTTCAGGCTCGCACGGCCAAATGACAAGTCCGATCGCTATGAAACTTGAAATCCTACCATAGCTCACTATTACGGATCCGATGAAACTAGTTTCGTCGAAATCTAAGACAATTGCCAAAATGGCTATTTTTACTCGTCAATTAAAATATAAAATTTTCAATTTTTAATTATTCACTTTTAAATCCAATTTTAAATGTTAACCATCTTCATTGTTCAAATAAAATTTAAATCAACTTCCGACATCATTTTCAATCATATTAAATTCAGAATTCAATTATTTACATAATTCAACATAAATTTAAACAATTTAATTACCCGATAAATTGATATTAATAAATCCTCAAATTTCAAATAAATTTTAATTATCAACATTATTTTATTTCTAACTAAATAATTCACATTTATTATTCAACTTCAGTAAATGATTATGAACACAGTCAATACATAGAATTTATTTCAATACTTGTTATCACCAAAATCTTCGAAATTAGTTATTTCAAAGTTTTATTCAAGTTCATATTCAAATAAATTACACTAATAAATTATTAAATTTTATTTCTAACCATTTTAATCCTAATAATTACATTAAAATTATTAAATTAAAATAGTTAAAATTACGGGTCGTTACATACTCCCCCACTCAAAACTTTTCGTCCTCGAAAATGCGTTAAGTATAGAATTTAGTATACAATATATTTTCTCAAAATAATTAACTTATAAACATAAACATCTTATTTGAAAAACAATTAATAAGCTTCTACTACGCCACTCCGATATTGGTTTTACGGAAAATATAACTTAAATATAAAAACAAGCTATAAAATTTTCAAAACTTCAAAAAATTTCTAACTCCTGAATTTACGGAAAATTTCGGCCGAGTCTCCTTTGCGCGGCCCGATCGAAATTTTTTACAATATAATATATAACACAAATATACCTAATATTTATCAAATATACATCTAATCTTAATGATGAGGCATCCCGAAGGGTAAAAATATAAAATCGTGGTATGTAATCTGAGATACGTACCTTATTATTATTAATACGAGCGAGTTCGCTCGTATTAAGCAAGCAAAAGCAACATACTACGTAAACAAGCTCCAAAAGCTAGCATACACCATCCATACCTACTAATCACTCAATAACCAAATGGGAACATATATATATAAAGAGTAAAATCGATATATAACATGGATTATGCAATAACCATAAACGAATATAGCAAACACAACAACACAAACATCCAATAATAATATCCATCCAATCTTATTCACAACAGTACCAATTTACACTTCCCAATGTCAATATTCAGTTTATTACACTTTCATTTCCTATCAATATTAAATTGATATACTTTTATTTCATTGACATTTATTTTATCTACATACAATTTGTTTGCTTTCAATTTATTCACATGGATTTATATTCAATTTATTCGCTTTTAATTTTACATTCAACTAATTTGGTTTCAATCCATTTTTATTTAATCAACCAATATTCATTGCATTCACATTTGATTGATTACAATTTAATGTATTTACATTCAATCGATTTACTTTTAATTGTTTACCTTTGTTTCATCCACATTTAATTGGTTTACATTCAATTGATTTCTTTCAATTTATTAACATTCGTTACAAATTTATTATAGAAATTCCAATTGTTTCACTTTTTGTTTAACCTATTTCAGATAAATTCATTTATGAACCATTTATAAAATTATTCCACTTAACCTTGCTTAAGTTAATTTTTGTTTTATTTCCACTTAGTATATCCTTTTTTACATACTAACATCATTTATAAATCATCTAAGTTTATTATAAATATTTTATACAACACAACTCACGTTTATTATTATTCTCCATATCTTAAGTTATTATTAATTCATCGATTCGCTTTCTTTATTCAAATTCATATTATTAATTTACTAAAGAAAATTTTATTTTATAAATCAATTCATATTAAAAAAATATTCTCAAAGTCAATTTCATTCAACCTATTAAGTTAATTTCCATTTTATAATTTATTTCATTTCTTATTTCATTATTCAATTAGTCAACATTTGATTTATTTAAAACTCACTCCACTTGTATTCAATTTATTTACATCCAAATTAAATTAAATTCAATTGCTCATATTAATTTTACTTACACTCATTTATTTTTATTCAATTTCTTCCACAATTCAAATTTCATTTTATTTTATAATTCAAGTTATATTCATTCTATTAATTCATTTATAGCCTAAGTGGAATTAATTCACTTTACTAATTTATCTAGTTATATTCAAATCCAATTCAATTCATTTAATCTTTATTAAATTAAACTTTATTTCATTTTATCCATTTTTCGGTTTATTTAACTTTATTTAAGCTAAACTTTTTTTTCATTATCAATCATATTCAACAAATTTAAATTTTGCTTTAGCTTAATATTTATCAAATCTATAAGTTATACTAACTTATTCGCTTAAAATTTCCTTTTAGTATATATATTTTTTCATTTCAAATACAATTCATTTTTATTTAAGCTTTCATGAGTTAACTATATTTTATTTACTTCATTTCACTAACTCAATCAATTTAACATTTCTTAAGTTAATTATTTTATTTCATTTCTCGAATTCAAATTTCTTTTATCTACTTAATTAAAATGTTTAATCATTTTAAGAATTTTAATTTTACCTTCCTGTTCAAATCTATAAGTTATATCTTATTTTAATCTGTACTATTTTCAATTATAAGTTCAAACCTATTTTCATATACTTATCAAATCATACTTAGAACATATTTTTTCACAATCAAACTTGTTTTAATCGAAAATAAATTTCTTTTGGTAGCAATTCTCACTTAGAAACTCGAAAATGAATATTGGCGATGCTGCAGTCATCCCCAGAATTATTTCCCAACGACCAAAGCGAGTTTAATGCTTTTATTTCTTCAAAAATCCTTTCAAAATATTTTTCTAGTCAAAACTCTTTCAATAATATTAATATTAATTTTTTAAAGTCTTCAAAAACAATTTTGAAAACAAAAGGATTTTAAATTCTAAAATTCTCAAATTTTCTTTTCTTTTATTTATCATTTCTATAAAATTTCCTTACCTTATTACCAAACTAGTTCATTAATTTACAACTTGATCATTTTACTAATTCTTATTTTAATTGATTTCAATTCAATTTAATTATCAAATGCTTCATAAAATAAAATTCATTAAGTATTCGTTTTATTTTAATTCAACCAATAATCGATGATAATTAAATATTATCATCTCCTAACAACAATTTCATTAAAAATTATCATTATATATATAATATAATTTAGGAAAAATTATTTCATTTATCCTATTTTAAAACAATATTATGTCGACTTGCCTCGTTTAAGTGTTTAGAAACCCCTATCGATAACACGGTGTCCCGCACATCGACTAGAATTCATAAAAAACTCAATGGATAAGTAAACACAATATAAAACATTTTATATCACTAACAAGTGCGCTCTCTCATATATATACACTCAAATAGACTCATTCTAGGGTATTACTACTCTATCTTTAATGAGCCAAACTCCACAAAGCCATGGTTATCGCTAAACCAAAGCTCTGATACCAACTGTGACGACCCACATTTTGGAAGGGTTAAATCGACAATAATCTACACATGTCCAACTTAAAGAATCCGGAACATAGATAATCAATGGGGTTAAATAAGAAAAATTAGAAAAGAAGAAGAAAAACAAACAAAGAATCTCACAGCGGAAACGATAAAATATAATAATCAAATAACAGTTCATGCAGTTGTTTATATCATACATTTGATTATAATCTATACAACATTTATCAGAGTTATATATACATCAGGGATAAATGAACAATACAGCAGAATAGCATGATGCAGAGAATAATAATAGTAATAATATACCAACTTCATCTTCGTCCTCCAGAAAATAATCTTCAGTACGCTGAAAAAACTCAGGACTGACCCGAGCATAATAAAAAGACAAAACACTCGAGTCAGGACTAAAATACTCTTATGTAAGTCAAATCAATATCACAAAATATGAGTGCAATAACTTAAGAGATGTTACAGGATTTTCCATCTCCTAAGGATCCGTTAAACCATTTATATGTAATAGTGCACGATATAATAGATAATGTCTATCAGTAAAATAAATATCAAAATAGCATTAAGGCTTTACATTATCCCCCTTAACACATTTTTATAGCAAGTAGTCTATGCAGGTCCTGTAACACAACTAGTAACGTCGGTAGCCAGTGAGTCCCCTATAGGTACAGTACTAAACCAAAGTCGTAATGGGCTCGTATAAGGATAAATATGACAAGTCACATGAGGCAATGCCCAAGGTAGGATTCTAGTAGTTCACCATTTCTGGCTGGTCGTAACCCATCCGTGGCGGACTGCGACAATCAATCCAAACGAAAAAGGTGCACCCATCGAATATGAAATCACAATAGTAATACGAGGGATCAACGTCGCTAGAGGTAGCTAACCTCTTTGGCTAGACATAGGCTTCTGTTTTAGTCATTTTAATTATGACACGAGTCTTAAAGCTATCCATCATCGTTCTCTTACTTCATTCCAGTAAACGTCGCCAATTCTACCACTACATTCTGGTTATCATCCACCACGTATACGGTTGTCAAAGTGGTAACAATATTGACAGTGAGTATGCCAATAAGAGGCCCCGGTCTCTTTAACAACCAAACGTCGTTTTACACACTGGTTGGTTCTTTTACATTACGAAAACAATTCATACTTGATATCAAAAAATCATATTCGCTTCAAAAATCAAATCCATTTCGAAATCATCATATTCGCTTCACAAATTATATTTTACTTCAAAATATTAATTCAGTTCGATTTATCGATTTCACTTCAAAATTTGATTTGAATTATAATTTAGGTTATAACTTCACTTTAACCCAATTCACATTTAAATCCAAGATTTAAATACAAACATTTCACCCTCTGACCAGTTTGAATTTTTAGAAAATAGTTTAAATAGTTTTGAAATAGTTAAAATAATTTAATATAAAATAGTTTGTGTATTAAAAATGGTTTATATAGTAAAAGAGTTTGGAAAATCAAAATAATTTAAATATTTAAAGAATATAGATTTTTAACCATTTATACTGAAAATATTTATTTAAAAATAGTATCAAAGTCAAACCGGTTCACTTTCCAAAATTTTCCAATTCAAATCAATTCCAACTTCCATTTCGATTTAATCGATTTAATTTCGATTTCAAATCGCATTTTACTTCGATTCCAAATAAATTTCAATTCCAATTCCAAATTAATATAAATTCCAATTTCAAATTAATTTAAATTCCAATTCCAAATTAAAGCCATTTCGAGTTTGATTTTTCGAAATATTGATTACACACTTAAATCAAATTTACTTTCAATATTCGATTAAAAATCCAAATCTCCAAAGATAATTCAATTCTAAGCTCAATTTTTGAAATATCGTTTTATATTACTTTTACTTAGCAATATTCAAAATTCTAATAAAAGTCCAATCTTTTAAAACAAATCAATTTCTGTAATTCACGTCATATTTCGATTATAACTTAAAAATCTCAACTTCGATTATTTAACCAATTTCGTTTACCAAATTTAAATTTCAACATTTCGAGCTCTAGTTCGAAAATAATTTGATTTCCATAAATTCGATTTTATTTCTTAAAAATCAAAATCAATTTAAATAATTTTAAATCAAAATCTTAAAATCATTTAATTTAACTAATCCGGTGTCCTATATAATTCTCTATCCTATGGCCAAGTGAAACAATTATTTCAATTTAATTCTAGGGATGGATATATATCATTTCAATCTAAAATAAATGCCATAGGTATATATCATTTCAACATATTTCGTAATTTATTCGAAATAACTCATTTTACAGTTTTATATACAGTAAATAATATACAAGATGATAGCTTGATATATCAAATTAAATAAACATCCAAATATCAACCAATATCATCAATCACAATCAATCATCCAACAGTAAAAAAAAATCCATAACAATTTCATAATTATTAATATCAGGTATTTTACGGGCAATTAAATTCTAATTCAAATTTAACTGTCAATTCAAATTCTATCAACTAATTCAGATGTCAATTAAACTTATCAAACAACAACCAATAAATTTAAACCACTTCACAATATAAATTTAACTAACATAAAAATTATTTCAGTCAATTATGAGCGTATAAACACTCACCTTTAATTTATCGACGATTTGAAATCCAAATAAAGGCCCAAATTTGAACGGTCTCAGAATGCAGCCAAACCTATTCCATAATGTTTGGAATTTTGATACGAACATAATGGAGAAAACCGTGTGTAAATCCGAGCTCGTATGCAAAAGTTACGCGAGTTAGAAGATTTAAATTTTAATATAGAATAATTAATTAAATAATAATAAAAAAATACGTACGCTTCTTCCCTAACAACCATGAATGAACAAAACCATCCACGCGACCATTTTTCTTCCTTACGCACACGATTTTTGTCGACCAGAGTTCGATCTGGACGTCCCCTCACGAGCGCCGCCACCCCTTCCATATACGCCAGAGATGCGGCCCCTCACAAGCTCTCGAATCGCGTGCAATAACCAAAAATGCCCGCGACCTTCCAAGCCAGATCTCGGTGAATCCGTGATGCTTCAGCGCGAATCAACCGTTGGATGTGTAGAGCTCGTCGAGCTCTACAACTTTGCTTTTGGAAGTTTTCGATTTCGTTAAACGGATTGAGAGATATCGAGGAGAGTGGAAGGTGCATTTTCGGCCATTAAAAGAAACTAGCGGCTAGGTTTTCAAAATAAAATAATAATATTTTCTTGATATGCGTGCCGTATTTATATAGTTTGGTCCAAAATCATCCGAACTCCAATTGAGGCATGCCGCCTGACATTTATAATGTTTTACCCCCATTCCGAATGCAATAGAACTAGTCCCGAGGCCTAATTCGATCGTATGTGGAAGATAGGTTTTCGAAGTCAAATTATTTTTTATCAAATTCCTTAAATTGATTTCTACGCGTTTCAAGCTCGCACGGTCAAACGACAAGGCCGATCGCTACAAAACTTGAAATCCTACAATAACTCACTATTACGAAGCCGATGAAACTAGTTTCGTCGAAATCCGAGACAGTTTCCAAAATTGCTATTTTTACTCGTCAATTAGAATATAAAATTTCCAATTTTTAATTATTCGCTTTTAAATCCAATTTTAAATGATAACCATCTTCATTGTTGTTCAAATAAAATTTAAATCAACTTCTAAAATCATCTTTAATCATATTAAATTTAGAATTTAATTATTTACATAATTCAACATAAATTTAAACATTTAATTACCCGATAAATCGATATTAATAAATCCTCAAATTTCAAATAAATTTTAGTTATCAACATTATTTTATTTCTATCTAAATAATTCACATTTATTATTCAACTTCAATTAATGATTATGAACACAGTCAATACATAGAATTTATTTCAATACTTGTTATCGCTAAAATCTTCAAAATTAGTTATTTAAAAGTTTTATTCAAGTTCATATTCAAATAAATTACACTAATAAATTATTAAATTTTATTTCTAACCATTTTTATCCTAATAATTACATTAAATTTAATAAATTAAAATAGTTAAAATTACAGGTCGTTACAACCTTAGAGTTTATTTGTTGTTGTTTGTTAGGAGGCGGGCTAGTTAACCCTTTAGATATGTCTTTGAAATAAGTTAGTAATATGGCTAGTTAGTTGTAATGCCATTATTAGGCACCAATGGAAGGTTCCTTGAAGAATGCGGGGTGCGTTGTATAGTTACAATACTAGCAGGGGATGTCTCCTTGTCCATTGGTGACATCGATGCTTGTGTGTGTGTGTATTTTATACCTCAGGGTAGGTTAAACGTATTATATGCATATGTAAAGTCAAAATGACTAATTTATGAATAATAGACATAACATGTAATAGAAACCAATCGGTATAAACTAGTGTTATGGATGAAGTATGAAATTTACCAGTCACCAGAATGTTGTTTGACCCCTTCCTCATTACAACCCATAAGATAGATTTAGAAGGACAGGTACTGGTACAAGGCGGGGATAGTGAGTTTGTAGATTCTCTCATTTATGCTCTGCACTGACAAGGGTGCTAGATATCTGAGGAATGTTATTGGTTCTAAGGTATTAACCTTAGTCAATATGTATATGTTTTATTATATTTTATTATTCTGTTGTGAGTTCATATAGATAGCTCTCTGGTATATTTATATTTATTACAAGTTACCAACACCAACGATTTGTACCATAATGGACTTTGGTTTTTCGATTTAGTCGAAATATCGAGCCCATAAGGTGCAGGTTGTTACACAACTTGCATGATAGATTTAGAGGGACATGCTACTGGTGCAAGATGGGAATAGTAGATGGAGAGGTCTTCTCATTCATGCTCGGTGCTGATAAGACAATTAGATATCTAGCGAATAATATTGATTACAAGGTAGTAGCCTTAGTCGATATATATGTTTTATTATATTTTACTATTCCGCTATGAGTTCGCTCTATGATATACTTATGTTTATTATAGGTTACAAACACCATCAATCCGTACCCTAATGGACTTAGGTTTCTATTTAGTCGAAATTCGGGCCCATTAAGGTACGGGTTGTTGCATTTGGTATTAGAGCTTAGGTTAGTCGATCATAGGAATTAGGACACATTGAGTGTACATATTTGTATTTTATTACCTATTATATATATACACACGCTAAACTCTATGAATTCTGACTATAGAAGTAGTGTGACCATATCCTAAAAGGATGGATATGGCAACTATGAGTTGGAACAATGAATAGAGTTATATTTTTGCGCTTACCCTGATTACTCTATGGAGTGTAGGCCGTACCATAAGGCGTTGACCAAGAAAAGCATGAGTATGACATAAAGAAGGATCCCTGAAGCTGGATGGTACTTGACTCCTTTTTTGGGCCTAGGCTGCCATATGATTGTGAATTTTGATGGATTGTAATTGATGACGTATACTTCATCTAGATAGATGGTAAGTAAGGACCTATTTGTTGCAAATATTCAGAGGTAAGTAGGAGTGAGTCAGTTCCAGCTAAATGGTATGTGTAAACCACCTCAAGATGATAGTAGGGTTTTGATATGTTCATAATGAAGATGGGCTAAGAATTTTTAGAAAAGAAGATAATTTCAAAAGAAATAACAAATAAGATCCATTTTCGAGTTTAACCCCATGTAAAGGAATTTGATAAAAGATTTTAAAATTTTCTTAAAATATTTGTATTGACTTTCAAAGAATTTATTTAAAAATAGAAGAACTCTATTGGAAAGTTTTTATTTTTGCAAGGCGGGTAAATAGTAAATTACTTCAAAACTACTTTAAGTGATTTAGGATGTGTAACAAGTGTTTGTGGATTCCTAAGGTACAATACCTAAGGATTCTTATCTAACATAATAGGTCAAACTACAATTCCAACCTCTCATTAACGATTGGCAATGTCCTTTGAATTATCCAAGAATACATATCATTACCATGCACGAGAGAGAACCCCAAAATACAAACTCGCAAAGGACTCATCGTATGCACCTACTGTCCACCTCTCTATTGTAGTGCCAGATGTCCTTTATGGCAGTCACTTACCATCCCTAAATCGGCATCCACCAGTACCATGACATGCGAGTACCGTGCGTACAAGAACTCCCGTTAGAATGGGGCTCACTCACCTAGTATCTCCATAAGTGTTGCGCCCCACCATGACGGAATGCCCCCTAGGTATCTACGAAATACATCGCCCTAGTCTACTCTGTAATCACATTTGGTTATGTAACTATTACCCAAGTCGTAATGACCTATAGTCCTTCGATATATATTACGTCCCTACCATTTCTTTATAGGGGATTTACGGCCCTATAGTTCTCATGATAAGGGTTTTATAGCCCTACCACTCTAGTCTATTCACCTAGCTTAGAAATAGGCTCAAACAATCAATTTTCTATTTATATAATTTTTATGCTAAATTATATAAATTTTTATTTTAAACTTGGGCCTCATGCCGAAGTTCAATCTGCACATTTTCCAATCGAACGATCGACCAAGACTTCCTTAGGTCTACTGCTATCGGTCGACCATTAGGGTATCCAGGTCGATTAGTCGCGAATAAAATTTGGGGATTCGACCATTTTTTAATGGTTAGTTGTTTTATAATTAATTTCGTTAATAACTGCAATTAATTAATTCCATTGCTCACTAATTTCCAGTTATTAATTTTCCAACTTTGATCAATTCTAGGGCTTATGAATTAGGGGTGCTAATTTGACATCATACAAGGTTTAATTAACTAATTAAATTCCCAAGTAGTGTAAATTGATTTCTAGGGTTTTATGGATCAAACTAGGGTTATTGATATCTCAAATTAAATTAACAAATTAAATTCTAGGGTTCTAACATATCAAATTTGGGTTTAACATATCAAATTAGGGCTCTAACATCCTAAATCATTTAAAATAGATTAAATTTAATTACACTAATCAAATTACCAAATTTGCAGCCGCTCACCTCAAGCCTAAGCTATAAATCTTGTGAATTTGGCCTCCCATCGATAGCTCTCCTTAATCTTCCCCTTGATTTCATTGCTCCTTACTTTGATTTTTGGTTTGGGTTTTTTAGAGTTTGAGAGATTAGGGTTTCAATAGAAATTTTGACATAGTAACGTTACTGTAAGTTTAAAACTAAAATTAGGGTTTAGGTTATGATGTTATTTATAGGGCTAGGCTCTCTCTAAGGATCCTTAGATCAATCTCAACTGTCATCTCAACCACTCATGTAACCCTTCTCTACTAAGCAACTAATCCTAGCCATTAAAACATGTCATAACGGAGCAAAACGCTCAGTTTTTATCAACACGGGTTGACTGCTTAGGGGCCTGGGTCGACTGATACCGGTTGACTTGGAACCCTTCTTGTCGACCAAATACTTGTAAATTTTTAAGTTTTTTTTCTAATTATGATTTAACTCCTGTAACTCCTCCATACTAACTCGGATTATGAAGTATTATGTATGAAAATCGTCCAAAAAATTGCTACGAACACAATGGTGCAAGTTTCATAACCAAATTCGGAAGCCTAGGATAAAATCCCTTTTTAATGTGAGTCGGCGAAATAGGGATCTTAAGGATAAATTAACACTAGAGGATGGTGAATAGTGTTTAATGGATTATATGAATATCTTCAAATTCTTAAGATTCTACTTGGAATGATGTAATTAACAATCACAGAAATAATCACAGACTCAAAGTACAGACAAAAGTAAATGCATGAAAGTAAAAAGGGAAAGAACACACCAGGATTTTATACTGGTTTGGAGTTACCCTACATTCAGTCCCGCACAATTCCCTGTATGGATTTCTTTTCAACTAGTAAATGCAAATACAATCTCGATTTCAACGCTACGAGACACACTCTCCAGAATTCCGACCTCTGGGTAGAGTCACTTGATTTCTGGGCTACAAGCACACCCACTAGATTTACGGGTTACTAAGCACACCCAATTGATTTTACAGGCTACAATCACACCTACTTGGATTTCAGGGATACCAAGCACACCATAGAGGATAAGAGTATGATTTGATAAAGTTTACAAACTCAGATCTTCGATCTTACTTACAATTGATCCTATAACTCTTGAATAACACTTTGATCTTGAGAGAGATGAGAGAAATCAGAGAGTAGATGAAGGGGAATCAAATTCGTAATAATTGAATTTGATTCTGGTTGAATTTCGACGGTTTTTTGGTAGAAATTGATTTAGAAACCAAAAGAGTGAAAAGAGGAGAGAAGAATAAGAAAGTAGTTAATGAAAATTTGTTTGGAAGTCTTGTATATATAGGGAAACAACGATCATGTCCATTTGGGAAGAGATACGATGAAAGACACTTCCATTTAAAGGCCACTATGTCGACATACATGGATAGGATATGTCGACATATCCCTTTGTATTTTGAAAAACACTTTAAAATTTATTTTGAAAATCCATTGCTCTATAAAATAATTTGATACTTTGTCGAATCGTTTAAATATAGTTTTTACACATTTTAATCAAAGTGTAACTTAATACAACTTTATAAAATAATTTTGAAAGATTTAATAAGAATATTCAACAATATATATACAAATCAATATAATTATAACTTATTAAAATACAAACAAAAATTCAATATATATATATATATACACATATAAACTTAAAATTTTTAAAATGATATCTTAATTGAAAATCATTTTTGAAAATATTTTGAAAAGATTATTTTAAAACCAGAATATTTGAAAAACAATTTAGAACAAAATTTAGAGAATGCGAGAGAGAACTGGAAAGTGCTATCAGGGTTTAAACATAAATTTTATGACTCTGTAACTTATCTGGAATATCTTGAAATCTTGAACACTTCAATACTCATGAGTCTTTATTCTTGAACTCTTGAAACTCTATATAAGCATCTTGAATCTACTCTTAATACTGTATAGTCTTCTTAATCATCGCCTGTCTGATATCCTACACTATATACTATATATATCTTGATAATACATTAGTATCTATATTTTATATAATGCTCTTTAATTATTATCATCAAAACCAATACCTAAGGTACTAACAATCTCCACCTTTTTGATGATGACAACTATGTATATCTATATATAATATGAATACATTGATTTCAAGCTTTGAAATGTAAAAAATATCCTTATAGTCAATTTTACATTCAAGGGTATTTTGGTTAGTAACTATGTTATCAATGGTTAACTCATGTTTCTAGCATAACACTTTCTCTTACGTTTACACAAGGCAGTTTCCTTCCATCCATACTTTGTTCTCTTTTCTCTGTAAAATCACAAAACCAAAGTTCTCTCTCTTCAATGTTCCCCTAGACTACCCAACCCTTCTATGCATATTTTCAAGCACAAAATGAATTTATATTTCAGGCAACACCAATGAATCAATAACAGGTGATGCTTGGAATGTGATGTCATTGCACAATTGAAAGTCGCTTTGTTTTTTTGCTATTATTATTTCAGGAGAAAAGGTTACTGTTTATTATGTCTATACTATAAACTTTGCCCTCTAAACAACATCAATGCCTGATTCTTTTACAATTATTATTTTTAGTAATAACAAAATATTAAATTTTCTTCTCAATGGCATAAAAAATTAAATGACTTTCTAGATGACAAAGCTAGCCACCCTAAATCATTGGCAATCACCTCTACTCAGCCCATCCAATGTACTAATTTCTTCATTTCCAGGTGCTATTTGGCTATTCTTCCTTATTGGACATTATTATTCAGTTTTAATTTATTTTAAATCAGCATAATTGGTCGGACTCTTCAATGACATTATCTAAGTGAGTATAATAAAAGGTATATTTAATGTTTAATCATCTTACTGTAGCCTTTAATCTGTATTTAACTTTTCTTTGTTGCGGCCATTTTTTCCTTAGGTAGTTTATTATTTCATTTTTTATATATATTATTCAGGAGTTTTGATCTTATGCATAAACAATCACCAATGATCTTAATGCTAGGCCGCTCGAAAGAGGAAATGAAATCATTTTGTTCCTCAAACGCAATTAGGTATTGTTCTTAATCCATAATCTTTGGTGCATTATGTGCTATCATATTTAAGTTAGATTTATCTACATAATTTACTCATTGCTCATGTAGGTTGAGTATACAGCTAGCTAGAGGGGAAATAATTAAGGATTTCATTAAGAAAAATTCGGAATTATGATGATCTTTTATTAACATCTCTCGACTATGTCGCATTAATCAATCAAAATTTTGAAGGTGATTTATATATTCATCTAAATTTGACGGCCTTAGTGATTTATTTACTTCTTAACATATGCATTATAGCAACCACTTTGTAATCTAATAATGGTTGAAATGGGTTAATTGCGTTGTTATGATCCATGTGTTTAAGCATAATTTTAACTGCAGTTAGGGATTGCTAGGGATTACTATGTACATATTTGGGATGAAAAATGAGAGGTTATTTTCATTTCATTTTATAATTACTATATTATTATCTCTATGCCATACAATCTGTCTAAATATGTGCATGCATAGTCTCATAATGTACATTTTTGCAATTAGTCTATAACACTTTTCTTTTAATTTTAAGCTTTCATGCATGTTTTATCAGTATTTCTTCTTATGCTTTTTTTTGTATGTTCAACCAAATTAAGAAATAGGAAATGAAGGAATGATAATATTGCTATTTGGAATTCTAAGATTTATGTCAAAGCTCTAATGATAAGATGTTCAAATTCTTGGAAAGATGTTTGGTGTCGGTTCTTGCTTCTTGATTATGTTTATTATTTCGATAGCTTGGTCTATGTCTTTATGCATTTGTTTTAATTTTCATGCTCTTTTTATATGTGTATGATGACCATGATAATGCTTAATTCATGTGAATCATTTTTCTTATAGTTTTGATTTATTCCATTCAGTGCCATATCAAAGTTACAATGCATAAATGTCTCATATAAGAGCACAAAACTCCATGTAGTTGCTCCTTTTTCTAAGTATGGTGTGCTTTTTTACATAGGGGTCTGGGTAAGACAATGTTTATATATCTATTTCAAAAAAATGAATATTAGCATATTACTTTAATAATAAAAACTATACTTCTTATATCAGTAAATTTTGAAGCAATTTGTATGGACATTCAGTTGCAGAGGGAACAAGGTTCCTAAAATGTTACCAGCTGTCCAAACTTAGAAAGAACCCAACATTTAAAGTTTCAATAGATGATTGCCAAAAGATGCACCAATGACTCAAAGTTTCGTCTATTATTATCATAATATAGAATGCATAAATATGGGTGTTTTTCAAATCTTTTATGTACATACTATCTTTAGCTCTACCTTTGGCTCTAATTGGCTCTAATATTAAAATATTACTATATTTATGCATCCAACATTGCCTATTGGGGGCAAGTTATAATACAAATATTTATGTATCTCTATAGGAAGGATTCTTCTTTGAAGAATTAAATAAAAGATAAAATGGAGTGGGCCCAATTTAAAACTCATTTCCAACCGATGTCACATCCTTTTATCAACACGTCCATCGAACGTGCATGCGTACTGGTAAAATATAATATAACTCTCCTTGTGTTACAAAACTCCCCCTTAATCTATGCCTAGATTTTATATATTTCTCCCACTTTGTCAAACAAAAATAACTAACTAAAACTATAACTCTTACACTAATTCTGATTTCCCCTAAATAATATACTAATCAATATGTATAAGAATTATATATAATGATGATGATAAAGATTAGATGAAAACAATAAGTGATATGTAAAACTAGATAATCATTAAATAATCAATCCAAATGTTCATCCAATCAAACTAAGTTTATGTCACGTAGCATTCAAACAAATCCACACAAAGCAAACCAATCAAATCTAAACCAAATCAAGTATTATTATTTAAACTAGACATTTCAAGGAACTTCAACCTATCCATCAGTGCCAAAGATTGGATCTGCTTTGATAGCATCCTAATCTTCATCGCCTTTGTTGATGGTATGCTTTGGATTGGTGGTTATTTTTTTGTTCAAGGCAGAAATCATCCATCGAACTATATTAAAATGCCTTTCTTGCTCCTTGATCATCTGAATTTAACTCAATTCTAAGTGCCTCTAGTTTCTTAGGATGAAAGTAAGAATGTTCTTGAATGATTCAAGAGTTTGTTCGAGTTCGGTTAGTTTTTGGATAGGGGAAGCCATCGTTTTGGTTTTAGAGTTTAAGAATGCAACGGAAGAAGAAAAAGAGTAGAAAATAATGATTCTTTGGTCTTAACATGAATTTCAAAGGGTGGAAATTCGTTGGAAATAAATAGACATTTGTTGTCTATTAAATTTTCAATATTAAAAAATTCTAAAAAATTACTGTTGTATGTCGACATACATACCTAGGGTATGTCGACATATATATAGAAATTTTCAAAAAAACTTTGTTTTGATATTCTAATGTATTTAGCTTATACTATTATACTTATTATGTACTTCAGAGATGATAAACAATGTATAACAACAAGGAAACAGATTTTTCATTAATACTTAGATAGAGATTAGATAGAACACAAAGAAATGAAAAGATACATAAGTTCAAACCAAATTTGAACTACAACACACTCATAAGCAACTAGATAACAAGCTAAAAAGATGTAGATGAGGAAGACGATGAAGATATCCCAAGCTTGGGTTTCACTTTTCCAAATAACTTTTCCATTTTATTGGAAATAGTGTTTAATTTCTTACTAACCGAACGCTTGAGAATCTTTTGGTTTTCAACAATCTTCTTTTGATTATTGAGAAGGTCTTGATTGGTTGGTTAGAGTGGAAAGTAAATGCTTTCTAAGGAGGTTTCCTCCTCCTCCTCCTCCTCCTCCTCATCTTCTTCTTCAATATCCATCTCTTCTCCTTCTTCCTCTTCCTCCTCTTCTTGAATTTCTTCCTCCTCTTCATAAGATAACCTTTTTTCTTTCTCCGCAAGAGTTTCATATGACTCGAAAAAGGGTGAAATTTTCATAAGAGTGATGTTGGCTTGATTAAAGACTTTACGAGAAACAAATTCTTCTAATTGAAGGTTCGTTTAAGATATACGCCATGAAATAGTGTGTTTTCATGATTGGAAAGATTTTTGGGATAAAATTCATCCAAAATAACTTGAGCCAAATTTATGTCATATTGACCATAAATGGCAAAAAGGGCATTACAAATTTTTAGAGTTGGATCATTAAAATTTCCTAATTGAGGAATTATAGTATATTGTAAAAGAAGATATAGAATTCTTGCTTTTGGATGAAATTTTTGGTTTTTAAACTCAAAATTATCATCACCTTCGAAAATGTTGTGAAATACTTCACGATTTTGATCATCAATTTTGGAAGATGTAAGGTCCATTCTGGTAGACTTACATCCAAGAATGATACCCAAAAGTTCACAATTTAAAACAATTAAAGTTCCTTTTACACTACTCCATACTTCTCCTTCTCTTCCATCATGAAATTTTCCTTTCAAGTTTGCATAAAACATTTTGACCAAGTGCAGATAGCAAATAAAATCAATTGAGAAGCATCAATTAAACCGAGAATTCCATTTTGTAAATAAAGAGAATCAAGTTCATATGTAGAAAAATCATTGAAAATAGCAAACTTTCCTATAGAAACCTTTCCATAATTCATATAACTAATATATGCTTTCATAACCTCTTAATCATGGAAGGGAAAATTCTTGATACTTTTGGAAAGTCTCATAGATGTAGGAGTGCTTGAGAAAGCCATTGATGAAAAGTTTTGAAGAGATAAGAGAGTTAATGAAATTTTGAATTTTGAAATGAAAGTGAGAAATGAATGGATGGAGAAAAAGTAAGTAAATAGAGAATCAAAGAACATGTTTTCTTATCAAAAGGAAAGTTTTTTGAAAATAGGAGTTGGTGAAAAGGTGGAGGGAAATTCAAATTTTGAATTTGAAATTGAAATTCAAAATCTATGTACATATGTCGACATGTTCTCGTGGGGTATGTCGACATATAGGTCAAAATTTTAAAAAAGGATTTTCGTTTAACCATATCCTATTTTATTATATAGATATATTTATAGTTATTCTATTTTCAAAAAATTAATTTTAAATATATTTTATATTGTCATTTTATTATTAGAATATATAAAATATTTTATTTAAAATATAATCACACAATATTCAACCAATATTATTGTTAATCTATAGGATATTTCTAACAACTAATAAAGCAACCAAAAATAATTCATTCAATAAATAAATAAAACTTTTGATATATTAAAAGCATACCTTTTTCTGATCCATCTTACCATTTTGTTCTGAATTATGTATTGCTGTGAATCATCTAAAGTTGCAGTATAGGCTCTTCTCCATTTTCTGGATGAATAGGTGTCTGGTATAGTTTTCAGTTTATCGGGATGTGGACAGTCTCGTTTTAAATGGCTAGAGTCATTGCAGTTATAACATCTAATGCCATTTCCATTTCCGCTTCCTGGATTTTTGTTGTCATTTCTTTTGAAATTATTCATCTTCCCATATTTTAGAAATTTTTTGAAATTCCTTGTCATGAAAGCAATTTCTTCATTGTCATCGATGTCTGAATCCAGATTATCTATCATTGCATTAAAAGCTATAGATTTCTTCTCTATTGCTTTGCTTTCTCTCCTACCCTGTATTTGTGCTTCAAAAGACATTAAGTTGCCAATTAACTCTTCAATTTTAGAGTGCTAATGTCATTAGCCTCTCCACTTGCAAGAGTCATTTGATCTCACACTATAAGAAATCCCACTTTTGGTTACACTAATTGGTGGCGTTTGACATGTAAGTGCAACTAATAATATTTTACCCTATATTATTAACACAACAAAAGTTGTCGCCGATCCCACCTTAAGTAAAAATATTTCACGAATACTTTCATTTACTGTCACGTTTCCCTTCCTCTTCGTTATTTAGAAAATTTCTCCCTGCATTTTACCCTATTTGCTCCAACAAAATCAACCTTGCCCTCTAGCAAAATCCACCTCGCTTCATTGTCATTTTCGTGGTAGCCCTCCTCCATTCTACTCTCCACAAAGTTATGGTAGCCCTTCAGCAAAAATTTCTCCTCGCGGTACCCTAAATAGGTATATTTAGGTATGAATTTTATGAACCGATTTTGTGATTTTATAAGGATTTTTGTATGATTCTGTATGCATATTCTATTTGAATTTCTACATAAACCCTAATTGAATAGTTGATTTAACCCTAATTGCAATAAACCCTAACTGGAATAGTTGTTTTTATATGATTCTGTTAGAGACAAAAGAGTTTATAAATTTAACATAAATTCTAATCATTTCCTATATTCTGTTAGTGTGATATATTCGCTTTGGTTGTATCCAATTTTACGTTTCATGACTATCTTATGTTTGATAAATTTTCAGTAAATATTATATAGGATAATATACCTATTATTTGCTAATTGATATTCCAAATTTAGCTGCTTAAAAGGGCACATCGATATATTTTTTAAATGATACATGAATAGGGTTATTTTGACCATTTGGTTATATGCTGATAGTGAAAGCGTTCTCAGTTTCATATGTTTTGTAAAGAATCTACCATTCAGACTTGTATTGTGTCCTATATTATGTTAATCTTTGAAGTAGATAAACAAATATGTCCTATTACTTGTGCTCAATTAATTAGATCTTTTTACAAATCAATGTTGAAATATGTAACATTGAAAGAGGGTTTGGTTACGAGTGCAATGGCCGAAAAAGTTTATTAAACAGTCTATCATTTCTTCAAATAACAGTATCGTTCCCTCTATAGCTCTTCAAGAACTAAAATATTTATTCGTAAACAACATAGAAGTTTTACTCATGTGTTAAACGTGTGATGAGGTATAGTTAGCATTTGACTTGCACCAAGTTTCTGAATTCATCCATACTCTTTCAGTCTGAATATGATATTTCAGTTATAATCCTTAGTTTATGCCAAATCTTGAAGAAATTATCATGAATGTATTAAATCAAAGTTAATATGACTGATATTCAATAGTAGATAGGTTTATTCTTAATTGTTTATTTATTAAATATGTTTGCTCGATGGTTATTTGAGAATTATAAATGCACAACGCAGTTGAATTTGAGAATTTCGTCTACTTACAACAAAAGATATGCCTATATATATAAGCACTTTATGCAAATTAGAAACTATAAATGGACAATGGTATGCTTAAAATGTGCACAGCTCGTGCAATAAAATTAATATTTGTTCAATCTGACTGCCCGAACATTTGGAGTATTGGTAGGCATGGTTTTAGTACTCTTTTGCTAGAGAGTAAGAAAAATCAGTCATATAGGAAAAATGTCCCAACACATGATACTCATGGTTGGATATGTTCTAATTCTTTACATGTTGTAATCATCTCCCTATATTTTACAAACTTGAAAAAATTGTTTTGATAGCCAATTGCTATGGGTAAATAGCTAGGATAATGATGTACCGTAGAAATGTTCAACTCGGTTTAGGATGTTTATTATAACTTGAGTTTATATTCGCATAATTTTCAAATTGTTAATGCTTTCTTCTTGCTAGATGTGCACTCCATGATGATTTAATTTGCCATACCATCTGTTGAAAACTTAAAATGCATGATTGATAGTTTTTAGCATATTGATACAGTATAACTTGCAAGTTTAAACAACGAAATAGTAATTATATATACTTTCAGTTGACATTTTCTTATTATTATATAAATTAACCACCTAACATGGAAGGTATACTTCATTTTTATGGGAATTAATTCCCTATGCTGGCAGTTTTTAATAGGTAACTGAAACTAGCAGCTCCTATTTTGTTTTTCTGTCTAACCTTATCTTGATTTGCTTCAAACAAGTGGAGAAACCTATATATGTATGTTCACCCATTTCATATGTGGGAAATAGTAGGTAACATGAGAACTATTCCATTACAGATTTGTTATTACAAAGTTGAAATGCAATGGGTTGGATTTATATATTTCGTATACTGTTTATTTTTGTGTGAAGTAGTAACAACGATTAGAGGAAGAATATAAGATTTCCTTATATGAGTTCTAGGAGTTCATCATGGGTGTCGATTACAAATTTTGACAAGTAACTTCAAATGGGGCAACTTATTTATTTAATGTTTAATAAAATTTAGGGTATTATAAAATATGTATGACTAGTTTATTTGAAATCAAATAATTGGGACAAAAGTAGATACACTGGGAGCGAAAGGGATTTGTTATACTTCCTGGCAATCTGCACTAGGAGGTGTGTAAATAAATAAGAAAGGAGCAAGTTGATCCCACGAGCATGACACTGCTGCTCTCTCTTTTATGTACACTTCATGTTGGAAAGTGTAGCATTTTGCAGAGTGGAATGCAAGAGCGAAAATAGGTGTATTAGCTATTTGTTTATTTTCCACTTTCTGCTCTCAATATAGTCAATCTATTTTATTTACACACCTTTCATACTAAACATTGAATTTTTTTTCTACCCTTTTTTTTTAAAAAATTACTGAAGATGGCTGATCCAATTTATAGAGTTCCACTTACTTAGTATAGCTTATAACATACAGTGGTGAATATGTAATTTTTTTGGAATGGTGTACTTTGACGAGAATGAGAAGTGGATTAACCATGCTTCTAAATATTGCTACAGTGTTGGCTTCATAACTCAAAACTTGAAAGGAAATAAGACTAATTTGTTAAGAATGTTGCCAATGAATTAATTTTTAGTTTTTGGGCTCTCAGTAGGTAGATATCATTTAAATAATATTAGGTGATCCCACATTCCCACCATCTGCATTATTCTGAAACAAGTAGTTAGAGACTTAGAAACTTGAAGTATAAAGCATGCATGCAAATCAAACTCCACATTGAATCATACAAGTAAAGATGAATACTTCATCTTAGTTTCTGTAGTTCATAATATTAGATTGGGTGTAACTATTTGGTTTTTCACTAGTTCTTTGTTTGATTATAACAGCTAATCAATTTCCACGTCAAAGTTTGGAAACTTATTTGCCTTCTTATATCGATGATGGAAAAAGATTGGGTTTTTTTAAATAGGTGACAATACAATTCTTAACTTAATATGTATTTTGAGAATCAAAACATGTATTCTAATATTAAAACTCAAACATTTTTGTTTTTATTTTTTGTCATAGAACTAGTATAGAGTACCAACAAGGAGCATTGAATTTCGTGCATGCTGCAAAGAGGAAGATAAGAAATGTAGAATTTTTTTTATGTCCTTGCACAAATTGTTGGAATCTTAGCCGTCATGATGACCACATCATCGTTGAACATTTAATTATGAAAGGAATGGATCCTAGATACAAGAGCAGTATATGGTATAACCATGGCGAAGAGATAAATGAAGAGAAGAAAGCAAAGTCGTTTGATGTATATGACCTATTTAAGATGATTCACTATGAAGATGAAGATTTTTTGAATCATGAATTTTTTGATGATGATAAAGATAATGATGATTTTCAGAGAAGGGAGGATGAGTTACTTAAGAATTTAAAAGATGCAGAAACTCCATTGTATCCTGGTTGCACAGATCACACAAAATTATCTGCAATCACCATCTTGTATAATCTTAAATGTGAGACTGGCTTGTCCGATAGTGGGTTTGATAAGCTTTTAACTGTGCAACATTTATTTTTGCTGAAGGATAATGTGCTTCCCAAAACTTTATATGACGTAAAGAAATTTCTTAAAGCATTTGTTATGGGTTTTGAAAAGATACATGCTTGTGAGAATGACTGTTGCCTTTATAGAAAAGAATACAAAGATTTAGATACTTGTCCAAAATGTGGTTCTTCGAGATGGAAGAAAAATCAAGACACTAAAGAGATTATACATGGTATTCCAGTTAAAGTGTTGAGATATTTTCCAATAATACCAAGATTTAAAAGAATGTATAGATCTCAAAAGATGGCAGAAGATTTAAGATGACATTTTAATAATAGAAGCAATGATGGAAAAATGCATCATCCCGTGGATTCCATGGCATGGAAAATGGTGGATGAAAGGTGGAAATCTTTTTCATCCGATCCACGCAATCTTAGACTTGGTCTTGTTACAGATGGATTTAATCTATTTTCCATGTTGAGTTCAAAATATAGTTGCTGGCCAGTAATGCTTGTGACATACAATTTCTCGCCTATGTTGTGTATGAAGAAGGAAAATATTATGTTAACTTTACTTATTCCGGGCCCAAAGCAACCCGGGAATGATATTGATGTATATTTGGCGCCTTTGATGGAAGACTTGCATCATTTGTGGTGTAACGGAGTTGATTCTTATGATGCATTTAGTAAAACATTGTTTAAACTGAATGCAATTTTGCTATGGACGATTAATGATTTTCCGGCTTATGGAAATCTTGATGGATGTCATGTGAAAGGGGAAAAAGCTTGCCCATTATGTGGTGTCAATACCCATAGTTGTTGGTTGAATCAAAGTCGAAAGAACATCTACATGGGCCATAGAAGATTTCTACCTATTACAGATTCACGGAGGAAACAAAAGGCTTGGTTTGATAACACCATAGAGAACGGTAGTGCTCCTAGAATTCTAACTGGGAGAAACATTTATGCATTGTTGAAGGATTTTCCAAATGATTTTGGAAAAGGAAAGGAAAAGAAAGAAAGGGAAAAGAAAAGTAAGAAGAGGAAGTGTGCTCATGATACAGAAGATGAATATGATATGGCAAACGATCCTACAAAAATGGAGTTATCAAGATGGAAACAAAGATCAATTGTATTTGATTTGCCATATTGGGAGGTTAGTGGTAAATTTAGTTACTTTTCATTATTTTAACAGAATAAAAATATATTAACGCGTTATAGTTTTGATTTTCGTAGGAACTTCCCTTACGTCACAATTTAGATATGATGCATGTGGAGAAAAATATTGGTGAAAGCATATTGGGCACGATGTTGCATGGTAATAAATCAAAAGATGTAATCAACTCTAGAAAGGATTTAGAGGATTGGGGAATTCGAAATGAGCTTCATGCACAACCTCGTGGGAATAAAACATATCTTCCACCGGCTCCATATCTATTGTCAAATTCCGAGAAAAAGTTATTTTGTAAAAGATTATACGATTTCAAAGGGCCTGATGGCTATTGTTCAAATTTGAAGAATCGGATTTCGTTGCAGGATTGCAAAATTAATGGATTGAAGTCACATGATTACCATGTATTAATGCAACACTTATTGCCAATAGCATCAAGAGGATTAATAGCAAAGAAGGCGAGAAAAGCAATAATTCGTTTATGTTCTTTTTTCAACAATTTATGTCAACGTGTTCTTGATAGAGAGAAGTTGGAACAAATCAATATTAAGATTATTGAAGTTTTATGTGAGCTTGAAAATTTTTTCCCACCATCTTTTTTTGATATAATGGTACATTTGTCGATTCATCTTGGAAAAGAAGCACTAATGTGTGGACCAGTTCATTTTTGTTGGATGTACCCATTCGAAAGATATATGAAGACACTTAAAGATTATGTAAGAAACTATGCACGACCCGAAGGATGCATTGCAGAATCCTATCTTGCAGAAGAATGCATGAGGTTTTTCGACGAATTTTTGAAAAAATCAGGACAAATTGAGGAGAAAGAAGCTCGGAATGAAGATTATGAAAGCAATGTAATACTCGAGGGACGTCCGATTTCAATGTCCAAGACAGTTACATTGTCAGTCAATGAGAAAGAAATTACTCGTTTAGCCGTGTTAATGAATATGGCTGTGATGGAACCATTTATAGAGTAAGTTTATGTTACACTATTTTAATGTGATTGTAATGATAAATATAACTTATAATCACTTGTTCTATACTAGTTTGCATTTGGAGGAATTAGACAATTCAGACGAGCGCATGAGAAAAAATGCGACCTTACTTTGGGAAACACATACAAAAAAATTTGCCGATTGGATTAAAAGGAAGGTTAGTTGGATTTTAAATATATTCTCATTTGACTAATAATATTACTCTAAAATATTCATGTTAAATGGAATTTGTTGTAGATACCTATTAACTCCAAGGATCACAACGAAATGTTAAAATGGATTGCTTTTGGTCCGAAGAATGATGCATTGTCTTACAAAGGATATATCATCAATGGGCAACGTTTTCATATAAAAGATGTAGCTAGAGAAACTCAAAATAGTGGGGTGACTTTTGATGCGACTACTATGTGTAGAGCAAGTGCAAAAGATATGTCCCAAGTGGTTGATGTGGTCACTTATTATGGAATATTGACTGATATAATTTTATTAGATTATCATGTGTTTTATATTCCAGTTTTTAAGTGTCGTTGGGCACATAAAGGAAATGGAGTAAAAGTTAATGAAGATGGGTTCACTCTTGTTAATTTACATCAAAATCAAGCATCGTTTTCAAGAGATCCATACATACTTGCATCTCAAGCAAGACAAGATTTTATTCACGAGAAAATGATATTTCAAATTGGTATGTTGTAATGAAAGCACCATCAAAAAGTTTTTATGATCTAGAGACAAATGATTACGCCGAAGAAGACATCCAAATCGAGTAAGATTGTGAAATAACTGAAATGGATGATGAAGATATTAGCTATGTTAGGGAGGATTGCAAAGGCATACTTGAGTAGATTATACGTTAAATTAGTTTTTGCAAGGAAGAAGTTTGGTTTAGGTGTTTTTTATGTTATGTTTTTGTTTTGTTTTAAGACCTAAATATGATACTTGAGGTTGTTATTTTGGAATATGTGAAACTTGCTCTTTTAATTAAAGTCATGTAGTTTACTTCTTTTAATTTTTCAAAATGATGCTATGCAGTGTACTCAGATAAACATAGCTCTATTTGACTCATAATGGAAAAAGTAGCGTGTCTATGAAATATGAACTAGAACACTGTATTTCCTTTAATGAAATTCTTTTGTTCAGATAATTTAATCAACTGTAGTAGTATATGTAACGACCCGAAATTTTCGACCCCGAAAATTCCAGATAGTTAGGAAAAAGAAGAAAAGAGAAAGAAGAAGAAACAGAACAATCATAGAATCTCACATTCGCAGCGGATAAAATATAATATCAAATATAGCAGTTATACAAAATAAAACTGTATTTGTCAAATTTCATATAATACATCAGAGTTACAACATTCACACAAACATTGGATAGTTAAAATCCCATGCCCAGATAAACTACCATAATATATCACAACGGAATACACTCCATACGTTCCTGCCATCCAGCTCGCCTCCTGAGCTCAAGAACGTCCTTACTTGAAAATATGTAATACTCGGTCTGACCTGAGCATTACATCAAATTAAAACCCGAGTCAGGCTGGAAACCAGCGTGAGTAAACCCATATATCTTGAAATACTAAGTTATAAAACTCATTTGGAAACTAGGGTAACTCGTACCTCACTACGAGTTCTTATCTTGTTATACCCAAACACTTATTTCACAAAATACTATCCAAGTACCGTTTCTTAGTTTCAATGGTCTAGTTACTTAATTTATTCCATTCCAGCCTATTTGATTTACAAATCAAATCTATAAAGAATTATAGATTCCAAATCGAAGTGGTTTTGGATATTTACCGATACCCGACCCCGGTCTCTTCGAATCCAATGTTATTTATTAAACCAAAAGTTTAAGTTTAAACAATACAATTTATACACAACAATTCATCTCAAATCACAAAGCAGCACATATCACATATCAGAGATATCACATAATTCAAGGCATTCATTCATCCATAAACAAGATTAATCAACCACACCATCTTAATTAATTTAATTAATCACAAATGAATTTAATTACTTACTTTCATTACTTTTAAATCCTGCATACTTAACCTTAATTTATTGCAAACCAATTAATTAATCATCCTTTAATTACCCATTAATTAATCATCCTTGATTAATTATTCTTTATTACATTAAGTAATTAGCCTTTAATTAATTACATAAATTAATTATCCTTTAACCATTCACATTAATTAACCTTTAATTACTCTCATTAAATAATTATACTATAATTAATTACATTCAGAAATTATCCATAAATTACTTACACTAAGTAATCATACTTTATTAATTACCTTAAGTAATTATACTTAATCAATTTCATAAATGATTATCCTTAATTAATTAAACCAATTAATTATCTTAAATTAATTACTTTAATTAATTATCCCTTAATTACCTTCATTAAATAATTACCTTTTAAGTAATTATAATTATTAATTATACTTAAATTAATCACATTAAGTAATTAACTATCCTTTAATTACTTACATTAATTAACTAACCCTTTAAATTGATTATATTAATCAATCCTTAAATAAACCACTTTAATTAATTACATTAAGTAATTATCCATTAATTAATCACCTTGTAACATATTACTCTCGTGCACCTACCTGATACAACACTCGAACCAAACCCTACAACTACTCGTGCACGAACCCGAGCTGAACATCATCTCCCCCGTGCTTCGTCCCGAGGCAACCCACACAGACTACACATTCAAATTTAACAAACAATCTTTATTTTAAAAAGAATAAATTTAGAAATTTAATTGGCTTAAATTGTTAAAGTTTTCAAAACTGGAAATGTTGTTACCCGAGTCAACCTCGAGTGTCACTCCGAGTTAAATGCCTATTTACTTCGAGTTTTCCCCAAATCAACCCGAGGCACTTTTCAATCTTTAAAATTTGTTTAAGTCTTTAGAGAAACCCGGTATACACTTGAAAATACACGAGCTCAAACTCGAGCCAGAACACAATCTTCCTGAGGTAAAACTCGAGACATCATCACCCAAACATCAACTGACACGATCATCGACTTGTGCACGTGCACAACGATCCCAGCCATCACCGATCAAAGCTACCATCATCGACATATCTGCGATGATCTCCACTAGCTCCAAGAACACCCAAATATCCAAAACACTGACGAATCTTCAATCGAGCTACTCGACGTTCGCTGGAATTCGATCCACGAAATTGCCTCGCTCCGACTCCATAGGCCACCAGAGGCCACACAATTCTGGCCATAGCTGCGTAAGGCTTTCCAGCTTCGATCGCCACCGGAGCGATCGACTCCGATGCGATGATGAGGCGTCAGCGATTCAAAATTCGACGCTAACTAAAATCTGGGCTAAAACCCTAGATGAACGACATTCGGCCACCACGATCAAGTTAAAAAATTTCGAGCATTTTTCCCAAGATCGCCTACCCCCAGGCGAGCTTCAGCCACGATCTCGAGATCCCAACATTCTCCGATCACCAGAAAATGCACAAAACCCAAACTTCATTCAACCCGAGAATTTCCAACAATTATAAGCTTAAAAATCATGAAACGATTATCTAAATTCATGATTTTGTAATACGAATCTGTTTGTAAAGTCAAAACATGAAATCGAAATAATTGATTTTTGACTTAAATTAGATTATCACTGTAATTTACCTTTTTCACAATATTTACTAAATATAAACACTTGAAACCATTTTTATAATTGATGTTATAGTCTTATAATCATTTCTTCTTTAAATATCATAGCTTGATATTGATTGTATAAAGAGAAATCAAATTTTGAACTTGATTTAAACCTGTAAGCTTTAGAACAGAGCAAGTACCCTGGTACACAGACATGCACACCCATATTTACATATATATACAAACATGCAGACATATTTGACAACTAAAAAAACATTTTTTTAATAACATACTTCAAGTGTCAATCCAAATATCAAGATATATAAGCAGATTCAAGTTTTAATATATAGTTTACTCACTTGTTTAGAAAGGATGATCAGAGCTTATTTCCTGAAGTCTGGAAATGATTTTGATCCAAACTTTATTGATTGCTTGATCCTAAACCCCTTTGAAATGATCTGGACTTCTTCGATTTAGCAGAACTTACTTACTTTTGCTTTGATTACTTCAGCTTGAATTTGTTTCAGATCGGGTTGGAGACTTAGCTCAGAATTTTTTTTTGAAACAACTGCTATTTTAAAATTTTAAAGCTGCTGTTTGATCTAGTTTCCATCATATTTTTTCTCTCGTTTCGATTTCAGATTTAAGCTTGCTTTATCTTTTATTGGTATTAGTTTCGAATGAATGAATGAATGAAAAAAAAGACAAGGTGGAGATAAAAATATCAGACAGTATACTTCTGCCTTCCACAGCAAGCATCTTTTTTTTATTTTTATTTTTTTTTGGTCAGCCATTTCTATGACCTGATATGATTTTGATTATTTGTTTTTGTGTGCTTGCATTAATTGCTATGTCCCCTCTTTTGTCTACATATACATTCATATGAATTGAAATATATGCATGTATACATGTCCTTATGTATATACTTGCCCCCTTTGTATTTATTGTATAAATACGTATATGCCTTATGTATATTCACTATATATATATCTTCCATCATATATATATATACTATTTACATTCTTACTTATATAAAGTTATATATACATCTATGTTTACATTTATTTGTATACCCATCTATTTGCATGTACTTGTCACCATATATGTATATATATTTACATTTATACCTACTTCCTATACACATAATTCTTATGGCATAAATATACTACTTACATACTTTATATTTTTAATTATCATAAAGCCTGTCTATATTTATATATTTGTTTAAGGATATTTTATCTTAATTTATAAGATGGAGTTCCTATGAATTTATTTTATTTTTCCTTCCATAAGATCCATCATATCCCAAGGATTTCGTAATTCAATATTTATTATAGTTTTGAATCAATTCATATATATCCCGATATTTTAAATTATCAGAAATTTATTCATTCGACATATAAAAATCAATATTTCAAAAATTTAATCCAGTCAATTTCCCAATTAACATACGCTAAAAATCCGGGTCGTCACAGTATAACTGCTATAACCACCAATATGTGGGGAACAATACAGAAGTATTTTCATCTGTAATTAATAAGCTTTGGCAATTTGTTCATACTCATGGCAAACTTCAATTTGTGTGGTTCTTTCCTGAGAAAATCTTTTTATATTTGGATTATTCATATGGTAGCGATGTACTTGCTTGAGTTGATGGCTGCAGTGATTTTGGGTTTTTATTTTTCAGTGTTTTTGCGGTAATTTAACTCCCTTTGTTCATGACTGTATTTGTGGTTCTCTGAGATGCACAACACTGTATTATATAAACATAATTTAATTTTTCAAAATTTGTGCATTAGTTGTGTAGGATGCACCATAATATTCTAGCATCTGCATGCAGTTTACTTCTTTTACGTGATGTACATCTAAACAATATTGTATTATGTTTCATTTGCAGAAAAGAGATGTTTCCAAGCTCTGTACGTACACGCAACCAGAGAAAGACCGAAGAGGAATCCTGAAAGTATAATTCAAAGCGGAAGTATAATTCAAATGTCAAATTTAAGAAGCCAACCGGTGTTTGCAATGAATGGCAAGAACAAACAGCCAATGCTAAGAAGTGGAGAAATGATTACAATGAAGGCCAAGGACAAGTAGTCAATGCTAACAAGCCAGTTGGTGCTTGCAATGAAGGCGAAGAACAAGCAATCGATGATTTCAATGTAGACCAAGAAAGACTCTGCTCATAAAATGAAAGGCCTTCTGACCTAAATGCTAATGCTGAGATGGAATTTGAAAGACCAAGTGAAGCTGAAACTGCAAATACATCTCGGAAAAGAGTTGGTAGAGGTCCAACAAAAGCAAAAAGACTCCCGTTAACCTATCAAAGTAGAATTGAAGTTGAGTTCAATGATATAGCCGTACCCATAGGACCAGGGTCAGTATATTTATCTTCTTTTCTTGGGCCGCTTGTGCGGGAGCACGTTCCATACACGCTTGATGATTGGAGGCTTCTAAGTGATGAGTTGAAAACTGTTTTATGGGAATCGATTCAGGTATGGAAAAGTAAATAATTGCACTAGTTAAAAGTTGTTTTGCAGTTTCATCTAGGCACTAGTTAAATAATTGCACTAGTCAAATGTGTGTGTGTGTGTGTGTATACCAGGTATTGTAAATGTGAGTGTTGTATGTTTGGTTTTATAAGATTTCAATGAATAAAGACTTTGAGCACATAGTGCTTCAACTGCAAAAGTTTAAAGAAATTTATGTATGAAGGAAGTGCAAAAGTTTTAAAGAAATTTATGTAAATTTCTTTACATTTCGAGCATATCAAATGCACTTTATTTTCGGACATTTGCGAAATCTTTGAGTATTGGCACCAAGTGTTTATGAAAATCAGGTTTGTGAAGATGAATGAATTTTGAATCTGTAAAAGTTTGAATGTATATATCATAGTATTTCAAAGTAATATAAACTTCGTGTGTGGATAGGTTTTGAATGTGAAAATTTTAAAGTAATGTTAATATGTATAACTTTTAGATACATATCAGGTTCATTTTAGGAAATCTTAGGGATATGAATAAATACCCTATCATGAGTTTTGGAAATGATGATAATTTTGTCTATGTATGAGTCTTAAGTGTATAAGTTTCGGTTTTAAATAAATGACAACTCTTAAGTATCAATAAATTTTGAAGTATTTATGACTATGGGCAATGTCAAATTTTAAAAGTATAATAACACGAACTGTGGATGGATACTTAACTTTGGATACAGGGATAGTCCAGTCACATTAAATTTTATAAGTAAGAGCTTTTGGATGCGAGAAATACAAATGATTTCATATAGACAAGTATCCATTTTGAATGTGCGGGTGATCTTGTATATACTTATTTTTTTGGAAAATTTGGTTTTGAATGCATATATATGATGCATGAAATGTCATATATGGCTTTAAACATGTTACCTCTTGAACGTGTAAATTTACACAAAATTTTATAATAACAAAGTGTGCACATGATTTCAAAGTATTTTATTTTCAAGTACACCAGACTCAAAGGTGCCTGCTTTCAAGTGAATACATCTTAAATCAAAAATTGCAGGTGTATATACATATAAGCTTTTCAGTAAGTGATAATTTTAACAGCCGCTCTTATATGTGTACACAAACTTTATAATCCATATATAATTCATAAATGTCCTGTACAATTTCAGTCTGTCCTATACATTTATGTGCGAATACTCCGACTACGAGGTTAATTATGGTCTTTATCATTAAACTTCAAACTGTATATACATTTACAAGATGCAACATACAACAACAACCTCGAAATAGGAATACTTTGGATAAATTCAAATATTTTCATGCATTGTTGCAGGCTAGATTTAAATTGGAAGAGGATTGGCAAAAAAGAGCTATATTTCAGCAAATGGGAATACTTTGGAGATCCTCGAAAAGCAAATTGGTGCGAAAAATTAATAAAGCAGAGACATAAGTGGAAAGACTTAATTTGAAATCGGCCAACATCAAAAGCATGATAGAATGGAGAAAGTTTATACAGGCAAAAACAAGTATGAAGTTTAAGGTAACATAAAGGAAAACAAGTATAATTACATTCTTTCTTTTATATGTTATTTTCAATATGTTTTTTATACTAGTTACTAAGTTCTAACACCTTCCAATATTTCCAGAAACGAAGTGAGAAATATACGACCCTTAGGAATAAACAACTTCCACATACATCTGGTCGTAGAGGAATGGCTAGATTGACTGAGGACCTGGTTAGTTAATTAACTATAGCATTATTTGCCTAGGTATTTAATACCTATCAGTTCATTTATTTAATGTTATTCTAAATTTAGAAAGAGCAGAGTTCAGATCCATTGTCCATAACTAGAGTTGATGTTTGGATTAAATCTCACATTAGAAAGAATGGTGAACCGGTGAGCATGGATGCTGCAAATACTATTGTAAGAATTTTTTTATTTTATCGGTATATTAAAAATTTTCTGAAACTATGATAATTTTACCATCATACATTATTTGTATGTATTTAATTCATGTAGGAGGAGTTTAAAAAATTAGATAACCTATCACAGTCTAGTTTGTCATATAATGTCAAAGAAGATGCTATTGCACAAGTACTGGGGCAAGATAAACCAGGATGGTTAAGGGCAACGAGAAGGGGTTGCACCTTAGCCAAGCTAACTTTGTCACAGTCCAGAGATAAACAAGTATCTCAGTGTCAACAACAAATAGCAGAATTGCAGAGTATGTTAAAAATACTGATGGACAAGAAGGTAAACTTTTATTGAAAGATGTTAACAAGCATACTACTCAGCTCAGTATACATTAGTATTAGCTTGTAAAATGCATTTGCTTTTAGGTGTATTATTCATCACCTGTTTACCCAGGAAGGTAGTTATAGTTTAAAAGCTCAATTATGGTGTGTCTGCAATTGTATTACAGAATGATAAAGTATAACACAACTCAACTCAGTATACATTAGTATTATCTTGTAAATTATTCACACATGTATTAGCCGATGCAAGATGTATGTATTAGCTTGTAAAATATACAAAGATGTATGTGTTTTTATATACTAAGGTTTTATAAATGCTTTGGCACAGGGTAAACAAACTTCAAAAGAAGGGAGCACACTTGAATTGGTAATAAATAAATATATTACTGAAGAAACAACACTTTGGTTTTAGTTTTTGATCCAGTAATTAATATAATTTTTGGTGGAATAATTGTAGGGCAATGCCAACGTATGTGAGCTATTGAATTGGGATGGAACATCTGAAGTTGTTGCCGAAGGGGGAGTGGTGTCTACTGACCCAAATGAGGTTGTCGGTGGCATTCGTATTGGACCAAATGCTGTGAGCGTTGTTATAAATTGCATGGATAAACCAGATGCTTATTTATGGAGACCTACACCTCATATGTCAGTATTAGGAAACACTGAGAATAAGGTGGTAGCATGGCCAGCTACTTGCATTAAGATGACGCTGCAAGAACACTTGAATGAAGTTAGTACGGTAAATTTTCTGTGCATACTATCAACCGACAATTGTAGCTTGACTTTTTTTATTCATTTCAGTCAACATTTTTCAATAAGACATGAAATAATTAAATTTTATGTGCATACTATATGTTTATATTTTTCCTTTTTAGAGTAACAGCAGCGTCCAATACAATAGATGTAAGATTTATAATTGGAATGAGGGTGATGTGATAGTTGCCGAAGGAAGAATCTACTCCAGTGATTCAGGACATATTGTGAATGGTATTCCGCTTGGTCCATCTGCCGTTGTGGTTTTGGTCGACAATGTAAAAAAAGGAGATGCTTACTTATGGCGACCCACAACTGATATGTTGTGTATTAGAGATGCAGTTGGTAGGAAAGTTGCATGGCCAAAATCAAAAGTTGAAGGTGAAAAAGGAAATGTTGCGACTTCTTCTTTTGGACTCGAACCCATAATCTCGAAGAAACCACACCAATATGTAAGTATATAATTTGAAGTATTTTTATGTATGTATGTATTCTGCATAATAACCTCGTTTTTTGCCAACCAATTGCAAAGTTGATAACAAATAATAAATGCAAGATAATTGATGTGGGTGAAACAAATGAAGTGGTGGCTGAAGGAACATCGCTTCAACTGATCCAACATCGATGGTCCATTATCGTCCATTGGGATGTGATGCTGTAAAAGTTTGGGTAGACTTCGTAAGAGTTCCAAATGCAGTGCTATGGAGACCTACATCAGAGTTGACATGCATGAAAGATGCTTTTGGTACCACCATAGCTTGGCCGATCTCAAAAGTCATTGGGGAAACAAAATAAAAGGTGTGATTTCTATTATATATGAAAAGTTATTATTTTAATAGCTAGCCTCCTACTTTTTGCAAAGTTATTGATCTATAAAAGGTGTGATTTCTAATATATTTATGTTGGAAAAATATTCATGAGTGAGTTGATTGCTTAGTAGTGTCGTATATATAAATAGTACAAATCCATGAATAAGTTATCGTATGTTTCATCTAGGAGCTCTACTGAATATCATATATTTGATTGATAATATCTGCCTAAAATCGACTGTTTGATGCTCTGTCAGCTGGTTGTTTCAAAGTTCAACCATAGCAAAGGAAAAAAAATATTTATTGCAATTTTTTAGTAATTTCAATTACACACTTAATGATAATAAATTGAACAAAAAATTATTTTCTTTACTAGGAATAAAAAGTAAAAATATTGAAGATAATGTACAACGATGTTGTTAATATCGTTATTGGATACTTATCGAGCAAGTACTGATATAAGATATATTCAATACAGGGAAAATTCGAATTATATTGGTGAAATATCAGAATTATAGTTATAGTCTTTACTACGTAATAATAACCTAAAGATATATGATATTCTAAATACCAAGATGAAACGGTAATTTAGTAAATTATTTATGAAGAAAATAAACATTTGAAGACCAATCTAAAATTTGGACAATAGACAAAAATAAATTAGCACGCATGCTTTTATATTTGGAGCCATCCATCGTTTAGAACAATTGAATATGGGGAGTTTAACTTTTCCATATCAATATTTTTTAATAATTGCATATATTGATGATACAAATGGTATTTTGTTAATTTTTCTAAAAAGTGAACTGTGATTTCAGGCAGAAATTTTAGTAAATCTCGAGAAAATTTTAGTAAATTCTGAATTTTTGTTCCCATTTGATTGATGAAACTCTGATTTTCAGTTGTTAAATTTTCTGGTGAAGAATCAGTGCATTCTGAATCAGTTTTAACATCTTCAACTGGGACAAATTCACGTGTGTTTGATGTTTGTACTTTTTCAGGATGATCTGAAACATAATTTAATAGCCTGAAATATGATTTGGTTACTTGAAATGGAAATAGATTGCAGTGTTGTTTCAAAATTTAGTGATCCTAAAACATATAGTTACTGTGTTTATAAATTTTGATATATAGCTGTTGTGTTTATAAATCCTAACATATATGGTTGCTGTGTTTTATAAATACTGAAACATATGGCAGCCATGTGCCTGTGTAAGTAAATAGTATTTGTGTGTCTTCAGGTGTGTGTACAAAGTGAATGTTCTGGCGTGTGTATTTTTAAGTTTGAAGACCCTATAACACATGGACTGTATCCTGATATTGGAAATTTCTTTAACTCATAGTTTAACAAAGGCAGGTCGGTCTTGACATTATGACATATATGCAATTGATTGTGGAGTTGATATTCTAAACATATTTGAAGTTGTTTTGATTGAAATAATTTCAAGTTTCGTATAATTATCTAATATATCTGTAATGTTGAAGTTTATAACTGATAACAAAAGTTATTAACCTTGGGTTGATATTGCTGTCATATTTCATTGCACTAAATATTTGACCTGGCGAGGACATATGTGAGCTTGAATTTAATTAACTATTGAAGTTTATCAATCGAAACAAAGTAGAAGGTAGATGTAGAGTTTACAGTAGGAATGAAAATGAATGCACCTGGGAAACAATTTGTATGGTTATTGATGCTAGAAAAGTGTTGTAAATTATATTTTGGTAGATATGTAATACATAGATGGAATGTTATTTACAAAAAAAATTACACAGAGCTAGAGGTGCATTTGTTAAAGACTTTTAAATACACAACATTTAACATTGCAGTGGTTGTACATTTATAATAGGGTAGCTAAGAACACTAGAAATTATGGTTATACCTTTTTTTATTCCAATATTCAAGTTTTAGATCCTCATTGTTGATTATTACTTGTCTACAGGTGGATGAACTTCTTCGAAGAAATTATCAGTTGCTTATGGTATTTGCTTAGCTAGTTGTTTATGGTATTTGCTTAGCTAGTCATCTACGTATGGATTTTACGGTAGTTCAGTTGTTTATTTCATTTTTTTTCTGGTATTTCAATTGTATAAACTTCTCTACGTATGGATTTTATGTTAACTTTTGTCTTGAAACTACTGTATTTATGTACTAGTTGTGTGACTATGTACGGTTATGTACTACTTTTGTATCTATGTATGGTAATGTACTACTTGTGTTTATGGTAGTTCATTTGTTCATGTATTTTTTGTTTATTATTGAACTATTTATTATTACTGTTTAATATAAATTATGAATAAAGTGAATTGGAGAGTGAACGAGCTAGCAGAATGTGAGAAATAGACATAGAAAAGCAAAAATATTTAGTGGCGTTTATCAAACGCTACGGAAAAAATATAATGGCAGAAAAAAACACAACAAAAAAAATATTGCTGCGGTGAAATATACAACCTTTAAAATGATCAATCTATAACAGCGTCTATTTAGTGGCGTTTAGAAAACGCTACGGAAAAAATATGTTGAAAAAAATCGCTGCCAAAAAATATGCTGGCAGAAAAAAAACACAACGAAAAAAAATATTGTTGCGGCGAAATATATATTGTGGCATATAATAAACGTAGCTATAAGGTTTGGGTTTAAGTTGTAACCCAAACATCACTTTTGGTGGCGTTTCAACATGCTACAAAAAAAGATTTACGGTGGCGTTTTTTTGCCGCCGCAATAAGGCACATTACAACGGCGTTTACAAAAACGCAACCAAATATATTGGTTTTTTAGTTGCATGTCGTATGGCGGCGTTCTCTAAAATGCCACCATAAGTTATGGTTGCGTTTTTTGTGCACCACCAAAAGTACTTTTTGGTGTAGTGTCATTCAGGAGTAAGTGAATTGAGGATTTTCTAACTTGATCCTCTTCAGAAATTTTTTATCCAATGCAATAAGTGAGTGCACTATATCTTGATATCTACTATACATATCAGATATGGACTCATTTTGAAAAATTGAAACTAGTTTGTTAACATGGAAATTTTGGTCTGTTTGACCTTATTTGTCCCTACATGTGTAACTTGCAAAGTTCTCCAAATTTCAAATGTAGACTTACATATAGATACTCTATTAAATTCATTTCTATTTAGTGAGCGAAATAATATATTCATAGCCTTAGAGTTACATTGTGCAACCGCTTTTTGGACAACAGTCCACTGTGCAAAATTAGTCTTGGGTTTAGTGTACTAAGTTTGTGTGATATTCCAAGTGTATAAACCAGTTGACTGTAAACAAATTTTCATTCTACATGACCAATATGTGTAATTATTGCCATTAAAAAGTGGAGGTCTAGCAGTAGATTTTTTTCGATAAATGAGTTACTAACAAGTGTATTAATAGTGTTACTAACAGTATTATTACCATTGTTGGTAGCCATTTAAACTATTTCAAAAATCATATGATGAATATTTTGAAAACCAATGCTCTGATACCAAATGTATGTCACCGGAATAGAGATCTTAAGGCCCGGAATAGAGATCTTAAGGCTAAATTAACACTAGAGGGGTTGGATGAATAGAGTTTAATGGATTATATGAATATTTTTCAAATTCTTTAAGATTCTACTTGGATGATGTAACTAACAATAATAGAATCAAAGGATATATAAAAGTAAATGCAGTAAAAGTAAAGAAGGAAAGAACACACTAGGATTTTATATTGGTTCGGAGTTACCCTACATCCAGTCCCGCATAATTCCTTGTACGGATTCTTTTCAACTAGTAAATGCAAATACAATCTCGATTACAAGGCTACGAGACATACCCTCCAGAATCCCGACCTCTGGGTAAAGTCACTTGATTTTCGGACTACAAGCACACCCAAAAATTTACAGGCTACTAAGCACATCCAATTGATTTTACAGGCTACAATCACACCTACTTGGATTTCAGGAACACTAAGCATACCACAGAGTATAAGAGTATGATTTGATATAGTTTACAGACTCAGATCTTCAATCTTGATTACATTTAATCCTATAACTCTTGAATAGCACTTTGATCTTGAGAGAGATGAAAGAAATCAGAGAGTAGATGAAGGAGAATCAAATTAGTAACAATTGAATTTGATTCCCGTTGAATTTCGGTAAATTTTTGGTAAAAATTGATTTAGAAATCAAGAGAGTGAAAAGAGGAGAGAAGAATAAGAAAGTAGTTAATGAAAATTCGTTTGGAAGTCTGGTATATGTAGGGAAACAATGATCATGTCCATTTGCAAAGAGATACGACGAAATGACACTTCTATTCAAATTTGAACTTTAAGGCCACTATGTCAACATATTCCTTTGTATTTTGTAAAACACTTTAGAAATATTATTTTGAAAATCTATTGCTTTGTAAAATAATTTGATACTTTTTTGAATCATTTAAATATAGTTTATACACATCTTAATCAAAATATAACTTAATAAAGCTTTGTAAAATAATTTTGAAAGATTTTATAAGAATATATAAAAAAGTCAATATAATTATAACTTATTAAAATATAAAAAAAACAATATATATATACACTTAAAAACATTAAAATGATATCTTTATTGAAAATCATTTTGGGAAATATTTTGAAAATGTTATTTTAAAACTAGAATATTTGAAAACCAATATAAAAAAAATTAGAGAATGCGAGAGAGGTCAGGAAAGTGCTATCAGGGTTTTAACATAAATTCTACGACTCTATAACTTATTTGGAATATCTTGAAATCTTGAATTCTTCAATACTCATGAGTCTTCATTCTCAAACTCTTGAAACTCTATATCAGCATCTTGAATCTACTCTTGATATTGTACAGTCTTCTTAATCAACACTTGTCTAATATCCTGCACTATATACTATATATCTTGATAAAACATTAGTACCTATATTTTATATAATGTCCTTTAGTTGTTGTCATCAAAACAAATACCTAAGGTACTAACATTTAATTCTTGCTAAATTTCACATAAATTTCTGGGGTGTTACATTCTTCTTCCATTAAAAGGATCTCGTCCCCAAAATCTTCTAAGGATGGAAAAATGCAACTCATACGCACAGCAACCAATAACTACAACCATCTTCTCAACCAACATCCACGGACAATCATTGTCCTTAAAAAATTTCTAATGCAACATGTACATATATGCGATGTGAAATGCATGTGAACCCATACTAATGCAAAAGTTGTTGATCTACTGATTCAGTTGACTTCCTATTATGCAAAAATGCTAATGTCATACATCCAAATGTATGCAACATCCTAAGTAGATATGCTTGAAGTTCTATATATATGTGCAACTATATAATTCATATGTACATCCATATGCACAACATTTACTAGCATCCCAGAATCAAGAACAACAATGCAACTGAACATAGGTGTGCATGTGTGTGTCTAAAGGATATGTTGTCCTAACATGTAAAATAGCATAATGCAAATAATACATCCATGTTCAACCATTAACATCCATTATCCATAAAATGTCCCATCGACATGTTTACAACCATTCCTAACATCCAATGGTCTCTACCTAAGGGTACAACACCTAAGTCCTACACATATGGATTCTATGCTTATGAAAACTATATTGGAAACGTACTAGAAAAGAGCTGTGGATGGATAGTGCAGATTTTCTCCTTGGGCTCTCATGTACTCTCTACTGGATCGTCTCCCCATTGGACTTTGACAAGTCTAATCTCCTTGTCGCGGAGTCACTTTGTATCATGCTCTAAAATATGAGTGGATGCATGATGAATAAGTGACTCTCAATCAACCTCAGCCTCCTCTAACTTACTCGGCTCAACCACCGTAGTTGTATCATGCAAGCACTTCCGCAAGTGCAACACATGGAAAATGTCATGTACCCCCAACAACTTCTCCGGAAGCTCTACTCCAGATGCCAACTTCCCTACTCTAGCCATTATCGGGAAAGGTCCTACAAATCTAGGTGCTAGTTTTCCCTATGTACCAAATCTCATCACAGGCCTAAGGGGTGAAACTTTAACGAATACCATGTCTCCCACTGCGAACTCCAACTTCATATGTCTCCTATCAGCATAAGATTTGAGCAGTCTTCATACTTCTACGGATAAATTCCATCTTCTCTGATGTCTCTCTCACCATCTCCGATCCAAAAATAATCCTATCCATCATATCCCACCAACATGATGGTGACTACAGGGTCTGCCATATAATGACTCAAATGGTGTCATCCCAATGCTAGCCAGATAACCATTGTTGTAGGTAAACTCTACTAATGGAAAATGATCCTCCTAAGAACCTCCAAAGTTTATAATGCACACCCGTAGCAATCCTCCAAAACTTGATTCACTCTCTACATTTGTCCATCAATTTGCGGATGATATGCAGTCCTCAAACATCAACTAAATCTGCACTGCGAGGAACACAAAGCCTATCATCTCTTCGTAACCATCATCTCGAGTCAATGGCATAACGCTTCAAATGACTTGATGACTCCCTTCTACCAATCCTCTCAAAAATATCTACTAGCTTCTTATTCTCCATCCGCCTAGATCCAATATGCTCTATCAAGGTAGGTTGATCATCTAAAGCTACTTGCAATCCAGGGGTAATATCCGATAATGGTCGGAAATCAAAGGTAGATATATACTCCAAAAGCCTTCACGCTAAGAACAATGCACTTAATACTGCTCTTTGTCTGCTTATAGCATTTGCTACTACATTACCCTTGCTTGGGGTATAAGAGGTATCAAAATCATAGGATGCCAAGAATTCCATCCACCTCTGTTGTCTCAAGTTCAAGTCCTTTTGGGAGAACAAATACTTCAAGGACTCATGATTCATATATAGCTCAAATCACTCTCCTAAAAGATAATGCCTCCATGACTTGAGTGCAAAGACGAAGGCTGCTAACTCAAGATCATGTGTAGGACAGTTACTCTCATGGGTCTTTAACTTCCTACTAGCGTAACTCACTAGCTTTCCTTCTTGCATCAACATCACGACTAACCTCATTCTACATGCATCCGTATAAACTACAAATGACTTCGCCCCATTGGGTAGTATTAAAACTGACACACTAGTCAAAGCCTCCTTCAACTTGATAAAAGCATCTTCACACTTCTCATCCCATGAGAAAACTAAATTCTTCTTGGTATGACAGATCAGTGGGGAAAAGATCTTCTCGAAATCCTTAGTGAACTTGTGATATTAGACCGACAAACCAAGGAAACTTCTTGCCTCCATGGCATTCTTCGAAACATGCCAATCTTGAACTACTGCCACTTTACTAGGGTTAACCACCAGCCCTCTTTTTGAGATAATGTATCCCAAAAAGCGTACCTCCTCTCTCCAAAAGTGGCACTTAGAAAACTTAGCCTTCAGCTAATGTGCATGGAGTGTACTGAGCACTTTTGCTAAATGCAATGCATGCTCCTCTTCACTCCTCGAGTAAACAAGAATATCATCCATAAATACCACATCGAATTTGTTAAGCAACCCCCTAAATACTCGACTCGTCAGATCAACAAAATAGGCAAGTGTATTAATCAGTTCAAAGGGCATGACCAACCACTCATATAATCCATCAAGTGTATGGAACATTGTCTTTTGGATACTGTCCTCGGCTAGACACAGCTGATGGAATTTGGTAGCCAAGTCAAGCTGTAAAAACACTCTAGCTCCAACTAACTGATCAAAGAGATTGTCCATGCGGGGAAATGAATAATGATTCTTCTTCGTCGGTTTATTCAGCTCCCTATAATCGATGTAGAGTCTAAGAGAACCATCCGCCTTGGTGGCAAAGATGACTAGCGCTCCCCACTCTCAAATACTTCTCCGAATGAAGCCTTTCTCCAACGACTCGCTGACCTGCTTATTCAACTCGCGTCTTTCCTTTGGAGCCATATGCCTCAATGGTAAGGTGGAAGGTCTAGCATTATCTATAAGACAGATCCAAAACTCGATCTCCCTCTAAGGCGGCAGACTGGTAGCCTCTGCAAAAATATTTGGGAAATCTCTAACTACTGGCACTGTACTAAGCTCGTCATGTGATAGGTCCAATGAATATAGGTAGCTCAACAAAACAGATCGTTGAGGATCGTAGTAAACCTCTATGTTGCGACCACTACACATGCTTAACCTAACAATCCTCCTGTCATAGTCTACAATAGCTCTATACATAGTCATATAATCCATGCCAAGTATCAAACCAAACCCAGAAAACCCTAGTACAAAGGCATCAGAATCAAACTCGACTCTTAAGATAAACAACTTCAAACCCCTACATAACATAGACAAATAAGTGGATCCTCCTACGAGGTTTGACACAACTACAGGGTCTGTGACTATACTAGTGTGTAAGTGAAAATCACCAACAAGTTTACTAGAAATGAAAGAATATAAGGCCCCAGTATCAAATAAATTGTGAATAGGTAAGCTGGAAAGGGTCAACATGCCTTAGATCACCACCTTCTTGCCTTGTCTGCCACTGGCTGTGCACTCGAGCTAGGAACTGCCTCTAGCTAATAAGCTAGAACCATCGGAGTAGAAGTATGAGTAGGAGCTTTCGGTGGTGCTCTACAAGCTCGCTTCAAAAGCCCAAACTGATCACAGTTATAACACTTTATCTTTGAGCAATCCAACCTACACGCATTAGTAAAATGCCATGGTCTTCCGCATTTATGGCACTTCCTGTCCTTCTTTTGGACCTTTTCCTTTGGTCCAAATCCTCCTTTTTTATCCTTCTGATGTCCTTTCTCTATAGCCTTCAGAGCCTCCTCTTTCTTTTCCTTTTTGGAGACGGTAGTAAGCAAAGCCATCTCCATTAACCCCTCATAGTAGCACTCATCGGAATGTGACTCATAGCCAAATCTTGGAGAGGTTGGTTCAGTCCTTTAGCAAGTTTAAGAGCCTTCTTGTATGATGTACTAATCAACTACTTGCCGAAGCTAGCTAGCTCATTAAACTGATTCACATGCTTATTGATAGACATATCTCACTACCGAAGATGGATAAACTTCTCAAATGGATTACCTTCCTCCATCTTAGAAAGGAACTTAATCTCAAACTTCCTAGAGAAGTTATCCTAAGCATTATTATCTCCCTCGGTCTCCGACTCAATAACCACCCACCAGCTCAAAGCCTCTCCATGTAATTACCAGGTAGCTAAGTGTCTCCTTATAGCATTATTCAAGCTCATCAGACCAAATATCCTCTCACAAGAGCAGATCCATGCCCTCGAATCCACATAAGACTCCATCTCTAAATACGGCTTGCCTCCAAGACTAGAAAAATTCCTGTACAACTTAGCAAAATCGAGAGCGGTAGGTATGCCGGTAGAACCCTCACCTATTGCTCTCTCTGTGGGCTCTCTATAGGGATCGGGCTTGGCCTATCCCCTAGCCTGAAGGTATTAGCGGAACCATATAGGAATATTCATGCCTTGGATTTTGGTAGGATCGTCGAAGCCATAACCTACGGGACCAATCATCTCCTATCTATGAATTTTAAGGATTCTACTAACAGCCTTTTGCAGATGTTATAGGCACAAAAAAGAGGGATGATATAGACACAATTCAAAGATAACGTAGGCACAAAAGTAAGGGATTTTCAAACATGATTTTTGAAATACTTTATTATACACACACACATACTCTTTTAGAAAGTCTACTCCGAAAAACTTGGAAAACATTTTTTAAACCATTTTGAAATCCACTTTGGAAACCTATTTTAAAAACTTTTCAAAATACGTCTCTCAATACGGTCCTAATCCTAAGGAACATTGAACCTATGCTATGATACCAAATTTGACAACCTGCACCTCCTAACACACACCAAATGCTGTCATGCCGAGAATGCGGATCATCAAGGTTTTAACCTTTGACAATTCAAAGACTAAGATAAACAGATATAATCTCAGAACGTGTTATAATGGAAAGCTAAACTAACTATCCAAAACGTATCACAGCGGAAGAAATAAGACATATAAATATCATAGAAAATACCAGTCTTAGAAAATATCAAATCACAGTCATAGAAAAATATCAATACAAAGTCCAAATCAAACTATATAGCAAAATATATCTCTTATAGTCCGATATAAGAAAAATAGTTGTACTGATATGATAAAATGATACATGAAGAGAAGATGTGATAAAAGCAAACTCTAAATGAAGCACGAATCTCTCCAAGTATCCAAACGGGAAAATCACATACTGCCCTGTCCATCTGTGGTGGGAAAAAGATGGAAAAGGAATGGATTAGACATAAAATTTGGTGAATGAGAACAAGTTTAATAAGTGATTATTAAGTGCAATTAACTTCAAAACTACTTTAATTGATGTAGAATGTGTAATAAGTGTCCGTGGATTTCTAAGGTCCAATATAAAGGATTCTTATCTAACACAATGGGTCGAACTACAATATGAACCTCTCACTAACGATCAGCCAATGTCTTTTGAATTATCCAAGAATACATATCATTACCACGCACGAGAGAGAACCCAGAAATACAAACTCAGAAAGTGACCCATCGTATGCATCCACTGTCCACCTCTTGATCATAGTGCCAAACGTCCTTTATAGTAGTCACTTGCCATCCCTAAATTTGCATCCACCTATACCATAGCATGCGAGCACCATGCGTACATGAACTCCTGTTAGGATCGGGCTCACTCACCTGGTATCTCCATAAGTGTTGCGTGCCACCACGATGGAATATCCCTCGAGTGTTCGCGAAATACATCGCCCTAGTCAACTTTTTTTTCTCATTTGGGTATTCAATTATTACCCAATTTGCAATGACCTACAGTCCTTCGATTAGGATTTACGTCCCCACCATTTCTTTATAGGGGATTTATGGCCCTACACTTCTTTTAATAAGGGATTTACGGTCCTACCACTCTAATTTGTTCACCTAGCTCAGAAATATGTTGGAATAAAAAAATTCATATTTATATAACTTTTACACTAAATTATATAAATTTTTATTTTAAATCTGGGCTTAGGCCGAAGTTCAATCTATGCATTTTCCAGTCGAACGGTCGATCTAAACTTTTCCCAGGTTGACTGTTAAGGTATCCAGGTCGATTTATCACGAGTAATATTTAGGGATTCGACCAGTTTTTAATTGTCATGTGTTTTATAATTAATTTCGTTAAGTACTGTAGTTAATTAATTCCATTAATCGCTAATTTCCGGTTATTAATTTTCCAACATTGATCAATTCTTGGGGTTGTGAATTAGGGGTGCTAATTTGACATCATATAAGGTTTAATTAACTAATTAAATTCCCAATTAGTGTAAATTGATTTCTACAGTTTTATGGATTATATTAGGGTTATTACAATCTCAAACTAAGCTAACAAATTCAATTCTAGGGTTCGAACATATCAAATTTGGGTTTAACATATTAAATTAGGGATCTAACATCCTAGATCATTTAAAATAGATTAAATTTAGTTACATTAATCAAATTACCAAATTTTTGTCCACTCAGCTTAAGCCTAAGCTCTAGAGCTTGTGAATTTGGCCTCGATCGATAGATATCCTTAATCTTCCCTTTGGTTGGCTTTCTCCTTATTTTGTTTTTTGATTTGGGTTTTTTGGGGTTTGAGAGATTTGGGTTTCAATAGGAATTTTTATAGAGTAAAATTATAGTAAGTTTAAAACTAAATTAGGGTTTAGTTTATAATGTTATTTATAGGTTGGGCTATCTCTAAGGACCCTTAGATCAATCTCAACTGCCACCTTAACCACTCATCTAACCCTTCTCTACTAAGCAACTAATACTGGTAATTAAAATACGTCATAACGGAGCAAATAACGCTCAGTTTTTATCGACACGGGTCAATCACTTAGGGGCATGGGTCGACCGTTACTGGTTGACCTGGAACCCTTTTTCGTCGACCCAATATAAATTTTTTGAGTTTTTTTGTTCTAGTTACGTTCTAACTCCCATAACTCTCCATACTAACTCAGATTACGAAGTGTTATATATGAAAATCATTCAAAAAATTACCAAGAACGCAATGGTGCAAGTTTTGTAGCCAAATTTGAATGTTTGTGAAATTTTGCTTTTATGTCCTTATTTTAGTTAAATTTATTTTTCTTATTAAATTCACTTTTTAAATCTCTTTTTAATTCTTGTTTAGTTTCACCTAATTTTTTGGGGTGCTATAGGTTAATTACTTCATGACTGTGAAGTTTGATAATTTTATAAAAAGCGGTGAAACCAACTTTGATATGGAGTATATAGGGATGATTCTGCCTAGGTATGATGGAGTAAAGGTTAAGACTATAAATAAAATAACTACAAATACTTATAACAAAGAATCCCTTTAGAATATAAGGAATATTGGTATGAAGCTAGGAATGTTTTATTAGATATGTATGAAAGCCATAAGAAGAACCCACAAAGGAATGAAGAATGGTATCAAAGTACTCTTCTGCGAGTTTTAGGGTATACTCGCATGAAAGAACAAAGATAATGAAAATCAAAATCAAAATTTAAGAATACTATCAAGAAGATTTTGATTGAAAGAAGATGGTAATATGATTGGAGAAGAGGCTAATGAGATGGCAAACACACATAGGTAGTAGGAAAGCTATTTCGCCATACTAAAAATATTCATTTTATTTAAGTAAGGAGTGATAGAGTCACAACATCATTAATACCAGTTGATGTTGGAGCGCAACCTCTAGTAATAGGTTATTTGGGTTGTAATCGCCAGTTATCTCCCTTTGGGTATTATACCGTGTTGATTTTTTGATGAGCTTTGACACTATATTTATTGGAAAATAGAGTAAATAAGAAAAATCATAATCACACTTAACTAGCGATTAATGTAAAATAAGAATGAAATTTTATAAAATAAATTAGAAAATTAATTAAATTAGCAACTAAAAATACGCTTAAATTCCATAAACTTTAGAATTTTGAGAAAAATAAATTTTAGCAAGAGAAGGATAGGGAAGTGTTGTTGTGAAATCACGGGTCACTATCTTTGTGGCTTAAAAGAAATTTTTTATAAATATACTTGTGTGTTGTTTGTTGTTTTGAAATAAAAGAAAAACTTTTCAAAATCTAAGATTAACCGTCCAATGTTAGGGTCAATCATATGCATTAAGTCATTGGCTGATCCCAATTACGTTAAGATGTGGCTTGGTTTGTTTTAAAGATGTAAGGCAAATGCTTTTGAAAGATGGAGTTCAAATAATTTTGAAAATTTTAATTTTCAAACTATTTTACAAATTTGATTGAAAAAAGAAAAAAGATTTTTTTAATGGAAAATGGAATTTTTTTTAATTTTCAAGTGCCACATGCTTAGCGTAGGGAGGGTCGATGTGTTAGTGAATATAAATTTTACCGTTCAATAAGTGTAAAAGTACACAAAACACTAATAATGACAAGGGAAAGAGCTATTCTAGTTTTGGAATTTCAATTTCCATACGATAGTAAACAAAACATACTTTTTTTAATAATTCTATTTTAAAATTTAAGAACAAACCTCCTTATGCAAAATTGTACTTGGAAAAATTAAAAAAAATTCAGAGGCAAAAGAGAAAATTTCAAGGTACAATGGAATTAGTATACAAAAGAAGGTTGGAAATATATAATTTTCCATTTAAATTCCTTTTCTGGCATAAGAGCATAGATTTAGGAAAACTAGATTTTCTAAATTTTGAATGTTAGAAATTATGTATTAGGAATTGGATGGTAGGAATTGGATATAAAATTTGTTGAACATACTCCTACTTGTAAGTGTGTGGAAATATTTTGTGTGAAAACAAAGATTTTGATTTCTGCAAACATATAGAACTGTCAGTATATATAGGTTATTTGTATCATATTTTCTAAATTGTTTTAAAGAATGCATGCATATAGGAGACGCCGATTTAGTATTATTCAACATACATATCATATGATTTATGACACACCGTGCACTTGTGCACGATTAGCTGCAAAATTGGCTGTACATTGATTAGTTAGATAGTTTATAATGGTTGCACGCTATGTTATATGATATAATCCTTGGGGAATCTCAGAGGTGAAATTCTTTTAAGGGGAAGAATTTAACACCACGTAAAATAAATAGTAACTGATTTAAAAGAATTAATAAATAATTATTAAAGTTCAAAATGGAATTTGAGTAAATGCCAAAATTTGGCTATAAAAATTGCATTATTGTGTTCGTAGCGATCTTCTGGTCAATTTCATATATAAAGTTTTGCGATCGAAGTTTAAACGAAGAAGTTATTGGCGTTTAAAGTTTTTGGATCAAAAAATAATTCAAAAGGAACTCAAATGTGGAAATAAGCAATAATAAAATGTTGAATTTAATTCGTGGTCCATAGGTGGACCGTCGACTATAGATGGTCGACCCTTAGCGGTCGACTGCTGCATAGGACCGGTCGGTTTAGGGAGAGCACGCCCTAAACCTTGGCTTAACGGTCCAGATTTAATAAATATTGACTTAACCGATATAATTTATTCAAGCATCTATAAATACAGACCTAGCTTGTCACTTTTATTTTCATATTTTTTGAATAGAGCATTAAAGCTCTGTCATTTTCCCTTCTCCACTATTTTCAGAAATTATAAAGATACTATTATACACACACACACACACACACCCATGTTTGTTAGAGAAGGGCAGAAAATAAAAGAAAAGAAGGGAAGGATTGAGCTAATTCTGCGAAAAAGGTAAACTCTACAATTATAAATCTATATTTCACTTAACTCAAATCTCCACTCAGATCTTTAATTCAAATAGGTATGTGTATATCTTTCTATACATATTTTTAGGTTAGAAAGGAAAAAGGTGTTAATTAAAGGAATGAATTCAGATTTGGAGATTTGAAAAGCTAGAAAGATGAGTGAAAAATTATATGATTTATATATAACATTGAGATTTATATCGTTGGATTTTATTTGAGTATCAAGCCTATGCAAAACCCATTGAATTGTAGGCTTAAAATGAATGTATTTAGTTGAAATCTCGCCTAATATTATGCAGGTTATGTAATTGTGAAGGAATGTCATATACGCTATAATCTGGAAATTTTACGAAATTAGTTCCTAAAAGTTGTAAAGTATGATATTGATAAGATTGTGAAGTTTATTCAAATTTATGATAATTAGATAGAAAATTGTTTAGCATTCATTTGGAATTCCCTAATTTGATTGGGAATATAAATTTCTATATTTAATTTTATTGGGAGTGTTAAATGTCCAATTTATTTGTATCTATTTCCGTATAAATTTCCATAGACTGTCTAACTACTATGTATAAAAAGTGTGTCATTTGGAATAATAAGGAATATGCCTAAATGAAAGAGATGTGTAAAGTACGGATGTCCTTCTTTGTAGTTTGCACTATCTATTTCAATAGAAAGGAAAAGAGATAATTCCTTATAATTTCAAACGGAGCAAAAGTTCCAGTTTATGGAAAGTTATATAGGTAATAATTTCCTTTTTAGGGAAGGTTAGCTCCATTATATTAAAATATGGAAGCATATATTCATTATAGGATGTACACATAAGTGTATATTCTGGAATTCCTAAACACAGAAATTAAAAAGTTGAAAATAGAAATATATACATAAATACATACATACATACATACATACATATGTAAGTATGTATGTATAGTCACGTCTACGAATTAAAAATATAAATATACATATGCTAAAGGATAAGGCGTAATAAATAAATAAATATCAGTTCTCATATTAATTACAATTAAAGCGTTTAAACATTAATAATGCAATAAATCATAGGGGCAGGAGGTTGCAATGAAAAAGAGGCAATAACTCTAACATCATGAATAATTATTGCAATATTAATGGGCAATAAATGCATAGATATTAGAAAATTATAGAAATCAAATGGGGACATAGATGTGTTTAATTGGATTAATTACAAAATTAAATATGATATTTTATAGAGAAAACGGAATACACATAATAGTTAGATTTGAAACGAATAAGTAAATATCACTAGTGATTGTCCAATTTGAATAACGATGACCATTTATAAAGGGAAATTAATTTATAGTGAAGAAATAAATGACATTTAGGTCACACAAATGGAAATGAAGGATCAAGGAAGCATATAAGATAAGAATAAGTTCATAACAAGTAAATAAATGAACTTAAGAGGCGTAATAATTTACACAGTGGAAATTATATGGCCTCAATACTACGTTATGGTGGGCATGGATTAGTGGGCCTAACCCAATATTTAAGTTGATTATAAATAGCTTGGTTTAGTATGGGTTGTGATGCGAGGTCGGTAGAGTTACACAATGGAAGTTTTACCTTCACGTAGTGGCTACCGGCATTTGTTTATATGTACTACTGATTTGACACATCTCCAATTATAGGACCCATGGTGGGAGGGGAATACATGTTCGTATATAGGCTTGAGGGAAAATATACCAGGGGTTCGCCTTAGATTTTTAAGTATTAAATGGCTCAGTACCTTTAAGGATGTCAAGGGGTTTGCTTTGGGGATTATGGCATTAAATGGCCACTGGGTCCGACTCCTCCCTATTTAAGAAATCTTAAATAACCTATGCCAGTACCTAATTGGGAAATGATATACTTCGTTTCTAAACCAGAGATATTAAGTAACTGGAGTGGGCATTTTCCTTGACTTGTAGTAGGTAAGTCTAAACAGGATTTCGACTATGGGGGTTGGTGGGCTATGTCATTATTGTTGATAAACACAAATTTAGAAGTAGGGCTGGCATATAGGCTTTGACTACCAACAGTCCCAAGGGATCATTAGTGTAGCAACCCGCAAACTTTGAAAATATTTTAAATAAAAATTCATTTGAAACTTTGAATATAATTATTTTAAAATTTGATAAATTTGGAAATTTAATGTAATATTTTGGGATTTGATGTGAAATGTTCTTCCAAATTTAATAAAATAAAGATTTTTCTTAAAATGCAAATTTTGGTCAACTTTGGTCAAAGTTTGACTTTCTGTGAAAATTTTAAATTTTGAATTTTGAACTTTTTACTTTTTTTTATGAAGATGGATTTCATTCTAAAATTTACTTTGTTTTTCGTTTTGTTAAATTTTGATTCCTACTTCTAAAAATTTACAACTTTTGGCGTATTACACGTATTATTTTCCCTCAACATTCATCTTATTTACATTGTGAATTTGGGCTTGTACTAATGGGCTAGGAATTCCTTTAGTAGATGAGAAGCCACATGATTGAGTAGCCTATATAATATCCTAGGGTTTTGCTAGACTCTCACTTTCATTTGTACCTCCGCAGAAAGAAATCAATGTAAGTTTTCTTCTTAATCTTCCTCCTCAAAACCCTAGACTTTCTTCCTCTCTTCCTCTACAAATTTTCCTCCTCCTCCACTCAAAAATTTCGGCCACACCTATCTCCTCCTTCCCCAACCACAAACCCTATCCAAAAACCCACTTCTCCTCCTTCCTTTTCCCCCCTTTCCTCTTCACAAGTTTCGGCCCCTACCTCCTCTCCTCCAACCAAAAACCCCATAGCCGAACTTCCTCAACCCCTTCCCCTTGCTTTGCCTTGGCCGTGACCACCTCCTCCATCACCTAATCCCTAGGCCGAGCCCTCCACTACCAAAACCCTAACCCTAGGCTGAGACCCTTCACCAAATCCCTAGCCTATAGACTAAACCCTAACAAAATCTAATTCAGGCCGAACCAAAACCCCTTATGTCCGAGCCCAAACCATCATGGATGAACCATTTAACCCCTCTAGGCCGAGCCTATTAGCCTTTAGGCTAACCCTTCTCATGTATTTTACAAAATATAATTTTATACCTCTATTTTTCTATGTGAATTCATATATTTACATATGTAATTTATTTTATTTTTTCAAAGCTGTGGATTTGGATTCTCCTCTCACTCAAGCTTGTCTGTATTGTCGTGCTTGTTGTAGTCGTTGTGTTGCGTTTTGAATCACTTCTCTAACCAAAGAAGGTGAGCAATCACTCTTGACAACATACTTATATTTTGGTGAATTGATGACAATGGAATTGTATGGATTTGTATATGCAAGTTGAGAATTTCACCTATGTTTATATTATGTTATTTCATATCATATTTACCTGTTATGATCATATGCCATGATATATTGAATATTGTTATGTTATTTGATATTCTGTTCTCACACTGCAAGTTCCTTCACTATGGGTTGAAATGATACATACCCGAATGATCTTTAGATTAAGGAAAATTGTTATGGGCTGAAATGATAGGCCTGAGCAATTTTATTTGACTTGGGATTGCGGGTTTGAAATGATATAAAACCCAAAAAATTAATAAATTATGGATTGAAATGATATATGTTCGTATTTACTTGACCCTAGGGTAGAGGATTTTATACAGACTCCGTGGTTAATTTAAAATGATTTTCTAAAAATTATTAAGTATTTTGGATTTCTATATATGAATCTCAACTAAAATTTAATGTAATAATTTCTGTGAATTTGTTTACATGAGTTAAATTTTTTATAAGAAATGAATAGTTGGAAATGTAAATTTTGGAATCTAATTTACAAAATGAAGGTTAATTGAAATTTAATAATCCGATTTGACTTAATAAGGGTATTTTATTCTAACCTATAAATTGCAAGTTTTAATTCATGTAATAGTGATTAAAATGATAAATGGTTTTTTTGTGGAAAAAAATGTAAGTTAAAACGTACATTTGACATGTAAGTTTTAACTAATGTAAATGGTATAAATTGGGTAATAAAAATGATAAATGTTATTTATTGAGAAGAAAATAAAGTGTAAGTTAATAACGTACGTTTAACTTAGCATAAGGATTTTAGCTTTAAAATTTGACATTATAGTAACAAAGTTATTTAACTAAAGCTGTGGTTTCTTTAATGACCAAATAGCTATAATTAGAGTAATATAATAAGAATGATATAATGACTATGATAAAAATTGTAAATATATGTACTATTTGATTATATAAACTATTGTAGTGGGAAGTATTACAATAACAATTCAAAACTGCTGCGATTTCTTACGGTAACAATTCAAAACTGCTGCGATTTCTTACTTTAACAATTCTGCACTGCTGCGGATTCTTACAGTAACAATTCTGCACCGTTGCGAATTCTTACAGTAACAATTCTGTACTGCTGCGTTTCCTTAAAAGTGACATTTCCAGAATGCTAGTTCCAAATGTTATGGTTCTAAAGGTTACATTTTTAAAGTGCTATGATCTCTAAATTTTTACGTTTCAAAGGGGTTATAATTAAATGAATTTGGAAGTGTACGACTTTGGGAAAATGAATAATATTTTAAAGAATAATGATATGGAATTTATATGGGTTTGAAAGGAATATGTTTGATATGAAAAATAAACCATTTGAAATTGAATAACCATGGGTTATAATAACGTTTAGTTGTTAAAGTGATCAGGATCAGATATGGGCATACTCTCTGTCGATACCGAAAACCACTTTAACAACTGTGTACGCGGAGGAGATTCCAGAATGAAGTAGGATGGTGGAGACGATCCTAAAGGTATACATACGTGGACCTAACTCCCGTGAGTTAGCATAAGGTGGCTAAAACAAGAGCAATTGACGGACCAAGTGAGGTAGCTCCTCCGATCGGACACACTTCATCGTTAGCCATTCTATTATTTTGTGACTGATTTGGTGCGCACCTTTGATTCGGGAGTGTGGATCGAGTTGGGCGGTAATTGCGGCTATGCGTTACCAATAGTCCAGAAGTGTAATTGGTATATCTACTCTGGCATTGCCTAGTTGTGTCGTGTCACCTACCCTAGCGCGCCTTCTACGAGTTTGTTTTATGTCGTACCTATGGGGTATCCTTTGGCGGCCCCAGTTTACAGGGAGTTACGGTACTGTATAGACTATTAGCATGATAAAAATGTGTTAAGGGGGAAAATGTAACACCTTAACGTTATTTTAATAGTTCACTTTACTTTAGACATTATTATAATAGCGTATATTACTACATAGTAGATAGTTTAACGGATCCTTAAAGGATGGGCGATCCCAAGCATTCTTTAAGTTACTGATGCATTTCTTTTACAGTTCACTTGAGTTGATTTACATTTTATAAGTATGTATGTCCTGACTTGAGTGTTTTGTGTTTTTGCTTTACGCTCGGGTCAGCCTGAGTTTCACAGCTTTGGTTTCATCCTTTTTGGAGCTAGAGATCCACCGAAGATTTAGCTGTTTACCTGATATTTCCATTCCAGTTATTTCCACTCAGCTTTTGCTTTTGTAGTAGAGAACTTATGTATCTAAAATTTCCATTGTATTTGTTTTCAGACTTGGGTATTATGTATTAGTTTGAGACTATGTATCTAGGAGCGTCATGAACTCCTATGTTTATTTTATTCCACTGCGAGTTATTCTGATATTCTGTGCCTGTGATTATGTGATTGATTTTATTTGCCCCAAATTTTATTAACAATCTGTTGTTTTGAATTATTCAAGTCTGACATGTGGTTTTATTTTCTATTTGAATGGTCCAAAATGGCGGGATGTTACAGTTGGTATCAGAGCTTTGGTTTTAGGCAAATCTTAGCCTACGGGGCAAAAACTCATTAGAGATAGGGTAGAAATACCCTAGAATGAGTAAAATCAATCTTAGAATCATTCTTTGCGAGAGAACATATTTTCAAGTATGAAATGGTTTTCAAATGATTTTTAAATGATTTTAAAGGATTATTTTGGATATAAAATCTTTCTTGTTTTAAAATCTAATTTTCCTTAGAATTTCCTTTTTTCGAATCCACCTTGTTTAATAGAATTCTTTGATTAGAATTTCCATTCTAGTTGAATCTTGTCTTTTGTCTTTCTCCTCTATCTTGGTCCTAAAGAAAAATTCATTCTTGAATTTCCAGGATGAATCGTAGGAATGCCAGAGGTCAGGGTCGTGGTGTTGCCCCAGTTCCAGCACTAGTTGCACCCATTAGGTTTACCATTCTCTGTAAGGAGTTCACTCAGCTAGGTGGTACTAAGTTTACAGGATCAGAACCATCATTGAGGCTCAGCAGTGGCTGAGAAGTTTGGAAAGGATTTTCGCTGGTTTGGAGATCACCGATGCTCAGAAGCGTCAGCTAGCAGCTTGGCAGTTACAGGAGGCAGCCCTGGATTGGTGGGAGTCAGTTACAGCCAACACTATTGAGGCAGATATTTCTTGAGAACAATTTCGGTATTGTCTTGAGTTAGTCCTTTTGAATTTGATTTAGGTTACCCCTTTGGAATCTTTCTTAAGTTTGGATATCATGTTTTAGGGAGGCTTTTGTGGCAAAGTGGATGCCAGAAGCTGGGAAGTCCTCGCTGTATAGGGAGTTTATGGATCTTAAGCAAGGGGATATGTCATTTTCTGAGTATGAGCAGAAGTTCAACGAACTTTCCAAGTTTGGTCCTAGCTTGATTGATACCCCTCTTAAGAAGAACGAGAAGTTTATAGCTGGAGCTCGTCCAGAGTTTTATGATCGTCTGATTTCTCATGTGCACAGCCCTTTTACTGGATTGATGGATATGGCCATTAGATATGAGAACCCCACTTCTAAGGAATCATCTGTTGCTCGTGCACCTTCATCTCAGCCCTCTTCTGGCAACTCTAAGAAGAGGAACTCTAATTTCTATCGACAGAAGTAAAATTGGCTTAAGAATCCAGGTTTAGGATCTTCTTCTTCCCGGAGGCAGCCTATTGATCTTTCTTCCATCACTTGCTTCAAGTGCGATCAAAAGGGTCACTATGCCAATAGTTGTCCAGAACCTGCCGGTGCCGCCATTTTCCCACCTCAGAATACCAAGAACAACCTTTGCCATGTCTGTTTGCAACCTGACCATTTCAAGAATGATTGTCCCTTGTATCAGAAGGGCAAGACATCTAGAGTCTTTGCCATGACTTCTTCCACTCGTGCTCTGCCTACTCCACCTGCTCCTAGTGATACCCAAGGTACTCTCTAGAGCACCTTTACCTTGTTTAGTCTTCATGTTCGTGTTTTATTTGACACTGGAGCTTCGCATAGTTTCATTTCTATGGACCTTTGTGATAAGTTTGAGCATATACTTTCACCTAAGTTTGCAACCGAACCTTTGTGTGTTACTAATCCTATTGGTGGTCCCGCAAACCTTAGTAGGATTTGTAACAATGTGAAACTTTTCTTTTCCGACCATCGCTTTTCTGGTGATTTCTATGTTCTTGGTTTCTATGCTTTTGACATGTTGCTTGGAGGAGATTGGTTGAAGATGCATGAAGTTGTTATCTCTTGTAAAACCCAGACTGTTTCTCTTGTTGATGATTTTGGTAATGATTCAGTGTCGTATGCCTCAGGAGTATGCAGGCAGTTTTATATATTCTCTTGATTCTTCCCTTAGTGATCTTGATTCTACTCCTGTGGTCAAACTCTATCCCGATGTGTTTGGTGAAGTCACTCCTTTACCTCCTAAATGGGAAATCGAATTCCGTATTGATCTCATTTCTGGAGCTTGACCTGTAGTTCTTCCTCCCAGAAGAATGGCACCCCGTGAGAAGGTTGAGTTGAGGAAGCAAATTGAAGACTTGTTCTCCAAAGGGTTGATCAGACCCTGTCATTCCGAATGGGGAGTAGCAGTGGTTTTTGTCACTAAGTCTGATGGTTCTTTGAGGATGTGTGTTGATTATAGGGAGCTGAACAAGCTCACTATGAAAAACAGATATCCAATGCCTCGTATTAATGATATGTTTGATCGGCTTTATGGAGCTACTGTATTCTCTTAGCTTGATCTTGCCACCAGTTTCCACCAGTCAGAATTGCCGAGGAAAGTATTCCCAAAACTGCTTTCCATTCTGAGGATGGTTTCTTTGAATGGTTTGTTATGCCTTTTGGTTTAATTAATGCCCCAGCTTTCTTTGTCGACCTTATGAACCGGGTTTTCCGTGATGTTCTTAATAAGTTTGTTCTAGTCTTCGTCGATGATATTCTGGTTTTCTCTAAGTCTAAGGCGGAACATGAAATACATTTGAATTTTGTTCTGAAGACCCTTAGGAGTCATCAGTTGAAAGCCAAATTCTCGAAATGCCATTTCTGGAAAGATGAAGTCCGATTCCTTGGACATATTGTTTCTGGTGACGGAGTTTCTGTTGATCCGGTTAAGATCGCTGCGATCAATGTAAGTCTATCTTCTCTTCTTTCCTTTGTACATTAATTATTCTATCTCTTTCTTGGTTCTTATTCTCCCTATTCTATTTTAGAATTGGGAAACTCCTAGGACTCCATCTGATATCTGTAGTTTTCTGGGCCTTGTCGATTATTATCGGAGATTCATTGAGAATTTTGCTTGGATTGTTGCACCTCTCACCGCTCTAACTCGTAAGAATGCTAAGTTTAGATGGAATGATAAGTGTGAAGCTGCATTCACTGAGTTGAAGCGCAAGCTTACTTCCACGCCAGTTCTTACCGTTCCAAATGGAAATGAAGGATTAACGGTATACACTGATGCCAGTCGTGAAAGTTTGGGAGCCGTTATGATGCAGGATGGGAAGGTTATCGCTTATGCCTGTCGTCAGTTGAAGACTCATGAAGCCAATTATGCAGCCCATGATTTGGAATTGCTTGCCGTAGTTTTTGCTTTGAAGCTTTGGAGACATCATCTATTAGGAACTAAGTTTGAGCTCTTTACGGATCATCAGTCTTTGAAATATATTTTCACCCAGAAGGACTTGAACCCGAGGCAAGTTAGGTTTCAAGCTTCTTATGACCTCGACATCAACTATACCCCAAGGAAAGCTAATGTTGTAGCCAATGCTTTGAGTCGAATGAAGGCGATGTTATGTCAGCTTATTGTTTCTTCTCCCCTTATGGATCGTATTATTGCTAAGCAGGATGAGGATGAGATGCTTAGGCTTATTAAGGAGAATGTTCGCAGCAGGGTTGGTGGTAATAACCAAGATGGAAGTGGAGCTCAGATCGATGATAAAGGGGTTTTGAGGATTAATAATCGGATTTGTGTCCTGGATGTCGATGGATTGAGGCAAGAGTTACTTCGGGAAAATCATCGGTCTAGACTTTCTATTCATCCAGGTGTGACGAAGATGTACCATGATATGAAGAAGCTGTATTGGTGGAAGGGTATGAGGCGTGATATCTCTCTTTTTGTTAGTAGATATGCAACTTGTCAGCAGGTTAAGGCTGATCATCAGAAGACCGCTAGATTATTGCAACCTCTTGAGGTTCCCAATTGGAAATGGAAACAAGTTTCTATGGATTTTATTAATGGATTACCAAGGACTAGGAGAGGTAATGAAAGTATTTGGGTTATTGTGGATAGATTGACCAAGTCAGCTCATTTCATTCCGGTTAGGTCCAACCGTTCTGCTTCTAGTTTAGCTGAGATTTATATGAGAGAGATTGTTCGTCTTCATGGTGTTCCGGTCAGTATTGTTTGTGATAGAGATCCCATCTTTACCAGTCAGTTTTGGAAATCTTTTCAGGAATCTTTAGGTACTCGTCTGAATCTGAGCACTGCTTACCATCCGTAGACCGACGGTCAAACGGAAAGAGTGAATCAGATTCTGGAAGATCTTCTTCATGCCTGTGTCCTTGATTATAGAGGATCTTGGGAAGATCCTCTCCATCTCGTTGAATTCACTTATAACAATAGTTATCAGGTATAATATCAAATATCTGTTTAGGGTTGTCTTAAACATTTTTTTATCTTATTCCATCTCTTAAAATTCAGGCTAGTATTGCAATGGCTCAATTTGCTGCTCTTTATGGACGCCCTTGCAAATCTCCATCTTGCTGGATTGAATCCGGTAATCATTTGGTTCTTGGTCCTGATATGATTCTAGAATCATCTGAGAAGGTTGAGGAGATTAGGAGAAAGATGAGGATTGCTCAGGATAGACAGAAGAAGTATGCTGACAGGCGTAAGAGGAATTTAGAATTTTCTGTTGGTGATCAGGTTTTCCTTAAGGTATCTCCATTAAGAAATGTGATTCATTTTGGTCGGAGAGGGAAGCTTGCTCCTAGGTTTATTGGTCCTTTTCGCATCTTAGAGAGAGTTAGTTCCTTAGCTTACCGTTTGGATTTGTCTGAGAAGCTTTCTGGAGTGCATAATGTGTTCCATGTTTCGCATCTTCGTCGGTATCTTCATGATCCATCTTTGATTGTCCAGCCTTCTGCTCTCAAGAGTTTGGATGTTGAGCCGAACCTTACTGTCGAGAGGAAGCCACTTCATATTATCGATAGAGGTACGAAGCAGCTACGAAGAAAATCTATCAACTTGGTCAAAGTGCAATGGAGCACTGATGATCGGGATTGTACTTGGGAAACGGAAGAGAGCATTCGTGCTTCGAATCTGGAATTGTTTGTTCCAGGTATCATTCGTTATCCTACCTTATCCCTCTTTGTTTTATGGGTCTCGTTCCTTTTTGAGGACGAAAAGTTTTGAGTGGGGGAGAGTGTAACAACTCGCAAACTTTGAAAATATTTTAAATAAAAAATCATTTGAAACTTTGAATATAATTATTTTAAAATTTGATAAATTTGGAAATTTAATGTAATATTTTGGGATTTGATGTGAAATGTTCTTCCAAATTTAATAAAATAAAGATATTTCTTAAAATGCAAATTTTGGTCAACTTTGGTCAAAGTTTGACTTTCTGTGAAAATTTTAAATTTTGAATTTTGAACTTTTACTTTTTTTTATGAAGATGGATTTAATGCTAACATTTCCTTTGTTTTTCGTTTTGTTAAATTTTGATTCCTACTTCTAAAAATTCACAACTTTTGGCGTATTACACGCAGTATATTCCCTTAACATTCATCTTATTTACATTGTGACTTTGGGCTTGTACTAATGGGCTAGGAATTCCTTTAGTAGATGAGAAGCCATATGATTGAGTAGCCTATATAATATTCTAGGGTTTTGCTAGACTCTGACTTTCATTTGTGCCTTCGTAGAAAGAAATCAATGTAAGTTTTCTTCTACATCTTCCTCCTCAAAACCCTAGACTTTCTTTCTCTCTTCCTCTACAAATTTTCCTCCTCCTCCCCTCAAAAATTTCGGCCACACCTATCTCCTCCTTCCCCAACCACAAACCCTAGCCAAAAACCCACTTCTCCGCCTTCCTTTTCCCCCTTTCCTCTTCACAAGGTTCGGCCCCTACCTCCTCTCCTCCAACCAAAAACCCCATAGCCAAACTTCCTCAACCCCTTCCCCTTGCTTTGCCTTGGCCATGACCACCTCCTCCATCACCTAATCCCTAGGCCGAGCCCTCCACTACAAAAACCCTAACCCTAGGCTGAGCCCCTTCACCAAAACCCTAGCCTATAGACCAAACCCTAACCCAGATCTAGTTCTGGCCGAACCAAAACCCCCTATGGCCGAGCCCAAACCATCATGGTCGAACCATTTGACCCCTCTAGGCCAAGCCTATTAGCCTTTAGGCTAACCCTTCTCATTTATTTTACAAAATACAGTTTTATACTTATATTTTTCTATTTGAATTCATATATTTACATATGTAATTTATTTTATTTTTTCAAAGTTGTGGATTTGGATTCTCCTCTCACTCAAGCTTGTCCGTAATTTATCATGCTTGTTGTAGTCGTTGTGTTGCGTTTTGAATCACTTCTCTAACCAAAGAAGGTGAGTAATCACTCTTGACAACGTACTTATATTTTGGTGAATTGATGACAATAGAACTGTATGGATTTGTATATGCAAGTTGAGAATTTCACCTATGTTTATATTATGTTATTTTATATCATATTTACCTATTATGATCATATGCCATGATATATTGAATATTGTTATGTTATTTAATATTATGTTCTCACACTGCAAGTTCCTTCACTATGGGTTGAAATGATACATACCTGGATGATCTTTAGATTAATGAAAATTGTTATAGGCTGAAATGATAGGCCTGAGCAATTTTATTTGACTTGGGATTGCGGGTTTGAAATGATATAAAACCCGAAAAATTAATAAATTGTGGATTGAAATGATATATGTCTGTATTTACTTGACCCTATGGTAGAGAATTTTATACAGACTCCGAGGTTAATTTAAAATGATTTTCTAAAAATTATTAAGTATTTTGGATTTCTATATATGAATCTCAACTAAAATTTAATGTAATAATTTCTGTGAATTTGTGTACATGAGTTAAATTTTTTATAAGAAATGAATAGTTGGAAATGTAAATTTTGGAATCTAATTTACAAAATGAAGGTTAATTGAAATTTAATAATCCGATTTGACTTAATAAAGGTATTTTATTCTAACCTATAAATTGTAAGTTTCAATTCATGTAATAGTGATTAAAATGATAAATGGTTTTTTTGTGGAAAAAATGTAAGTTAAAACCTACATTTGACATGTAAGTTTTAACTAATGTAAATGGTATAACTTGGGTAATAAAAATGATAAATGTTATTTACTGAAAAGAAAATAAAGTGTAAGTTAATAACGTACTTTTAACTTAGCATAAGGATTTCAGCTTTAAAATTTGACATTATAGTAACAAAGTTATTTAACTAAAGGTGTGGTTTCTTTAATGACCAAATAGCTAAAATTAGCGTAATATATTAAGAATGTTATAATGACTATGATAAAAACTGTAAATATATGTACTATTTGATTATATAAACTATTGTAGTAGGAAGTATTACATTAACAATTCAAAACTGGTGCGATTTCTTACGTTTACAATTCAAAACTGCTGTGATTTCTTACTGTAACAATTCTGCACTGCTGCGGATTCTTATAGTAACAATTCTGCACCGTTGCGAATTCTTACAGTAACAATCTACACCGCTGCGAATTCTTACAGTAGCATTTCTGTACTACTGCTTTTCCTTAAAAGTGACATTTCTAGAATGCTAGTTTCGAATGTTATGGTTTTAAAGGTTACATTTTTAAAGTGCTATGATCTCTAAATTTTTACGTTTCAAAGGGGTTATAATTAAATAAATTTGGAAGTGTACGACTTTGGGAAAATGAATAATATTTTAAAGAATAATGATATGGAATTTATATGGTTTTGAAAGGAATATGTTTGATATGAAAAATAAACCATTTGAAATTGAATAACCACGATTATAATAATGTTTGGTTGTTAAAGTAACTGGGATCGGATATGGGCATACTCTCTATCGATATCTAAAACCACTTTAACAACTGTGTACGCGGTGGAGATTCCAGAATGAAGTAGGATGGTGGCGACGATCCTAAAGGTATACATACGTGGACCTAATTCCCGTGAGTTAGCATAAGGTGGATAAAACAGGAGCAATTGACGGGCCAAGTGAGGTAGCTCCTCCGATCGGACACACTTCATCGTTAGCCATTCTATTACTTTGTGATTGATTTGGTGCGCACCTTTGATTTGGGAGTGGGGATCGAGTTGGGCGGTAGTTGCGGCTATGCGTTACCAACAGTCCGAAAGTGTAATTGGTATATCTACCCTGGCATTTCCTAGTTGTGCCGTGTCACCTACCCTAGCGCGCCTTCTACGAGTTTGTTTTATGTCGTACCTATGGAGTATCCTCTTGCGGCCCCAGTTTACAGGGAGTTACGGTACTGAATAGACTATTGGCATCATAAAAATGTGTTAAGGGGGAAAATGTAACGCCTTAACGCTATTTTAATAGTTTACTTTACTTTAGACATTATTATAATAGCGTATATTACTACATAGTAGATAGTTTAACGGATCCTTAAAGGATGGGCGATCCCAAGCATTCTTTAAGTTACTGATGCATTTCTTTTACAGTTCACTTGAGTTGATTTACATTTTATAAGTATGTATGTCCTGGCTCGAGTGTTTTGTGTTTTTGCTTTACGCTCGGATCAGCCTGAGTTTCACAGCTTTGGTTTCATCCTTTTTGGAGCTAGAGATCCGCTGGAGATTTAGCTGTCTACCTGATATTTCCATTCCAGTTATTTCCACTCAGCTTTTGCTTTTGTAGTAGAGAACTTATGTGTCTAAACTTTCCATTGTATTTGTTTTCAGACTTGGGTATTATGTATTAGTTTGAGACTATGTATCTAGGAGCTTCATGAACTCCTATGTTTATTTTATTCCGCTGCGAGTTATTCTGTTATTCTGTGTCTGTGATTCTGTGATTGATTTTATTTGCCCCAAATTTATTAACAATCTGTTGTTTTGAATTATTCAAGTCTGACATGTGTGGTTTTATTGTCGATTTGAATGGTCCAAAACGGCGGGATGTTACAGTTAGCAAAGACTTGGGTTACACCCTGATGAATTTCGCTTCCTACTAGTATAGAATCCGTATGGCATACGCAATGATCTCAAAGTTTAATTAATGTTTGTTTGTTAGAGGTGGGCTAGTAAATCCTTTGTAAGTCTTTGAGATGCGTCAGTAATGGTTGATTAAATTATAAAGTCATATATAAGGGTCATCGACCTTTGTAGCTAGGGTCGATTGACTATCGATTACTTTACGGAGGGCCCGCTTTAGGGTTGAGGTATTAAATGGTCATTGGTTCTGTCTCCTTCCTATTTAAGAACATTAAGTTGTCGGGGCTTCCTTTTGGGTAGTACAATGCTTATACACACACACAAACATGTGCGCGTACACACACACCCACACATAGTTATGCCTCGAGGAAGGTTGGATATATCGCACACATGAATGGAACTAAATGAATAATCCCATGAATAGTAGACATGACACTTAAATAAAAATAAATCGACATAAACTAGTGTTATGGATAAAGTATGTAATTTACTAGTCACCATAACGTTGTTTTGACCCCCTCCTCATTACAACCCATATGATAGATTTGCAGTGACATGCTACTGGTGCAAGATAGGCGGTAGATGGAGAGGGCATCTCATTCATGCTCAACACTGACAAGGCAACTAGATATCAAAGGGTTAATATTGATTCCAAGGTAGTAGCCTTGGTCGGTAAACATGTTTTATTATATTTTACTACTCCACTATGAGATTGCTCTCTGATATACTTATGTTTATTACTGGTTACCAACACCAACGATCTATACCCTAATGGACTTCGGTTACGATTTAGTTGAAACACGGTCTCATTAAGGTGCAGGTTGTTACAACTTAGGTTAGTCGATCATAGGAATTAGTTACACTGAGTGAATTTATTTTTATTTTTCTTATAGTTATATATACATATTACATGCCAAATTCAACAAATTTCAACTGTAGAAGTAGTTGTGACCATATTTTGAAAAGATAGACGAGGCAACTATGAGTTGGAACAATAAACGGAGTTGAGTACTAAAGAAGAGCATGAGCATAACATATAAAAGGGTCCCTGAAGTTGAATGATACTTAACTCCTTTTGTGAGGCCTAGATTGCTCTATGGTTGTGGATTTCGTGGAATTGTCGACTAATGAGGTACATTTCATCTGGATAAATAGGAGTAAGAATCTATATGTTGTAAATATCCAAAAGTAAGGTATAAAAAAATTGAGCAAGTTCCTACAAGAAGATGTGCATTAACCATCACAAGATGAGTGGAAAAAAAATTTAAAAAAAGATTTTCAAAAATTTCTTGAAATATTTGAAATGGCTTTCAAAGAATTTACTTAAAAATAATCACTAAAAAGTTATTATTTTATGAAAATTAATTTAATACTAAATTTTTTGCCACATAAAATATCCTTTATGAATAGATTATTAAAAAACAAGAAATTTAATTAAAAAGTCTATTTAGAAATTCCTAGTTAGAATTAAAACTTGCTAGACTGAAAATTCAAGTTGAAGGGTTTTTAATATGGGGCCTTTTCCTTTTGAAATAAATGAAAAATAGAGCATGAGTTTAGCTCAATAATTTGTCTAGTTTCGTAAATTCAAAATTCTTTTTAAAAGGGACGGACAAATGGAAATGGTACTTGATTCAAATGGGGTGATAAGAATGAAAGGGTAAAACACCCGATAGTGAAAATAGGAAAAATATTATGTGTAAGGAAAACACATGGAAAAACAATTGAAATAAGAGGAATGCACTATAAATTGAGAAAACAGTTTCAGGTAAATTGAGAAAAACCCAATGGCTAAAGCATTTGGTGAATGTATTGTGATGATCTAACGAAGAAAACGATCAAATAAAAGAGAGAGAAAACTATATAAGGAGAAGCGATTTAAATAAGAGCAATTTAGGTTGAAGAAACTTAAATGGTAGCAACATTAGGTAACTAAAATAGAAACGAAGTTAAGAATTTATATTAAAATAATGTTAGTAATCTAATTAGAAACAAATATAGGAAACTAAAGGCAAAACAAATAAAAAATGGATAGTTTCCATAAGTATGTGCAGCAATTGCACATATCTTTTAAAAGTCCCCTTCGTAGGCTATTAGAATTTCCGCTAAGGTTGAAAGTGGAAACAGCTTACGCAATAGGAAAATAATAGAATGGAAGTTGTTTTTGTCTACTCCGATTTTTATTGTTTAAAGTTATAAAAGTTGTAACACCTTGAAAAAATTAATCCAAAATTTAATAAAAGAAATTAAATATAATAAGGGTAAAAATCAAAATTTCACAAATGTCCGAATTTGGCTACGAAACTTATACCATTGCGTTTGTAACGATTTTCTGGACAATTGTCATATATAAAGCTTTGTAATCGGAGCTCTTATGGAAAAGTTATTAAAGTTTAAAAATTTGAAATCGAAAATAATTAAATATATAAATAAGGAAACAAATAAATCAAAATAGGAATGCTCCAATGTTGATACCCCAGCTTAGGCCAGTCGAACCCAGTGGTTGACAGCATAAGACAATGAGGTCGACCGATCGAGCATTCCAAGCTAAAATTTGCTTAGGCCAAACGGTTTGGATTTTATAATTTTCGATCTAACAGTAATGAAGATCCATACCACAATAAATAGAACCCTAAGCTAATATTGAGAACCTTAATTTAATAACGATTGTACTAAAATTCTGTCTCTCCCAAAACTCAACTATGTGTTCTCTTCAAATCAACTAGTTCTTCAAAAATAAAAACAAAAACAAAATTAAAGGTTAAAATCAAAGACTAAAACAACCAAATTGGAGAGAAAATCAAACGGAAGGGAGAAATCAACAAATCAAAGCGAAGGCAATTCAAGGCGAATTGAGGGGAAAAAAAGCTTACACGAGGTGAGTGGGTGGATTAATAAAATATAAGGATTAATTAGTAATTGGATTTAATTGTAAATCTATTTAATTTGGGAATTTATCTAATTTGAATCTGAAATGAAAAGTTTATTTAACTTGGAGATTATTTTAATTGCAATTACATGGAGATAAAAGTTTATTTGATGATCATTGAAATCTGAGATATAAATAAGTGCAAGTATATAGAAATTGTTAGCTTTGGAGATGTTGAGATATGATTTAAATTGATTTAATTTGATACACCTTATGTTTAATTTGATTTTAATTTGAGATTTAAAATGTACACACCTTGTTGATTTCACCCTGAATCGATTTTGCATATACATACATGATTATAAAAGATATTTGTTAAGTTGAAACTATATAAATGAAATTATAGATTAAACACGAAATTTTTTGGAATTACATATAGAACTGTAGACTTGAACATATGGTGAAATATGGTTAGAAACTAAAATAGAGAACACTGGAAATTAAAGATTAACAAAGTAGAAATTTACCATAATTAACATAGAATGATATTTAATAGAGAATGAACAAAAAGAAAATTTTAAAATTAACAATAATTAACTTCGACCGATCGAAGGGCTCATTGAAGTCGGCCGACAGCAAGCGGTCGACCGCTCCAGTAGCCAACGGTCGACTGATCATCGGTTTTCAGGCACAGGTTGAACCTCGGCCTAAGACCCAAGTTTATATGTTTACGTATAATATATTATATATGTTAGAAATTAGTTCCCTAATTCTCGACTTTTGGACGTTACGGGACTAGTGATGTAGGGTATGCGGGCAATTTGGCCTGGAAACTATTTTCCATCAGAGGCGATTCAATCACCATTAGCACTCATAGGAGGTTCCACGGTGTGCGTGCAACACCAATGAGGATGCCTGGAGAGGGGTGTGGCCCGACACTAATGGGAGATTTCACTGTGTATGCGGGCTATTCGGCCTAGACACTCATAAGGATGCCCAGCACTATGCAATAAGGGCTGTTACCAATGAGAGGTGGACCAAATGCAGTAAACCCTAAGTCATCCTTGACGCAAGTCGACATTGCAGGCTCCCTTTAAGTAGCGCTACCATTAAGATTGAAGACGGATGCAGCGAATCCGAAGACGTCTTTAGCGCGAGTCGGCATTGCAGACTCCTCCTTAAAATGTAGATACATACGTGTAGTTATAGTTTGGGAATGTAGTCACAAGGTTAATATTGTAGGTGACCCTATGTTAAAGAATAGTTCTAGTAGTTATTAGTTTGATACGTCGTTGTTTTGAGCTTCGATTAGTTGTCCAACTCTAAATGTAGACCTTCACAAGATGTTGGGTGTAAGAGAATTTAGAACTATATACCTTAGGTTCATGAAACCAAACTTAGTAAGTAGTTCCACAACACAAGTAGGACACCCTAGGTCATATAGATTATAAATGAAGTAAATTGCCTATGATCACTATATGTTTAGTAATACAACTCATTCATCAAACTTTTGTTTGACCTACTCCTTTCATTTTTCCTTACCATAGGAAGATAGAGCAACCATTGATTTGGCATAATACATGGAGAAATGAGCTAACCACTGGAGTTTCATTATTCTTCGTTGTTCCTCATGTAACTATTTATTGCATCAAATGTCTATCAGACTTTATATTGTACTTTGGAAACATCGTATATGAACTAAGTATTTTTGAAGACTGTTTTTTTGAAATGTCCATTTTTAGTACTGATATCTTAATTCCTTCCGCTATGAATCTGAAAGTGTAGAATGTTTTAGATATTATCTTAGTCTTAAAAACTAATAGCTCAAACTTCTTGGCATAACGCGAGTCCAAAGTCACCCTAGGCTTTGGCTCGATGTGTCCAGGGATGCAGGTTGTCACATGTGGTATCGAAGCTCAGGTTTAGGGTTCCGTAATGATTAGGCATGAATTGAGAGAATGTACTTGTATATTTTGGAAAGGTTTTTCAAAAAAATACCAAAGGGTTTTTAAATAAATAAATAAATATGAAAAGTTTTTTAAAGGTTTTACATATATAAAAATATAACACGAAAATCGTATTCGCTCTATCTTATACTATTTGCAGGAAAGTTGCTAATAATTCATAATCATAGATAGTGAGAATAAGCAATTTTGCTGGGAATGGCTCGAGTGAGGCAACTAAGATTTCGAGCATGAACATCCCTATGTGGTTCCGCCGATATCTGCAAGCGAGGGGATAATCTGAGCCTATTCTGACGAAGAAAGCTTGCTAGTAATTTTCTAATATGTATATTTATTAATACATAACACCTATACATTTTGACTATTCATTTAAGGAAGAAGACTATTCATTTAAGGATGTTCATAAAATACTAACTTAGGTTACATAGTTTGTGATGCATAATAGTTGCACATGAACGATATATCACTTAGTCGATTACCGTCAATGCTAAAATAATTTCAGGCCATAATTTTATTTAAATGTAGGATGTCACTTAGACTAGGATTTTAATTGTTAGGTTTGAACAGAAAAGTAGACCAAGTTATCCTAGTAGAATACTTAAGTATTTACTTGTAAAATGAAGAACTTAGGATAAATCCCTATAGATTATAAATGTGATACCTAGGTACCATGATTGTTGAAGGATTAGAAAAATGAATCATATGTAAAACAAAATAGCTTAAGTTGAATCAAATTAGAAAAGAAATTATGATATTTTCAACAATTTAAGAAATCACCAGGTTCGGATGTCCTTAGGTGAAATGGAGGAATAACAAAAAAATAAAATAAAATAAGATCTAAATTAGTTAATACTAGGGGGAATACCATCCATTTACGGGTTGTCTTACCTTAGTATCTAGAAGATGAAGTAATTGGTGTACTACTGAATGATTTAAGGCATTAGGTATGTGCAATGAGGGTCGCATAAGACTACATTTCCATTACTGCAAACTTGAGCTTAAGTTATCTATTATGGTGCATAACGACATCCTTTATTCGAGTCGTTGACAAGGATTGTAGAGGGTTTTCTATGCATGTACATTTGGGTTGAAGTTATATGCCAGTAGTAATGTCAATAAGTTGAGGTCGAAAGAATGGTCCAGTTTGAAGTACTTAGAAAGTGGATTTGATCCACAAAAGGATAAAGAGTGCACAAGATAGGCAGAAAACATATGCCGACAGAAGATACATAGAGTTGAAGTCTGCGGCGGTGACATGTTCATGTGAGTATCTCGCCGCTTAGATACGTTATTGGGTTGGTAGTTCGGAAAAGTTAGCACTAAGAGTTGTAGGGCCTTTTTCGATTTTTAGATAGAGTAGGGAAGTTATCCTATGGAACAAAGCTTCCTAAAGGGTTGGCATGAGTTAACAATATTTTTCATGTGTCACACTTGCGGAAGTGTTTATACGATGCAGCTACTTTGGTCGAACCAAATCAGTTAGAAGGAAATGATGTAGACAGTAGTCACTTGTACGCTATGCACCTACCCGCATTGTTGGGCATGGGACAAAGTGATTCCGTAATAAAATAATTAGATCGATTATAGTCTAGTTAGAAGATGACCCAGTTGAGAGTACTTGGGAGCCTGAGGAAAATAATCCAAGCTACTCATTTAGAGCTCTTTATTGGTGGGTCTCTATTTAGAATAGCTAATTATTTATGCGCTTAGGCTTTAGCTTAGAGTACCCTATAGATATAGACGTTTGGATGCTAGAAATGGTTGTGAATGTGTAATTTGGACATGTTTTGGATGATGGTTTCTAATGGATGTATTTATTAACTTGATCTTTACACATTTAGGAAAATATTCAAAGTTAGCATACATTCACACCATCACTTGTTTTATTATACCAAGTTGTATGCATGTGGTTGGTGCATATTGATTGAATGGTTGCACATACATATAGAACTGCCGGTATATTTATATAGGATGTTGCATGCATTCAGAACCATGGCATAAGCACTTGCATTTCAAGAGGTCATCTAGTTCAGGAGGCCGCCTAATTTTTGCAACAGCTAAGGTTCATATGCACTCCATGCCTATATGTATATATTGCATTAGAAATTTTAAACTAAAGACAATGGTTGCTAGTGGTCGATGGTTGAGTATATTGTTATAGATATTAGTTTCTCTATATACGAGTTGCATTTTTCTATCCTTGGAAATTTCAGGACGAAATCCTTTTAAGGGAAGAAGAACGTAACACCTCGAAAAAATTAACTGAAAATTTAATAAAAGAAATAAAATTAAATATAATAAAGTTAAAAATGGAATTTTCACAAACGTTCAAAATTGGCCACAAAAATTGCACCATTGAATTTGTAGCTTTTTTCTGGACAATTTTCATATATAAAGTTTTATAATCGGAGAACGTATGAAAAAGTTATTAAAGTTTAAGAATTTGGAATTGAAAATAATTAAATATATAAATATGGAAACAAATAAATTCAAATAGGAAAGCTCCACTGGTAGACACCCTAACTTGGATCGGTCGACCCTTAGCGGTCGATCGCCTAAAACAAAGCGGTTGACCAGTCGAGCATTCTAGGCTAGGGTTTGCATAGGCCGAACGACCCTAATTTTATTATTTTCGACTAACAGCTGATGACGATCCTTACCACTATAAATAGAACCCTAATTTAATACCGATCGTACCAAAATTCTACCTCTTTCAAAACTCAACTCTCTGTTCCCTTCAGATCAACCAGTTCTTCGCAAATAGGATAAAAAAACAAAATCAAAGATTAGAAAGAAGAGAGACAACCAAATTGAAGAGAAAATCAAAAGGAAGGCGATTCAAGGCGAATTAAGAGAGAAAAAGCTTACACGAGGTGAATGAGTTGATTAATAAGTAATTTGATTTATTTATAAATCTATTTGATTTGGAAATTTATCCAATTTGAATCTGAAATGAAAATTTTATTTAATTTAGAGATTGTTTTAATTGCAATTATATGGAATAAAAGTTTATTTGTTGATCATCAAAATCTGAGATATTAATAATTGCAAGTATGTAAAAATTGATTACTTTGAAGTAACGTTGAGATATGATTTAAATTGATTTAACTTAATACAGCTTTTGTTCGATTTGAATTGAATTTGAGATTTAAAATATATCACCCATTTGATTTCATATTGAATCGATCTTGGATATACATACATGATTATAAAAGATATTTTTTTTAAGTTGAAACTGAATAAATGAATTATAGATTAAACACAGAAATCACTGGAATTACATGCAGAATTTTAGACTTAAACGGATAGGTGAAATATGATGAGAAACTAAAATTAGTAACATTGGAAATTGAAGATTAATAAAGTAGAAAATTATTGTAATTAATACAAGACGATAAGTAACATAGAGCGAAGAAGAAATTTAAAAATTAACGATAATTAACGATAATTAACTTTGACCGGTGGCTCACTGGAGCTGGTCGACAGCAAGCGGTCGACCGCTCCAGTAGTCGACGGTCGACCGGTCATCAGTTTTCAGGCATAGGTTGAACCTCGGTCTAAGGTCTAGGTTTATATAATATATTGTATATATGTTAGTATATTATTAGGGAAAATTAGTTCTCTAATTCTCGACTTTTGGACGTTACAGGGCTAGTGAGGTAGTGTACGCAGACAATTTAGCTTAGACATTGTCCGTCAACCAAAGACAGTTCAATCGCCATTAGCACTCACAGGAGATTCCATGGTGTATGCGCAACACTGATGAAGATGCCTAGAGAGTTATGTGGTTTGGCACTAACGGGAGGTTCCATTGTGTACACGGGCAATTCAGCCTAGACACCAATAAGGATGCCTGACGCTGTGCAATAAGTAGTGTTACTAATGAGAGGTGGACACAGATGCAGCAGATCCTAAGCCGTCCTTAATGCGAGTTGGCATCGCAGGCATCTCCTAAGTGGCGTTACCACTGAGATTGGACACAGATTCAGTGGACCCTAAGACGTCTTTGGTGCGAGTCAACATTATGGGCTCCTCCTCACTGTATAGATACAATACTGTAGTCGTAGTTTGGGTACATAGTCTTAAGGTTAATATTATAGGCGATCATGTGTTAATTGATAGTTCCATTAGTTATTAGTCCAATCCATCGTTATTTTGAGGTTCAATTAGTTGTTTGACCCTAAGTGTAAACCTTCACAAGATGTTGAGTGTAGGTATATTAGAACTATATACCTTAGGTTAATGAAACCAACCTTAGTAAGTAGTTCACAAACACAAGTAGGACACCTTATGTCACATAGATTATAAAGGAAGTAAATTGCTTGTGATCACCATATGTTTAGTAATACATCTCATTCACTAGATTTTTGTCCGACCCACTCCTTTTTTTCCCACCACAGGAAGACATGACAGTAGTTGATTTAGCATAATACATGGAGAAAGGAGCTATGCCCTGGAGTTCCATTATTCTTCGTTGTTTCTTATGTAGCTATTTATCATATCAAATGTCAATTAGACTTTATATTATACTTTTAAAACATTGTATATGAACTAAATATTTGGAGATTGTTTTTCTAAAATGTCTATTTTTAGTACGTATATTTTAATTCCTTCTGATGTAAATCTGAAAGTGTAGAATGTTTTAGATATTATCTTAGCCACTGTAATGTTTTAAAAACCGTTAGCTCGTACTTCTTAACACAACGCAAGTCCAAAAGCCATCCCAGACTTTGGATCGGTGTGTCCGAAGGTGCAAGTTGTAACAATAGACGTTTTAAAAACACCGTAAAAGTGCATTTTTGAAAAATGGTTTGGTATAACAATTGAATTTTTGAATGGAAAACTTAATAAATGATTTGAGTTAAAAATCCTACTTTTTAAGAAGTAAATCTCTATTGTAAAAAAGGACCTTAAAGGGAAAAATGATTTGATGATTATTCATGCCATAAAAACTTGACTCTTACTATTTGAAAAGAATAAAACAATGGGTTGTTTAAAGGAAATGAGCCTTTTAAATTAAATTACTGACATTGACTTTTGAATTTAATAAACAAATTTACTTTATAATCCAAAATTATAGTTTTAAAAGATATGACACCTACTGTAACAACCGGGATTTTTGTAGTTTCAATTGTCGTCAAAATGACGATTTAATTCAGTTGATAATTGTTATTGGAATTCAAATTGAATTTGAAATGTGAAAATTGTTTGATTGCAATTGAGATTTATTCGAGTTAAAATTCTTTAATAAAACTGTTAATTGTTGATTGAGATTTTAATCGGTTGATTAATAGCTATTACAATTTTGAATCGTTTGAAATTCTTTTCAGATTTGTATAATTCTTTAATAAAAGTTGGACTAAAATTCGTTAATAAATTGTTGAACATTGGTGGGTTTTAGAGAAAGAAATTTTACCTAGGCCCACGTTTTCTTTTGCTTTTGGTACCGGTTATATTAGAGCACATAACCGTTCCACTTACCTCTCCATTATTCATTTCATTCGAAAACCCTAGCAAAAGAAATGGAAAGAACGAAAATGGTGGCTGCCTCGTTCAAATATTAGGGCTTCAGAAATTCGAAATCGCGGCTGGCCATAGCTCCACTTTCTCTCGTTGATCGGTAGTATCATTCGCATCTCCTTCCGATTGGCCGTGCTCGCCTTCGTTTCGACAAAGGTGAGTGTCCATCACTCACATCTAACTCTACTCAATCATTTGAATGTTGTTGGTTTCTCTGTTTTTTATGCGATTTAAACTGCAATATGATTCGATTCCTTGGTTGCTTGGGTTTTCTGGCACTGTTGGTTTTCGGGGTCGCCTCGGTTTCACTTGACTTCGATCCTTTGATTTCGTCGTACGATGTTGATTTTGTAGTTGCCTGCATTTTCTTGTTTGGTTCGATTTTGGGTTATCCACGGTTTTGTTGATTTTCGAAATCGAGATTTGACGATGTTGCTTTGTTCGACTTTGGCCCTCTGTCATCTTCGGCCACTTGATTTAGTTAAAATTGATAGACTGAGACTTGATTTTGTGATTGACTTGTGTTTGCGAAATTTATTTGACGTTAACTGTTGAGTTGAAATTGTGTGACAAATTCCGTGCGACTCCATATATGTGCATATATACAATTGTATGGGTGTACGCATGTGTCATGGAGTCTACTCTTGCAATTACATTTCCTTGTTATCCACACGTCTATGATCTTTTTGGTAGTCTGACACTCCATTGACTTGTTCTATTGGGTACAACTTACTGTTAGGCTTTAGTAGTTGGGATCTTTAGATAGGTGCTGCATTTGTTTGTTCCATTGGTTCATTGTAGTTTGGCATAGTCTTCATGTACTTGGCTTCTTCGTAGTCTCTGGTAGTACTCTTTGAGGCAGTTGCATTTAGTTGCATTGTTGGTCTTCTCGTGTCTCAGCGATACATTTTATCCGCAGCTGTTCCATGCATTTTGTTATGGTTTAGTAGCATTTCTCTGCACACTGTTTCATAATGCTGTACTTTTGAGCTTTGCTCGAACTTGCTACCAGTGTTTTGACTATCTGATATTTGGGGACTTTGTTCATTCGAAGGAATTTTTAGACTTTGGCATGTCTATTCAAAACCGTTGCCTAATTTTTGTTATAATTGGTAAATGCATTGGGATCTTCTGTCTTTTTGAACGTGCTGTACCACTTGCTTATGCTGTCTCCGTATCATGTATGATGAAGTTTGCATGTCAGTTGCGCCAGTTACCTTCATGTACATGTACCTTTGTTGTTGCTTATGAGTCGACTTACTCCTGTTGGATTTCAATTTGAAAGGCTGGTGTATCTTATTTCTTGCCAGTACATTCATATATGTGTTGAGTCTCTGACTTGAACTTTTGTATCTTGTTGTAAATTGATTTGGGTTGTGATTGCTGTGCCTTATTGTTTTGACTTATCAGAGTACGCGTGCTTGGTCACCTGTAGCCTTTGTGATGTGTGGCTGTGGGCTTTATCTTTAGTACACATGATATTGTCACTTGTTGCCTTATATTTCTGTCTGGGCACGTGTGCTTCAAACAGTCTTCACTTTTTCCAATTTGCACTGTTAAGTTTTACAGTTGCATAACATATTATATCTTACTTCATGTCTCACCTTTGCGTTGCGTTTCACTTGCATTATTGTAGTGGCGAGGCAGTACACGCGTGCGTGTACTGCAGCCCTATCTGATTTGACAGTTTTAAATTGATGTTTCAAATTGTTTTGTGCTCAATTCAATATTTTGAATTGTATTTTGATTTGATGATTTGAATCTGTTGATTTGTTGTTTAACGTTGTTTAGTGTTATATCTGCCGTAATCCGACTCTCTTATCGAGGAGTCGGATATACGAGATTTCTGTGACTATTGTCTATTTGATATTGATTATTATTGCTTCTGTGCATTAATAACTGAGTTTGAATTAGACTGACCCGTGTATTATTTTCTTTTGAATGTAATACTCGGGTCAGACCCGAGTTATTTCAGGTTGTAGATTTTCTTCTTTGAGTTGCTGTTCAGGATATGAAGACTTTTCACATTTTCTGAAGTTGCCAGTGTCATTTTGTAGTAGTCGTGTCATTGTATAGAACGATATGTATTCATGTATATTAGTCGATAATGTACTTGTATATATAACTTATAGAGTCGACAGTTGTGGTTGTATCATATGTATCGTGTCAACTATTGTAACTGACATCGGTTATATATATGAGATTTTTGTTAATCTGTGTTCCGCATTTATATTATCTATGTTATCGTTATATCTAATGTCCTAAACTATTATGAACTATCGTACTTTGTTTTATACTGATAATTGGATATGTCGATGGGAGTAAATAAATAATAGATGAAAAATAAAAAAAAGTATATACCACTCCTATCGAGATAACCAATATTGGTGTAAGGCCAATTACGGATGGTCGCTCCTATCCAGCCTTATTCTTTGTAATAATAGACAGTATTTCTTTTAATACTCTTTGTTATTATGAGCATAGAGGTGGGGCGTCACAGTTAGTATCAGAGCTTGGGGTTTATGGACATAATATAAAACATAACTTGGATGGAACATATGTTACAACTATTGGTCGATGTTTTATCTGTGATTTGAGTCAAAACTAAAGTTTTGAAATTTTGATTAAATTTTTAAATATCTTTATTTAAAAATAAAAGTGGAATTGTGTTTTGTTGTTTGGATGAAATTGTGTTCTGATGATTTGATTGATTTGTGTTCTATTTATCAGAGTGCGCAGCGAAAACAGTGAAACTGTCTTCGCTGAGTACAACTGATAATCTTTTGGTTTAAAAATCGAAATACAAAATTGGTATTAATTCCATTTGTTGTTTACATAGCTGTGATTATTTTGTTTCTTTGAGAATTTCGAATCCGAATTGAGGATTCGAAGAAATTACAGTTATGTGATTTTTGTTGAAATTTCCGCCGACTTTCCTTTGTACTAATCATATATTGATTAGATTTTTGCTGTTTTGAATTATCTTCATTGAAGATACCTTCGAATGATTTCTTTGTTCATTCTGTAGTACGTGCAAAATTTGAATTGCATGTTATTGCATTTATTTTACGTTGAACCGATGCTTGGTTATGAAATGTATTTTGTTGCCGTTATTTTTATAACGGGATTTTACACCAATGCTATATTTTGAAGCACGGTGTTTTATGGCATTTCCGATGAATGAAAATTCACTGATATTACATTTTTAATGTAAATTGTTATTTTTACAAAATAAATAAAATTATTTTCAAGAATTTTTACAGTTTGCGCTTTCAAAAGAATGAGGAAGCGATTTAAACGTTTCAGCAAAATCGAGGACTATGACCCCTTTCTTTTACTGATTCGCTTAATTCCGGACTTGTCCGTTTGAGAATGTAAAGTGTATTTTTACAAAATACACAATTTTGCACTTTCAAGGAAACGATGAAGAGATTTAAACGATTTAGCAAAAGTACGGAGTATGGAACCACACTTTTACTATTTCGGTTAATTCCGGACTCGTTAATTGAAATATCTGTTGTTTTGATGATTTTGATGAATTTTGCACTTTCAAGGAAACGATGAAGAGAATCAAACGATTTAGTAAAACACGTGGTATGGGACATGTGCGTTTGCTATTTCGGTTAATTCCGGACTCGTTAATTGAAATATTTGATGATTTCGTGTGCTTTTGAGCCACTTTGTTGGACCTTCGGGTCATTTGTTGGACCTTCGGGTCATTTGTTGGGCTTTCGGGCCACTCTGCGGACCTTCGGGTCAAATACCAGTACTAGACCTTCGGGTCACTCTGCGGACCTTCGGGTCAATCTGATGGGCGCCAAAAATTATGTTGAGTACTTGGTAGGCTTTGGCCATTTGTTGATGCACGTGCGGCGAATTAAAAACTCGCCATCTGATGGGATCGATCTAAGCTTTTATGTTGATTTTCTAGTCTTCTTAACTGATTTCTAGATATTTGTTGTTTCTAATTATCTGCAGGTAATTAGATATCTGATGTTATGAGATTTAATTATCGTATCGATAATTAAATATTTGAGATCCTGATTATCGTTTTTGATAATTGGGTATTTGTTGTTTCTAATTATCGCTTGTGATAATTAGATATTTGTTGATATGAGTTCTGATTATCGTTTTTGATAATCAGATAATTGTTGTTTCGAATTATCACTTTAGATAATTCAATATTTGCTGATTCGAGATTTAATTATCGCCTGAGATAATTAAATAATTGTTGATTTGAGATTTAATTATCGCCTGAGATAATTAAATATTTGTTGATTTTAGATTTAATTATCGCCTGAGATAATTAAATAATTGTTGATTTGAGATTTAATTATCGCCTGAGATAATTAAATATTTGTTGATTTTAGATTTAATTATCGCTTGAGATAATTAAATAATTGTTGATTTGATATTTAATTATCGCTTCAGGTAATTAAATATTTGTTGATTTTAGATTTAATTATCGCTTGAGATAATTAAATATTTGCTGATTTGAAATTTAATTATCGCTTTAGATAATTAAATATTGGTTGATTTGAGAAATTTGATTATCGTTTTGATAATCGAATATTTATCGATTTGAGAAATTTGATTATCGTTTTTGATAATCGAATATTTGTTGATTTGAGAAATTTGATTATCGTTTTGATAATCGAATATTTATCGATTTGAGAAATTTGATTATCGTTTTTGATAATCGAATATTTGTTGATTTGAGAAATTTGATTATCGTTTTGATAATCGAATATTTATCGATTTGAGAAATTTGATTATCGTTTTTGATAATCGAATATTTGTTGATTTTAGAAATTTGATTATCGTTTTGATAATTTGATATTTGTTGATTGATTTTCTGACTATCGTTGGATAATTGGATGTTGCTGATTTTATTGATATGAGATTTTCTAGTTTCCAATTGATTCTAGAGTATGCCGATTTTATTGAATCGTTGGTTTTTATCTATCTCTGGTAATAGTTAGAGTTTGGAAATCATGGAATTTATGGTTTCTAGTTAATTGTTGAATAACTAGATATTTGCAGTTTTGCGAATTGCGATTTGTGTTTTACAATTATCCTTGTTGATAATTAGATTTTGCTGTTTTCTAATTAGCGTATCGATAGTTAGATTTTGTTGAAGGATTTGTGAATCTCTTTTATTGAAATTAGAAGATTTCTTTGGCATTTGAATTATTCACTCTTATTTTTCTAGCTTAACCAGTTTATGTTAGAAAAGTAATTGTTATTGACACCTTTAATTATGAAAATTGCGGGGACGCAATTTTTATAAGGAGGGGAGTCTGTAACAACCGGGATTTTTGTAGTTTCAATTATCGTCAAAATGACGATTTAATTCAGTTGATAATTGTTATTGGAATTCAAATTGAATTTGAAATGTGAAAATTGTTTGATTGCAATTGAGATTTATTCGAGTTAAAATTCTTTAATAAAACTGTTAATTGTTGATTGAGATTTTAATCGGTTGATTAATAGCTATTACAGTTTTGAATCGTTTGAAATTCTTTTCAGATTTGTATAATTCTTTAATAAAAGTTGGGCTAAAATTCGTTAATAAATTGTTGAACATTGGTGGGTTTTAGAGAAAGAAATTTTACCTAGGCCCACGTTTTCTTTTGCTTTTGGTACCGGTTATATTAGAGCACATAACCGTTCCACTTACCTCTCCATTATTCATTTCATTCGAAAACCCTAGCAAAAGAAATGGAAAGAACGAAAATGGTGGCTGCCTCGTTCAAATATTAGGGCTTCAGAAATTCGAAATCGCGGCTGGCCATAGCTCCACTTTCTCTCGTTGATCGGTAGTATCATTCGCATCTCCTTCCGATTGGCCGTGCTCGCCTTCGTTTCGACAAAGGTGAGTGTCCATCACTCACATCTAACCCTACTCAATCATTTGAATGTTGTTGGTTTCTCTGTTTTTTATGCGATTTAAACTGCAATATGATTCGATTCCTTGGTTGCTTGGGTTTTCTGGCACTGTTGGTTTTCGGGGTCGCCTCGGTTTCACTTGACTTCGATCCTTTGATTTCGTCGTACGATGTTGATTTTGTAGTTGCCTGCATTTTCTTGTTTGGTTCGATTTTGGGTTATCCACGGTTTTGTTGATTTTCAAAATCGAGATTTGACGATGTTGCTTTGTTCGACTTTGGCCCTCTGTCATCTTCGGCCACTTGATTTAGTTAAAATTGGTAGACTGAGACTTGATTTTGTGATTGACTTGTGTTTGCGAAATTTATTTGACGTTAACTGTTGAGTTGAAATTGTGTGACAAATTCCGTGCGACTCCATATATGTGCATATATACAATTGTATGGGTGTATGCATGTGTCATGGAGTCTACTCTTGCAATTACATTTCCTTGTTATCCACACGTCTATGATCTTTTTGGTAGTCTGACACTCCATTGACTTGTTGTTCTATTGGGTACAGCTTACTGTTAGGCTTTAGTAGTTGGGATCTTTAGATAGGTGCTGCATTTGTTTGTTCCATTGGTTCATTGTAGTTTGGCATAGTCTTCATGTACTTGGCTTCTTCGTAGTCTCTGGTAGTACTCTTTGAGGCAGTTGCATTTAGTTGCATTGTTGGTCTTCTCGTGTCTCAGCGATACATTTTATCCGCAGCTGTTCCATGCATTTTGTTATGGTTTAGTAGCATTTCTCTGCACACTGTTTCATAATGCTGTACTTTTGAGCTTTGCTCGAACTTGCTACCAGTGTTTTGACTATCTGATATTTGGGGACTTTGTTCATTCGAAGGAATTTTTAGACTTTGGCATGTCTATTCAAAACCGTTGCCTAATTTTTGTTATAACTGGTAAATGCATTGGGATCTTCTGTCTTTTTGAACGTGCTGTACCACTTGCTTATGCTGTCTCCGTATCATGTATGATGAAGTTTGCATGTCAGTTGCGCCAGTTACCTTCATGTACATGTACCTTTGTTGTTGCTTATGAGTCGACTTACTCCTGTTGGATTTCAATTTGAAAGGCTGGTGTATCTTATTTCTTGCCAGTACATTCATATATGTGTTGAGTCTCTGACTTGAACTTTTGTATCTTGTTGTAAATTGATTTGGGTTGTGATTGCTGTGCCTTATTGTTTTGACTTATCAGAGTACGCGTGCTTGGTCACCTGTAGCCTTTGTGATGTGTGGCTGTGGGCTTTATCTTTAGTACACATGATATTGTCACTTGTTGCCTTATATTTCTGTCTGGGCACGTGTGCTTCAAACAGTCTTCACTTTTGCCAATTTGCACTGTTAAGTTTTAAAGTTGCATAACATATTATATCTTACTTCATGTCTCACCTTTGCGTTGCGTTTCACTTGCATTATTGTAGTGGCGAGGCAGTACACGCGTGCGTGTACTGCAGCCCTATCTGATTTGACAGTTTTAAATTGATGTTTCGAATTGTTTTGTGCTCAATTCAATATTTTGAGTTGTATTTTGATTTGATGATTTGAATCTGTTGATTTGTTGTTTAACGCTGTTTAGTGTTATTTCTGCCATAATCCGACTCTCTTATCGAGGAGTCGGATATACGAGATTTCTGTGACTATTGTCTATTTGATATTGATTATTATTGCTTCTGTGCATTAATAACTGAGTTTGAATTAGACTGACCCGTGTATTATTTTCTTTTGAATGTAATACTCGGGTCAGACCCGAGTTATTTCAGGTTGTAGATTTTCTTCTTTGAGTTGCTGTTCAGGATATGAAGACTTTTCACATTTTCTGAAGTTGTCAGTGTCATTTTGTAGTAGTCGTGTCATTGTATAGAACGATATGTATTCATGTATATTAGTCGATAATGTACTTGTATATATAATTTCTAGAGTCGACAGTTGTGGTTGTATCATATGTATCGTGTCAACTATTGTAACTGACATCGGTTATATATATGAGATTTTTGTTAATCTGTGTTCCGCATTTATATTATCTGTGTTATCATTATATCTAATGTCCTAAACTATTATGAACTATCGTACTTTGTTTTATACTGATAATTGGATATGTCGATGGGAGTAAATAAATAATAGATGGAAAATAAAAAAAAGTATATACCACTCCTATCGAGATAACCAATATTGGTTTAAGGCCAATTACGGATGGTCGCTCCTATCCAGCCTTATTCTTCGTAATAATAGACAGTATTTCTTTTAATACTCTTTGTTATTATGAGCATAGAGGTGGGGCGTCACACCTACAGTTAAAGTTGATTAAAATGAGGAGTTTTTCATGGCTCCTTTAGGAAACCAATCAATTGTTGAATTTGATAAAAAAGTTTCTAATTTATATTTTTAAAGATAAAAGTTTTGGGTTAAGTGCTTCATGACGGTGAAGTTTATTAATTTTATAAAGAGTAGTGAAAATAAAACTAACTTTCATATGGAGTAGATAGGGATGACTGCTTAGGTAAGACGAATTAAAAGTTAAGGCTATGAATAAAATAGCCACTAATGCTCGTAAGATAGCAATAAGGAATCCTCATTGAATATAAGGAATATTAATATAAACCTAGGAATGTTTATTAGACATGTGTGAAAACCATAAGAAGAGCCCACAAGGGAATGAGTAATTGTATCAAAGTACACTCCTGGGAATTATAGAGTATATTCTCATGAAAGATCAAAAATAAAGAAAATAAATACAGAAATTTGAGGATACTACCAAGAGATTTTGATTAAAAGAAGATAGTAATATAATTGGAGAAGAGAGTAGGTAATGAGACGACAAACAAACGTAGAAGATGTTGGTTGCAATAATTGAGGTAATAGATGGACCTTGTTTATTAGCTGAAAATGCAAGTTAAGACATGTGGGTTATTATAGAATGACATACGAAAATTGTCCATTTTATTTAAGTAAGAAGTGATAGGGCCACAACATCATTGATACCAGTTGATGTTGAAGGGCAGGGTTATCGCACGACCTATAGATAGTAGTTAGTTTTTTTGTAGGAATAGTAGTTGTCATTTCCTTCCGACAATTTTTATGTAAATTGGGTTGTAAGCATTAGTTATCTCTTTTTGTATAAAAAATGCACATGAAATAATATAAGATATGTTCCTATTTATTATTGTGTTGATTTTGTGGATGAGCCGGGACTGCTACTTACATATATGTATTGAAAAACAGTATAAATAAGGAAAATCTCATAAGGACACTTAATTAGCGATAGACGTAGGATAAGGCTGAAAGTTTATAAAAATTAGGAAATTAATTAAATTAGCAACTAAAAATAAAGAATACTTATATCCCAAAAACTTCAAATTTTTGAAAAAAATAAACTTTAGGAAGCGAAGGACATGGAAGGGTTATTGTGAAACCCATGGGTCACTATAACTACGCCTTAAAAGCTAAAATTTATGATCGTACTAGAGTGTGTTTGTTGTTCTGAAATAAAAGAACAAATTTTCAGAATTTAATATTAACTGTGTAATATGCTAGGATCAATCATATGCATTAACTCATCATTTGAATCCCCGTTATGTTAAAATGTGGCTCGATCTGGTTTAAAGGTGTAACGGTAATGCTTTTGGAAAAAAATGGATTTTAAAATTTTCAAACTATTTCACAATTTTAATTAAAAAGGGAAAAGATTTTGAACGAAAAATGAGAAGATTTTTGATTTTCAAATACCACATGCTTTGTGTGGGGAGAACCAAGGTGTTAGTGAAAATAAATTTTACTGTTCAATAAGTGTGACAGGGGGAAAAACTGTTTTAGCTTTGGAATTTCTATTTTTATACCTTCTTAATAATAAACAAAACTAGGTTGTAGAAAATAATTCTATTTTAAAATTTAAAAATAAAGCTCCTTATGTGAATTGTACTTGGAAAAGTTGGAAAAGATTTGAAGGAATAAGAAACGGCTACAAGGTACAACAGAATTGGTACACAAAAGAAGGGTGGAAATATATCTACATCTAAATTCCTTTTTCGGCATAAGAGTATAGATTTAGGAAAATTGGATTTTCAAAATTTTGGATGTTAGAATGGCGTGTTAGGAATTTAATGGTAGTTATTGGATGCAAAATCGGTTGAACCACACTCCTATTCATAAGAGTGTGGAAATTGTTGTGCGAAAAAAAAGATTTTGATTTTTGAAAACTTTCATACATATAGAACTACCAATATATATAGGTTGTTTGCAACATGTTTTAAAATTGTTTTACTGAATGCGTTATAGGAGGCACCAATTTTGTATTATTCAGCATACATATCATATATGTTGTGATACACCATGCTCTTATATATGATTGGCTACAAAATTGGTAGCACACTAATTGGTTGGATAGTTTAAAATGGTTGCATGCTATGTTTTACATGATTCAGCCATTGAGGAGTCTCGGAGAAATTCTTTTAAGGGGGAAGAATGTAACTCCACGTAAAATAAGTAGTAATTAATTAAATAATTAATAAAAAATCATAAGGACCAAAATGGAATTTGAGAAAATGTTCAAATTTGACTACGAAACTTGCACCATTTTGTTCATGGCATTTTTCTGATCAACTTTTATATATAAAGTTCTACGATCGAAGTTCAAACAAAGAAGTTATCGACGTTTGAATATTTCAAATCGAAAATAATTTAGAACATAGTTAGGGAAATAAATATTGATAGCATTAAAGATACCATTTAATATGTAAACTTAAGACTTAAGAAAATTTAAAAATGAAATAAATCATCGGTCCCCATCGATCAACAGCTAGTCTTAACGGATCGACCGTTAGTGGTCGACTGCTTTTATACGACTGGTCGATTAGGGCCGGCGATAATGAACCTAGGCCTGAATGGGCAGGATTTAATAAATAATAATCTAATGTATCAAATTGGTTCAAGTGCCTAAAAATACAGACCTAATCTCTCACTTTTCTTCTCATATTTTGTGAACTAAGCAATGAAGCATTGGCATTTCTCTTTCTCTACTATTTTCAGAAATTATAATGTATGGGTGTGTGTCTATATATATATATACACATATACATACATACATATATATATATATATATTGGAGAAGGACAAAATAAAAGAGGAGAGAAGCTCAAATCTCCTATCAGATATGAAATTCTAATGGGTATGTATACATGTTTTGGTTGAAAAGAAAAAGGAGTCAAATAAGTGGAATGGTTTGGATCTGGATATTTGAAAGCCATATGGTGAGTAAGAAATTACATGATTTACATAATACTATTTTATTATCGTTGAAGTTCTATTTTTGTTATTATGCCTTTGTGGAAACCATTGAATTATAGACTTAAACAAAATAATCTAATTTGAAAATCTTTGCCTACATATTTAGTAATATTTAACATTGATGAAATGGTATATACACCCTAAATTTGGAATTTTGTAAGAACTCTCCCTAAAACTTATGTAATATGATATTGATAAAATTGTGTAGTTAATTCTAGGTTTTTATTATTTGGGTTTAACCGTTAAACATTTATTTGGAATGTTCTAAATTGTTTTGGGGTTTAAATTTTCTATATTTTAATTCATTGGAATTGTAAAATGCACAATTTAGTTATATTGATTGTTATGTGGAATTCCATAAACTGTCCAATCTCACAGTCATATATGAAAAGCGTGTTGTTTGGAATAATAATAAATATTCACACATCCAAATAAAAGAGATGGGCAAAGTAGGGATTTCTCCGTAGTTTGACCTATCTATTTCAACAAAAGAGATAATTTCTTGTAACTACAAACGCAGTACAATCCCACTTTTGGTAGTTTGTGGAAGATTTGCAATGGTAGTATTTCCCCTTAGGAAAGATACAGTTCCAATGCATTAAAACGTAGAAATAAATATTGTCGTGGAATTTACACATAAGCGTATGTCATACATATCTATGAACCAATCCGGCTCTATTTCGACTGCTTTGATCTACTCACAACTCCTTTTCAATGACTCAATTCCAAACACTCTAGAGTCGATTCATCAAAGTTCATATTATTGCTATGGATTTGTAACAACCCGCATATTTTACGAATTGTATATTTAAATGTTTTATTTAAATATAGCATCGTTAATCAGATTAAAGTCCAAAAAGCTACTTTTTGTAAACAGTCGAATTGGGACTCGAGACCACTTCCATTGAGTCCAAAATGGCGTTTACAACTTTTTTGAGTATAAACATCGATATGTTTGGAGTTGAGTAGAATTTTGACATTTTCACTTAGGACTTTGGGCTTGGGTTTGGGTTTCAGCCCACTAACCCAACTCATCTTATATCCTAACTCCACCCCCTCTCCTCTTCATTCATTCTATCATTTCCTAACACTTCAAGCTTTAGAAAAATGGGGGAAGAGAAAAGGAATTAGAAATTCCTAAGCCCTAAATTCATTTGCAAACTCAAGTTCTAGCTCCAAACTCTAAGAGAAGCTTAGGTAAGCATCCTCTTCATCTTCTCCATCTCATTTCCTCTTCAATTTCAGAAATTTTCTAAACCCTAACTTAGGAAATGTTTTTCTTTTGAGCTTAGAGTGAAGCTTCTTGGGTTAAAATTGAAGAGTGATTGTTCTTGCCTTTCTCTATAGCTTTTCTCCTGTGTTTTTGGGTTTAAAGATGAGTTTTTGAACTCACATCTACTTCTATAGATATCATTGTTGTTAGGTATGAATTCCAAACACTTATTTATGTTCATTTGCTTTTGATTTGAATTGAATTGGTGAATATTCCAATTTTTGGTGTTTTGAGGTCAAATCTTTAAAAATCCAATCTTTGATGTTTGAACACGTTAGTGGGGTGTTTCGGAGGGTCATACAAGGGTGGGTTGTCGTTTAGCGTAAATCCCTAGTCGTTGTTGCTCGCTCGTTCGCTTTAGTTCCGTGTTATCGATTTTGCCCCACAAAGAGGGCTAGGCTGAAACTGCTGATGAAGCAGGTTCAGTCGACCGAACCAGGAGGTCAGTCGACTGAACCAGGGGCAGAAAATTTTCTTCCCCTGTATCAGTCGACTGACACTGAGCTTGGAAACCAAGTGTTTCAAGGTCTGTATCAGTCGACTGTCACACTAAGTCAGTCGACTAAGCCTGGAAACCGAGTGTTTCCAGGTCTGTGTCAGTCGACTGAACCTGTAGTCCAGTCGACTGATTCTGGGAAATGTTTATTTTGCCTATTTTAGGCAAATTTGTGCGGATTTCCAATTTTTGATCGATTCTCCTTTCTCCGATTAGTTGTTACCACTTTAGTTGACTTTGTTAATTTCTTTTTCGGGATTTTTGGCAACATCCATTTTGATGGATTCGGTATCGATTTCTTTGGATTTGATTCACGTCTTCGTATGTGAATTTTTGGTGATTGATTGTTTCTACAATCATTTCTGTGACTTGTCACTTTAAATTACAAAGGTTTCTATACTAGTAGTAAATATTCAAACTCTTATACAAAGATGATTTCAACTCTATTTTCAATACAAAGCTCGTTTATAAAACCGTTTTCCAATCTATTAGTATACACAAACCTTTACCTCATTCGTGCGAGAAATCTAATTAAACGACTTAGCAAAACAAGTGGTATGAAACGCTTGTGTTTACTTTGTCGGTTAATTCTTAGACTTGTTCGATTGAACTCCTGTGACAATTTTCGAGTGGAAAACAACAATTTGTTCGTAAATATTTAAGTTAAGCCAGTGGTTATGGGACATGAAGCTAAACTCATCTATTTACTAGCTTAGTGTAATTCACACTTTTTATTTATCTATGATGATCATTTTGTGGTTTAGACTAGCAATGTGCGATGTCTCTTTGTCCACGTGGGGGACTATACCTCGTTTTATTGAGCTTCGTCTCATTTATTTTATGGGCTAGCGACCCATGTTCTTTTATGGTGTTCGGTTCATTGGACGTACCGTTATTGTACTACGTCGGTGTTCCGAATTATTTGAGTTTCGGTTCATTGGACGTACCGTTATTGTACTGCGCCGGTGTTTCGAATTATTTGAGTTTCGGTGACGTACCGTTATTGTACTGCGTCGGTGTTCCGAATTATCTGAGTTTCGGTTCAATGGACGTACCGTTATTATACTACGTCGTTGCACCGGCTCTATGGTTAGCGACCATGGAATAGCGTTCAATTTGTGATGCACGTGTTGGTGAGTTTTCATGCTCCCGTTTGTGATAGGCCTTCCCCCTTTGTGATTTCTGGATTTCTGGTTGTGATTTCTAGAATTTGTGTTTCACCAATTTTCGTGGTTTGCATTGATAGCTCTATCAATATTTGTGTTTTGGTGAATAATTTAAAGAATGTGATTCTTTTTAGTGTTTTAAGATGATTTGAGATATTGTATGATTTTTGTTGTTATTTGATGTATACTTGACACAGTATGGCATTTTTGTTATCATACGTTTTTGGTATATCTCTTATCCTATCTCATTTTACCTGATATTTATAGCTAGACTGATCCGTTTATTATTTTCTTCTTAAATAATACTCGGGTCAGACCGAGATATTTCAGGTACTTCTGCTTGACTTCTTATCAAGGTCCGTCACCTGACTTTTGGCTAACTACTTTAGATTAGTAGTTTTTGTTATTATACATTTGAGATGGAGACTCCTTGATGTATAATTATCCTTTTGTCTAGCACTTGTATCTATTCTTTTGTGATGTAGTGGATCTTCTATGACCACTATTTTGATGTACACTTTTATGTGATATATTCATATCTGATTCTGCCTTTGTGATATGAATATCTATGACTGATTTGTGTTATGTTTATTTCTATATTTGTTTCCGAAGGGCACTTAGCCACTGTGTAGTAGCTTTGAGTTTGTATTTGATATGTCGGATTTCATTTGAAATGAAATGTAAGTTATATTATCTGACATATCGGTACTCGCACAAAGCAATTACATAGATGGTCGCTCCTCAACAGCCTTATTCTTCATGCTAGTTGACGGCATTACCCCGTAGTGTCCTTGGCTAGCGTGAGTATAGAGGTGGGGCGTCACAACTTGGTATCAGAGCCAAACTTCGGAACAATGTAGAATAATCTAGCAAGGATCATTGTCCTAAGTATTTCTTAGGAATCGTGCCATAGGATTTAATTCGAGTCTTCGTACCGTTCTATCCTATTTCTTTTTATGATGCCTTGTTTTATCAATCAAGTTTGTTTGATATTCATTTTGTGAATAACCTTTTTCCTCTTCTTTCTTTCTTAAAGAAGAGAAATGGTTAGATCAGGCCATCCCAGCGCCGATCAATCCAGTGCTACTCCTCAGGAGGGAGTATTTATGTCAGCTCGACCTTGCCACCGGTTTTCATCAGCTACGAGTTGCGGAGAGTAGCATTCCATTTACCGCATTCCGCACTCGTTATGATTCTTATGAGTGGTTCGTTATGTCATTCGGTTTGACGAACCTTCTACCTTATTTCATCCACCTTATGAATCGAGTATTCTACGAATATCTCGATGAGTTTATCCTTGTATTTATTGATTATGGATGAAAACAACAATTTAAAATTTGCAAATCTTTTTAATAAGATATTTATAAGCATAATTGGATTTTGTTCTTAAAACGAGCAAAGAATATTTGTAAATTTTATAAGAGGCATGTTTATCATATAGAAGATGATTTTGTGTTATTTTGCCCATTGAGTGCTTTAAGAATTCTGGTCGATGCGCTTGATCAACGTTATCGATAGGAATCTCCTAAACGCTATGATGAGACAGTCAAACACAGTAAATTCTTGTAATAAGTTAATTTTTCAAAAAAGATGATTACGTTTAAGTTAATGATAATTTTGAAAGTCTTAGCTTTTCGGAAAGAGGATCGATTAAAGAAACTCTTTTCCAATGCTTTTATTCTTGTGATTCCCGAAGGGAACCAAGACTCTATTGTTTGTAGCGATGCTAGTCGTATTGGTTTGGATGTCATTCTCTTGCAAAGGGAATGTGTTATCACATATGCTTCTTGACAATTAAAGCTTGTCGAAACTAGATATGCCATTCATGATCTGGTGCTCGCGGCTATTGTTTTTGCTCTTAGAATTTGGTGTCGTTATCTTTTGGGAGATAAATTTGTTCTCTACACCAATCATAAATCTTTGAAATATTTATTTTCTCAAAAGGAACTTAATTTGCGTCAACAACGTTGGCTTGAGTTCCTTACATCTTATGATCTTGGTATTCTTTTTACTCCGGAAAAGGGTAATCGTGTTGTCGATGCCCTTAGCCGAAAGCAACAAGCAGTTGTTTCAATGATGATATCCGAATGGAATGATCTCGAGACTTTATCCACTTGTGAGATTCGAGATCGTGAATCCAATTTATGTTCATCTCTTGTTTTGTGTAGCCTTGAGGCTCGTCCTTCTCTTTTGGACCGTTCCTCTTTTGGCTAAACTCTATGTCAAAGAAATTGTTAAATTGCATAGAGTTCCTACTTCTATTGTTAGCAATCGTGATCCATTATTTTACTAGTGGATTTTGGTAAGGTCTTCAAAAGCTTTGGGAACAAAGCTTAATTTTAGCACCGCTTATCGTCCTCAATCCGATGGACCAACCGAGCGTGTGAATCAAACTCTTGAAGATCTTCTTTGTGCATGTGTTCTTGATTTTTTGTGGAAGATGGGAAGATCATACTCTTGTTGGGTTTTCTTCCAATAATAGCTTCCAATCTAGTATTGGTATGGCACCTTTCGAGGCACTCTACGGAAGCCCGTGCCGATTTCTTTCGTGTTGGCTTGAAGCCGGTGAGAAGCTGGTTTAGGTCCGAATTTTATTGGTGTTCATTTGTGTTTCACCTATGAGGGGTGTTGTGCGTTTCAGTCGATCGGGAAAGTTAGCACCTCGATATGTTGGTCCATTTCCCATCACCGAACGTATTGGTTCCGTGGCTTATCGCCTTTTATTACCGGCTCAGTTTTCTGCTATTCATGACATTTTCCACGTCTCTCAACTACGGAATTGCCTTAGGGATTCCGATTCTATTCTTGAGCCTGGTGTTATTGAAGAAATTGAGGTTTCACCAAATTTGACTTATGAGAAACATTATATTCATATCATTGCTTCGGAGGTTGAACGCCTTCGAAATAAAGATGTTCTTCTTGTGAAAGTTCAATGGTCCTCAAATCCTAAGAATTTCTCTTGGGAATCTTGAGAATTCATCGAGCAAACACATCCGGACTTACTCTTTCGTGCTCTTTATGGTGAACTTCTTATTTCAAATTTTCTTTTGTGTTGATATGCTTTTATGGTTGTTACTCTTTATTTTCCTCTTAGTTATTGCGAGGATGCAATTTCTTTAAGGAGGGGAGTCTGTAACAACCCGCATATTTTACGATTGTATATTTAAATGTTTTATTTAAATATAGCATCGTTAATCGGATTAAAGTCCGTAAAGCTACTTTTTGTAAATAGTCGAATTGGGACTCGAGACTACTTCCATTGAGTCCAAAATGACATTTACAACTTTTTGAGTATAAACATCGATATGTTTGGAGTTGAGTAGAATTTTGACATTTTCACTTAGGACTTTGGGCTTGGGTTTGGGTTTCAGCCCACTAACCCAACTCATCTTATATCCTAACTCCACCCCCTCTCCTCTTCATTCATTCTACCATTTCCTAACACTTCAAGCTTTAGAAAAATGGGGGAAGAGAAAAGGAATTAGAAATTCCTAAGCCCTAGATTCATTTGCAAACTCAAGTTCTAGCTCCAAACTCTAAGAGAAGCTTAGGTAAGGATCCTCTTCATCTTCTCCATCTCATTTCCTCTTCAATTTCAGAAATTTCCTAAACCCTAACTTAGGAAATGTTTTTCTTTTGAGCTTAGATTGAAGCTTCTTGGGTTAAAATTGAAGAGTGATTGTTCTTGCCTTGCTCTATAGCTTCTCTCTTGTGTTTTTGGGTTTAAAGGTGAGTTTTTGAACTCATATCTACTTCTATAGATATCATTGTTGTTAGGTATGAATTCCTAACACTTATTTATGTTCATTTGCTTTTGATTTGAATTGAATTGGTGAATATTCCAATTTTTGGTGTTTTGAGGTCAAATCTTTAAAAATCCAATCTTTGATGTTTGAACACGTTAGTGGGGTGTTTTGGAGGGCCATACAAGGGTGGGTTGTCGCTTGGCATAAATCCCTAGTCGTTGTTGCTCGCTTGTTCGCTTTAGTTCCGTGTTATCGATTTTGCCCCACAAGGGGGCTAGGTTGAAACTGCTGATGAAGCAGGTTCAGTCGACTGAACCAGGAGGTCAGTCGCCTGAACCAGGAGGTCAGTCGACTGAACCAGGGGACATAAAATTCTCTGCCCCTGTATCAGTCGACTGACACACTAAGTCAGTTGACTGAGCCTGGAAACCAAGTGTTTCCAGGTCTGTATCAGTCGACTGACACACCGAGTCAGTCGACTGAGCCTGGAAACCGAGTGTTTCCAGGTCTGTGTCAGTTGACTGACCCTGTAGTCCAGTCGACTGATTTTGGGAAATGTTTATTTTTCCTATTTAGGCAAATTTATGTGGATTTCCAATTTTTGATCGATTCTCCTTTCTCCGATTAGTTGTTATCACTTTAGTTGACTTTGACAATTTCATTTTCCGGATTTTTGGCAACATCCATTTTGATGGATTCGGTATCGATTTCTTTGGATTTGATTCACATCTTCGTATGTGAATTTTTGGTGATTGATTATTTCTACAATCATTTCTGTGACTTGTCACTTTAAATTACAAAGGTTTCTATACTAGTAGTAAATATTCAAACTCTTATACAAAGATGATTTCAACTCTATTTTCAATACAAAGCTCGTTTATAAAACCGTTTTCCAATCTATTAGTATATACAAACCTTTACCTCATTCGTGTGAGAAATCCAATTAAACGACTTAGCAAAACAAGTGGTATGAAATGCTTGCGTTTACTTTGTCGGTTAATTCTTAGACTTGTTCGATTGAACTCCTGTGACAATTTTCAAGTGGAAATCTATAATTTGTTCGTAAATATTTAAGTTAAGCCAGTGGTTATGGGACATGAAGCTAAACTCATCTATTTACTATCTTAGTGTAATTCATACTTTTTATTGATCTATGATGATCATTTTGTGGTTTAGACTAGCAATGTGCGATGTCTCTTTGTCCACATGGGGGATTATACCTTGTTTTATTGAGCTTTGTCTCATTTCTTTTATGGGCTAGCGACCCATGTTCTTTTATGGTGTTCGGTTCATTGGACGTATCGTTATTGTACTGCGTCGGTGTTTCGAATTATTTGAGTTTCGGTTCATTAGACGTACCGTTATTGTACTATGTCGGTGTTCCGAATTATTTGAGTTTCGGTTCATTGAACGTACCATTATTGTACTGCGTCGGTGTTCCAAATTATCTGAGTTTTGGTTCAATGGACATACCGTTATTGTACTGCGTCGTTGCACCGGCTCTATGGTTAGCGACCATGGAATAACGTTCCATTTGTGATGCACGTGTTAGTGAGTTTTCATACTCCCGTTTGTGATTGGCCTTCCCCCTTTGTGATTTCTAGATTTCTGGTTGTGATTTCTAGAATTTGTGTTTCACCAATTTTCATGGTTTGCATTGATAAGCTCTATCAATATTTGTGTTTTGGTGAATAATTTAAAGAATGTGATTCTTTTTGGTGTTTTAAGATGATTTGAGATATTGTATGATTTTTGTTGTTATTTGATGTATACTTGACAGAGTATGGGATTTTTGTTATCATACGTTTTTGGTCATATCTCTTATCCTATCTCATTTTACCTAATATTTATAGCTAGATTGATTCATTTATTATTTTCTTCTTAAATAATACTCGGGTCAGACCAAGATATTTCAAGTGCTTCTGCTTGACTTCTTATCAGTGTCCGTCACCTGACTTTTGGCTAACTACTTTAGATTAGTAGTTTTTGTTATTATACATTTGAGATGGAGACTCCTTGATGTATAATTATTCTTTTTTCTAGCACTTATATCTATTCTTTTATGATGTAGTGGATCTTCTATGACCACTATTTTGATGTACACTTTTATGTGATATATTCATATCTGATTCTGCCTTTGTGATATAAATGTCTGTGACTGATTTGTGTTATGTTTATTTCTATGTTTGTTTCCGAAGGCCACTTAGCCATTGTGCAGTAGCTTTGAGTTTGTATTTGATATGTCAGATTTCCTCTTGAAATGAAATGTAAGTTATATTATCTGACATATCGGTACTCGCACAAAGCAATTACACAGATGGTCGCTCCTCAACAGCCTTATTCTTCGTGCTAGTTGACGGTATTACCCCGTAGTGTCCTTGGCTAGCGTGATTATAGAGGTGGGGCGTCACAGGATTTTTCATTATTTAATTTGTGTAATCAAATCATAGAGTACATTGAATAACTACTCCATCTACACAAAGATTCTCTCCCATAGAAACAATCCAACCCTCAATTCGCTCCGGCGAGCATTTCATCCATTCAAACATGAAAACACAACATTCAAACAACAAAACAAGCATTATATCATGGCAAAATAATCAATATAGCATCGAATTTTTATCATAACATTCATATGATCAAAGTAAGTGTAGAAATACATGTTTAAATCACTTTAAAACCATTTAAATATGTTTATCCTTTGTTTTTGAAATCACATCGGTTCCAAAATCATATTTTGGGTAGAAAAGTGGATCCAAAACTTGTTTAAAGATGTAGAAACATGTATGATAGGTTTTGAGATGATAAATCACTCACCAATCGATGTAAAATCAAGATAAATTACGCAAACCAAGGTAGATCCAAATTGCTACAGCCAAGATCCGAAATTCCCTTCCACAAAATGCAATTTGCTAATATTTAGTTGATATCCTTGCTAATTTAGCCTTAATTTGACTTTAATCAATCACAATATTTTTAGACCAATAATGTCCACAATTAATTCTAAGGGTCAAAATTTTCAAAACACGGTATTGTCCAAAATTTTAGTCTAATTTAGAGTCGTTTGATCATATAAATAATAATTCTAAAATTCACCGATATGAAAAAATATGGGTAGTTATCTTGTGAAGTAGTAGAAGCATACAATTTTGGTATTATTTTAACCTATATAAGCTTCATGGATCCCATTGTAAGCTCGCTATCACAAAAATGTAACTGTCAACCTACATGTCAAAAGTTTGTGTATCCACATTTCAACTCGACAAACCATATGTATAAAGATGTAGACATTTACAAGATAATGGAGCTTAGAACATGCAATCCATTTTATGCATCAAATATCCACAATGTGCGTGCTACATGCATCCACTTTATGCATCAAATATCCACAATGTGCGTGCTACATGCATGCTCGTTACATAATCATATTTTTACAGAAAGCATTGTAAATGTTCACAAAATTGTGATTGTTCAATGTGGCATGTATTTTGGCATTAATTAATTTAATAATGGCAATACTAGATTACAGATGTTGTAATTCTATGTAACGTGGATGTAACCATAGATTTAATTTATGGTAATTTCACATTTATTTAATCCCTATGACACATGCCTTGGTAATTCTTATGTAAAACATTTTAATGAATATTCAAAAACAGATCCTTTTTTCTCTCTCTGTGTCTGTCTTTTTTTTAAAGTATGACTTTGGTGTTGTATTGCTATGTTGTAAGAAATTGTACGTAATTATCAATTGATATTAGTTGAAGTGTTTGATGCTATTTATTATGCTACCGACCAAGCATGTTCTCGGATTTGGAGGTTCTACACCTTCTTTTGAATTTTATGTGGTATTAATCTCTCACAAATAATAATTAGTTTTTTGTTTTTTTAAAAGGCTTGACTGAGAATAAAACAAATGGTTTAAACAAATCTATTTTAATAAATTTTCGAGTTTTTGACAAAGTTTAAATTCAAAAGATATCAACCAATTTTCATTGTCATGCAATTATAATAGTATAGCATACACATATGAGATAGCACACATTTTATTATAATAAAAAGAATACTCAATTTATTTCTCTATCAATACATATTTATATAGCAACTTTTCAAGTTATTTAACAATGTGAGACTATTTCAATTTTAAATCGTCATTTCTTCTTAACACATGCGATACAATTCAAACAAATATCACTTGTACCTTCTTTGCATTTCTAGAAAACTTTGTTTTTGTTAAACGGTGAGCTAATTTTAAGTTTGTTGGTAGTGATACTAAATTCTGTTTGATAAAGACAAATGTAATTACCCTAGCATTGAACAGAAGTTTAGGCAAGCCTTGTAAATATGGTGTGCCAAACCATCTAGTACTAATACATCATTGCGGTACGAATATAATGATTCATGGGGAGAGTTTTCTATGCAGTTGTACATCCGCTAATAATTATTTCAAATGATCACTTCCACTAAATTGAGCGAAGTCCCAAATCATATGCAAACATCTTCAAAACTAAACAAAATGAAAAAAGAAAAAACATCTCATAAAAGCAAAATTGAATTCGGCCATCTAAGCACCTCCTATTCCAATACCAAGAAACCGCTCCAACTACTTCATTAACTCCCATTAAATTTAAATACCAGACACCTCTTCCTTTATAGTCATCTCCTTCTTCAGCTCTCCATCATTCTCCAAATTTCAACTATGAAATCCTCCACCCTCATCTCCTTCTTCCTCGTCATATCCACAGCATTTACCCTTCATGTTTTGGGTGATTCTCCATCGAGTTTACAAGATAAATGCTCTCCTGCTTTCACCAAGCTAGGCGAGTGCTTGAGCTATGCAAGTGCAAAGGTGGATACGCCTTCGAGTGCTTGCTGTTCGTCTGTAGGAGATATTAGGGCAACGGATCCGGTGTGCCTGTGCTTTATAATACAGCAAGCGCATGCTGGAGGATCGACGGTTACTAGCATGGGCTTGCAGATTGATCGGCTTACTTCTCTTCCTTCCGCTTGCAAGCTTGCTAATGTTAACATTAGCGACTGTCCTAGTAATTATTCTTCACTTTTTTTTTTCTTCTCTCATGTCTGCAGGATATATTGTTGATATTCAAATCTGACATTAATGACCTTTTCTTTATAAAAAATCATTTAGAAATAAGTTGATGTTGCAAATGACCAGAGACTTGATTATCTGATCAATAATGTTTCGAGGTGCAAAGCTTTCTTGAGCAAATATATATTGTAAACAATAAATTCGGTATATTGATCAGGGAAGACAATTTAAACTTGGAGGTTAGAACTAGAGAATTTTGGCTATTAGTTTAGAGGTACAGTTCCACGTTTGATAGTAAAGTATTTCGACAAATTTTATTTTTAAGCCTGAAAAAAAATCTTGTTTCAACTTTAGGCACTGTTTCAAGCTTATTACAAAAATAGGCAAAGATTCATAGTTGTCTAGTTTTAAAGTGTACAAGTATAAAATTCCAATAAAAAAATTATGCTTGCGTGAATTTAAATTGCACATGTATAAATTCACGATATAAATGAAAAGAAAGCATATTTTTATAACTAGTTTTGAACGAGACTTAGATTTAAAATAGGTTTTTTTTTCGGACTTATAAATAAAGTGTGGTGCTAAGAGCACTCTGATACTATGGTTGACGGTTAATGATCGACTAGCAAAAAAAACACTTCGGTTGACAGACAAGCACCTACCAAACAAGTGTTTGGTCGGCCACCGACCGGGGCTGGGCACGGTAGCCCCTAGCGTCCAGCCCGGTTCCTTTTAGCACCACCTAAATAAAATTTGTTCTAAATTTTAGTCATGACAGTGTGTTATACTAGGTGTTTAAAGGAAATATGAATTTACTTTACATGCAGTTGATATACATAAATGTGACAAATCAAATGAAGTTATGAATCCTCAATTTGAGGATGTGCATTTTTCCTCAAGTTTTAAAGTTCGAAAATTGCTAAACTGCACAAGTTAATTTAAACCGTCCATTCTTTTGATCCAGAGCACAAATTAATAGTTTAAAATCAAATATTAATTTCAAATTAACATGGTGAAACTAAAATAGCAACTAAAAATAACTATAATGCAACTCCAGGGTGAAATATTTTCTAATTTATTCTGTATTGACAAATCGGTCACTGCTAACGATTTCAATTTGCAAACAGAGCTGCTTAAATTATCGCCGAGTTCACCAGACTATGGCATCTTTACCAACAGCACCAAAGGTTAGTTCACACGTAAATAGTTGTATGTGGAAAAATATAGATTAATTTCTGCTTGTCAATGTTTCAAATTATGTTAATGTTCAGATATGAAATTAGCTGACAATTATATTTTTAATTACGTGTGCCTGCAGCATCAACAACTCCAGCAACACCTTCAGGATCATCTTCTACTCCATCAGGCAATGCTACTAGTTCTGGAATGGTTAATGAGATCAGCATTGCTGCTATACTTGTAGCCATGGTATCTGCTCTTCTGTTTTAATTGGAAGCTGGAATAAATTTTTTAGCTTCAAGTCTTGTTTTAGGTTTTTGGTTGAGTTGATAATGAAGAATTTGTTCAGAGATTATATCCTAGGAGTTCAGCTGTTGTGTTCTATGTTCTTTTAAAGGATTGAATTGTTTTTACACTAAATGAGGAATTTATGGGTTGTGTGTTCAAATATTCTGAGATCTTATTCAATGTTGATGTAAGAAATTCAGTTGTACATACATCACGGCGGACATTTTTTTTTAACCTCATGCAACAACAACTATCATGTTTATACTTATAGAAAGTAGTGGTAAGCTAACTGACAGTAGGAAAATATTGTTCCAGAAACCCTGGTTTTCCTTGCTCAATTGCCGTACATTAACATATTTGGAGCAAGCACAGTGGCATATTTGTTGATGAGAAATAAGTCGGACATTGAGAAATAATTAAACTTTTATTGTATACATAGATGTTAAGAGATGTCCGCGGATGCGGCGCAGTGGAAAGGAGGCTTGGGTTCTGGTAAAAAGACTTAGGTTCGATTCCTACCACGCGCTTTCTTATCCTATATAAATTTATCCGGGGGTATAGAGACTTGGATCAGTGGACTGCTTTACTATACCCTCCTCAGGAGTTTACCGGCCCGTCGGGTTCTTCTGGGTTTTCAAAAAAAAAAAAGATGTTAAGGGACTACCATTCATAATAAACAATTGGTTTTGTGAAAAACAAAAAGCCTGGTTGAGTTTAAAACTTGCGTTTTGCGTTTTTAGTCAACTTCAAAATTTAAAATAGTATTTGGCTTGATATCATGTTTTGCATTTTCAATGTATATATTAAATGACAGAAAGAGAAGTATGAGACATAAAATTACAGTCTTGCCAACAAAGAGGAAAGCGTAGAAGAAAAACTAGTTTTTGATATTTCTTAAAAGATAAAAAATAAGAAGTCATTTTCAATTTTATATGTTAAACATTTCTCAAATGGATCATTTTCCATCCACTTCTCCTCTTCCTATACGTTGAAAATGCAAAATAAAATACTCATTTTATAACAAAAGCTACCTAAGTTTTGTGTTTTAAGTTTTCAATAGATACTTCAAAGAATGTGGAAGAAGCGGAGGAATGAAAAAACCTAAGCTTTGCAACAATTTAGAGAAGAAGAAAAAAAGAAAATAAAATGCAAGGAAAAACTGTTTTCAACTTTGAATACAAATCATTTTCCAAATTTGAGTGTTTTCCATCATTCCTTCTCTTTCATGCCTCTTGAAAAGCACAAAATAAAAACTCAAATTTTGAAGGCAAAACAAACCTTTATGAGTTTCCAAAATACTAACTTCAGAATCAGAGTTAGGATTATGACTAAAACAACTAACCTTGTGTTCTTTAAACCATTACCAACAAGACCTATTCACTTCTCCTTTCTCTCTTTCTTTTGCACTGAACAAACGAGTCACACACCCAGATAACCCCAAAACCAGCCACTATGCTAGTTGTTAGAAAAATTACAAACAAATAAAACGACAAATACTTTGTTGTTTTAACTCATATTTGCAATAAAACGGCAAAGTCTTTACCATTTAAAAAACTATTCTTCTGTTCAGTGAACCAACCACCACTACGCCATAAATGACCTTCTGCAACATTTTTGCAAGGTGTTGCCAGCTAAAATGTTGCGATAGATATAAATTTTAGGTCCTACTGCAACGTTGTATTTATGGTGTTACCTTAGCCATAAAAATGTGTTTCTCTAGCTAAACAAGTGTAACACGATGCAACATTTTTATATAGTGTTGCAATAGATGTATTCAAATTAAAAAATTAATAAAATTAGCAATCCGCGTGAATACGATCCAACAGTCTACATTTAATCTGATTGTTAAACTGGATCACCACTGCAATTTGCCCCAAATTTTCGTTTTCCCGCTTTACTTTTCATATCATTTCGTTCTCACCCCCAATTTCCAAATCCCTAATTTCGTTTTCCCTAATCTGTATGGAAGATGTTCCCTTTTAACCCAATCGGATCTGATGCTATTACATTTCTATTCAATCTTCCACTCCAATATTCAGAGGACACAACTTCGTTTTCTCTTCGCTCTTATGAGTTTAGATCTGGATGCGGTGAGAAGATAGGCAGTGGCGATGTGTCTCCCGCTGACAATGATTTCCCACTGCTAGGAGGCTCTGTTACTTCTCTCTTGTTATACCTATTACTCCAGTTCCTCCATTGATGTACGTATTCGTTGTGCTTGAATCGACCTTGAATTGCATCGACCCTAGTTGCTGTCTACTTTCGGGTTTTCCTATAGCTGCTATTGTCGAAGGTAATTCACCTATTTCACTACTGTTGGTTGCTGATGTGATAAGGGCAGTGGATTATCACTGATAACTGCATTGTAGTGTTACTTTGGGTAAGAAGGTTATGCTTGATGGTGTTGGTGAAGTCAAAGGGTCAAAATAAAGCGAGTTATGTTATATGCTTGCAATTTATTTGTTTAAATTCCCAGCTCAGTACTGCTATTGCTTCTGATGTTTTGCCTAGAACTACTGCAGTTTTTACTTCCCTTAAGCCTGAAATCGATCCAGGTCCTTCTCATATGCCAGGTAGCAAATGGTCTTCTCTTTTTAGTATAATGCCAAGGAATGCGGGTGAATATGTTCCCCATTCATTTGATATTGAGTTCATTTGATATTGAGTAAACGAGTTTGGTTTTTCTTTTGTAGGCTAATGATGGTCCAAATCTGAAGTTATATAGCTTGGTGCTTTGAACTAATGTACATGAATGAACTGACCTTTGATTCTGTTGTTGATGAAAGGCGAAGCAGTCTGCTTAGAGTTGATGGTCCAAATCTATAGATATATAGCTTGCAGTGAGAATCAATGTTGTTTGCTATCAGCCAAGGGTGGTGCTTGGTTTTGTTGCGAATTTGCAGTGTGAAAGTTTGATGATGTTTGGGTTGTCGGAATGGGTAATCAGCGATTGTGATTAGGTGATTAGACGATTTGGCAACCGGAAGTCGAATTTGGCAACTGAAATAGTTTGTTGGTGAGGCAATTAGAGGATGGAGGCTGGTGGTTTAGAAGTATGTGTGGTGCATCATTTTACGTCGTTTCAAAGAAGGCTCGATCTTCCGAAATCGGATGAATCGGGCGGTGCCCACTTGTTCGACCCCCGCCGGGACTGCGGTGCCCCGGACCCCCGCCGGCGCTGCGCTCGAACCCGCTACTCGGCTCGCCTTCGGCTCGGCACTCGGCTCGTCATATATTTGTCAGTGTCGGTGTCTGTATAAATTGAAACTGCATATGTAATGAGTGAACTGAGTGATGTAGTGAGGAATATCTGTATATGTGAATATCAGTGTTATATATCATTGAATTGTAAAATAGTGAAGTCAGGAATTTGTACTATTTCAAATGTTGAAATAAAATATTTATTTAAATAAATTACTTTTTGAATATCAAATTTTGTGCAATAGCATTTTATTAAATAAATATTTATTTTTATTAAAAAATCTAATATGCTCTACATTGTGGGCCCCACAAATTCAGAAAGTTAATATCTATAGCAACATTTTGGAATGTTGCTACAGATACCTATGGGTGTTGCCATGGACCCAAATAGGATTCTATTGCAACAATATTACTTATGTTGCCTTAGATAGTCAAAATGTTGCCTTTGAGGTCTAAGGCAACGGCAAAAATTGCATCACCCTAAAAGTGTTGCCATAGACCTATGGCAACATTTTTCGGGCCTGAGCCAACATTTTTTTTGTGTTGCAGTAGGCCATTTATGGCGTAGTGCACGAAATCAACTGAAACTAGCTGCAGCAAAGTGAACAAATCACGCATGATTGTGCGGTGGTTAGTTTTTCAATCGAACAAGTCATGGATGGTTGTGCTCTTAATGGAATGGAATTTACTACTTCCTAAACAGCTTTAAAGTTTTCCATCCTGGGCATCTACAATATCTGGTACGACCCTAACATTTTTCCCATCCGCCATCGGCTTTCTCTCACCCATAGGCATCCAACCAGGATAAATACTCATACATGGACACCAACAACCTTTTATTATTCAAGTCTGCTCTACTGTCAGCTTCAAAATCTTAGGATTCAGTCTCCAAGGGGACAACAGTGAGAATGATGACAATGGTTGCAACGATTTGGATTTCGTAGCACTCATACATACGTAATTAAATGAGATCAATGTTAACGGATCCGATTACAAAATATTTTGATATACATAATTAAGCAAGATTATAGTCAATATTGTGACCGAAAAAATCCACTATTGATAAAAAAATTAATTATTGTAAAGTTGTTCATGATTAATTAACGTGTGTATGCTATTAGCGTATAACACTAGCGTGTTCATTTGTTTAAGATGAATATGAAAGTGGTTAGCAGTGTGGATGTAATATTTTAGTGAAGATAAAAGAGAGACTTCAGTGATGGTAAGGGGTGAAGAGGAGGGAAGGGGACATGGAGGCAAGGGGTAATGACTCTTTAACTTTGGTCCCTTTTACCATTCTATACATACACATGCATACCTCTCTCATTCACACATAAATTCTTTAATCCAACCCGTCCTCATTCTTTTCTCTTCAAAAACTCTCTTAAACCAAAATGGGAAATCAAGCTTATACCATCCAAATTATTTTGAGAAATTAAATAATTAGTTTTAAAATTGTAATATATTTAATTAATATGATTAATTAAATAAAAATTTATAATTAAATAATAGTTAACTGGTTAAAAATATATAAACTTCATATTAATTATAATTGTTATAGTTGTATATTTATTCTATAATTGTTCAAGATAAATAAATTAAAATTTTCAAATTAACTAATGTATTTAATTAAATAAAAGGATTTATTTAATTAATAAATAAAAAGTATAGGTTAATTAATTAATACACACACATATATTTATGTGTGTGTGTAAAAAATGTTATAGTTGATTATTCATCCTAAACGGTTTGAGATGAACAATATAAAATTTCTAAAAATTTAAATATAATAAATTTTAATTAAAATAGTTAATTAAATTAAGAGTTAAAAATTAATTAAATAATATTTAACTATATAATTTAATTAACAAGAACCAAAATTAATTAAATATGATTTAATTAACAGGAATTAAAATTAATTAAATATGATTTAATTGATAAGATACATATATACATTATATAAGTGAAATTAAATTATAATGTTATAAAAAAATTAAACTTACATAATTATCCATATATATAATTTAATTGGAACTGAAATAAACTCAAAATAGATTTTAAGAATAAATACATACGTAAAGTACGTATACCGTGATTTCAGATGTGTTTGACATCTAAATCACGGATGTATATAAAAAGAAATACAATATTACTTAAATTGATATCACTTTAATTTATGTATCAAAGATACCTATACAGTTAATGCCCTACTGTTGCCTTGCTATATCCCATCGTGAATTTCTACCGCTATGATTTTCCCAAATAGCCTCAAAAATTGCTTTTACGATTTAAGTCGCGCTATTTCCGCTATATCTCGTTATTCCCGCTATATCCCGCTATTTCTGCCATATCTGCTTTAAAAGAAATGAACTGAAAAACGACATTTATGCATTATGAAAATTATGAAATTAATTTTTTTTATTAAATTTTTTTAACATATTTTCAAAAAAAAAGTAATCTAATATTCTATTAAATTTAATTCTATTAAATATCAGTTTATGTTTATTTACAGCATATTTTCATATGTTTTTATTCAAATTAAATACGTAATAATTATAATTAAATTGAATATTAATTTTTCATTTATTTACAATTAATATATTTGTAAAAACATTAAGTGCAAGTTTTATATGCTATTTTAGAGTCATCCGCTATATCCTCGCTGTATCCCCGCTATGACTTTTCGCATCTCCGCCGCATTAAATCCGCTAATTGATTTAACAGAATAGAAAGATACACTACAAGAAATAACTGTGTTTCTCAACGCTTGAAAGCGTCGGTATTTCATTGGAAAAACGAGACGCCGACAAAATTGCCAACGAAAAAAAACGTCGGTAAATAGAACGTCATTAGATTTTCCGACATTATTTTTCGACGTTTTAGCTTAAGAAAACGTCAGCGTTTATCGATGATATTGCGATAAATTTTTCAAAATGAGTTGCCCTTACAAAAATATCCTTTGAATAATTTTTCGATGCAAGAGTTGAAATTTGGTTTTAGCGAAACCTCGGTATATTTGTCAGAATATGGTGACAAATTACCGAAAAACTAATTATTCAGTTTACCAATGAATTACCGATGTTATTTAACCTTTACCAACCCTTTTCTAACATTATTGAATTTGTTGGCATTTCTAATGAATTTATTGTTAGAATTTCAATATACTTTAGGATCGATTAATCATGAAACCCTATATCTGAATATGTGACCCATATTGATTTGATTGAGAAGAAATCAAACGAAAGTAAACGAATTAGCGGAAACCATACTTGAATTCGTAGTTGTTGATTGGAAAAGTAAATTTAATTTGGTTTTCCATATTGACATAAGCTCTAGATCTTATATTAGATTTGAATTCATAGTTGCTGCTTTCATAAATTGATTAAGAGGAAGATCTTAAAGATAAGAGTTGGATCTGATCTTTCAAGTTGACATAAACCCCAGATCTAAATTATTTCCACAGAAAGATTACGAGAATAATCAAAGCTTATGTAATTTGGAGACCATAACCACTTATCTATAATGTTGGCATTTTCTAATTTGGTCCTTCAACAAATTAGCATTGCCCCGGTATATACACATTAAAACCATGACAATTATACCAGTAAGCCTTTTAACATTAATTCATAATTTGATCACTTTAGTTGGGCTTTACACCAAAATAGCACAACACATTTTATTTTACATATGTGGCACACAAGTTGGAATTTTCCAACAATCTCCTATGGGCCATATATGTAATAATCTTATATGTGTATAACTTTATGGGCTCCAAAATTTGCTACTTATAACATAAGGTGTTAGAAGTGGAGCCTTGGTGCAACGGTTACGTCACCCGGATGGTGATCTGGACGCCCAAGTTCGAGTCTGGAAACAGCCTCTTCGCAATGCGAGAGAAAGGCTGCGTACATTATCAACATCCCAGAGCCCGCTATCGTGCGATAGCCTCGTGCACTGGGTTCCACCTTTTTATAACATAAGGTGTTATCGAAACAAGCTCATCCATTAACTATGCTGGCAAAGGATCAAAGTGGCTTTCATTACTTTTAGCGTAACTAAACCCATCAATGATCATGTTTGCACAAAAAGTGGGCAAACACCTCCAAGTCGTATGATTTAGTTGATTTTATGTTGTTTTTAGTGATCTGGGTGATTTATGCAAATATGTAAAAAGCAGGGACTAAACTATAAAAGACACGCGGATTTATAGTGGTTCAGCCAGAATGATTCTACATCCACTTTATATATTATTTCTCCTTTCTTGTTCAGATTATAAGAAAAATGTTTTGATACAAGTATATGAAAGTTGTTTGAAAGTTCTATCCGTGCTTGAGCTCTCAAACCTGTCCCCATTGTTGTACCCCTACCCCTCTATTTATAGAGTGAGGCTGGGAGTAGGGGTTCTGGAGGTATATAGCTGCTGGTGGGCCTGGGCTGATGCAATCTGGCCTGGCAACGTTGGTTCGGCAACGCCTTGGTTCGGTAGTGCTTCGGTTCGGTGGTAGATGGTTGGAGTTGAGACCTTGGTCCGGTAGGTTCGGTGGGACTTTGGTCCGGTGGTACCTGGGAGATGGGTTGGTTCGGTGGTAGGTGGAGATAGGTTGGTTTGGTGGTAGGTGGAGATAGGTTGGTTTGGTGGTAGGTGGAGAGGCTTCTGATTCGGTGGTAGGTGGAGAGGCTTCTGATTCGGTGGTACCTAGGAGGTGGGTTGGTTCGGTGGTAGGTGGAAACGTACCCAACATTTTCCCCCCAAAGTGGGGCATATGCCAGCGTATGTTGTGCTTTGTTTTAGGTCCTTCGACTTGGGCACTCTCATTCGGTCCCGAGCGCCGAAACAGTTGGTCCGGTCGTTTCTATTTGCCTATAAGTAGGAGCCTCATGCCTCTGTTATTCCATACTAGTCGAACCAAACTTTTGCCTTTGCCGAATCAAACGAGCACCGAACTAGACCTCAACTGCCGGACCAGGTGAGGCCCTCTTCTACCGGATGAGCTTTCGCCTTGTCTTACCGAATGGACTCGGGGATTTCGAGTGCCGAATGATCCTTTAGCCTTGACTTACCGAATGGACTTGGGGTTTCCGAGTGCCGAATGAACCTTTAGTCTTGACTTACCGAATGGACTTGGGGTTTCCGAGTGCCGAATGAACCTTTAGTCTTGACTTACCGAATGAATTCGGGAGTCTGAGTGCCGAATGACCTTTCGGCCTTGAACTACCGAATGCACTTCTATGTTTTGAATTACGAGTGAAATTCCAGTCTGCATACACTTGCTTGTTTTTATCTCTACATCCTTTGTTCTAACAATGTGCTTTCTCGTGTTGCAGATAATGTCTCATAAAGTAGAAACCCGTTCCGACAAGAAGAAATCTAAGGACCAGGGAGAGTCCTCCATAGTTCCCCCAGTTCAGGCAGCACCAGAATGACATGGACCATCCCCGAGATCGCTAGTAGACGGGTATGGTCCTCAAGAGCTCCTGAATTCACCGCCTGATTGTTTTCCCAGCTCCCTCAAAGGTGAGCAGCTTGATGTCATCTCTCGCTCTTTTGGGATCGACAGAGCACACATGTTGCTGCCGGGGGAAGGAGTGATGCCATATAATCCCCCCGAAGGATATTTCGCTTATAGTAGGTACCATTGCATGTGTGGGGCCATTCCCCTGATTAATGCTTGGATAATCAGCTTCATCACCTACTTGAAGGTGGCTCCATTCCAGCTTCAGCCTAACTCCTACGCCATCCTAGTGAGCCTGTTTGTTATCTTCCAAAGGAGATACGGGCGTCCTCCTTCCAACCGAGAAATCCGGTATCTGTACAACATGAGAGGCTACAAGAAGGGGTCTCCGTATATTAGCTTGGAGTCGGCCGTGTCCTTCAAGCCAGTCCTGGATTTATATTCGAAGTTCAGCATGTTCAAAAGGGAATGGTTTTTCATCAAGGATGGCTCTGTTTCCATCCGTCGCTTCACCTCTGGCTGTAAGTTGAAGCTTATTTATGATTTCCGTTCTGACAGCAATGCTTCTTCTTATGTGCTTTTATTTCTTGCTAGCGACAGGTGGCTTTGCAGTCGTGGAGAACGATCGTCTGGTTCAGATGGCTGTGGAGATAGAAGCCATTTCGGGAAGGGATAGGTCGGCTTCTTACTTGATCAGGAACGCTACACTTCTGGGGCACAACCTTATTCTACCACATCAGTCCGTGGTCAAGCAGAGAGACACGGGGGAGGAGAGGGCTATCAATGCTAAAGGAGGGGCTACAGCGTAGAGCAGCAAAAGGAGACCCTTCTCGATACATCCAGTCGCTGGGCGGAAGAAACTCAAGAAGTCCGATGGACCCTGCCCCAGCACATGTCCAAATGTTCCGGAGGAGGAAAGAGACGAGGATGAAGGAGGTGAGACGGAGAGCGGAAGCGGTAGAGAAGGTGACGGTGGTCGTCACGGCGATGATGGTGATGAAGGATAGAGCGGTGATGGCACCGGGGCTTTACCTCCTGGGCAAGCAGGCGTGATTCAAGAGTGGACAAATGACGCTCTCCGCCAATCCTTCGAAGGGTTGGAGGAAGGACCGGCTTTTGCGGAGAAGCCCAAGAAAGCTGGTAAGGCCGGGACTGGCACCGATTTATCTTCCAGGAGTGCTTCCGCTGAGGCAACTTCTGCGATCCAAGGTGAATTTTTGACTCCTGCAGACTTTTTTACTCTTCTTAACTTGACACATTTCTTGAATTACGGTTCAATGCATGCTTGTGACACTTGGTTTTCATTCCAGGAGCGGGCAAAGCAGCCAAGACCTCAGATGTTCGGCACCGCCTTGATCAATATAAGTCCCTCAAAGCTTCTACTAAACCGAAGCCTCCGACCAACCGCTCCAGGGATGTAGTCAGCTATCGTCCTCTTCTTAGGGTCATTGAAGAGGGCATTCAGAAGAAGAAGAGGAGCCGCTCCTTGTTCGAACCTTTACCTGGTCCTCAGCCCCCACTCCAGCCTCTTCACGATATCATGGAGGGGAATACTGAGTTCATACCTTCTCCACATCCGTTTGAAAATCCTACTGTTACCCCGATAGATCATCTTGGCTTAGCTCGTAATCCGTTTGCTGGTCATCCACTTCTGGACCCGGCCTCTCAGGATATCTCCTTCGACGAGGTTACTGGTGAACACCTTCTCCCTCGCAATCCTATGGTACGAGTGTTTGACGAGGCTAAGTCCCTGGACCTTGATTTGCTTACCACTCGGGTCGTAACTCTAGGGGACGAAGCTAAGGCGAACATCGACCGGGTCGCCGAGGAAGCCAAGAAGCTGATGGGACATCATGCCCGATTGGTCAAGGCTGGGGAGGAAATCGGGAGTTCCAATATTCGCCTGCGGTTAATGGTTTCTGACCAGGCTAAACAACTTGCTGATCAAGCCATCCAGATTTCTCAGCATGAGGCTGCATCTAGGCAATTAAAGAAGACCATGGAAGAGGTCAGTAGGGCAGAGTTGCGGAAATTGGAGGCCGCCTGTAAGGAACGGATTGACATGGCTATAGCAACGGTGGATGAGGTTCGGAAGCGGATCTTGAGCGGGTAGAGGAGTTATCCGGGAGGCTTGAAGCTGCAGAGCTGGCTCAAACCAAGCTAAAGGATGAGATGGAGGCGATGAGGAAATCCCTTCAGGCTGACCGCTCGCGATATCGATTGGAGAGGGATGCTACCGTTGTAAAGCTATTGGCTTCTGAGGTCCGAATGAGAGAGTTCGAGGAGAACGAGGGGATGATGGATGAGATGCTCCAGGATATGTACTTCCGTACTTGGAAACCGGGTAACTTATCCTGGATGGATGATTAACCCCGGGTTATGGCCAGGATTTATCTCAGGGCTCTAGAGGAGGCCAAGGCTGATGCGGATAAGGAGGGTGGCGAGGTCTTCAGAATGGATGTGGTTACAGCCCAATTCACCAAGGGGGAGAAGGTGGCGGTGAAGGAGGGCATGTGGCTGCTTGCTGCTGAGGAGGTAGGTGTGCAAGTAGATGATGATGATCAAGATGATCAAGGAGCAGATGCTGGTAAGTCTTCCCCTTTAGTCTTTCCGTTAACTTGGTTGCTTATCACTAATGAATTCTCTCATTGATCGGACAGGCGGTCAGCAGGACAAGGGTAAAGCTCCGATGCAGCCGGCTCCTTAACCTGACCTGGATATCTTTTTGCTTATTGAACATTGTTGTATATGTTAGTCTCAAAATAGTAACGTAACTTTTAGGTTGTAATTATGTCACTTGTAATAAACAACATTATTTTTGGCGTGTAATTTTTTAACTTAAGCCGATTCTGTCGTATTTGAATGCTTTTGTTATTTTGACATGTTGTATAAGAAATATAGCTATGCATATGCCTGCGATTCAATTGTGTTTGACGCCAAGTTCTTGCTTAAAGTACAATTTCATGTCTTGCAATGTTAGTGTGATGTGTGAATAAATTATAGCCACGTATTTATACATGAAAGAAGAAAATACCGCCCTTCATATTTTACTTGTAGATGGCAGCTTTGAATGTCTTGTGTGACTGAGTATGGAATGCGGCCTAGTGTCCCGTTGTGAGTTCCCACTCCCATTAGCGAATGTCTCCTATTCTGTATCCTGTACTTTAGGGATTGTTATAGAGGATAGGAGAAAAGTTTTTTTAAAATAACATTGAAATATGAGAGATAGTAAAACTTCCAATCACGGAAGGCCTTCGATGTGCTTAAGTTCGTGGCAAACGGGCTTTGTAGTCACTTTCCCTAGTTGTGGGTCTTGGAGACATTTGTCACCCATCTTACGCCTCCGTGGGGAGTTAATCTTTTTTACCACAGTCGTACTTAAGACGCATCGGAACCGAGATCGCGCACAGTAACTATCCGGGCCATTATGGCCCGTAATCGTGGGTATTATTCGATTTACCATGGCCGGCTAGCGTGGGTGCCCAACCGTGAACTACCCCTGGCTGGCCACACCTTATGTTGGGGCTTAAAGTAGGTTCACAGTTGCCGGTGAGCCGAACGCCGTAATGAGCTGCCTTGGCTATAGTCGGCCTTCTTGGTGGCTTATAATCGGCTCATTACAGTTGGCTTTGAGGGCCGTCGCGAGCAATGAGTTAACCCGCAGCAGAGGGATGCCGGAGCAAAAGTGTCTCATTGGCGAGGGCATAGATTCGTATAGTACCTGTTAGGTCTTGTCCAGGTGAAGTCGTGCCGCGATGTGTTTTGAATGGAAATGTCATTACACATGATTTTGTTCAACAGAAAAGGATAAAGTTAACAAGCAGCCAAGATATAAAGGAACAAGTTGAAAAGAGACAAGTTTTTTAAAGTGGTTCGGCACGAAAATGCCTACGTCCACTGATTCTCTTTGTTAATTCACTTCATATGGGCAGTACAAGTTAAGAAAAGTATCGACGAAGGTGTTGGATGTTCCATGCCCTCTGGAACACCTCCCCGTCCACTATTGACAAAATATAAGATCCATTGTGGATATCTTTATGAATTACATATGGTCCGTCCCAGATTGGATCCAGTGCTCTGGAGCGCGGGAAGATTCGCTTGAGGACAAGATCTCCCTCTTGTAAGCTACGATGCTTGACTTTGGAGTTGTATTGCGCTGTCACTTTTTTCTTGTGAGCTGATGTTTTGAGTGCTGCATCGTTTCTTCTCTCTTCAATTAGATCCAAAGACATGTGGAGGAGTTCTTCGTTTTCTTCTGGGTTATAGTGGATCCTACGGTGGGAAGGCACTATAGTTTCAACTGGGAGCATAGCCTCCGATCCGTATGCCAAAGAGAAAGGAGTATGCCCCGTTGATGTTCTGAAAGATGTGCGATAGGCCCACAGTGCCGTAGGAAGTTCATCCACCCAAGCGCCTTTTGACTTTTCGAGTTTCTTTTTTATTAGAGTTTTGAGAATTTTGTTGACGACTTCGACTTGTCCGTTTGCCTGGGGATAAGCTATGAATGAGAAGCTTTTGTGAATTCTGTGCTCTTGGCACCAGTTGGCAAACTCCTCGCTGTCAAACCGAAGTCCATTGTCCGATATGATTTTGAATGGGACTCCGTACCTGCATAGAACATTTTTGATCAAGAAGTTAATAACTTTTGCTGAAGATACTTTATTTAGGGGTTCTGCTTCCACCCATTTGGCGAAATAGTCGACTGCCACTATAGCATATTTGGCCCCGCCTCGGCCCATTGGCAGTTCACCAATCAAGCCAATTCCCCATACTGCAAAGGGCCAAGGGCTGGTCATTTGAGTAATCTCAGTTGTTGGTAGCCGCGGAATCTTAGCAAATTTCTGACATCTGTCACATTTTTTGACGAAATCTAAGGCGTCCTTGCTTAAGGTGGGCCAGAAATATCCATATCGGAGTATCTTTTTTGCCAAAGTCTGCCCTCTAGTGTGATCTCCGCGGCTTCCTTGATGGATGTTGGATAAGATTTCCTTGGCTTCCTTTCCAGCGACACACCTTAATAAGGGGTTAGAGAAGCCACACCGATAGAGGGTGCCCTCTTGTATTGTGTAGCGGGAAGCTTTCATCAAGATTTTCTTGACTTCGTTACGCCCGTTGGGCAGTGTGCCACTTTGTAAGTAGTCTCGGATGGGAGTCATCCAAGTTGCTTCTTCGGTTGCAGCTATCAGATTCACTTGCTCAAAACTTGGGGTCAGTTTCTTTGAGATGGCTACTGCTCCGGAAATAGCGCCGTCTCTCATGCTAGCTTGCTTCGCCAATTCGTCGGCCTCTTGGTTCTCTTCCCGAGGGATGTGTTTGATTAAATAGTGATCCAATCGATTGAGAAGAAACTTGGTCTTCTTTAAATATGCTATGACTCGTTCTTCTCGAGCCTGGAATTCTCCTAGTATTTGATTTACAATAAGTTGGGAATCGCTATGAAGACACAAAGAATTGGCTCCGATTTCTAAGGCAAGTTCTAATCCGGCTATCACTGCTTCGTACTCTGCATCGTTGTTGGTGGCAGCGAATTCCAACCTTATAGCATAGTGTAGCTTATTCCCTCTGGGAGTGATTATTACCACGCCTGCCCCCGAGCCTTGTTCGTTTGACACACCATCCACAAAGAGATTCCACTTGATGTCTTCTTCTATTTCCGATTGCTCCTTACCTTCGTTGGTAGTGAATTCGGCAATGAAATCGGCCATGGCTTGTCCCTTGATGGCGATGCGAGGATGGTAGGTGATGTCATATTGACTTAGTTCAATGCACCATTTAAGTAGTCGCCCAGAAGTGTCGGGACGATGGAGTACCTGCCTTAGTGGTTGATCGGTCAGAACTCTGATGGAATGAGACTAGAAATAGTGACGCAGTTTCCGTGATGTGATTAGTAAACAGTACGTTAGTTTCTCAAGTTTAGGATATCTGGCTTCCGCCCCTGTAAACCTCTTGCTTACAAAGTATACTGGCCACTGCGTGCGTTTGTCTTCTCTCACCAATGCGGCGCTTAGAGCATGAGATGACACAGCAAGGTATATGTATAGCTCTTCGCCTTTGTTCGGAGTTGAGAGTACTGGTGGTCTCTAGAGGTGTTCGATTAAGTTAAGGAAAGCTGTTAAGCATTCGTCAGTCCATTCGAATTTTCCTTTCTCTTTCTTTAGAGCTTCGAAGAAGGGGATGCACTTGTCGGTCACTTTAGAGATGAATCTGCTCAGGGCGGCCACCTTCCCATTTAGGCTTTGCATCTCCTTTCGGGTAGAAGGTATCCTGATATCTTTCAGAGCTCGGATTTGTTCAAGGTTTGCTTCAATTCCTCTGGCATGGACAATGAATCCTAGAAACTTTCCTGATGATACCCCGAAGGAGCACTTTAGAGGATTCAGCTTCATTCCATATTGACGAAGTACTTGAAACATTTCATCCAGGTGGCTTACATGATCGTCGGCTCCCTTTGACTTTACCAGCATGTCATCCACATAAACTTCCATAGTTTGTCCTATTAGCCCTGCAAACATCTTGTTGACGAGGCGCTGATAGGTGGCCCCTGCGTTTTTAAGTCCAAAAGGCATTACCTTGTAGCAGTACAATCCCCGGTCAGTGATGAAACTAGTGTGGTCTTGATCGGGAGCATGCATAGGAATTTGGTTATATCCTGAGTATGCGTCCATAAAAGATAAGAGTTCGTGCCCGGCTGTGCTGTCTACAAGCTGATCGATTTGGGGAAGTGGGAAGCAATCCTTCGGGCAGGCGTCATTTAAGTTGGAGAAGTCAATGCATGTTCGCCACTTCCCATTAGCCTTCTTTACCAGCACCGGGTTAGCGATCCACTCTGGGTAGATGGCTTCTCGTATGAAGTCATTGGCAAGTAGGTTCTTTACTTCTTCATCGAGGGCTGCTGATCGTTCTGCCCCATACTTCTCTTTTTCTGTTTTACTGGTGCCTTGGTAGGATCAATGTTTAGTACGTGGCATGCTATGTCAGGGGAGATTCCGGTTATGTCAGCATGTGACCATGCAAATACATCCAAGTTGTGGCGGAGAAAATCAATGAGTTGTTCCTTCAGCTCTGCTTTTAGTTGGGACCCGACTTTCAATAGTCTACTCGAGTCATGTCTGTCTACAGATACAAATTCCATAGCCTCTGCAGGCTCGGCGGTGGCCTCCTCCTCTTTGTCCCTGGGGTCTAATTCATTGAAAGGGTCACTGATATATCGAAGAGGTGGGGTTTTCTTTAGTTGCTATGCTTCCAAACTTTTTGTGCAGAGGGCAATCTCTACAGTCTTCCCTTTATCCTTCCTGTGGTTGTTGCGAAGTTCGGTTACATAACAATCTCGAGCAATGTCCTGGTCTCCCTCTACTTCCCCTACTCCATTGTCCGTTGGAAATTTCATCTTCAGGCACCATGGGGCCAGGACAATTTGGAAGTCAAACAAGGCTGGCCTTCCTAAGAAGGCGTTGTAGGCCGAGTGGTTTTCTATTAGCACAAATGTCTATTTCCGCACAACGGAGCGGGGATGACTTCCAATTTCAACAAAGAGGTCCAGTTGTCCGAGGAGCATCTTTGGATTTCCTGTTAAACCGTGTAGTGGTTTATTGCAGGGAAGAACATCCTTTAATGACAGCTTCATTTTGTCAAAGGCATGCTTGAATAGGATATTCACTGAGCTTCCAGTGTCTACTAGAATTCGGAAGACCTCAGTTGGGCCGACCCGGGCAGAGATAACCATGGAATCCGTGTGAGGGTACTGCCTTCCCTCCAGGTCACACCTACTGAATGTGATGTCACCATTTTCTATCCGCTTCGGGTGGCGTTCTTCTATAATAGAATTGATGCATTCTTCATTGTTTCTAAGTGACTTTCCGTACCTTTCCATCTCTGCCCAGCTTCCGTCAGCGATGTGTGGCCCTCCCGAGATGGTATGGACCACTATCTTCTCTTAACTGGGGCCGCTGGTGTTGCAATTTCATCTTCCTATTTCTGGGGAGGGTAACCTTGGGTTCTCATTGGCAGGAACTGGAGTCCTGTTCTGGCCTTTTACATAGCATTCTAGTCTTCTTCTTCTGATGTGTTCTTCAATCAAGTCCCGGAGATGATGGCATTCGTTGGTATCATGCCCATGGGATTCGTGGAAGCGGCAGAATTTTCCAGACTTAATTGCGTTATCTGATTCCTTCTTGTGCGGGGGGCGTTTGTATTTAACTTCATCTTGAGTGGCCAGGAAGATGTTTTCGATCGTTTCATTCAACGGGGTGTAAGCGTCAAATCTCGGTCCTGACCGATATAGACGCTTTTCTCCCTTCTTGCCCCCAGCGTTGTCTCTAGAATCATTTCTTCGAACGTCCTTTGCTACAGCGGGCGTGTTGCCGTGAGCTGCCTTATTTTGTTGCCCTGTCTGCCTCTCAGTGGCAGCGTCTTCAAGTCTCATATATTTTCCAGCTTCATGGAAGAAATCGGGTAAAGTAGCTGGTTTTTATTTGGTCAATTTTCTAGCAAATTTAGTATCCGGATGCACACCACTATAGAGGCCATTAAGATAAGCTTCTCATCGGCATCTTGGACCGCGGCTGCTGCGGCATTGAATCGGGTTAGATATTGCTGCACTTTCTCTCTAGGTTTCTGTTTGATACTGGATAAGGAATAAGCATCCTTGGGTTGCTCCACATGAATGTGGAATTGGCTGACGAATTTTTCTTTCAACATCTCCCATGAGCTGATGGATCCTTGGGGTAGATGGCAGAACCAGGAGGTAGCTAGATTTGCTAAGAATAGTGGAAAGCATTTGCACAGTACTCCCTCTGTTGCCCCGCTCATGAGCATATGCTGTGCGTATCTCTGTAAGTGTACAACAGGGTCAGAGGTTCCCTTGTAAGGTTCCATTGTTGGCATTTTCCATTCCCAGGGGATGATGGCAATTTCGATATTGCGGGCGAAGGGGCTGGTTACCCTAGCGCATATCCCTCGATCTCTTTGATCCTGTTGGACGCACTCTCTGAACAAGCGTTCCATCCTTTCATCAGAACTTGGAGTAGATAAAAATGAGTTCGGTTCTTCTCTGTGGGATTGATTCCGCCCGGATGACCTGTAGGGATGGTATCGTCTATTATTCCTAATATTTTCCAGAGGCTGTCTTTGTCTTCTGGGAGCATGCTAGGGTCAGCTACAGTTGGACCTTGCCTTGATCTTCCCCTGCTGGGTTCTGATCTAAGCACTTCCTCGGGTCCAACTTCGGGCTGGACTCTAGCTCGGCCCCGTTCATTGGTGCTTCCGTGGTTAGGCAGTACGACAGGCTCGGCTACAGTTGACCTCCGCCCGGTACCTCCCCCGTTGGGTTCGGTTCCAAGCGTTTCCTCAGGTCCAACTTCGAGCTGAGCTCGGTCTCGGCTCCTACCATGGCCGTTTATGTCGTTAGCTCCTTCGAAGAAGGAAGACCTTTGTTGTCTCCGAGATCCTCCAGATTGGGACTCACCCCATGATTCCGTGTTGCGGTTGGACTCTTCAGCATCCCTTAAGTGTGACATGAGTTGGTCCACCAAGGCTTCCTGTTGGGATGTGAAGCGGTTAGTCACTTCAGCCACAACCCTGTCTAGATCTGCCCTAGTAATTGCTGCCGCCTGTTCTATGGCAGGGGTTGTCGGATTTGCCTGACCTTCATTTGGTACTACTGTTGGAATGGGATGATTTACTTGATCTGTGACCACTGGATCTGGAACACTGCTAGTTGTGATGTTCTTTCCTTTTTTAACGTCTTTTTTCTGCCTCGGAGGCATGTTTTCCAAGCAATGAAAGATGCTGTTAGGAAGAAGGTTAAGCGGGAGAAGCTGAAGCTTCGAGCTTCTCGTTCTCAGTGAAAGCACCAAAAATGTTTGCATAAAAAGTGGGCAAACACCTCCAAGTCGTATGATTTAGTTGATTTTATGTTGTTTTTAGTGATCTGGGCGATTTATGCAAATATGTAAAAAGCAGGGACTAAACTGTAAAAGACACGCAGATTTATAGTGGTTCAGCCAGAATGTGCCTACGTCCACTTTATATATTATTTCTCCTTTCTTGTTCAGATTACAAGAAAAATGTTTTGATACAAGTATATGAAAGTTGTTTGAAAGTTCTATCCGTGCTTGAGCTCTCAAACCTGTCCCCCATTGTTGTACCCCTACCCCTCTATTTATAGAGTGAGGCTGGGAGTAGGGGTTCTGGAGGTATATAGCTGCTGGTGGGCCTGGGCTGATGCAATCTGTCCTGGCAACGTTGGTTCGGCAACGCCTTGGTTCGGCAACGCCTTTGTTCGGTAGTGCTTCGGTCCGGTGGTAGATGGTTGGAGTTGAGACCTTGGTCCGGTAGGTTCGGTGGGACTTTGGTCCGGTGGTACCTGGGAGATGGGTTGGTTCGGTGGTAGATGGAGTGGCCACTGATTCGGTGGTACCTAGGAGGTGGGTTGGTTCGGTGGTAGGTGGAGATAGGTTGGTTCGGTGGTAGGTGGAGAGGCTTCTGATTCGGTGGTTGGTGGAGAGGCTTCTGATTCGGTGGTACCTGGGAGGTGGGTTGGTTCGGTGGTAGGTGGAAACGTACCCAACAGATCACATATACCAACATAATCAAACGAAATAGATCAATCATGGATGCATAGCATGAAAATTACATGAGATGTGATCTATACATGTCTATTTCCAACTGGTCCTACTTTATTGAGATCAAAATGTTCATGAACAACTAGAGTGCAAACAAAACTTTATTACTTTAGTTTGATCGAAAAAAGAACTTGATAGTCTGTAACAGAAGTATAGAGCAATGTGTCATATGACAGTACCAAATACAAACTCCACCCGAATCAAAATATCATTACATAAAAGTTACACTAATTGAGCAACATACTCATGAAAGATCTTGAATGATAATCATTTTGTAAGCGGATCCGCCATAATGGAATTTGTCACAACATGCACTATAAATTACAATTTATTTTGCACCCTCCCCTTGTTGGAAAATAATATGTTGTTTATTGTCACAATATTACTTTAATGGTCTTTCAATTTCTTTATTCAATAGTCCATAACTTTGTGACAAAATTTTACGATTATTGTCCATTGTTGGATGCCTCATAATAGAAAATAGTAAAGAAGAGTATAAGTGCCTATATGATAACTTTCCTTATATAGCTTCATCCAAAAAAACAACAACAACAATATTATTATTATCTGAAGTGGATTTTTTGTACTCTTGGCATTCAAAATATTCAGATTGCAATACCTTATGACTTCAACCAATCCGAGCTTTTATCTATGAGCATATAATCTTTTTTTTCCTTAAAGATATCCCGTAACCATTTTGGTTACTAACCATTGATCCGCCTTTAATGTTAGTAAGATATCTGCCAAATAGTACACGCAATATCCATATGTGTATATGCCTTAGCATGCGTTAGACTTCACACCGTAAATGTATGAGGAATATTTTGCATTTCTTTAGCTTCAAAGATGTTCTTATATTACTATATAAGACAACATTTGTCTATTTTAGCAAAAGAGAATAAATTAATTCGCAGTTTTCATACCAAAATCTTTTTTTTATTTTTTATTTTAGCCTTATCTGCATAGCCCTTTTGTGATAATCCAAATATCACCCCATGAATAATAATGGTGTATTTGAATCCCTAATACAAAAGAGTAATCCATAAGTGGGTTCCATAAGTTGTTTCGTCAAAGCCTCTTTAAAAAATACTTTGTTTTCCATTTGAGTATAGTCTTTTCTATGATGAGCCTTATACCTTTCCACATTATCCACTTGATCCGTTTTTGTTTTGAATAGTTATTCATAACCAATGATCTTGTTACCTTAAGTGGTGGAAATGAATATATAGTCTACATAGTCATCCAGAATAGTATTTCTTATTTTCAAGTGGATTTACTTTGTGACCTTGCACTTTGAGGTTGTTAAGTTTGTTTTCTTGAAACAATAACCTTAATTTGAAGAAAATTTTGTTTGACATTGTCTTATTATGGTTCCTAATTTACTTGTTGTTAATGAAAGGAAACAAGTCCTATACATTCTCCGAAGAAGTAACTATAGTTGAATCAAATATAATGATTCTCCTTAAAGGCAATGATACGTAGCTTAAAATTTTGTTTAACATTGTCTTATTAAGGTTCTTAATTTACATCTTGTTAATGAAATGAAACAAATCCTATACATTATCTGAAGAAGTAACTATAGTTGAATCGAAGATAATGATTCTCCTTAAAAACAATGATCTGTACTTTATTTCTCCCCTTAACCTTAACATCCTCAAAAATTGCAGCATTTTCCATCTTATAATTTTTTCTTAGTGTGGTTTATAAAACTTGTAGCTTTTAAGTCGTTTAGAATACCAATAAAGTATTTGCTATCTTTAGTGCCTCAATCTAGAATTATTTAGTAAGCTAAACAAATAATCATATTAATCACCAAATCAAAGTTTGAGACTTCATTATAAAAGGTATTTAGAATAAGTAGATATAAGCTATATTTTAAACATTAGGAGTTTTAATTCCAACAATGTTTGAATTTATTCATAAATTAATCTTATTATTTCTAAAAGAATAATAATAACCAAGTTTGTTCGTATCAAAATTAGAAACCCAAATCTATCTAAGTGACAGCATAACAAAGATATCAAATAAATCCAAACAACATAACTGAAATCTAAATAATAACTTAAAAATATATCATATACTTTACTTTATATGTACATAGATTTCATAAAAGAAACAAGTATAAATATATCCTTATGTTATTTATTTTGTTTAGGTCCTTAGCGACTTATTTATCCTTATTTATACACTTATTTACAATGTATGTTAAATGAGTACTTTCAATCTTACACGCTTCAACCTCTCTTCTTCTTAACACAATGTTGTGAGCTCAATAAGAGGTCATTTTATCCTTAAAAATAATAATTAACAATAATCTTAAAATGGTTATACTATGAATAAAGAGAGTACCCAAAAAAATAACTTGAGTGCCTTTAACTTTTGAAGCAATATATTCCATATAGTACTCATTTATATTTCCTTTATTTTGACTTTATAGAATCAAGCAATATAAAGTGTGCTTGTTTCTCCATACCATTTGACAAAACGCTTTTCATTCTCAATAAAGAACCCCTTGAAATTGGTTATCCCTACGAATACCATATCCTTGAAAGCTTCTAAAATATTTTACTTTATGATCATTTGACTCTTGCTTTATTTTAATTATCCCACCTTTGAATGTTCTTCATGACACTATAAGAGCATTCAACCATAATATGGGTGGGTATAATCCTCCTAATTGCAAGAGTTGGATCTATGAAGTTAAGAACAAACAACATGTTCTCTTGATAGTCCTTAGAGTTAGTCTCAAACAAGATGAGAACATTAAAATTGGCAGACACTTTAGTTAAATTAGTTGAAAACTGAACAAAAATTAAGGATTGACCGTATATGCTCATATCCAATATAAGCCATAGTAAATTCAAATAATTGGTAAGTCTCTTCTTAAGATACCTAGCACAACATTAATATCAAGTGTTTGGACAATAATATTAACTACAAGTGGTACTTTTGTTGTAATGATCAAATACTGATAATAAATTCAAGTTAAATAACAATCTTTCTATGGGCCGATTAGTTATTCACTTGTAAAACTTTATAATTATCACATATTTACCATCACACATGTGTAAGTTATTCGGCCAAATATTAGTCTTCCTTTGGGCCGGCTAACATCCGCATGAATAAATACACACAAATATCAAACATTTTTATGAACAATTGAAATAAGAGAGGTCACTTTGGTGACATGTTATTTCAATTAGCTCACTTGGAACGTAGGATATTTACAATTCAATTGCAAAGAGATTCCAAAATATATATTTGAATTTATTTCTTAGTGTATGTACAATATTCCGAGTGCTACAAAAAACACCCAAAAGTAATAATAGTCTATATGACACTTGAAAATATCAAAATTATAACTATGGCACAATATTTTTAATCATAGCTGTTGTAATCTTTTACTTTAAGTATGTGGTTACATTCATGACATTTCCTAAATAAATATGATATAAGGCATCATATATAAATTATATAACAAATATGATGGATGAACACCAGAATTAACGTCACATAAAATAATACATAAATGACATAGAAAATGTCGTACTAAATAACATGAACGAATGTAGTAGCTATGATATATTTCTGAAACATAATATAGCTATACATATTGCTACCATGTCACTTTATCTTTAGATTATTATCTGCATATTACCTTAATTCATTCATTTATATATTTTCCGTAAATATTAATGCCAAATTGCAACACATGTACACAAAGGAAAAACATATATTAAAATATGATTTTCATAACCAGAAAATTGTCATTAATTAAAATATATAAATACGGAATATTTGCAATAAATATTGACTTTAAAAAGTCCATATCTTATTAACTGCTACTCGATCCAAGACATGAAAGTAAAACATGTTTTCAATGAGCATGTGTTATAGTATGAAATATCTGTAATTATCAAACATAAATGCATCAAATAATAAACAATATGCATCTTCCTATTCCAAATACCAACATGTTGCGGTATTAAATTTATTATAACTGACGCATTTAATGCATTTATGATGATAAGTTAATTAATTTATTACCACAACAACCACATTTAATGCATTTATGATAAAAATAAATGCAATTGACCAATATGTGATCCAAAATGTAAATTAGTGTCATGTAAAATTTACTTCAATAACAAAATAAACATAAACACTTTAAAGGAGCATGCTTTATTTTAATTTTCTGAAATAACCAAAATACCTTATATATATCCACATTACTTACTTTTCTCCAATTTGCCGATGATACCTTACTTTTCTCTTCTCATTTACCTAGACACATTATTACCCTTAAGTTCATTTTATATAGTTTTGAACTTTTATCAGGTTTAAAAATAAATTTTGACAAAAGTTCAGTTTTAGTTTTAAATGATTTTGAAAAGGTTGAAAGCTTAGTTGCTAATACCATGAATTGCAAAACTATGAACTTTCCTTTTGTATATCTATGTTTTGTGATTAGACCTACCAAACTACATCATGATGATTGGCTTATTATTATTGATAAAATTAGAAATAAGATAACTAATTGGAATGGGAGATTTCTATTTAGAGCAGGTAGACTAGTCTTAATTAATTCGGTTTTATCAGCCCTTCTGATTTACTGGATGTCCATGCATTTGTTTCCAGATTGGGTTATTGATAAAATTGATAAAATTAGAAGAGATTTCTTATGGAGTGGGGAAAATCCTAATAATAGTATAAAATGTCTGGTAAACTGGAAAACCGTTTGTAAAGCCAAAAAAGAAGGTGGTTTAGGAGTTATTAATTTGCATAATATGAATTTGTCCTTGCTAGGTAATTGGTTATGGAAGTTTAAAGATATAAATGATAACTCTATTTGGAAAGAGATCATTTCCAAATATTACTATAATGGAAATAGCAATTTACATCAAATTGCTTCTCCAGTCACTCAAAATATATCTAATTTTTGGAAAAATATTTTAAAATGTCATGAGACTTTTAACTTAGGTATAAATACAATAGTTCATTCGGGTAATCGTACTTCTTTTTGGCACGACCGTTGGGTTTCAGTCTTACCTCTTAAATTGGAATTTAAAAAGCTTTATGAAATCTGTAATTTTAAGTTTGCATTAATTAATGAAGTTTATTCTCCTGAAAATGATCCTCCTTGGAATTTTAGTTTTAATAAAAATTTTAGTAGGTTCAACCCTTAGGAAACTTTCTTTGCTTTATGCAAGATTAAATCTTTATAATATTGATAATGATAATGATATTATTTGTTGGGAATGGGATAAGAGTAAGAAATATACTTCTAATTCTTTTTACAGATTTATTAATTTTTCAGGTACTTTAAACAACTCATTTAAATTTATTTGGAAATCTAATTCTCCTCCTAAATCTAAAATCTGCATGTGGTTAATACTACATTGAAAACTTAATACAATAGAATTCTTAAAGAGAAAAAACATTCAAAATGATAATAAATATTATTTTTGTAATCTGCATCTTGAAGATATAAAACATATATACTATGATTGCATTGATTCTTATTACATTATAAATAATATTCTTAAAATTTTTAATTTTAATATAATAACTAAAATTTCGAATTGTGACTTCTACTGGAATAATTTTAGATTTAGATCCAAAAAGAATATTAGATTTATACTTGACACTTTATTCACAATTATTAGTTGGTATATATGGTTTGAAAGAAATCAAAGAATTTTTAATAATAATAATAGTCTTCTTAACAATTTGATTTTTATAATTTCTTCATTTTGTTTTAATTAGATTTCTAATTCAAATATAAATTAGCTAAAAATAATCTTTTTAAAGGGTATCTTAATAAGGTTAGCTATAATATTAACTTATTTAAACACAACAATAATATATTTAACAGTAACAGTATTAGTATTAATATTTTTTCAAATTTATATGATGATCTTAATGTTAATCAAAACTTACTTATGACTAAAGATTCATAAGAATCTTTTAAGTTTTGTTTCAATTATTATTCTTGTCTTCGTTGGTATTAGTTTATAAGCCCTTTAATTCTATTATTTTTGTCCAGTTTAGTCTTATTTAGGTTTTATTTTCTACCTCATCTATACATATATATGTATATTAATTATATAAATATACATATATATGTATCATTCTAACTTTTTCCATAGTCATCCTTCAGACATAGGTATGGGAGATAGGTTGTATGGCACATTTTGCAGGTTCTTGTGTCTTCAGATTGCAGGTTCTCGGACTGTAGAGAGGCCATCAGAGTAGAGTTTTCCACTCAGGATTACTTGTAGTTCCACCATAGATATAGGATACTTTCATCTCTATTTTGGCGTATTATCTTCAGGAGGATCCATTCTTCTGCTTGGCACTTTTTCCTCTGTACAGAGTCTCTAGAGCAGTTTTCCTTTCAGCATCATATCCAGTTCCACTTCAGAGTAGATGCTTTCCTTCCGATCCAGATGCATGAATTTTCTTTCTTAGTTGGTGATACATGGGGCTTCCGATCTAGATGTATGGAGCTTCATTTTTCTTTTGTTTTTAGGTACTTCTAACACCTCAGTATCGGGTGGTGGCCATGCCGGAACTCAATATTGGGGTGTGATGGGTGGTGGCCTTGCCGGAACTCATCTTAGGGGTACCTGAGTTTCTTTGATTCTTGTATTTAGTTTTGTTACCTGCCAGACATGTTGGCAGCACCTTATTATTTGATATATATATTTACATGTGTGCTATCCTCTATTTACAGAGGATCACACATTTTTCTCAAAAAAAATATATCCAGATTACTTAATCAAAAGTAGATTAAGGTAAAATAATCATAGAACCGGATTTATATTACTTGCATAAATGGTTCTAAACTATATATATCTATCTGTACCAATTATAAACATTAAAGAAAAAGACTGCACATATCTGATCCAAAGTATTCATTATTTAAAATTCACAACTTATTTACAAAATATACAAGAATAAACATATGGATGTTTTAATCAACATAAGTTGTTTTCAAAATTTAGAGGAATTTCGATTATTTTCTTAAAAATTTATTGATTTCAAAATTCTATCTTATTTCATAAATAAGATACGGATCATTTAGATTTATATTTCTACACCAAAAAAGTTTCACAAATCAACCTTTCAATTTACATTATATAAAAGAAATTATACTAAACAAATCCAAAATCATCACAAAAAAAAAATCATTGATACATAGATCAAGCAGATCTGAAACTTAAGTGGAATTTAATGACTTCTGGGAGAAGTTTAATTCAAAATTTACAGTGCTAGACAACAGTAAATAGCGACGGAGCTTCTGATGGCTGCCTTCGGATATTTCCGACGACTACCGACGGCTAACGATTTCCGTGGCTTTTATATAAATAAAATATAGTGGCCGTGGTAAACCAACGAAAACCGACGTAAATATGTTGTCGGCGGCCGACGAAAGCCGTCGGAAATAAGCATGTATATAGCCAGCAAACCGAGACCTGATCCATTATTTCCTTCCCCTCAAATTCACCAAATCCCTAAATTCATCACCTCTTCCCCATCGTCAGCCAGCCCCCGCGCCTCCCCGATCATCTCCAACTTCACCATTCTCCACTCTCAACAAGCCTAGGCCTTTCATCAATCTCCAATCAGGTTTTATTCCTAAAACCAAATTAATTTTGATTTGTTAAATTATGATTAATTTGTTATTATAGTTGTTTATAATACCTCATTGATTGTTTGCTATGCCCCATTGAATGTTAATTACAGTTATTATCGTCTAAATGCCGAAAACATTAATTTGTTTAGTGTATATTACTATATATACGTTGATTAATTAGTGCATATGCATATTAGAGCTGGCTTGGATTAATTAGGATAGATGTGCATAATTTAATGTATGTGTTTCTAAAATACCAAACACGATAAATCATGCTTTATTTTTTATAAATCCCTTAGAAAGATTTTGCCCCCCGTCTGACAAGTATTGTATATGATCGTTATATGGATATTCGTTTTTGCCACAAAATGGACATCTATATTCATCTGATACAATATTTGTCGGATTTGTCCCTGTATTGGACAAGTTATTAACACAATAAAGTAATTATATTTTGTAAATTACTTTATTTTAAACGGTTCACAAGATTTCGATAGCACTTCCTTTTTATTCCCTATGTATACATATTTGTGTACGATATAGGAAACAAGGGGGAAATGCGGTCGAAATTTTGTTGATGCATTTAAAATGAAATGATTTACAAAATGTAATTACTATTCTGTTTGTATTGGGAAGTAGGATGATCGACCATCAAAGTAGAAAACAATAACCTAAAAAATTAATATTATATTCATAATGCCAATCCTTAAAATGTATAAAAGATAATTAAAATGAATTATGGTCAAAGAAACAATAAAATGTATAAATGAATTGAAAAATTAAAAATTAAAAAATATTACTATATAATATATAAAACATTAACTGTACGATTGAATTGGAAAATAAAATGTCAATCCATAAAATGATTAATACTTTTTTTAATTTCTATTATATGTTTTAAAGTAGGAAAAATGGTCAATTATTTTATTGATCGGAGTTGGATGTATCAACAACGAAGGGAAATGAGAGGCTCAATAAGTGAACATTTTTATAATGGTGTACATGTATTTATTGAATTCGCTTTAAGTAATAATAGAAACGACGAAGAAATTCGTTGTCCAAGTATTAGCTGCAAATCGTTGAAGCATTTGATACCGAATATGGTTAGAGTTCATTTGTGCCAATATGGTTTCATGCCGAATTATTTTGTAAGGACCCGTAAATTCTTAATAATTTTTATTTGTTTTATTTATTTAATTAATTGAATTTTATGAAATTTTAAATAATAAAATTTCGAAATAAAAAAATTTATATTTGGAATACGTCTATTTAAACATAGCAACTAGTAAATTTTCATCAAATAATATGAAAGTTTATTTTGTTGTGTAATTTCATTTAAATTTAAATCAGTTAATATTTGATGACAATAAAATGTTTTCCAAACCTGAATATTTTTCTATAGAAAATTTGTAAATCATTTTCTAAGTGAGACGTCATAATTCGTTTCTCCAAACTTGGACTCCTATTGCTCCGTTTATCTTATTTTCGGCAAATTTGCGGCATTTTCGGTACCGATATCGACTTTTGATCGGATGATCGTACCAATAATACCTGTATACCGTTTTAATGGTCTCGTCGTACTGATCTCTGCGGTATATTCAATTCAGTGTTTTGAAGTCCAATACACAGCGGAATCTATGAAATAGATAAATGTATCGGTACTCGTTTCTTGCCTTTTGAGTTCAGTATCTTTTCGTTTGTCTCCGGGAATAACCAAAGGCCACTAGCCTTTAATATTCTTGGAAATTTACGTTTGACTTTTGCAATTCACTGGTGAAATTTAATGCGGTGTCTTTTGGTTTCACATTCGTTCTCTGTCATTTTATATTCTCTAAGCTAAAAATATATAACATCATATAATTGCTTGAACTTGCTGCTTGCTCCATATGCCTTCATAATTTCCACCCTGCTCCTCTATTTTATTTTCTCCCCTCACCACGCATGCACCATGGTCAGCAACCGGCCTCCAATACCTCCACCTTCACCTGACCCGACCTACCCACCACCTCTCCCTTTACTCTCATCTCCTCCTGATGACACACGTGACCAGCCCATTTCCACGCCATCGCCCACACCGGCTTGCAGCCACACCTCCCCACGCCGACCTCCCATGCCAATTGCCGAGACCACCTACCATTCCACTGTTTGCTCGCAGATCCTTTCACCCATGCATGCTTTCATATTGAGAGTACTTATTATATTATAAGTCATATTATGTTTTGTATACAGTTCATTTGTACTGTTATATGGAAATTGTTTATATATAAATAATATGGCTAACTGTCCTCCTCTTTTGACTTTCTCTCAGCGCATAATTTTTCTATTTTACCAATATATTTTAAAGTATATATGAGTCTTGACTTTTGGATTTATATAAGGATATATTTCCTGTTATTATATATCTTTATTTGGTTTGCAGTATAGTTTCAATATGTTTCTTTTGTATATATTGTTGTGTATAAAATATTAATGCTGTGTTAAAAGATTTATGTTTACAGTTTGTGTATGTAGTATATATTATATATTTTACTTGAGTAATAGCTTGTATAATGTGACATGTAATATATAAGTGGATATATATTTGTTTACATATGTTTTAAGATATATTCATATCTAGTTACGGTATATATGTATTTATAAAGGTTTATAAAATTTTACAATGAGTTCATATATATATATTACAGCTTATATAGTAATGTTTCATTTTTTTATATATAATATATAAACTGTAAAATTTGTTTTATATATATTATATAGATTTATAGTTATACAGCTTATATAGTATATTATATTCTATAGTCTGTATGTATAATATGATAGTATATATAATAGTTTAGTTATATATTAGTACTTATATATATATATATTATAAAATGGTTTATGTTGGGAAGTTATATGTGTGTGTGTTTATGCAGGCTGTAACTATGTGTAATTTTAATTCTAATGTTTCTGTTCTAAAATTTTGTCCAGATTTTATATATATTGAAGTTTGGTTAGTTATGTATAAGTATATATATTAGTATATGTAAATTTATATATATGTTATGTATATATATAATCTGTTGCTATCTATATAAAATTTTATAAGTAATATGTAGTTGTTTTGTGTGTGAGTTTATACTTGTTTGAAATATACCAGAGCTTCCATTTATAAGGCAAGTTATACTAGGTTATTTCGGTTATATATATATATAACAGTTGTGATACGTTTATCAGTTGATTTTAAATACATATGTATATTATAGATATACTGATTTTAAAGCAATATAATGGATGTGTTCTAAGCATTTATCGTATATGTTATATATATTATGTGTTTAAAAGTTCATTTACAATATATATTATTATGTTAAAATAGATTTTGTCTATATAAGTATGTATCTCAAAATATATTATTTAAAACAATGATTTTAATTTTATATATGTTATTTTAAATTAAATATTGATTTCATGGAAATAATATATATATATATATATATCATTGCTGTTTCTATCAAATTGATTCTACTTATTTAATCGATTCCTATTTATCAGCTTTTTTCGTCTGATTCGTGCCATCTCACATTGCTTTGGAATTCGTGCCATCCCACTTTGCTTTGGAATTCTTGCTTGGGATTCGTAACTTGTTTTATTTTCAAATTTCTCTAGCCTCGAAAGGTGAGCAATCACTCACGATTAACGTTCTTATATTTATTAAATTGATTTCAATTGAAATATGCTGCTATTAGTTATTTATATTGTTATATATACACCATTATCTGTATCTATTCACTTGAGACATCTGACACCATTATCTGTTATTTATATTGCTATATATGTCATTATCTGTACCTGTTCACCTGTGACATCTGACACCATTATCGGTTATTTATATTGATGATATATGCATGTTATGTTATTATCATATCTGTTATCACTCTGCAAGTTCCCTGTTAGTATATAATTCACTATGGGTTGAAATGATACATACCCGAACGATCTGTAGAATAGGAGGAAATCGTTATGGGTTGAAATGATAAACCCAAGCGATTTTCATTTTGAATTGAATTTGGGATAGCGGATTGAAAAGATATATACCCGTATATATTTAAATTGCGGATTGAAATGATAAATATCTGTATCACTTGACCATAGGGTAGAAAATTATATACAGACATTGTTGGTCTATATATAAATATTTTGAAAAATGATTTCAATGGTTTTAAAAAGAAATATATATTTTAAATAAATATTGATTTTAAAGATTATTAAAGTTGATTTAATAAAGTTGATATATAATATGTTTAAGTATTTATTTAAAAAATATATTTTCAAATATAGAATTTATAATGATTCAGGTTGGAAAGATAATTTGAAATTGATTTGAAATTATATTTATGTAAGAATTATACTTAAATAAGTTTGATTTGAAATTTATTAAATTTTAAAAAAAATTATACTTGAATTTGATTGAAAGTGATTTAAAGGAATATTTCAAATTTATATAAATTTAAACGAGATATTTTGATTATTTAAATTTGTAAATTGAAGTGGTATTTAGATGATTATTGAAGTAATTAAGTTAATATTTCAAAACTAAATAATTGTAAAGTGAATTTGATATATATATATATATATATATATATATAATTATCGAATTTAGTTTTGAAATGTTGAATATTTAAAGCATTGAAATATATTGAAATTGCAATGGTTTATTTGTGGTTCAAATCGGTATTTGAAATCGATATAATTTAAAATGTTTAATTGAATTGAAATTGATGATTTAGATTTGATTAAATTTGAATTTGGAATTCGAATTGATTTGAATCGATTTGTGAAAGTTGAGGAAACTATTTTATTTTATAAAGTAATTTTAAATTATATTTAAAACTATTTATATTTTACTTTACAAATTATTTTAATATAAACTATTTTAATATAAATCATTTTTAATATAAATTATTTTATTATAAACTATTTTAACTTATAACTATTTTATATAAACTATTTTTATTTATAAACTATTTTATTTTATATACTAATTTTAATATCTAAACTGTTTAAGAGGAAAGTGTTATGGATTCCAAAATGTTATGATTTCAAAGCTATGATTTCAAAGTGTTATGATTTCTAAAGTTATGAATTTCAAAGTATTATGATTTCCAAAGTATTATTATTTCAAATTGTTGGTTTCGAAAGTATTATAACTTTGAAAGTGATATGATTTTTGGAAATGGATATATATTTGAAGTGAAAATGATATCGTATTGATTTGGTTTTGAAATGAAAATGATATTTTGGTTTTGAAGTATAAACTACTTTGAAATGACCGCGGTGTTATAATAACGTTTAGTTGTTAAAGAGACTGGGATCGGATATGGGCATACTCTCTGTCGATACCGAAAACCACTTTAACAACTGTGTACGCGGTGGAGATTCCAGAATGAAGTAGGATGGTGGCGACGATTCTAAAGGTATATACGTGGACCCAACTCCCGTGAGTTGGCATAAGGTGGCTAAAATAGGAGCGATTCCTGGCTAATGAGGTAGCTCCTCTGATCGGACACACTCCATCGTATGCCATTCTATTACTTTGTGATGATTTGGTGCGCACCCTTGATTCGGGAGTGTGGCTCGAGGTGGGCGATTGTTGTGGCTCTGCGTTACCACCAGTCCGGATGCGTAATTGGTATATCTACCCTGGCATTACCTTGTTGTACCATGTCACCTACCCTAGCGTGCTTTACTACGAGTTTGTTTTGTACCATACCTATGGAGTGCCCTCTGACGACGCCCATTACGGGGGAGATTACGGTACTGTATAGACTATGGGAATATATAAAATGTGTTAAGGTGGAAAATGTAAAGCCTTAATGCTATTTTGATAGTTTACTTTACTATAGACATATTATAATAGCTTATTACTACATAGTATATAGTTTAACGGATCCTTAGAGGATGGTTATCCCAAACATCCTTTGAGTTACTTGTATTTCAGTTGATATTTCACTTGAGTTGGATTTATTGATATAAGAATGTTAATCCTGACTCAAGTGTTTTGTGTTTTGCTTTATGCTCGGGTCAGACTGAGTGATACCTCATTTGAGACTCACCTTTGGAGTTGGAGCTTCACTTGGAGATCCAGCTATCTATCAAGCTTTTTGTTATTCAGTTGATTCCAGTGATGTATTCAGATCTTGTATTTGATTATTGTATTGAGACATCTATGTATTCGTGACTTCTGTTGTATCTTGTTTAACTCTGTTATATATATATATAGTAGCTTCATGAACTACCATTCCTTTGTTTCCGCTGCATTATTGTTATATTACTCTGTGTCTGTGATTATTTATTTACTATATATGCTGAGATTTGCCACATTTAAATTAACAATCTGATATTTTGAGCAATTCAAATCCGACATGTATGGATGTGAATGGTTGAAAATTTCAAGATGTTACATGTGGTATCAGAGCTCTGGTTTTAGGCAAAACTTAGCATATGTAGTAAATTTGATTACAGAATCACTTTCGTTAGAGCTTGAATTCCTTCTTATTCGATTCGGTTTCCTTTGAATTTTGGAACGTTCCCCTCGATTCCAAAATCCATCCTTGTCTCCCCTATTCGTGTTTCCTTGATTCCGGAGCAACCCATAGCTCCACAGAATGATTTGTAAAGAGTGAAACTCCTTTACAATCGGTATTGATTCACCGGAGATTTTTGTATCCTCGGTTTACGATGCTGTTATCTTCTGTTATACCCGAATTCTACCTCTGGCGATCGAATGTCGATTTATTCCAGAATGCTACCTCAATCTTACCTTTAAAGTCACGGTTGACCCGGTTAAGGTTGTCCGCGATTTATATAAGTCTATCCATTCGTTTCTTTCTTTGAAATTTATTTGTCTCCCTATCGAGCCTATCTTCTATTGAATTCTTCTGGTTAGGATCCCTCTATATTCGGATCTCTATCCGTGTTTTGAATTCCATTCTGGAATAATCGAGTGTAGGGAGTGTATTTGTATTAATATTAAAATGTTTTATAGTGTGTTGTTTGAGTTGTTGATGTTGATTTGGGTTCTCGATCGATTCGTCTGATCAACGCTATCGATAGGAATTCCAAAACACTTGAACAGAGCAAACTGACACAATATTATATCCAATTTAGTAAATGAAATAAATTTGTATGAATATATTATAAATATATATAAGTAAGAATTTTTTGGAATTGAATAAGTTAATTAAATTGGTTGTTTGAAATGATAATATCTGATTATCATTTATTGTTCTATAAATAAATTTATAAACTTGGTTTATAAATTAATTTGAAATTTAAATGAACTTAAATCAGGAATTTGAGAATTAAATTTCCGGTGATTTCAAACTTTGGTTTTAAAGTTTTAAAATGTATATTATTTAAAGTATTTTCAAATAGAAATTGTTTTTAAAAAATTTTACCTGTTTAAAACAGTACTCTCCTCTTTGTCACTGGAAAATCATTTCGGTGATGACGGCCGCATCATCGACATTCATTTTCGAGTTTCAAAGTGGAGAGACCATTCAGTAGCTTTGCTACATTTTGTTTAAGAAATTAATTTGATTTGAATTTCTTAAGTATGATTTGATATATATACACACACACACACATATATATATATAGGTATATTATTTTAAATTTAATTTGATTTGGTTTGATATATATGATATATACATAATTATCTCTAAATGGTTTGAAGTGAATCGGAAATTTAATTCTTAAATTTATGTTAAAGGATGATTTTAAATAAAACTAAAATTTTGAATAAATAATTAAACTTGAAATAATTGAATTAGGAAATTTTTTACTTGTATAATACCCAATTTCACTCTAATATAACTTACCTAAATTATTCAGAAGTTGAATATGTAATTGGATAATATACAATATAAGATGATTTTATAAATAAATTTGAGTGTTTATAATAAATGTTATACACTTAAATTTCGATTATAAAAATGCTAATAAAGATAAATAGAATAATAAGTTAATTGGATAATAAATGAGATAAATTAAATAAAATTTGTTCTATAAGAATTAACAAATTGAAATTTAATCAACTTAATGAAATATCTTGAATTAAAATCAATTATTAAATATTAATTGATTTAAATTGAATTTATATGATTAGAATTAACAGTTTGAACTAACAAATTTAAATTGACTGACTATTTATTGATTTAATATAAATGGATCTAAACAAATTGTTAAATATTAATTAAGTTAAATTGAAATGTATATAGTTTAAATTAATTATTTTATTTTGTTTTCAATCTATTTCCTTTCTAGTTGTTTCTATTCTCCTACCTCGTTCCTTTTCGGGGACGAAAAGTTTTGAGTGGGGGAGAGTGTAACAACCCGTAAATTCTTAGTAATTTTTATTTGTTTTATTTATTTTATTAATTGAATTTTGTGAAATTTTAAATAAAAAAATTTTGAAATTAAAAAATTTATATTTGGAATACGTCTATTTAAACATAGCAACGGGTAAATTTTCATCAGATAATATGAAAGTTTATTTTGTTGTGTAATTTCATTTAAATTTAAATCAGTCAATATTTGATGACAATAAAATGTTTTCCAAACCTGAATATTTTTCTATAGAAAATTTGTAAATCATTTTCTGAGTGAGACGTCATAATTCGTTTCTCCAAACTTGGACTCCTATTGCTCCATTTATCTTATTTTCGGCAAATTTGCAGCATTTCCGGTACCGATATCGACTTTTGATCGGATGATCGTACCACTAATACCTGTATACCGTTTTAATCGTCTCGTCGTGTTGATCTCTGTGGTATATTCAATTCAGTGTTTTGAAGTCCGATACACAGCGGAATCTGTGAAATAGATAAACGTATCGCTACCTGTTTCTTGCCTTTTGAGTTCAGTATCTTTTCGTTTGTCTCCAGGAATAACCAAAGGCCACTAGCCTTTACTATTCTTGGAAATTTACGTTTGACTTTTGCAATTCACTGGTGAAATTTAATGCGGTGTCCTTTGGTTTCACATTCGTTCTCTGTCATTTTATATTCTCTAAGCTAAAAATATATAACATCATATAATTGCTTGAACTTGCTGCTTGCTCCACATGCCTTCATAATTTCCACACTGCTCCTCTATTTTATTTTCTCCCCTCACCACGCTGCGCCATGGCCAGTAGCCGGCCTCCAATACCTCCACCTTCACCTGACCCGACCTACCCACCACTTCTCACCTTACTCTCATCTCCTCCTGATGACACACGTGACCCGCCCATTTCCACGCCATCGCCCACACCAGCTCGCAGCCACACCTCCCCACGCCGACCTCCCATGCCGATTGCCGAGACCATCTACCATTCCACTGATTGCTCGCAGATCCTTTCACCCATGCATGCTTTTATATCGAGAGTACTTATTATAAGATAAGTCATATTATGTTTTGTATACAGTTCATTTTGTACCGTTCTATGGAAATTGAATATATATAAATAGTATGGCTAACTGTCCTCCTCTTTTGCCTTTCTCTCAGCGCATAATTTTTCTATTTTACCAATATATTTTAAAGTATATACGAGTCTTGACTTTTGGATTTATATAAGGATATATTTCCTGTTAGTATATATCTTTATTTGGTTTGTAGTATAGTTTCAATATGTTTCTTTTGTATATATTGTTGTGTATAAAATACTGATGTTGTGTTAAAAAGATTTATGTTTATAGTTTGTATATGTAGTATATATTATATATTTTACTTGAGTAATAGCTTATATAATGTGACCTGTAATATATAGGTGGATATATATTTGTTTACATATGTTTTAAGATATATTCATATTTAGTTACGGTATATATGTATTTATAAAGGTTTATAAAATTTTACAATGAGTTCATATATATATTATAGCTTATATAGTAATGTTTCATTTTTTTATATATAATATATAAACTGTAAAATTAGTTTTTTATATATTATATAGATTTATAGTTATACAGCTTATATAGTATATTATATTCTATAGTCTGTATGTATAATATGATAGTATATATAATAGTTTAGTTATATATTAGTACTTATATATATATATATTATAAAATGGTTTATGTTGGGAAGTTATAATAGCCGCATATAAAAGTATATATATGTGTTTATGAAGGCTGTAACTATGTGTAATTTTAATTCTTATGTTTCTGTTCTAAAATTTTGTCCAGATTTTATGTATTGAAGTTTGGTTAGTTATGTATAAGTGTATATATATTAGTATATATAAATTTATATATATGTTATGTATATATATAATCTGTTGCTATCTATATAAAATTTTATAAGTAATATGTAGTTGTTTTGTGTGTGAGTTTATACTTGTTTGAAATATACCAGAGCTTCCATCAATAAGGCAAGTTATACTAGGTTATTTTGGTTATATATATATAACAGTTGTGACACGTTTATCAGTTGATTTTAAATACATATGTGTATTATAGAAATACTAATTTTAAAGCAATATAATGGATGTGTTCTAAGAATTTATCGTATATGTTATATATATTATGTGTTTAAAAGTTCATTTACCATATATATTATTGTGTTAAAATAGATTTTGTCTATATAAGTATGTATCTCAAAATATATTACTTAAAATAATGATTTTAATTTTATATATGTTATTTTAAATTAAATATTGATTTCATGGAAATAATATATATATATATATATCATTGCTGTTTCTATCAAATTGATTCTACTTATTTAATCGATTCCTATTTATCAACTTTGTTCGTCTGATTCATGTCATCTCATATTGCTATGGAATTCGTGCCATCCCACTTTGCTTTGGAATTCGTGCTTGGGATTCGTAACTTGTTTCTTTTTCAAATTTCTCTAGCCTCGAAAGGTGAGCAATCACTCACGATTAACGTTCTTATATTTGTTAAATTGATTTCAATTGAAACGACAATTGAAATATGATGCTGTTTGTTATTTATATTGTTATATATACCATTATCTGTATTTGTTCACCTGAGACATCTGACACCATTATCTGTTATTTATATTGCTATATATATGCCATTATCTGTACCTGTTCACCTGTGACATCTGACACCATTATCAGTTATTTATATTGATGATATATGCCTGTTATGTTATTATCATATATGTTATCACTCTGCAAGTTCCCTGTTAGTATAGAATTCACTATGGGTTGAAATGATACATACCCGAACAATCTGTAGAATAGGAAGAAATCGTTATGGGTTGAAATGATAAACCCAAGCGATTTTCATTTTGAATTGAATTTGGGATTGCGGGTTTAAAAGATATATACCCGTATATATTTAAATTGCGGATTGAAATGATAAATATCCGTATCACTTAACCATAGGGTTGAAAATTATATACAGACACAGTTGGTCTATATATAAATATTTTGAAAAATGATTTCTATGGTTTTGAAAAGAAATATATAGTTTAAATAAATATTGATTTTAAAGATTTATTAAATTTGATTTAATAAAGTTGATATATAATATGTTTAAGTATTTATTTAAAATATATATTTTCAAATATAGAATTTATAATGATTCGGGTTGGAAAGATAATTTGAAATTGATTTGAAATTATATTTATGTAAGAATTATACTTAAATAAGTTTGATTTGAAAATTATTAAATTAGAAATTTAAAAAAAAATTATACTTGAATTTGATTAAAAGTTATTTAAAGGAATATTTCAAACTTATATAAATTTAAACGAGATATTTTGTTTATTTAAATTTGTAAATTGAAGTGGTATTTAGATGATTATTGAAGTGTTTAAGTTAATATTTCAAAACTAAACAATTGTAAAGTGAATTATATATATATATATAATTATCGAATTTAGTTTTGAAATGTTGAATATTTAAAGCATTGAAATATATTGAAATTGAAATGGTTTATTTGTGGTTCAAATCGGTATTTGAAATCGATATAATTTGAAATGTTTAATTGAATTGAAATTGATGATTTAGATTTGATTAAATTTGGATTTGGAATTCGAATTGATTTGAATCGATTTGTGAAAGTTGAGGAAACTATTTTATTTTATAAAGTAATTTTAAATTATATTTACAACTATTTATATTTTACTTTATAAATTATTTTAATATAAACTATTTTAATATAAATCATTTTTAATATAAATTATTTTATTATAAACTATTTTAACTTATAACTATTTTATATAAACTATTTTTATTTATAAACTATTTTATTTTATATACTAATTTTAATATCTAAACCGTTTAAGAGGAAAGTGTTATGGATTCCAAAATTTTATGATTTCAAAGCTATGATTTCAAAGTGTTATGGTTTCTAAAGTTATGAATTTCAAAGTATTATGATTCCCAAAGTATTATTATCTCAAATTGTTGGTTTCGAAAGTATTATAACTTTGAAAGTGATATGATTTTTGGAAATGGATATATATTTGAAGTGAAAATGATATCGTATTGATTTGGTTTTGAAATGAAAATGATATTTGGTTTTGAAGTATAAACTACTTTGAAATGACCGCGGTGTTATAATAACGTTTGCTTGTTAAAGAGACCGGGATCAGATATGGGCATACTCTCTGTCGATACCGAAAACCACTTTAACAACTGTGTACGTGGTGGAGATTCCAAAATGAAGTAGGATGGTGGTGACGATTCTAAAGGTATATACGTGGACCCAACTCCCGTGAGTTGGCATAAGGTGGCTAAAATAGGAGCGATTCCTGGCTAATGAGGTAGCTCCTCTGATCGGACACACTCCATCGTATGCCATTCTATTACTTTGTGATGATTTGGTGCGTACCCTTGATTCGGGAGTGTGGCTCGAGGTGGGTGATTGCTGCGGCTCTGCATTACCTCCAGTCCGGATGCGTAATTGGTATATCTACCCTGGCATTGCCTTGTTGTGCCGAGTCGCCTACCCTAGCGTGCTTTACTACGAGTTTGTTTTGTACCATACCTATGGAGTGCCCTTTGACGAAACTCATTACGGGGGAGATTACGGTACTGTATAGACTATGGGAATATATAAAATGTGTTAAGGTGGAAAATGTAAAGCCTTAATGCTATTTTGATAGTTTACTTTACTATAGACATATTATAATAGCATATTACTACATAGTAGATAGTTTAACGGATCCTTAGAGGATGGTGATCCCAAACATCCTTTGAGTTACTTGTATTTCAGTTGATATTTCACTTGAGTTGGATTTATTGATATAAGAATGTTAATCCTGACTCGAGTGTTTTGTGTTTTGCTTTACGCTCGGGTCAGACTGAGTGATACAGCATTTGAGACTCACATTTGGAGTTGGAGCTTCGCTTGGAGATCCAGCTATCTATCATGCTTTCAGTTATTCAGTTGATTCCAGTGATGTATTCAGATCTTGTATTTGATTATTGTATTGAGACATCTATGTATTCGTGACTTCTGTTGTATCTTGTTTAACTCTATTATATATATATATATATTAGCTTCATGAACTACTATTCCTTTGTTTCCACTGCATTATTGTTATATTACTCTGTGTCTGTGATTCTGTGATTATTTATTTACCGTATACGCTGAGATTTGTCAAATTTAAATTTAGAATCTGATATTTTGAGCAATTCAAATCCGACATGTATGGATGTGAATGGTTGAAAATTTCAGGATGTTACATATTTGGTGTGGGACAATCATGGAGAAATTGTAGCACCTAATCATGTACAGTCAGAGGAGGAGGTTGGTAATGAAATTATTAGAATCTCATAGAAGATATGGTTGAAGATGCAGCACGATCAATGTCCCAACCGTTGAAGTTTATAGTGATGATTTTAATGTCGAAGAAGAACCAAATGTTGGAGCAAAAAAAGTGTATGATTTATTGGATGCTCCTAAGAAACCCTTTTGGGATGGCTGTACAAGTGGCACTCAATTATCAATAACTGTAGAATACATAGCGATGAAATCAAAATACAACTTCAAAGAATCCGGATTTATAGCTGTTGTACAAGCTACTAAACGACATACACCACCCGATAACTTAATGTGCGAAAATTATTATGAAGTGAAAAACCTATGTCTGCTTTTGGTTTGTCATATCAAAAAATAGTTACATGTTTAAATGATTGCATGTTGTTTTGGAAAGAAGACATTAATCTTAGAAATTGTAGAATATGCAATCAGGAAAGATACAAACTGTAACGACCCGGTATTTTCAATCATTCGCATCCGCACATGTCGGACTTGAATTGCCCAAAATATCATATTTTTAATTTATATTTGGAAAAACTCAACATATACAGTAAATAAATTAATAGAATCACAGACATAGAGTATTACAACAGTAAGCAGCGGAATAGATAAATAACGGAGTTGAAATAAAATACAACAGAATATCTCAAATACAACGCTGTCTCGAATACAAACAGATGACAAGTCTGAACCAACAACTGGATAACTGGAAGCTGAATAGATATAGATGGATCTCCAAGCGAAGCTCCAACTCCAAAGGTGAGTCTCTAATGCTGTGGCACTCAGTCTGACCCGAGCGTAAAGCAAAACACAAAACACTCGAGTCAGGATTAATATTCTTATATCAATAAATCCAACTCAAGTGAAATATCAACTGAAATACAAGTAACTTAAAGGATGTTTGGGATTTCCATCCTCTAAGGATCTGTGGAACTATCTACTATGTAGTAATATACGTTATTATAATATGTCTATAGTAAAGTAAAGGTATTAAAATAGCGTTAAGGCGTTACCCATATCCCCCTTAACACACTTTTATATATTCCCATAGTCTATATAGTACCGTAATTCATCCATAGTACTGGAGGGCTATTAGAGGGCACTCCATAGGTATAGTACAAACCAAACTCGTAGAAGGCGCGCTAGGGCATGTGAACACGGCACACGAGGAAATGCCAGGGTAAATATACTGTTTGCGGATCCGGACTGGTGGTAACGCATAGCAGCTACTACCGCCCACCTCGGACACGCTCCCATATCAAAAATCGAGGGGTGGCCACCAAAACAATCACAAAAGCAATAGAATGGTATCAAAGAAATGTTCCTGATCGGAGGAATGACCTCACTTGGCCCGGCATGGCTCCTGGTTTTAGTCACATCTAAGCTGACTCACGGGAGTCAGGGTCACGTCATACCATACAGAATCGTCGCCAAACCATCCTGCTTCATTTTTGGAATCTCCACCACGTACACAGTTGTTAAAGTGGTTTTCGGTATTAGCAGAGAGTATGATAATATCCGATCCCGGTCTCTTTAACAACCAAACGTTATTATAACACCATGGTCATTTCGTTTCAAATAGTTCATACTTCATATCAAAATATCATATTCATTTCGAAATCATATTAATTCGATATCATTATACCCTTTAAATCATATTCATTTCCAAAATCATAACACTTTGAAATTATAACATTTTCAAATCGTAACACTTTTGAAATCATAACATTTGGAAATCATAACACTTCTGTATTCATAACAGTTTTGAAATCATAGCACTTTGAAATCGTAGCACTTTGAAACCATAACACTTTCCACTTAAATTCAAAAATTCAATTTAGATCAATTTCAGTTTAATCATTTCAATTTAAAGTTCAAAGATTCAAGTTTAGATATTCAGACCTTTGCAATATAGATTTTATTTATATTTCAACATTTTACTTTAATTTATTCAAATTGGAAAGTATTCACTTAATTATTATAATAACGATTTATTAAAATCTCAATTTATAAATTTAAATTAACATTAAATATTCGGTATCAATCTTATTTAAAATTTGAGAATATTCGTTTAATCACTTTCATCAAATCAGGTTATAAATCATATCTTCCAAAAACCTCAAATCAATAAATCTAGATCAATGCTTATTTAAATTCAATTATTAACAAAATTCAAATTCCAAGTTAACATTAATTTATCTTTTCTAATCTTTATTATTAAAGTAATAAATCTATTTTTAAAATATTAATATAAAATTTAAATAAATATTTTAAAACATATTATATACTAATTAAATTAAAAATTATTAAATTAAATCTTATTATATATATTTTTAAGAAAATAAAATTATAAGAAAGATCTTAGAATTAAAATTTCAAAACTAACTATAAATTTAAAATTCCAAAACATATAATTTTTAAAATCTACAATTTAGACATGTATAAAATAACATTTATATGTATTATACTTTTAAAAACCAATATTTATATAAACCCATATATCTCCTTTCAAAACCTTGGAAATCATTTCAAAATATAAATATAGACCAACGGTGTCTGTATAAAATTTTCTATCTTATGGTCAAGTGATACAGATATTTATCATTTCAATCCGCAATTTAAAATATATACGGGTATATATTGTTATCCCGCCTTTTGGCAAGGCCGTGACACCAAGAACTTGATTAAAATCCAGGAGTCACTCGTCATGGATATCGATGAATTTTGTCCGAGTCCAGATCGGGCCACGATTAGCAAGACATAACAAGCAAAGCCAAGGAAGCCAATGTCCCAAGTTTCAAGTCGATCCGAGTTCGTATGCTCAAATTATGATCCACGCAAGTTAGAAGAGAAGCAATGATTCGAATCCATCTGTTCGAACTCATCAGGTTCGAATCGATCAAAAGGCTGGGCTAAGTCACATGCTTCGTCTTCGCATCCATCGTTAAGACATAGTTCGACTCGATTCAGTCCTTGACCATCACCCATTTCGTATCCATCAGCAGAAGGCACGGTCGAATCCACCAGAGCACTTCACTTCGAATCCAGGAATAACAATCTGTTCGAATCCATCCTGCTACAACAACTTTGTATCGATTAACCATGGCACGTCACGATCGATACGATAGAACCTCTGTTCGAATCCATCTGGGAATGAAGCCTTCGAATCCATTGAGTCAAAGCAGCGAAGTCTCCAGGACGACTCGATCAAACTAGCGAAGAAAGCAGATCGATGCGAAGCTCGCGCTCCACGTCGTCATGGAAGCACACTCCGCCATCGATTCGAGGCGATCGATTCGAACGAATCGATTCGAACGAAACATTCTGATAAAATCATCACCTTGAATCGACCATATCTCGAGATCTATAAGTCCAAATGCTATGAAATTTTCACAGAAGCTTATGCACATGTTGAAGAATGTCCACGCCAAATTTTAGCTCGATTGGATGTTTTCTTGATCGATTCGAATGGACTTCGAATCGATCCCAAAGTGGGCCCGGATTTCCTGGAAGCGGGCATGTGGGCCCCCCTCATGTGCCAGAAGTGGTCTCCTGGTTTAGGCGAAATATCAGCCTCCTACACCTATAAATAGAGCCCCTGGTCATTCAGAAAAGGGGTCGGACAATTTTAAGAGCTAAAGAGGGCCCAGACTCTGCCAGATTTAATCCAAATCACCACCGCTGCCTTATATTCAGACTTAGCTAATAAAATCAGTTGTACTACATTATAAGAAATTGTAATCTTCAAGTATCGAGCAATAAAATCATCAAACTTCATAGTGGACGTAGGCAAAACGCCGAACCACTCTAAATCGCTTGTCTTTGCATTTTACTTTTCTGTTATTTGGAGTTTTTGTTAGATAATCCTCAGTTTTAATTTTCTTTCTTCACTTTTATCTCTTCAAAAACTTCCGAAGAGTGTTGTGCCCATTTTTGGTACAAACACTTTGGTGCTTTCATTGAGAGAACCAGCTTTTTCTCCTGCTCCTTGGATCTACCATCGATACCGGATTGCATAAATCCAAGAGGAAGATCCAGATCTCTGATCCAGAATCCTTCCATTCTATTCAGACTTGCATAAAGTCTAGGAAAGGAATCCACCACTCAAGATGGTTAGTACAAGAACTGCTTCTACAGCTGCTGATCAGGAAGGTCGGGATAGACAGAATCCTCCACAGCAGCCATCCAATCAAGACAACACTGCTCATTCAGATCTGTCTGGGCCAGTCACCAGACAAGAGTTCCAAGTGTTTCTCCAAGAACTGACTCAAAGTCGGCAACTATTAACTGAACAGCTTCGTGCTAACGCTGAATTGACCAATCAATTAAACCGCCGAAGGCGCAGGAGGACCAGGAGAGATGATGTTTCCCACTCGTCCACTGAAAGTTCTGCTTCATCTGACTATCACGGTAGATCTACACGTCCTCGATTAGACATAAGTCACACACAAGCTACCGGATATCAACCTGCCTTGACCATAGGACAATTGAGGGTTAGACCATCAACTAGCCTCCAGACCAGGCCCTCATCACGAAGAGGTACCATTCTGCAGTATACCACGGATAATTGCGCTACAACTGCCGTGGTAGAAACAAGGGTTGATACCCGAAATCTGTCAGATCCGAATAATCAGCAACGTGGGTGTACTCCTGAACCATACATCCCGGAAGATGTCGAGCCAAGGAGGCGAGATTTGGACCGTCGACAGCGTCCGGTTCAAACTCGCAATGTGGAACCCGACCACACCTTAGCTCAGCATGCACAGAATGCGACAATGCCCGATATTTCCACCATGATACGCCAGATGATCCGCGAAAGCCAAGGGCTTACCAATGACGACTGGGGAATTTCCCGCAGTCACACTCCTTTCACAAACGAAATATTATACGCTGAACCTCCTCGGCGATTCAGAATGCCAACTCTCCCTATGTACGAAGAAAATTCCGACCCCAATCAACATATTTTGAAATATGAGTGGTCAATGAGCGCCGCAAGGGCTGATGATGCAGTAAAATGCCGAAGTTTCCCCATCTCTTTGGGAGGAATCGCAATAATGTGGTTCACAAGGTTGCCACCTAGATCTATCTCTTCGTTCGATCAACTGGCTAAGAAATTTGTCGAACAGTTCCGTATGCATGTCGCTAGACCTAAAGACGTTAACACCCTATCTAGCGTCACCCAAGCTAAGGGAGAGACACTCAGACGTTATTTAGAAAGATTCCACACGGCATGTGTAGAAATTAGTAATCCTAACGATAACTCAATCTTGATGGCATTAACCAAAGGAATCGATCCCGATTCTGAGTTTGGAAATTGGCTAGCTGGGAAACCACCCGCATCGTTGGACCGTTTCTACTCCAAAGCCGCTCAATTTTTACGGCAAGAGGACGTGAAACAGTCTAGGAAGCAGGACGATGCGATGCCCAGAACTGAAGGAATACAAAGTAATGTGGCAGTTAAGCAGTCCGGTGAGAGTTTCGGAAAAGTTCAGTTGAATATACAGAACAAACAGACCCAGCCGCGAGGCAACAACGGTTAGGATAAAAAGAGAGATCAGAACCGAGGCCCACGACGTAGGGCTCCAATGTTTGATAATTACACGCCATTGAATACATCATTAGAGAATGTATATCTACAAACTTGCAACACTGTGCAATATAAGAAGCCTGCTCCGAAGCAATCGTCGGAGAGGCAGATTCAAACAGGGAAGTTCTGTAGATTCCACCAGAGTTATGGCCACAATACCAATGAGTGTCGACATTTGCAGGACCTCATTAAGAAGTTGATCAGGGAGAGAAAGTTAGATCAGTTTGTGCGGGCGCCGCAGTCTGGTGGTGCATGCCCATCCAATCAGAATCGTGCACAAAATCAGGAAAGACAAGAGGAACCCGCTCATACGGGTGGGAGGCTAGTTATAAATACAATAAGTGGTGGTCCCCATCCAGCAGACAGAAGCTGGAGGGAAATGGAGTCGTATGCTAGCTCTATCAGACATGCGGACTTCGAATGCTGCAGTAATTGTGAAGATGGAACTCCGTCTAAACAACAGAAAACAATGTCTGATGATATCATATTTAGAAGCAGAGACGCTGATAAGATTGAAGCCCCAACAATCGACCCACTGGTCATATCTGCCCAGGTAGGTCCTGCTTGGATGAAGAGGATCCTAGTTGACAATGGGAGCTCCGTAAACATCTTGCTTAAACGAGCCTATGATTTAATGAAAATGGAAGCAAAGGACTTGAAACCTTGCTAATCTCGAGCCCATGGCTTCAATGGAAGTGCTACAATACCCACTGGAGTGGTGGAACTGCCAGTGGAGTTGGGAGTTGGAGAACGCCGGAGAGTCCGGATGTTGCAGTTTGTCGTGTTGGACATCGATTCACCTTATAACGCATTTTTAGGCCGACCGACCCTTGCTGAATTCAGGGCAGCTATTGCCCCATGGTGTTTGACTCTGAAGTTCCCCACTGATCACGGGATTGGAGTCATTCAAGGAGATCAGGCGGCAGGAAGAGCCTGTTATGTTGCCGAGCTGCGCGAGGCGCAGAGAAAGGAGAAAGGAAAGGGCGTAGAGGAATCTCTCTGCGTCTGTTTTGCTGATGATTGACAATTAGTGCCTGGGCCCCGGCCTGGGCCTCGGCCTGGGCACCACGACCAATTCCTTAAAGATCTTGGCCCTAGAGATAATGAATCTAAAGAGAATCAAGCTTCCCCGGTCGAACTGACTGTGGACGTCCCAGTCAGTGAGGATGATGATTCGAAGGTACTAAAAGTTGGATCTCAACTGGGAAGACAGACACAACAGGAACTGGTTGAATTTCTCCGGGCGAATCTCGACGTTTTCTCCTGGACACACTCTGATATGTGCGGGATCTCACCGGACATCGCAAGTCACTCCCTGAATATTGATCCGCGGTATGTCCCGGTCAAACAGAAAAGGCATGGTATGGATCCAGAGAGATCTGCCGCCCTTAAAGAGGAAGTTGATAAGTTACAATCAAATGGATTCATCCGAGATGCTTTGTATCCAAAATGGGTGTCAAATCCCGTATTGGTTTGAAAACCGAACGGAAAATGGAGAACTTGCATTGACTATTCTGACTTAAACAAGGCTTGTCCAAAGGATAGTTTTCCACTTCCTCGAATTGACCAGCTCATAGATTCAACGGCCGGACATGAGTTATTATCCTTCATGGATGCTTATTCTGGCTACAATCAAATACCTATGCATTTGCCTGATCAAGAACATACCAGTTTCGTGACCGATCTGGGACTCTATTGCTACAGAGTCATGCCTTTTGGTCTAAAAAATGTTGGAGCAACATACCAACGCTTGGTCAACCGGATGTTCGCCGACCAGATCGGGAAGACCATGGAGGTTTATGTGGATGACATGCTAGTAAAGTCACGATTTTCCACAGATCACGTCAAAGATTTAGATTCGATATTCCGCATTCTTCGAAAATATGGAATGAAGCTCAATCCATTAAAGTGTCACTTTGGCGTCGCCTTTGGAAAGTTTCTCGGATTTATCGTTAACGCTCGAGGGATAGAAGCAAATCCCGAAAAGATCTGGGTGATAAGGAACTTACAAACTCCAAGAACCATAAAACAAGTCCAGAGTCTTAACGGGAAGGTAGCAGCACTAAGCAGGTTCATTTCAAAATCCAGTGATAAATGCATTCCTTTCTTTGATCTGATCCGGAAAGGAAAGCGAAACTTTGAATGGACCATGGAGTGCGAAGGTTCATTCTGATCGCTGGTTCAACATCTTTCCACACCACCGATCTTGTCAAAGCCGGTCGATCACGAACAATTGTATCTTTATCCGGCAGTATCAGAGCATGCAATCAGCGCTGCTTTGGTTCGGGAAGAAGACCGAGTGCAGAAACCAGTCTACTATGTTAGTAAACGGTTAACGGGAGCTGAAAGAAATTACCCAAGGCTGGAGAAATTGGCTTATTGCCTGGTCATTGCCTCAAGAAAGCTTCGCCCTTATTTCCAAGCTTATCCTCTTACTGTGTATACCGATCAGCCGTTACGACAGGTCCTCATGCGGCCTGAGACGTCTGGTAGGTTACTCAAGTGGAACATCGAACTGAGCCAGTTTGATATTACTTACTCTCCAAGATGAGCCATTCAAGGACAAGTCCTAGCCGACTTCATAGCTGAATTTATCGTTCCAGAAGACTTGCCCGAAACCAGTGAATCCTCTGAATATATCTGGAAGCTGTATACTGATGGTGCATCAAACGACCGGTGTTCGGGCGCTGGTGTTGTACTTGAAACTCCCGAAGGCCGATCTATATGTTATGCTTTGAGATTCGATTTTCACGCAACCAATAATGAAGCTGAATATGAAGCCCTCTTAACTGGGCCGAAATTGGCCAGAGATTTGAGAATTATCGCTTTGGAAGTTTATTGTGATTCACAATTAGTTGTGTGCCAAGTACGGGGAGAGTATCAAGCGAGAGATCGAAGGCTGGCTGCTAACTTGGCTCAAGTTCAGGAAGTACTGAATCATTTTGATTATTATGCCATTTATTATATACCTCGAGAACGCAATCAAAAAGCCGATTCATTGGCAAAGTTAGCGAGTACAGATGAAGCACAGCAAATGGGACTTATCCCCGTCGAAACTTTGTCCTCCCCAAGCATCGATCAAATAGAGACGAATTTTGTGTTTGAAACTGCTCCCAGTAAAGAATCATGGATGACTCCGTATCGAAGTTACATTGAGAATGGGACATTGCCCGAGCATAGAAATGAGAAAAGGAAAATTCTACGAAAAGCTTCACGGTTCGTCATTCAGGATGGAGTCATGTATAGAAGAGGTTATTCTGTTCCTCTCCTCCGGTGTATCGCACACGATGAAATCAAACGAGTGTTACATTACGTACACGAAGGAGAATGTGGCGATCACACCGGTGGACAAGCTCTTGCTAAGAAAATACTCTGATACAGATACTACTGGCCGATAGTGAACCGAGATGCAGCAAACTATGCCAGAAAGTGCGATAGGTGCCAGAAACACGCCCGAATTCCAAGAGCCCCACCTACCGAGATAACTCAAATGGCCAGTCCCTGGCCATTCGTTATGTGGGGCATCGATATCATCGGCGCTTTACCTCTGGCAAAAGGGGGTGCGAAGTACGCCATCGTCGCCGTTGACTACTTTACAAAATGGGCTGAAGCCGAAGCTCTCGCAACGATTACGACAAAGAAAGTAATAAATTTCGTAGTCCGCAATATCATCTGTCGATTTGGACTCCCGCATACCATCATCACCGATAATGGAGCCCAATTCGAAAGTGCAGAGTTCAAGAATTTCTGTCAACGTTTTCATATCCATAAAAAATTCTCGGCAGTTGCACATCCTCAGGCAAACGGTCAGGTCAAAGCTGTCAATAAAGTTATAAAATCTATCCTAAAGAAACGACTGGAAAAGGCCGGGGGCAAATGGGTTGATGAACTTCCTATGGCATTATGGGCTTATCGAACGACTCACAAGACTGCAACCGGACACACCCCGTTTTCCTTATCTTATGGCTCGGAAGCCGTTATTCCGGTCGAAACGGAAGTGTTTTCCCATCGCGTGACTTATTATGATCCGAAAACAAACGCTATATTGCTTGTTGAATCTTTAGATCTACTAGATGAGAAGCGGGAAGAGGCCGATTTGAGAGCGGCCGCATATCGAAGTCGAGTCGCCCGATTGTACAATACCAAAGTCCAACCTCGAACTTTTGAACTCGGCGATCTCGTTCTCAAGAGAATTTATCCGGTTCCTTCGCACATGAAACCGAACTGGGAAGGACCATATGTGATTACAAGAAGACTCGGAGATGGCGCATTCAAACTATCGACCGTTGACGATCTTGATTTGCCAAGGGCCTGGAACAGCGAGAGTCTCAGTCGCTACTACACATGACAGGCTTTATTTATTTTGTTATATTTTTCCATTTAGCAATTTACTTTTGCATTTCGAAATTAGAATTTGTAATAAAGCAACTGACTATGCCATATTTTCTTATTTCAGCAATAAAATGCCATCTCTTCGAGCTAGAGTTGTGATTCATTAAATACAATGTACAACATCACGATGCACAAAGAGCTAAATTCCATCACGCAGTGGAATTTATTCAAGTAGGTAGTGGCTATGACACCATCGGCCACTCGCTAAATGAAACCCAAGCTCGAGGACAAGCCATCACGCCGGGCTAAAAATGGGTTGATACATGACAATCCTTCACTTAACTCCGTACTCCCAGAGTGCGAGACGGAGTATAAACATTCACTTAACTTCGTACTCCCAGAGTGCAAGACGGAGTATAAACATTATTCAACTCCGTACCCTAGAGTGCGAGACGGAGTATAAACATTACTCAACTCCGTACTCCCAGAGTGCGAGACGGAGTGTAAACATTAACTTAACTCCGTACTCCCAGAGTGCGAGACGGAGTATAGACATTTACTTAACTCTGTACTCCCAGAATGCGAGACGGAGTATAAACTTACATCAACTCCATACTTATCCCCAAGACTGGGGGCAGAACCAAAACAAATATTGAATTGAAGACAAAAGAGAATATGTTTTCGTTTCCATTATCAACAAAAAGAATCTGATTGCAAGCTGGTTCAAAAAATTCCTACTAGTGGGAGCCGAGTCCACATCTATACACGTCTATAGAAAAATCAACAAAACAAAACACTATCCCTGAACGTGACAACAAACTAAAGGAAGAGATCAATCTTTCTTCTTCCTCGGTTTCTTCTTTGGGGTAGTCCCACTGGATCTGCTACCCGACTACCTCCTCACTCTCTTACTCTTCTCTGGTTTGTCCTCCGATGGCGACATAATATCAAAATCCTCCTCGGAGCTTGAGGCGACGGAGATTCTCTTGGAGGATGGAACTGGAGGCATAGGAGCTGTAACAGGAAGTGGGGCGGGAGCGCTTGCAATAACCACAGTGCCACCTGGTGATATCATCATTAGTGGGGCATGGCCAGACGGATTCATGCCTGCTGTCACTGATGCCATCTCAGCATTGATGTCGGCCAAAATTTCTTCCTCACGAGATGCTTGGGTCGCGCTGGACGTGCTAGTGGCTGGCATAAAAGAACTAACAGTTGGAGCGACCCCGCTCATGGCAACAGATGGATCTGTGAAAGGGTCGTTGGGTTGGCTAAGGAGTTCCTCAATCATCTGGGCATTGAAAGATAACATGCTTGCTTCTCCCTCTTCGCCAACCACAGTAGATGTCATAATGGCCTCGGTACCGATAGCCCCTTGCGCTTGATAAGAGACTTGAGATACAGGAGGCGCAGAGACAGCGGCTTCGGTCACTGAAATGCGAAAAAGCAAAGATTGTTAGCTAAGTGTATTGCTTCAAATTCACCACACTAAGTGTTTACGGGAGACGTTAAAATACCTTCCCTAGCCTGACCCGAAGTATGGGCAGGTACAAAGGCAGGAGCATCAGCGGAAGACAATTGCAGCTGGTCAGGATTATAAGCAGGGATGGACTGGGGATCGACCACACCAATGGCTTCGAGCAATGTCGGAATTACAGCTCCAACACTTGCTTCGTGATGCTTGATCCTCGAGCCCTCACCAGTCTCTATCTGCCGAGCACCAAGCCTCTCTTTCTCCACGGAAATCATTGCCTCGTGAAGAACCTTCCTCTCTTCCTCAGAAAGCAAGCGCGTCTCCAGCTCAAAATCATCCAATGCTTCATCCGGATGCGCTGCTTTCTTCTCCGCTACCAGCCTAGTCCATGCTATGTACAGAATCATAGAGTCATCTCCAAGCCAAGCTAAATTTCTGTGCTCCAGCACATTGGCGTTGTATGTGACCAGGAGATCATCAAAATCAGCTTCCATCCTGGACTGCTCAGCCATGACTTTTTCTTCGGTTTCTGCCTCCACAGACTTGGTCTTGGCCACCGCCGCAGCAAGTTCAGCTCGAAGTGATACGGCTTGGTCGCATGCCTCCTGAGCGGTGGTGTTTGCATCATCTTTTTCTTTCACCACCTCAGCGAGTTTGGCTTTAAGCTCATTCAGCTCTTTAACGGTTGTGTCTCGCTCAGCTACGACAGTGGTGTAACGGTGGCCCATCCCTTCTACTAAGGCACAGTGTGCCTGCTGCATCCTTGCCATCTTCGCCACAGCATCATCATGCTTTTTAAGTGCTTGGAGTTCTGAGTTTCGAGACGACTCCATCTCAGATTGGAGAACTTGGATGATGCTAGCGATTTCAGCATCACGCTTCTCAATAACCTAAGCCTGGTCAAAAGCTACCTTGGAAGCTTTCACGGCTGCTTTGTACCACTCCTTGTATTGAGCATAAAAGTCACGGATGTAATCATGAGCGATGTTCTCAGCATCCGGAGGAATCCTTTTTAGATGAGGAGGGAAGACATATGCATCCAAGCAAATTTCCGGGAAGTCCTTTTTCATCTAAGCAAGTTTAATAGCTCCTTCACCCGTTAGTTCTACTGGAGCTTGCTCAACGATAGCAGCTGTCGGTGGTTCAACTCTCAGCCGCTGAGTCTCGGGCCTTGAAGATTGAGAAGGCTGTGCTGCTGCGAAGATTCAGGAAGATCTACGAGGGCCCTAGGAGGCGGAGGAGAATGGGATCGCGATCAGTACTGATGGCCTTTATCTCTATCAGTACGCTCGTGACCAGAACGGCCACGCCAATAATCTCGATCCCTGTCGTAACGATCCTGGCTGGTATAGCCTTGCCCGTGGTCCCTATCTGATTCCCTCTAACGGGACTCGTAATATGAGGAGGATCGGCGTACATTGCGAAGCCTATCCAGAGTGGATCCGCGACCTGACATCTCACCTGCGATAAGAAATAACCACAGTTTAGAATCCTGCAAAAGTGATGTTCAATATGCGGAAATCATGTAGTGCTGTGGAAGAGTGTGTAAATGTGTAAACCCCCAGACCAACCGGAAGTGTTGACGGCACTCAAAGGAAAGGGCTCGCTCATATTTAAAACATCTTGAAATTCCTCCAACCCGGGATTGTGAGGAATCGATATATAATCCGGGATGGGAATATCATCAAGCCCTTTGAAAGTATCTCTCGAATGAGAAGGGGTGACCTCAGAAATTACAGCTCCGGAAGTGGGAGGAGACACAACTACAGACTTCCACCCTTTAGATTTGAGTTTTTTTGGAAACGACGGCCTTGCTTTTCCGTCTCTTTCCCAATTCTTCGAAATTGCCCGAAAGGTCAGCCATCAGCTCGACGTCTGTGTGAGTTCTTTCTTCATCGCTCACTTCGGTAATCACAACCCTGGGCATTTTCTTCGCCATTTTCTTCTTCTTCTTGTTCTTCTTCTTCTTTGAAATGGGCTTTAGCATCCCTTCGATGACTATGCTCTGATTCATTTCAATCAAGCCGAGAGCTCTTAAGTTATAGTCAGTCAACATCGAGTTGATGTGTCTCAAGTCGCTCGGGATCCCTTGAAGGCTCCGAACTATGCCCTTGTAATACCCGCCATCGGGTCTGGAGATAATGGCTATAAGAAGAACAGGATGTTAATACCGATACCAAAAAGCTATTAGTTAAGAAAAACGTCGACAGGTTACGACACTTACGTCTAGACAACCATCGCCTAGCAAAGCCTGGAGGACACCGGACATAAAACCGTTCATTCTTAAAGTAACTAAGTCTGGTCCAGGCTCCGGTAATAACTTGACAGTTTCTGACTGCCTCCAAAAATGTAAAAGAGGGACTATCGCCTCTGCTCTTGAAGTTAAATAGATATCTGATTTCCGTCGGCCTTGGAGGGCGGAAGAGGTGTTTCATAAATATAATAAACGCACTGTTCAGTAGCGCGTGCCCGTTGGGGTGTAATTGAGAGGGAGCGATTCCAAGAAATGATAGCATCTCCCTAATGTATTGATTAAATGGAGGGAGTGTTCCGGCCGCACAAGCATGTCGATAGAAGGCGGTATACCCTTCGGGCGGACAGTGAGGCATGTCACTAGGTCCCGGCAATAGTGCATCATCCAAAGAGATATTATGTCTCGTACATATCCTGCCCAGTAAGTTTTCGGAAATATTGGACTGAACGGAGTCTACTGGGTCCTCAATAAGTATAGCCTCTTGTAGTTCGTCAGGGGCTGGATCCACTATCTTCGCTGGGATATCTGGAATTACAAGGACCGGTGGGGGAGAACTCTGAATCTCCTACTGCTGAGAGCTCGAAGACTCCATGACTGACTACTTATCAGAAATCAGTGTTAAACAAACAATAAACCCATGCATCCCACAGTGTAGAGTGTGTGAAGTGCAGTGCAGCTAATACTTAGTAAATTCAGCAAAACCGAAGACAAGATGAAAACTTTGGAAATTATGAAGGTTGGTTAAAATGACCGTCATTGCTGACCGTCTTAAACCGTGTCGTCCAGAATTCATGGTGATTAGTTTGTGTTAATTTGTCAAAGTACAGTTCCATCGACGAGCTTCAGAGGATAGTCAAGTATGCAGTATAAAAGTTCAAGTCAAATATGCAGAGATGAAGCTCGTCGGAATCATGCTGTTGAATATGTGAAAATTTCGTATCCATAAAGGTTTATTCGAATCGATCTAAACAAAGGTTTAGTTTTGAATCGATCAGGAGAAGCCTAATTTTCGTATCGATCCGGAACGAATCGACGCACTTCATATCGATCGCATCAGAGCGTTCGAAACCATCAGAAAGCGAGAGCATCAAATCCATCATCTATCGAAGGTTCGCATCGATCTGAAATGATAAGAACTTCGCAATCGAATACGCCCAGGCCTCGTATCGATCACCTACCTAAGATTTCTCGAAGCAAAAGCAGGGAGCAACTCAAGGTATCAATCACCACGAATCGATACAATTTTCTGCCACCTACGATCGATTCGACCCACAAAGCCTCTAACCTATACGTCCAGATCGATACAGACACCTTGGAGAAATCCATCTCTCAAATCGATTCGTACCTCCGACACTCCAGATCGACACGAAGGATAGATCTTTCTTTTCTCAAGAAAGCTTTTCCTGATTCCATTTCCGATTTCAGCTCCATCGAGATCGATTCGAACGTAGATGGAAATAAAGGGGACTTCAGATTTTGGAATGAATACTTAGTCGAATTGAATACCTAAGTGTGAGGTTAGTCGATGCTAGTTCGATTCGAAGAAGGGAGTGTTTCGTTTGCCTTTAGTCCTTGAAATCTGAAGTCGATTCGAAGCGCACAAGAAAACGAAGGCAAAAGTAAAAAAGTAAAAAATGAATAAGACCCCGGTATTTATAGTAACCTAATGACGATTCACCTCCCGGTGTACATGACCGGCCTCAGCAGGTGAAAACCCAGACTGATTCGAAGTATTCTACTCGAATCCATCAACTTCTTGCCTCCATCGAATCGAAGAAAACACCGGCATCCACCAGTTCAAGACCATCGATTCGAATCCATCTAGAATGCTTCGAGTTCATCGATACGAAATGCTCTAAATAAAAGGTAGCTCTGGGGACACTCGACTCCATCGATTCGAAACCATCACTTCGAATCCATCAGTACTTGACCCGCAGCAACAAGAATTCATCGATACGAATCAGGGTTTCGTATCCATCGAAGATTTTTATGTCTATCAAAGCAAAGCACGCTAGTTGAACATTTGTCTAAGAGAAGATTGCAACGAAACGATTAAAAGACGACTGTCAAGCAATCAATTGAACAGAAATATTCAGCATGAAAGACTGCAGTTTTTCAAAGCACGTCATGTTTACACAAGACGTACTTTGGGGAGCAAATGTTATCCCTCCTTTTGGCAAGGCCGTGACACCAAGAACTTGACTAAAAACCAGGAGTCACTCGTCATGGATATCGATGAATTTTGTCCGAGTCCAGATCGGGCCACGATTAGCAAGACATAACAAGCAAAGCCAGGGAAGCCAACGTCCCAAGTTTCAAGTCGATCCGAGTTCGTATGCTCAAATTATGATCCACGCAAGTTAAAAGAGAAGCAATGATTCGAATCCATCTGTTCGAACTCATCAGGTTCGAATCGATCAACATGCTGGGCTAAGTCACATGCTTTGTATTCGCATCCATCGTTAAGACATGGTTCGACTCGATTCAGTCCTTGACCATCACCCATTTCGTATCCATCAGCAGAAGGCACGGTCGAATCCACCAGAGCACTTCACTTCGAATCCAGGAATAACAATCTGTTCGAATCCATCCTGCTACAACAACTTCGTATCGATTAACCATGGCACGTCACGATCGATACGATGGAACCTCTGTTCGAATCCATCTGGGAATGAAGCCTTCGAATCCATCGAGTCAAAGCAGCGAAGTCTCCGGGACGACTCGATGAAACTAGCGAAGAAAGCGGATCGATGCGAAGCTCGCGCTCCACGTCATCACGGAAGCACACTCCGCCATCGATTCGAGGCGATCGATTCGAACGAATCGATTTGAACGAAACATTCTGATAAAATCATCACCTTGAATCGACCATATCTCGAGATCTATAAGTCCAAATGCTATGAAATTTTCACAGAAGCTTATGCACATGTTGAAGAATGTTTATGCCAAATTTTAGCTTGATTGGATGTTTTCTTGATCGATTCGAATGGACTTCGAATCGATCCCAAAGTGGGCCCGGATTTCCTGAAAGCGGGCATGTGGGCCCCTCTCACGTGCCAGAAGTGGTCTCCCGAAATTTAGGCGAAATATCAGCCTCCTACACCTATAAATAGAGCCCCTGGTCATTCAAAAAAGGGGTCGGACAATTTTAAGAGCTAAAGAGCGCCCAGACTCTGCCAGATTTACTCCAAATCACCACCGCTGCCTTATAATTAGACTTAGCTAATAAAATCAGTTGTACTACATTATAAGAAATTGTAATCTTCAAGTATCGAGCAATAAAATCATCAAACTTCATAGTGGACGTAGGCAAAACGCCGAACCACTCTAAATCGCTTGTCTTTGCATTTTACTTTTCTGTTATTTGGAGTTTTTGTTAGATAATCCTCAGTTTTAATTTTCTTTCTTCACTTTTATCTCTTCAAAAACTTCCGAAGAGTGTTGTGCCCATTTTTGGTACAAACATATATCATTTCAACCCGCAATCCCAAATTCAATTCAATGAAAATCGCTTGGGTTTATCATTTCAACCCATAAAGATTTTCTCCTACTCTAAAGATCATTCGGGTATGTATCATTTCAACACATAGTGAAGTCTATACTAATAGGGAACTTGCAGAGTGAGAACAGATATGATAATAATAATAATAATAATATCAACAACAAGCATATATCATCAGTAACAAATAAAATATATACAACGGGATATGGTGTCATATCCCATAGGTGAATAGATACGGAAATGGCATATTGTATACAACAATTATATAATTAACAGTTCAACTTAGCAGCATATTTCAATTGTCATTTCAATTGAAATCAAATTTAATAAATATAAGAACGTTAATCGTGAGTGATTGCTCACCTTTCGAGGCTAGAGAGATTTGACAATGAAATGGTTTACGAATCCAAACACGAATTCCAAAGTAAGGCAAGATGGACCCGGAATCGACGAACAAAGCGAAGTTGGAAGTTTGAAATTGACGGAGGGAAAATCAAATTTAGCTTAACGTAATTGAAACAAAATAAATATTATATATATTCTCTGAAATCAATATAAAATTTGAAAACCCACACTTAAGAATACTCGTATATATAAAATAATATATAAACATGCACAACTCACCTACAGTAATATCAAACATATATACACATTATATATATAAACTGACTTATTAACAACCTATATAACACATATATACAACCGTATACGAATAACTTATGCCTGTAAATCAAACTATATACATAAGCTAATATATAAACATTATTAAACCATTTCAAAATACCGCATAACTTAAGTAAATAATTTAACATATTATATAAATAACTATTATATATATATAGTGCAGACACTAAAATTTAACTATATAGACATATGCAGACCAATATATAAATAACAGAACATATTTTATATGTGATATATATAATATAAAATAATCACTTATATAAACTTATATATAAAACAAAAACACATACACAACTAAATATACATATATACTAACAACATACTAATTCAAATATGCACTTATACAATACAATCTACTGTACTTTATATATATGTGCTCGCAAAACAACACACATGCATATACTTATATAAATGAATGGGTATGCAACATTGCAACTAATACAACGGAAAGAAAACGAAAAAAAAAGAAAAATATAAAAAATAAAATAAGACACACAGTATATTCTCAGGCAACAATTTATATTATAGTATATACAAATGGATATATATAAAAGTTTTTGATATTAACAGCAATATATATCACTCTCGGCATCTTATAATCATATATAATTATCAGGGCCGGCCCCAGGGTAAGGCGAGCAAGACGGCCGCCTAGGGCAACCGATCCGGCATGGGCAACAATTCCGGCGGTGGCTTAGTTATGATTATGATTACTAAAATATGTTTGTATGTGAACTTTTACAATTCAAGTTGTAGCCTAGTGGTTGTGTCTCCTATCCTTGTCTGGGGCAACCCAGGTTCGATCCTGGCAAGATGCCTTTAATTTTTGTCTGGGGCAACAGTTGTGGTTGGGCTGGCACTGATAATTATATATATACTTTGTACATAGCTAGCTGTAAGCAACATTTCAAAATTTCATATATATACTTTACCAACATAATATACATTGTTATATATATATATATGGACAACTTTATGCATAAACAACCCACTTTATAACTTGTTCAAACTTTATATATATATCAACAGACTTTACCCAATATAAATCTTTAAATATATAAACCGTATAAATATATATATAAGTACCCGATGAAGCTGCAAAAGAGGAGAGAGCTGCCGATCATCGGTTCACGTGGAAAAGATGATCAAGGCGGCGGCTTGAGGCAGTCCACAGTGGAGGCTCGGGCTATGGAGTGTGAAAGGTGGTCGGGTTGGGGATGTGGGTGAGGCCGAGCTTGGGGTTGGCGACTAGCCAGAGGCGGAGGGAGGATGACGGGTTTCGGTGCGTGTGAGGCGGACGTTGGAGTCTCGGCCAAACTGGGCTGAGCAGGCATAGGGGTGAGAGTGGGTCCGGTTTTGGTGACTTGAAGACTTGAGCACTGAGGGGATGCGGTTTCGGTTGTGCTATCGGGCGGAGGTGACGTTGTGGTAGGTGAAGACTTGGAGGACGGATGGTCTGGTAGGAGATGGAAATGGATTTCAATGCATGGGCAACAAGCAGGTAGAAGAGGAAACTGAGGAAGATGGATGGATTCAGGGAAAAAGGAATGTACAAATAGTAAATATATGGTTTCAGAAGCAAAACGCACATAAGAAGAACGTGCCACTGACTAATAAATTGAAATGATGGAACAGTAATAGCTAGGCATTGATTCAGTAAATAATAAATGCTAGTGGCCGTTGTTTATATTAGCCGTTTGAAATTTGAATGGACACAAACTATCAAAAGTTCAAAAGTGGTGCCGATACAGTTAACCGTTTTACGGTTTCCATCGCATACCGAACATCGAAGCACACAAATGAATATACTATGGGGATTAGCACGACGAGATGATCAAAACGGTATACAGATATCGATGGTACGATAATTTTATCAAAATTCGATAATCGGTATCGAAAATGCTGCTAATTTACCGAAAATAAGATAAACAAAGCAATAACAGTCAAAATTTGGAGAAACGAAATATGACGTCTCACTCAGAAGATGATTTACAAATTTATTATATAAAAATATTCAGGTTTGGAAAATATTTTATTATCATCAAATATTAACTGATTTAAATTGAAATAAAATTGCACAATAAAATAAACTTCAATATTATCATATGAAAATTTACCATTAGCTATGTTTAAGTAGACGTATCCCAAATATAAAAATTTTATTTCCAAATTTTATTATTTAAAATTTCATAAAATTTCAGTTAATTATGTCATTAAAACCTTTAAAATTTTACGGGTCATTACACTCTCTCTCACTCAAAACTTTTCGTCCCCGAAAAGAAAGGAGGTAGGAGAATAGAAGCAACCATAAAGAAAAATAGATTAAAATACAACAATACACAATTAGTTTAAACCATATAAACTCCATTTATTTTAAAATTGGTTTATATTTAATTAAATGATTCCAATTCATTTTATTTAATCAATCAAATTTGTTGTGTTCACATTTGATTGGTTTCCTTTCCATATATTTTTATTCAGTTGACTTGTTCCCATTTATTAACATTTTTTTACAAAAATTTCCTAACAAAATTTGGTTTATTTTACTCATCTATTATATCTATTTGATCAACCATAATTAATTCCACCTCAACATTCAACTTCAACTATTCAAAACCATATAGATTTCAATTTTATATAAATTAATATTCAACAATTTGGTTTAATCCATTTTATTCAACTAATAAATAGTCATTAGATTTAAAATTGATTTTCTTTCATTTTATCAACGTTTCTTTCAAACAAGTTCATTTTTAAATTCTCTCATTTATTTTATCCATTTATCTTCAGCTAAGTTGATTTCACAAAATTTAAGTTCACTAATCTAAAGTTCATATTAATTTACTTAATTATCATTCTCCTTTATTTATTGAATTTATATCACTTAAATATATTTTGCAACATATATTACGTGTATAAACATTCCTTATAACCCTATATTATTCAACAAATTAGTTCTCTTTTATTTATTCAATTTACTATCCAATTTCTTATTTATAAATTTCCTTAACCAAATATCATTTCTGATATCCTATTACTTATATATCATAGTGTATGCTACCCAATTACATTCTAATTACATTTAAACGTTTCTAGGTAAGTTATATTGATGTTTTCAGAGTGTAATTAAACACTATATAAATTTTCTTTATTTACAACATTTATATTAAGCAAGATTTAGTTTGAACAAATTTATTACTTAAGTTACCTTCTTGTACAACCCTTTATTATACCCTAACATTTTAACTTTTGAATATTTTAGGCAAGTTATATATTAGAATGCAATTTAGTATTATACAAATACGTTTTTATTCAAATTCAACTATTTCAAGTTGGTTAAATTCCATTTATCATTTTAGATATTCCACTTATTCAAAATTGCACTTATTTCAATAATTAATACCATTCCTTAATATAAAACTTAAGATTCAAATTTTCGGTTTCACTTCAAACTATTTTGAAATAATTATATACATATATATTATATAAATCAAATCATATTCAAGAATTTCAAATCAAATCCATTTCCCAAAACAAAAGTGTAGCAAAGCTACTAAGGGGCCTCCCCACTTCGAGACTCGAAAATGAATGTCGCTGATGCTGCAGTCATCACCGAAATTATATTCCAGCGACAATGGAGGAGAGTATAGGTTTTAAACTTTAAAATTATTCTTTTGAAACAACTTCTATTCGAAAATACTCTTAAATAATAATACTTTTCAAACTTTAAAACCAAACTTTGAAATGTACCAGGAATTTAATCCTCAAATCCATATTTTAAATTGATTTCATTTCAAATCTAATTTATAAACCATGTTTTAAAATTTCCTCTCCCTATAATACAATAATGGTTAATGGTTTAGAAATGTTGATAAAACAATAAATGAAAATTTTAGCATTGTCATTTCTAACAATCATTTCATTTAACTATTCAATTTCAGAAAATTTACATATATATATATATAATATAATCATACAAAATTTATGAACTTCGAAAACAATATTGTGTCAGTTTGCTCTGTTCAAGTGTTTTGGAATTCCTATCGATAGCGTTGATCAGACGAATCGATCGAAACCCAAAATTCAAACTTAACAACTCAAACAGCACACTATAAAACATTTTAAATATAAATTCACAAATACACTTCCTCGCTCGACGATACAAGAATGGATTTCAAAACAAGGATAGAGATTCAAATTCAGAGGGACCTTACTCAATGAGAATTCTAACAAGGAAGATAGGCTCGAAAGGAAGATTAGATAATTACAAAAAGAGAAAAGATGGATGGACTTATATAAATCGCGGGCGACCTTAACCGGGTCAACCGTGACTTCAAGGATAAGATTGATGTAGAATTCTGAGGCAATCGACATCCGATTACAAGAGATAGAATTCAGGCATAGCAAGATATAACAGCATCTAAACCGAGGATATAGAAATCTTTGGTGAATCAATGCCTGTTGTAAAGGAGTTTCACCCCTTTACAAATCATACAGTGGAGCTATGGGATGCTCCAGAATCAAGAAAACATTAATAGGGAGAGGAAAGAATGGATTTTGGAACCGAGGGAACGTTCCGAAATTCAAAGGAAATCTGAGTCAAAGAGGAAGAGATTCAAGCTCGAATGAATGTGATTCTGAAATTAAATTTACTCTATATGCTAAGTTTGCCTAAACCAGAGCTCTAATAACAACTGTAACGACTCGGTATTTTCAACCATTCGCATCCGCACATGTCGGACTTGAATTGCCCAAAATATCAAATTGTTAATTTATATTTGGCAATACTCAACATATACAGTAAATAAATTAATCACAGAATCACAGACACAGAGTATTACAACAGTAAGCAGCGGAATAGATAAATAACAGAGTTAAAATAAAATACAACAGAATATCTCAAATACAATGCTGTCTCGAATACAAACAAATGACAAGTCTGAACTAACAATTAGATAACTGGAAGCTGAATAGATATAGATGGATCTCCAAGCGAAGCTCCAACTCCAAAGGTGAGTCTCTAATGCTGTGGCATTCAATCTGACCCGAGCGTAAAGAAAAACACAAAACACTCGAGTCAGGATTAACATTCTTATATCAATAAATCCAACTCAAGTGAAATATCAACTGAAATACAAGTAACTTAAAGGATGTTTGGGATTTCCATCCTCTAAGGATCCGTGGAACTATCTACTATGTAGTAATATACGCTATTATAATATGTCTATAGTAAAGTAAAGGTATTAAAATAGCATTAAGGCGTTACTCATATCCCCCTTAACACATTTTTATATATTCACATAGTCTATACAGTACCGTAATTCCTCCGTAGTACTGGAGGGCTATCAGAGGGCACTCCATAGGTATGGTACAAACCAAACTCGTAGAAGACACGCTAGGGCATGTGAACATGACACATGAGGAAATGCCAGGGTAGATATACCGTTTGCGGATCCGGACTGGTGGTAACGCATAGCAGCTACTACCGCCCACCTCGGACACACTCCCATATTAAAAATCGAGGGGTGGCCACCAAAACAATCACAAAAGCAATAGAATGGTATCAAAGAAATGTGCCCGATCGGAGGAATGACCTCACTTGGCCTGGCATGGCTCTTGGTTTTAGTCAATCTAAGCTGACTCACGGGAGTCAGGGTCACGTCATACCATACAAAATCGTCGCCAAACCCTCCTACTTCATTTCTGGAATCTCCACCTCGTACACAGTTGTTAAAATGGTTTTCGGTGTTGGCAGAGAGTATGATAATATCCGATCACGGTCTCTTTAACAACTAAACGTTATTATAACACCATGGACATTTCGTTTCAAATAGTTCATACTTCATATCAAAATATCATATTCATTTTGAAATCATATTAATTCGATATCATTATACCCTTTAAATCATATTCATTTCCAAAATCATAACACTTTGAAATTATAACACTTTCAAATCGTAACACTTTTGAAATCCTAACATTTGGAAATCATAACACTTCTGTATTCATAAGAGTTTTAAAATCATAACACTTTGAAACCATAACAGCTTTGAAACCATAACTCTTTCCACTTAAATTCAAAAATTCAATTTAGATCAATTTCAGTTTAATCATTTCAATTTAAAGTTCAAAGATTCAAGTTTAGATATTCAGACCTTTGCAATATAGATTTTATTTATATTTCAACATTTTACTTTAATTTATTCAAATTGGAAAGTATTCACTTAATTATTATAATAACGATTTATTAAAATCTCAATTTAGAAATTTAAATTAACATTAAATATTCGGTATTAATCTTATTTAAAATTTGAGAATATTCGTTTAATCACTTTCATCAAATCAGGTTATAAATCATATCTTCCAAAAACCTCAAATCAATAAATCTAGATCAATGCTTATTTAAATTCAATTATTAACAAAATTCAAATTCTAAGTTAACATTAATTTATCTTTTCCAACCTTTATTATTAAAGTTATAAATCTATTTTTAAAATATTAATATAAAATTTAAATAAATATTTTAAAACATATTATATACTAATTAAATTAAATTTTATTAAATTAAATCTTATTATATATATTTTTAAGAAAATAAAATTATAAGAAAGATCTTAAAATTAAAATTTCAAAACTAACTTATAAATTTAAAGTTCCAAAACATATAATTTTTAAAATCTACAATTTAGACATGTATAAAATAACATTTATATGTATTATATTTTTATAAACCAATATTTATATAAACCAATATTTATATAAACCCATATATCTCCTTTCAAAACCTTGGAAATCATTTCAAAGTATAAATATAGACCAACGGTGTCTGTATAAAATTTTCTATCCTATGGTCAAGTGATACAGATATTTATCATTTCAATCCGCAATTTAAAATATATACGGGTATATATCATTTCAACCCGCAATCCCAAATTCAATTCAATGAAAATCGCTTGGGTTTATCATTTCAACCCATAACGAATTTCTCCTACTCTAAAAATCGTTCAGGTATGTATCATTTCAACCCATAGGGAAGCTTATACTAACATGGAACTTGCAGAGTGAGAACAGATATGATAAAATAATAATAATATCAACAATAGGCATATATCATCAGTAACAAATAAAATATATACAACGGGATATGGTGTCATATCCCACAGGTGAACAAATACAGAAATGGCATATCGTATACAGCAATTATATAATTAACAGTTCAACTTAGCAGCATATTTCAATTGTCGTTTCAATTGAAATCAAATTTAATAAATATAAGAACGTTAATCGTGAGTGATTGCTCACCTTTCGAGGCTAGAGATATTTGACAATGAAATGGTTTACGAATCCAAACATGAATTCCAAAGTAAAGCACGATGGACCCAGAATTGAGGAACAAAGCGAAGCTGGAAGTTTGAAATTGACGGAGGGCAAATCAAATTTAGATTAACATAACTGAAACAAAATAAATATTCTATATATTCTCTGAAATCAATATAAAATTTGAAAACCCACACTTAAGTATACTCATATATATAAAATAATAGATAAACATGCACAACTCACCTACAATAATATCAAACATATATACACATTATATATAAACTGACTTATTAACAACCTATATAACTTATATATACAACCGTATACGAATAACTTATGCCTGTAAAGCAAACGATATACATAAGCTAATATGTAAACATTATTAAACTATTTCAAAATACCGCATAACTTAAGTAAATAATTTGACATATTATATTTATATATATATATATGCAGGCTACTTTATGTGCAGACACTAAAATATAACTATATAGACATATGCAGACCAATATATAAATAACAGAACATATTTTATATGTGATATATACTTTAAATCATATTACAACATAGCACCCTATAGAACATATATCTGAAGCCTCACTTTATAAAACAAACATTGTTAACATGCTTTATGCGATATATATACAACTGACGTGTATTACTAGTAGAAAATTTGCATAAGCCTCTGTACTATGAATAACCCAATGAAATCAAACATGCGACACTACCAATATATATATATATATATATATATAATAAAATAATCACTTATATAAACTTATATATAAAACAAAAACACATACACAACTAAATATACACATATATTAACAACAAACTAATTCAAATATGCACTTATACAATATAATCTACTGTACTTTATATATATGTGCCCGCAAAACAACACACACATATACTTATATAAATGAATGGGTATGCAACATTGCAACTAATACAACAGAAAGAAAAAGAAAAAAAGAAGAAAAATATAAAAAATAAAATAAGACACACAACATATTCTCGTGCAACAATTTATATTATAGCATATACAAATGGATATATATAAAAGTTTTTGATATTAACAGCAATATATATCACTCTCGGCATCTTATAATCATATATAATTATATATATACTTTGTACATAGCTAGTTGTAAGAAACATTTTGAAATCTTATATATATACTTTACCAACATAATATACATTGTTTTATATATATATATATATGGACAACTTTATGCATAAACAACCCATTTTATAACCTGTTCAAACTTTATATATATATATATCAACAGACTTTACCCAATATAAATCTTTAAATATATAAACCGTATAAATATATATATATAAGTGTTTTGTAACGATGGTCGTACCAAGCTCCCCATCTCCTGCACGTGGCGTGCGCATATGGGTTGGCACACACTTTGTTGTAACAAAAGGAATCCCCAATGTTACATGCCTACCGACCCATATTTATACACCACTTCTCCAAGTTATTTAGCGATGTGGGACTTTCCAAATCTGAACCGTCATTCCTCCTGTAAACATGCGAGACAACCCTAACAGTCTCCCCCTTGACTCGCATCCCCTTGCGGTAACCTTTGAGAGTACCACCGTGTCTGCATGACCCAGTCCATAACCATCGGCTCTGATATCACTGTTATGTAATGACGGTCGACCCAAGCTCCCCATCTCCTACATGTGGCGTGAGCATATGGGTTGGCACACACTTTGTTGTAACAAAAGGAATCCCCAATGTTACATGCCTACCAACCCATATTTATACACCACTTCTCCAAGTTATTTAGAGATGTGGGACTTTCCAAATCTGAACCGTCATTCCTCCTGTAAACATGCGAGACAACCCTAACAATAAGTACCCGATGAAGCTGCAAAAGAGGGGAGAGCTACCGATCATCGGTTCGCATGGAAAAGATGATCAAGGCGGCGACTTGAGGCGGTCCACAGTGGAGGCTCGGGCTATGGAGTGTGAAAGGTGGTCGGGTTAGGGATGTGGGTGAGGCCGAGCTTAGGGTTGGCGACTTGCCAGAGGCGGAGGGAGGATGACGGGTTTCGGTGCATGTGAGGCGGACATTGGAGTCTCGGCCAAATTGGGCTAAGCAGTCATAGGGGTGAGAGTGAGTCTGGTTTTGGTGACTTGGAGACTCGAGCACGGAGGGGACGCGGTTCCGGTTGTGATACCGGGCGGAGGTGACGTTGTGGTAGGTGAAGACTTGGACGGCGGATGGTCTGGTAGGAGATGGAAATGGATTTCAATGCATGGGCAACAAGCAGGTAGAAGAGGAAACTGAGGAAGATGGATGGATTCAGGGAAAAAGGAATGTACAAATAGTAAATATATGGTTTCAGAAGCAAAACGCACAAAAGAAGAACGTGCCACTGACTAATAAATTGAAATGATGGAACATTAATAGCTGGGCATTGATTCAGTAAATAATAAATGCTAGTGGCCGTTGTTTATATCAGCCGTTTGAAATTTGAATGGACACAGACCATCAAAAGTTCAAAAGTGGTGCCGATATAGTTAACCGTTTTACGGTTTCCGTCGCATACCGAACATCGAAGCACACAAATGAATATACTATGGGGATCAGCACGACGAGATGATCAAAACGGTATACAGATATCGATGTTACGATCATTTTATCAAAATTCGATAATCGCTACCGAAAATGCTGCTAATTTACCGAAAATAAGATAAACGGAGCAATAGCAGTCAAAATTTGGAAAAACGAAATATGATGTCTCACTCAGAAGATGATTTACAAATTTATTATATAAAAATATTCAGGTTTGGAAAATATTTTATTATCATCAAATATTAACTGATTTAAATTAAAATAAAATTGCACAATAAAATAAACTTCAATATTATCAGATGAAAATTTACCATTAGCTATGTTTAAGTAGACGTATCCCAAATATAAAAATTTTATTTCCAAATTTTATTATTTAAAATTTCAGTTAATTACGTCATTAAAACCTTTAAAATATTACGGGTCGTTACACAAACCAAGAAAAAAAGGAAAGGAAATTATGTACAAGCGTATGCATTACTTACCTATCAGTCCTAAACTACAAAGGTTATATGCATCTTTTATAACAGCGTATCATATGAGATGGCACAGTATGAGAACATAGGAAGAAGGTACGTTAACACACCCAACTGATAGAGAAGCATGGAAGCATTTTGATAAGAAATATCCCGCACTCGCAGCGGAGAGCCATAATGTTAGACTTGGTCTATGTACGGATGAATTTTCACCATTTTCTCAATTTGGTTCTAAATATTCATCTTGGCCTATAATCGTTACACTTTATAATTCACCTCCATGGATGTGTATGAAAACTCCATATATGTTTCTCACACTCCTCGTCCCTGGCTCTGATGACCCGACACAAGGAATCGATGTTTATTTACAACCGTTAATTAAAGAGTTGAAAACATTGTGGTACGAAGGAGTTGAAACATACGATATTCTTAATAAAAGAATTTTCGTATGTTCACTTCTTTGTGGTGGACTATTAGCGATTTTCTTACGTATGTAATGCTTTCGGGTTGGAGTACAGTCGGTCGTCTAGCTTGTCCTTATTGCATGAAAGAAACAAGAGCATTTTCTTTACCAGCATGGGAAGAAAATTTCGTAGTTTGATTGTCATTGGTGTTTTCTCCATATCAATCATCCTTTTAGAAAAGATAAAAAAAAACTTTGCATAGTGAACAAGAGACTTTGCGACCACCAACGATTTGGTCAAGCGAAGATATATATGACTTTGTAAAGAATTATCCAAAGATACATGAAATCGGAGAACAAATTGAAATTCAAGGTAAATCGACAGTTCATAATTGGTGCAAACAAAATATATTTTGGGAGTTGCCTTATTGGAAAAATCTCCTAATTCATCATAATATTGACGTGGTGCACAACGAGAAAAACGTGTTTGATACAGTTTTGAATGTTAAGAGTAAGACTAAGGACGATTTAAAATCAAGACGTGATATACAAGATATATGTAATCATCCTTAGCTTCATATTAAGCCAAATGACACGAAAAAACCCAAAGCATGCTATGAGCTAGACAATAACCAAATGATATACATATATACTAATTATTTCAGAAAAGAGCGCGCAGAGGTCCCATCTCATATGTGGATGTATTTGCTCATGCTTATGCCATCAAGCAGAAAGATGAAGCTGACAACCTCACGTACGCATGGGAGGACGAGGATAAAGCAACCACTTCTTATGTAAGCATATTTTAAATTTAAGTTATTAATATTGATCAGTTTAAGTATTTAGTTATAAAAAAATTAAAATAATGTTGTGTAAATTTCAATTGTATTTTCTTTTGCATTGTAGGAAAAATTTCAGGAAGCACGAGCACAGATGCTGGAGGAAACGGGATGGGATGAGTTGACGCGTGATGAGGAGGATGCTATTTTGACTCTATCATGGAACCGACATCGCGATGTTAGCGTTTTGGCTTTGGGAACTAAGCGGTAATTTATAAAAATAAACTACCTTATAAAAGTTGCACAATTTTTGTTAAAGTTACGTAAGTTCATAATAACTTATTTCTACTTGCAGGCTAGGACTTCCCAGAAAACGTATTAAAAAGCTCAGGACAAAGCAGAGATTGCAGAGTTGAGAGTCATGGTTGCACAGCTACAGGAGCAAGACTGCCTTCGTGCTGTGGAGATGGCGCAGCTGAACCAGCGTTTAGCGGAGTATGTGCAGCAGCATGGGACATTCCCTTCAACGTTAGGTGCTTCCGGATGCGAGGATGAGTCTTGATAGGTACGCTATTTTGTGTTTGTGTTTGGACATTGTATATATGCACTTGGAGATGGTGAGTATGATGTGTTTTGTTATATTTGATATACGTTAATGAGAGGTTGGATGTTTTATGTCGATTTGGGTATGTTTGATACATTTTATGGAGATGTTGGATATTTGATGTTGATTGGATATGCGTGATACATTTGGTGGAGATGTTGGATGTTTGATTTTATGTTTATTGGATTGTTTGAGCATGATTTGTTGTTAATATTGTTGTTGGTATAATATGTTATTTTAGCTTTCATATATATATATATATATATATATATATATATATCTGTGTGTGTGTGTGAAATGGAGCCGTGATATATATATTGATATATATGGATTGTATGGGAATCAAATGGCTGTTGGGAAGAAAGAAAACACCTAGATTACCGACGACTTTCGACGGATAACGACGGCTATCTGGTCACAATATTCTGACGGATAGCAACGACTATCGATAGAATACTGGTAAGGTTCATGACCACATGTACACTCTCAGCCGTCGGAAAACCGTCGCTAACAGCCATAGGAAGCCATTGAAAAGCCATTGTCGATTCCGTCGAAAAGAGCCGGGAAGCGCGTACGCTATTCCGACGGCTATTCCGTCGATTATCGACAGCCACCGACGGCCATCTGCCGTTAGAATTTGATGTTATTCTTATAGTGTTACTCATAATTAAAACACATAAAGATTTCTCAAAGAAAACAATGATGGGTGGCTCTGATAACACTTGTTAGAGTTTCAAAATACTTTAGGATTGATTAATCATGAAACCCTAGATCAGAATATGTGATCTATATTGATTTGATTGAGAAGAAATCAAAGGAAAGTAAACGAATTAGCGGAAGTCATACCTGAATTAATAGTTGCTGATTGGAAAAGTAAATTTGATTTGGTTTCCATATTGACAAGCTCTAGCTTATATCAGATCTGAATCCATAGTTGCTGCTTCTATGAACTGATTAAGAGGAAGATCTAAAAGATAAGAGTTGGATCTGATCTTCCAACTTGACATAAACCCGAGATCTGAATTATTTGCATAGTAGAGATTAGGAGAATAAGCAGAGCTTATGTAATTTGAAGACCATAACCACTTATTTATAATGTTGGCATTTTCTATTTTGGCCCTTAAGCAAATTAAAATTGCCCCGGTATTTACACATGGGGGAATTAATTTAAAGGACAAAGATTTGTATATTTTTTGTCTCAAGGACACAACCTCAATATTTTTACCATAAGGACAAACATTCTTCTAAAAATTATTCATAAGGACAAATATTTTCCAAAATTGTTCATAAGGACAACAAAACTGCTACCAAGCTAAAACTGATACCTAAAAACTGCTACCGATAACTACAAACTGATACCTAAAAACTGCTATCAATGACTAAAAACTGATACCTAAAGAAGGTTGTCCTTCAAGATAAAATGTTGAAGGCTTGTCCTTGAGGCAAAAATGCTGAAAATTTTTGTCCTTAAGAATAATTTCCTGTTAATAAAATAATGACAATTATACCTATAAACCTTTTAACTTTAATTCATAATTTGATCACTTTAATTAGGGTTTACAACAAAATAGCATAACACATTTTATTTTACATATGTGACCCACATGTTGGAATTTTACAACATTTATGTGGTATATTTTATTTACAACTTAGATCTTACTTTATACGTACATATAATACACACATTTACTCCACAAAATATATATCTTACCCTGTCATATTACAACTATAAATATACCATTTAAAGTAATAAAAAATATATCACACTTTGCATTTAATAATCAAAATCAACCATGATCAAATATTTCATATACAACATTAATTCCATGTTCAACATCATTTAGTTTTTATAACAAACTCAAATACTAACTCATGTTCTTCCGCAGAAAACCTGGAGAAAGCGCAACTGTACATATATAACATTAGTAGTAGAAATGCAACATCATCATCGTCATATGTGAAAGTAAATTATATCAATGGAGAGTTATGAACTGTAGAGCCTCTTGGATAGTTCTGAACTGACCACGGATGTAACAACAACATTGTTTCCTGCTACCATGAGTTTCCTTTCACCAGCGAACACCTAGGAAGGATAAGCCTCTTCGGCAAACAACCATCTGTTGACAACAATGCTTCCACATGCTTGTTTTATAGCATCAGGGCTGAGGCTCTGAGCTACGGGAGCTAAATAGTAACCTTAAAAGCATCCTTTTGATATTCTGGAAATCTTTCATCTTGATTTAGTTCATTTGTTAACTCCTGATAATACATAATAAATAATAAATAGAACTTTGATTACATTCATGTATGTGAACAATTTGTTAAAATGAACACCTTGCCTTCATCCATTTCCCAGTCGAAATCATAGACAACCTGCAGAAGAGAATAGAACAAACAAAATCAACAGCTAATTTTTAAAGTTTCAAACTTGTAAGAACGAAACCCTGTATTAATTAATGCAATTATGGAAGTAGGCTAACCGGAGGTTCAATAGAATACATTTTATTAACAACTGTGTCATTCCCATCTTCAACGGACTTCAGTGGTTGCAGATCTTCAAGAATAGAGAAGTCATTTTGTTCAGCCAAAGTAAAGCAAAGGTATGATACAACACAAAGAAGGCAACGATCAAAGTAAAGCAAAGGAAACATTTTATAAACTAGACATAATAACATAAAGAGATGTGTTACAAACAATACAAAAGAGAATTTGTTGGGAAATTTCTATAGAAAGAAGAAGGAGGGAGAAGTAACTCCTAATTTGCTAATGAAATTAAGAGAATATTTTGTAAATGAGGAAATAAACTTTATTGTCTTTGCATTTTTTTTGCTTGCTTACAAAAGATGAGAGAAAACATTCTTATTTATAGTGTAATACAATCTCTAGACTTTTCTTCAATCTTTTATTTTCTAGATTTTTCTTGACAAAGCATATTCTAGAATTCTCCATATTATATATTCGGTAAGTTTAGATTTTTCTCTATGCTTAATTTGAAATTTCCATAAATACAAAGATTATAACGGTCAACATAATCAATGTTTCCTAAAAACCAAGTTTATTTTCAACATCCCCCGTAAACTTGGTTTTGTAACTCTGAGAATGTCTCGCAATCTTTCAAAGTCGTCATGCTTTAATGCTTTTGTGAAGATATCTGCAACTTGGTACTTTGAATCGATAAACTTCGCGTGTACCTTCTTTTTTGCAATCTTTTCTCGAATAAAGTGGTAGCATGTATCGATATGCATACTTCGATTATGAAAGACGAGATTCATAGCGAGTGTTATGGCTGACTTGTTATCCATAAATATTCCTGTTGCATTGTGTTGTGACATATGCACCTCCTTCAATAAATTTGAAGCCAAATTGAATAGCGTACACAAGTTGAAGCAGCAACATACTCAGCTTCACAGGTTGATAGTGTCACGTTTGAGCTCCAAGTGAATGCCGTATCTTCCATGAAGAAAACAAATCCAGCTGTACTTTTACGGTCATCAATATCTCTAACCCAATCGCTATAACTATAACCAATCGACTTGAAATTATTAGAATGTGAATACATCCAAAATTAGTGGTACCTTTAATATATCGAATGATTCCTTTTGCTGTCTTCAAATGCAATATAGTAGGAGCTTCCATGTAGCGACTAATAAGACCCACTCCATAAAGTATATCCGGCCTTGTGCATGTTAAGTATTTCAGGCAACCAACCATGCTCTTAAATAGGGTAGGATCCACATTCTCTTCTTGCATATGTTTTGAGAGCTTTGTACCACTTTCTACTGGAGTGCTTATGGGTTTGCATCCATCCATTTTGAATTTCTTTAATATTTCATTTGCATATGATTCTTGAGAAATAAATATACCATGCCCACTTTGAATCACTAGATTCAAAGATAGTATGAAATGAGTTCAATGTCCGTCATCTCAAATTCGAAACTCATCTCCTTCTTGAAATCATCAAAAGCTTTTGGATTATTTCCAGTAAAGATTAAGTCATCCACATTTAAACATACAATTAAAATATCTTCATTTTGATTCCTCTTTATGTAAAGAGCATGTTCATAGGGGCATTTTACAAAATTATTTTCTAAAAATACTTATCAATTCTTGTATTCCATGCTCTTGGGGCTTATTTTAAACCGTAAAGCGCTTTTTTCAATTTTAAATCTGTCTTCGTGTTCTTGAACTTTATAACCTGGTGGTTGCTCCAAATAAACTTCCTCTTCTAATTTACCATTTAAGAAAGCAGATTTCACATCCATTTGATGTATTTTCCATTTGTTTGAGCTGCTAAAGAAATTAATAATCTTATAGTTTCTAAGCGGGCAACATGAGCAAATACTTCATCATAGTCTATACATTCTCTTTGCTTGTATCCTTTAGCTACCAATCTTGCTTTGTATCTTTTAACTTCTCCTTTAGCATTCTTCTTCACTTTATATACTCATTTTGCACCAATAGCTTTATGTCCTTTAGGTAAAGTAGCCAACTCCCATGTATTGTTCATTATAATTGCTTTGATTTCTTCATCCATAGCTTCCCTCCATCTTTTGTCTTGTTTTTCTTCTTCAAAATCTATTGGTTCATAGTTGGCAAAAAGACAATAAGGTAGTATCATTGAAAATTGGAGTTACCTCATATGATTCTTGCAAAGATCTCATACGTGGTGGTCTTTCATTTGAGTTTTTTTCAAATGGATATTCTTGATGGATAGTTGAAGGAGATGACAATGTCGGACTAATGGGTTCTTCTTCCACATCATCATTGTGCTCCTCTTCATAATGCGGAAAGAAACTATAATCATCTTCTTGTTTGTTCCAACTCCAAGCACTTTCTTCATCGAACTCCATGCCTCGACTAACAACTACTTTTTCATTAATAGGATTATATAATTTATATCCTTTTGACCATGATTTATAGCCAATGAAAATGTATTTTTCACTTTTGTCATCTAATTTGGAGCGTCTTTGATCTGGCACATGGGCATATACGATGCTTCCGAATACTTTCAAGTGAGATATACATGGCTTTCTACCACTCCATGCTTCTTCGGGGGTTTTGTTCCACACACTTCGAGTTGGAGAGCGATTTGATAAATACACCGCACATTTGATGGTTTCAGCCCAAATTCTTTTGGAACATTTTTGCTTTTTAACATGCTTCGTGCCATGTTAAGAAGAGATCTGTTCTTTCTTTCTACAACTCCATTTTATTGTGGAGTGTACGGGACTGTTAATGGACGATGAATTCCATTGTCTTCATAAAACATCTCAAACTCTTTTGATATAAAATCTCCACCTCGGTTGGATCTCATAGCATTGGTCTTATAACCACTTTCATTTTCTACAAAGGGCTTAAATTTTCTTAAAAGCATCAAATACATCTGATTTTTTTTGAGATAATAAGCGCATGTTTTTCTACTAAAATCATCAATAAAGTGCAAAATAGTTACTTTTCCAAGTGAGCATGGTTTTATAGGGCCACAAATATCCGTATGAATTAATTCTAATGGTTCTTTGGCTCTTGTGGCGATTGTTTTGGAAAACATTTTCTTGGTTATTTTCCTAATAAGCATCCTTCACATAATTGGTTCTCATGATTTATTGATGGTAAACCTTTCACCATGTTTTTTTTTAATAATTTTAAGCCCCCAAAATTAAGGTGTCCAAACCTTAAATGCCAAAACCATGATGAATCTTTATAGCATGATTTTAGGCATTCAACAATATTATTCGAGATATTTAATGAAAACATTCTATTTTTTGACATCTCCACTTTAGCGATTAAATTTCTTTTACCATCTCTCATTAAAAGACTTTTATTTTTCATGTGTATATCATATCCTTTTTTCAAAAGTTGCACCAAACTTAATATATTTGTTTTCATTTTAGGCACATAATAAACATTAGAAATAAAGTCATTCTTTTCATTATTCAACTTAATTTGTATGTTTCCTTTTCCTTTAACTAGAATTTTAGATTCATCTCCAAAATGAAGTTTCCACTTACCGATTCGTCAAGCTCTATAAGCATGCTCTTCCTTCCACACATATGATTACTTGCCCCCATGTCTAAATACCATGTATTATTATTGCTAATTTCATCTCCTTTATGTGCCAATAGTGGTGGGGAATTTTCTTCATCTTCTTTAGCACAATTTGTTCTCTCTTGGACTTTATAAAAAGTGGATCTACAATCGGAAGCAAAATGCCAAATTTATTACATTATAATATTTTATTTGTGATTTATCATACCTTGGTCTTTCATTTTCCTTTATATTTCCTCCACTTCCTCGACCTCTTGGGGGTATATCACTACAAGAAATTTGATTTTTAGTTGCATTTATTTGTAGCGTTTCAAGGCTTATGCAACTGTTTGTGAAGTCATAAAAATGAATAAATAAACGTGGTCAATTGGTTTCCGCCAAATTTTCATGAAATTTTTCCTAAAATTTTACGTGGCCGCTCCTTTTCTCTTTTAAACACTTAATTTTTTTTTCACATCGCTGAAATTTCATGGCCGCTCCTTATAACCTATCTTTCTCAGTTTCTAAATCACCCGTCTTCGTTATCACAAAATCCCTCGACTTCATCTTCCAAATCTTCCCTCTTTATCATCGATCTGCTGATGAATACGAAAACCTAAATTGATTTTCGACTATCTATTGGCTATGAACTACTGGAAATTACACTTGGAAAGCTAAATCATCATCTCACCAGCATTGGCGAGCTTTTCGATTGACCGACTCAACCTAGGTATTGATTTTAACTTTTGTTCTTAATGATGGATTATTGTTGTTAATAAGGAAACTAATAACTAGAAAAAATTATTTAGAGTTTCATTACTAGATTTAGATTTTGTTAATAGAAGCTCTTATGTATCAGTTGCTTAGAAGCCTAGGTATTTATTTTCTTACGTATAATAATTGGTTTCCTCAGAATTTGTTATTACAGTTGCTTTCAGTTTTGATTTACTGAGAATTGGTTTACTGAGTTCACATCCAATATATATCCTCTGTTTTGGATGGATAACTGATTACAGGAAAACTTAATTTTTTTAAGGTTTGATAAACTTATTGGTAAAGTTTGATGAGTATAAGAAGATGTGCCCAGGAGTGGACGCGTTTCTGTATCATGATGTTGCTGGGCTGGGCGGTTTGGTGCTTACTTTGAAAGAGATAGAGAAGATGAAGTTTGTGAAAGAGGAAGAGATGAATCTGATAGCATGGGAAATGTTTCTAGCCTTTGAATCTGAGTGGTTAGTGAAATTTGACGAGTACAATGAGTTGGTTCTATTGAATGGTATGAAGCTTGCTGAGCTTGAGGAGAGTGTAAAGTGTTTCAAAGAAAGGATGGCTGAATGCAAAGGTAAGAGCAGTTAACTGTTTATTATATATTCCAGTGTCTTAAGCCAAAGATTTTTTCAAACTTTTGGTCTTTTTAATTTTTATGTTGATGTGTTTACAATGTTTCAGTTGAATGGATTTATGAATTTCAGTTATTAGCATTATAATGTTTTATTTGGTTCTGGCAATCTACTGCGGTATCGTTTACCTGCATTAAGTAATGCTATAATAATTTTATTAAGTGTACTGAAAATGAAGCCTCTTAATAGGTAATTTACCCATACTTAAATAAATATTATAAGGTCGCATATGTATATTAAACTAGATTTCACAATACCCTAACGGTAGTGATGTAAGTTTTTAGTGCTACACTTCACATTTTAGTTTTACTTTAGCTTTTTTCCCGTATGCAAATAAAACATAATAGACAAATTCTGGCATTGACAGTATGAACGTGCATACCTACAGTCTTTTGTTTTTTTTAAGATGTACTAGCCACCCGTTTGCCATAGTTAATACAAAGATGTATTTATGGAACATTGTATCAACACTAACCGTAAAAGCTTTCACCATGTAATAAGGATATGAAAGAGTCAGCTTGGACTTTTGCAGTGAGCATGCTATTGATAAATATTTTTAAAGTCGAATTAGACACAAAGATAGGAATGAGAATGGAAAGAAATAATACATGTTGGACTTTATATTATTGTGTAGTAAACATTGATATAAAGCAAACAAAATATAGAACTAGCTAGACGAATGACAGTTAAAAGGACAGACAATACATGTCAAAATTACTTACCATATATGAAGTCCATGATACTAGAAGTCAACCACAAAGATAGATGGTTGATCAAACTAGATTTCTTATGAATGCATCCTATGGATAGATCATCCAGTCCAAACATTTTTCTTATTCAAGATATTTGGAAAACAATATTCAAACCTTATAAGAATGTAAGGGGATACTAATCAGCTATTATCCAAATTGAAATATATCTATTTAGCTCGAACATCTTTTGAAAACATACATACTATTAATTCTCAAACAACAAACAGTTCATTTGCTTTTTAGAGTTGATTGATTTTTTTTTCTTGCTGTTGCTCTATGGCAGCCTGGTTATCATCGTGAATTGCTCTCAATCTTCGTGGTATTTTCTTAGAGGTTAGTGATAGATGTATTTCAATCTATAATATCTTTGAAGCGAGGTTATCATCTATATGGATGTTAGTGATAGATCTTCTCAGTGAGGTTAATCTATATGGATGTTAGTGATAGATCTTCTCAGTGAGGTTATCATCTATATGGATGTTAGTGATAGATTGTATCTCAATCTGTAGTTTTTGCAAATCTTAAGCTTAGATCTAAATTAAACTCCCAATTTGTAGATTTATCAATCTGAATTTATGCGAGACTCAAAACCAAATTCTTTTGAGAAACCAATCCACTATGTAGTACATATGTTTTTCATTTGCATGACTTCTGAACATCAGCTCATGTTTCCGCAATTGTGGAAAGTTTCTTCTTAGCATTCTAGAAAACATATTTGACAGTAAAATATATTTGACAGTAAAATATATTTGACAGTAAAATATATCGACTTAAGAATGATAGTGCATAAAACTGTATGTATATATGATCATCGAAAGGATTTAAGATAGTCCTTGTTAACTGAATGATGTCGAGAGACAGCTTTTTGCTTCAGTTTAATGTTGGTTTTATGCATATCATAGGTTCACTATAATGACTATAGAAACTGAACTCAACCATTAGGACATTATTCAAACAAAAAATGATTGATTAATGAATAAATGTTCTTCTGGTCGCCCTTTGTCTGTATACTTAGATTTTCCCTTTTCTAGTCAAACACTCTGCTATATTGTTTACTTTTACACTATTATCTTGACCAATAAAGCTTAGCTAGCCTTTTTTTCTTGTATTCGTGTGTTAACCTATTGAATTAGATTTGTCAAACTTAGAGCTTAGCTAACCATTTTTTCATTATATTAATCAGGTGGTAAGGTTTTGACATAGTAATTAATTTCACCTCTTTATCATTTATTTTAACTTAGAGATACCCATGTTTAAGATCAGACTTTGGAGAGGTGAAAAAAGAAAAACAATTCTGTTACAGTTTACTGAAGTAATAAGTAATAATCTTGTTACAGTTTACAGACATTGGAGATACCCATTTTTTCATTGTATTCACGTGTTAGTTTTATAAATTTCAACTGTCCACTTGCAATTAGTTACAGTTTACAGAAGTAATAATCTTGTTTGCATTTAATTAAGCTATAATGTCTGTTTTTATTTTAATGTTTTGGCATTTAATAATCTTGTTTGCATTTGATAATCTTGTTACAGTTTACAGACTTTGGAGGGGTTCTCTTATTGTAGCTGCATTTGCGTTGTGTGTATTTTGAGCGTTTGTGTCTAAGTTTACTACTCCAGCTGCTGCACTTTCTTTTTTGTTGTATTCTACATAATGTTTTAAGTTGAGTCAAGCGTTTTGATGTCAGTTCGTAGAAATATGTTTGAACCTGAATTTATGTAGTTGTCTTGCCCCATGTTGTCTTGTGTACAGTTTACCCTATAAATTATGTTTTCTACACATGCTCTCAAGTAATGACAGTGATGTGAAAGGTTTAAGGCAGTGCACAGTTTCTGGTGGAGGAGAAGTAGTTTGTAATGGCAATGTAAGGTGGGGATGATGATGTTTGTTGGTGGTTGTTTTATGCTCACGTTGGAATTCGACTTGGTTGAAGTGCCGACAAATGTGGATGATCGTAGTTTAAGTTCTGTTGTTTAATTGCTGCAGAGGGTTGCGGTGAAGAGTGATTTAGGGAGTGTGCAGGTTGGTCGTTCGCCGAGTTTCGACAGTTATTGTGGGTAGAAAGCAGGATGGCGATGTGGTTGTACGTTGATTATGTTGCAAGTGGTCTGTGGTTGGAAAGAGACTGTTGTATGTTATGTGAGAGTGGAAGTGGCTTTGCTGGTTTTTGTGAACTTTGGTGATGCAAGGAAGTAGAGACAGGTGATGTTTTAGAGGGGATGTGATTTGTGTTTGACGAAGTATGCGACAGTTTGTGTAGGAGTATGGTTTGAAGGGGATAAGTTATGAAAGTGGCCGGAGAAGTAGAGGTGAAGTGTGGGAGAACTGCAGTTTTGCGTGATATTTTGCACAGTGGGGGTGATTGATGTATGATGGAGTCGACAGGGATGGACAGTAAGTTTGTAAGAGGTTGTAAGCAAGTTTGTAAGAGGTTGTATGAGTGGTTAACAAGATGAAGATGTATGATGCAAGGCAGGGTGCAGTGGAGTTTCAGTTGTATATGGAGTTGTATATGTGAAGCAGATATGTAAGGTGATAGTTTGAGGTAGAAAATGAAGTGAATGAAGGCAAGCAGCTCACTGTTGTTTGTTTTGGTGGATGATATGAAGATGGTGAGTTATTGAATGAAGAATTTGCTCTTGACTGTGGTGGCTTTGTGAATGCAGTTTGAAGTTTTGTTTTGGGGCAGTGTTGATGATGCAGAGAGAAGTTGTAGTGGAAATTGAAGTTGTCGTAGTGGGTGTTTGCAAGATATAGTGGGAAATTACTCAGGCAGTGGTATGGATATGTTGAAATGGAAGTGAAGTGAATGATTGCAAGTGGTAAGTGGGGATGAAGACGGATGCCAAGTGCACAGTTGCACAGAAATTGTAATGAAGTCATAATGACAGTGTCTGAAATGTAAGGGGGTGTATGGCACAGAGTTTTGCAGCAGCAATGTATGGATTGTGGCAGAAGGGTGATCTGTATTGTAGCAAGGCAGTGATGCATTCTTATCGCAAAGTCAATGGAGAACATATGCTGATCCTGTTTTACTTCTTGGGACGATCAAAGGAGAATGGAAACTTAATAGGTAATTTACTTCTTTAATGAGTAATTTATATTATTAACTTTATAAACTACTGACCATCCTTTTATTTTCCTCCTGGAAGAAACTTATAACCAGTGATATACATATATAATTCAAGTGCCTTTTCCACCCTCAAAAACTGTATATCAATTAATATTTACCGTATACTAATTTGGTTGGTCTGAAATGTTGAATAATTTGGACAGTTTTAACTGCAGTATATATAAGTTGTCAACCATTATCCATCATCTCATTACTCAATTGATCACGTCCTAGTAATTTTCGCAGTTGTCATAAGAAAATGAGCTTACCTTTTCAGATAGTGTAGGAAGAAGTGGCAAGGTAGTTGAGTGTTGTGGCAGTGCAGAGAAGTGGTCGATTGTCATCCATATGTTTTGTTTCAGTACATTGCTTATTTAAGCAGTTTTAAGTTCAGGTTTTGTTTTCTCACTCTTTTGTTCTGTTCTTTGTTGATAGGTAGTTCAGGTTTTGAAGACATCAGCAATGACAGGTAGTTCAGGTTTTTATGGTGGTTCAGGTTTTGCTTGGTACTTTGGTTATTTCAGACGTTTATTTCAGATGTATATGTACGGTTATGACACTTATGGTAGTTTGGTTATAACACTTATGGTAGTTTGGTTGTGTATGTGTACGGGTAGCTTTTTGTCGACACATATGTATGTGGATGTATGAATGTCTATGTATCTTGTGGATCTTTAATGCGTATACGTATTTTGTAGTTGTTTAATATATTGTGTTCAAAAGTGTATGTGTTTGCGTATTATGTTATTATATAATTGGATGCTAGATCAGGGGTAAATTTGGAGTAGCAGGTGGAGGGAAACAAACGCTACTGGATATTATTTATTTTGGTAGCGTTAAAATGTCGCTACAAAAGAGTGATTAGAAACTCAAGTACACTTATGCTGGCGTTTATTAAGCGCTACAAAAAATGTATATAACGCCATGAAAAGGTAACGTGGAGGAGAAAATCCTTTTGGTGGCGTTAAGCAGGCGCTACAAAAAATTTAGATAACGCCATAAAAAAGTATCATGGAGGAGAAAACCTTTTCGGTGGCGGTAAATAGGCGCTACAAAAAAGGAATTCTATGGCGTTATAAAAATGCTATCAAAAAAACAAATTTGGTGGCGTTTAAAAAAGTGCAACTAATACTCGAGGATTTTTAGTGGCATGTTTTCTCGTAACGATTATCGGAACGCCACTAAAAATACGTAGTGGCGTTTTTTGGGCGCTACAAAAAATCAGTTTTCTTGTAGTGTATGTATTTTGTCTTTTCTCCACTTTATGATAGTCATTTCTTCCATAGCTTTAATCATGACATCTTCCGCTTTGGCTTCAACTTCTTCCATTTTTAAATATCTCATTTTCCCACAAGGTGAGTTTTGTTTGAAGATCTTACTCTAATGACTCTTCTTTAACCTATTTCTTCAATTTTTCTTCATGGACTTGAAGTGAACCCATGAGTTGATCAACAATCATGGATCCTAGATCCTTAGATTCTTCAATTGCTATAATTATGTAATCAAATTTTGAATCTAAAGATCGTAGAATTTTCTCAACAACTCTTAAGTCTTCTATTTTTTCTCCATATCTTTTCATTTGGTTTACAATAGATAAAACTTGAGAAAAATAATCATCAATTGATTCTGATGACTTCATATGTAAAGATTCAAACTCACCTCGTATAGTTTGTAGTCTAATTTTCTTCACTTTATCGATTCCCTTAAAAGCATTCTCCAAAATCTCCCATGCTTCCTGACTAGTTTGTGCATTAGCTATCTTCTCGAACATAACATCATCCAAAATTTGGTAAATGAGCATAAGAGCCTTTCGATCCTTCTTCTTCAAATTCTTCAAATTATCCCTTTCAATTTGGGATAAAGTGGAAATATCGATGGGTTCTTCATACCCATTTTCTACGATATCCCACGCATCTTACGATCCAAGCAGCACCTTCATGCGAATGCTTCAATTTTCGTAATTCTCCTTCTTTAATAAAGGAACTTAAAAAAGAGTCGTTCCATTTGCCATCTTCCTTAATTAGCAATCTGGCTCTGATGGCACTGTTAGAAAATTTCTATAGAAAGAAGAAGGAGGGAGAAGTAACTCCTAATTTGCTAATTGAGATTGAGAGAATATTTGTAAAGGAGGAAATAAGCTTTATTTTCTTTACACTTTTTTTTCTTGGTTACAAAAGATGAGAGAAAACATTCTTATTTATAGTGTAATACAATCTCTAGACTTTTCTTCAATCTTCTATTTTCTAGATTTTTCTTGACAAAGAATATTCTAGAATTCTCCAAATTATATATTTGGTAAGTCTAGATTTTTCTCTATGCTTAATTTGACATTTCCATAAATACAAAAATTATAATTGTCAACATAATCAATGTTTCCTAAAAACTAAGTTTATTTCCAACAGAGTTAAGGAAAAAAATGTATTTCGAATGCAACAGCCTTGTACATATATTCCCAAAAAACAATTGACCTAAATGCAGCATACTTGAAAGATAAATACTGTGTTAAAATAACATCAACAAAATGTATACACTGCACCAGCATCTAACAAGTGTACACGTTGTTTAATCAATGTCATATTAGGGTATGTGTAAAAATAGTAGATGAATGTGTGTAAGCTTGATATTAGTATTGCTATTTGTTAAAGCATAAAACCAGATCGAATGCAATAATTTCAAATATTTATTAGAAATATTCTTATATGTTTTAGAAACAACAAAATGGCAAGCATAAACAATTTCAAAATGTTTACTCAAATTGAGGAAAGATTGGAACTAATAAAAATAGATGCTTATAATAAATTATAGTTATGTCGTGACAGTTAAGATGGGAAACCGTATACCTTATTCGTGTTGTAAATTTTCAAAATTGATTTTGGGCATTGGGGTTTGTTTTAAACAAGAAGAAGAAGAATAAAAGTATAGTCCCACATCATGTGATATAAGAAAAGTATATGTTGTTTTAAGGCTTCATTGAATCTTAAAGTCAATAGTTCTACAATCCGTTTATACCTGTTTGGTTGAACTATTGTCTAAACGAATCGCAATTGGAGCGTTTTCACGATTGAATCTTAAAGTCAATAGTTCTACATTCCTGAAGATGATTTGGATGCTATACCCAAAGAAACTTCGACAAATACAGATAAATTCAAAGCGAAACGTGCGGAGTACAAAGAAGATGAGTTTTTGTGTAGAAGAGACATATTCAACGCATTGTCTACTTCTGTGTACAATGCACATAGAAGTCCGGAAACATCCAAAGCATTCTGGACTGCACTGGAAAGTAAATATCGAATATTTGAGGCAAGCAACAAGAAATTCCTGGTATACAATTTTATGGATTTTAAAATGACTAATAATAAGTCTATTATTGGATAAGTTAGTGAAAGTACATATAGTAAATCAACTTAAAGAAGCCAAGGTTGAACTCCCCGGGTCCTTTGCTGTTGGAATTATAATTTCTAGACTCCCTCACTCTTGAAATGATTATAAGAAGAAATTAAAAAACATGGAGACAGATTATGATTTGGAGAATTTACAGCGTCATCTTCGCATAGAAGAGGACTCTCATAAAAGAGAACTAAATGACAATCCGCAAACTGAGTCTCATTCTAAGGCAAATAATATTGAATTGACAAATTCGTTGAAGCCTAAGAATGAGACACAGTTTAAGAAGGAAAGACATTCTAAGAAAGATAAGAAGAAAGGTGCTTGTTATTTTGTAACAAGCCCAACCATTATGCCCATGACCGTCGTCAACGAAAAAAACAAATGAAGGCGAATATGGTTGTAGACATACTGACGGTAGTAGTGCAAGAAGAAAACCCAGTTCGGGGCATAGAAAATGATTGGTGGCTTGATACTGAAGCAATCATTCATATTTGCGAGGACCATAGTCTCTACAAGAACTACGAAGCAATCAATGGAGATGAAAATCAAGTTACCGGAGCATATAATGTTTGCAGTAAAGTGATTGGCAAAGGCACTATAGAACTCTGATTCACTTCTAGAAAGACTCTCACTTTAGTTAATGTTTTTCATGTACCCGATATTTGCAAGAATTTGATCTGTGGATACCTTCTTAACAAAGGAGGATTCAAGATAGTGTATGAGTCTGATAAATTAGTGTTATCCAAGAACGAAAAGTTCATTGGACAGGGATATTCTTGTAACGGCATGATTAAGTTGAATTTAATAAAGAATACTTCAACTTATGTCATTGATTCTGTAGATTTATGGCATGCTAGATTAGGACATGTTAATTATGGTTCACTTAAAAATACGAATAAGTTAGGATTAATTTCAGATTGCAATTTTGATTCCATCTCTAAATGTGAAATTTGTGTTCAAGAAAAGATACATAGAAAATACTTTAAATCTATAAAAAGGAAGACTAGTCTGCTTGACCTTGTATATAGCGATGTTGTTGACTTAAAAGGTCATACAACATATGGTTGAAATAAATTCTGTCACTTTTATTGATGATTACTCTAGATGTTCTTATGTTTATTTAATGCAATTAAAAGATGAAGTCTTTGATAAATTTAAAATTTACAAGGCTGAAGTTGAAAAGCAATCAAGACTTAAAATAAAAGTTTTACATTCTAATCGTGGTGGTGAATATTTTTCAAATGATTTTACTTTATTTTGTAAATAACAAGGATTAATTTATCAATGTACTGCTCCTTATACCCCTTAACAAAATTGAGTTGTTGAAAGAAAAAATAGGACATTAATAGAAATGGTTAATGCTACGCTAATTAGTTCAAATTTACTAACACTTTATAGGGCGATGCCATTTTATTTGCATGTTATAGTTTAAATAGAGTTCCTTTGAAAAAGAAGAATATATCTCCTTATGAACTATGATTTAAATGACAACCTAACTTATCAAGACTTAAAGTTTGGGGATGTTTAGCATATGTTAGAAAACTAGGTCCCAAAAGGCCAAAATTAGCACTACAAGAACAACAGTGATTTTCGACGGTTGAAAGCCGTCGGCGGCCGTCGGTAGGTCGTCGGAAACCATAGGTAAGGCCGTTGGAATATGAATCTCGTTTAGTAACGCTTTCGACGTCATCGGAGGCCTTTTTCCCACGGCGACCAATGGCATTTTGGGATGGTTTCCTACGGCCATGTTGGACACGTGGCAAATCAGAATGACCAAATTGTCGTCCGAAGCCATCGGAAATAGTCGAAATCTGTCGTAGAGAGCCATCGAAAACCGTCGGAATATGATGACCAATATGCCGTTGGAAACTGTTTGAAGCCGTCAGAAATCTGGGTGTATTTTTTTTCTGTTTTTAAGCCTACTGTCTTCCAGCCACTACACATCCGTCAATACACATAATAGCTCAATTTCGAGCATATATAAACCACTAATCATATAAATAACCAAACATAATATTCAAACCAAAAAATCCATATCCAAATCCAACATAATCCAAAAAATCCAAATCCAACACAATCCAAAAAATCCATATCCAAATCCAACATAATCCAAAAAATCAACATCCAAATCCACATAAGATAATATACAATCCATCAAAATGTATCAATCGCATCCTCACCCACTCGAAGAGTACATATACAGACAAAAAAACATAATAAAACATATCTATCATCACTCATTATCACCTGCAGAACCACCCGACGAAGGAAACCTCCCATGCTGCTCCATATACGCCGCCAAGCGCTAGTTCAGCTGCTCCATCTACACAGCACGACGGCGATCATGGTCCTGCAGCTCGGCAATCTTTGCTCATAGCTCTGCAATTTCTTCTTTGTTTGAGCCATCTTATACGCCTTTTGAGATATCCTAACCTGCGAATAAAAACAAATTGTTATAATGCCTCCAACATCATAAACATATTTTACATAACTTTAATTGTAAAATATGCAATATTTGAATTTAGTTTATTTTTTGAAAATTACCGCTTGGTTCCCAAATCCATAGCGCCTGCTGCGGGATGGTGGATCCATGACAGACTCGAAAATAGTGTCCTCTTCATCAGCAGTCAACTCATCCCGTCCTGTTTCAGCCAGCAGCTGTGCCCGTGCTTCCTGGAACTTTTGCTGTAATGCAAAATACAATTGAGTATAAATAGCAGTAATTATAATAACACTAATCATTTTTAAGTAGACTAATCACTATACTAAATAACAAAAAGTTGAAATGGCCACTGGTATAAATAACACTTATAACTTAAAATATAAAAAGTTGGACTAATCGCTATACTAATTACAATATACTTACATAACAGCGGTCACTTTATCATCATGCTCTCATGAGTATACGACTGAGCCCGAATCGTCGGTTTGCTTCATGGCATGAGTATGAGCAAAAACATCCCAATACGACACAACACCCCCGTGCGCTCTTTCCTGAAATACGAGTATATGTATATGTGTATATATATATTATATTGTTTCATTAACTATCTATTAACAACTTATAACTTAAAATATAAAAATGTGAGTATAAAAATTTACTAAATCCTCACGATGATGCTGGGATGACTTGGAACCACCACGATGTGTGACGGGATTCTTGTTTCTGTTTGCGGAGTTCCTATCTGACTCCCTCTGCAAATTTAAATTAAAAATAACATTGTACAGTTCTAAATTATGTATTAAATACAGGCAACAATTTAAAGTAATTAATATGTGGTAAACTTACCTGGAACTCCTCATTGTTCCACCATGCGACCCAGGTCTCCCACACGCTAGCACTCATCCCGTTCGGTTTTTTTCCTGCTCTTCTCATAGCAGACACTGTATCCCTATAATTTTTGGCAATTTTACTGTTCCAATGGCGTTGCACCAGGGAAAGATCGGTCTCTTGTAAGTCCACCGAACCTTACACGTTGAGAAAATGAAAGTTATACATTTTTATAAATAGTCTACAATATATAAAGTGAAGTAGGATCAAATAGATAGTGCAAAATATAAATTTACACTTACCAGGAAGTCCTGCCAAATGTTCTCTCTAACATTATCGGGTATCTTGCTCCACTTGGGCCAGTAGGCAGTCATCCTGCATTTATATGCCTGTCTAGATATGGAGAGCACTATAGCTGATGGCTCGAGCTCGAAGCCACTGTGTCAAAAAGAAACAAACATTTAATAAAGCAAAACTAATATATAATAGATCGTATAGAAAAATATTGTTAATACTGAAATAAATTTAATACTTATGATCCATCAGCTTTGGCCTGCAACCAGACCACAAGAAGAGCTGCCTCCAGTGATGGGCCACTGCCATCACCAGCTGGAGGCGCATACGTATATATGAGACTTTTTTTCCCTTCTTCTTTCTTGCTTTGTACCTTTCCTGATTACATATTTTACAATTTCTAAGATTGATATCTTCTTTCCAAAACAACATGCAACCATTTAAATATGTTTTTGTTTTTTGATACGGTAAATCAAAAGTCGACATAAGTTTTTTCACATCATAATGATTTTCGCACATTAAATTATCGGGAGGCATATGCCGCTTCACAGCTTGTACAACAGCTGTAAATCCAGCTTCTGTGAGGTTGTATTTAGATTTCATCGCAATGTACTCTGCGGTTACTGATAATTGGGTGCCGCTTGTACAACCTTCCTAAAGGGGTTTCTTCGCGGAATCCAATAAATCATAAAAAAAAATTGCTCCAATATTTGGTTCTTCTTCAACATTAACATTGTCATCAACAAATTGAGAAGTAGGGAACATTGAACGTGCTGCATCTTCAACCATATGTTCTATGAGATTCGTCGTAACAATTTCATTAATCACTGCCTCCTCTGACTGTACAGGATTAGGTGCTACAAGTTCTCCATGACGATTCCATACCAAAGAGTTCGGCACGAAATCATACTGACACAAATGAACTCTAACCATATCTGGTATCAAATGCTTCAACAATTTGCACCTACTAAATGGACAACGGATTTCTTCGTCGTTTCCATTATTACTTAAAGCGAAATCAATAAATATGTGTACACCATTATTAAAATGTTCACTTATTGAGCCTCCAATTTTCCTTAGTTGTTGATACATCCAGCTTCGATCAATAAAATAATTGATCATCTCTCCTACTAATTAAAAAATACGATATAAATTAAAACCACATTGACAATTTATTTTTCAATACAATTTTACAGTTTAATATTTTATATTAATTGAACATTGACACTTTGTTGTTGGGTCATCCTACTTCCTATTACAAACACAGTAACGTAATTAAATCTCGTAAATCATTTCATTCAAACGATTCAACAAAATTTCGACAGCACTTCCCTTTTGTTCCCTGAGTCATACACAATTGCATGTACACAGGAACATAAAGGAAGCGCTATTGAAATTTTGTGAACCGTTTAAAATGAAATGATTTACGAGATGTAATTACGTTACTGTGTTTGTAACTTGTCCAATACAGGGGCAAATCCAACAAATATTGTATATGATGAATATAGATGTCCGTTCTGTGACAAAAAACGAATATACACATAACGATCATATACAATACTTATCAGACGGGGCCAAAAAACACTCTAAGGGTTTTATGAATAAAGTATATTACATATTTCATATTTTTTTTAAAAAATGGCTTTCCACGTTTAAATTAAATTGATTAACATTTAACTTAAGTTAAACTACCGCATACGATCGTTTATCATATACGCACATGTTTAAAATTTTAATTAACTAACCGTGCATTATATAAAATTAATTATCGTTTTCGACATTTTAGAAAACGCATAACCTAAATTATGCTCATCCACACTAAATAACCCAAGTAAGGCGTAAAAGCACTAAATTATTCAACTAATGCACACTAATTTCATATCGTACAAACTAAACAAGTTAGTATTCAACACTTATAGGATAATAATAGTAACTAACATTTAATAAACAATACTACACAATCAATGAGATAATATAGACAATTAAACAAACAAATTAACCCTAAATTAACAAATTCATGAAATTAGGGTTTATGAATAATACCTAAAATAGAGGAGATTAGGGGTTTGGAGGAGATGGGATTCTGAATTGACAAAGAAGGAGGCGATTTCGGCAGAATTTCGAGCGTTGAAGGTGGAGATGGTCGAAGAAGGTTTGGTGATTTTGGGAGCAATTGTAATGTTATGGTTCGTCCTGGGGAAGAAGATAATCACGATTTTCCGACAGCTACCAACGACCGCAAACTGCAATATTCTAACGGCTTCCGATGGTTAATTATTTTATTTGTAACAAAGTCCAGAATATACTAGCCATTGGAAACCATCAGAATTTAGCCGTCGGCGGCCGTCGGTACCTGTTGTCGGAATATACTGTTGTTCTTGTAGTGTAGGAAATAGAACATTTAAGTGTGCTTTCATAGGTTATTCTCTCAATAGTATAACTTATCATTTCATTATCCTTGATACTTTTGAACTAATTGAGTCTGTAGATGTAGAATTTTTTGAAAATAAGTATATAGCCAAACATCAAACTACCAAGAATCCATTGACATCATCTAGTTCAGAACATATTGAAACTAATGATAACAATGATGAAGATTATACTTCTTCTCAAAACAAGGAGAATGTTTCAGTACCTTAAGAAGATACTGAACGAAGGAAAAGTAAAAGAGCAAGGATAGAAAAAGACTATGGTCTTGACTTCATTACGTATCTTGTAGAAGGAAGTAAGAATGAAATTCTTAACATCGCTAGATACGTAATGAATGTTAATGAGATCTGAAAACTTATTCTGAAGCTATGAGTTCTAGAGATGCTATTTTTTGGAAAAAATCTATCACTGATGAAATGAATTCAATTTTGGTAAACCAAACTTGGATTTTGACTGATTTACCTCCTGGTACTAAACTAATAGGATGTAAATGGATATTAAAGAAAAAGTTGAATACTAATGGATCCATTGATAAATTTAAAGCCAAATTAGTAGTAAGGGTAATAAGCAAAGATATGGAGTGGATTATTTTGAAACACATGCTCCAGTTGCTTGCATATCTTTGATTCGTTGTTTGATAGCACTTGCATCCATTCATAAACTTGTAATACACCAAATAGATGTGAAAATCGCTTTTCTAAATGGTGATTTAGAAGAGAGATATACATGGAACAACCTGAGGGTTTTATAAATCTAGGCCAAGAAAAGAAAGTTTGACAACTGATGAAATCTCTTTATGGTCTGAAGCAAGCACCCATGCAATGGCATGAGAAGTTTGATAAAGTAGCATTATCACAAGGCTTCATTGTTAATGATGCTGATAAATGTATTTATAGCAAATCGGATGAAACCGGTTGTATTATAATATTTTATACATTGATGACATGTTAATATTTAAGACTAATATATCTTGTGTGAAAAAACTAAGAAGCTTCTATCCTCTAAATTTGATATGAAAGATCAAGGAGAGGCTGATGTAATTTTAAAGATCAAAATCTTGAGTAAAGAGGAAGAGTTGGTACTAACTCAATCTCATTATATTGAGAAGTTCCTTAAGAAGTATGGTCATTACAATGACAAACTAGCAGCAACTCTTTAGATCCGAGTATTAAGTTAGTGAAGAATACTAAACGTACAATATCCCAACTTGAATATTCCAGTATTATTGGTAGTCTAACGTATGCTATGCATTCCACTAGACCGGATATAGCGCATTCTTTAAGCCTGTTGTGTCGATTTACGAGTAATCCAAGTTATGAACATTGAAAAGGTGTCTCTAGAGTTCTAGCTTATTTAAAGGACACTTTAAACCATGGTCTATCTTATAGAGGATATCTTGCTGTATTTGAAGGATATAGTGATGCAACGTGGAACAATGTAGAATCCAAGTCTACGAGTGGATGGATTTTCACATTAGTAGGTGTATGTTTGTCTTGGTGCTCCAAGAAACAGACCTGTATGTCTGACTCAACAATGTTATCAGAATTGATTGCATTAGCAGATGCAAGAAAGGAGGCGGAATGGCTTAGGAATTTATTAATAGAAATTCCTTTATGGAAGAAGCCATCACTAGCAGTCTTGATTAACTGTGATAATCAGACTACGATATATAATATTTCCAATAAAACATATAACGGAAAGTTTAGACATGTAAGTCTTAGACATCAGATGATAAGACAATTACTCAAATGAGGAGTAATCAAGGTCGATTACATAGAAACAAAGAAATACTTGGCTGACCCATTTACTAAGAGTCTTCAAAAGGCTATGGTTTCTATAAAATCGAAAGAAATTAGGCTAAGGTTTGTGAATGAAGATTGATCATTCTTAACAGAAACCCAACTTATATTTTGAAAAGGATCGACAAAGTTCAATGGGTACCAACAAGTTAAGAGAATGATTATGGAACACTAAAACTAATTGCCCATCATTAGTGGTGGATTCTGCATGAAAGATGATGAATGAAGATCCTTAATAAGTCTAGTTAAAATCACAAGGTGTATCGCAGAAACACCTTAAAGGGACTTACCTGTATGAGTATGGAAATCATACCGTTTTCTAAGAAAGTAAGACCGGATTTTGAAGTAGACTCATGAATTCATGATTTGAACACATGACCATTAATGTGCTGAACAAACAGACACTCTATATACAGAAATTAGTATGTGTGATTGTTCCGGTACTATCAAAAGTGGTACTTGGTTCAAGATATGTTCACCAGAGCCCTCGATAGAACTTTGAACGGTTTGTACTAAGTGAAGGTTCAAATCCAAAACATACCTATCATTTATGTATTGATTTCCATGATGATGCAATACTTGATTTTGGAACTACGTTGGCTTGATCCCACTTGGGTACGTAGGCGGTCACTCTAGTGATGCAGCCGTCTACTTTGAAATTATTGTAAATTTTCAAAATTGATTTTGGACATTGGGGTTTGTTTTAAAGAAGAAGAAGAGAAAGGAAAGTAGTCCCACATCATGGGATATAAGGAACTATATTTGTTTAAATATAGGTTTCTCAAGAGAATGTTGAACCCTTTGAATACCCAAATGTTTGCTCTATTGTGAGAAGGGAAGCCATGCATAACCACCACATGCACATGTGTCGCCGCTTTAGTCCATCTGCCTGACCGACTGAACCGGGCCGGTTTGGGTTTGGGTCACAAAATTATTTTTGAGCTAGATTTAAATGGGCAAAACTAGCGGGAGACATGACCATTAGAATGGTGGGAAATTTGTATTCAAATGAATAGATGCGTGCGGGAGACATGACTATTGCATACGAATGGACGCCTCTTCTCACAACGAAAAGGCACCTCTCTGCGACTACAAACAGCAATACGAATGTATCAAAAACTCGTGCTGTCACTAACTCAAGCAACACGAAAAATGGAGAACGGGCTTAGACTATTAACCCCGACTAAGCTTCTTCAATATTCTATCATTTTGGACTATCGCAAAGTTCGGGGAGAGCCTCCGATGATAAAGTACAACGCTCGAGGCGAAAGCTCGTTGGTAATGGGCAAACCCGAATCTTTTACATTTAACTCCCCCGTTCAGCTCTAGATACCTGGTAAGATATCATTACATCCATTCGAAATATAATGTAATACAACCTAATATGCTTATTCTCTTGATTCGGGTTCATTTGCTTTGGTAGTTGCTCCTATAAAGAGGAAAGCCATAATTGATGCTCCCAAAGACAAGTCGGACAAAAATGACACTTCTGCCTTGGTTCAGGCTCCCAAACCTCAATCTCTTAAGGATGCTATCTCTAGTTCATTCACTCTTGCTAAAAGGAACTAAGTGATAGTTCTGATGCTGCACCTACCTCGGTAATAAGGCTAAAATTGGGGATGTGCATTTTCTTGTTATTATTGAAGAGGAAGAGTTAGTCGGTATTGATTCAAATCTCGAGACCTCAAACCTTAACATTGCTGGAGATGAGGCTAATCTTAATGCTGCTAGAGATGAGGCCCAACAGGTGGTTGAAGTAGAGCAATCTCAGGACCCACTTCTCTATATTACTTTCTCAGACTCTCCTGAAACTCTGAAGAGTATTTGTGAGGATCTTGGATTTTCTCTTACATTGGAGGATCCCCCTCCTTCTATGTCTCAATAGTTAACTCCTTTTAGTAAGTTTGACGACCTTCTGTAACTGGTCATCCAATCTCCTTCTTTTGCCGCTCTCAAGCCAGTACAACCTTCCTTCTACACTCAAAACCATCGATTCGCCCTTCTTAAGCAGCACTTATTGGTATATACCCTTCTTGTTTAACCTCTTTAAGCTCTTAATATTTCACATATAACATTTTGGTTCGGGTTTTGTTACTCGTTACAGGTTGCCAAACATTTGTTTTCGCTTTAAGAAGAAGCTTCGCGATCGTCTAGCGAGATATCAAAACTTAAGGAGCAAAACGCCTTGCTCAACAACTTAATCATTGATTTAACCACAGCGAGAGATGAAGCCGTGAAGGAAAAAAAGCAAAGCTGGCTACTTCTCTGAAGGAAACAAAAGCTTTACATCTTAAAGAAAAGAATAATAAACAGATTTCAGATGACAGAATCAAGGCTCTAGAGTTAACGCTTGTGAAGGCTGAAATGAAGGAGGTCAAGCTTGTAGCGGAGAATGCATCTCTCGAGAAAAAGCTGAAGAAGAAAATAGTTCTTTTAGATAAGTCAGCCGGCAAAATTATAGATGAAAAACAGAAGGTGGGTCATTTCCTTAGCAAACCCCTCGATTCCATCATCGAGAGTTCTCATGAGAAGGCACTCTTTATCGCATATGTTGACAATGCCCACAAATGTCCGGATTTTGGGTTCCCTTCTCTCCCTCCAGCATGGAACAAAAAGTTTATGGAAAAATTCGAAGCGATGTCGAATAAATCTCAAGCATCTGGAGAAGGTCCCTCCGAGAAAGAGGAAGGGATTGACACCGCAAAGCTACTGACTTTCGATGATCCTTTGGCTAATGAGGAGACAGAGTCTGATGAGGAAGAGAAGGATGATGATGAGAGCAGAGATGGGGATGATCATAAAAATTATGGTCCTGGCGATGATAATGATGACAATGGTGGAGGTGATGGAAAGAGGCTTTTCGGACAGCCAGATGATAAGGATGATTTTAGTGATGCCAGTCGGGATTCAATTGTCCAAGATGCAGAAACTACTGATATGCCTAATCCTTCGAAAGATTCTCCTAAGAAGGTCAATGCTTCATAAAGCCAAAAATCCACATAGAGAAATTTTTTCGTCATCTTCAGTTTTGCTCTACCAGGTATGGATCTCTTTATCCAAATGCCTCAAGTTATCAAGTAACTTTTAATTAATACATCAATTGTTTTAGTTAAGGAGAAAATCGAAATACCATTATGATATTGTGCTCCAAAAAAATACAGATGGATATAGTTCGATTAAACGGGGAATTGGACATGCAATTGAAAGAGCATAATGAATTATCTGAAAAGTACAAGAAGCTTGCCAAGAGTACATCGAAATTAAGATATTTCAAAGAAAGGGAAGTCGCTCCCCGGATGAAACGGGCACGCCATCATCAAGAAAAACTCTTGGCGGAGAATACTGAGCTAATGACCCTTTTCTGGATGTTAATTGACGATAGGAATGCATTGGAAGAGTTTCTCTACAAAGCTTATTCGAGAGATAAATTTGTTGACTTCTCATATTTAGGCGACAACTATGGAGGTTTGCTTAGACGTTTTCATCATAGAGACCTGGATGAACATAGGTACAATCCACATCCTGGGATGTGCTGGAATTTACCTAGAGTTGCCCCTATTCCTCTTTCTTCTCGTCCTCTTTTCCTCTAAAAACTTAGATATAGTAGGAAGAGATTCATTTCTGAAGTTTATAAGAAATCAATTTTGTACGAACCCGAATGATTGTATAATTGTAATATGCAACTTGGTTTACTTATGGACTTTATTGTTTTAGTCTTCTTCTCCTTAGTCTAATTTTAGCACATTGTACAGACGATAGATTTATCAAGCAGTCCGGTCCCCAAGGAATTCTTGAGTAAGTTTGTCAAGTTAAAGAGATTTTAAGGAGAAATCTTCGATTCTTAAAACATCACAACTGACGAGACACTGCTTCCTTAGGGATTTACAAGAAGTTTACATGCGGTTTCCCAGTTCACGTTTTTACTTTTTGGATGATGAAAAGGACAAGTTACTTAGCGAAATTCAATCCTACCACACAAAATTAATATGTGGTCATAACAGCCCTTCAGTTGGGGAATGAGATTATCATCGGCTCCTTCCCGTTTACACCCCGAAAGGAATTAAGGCTTCCTTTAATTCTACACTCATTTTATCGACTAGGCCAATTAAAAAGGCCAAAACCGCCATTTCGAAGCTTTAGGAATAAATTAAATGTTTAAAAATAAAGTATTGATGTATTTTAAACTTCCTTTTTGTCAGTAAAAAATTTCATTGTTAAATGAAAGAACTTATTATTTTTCTTTATGTATTGATCTTTGTTTCACTTATTCTTAGTAAGAAACACAATTAGAGCATTTATTTGATCCACTAGATGCTTTCTCACGAGTTGTAGAAATCAAAGATAGATTGTTAGTAGATATTGAGAAGAAGAAATCTTCCCAAGACGGTTCAGCTTTACTATTTCCAAATAATCCAGTGGCGCAAAAATGGCACAGGAAATACTTCCAATTGAGAGTGATTTTTAAAGGTATGAAAGAGCGAACTTTCAGCTTGGAAGGAGAAATGAAGAAGAAGGATAAAGGAGTTCAACCATTGATAGATAGGATTGAATCATTCTTAGAATCTAAGTCTCTAGTTGACTTTGACGCTCAAATAGCTAAATTGCATCAACAAATAAACGATCTTGAAGTGGAAGTAATGAAAAGCAAAGTCTACAATCATTCATTAGAGCTTATTGCAAGTGAAAGCGAAGTTGGTCTCCTACTCCTACTCTCGAGAGAATGATCAGGTCTCGATCTCTGGTTAGCCAAGAATTCCCTACTTTATTAAATCCACCTCTGGCTTAAGCGATGACACAATCTCAAATTGGAGTAGAAAAGTTAAATTTTAATGTATGCAACACTTTAGCATGAAATGGGATGAAAAAGTATTTCAACGTATCAATGAATATGAAAGCAAAATTCAAGGGCTTGAGCGTGAAAAATACACTCTTAAACAAAAGATCGAAGAATTAAAGAGTATGATTCAAACTTTACGAGGAGCCAATAAGACTCTCCAGCACGCTTTGGAAATTCAAATTGATTTAGTTGATGATGCAAACTTTGTTCAAAGAAAGGAAAAGAAAAATCAAATAACTTCTGGATGTGGCCATTTGCACACCACTGATCCTTTAATTGCCAAGGACTTAGATAAGCTAGCACGGAACCTTGAGCCTTAGCTAAGATTTGCTTTGAACATATTCTTTTACCTGCCTTATTTTTGTACCTATAATTTTGTATGTAATATATTAGTTATAACGAACTTGTATTGGAATGAAAGTTATCTCAAATGTAAAGTATGTGGCTTTGAATCGAATTGTCTGATTATCTTGCTTTTTGTGCTTTGAGTTGTTAATGTCTAGATCAACATTCTGCTCGTTAAAATAACTGAAAACCCAACTAACTGAAATTTGTATTTAGAATTTGCTTTCTCAAAAAAGACCATGAAACACGTTGGATAGTTAATAATAGAAAACCAGAAATCTATCTGATGGAAAAAGACCAAAATTCATATTCGATAATAAAAGACCAAAAATTCATAATAGAGGACCAGAAATTCTTATCGGGCAATAATAGAAGATCATTAATTCATATTTGGCAATAGTAGAAGACCAGAAATCTGCATCCGTCAATATTAATTGAAGACCAAAAATCCATATATGGCAATAACAATAGAAAACCATAAATCCACATCTAGGAATAATAATAGAAGATCAAAAATTCATATCTGGCAATAGTAATAAAAGACCAGAAATCCATATCTGACAATAATATAAGACCAGAAATCTACACCTGGCAATAATAATAGAAGACCAGAAATCCGCAATTGGCAATTATAACAGAAGACCAGAAATCCATATCTGGCAATAATAGAAGACCACAAATCCTTATCAGGTAGCTGAAAATTGCATTTGTTGGGAAGCATAAATAACCCATATTTGATAGATTTTCCTTTAGAAGGTTTGTTTGATTCGAAGCACCACTTGGCTCGTATTTTAATAAATCTTCCTCTAAAGACTGATTGATTTGGAGCACTTCTTGGCTCGGATTTTGATAGAGCTTCCTCTAGAAGATTGATTTGTTTGGCACCATCTTAGATTATGATCACTACTTGGATCAGACCTCTTATCAATGTCTTAGATGATGATTTAGGTCTATCGTCCAGTGTGTTTGGTTTGTTATCTTGAGAAAAACCAAAGACTTACCCAACCTCCTTCTAGGAGGCGCTTCAGTGAGGCCTTTGATGACGACACTGAAGGCTTGTTCGGTGCTTTGGACGGCCCAAAGACTTACCCGTCCTCCTTTTAGGAGGCGCTTTAGTGAGGCCTTTGATGACGGCACTAAAGGCTGAGTCGGTGCTTTAGCGAGGCCTTTGATGACGATACTAAAGGCTTACTCCATCCACCCTCTAGGAGGTGCTTCAACGAGGCCTTTAATGACGGCGCTAAAGGCTTGGTCGGTGCTTTAGTAAGGCCTTTGATGGCGGCACTAAAGACTTACTATGTCCTCCCTCTATGAGGTGTTTCAGTGAGGCCTTTGATGGTGGCATTGAGGACTTTTATAAGGCCTTTGATGGCCATATTCCTTAACCATTTAGATTCACGTATTTGAAGAACCTTCCATTATTGTAAACTTGTTTAACATCTCTTTACAAATTCGTTGAGTTTTCCTTGCCCTAGAAAATTAATGATCATCCCTTCTAGGCTCCTGCATTGGTTGATGTCATGGTCGTTTGCAAGATAATAATGACAATATGATCCTTCATGATTTTGTTCGAACTTTGGTCTCCTCTTTTGTGAATGCCAATAGTTAAGCTCATCTTTAGTCAAGAAATAGATGTTTTCCATAGAAGGGGTGAGAGTGCAACCTACTAGAATTCGAGATTTAGAAGCTATCCCTTTTAGCTGATGCTTAGCTCTTTTATTGCTTACATTAAGTTCCTTGGTTTCCATAACAAGCTTCCTTTTCAAAGAATTTCGAGTTTCATTTTGTCCTTGGGAGTGGCTAAGAATATTTTCTTACTTTCTAGTAAATCGTTCGAAACCCTTTGTCACTTCTCTTTCGAAAATGGTCCTCCCTCTTTAAGTTGAATCTCATTTTTTATTCTTGAGAAGACATTATCTCTCTTGCACTTTTTTCCTAGGGCAAAAATCGATAATGGCCCTAGAAGGAACGGATTCAAGCTCCATTTATCTAAGTTATAAGATGTTGCATGTCTTTTCTTATTTTCATGATCTGTAGTGCCTTGATTCTTAACATATGTTCATCGTGAAGCGGGGGTCATTAGTGACTGGGTAAGTGGGCCTAGTTGTTCGAGGCTCAGAGGATTGTTGTTCATACATCTTAACACTGCTGATTAGCATGACTAATTAAAGCTTTAATTGATGCAGTCAAAGGTAGGTTGGTTTGAATGAGATATGCTTGGTAGGGTAAGTTCATTAAACCCTAAATATGCAGTTTATGGTAGTTCTACTTATGGTTTTAACAAAGTCGAAAGTTTGAACCCTCCTTCTAGCGTTAAAATGTTAACGAATAAATTTGCTCAACCTAAAAGTGATTAGAAAATAGAGTTAACCAATGAGAGGCCTTATCGAGGCTATTCGAAGTCACTAGAATGAAGTGTTAAATATTGTTGAAGTCATAGGTTGAAGTAGGTTCCAAGTCCATAATAGTTTTTGTATTGTCAACATTATCACTTCGAATATCATAAATAATTCAAATCAATATGCAATATGCAAGGCAATGTTCAAGTCTTAATTAAAAGTCAATCAAGTATGCAAGTCACAAGTTCAAATCGTGTCAATAGGCTATGCAATTGTTTAATATTCGATTCATTATGTGTACAAGGTTCAAGTATTACAATCGGAAAAATTCCCAAATTGATTTAGGTTTTTCAAAGTTGAAAATGTAAGGAATGGGAAGAGAATGAAATTTGTCCCCCAAAACGGCATCCCTGGGTCTTTATTTATAGAGGAAGAAATGCAGCCTGGTAGTTTTCTTTGGCTCTCTTGGCTTCGGCGATCTTGGAGTTGACATGCTTGACTTTGGCAGTCGTAAGTGTTGAACACTGCTGGGCTTCGTCTTCATTCCTTTGATAAAAGTACACGGCAACAATGAACTATGGTATTAGCGGCTTTTATCATGATAGTCGACGTCCTTCATAAGTGGGCGATGATACCGGCTTGAATCAATGCAAGTATGAGGCAATGGTAATCATAAGGCAATATTGACGGCTTTATGGATATTGATGGCGTTCAACATCAACATCGCTTGGCAGAGGCACGTGGCGTCCTCCAAATGTCATATGGAAGTCATCGACATTGATGCCATCTTAGGTTCTTGGACTTGTTGATGATATACGATGTCAATGTTGATGATGGTCGACATCGTTGGTGTTGATAACCTTCTGCATTTAAGCCCTCTTAATTGATCATCGATGACATTAGTTAAAAGCAATGAAGAGCGGCGTCACTTAATATCCCCTCGACGTTGATGATTCTTGGTGTCATTGTAGGGTAATAACCTCGAAGTGCTATGAAATGTAGTGCTGCTTTAATGTAATGCTAATATCTTTTGTGGTGGTTTGTCTTGATTACAATAGGTAAATAGCGACGCCACCAGAGTGCCTCATCAATGAGATTTAATATGGGTTGTATCGACACTCATTGATGGCTTACGATGTTGATCATTTATGATACTGACTAGGTTTGGCATCATTGTCCCTTTCATTACTTCCAACGTGGTCCATGACCTTCTATTGATGAAGTGTGGCACACTACTTCTTCGATGCTAATCACATGTCTTCGATGATAACGATGAAGATAACACTTTCATTAACATCGGTATTTATTGTTTTTGGCACTGCTTATTATCGTGGTCAAATTGCACTTCGAACTCCTTCGACAACAATTATAGTAGTAACAGATACAAAGTGAAAAAAATTCGCTCAATGCAAAAATACTTATATATTTTTTCTGATTAGATGGATCAATACCGATCCAAATGGTTCAATACCGGCCCATCAATAATGGGTTTTCACTAAAAAAAATTGAAAAATAAAAACGGAATTCTACGTAACCATGGATTGGAACAACTTTCAAAGATTATCAACGATGATCAAAGACTTTAGGCAGAAGATTTCAACATTCATATACGCCGAGAAGACGTAACTCAAAAACTGTTTGAAATGGAGTACCGATATTCTCAGTGAAGATGTAACATTTCACAGAGACAATTCGAGTGACAAAAGTGTCTGTGTAGATCTGGATTCAATCACTTGTCTCAATTCAAAGCATGCTTTATGTTCACAAAAGCATACTTTATGGCACAAGTGGTATTCGGTGTGTAACCCAAGTGACACTTTGATGGAATTGGACTGTAAAATAATGAAGGAATGGATCAAGACTAAAAGAAGACCAAATATGGAGTGCTAGAGGATTTCGAAGGAGGTTTTGACTAACTTCATGGATCAGTACTAATGCATGGATGGATCAATACCGATCCATTAAAAGTCGAAGAAAAATATATTTTGGCTTATATTATAGATTTATATATTATTTTGTGGAAAAAGACAAGTTTTGAATATGGAGGATGAATCGATACCGATCCACCAAAATAACAATTTTGCCCCTATAGACCAAAGCTTGTAAACTTGAGCAAATTTGGAAGAAAAATAAAGGATTTTGTCAAAGACATGTATCGATACTGATCCATCAAATCTATGAGTTTTGGCTATTTTGACATGTTCTTCATCTTGACTTCTCGAATCTGACTATTTGGGTGATTCAAAGCTAAACCTGACAATTTTGACGTACGGATTCAGCTATAAATAGAAAAATCTATCATATGGAAATGAACTTTTGGCAAAACTACTCGACTTTTGATCTTTCTACTAAAGAATTGATGCCAAATTTAAAATTAATCAACAGTAACTTCAGAATTGCATTGTAATTTGATTGTAGCTATACAAAGTAATCAATAGCAATCTGTAAAGTGAACGTAAGTCAGAGATTAGCCGAACCACTATTAAAATTCTTTTGTGTTTTCTCTTTTTCCTACCACTTTCCAAGGGCGGCCCTTGGACTGGGCAAAGCGGGCGACAGCCCAGGGCCCAGTATTAAATGAGGTCCAATTATTTTGGGATTTTGTAATTGTTTAAATGAGTAAATTAAAATCAATCTAAAGCTTATGTAAACATATTTATTGATTAAATTGACAGACAAACAAATTAATAACTGCACATCTTTTCAGAAAAATCCTTGTTTTCTATGATCTATATTAAAAATATTGTATTCTTCCTTAGACATTCATTATTGTGTTCTTCATTTTATGGTTTGTCATTAATAAATTATCATGTTTAAAATCACATACCAACAACTTGCAATTATCAATCAAGTTTGAGAACAAATCTTCATAAATCAGCAAATCTGATCATACTTTTCAGTATTCCTACTTTGTCTACAGGTTTATTTCTTATTCTTAATTTCTTTATCAATTATCTTAATATCTAACCATTTGTTTTAGTTTGATTGTAACTTTTCAACACAAAACAATGTTTTTCTGATTTTGTATTTGTGAATTATTTTATGGATTTTGAACTTTCGGTTATTAGATTATGATCTGTGACATTATTAGTGATATGATTGATTAATTTACAATACAATAATACAGTCCTTTTTTAGATTAAAAAGAATGAGGTATTCTTAGGTCTAAAGGCAATTTTGTTCCATATCCATATGGTTTTTCTCTTCCAAATTATTTAAACATTTTCCACTGATGAAGTTAAGAAAAAAAATATACAAAAGAATGTTTAAATTTCTTAACTTGAATAGCTAAGGTATCATGTAATAACAAACATAAAGAGGATATAAACTAATACACTAATGATTTGCTATTTAGGATATTCTAATATCATATAGAATAATCCTTATAGCAACAGGTTATTCTCGAGGGAGAGAGAAAAACAGAGAAGAAAAATCCTTATAGAAATAAGTTTAAATCGTTATTTTGTCTAGGGCTCAAAATAACCTTGGGCCAGCCCTGCTACTTTCTTATTAATTTATGTTCAATCATTTTGGGGTATTAAACCAACTTTTTAGCTATGTAAATTGTGTTTAAATTTAGTTAGCTTTTACTGTGGTTCCTAATTTGTGATTCTAGCATAATCCAAAGTTACATATTAAGCATTCTCCTTAAACTCACAAATATGAGCCAATACCTTCTTCTAGTATATATTTAATAAAAGAAAAGATTTACCCATGATATCCGACCATTTGACTACAAATTTTGATATTTGACATTTTGTATACATAGTATATGTTTCTTCCAATTTTTAAATATATTCATGTAGGTTATGATATCCTACGTAACTAATTAAATGTTATTGATTGTGTAGATGCAAATCAACATTATTATATATTTGAATGTGATGACTAGACAAGACAAATTATCAAACAAAATCAAGCACTTAATCTGTTAAATTCAACAAATTTGTTGACCATTTTCAACTGTAATCTAGAAAAAACTTGAAACGTTGGGTGATCTACATTTTTTCATATGGACAATTTATTCAAACAATCGTAATTATTTAGGTCTATTTACACGTCTGCAAATCAGTAGGATGAATTATAAAGTCGTGGGATATAACGGTAACTGATTCATGTATACTCATTATAATTGTTTGACTAGAAATAACTTCGAGCAAATTAGATGGTCCTTACCTCATGTATCCAATCTATTGCTTTTACCCATCAATAAGAATGGAGCATGTGAAATCAGTTGCAAGTTGCAACAATCCCATTTGCCTTCATATTCTCAAACCAAGAAACAACTTCTTGTGATGAATGAGATTTAGATTCAAACAATGCTTTGATGATCTGATGCGTAACCATAGTAGGCAGTAGGCACATATCTGAATTTATCCATTTATTCATACGATTGTTCATGAGCACTGTATCGGGTTTCACACCAACAATGCATCATCAACTTGACCACATTGACCAAGACTCTTGATTAAGTCGGTGTAAGTGTGTACATTTGGAATGCAATAATGGTTTTACACTACGTCACGAACCAAGCGGAGAAGCCGTTGATGATCATCTGACTACTTGCTCGATTAGAAACTTGAGTGATAAGTGTATTGGTCAATTGATCAAACATGTTGTATGCATTAAGTATTAGTGTGTCAGGTGTTTATGTTCAGGCCCTTGTGTGTGTAGTATACACCGTTACTTTGAGAATGAATTTTTAAAAAAACTAATTACCTCCAGAATCATTTTCTTCTACTCCTGAATCATTGTCTTCTACTTCCCCTCCAGATTTCTAATTCCCCTTCACCTTATATCTTATATCGTGATGGCCAAAACCAAGAAATCCGATGTGCTACTATCACATTTCATCAAATAAAGCAAAAGCTTTATCAATTTTTCTCGATTTTAAAAATAAGCTCATCAGAGTAGTATATTTTTTTGCAATTGGTTGCATGTTTTTCTCATTTGTCTCTTCAAACAACCTAATAGCTGAACCTTCACGTCCTAATTTGGTAAAAGTAGAAATAAGAGCATTGTAAGTTGTGTTTGGAAAATAGTTTCCCTCATTGCACATTTCATTGTATACTTCGTGCACCTTCTCATATGACCCTCTTGCATCAGCATAATTATTATGCTATTGTAAGCATTTGAAATAGGTTGGCATTTCTTATTCTTTATTAAGTAAAACATTGAGCGTGCTTTGTTTACCATCTTTGTCGTACGTAGAATCCTTATTATCTCAGATAATTCTAATTTCTACATGTGATACAATACAACGGCTTTTAACCATTTTTATCAATAATTGGTTTGAAAGCGCAAACTTTTAGTTCGACCACAAATTCTAAAATTGCTCGTAATATGAAGCATAGAAAAAAATGTTAATGTGTAATTAATTTAAATAAATGCATATATATACCATATCTATATATTTATGAATTTCAAGATTATGCATTAAACTGTGAATAAACGACAATATCAAAACGAAAATGGTTTTACAATGTTGAAAACGATTTAATTAATTGATTCTGATTAATTAATTTAAACAAACTAGTGCGAACCCATGCTTCGCACACGGGTGTAGCAAAAATGTCATAGTTTCATAAACCATATTTAAATGTATAAGAATTTTAATATATTGGTAATGAAAAAACATTGTTGAACAATAGCGTTGCATTATTAACAACAATGTGCAAGGATAAAAAATGCATAGATATATTTGATTGTGATAATCATAATTAAAATTCATCGAAATAATTACAGTGAATATGTTACAATTCACAGACTATTTTAGGATAAAGTATGTATTAAAAATTTATCCGCTAATGCATATATCTAATCGCTGTGGCATATAATGCCAATTTTGCTACTTTCCCAATTGTACAGCTGGTTAAATGTACATAGATATATTGAAGTACTCATTGTGAACTGCAGACATAGATACACATAGCAAGGTGAGTCAATGGATCATCAATACCACTACCATTGTTAACTCATCTCATCATACAATTCAATCTATCATATGTGTATTATAAATGAAAATAAGAAACATAAGCCTCTAGTAGGAAAGAACATGGAAGGTTAATTTTTGGCTCTTATGGAGGAGCAAATGATATAGTTGTTTGAATGTGGCAAAATACTTCAAATTCAAAGTAACCATTCACTTTGGTGAACTAAAACCAAAATAAGATGTTTTTACTTCCTATTTAAAGTAGATCTAATCAAAAAATAATAAATTTGGTAAGGTGACATTGATATTGATGATATATCTCCAAAAAATAGTTAATTAGTTTGCTTGGTTTTAATTTACTAAAATAGTTATTCAATATGATTATATACTGTTACTTATATAAGTCGTTTAAATAGTTTTACTTTGATTAAGTTTTACCGTCTGTATATTCATTTTTAATTAAAAAACATAGTTACAAATTGATTATGCAATATATCGTTGATTTTTTTTCAATAATTTTATAAATACATCAAAAGAATAGAATCCATTATGCAATATATTATGGATTTGTTAAAATAAGTTAAAATAAGTTACAAACTGAACTTATTTTTTTAATATATAATTTTTGCGTGTGCTTTATGTATTTTATATTTGAACAAAAATTAATCCATCATTTTTGTTTACAAAAATGAGTTACATATTGATTTTTTTTAAAAGATGTAACTGTTAAGAAAACATACGAAAACGGGTACTCTTGATCAAATTTGAAGTAAATGTTTTATAAAAAAAATTACATAAATATTTATGTATATTCATTTTGAAATTAATATTTACCATTTGGTGTTATCGTTTAAAAATAAACATGGTACTTTATTTAAGCAGAGTACTCATTTAGGTGTGTTGAGGGTTCGAACCTACAACATCTAGAGCCTCAGGTTAGAGCATCATACCACTTGTACCACTTGCCACTTGAGCTAATGGTACATGGCAGCTTTTGGTGTATTTGTTTAAAAGAGGAATGATGTATAAATTAAATTTCAAGTAGTACTTTAAAGAACAACAGAAATACTTAAAAATTGAAGTGCAATAGTAACGAATAAATATATTTTTATGTAAATAAAGCTCTTATAGAAAATATCAAAATATTTATCAAAAATTAGTATATGATATTATCAAACAAAATATTCGATTAACTACTAAAAGAAATATTAAGTAAATATAAGGTATAAAACATTATAAATACAATGTCATTTTAATTGTGTTAAAAAACAATTGACTTTAATCCACTATTTCATTCCTAAATATTTTAAGTTTATAATAAAAAAATTAATAATTAACATTTTCATCATAAAGGTAATAAAATACAAAAGAAAACTATTTCAGATCAAAATATTATTTAATTTTATCCATTAATTAATCTAAATTATGCATATAAATAAGTAAAATCTAATATTAGAAAAACGTATTAATTGAAAATATTTTTTTGGGAATACAATCGAAAATATTTTTAATTTTTAAAATCATAGAATATAAATATTCAACACGTATCATAACATTTATTATCGTTCGTAGCAAAAATAAATTTTATCAATGAATAAGAATCTATTTGACATTCCAATTTTGGGAAGAAAAAATGTTATATATATTTGTAATGATATATCAATTTTGCAAAGAAGAAATGCATGTATCTTTGTTTGTAATGACATAGTGGCTTACAAAGAAAATATCTCTTTGCAATAAAATAGTTCGAAAAGAATAAATTTTCTGAACTCGAATATAAAGTAATGTAAAAGATAATTTTAAACATAATCATCGAAACTTTAAATCATATGTACTTGAATGAAAATTAATTTTACCGTTTTCGTCAATATGAACACGGTATTACACATTGTATTGTCAGTTTTTACGATTTAATAGATCAACTAATAAATATTTCTTAATTGAATTTATTTAAAAAAAATTATTGTATAGATATATGGACTTAAATATCAAAAAGTAGAAAAAAAACAAAAACCAAGCAAAATATTTGTAAATAATAGTAAAAGCTATTAAATGTAAAATGCTAGGAAAGAAAATTAATAAAATATTGTAATAACTATAATAGGGATAAAACTTAGGATTTGAAAATAAATCATCTACAAAGAATTAAAAAGAGTAAAGAAAATTCTTAGAATGAATAAAAAGGTAGAAAATTCTTCTACTTCATTATCATTTAATAGATTAGAGCATCGATGTACTTTCAATTCAGTTTTAAAAGGATTTACAAATTTTAAACTAAGATTACTGAGAAAATAACCTAGGCAGTCTAGTAATATAAGTAATATAAGATTTATTTACCAAGGAGACGTATCCGTTTGTAAGCCTATCTAACAAAATCTATTTTAATTCAATGCTTATTTCTTTTAGTATTTATCGGTGTCTCTTTAATAACATCTAAAACACATAGTTCTTCATTTTTGATTAATTTCGAATGGATGCTATGAGATATGCTAGTTAGTTATTATTAAATATTTCTTATATGTTCTATTATTCCAAAATTATATTTACAGTACGAACCCGCAACAAATCCTTTTCAATTGTAGTGGACTCACCCCCATTAATTGATTGTCGAATAAAAGTGGAATAAGAAAATCAATGAGAAGAAAAACCGACGTGAAATACGAAAAAGCCAAGATGCTCGTTTTCATAATATAGTAAATACGCTCATCCATGTTTATTTCTAGCTTATTTATGGCATTAGTAATTGAGTTACTATTAGATTCCAAGAGTTATCAAGACTAAAAATTCCAAGAGTCATCAGGACTAAAATTCTTTGAAACATTGAAGGAGGAGCATGCGAAGTTAAGTATAGAACAGAACTAAGAAACCATAGTTAAAAAACGAAAGTGGCATGAAGTCATTATAAATATCCACAATGAAATCCTACCTTTATTAGTGACTTATATGATGTCCTTTCATTGATAATTCATGTTGCTGCAAAGTTGTAGATAAAGCAATGAGTAAATTTCATAGGATCTGAAATCTACATTACCATAAAAATCTTATTTTAGTTACAACTCATTTGATAAATAATTTTAAGTTGTATGTGAAAAAGCCATTCAAAGTATTCTCAATACTCTAAAAAAAACACCATGAGTTCAAAGAGAAATGACAACAGAGTTGTTCACAACTTGGTACTCATGCAATCTCCATTCATGTACGTAAAGTATAACTTCTGGTAAACTGGGTTGTTGGGTTGCACTTTCGCGATATAACTTTTGGTAATTCTATTGAACAAATTGCTTTCACATTAATTAAAGGGAGTGATCAATAAATGGAAATGAATATTGAGCAAGATAAACAGCAAACGTACCTACAGCTAGGGGCAACATTTTCCTTCATGGTATGTATTGCTATTTTTTGTATAAAAGAATTCAATCCATTAAATGAATACATTAAACCTCATACCCTAAAATAATATGTTGTCAAGTCATAGAAAAAGATCGAGAAAAGGAACCTTGAGAGATAAACAATTAAAACTTAACAACCTATACCATGGAAACATCACAAATTTCACCATTAGAATATAATACAACTTTTCTCTTCCACGTGGACTGTGATTTTCCTTAAAACATATTATTAGAACCTCTATTGTTGGATTTTAATTACAATAACTATACAATTATGCCAAAGAACCTCTAAGCTAACTTACAGGTACATGAGTATCAAAAAGAGACAAACAAATAAGTTCAACATGAAGATACACAGTACAAAAGAGGATAAAAGTATATATATGGAGATACAAGAAGAGATATACATAATAGAGACAAGACGAAGGTGACAATTATTAGTCATAGAGTGTCATGTCTAGAGTTTACAGGTGTTAAATTCTTCTCAAAGTGGTATACACACATATACATACACATTCGAAACATTTTATAAAAGCAATAAAAGTTTTTTTTTAAAAATAATAATAATGATGATGATATATGAAGCAAGGCTCGAATTCGGGTCATTGGTGAGATAATATTTTAAATGAAAAATCAAGTTTTCAAAAATGCATGGAGCAAGACTCGAACCCGGGTCACTAGTTTAGAAAGTGAGTGCTCTAACCAAATGAGCTAAGGCAATTTTTATTCATCAATAGAATTCAGCCAACTGAACAAGGCCATTCAGTCGACTAAATTTTGTGCATTTCCACAACTTTATTTGAATATTCAGTCGACTGAATTACATGTTTTTTGCACTGTTTTCTTGCTGCATCGATTTTCAATCGATTCAGTCGGCTGAATCTTTTCATTCAGTCGGCTAAATCTTCATAACGGCTATATTTTGAAGAGACACTTCTTTTCAGCTATGACGACCCACCTTTTTGGACGGCTTAAATCGATAATAAACCACATATGTCTAACTCAACCCATTCAAAAAGGAGGATTGTCAATGGGGTAAATAAGAAAATAAGAGAAAACAAGAAAAACCAAACACAGAATTTCGCAGCGGAATGAAAAAATATAGTAATCAAACAAACAGTTCATGAAGCTGTTTTACAATATACATATGATACACAACTTTTACAATGTAATCAGAGTACAAACAACAACATACCAATATTGATGTAGTGGAATAATACTAATAATATAATATACCAAACTCTATCTTCGTCCTCCAGAAATAATGTCTCCAAACACTGAAATGCTCAGGCTGACTCAAGCGTAATGAAAAGACAAAATACTCGAGTTAGAACTAAAAGTTCTTATGTAAGTTATATCAACAACAAGTAAATATGAGTGTAATAGCTTTAGAGACGTTTACGGGATTTTACATCTCCTATCTAGTGTATAACGTGCGTGCAATAACTTAAGAGATGTTACGGGATTTTCCATCTTCTAAGGATCCGTCAAACTATCTATATGTAGTAAGATACGCTATATATGTAGTGTCTATCAGTAAAGTAAAGTATTAAAATAGCATTAAGGCTTTACATTGATCCCCCTTAACACATTTTTAAGTAGGTAGCTTATGCAGGTCCTGTAGCACAACCAGTAACGTCAGTAGCTAGTGAGTCTCCTATAGGTACCATACTAAAACAAAATCGTAGTGGTCGCGTATAAAGATAAAAGTATGACAAGGCACGTGAGGCAATTTCCAAGGTAGGATACTACCAGTTCGGGTCGTAGGGCTGGTGGTAACGAATCGTAGCCACGACCACCCACCACGTCCAACACCTCTAAAATCAAATCAAGGTGCACCAATCAAGCCAACATCAATATAGTAATATGAAGAGGTGTGTCCGCTAGGGGTAGCTAGCCCACTTGACCCTGACAAGTCGTCCTGTTTTAGTCATTTCAAATTGGCACAAGTGCCGGGGTCATCCATCATCGTTCTCTTTCTTCAAATCCAGCAAATGTTCACCAAATCCAACCACTTCATTCTGGATCATCCACCATGTACACAATTGTTAAAGTGGTTCCAATATTGGTAGAGAGTATGCCAATAAGAGGCCCCAGTCTCTTTAACAACCAAGCGTCATTTTTCACACCGGTTGGCTCTTTTACATTTCAAAGCCGATTCATATTTGATATCAAAATATCACTTCATTTCAAAATACCATATTTACTCAAAATATGTCATTTTCACTTGAAAGTATCATTCCAAATTCCAACTTAGGTTGTAACCTCATTTAACCACATTCGCATTTAAATCAACGATTTAACTATAAACATTCCAACTTTGCACAGTTTGAGATTTTAGAAATTAGTTTGAATAGTTTAAAATAGTTTAAATAGTTTAGAGATTAAAACAGTTTGATATAAAATAGTTTGAGTATTGAAAATGGTTTATATAGTAAAATAGTTTGGAAAATCAAAATAATTTGAATATTAAAAAAATAGATTTTAAACAGTTTATATTAAAATAATTTATTTTGAAAATTGTATCAAATCAAACTGTTTCCTTCCATTTCAATAATCTGGACCCATGTCCAAATTTCAAATCAACAAATTCAATTTCCAATCTTTCAATTCAATTGACTCAATTTAGATTTAATGTCAAATCAACTTGATTTCAATTTCAATTTGAATTAACTTCAATTTCGAAACGTTCATTTTTAACTTCAAATTCGATTCAATAATCCAATTCAATGATTTAAATTTCAATCCAATTTCTTATTTTAAACCACTTCAATGTATATCAATTTCATGTCCAATTTCAATTTACCGATTTAAATCTATGACGACTCGCGAATTTGTATCCTTTGAATCGATAATAAACCACACATGTCCGACCCAAAAAGCACAGAATGATGGAAAGTCATGAGAAAGAAGAGAGAGGGTGAAAAGAAAGAAAGAAGAGAGAAGAAGAATAGAGAAACGGAACCACAACAATATAGAATCTCACATCGCAGTGGAATAACATATAATATAGATGAATAATATTTACAAAAGAGAAACTGTAATACACATACATCAATCAGAGTACACAAATAAATAATTATCGACCTGGACAGTTATAACAACATGTCCTCACAAATGCTGATAATTTACAACAACAATGCAGTTGAAAATAAACAAATACATGTATACGACATGAAGATCTTCAGCTCGTCTGCTGAAGCTCCAAAAGCACCAAATCTGAACCTGTAAATATACTCGGTCTGACCCGAGCATTGAAAGGGAAGAACGTCCGGATCAGTCTGGTAAACCAGCGTGAGAAAAACACATCTCAACTGAATTTTAAAGCTTTAAGATTACCAAACTTTCTTTATCAAAATAAAAGGTATCTCGTAAGACCACATCTACACATAAACACAAACGGGTTTTTTACTTACGATAACCAAAACATTTCATATCAAATTCTCTTATATTATAATAGTGTCAATTATACAAATAATAATCAATCATAGCTGAAATTGTTACATTATTAAATTCCAGCATAATAGGTTTAAAAACAAAATGGCAGGCACGTAGTGGATATTGGATTCCATACAAATGACAAGGTAATGGACTACCTTTTCCAAACTCGGTACACCTCTAGAGGAATGTACCTAGTGTAGGATCTAGATTAACCCTAGAGGGGGGGTGAATAGGGTTATAGCAAATTTTAATGAATTAAACACGTAATCAAACTGCAGAGAAGTAAATATGCAGAAAAGTAAATCACACACAAAATTTACCCAGCTTCGGCAACCCCTGCCTACTGCTGCATTCCCAGATTTCTATTAGGATTAAACAGTATCCCGCTTACAAACAATCCTACAGACTTGCACACCCTGCTCCGCTTATAGAGCTTTGTAAACTTGCACACCGTGCTCACTGAACTAACCCTAACTAGACAATCTGACACTACCTAAACCCTAGGTCGTGATTTACCCTGTTTTAATTTGAAAAATACAAACTTAAAACCCAATGAAAAGCAAGAGCAAAATTAAATTGGAAATTTAAAACCAATTTTGCTCTAAATTAAACTCGGCCCAAAGATAAAAATAAAATAAAAGAACTAAAGCCATATAACTATTTTAATAAGGCCGGCCCCCTTAAAATATTATCGGCCCGCTTCAATTTTCTCTTTAACCCTCTATTCTTTTCTCTGGCCCGATCCCCTTTGAGGTAATGGCGATTTGTAAACTAGGGCTTCGACGATGTTTCGATTCTCTGGCGATTACGAGCTTCAGCTCCTCGAATCTCTGTCGCTGGCGAATTTGAGCTTTGGGTCCTCTTTGTTTGATTCTTGAATTAGGGCTTTGACCTTGTTCGTCTTGCTGGCGAATTGAACTTCGGCTTCGTCGATTCTCTATAGCTCTGGCTTGCGATTACCTAATCGATCTTCTATTGGCTTTGGTATGTATTTCTCTATTCTGTTCTCTGATTTAAACTTGATTGCTTTAGCTTTATGTCGGTGATGATTGGGTTTTATTTTCTCTGCTCTTCACCACGAAGTCGATGATGATTTTGGGTGGTTTATATAGGCGTCTGATTTGTATTCCTTGATCACCACATTGTTGATTCTTTCTATTTTTACACTTTCATATTTTTGGAAATATCTTTTGATCCACGGCTTCGATTTTTGAACGTTCGATCTTTTTATTTTAAACAGTCGAACCTGATACTTTCCTAATTTTAATTTTTATTGTTTCAATTCAATTGATTTTTGTAATAACCTTTTCACCACTTCGCTGACTTTTTCTTCTCTGACCTTCTGACTGTTTCTTTGTTCATGACTTTCACGTCTCTGATCATCTGACTTTTACCACTGCCTTGACATTTTGGTTACTGGTGATCTTTGACTGGTTTTCTGCCCATTCCTTATTCACTGCTATCATGTTTCCACTGTTTGTATTGATGGTGCCTTTGTTTCTCTGTTGCATTCGACTTGATAGTGTTTGTTTACTTGAACAATTGCTTATGTCTGCACACTCTTATGCTCTTGACATTGTGATGTTGAACTTTACTTGTTTGTTAAACTGTAGCCACTGTAGACATTTATTGAAGCTGCTGTGTTCATGTGCTCACTTGTACATTGTTGATCTTGTACCTGACTTTGGTTGTTGAACTTGTTTGTTCATTTCTGTAGTCACTGCACTGTTGTTTTGGTTATATGTGCATGTTGTAGCTTTGACCATTTGTAGTTCATCACTGTAGTCATTGCACTATTGCCATTGTATAGTTGTCAGTGTAGCTTGATCATTTGGGTCATTCACTTGATACTGTTTTACTTCCCTGTTGTATATCCTGTTAGTTGCATTCATTTTCTGGTTGTATTGGTATGGCATCTGATGTTCACCTCTGTTCATGTAGCTCTCTATTTACATGACTTGTTTCAGTTACACTTCATTGAGTCTTATGTGTAATTGCTGTATGTATGGTTTTGTCTTCTTTGTGCCTGACCAGTCTTGAGCTTGTGTCCACTGTCATGATCATTGGTTCAAGTACTTGAGTTGAATCCAGAAATTTGGGTTTGACCTTTTGTACTAGTGCACTTGCTTTGTTCACTGCCATATTGACTGTGATGTTATGATTGACTCTTGAGTTTGTTGTGCTCCTGTGTATATATGTTGATGGTCTTGTGGTTAGTTGCTGTCTACTCTGATTCACTCTTGTTCATGTTGATATTGCATGTTGAATCCAGTGTACATTGATGTTTTGGTCGACACCATTTGTACTTGTGTTGAATCTGATTTTGATTTGACTTTGTGCACTCGAGTTGGCGAGGCAGTGCACACGTGTATACGTGTGTACTACAGCCACTCGTAATTACCTGTCCCTGATATGAATACTGATATGCACAGATATTACACAATCAAAGATGATGACGATAACCCATATATCTGAGACAGCTTTAAAAAAACAAATTCTATATTTTTGCAAATTAAATTTGTTTCTTTTCAGATTACTGCTGTAGATTGTTAATTATACAGGTACACAGGAGACAAGACAAATACTGGAGCTGGACAATGCAGATGTAGAAAACTGAGTGTATGAGTGATGTAGTGAGGTCAGAAATGTAAATGTGAAAATCTATGAGTGAGAGTGAACTGTAAATATGAAATCAGTGTACTGTATGAAATCAGTGTATGAAGTGAAAACATTGTACTGAATAAAATATTATATTGAATAAAAATACTGTTTGAATTCGTTAAATTCTATGCAATAGTATTATTACTTCAACACGAATATTTATTCCTGTATTTGTAAAATCTGCAAACACATCTATAATTCGATATATATATTTTATTATCATCAAACACTAAACACACATCAAACAATCTCCCCCTTTTGATGATGATAAACATATATATTAATGATTTTGAAATTATAGTAGATGTGTTTAATCATGAAGTATTTAGCTCCCCCTATATGTATGCTCCCCCTACAACTGAGACCACTCCTTTTTAGAAGATTTAGGAAATTTCAGAAGAATAAGAGAATTATAGAAAAATAACTAACAGCATTTAACAAATTTGGTGTAATATTCCAAAAATACTTATTTTCTTATCAAAATCTCTTTCTTCTCCCCCTTTTGTTATCATCAAAAGACTGACAAAAAATAATGAAACAGTAGGGGAAAACAAATGGAAAAAACAAGGAAAAACCATAATATATCATAACAAGATAACAATTTCCACATTTTAGAGAATGGATCGATGTTTTGGTTTTTATATAATGAGAAGAGGGATGTTTTATTTTATTTATTAAAAAAATTTAAAAAAAAGTTTGACATTTAAGCACAAAAAAATAAGCACTTACTAACCACGCATAACCATAAGGACTTTTAAATGGGATTAGCAGTTACTCATTAGTTATCAAGCTCCATCCATGCATAACCATAAGGACTTTTAAATGAGAATGGAGTGATGATAACCTCTCATGATCCATCCATGCATAACCATAAGGACTTTTAAATGAGAATGGATGCATGAGAAATATTTTTGAAATTTTTCTTTATTTTCCTTTTTAATTTAAAAAGTAATTCACTCTTCTCATTTTTCAAAACCATTATGAATGATAGAAAGATGGTAGAAATAGAAATGATCGTGGAATAAGTTACCAAATTAATCATATTATGAAATTTCATACCAAACGTATTTCCACTACTGAATACCATATTCAAATCAATCTTTGAATGATATCCAAAACAGGTTTGAATTCTAGAAATTGAAGTTGAAAATAAATATCCAAGAATATTTCAACCAAAAATTGAAAAATGATTAGTCAATTTCCATAATCCCCAAATCCAAACGTAATCTGGAAAATCTATCTTCGGGAAGGGGTTTTGTGAAAATATCAGCAAGTTGATTCTCAGTTGAAATGAATTCAATGCAAATGTCTTCCCTAGCAATGTGATCTCTAAGAAAGTGATGTCTTACATCAATGTGTTTCGTGCGTGAATGATGAACATGATTATTAGACAAGTCTATTGCACTTTTACTATCACATTTTAATGGAACTTGTTTATAAACTAAGCCAAAATCAGAAAGAGTTTGCATCATCCATAAAATTTGAGCACAACAACTTCCTAAAGCTATATATTCTGCTTCAGTGGTGGATAATGCAACACAATTTTGTTTTCGACTAGACCATGAAACTAATGAATGTCCTAGCATGAAACATGTCCCACTAGTACTTTTCCTGTCAACCAATGAACCCGCATAATCAGCATCAGAAAAAACAACTAAATCAAAGTTTTCACAAGAAGGATACCATAGTCCAAATTTGTGTGTGTGTGAAAGATATCTTAAAATTCGTTTAGTGGCTTTCAAATGAGATTCTTTAGGGTTAGATTGAAAATGTGCACACAAACACACAGAAAACATAATATCGGGTCTAGAAGTAGTAAGATAGAGAAGTGAACCGATTATCCCTCGATATTTCTTCTTTCAAATTGATTAAGTTCAACTTTGCATCTCTCACATCCAACTTTCATTATTAGGAATCATTTCAATAAAATAAGATTCAATTTCAGAAATAAACCACTGTGACAATGAAACACACACAAACTTTTATCAAATGAAGAGCGAGTGTGTATACCTTTCGTAGGATCACAGTTAAAATATCATGATTATCTCAAAAGCAATTTGAAGTTTTCACCAATGAAGTTTCATTAATTTCAACAGTTTCTAAAAACCTTTTTATAGCATGAGTACTCAATAATTAATCAACATCATAATTTGGCCAAATAGATTAAATTCAAGAAAAAAATGGTTGGTCAGCTTTTAAGCATAAGTCATAGTCATAGATAAGAATAAATCATGTAAGATCATAGTAAGTAAGAATTTGTCAACCATCATAATTATCTCGAGTAATTCTATTAAAAGATGATTGGTTAATAATAAAAATAATCAGAATTAATACCATCAATCATAATTGGCTGATTTAATTCAGATTATGGTGCAGATTCTTACCAGTTATCTATCGTTTGAATACAACTACCTGTTTTACCTGTACGATAACCTTTCGTTGTTTGCCCATAGTGAATCTGTCATCTTTATACTAGGCTAAGGAACGTTGATTTGTCACCCGTTGTGTATCTGGAACAGCCAGAATCCAGATAACACTAATGTTGTTCCTTAGCCTGCCACCACACCTACACGGTAAAAGGTTTTTGTGACCTATTTGTTATTATAGGTCCATGGTTGTTAGTGGCAGAATAATTTTGAATAAACAATCCCTTTGGAACCCAAACTTGTTTTGTCTTTTCATTCTTGTTCCAATAGATATGAAATTTATTTGTAGAATTCTTAGGAACCCAAACTTTTATAAATTTTGTGTTCTTGTTCCTATGACTACAATTTTCAATATGATGTCCAATTATTTCATATTCAGTAAAGATACCCTTTCCTTTTGCACTATCAACTTGTGATTTTCCAAAACCTAGTCCTTTTCTGTTGTTAGCAAATAGTTGATTTCCCAACAACATATTGAATGATTTTTCTCCTCTAGAAAAGTTATTCAGTGATTTCTCAAGATCTTGGACTTTGGTTTTCAGTGTTGAGTTTTTAGACACAAGTGAGGTGCATCTATTTATAAAATCCTTTTTCCTAGTCTCAATGGTCTCTTTTAGATTCAAGTTTTCTTTTTCGAGATTCTCGAAGCTATTCTTCAGTTTTGATAATTCTGAATCTAAAGTTTTACAGTTTTTACATTCTAGGTTTTGAATTTTTTCAAGTTCAGTTTATAATCTAAAATTTTCATGAACAAGTTTTTTTCTATCCGATTTTAGTTTTTCATTTTTAGAATCAAGAGCTTCAACTGTTTTAGTAAGATCGAGGCACAAATAAACAAGGTCTTTATAAGAATAGTTTTTTACCTCATTATATTCCTCTGAGCTTGCTTCTGAATCTGATTTTCCCATAAGACACAAGTTAGCCTCCTCGGAGCTATCACTCGAAACTTCCTCTCCTTTCTCATCATCCCAAGTCACTGCAAATGCCTTCTTCTTCTTTTTCTTTCCTTTGTTGATTTTGAGAAGTGGACAATTTTGTTTGAAGTGGCCAGGCTTATTGCAGTTATAGCAGGTTAATTCGTTTTCAGAGTTGTCAGAGTCTTTTGACCTATTACCACTTGATTTCTTCTTGCGTGGCTTGAATTTTGACCATCTTCTAAAATTATTGACAGCCATTGCAAGCACTTCAATTGGATCTTCTTCATCGCTCTCTTCTCTGCTCTTCAAGGCAATTGTCTTCTTCTTTGGTTCGGAATTGATGTGTTCCTCCTTTGCTTTTAACTCAAGCTCATACGTCATCAGATTTCCGATCAAATTCTCCATGCTCAGTTTACTTAAATCTTTTGATTCTTGTATTGCCGTGACTTTTGCCTCAAAGTTCATCGGTAAAACTCGTAGTATCTTCCTCACCAGCTCTACCTTAGAGAATATCTTTCCAAGCGCTCTAGCATTGTACACCAAGGTTGAGAAGCGTCCAAACATATCCTTTATACTCTCGCCTTTGTCCATCACGAAGTTCTCGTACTCATTGCTAAACAGGGCTAGACGAGACTCCTTGACTTGAGAAGTTCCTTCGTGTGTCACCTCCAAAGTATGCCAAATTTCCTGTGCTGTTTTACAATGAGAAATTCTATTAAATTCAGTCTTATCAAGAGCACAGATCAAAGCATTCATAGCTTTAGCATTTGTAGTTTTTAATTTCTTATCGTTAGCATCCCACCTCTCCTTAGGTTTAGGAATCTCAGTATCACCAATAGTTATAGTGGGAGGTGTATAGCCAGTTTCAATAATATCCCCAACATCATAATCAACAGAACTAAGATAAATACTCATCCTAACTTTCCAGTAAGCATAATCATTCCCATTAAACATTGGTGGCCTAACAATAGATTGCCCCTCAGAAAAAGCATTATTTGATGGATTCATGACTCTAGAGTTAAAAAAAATTACCTCGCTCTGATACCACTTGTAGGATCTAGATTAACCCTAGAGGGGGGGTGAATAGGGTTATAGCAAATTTTAACGAATTAAACATGTAATCAAACTGCAGAGAAGTAAATATGCCGAAAATTAAATCACACACAAAATTTACCCAGCTTCGGCAACCCCTGCCTACTGTTGCATTCCTAGATTTCTATTAGGATTAAACAATATCCCGCTTACAAACAATCCTACAGACTCGCACACCCTGCTCCGCCTATAGAGCTTTGTAAACTCGCATACCCTACTCACTGAACTAACCCTAACTAGACAATCTGACACTACATAAACCCTAGGTCGTGATTTACCCTGTTTTAATTTGAAAAATACAAACTTAAATCCCAATGAAAAGCAAGAGCAAAATTAAATTGGAAATTTAAAACCAATTTTGCTCTAAATTAAACTCGGCCCAAAGATAAAAATAAAATAAAAGAACTAAAGCCCTATAACTATTTTAATAAGGCCGACCCCCTTAAAATATTATTCGCCCGCTTCAATTTTCTCTTTGACCCTCTATTCTTTTCTCTGGACCGATCCCCTTTGAGGTAATGGCGATTTGAAAACTAGGGCTTCGGCGATGTTTCGATTCTCTGGCGATTACGAGCTTCAGCTCCTCGAATCTCTGTCGCTGGAGAATTTGAGCTTTGGGTCCTCTTTGTTTGATTCTTGAATTAGGGCTTTGACCTTGTTCGTCTTGCTGGCGAATTGAACTTCGGCTTCGTCGATTCTCTGTAGCTCTGGCTTGCGATTACCTAATCGATCTTCTATTGGCTTTGGTATGTATTTCTCTGTTCTGTTCTCTGATTTAAACTTGATTGCTTTAGCTTTATGTCGGTGATGATTGGGTTTTGTTTTCTCTGCTCTTCACCACGAAGTCGATGATGATTTTGGGTGGTTTATATAGGTGTCTGATTTGTATTCCTTGATCACCACGTTGTTGATTCTTTCTGTTTTTACACTTTCGTATTTTTGGAAATATCTTTTGATCCACGGCTTCAATTTTTGAACGTTCGATCTTTTTATTTTAAACAGTCGAACCTGATACTTTCCTAATTTTAATTTTTAATGTTTCAATTCAATTGATTTTTGTAATAACCTTTTCACCACTTCGCTGACTTTTTCTTCTCTGACCTTCTGACTGTTTCTTTGTTCATGACTTTCACGTCTCTGATCATCTGACTTTTACCACTGCCTTGACATTTTGGTTACTGGTGATCTTTGACTGGTTTTCTACCCATTCCTTGTTCACTGCTATCATGTTTCCACTGTTTGTATTGATGGTGCCTTTGTTTCTCTGTTGCATTCGACTTGATAGTGTTTGTTTACTTGAACAATTGCTTATGTCTGCACACTCTTATGCTCTTTACATTGTGATGTTGAACTTTACTTGTTTGTTAAACTGTAGCCACTGTAGACATTTATTGAAGCTGTTGTGTTCATGTGCTCACTTGTACATTGTTGATCTTGTACCTGACTTTGGTTGTTGAACTTGTTTGTTCATTTCTGTAGTCACTGCACTGTTGTTTTGGTTATATGTGCATGTTGTAGCTTTGACCATTTGTAGTTCATCACTGTAGTCATTGCACTGTTGCCATTGTGTAGTTGTCAGTGTAGCTTGATCATTTGGGTCATTCACTTGATACTGTTTTACTTCCCTGTTGTATATCCTGTTAGTTGCATTCATTTTCTGGTTGTATTGGTATGGCATCTGATGTTCACCTCTGTTCATGTAGCCCTCTATGTATATGACTTGTTTCAGTTACACTTCATTGAGTCTTATGTGTAATTGCTGTATGTATGGTTTTGTCTTCTTTGTGCCTGACCAGTCTTGAGCTTGTGTCCACTGTCATGATTATTGGTTCAAGTACTTGAGTTGAATCCAGAAATTTGGGTTTGACCTTTTGTAATAGTGCACTTGCTTTGTTCACTGCCATATTGACTATGATGTTATGATTGACTCTTGAGTTTGTTGTGCTCCTGTGTATATATGTTGATGGTCTTGTGGTTAGTTGTTGTCTACTCTGATTCACTCTTGTTCATGTTGATATTGCATGTTGAATCCAGTGTACATTGATGTTTTGGTCGAGACCATTTGTACTTGTGTTGAATCTGATTTTGATTTGACTTTGTGCACTCGAGTTGGCGAGGCAGTGCACACGTGTATACGTGTGTACTGCAACCACTCGTAATTACCTGTCCCTGATATGAATACTGATATGCACAGATATTACACAATCAAAGATGATGACGATAACCCATATATCTGAGACAACTTTTAAAAAAACAAATTCTATATTTTTGCAAATTAAATTTGTTTCTTTTCAGATTACTGCTGTAGATTGTTAATTATACAGGTACTCAGGAGACAAGACAAATACTGGAGCTGGACAATGCAGATGCAGAAAACTGAGTGTATGAGTGATGTAGTGAGGTCAGAAATGTAAATGTGAAAATGTATGAGTGAGAGTGAACTGTAAATATGAAATCAGTGTACTGTATGAAATAAGTGTATGAACTGAAAACATTGTACTGAATAAAATATTATATTGAATAAAAATACTGTTTGAATTCGTTAAATTCTGTGCAATAGTATTATTACTTCAACACGAATATTTATTCCTGTATTTGTAAAATCTGCAAACACATCTATAATTCGATATATATATTTTTTTATCATCAAACACTAAACACACATCAAACACCTAGGGTCTAGATACTCGGCGCCTAAACCAACACAAAACCAGCCTAGCCCTTCCTGGATAGTACCGAATATGTCATCACCTCAGTCGTTACCGACCTTTAACGGGTACCCGAGTCATACATTCAACACATACTTAGACATGTGTAGAGTAAATTTAGAAGAATGATGAGATCTCCTAATGGAAGCGACCCACTTAGCCTTGCTGCTTCTACCCTGATTTAGTCATTTCCTAGGGTGTGAGGCCAAAAGGGGTATCGAATACCTTTCACATATCACATATCACATCATCTTTGAATGCCACATTGCCATTTCCGTCGACTACTAATTGCCTTCCACAAAAATACAACCCTTTAGCTCGTACGTCTTAAGGAGGATGTTAAGCTAAGAGAAGTTGTCATCTCCGCCACCACAGATGTATGTTTGTAAAAACCAATGTACGTAATCTTAGAAATGCAATGTCAAACATCCATCCATACAAGTTGTTCAGGAATAGGACAAACCGAAGGTACTTTCCTTCCACATCATATCGGGAAATCCCTAGGATTAGTAATGAATAGTCCTTGCATTGGATATTTTATAACAAAGAGACTACTACTATTATATGTATATTGGGGTTTTAACCCCAAATGATCAACAAGCAGTCCTTCACTATGAAAATCCTAAATATCAACATCATCAACAAACCTGCAAAATCGTCGCATATAGGTTGGTCCGAAGTGGTTTTCGGATAAACCGATCCTGGTCTCTTCGCACCAACAACGCGAAAGCGTTACTCAACCTCATACAGAAACCAAGTCTCGTAAACTTATCACGTTTTTAACTTTCAACTTGCTATCCTTTGGTCAAGAAGGAAGCTCGATGGATAGGAGTAATCACTCCACACTACTCGAATCAACATCCTTTACACCAAATGATAATCAAGCCTACATAGATGGCTACATACTTAGTGTACGACTAAATAGTTTCTACATCAAGTCGAGAAACTAAAATGGCCAAAAACATAATTTAGCACTAAAGCAATCACTAGGCCTGATTTATTATTCTTTTATTAATTAAATCGCTTTTCCAAATCATTTACTTCAAATTATCTTTAAAAAGATATAATTCCAAAACCATTTCAATACTTCAATATTTGGAAAACATTTCCATAAACTTATTTTAATAATAAGTGAATTCACGATTTATTTTATTATTTAACCATTCAAAATATCATTTTCCAAAACATTCATTTTAAGGATTTTTCACTTTAAAAACGTGAAAATATTTCCTTTATAAACTTTCATATTTAACTTACCAAATTAAATTGATTTCGGATTTATAAAACATTGTTTATAAATTTCATTTCTATTTTATAAAAACTTCCATTTATAAAATTCCTTTATTAACCAATTTCCCGTTTATCTCATTTATATATCAAAATCCCATTATAAGCATATTTACTTATAAATTTCTTTATTTACACATTTATTCTTTTGTAATCTCATTATTTATAAAGTCCATTATAAATTCATTTCTAAATTTCAATTGCAAATCCATTTACAAATTTGATTATAAATCCATTTCTAATATTTATAAAACACTGTTTATAAAGATCCATTTCATTAAATCTCTTTATTAATAGCATTCCTTTATAAACTTTCATTTTAACATTTATAAAACTCGTTTATAATCCCATTACTTTTATTTATAAAATATCAATTTTATAAATCTTATATATAAACCATTTATAATAAGTTCAAAAATCTCAATTTAACTTATTTTACAAAATAGTTAACTTCATATTTCAAAAAATCATATTTAAGTATATTTCTCAAAACCATAATGTGACGACCGCCCATGACCCCCGCACCGAACATAGGAATAGTGCGCTGTAAAGTGTGCCAGGCAGCCATGGACGGTTGCCAAGGTTAATTAAAACAACAGAATCTATCGTATTACTCACAGCGCATGGATAAAATACAATAGAAAGTATATATATAGTGAAGCTTTACAGAACAGAATCTCTATTAAACCTCATAATAGTTTGGTACAACATCTGAATAGTCAATACATCAAGCCTCACTACATATCACTCAGAGAATATACAAGCAGCGGAACATCCAGTACATATAGTAAGAAAATAATATGCAAGCCTTCAGCTCGTCTTCGTCATCAGCATCGTCGGAAACGAAGAACAGCACCTGTCAGCCCAAGGTAATAAGAGTAGAACATAAAACCTTGAGCCAGACAACAGTCTTAGTGAGCGGTAAATTAACTAACAACATACCAAAAGAGCATAAAGGTAAAAAGGAATAGGAATCCAAACCTCCCACTCCACCTCTTTCTACAGTGATAGCCCCCAGACACACTAAGCAGAAATAAACATAGCAAAGCAGACATTTAAATTAAAGCAATTATCACTCGAGTCAAGGTCGGTGTTTTCCAAGTACAAACCCCCAAGGCCTAAACCAAGATCAGATAAGCACCCAGAAAACATCGCTCTTGAGACCGAATGACGATACAACCAAACATCCATGACTCTGGCTATCACTGTTATCTTTGTTTCGATACCACCGTTAATTGAATGACCGACACATTCTTTCAGCCATCCGTCAAGGGTTAATGGCAACCCTGGTTCTAGACATAACTCCGCACGTCGTCGCAGCCCGTGCCTAGGACTATCGAATCTGCCCAGAGTACTCGACTACAATCATAGTCTTTAGGGACTATCGAATCTGCCCAACGTACTCTTGCTTTGAGTCTGCTAGAACCTTCAATAACGATGAAACCTCAGCCTTCTAGTCATCCTCCTCGACGACTATTTCCATACTAGCTCAAGCGCCTCTCGAGCAAACCATTATCCTCAACTCGAACCATTTCACCGAGTTATCAACATGCTTGGAATGATCCCGTCTGGATTAAACCAAGGCTATCTCACACCATGCCTCGATTCATCTCATCATAGCAAAGCCTCATCTCAACATCAACATCATCAAATCTATCCATATGAGCTTCATCATCCGCCACATATGCCACGAGCAGCTTTTCCAATTCAAGAGCCATTCCCTTAGCTTTTGAATCATCTTCGACTAACTTGTCCAAATCAAATCATCAATCAACTAATTTACAACAATCAATCAAGTCAAACATTAATCCAAGTAATCAAGCATTCAAACATGATCAAATAAACAATTATAACAATAATGGCAATCTTGTAAATAAAGAGTCCAAATCTAACAAGCATGAATTATGAGCAATATCTCTACATCTTGATGAATGAACTTACATAGGTTAACATATAGTAAAATGGATGTCAAATCATCATGAACAATAGATCTACACTTAAGTTTATGAAAATGCATGGAAATCACTATTTTAACACCAAATCAAGCCATCAATCCGATATACTCCTTTGGATCCGTGTGAGAGATAATCACCACACACCAAATCACCTAAACACCTCAAAAGCAACACACTTCAGATCTGGACAGCGAAGAATCTAACTCGATCTATCAAAACTCCGCTTCAAACGATGAAATCTCTCTTCGATGGATGAAGATCTTCAATCTAAGCTTTTGGATCTTCGATTTGATCTCCGATTTGGATGGAAGGAATCACAAGATTAGAGTGGAGAAAAGAAGTGAAGAAGTAAAGAACTCGAGCTCTCAAAATAGCAGCACTTCGTCGCTTCGAAATCCGAATCCCAAAAATGAAGAAGAACCCGCCTATTTATAGGCTGATTTCCCTTAGGTCGTTCGCTCTTAGGTCGTCCACGACCTAACAGCTGCCGACCTAAAAACCCTGACCCAACGACCTAACACACACACGCCCTAACGTTAACACAAGTGCGCGACCTAACTGAATCATAGGTCGCTCACGACCTAACTCATGTGCGCGACCTAACAACTTGCAACTTAGCACACACTCGACTCAACAACTTAACGTCCGTACGACTTAACTTTAGCTCGCTCCTAGGTCGCTCACGAGCTAACACTCAGCGACCTAACCCCTTAAGCCTTCACGCGACTTAACCACACACACATGCGCACGACCTAGCGACCTACCGCATATGCGCTTCCACGACCTAAAATGTCACGACCTAAGACTCAACACTAATGCGCGACCTACGACTTAAGCCCTTGCACGACTTAACACTACACGATCTAACAACTTAACTAGGATACGACCTAACATCCACGCGACCTAACGACTCATCCCACTTATCTCATTAGCTCGTCCACGACCTAACCTTCTTAGGTCGTTAACTCGCTTAGTTCCTTAGGTCGCTGATTCCTGTAGGTTGCTAACTCTTAAGTTGCCAATTCCTTAGGTCGCCTATTCCTTAGGTCGCCTACTTTTATAGGTCGTCTCAAACTCACATACGACCTAAACCACTACGCGACCTAACTGTCATACGACCTAAGCCTTACCTCATCCAGTCCCTAAGTCGTTAACTGCTACCACTAACTTCCTTAGGTCGCCAACTCCTATAAGTCGCTCCACTTCCTTAAGTCGTTTACTCCGACCTAACTTATCCCACGACCTAAGCTACCTCACGACTCAACTTCCAAACGGCTTAAGCTACAACATGGCTTAACTTCTAGACAACCTAAGCTCTAGTCGACCAAAACTCTGGACGACTTACCAATACTAACAGTCTAATAACACATGTTTTACGATGTTTCGATCCGTAAAAATACGGGTCGTTACATTCTCTCCCCTTAGGAATTTCGCCCCCGAAATTCCAAACAAACAAGAGCAATCAAAAGCTATTCTGCATGCCTACCATCCATAGCAATCAACAGACCATGCATCCAATTCTAGCCTAGCATGCAGAATTCTAAAATTAGAACAAGTTACAATGTCGTGAGATGCCACGACACCTTATGGCCATACCTTGAAGAGTTCAGGATGAGCTGCCTTCATCCTCTCTTCCACTTCCCATGTACAGTCGTTAACATCATCACTCCATTGTATCTTGAGCAACCTAACTATCTTCCTCCTAAGCTGTTTCGTGTCAGTTTCCACAACACGAAGCGGCCTACGAGGTCTCTTGTCGACTGGATCGACTTCAAAATCTTCACAGCTATCAGCAGAAACCACCGTATTCGAGTCGTGCACATACTTCCGTAGATACGATACATGAAAAACATTGTGCACACTCAACATCTTTTCTGGTAACTCCAATTTGTAGGCGAGCTTTCCAATTCGCTCGATAATCGAGAATGGTCCAACAAATCTCGGAGTCAATTTCCCTTTCTTCCCGAATCGAATAACATTCTTTAGTGGAGAAATCTTCACAAAAACCATATCACCTACGTCGAATTCCAAATCCTTACGACGCTTATCGGCATAACTTTTCTGTCGGTCTTGGGCTGCCTTCATTCGTTGCCGAATGATCTCTATGCAATCCGAAGTCTATCGAATCATTTCTGGCCCAAGTATCAGCTTTTCTCCAGTTTCTAACCAACATGTCGGAGAGTTACACGGTCTTCCATACAATGCCTCATACGGTGCCATACCAATGCTTGACTGGTAACTGTTATTATACGAAAATTCCACCAAATGAAGATGATCTTCCCATGATCCTCCGAAATCCAAAACACAAGCTCTAAGGAGATCTTCCAAAACTCGACTGACTCTCTCGGTCTGACCATCTGTTTGGGGATGATAAGCTGTACTCAAACACAACTCAGTTCCCAAAACTTCTTGGAAGCTCTTCCAAAATCCACTAGTGAACAATGGGTCTCGATCGCTCACTATACTCTTCAGAATACCATGGAATCGAACTATCCACTTAACATACAGCTCAGCCAACTTTGATGCAGTCCTAGTTGATCGAACAGGAATGAATCTTGCACTCTTAGTCAGACGATCTACGATGACCCAAATCCCTTCATTTCCCGTTCTTGTTCTAGGTAACCCATCGATAAAATCCATCGATACTTGTTCCCACTTCCATGTAGGAACTTCTAATGGCTGAAGCAGTCCACTTGGCTTCTTCTGTTCGGTTTTTACCAACTAGCAGTTCATGCACTTGGAAATAAATTTTCCAACATCTTTCTTCATACCTTCCCAGTAGTAGGTTCTCTTCATATCCCGATACATCTTATTTCCCCCTGGATGAATTGTCAACTTCGAGTGATGACTTTCCTTCAGAACTTCATTTCTCAATTCATCTATACCGGGAACAACTAGTCGTCCTTGCTTCCGAAGCCAACCCTCTCGATCGACCTCGAATCCTTTATCCTTTTCTGGGTCAAATCCAGATTCCAAATCACGTATAACCTTGACAAGCTTATCGTCTCGCTTTTGGCTCTCGCCAATTCTTTCCACAAGAGTAGGTCTTATAGATAAGTTTGCCAACATCTCAGGTTCCAATTCACATCTAGGCCTGAAGTCAAATCCAGCCAAATACTCGAGATTCTTCCATTCTGAAAACATGGCTCCCAATCCTGCATGTCTTCGACTTAACGCATCTGCCACTGCGTTACCCTTTCCCAGAGTATAGGCTATACCAAAATCATATGATGCCAAAAACTCTAGCCATCGTTGCTACCGAAGATTCAAATCCTTTTGGGAGAAAAGATACTTCAACGACTTATGATCTGTAAACAACTCGAATCGGACTCCCAATAGGTAATGTCTCCACATCTTCAGAGCAAAAACAATCGCCGCTAACTCCAAATCATGAGTCGGATAATTCCTTTCATGCGGCTTCAGTTGTCGACTTGCATACGCAACAACTTTACCCTTCTGTATCAGCACTGCTCCAAGTCCGGTACCACACGCATCGGTGTAAACCACCATCTCATCATTTCCACTTGGAATAGTCAAAACAGGAGCACTTGTCAGTCGCGCTTTCAGGATTCCGAAAGCTTGCTCACACTTAGCATCCCATCTGAATACTTGGTTCTTTTTCGTCAATCCTGTTAACGGTGCAGCCACCTTGGAAAAGTCTTTGATAAATCGACGATAGTATCCTGCTAATCCAAGAAAACTTCTCGCATCAGATGCATTCTTAGGTCTACCCCAATCCTGGATTGCTGCTATCTTGGCGGGATCAACCGCTATTCCGCTTCCAGAGATAATATGGCCTAAGAACCTCACTTCACTCTTCCAGAAGTGACACTTCGAAAACTTAGCCTTCAGCTGATGTTTCCGTAAGATTTCCAAAACAATACGCAAGTGCGTCTTGTGCTCTTCTTCAGTTCTGGAGTAAATCAAAATATCATCCACGAACACTAGTACGAACTTGTTCAACTGATCTTTGAACACTCTATTCATAAGATCCACAAAATATGCTGGTGCATTGGTCAATCCAAACGGCATTACCAGCCACTCAAAGAAACCGGATGGTGTCCTGAAGAAGTCCTCGGCACACTATCCTTAGCCACTCTTAACTGGTGAAATCCCGTTGCCAAATCCATCTGAGAAAACACCTTAGCTTCATGAAGCTGATCAAACAAGTCGTCTATTCTCGGCAATGGATACTTGTTCTTCTTAGTCACTTTATTCAGCTCACGATAATCCACACACAACCTCAACGATCCATCCGCTTTGGTTACAAACACAACTGGTGCACCCCATTCGGACACACTACGCCGAATGAATCCTTTCTGTAAAAGATCATCAACTTGCACCCTCAACTCTTGCTGTTCCCTAGGCGCCATCCGCCTAAGAGGCATCACAACAGGTCTGGCTCCTTCAACTAAATCGATACGAAACTCGATCTCCCTATGCGACGGTAACCCTTTGACCTCATCAAAGACATCCTCAAATCCATTAGCGATTGGCACCGATGACAGTCCATCCCGTGGAACAACCAGCGAATACATGAAGCTCATGAAGACGCCTTCCTCATGCTTACATCGTATCACAACCTTTCGCCCTTCCACATTCTCGACTGTCACCTCCAACCTTTCACAATCAACCTTTGCCGCATACTTCCTAAGCCAGTCCATACCCAAAATAATTCCGAACCCCGCAAAGTTCAGAACAAAACAATCACAAACAAAAGAGCAATCATGACTCGATACAATCAGACCACGGCATAGCATACACAGACATGATGAACCCCCAACTGGATTAGTCACAACCAATGGCCTATCAACGATATCCGGTTCTAAACCCAACTGGCCTACAAGTTCATTACAAACAAAAGAATGCGACGCCCCAGTATCGAATAACACTCTAACTGGAATACCACATATGGAAAGAGTACCTTGAACCACCACACTCTTTCCTTTCTCCTCTGCAGTAGGAGCTTTTGAAGATGATGGAACAGCCCCTAAAGCATAAGCTTGCACAATCTGCTTGTCCTTCCGCGGTTCTAGACAATTCTTCCAAATATGCCCCGGCTTGTCACAGTTGTGGCACTTAACCGGCACCTTCGGATTCTTGCAATCTCTAGAGAAATGGCCCTTCTGCTGACAATTGTAGCAATTCACTTCGCCCTTCGGTCTCTTCTGGCCATCCTTACCCTTCTGCTGCTGCTGCTTCCTCTTCTTGTTTCCACTCTGCTGTGGTTTAGACTCTTCCTTGGTTACAGCAACAACAGATCCCTCTTTAGGAAACAGATTCTCATGCCTGAGAGCTTTCTCCACAAACTTCTCAAATGAATCATCCAGATGATCCACCAACTGCCTCCCAAGATAACTGTCCAAGCCTGTCACAAACTTCTCATTCTTCTGATATGCAGATTCAATATACGACCAGGCATACTTGGACAAAGCTTCAAACTCAGAAACATACTCAAGAACTGGTCTTCCACCTTGCTTGAGCTCCACAAACTTCTTGAAAAGAACAGACTTCTGAGCCGTAGAAATGAACTTAGCTTCAAATCTGGCTTGGAATTGCTCCCAAGTAATTTCTTCCTCCGGAGTATCAATGGTGATAGAGTTCCACCAGTCAGAAGCTCTTCCTTGAAGCTGTTTTGATGCGAGCTTCCTTTTAGTTGCATCCTCGATTCCCAAATCACCAAAGATCCTTCTACAAGCATCTATCCATCTCTGAACTTCGATGGTTGACTCTGTCCCCAAGAAAACCTTTCCTCCAAGAGCAGTATAATCTTTACACAGCTTAGCAAAATCCACCGGTTTTGGAGTTTGAACTTGAACTCCAACATCTACTGATGGCCCCGGAGCTGGCATCCTTCCCATGATCGAAGTCATCATAGCTTCGAACATAGCAGCATAATCAGCAGCCCCCTCAGTAGCACGGCCTTCCCTAGCAGCTGGTCTCCCTCTTCGACTCATTCTCAATATCTATAAAAAGGAATGATTAATACATATTGAGAAACAACTACATAAAGAACTCAAATCCTTCTAAGCTACTATATTATATATACAGTAATCATCCATCAAAATACAATTACGTCTCTCATACGTAGTTACGTCAGCGAGCGTTGGGTAAAATCGATTAACCAAAGCTTTGATACCAAATGTGACGACCGCCCATGACCCCCACACCGAACATAGGAATAGTGCGCTGTAAAGTGTGCCAGGCAGCCATGGACGGTTGCTAAGGTTAATTAAAACAGCAGAATCTGTCGTATTACTCACAGCGCATGGATAAAATACAATAGAAAGTATATATATAGTGAAGCTTTACAGAACAGAATCTCTATTAAACCTCATAATAGTTTGGTACAACATCTGAATAGTCAATACATCAAGCCTTACTACATATCACTCAGAGAATATACAAGCAGCGGAACATCCAGTACATATAGTAAGAAAATAATATGCAAGCCTTCAGCTCGTCTTCGTCATCAGCATCGTCGAAAACGAAGAACAGCACCTGTCAGCCCAAGGTAGTAAGAGTAGAACATAAAACCTTGAGTCAGACAACAGTCTTAGTGAGCAGTAAATTAACTAACAACATACCAAAAGAGCATAAAGGTAAAAAGGAATAGGAATCCAAACCTCCCACTCCACCTCTTTCTACAGTGATAGCCCCCAGACACACAAAGCAGAAATAAACATAGCAAAGCAGACATTTAAATTAAAGCAATTATCACTCGAGTCAAGGTCGGTGTTTTCCAAGTACAAACCCCCAAGGCCTAAACCAAGATCAGATAAGCACCCAGAAAACATCGCTCTTGAGACCGAATGACGATACAACCAAACATCCATGACTCTGGCTATCACTGTTATCTTTGCTTCGATACCACCGTTAATTGAATGACCGGCACATTCTTCCAGCCATCCGTCAAGGGTTAATGGAAACCCCGGTTCTAGACATAACTCCGCACGTCGTCGCAGCCCGTGCCTAGGACTATCGAATCTGCCCAGAGTACTCGACTACAATCATAGTCTTTAGGGACTATCGAATCTGCCCAACGTACTCTTGCTTTGAGTCTGCTAGAACCTTCAATAACGATGAAACCTCAGCCTTCTAGTCATCCTCCTCGACGACTATTTCCATACTAGCTCAAGCGCCTCTCGAGCAAACCATTATCCTCAACTCGAACCATTTCACCGAGTTATCAACATGCTTGGAATGATCCCGTCTGGATTAAACCAAGGCTATCTCACACCATGCCTCGCTTCATCTCATCATAGCAAAGCCTCATCTCAACATCAACATCATCAAATCTATCCATATGAGCTTCATCATCCGCCACATATGCCACGAGCAGCTTTTCCAATTCAAGAGCCATTCCCTTAGCTTTTGAATCATCTTCGACTAACTTGTCCAAATCAAATCATCAATCAACTAATTTACAACAATCAATCAAGTCAAACATTAATCCAAGTAATCAAGCATTCAAACATGATCAAATAAACAATTATAACAATAATGGCAATCTTGTAAATAAAGAGTCCAAATCTAACAAGCATGAATTATGAGCAATATCTCTATATCTTGATGAATGAACTTACATAGGTTAACATATAGTAAAATGGATGTCAAATCATCATGAACAATAGATCTACACTTAAGTTTATGAAAATGCATGGAAATCACTATTTTAACACCAAATCAAGCCATCAATCCGATATACTCCTTTGGATCCGTGTGAGAGATAATCACCACTCACCAAATCACCTAAACACCTCAAAAGAAACACACTTCAGATCTGGACAGCGAAGAATCTAACTCGATCTATCAAAACTCCGCTTCAAACGATGAAATCTCTCTTCGATGGATGAAGATCTTCAATCTAAGCTTTTGGATCTTCGATTTGATCTCCGATTTGGATGGAAGGAATCACAAGATTAGAGTGGAGAAAAGAAGTGAAGAAGTAAAGAACTCGAGCTCTCAAAATAGCAGCACTTCGTCGCTTCGAAATCCGGATCCCAAAAATGAAGAAGAACCCGCCTATTTATAGGCTGATTTCCCTTAGGTCGTTCGCTCTTAGGTCGTCCACGACCTAACAGTTGCCGACCTAACAGTTGCCGACCTAAAAACCCTGACCCAACGACCTAACACACACGTGCCCTAACGTCAACACAAGTGCGCGACCTAACTGAATAATAGGTCGCTCACGACCTAACTCATGTGCCCGACCTAACAACTTGCGACTTAGCACACACTCGACTCAACAACTTAACGTCCGTACGACTTAACTTTAGCTCGCTTCTAGGTCGCTCACGACCTAACACTCAGCGACCTAACCCCTTAAGCCTTCACGCGACTTAACCACACACACATGCGCACGACCTAGCGACCTACCGCATATGCGCTTCCACAACCTAAAATGTCACGACCTAAGACTCAACACTAATGCGCGACCTACGACTTAAGCCCTTGCGCGACTTAACACTACACGATCTAACAACTTAACTAGGATACGACCTAACATCCACGCGACCTAACGACTCATCCCACTTAACTCGTTAGCTCGTCCACGACCTAACCTTCTTAGGTCGTTAACTCGCTTAGTTCCTTAGGTCGCTGATTCCTGTAGGTTTCTAACTCTTAAGTCGCCAATTCCTTAGGTCGCCTATTTCCTTAGGTCGCCTACTTTTATTGGTCGTCTCAAACTCACATACGACCAAAACCACTATGCGACCTAACTGTCATACGACCTAAGCCTTACCTCATCCAGTCCCTAAGTCGTTAACTGCTACCACTAACTTCCTTAGGTCGCCAACTCCTATAAGTCGCTCCACTTCCTTAAGTCGTTTACTCCGACCTAACCTATCCCACGACCTAAGCTACCTCACGACTCAACTTCCAAACGGCTTAAGCTACAACATGGCTTAACTTCTAGACAACCTAAGCTCTAGTCGACCAAAACTCTGGACGACTTACCAATACTAACAGTCTAATAACAACTGTTTTACGATGTTTCGATCCGTAAAAATACGGGTCGTTACACATAATTTTTATAACATAAAAATTATAACTTCTTATTTATTTAAATAAATTCATTTCTTTAACAATTCAAAAATTATTTAAACATGTATATTTTCAAAATCACTTTGAAATCCCTTTTCAATTGAAATCATCATTTTAATATTTTAAATTCCAAAAATATGGCCCAATGCTGCAAAAGTACTAAATAAGGGATTCACATCAATAATAGCAAACATGGCATCCATCACATCAAACATCACATAATACAACATATATAACAATATGTGTAAATAAAAATCAACAATGGTGAGGAATCCAGTTGGATCCCTCCAACCAGTAACCTGCAATAAATACACATATGAGAAAAATATGTACAATATGTACTTTGAGGCAGACGCGCGTACAAAGGGTCATCCGCTCATACACGTTAACGTATAGAGTCTCATCTGCTCCTATAGGCAGGAATATATCCAACTACTAATAATATAGCATAATATCCAAACAATCATCACATAGCATAAAATAATTTTTTTCCCACTTATATAAAAATATAAGCGGGCCAGAGAGAGTGAGTTTTGCTCACTTTGGTTGCATTCGCCACAATAGCGATCCGTTTGGATTAAAATTAAACGAGCGTTTAATTTAACCTAAAACTGCTGCTAGCTCCAAATCTATCCAAACCAGCTCTAAAATGTAGTGCTCATCAATACGAACCCAACGCGACTTGTTTCGTTCGATTTGGACCTCGTATGCAAAAGTTATACACTTTTAAACATCTAATTATATAAAATTAATTAACAACATCATCAGCTTAATTAATTAACTAATTAACCTCGACTAATCCTTCTCTTCATTCGTTCAACCCAGATCGAACCCATCTCCTTCCCTATGACCACGTGCTGCTCCTCCCTCCATCGATTGGAACACGATCAGATACCTCCACGCGAATCGCCGCACCACCTCGCACCCATGGCCAGTGACCGGCCCCTCATCTCCATGCCTATGCCATGAATATCCCCTTCGAACGGCAACATAACGTGGTTGAAATTTGTCCTCCATGGTAAACGAAACATAACCATAGCTGTTGGATAGAGAGATCTCTCCTTGCTCTACACTTTTCGTTTAGGAATCGAAGCTTAAAAGTGGATGGATCGTGAGATATTTGGGGAAGAAGAATCGAACGTTTCTGACCATTCAATGTTTTAGTGGTGGCGGCTAAATTTAGGGCTAGAGTTTGAGAGTTTTAGGGTTAGTTGAGGTCCTTATATAGGCAATCACAAAAAATACTATTCATCGCCAAATTTTCCAAACTCTAACCGAAGTGTGCTGTTTGGCGTTCATAATGTTTTACCCCTATTCCGAACACAATGGAATATATATCGGAGGCCAATTCCATCGTATTTGGAAGATAGGTTTTCGAAATCAAATTATTTTAATTAAAGTTCCTTTAATTAATTTCTATGCGTTTCAGCTTTGCACGACTAAACCGTAAGTCCGATCGCCACGAAATTTGAAATCCTATAATAACATACTATTACGGATCCAATGAAACTTGTTTCGTCAAATTCTTAGACAGTGTCCCGAATGGTTATTTTTACTCGTTCAATTAAATTATAAAATTTCCAATTTCTGTTTTATCTTTTCTAATTCAATTTTAAAAGATTATTAACTTCATTCTAATTCAAATAGAATTTAAATCAACATTGGAAACCATTTTTATTCACATACGATTCCAGATTCAATTATTTAACTGATTTAACTAGTAAATTTACATTTCAATATTTGAAATAATTTAAATATTCTAAATTCGAACGACTGAAAAACAGGATCGTTACATACTTCCTCCCTTAAAAGAATTTCGTCCCAAAAATTACTATGTAGGAAGGATGCTACAACTCCATTAACTTTTAAAACAATTTATTTGAAATAGATTACCAAATTCTCTTAAGTGTTTAACTTTCCAAAATCAATTAGTTGCAACTTTTTATTAAAACTTTTCTAAATATTCAAATTCATTCATAGTCATTAGCTAATACAATTCCAAAAATCAACTAATATCCTTTCAAAGTATAACTCAATAATCAAATTTCTAGTTATCAAAAATTTTCCAAAGTTCCCAAAAAATTTCTAACGCCTTAAATTTCAGAGAATTTCGCCAACGTCTCCTTTGCTCAATTCGATTCGAAAAAATCACAATATATATAATATCACAAATATACATCTCATCTCAGTGATGAGGCATCCCGTAGGAAAAAAGTGTAAAAGTACGATAAGTAATCCGAGATATGTACCTTATATATTATTAGCGAGCATATACAACTAATATAACGCGAAAGCGAGCTCCAACTACGAAGCAAACGCCATCCGCACCTACTTAACACTCAACAAACCAATGAGAACATGTATATAGAGAATAATATCAATATATAATATAACTATACAATAATCATATGCAAATGAAACACATGCAACAAAAGAAACCATCCAACAACTAACATCCATCTAATGTCATAACCAAGTTAATATACATTTCAATGTTAATGGTTCTAATTTTTATTAACTTTCCTTCTTATTAACATTCATTTGATTTTTTTTCAACTTATTCACATTCATTTTATTAACATTCAATTATTCATATTCAATTAGTTTTCATTCAACCAATTTAAATTCCTTTCATTTACATCCAAATCATTAACATTCAATTTTATTCACGTTCATTTTCAAATTGACCAACATTCATTCTATCAATATTTGGTTGACTTAAATTCAATTCAAATTCATTATGTTCACATTCAATTAATTCTCATTCAATTAATGTACATTCATTAAGTTCCACTTATTAATATTCACTTAAATTCAATTCATGTTTAGCAACATCTCATTCTTTACTTAAGTTCATGATCAATTTTAACAATTTTATACAACGCTTCTTATGTTTATTATCACTTCTTAACTTAAGTTATATTCAATTTTAACAAATAACATTCCAAATCATATTCAATTAAATAATTTATATTCATTAGTTCATTAATTTTGCAACTTAAGTTGAATTTTATTTTATAACTCAAGATCGTTATTCATTTCACTACTTTATTTCATTGATTCATTTTGAATATCAAAATCAACTTTATTTAATTTTACTTAAGTTAAATTACTTCACAACATTTCATTCTATTTCACTTAACTTAAAACTCAACTTATAATTCAAATTCAGATTTTATTTCTTAACATTCATATTCAACAAATAGAAATTTTGTTTTAACTTACTATCCTCAAATTTATAAGTTATACAAACTTAGTTACCTAAAATTTCATGAATATTTACTTAAGTTTAATTCCATTCTATAATTTCAATTCATGGTTATATAATCACTTTACAGCTTAAGATTATATTCACTTTTATTTGATTCGTTTCAAATTCAATCTAATTCATTTCAAGTTCAATTCAATTTATTTAACTTTTCATTGGTTAAAATTCAATTTCATATAATTCGTTTTACTAACTCAATATATTTAACTTCACTTAAGTTAAAATTTAAATTTCATATCTCAATTTAAATTTTCTTTTTCTGATACATACCATTTTCAATTTATAAGTTCAAAAACTTATTTTCTTACACTTTTATCAAATTATACTTTGGATTTTAAAATCAAAACTTGTTTTATCAAAACAAATCTAAACTTCATTAGTAAATTATTAAGGTGGCAAATTCATCACTTAGAAACTCGAAAATGAATACTGCTACTTTATGTATATTGGGATTTTAACCCCAAATGATCAATAAGCAGTCCTTCACTATGAAAATTCAAAATATCAATATCATCAACAAACCTGCACAATCGTCGCATATAGGTTGGTCCGAAGTGGTTTTCGGATAAACCGATCCCGGTTTCTTCGCACCAACAACGCAAAAGTGTTACTCAACCTCATACAGAAACCAAGTCTCGTAAACTTATCACGTTTCCAACTTTCAACTTGTTATCCTTCGGTCAAGAAGGAAGCTCAGTAGATAGGAGTAATCACTCCGCACTACTCGAATCAACATTCTTTACACCAAACGATAATCAAGCCTACACAAATGGCTATGTACTAAGTGTACAACTAAATAGTTTCCACATCAAGTCGAGAAACTAAAATGGCCAAAAATATAATTTAGCACTAAAGCAGTCACTAGGCCTGATTTATTAATCTTTTATTAATTAAAACGCTTTTCCAAATCATTTACTTCAAATTATCTTTAAAAAGATATAATTCCAAAACCATTTCAATATTTGGAAAACATTTCCATATACTTATTTTAATAATAAGTGAATTCACGATTTATTTTATGTTCAAACCATTTAAACTCCATTTTGAAATATCACCTTCCAAAACATTCATTTTAAGGATTTTTCACTTTAAAAACGTGAATATATTTCCTTTATAAACTTTCATATATAACTTATCAAATTAAATTGATTTCGGATTTATAAAACAATGTTTATAAATTCCATTTCTATTTTATAAAAACTTCCATTTATAAAATTCCTTTATTGACCAATTTCCCGTTTATCTCGTTTATATATCAAAATCCCATTATAAGCTTATTTACTTATAAATTTCTTTATTTACACATTCATTCTTTTGTAATATCATTATTTATAATGTCCATTATAAATTCATTTCTAAATTTCAATTGAAAATCCATTTACAAATTTGATTATAAATCCATTTCTAATATTTATAAAACACTGTTTATAAAGACCCGTTTCATTAAATCTCTTTATTAATAGCATTCGTTTATAAACTTTCATTTTAACACTTATATAACTCGTTTATAATCCCATTACTTTTATTTATAAAATATCAATTTTATAAATCTTATATATAAACCATTTATAATAAGTTCAAAATTCTCAATTTAACTTATTTTACAAAATAGTTAACTTCATATTTCAAAAAATCATATTTAAGTATATTTCTCAAAACCATAATTTTTATAACATAAAAATTATAACTTTTTATTTATTTAAAATAAATTCATTTCTTTAACAATTCAAAAATTATTAAAACATATATATTTTCAAAATCACTTTGAAATCCTTTTTAAATTGAAATCATCATTTTAATATTTTAAATTCCAAAAATATGGCCCAATGCTGCAAAAGTACTAAATAAGAGGATTTATATCAATAATAGCAAACATGGCATCCATCACATCAAACATCACATAATACAACATATATAACAATATGTGTAAATGAAAATCAACAATGGTGAGGAATCCAGTTGGATCCCTCCAACTTGTAACCTGCAACAAATACACATATAAGAAAAATATGTACAATGTATGCTTCGTGGCAGACGCGCGTACAAAGGGTCATCCGCTCATACACGGGAACATATAGGGTCTCATCTTCTCCAATAGGCAGGAATATATCCACCTACTAATAATATAGCATAACATCCAAACAATCATCATATAGCATAAAATATTTTTTTTCCCACTTATATAAAAACATAAGCCGGCTAGAGAGAGTGAGTTTTTCTCACTTTGGTTGCATTCGCCACAATAGCGATCCGTTTGGATTAAAATTAGACGAGCGTTTAATTTAACCCAAAATTGCTGCTAGCTCCAAATCTGTCCAAACTAATTTAACCCAAAATTGCTGCTAGCTCCAAATCTGTCCAAACTAGTTCTAAAATTTGGTGCTCGTCAATACGAACCCAACGCGACTTGTTTCATTTGATTTGGACCTCGTATGAAAAAGTTATACATTTTTAAACATCGAATTATATAAATTAATTAACAATGTCATTAGCTTAATTAATTAACTAATTAGCCTTGGCTAATCCTTCTCTTTGTTCATTCAACCCAGATCGAACCCATCTCCTCCCCTTTGACCATGTGCCGCTACTCCCTCCATCGACCGAGATACGATCAGATACCTCCACACGAACCACCGCACCACCCCACACCCATGGCCAGAGACCGGCCCCTCATCTCCACGCCTATCCCATGAAACCCCCTTCGAACGGCAGCATAACATGGTTGAAATTTGGCCTCCACGATAAACGAAACACAACCATAGCCGTTGGATAGAGAGATCTCTCCTTGCTCTACACTTTTCGTTTAGGAATCGAAGCTTAAAAGTGGATGGATCGTGAGATAATTGGGGAAGAAGAATCGAACATTTCTAGCCATTCAACGTTTTAGTGGTGGCGGCTGAATTTAGGGCTAGAGGTTGAGAGTTTTAGGGTAAGTTGAGGTCCTTATATAGGCAATCACAAAAACACTATTCATCGCCAAATTTTCCGAACTCTAATCGAAGCGTGTCGCCTGGCGTTCATAATGTTTTACCCATATTCCGAACATAATGGAATATATATCGGAGGCCAATTCTAACGTATTTGGAAGATAGGTTTCCGAAATCGAATTATTTTAGTTAAAGTTCCTTTAATTAATTTCTGTGCGTTTCAGCTTCGCATGACCAACCCGTAAGTCTGATCGCCACAAAATTTGAAATCCTATAATAACATACTATTACGGATCCAATGAAACTAGTTTCATTCAATTCTGAGACAGTGTCCCGAATGGCTATTTTTACTCGTTCAATTAAATTATAAAATTTCCAATTTTTGTTCTATCATTTCTATTTCAATTTTAAAAGTTTATTAACTTCATTCTGATTCAAATAGAATTTAAATCAACATTAGAAACCATTTTTATTCACATACGATTCCAGGTTCAATTATTTAACTGATTTAACTAGTAAATTTACTTTTCAATATATAATTTAAATATTAAATTCGAACGACTGAAAAACTTGGTCGTTACAAAATCACTTAAATCAAATTAAACCTCATTGTTAAATTTTAAGGTCCAGTTCTTAAAATAATTCAATTTCCAAAATTAGAGTCATACCTCAATTATAATTTCACATTTCCAATTCAATTCTTTAAAACAATTCCCTATAATCAATTTCAATTTCAACATTTTAAAGCTTGAATTAGAAAATAATTCAATTTATATAAATCCACAATTTATTTCCTTTAAAAATCATTTAATCAAAATCCAAATTTTAAGATTTTAAAACCATTTAATTTAACCAATCCGGTGTTCGTATATAATTTTCTATCCGGCCATGTGATCAGTTATTTTAATTTTAATTTCAGGGATGGATATATATCATTTCAATCCAAATCAAGGTGTCATAGGTATATATTATTTCAACCTATTTCTTAATTTATTCGAAATAATTCAAATAACAGTTTATATGCTTTCAATTAATATACTGGGTGATAGCAGGGATATATATGGCACAGTAGAAGTTTGGATTTTAAATTTTAAATTAAAATAAGCAAAAAGGAAAAATGGCAATTAACTCTACGTCCCCCAAACATCGTCACGTTCACCCACACCTAGAAGCCAACATCCGAGACCTTTGACCGAGCTTCAACACCACCTCCGGCCGCCTGCGCACTCGTCGAACACCCCAGCATGCTTTGCCTCGACTGCTACCACTCCTCGACCTGGTCCGGTCATCTCATACGTCGCCTGCCGCCACTCAAGAACTAGGGTTTTCGAACCCAAAATCCTAAATTCCTACCACCTCCATCGGCAATAGGCGATGCGACTACCAGCGATCAACTCCATGCAGTGAGCTCTACAAAACCCATCAACAAATTTCAGAAAGCGTTGCCCGAATCAAAATCTCACAATTTGCATTAGGGTTTCGCAATCATTGATTTTAACCGTGTTTTTCCATTGATCTAAGCATCATTTTCAAAATTGAACAATTTTCGTTGATTCGTATCGTCGACAGCTTTGCAACGATGTATTATATAATAGGATTGGAGCAGTTTGAATTTTTGGAGTTTGATTTAAAATTGTAATTAGGGTTTGAGATGTCCGCCATTGAGAAGGAACATATAATGGAACATATGAGAACATAAATTGTACGTAAACACAATAGAATAAAAGACTGTTAGGGTTTATAATAGCCTATATATAGACAGAGATGGATAATAATGGATGGAACAGATCAAATTGGGTTGAAGCGATAACAAAGACCCGAAAAGCACGTTTCGTTTTCGAAACGAAAATAGGTCATCCAATATATCAAAAAAATAGGTTTTCAATATTTTTAAACACAATGAAACAAATTTCAAACCCTAATTCTATTGTATATAGAAGTTAGCTTTTAAAAATCAATTTATATTTATTTAAATTCCTTTAATTGATTTCTACGCGTTTCGAGCTCGCACGATCAAACGATAAGTCCGATCACTATGAAACTTTAAATTCTATAATAATTCACTATTACGGATCCGACGTAACTAGTTTCATCGGAATCATAGACAGTGCACAAAAAGACTAATTTTACACGTTAATTAAATGAATTATTATTTTAAAATCAATTTAATCACTTTTAAATTGAAACTTAAAAGTTAACCATTTTATCATTCTTGATTACGTAGAAATTTAATGATCTTTTGAAATTCAATTTTCCATGTTAATTTCAAGGTTTAAATATTAAATTAATTACAACGTTAAATTACAACTGTAATAAAACCCTAGTTTATTATATTTAAATTTCAACATATCATTATATTTTTTATTTACATGTCTTTTATATTAAACCAACAGTTCCTTGTGTAATTTATTTATTAACATAAGTTTACAATTATTACACTCGTATTTTACAATTAATGTCTTTTCTCATATTACTGCAATATCTCAATCACATTAAATTCCAACAATTATCAAATTTATATTCAAAACGGATTAATTAATGAGATGAGGAACAAATCAATTACAACTTGGTAATTCATATCAATTAATTTATTGTTCATAACAAAGAGTATAAATCTACTTACCAAATAGTTGCTTTCAAATTCTATATTAAAACCAATTTCAATTAATAACATATGATTTCTCCGTTTAATACAACACTTAATTTATTCCTTATTAATCTTTATTATTACCAATAATTAAAAATTACATTAAACAGTTGTCACTTACATTCAACCAACATTATTAAATTATATTCTAATAATCTTTTCATTTATAAATCATAAATTTTAATTTCTGACAATATTAAATTCCAAAGTGTTATTTAATTGAATATTTTTAATTGTCAAAAATACGGGTCGTTACAATCTCCCACACTCAAAACTTTTCATCCCCGAAAAAGAATCAAGAAGGAATCAAGAAATTTGGTATAATTTATTTAAAATAGTCAATTATAACAATTTAACTTACATAATTAAGTTTAATAAAAATTTGAAAATAACTCAACTTCTACAAAAAAATTCTAAGTCCTAAATTTACGAAAATTTTTGGCAGAGTCTCCTTTGCGTGGTTAGGTCCGAAAAAATAAAAATATTAATAATTACATTATATATATCATATTTCAATAATAAACATCCCAAACCATGGGAAAACAATAAAATAACTTTCCAAAAACCGTAATCCGAAAACGTACCTATTTGTCGGACAACAAACTCTATTTATGAAACCAAAAGCAACGGTTATTGCTTCCATAAACCTGTATCTTACTTACATAACAAAAAGAGTTAAAATTATGTAAAAAGAGTAATATATTAGTTGTTTCAATTAATAACACAAGCATCATACAATATATAATAATCATATGCAAACAAAAGCAGTACAACCATTATACGCAATAAAAGAATCCATCATACATCCATAATAACCAAAACTAATGGCTTGTCCGGGTTCAAACACTTTTCATCGCACAAGGGTGATAAATAAACTAACAAGTGTACCTTACGCTCAACAACCTTAGATAATTACTTAATAGATTATTCATACAACCTCAAACAAATTGAAGTATCATTTTCCAAACTTTCCATAAGCCAGTAACATAGAATTTTAAATATTATTTAAGTTTATTCTATTTGTAATGACCCGGAAATTTTAACAATTTTTATAATGCAATTAACTAAGATTTTTCAGGAAATTAAACAATAAAATTTTGAAATGAAAATTTGATATTCGGTATGCGTCTATTTAAACATAGCAAATGTCAGATTTTCATCAGAAAATATGAAAGTTAGTTCTGTTGTGTAATTTTCAATTTCTATTTAAAATCAGTTGATTTGATGAAAATAAAATGTTTTCAAAATTTAAATATTTTTATATAATAAAATTGTAGTTCCTTTTCTGAGTGAAACGTCATATTTTGTTTCGCCAAATTTGGACTGTTATAGCCCCGTGTATCTTATTTTCGGCGTTTTAGCAGCATTTTCGGCAAGGAATATCAAGTTTTGATAGGATGGTCGTATCGCTGATATCTGTGTACCGTTCTGTTCGTCTTGTCGTGCCGATCTCCGCAGTATATCCATTTGTGCATTTCGGCGTCCGGTATGCGGCGAAATCTATGAAATGATTAGCCGTATCGGTACCCAATTTTAACCTTTTGGTTTCCCTGTGCCCTTTTATCTGTCTACCGGTTGAATATAAACAGCCATTTGCTTTTATATTCCTGCATTCACGTTTGTGGATTTTGTAATTCCCTAGATACTCAATATATTGTTGCGTTACTTTCATTCTCTGTCTTCCCTTTTCTATCTTCAATTCTGTTCTTCGAGAGAAAAAAAATTAAATTAATAATATTATAATACAAAGACATTTATATAGTCAAGCTTTGCACGTTCTTTTTCCCACGAAACCTGCTTATCCTTCTTATCTTTGCCAAACCCATCAATCTTCCCTCTTCACCAACCATAGCTCGTCCAACCTTCCATCCTCCCTGACCTCGCAGACCACAAGCCACCTGGACCGAACCCCACCTCGTAGCCTCACGACCAAACCCTATGGCCTCTGCCCTGACAACTCCGCCATCAACCTCCTAACTCCGACTCGCATCACCTAGTCCCATGCCTCACCACCCGAGCTTCATGCATATAGATCATCAGCATCCCCTCCGCAACTCAACCGAAGTCGCCCCTCCGCACACGTCCTCTTCCCCATCAGCCAATAGCCGCTTCCCTCTCCCTCTCTTCTGCCTGTCCTAACTCATGCAGCTGAATGCCAGGAAGCCACCGCGTCGGCCACTACCACTCTCTGTCGACCACGTGTCCCTCCGCACCATCACCTTTCCCAGCCTGCTCCATCCTCTTCATGGTCGAAACAGCCCTGCCTTCTCCCCACCTAATCCGCATAGCACCCTCAGCCTCCACCGGATCCAAACACCAAACTCTACGCGCAGTCACTCTCAACCACTGCTCCGCCTCCCACTTCGGCCTCGCAAACCCCACAGCTAGCTCTACCTCATCACCCGCTAGCAGCTGCTCAAGCACCCAGTGTAACAACCCTAGATCTTTGTATATTATTTAAATTTGAACTTTATTTTTTTTATTTTAAATTAGTTTAAACATGTTTTATTAAAAACATTTCATTTTTAAATATAAATGTTGATTATTAAGTGATTTATAGTTCAAACTAGTATAATTTAAATATTTTACTTAAAAGGGAAATTCTGGTCAAACTGTTCAATCTTTGACTTTTAAATTTCAAATTTAAATATATATAATCTTAAATTTTATCTTTTATTATGAAAATAGATATAAAAATATGAATACTGCTTTTCGTTTCGTTAAAAACGGAGTTAAAATGTAGAAGTTATGCACATTTCAAGTTTTAGTATAATTTGTTTTATTGTGCAATTTTGCCTATTTTAAATTTTTTTAAATCATATTTTCTTTCTTATATTTTGTTTTAATATGTGTTAATATGTTTTTTATGTATATTTTGTCTTTTTATGTTTTTAAATTGATAATAGTATTTTTCCAAAATTTACTGTATTTAATTTTCATTTTTAAAGGCTGTTTTCCTATTTTCTGCTATTTTCTTCATTAAAAATTATATGTAAATTAAATTTTAAATATTTATTTTGTGAATATATTTTTATTTTATATATTATTTATGTTTAAAAATATATTGCAAGCTCATATGAATTTTCTAAAAAAAATTTTATTCAATTTCAAAATTTTCTAGTCTAGTTCACTGTTTTAACTATTTTCCTTAATTCTACTTTATATAATCAATAAATATTATATATATTTTTATATTTTATCAAATTTTCGAATTTTTAACTGGAATTTCTGTTATTATCAGAAATATAAACTTATAAAAATGAATTAAAGAAATTTGAAAGGCCTTAAACTTTCTATCTTCCTAAGGCCCTTTTATTTTCTAACCCTTCTACTTTTTAACCTAACTTTTCATTCAATTGGCAACATCTTCTCATTTCTTCAGCCGCCACTTTTTTTTTCTCTCATTCACGAAATTCCAAAGCTCCTAAACCCTAAAAAAAATATGGCTTCCATTCTCCTCTTATCTTCTTCCTTTATCTCTTCTTTACTTCACAATTTCCATTGATTTTGCCTTCCTCCTCTTCTAGCTTTGCTTGGCCTCTACCACCTTCATCTCCACCATCCTCTCCACCTTCAGCCCACCACCATCTACAGCAGCACCTCCTCCTCCTCCACTGACCATGACAAGCCATGCCCATCCATTTAAGTTAGCACCACAAAATTGCACAAAAACCCTTCCAAACAATGCCTAAACCACATATGCTTCACCACCACCTTCATCTATCGCCTTGGCCACCCCTAGAACCACCACCACCAGCAACTACATGACCTTTGGCTGCTGCTGCACCATCACCCTCCACTGTCCAGACCTGTACCATGCATGGCTGAGCCAAGCAATGACCAAGTCGAGCCTTGTTGTGACCAAAACTTCACCTATTTGCCTTGTCCATTGATATTCTTCATGTTGCATCTCCTACCCTTCACATCACTTCATGTTGCCATCCTTAGGTGTGCTAAACCTGACCTATATGATGCTAACCTGAGCCCAAACACATCATGGCTGAGCACTTGATCCCCTATGGTCAAGCATTTGAATGGTAAAGGCAAAGTCTTGTCTTTATTGCTTTGTATTTCAATTTGTTCAACATTGTTTTATGTTAAGTATATTCATGTGCTATATTGTTTTATCTTGTTTGGGTATTGTTTACAAGATGATATCTTGGCTATTTTCTCCACTCAAATCAAAGGTCGTGCCTTCTGGATCCGTTGTGTCATTCTAATTGATATCTCCAGCATAAAAAGGTGGGTTATTCTCACCAGACAATATGTACCTATATAACTAGTAAATTGACACCCTGCGAATCTGTAAAAATATATTATCATGTTATATATGCTTATATTATTATCATATGATGTTCACACCTGTTATTACACCTGTTATATCATATGTTACTTTTATTTAATGTTATTCTGTTATTTATATCTGTTATCACCATTGCAAGTTCCCTGTAGACTAGAATCACTATGGGTTGAAATGATACATACCCGAACGGACTTTAGAATAGGGAAAAATCGTTATGGGCTGAAATGATAGGCCTGAACGATTTTTATTTAATTTATTTTAACTTGGGATTGCGGGTTTGAAATGATAGAACCCGGATTTTTCCTTTTTAACTGCGGATTGAAATGATACATATCCGTATCACTTGACCTAAGTTAGAAAATTATATACAGGCCCATGGTTATTTTATAAGTGTTTTGGATATTTTTAAGTATTTTAAAAATTATAAATTTATGAAATTTGATTTAAATAGATTTTGAAATGTTTTAAAATAAAGAAATTATGATTTTTTCTATGTGTTAAAAATGTAATTAATGAAAGGTTTAACTGGATTTTTGAAATATAACTTAAGTTGGAAATTTGGAATTTTGGTTAAAAATGATATTTAAGTTATATAAATAAAATGGATATTAAATTTTATTTGGAAATGGTAAATATGATAATTTGATTAAATTTGAATTTAAGTGATTTATTAAAGTATTATTGATTTTTCTATGAATTTAAGTGGTTAAATAAATGAATGTTTAAAAGTGATCTTTTAAAATATAACATGACTTGGAAATGTGAAATTTGGTTTTAATTAAAAGTTTAAGTTAATTAAATAAAATTGGAAATTTAGTTAAATTTGTGAAATGGTAATTTAAATTTGAAGTGTTAAGTTTATTTGTTGAAATGTGAAGAATTGGAAACTTTTACACTTAAACTTATTAAGTAAATTGTTGAAAATTGGATTTTATTATAAGAAATTTATTGTGAAAGAAACGTGTAAAGTTCTAATTAATGAAAGAAATATGTAGAGTTTTAATTTATGAAAGAGACATGTAAAGTTTTAATTTATGGAAGAATATGTAAAGTTTTTAATTTATGAAAGAAACATGTGAAGTCTTAATTAATGAAAGAAACATGTAAGTCTTAATCAGTGTAATATTGAATAAAATAATAAATGCCCTTTTTGTAATAAAACGTAAATTAAAACGTACATTTGATAATGTAAGTTTAATTAGTGTAATATTGATTAAATGATAAATGCTCTTTACTGTAATAGAAATGTAAGTTAAAAAGTACATTTAATATGTAATTTTTAATTTATGTAAATGACACATTTTAATGACTAAAATAATAAAGTTTCTTTATGGTAATGATAATGTAAGTTAATAAGGTACTCTTAACTTAACATAAGAATTTCAGCATTAAATTGGATATTACAGTAACAAAGTTTATTTAACTATAAGGCTATGATAAAATGACCATGTTAAAAATTTGTAAGTATATAAATACTTTGATTATATAAAATGTTAAATTGGAAAGTATTACATTCCAAAAATGCTATGATTACTTAAGGTTACATTACCAAAATGCTATGATAATTTAAAGGAAGATTTCAAGTTTAATAAATTAAAGGAAATATTCAGTGATTTTGAAATTTGGGTTTTATTGAAATGATATATTATTGAATTGGTTTTGAAATGGAAATGATATATTTTTGAATTGGTTTTGAATAGATATGTTTTGGGTTTGAAAGTATGTATTAGTTTGAAATAAATGATATGATTTTGAAATGGTTTAAAGGATGTATTTTGATTTGAAACATAAACTATTTTAAAAGTTATAACCATGGGTTATAATAACGATTGGTTGGCAAAGAGACCGGGATCGGATATGGACATACTCTCTGTCGATACCGAAAACCACTTTGACAACCGTGTACGCGGTGGAGATTCCAGAATGAAGTAGGATGGTGGCGACGTTCTTAAGGTATGTTACGTGGACCCAACTCCCGTGAGTTGGCATAAGGTGGCTAAAACAGGAGCGATCTCGGACCAGTGAGGTAGCACCTCTTCTCGGACACATTTCTTCGATATTATACTCTTACTTGTGATTTGACTAGATGGCCATCCTCCGATTTGGGAATGTTGTTCGAGGTGGAACGGTAGCGGCTGCTATGCGTATCCATCAGTCCGTGTGCGTAATTGGTATATCTACCCTGGCATTACCTAGTTGTGCCGTGTCACCTACCATATCGAGCTTTACTACGATTATGATTTTAAGATCCGACCGCGTTAAGGTTCTCCATCCCCTTAACGCTATTTTCCGATATGATTATACTTTACTTATTTAGACACTATTATAATAGCGAATATTACTACATAGTAGATATTTTAACGGATCCTTAGAGGATGGGCGGTCCCAAGCATCTTCTAAGTTACTTGTACCTTTATTACAGTTCACTTGAGTTGGTTTACATTATATAAGTATATATTGTCCTGACTCGAGTGTTTTGTGTTTTGCTTTACGCTCGGGTCAGCCTGAGTTATTCACAGATTTGGATTTCCACCTTTTGGAGATTTGAATCGCTGGAGATTATCTGCTAGTCTTCTTCTATCTACTTCAGTTATGTTGCTCTGTTCAGCTTGTACTTGGTTATCTTATTGATACTTCTGTTGTACTCTATTTCTTCTGTTGTATCTTATGTAACTCTGATATATTTACATAGTAGCTTCATGAACTACTATTTCTTTTACTTCCGCTGCATTATTTTATTCTGTGTCTGTGATCTGTGATTATATTTATTTACTGTATATTCTGAGATTTGCCAAATTTTAATTACAACGCGGTATTTTGAGCAATTCAACTCCGGCATGAGTGTCTACCTATACACTTATAATGGATGCGAATGGTTGAAAATATCGGGTCGTTACACCCAGTCCACTCACTCTCCTATTCTACGACCTTTCATTCACCTGTCCCAGCCGTACATGACAACCACAAGCGGCCACCCCAAACCCGAACACCATCACCTTGCCCGACCAAGCTCCACTGCCTATTTCATTTTTCTACCTTTCCAATTGTTTAAAATATGAGTTTATGTTTTTTGTTTTATATTTTTCTTTTACAGTTTTATAAGCGTCAAGTGTATTTAAATATTGAGGTTTCGAAACCTATATATTTAAAAATTGTTGAATTTTAAGTGTATTTGAAAATTTGTTGAATTTTTGAGTATTTGAAAATCTTGAATTTTATGTGTAGCACTGTTATACATATATGTATATAAAAAATATTGTTTTTAAGTATTGTTTTAAAAATATAATATATATATAGATATTTTGGATTTTAAATATGTGTTTTAAATTAAATATTGATTTTAAAATATATATATATATATAAAGATTTTATTTTGATATGTGTTTTAAATTGTATATTGATTTTAAAATATAATATATAAAGATTTATTTAAATATGTGAACAAAATTTATATTTTTAAAAAATTATATATTTTGTTTTCATCAAACTCGAGTCCAATCACCCTGATTTGCTTTGGAATCCTTGTTTGGATCGGTAATGCTTGTAGAAGCTCGAGATTCCGATTTATAACTTGTTGCGTTGTCTATCTTCTCTAGCCTTGAAAGGTGAGTGATCGCTCACGATTAACATTCATATGCTTAGTAGATTGATTTCACATGAAATGACGATTGAAATATGTTGCTAAAATTGGAATTGTTAGTTATTGAACATGATATGTTATTATTTAAAATTTTCACATGTGATTGACATATGACACCATAACATTGTTGTGTATATGTATAAGATATTTAAATTGTTAATTATGATCCATGCTGTAATTGATATGTTATGCTATTTTATATTGTTATCCTATGGTTCTCACTTTGCAAGTTCCTTGTTAGTTTAGAAATCCCTAATGGTTGAAATGTATATACTCGAATGATCTTATAGATTAGGGAAAATCGTTATGGTTAAAATGATAAACCCAAGCGATTTTATTGAATTTAAATTTTGGGATTACGGGTTGAAATGATATATACCCGTTAATATTAAATTATTGCGGATTAAAATGATAAATATCTGTATTACTTGACTATAGGGTAGAAAATTATATACGGACACCGTTTTTCTATTTTGAAAATGTTTTCCAAAGTTTTGAAAGAAAATATATGAGTTTTAAACAAACATTGATTTTTAAATATAATATAAAGATTTATTTTAATATGTGTATAAATTTAGATTTTAATTTATATGTTTGAAAATTTTAAACTTATGAGTTAAGTTCGAAAATTTAAATTATAAAATTTTACTTATAACTTTATTATTTTTAAAATATATAATTAAGACTTAAAATAGATTTAATAATAAAATTTAATAGGAATTTAAATTAACTAATATATATATATATATATATATATAATATGTTTAAAGTATTTATTTAAAATTATTTAATATCTTTATATAGATTTTTGTATTAACTTTAATAAATAAGATTGGGGAGATAAATTAAGTTAAATTGTAATTTAATTTGTTTGAGGATTGAATATAAATAAGAATTGATTGGAAGCTTATTGATTTGAGATTTTGAAAGATATGATTTTATTAAAGGTGATTAAATGAATATTTTCAAATTTAATTAATATTGAATATTTAATTTTGATTTAAATTTTTAATTTGAAATTTTATTTAAATATTTATAAAAAGGCGATTAAGTGAATAATTTCAAATTAAATATAATTAAAGTTAGATATTTAATTTTTATTTAAACTTGTAATTTTAGATTTTATTCAAATGTTATTAAAAATGATTAAGTGAATAACTTCAAATTTAATTAAATTAAAGTTGAATTTTGAAACATAAATGGAATGTATCGAATTGAGTTATTATGAATTGTTTGAATATTTAAACTTTGAAACCTATTGAATTGGGAGTGGTTTAAAATTTGAAGTTCAGACTTGGATTTGAAATCGATATAAATTAAAAATGGTTTAATGAGAATTTGAATTGATTTGTGAAATTGGAAGAAACAATTCTAATTTGAAACTATTTTTGATATAAACTCTTTAAATATATAAACTATTTTTAATATATAAACTAATCTATAACCTATTTTTAAATATAAACTATTTTCAATTTATAAATATTTCAATATATATAAACTATTTTCAATATTTAAACTGTTTAAGTTGGAACTGTTATGATTTAGATTTAATGGATTTAAATGCAAATATTTTGATATGATAGTTTAAACTATTTTGTGGTTATGAATTTGGAAGTGAATTATAATTTAAAGTGATATGCTTTCGAAAGTGTATATGACTTCGATAGTGTATATGATTTCGAAAGTGATGTGATTTTGAAATGAATATGATATTTTGATATGAACTATTTGAAATGAAATGACCACGGTGTGAAATAAGCATTTGGTTGTTAAAGAGACCGGGATCTGATATTGTCACACTCTCTGCCAATACCGAAAACCACTTCAACAACTGTGTACGTGGTGGAGAATCCAGAACAAAGTAGGATAGTTTGGCGACGTCTATATGAGGTATGAACGCAACCCTGACTCCCGCAAGTCAGTTTGATGTGACTAAAACAGAAGCCACGCTGGGCTAAGTGAGGTTGCATCTCCGATCAAGCATGCTTCTTCGATACAATTCTATTACTTTGTGATTTTATTGGGTGCACCTTTGATTATGGGAGTGTATCTCGACGTGGGCGGTAGTAGCTGTTATGCGTTACCACTAGTCCGGATCCGCAAAAATGGTAGTATCCTACCCTGGGCATTGCCTCGCGTGCCTTGTCCCATGCCTTATCGCGCCTTCTACGAGTTTGGTTTGTACCGTACCTATGGAGTGCTCCCTGAGTAAACCACCGGTTTGGTGGAGCTTACAGTATCTGTATAAACTATGGGAATATATAAAAATGTGTTAAGGGGGATATGGGTAACGCCTTAACTCTATTTTAATATTTTACTTTACTATAGACATTATCTATGTAGCGTATTATACTATGTATGTAGATAGTTTAACGGATCCTTAAAGGATGGAATCCCAAACATCCTTTAAGTTATTTGTATTTCACTTGGACATATCACTTGAGTTGATTTACTTGCATAAGAATGTTAATTCTGACTCAAGTATTTTGTGTTTTGCTTTATGCTCGGGTCAGACTGAGTGTCACATCATTTGAGACTCACCTTTGGAGCTTGGAGCTTTGCTTCAAGATCTATCCTTTATCTATTTAGCTTTCAGTTATTTCCAGTTTTATGTTTCAGACTTGTCATTTTCTTATTGTATTGAGACTTATATGTATTGGATTTTTGTTGTATTTGTTTCAGACTCTGATGTTTCTATAGTAGCTTCATGAACTACTATTTATCTATTCCGTTGTTTATTGTTATATTACTCCGTGTCTGTGATTCTGTGGTTGACTTATTTACTGTATATGCTAAGTCTTGCCAAATATAAATTAACAATCTGTTGTTTTGAGCAATTCAAGTCCGACATGTGTGGATGATTATCGATTTGAATGGTTCAAAATGCCAGGTCGTTACACTATTGGTTTCTTTAACACATCATTTACTTTTCATTTATTTTAATTCATTCATACAATGTCATCTTTTATTAATTTACATTCATTACTTACATAAATTATTTCACATTCAATTATTTAGAACATCAATAAATCAATTCTTAAAATATTATATAAGTTTCTTTGCAATTTAATTCACAGTTATTATTTACTTATATAACTCAATTTCCATTTAATATTAATATTCATAAATGAATCATTTCATACTAAAGTGTTTCTACTTTTAAATTCGTATTTATTTCTTCATATATAGTATCATTTAATAATAAACTTATTTATGAATCATTTCGGTCATTTTCTTAAGTTTACAATCATTTACTTAAATAGTACTCACTTTTTACTATTTAATTTAATTATTAAGCATTTCAAACATTAACTCATGTTTATAACATTTCTTGTACACCTAAATTTTTCATTTTTAAACATACGTTCATTTTGAAGCATTTTTGTTATTAAGCTTTTACTTGTATAATGTTCTATTACATATTCATATTTAACATTTCAACTTTTTAAATATTTCTGGTAAGTTTTATATATGTTTTTAGAATGTAATTGAGTGTTATACAAATTTATCTTATTCATTTTAATTAACAAAAATGTTCAATAGTTTACATCTTCTTAATTTTCATTATCTTTTAATTTACAAGTGACAAATCTCCAATTTCTTTAAAGTTTCATTGAACACTTAGCTTCTAATTTCTTATTTCTCATTTTAGAAGTTTCCAACTATTAAAATTTCACTTTATTTCTACAACTGAAAATCTTTAATTAACATGAACTTAAGAATTCAAATACCGGGTTCACTTGAAATCATTTTGAAATAATATATATACTCATACCTTTTATGTATATCAAATCATATTTAAAAATCTTAAATCAAAATCTATTTATCGAACCGAATGCATAGCAAAGCTAATAAGTGGCCTCCCCCACTTTGAGACTCGAAAATGAATGTCGATGATGCGGCCGTCATCATAGAAATTATTTTCCAACGACAGAAGAGAGGAGTACATAACTTACTTCCTTTTTTTGAAAACATTTCTTTCAAATCACATTGAAAATATTTCTATCAATATACTTCCAAATAACACTAATATTATCTTTCCAAAACCTTTTGAAAACCAATTTCAAACACCGGGACTTAAGTTCAAAATTTTCAATTCATATTCATTTTATTTGTAAATCCTATTTTATAACCAATATTTACAAAATTTCACTTCCTAACAAACAAACATATCACATATAACTATGTCCATTTATAAAATTAATCTTTTATATACAAAATATAATATTAGATAAAATTATTTCATTTACCTATTTCAAAAAATATATTATGTCGCTCTGCCCTATTCAAGTGTTTAGAAATCCTTATCGATGCCATAGTGTCCAATGTACCGACCAGAATTCATAAATACTCAACAGAACAAATTAACACAATATAAAACAATTTTTATAGCACTAACAAATACGCTCTCTTATGTATATATACACTCAAACTCATTCTAGGGTATTAATAACCCTATCTCTAATGAGTTAAACCCCAACAGGCTAAGGTATCTCTAAACCAAAGCTCTAATACCAACTGTGATGACCCACCTTTTTGGACGACTTAAATCGACAATAAACCACACATGTCTAACTCAACCCATTCAAAAAGGAGGATTTTCAGTGGGGTAAATAAGAGAAAATAAGAAAAACCAAACACAAAATCTCGCAGCGGAATGACAAAATATAATAATCAAATAAACAGTTCATGAAGCTGTTTTACAATATACATTTGATTACACAAATTTTACAACATAATTAGAGTACAAACAACAACATACCAATAATGATGCAATAGAATAATACTAATAATATAATATACCAAACTCCATCTTCGTCCTCCAGAAATAATGTCTTCAAACACTGAAATGCTCAAGCTGACCCGAGCATAATGAAAAGACAAAACACTCGAGTCCGAACTAAAAGTTCTTATTTAAGTTAAATCAACAATAAGTAAATATGAGTGTAATAGCTTCAGAGATGTTTACGGGATTTTACATCTTCTATCTAGTGTATAACGTGCATGCAATAACTTAAGAGATGTTATGGGATTTTCCATCTCCTAAGGATCCATCAAACTATCTATATGTAGTAAGATACGCTATATATGTAGTGTCTATTAGTAAAGTAAAGTATTAAAATAGCGTTAAGGCTTTACATTGATCCCTCTTAACACATTTTTAAGCAGGTAGTCTATGCAGCTCCTGTAACACAACCAGTAATGTCGGTAGCCAGTGAATCCCCTATAGGTACCATACTAAAACAAAATCGTAGTGGTCGCGTATAAGGATAAAAGTATGACAAGGCATGTAAGGCAATGCCAAGGTCAGATACTACCAGTTCGGGTCGTAGGGCCGGTGGTAACGCATCGTAGCCACGACAGCCCACCGCGTCCAACACCTCAAAATCAAATCAAGGTGCACCAATCAAGCCAACATCAATATAGTAATACGAAGAGGTGTGTCCGCTAGGGGTAGCTAGCCCACTTTGCCCTGACAAGCCATCTTGTTTTAGTCATTCCAAATTGGCACAAGTGTCGGGGTCATCCATCATCGTTCTCTTTCTTCAAATCTAGCAAATGTTCACTAAATCCAACCACTTCATTCTAGATCATCCACCATGTACACAGTTGTTAAAGTGGTTCCAACATCGACAGAGAGTACGCCAATAAGAGGCCTTGGTCTCTTTAACAACCAAACGTTATTTTTCACACCGGTTGGTTCTTTTACATTTCAAAGCCGATTCATATTTAATATCAAAATATCATATTCAATTCAAAATATCACTTCATTTCAAAATACCATATTTACTCAAAATATTTCATTTTCACTTGAAAGTATCATTTCAAATTCCAACATAGGTTGTAACCTCATTTAACCACATTCGCATTTAAATCAACGATTTAACTATAAACATTCCAACTTTGCACAGTTTGAGATTTTAGAAAATAGTTTGAATAGTTTAAAATAGTTTAAATAGTTTAGATATTTAAAACAGTTTGATATAAAATGGTTTGAGTTTTGAAAATGGTTTATATAGTAAAATAGTTTGAAAAATAAAAATAATTGAATATTAAAAAAATTGATTTTAAACAGTTTATATTAAAATAATTTATTTTGAAAATAATATCAAATCAAACTATTCCTTCCATTTCAACAATCTGGACCCATGTCCAAATTTCAAATCAACAAATTCAATTTCCAATCTTTCAATTAAATCGACTCAATTTAGATTTAATGTCAAATGAACTTGATTTCAATTTGAATTAACTTCAATTTTCGAAACGTTCATTTTTAACTTCAAATTCGATTCAACAATCCAATTCAATGATTTAAATTTCAATCTAATTGCTTATCTTAAACCACTTTAATTTATATCAATTTCATGTCCAATTTCAATTTACTAATTTAAATCGCTTAAATCAAATTAAACCTCATTGTTCAATTTTAAGGTCCAAATCTTAAAATAATTCAATTTTCAAAATTAGAGTCACACCTCAATTATAATTTCACATTTCCAATTCAATTCTTTAAAACAATTCCTTTTAATCAATTTCAACATTTCAAAGCTTGAATTAGAAAATAATATAATTCATATAAATCCACAATTTATTTCCTTTAAAAATCATTTAATCAAATCCAAATTTTAAGATTTTAACCAATCTGGTGTCCGTATATAATTCTCTATCCTATGGCCAAGTGATCAGTTATTTCAATTTTAATTTCAGTGATGGATATATATCATTTCAATCCAAATCAAGGTGTCAGAGGTATATATCATTTCAACTTATTTCTTAATTTATTCGAAATAATTCAAATAACAGTTTATATACTTTCAATTAAAATATAGGGTGATAGCAGGGATATATATAATTAAATAAACATCCAATCATTTAAAATGTCAACAAATAGACACCCATCGTAGTCAACATCCAAATCAGCCAATAAATCTCAACAATTAACTAGTTATCAATATCAGGTACTTAACTAGCAATTAAATTCAATATTAATTTAAATGTCAATATAATTCAAATTAAATTTAAATGACAATTAAAATTACCAAACAACAATCAATAAAATTCTTTTCACTGCATAAATTTAATTCAACTAACATAACAAGATTTAGCATTGCGTGAGTGGGTTAAATCACTCACCTTTGATTTATAGTCGATTTAAAATGCAATAAAATCTTAAAATTTGAATAGTCTCCAAATTCAACTAAACTAGTTCCATGTTGTCCAGAATTTCGATACAAACCCAATGGAAGAAACTGCGCGCCAATCGGAGTTCGTATGTAAAAGTTATGCACGTTAGAAGTTTGGATTTTAAATTAAAATAAGCAAAATGGCAAAAAGGTAATTAACTCTACCTCCCCCAAACATCGTCACATTCACCCACACCAAGAATCCAACAACCGCGACCTTTGACCGAGCTTCAACACCACCTCCAGCCGCCTGCGCACTCGTCGAACACCCCAGCATGCTTTGCCTCGACTACCCCCACTCCTCGAACTGGTCCGGTCATCTCATACGCCGCCTGCCGCCACTCAAGAACTAGGGTTTTTGAACCCTAAATCCTAGATTCCTACCACCTCCATCGGCAATAGGCGATGCGACTACCAGCGATCAACCCCATGCAGCGAGCTCTACAAAACCCATCAACCAATTTCAGAAATCATTGTCCGAATCAAAATCTCCCAATTTGCATTCGTGTTTCGCAATCATTGATTTTGACCGCGATTTTCCATTGACCTGAGCATCATTTTCAAAATCAAACAATTGTCATTGAGTCGTATCATCGAGAGCTTCGCAATGATATATTATATGATAGGATTGGAGCAGTTTGAATTTTTGGAGTTTGATTTAAAATTGCAATTAGGGTTTGAGATGTCCGCCATTGGGAAGGAAGAGATAATGGAACATATAAGAACAGAAATTGTGCGTACGGACAATAGAATAAAAGACTGCTAGGGTTTATAACAGCCTATATATAAACAGAGATGGATAAGAATGGATGTATCAGATCGAATTGGGTCGAAGCGATAACAAAGACCCGAAAAGCCCGTTTCATTCCCGAAACGAAAATAGGTCATCCAATATATCAAAATATAGGTTTTCAATATTTTTGAACACAATGAAACTAGTTTCAAACTCTAATTCTATCGTATATAGAAGTTAGCTTTTTAAAAATCAATTTATATTCATTTAAATTCCTTTAATTGATTTCTGCGCATTTCAAGCTCGTACGATCAAACGATAAGTCCGATCGCTACGAAACTTGAAATCCTATAATAATTCACTATTACAGATCCGATGAAACTAGTTTTGCCAAAATCCAAGACAATGCCCAAAAAGACTAATTTTACACGTTAATTAAATGAATTATTATTTTAAAATCAATTTAATCACTTTTAAATTCAAACTTAAAAGTTAACCATTTTATCATTCTTGATTACGCAGAAATTTAATGATATTTTGAAATTCAATTTTCCATGTTAATTTCAAGGTTTAAATATTAAATTAATTACAATGTTAAATTACAACAGTAATAAAACTCCAGTTATTATATTTAAATTCCAACATTTTATTATATTTTTGATTTACATGTCTTTTATATTAAATCAACAGTTCCTTGTGTAATTTATTTATTAACATAAGTTTTCAATTATTACACTCGTATTTTACAATTAATGTCTTTTCTCATATTACTGCAATATCTCAATTACATTAAATTCCAATAATTACCAAATTTATATTCAAAATGGATTAATTAATGAGATGCGGAATAAATCAAATGGTTACAACTTCATAATTCATATCTATTAATTTATTGTTCACAACAAGGAGTATAAATCTGCTTACCAAATATCTGATTTCATATTCTATATTAAAACCAATTTCAATTAATAACATATGATTTATCCGTTTAATACAACACTTAATTTATTCCTTATTAATCTTTATTATTACCAATAATTAAAAATTACATTAAACAGTTGTCAATTACATTCAATCAACATTATTAAATTATATTCTAATAATTTTTTCGTTTACAAATCATATATTTTAATTTCTGACAATATTAAATTCCAAAGTATTATTTAATTGAATATTTTTAATTGTCAAAAATACAGGTCGTTCATTAGAAAAGATATGCAACTCTTGATTCAAAAGTTGCTTCCATATTCTTTCATGGCGACCTTTCATGAATAATTGCAACTCTTAAACACTATATATAGCCATGAAATCAATTTTTTTAATCACCAATTTCCGATTTAAATTCTCATTCTTATTGTCTAAACTATCTTGCCATTTGGAATCAATATTTCATTCAAATCACTTGTTCATTCAAGCAAACCTCATTAAGTGATTTAACAAACTTCCTATCTTCACGAATTACATGGTATACCACAAAGGAGAAGATTATAGGAAGGGTGTATGTTATTGACTTATCAGTGCTATTCAAGAGCATTTTTAGTCAGAAACAACTTTACTATTTGTATTGTAAGTCCTATTCGGTTGCTTAGGCGGTAGAAGTCCTGTTCGGTTGTCTAGGTGGTAGAAGTCCTGTTCGGTTGCTCAGGCGGTGTAATACATATTCCTCTGGCTTAAGAGAGGGTTGATAGTTGAATTCCAGAAGGAGTCTGGGACTGGACGTAGAACGGGAGTTCAAACTAGTATAAAAATCCCTGGTGTCACTTACTTTACTATTTACCTTTTATATTTTATTCCGCATTAGTAGATATCTTAGTTATTGTTTCATATTACGATCCATAGCAGTACTTTCATTTGGTATCAGAGCCTGGAATTCTATCGATCGTCACTACATCATAGAATAATGGCCAGAAAAAGATCCAATCGAAATACAACAAGCAAATTCCCTGTCAAAGCCACCAATGAGGACTACAAAAAGGTACTTACTGATTTACAAATTCCAGTAAAAGATAATAATGAATTAGTTAGTATAAGCGATAAGATATCAAAACTTAATTTTATTATTTTAGAAAAGATGAAATCCGTCGAACTTGAAAATGAGAAATTGAAAAGTGAGAAATTAAATTAAGAAAATCAACTTGGTGTTTCAAAAAATAATTTTATAACTGTTAAAGATTTCCTAGATAAACAAAACACCTTATTTGAAAAGGGGAGAGAAAAATTTTCAAAAGAAATTTTTGATTTGAAAAGACAAAATGATTTATTACAATCCTCTTTAGATAATTCAAAACTCAAAATTTTCTTCACAAAAATGAGAACTGTACGTTAAAAAACGAGAACTCTGAATTAAATGAGAAGACTGATATTTCAAAAAATAATATTTGTTCTGAAAATAACAATTGCGACTTTAAAACTAAATTTGAAAAACGTAAAAATGAATTTGTAAAATTTAATAAAGGTCAAAATGATTTAAACATGTTATCTAGTTTTAGACCCTTACATGATAGAAGTGGTTTAGGATATAATAAAACTGATCGTAGAAGTAGCACTAGATATGCTTTCATGTATAGTAAAAATGTTAGTGCTAGTACTAGATTTTGAGTAAAGTCTAAATCCAATTTTTATAGAAATTCAAATACTGCTATAACCAATAATGTTTATAATATCTCTAAAAGTATTAAATCATTGACAGGAAATATGAATAAAAATTATCTAAGTATTTGGGTTCCTGTAAATTGGAAAAATAGAGAAAGATACATTAATGATTATTTTCATATGGTAGTTAATAATGAAAATTATATTTATAAAGGTTCAACCACACCCAAATGGGTATGGCTTCCGAAGACTTAACCCCCCTGACCCTAACATAGTAAGTGGGTACCAAAAATGATTATTATTTATTGCAGGTACTTGGAGAAACAAAAGGAAAAGGATAGATTTTGGGATTTTATAGGATGTTCCATACATTTAATAGCATTACATGAAATACGGACTTCAGCAAATACGGTAAAATCTAATTTATTTTCTCCATAATTAATATTGGGTTTATCTTGCTATACAAGATATTTTATAAAATTTATTATATTCCCTCATTCTTTTTGATAATGATAAAGGGGGAGAAATTCATATACATATTGATAGAAGGAGATATTATACTTAGGGGGAGATGTTATACTTAGGGGGAGCTTTAAACATATTAATATTATTTTATATAGAATGAATATTTTTAAAATTGTATAGTTTTCATCATCAAAAAGGGGGAGAATGTTAGAACCTCTATTGGTGGATTTTAATGACAACAACTATACAATTATGCCAAAGAACCTCTAAGCTAACTTTCAGGTACATGAGTATCAAAAAGAGACAAACAAATAAGTTCAACATGAAGATACACAATACAAAAGTGGATAAAAGTATGTATATGGAGATACAAGAAGAGATATACATGATAGAGACAAGACGAAGGTGATAAACAAAGTATTATTAGTCATAGAGTGTCATGTCTAGAGTTTACAGATGTTAAAATCTTCTCAAAGTGGTATACACACATATACATACACATTCGAAACATTTTATAAAAGCAATAAAAAAAATTTAAATAATAATAATAATATATGAAGCAAGACTCGAATTCGGGTCATTGGAGAGATCATATTTTAAATGAAAAATCAAGTTTTCAAAAATGCATGGAGCAAGACTCGAACCCAGGTCACTAGTTTAGAAAGAAAGTGCTCTAACCAAATGAGCTAAGGCAATTTTTATTCATTAAAAGAATTCAGCCGACTGAACATGGTCATTCAGTGGACTGAATTCTATGCATTTGCACAACTTTATTGAATATTCAGTCGACTGAATCATACATTTTAGTCGACTGAGTTACATGTTTTTTGCACTGTTTTCTTGCTGCATCGATTTTCAATCAATTCAGTCGGCTGAATCTTTTCACTCAGTCGGCTGAATCTTCATAACGACTATATTTTGAAGAGACGCTTCATTTTAGCAAAGAGATACAACTCTTGATTCAAGAGTTGCTTCCATATTCTTTCATGGCGACCTTTCATGAACAATTGCAACTCTTAAACACTATATATAGCCATGAAATCAATTGTTTTAATCACCAATTTCTTATTTAAATTCTCATTCTTATTGTCTAAACTATCTTGCCATTTGCAATCAATATTTCATTCAAATCACTTTTTCATTCAAGCAAACCTCATTAAGTGATTTAATAAACTTCCTATCTTCACGACTTACACGGTATACCACAAAGGAGAAGATTATAGGAAGGGTGTACGTTATTGACTTATCAGTGCTATTCAAGAGCATATTCAGTCATAAACAACTTTACTATATGTATTGGAAGTCCTATTCGGTTGCTCAGGCAATAGAAGTCATATTCAGTTGTCTAGGTGATAGAGGTCATGTTTGATTACTCAGGCGGTGTAATACCTATTCCTCCGGGTTTAGAGAGGGTTGATAGTTAAATTCCAGAAAGAGTCTGAGACTGGACGTAGAACGGGAGTTCGAACCAGTATAAAAATCCCTGGTGTCATTTACTTTAATATTTACCTTTTATATTTTATTCCGCATTAGTAGATAACTTAGTTACTATTCCATATTACGATCCATAGCGGTACTTTCACAAATAACACATGTTACATGCTCATCCTTATCAATTTCACCATGGTTGAATCTAGAAGCAACACTACCTTGTAGAATTATGCAGGGTTAAAAATATGGTAGAAGATTCTTGATCTTATAGCACTGCGCTTTCTATAATGAACTTCTTTCCAACCTACACTTGCATCTAGTGCTACTGTCTTTATAACAACATCTCATGTTTCATCCTAAATGCAGGTTGTTGCACATAATACAATAAATGAATGGTAACATTGAATATATCTTTAACCAAACAAATTGTGGATGTCATAGGGCAAAGAGCTACATTTGAGGCAGTTGTTGTTATTCGTAAATACACAAAAGTGTAACGAATCCGATAGTAACTTCAATAACGTTACTTATCCCTTTATAAGGTTTGGCACAGCAGAAAAGGCGTTACTAATTATAAACAGTAGCAACGGAAAAAAGCGTGACAAGGAGTATAAAATATTATGACAGTACAGAACCGTTACAAACGATATTTGTATGAAATACCTAAATGTTCGAGTCCAGATAATATCTGTTTCCTTAAAACAATATTGCCCCCTTATACGCACCAAAGGATATGAGCAATTTGTCTCCCAGGATGAAACGGACCTGCTCCGATTGCTGTGCGGGCAGACGGAGGGACGACGAACTGAAGGAGTTATATGTCTGTGAACATAATCGTATATCTTTCATCGATGATATTTTCAATCTTATGTATCAAGAAGATATGGCAACGGGAAGAAAATTTAACCTTTACACATGCATGAGCACACACGCACATGCACACACATTTTATATATATATATATATATATATATATATAAGGTTCAATGCCACCTATATTGGAGCACCCCTTTGGTACCCATCATATCTTGACCTGCACTATTTCAAATGCAAAATATATGGTAACTATCCTCATCCCATAATCAAAATCATCTCAAAAAAATTTTGGGGTCAAATATAGGTAGAATAATATATTTGATGTTTAAATTCAATTGTTAATATAAATGTCTGAACGTTGAATAATTGACTTATGATTTTGAAAGACTAAAAATATTGAAATATTCTCATGTTTTTAGAGATAATACTCATAATGTGGATTGAACATCTACCAAATTATGTAGCATTTGAAATAGTGTAGCTCAAGATATGATAGGGGTGCTCCAAAATGGTGGGTGTCAATGAACCTTATGTATATACATACACACACATATGCGTATGTGTGTATGTGTATATACATACATATACATGTATGTGTGTAATCCCAATTCATGATTGCAAAACTTACCTGTAACAAAGCTTAAATTGTTAGTTAGGAGTCCCTTTGTGCTAACGGTTTCTCTCCTCGCAAACAATTATCTTAAATCAAAAGAATAGTGTTATCTCGACAATAATAACGTGTGATTTAAATTTTGCTTAACATGAAGTTTGAAAGCAAAGTAGTAACTTTGTCATGGTTATACACTTTTTTGACAAAAAATATGGCAATCTAAAACTGAAACTCAACTAACTTATAGTCACAATTGTTAATATAAATCTCTCCTTATAAAAACATAAGATGATACATTTTGGCTCATTTATAAACAAAAATTTGAACACTGAAATGAAATAGATAAAATATCATTGATTTGATAAAATATAAAGTATATCATGCATGTGACTATATCCATCTTTTTTTACAGGTTTTAGTTACTGGAAATGTAGTGCGAAAGAAGTGGGGGATTTGAAAATATATGTTGTTATTGTTTTATCTCTAATTCCTTAGGTTTTTCACTCTTGAAGCTGTCTTCTTAGTGCCAGTAATTCCCTTAATTTGTCACTAACAGTAGCATAATCGACTAATCTCATTTTAGATGCAAATTTGACAACATACATATCTGTGTGAGTGTGTGTGCACACATGCATTTGTTGTTCATAAAAGGAACTTCCATTTCAATAAAGCGAAGTAATCTAGAAATTAAATGACAACTACAATGGTGGTAAAACATTCTTGGTTAACAAATTTGAATTAAATTTACTAAGTATATGTAAATTCCACATTTACATAAATAGAAATATAAAGATATGCATGCTAAATAAGCCACAATAAATTCCTTTTTAGATATTAGTATATATGTTACATATATAATGAAATAAATTAATAATGTGCTTTTTAACCTGTTATGAAGAATGCATAAGCTCTAATTTCTACATGTATGACACCGTGTTCTATATATTTCAGAATAGATAGGTAAAAAAATTATCATTAAATCAGATAAAAATAATTATAGGAAATAAATAAATTTAGGACAAATTTAATGGCACACAAACATCATAGTGATAGTTACCATAATACAGTCGATTAGTAATAAAAAAAACTAAAAATACAAACTCGAAGTAGTTTGTACCACATCGAAAATGTTTTAACAGACCTCTCCTAGAATATCATTATTCAAACATGGTGCTAATAAAATTTAAGGCCTCAAAACAATTGACTTGGGACATATTCAAATCTTGTGCGAATGAAAAGCCAAAACGGTAATCGTAAGGGATATTTTTGAAAAGCCTCACTTTACTTGGTTTAAGGAAGGTTTTGCTTTAAATTCAGATATTAACTGAATCAAAAATAACACGAGCAAATATCATCACCTTTGGAAATAAAATGGTTGAGTATGGAAACAAAGATAAGCACATAATATAAATCCACCATGAAATCATTTGGTTCTTCTAAGTTTCAGGATATTTTCTGCACAATCACAACCAAGGTAGGATAGAATTATACGATTCTGTGGCAATTTTGACTATTGTTTTAATTTTTCCTTTTTTACTTTTAGTAGATCCTTTTTCTTGATTTGTGCATCTTTAAATATTTCTTCTCTAAGCTAACATACTTAATGGTACAACGTATAACACATTCGGTATGGCTTTTACATGGGCATGCATATTTTAACAGATCACATGAAAGCTAAAACTTAGGATGAAATACTTAGTATGTTTATTAATAAAAAAATTCAGTTCTCTATTCTTTCACTTGTTTTATAATTCTAAAGCCTGAATGCATTGTCTCAGAACGTGAACTATGTCAACCTGGAGCTGGAATGGCAAGACAAAAGAATTTATTTTCAGTAATATGTAGATTAGTTCATATTACTTTAAAAAGGGATAAAATATAATATATAGATTATTTCATATTACTTTAAAATGAATAAAATAAACTTCAAAAGGAAAAAAGAATAATGTTGAAGACAAGCACCATTGTTCAAGTGGTTAAGTGATTCGGCTTTGGTGCAAGAGGTCATAAGTTCAAAACTTGCGTAGCATGATTCGAACGTTTATTGACATGTAATATGTTGTCCCAGTGACATGTTGTATATAAAGTACCATTTCAAAAAAAAAGAATAATGCTGAAAACATTTAAGCAAGATTTTTACTTCCTTATTTTTTTAAATCGGTATACGTAGGCTAATTTCGATAATTTTCAAAACACAATTCATAAACTATAATGAGTTGTCAAAACTAAATTTTCCTAAAAAATAAAATAATAAAAGGAAATATTAATAATAAATGTAAATGATTATAACTTAACATTCATGTTATGAAGCTGTATAGCATTGTCTACTTACCATTTATCTCTCTCATGCAAGGAGGATGGAAAGTAACACAATGTTAACCGCTGCCTATGAACATCCAAGATCGGGGAACACTTTAAGCTCAACTCAAGTGCTATTTTTTTCACCATATAAGTCAAGATCTGATTGACATTAAACAAACGTACAATAAATTATAAATATTATACATAGAAAAAGTTTTATTTGAATAATGTATATCATTACTGATGGTATTTCTATTCACGTAGTTCAGTAGTATATACAAAAAATACGTTAGCGATGCAGCATGACCAACATAGGCGAGAAAGTCTTCATCAAAAAGCATATCAATAATGCATCATCCCTGATAAGGTGTCAGCCACATGCTTCAGTTTTTTTGATCTCCTACTTCTAATTGTGATGCTAATTGGGTTTGACCAAAGTGATAACATAAAAAATGATAATTCTGATACCAGAGTTAAGTAGTCAGAATTAAGTTCTTGAAGAATATGTACATCTATGCAAATGATCGTTAACATTAATTGCACAAAATGGTAAAAGAAAAAACCACATTTTCTATTACCAATAATTAATTAAAGCTCATCCTCAAGTGGTTATCTTAGTCTAGTTGCCAAAATTACACTTAAACTTTATCCAAAATAAAGAGTCTTATCCAAGACTGCTAAACTAAAATGCCATACAAAGCTCTAATGTAGTTAACGATGTTTAAACAAAGGAAGCAATGAACAATAGTATCATGCTCTAAAGACAAAATGACCAGATATGATTAATAATAAAATTAATTTTTAAATTAGCATGAATCATTAGCCGCCAAGAGGGAAACACAGTTTAGAAAAAGCTATAACATCAACCACCTATTAAAACAAACTTTACGGAGGAATAAACATATCCAAAGCTTTGATAAATTTTCAATTTAGTTAGAACAAAAAAAGATTAATGAATTTTCCATCTAATCTAATCCTACAATGAAGAAGTCAAAGTAGACATATTCATCATTAATATTTTGTTTTTGAAAAACATATATAAATTGTATTAGGAAAACTATATTAGAACACGCTTTCAAAAACAAAAGACTAACATGGGTAATAAACGTATGTTTTCTAAAATTGATAAACCCTTTATCCATAACTATACAAAACATTAGAAAATTAAATATAAAATCAAAGTTAGAACACTCGAGAGGAAAGAAAATAAGAATAACCTAATCAAAGGTGAGTAAAAATTACCTAGAATAAAAGAATTATAGTGTATTTTGTTGTTGAAAGGTTGTGTTTAGATTAGATTTGCGACCTTTTTTGTGGAAAAAAACACAAGTAAATTATATGTAAAAAAAACTAATTAGAACATGCTTTAGCAAAGATTGCAATGAGTAATAAGAGCGTGATTTTAATAACCAATAGGACCCATTATCTGTGACCATACAAAATTTATGAAAATCAAATATAAAATCAAAATATATTCTTAAATGGTGAACTACTATAGAGATTTGGCTACCTATCGTTAAAATTGTCTTTTTTCCTAACTTAGCCTTTGCAATCCTCTCATAAATCGGCTAAACAAAATAATTGTGACTTTTACTTTTTGATATAAGTGATACTACAGTTTTATTTATCAAATACTAACTTCACTCAATCGAGAACAACAATCTTAGTTCACTTACATGGGTTGGAACCATCTTCGGTACTGCTATCATCATCATCTTAATCATTGCCATCTTCTAAGTCTGAGTGATTTATTGAAGTTATAATGGGTTGCTTATATTCACCAGCAGTGGCAGCCTCAGCTGCTGCAACTGGTTCTGGTGTATCTAAATCTGTGACCCTAACAGCAGATCCTGTTCCAAAAAATTTACTCATTCAGCAACAAACTAAGCCTTCCAAAAAAACACATATATTACTTTTACCAACACACTTTGAAAACTAACTAAAATAGAGGACATAGTTCACATGTAACTACGGTCATAAATATTATGACCTATTCAAATGCTCAAATGGCTGGATGAGCAAATATTCCACAACAAATAGCTAAAACCTGATTATATAAACCATTTGCACAATAGATTATACACTTGACTTATAGGTCCATTTTATCAAAAAAATTTGTATATAAAATGTCATGTGTTGGCTATTTTCATTAAACACGTGCTTCCAATAAAGAACAGATGTATCATATATGGATATCTAGGAAGCATAAAGTTAATGTAAGAGGGGTTGTGGGGCTTCAGAATTTGAAAAAACATTAGAAACTATATATCATAACATAAATAGTCGAGAATAGCTTACCATTTTGATGTATTCTTTTTCGTTCATGTCGAGCAGCTCAATTTCATAATCGGTTTATGATGAACTCTGTGATTATATATGCATCTGATTAGATATCATGTACCTTATGTTATAAAGAAATATGCAAATAAAAATACCCATGCTCTGAGCTCCCCGTTTGCTTTAGCCATAACTCCTAAGAAGCCCTTCACCTTTCCAAGAACGGCCACGTTAACATTAAAAAGGAAAACAGATCACTAAACAAAAGAGTTGGAAAAATCAGTTTTTGATGTGGTTTTAATTTGACTAATTTATAATAAAAAGGTAGATAAAATGGCAAAAGAATAGTTAAATATATACTCTAAGCATGTTTGATATTGTTTCGGTTGACTAACAATGAAACAACTAAAAGTGCAGTTCTCTTAAACATACACAATCAATCTATTACCACCAACCAAATCGATTACATGAATTCTATAAAAGGAATTTCTAGTGAAATTTTATATTTTGATATCCAAAACATATCAAGGAAGTTACCTAAAAATTCCATTTCTTGAGCTCTTATTAAGAAATTTGGGTGAGTAAAATCTGTTCATCTACAATTCAAATTATGCAAAATATTATGAAAATCCACACTATATATGCCCTAATAGGTTTTACCTAAAAATTATTTAATCAAAAAAACTATCTCCAAATATCAAAATAACATAAAATATATAGTTATTTAATATAACATCTATTAATGGGTTTGTCAAATATTCACATGACTAAAATTTACCTATGTAATCAGTAGTAGTATGGAATTTTAGTAGCTGCAAGCCATTGTACATAGTTTATCCATTAAAAAGTTGTCAGTTTTGAGGCTGACCTTTAAAATGGATTGATCACAACAAATTTCCCAAATATATGGAATTCCCCATTACTTGATTAAACAAATGTATAATCATTATCACATTAATGTAAAAGCACACAACAAATTAGTGAATCAAGCTAAACTGATTCTAATGCTATAAGTCTTATGTTTTCCCTATTCTTTTTGCGTGAAACCCAAGTCTAAATTTCCAAATCAATGCCACAGGTGAAAAAAATCAATGCTACAGATGAGCACAAAGAGATTGATTCATTAAACATTTAAAATAGCAATCTTTAAAATACATACCCGATATCTGTTCCAAACGATAAAGGGACAAACTGAATCGGTAGGGCTGAATGTGTGAAGGAATCGGGTATTAGAGACAATGCAGTACCGAATTGACTCAGAGAACGACACGTCACCATGGAAGGAGAAGAACTTAGGGTAGCAAATCAATAGGAATACGATGATAGGGAAAAAACGAGAACAACGGAAGTTGCCGAGAAGAGTAGCCGACTGAGAAACCTACTTTTGACGATTGACTCACCTCTCCTTTTGCTTATCGAAGATTATTCTAATACCATTCCCCCAATTCATGTTAGGTGATAAGGTAAGAACTAATGGACAAATAAAGCAAGGCATGCAAATTATTTTGTGATTTAGTGAGGAGGTGCGGGTACGAACAGGAAGAAATAATAAACATGAAGAAATAATAAACGCGACTGTTCATTTCTCAAATTACTCAAGTGGATTCTGCGCTCTTGAAACTGAACTCAATAATCATAATATAGTGTAGATGAATATATGTCTTGATTTACTGTATACCATAAGATTTTGATTTATTGTATACCATATTGAGATATTTATAAATTTCATTGTTATGCATTAAACTGTGAATAAACGATATAAATATCAAAATGGAAATGGTTTTACAATGTTGGAAACGATTTAATTAGTTGATTCTGATTAATTAATTTAAACAAATGAATATATGTTTTGATTTATTGTATACCATATCTAGAGATTTATGAATTTCAAGGTTATGCATTAAACTGTGAATAAATGATACAAATAACAAAACTTATATGTATAGCAATGATATCGCTCTATTAACTTTTCAACAACAAAACCTATTAGAGTATTTATGACCATTAGATATCACTCGGTAGCATATATCATGTATAACGTTATATAATATTTGACAATATCAGTTAGTTAAATTTCTCTGGATTGTATTTTTTTTCCATCCTGATCTGAAAATTTCTTAACCAATGAATGAGTTAAGTTACTACATATGAGTTAAAATAGACGTGGCATGCATATCCATAACCCTTCATCGGTTTCACATAGAAATATTCAAACTTCGTAACACAAATATAAAATATCTACCAAATCCTATAAATGTCCCTCTCTCTATTCATCCATTTTCACATCTCTTTCCACCCATATTCTTTTTCCACTTTTCTCTACTGTCATCTCCATTCAGATCTCTCACCACCACTATTTATTTTTGGACACGCTTCATTGAGTTGCTCAATATCGTTAAGCTCCGATATCATAGCTTCAGATTAGTGTAATTATACCACTAAAATTATGCTTTATAGTATAGCCCTATCTTGCAATTATATATTTTAATATTATTCTATAGGAAAAAAACATTTCTGGGACTGCAACTCCTACACTTCTGTTTCATATTAAAAACGTAATTTGCACTTTTTAGAATTTGTTTGTATTGTTTATTTAAGTGCATTGCTCTGTGTATTCTCAAAATAATATCATTATTACATGTTATTTACAGACATAAAATCAACCGATCGATGAAAATTTATTTATTTATTCATGGATTTTTTATAGATATATTTCAATCTTATTCTACAAGAAAAAAAATCATTTCTGCGACTACAACTTCTACACTTATGTTTTATGTTTTTACACTTCTAGAATTTGTTTGCACTGTTTTTTCTAAGTGCTTTGCTCTATGTATTTTCAAAATAATATCATGATTACATGTTATTTACGGACATAAAATCAACTGATCGATGAAAATTTATTCTTTTTTCGTGTTATTTCTATTTTTAAATATGCATAAAGATTATGTTTCTTATTCAAAATATTCAAAAGTACATATCAGTCATCACGTTGTTATTACTTTAATCTATATATTAAAAAATTAATTTCAACATACAACACAATTTATCAGCCAACCAATGGATATTAAACACTCTGATAAGCAAAGGTCGTATATCTCCAAAAGCATCTTCAACGAATGATAGTGTACATGTCCAGAAATCAAGAAATGACGATAAAAAATATTTCTCAAAAGATGATTATGGCTGGGATGATAAATTTACTTCCGAAGTGGTAAGTGATGTATCATTCAAAAAATTGAACAAATAAGATAATTAAAATTTATCATCTTATCGATTTTCCCTTCCTATTTTTACTATTAGCGTAAACTTCCACAAACGCATCTCTATATATATTACCAAATAGTACTATCACTTAAAAATATGATCTAGCAACTATAATTTTTTACAAATTCAATATGCTCACCTACATATATTACCAAACTTAGTACCACTTAAATATATGATTTTACAATTAAACTTTCTATATTTTTTCACTCTTAATTAATTGATAATAGAAACAAAAATTTAACCTAACAAGAAATTAAATATTCCAACTTAGAAGTGAAATTCAAACTGATTACATATGATTTCAACGCAAAAACATAGCTACATATCTAAGAAAATTATTTCTCTTAAACATGTTAAACGCATATAATTTGTAAAAAAATTCAATTTACTCGCGAAGCATGTGCTATTGTCACGTGCGAAGCGCATGCCATAACACTCGTGTCTTGAATTGTCTTCCAAATATCAACGTATGGTCCTGCTTCTAACAGCATCTCCACCTGGTAGTCCACATATTACATTTTGTTCGATTATAAAATGTAATGGCTAGGGTTGATAATTATGTACGAGTGTCCATTGTCCATTCGAGTCCGTGGCCAAAAACGTCTGTCTGAGTCCGTTCGATTTTCATTTAGGACATAAATTAGAACAAACAAAATTTGTACGAGCAAATATCTCATCTGATCCACGTTCATTTGAATTCGTCTAAATTCTTATAATTCAGCATAACCATATGTTCTTTAAAATATTTATGACAACTGTTTGGTTGGTTGATTGAGCAAAGATTCATAAAATTCTTATACTTTAGTGCATACTCATAAAATAATATAATTGATAGATACTCTATTAAGAAAATATAAAATGTTATGTCAATAGCGTCCATTCAAGTCCACGGCCAAAAAATGTCTGGCTGTGTTGGTTCAATTTTATTATGGACATGAATTAGGACAGCAAAATTTTTACGAGCATAAATCTCGTCTAGTTTGTATTCGGTCTAATTTTATTTAGGACAAAAACTGAATACACCTTCATTCCATCCAGTCCAACCGATTTACACCCTAGTAATGGCATGGGTTTTCCAAAAGCATCCAAACCAAGCGCTTGTTTGACCAACACTTGGTCTTCAGACTTTTGTTCAACAAGCATCTGTATTTGGGAAGGGCTTAGGTGCTTGTTCAATAAAGATTTGAGCTTTAGGCGTTTGTTGAACAAGCGCTTAAGCCCAACATCTATATCAGGTGCTTCTTATCCTTATAAACATAACATTAATCTCATACCAGAAACCTTAATCTATTCTATTTATAACAAAACTCTGTCTCTCCCAAAATTCAACTCTTTACTTCTCTCTAAATCAATTTATTCTTCAAAAAAATCAAAGATTAGAAAGACGAGAAAGATAATTTCAAGTTCAAATGAAAAGGAGGGAGATCAACGAAGCGAAGTAGAGGCAATTCAAGAATGATTAATAGGGTAATAGCTTATTAGTGATATGTGGGTTCGTTGTTAATTATGTTGATTTATATGTAATTAAGTTTTTTATACCCTATTTGATCTAGACTTGGTTTAATTTAATCGAAGATACTGTTTATCTAGTGATTGTAATAGATTAGAAGCTTAAACCATATGAGTATGATCCATATCTGATCTGTATTTGGTTAAAGTAAAATTTGATCGGATATAAATTGATTTAGGTTGAACACACTCTTTTTGTAAAACTGAATATAGACTGAGATATCGAAACCCTATTGATTCTAAGCCTGAGTTAGTTTGATTTAATGACAAATATATTTATGAAACTACAAAATGGTTAGAAACTGAAATTGTTAATTTTGGGAGTTGTAGATTAACAAAATAGAGTTTATCGTAAAACAAAATTAATTTTCAAACAAACCAAAACTAACGAAAAAATTAATTAACGTACTAAATCGACCGTTCGACAAACTTACTGTAGCCGGTCAAAGTGAGCGGTCAATCGCTATGGTAGTCGACGGTCGATTGATCATTGAATTTCAAGCTTAGGTTTATATATATATATATATATTAGTATATTATTAGGGAAATTAGTTCCCTAATTCTGGACTTTTAGATGTTATGGTACTAGTTAGGTAACGTACACGGACAATTTGGTCTAGACATTATTATTTTGACAAAGGCAATTCAATCGTTGGTAGTACTCACAGGAGGTTCCTCGGTGGAGTAGCAACGCTATTGGTGAATGCTTGGAGAAGTGTGTGGTCTGACACTAATGGGAGGTTCCTTGGTACATACGACAATTAGTACAAGACACTGTTGGTGGATGCCCGGTGTAGTGCAATAAGTGGAATGACGTTACCATCGAGCTTGGACACAGATGCAGCGATTCTAAGACGTCTGCGACGCAAGTTGGCATTGCGGGCTCCTCTCAATGCGTAAGTACTATAAATTGTAGTCGCAGTTTGGGGAATGTAGTCCCAAGTGCGATATCGTATGTGACCTTATGTTAGGAATAGTCCTAGAGGCTATTAGTTCGATTCGTAGCTGATTTGAGGTTCGATATGTTGTTAGACCCTAAGTGTAAACTTTCATAAGATGTTGGGTATAGGTATATTTAGAACTATTTTCCTTAGGTTAATATGACCAACACTAGTAAGTAATACACAACATAAGTAGGACACCCTAGGTCATAGAATATAAATAAAGTCAATTGCATGTGATCACCGTATATTAATGATGTAACTCATTCACTAGACTTTTGTTTGACCCACTCCTTTCTTTTTCCCCACCACATGGGAACAAGGCAATAGGTGATTGGCCCGGATCTAGTACATAGAGGAGTGAGCTTAGCATTGGCACCACTTTTTACTCTTTATCACTCTCCATGTAACTATTTATCGTATTTAGTACTTTTCATACAATATGATGTTACTTTAGTAAAACTTGGATTTTTGGACTACATGTATTTTGAGACTATGTTTTCGGCGATATTTTCTAAGATGATGTTTCCTATATTTATATTTTACTACCTACCACAGTGAGATATGAAAGTGTAGAATGTCCTAGATTTTATCCTTTATAAGCTTAGTCTCTGTAATTTTTTAAAACTCAATAGCTTGTACTTCTTGACACCTAGGCTTTGGATCGGTGTGTCTAGAGGTCCAGGTTGTCACATGTGGTATTAGAGCCTAGGTTTTAGATTTCTTAGGAGCTAGGCACGTACTGAGAGAACATACCTGAAATATTTTGTAATTTTTTTCCAAAAAGTCATTCAAAAAGTTTTTCGAAATAGATCTTGAAAAGTGTGTGTATGTGTGTGTGCGTGTGTAGATAAAAAAAATTTCAAAGGTTTTATATAAGTATAATACGAAAAACTCTATCATTTATTCTTGCCAGTATTCTCGATGGAAAAGTTGTTAATAATTCCTAAATCACAGATATAAAGAATGAGCAATCATGTTTGTCGAAGCTCGGGTAATGCAACTAAGGTTTTGGGCATAAACGTCCCGATATGGTTTCGCCAGTATCTGCAAGCGAGAGGACAAAAGGGGACCTACAGAGCAAGCGTTAGGTGTAGTTCCAACCCACCCACCTGCCATCAATTTCGCCAAGCTATGTAAGGACTTTGTGAGTCTAGGAGGGAAGCCATATATGGGGACCGATGTATGTGGACTCAAAAGCATGGATTCGTACTTGAGAGAAGATTATCAGATTGATGGGCCTAGAAGACGATGTTAGGAGATAGCTTACCACTAGGCATTTACAAGGAGAGGATTTAAATTAGTGGTACGTGGTAGTGGCAAAGACCAATGAGGAAGAGATAACTTAGGAAGAGTTCAGAAGGTGCTTTGATATGTAATTTCTTTCCATGGTAGAGTAGGGAATACGGTTGGATAAGTTCATACATTTGTAGAAAGGAGAAATGTCGGTGAAGAAATATGTAAATCAATTCAATGAGATGGCTAGGTTTGATATGAACTTGACAAATACCCCTTGCAAGAAGGCTTTTAAGTTGCAAATGGGCAGAATCAACCTCTTCAAGGTTGGTACTTAGTCAGATTCCCATGGGGGCGATGTAATATCCCCTATCTGGAGGCCCGAAGCTAAGCGCTACAGATGCTGCAGTCATCAGTATTAACTTCCAGTGACCAAATATGATAATGTTAATGGTATCCATAACATCAGAAGCACTTGAATATGAAATAAAATCATCACAGATTAAAACATTTTTCTGACTATATTTCATATTCAAGTTACATAATCCCAAACGTTTCCCAGGTTTAGATTAAATATAATTATTACAAAATACGCCAAGTGCGACATATGAAGATGCCCCCATGGATGACCAGAGTACTAAATAGTCATGACGGACGTAATACAACATAGCAGAAATAAAAACATAACAACTCCTAAATATAGCTAGCATCAGCCTCCTGCTCGTCTCCGAAAGCTTTATTCGTCCACCTACTAAGATCTGAAAATCCTCAATCCTCAGCCTACTCAAATCAATTTTGAGCACTCAAGAATTTAAGGGGAAAACATAAACTTCGAGTTAGACATAAAACCTGGTGTGAATAATACTATACATCTTGGTTATTTGATATTAAGTGAGACTGCACCGCTTAGCGGAATAGGTTTCCCCTCACTAATATCCTTTTAAAACATATATTTTGCAAATCTTAATCCTGCAACCAAAACTGGTTAAAAAAATAAAGCAATAACATGTAAGCATATAAATCAAGTAACAAATGGACTATCTGTCCAAACACTATAGTTCTGTTTGGCTAACTACTAACCTTTGGTTGACTCGGGCCTACTAGATAAAATAACAAATAATCTAACTTATGTTAGATACTCCTCTTCTGGACGGTCTGTCCCTAACTTATTTCTCCAGTGTCAACTAATCCTAATGGTTTTGCGGCTTCACCAATAACCTATCCCCACCCTGTATATTCCTTTCTGTGTGTAACATCATTTTAGTCTTACCTGTGACAAAGCCCTACACACTGGAATTTTGGACTAAATTAGCTAAGGGCTTATAGTTAATGTATAGGGCACGACCCCATACCGGTCTCATCTTGTATTTTAATATCCAAGTCATTTCACTTAGGGTCATCTGCCTATAAAAATTTTCCTTGATAACATTTTCTTCCAAATTGATTTAAACCTTTAAATCGTACTTTAAACAAGGAAAATATACTCTATGTTTTACTCAAATCACCTTGCCATGTTATATATACTTTACACAAAACTTTGTTGATGAAAGCATTTAAACCTTTGAAAGCACCCTTTTCGAAACCACTGAAAGTACCCCTTTCGAAACCAAGTAAAACCTTAGGCGAAAGGCCAAAACATACCTTTCAAAACCATTCTTAATAAACCTTTCGAAAACCATAAAAAACCTTTCCTTCGAAAGCTTTAAAATTTTAGACATCCTCTTATCAAAACATTATAAAGATACCTTTCAAAACCAGTTAAAAACATTTCCCATCGAAACGTTTGGGTTTTACTTTGAATAGAACAAAAGGGTCATAAAACAACTAAGTCGAAAGCACTCTTCCGAAAGCTATTTCTTAAGTAAAGAAGTGCTGGTTTCGAAACCAATCTCTTATAAAGCATTGGAGAGGCGACTTGGGTTTTAAAACAAAGAAACCCTTTCGAAGGCATTGCTTCGAAAGGTAAAATGCAGAAGTAAGGGGTTTCGACCCCATCAAAAGTTTTTTTATAAAACAAAAGGCACAACATCTTTTGGAACCATTCCTTAAAATCATTAAACAAGTCGAAAGCATCCTTTTCGAAAGCAAAGTAGACGCATTTTCATTTAAACACTAAGTAAGGCTTCGACCCCTTTGGAACCCCATGCTTCGGCTACATACCTTCCGCATATGTCCAATTTGCTGCATACCAAGCCTTTGATACCATGCGCATTGGTTTCGATGGTGATGGAGGTGGAAGAACTTAGTCGAAAGCTAGGTGCCGAAAGTGGTGAAACATGTAAAAAGCATGTTTAAACTGATTTTTAACTTTTTAAAGCAATTCATTTTAACTAACCTGCCTTGTTTGTCAAAATATGATTGGTTGCTAATTTCTTTTCTAAAAGTACTACTGAAATTTCAGAAAATAAAAAATTAAATTATTTACAAAATGCCCCTTCTCCTTTTGTAGATATATACATTTAATTCCATACCTTAAATAATTTTATATACTTATTAAAACACTTAGGAAAAATCTATAAAAATTCCCATAAATCATTTTTAATATTTTTTCTAACATATATTAATTTCTCACCCAAAACATATACATATTTGCCGTAATTAATTTTAAACCCAAACAACCATTTTCTTCACCAGAAAATTAATAAAAAATTCACTTTAAGTCAGAAAATTATAAAAATTAAAACCCATCTCAAAAATATCATTTTTGATCGCATACTAAAATCGCAAGGCATTTAGATGTCATTTAATAGGTGTTTTCACACTAAATCTTATAATAAAATCCATATGAACTAGCATAAATCATCAACAAACATATCTCTCCATTTTAACATTCAAAACATGGCAAAACATTTGAAAATTAACTCGGATTTAATCTAAAACCGAAATTAGTTAAAAACTTGAGATGTACTTATTATTCACCTTAGCTTGAGATTAAGGAGTTGATCTTTATTAAGTTTCTTAAGCTTCTTCCCCTTGATTTTAGCTATATCTTCTTCTTGCTTTCCTAACGTTGGCCAGCCTCTGGCTTTATTTTTTCTTTTTTTAAACATGTAAAATGAATGTGGTTTAAGGGTTTAGGGTATAATAATATACTTATTCCTATATTGCCCTTGTCTGCTTACCCTAACTTAATTTATTTAAATTCCCTTAGTTTATTTGTTTAATGAGCATGGCTACCCTTCTATTAATCACAAATCTCAATCCCCTAATCATTACATTATTTTATTTAATTTAATTAATTAAATATCCTAAATAATGTTAATAAAAATTAGGGTCGTTACAGACTCTCCTCCTTAAAGAATTTCGTCCTCGAAATTACGATAAGGTACTCAATAAAAAAATCAATCAAAAAGATAAAACATACCATCAAACTAATCAGGATAAGTGTCTCTAATCCTGCTCTCAGTCTCCCAAGTACAGTCTCTCTCATCATCACTCGACTGGACTTTGACTAATTTGAATGTCTTGTTCCTTAGCCTCTTCTCATCTCTCGCAACTGTACGAACTGGTTTTCTAACTATAGTCAAATTCGGCTCTATTACAAAGTCTTCTAACACAGTCAGTGCTATAGTAGTCTCCGGGTCTCTAACACACTTTCTTAGATGAGAAATATGAAAAACATCGTGGACTCCTGCCAAACTGTTCGGTAACTCTACTCTATATGCAAGTTTTCCAATCCTTTCTATAATAGGAAATGGTCCAATGAATCTTGGTACCAATTTCCCAGACTTCTCAAATCGAATTACACATTTCATCGATGATACCTTAATGAAAACATGATCTCCAACAGAGAACTCTAAGTCTTTCTGTCTTCTATCAGCATAACACTTCTGCCTAGACTGAGCTTCTTTTATTCTAGCTCGAACCAACACAACCTTCTCTGCAGCTTCCCTAACTAAATTCGGACCAAGAACCAAAATATCCCCGGTCTCTAACCAAAAAAATGGAGATTTGCGTAGTCTTCCATACAAGGCTTCAAATGATGCCATCCCTATACTAGCCTGATAACTGTTGTCATACAAAAACTAGACTAAGTGTAGATGGTCTTCCCATGATCCTCCAAAATCTAGCACATAAGCTTGTAACAAATCTTCAAAGACTTTGTTAACTCTTTCTGTTTTCCCATCAGTCCGTGGATGGTAAGCGATACTCATCTTGAGCTTGGTACCTAAATTATCCTGTAGAATCTTCCAAAACTCGCTAGTGAATAAGGAATCTCTATCACTTACTATACTACAAGGAATTCCATGAAGTCTAATTATATTCATTATGAATAACTTAGCCAAAACATGTGTCGTTCTGGTTGACTTAACTGAAATGAAATGGGCACTCTTAGTCAATCTGTCCACTATGACCCATATACTTTCATTTCCCCAGTTTGATGTTGGCAACCCGTCTATATAATCCATCGAAATAGAATCCCACTTCCATATTGGAACCTCTAAAGGCTGAAGTAATCCACTTGGTTTCTGATGTTCGACTTTTACCTGTTAATAGTTCAAACACTTCTTCACCCATAAGCCTACATCCCTCTTCATACCTTCCTAGAAGAAACTCTTCTTCATATCCTGATATATCTTAGTTCCTCCAAGAGGAATAGTGAACTTCGAACGATGACATTCTTCCATAACTTCCTTCCTAATGTCTCCTACATTCGGAACACATAATCTTCCTTTCTTCCTGAACCACCCATTCTAGTCAAGACTGAAATCCTTCAGGTCATCGCTCTCCATTTCATCCCTTAACTTCTTGATATGTTCAACCAATACTGGATCCTCTCCTTGCTTAGAAGCAATCCTTTCGATCATAACTGGTCGGACCTCTAAACATAACAACACTACAGTTTCTCCACTAGATCCAGCTTCAGATCTCCACTGTATTCTACATGTCGTCAATGCTTGCAAATCTTTACACTCGGCTATCATTGCCAACATTGCATTCTAATGTTTCCTACTAAGTGCGTCTGCAACCTTGTTGCCTTTTCCCAGTGTGTACTCAACACCAAAGTCATAAGCAGCAATGAACTCCAACCACCTCCATTATCTCATATTCAACTCCTTCTGAGAGAATAAATACTTCAACGAATTATGATCCGTATATAACTCGAACCTCTCTCCCAAAGGTAATGTCTCCACACCTTCAACGCAAAAATCACCGCAGCTAATTCCAAATCATGAGTTGGGTACCTAACCTCATGTGGTCTAAGCCATCTAGAAGCATAGGCAATCACTTTACCTCTTTGCATTAACATAGCTCTTAATCCTATCCCACATGGATCTATATATACCATTAAAATCCTGATTTCCTTCTGGAACAGCTAACACAGGTGCATTCGTTAATAAGTGTTTCAAGCTCTGGAATGCTTCCTCACATTTATCGATCCAAACAAACTTTACATCTTTTCGCGTTAGCGTGGCCATCGGTGCTGCTATCCACTAGAAATCCTTTATGAACCTCCGATAATACCCAGCTAATCCAAGAAAATTCTTTATCTCATTCACCGTGTCGGGTCTCTTAAAATTATTCACCGCTTCGATCTTGGTTGGATATATAGACAACCTATTCTCTAAGACTACATGACCAAGAAACTTCACTTCCTTTTTCCAGAAATGACACTTTGAAAACTTCGCCTTCAATTGATGCTGCCTCAACGTCTCAAGCACCACTCTAAGATGAACTTCATGCTCCCTTTCATCCTTAGAGCATATCAAAATATCATCTATGAACAACAACACGAACCTATCCAAGTGCTCTCGGAAAATTCGGTTCATCAAATCCACAAAGAATGTTGGCGCATTAGTTAGCCTGAACGACATCACTAACCATTCGTACGATCCATATCTAGTTCTAAACGCCGTCAAAGGAATACTATCCTCTGCTACCCTAAGCTGATTGAAACCTATTGCTAAATCCAACTGAGAAAATACCTTGGCTCCACTCAACAAATCGAACAAATTGTCAATTCTAAGCAACGGATATTGATTCTTTATCGTCTTCTCATTCAACTTACGATAATCGATGCACAACCTTAACAATCGTCCAGCTTTTTAGCAAACACCGCAGCTTCTCCCCAAGGTGAACTACTTTTCCTAATAAAATTCTTTCCTTCCAAATCCACCAACTGCACTTTAGCTCCTTCATCTCGGTAGGCGTCATCCTACTTGGCGATTTACTTACTGGTTCTGCACCTGGTACCAAATCTATCTGAAACTCAATAGCTCGTTTCTATGGCAATCCTACTATAGGTTCAAAGACATTCACGAATTCTCTAACCGTGAAAACTCGATTTAACTCATATTATACCTCCACAATACCCATCAAAGCATTAATCTCACAATTGGGGTTTTCTACAGAATATACTATCCGATCACTACAGTCAGGGTGTCTAAGTGATATTACCCTATCACGGAAAAATATCCTAACATCGTACTTAATTAAACAATCCATGCCTAAAATAATTCCAAACCCTACGAAATCAAACACATGCAAACTACAAACAAAGGTATGACCTAACAAATCAAACTCTATGTGGTCACACTTCATCCTAAGTATCGCATACCCTCCTATCGGATTTGCAGCCCTTAAGCAAGTAACTAGGTATGATGGTTCTAGGTTAAGCTTGTCTACCAAACAATGAGATATAAAAGAATGCGATGCACCAGTATCAAACAGAACGCTAACTGACATACCATGAATCAGAAGCATACTTTCCAATAAAGCCTTTCCTTTTTTCCTTTGCCGTTGGCCTCGAGGTAGCTGGCTCCAATGCAAACGCTTTGCCTTTTCCATCCTTAGCAGGCTCCTTGCACTGGTTCTTATAATGTCCAATTTGATCGCAGTTGAAGCATCTGATGTTCTTCTTATCGATATCCTTCTTTCCCTCTCCAGAACAACATTCATTAGCAAAATGCCATTTCTTATCACACTTAAAGTAGACAACCTCCGACTTCCCCTTCTTTGCAGCTCCACCCTTCTGAGCTCCTTTCTTATGAAAAAAATTTCTTTTCTGACTCTTCCCCACCTAGACTTCCTTTGCCTTATTTCTCTCTAGAAAAGCAAACATCTCTTCGTGTCTCAATGCCATCTCAACAACAACATCACATGGATCCCAAATGTGCGATAACATAACTCTGGCAAGCTCAGGCTTCAACCCCCTGATGAACTTCTCATTCCTCTTAATGTTAGTATCAACCGTAGCATAGCCATATCTTGCTAGCTCCTCAAACCTCCTCACATACTCAAGTACAGTCATATCCCCCGCTCCAACTCAGCAAATTTCATGAGCATAGTGGACTTCGCAATCTCGAACATAAACCTTTCCTCAAATCTCCTTTTGAACTCAGCCTATGTCATGGTCTCCTCATTAACTCCAACTGTAACGTTGTTCCACCAATACAGCGCTGCTCCTTGAAGTTGTCTAGAAGCGAGACTTCTATTCTGCTCATCATTGAGCCCCAAATCTGCAAAGATTCTCTCACAGTGCAGTAACCTGTTCTCTACATCAATGGCGTCTTCAGTACCAATAAATGGCTTTCCTCCCAACCGAGCATAATCCCTACTCAAAACAACATAATTGTTAACTGCTGGAGCTTCTTGATTTCCTCCTCCAACTACTCCAACAGCAACTCCTGCTTGCATCATGTTGACAAAGAACTGATACATCGCTCCTATGTCCACTTGCAGGACTCTAGCACCCACATTTCCGGCTTGTGCCTGACCTTGGTTTCTCCTTGTATTAGGTCTAGCATTTCCATTTATTGTGGTGCTTCCCCCTCCAAGGTTAACTCTTCCACTTCTAGCATCCATATCTGTATTCAAGCCTCGTAAGATAAAGAAGAATAGCCTAAGAGAGATAGGAGAATAGAGATATAACGTATACTTATATGTAACAAATACAAGTACGTTACTATAGCGTTATCCCACACCCTGATCTTTTCTCTAATTCCCTAGGATTATATTCTCAAAATTATTTTAGTTTAAAGTTTTTCATAAACCTATGCTCTGATACCAAGTTTTAATATCCCCTATCTGGAGGCCCAAAGTTAAGCGCTATAGATGCTGCAGTCATCCATAGTATTAACTTCCGATGACCAAATACGGTAATGTTAATGGTATCCATAATATCAGAAGCACTTGAATATGAAATAAAATCATCATGGATAAAAACATTTTTCTGATTACATTTCAAAACAACATTTCATATCCAAGTTACATAATCCCAAACATTTCCAGGTTCAGATCAAATATAATTATTACAAAATACGCCAAAAGCGACATATGAAGATGCCCCATTGGATGACCAGAGTACTAAATAGTCATGACATGCTTAATACAACACATCAAAAATAAAAACATAACAACTCCTAAATATAGCTAGCATAAGCCTTCTACTCGTCTTTAGAAGCTAAACATAAACTTTGAGTTAGACATAAAGTCTGGTGTGAATAATACTATACATCTCGGTTATTTGATATTAAGTGAGACCGCGCCACTTAGAGGAATGGATTACCCCTCACTAATATCCTTTTAAAACATATCTTTTGCAAATCTTAATCCTGCAACCAAAACTGGTTAAAACAATAAAGCAAAATCATGTGAGCATATTAATCAGGTAACAAATGGATTATCTGTCCGAATACTATAGTTTTGTTTGGCTAACTACTAACCTTTAGCTGACTCGGGCCTACCAGACAAAATAACAAATAATCTAACTTCTGTCAGATACTCCTCTTCTAGACAGTCTGTCCCTAACTTATTTCCCCAGGATCAACTGATCCTAATGGTTTTGCGAGCTCACCAATAACCTATCCTCACTCTGTATATTCATTTCTGTGTGTAACATCATTTTAGTCTTACCTATGACAAAGCCCCACACACTGGAATTTTGGACTAAATTAGCTAGGGGCTAATAGCTAATGTATAGGGTGCGACCCCATACCAGTCCCATCTGGTATTCTAATATCTAAGTCATTTTACTTATGGTCATCTGCCCATAAAAAAAATTCTTGAAAACATTTTCTTCAAAATTGATTTAAACCTTTAAATCATACTTTAAATAAGGAAAATATACTCTATACTTTACTCAAATCACCTTGCCATGTTATATACACTTTACATAAAACATTGTTGATGAAAGCATTTAAATCTTTGGAAGTACCCCTTTTGAAACCACTGAAAGTACCCCTTTCAAAACCAAGTAAAACCTTAGGCCGAAAGGCCAAAACACACCTTTCGAAACCATTCTTAATAAACCTTTCGAAAAACATGAAAAACCTTTCCTTCGATAGCTTTAAAACATTAGACATCCTCTTATCAAAAAATTATAAAGATACCTTTCGAAACTAGTTAAAAACCTTTCCCTTCGAAACCTTTGGGTTTTACTTTCAATAAAACAAAAGGGTCATAAAACAACTAAGTCGAAAGCACTCTTCCAAAAGCTATTTCCTAAGTAAAGAAGTTATGGTGTCGAAACCAGTCCCTTCGAAAATACTGGAGAAGCGGCTTGGGTTTTAAACAAAGAAACACTTTCGAAGGTATTGCTTCGAAAGGTAAAATGCTGCAGCAAGAGGTTTTGACTCCATCAAAAGTTTCTTTATAAAACAAAAGGCCCAACCCCTTTCAGAACCATTCCTTAAAATCATTTAACCAAGTCGAAAGCATCCTTTTCGAAAGCAAAGAGGGCGCATTTTCATTTAAACACAAAGTAAGGCTTCGACCCCTTCGGAACCCCATGCTTCAGTTACATACCTTCCGCTTATGTCCAATTCGCTGTGTACCAAGCTTTTGATACCATGCCCATTGGTTTCGATGGTGATGGATGCGGACGAACTTAGTCGAAAGCTAGGTGCCAAAAGTGGTGAAACATGTAAAAAGCATGTTTAAACTGCTTTTTAACTTTTTAATGCAATTCTTTTCAACTAACCTGCCTTGTTTGTCAAAACATGATTGGTTGCTAATTTCTTTTCTAAAAGTACTACCGAAATTTTAGAAAATAACAAATTAAATTATTTACAAAATTCCCCTTCTTCTTTTATAAATATATAAAACATTTAAGTCCCTTAGCTTGAATAATTTTATATACTTATTATAACACTTAGGAAAAATCTATAAAAATTCCCATAAATCATTTTTGATATGTTTTCTAACATATATTAATTTCTCACCCAAAACATATACATATTTGCCGTAATTAATTTTAAACCCAAATAACCATTTTCTTCACTAGAATATTAATAATAAATCCACATTAATTCAGAAAATTATAAAAATTGAAACCCATCTCAAAAATATCATTTTTGATCATGTACTAAAATAGCAAGGCATTTAGATGTCATTTAATAGGTTTTCACACTAAATCTTATCATAAAATCTATATGAACTAGCATAAATCATTAACAAACATATATCTCCATTTTAACATTCAAAACATTTGCAAATTAACTCAGATTTAATCTAAAACTGAAATCAATTAAAAACATGATATGTATTTATTATTCAGCTTAGCTTGAGATTAAGGAGTTGAGATTTGATCTTCGATTAAGTTGCTTAAGCTTCTTCCCCTTGATTTTAGCTTTATCTTCTTTTTTCTTTCCTAATGGTGGCTGGCCTCTAGCTTTATTTCTTTTTTTAAAACGTGTAAAATGAATGTGGTTTAAGGGTATAAGAATATACTTATTCCTATATTTCCCTTATCTGCTTACCCTAAGTTAATTCATTTTAATTCCCTTAGTTTATTTGTTTGATGAGCATGACTACCCTTCTATTAATCACAAATTTCAATCCCCTAATCATTACATTATTTTATTTAATTTAACTAATTAAATATCCTAAATAATGTAAATAAAAATTAGTGTCGTTACAGGCGACTTATAAGGGTTGGGTGGCAATGGCTTTGCTAGATACCGGTTCCAAGGAAGGGGTGAAGGGTGAGTTAAAAAAGTCAGGAGGAAAGACACCATAGTAGAATTAGTGCTACAACAGAATGGGGACCCAAGGGAAATTTAAGAAGCCGAAGATAAAGTGCATAAGATGTTGCAAGAAGAGGCATGTTGCGAAGTAGTGTAGGACGGACATCTCAAAGATCAAATGTTTCAACTGCAATCAACTCGGACATTTGAGAAGGAAGTGTCTGGCACCACAAAAGACCTCTACCCAGGTGGTTTCAACTTATACACTAGATGTTGTTCCCAGCTCGAGTGAGCCTCTAGTGATGGACAAAGGAAAAAAGGTCATAATTGAAGGTGTGTTAACTTTATATGATTTACATGTTCGTACCTTATTTGATACTGGAGCATCACACTGTTTTATTTTAAGTAGACTTGTAGTTGAGTTGCACTTAGACACAGCACAATTATAGACTTGGTAGTTATATCAAACCCTATTAAAGGATCGGTTTATTTATCTATTACTTATAAGGGTTTGAAAATTGTCATTCTGGGAATCGGGTTCGATTGCGATGCTTTTATCTTAGGATTTTCTAGGTTTGGTTAATTTTGGGGATGGACTGGATGACCTTGTATGGGGAAGTTCTACATTGTAATAGGAAGGTCGTTCATTTAGGTACTTGTAGTGGACGCAGGCTAGAGGTTTATTGTGATCCTAGTGGTTCATTTATGTTAAGTCACCATATTCTTTAGATTTATCACACGATGAGTGTTATAACTCATATTTTTATGTATCGGAGGATCGGGGGCCACTATCCCCGATTTATAGAATATGTTCATTGAAATAGTACGAAACATTATCTGGAGTGCCCAAGTTGCTCCAAATGATTATGGTACTCAAGTGCAAATACCAAGAGCTGACTTTGCGGCTGTATAAAGACTATGTAATTTTAGGAGGCAGACCGTTCCTTAGAACGAAGTCGACTATTAAGGTGCAAGACATGATGGATGCTTATAAGAGAATCTTCGATGATTTGGAGTTAGATGACACCCTGAGGTAGAAGTTGGCCTCTAGGTAACTCTAAGGACAGGCTATGAACTGGCGAAATACCCTTATAGCTACGATTATGGAGGATCGTTTTACTTGGGATCGGTTTATAGTTTGCTTTGAAGAAAATTTATCTCAACTTTTCAAAAGTCAGTATTGTTTAGGAAGTTCACCGACTTGAAGTAAGGTGATATGTCTGTGCCAGAGTATGTGGCCGAATTTGATGTGCTATCGAAGTATAGTCTATCTTTCATTGATACTCCAGTCAGAAAGAATAAAAAGTGTTTGCACAAAAATTGGACAAGCACCCCTAAGTTCGAATTTAATTAAGTCACGTTTAACTTGGTTGAAATGATGTTTTTTAATGTTCCAATACGTTAACAGATAATTTTTGCAGTCACGGAATAGTTCACAGGCTCAGAGTTGGAAAATAGTTAAGGAAGTAAATCACACAAAGTTTTATAGTGGTTCAGCCCGAACGTGCCTACATCCACTGTTCATTTTATTATTCTTTCTTTGATTTGGTTACAAGTACAAGTTTGATTAGAAAGAGCAAAAACTTAGAGTAACTAGAGTGACTAAGTCTCAGTACAGTTTTCCCTCCTTCCTTAGAAAATCGGTCCCCATTGTTGTTGAGGAGCTCTGGTATATATGGAGTGGAGTTGTGAAGTGTGGAGGTTGAAATTATAGCTTTCTGAATCTGGTTCGGCATCTAGGTAGGAGCTTGTTTGGCTTGCTCACTCTTCCACGTTTGGTTCGGTGCTTCTATCTTTGAGCCTCTTATTTGCCGGACTAAACATTTGGTCCGGCATGCCTGTGTACCGGACCAAATGTTTGGTCCGGTGTTGGATATGTCGTGCCGGACCAAATATTTGGTCCGGCATATCAGAGAATGCCGGACCAAATATCTAGTCCGGCATGTCGTTACCAAATATTTGGTTCGGCATTCCGGCATTTTAGTGAATGCCGGACCAAATATTGGTTCGGCAGTTCCGCCTTCTATGTCCTAGCCCACTTCTACTTCCCTTCTTTCTTTTCTCTCTGCTTGCTGGAAAACTGAGCCAACACTTGCCCCCCAAAGTATGTTGTGTAGCTTACACGACATGCTTTGTTTAGTTCAGCACCGAGCTTCTTTGATCGGTTGATAATTCGAGACCGTTTGTCTTCCCTTCCTTTTTCCCTTTAAATACTACTCCTTCTCCTTATTCTTTTCCTTCTATTCTCTTAACTAAATATCTTCAGCCTATTTTCAATTGATCTAGGGCTGACTCGAGCTGTTTTTATTGCCTGAATTTAGATATCTCCACATCTACATTGCTTGAGGTAAGGCCTTCTAAATTCGATCTCTGGTCTAGGGTTTTAAGGTTTAGGCTTTCAAGGGTGTTTGGCATGAGCGTGAACGGTTTTGGCTTCAAATCGAGGAAAGGAGGTGGGATTTTTAGAGCGATTCGGCGAAGAAGAAACTTGTGCTTGGTAAAGGTGGGGTGGTGATTCCTGATGGAGTGTTGGGTCTGGACATTGGATTCGAGTACTCCGTACAACCCAGGTTGCAAAGAGAAGTTTTCGAGTAGCAACCGCACTATGATGCAAGCAAGTATCATGAAGTGTTTGGTAGACTGGAGGGTATTGTTAGAGTATGATATATGTGTGATACATGCATATTCTATCTGCACATGCTAAGGTTCAGCTGATAGGTAGATCTCTACCTTATAGTGCTTAACCCTTGGCTAGAATTCTCCTCAACTCTTGTCCAACTGTCAGCCTTACAACACTTCATATCCCCTATTTGGGTTACAAGCTGTCATTACCTAGATCGGCTAGGGTATGATTCGTGCTCCTATGTGGTGTGGTTGTATGAGTGGTTGGGCTGTAGGAGGGTGAGTTTCGGGCCAATATAGTTATCATCCGGTAGGTTTTGTTCGATATTGTGATGTAGTTTGGTTCTCGGGAGATGGTAATGCTAGACTAGTTTGGTTCGCGCATGGTGACCATAAGTATACCGAGCTAGAGGTGGAGATTCTTGAAATGGTAGCTTGAGTTTCGTAGGGTTAGGTTAGGAGTATGGTTTTAACCGGATGAGGCGATAGGAGGCTTTAGACAAGTGTTTAAATTTCCATTTACGATTACATATTTATTAGGATGTTGGACTTATCCCTGCTTTTCTACTTCCTTATACAGGAAAATGTCGTCCAGTCATGAGCTCCGATCTAAACACGCATCGTCACAGCCTGCCGGGGCTGGCGCTTCTTCTTCTGATGTCCATGCCAATCTTCCAAAATAACCCAGTTCTACATATTCTTTGGTGGAGGGTTATGCTCCCAACCATACGCTGGTAAGGCCTTCTGAGTGTTACTCTAGCATGTTGACAATAGAAAAACTTAACTCCATAGCGACAACGTTCGGGATTGTCCACCGGGACATGATGCTACCTGGACCGAATGATAGAGCCTACTCCCCCCATGTGGATACATGGCATACAGTAAGCATCATTGTATGTGCGGCGCAATTCCTCCACTCACTAATTGGATCGCCAGTTTTGTGGTTTACCTGAAAGTCGTTCCCCTGTAGCTTCAACTGAACTCCTATGCCATCCTGACATGCCTATATCTGATATTCGTGAAGTGCTATCGGAGACCCCCTACCCACAAGGAGATCTGATACTTATATAATGTGAGGAGTTATCGAAAGGGGAGCCCCTTCATCAGCTTAGAGTCGGCCTACAAATTCAAGCCAGTTCTCGATTTATACTCGAAGTTTAGCATGTTTAAGAAGGAGTACTTCTTTGTGCGTGATGATGCCGTTCCTCAACATGCTTTCACTTCTGGGTGTAAGTCTCCATTATATTTTTTCTAAGTTTTCTATTGACTTGGTTCCTTAATGCTCCGTATTTTTTAGGTTGCGTGAAGGCGGCAGAGGACGAGGGGTTAAACAGATGGCCAAGGAAATATTAGCTATCCCGGAGGTTGAGAGGGAAGCCTCGTTCTTACTCCACGACACAGCCCTTTGCTTTTACAACTTAATCGGCCCTGGTCAATCCGTGTTCAAGATCAGGCCAAGCTCGGCTAAGAAAGCAGCAGGAGCCAAAGGAGAAGGGGGAGATGTATACAAAGGCAAGGATCCGGAGGAAGAGGGTGACGGGGGCGGAGTCCCGAAGAAGTCGAAGCTTAAGAAGAGTGCAGTTCATCCTCCCCGTTCGGGGAAATCTTTGCGCATACGGGATGCTCCTTCTCCTGACGACAAGGAAGGTTCTCGCTTGGAGGGATACAGTGAGGAGGAGGAAGGGTCGAAGGGAGATTCTGAGGCGACAGAATCAGAGGCTCATGCTTCTCAAGGTGTGGAGATTATTAGTAGGGAAGGCTTGGGCGTGACTCCCCTAAAGAATGCCGAGGCTGTGCGGAAGTGGCCTGAGCAGTTAGATCAATCTGAGCCGGTCCCAGGGTCAACTCTTGTCGCTGACCCCCTCAAGAGAATGTACCTATGGGTGACTTGGGTGGAATGTCATTTCTTCCAGTGCAAAGCGGAACGGGAATTAGCGAGGCATTCGGGCTTTCCCTAGGTATTTTTTGATTTCTGTATGGATTTTGGGGTACTTCTTGAGAACTTTTTGTTTTTTGACAAGTCCCAGTCTCCACTAGCTCCTTAATCCAATGAAGCCCGGTCACCGTGTGTTCTTCTTCCTCCGAGTGGAGTTCCGTCCCAGTGTATTCCCTACTTAAGTGAGACCCTGTCCCGGTCACTTGATCCAGTCTCCCCTAAGGGTTTGTAGTAGCTCGTAGTGTCCTAGTGTCTTGCATGTTTTGTGTTTGTGCTCTCTCCATTTCTCTGCTCTAAAGTTGCTATTCGCTTTGTAGGGAAAATAAGAAATCCGAAGAGGAATGAAATGTTACGGCAACTTGAACAGTTCCAACGGATGAAAGGGGTTTTCACTTCTTCTAAGTTGGTCTCTCAAAAGGAAAAAAACTGCGCAAGGGAATGTCAAGGAAACTCCATCAGGCTTGGGCAGAGGAGAGAGCCACGAAACGTCCCAAAAATGCACAAGGTCTCCGGATAAGGATGTTGCCTCCCCTGGTTCTCAAACTTCTTCTCATCGCCATCGCCAAAATCCAACTAGTCCTGAAGTGCACGAAGTGCCTAACGATTAAGGAGAAGAAAATGCCGATACCTACTTCTTAGATTTTCAACCGCTGGTGAGGAATCCCTTCTAGGGTCACCCTGATATTAACCCCAGCTACGTGGGTCGTCATCCAGCAGACTCTAATACCGAGTTCCTTCTGCCTCGAAATCCTTTGTTCCGGATCTTGGATGAGGCAAAAATTCTTGACTTTGCCAACTTGACAACGAGAATGGTTCATATTACCGATGAGACCAGAAAAATTATCGATTATCAGTCCCACCTAGCTAAGGCAAGTGAGGAAGTGGGAAGTGCTAATGTACGGTTATGCTTGGAGATGGAGGATCTTTGTAAAGCGCTCAAGGAGAAGGATGTGAAGTTGGAGGCGGTTGAAGTGTCTTGTGCAGCCGAGATAAAGAGGGCCAAGGAAGAAGCGACGAGAGAAGCTGCTGATTTATGCAAGGCATAGATCGATGAGGCTATCAGTTCAGTGGACGAAGCTCGGCAGAAGGATCTGGAGCGGATATGCTCTCTCAAGGGTAAGGTGAAGAAATCGCAGGAAGTCTTGGTTGAGCTGAAGATGTTTCAGGGCGAGTGGCGGAAGGAAAAGAATTTGTACAAGGCTGAGATCGATATGTTGAAGGCGGAGCGGGCCCGGTTGAGGAAGGACAAGGAATAGTACATGAATAAGGTGGTGTCCCTCCAAACCGAAGTCGACAAGTCTGGTGACTATTGTGAAACGGTTAACCAGATGCTGAAGGACACTTATTATATGTTCTTGAAACAGGGGAACCTTCAGCGGATGGACGACTATCCCCAGGTGATGGCAGGGATCCATGCTCAACTGATTGAGGATACAAAGGCTGCGGTTGCGCAGGAGGAAGGTGCCATGTAAGATGTCGGTATGGAGAACCGTCAGTTCACGATGGAAGAGACCAAAGCCATTTCCAAGGGATACGAGCTGCTGGCGGAGGATGAGGACGATGAAGACGGTTTGGATCTCGAGGGGCTTGGTGACCCACGCAACCTTACCATAGGTATCTCGTCGTTTTACTTCTGCTTCGTGATTACTTATCCCAGACTGTAAAACTTATGATTTTTCCTACTTGCATCGTGCAAGGATGTCTTCAGGACAGGCTGGGCCCTCAAAGGGTACTGATGAGGTGTTGCAACAGGAAGGCGAGTCTCTTGAGCGACCCGAGCCTTCGAAGGACATGGCCGGAGGGAGCGGGCCGAGTGACAAGGGTGTCCCTCCTTCTTAGTCTAGGAAATTTTCCTTTCTCTTTTTGTACGTCTTTTTGGAGGATGTATGGTTGTCCTGCATATGTATATATAAACAAAAAAATTTGTACATATAGATTTTAATGTGGTAATGTTCGACTTTTATCTTTTGCATGTTTAATCTGGAATGACTTTTGTGATGCGTGATTTTTATAGTCTGCCTTGTCTACTTGTAAACTTCTTAAGACTTAATTAATCGTTATTTCTTCTGAGACATAGAAAACCATAAATGCATCATTATGTTCATAGCCGATCGCAAACGATAATTACTCAGGCCATTGCCTGGGTCGTGAGTATTATTCGATTTATCGTTGCCAGCGTGTGTAATGCCGATCATCAACTGCGAACTACCTCTGGCTGCAGCCACACCTTAATCGTGGGGTTTATAATCGATTTGCAGTTGCCGGCTAGCCGAATGCCAATGATGAACTACCTAGGCTATAAATCGTGCCTAATCCGTGGCTTATAGTCGGTTCACCATTACCGGCTTGGGTGTGCCGATCATCAGTAGTGAATTGCCAAGGCTTGTTTCGTGCCTCTTATCATGGCTATCTTATTTTCACTACTGCCGACGAGCGCCTGCGATTGCTCATAGCAGGAATAGTCATCAGATAAACAATTAAATGAAAGAATGTTTAAATAGGACAAGTAATGCGAGACACCAAATTTTTATAGTGGTTCGGCCGAAATACGCCTACGTCCATTGTCTTTCTTTTATTGTTTCAGTTAATACATGCTTCGAGATGTTGGGGATTTCATGCTTTCCCAAACACTTCTCCATCTACCGTTGATAAGATGTAAGCTCCATTATGAAGATCCTTATGAACAACAAACGGCCCCTCCCAAATCGGATCTAGTGCTCCTGGTCACGGGAAGACCCGCTTGAGTACCTAGTCTCCCTCTTGCAGTGTTCGAGGCTTTACCTTAGAGTTGTATTGCTTTGCCACCTTTTGTCTATGAGGGGCAGCTTTGAGGGCGGTGTCGTTCCTTTTGTCTATGAGGATCAGGTCGAGTGACATGCTTAAAAGCTCCTCGTTTTCTTCCGAGTTGTAATGCATCCTTCGGTGCGAGGGGACGACTATTTCAACAGGGAGCATGGCTTCGGCCCCGTATGCCAATGCAAATGGCGTATGCCCTGTCGCGGTCTTGTAGGAAGTTCGGTAGGCCCATAGTGCAGTAGGCAGTTCGTCGACCCATGCCCTCTTGGACTTCTCTAGCTTCTTCTTGATCAGTGTTTTCAAAACCTTGTTTACTACCTCGACCTGCCCATTTGCCTGGGGATATGTTACAACCGAAAATCTTTAAGCAATCCCATGCTTATGGCACCAACTGGAGAATTCTTCACTATTGAATTGGAGTCCATTGTCCGATATGATCTTCTGTGGCACCCCATACCTGCACAGAATGTTACGTATTAGAAAGTTTATGACCTTGGTAGACAAAATTTTGTTCAAAGGTTCCGCTTCCACCCATTTGGTGAAATAATCCACTGCCACTATGGCGTATTTTGCTCCTCCTCGACCCATTGGGAGTTCACTGATTAGATCAATTCCCCAAACGGCAAAAGGCCAGGGGCTGACCTAAACCAGTAGGTGGCATTCTCGGTATTTTGGCAAATCTTTGGCATTTGTCACATTTCTTAGTGAACTCGGCTACGTCCTTGTTCAGCGTGGGCTAAAAGTATCCAGAGCGTAGGATCTTCCTAGCTAAAGTCTGCCCCCCGATGCGATCACCGCAACTCCCTTGATGAATGTTATTAAGGATATCTTTTGCTTCGTTCCCAACGACACATCTTAGTAGTGGATTAGAGAAACCATGACGGTACAGTATGTTGTTCTGGATGGTGTAGCGGGATGCCCTCCTTAGGATCTTCCTGGCATCGTTTCGATCCATTGGTAAGGTTCCCTCTTGCAGGTATCTGATGATGGGGGTCATCCATGTCTCTTCCCTATCGGCGGTCGCTGTGATTTACAGACACTCGAAACTTGGTGTGGGTTGACTCATGACGGGGGTTGCCTCCACCATTGGCTCGGTTCTTACGCTAGTTTCTTTGGCGAGGGTGTCTGCCTCTTGATTTTCCCCTCGCGGGATGTGTTTTATTACATAGTAGTCTAGCTCAGTAAGGAGGGTTTTGGCCCTTTTGAGGTAAGATGCAAGCTTTTATCCACGAGTCTGAAATTCTCCAAGGATCTGGTTCACAATTAGTTGTGAGTCACTGTGTATACATATTGACGCAGCAGCGGATAACTGAAATGGATGTGACGGTGAAAGTAGCAATCGGTGGATTGAAAGATACCAAAGGCCCAAATCCGTTGATCCAAAGATACCAGATTCTAGCTATCTCAAACACGTTGATCGTGCACGATACCATGTTTAAAGATCTACGATTCTTCGTACGTTAATCTAGCGCATTAGATTCCGTGAATCGGCTTCAGTAGTCGTTGATTCGAGCGCACTCGAATACCGAAAGTGGAGATAGGAGATCACACTCAACTACCAATCGGAGAAGTGGCACAAAGCACACAAACAAGTTTTTATTCAAAATCAACTACTATTACAAATGACACAACCCGCCTATTTATAGGCTTACAACTCACACGACTCAACACTTGACAACACCTAGGTCGTGAACGACCTAACACTTGCGACCTAAAACAAACAAACACATTACATCACAACACATTACAAGGTTCTCACGACCTAAAACAAATACACGACCTACGACCTTACATAGGTCGTTAACGACCTAACCTTTACAACATCAAACGACTTAAAACATTACAACACAACACAGTACAACAGATACAACATCACATAAGGTCGAGCGACTTAAAATAGACAACAGCACTAATCGGAGAGCGACTTAAGGTCAGCGACCTAAGTCAATGCGGCATACAACTTACGACCTAAGGTGGTTGCGACTTAAAGTTAACGCGACTTAAGAAATCCAAGCTTCATGCGATATATGCTTCGTGCGACTTAAAACTTGAGCGACATATGGTCGAGCGACCTAAAATTCAGTTGCTGCAAAGAAGAGACGCGGCATAAGATTGAGCGACTTATAATCAATGCGACTTATCAAGCCTTGCGACCTAAACATGTAACGACCTAACATAGCTTCAGCGACATAGGAATCTTCGACTTAGGAATTTCAATGCAGTTGCTCGCGACCTATGGAGTAACGACCTATCAACTTGAGCGACCTAAGTAGGTCGCTTGCGACTTAAATCTGTCCGATAATGTTAGGTCGCTTCGTACCTTGCCACGCTTCAATTCCCCTTTGTTCCTCGTTAGGTCGTATAACCCACTTGTTAGGTCGCTTGGTCGACCTATCATCATACTAGGTCGCGGCCGACCTAAATCCAATGCTTTGGTGCTTAAAGTGTTACCTTGCGAGCGACCTTCACTAGGTCATGAGCGACCTAAGTTCCGCAACTTATGGAATTTCATGAATTCTGGAGCAGCTTCGATCTCGTGACATTGGTGCGCTGCATCATACTCCCCTGATTGAAAAGAATTCGTCCCGAATTCACACATTTTCCTTCTTCGAGATGCTGTCTTCCATTCATTATCTAGTCTGATGCGGCTCTGGTGATAACCACTCTTGAGATTGATTTTGTCTTGACCCTTTGAAGCTGCGGCTCGACATAAGGAACGCATTGCGTAAAACAGACGTGGCATTAGACAGGCGGCATAAGGAAGTGATCTGAGGGAGATGACATATGAAAAAGTGTGGAATGAACTAAGCACAAGTTGCCAGATCCAATTCATGTAGCACAGAACTTCATAAGAATAGTGTCGTATACCATATTGCTTGTGCCAATAGGAAGATGTGATATAGAACCAAAACGTGTCGAAAATGTGAGACGATATAAGGAAGTTTAAAATCACGGAACGACTTAGGAAATCATGATCGAAAAAGTGTGAGGACTCATGCTCAGATTCTCGTCTTTCCTTATCTCGTTCAGGTGTGTCATCATTTAGAATATTCCCTTGATGTGTTGCATCAATTTCCCCTGACTAAAATGAATTCCCTCTCACTTCTCCTTCAACATGTTTATTTTCATGAAACGATTCCAAGCAATTGACGTTGATAACGTTAGCAGTGCGGACATGATCAGGCAATTCCAACTGACAATCATTCTCTTCATCCTGTCTTTTCAACTCTTCTTGTTCTTTCAGATCCTGAAGATCATACGATCCCTATAGTAGAATAGCTTTTGATACTAGTTCAGTGTGAGGTTGAATGTCCTGTAGTGGTGGTAACTCTTCGGGTAGTTCCTCAGGATATTCGACTTCAGACTCATTGAATTCTGACCCAACTTCCTCGAAAACCTCAAGGTCTTTACTCGTTCCTTGCTCGGTCAACACAAGCAATTCATTTCGAATTTTCACAGACTCTTCCAAAAATACAAGATTAGTCCTTTCAAGCAGTTCCTGAAACATCTCATCTTCACACTCCTCAAATACTTCAATCTCTTCGGGATTCTTAAAATCAGAACTTTCTCCAGATTCAATCAACGTTGATAATTCATCACTATCTTTCATTTTATTGACGAACTCTTTCAAAGATAATAAGCTATCTGATTCTGCCTTCTCTTCGGTTTCACTTTCACTTTGTTCGGGCTTCTCGGGAACAATGGAATTTACACTTAGTTGGCTCTCGTCCATAAGCTCAGGCATTAAACAAGAATCTTCCATCATCAAGTTATTTTCCTCAACTCCGAACACAATTTCTTCTTCCATACTACCGACATCAATCTTTGGTGGTGAAGAATAATCAACTTCTACATCCCCATACTTTGACTCAATTTCTTCATCATCATCAAATTTCGGCGGTTGATAAAAGTCAAATTCAGCAGTCCTCCTCAACAAGTTACATCCTTCATCTCCTGACAAAACTCCTTCATCGTTGTCAACTTTATGTGGTAATTCTTTGAACGATTCTGTAAGACCGACCTCTTCAAACTCTTCTAACATTGGTTTAACCTCCTCGGGAGTTTTAAGTTCTTCACTTGCCTCCTACCTAACCAACGATTCAGCACTACCTTCTGCTTCTTCAACACCTTCGCTGAAAGAAAGCGGGCTAGTCGGTTCCTCTTCCTTTTCTGGATCGCTTTCAGTAGAATCATCCACATCCTCGTTTTCACATTCTTCGACAACAAATGCTTTCATCTTGGGCTCCATACATTCAATACTTCTATGGCCAGACTTCTGATAAGGATAGCGCTTAAATCGGTCATCAACATTTGTCTTCGTGATTTCATGTCCACCGGGTTTGTTGACTCTCTTAGAAACATTTATACTGCAATTAACGCCTTTATTCTGATTGCTGGGGTTTGTAACTACACCCTTTCCTCGACTCCCTTGATTCAACTTCTGCAACTGTCTGTTCACATGAACTTGATAATTGTAGGGTAAAAAATTTGCCTTCATCATCCTTTTCATCTTATCCCAAGTGACAACTTAGGATTTCCTCATTCTCTCTCTGGTTGATTTAGTTTGTTGCCACCAATCCATAGCTCTTCCTCTCAGTCTCGTAGCAACTAACTTAACTTCACAATCCTCAGGTATGTTGTTGAGTTCAAGAATATTTTCAACCTTTGATAACCAATCTAAGAATTCCTCTGCTTGTAGACCACCTCGGAATTCTGGAATTTCCGTATCCTTCCTTGATTCCCATGTATGACCATTCTTTTCAACATTCCTATTTCGATTTTGCCCTTGACCTGGATACCAAAAGTGAACACGATCACTATAATTATCTTCTTCAAAATTAGATGAGCTCCGATGTCGATTATGAACATTGACTCTTCTATGACCGTGCACGTCCTTTCTACTTCTTTCCTCTACTCGACTTCTTTCATAATCACAATATGGCTCATGCTCGTAACCACGATAAGCTCTTCTTTCTTCATTCTGATAATCACGATTGTCTCGAACTCCACGATCTCGATTTATCGACAAAGATGATTCTCCTCTTTCTCTATCATAACATGGCGACACTCTCCTTTGATTTCGATTCATGTCAGACTTCATTCTCTCCACTCTCTCGAAACCCTTATTGAACCTTTCATCGATACGTTGTTCCATCTGTTCAGGATCTTCACTCCCATACAAATCTGCAACATTATGATAATGGTTGACACTTCTCGGAGGCATGATCAAATCTTCAATAGATCCAAACACAAACTTCACTTTGACCCAAAATTCTTGAATCAAACTTCCCACTTGTTTGAAATCTCACGAACACCCCAAATAAACAAACAACTGAATTCGAACTCCAAAACTTCAAATCTCAAACTTGATACCCAACGAACTGGGATAAGTTCGTCTCCTAGCTCACGACTTGAACAAATCTTGCACAAACTTGAACAATCTCGCTTCTAGCTCCAATACTTAAACTCTTGGCCTTGACTTGCAAAAGTGAACTTCAACACTTCAACTTGGCTCGGCTCTAACTCTCGGCCTTGAACAACAAATGAACTTCACACTTCACTTAGCTCGGCTTCGCTTGATGTAGCTTGGCTTTACTAAGTCGGCACAAAGTCTAACACTTCCTTGGCTCGGCTGAAACTCCTCAAACTCTTCAATAGTAATTAGCTCCAAGACTCGGCTTAGCTATGATTGGCTAAGTCTAGCTCTGATACCAAATGACGCAGCAGCGGATAAATGAAATGGATGTGACGGTGAAAGTAACAATCGGTGGATTGAAAGATACCAAAGGCCCAAATCCGTTGATCCAAAGATACCGGATTCTAGCTATCTCAAACACGTTGATCGCGCACGATACCGTGTTTAAAGATCTACGATTCTTCATACGTTGATCTAGCGCACTAGATTTCGTGAATCGGCTTCAGCAGTCGTTGATTTGAGTGCACTCGAATACCGAAAGTGGAGATAGGAGATCACACTCAATTACCAATTGGAGAAGTGGCACAAAGCACACAAACAAGTTTTTATTCAAAATCAACTACTATTACAAATGACACAACCCGCCTATTTATAGGCTTACAACTCACACGACTCAACACTTGACAACACCTAGGTCATGAACGACCTAACACTTGCGACCTAAAACAAACAAACACATTACATCACAACACATTACAAGGTTCTCACGACCTAAAACAAATACACGACCTACGACCTTACATAGGTCGTTAACGACCTAACCTTTACAACATCAAACGACTTAAAACATTACAACACAACACAGTACAACAGATACAACATCACATAAGGTCGAGCGACTTAAAATAGACAACAGCACTAATCGGAGAGCGACTTAAGGTCAGCGACCTAAGTCAATGCGGCATACAACTTACGACCTAAGGTGGTTGTGACTTAAAGTTGACACGACTTAAGAAATCCAAGCTTCATGCGATATATGCTTCGTGCGACTTAAAACTTGAGCGACATATGGTCGAGCGACCTAAAATTCAGTTGCTGCAAAGAAGAGACGCGGCATAAGATCGAGCGACTTATAATCAATGCGACTTATCAAGCCTTGCGACCTAAACATGTAACGACCTAACATAGCTTCAGCGACATAGGAATCTTCGACTTAGGAATTTCAATGCAGTTGCTCGCGACCTATGGAGTAACGACCTATCAACTTGAGTGACCTAAGTAGGTCGCTTGCGACTTAAATCTGTCCGATAATGTTAGGTCGCTTCGTACCTTGCCACGCTTCAATTCCCCTTTGTTCCTCGTTAGGTCGTATAACCCACTTGTTAGGTCGCTTGGTCGACCTATCATCATACTAGGTCGCGGCCGACCTAAATCCAATGCTTTGGTGCTTAAAGTGTTACCTTGCGAGCGACCTTCACTAGGTCATGAGCGACCTAAGTTCCACAACTTATGGAATTTCATGAATTATGGAGCAGCTTCGATCTCGTGACATTGGTGCGCTTCATCACATATCGACCTAACTCATATTTCTTTAATGATTTCTAAGCCAGATTTCACTGCCTCGTATTCAGCTTCATTATTGGTTGCAACGAACTTTAGTCTTAGTGCATAGCTTAATTTCCTTCCCCGGGGCGTGACTATTATGATTCATGCCCCCGAGCCGAGCTCGTTCAATGCTCTATCAATGAATATATTCCATTTGATAGTTTCCTCAATTCTTACCGTTGCCTCCTTATCTTGCATCATAAACTCAGCTATGAAATCCGCCAAGGCTTGTCCTTTAATTGCGGTGCGCAGGTGGTAAGTAATGTCGTACTGGCTCAGCTCAATGCACCATTTTAACAGGCGCCCTAACGTGTCTGGTTTATATAGGACTTGTCTCAAGGGTTGATCCGTTAGAACTCTAATGGAGTGCGATTGAAAGTAATGTCGTAATTTCATGGATGCTATGAGTAGACAGTAAGCCAATTTTTCAATCTTAGGGTATCTAGCTTTTGTGCCCGTGAATCGCTTGCTAATGCAGTATATTGGTCTTTGGATGCGATCATCTTCTCGCACTAATGCGACACTTAGCGCGTGGGAAGATACAACTAGGTATAAATAGAGGCTCTCCATCCATTGGAGTGGAGAGTACTGGTGGCTTTTGTAGATGTTCTAGTAGGCTCTGGAAAGCTGAGTAGCACTCGTCAGTCCATTCAAATTTCCCTTTGTCCTTTTTGAGGGCTTCGAAGAACGGGACACACTTGTCCGTTGCTTTGGATATAAACCTACTCAGAGTGGCTACCTTCCCGTTCAGGCTCTGCATTTCCCTTCGTGTTGCTGGGATTTTGACGTCTTTCAAAGCTTGTACCTTTTCAGCATTTGCCTATCCCTCTGGCATGTACGATAAAACCTAAAAATTTACCCGAAGACACCCCAAAAGAGCATTTTAGTGGGTTTAACTTCATTTGGTATTTGCATAATACTTGGAACATTTCGTCTAGGTGGCTCAGGCGATCCGCTGCTCTTTTCGATTTGACAAGCATGTCGTCAACATATACTTCCATAGAGTGACCAATTTGTTGCTCGAACATCTTATTAACTAGACGTTGATAGGTAACTCCGTCGTTCTTAAGCCCAAAGGGCATGACCTTGTAACAATACATGCCTAGATTGTAATGAAGATAGTTTGTTCTTGATCCGACATATGCATGGGAATCTGGTTGTATCTTGAATATGCTTCAATGAATGACAACAACTCATGCCCTGCGGTTCCGTCCACCAGTCGGTCGATTCGGAGTAAAGGAAAACAGTCTTTGGAACAAGCATCATTGAGGTTGGAGAAGTCAATTCAGGTCCGCCACTTTCCATTGGGCTTCTTCACTATGATCGGGTTGGAGATCCATTCTGGGTAAATGGCTTCGTGGATAAAGCCATTGGCGAGCAGGTTCTTCAGCTCTTCGTTGAGGGCAGTTGATTGTTCTATCCCCATGCTTCTTTTCTTCTGTTGATCAGGATCTTGGTTGGGTCAATATTGAGGAAATGGCAAGCTATTTCTGGGGATATCCCCACCATGTCTCCATGGGTCCATGCGAATACATCCAAGTTCTTTCCCAGGAATCCTATCAGCTGGACTTTGAGGTTCTGTTTTAATTGAGAACCTATCTTTAAAAGCCTTGTTTTGTCGCGTTCGTCTACCACCACATGTTCCATAGCCTCCACAGGCTCGGCATTGACCTCATCCTCTCTATCTCTAGGGTCCAACTCGTTGAATGGGTCGCTAGTATATTCGAGATGAGGGGCCTTCTTTGATTTCTATGCTTCCGCATTTTTGGCGCAGAGGGCGATCCCCACGCCTTTCCCTTTTTCCTTCTTCTTGTTTTGGCGAAGTTCAGTCATGTAGCAATCGCGAGCTGCATCTTGGTCACCTTCTACTTCTCCTATTCTGTTATCAGTTAGGAATTTCATCTTCAAGCACCATGGTGCCAAGACTATCTAGAAGTCTGACAACGCGAACCTTCCCAAGAAGGCGTTGTAGGCGAAGTGTCTGTATACCGACATGAATGTTTGCTTTCGGACAACTGATCGGAGGTGACTTCCTAACTCAACGAACAAGTCTAGCTGTTCAAATGGCATCGTGGCTTTCCCAGTGAACCCGTGCAAGGGCTTATGGCATGGAGATACATCTTTCATTGATAACTTCTACCGGGCTTCCTATATCGACCAAAATGCGAAACACCTCCGTCGGGCCGATCCAGGTGGAGATAACCATAGGATCGGTGTGTAGATACTGTTTTCCAACCAAATCTTCATCATTGAAGGTTATGTCGACTCTTTCTCTCCATTTTGTGATGCATCCTTCAGTTATGGAATGAAAATATCCTTCCCTGTCTTTCAAGGATTTCCCATACCTCTCCATTTCGGCTCAACTTCCGTCAGTTATATGCGGGCCTCCAGTTATGGTGTGGATAGTTATCTTTTCTTGGTTGGAATGGCTCGTACCTACTCCTTCCTTGTTGTTCCCTTGTAGGGGTTGCCCAGATCCTTCATGGACCGAAGCGGGAGAGTTGCGCCCTTTCTGCTCGTATCGCTCTAGTTTCTTTTTTCGGATGTATTCCTCAATGAGATCCCGCAAATGCTGGCATTCTTCGGTGTTATGCCCATGAGACTCGTGGAATCGATAATATTTTCCTATTATAATTGCAGCTTCTGACTCTTTTTTGTACGAAGGGCGTTTGTATTTCAACTCGTATTGAGTAGCCATGTAAATATTCTCCACGGCGTCGTTCAAAGGAGTGTATGAATCTAATCTTGGTCCAGGTCTATATCGTCACTTATTGCCTTTTTCTGTTCCATAGTTGCCTTGGTGGCCATTTTTTCCTTCATTGTTCTATTTATTCCCCTCCCCTCGGAGTGGGGCATCCATGTTTCCTTGGACGCTAGAAGCCTTCATGGGTTGCTCGCTATGTCGGTGGGCCGCCGCATCCTCCAGTCTCACGTACTTTCCAGCTTCATGAAAGAAATCCTGAAGAGTTAGAGGCTTTTCCTTCGTCAATCTTCTCGTGAGCTTTGAATCCGGGTGGACGCTTCCGCACAGCACCATCATTGTAAGTCTTTCATCGGCGTTTTGTACTGCTACCGCGGCAGCGTTAAAATAGGTAAGATATTATTGTAGCAGTTCTCCTGCTTTTTGTTTTACGTATGACAGGGAATAAGCATCCTTAGGCTGTTCCACGTGGATTCGGAATTGACTTATGAATTTTTCCTTCAACATTTCCCAAGAGCTAATAGAGCCATGAGGCAGGCGACAAAGCCATGTGGTTGGTAAGTCTAACAGGAACAGTGGAAAACATTTACACAGCACACCCTCTGTTGCTCCATTCATGAGCATGTGCTGGGTGTAGCGCTGCAAGTGGATGATTAGGTCAGATGTGCCTATGTAGGGATCCATGGTGGGCATCTTCAATTCTCGAGGAGTGGCTGTCGCTTCTATATCCCTGGTGAAGGGGCTGGACACCCTTGCCCCTATCCCTCTTTCGAGTTATTAGCACTTGAGATATTCCCTAAAGAGGCATGTCATCCTCTCCTCGGATTCTGGGGTAGCCCTAGGAGAAGTGGGGGCTTCCCTTTGATATCGATGGCGTTTGGAACCTTGGTTGAGGCTGGATTGGCGATGGTTAGCTCGAAGCATGACAGGGTCAGCCACAGTCGGTCCTTTCCTAGTGCCCCCATGACTGGGCCCAGCTCTTGATGCTCTTCCAGGACCGGCTTTGGGCTGAGTCCTGGCTCGACTTCGAGTTCTTGTATCTTCTTGATTGAATTCTTTATTTGTCGGGGACCTATTACGTCTACGCGACTCTCCAGATTGAGACTCACCTCGAAATTAGTGTTGTGAGTGGATTCCTCTGTGCCTCTCAAGCGTGTCATGAGTTGGTCCACTAAAGCTTTTTGTTGGGCAGCGAAGTGGTCAGTCATCTTATTCACAACCCTATCTAAGTCTTTTCGGGTGACAGCCGAGCCTGGAGGTTGAGAGTGGGTAGCTGGGTTTTCTTGATCTTCTTGAATGGGATTGAGTGTACTGGTTGTGGTCGTGCTCTTAGCCTTATCGGTGTTGCGCCTAGAGGGGGCCATGTTCTAATGCCGAGTTAAGGCTTGGAAGGAGAGTGGATAGAAGAGTTTGGCTCTCTACGTCGTTCTCAGTGAAAGAACCAAAAATGTTTGCACAAAAATTGGGCAAACACCCCTAAGTTCAAATTTCACTAAGTCACGTTTAACTTGGTTGAAATGATGTTTTTTAATGTTCCAATACGTTAACATACAATTTTTGCAGTCATAGAACAGTTCACAGGCTCAGAGTTAGAAAATAGTTAAGGAAGTAAATCACACAAAGTTTTATAGTGGTTCAGCCCGAACGTGCCTACATCCACTGTCCATTTTATTATTCTTTCTTTGATTTGGTTACAAGTACAAGTTTGATTAGAAAGAGTAAAAAAATAGAGTAGTTGGAGTGACTAAGTCTCAGCAGAGTTTTACCTCCTTCCTCAGAAAATCGGTCCCCGTCGTTGTTGAGGAGCTCTGGTATTTATAGAGTGGAGTTGTGAAGTGTGGAGGTTGAAATTATAGCTTTTTGAATCCGGTTCGGCATTTGGGTAGGAGCTTGTTTGGCTTGGTCACTCTTCAACGTTTGGTTCGGTGCTTCTGTCTTTGGAGCCTCTTATTTGCCGGACCAAACATTTAGTCCGGCATGCTTGTGTACCGGACCAAATGTTTGGTCCGGTGTTGGATATGTCATGCCGGACCAAATATTTGGTTCGGCATTTTAGTGAATGTCGGACCAAATATTTGGTCCGACAGTTCCACCTTCTATGTCCTAGCCCACTTCTGCTTCCCTTCTTTCTTTTCTCTCTGCTTGCTAGAAAACCGAGCCAACAAAATGTTTATCATTAGGTTGATTGATCATCTAGGGAAGCAATAGATTGGTCGTATTAACGAGAGCTTTGAAAAGTTGATCGAGAAGGCTTCACAACATAAGAGTCTATGCCCAATGTAGAAGGATTGTCCTAAACAAGCCAAGCAGGGACAAACCATGAAGGCATATGCGTTGATTGTCATTCCTATTTTGTCGAGTGCTCCATCGATGAAATAAGAGGGAAAGTGCATTACTATCTAGGGTATGCTTCCCACCTATGGAGTTCCATACATGTTTTATTTGATATCGGAGTTTTACATTCCTTCATATCTAGTGATTTGGTGGATAAATTGGGATTGAGACCCGAGATATTTGACCGACCTTTAAATTACAACAAAACTTGTTGGGGGCTCGGCCAACCTGTGCATGGTTTGTTGAGACATAGCCTTATCGAGTCATGTACGTTTGTTTGTTTATTATTAATTGTTTTAGGTCGAATAGGGTTCGGTATTATACTGAAGTTGGATGGGCTTCAAAGATACGAACTAGTGGTGGATCGCGAGAGGTCGCTGGTGACAATAAGGGTGGATGTTGCATGGAAGGTAGTGTTGGGCTACCTACCAGACGATGAGGTGATGGTTAGCTTTCTATATTTGGTCGATATCCCACATGATGAGTTGTCGATAGTACCGATTGCTAGGGAGTATACAGACATATTCAAGGAGGTGATCCGACTTTCGCCACATAGAGAGATCAAGTTTCGAATTGATTTGATGAAGGATGCCAGACCGATAGAATTACCATTGAGGAGGATGAAACGTAGGGAGCAGCGGGAGATTAAGGTGCAAGTGAATGACCTATTACGACTAGGGTTCATTCATAAGAGTATTTCTAAGCGGGGAGCACTCGTAGTATTCGCCATGAAGGTGGATGGTTCCCTTAAATTATATGTTGACCACCATGAGCTGAATAAAGTTACAAGGAATAACAAGTATCCATTGCCACGTATTGATGACTTGTTCGATCAACTTCATGTTACTAGAGTATTTTCCCAGTTAGATCTTGCGACGGGATTTCACCAACTAAGAGTAAAGAAGGAGAGTTCGTCGCTTACAATGTGTCATATGCCATCTGGTTTCTATGAGTGGTTGATTATGTCGTTCGGGTTAACCAATGCGCCGACATACTTTGTTGACCCAAGAACCGTGTTTTCAAGGTTCAGCTAAATAGATTTGTGCTTGTGTTCATCGATGATAATCTCATCTACTCATGGACAGAGGAGGAACACAAGATGCATTTAAGGATCGTTCTTGAGGTGTTAAGTGAGCACCGGCCAAAAGTGAAGTTTTATAAGTATCACTTCTAGAGAAGGGAAGTGCGATTCTTGGGTCACATTGTTTCTAGGCAGGGCATTGCCATGGATCCTGCAAAATTTGCAGCAATTCAAGATTGGACTAGACCAAAAAATGCCACAGATGTGGCAAGCTTCTTAGGGTTAGCTGGATATTATAGACGATTCATCCAGGACTTTTCTAAGGTAGTGGCACCGTTGATTGAGTTGACGAAAAAGAGTCAGACTTTTACTTAGGATGTGAGATGTAAGCATGCATTTGAGAGACTGAAAGAAAATTTGACGAGTGCATCGGTATTGACTACTCCGAGTAGAAATAAAGAGATGACGATGTACACTAATGCTTGTGGTACTGGATTAGGTGCAGTATTGAGGCAAAAATACAAAGTTGTTGCATATGCTAATCGACAACTAAAGCCACATGAGAAGAGATACCCGACCCATGATCAAGAGTTAGCAGCGATTGTGTTAGCCCTGAAGACTTGAAGGCACTATCTCTTGGGAGAGAGGTCTGAACTGATCAATGACCATAAATCATTAAAGTACCTCTTTTTGCAGAAGGAGCTTAACCTTCGCCAACAGCGATGGTTTAAGTTACTAGCCTCCAATGACTTTGACATTGCATATTCACCGGGGAAGGGTAATCCAGTTGTAACAACTCACATTTTAATGACTTGGTATTTAAATAATTAATTTAAATATTAAGTCTTTAATTAACATAACGTCCATTGTACTTGAATTTTACATACTAGCGAATTAGGACTCGAAACATCCGTAGTTGAGTTCATTTTTTTGATGCGAGTGAGTATAAAATTGCCTATGTTTAGAATTGATGAATTTTTGGTGTGAATAGTGACTTTTATAAAGGAGTGAATATTGACTTTGTACTAAGGCCCATGAAGCAAGCTTATAAGTTAGGTACTCGTTTCACATTTCATTTCTTTCTCTTCTCCAATCACTTTCCCTGATTACTCCTTAATCCCCTAACTCTAAATATATTAATCCAAGTCCAAATAAATTCCGATAAATCTCGAAAAAATCACAATAATTCCTCTCATCCAATTCCTCATATAACCTACAAAGGAATTAGCTTGAATCGAAGTTTGACTCTTCATCTATGATTTCAAGAGAGCTTTAGAGCGGGTTCTGGCGATTAAAGCTTGATTTAGGGAAAAACAAATTAGGTGGGATGATTCTCCATATATAGTTATATGTTAATCTTCATATTTTTGTTTATTAATTCATATGGAATTACATGAAGTGATTTGGATATGGGTTGATTTAGACTTGTATTCATGATATAAACATGCTTATATTAACTCACTATTTGTTTAAGACCTTAGTTGTTGTTTTTGAAATAGTTAGTAAGCTTAAAAATGGAATTTTGGATAATTGAGTGAATATAATTGATGTTGTAATGGATTAGATGCTAATAAGATGACTTAATTAAGTGCATGTCATTTTTAGTAGTAAAAAAACTAATTTAAATGGTTTTAGAAAAGTTAAAGCTAATTAAGTGATTAATGAAGCTTAATTAGTACTTATAAATATTATTTAAAGTAAACAAATTATTTTTATAAGTGCATGATTTATTTATGAATATTATTTATGTAAAGAAATAATTTCATAAATAAAAGTGATATTTTATCAAATAAGTGATTTTTGTAAAATAGTCAATCTTATAAAATAGTGTAAAAGTGATATTTTATAAAATAGTTATTTTATAAAATGATATGAATGAGATATTTGATAAAGAGTATAGGATTTTATAAAATTATATGAAGAAGATATTTTACAAGATGGTTATAGGGTTTTATAGAATATTAACGAAGGAATGCTTAATTATAAATGAAGAGATTTAGTATTTCAAAGGCTTAAATGGATTTATAAGCTAGTATTGTATTTTATAAAATAATATGAGCTTTTATAAAATAATATAAACTTTTATAAAATAATATAAAAAGGTGTTTTATTTTTCTTGAAAAGATTTAGTAAATAAAATTAAGTATATGTGCACAAGCGGGTATACGTATACATGTATTTAAAGTAGTATAATAATTAAGATAATTCTTGAGTTGTAATTAGAACTTTTTAATGTAATTGTGTGTGTATTCATATACAGATATAGGTGTATGTGAATATTTTTAATTGTGTGCAAACATGTTTCGAGCAATCCTGTTGCCATAGTGACCATCGTGTGCGCTAAGTTGCATGAGAAGGATACTGAGTGAGTAATCACCCCGACGGAGTTCGAAACTTGATTTTTGAAGCAAGTAGGTTTTTGTGTGTACGTGTATGCATAGGTATGCACAAATAGGTCCATCGACACACATGCGAGAAATGCCCTAAGTAGGAGTGTCGGTTGACTTCCTTTTGGAATACTAGAAGAGGTTGGGTCGCTAGATTCACCCATTGAACTCTATACGTGCAAAGGGTGGATTTCGTATCGAAATCAGGTTTCAAACACATAAAAAACTACTTTCAAGATATCAACCAACGGGCTTCGAAGTAGGTCCAATAGGGTGAAGGCAGGCTTGGGGTGTTAGGAGACTAATCGTGCAAAGCGCCAGAGAAAACAGAGTCTGAATTGTGGATCGATGGCACAATTTGCACCTACCCCAGGCTTTACTACCTAGGACAGACCACCATAGGTGGACAGATGGCTTTCCATCAGTGCACCAGTGATGCACCAGCCTGGGCAGTAAAGCTCAGGCAGTGTGCATATTTACGGGTATTCTTCCTCGATTTCTGGCGCGGGTTCATGCGGAGCTTAGCACAACTTCGACGAAGACTATGGGCTCCTCGAGGAGGCGAAAGACAAGGTGAAGCTCAAATTCGAATGCGAATATTAAGTGATTCCTTTGACATCAACAACGACCGGGCATGAGATTGGTACGATGATTGGTCACATGATCATGTTTGATGAGCATGCATGATCGAACGGAGAAAATTTGTACCTTTGGACTTTAACCTCAGGGTACACATGATTTGATGAATTGTATCGGTCTTATATTGGTGACCGTATATAGTATTGATCTTATATTTGTGATCATATGCAGTATTGACCTTATATTAGTGATCATGCCTGTTATTAACCTTATAGTAGAGGTCATCCATATTTGATAGACGACGATGAGATATCGGTCTTCGTTTGCGATAGACGTATTATATTACATGACATTATATTTGATATATATATATATATATATATCATCAGTGTTCTTTTGTGGTCCTGATGACATACTATATGGGATATGCATGTCGTTCTCTTTTGTAGAGACATTATGCGAATTTATCCATAATGGCCGAGGGGAGATAATGGTGATTATCTGCAAGTGGATCATCTATCACTTATGCTTACTGAGGGGGATGGTGAGGTCCACATAGGTTTCAAGTAAATAGAGTAGATCATATATCACTGAGGAGTATGATGAGATCTACACGAGTTTTATCACTAAGGATATGGCTTGGGGTCTATGGTACACTGAAGTATCGACTTTATTTATTTTGGGCCTTCAACGGAAATCTTAGGATCATGACATTTTAATTATAGATTGATGTTTAATGCGGACATGAATTTAGAATATAGAATAGGTCATATATCACCTATGCTCACCGAGGCGTACAGCGAGACCTACACGAGTTTGACCACACTGGGTGCGACTTGGGGTCTATGATAAACTGAGGTATTGACTCTATTTATTTGGGCACTACTTTAGACTCCACCCATCGGTAATGATGAGTATCAATTTGTATTCTTCGTCTATCGCTTGTCGTTATATTGCATGTGTTATACTAGTTGATTGATGTTATCTTTGTGTGTATTATAGAGTAGATTTATATTAGGACATTTTTGTCATTTCTATACCTATATACTAGGTTATCTTATTACAATATATTGTTATGTAGCAGTCACATTATACTAGTTATGCTGACTCATTGCTGATAGGAGAAGAGAGGTTATGGTATGATTTCCTATCATTTGAGGTAGGCTTACTTTACTTGTTTATGGATAGTCCAAATTATCCCTGAGCCACGATTGTGGAGAGAATCTGATGTGCCTCCATAGTTTTTTGTTTATTTGTATATAGTTTTGATATACATTATTTTGAGATAGTTCCTCTCACATCGGGCTTTATGTCTGGCCCACATTTTGTCTTTGTTTATTTATGTCATGACAACTCTTTGGTACTTAGTTGAGTAGTTTTGGAGTCAGGTGCTTTTGGGAATACACTTTCAAGATAGCTGGAGCATTTTACGGAGGCGTCGATACTTCTTTTATAAACTTGATATTATAGTAGGACATGGCAGATATGTATTTATATATAAGACTTGATGTATCATATATTATATTCAAAACTCCATATGTATGGAGTTTGATGTATTCTGACATTTAGTATTGTTATTTATTTATCAGTTATTTCTGTTAGTGCAGTCTCTTATATATATTGTTATCATATTCTGTTCATGTATATTCAGTATATTATATGTTATCATTCCGCTGTGAGATTCCATCGATATGCCTTAGTATAATGTTTGTTTTAATTTTCTTTTCCGAAGATCTGTTTTTTGTGGCACTCGAAAGTTAGATATTGTCACTCAGTTGTGATTTTAAGGTATTACGAAGGGTGGATTGTTACATTTGGTATCAAAGCTTAGGCTTAACAATCGGACCAAGTAGACTAATTTGAGTTAATCAATCTGGTAAAAGGAGATACATTGAGATAGCGTAATTGTATTTTTCTATTACATGATACCTTATGCACCACTTGTCCTTTGGACTTTGATTTATTTCTATCGCTAGTTGTTAAGGTATCTTCGCTGGGCTATCAGTATGAGCAGACATAGTACACCAATGACTACAGATGGGCAGTCGGAGATGCATGATTAGTTCAGAGGCTATTTAGCTATCGCAAGAGATATTCTACCGCATGCCAACTTTTCCTGCAAATGTGGTTGGCGTCAGAGGTGGTATGCCCTTAAGGCACCATCATTTCTAGCTCCACCAACTTTAGACTCTTCAAAGCTGTGCCAAGATTTTCTTAGCCTTTGAGGGAAGCCATATCCAAGTCCTAAGACTATTGATGAGGCACGACCTTGGATATGTGCATGAGAAGGCCTCCATCGATATAGGTCTAGAGATTGTTCTCATAGGGAAGATTTATTCTCGTCATTTGAAGAGGAGGACTTCGGTTGGGTAGGACATAGTTTTTGAATGGCTGACGAGCAGGCCCGTGATGTGAAATGAACCCATGCATCACTTTGGTTATTAGTTTGAGAAGGGCGTGTTGCTTGATCATTCCATCCATCTTATGCAGAGAAACTTGTTAGTGAAGGAATATGTTGACCAATTCAATATTTTGTGTTTAGGGATTGTGATGGTCGGTACTCTGTTGGTGTGGGCAAAGGAGTTTTCCTTGAGTCTTAAAGCATCAATTAGGGATTCATTTCTTAGTTTTATCCCTATTAGGGGCCACTTTAGAAAGTCTTGTTGGGATTATTCTTTCTGGGAGAGCACCCACGAGGTGCCATTAGAGATAGTGGGAATGGAAAGCAAACTGAAGCTCCAACCGAAGATCAAGATACAAGGAAGATTGAGCTTATGCGAAGAAGAAAGTTGGCTTAGTATGCACACTTGTGGCATGTGGGGCATTTCAGTAGGAGATGTTATCCAGCTAAAGTGAATCATAAGTGCTTCAATTGCAATTGGCTTGATCACTTGAGGAAGGATTATCCTACTTTTCAAAGGGGTGGGCAAGTGATGATGACTTATACCTCAAGTGATGATGACTTATACCTTATGGGCATTATCGAGTGCTAACGGGCCTACTGCTCAGGAGAAACATAAGGAACTTATATAGTGAGGTATGCTCTATTTTTGGGGAGCTTACTTTTGTTCCTTCCGATAATTGAGTGGTATATTTATCTGTAGCTATTTCGATAATTGAGTGGTATATTTATCTGTAGCTAGTTACTTGGTAGATAGGCTAAACTTGACACCTTTCATAGTAGGTAAATTTTTATGTAAAGATAAACCTTGTATGAGCAACCTTAGTTGCGAAGCTAAGGTGAAGGATTCTAGAGTACTACCATTCGAACTTGATGCATGAGCTTTCAAGTTGAGTAGGGTTGGTCGATAAAGTGTGACTTGGATTTTTATCCATGTAGGGTTTGGTGGATGCCCGGTAATAAGTAAAGACCGAGCGGATGACTTATTAAGCATTTTCCTAAAGTCATTCATGTAAAATTGTTTTTCTTTGAGTTAGGAAACCTTAGGCAATAGGAGCAATCCCATGTACTAGTTTCCAATCCCCAATTCGAGCATAAGGTTTCTAGGTGATTTGCACCAGTTAGGCAAGGGTTTTTCATTTGATACTTAAAGGCGAGCATTTAAGTCGGGTTCTTAAGGTGATTGAGGGAATTTTGAAGCTCAACTCTAGTTGTGCAAGGAAATTTCAGTGGTTGGACCAAGGAAACAAATCGGAATTCACATGAGAGGAGTCAGGTGGCGGACCCTCGTTTAACAAAGAAGTCTTGCAAGCAAAAGAAGAATTGGAATGAGCGTCATGTCATTTTGGGTAATCTTTAGTCATTGTAAATTATATGTACAGTATAGCTAAGGTTGCTTGGGATAGTTCAAGAAAATACTTCTCAATTAGTTTTGTGAAGATTTGGATAATCTTCTAAGTGGCGATATGAAACTTCCCTAGGCAAGCGTCGTAGTACACTTAGTATATTATCCTTATCAACATTATACAGTTAGATTGAGTTTGAACCTATGCAAACCTAGGCATTTGTTGATCGTCATTAAATGATGATTTGATCGGTAGAGTTTTCTCCTTCGAAGAATGAGTTTTGTTCGGAAGAGAAGGAAAGTAAAGGCATTGATTGATAGATTTATTCGAGAGTTATGAGACTCAATGACCCAACATATTGTGTAAGTTTTTCTTTTCATATTGGGAGGTGTAATAGACTTTCGTGTATTGTGTCCACAAAAGGAGTCACACCACTTAGGCATTTTATTTATATTGGATGTCGAATAGGCTCAATAAAGTTTATAGTTGGACATGCATGTTTGACTATTGATTGGTTACCGTGCATGTCGGTATAGACTATTTCTGAATTTTTCATTTGCTTTATATGCTTTTTTTTTTCTTGTTGATTGGTTGTTTATATGTTGATTATCTACTGATTGTTTTTTTTTTTGTTGATGGTTACTGCTGTTTGTTGTTGGTTGATATTGCCTATGTTTACTTACTGTCGTTTGATGTTTTTTGTTGTTGTTTGATTTTGTTATTGGTTGATTTTGATTGTTGTTGATTTTATTGCTCATTTGTATGTTCGATAGCTTGTACGCTAGTTGTTGTTACTTATCCTTGCTTGCTATGATTTGATCATTGGTTGTTGCTTCTTATTGCTTATTTGGTCGTTTTTTTGTTGTTGTTTGCTATTGTTTGATGGTTTCTTATATGCAAATTTTAATTTTATAATAAAGTATGTTTGGAGAGTGATAGCGATAGCTATCTGGAATAGATCGCATATCATCCATGCCCACTATGGGATCAAGATGGGATCCATACAAGTCCACTGCCTTTCAGTGCGATTCAGATTCTGTGGTATATAGCTGACTCATGTTGTGCTTACTCTCAAATTGATTTTCATGTATAATTAAGGTAGCATCAATTACTATGCTAAGGTTATACATGTTTGAATTTTGTGTTATTGTTGTGTTGGTATATTATCCTCTTGAATAGTACAATTTGGTGCTTGAGAGCCAATGCATGGCTATATGGGTACTTACATTCCTAGTTTAACATTCAACGGTGAGCAGTTATCTTAAAAAGAGGTATGTGCTTGGGAAATATAAGATAATGAAATTATTGGGTGTTTCCAAGGTGCATGATGCATTTTAATTTTCTGGAGTTCCTGTAACGCCTATTGCGTGAGGGAGAAGCTGCCGATATTTTCTGAAGTTGTTGATTTGGGAATTTAGGTCAGTTTAGTTACTTTTTCTTACTTTGGGAAATTTCAGGGACAGAATTTTTTATGGAAGAGAGAATGTAGTAAACCACATTTTAACGACTCAGAATTTAAATAATTAATTTAAATATTAAGTCGTTAATTAACGGAACGCCCATTGTACTCGACTTTTACATCTGAGCGAATTGGAACTTGAAACATCCGTAATTGAGTTTTCTTTTTCGATGCGAGTAAAATGAGTATAAACTTGACTATGTTTTGAGTCATTGAATTTTTATTGTGACTAGTGATTTCTAGAAAGAATGAAAATGGCTTTGGGCTAAGGCCCATGAAGCTAGCTTATAAGTTAGAGTACCCTGCATGTTTTCACTTCATTCTCATTTCACGTTTCATTTCTTTCTCTTATCTAATCACTTTCCCTAATTACTCCTTAATCCCATAACCTTAAATCACTTAATCCAAGCCCAAATAAATTCCAATAAATCTAAGAGAAAATCACCATAATTTCTCTCATCCAATTCCTCACATAATCCACGAAAGGAGTTAACTTGAATCAAAGTTTGGATCTTCATCTATGATTTCAATAAAGCTTTGGAGTGGCTTTTGGAAAGCAAAGTGAGTGGGATGATTCTCCATCTATATTTATGTGTTAATATTCATATTTTCATTTATTGATTAATATGGAATTATTATGAAGTGATTTGGATACGGTTGGGTTGAGTTAAACTTGTATTCATGTTATAAACATGCTTATATTAACTTATTATTTGTTTAAGACCTTAATTACTATTTTTGAAATGGTTATTAAACTTATAAATGGATTTTTGGATAATCAAGCTATTATAAGTGATGTTGTAATGAATTAGAGACTAATAAGATGACATAATTAAGTTTATCTCATTTGTTAGTAATAATAAAAATAGTGTAAATGGTTTTAAAAAAGTTAGTAAGCTAATTAAGTGATTAATGAATTTAATTAGTACTTATAAATATTATTTAAAGTAAAGAAATGATTTATATAAGTGAATCATTTATTTATAAATACTATTTGTGTAGAGAAATAATTTTATAAATAAAAGTGATATTTTATAGAACATGTGATTTTATAAAATAGTATAAAAGTGATATTTTTCAAAATACGTGATTTTATTTAAAATAGTGTAAAAGTGATATTTTATAAAATAAGTGATTTTATAAAATAGTGTAAAAGTGATATTTTATAAAATAGCGATTTTATAAAATGGTATGAATGAGGTATTTTATAAGGAGTATAGTATTTTATAAAATAATATGAAAAGGATATTCTACAAGATGGCTATAAGGTTTTATAAAATATTGACGAAAGGAATACTTAATTATAAATGAAGAGATTTAGTATTTAAAAGGCTTAAAGGGATTTATAAGCTAGTATTGTATTTTAAAAAATGATACGAGATTTTATAAAATAATAAAAAAAGATTTTTTATTCTTATTGAAAAGATTTAGTAAATAAAAGTAATTTTTGATTTAAGTAATAATTGATGTACTTACCCAAATATATAGGCACATATATATGCACGAGCGGGTATAAGTAAACGTGAATTTAAAGTAGTATAATAATTAAGATAATTATTGAGTTGTAATTAGAATTGTTAATGTATTTGTATATTCATATACATATATATGTATGTGAATATCTTTAATTGTGTGCAAACATGTTTCGAGCATTCCATGTAGCCATAGTAACCACCGTGTATGCTAAGTTACATGTGAAGGATACCGGGTCGAGTAATTGCCCCGGCGGAATTTGAAACATGATTTGTGAAGCAAGTGGGTGTTTTTATGTACGTGTGTTCATAGGCAAGCACGAATAGGTGCATTGACACATGTGCAAGAAATACCCCAAGTAGGAGTGCCGGTTGAGTTCCTTTTGGCGTACTAGAGGAGGTCAGGTCAATAGATTCGCTCGTTAAACTGTATATGTGCATGGAGTTGATTTTTGTGTCAAAATCGGTTTTCGAACACGTAAGAAACCACTTTCAAAATATCAACGACATGCTCTGAAGTAGGTCCGATTGTGTGAAGGTAGGCATGTGGTGCTAGGCGATGTATCAGGTGAAGTGTCGGAGAAAACAGAGTTTGAATCGTCGATCGGTGGCACAATTTACACCTGCCCCAGGTTTTACTGCCTAGGATAGGCCACTATAGGTGGACTGGTGGCTTGCCATGGATGCATCGGTTGTGCACCAACATGGGTGGTAAAGCCCAGCAGTAGGCATATTTACGGGAATTCTTCCCTGATTTCTGGTGCGGGTTCATGCGGAGCTTTAACACAACTTCGAGGAAGACTATAGGCTACCCGAGGAGGTGGAAAGCAAAGCGAAGCTCAGGTTCTGAATGTGAATATTAAGTGATTCCTATGAGATCAACAACGATCAGGCACACAATCCATACGACGATTGGTCACACGATAACGTTCGATGAGTGTGTATGATCAAACGGAGTAAATCTGTACCTTCAGGCTTTTACCTTAGGGTACGCATAGTTCGATGAATTTTAACGGTGTTATATTAGTTACTGTACATAGTATTGATCTTATATTAGTGATCATACACTGTATTGACCTTATATTAGTGCCCATGCATGTTGTTAACCTTATAGTCGAGGTCACTATATTGATAGACGGTGACGAGATATTAGTCTTCGTTTGCAATAGACGTATTTGATTATGTGATGTTATATTTGATATATATCTATGTATATGTATATAATATATATAGCATTGGTGTTCCTTTGCGGTCTTTATGACATATTATATGGTATACGCCCGTCGTTCTCTTTTGTAGAGACGTTATGTGAATTTATCCATGATTGCTTGGGGGAGATGATGACGATCATCTACGAATGGATCGTATATCACTTATGCTCACTAAGAGGTATGGTGAGATCCACATAGGTATCAAGTAAATAGAGTAGATTATATATTACTTCTGCTCAGTGAGGGGTATAATGAGATCTACATGAGTTTGATCACTGAGGATATGGCTTGGGGTCTATGGTACACCGAGGTACTGACTCTATTTATTTTGAATCCTCAATGAAAATCATTGGATCATGATAATTTGAAATATAGATCGATGTCCAACCTGGACTCAGGTTTCATAAATATAGAGTATGTCATATATCACCTATGCTCACCGAGGGGTACAGTGAGGCCTATACGAGTTCGACTGCACTAGGTGCGACTCGGGGTCTATGATACACTGATATACATACTCTACTTATCTTGGGCACGAGTCTAACGTAGACTCTACCCATTAGTAATGATGAGTATCAATTTGTATTCTCCGTCCTTCTCTTATCGTTATATTGTGTGTGTTATACTAGTTGATATATATTATTTTTGTGTGTATTATGGTGCAGACTTATATTAGGACACTTTTATCACTTCTATACTTGTATACCGAGTCCTCTTTATCATAGTGTATTGTTACGTAGTAGTCACATTATATTAGTTGTGTTGACTCTTTTTCGAGAGGAGAAGAGCATGTTATGGTATGAGTTCCTATCATTTTGAGATAGGCTTACTTTACTTGTTTATGGACAGTCTGAATTACCTCTAAACCACAATTATGGAGAGGACCGGCCATGCCTTAGTAGTTTCCTATTTATTTGTATATAAATTTGATATGTAGTGTTTTGAGATAGTTCCCCTTACATCAGGCTTTATGTTTGACCCGCGTTTTGTCTTTGTCTGTTTATGTCATGACAACTCTTGGGTGCTCGATTGAGTAGTTTCGAAGTCAAGAGATTTTAGGGATATGCTTTCATTACAACTGGGGCATTTTATGGAGGCAATGTCGATACTTCGTTTATATACCTGATATTATAGTAGTACATAACATATATGTATTTATATAAGACTTGATTTATCATATATTATATTCAGAACTCCATATGTATGGAGTTTGATGTATTTTGACTTTTATTATTGTTATTTATTAGTTAGTTATTTCTGCTAGTGCAGTCTCTTATACATATTGTTATCCTATTCTGTTCAAACATATTTGGTATATTACATGTTATCGTTCCGTCATGAGATTCTGTCGATACGCCTTAGTATAATGTTTGTTTTAATTTTCTTTTCGGACGATCTGTTTTTAGTGTTTTCAAAAGTTTGATGTTGTCACTCGGTTCTGATTTCATAGTATTACAAAGGGTAGGTTGTTACAGCAGTTGTTGATGCAATGAGTATGACACATGCCAGCTTAGGAGTTATGTTTCTAGAGTGGACGTGGTTAGAGTATATTGCTGGTTATGATTTCCGACCAAGATGCGAGCTAGAGCCAGAAATAATGGCGAGCTTGACTATCAAACCTACTCTGATTGAGCGAATTAGTACCAGTCAGAGGCACGATACCTGATTACCTGAGATCTTTGCTAAGATCAAGGCCGAAGTAGAGTTTGAAGAGATGAGACAATACAGACTTGACCAAGATGGTTGGCACCGTAATGATGAGAGACTGTTTGTTCCTGATGTTGATGGTTTGGGGGATGAGGTGCTACGAGAGTGCCATCATTCGAGGTTGACTACACATTCCGACTACAATAAGATATATAGTGATATGCGGCATACGTTCTATTAGGATGAGATGAAGAGAGACATTGGGACATCATTTCGAAATGCATACACTGCTAGTTGGTTAAGGTAGAGTAGAAGAAGCCTAGTGGTTTGATGTAATCGCTAGAAGTTCCCAAGTGGAAATGGAAGCAAGTATTAATGGTTTCACCAATAGACTGTCAAGAACTCGAGCGGGATACAACGATATTTGGGTCATAGTCGATCAATTGACCAAGAGCACTAGATTTATACCCATCAAGTCAAGTAGAAGGGCAGCCAAACTGGCCGAGTTGTATGTGAGGTGGATAGTATGAATCCATGCTTTGCCAAAGTGCATTGTGAGTGACCGAGACCCATTTTTCACTAGTGGGTTTTGGAAGAGCTTATAGGATGCATTAGGGATGGAGCTGCACTTAGGCACAACTTATCACCCTCAAATTGACAGCTAAACTAAGAGAGTGAATCTTAACTTAGAGGATCTCTTGCGTGCTTGCATACTCGACTTTAGAGGCTTGTGGGATGATCAACTACATCTCGTTGAATTTGCATACAATAACAATTATCAGTCCAGCATCGGTATGACACCATTTGTAACGTTATATAGCCGACCGTGCAACACGCCTTCGTGTTGGTAGGAAGCGAGCAAAAAGCTAATACTTGGGCTAGATATGATTAGAGAAACCTCAGAGAAGATCGAGGCATTTGGCAACGGATGAAAGCTTCCCAAGATAGACATAAGATCTACATTGATAAGAGACTTAGGGATTCGGATTTCTTTGTCGGCAATTTGGTATTTGTCAAGATCTCTCCAATAAAGAATATAATTCGGTTCGGTAGGAAAGTTGGCACCGAGATTTGTAGGTCATTTTCTAACGCTGGGGAGGATTGGGAACCTTGCTTATAGGCTCAACTTACCTTACAGAATTACGGGAGTGCACAATGTCTTCCATGTTTCTCACTTGCAGAAGTTTGTGCACGACTCAGGTGTAACTATCACACTGAATCAATTAGAGAGAATGAACCAGAGGCTTCAATACCTCATAGGCCTATTCATATCATTGGACGTTATACAAAGCAACTTAGGAGTTAAGTTGGTGAAGGTTCAATGGAGTGAAAATGAAGGCGATTGCATTTGGGAGACCTAGGAGAACGTGAGGACAGCTTATCTAGAGCTTTTACTTGGTGAGATTTTCTATTTATCGCTTTTACTTTCACCAATTATATCATGAAATATACTGTATTGTAGTATCCTGCATGCTAGGATAGGCTTAAATATCTCCTTTCTCATGCATATTTGAAATGTGATGGTTGTCTACGCTTGTATATGATTGTTAGGCGTGTAGGATGACCATATTAACTTGTTTATGGAATTTCGGAGGTAGTTGGAGGATCGTAAAATATTAATATTATTTTCATATTGGATCGTATGATTCTATAACTTTGGGGAATGACTACTAGGGTCATTTCCTTTACTTAGAATTCTCGTTGAATTTTTTTGTGACTGGTTCGACCCTACAAAATCTTGTATGGCCTATACTTTGGATAAGAGCAGAGTTGGAGTCTGAAACCACATCCATTGGATAAGGATGATGACTTCCTTTCTGTAGAGTGGTTGCATTAAGGAAACAGACTTACCATTTGAGAGTTATGGCTGTTTGAAGTTTTATTTGATTTTGAACAACTTAAGTAGGTAATTCAGAACATTAGTGTTAAGGCATGTCGCCCATTTCAGGATTAGAGTAAGCGGAGGCTGATGGGACCTCATCCTCATCATTCCTACTCCCAAAAATAATGAGAAACCTTCATTGATCAAAAAGAAATCCTTAAACCTACTTTAATTAGCCTAATTACATTGGGAGATTAGCGGGATTAGCACTTGGGATTAGAGATTTACTGTTGGAGAAGCCTTGTATTTTGCACCTTTTACCGTTCATTTGTGGATTTGGATCTTGCTTTGGATTAAGGTGAGTGATTAGATCACTCACTTGCTAATTAGGTCATTATACACCCCGAACGATGTTTTAAAAATACTAAAAATGTTTTTAGACCATAATAAACCATGTGTGAATTTTAGATGATTTGGACTTAATTTGTGAAAACATGTTCTCATGGATACTTAACCTTTACTCTTAGACTTAAATTATTATAAATGAACGTATTTGGATGTATGGCTATTGTTATTGTTTATATATCATGTATGTATGATTGTTTGATGTTTGAATGGTTGAAAGCACCGATCGAATGGCGATTTAGCTTTAGAAACAAGTTAAGGATCGTATGTAGAAATCAATACCGCTCCATAAATATTGACCCAAATCATGTATGATTGATATAGGGTGGCAAGGAAGGCCCTACAAGGCTATGTTTCAAATTTCAAGTCGTTTAGAGTTCGTTTGATCGAGTTATAACCGATTGAATATGGATCAGTGATGACCCATAAAGGTCACATTGACCAAATGACATGCCAGCCATAGGGTAGGTCAAGAAGGACCCCCAAATGATACGTTTCAAATTTCAAGCCGTTTGGAGTTTATATGATCAAGTTATGGGCAAAAGAAATGGCTCGGTGTTGATGGATCAGTGTAGGGTGTGCTTTGGGCAGTAAGGTGGAAAATTCGGGCTTGACTTAGGGCATTCTCAAAACGGTGAAGGCGGGAAAATATGAGTTAAGTCATGGATCGGTATAAGGTGTGCTTTGGGCCAGCAAGGCAGAAACTTCGGGATTGACCTAGGGCATTCTCAGATCGGTGAAGGCAATAGAAAAAATGAGTTAACTGAGGGATTGGGGCTCATGGATTGGCACCAATCCATGGACATCGATCAATAATGATGCGCAATCGATATAGGGGCATAAAGGGGTGACATAAGGGAGACACGGGACATGCTTCTGGCATTTGCTAAAATTATCCGGGCACGACTTCGGGCCAAGGTTTTCTTCGGGCCAAACATAGGAATTCACGGGCGCTGCTTTGGGCCAGAACCTATGCAAATTCTAAGTTGAATATTTTGATGACTTTTCAACGATTTTCGACGATGACTCATGACACAATGATGATGATTCCATGATGTAAAGTGATGGCTTTGACGATGGATAGCTGTATTCGAGATGTAGAGTGGATGACGATGAGTTGGATGAAAGGAACTGTAAGAGAAGGGTATGGGATGCATGATGACATTCTACAATGAACGATGATGATCTAGAGTAGTTCCCAACCAAGACGACTTTAGTTGGAAGTCATGAGGACAGTTCTGAAGTATACTCTGCTACAGATGGCGTGTGCAAAGGGATTGTTAATATTCGAGGGTTTCGACGTTGTACTCGTAAAGCAAGGTTATGTGTAACGATGTCCATTAGGAATACATTGGTCCTTGGATACTCCACTTGGGGATACGATGGCCCCTGGATCGCATGATGTTTAGATCCGTTGTACCCTGGATCGCATACGATTGGCATTGTAGTTTCCTAGCTGGCTGAGTAGCATGATCTGAGTACCGAGAAACTTGGACGTTGTAGTCCTAAGATAATATGATGGGGTATATCAAGTTACTATATATCTAACGCACCAAGTGAGTGATGTTGAGGATGGATGATGTATGCTATGTTTTCTTTGGTTATTTATCACTCTATGGATGTCACATGATATGGTTATCTTTGATGTAGATATCCAGACACCCATTACTACTTTGACATATAGTACACCCATGATGACTATGATAGAGTAGCATATATCCTATGTCATGTGCTAACTCTTTCCATGCAAGGACATGTCATGTATAATTCTCCATGCCCTTTGTCCCATATACCATATTGACTTTCATAGTATTTTGATATTGTTTGTCGCTCACACGTGACTGTTGTCTGACTCGAGGTTTTATGTCTTGCTTCTTATTATCTTAGGCACTCTTAAATGAGTAGACTAGATAGCAGGTGTAAACAACACATGGAGTTGTGTAGATGGACTAGCAGGAGGTGACACTTTCTCATATTTATATTTTGGGCTTATTATTGCTTATTCTGATGTGTGACTCTGTGAATCCTTGACAGTGTTTGACTTACTATAATCAAAGACAGTTTATCATTTGAGTTTATTTATCAGTTGTATAAGCTCTATCATAGTTTTGAATAACTATATTGATCTGTGCACTCTGATTTTGTGGTTCATTCATTTATTGCTATCTCACCTGTTTTACATCTGTGACGACTATTATATTTTATTCGATGCGCTGTGACATATACGACAAGTTCTATGATTGTATGATATTTTATTTCATTTCTCTTCCTTTTTATTTCTCTTCTTTACTTTTTTTCTTACCTTAATACATTGTCCTACATCAGTTGGATGCTACAGCGGTGCACTATTCGGCCATATAAGCATTAGTGGTGTATGGCGGTCGTCACAATGAGTTAGCTTCAATACCTATTGTTCGAGACTATCCATACATCTTTTTGAAGTTATTGGCCTTCCACCACTGAGAGATTAAGTTACGGATTTATCTTGAGGAGAACGCCAGACCCATTGCCTTACCCTTGAGGCACATGGCTCCTAAAGAAAGACATGAGCTGAATAAGCAAGTGAATGAGCTGTTAGAGAAGGGCTTCATTAGATGGAGTACTTTAGAGTGGGGAGCACCAGTTGTCTTTGCCACCAAGGCAGATGGTTCACTGAGGCTTTGCATCAATTATTGCGAGCTGAATAAACCGACAAGGAAGAATCGTTACCCGTTGCCTAACATAGATGATCTCTTTGATCTGTTAGTTGGAGTGAATGTATTCTCTTAGTTTGAATTGGCTACCAGGTTCCATCAGTTGCGAGTAGCCAAGGATAGTATTCAGAAGACCGCTTTTCGTACACCCGACGGACTTTATGAGTGGTTAGTCATGCCATTTAGACTAACCAATGCATTCGCCTACTTTGTTGATTTGATGAGTCGATTTTTGAGAGGGTTTCTTAATAAGTACATGGTGGTATTTGTCGATGACATATTGGTCTATTCGAAAAGCGAGGAGGAGCACAGGTTGCATCTAGAATAAGTGCTCAATACTCTTTGTGGGCATAAGTTAAAGGCGAAGTTTTTCCAAATGTCACTTTTGATGCAAGGAGGTTCGCTTTTTGGGGGCATATCATCTCTGAGCATGGGCTGGTGGTCGATCCTAGTAAAGTAGATGTAGTACATGATTGGCATGTGCTAAAGAATGCCATGGAAGTGATGAGTTTTCTTGGTTTGGCGGGCTACAATAGGAAGTTTATTAAGGACTCCGTTAAAATTTCTTCTCCTTTGATCCGCCTTACGAAGAAGAATCTTGTTTTCTCGTGGGACCCAAAGTGTAGTGATGCTTTTATCAAGTTGAAGGAGTCGTTGACTAGTGCATTTGTTCTAGTATTACTTGATGGTTCAAAGACATTTATAGTTTATATCGACACTTACGGTATGGGATTGGGTGCAGTTTTGATGCAGAAAGGAAGAGTGGCAAGTTATTATAGTCGATAGTTGAAAGTCCACAAGAGAAACTATCCTACCTATGATCTTGAGTTGGCAGCCGTTGTTTTCACCCTTAAGTCTTAGAGGCATTATTTATTAGGTGAGAGGTTTGAGCTGTATATGGATCATAAGTTTCTGAAGTGTTTGTTCTTTTAGAAGGATTTGAATTTAAGGCAACAGAGATGGATGGAGTTCTTGACATCATATGATTTTGACATCTCATATACTCTAGGTAAGGGCAATGTTATAGCCGATGCCTTAAATAGTGTGTCCTATGTTTTTAAAGTGGAAGCACTTCGAGTTCATCTCTACACTCGACTTTCGATCATCATCAGACATTACTCTAGGATTGTCAACAACTTTGGATGTGCAGTCTACACTCATGGACCACATTGGGTCAAGTCAGAAGCAAGATAAGGAGTTATTGGATATTTTCAAGAAGTTTGGTAGAGGAGAGCAGTCAAGTCGTTTGAGGTGATATACCATTGGCTCGAAGGGGTGGTTATGGAAAGATGGTAGATAATGTGTTCCTCTCATTATGGATTTGATTGACATGGTGGAGACAAAATGTATCATAATATGAAGAGAGTCTTTTATTGGTCGGGTATGAAGAAGCTATGGCGGAGTATGTACCTAAGCATATGACTTGCCAAAGGGTAAAGGTGGAGCAAAAGAAACTAGAAGGATTATTGCAGCTATTAGATATTCCATGGTGGAAGTAGGAGAGTGTTTCTGTGGATTTCATTGATGGACAACCAAGGAGTATAAGAGCGAATGAGAGTATTTGGGTCACAATCGACCGACTGATCAAATGCGCTCATATTTTTCGGTTATGAGTACAAGAACTGCTATATCCTTAGCGAATCTATATGTAAGGGATATAGGTAGGCTACATGAAGTGCCTTCTAGCATAGTTAGCGACCGAGATCCGCTTATAAGTACCGAGACAATGTAGGCTCAAAAGTAGCTGGTGGTAATGGTACTCTGCCGAAAGATATACGTGGGCCAATACGATCAAAGTTCAAACCCTGTATGTAATTGGGTAACGAGAAAGCACATGGGGCTACTCAAATCTAACATGCATCGAAATCTCCGGGTACATTAAAAGGCTCATCATCTACCCATCCCATGGACCTCATACTAGCAACATAGGATAAGCTAGCCTAAATAGATCTGCACATATCATCCCATGGAAGTGGATCAAAGGGAATTCAAAATATACCATACAACTGCAACCAATACCACTCTCCTAAATACCAGATGAAAGGACATGTAGAGACCTAAAAGAAAACCCTACGTCTCGAAATATAATACTAGAGAGTGATGGGATGCTTGTCATCGGGCTCCATAAACTGAATATACTCCTGCTAGGGACGGATAATAATGTTGTTGTGCCATCTCATTTCCATCTAGTTTCTGGCCTCCATCAACTCATTATTCACCCTATGTGAAACATAGTGAACATGCATAGCATTCCCCCAACAATGTAATATGGGAAGTAAATGAAGTAGAGTTCGCTTCATTAACAAGTCGTAGGTGCTTGTTTCCCATATTTGTAGTACCAAAATGGGAAGATGTACCAAAAACCCAACATCTGTTGGGACATCTATAGTGCATAAGTATCTAATGCTACATAGAGGTATCCAACAAGGCAGTACCATAGTTGTAAATATGAAGTCCATCTACATCTACCAATCCAGCCAGTTACCTACTTTAATTGTGCGCTTTTTATTTGAAAAAAAAGTAGAACCAAACATACATAACAGAAAGGCACATTTAACAAGAGTGTGCGTCTCCTTAATGTACTTATAGTTTGCTATAAATCTCTATAGACATATAAGTGTAACAACACCTCCTCTAACCTCATCATCAGCCAAAGCCAGTAAATACGCAGACTAGTCAGAATGGTTCCGTCGGCCAACCTCTATACTAGTTGGCATTCAAGAATCTAAAGGAGTCAATTCCAACTCAAAATCTGGTAAATGAAACATGAGTGGTAGGCCACCATCTCTTAGTAAGAGCCTCTGCTACACATTGGTCGACATGTGCAAATGTAAGTAACTATAGAAAATCATCGGAAGGTAATGCATATAGCCTAGTCCTAATTGGCTTAGGTGATGTGTAAAATTCAATAATGCATCTATGTTGACTATCGCACATAGCTATATGACCGACCTATATAATTAATTATTTAATGTTAATGGTAAACTAAACAAACCGATAAAGATTTATAGTTTGCGATGAGCATGTTCATCTAATAATTACTTATTAAAAATATACTTGTGGCTTCGCTAGCACAACACTCGATCGATGTGTCCTCGTCGGGGGCATCTCGTGCAAGCATCATAGATCATCTACGGTCACAGTAGTATCTGAAATGATATGAGCTGCACCAGCATTGACATCAGTTATGTGATGGATAGCCCGTTTAGCAATTTTGATGGGTCGTGATGGCTTTTTGGCGTCTCGGTGAGTAAAATAGTAAAATTGAAAAGAGAGATGAAAGATGAAAAAAGTGAGGTGAATAATGGAAAAAGCACCCGATATAGGCATTGGGCTTAGGCGCTTGTTCAACAAACACTTAAAGCTCAGGTGCTTTTTGAAGTGCCTAAACCCTTCCCAAACATAGGTGGATGTTTAACAAGTGCCTTGTCTATAGGCGCTTGCTGAATAAGAGCCTGAAGACCAAGCGATGGTCAAACAAGTGCTTTGTTTGGAATACTGTTGGGAAACCCATGCCATTACATTTTATAACCAAACAAAATGTAATATGTGCACTCCATGCTTTTAGAGATTCTCTAAGCAACGAACCAAAGTCAAGTACGCCGTAGAATCATGCTCAAAATTCTTTCTTTTTCCCGCCCATTTGAAAAACTGCATTTTAACACTAATCTTAATATCTATTTTTAATACCTCACAACTAGTCGGTGATTAGCTTTCAACTTGAGAACCTCCATGGCCTTAGCATCTAGAACCCACTTGAATATCTTTAATATTTTCAAGAATCTTTCATCTAGTATTCTTACTTGCTTAGGATTCTGAGATAAGTCAAGCCGTCCGTCTTTAAGATTCAGAAGCTTGAACATTTGAACTATTTTATTTATTGTAAAACAATAAAATCAAAAGTAATGAATTTATAATAGTAGTAATTTCATTTATGAACTAAAACTATATTAAGGTTTCATCCACAACTAAGTCCATAACAAGATATGTTATCACTATTGAATTAAGAAATCTCAAATATCCTTGTCATTTGATTTACTTACATAAATGTGTTCCTCTGAAAATTATGAACTGATCTACAAGTAGATAAAATGTAATTATCTATACACATGGACATACACAACTCTATCTATCAGACACACTCAATAACCCTACCTTTATTAGTTGTATATTCTATTAACCTTCTCAATTATTTGTTGGGAAAATAACTTAAAAACTACTCAGTGTTCCCATGCACAAATGAGCTGCAATGAGAAGCATGATAAAATATCAGTATGAGATACTAAAATTCAAAGTTTAAAATGCGAAAGCGTACATGAGACTTTATTTGCACGTGAGGCGGGACGTAAGCCTCAAAAGTTGAAGTGTGAGTTTTTCGAGTAAATATTGAGGTGTAAATTTTTATTGTTTTTTGAGTGACAAATTAATAAAAGTTAACAATCATATAAAACTCTAAATAAATAATAATATAAACACTTAGCATTAAAGAGTTTAGTCCTAAACATTCTTTGATATTCATTCATAAAAGTATAAATAGTTATAGCTATAAATAATATATATATATATAAATGATTCAACCCTTCGAAGAATTCATATCCAGTTTTCAACTCTGCAATGGTATGTATTTTAATTTTTTTCTTCCTTCCTCTATTTGTCTTCAATTTTTGCTAGATTTTTGAAAATGATTTTTGATCGAATCGATCTTTAGTACTAGTGGTCGAAAATCATGTAAGTTATTATTTTATTTATTTTTTCCTTTATCAATTTAAATCGGTCCGCAAAAATTATTTAGAGGTTCAATAAAAATAATTCGGAAATTTTTTTAAATAGCAAGTGAGAAAAAAAATATGTAGCTCTCGATCATTGTTTCAAAGGCAATCTTATCTAATCATGTCTATACTGAAAGCGAATAATTAAAAAAACACAAACGTTCATTTTCTTAGTTTTTTCCTTTGCTTGTATAACTGAAGTTTAATAACTTATGTCATTATCGATATTTGCAATTAGAGCACATAATTAAATAAATTACCGTTTTCAAATCGCTTAATAAGCAATACATAAACACACATAATATAATGTTGTGATAATTTTTAGTGAAAGTCTAAATTTTGGTATAATTCGGTCAGATAAGAGTCCTTCCAAGTTTGAATAGAATGACTTCAACTTTTATTGGAAGAAGAATAAAATATTAAACACAAAACACCACACAACATGTTGGATAACTACAGCACAAACTAAAGTCTTTTCATTGCTTGACTTTTTGCAATTTTTATTAATGAGCAAACGTTTTTATTTGTGAAATGTTTCTTCATTGTGATTGATAAGCTTAATAAAGAACAATTTTACGTTTATTTTATTCTCTCTCATTTCTCTCTTCTTTGAAAAAGGAATACAAAATCTACAGTAAACAAAATTATCTTTTCACTCTCTTTTTTCAAAAATTTCCTCTAAAATTAAATCTATATTTCAAATAATTAAAATCATGGGCAGTGACATCTACAAATATCCAAATCCTTTAATCTTGAGTGCATAAGTTTGAAGGGTCGTTGTGTTGACCCTGGGGATCGGACGACAATTATCGATTGCACCATAATTGTGCCAAATTAGCTTTCAAGATAGTGGCCTCATCCACGATGCTGCTCCCATCACTTTCTCTTTACTGTTCCTACACATCAATTTCCAACAGTTTGAAAGCGAAGTTAAACTTATCTTTCATGAGGATTAGGCTATTTGGGTTTTGGAGCAAAGATTGGTCTATTATGATGATTAGTGCATTTGGAGAAGAAAAGCAAGGATTGAGAAAGTTGAATTGAATTTGGAATTTTCAAAATATTAACATGTAAGAAACAAGTGAATTAACACTAAGGTACGTTCCAAAAATTCCTCCAACTTTTATTTGAATCATTTTAGAGCTTGACAATAACCACATTTTGTTGAAAAGTTTGAGAATATAAAGTGGTTTAAAAACTGACTTTGGCCGATAATATTTGTTAGCCATAGTGACATAAATTTAATATGCCATGGTGAGCATTTCCTTTTGTTGAAATATAATTTCTTGATAAAAAAATTGCTTTTATTTAATGATCTCCTTTTCTTTCTACAATTTTAAGAAATTAAAAACAAGTTATTATAAATTTTTAATAGACACAAATATAGAATTACATGTTCTAAGAACTTTTATTTGTCCAATTGTAGACTTTTCATTTACATAGATGTTGGATAGTAAAGTTTACTAATTTCTAAGTAAGCTATTAATTTAAGATATAAGCATTTAATGAATGTTAACAAAATTAAAAATAAATTCTATATGTAAAGAAATAAATAAATACTTTCTAAAATAACTATACAAGTTACAAAGTATACATTGAGAAGTTTAACCATTAGCATTTATTTATCATGCACATGAATACTTCCGTTTAGAATGACGTGTATTATTTATTTCCAAAATTTTTGGAAATTAGAATAAATGATTTGGTCATTGATTATATTTATATAATATAATTAGACATTGAAGAGAATGAAACTTTCATACCACCCGTATTCTTTTGATATGTTATATAAGAAGAATATTATATAAAACTATTGTTTTTCTTCTTAAATTCTTTTCTCGGATCATTATATTATTTAGCTTTAAGATTATAATAATTGATGCTACTTAAATTTTGTCCTTCCATTTTTTGATGGAGTTAAGCCAACATTAACAATCATAAATATTTGTAAATATAACATTGTCAATTTAACAATTGACCTTCCTTTTGCTTGAGCATTTATTGTTTTTTCTCACAATAATATTTAAGTTCCAAAATGAAAGATTTGCAAAGTAACCCATATGAATTATTTTTGATATATTTAAAATTTGAAAATGAAATAACTACCATGGAAACATGGAAGTGAGTAAACAACTCATAAGTATATGGAACTTTAAAATTTAATTCAGAGATTTGATCGAATTAAAATATGATAAACATATCGATTTGCTTTAATGTATATATTAACAATTTTATGAGCATTAAATCATAAATTTGATTTATAATTTATGTATGGAAGCAAAATATGCGCAATTAATGATTTATCTGATATTTGAATGAAAATTTATAATGAAAATTTATAATGAAATGGAATGACTAATGAGACTTTATGGTTATTAATTTATGGAGTTGGATTTATTCTTATGCTATGCCAAAAACATAAATCTATTAACTTTTAAATGTGAATATTCTATTGTTTTTAGAATACTGAATTTATCATAAGTCATTTTTGGAAATGATTATTGTAGTTTTGTTGTTAAGTTAACAAGATATTTGAATATAAATTTCTATTGTAGAAAAGATAGATGAAACATATCAACATTTAACATTTGGTTAAATTTTGAGAATAGAGAAATTATGAACATTTTATACATATATTGATTATGAAAAGGTTCAACAAAAAAGGAGAAAGAACATTATCATCTTAATAGCATGAGTATTTTTTAAAATTTGATTACATTTTACCATTAAACATATCCTTGTTTTTTACGTGTGTATATACTGATTTATATTAGTTTGAGCCTATTTACTCTTTTCAAATCCATAACTAGCAGTGGTGGTGCTTTTGAGACGCACTTGATGGATTTCATTGTTATTTGAGGCAATGCCTATTTACTAATGTATAATTCATAGCCAGTATTGGTGGTGCTTTTGAGACGCACTTGATGAATTATGTTTATTTATTTTGTGAGGTTGAGCAATTTACTCTTAATGAGTCCATAGCCATAAGTGGTGGTTCTAGAGTACTCCACTTGTGGACTAGCCTACTTCGATGTGAAGGTGGTCGCCTTCTACGAGAGACCTAAGCTCTCTAGAGCACTCATGAGTTCCCAAGGTAGGGCATGGCCTTAAAAGTGCATATCTATCGCGAGTTTGTAGAAATTGAAAGGGTAGTATGTATTGTGACATCTCAACCCAAACCTTTGTAGTCCAAGAAGAAATTCACTACTTAGGTTAAGTTTTGAACTAACTTCTTTATGTATCAACTCAATTGAAAGACAACGGTACTTATGTATGAAAATTTCTTCTTGTCCAGGTTATTTTCATTTATCTTCTTTGATTTTTGTTTTAATTAGTAGGGGGATTGTTGAGCAATTACAATAAAAACCAAAGTCTTTTCATTGCTTGAGTTTTTTCATTCTTTACTAACATTTTTATTTATGAAATGCTTATTTCTTTTGATTGATAGGCTTAAGAAGAACAATTTTATGTTTATTTTATTCTCTCATTTCTCTCTTCTATGAAAAAGGAATACAAAATCTATAGTAAAGAAAATTATCTTCTTCTCCTCTCTCTACAAATTCCTCTAAAATTAAATCGATCTTTCAAAATACTTAAAATCCTAGGCAGTGACTTCTATAAATCTCAAAATCCTTCAACCTTGAGTACAGATGTTTGAAGGGTTGTTATGTTAACCATAAGGAGCGAATGGAAATTGTCGATTGCACCATAGTCATGTCGAATTTCGCTTTTAAGGCGGTAGCCTCATCCATGACACAACTCCCATCACTTTCTCTTTATTGTTTACTCATCAATTTAATGAAACTAGGCCAGCCCACAGTGGAAGAAATAAGTAAATTTCAAAAAATATTTACCATTTTGGATCTTTATTGAGCCTATGAAGTCTAGTTTATTTAGAACATTTCTAATTTTCTTTTATATAAAATCATTATTTTATTTGAATATATAATATAGATTTATCTATACTATACTATTATTAGTGAGTTGAATTTCAAGCTCACACAGGCCCCCTTGAAATTTGGCAACCGAATGGTCACGTTTATACATTTTCTTATCTTCCTCCAAACCCTAGATATTAATATTCGTTTCCTTTCACCAGTCAAGAGCACAGAAGCCCCCCTTGAATTTGGCCAAACGAAACGTCTCTGAATTTATACGTATTTTTATCCTTCCCCTTTTCCTTCACAAGCCCTTCCCTTCTGTCGACCCCTTCTCTCCTCCTCCCAATTTACGCCACCCACTAGAGATCGAATCACCTTCCGCTTCTCTCCTCTTCCCCCCTTTTTCTTCATTCCCTCGGGAATCGACAAATTCCCTTCCTTTTCGACCTCACCTGTTCCTTTACCCCGCTTTTTCCGCCACATTATGTACCCTACCTTCACCGTCAACATCATTTTCGGCTCTCCATCTCTTCCCACTATCGCCGTACCTTCCTTCTCACAGTTTTGCGTCTGATTTTAGTGCAACGAATCTCGGCCACGCTTGGTTCCATTAGGTTTAAACCTGTAGAGGAGTTGTGCGTGTTGTTAGCCTGCGTCACTACCCAATTGGAGGTAAAATTTGATGTCTGTTTTTTGTCTTACTGATACTGCTAATAATTGAGTACGCTTCTAGGTGAGCTTCAGCAGCCATGGAGTTGTGCGTGTTGTTAGCCTACGTCACTACCCAGTTTTTTTTCTACAGACAATACAGCAACCCTCTGTTACAATGGCTAACTGTGTGATTATTTGTGGTGATAGGTGCAACTATTCATGATGTCAAAGTGATACTACAGGACTGGTTGCATCTCTTATGCCTAAAGATGATTCAGTTGAGTTCTCCATGTGTAAGTTTGTTAATATATGTTACTTCGGAATTCAATAAATTTTGGTTACGTATGTAACAATTAAGATTTCCAATTTATTTAATGAGTTTGTTTGCTATAGTTAAATATCAATGTAGACCTATTCCTCAAGGCTTTATATGTTCCAATCTAGGTGTCCAATTTTTTACTTTGTGCTGGTTTTGGCTTTTAATCTATGGTTCAGATAATCTTCTTGATAAGGCATGTAATAACCATTGTTATGCTTCATGATTTAACAACTTAAAGTGTACTAATATTAATATTTATGACAAACTGTAATACAATTGTTTAGTCTTTTGATTTTCCTTCATACAATGTTGATTATTTAATAAAGCATCAATCTTTATATACCGAATGCTAAATATTTTATGTGCTGTTTTCTTTAATGTTCAACGTAACTTCACTTAAATATACTGCTTTATTTTGATTCTTTTTTTGTAGCCAGTTAGTGGTATATAAATGCTTCCATTAATTTTTTACAATATCTTCTAATATTCTTATTTGTTGTCTAGGTTTTGAAGAAGGCAATGACGCGATTCAAATAAACCATTTAAGACTGTATACGGTAAGGCAATGATTTCATAGTTGTGTCTCTATGAATGATTTGTTTTTAGATATGGTATTTCATTCTGTCACAAATGAATGAGTGGTTAACAAATTGATATTAAATTATTTTAATCCATCTATGGATGTTTGAAATCTTTGTAATTTTTTCATAATGTAGTAGGTTTATTTTATGTTCTTTGACCTGCACTTTGACATTTTTTTCATTTAATCACGGATCTTTCTATGAATGTTTATAAAATATGAATTTCCCATTCCTTAATGAATTTATTGAAGGATAATTAATTATTTATAGGTTCCATAATCTACAGATTGTTTTGCACAAAATTCATCCTTTTTCATAATTATATATATGTATGTTAAAATCATTTTATTCATTAATGTCTGTTGTTCATTATTTGCAATGTATTTAGAAGGATTTTACATTTTATTGTCATTTATAGGTATCTCCAATTCAGTAGTGGATTATTGACTTGATCCTTCTACATATAAAAATGTCAGGAGCATTTTCCTCTAATCATTAAAATGTAATCAATTCCTTGATAATGTTAACTTTTAATTTAAAAACAGAACCAACATTGATGCAACCTTATCTTTACTACTAATTATATATATAGTTTTAACAATGTGTAGTCAACTTATAAAAGCCTATTTGAATTAGTAATGTTTTTTTGGCTCGAATGGTTTAAGTTCTGCCATTGGAAATTACTTATTATCAGTTACATACTAAATTTAATGAAACCATTTAACCCACACTCAGAATAAATTTCAAATTTATATGCCAATTGATTTAGGTTATAAATCATGGATTTTGGGACTGCTCTTTTCATTGCCTAACATGTCTGAATTTGCAATTATTCTTTCTCACAACTGAAGGAAAATTGTCCTTTTCATATTGACAGTAAATTTTAGTCTCGATGTTATTGATGTTCACTCATAATTTGTCATCGTGACATTTTCAGGCACTTTTTACCAAGCACCCAGACTACACAAAGAATGATTTCTACATCATAGGAGAATCACATGCTGGACGATAAATCCCCGCTTTTGCAAGTCGGGTTAACCAAGGAAACAAAACAATAGAAGGAACTCACATAAATTTGAAGGTAATTTAAACATATCACTGTTACATGTCTTTGAGAACTGAATTTCAATAGTGTTAAATGATATATTTTGTTGCAGGGCTTCGCTATTGGTAATGGACTCACAGATCCATTAATTCAGTACACAGCATATACAGACTTTTCAATAGATAGTAAACTGATTGACCATCAGATTATGAAAGTATCAATAAATTGTATCCAAAATGTGAACAAGCAATCAAAGAACGTGGTATGTTACTATACTTAAACGTATATTTTTAAATTGAAGCATTTTCAATTCAAATATGCATTATACTCTTTTGGTCATATTATAATTTGAACCTGTAAAATTTCAGGTAAGACTGGAAGTGCTTGCGCAGAAGAAAAATCAGTATATAATGGCATATTTAGTTCAATCCTTAACGTTCGTGGAAACATAAATGTAAGCATATAAACACAGCTGCCCTGAGATTCAAAGTCTTAATTTTTATCTAACTTTATACCATCGTTTTTTAAGTATTATGACATCAGAAAACAATGCGAAGGGAGTCTCTATAATATGATTTCTCAAACATGAAAAATTTTCTCAACTTAAAAACGGTGAAAGATTCTCTAGGAGTTGGAAATATCGAATTCGAATCGTGTAGTCCAGCAATATACTCTGCCCTGTCTGGTGATTGGATGAAAAGTTTGGTAGTTGGAATTCCGACCCTACTCGAAGATGGTATTGACAAGCTCATATATGCTGGAGAATACGATTTAATTTGCAACCGGTGAGGTAAATTTTTACCAAACTCTACCTTCAATTCTACTTATTTTTTCCTATGTCGTTTAGTATAATGATTTCTATGTTAAATCATTGTCTGTATGGAAGCAATGCATAACATGCTCTATAAATTGCACAGGAAACTCAAGATGGGTACAAGCTATGCAATGGTCAGGTTAGCAAGACCTTTGGCAGCTCTAAATGTTGATTTTATTGTAGATGGTGTAAAAGCTGGAGAGATCAAAAAACACGGACAACTCATTTCTTAAAGGTTCTTATTTCTTAACTTGATTTTATACTACAATCCCATATAGTTATGCTTTATCTATCTAGAATATTAAATGATATTTGTGTGAAATTGTAGGTATGTGATGCACGACACATGCTGTTGGTTAGGATTTTGTTACACAATCATGCTTACATTATGATCTAAACTAGCCTTTTTTTATTATCAATCATGTATAGGCTTTCAAAACAGAACCAAGCATGAAAACCTGTTCACATACACACAAGCATGTCCACATATATACATGCATACATGTGTGTGTGTGTGTGTATAGTTATATACATACACAAAAAATAAAAAAAACAACACTTTAAGTTTAAACAAGACAGTTTGAAAATTTAGTTTATTTTTGGATGCTTTAATTTTCATCTGTATGCAAACACACGCACGCAAAATATAAAACAATAATTCAGGTTTAAACAAGACAGTATGAAAAATTAGTATATTTTTTGGTGCTTAAATTTTCGTGTCCAAGTTAAAATTGTTCATACTTTGTTTTTATGTTATTTTTGACTGGAATTCGAAGCTTGAGAGACCATGCTACGCTCAGTTTGTCTATTTTATTATTCCTTTCTGGGTAATCAATCTTGAATCATAACTATTCCGTCTTAATAAAGTCTTCATTCATATTTGATCATAAACCCGATTTATAGTACTTTTTTTATCTTAAATGATAAATATCCACCATGCTTAACAATATATACTTTTTAAACTTCCTGACAAAAGTTCCTCATTTTCCACCTCCTCCTTCATTTACTTATAGATGATGAGAGAAATGCATGTTACAGGTAGACAACATGCCACACAGAAGATCCTTTATGACATTAATGAAGGTCACATACAACACACTTAAATTTACCTTAGCTCTTAGGATGATATTCCTTATACGATTGTTTAGTAGACATTATGTATAGAAAATTCAATGGGAAAAGATTTCTATTGTAACTAAAACTTTATATCTATGCATTCAAATTAATTAAAAAATATCATTGATTATTTTACAATAATTATATGGGCGAGATGGGTGGTGAAGTCCAAACTGAATGGGGTTTGGTCAAGACTACAAAGTGATTATATGGTTTCATAATTGAAGTTCACCTTATAATGAATTTACTATCATTGATGCAAGCAATTAATGAATTTACTATCATTGATTTCATTTATTTTTTGTTCTAAGCCAATTAATCTTTTATGTTACTCTTAGCATCTCCATGCTTCTTGCAATTGTTCTTCATTTTATGCTTAATATTATTTTGTTGCGATAAAGGTACATAATTTACTTTACTATTTTGGGAGTAAACAAAAATAATCCCTTAAGCATTTACCTTGCTTTTCAAATTTTGTAGTCTTAGTCATTATAGATATTAGGTTATTCTTCAAACGCCAATTTCTCATGAAATAGTGCTACGATTTGTAGTATTTAATTGCTAATGTGATTTATCATGACTTTATGCAATGAATTTGATTTCCTTCATCCGTCATTTGATCAAAGGAAACTCATTCGGGGACCACCTTCACTAATTTAAATGTTTAGCTACATATCACATTTAATGGTACTTGACTTACAATATAAGTAGAAAAATTATAAGCATTTCAAATTCATTGCACATGCATTTAACTGTGGAAATGAATTAAATTGGAAAAATATTTATAAGCTATTTATACCAAAGACAAGAAAATATGGTCAAATTAATGCAAACCCCTGCTTTGGATCCTATTTAAAGGAATAAACCATTACTAGATTTAGTGGATGTTTTTGCTAATATTTTATTTCCTTCCTCGGCATTTTCGTATTGAGAATGAAAATTTATAAGTGTTAAACTTTGGGAACATTTTCTTTTCGGTTTTTGATGCTTTCTTGCTATTTTTGGCAGTCTATAATATACAAGATTCACAACAACTATAGAGACTGATATGCTGCCTTATCTGTTAGTAAGCGGCTCGGCAATAAATAAAAATTTAACGAGGTAAAATCAAGGTTTGAGGTTTCAATTAAACGCTGATATTTCGATCGTTCCATTTTGGTTTTGGGAGAGACCAAAATGAAACCAAATCCCCCATATAATAAAAAAGACTATTAAGCTTCAACTTTTGCAAAAGAAACTCAATATTAATTTGAGTTCTAAAGTATGAATACTCAAATTTCGATATTTTTATAAATTGTCCCAATTTTAGGTATATTTTGTTCATACAGTTGGAAGAGGAAATGCTCTTATAAACCCATCATAAATCAGCTGAAACATAAAATTTAATGTCTTTTGGTCAATTATTGATGAAAATAAACGTAAATATTATTGAAACCATACTACCACTATATGTGCTTCAGGTATAAGAAAGCATGAGCAGATTCAATTTAATGTTTATATAGATTTGTTTTTAGCTGTTTGACAACAAGTGGTTGTTTAGTTTAGAGAGAGTACCTTCAATGTAGTGTCGGCTAAGAGAAAAGCAGCAAAAAAGTATCACTATACTGTAATTGTACAAAATATGCGGTTACGATAATTGCAAAGGTTGTAGGTTGATAGGTTAATGTAATCGTAACTACTGTAATTGGGATGAAGCAGTCAGGTGAAAGTCAAATTGGGCAGTCAGGTGTAAATTAGGCAAACGTAGACTGATTGGACTGCCATTGAATTAATAAACTGACTAACTTAATGAGCTAATATATATTGAGCTTAATTGCAGGAAGTTGGTCATGGTGTAGCCGAGACAAATGGTTTGATTGAAGAGTGCGTGATGTTGAAATTGTTAATTGCTAAAGCCACTACCGAAGAATTGACTATAAGCATGAAGAAAGAGCATTGAAATCTAAAGTTGCCATTTATAGTTTCTGACAGTCTGATGCTGAATGCATACGAATGGAGGTGAATATTTTATTGCCATGCTTTTTCGTGAAATGTCCGATTGGGGAATACTACTGTACTTTTTTTAACAATAAACTATTTCATTAATTTATTTCTACTCCTACAGTTGGGAAGTGAGGCTGCAGCTTTAAAGCAACAAGGACATGATGCAACAACAAATATATGAAATAGCCTTAGTCCTACGGTTATAAAGCAACAACCTATTCATACAACCATAAAAGATGAAGTATTGATGTAGTTTGGTTGTATTGGTCATGTTTATGTTTCTTTGGTTATTTATTGTAAGGCCTTTAAATTGTAAATCGCCTATTTTGGCTTGATTTTCTTAATTACTTCATAGGATTGTACACTTTGCAAGAATACCTTTATACAAAAATCAATCTACTAAAGTTCATGTTTTAGTTGTTTCTGTTTTACTTTTGTTAGAAATTTTAGTGCTTTGTACTTTTCTATGTTTTTATCTGGGTATTGCTCATAAGTTTTAGCTAGCCATTAGTCACTTTTGTGTGATTGATAGACATTTTATGGGTGCTTGACAAAATATTCATTGGCAACTAATCCATATTTACAAAAATAATTAGTTTTTTTTAGGCGATGCTTATATACTACAATAACCAGACCGGCCGTTACTATGATAGTTCCATCATGTTGTAATATGAATCTTGATTTATAATTGTTAGGCACTTAAAGATTCGTCTGAAGCAAGTCTTCTTTTACTATCGTTGCAAAAAGATGAACCATTAATTGTCTACAAATTTATCCAATAAGCTTTGATCTGCATAGACTTTATTCAAATTTGGTAAATAATAGTTGTTTGAAACAAGTCTTCTTTTACTTTTAGATGGTATATAAATGATTTGTGTAATCTCTCTCTCTCAGACACGTACATACTTATATGTGTATGTCACTATGTGCGTGTACATAATGGACTCAAACGTTCTTATCGTTTTAAAATACTCAAAATAAGAATTGACTCGACTGGTAAGGTTTTGGTAAATTTAATTTCAACGTCGATATATAAATGTAGCTCATGTGCGTAGCATGGGTTCACACTAGTATTATGTAATTACTATTGTATTATATACACACGTGTATCAAATACATGCATATATGTGTGTGTGCATGTGTAACATAGTAATCCGTGTAAGGTTTGACATGCTCGTGTATAAATGCCGGGATTTACGCTACAACGGACATGTTAGCCCCTCTAGTATACAAATACATCGTCCAAATGCATGCTTATATGCTTTAAATTATATATATACACACATACATACATACATATATAAAGTGTTACAAATATACATATGTATCTATGTTTAATTTTGAATAATATACATAAGGAATTTATAATATATATAAAATTATATATATAAGAATGCAAGATCATTTTAAATAAAAGATTAAAAATTTATTATTTATTTTATTATAAAATCTAAAAACAAAATCTATTTTTTTTAAACATATGTATAAAGTATATATATGTATATAGTTATAAATAATTTTCTAATATATATATATATATTAATACATGAATAATATATATATATATATCAAATAACTCTCATGAAAAAAATTGTTTTTTAAAATATTTAGTTAAATTACATTTCGTTCTTAAATTAATAAAAATAAATAAAAATTATTTTCGAACGTAAAAATTTGTATATCAATTTTTTATAAAATTCTAAATAATACTTCTAACATTTAAAAATATCCATGCATATATTGTAATTTAAATCAATTTTATACTTAATTATTAATTTCCATAAATAATATTAATAATTAATTTATAAAAAATTCTTTATTTTCTAAAAGCTTATTAGGTATGAAATTAATTTTATAATATTTAAAACATATTTTATATGATATATTTATTAGTGTTATAGATATGAAATTTAATTATTTGATTTAAATAATATATATATATATATATTAAAAAATAATGTCGTAAGCCTTTCAGGTATAAAACTATTTATATAAATTTATAAAACATATTTTGTATGATATAATATTTAATAATTAAATTTATGAAACTTACACGAATTATATAATATTAAATTACGTTTTAAATTAGAAATTTTTTCACCATGCTATGAGTATTAAGGTGTGTATATGTTGCATAAGAACTTTTGTTCAAATTACATAAGCACATAAATATACAACCATCATTGTGATGATATACTAGATTCATCACATATCAATCTACATATCATATGATACAAAATATTGTTAGCCATAAAATCCACTTAAAGAGCAAAGGCATGAAAGAAGATAAGAAAAACGCCAGCCTCTACTAAAATGGGTTTCGGCAAGGATCATGAAAGAAGGTTCTGAAGGCATTGGGAAGTGTTTCGAAGAAGTCGTAAGCAGCAGGCACCCTCACAAGTGATAAACCATGTAAATGCCTTCGAAAAGGATGAAAAAGTGGGAGCAGGGCTATCTTTCTGCCTCTTTCAGACCTTGCGACACAGATGGATTAGCAAAGACAGCTTGGGAACCCCCTTTCTAAGGCAATGAACGTTAATATCTCATATGCGTGCCAAACCATTCGGAACCAAAGGTTTCGCCCTTAAAACAACTCTTTCGAAAGCATACCCAAGCCTTTCGAACCGGTCGAGGCCAATGGCATCAGGAGAAGGCTCCACACCAATCCACAAGCATGCATTCGGAAGCTACCTTCTGCATCGAAACTATTAGTGCTTCAATATCTTTGAAGCCCCTATGAACAACCTACCGACAGAGTCGAAAGCTCTTATCTTTACTTCCGATGACAACAAGGCGACATGAAGAGAAAGACACATTTGAAGACCTTTCGACGACGTCGAAAGCAGTGCTGGAGAAAGCAGAGAAAAGAAATACTAAAGACTCAACAAAGGCGAAAGGTTGATAAAAGACCCTTTCGACTTAGTCGAAAGGTCTAGAGTAAGATAAGGAAAGCGCAAAGGTGAGTTAAAGGACTCAAAAGAGATGCCTGCGTTAAAGGCAGACGAGGCCTTTCGATCAAGACCAAAGGAATGAGGCGGCATATAAAAGGGGCCTTTCGATAGGGTCAAAAGCATATGCGTGGAAGGGGGTCGACCTGCATCTATAAATAAGACCCAATGGGTCCAGTTTTGGGGATCGGATTTTGGAATCCTAAACTCATTTCTTTTACTCCAATTTCTTAGCTACAACATTGTAAACCCTAAATCAATTTGGGGAAAAAGCTCTCATAATTGTAACTCATTTTGGCTTAATAAATATGGAGAGATGGTGGATTCATTAAGGATTTCGATTATGAGGAAAATCATCATGATCATTAGCTAGACTAATGATCCATTGCACATGATTCTATCTTATTCCCTTAACTTCTTTTTGTCTATGCAATATATATGACCGACGTGGAAATATACATTCAAAATACATCATCGTCGAAACAAATATCAGACAATGGAATTAAGAAGGGTGATGGTGTTTCGACATTGATGAATTTATAAACTTAGAAGTATTCAGGCCGATCTTATACAGAGTCAACTGAATTTTGCTTAGGCAACTACAATCTGTATCTGTTTCGAAAGGATGAAGCTCCTTTCGACCTGATCGAAAAGAGTGTTCCGAAGGGAATCCAGTCTATAGTTGGCAAGTGAATGCCAAGAAAGGAATTCCTTCGAAAGGGGTTTACCCCTACCCCCTAACCCCACTACGTCTTCAACCCTTTCAAAGAGGTTCATCAACTAAAGAGGAGAAACCAATGAAGGCGAGATTAGTATCTCATTTTAATAAGACATGCATACCTTCCAACGGGGTCGAAAGGGTCAAAACGAACCTTTCAACTTGGTCGAGAGCCTTTGTAATAGCTGACTTCGACTCTTTCAGAAGAAAGGTTTCGAGTTGAATGCTTCTTCCTCAGCCTGCATTTCTAATTTAACCACTGAATCTGTTTGACTTGGTCAATCAGGTCAAAAGGTGGGTTTCGAAGGAAGCAACTTCTTTGACCTCCTAATCTTATATGACCTATTTGGTTATTCATATAGCTTTAGAGATGTTGACAAGATTTCTTTTTAACATTTTTGGCCCTAGAAGGAGGGTTTGAACCTTCGATCTTGTTACTATCTTATAGATTTATTTTGGATCATTTTACTTGGCGTAGGAAATTGAAATCTAAACGACTAAGCAGAATGGATGAAGGGGTTATCCATACAACAACCCTTGAGAAGAATATAGCTCCATCCTTCAATTTGGATGGGCTGTTCAAGGACATCCTTCATTACCAACTCAATGGGATGAGAATACTGCAAAGATCAAACACTTAGAGCACCACCTGTTAGAAATGCAAGAGCTCCTCAAAATGGCGTTATCTCAGAAGTATTTGAAAATAGCAAAACCAACTCAGGGGGATGAGGTGTTTTCGCCCAGAAGGAACTTGAAAGCTCACTCCGATGAAAACAAAAGCAAGATAGATCTAACATCCTCCAAGAAGAAGGAATGCCCTCAATTTAAAGCTAATTATCAAGGGAGAGTTCTCGATAAATCACTTGAACAATCCGGAAGCTCTACGTCAAAGGAATACTTTCCGGACCAGAAAAATTATCATAATGTGGAAGCCTACTTAAAGGACGCAGCTGAGAAGGCAATCAAAGATGCAATGAACACAATAGGGAAGAGGACTATGGATAAAAATGCTAATGATAACGAACAAGTGCCACCCTTTATAGACGAGATTATGGCAATAGTCATCCCGTCTTATGTGAAGATCCCAACAATGAAATATCATGGAGTTACAGATCCGAATGATCATTTAATGTCTTTCGATAGCCAAATGGATTTATATAATGCGTCAGGAGTTGGAAAATACCGATTATTCCCTATCACTGTCTAAGGAGCTGCAGCCAAATGGTACAGACAGTATCGAGAGAAAACCATCTATTCATGGAAGCAGTTCTCCTATGAATTCTCCACCCAGTTCTGCATTTGTAAAGATCCCACTATAGATTATACAGTCTTGGCCAACATAAAGAAAAGGCAGGGGGAATCCTTGGGAGACTATCTAAGGAGATTCAACGCTAAGGCACTAAAAGCAAAAGACGTGAATGACCGAGACAAGCTTATCGCAGTATAGTCCGGCTTAATAGAGAACACCCCCTTTTGGAAGCAGCTCTTCGTTAACGGGTGTAAGGATTTACAAGGTTTCCACTTCCAGGATACCAAGTTCATACGGATGGATGAGCTTTACTATGCTAAGAGGAAAGCTATCCCCAAGAAGGAAGGGGGAAAATTTGGCCCAGACCGAGGACATAAAAGAACAATATGGGAAGAGCCAGTTGCTAATGCAGTCGCTTTGAATAAGCCACTGTCTTACGTTTATACCGTGGCGAAGAAAAGAGTCAACTTCCCGACTTCCTTCAAGGCCCAAAACAATCCAGAACAAAGAAAGGGAGGACATTACTGTGCTTATCACAAGGCCAATGGTCACAAGACCGATGAGTACCTAGTTCTAGCCGGAATCATCCAAAAATTGATCCGTGAGGGCCATTTGAAAGAATTTGTTCGGGATAAGTAGAAAGCTCAACGGACAGGGGATGGTCCATAGAAACACCCTGGAAATGCTGTTAATATATTGGAAGACGAAGACCCCTGAGCTTAAGCCCTCCGATAAACAAAATTGACATAATTCATGGAGGGCCGCATCCGGCGGGGAACAGCAAAAGGGCCTGAAACAGATACATCAAGGAGGTAAAAGAAGGCATCTTCTCTATCCTAGAAGAGCCCCTATTGAAGAATCCACGTCTTAGTATTCAAATGCCGAACCTTGTTGTCACTCCTCAAGAGCTGAAAAAGGGGGTTCACCATCCGCATAATGATCCATTAATGATTCGTGCTCAAATCGGATTGTCCATCGTCTCCAAAATTCTTATAGACACAGGCAGTGTAGTCAACGTAATCTTCAAGCACGCCTTCGATCAAATGAACATCCCCAAAGACAAACTGGAGCCCAGCATGGAACCCATCTTTGGGTTCAATAACAAAGGGTCGACTCCGGTGGGGCAAGTGAAGCTGCTTGTACAAATGGGGGTGCCACCATCTTGCAGAACCTTCGAGACTATTTTTGTGATTATTGACCAGCCCTCTTACTACAACTTCTTCTTTGGCAGACCAACACTCGACGAGATAGATGCATTTGTCTCCCCAAAATATCTAATGGAAAAATTCTTGACAAAGAGAGGATGGGGCACTGTCCGAGGGATGCAGTTCAGCTCTCGGGAGATGTACTTTGCTACCATAGAACAATATAAAAAGGAGTATTCAGCTTACTTTGATTATTCCACTATTTTACAGCCTTCGGATGATGGATTTTCACATCCAACATTTGTAGCAAAAACTAAAATTAATAAATCTAACAAGCGCATGTGTGAACGGTACATTCCTCCTAGAGGCAAAAGGAAGAGAATCGATGCTAATTATGTAGAAGAAAACCTAATCGTCATTGAATTCGATTGCAGAGGGGAAACAAAAAGGATAAAACCCATAGAGGACCTAGAGGAGGTGTGCATAGATTCAGATGATACTACTAAGGTGGTTAAAATGGGAGAGGAATTGGATAGTGATTTGAAGAAAGATTTAATCCAATTTCTTAAGGATAATAAGGATGTATTTAAATGATCACATTCTAATATGGTAGGGATTGATCCGACGATCATGTATCATGTGCTTAACATCAATCCAGAAGCAACCCCCATCAGGCAGAACAAGAGACAATCAGATAGAGTACGGTCTGCTGCATTGAAGCAAGAAGTTGAGAGACTCCTTGAGAATGGGTTTATTCGGGAGATATACTACCCAAAATGGTTAGCTAATCCAGTTTTGGTAAAGAAATCAAATGGAAAATGGAGGACATGCATTGACTATATAGACTTGAACAAAGCATGTTCGAAAGATTGTTTCCCACTACCGCGAATCAACAAGCGGGCACAAATTATTGTCTCTCATGGATGCTTATTTAGGGTATAACCAAATACCTATGTTCAAACCGGATGAGGAACATACTAGCTTCATAACCGAATAAGGAATTTACTGCTACAAAGCGGTGCCTTTTGGTCTAAAGAATGCAGGGGCTACTTTTCAAAAGATGGTCAACAGAATGTTTAAAGAGCAAATAGGTCGGAATATGGAGGTTTATGTGGACGATATGCTAGTAAAGTCTGGCGAGGCTAAGAATCATCTTAAATATTTAGAAGAGATGTTTAGGATATTATGAAAATATCAAATGCAATTGAGCCCACAAAAATGCTCTTTTGGAGTCCATTCGTTTAGGCTACCTTGTAAGTGCTAAGGGATTGAAGCTAGTCTTGACCAAATTCAAGCCATTAAGGACATGGCCGAACCCAAAACCAGTAAGAAGGTAACGAGTTTGAATGGAAGGGTGGCCGCCCCAAGTAGGTTCATTTTCAAAGCTACTAAGAAGTGTATTCCCTTCTTTGACGTAATCAAGAAAAAGAAGAACTTTGAATGGGGGAAGATTGTGGAAAATCTTTTCAGGAATTAAAAAGCCATCTGCAAAAGCCACCGATACTTTCTAGTCGTGTGAATGGAGAAATCTTATACTTATATATGGCAGTTTCAGAACACGCGGTCAGCTCAGTGTTGATTAGAGAAAGAAGTGGAGCTCAGCTTCCCGTGTATTATGTGAGCAGGCGATTGAAGGATGCGGAAGTTCGATACCCAGTGATAGAAAAGCTAGCCTATTACTTGATTCTCACAGCTCGAAAGCTTAGAGCATATTTTCAAGCACATCCGATCAGGGTATTAACATATTTCCCCCTTAAGCAAGTCTTAAGTAAACAAGAAACTTCAGGAAGGTTGGTAAAATGAGGAATCGAGCTCAACCAATATGATATAGAATTTCAGCCGTGAGTCGCGATCAAGAGGCAAGCATTAGCAGATTTCATCAACGAATGCACTAACTTCATTAAAGAGCATTCGAAAAAGGAAAAAGATCAAAAGCCTATGTGGAAATTATTCGTTGATGGTGCGTCAAATGAATAGAGGGCCGGTGTAGGATATGTGATCATAACACTGGATGGACATCGCTTACATTATGCCATGAAATTAGGATTCCCAGTAACAAACAATGTGGCAGAATATGAATTTATGGTAGCGGGATTAACCTTAGCATTAGAACTCAAGATTCCACGAATTCATATCTTTAGTGATTCCCAGCTAATGGTAAATCAAATGAAGCATATATATCAAACAAAGGCTCCAAGCTATCTTTGTATGTGAAGCAAATACTAAAAATGCTTGCTTTCTTTGAAGACTTTTCAATACACCAACTCCCAAGAATGGAAAACTCACAAGCAGATTCGCTAGCTAAACTAGCCAGCTCAAGGGGAGCCCCGGAGTCACGTATTGTTCCGGTGGGATATCAGGAAATTCCAAGTATTGGAGAGGAATCATTTGAACTAGGAAAGGAACTATTAGTTCTGACAAGGTCTCAAGCTAAATTACAAGGGGAAGAGAGAGGTGAAATTGATAGAGAAATATCAGATGAAAGGGTTGACCAATCAAGATCAAGTGACATGTATGATGACATCTGGATGTCACCCATAATTGAATATCTTGTTAAAGGAATACTCCCATCTGACAAAGGTCAGGCAAGGAAAATCATGAGACAAGCTCCAACCTTCACAATAATGGATATAATCCTCCATAAGAAGGGATATGCCCTTCCCTATCTAAGATGCGTAAGCCTAAATGATGCAGTAAAATTCATGGCAGAAGCACATAGGGATTCTTTAGGGACCACTCAAATGGAACAAAATTGGAAAAGAAGATAATGAGACAAGGATTTTATTGGCCTCGTATGGTAAGCCAAACCATCGAGTATGTGAGAAGATGCGAGAAATGTCAGAAATACTCAAAGATTCCTAAATTACCCCCAAGTTAGTTAACTCCAATTGCAAGTCCATGGCCCTTTGACGTATGGGGGATAGATTTAATCGGCTCATTGCCAATCTCAAAAGGAGGAGCAAAGTACGTCGTAGTCGCTATAGATTATTTCACAAAATGGGTTGAAACGGAACCACTTCCAAAGATTACTTCTAGGAAGGTACTTAGATTCGTCATCAAAAATATCATAACCAGATTTGGAATTCCCCAAAAGATAATTTTCGACAATAGGACAAAATTTGAGAGTGAAGAATTCTCTCGCTTTTGTCACAAGAATGGAATCATTAAGAGTTTTTCCTTCGTCGCACATCCAAAAGAAAATGGGGCAGTTGAGACTGCAAACAAAACCATAAAGACAATTCTAAAAAAGCGACTAAGCAAAGCAAAAGGGAATTGGGTAGAAGAACTAGCACGTATGTTATGGACTTATCGAATATCTACTAAAACATCGACAGGACATACTCCCTATTCTTTGACATATGGGTGTGAAGCAATGTAACCAATTGAGGTAGAAACACCCTTACACCGAAGAATCGCCTATGCATTCGATATGAATCAAAACTGAAAAAAGAATCCTGAGATTTGATACACGAGTTGAGAGAGAAGCAGCGAAAGAACAACGTAGTATCAAAGAAGATTTCAAAGTACTACAACTCTAAAGTAAGAACACGATCGTTTCAAGAAGGAGGCTTGGTACTCCGAAGAGTCATGACAAATACAAAAAATCCCATCGATGGACCCCTGGGACCAAATTGGGAAGGACCCTTAATCATTTATAAAGTAATTCCCCTAGGAGCTTATAAGTTAAGCCGATCGGATGGCAATATGGTTCCCAGGACATGGAACACAGAACATTTGAGACCATATTTTCCAAAGATGAATAAATAAAGCATCTCTTTCTTCAAAAGGAAAATCTACATGGTTGGAAGTGAGATACTCCTTGCATTTGGACATTACCTAAGATGGTAAAAAGCCTCTGTCCACGTCGAGATAGCCAGGCAGAGCACTTCTTGGAGGGAGGGCGGAGTAAGCCTTTAACCGTGCCATGCTATGGCTAGGTTAAAGCACCAGACAAGCCCTTGGTCACGCCTCTGGTCTGGTCAAAGCACCTCCTGGAGGGAGAACGGAGTAAGCCTTTATCCGCACCACATTATGGCCACGGTAAAGCACTGAACAAGCCCCTGTCTACGCCATGCTATGGCCAGGGCAGGGTGCCTCCTAGAGGGAGGATGGTGTAAGCCTTTATCCGTGTCACGCTATGGCCAGGTTAAAGCACCGGACAACCCTTGGTCGCGCCTCTGACTAGGTCAAGGCGCCTCCTAGAGGGAGGTTGGGTAAGTCCTTGGTTCTAGCCTCTAAGATGAGCTAACCAAGAGCACCAGACAACAATGGATTAAGATGTCCAAGCCCAAGAAGAGGCTCATCAAACAATGGACTAAGTTGTCCAAGCCCAAGAAGAGGCCCATCAAACAATGGACTAAGTTGTCCAAGCCCAAGAAGAGGCCCATCAAATAATGGACTAAGATGTCCAAGCCTAAGAAGAGGCTCGTCAAACAATGGACTAAGATGTCCAAGCCCAAGAAGAGGCTCATCAAATAATGGACTGAGATGTCTAAGCCCAAGAAGAGGCTTATCATATCATGGACTAAGACGTATGCACTTAAGAAGCAGCCAATCAGATTATTACTATATACAAAATCAGAAGAGTTTATGCATGTCAAAGAAGACAAAATTCAAGGAGTAAAGCAGGACTCCCTCTATTAATACCTGAATCTAGGATTCGGGACTTTCATTTCTAAATTTCATCTATAAATACCTGAATCTGGGTTTCACGTCTTTTATATTTGAATTTCATCTATAAATACCTGAATCTGGGTTTCGGGATTTTATCAATCACTTACGATCTTTATACCCGAATCTGGGTTTCGGGATTATTACTTAATTTCACTTTAATGCCCTAATATGGGCTTGTGGTTTCTATTATAAAGACAATTACCATGGACTTCTGGCTATGCAACAAATGCCCTAATCTGGGCCGAGGATTTCTATTATGACAACAATTACCATGGATTTTTGTTTATCCAACATATGCCCTAATTGGGCCAAAGATTCCTATTACAAAGATAATTGTTAATAATAATTATCCGACATATGCCTTGATCTAGGTTCGGGATTTTTAACATGAAGGCAATTATTACGGATTTCTAGTTATCCACCATAAATGCCCGAATCTGGGTTTAGGAATTCCACTCAGAGAACTATTTCTGAATATTGCTATCTGGGTTCTGGACATCTCGCTATTAACTTCTAAACTTCACAAGTTAATACCTAAATTAGGGTTAATGCTTTATAACACTAATTGATGCTCACCAATATCTGGATGAAGACTTCAGGATCATTCTAATCTTCGGGAAAATTTTCAAATACATATTAAGATTGATGGGTTACAAAGGCTTATTTTCGGGTAATAGCTTATAACCCCTATTTACAGCCATTGGTTATTTCCCACAAGGAGTTCATAGACTATAATTATCATATGCATTGATAGCTATCGATTACAGACCTCGTATCTTTTAAATCAGTATTATGATCAACTAATTGTCTAAATATTGAAGCACTAATATGCTGACTTATCATGAAGCGTGCATATAAATACGATAACAAGCTAGCAATAGAAAATTTCACTTACTTTGAATTTTGCAGGAAAAATAAAGTTATAAAGAGCAAGGAAGTTCTGAAATTTTCGCCCTAAAATAAAGCTTCTTTCATATGGGGGGGCAAAATGTTATCCATAAAATCCACTTAAAGAGCAAAGGCATGAAAGAAGATAAGAAAAACACCAACCTCTACTAAAATGGGTTTCGGCAAGGATCATGAAAGAAGGTTCCAAAGGCATTGGGAAGGCTTTCAAAGGAGTCGTAAGCAGTAGGCACCCTCACAAGTGATAAACCATGTAAAAGCCTACGAAAAAAAATGAAAAAGAGGGAGTAGGGCTATCTTTTCGCCTCTTTCAGACCTTCCGACATAGATGGATTAGCAAAGACAGCTTCGGAACCCCCTTTCTAAGGCAATGAACGTTAATATCCCATATGCGCGCCAAACCATTCGGAACCAAAGGTTTCACCCTTAAAACAACCCTTTCAAAAGCATACCCAAGCCTTTCGAACCGGTCGAGGCCAATGGCATCAGGAGAAGGTTCCGCATCAATTCACAGGCATGCATTCGGAAGCTACCTTCTACATCGAAACTATTGGTGCTTCAATATCTTCGAAGCCCCTGTGAACAACCTACCAACAGAGTCAAAAGCTCTCATCTTTACTTCCGATGACAACAAGGTGACACGAAGAGAAAGGCGCATTTGAAGACCTTTCGACGATGTCGAAAGCAGTGCTGGAGAAAACAGAGAAAAGAAATACTAAAGATTCAACAAAGGCAAAAGGTTGATAAAAGACCCTTTCGACTTAGTCGAAAGGTCTAGAGTAAGATAAGGAAAGCGCAAAGGTGAGTTAAAGGACTCGAAAGAGATGCCTTTCAACTGCGTCGAAGGCATACGAGGCCTTTCGACCAAGTCCAAAGGAATGAGGTGGCATATCAAAAGGGGCCTTTCGACAGGGTCGAAAGCACAGGCGCAGAAGGGGGCCGACCTACATTTATAAATAAGACCTAAGGGGTCCAGTTTTGGGGAACGGATTTTGGAATCCTAAACTCATTTCTTTTACTCCAATTTCTTAGTTACAACAAAATCTTTGTAAACCTTAAATCAATTTGGGGAAAATGCTCGTGATTGTAACTCATTTTGGCTTAATAAATATGAAGAGATGGCGGATTCATTAAGGATTTCGATTATGAGGAAGATCATTATGACCGTTAGCTGGACTAATGATCCATTGCACATGATTCTATCTTATTCTCTTAACTTCTTTTTGTCTATGCAATATATATGATCGACTTGGATATATACATTCGAAACACATCACCGTCGAAACCAATATCAGACAATGGAAGTAAGAAAGGTGATGGTGTTTTGACATTGATGCATTTATAAACTTAGAAGTATCCAGGCCGATCTTATACAGAGTCCACTGAATGTTTCTTAGGCAAATACAATCTGGATCTGTTTCGAAAGGATGAAGCTCCTTTCGACATGGTCAAAAGGGGTGTTCCGAATGGAATCCAGTCTATAGTTGGCAAGTGTATGTCAAGAAAGGAATTCCTTCGAAAGGGGTTTACCCCACCCCCCCCACCCCACAATGTCTTCAACCCTTTCGAAGGGGTTCATCAACTAAAGAGGAGAAACCAATGAAGTCGAGAGCAGCTATCTCATTTTAATAAGACATGCATACCTTCAGATGGGGTCAAAAGGGTCAAAACGAACCTTTCAACCTGGTCGAAAGCCTTTATAAATAGCTGACTTCGACTCTTTCAAAATAAAGGTTTCGAGTTGAATGCTTCTTCCTTAGCCTGCATTTCTGATTTAACCACCAAATCTATTTCGACTTAGTTAATCAGGTCGGAAGGTGGGTTTCGAAAGAAGCTACTTCTTTGACCTTCTAACCTTGTATGACCTATTTGGTTATTCATATAGCTTTGGGGATGTTGACAAGATTTCTTATTAACAAATATAATTCTGATTTATATTTTGTAAATCCAAGACATGCCTTGACCAAGGCCTGTTGAGTATATGTTGAAACGAAGATACAAGTTCCTTTGAATGTTATTCTAATACTGAAGGTACTAGCTTCGAATTGTTGAACACCAACTATCAAATAGCTTTGATTTTATTTGATTTGACTTGAAAATATTAGAGGAGAGAGGGAATTATTTTTGGCCAGCACGAGCAAGGGTGGAGGCTCTAAAAAATGAAATTAGAATGAGGGTTGTGATGCTTTTATAAAGGAGGGACTATAGAGATAAACTAGCATCAAGATCCCCTTTTTTCCTTTTACTCGTTCTCTACTTTTTAAAATATTCATACCCACCCCCATTACCACATCATACCTGCCCATTCCATGATCATATCATGCCAAAATTGCAATATCCCAAATGGACCTTAAATTCACTTCAATCCTGAACAAAATCTATCGCATTTAAATCCAATATAACAGCGTATCGATATATCATATCGATTAATATATTTATAACTATTATAAACATATTTATTAACATTGATCAACCTATCAAATAAAAATTTTGTACCCAATATTTTATAAATATTAATTAATATAATTAATTTATAACATTTACAAATTAATTAAATCATGCGGTCAAAGGAGTATACAACATTTTGGTTGTGTGGCTCTTTAGGTGTAAATTTGGTCAGTGATTAATATCGAACTATTTGAATATTAATGTTCACACGTCACTTAATAGGTGGTGTGACATTTTGGCTAAATTTATCGCTTACTTGGTTTTGGTAAAATCCAATTTTACTTTATAAGCGCTACCTAGCAGTGACGATTATTTACACCAATTCTCCTTGTAAAAAGTATATCATTTTGGACTTATGGAATTTAGTAATGGTCAAAATTACAATATCTCCATATTTAACTCTATAGTCCAAACAGAAAGTCCTTGGTTTAATGAAAACAATTATTATTAGTTGAACTACTTTGGCTAGAATTGAGTTTGAGTTGACTTCAGTTGACCGTGATACTAACCCCATATAACCGAGGAGATGAATCCTCCCTTGAATAATGTTTCAATTCCAATACTTTAGTTCGACCTAACTATAGTCACTCGATGGATGTTGTGCCATGATTTAACTATAATTAAAGCGGAGCTTTCATCTTCAAGATCGATAGTATTTTCAAATCGAGAGAACTATGTAAGTTAGTCACATTTATATTCTTTGTTTGACCTTAGTTATATTAACTAACATAAAACTATCGAGTGAGTCATTCCATAGTTATCCAATAGCTGTCAGTACGTAGCCGCTTGGTGCCCACAGCAGTCATGAGTAATACACAACTCAACATTTGAAGAGCATTACGTACTCTAGTCTTAATAGATGCATCGATATCCAATCTTGGTGCATCTAGACTAGGAATTTTTAAAATGATGTGTTAATTATATTGTGATACAATACTCATGACTACAACTATTTGTAATTACTATCACAAACACACCATTTATGGATTTTCTATTAAATATATTTTACTTAAATATTTAATTATTTATAACACATTATAAAAAATATATAATAGAAAGAAAACACCTTTATTACGAATGAAAATTGATTACAAAGCTAATTAATTTACAATAAATTACATAATTGTCCCTAGGGCATACCCCTAACTTTATCGATCTCCCACTTGCACTTGGGCCCAATTATGGAATCTCAATCCCATCCCTTCAATTAGTTTCTAAAGAGCTGACCAAGTTAAGCCCTTGGTTAATGGATCTGCCATGTTGTCCTTGGTATCTACCCTTTGTATCATGACCTCTCTCTTCTAAACGAATTCTCTAGTGAGGTGGAACTTCGAAAGAATATGTTGTGACTTCTTATGTGTTCCGAGCTCCTTAGCGATATGTATCGTCACATTATTATCACAGAACAATGCTATAGGATTATCAGTATTGGTAATCACTCCGAGCTCACTCAAAAAATTGCGCATCCATACTGCCTCTTTAACTACTTCATTAAAGGTGGTGTACTTGGCCTCCATCATCGAATTAGCTACTGTTTATTGTTTGGAACTTTTCCAACTAACGGCTCTACCATTAAATGTAAAGACATAACCAGACACTGACTTACTATCATCAATGTCACTCTGGAAGGTTGAATCTGTATACCCCTTCATAAGGAGGCCTCCATTCCCGTAAATCAGGAATAAGTCCTGAGTATTTCTTAAATACTTTAGTATACGTTTTATGCCCATCCAATGGTTTTCTCCTGGATTAGTCTGGTATCGACTCAGGCATCCTAATACGTATGTCACATTCGATCTAGTACATAACATAGCATACATTATAGATCTTATAGCTGAAGCATAGGGAATCCTCTTCCTTACCCTCTTTCTCCTCATCAATTTGAGGAGCATCCTTCTTAGAAAGGATGATTCCATACTACGTTGGAACATTTCCACATTTGGAATTTTCCACATGGAACCTTTTTAGTATCATATCTATGTACAGAGATTAGGACAATCCCAGTAACCTCTTAGATCTATCTTTATAGATCTTTACCTAGTATATAGGCTGCTTCTCCCAAATCCTTCATGAAAAAGTTCTTGGAAAGCCAAGCTTTCACTGACTGCAATAATGAAATGTCATTCCCTATCGATAGAAGATAGTCAACATATAGAACTAAGAATATGATAGTCTTGCCTTGTTACTTTCTATATACGCACGTTTCCTCGATGTTCTGCTTAAAATCAAAATGTTTGATTACCTCATCAAAACACTTGCTCCAACTTCTTGAAGCTTGTTTAGGTACTTAAATGGACTTTAATAACTTGTAAGCCTTTCCCTCACTCCCACCGACAATGGGCTGCAATATATAGATGGTTTCTTCAAAATCACCATTTTGAAATTTCGTCTTTACATCCATTTGTCATATTTCATAGTTATAAAATGCGGCAATGGTTAGTATAATCCAAATGGACTTAAGCATGGCTACGGGCGAAAAGATCTCATCATAATTAACACCTTGAATTTGACGAAATCCTTTCGCAACTAGTCTTGCCTTATTAGTCTCAACTTCCCCATTTGCATTCAGCTTTTTCTTAAAATTCATTTGCTGTCGATGGGTTTTATCCCTTTGGGTATGTCCGACAAAGTCCATACTTTGTTTTCATATACCAAGCCAGAGTGTAGAGTCTTTACACTACAGTGCTTTGGAAAGACAAAGGAGTGTTGTCATCTAAAACATAGTCCTCCTTCTCTCCATCCACCAGAATACCATAGTATCTCTTTGGTGCATGAGTGTAACAATCCACATCTTAATAGGTCAAAATTTTGACTAAATCGAAATCCAAGTCCATTAATGTATGGATCATTGGTGTTAGTAACTTGTAATAAGCATAAGTATATCCGAGAGCTATTCACATAAACCCACAGTGGAATGGAAAAATATAATAGAACATATATAGCGATTAAGGATGTTACCTTAGAATCAATATTATTCCTTGGATTTCTAGTAACCTTGTCAGTGTCGAGCATGAATGAGAAGACTTCTTCATCTGCCATTCCCGTTGTAGGAAACAGTGTAATACTAATGTGAACGGATCTTAAGGCTACTTTAATAGTAGAGGGGGGTGAATAGTGCTTTATAACTTATATGGGACTTTTCTAAATTATTTCAAGATTTAAATTCAAACATACACACACACAAATATATATATATATATATATATATTAATAGAAAGTCACAGACATATATATATATATAAATGTAGTAAAAGTAAGAGAGATGACACTAGGAGTTTTATACTAGTTCGGATTAACTAATCATATGTCTAGTCCTATACAATGTATGTACATATTGCCTTTCCAATGCCTACTTTAAACAGGTAGCAAGCAAACCAGAATACAGTCTCGATTTCAAGGCAACGAGATATACCATTTTTATTTTCCGAATTTAGGGTAGAGCCTCTTGATTTAATCGGGTAACAAGATCACCACTTGATTTAAACTAGCAACAAGCACACCCACTTGATTTGAACAGGTAGCAAGCATACCCATTTGATTTCAACGGGCAATAAGCATACCCAATTGATTTGAACAGACAGTAAGGCATACCCAAACAAATAATAGAAGAGAGTTGTTGACTCCAAATACAAATACTTGTACTTTGGATACATAATATCCTATCACTTTTGGTAGAACTTTGATTCTTGAATTGATAAGATAATACTTTCAAACAAGTGAGTAGAATATAGGAAATGAATATAGTAAAGTAGAGATTGAATTTGAGTGAATTTGAAGAGTATAGAAAGTGGATTTTGTGAAATATATAATGAGAATTTGAAGTAAGAAGAATGTAGAGAAAGTGATTAATAAAATTCGTTTTTCAGTCCCCTTTATATCGTGTATGAAGGGATGTATCTATTTGCGAAGAGATATAACCAAAAATCACAACTATTCAAAATTCAAAAGGCACCTCTTCAACGGTACATATATCGACATATCTATATAACCTGTGTCGACATACCCTAGTTAATTTTGGAAAACAGTAATCCATTTAAAGTTTTAATAAAATTTTAATAATTTGTAAAACTTCTAAAAATAGTTTTTAAATATATAAAACTCTTATAAAATATTCGAAGAAGTATATTTTGAAAATAAATAAATATTTAGACAGTAAGATAAATAATTTGATAAGAGAGTATTCAAAGAAGAGAAAGTTGCTATTTAAGGACTTTAACAAGTTAATCTATTTTCTATTAACTATAAACTATAGTCCTGAACTCTTCATGTCCGTGTCTCTAAACTCATGAGTCTTTAAATATCTTGATCATTTCTGAACCTTGATCTCTAGTCATTTTACCGATCGGTCTTCAAACTCGATTATCTTATACTTGTATAAACCTATATAATATCCTGCAAACTATTCTATACAACTTGGAAAAATATCAGTACCTATATTTATATGGTTGTCATCAAAATTAATATTTGTGGTATTAACAATCTCTCCCTTTTTAATGATGGCCACCAGGTAAATAGTTTTATTATAAAATATAATGTAACTCCCTCTATTTTGTATAACGCCCCCTTAGTATATGCGTATATTATATTTTATATTTTTCTCCACCTTTATCATCAACAAATATGCACTAAGAAATATAAACTCCCCCTAAATGTGACATATATTAAATACTATTAAATGTGATAATATTGTAGATATAATCAAAATCAATGCTAACTGCAAAACAATATTATAATTAACCATATATATAATTATAATGACATATGTTTTAACCATACGCATTCAAGACATATCATCTAAACCAAACTATTTTATCAAACCAAGGCAAACATACAAATTTAAACAATCCACTTACATAAGTTTAATAAAACAAACCAAACCATTCAATTAAACTCAAACAAACCTATAAGTTCCAACTAAACAAACCAAACTAATATATATATAAATGCCAAAAATATAAATTAATGTTTAGGTTTAACTATCAAAGATTTATGAATGGAGCAATTTGGATAGTGGAGATAAAAGTTTCCCTTTTGTTCCACTAAATTGCAATGGATTTCATAATTAATATCTCCTACGCAACACATTATGTCTTTGCCTTCATTGTCATCATCATCATCCTCTTCTTCTTCTTCGTCATCTTAATTCATGATGTTATGAATTGCAAGATTAATTTGAATATTTCCCTCTTCAATGATTATTGGATTAGCTTGATTATCCAATAAATGCTTTTGCAAGTTTCTTAGCATTCTCCCTTGCTACTCTTGTTCATTTTTAAACCGAATTTTCGTAACTTCAAATTCAATAAGCATGGTGAGAACATACTTCAATTCCTTTTCAGTATTGCCAAGTTTAGAGAACACGAAGTCACAAAATGAGCTAGATATTTTCTTGGACGTTTGGAATTAGATGGATCAATTTTTGATTAATTTATTTTGAATTTTCAAAAGAGGATGAAAAATTGGGTTGGGAGTCTAAATTTGGTGATTATATGATTATATTTTAAATTTTGAAAGGAGGGATAATCAATTTTCTAAAACCTTTCATGTATGTCGACTTATACTACTTGGGTATGTCGGCATATATAGAATAATTTTGTTTTTTAATTTTCTTTTTAATTTGTGAATAAAAGTTTATTATCTCTAGGTTTCAGTAAATGAACATATTCGAAGTCCTCTTCTTAATTTGCTGAAATTAGTTTGTGCTAGTGGTTTAATTAAACATCATCTACTTGATTTTCTGTATTTATAAATTCTAGTGTAATAATTTCTTTGTTTATGTTATCTCTTAGGAAATAATGTCTTATGGCTTCTAATCTAGCTATAGGAGCGAAGGTTTCATCAAAGTCTATTCCTTCTTCTTGGCTATATCCTTGTGCAACTAAATGTGCTTTATTTCTTATGACTTATCCTTGTTCATTTAACTTATTCCTATAAACCCACTTCGTTCCAATTACATATTGATTTTCAATCATGGAACTAATTCCTATACATCATTTCGAGTGAACTGATTCAATTCTTCTTGCATGGAAAGAATCCATGAATCATTTAATGATGCTGCTTTTGGATTTTTGGGTTCGTTATTTGAAATAAATGCTACATTACTAATCTTATCTAGTTGATTTCTAGTTCTTACAACTAATTCTATACTTTCTAGAATATTTTCCTTAGGATGGTCTTTCAAAAAATTTGTTCTTTTTTTTGGATTTGAATTATTAGTATTATTATTTTCATTGTTAGTAGTTTCTGTTAGCACCAAAATTGGCCACTAACACCCTTGAGTAAGATTGTGTAGAGAGATTAATGAAGAAAATAAATTAAAACTGAGGAATATTGCAATAGAATGCACTAAGAACAATAAAAAACAAGAACACCAGAATTATAGTGGTTCGGCGTAACTGCCTACGTCCACTTTGATCGCAATCTTTATTACTTCTTCGAATAATTGAATACAGATACAATCCGTGCACCAACAACTTGAACACAAGTTTTAGTAGAAAAGAAACGAGTCTTGAAAATGGCAGAGTCTCCCTAGTGTACTCCCAAAAAAGGTCCCTCCTCACTGCACCCCTGCCCCTCTATTTATAGACGAAGATAGGCTGGACTTCCTTCTCAGGCCTAGGAGCAAAGATGACTCGGCCCAAATATGTTGATCTCAGGCTGGCCGATCCAGGCGTTCCGAACGACCCTCGGTCAAACAAGGAATGCCAAACCATCGCGGCTGATTATTGGCCATTAAGCAAATAACCCAAAGTAAACCTCTAAAGAACTCAGAGCAACTTGTAGTAGATCTCGGAGCAATGCAATGTCGACCTCATCACCTAGATGTTGGATTCCAAGAATTAGCTAACTCCTTCACCTCGTATCGAACCACTTCTGACCGAACGGCACCAACTCCCCTTCTACGAACAACACCTGCTAACCCGTCTAGGCCGAGCCATATGCGACTTACGTCGTTGACCGAGCCATGCGTTCCAATTCAATCTGACCAAACCATGCGTTCTGAACCACTTCCACCGAGCCACGAGCACTAAAACTGGACTGAGCAAAAACTCCTTAGCCGAACCATGTATGGCTCCACTCCCTTGACCGTTCGGTGCATGCCGAAGCATCTCGACCGAACGACATATACGGAACCACCCAATCCGAACGAAACCATATCTCCCTCAGCCGAGCGACGAACTTCTCCTCTAAGCCGAGCGGTATATCTGGAGTTCCTACCAACATCTTTCTTTGGCCAAGCGACATACGTTATCTCACAAGACCGTGTGACACATATCTCTCCTCCCTCGGCCGAAACATGCATATAGGCCGACCCATGTATATAGGCCGAACAATGCACATATGTCGGACTACCCAAAACGGATCAATCCCTTACGTCTCCAATCTCTAACTAACTAAAGTCTTACCCAGACTTAATCAAAGCCTTTGTAATTATCACCTTGTAGCCGGGCCAAGTGATCGGATAACATTTTCCCCCCAAAGTGTGTCGTGTGAACCACCATGACGCGCTTTGAATCGAAGAAAGTTAGAGTCTCAAGAAAGAAATCCATCATTTTTCCTGAATAGTCATTATCCTTAAATTTTATCTTCCAAAGTGTCATATCCTTCTTCCGCAGTCATGACGCTTGGTTGATTCCCAATAGTATAAATTCAGGATTGTAGTTCATCAGTGGCCATCTGTGTCCGGTTCTACAGGGCTAGTAAGCTTCGGCTATCTGATCCAGTCGTTTCTTAATAACCCTAAGTGAAAATTCAATTTCTGTTGATTTCAAGAAGTCGAATTTTTTCGAATATACACGTGCATGTTCGGGCACACTTTCTTGTCATTGGCTCTCGGATGCCTTTTATATGCTCATAAGTCATCACCAATTCCATCTAGTTTAATTGCAATTCGATTGCCGTTCCTTGTTTATATTTTTTGTGAAATAAGGGTTGTAATCAGCCACTTAATGAGAGTGGACTTCAAGTTCTACATGGATGACGACTTTGGAGCCGTAAGCAAGGGTGAAGGGAGTATGGCCAGCCATGGACTCATGGGTAGTTCTATAAGCCCATAATGCTATTGAGAGTTCATCCACCCATTTACCTCTAGCCTTTTCCAAATCTCTCTTCAGAATAGACTTTATGATTTTGTTCATAGCTTCAACCAGTTATAATGGATCGTGGAAGGTCATAAGGACAAATGATGTTACGGACGATGAAGTCGATTATTTTCTTCATCTTGGTCATGGTTAAAAGTTCTGCATCTTCCTATTTGGTGAAGTAATCAACTGCTATGATGATGTATTTCGCACCACCTTTAGGATCAGCAAGGAGACGATGATGTCAATGCCCCCAAGTGGCAAACGGTTATGGACTAGCCATTTGAGTAATTTCCATCGGCGGGGCTCTCAATTTTTTGCCAACATCTTGCACTCATCGCATTGTCTAGCATGATCAACCGCATCTTGATTGATAGTCGGCCAGTAAAACCCATAGCAGAGTATTTTCTTTGTCAGGGTTTGCCTCCTGATGTAATCGTCGCATTCTTCTTCATAGACTTCACTCAAGACTCATTTGATATCATCATGGGTGATTCCCCAAAGCATGGGAATGGATAAACTCCTTTCTACACATGACTTCTTCTTGGTGATTTGGCATGAAGCTTTGAGGAGGATCTGTTGTTTTCCATTCCTCCGTTCAGTAAGAATTCCTCACTGTAGATAGTCTTTGATAGGAGTCATCGATGACCCCTTTTCTGGCACTGTCTCCAAGATCCAGCCGGACTCCGTCCGTCAATGCTTGGAATATTAAGTACTTCAACCGAAACAAAGTATGTTCGTTGCACGTCCCTGAAACTGGCCAGCTTGGCCAGTGACTTGACTCTTTTCATTTCGTTCATTGAGGATGTGTGTAATGATGTAATACATGAAGTCGGTTAGTAGCTCTCGGACCCGGCCGAGATAAGGAGCAAGACAATGCCCCTTGAAAAGAATAACTTCTCTAACTTTTCAAACTACTAATCAGGAATCACAAAAGATATTTAAAGTTTCCACTCCAAGTTCTCTAGCAAGTTTGAGGCTAGCGGTCGAGGCTTCATACTTAGCTTCATTGTTTGCTACAAGGAAATTGAGTTTCAGGGCGTAGCAGATCGATCGTTCCTCAGGAGTCATTAACACGATTCCTACGCCAAAACACTGATTATTGGATGCTCCATCCGTGTACATTTTCCATTTGTTGGTTGTTTCTCCACTACTCTTTGAGTAGTCGTTTGATGCAGTGAATTCAGATATGAGGTCTGCTAATTTTTGTCCTTGGATAGCTCTTCGTGGGAAATAAGTGGTATCGAATTGACTTAGTTCGATATTCTATTTAAGTACTCTTTCAGATGTCTCAAGTCGTTGTATGATGCTAGATTTTGTAGCTTTAGGTCGATATTCAATGCATGGCTCGCGATAGTCGGTAAAATCACACACGCATGTTAGAATGGGTCCAAGGGAACATATCATCATTTATTCAGAGAAATCCATCTAATTCTTTTATCATCATTGCACTGAGCTGTGATCTGATCTTCTGCACCCGTGAAGGGTCACCATGGCTGACTGTAATGTCGACTGTCAGCTCAGCGGATGTAATCTCAGATTCTTTGAGTTCAGATGTAACTATTTTGTGTAACATTCAATGCGAAATCTGGTTGGGACGGTCAATGTTGATGGATACTCTGGTCGAATCATAGAGTCTGGTCATGTGTTATTAAGTCTCATAGTGAAGGGCTCGAAATGCTTTGATCGATTGTCTGCAAATGGCCAAAGATCAGGCTTAGAAGCACATTGAAGAAAATGCCGAGTAGGGGTTAGCCTCGAGTTGCGTGAAGCTGCACAGCTGGATCTTGCTTTGAGTTTGAATTTGCTTATATATTCGAGTAACGCACTTTCCATTCAATGCATTCATGATCCTTTACCCATCCTTCGGATTAGAGTGATAGTCAGTTTCCAACGAGCTTAGGCATCGATCTAATGATTCTATCGTTGGGCATTCTTTCGGTCGTAGCCTTGAATAGTTGTAAACACTATATATAAGTTTCAATATTGAGTTATCGTAGCCAGTCTTTGGATGATCATGCTTCTGCTCCCAGTCTCGTGTTGATAAATGAACTGTGTGGATGGTTGAGTTTCGTCCTAGCTATGTTTATACTCCCACCTAAACTCCAAAGACATAAAGTCGATTGGTGAATAATCGGTTCACATTTATCCTACTTCTCGCTCGTGCCCCCAAGTCTGGGGCATATACGAATAAGTAGGAAGGCCAGCCATGCCCACTTTAGCTTTGCTCTCTTTCCCGTTGAATCATGGGATATTAGTTGATGGGAGGCTGAGTCTCGTCCTGGATTGTATTGTGGTTTTTCATTCCAAGGGGAATACTCCGATGCCTCATCATTTTAAGGGCGTAAGTTGGGTACTGAATGGTCAGCCACGTCCACCTTGGTTCATGTTCTGTAATCAGATCTCGGGGTAAAGTTAGCTCAAGTGCAGTCGGGTCATGATCATCTAGTTTCATACTTCTCCTGACGGATCGAAGGAGGGTGCTGGAGAATTAATAATCAAGTCTTCGTGGTTTACTCTCATTTCCATACTCTGATGGTCATAGTTTTTCAAGGGACATTTGGGTCACATTCATATGTGCTTGGTGCAAATTGATATTGACTCTCGATCTGAGGTATGATATAGTCGGTCGCTCGTAGCTTTGGATGCCATTTCGATTGATTCTATGTTGAGGCCTCATTGCAGTCATTGCCTTAAGTTGTAAAGAACGCCAAGCTAGAGCTATAATGAACTATCGTATTCAGCTTTTAGTGATTTGTACTCCTACTCCCAGCATTGATTTGGCAAGGCCACAAGTCGGATGGTCAAACTCCATCCTTGGCGAGTTAATATTCCTCGTATCGATTTCCGGCCGAAGTTTGCGGAATAGAGAACGGTCGGAATCCACTCATCTATTTATCGGTGTTTATACACCACTCTGCATTCTAGTGACTTAGAGTTATTCTTCCCGGTGGAACCTCGCCACTGGAACTTCCTCTTCCTTCCACAGGCACCACTTCCCTAGTAAGCAAGGTGTCTAAGAAAAAACGCTTGGGGGAGGAGACTTCCGAGAAACTGAGGAAGGAGAAGAAGTCAAAAAAGTATCTATCATGCCTCGCTCAATGCTAATAAGCATGGATTATGTAATTATCTCTATTTATTTTCGTAGTCGTTGTAAATAGATTTTTTGCTCCGAGTTCAGGAGAAGTTGTAGTGAAACTGAATCCTCGATTAGTAAATAAAATTTTATTTTTTCTAATGATCTTTACTACTTAGCTTTACCATCCATCTTGTATATTTTAGCCTGTGCTCCGGAGGCTGAGAGATTTTTGAATCGTTTATACTCTATTCCGCACTCTGGGGACTTAGAGATTTTGAATCGTTTATACTCTAATCCACACTCTGGGGACTTAGATTACTCTAGTCCGCACTTTGGGGACTTAGAGATTTTTGAATCATTTATACTCTAGTCCACACTCTGGGTACTCAGAGTACTCTAGTCCGCACTCTGGGGACTTAAGATTTTTAACTCGTTTATACTCTAGTCCGCACTCTGGGGACTCAGAGTACTCTAGTCCGCACTTTGGGAACTTGGAGATTTTTGAATCATTTATACTCTAGTCCGCACTCTAGGGACTCAGAGTACTCTAGTCCGCACTCTGGGGACTTGGAGATTTTTAAATCGTTTATACTCTAGTCTGCACTCTAGGGACTCAGAGTACTCTAGTCCGCACTCTGGGGAGTTAGAGGTTCTTGAATTGTTTATACTCTAGTCCGCGCTCTGGGGACTCAGAGTACTCTAGTCCGCTTCAGGGACTTAGAGATTTTTCTGAAGTCGTTTATACTCTAGTCCGCACTCTGGGGACTCAGAGTACTCTAGTCCGCTTCAAGGACTTAGAGATTTTTGTCAAGTCATTTATACTCTAGTCCACGCTCTGGGGACCCAGAGTAATCTAGTCCGCTTCAAGGACTTAGAGAGTTTCGTCAAGTCATTTATACTCTAGTCCGCGCTCTAGGGACTCAGAGTACTCTAGTCCGCTTCAGGGACTTGGAGATTTTTGTGAGAGCATTCGTATTTCCACCCGTTTGATTTGTATTTCATTTACTGTATCGAGGCTAATGTTGTCTAATGAACGATCGAACCACGTTTGCTCATGGAATGGGACTCTGCCTCCAGCATCAAGGATGAAACTTGAAAAATGGACGGTCGATTATCATCCGCTTGGTGATTATAGATCTTCCAATCAAGTCAAGGAAGGAGGTATATGATAGATGGTTGGATCACATCCATGCTGGGGTTGGATAATCAAGTCTCGCACAATTTGCTTCGTATCTCTTTCTAGAAAACGAGGATAATGGATCACTGAGTAGACAAACTAAGTTGCATATGTTCCAAGGTGCAGTCGTGTCCATGTATTGGGAGCGATGATTGATGTGTAGGCAGTCCATCATAGCTACTTCAAGTCGGGCTTTCGAACTACCTCTTGTGTTCCGGGTAGGAGTTGATGTGTAGATGATCAAATCACATCCGCTCTAGTTAGATCCCGGCATCACTGAGCTTCAGGAGAGGCATATGTATTTTATCGAACTTTACTTTATGACATGAGGAATGGATGATCGGGTCACATTCTTTCCAAGCCTTGCTTAGGCCACCAAATCAAATATGGAGGTCGACAAATGGACGGTCAATTATGAATGCTTTGTATAAGGCTCTGATCGTGACGAGCTTTTCCATCTCTAGTCCATGGCCTCAAATCAAAGGCATATGGTTGATGATGAGCGGTCGAATCATACTCGTCTTAATGAAATTCCACAGGTCCGATCACGGTCTGCGTGGATTGGTTGGCAGCCAACTCTGAGTACTTGGTCACCTGCATTGTTTTGAAAGTAGCTTACTTCAAGTTGGTTTTGGTTCATAGAACAATTGAAATTGAAATAAAAATTATTTAAAGAAGATTGGAATAAATCTCATTGATCGGTGAAGCAGCATCGTGTGCTCGCTATTCAACTTTGGCCCTAGCTCCCTTTCAAGGGATGTCGGCCGTCAGTAGTCCAATTGATAATCCTAGTTCTTTATTGATAGGCATCGGATGTTCGCTGCCCGCCATTCCGCAGGACTTGCACATACTGTTAAAGCTTTCCTTTCCAGACCAGATTTTCGATCACACCTCGGAGGTGTCTCTAATCGCTAGTGTGAGGATCAGTGTGCATTTGGAATATACAACATTCCCCTGATTTTCTCTGGACTTCGGTGGACTCTCTCGAGGTTGGTTTTCAGTACCACTCTGAGTCGCGAGTCTCCAAGTAGAGGCTATCGATTAAATCTTTCAAAGAGCATATGGGTTGAACTTTGAGATCTAGTTTTATCTACTGGAATCAGAATCCTTAGCCAACGGGCCTACATTGTTATTTTTCCTAGCCTGCTCCACTCCTCCTCACTTTGGTTCTGATTCATTTTGTAATAGAAATGATCCACGGTCGTAGAAGGCTCTCCAGCTAACTAGCTGCCAAAATATATCTAGAGGTTGACTCCCCTCAAACGCGATCAGTATGAAATCCTTGTTAGCATTTAGAACAAATTGCTTTGATTCAAACATTGGTTTGCTTGGAGTCACTAAATTCGAAGTGCTGGGTCAGTGAAGAATGGCGCGTGGAGTCATCTTGGCATTTGCCTATAGTCATATCATCCATGTTCTCCAACCATTGGGAGTATCGTATGAGTAGCGGTTTCTTGTCCATTTCCTTGTTGCCATTCAGAAGCTGTCGCTTGATCCTCTATGCCCTGGTCGATCATAGGATGTTAGGAAAGTGGATAGAATGTTCCTTCATTAGGTTGAGTTTTGAATTCACTATTCAGAGGCACTGCGCTGCCCGAAAAAGTGTTTTTTTTAAATAGGGGTCGTACTCGATCCATATTTTTTTGGTAACTGGATGGATCGGTATACATGCGATTGGTAACACTGGGTCGGTATGCTTGTAAAGCACAAAATAGAAGGTGGTTCGGTGTTGGAGTGTAGGCATGGTCGATCGGCCAAGAGTGGTTTGGTCAAGGCGGTTCGGCCAAGGCGGTTCGGCCAAGGGTGGCTCGGCCAAGGCTGTTCGGCCAAGGGTGGCTCGACCAAGTCCGTTCGACCAATGCGGTTTGGCAAAGGCGGTTCGACCAAGGGTGGCTCGGCCAAGAGTGGCTCGGCTAGGGCGGTTCGGCCAAGATGGATCGGTTATACGGAGTATATGGGGCGGTCGGTATACAGCAGTTTTGGAGCGGTCGACATACGCCTTTTCTGGGGCGGTCGACATACGCCTTTTCTAGGGCGGTCGACATACGCCTTTTCTAGGGCGGTTGACATATACACAATTTCTTTGGTGAGGGTTCGGCCATATGAGAGATCAGCTGCATTGCCTTAAGAGAAGTGCCAGCCTTTGTTTAACTTGAGTGCAAACTTCAACATCCAATCCTAAGATCTTGTGTACATCAGTAAATCCAATCCCATGGCTAATAGCTTCCTTTAGATCTCTTTCAAATCTGAGTAGAATAGGAAGTTTACTGGTAAACAACTAGATCTATGTCGCGAATACGGAAATCCACTAGTAGACGATGAGATCCAATCAAGTTGAGAATTCAATTCTCAGTGAAAGCACCAAAATGTTAGCACCAAAATTGGCCACTAACACCCTTGAGTAAGATTGTACTAACATTTTTGAGTAAGATTGTGTAGAGAGATTAATGAAGAAAATGAATTAAAACTGAGGAATATTGCAATAGAATGCAGTAAGAACAATAAAAAACGAGAACACCAGAATTATAGTGGTTCGGCGTAACTACCTACGTCTACTTTGATCGTAATCTTTATTACTTCTTCGAATAATAGAATACAGATACAATCCGTGCACCAACAACTTGAGTACAAGTTTTTGTAGAAAAGAAATGACTCTTGAAAATGGCAGAGTCTCCCCAGTGTTCTCCCAAAAAAGGTCCCTCCTCACTGCACCCCTGCCCCTCTATTTATAGACGAAGATAGGCTGGACTTCCTTCTCAGGCCTAGGAGCAAAGATGACTCGGCCCAAGTATGTTGATCTCAGGCTGGCCGATCCAGGCGTGTCGAACGACCCTTGGCCGAACAAGGAATGCCAAACCATCGCGGCTGATTATTGGCCATTAAGCAAATAACCCGAAGTAAACCTCTAAAGAACTCAGAGCAACTCGTAGTAGATCTCGGAGCAAAGCAATGTCGACCTCCTCACCTAGATGTTGGCTTCTAAGAATTGGCTAACTCCTTCACCTCGTACCGAACCACTTCTGACAGAACGGCACCAACTCCCCTTCTACAAACAACACCCGCTAACCCGTCTAGGCCGAGCCATATGCGACTTACGTCGTTGATCGAGCCACACGTTCCAATTCAGTCTGACCAAACCATGCATTCTGAACCACTTCCACCGAGCCACGAGCACTGAAACTAGACTGAGCAAAAGCTCCTTAGCCGAACCATGTATGGCTCCACTCCCTTGAACGTTCGGTGCATGCCGGAGCATCTCGACCGAACGACATATACAGAACTACCTAATCCGAACGAAACCATATCTCCCTCAGCCGAGCGACGAACTTCTCCTCTAAGCCGAGCGGTATATCTGGAGTTCCTACCAACATCTTTCTTTGGCCGAGCGACATATGTTATCTCACAAGACCCTGTGACACATGTCTCTCCTCCCTCGGCCGAACCATGCATATAGGCCGACCCATGTATATAGGCCGAACAATGCACATATGTCGGACTACCCAAAACGGATCAATCCCTTACGTCTCCAATCTCTAACTAACTCAAGTCCTACCCAGACTTAATCAAAGCCTTTGTAATTATCACCTTGTAGACGGGCCAATTGACCGGATAACAGTTTCATTGTTTGTAGTTTCATTACTCTCACACAGATTAATATTTTCTTCCTCGTCGTTACTAATATTTGTTACTTCAAAACTTTCATTAAATGAAATATGCAGGTTTCTTCAATAGTGTTATTTCTAGTATTAAAAAGTCTAGGCCTTACTTCGATTTAAATTACCAATAAATATACCTTTATCTGATTTAGCATCAAATTTATCTAGATTATCTTTTGTATTTAATATAAAACATTTACTACCAAAAGTTGTAAAATAAGATACTTTAGGCTTTTTATCAAAAAGTAATTCATAAGGTGTTTTCTTGGTTAATGGTCTTATTAAAATTCTATTCAAAATATAGCATGATGCAGCAACTGCTTTAGCCCAAATTTTTTAAGGTAAATCACTATTATTTAGCATGGTCTTATTGCATTCTTGTATGATTTTACTTTTACATTCTACAACTTTATTTTTGAGGAGATTTAGGAAAAGAAAAGTTATATGTGATTCCTTTCTTATAACAAAAATTTCAAAATTTTCGGTTTCGAATTTTCCTCCATGATAACTTCGTACTTGTTTTAATTTTAATTGATTTTTGATTTTGCATTTTTCTTACGAAATTTTTTAAACATTTCAAATGCATCACTCTTATGTTAAGAAATATTACCCAAGTATATCTTGAAAAATCATCCACAATTACAAAGACACATCTATTATGATTTTTTGATTGGACTTGTGATGGTACAAAAAGATTTAAGTGAAGAAGTTCTAAGAGATGTGTAGTTGAAATCATATCTTTTGATTTAAATGAACTTTTGTGAAGTTTTCCAAGTTGATAAGCACCACATATGTTATTGGCACTAAAACTCATTTTTCGAAGTCCTCTAACAAGTTCACATCTGACTACTTTGGTTAAATGTTTAAAATTTAAATGACCAAATCATTTATGCCAAATCCAAGAGTTACTAGATTCGGCCAAAAGGGAGAGATTATCATTAGACACTTTCATACTCAAAATGTAAATATTTCGTTTCCTAACTCCTTCAAAAATAATTCTAGACTTGTTATCCTCGGTGTGGAAAATATCATTTTCAAGCTTCATTTTGAAACCCTTATCACATAATTAGCTGATACTAAGCAGATTATGTGTTAAATTCCTAAGTAGAAAAACATTAGAAATAATTGGAGTTTTAGAGTTACCGACGTTGCCGATGCCGATGACATATCCTTTTAGTTATCTCTGAAGTTAACTTTAAATGATGTCCTTTAGGATCTCTGGATTTCCAGTTGTGTGTCTTAGCATCCATTGTCTAGTATCCATTTACCCTTCTTGATTTGTGATGTATGGTTATTAGGTATCTCTTAAATATCTGCCATATAACATACTTGTTCCTGCAAGTTCACTTTATACACTTCCAAATAATCAAGTGATTTTTCAATATTATTATTTCCTAATCTATTTGAGGGTATCATAAGGATTTTATAACTTTCAAAAATGTTAGAAAAAGTACTACTAGTGTTACTATCTATTTATACTTTTCAAAAATCAAATAAAAAAGATTTTGAAAACCTAATGCTCTAATATCAAATGTGGAAAACGGTGTGGTACTAATGTGAACGAATCTTAAAGCTACTTTAACTCTAGAGGGGGCAAACAGTGTTTTATGACTTATACGGAATTGTTCTAAATTATTTCAAGATTTAGATTAAAATACAGATAATCGGCATAGATATATATTAATAGGTAGTTATATATATATAAATGCAGTAAAAGTAAAGTAAAAGTAAGAGAGGTAACATAAGGAGTTTTATACTAGTTCAGATTAACCAATCCTACGTCTAGTCCTATATAGTGTATGTAAAGATTTTCTTTTTAATGCCTACTTTAAACAGGTGGTAAGCAAACCAGAATACAATATCGATTTCAAGGCAATGAGATAGACCCTCCTGATTTTCAGTGTTCAGGGTAGACTCTCCTCATTTATCTAGACAACAAGATCACCCACTTGATTTAAACGAACAACAAGCACACGCACTTGATTTGAACGAGCAACAAGCACACCCACTTGATTTTAACAGGCAATAAGCACACCCAAACAAATAATAGTAGAGAGTTGTTAATTCCAAATACAGACAGGTGTACTATGGATACTATATATCCTATAGCCCTTTGATAGCACTTTGATCTTTGAATTGATGGGAGAATACTTTCCAATAAGTGAGTAGATTGTGGAGAATGAACATAATAAATTAGAGATTGAAGTTGACTGAATTTGAAGAGTAATGAAAGTGGATTTTGTGAAATATATGATTAGAATTTGGAGTAGAAGAAAGTAGAGAAAGTAGTTAATAAAATTCGTTATTCGGTCTCCTTTATATAATGTATTAAGAGACGTGTCTACTCATGAAGAGATGTAACGAAAAGTCACAACTATTCAAAATTCAAAAGTCACCACTTCAATGGTACATATGCCGACATACCTATTTAGCTTATGTCAACGTACCCTTGTTAATTTTGAAATAAATAATCCATTTAAAGTGTTAATAAAATTCTAATAATCTATAAAACTTTTAAACATAATTTCTAAATATATAAAACACTAATAAAATATTTGTAGAAGTATATTTTGTAAATAAATAAATATTTGGACAATAAAATAAATAATTTGATAAGAGAGTATTTAAAGAAGAGAAGCTGTTATTTAAGGACTTTAACAAGTTAACCTATTGTCTATTAACTATAAACTATAGAATTGAACTCTTCATGTCTTTGTCTCTAAACTCATAAGTCTTTAAATATCTTGATCATCTATGACCTTGATCTCTAATCTTTTTACTGATCAGTCTTTAAACTCGATTATCGTGTACTTGTATAACCTATATAATATCCTACAAACCGTTCTATACAACTTGGAAAAATATTAGCACCTATATTTATATGGTTATTGTTATCAAAAACAATATTTGTGGTATTAACACCCGTCTTGCACCAATAGTCTATCCCTCTAAATCTATCATGTTGGTCATAACGAGGAGGGGATAAGAATAATGTTCTAGTGATTGGAAAATTACATACTTTATCCATAACACTAATTTATTCTAATTGATTTCTATTTAAGTGTTATGTCCATTATTCATGGCTTTTCCGTTTATTTCCTTCTAAGTGTATGATATGCCCAACCTTCTCTGAGATATAACTATATATATATATATATATGTATGTATTTATGTATTTGTATATATATAGGAAAAATCTTTTAGGACATAAAAAGTAGACATAATTGGTGGCACAATGGATCTCCACCATTGGATTGCCCCTTGATTTTCACCTCCCATATAAGAACAAAAAGACCCGATGGTCCAGATCTTTTGTGTCACCAATTATGTTTTATTTTATGTTCCAATAGCCGGTCACACATATGTTAGAACCCTGGTTTTATGTTTTAATAATGACAACTATATCTCTATATATATCTAGTATTATGCAGGTATAAGAAGCTCTTGAACTAGAGAATCAAGGAGAAAGCAGTGCTGATTAACTACATATCAAAAGCTAAGGAAACATAAATCGTCAAGTAGAATGTGTATATCTGGCCTTAGATATACTTGTAAAATCTCCTTGGTAGTTCATATGCATGCACGCACACACATGTATACAAATATTTTCAAATATCAAAGAGTTGAACAAGTTTTTAAAAGGCTATTTATATTGAAAACTGTTTTTTGTATAGTTCAATCAACTAAAAATATTTCCAATCGACTGAACTCTTATATTTTCTTATATAAACTTATTTTAAAATTTTGCTACGTAATTCAATGTTTATATTCAGTATATTGACCTTTTATACTCAGTCAATTGATTACCCTATAATGGCTACTTTTTGAAAAGTCACATCGAATAGTTGCGATCATTCAAGAGCATCTCTGCAAATGGTAATTACCGTTTCTGAATGATTACAACTCTTCGATGAAACTCTTTGATATCTATAAATAGAGATTCACTTTCACAAATCATTTTTACTTTTCTACTTGTTTTCTTGATCTTTATTCTCCCTCTTGAGCACTCTTGAACTATTACATTCAAATCTTTTTTTTACTCAAGGATCACTTACTACACTTCCATAATCATTGAGCATGCATCTTGAATCATTAAGGAGATTATAGGATGTCTTGTACTACAATTGACTGTATTCGGGTTATCAATAACAAATCAGAAGTTAGAGAATTATTCTCGTTTTGTGAAGTCCTATTGGAGATCTTCAAGCAAAGGTTGAAGTCCAGTTCCACTACTCGGGCATTTTGTAAGATACCAGTTCCCTTGGGTTAAGAGAGGGTTGGTTAGTTAATTCTAGAAAGAGTCTGGGATGCATGTAGGACGGGAGGTCCGAACTAGTATAAAAACTTTGGTGTGATCATTTTTATTTTACTTTACTATTTGCTTTATTATATAGCTGGATATTGCATATACACTTGTATACACGACTTAGCCATATTATACTAGGTCCTTGTGCACTTTCATTTGGTATCAAAGCAAGGTCATTTCAAATTGCTGTAACAAAGTATTTGAATAATCATTATAATATGGCAAGCACATTTCTAGAGGATCAATCAACTGCATGTCCTCCATTTTTCACTAGATCTAACTACGCATATTGGTCTACATGTATGAGAATCTTTATGGAAGCTAATGATCTGGAAATCTACTCAAATAAAGTATGAAGCACCAATTACTGAAATAAGTACTTGGACATATGTTGAAAAGACCACAACAACCAACAATGCAAGGGTTATGAATGTTTTGTTCTGTTCACTTGATAAGAATGAGTTATCTAGAGTTATGCTATGTAAAACTGCATATGATATTTGGCGTACACAAAAAATCACTCATGAAGGCATGAACAAAGTAAAACAAACAAAAATATATGTTCTACAAAATCAGTTCCATCCTTTAAAATGAAAGAAAATGAGACCATTGTAAACATGTATGCTAGATTTCAAACAATTCAACATGATCTCATGGTTTAGGAGTCACATTCACTAACTTTAACCTTGTTACACATATTTTAAATTCTTTAATTATTGAATAGGAAAGAAAAGTTCTAGCTATAGAAGAAGAAAACGATCTTTCCCAACTTAAAGTTGAAGAATTAATTGGAAATCTGATGTCGTACGAAGCATATTTGCAGGTAAGGAAAGAACAAAATCAGGATAGTGATAGTGACACAGAACAAGCAAATGTTTGTTTCATGGCTACTAATGAGGTAAATCCCAAACTCTCTTATAATGATATTATAGAATTAAGCATTGAATTGGATGATAAACTTAGAGATTTAAAGAATTTATATAAGGAAAACATAGAAAATCTGAATAGAGCCAAAATAGAAATTGGTTTACTAAAAGATGAGAAAAGAATTCTAGAGGAGGAACTAGAAATTTCACAAAAATCTTGTGAAAACTTATCTTCTCAAAATGCTGCTTTAGCTGATGAGATTAAAGGCAACAAAACTAAGAATGATAAGGTTAGCAATGAAGTTCGTGAGTTAAATCTAGTAGAAACTTGGCTAAAAATGAAACTGTTGAACTAAAATAAATATTAAAACAAATTACTAATTATGTTTCAAAATATAACAAAGGAAAGTAGAATTTAGTTAAAATTTCAAAACCTTTTGGCAACAGAAATAGACTTGGTTTCAAAGCTAAACAAAGTCATAAGAAATATAGTACTTTGTATACTAAGTTTAAAAAGTCGAAAGATGGTGTTAAATCAAGTAATTTGAATTCAAAAAATTTTGAAATGTGGATTTCTAAAACTAATAATAAATTGATTAGGTAGAAATATATAGATGATTATCTAGTAAATGTTGTTTATAATGGTAATTATATTTCTAAAGATTCCAAACCCTTTTAGGTATGACTACCTTCTTCTACTAACATGTAGATCTCTGTAATTTCATAATGTTAACACTATTTTGATTATAGATATCAAAGTTTTAAGGTTTAATACAAATTTATCTAAAAAATTTGGTAAAAATCATTGTCTAAAACTATTGTTGACTCATATTCATTTTCTAAAAATTCTTTGGAAAACATATAAATTTTCTATAATCAGATGAAAAGACTATATGCCGATGATTTTGAGTTTTACGAATGGCATTGCGTAATATATAAGCAAATGAAGCTTTTAAATAAGTGTATATACACATGTAATAAATGTGTATATATATTTTTCATATATATGTAATACAAGTATGTGTGTATATATATTATAAATAAGTTCTTAAATATACATATATAAGAAAATGAAGAAGTTCAAAGGGTATATATATGTTATTATTTTTCCAAAAATGCACAACACCTGTTTTTCATCCATCCAGTCGACTAAATAAGCTTCCACAGTCAATTGAACATAGGAAAAAAATAGTCAACTAAAATATAATAAACAGTCAACTATATACAAACCTACTCTCTGTTTTCAAATTCACCCAGTTCAGTTGACTGAACAAAAATCCAGTCGATTGAGCTAGTATAACTCAGTTGGCTAATTCAATTTTTTACAGTCGACTAAAATTTTCATCTAACTCTGGAGAAAACACTTTATATGATTTCAATCGACTAGATTGTATGGCCAGTCGAATGAATTGACAATTTCTGGTTTTTAAAATAGAAATCGTTGTGCCTCTTCACTCATTTTCCACCTTTTGTCGTTCAAAATTCAAAACCCTAGTTTTTTAAAAGCTTCCAATTTCGATCCATGGCTCCAAAATAAAAACTTCCAATTACTAAGAAAAGGCCACAATCTTAAAGAGGGAAAGCTCCTTTATTATTTAATTCTTTTCATCCTGAGTTTGCTTCCGATGAGCAAATACTACTTTGGTTAAATGGCATTAAAATTACTTTGAATCATTTTAATGAATTGAATGATAAATGGGTGTTTCAAGAGACTTTCTATAAAATGTCAGATTTTGAAGCCTTTGGGATTGAAGCACTCCCTTGAGAACATGAATTTCTTTCTTTAATCGACGTTAATCAAAACAAGGTAAAGATCTATCCTTTTTTTAGTAAGAATGTTCTATGCAAATTTGTGTGGAATGTTTTATAAACCTGAAAACGAAGATGGATTGCTTTGAGTAAAGTTCTTGGTGTTGAAATCAAGTTGTCTATAGAGGATTTGGGGTCAATATTAGGTTGTTCTAGTTCTGGAACAAATTGACCATGATGAATTCCCTTATAATCCAACTAGCTATCTATTTTGTACTGACCAAACTCCTAACACTTCGGTTAACCTTTGTCCCCAAACTCATATACTCAACAAAATGATAGTTCACACCATCTTGCCTAAAACTGGGAGTTATGAAAAATATGTATGATAACAACTACAAGGTCCTATATGCCAATTACTCTAATAAGAAATTAAATTTGGCCAAAATAATACACAACGAGATCAAAAGCTTTCATGCCTACTCCCAACATACAATGTTCTTTGCGTCATACTTGACTAAGATTTCCATTCAGTATAGCATTGATGCTGAAAGCATGCAAGATTTCACCTTGCCTGTGGTAATGGACCAAAAATCCATTTCACTTATGAAATTACCTGCAAGGATGGAACCTCTAGTGACATATAATATTCACTTAGCTCAAGTTATTCAAGATAGTTTAGCCTAATCGTCATCTTAAGCACAACCGGTCGTTCAACAACCTACCCAACAAGAGATTGCTGAGGAAGTGGATTGAAGTTTCGATAGCGATAAAGAACTTACCCTTGTTGAGCCATTTAAGAATATCTTCATTAAGACTGCAATTCTCAAAAACCAAGAAATTATTTATAAGCAACAAAAGGAAATGATTAAGCAACAAAAGAATTTTTAAAAAACGACGGTTGGATTTCTGGAGAAGATTTGGAATAAACTCTCTTCATGTTCTTGACCATCCTTTCTTGACGACTCAAAGCGAGAGAGTTAGATATGCATCCTTGTTTGGTAAGCTTACAACTTGTTTTATTTGTGTTTAGCGATGAAGTTATTGATGGTTTAGTAAACTCATGTGTTAGTTGTTTGGTTTTTTGTTGTTGTTTAGTAATGGTACCCATGTTAATCACTGTGGTGAACTAGTGGTTGTGTTGATTAAGCTTATTTATTGTTGTTGTAGTTATATGAATTTATGCTCTTATTCTATAGTTATATATGTTCTGTTTATATGGTTGTTTGTATTGCATTCATATGTGCTTGTTTTTCAAATATTTGGTATTATCGTGTATTTCATCCAATTCCCCTATAGTGTTCATATGTAACCTCATCTCTTTTATATTCTCGCCTTTTTGTTGATGACAAAGGGGGAGAGAATATTGACAGGGAAGCATGTACTGAGGGGGAGACATATATATTATTTATCTCAATTTATATAGTTGTCATCGTCAAAACGGGGGGAAGATTGCTAGAACCCTGGTTTTATGTTTTAACGATGATAACTATATCTCTACATATATCTAGTATATAATATTATGCAGGTATAAGAAGTTATTGAATCATAGAATCAAGCAGAAAGCAATGCTGATCATCTACATATCAAAAGCGAAGGAAATATGGATCTCAAGTCGAATGTATGAATTTTGTCTTAGATATATTTGTAAAATCACATTGGCAGTTCATATGCGCGCACGCACACACACATATACAAATAATTTCAAATATCAAAGAGTTGAAAAAGTTTTTAAAAGGTTGTTTATATTAAAAACTATTTTTGTATAGTTTAGTCGACTAAAAATATTTTCAATCGATTGAGGGCAGTCGATTGAAAATATTTTCAATTGACTGAACTCTTGTATTTTCTTATATAAACTTATTTTCAAATTTTGTCACGTAATTCAATATTTATATTCAGTAGACTGACTTTTTATACTCAGTCGACTGATTACTCTATAACGCTATTTTCTAAAAAGTCGTTTTGAATAGTTGCGATCGTTCAAGAGCATCTCTGCGAATGGTAATGACTATTTCTGAACGATTATAACTCATCGATGAAACTCTTTGATATATATAAATAGAGATCAAATTTCACAGATCATTTTAAATTTTCTACTTACTTTCTTGATCTCTATTCTCTCTCTTGAGCACTCTTGAACTATTGTGTTCAAATATTATTCTTACTCAAGAATCATTTGATACACCTCCATAATCACGGAGCATGCACCTTGAATCATCATGGAGATTATAGGAAGTCTTGCGCTACAACTGACATATTCAAGTTATCAATAACTCATCAAACTCAGAGAATTATTCTCGTTTTGTGAAGTCCTATTAGAGATCTGTAGGCAAAGGTTGAGGTCATGTTCGGTTGCTCAGGCATTTTATAAGATACATATTCATTCGGATTAAGTGAGGGTTAGTTAGTTAATTCCATAAGGAATCTGGAAGTGGACGTAGGATGGAAGGTCCGAACTAGTATAAAAACTTTAGTGTGATTGTTTTTATTTTACTTTACTATGTGCTTTATTATATAGCCGGATATTGCATGTACACTTGTATACACGACTTAGCCTTATTATACTAGATCCCTATGCGCTTTCAACATACATACGTACATACGTACGTACATACACATATACATACATACATACATATATACATATATGTAAGTGTTACTACCCAAAAAGAAACCCTGGCCACTTAATATTTTTTAAATAGGGAGGAGGCAGACCCAATGACCATTTAATACCTTGACCCATAGTGGGCCCTCCGTAACATAATCGCCATTCAATCAGCCCATAGCTACAAAGGCTGATCACTCCTAGATACGACTTTGTAATCTAATTTATGATATTCCTGATGCATCTCAAAGACTTATCTAAGCGTTAACTAACCCACCTCCGACAAAAAAACAACTAATAAAACAACGAGGCCTTTGTGTATCTCATATGGATTCTATTCTAGTAGGAAGTGAAATCCATCAAGGCATAACCCAAGTCTTTGCTAACGATCACTCGGAACCATTGGTGTTCATAGACTATATGCCAGCCCTACTACTAAATCTGAATTCACCATTATAATTTGACACCTTTTCCTTTCCGATCCAAAAATATGCAAAACAAGGTATATACATACCATTAGAATCATAGACCTACAAAGAGATTTGGGTTAAGTGGAATGTAGATTTATAATTATTAAAATTACCATTTTCCATAGTATCGATTCACTCCATCTCTTCTTCTCTTTTATTCTTCCCTTCTCGATTATATATTATGAGGACCCATTTCTTTGACTCTTGGAAATTGACACTAATACATCCTCGGTATTCACGTGTGGCAAATCAGAGTGCCAGAGAGGCGGATTCTCAAGTGTAAGAAACAAAATAAAGACAGAATAGAATCTCACACGAATGGAATAACATATATTATTTCAACAAATAATCTTTACAGTGGAAATTTAAATATATTTATCATAGTTAAAATGGACAGTTATAAATTTATGTCCTTACAAATGCGGAATACAGTATTACACGAGTATGGTGGAAACAAATAACAGTCTTTAGAAGAATCTTCTAACTCCATCCTTCGAGCTCCATCCAGATTTCTTCTAAACTACACCTGACTACTAGGCTGCCCGGAATAATTAGGGCACCAAAGTTCAAGGGAAAGGAAAATAAACTCCAGGTCAGTCATGGGACTAGTATGAGAACTCAAAATACGCGTTTTGAAAAAAAGGTATCTCATAAGACCACGCCGCACATAAACACGGAACGGGTTTTTACCTTATGATAGCTCAATCATTAATACGTAAAAATAAGGGATATTATTTTTAATGACTTTCGTTTGAAAACATTTGCAAGTAAACTTATTAATCTTAGCCGAAATTGTTAAATTATTAAATTCCAGCATACTAGCCACAAACGAGGGTTCTACAAACAAAATGGTAGGCACTTCTTGGAGAATAGATTTCCATAAAAATGACCAGGTGAAGAGACTACCTTCTGGTAGTACATCTCTAGAGGAATGTACCAGGGCCGAACTGATGGTCCTTGTAAGGACCCGATTCTTCAACTTCCGAATATCGACATTAATACGTCCACTGTATCAACTGCCGAGCCATCGAATGCCGAAAAACTGAATTCTTAGGGTTTTAGAAAGAAGAGGTAGAAGAAAAGATAGAAGAAAAAGAAAGAAGAACAATAGAACAACATCAGAAACAGAAACAATATCAGAAACAGAAACAATATCAGAATCTCACATATCGCAGCGGAACAACATATAATAGATAAATGAATAATCTTTAAATCAAAGAACTATATCATTTTATACATTACATCATCATCAGAGTTTACAACAACAATACAACAATGGACAGTTATATAAACTTGTCCTCATACAGAATACACAGCGGAATAAATAATATCATATACAAGTGGTACGTCTCGCCATCTAGCTCGCCACTAAGCTCCACAACATCCCGAATCCAGAATGACCTGATAACCTAACTCTAGACTGCCCATGTGGAAATTGGTGGGCACCCAGAGTTTAGGAAGGAAACAATAAACTCCAGGTCAGTCATGGTGACTGGTGTGAGAACTTAAAATAGTTTATCTTTAAAACAAACAACATGATAATTTTAAAGTCAATTTCGCAATGCTTTTGGAAAATGAAACTACCATAAGACCTCCCGCCACACACACAATGCAAACGCAGAATTGGAGGAGATTTCTTCTTATGATAGTCAAAGATGCTTACTACGCAAAATCAAATCTTTTTGATATTATTTTTAGTGCATAGTGTAGAAAACATTTTCAAAGTAGAATATAAATCTTAGCCAGCATAGGCATTCCGCACTTATGCCTACTATAGCTACCATCTAAACAGTGGTGACCACCATAAGTAAATGGCAGGTTCTACAACTAATATCGTACAAAGTTCGTATTGGAGTTTGGATTTCCAACAAATGGTCAGGCCAAGGAACTTCCCACTGCCACATAGGTACGCCTCTGGAAAAACGACCCGAGAACCAAACCGGATCTCTGCCAACACAAGGCCGGGTTACCCCTAACGGGGTAAATACTGACACGAATATGTCATCCCCCGATCGTAACCGATCTATATCTGAGGATCCTCGATTCCAACAACCATATAAGAATAAAAATGCAGCAACAACATAGGTTAAGTATCTGGGCTCCATACCATGATACCACCTCTATCCAGAAGGATTGGCATACACTAAAGGGGCGCTACCCCCTAATAACCTTGCCGCATCTTTCCTGTTTTGACCATTTCCGAGGTGTGAGGTCCGACGAAGTCTCGTCCACAAAGCTATGCTTTGTCACAAAGCCATGCTTTGGGTCAACAAATGATCAAAGTAATGATCACAAAGATAAAGGATCAAACAAATGATCATATCACAAATGATCAAACAATGATCATTTCACAGCAACACTCAGCATGCCAAGTTACCAAATTGGGAATATATCACTAGTAACCATCAACTACATAACCTCTGAGCTCGTACGTCTCAGAGAAGGGTGTTAAGCTAAGAGAATAAATTCTCCGCCACCAACAGAAATGTATTTGAAAGAAACCAGCTTTATATCTCAATTTGTAGCGTCAGACATACAACCATACAAGTCTGTTCCGGGATCGAACAGAACCGAAGGCACTTCTAACGAAGCCCTTGCAAATCCGGATAATTTTCTAATCACGTCCGGACTTCCCGTCACTAAGGGTGATAAAACCTCCATATCGGAGATCAGCCGATGTAGAGTAACTCGACGGTAATCCTTCCGTTTTCAAAATATCCGGTCTTCAACACCGGTCATCAAATGCAATCCATTACGACGTATCACATATTCGGAATGGGTTATACGACCCAAAGGTCCTTTCCCGGCTAACCCGAATAGTGAGCGCTTATTCAAAAATAAGTGTGGCATTCAAATTCATCCAATTCACAATAAATACCCATTCAAGGTAATTATTGATAGTCGGTTATTTAACTATCAATAAAGATGCGCAACATCATCAGATTCCAAATAATTTTCCAAATTATTTAATTTCCAAAAATATCTTTACAAGATATATAATTTTCCACACTTAACCGTTTGAAACAAATTTCAAATATTCACTTTTCAATTTATCTTTAAAAGATAAAATTTCAAACCTTTCATTTCATATTGGAAAAGCATTTCCATATTTATTTAATAATAAGTAATTCACAAATCATTTATTTTCAACACTTGGAAAATATTCGATATACTTAAATCAAAATTAAGTATATATTTCATTCTTTAAGGAAAACGTTCTCTTTCACAAATTTTATTTGAGTCAAAACGAATGTTACGTAAAACATCGTTACGACGACCCAAAATCACTAGTATAGGGATTCGAAATTTAGATAGATATATAAATCCCAATACTATATAAAACATTTCCTTTCGGAAACCATTTACTATAACAACAGTGTTATAGTCCACCATTTCCTTATTTCTCGAAACGTCTATTTCAACAATGAATGTTGAAATCTATGTATGCGATACATAACACAGTTTAAAACATCTTTTTAAAACAATTACTTCATTTCGTAATATCACTTCTCCAAAACATATCCATTTTATTTAATAATATATTCACTGTCCAAAATCGTGAATATACTTCGTTGTCCAAATTCAACATTTCTACACATTTTATTTAAAAGATTATCCACTGTCCAAAATCGTGGATAAAATTCCCAACCAAACTCTTATTATTACAACATTTAACTTAAAGGATAATTCGCTGTCCAAAATCACGAATATATCTCCTTTATTAAACTTCTATGTTTAATTTATCAAATTCAATTGGTTTCGGATTTGTAAAACAATGTTTATAAATCCTATTTCTATTTATAAAACTTCGATTTATAAATCTCCTTTATTATCCAATTCAATTTATATAACTCAATTATATACCAGAAGTCTATATTATAAGTTAAGAACTTATAATCCATTTATTTACAACATCCATTCATTTTATAACTTCACAAATTATAAGTCTATAAATTTCGTTCACTTATGAAATCCATTTTTTCCATTTTAACACTTATAAAAACTTGTTTTATAATTCCAGTATTCTTAATTTATAAAATATCAATTTTATACATCTTTTATATAAATCGTTCATAATAATTCAAAAATCCCAATTTAAACCATTTTATAAATTAATCAACTATTTATTTCAAAAATCACTTTTCGCTTATATTTCACAAATCTCATAATTTTCATAACACGAAAATTATAACATTTATTTATTTAAAATGAATCAATTCCAAAATTCAATAAAACGTATATTTTCAAAAATCACTTTAAAATCCTTTGTAAATTAGAAATTGTTATTTTTAAACTTCAAAATGGATCCGATGACGCAACAGCACCCAAAAATCAATCACGGTAATCAAACATCATATATCATCATTTGATAATCAACAAATATCACAATATCTTTAATCAAATAAATATTGGTGAGGAATCCAGTTGGATCCCTCCAACCTGGTTCCCTGCATCCACAGATGTTAGCACAATACCAATTCCGCTCCAGTACGGAATATCGCGGTATGTGGGATTTATAAAATATTATCCGCTATTATACGGCGCAATAGGGTCTCATCCGCTATACAATGCGGGAAATCAACTCCAATATATACATATTCCAATATATATATATTGCTATATACATAAATAATACCAATTCCACTTCAATGTGAAATTATCGCGGTATATGTTTTTAATAAATAACCTCCGCTTAATAACGGCGTATAATGTCTATTTTAACAATCAATAGATAACAATCATCATTCAAACATACAATCAAGCAATTTTAAATCTAACTATTTAAAATTTAAACCGAAACAATTTCGATTGAGTGAGAAGTTCTCACCTTGTTTTCAATTCAGTTTCAGCGTTTTATTTCGAATAAAATTAAACGGACGTTTAATTTTACCCAAAATTTTTGCTAGCTCCAAACGACTCCAATCCAATTCCGTAGCGTAGCGCTCAACCATACGATTCCAACGCAACCAGTTTCGTGCATTTTCAACCTCGTAGCAAAAAGTTATGCTATTTTAAAGTTTACACGAATTTAAATAAACAATTTCAGCTTTTTTTTATTATTTTTCTAACCCTAGAATTCATCTCAGCCATTCATCTTTGCAAGACCAGATCTGGGCCGTGAGTAGCTTCTCCTCCTCCCCAGTAAAACACGTTTGAACCAACCCATTAGCCGCCTCCAAACTTTGAATTAACGCGACCCATACGTGAAGCTCGAAGACGATCGGCCACCTCCACGTTGAAGCCCTACGCACGAGCCACCTGCTGCTACAACCCCATAGAGCTCGCCCCCCTTGCCTCGAACTTCGTGTGCGACCTGATGGTGAACGCGGGCCTATAGCCCCCACCTCGTCGCGAATTAGACGATCTCCACCGCTCACATCGAAGTTCTCATCTTCCTCTTCATCTTTGCAGTTGAACACTTCGCTTAAAAGTCTACGGATTGAAAGAAAATGAGGGAGGAAGATGAGTGATTTTCAGCCATTGCTTATGGAGGTGGCGGCTGAAGTAAATTAGGGTTAGGGTTTGATGTTTTGTTGCAAATGGAAATAATGGAGGCCTTTTATAGAAAATTCTCAAATTACTATTCACTCGAAATTTTCCGAACTCCAAACGAAGCGTGCCGGCTGGCGTTTCTAAGGTTTATCCCACATTCCGAACACAATGGAACATGTTTCGGGAGCTAATTCGGTCATCTGTGCGAGTTACGGAATTAAACGATCAAATTTAAATTAAACCGATTTCGATGTGTTTTGGCTTGCCCCGGACAAACGGTAAATCCAATTGACTTGAAATTTGAAATCTTACAATAATATAACATTACGGATCCGATGAAACTGGTTTCGTTGAAATCCAAGACCGTTTGAAAAATGACTATTTTAACTCGCCAAATTAATATTAAAACAATTTCGATGCGTTTCGAGCTGCCACGGTCAAACGACAACTCCGATTGCAATGAAAATTGAAATCCGATAATAACAAACTATTACGGATCCAATGGAACTGGTTTCGTCCAATTCTGAGCCTGTTCGAAAAATGGCTAATTTCACTAGTCGATTAAATATTAAAATATTCAATTTTCACAATTTAACTTTAAATTAAATTTTAAAAGTTCTATAACATCACTATAACTTCAGTATGATTTGATATAACTTTATAAATCATTTTTAATCACATTAAATCCAGATTTCAATTATTTCTGGAATTTCAACTATTAAATTATCGATTTAATTACCCAATTAAATCCAGTTATTCGAAATTAAAAATTTTCGACTTATTAATTTCACTTATTGATATTTAAAATTAATTAAATATTCAAATTTTAATTGACAGAAATTCTGGGTCGTTACAAACTTCCCCCCTTAAAAGAATTTCGTCCTCGAAATTACCAAGTAAGAAAAATTCACAAAATCCATTAACTTCCCAAAACAAACCGTTCAAATTAGATTTACAAATCTCTTAAGTGTTTAACTTTTCCAAAAATCTAATAGTTAAACTTCTTGCAAAATCTCTACTAAGTTTTCAAACCATACTTAGTTTCCAAAATTTCTCAAAAATATTCTAACGCCTTAAATTTTCGGAAAATTTCGCCATAGCCTCCTTTGCGCGGCTCGATCCAAAAAAAATGACAGTGTATATATATCACAAATATACATCTCATCAAGTGATGAGGCATCCCGTAGGGAAAAGGTGTAAAAGTACGATATTTAATCCGAGATATGTACCTTATATATTATTAGCGAGCGTATACGGCTAATATAGCGCGAAAGCGAGCTCCAAATGCGAAGCAAACGCCATCCGCACCTACTAAACACTCAATCAAACAAATGAGAACATGTATATAGAAAATAATATCAATATACATTATACAGCAACATATCAACTACATATGTGTCAATATAGCAAATGCAACAAACAACAAATGCAACCATCATCCAATAAACATTCAACAACTTCATAACCAAATCAATATACATTCACTTTTCATTAATATTTAATGAATTTGTTTCCAATTTAATCACATTTGATTGTTAACATTGGATTTTACTAATATTCATTCGTTCAAATTCAATTAGTTTACATTCATTAACACTTAATGAATTATATACAATCAACTAACATTCATATAACAACCAATGTACATCCATTACAACCAAATTTATTCAATTCACGTTCAATTTGGTTCAACACTTTTAATTCCAATTGGTTAAATATTAAATTGACTTTTCTTTCAATTTATTCAACTTCCAATAACATTAGCTTTCAATGAATTAACACTTACATTCATTGTTTCGTATCAACTTATTTTCATTCAATTAATTAACATTCAATCCATTTATTAGTTTAATAGCTAATTCATTTAACATTTGAAGTTGAATTCCATTTATATAACTCAAGTTCACATCTATTTAATTTTGATACTCAAAATCAAATTCATTCATCATTACTTAAGTTATATTCCAATTAAACATCATTTGTTTTAACTTAACTTAAGTTTTCACTTATAAATTAAATTTAGATTCCCATTCTAAATAAATTCTATTCAACTTTTACCAAAGTTAATTTTATTTCATATTATAAGTTCAAAACTCATTTCACTTATATTCATCAATTACAACTTGGATTTTTAAAACAAATCTGTTTATCACAACAAAACTTCAATTTCCAATTTACTATGGGTAGCAAATCAATCACACAGAAACTCGAAAATGATACTGATGATGCTGCAGTCATCACCGTACTATTTCCCAGCAACAATAGTAAATTCAGTGCTTTAAATTCTTTCAAAAATTTCATTTTATTTTATAAATCACATTACAAATCTTTTACTTATAAAATTTCACTATTTATATATAAGATTATTTTCCATTGTAAATCATTTTAATTATAACACATACTTATAATTCATTTTCTTATACAATTTATTCTTTTTACAATTGTTGTTTTATTTAACTTATTCAAACAACTTTAATTAACTTATATATATTCTTACATTTTCAACATCCAAACAATCAATTATATAGACTTTAACACTGAAAAATTATTTCTTTATATACAAAATATAATCGAGGTAAAATAATTTCATTTACCCAATTTTAAAACAATATCGTGTCGAATTGTTCTATACAAGTGTTTAGAGATCCCTATCGATAGAGTTGTACGGACAATACCGACCAAAATCCATATACCACTCAACAAATCAATCATCACAATATAAAACAATTTTATATTAACTAACAAATACGCACTCGTATCTATTATTACACTCAAACTCATTCTAGAGCACTACTGACTCTATCTCTAATGAGTAACACCCAACAGAGCCATGGTTGTCGCTTAACCATATGCTTTGATACCACGTTGTAAGGACCCGATTCTTCGACTTCCGGATATCGACATTAATACGTCCACTATATCAACTGCCGAGCCATCGAATGCCGGAAAACCGAATTCTTAGGGTTTTAGAAAGAAGAGGTAGAAGAAAAGATAGAAGAAAAGGAAAGAAGAACAACAGAACAACATCAGAAACAGAAACAATATCAGAATCTCACATATCGCAGCGGAACAACATATAATAGATAAATGAATAATCTTTAAATCAAAGAACTATATCATTCTATACATTACATCATCATCAGAGTTTACAACAACAATACAATACTGGACAGTTATATAAACTTGTCCTCATACAGAATACACAGCGGAATAAATAATATCATATACAAGTGGTACGTCTCGCCATCCAGCTCGCCACTAAGCTCCACAGCATCCCGAATCCAGAATGACCTGATAACCTAACTCTAGACTGCCCGTGTGGAAATTGGTGGGCACCCAGAGTTTAGGAAGGAAACAATAAACTCCAGGTCAGTCATGGTGACTGGTGTGAGAACTTAAAACAGTTTATCTTTAAAACAAACAACATGATAATTTTAAAATCAATTTCGCAATGCTTTTGGAAAATGAAACTACCATAAGACCTCCCGCCACACACACAATGCAAACGCAGAATTGGAGGAGATTTCTTCTTATGATAGTCAAAGATGCTTACTACGCAAAATCAAATCTTTTTGATATTATTTTTAGTGCATAGTGTAGAAAACATTTTCAAAGTAGAATATAAATCTTAGCCAGCATAGGCATTCCGCACTTATGCCTACTATAGCTACCATCTAAACAGTGGTGACCACCATAAGTAAATGGCAGGTTCTACAACTTGTATCGTACAAAGTTCGTATTGGAGTTTGGATTTCCAACAAATGGTCAGGCCAAGGAACTTCCCATTGCCACATAGGTACGCCTCTAGAAAGACGACCCGAGAACCAAACCGGATCTCTGCCAACACAAGACCGGGTTACCCCTAACTGGGTAACTACTGACACGAATATGTCATCCCCCGATCGTAACCGATCTATATCCGAGGAGCCTCGATTCCAACAACCACATAAGAATAAAAATGCAGCAACAACATAGGTTAAGTATCTGGGCTCCATACCATGATACCACCTCTATCCAGAAGGAATGACATACACTAAAGGGGCGCTACCCCCTAATAACCTTGCCGCATCTTTCCTGTTTTGACCATTTCCGGGGTGTGAGGTCCGACGAAGTCTCGTCCACAAAGCTACGCTTTGTCACAAAGCCATGCTTTGGGTCAACAAATGATCAAAGTAATGATCACAAAGATAAACGATCAAACAAATGATCATATCACAAATGATCAAACAATGATCATTTCACAGCAACACTCAGCATGACACGTTACCAAATTGGGAATATATCACTAGTAACCATCAACTACATAACCTCTGAGCTCGTACGTCTCAGAGAAGGGTGTTAAGCTAAGAGAATAAATTCTCCGCCACCAACAGAAATGTATTTGAAAGAAACCAGCTTTATATCTCAATTTGTAGCGTCAGACATACAACCATACAAGTCTGTTCCGGGATCGAACAGAACCGAAGGCACTTCTAACGAAGCCCTTGCAAATCCGGATAATTTTCTAATCACGTCCGGACTTCCCGTCACTAAGGGTGATAAAACCTCCATATCGGAGATCAGCCGATGTAGAGTAACTCGACGGTAATCCTTCAGTTTTCAAAAATATCCGGTCTTCAACACCGGTCATCAAATGCAATCCATTACGACGTATCACATATTCGGAATGGGTTATACGACCCAAAGGTCCTTTCTCGGCTCACCCGAATAGTGAGCGCTTATTCAAAAATAAGTGTGGCATTCAAATTCATCCAATTCACAATAAATACCCATTCAAGGTAATTATTGATAGTCGGTTATTTAACTATCAATAAAGATGCGCAACATCATCAGATTCCAAATAATTTTCCAAATTATTTAATTTCCAAAAATATCTTTACAAGATATATAATTTTCCACACTTAACCGTTTGAAACAAATTTCAAATATTCACTTTTCAATTTATCTTTAAAAGATAAAATTTCAAACCTTTCATTTCATATTGGAAAAGCATTTCCATACTTATTTAATAATAAGTAATTCACAAATCATTTATTTTCAACACTTGGAAAATATTCGATATACTTAAATCAAAATTAAGTATATATTTCATTCTTTAAGGAAAACGTTCTCTTTCACAAATTTTATTTGAGTCAAAACGAATGTCACGTAAAACATCGTTACGGCGACCCAAAATCACTAGTATAGGGATTCGAAATTTAGATAGATATATAAATCCCAATACTATATAAAACATTTCCTTTCGGAAACCATTTACTATAACAACAGTGTTATAGTCCACCATTTCCTTATTTCTCGCAACGTCTATTTCAACAATGAATGTTGAAATCTATGTATTCGATACATAAACACAGTTTAAAACATCTTTTTAAAACAATTACTTCATTTCATAATATCACTTCTCCAAAACATATCCATTTTATTTAATAATATATTCACTGTCCAAAATCGTGAATATACTTCGTTATCTAAATTCAACATTTCTACACATTTTATTTAAAAGATTATCCACTGTCCAAAATCGTGGATAAAATTCCCAACCAAACTCTTATTATTACAACATTTAACTTAAAGGATAATTCGCTGTCCAAAATCACGAATATATCTCCTTTATTAAACTTCTATGTTTAATTTATCAAATTCAATTGGTTTCGGATTTATAAAACAATGTTTATAAATCCCATTTCTATTTATAAAACTTCGATTTATAAATCTCCTTTATTATCCAATTCAATTTATATAACTCAATTATATACCGAAAGTCTATATTATAAGTTAAGAACTTATAATCCATTTATTTACAACATCCATTCATTTTATAACTTCACAAATTATAAGTCTATAAATTTCGTTCACTTATGAAATCCATTTTTTCCATTTTAACACTTATAAAAACTTGTTTTATAATTCCAGTATTCTTAATTTATAAAATATCAATTTTATACATCTTTTATATAAATCGTTCATAATAATTCAAAAATCCCAATTTAAACCATTTTATAAATTAATCAACTATTTATTTCAAAAATCACTTTTCGCTTATATTTCACAAATCTCATAATTTTCATAACACGAAAATTATAACATTTATTTATTTAAAATGAATCAATTCCAAAATTCAATAAAACGTATATTTTCAAAAATCACTTTAAAATCCTTTGTAAATTAGAAATCGTTATTTTTAAACTTCAAAAATGGATCCAATGATGCAACAGCACCCAAAAATCAATCACGGCAATCAAACATCATATATCATCATATGATAATCAACAAATATCACAATATCTATAATCAAATAAATATTGGTGAGGAATCCAGTTGGATCCCTCCAACCTGGTTCCCTGCATCCACAGATGTTAGCACAATACCAATTCCGCTCCAGTACGGAATATCGCGGTATATGGGATTTATAAAATATTATCCGCTATTATACGGCGCAATAGGGTCTCATCCGCTATACAATGCGGGAAATCATCTCCAATATATACATATTCCAATATATATATATTGCTATATACATAAATAATACCAATTCCACTTCAATGTGAAATTATCGCGGTATATGTTTTTAATAAATAACCTCCGCTTAATAACGGCGTATAATGTCTATTTTAACAATCAATAGATAACAATCATCATTCAAACATACAATCAAGCAATTTTAAATCTAACTATTTAAAATTTAAATCGAAACAATTTCGATTGAGTGAGAAGTTCTCACCTTGTTTTCAATTCAGTTTCAGCGTTTTATTTCGAATAAAATTAAACTGACGTTTAATTTTACCCGAAATTTTCGCTAGCTCCAAACGACTCCAATCCAATTCCGTAGCGTAGCGCTCGACCATACGATTCCAACGCAACCTGTTTCGTGCGTTTTCGACCTCGTAGCAAAAAGTTATGCTATTTTAAAGTTTACATGAATTTAAATAAACAATTTCAGCTTTTTTTAATTATTTTTCTAACCCTAGAATTCATCTCAGCCATTCATCTTTGCAAGACCAGATCTGGGACGTGAGTAGCTTCTCCTCCTCCCCAGTAAAACATGTTTGAACCAACCCATTAGCCGCCTCCAAACTTTGAATTAACGCGACCCATACGTGAAGCTCGAAGACGATCGGCCACCTCCACGTTGAAGCCCTACGCACGAGCCACCTTCTGCTACAACGCCATAGAGCTCGCCCCCCCCTTGCCTCGAACTGCGTGTGCGACCTGATGGTGAACGGGGGCCTGTAGCCTCCACCTCGTCGCGAATTAGACGATCTCCACCGTTCACATCGAAGTTCTCATCTTCCTCTTCATCTTTGCAGTTGAACACTTCGCTTAAAAGTCTACGGATTGAAAGAAAATGAGGGAGGAAGATGAGTGATTTTCAGCCATTGCTTATGGAGGTGGCAGCTGAAGTAAATTAGGGTTAGGGTTTGATGTTTTGTTGCAAATGGAAATAATGGAGGCCTTTTATAGAAAATTCTCAAATTACTATTCACTCGAAATTTTCCGAACTCCAAACGAAGCGTGCCGGCTGGCGTTTCTAAGGTTTACCCCACGTTCCGAACACAATGGAACGTGTTTCAGGAGCTAATTCAGTCATCTGTGCGAGTTACGGAATTAAACGATCAAATTTAAATTAAACCGATTTCGATGCGTTTTGGCTTTCCCCGGACAAACAGTAAATCCAATTGACTTGAAATTTGAAATCTTACAATAATATAACATTATGGATCCGATGAAACTGGATTCGTCGAAATCCGAGACCGTTTGGAAAATGACTATTTTAACTCGCCAAATTAATATTAAAACAATTTCGATGCGTTTCGAGCTGCCACGGTCAAACGACAACTCCGATTGCTATGAAAATTGAAATCCGATAATAACAAACTATTGCGGATCTAATGGAACTGGTTTCGTCCAATTCTGAGACTGTTCGAAAAATGGCTAATTTCACTAGTCGATTAAATATTAAAATATTCAATTTTCACAATTTAACTTTAAATTAAATTTTAAAAGTTCTATAACATCACTATAACTTCAGTATGATTTAATATAACTTTATAAATCATTTTTAATCACATTAAATCCAGATTTCAATTATTTCTGGAATTTCAACTATTAAATTATCGATTTAATTACCCAATTAAATCCAGTTATTCGAAATTAAAATTTTTTGACTTATTAATTTCACTTATTAATATTTAAAATTAATTAAATATTCAAATTTTAATTGATAGAAATTCTGGGTCGTTACAGTCCTCTACCAACACAAGACCAACCTACCTCTTCCTAGATGGTACCGAATATGTCATCACCCCGGTTGTTACCGACCTATCCGAGAGCTCTCTTCGCATACACCACATTAATTTAATACCCGAAGTCATAGCAGGAATAAATATATCTAGAAGGGGATGATCATACCCTAATGGTTGTGAACCACATAGCCTTGCTGCATCTACCTTGTTTTGGTCTTTTTCGGGTGTGAGGTCTGAGGTAATGATTACCTTTCACATAGCACATTATCTTTCCTCTTTGAATGCCACATTTCCATTCCATAATCACACAACTGATTTCTATAAACGTATAACTCCTGAGCTCGTACGTCTCATGAAAGGGTGTTAAGCTAAGAGAAGTTGCCTTCTCCGCCACCAAACAGATAATATGTTCATAGAGATCAATTTATGTAATTGAAAATGCAACGTTAGACATTCGTCCATACAAGTTGTCCAAGAATAGTACAAACCAAAGGCACTCTCCTACCACATCCTGTCGGGAGTTACCCCTAGGATTAGTAGCGATTAGCCCTTGCAATTCAAAGATTTTCATAACGGAGTGCTACTGCCAATATATGATATGGTGAATTTTCCCGAGGGTCTAGTGGCAAGTAGCCCTACATCATGAATATCTTCGTCTTCAATTATCTTATCTTCAACATGCTTTTCTTTGAAACGTAAATTGGTTCGAAGTGGTCTTTGGATAGGAATTACCCAAATTCGACCCTGGTTCCTTCGACTCCAATCACCGATAAAACGATGTTCTATGAATAGGGAATCATTCTTTAATTGATTAAGTTCTTTTTATCAAAAATATCTTTTAGAGATATATTAACTTTAAAACACTTCTTTTCGGTATATATAGAATCATTAAACCTCTCTTATCAAATCCTTTGATTACTTTAAAACATTTTTAACTAGGAATAAATTCGAAACCATTTCATTTATCACTTAGGAAAACATTTCCAAATCATTTCATTTAAATCTTAACAAAGATTTCATAATTCAAAACTTGAAATTTGATTAAGTTAAAACCATGTTATCTAGGATGTTAATCCAAAACCAGTAAATACTAAATGAGCATAATCTATAGAAATCATCTAATTCTCCTTAATATCAATTCCCGTATTCAATAAATACTATAGGCGATATAACTGCGAAATCACCTTTTAAATTCCATGAAGTACGAGTTCCCTCTTTAGGCTTTAACACCAAGTATAAGAAGATCATCTCTATACAATCAAGTTGTATTTAATTTAAATTTGGAAAATTTAAATCTTTTTATACTTAACCCATTTTCGACATTTCAACCTTATCTATCCCTCGCCCAAGGAAGAGGCCAGGTGAGCTAGGGAACTAGTTGCTCCTGAATATCTCCTTAGTTTAAGCACCTCACATCTGGATCTCACGAATAGAAAAATTCAGTCTACTCATCGGCTTTTAGAGCCAAGATTAAATCACTTAATTTGTAATAGCTTTTCTTTAAATCGTTTATTTAAATTATTTTTAAATAAACTATAAAACTTCCATGCAATTACTATTACTTATTATCTCTCAAAACAATATTATTTGTATTATCAACCTTTTATTTGAATATTTTATAATTAATAGAAATAGTGGAGAAGAGAAAATGGTAGAGCTCCGCTGTTTTGATCAGAAAATATGAGAAGAAAAGTAAGGGGCTAGCGCTCAAATCAATCGTATTCGTTAGATTTAAAATAATTAAGTCCAGCTCATTCAGCCAAAGCTCAACTCTTGCCACCAGTAAACCGTTCGACCACTCCCCTATAAGAGGTCGACCAGCCCAAGGAGAGGGTCTACCGGTGGGGTCCATGCAATTATTATTATCTATTTCCTTTTGTTTGTTTTTTTATTTATTTTTGTTCCAAAACCTTCAAACGCTAATAACTTCTTCGTTTGAACTTTGATCGCAAAACTTCAAATATGAATGTTGTTCCGAAAATCATTACGAATACAATGGTGAAAGTTTCATGGCCAAATTCAAACGTTTGCTCCAAATTCCATTTTCGAGCCTTAATAATTATTTATTAATTACCGTTAATTTTAACGGGTTTTACGTTCTCCCCCTCCTTTAAAAGAATTTCGTTCCCGAAATTCCTCAAGGGTGAAATCATGTAACATAGCATGCAACTATTCTAAACTATCCATCCAATTAGTGTACAACCAATTTTGCAGCCAAATGTGTGCTTGTGCATGGTGTATCACAACATATATGATATGCATGTTGAATAAATCCGCCTCCTATATGAATGCATTCTTTTAAAAACATTTTGAAAATATAATGCAAACAACCTATATATATTGGCAATTCTATACGTATGCAAGTTTTAAAAAATCAAAAATCCTCTTACACATAATAATTTCCACACTCCTACGAGCAAGAGTATGGTTCAAATAATTTTGCATCTAATCCCTACCATCCAATACCTAACACACAATTTCTAACATCAAATTTTGAAAATCTAGATATTTTAAATCTATACTCCTATGCCGGAAAAGGAATTTAGATAGAGAATTCTATATTTCCACCATTCATTTGGATACCAACTCTGTTGTACCTTGGAACCACCTCTTTTGCTCCCAAATCTTTTCCAACTCTTCAACGTACAATTTGCATAAGGAGGTTTATCTTTGGATTGTAAAACGGAACAATTCTAAATGCAAGTTCTATTCACTACCAACAAGATATGAAAATAGAAATTCCAAAGCTAAAATAGTGTTTTCCCTTGTTATTCTCTATGTTTTATATACTATCACCCTTGCCGGGCAGTAAAATTCATGTTCACTAACACGTCAACCCTCCAAACGCCAAGCAAGTGGCACTTGAAAATTAGAAATTCTCTCATTTTCCATAAAAACCATTTTCCCCTTTCAATCAAACATGCAAAATAATTTGAAAATTAAATCTTCAAAGCATTCAAACACATTTTTCCAAAATCATTTAAACACAAATTTCAAAATCATTTGAACACAACTTTCCAAAAGCATTTGAATGCAATTTTTCAAAACATTTGCCTCTCTATTCTTAAAACAAATCAAGCCACATCTTGACATAACTGGGACTCAATCAATGAGTTAATGCATATGGTTGACCTTGGCATTGTGCAGTTAATCTTGGATTTAGAAAATCTTTCCTTTTACTTCAAAACAACAAAGAACACACAAGCATATTTATAGATTTTATCTTTTAAGGTATAGGGATAGTGACCCGTGATTTCGCAACAACCTTTCGATGTCCTCCACTTGTTAAATTTTATTTTCTCAAAATTCTAAGGTAGTGTTTGGTTTAAAAACGAATTTTGGGTTTTCGGTTTTCAATATGTATCTCAGATATGAGAAGAATTGAGAGACGACGAAGAGGATGAAAGAAAGATGAATGGGAGGATGAAGGGGATAGAGGGACGACAGAAGAATGGATTGTTTCACGTGCTTGTGTTATTTCCCAAAATATGAAGAAGAAAAAAAGTTGTTTTCTATTTGTATGTTAACTTCGTTTTCTAAATTGGTGATTTTCGACAATATAAATGTGTCGTGTGCATTTTTGTATGGACGAAAACTCAAAACTAAAAATAACAAACCAAACACTACCTAAACTTTTTGGGATTTGAGCATTCTTTATTTCTAGTTGCTAATTTAATTTCCTAATTTATTTTTTAAACTTTCAACTTTAATAACAATTGTTGCTAGTTAAGTGTCCTTGTGAGATTTCCTTATTTACACTGTCTCCAAATATAGCGGTCTAGCCTCGTCCAGATAATAAACATAGTGATAAAATAGGAATATATCTCATGTCATATCGTATGCTTTTCCAATACCCAAATGGAGACAACTATCGATTCCAACCTAAATTACCTAAAATAAAACATTGTTGGAAGATGTCCTCCAACATCAAATAGTGTTAATTATGTTGTGGCCATATCACTTTTTACTCAATTAAAATGGACATTTCTAGTACACCATTTGACTACAATCCACATGTCTTAACTTATCCCCTTGACTCCCATTAAATAAGATCCATCCATTACTTCAATCATTACACCCGATTAGGGGATAAATTGTGCATTCCCACATTGTAGTGGATAGAAATATGAACTATGCACATTTAAAATAACTAATCGAAAAATTGGCTTAGTGGAATAACTTTCCTACGAATTATCTTGCCTTCTTTAATCTTGAGTCAACCAGCATCCTTTATGTGTGTTTGCCATCTCATTACCCTCTTCTCTAATCATACTACTATCTTCTTTCAATCAAAATCTCTTGATAGAATCCTCAAACATTGGTATTTACCTTCTTTATCCTTGATCTTTCATGCGAGTATACCTTAGGACTCGCAAAAGTGTATGTTGATAACGTATCCCATTGCTTTTAGGGTTCTTCTTATGGCTTTCACACATGCCTAATCAAATATTCCTAGGTTCATACCAATATTCCTTATATTCAACGGGAATTCCTTATTGCTACCTTACGAGCATTCGTAGCTATGTTATTCATAGCCTTGCCTTTACCCTATCTTACATAGACAGTTATCCATATCTATTCTATATCAGAATTGGTTTGGTTTTTCACAACTCTTTAAAAAAATAAAATTTCACAGCCATGAAGTACTTAATCTAAAACTTTTATTTTTGAAAATATAAACTTAGAAACCTTAGTGGAGATTCTAATAGCACATAAGGGGGCTTCTAAAAGATATACGCAATTATTGCATATATTTATGGAAATTATCCATTTTTCCTACGCTTAACCTCTAATTTCTTACATCATTCCTAACTAGATTACTAATCCTATTTTAATATTAATTTCTAACATTGTTTCTATTCAAATATCCTAATTCTGCCACTATTAAAACTTCTCCTACATAAATTTCCTTCAATTGGCTTCTCCTTACATAGCTCTTTTCCTATTTATTGTTTTCCCCATTGACTCATTACAATGCGTTTACCTACTACTTTAGTCATTGGGCTTTTCTTCAATAATAAGAAAAGAGATATGTATAAATATATTTCAGTAGTTTTTCTCCATATTTTTCTTATACATGAATATTCCTTCTATCTCCATTATCGGGCATTCATACTCTTTATTCTTTTTATCCCATTTCAATCAAGTACCATTTCCAGTTACCTACCCTTTAGAAAGAATTTTAAGAAGGATCTTCAAAAATAGGAAAAATCATCGAGCCAAACATGCGCTCTCTTTTCCATTCATTTCAAAAACGAAAAACCCTTTTGCCAAAAATCTTAAAATTAGAAACTTTCGATCCACCAAATTTTAAAATAAGAATTTCCAAATTTCCTTGCTTAACTTCCCAATAAATCCTTTGAGAAACCCATTCAAAATATTACACGGAATTTTTTTAAAACCTTTTTTTCATATGGGGTCGGACTCGGATATGGACTCTATTTGTCATTTCTTTTGGACTTTCCTTCCTTTCTCTTTACCCTTAACCTCTTCTTATTAAGAGTATATACTAAAAATCCAGCTATTCTCTTGCGTTGATTAATTAAAACCTTCTGCAGGAACTTGCTCAATCCCTTTTCGCATCTTGCTTCTGGGTGCATGCAACATATAGGTTCTTACTTCCCATATGAAAGGATGAAATGTACATCTTCAATCGAAAGTTCATCGAAATCCACAATCATAAGGCTGCCTACCCTAACGAAGGAGTCAGCTACCATCCAGCTTTCAGGGTTCTTCCATATGTCGTGCTCATGCTCTTCTTAGTCAATGCCTTACTGTACGGCCTACACTCCGTGGGGTCATTAGGATAGGTGTATAAATTTAACTCCATTTATTGTTCCAACTCATAGTTGCTTTGTCCATCTTCTTAGAATATGGTGATGACTATTTTTATAGTTGAAATTCATAGAGTTTGGCATATAATATATATATATATACACACACAAATAAATTATAGGTAAACATACAAATAAGTTCTCTAAGTGTATCCTAATTCCTATGATTGACTAACCTAAGCTTTGATACCAAATGCAATAACCCACACGTAATAGGCCCGAATTTCAGCTAAATCGAAACCCAAGTCCATCAGAGTACAGATCATTGGTGTTGGTAACCTGTAATCCCTACAATAAAACTTGCTTTTAGGTGCATTAATTGGTAGCGTTTCAAGGCTATATGCAGCCGTTGGTCAATTCAACTTATAAAAATGAACAAATAAACACTGCCACCCGCTAACAATCCATGGAAATTTTACTAAAATTTTCCATGGCCGCTCATAACTCTTTTAAACACTTAACAATTTTTTGTTATCCTCCTCGCTTAAATTTTGCATGGCTGCTTATGTCTCTTTCCTCTCTCATCTTCATCTTCCAAATCCCCCGTCTTCCTTTTATAATTTATCATAAAATCCCTCATCTTCATCTTCTAAATCCCTCTTACTCCTTTGATACAACCACCATTAATACAGCCACCGCCATCGCATCAGCTTCCTTGTCCACTTCAACAATGGCCATAGAGAACAAAACTCACCTTAAACTCATATTTGTATTATTGGGAGTGGTCCGGCGGCTTACGCTGCCACCGTTTATGCCGCTTGCACTAAGCTCAGACCTATTATATTCTAAGGTACTATTTTCATTATTTTCTATAACAACTCGATTTAACTATTACCTTGATTCGAATTTCATAATAATTGTTTTGGAGATGACCAAGTGAAATTAGAATTTTAATTGATGAAAATAAAACAAATAACAGGTTTTGTGTAATTAAAGGAGATAATACTTGTTGGAATGTTTTATTTAAATAAATGAAAATTTGAAAATGTTATTTTTCTTTTTAATGAGTAGTTTAGTTTTATTAAAATATAAGTTGTAAGATGAAATCATTGTAAAATTTTAATAAGTATTTTAAAGTGTAAATTGCTCTTTGATCATTAATAGAATTTTATCTCATGTTGGATAAATGAGAATTTAATTAGAGTTAAATTAGTTTTTAAAACTAAAAAGAATTCATTTTTGAAAATAAGAAGAGATGGTTTTATTTCTTAAGTTTGTAACTAGTTAGAGCATAAAGCTTTTTGAAAAATTAATGAGGAGTTTAATTAATAATAAAGTGAGAATTAACTTTGTTGTTAAAATGGGATTTAAAGTTAATTAGATTAATAAAATTAGTAATTAGTATCTTATTTGGATTAAGCCCATTTACTAAAGAAAAGAAAGTGGAGTTTCTTCTCATTTCACTAAGTTTGTACGTACAACTCTCTATACTCAGAAAATAGAAGAAAGAAAACTTATGTTTTCATTTAGAAAACCTAACAAAAATCTCTCAAATAAGTTACAATAAAATTCCCGAAATTTGTGTAAATTCAAGGTAACTCTATCATATCAATCTCTAGCTTTTAGAACTTCCAATTTTAGTTTTTGGCTGAGATAATGATCTTTGTTGTGTTATTTGTAAATTTATTATTTAGGGTTTGACAAAGATTGAAGAAGAGGGCTGCTAGGGTAGTTCGATTGGTGTTAGCTAAGGAACAAGGTGAGAATTTGCTCATAATTATCTCTAAATCTAAATTGCATGTGTTTATTAATTGATTGAAGTAGATAGCATTGCATGCAGATAGCACACTTGGAAGAGGCAAATACTGCCTAAATTGTTGAAATAATCATCAGAAACCGAGAATGAACCTTGGAGACAAGCTCCAGGATTCTTCGCATCACCGGTGGAGGTCCATCGGTGGACTAGTCAAGAAGAAAACTTGAGCTTGCCTCCAGGTTTTCATTCCAGATTTTGTTGAATTTTATTTTTGGTGTTTTGTTTGTTTTCTTGGTTTTAATTATAATATATAATCTGATTTAAATGTGCTTAAAACTCTGATTTGATGACAATAAAATTATTACTATATATATGATTTTATGAAAGTATATTATAAATCGATTTCATTGAAGAAATTATAACTATAATTATATATAGCTTATTTTAGCTCTAAAAATCATTCTTAGCTTATGTAAAATCATATTAGTATTTTCGTTTCGGAAATCTCAGTTTTAAAATGAGATAGAGTATTTTGTCAAAAAGCAAGAAACAAACTATTTCTTATGTTGATTAAATTGATGGATTTTATGGAATTTGACTTTTGAACTAAGCAATTCTTTTGCTATGAGGTGAGAATTATATTTAAACAATTTTAGTAATAATAAGTGGTTATGGGACATTAATTATCACTTCGTTGTTTAATTATATGACTTGTTTGCGTAGTGTTTATGTGTAGTGAAATTTACTAATAATAAAAAATACTTTAGCAACACCCGGTGGTTATGGGACACGGGTTTTACTTTAATAATTACTATTAAAAGATATATGACATTATGAGATTAAATAGTATCTTAGTGAAAGCGTATTATTTATAATTCGCTATATTAGTTAGTGCATACGGTAGCTTGACCTTGTAGGCTAGTTGTTCACCTAGCGGCTTGACTGCGGTAGTCGTGCCCCGGGTCATGGTATTCATTTAGTTCTAGTCTTATACCATTGAACCAGCTGTCTGTACCGCGGGCTATATTCGATGTCATAGAAATTGCATCATCTGTTAGTAGGCATGGAACCTTATCAGCGCGATTATAATTTGAACACATGTTATGGACATTCGGTATATTTGGACTGTAGGAGTTTAGCGGACTAAACTCCTAGAGCTTTTCATATCAGCCTCCCCTTGGAAGAAAGCAATTTGCACTAAGAATATTTTTTTGGTAAAAGATAAATATAAAATCCGTATTTGTGTTTGACTTGTCTTCATTCTGTTGCTTTGTTGACTTGCTTTCATGCAGTCGTATGTTTTTCATGGTATTTATTTATTTTGTTAGTTTTCGTATTAGTTTTGTGAATTTATGAGATTTGTATTCATCGCATTTGAGATGATTGTCGTTGTTAGGCATGAGATGACTTTTGTGACACGGTGAATATTTTGTGATATAGAGACCTTATGTATCATATACCTTGTGACCATAAACTGTTATTATTGATTTCTATTTAATAAATTTGTTAGTTAGATCTCACATTTGATATTTAGAGATAATCTAATCCGGGTGTTATTTTATGCTCGGGTCAGACCGAGATTTATCAGGTACCGGGACTTGAGGACTTTGGACTTGTTCTAGCTTTTGGGAGTAGACTATTATGTTATCTTTAGCTATGTCATATGTACATTATGTAGTCGACCTTACCCGATATGTATTTTGTATAAGACAGTGACTCTAATTATTATGTATATTTTGGAGACATATTGTGGTCTATATGTATATTATGTGGGTCTCATATCTCTTTTAGTAGACTCACATTATGTATATATATTATATTTTCCACTGTGTTATCTAATTTTGTGTTCAGTATTGTATGTTATGTTGTTTTGAATTTTATTTAGAGCTAACGTATCTATTACTTTGTGCCGAGACCGTTCACATGTATATATCGTTCAGGTGAAATGGTAAAATGTGATAGTGTTAACCCAAAGCAATAAATACAGATGGTTGTTCCTAAACAGCCTTATTCTCTGCATTAGCAAACGATAATACATAGTAATATTCTTTGTTAATGTGGGTCTAAAGGTGGGACGTTACATATTTCAGTTGGGTTTTTTCATGAATGGTGAGCATATTTTTCATTATTATTAGATGGGTTGGATCTAGATTGAAACATAGTGAATAATTCTAATTATTACCGTTTTCATCTTCGAGTTTTTAATTGTACATTATATTATATACGATCGATGAAAAATTAGTAATAGGATGGACCTTATATTGAATAAAGTAAAAAAGGGAAAAACAAATGCATTCTAGTCTAGTGATTTGGTAACTATTGATGCTTAAATGATGAAGTTAAAACAGTCTAAGCTTTTACATTTGCAATAATAGACGAGAATGCTTAAATGATGAAGTCCCTAGATAGCATGCTTAAACCTTGTTTGGAGTTTAGTGATGTGGATTCAGTAACCAACTGTTTAGCTATAACCTAACAACTGCCAGTTATATATTGTTAAAAAATTGAATTATCTTATGTCAAAACATATAAGATTGCAACCGTTTATGTACAATTGAAAGCCCAATTTAGGAGCCTGCTTGCATCTATTAGTAAAGATATAGTGGAGATGTTGAATTAAATTGGAGTTCATTAGACCAGTGGTCTTTTTGTTTGCAACTTTATTAGCTTCCTACCATGGAAACAACATTTGGAGGAATGTTTAAATGATGAAGTTAGAGCAATCCTATTTTTTCAACCAACCTGTATTTCTCATACTTAACAAGTTTGAGATTAGCATTGCTTAAGTATTCAAAAGTCAGTTGACACTAAAATTGAATGTATTGCTTGTTTTTTTGTGCTATAGGAAGTACAAATATTAATCAAATTTATGCATGTGCTGTAGGAAGATGGGTGGTGATGAAGTAAGCATATTGAAATCACAATAATTTCTTTATTTTTAGACTTGATGCTAATTAAATTTTTTAGGTTGTTTAGGAAGAATGCAAAGAAGTTGACTCAACTACTGGTAAAGCTACTTATATATACTTTTGCTCAGTTGAAATTACAAGAAATTATCTCTTTTCTTTTAGTGAAATGGATAGGGCAAACTACAAAGGAGAACATCCATACTTTACACATCTCTTTCCTTTTTGGTATATTCCTTATTATTTCGAACGACGCACTTTTTATACATAGTTGTGGAATTAGATAATTTATGGAACTTACACGGAAATAAATATAACTAAATTGTACCCACAACGCTCCCAATGAATTAAAACATAGAAATTAACATTCCAACTCAAATTACGGCAATCTAAATTTATACTAATGGTTTACAACCTAACTATCATCAATCTAGAATAAAATCTTGTAGTCTTATGGATTGTCTAGATTAGGGTGTAAATACCATTTCTATTCCAAATACCTAACTTATAGAATATGTAAGCGAGATTTCAGTTGAATACGTTCTTCCTAAGCCTACAACTCCATGTATCTTACATATGCATAATAATTACATAAATCCAATGATATAAATTTCAACGCCATATATTTAAATCATATAATTTTCCACTCACCTTTCTAGATTTCCAACTAGCCCAAATCCGAAGTCACCCATTTAATTTGACTACTTATCCTTTCGAATCCAAAAATACGTATAACAAGATATATACATACCATTAGAATCATAGATCTGGAAAGTTATTTGGGTTAAGTGGAATATAGATATATAATTAGAAAATTTACTTTTATCCGAAGTATCGATTCACTCCTTCTCTTCTTCTCTTTTATTTCTGCTATTTTCCGATTATAATACATAATATAATATTTTATAATTAATAAAAATAGTGGAGAAGGGAAAATGGTAGAGTTCCCCTGCTTTGGTAAAAAAAATATAAGAATAAAAGTGAGGGGCTAGGCCTGTATTTATAAAATCTAGGCCATTCGGCCAAGGTTCAACACTAGCCGCTAGTAGTAGACCGGTAGACCGCTGCCCTATAGGCGATCGACCGGCCAATGAGGGGATCGACCGGTGGGGTTCATGTGATTATTACTATTATTATTATTCATTTCCTTTTGTTCCTTTTTTAATTATTTTCGTTCCGAAAACTTCAAACGCTAATAACTTCTTCGTTTGAACTCCGATCGCAAAACTCCAAATATAAAAATTGCTCAGAAAATCACCACGAACACAATGGTCCAATTTTCATGGCCAAATTCCGATGTTAGCTTAAATTTCATTTTTGAGTCTTAATAATTATTTATTAATTACAGTTAATTTTATAGGGTATTACAATGAGATTCTCTGCTAGACCTTCTAATAGGTTTTTTTTGTATACGAGTGCATGTTTTTGTATACGGGTGAACTTAGTTCTCTCAATAGTTCGGCCTCGGTGTTAATTTCTTGGATCTCATCCAAGTCTCAACTTTTCTGTTAATTCCTTTTGACAAAAATTCCTTTTCTAAAACGATAGCCTGTCGAGAAACAATAACCTTTTTTCCTCGGTATTGTAGAAAATATATCTCATCGAGTTTTTGAGATATCCTATAAATTTACACAATATCGATCTTACCTTTAGTTTATTCGGGCCAATGTTCGTAACGTATGTTGAACAACCTCACACCTTCAAATACTTGAGTTGGGGTTTCTTACCATACCATATCTCATATGGTATCTTAGGCATAGATTTAGTGGGAAATAAGTTCAACATATGTGTTGTAGTTTCTCGCACATATCCCCAATAGGATAGAGGTAACTCAACTTTACTATCATGGATCGAACCATATCTTATAGGATTCGGTTCCTTCGCTTTAACACACCATTATGTTGCGGAGTATACAGTGGAGTAACATGAGTATAATCCCATTTTTAAATACTGTAGGATTTCCTATCCAATGTATTCACCTCTTCGATCGGATCAAAAAATCTTAATCTTACGGTCTGTTTGGTTCTCTACTACATTTTTATACTAAACAAATTTCTCATAAACATGGATTTGTTCTTCATAAGGTACATATATCCTAGTCTCAAGAAATCATCAGTGAATATAACAAAGTAAGAACTATTATTCTTGGTGATTATAAGCATCGAACCACACACATCACTATGTACTAACCCTAACAGTTCATCAACTCTTTCATTGCTCCCAATGAAGAGATGATTGGTCATTTTACCTTTGAGACACGATTCACACATGTCTAATGATTTAAAATCAAGTAATGGGAGAAAACCTTCAGTTTTCATTTTGTTTAGTCGTTTCTCACTTATATGACCTAGCCTACAATGCCAAAGATAACTATCATTTATATTGTTAAAAGAGTTATTCACAGAACATACATAATTAATTTTGATCACATAAATGACATTTTCAAGAACACCATCACAGACTTTATTTCCATTCACAGGTCGACAGTATTCTCAAGTCAAGGGAACTGTGTAAATTAGCAACATTGATATTTTCTATTTAACCTTAGTTATATTAACCAATAGAAAACTACCAAGTGATCTATAATTATCCAATAGCTACCAGTATGTAACCCTTTGGTTCCCCCTAAAAGTCATGAGTAATGCACTATCCAATATTTGAAAAGCGTTACGTACCGTAGTCTCAACGGATGCGTCGATATCCAGTCTTGGTGCATCTTGACTGTGAATATTTAAAATAATGTGTTTATTATATTGTGATATAATATCCATGATTACAACTATTTGTAATTACTATCACAAACACACCATATACGAATTTTATGTTAAATGTTTAATTAATTAAATATTTTTTATTTAAAATGATGTTTTTATTATATTGGCAGATCTTAGGGTTTCTTCAGTCGCCTTACTTTCCCATCTTCGTCCCCTCTAATCTCCTCATCGCGACAGTTTATCCTCCACCATCTCTACTCTCTCCACCTCCTCTTTCTTCTACGTTGAATTAGCCCATGAGAAAAGGATTCTTTAAATCCCAAAATAGGCCATCGTGCTTCTTCGTGAAGGGTGCTCCGACGATGAGATCATGGAAAACATTCAAACCACCCTCGCTGATTAATCCTGACATCTACCACCACTGGCTAAGCCCCATGCACAGTCGCAGCCTAAGAATAAACAAACTAATCCAATTCCTGAAGCTATTCCATCCTCTCTGTATGGCCACGTCAATCTACCAGATTTTCTACTCAATATCATTCCTCATCCCACCTTAAACGATGCTGCATGTGTTGCTGCATCTCTAGATAATTATCGGTTTGCGTCCATGTCAATACCAAAATCTCATGATATAGCTCGTGCATCTCCTGATAATGCTATGTGCATTTATGGAATTGATGATTCTATTGTTGCACCTTTCTTTCTTTTCACCAATGCTCCAACCAATTCTCTTAATCAAATAGCAGCTCCACATCCAGTAGCTGGTCAGTCATCCTTGAGCAATGCGATCCATGTGCAACTTAGTATGTAGCATGAGTTTGCTATTTCAGACCCTCTTGTTGAAAATAGTGATGCTAGTCACAAAAATTGGGGTTTATTATTTTCAGCAAGCCAAAGAACGGTGGTAGGTACATATCTAAAAGCTTTAAAATATCTAGGAGTGTTTATGATATTCTTGTTCCTCATCTAGAAGTTATAATAGCGGGAGTTGAGTTTTGGAAATACACTCTTTTAGGTTTCTTTCTAGATGATGGTCTCCCTATAGTGTTTTTAAGAGAGTCTTAAGTAATCAATGGAGACTTAGGGGATCCTTAAAAATGCGCTATGATATGGATATGTATTTCTTTGACTTTGGAAATAAGGAAAAATGTCGTATGGTTTTGGAAGCAGATCCTTGTGTTATTGATGGTAAAATTTTTACAATCACTTGTTAGAGTCCCTCAGTTGATACAACCCGTTAGCATGTTATTTCCATTACAATCTAGGCTAAGTTCACTTGTATCCCCTCTTCCCTTCAATCTTTTGAGGGCCTATACTGGCTGGCTAGTAATATTGGTGAAATGACCTGTTTTAATGAAAATATTAAGTGTAGAGACCATCTTGAATATGATAGAGTGCTCATTGAGATCACCCTTGCTACGACCCTTTCTACAAAGTTATCTCTTGTTGTTTCTGGCAATAGAACCACCTATCTCAATCTCTTACTTATGGCAACCGTCGATTTTTATGCATTGCCAATCCTTTGGTCATACTATGTCCTCTTGTATTCATCTTCCAAACTCTGCTATGCCAGATCCAATTCCTCCCCTAATCTTAGAAAAGGTTCTGCTCTAGAAGCCTCCTTTCAAAAAATGGAAAGCTAAGGCTGCCCCTGCCTCTGTGAGGACCTCGCCATTGCCAACCTCACATATCCCTACTCCTGCTGCTCCGACACCTCCCACTATGCCAGATGCTTTCAACCTTTCCAAGCTTGATGCTTACCGTGCCACTGCTTTCTCCCGTGATATCTCTCCCAATGCTAAGCTCCCTAAAGATAGGCTTTTAGTTGACCTTTCTACTTGTACAAACAAGCACCCTCCTAGTTCGCACAATTAGGATGACCTTGATAATGGAATAGAGTATGGTATTGCTGATCCTTTTCCATAATAGATTGTTATTTTTTATGTCACTTAGTTTGGGGTTATTTTCATTTTGTTTGAGTGAGTTATAGCTCCTATGATATGTCTCTATGGTTATGGCCGTATTGTTTTGTGTGAGTTGTAGCTACACAGGTATTTCTACCAAGCACTTGTTTAATATTATTAATAAAAAGCTGCCAGGCCACTGCAAAATCAAATACCTTTTAATATACATATATACAGGAAAATCGACTGAAGGACAAAAAAACGTTGTTTTTAGAATGAAGGACGCGACAATTATTTTTACGTTATGAGGACACAAGCTTTATACTTTTGTCTGAAGGAAATTCTTTACAAAAAAAATTAGGTTGTTCTCAAATCAGCAGTACAGGCAGCAGCATCACAAGATCAGGCGGCGGCGGCGCAAGTGCAGGCGGTGGCACAAGCGCATGCGACGGTGGAGCAAGTGCAAAAGAAAGCAAAGCTCGCTCAGGCAAAGGCGGAGCTCGCCCAGGCAAAGGCGATGGACTATAGGTGGTGGAGACTACTTTGAACGTCTGCGGTGACTTAAGCGATGTCTTTGACGGCCGAGTTCAGATGAGCAGCAGTGGAGTGGAGGTTAAGGTTGCTGATGGTGCCAAAGGTAACGATGACAATTAAATGTGTTGAAATGAACTAAGAAAAAAAATGCTATATGAACTTATCATTATAATTCTATATGTGTAATGCATAATTGAACATTATATTCTATATTGTTGTTGTTATAGTTTATGCATTTATAATAGCATGATTGAATGTTCCTAAATTTCAAGGACCTGGAGTAAATTTTGTTTTAAGAATTTGCACAAGATGTAATTTTGATTAGATAAAATTACTCATATGTTTCACAAGATGATAAAATATGCATAAAACATAATGCATCAGTTGCTTGTTTATTGAGTTGTTTTATTTTGAATATTACAGATATCATAAATAAAATGGTAGTGTACTTCATAACTAAAATGCTATATTAAACTATCATTTTAAATATTCTAAACATGCTAGTGGACTTTGTAATTAAAATGCTACACTAAACTATTTTTTTCATATCATAAACATAATAGTGAACTTCATAATTAAAATGTTATATTAAACTATAGTTTTGCATATTATAAACATGATAATGGACTTGGTAATTAAAATGTTATATTAAAATATCATTTCGAATATTTTAAACATGATAGTGAACTTCATAACTAAAATGCTATATTAAACTATTTTAGCTATCATTCGCCATATTCAATACGTTCTAATGCACTTTAAAAATAGAAATGATAATTTTACTTATCATTCTGGCACATTCGATATATTGTGATTCACTTTTAAAATACAAATGATATTTTTAACTATCATTCGACACATTCCATTCAATTTGATACATTGTAATGCACTAATTTAAAAATACAAATGATAGATTGGTTCCATATGTACCCGATTAAGATTGACATCCGGTTAGCTTTTGCTTTCATACGTACCTGATTAGGTTTGACACCCGATTATCTTTTGAATCCATACATACCCGATTAGGATTGACATCCTGTTAGCTTTTGCTTCCATACGTACTCGATTAGGCTAGGCATCCAATTAACTTTTGCACTCGATGGTACACTTAGTTAAACAATATATCTCAAGTATAGATTGGTTTCATATGTACCCGATTAGACTTTGCATTCAGTTAGCTTTTACATCCATACATAACCGATTAGGCTTGGCATTCAGTTAGCTTTTACATTCGATGGTACGCTCGGTTAAACAATATAACTCTAGTATAGATTGGTTTCATATGTACCCGATTGGGCTTGACATCTGGTTAGCTTTTGCATCCATACGTCCTCGAGTAGGCTTGGTATCCTGTTAGCTTTTGCATCCATACGTACCGATTAGGCTTGGCATCCGATTAGCTTTTGCATTCAATGGTACGCTCGGTTAAACAATATATCTCGGGTATAGATTGGTTTCATATGTACCCGATTAGGCTTGGCATTCGGTTAGCTTTTGAAGCAATATGTACCCGATTAGGCTTGGCATTCGGTTAGCTTTTGAAGCAATACATACCCGATTAGGCTTGGCATTTGATTAGCTCTTGCATCCGTACATACCCAATTAGGCTTAGCATCCAGTTAGCTTTTGCATCCATACGTACCCGATTAGGCTTGGCATCCGATTTGCTTTTGCATTCGATGGTACACTCGATTAAACAATATATCTTGGGTATAGATCGATTCCATGTATACTCAATTAAGTTTGGCATTCGGTTAGCTTTTACATCCATAGGTACCTAATTAGGTTTGGTATCTAGTTAGCTTTTGCATTCATACGTACACATGATACTAAACTTCATAACTATAATGCTACATTAAACTATCATTTTGCATATTATAAACATGCTTTTGGACTTTGTAATTGAAATGGTACATTAAAATATCTTTTTGCATATTGTAAACATGACAGTGGACTTCATAACTCAAATGCTATGTTAAACTATCATTTTGCATACCTTAAATATGCCAGTGGACTTTATAATTAAAATGATACATTCAATTTCATTTTGCATATTTTAATCATGATATTGGACTTCATAACGCTAATGTTACATTAAACTATCATTTTTCATATTGTAAACATGATATTGGACTTCATTAACTGAAATGCTATGTTAAACTATCAATTTGTATAACTTAAACATGCCAGTGGACTTTGTGATTAAAATGCTACATTAAATCTCATTTTGCATATTGTAACTTTGATATTGGACTTCACAACTAAAATTCCATACCAAAGTATCATTTTGCATATTTTAAACATGATAGTGGACTTAATAACTCAAATGCTACATTAAAATATCACTTTGCATATCATAAACATGGTAGCAAATTTTTTGATTGAAATGTTACATTAAATCCCATTTTGCATATTGTAACGATGGTATTGGACTTCATAACTAAAATTCTACATTAAATTATCATTTTTCCTATTTTAAACATGATAGTGGACTTCATAACTCAAATGCTATATTAAACTATCATTTTGCATATCATAAACTTGGTGATGGACTTTGTGATTAAAATGTTACATTAAAAATACATATGTTATATGCAATTATCATTTTGCATATTATATTCATGGTAGTTCTCCTTATGAATACTTATTTCGTTTTGTATATTCTATTCATACTAGTTCACTTTAAATATACTTATGCTAAATTCAAGTTCAATTTGCATATTTTTTCATCCTTGTTCAATTGAAATATGCTTATGCTATATCCAAATATCATTTTGCATAGTCATATAATGGTACTATATTTTAAAAGTATAAATGATATATTAGTCTATCATTTAGCATATTAGACACAGTCTATTGTGTTTCAAATATAGAAATGCTATAGCTAAATATCATTCGACTTGTGGTTAAAACTTTTTGACTTTCTTCTTCTTCTGTGGTCTACTTCTCCATTTATTTCTCACATCTAGATTTAGTGGCACTCGACTTCAATTTTCACGAAATTACTAATTTACGTCTGGATTGGAGTGTCGAATTAGGTTTTTTTAATTTTGGAAAGGACGGCAGGAGCTTGGACGATGGCGGCAGCTTGGACGATGGCGGCTACGACAGGCTTCAAACGATGGAGGAAACGGTTGAAGTCGGTTGAATAAAACACGCTACTATCCTTGCGCCTAAATTTTAAAGTTCCGTCCTAGATTTAAAAATTAGCATAAAGTTTTTCCTTTAAACTAATTACCTCATATATATATAACAAAAAGAAAATACCTTTATTATGAATGAGAATTTATTACAGAGTTAATTGATTTACAATAAATTATAGAATTGCCCATAAGATATACCCCTAACTCTATCACAATTTCCAACACACTAAACCTTAAGTATGATATGAAACCTGCAATAAAAAATTAATGTGGACAGAACCCAACTTAAAATATGTAGTTCCTATTTTCATTTCCAACAAAATCACTAGAGTGGAAACCACAATATGGATACCAATTAATGGAATAATTTGTGCGATACAGCTATTAATTAGGGTTGTTAATGGATACCCGAAAAATCCGAAATCCTTTCGCATCCTCATCCAAAAACCGAATAAATATCTGATATTCGGAAAAACAGATGCGAATGCGGATACAAAGACATCCGCATCCGAAAATTATCCGTTCGGTTATTGTAAAGATTATAGTTCAAATTATGTGTATTTTAGTATAGTGAAGGATGTTTGTTTATTATTTTATTATGTTGACAGTTTATATTATATGCACTTAATGCTTTTTAACTGCTCAAAACTATTTATTATTGTCATATTTGATAATTTTTAACACTTTTATAATCAACGGGATTGAAAATTATTTATGTTAAACTAAACTTTCCTTTTTATAATTCTTGATTTATCGGTCATTAGCGGATAGGATAATTATCCGATATCCGTCCGTATTCGCGGATGCGGATATCCGATATCCGTCCGTATCCGCGGATGCGGATATCCGATATCCGAAAATGATTTCGAATGCGGATGCGGATAAGGCACTATCCGCATCCGAAAGCATCCATTGACATGCCTACTATTAATGAAATTGTATAAATGCAAACAGAATACAAAAGCTTGACAATGTGCTAAACTACTATTGCATATGTAATTTTAAACAATATCTCAATCTCAACTATTAGTCATCTTTCACTTGTAGAAAAGAAGACCCACCAACCAAATATAGAAAATAACACTCACCGATCAAATGGAAGTGAAGACCCACCTATCGAACACATGTAGAAAAAGGAACTTCAGCAACTATAAATTAGAGTACTCCATTGGCTTCGACATACATCAATTCCAAATCTAAGAGGATAAATCTTAGTTAAAGGCTTAAGGAAAGGAGAAAACACTTTTGAGAGAGTTCAGAGAGGAAGAGTCTTAGATGTAGTTAGGGTCAGGGTTGTGAGCTCTGATAGTTTATAAACACTTTGTATACCTTTCTCCCACTTAGTCAAAGATCTATGATAGTTTGGAGACATTGGAAAAATGAGCTAAACTCCGTTATTGATTATATATGTCTAATTATTCCACGTTTATTTTGGTTTTTCATAAACATGATTATCAGGGAATTTGCATAATTTCCCAAAAATTGGTATTAGAGCCATAAATTTTTAGAAAGAAAGTCAGGCTTGATTGGGAGCGATGGCTACATATGAAGAAAAGGTGAAAATTGAGAAGTTTGATGGCATGGACTTCAGCTATTAGAAAATGTGGATTGAAGATTATCTATACTAGAAAAAAGCTTTATCAACCTCTAATAGAAAAGAAACCAGCGAATATGAAGGATGATGAATGGGCTCTTCTCAACAAACAATCCCTTAGAGTAATCTGATTGGCATTATCTTGCAATTTTTCTATTAACATAGCATAGGAAAAGACCACAGCTGGTCTTACGGTAGCTCTCTCCAATATGTGTGAGAAGGATCAGCAACTAACAAAGTTCACTTGATGAAGTGATTGTTTAATTTGCAAATGGTAGAAGGCACATCGATAGCTCAACATCTTAACGAACCTAATAAAGTTACAAAGTAACAACCTTGCTTTCTACACTATATAAATAAATAAATTTAATTAAATAAAAATATTCGAATTCGATTTTTTGATAACTATTATTTGAAAATCTTATATATTTGAAGTCCATTTCATAAAAGATTTTGTTTCAATAAATTGAATTAAATTTATGAATTCTTTTAAAATAATAAATTGAAATGATAAATTATTTTAATTGAATACAAAATATTTTATAAGTGTAAATAATTATTTGTGACTAAAATAGTAGAGAATTAATAAGCGGGTATCGAATTAAATGATATTGGGCAGTTATCGAAATATAATTTATGGAGTGAAGTGTTATTAATTTAAGATAAATTGAGATTTAATTAAAAATAAATAAAAAGCAACTTAAAAGAAAAATAATTTAACCCGCCGTTCGTAGCTCGGTTGGTTTGGGAGCTGGGAGATGGGAACCAAAGGACTGTGCCCGGGCAGGTTCGAATCCCAGCGCCAAACCATCAGTGGGAGTTTCAACGTTAAGCATCCGTGTGCGACGACTAAATAAAAGCGGGGTAGACACACGGTGTGGGGTTTACTTAAGTGAGTATCAATGAATACCATGATCTTAAAGGTTCCCCATGATCTCAAAAAAAAATTAGACAAGCCGAAAAAAATCAACAAGCTCAGCCCACTAAAACCCTTTTTCTTCATTTACAAGTCGATCCTCGCTTCTGGAAAAACCGACTTTAGAAACCCCTTATGTGAAATTTTTCCCAACCCTAATTTCATCTGCGGTTATCAAAAAAAAAATTATTGCGTTTACCAGGCATGCGATCGAGCAGGCGACGAAGGAGATAGCAACACCGACGACTAATAGAGGGAAAGCGAGCGAGCGTGACAGCAACATGCAGAGGATGGAAGGCAATATTATCGGTGGTGAAATCAATGGCGCGACTTGGTCACACGTGCGATTTTGGTTGCGATGATAGGAGGTAGGCGGTGCGATTTTGGTTGCGTGGAGGATTGGAACAGGCAATGGTGATGTTGCGACCAAGGGTTGATGGCTGGAGGTAGCATTGGAGTTGCATGCGACCCGGACAAAGGCGCAATGATGGCACTAACGGGATGATTGCATACATTAGAGGACAGTGGTAGTCGGCTGATATCAGTGGCTTTTTTGGGGCTTGGCCTAGTGCAGTCAAAGCAATTCACGAAAATTAAAACACCGAAGTCATAGGAACTGACTCAAAGCAATTCACAAAAATTTGAACTCATGAAGAGTACAATGAACAAGTCAAGACCGAAATAAACGAAGCAAATTCAAAGTCATGGAGCAACACGTATGGATGAACGAGTCAGAATAAATCACAAGCGCTCAAGCAAAATTGAATGGACAAGTGCAAATCATGAAGAATTCAAAAGAAAATATATGAACGTAAATATAGGGTGTTTGATCCCTATATAACCCAAAATCATCATCGGTAGTGACTCATTCGAGTTCAAATAAATCAGAGAGCAAGCATCATCCAGAACTTGAATCAAGTCGAGTATAAGTATAAATCGAAAAAGGGAAAACACATACTAATACAAAACACGAATCATACTCGACAATTGAAGCAGCCGCAAGCTTATTAAAGCCAAAGATTCAATTGAAGAAGCACTCGAAGAAAATTGAAGAACGAAACAATATCAGCAATCAATTCGAACAAAGCGGCGGCTTCATCACAAAACCCTAAATTTCGAAGAGGAACGAAGAAACAGAACGACCAGAGGATACGAATTGAAGAAAACAAAAGCGGAGACGTCCTTATTTTTTTTTCTTACATTATAAAGTGGGCCGGTTGCTTATTTTTGGGCTTAGCAATTAAAATATTAGGGTTTTGTTATTTTATTTTTAGTCTTATTTTATTTTGTAATCTCTATTTTAAATTGTGTAAATTCTAGTCGTGTGACTAGGGACAAACTACAGTGCGTAGTTTGAGAATTCACAACTCAGTGGCTGAGTGGTGGCAGAGTTTTGAGCATAGAGTTAGGTTAGTCATTAGCGGGTGTAGCAAGTTTACGTGTGTAAGCGTCTGACTACTTAATTTCTAGTAGAAACCTTAGGGCAGCACGTAGGCAAGGTTTTGCCGAAGCTGGGTAAATTTGTGTTGTTTTATTTTTGCTTTTATTATTCTGCTATTATCTGTGCTGCAATTATTATATATATTTCCGCATTAATTTTTATTATTATTAGTATCACCCTATTCACCCCCCCTCTAGGGTGAAATCGATTCTTCAAGTGGTATCGGAGCTAGGAACAAGAACCAATTTTTTAATTAAAAATTTGATTTTTTTTTAAATGGCTTCCTTTAATAATGCTTTTGCTGAGGGTCAGTCCATAATTAGGCCACCAATGTTCAATGGTGAATACGCATATTGGAAAAATAGAATGAAATTTTTTCTGAAATCCATAGATGCTTGGAATATTGTTGAAACGGGATATAGGACACCAACAATTATGGTATATAATCAAGAAATAGAAAAACCTATGGATCAATGGACAAATTCTGAAATTAAACTGCTAACTGCTAATACCAAGGCTATGAACTCTATTATTTGCACATTAGACCAAATTGAATTTAATCGTGTTTCACACTGTTTAACTTCGCAGGAAATCTGGCACACACTTGAAGTAGTTCATGAAGGAACCTCCCAAATCAAAGAATCTCGTCTTGTCAAATTTAGTCATGAATACAATGAAAAAGTAAATCAGTGCTTCTCAGGAGAAACAAATGACAGTGAAATTGAAGAACCAAGCGAGGTGTGTTGGCTGGCTAAGGAACAACAAGAATGGTATCTAGATTCCGGTTGCTCCAGGCACATGACGGGCGACAAATCAATGTTTCTTAGCCTAGAAAAGCACAAAGGTGGGAGAGTCACAATGGGAAACAACGATAAATGCAAAATTATCGGTAAAGGTAAAGTAGGTAATGTTACGTTTACCTTAAACGACGTATTATATGTTGAAAATCTACACCATAATCTGATCTCAATTAGCCAGTTATGTGATAAGGAAAAGAATGTTGTTTTTGATTCTAACTTGTGCAAAATTGTTGACCAATCATCAAAAGAAACCTTATTTTCAGGTAAGAGGAAAGGTAATATATACTCTCTATCTTTTGATGATCTCACTCTTTCAAAATGTTTGGTAGCTAAGGATGTGGAAGTAAATTTATGGCATAGACGATTAGAACATGCTAGCATGCATCTGTTAAACAAATTAAAAGAAAAGATTTTGTAAGAGGTTTGCCATCACATGATTTCAAAACAGAAACTTTATGTAAAGTATGTACTATGGGAAAACTTAAAAAATCATCGTTCCATGCCAAGAACAATGTAAGCACTTCTAGAGTCCTTGCACTAGTTGATATGGATTTGTTTGGACCTAACGATATTGCAAGTCTAGGTGGTAAGAAATATTGTTTTGTATTGGTTGATGATTACTCTAGATACACGTGGGTATACTTCTTAGCTAAAAAATCAAAAACTTTCTCTTACTTCACTAAATTCACAAAATTAGTTCAAAATGAAAAGGAAGTTTCTATTATTTCACTAAGAAGTGATCATGGTGGAGAATTTTAAAATTATGAATTTGAAAATTATTGTGATGAAAATGGATTTAAACATGAATTCTATGCCCCACGTACTCCACAACAAAATGTAGTAGTCGAGAGAAAGAATCGAACCTTACAAGAGCTGGCTGGATCTATGATAAACGAGTATGAACTACCCTTGTCTTTTTGGGCAGAGGTAGTAAATACAGCTTGTTATGTAATGAATAGAGTCATGATTAGGCCGATTCTTAAGAAAACACCATATGAACTATGGTTCGACAAAAAGCCAAACATTGCATATTTCAAGGTTTTTGGATGTCCGTGTTTTATTCTTAATACAGGTGATCAACTGGGAAAATTTGAGCCAAAAGCTGACGAAGGCATGTTCATGGGATACTCGTCCAGAAGCAAAGCCTATAGAGTATACAACAAAAGGACGAGAACAATCATGGAGTCAATCAATGTGAAATTTGATGAAGGTATTGATGATCAAAACAAGGAAACAATCAAAAGCAATGTTGAAGAGGAGAACAAAAAAATGAAAATGAAAAACCAAAAGAAACTACAACCATGAAAGAAGTCCAAAGAAATCTGGATCCAGAGAGATTGAAATTCAAAGCAGATCATCCTCCAGAATTGGTAATAGGAAATCCTATCCCAGGTATTCAAACTCATTCCTCCTTTAGAAATTTGTGTGATTTGTGTCTATATAGTGGATTTATTTCAGAAATTGAACCCAAAGACATAGATACAGATCTTAATGATGAAAATTGGTTTATGGCTATGCAAGAAGAGCTAAATCAATTTGAGCGAAATGATGTTTGGACTCTAGCACCTAGACCTAATGATTATCCAGTCGTAGGAACAAAATGGATTTTTAAAAATAAATTTGATGAATCTGGAAATGTGATTAGGAATAAAGCTAGGTTAGTTGCTAAAGGTTATAATCAAATTGAAGGAATTGATTTTGATGAAACTTTTGCACCAGTAGCAAGACTAGAATCCATTAGGATATTGTTAGCTTTTGCTTGCTATAAAGGATTTGAACTAAGACAAATTGATATTAAAAGTGCTTTTCTTAACGGAATTTTGAAAGAAGATGTATTTGTTGAACAACTAGAAGGTTTTGAAAGTCATGAATACCCTAACCATGTATATGAACTTAAGAAAGCACTATATGGACTAAAACAAGCCCCTAGAGCTTGGTATGAATGTCTTAGCACTTATCTCCTTGAAAATGGGTTCAAAAAGGGCTGTGTAGACACCACATTATTTCTATTGCATGAAAATAATGGTCTTTTGATTGTTCAAATATATGTTGATGACATTATTTATGGTGCCACTAACAACTTATTGTATGAGAAATTTGAAAAAGTCATGCAGGAGAAGCTTGAAATGAGCTTGGTTGGAGAGTTAAAATTCTTTTTAGGGTTTCAAATCAAACAAAGTGATAAAGGTACATTCATCTCTCAAACAAAATATATTAGAGAACTTGTCAACAAATTTGAATTGAAAGATGCTAAACCTGCAAAAAAACCCCATGAGCACAACTATTAAACTTGACAAGGATGAAAAACGTAAGGCAGTTGATCAAAAGAAATATCGAGGTATTATTGGATCACTTCTTTATCTTACTGCTTCTAGACCTGACATTATGTTCGCTGTTTGTTTATATGCACGGTTTTAATCAAATCCAAAAGAATCTCATTTAAAAGCTGTAAAAAGGATTTTTAGATATTTGTTGCACACCCCACAGTTTGGTATATGGTTTCCAACTAATGACAACATTGAGTTAAAAGGATATTCAGATGCGGATTATGCTGGTAGTCTAGTTGATAGAAAAAGTACTGGTGGAACGTGTTTTATGTTGGGACATTCATTAGTTGCATGGGCAAGTCGAAAACAAAATTGTATTGCATTATCTACCACTGAGGCAGAGTATATTGCTCTAAGTGGTTGCTCTACTCAAATTTTATGAATGATACAAACTTTGTAAGACTATGGCCAAAATTTTAAACGAGTCGCACTAATGTGTGATAGCAAAAGTGCAATTGATCTCACAAATAATCATGTACATCACTCACGGACAAACCATATAGATGTTAAACATCATTTCATTAGAGATCATATTTCCAAAGAAAATATCTGCATAAATTTCATTTCAACTGATTCTCAATTGGCAGACATTTTTACAAAACCCCTTCCTGAAAATAGTTTTTGTTGACTTCGTCTCAGTTTAGGCATTTTAGAAATTTGATTTTATATTTTAGATTTTGATCTTAAATGCCTATGTTAACTAATCTGACTCCCTAATGATTATCAAAAGATAAATAGTGACTGAAATATAAATGATGAGTGTTGATATTAATCATATATTATGGCTTGAGACAGTATATGTAGTAAATTTCTTTAAAAATTTAAACAAAATTTGTAATAACTTTGATTGGTAAAAATTCCATGATCATCTCTATTTCTATCATATTTCTAACGACCATCACTCATCAAAATCCAAAATAGTATGTCAAAATGTGGTATTTTAAACAGGAAATTAGTCGTTTTTTTAATTAGCAATAAAAAAATCCAAAGTATTCACTCTCATTTAAAAGTCCTCACGATTATGCATGGATGAATTACTTGTAATATTTGATTATGTGCTTTCATGCTCATTTAAAGTCCTCATGGTTATGCATGTATGGAACACATATCAAAATTAATTATTAAATAGACGAGTTGATTCTAATCCCATTTAAAAGTCCTCACGGTTATGCGTGGTTAGAAGATGCTTGAAATTCATTTTTTTGAAAATAAAAAATTAGGAATACTACTAATCTCATTTAAAAGTCCTAACGGTTATGCATGGTTAGTAAGTATTCAAATTCCTGATATAAATATACCACAAATAGACACAACTATATGGTTTTATATGCCGACATCACCCTTATCACTTTAAAGTGGAATATGCGCCTAACAGAGTATTTATGATTTTTGTTTGATTTTTTATTGAAATTTAATATTTATACTCGATTGGGTATTAATGTTGTATTAATTTCTATTGAAAGGGAATGTGGATTAAGGATCTTAAGGCTAATTTAACACTAGAGGGGGGTGAATAGTGTTTAATGGATTCTAAGACTTATATGGACTAAATTAAAATTATGACACAAACAAATGCAGAACTTAATCACAGAACAATCACAGAATCAAACACAGATGCAGAAAGTAAATAAAAAGCAGTAAAAGAAAAGAACACACCGGATTTTATACTGGTGCGGAGTTACCCTACGTCCATTCCTGCACCAAGGCAAACACCTCATATAGATTTTTATTATACCAATGTCGAGATTACAATCCTCGATTTCTAAAGGCCTTGAGGTACCCTCCTATCTTCGAGTCCGAGGCAAACTCTCTTGATTTACGGGACACAAGATCACCCAATTGATTTCCAGGCACAACCATACCTTATAGAGAGACTCGATAAACTTTTGATTACAATTTGATCCTATAACTCTGAATAGCACTTTGATCTTTGAGAGAGGGCACAGAATCAAACAAGAATGAGATTCTAATTTGATTCACTTGAGAATTTTGCAGAATTTCGACACAATCTTAAAAATATGAAAATTTTAGAATATGGATTTGTGGAGAAGAAGGAGTGAAGAAAATAGTTAGTTAAAAAATTTGTTTGTGAAGGCTATTTATAGACCAGTAACAGTCATAACCATTCGTGAAGATATTTAAACGAATAGACACTTCTTTTGAAAATTGAAACTTTTGAATTTAACGACCACCATGTCGACATGGGGTATCCCATGATGTCAACATCCCTTAGTTAAAAACAATGTAAAATTTGTTTTGAAAATGGTATTGAAAGGAAAACAAGATGAAATGATTCTAGAGTAAAATAAACTAATTTTCCTATGTTTTAAAATAAAGAAGAGTATAAAATATATTTTTAGAATGTATATATAAATTTGATTTTAAATCTCAAGTGTATATATATTATAAAAGAATATTTAATAATCAGAAGATAGTTTTAAAAACAAACGAAGCTTAAAACAAGAGTTTATTTAAAAACAAAAACAAAGAATATTTTAAGGCTAAAACATCTTTTTGAAAATCATTTGTAAAGATAATTTTTAAGGCTAAAACATTTTGAAAAGCAGTTTTGAAAATCATTTTGAAAAACCATTTTGAAGTAGTTTTGCAAGCTTCTTCCTGCAAAATATCTCATCACATCAGGACTCGAGAACTTGTACAAAACAAGGATGTTCGTGGGTTTGTAAGCCACTTGTTGTAGGTTTGTTAGCTACTTGTCGTGGGTTTGTAAGCCACTAAGAAGATAGAAATGGGTTCCATCCCAAATGAAATTTGGAATGAAGATTTCCGTGCTATTATGAAGTTTTAACAAAAACTAGACACTTATCTTGAAATCTTGATCTTGATACTCTAGAGTCTTCAATCTTGATATCTCCATTCTAAATCTTGAGTCTTGAGTCTTTATACTGATCAGTCTTCAGTAATCAATACCTGCATAGTTCCTGCATATACATATCTATCTAGACAATAGTGTTAGTATATATATTTTATAATAAGATAAGTTAAAAAGGTTGTTGTCATCAAAACCAACATCTCAGTTCCTAACAATATCCCCCTTTTTGATGATGACAACCTGTATTTATAAAATATACTTACCATACCATAACTCCTATCATAACTCCCCCTTACTCCATGACTCCCCCTTACTCCAATCATAACTCCCCCTTACTCCAAGTCAACTATTATTTTATAACTTCTCCCCCTTTGTCATCAACAAAAACTTCTTACTAATAAATTCCCTGAACTTGATATAAGATAATCAACCATAATACAATAGATTAATCCATATATAAGTCTAATAAGTGCTCAGTGTGATCATAAGTATGAAATGCGGTCATAAATGTGAAATGTGAAATGTGATCATGAGTGTGATCATAAGTGTAATCCAGAAGTAAATCAATCATCATCCAATCATATTTACAGTAATTATTCAATCCAATCATATATACAAACCACACCAAATGTTTTAAATAAGTCAAGTCAATCAAGTTTAAAACACACCAATCAAATCAAACAAATAACATATAGAATGACTAGACATTCCTTGGTGCTTCCACCCATCCATCTTCTCCAAAGATAGGGTCTGGTTTGATGGCATCCCATTCTTCTTTATCTTTGTCGAGAGTGACTAGTGGATTTCCTTCGAGATCGTCCTTGTTAAAGGCTGAGATCATCCAACAAAGGACGTCGAAATGTCTCTCTTGCTCCTTGAACATATGCATTTGACTCAATTCTAAGTGGCGCTGATTAAGAAGTATGAATGTAAGGATATTCTTGAAGGAAGTGAGAGTTTCCTCAAGATTATCACTTAGATTCTTAATCGGAGAAGCCATAATTCAAGAAATATGAAGAAATACGAAAGAGAGTGATTAGAAATGAAGTTTGATAATTTATTATGGAAGAAACAGGTATAAATAGGGGTAGAAAGTCGTTTAAAATGAATAGACACGAGTTAGCTACATGAAATTAAAATTTGAAAGTGTAACTACTTTCTGCTCGTTGTATGTCGACATGGGGGGATGGGGGATGTCGACATGCCTCTGCCTAAAGTGACACTTTGCTTTGTTTTGAATATTATGAACAAATCTACGCAACTAAAATTTGTATAATATAAAAACAAGCAATTACAAAGACAAGTGAAGTTGAATAATAGGAAATAAAAGATTTCATTAATGATTCTAGTCAACATTACATAAAATAATATAATATTAACTAAAATAAAGGAAAATACATGGATAGAACTTGAAGCAAGATAACATGAACTAAAACTAATTAGATGAAGATGAAGAAGATGATAGTCCAAGCTTTCTACTAACTTTCTGAAAAACTTGTTGATTTTAGTGGAAACCTTATCCATTTTCTTACTCATTGACCTCTTGAGTGTCTTTTGATTTTCCACTATAATTCTTTGATTATTGAGAATGGTCTTATTGGATGGATTAGCGGGATTAGTAGGATATTCAATACTCTCTAAGGAAGTTTCTTGATCTTCCTCTTCCTCCTCTTCAATTTCCATTCCTTCCTCTTCCTCTTCTTCTTCCTCCATTTCTTCCACCTCTTCGTGAGCAAGCCTTTCTTCCTTTTCTGTAAGTGTTTCATATGGTTGAAACACTAATGGAATTTGCATAAGGGAAATGTTTCCATGGTTGAACACTTTTCTAGTTATAAATTCTTCCCTTTTGAAATCAACTCCAAAGTAATTAAAAATCCGAGTGAGATAAACTCCATGATATAATGTGTTTTCACCCATAGTAAAATTCTTTGGCCTTAGCTCATCCAAAATAACTTGAGCCCAATTGATATCATAATTTCCAAAAATTGCAAAAAAGCTTTGCAAACTTTCAAAGTTGGGTTGTTGTAGTTTCCCGATCTTAGTATAAGGGTGTGTTGGATAAGAAGGTTAACAATTCTTGCTTTTGGACGAAAATAACGATTTTTGAATTCAAAATTGTCATCCCCTTCAAAGATGTGATGAAATGTCTCTCGATCATTTTCATTTATTTGAAATTTCGAGAGATTCATTTCGGTATACTTGCATCCCAAAATATTTCCTAAAATTTCACAATCCAAAACTATTTGTGTTCCTTTAACACTACTCCAAATTTGTCCATCTTTCCCATCATAAAATTCACGATTTAAATTCACATAAAACATCTTAACGAGATTTGTATAACATAAAAAATCATTTTGTTTGTTATCTACTACACTAAGAATAGAACATTGTTGAAAAAGATTTTCAATTTCATAAGAAGGAAAATCTTCAAAAATAGCAAATTTCCCCGTATGAATTTTACCAGAGTCTACATAGTTGATGTAAGCTTTGATAGCTTTCGGGTCATTAAAAAAAAGTTTTTGATAGCTTTTGAAAGCCTAATGGTGTTAAGAGTGCTTGAAGAGGACATTGAAGAAGTTTGAGAGGAGTTGAAGATAATGAAGATAAATTTGAAATTTGAAATAAAAGTGAAAAGTGATGATAAGGAGAGTGAATTAAATAGAGATTCTATTGACATGTTCTCTGGTCAAGAGGCATCTTTCCAGGGCATTGAAGTTGGTGAAAAGGTGGAGGGAAATTCAAAAGTTTGAATTCAAATTTTGAAATCAAATTTCTAAGGGGCATGTCGACATGGGGTATCCAGGTATGTCGACATGTGCCTATTGAATCAAAGGACAAGTGTCTATTCCTAATTTCTAATAAATGTATATATTATATCCTATATTCTACTTATATAATTCCTGTGACAACATTAAATATAATAATACTTAAATATTAATAATTTAATATTTAAAATATTATTAAAATAATATTATTTTTGAATTTAAAATTCAAATTTCAAGGGATAAATTTAAATTTAAAATTCAAGGAATCTAAAAAAATCAAGCAAACAAACAAGCATCCATTCAAACAAGAAAATTTAAAAATAATGTAAATGCGAACCTATTTTTAAATCCATACTCCCATCGTCGTCTGATTCATGAATAGCAGTGAAACACAGATTTGAATTATCCGTCTTCTTTTCATCGTCACTGGATGATGAGTCTGAGTCATCAAGAGTTGTTGTGTATGCTTTCTTACTTTTCCTTGATGAATCATTGTTTGGAGGGAACAACTGTTTATCTGGATACGAACAATCTTTCCTATGATGCCCGACTTTATTGCAATTGTAGCATCTATCATTGTTGACGTTCTCCGTATTATTTCTGGAATTCCTTTGATCATTTCTTTTGTAATTATTCATTTTTCTATATTTAAGGAATTTCCGGAAGTTTCTTGTCATGAAAGCAATCTCCTCATCACTGTCTGGTTCCAAATCTTCAGTTGTTGCATTGAATGCTAATGACTTCTTTTCTGTAGCCTTGTTTTCTATTCTTCCTTACAGTTGAACTTCATAAGACATTAGATTCCCAATCAATTCTTCTATTTTCATTAGACTGATATCATTTTCTTCTTCGATTGCAAGTGTCTTTTGATCCCATTCTGGAGTGAGTGAATTTAGAATTTTTCTGACTTGGTCTTCCTCCGAAAAGCTTTTTCCTAGTGCAATTAGTGAATGAACAATATCTTGAAATCGACAATACATGTCGGAAATGGACTCATTTGCATGCATTTTAAACAGTTGAAACTGATTAGTTAATATGGAAATTTTAGTCTGTTTAACTTTGCTTGTTCCTTCATGAGTAACTTGTAAAGTTTTCCAGATTTCAAATGCAGACTTACAAACAGACACTCTATTAAACTCATTCCTATCCAGTGAACAAAATAATATATTCATGGCCTTTGAGTTATTTTGTGCAACACCCTTTTGCTCAGCAGTCCACTGGGCAAACTCGGTAGTTGGTTCAACATACTAAGTTTGTGTGATATTCCAAGTGTCTAATCCTACTGATTATAAATAAATTTTCATTCCACAAGCCTAATATGCATAATTACTGCCATTGAAAAATGGTGGTCTGACAGTAGACTGACCTTCTACAAATGAACTAGTGTTAGTGTTAACAGAACTAGTGCCAGAGTTGACATTACCAGTGTTGGTAGCCATTAAAACAATTTTCAAGTTTCAGATTATGAAAACTATGAAAACCAACGCTCTGATACCAATTGAAAGGGAATGCGGATTAAGGATCTTAAGGCTAATTTAACACCAGTGGGGGGGTGAATAGTGTTTAATGGATTCTAAGACTTATATGGACTAAATTAAAATTATGACACAAACAAATGCAGAACTTAATCACAGAACAATCACAGAATCAAACACAGATGCAGAAAGTAAATAAAAAGCAGTAAAAGGCCGAAAGAACACACCGGATTTTATACTGGTTCGGAGTTACCCTACGTCCAGTCCTGCACCAAGGCAAACACCTTGTACAGATTTTTATTATACCAATGTCGAGATTACAATCCTCAATTTCTAAAGGCCTTGAGGTACCCTTCTGTCTCCGAGTCCGAGGCAAACTCTCTTGATTTACGGGACACAAGATCACCCAATTGATTTCCAGGCACAACCACACCTTATAGAGAGACTCAATAAACTTTTGATTACAAATTGATCATATAACTCTGAATAGCACTTTGATCTTCGAGAGAGGGCAGAGAATCAAACAAGAATGAGATTCTAATTTGATTCACTTGAGAATTCGGCAGAATTTCGGCACGATCTTAAATATATGAAAATTTTAGAATATGGATTTGTGGAGAAGAAGGAGTGAAGAAAATAAGAAAATAGTTAGTTAAAATATTCGTTTGTGAAGGCTGTTTATAGACCAGTAACGGTCATAACCATTCGTGAAGAGATTTAAACAAATAGACACTTCTTTTGAAAATTGAAACTTTTGAATTTAACGGCCACCATGTCGACATGGGGTATCCCATGATGTCGACATCCCTTAGTTAAAAACAATGTAAAATTTGTTTTGAAAATGGTATTGAAAGGAAAACAAGATGAAATGATTCTGGAGTAAAATTAACTAATTTTCCTATGTTTTAAAATGAAGAAGAGTAGAAAAATATATTTTTAGAATGTATATATAAATTTGATTTTAAATCTCAAGTATATATATATATATTATAAAAGAATATTTAAAAATCAGAAGACAGTTTTAAAAACAAACGAAGTTTAAAACAAGAGTTTATTTAAAAACAAAAACAAAGAATATTTTAAGGCTAAAACATCTTTTTGAAAATCATTTGAAAAGATAATTTTTAAGGCTAAAACATTTTGAAAAGCAGTTTTGAAAATCATTTTGAAAAACCATTTTGAAGTAGTTTTGCAAGCTTCTTTCTGCAGAATATCTCATCACATCAGGACTCAAGAACTTGTACAAAACTAGGATGTTCATGGGTTTGTAAGCCACTTGTCGTAGGTTTGAAAGCCACTTGTCGTGGGTTTGTAAGCCACTAAGAAGATAGAAATGGGTTCCAACCCAAATGAAATTTGGAATGAAGATTTCCGTGCTATTATGAAGTTTTAACAAAAACTAGACACTTATCTTGAAATCTTGATCTTGATACTCTAGATTCTTTAATCTTGATATCTCCATTCTGAATTTTGAGTCTTGAGTCTTTATACTGATCAGTCTTCAGTAATCATTACCTGTATAGTTCCTACATATACATATCTATCTAGACAATAGTGTTAGTATATATTTTATAATAAGATAAGTTAAAAAGGTTGTTGTCATCAAAACCAACATCTCAGTTCCTAACATCTATCACTTTATCTCTATTTTTCTAACACTATTACTCTTTTGTTGATAACAAAAGAGGGAGAGAGAAGTTAAGATTTTGGCAAATAAGTCGAGTCATATTTTTTATTTGCATATTCCCATCTAGGTTTATTTGCATATTTTTTATCTATTTTCATGCATATGTGAAAGGGGAGCTTTGGTGTAGGGGAAGCATTCAAATAGGGGGAGCAAATGGAATTCATCAAGGTCAAATACATTTAATAGAGTCAAAATCTTAATATATGTTTGTTATCATCAAAAGGGGGAAATTATAGAATATGCTAGTATATGATTTTTGTTTGATGATATAAACATATATATATATATATATTCATTTAAATGTATTTCTTATTATACTATTTTATTTTTCACATAATTGAATAAATATTTGATGAATAAAATAAATAACACAAAATTCATATTCAAACAAATATTTTATTCAAACAAATATTTTATTACAAATTTAAATAGTACAAACTTCAGCTCTCACTACATTTACACATGTTTCAATTACATTACAATTTCGATTACATCACAAATTTCATTTTACAATTTATCATCTTACTACATATCACTCATTCACTCGTATTTGTTCTTCAACTCTATTCCAGTTTGTATCCAGCATCTGAATTATCTGCAAAATAAACACTGACGCAGTAAAATTGAAAAAGAAATATTTTTGCAGTGTACAATGAAGTGTGTTTTGAAAATGTTATTTGCCTCAGTTATTTGGGTTGTTCGTCATCATTTTCGTTTGAATCCATTCATACACGAACAACTTGTGACATGCACAGTGTATCACTGTACATGCCACAAGGCCGTGCACACCGATATACACTCGATAAAATTGCAGGGACAAGTGAGCACAAGGTCAAACCCAACCAAATGATGGATTCAACTTAGGTGCAATACAAAACTAAAATAGGATGGTCAAGTACGAGAGTCAATGATCAGTTAACATGAATAAAAGTCCCATGCAATGGCCGGACTCAAATGTACACAACCATATCACACATGACACTTGAACCAGACTTGAAGAAATGAATGAGCAAGGCCAACATGAAGTCTCTAAATCAACACAGTAAAATGTTCAGGCTTGAACATGAATACCCGAACAAACTCAAATGTATACAATCAGGCAGTAAGTTAAATCACAATGAACAAGTCAATAGAGCGAAGGCATTATAACTCACAGCAATGATCGCAATGGTGACAACAAGACTTCAAGTAATATGATGGTCAAGGAAAACAAAGAACAGACCCAACAAACCATCACAAGTCCAGACTGCAAATGCACTTGTAAAAGAATAAAGCTTCATACCACATGAATCATTTTCAAGTATGACTCAAAACAATTCAACATACAACATGAAGTACCAGACCTCAACTGACTAGAACAAACTTCAACATCTACAGCAAGTACACAAGGACAGACCACCAGCTCAACAAACTAGCCCATGAAACAAAGACATGAGAACAGACTCGACAGTGAAGCTATGAACAACCAAAGGAACCAGACTCAATTGCAATAGAGACCAGTGTCATATACACATGTATACATATATACATATATATGTATACATGTATATAGTTTCAGAAACTCACACATGAAAAGCCTTAACAAACAAACTAGTCATCACCAATATGAAACATTATGAACACACATATGAAGTGTAGAATCAACCAAAATACATATATACAAGTGATTCCAGAATCTATTGCAGACCATCAATGTGCACCAACACAGAACCAGAGCAGACTCCAAAATGCAATGGCAACAAATTGAACTACACAAGTACAAGTCAACATGAATGCAATACTACAAAGTTCAGTGGCATTGCACAAAGGCACAAAACACAGCCGAGACATCACAACACATATATACACACATACATATGTATGTATGTACATATATATGGTGACACACAAACAAGGCTTAGCATGGATGGACGGAGCATGGTACACACACATTCATAAAATGGAACAGAGGGTAACAAGTCAAACCCCATCCAGTTCAAGTATACAAAAATATACAGTAAAAATTGTGAAGTCGTGGGCCAAGCTTTTGAACAAAATCAGAAGTTATAAGGAAACGATGAACAAGTCAAAGCCAGCAAAATTGGAACAAAGTCAAGAGGGTGAACAAGTGCAGAAATTATCTCAAAAATTAAAACACCGAAGTCATAGGAACTGACCCAAAGCAATTCACGAAAATTAGAAATCATGAAGAGTACAATGAACAAGTCAAGGCCGAAATAAACGAAGCAAATTCAAAGTCATGGAGCAACACGTATGGATGAACGAGTCAGAATAAATCACAAGCGCTCAAGCAAAATCGAATGGACAAGTGCAAATCACGAAGAATTCAAAAGAAAATATACGAACATAAATATAGGGTGTTCGATCCCAATATAACCCAAAATCATCATCGGCAGTGATTCATTCGAGTTCAAATAAATTAGAGAGCAAGCATCATCCAAAACTCGAATCAAGTTGAGTATAAGTATAAATCGAGAAAGGGAAAACACATACCAATTCAAAGCATGAATCATACTCGACAATTGGAGTAGCCGCAAGCATATTAAAGCCAGAGATTCAATTGAAGAAGCACTCGAAGCAAATTGAAGAATGAAACAATATCGACAATCAATTCTAACAAAGCGGCGGCTTCATCACAAAACCCTAAATTTCAAAGAGGAACGAAGAAACAGAACGGCCAGAGGATACAACTTGAAGAAAAAAAAAAGGGAGACGTCCTTATTTTTTTTCTTACGTTACAAAGTGGGCCGGTTGCTTATTTTTGGGCTTAGCAATTAAAATATTAGGGTTTTGTTATTTTATTTTGTTTTTAGTCTTATTTTATTTTGTAATCTCTATTTTAAATTGTGTAAATTCTAGTCGTGTGACTAGGGACAAACTACAGGGTGTAGTTTGAGAATTCGCAACTCAGTGGCTGAGTTGTGGCAGGGTTTTGAGCGTAGAGTTAGGTTAGTCATTAGCGGGTGTCGCAAGTTTACGTGTGTAAGCGTTTGACTACTTAATTTCTAGTAGAAACCTTGGGGGCAGCACATAGGCAGGGTTTTGCCGAAGCTGGATAAATCTGTGTTGTTCTATATTTGCTTTTATTATTCTGCTATTATCTGTGCTACAATATTTATATATATTTCCACATTAATTTTTATTATTATTAGTATTACCTTATTCACACCCCCCCCCCTCTAGGGTGAAATCGATCCTACATGAGCTGATATTTGTTCAACCACTTTCTGTAAGTAGATGCTACTCTAACAGGGTCAAGATATGGGGTATTATATTTATGGTGATGAGCACTGAGAATGTGCGGGCTGAAAGCCATAAAAGTGTATGTTTATTGTCTGTACTCTTATTATATGTCGAGGAGTAAACCAGATTGGCTAGTATCCATCGTAGCGGCCTGATTGCAGGGTCGCTTCCTGAATCTTTGTCACACCTATTGATGTATATGGTTGAGAGCCATAGCTGAGAGCCACTACCACTATGTCACATAGGCCAGTAGTCTGTTAACATTAAGGGCGCTTATAGGTTCATGACCAATGCATAGAGTAGTCTGGCACTTAATGGATATTGGGTCACGATGGTCGTTGAGGTAACTAAGACTGTAGGAGTAGCATTGCGAGCGTGTGAGAAAGGCTCTTGGAGCAGCTTGAGAAGCTGTTGGTCTCCTGTATGGTCATTATTGATGAGCTAGTATGAGATGTTATAGACACCTAATTATTCACCTATATGAGATCGTTGTGTTTACAGCTGAGAGCTGATCCGTTCAATTGTCGAGACCGATACCGAAAAAATATTTATGATGTTGAGAGCACATAGGACTAAGTGTCCGGATGATTATCCACGATACTGATAGTTGAGTGGATTAGTAGGGGTCTAAGAGACCATATGATTATTTCATTGGCTGAGAACCAAGTCGATTACTGTGAGGTTGAAAGTCTAAATTAAGTGATTATCGATTGCTTGGATTATCTATGAGACTGAGAGTCTATGAAGTTGTGCAACCCCATGCACATCGATTATATAGCTATCGAGGATAGCTAAAGATGCTGAGAGTATGGAGTTGGACCCTATAGACATCTTTTACATGGTTATCTGAGAAATGACCTTGGCTACCGAGGAATTCCATATTTATATTTTTTATATGTTTGATCTAGGTGATATTATATGTAATATATATATATTGAGTAAGACGGACCCTGGGTATGTCCACTTTACGATGATCTGAGAGATAATCTAGGGCTTTGCTGAGAGCATGTCTTTTATTGATGATGAGTTTTCTACCTTATGTAGTTAGATTATAATTGTTTCACCCACTTGATTATATGCCCGTTTGGTGTGTTGATCGACTTTGCTTGGAAATGGGTTATTTTTTATGTGCATGGTTTGGAGATATGTTGACACTTGGGATATGAACGTGCTACTTGTGTTGCACTTATATATACCATGCTCGTTGTTATTCCATATTGACATCTATATCCTAGACATAGTCTGACCCATGTGTTATTTATATAATACTCGGGTCAGTCGGAGACATTTCAGGTTTAGGGACGAGTTGACCAGTTTGTGGATGTTTGGCAAAGATGGAGGATAGAGTATTTATATATCATTTTGTATACTATAGTTATATGTGTTCTTGTGTTAATGAGATGTACATATATTGGACTTGTTATGTATATTTTTTTATGTTAGCGAGTATTTGACTACTTTAGTAAACCCATTTGGACTCGTGTATATTTATTATTATATTTTATCGTTGTGTGAATGACTTCATATTCTATGTGATCTATTTTATATTGAGTATTATTCTATTTTACAGGCACACATGTTTATTAATTTGTGCCGATACTATGTACGTATGTGTGAGTTGTTTTATGATTTTAAAATACATACCAATGTTAGCCCAAGGGAATATACACGTGTGTAGCCCAATATCACCTCATTCTCCGTATTATCTGACAGTGTTACTTTGTAATACTCTTAGGTAGTATGAGTATAGAGATGAGGTGTTACAGTTGGTATCAGAGCATGTTTAGAACAATAAAGAGTATAAGAGATATGAGCTCTAGCCTTAGATGAGACTTAGAGTCCCTTTTCTCATGGGTGTATGGTAGATTATTATTTATACATAAGTGATAGTAGAAGTATACGATGATTACTGGGGTAATCATCTAGGGACATATATGTATTTTTCTTATTATAATATACTTCTTCTACTTTTTTTGAATAAAGTCTCTATATGAGATGTAGAGAAATTAACGAATTTTTTTGATTATAAGTACTTATTTTTATATGATACTAGATAATTTTTTGGTTTTTGCAAACAATCGTTTTTCATATAAAAATATTTAAATATAGTTATTTAAATAAACTTTTGAAGTTGAGTTCGTGTTAATCTGTCCATTGAGTACTTTAAGGATTCTGATTGATGTGCCTGATCAACGTTATCGATAGAGAATCCTAAACAATAGGACGAGACTATTGAAACAAAATTTTAGGAAGTAATATAGTGTTTTGCAAAAAAAAAGTAAAATATTTTAAGCTATGTAGATATTCATGTTTTGAAATAGAATTTCAAAGAATATTCTATTCATTATTTTGGAAGAGATTGGTGTGATATGAAAAATATTTTAAAACAAGCAAAGTTTTTGGAAACGAAGAATTATTGTTTTGAAAGAAATATGTAATTTGAGGAAAAAAATTGTTTCAAAGGAAAAGGATATTTTAAAGAAAATATTTTGATTTATCTTCAATGTTTTGAAGGAGTTATAATTAAAATTTTGAAAAGATTGCAACATTTTAGAAAATGGAAAAACATTATTTTGAGAAGATTATAGACGATAGTTTGAGAAATGATATAAAACATTTTGATGATGAATATATGTGTATATTTTGGTAAAATACGAGAGAATGTTATTTTAAAACGGTAACATCCCCCATTTGGAGGCCCGAAACTAACCGCTACTGATGCCGCATCCATCGTAGTTATTAATTTCCAGTGACCAAATGCGGTAATGTTAGATATATTGATAACATAGAAGCACATTAATATGAAATTTTTTGAACACAATTTAAATTCAAACTTCACATTTCATTTAACAAAAGTCGCTTTATATTCATTACATAATCCCATACGCAACTCACGTTTAGAGAAATTATAATTATTACAAAATACTCCATGAGCGACCTATCAGATGCCACCTTGGTTGATCAGAGTCTAATACTAGGCAATTAAACAGATTTTCCCTTACATCTAAATAACACAGTGGACAATAGATAGAATCTACTAAATAGATAGTTTGCCTCCTGCACGTCTCCGGAAGCTTATTCGTCAACTAATAACCTAAAAACCCTTACCCTCAGCCTACTCAAATTAATTTTGAGCATCCGAGAGTTTAAGGGGAAAACAAAAATTTCTAGTGAGATAAAAAGTCTGGTGTGAATAATAATATACCATCTCGAACCAAATAGATATCTAGTGAGACCATGTCGCTGAGTGGAACCGGCTTTCCCCTTGCTACTACCTTAACCAAAAACTAATTAACCATATACTTTGCACCTGCATCCACAATGGTTAAAACATAACATAACATGATGATATGCAATTATACAATATATCCTGGATTTCCCATCCCCATTCATCTGAATATCTGCCTCAAGTTATAGTTTCCAAGGTCACTAGTAACCTATTAGTTTTCATGGGCTGACTAATAACTAGTTCCAAGCTTACAGACTATTTGTCCAGTTTCATAGTTTTCATGGGATTACTAAGAACCTATTAATGTCTACCAATAACATCATCCAATCATAGTTTTCATGGGCTGGCTATGAACCCTATTGGATTCTCCAATAACATCTCTCGGGTCATATTTTTCATGGGCTGACTATGAACCTATTGATCTCTATCAATAACCTTCATAGGATCGCTAAGAACCATTGGCCCCTACCAATAACATTTTTCAAGGCATAGTTTTCATGGGCTAACTAAGAACCTGTTTAAATCAATAATCTTTTAACCAGTTTTGGGCATCCTATATTGTGGTCTATCCAACCTCATGAATGCAATTCTACTCACACAGGAGTTAAATGAATGTATATTCACTACTGGGTCAACCTAGCTGGTTATCCTTTCCTTAACAGCCCAAAATGTAGTTATGGGTAATAAATGAAGTGAATATGATTACCCAAGCATACATAACTCCTTTATAAGACATACATTGGTGTCCCCTAATGTGAATGGCAAAGTTTTCCAATTATTAGTATCCCCAATTATGGTATCGACTTTATTAATATGCCTTAGTGCCCCTACGATCCAAAAGCAACTTTTATAAATTCTAGGGCTATCCACCCCTTTGTTTGTCTATTAAAAACAAGTGAGGTGCCACAACCATGGCGACACCATCAGATAAGGCTATCCACCTTTATCTTCAATTACAAAGGCAAAGCGATGCGGTAGGACCCTACCGCACGTATTAAAACTAAGGCGGAAGGACCCCTCCTCCCCTATCAAAAGAATAAGGCGGACTAACCCTTTCGTCTTGGTTGGAATCATTACGGAAGGAGGCTTCCGTATGTATTCAACTATTGCAAAATGACCTCTCCACATCCATCGAAAATAAAGTGACGAGACAATTAAAATCTTTTTTTGGGCTATAACTTTTTATAGGCGTAGAATTAGGGTCTCTAACCTGTTCCAATTCTTTCGAACGATGGTTTCCCTTTCCGTAGAGAGGTCATAATAGAAAAATGGACTTATGGTTAAAAAGTTATACATGTTTTAAATTCTGAAAACAAAGCTAGAGGAAGCAATAGTGACGAAGGCAGATGTTACTGTAGCATAGGTACGAAGGCTAAAGTTACTGTAGCATGGCTACGAAAGCATTGCCATTGTAGCACGGCTACGAAAGCATTGACACTGTAGCATGGCTATGAAAGCATTGGTTTTATAGCAATACGAAGGCTAACTGACACTGTAGCATTATGAAAGCAAACTGACACTATAGCAATACGAAGGCTATGGTGACGAAGGGGTAGTGGTAGACTCATAATTAACGTAAAAACTGCTATTCTGCTAAATAAAGTATATTCTTTTCACCAACTCTTATTGTTTGTAAAATTCCTATTAGTTAGAGATATACTTTGTCAATATCTTTGCAGAAAAATTGCTATAGATCAAATTTCATAATTTCCAAAATTATTTTCAAACCATTAAATTATATTAATATTTTAATATAATTATTAAGCCTTTCTAGCTTAGAAAATTCATAATAAATCGAAAACACTTGGAAAAAATCTGAAAAATACACAAAAAAAATCTGAAATAACATTTTCTTTCCCTTATAAAAATTTTGGGGAAAAATTCATTATTTTATTATTTTTAATAATTAAAACCCGAAATAAATGCCCTTTTCACCTTAGGAAATTCATAAAATGTTCCTATTAATTTCGAAAATTATGAAATTAAAAACTCATCGTTAAAATTATGTATTACACAATATATCCAAAAATCAAGTCATTTGGAGATCATTCACTATGGTTTTTCCCTTGAAACCTATCATAATAATTTCATAAAAATTCCAATAAATCACCATTCATGCAAACAATGGTAAAATCAACCATATCATCATCAAACAATCAGGAATACATCATAAATCCAAAATTTAACATAAAAAATGAGATGGATACTATTATTCACCTTGATTTGAGAAAAAGAGTTGAGATTTGAGTTGTTGATTTGATTCCCTTTAGCTTTAGCTTGATTCTCTAACTTTTCTTCATTTAAAAGCTTTAGCAATGGGCTCTACTTTGTTTGTGTTTTGTATGGATGTAAAAATGAATGAGGATATGAGGGTAGAAGGGTTTATGTTTAGGAAATGAAGCTTATTTCTAATTTGCCCCTCTCATAAATCCTCCTACTTATGTTTAAGTTAAAACAATCTTATATGTTGATTAGTTAAGGCCTAAACCAATTAATTATCAAATCTCATCACCTTTTCATGCCACATATTATTCTGTTTAATTAATCTAATTAATTCTCCTGAATAATGTTAAAGAAAAATTATGGGTGTTACAGGCTCCCCTCCTTAAAGAATTTCATCCTCGAAATTCAGTAACGACTACAAACAAGCATATCAATCATGCAAACAAAGCTAGTATATCCTACCAGTGAAAAGTCTATGTAAAAAAAATATAGAACATACCCTCACAACAGCCTAGGATAAGTATCCCAAATCCTATCTTCTGTTTCCCAAGTACAGTCCTTCTCGTTGTCGCTCCATTGAACTTTTACCAACTTGATTGTCTTGTTTCTTAACCTCTTCTCGTCTTTTACTACAACCCGAACTGGTTTCCTAACAAAAGTCAGATACGGTTCTACTATTAAGTCTTCCAATGCAGTCGGAGGGATAGTAGTCTCTAGATCATATACATACTTATGAAGATGAGACACATGAAACACATTATGGACACCTGCCAAACTGCTCGGTAACTCTACTTTGTATGCGAGCTTTCCGATCATCTCTATGACTGGGAATGGTTCAACATATCTCGGTGCCAGTTTCCCTGACTTTCCATATCATACCACACCCTTTATCAGTGATACCTTAATGAAAACCCTATATCCAACCGAGAACTCTAGATCCTTATGCCTCTTATCCACGTAACTCTTTTGTCTAGATTGAGCTTCCTTCATCCTACCTCGGATCAACTCCATCTTCTATGTTGCTTCTCTCACCATATTTGGACCAACGACCAATTTGTCTCCGGTCTCTAACCAACACACTGGTGATTTGTACGGCCTTCCATATAAAGCTTTGGAAGGTGCCATCCCTATACTAGCCTGGTAACTATTATTATAGAAAAACTCAACCAAGTGCAAATGGTCTTCCCACGACCCACCAAAATCTAATACACAAGCTCTTAATAGATCCTTAAGTACCTTGTTGACTCTCTTTGTCTGCCCATCCGTCTGTGGGTGATAAGCGGTACTCATCTTAAGTTCAGTTCCCAACATTCCCTGTAGACTCTTCTAGAATTCACGAGTGAACTAGTCATCTCTACCATTAACTATGCTACTAGGAATTCCATGTAGTCTAACTATGTTCTTCATAAACAATTTAGCAAAAATAGGTGTTGTCCTGGTTGATTTGACTGAAATGAAATAGGCACTCTTGGTTAACCTATTCACTATGACCCATATACTTTCATTTCCCCGATTCGACCTTGGTAACCCATCTATAAAATCCATGGATATCGAATCCCATTTCCAAACTGGTGTCTCCAAAGGTTGAAGCAACCCACTCGGCTTCTGATGTTTGGCTTCACTTGTTGACATTTCACACACTGCTTTACCCACAAGCCAACATCCTCTTCGTATCTTCTCAGTATAAACTCCTCTTTATATCCTGATACATCTTGGTCCCCCTAGGATGAATCGTAAATTTTGATCGATGACATTCTCTAAGGACCTCCTTCCTTAGGTTTTCTACATTCGGGACACATAATTGTCCCTTCTTTCTCAAACACGCTCTCTGGTCAAGACTAAAATCCTTCAGATCATCAATCTTGGTTCTCGCCTCTAGCCTTCTAATCTTCTCATCTTACACTGGGTCATCTTAAGCTTAGATGCAATCCTTTCGATCAATCTCGCACAAACTTCCAAGCAGGACAACATGGCAGTACTCTGACTAGAACTACCAGTAGATCTTAACTGCACATTGCATGTAGTAAATGCTTCAAGGTCCTTCCATTCAGCCAACATGGCTAACACCACATTCTGATGCTTCCTGCTAAGTGCATCCGCAACCTTGTTACCTTTCCCCGGTATACTCTATACCAAAGTCATAAGCTGCTAAAAACTCCAACCACCTCTGCTGTCTCATATTTAACTTCTTCTAAGAGAATGGGTATCTTAAGGACTTATGATGGGTATATAACTCGAATCTCTCTTCCAAGAGATGGTGTCTCCATATTTTCAATGTGAAGATTACCACTACCAACTCTAAATCATGAGTAGGGTATCTTACTTCGTGGGGTCTAAGCTATCGAGAAGCGTAGGCAATGACCTTACCCTTTTGCATCAGCACAGCTCCTAACCCGGTTCCACATGCATTGGTATACACTACTAATCCTTGATTCCCATCAAGAACTACTAACATAGGTGCATTGGTCAATCGGTGCTTTAACTTAAGGAATGCTTCCTCACATTTGCCAGACCAAGTAGACTTCACATCCTTCCTAGTCATCCTAGTCAAATGCGCTACTATCCACGAGAAATCCTTAATAAACCTCCGGTAGTAACCAGCAAGACCGAGAAAAATTCTGACCATAGTCACCATCTATGGTCTCTTCCAGTTGTTAATAGCTTCGATCTTATCTGGATCGACTGACAAACCCTTCTCTGAAACAACGTGACCAAGAAACTTAACTTCTTTCTTCCAGAAATGACACTTTGAAAACTTCGCTTTTAGTTGATACTACCTCAACATCTCAAGCACAACTTTAAGATGAACTTCATGCTCTCTTTCATCCTTAGAGTATATTAAAATGTCATCCATGAATACTAATACGAACCTATCCAAGTGCTCTTAGAAAACCTGGTTCATCAAATCCACGAAGAAAGCTGGTGCATTCATTAACCCAAATGGCATCACCAACCACTCATATGACCCGTATCTGGTCCTGAATGCCGTTAACAGAATAATATCCTCCGCCACTCTTAGCTGGAGGAACCCTATTGCCAAATCCAAATGGGAGAACACTCTGGCTCTATTTAACCGATCGAACAAATCGTCGATTCTTGGCAAAGGATACTTATTCTTGATCATCCTTTCGTTCAACTTGCGGTAGTCAATACACCACCTTAGAGATCCTTCTGGCTTCCTCACGAATACCACAGCTGCTCTCCAAGGAGAACTGCTTGGCCTAATAAAGCTCTTCCCTTCCAATTCCACTAGTTGCACCTTCAGCTCTTTCATCTCAACAGGTGTCATATGGCTAGGTAGTCTACTTACAGCACCTGCCCCTGGCATAAGATCTATCCGAAACTCGATAGCTCGCTTTGGTGGTAGCCCTGACACTGGCTCAAAAATATCTGCAAACTCTTTTGCTACCAACACCCGGTCTAATTCTTCTTCCGCTTCCATTGCATTCAGCAAAGCACAAGCACTTGAGTCTGACTTTTCCACCGAGTATATAATTCAGTTATGGCTGTTAGGGTGTCTCAACGATATTTCTCCATCTTGGCAAAATATTCTTGGATCGTATCTATCTAACCAATCCATACCCAATATAACCAGAAACCTCGAAAATCAAAAACATACAGACTGCATGCAAACTTATGACCTGACAAGTCAAGTTCTAACTGATCACATCTCATTCCCAGAGTTGCATACCCTTCTATTGGATTCGCAACCCTCAAGGAAGTAAGTATGTATGATGGTTCTAAACATAATTTATCTACCAAACAGCAAGATATAAATAAATGCGATGCGCCGGTATCAAATAGTACACTAACAGGTATACTATGAATCAAAAGTGTACCTTCCATCATGGATTTCCCCTTCTCAGCTGTTGTTGGTCTGGAAGAAGATGGTTCCAAGGCAAAAAACTTTTCCCTCGTCTACTCTAACCGGTTCTGGACACTAATTCTTGTAACGCCCGATCTGGTTACAGTTGAAGCACTTTACTCCTTTCTTATCTACAACCTTATTCCCTTTTCCAGTTCGACGTTCATGAGCAAAAAGTCCTTTCTTGTCGTACTTGTAGCAAATAACATCGGTCTTCCCTCTCTTGCTAGCTCCTCCTTTCTGAACACCTTTCCGTTCAAAGAACTTTCTCTTCTTTGCCAGGGGATCTTGAACCTCAAATGATTTCCCATTACTAAAAGTAGAGAGCATCTCTTTGTTCTCGATGACCATCTCCACTACGACATTGCTTAGGTCATGGAGGTGTGGCATGGTTGCCCTGACAATCTCTGGCTTCAGTCCTCGAATAAACTTTTCATTTCTCTTGATGACGGTGTCAATCATGGCGTATATGTATCTGGACAGCTCATCAAATTTAGTGGCATATTCGATTACTGATATCTCCCCCTACTCTATGTCCATAAACTTCCTCATCAATGTCGACTTGGCCACTTCGGATAGAAACCTCTCTTCGAATCTCCTTCAAAACTCGATCCAAGTTAATTCTTCTTCAGGTACTCCAACAGTAACCCCGTTCCACCAATATAATGTTGCTCCCTGCAACTATCTGGAAGCAAGTCTTCTCCTCTATTCATCATCTAATCCCAAGTCAGTGAAATTTCTTTTACAGTGCAATAACCAGTTTTCTACTTCGACGGCATCCTCTGTTCCAAAAAATGGCTTACCACCAAGACTGGTATAATCCTTGCTCAGATTGGCATAGTTATTGCCAACTGGGGCAATATGATTTGCACCCTCAGAATCCACAGCATTTCCCACAGCTACTCTTGTAGCTGCTCCAGCTTGCATCAGATTGATGAAGAACTGATACATCATACCCATATCTACTGGTGGGGTTCCAGCACCTACATTGGCATTTGCATTTGGATTTGCATTTGCTTGTCGACTCGAATTCCTCCTGGTATTAGGTCGAGCATTTCCATTAGTTGTGGTGCTTCCTCTACCTAGATTTCCTCTTCCGTTTCTTGCCTCCATATCTTTCTTTCTCGTATATCTACAAACAAGCCTTAGTAAGATACAGATGAATGGTCTAAGAGAAAAGGGGAATACGTACTTATATATATATATATAACAAATGCAAATACGTTATTATAGCGTTAACCCAAACCCCGGTCTCATTCCCCGATTCATTGGGTTACGTTTTGAAAATCTTTTAAGTTCAAATTTCTTTTAAATTTACATAAACCTATGCTCTAATACCAGCTTGTAACATCCCCCATTTAGAGGCCCGAAACTAACCGATACTGATGCTGTAGTCATCCATAGTTATTAATTTCTGATGACCAAATGTGGTAATGTTAGATATATTGATAACACAGAAGCACGTGAATATGAAATTTTTCGAACACAATTTAAATTCAAATTTCACATTTCATTTCACAAAAGACGCTTCATATTCATTACATAATTCTATACGCAACCCACGTTCAGAGAAATTATAATTATTAATGAATACTCCAAGAGCGACCTATGGAAACGCCTCCTTGGTTGATCAGAGTCAATACTAGGCAATTAAAAAAATTGTCCTTACATCCAAATAACACAGCGGACAATAGATAGAATCTCCTAAATAGCTAGCTTGCTTCATGTACTTCTCCAAAAGCTTATTCGTCAACTGATAACCGAAAAAACCCTTACCCTCGGCCTACTTAAATTAATTTTGAGCACCCGAGAGTTTAAGGGGAAAACATAAACTTCGAGTCAGACAAAAAGTCTGGTGTTAATAATAATATACCATCTCGAACCAAATAGATATCTGGTGAGACCACACCGCTGAGCGGAACTGGTTTTCCCCTCGTTGGTACCTTAACCGAAAACTAATTAACCATATACTGTGCACCTACATCCACAATAGTTAAAACATAACATAATATGATGATATGCAATATACAATATATCCTAGATATTCCATCCCCGCTCTCTGACTATCTGTCTCAAGTTATTGTTTATAAGGTCACTATTAACTTATTAGTTTTCATGGGCTGACTAATAATCTGTTCCAAGCTTACGGACTATCTGTTTGGTTTCATAGTTTTCATGGGATTACTAAGAACCTATTGATGTCTACCAACAACATCATCCAATCATAGTTTTCATGGGCTGACTATGAACCTATTGGATTCTCCAATAACATATCTCGGGTCATAGTTTTCATAGGCTGACTATGAACCTATTGATTTCTATCAATAACCTATTCCGGACATAGTTTTCATGAGATCACTAAGAACCCATTGGCCCCTGCCAATGACATTTTTCAAGGCATAGTTTTCATAGGCTAACTAAGAACCTATTTAAATCAATAATCTTTACCGGTTTTGGCATCCTATATTATGGTCTATCTAACCTCCTGGATGCAATTCTACTCACACAACCTAGCTGGTTATCCTTCCCTTAGCACCCCAAAATGCAGTTATGGGTTATAAATGAAGTAAATATGATTACCCAAGCATACATAACTCCTTTATATGACATACATTGGTGTCCCTTAATGTAAATGGAAAAGTTTTACTATTATTAGTATCCCCAATTATGGTATTGACTTTATTAAAATATGCCTTAGTGTCCCTAAGGTCCAAAAGCAACTTTTATAAATTCTAGGGCTATCCATCCCTACGTTTGTCTATCAAAAACAAGTGAGGCACCACAACCATTGCGCCACCATTAGATAAGGCTATCCACCTTTATCTTCGATTACAAAGGCAAAGCGATGCGGCAAGACGCACATATTAAAACTAAGGCGGAAAGACCCCTCCGCCCCTATCAAAAGAATAAGGCGGAATAACCCTTCTGTCTAGGTTAGAATCATTGCGGAAGGAGGCTTCCGCATGTATTTAACTATTGCGGAATGACCCCTCCGTATCCATTGAAAATAAAGTGACGAGACAATAAAAAAAAAATTTGGGCTATAACATTTTATAGGTGTAGAATTAGGGTCTCTAACATATTCCATTGCTTCCAAATGATGGTTTTCGTTTCCATAGAGTGGTCATAATAGAAAAATTGACTTACGGTTACAAAGTTATACATGTTTTAAATTCAGAAAAAAAAGTTGGCTAAAGCAATAGAGACGAAGGCAGATGTTACTATAGCATAGCTACAAAGGCTAAAGTTACTATAGCATGGCTGTGAAAGCATGAATATTGTAGCATGGCTGCAAAATCGTTGGTACTGTATCATGGCAACAAAGCATTGGTACTGTTAGCAATACGAAAGCTAACTGACACTTTAGCTTTACGAAAGCTGACGCTGTAGCAATACGAAGGCAATGGTGACGAAGGAGTATAGTGGCAGACTCGTAATTAACGTAAAAACTGTTATTTTGCTAAATAAAGTATATTCTTCTCACCAACTCTTATTGTTTGTAAAATTCATATTGGTTAGAGATATACTTTATCAATTTCTTTGCGGAAAGACTGTTATAGATCAGATTTCATAATTTCCAAAATTATTTTCGAACCACTAAATTATATTAATATTTTAATATAATTGTTAAGCCTTTCTAGCATAGAAAATTCATAATAAATCGAAAACACTTGGGAAAAATCCCAAAAATTCACACCAAAAATCTGAAATAACATTTTCTTTACTATATAAAAATTTTGGCGTAAAATTATTATTTTATTATTTTTAATAATTAAAACCCGAAATATATGCCCTTTTCTCCTTAGGAATTCATAAAATATTCCTATTAATTCCAAAAATTATGAAATTAAAACTCATCTCTAAAATTATGTATTACACAACATATCCAAAAATCAAGTCATTTGGAGGTCATTCACTAAGGTTTTTCCCTTGAAACCTATTATAAAAATTCCAATAAATCACAATTCATGCAAACAATGGTAAAATCAACCATATCATTATCAAGTAATTCAGAATACATCAGAAATCTAACATTTAACACATAAGAATGAGATGGATAATATTATTCTCCTTGATTTGAGAAAAAGAGTTGAGATTTGAGTTGTTGATTTGATTCCCCTTAGCTTTAGCTTGATTCTCTAACTTTTCTTCCTTTAAAAGCTTTAGCAATGGCCTCTACTTTGTTTGTGTTTGTATGGATGTAAAAATGGATGAGGATATAAGGGTGAAAGAGTTTATGTTTAGGAAATGAAGTTTATTCCTAATTTGCCCTTCTCATAAATCCTCCTACTTATTTTTAAGTTAAAACAAACTCATATGTTAATTAGTTAAGGCCTAACCCAATTAATTATCAAATCTCATCTCATTTTCATGCCACATATTATTCTGTTTAATTAATCTAATTAAATTTCCTGAATAATGTTAAAGAAAAATTAGGGGTGTTACAAAAACATATCCTAGAAGAGAAAAATTATTATTACGTAACGATGTTTTGAAATTAGCTCAAAAAAATTATATTATGGAATATAGGATTGTGAAGAAAATTCCATATTGGGTTTTCGGAAGATTTTGCGAAATATTTTGTAAATGAGTATTTTTGTTTTAGGGAAGATGACCTTGTTTTGTTTTTAAAATATTTACTTACTTATATTGGGATTGTGGAAAAGTGAATTATATATATATAATGGTATGGTACTTATAGATAAAGTTTTCTTTGAGATAATGTACAAATATAAAAATGTGATAAGTAAAGTTATTAATTGGTGTATGTGCGGAAAAAATAAAAAAAATAAAAAATTGTTATAAAGGATATTGTACTCGTTTTCCAAATTAATGAAAGTTCCTCAATGAAGTAACATGTATAATGGTGTTGTGCAAAGAAAAATATGTTTTGAATTAATATTATGTGTAACGAGTATATAAGCACGTCCAGGTTGGCCTACATTCAATCACAATGTACATGTATTAACTCAACAATGCACTTTGTTGCATTTTTCAAAGCATGTACAAAGTTTTGTTTACAAATATTGTAACACTTCCATAATGAATATGTACCCAACTTCATAACTAATTAGATATGTTATATTCAATAAATGAAATGTTATTAGCAGTTGGAGATGGATAGAATTATGGATATAAAAACTCCGTGAAATTATTATACTGCAGTTAGCAAAGAGTAATGCTGATTCAAAAGCATTTTCATTGTTTTTTTTCTTTTCATATGTATTTTCTATTAAATAAGACGATTTCTTCTTTGCGTGTTCTCAATTTTGTCGGTCCTTCGGCTAGGCCCTACGCAATGGAATCGTGGACCTGACTAACCGTGGACCAAGCAATTAGAGGATAGGGTGCGATCCTACAGCAGTCTCCATTCTTAATTCTTAAATCTTAATTTAGTTTTTGAATTATCAATGTGTCATATCTTTTGATCAATCCGTACATCCTAACACAATTTGATTTCACGATCTCTTGGTTGTAATTCTACTCACTCAAGTGTTCAAGTCTAACCATACCCACTATTGGAACATCCCTAACTGGTCATCTGTTCTCTAATCCCCAAGGTCACAATTGTAACGACCCGTATTTTTACGGATCGAAACATCGTAAAACAGTTGACATTTGGTCGCATTGTTGATAAGTCGTTCAGAGCTTTATGTCCTAGGTCGTATGGGAGTTTGGAGCGACCTAAGGAAGATGCGAGCTAAGGAGTAAACGACCTAGTGGAGTGGAGCGACTTAAGAGTTAGGTCGTATGATAGCTTAGGTCGTGAAGGAGGTTATGTCATAGGCGACCTAAGGGTTGGGATAAGTCGTGTGAGTCGTTAGGTCGCACAGTGTCTTAGGTCGTGGCATTTTTAGGTCGCGGAAGCGCATCTGCTGTTAAGTCGTTGGGTCGTTAAGGCGCGCATGTGATAGGTCGTAAGTCGCGCGTAGTTAAGTCGCGAAGTGTTAAGTCGTATGGTTTGTGATAGGTCGCGTAGGGGTTGATCTGTTAGGTCGCGCGCATATGTTATTTGTTAGATCGTTGGATCTATAGGTCGCGCGCTTGCGCTAGGTCGTAAGTCGTAGACTGGTAGGTCGTGAGTGCGCATAAGCTTAGGTCGTTAGGTCGTAGATTGAGGGGTTTCGATAGGTCGTAGGTCGTGATGCTCTATAGGTCGTGGACGACCTAAAAGTGGACGACCTAAGGGTTTTTCAGCCTATAAATAGGAAGGTTTTTCTCACTTTTTGGGATCCGGATTTCGAAGCGACAAAGTGCTGCCATTTTGAGAGCTCGACTTCTACACTTCTTCACTTCTTTTCTCCACTTTGATTTAGTACTTCCTTCCATCCAAATCGAAGATCAAATTGAAGATCGAAGAGCTTAGATTGAAGATCTACATTCTTCGAAGAGTGATTTCATCGTTGAAGCGGATTTGTGATAGATCGAGTTAGATCCTTCGCTGTCCAGATCTGAAGTGTGTTGCTTTTGAGTTGTTTAGGTGATTTGGTGAGTGGTGATTATCTCTCACACGGATCCAAAGGAGTATATCGGATCGTTGGTTTGATTTTGTGTAAAGTAGTGATTTTCATGCATTTTTGTAAACATAAGTATAGATCCATTGTTTATGATGATTTGACATCCATTTTACTACATGTTAAACTATGCAAGTTCATTCATCAAGATTATAGAGACATTGCTCATGTTTTCATGATTGTTAGACTTTTGACTCTTTATTTACGAAATTGCCATTATTGTTATAATTATCTATTTAGATCATATTTGAATGCTTGTTTATTTGGATTAATGTTTGACTTGATTGACTGCTATGAATTAGATGATTGATGATTTGATTTAGACCGAAGATGATTCAAAAGCTAAGGGAAAGGCTCTTGAATTGGGAAAGCTGCTTGTGGCATATGTGGCGGATGAGGAAGCTCATATGGATAGATTCGATGATGATGTTGAGATGAAGCTTTGCTATGATGATGATGAGGCGAAGCATGATATGAGATAGTCTTGGTCTAATCCAGACGGGATCATTCCAAGCAGATTGATAACTCGGTGAAATGGTTCGAGTTTGAGGATAATGGTTTGCTCGAGAGGCGCTTGAGCTAGTATGGAAATAGTCGTCGAGGAGGATGACTAGAAGGCTGAGATCTCATCGTTGTTGAAGGTTCTAGCATGCTCAAAGCAAGAGTACGTTGGGCAGATTCGATAGTCCCTGAAGGCTACTGATTGGTAGTCAAGTACTCTGGGCAGATTTGATAGTCCTAGGCACGGGTCACGACGACGTGCGGGAGTAATGTCTAGAACCGGGGTTTCCATTAGCCCTTGATGGGCGGATGAAAGAATGAGCCGGTCATTCAATTAACGATGATATCGAAGCAATGATAACAGTGATAGCCAGAGTCATGGATGTTTGGTTGTATCGTCATTCGGTCTCAAGAGCGGTATTTTCTGGGTGCTTATCTGATCTTGGTTTAGGCCTTGGGGGTTTGTACTTGGAAAACATCGCCCTTGACTCGAGTGATAATTGCTTTACTTTAAATTGTATGCTCTGCTATGTTTGCTTATGCTTAGTGTGTGTCTGGGGGCTATCACTGTAGAAAGAGGTGGAGTGGGAGGGTTGTATTCCTATTCCTTGTTCCTTTATGCTCTTTTGGTATGTTGTTAGTTAATTTACCGCTCACTAAGACTGTTGTCTGACTCAAGGCTTTATGTTTTAACTCTTATTGCCTTGGGCTGTTCGTCCATTTTGGGACGGGCAAACTAGGTAGCAGGTGACAGGTGCTGTTCTTGCTTTCCACGATGCTGATGACGAAGACGAGCTGGAGGATTGCATATTATTTCTTACTATATGTACTGGATGTTCCGCTGTTTGTATATTCTCTAAGTGATATGTAGTGAGGCTTGTTGTATTGACTATTCAGATGTTTGTATTCAACTATTATGAAGTTTTATTGATGAGATTCTATTCTGTGAAGCTTCACTATATATATATTCTATTGTATTTTGTCCATGCGCTGTGAGTAATACGATAGATTCTGCTGTTTTTAATTTACCCTGACAATCGTCCATGGTCGCCTGGCACACATTACAGCGCACTATCTCTAGGTTCGGTGCAGGGGTTATGGGCGGTCGTCACATTTGGTATCAGAGCCTTGGTTAATCGATTTTACCCAACGCTCGTTGACGTAACCACGTATGAGAGACGTAATTGTATTTTGATGGATGATTACTATATATAATATAGTAGCTTAGAAGTATGTGAGTCCTTTATGCAGTTGTTTCTCTAGGTGTGCTAATCATTTCTTTTTATAGATATTAAAGATGAGTCGAAGAGGGAGACCAGCTGCTAGGGAAGGCCGTGCTACTGAAGGGGCTGCTGATTATGCTGCTATGTTCGAAGCAATGATGACTTCGATCATGAGAAGGATGCCAGCTCCGGGGCCATCGGTGGATGTTGGAGTTCAAGTTCAAACTCCAAGACCGGTGGATTTTGCTAAGCTGTGTAAGGATTATACTGCTCTTGGAGGGAAGGTTTTCTTTGGAACAGAATCAACCATTGAAGTCCAGAGATGGATAGATGCTTGTAGAAGAATTTTTGGTGATTTGGGAATCGAGGATGCAACTAAGAGAAAGTTGGCATCAAGACAGCTTCAAGGAAGAGCTTCTGATTGGTGGAACTCTATCACCATTGATACTCCAAAGGAAGAGATTACTTGGGTGCAATTCCAAGCCAGATTTGAAGCTAAGTTCATTTCTACAGCTCAGAAGTCTGTTCTGTTCAAGAAGTTTGTGGAGCTCAAGCAAGGAGGAAGACCAGTTCTTGAGTATGTTTCTGAGTTTGAAGCTTTGTCCAAGTATGCCCGGTCGTATATTGAATCTTCATATCAGAAGAACGAGAAGTTTGTGACAGGCTTGGACAGTTATCTTGGAAGACAGTTGGTGGATCATTTGGACGATTCATTTGAGAAGCTTGTGGAGAAAGATCTCAGGCATGAGAATCTGTTTCCTAAAGAGGGATCTGTTGTTGCTGTAACCAAGGAGGAGTCTAGACCACAGCAGGGTGGAAACAAGAAGAGGAAGCAGCAGCAGCAAAAGGGTAGGGATGGCCAGAAGAAGCCGAAGGGCGAAGTGACCTGCTACAATTGTCAGCAGAAGGGCCATTTCTCTAGAGATTGCAAGAACCCGAAGGTGCAAGTGAAGTGCCACAACTGTGACAAGCTGGGGCATGTTAAGAGGAATTGTCCAGAACCGCGGAAGGACAAGCAGATTGTGCAAGCTTATGCTTTAGGGGCTGTTCCATCATCTTCGAGAGCTCCTACCATTGAAGAGAAAGGAAAGAGTGTGGTGGTTCAAGGTACTCTTTCCATATGTGGTGTTCCAGTTAGAGTTCTGTTTGATACTGGGGCGTCGCATTCGTTTGTTTGTAGTGAACTTATAGGCCGGTTGGGTTTGGAACCGGATATTGTTGATAGGCCATTGGTTGTGACTAATCCAGTTGGGGGTTCGTCTTGTTTGTGTATGTTATGCCGTGGTCTGATTTTATCAAGTCATGATTGCTCTTTTATTTGTGATTGTTTTGTTCTGAACTTTGCGGGGTTCGGAATTATTTTGGGTATGGACTGGCTTAGGAAGTATGCGGCAAAGGTTGATTGTGAAAGGTTGGAGGTGACAGTCGAGAATGTGGAGAGGCGAAAGATTGTGATACGATGTAAGCATGAAGAAGGCGTCTTCATGAGCTTCATGTATTCGCTGGTTGTTCCACGGGATGGACTGTCATCAGTGCCGATCGCTAATGGATTTGAGGATGTCTTTGATGATGTCAAAGGGTTACCGCCGCATAGAGAGATCGAGTTTCGTATAGATCTAGTTGAAGGAGCCAGACCTGTTGTGATGCCTCTTAGGCGGATGGCGCCTAGGGAATAGCAGGAGTTGAGGGTGCAGGTTGATGATCTTTTGCAGAAAGGATTCATTCGGCGTAGTGTGTCCGAATGGGGTGCACCAGTTGTATTCGCAACCAAAGCGGATGGATCATTGAGGTTGTGTGTGGATTATCGTGAGCTGAATAAGGTGACTAAGAAGAACAAGTATCCATTGCCGAGAATAGATGACTTGTTTGATCAGCTTCACGAAGCTAAGGTGTTTTCTCAAATGGATTTGGCAATGGGATTTCACCAGTTAAGAGTGGCTAAGGATAGTGTGCCGAAGACTGCTTTCAGGACACCATCCGGTTTCTTTGAATGGCTGGTAATGCCGTTTGGATTGACTAATGCGCCAGCATATTTTGTGGATCTTATGAATAGAGTGTTCAGAGATCAGTTGAGCAAGTTCGTGCTAGTATTCGTGGATGATATTCTGATTTATTCCAGAACTGAAGAAGAGCACAAGACGCACTTGCATATTGTTTTGGAAATCTTGCGGAAACATCAGCTGAAGGCTAAGTTTTCGAAGTGTCACTTCTGGAAGAGTGAAGTGAGGTTCTTAGGCCATGTTATCTCTGGAAATGGAATAGCGGTTGATCCCTCCAAGGTAGCAGCAATCCAAGATTGGGTCAGGCCTAAGAATGCATCTGATGTGAGAAGTTTTCTTGGATTAGCAGGATATTATCGACGGTTTATCAAAGACTTCTCTAAGGTGGCTGCACCGTTAACAGGATTGACGAAGAAGAACCTAGTGTTCGGATGGGATGATAAGTGTGAGCAAGCTTTCAGAATCCTGAAAGAGCGATTGACAAGTGCTCCTGTTTTGACTATTCCGAGTGGGAATGATGAGATGGTGGTTTACACCGACGCATGTGGTACTGGATTTGGAGCAGTGCTGATGCAGAGGGATAAAGTTGTTGCGTATGCAAGTCGACAACTGAAGCCGCATGAAAGGAATTATCCAACTCATGATTTGGAATTAGCGGCGATTGTATTTGCTCTGAAGATGTGGAGACATTACCTATTGGGAGTTCGATTCGAGTTGTTTACAGATCATAAGTCGTTGAAGTATCTTTTCTCCCAAAAGGATTTGAATCTTCAGCAGCAACGTTGGCTAGAGTTTTTGGCATCATATGATTTTGGTATAGCCTATACTCCGGGAAAAGGTAACGCAGTAGCAGATGCGTTAAGTCGAAGACATGCAGGATTGGGAGCCATGTTTTCAGAATGGAAGAGTCTCGAGTATTTAGCTGGATTTGACTTCAGGCCCAGATGTGAATTGGAACCTGAGATGTTGGCAAACTTATCGATAAGACCCACTCTTGTGGAAAGGATTGGCGAGAGCCAAAAGCGAGACGGTAAGCTTGTCAAGATTATCCGTGATTTGGAATCTGGATGGGAACCAGAAAAGGATAAAGGATTCGAATTCGATCGAGAGGGTTGGCTTCGGAAGCAAGGACGACTAGTTGTTCCCGATATAGATGAATTGAGAAGTGAAGTTCTGAAGGAAAGTCATCACTCGAAGCTGACAATTCATCCAGGTGGAAATAAGATGTATCGGGATATGAAGAGAACCTATTACTGGGAAGGTATGAAGAAGGATGTTGGAAATTTTATTTCCAAGTGCATGAACTGCCAGTTGGTAAAAGCCGAACAGAAGAAGCCAAGTGGATTGCTTCAGCCATTGGAAGTGCCTACATGGAAGTGGGAGCAGATATCGATGGATTTTATTGATGGTCTACCTAGAACAAGAACGAGAAATGAAGGGATTTGGGTCATTGTAGATCGTCTAACTAAGAGTGCAAGATTCATTCCTATTCGATCAACTAGGACTGCATCAAAGTTGGCTGAGCTATATGTTAAGTGGATAGTTCGATTCCATGGTATTCTGAAGAGTATAGTGAGCGATCGAGACCCATTGTTCACTAGTGGATTTTGGAAGAGCTTCGAGGAAGTTTTGGGAACCGAGTTGTGTTTGAGTACAGCTTATCACCCTCAAATAGATGGTCAGACCGAGAGAGTCAACCGAGTTTTGGAAGATCTCCTCAGAGCTTGTGTTTTAGATTTCGGAGGATCATGGGAAGATCACCTTCATTTGGTGGAATTTTCGTATAACAACAGTTACCAATCAAGCATTGGTATGGCACCGTATGAGGCATTATATGGAAGACCGTGTAACTCTCCGACATGTTGGTTAAAGACCGGAGAAAAGCTGATACTTGGGCCTGAGATGATTCGACAGACTTCGGATTGCATAGGGATCATCCGACGACGAATGAAGGCAGCCCAAGACCGTCAGAAAAGTTATGCCAATAAGCGTCGTAAGGATTTGGAATTCGACGTAGGTGATATAGTTTTTGTGAAGATTTCTCCACTGAAGAATGTTATTCGATTCGGGAAGAAAGGAAAACTGACTCCGAGATTTGTTGGACCATTCCCGATCATCGAGCGAATTGGAAAGCTCGCCTACAGATTGGAATTACCAGAGAAGATGTCGGGTGTGCACAATGTTTTTCATGTATCATATCTACGGAAGTATGTGCACGACTCGAATACAGTGGTTTCTGCTGATAGCTGTGAAGATTTCGAAGTTGATCCAGTCGATAGGAGACCTCGTAAGCCGCTTCGTGTTGTGGAAACCGACACGAAACAGCTTAGGAGGAAGGTAGTTAAGTTGCTCAAGATACAATGGAGTGATGATGATAACGATTGTACATGGGAGGTGGAAGAGAGGATGAAAGCAGCTCATCCCGAACTCTTCAAGGTATGGCCCTAAGGTGTCGTGTCATCTAACGACATTGTAACTTGTTCTAAGTTTTAGAATTCTGCATGCTAAGCTAGAATTGGATGCATGGTTTGTTGATTGCTATGGATGGTAGGCATGCAGAATAGTCTCTGATTGCTCTGTTTGTTTGGAATTTCGGGGGTGAAATTCCTAAGGGGGAGAGAATGTAACGACCCGTATTTTTACGGATCGAAACATCGTAAAACAGTTGACATTTGGTCGCATTGTTGATAAGTCGTTCAGAGCTTTAAGTCCTAGGTCGTATGGGAGTTTGGAGCGACCTAAGGAAGATGCGAGCTAAGGAGTAAACGACCTAGTGGAGTGGAGCGACTTAAGAGTTAGGTCGTATGATAGCTTAGGTCGTGAAGGAGGTTATGTCATAGGCGACCTAAGGGTTGGGATAAGTCGTGTGAGTCGTTAGGTCGCACAGTGTCTTAGGTCGTGGCATTTTTAGGTCGCGGAAGCGCATCTGCTGTTAAGTCGCTGGGTCGTTAAGGCGCGCATGTGATAGGTCGTAAGTCGCGCGTAGTTAAGTCGCGAAGTGTTAAGTCGTATGGTTTGTGATAGGTCGCGTAGGGGTTGATCTGTTAGGTCGCGTGCATATGCTATTTGTTAGATCGTTGGATCTATAGGTCGCGCGCTTGCGCTAGGTCGTAAGTCGTAGACTGGTAGGTCGTGAGTGCGCATAAGCTTAGGTCGTTAGGTCGTAGATTGAGGGGTTTCGATAGGTCGTAGGTCGTGATGCTCTATAGGTCGTGGACGACCTAAAAGTGGACGACCTAAGGGTTTTTCAGCCTATAAATAGGAAGGTTTTTCTCACTTTTTGGGATCCGGATTTCGAAGCGACGAAGTGCTGCCATTTTGAGAGCTCGACTTCTACACTTCTTCACTTCTTTTCTCCACTTTGATTTAGTACTTCCTTCCATCCAAATCGAAGATCAAATTGAAGATCGAAGAGCTTAGATTGAAGATCTACATTCTTCGAAGAGTGATTTCATCGTTGAAGCGGATTTGTGATAGATCGAGTTAGATCCTTCGTTGTCCAGATCTGAAGTGTGTTGCTTTTGAGTTGTTTAGGTGATTTGGTGAGTGGTGATTATCTCTCACACGGATCCAAAGGAGTATATCGGATCGTTGGTTTGAGTTTGTGTAAAGTAGTGATTTTCATGCATTTTTGTAAACATAAGTATAGATCCATTGTTTATGATGATTTGACATCCATTTTACTACATGTTAACCTATGCAAGTTCATTCATCAAGATTATAGAGACATTGCTCATGTTTTCATGATTGTTAGACTTTTGACTCTTTATTTACGAAATTGCCATTATTGTTATAATTATCTATTTAGATCATATTTGAATGCTTGTTTATTTGGATTAATGTTTGACTTGATTGACTGCTATGAATTAGATGATTGATGATTTGATTTAGACCGAAGATGATTCAAAAGCTAAGGGAAAGGCTCTTGAATTGGGAAAGCTGCTTATGGCATATGTGGCGGATGAGGAAGCTCATATGGATAGATTCGATGATGATGTTGAGATGAAGCTTTGCTATGATGATGATGAGGCGAAGCATGATATGAGATAGTCTTGGTCTAATCCAGACGGGATCATTCCAAGCAGATTGATAACTCGGTGAAATGGTTCGAGTTTGAGGATAATGGTTTGCTCGAGAGGCGCTTGAGCTAGTATGGAAATAGTCGTCGAGGAGGATGACTAGAAGGCTGAGATCTCATCGTTGTTGAAGGTTCTAGCATGCTCAAAGCAAGAGTACGTTGGGCAGATTCGATAGTCCCTGAAGGCTACTGATTGGTAGTCAAGTACTCTGGGCAGATTTGATAGTCCTAGGCACGGGTCACGACGACGTGCGGGAGTAATGTCTAGAACCGGAGTTTCCATTAGCCCTTGACGGGCGGATGAAAGAATGAGCCGGTCATTCAATTAACGATGATATCGAAGCAATGATAACAGTGATAGCCAGAGTCATGGATGTTTGGTTGTATCGTCATTCGGTCTCAAGAGCGGTATTTTCTGGGTGCTTATCTGATCTTGGTTTAGGCCTTGGGGGTTTGTACTTGGAAAACATCGCCCTTGACTCGAGTGATAATTGCTTTACTTAAATTGTATGCTCTGCTATGTTTGCTTATGCTTAGTGTGTGTCTGGGGGCTATCACTGTAGAAAGAGGTGGAGTGGGAGGGTTGTATTCCTATTCCTTTTTCCTTTATGCTCTTTTGGTATGTTGTTAGTTAATTTACCGCTCACTAAGACTGTTGTCTGACTCAAGGCTTTATGTTTTAACTCTTATTGCCTTGGGCTGTTCGTCCATTTTGGGACGGGCAAACTAGGTAGCAGGTGACAGGTGCTGTTCTTGCTTTCCACGATGCTGATGACGAAGACGAGCTGGATGATTGCATATTATTTCTTACTATATGTACTGGATGTTCCGCTGTTTGTATATTCTCTGAGTGATATGTAGTGAGGCTTGTTGTATTGACTATTCAGATGTTTGTATTCAACTATTATGAAGTTTTATTGATGAGATTATATTCTGTGAAGCTTCACTATATATATATATTCTATTGTATTTTGTCCATGCGCTGTGAGTAATACGATAGATTCTGCTGTTTTTAATTTACCCTGACAATCGTCCATGGTCGCCTGGCACACATTACAGCGCACTATCTCTAGGTTCGGTGCAGGGGTCATGGGCGGTCGTCACAACAATGTTATGTGATATCATATAATATATAAGAGAGCATGTCAACAATTCAATATATGTAATAATAACTGATTATTGTATAAAATGAACAAACAATATATCACCAATTAATCAAATATATGTTCAATAGATAGTCAATTTATACATAAATTAATTTTTCACAATAATAGCTTCTTTCAGAAATGAGTTAATACATTATAGTACATGCACACACGTACTGACATGTACATCTTGCTTTGCATGTTTATTCGATATATATATATATATATATATATATATATATTCCGCATTTGAATTATTGTATAGGATCGATTTCACCCTAGAGAGGGGGGTGAATAGGGTGATATTAATAATACTAAAAATTAATGCAAAAATATATAAAATAATTGCAGCATAGATAATAGCAGAATAATAAAAGCAGAAATAGAACAACACAGATTTACCCAGCTTCGGCAAAACCCTGCCTACATGTTGCCCCCAAGGTTTCTACTAGAAATTAAGTAGTCAGACGCTTACACACGTAAACTTGCGACACCCTCTATCGACTAACCTAACTCTACGCTCAAAACCCCGCCACAACTCAGCCACTGAGTTGCGAATTCTCAAACTACGCCCCGTAGTTTGTCCCTAGTCACACGACTAGAAAGTTACAAAATTTTAAAAGAAAAAATTACTAAATAAAACAAAAAACAAAACAAAGCCCTTTATATACTTAAGCCTGAATTAAATAAACTAGACCGGCCCCAATTTAAAATAAAAAAAGATGTCCCCGTTTTCTTTTTATATTTATCTACCGATCTTTCTTCGTTCCTCTTCGAGAAATTAGGGCTTCTGGAATTGAAGTAGCTCCTTGAAGTTGATCGAATTGAATGCTGCACGCTTGTAAGAAATGAGGCTCGAACCGTCTGTTGCTTTCGTTCCTTCGTCGCTGCTTCTCGATCGAGTTCGAATCGAATAATATTGGTATGCGATTTCCTTTATTTACTCTCGTTGATATGCTTGAACTCGATGCCTTTTTCTGCCGATGATGACATGGGAATTTATAGGGATCGATCCCCTTAATTTTCGTTCAAATATTTCATTTGAATTCGCCTGTTAATTTTGCTCGGCCATTCGATTTTGCTTGAATACATGTGATTTGTTTAGACTGGTTCAATTCAAATATTTTTCTGATGTGCTTTGCTTGATTACCACGGCTTGTTTGGTTTTCTGATTTTTCGTTCTATTTCTGATATTATTTGATTTTCTCTGAGTTGGTTTCGATCTTTTCTCATATGACTTCGACATCGTGAATATATGAATTTTGTTACCCTCTATTCCATTCGTATGGCCATGACTTCTTCAATTCACGTTATCGGCTTTGACTTTGGCACTATGAATTTTTTTTAACTGCTGTTACAGTCTCTTTTGAACCATGACATTGTTTTGACTGCTTGCTTGCATCTGTTGTTGTATCGTGACTCAAGTAACTGCTTCATTTTTGAACACTTGTAAAATTGCTTGCTGTTTGTTGGTTGAGTATGGTTTCCACTGCATATATATGTGTGTTCACGCATGTATATATGTATGTTGTGATGCCATGTTCTGCTTGTTTTATGATGAACTTGTGTTGCTGGCTTCATGTATACATGTGTGCAAACATATGTATATATGTATGTGATCATGTTGATGTATATGCATGCTCCAGTTTTGTTGCTCTTTAGTGTTGAGGCTTTGCTCATTTGACTTGTACATGGTTGCATATCTGGGTTACCCTGTTTGCATTGCTTTGAGTTTCATACCTGAACTGATGCATGCTCCACTGTATATTTGTACTATATGTTTAAAACTTAACTTGCATACGAGCTTGGTTATTTTTGCTGTGTTGCTTGGACATTAAATTGTGGTCTGTATGTATATATGTGGGTGACCCTATGTTGTATTCAAACTAGACCATTTGACCTTGTGAGCACGTTCTTGCCTTAGTTATTGTCTGGTGCACTTTGAATGAAGTCTTGTTGCATTTCAACCATGGGTTATGATGACTGGTCTTTATGTTGCATTGTGTCAGATCTTGAGTTACTTTAAGTTAAACTTCCCAGTTGCAATCAAGTCTTCATGTTGCAGTTTGGATGCTGGTCATCTCCATTTGTATACATACATACATTTATGTATGTATATATGTGTGTGCTCATGTAGTCTGGTTTCATGTGGAGCTGTGCAGTTTGATTGCACTTTGATTTTCTGGCCTATTGGGTCTGGGTTAATTGTTCATGTGTACATTGATGCCTGGATTTGTTTCATGCCTCATTGTTTGCTGGTCATTATCTTCTCATGCCTCTTCTTTGTTGAAATTTGAGAAGCTGAGGCAATGAACATGTGTACGTGTACACATGTGTATATGTAGGCTCTTGTGCTCATGTCATGACTTTATTTGTATTGCACCTGAATATTTGCACTTGAGTTGAATCCAGCTTTTGGTTGGGTTTGACCTTGTGTTCACCTGTCCCTACAGTTTTATCAAGTGTATATTAGTGTGCACGGCCTTGTGGCATGTACAGTGATACACTGTGCATGTCACAAGTTGTTTGTGTATGATGGATTCAAACGAACATGATGACGAACAACTCAAATAACTGAGGCAAATAATAATTTCAAAAACACACATTTTATTTTACACTACAAAAATATTTCTTTTTGAATTTTGCTGCGTTAGTGTTTATTTTGAAGATAACTCAAATGTTGGATTCAATCTGGAATAGAATTGAACATAAATACGAGTGAATGAGTGTAGTGAGGTGAACATTGTACAGTGAAATTTGATGTAATCGAAATTGTAATGTAATTGAAATTGTGTATATATAGTGAGAGCTCAAATTTGTACTATTCAAAATTGTAATAAAATATCTGTTTGAATAAAATATTTGTTTGAATTTAAATTCTGTGTTATTATTTTATCCAACAAATATTTATTTAATTATGTGAAAAATAAAATAGAACAATATCAAATACATTTAAACGAATATATATATATATATATGTTTATTATCATCAAACAAAAATCATAGGCTATCGTATTCTACAAGCTATATGTATGTTTGTGTGTACATACAAACATATACTTTTTAATTTTTTAGTTTTTATTTTTGGATTACTTATAACAATAAGTTTTTAAATTTTGATCCATTGCCTCAACCAATAATCGCGTCCATTTAAAATTCAGAGCCAAATCTGTTAAAAATAAACAACTTTTGTAATAATCGCATCCATTTGCAACATATACCGTCGCAATCAACGGAGGTATTGGCTCCGCACCCCATCTAAGGGATTGCCATGCCCAGACACCCTCTGTGGTAATCATTGTGAAAAAAATTCTATACATTAAATCCTCGTTTACATATTAAAAAGTTTTAATACTTTTTCCTTAATATGTTTTTCAGTTATCTCTTCTACTCTAACAAATCAAAAATACAGGTCATAATTAACTTGATTATGTTGGAAACAAATTATGATTCAACCTTAAAAAAATATCCTAGATTCAAAAAAGTTATCCAAATACACGTCGATGGAAGGTTATGTGTAGGACAATTCTAAAAGGTAAATGGTAACATGCTGCTTTCGCTAAAAGATTCTAAATAGACTTTTAATATAAGAAGGCGCACATCTTTTCTTGTAATTTGATGCTTTGTTTATACTAATACTGGATCTCGTAAACATGTATTATCACACATAATATATTGAAAAGTAAATTAAAATTTTAAACTTTCTGTGGATTATCAACAACACGTTTGCGTCCGTTTATGTAGAAAAATAACCTGATGTCAATTGGCTAAAATAGGCTTCTCTATCAATTTGGTATTTTGTAAAATAAAAGCATTATATCTTATGTCTTTTTGAAGATATAATACACCAAACCTTCGAACAGTTGAGACCAATGGAAGATATATAACAACGTTTTCTACCTTGGATAGAAGGACAATAATTGCGCAAGTGATTTGAAATTCAGAGCTTCATATACCATAACAATTAAACTATATTGCTATCTAGTGCAATCCATATATATACATATATAACAGTAATGAATCACGGTCAGTGGAGAATACAACTGAGAACAAAGTACAGCTGAACACTGTAACAGTGCAAACACTCCAAGACGCGAGTCAATCATCTCAACCTGCAGTATTATTACTTCAATATCAGAATCATTACTTTAGTATTTGTATAATCGTACCATTTTTGTTGATGAATTTTTTGATTATTGCTTTGTGAGTTGTATTTGATAGGGCATAGTTTTATCTTAAACTTCCAATTAGCCAACTGCTTATACTATGCAAAAATATTTAACACAAAATATAAAGAGTGTTGAAGGAGAGAAAACTTGCAAAAATAATCTATTAAGGAACTTCTCAATAGATTACCTTTGCATTGCAGAAAAAAAAGGTACAAATACAATATCTTGGACTACTTGTCTATCTGCAAACACAAAGGAAGATCATCAATTTCATGTTAAACCATATCACCAGATTTTAATATCATGTTCATGCATCCTAAGTCTGCTAACTCGATGGATTCACTAAACAAACAATCGGAGTTTAAAATTTTGAGCATGCAGAAGGTGATGACAATTCCCAAAATGCAATTACCATTCAGTACAAACACCATAATACGATAATAATGTTCAAAGGATTGAACATAAAACACAATTACAATCTATCAAAAAGCATCAAGTTTCACTACACCAGAAAAGGCCTTTTTAGCACAGAAAAAACACTGCCAAATCTTTTAGTAGCGCTTCGATAAACGCCGCGACACGACATGCAACTAAAAGTCCGAAAGTTTTAGTTGCGTTGTAGCAAACGCTGCCAAAAACCAACATATTGTAGCGTTTATGAAACCCTACAAAAGTTTTTTTGCAGCGTCTTTGAAATGCAACCAAAGTGTTACTTGCACCTTTTTTTTCTATAGCGTTTGTTTTATGCTACTATAATATTTTCACATTGTTTCATTTTTCCTACTCTACATTTTTTGTTGCATTTTAGTTCCGCTACAATATTTTTTTCTGTAAATTGCATTTTTCCTGTAGCACTTTTGAAATGCTCCAAAAATTTATCAATTGATGTCCAGAACATTTTAATCGCTGCTATTTACTGTTAATGGCTTGTATCATTTCCGACAATCACTTATATATAATAGCCATATTAAAACCAACAATTAATCACATAATTATCATTTTTAAACAAACATCGACAATCATCATATTCAAATAACTGAAATAACACGTTAATCGCATAATCAAGAATAATATTCATAATCATTTCAATAATAGTATTTCGACAAAATAAGTGAATCCACATGCCACAACCGTTTACAAACAAGTCTACACAACTAGTACGAACAAAATATTATAATATGTATAACAGTTAAAGTCTTGTTCATGGCTTAATTATCGACAATTCTTTAATACGGTTGTTCTTCACTTCGGAAATGCTAATTACCTGTACACAAGTATAACGGTCAATAGTTAGAATTACATACAAGTCTTGATAATTCACTATATATATACCAGTACCAATAGATGTAAGTTCATGTCTAAATGTCTAGAAAAATGAAGCATTCAGAATACTTGATTATTTCCAACCTATTACTGTACCAATAGACAGTAACAATAGAACTGTTACTTGATCATGTCTATAATTTATTACTGTCAGCATTCTGAATACTTGATTACATTCAGAATGTCTGTAAAACTCTTTCTGTTACTTGATCATGTCCAAATGTCTAAATGTTTTTCTTTACTATATATACTAGTACCAATAGACAGTAACAAGTCATTCAGCATTCAAAAATGAAGCAAAACCAAGACAGTAACAAGTCATGGTCGATTTGTGCAAAAAAGAGAATACTGACAGTAATAAATTTAGACAATATGGAGATACCCTTGGAAAAATTCCCAGTTATTTACATTATCATGTAGAAGAAAAATCACATATAGGCTATATACGATGGTAAAATTATTGCAATGTTTAGTTACTGACAAAATCAAATATTCCTAGAAAAATATTTGCAACATCCGTGTTCACTGGTTCGCCATTTTTTTTAGTGCGAGATTTAACCCAAAGATCAACTCTAGATATGGACAATGAATCCTGACTTTGCTTTTTCTACGTTTAGAAAGACATTAAATAAATCAAGCGATAGTTAATTAAATAACTGGGTAAATAATGCTACAATTAATTAACTAACCAAATCGTCGGTCAATCTAGCCATTCCTCTATGTCCAGTTATCTATGGCAATTGCTTTTGCCTAATGGCAATATATTTCTCACTTCATGCCTGAAAGAAGGTAGGGTATAAACAAAATCAGAGGATGCCATATATGAAAAAAGCAATTTCTGAATTCAGGTAATGAGACATCATGCCATAGATGATGAAATGTACAGAGTTGTTTTATGGTACAACTACATGTACTTAGATGATATATGTTGGTTATCAACACAAATACCAACAAATTTAATATAAGTATAGTAAATGTACAGAGTTGTTTGCTTATCAATTCTTTAACCATGGACTTCTTATTAAAATATAAAAATCTTCTGTTTGTGGTGACTGACATTGAGTTGAGTCCTGTTTGTGGTTACTGACATTGAGTTGAGTAAATGCTAAATATGCATACAAGGAGGTCATGCTTATAGTTAAAATCAGAGTGACCCGAAGCACTTGTTAATAGTTGTAATGAAAGACAGACATGCAAGCAGCAACAATGTAAGCAATGAAAGACAGACAAGCAAGCAACAACTTGTTATAGTTAAAATCAGAGTGACTTGAAGCACTTATTAATAGCTAAAAAAATAAAACCATATTTATGCAAGCAGCAACAATGTATTACAATAACTTGACTGAATTGAAGAAATCTATTAATACATTTAAGATTCAGAGTCAGAACTTGAATATAATATGGATATGCGTATCTAAAAGAAATTAAGCATGTAGGAGTGGGATATGCATGATTAGGTTTATATTACTTTATAATAATGAACCATGATCCACTTTGGACAAACACTACAGAGATTATTTACTGTAAACCCGCTCCAGGATAAAAAATAATAAACTTTTGAACAGGAGCAATTGATACTGTAAACCCGCTCCAGGACAAACACTGCAGGTTCGGGTTTATATGATAATCTCTTGTTAAACTTTTGAACATGAGCAATTACTTTCATCAATTGTTGTTGTATCCAGGATAAAAAAGATGATTTTGTTATTTTTCCTTGTTGACAAACACTACAGAGATTATTTACTGTAAAATCCACTTTGGGTAAACCTCTAATTGTACTTCATGGTTTAAACAAAATTTTAAAATTAAGACATCCGTATCTTTTTATTTCGTAACTAATTTAAAAGATGATTTTTGTAACTTGTGACATTAAAAAAATGAATCTATAACTCAACGTACTGTCTTTACAACAGAGCATTGAAAACAAATAGAAAAATAAGATAACAGGTAGACAACAAAGAAGAAAATAAAAATAAGATAACCGAAAGACCACAAAAAGATTCACGAAATTCAAAGCTCCTTGCCTCTGTACTAGTCCTATGAAAAAAATTAAAAACATTGAAAAAATGACTTTTAATATTAACATATATGTGTTAATTCTCAAAATACATTTTAAGTTAAGCATTATATAGTCACCTGTTTAAATACACCCAACCTTTTTCCATCGGCAATATAGGCAATCAAATAAGTTTCCAAACTTTGGTGTAGAATTTGATTTTCTGTTATAATCAAACAACAAAATACTTAAAATCAATCTATGATTCCATCTATAATTCCAGACACAAATTTGACTTTCTTTTATATAATCCACTACTATTTTTGCATCTATTTTGGACATACTGTTAATAAGTGCACATAGAAAAATTCTCCTACCTGGATTCCTAAATCAGGTGTTATCATGAAACACAAAGACACAACAGATGCTGCTAACAGGAAGACCACAAAGAAAGGAAAAGAAAAGATTGACTCACAATCTAAACCAAATGTTATGTAGAACAATCCTTTTCATGTACTGCAAGAAGATGAATCTACAAGTTATGACACTTCACTGCAGATGATATAATTGAATCAAAAACAAAAAATGAGGCTGACACTCCTTCAGATCTACTAGATACAAATGCACAACAACAAAAGGATACTGCACACATAACACAAACATAGATATAGCTAAAGAGGATATCAATGAAGTATCCAATGTTGAAGGCAAATAAGAATTTGAGCCTGCTATAGATGAATTTCAAGAAACGGTCTTATTGATAATTTAGCAATTATTCAAGAAGATACAGAGCTTCCAGAAAGTTCGGATGTACAAAACATGTTGGAACCTAATGAAGCTTACACGAATGAAATTGCAATGCGAACCTCAACTGTGTTACCAGATGAACAAGTTAATAAAGCTCCTCCTAAAAGACAAACCAGGAGCACAACCAAACTCAAATGACACTAATCACATGGAATTTGAGGGGAATGAGTGATCCTCAGAAAACCACACATATCATTCAATTCCTTCTCAAATATAAGCCAACTTTTGTTGGCTTACTGGAAACAATACTATCCACTGGTAGAATTTCATATTTTACTAATAAACTCCAAGTTTCCTGGAATCATGTACATACTGTTATTACGACTACACCCAAGACCACTCGAATACAATCGCAACGCGCAACGCGGAAAAGCCAAATCGTGCTAGATAGTGCAAAACAACCAAACACTCGAAGAATTCAATAAAACCAAATCCGAACACGATCACAACACCAATACAAGCAATATATGAATGCAATAACAATAAGTAAATCACACACGATTTTATAGTGGTTCCACTAACGTTGTGTTAGTGTACATCCACTTGAGAGAGCTTTTATTATATCACCAATAGAAAGAGTACAAGAGATTGTTTACAATGATCTATTCAATAAGAATCAATGTTTGTGGAGATTAGAATTGAAGAAATAGGATTTGCCTAAACCCTAGAATTGAAGGATAAAACCCTTGATATGGAATTAGATTAGGTCTCTAATGTTTTACCCCAGAAAATAGCTTATATATTGTGTTAGGAAACCAAGGCAAATCCCCGAAATGCCCTTAGCTAATGACCCAAACAGCTGCACCAAGCCCAGGCCCAAAACCCTGGAAACGCCGGCTCAGACGTCTGCAGGTAGGGCTCAGACGTCTGACCGAACTTTCGGGCATCTGGCCCCTGTAGGGCCAGACGTCTGACCCAAACCTGCAGACGTCTGGCAGCAGCCTGCAGGCAGCCAGCACCACAAACTCCCCTCCAGTTTACTCCTCCGGACTCCGTTTCGCAAACCGTCTTCTCCTACGTCAAGCTACTTCCATCCTCTTCAACTCTTCTATATATTGTGTCGCCTAATTTCAACACTCCACCTCGACACTATATCCATCTCCAACACCAATGGTACCATACCATCAACAACCGATAGCTCCAACTACCAACACTTCTACCTTCAACCAAACGTGAATGTTTCCCCAACGGGTTCCGGCAAAGCCACCCCCCATTGCATTCCATCAACGAGTTCTGGCACAAAGCCCCCACCCGCCAACGAAATGTTGAAAACATTCAAACACCGTCTCACCAAGGACAAGAGCACTAGGAGTGTACGCTAGCACTACACCAAGAAGATAGAATGACAATCTCATACCAATACTCTTCCACATCTACAACCAAGCTACTCTCTCACCCGTGCCATCTAGTGGCACCTAGCACTTCTCCAAGCGAATCAAGTCCGAGCAATGCTCGAACTTCCCAACCGGCAATGCCTTAGTGAACATATCCGCCGCGTTCTCCTTTGTGTGCACCTTCCGAAGACATACTTGCTTATCCTCATCCATGGCTACCAAGAATGACTCCCTCACTTCTATATGCTTAGTCCGTGAGCTAAACGTCAAATTCTCCGCCAAGTGAATGGCACTTTGGCTATCACATTGAACATCAATGCTATCGTGTTCAATACCCAAGTCACACAACAATCGTTTCAAATAGAGTGCTTCCTTAGCCGCCTCCACCGCGGCTATCAACTCCGCCTCCGTAGTGGATAAAGCTACTACGGTTTGCAATCTCGATCTCCAACTTATGGCCGTACCACCTAGTGTGAAGACATAACCGGAAGTTGACTTTCTCCTATCTCTATCACCGGCGTAGTCCGAATCACAATAACCAACTAAGTTGCAACTCCTTTTCCCACTACCGCCAAAAACAAGACCATGAGATTACGTACCTTTTAGGTATCTCAAGATAAGCTTCACGGCTTCCCAATGCGATTTTCCCGGATTAGACATAAAACGACTAACCACCCCGACTGCATTTGCAATATCGGGTCTTGTACACACCATAGCATACATCAAACTACCAACCGCACTTGCATATGGCACCTTTGCCATATAAGCCTTGTCTTTCTCCAAGATAGGTGAATCCTTACTCGAAAGCTTCACGTGCAAAGGTAATGGTGTATTTGACACCTTTGCATTCTCCATGCTAAACCGGCAAAGCACCTTCTTTATGTACTCCTTTTGAGTCAATTTCAACTCAAAACGCTTTCGGTCCCTTTCAATCTCCATGCCCAATATTCTCTTTGCTTCTCCAAGGTCTTTCATTTCGAATTCCGACTTTAATTGCAATTTCAACTTGTTGATTTCATTCTTGTCCTTCGAAGCAATGAGCATGTCGTCCACATACAAGAGCAAGTACACCCAACAATTATTTCCCAACTTCTTGAAATAAACACAAGCATCTTTGATGCTCCTATCAAAGCCACTTTCAAGCATAAAATGATCAAATCTCTTGTACCATTGCCTAGGTGATTGCTTCAACCCATATAGCGATTTCTTCAACTTGCACACCATATTTGACTTACCATTTACAACAAACCCTTGCGGTTGCTCCATGTAAATGTCTTCATCTAAGTCACCAGGCAAGAAGGCGGTCTTCACATCAAGTTGCTCCAACTTCAAGTTGTGAATAGCAACTATGGCAAGTAATATCCGGATAGATGTATGGCGCACAACCGGTGCGAATATCTCATCATACTCCTTTCCTTTCCTTTGTGCAAACCCCTTAGCCACTAACCTAGCTTTGTATCTTCCATCGTCCTTCACCTTGTAAATCCATTTGCACCCAATAGCACGGTTTCCTTTAGGAAGTGGAACCAAACTCCAAGTTTGATTCTTCATCAATGATTGCATCTCTTCCTCCATGGCACAAATCCACTTCGAGCTATCACTCGAATTCATGACGTCATCAAGGTCCAAAGGCTCATCTTGGACTACATTGAGAGCATAGTCCAACCTATCACAAAAACTAAGATAGTTCCAATCACCATATCTTTCGGGTGACCTTATAGCACGTCGACCAACCCGAGTAGTAATATTATCACCCAAACTCCGTTCGGCTCCACCTTGAACCGAATCTTCTCTAGGTTCGTGTACATCACCAACACTACTAGAGGCACCTTGTGGACTATGTGATGTATCATCAACCGCTTTCTCCTCACAAGCATCTTCTACTAATCTACTCTCTCTACTACTTGGACAAAATGTGGTAATAACTTCCTTCCCCTTCGATTCATCACGAACCAAGACCGGAATATCCGATGAACTTTCATTCTCCTTGAACATAGCCGACTCATCAAAAGTAACATGACGAGAGTTTATTACCTTCTTCGTTTCCGGATTCCAAATCCGATAGCCTTTCACTCCATCCGTATAGCCAAGCAAAATCCCCTTGAAAGCTCTAGGTTCAAGCTTATCATTTCTCGGATCATGCACATAAACCGGACTTCCAAAGACACGAAGATAGCTCAAGTCAATACTCTTTCCCTTCCACACTTCCTTCGGGATTTTGTTGTCAATAGCCGAGCACGGAATTCGATTAATAATATGCACCGCGGTTGACAAAGCTTCGGCCCAAAATCCCTTTGACAAACCCGATGTCAATCTCAAGCATCGAGCTTTCTCTAGTAGAGTACGATTCATCCTCTCCACAACACCATTTGATTGCGGATCTCCCGGTGTAGTAAAATGTCTCCGAATGCCATGATGCTTGCAATACTCCAAGAATTCTCCGGAAACATATTCTCCGCCATTGTCGGACCTAAGAACCTTCAAAGACTTACCACTCTCATTCTCAACAAGAGCCTTCCATACTTTGAACTTAGCAAATGCCTCCGACTTAGCCTTCATTACATATACCCAAACTTTACGAGAAAAATCATCAATAAAAGAAATATAATACCTTGCTCCACCTAAAGAAGCAACCGGTGCCGGTCCCCAAACATCCGTATGCACATACTCAAGAACGCTTCTTGAATCATGTTTTCCTTCACCGAATGAAACCTTTGTTTGCTTCCCCATGACACACTCTTCGCAAAACTCTAGCTTGTTGAAACTCTCACCACCAATCATCTCCCTTTTCCGAAGAATATCCAAACTCCTCTCCGAGACATGTCCTAACCTCAAATGCCACAATCTAGTTGCATCTAAGTCGCGAGAACTATCAACCCCAATGCTAGCTTCACCTTCTATGGTCACACCTTGAAGCAAATATATACCATGAGCCCTAGCACCTTTCATAACCACAAGCGCCCCCTTCGAAACCCTCAAGCCATCTCTCTCAATAGTGATCTTGCACCCCAAAGAATCTAATTGCTCCAAAGAGATAAGGGACTTCCTAAGTCCCGGAACATAGCGCACATTAGTGAGAGTACGAACTACTCCGTCAAACATCCTAATTTTCACGGAACCAATGCCCTTCAACTTACAAATAGCACCATTTCCCATAACAATCGAATTTCCCTCTCTAGCTTCGAAAGAAGAAAAACAATTCCTTTTCGGCGTCATATGATAAGACGCCCCCGAATCGAGAACCTATTCGCTACCCGAAACATTTGATGCTACCGCCGTCAATACATCCATGTCTCCCTCACCAACACCTCTTTCCACCGCGACCGATGAAGATGCTACTTCCTTCTTGGCCTTCTCCTTGTCCGGATACTCATTCTTCCAATGACCGGGCTTCTTACAAATATAGCACTTGCCTTTCTTTTCCTTCGACTTTCCTCTCCAACCGGGATTCCTAGATTTGGAACGCCCCCGATTCTCCTTCTTCGCATATCTCTCCTTCTCCACAAACAAACCTTGACCATTTCCGGCACTACTACCACCAACACTCAACTCCTTCATTTGATCTCTCAACTCCTCACTAAGAAGACCCGTCTTGACATCATCTAATGTCAATGTATCCCGGCTATAGATCAAGCTATTTGAGAAACCCGTATAGCGGTCCGGCAACGAACATAACAATATCATCGCCTTTTGCTCTTCCTCAATCTTCAAATCTACCGCCTTCATCTTCATTAGCAAATCATCAAACACATTCAAGTGTGCCTTAAGCGAACTCCCCTCTTTCATCTTATACGTGAAAAACGTTCGCAACAAGATCAAACGATTAGTTAGAGACTTCTTCATATACAATTCTTCCAACTTGTCCCAAATGCCCTTAGCGGTCGTCTCACCACTAATTTCAGAGATCACATTCTCTCCCATAGCAAGTTGAAGTGTAGTAAATGCCCACTCTTCCATTTCCTCTCTCTCAACATCCGAGATGTCCGCCGGCAACAAATGTGTATCTAACACCACCCTATGAACTCGATTTCTTCTTAAAACCGCTTTCATTTTCCATTGCCACTTTTCAAAAACATTATCACCATTCCACTTGTCGATTACCAATTGCGATCCGGACGCCACATACGAACCACGTACATACGGCGCTATACTACTTGGACCAACCATTGAATTTTCAGAGGTATCCGTTTCCGGCATTTCAACAACCACCTAGCAACACCAAAGCTCTGATACCAAATGTTATTACGACTACACCCAAGACCACTCGAATACAATCGCAACGCGCAACGCGGAAAAGCCAAATCGTGCTAGATAGTGCAAAACAACCAAACACTCGAAGAATTCAATAAAACCAAATCCGAACACGATCACAACACCAATACAAGCAATATATGAATGCAATAACAATAAGTAAATCACACAAGATTTTATAGTGGTTCCACTAACGTTGTGTTAGTGTACATCCACTTGAGAGAGCTTTTATTATATCACCAATAGAAAGAGTACAAGAGATTGTTTACAATGATCTATTCAATAAGAATCAATGTTTGTGGAGATTAGAATTGAAGAAATAGGATTTGCCAAAACCCTAGAATTGAAGGATAAAACCCTTGATATGGAATTAGATTAGGTCTCTAATGTTTTACCCCAGAAAATAGCTTATATACTGTGTTAGGAAACCAAGGCAAATCCCCGAAATGCCCTTAGCTAATGACCCAAACAGCTGCACCAAGCCCAGGCCCAAAACCCTGGAAACGCCGGCTCAGACGTCTGCAGGTAGGGCTCAGACGTCTGACCGAACTTTCGGGCATCTGGCCCCTGTAGGGCCAGACGTCTAACCCAAACCTGCAGACGTCTGGCAGCAGCCTGCAGGCAGCCAGCACCACAAACTCCCCTCCAGTTTACTCCTCCGGACTCCGTTTCGCAAACCGTCTTCTCCTACGTCAAGCTACTTCCATCCTCTTCAACTCTTCTATATATTGTGTCGCCTAATTTCAACACATACTACTAGGAACAATGCAAAGTCTAGAATTCTAGTACTTTACAATAAGGACATTTGGAGTATATCAGTTATCATTAGCAGTGACCAGCATATTACCTGTTTACTTACTAACAATGAGGGCTTTCGGATGTATGTTACAGTTGTGTATGCCAGCAATTTATGTGCAGAAAGAGAATTATTATGGAATTCGATGATCACAGACTCTCAAAATATAGACAAAGCATGGTTATTATCGAGAGATTTTAACAATATGCTTAATTACAAGGATAAGGAAGGTGGTAGACAAATTCCTATCTCCCAAATCGAGGCTTTTCAAACTGCATAATTCAAAATGAGTTGGTTGAGGCAACCATCTATAGGTTCAAATATACTTGGCGAAATAAAAATGTCCAACTCGCATAGACAAAGTACTACTGAATAACAAGATGCTATCCACTTTCAACCAGCTTAAAACCATTGCACTTCCTACTAACCAAAGTGACCACACCCCTCTGTTAACTACCTTTTACACAACTAATGACATCAAAGGTAAACCATTTAGGTACATCAACACCTGGCCCACTTAGGATGGATATAAGGAAGCAGTAGATAGGGGAATGAAGACATCTACATGGGGTGGTAAGATATATAAACTTATATACGATTTGAAGTCAACAAAGCTGAAGTTAAAATCTTGGAATCGCACTAGAGAAAGAACAGACTCAACTATTACAATTGCTGAAGTAGAATTTAATGATCTATTGCTACAAATTGACCAAAATCCTTATGATGAACAAAAGTATGAGGAAATGATTTGTAAAAGCATGCAACTTTAGAACATGATGAATATCCACTATTCTAACTGTGCTCAACAATCTAAGGTAAACTGGTTTATACATGGAGACAAGAATTCAAGGTTCTTCTTTACCAAAATGTTGATGGGGAGATACATGAACAACATACAAGCACTTTTAAATCAACATGGAGAAGTCATTTATGACAACTTGAAGATAGAAGATGAAGCAATTGCCAACTACACAGACTTATATAATGCCACAGAAGATACGGTCTCACATATAATGCTTATAAACTGAATTTGGTTGAAATTATGAAATTACATAAGTGAAGTTATTAATTTTATGTTTTCTATTAAATTTGTTTGCTATCTAATTGAAAACTCCTCATTTTCAAACCCAATGCTGCCAAAATTTTCATAGTATGTTGTTATAATCATCTGGCTTGCATGCTTTTTGTTGTATTCAAATGCTAAAATAATTAGCCAGAATTGAGCCGTAGTCGATTAGGAAAAACAGACAAAGTTTGACCAAAAAACCTGGAGCAAACAACTCTAGGCACATCATCGGTTGACCATCCAGACCCTAGCCTATCGATAGTTGATGCTTGGCCAATCAACTGATCGTGTCCAACTGGTCAACCGGTGAGTTGTTTGGAGCTTTAGCTCTAGGCTGATGCTAAAAAAATTTAAAAATAAAGTAAAAATGGTTTGATTTTACAAATTATATTATTATCATAAAAATTTAATTTTACCGTTATTTCAGAGTACTTTATGTGACATTATATATATATATATATATATATATATATATTGTTATGTTGATTAAGTTCATTATTTGCCTGAAATCAACTTTTTAACCTTCAATTTATCTCATAATAACTTTCATGCATACTGATACACAAATAGTGATTGATGACTTTAGTGACTTTAGTTTTCATTCATATATATTGATATCTATATCTTTTGAATCAATCGGCTTACCTTCTTTTTTACTTCATATTTTCATGATCAGGTTTAAGATGTGGGTTGAAGGAAAAATCAAAAATCTTACAATTAAACTATTATCACTGAACCATTACTGTAACTATTATGATTGAACCATTACTATAAAAATCTAAGCGTGATGTATAAATATCGCATTTTCAATTCAAGGTACCAATATCGATACTCCAATTCAAACATCGAATTGAAACAAAATTAAAAAATTAGTAAATGAGCATCGGGATTACCTAGATCTGGCGATTCAGGGGGAATAAATAGTAAGGCCGCAGGTGGCAAAGTGAAGCGGAATCGATCGCTTGTGAAGAAAGCGGAGGGAGCAGATCGACGAAGCAGAGGGGGTCCCTATTGACGAAGTGGAGAGGAGTGAATCAAGGAGGTGGCATGATGGGGCAAGTAGATGAAGTAACCGTGCGTGCTGGAAGATGAAGCGAGAGGAGATAACAGTGGAGAGGAAATTTTGTTGAAGGAGGGAGAAAGATAAACAGTGGAGGGAAAGTACATGAAAACGTGATGAGTTTTTTTTTTGGTGGGCAAGGTGGTAAAATCCGGCAGCCTCCAAAATAAAGCAAAATAAAACAAAAAAAGGAAAAATTTGCATTACCACGGCAAACGCTACTAATAAATGCATCTAAAGGTAGGTTTTCTTGTAGTATTTTTATTTCTGAGAGCATCCAAATTCAGATTTCTGATTTCTAAGATCATCAATACCTTCAACATAGCATCAAAACATATCCAATTTCTGAGAGCACAACATTGTTCTTAGTTCGAAAAAGGCTTAAAATACAAATAACATACACAAAGACAGTGCAATGGATAATACTGTATATATAGTATAGTATTATATTTGTTGAATGGTTACCTATGTTGAAGGTATTATATATTCGTAATAAAAATTAGAAAGGAAAATACGAAAAATAATTTTGAAGCAAGAGTTAAAGTTAAAAAAGAACCAATAAATGAAATTAATGAGTAATTGTGTACTACTTTAACCAAATGCAGTTTTGTATCATTCATTAATTAAATCAAAATCAGCTAGGAGTTTAATTGCATATTAGTAGTGTTTATACAACTAACATCACTACAAACAAAGGCACATACATGTCCACATACACATACATATGCAGGCATGCACACATAGAGATATTAATCCAATCAAAATATTCACAAATCAGTCGAATATTGTTGAGATAACAAAAACATAAGCAAAATTTTGGAAGAAGCGAAGACTACTGGAAATAAATGAAGATTGCACTAAATATATTTGAATAATAATTATACAACAATAAAATTTTCTATTAAAAATAGTCAACATATCCATTATAACAAATTTTGGAAGAAGTGAAGACTACTGGAAATAAATGAAGAGTGCAATAAAAATATTTGTATAATGACAAGCACAATTGTCCAAGTGGTTAAGTGATTCGGTTTTGGTGCAAGAGGTCACAAGTTCGAAATTTGCGTAGCGTGATTCGAACGTTTATTAACATGTGATATGTTGTCCTAGTGACATGTTGTATATAAAGTATCATTTCAAAAAAAAATTGTATAATCAATATACAACAATAAAATTATGCTATTAAAAACAGTCAATATGCCTGTTGTAATAATTTTTATTTTATGTGTCAGAAAGCAAGTGGAAAATCATCTTCTAAGTTGTAGATTCAGAAATCAGATCAAACAGGGGAAAGGATAATGAGTAAGGAAGTCAAAAGTTGTATGGATTTATAACAAAATTTATTCCATAAGTAAGGAAGTCAAAAGTTGTATGGATTTATAACAAAATTTATTTTATGAGCCATAAATCAGAGCGGTGAAATTCTGTTTAGGATTCACAAATCAGATAGCCAGAACAAAGAGTTTTGAGCGAATGTCAAAAACTGATAGTAATCGAAGCATGTAAACATTTGAATCAAAATATAGAATCATACCTTGTAAATAAAGCAAAGGTGATAACACGCCTGAGCTACCTTTTGTAGTTCAACCAGTCGCCTACTGTAGATGTTATTCCTCTGGTGACGTTGCCATTTTTTATTCGTAGGTAAGTGAAGCCGAGCTTGGGGAAGGTGGTTTAGTTTTTAGGATTCGCAGGTAAGTGAAATCGAGTTTGGGGAAGGTTGTTTGGTTTTTATGAATCGATGATTTAGATCTGGGAATGGGGATAAATTTGGGGAGGAACAGAATATGATTCTATGAGTCAAAAATGTAGATGGGAAGGATGCCTTGCGAAATGGAAAATATAAGGGTATTTCGGGTATTTCAAAAAGACACCATGAGCGTCAATGCATTGGATATTCTTTATTAGTAGTATAGATATGTTTGTTTTGAAAATTTATTTGAAGTGAAGTTAAGAATGTGAAGTATTTTCGAATTACAAATATAAGAGTATGAAACCACTTCTAGTTTTATAGCACAACTTGTTAATAAATATCGGATTTTAAAGATTTTTATTTTCTAAAGGAGAAGTTTGAATTGATTGCATTAAAAAGTCGGAAGAGAGCTTGTAAAGTTTTAAATTTGAAGTGTTGTAGTAAAATAGACATAACTTTTGGTTTTTAGATCAGATTCTATTGATTTTTCTTTCGTTGGCAATGTATTTTCATAAGTGACAACTTTGATGTTTATCACCTTCCAAAATTTTAAAGTTTTCTAATGCTAAAATCTATTTTAAAATTGAATCAAATCATCCGGAAAGTGCAACTACACAAAACAACGCTGAATTGTTTTAATCGTAACCTTCGAACGGTTTATCTGATTTCGATGTTCCTACTCATTCCAAAAAGCTAAGAACATAAGCAAAAACTTTGGTTCATATAGTTTTGCAAAATTTTGAAGTATTCTGGCTAAAAATGCCATTTGGATAAGTGGACTTGCATTTTTTAATCATTTTAGAATTTGATATGGTTATTGAACACATCATAACCATTGATATACTCTATATTTCTGTGATCCGAAGATGGTTTGGAAAGCTAATTAATTATATTATAACTTTGATTTTGGAAACATTGAATAATTTTTGTGTTTTTGACACTTAAAACTTTAGATGTAAAGTTGTCAAAATGAAAATGCAACATTGTTCTTTTATTATATGAATGAAATAGTTCTTTTTTATTTATAAACAAGATCTTACATGGTTTCTTTGAGTTGAGATAGGTACACGATGATGAATATTAGGGTGAGTTTGGCGCAAGCTCGCTTATTTTAGCATAAAATTAAGCAAACATGCTTAAAATGCAAAGCTAAGGTACATTTTTACACTTGTTTCGATATGTATTGAGATATTATATTGTTTCCTCATGTCTTGGGATGCCCCGTGATGAGATGTATATAAATATTATGATATTTTGTGTTTTCGTTTTTTGGAACGCTCTTTGTACAAAGGAGTCTCTGCCAAAATTTTCTGAAAAATCCGACACATAAAATATTTTCACAAAAATATATCGTATGTGAAAAATACAAAGTCGCTAATTGAATCTATCGAAATACTAGCATATGATAAGATAAATTGGAGTGTGAGAGCCATATAGAGGGTTAAGTAAGTTTGGTATGATAGAAGTTTGTATGATACGAAGAAAGTCGGGATATGAGTTGTGTAAGACGTTTTTCTACAAGAAATTGCGATGACGCAGTTTTTTTAAGGGGAAAGTCTGTAACAACCAGGCTAAATATAATTCAAATAAAAATATTCAAATTCGATAATTATTATTTATTTGAAGTCTATTTAATAAAAGATTTTTTTTAATGAATTGAATTAAATTTTTGAATTTTTTGAGAGAAATGTGTGATCCTCTAAAGTAGAGGAGAACACACATGTACATATATATAACACCAATAAAAAATGAGCTGCCAACATGCCTGGCAGGTGACAACTGATAACACAGAAAAATCTAAGATAACAAAATCAAGTTACTTCTTAAATGAGCTCCGGCAAAGCGACCGCCCATTATACCTCAGTATCGAACTCCGACAAGGCCACCGCCCGATAATGAAGTGTTAGAAGTACCCTATATAAACCATGGTGGATCCAAGAGAACAAATGAGATCCACAAGCAGCTCTTCTAAAGAAGGAACACCTCGCAGCTAGCGCGGATGGTCTAGATCAAAAATATGAAATCACCCCTAACAACGGTCATACGAATAGCAATCCAGCATCCTGACAACAACAACCCTAAAACCCTGCAAATAGCATTCTAGCACCATTTATAGCCTAAACTTGTACCTATAGATGGAACTAAACAAAATATAATAATAATACACATATATATATATATATATGTATATAAATAAAATTATATACATATATATGCATTAATGAAAAATAATAATGAAACTAGAGTTAAAACTATAAGACAACAAAGAAACAATAATAAGCGTTAGACTAATAATAGGCTAATGAACACAAAATCAAAAGGCATAGAAATTAACAAAATATGTAATTATATATTTATAAAATTTTAAAAATCTAATAATTATTAACATTATGCTCCTTTGATCAAAATGACATTATAATAAACAATAAAATCTTCATTCAAATTCGAATAAATGCTAATGCTGTAGTTATTAATGTTAAAAATATTGTTTTTTTGTTTAAATAATTCCATGTTTTTTCTAACCTTATTAAGATATTCATTAAAATGATTATTTTTAACCAATCTATATTTTGGATTTGAGATCCAATTGAAACAAAATGAAGCTACTTCAATTACCAATCTATAAATATAACTATTATTATTAAATAATCTTTGGTTTCTTTCAAACCAAATATACCAACATATTATAGTGAACAAAGTATCTACTAAAAAACTATTTTCCTTTTTAAACTTAAATCTTAAATTATTCCAACAAAAATCACAATCAATAACCTTAGTTGTAAGAATAAAGTTAAAATTTTTAAAAGTATTATTAAGAATGTAGCAAGTATCCATACAATCATAATATGTATGATTAATATATTCAAAATACAAGTTACAAAAGGTACATTTATTATCAACTGGCAAATTCTTTCTTTTTAAAAGTTCAATGGTATTTAACTTCCCATGCATGATTAACAACATATAAATCTTAGCTTTTGGTGGTGCATTTGTTCCCGAGAAATTAAGAAATTTATACAAAGAATTAGAAGTGAATCTCATACTTTTATCCCATTCCCAATTAATAATATCATTTTTGTTGTCAATGTTATCCCATTCACATGCATAATAAAAGAATTAGAAGTGAATCTCTTACCTTCTAAGATTCTATTAAAACTGAAATTCCAAGGGGGATCGTTATCCAAAGAGAAAACATCTTTAATTAAAGCATTTTTAAAGTTACTAATTTCGAAAAGCTCTTTAAATTCAACCCTAAGAGGAATGACTGATATCCAACGATCATGCCAAAAAATTGTACTGTTTCCTGAATGAACAATCATATTAGTACCATGGTTATAAATATCATGGCATTTTAAAATTGACTTTCAAAAATTAGACAATTTGTTGTTAACCGAAGGTGTAATTTGGTATAAATTATTATTACCGTTATAATTAAGTTTAGTTATAATTTCTTTCCAAATAGAATTATCATTTATATCCTTAAATTTCCACAACCACTTCCCTAATAAAGACAAATTCATGTTATGTAAATTAATAACACCTAGTCCTCCCTCCCTTTTCGATTTACAAACGGTTTTCGAGTTTACTCAACATTTTAGACTACTATTAGGATTATCGCCGCTCCATAAGAAATCCCTTCTTATTTTATCAATTTTATTAATCACCCATTCTGGGAAAAGATGCATTGACATCTATTAAATCGGAAGTGCAGATAAAACAGAATTGATAAGAACTAATCTACCCACTCTTGATAAAAACCTTCCATTCCAATTAGAAATTCTATTTTTAATTTTATCTATTATAATTAGCCAGTCATCATACTTAAATTTAGTTGGTCTAATCAAAATACCAAGATAGTCAATAGGGAAATTCATGGTTTTACAATTAAGCGTATTAGCTACTAAATCTTCAACCTTATCAACGTAATTTAAAACTAAAACCAAACTTTTATCAAAATTAAATTATAGTCTGGAGAGTAGTTCAAAGCTGTATAAAATAAATTTAAGGGTAATGATGTGACTAGACAAATGAGAAGTAAATAATAAGGTATCGTCCGCAGATTGAAGAACAGAGAGTCCATTACGTGAAATTTCGCTACCAATGCACCCTAAAGATCCATTTCCAACAGCTTTTTTAATTATCATAGTGAAAACATCAGCAGCTAAATTAAACAAGAGAGGAGATAATGGATCACCCTATCGTAAGCCACGTTTTGACTGTATCTTATTCCCTAAAATCCCGTTAACCGTTATACTAGACTTACCAGTTTTAAGCAATGTCATAATCCAACCAATCCATTTATGACTAAAACCTCTAGTCTGTAACATATCAACTAGAAAATCCCAATCTATTGAGTCAAAAGCTTTCGCAAAGTCAAGTTTTAGAAGCGCACATGTAATGTTATTCTTACAACACTGATTAATGTACTCTTGAACAACAGCCACTCCATCTGTTATATTTCTACCCTTAATGAAAGCGGTTTGTGAACAATCGATTAAATCATCCATTCTTATACTTTGTCTATTCGCTAAAACTTTTGAAATAATTTTAACAGAACAATTAATTAAAGAAATTGGTCTAAAATCTTTTAAATTATTAGCACCGATTTTTTATGTAATAGAATAACGTTTGCAAAATTAAGTCTTCATAATTGTAGTTTCCCATTATAAAATTCGTTAAACATGTTAGTTAAATCAAAATTTAAAACATTCCAAAATAGTTTGTAAAATAAAATAGGAAAACCATCGGAACCCGGGGCTTTTTCACTAGGCGTATCATTAATAGCCTTCAATATCTCCTCTTCAGAAAAAGGATTATCAATGTCATTAAGATTAATTCTAGACAATATAGGATATAGTTCATTCCATCTAACGTTTATTCTATGCTTGTTTTTATTGCCAAAAATATCCCTATAGTAATCAGTAAAGGCCTTATTAAGATCCCTTTGATCTACCAATTCCACATTATTCACAAAAATAGAATTTATTGTGTTACTATGTTTTCTACCGTTAGACATATTATGAAAAGATTTTGTATTATTATCACCTTCATAATCCATTGGATTCTAGATCTCTATTTCCACATAACTTCTTCTTTTTCTAAAATTGAATTGAGTTCTTCTTTTAAATTAGCGAGTATATTACACTCTCCTAGATTTAATTGTCCAGTTTCTTCTATCTTATTAATTTAAAGCATTTCAGAAAGTAAATTGTTTTTAATTTTAATACTGCCAAATACATTCTTATTCCAATTTTTAAGAAAATTCCTAAGACCTCTATGTTTTAAAACAAATTTTTTATTGATTTATCCGTATTTCTGATATTATAAAAATTCATTGATATCCATTTATTTATAACTAGATTAGAGAAGTTAGATTCTAATAACTACATTTTTTGGATTTAAAAGTTTTATTAACAATTTTATAGTGATCACATATAAGAATGATAGGGCAATGGTCAGAATACGTATAAGGTAAACCAGTGACTCTACAAATAGGAAATTTATCTTTGATTTCGACACCGATGAAAAATCTGTCTAAAAGAGCCATTGAAGGAGATTCCCTAGAATTACTCCAACTGAATTCTCTACCTATCAAATTACTATTATTAATAAATTGGTCAAATTCTTCCATAGAAGAGAAATCACCTTCTTGGGTGATCGTTCTCCTAAAAAACGCGTAACATTGAACTCACCGCCCATAATCCAAGATTCAGGAGCGAAGGATCTAAATTCTAGACGTTTGCTCCACAGAACTCGATGACTAATTTTCGAGTTTGGTCCATAAACTTTAGATATATTTAATAAAGAGTTATCGCTAAGGTTAATGAGAATAATATGTAAAGAGCATTGCCTAGAAATAATTTGAAGAAGCTTAAAAGAATTATCACGCCACACTATAAGTGAACCCCCATAAGTTCCAATTGAAGGTAAACAAGCCCAAGGTCTAAAATGAAAACCACCTAATCTTTTATAAAAACAAATATCAGGACGATCAATTTTCGTTTCCTGTAAAAGAGCGATATCAATAGAGTAGTCTTTAAAAATTCTCTAATTTTATCACATTTATTTAAATCATAAAGACCCGTAATATTCCGGCTAATAATCCTTATAAACCAGACGATCTAACCCTCTCTATTTCTCTACTCCTAATGTAAGCAATATCTAATTCATCATTAGTAAAAACTAAAGCGGTATCCCTGGCTAACTGACATAACTCACTGGTGGATAAAATACCTAGAGCATAAGAAGAATAAGTACTACCTAAAATAGAATCCATACTTGAGCTTGAATTCGTAGTTCCACACATAGCACTCGAATCAGGTGACTCGCCCATAAATGAAGAACGACTGCTACGGACTCTGGCACTACAACGAACAACACCATTGATAGCAACTGATTTCCTATGCCTGCCTCTCTTTGTTGAAGAAGATACATATGAAGCTCTATCTACATCCATAAAATCTTTAGTAGACATGCATGCAAAAGAATCCACAGCAATATCCTTTACATGTATAATTGGTCCCATGGATCTCTCGTCAACATCAAATCTTGTCTTATCACTATCCATACATACTGCATTTACCATGTTTCCAACCTCGACATTGTGCAATACAGAACCCAAGAACCCTTCAGCAACATCAATGTGTGCCTTAACATCATCAATACACCCTGACATCATCGCATCTCCAATCTCAACATCATACAAAAGTGAATCCATAGACCCCTCAACAACATCACAGCGAGCCATATCACCATCCAAACATCCTGACTTCACCACATTTCCAACCATACCATCCTTTACAACAATATCCATCCCATAAACAACTTCAATGTTTAACTGCTTACATAGTCCATGCTTTGTTTACCATCATCAAACCCTATTGATGCTAGAGAAACTGAATTCACACTGTCTACTTCACTATCAAAAACTGAACTCAACATGAAAATTTTAAGCCCATCATCTTGTATAATACAGACAGTATTAACATCTGCATATTTCTGAATTTGATTACCCACAAACCAATTCAAACCTGGAATAGAATTAAATTTATGATTTTTTTTCAAATAATATGCTGAAATTAGATAAATTGTTTTAATTGAATACAGAATATTTTGTAAGTGTAAGTGATTATTTATGATTAAAATAGTGGAGAATTAATAAGTGGGTATTGAATTGAATGATAATGGAGGTTATCAAAATATACTTTATGGAGTGAAGTGTTTATTAATTTAAGTTAAATTGAGATTTAATTATAAATAAATGAAAAGATACTTAAAAGAAAATTAATTTAAACAAGCCAAAAAAAATCAACAAGCCCAGCTCACTAAAACCCTTTTCCATTTTCTTTATTTACAAGCCTATCCTGACTTCTGGAAAACCTGACTTTAGAAACCCCTTATGCGATAATTTTGCCTAACCCTAATTTCATCTGTGATTTTATATAAAAATATTGTGTTTGCCTGGCACACGATCGAGCAGGCAACGAAGGAGACAACAACGTCGATGACTCATGGGGAAAAGTGTGCAATCGTGACAGTGACATATAGAGGATGGAAGTCGTGATTGGCGATGGCGAAATCAATGGTGCGACTTGGTCATGCATGCGATTTTGGTTGCAACGGTGGGAGGCACACGGTGCAATTTTGGTTGCGTGGAGGATTGGAATAGGAGATTGGGATGTTGCAACCTAGGGTTGATAGATGGAGGTGGCATCGGAGCTGCATGCGACTCAGACATAGGCGTAGTGGTGGCGCTATCGGGATGATCGCGGACGTTAGAGGACGGTGGTAGTAGGCTGATGTCAGTGGCTATTTGGGGTTGCCTAGTACAGTGAATTTCGGTAATGGGCGGAAGCATTGATTTTGGAATTCCAAACATTGATTTAGTGAGTTATCTTTATAACTCACAACTATATTTAGACCCCTCTTTAATGATTTTATTAGATTGTTGTGTGATGGTTGATATGAATTAAATGGGTTGGATGTGTGTGAAAACCATTGTTTGCTTGTTGATTTGGTTGATTATTGAACATACATTATATGTTGTACATGATAAATAGACGATGGCATAACCGAACACGACATTTTAAATAGATCGGAAGGGGACAAAAGAATTCTAAAGTGAAGCTTTGGAAGAAATAAAAATTATTTTAAATATAAATAGTGCTTTTGGAATGAGTAATTTTATTTAATATCGAAAATGCTATTATTAATAGAAAATTATAAAAGTGAAATTAGCTTGAGAATTTAATGAGTATAAATTATTTAGAAAGTAATAATCTTCTTGATTTGATTGAATAAGCGAATCTTTGAATATGTATTTTCATTTTTCTACAATTATAAAATATTTGAGAGATGTTTATAAATTTTATAAATTGAGAATTTAAAATTTTATAATTTGAAAACATAAGTTAATTTTATTTGGACTTAATAAATTGGTGGCCCATCTCAGATCTTAGATCTCTATTAATCCCTCTCGTCTCATCCTTCTCTATTCGTCCCGCCCGCATCAATCTCGTTCCCTCTGCTTCGAATCAGTTCTGAATGGCCAAGAACCGGAAGCTCAAGCCTCAATTTGCGACTTCTTTTGAAACTTCATCGCAAACTAGATCTGGTCACCAATTCTCGATTTTCGAGTCGCCTCCTGCTCTATCTATTACTGCCGTGTACCCCGTTAATGCCTCCATTCCTGCATCGCCTGTGAACCTGTGTTCTTCTTTTCCAGTAGCAGCGGATGGCGTTAGCTTGGTTGACCCGATGTCGTATCTCGCTGCTGAATTATCAAGCACTTTGCTTGTAGCTATCCCTTTGTCAGGTATAACCATGGTTTCTCCTTTGTCCCCTATTTCGAATTTAATTCAGCATGTTGCGTTGAATTCACAACCCGTTCAGCCTGTTGAGTTGAATTTAAAGCAGCCTATTGGCAATTGCGTTAGTACTGACTGCAATAATGTAAATGGGAATTCACAACCCATTGAGTTGAATGGAGATATAGATTTGGTGTTGAATGTTCCTATTTCCCCTAGTACTGGTGATAGGAATTTAGAGAGGAGTTGTAGAGTGCATGATGCTGCTGACTGCGCTGTTGCATCCAGGCAGTGTTTTGATTCTATCTCAATTTCTCCACTAATAGAAACTAGAATTGAAAATATTATTGCATCAGTCATCGACAAATCCTGTTATAATTCTGGTGATGTTTATGTCAATGTTGCTAATTCCCCTGTAGTTGCTACACCGGTTTGGTCTTCGTTGTTCAAATCGTTGCCTAGAAATGCTGGTACATACTCCCTGCAGAAATTTAGCACCCAGGTCATAGATGGGATTAACGTGCTCCCACCTGAAGTGATTAAGGAGGCGGTGAGCCAATGGTCTGACCACCTGGTTGGTTTTTTTCTAGATGCTTCATCTTCATATTCGGTTATCTGTGAGCAATGTAAGCGCACATGGAAACTGAAAGGTACTCTTCATGTCCAATAGATAAATTCTTTTTTCTACTTTAAATTTGGAAACCATGAAGACAGACTAATAGCCCTTGAGACTAGTCCTCTCATTATTGAGGGGAAACCATTTATTGTGACTCCTTGGAGTGTTGAAATAGACAGAGCAAGAGAACAAATACTCTTAATTCCGGTTTGGGGCACTTTCTCTAACATTCCGTCGGTCCTATAACCATTGATTGTTCTGAACTAGCTTGCGAGCCTTATTGGTGACTTCAAATGCTTTGATGCTAATACCGTCGCTCGCAAGAATCTACTATACGTTAGAGCTTTGATTGAAATATCCCCATCTAATCCGCTACCGTCGATATTGAAAGTAAGAATCATGGAAGGTCACGAAGTGGAGATAAATGTTATTTACAGCTGGAAACCCGATATTTTCACAAACTGTCAGTATTTTGGACATTCTGTGGATAAGTGTTCTAGGAATGCTCCTCTGCCTCCTGCCAAAATTTCCTCTTCCTAGGATGGAAATGATATGGGTCCCCAAGGTTAGAGCTCTGCCTATCTCTGATCATGTTGTTTCTGTTTCTCCCGCTGTGGTGTCAGAAATGGATTCACTAGCAGTTAGTGTTTCCGATGATGAGGTTATTAGCTGGGAACCTGATGAGATTTCTTGGGTACACGAGGTCTCAGAAATGAGGTATGACCCGTTGATGCATAGTTATTACATGTTCTTAGGTGGTCCTGACGAGACTAGAAGGCTAGTGTATCATGTTGTGGGTAAGGGTCTTACTCTGATGGCTACTGGTGTTGATGGTGCGAGCAATTAGTGGCAATTCTTAGATCCTACATGGGACCAGTCTTATCTCTACTCTTCTCTCTCGAGGTCTTATGACCCGAATCTGGCTACTTACTTTTCTACTGTTCAGCATGTTATAGGACCTGGTACTGATGTTGATATCAGTAATGACAGGGGGGACTTGTGCCCTTTTGAGTAGTTTAGACTCTTTTGTATAGTTCCTGATTTTCTTTTTGTTCTTATTCTAAGTGGTATGGCGACTATAAAACCAGATTTTAGTTGTTCTGTGCATGTACAGAACACCTATTCCTTATTTATATTCATAGTGGCATGGCCCACTTTTAAGCCGGCTAGTTTTGCTAAAAAAATTGGAAAGTTATAAAATGATATTTTGGAAATTATAACAAGATAAATGTGATTTATTTATGGAAATTTTACATACATACATACATATACATATATACATTTACATATACATATATGTACATACATATATATATATATTGTGTGTGTGTTTGTAAAGAATAATTTTTGAAGAGATGTATTTAATATTTGATTATTTTTAATAAGAGGAAAATTATTTTAGAAGTCTGGGAATTATATTTAGAAGTGTTTGTATTGAATTATAATGAAATAGAAAATTTTGAAATATTTGTTTTAAAAATTAGGTATTTTGGTTTTGGAAAATATTTTAAATTTAAAATCCTTTTTAAGATATATAGTACCATCTCAATTTGTTGATTAAGGGAAATTATTGAATTATAAAATTACTTTATCGGTATTTTAAAATATTAAGGAAAAATTTCGAGTTGTACAAGTTACTCTTAAAATGAATTTATCGGTTTGAAATTTGGAAGAAGATTTGAAATGATGATTGCTTTGATATTAAATTAGAGGTTTTAAATAAACATTTAGAAAGTAAAAGAAATTTTTTAATATAAATCTCTTTGGGACCAATATTGATTTGTAAATTAAATTGATGATTTTTGAGGAAATGAGGATATTATTACTCAAACCTCTTTTATATTGAAAATATTTGAAACCCGATTGAAGATTTTGGAATTGAAGATTGTATAATAAAATCCCTTTTAAATCAATAAATAATAGAATTGTATGTTTTAATTGATTTATATTTCTACATAACGAGGAATTAGAATAAATGAAGTTACATTGTCGTCTGTTATGGGACGTTCGGTAAATGAGTGAGTAACACCAAGTGGTATGATAAACCTGAGCTGATATTTGATTGCTTACTTTCTATAAGTAGATGCCACTCTAATAGGTTTGAGTATATAGGGTATTATATTTATGGGGATGTGCACTAAGAGTGTGCAGGTTGAGAGCCATAAGTGTAACACCCTGCAAAATTTAATAACAAACTAAATAACTAAAATAAGATCAAAAAAGAAAATTATGTAAATGTTGAAATTTGACCACAGGAATTGTACTTTTGCACCTGTGGTGATTTTCTGATCAATTTTCATATATAGAGTTTTGGAATCGGAATTCAAACGGAGAAGTTATGGACGTTTGAAGTTTTTGAATTTAAATTAATTCAAACGATTTAAATTTAAAAGTTTAAAATTTGAATTTAATTTATTCAACATTAAGGAACTTAACGCTCAAGTAAACATTAGTGATAATGTTTAACGAATTAATTAAATTAAGTAAGTAAAAAAATGAAAGAGTGGAAAGAAATCCTTATGGCCAAAATACATGGACTGGTCGACTGCCTATGGCCAAGTGGTCAACCAGTAAACGTGAGACGGCTAGGGTTAATTAAGGCACAGACGTCCTAGATTTGTTTATTTGATAATTCTGGTTCCTTCTTACCTTTATAAATAGAACCCTAGACCCCTCACTTTTCTTCATAAAATTCTGAAAGCAATAGCCAAGCTCTGTCAAATTCCCCTTAGGTTTTCAGAAACAATAAGATTTTAGGTTAGGAACTCTAATCACTAATTTAATTAAATTCCCAATACTTCTCCTTTCTAGTTTCTTATTTTAAATTTAATATATATATACAATCCACTTGTTGTATATTCAAAAAGGGAAAGACCTAAAAGAGAATTAGGCGTGGTGAAAATCAGATCCAGTTAGGAAGCAAATAATTCTTTATGAGTGGGAATATCAAGTTTTTCACATTTTTGTAATTGCATAGTATTTATTTGGATTTGATGATACCTTGGCAAATTTTGGTAAATGAAAATATAACACTAAACCATCAAAATTTCCCTAAATAAATGTCAGTCTTTGAATATGTCGGAATTTCAATTGTTTGTATTAACATAGTAGGATTTGATCTGTAATTGAGATTTAGAAATTTATAATCTATTCCACTTCATTTCTTTTATTTCACTTATAGAAGAAAAAGGGTTCTAAAAGAAAATAAAGTATAAAATGGTGTACAAAGTATGAATTTGATTAAATTATAGTTTGCACTGCCTATTTCTGTAAATTAAACATGTGTGGACCCCTTTTCACTTCAAGGTGCTATGTGAAAAAGTGAATAGAATATAAAAGATTTAAATTATAAGCATTGTTTTCCTTGAATTAGAGGAGGTAAATTCTACTATGTTAATATGAGATGAGTTTGGTATTATTTCTTTTTGTATACAAGTCAGTTGTTGGCTAAGGATATTAGATATATTTTTGTTTGGAGTTTGGGACTTGTATGAGTTTGATATTTTAATTAATTAGCGATTTCTTTGTATGTGATTAGAGATATTTTATCAAATCTGTGTGTGTGTGTATAATATTAACGTATTGATTATTAAAGTTAATAGCGTAATGATTATAGTGTATTGAACGTACTGATTAGAATTAATAGGTTAGTAAATAGCATTAATTTCATAGGAAGGTAGTTAATGATAATTATGGGAATTATTCCATAATTAATGGCGTAATAAGAGGTTACCTTATATGGCCTTAATTATTAATTGTGTAGGATAGTGTATGTATACAATTGGTATATATATGAAGTATGATTAAGTTATAGGGATGCGGGCTCAATCTAAAATTTCATAGAAGTCTGCCCAATTAACCTGGCTACCAACAATGTAACTTTATGGACTGATGTGAGACTTTTCCTCTAATAAATAACCCCGGTAGACGCGAGGTTAGTCCTAATTCTGGAGGGTAAATCTGCCCAGTCAATCAGGCTACCAGTACCTACAAATAGTCGGATTAATCCGAGATATAACGGTTTGGGTAATGGGTCATAAGCACGCTATTGATATGATAGGAGAAATCTTTAAAGAGGTCCACTTCGGGTTTAGAGGTATTAAATAGCTATTGTAGGATCTGCCTCTTCCCTTTAAGAGAAGTATTAGTGACCTGATGGGATATCTTACGATATCATTTAGGGAGAACCACGGAGGGACCCATCTTGGGTTAGGTATTAAGTGATGGGGACCTGTCTATATTTATAGGTATTAAATGGTCAGAGTCTGCCTAATTCCAAATAAAAAGGTATTAAGTGGTTTGGAGGCTCTCTCTCATCATCGTTAATGATAGCTGCATTAGAATTTGGAAATGGACTGGAAATGGGTTAGGTATTAAATGACAGGGACCTGCCTATTTATATAATTAAATGGTTAGAGTTTGCCTAATTCCTAACAAAAGGTATTGAGTGATTTGGATGCTTTCTCTTGCATCGTAAATGGTAGTTGCATTAACTTTGGAATTGAACTGAAAAGGCCTTTGGGCTTACAGTTAAAATTATTAGTATGGTATAGTTTAAATGCATGAGACATATTTCTTATCTAAATGATACTTCCCAAATACAATTATGGTAAAGCTTGGGATTTTCATTCACCATACATTTGTTGTTCTGGCTCACTCCTCATTACAACACACAGGTTAGGGAGGAAATGCTGATTTTAGGGACGACGGTGGAGGTGAAGACTTGTGGCAGTTATCTATTTATTTATGCTTTTTAAATATTTCTAATGTACCCAATTCAGAAAATTATGTTATTTTCAAATATTTTATTATGGAGGTTGTATGTAGACATGTTGAGATTTGGTGATAACATGTATATTTCTGAAATAGTTTTCTTTTGTGAAATGGGTCCTTGTGTCTGATATTATATTTTATCCATTCCGCTGTGTTATTCTGAAAGTAATAATAGATAGCTCCATGCACTGTGTATTGTTTAAATTTTATCAACCAACAGCTAGTCTTGGAATGGGTCTAAGTTTCGATGGTCTTTTTCTGGGTCAGGATTTAGATTTGTTTCGGGGCGGGTTGTTACACTTGGTATCAAAGCTTAGGTTACCCGATCAATGAGGATAGGCATACGTATGAGTTGCGTATTGTTATTGTTGAATTTTTTTTAAATGTACTATATATAAATACGTGTATATATATTTATTTATTTATTTTGAATTTAATATATAAATCCTGACTATAGAAGTAGTCGCGACCACATTCCGAAAGAATGGACGAGGCGACTATGGGTTGGAAAAATAAATATAGTAAGGAATGTGCAACGAAGGTCGTATAGTAAGGAATGTCAATGGAAAAGATTGTAACTCTAAATTAATAGGATAATAAATGTAAAATAATGGGGAGTTATAAGAATTTAATAAGGACATAAATGGACTTATTAAAATGATTGTTAGGGTAATTATGGAGAGATAAAGAAGTTTTAATATGAAAATTTGGATGAATAAATAAATGTTTTTAGAAATTATCCGGTTAAAATAATAATCATTTATTACGGACAATCGACATTTATAGAAATAGCAAATAAGAATGTTAGGTAGTAATGATATACTATAAGGTAGTATAGTTGTAAACATCCAGAAGTAAGGATGATAGAAGAAGAAAATTCAACAAAGAGGACAATTAAAGTCAATTTTTAAAATCCAACCATATGTGAAAAAAATTGATAAAAATATTTTTTTTGAAAACTTCCTTGAACTGTTTTGAACTGATTTTTCAAAAGATTTATTAAGAAGTTGTTGTTTTGAAAAAGTAAGGAAATTGGAAAATCATAACTTAAAAAGAAGTTGCACAGTCAAAAGTTTTGATAGAAAAAGGTTTTTGGTAAAAAGTGTTTTTCATTTTTGAAACTCTTAGTCTAAAAATTTATTGGGTCAAAAAGTTTTCATTTTAAAGGTTTTCGATAAAGGGATTTTTCTTTTTGAAATAAATATAAAATAGAACGTAAGTTGGACTTGATGGTTTTTCCTATTTCATAAATTTGAAAGTTCTTTAAAATTATTCTTTTAATGGAACTTGACTAAAATAATGTAGAAGCCATTTAAGTAGGAGAAATATAAAAAAAGGCAATATTGGGAGTTTCAGATAGGAATATCGTTAGAAACTTATTAATAGAATTAGCAATCTAGTTAGAGATAATTCGGGGAGAAGTGATGAGAATGGGATAGGAAAATCATGGGATAAGAGTTTACCTTGTTTACTCCACTTTTCGTTGTTAAGATTATGGAAGATGTTTTTGGATGTTTTGAATTAAAATGATCAACTTTTAAAGGAATAAATTATGATGTAGAAAGTTTTTGGAAAAGGAAAATTATTTTGCTCTTTTTGGGATTAAGCAATCCTTTTTGAAATTTTGATGGTTTGGTTTAATAATTGAGTTTTTGAATGTTTTGGGTTAAAGACCCTACTTTAATTAAGTAAGTCTTTGAGGTATATTTGAGAAAGGAAATTATTTTACTAAGTAATTTTTGAATTTGGGGTTAAGAGTAAAGCGGTAAATGTTTGAAATTGTGAAAAGTTGGGTCCAAATATTTTTGGAAGGTTTTGCTCAAACGTTAATAAAAATCGAATAGATGTACGGAGTAAAATAAAATATGACGTTTAGATGTTTTTAAGAATTCAATTCCCTAGACCGTTTTGCAAGTTGGAAATGCTTTTGAAAATATGCTTAAAGGTTTTCTTTCGAGATATGAAAATTCTGTTGCAAGTTTGAATTTCAAAATGTCACATACTAGCGTAATGTGGATTTCTAAGTTTATATTTTATGGAGTAGATAGGATCACTATCTAGGTAAGAAAGAATTAAAAGTCTTGTGATATGACTAAAATAAGAATGGTATGTACAACCAGATCTAGAAATTTGAAATCGGTCTCAAGCATTTATTTGTAAAATGTTGGTAAAGTGTAAAGATATTCCAAATCTATAATTGGGTTGTAAATTTGGTTGCCCTAGTTAACTTATATTGTGGATCTCAATGTTTTAATTTATTTGGAGCTTATTCCATATGACTTCCATAAATTATCCAGTCCCAAAATATATATAGTAATACGTCGTTTGAATTGATAGTGATATAACAAAAATGGAAAGAGATATGTAAGATATGGATATCTTTTCCATAGTTTACACTATCGATTTCAATAAAAGAAAAAGAAACAATCCTTTATAATTTCAAACAAAAAATATCACTTGTGGTTAATTTATGCAAGGTTATAACGGCAATTCTTCTAGGAGGATATCCTCACTAAAATAAAACATGGAAATGGATGTTCTAGTTTATAAATTAATAATTAGAAATAAGAGATATCTAAATAGCGTAATTTACAACAATATTTGTATTAATTAATAAACAGCGTAAAAATTATAGGACTAGGATTGGATTTATAGACATTAATTGTAGATTTAATGGGCAATAAATTTGTAATTAATAGAGGATAAAAAGGAAATAAATAGGGGATTGATGAAGGAAACTAATATTGTATTTATGGAGGAATTGAACAGGCATAATAAGTGAATTTTGAAACTGGCAATAGATTGAATGATGTTAAATAATGATTGATTAGAGACCGTCGATTTTGACATTAATGACCAGTTATTATGGGTAATGGATATTTATTAGAACTAGGAAGGAAATTAAGGAAGGTGGGTGATGGTAGGATGACATTCTAGGAATGTCTATCTTAAATGGTAAGGAGTAGTAGGACCCAAACATCATTAACACTAATTGATGATTAAGGGCAGCTTCCAACAAAAGTTTCTTTTAGAGTTTTGGTTTGTAATCGCTGGTTGTCTTCTTTAGGAAAAGAGTTCGATAGGGTATAAGACATGTTACTATTTTATCACTGTGTTGATTTTATGGATGTGATTAGACCGCTATATATATATATATATACATATATATATATTGAGGAACATCACAAAAAAAGGAAATTTCATAAGGTCATTAACTAGCGATAAACCGATGGTAAGACTGGAAATTAGTGAGGAAGTTAGGTTAGAATGCTTCAAACCCAAAACATGCAGAGCATCACCATTCACCCCAAATGAGTTAAGATGTACAAGGATATGAAAAGGATTTTCTAATAGGTCAAGGATGAAGAGAGTTGCTGAATTTGTTTTTAGATGTTTAACATGCCAAAGGAGTAAGACTGAGTAAGGAAAACCCGGAGGGTTGTTATTTACATTGGAGATTCCGACTTGGAAACAGGAGCATGCATTGATGGACTTTATGAATGGGTTGCCTAGGAATCAAAAAGGCAATGATGCTATTTAGGTTATAGTAGATTGGCTCATTATACTTCCGTTGGAATAATAGGATTGTAGTATCTCTAACACAGATTTATGCTAAGAAAGTGGTTCGGCTACATGGAGTTCCAATTAGCATTATTAGTGATAGAGACCCTTTGTTCACTAGGGAATTTTGGATGAGTTTGCAATCTGTTTTGAAATGACTTTGGATCTTAGCACCACTTTCCACTCACAGACCGAGGTTAGATTGAAAGGATGAACAAGAATTTTAGAAGATTTGTTAAGAGCTCGCATCATGGATTTTGGAAGACCTTGGAAAAGGTAGAAGTGTTTAGGCGGCAAATGAAGGCCGCACAAGACCGTTTGGAGTCCTATGTTGACAGACAAAGAAAGAAATTGGAGTTTTCAGTTGGGGACATAGTATTCGTCAAGATTTCCCCCTTGGAAGTTTATGAGGATTGGTTATGAGGTTTGATACACCTGGGAAGTTGGCGTCAAGCTTCATTAGGCCTTTTTCGATTTTAAAGAAGGTGGGGAAACTTGCCTATTAGGTGAAGCTTCCGGACTAGTTAGTGGGAGCCCATGACGTCATTAATGTCCACACTTGAGGAAATGTCTATAAGACACTGCCTTCATAATAGAGCCTGATCAGCCAATATATTGAGACAGAGCCGATAGCCCCCCTCCCCCTATGCCACCGCACGCATAGTGGAGCATGGTATCGAGAAGCTTAGTAACAAAGATATTAGGTTGGTTCGAGTTCAATGGGGAGATAACCCAGTGGAAAGCGTATGAGAAGCCAAAGTAAAGATGAGGGTTTCTCATCCTAAGCTTTTCTGTGGTAAACTTTACTCTTTAAATTTTAATGTTTGGTCGCATCGTGGTTGCTAGATTGGATGGTGGGAGATAGTTTCCACACTTTTTACTGTTATTTTTGCACTCATGTAGAATTTTATGTATATTTACGATGCTTGCATACATGCCTATATGTCACGACCTTGCATTCATGCTAGGATTGAGCTCACCTAAAGTATGTTTCATATATAATTACATTGCATTTTTGGTTTATAAATGGTTATGTAGATTATTGTAAATAATTTGGTCGTATAACATGGTTGTTGAGTGCTTGTTATGCTATCTACACTTGGTGATTTCGATGTCGAAATCCCTTTTAAGAGGGAGAATGTAACACCCCATAAATAAGAAATTAAATAATTAAAAACGGTGATTTTATAAATGTCAAATTTTAACCATGGGAGTTGCACTATTACGTCAGTGATGATTTTCTGACCAAATTTCATATACAGAGTTTTGGAATCGAAGTTCAAAAGGAGAAGATATGGACATTTGAAGTTTTCGAAATTGAATTAATTCAAACGAGTTTAAATTTGAGAAGATTAAATTTTGAATTTAAATTATTGAACATTAAGGATACTTAATGTTTAAGTAAACTTTAGTGATAACATTTAAGGAATTAATTAAATTAAGTAGATAATAAATAAAAAAGCAGAAAGAAATCCTTACGACCAAAATACATAGACCAGTCGACCGCCTGTGGAGCGGTCGATTGCTTATAGGTGGGCTGTCGATTGGTAAACGTGAGTCGTCTAGGGTTAGTTAAGGCACAGATGGCCCGAATTTGTTTATTTTTAATCCGACGGTTCTGGTTCCTTCTTACCTTTATAAATAGAACCCTTGACCCCCTCACTTTTCTTCATAAAATTCTAAACGCAGCAACGAAGCTCTATCAAATACCCCTTAGGTTTTCAAAAGTAGTGAGATTTTAGGTAACGAATTTTAATCTCTAATTCAATTAAATTCACAATCCTTCTCCTCTCTAGTTTCTGATTTTAAATCTAATCTATATACAATCCACTTGTTGTATATTCAAAACGGGGAAGATCTGAAAGAGAATTAGGTGTGGGGAAAATCAAATCCAGTTAGGAAGCAAACAATTCCCTATGAGCGGAAATATCAAGTTTTTCACATTTTTATAATTGAATATTATTTATTTGGATTTGATGCATGCCTTCGGAAATTTTGGTAAACGAAAATATAACACCAAAACCCTCAGAATTTTCGTAAATAATTGTCAATCTTTGAGTATGTTGGAATTTTAATCATTTATATTAACATAGTCGGATTAGATCTGTAATTAAGATTTACATAATTTATAATCTATTTCACTTCATTTCTTTTGATTTTACTTGTAGTAGAAAAAGGATTCTAAAAGAAAATAAAGTTAGAAATGGTGTGTAAAGTATGAATTTGATTATATTGTAGTTTGCACCGCCTATTTCTGCCCAATTAAATCTAACTACTAGCAGTGTAGCTTTGTGGACTGATGTGGGACATCGTCTCTAATAAATAACTCCAATGGATGCGAGGTTAGTCTCAATTCTATGGGGAAAATCTACCCAGTCAATCTGGCCACCAGTACCTAAGAATAGTCACTACGCCATAAATGGCCTACTTTGAAACGATTTCGGAAGATCGAGCCTTCTTTGAAACGACGTAAAATGATGCACAAATGAACACCTCCTGCGAATTTGAACACCTCCTCGATGATTGACTTTTGCAACTCTTTCATGGCTTCTTCTGAATCATCCAACCTTTTTCCAGCCATCATTCTTAGCAAATTGTTCAGTGGAAACTGAAATAACCTTGCTTTTAGCTCTGCCTTGGTAAAAGACCTGAAACCATGATAAATAAAAATTGACATTTCATCGAACATGTTGCGTGTTAATAAGTAATACATTACCCTTCATCGAACATGTTGCCTAATCACCTAATCACAATCGCTGGCATAACCACCCATTCCTTCCTTCCACAAAACAATAACAGCAACCTACCATTCCACCACCAACTTCCTTTCACCAATCCAAACTGCCTTAACCCAAACTCCTCCCTGCTACATTTCAAGCAACAACAACCTTCTCAAGCAACCACTGCATACTTCATTATCGAAACCCCTACCAGCAAACTGCATTTTCTTCCAAACTACCACCTCACAACCAAAACAACCCAAACGTGCAACAACAAACAAAGCTCTAACCTATCACTTCATATACTTCAACCTCCATCACACCTTCATATCCAACTTCTACAAACTGCGACAACCAGATTCACCATCCAGCTACAATTTGCCACAAACTCCTGCCCCTATCACCTAACGAACTCGAACCATTTCTGCACATAGCACAACAAATCCCTTCCTCTGCAATCTGTCACAACCAATTCGCATCTCCTCACTAACCCTATGCCTTCACCATCACAACAACCACCTACCTGCCTTCTCCGACAACCCGAACTACCCCTACACCCTAACTTCCTCACTAATCAAACTGAAAACCAACCTGTTAAAAACTCCTCCAAATCGCGAACCCACCAGCGCATCCCATATCAAATTCACCAACCGCAATTTCAGCAACCCATCGACCAGAACTACCTTAAATCACCATTGGCCTCACCTCCATCGCTTGAAACTTCAATCGCAATCACCCACTACCGTAACCCAGTCCAATCATGACCTAACTCCAACAACAATCGCCAATTCACAAGCCGAACAGACATTTCCAGATCTCGACAACAAAGCAAACGGGGCTCGACATGTAGGCAAACAACAGCGAAATTGGAGGTGAGAACGAAATGGGAATGAAGCTTGTCTGAGATCACTACCAAACTTTGAAAAAAGGACGAGATTTTGTTTTTGGAAGAAAAAAAAAGAAACGAAAATATGATTTGGAAATTAGGGATTTGGAAATTAGGGGTGAGAACGAAAATGATATGAAAAGTAAAGCGGGAAAACGAAAATTTGGAGCAAATTGTAGCGGTGATCCAGTTTAACAATCGGATTAAATGTAGACCGTTGGATCGTATTCACGCGGATTGCTAATTTTATTAATTTTTTAATCTGAATATATCTATAGCAACACTATATAAAAATGTTGCATCGTGTTACACTTTTTTAGCTAGAGCAACACATTTTTATGGCTAAGGTAACACCATAAATACAACATTGCAGTAGGACCAAAATTTTATATCTATCGCAACATTTTAGCTGGCAACACCTTGCAAAAATGTTGCAGAAGGTCATTTATGGCATAGTGAGTCGGATTAATCTGAGATGTCACAGTTTGGGTTATAGGTCATAAGCATGCTATTGATACGATAGGAGAATTTTTTAGAGGGTTTCGCTTTGGGTTTAAAGGTTTTAAGTGGCTATTGCAGGGTCCACCTCTTCCCTTTAGGAGAAGTATTACGTGACTTGATGGGATTTCTTATGATGTCAGTTAGAGAGAACCATGGAGGGACCTACCATAGGTGAGGTATTAAATGATGGGGACCTGCCTATTTTTATAGGTATTGAATATTCAAAGTCTACCTAACTCCCAATAAAAAGTTATTAAGTGGTTTGAAGGCTCTCTCACTTGCATCATTAATGATAGTTGCATTAGAATTTAGAAATAGACTGGAAATGGGTTATTTATTAAATGACGGAGACCTGCCTATTTTATAGGTATTCAATTTTAAGAGTCTGCCTAATTCTTAATAAAAGGTATTAAGTGATTTGGATGCTTTCTCTTGCATCGTAAATGGTAGTTGTGTTAATTTTGGAATCGGACTGGAAATGCCTTTGGACTTACAGTTAAAGTTATTAGTATGGTATAGTTTAAATGTGTGAGACAGATTTCTTATCACAATGATACTGGCCAAATACAATTTTCGTAAAGCTTGAGATTTTCAATCACTGGACATTTGTTGTTCAGACCCACTACTCATTACAACACACATGTTAGGAGAGGAATGCAAATTTTTAGGGACGAAGGTGGAGATGAAAACTTGTGGTAGTTATCTATCTATTTATGCTTTTTAAATATGTCTAATGTACCCAGTTCAGAAAATTATGTTATTTTGAAATATTGTACCGTGGAGGTTTTATGTAGATATGTTGAGATTTGGTGATAACATGTATATTTCTGAAATAGTTTTCTTTTGTGAAATGGGTACTTCTTTCTGATATTATGTTTTATCCATTCTGTTGTGCGATTTTGAAAGTATAGATAGATAGCTTTGTGTACTGTGTATTGTTTAAATTTTATTAACTAACAGCTAGTCTAGGAATGGTCTAAGTTCCGATGGGCTTTTTTTGGGTCGGGATTTAGGTCTGTTTCGGGGCGGGTTGTTACAATAAGAGTGTCTATTTATTGTCTGTATTCCTATTATATGTCGGGGAGTAAACCAGATTGTCTGGTATCCATCCTAGCAGCCTGATTACGAGGTTGCTCCCCAAATCTGTGGCATAGCTGTGGATGTATATGGCTGAGAGCACCCATGTGTCACTTAGGCCAGTAGTCTGTTACCATTAAGGGCACTTCTAGGGTCGTGACCAACTCATAGTATAGTCTTGCACTTGATGGATATTGGGTCACAGTGGCCACCGAGGTAACTAAGACTATAGGAGTAGCGCTGAGAACATGTAAGGAAGGCTCTTGGAGCAAGCCAAGAGCTACCAGTCCCTCGTTTGGATATTATTAATGATATAGCATGAGATGCTATAGAAACCTACTTATTCACCTGTATGAGATCGTTGTGTTTACGACGGACAGACGATCCATTCGTTTGTCGAAATCGATACGGAAATAAATATTTATGATGCTGAGAGCATATAGGACTGAGAGTCCCGATGATTATCCACGATACCGAGAGTCGAGTGGATTAGTAGGGTTTGAGAGACCGTATGATTATTTCATTGGTTGAGAGCCTAGTCGATTATTGTGAGGTTGAAAATCTAGATGATGATTAAGTGATTATCGATCTCTTATATTATCTATGAGACCGAGAGTCTATGAATTTCTGCAAACCCCATACACATCGATTGTACTGCTATCGATGATAGTTAGAGATGCTTTGAGCATGGAGTCGGACCATGTACACATCTTTTATATGGTTATCTGAGAGATGACCTTGGCTACCGAGGATATGCCATATTTATATTTCATCTATGTCTGATTTGGGTGATATTATATGTTATATATATATATTGAGTAAGACGGACCCCAGGTATGTCTACTTTACGATTATCTAAGAGATAATCTCGGGCATTGCTGATAGCATGTCCTTTATTATTGATGAGTTTTCTACCTGATGTGGTTAGATTATGGTTGCTTCACCCACTTGATTATATGCCCGTTTGGTGTATTGATGCTTGGAAATGAGTTATATTTTATGTGTATGGTTTGGAGATATGTCGACACTTGGGATATGCACATGCCACTTGTGTGTCACTTGTTTATACCATGCCTGTTGTTATTTCATATTGACATCTACATCCTAGACATAGTCTGACCTGTGTATTATTTATATAATACTCAGGTTAGTCCGAAACATTTCAGGTTCAGGGACGAGTTGACCAGTTTATGGATGTTAGGCATAGATGGAGGATAGAGCATTTGAATATTGTAGTTATATGTGTCTGTGTGTCAATGAGATGTACATAGATTAGACATTTTATGTATATTTTTGATGTTAGTGGGTATTTGGCTATTTTTGTAAACCCACTTGGACTCATTTATATTTATCATTAAATGTTATTGCTGGACGGATGACTTTGTGTTCTTTGTGATTTATTTTATATTGTGTATTTTTTTATCTTGGAGGCACATGTATTTATTACTTTGTGTTGATACTGTGTAGGTATGTGTAAGTTGTTTTATGATTTTTGAAATATGTACCAATGTTAGCCCAAGGGAATATACATGCATGTAGCCCAATATCGTCTCATTCTCTATATTATTAGATAGTATTACTTTGTAATACTCTTTGGTAGTATGGGTACAGAGGTGGCGTGTTACATACAACCCAACTGAATTCAGTTGAAATTGATTTTGATAAAGAAGAGCGAACATTGATACTTTTGTCTTCTCTACCAGAAAGTTGGAATGCTACTATCATGGATGAGCACCTCATCTGGAAGCAATTCAACTAGAGGGAATGGATATGGAAGATCGAACTATCGAGGTTGACTAATAAATGGGAGGTCTAAATCTAGGAATCCTAATAATTCTCATAGCTTGAAGATCATTGGGCGTTGGAACCGGGGAAAGACTGACACTAAAAAATCAATGCAAGAGTGCACCAAAGGACCAGGAGGTAGAGGTAGCGGAAAATTTTACTTCCACCTCGGGAGGAGATGATGCGTCGAAATGCTCTTTAGAGAGCAAGGAAGAGTTTTGGGTCTTAGACTTTGAAGCATCATTCCATGCTACTTTGCAGAAAGGATTCACAAAGAGGAATGTCCCATGAAACCTCGAAAAGGTATTCCTTGGTGATGTTCAACCTTTTGCTATTATTGGTAAAGGTCTTGTAAAGATTAAGTTGAACGGGTCCGTTTAGGAGCTAAAGGATGTCAGGCATAATTTCGACCTAAGAAAGAACTTGATCTTAGTAGGGCAGTTGGAAAGAGATGGTTACATTGTGATTTTCCATGATGCAAGAGTGCACCAAAGGACCAGGAGGTAGAGGTAGAGGAAAATTTTACTTCCACCTCGGGAGGAGATAATGCGTCGAAATGCTCTTTAGAGAGCAAAGAAGAGTTTTGGGTCTTAGACTTTGAAGCATCATTCCATGCTACTTTGCAGAAAGGATTCACAAAGAGGAATGTCCCATGAAACCTCAAAAAGGTATTCCTTGGTGATGTTCAACCTTTTGCTATTATTGGTAAAGGTCTTGTAAAGATTAAATTGAACGGGTCCGTTTAGGAGCTAAAGGATGTCAGGCATAATTTCGACCTAAGAAAGAACTTGATCTTAGTAGGGCGGTTGGAAAGAGATGGTTACATTGTGATTTTCCATGGTGAAACTGGGAGATTTGAAAGGTTGCAATGTTGGTTGCTCGAGCCTAGAAGAGTGGCACCCTTTACATGATAGCAACAACATGTTGTTCGATCGCAGTTGCAATTGGCAAAGAAAATCCCAATATGTGGAACTAAAGGCTAGGCCATATGATTGAGAAGGGAATGAAGATTATGCGCCCAAAGGTTAAACCTCTAGGTCTACCGTCAGTGGAGGTAGACATGTGCAAAGATTGCATACTTGGAAAGCAGAAGAGGGTCAACTTTAAAATAAGTGGTAGACCCCAAAGAAGAAAGGTTGGAGCTAGTTCACTTTTATGTTTGGGGACCAATGACCGTCTCATCCATTGGTGGGAAACTCTGCTTCCTGACTTTCATCATTGATCACTCGCAAAAGGTATGGGTTTACTTTCTAAATCATAAGCCTAAAGTGTTTGAGGATTTCAATAGATGGAAAGAAATGGTTGAAAATGAAACATATCTAATGATCAAAAAGCTTAGAACCGACAATGGTGGTGAATATGAAGACACCGGATTCAAGAAGTTCTATTATGAGCACGGGATCAGAATGGAGAAAACTGTGTAAGGTACGCCTCATCAAAATGGTGAGTGGTAATACCCTATATTTTGGAGTGCCATAATATGAGAAATTAAATTAAATTAGTAATAAAAAGAAATTATTAAAAGAGGAAATAAATAATTTAATTGCTAGAATTACCTGTGGGAGATTTGATTGATTAATTATGAGAAACTTTAAATGGGAAATTGAATGAACCAAAGGTGATTGGGGCAATTATAGTTGGCATTGTTAATATTGTTAATAAGAATATATATATTAGATTTTATAATGAGAATGATTTGGTTTAAGTGAAATATAATGGAGAGATTAGGCAAGTATGGATATTAGCCCAAGCCAAAACCACCGACATACTTTCCTTATCCATATTCTCTCATTTCACTTTATTTTAATTTACAATACAAATCCCTAAAAGTAGAAAAGGTCGGCCACCATTTTCAAAGCTAAAGAAGAGAAAATCAGAAGATAAAAGATTCAAGCTTTCATTTGAGAAGAAGGGAGATTAAATCAAGGTTTTCTTAATCAAAGCAAATAAAGTTTCTCTAAAACACTTCCTAACCCGTTTGGATTCCGAATTGATTTTAAATGAATGTTTTTAACACGTCTAGATGATTTAACATGGTTATGATTGTTTAGAAATTTAAACGAAGTGAATTTGTTCATGTTTTGGGGTAAAACATGATCTAATCATATTTATATGATTCGAAAGTTTAATATGATATTTCTAGCAAAACAAAGATAAGTTTTTCATTTCATGATTTATGAAATTTATTTGTAATTTTTAAGGAATTCTAAGTTGAAAAAGACTTATTTTGGGAAAATTAATTATTAAAAATAATAAAATAATTATTGTGACTTGAAATTTTGATATGTGGTAAATTATGATAAATCGAATTTTCGGTGAATTTTTAGGATTTTTCCCATTAATTTTCGATTTTATATGAATTGATTGGCCCAAGAAAGAATTAATTAATTAATTAATTAAAAGATTAATTAACAAATTCTGAAAAGAAAACTATAAAGAGATTGTTAACCAATAAGAATGCGACACCATACGGGGTTTGGTGTAAAAGTAAATACTTAGTAAGGTAACAAAATAGTTTTCGAGTTAATTATGAAAATGCCTTATTAATTTGCGAAAACCTATAAAATTGCCAACTTGCGATAATACTAAGGCTATCAAACTGCGATAGCCAATAGATTGTCAACTTGCGACAGCTATTGGAAGCCAATGAGCGATAGCTCCTAAGGGCACAACCAACAATAGCTATCAACTTATGATAGTTAGAAGTTACTCAACGTGTGATGGCTTGAAGAAAACTCAACATGTGATGGCTTGGAGGAAGCTCAACATATAATGGCTTAGGGAAGTCAACCTATAATAACTACTTATAGCTCAACGAACGATAATTAGTGGAGTATCACATTGCGACAGCGTGTAAGAGCTCAACTCACTACAACAAAATATGATATTAATAACGCTATTTAATAATGTGTTATTCTGAAGCATTATTATTGACCCTTAATTATCTAGTTACCAGTTGATTTTTGTTCTCCCTGCAGGTGTAACGCGCGCATCTCCCTTCCCCTTCACGTGTAACGCTGCCCCAAAACATCTCCCTCCAACTTCCCAAATTATTTTCCCTCTCCCTCCAAAACCATTCCGCCTCCCTCCAAAACGCGCGCATCTCCCTCCTCCAAATTACGTTAGCGATTCGAAGACTCCAAAACGCACGCAGCTCCCTCCTCCAAATTACGTTAGCGATTCGAAGAAAGCAGAAACCCTCTCAAGTTTTGTCGAAGAAAGCAAACTCCTTCGATTTCGAAGCTAGGGCTTTGCGTGTAGCTCCGATCTGTCGAAGCTAGGGCTTTACGCGCGCATCATCTGCTCATTTATTGTGCCGCCTCATCTAACTGTGAGTAATTCTGTTCCCAGTCCTACCCAATACTACTTGGATTATTGGGATTAATTGGTATAGTGTAGGATGAAGAGGGAAATTGGGCGACGGGAGCAATCGCTGCACTAATTGATGGACTTGGAGCGGTCACCATAAAAACAATTGATTGGAATCTTTGGGTCTCCATTGACCTTTCCATCTCCTATTTCCCTCCTGCTAAAATCAATGTATGTCTTTTTATTTTTGCATTTGTTCCAACTTTTGTGTTACTATTGTATAATCTTGTATATTCTTGACAATGACATACAGTTATGTTGATTCTCTTTGATAAGAGATATAACGATTATCAATTATAACTTAGTCCTCTATATTAAGCCCAAAAATTGCACAAAATCCTAATTTGTTTGTTCATCTTATTTTATTTTCGGGTTGTTCCTACAAATATTGATGGTCTATAAATAATTTGTCGTCTAACAACATGTATTTGGGAGCCCAAACTGGAAATGATGCTTCATGGTTTATAAGTCTTAGAATGATTGGATATGAAGGTTTATAATTGGAGTCATTTAACCTATACATTGCCTTTACTGAAAAGAAAATTTCCATTTGCTTAACTTTGGAGGTAGGTCGGTAATGAAATTCAACAGGTATATGCCCTAGTGAAATAATTAATATCATAACAATGGAATAACTTGTTGGTCGTTTCACAAATCAAAACTTTATTTGGCTCAACTTCATGATTTGTTAATGAGCAAATATTGTTAGAACCTCATCATAATATTTTGATTATTATACAATGAGTTTGCATGCTGTAAGTATTGGTTTGCCAAATAATATGTTTATGAAATCAAATTATCATTGCCTTATTTCTTTTCAGAAGGGGAGAATAGTGGAACTTCAGTGTTTGAACAGTGGTAGGTGGTGCCAGTCTTTGCTCTAAACAAATGCAAAACAATTTGGATTCTTCTTCAGAAGAGAGGAACGCTTCTCTAAGTATTAAAAGGAGGAAGGTACCGAAGGCAGTTCTCAGTTCAAGAAATTATTGTCAGGCAAGTGATGTATATGTAGTTCAAGAAATTCATTTATTACATGCACATTATAAATGAAATAAATCATCATGATCATGTATCATTCCCCTTTCTGAGCTTAAACCATGCTCCTGTATTCCATTTGACTCGATTTAGCTTCTTTCCATACGAGTGATTGATGGGGTTAATAACACCTAATTTGCTTTGGATATGCTATGCTTGAAGATATGACTCACAGGAATTATAATACTAAAATTTGATCTATATGAATATCTGCATTTGAAATTTCCTATGTTGGAACATCGATACCTTGAGGCCTTTCATACCTCCCGACATCAATTACCGACTTTTGAAAGAAAGAGAAAAAAAATTAAAAAGACAACCTGCCATTTTTTTATGTAGTTTTTAAGAAAGGGTGAAAATATGTGTTATCATGAGGTAACCAATATTTTCCCTAGAGAAAATAATAATAGGAAATCATAAACAAAGAGCTGAAGGATCTTAACTTGTTCAAAGAGGAAGCAAATGGTTGCTAAAGCTTAATAAATTGATAAACTTGTTCTGCGTACTCAGGAACTGGATGATATTTGCCATAGGAATAACTGGATGCTACCAAGATATAAAGTAATGCCATGTTATGGGGATCATAATATTACTGGTAATTCACTTCCTTTCTCAATACTCAGTGTATATGCAAGAAAGAGATAGCACTTGGGGTCCCAATTTTTTACAAGAACCTGTTAAAAAAATGTTTTAGTTGATTAATTGTTATCTTTCTGAATTCTAATCAAAATACATAGGAGCATTCAAAGCGACTGTCGAACTCCATGGTAAAGATTTAGATTTTAGAAGCGACGTGGAGAAAAAAAGCAGTCCCTGCGAGGCTAGACATCTGAAAGCATCCGTTGACAGGCCTAGTTCTTTGTTTGTTAGGTAAGATGATTTGCATAAACAAAAAAAACATAAATCAAGAAATGAGTAATCTTACTTTTGTCCATATGTTGCTAGTCTCATTATGCTAGGAAAAGAACCGTAGAAAAACATCTGAAAAGCATTTCAGTCTAATACATTAATTCTTTCATACCCTCACCAAGTTTTAAACCATCATCAAATAAAGCTGTTGATCCACTAGCTTCAGCACTTTCAAATTCATCAAAGCAACTCCTTTTCATTTGATTCCAATGTACCAAAATTTATAAATTTGAATAATTCGTTTTGAACCTGCACATCACAAGTCACATGCATAGATTTTCTTAGTTATATTTAGCCAATAATTTTGTGGGGTTCTATGTTTGTTTGATATTTCCGTTCGACAACATCGTATATGCATCTTTGTTCATGTTCAGTACAACTGATATCGCTTTATTTCTCAATATTTATATTTATGTATATCCCCTTTTAGTTCTTGTACTGTTGTACTGAAATGTAGGAGTTGACTTCGAAATTTATACTCCATGACTTCTATAGTTAAACTACTATTCTTTTGACTCCAATGTTATAAAGAGGTTAACAAGGACATATTCCAGATTAGGCTCACAATAATGTTAGAAGTAAAAAAATTTAAAGTGGGATAATAAGTGTAAACGTATCAATTATTTTTCCCACTAATTTTTTTTTTGCTACACATTGCTTCCCATTTTATATGCATATATTATGAATTATGAACCAAGTAGTAGAGTATTCCTATGAACGGTACAATAAATTCCACATAGACCTCAAGGAAAGATTACTTTAAATCTACAGAATCATCACAACCCACATAATGTGATTAAAGAATAATTATACCTATTATTGAAATGTAGTGCTAAGATAGCTTAACTAATAAAGCAAAAGTTTTAGTGTTGAAGAATTATTTATACTAGAAACACACTGATAACCAGAGAAATTTTTTTGTTCATAGGTTGCATAATCGGAAGGGTTGATTCTTTCTAACAGTATTGTGGAATTTTTTAATGGTAATGTTTATGACTTGTGTTCTTAATTGCCTATGAAATGTCAATCTTAATTATCTTATTATGTACTCATAAAAAAACTTATCATCGTTGACCTGCTATCTTTATCATAAGTTGTAGTCAAATACTCAAGTTATCTAAAAATAGTAACAATCCAAGAACGTCCTGATGCAATTCAAACTTTTTGACTAAAAAAAGTATTCTAATTTATTTTGAGCATTTAGACCTTGAACTTGAATATATATCCATATACGGTTGATTTTGTTTAAAAAAGGACATGTTAAATTATTTTTTTACATAAATTCGCTAAAAAAGATACTAATAGCTATGATTTAGCGGATTTAACGTAAATAACAAGGTTTCAAGTGGATGAACTGTTTAATAATGTTAAATTGTAAAACGTAGTGTTTGAAGAACATTAACGTTTTAATAAGATTTAACTAGGATTTAACGGGGGTTTAACTATAACTACAAAGACAAGCACAACGGTTTAACAGAGTACTATGTGGATCTAAGGTGATAGGATATCACATAGAACATGCATATAGATTTGTAGATAATGATATTCGAAGTCATAAAGTTTGTTATACAACTGCATAGGTGTACACACCTGTAAGTTTATGTTCTCAACCACTGACAGTTATGTACCAACTATGTTATCCTACTAAACATGACTGCATAGTAATTTTGTGATATAATTTCCAAATTAAGAAGTTCACTAGCACAGGCTACTTCCTATGTCAACATGGTGCACAAAGTACGTATACTGTATAGTGTATTGTTTTCTACCTTCTGATCACACAATATACAGGTTAGAAATAAAAAATAAAAAAACTTTTGGAACATTCAAAGTAAATATGGTGTTGGACCCTTTGGTGAAATTTGATTACTTATTAAGTTGATGTATTTTCAATGAAATTAAAATTATGATTAGATGATGATTTTTAAGCTAGGACTTACAAAAACAAGCGATTAGTAGAATGTACTATTCTGTCAACATAGGGCATTGCTGAGTTGGTGTATTTTCACTACACATATTCCATTGCCTGAACTAGCAGTATTTTATCAATTTGATTTCTTTATACTTTCTCCTTATCAGCTTTACCTGGAGATCCATTCTAAGGACATGCAAGTGATAGCTAACCGAGTAATTCTTTATACAGAAAGGGATAAATGGTTTGATTACTAATCATACCAGGTGACATATATATCGTTGACAAGAATAGAGATATTGGAAAATTATTATGTTTGTTTCATCTCTCTTTATTACACTATATTGGTTTTATAACAAATGATGCAATCATTTTAAACTGGATGAGAAGTGGGTTATTAACTTTTGTAATGTGCGGTGTTTGTGATGTGGACATATATTGTGTTCTCTGTTTAGTGTTGGTTTAAGGGACATGTACTCGTTTATGTAGAAACACCAGTAGGAAAATGTGTTTGCTTGTACATTGAATTGTAATTTACCTTTATAATTCTCAGAATAAAATTTGTGACTTTCCAAGTATTGTTCCTAAAATGATCATTTCTGAATCAGGTAATCGCATGCTAGCTAGGAAAATTACTATGGATGAGGTTCATGATGCAGTTTTTAACATAAATGATGACAGCAGTCCTGGACCTGATTGTATTGGTGCAAATTTTTTTAAATTACATTGGGAAGAAATTAAAGATGATTCACTTCAAGCTGCAAATGATGCCTTTTACAGTAGTAAGCTCATTAAAGAGGTTAATCATACATTTATCACTCTAGTTCCTAAAAATCAAAATGCAAGTGAACCACATGACTACAGGCCTATTTCTTGCTGTAATGTATCATACAAGATAATTAGCAGCATCCTATGTAACAGAATCAAGCAAGTTCCCCCTGATTCAACACTGTATATTATTTCTTGCACACGCCACATGCTTGTTTGAAGCAAGACGGCTATACCAAATTGAGGTTTAGCTAGGATAATACCGCCATCTTTATTTTATGTACAATTTTTAAGCGAAATTAATAATTCCATTACCGATTATATTTAAATGCACCCCAATAATCATTAAAACCAATCACACAATACTCTATCTTCACTTAAACTTTGATCGAAAAAATTCATCAAAATAACTTTACTTCAAACTAAATTTCAAATCATTAATTCAAAACACTTTATCTTATATAAAATATTTCAAATGTACAAATATTTTTCATAATAACTTTACATTTTGAAAACAAAATTTCACAAATTTTATTCCTTAATAATTAATAACTTTCATACTTGCAATCCTTTTTATGGTAAACATATACTATTGCGTACACTCATTTTCAAACACCTGGGCTCGCATATATATGTGTGTGTTTACTTATTTATCATAGATGACTTTATATTTTTCATTTTGAAAACTATATAAAAAATTAGACTACACATACTTGCTCATACATATAAGTACACACATATAATCACCGTTGAAAGGCAACGATCATTCAAAAAACTTCAGTAAGAAATGGACGACCAGATGCTAACATACGAACCTGAAAAAGAAAAGCTTATGAATTTGAAATTCCTTATTCTATAAAAAAAATAGAGGTTAAATTATGTAATACATCAATATCTTGTCTCACTGCAGCATGAAATTTGTAGCTGTCACCTTTGCAAATAAAGAGTGCATTGCTCTTAAACTATCTCCTAAAAATATTGAAGTCTTAAAGTCATAAAATGCAAACTGCACATCAACATGAAGTGCGTACACTTATGTGTTGCCTTAGCCTAGTAATGTCAGATACTAAATATATATATGAACATCAAATTTAAATTTTTTTACACATCTTGCACACGCCACATGCATGGGTTGCAACCGGTCGGTCGTCAGGTAATTGCGGATAACATCAATTTAGCTTTTGCTTCTTATATTTCTACGTACCGGTGCTATCCAAGCACCTAAAAAATAGCATGATGCATTCTGTAATCTATAACGTAAGTATAAAACAAGAACTAAAATCTTCTCAGGTGGCACTTTCAAAATCTATATCGCCTAATTCCTCAATTATCAGCAGTATTGATTTTTTTTTAATTTCTGGTTCAAATTTGCAGCTCACAGGATTCCTCAATTGCGGGTAGTCTCATCGATTTGCATTTCCAAATTGATTTGCATAGAGAATCGCATTTCTAAAATTGGAGATGGAGAAGTTGACATAATCACAGTAAGTTTTTATCACAAGTTTTTACAAATCAATACTTAGTTTGTATTTTCTTGTTTGACTCAAGTAAAATATCAAATTCAAACCAACAATCTAATATTCATCTTTCCTGTAAATGTTATTTAGTTGCTGAAGCTTATGTACCATGTACCACCAACTACCGGTTATCATCAGAGCGTGTGGAACAAGATAGGTCGAATATGCCCTTTTCTTGAATTCTGCTACTTCAGCAACTCAGAGATGGTGCTTCAGATGAAAGCAATAAAATTTTGCAGATGCTCACTATTCCTTATTTGCAGGGGGTTACATAAGCTCTTGTAAAATATTAAAAAGATGGTTTATTCTTGACCTTGTTCTTTTAATGGTTGGACATTTGTGACGACCTTTTATAACCTTATTATGTTAATGAATTTTTTGGATAATGTATTATCATGTTCATCATATTTGAGATTGTGATTTTGAGCAACATTTATCTGAATTGATGTTTCCTCTGAAAATGTAAGCAGATATATGATTTGTCAATAAAGATTTCCAATTCCATTGAGATTTAGCTGTATTATAGCGGCTATAATGAGCTATTGAATAAATATTTTATAGCGGTAAAATGGTGTTATAAAGATTTTCAGTTCCGTTGAGATTTAGCTGTATTATAGCGGCTATAATGAGCTATTGAATTAATGTACCATAACGGCGAATTTACGTTATAAAACTAAGCTCAACCATAGCGGCATATTTTGTGTTATAAATATTCAACAGTTTTTTATAACATGTCGATATACAGCGCTTATCAAACCGCTATGGTTGTGATTAATAGCGGCTATATGCCACTATAAAAGACACTTTTTGTTGTAGTGACTTTAGATAGCAAACTAAATTGTCGGCCATTAATAGCTAGTTGAGAGTCAACTAGCGATAGCCTATAAGATCAACATGTGATGGCTCGTTTACAAACACACCTGCGACAACTAGGCTTGACTTGCGGTGGCTTTGGGATAGCCAATGTGCAACAGCTAGGATCAATTTGTGATAGCTTGGGAAGCTAAAATTTTCTACATAAAATAAGAAATACTTAGTGCACTTTAGAAGACAATTTCTAAGGGTTAACTAACCATTTCATAGGGATGAAATAATGGAAGAACTTTATAAGTTAAAATTGTTTAACTTATTTTTGAAATGGAAGGAAGCTTAGAGAAACTAACAAATGATAGGGTATCATTTAATTAAAGATAAAGATGTTTTATCTAAAGAATGTGTATGGTACATACTGTGCAGTTAAAGCGCTCGGTGGATTCAATGCGGTAGAGGTGCAAAAAGTCATAGCGGGGATGTAGCGAAGATATAGCGGGATATATCGGATTACTCTAAAATAGCATATAAATCTCATACTTGTTGTTTTTACAAATATATAGATAGTAATTATGTGAAAAATTAACATTCAATTGAATTATAATTAATACAAAAATAATTTTAAATAAAAATATGTGCAAATGTATTGTAAATGAACGTAAAACTGTTATATAACTTAATTTAATTTAGTAGAATATTAGAGTATTATCATTTCTAAACATATATCAAAAATTCAATGAAATTAATTAATTTCATAATTTTTATAGCGTATAAATATCATTTTTCAATCCAATTTTTTATAGAAGATATAGCGGAAATAGCGGAATATAGCGGAAATAACGGGATATAGCGGAAATAGCGGGGATTAAAGCGGAAAGGCTATATGTTGGGGATATATGGAAAAATCATAGCGGTAGGAATCCGCTATAAGATATATCGGAGTTATAGCGGGGATATAGCGGGGCATTAACTGCATAGGGTACATAATAAATCAATGGAAGAAAAAGTGTTGAACCATGATCGTAAAGATATACCAACTCATAGAGTTATTGGATAGCAGGGTGCCAAGACTGTTGAGTTTAAAGTCCAATGGAATATGGCAGTGTGCCATGTAGAATTCAATCCAAAAGGACTTAAAATCTAAAAGGGAGTTATGATAGGGTACCAAATATCAGGGTGATGTTATAAATAAAATGAATCGGCTACATGAAAGTTAGTGGTTCGAGACTAAGAGGGGTTATTGACGCTCAAAAAGGAGTTTGCTAGACTGTATTTAGAGTTCTTACATTAATCTCTTAGGAGACTCGGGATGGCTCTAGTTAGGTTGGCTCCCATAATGGAATGAGTGGTCACTTCATCATGTGACGTTGTTCAAGAAAAGATAAACTAGTGATAGGCAGACATAGGGAGGTAATCACTAAAGTAACTTAATGATATCTTAAAGACGAACACCTAAAATAATAGATTACGTGATATGTGTATAGATAATGGATGATTGTATGACTTGGTTCATGCTTAAATGTTAAACATAGGGTATACTTAGTTTGAATTGATAATATAACATGGTTCATAATAGGATGACAAGTGTAGGGTACACTTATGGATTAGATGTGATGCACATGGTTGACTTTGATGTAATGCTCGTTTACATGATATGATGTAATTTCTATAATGATAATGTGAGGGGAAAGCTTGTTCCGTGCAACAGCGGCGTGGTCTCATTATGATTGCTTAAAGTAAAGACTTTACTCATACTAGGCTTTATGTCCGACCTGTGTTTTTATTATTTCCCATAAATCAAGAGTACCCATTCGAGTAGGCCGAGTTTATGGTTTAGACCATTAGAACTGGGCCAGCCCGCAGCGGAAGAAATGAGTGAATTAATTTTTTTTACCACATTGGATCTTTATGGAGCCTATGAAGTCTAAATTATTTAGAACATTTTTAAATTTCTTTTAAATAAAATCATTATTTTATTTAAGTTAATAGTATAGTTTTATATTATGTAACTAATATTATATTATGTATATATATGTGTATCATATACACATATGCATGTGTGTGCATGTGTCACATAGAAATCCATGCAAGGTGTAACATGTCCGTGTGTAAGTGCTAGGATTTACACCGCAACGGACATGTTAGCTCATCTAGTATACAGATATATCGTCTAAATGTTTGTTTTTTTTGAGAAAAATGTGTGATCCTTTATAAATAAAGGAGAGCACACATACAACTATATATAAAAAAATGATAAGGTGCTGCCAACATGCCTGGTAGGTAACAAAAACTAACTGCTAGAAACAAAAAACTAAGATACCCCAATGATGAGTTCCGGCAAAGCCACCACCCATCGCACCTTGATATCAAGTTCCGGCATGGCCACCCCTCGATATCAAAGTGTTAGAAGTACCTAAAATACTAAAGAGAAAACCAGAAATAAGGAAGCACAATGCATCTGGATCAAGAGGACTCGAAAGTGAATGCGTCTAAATGTTTGTTTATGTACTTGTATTCAAAATATTATAAATATATATTTATATATATAAATCTATATGTTGTTTTGAAACTATTTATAAATAAATATATTTATATTTATATTTATACATATAGAATTTATAAAATATATATATATAAAAAATTACGTGTATGTATATTTAAAATTATTAAAAAAATTATTTATTTATTTTGATGAAGATTCAAAATCGAAATCAATTATTTTAAACATATAATATATATATATATATATATATGTGTGTGTGTGTCATAAATAATTTAATAATAAAAAATATATATAAATATACTTAAATGAAATATATATAAATATTATAAAATAAAGGCTTATGTCATCATAAGCTTTTTCAATTTTCAATGGTCGCATCAGCTATTCCTCCCGCCCTCTTTTCTAACCCTAAATTTTCAAATCCTCCTCCTCTTCTTCCCTCCTCCTCCTCCACTTCCTTCTCCATGCATGTTCCTTTGATACATCCCTACCTTGTCCCTGACCCACCTCTCTTACCTATGCCTTGTGCCTTTGTTCTTTCTCCCCCCAATCCTACACCATGCATTTCCACTTGCTCTCTTCCCCTATCTGTTGAACCAACTCAACAAGAATGGACTTCCCTTTTTAAAAGGAAACTTTGCAATTTGGGAAAGTACATCACTATTGAGATGGAGTTTATATACTGTGGTAATGCCCTAGTTCCTCCATATTCAGTTTTAAAAGCTGGCAAAGTAATTTGGAATGACTTTTTAGTTGAGCTTTTCCTTGATAAGCCTTTATCATATACCGTTGTGATTCAGCACTTGAAAAAGATTTGGAAATTACAAGGAAGTATTAAAGTTCAGTCCGATGGAACTGTTCTTATGTTCCTGCTTTCAAATGAAGAAGGCAAGAAGAGGATAGAAAGGTGAACCTATTATGATTAGGAATAAAATGTTTATTATAAAGGAATGAGATCCTTCTATTAGTAACATGTGTAATAGTATCAAAACTGTCCTTATATAAATACATTTTTCTAACATACCTATTTTTGCATGTCTCCTCTGGGCATCAATTGGTTATTTTAGGTAAGCTAATGTGTTTGGATGAAATGACAAAAAAATAAATAGATAGGCTCTCTTATGCTAAATGTTTAGTTGAATTTACCCCTAAGTTTGAATTGATTAATGAATTTTCTGTCATGCTTGATGATGGTTCTAAACAAATTGTAAAAGTCTTTTATCAATTGAAGCCAGAAATTTATAGTGAATGTGTTGTTTTTGGGCATTTAATTGAAAGCTGCTTAAATCACAAGAAGGAAGAAGTGATTACTATGGAAAATACTAAAACTGTTGTGAATGAAGTGGTTAAGTCTATTAAAGATGGCCCCGTTATTGTTAAGAAGATAAACAGATCCAATAATGTTTAGAAAAGAGTGGGGTGTACTATGAAAAATGTAAAAGGAAAAGAAGGACTTGATGCTAGAAGTTATTCAGGTGGTGAAGTTGAAGGAAATGTACAAATAAAGGAGACCAAAAGGTTACTAAAAATGTGGTTGTTAAGCAATGCATTGAAGAAGGCATTAATGATACAAGCAGTTCCCAAGGAATTAAAATAGTCTCTACCTCAAACAAATATCAAATCTTGTAAATTGTTAATGAAGTTGATAATGTGAGTCGTGTAGAAAAGGCTGTTGAGATGGAAAATGAAGAGGAAATAGTAAATGACGAATTGCAAATAGAAGAAGAAATGAATAAAGTTGTGCATGTTTCAGCTGATACACACATGCACTATCTCACCAAACAACATGAAACATCATGCATGCAGTCTGCCTGCAATTCCCATGAACTAACTGTTAATAATGCAATTATGAGCCATGCAAACTAATCAAATTCAGCTATTTAGTGCATGTATCTCTTCAAAACCACATGCCTGCATTAACTCCTATTGATAGCCAACCAGATCCTTCCCTTCCCATGCACAACTCTTCTTCTTTTATCAATCTCTCTTCTTCAAACATCTCTCCATCTCTAAACTTATTTCACAACTCTGCATCCCAAGCTCAAGTGATTAGTCCTCCTGCTGTGTACTCATATATACCTCCTTCTCCAGGATGGATCCCTCCTCCTAACAATCCTATTAGCTCTGTCCCTCCTTCTTCTGAGCATAAAAAATTCCTCTATCTGGTTCCATGGAATCAGTGACTCCTATGAACAAGCAGCACAAGAACACTAGGCATTTACCATATTCTCTTGACCATAATGATGTCTTGAAATAAGTTCTGAGGACACATACCATGAGTTACATAAAGATCAGACCTCTTCTGTTAGAAGAACAAGAAGCTCAACCTCCAAAAACCCAATAGTATAATTATTGTGCACAACGTAGCGATCTGGAATATTAGAGGAGCTCATAAGCAATTTAAGCTTAATCAAGCTAGAACTATTATATCCGACAACAAACTAGCCATCTTTGTGTTAGTAGAAACCAAGCTTAATCTCACTTTGACTACTAAAGCTGCTTCATGCTTAGTTTCTCTTGGGATTCTTTCCACAATCTTGCTCAACTCCTTTCAGTAAAATACTTATTCTTTCCAATCTTACTATCTTTTTCCTTAATTTTATCTTGTTCCACCGCCAATTTAGGCATTCCATGTTATTCACATTCCTTCTTCTGTCTCCATGAATATAACCTTTGTTTATGGAGACAACCTCCCTTCAACAAGACAACAATTGCTTGACTATTTGCCTCGTTTAAGTCAAAAATCCATCCTTGGATAGTCCTAGGATATTTCAACTGTATGTTGAGAGCCCCTAACCGCAGTGGTAGTTCTTCTCTTACTAACAGGGATATTTCCCCCTTTAATGAACCAGTAAATCTATCTAGCCTTCTTGAACCAACAGTGATTGGTCCCTATTATACCTGGAATAATAAGAGTCAATCGGGAGTTCGAAGTATGAGTAGAATTGATCATTCTTCATCAACTCCTCTTCATTAGGCCTCCAGCCTTCCTTATACTCCCATATTCTCCCCCTTTGCTATCTAATCATTCTCCCACCCTTGCGAAATGTTCTAACACTGCCATTGGAAAAGAAATCAAATTTTAAATTTTTTAACTCTTGTGTCAAAGATGTATGAAATGCGGATTACGAATCTTAAGGCGGAATTAACACTAGAGGGGGGGTGAATAGTGTTTAATTAATTTTATGAATCTTTTCGAAATCTTTTCAAATTAAACCCAAACAGATGAAATTCACAAACACAGAAACAATCACTGAATCAGACACAGATGCAAATAGTAAATAAAAACAGTAAAGAAAAAAACATACCGAAATTTTATACTGGTTCAGAGTTGCCCTACATCCAGTCCCACACAATTTCTTGGGCAGATTTCTTTTCAAATATAATGTCGATATTACAACCTTGATTTCTAGACCACGAGATACACCCTCATGTCTCCGAGTCCAAGGCAAACCTCTTGATTTAACCAGGCTACAAGATCACCTACTTGATTTACAGGCTACAAGATCACCTACTTGATTTACAGGCTACAATCACACCCAATTGTTTTATAGGCCACAATCACACTATTTCCAATATCACTTTGATAAATAGAGAGAATCGGTACACTTCTTTGATTACAAATGATCCTATAACTCTGAATAGCGCTGAGATCTTTGAGAGAGTGGCAGAGAAACAAACTAGAGATGATCAAGTTTGATTCACTTAGGATTTCGGTAGAGTTTTGTTAAAATATAAGAGAATATTTTAGTGTAGAAGAAGGAGTGAAGAAATAAAGAAAAACTAACTTAAAATTCGTTGAAAACAACTGGTATTCATAGCAGAACAACAGTCATGTCCATCGTGAAAGGTTATGACAAATAGACACTTTATTTGAAAATTTGAAATTTGAATTTCTACGGTCACCATGTCGACATGGGGGGATGGGGTATGTCGACATGCCCTAGTGAATTTTGAAAATTTATTTTTGTTTTTAAAATAGATTTTCTTTCTAAAACTTGTCAAAACAATTTCTGAAGTTTTTAAACCATTTTGAATATAGTTTAAACTTATAAAAGAGATTTAAAAAGTAATCTTAAAAATATATAATTTATAATATAAAAGTAATATTAAAAACTAAGTATTGAATATATTTTCGAGATTTAAAGCTTATAATATTAAAACTAGGAGATAGTTTAAAAACAAGAGATGATTCTGTAATCAAAATATAAAAGATAATAAAAATAGTTTAAGGCTAAAATATTTAAACTAAGAGAGATGATTTTAAAAAAAAATTGGAAAAATATTTAAAATAAATCATTTTGAAAATTTCGTGGATTTCATTCCACTAGAGAAGGTCGTGGGTTCCATCCCACTATTAAAGCGAGAATGTGGATTCCATTCCACTATTAAAATCCGAATAAAGGTTTTAGTGCCATTATGAAGTTTGAACATAAATCTAGACACTATTACTTATCTTGATATCTTGAACTCTAGATATCTTGAACTCTTGATACTCATGAGTCTTCAGTCTTAATTTCTTTAATCTTGAATTCGTCAGTTTGAATCTCTATACTCAGTCTTCAATCTTTATACTGTACAGTCTTCATTCTCAGTACATGCATATATATATATATATCCTGCATATACATATATATCTAGACAAAAATATTAGTATTTATATTTTATAACAAGTCCTAAGCTTGTTGTCATCAAAACCATCATCTCATGAACTAATAATCTCCTCATTTTTGATGATGACAACCTTTGTTTATAAAATCTACTCCAACAAACTTCGATTCTACTCCGACTCCCCTTTATTCCAACAATTCCCCTTTAATCTACTAACTTCCCCTTAATCTAAGCCTATCTAACCTATTTTATGATTCTCCCCCTTTGTCATCAACAAAACTAAGCCTAAACTACATAACTCCCCTTAAACTAATACTTATGGAAATAAATACAAATAATGAAGTATAATAAGCAAAACATAAATATAATTTTATTATAAATGTTGTTATATTACACACATATATATATGAAACAAATACACAAATATACAAATACACACAATATATAAAAACGTTAACATAAAAACAATCTAATGAGAGTCTTTGATAATCGGTGACTTGTAAACCAAACAATTTGGGTAATGGAGACAAAAGTTTCCACGTTGTTCGACCAAATTATCATCTTTATCAAAACAGACTTCTCCAACGCAAATAAATTTATTATCTTCGTCCATTTGTGCTTCTTCTTCTTCTTCGTTGTCTTCCTCAAATGGATTATGAATATGAATGTTAGAGGAGTTATCTTCAATCACGATCAGGTCCGCATGATTATCCATTAGAAAAAATTTCAAATTTCTAAGGATTTTTCCCTGTTTCTCTTGTTCTTTAGCCATCTTTATTTGCATAACTTGCAACTCAGTCGTCATTTGCAGAGAGTTCTTCAAAGTTTCCTCTATCTTCATGACTCGGGCCAGTGTAGTTCGTTGAAATGGACCAGCATTAGGAGAAGGGAAAGAGAAGGTCGCATTTTGGTTTGATTTAGGAGAGGAGGCTATTATTTTATATTCTCAGAAGTTTATTACAAAGAGAAATGAATTGGAAGACGGAAGAATTCAAAATATAGAGAATATATAACTACCAAACTAATTTTAGAGGAAAAACCAAAATTTCAAATTTTACCGTTGTATGTCAACATGGAGGGTAGGGGGATGTCGACATCCTTATGGAAATTTTGACAATTTTATTTTTCTTTATTTATTTAAATATATATGTTACTATATCTATATTTTATATCTCAGTTATAGAGCAAATACCTAGTTCTTTTCTAAACTTAGTAAAGGTTGACTGATTCAAGGGTTTGGTCAGAATATCAGCTATTTGATTCTCAGTGTTGATAAATTCAAGAGAAATAATCTCTTTACTTACATTATCTTTGAGAAAATGATGTCTGATATCAATATGTTTAGTTCTGGCATGATGAGTAGGATTTTTGGATAAATTTATTGCACTTGTATTATCATAATAAATTGGTGATTTTGAAATATTTAATCCAAAATCCTTTAGAGTCTGTTCCATATAGATTGCTTGAGAACAAGCCAAAGCAACAGAGATATATTCTGCGTCAGTTGTTGATAGTGAAACAGTATTTTGCTTTTTACTAAACTAGTAAAATAGAGAATGTCCTAAAAAGTGATAAGTTCCACGTGTACTTTTTCGGTCTGATTTATAACCAGCATAGTCAGCATCACAATATGAGATTAAATCAAATGAAACATTTTTAAGGTAAAATAGGCTATAGTCTAAAGTGTGTTTAACATATCTTAGGATACGTTTAACAGCTTTTAAATGGATTTCTTTGGGTTGAGATTGGTAACTTGCACAGAGACAGACACTATGCATGATATCAGGCCTACACCCAGTTATATAGAGTAGCGATCCAATCATTCCCCTGTGTAGTTTTTGGTGAACATCTTTTGACATGTCTTCTTTATTCAAGGCTCATTGGTTGCCATAGGAGTGGGTTTTCCACTCACAGTGGTTATACCAAACTTATTAATTAGATCCCTAGCATACTTTTCTTGACTAATGAAAATACCACTATCTAATTGTTTTATTTGCAATCCTAAAAAGAAAGTAAGTTCACCCATATGACTCATCTCAAACTATTTTGTCATTATTTTAGAAAACTCTTTGTTCATTTCATTGTTTGTTGATCCAAAAATTATATCATCTACATAAATCTGTACTGACTGGATATCATTTTTGTTTCTTTTAATAAAAAGAGTATTATCTACTTTACCAATTTCAAAATTTGATTGTAATATGTAAGATCTTAGTCTATCATACCAGGCTCTAGGAACTTGTTTCAGACCATATAAATTTTTATTTAATTTGTAAACATGATTTGGAAACTTTTCTTCTTCAAAAAGTGGGGGTTGTTCAACATAAACATCTTCTTTAACAAAACCATTTAAAGAGGCACTTTTGACATCCATTTGAAATAATTTGAAATTGTTGTGGTTTGCGAAAGCAAGTAGAATTCTAGTGGCTTCTAGTCTTGCTACGGGTGCAAAGGTTTCAGTCTATTCCTTTTTCTTGACAATAACCTTGTGTGACTAACCGAGCTTTATTTCTAACGACCTCACCTTGTTCATTCATTTTAATTTTATAAACTCATTTAGTTTCTATTATAGTTTTGTCCTTAGGTCTAGGAACAAGTTCCTATACATCATTTCTGGTGAATTGATTCAGTTCTTCTTGCATGGCAAGAATCCATGAATCATCAAATGATGCTTCCTTTGGATTTTTGGGTTCAATAGTTGATATAAAAGCTACATTACTCATCTTGTTTAATTGATTTCTAGTTCTAACAACAGATTCAATATTTCTTAGTATATTTTCTACAGGATGATCTTTTAATAGCCTGATCCTTTTATTAGGATGAATAGTTTCACAATTTATTTCATTTGATTCATTATTTAAAGTAACAAAATCATCTTCATCATTTATTTGAACAAAATCTTTGAAATTTTCATCAAAAGATACATGCATTGTTTCTTCAATGGTGTTAGTTTTTAAATTGAAAACTCTATATGCTTTACTTCTATTAGAATATCCGATAAATATTCCTTTATCAGAGTTATGATCAAATTTATCCAAATTATCCTTTGTATTTAAAATGAAACATTTACTTCCAAAAACTTTAAAATAAGATACCTTTGGTTTCTTATTGAAAAGAAGTTCATATGGTGTTTTATTGGTTAGAGGTCTAATTAAAATCCTATTCAAAATGTAACAAGCTGTAGCGACTGCTTCAGCCTAAAAATTTCTTGATAATTTACTATCTAAAAGCATAGTTCTTGCACACTCTTGAATCGTCCTATTTTTTTGCTCTACCACTCCGTTTTGTTGCGGAGTTCTTTGAAAGGAAAAATTATGAGTTATTCCTTTTTTATTACAGAAATTCTCAAAATTTTCATTTCACATTCTCCATCGTGATCACTACGAGTGGTTTTGATTTTTAAAGAAAGTTGATTTTGAATTCTTTTTGCAAAAGTTTTAAATAAATCAAAAGCATCACTTTTATATTTCAGAAAAATTATTCATGTAAATCTAGAATAATCATCTACAATTACAAAAACATATTTACGGTGATTTATTGACTGAATTTGAGATGGACCAAACAAGTATAAACGAAGTAACTCAAGAGGTTTTGAAGTTGAAATCATATCTTTCAATTTAAATGAACTCTTCCTAAGTTTTCCTAATTGACAAGCATCACATATACTATCTACTTTAAAATCCATTTTAGGGAGACCTCTTACTAAATCAAGTTTTGAAAGTTTAGATAAGAGTTTGAAATTCAAATGCCCAAATCTTTTATGCCAAATCCAAGGGTCACTTATATTAGTCAAAAGACATAGGTTATCATTTGAGATATTCATACTAAGAATATAAATATTTTTCTTCATAATTCCTTTAAAGATAATATTTGATTTATTATCTTCGATGTGACACTTATCCTTTTCAAATTTAATTTTGTACCGCTTATCACATAGTTGATTTATGCTAAGTAAACTGTGTTTTAGATTCCTAACTAACAAAACATCAGAAATAGTAGGAGTTTTAGAGTTACCGACATTGCCGATGCCAATCACATATCCTTTTGATTTGTCTCCAAAGTTGACCAGTCCTCCATCTTCATAAATTATGTCATTCAGTATCTCCAGATTGCCAGTCATGTGTCTTGAACATCCACTATCAAGTATCCATTTATTTTTCTTGATTTGCACCAGTTGTCCATTGAGTGTTGATTCATCAAAAGCCATATAACACATCTATTCCTACACAACACACCAATTCGGTAGATAACTTGATTTTCTATAATAACAATATGCAGACTTATGAAACAATGATGATATGGACTGTTTTGAACTAGTGTTTACAAAATCTCCGAAAATTGCCATTTTAAACTTTTTTCAAAATTCAGATTATGATAACTTTGAAAACCAATGCTCTGATACCAAATGTAGAAAATGCGGATTACGGATCTTAAATGCAGAATTAACACTAGAAGGAGGGTGAATAGTGTTTAATTAATTTTATGAATCTTTTCGAAATATTTTCAATTAAACCCAAACAGATGCAATTCACAAACACTGAAACAATAACAAAATCAGACACAGATGCAAATAGTAAATAAAAGCAGTAAAGGAAAGAACACACTGGAATTTTATACTGGTTCGGAGTTACCCTACATCTAGTCCCGCACAATTTTTTTTCAAATATAATGTCGATATTACAACCTCGATTTCAAGACCATGAGATACACCCTCCTGTCTCCGAGTCCAGGGTAAACTCTCTTGATTTAACCAGGTTATAAGATCACCTAATTGATTTACGGGCTACAATCACACCCAATTGATTTACACGCCACAATCACACCGTTTCCAATATCACTTTGATTGATAGAGAGACTCGATATACTTCTTTGATTACAAATGATCATATAACTCTGAATAGCACTGAGATCTTTGAGAGAGTGATGGAGAATCAAACTAGAGATGATCAAGTTTGATTCACTTAGGATTTCGGTAGAGTTTTGTTAAAATATAAGAGAATATTTGAGTGGAGAAGAAGGAGTGAAGAAATGAAGAAAAACTAACTTAAAATTCGTTGAAAACAATTGATATTTATAGAAGAACAACAATCATGTCCATTTGTGAAAGGTTATGACGAATAGACACTTCATTTGAAAATTTGAAATTTGAATTTATACGGCCACCATGTCGACATGGGGGGATGGGTTTGTCGACATGCCCCAGTGAATTTTGAAATTTGATTTTGTTTCTAAAACTTGTCAAAACAATTTCTGAAGTTTTTAAACCATTTTGAATACAGTTTAAACTTATAAAAGAGATTTAAAAAGTAATCTTAAAAATATATAATTTATAATATAAAAGTAATATTAAAAATTAAGCATAAAATATATTTTTGAGATTCAAAGCTTATAATATTTAAACTAGGAGATAGTTTAAAAATAAGAGATGATTCTGAAATCAAAATATAAAAGATAATAAAAATAGTTTAAGGCTAAAATATTTAAACTGAGAGAGATGACTTTAAAAAAATTTGGAAAAATATTTAAAATAAATCATTTTGAAAATTTCGTGGATTCCATTCCACTAGAGAAGGTCATGGGTTCTATCTCACTAAAGAGGTCGTGGGTTCCATCCCACTATTAAAGCGAGAATGTGGATTTCATTCTACTATTAAAATCCGAATAAAGATTTTAGTGCTATTATGAAGTTTTAACATAAATCTTGACACTATTACTTATCTTGATATCTTGAACTCTTGAACTCTTGATATCTTGAACTCTTGATACTCATGAGTCTTCAATCTTGGTTTCTTCAATTTTGAATTCATCGGTCTTCAATCTCTATACTCAGTCTTGAATCTTTATACTGTACAGTCTTCATTCTCAGTACATGCATATACATATATATCTAGACAATAATATTAGTATTTATATTTTATAACAAGTGCTAAGTTTGTTATCATCAAAACCATCATCTCAGGAACTAACAAAAGACCCTGAATTTTTAAATGTTGTGAAAAATTCCTGCTCTACTTTATACTTTGGTAACCCTATGTTTATCTTTCATAAAAAAACTACAAGCCACTAGGACTGCATTGAGAAATTGGGCTAAAGAGAAATTTGGGGAAGGTGACACTCTATCGAGGCACATCTCAGCTGTAGGAAATTCAAATCAATATGCTGGAGTACCCTGACAATCCTTCCTACTCTGAGTTGGAACATGACATGACTACTAAACTTAATGGAGCGCTCACTATGGAACTTAACGTGGCCAAATAAAAATGAGGAAAGAATGGCATATCCGGGGAGATAGGAACTCCAAAAATTTCATAATGCTTTAAAGCTCAAGAAGTCTGCCAGCAACATATTCCAAATGATCGATGAACAAAGTTCTGTTCATACCACTCATGACCAGGTTGAATCTTCCTTCCTGAACTACTACACTAAACTTTTAGGCAACAATAACCCTAATTTACCTATTTTTGTTGACCTTTTAACCACTGGTCTTCCAATGCTTGATAATGATGCAGTTAGTTTCTTGTCTGATAAGATCATGGATGATGAAATTAAACAAGCTGTATTTAATATAAATAAGTCTTCCTCAGAGGGACCTAATGGCTTTAATGCCATGTTCTTTACACATTGCTAGGCTGTTATCTCTCCCGACCTTCTTAGAGCAGTTCATAATTTCTTCAGTCATAGTAAAATGCTAAGAGGAATCAATGCAACTAACGTTGCATTAATACCTAAATCCAAGGAAGCCAAGACTATAAGGAATTGTAGGCCTATTGCATGTAGCAATGTAATATACATATGTATCTCTAAGGTCATAACATTTAGACTTAAGTCTATTCTGTCTTCCATAATTTCACCTAATTGGTCTACTTTTTTGCTTGAAAGGAGTATATTTGATAATGTGCTGCTTGCATATGAGCTCCTGAATGGTGCAACAGGACTAATATCTCACCTAGGGCCATGCTTAAGCTTGATATCAAAAAATCCTTTGATTCTCTCCAGTGGAAATCTGTAGTAGCTGTGATGGCCAAAATAAACTTTCCTTTCCACTTTGTTAGCTGAATATACACATGCATCTCTACTTCCTCTTACTCCTTAGGTGTTAATGGTTAGATTGTGGGTTATTTCTCTAGTACCCAAGGAATAAGATAAAGAGATCATATCTCCTCGTATTTGTTTATTTTAATAATGGAGCTGCTCACTTAAGTGATAAATAAATCTATTGTTGACAAGGAGTTCTCTTTGCATTCTAAATGTAAAGATCCCAGAATAACCTCCCTCGTGTTTGCTAATGATCTCATTTTATTTACAAGCCTACTATTGATTCTTTGCTTAGTATTAACTCTACTCTCCAATCTTTTTTCAATATTATTGGACTTCAAATTAATGCAGACAAGTCTAGTATTTATATTGTAGGTGTTCCTGAAGATAAGTGTGGTGCTCTTCGAGCTTTAGCCTCCGTGCCTTCTATGAATCATTCCATTAACAAACTTGGGTTGCCACTCTGTACCAGAAAAATAGAATAATCTGACTGCCTTCCTTTGTTAGAAAGGATCACCTCCTCCATGAATAGTTGGATGAACAGATTGCTTAGTTAGGCAGGAAGGTTGACAATTAACAACTCAATAATTCACTCCATGACTATTTACTGGAGCAGGGCCTTTATTCTCCCTTTGAAATTGCTAAATCAAGTTAGCCAAGCCATGAATCACTTACTATGGACTGGCAACATGTTTTCAAAAAAACTGGTGCTTCTTGCTTTTAATAAAGTTGAAAGAACTTGCTACTTTGGTGGTCTAGGAGTTAAAATTACTAAAGTTTGGAACGTGGCAGGCTTTTCTAAACATTTTGGCAATTTTATAAACAACAAATTCAGTTTATGGGCCATGTGGGCTAGGAAATATTATCTTGGAAGTAAGAACTCCTAGAACATGGAGCCTTCACCTTTGTGTGGATGGGTTTGGAGGAGTGTTTTGAAGCTCAAAGAGGAATTTCTGCCTTTGTTACAAATAAGACTGTCACTTGAAGTTAATGCCAAATTCTGGTATGTGCCTTGGACTTTGCAAGGCCTTTTACTTTGTATTGCTCTAAATTATAAAGAAAAATGTTAAGCTGGTACCCCTTTGAAGCTAATGCTTGTGACTATATCCAAAATGGTATTATCACTCTGCCTTCTTCCAGCAGTGTGACAGTCAGAGCTCTTTGGAGCAAGTTGAATGGTCTTAAGTTGTAGCTAGGCAATGATGAATATGTCTGCAATAACATCTCTCAAGGTCATAGTATATCCACTGTTTATGATGTCATAACTACCCAGGTTGGAGATAGACAATTTAGGTGGAATGCGAGAGTTTCGAATCTGATGAGTCCTCAAAAATACAACTTTTTCCTTTAGAAAGTCTTGAAAAATGGGTTAAACACCTTGACGAATTTGCAAAAGCATGGTATTCAAGTTATGAATGAGTGTGTTTTCTACAACTCTGATCAAGGGGACACCCTATATTTATATTTTCAATTCTCATTTATATATGATTTATGGCATCAAGCTTTGTTAAAAGGAGGCAAGCACAAGCCTAGTGGTAATAGCAAAGCTGAATGGAACATTTTGTTTAAAGCCACTAGATGTGGAAGTAAAGAATCGAATGAGATGTTGTCATCTTGAAGATTTTCACTGAGGTATTGTGTGAAAGGAATTCTAAGGTTTTTAAGCAGCTTAAGAAGTCAAGTGTTGTTATGTACCAGGGTACCTTGTATCATATTAGGTCTTGTTTGACCAACTCTAACTTAGGCCTTCAGGGGGTAGAACTTGTTGTTTGGGATTAATTTCCTTGTAACTTGTTCTTTCCTTTTGTTTCTTTCTTCTTCTATGGGTATAAGCATGTTTATACCCATTCTTTTCCATTTCTTCCGTAATAAATCCGGTAAGGCCCGGTCAACCCTTCTAGCTTTGTTATATGTGTGTGTATGTCTGTGTGTGTTATAATGCTCATGGAAAAAGTTGTTTTTTTAATTTATTTTGACTTTTAAATGTATAATATATATATATATATATATATATATATAAATTTCTATACGGAAGTTAATACAAATTGATAAAATAAATTATTTTCAGAAGATATTTTCAAATTTAAATTTTGCAGTAAAAATCTAAGTAATTTTAAATTTTTAAATATTATATATATATACTATAATTTAAAATCAATTTTAAATTCAAATTTTAATTTTGGCTAGTATTTAAATATTTAAATTATATATAAAAAAATTTATCTTTCTACCAAAAGAATGTCATGTACCAATTTAGTTTTATAAAATATAAAACATATTTTATACAATATATATGTTAATATAATTAATTTATGTAACTAGTTGACTTAAATAATATTTAAATAATAATAAAAATGTATATATAAATTATTTTTATTTATGCCGAAATATTTGAAGTATGAAATTAAATATATAAAACTATAAAACCATATTTTGTATAGTGTAAGATATTGTATTTAAATTATGTTGTTTATAGAACTCAAATAATGAATATTAAATCAATTAAACAATAATAAAAAATATTTTTTTTATTTTGTGTTGTGAGCATTAATGGTAGGTGCGTGTCATAAAAGATTTTTATATATAAATATAAACAAATAATCATACAACCATTCTAAATTTGATGACATATTGATATACCAGAATCGTCACCTAACTAACAAAGCAGTATATAATAATGAACTATCTAGACATTAAATTATAATTGTAGATCAGAAATTACCTTATCTCCAAAGCCTATTAGTAGACCTTGAAATGATGATATCAACTCCTTGAACTACTTTCCAATATAGCAAAATGCTAGCTCCTGAACTGATGACCATCAGCTATCGAATAGTGTTTAATTTTATTTGATTTGAGTTTGTATAATAAAGGAGGAAGGATGATGAATTTGACCATAAGTAAGGGGGATTGGAGGCTTCAAAAATTAGTGACTAAGTGAGGGTAGTGATGCTTATATAGAGGGAAGAATAGAGCGACAAGTTAGGATCCAAATCCACTTTTCTCTCTTACCCATTTCTTCATTTATCTTATCAAAACACCTAGCCATTCCCCATATCATACCCGCCCCCATCTGGTCCTATGCATGGTCAAACACCCTCTTTCCATATGGGCTTCAAACCCATTTAAAGCCCAAACAAAAATATAATGCATTTAAATCCAATTTAAATGTGTATCGATATCGTATATCGATTAATATATTTATAACTATTATAAACATATTTAATAATATTTGTTCATCAAATCAAAATAAAATTTTATAACTAATATTTCATAAATATTAATTAATTTATAACAACTACAAATTAATTAAATCATTTGGGCAAAGGAGTATTCAATGTTTTGGTTGTGTGACCCGTTAGGTTTAAATTTGGTCAGCGATTAATATCAAACTATTCGAATATTAACGTTCACATGTCACATAGTAGGTGTTGTGACATTTTAGCCAATTTATTGCTTACTTGGTTTGGTAAAATCAAATTTTACTATATTAAGCATTACCTAGTTATGACTATTATTTACACCAATTTTCTTCGTCAAATAATATCAATTTAGACTTATGGAATTTGGTAATGGTAAAAATTCCAATATCGTCCATATTCAACTCTATAGTCCAAACATAAAGTCCTTGATTCAATAATAACAATTACTATTAACCGAACTACTTTGCCTAAGGACTTTAACTTTGAGTTGGCTTCGATTGATCATGATACTAACCTCATATAACTAAGGAGATGAATCTTAAATAGTGTTTCACTTTTAATGCTTCCACTCGACTCAACTATAGTCGTTCGATGAATGTCATGCCACGATTTAACTTCAATTAAAGTGAAGCTTCCACATCAAAGATCAACAATATTCTCAAGTCAAGAGGACTGTGTAATTTTTTCACATCATAAATTTTCAATTTGGCCTCGGTTATATTAACCAACAGAAAACTATCGAGTGAGTCATTCTATAGTTATTCAATTACTATCGGTATGTAACATCTTGGTTCCCTTAGCAATCATAAGTAATGCACTACCTAACATCTGGAGGGCATTACGTACTCTAGTTTCGACGGATGCATCGATATTCAGTCTTGATACACCTTGATTAGGAATATTTAAAATGGTATGTTTATTTTATTGTGATAAATCACTCATGGTTACAACGCATTGTAACTCCTATCACAAAACACACCATTTATGGATTTTTATTATTAAATATACTTTTAATTAAATTAATTAATTAATATAACATATTATATCAAGTATATAACAGAACAAAACACCTTTTATTTTGAAGAAGATCGATTTATCAAGTTAGATATATGTAAAAAATTACATAATTACCCCTAGGACATACCCCTAACTCTATCATGGACAAATATATTTTGAAAAGACGAATAAAGACTCCAAAGATGAAGAAAGATCCTTATCTAACAATAAAAGATATTTGGGGACGGGATTCCATCAATTGAGAGTAGCAGAAGATAGTGTTCCATTGATCGTGTTCCAAACAAGGTATAGTACATATAAGTGGTTAGTGACTCTATTTGGACTAACCAACGCCCCTACATTCTTTGTTGATAATATAAAATAGATCTTTCACGATCAATTAGATAGATTTTTATATTGGTCTTCATTCATGACATCTTAATATATTCTAAGGATGAGATGGACCATGATGTCCGTCTTAAATTAGTGCTGGAGATGTTGAGACAACACAGGTTAAAAGCAAAATTTTCGATTTGCTATTTTTGGAAATAGAAAGTTAAATTTCCTGGGCATGTTGTTTTAGAAAATAGACTAGCAGAAGGTCCATCAAAAACAGAAACTATTAACGATTGGAAGAGACCATAGATGGTTGCGGAGATGAGAACTGTCTTCGGTTTGTCTGGCTATTACCGCTGATTCATTAAGGATTTCTCCTGTATAGCAGCACTCTCGATTAAGTTGACTAGAAAGAGAAAGAAGTTCGTATGGACCGATACATCAGATGGGTCATTAAAGGAGTTGAAGAAGTTATTTACGAACACTCATGTCTTGATTGTGCCCGAAGGGAATCAGGAGTTAGTAGTGTATACCGATGCTTGTGGAACCGGTTTGGGAATAGTGTTGATGCAAAAAAGGGCAAGTGATAGCTTATGCATCACGGCAATTGAGGCCACATGAGGTTAGGTATCTGACTCATGATTTAGAGTTGACTGTTTGCGTTGAAATTTGGAGACATTATCTTTTCGGAGATCAATTCGAGTTGTACATGAACCATAATTCTCTTAAGTATCTATTATCTCAGAAGAAGTTAAATATAAGGCAGCAAAGATAGCTAGAATTCTTTATGGCATATGATTTGGGATAGAATATACATCGGGAAAGGTGAACAAGGTTACCAATGCTTTGAGTAGAAAGAAGCAGAATGGAGATTTAGCCATGATTGAGGAATGGAAGACGTTAGAGACGTTAACCTCTTACGAAGTGCACTATAGGTAGAACATTGGATCAAGTAAATATCCGGGCATGCTAGCGAGTTTGGAGGTATGTCCTACACTTGTGGATAGAATTGTTGTAAGGTAGAAGGAGGACCCAGTGATAGTCGAAACGATTAGGTGATTAGAAATGGGAGTGGATGTTGAGGATCTAAGAGGATTCAAAATAAACTCAAAGGGATGGCTTAGAAAAAAGGAAGACTGTGTGTTTCGGATGTAGGGCCTTCAGAAAGAAATCTTGGAGGAAAGTTGTCAGTCTAGATTTACTATTCATCCCAAAGGCATGGAGATGTATTATTATATGAAGAGAGTCTTCTTTTGATAAGGGATGAAGAGAGACATAGGAGAATGTGTGAAAAGGTGCTTCACCTGATAGTAAGTAAAGGCCGAGCATAAGAAGCTGAGCGATTTACTTCAACCCTTTGAAGTAGGATTCAATGCTCATGGATTTAGTAGGATTCAATGCTCATGGATTTTATAGATGGGTTGCCTAGGTCAAGGATGGGAAATAATAGTATTGGATGATAGTCGATAGACTGACTAAGAGTCCATCTTATGCCGGTGAGTCGACAAGAATAGCAGTTGGCTTAATGAAGCTATACATAAAGAATGTGGTGAGACCACATGGAATTCTAAGAAATATCGTGAGTGAAAGAGACTCGTTGTTAACTAGTGAATTTTTTAAAGTATGCAGGGTGCATTGGTATGGAGTTAAAATTGAGTATATTGTACCACCCACAGACCGATGGTCAAACCGAGAGGGTGAACTATGTACTCGAGGATTTATTATGGGTGCGTGTTTTGGATTTCGGAGGATCTTAGGAAGATCATTTGCTTCCGTAGAGTTTGCCTACAATAACAGTTACCAATCGAGTATCGAGATGGCACTATTTGAGACGCCTTATTGTAGACTTTGCAAGTCACCTATTTGTTGGTTAGATGCGGGAGATAGACTGTGTTGGGCTCAATTCGATAAGTGATGCTGCTGATAAAGTAGAACTGATTTGCACCAAAACAAAGGTAGCGCAGTCACGACAAAAGAGTTGCATCGATAATAGGAGGAAAGATCTCGAGTTCACAGTAGGCGAGCATGTGTTTGTAAAGGTTTCTCTGATGCAAGGAGTTATGTGCTTTGGAAAGACGGGAAAATTGGCACCTAGGTATGTAGGACCATATCAGGTAATCGAGAGGATTGGTAAACTCGCTTATTGAGTGGAGTTAGCAGATGTGCATAAAGTTATTCATATATCGCATTTGAGGAAATGCGTGAACGACCCAAGTTTGGTAGAGAAACTGAGAGCGATAGTGGATTTATCTATAGAGCTAGATTTGACATATGTGAGACGACGAAAGTGGATAGTAAGTCATGATACAAAGGAGTTAAATAACAAAGTTATAAGACATGTTCACACCTAGTGGAGTGACGACAAAGAAGATTATACCAAAGAGGCAGAGGATATGATTAAGAATATCTATCTCGAGTTATTTTAGACATTCACGTGTGTAGCATGGTGCTTTGTTTGTCTATTGTATGTACTAGTGGGGTACTAGTGTATTTATATTATGATATGATTATGTGTTAGTAATTGCATTAATGCATTTTGTTTGATGATTGATGGTTTACATTAGTAGGGTACTAGTGTAATCTTTTATACTTGCCCGTACTTATATGATGACGACTTTAAACTTTCAAGTTGTAACACCTGGTATTTGGAGTGTCATAATATGAGAAACTAAATTAAATTAGCAATAAGAAGAAATTATTAAAAGAGGAAATAAAATAATTTAATTGCTAGAATTGCCTAGGAAGATTTGATTAGTTAAGCATGGGACATTTAAAAGGCTAATCAAATGGACCAACGGTAATTTGCAAAATTATAGTTGGCCTTGTTAATAAGAATAAATAAACTAGATTTTAGAATGAAAAGGATTTGGCATAAGGGAAATATATTGAAGAGGTTAGGCAAGTAGGAATATTTTCCATAGTTGTAAAAATCGCTAAGCAAACGTTATGTGGTAAGTGTGGATTAGGGATTAATTGTTAAGGCTGGGATTAATCGAGGTTTAATCGAAGATGGGCCTTTTTGATAAATCATGTATTTTGGATAACTTTTTAGTGTTTTGTTAAATGCCAATTGATATAAATTGAAATTTTGGGGCTTTTGATGTGCTCAGTAGTAACTAAAAAGGAACGACCGTCTAAAACTAGCACCGTCTAAAACTAACACATTGATGCTTATATGTAGCACCAAGCCTAAAATAATGCATAAGAAGTGCCTAAATCATAATGGATAAAACCCATTATCCCTAGAAAAAACATTCCATGTGCTAGCAAGGTTCCATTCTCTTTTTATACAGGCATTTAAATGCACGTGACTCGGCCTTCTCCCTACCAGATACACGTAAATTGAATTGTTCCACATGTTACACGCTGTCGAATACACCTCATCATCTAGTCCCTCTTCACCATTAAGTCCTTCAAATCTATCGACTACACCGCCAATCCTAATGTTTTTGCTAAAGAATCAGTCCATGTGGGGATTCTTGATTTTAAGTGAATTAGTTTCGGTAAAATCCTTTCTTTGGTTGTCATGTACAAGTTGATAGCTGAAACCCTAGTTCCATTATTCCTTTTGTCCTTTATCTTAACCTCATTCTGCCCCCATCATATCCTCTTGGTCGTCTTCTTCGACAGTTTTCTGAGCATTAGGTTTTTCATTAGGGTTTGCTTGCATAACCACCATTTTTTCAATATACCCAATTTATCATATATATATATATATATATATATTGAAATGGGATATGTGTGTGTATGTGTGTGTCATATTATTTAATAATTAGCCAATTTCCAACAACTTTAAATAATGTCGTGTAAATACATAAGCATACATTTTTGAAATTTGGTTTTGGCTACTAACTATATTCAACTCTAATCCATAAATAATTAAAATTTTAAATCATTTATTATTGCATAATTTCAAGAGTTTATATCACAAATTCTTCTATTTTCATTCAAAAGCACATACACAATAGGATATATGAAATTCCGCAATTTAAAATAATAATTTTATATCCACTTTTTTAATTTGGATTATATCCAAATGGTTAATTTAAGTTAGAAAATATGCATGTAAAATGCATATTTTTAAATTCTACTTTTATAATTAAGAAATTTTCATAAAAGTGTAAAGAAAATGTATTTTTTTCATTTCCAAAGTGTGATAAAAAATTATAAAATAGAAGACATTCAAAAGGATTCTTTTTATTTACTTTTTAATTTATCTTTCAAAAGATTCTTTGTCAAATGCAAAGTATACATCAAAATATAGGTGCAACAATATGACTTATGCTAAAATTTCTTTTCCAAAATTAAATGCTATAAAATTGTTATGGAAAATTACTTCTAATTGAATTTTTCTCTGGTTTAAAACATAAAATAAGGGGTTGCTAGTTCAATATATTAGAAGACTTTAAATTCTTTATTTTATTAAAAAATCTCAAATGTTAACGCTTTTAACTTTACTTTAACTGGAGTAAAAAAAAGTATCATAACATACATAAGCCCAGCTAGGTCATGCAATCTAACAATTCTTCAAGTTGTTCCATTACGCCTTATCAACATCATGCATATTTTCTATGGACTCTAATGTACTACTCTTCTTCTTATTCATTCTTAGTCCCACAATTTATTCTCTGCTAGCTGGTATAGAGACCCTCTATTAACAACTCTTAGTGAAGTAAATTATAACAAATGTGATGGATTTCTTTTTTTACCTCAAAACTTTTTTGAATCTTAACATTTATTTACCCATAGTTGTTTAATTCTATAAGGGATAAGCCAAATACTACCTCTACGAGTGAAAATATATGGGGTGTGGTGCATATGTATGTATATATTATATAAAACTATAAATACGCTCTTTCATATGCCTTAATTTAGTAGGAATCACATAACCTAAGCTCTAACACCACATGTAGCAACTACCATCTACAACGTCGAGACTTACACCTAAAAGTGGCAGAGAATCAAGGATGTCATTGATGGCAGATCGTTTTGAAGTAAATTACATAAAATAGATCACAGAGCTATCTACAAAAAAAAATAGACTTTCTAAAACTCACAGCGGAAGAAACAAATATAATAGCAATAAATAATATAATCACAGAAAAAAAGAATGGAGTATCAAATAAACTCCAACTACGATATCTTTTACACCTTTTATGAAAAAAATAGCCTATGTCTGGAAATAACTAAAATAAAATAAATGTTGGATAATTATAAAATAAATATATGTTTCACCGTACCACCATATTTTTGAAATCACCACCAGTCCTCTCTACCTACCCACTAGAGTTGAAAAAAAGGAGAAAGGAACACAGAGGGTCGGATATACATCCGGTGAGTGATACGCACTATATAAGTATGTAATATTAATAAGCTAGTAAAACAACACTTATGCTCAAAAACTATTACTTAACAATTGTCATCTACACCAGCAAGTCATCTAGACACAATATAACACTATAGTGACATCGTATGTTAAGGTCTCATTAAAATCTATCATATTTCAAATCAAATGATTGTGCTCAAATTCCCAATTCGCATGTCGAAGACCGATTGCAATATAATTGAGCCCAAAGTCCCAACTCGTTATCCTTGAAAACATATACGACTCGCTGCTGAGGAAATATATGTTCTAGCCTGCAATTGATAGATTGTGAGCGACTCGCTACTGAGGAACTATATGTCTCAGCTCATTATCACAAAGTCCCAAGCAGCACGCTACTAAGGAACAAAATGTCTCAGTCCAAGGTTTTCATATCGTAAATGACTTCCTACCGATGAATTATATGTCTCAGCCTGCTATCTTCAAATCATAAGCGACTTGTTACTGAGGAACAAAATGTCTCAACCCACTATCGCCAAATCATAAGCGACTCACTGTTGAGGAATAACATGTCCTAGCTCATTATCACCAAATTGAACAACGTAGTACGAATCTACAAAAATAAGGCATTTTTAGAAATGTCTCTAAACAAAACAAACAACATATCCAAACTTTCTTTATATCACCACAATCCTGATGTTGTGAACCACACATGAAACAAAGATCGTGTGCAGGAGTTATAAGCATTTATAGGTTAGTATTTCATCATTATAATTTCTATTTTTTACGTGGCTACAGTATAAGGGTATATCGACTCAATCATTCTCAACCTCCTATCGTTAGATCATTGTGCTTCCCGATCAGACCACATCAGGTCGTCCCCCACGATGAGTCGAACCCAATGTCGCCGCTTGGACCTCTGACACCACCGATTACATTTACCGCCGCCACCATCCTTTGCTAATCTTGGTGAACTCCGATCACCTGCGACCCATTAGAATAATCATGGCCATCTACTCGACCTCCACTTCATATTTATGGTCTTCGATCGTCATATCGTCGTCGTTCCACCATTGGATCAAAATGGACGGTCCATATTCATCTAACTTCTAATGCATTTTTTGCTCAATTAGTACGTCCAATCGACGAACGAGCATCGCTAGTGAATTCGTGTCATCGAGGAATACAATTCTGATAGATAATAAATTTGATTTGGAGCAGTTTAGTATTTTGCACTTTTAAGTAGAGAGTGATTAACTTTGGTTCATTACAATCGAAAAAATTTCACCTTTTTTAATTAACCATGACATATTACACCCTAATCATGTTTATAAAAAATCACTTTTTAAATTTCCAATTACATCACCCATAATTTGATTTACGATCCTAAAGGATGAATTACTATATCTTATCAATACATATGCAAATTTGAAGAGTCCCACTCATAGATTAGCCATGCATCATCTCTTATCCGATGTGAATCTTCTTTCTTCTTCACTGTCTAGAAATTTCTTGCTCTCAAAACTCCAAATATCTCAATAGCATTTATTTATATGCGTAGCTTCCTCCGCAGTGACAGATTTCTTATAATAATTTGTTTAATCCAAATTTGATTTAATGTGAAGTTGGTTTGATTTTGTCTGGAGATTATGCGAGGAAGATGATGGAGATTAGTGTAAGGCGTTTAGGTCATAATAGAATTGAAAATTATGGTTTACATTTCTATTTATAGATTAGAAATAACACATATTTAGCTAAATTTCTAAAATCAATATTACGAAAATATCATTGGATCATATTACGAAAATATCATTGGATCTGAGTTCTTCTAATTTCTACTTTGTTTAATGAAATTATGCAAGTTATATATGTTTTACGACTGTAAATGGTATATCAGGCATAATGGAATAGGTCTTGAGGCCTAATTCTATCTTCTATAAAATTTATTATTTTTTCCTTTGTGTAAAATTACCATTTTATCCTTCTAATTTAATTATTTAATTTCGTAAAGTCACAAGTTGTTACATTATCATTTTTATATGAGTCTAAAAATTATGCATCCATGTTCATACATCTTTAGCATTTATAGTTCATTTATTTATTCATACCATATTCATCTTCTCCATTATTCATAACTCAAGATCTCTAATCCTCTTAATGGCTGTTCCTACCAAAAATTCCTTTCGACTTGGTCGAAACCTATTTGAGCAGAGAATAAAGAAGAACAAGGGGAAAAGACCCCAACCAAACCTTTCGACAGAGACGAAGGGATGCTACAGACCTTTCGAAGAAGTCGAAGGGTGCAACAGCTAAAATCCAAAAGCTTTGAAACCCTTCGAAGGAGTCGAATGAGTCGAAAGCACCCTTATGCCTTAAGTGACCATCTTTCGAAGCAGGTGAATCCATATGCATGAAGACCTTTCGAAAGAGACAAAGCAACGTCTTTCGAAGATGATGAAGAACAACTCATTTAATACGCGCCAAACCTTTCGAAACCAAAGGTTTCGCCTTTACACATACCACTCGAAAGCATGTAGTGGCCTGAACAACCCTTTCGAAAGCTATACTAAGCCTTTCGAACCGGTCGAAGCCATTGTAATCCAGGGAGGTTCTGCCTCAAGTTGCAGACAAGAGTTCAAAAGCAACCAATAGCATCGACACATCAACATCCCAACATCTTGGAAACCACTGAATAAAGCCTATCGACAAAGTCGAAAGCTCTTAGCAGGCAGCAAAGAAAAGAAAAACGCAACCATTCCTTTCGACAAAGGCGGAAGCATACTAGTGTCAACACGGCAGTCACCTTTCGACCAGGTCAAAAGCATTAGGGTCGAAAGGTGCCGACCCACAGCTATAAATAAGACCCTAGGGATCTGGTTTTGGGGATCCGAATCGAGTCATTCTAAGATTATATTTTCTTAATCAAAAGAGCTGTAAAACCCTAATTTCTAAATTGATTTGGGAATATTGAGTATTAAAGTCTCCTTTGAGCTAAGATAGGGAAGTCTTTAGTATTTCTCATTACTTTACTATTTCTCTAGCTTTTATCAGATCTAACCTTGTGTTACAGGTATCGATCGTACAAAAGGTCCATTTCGACCCGATTGAAACCTGTCATATTCAAGTGACTGCAGTTAAATACTTAAGGCTAATTTCTTTTGAGCTTCTGCTTTCGACAAGGTCGAAACTTAACCTCCGTTCATTCAAACTTAAGAAACTCTAACCAGATACAAGGTGCCTAAAGCTCCAGCTTTTGACAAGGTCGAAACCCCAACTCCAATTCCTTGTCCAAGTCTTAACACCTGATCAACTTCGCTTTCGACTGAGTCGAAACCTCAGTCTCAAATTCTTAGATAAAGTCCTAACCACACAATAACTAAAGCCTTCGACTAGGTCAAAACCTACCAAGGCAAACCTTATTCAGGGTATCTCAACTGAATCGAAAGGAGAGCTTTCGAAGGAAATCCACACTATTTTAGTAAGGTCATTAAGTAAAGGAATTAGCTATTTCAATTGGATCGAAAGGTCGACTTAAAACAAATTTTACTACAGCAACATGTTCAAAAGGATACTAAAGTAAATACATACATTCAATTCTCCTCAATTCATCTAAAAGAAACCACAAGGAATTGACCTTTTTCTTAAATTCTACTTTGGGGTGTTGACAAGATTTCTTGTTAATATTTTGATGTTAGAAGGAGGGCTCGAACCTCCGACTTGGTTGAACATCCAACACCATTAGTTTCTAACCTAACCCAATTCAACTCCGAGCTTATCCACTTTAGTCCAACATTATCATGGATAGAAGAATCAAAAGATCAGAGCAAGGATCTTCAGAACCACATTTGATAGGATGCTCCCAAAAAGCCATTAAGGATTCCAACCAAAATGAAGAGCAAAGGCTAAGACTAGAAGCTCTAAGAATTATAAACAAGAAAAAAAGCGGAATCATACGATCTTGAGAAATGGAGCTTGAACCCCTTTCATGTTGGCCCCACCCTTATTTTTGCCTTAGGAGGAAGGAAAAGTGGAAGTGACAATGTATTCAGTCAAACGAGGAGAACAATTCAACATCATTCCAAAGGAACAATCTTTGAAAAAGAGATAATGGCTGACTACAATGCTTTTGCATATAAATGACAACAAACTACAACAAGAACACTTCCAACACAAGAACTACAAAGGGTGGTAAAAAGAAAAGCAATTGAAGAAAGTGAAACTGCAAGGCCAAGAAATAAGAAATCAAAAAGCCATCCTTAGGAATCAAGGTTCAAATCTAGACTTCCTAAAGAATGCAACTTGACAACGTCAATAGAGAATGTCTACTTGCTAACCAAGGATGAGCTTAACTATTGGCCATTATAGAAAAAGAAGCCAAAACATGAAAGGAATATAGGGAGATCCTATTGTCACTATCACATGATGAATGGACATGAGACCAATCATTGCAGAGCCCTAGAGGGGATGATAATCAATTTATTTTATCAGGGAAAGATCAATGAATTTGTAAAGAGAACATGAGAAAGATCAATAAAGAGTTACTTTTCTAAGAAAGATCAACATGGTTGGGAGTGAAATACTCCTTGAATTTGGATACTACCTAAGATGGTAGTCTACCTAAGATGGTAGAAAGCCTCTTTCCGCACCGAGTTGGCCAGGGCAGAGTACCTCCTGGAGGGAGGGTGGAGTAAGTCTTTAACCGCGCCATGCTATGGCCAGGTTAAAGCACCGGACAAGCCATTGGCTGCGCCTCTGGTCAGGTCAAGGCACCTCCTGGAGGGAGGACGGAGTAAGTCTTTATCTACGCCACGTCATGGCCAGGGTAAAGCACCGAACAAGCCTCTATCTACGCCATGCTATGGCCAGGGTAGGGCACCTCCTGGAGGGAGGACGGAGTAAGCCTTTATCCGTGTCATACTATGGCTAGGTTAAAGCACCGAACAAGCCCCTGTCCGTGCCATGCTATGGCCAGGGCAGGGCGCCTCCTGGAGAGAGGTCGGGTAAGTCCTTAGTTCTAGCCTCTAAGATGAGCTAACCAAGAGCATCGGACAACAATTGACTAAAATGTCCAAGCCCAAGAAGAGGCTTATCAAATAATGGACTAAGATGTCCAAGCCCAAGAAGAGGCTCATCAAGTAAGGGACTAAGATGTCCAAACTCGAGAAGCGGTATAGCTCTAATGGACTAAGATGTCCAGGCCCAAGAAGTGGCACATCAAATTATGGACTAAGACGTCTAAGCTTGAGAAGCAACCAATCAGATTATTATATACAAAGCCTACAGGGTTTACACATGTCAAGGAAGATAGAATCTAAGGAGTAAAGCAAAACTTCGTCTATTAAATACCCAAATCTAGGTTTCGGGTTTCTCATTTCAGAACTCCATTTATTAATACCTGAATCTGGTTTTCGGGACTCTCATTCCTGAATTTAATCTATTAATACATGAATTTGGGTTTCAGGTCTTTATTGACCTCTTACGGTCTTTATTGTACCCAAATCTGGGTTTTGAGACTATTACTTATTAATGCCCTAATCTGGGCTTGAGATTTCTATTATGGATTTCTATTTAACCATCACAAATGCCCGAATCTGGGTCAAAGAATGTTCTTAAGAAGATCATTATTATGAGTTTCCGTTAATACCCGAATCTGGATTCTGAATTTCTAAGTTTTCGAATTTCATTAATGCCCGAGAATGTGTCATGGGGTTTCTATTAAAAATATTCAGATAACGATTTCTGAATTCTTCCATATTCAGCTCTTTATTAACTACTTTTAGAGAATAACTCTCTTACATTTATACCCCTGCTTCAAGACAGGATTTTCTATCAATAGACTTCAGACATTCTAGCAAAATGGTTTAATTAAGTTAAATTCTTAATTATTTCTCATCATGGTTAAAGATGAGATTTAGACATTTGATACAAACTACTTTTCATGCGATGATTTACACAAATGGTATGCATAGACTTATATGTCAATATCAAGCTAACAATTGGAAATATTGTTTGCTTCATACTTTAAGGGAAATTGAAACGGCAAAGAAGAATAAAAGATTCAGCGAATACAGTTATTATAGTATGAGCTATCAAACAAGCAATTCAGAAATGACATTACAGAAAAGAACCACAAATCAGAGAATCCCATACCTGAGATATCGGGACAGAAGTCTGAGAAACCTGCTTTTTTCCTCTTAGTTCTTCGACATTAATAGAAGCAGGATCCTCTTGAGTAGTAGAGGGGGCAATAGATTCAGGCGGGATAGCTTCGTGAGGAGATGGCTCTTTTTTAGAAGCTCTTGCATTATCATCTCTATCTTTATTAGAGGCTTCAGTGTGGCCTCCTCCATCACCACCTGAGCCTTGGCCTCTATTATTATTATTTTCATTCTCGTCATCATGGTCATCATCATCATTATCGCCCTCTTCTTCGGCAACGTCATCTTTGTTACCTTCATCCTCTGAGTCGGATACGACTTCGAAACAGGAGACTTCGAAAGAGAGAATCTGGGAGGCATCAATTTCTTCCTTTTCAACAGCCTCGGTTCTTTGCTTTATCTGGTTTATTTTTCCCATAACTCTATTTACGAGGGCAGAGTTGAGCGAGGGAAAATTTAAATCAGGGCATTTACCAATATTATCTGCATAGGTAAGCATCAAAGCATCTTCAAAGGAGCTCAACATGATCTCTTCAAGGGTATTGTCAAGAAATTGAGATACTCGTTGTTTGGCGTCAGAAATGGTATCGACAGCAACTTTCAGGGAAACCTTGTTTTTCTTTAACTTCTTTTTTAAAGAGGCATTCTTTGCTGCCATACGGGCCTTTTTCTCGTTGGATTCTTTCAGGGTTAGTTGCATGGCAAAATTTTCATCGACAAGGAGTTGGCGAGCCCTTCTTTCTTCCAAGAGAGCACATTCTGACCGGGCAAGAGAAGTTCTTAATCGGTCCATTTCAGAGGTTGCTTCATCTTTTACCGCAAATAAAGAAGAAACTTGGTCCTTTAAAGCAAAAATCTCCTTCTGGAACTTGGAGGACTCAACAGAAGATTTAGACGCCTGCTCGTGCAAAGTTAACCAACTCTTAGAAATCTGAAAGAACAAATGTAGCACAAGTTAGAAATTTAGAGAAGAACGGTAATGATAATGTCAAAGTAAAGAAAAACTTTCCAAGAATTGTTGCTCTATCAGAGAACGGTAATGACCCGCCAAATCAGAAACGGTGGAAGACAGGTAGATAGAGGAAAGGACTTAGAATTTAAGATAGACTAGGCTATCTCTTCAAAATTGATGGAAGGAGAAGAAGATGATGGCTTCGGAGGAATACGCTTTTGAGTGGGGGTCACCTCCAAAGCTTGTTGAATCTGTTCAAGAGCAGTTGAAGAGCTCGAGACTGTGATACATGAAATAAGATCGACTACGGAAGGAGTCTACTCAGATTTATTCATGGGAGCTTCAACAGTCGGACCCTCCGATGCTTTATCAAGAGATAATGATTCCTCCTCTTCTGAATCTAGAACATTAACTACCTTAGCTATCTTCAAAGTTGGTTCCACTTCAGTTGATTGTGCCAACTTCCTCTTGATTGCTATTTTAGTTCTGGCAAGAGATTGAGCAATGGAGGGCGGACGAGAAGTAGTAGGAGGAGGAGATGGACCACTAAAAGGCTTTTTAACTTGAGGAGCAACTGAAAAGAATTCAAACAGATTATAAATCAGCAGAATAATTTGAAAAAACAACACAACAATGCATAACAAGTGTAGTGTTTATCACACACCAGAGTGGTCGGCACAGATGGGTGACATGGGAGAGAAATTTGATAGGTCTTCCAGAGAAAGGAAGCGTTTGCTTCGGGAGGTATGTTGGACAGAAGGAGGATTATCGAGGATCCTTTGGCCTGCTGGCAGAAGAGAGTGCTTTCGTAAATTTATTGGAGTTAACAGCGTCAATCTACTCCAAATTTGGCTTGAGGCCGCAATCAAAGACTCTACTGTTCTCTTATCTTCCTCATTTAACTCTTTAACAGGGGCACCTGACAAAAGCAAAGATTAGATAAGAAAAACCATTGAATAGAAGGAAAATAACAGAAATCTGGACTTACGAGGGGTAGAGAAAGTCCCACTGATATTTGGAAAGCACTTAACAAAGAAGAACTGGTTCTCCCAGTTTCTAAACTTGTTAACCCCTTCTGATATTAGCTTCTTCTAGGGGTTTGCTCTGAATATTTGGTTATTGAGATTGCTAAGCTTGACCAGCCGGATCGAGTGGTTCAACACTTCAACATTTAGATAGGGGAGGCCAGACTCCAATGCCATCATCTGCAGAGACAAGAGGTAGGTGTAAACGTTCGGGGATAGTTGGATTGGAGCATCCTAAGATAAGAAAGAAACTTGGACAAGAATTATAGGAAAGGGAGAAATCCTCTGTGCCATATATGGATGGAAGTATAAGCAAAGAACCCTTCAGGAGGGTTGTTGATGGTATGTGTTTCCCTAGGAGGAATGACTTCCACACCAGTAATGTCGTAGTCACTAAGGATGGCATCTACTTCATCTTGAGTAGATATGAGTGAATTCTTGGAAGTGGCTTCAACCTTCTTTGGAGAGCTCATGGTTCTGCCAGGTGAAAACGTTTCAGCTAAAATTTCCAGTTTATTACAAACTTGACATTCTTTTCAAAAAAACCTATTGTAGCAACTAAGACATAAAACCAAACATGGAACTTCAAATTCTTGAGAGATATGAATTTAAAAATAAAAAAAATATATAAAGCTTTCGACTGAGCCGAAAGGGAAAGATAAGTTAACCTTTTACAGACACCCTTCAACAATGCCAAAAGCTTACATATGAACATTCATTGAGCTCTCAACAAGGTCGAAAGGAAGGGTTGGAGTATGTATCCTATCAACACCCTTCAACAATGCCGAAAGCTCAATATAGGACCTGGTTGTTAAAAACAAATAGTTAAAGCTAACTTAAAAACTTGAGCAAAGTATATACAACTAGTATTCCAAAAACAAGATAATAAGACCATTCGACGCTGTCGAAACCTATGATTTGAGTTTTTCTAGGAGATATATGAATGTTGTAAAAACCTTATATACTCATTGAGTTGAAAGGTCCTAAGTTAAAATCATGCGAACTTAGAATGTTTCGACAATGCTGGAGAAAGGTGGTTGTAAAAAGGTTTCGACTCATTAGCTACAGGAGGTTTCAATAGGGTCGAAAGGAAATTATGGTTTTGAAAGCACACTAAAAAAGAAAGGATTTCAATTAGCACAAAGGTTTCGACTAGGTCGAAATGTTTTTCTTTCGAGAGGAGTGACTGCATTCTACTCCATTATATAACCTTTCGACAAAGACAGTCAAATTCACGCTACAATACCTTTCGACCCTATCGAAAGAGGCTAAGAAAGCAAAAATCAATGTTGCCGCCTCAATCCCTTTCGAAGGGGTAGAAAGGTAATTTTTGTGGAGCCAATTTTTCATCCGTACAACTCAAAGCTTTCGAGCGAAGAAAACAAAAGCCCCTTTCTTCTCCAAACCCGATGTCAAATACAGGAACTCAAAAAATTAATAAACAAGTGAAGCAAACCTATTAAATTAGCAGATTTAAACGTGAATTAACCTCTTAAGTTTCAAAATCACTAGAACGAGAATTCGGATACTCTTAAAATATATATAATAAAAAACGGTAATCATGAATAATGAATTTGTGTTCAAATCGAGAGATGAATCTTATCGATTCATGAAACTGAATCACAAAATTCTCTCGGGTGCATTAAATCTTAAAACTTAAACAATTTCCAGAAAACCAAAGTGAAATTTAAAATCTCGATTACAAAATTTGAAATCGAAATCCCGATTATGAGATCTGAGAGATAAGAATTCACCGTGAAACATAAAAGCGAATAAATAGAAAAAGAAATTTGCAGATTGAAATGAATTTTTACTCACGGTTAGATCCGATTTCTTCTTTAATTAAGGAAGAGATAATTTGGAAATTTTTGAAATCTCTCTACTTTTTCTCGAAATTGATTTAACTGCAGATAAGTGAAGAGGAAGAAGAAGGGAGCGTGCTTTATAAGAAAAGTCAGAAAGGGCTGATAGTCGTTGGATCGGATTCAAATAAGTAGTCTAGATTCACACGGGAAGGCCAAGAGGCGGGAAGCTTCTAGGTTTCGACAAAGTTGACTTGGAAAGTCAAGTGCATCCCTTCGCAAGGGGGGGGCAAATTTTACTACCAAAAATTCATTTTGACTTGGTCGAAACCTATTTGAGCAGAGAATAAAGAAGAACAAGGGGAAAAGACCCCAACCAAACCTTTCGACATATACGAAGGGATGTTATAGACCTTTCGAAGAAGTCAAAGTGATGCAACAGCCAAAGTCCAAAAGCTTAGAAACCCTTCGAAGGAGTCGAATGAGTCGAAAGCACCCTTCCGCCTTCAGTGACCACCTTTCGAAGCAGGTGAATCCATATGCATGAAGACCTTTCGAAAGAGACAAAGCAACGTCTTTCGAAGATGATGAAGGACAACTCTTTAAATACACGCCAAACCTTTTGAAACCAAAGGTTTCGCCTTTACTCATACCACTCGAAAGCATGTATTGGTCTGAACAACCTTTTCGAAAGCTATACTAAGCCTTTCGAACCAGTCGAAGCCATTGTAATCCAGGGAGGTTCCGCCTCAAGTCACAGACAAGAGTTCAAAAGCAACCAACAACATCGACACCATCAACATCCCAACATCTACGGAACCACTGAATAAAACCTATCGACAGAGTCGAAAGCTCTTACCAGGCAGCAAAGAAAAGAAAAGTGCAACCATTTCTTTTGACAAAGGTGAAAGCATACTAGTGTCAACACGGCAGTCACCTTCCGACCAGGTCAAAAGCATTGGGGTCGAAAGGTGCTGACCCGCATCTATAAATGAGACCCAAGGGGTCTAGTTTTGGGGATCTGAATTGAGTCACTCTAAGCTTATATTTTCTTAATCAAAAGAGCTATAAAACTTTAATTTCTAAATTGATTTGGGGATATTGAGTAATAAAGTCTCCTTTGAGCTAAGATAGGGAAGTCTTCAGTATTTCTCATTACTTTATTGTTTCTCTAGCTTTTATCAGATCTAACCTTGTGTTACAGGTATCGACTGTATCAAAAAGTCCCTTCTGACCCGTTCGAAACCTGTCATATTCAAGTAACTGCAGTTAAATACTTAAGGCTAATTTCTTTTAAGCTTCTGCTTTCGACAAGGTCGAAACTTAACCTCCATTCATTCAAACCTAAGAAATCCTAACCAGATACAAGGTGCCTAAAGCTTCAGCTTGATACAAGGTGCCTAAAGCTTCAGCTTTCGACAAGGTCGAAACCCCAACTCCGGATTCCTGGTCCAAGTCTTAACACCTGATCAACTTCGCTTTCGATTGAGTCGAAACCTCAGTCTCTGATTCTTAGATAAAGTCATAACCACACAACAACTAAAGCCTTCGACTAGGTCGAAACCTACCAAGACAAACCTTATTTAGGGTATCTCAACTGAAACGAAAGGAGAGCTTTCGAAGAAATCCACACTATTTTAGTAAGGTCGAAAGGTCGTTAAGTAAAGGAATTAGCTATTTCGACTGGATCAAAAAGTCGACCTGAACAAATTTTTACTACAGCAACCTGTTCGAAAGGATACTAAAGTAAATACATACATTCCATTCTCCTCAATTCATCTAAAAGAACCATAAGAAATTGACTTTGTCCCTAAATTCTACTTTGGGGTGTTGACAAGATTTCTTGTTAACAATGGCAATTCATATTTCCTGACATCAATACAAATATCAACATCCAAACTAAGGTGTATAATAACATCTTTACCATATTAAACAAGGTCATTAAATAAACTTAGGCCATAACCAATGGAATAAAAGCACATACAACATTATATATCTTAATTACTAATTTTCCGCTCACCAACTACCAAGCAAACCCCCAAATCGAATTAAACTTTCTTATTCTTCGATGTCCAAAAATTTCTTGGGCTCTACTCCTCAATCAAGTTGAATTTGATATCATTTTATAACCCTCATCGTGCTGATCACATTAGCTATAAAAATTGTTCTATTTGATGGAGTATTGCACTTGAAATTTAAGATCTTGTTTTATAAAATGAGTTTATTTGTTTCTTTGGAAAGAGGAGTTAGGAGTTATGAAGATACGTAGTTCTAGAATTTAAACCACAATTCCTATGTTTATTTTGGTACTAATGGACCTTAAGATCAAAACTCGACCAAAATTAAATTCGAATACCGATTCAGCCATAACTTTAGTCCGATCAAAGCACACTTATAGTGAAACTTGACCGGATTATCTAATCTTTACAATAGCACAAGTTTCATCACTTAATTCAATCTTCTGTAAAAATTACATCTTTCCTCATTTATGTAAACTTACCAAATTTCCCTTTGTTAAACCACTAATTAAGTTATTAAATTTTAGGGGATGTTACATTATCCATATGTTATTACATGATGTTTGTAGAAAAACTGTTTCTCTAATTATTTGGAATGCACGCTTTTGGTGGTGGGGTATACAAATCTTTTTATTTCATCCAAAAAATCTTTCTATATGTATTTTCTAAATGTCTTTTTTTTAATCCATAACAATAAGATATAGCTAGTCTTGTGCATATGAATCAAGCATAAGAAGGTTTTATTATGAGTTCCTAAACGAATGACTCATATGCAAAAGAATGACCATATGTTTCTCTGGTTATGCAACCGCAAACAAAATTACTCGGATTATAAAGATAGTTTACCTTATTCGGCACAAGTTCTAATGCAATTATTGATGTAGTGCCATGAGAATATACATTTGTATTTTTTGTATGGTAAACATGACTAACTTTCAACAAACTTGATAAGTTTGTATGTGCTTTTCAGCCTTGAATGTGTCGTTTTACAGCTTTGAAAAATAAAATGTATCAGAGGCAATGTTGTAAAAATCGTTAGGCAAATATTAGACAGTAAACATGGATGGAGGATTAATCGTTTAAGTGGGGATTAGTCGAAGATTAATTGGACCTTGGTGTTTCCAATAAACTCGTGTATATTGGATAAAATTTTAGTATTTTGTTCAGTGTTAATTGTTCCAAAATGAAATTATGTGTTTGGAAGCAGACAAGACAAAATCATTTGAAACTAGCATATAGATGATTATATGAGACAGCAAGCCTCAACTAATGTCTAGCCAGTGTCTAGATACATGTTAGATATTTAGATGATGTTGTAAGACTTGTCTAGACGGATCTTGATGGAATAGAACGCATGGGTTGTTTGCGTGTGTATTAGAGGTAATCTAAAATAGTCATGAATTCCTATTCAATGTATAGTTACCAAGATGCATGAAACTATTAGTCCACATGCAGAAACCACACTTTCAATGGATCTAACCAATAATTATGAACATAGCTCTACATCAACGAAATAACTTGCATTGTTCGAGTAAAGATTGGTGTATTCATGTTGAAGACATCAAGGATTTCCGAATAAACTAAGATGTTTCAATCATGAAATAGTTACTTGTTCATTATTTTATCCATATTTCCGCCGTCTTTAGTACATATGTAAAGATTAGTGTTCTCAATATGCCATTTAGGTAATAAATGAGTGGACTCGGGAAAAACTTTCCCAACAGGTTTAGTTAGAGCAGGTTCTCTATCCATCATCATAAGTACACTTAGTATTTTTATTTCACAACCAACCATAAGTGTCTACAATCGCTCTCAAGTGTATTTTGACAACTAAGAACGTCGAAAATTGTTTTGATTGTTTATAACTGATGCTATATGATTTCATGATCATACGCAAAATTAATTTAACTTTCACCATACTTGTAGACGTTGACGTTGGTGGTAAAATTTTAGCCTCTTCTTTGGTCAATCTTCCGACAAAAGAATGACATTCACTGATAAACATTCCATAATAATCGTGTACACCACTGGAATTCTAACTTCAGAAACTTATAATCTGAACAGCGCAATCACATTTTTTAGTACCCATTAATATAGAGTGGGTAAAAACAAGGTTCCTTGCACTTACCACTTCTTTTGAAACCAAATAAAATCTTCTTGTTCCGCAAACAGTATGAAATCGGATATAGCATAAGTGCAACAAAAACAAGTTGTTTGCCCGCAATACAAACCTTCTCTTTCATTTTGTTTTGTAACCATAAAAAACTTACATTTTAAGAAAACTACATTTAAGAAAACTTTCATGAACGACACGGTAAACAAATTTGAAACTAGTTTAACTTGTAAATAAAAATGAATAAAAAATCCAGTAGCAGTCACTCATAAAAACTGTTGTGATGCCTGCTATTGTATTGGCTTGTATATCAATAGGAGGCCCACTTTTCCTTTGATTGAAAAATCAAGAACTGGATTGAACCGATAGTTGCGGTAGTCTAGGCGAATGTCATTAGTTGTCCTCAAAAATAAAATAATATGATATGTCATGAATCCATCAATTATTGTTATGAGAAAATCATTTATTGTTACTGTTACCAATCATGTATGTGTGTGTGTATACATTGTGTGTGTAAATAAAATGCTAGCTAGACCAAATAAAAGGATTTACAGCTTTGCATTCATTGTTTTTCTTTTTTACGATTTAAAGAACATTAGAAGGATTTTACATGGGTTAGAAAAGGAATAAGTACAAAAGATAGTTATCAAATAGTTAGTACTACCCATAAGCATTCATTCTAAATATGAGATTTAAAGGAGAGTGGAAGTATAAGATGGAAAATATGAAGGGAGGATTGCAAAAATAAGTGGGATGTGGAAAGTGATGTTGTGATTATGAATAGACTTGGCTTTTTCTGAGATCAAAACTCCTTCATATGCTTTCCTGTTTTATAAAAGTCTATCCTTGATCATTATTAACTAATTTTTTTCAACAGCCACTGTCTCCAAAATCTCTGATATTAAATGCTTTCCAGCGGAAAATGATGTTGTATATTAGTATATGTTTGCTATCGTCATAATCAATGCAATCATGCCCTAATTGAATTGGTCCTGTAATTCTGGATTGGATTTTCAAAACGTACAATTATATATGTGTATTCTCCTCCACCAAAATTAACAACTAGGAAAAGAAGGAACATTCCACTATTTGGGCACTAGTACATTGCTCAAATTAAGCACCACCACTCCAACCCAAAGTCAAGATTCCAATATCTCTAAAACCACATGCTAGCAGCATGTGAAGATGAGCTGCTTAAATTAGCAAAACAACATGCATATAATATTCTATCATTTCATTAAACAAATTTACCAAAAGCAATCCACATTACAATAACTAAAGTATCATTAGTTGGAACATCAATAAACAAGAAGAAAAAACCCTCTACATTTTGTCATTACCATGTGTTCTCCAATAAACTAATCATAAAATATGCTAACAAAATGATCATGACAATGCCACCATTGACATAAATAATTTTGAACTAATTCAATGTGTCATGATACCTTATCCTCCTCCTTTATATATAACAACCAAGAAAGCGATTTTAACTAAGCAGTGTTAGAAACTAGCCAAAAAACAAAATAAAATATGGAGTCTAAAAGGTTTTTCCTGGTTACATTTATGCTACTAGTAATGGTATTGGGAGGAGAGGCGCAGTTAAGACGAGGGTTCTATCAACGTTCATGTCCGAATGTGGAGTGGATTGTGAGGCAGGCAGTTATGAGAAAAATTAGACAAACTTTTGTTACAATACCAGCAACGCTAAGGCTATTCTTCCATGATTGTTTTGTAGAGGTATATATGACCTACCTACAAATGATATAAGAACTAGCAGTTTAATTAACATACATTTTCTTTTTAGTATCTCATCTTATAATGAAGATTGAAATATTAATTGCAGGGATGTGATGCTTCTGTGCTGATATCATCTCCAAGAGATGATGCTGAGAAAGACGCAGATGATAATTTGTCTCTGGCTGGAGATGGCTTCGACACTGTTAACAAGGCTAAACAGGCAGTAGAGGCTGCATGTCCTGGCGTTGTTTCTTGTGCTGATATTCTTGCACTTGCTGCTCGCGACGTTGTGTTTCTTGTAAGCATTTTTTTTTCCTTCTTTTTAAGTATATACCCAAATAAACAATAAATTCCTTAAAAAATGCATATACACATACATATGCATGTATATATCTATGTATGCAAGTGTTTCATTAGAATTCTTATGGAAAGAAATGGTCTAATTTTCATGTCATTTTGAACAAATTACAAGTGTTAGTGTGCGTTTGTAACTAATGCACTTATGATTTCCTTTGTTTTTTCTTTCAAACTCTATAGACAAACAAATGTCACCATAATCTGTTCAAAAATGAAAGATAAAGGTAATAAATCCGGAGAGATGTATGTTTTGTGCTTCTAACATAAATTTGAATATTTTGAGTAGTGTATTTTATATCACCACTGTTCTTCAAACTTTTACATGCTTCCAAAACAACTTATAAATGTCTCGATAATGTTTCAATTCAAACATCAAACTATCCCATAATATGTAATAATTTTATCTTATGAACTTTAGTCAGGGGGGCCATGGTTCAACGTAGAACTAGGAAGACGCGATGGGCGCATATCTTCCAAATTTAGGGTAGCGGGAAACCTGCCGCCTCCAAGCTTTAACCTGAACCTCCTAAGCTGGATCTTCAGGAAAAACAACCTAACAATGGTGGACATGATAGCCCTATCGGGGGCCCACACAGTAGGGTTCTCCCACTGCAGCCGCTTCTCAAACCGCCTCTACTCCTTCAGCTCCTCCTCCCGGGTCGACCCGTCCCTGAACCCGACCTACGCCCAGCAGCTCATGCAGGCCTGTCCTAGAAACGTGGACCCCAGAATAGCCATTAACATGGATCCGAACACGCCTAACACTTTTGATAACACCTACTTCAAGAACTTGGTTAATGGCAAGGGGCTGTTTACTTCCGATCAGGTGCTGTTTACGAATCCTATTTCCAGGCCGACTGTGAATGCTTTTGCCAATAATGCTCAGAGCTTTTCGCAGGCGTTTGCTGCTGCTATGGTTAAGCTTGGTAGGACAGGTGTTAAGACTGGTAATCAGGGTGGGGTTAGGAGGGACTGTGCTGTTTTTAGATAATTTTCTTGACTTCTCTTTTAATTGATTTTTTTATTTTTTATTTTTCTTATGTTTCTAATTTGTTTTGATTTTGTTTGAACGAAGAATAACTGATGTGGGCTTGTTTTGTTGAGGTTATATTAATGAAAATATGTCTTTCGATGGTGTTAACAATTTCAGATGATTCGCATTGGAAAGATGCAAAATGGAGGTTGAATCACAGATTCACCCATCACATTTGCATATTATATGTTTTAAGATGTGTGCTTTATATTGTTACAGTATTTAGAACTTTGAACCTTCGTTTAAAATTTCAGTAAAACTAGACATTTGGGTAATTCTGTTCCGAATTTCGATACCAACGTAGGTTTACTTTCTCGTTTCCGTTTGAGACGCGTGGAACTTTCCAATGGAAGTTGGCCCACACAATGACGCGTTGGGCTGAAAGAAAGGTTTGGTTGCATTTAGAAAATGAACGGGAATGATAATGTTTTAATAATTAAATTAAATTAAAATCTAAATTTTTAAAAACTTATAAAATTAATGATGCGTGCACATGAGATCCGTTTGAGATACCTTTTTTTGCGTTGCGGTCATATCAAAATGCTCTACATTATGAAGTTGATTTTAACCGAATAGAAGCAATTTATAATTTTTTAATTAATTTATATTTTTGGCAAACTATTGACACATATAATTTATTAAAAACAAATAATCAATTAAATTAAAAATCACAACTTAAATGCTCTGTTCAAATACCTAACCGCAAACGCATTCACCGTTCACCAATCTTCTTCGCTCGGATTCTCCACTTAAATGCTTCGTTACCGTTCATCGCAAACACATCTTTAGCCGGAATGAAATCCACTTCACACTACACCAGAAAAGACTTTTGGTAGCGTTGAAAAAACGCTACCATAACTTATGGTAGCGTTTTAGAGAACGCTGTTATACGACATGCAACTAAAAGTCTAAAACTTTTTGTTGCGTTGTAGTAAACGCTACCAAAAGTCACTTTTAAATGCAACTATAGATATTTTCTGTAGGATTTAAAAAACGCTACCAAAAGTCACTTTTAAATGCAGCTATAGGTTTTTTCTGTAAGGTTAAAAAAACGCTACCATAAGTCTTCATTTTTGGTTGCATTTTTTGTTTATATGCTTTTTTTGATTTTCAGTAGCGTTTTTAAAATGCAACTGTAGCATATACAAACAATCAATCATATGATCATCATATTCAAATAATTACAAAAACATGCTAATCTCACAATCAAATATAATATCCATAATCAATTCGATAGTAGTTTTTCAACAAAATAAGTCACATACTACAAGCATTCACAGACAAGTTTTCACAAATGGTACTAACAAAATACGACAACATATATAACAATTAAATTCATGTTCGTTGCTTGATTACCAATAGTTCTTTGTTGTCGACAGTCTTCGCTTCGAAATAGCTAATTACCTGCAAACGAGTTTAACAATCAATAATATATATATATATATGTATGTATATATATATGTATATGTATATATATATATATGTATATGTATATATGAAAATAACACATATTAACAAAAATTGTCAGGACTTCTACTAGCCTCATCCGTGCATACAAGAATATCGCATTCACAAGGATTCATGTGCTATAAACATTGAGATTTCTGCAACTCATATCAACAATATAGATGATGTGAAACAACTTAGATTCACAGAGGCCAAAAAATAATAAGTTTGATAATACCTATCTTCTTTGCTCCAAAGAACCAAACAAAGATTCCTCCCTTTTCGGATGCACTATATTCAAATATTTATTTATATCAAACTTCCCAAACTGACAAGAAGGCAACATACCAAAAATCTCAGCTTGGCCCATGGATCTTCACATGCTACTCCCATGCATCATCACATGCTACTACCGCCGTGCATTTGCTTATCCCTGTCCAGATTATGTTGTGTATCTTCATTATATGTCCAGATCCATCTCTTATCCCTTCAAACTTCAATTTCAACATAAATAACTATTTATGTGACAGTGGGATAAATATATAATTCCTGTGTTGATTATTAATAGAAAATTATGAGTGCAACAAGCTCAAGTTCTATAATTGTACTGAAAAGCAATACATCACATGATCTGCTATGGGCAACTGTAGAATACAAATTGGAACGCTCAGTACTATATTTCATACCTGGGTGAATAAATCAGCCAAGCATGTTAAGAGGTTTTCTTCAGTTACTCTCACACCCACATTTTTATTATTTACATGGTACTCTAATAGCTTTTCCCGGAAAGGTACAAGAAAGTAAAGTGCCTACAAAAAAGAAAAGAGTTATGTTCAATACATTAACAAAATTTTAATAGAAAGCCTGCAAGCCTGCAAGAGTTATGCAAATTAACAAAATTTCAAACTTGATATTTACAAATACCAACAAAAGTTAAGCTACAAAATAATATAATTCAATGTCTACTAAGTGAAATCACAGGCAGCACTAAAAAAGTAAGTAGTACAAACGTTCAGGGATAGACTTCTATCAAAGAACGTAAACCAACATCAGTAATCTTATAACCACTAAAACCAGCCTCCAAAAACAATCTCTTCCACTCATGTTCTTCTCTCTCCCTTCCATCACTGTAAAGCATCATACCTATATCACAGTACAGCTTTGTCACCATTAATTCTGATGAACCATCCTTCTCTTCCATCACAATATCAACAATAATCACCTTCCCTCCTTCAGCCGGTATCGCCTTCTTACAGTTCTTCAGTATCTCCACGCACTGTTCATCTCTCCAGTCATGCATCACAAACTTCAAAAGAAAAAACCCAAGCAAAGTTCAAATTCCTTCCCTAATAAATATACGTGTGTAGTAATACATAGAGAAACTTACCTTAAGAAATATGGCATCTCCACTAGGGATAGACTGAAACATGTCACCACCAACAGCAACAATCTGATTATGTTCGGGCACAGAAGCAACTACATGAGGAAGGTCATAAACGACGCATTTCAAACCTGGAAAACTCATGCACTAGAAATAAGCTCGAAGTTCCATTTCCACCCCCTACATCTACGAGCGTGTTCAAACCTTCAAAAACTTCCTTGCATTCGTCCACCAAAATCTTCATCATAAGTCGACTATCAGCAGCCATGAACTCATTAACGCTCGAGCTAAACTCAGGGTTCACTATATTATTATCCTTTATACTAGTAAGACTGTTCTATGTGTTTTCTTTGTTAACATCCCCATTACAGTTTTCATCGACATTCTGTGCCACATTATTATTACTTGACTCCTTAGGGACTTATTTATCTTTAGGTTTGGACTAGCACTATGATGAAGAATGGCCGAACACACCACAGTACGTACAACTTAATAGTCTATAAAGATATTCAACTTTGATAATCAATTCCTCTCCCGTATGTAACACAACTTCCACTGGGAAAGTCGGAGGTCGCTTCCATTTCTATTTTGCAATACGTATAATTGCCAAAGCGAAATATAAAAAGCCATTTTTCTTAGATAAAAGTTGAAATTTACCCTTCAATTTTCATATCCTTTCAGTATAACTTTTCAAATGAAGGTGATATGGTTTAATACCATAAATATAAAAACTAATTGAATTCCCCCACTTTCCTTCGGATCTCTTAGCCGCCCCTGAACGAACTCAAAACTACCAAATACTATGCCTGCACAATTTGCACTTCACATTAGTCCAAATACTTCTACTCTTGACTGCTCATAATGTTGATAAGACTGTTTGTTTGTTGAAGCAAAATTATTTCTTTTTCTTTTCTCTTTAATAATAATATATTAATGATCAGAGGAGTTCGAAAATGGTAGCATAAAACATGTACTTTGGATAAGAATTATATATCATAAGCCTCATAGTCCAAATGATATAGATCCTTGTGTTATAGAAGAAGGAAAAAAAGGATTAGATGTATACTAACAAGAAAAACTTCAAGCTCTTGCTTGTCCTGGTGAGACATAAAAGCCCGGCAGCCCGATACATAAGACTCGAGGACATGATGAGAATTTGCAAGTTGTGCCTCTATAACAGGAAGATGATTAACAGGTGTGGCTACACGTAGACATGACACGTGTGCTCCTAGCAATTGGTGCCATAATGGATGAACTAACATCTCTGCCTTCACCATTCTCAACTGCTCATCTACCTCTGTTTGCATCATTTCTTTGTGTTATTCTGATTATGTATGTATGTATGTATTGGATGATGAGAGATTTTATTTTGTGTCTGTGTTTATATATACATCGAGTTTTGTTAATGTGGGGACTGAAAATGTTGGTGATAACTTATTTTATTCTAAATATGAGAATAAAAGAGTAAGAAAAAGATATTTGCCAGAGTTATACCTGAAACTTGTTAATTGCTGATTTGTCACGATACAAAAGCACAAGCAAACATTTCTCAAGAAGCTTCACAGCCTCTTCGTAGGTAAAATCCTCACTCAATTCAAAGCGAAGAATCGGTCTAGCAAGATGGTTTCCGAAACCAGTACCACATGATTATCTTTGAAATGAGTGCCAATCATGGTTACCTGAATATGTGATGTATACACTATTTACGTCTATTATACGTAACTCGGCTCAAATAATTGTGAACCTCTTTAGGACCCAACGAGTTGCTGTCATCCCACATATTATCATAAAGGCTGCAAAAGTATATAGCAGATTAGATAATATAGAATGTTGTACAACTCGCTGATCATGTATCAAACTTTGCAGCCATGTAATACATAATCATGATCTATTTATAACATAAAGTCTGGACAGATGCCATCGGCACAGGGTTCGTACTAGTGTGTGTATCAGTATCAAGTTTAATTTCCTTATAAATACATGATTTTGTCTTGGTGCTTTAAACAAATTTATATTACAGATAGCACCATAGATTAAACTACCAACATAACTAGTGACACCCTTTAAAATAAGGCCGAATGGCAAGTTATCATAGTAGAAGATATACAACGAGTCCAGTCATGAGATTTGGTCAACAAGGAGAAAAAACTTAGCAGAGAAAAACAAAAGGAGATTATGCAGGTCAATTTTTTGCTAAACTATGGGAATTTAAGATAACAATAAAACTGGGTATCGCTTGCATTTTATAAGCTAGACAAATGAGTTGTCCAATTAGAGTTTGGAATATAAATTATAAAGACAAAGACTTAGCCATTTCAACCCATTATAGAAGTAAAGGGAATGATTTGTTCTGTGCTGGATATAATAATTTGGAAACTGAAAATGAAATGATATGTAGACATAGGCAAACCATTGACCTGTAAGTTGTAACCCAACACTCAAAAGAATGAATTAGGTGCTCAATTTCCTACCGATATTTATATTTTCAGTTACAATCATAGTTAGACCCCCATTATCTTGGTCCAATAAATATTTTTAAAGCAAAGTAGCATGCACCTCCACAAAGTTGCCAAGAAACACTTGAATCAACTATGGACCAAGCGGAATACCTCGTGGCTTTAAGTTAAAAAATGGCTTCTTTTTAAGCAAGTACAATTTATATGTCCACTAAATTAATATTTAAATTTTATAGGCTCGAAACTACAGTCAATATTCTACCTTCCAAGTGCAAATATAAATAATAGGAAACTAAATTTCAACTGATTATCTGTAAATATTTCTTGATTAGTTTATAAAAGCAGATGAAATGTTTCTTTAAAGCAAACATGTTAATTCATTAAATAGTACGAAAAACAATAAGAATCCATCACAACTAAAAATTTGTGGTATTATTCATTGTACCCAACAGAAAAATAGTACGAAATTTGAAATATAGTAATTTCCTCATTCTATCATATCTCACAAGACATTTCCTCCTTCTATTAAGAACTCGAATGATAATTGCAAAATATAGTAATTAGGGTTCTTGTAGCAGCAGCAAACATAGTATGAAAATTACCTCAGCCAAATTAGGGTTTTCGCTATTACCTCGATTTGTTGATTTAGGGCTTGTGAACGAATCTTAAGGAAGTAAACAGGAGCAGATTGGCGGAGAGAGGTAGCACGAGATGGAGGAAACGTGCTAGAGGAATTGTTTTGAATGAGGGCAGAAATGTAACAGTGGATTATGTGGGGAAGGCGGGGAAGGCGCGAGATGGAAAAAACGTGACGAGGTTTTCAGTATTGGGCGGTAAAATTTGGCTGTCACAAATAAAACAAAAAACTTAAAAAGAAATTGTAAAAATAATATTAGTTGCATTTACACCACAAACGCTACCAAAGAGTGCAACTAAATGAATGTTTTCTTGTAGTGTCAATTTATGTTCCCTATTCAAATTCCGAATTTAGCTTTTAAAATGCTAAATAAATGGTGAAATTAATAATAACAAATGCGAACTCGTGCTACGCACACGGCGTTGAATGTAAAGCTTTGAAAATACAATAGTACGTTATTGGCAAAACCATATTTGTAAATCATGTTCAAACCAGAGTAATATGAAAAAAATTGTATGCAACTGTTAAATGTCGGACAATAAAATATCATGCACAATATAGTTTCGATTCAATAGGCGCATTAGAAAACTAATCTAATGTATTATCCACCCTATTATCAAATAGAAACAATTAGAACAACATTGTCTATACATCACAAAGGGATATATAGCAAGGTGATACATATGCAGCACTTGTACTCTTGAACTATCATGTGTTGACAGATCAATTGGCCCAAGTGGTTCAGTACAAATGTTGGAGCTGTCTTAAAAAAAAATAACCATTGCATGGAATGGTTTACGATGGCTCATGCACAAACAACTTTAATGCACAGTCCAACGTGCTTCCAAAATAAGAAAGATATATGGTAGTGCGTTTCTTTAGCACCTAAATAATAAATTGTGTTGTTAGTCATCAAACTCATTTGAAAGCATAGTAACTGGCTGGACAATAGAAAATAAAATAAGATAGATGACCTAATATTTCCAATCAAGAAAATATTAACTTGTGTCAAATAGATCGGCGTCAAAAAAAATTATATCAAATGAAATATATTTTGTTTGAAGAACGAATGAAAGGGTGTTATCTAAATCTTATCAAATACAAGAATATCAAATTGTGTTGAACAAAGAAGTCAAGCGAGGCTAAATTAAGTCCTTAAAAGCAAATTTTTACAGCATTACAACAGATAAGCAGAAGGATTATTTGGTTCGATACACATAAAAAATGAAGAAGAATACTTAGTGTTTGGATAAAAGTGTAGCATCATTGACCAAGCAGCATATGCTGATAGAAGTTTCCATCCTTCCATGTACCCGTGGCTAAACCCAAATGGATTGAGTGTTCATCTGTTTACCATAATGATAAGCTTGCTATTAGAGAACAGTGACAATATTACATAATTTGGTAAAGACCGCATGCTCCATATTAATTAGCATATGAAAAGCAAAGCAATGTGCAAATGATGACCCTTGTTGAGAAAGTGTAAATCGAGTAAATTTTTAAAAATCAAAATTGAGTAAAAATAAGCATACGGATTGAAACTATATTTATTTATTGTTACCACCAAACATTTGTTTCTATAAATACAGAAACATTTTTTAAATGATAGTTAACATGATCATTTAATTCAACTCACTTCTTAGTAAACTTTTTTAAAATTTCAATCAATATTCTTTTTCCTTACTTTATTTTATAGAAAATAAATTATATACTCGATGCATTAAATTTATTTCGCAACCTTTCGTACTACCGAAAATGATATGAACACAAAAATATAATCCTCTAAAGATTTAATATATACTCACTCATTTTATCAAAGTCATTTGATGATTGAAATGAACTTATGGTAGCTTAAACTAACTTCTTTGAAACATAGGACCATCGCTTAGTGATAAGAATGTGCGAAGTATATTGAAGATCAAAATTAACGTATTAGTTAAAAAATTAAAAGTTAATTGGATAACTTAGATACCAACACATAGTTTCACTTTTTAGAAACATACATTAAATTGATTCTTATCATGCATTCAAATTCACAATCCCAAATAATAAATATAATTAATGCTTGAAATCTAAATGAATCCCTTGAGTTATAATGATTAGCACAACAAACCTTCATTGTATTCAGGGTGTAACATATATTACACAACCAAACATAAATTCACTCATGAAGTGCCATAAAATAATATTTGTATCTAATCCTTTACCATGATAACTGTAACTTAACAATTGTTTCATAATATCGACAGAATGTAAGCAACTTTGATGAAATGATAAGGTAAAACTAAATAAACTTCCCAATATACTACGTAAGTGGAAAAACCTATGTAAGGAACTTTGTTAACCTCATAGCAGTCAATTACTTCCAATCAACATACATTGACGGTTTGTAAATGATGTATAAATTATAAAAAAAATGTACAACATATGTTCGATTATAGAACAAAGTAGAAAAACTATTAGCACGGTTTTATTTTTATAATCATGTGTTTTGCTGTTAAAATATAGTTACTCGTCCTTTAGCAATCCAAGAAAAAAATAATGTATATTTTAGCTGAAAGACAACAACAGTACGTCAAAAAAATTTACTTGTTATATCTTTGCTCAATACCTGAGGAAGTCACAGGGCAACATACCATAACTTCCAGTAAATATAAGAAGTAAGAAATTCAAAGTAGGATACATTTTCCACATATTCTTCATAATAAAATCATCTTAGTGTGAACAAAAAATAAATTTCAAGATCATGACTGGTAAAGTATCGTTAAACGATAAAAAAGGTAGAAAAAATGAAAATGAATATGCAGAATAAGCTATAGTAAATAGTAAAATAATTCCAATGAAATGGAAACTAATTAAAATTTATATTTTGAATTTCAGGTGTGAAATATGGTTGTCAAATTTATAGCCTGGTACAATAAAAAAGTACAAAAATAGTTAATTAGAATACGATTACTTCCAAAAAAATTGCTCTTTCAATTTTGAGAAGAATTGAAGTAATAAAATAGGAGCAGATCATACAATTCATGTAGAGAAATTCTAAGAAATTAATATAAGTATTTCTGAATGAAATGGTCAAATTTTTTGTCTTCTTATGTCAATATTATTGAAGCAACTAAATTTTTTGGTATAATGTGAAGAAAACATAGGATAATATGAATTAATGCATCTAAATTTTTTGTTTCCTTTATCTTTGCTATATTTGTTAGGAAACCATAATAATAGTGATTATTATTTGTTACATATAATTAAAGTAAGGAATTCATTTCTAAGAACACAATTGATGAAGTAGTGTGAGGTTTAGTGAAATAGTGAAATTAAATGGACATAAAAAGCCATGGTAAATACAAAAATACTGCCTTTGATATGGGAACACAAAGCATAGTTATGTTGCAAACAAAGAAAATAGGTGATTGCTTTTGAATTACAAATGATGGCTATGATTGCATTTGACAATACATTATTGCTAAGGACAACAGATCTAAAAACAAACAATTAAGTGGATGAGGTAAGCAACCAAAGGTTTGGAACGAACATAACAAAGATAGGATATACTGTTTTGTTAGGAGAACAAAGAAACCGAGCACAAAGAAATCAAATACAAAATTCATAAATTTGATTGTGTAGAACACAATATACTTGATTAGTTTACTATTAAAAGAAATTGTATTGTTAGGGTAACAAAATAGCATGAATAAAAATTTCATAATAACACATAAGTCTACAAATATAATAAAATTGTAAATGTGGATAGATAGTAATGACTCTACTACTATAAATATGTGGATAATCCTTTTATGTGCATATTTTTAATAAACAACGTATGCATAATGGTCACACCACTTTAACTAATATGAAATACTTCTTCAATATTCAAAAATAAATATTTTACATTAGACAATCAAATTGATGTTATTGGTACCATCACATAGAAGGAACAAATTATCTAAAACGTACTTAAGATATCATTATTGGAGAACAAAGAAACTAAGCACAAAGAAATCAAACAAAAAATTCATAAATTTGATTGTGTAGAACACAATATTCTTGATTAGTTTACTGTTAGAAGAAATTATATTGTTAGGGTAACAAAAAAGCATGAATAAAAATTTCATAGTAACGCATAAGGCTACAAAGGTTTTAAAGTTGTAAATGAGGATAAATGATTGGAAAAAGGTTTGAAAATGACAATATAGAGTGGTTTAAAATTGATAATATTGACACAATCACAGACATAGAAGAAACAAAATATTTAAAGCACACATAAAATGTCATTATTGTGAATTTTTGTTTTACTTTTATGATTATGATACTCATAATTAGGTATATATCTTTTTAGGTAATATGAAACACATTTACAATAATAGAAGAAATTGTAAATAATATCCAGGAGACAACCATGCATCACCAAACATGAACACAAAAATATTGAAAAGGTTTGAAAAAAGGTTTAAAAATAAGAATATATAGTAGCTTAATTGTAGACCTAATCTGAAGCAGATAATATTATGGAAAATCTGGAAATTTTGTACAAAATAAGGATTAAAACTATAATATAACAGTCTAAAAATGAAAACTAACCTATTGATCTGGTAAAAAGAACCAAATGATGGGGATCAGATGCAAAAACGTTCCTAAGAAAACAACTTAGGAAATGAAAAAAAGCAACAACTTTTAACTACCTTGAAAATGATGAAATGAAGTAATCAACAAACAACTTTAAGCTACTGTGAAAAGGATGAAAAGAAAGTTACCAAAATAAACATCCAGATTCATTTTCGTCGATGATGGTTTCCTACAAAATGAAAACACTTAGATTCCAGATCCAGATGATTCTAATTCAAAGGTTTCTTATAAAATAAAGGTGTTTCGTTAAATGATTTAAAAGAAATATATTTTATGAGAATCAAGAGAGAAAATACAAATTAGAAATGTTGAAAAAAATTGAAAAACATAGTAGAAGATTGAATTAAACAGGAACGGATATAGGGTTTTAGGAAGATAAATTTGCAAATTAATGGGAAGAGAGGACAAAGTTATAGAAAAAGAAAGGGGAATTATCAAAAATACGATTTCTTAATTATTAATAAATTAAGAGCAGAAGAATGCTAAGAGACAAACTAATAAGAGCAGAAGAATACGTTTTCTTAATTATTAATAAATTAAGAGCAAAAGAATATTAAGAGACAAACTAATAAATAGCAATAAATTCAATGGATATATGAATTGTGATTGGAAAAGTGTTGGAGGGGACAAGCACCATTGTCCAAGTGCTTAAGTGATTCAACTTTGGTGCGAGAGGTCACAAGTTCGAAACTTGCGTAGCGTGATTCGAATGTTTATTGACATGTAATATGTTGTCCCAGTGGCATATTGTATATAAAGTACTATTTCAAAAAAAAAGTGTTGGAGGGGGTAATTGCAAATTGTTTACTCAAATCGATAAGAGATAAGAATTTGGTTTTAGATTGAATGAGAAATAAGAATATGAAAAAAAAATTCTCTTTTATATATAATAGAATAGATATAATCTAAAAGAATTAAAAAGACAACAAAACGATAAAAAATGACTTATCAAATATTTCAAAAAAGTAAGATACTTTTTGTCAATTCCGACTCATATCAACCGGAGCAACATGAAAAAAAAGGAAAAATTAATGATTAATCAACTTTTTCATATATAACATATATATGCATCAATAACTGGTCATAGCACAATTTGGCTACACACCTCTAATCCCCCTTGATTTTCACCACACGTTCCAAATCAAATAATATTATTTTCTCTCTTCCCACTAACTATATTATTTAATTCGAAACATGTAGTGGAAATTAAAGGATTAGACGTGTAGCCAAATTGAGGTGTAACCGATCTTTGTATTCACACACACGCATATTCTAAAAAATAACTATGCTTACTGACATCATAACAACGTCGGTATGTGCATTTCCAACGTCGTGTCGACGTCAACATAGGCGTCGGTATGGATGCTGTAAGAAAAAAAGAATTCGACGTCGTGAAGACATCCTCCGTAAGGTATTTACCGACGCCAAGTCGACATCATTTTCACGCCTTTGGGACGACCTACCAATTCTTTGTTAAAATTAAATTAGTCGACGCATGCACCAACTCCAAATTAAAATGCAAAAAATGAAATTTTCGACATCTTGCCAACGTCATTGCTGAAACATATTTACAACATTTCAACTGCATTTACCCCCAACCACAAAATAATCACACCAATATAACGTACTAATATCACAAATTCATATATCATACTAATATCAACAAACCATATTATCCAACATCATAATATCATAAATATTATCCAACATCATAAAGATATATACCACCAAGCCATATAAATAGACAACCAACACAAATGTTTACATGCATACAAACATAAATATCCAACCAAATCTCTATGTACATATATACTGATGTCCAACATAAAAAATATCCGAATAACACAAATAATGACATGAAAACTACCCTACCAATACAAATACTACTTACTCCCCCGAACCCTGCTCACCATCACCACCATCATCCATAGCAGAAATGACCTCATCTGGAAAGCGTCACAAAATTGCGTTGATAAGAAAACTGAGCTTCTTCTCCAACATACCAACACATAACTTCAACCGTCAGTTTCCTTCTTCTACATTAGTACTGAATGCTGCAGCTCTATCTAATGACCATCGCTACATTTTAACCAAAAATTTTTGTTAATAATAACTATATTTTTATATTAACTATTGTACTTGTGTATTTAACAAAATCTATAACTTTACTCGAATAAACCCGTGTTTAATTTATTGAAACAAAATTTATGATTTAACTTAATTATATGTATACGAGTGTGTGTAGCGAACCGAGATTTTCGACTCTCGAAATCGACATCAATACATTCACTGTATAGCATGTCGAATATTCAAGTGTCGGAAATACTGATTGCTAGGGTAAAGAAGAAGAAGAGATAGAAGAAACAGAAACAACAACACAGAATCTCACAATCGCAGCGAAACAAAATATAATACATAATAACAAATTTTTATACAAAGAAACCGTAACTGTTAATATACATATAATCATGAGAGTACAACAGTCAACAATATCAAATCCGGATAGTTATAATAACTTGTCCTCACAAATATTGAATATACATTATGACTCACACAGTGAAAATAACCAAGTACGTATATTACGGTTGAGAATCCTCCAGCTCTTCTCCTGAGCTCCATAGCATCCTAACATGAATCTGTAATACTCGGTCTGACCCAAGCATTATAATAAAATAACACCCGAGTCAGTCTAGAAAACCAACGTGAGAAAACATACTCAATTTGAATTATTACTGTTATCAAACACTTTTGAAAACAAAGGTATCTCGTAAGACCGCATCACACATAAACACGACAGGTTTTTACCATACGATAACCAAAAGATTTTATATCAAAATCATCTGATATTATAATAGTGTCTATAGAAAGTAAATATAAAATAGCTGAAATGCTTGCATCTCATGTTTCAACATAGTTGGGCACAATCAAAACCATACAGAGCTTATTGAAGAATGGATTTCATACTATGACATGGTAAGGAACTACCTTCCGATGGTGCATCTCTAGATAAAATGCACCAGGGTTTGACAAGAACGTCTTGTACCCCTACCACATAAGACTGGCCTAGCACTTGACTACTAGTACCGAATACGATCACCACTAATGGGCCCCAAAACGTATACAAATGAAAGATAGTGATGATGACAATTGTTCACTCTAGATGAGTGATGATCATACCCTAATGGAAGCGACCCACTTGGCCTTGTTGCATGCCCTGTTTTTGTCATTTCTCGGTTGATGAGGCTTGAGTCTACGTTTACCTTAAGAATAACATTCATACTTGGAATGCTAACACTGCATTCCAGGCAACGATGCAATGATATCATTAATCCATACAAGTTGTACTGCGTCTGAACAAACCGAATCTCCAAAATCACCATCACCATTATTTTCGAGATGTCACAATTCGTAACACACAAATCAGATCAAAGTGGTTTTCGAATAATTAAATCCGATCCCGGTCTCTTCGAAACGATTAACGAATTTGGCGAGATTTTGATAGTCGGTTATTTAACTATCAAATTACACAAATAACAGTTAATATGCCCAATTTTATAAATTTTTCAAAACGTTCATTTCAATATATCTTCTTAAAGATATATATTCAAATATCTTTCAATATTCTAATGTTTGAAAACCATTTCAAATACTTAAATCCATAACAGGATATTTTCAAACCCTATCAACACTTAGAAATATTTCCGGATTCAATTTATAACACTTAGAAAAATATTTCTATACCATTCATTTCACACTTAAAATATTTCCAAAACTCTCTTTTTAATACTTAGGAAAATATTTATAAACATATTCTCCAAAATCATTTTAATATCTAACTTAGGCAATATTTCATAACTTATCTCATAAATCTCCGGAATTTATACTAATTCCTTTTTACAATTCCAAAATCGATTATACTCACTTATAATCTCGTCTAACCATTTATAACTTCTTTATGAATCCAGATTCATTCTCGAAGTTCTTGTATCTAAACACTTTGGATATCTTCTCAAGTTCCTAAAATTTCGTTATAAGATTTTCTCTTATAAAATCACATCCATTAAATAAAACCCGATTTACAAATCTCGAGAGTATTCGTAAATAACTTCAATCAATTTTCAAAACTATAGATATATATAATAAGTAACTTAAAAGAATAATAATTTATTTTCAAAACCCGTTTAAGCAATTATTTAAAATATCAAAACACTTTTAAATAGACGGCCATAACTAATTTCTAAAACATTTATAGGTAATAATAATCGATTCACAAAGCTTATTATAAAAATTAAATTTTCATTTCAACTAATATTGAATATTTAAATAACCAACTTTCCGAAATATTTCAATACTATAACAGTTTTTAAACTCCATAATTTAACAAATTAAATCTCCCTTTTAAAAACAAATTTTAACTTCTCGATAAAAATTTATTTTTAAAATTCAACATAATCATTTTTATATTTATAAATTTATCTCGATTCCTCACAAATCAATTTTCATTTCCAATTCCACAACTGCCAAATTTCAAATAGAATCCACTATTTCTTTCTAACTGATTTCCAAATCTCCTTATAAATTATCACTGTGAATTTATATTTCCAATTTATCAAATGGTAATTATCCCACTTTATTTATAAACATTGTTTATAAGTTTATAAACTCATTTCCAGTTTTTCTCTGTTAACAACAGATTTACATTAAACAAACTTCATTTATAAATTGATTTCTATTTAAAATTCCATTTGGAAATCTATTTCTTAAATAATCCAAACTATATTCCAAATTCTTTTGAAAATCTCGATTTCGACTTCCATTCCCTAGTTTAAGAAATCTCATTTAAAACTTATTGTTTAAAAATTTCTTGTATGGATTATTTAAAAATATCTATATCAAAAACACTTTACAAGATAGTTAAATAAATTTCTGAAATTAAATCTTGTATTTACTTCAAACTCGGCTCTTATTTAATAATTCAAAATTAAGTATAAATATTTTATTTCCAAATTCTCCTTTTAATTTCTTTTCAAATAAAAAAAAATACTATTTGTGGTATTTATAATACCAAAATTAAGGTCAGTGCTACAGTAGCATCCAATAAGTCAAACATATCACAATCAATCTATAACAGGTTATCCACACACATCATATATCACTATATATGAAAATAAAATCAACCACTTTGAGGAATCCAGTTGGATCCCTCCAACCTGTTTCTCTACATCCACGGATGTTATATATCATAAAATATCAATCCCACTTCGAGGCGGGATATCGCGGTAATATAGGGTCATCCGCTATTATGCGGGGCGCATAGTGTTTCATCCGCTCCAACGGTGGGAAATATAACCAACTACTAATATATAATATAACATTCAGTTGATAATAATATATCAATTTAACCAATCATCCAATAATTAATTTTTAATTGCTATAAATTAAACCAGTTAACCAAATTGAGTGAGATTTACTCACCTTGATTTAGTTAGTCGCCAAAACGTTTCATTTTTGAATTCAAATTGAACTGGCATTCCATCCTAAATCCAAATATCACTTCGATTCTTCAAACTATCGCCTAAATTTTGAGAATTCACCAACCCTAGTTTATAAAACCCAAAAACGTTCAGTGCTCTAGGCTGCCACACCTTCTAGTTTGAGCATAGGCGAGGAGCTGTGAAATGATGGTGAAACGATGGTTGAATTCCAATTCAGATACCATTCGGCCTTCTGACCGCACACAACACAGCTTGAACATCTCCAACCAATTACCACACCAACGCGAGTCCTAAAATCACATCTTCCTCTTCGCAACACCACCTGGACGCCAATTAACCAAACTCCAATCGCCGCCATCAGCAGTCGCCCAAGCCTCAAGATCGTCTCCTCCAAAACAGGCTTCGTTTGTACATACAAAATCGATGATTTATCTAATCGCGAGTATCTCAACTTCTTTCACTGACGACGTCACCCAGCCTGCTACACTCGATCACAGTCTCATTTTCATTTTTTTTCCTTGCGAATTGATTATGTTTCTAAAAGAAGAAAAAAGGAAGTGTACGCGATTTTTAACTGTGGAGAATAGCAGCACATGTAGATAGTAGGGTGGCGCTTGAGCAGGGTTAGGGTGGCGCTTGAGCAGGGTTAGGGTAGGCTGGGTTGACTTTGCAAATTAATAAATTATTAAATTTTCAAAATATCTTGTCTATGGCATCTTACAATCCCGAACCCTATCGAGACGTGCCGCCCTGCGTTCCTAATGTTGTACCTTTATCTCGAACACAATGGAACAAGTCTCGAGCCCCAATTCGATCGTATGGAGAAGATAGCTTTCTGAATCCAATTATAATATTAAATTTTCGATATTAAATTCAACGCGTTTTTATTTCGTACGACCAAACGGTAACTATAAATGCTACGAAATTTGAAATTCCGTAATAATACATTATTATGGATCCAATGGAACCGGTTTCGCATGAATTCCAAGATTATGCTCCGGATCACTATTTTAACTTGTCGATTAAATCGACAATTTCAAAAATTGACGAAATCACTTGAAATTCCAGTTTTAAAATTTTACTAACTCAAATTCTAATTCAAATAGAATTTACATTCACATTAGAAATCATTTTGATTCATATTCAACTCAAATTTCAATTATCCACCATTTCTGTATTACGATAAATCGCTATATTTGAAATTTAAAGGCAGATACACGCCGAGTTGCAGAGATTATTTCGAAGAGTGTTGGGTAAATGTTAAATTTATTTCAATTATATTATTTAAAATATATAAACTATATAAAATATGGACGTTAACAATTACAGGGGGTTCGAGGTGGAACCATCACAGTTTATTTTAGATGTCTCGAAGAAATCATATAAGGGTCGGATGTCAGCAGTTTGGCCGCATTGGGATAACATTCCAGCTCATATTAAAAATGCTATATGGGCTGACTTGATGGTAATTACAATTTATATATTTCTATTGAAAATAATATGCTGTATGTAATTCAAAATAAATTCAATATGCAGGCTGTTGTACGAGTGGAGCCGCATGATTTAGATGTTTTTAGCAATAATTGGAACCAAAAAATGCGGAAGAATTATAGAGAGACGATATCAAGGGCAAAGAAGGCTGGCAAAAAGCCAGGTTGGATGAGCGATGAAGTCTGGAACGGATTTCTCACATATTGGGAGTCAGAAGCAGCTAAAGTAAGCTATGATGAGAATGCTTACAATTATGTTAGTTGCATTATTTTAATCGTGTATCTAAATTAATAGGAAGTAGCAGCAAGAAACCAAGCCAATAGGAATAAGAATCCTGCTTTACATCGAGGTGGCTCTAAATCTTTCCAACAGCATAGGAGAGAATTGGTAAATATAAAATATATTTAGCATATGGTGATGCATATCTTCATGTATAACATTTATGCTTATTTTCAATATATCTTATTCGTGTATATCTTCAGTTTGCAAAGTACGGAAGGGAGCCTACAATGGCTGAGGTTTTTAGAGCCACACACGCAGTTGAGTCTGTTGATGATGAGGGGAATGCGACCTATGATTGGACCGACAGCAAAGCTGAAGCAGCGATGGTAAATATGCTAACTCGTGATTCAAATTGTATATATGTAAATTGTATACCAATTATTTCAAAATTATGTTTGTAATTGCAGGGGCGATATGAGGCAAAGGCATCGGCATTGACACAAGCGAGTGGAAGAGCAGAGCTTACAGTTGAGGAGTCCAACAGGATTTGGGATTCCGTTATTGCACCGCCTACTCGAAATAGGCGTTATGGTTTCGGCAATCAGGAGGTAAACCATTTCACTAACGTCATATTAAAAGATCCACATTATTCTCACATCAATACAAATTTCCCTCCAATGTTGTGAAGTACTAGCTTATTTTAGCCCAATCAAGTACATTTATTTAAATATGATACAATTGCATATCTAGATCTCATATCGATCAATAAATTTATAATAATTATGATACAATTGCTCACATTCAACTTTATAGTCCAATTACACATACTTTGGCATAATAATTATTATTGTTATTGACACATACTTTATAGTCCAAATACACATAATAATTATTATTGTTATAACTTCATATTAAAAGATCCACATTATTCTCACATCAAAAGAATTATTTATATACTATCCAATTCATTCAAAATTCATGTGAAATGCTATCGTATTAACTTCAGTTATTTCACAGGTTGTTAATTTTCAAAGAGCTTATGGCAAATCGATGGAGGAGGAGCGTATTGCTCAGATGCAGAGGCAGCTGGATGAGCTCAACGATTGGCGAAAGGGCCAACTGGCACAGCAGATAGATGAGCGCATTGCAGCATTTTATCAGGAGCACGGCTCTATGCCTGAGGAGCAGGGAGATGGATCTGATGATGCCGAGGAGGATGATGATGCATAGTTTTACTATTCTTGTGGGTATGTATTTATGTACATATTTAGACTAGATTTGATACTTGGGCTTGGATACTTGGTATTTTGGATGATGTTTGGGTTTGGTTATATTTAGATTTGATCCTTGTACCTTGATACTTGGTTTGGTTTTGTATACTATGTTGGTTTGGTTGGTTTTTGTGTTTATTGGTTATATTGTTGAATATTGATGTTGTGGGTATTGTTGAGATGTGTTATTGTTGATATTATTGAGGTTTGAAAAGACGGTTTGAGGTTTGGGATGAGGTTTGATGGAAGGATAGCTGCTGTGTGCACAGCAAATTTTGCCCAGAAAAACGACGGCTAGCAACGGCTAGTAACGGCTTTCTGGGCAAAAAAAGCGACGGCTAGTAACGGCAAGTAACAGACTTGCTATGGGAAACAAACTAACTGCTACGTAGCGTTGACACGTGTAAGATACCGTCGCTATCTTAGCGACGGAGCCGTCGCTTCTGCCGTTGCTTTTCCTGGTGGCAACGGATTAAATAGCGACGACAATTAGCGACGGCTGGCGACGGCCGCCGACGCATTTTTGCCGTCGCTATACGCTGCCTTTGTTGTAGTGAATCAACTTATTTACCAAATCCAATATTTAAAACCATTTAGATATTAAAATTCAAATGACAGAAAATCTGGGTCGTTACAGTGTTTGTGAGAGAGAGAAAGAGAGACAGAGAGATTTATTGAGTATTTAACTTATATATTTGTTTAATTTATTGTATGATCTAACAAAATATCTATATTTTAACTTGAATAAACTCTTGTTTAATTTATTGAAATAAAATTTATAATTTCACACACACACACACATATATTGAGTGATTTAACTTGTATATTTGTTTAGTTTATTGTGTCATTTAACAAAATTTATATTTTAACTCAACAAACTCTTATTTAATTTATTGAAACAAAGTTTATAATTTAATTTAATTATGTGATTTAAAAAAGTCCATATTTTAATTTAATTTATTGAAGAAAAAAAATTAACTTAATTATATATTTTTAAATTTATTGAGCGGTTTAACTTATTTTTTATTTATTTATTGTGTGATTTAGCAAAATCTATATTTTAACTCGAATAAACTCTTATATAATTTATTGAAACAAAATTTCTAATTTAACCAATCATATAAAATCTATCATGACCCAGTAAATCTATTATGCACTAACATTTAATCCAGGGTTCATTCCATAAAGAAGTCTGTTTAATTATCAGTCGCAATAACTTTATTAAAACACTGTTTTCCATTCTGTCATAGCCGCAGTATATTCTTCCATATACACAATGCATTATTATCTATGCTCATTGTCCAAAACATTTTACCTCTGTAATATTTTTGTTTCACCCATCGAGTCCTTAGAGCTTTCTTAGTAAGATATACCCACATTAGCTTTAAACAGGAAGCCTTTTATGGTCTCTAAAATTCTTAAGTCCAACTCCCCTTTCTTGTTTAAGTTTACACAGTGTAGACCAAGCAATTTTATGTTGTTTGCCTGCCCAAAAGAAATCAGAGCACATATTATTTATTTTATCAATTGTTTGTTCTAGTAACTAATAAATAATTAGTTAGTATAACACCATAGGAGTTACCACTGTATGTAATAATTCAGCTCTACCCGCAATAGTTTATAATCTTGAATCGCAGCCTTCTAATTTATTCTGTATGTTCTGTAGTAGGTGATTACATTAAGCATAGTGATATATCGAGGATAAAGACACACCAAGGTATGTTATAGGTAGATACCCCTCTTACAAGCCTAGTAATTGCTTCATTTGCTCCTTTCCAGTGGCATATTGGCTAAAAAAATATTGTAGTTTCATTTTATTCATACTTAGACCGGCATTTTGGGACAATTCCTCAAACATCTGAAGTATGGCGAACCCACTTTGAGCACTTGTTTTGCCAAACACCATAAGATCATCCTCATACAATAAGTGTGTCCTATTGGAGTATTGTGGAAACTGGTGTAAATAATTTCAACACATAAGATTCATTCATTAAGAACGTGAAGTATTCCATTGCTATAGCGAAAAGGTAAGGTGATATGAGGTCTCCTTGTCTAAGCCCCCTATTACTAGTGATAAATCCTTTAGGAACACCTTGAAGCAGTATAGAAAATGTTGGTGTGGACATACACTCGTAGATTATGTTAATGAAGTGTGCAAGGAACCCCATTATTTTTATAACGTGATAAATAAACTTCCTGTTTACTCTATCATATGCCTTCTGTAATCCACTTTTATATAAATTTATCAACACCCTTTTTGTTGAAATCTCTTAATAATTCATGAGCAAGAAGGATGTTTTCACCTATGCTTCTCCTAGTAAATATGGCATAAATGGCTTCAATATACTACACAAAATTTTACTAAAAATCTTGTGGTACATATTGCAACAGGAGATAGGTCAATATTCAATGATGTTTGTTGATCTATCTATTTTTGGTATTAAAGGTAAGAACGTACGATTAATACCTTTAGGAAATTTGGTTCCAAAATAGCTTTGTTAGATCATTTTTAATACTGTCCCAATGCAACTTCATGAATTTAGAATTTATTCCGTTCAAGCCTTGACTTTTATTATCATGTGCTAAGAAAACTGCATTTTTTATCTCTTCATGCAAGATTGGTCTTATTAAGTATAGCTGGCCCTCCTCATTTATCGTTCGTTTACTTTGAAATTTTGGGAAATACAAGTTCCTAGGACCGTTAAATAGTTCTGTGTAATATCCAATTGCTTCATCTCCAATTTGCTCTGGTTTATAGATACATTCACCTTGCTGATTAATTAGAGCTTGGATATTGTTTATTTGTCGTCACTGTGACATTTTGGAGTAAAAAAAACTTTGAATTTGTATCCCCTTGCTGCAGTCTCAGTACCTTTGATTTCTGTTTAAAATTCCATAATCTTAGGTCCTGTTTGGCCTGCCGTTTTTAATTTTGTGTTTTCATCTATACAAAAGCGCGTCTGTTGTATGTATTGTTGAAAAACAAATAATTTTGAAAAATGAAATTAACATGTAAAATAGAAAACAAGTTTATTTTGTTTTTCGTGTTTCGAGAGATAACAAAAGCACGGAGAACAATTCAACCCTTCGTTGTCCGTTGGTCGTCGCAATGGCTAAGAATTATAAATCTTCTTCTCTTATTTCTTGCTATTTCTTAGTTCAAGTTGAAAACACAAAACTCAAAATGCAAAATGAAACCAAACGGACCCTTAATTTCTATTGTGTTTGAAATTCATGCCTCGCTTGTAACATTTGATCATGCAATTGCAGGTTAGCTAGATCGTTGTCTATCGCCTCCACCAGAGCTTCATAAGCCTTTTTACTTCGACAAGATAAGTGTTTTCTTTTATTCTTTCTTTATTCCATCTCTTCAGGTGTTGTTTACATTGTTGCATCTTATATTAAAACTTGTAACTATCTAAACCCCAAGTATTCCTTAATAAATCTTGTTCAACACATTCAAAATACCCTTCATATTTGTGCCAAGAAGTCATAATCTAAATGGGGTTCCTTTATCTTTATAAAATTGAACAAGATAAATTAACAGTGGATTGTGATTGCTTAATAGGTTAGAAAGTACCCGTGCTTTCATATAAGAAAAAAATCTATAAAGATGCGATATTCACTAGTAACTTACCAATATTAGTAGCTATACCCCGTTGTCTCCAAGTAAAGTTGAAACCCATTGCCTTTATCTCCACCAGACCCAACTACATTAAGCAATTATTAAATGCATGTAACTGTTGGAAAGGTATAGGCAACCCCCATCTTTATCCAATGGTGATAAAGCGTTGTCAAGTCTCCCATCACAATCCATGCTTGATTAATTAGTGAGAGTTCATTTATTATTTATTGCCATAATATTTCACACTCATATTGTATATCACAAATAAATGAAGGCTGTGATGCAGAACTCTCACTTATCTTCTGATAGAAGGAATAACAATCGTAGATCATCTGATATAATCATAGCCACTCTTTGTTACACTTGGGCCATATTATATTTAGGCCCATGTTGCTATTATAAATACTGTATATCTGCCGTAAGAAATGTATTCTGTTTTTTGCACTTCAATAAATAAAAACATTCTCTGTTCAAATCTTAATATGTTATCAGAGCACACTGCTTAACAGCACAAGATCAAAGGAAGATACAAGAGAAAGATAGTAAAGCTTCTTCATCAGTGATTCTTCATCATTTGGAAAATCATTCATACCCATCAGATTGTATAATCATCATTTGGGTAAGACAAGTTTATCTTCTCAAATCTAATGCCTTGCCAAGCAATATACTGGCTGCATTCAGATCTTCATTAAAGATAACTTGTTCAAGAAAGCAGCAGAAATCAGATTCAAGAAAACAGAAAATCACCACAACAAATTTGAAAACAAGATTAGTGCCACGCCAAGATCCATCAGATAACACTCATCATCTGGATCTGGCTGCATCATCCCTGTTTTTACTAACTTCTTGAGGATTTTCTTCTTCAAGAATCACATCTGAAGCCTTCTCTTTAGTTTAGACAGAGATTGTTCATCATGACTGATGATCAATCAGCAACCTCTGATAATGCCACTTCTGAGCAGCAATCTGATTCAACAGCAAAGCTAATCAAATCAGACACAAGCCCACAGAGCCAACTTATTACAGTTCACCTTGATGAAAATAACTATCTGATGTGGAAACTGCAGATTGAAACTGCAATGCAGGGTTATGGCCTTGAAGGTTTTCTTCTTGGCACAATACCAACTCCACCAAAGTTCATCACTGTCCAAGAAAATAAAATAGTCAGCAATGAAGAATATGTCAAACATCACAGGCAAGATAGACTGATATGTTCCTGGTTATTATCATCTATAAACACCAATCTTTTATCACATGTTATTGGATGCAAATCTGCTTGTGAAATTTGGTCAACCATTGAAAAAGTTTTCAATAGTCAATCAGCAGCAAAAGTTATGTATCACAAGAGACAGCTACAAAACATCAGAAAGGAAAATGGTTCTATGAGAGAATATCTATATAAAATCAAAACAATCTGTGATCTGCTTGAGGCTGTAGGCCACAAAGTATCTGATTCTGAACAGATTTTAACCATATTAAATGGTTTGAGTGATGAATATGAAGTCGTGGTGGCCGTTATCTCATCTCATAAGGTCTTACCATCAGTGGATGATGTTCACTCTATACTACAGGCTCATGAGGCCAGGATAGACAATAAAAGACCTCAAGAATCTGAGTTTGCTATCAATTATACCACCAACACAAGAAACAAGAATCAAAATATCAATAAAAGTGATAAACAATCACAGAGAGGAGGATACTCCAATAGATCAAGGGGAAGAGGCAGGTACAACAACAATAATAGACCAAGATGCCAAATCTGTGAAAAAGTTGGGCATACAGCTGTAAAATGCTACTTTAGATACTAAAATCAGAATAACAACAATTCAAGAAATGATAATCACAGCGTCAATGTGGCTCAAGCAGGCTCCAGCAGTCAAGCAGACAACAAAGATCACTGCTCAAGTGAAAATGGTCAACCAGAACATGTGCATGATGACTACTGGTATCCTGACTCAGGGGCAACTAATCATATAACTAACAACTTAGAAAACTTAAATCTTGGCAACAAGGAGTATAGAGGTAAACAGTCTATCTGCATGGGCAATGGTAAGTGTATCAAAATTTCTCATGTAGGAGGTGCTTCTATTAAAGGAAAAAGACAATTGTTCTTACACAACTTATTAAGAGTGCCAAAGATTAAAAAGAATCTTATAAGTGTATCTCAATTTGCCAATGACAATAAAGTTTACTTTGAATTTTATCCTAAATACTACCTTGTTAGAGATATACTAACTAAGAGTGTTTTATTGCAGGGTGATGCTGAAAAGGGATAATATAGATTTAAGTCTGTCAATTGTACCAATTCTACAAAGGAGCAAAACTGTTGTAATCAGTGTGAAATGAAAAACTGCAGTAGTATATTTGATCTTTGGCATCGCAAACTTGGTCATCCTAGTACTAAAGTTGTTAAACAAATTCTTACTCAAAATTCTATACACTGTGACGATGTTTCTCTTCCTTATATATGTACACACTGTCAAATGGGTAAGAGTCACAAATTGCCATTTGATGACTCCTTAACCAAATATTCAAAACCTCTTGAACTTGTTGCTACTGATCTTTGGGGACCAGCATCAACATGTTCAGATTATGGTTATAAATACTATATATCCTTTGTAGATGCTTATACAAGATACACCTGGATATATTTCTTGAGAAATAAATCTGATACTTACAAAGTTGTGTTAGATTTTATTACTATGGTTGAAAAACAATTTAGTTCACATGTTAAAGTTTTACAATCAGATGGTGGAACAGAGTACAAACCCCTTAAGGATTACTTTATCAAAAAGGGAATAATTCATAGAATTACATGTGCCTATACATCTGAGCAGAATGGCTTAGTGGAGAGAAAACATAGGCACATAGTTGAAAAAGGGCTTAGCTTATTAGCTCATGCAAGCCTACCTCTAAAATTTTGGCATGAAGCCTTCAACACTGCAGTCTATCTTATTAATAGACTGCCAACCAAAATTTTAGAGGATATAACCCCCATTGAAAAATTACAAGGGGTAAAACCAGATTACTATAGCTTAAAAACCTTTGGGTGTTTATGTTTTCCATACTTAAGGCCTTATAACAACAATAAGCTAAGCTTCAGATCAAGGCCATGTACATTTCTTGGGTATGCCACCAATCAAAAAGGATACAAATGTCTAGATGATAGTGGAAAACTTTTTATTAGCAGACATGTTGTATTTAATGAAAATACATTTCCTTTTGAAAATTCAGAAGTGAAAACAACAAGCAAGATATATAATCCTAGTGTGTTAATACCCGAACTGCCTATATATCCTGAGAATGAGAATCAAACAGAGGTGAAGAGGACTACTGGAAATCATCAAACCCATCCTGTAGTCTCTGTTCAGCAAAATTCTGATTGGATTGATGATCCCAGTCCTTCCAGTCAATCACCTACAATTTCAACAAATGAAGAAAGTCAAAAAACTCAAGATCAACAAACTGACTCAAATGACAATACTGGTCATGATAATACTGACAGCTTACCTCATACTGATTCTACAGTCCAATCAAGTCATCCAATGATCACTAGAGCTAAAAGTGGTATCTTTAAGCCAAAAGTGTACATTGCCAACACTAGCCTTGATGAACCATCAAGCTATGAGAAAGCTACAAAGCATAATAACTGGAGAGCAGCAATGGATGAAGAGTATAATGCTCTTATAAAAAACAAGACATGGGATCTTGTATGTCCACCGGCACATAAAAATATTGTTGGATGTAGGTGGACATACAAGATAAAAAGAAATTCTGATGGAACCATCAGTAAATATAAGGCAAGACTTGTTGCCAAGGGTTATACCCAATAGTATGGGTTTGACTTTACTGAAAATTTTTCTCCAATAGTCAAACCCTCTACTATAAGACTCATACTCACAGTTGCACTTCACAAAGGTTGGAGAATAAGGCAACTGGATGTCAACAATGCCTTTCTAAATGGCATATTAGAAGAAGAGATCTATATGATGCAACTACCTGGCTATAAACAAAATACAAACCTTGTGTGCAAACTAAATAAGGCAATATATGGCCTCAAACAAGCACCAAGAGTATGGTTTGACAGACTGAAATCAACTTTAACATCAAATGGATATCAGTCTATCAAATCAGATACTTCATTGTTCATTAAAGCTAGCCAGTTATCAATTATTTACATTTAATCTATGTTGATGATCTTATAATTACAGGTAACAATCAAGATGAAATCAATCAAATTATCTACCATCTAGATAAGCAATTTTCAATCAAAGATCTTGGAGACCTCAGTTATTTCCTAGGAATTGAAGTTCATAGAGCAACAAATTCTGAGATAATATTGTGTCAAAAGGAAATACATATCAGAACTACTGGCCAAAACAAAAATGGAAGATGCAAAACCCATGCCAACACCAATGATAAGTAATCAAAGCTTATCAAAAAACAGGGGAGAAGCCATAAATAATACTAAACAATATAGAAGTGTTATAGGAGCATTACAATATGCTACTATAACATGACCTGATATTGCATTCAGTGTTAACAAACTCTCTCAATTTATGCAGAATCCACTGGATGAACACTGGAAAGCAATCAAGAGGATTCTCAGATACTTAAAGGGAACAATAAATCATGGCTTATCTCTTAAAGCTTGCAAAAATCTTAATCTAACTGGATACGCAGATGCTGACTGAGCCACGGATTCAGATGACAGAAAATCAGTCACTGGATACTGCATATTCATTGGTAAAAACTTGATATCATGGTGTTCAAAAAAACAATCAACTATCTCAAGGTCTAGTACAGAAGCAGAGTATAGAAGTGTAGCCAGTGCAACAGCCAAAATTATGTGGCTACAATCAGTTTTGGATGAATTAAAGTTGAAATTAGATATCAAGCCAACACTATGGTGCGACAATCAAAGTGTTGTCTATATGACAGCTAATCCTATACTACACTCTAGAACAAAACACATTGAGATAGATCTACACTTCGTTCGTGATCAAGTCATAAAAGGAAACTTACAAGTTAATCATTTACCTGCCACCTACCAAAGAGCCGATACTCTCACCAAGTCCTTGTTAAGAAAGAACTTTGTGAAGTTCAGGTCAGAACTGGGAGTGACTGAAATTCAGCCCTCTCTCGAGCTCAACAAGCCAGGTCTTCACCTAATCGAAGAGCAGAAGAAGAGGAAACATCAAAGTAACCAACTTGCTCTCGACTCAAAGCATAACTGCTCATATCTTCGAGAAATCGTAGAGCAGAAGAAGAAGGAACATCAAAGTAACCAACTTGCTCTCAACTCAAAGCATAACTGCTCAGATCTTCGAGAAATCGAAGAGCAGAAGAAGAAGGAACATCAAAGTAACCAACTTGCTCTCGATTCAAAGTATAACTGCTCAGATCTTCGAGAAACTCAAGAGAACAACTCAAATTAGACATCAAGAGGGCATAGAAAAAGGGAGCGATGAGAATTTATGAACTGCATTAACTCAATCAGAGAATCAAGTGATTTCGTCTCACAAACTCTAACCCTAGAAATCGGGTTAGGGTTCGAAGGGGGGAAATAAATGAAGGCTGTGATGCAGAACTCTCACTTATCTTCGAATAGAAGGAATAACAACCGTAGATCATCTGATATAATCATAGCCACTCTTTGTTACACTTGGGCCATATTATATTTAGGCCCATGTTGCTATTATAAATACTATATATCTGCTGTAAGAAATGTATTCTATTTTTTGCACTTCAATAAATGAAAACATTCTCTGTTCAAATCTTAATAATCACTTCCATATATAACTGTCAAGGACATATTGTAACGACCCGAATTTTTAAGGATCGAAACATAGTAAAACTGTTGTTAGAGCGTCCAGAGTTAGGTCGTTCGGAGCTTAGGTCGTATAGTAGTTAGGTCGGTGGAGCGACTTAAGGGAGTTGGCGACCTAAGGAAGTTGGCGACTTAAGGATTATGGGATAAGTCGTGTAGAAGTTAGGTCGTGTGGTGGCTTAGGTCGAGTGAACGACTTAAGGGAGATAGCGACTTAACGAGATAAGCGGCATAGGAGTTAGAGGCATAAGCAGGTTAGCGACCTAAGGGAGGTAGGTCGTTCGAGCGACTTAAGGATTTCAGTTGTTGTAGTTTAGGTCGTAAGCGACCTATGTAGCCCTGTAATGAAGTTAGGTCGTATGCGACCTAAGGTAGATTTTGTGTATAGTTGGGTCGTGAGCGACCTATGATTTAGTTAGGTCGTGAGCGACCTATATCAGGTTGCTATATGCTAGTTAGGTCGCGTAAAGGCTAAGTCGTTAGGTCGGCATCTCAGTTAGGTCGCGCATTTGCATGCGTGTTAGGTCGTGACTTCTGCTAAGTCACTAAGCCGCGTGAGTGTTAGGTCGTAGGTCGCGGAAGGGCTTATGAAGTTAAGTCGTAGTATCTGCTAACTCGTTAGGTCGTGGATGCACATAGGCTTGGGTCGTTAGGTCGTTAAGTCGGGGTTTTTAGGTCGGCAACTGTTAGGTCGGCAATTTTTAGGTCGTGGACGACCTAAGGGCGAACGACCTAAGGAATTGCCTATAAATACGTGGGATATCTTCATTTTTTTGGAGCGGGATTTTTGAAGCGACGAAGTGCTGCCATTTTGAGAGCTCGAGAACTACACTTCTTCACTTCTTTTCTCCACTTTAATCTTGTGATTCCTTCCATCCAAATCGAAGATCCAAGAGCTTAGATTGAAGATCTACATTCTTCGAAGAGAGATTTCATCGTTTGAAGCGGGATTTTGATAGATCGAGTTAGATCCTTCGCTATCCAGATCTGAAGTGTGTTGCTTTTAAGGTGTTTAGGTAATTTGGTGAGTGGTGGTTATCTCTCACACGGATCCAAAGGAGTATATCAGATTGTTGGCTTGATTTAGTGTTAAAATAGTGATTTCGATGCATTTTCATAAACTTAAGGGTAGATCTATTGTTCGTGATGATTTGACATCCATTTTACTACATGTTAATCTATGCAAGTTCATTCATCAAGTTATAGAGATATTACCCATGTTTCATGCTTGTTAGATTTGGACTCTTTATTTATAAGATTGCCATTATTGTTATAATTGTTTATTTGATCATGTTTGAATGCTTGATTACTTGGATTAATGTTTGACTTGATTGATTGTTGTAAATTAGTTGATTGATGATTTGATTTGGACAAGTTAGTCGAAGATGATTCAAAAGCTAAGGGAAAGGCTCTTGAATTGGAAAAGCTGCTCGTGGCATATGTGGCGGATGATGAAGCTCATATGGATAGATTTGATGATATTGATGTTGAGATGAGGCTTTGCTATGATGAGATGAAGCGAGGCATGGTATGAGATAGCCTTAGTTTAATCCAGACGGGATCATTCCAAACATGTTGATAACTCGGTGAAATGATTCGAGTTGAGGATAATGGTTTGCTCGAGAGGCGCTTGAGCTAGTATGGAAATAGTCGTCGAGGAGGATGACTAGGAGGCTGAGATTTCATCGTTGCTGAAGGTTCTAGCAGGCTCAAAGCAAGAGTACGTTGGGCAGATTCGATAGTCCCTAAAGACTATGATTGTAGTCGAGTACTCTGGGCAGATTCGATAGTCCTAGGCACGGGCTGCGACGACGTGCGGAGTTCTGTCTAGAACCGGGGTTGCCATTAACCCTTGACGGACGGCTGAAAGAATGTGTCGGTCATTCAATTAACGGTGGTATCGAAGCAAAGATAACAGTGATAGCCAGAGTTATGGATGTTTGGTTGTAACGTCATTCGGTCTCAAGAGCGATGTTTTCTGGGTGCTTATCTGATCTTGGTTTAGGCCTTGAGGGTTTGTACTTGGAAAACACCGACCTTGACTCGAGTCATAATTGCTTTACTTTAATTGTCTGATTGCTATGTTTACTTCTGCTTAGTGTGTCTGGGGGCTATCACTGTAGAAAGAGGTGAAGTGGGAGGGTTGGATTCCTATTCCTTTTTCTTTTATGCTATTTTGGTATGTTGTTAGTTAATTTACCGCTCACTAAGACTGTTGTCTGACTCAAGGTTTTATGTTCCACTCTTATTACCTTGGGATGTTCATCCATTTTGAGATGGGCAGACTAGGTAGCAGGTGACAGGTGCTGTTCTTAGTGACCGACGATGCTGATGACGAAGACGAGCTGGAGGCTTGCGTATTAGTTTCTTACTATATGTACTGGATGTTCCGCTGCTTGTATATTCTCTGATTGATATGTAGTGAGGCTTGATGTATTGACTATTCAGATGTTGTACCAAACTATTATGAGGTTTAATAGAGATTATGTTCTGTAAAGCTTCACTATATATACTTTCTATTGTATTTTTATCCATGCGTTGTGAGTTATACGATAGATTCTGCTGTTTTAACTTAACCTTGGCAATCATCCATGGCTGCCTGGCACACTTTACAGCGCACTATTTCTATGTTCAGTGCAGGGGTCATGGGTGGTCGTCACACATATTGAAGCCCTTGGAATTTTCTACATCAAATGTAATATGTCTGATTGCTATGTTAACTTCTGCTTAGTGTGTCTAGGGGCTATCACTGTAGAAAGAGGTGGAGTGGGAGGGTTGGATTCCTATTCCTTTTTCTTTTATGCTCTTTTGGTATGTTGTTAGTTAATTTACCGCTCAATAAGACTGTTGTCTGACTCAAGGTTTTATGTTCCACTCTTATTACCTTGGGCTGTTCATCCATTTTGGGATGGACAGACTAGGTAGCAGGTGACAGGTGCTATTCTTAGTGACCGACGATGCTGATGACGAAGACGAGCTGGAGGCTTGCGTATTAGTTTCTTACTATATGTACTGGATGTTCCGCTGCTTGTATATTCTCTGAGTGATATGTAGTGAGGCTTGATGTATTGACTATTCAGATGTTGTACCAAACTATTATGAGGTTTAATAGAGATTCTGTTCTGTAAAGCTTCACTATATATACTTTCTATTGTATTTTTATCCATGCGCTGTGAGTTATATGATAGATTCTGCTGTTTTAACTTAACCTTGGCAATCATCCATGGCTACCTGGCACACTTTACAGTGCACTATTTCTATGTTCAGTGCAAGGGTCATGGGCGGTCGTCACAGTTGGTATCAGAGCTTTGGTTAATCGATTTTACCCAACGCTCGCTGACGTAACTATGTATGAGAGACGTAATTGTATTTTGATGGATGATTACTATATATAATATAGTAGCTTAGAAGGATTTGAGTTCTTTATGCAGTTGTTCTCAAGGTGTATTAATCATTCCTTTTTATAGATATTGAGAATGAGTCGAAGAGGGAGACCAACTGCTAGGGAAGGCCGTGCTACTGAGGGGGCTGCTGATTATGCTGCTATGTTCGAAGCTATGATGACTTCGATCATGAGAAGGATGCCAGCTCCGGGGCCATCAGTAGATGTTGGAGTTCAAGTTCAAACTCCAAGACCAGTGGATTTTGCTAAGCTGTGTAAAGATTATACTGCTCTTGGAGGAAAGGTTTTCTTGGAAACAGAGTCAACCATTGAAGTTCAGAGATGGATAGATGCTTGTAGAAGGATCTTTGGTGATTTGGGAATCGAGGATGCAACCAAAAGGAAGCTAGCATCAAGACAGCTTCAAGGAAGAGCTTCTGACTGGTGGAACTCTATCACCATTGATACTCCGGAGGAAGAAATTACTTGGGAGCAATTCCAAGCCAGATTTGAAGCTAAGTTCATTTATACGGCTCAGAAATCTGTTCTGTTCAAGAAGTTTGTGGAGCTCAAGAAGGTGGAAGACCAGTTCTAGAGTATGTTCTGAGTTTGAAGCTCTGTCCAAGTATGCCCGGTCGTATATTGAATCTCCTTATCAGAAGAACAAGAAGTTTGTGACAGGCTTGGACAGTTATCTTGGGAGGCAGTTGGTGGATCATTTGGACGATCCATTTGAGAAGCTTGTGGAGAAAGCTCTCAGGCACGAGAATCTATTTCCTAAAGAGGGATCTGTTGTTACTGTGACCAAGGAAGAGTCTAAACCACAGCAAGGTAGAAACAAGAAGAGGAAGCAGCAGCAGCAAAAGGGTAAGGATGGCCAGAAGAAGCCGAAGGGCGAAGTGACCTGCTACAATTGTCAACAGAAGGGCCATTTCTCCAGAGATTGCAAGAATCCGAAGGTGCCGGTGAAGTGCCACAACTGTGATAAGCCGGGGCATATCAGGAAGAATTGTCCAGAACCGCGGAAGGACAAGCAGATTGTGCAAGCTTATGCTTTGGGGGCTGTTCCATCATCTTCAAAAGCTCCTACCGCTGAAGAGAAAGGAAAGAGTGTGGTGGTTCAAGGTACTCTTTCCATATGTGGTGTTCCAGTTAGAGTGTTATTCGATACTGGGGCGTCGCATTCTTTTGTTTGTAATGAACTTGTAGGCCGGTTGGGTTTAGAACCGGATATCGTTGATAGGCCATTGGTAGTGACTAATCCAGTTGGGGGTTCGTCTTGTCTGTGTATGCTATGCCGTGGTCTGATTGTATCGAGTCATGATTGCTCTTTTGTTTGTGATTGTTTTGTTCTGAACTTTGCGGGGTTCGGAATTATTTTGGGTATGGACTGGCTTAGGAAGTATGCGGCAAAGGTTGATTGTGAAAGGTTGGAGGTGACAGTCGAGAATGTGGAAGGGCGAAAGGTTGTGATACGATGTAAGCATGAGGAAGGCGTCTTCATGAGCTTCATGTATTCGCTGGTTGTTCCACGGGATGGACTGTCATCGGTGCCAATCGCTAATGGATTTGAGGATGTCTTTGATGAGGTCAAAGGGTTACCGCCGCATAGAGAGATCGAGTTTCGTATCGATTTAGTTGAAGGAGCCAGACCTGTTGTGATGCCTCTTAGGCGGATGGCGCCTAGGGAACAGCAAGAGTTGAGGGTGCAAGTTGATGATCTATTACAGAAAGGATTCATTCGGCGTAGGGTGTCCGAATGGGGTGCACCAGTTGTGTTTGTAACCAAAGCGGATGGATCGTTGAGGTTGTGTGTGGATTATCGTGAGCTGAATAAAGTGACTAAGAAGAACAAGTATCCATTGCCGAGAATAGATGACTTGTTTGACCAGCTTCACGAAGCTAAGGTGTTTTCTCAGATGGATTTGGCAACGGGATTTCACCAGTTAAGAGTGGCTAAGGATAGTGTGCCGAAGACTGCTTTCAGGACACCATTCGGTTTCTTTGAGTGGCTGGTAATGCCGTTTGGAATGACCAATGCGCCAGCATATTTTGTGGATCTTATGAATAGAGTGTTCAGAGATCAGTTGAACAAGTTCGTACTAGTGTTCGTGGATGATATTTTGATTTATTCCAGAACTGAAGAAGAGCACAAGACGCACTTGCGTATTGTTTTGGAAATCTTACGGAAACATCAGCTGAAGGCTAAGTTTTCGAAGTGTCACTTCTGGAAGAGTGAAGTGAGGTTCTTAGGCCATATTATCTCTGGGAATGGAATAGCGGTTGATCCCGCTAAGGTGGCAGCAATCCAGGATTGGGTTAGACCTAAGAATGCATCTGATGTGAGAAGTTTTCTTGGATTAGCAGGATATTATCGTCGATTTATCAAAGACTTTTCCAAGGTAGCTGCACCATTAACAGGATTGACAAAAAAGAATCAAGTATTCAGATGGGATGCTAAGTGTGAGCAAGCTTTCGGAAATCTGAAAGAGCGACTGACAAGTGCTCCAGTTTTGACTATTCCGAGTGGAAATAATGAGATGGTGGTTTACACCGACGCATGTGGTACTGGACTTGGAGCAGTGCTGATGCAGAAGGGTAAAGTTGTTGCGTATGCAAGTCGACAACTGAAGCCGCATGAAAGGAATTATCCGACTCATGATTTGGAGTTAGCGGCGATTGTTTTTGCTCTGAAGATGTAGAGACATTATCTATTGGGAGTTCGATTCGAGTTGTTTACAGATCATAAGTCGTTGAAGTATCTTTTCTCCCAAAAGGATTTGAATCTTAGGCAGCAACGATGGCTAGAGTTTTTGGCATCATATGATTTTGGTATAGCCTATACTCCGGGAAAGGGTAACGTAGTGGCAGATGCGTTAAGTCGAAGACATGCAGGATTGGGAGCCATGTTTTCGGAATGGAAGAGTCTCGAGTATTTGGCTGGATTTGACTTCAGGCCTAGATGTGAATTGGAACCTGAGATGTTGGCAAACTTATCGATAAGACCTACTCTTGTGGAAAGAATTGGCGAGAGCAAAAAGCGAGACGATAAGCTTGTCAAGATTATCCGTGATTTGGAATCTGGATTGGACCCAGAAAAGGATAAAGGATTCGAGGTCGATCGAGAGGGTTGGCTTCGGAAACAAGGACGACTAGTTGTTCCCGATATAGATGAATTAAGAAATGAAGTTCTGAGGGAAAGTCATCACTCGAAGTTGACGATTCATCCAGGTGGAAATAAGATGTATCGGGATATGAAAAGAACCTATTACTGGGAAGGTATGAAGAAGGATGTTGGAAATTTTATTTCCAAGTGCATGAACTGCCAGTTGGTAAAAGCCGAGCAGAAGAAGCCCAGTGGATTGCTTCAGCCATTAGAAGTTCCTACATGGAAGTGGGAGCAAATATCGATGGATTTTATCGATGGACTACCTAGAACAAAAGCGGGAAATGAAGGGATTTGGGTCATTGTAGATCGTCTGACTAAGAGTGCAAGATTCATTCCTGTTCGATCAACTAGGACTGCATCAAAGTTGGTCGAGTTGTATGTTAAGTGGATAGTTCGATTCCGTGGTATTCCGAAGAGTATAGTGAGCGATCGAGACCCATTGTTCACTAGTGGATTTTGGAAGAGCTTCTAGGAAGTTTTGGGAACCGAGTTGTGTTTGAGTACAGCTTATCATCCCCAAACAGATGGTCAGACTGAAAGAGTCAATCGAGTTTTGGAAGATCTCCTCAGAGCTTGTGTTTTAGATTTCGGAGGATCATGGGAAGATCACCTACATTTGGTGGAATTTTCGTATAATAACAGTTACCAGTCAAGCATTGGTATGGCATCGTATGAGGCATTGTATGGAAGACCGTGTAACTCTCCGACATGTTGGTTAGAAACAGGAGAAAAGCAGATACTTGGGCCAGAAATGATTCGTCAGACTTCGGATTGCATAGAGATAATTCGGCAACGAATGAAGGCAGCCCAAGACCGTCAGAAAAGTTATGCCGATAAGCGTCGTAAGGATTTGGAGTTCGACGTAGGTGATATGGTTTTTGTGAAGATTTCTCCACTGAAGAATGTTATTCGATTCGGGAAGAAAGGAAAATTGACTCCGAGATTTGTTGGACCATTCCCGATCATCGAGCGAATTGGAAAGCTCGCCTACAAATTGGAGTTACCGGAAAAGATGTCGGGTGTGCACAATGTTTTTCATATATCGTATCTAGGGAAGTATGTGCACGACTCGAATACAGTAGTTTCTGCAGATAGCTGTGAAGACTTTGGAATTGACCTAGTTGTTAAGAGACGTCGTAAGCCGCTTCGTGTTGTGGAAACTGACACGAAACAACTTAGGAGGAAGATAGTTAGGTTGCTCAAGGTACAATGGAGTGATGATGTTAACGACTGTACATGGGAGGTGGAAGAGAGGATGAAGGCAGCTCATCCTGAACTCTTCAAGGTATGGCCATAAGGTGTCGTGTCATCTCACGACATTGTAACTTGTTCTAGTTTTAGAATTCTGCATGCTAGGCTAGAATTGGACGCATGGTTTGTTGATTGCTATGGATGGTAGGCATGCAGAATAGTTTTTGATTGCTTGTGTTTGTTTGGAATTTCGGGGGCAAAATTCCTAAGGGGGAGAGAATGTAACGACCCGTATTTTTACGGATCGAAACATAGTAAAACTGTTGTTAGAGTGTCCAGAGTTAGGTCGTTCGGAGCTTAGGTCGTATAGTAGTTAGGTCGGTGGAGCGACTTAAGGGAGTTGGCGACCTAAGGAAGTTGGCGACTTAAGGATTATGGGATAATTCGTGTAGAAGTTAGGTCGTGTGGTGGCTTAGGTCGAGTGAACGACTTAAGGGGGATAGCGACTTAACGAGATAAGCGGCATAGGAGTTAGCGGCATAAGCAGGTTAGCGACCTAAGGGAGGTAGGTCGTTCGAGCGACTTAAGGATTTTAGTTGTTGTAGTTTAGGTCGTAAGCGACCTAAGTGACCTATGTAGCCCTGTAATGAAGTTAGGTCGTATGCGACCTAAGGTAGATTTTGTGTATAGTTGGGTCGTGAGCGACCTATGATTTAGTTAGGTCGTGAGCGACCTATATCAGGTTGCTATATGCTAGTTAGGTCGTGTAAAGGCTAAGTCGTTAGGTCGGCATCTCAGTTAGGTCGCGCATTTGCGTGCGTGTTAGGTCGTGACTTCTGCTAAGTCACTAAGCCGCGTGAGTGTTAGGTCGTACACTACGCCATAAATGACCTTCTGCAACATTTTTGCAAGGTGTTGCCAGCTAAAATGTTGCGATAGATATAAAATTTTGGTCCTACTGCAACGTTGTATTTATGGTGTTACCTTAGCCATAAAAATGTGTTGCTCTAGCTAAAAAAGTGTAACACGATGCAACATTTTTATATAGTGTTGCTATAGATGTATTCAGATTAAAAAATTAATAAAATTAGCAATCCGCGTGAATACGATCCAACGGTCTACATTTAATCCGATTGTTAAACTGGATCACCGCTACAATTTGCTCCAAATTTTCGTTTTCCCGCTTTACTTTTCATATCATTTTCGTTCTCACCCCCAATTTCCAAATCCCTAATTTCCAAATAATATTTTCGTTTCTTTTTTTTCTTCCAAAAACAAAATCTCGTCCTTTTTCAAAGGTTGGTAGTGATCTCAGACAAGCTTCGTTCCCCATTTCGTTCTCACCTCCAATTTCGCTGCTGTTTGCCTACATGTCGAGCCCCGTTTGCTTTGTTGTCGAGATCTGGAAATGTCTGTTCGGCTTGTGAATCGGCGATTGTTGTTGGAGTTAGGTCATGATTGGACTGGGTTACGGCAGTGGGTGATTGCGATTGAAATTTCAAGCGATGGAGGTGAGGCCAATGGTGATTTAAGGTAGTTCTGGTCGATGGGTTGCTGAAATTGTGGTTGGTGAATTTGATATGGGAGGCGCTGGTGGGTTCGCGATTTGGAGGAGTTTTTAACAGGTTGGTTTTCAGTTTGATTGGTGAGGAAGTTAGGGTGTAGGGGTAGTTCGGGTTGTCGGAGAAGGCAGGTAGGTGGTTGTTGTGATGGTGAAGGCATAGGGTTAGTGAGGAGATGCGAATTGGTGTGACAGATTGTAGAGGAAGGGATTTGTTGTGCTATGTGCAGAAATGGTTTGAGTTTGTTAGGTGATAGGGGCAGGAGTTTGTGGCTGATTGTAGCTGGATGGTGAATCTGGTTGTCGCAGTTTGTAGAAGTTGGATATGAAGGTGTGATGGAGGTTGAAGTATATGAAGTGATAGGTTAGAGCTTTGTTTGTTGTTGAGCGTTTGGGATGTTTTGGTTGTGAGATGGTAGTTTGGAAGAAAATGCAGTTTGCTGGTAGGGGTTTTGATAATGAAGTATGCAGTGGTTGCTTGAGAAGGTTGTTGTTGCTTGAAATGTAGCAGGGAGGAGTTTGGGTTAAGGCAGTTTGGATTGGTGAAAGGAAGTTGGTGGTGGAATGGTAGGTTGCTGTTACTGTTTTGTGGAAGGCCAGCGATTGTGATTAGGAGATTAGGCAACATGTTCGATGAAGGGTAATGTATTACTTATTAACACGCAACATGTTCGATGAAATGTCAATTTTTATTTATCATGGTTTCAGGTCTTTTACCAAGGCAGAGCTAAGAATGATGGCTGGAAAAAGGTCGGATGATTCAGAAGAAGCCATGAAAGAGTTGCAAAAGTCAATCATCGAGGAGGTGTTCAAATTCGCAGGAGGTGTTCATTTGTGCATCATTTTACGTCGTTTCAAAGAAGGCTCGATCTTTCGAAATCGGATGAATCGGGCGGTGCCCACCGGGACTGCGATGCCCCGGACCCCCGCCGGCGCTGCGCCCGGACCCGCTTCTCGGCTCGCCTTCGGCTCGTCATATATTTGTTAGTGTCGGTGTCTGTATAAATTGAAACTGCATATGTAATGAGTGAACTGAGTGATGTAGTGAGGAACATCTGTATATGTGAATATCAGTG